>OZ007563.1:145482119-151457119 GCA_963931875.1 Pollenia griseotomentosa
ATATTAATACCTGGGGTGGAATCACTAGTCTCGGATGTAAGGTAGGTATCGTAACACTGATATTACCTTAATTTGGGTCCCTGCGCATAGGGACCATTACGGTAATAAACAGACGGATGGGCTGGCCTAGACTAGGGCTGCCAGAAGTCTAACCTGTCGACCAGTACATATAATACAAACCCCAACCGAACGTACAACAAAATCTTATATATGTATTCCAAGAAATAAACGTATACAAATAAACCCTATCAAATTTTAATTTTGGTACATTTATCAACCATATATTGCAGATTTAAGTCCAACAATTACACAACATTTACAAAACTTAGCATACAAAAAAAATAAACAAAAATTAAAGATTAATAAAAATTTTGAATTAGTTTTTCTAAAATCTTTGGATAAAGTTTCCTGATGATCTGGTCTAAGCAACCAGTGAAATGCGCATAGGAATAGCTTATCCCTCCTCCAACAATGAATTTCAGTGTTTTTATCAAGAATAACAATTGGAATTAAGCACGACAAACAAAATCTTGTAAATTAAAATTTTGTATTCCCAAAATTACTTTGATACTTTGAATAAACTTTATTGAAATCGTTTAGTTGAATGACGCTTACCCCGGGCAACATTTGCCGGTTAATTGTTTTATTTAAACAGCATTATAACAAAAATCCTTAACCTATGTTCATGAAAAATAGCTTAAACGTGTCGAGACTGATATCCGTACTTACTGTTCACTGGACGATCAGTAAGCACGCTATTAGACTTAGCCTCCTTTTTAATGAATGCTGCCGCAGCTGCAGGGCACCTGGAACTGAGGAGACAATATTTCATCTTCTATATGATTGACCAGCGTTTAATTCAACACGACATGGATTATTTGGGAATTACCTCCTACAAGGACTCTCGGAGATATCGTGGGTTAAACTCAGCAACTTGCTGAAATATCTTAACGCAACGAGCTGGCTCTAGCCACCTCAGTATTGCCCCTGGGTCAAGTTTGATTGGGGTTCCAATTCTTGACGAGTTGTGTTTTTTAAATTTTGTAAAGAAAATTGACATTACCTAAGAATAAACAAATAATTTTGACATTAAGGAAGTTCACCATGGATTGAGCAAAAAAATAATAGATTCCGTAGTGCTGCCACCTTCTTATTATTTCACCATGGTAGTATTGACATCACAGTAAAAATTGTGGATTCAATACCATAACAACTAGAACTCTGACGAGATTCTTACAAAATTAGGACAAACAAGTCACAAATACACTTTACTTAACTATAAAGCTTCGTTCACAATCCCAGAAACATTTTCACTTTATGTTCATAATAAAGCAACAATTTTGCATTAAAATTATTTTAAACGTCAGAACCAATTTCATACAAATTTTTGCTGAAGTTCTAGTTGACTCAACTTTTTAAAAAAACTTTAGTTACATTTTTGTTTATAAAATGAAAGGAAAATATATGAAATACTTTTGGAAGAAATAAGATAGAAGAAAAAACGAAATTGTTGCTCAGATTGTGAACAAAGCTTAAGAGTTTTTTTTTATTTATATATATTTATTTCTTTTTTACTGTTTTTTCCGTTGTTTAACCAACGTTTTTTTTAAATTACTTTGGTGAAGTGTCATGAGATTATTTAATTTGAATTTACTCTTTTAGTTCCCTTTCTTTTATATACGGTTGTCAGTGATTAGTCTGGCAACTCTTTTATCATTAACATAGCGTCTTCAACTGACAATTTTTTGTCATACCAAACGTCAAAGTCTATATAAAAAAAACTCGAAAATTTTTGTCAGCGTTTTTTTAATATGAAGTTTGACGTTTGGTATGACAAAAAATTGTCAGGTAAAGACGCTATGTAACAAACATTTGTACTTGAAACAGTGTTGCCACCAACGAAATGGTAAATTACACATGGATCATGCAAAAATTACACATAAAAATACGAATTACACATGCTATCTTTTTAATCATGTCACAGAAACAAATTTCGATCAAAAGTGGAATTAAACCCGTATTTGGCATCTTCAGAAAACGTAAACCAATTTCAATTTTCTAAGTGGAATTGATATTTTAAGCAGCATATATACCAAAAAACTCAGTATTCCACCTTTTTATTTCGTACAAACCACTTAAAACTTATGCATTTTTGCAAAACAATTGAACATAAATATCGTCACCTGAAATGCAAAAGACGTAACAACACTTTATTTTTTTACAGGAGAAGCAAAAAACCATACAAAATCAATATCAACAAGGTGTAATTGGCGTTTGAATTTCTTTAATAAAGTCGCCATTTTGATCTAAAATTGTGTGTGAACATAAATTTAATAAAACGAACAAAACTTAATTAAAAACTCTTAATTAGATTTTTTTTTAAGCCCTTTTGCATTTTAGGTGACGATATGTAACATACATTTCATTTGGTTATAAAAAAGAATCTGATGCATCCCTATAAATGTTGTCGACGCAAAAACGGAATGTTAATTCATTTCCTCTATTCCTGCAACATTGGATATGCCGGATATTTTTATATTTTTTACTTATCCAACACAAAAACATTTTTCAAATGTCTCTTTATTTGCTTTTTGTTTACAACAATCGTATCGTTGCTATATTTAATGCAAAAAAATAATATTTTCATTTTACCATTTAAAAGATTAACGGCCAATTTCACCAAGTTCGGTTATAATTAACTACCGGTTATAGCTGTCAAAACATATTGGTAACAGGAACTTTAATTGAAAGTAAGTTTTAACCGAACTTGGTGAAATTGGCCGTAAAACCAAAATAACTATTTGTCAAGTAGGAAATAGTCTGTCTCCAAAGGAATTTTTTATTTCAAAAACCTTTTTCCAATAATTTTCTGCCTTCAAATTACTATGAAATTTTACAAAATGTAAGAGTGCATGTTGCGCGAAAATATTCTTGAAACTCCTTAGTTTTATCTGCCGAGCATTACTTCTGATAAAAGAAGATCTAATATTACAAAGTAAATCTTCCAAATATGTTGGAAGGTTCAGACAGGCCTTCGACGCTACGAAATGTATTAGGTGGCACGAGCATTTTATCAAAATAATAACTGGTTTTTCGTCTTTTAGCAACTTGACTTCTGAATTTTACTGTCCAAACTTAACATTAGGTGTATCTGATGCAAATCCAACTACATTTTCAAAAGGGATCCCTTTTTCTATAATTGTGCCTTTGAGAAGCTCAAACATTTCTTTTGCAGTCGATGATCTTCTCTTTGAAATAAAAAAAGAATAATGTACCCAGGATGTTTCGTCGTTATAATAAATTGTGGCAAAAGCTATCTACATAAATGCCAAATGGTTAGTAGTTAATGATGCAACCATTTTAAGTTCAGCTCTTTTAACGCTTCCATTCTTTTAATTACATTTTTAAGTTTTGCTAAAAATAATGAACCTTTTAACTTCTTGTGAAAAAATAATAACAAAAATCAGTGCTACAAAACATTAAAATATTAAATTACACATGAATTACACATGCAGTCAATTACACATGGGCTACACATGAAAAAAAATATTACACATAATATGTGTAATTACACGTGAGGTGGCAACACTGACTTGAAATCATTCTGAATAAATATAGAAAAGCGATCGGTCGTGTTTTAATTCACAAATTATATTTTAATTCGAGTCGATTATCCTGACAAATAATCAGAAGTGGGATATACTAAGAGATTTCCATGTGGATCGCTGAAGAAGAAAATTAATAAGGCGTGTGTCGCAGAACTTATTAAATTGTGCGTAAATAAATAAGACGGCTGATTTAACCGTGCGTGTGTCGCAAAGTGTTGTTTGCAAAAGCGTGTGTCGCAAGTGTCGTAAAATGTGATACTCCGATTATACAATGGTGGAGCTGAAGCAGAAATTGCAAAGTCGGGGGTTAAGAACATCGGGTAATAAGGCAGAGTTAGTGGCCAGGTTACAAGCGTTCGATGAGGAAAATCCAGAATTTGTAGAGTTGGCTGGAAATTCAGAAGAGACGCTAATTGGGTTTGAGGAGTGTACCGGGGAAAGTGATAGGTATCACGAGATCCAAAGCAACATGTGTTCTTTAATGGAGGCTGTAGCTGCTTTGACCAAGAAGATTGATGGAATTGAGCAAAACAAAAATTGTGAAAATGACATGCAGGAAAACGCATGCATGCAAAATACGTTACCTTATGCTGCGCCGACGTCTAGTGTGTATGGACGAACACATACAAGTATAACGACAACAAGCGTAACAACAACAACATCGATACAGCCGTTGACAACGATGTCAAGTGTTTCTCATTCGCCTGTAAATGTAGTTGTGACATCGCAAAATAATCTACCAGCAACAACTCTGCACGAGCATGCTCAACAATATCCGTTAACTTCAAATGCTGTGCCGATGTATACAGCGGCGGCAGAGGACAGAATGGCAAGAAACGTATATATGCCGTATCGTAATGAGAACAACCCCTATATGAACGATAATGCAGTTGACGTTGCAAGTGTAAGAGAGCAAAATGTGACAAATCATAGTATTAACGATATAATTAAAATGTTGCCAGAATTTGACGCTTGTAAAGGCATGATGAACTCTGTAAATTTTGTGGAACGTGTTGAACAATTGGAAAATTGAAAAATGCTTATGGATGAAATGATTCTGCGGTTTTGTTTGCGGTTCAAAGTAATTTGAAAGGTGTTGCTAAAATGTGGGTAGACAGCCGTTGCTGGTCAGAATTTGTTTCTGTATTTTTGTATGATTTTCCGTCGATTACAAATTCTGCTGACATTCACATAGAATCGAATCGCTCATTGAATATTATTATCGTATGTTATCTCTGGGTCGTCGCGGTAATATGGACGACAATAGCATAGTAAAATATATCGTTAATGGACTCAGTGATGACAATTTAAGAAAAACATTGATCGCTATGAATTTCGTGTCGTGTTCGGATTTATTTAGAACATTAAACTTTCCGAATGAAAACTCGCGTGAAACATATCATCGTAATGTGAACAATGATAAACTGAATGTGAACAAAACAGTTGGTGATACAAATACTGATACAGTGAAAACGGGTAAGATATGTTTTAATTGTCGGAAACGCGGTTATGTTGCCCGACATTGTAGCAAATCTAAAAAGGCAAAGTGTGGAAAGTGTGGTGCAAAAGAACATGAGACAGATAAGTGCCCGTCGCGGTCAATAAACTTAATAGATGGAAAAAATAACCAACCCGTATATGATAAAGAAGTTTTTAAAGACATTGAAATAGACAATTTAAAATATGGTGCATTGATATACTCGGGTAGTGTTAGATTATTAATGGCTAAACGTGTATCGTTGGGAATAAATATTCCGCCGGCAAATTGTGAAGAACAGCTGTACGGTTTCGCGGGAGGACAATACGTATGTCGGGAGAAAATCGTCGTGAACATGAAAATTGATAATGTTTATTTTGAGTCTGAGCTTTTACTAGTCGATGATGAAATAATGCCGTGTGATATTATAATCGGAAGGGATATCTTTTGCCATGTTCGCACGGTGCTTTAGATTACATCGCTCTCTGTTTTTATTACTTAATTGAATTACCATGTTCGCACGGCATTTTCCTAATCGGTTTTGACAGTTCTTCTTCTTTTTATTAATTATTTTGTTTATTGCTAAATTTAATTGTTTTTTTGCGGTTACTTGTATTAAGAATGAAAAGAAAAAGTAAGTAAAAATTATTATTTTAAAGAAATACATATGTACATATAACATAAAATTACTTCCCAAGGTATATTTACACAAGGTAGACTCATTTGGGAGTGTAGACATGCTGCTCTATAAAAGGAGCCAATTTGTCAAAATTGTCTTCATATAAAACAAAAACAGTTTAACGCACACATGTACAAATTTTGGCTCATATACACGCAATTTGACGTTTTGGCTCCAACTAGGGGTAAACAGCTGACAAACATATGAGCCAACGAGTTTACCTTGTGTAAATATACCTTGTTACTTCCTTTACTTTTGTTTAGTTTTCTTCAGGGCTGCCAGATAAATTTGTGAAGAAATCGTCAATTTCCTGAGAAAAAATAAAAAAATCACCTTTATCGTTTCGAAAAACCGTAAAAAAAAATCGGACAATTTGGAATTTAGTTTTTTTGGCTTACATTTTGTTCCTTAATTGAACCATACCAATTTTATCATAATAAAAAGAAATGACATTAGTTTCCTAAATCATTTGAGTTTTATTCAAAATCAAAATCAACCTTTCAAATGTAACCACCCTCTATAATTAAAATACCTAAGTAATTATTTAACCACCAAACAGCCATCTTTCATCAAAACTAAAGCTTCGTATAGAAGATGGTCAGATCTTACAATGTTGTCATTTTTCTGACAATGGTGCCATTGTCAGATGCATTAATTTAACACATCTGCCAAATGAAAATAGCGTACAATGTTCACACAGTTGCAAGACATTTTTAGTCAATTTTAATGACAACATTGTAAGATCTGACCACCACGAAGCTTTATTTTAAAAACTTTCAACATTCATTCAAATCGTCATTTTTGTCCCAATTGAAATTAATTTAAGTAGTAATAAAATACAGATCCTTTCTAAAACTATATACAATCTGGCCTATGAACTTTCCTATATACCAGACAAGCATGACTTTCAAGTATGCATTATTTGTTCATTCAGTATTTTTATATTATTTTAATTATTTTACGCACAATACAGAAATTTAAATATTTGAATGAAAATACTACCCTACGTACTTTTTGGCACAGCACTATCGACACACAAAATAACACTGCCTTACTACCCTTAACGTCATACTTCATACAAAAAAAAAAAACGCTGGCAAAAATATTAGAGTTTTTTTTATATAGACTTTGTCGTTTGGTACACATACATGTTAACATAACCATACATGGGTCTTCACCTGACAATTTTTTGTCTTAATAAACGTGCTATGCGTGGTCTGTTGAGAGGTCCTTAGCATTTCCGAGTAGTACTCTACCCAGACGCTCATTTGGTCGGCTTGTGATGTGATCATCTCTCCGTTTCGGTTCTTGAGGGGTCTTGCTGTAGGTGGTTTACCATTAGTTAGCTTCTTGGTGATATTATACAGGTCCCTAGATCTATTTGTTTCAAAAGCAGATAGTGCATACCTAGCAAGATTTTCGGACCACTGTCGTTTATCTCGTCGAGCACTTCTTTTCACATCGCGGGCAATTTCATATTCATTGGGATTTTTCATATTAATATGGAGTATAGAAACCTATGGTACGCTTTCACAGGTTGCGGATATTGGAAAACCCCTGCATGTGGTATGAGGGGTAACTACGACTGAAATAAGCAGTAGGGGACAAGTCGGCGGTTTAGAGAGAGGGACTCAGGCGGACACGCCTGGCGACGTGTTACTTTAAATTCTGACTGCCGTAGGTACTCTAACCGACGTGGCGAATAATTGGCGCCACTTAATAACCATAGCCGAACACATCGTCAACCTTATCCTGCCGATAATCAATAAGGCTCTGACAACCGATTTTGGGCGGTATAACCCTAAAACTGACATGGAGGAAATTCCACGCCCCATCTGCTTGCCTGGAGGCGCTCTGGCAATTCCAGGCTCGGGAAGGTACGAAATCAGCTGCTTACCTTAAATACCGTAATTACTGAAACCAAAATAAATGCAAACCAACTGAACCCTCTGATGACGACCTTTAGCTTTAATCATGGTACACGCTTTGGAACATGGAACGTAAGAAAGCTTTTGGAAACAACAATACTTGCTCATATTAGTAAGGAAATAAAAAATTAGGTAGGTAGGTAAGTAGAAAGACTGGTGTGAAGTCTCCTTCACACCTGTGACGCCTTATTTAGATATAGCTATATAAAGATTGAAAGTAGGTGAAAGGAAACAGCAAAACCATAAGACAGAAAGGAAAGAGAATTCGGACCAAACCCGAGATAAATCCTACTCATCCAATTTCACCCTACGTGCGGCCAGCACCCAGTCTCCCTCGCGCACCCAGGCCATCCCCATTAAGAATCCTATTAGATTCTCTAGTCCACAATCCGAGTCATCCCCTAATTCACCCAGGAATCTACTGCCCAACCACTTCAGCCTGCTGCCCTGTAGCCTAGGACAGTTGCACATAATGTGCTCAACTGTCTCCTCAATGTAGACCGAGGGGCACCCGTGCCCCTCATCTTCTAGCCGTCAGTGAAAATAGCAAATCCACTAAACAATCTGTTCCTACCTGACCAGCTCTCCCTAGAAGGCACTATTACCTCCGGCAACCGCCCAAAATCCACCCTGGTGCCCACATAATCAGTGGAGCCGGGTGATCCCAGGCATTCGCCACCAGCCTCCATCTCACTAATGACATCCAGGGCCGCTTGAGGAGTACTTCTCATGGCACCTGTCATGCCGATTGAAGCACACCTTTGGGCCTTAGAAAGAAGGTTCCTACGACTAGCCAATCTCAATGACTCCCACCAAACACAGCATCCCCAGCTCCTACCTATCGATGATCTGCAAGAATAGTAGGCATTGAGACCCCTCTTAAGTCTCTCCTGAGTATTCCTTCCTCATGACAGCTTGCTGTCCAAAAAAACTCCCGGATACTTAGCATTATCAGATAGTCTAAGCTCCACTCCTTCTAGTACCGGTAGCCTAAAATTCTCCACCTTGTACCTCCTAATGAAAAGAACCAACTCCGTCTTCTCCGGATTAACTCCCAGTCCCTTAACACCCGCCCATGCTGACAGTCTCGACGACTTTCTGACCCATTCTATCAAAAAATCTCAGAACGACATTGACGGCCAAGAGCCATAATGAGGGAGGGAGAACTGCCCCCTGTGGGGTCTCCCTAGTCATCGATTTCCTTAAACTTTCGTTTCCCCAGTCCGAGTGAATAACTCTGCTGCTAAGCTTCCTAGTTATCCATTCGACCAAGAACAACGGAACCCCTAGTTCAACCAGTCCCTGCCTAATAGCCTCTATTCTCAAATTGTTAAAGGCGACCTATATGTCTAGGAATGCCGCCAAGGTGTATTCACAGAACGCAAAACCAAACTGACCATATT
This sequence comes from Pollenia griseotomentosa, assembly GCA_963931875.1. Taxonomy (NCBI): domain Eukaryota; kingdom Metazoa; phylum Arthropoda; class Insecta; order Diptera; family Polleniidae; genus Pollenia; species Pollenia griseotomentosa. Next base: position 145,491,215 of record OZ007563.1, read on the forward strand.
GCTATAAGTAGGGATGCGAATTCTATGCAAATGCGCGTTTTTGGTCTATAGTCTAAGAACGATGTCGACTAATTATCTTTCCGAATCATTTAATTTGCATTAAAATGACATCGATTTGTTTTTATTTTTGCTTATTTGGGTTTCAAATGCATATTTTCACATTTTTTTTAATTTCCATATTATAAAAAAATTCTTAAATACAAACAGAAAAAAACTATCCAAAAAAAATTTTAAATAATAAATAAATTCTTTATGCTTTAATTACAAGATTTCGACAAAAAAAAAGATATCGACAAAAGATTTTTCTATTTACATGTCATGTAAATAGAAAAATTGTTGTGTTTTTGGTGTTGTTACTTGTTGTATTATCGACACCACCGTTTACATGAATTCGCCTTGATGATGAAAATAAAAAATACTTGCTTACAATTGTAACATCCAAGGCGAATGTGGTGTCGGAACCCCATCTGTTTTTTACAGTTCAAGCTAATTTGTTTTGATTGGTTAGTGAATTGTAAGGAATATTTGACATTTCGAGAGGTAAGCACTAATGGCTAATAAATCACTGATGGCTTAAGCGCTGGTTAAGTTAAGTTAAACTAACTTTAATGTACAGGTAACCCTCCTAGAAGACGGCTTCCTACAAAACGATTTCGATCTTACACGAAAAAAAATTTGCGGAAATCTCCTCATCTACAACACGGTTTCATTCTAACACGATAAAATGGAATTGCAACTTTATCATGATTGAGTTGTTAACATTGTACCAAAATAGTACAAAAGTACTAATTGTTGCATCCCTGTTACGATTTAGTTAGATTTCGGTGATTCAGCAAAGTGTATGTGTGTCTACACAATTTTCGCATCCACCGAAAGTAAAATTGGGGAATACCCGAAGTATCTTACATCGAGCTTCGATTAAAACACAAATCATTTAGTATACATACAGAGTCTCAAGTGTTAACAACGTTGTTGCGAATAAATTGATTTTATTTCAGTTTTTGTATTTTCGAATTGGTAAATATATTTTTAAAAAACTTTTGGGTGTTTGTTACCATTTGCTATTACATACATACTGCTTTCAGGAATAGATTTGAAAACCTTTTTTTATTTTTTTGTATGTATGTACATATTTCTAATTAAAACAATGAATTTAATACTACATTTACATTAGGCCGAAATCTTGTAGATTTGATTTAAAATCTTCTTCGAAATCTAGTGCGTTTACATTGTACTTTTTTGACATTAGCGAGATTTTGTTTTTATAACACAACAGCTGACTTAAATTTTTTTCGTTACACACACAAACACAAAAAGAAATAAACATTAAAAAATTTGAATTACCTTTTTTTTAATAATCAACGATATTTATTTTATCAATATTATTCGTGTTTTTAATTTTTTTACAATTTTTATAAAAATTTTTAATATTTTTTTTAACAATTTTTGTTTTGTTTTTTTTTTTTTTAAATGTCATTTTTTCTTGTGCAGGGAAATATTTTTTAGTGCTATATTGTAAAAACCATAGTTGCATCATTAAGTACTACTAGATTTTGAGTAGATTTCGTCGAAATCTTGTCACGAAGTAGATTTTGTTTTGTATGGGAAATCTAGTCAAAAACAACTAGATTTGGCTCGAAATCTCGTAAGTACTAGATTTTGCGTAGGTGTAAATGTAGTATAAAGAAAATATTTAATTAAAAAAAAATTTATATTTTACACTGTCTCCTAGCCTCATATAACACGTTTTCCTACAACACGGCGTTTTCTAGGAACCTATCTACCGTGTTGTAGGAGGGTTACATGTAGTTTAAACTCAACAACTATCTATAAATCAGTGTCCCATGTATTATTTGTTGTTAAAAAAATAGCATGTGGCAGCACTACGATAAATCTTATCAAATTCATACGGTCTGTAATGGTTGTTTAAACGCCCAATTTTATGCGTTTAACGGCCATTTTCACCAAGTTCGGTTATAATTAACTATCGGTTATAGCTGTCAAAACATATGGGAAACCGGAACTTTAATTGAAAGTTAGTTTTAACCGAACTTGGTGAAAATGGCCGTAAAGATGGTTTATATGTTTAGTAATTTAGCCCTAAGGGTGGGTTTTTAACATAAAGATTAGAGATTTAGTCATCTTTAATCTGTGTTTTTAGTTTTTAAGATGAGGATTAATTTTTTTTATTTGCCAGTTTATGCGGCCAATGTTGGTGGTTTAAACTTAAGCTTCGTAGAGACGATGGTCAGATCTTACAATGTTGTCATTTTTCTGACAATGGTGCCATTGTCAGATTTAATAATTTAACACATATGCCAAATGAAAATAGCGTACAATGTTCACACAGTTGCAAGACATTTTTGTCAATTTTAATGACAACATTGTAAGATCTGACCACCGTCTGTACGAAGCTTTAATCATCAAATGTCAAAACATACACATGTATAACAAAAGCAGCTGTTAAATTTAGAAAATTTAGAAATTTAGAAATTTTTAGAAAAAAGAAAAATGGATTTTTCTAGTAAAGATGAAGAAGAAGACTTTAGTGATTCTTTAGTGATTCGGAAACATATTAAAACCTAAATAAAATAATTATAAGAATTAATTTTCTTTTTATAAGAATTAAAATGGCGAAAATTATTCTTCTTCTGTATAAAATGCTTAGAGGATTGATAAAAAGTTGACATCAGTATGCTTAGAGGATTGATAAAAAGTTGCCATATGTTGTTGTCATTTGTTGTTATTCAGTATGGCAGCGCTGCGAGGTTTAAACTACCTCTTAAAACCAATTCAAGAAAAAACGTTCCGAACAAAAACTCTCTCTCTCTCTCAATAGTAAAATGTCGAACTCAATATAAAAACAATTTTGTCCGGACAAAAATTTTGTTCGGAACGCATGGGTAAATCAAGCTTTAAAAACGGCAAACACAATTAGTACTCAATAAAATTTATTCTCAGATTGATTAATTATAGTGTGCCGCTAAGATTAAACTCGATGTTAAAAACCCACTCTTTAAATGCAATGCAAAAAACCCTATGTTGCTTGTGAAGTTTTTGGATTTTTGTAGTTTCGACACCACCTGGGGCCTAATTCTGGCAGTCGTGATCGAGTACTTTCTCTCTTTACTCGATCACGACTGCCAGAATCAGGCCCCTGTAGTTAAATTTGCCTTGGTAACATTTTTCATCATAAAAATATTTATTTAATATTACTGTCCTGCTTTTTTGTATTTTTTTTAAGTGACGGTATATACTTTTTAAAAAATTATTTGTTTTTCTAGTTATGACACTAAAATAATCGAAAGATGATGAATGAGACATGAGGAACATCTTTTAAATATGAAAAAAGATGTGGATTGTTAGCCCTGTACAATGTTTTGGAAATATGTTATCATCTTTGCGATAAGATGAAAGATATGAGCAAGTGTAAAAAGGCTATTTTGGGAAAATTTCTACATCTTCGCCAATTAATGTTAAATGTTGACAAGTGTGAAAAGGCTATAATGCTGGGTACCCACTATGCAACTCATTTACGCAATCTAGCAAATTAAATTCATGTTCGTTCATTTTTCATTTATTCCAGATTGCATCAACATCAAAACGTGTTGATATATTGCATTGATGTAGATTGCACTGTGTGTACCCAGCATAACAACCAAAACAAATCTATAAAAGGGCCGAGCAACATTCAATAGTGCCAAAAATGACCCACCTGCGCCAATTCTCCTTGAATATACCTAACATGCTGTATAGATTAGCCATCGCTATGTTAATGCTATGTTCATACGACGATATAAACCACTCGTTTCGCTCTCTGAAACTAGTTTGCCAAACATGCTGTTCATACGATTCATTCTTATTTCATTTGGACACTTTTTTTTGTGTTGTTAGTGTGATTTTTTTTTTAATAGATAAAAAAGTAAATAAAACTTAAAAATATATTATTTAATACTTGGATAGTAAAGACTTCTGTTGTCGATGTTTTGTTCTTGTTAAAACAGCTTTTTTAAAACAGTAGTTTGCTCAACGATGTCTAACATCTCAGCAGTATTGCCATATAAATAAACTCCATCTTGATTGTTATTGTTGCTTTTTATATGGGTTTTCGTGCCATACGTTTTTCCCACATCGAAGAACATTAAGAGTTGTGCGTCGCTAGTTCTTCCAACTTTTTGTTATTGAGCAAACATAGCAATGGATAGTCTGGACGGTGTAGACATAACATTAAAGACGAAACAATACCCTACAAAAAATGCATAACCAAAACAATAACAATTTTTTACTAACACACAAGGTATGTCCGATTGTCAAAAATATTGATTTTTTTAAAGAAAATAATTGAATTACTTCTACAAATCACGGACTGAAATGTTTGAAGCAATTCTCCTGTTTGAGGCAATTCTCCTGTTCATTATTGAAGCTGTGGAAAATTTGTAAGTTCGGCTATGAAACCATACAATGTTTGATACTTTTATTGTTAAAATTTTTTGCAAAGTTGATTTATTACCTGGAACATGTCTTTAAATTTTAAGTTGTCATTATCCCGAATTTTTTTCAAATGCACAATATAGTATTTCCTATGTTTTGTACAAAGCCAGGGTTTGTTATGTACAAAGCCAAGGTTTGCTTCAGCAAGTTAATATTAAAAAAAATTTCCTCAAAACAGGTGAACAACATTTTTGGAACAACAAGTAAGGTTTTACGGATGGATACTTTTAAAAAATCTTCAAACTTCAGGCGCCATCGAGATAGTACATGACGCAGCATTTCAAACCATTCAAAATCGCAAATTTCAAACATTTCTTTCAGATTTGCAGTCTTTTTTAGTAGATGTCGAAAATTTGTTGTACTTAATATATAAGCAGAAAGCGAGTTTTATTTTTGTGCAAAAAAGTTCAAGCTGAAGTACAATTGCGTACTTTTTTTAATGGTACTGCTGAAAATAGTACGTCTGGCAAGCCTAAAACTACCTTGTGAACAGAGCTGCCGTTTTTGGTTATATTTTTTTTCAATGTGGAGATGTGAATATTTTTTTCATTTTGGTTACTTTTTTCTAAAATAATAATACGTACGAATATGTTTTTTTGATACACCAACTCGAATAATTTATACTGTGCTATGATTTTTTCATTATTTGTTTTTTATACTTTATCGAAAACAAAAAATCCTTTCAAAACTGCCAACAAATAATATTTTTAAGATTTTTGTTAAGAAAAATATTGCCATTTGTGATTTTTATATTAAAAACGGTCATGTTCAAGAACATATGAAGTTTTAATCGATGGAGATTTAAAAACATGCGGAATAAATTTCAGAAAATGACTGAAAAATTACACAAAAGTCGTTTTAGTGTTTCTAAAAATATGAATACAAGTTAAATTTTCTAAATTTAGGTTATTTCCAGAAGTATATATATTTAAATACATATTTGAAAAAAAAAATAGGAATTTTAAAGATTTTTCAAAAATACATTGATTTAAAATATATCATTTATAACTTGTTTATAACCTGTCGGTATGTTTATTTATTTAATGTTTTAAGATTATTAATTATTTGGCAATATTTTTAATTTATAAAAAAACCTTTGACTGTCTCTTTCCCCATTTAATGTACGCTCCGAAAGGCGAATTTGTTTATATTCGCCATAATCAGCCCAATCATAAACAAAAATTCCTCATGAAATTTCTCACTTTTCCCTTTACCCCTATTACGTTAAAATATTCCTTGAGAAATTTGGTTTTACCATCCCTGTTTTATCAACTGCGAATGGGAAAAAATATTCGGCGGGAAAAAAGTAGCTATTTTAAAAACAGATGTTCTTTGCTTTTACATGAAAAATTTTTCACCTGCTATTTAAAAGGGAGTTTTTAAAAATATGTAAGTATTTTAATTCAAATTAAAGTGAAATAAATAAAAATTGTTCTTGACAGGTCGAAAACCACAAATAAACTACAAAGTCATCATTTGTTGTCACTTATGGAAACCAACCCAGAAATAGCCTGTGGGTTTTTTAAAGGAAGCAAGGAGGTGCTTGCTCGATTTTGGCGTAAAGCAGAATCTGAACTTAATTCTATGGGGCCACCAACTAAGTGCATTTCAGAATGGAAAAAGGTTTGTTTATAGTAAGGCTAATTATTTGGCAATGATGCAGGCTCTTTATTTAGGTGTGGGCAGACCAAAAAAAATATGTACGACAAAAGGCTTCACAAAACCTTAGAGAACGAAAATGCACAGGGGGTGGTCCAAATAAGGAACAAAAGCTTTCTGCTACAGAAGAAGCTATTTACAATTTAATAGGGATGAAACATCTGTTGAAGGTGTGCCGGCAAAACATTTTGGTCTCAGTCCTCCAAATACAGATATTCTGGTACCATTGGACGCCGATTTTATTTGTTTAGATGATGTACCAGACAAAGTAGAGGACACAGAAAACTTTCAAGAAAACAAACCATTAAGTTATCCGACAACTGGCTTAAAAAATTCGAGTTTTCACAAAAATAACGCGCAAAAAGATCTGGCCAGTAATTCATACAAGGCACTTGAAGCTGAACTCGAAGTCCAAAGGGAACTATTGGAAACCATTAAATTGATTGCAGTAAACCAAAAGGAGCAAACTACAAGAAAAATTTACAGATCGCTTGACAAAATATATGACCAAAATAAAAAACATTTTGCACAAATTAAAAATATAAAACGTGAAGAAATCCAAGAATTGCGGCGCCACAATGCATTCATGGAAAAGCTAAGAGTAAGAGAAGTTGAGTACAAATTAGACAAAAATAGACTACAAATGCAAATCCAAGAATACACAAAATAATACCAATATTTTATTCATTAGTTTAGTTGGTTAGTTTTTTTCTTATTTATGTTAAATTGTTTTCTAATTACAACAAAAAATGAATTGTTATATTTTATTTTTTAACGAAAAAGCTTTTTATTTATTAGTTTAAGTGTTTTATTGGCTTATGCCTTGCGATCTCACTGCCATTTGTTTTTTTTTTTTTTATTATAATTATTTTAAACGTATTTTTTTTTAATAAACATACTTATGTACACATTTTTAGAAAATTGTTTTTTTTTATTCAAGATTGCGCCCAATATTGTTTCTAATAGATTGAGCAGCGGCTTGATATTGGTTTGAAACTGTCGGCATTAAGTCATCCTCTGGCATGCTTATGTCCTCGATTTCGTTGGGTATATCCTTTACATTATAATGTATACATAAGTTATGCAGAGCACAACATACGTTTACAATGCTAGCTGCCTTTTCAGGGGTATAATGCAACTCTCTTGCGCCAAGAAGGCATCTCCACCTGTTCTTTAGCACGCCATTCGTGCGCTCAATTATGTTGCGACATTTTGCGTGTACTTCATTAAATTTCATTTGTGATGAATCATCTTCGGGAACCCTATGTGGAGTTAACAGCCACGGCTCTAAGGCATATCCCGCGTCTCCTACTTGTGAAAAACACAAATAAGTATATTTTTATTTAGTCTGCTATTTTATTAATGAAAAGCTTACCTAACAGCCAAAAGTTGGTTTCACCTTCCAGATATTTCTGTTCAAAGTGGTTTCGTAGGTCGCTGTTGTTCCACACAAAAGAATCGTGGCAAGCACCAGGGTGTGATGGATCAACGTAACGAATTATTAATTCGTGGTCACAAACCTAAATATATATGTTTCACAATTAATTGCTTATAAGTATTTATATATATTCCACCATTCATCAAAAGCAGTCGCAACTATAAATTGGTTAAAATAGTTTTTTATAAAACATCTCTTCTAAAGATATGTTGTGACTGTAACTGATTAAGTGTGTTTTGATTAAAAAACTTACCAACATAACATTAAGGCTAAATCTACCCTTTCGGTTATAAAAAAGGTGTTTATTATTGGTTGGAGCTATAACTTGGACATGCGTCCCATCAATACAGCCGACAACACCGGGAATGTTATGCTTTAGGTAAAATGCTAGCGCAATTTTCCGTTTTTCATCCGCCGATGTTGGAACTTTAATCCATACCGGACAGAGATGACGTTGAAACACTTCAACCACCTCTGCAAGCACTTTGCAGAAAGTGGACTGCGCTATCGATACGTCGTAATCTTTACCAATTCCTGTTTGGTATCCCCCTTCAGCAAAAAACCGTAAACAACCACTTAATTTAACAATGGGTGAAACCGCAAATTGTTTTTTTGTCTGCTGAGTGTGCATTGTTAAAACTTCTAACAAGTATCGAAATGCCGGTTTATTAACTCTATAATACTTCTGAAATCTATAAATAAATTGGAAACTTACTACACTTAAAATTGGTTTAAAATTTACTTACAACGACTGGGGCAATTCCAAAGGATTCGATACGTCCCGCAACTGCCTTCTACCAATACGAAGACTTGTTTGTTGCTCTTCTACAACGGAAATACTCTCTGCTAATATTCTAAAAGCTAAAGTATGCATTTTTTTTACAGTTTGCACTTTTATTGAACCTTTTTTTATTTAAAACACTAAAAACTTTATTTAATATTTAAGCCCGCGCTTTGAAAAGTAAAATGTAAATAAAGAAAACAGCTGTGTTCGAATTTTGAAGTTGCCACTTTTTAATTTTTTTATTCCCTTTGAATTTATGATAAGAGGAAATTTTTCTCGAGAAAAGTATTTTCCGTGGGGAAGAAATTCCGTGAGAATATTCATGATTGGGCTGAATAATATCTTACAATGATTCACAAAATGTATCAAATAGAACAATTTTAAAACAGTTATTAATAACAAGAATTATAAATTTGAAATAAATTTTACAAACACGAGTTTTTATAATATTTTTGATACATATATATATGTATGTAAATTAGAAAATATTTACATAAAATGCATTTCGCATATCGCCAATCGTTTTCAATTTCGAAAAAACAATCGCCAAACCTAAATTTCCATCGACAAAAGGATTAAAAAATCGCCACATTTGACAGTCCTGTCAATGACAGCTAAAAAGCGGAAAACAATTTTCCTTTTTTTGTTATTCTGAACTGTGAAGTACAATTTTCGTTTATTTAAAACGACATATTAAAAAATATTCAATTTATTAAGTATCAATATACATACTGAATTTTGTATGGAAATTTGACGGATTTAACTCTTATAAAATAAAAATATTTTTTACGAAAAAAGTCTCAAATAAATAAAACTTTTACCCTCAATTTCACCAAGTTCGGTTATAATAAACTATCAGCTGTCAAAACACATTGTTAACTGGAAGTTAAAGTTATAGTTAATTTTAACTGATCTTGGTGAAATTAAAACAATTAAAACAATTTAAAACAAAATTCTAAAGTTTGTTTTTTGTTTAAATGTAATTTTCTATGCAAACGCTAACGTTCGAAATCGTTGAACAGGCTGATAATTATTATATTACTTTTAAGTGCAAATATCTTTGTATTACAATGCAACTTAAATAAATTTTAATGATTTTCTCAATTAATAAAAGGCATTTTAAATTTGGTTATATTTGGTAACATTTGGTAACTTTTTCAAAAATTTTGGTTGCAAAAGTTGTATTGGTTGTGGCAGCACTGCTTGTGAACAAGGTATATTTCAATTCAACACCACTCTCATCTTCATCTTCTACAAAAAAATACATTGTTGTGTTTTTGTTGTTATTACTTGTTGTAGTATCGACACCACCGTTTACATGAATATGAATATGTTAATGTATACAGCAATTTTTTGTACATATTTATTGCCGGCAATTTATGTTGCAATAATTGTTAGTCCATTTTCGTTGACAATTAATAAACTAATAGAAACTTTAACCAATGTATCGGTCAACACTACCGTTCATATAACTAGTAAAATGACTGTAAGTCAGAGTCCGCCAAACACATACATTAACACTTCTTGTTTCTCTTTTTGTTAATTTTTTAACGTAAATGTTTTTGTTTGTTCAGTGTTATCTAGTAAAAATACAGATTATTTTCCCATGCTCTCTTTATCAGTGTGGGAGCATTCGCACATGTGCGGTGTTTTGCAGACCACTGCTGTAAGTCTTCTTGTAGGCAAGGCGAATTTACTACAGGTGGTGTCGAAACGGCATCTGATTTTGACAGTTCGAGCTTATTTGTTTTGATTTGTTAGTGCTATGCTAATAATGGTTGACATTTCGAGCTATAAGCACTAACCAAGGCGAATTCATTTTCAGGTGGCGTTGAAAACACAGCTCTGCTACTTTTTTTTCTTAATTACATAGCGTCTTCAACTGACAATTTTTTGTCATACCAAACGTCAAAGTCTATATAAAAAAAACTCGAAAATTTTTGTCAGCGTTTTTTTGATATGAAGTTTGACGTTTGGTATGACAAAAAATTGTCAGGTAAAGACGCTATGTTAGAGAGAGAAATGTCAAAAGTTCCTTCTGATTTTGACATATGGATCAACGAAAGCAACAAAAAAATACATTGTTGTGTTTTTGGTGTTGTTACTTGTTGTAGTATCGACACCACCGTTTACATGAATTCGCCTTGGCACCAGCGTTGCCAGAAAATTTGGAAGGAAAATCTTCATTTGGCGAAAAATAAATCTTATTTTGAAGAGAAAAATCTTAAAATTTTTAATAACAATGGCAAAGAAGTAAAAATTATTATTTTTTTTAAGGAAATACTTCTTATAATGGAAACTATTTAAATTGAAATACATAATTGCGGTATTTATAAAAAATTAGATTGTAGGTTTAAATTGTGTTTTTAGTTCTATTTTCCATAAAATTTATTTATTTATTCATCAGTTAGGTAATACAAAGCCCATGTGGGCCATAAAAATATATTACACAGTCTTAATACCTAAGTAATTAAAAGTTAAAGGCAAAAAATTTAATCTTTTATACCTACATACATAATTACATATTTGTGCCGTTTCATCATAACATCTTGAGTCAATTTAAAAAGTTGAAGAAGAAAAAACATTTTTTCAATCATACGAATTTCCATTCAAAAAAAAGCAAAGAAAAATTTATTTATTACGTTTTTTAAAATATTGTATTACAACGAACCGCTTTTTCCATTATGGTTTATTTATAACTTAATAAAAAAATGATTTTTCACAAATTTTCCTGTTTTTAAAAAAAAACTGGTTTGCTATCGCACCTCAACTCAAGATGTCATACATGAACATAAAAAAACTTCTTTTATCTATAACCTATCTAATTATTCAACCTAATACTCGCCCCCCAAGGCATAACACACATCCTATCATTAGATATAAAGAGTAACTAGATTACACAAATTATGTACACGGCCCAGTTAGGGAAGAGCGTACCCAAGTAATGTAAAAACGTCAAATACTATACAGTGAGTAAGAACATTTAGGAGGAGAAATGTTTAACAAGTTTTAGCTTAAAGACATTGTTTGAGTGCGTAAATATACGCAGCTCTAATGGCAGTCCATTCCAATAGCTGGTTACTCTAACTAAAAAAGATCTGGAGAAATCAGACCTAAATATTCTTGGGAAATGAAGATGAGGATTTCTGTTTCTAGGCGAAAAAAGAAAGGAGTTGCAAAGTACAACAGGTCTACCACTTTTTACTACCTTATGAAATGTACACAAGTTACGAACTCGCACATAATTATCAAAATCACATCCAAGGAAATCTTTCACAAAGCCGGAAATATGGTCCCCGCGTCGAACATTGTAAACAAATCTGGTAATGACATTTACCAAGCGCTTTAATCTAGTTAGGAGGATACCGACGGTACCCGTCGTAACTTCAAAACCATAAATAATTTGCGACATCAACATGGCATGCGCTAATCTCTTCCTTGCATGCAAAGGGAGAAATATACTAGAGCAGTAGAACTTACGCAACGTGCTAAATATTCTACCCGATAGGGCATCAATGTGATAATTAAACGAGAGCCTATTATCTAGAACCACACCCAAGCACTTGTGGCGATCAACAAATTGAATCACATCATCATCAAGAAGGATTACTAACTGAGTAAATAAACGGGGTGTAGGGCCAAACATTAAAGCTTTAGTTTTTGACGTATTGACCGTCAAAAAGTTAACTCTGGTCCACTGCGAGACACGCGCTAGGAACGAATTAATGTTGCGTTCAAAGATATCAACAGACCCTCTATCACCACTAAACAGGAGAAAAACATCATCTGCAAAAAAATAAGAATTACAGCTCAGGGGATCAACAACATCCGAGAGGTCGTTTATGTAAAGGATGAACAACAGGGGACCTAAAACAGAGCCTTGCGGCACACCACAGGAGAGAGGAAGTACATCAGATGCAACACCATTCATGACAACAAACTGGGATCTGCCAGATAAGTAGGACATTAAAAGCCTACAAGCAGAACTTGAAAATTGGAACTCGTCGGAGAGTTTAGAAACCAGTCTAGAAAAATTAATAGAATTAAACGCCTTTGAGAGATCCATGGATATTAAAACACTCAATTTATCCTCATTTATATTACCTCTTATCGAGTCAGTAAGACTCAACAACAGGGAAGTTGTATTTAACCCATTACGAAAAGCATATTGTGATTCAGAAATTTTATTAGAAACATAGTTTAACATTTGGTCCTTCAATATATGCTCAACAACCTTAGATAAAGCAGGGAGTATAGAGATAGGTCTAAGATCATCCGGGCAGTTAACAACTCTTGTCTTCGGAATAGGACCAATACGTGCAATTTTCCACGCTGATGGAAAAGAAGATGTAGTCAAGATGGAGTTTGTTAGATGAAGGATAATATCAGACAAGAAGGGAAAAATTAATTTGAGGAATTTAATAGATATCCCATCCACACCAACCGATTTAGACTTTACTTTATTCACGGCATCAAAAAGCTCCATTGTATTAACGCAGGAAAAGGAAAAGGAGCTACCCAAGTTCACAAACCTATCACGAACTGCATAATTAGATATAAAATCACTAGAACCAGCCAAATAGCTATTTATAATGTTCGGATCAAGTTCAGGGGAGGGATCCTCCCCACCAATGCAACCATGTCCCTTAATAACTCTCCAAATGCGACGGGAATCTATAAAGCCAAATAGTTTGGAAAAATATTTAATTCTTTCCTTACGTATGACACTCTTGGCTTTGTTACGAAGCCTGCAATACTTTCTCCAGTTATGACTAGAGGGGTTTGCTTTAAAAGCCGAAAAAGACAAATCACGTAACGACCTCATACGAATAACAGTATTCAACCTCATCCAGACATCAATGCCCTTACACAAATTGAAACAGGTCATTCAAGAGCGAACTAAAAAGGGTACACTTAAGGTCGATATCAGTGGTATTAAAAATTTGTGACATATCGTAAACACTTAAAAATGAGAATAAACCCCCCCAATCTATGTTGTTGAAATCCCGATATTCAAAAAACTCATCGGTATAGTCAACGTTGATGGCAAAACAAGCAAAAATAAGCGAGTGATCCGAGATGGATGGACATTGTACTTGGTGACAATAGCTGGTAGTCAATGAATTACTTACCAAAAAGAAATCTATGAGTGACGTAGATCCAGTTCTCAAGTCAAAATGTGTCGGCAAAACATTATGGGTTATCGACAAATTATACCTCAAGCAAAAAGAACGAACAAGATCAGATTTCAAAGGCGAAAATAAATTGCAATTAAAATCGCCTACAATTATAATATTGGCATATCGGGAGAACAAGTCTAAATGAAGCCTCTCAAAAATATCTAAGCAGCCATTAGGGAGATAGACAGTTCCAAATAAAAATGTAGTACTACTAGACACAAATTCAACGAAAAGCGACTCACAGCCTAAGTCTTGAACCTTGGAAACAACTCTGTACTTCAGCTTCCTGGATATATAGATCCCAACACCACCACCCCTGGAGGGCCTATCATTACGGCACAACTTATATCCCGATATCCCCACAGAACGATCAGAGACATGATCATTTAGCCAAGTTTCGGTAACTGCTAGTACATCAAACACACAATCACCAATAACAGACTTGAGCTCATCTAGCTTAATAGAATTTACCCTAGGTGTTAAACTACGACAATTAAGATGTGCAATTTTACAAAGACTCTCAAACGGTAGTAAGACATTACTTAGGTATGCACTATCCCTGACTATAGGACCAAGATTGTCACTAAAAGACATCAAAATAATAATAGGATGTGAGTATACAGGGGGGAAAAGCAAAGCAGAATAAAAAATACATTATAATTCACAATGATTTAATTTAATAAAACAAAAAAAATGTTCATGAAATAAATAGCTAACCATATCATAAAATTATGTGAGATCAAAGAAAGAATAACTAGTATTTAAATTAAGGCAATAAAATCCGCAACAAAAGGAAAAGAAAATACGAATTAAAATTAATCTAGAAATTAAAATTTAAAAAGAATTAGCATATGTTTTACGAATTCATAAAATAATAAAGAAAATAATATAAAGTAATTCTTAAAACTTGCATTCCAGACAGGTTAAAAACAGCTAGTCAGCAACATTAGATTTTAGCAAAGCAGAACAATCTACAGCATCCAGTACAACCTCCTTACCATCCAGCATAGTGACCTTGGATTTAGGTTTATCAGCATCAAGTATTCGAAACTTAAGAATAACTTTATCTTTTAATAACTTCCTACAAATGGCGTTTAATTTAGAAGAGGACGGAGAAAAGTGATCATTTAGAAACACCCTGGTGTTTAATTTCAAACCACTAGATGTATCATTAGGGTTTTGCAACACATCACACGCCACCAGATCGGAGACCAACAAAGGGCGAGATTTAACAGTCTTAAAGTAGGCGTGCATAATCTGGTCACGAACAGCGACACTGTTGAATCTTATCAGCACAAATTGCTTATTATACATATAACAGGCATGGTTTACAGCATATGGGTTAACAGGTACTTTATAGTATGTAGCCAAACTAGAAGCAATGGTACATTTTATAAATAACAAGTATTTCTTAGAAAAGTACACTACAGTTCGGCCAATCTGACAATTTGATTGACCTCAATCAAAACCTATATACAGAATAATAAAAAATTAAGGTGGTGTGGCTAATAATACTTATTTACAATTTATTTGGTGTTACCCATTTCCTAAGACGTTTAGCTTCCACAATACCTTTGTAAGGAATTTGAGAAAGCTGACAATTTTCAATGTCTTTTATAACATAACGATCATTTGATAACACTTTTCCAATAGTAAAAGGTCCACGATATTTTTCAATAAATTTTTTATTTTTCCCTATGGTATTATCAGTACTCATGACTACAACATAATCTCCAACCGAATATTGTTTTGCAGGCACATGATGCTTGTAGAAATAGTTCTCGTTGTGTTTTTGAGATCGTTCAATTGCCTCAAACGCCCTTAATCTTTGCAAATCTAGATCTCGAAAATTCTGATTATCTACCTTATCATCTAAATATTCCGTTAATTCATCAATTATCTTTCCGCGCTGTTTAATACCAAACAAAAGCTGGCTTGGTGTGTCTTCTGTAGAATAGTATTATTTATGGGATACTCAACTTGGGATAATTTTAAAGACCAATTAGCATGATCAATCGGATCACTTATCTTACTTAAAACCCCCTTTATGACTCGATTTACTCGCTCAACTTGCCCATTAGCCTGAGGAGATGCAACTGCAACTTTAACATGCTCTATATTGTTCTTCAGAACAAAATCTGCAAACTCATGAGATGTAAAACAAGAACCCCTATCCGATACTAACCGTTTTGGTCTACTATAGTAGCTAAAGTACTTTTCTAAAGCACAACAAACTTCCTTAGTACTCGTTGAATTTACAGGATATAATCGAACATATTTTGTAAAAGCATCTATAATAACAAGTATATGCTTACGTTTAGATTTCAATGATGGAAGTGGACCAAAATGATCAATATGAATTGTATCAAAAGGAATAGGCTTTTTCGGAATACTATACAAATTTTGTTCATTTATACGAGCTGGTGATGAAAATACTATACATTTTATACAATTTTTTATATGTGAATCTATTTTAGTCCTCATATTCGGAAACCAATAATTAAATCGAATCTGGTCATAGGTTTTACCCGTACCTAAATGTCCAATTTTCTCATGAATTAGTCTAACAACGTTTTCCTCCATTTCCTTGGGTACATATAACATCATCTTTACCAAATGATCTTTACGAAACAAGAGACCATCCACAAGCTCATATCCACTAACTTCCTTAGTTTGCAATTCTGTGGTCAATTTTTTAATGCTACTATCTCTTTGCTGAGTTAATTGAATTCTAGTGTCAAGTTCATTGCAATCCATAGCAGCAATTACTTCGCATTTGTCAAAAGCATTCAAAATACTTCCATTAAAACATCTACTTAATGCATCTACATGACCCATTGATGTCCCACCACGATGTTTAATTGAATAATCATAATTTTCAAATTCCAAAGCCCACCTCGCAATCCTTGGGTTTACTTGTTTTTTGTTTAGTGTCATTGTAAGAGATTTGCAATCTGTTATTATTGTAAAAGGAATTCCCTCTAAATAAACTCTAAATCTCCGCAGAGTATAAATAATTGAAAGTGTTTCAAGTTCAAAACTATGGTAGCGAGCCTCTGCAGGGGAGGTTGATTTTGAAAAAAATGCAACAGGATGAAATTTTTTGTCGTCTTGTTTCTGCATCAATATTGCCCCAAACCCTTTAGTACTTGCATCACAATGTAATTCTGTTTCTCTTTTAGGGGAATATATTGATAATAACGGTTGATTTATTAGACACTTTTTGAGTTCATTAAAAGACCTGATGCAGTCTTCTGATAAATAATATTTTTTATTTTTACTTAGCAAATCTAATAAAGGGGTAGCTATTGTGGAAAAAGATGGAACAAATTTTTGAAAGTATGAGAACAGACCAATGCAAGTTTGAAGTTCCTTCTGATTTTTAGGCAAAGGGACGTTCTTAATAGCATTCAAATGATTTTCAGTTGGTCGAATTCCTAAAGGATCAATCGAGTATCCTAAATACTCAATTGATTGATATCCAAATTTGCATTTTTTTATTTTTAATTCCAATCCAGCTTCATAAGCACGTTGTAATACATCAGTCAATGTTTTAAGATGCGAGCAAAAATCACTTGAAGCTATCAAAATATCATCTATATATATAACAATTTGTCTACTGTCTATTAAATCTCGGTATATATTTGTGACAAAGCGCTGGAAATTAGCAGGAGCATTCTTAAGACCAAAAGGCATTTTTAAAAATTCATACGTTTTCATAAGTTTTCAAATTAGGTACACACATTAACGTTATCAATACACAGCATCCTACAAAATGTGGGCGGGATTGAACAAGTGGGCGTGGTACCTCCCGTACAAAAAATATCAAAAATTGTATAAAAACCGGATTTTTTGGACTGTCGTATGACCTATGGTTACGCCTTATATATTAATAGAAAATATTTTCTGAAAAACTCGGGAAAATCGGTTCAGATACGAAAAAGTTATGACCAAAATTAAATTTTTTATTTTTAAATACACATTTTCGGAACCCATAGGTCTTTCTGAGTCCAAGTTTTATCACCAAAGTAAATGGTAAATTTATTCCTTAAGACATCGGTATATAAATCTGTCAAATCGGTTAATAAATGGCTGAGTTATGTCCAATTACTGAAATCCAAAAAATTTGTATTTTTATACCCTTCACCGAAGGTAAGAGGGTATATATAACTTTGTCATTCCGTTTGTATGTTCCAAAATATTGATCCTACACCCTATAAAGTATATATATTCTGGGTCCTTATGAAAAGCGAAGTTGATTTAACGATGTCCGTTTGCTCCCCCCCCCCCCTCCTCCCCCTTTGCATTTGTTTATATATACTAGCATAATGCTCAATATGATTTTCGTTATCAGCCTTCTTTATTATTTCATCTATTTAACGAAATTATTTTAACAAATAGAAACTAGGAATTTTTGTTTCGGTTTGCTTCTTAAAAACTCGCCAAAAAAGATAAATCTACGGTATGACAACAGTGCCTATACAAAAAGAAACCAAACAAACACACATACATGGTACAAACTATTTTGGTGATTATAGGCCACTAAATCACTAAACTAAACATCAAACTAAACTAAAACATCAAAAATAATTACAACTCAACTGTGTTGAGTTGTGAACTGTAAACTGATCATATTTACTTTTAATGATATTCATAAAACGTTCCTTCATGGTCCAGTTGTCTAGGGGTTTGCTTAGGTTAGAAACTGTGAGTCCCTGGTTCGAATCGTGTTTTTTCAAAAAGAAAATTTTTTTTTAATTTTTTTATGTTCTGAAACGATTTAAAAAAATATCTACCAGTTTTAACTTTTTAAATTTAATTTATAATGAAGTTTTATATATTGTATATATGTATGTTTATGTAGAAATTATTTAGGTTTTGTCTAGTTGCTCTGTATTCTGCTCGCACAATGGTGAAGGGTATATAAGATTCGGCACAGCCGAATATAGCACTCTTACTTGTTATATTTATAACGGTTGTTATTTCTCAATTTTTTCTTCGTTCAATTATTCTTTGCTTTAACTAATATAACTCTTAAAGTATATGCGTTGTTGTTGTTACTAATGATACCAAGCTAATAAACAGCAGTATAGCTACTAAATTTTAAGAGACATTTTTAAAAAGCACATAAATAGAAGGGTTTTCAAGTAAGGTTTTTTTTTAAAATGCCTAGAACAACTATGAACTCCCAAAATTCAATTCCCAACGCACCATTGCAAAATACCATCCAGGTTCTAACCCCAGTAATTACTACAAATACGACCTCTTCTACACCGTTTACAAATATTGGTTTCCATCTTAATAAGGAAAAATGCTATTTCTGCAAACCTAAAATATAGTATTTAGGGCATATTTTATCAAAAGATGGCATAGAAATTGACCCTGAAGAAACTTCAGCTATTTTAAAACGTCCTAAGCCTAAAAATCTTAAACAACTTATGTCATTTCTGCAGACTTGTTCATGGTTCAGACGATTTATACCAAACTTTGCTGAAATATCAAAACCACTTTCCAACTTGACTAAAAAGAATGCTATTTGGAAATGGTCTTCAAATGAAAACGACGCTTTTCAAAAGTTAAAAGAAAAATTAATAACCCCACCAATACTGCAACAAGTAAACGAAAACGAGCCGTTTTCTTTAAGAACTGATGCAAGCAGTTATGCGATTGGAGCTGTATTATTGCAGGGGGAGAACAACGAAGAACACCCTATAGAATACGCAAGTCGACTTTTAATTCAAGCTGAAAAAAACTATTCTACTACAGAACGTGAAACACTAGCTGTTGTATGGGCTGTTCAGAAATTTCGAGGCTACATTGAAGGCTCTAAAGTGACTGTTTTTACAGATCACCAACCGTTGAAATGGTTATTTACATTAAAATCTCCAACTGGAAGACTGGCAAGATGGTCGCTATTACTTCAAAGCTATAATTTAACTTTTAATTACACCCCAGGAAAGCAAAATGTTATTGCTGATTCTCTTTCGCGCCCACCATGTGTTAATGAACGATGTATTGAAAACTGTAATTGTAATGCAGTTGAAATCGATTTTCCAAGAGAAAGTTTTGAAGAGTTTCGTAAAGCTCAATTAGAAGACGAAGATCTAAAAAATATAATATCTTCTTTTGAAAATAATGACGAAAACGTTAGAAGACACACAAATCGTGGCTATATAATGATTGATGGTATTCTCTACAAGTATAATTCAGACCAAGATTCTGAAAATGGACAATTAGTTATACCGAAATCACATCGTCAACTAATTTTAAACAAATACCACAATGATCCAACATCTGGTCATTATGGAATAGAAAGAACCATGAATCGGATAACACCACTGTTTTACTGGTCAGGTATAAGAACCGATATTCAAAATTTTGTTAAATCGTGCGAAGAATGTAAAAAGTATAAACCAACAAATTTGAAACCTTGCGGACTGTTGCAAACACTTAGTAGCAACAAAAGATTTGAAATCGTTGCAGTAGATATTTTTGGTCCTTTGCCTAAAACACCAGAAGGATATCAATGGATCCTAATAGTAGAAGATGTTTGTAGTAGATGGGTAGAACTTTTTGCATTAAAAGAAGCTACTGCCGAAAATTGTGCTTTAACACTACTTAATGAAGTTTTTCTAAGATATGGAATACCACGCAGATTACACACAGATAATGGAACCCAATTTATATCTGCATTAATGCAAAAATTAACATTTTGTTTGGGTATAAAACAAACATTTACTGCAATATATCATCCACAATCTAATCCTGTAGAAAGGAAAAACCGGGATCTAAAAACCCAATTAGCAATTTGTGTCGGAAAAGACCACACAAAATGGAATGTAATGCTACCAGCTATACGATTCTCCATGAATACTGCAAAATGCGAAAGTACTGGTTATTCTGCTGCTTTTCTATCATTTGGCCGTGAACTGCGAACGCCGACAGAAGTAAACTACGACTTCAAAGCTATTGTGAAGGCAGAAAATTTTATTCCTCAAATAACTCCGTATCTATTGAAACTGGCAGATACATTAGAAATTGCAAATGACATTTAATATAAAATGCAAGATCGAAATAAAAATGTTGCAGATCGGAAACGAAAACCGTCACATGATATAAAAATGGGTGACAAGGTGTTAGTAGCAACGCATATACTGAGTAAAGCAAAAGATGGAATTACCTCAAAATTCACACCACGCAGAGATGGTCCGTATGTTGTAATTGGAGCCAAAGGTTCATCGTGTTTTACAATTGGCTCATTAACGTCACCAAATACACCACTAGCAACACTACATACATCTGACTTAACTCCATATGAAGGCGATTCCAAAACTCCAATATACCCAATTCGTAAACGAGGTCGACCGAGCAATATTGAACACAACAACTAAACAACTCAAGAAAACAACAACAACCAAACAATTCAACAAAACAACAACAACCAAACAACTCAACAAAACAACAACAACCAAACATCTCAACAAAACAACAAGCAAAACCACAGTAATCATCCCATTACCCTAAGAAGATCATTGCGGCACAAGAAAAGTCCAAGAAATTAAAATCCTGGTTGCATTATCGAGACGATTAATCCACCAGAGGGGGAGGTTGTAGCAGCCAGAATTGTATCCGGCTTTAACTGAAACTATTATTTTTATTTTAATCTTATTTTTTTATTGAATTTGATTATTTATGATTATACTTAACTGATTTTTATTATTTGTCTTATGATTGTTTTTATTTCAATAATAATTGTATGTATGATTTATTTCAATTTTGTATTGGACACCCTAACAATGTAATCAAAGCAAAGTGATAATCAATGATCAATATTAATGCACATCACTAAAAGAGATTAAACATTATCACTTGCTCTCGCTCTCATTATAATCAAGGTATATTTACACAAGGTAGACTCATTTGGGAGTGTAGACATGCTGCTCTATAAAAGGAACCATTTTGTCAAAATTGTCTTCATATAAAACAAAAACAATTTAACGCACACATGTACAAATTTTGGCTCATATACAGGCAATTTGACGTTGTGGCTCCAACTAGGGGTAAACAGCTGACAAACATATGGGCCAACGAGTTTACCTTGTGTAAATATACCTTGATTATAATTGTATTAATTTGTTTTTGTATTAACTTTTATACTGTATACTAGACGACTATTGTAATTTGACTAAAATCAAGTAAGCTCTTGTAACATCATATTATTTTCATTCTTATAGCGACAGTTAAAGAATAAAGAACACTTTTAAATAAAGAATTGTTAGTTTGTTTTATTTAATAAATAACAAAAATTGCTAAGACGCAGGAAGACCTTTGTGGACTACTGTGACTAGCAAATCTGAGGGCGAATACTGGCGACTTTTCTGCCTTTTTTGAACCAGAAATAATTTATAATTAAAACGAATTACCAATATTTGTTTAAAACTCAAAACCCCTTTAATAAAGTGAAACCACTTTATTACAACTTCTACATTAGTTTTGGACACCAAAGAAATTGCATTATTATTATTTATTTTATTTTCAGAATCAAATATGCATGCATTATTTTCATTAAAATGAAATAATTTTACATTAAATTTATCCATAAAATTCCTACCTAAAATCATAGGAATTCGAATATCATTATCTGGTATAATTATCCAATCGATGCATTTAACTAAGCTTTTAAATTTAATTTTACATAAAACAGTCCCATATGTTTATATATTACCATTTCCAATTCCAACATAACTAGTTGGATATAGATCTTTACATAGTTTAATGAACTTTGGTACTACTGATTTGGAAATTAAATTAGTTGGACTACCCGAGTCGATCAGACATGAAACATTAAAATAATTAGCATATTTGTTTCTGAGAGGGTTAAAAAATGCCACACTCACCATTAACATTGGCTCAACAATATCGTTAATATTAATATTATTTTCCGGAAATACTGATGACACAATTCTTTGACGTTTAGGACAGTTCTTGTAAAAATGACCCATTTGTTGACACATGAAACACGATCCGGGGGGACGAATTGGTTTCGGACATGCATTTTTCATATGACCAAATTGGGAACAATTATAACAGCGCATCTTATCTCCATTAGAGCCATCACTTGATTTTTTTACATGACATTTCTCTCGTCGTTTTTCATAGCGATCAATACAAGTAATCAGTTCTTCTACGGAAGTTGAACCATACAATAAGGAGACAGTGTTGGAGTTGTCTTGCATTCCATCTATAATTATGTCAACTAGTTCTTGGCCTTCAATTTCTCCATCAGCAGCAATTGTTTGCATTGAAATTATATAATTAATACAAGATTCTGAAGTTTTCAAAGTCCGTGCACGAAGTTTGCGATACACATCCTCCCGAGTAACTACCCGTCTAAACATTTTTAGCAAGCTTGCTTTTAAATCACTATAAGTCCAGTTATCGGCACTTTCCATAAATTCTCTAGCTGTTCCTCGTAATAACCACTTAAGGCACAACAGTTTTTCTTGGTCGTTGTAGTCATATGTAAATTCCTCAAATCTCTTAAGCCATTTACTAATGTCTCTATCCGTATTTCCGTCAAATTTTAAAACCATTTTCTCCACTTCATCATAATTTATCCTGCGCACTTTACTTGCTGTGTTCAATTCTAACTTACTGAGATGTTTTTGGAGATTCGCCATTTCACAGCGCATTTTCAAAATTCTTATTTGGATTTCAAGTTCTTTTTCTTCTGGAGAACCAATAGCATTAGTGGCTTGCGGAATTGGTGTCAAAAAATTTGACAAAACAGAAGTATGTCTATCTGTTGCCGTAGCAGAGGAAACTGGAACTGGTTCAGAATAAACATCAAGAAGTATTTTATCGGAAGTTGTGGCGGAAGTTGGGACGGAAGTTGTGACGGAAGTTGTGACGGAAGTCGTAACGGAAGTTGCAGGAACAAACACATCTGTATTTAATTCAGAAGCTAAACCAACGCTTTCAGGAGCACTACCATGGGTTTCGTTTAAAGAGTCATATAAACCTCTTAGTTGACTTGTAGAAGCAGACTCAGGAAATTGTACTCCTGATGCCATCAAAGCATCTATTATCTTTTGGCGGCTTGGACGTAAATCCATTTTTTTTTTATTTTAAAATTTTTTTTGTATAACCCCACACCTGAATTGTAAAATTGCTTTTTCAAAACTATTTATTTTATTTTATTATTTTTTCCGACTCAACATTTAAAATTAGGAAACTATGATTAATTATATTTTATAAATAACAAGTATTTCTTAGAAAAGTACATTACAGTATTGTGGTTATTTTGTTGAACTACAGTAATTTTGACTTAGCTGCACAATCTCCTTTGCACAATTTTTTGTGCAGGTAAATCAAAAATGCAGCTATCTTAAATGTATTTAGCTGCCCTAATGTGCAGGTACGCAATTGTGGTTACCTGCATAAAAGTGCAGCTAAAGTAAAGTGTTTGAAAGAGAAGTAACAACGTTTTTATTAATAAATTGATAAAAAACAATGACGTTCAAACAACTTGTAGACATTTGTTACGCATTTTTATAATTGGTAACAAAAAAGTGTGGAACAGAATAGTCGCTGTAGTACAACGTTAAGAATAGCGCTGCAAGCTCTCAAAAGTTAAAAACGGCAGTTGCAAAGTAGTGTCAACAGAAAACGTAGTTGTAGTAGTCGTTGCAGTTGAAGCGCAAAATTCGAAATTTTGAACTTTGTTGCGCTACAGAGCATTCGTCAGCTTCAAATACTACTACAACTACTTTATTCTGTTCCAGACCTTAGATTTGCTTTTCCTTTCATATAGTCATGGTAAAGTTGCTGTAACCACCACCCATATGCATAAATGTAAATATATGCAAACAAAATAAATGAATTATAATGATACCAACTTGACTTGTTTGCGATTTTTGATTTTATAAACTGCTAAAATTGGATATTTATGTGAAAATGTGGCCACCATATTTTTTCATGTGTGCAGCTAACTTTGATGTTTTATATGAAAATATTTTAAAGCTGCCCAAAAATACGAAAAATGTGCAGGTATCCAAAATGCACGTAAACAAGGATTTTGAAGAATAATTACAGAAAATATGTATTTTGGGCAGTTAAGTCAAAGTGCAGCTAACTTGAATTTTTTGTATGAAAATAATTTTAAAATGCCAAAAGTTTTGGGCACTTATCTTAAATGTGCAGGTAAAGAAAGTGCACTTAAAAAAGGAATTTGTATGGGATTATAAAGAATAATGCCAAAAATTATCAATTTTGTGCAGCTAAGTCAAAAGTGCACGTAAATAAAAGGCAGTTAAGTCAAAACTACTGTATTTATGGTTTTTAATCCAAATTTTTAATAATTTAAATTAGGCTTAAGTTCATTAAATTTAATTTTCATTAAATTATTTTTATGAAGAAAGGAATTTTACAACATGAAAATTAATTAAAATTGTTATTGATAATTAATCATTCATTCTTGACCGTGGCTGGGGCTCGAACCCGGGCCGGCAGGTTACCATGACATGTTTCGATCGCAACCACTCGATCTCCTCAGATGGATTTGCCGTTTTACACTCGCAGCCATCGACGACTGCTGACGTCAATAGTCAAACATCAATCCTTAAACCAAATTGTATTTTAACCTTTGGTAGATCGAAGTTTGCTTTTTTAATCGAGTGGTTGCGATCGAAACATGTCATGGTAACCTGCCGGCCCGGGTTCGAGCCCCGGCCACGGTCAAGAATGAATGATTGATTATCAATAATAATTTTAATTAATTTTCATGTTGTAAAATTCCTTTCTTCATAAAAATAATTTAATGAAAATTAAATTTAATGAACTTAAGCCTAATTTAAATTATTAAAAATTTGGATTAAAAACCATAAATAGTTCAACAAAATAATCACAATACTAATTATTGTTAAAGCTAGGGCACGAGCTCTATGTATTCATTTGTCCTTCAAGTTGTGCTGAAAAAATTTTTTTTTTAATTTTTTAATTTTTTTTTTTTTTTTTTTTTTTTTTTTTTTTATTTTTTTTTTTTTATTTTTTTTTTATTTTTTTTTATTTCCTTAGCTATTCCCGCGAAGCTCTATGCTTGTCTGCAGGAAAGAAACCAGAGTCTCTGGCGGGAATCGAACCCGCAACCTCGGCGCTGATAGACTAGCTCGCTACCAGCTAGCCTACCGAGGTCAACAAGAAAAAGAAGGACAAAAAATTAAAAAAACAAAAAATGTACTTTGGACTTCAAGAAAAATTCTTGACAAAAGTACGAAAAAACAGAAGTAAGGAAGAACATGTAAAATCAATTAAAACGGATATTCATTCAAAAAAGCAAACTTCGATCTACCAAAGGTTAAAATACAATTTGGTTTAAGGATTGATGTTTGACTATTGACGTCAGCAGTCGTCGATGGCTGCGAGTGTAAAACGGCAAATCCATCTGAGGAGATCGAGTGGTTGCGATCGAAACATGTCATGGTAACCTGCCGGCCCGGGTTCGAGCCCCGGCCACGGTCAAGAATGAATGATTAATTATCAATAACAATTTTAATTAATTTTCATGTTGTAAAATTCCTTTCTTCATAAAAATAATTTAATGAAAATTTAATTTAATGAACTTAAGCCTAATTTAAAGTAAATAAATATATTTTTTATTGAATGTATGTTTGCCTATTATTTTAGATTATACGAATTTATTATATCTTCAATTTGATTCATTCAATTCAGAACATATCATTTATAGAATTTACTTTTCTGTTTTTTTGATATATTCTCCTATTTGAAAAATATTGCAAGAAAACGAATTTGGTCTGGCCAAGATAGAATTTCATAGACTTTTACATAAAAATAGATTTTCACCCCACTAATTTGCTCCAATCGAATCCAAATTAGTTTCGTTCGATTCAGCACACATCATTTATAAAATTCACGCCCTTGATTTTTTGTTATATTCGAAAAATATTGAAACCAAAACACAAATTTTTTCTGGCGACACCAAAACGGTAATCCTACAGTTAAGTTCCATAAGTTTTACCTTTTGGTACTAAATTCATAAACTTTTTTGTGCTTTAATATATTAAACTTTATAAAAATACGGTTTTTCTTTTTACAAATAATTTTTTTTTTTATCAATATTCCCAAAATGAACAACCGCTTATCTAAGATGCAATTTTAAAATTTTGTATGCCCAGAAATAATGATGTATTTTTGTGTATGCTAGACAATGGGTACAAAAGTGTGCAAAACCAATAGACAACATTAATGATTTAAAAAAAATATTTCCTTCTTTTCCCTACGGTCATTTTTTTATAAGCAAATACTTACAAATAGGGATTTTCCCTACGTATAACGTCACTGTCCCAGAAAGTGGCTTATGTGGCTAAGTTGATAATCGGTTACATAAAAAACCGTTTTAAAGTAAATAAAAAATAGTATAAATGTTAAATGCATCAATAACATACACAATTATATATGTCCAGAAAAGCGGAACGGGTAATGGTAGGACTAACCACGCGATCAAATGTTGCTTTCAAGTTTTTTAACATACTGCTTGTCAAAATTCACAAAAATTTAAAGATGTGATGTAGGCTGCACGCAATTTTAGTTTATTATTGTCATCAAGGAAACAACTTAAAAAGATAATTAAAATTGTTATTAACGGTTTTCTTGAAAGTAAGTTGAAACACTCAACTTGAAAGAGAAACTGATAGCAAATTAGATTTAATTTTAAAAAGTATGAGTGAATTGGTAAAAATTTAAGAGGTATTAAAACTAGAAGTGCAAATCTTGATCGTCTAACACCTAAGTAAGACAAAAAATTGGTTATTTTTCAGTTGAAAAAAGTAACCAAAATGGAAAAAAAGTACACAAGTACACATTGAGAAAAAAAGTAACCAATTTTGGTTAAAAGTAACCAAAACGGCAACGCTGGACACCACCTGTAGTTGAATTCGCCTTGCTTGTAGGGAAGTCAAATCGTGACGACAAAAATCGCATATTGTAAACGCCGAATCCTTTTAAAAATCGCTGCTGTATTATCACTAGTTTCTATGGAATTATAGAATCTCAGCAAACATGTCACCAAGCAATTTGTTATTTTTAAAAAAATATTGCTTTTACTTATCAATTCAAGCATTTTTTTTGCGATATTAATAAACCCTTAAAAATTTTAAATATTTTTAAAAATGAGTTTAAGTGTCACTGAAATCTGTGCAAACCTACAATTGCAAGATCGTAGAGTCAAAATCTCGACTCTGGAATTGTTGCAACGAGAGTGCTTAAATGAAGCTACGGCCGATTCCGAGCTACTTAAAACTTTTGACGAATGTTATTTATATTTGTTGAAATGTTACAGTGATCGATTTGAGAGTGTTCGAGATCAGGCTATACAAACTGTGGGCATATTTATGGAAAGACTCCCGCCAAATGATTTTCACTTTGTTAACATTATTTCCACGCTAGTGGAGCGTATGGGCCAGTTAGAAAGCGTAGAAGAGAGTGAGGAAATACGTTTGCTAATTATGAAGCAATTACAGAAAATGATAAGTCGCTTTATATCAACGGGAAACAATTCTTTACAAGATTGTTATGAATATATTGTTCGAATAATTTCAAAAGCTTTAAAAGACTCCTATCCAGCTGTTCAGAAAGAGGCATGTGCTTGTGTTGTCGAAATGTTAACCTCGGTAGATACCTTTGTTTTTAAGCCATTTGCAGAAAGATTAGCCAATTGTGTTTATGGAATGCTAAATCACAAACATTCTCAGACTCGCATTGTCGCTGTTAAAGCTTTAAGCTATATTGCTTTACACATAGATGCCAGTGGTGATGCTTTGTCTCGCCTAATTAATGAGGTTTCGCCTCTGTTGATGGATTCTATGCCACTTGTACGAAGAGAGTGCGGTGAGTTGGGAGTGCGATTGCTATTAGAATTGCGTGACAGATATTCATATATTGAAAGATTGGTTCCTTTAGTTTTGTGTTGGTAAGTTGATTATTATTCGAAATATTTGGCGTCAGTGGGATTTAACATTTTTTTTAAAATTCAAACTTTAAAGACTTGTACTAAATAAAAAGTGTTTTTTCAAGCCTTAAAGACGATTCACCTGAAGTACAGGCCTATATTTTGCCTCTGTGGGAGAAGTGCGGTAAACAATATTATGATGAAAATGAAGTCGAGTTAAGTAAACAAGAAATCGCGGATTCAATGTCTTTAAATTATCCTTTAAACTTGAAACGTCCCACAATTGGCTGTCGTGGAATAGTTCAGCGTTCATTACGCCTGTTAAAGTTAATAATGAGAGAATCTAGTGATTGGAAGGAAAATGTTCGCATCCATTCTCTTAAATTGTTGTATCAATTTATATTGCATGCCGAAGCTTCCATGACAGCAAAATTTTTCGAAATCTATGGCGATGTTGCAAGGGCCACGACAGATGATGAGCCTGCAGTGGTACAAGAAGCTTTTAAGGTCTGCGATTTAATGGGACGTCTATTAAATTATGACGACTGGTATGAATATGGCTTTGAAGGCTTAGAAAGAAACGGAAAAGAAGGTTATTTAAAGTGTTTCTATTACATGTATACTGCTTCGGTTGGTGTAAAATTTGAACACAATTTGAGATTGTCTAAAATCCTAGCACAACCGGAATTTTCACAAACTTTAAAATGCAGTTTTCAATTATATGTCCTCAAAATGGTCGAAACTATATTATATAAATTGGAAGCAACAAATGAATCTATAAATTCTAGTGAGCTGTATAGGAACTGTTATTGTTCGACAATTAAAGTGATGTCTTTATCTTTAGAATCAGAACAAACAAATAGTAAAGAATTGCAAACTAGGGCTTTGAATATATTGCAGAAAATTTCTGAAGGTTGTCACTGTAATATTGACGATTTGCATGAAAAGTTTTTCATATATTCCTTACAATCAGTGGAAAATATTGATGGTCAACTAGATGCTTCAAATGAACCTATATTACTTTTATATGGGTTTATAAAATTGGCCAAGTTTCGTCCTACCTATTTGACACAATTGCAAAAAAAGATTAATACAGTATTTGAACACTGTGCAGACGAGTCGAAAATTAAAATATTTAGTGGTGTTTCCATCGCTATGCTTGATTGGAATAAAACCATTCGTCGGTCTGTAACTGAAAGTTGCGAACTTCTAAAAGAGTTTTTAATATTGGTAGTAGAACCTCATCTTGTGTGGAAAGCGGGTGCTAATGCAGAAGCTATGCGTTGTATAGCCACTGCTACTTTATGTTCTGCGTCTCAGGGTGCGGCAGAAGAAGCTACACAAGTTTTACCTCATTTTGCGAAATACGTGGCACCACTTGTAGAAGATCAATCCATATCTACCCGCCATTACTCCATTAAATGTTTGTACAATTTTGGTGAAATTGAAATTGAGTATTTAAAGCTTATTGCCTATGGTTAGTTTTAATAAACTTTTTTTTCAAACACTTTATAAAACGTGGTTTCTCTAGCATGTTTACAGCGTCTAAATGATCCTGCGTCGAGCATTCGTATATTGTCAGCATCAGTTATACCAAAATTAAAACTTAAGCAAGGAAAAAGTGACAACAATGAAGTAAATTATGAATCGGATGTTTGGCTTACGTTTATTAAAAATTGCTTCGATGTGTTATATTTACATTATGACAATCCGGAGGAACGTCTGCAGGCTTCCATTAAAGGTATCCACACAACTATCTTCATTTATTGATAATAAATTTGTTCAATTATTTACAGATACCATAATCGAGTTGAGCAAACTTTATCCGGAAATTTCAAAGGATTCATATGAACGGACTTTGTCTGCTACTTATAACTGTTACAATTTAAAAGAACTTGAAAAGCATTTGCATTCAAATTAATTTCTATAATTTATTTTTAAACTTTTATAAATGTACTAATTTAAATAAATTTTTATCAATTATAACAATTGTATTTGTGTAGTCTTTTTTTTGTTACCACATTGCTCTCTGCACACCCGACAATTTGTTGTAGTCAGCTAAGTGACGCCAGACAATACGGCTTAAACGGTATTTGTGTACTACACCGCGGGGACGTGATGTAAGGGCACAGCGCTCTCGCACACGAACTAAACAAGAATCTCTTGGGAATGCAGCTATTTCAGCGTCAGCTACTTCTCTTAATTCGGCAGGAAGTATATCATTTTTACGCAAAGCATTTACTCGTAAACGATCCTTTGCATGTTCAACTACACATTTACGACGTTTAACATCTCTAATCATTTTCCAATCGGCATATTTGGTACGAACTTGTTGAAACTAAAATGTTAAAATTGTGATAGAATGAGTTAATTTTTTAATAATAATAACCTTACACCGCATCCTGCAAACCGTACGGATTTACTAACAAAACTTCCTAATTTGCCCATGGAATTCATGTTACTATTCCAGGATTAATTTTACCAACCAATTGTTGTTTTTAAGGTTAGTTTATTTTCGGCAACAGCTGATTGATAAAAGTGTTGGTTATTGAAAAAATAAAAACTATTATATAAATATTAGGAGCGTTCGAGTACTTTTACAGTAAAATACAGTAAATGAGTAATTACCACTGTTGCCAATTGGACCGTTTAACCGCGATTCTAGCGGTTTATATGTGTCCATCGAGGTAAAATTTCCGTTTTGATGGTTAGCGGGTTATCGCGCGGTTTTTTAATATCAATAGAAAATAAAATTTTTGTTCTAGGCATTTGAAAATTACAATTTAAATTTGTTTCCGCTATAAAAACATTTTACAACGTTTTAGGCAGATTTTATAAATTTTCTTATTAGGATTATTTGTTATTCTGTCCATTTGTGTTCGCGACTAATAGTACAGTATAAATAGGACAAATAGTTCCTAAGTTATAATGAAATGTATTAACATAACCGCCTTATTTCGAGCGACATATTTGTCCAACCCCTAGAAAAATCTATACGTGACAGAAAAAAAACTTAGAACGGACTTGAATTTATTTAAAGCCATTTTTATTGCAGACCATTGATGAAATAAAAAAATTTCAAGCCAATTTTTATTTAATTATGGTTAATATCTTATATATTTTAATTTAAAATGATCAAAAACTTTAATATTATACAATAATCACAGCACAAAACGTGGACTTTTTGTAAACATAAACAAAACTTTGACATAAGACAAACGATGCAAAAGCAAAAAATCGTCATATGGCGTAGTGCTGCCACCTATATTATTTCACCATGAACCACATAGTGTATTGTCGGGTGGTTAGTGATTTTCCGCACGGAACAAACAAGTTTTGATCTTCATTCTTTAAATAGAACACGTAGGATAACATCTACAAACAGTAATATTTTTACTGTTATTTTGGAAATTTGCTTCTAGGCACAAAAAGTGACGAATTAAGGAAAAACAATGCTTTGAGAACTGTAAAATTTAGGTTATCAAAAAATGGATAAAAAGTGCTCACATTTATTATAAAGAATTGATTAACAACTCTATTTTCATTAAAATGTGGCATGTGGCATGCCAAAAACTACCCGTCGATGTGTGATTGGGGCTCTCAACGTCTGCAATTAGACATCTGTAGTGGGATTCTGGAACTTTTAACAATAACAGCAGTTGTTACAATTGTCAACATGTTCTGTTGTTTGCACTAACGATTATGCGATTCTGTAAACTGTTGTTAACAACATAGATAAAAATTTACGTCAAGTGGCATCACTGTCAAAAAAAATGGCAAAATAATAGGTGCGTTTGAGTACTTTTACAGTAAAATGCAGTAAATGAAAAATTGTAAAATTTGCTCTCACAAAAAGCTGTTGTCCAAAAAAGTAAGCGAACGCAAATTTTGTAAAAATTCGTAAAATAAAGACAACAGCTGATGACAAATAGTTGAAGTGTTGAAAAATGTTAACACTTTTGAATATTCACTCGTTTTCTTATCGGTACTCGATTAAATACTTTTTATAACACAAACATATTTGAAAAATATAAACAAATTATTTTATGTAATCTTTCATATTTGTTTGTTTTTATTTTATTTGATGTTACTAATTTGTGGCGGGTTAATTTATTCAAAAGAACATGAAAAGTTTTTTGCTATTGATTACTTAAGTACCCAAGTACTTAGCACTTTTACAACTCTAAAATGGTATTTAGCCCAGTAAATGATTCACAAACAAGTTTAATTATTTAATATTTATTCACATTTTGTTTTTGTATAATTTTTATTTTAACTTTTCGTTTATTTAACAATTTTTTCTCAATTTGTAAGCATTTTGTTTGTTACTTTTGTTTGTTTACCTTTTGAAACATATGTTTTTTTGTTTTACTAAATTTTACTGCAAAAATTTCTGCAGTAAAAATTTGTAAATACTCAAACAAGAACTGTCACTTTTCGCTCTCAATTTGTGTTCTCATTTACTGCATTTTGTGTACTCGAACGCAATTTCGTAAAATGCAGTAAAGTTCAGTAAAAAATAGTAAAAACTTTTGTGTTCTCGAACGCAGCTAATGAAAAACTCAGAGGAATAAAAAAAAAAATAAGAAAATTATTAAAAATAAACAGAATTTTTTTAATTTTTGTTTTTTTTCAAGATACATAAGCCAGACATATTGACTATAAAATTAAATGCAAATTATTTAATTGCCATTTTGAAGTTATATTTTTTCTTTAAAATAATTTTTTTTTCGATATTTAACAATAAATAAACAACACTAGAAAAGTTGTCGTTTACTTAACACAAACAGCTGACTTTACGATAACAAGTGTTGTTTTAAATGTTACAGAATGGCAAAATCGTTAATTTGCTTGTTAAATTTTTTAACCATGACAACTATTGTTAAAATTAATTACAGAATCGCACTACTGCTTCGAGTGGAATATGATGACATTTGTAACGCAACGACGTTATTTTTTTTTTTTTTTTTTATAGTTTTCGACATGAGTTACAGACACATTTTTTTCTCACTTTTCAAGAAACGATGAAATATTTTTTTTCACATCTTTTCGATGGGAGAATTTCTCACCAAAGTTACTGAACATGAGTATTGCTCACAAATTAGTTTTTGTGTTTCCTTTAAAAAATAAATTTCTTGAAAAAATAAATGTGTTTAATTTAAAAAAATTGTGTTTTTAGAAATTCTTGAGATTTTTACAATCTAACTTTGATAAAAACTACAATTTTAAACCGTTTCTTCGTCGGTGGAATTTTTAAAATGAAATTGTTGACAATCAGTTTGTGTGTACAACTCGAAAGTAATTTAATGAACGTGTGGCTGTTATTTATTTTATGTTTTATTACTTGTTATTAATTCACTGGATTTACTTGTTCAATTTATTTTCTAGTATTCTTTTTAGATTATTGTAATCAATTACTGAAAAATATATTTCAGTCTGTTATATTATTTTGAAACAATACAATTACAAATTCTATATAATAACTACAAAAATATAAAAGGTGATTTTTTATGAATTAAGTTTTTCGGACTGGCAGCACTATTTGGTAATTGTGTCCAAACTACATCTGTGAAAGTGAAAAGTATTCAGTGTACTCTGCCACACAGACATAATTTGTGCTCTGCCATTTCATCATGGAGAAACTCACATACGAGCAACGACTGAAAATCGTTGAAATTTATTATCAAAATTCAGCTCGATGGAAATCCACTGTTTTATTAAAAAATTGTGTTCAGCGATGAGGAATAAGAGTTACCGATGCATCCCGAAAAAACGACAGTTTGGTGTGGTTTATGGGCTGGTGGCATCATCGGTCCATTTTTTCTTAAAATACGACCGTGGAAGAAACGTTATTGTCAACGGCGAACGATATCGAGCCAGGATACGGTACTTTTTTTTCCCCAATTGGCTAAGTTTGACTTGGTTGATAGTGGTTTCAACAAGACGGTGCCACATGCCACAAAGGTCGTGAAACAATGGACATTTTAAAGGATGAATTTCGTGAGTAGTTTATCTCTCGACATGACCCTGTGAGTTAGCCGCCAAGATCATTTGATTTTTTGACGCCTCCTGACTATTTCTTGTTGGGTTATGTGAAGTCGTTGGTCTATGTGGACAAGCCAAATACGATTGAAGCCTTAGAGTATAACATAACACGTTTTATTCATGGAATACAGGCCGAAATGCTCGAAAAAGAGGTGCAAAATTGGAGCTTACGAATGGACCATTTGAATCGGAGCCGGGGTCAACATTTACATGAAGTTATTTTTAAAAAGTAAATGCCAAAGACCAATTTAGTGATTCCAATAAAAATTTTTTTATATGCCTTTAATCAAGGTATATTTACACAAGGTAGACTCATTTGGGAGTGTAGACATGCTGCTCTATAAAAGGAACCATTTTTTTTTTTTTTTTTTTTTTTTATTTATTTATTAAACGATTCGAAAGCTTACGCTTGTATTGAATCGTATCAAGAATTCTATACAATAAGCATGCAACACTAATCTAAAAATGAATATATTTACAAATCTATAAATGAATTATTTACAAAATCAAAGAAAAAGAAAAAAAGAAATATATACGTAACAAAATAATAAAGTTATAAGTAAAAATAATACTAATACTTCAAAGCTTTACATTAACAAAAAACTAATAATGAAAAGATACTGAAAAGATTTAAGACATCAGGTATTTTTTTAACTCCATTTTAAATATCGTTAGAGAATTTGCTGCTTTAATTGTATCTGGTAAAAGGGTATATGAGCGTATACCTTCATATAGAATGGTTGTTGGTGAAAAATTATGCAATGCCAAATCATCATATTGCCTTGTCCTGTATGAATGGAAGTCAGAATTACGCAACAAAACTATACCAGTTTTCATATTGTTATGAATTATTTTATACACGAGTGCTGCTAGTTCAAAAGCTTTAAGTTTTTCAAGAGGTAAAATCTTTTTATCGTACAAAACTGACGTTGGTGTCAACAGAGGCAGGTTATTAACAGCTTTAAGTGCTTTGTTTTGGAGAACTTTGAGTTCATGCATAAGGTACGCCGGAATGTTAGACCAAATAGAATTTAAATACACCAGATGGGCATGAACATGAGCAAAGTAGATTTTAAACAGAGTAGCTTTCGGCAAAATTAGTCTTTGTCTATACATAGCTGCTATATATGGAATTATTTTACTTTTAATATGATTAACTTGCAGATTCCACTTCAAATTTTTTTCCAGATACAAGCCAAGATACTTCAAATTATATACTTCTTCAATAATTTGACTGTCTATTGTGAGTTTATAGTGATTTGGTACAATTGTCTTGAAAACAATGTACTTTGTTTTCTGAAGATTCATTTTCATACAATGTTTAGTAAAAAACTCCTTTAGTTTAAAAATATCATGCTGCATTGATTCAAAAAGTAATGCTAATGTTTTTGTCAAAATTGTCTTCATATAAAACAAAAACAATTTAACGCACACATGTACAAATTTTGGCTCATATACACGCAATTTGACGTTGTTGTTCCAACTAGGGGTAAACAGCTGACAAACATATGGGCCAACGAGTTTACCTTGTGTAAATATACCTTGCCTTTAATGTAAAATAAATAAATATTTTGCTTTTAAGAAAATTTTTTAATTTTGAGTTTATACAGCATTGTTGAACAAGTCCGATATATGTAAGTACATTCTGGCTGCAGGGTAAGTGTCGCAATTACTGTTCAGTTTGACTTATTGTCAAATACATAATTTCGCATTTGACATTTCTCTCGACATTCGTGCATGTGCATATTTTCGTTTGTTGGTGTTGGTTAATTTTAGAGGTGTTTTTCAGAGTGTGTGTGTATTTTGTGTGGTTCGTTTTCAATCATTTTCCAACTTTGAGGAAACCTCGATTTGCTCGTGGTTTCCACGGTACAATAGATATAAAAGAAAAAAAAAAAACAAAAAAATATTGTGAAAAATTAGAAAAATCAACGGAAAATTCTTAAGCAAATTAAAAACGGTGTGCAAAACCGTAGATAATTGGAAATATAAAAAAAATTTTATATTGTGGTGGTGGTCAAACATTAAATAAAAGCGTGCTTCTCTATTAATACAACCAACCAACGTCTTCAGTCAGCAGTATAACCGGTGTTTGTTAAAGCAGCAAAAATAGACTAGGAAGAAGAACAAAATGCCTTCCAGCGATCCACTGCCTCCCAAAGAGAGTGCGCTCTTTAGGAAGTTAATGGTAAATTATTTTAACTGAAAAAATCTCAAAGCAATACACACACATTTACTTTAATGTGCCCAATACACATCAAAATACCTATTTTGTTTTGTAAGATCAAATGAGTCCTTTATATTTTTTATAGACTAGCATTTGCGATTAAGCAAGCTGGACAATTTTATTAATTAGTGCGCAATAATTAACAAAAATGATGTTATTTTAATATGTTGCTAATTTAGAGGAATAATGTTTTATTTGCAAATTCATTTTAACATAACCTCAAAGTTGAGGGTGCTACCTTGGCCCCCAATAGTAAATAAAAATTACTTAAACATACTACATACATGTGTACAAATTAATAAAGTCACATTAATATAAATGTTAGCTTTTTTTAAGATGTTATGGATGATTATGGCGTTATTTTAAATGTATCACAACAAAAATCAACACTCATTTTTGTGATTTAAAGGGAGTGCGAAGTATTTGACATAATGCACATTAAATGATTCTTGTCGATTAATACTACACTTACTTACAAATACTTACAGTTTAAAATGTTATGCATTAGGAAGAAGCAATGTTTTCTATGGTCGCTAGTGTTTCGTAAAATAATATTGTCTAATACCTAAAATGTCTTGGATTTAGAATAGATTTGCAGAGAAACATTTTGTTTAATACAAGTGGGTGAATCCATGTTTATATAAACAGGAAGCACTTCTGAGCCATAACTGTTATGGCATTTACAGCGGTTACCCCTTTCGACGGACACTATTACTTAGTCAGTGTTCCCATTTTAGCATTTTTTTTGCTAGATTGAGTTGGGAAAATGCATATTTTTTATTTTTTTTTTAAAGCAGATTTTTTAGCATATTTATAATTTTTAGAAAAGCAGAATTTTTTTCAAACAAACTTTCTATAGGTACATATTTTCAAACAACATCATATTCAAATTATTACTACTTCTTCATTATTATTTAATATACCTACCTAGGTAATACTTTTTTAAAAATAAAATTTTTAATGAAATAGGTAGGTATGTATTAAAATTCCTTTTTTTTTAGCAAATAACAAATTTAACTTATTTTTAGAAAATTTCAAATATTAAAATTTTTATGTTTTAATCCTAGCATATTTTTCTTCATTTTACGATGAGCAGATTTTAGCTGATTGTTTTTGAAGTTTTGGCACAATACTAATTATTGTTTTGGCATATTCTCATCAAATAGTTATGGCAACACTGTACCTAGTCCCTACAGAGCTCCATAAGGAAAGCATTGAGTTCTTTTGAGAGGTCGATCATCCGCTTTATACAGACACATTTTAATTGTTTCTTTGGTCTCCAGTCTTAGAGATTACTCTGTTGTAATTTTTTAATTTTTTTTTACTCATTCACGACATCGTAGATTATCCCACAATTATACTTTAATTTATATATTTTAAAAATACACATGCTAAAAAGCCAGTAAAACTTGATTTGTATCCATTTTATTTATAGAAATTCAATTTAAGATTAATGTAGACACAAAAACAAGCAGGTGCATATTATTTGCGATAGTAAAGGTGCTGTAAGATGACACAAAAAATGTATTTCTCTAAAATTTCATTGACAAAATACAAGCAACTGGAGATGTGCGTTTAAAATATTTCTAAAAGATCTCGATAAATTAAAATTATAATTAGTCAACTATTCGATTAACAAAACCATGTTTAATAAATTTATCAGAAATTTAAATATGTATGAACATTAGCGTGGCCGTTAGTTGTATGGAGAACTTTTTTTTTTGATTTCTTATACTCTCCCCCCCTAAATCGGTTCAGTTTTATGTAAAAAAAATACAAAAAAATTTCGTAGCGATAAGTTGTGTTTTAGGGGGGCGTCCGTCCCTCAAAGTTTGCCATCAAGCCATTTATTCAAATGTAATTTGTTTGCGTATGACTATCTTCTAAAAACAACATTTTACAAGAATATGATATATGGCAATATTTTAGCTCTTCTAGTCAACAACATAAATCAACAACATAAATCAATATTTTAGAAAATAATTAAGAAAATAATTAAGAAAATAAAAACAAAATACCAAACATTTTATATACAGTGCTGCTCAAAACATTTGCAACCACACCATCTTTTGGCCAAACATTGTAATTTTGATGAAAATTAAAATGCAAAAACCAATTTTTAAATTCAAATTTATTCTTCATTAATTCACTTTGAAGAATTATATGAGATAAATCATTTATTGCCAACATTGTTTTGATAATATATGAAATAAGTTAACAATTCTTGTTTAGCTGTGCTCAAAACATTTGCAACCTATACTAAGTGTCCAAGTGGTATTGAAGAAAATATGAATTTTTGTTAATAATTGATAGCGTAACCGCGACGTTTTATAACCTCAGCACATCTTCTTGGCATGGAATGAACCAAATTGTCAATTATGTGTTGTGGGATGGTATTCCACTGCTCTTTCACGTCTGCATAGAGATCTTCAGGTTTTTTAAAAATTTTATTTCCAATTTTTGTTTTTACAATTTGCCAAAGGTTCTCTATGGGGTTTATGTCAGGCGACTGGGCAGGCCAGTCAAGCACACACAATTGTTCGTTTGAAATCCATTGTTTTACCACCTTAGACGTGTGCTTGGGGTCATTGTCGTGTTGAAACACCCAAGCAAGCGGCATTTCCCAAGAGGCGTATGGCAACATTACGTCCGACAAAATGGTTTTGTAGTCCTCACCTCTCATAATTCCTTCGATTTTATGAATCGGGCCAACTCCTTGCCCGGAAAAACACCCCCACACCATGACGTTGCCTCCACCATGCTTGACAGTTCCTTTGGTATACTTCGGGTTTAGACTTTCACCTTTTGGCCTTCGCACGAAACACCTTCCATCCGAACCGTGTAAATTAAATTTTGTTTCGTCAGAAAATAGAACACATTTCCACTTTTGAAGAGACCATTTAAGATATTTTCTAGCAATCTGGAGACGAGCTAACCTATTTTTCTTTGAAATGAATGGTTTTTTAACGGTTTTATAAGCTCGAAGTCCAGCTTCCACTGCTCTGCGCCTAATCGTTTGCGCTGATATTTCCCGTTTAAACGTATTTTTTATTTCTTTGGAGGAAATTTGAGGGAATTGTTGTATTATTCTTTTAATTTTGCGATCCTCTTTTGGTGTTGTCTTCCGTTTTCTTCCGCCTCTATGAATAGTTTCGGTGTTTCCACTACTTAAAACACGAGACACAGTTGACTTGTGCACGTTATATTTTTTGGAAATGTCTATTTGGGATACACCTGCCTTATAATCGTTAATAATTTGCTTCTTAACGTGTTGATTATATTTATTGCCACCCATTTTGTCGAATTTATACAAAAATATAGCACATGGGTCCGTACCGATCACTTTGTGACGAAATTATGAAATAAACTGCCTTAAACTGCTTGGATGGTCTTTCTTTACGTTAATCTGTTCCACTTTTAAACTGACATACTAATTACCGTTATAAAATTACGAAAATAATACCATAAAACGATAAAAGGAGACAGGGTGTTACGTAGTTGCAAATGTTTTGAGCACTGAAAAAAATTAGTTGGTTAATTATTTTACAAATTATGAAAAAATCGTTGTCAATAAATAATTTATCTTATATAATTCTTTAAAGTGAATTAATATAGAACTAAATTACATTTAAATATTTGCATTCTTGTTTTGATTTTCAATAAAATTAAGGAGTTTAGTCAACCGTTGGCATGGTTGCAAATGTTTTGAGCAGCACTGTACGTTTTATATATATAAAAGGGGGATTTAATGTCAAGTGACCCAATTTTGAAATAGATGTCTTTCTTTCAAAATAAAAAAAATAACGGCCACCCTAATGAACATAGTTAAAATTTTGAGTATGCAATTGAAAAAATTCAAAAAGTGCTTTCTGCGAAATCACAAGGAGAGAAAAAAAAAACTTTTTTTTGCTAAGGTTAAGAGTTGTAACTAAATATAATTTTACAATGCTATTTAAAAACGTTTAAGTCCTACATATGTTAATTTTTTTATTCCAGATGTTCGCGCTAATTTGTCTGATAGCACTTTTTACAAGTTAAAGTTTCAATGATTTGAACATTGATTTGAACACTGAACAAAAATAAAAATGAGCTGTAATAAAAACTAAATAATACTTTAACTTAAGAAATACGATTTTTTTTTAAATACTCAATCCCAATAAGCAATTTTGCTGTAAATCAAGTTCAAAACAATCGGTATTCAAGTTTAAATTTCAAGTTTCAAGGGTTGAGATATACTTTTGTTACACTTTATTTCAATAGCATTCTCCAGTAAATTGGAGAATCCACTAGTGGTGAATGAGGGTAAACTAAGTTTATCATTTTCAATATTCATCTAAGACCCCATAAAGTATATAAATTCTGGGTCCTTGAGTAATTTTAAGTCGATTTAGTCATTTCCGTCTGTCATTCCGTTTGTTGAAATCACGCTCATTTTTGAAACACTCACTAGAAAAACACAATCACCCCTATTATAAAAGTTGTCGTCGACGGCGACATCAATTTTAAATTGTTGTTACATCAAGTCGACGACTACATCACTTCGACGTTAAATTGGTATTTTATAAGAATGTTGTGTCGACGTCGACTAGTTATCGAAAATTTGACTGAAATAAAATTCCATCTCTAATTATTTTTTAAATAATTTTGGTTATAGCTCACTTTTTAACGCTATTTATGCTATTTTCCGACATATTTTTTTTAACCGACTTAGCTATTTCAAATAAAGTGTAGGTAGAGTTTGTTTTCAATTTTTTCGCGAATTTTTGCCATGTTTTTGATAAAAGATATTTTTACTGTAAGTTTTCAGATTCTTTAAAGCTTTAACGTTTATTAATAAATATAAGACTTTTCTATTATGCCGCGGTTAGCAAATTTTTGCAAATTTCCGCTAATTTTGCAATTTTTACCGAATTTTCACCATTCCTTATAGTTTTAGGGACTTTTAATCAATTTTATGGCTTTTTTTATATATTGAAAATGTTCGCGAATTTTCGCTATTTTTGCAAACTTTTCCGAATTTTCGCAATTTTGGCTCTTTGAGTCAATCTTCTTATATTAAAAATTTTGGCGAGTTTTCGCTATTTTAGCAAATTTTCCGAATTTTCGCAATTTTCGCGTTAAATTTACTAATAAAATTTGTGCCCATAACTTCTTTTAAATTTGCATATTTTATTTTAAACGTATTTAATAAATATGCTTACATTTCATTAAAATTGTCTTTAACTTTAATTTGAGTCGTCGCAAAATTTCCTGT
The DNA here is from genome assembly GCA_963931875.1 of Pollenia griseotomentosa. Taxonomy (NCBI): domain Eukaryota; kingdom Metazoa; phylum Arthropoda; class Insecta; order Diptera; family Polleniidae; genus Pollenia; species Pollenia griseotomentosa. The sequence goes on from OZ007563.1 coordinate 145,533,258, forward strand.
CGACTAAAACAGGGACAATTCTTCTCGACGTCGGCTAAAAAGCGCCTTAGAAAATATCAATTGACTGTCAATAGTTATCGATTATTGTCAATAACGACTCAGAAAATACCATTACTGTTCAGGTTCCGTCGTATTGTGTCGACGTCGACTTTCATAATAGGGGTGAATATTGTTGTCAAAATGTTTCTAGTTATACTAAGCAGTTTGAGATTGCAATTCAGAAAAATCGGTTCGGTAAGATAAAACAGTTATGACTCAAAATGTGAAATAACCACACTAAAATAATCATAATTTTGCTAAAAAAACTAACAAATAATTGCTGAATGCACAAATTGATAAAAGATTTTGCACAAATTCGTTCTATATGACCAGAAATTATACCACAAAATTTCGTGAAGATCGGTCTATAATTTACAATTGGCTCCACTCTCGGAAAACACTTTACAACGTGAAAAACCGTAATTAATAATGCTATTGTAATAAAATTTGGTCAGTCATAGTTTTTTAAGACTAGAAATCATATTCCGTAAAGATCTAACTGTCGGTGAACGATATCAAAGATTCTGAAAAGCCGAATATAGCACCCTAACTTGCTATAACTAAAGGTAAAATCACACGATTGCAGCAAATGCACCAATACGACATAATTTTGATTGCGCATTATTGACGAACAATAATGAAATTGCCCCAACCAAATATTCTGGAATCACACGATTGAGCCGTTTTATACAAATTTAATTGCCGCTAGTTGGCACAAATCGAAATGGGTACAATAATTGCCGCAGCACAGTCACACGATTGTTTTAACTTGCGTCAACTGTGAAAACAGCTGTTGTGGTAGCTTGGTTTATTTGTTTGGAATTTCTACACCTTTTAAAATTAAAATACAAATTAATATCGAGAAAAACTAATTGATGTTGAGAAAATACAAATTGATTATAAGAAATTCAAATTGATGTTGATAAAATACAAATAGATGTTAAGAATTCCAATTTGATATTGAGAAAATACAAATTGATATTAAGAAATCCAAATTGATATGGAGAATATTATTTTTATTAGTTGTATTTATAATACTTTTTAATGACAGTTTTTTTCTAAAAAGGTTTATATGTGATTCACCCTTGATATCATTCGGCATCATGTTGCATAGGTTCAATCCTTTGCTAAATAGTGATTTTTGCACTGCATTTGTATCTGCTATCTGTGGTCTAAAATCCAAGGCATTCCGTAGACTATATGGCTGAACCTCCCTCACATACCTTATTTGTTCCATCATATAATCGGGTGCATTTCCAATTTTCTGCAACAACATTTTAAACAACAAATATTTTTACGTTCTTTTAACCCTTAAATTATAGCACTAAGAAAGCACTATTATCTATGCTAAAGTTTATGGGGGGCGCGATTCTAGGTCAAAGATAATGGCAAAAGAAGTAGCGGTTCGAACGTGAAAAAAATAGAAGTAGTTTTTGTGGCCATGTATAAAAAGTTGTAGTTCAGCGAAACCTGGCACAATTTTTTAGTCAAACTACTTTCAGAATTTTACATAGCAATGTAACATTAAAATGTCTTTGGTTTGGTTCCAAAATCGTCTGTACTATTTTTTGTTTAAGCTAAAATCTGGTTCGATACGTGACAATTCGAACGTGAAATTTTTTCCACAATAATTTAACTGAATAATGATTAATACAAAATAAAAATTTACCGTTAATTCGAATAACATATTTCTCTTCGAACTCTTCCTTAGATTACAGACCATGTAAGAAATTTTTTTTGGAATAATTTTCATCAAATATCACCTCTTTTAAGGAAGATAATATTAAAGAAAATATACAATAAAACATACTCACAAATAAGAAAGTACGTTTGCACAACTTTGCAGTCTGATTGTTCATCTAAGTGAACAAATTTATGGGTAAATTTATAAAATTAGTAAAATCTAAATATTTCTTCATAACAATTTCGTAAAATAATCAGATTTTAATAACTTTTAAATTTTCGGTCACGGTGGACCATTTGGCGGAAATGCCCATATGCCAAAAAGTCGGAGTGGAGAAAAAGAAGATTTACATGAAGATTTCTTAAAATGTACCCGATAGAATTTTTTTATATTTTTACCACTGCTTCCGGCATATGTTTTGAAGAAAAATGTAAATTTCTGCGCACTTTTCATGAATAAAGTTAGAATTTAATAGTCTTTTTTTGAAAATGAAAAATATTGTTATGTGCCGCATACGCCACTTTTCTAAAAAAAATTAAATAAGTGGCTTTTTGTGCTGCATACGTATACTTATTGCTGTGTATTGAGTAACTTGTTGTTGAGATGAATGTTTCTATATTTACAATCTAATAAAAAGTCAACATTAATGAAATTTTTTTTATTTGGTTTTATTTTACAAAAACAGAAGAAACAGTTCTACTGTTATGAAAAGGTACATAAAGAGCCACAAAGTAAACAACTTAAATAATGCAAAAGTAAAATAGAATCAAGAAAAAACCCTTAAAATTTAAAACTAAATATTGAGTCCATTTTTATAATAAGTTTTATCAACATGTGGAAGAAATATAAGCAAGTCTTTTATGTCTCTATTTTTATCGCTGGAAATAAATGATGGTTTCGACATTTTCAAAACATTTGTCAACAAATTCTCAGGAGTTTTCAAACAATTTTTTGATGCAGACTTAACCAAAATTGCATTTTTATATTTTTCATCTCTCGTAGAAGTTTTATAATATATGTATATATAAATCATTATATTTACTGTATAGAAGTACTTTAATTTTAGCAAAAGGGGCTTTTCGAAAGTTCATTTTATTTGCTTCCAACGAGTATGTGCGAACATTTTCCGGAAGCATTTCCATAATTTTTAATTTTGTTTTATTATTTGGCATTGTTTTAATTTTAAGCAAATTTAGTAAATGAAGAGGACTATGAATTTCAAAATTCTTTAAGTACCGGTCAATAACACCATGGACACAGTCCACTTCTTAAATTAAAGAATGTCCTGGTTCGGAAGACTTTTGTATAACGGAATCAATTATTTTGTTTAATGAACAATTTGATTGCGGTTGAGTTAATTCGATTTTTATTTTGAGGTACGCAAGAATCGCTCCATAATGTCAAAGTTTTAATTAGTGGATAATCTTTTATTAATTCATTTAAAGTTTTAATTAAAGCACTAGCAATATTGTTAGCAATCCGACCACTATGAGCTTCCCTCCACAAGGCACAATAAAAAAATCGAACATAAAACATTAAAAAATACGAAATAAACAAAATATTTAAAATCATGAGCAAATTACTTTTAATTTGAGTACCTACACATAGATATGAGTGGGATGGGGGCATTTTTTTTAGACCCAGAGGGTCCCAAAAAGACCGCCGCCCCTAAATTTTATTATTTTCGTTTTTCTTGTACAATTACCTTTAATTTGAGTACCCACATATTCCACTAAGTGGGCGGGCGGTTTTATGGATCCAGGGGGGACCACGGGCCTCAGTCCCCTGAAATTTTAATTTTGGTTTTTTTTTGTTTTTATTTCTAGATGTGGTTCAAATTTTTTAAACTGCACTTTTGCCTAATTTTCGTTTGGAGTAAAATGTTGAAGCATTTCCCTTACTTACTTTTTTTCTTACGGCAATAAAGCAAAGCAACAGTAAAATTTATTTCAAACGTTTTTGTATGAAGAATTTGCTGCAATCGCCAAACAGTGGCTTGTAGAGCAAAACAAAACTTAAAAAAATTTTGAAACAGTTGATATGCAGCAAAATGAATGCTTTATATCTCAGAAACCACGAAAAATTTCGCGAAACAGATTTTGGATTCAAAAAGGGGGTATTCAAAATATATATACCCTATACCTTATTCCATCTTTTTAAAAATGGTCGGTAGGTCAAACCAATTCTGAGCTGACGATATGTCTAATTGAAATGTTACGATTGCATTTTAAGATTGTGCGCATAATAAGGCTTTATTTTGTAGTTTTTGAAGCCTTGTTATTTGTTGGTCTGAATAGCATGTGAATAATATAGTTGATCCATATTCAAAGTGTGGTTTTATCATTGTGTTATATATGTTTATTGCGGTTATTATTGTTACTTTAATTTTCAAACGTTTAAAAAACCCTATTTTCTTGCACATTTTTCTACATACATATTCGATATGTTCTTTAAAGTTTAAATCTTTGTCAATTAAGAGCCACTTTTTGGGTTAGAGATTAGCAATTAAATTAACTTTAATCTCCGTATTTACTTTGTGAGTTTTATTTTTTAAACTTTTTTTGCTAGTTTAAGCGGCCAACGGTGGTGGTTTAAACCTAAACTTAAACTGTCAACATACACTTGTTTAACATAAAGAACTTTTTCAAAAATATAAACAAAAAATACATTTTAAAACTGATATATTGCTTAGCACTTTATATAAATTTTCCATGCTATATTTTTTCTTTAATATATTTTTTCTTTAAACATAAAAATTTCTACCTTGTAAACGCTACATGGTTTAAGTCACCACCCAAAAATATCAAATTCAATTGATACTAGATTAACGTAATTCTCAGATTAGCTAATTATAGAATTTAATTAACTTTAATCTCAAACCAAAAAAGTGGCTCTAAGAAACCCAGATATATTTTACTGTTTGCTTGAAATTGATACTGAAGAAAATACAAATTGATATTTGGAAATCCAAATTGATATCGAGAACATACAAATTGATAATAAGAAATTAAAATTGATGTTGAGAAAATACAAATTGGAGTTGAGAAAACCCAACCCAAACCAAATTAATGATGAGATATATATAAAAAGTTTTCTTAATATAAGGCAAAGAAAATTATGAGTTTAAAAACAAATAACGGAAAATATTTTAAAATCAAGTATATGAACATATGTATAAAAAGTTATTCACCAACAGTCATATTCTCCAATTCTATTGCCCTTTGTTGTACTGTTCTTGCACAGTCAACTGTGGTTATAAAAGACTTAGCTTCGTCGATAATACCTTCTTAATTAACAAGACGTTGGTCGCAAACACCAGGAGGACACACATTTGGCATACTTAGGTGGGTTTTTGTGTGTGTTTTTATTTTGGACCATATAAACTCAATTGGATTCAACATTGGGCTATAAGGAGACAATCTAAGAAGAGTTGCTGATGAATTTTCAAAATTATTTCCATTTGGCTATGACATGGTGCAATAATACACACAACAACTAAATCTTGTAAGAGGTTTGCTAATTGCTCCCCTCGATTCATTAAGATGTTTACCCACTCTCTTGCGTCTTGCATTTTGGATATTTGGACCTCGGAAAGATGAAACGTAGCTAAACGTATTGTAGCTATTGAGCCTTCCCTGGACCATGGTACATGAGCCATTTCAATGAGCAGTCATTTCACACAACCTGCATATATCTGACAAGTCAGATCCCATTATTACCGCCATCCTGTCTATGTTGCAGTGGCCCGTGATAATACTTATCATGGTCCTAACGCAGAAGTAACTTCTTCCCAGCAGCGAATCCGAATCGGACTTCCTAACCTTCGGCCACAGCGCCCTCGATACTCTGTATTCCGCTCTGTTCCTCCATACATGATTTGTTCCACTCAAAACCCTAATCCCTTATTCGTCCAAAATTAAAGCCTATTGGCCACTATTTCCAAGCCAACTCTCGCCAACTCATCAGCCATTTCGTTGCCGGTGATGTTGCAGTGACCCGGTTCCCGGTACATACCTGACTAAGATTTCGCCAAGATCCCTCCTAAAATCATCCACTAGCCTGGAACTTACATAACAGCCCATCAAGGCCTTAAGAGCCGCCTGGCTGTCCACATTTATAGTGAGCCCCCAGCAATGTTGTCCTATATCAACTCCACGGCCCTCAAGATCCCTAGAACCTTTGCCTGAAATACAATGCAGTCGTCAGGAAGCCTACATGTAGAGCGGAAAACTATCGATAGTCACAACATTAGATATTATATATTATATATAGTTTGTTGACAAACTATCGATACTATCGATAGTATCGAATTTGATAAAAGAAAAATATCTGTTTTTAATTTTTATTTAAATGGGTATATTTTTAAATTAAAAATGCCAGAAAATATGTTTAATTAAATAAATTCGAGTTTTAATAAGCTAATTATTCTTAAATATATTTAATTTTTTTTTTCTTAATTAAGCTGTTAATGGAATTGTCAAGTTTGAAAGGTAATTTCTTAAACTATTCCATGATACCAACATTTTCCCGATTCTACAAATAATATTAACGAAATAATGAATAATATATCCAAAATTAAGGGACCATAAATCGGGAAATATCTGTCGCCCTAAAGAATGTTTTCACATTTCATTCACAGCAGAAGCGGAATTAATGATAAATTTTGGAGTCAATATCGTTAGTTTGGGTAAAGCATTTTTTAGAGTGGTAGAAAAATATAATATATATATTGATTCCAACGAATATGTGATTAAAACGATACCAACCGATTAAAAGTCGCCACCGACAAATAGGGTTGGGCTTGTTGTTGCCAGATAGAAACAATAATGTATTGACAATTTTCTAAAAAAAAAACAATAGCTATTTATTTCTTTTCGTTACATATTCAAAGGTTAAACATAAAAAAGTGATGTATTTTTTATCCTGAAGTATGAAAATCAAACAGAGATAATCAATTTTTATTGCATGGGGTCTTCACCTGAAAATTTTTTGTTATACCAAACGTCAAAGTCTATATAAAAAACTTTAAAAACTCTGGCATTGCAAATGCCAATCTAAAAGCAAATTTGAATTAATTTGGGACGTCTGTGGCAATCATCGGAGTTCGTGGCAGCAAAACATTTTCGTCTCGGAATTTACCATTCAAAAAGGTAGCTTCGATAACGTTTTTCATCAGTTTGTTAACGACCCATCGTGTACCATTGCAAAGCCGAAGTAGAATAACCGGAGAAAAAAACGTTTAATAAAGATACATAAACTTATCAAAAGAATCGTTTAATTAATTAAGAAGATATTGGATGGGGGTGCCTTTACCCGTTTACCTTTATTTTACGCCGTAAATGTTAAAATGTATAGCCTTTAGTTCCTTCAAGACTCGAAACTTTAATCGGATAATTAATTAAAAAGACATGGGGAGATGGAGCTTTTACCCTTTTTGCTCTTTTTTACGCCCTAATTGTTGGAAATTCAAAAACATGTATATCTTAAAGTTCCTTTAGATATTACAGTATCTGCATGCCAAATTTAAAGAATACCGGTTGATTAGTTAAGAAGATATAGGGAGGGGGAGCGTTTGCCTCTCTTGCCCAATTTCACGCCCTGAATAATAAAAATTATAGGCTATAGTTCCTTCCAGATGTAACACTATTTGCTTGCGAAATTTCAAGAAAATCGGTTAATCAGTTAAGAAAATATTGAGATTGGGAGCTTTTACCCGTTTTTCCCTATGTTACGCCCTCTAGCGATATAAAATATATACATTAAGATCTACTCCGAATGTCATTGTACACATTAGGCATTACGATTTGGTAACTTTTCAGGTAACAATAAAAAATCATAATATGGATAATGAAACCCATTTTGTTGAAATTTATATGGGAGTAATATATGTATAGGAAAATCTAAATGCAATATCTCTGGAACCACTGGGCCGATTTCGTCCAAACTTCACATAAACCATCTACAGACTATCCCCAAAGTATCGTGATAGTTTTCGTTTAAGTCGAACGATCCGCTTTCGCAGTTAGTGGTGACATCAAAGTGTACACTTCTTTTTATATATATATATAAATAGATAAGAATGACACATAAGCCTCTGGATCGATTTTTATAAAATTTTAACAGTATGTTACTGATGGTCTGGAAGGTACAATAGCCTTATAATTTTTCAAAGTTTTTTTTTGTGAAATTGGCACAGCCCAAACAAAGCTAACACTTATTTTCGTCAAAATTTTAAAGAATCAAATAATGTTGAGGTTTCAGTGATGTTATATTTTTTCTAAAGTCCCTACACAGCCCGAAAAAATCCATATTTTTCCCTACGCATTCAAAAAATTGTCCCCACAAAAATCTTTAAAACTTTGAAAAAGACCCTCAATTTTAATGATTTCAAAAAATCTTTCCTTCTTTTCACTATGACCATTTTTTTTTTAGAAAAAATACCCATATAGCAAGTATTATTTACAGTATATATAACTTTTATGGCTTAATTGATCATCAGTTACATACAAATTTTTTATCAAGTTAATGAAAAATAGTGTAACTGTTGAATACATCAATAACATACACAATTTTATATGTCCAGAAAAGTGGAGACAGTAATGGTATTACTAACCCTGCAGCCAAACGATAAAGTGTTGCTTTCAAGTTTTTTAAACATACTGTTGGTCAAAATTCACAAAAATTTAAAGTTGTAATGTAGTCTGCACACAATTTTAGAGCAATTTATTTTCAAGATGTTGTCAAGAAAATCGAAAAAGATTCTCATTAAAATTGTAACTAGTTGTTTTCTTGAACGTAAATTGAAACACTCAACTTGAAAGAGAAACTGAAACCAAATAAGATTTAATTAATTAATTGAGTGAACTGGTAAACAAGTTTTGGGGTTTTAAAGCTAGAAGTGTAACACCCAAGTAAGACAAGAATTGGTTATTTTTCAGTTGAAAACAAGTAACCAAAATGGAAAAAAGTAATCAAAATCTTTTGATTTTTCTTCAACCAACTCGACAATCGTCAAACTAATCAATTGACAAAACCATAAACGCTTTGATTTGGACAACAACCGACTCAGTTGACAATTGAATTGAATAGTGTATGGGCTGCTTTATTGTTTAGAAATTTTTCAAAAAACGATGAAGTCGTATAGGATGTCAAACTTTTTTCATAATACTCGTCATTTTCGTGACACATTGCATTCACACTATCACACTTTGTCATATTACTTGAGTTTTTGACATGTATTAATACAAAGTATAATAGTGTAATCTAGCCTTAAGTAAATAAATAACACTGTATATTTGTCAAATATCCTCTTTGATAGTCTTCACATTCATTAAAAACAAAGTGTATTTATTATTAATTACAACTACATATTTTGGTTATTTGAAATTCTTTTTTATAAAAAGACTGCTAAGATATTTTACACCTTTTCTTTTTTATTATTAGAAATGTTATGAAATGAAACAATACAAGAATGGACTTAAATTGGCCAAACAAATACTTTCGAATCCAAAGTATACCGAACATGGTGAAACATTGGCAATGAAAGGTTTAACTCTTAACGGTTTGGGCAGACGCGATGAAGCCTATAAATATGTGCGTTTAGGTTTGCGTAACGACTTAAGATCGCATGTGTGTTGGCATGTTTATGGCCTGTTGCAACGCAGCGATAAAAAATATGATGAAGCCATTAAATGCTATCGCAATGCCTTGAAATGGGAAAAGGATAATTTGCAAATTCTTAAAGATTTGTCGCTATTACAAATACAAATGAGAGATTTGGAGGGATATAAAGAAACTAGGCATCATTTATTTAAACTACGTCCATCTCAGCATGCATCTTGGATTGGTTTTGCTATGAGTTATCATCTTTTAGGCGATTTAGAAATGGCCAATAGCATATTGGATGCATTTAATCAATCGCAAACATCAGTTGTAAGTATATTTAGCTTTTTCTTTTGTAAAAACCTATTTTAAACAAACATAAACGCTTATAATTTTGTTATTATACAGGAGCCGAATGATTACCGCCACTCGGAGTTGCTACTGTATCAAAATCAAATATTAGTAGAGGCCGAAAAATATCAAGAAGCTTTGGATCATTTGATTAAATACGAAAGTCAAATGGTTGATAAATTGGCCGTTCAAGAAAGTATGGGAGATTTGTACAATAAATTAGGCCAACAACCTAAGGCAGTGCCTATATTTGAGGAACTTATACGTCGTAACCCAGAGAACACTTTGTATTATGGACAATACTTCCTGGCAAAACAAATCGAGGATGTCGACAATAAATTATTAGCCTTTAGAAAACTGCAAGAGACTTATCCTCGTGCTATGTGTCCCCGCCGTTTGCCTTTGGATGTGGCTACTGGCGATGCTTTCCGCAAGGTTTTGGACGACTACTTACGACGTGGTCTGCGTAAAGGAGTTCCGCCACTTTTTGTCAATGTACGTTCATTGCATTCACAACCTGAAAAGGCGGCTGTTGTAGAGCAACTCATACTGCAGTATTATGAAAATCTTACACGTTCTGGTCATTTCTCACGTGAAGATGCAGACAATAATCTGCCTGTAGAGCCAGCATCCGCCGTCGTGTGGACGCTTTTGTTCCTAGCACAGCACTATGACTACAAGCGGGACACCGACAAGGCGTTAGAATATATTAATGCGGCCATTGAGCATACACCAACCCTTATTGAATTGTTTATTGCTAAGGGTCGCATTTACAAGCATGCCGGTGATCCAGTGGAAGCCTACATGTGGCTGGACGAAGCTCAGAGTATGGATACAGCCGATCGGTACATTAATTCGAAATGTGCCAAGTATATGTTGCGCGCAAATTTGATTAAGGAAGCCGAGGAGATTTGCGGGAAATTTACACGTGAAGGCGTGTCGCCCATGGAAAATCTCAACGAAATGCAGTGCATGTGGTTTCAAACTGAGTGCGCTTTGGCCTATCAACGCATGGAACGTTGGGGTGAGACATTGAAGAAATGTCACGAAGTGGATAGACATTTTTCTGAAATAATTGAAGATCAGTTCGATTTTCATACATACTGTATGCGTAAAATGACAATGCGTGCCTATGTAGGTTTGTTGCGTTTGGAAGATGTATTAAGACGTCATCCATTCTACTATAAGGCGGCCAAGTGTGCCATAGAGGTAAACTAATTAAAAATTTTTTTTATATAAATATCATCATATACAGCATACTACATCTTGAAAACGGTTTATTTCAGGTTTACATTAGACTGTACGACAAACCTCAAAAGTCTGAGGAAACCATTGAGGAAATAGATACCGGTACGTATTTTTATGCACGCATTTGTGTATTCGGATTTCTTTAATTCTTGATAAATCTTGCAGAAAATCTACCACCTTCGGAACTAAAGAAACTTCGCAGCAAACAGCGTAAAGCGAAAAAGAAAGCTGAACTTGAAAGTCAACAGGCAGCTCAAGCACAAATTAAACGCGAACAACATCAGAAATCTAAGCAACAAGCCAACCAGGAAGCTGATCCTGAAGCTCCTCAGTTAGATGAATTAATACCCGAAAAATTGGAACGGCCTACTGATCCTCTGGAGAAGGCAATCGATTTTTTGAAGCCACTCCAACAATTAGCCAAAGAACGTATTGACACGCATTTGTTGGCTTTCGAAGTTTATTCACGCAAAAGCAAAATTCTACTAATGATTCAATCGATTAAACGTGCACGTGCAATTGATGCTGAGCATCCTGAGGTGCACCGATGCTTAACTCGTTTGATGCAAGTACTGCCAACATTGACGAAGGATTTGAATGTACACGTTAAAACTGTCGTGGATAAAGCTATTCAAGAACTGATAGGTACTAAGAGTGTTAAACAATTAAACGATGAGTTCATTGCGAAGAACAACTCTGTTATAGCGCATTTATACGAAGGAGCACGTATTATGTATGATTTGGATGCCAGTAATCAGGAAGCCGCAATTAAGTTAATTAATACATTCGATGTAAAAAAGCTTAAACTTGAGGTAAGTAGAACATCTATAATTAAAAATATAAAATATATAGGTTCAAAATTTCATTCAAAGATTAAATTCTTGTGTGCACTCGTCATTTTCTCTTTATGTATGTTGATTAGAGTTTTTCCCGGTACGGGAAATTAAAATTCATCCCCCCATCTCATATGGTTTTCCTGCAATTTATCTTACAGAGATTTTCAAAATTTAAGAATGAATATTATTAATGTTCTGACTATTAAATTTTATAAAAAATCAGTTTGCCCATAATTCCATCCAACCTATTTCCTGGAATTCAGAATAATCTTCCAAAGATATTCGGATATGTTTTCAAGTCAAAATGAAGTGGATATAAAATCAAACAAATTTTAAAAACGACTCTGTAATGAAATTTCATAAAAATATAAGGCACGAGCTCTATGTATTCATTTGTCCTTCAAGTTGTGCTGAAAAGGTCAACAAGAAAAAGAAAGACAAAAAAATGAAAAAAAAACAAAAAATGTACTTTGGACTTCAAGAAAAATTCTTGACAAAAGTACGAAAAAACAGAAGTAAGGAAGAACATGTAAAATCAATTAAAACGGATATTCATTCAAAAAAGCAAACTTCGATCTACCAAAGGTTAAAATACAATTTGGTTTAAGGATTGATGTTTGACTATTGACGTCAGCAGTCGTCAATGGCTGCGAGTGTAAAACGGCAAATCCATCTGAGGAGATCGAGTGGTTGCGATCGAAACATGTCATGGTAACCTGCCGGCCCGGGTTCAAGCCCCGGCCACGGTCAAGAATGAAAGATTATCAATAACAATTTTAATTAATTTTCATGTTGTAAAATTTCTTTCTTCATAAAAATAATTTAATGAAAATTAAATTTAATGAACTTAAGCCTAATTAAAATTATTAAAAATTTGGATTAAAAAAAAAAAAAAAAAAATATATATTTTTATTTTTTGAGTACCATTTAGTTTTACAAGAATAACTCTTAAAAACCGGAAATACTACGTTCATTTTGTAAATAATTGAACTTTAAATTTCGTTCGATTTCAATTTCACTTCATTTCGATTTTCAGAACATGCCCGATTGTAATTTTAAAAAATTAAAAAAAAAACATGTAAACTCATATTATATTTCTAAAATAATAATAGTTTTGATTAGCGAGATTTGGACCAAAAATTTAGGTATAATTTTAATTTGAATACATATACAATGTTATGTTAGCACTTTAACAATGTTATGTTTGCGCTTTCACACACATCCAATTTTTTAGGAAGGTTATTTCATATTTGGATGCATAACTCGTTTCCTACTAAACAGATTCTGCTGGATTTCAATCCCAAACTCCAAGAAACTAGAAAAAATTTGATACTGAAATTGTTTCTTCTGTTGAGTCGTTCCAGACTGGTGTTTATACACACAATCATTGCGTAGGCCGAAATTCATCCCGCGTAATGAACTCTGCGAGCGGTTTACTTTGCCTGCAAAATCAAAATTAACATTGTTGAGCCGATAATGTGAACCGTCTTTTGCACAATGTTAAGCATTCAAATTGGTACGTATGCATTGATTTTTATCGGCCCTTTGTGCGCCGATTAAAGTCGACAATCAGCGTCAATACGAGGGATGGCAAAACGAAATTTTGAAATTTCACCAATTGGCTCGTAAATTTTACTTTTTTTTGTTTGCCACCACAGGAATTTTTAACAGAGCGATTTGAAGCGACTTATGGACAATTTACTCTTTAGAATTCTCTGGGGGATGAGTCCAGATTTCTGGAATTTTATAAATTAAGTAATTTCAATAAATAAAAATGCATAAATTATTTATTATTTGATAAAACTTGACGTGGAAAAATTTCTTTCACTTATCGAAGATGTTGGAGAAATCGAACGTAACCCATAATACAGATTATCTTATTTCTCAGTCCTTTTCCTGACTTACTTTAAACATATAAGATCATCCATTATGCCATTAGAGTCCTGTTTTAATTTTTAACACTTCTAATTGTATCGGTTAATTCTGTTAAAAGACTGTTTGTGTTTCTATCGAGAGTTTCTTCTGTTGTCAGGTCATCATCTGACTCATCATATCAAAGCTCAGCCTCGAACATTTTGCAAAAAAGTTTATTTCCGAATTCTTAGTTTCTGTTTTTGTACTGTATTTTGAGAATGTATTGCTAGAATGAAATATATTGTATGAAAAAATATTTTCTAAACACATATGCATGTACCTTTAATAAACGATAAGAAACAAATATTTAAGCTTCGTTCACAATCAGAGAAACAATTTCGTTTTTTCTTCCATCTTTTTTCTTCCTTAAGTATTTAATATATTTTCCTTTCATTTTCAGAACAAAAATGTAACTAAAATTTTTTTAAAAACTTATCTAAAGTTGAGTCAACTAGAACTTCAGAAACAATTTGTATGAAATTCTTTCTGACGTTTAAAATAATTTAATTTAATTTTGAATGAAAATTTTAACATAATGTAAAAAATAATAATAAATGCATAATATTGTTGTGGCTAAAATTTGGAAACGGGTTCTTAATGAAAAAGAAATTGTTGCTCTATTATGACCACCAATTGAAAATGTTTCTTTGATTGTGAACGAAGCTTAATACTACAAAAAATTAAAAAATTAGTTCGATTCAGCGTTTAAAAAACTGCAGTCAAAATAGAAAAACTGCCAATTCTTTCACTTCTTTATTTGTCATTCGCCAAAAAAAAACTGTTGCTTTTATTTCTGATTCATTAAATGAAATCAGTCGCTGTCAAACCAAATCAAAAAGTAAAAAGTTGCACACAAATTTTTGTTTTTTGTTCGACAGTTTTTTTTTTCGGCTGCAGTTTCATAAACCCTGGTTACATCGGTTAGTCTACTGAAATTAACCGGTTTAATCGTTAATCGAAAATAGCCAATTTTTAATTAACTGATCAGTTAATGGGGTAGTAATCAATCGGTTAACCGGTTTACCGGATGAATACCCTAGTACATACGATATACATAAGTATACCATTCTTCTGTTGGGCGATACTTTCGCGTGAACTAACGTTCATCATATTTCTTTTCCGTTTACTTGTTCTGATCATTGATCCTAATAATCTAACGTCTAGACTAAGGGTTAACTCGTAGCATAGCCACATAAAAATAAAATTAAATCTAAAAAAAAAAAAAAAACAATTAGATACAAAAACAGACATGTTTGGAAAGACATCGTGAAAAGACAATAGGCTTTTGGAAGAATGTTCAAAAGAGATTTAATGAAACAGAAATGTCTTAAAAGTTTCCGTGTAAATGCCCCCTTATTCATATTTTTTCTCCCGCGGAATTTATAATTGAAGGCTAGCGAAAAACCCATAAACAGTTCAACAAAATAACCACAATACTAAGAAAAGTATTTTCCTGATTGGTCTAATGATGTTTATGTCGTAGGATCAGAACTTAACAATATAAATACATACATATGTACATACATACATAAATAAATGTTATTATGGTAGAAAACACAAAAATGTACGAAAAGTAAGTTAAAAGGTGTAACACAACCACTGTTGTTTCCCTGCAAATAATATTGGACTACCTGATCCACTTTTAATAAAATGGACTACTTCATGGACTGGTATAATGTAATGTAAGCATGGACCATGTCATTATTAAAAAGTCTTTGTAGTGAGTCGACGTCTTCATTTTTTAACGACATGTTTTCGTTTTTAAACGACTTCAAAACTAATCCTCTTGAGTATACCATGGAGTAGTTTTAAGACTACTCCTTTGTAGTCCAAAGCTGGGTTATATGGTCCTGCCCTAGGACATCGTAATGTTAAATAGACCATGTTTTTGTCCATACGTTTGGGTTACTTTTGGACTAGTCGTAGTGCCTTCTGGGCTACATTTCACACGCGTGTTTGGACTAGTCCTATTATTTGCAGGGTTGTTAGTCTGATGTACATACATTCATACTTTATTTTAATAATACATAGTTCTTAATTATTCTATATTGTATATTCTTCAATTTAATCTCTTTAATATTGATGTAAAATTAAATTATTTGAATATTTATAGGAAGCGTCAAAGATATATGAATCGCTGCGCGATGGTATCTTTGGAAATTGTGAAAATGTGGTGCAAAACTACAAAGAAACCTGTCATAAACGTTTTAAATATGCTCGCCTATTTCGTGATAATGTAGAAGAAACCGCCGTTTCACTAAACACCTCAGACGGCAAAGATGGCTCAAATGCTGCTATTAATCACATTGAAAATCAAGTGACAGCTGATTTGTAATAAATCTGCAAAATATCATGCAACAACACTTTTTACAGCTACTACTTCAACTATAAACTGTTAGTACTGCTTTCTAGTACTATCGAAATATTTGCGAGGAACGATTATCGAATACAATGATGGAACTGCTGCAACACTTACAACACCGACTGGACTTGAAAATAAAATTAATATTTTGTGAACACCAAAAATGCAAATACAATAAATTCGCAACTGATAAAGAGTAAAATAAAATATAAAATAAATTTAATTAAAATAAAAGAGAAACATCATCAATAAAAAAGATTCTAAACAATAATTACCACAAAAAAGGAAACAAACATGTAATTAAGCTTAATTTTATATGTATAATGTAGTTAACACGAAAACCTTAAATATGTTTAATCTTCTCTATTATTGGAGTCTCAAACTTAACTAGTTCTCTAAAAAAGCATTCATTAGATTTTTTACATTTTTTTTTTATTAATTTCTTAAAGAATCTTTAATAATTAATAACAAATTTTTAAATTATGTAAAATTTAGTTGTTTTTGATTTATAACGCAATTATTAATGCCCATTTCATTTGTTTTAAATTAAACGGCTTCTATGAGAATTATGATTAAAAAATTAAATACTAGTGGGGAAGAAACAGATTATGAAACCCCCATGGAAACGATTTACATACATACATAAATAGCAATGTTTACACTAGAGATCAAGTTTGTATAAAAAGAAAATATACAATTTCCAATTTTATTTAAAATAATACCATTCAATACATACAAATGCATATATTCATACATACACTTACATATATACAAACATATATGAAGAAAATAAATCAGAAAAAAATAAAAACAAAAACCAAAATCAATCGCAACTTCTAATTGATAAAGAACAAACTAAATTTTAATATATTTTATATATAAATAACAAAAATACAATAACAAAAAATTAATAAAAAATAAAAAAAAGCCCGAAAAAATAAATAACAAATAAATGCAATTCTTAATTACAAATTGTAGTTAAGAAAAAATTACAATGTATTTAGAAGTGTCTGTATATTAATCTTATTTAGAGTTATTAGAGACTAAACAAGCGAAAATGCGATATGCATAACCACCAATTTGAAATAAACGACAGGAAAAAGAATTCACAGTCAAAAAAATAAATCTTTTTAGTTATACTTCTCCGGTAAAGTTTTTCTTTTTTTTTGGGTAGAATAAAATCAGTCGCCCCTATCGCGAATAAAATTTTCTTTAACAGGCCTGTTCTGCAAATCACTTTTACTCAAATCATGTGATATTTTAGCGTCCCGTTTTTGTGTGTTTTGGTGTGATCTTCAATTGCCGAAAGCACAGGGAGAAACACAAAAACGGTATGACTTTCAGAACAGCACAAAAGCACGCTCGTGATTTTAAAAACACGTGATTTGAAATTACGTGATTTTCAGAACAGACCCGTAAATGTTTTCACTTTTCCCTAAAAACTATAAGGCTGAATACCATCAGATTTTTTTGATTGAATAAATGGAAAGATGAAAAAATGCAACTTTTATTACAACAAACACAAGAAAAAACTTTTACACTAAAGTGTTTTTATCAAGAATAAAAAACTGGGAATTAAGCACGAATAACAAAATCTTTTAAATTAAAATTTTGTATTCCCAAAAATTACTTTTGATAATAAACTGGCAAGTGCACGGCCTAAAAAAACATACCTGGCAACATGCTTTTGCAAGTTGTTTTTTTTGCATTTTGTTTTTTCTTAACCTACTTACAACTACAATTAATGTTGGAAGAATTCCAATCAATTGTAGTGGGGAATGTAAGGAGAGATAAACTCACTGTTTATTGTTGATGTTTTTGTTTAAACTTTGATATTGTTACAAGTAGAACTGTTGCTTATGATTCTTATACGCTTAACATTTTTATTTGGTTTAATATCTTTAGTTTTTCTAAAATCTTTATGGATGAAGTTTCCTAATGATCTGGCCTAAGCAACCAGTGAAATGCGCATAGGAATTAATTTCAAGAGTTTTTATCAAGAATAAAAACTGGGAATAAAGCATGAATAACAAAAGCTTTTTGGGGGATGGGGTATTTCGCAGAGGTGCACTTGTGCGGAAAGCTATCTGCCTGTCATCCACTTGGGGATGACAAGAAGCGATTCCTCTGTTCGAAATTCTCAAGCAGCTCACTACTTCCGGTCTTATACCAAGTATCCCCTGGTAATGTCTCTCAGACACCCGTCCACATTGGTTGCGCCCATACGACAAAAATAAAAAAAAATATCCGAATATATTGGGCTTATAGCGAAACAATTACTCGCTAATGTCATCAAATGTCTCTCTTCTGAATTTGTTTTGATAATTTCTAACGGTAATTTTGATATGTAAACAACTAAAGTGTAAATTTGCGTAGAAGTAAAAAGTTGATTAAACGAACTAGAAAAACAAAGTGAAACTTCAGTTGTTAAAATACATTTAATAAAAATGACCGACTAAAATTATTAATATGGAAATTAATGTGAATGGTATTAGCATTGTTTTAATGAAATAATAAGTAAATAAATTGTGTTGTGGTTATAGTAAAATACAGATTTTGAACAAGTATTTTGTTTTAAATGGTTTGCTAATCTCCGTAAAAATTATTTAGAGTTTTAGTTAGTTTCCCAATCGAAGCCAATGACCGAATTGATTTGTAAATGCTAACACATGTATGTAGATCTATGTTATGTTTAATTCAAGTGCAGATTTTTGCAGTTTTTTTAAATATGTTCAATATACCACCTCAACCTCTTTATTTAACGCCCTACATCTGATTTCTCAAATTCCTCAAAGAGAACAAAACAACGTAGAATAGCAAAGTTGGCTGAAACTGCATATTCACAACCAGCACAAATTTGATCCGAATTAAATGTTGCTCAAGTTCTTGCATTAATAATTAAAACAAATTTAACAAAACATCAGTACTTGCATATCCGAGATTTTATAAACTCTAAGGTTTCCTTTAGTATGCTCCCTAGTTACGAAAAGGTGTTGAGTGAAAAGAAAAAAAGCTATCCAAATGTAGAATCTATCGCCGTGAGTGAATCTCAGGCTGAAGTAGATTTACAAAATTTGCTTGACCATACAGCTTCACGTATTTTAGATCTACAATATGAGGTCTGGAAAGGCATATTTAATGTAAATGTAAACAACCTCGTTTTGATTGGAAAATGGGGATTTTATGGTAGCTCTGGTTATACCCAGTAAAAACTTCGCTTACTTTTTCAAAATGAATAGCTTCTTTAACTCATTATTTAGTAGCTTTCTTCTATAACTACATCTATAACAACTTCAATAACTACTTTTTTCTGGATGTATTAAAGTAAAAAAATAATGACTTGCTTTTGAATGCGTTCATTTTGGGACATCCCTTGTAAAATTCATTGGTTCTTTCAGTAGAATTGTAAGTAGTGCTCTTATGTTTTTCTGATTACTCAACACATTATTTTGTAGGCGAAGTTTTTACTGCGTAATGAGTATATGCAACGTTTTTTTAGCAGCACTGTACATGACAATAGTTTATTTGTAACATCTTATGTGCCCCTTCAACTAGTGACAAAAACTGCAAAACCTGAAGATGAAAAAATAATATGGAAAAATCCTCGGCCATCGTCAACTCGGTACTGCAGACCAATTCGATTCCAATTTAAAAGAGAAACAACCCAAGTTTGTATTGCAGAGAGAGATTATTTCAAGCAGAAAATTAATTTGTTGAAATGCACCGAGTATTCTAAATCTGAACAGAAAATATATATTGAACACAAATTGCAACCGACTATGGTTGACGGTAAAGTTTGCAACGCATTAAGCCAAACGTCATCTGCTAAATGTTACATATGTAAAGCAAAACAGAAAGAGATGAATAATGTAATGTTTACAAAGAGTGATGCACAAAGAAAATTATGAGCGTGGATTGTCACCCTTACATTCATAGGTATATTCGCTTCTTCGAGCGTTTCATTCACGTTGCCTTTAGATTAGGTATAAATAAATGGCAAATTAAATCACCAGATGAAAAGAATAAATTTATGGAAAGGAAAAGAGAAATTCAAAGCAAGTTTGAAAATTTCTGGAATTGCAACAAACACGAACTTATTAAATATATATTATTGCTGAGTTCGGATCCATTCATTTCAGGTCAAAGAAAATTGCCATGTAAAAAGAAAATACGCTATTAAATTCTGCAATTGAATTGCTGCAAGAGTAGCAAGTTTAAAACAATGTATTATTTTATGTATTATTGTATTATTTTATGTATTATTTATTTTATTATTTATTTTATTTATAATTTTATGTATTATTGTATGTATTATAAAACTATAAAATGCTAAATTTTATTTGTTGGTAAACATAAGTATTCTGATGAAGGAAAAAATTGACTTAAGGCATGGGGAAAATATTGTTATTTAATTTTTTCCACTTTTTTACAAACAAATGTAAAAAATTGACGCTAGGGGCATGTGACCACGCCCATTTTATCAGTATGTCGTGCTTATATTATCAGAATTATACTCTGTAAATTTCAAGATGATATCTTTATTCTAACTATTTTTGTCGCTCTCCTTCATACAAGTGCAACCACTGTGCCGTCTGTCGACAGCTAGAGTGAGAAGGCACACAGTTGAGTAACCTGAATGGCATGCTAAAACCGATGCGTCTCAGGTAACTAGGTGTCCACCGAAATAAACAGGCACTGAAACTCTACTGTTCGACCTGCCTAGAGGTTGTTGGCAGCCCCAACACTAGGATCGGATGGGAGGCCTAATCAGTCCCTCAATCTTAAACTGAAATGATTACTGAAACCGCAACAAATACTAATCAACGGATCCCCAAGATGACGACCTTTAGCATGAAAAAAATGACACGAGTTGGAACATGGAATGTGCGCACACTCCTAGAAACATCTAAACTGGCCCAAGTATGCAGAGAATTCGCCAACTACAACCTGCTACTTTTAGGATTGTGCGAAACCAGATGGCCAGAAGCAGGAGAATTCAAGACCTCCGAAAACTTTACTTTTTTATATTCCGGCAAACCGCCAGAACAACCAAGGTCGAGTGGAGTCGGATTACTATTATCCAGAGAAGCCCGAAGTGCACTGATTAACTGGAAACCTCATGGTGACAGAATAATCACAGCAAGATTCCGCACTAAGGCCAGGAACCTCACCTGTGTGCAATGTTATGCACCAACAGAAACCTCTGAAACTCTGGATAAAGAAAACTTTTATAGTAACTTGAACAGAGTGTTGACATCAATACCACGGGGAGATATCGTGTTACTAATGGGTGATTTCAACGCACAACTAGGTGCAGACAACACTGGTAGAGAAACCTTAATGGGACAGCACGGAATCGGTAGAATGACGGAGAATGGAGAGCTTTTTACTGAAATATGCAGCAACAACAATCTTGTTATCGGAGGCACCATATTTCCTCACAAAACTTGCCACAAAGTAACGTGGGTTTCGCCAGACAAAGTGACTGAAAATCAAATCGACCATATTGCTATAAGCAAATCATGGCGCAGGTCTCTGCTGGACGTGCGTTCCAAACGTGGGGCAGACTGCTCTTCAGACCACCATCTCGTAGTTGGTAGTCTCCGTCTAAGGGTAGCCGCTATTCGTAAGCCACCATCCACTGAACGTAAATATGACGTACAAAAACTTAAAAACGTTCAAAATCTTCACAACTACGTGGAAGAACTAAAAGGAGGATTGGTTATACAACGAGCACACCCAGTGATAGAATGGCAAAATATAAATAATAGCTTCAACGATGCTGCCAGAAAACATATTGGCTACAGGGCACCCAAAAGAGCCCAGTGGATGTCTGACGATACCTGGAAGTTAGTACTGGAAAGGAAAGAAATAAAGGCAAAACAAAATACAGCAAGAACACGAGGTGAAAAGACATCGCTAGGGGAAGCGTACAGGCGACACGATTTGCTAGTCAAGCGAAGTGCTAGAAATGACAAAAGACGATGGCACGAGTCACTAGCTTGTGATGCCCAAAAAGCATCTGAAGAACATAGATCCAAGGATCTATATGCAATCACTAGAAAACTCACTGGTAAAAATTTCGTGAATACAAAACCACTTAAGAACAGCGAGGGAGTATTATCAACATCTAGGAATGAACAATTGGAAATATGGAGACAGCATTACTCTTGTATGCTTTCAAACCCACCACATAATCCTTCGAATATTTGCTCATGTCCATCCCACACAGTCAGGCAGGATATATCAACTGAATGTCCTGATATTCTCGAAGTGTTAAACGCTATTAACGCTTTAAAGGCAAACAAGGCACCCGGTGTTGATAATATAGCCCCCGAAATGCTTAAAGCTGATCCCCAATTAACAGCTAACATTCTGCTACCCCTCATCGAGAACTTTTGGTTATCATTTGAACTCGACGCAAATCTTAAGGAAGGTATAATTGTGAACATCCCTAAAAAAGGCGACCTTACCGACTGCAGGAACTGGAGAGGTATCACAATCCTTAGTGCAGTTAATAAAATTATAGCGCATATCATCAATAAAAGAATCTCGGATGCTATAATGGATGATCTCAGACCAGAGCAGGCTGGATTTCGTCCACAAAAATCTTGCGTTGACCACATTAATAGCTCGCGAATCATAATTGAGCAGTCCGCAGAGTGGCAGTCCCCCCTCTACATGGTCTTTATCGATTTTGAAAGAGCTTTCGACACCTTAAGCCATAATGCAATATGGAGCGCCCTGGCGTGTAAGGGTGTTCCACCTAAGATCATCCAACTCACTCAGGCACTGTATGCAGACGTTAAATGTAGAATTGTTCATGACAACGCTCTTAGTAACAGCTTTAATGTGGTAACCGGAGTGCGCCAGGGATGTATACTATCACCCCTTCTCTTCAACATAGATGGGGGCTTACTCAACAACTCGAGAGTCTGGAGTACGCCGACGATATCTGCCTCCTATCTCACAGCTATCGTCATATGTCAGCTAAACTAAAATCTCTCGAAACCGAAGCTGCAAAAGCTGGATTAAAAATTAATATTAGAAAGAGTAAGGCAATGCGTTGCAATACCCTCAATAACAGCAAATTTAAAATACAGGATGTTGAGCTAGAAGAAGTAAAGTCGTTTTGCTATCTTGGTAGCATTTTAACACATACTGGCGGCTGCAGCAATGATGTGGCCTATCGAATGTCAAAGGCCAAGCAATCATTTGGCATGTTGCGCCCTGTATGGAAGTCTACCTCTATTTCGGAACACACTAAGATTAGCATATTTAATTCTTGCGTCAAATCGGTGCTCCTTTACGCCTGCGAATCATGGAACACGACATCACGTGAAATAAACGCCATTCAGGTGTTTGTTAATCGCTGCCTGCGTAGGATCCTCAAGATATTCTGGCCAAACACCATATCCAACACTAACCTTTGGCAACGGACAAACCAACGGCCAATTAACATCGAGATCCTTAATCGAAAATGGCGCTGGATAGGTCACTCGCTCCGTAGACCACATGGCGACCCTACTAAATCTGCGATTGACTGGAACCCCCATGGTAATACAAGAAGAGTTGGCCGGCCGTCGCACACCTGGAGACGTCAACTTGAATCTGAAGTAAACCAAAGTGGGCTAAGCTGGAGGGAAATTAAACATCTAGCATCAAACCGGATCGAATGGAAAGAGTTCGTTGCGGCCCTTTGTTCCTACTAGGAACCACAGGACATAATATATATAACAAAAGCTTTTAAATTAAAATTTTGTATTCCCAAAAATTACTTTTGATAATAAATTACTTTTGATAACTTTTACACCCTTGGATAAAAAACAATTTTTTAAATCAGATTCACAAAACAAAACAGAATTGCAGAACATGAAACTGAGTAATAGCCTTTTCACACTTGTCAACATTTAACATAAATTTGCGAAGATGTTGGAATATTCCCATAAGAAATACATAGGGCTAAAAATCTAAAATTTTCAACATCTTTACAGAATGTTATACGGACAGCAATATTCGTGTTTCGCTCTCTCTCATTCCTGTTTCGCGCCCCAAACATGACTGAAACGACTTGTTTCCCCATACAAAATTTTGAGGGCGAAACAGGTCGTTTCATTTTGAAACAAGCTGCGAAACAGGAAAAATGTACTATCATCTCCAATTTTGATAACATTTATCGATAGTTTATCTGAACTAGCTCTCAAAACAAAGAAAACAACAAAATAAAACTTGTTGTTTAATAAAATAAAGTGATAATAATAACATAATAATATTAATAAAAGCATTAAATAATATATTTTTAAGTTTTATGTATTTTTTTTTTCTATTTAAAAAAAAATCACACTAAAAAATGTCAAAATAAAACAAGAATGAATCGTATGAACAGCATGTTTGGCAAACTAGTTTCAGAGAGCGAAACGAGTGGTTAATAGCCTTTTCACACTTGTCAACATTTAACATTAATTAGCGAAGATGTTGGAATTTTCCCATAAGAAATACATAGGGCTAAAAATCAAAATTTTTAACATCTTTACAGAATGTTACTATCTCATTTTGTTCCCTTTTACATTTTTCGATTCTTTTAGTGTCATCAATAGAAAAGTGGCAATAAATTCTATTATTATTGTGGCATCACTGACAAAATGGAAGTTGATTTGAAAGCAGCGCTACCATTTCTCAAGTTTTTCCTTTTTTGTAAGCCTTATTTTACTTAATTTTGCTAAAATTATTAAACAAAATGAATGAGAAATACATTTTGGTGTTATCTTTTAAAATGTTGGCACTTTTGTAGAAAAAAAGTATTTAAAAAAAAATAAAAGTTTTTTTTTCAGAAATGGTGACTTTTTTTATTAATGGTAGATGTTAGATGTTTCAATGTGAACGCGAATTTCAAATTTTCAACATTTCCCATGCGTTCCTCCGAAATGTATGCAAGTGTACAAAGGGCATAATATAGTCGTATGAACATAGCATTACTATTTCGTTTTGTTCAGTTTTACATTTTTCGATTCTTTTAGTGTCATCACTAGAAAAGTGGCAATAAATTCTGTTATTATTGTGGCATCACTGACAAAATGGAAGTTCCTTTGAAAGCAGCGTTACCATTTTTCAAGTTTTTCCTTTTTTGCAAGCCTTATTTTGCTAAAATTAGTGAACAAAATGAATTAGAAATACATTTTGGGGTAATCTTTTAAAATGTTGGCACTTTTGTAGAAAAAAAGTATTTAAAATAAATATTTTTTAACATATAGAAACTGGGAATTATCTCCTTTCGTAGGTTACTTTATATTATATTCAACTTTTTTTTTTTTATTTTTCGAATTTATTCTATGAGCTAAATTTCAGTTATGTATTTTATAAAGCTTTTTTGTAATAGTTCTATTCCTTAAATTTTTAGGAATGACTTTTATACACTACCAGACTATTATATTGTATTTTCTTGTTACATTTTACCTTAGCTATCCTTTGGATTGCAATGAAGTATATTGTATGTACAGAAAAATTTACAATTATTAGACACCAGCAGAATGTAATGCATTTTCTGGCCCGCTACTCATAGAATAAATTCGAAAAAAAAAAAAAAAAAAAAATGTTGAATAAATATTTTTTTTTCAGAAATGGTGAAATTTTTATTGATAGAAGATGTTAGATGTTTCAAGTGTGAACGCGTATTTCAACTTTTCAACATCTTCCATGCGTTCCTCCGAAATGTATGCAAGTGCCCAAAGGGCACTTTCATACTAGCAATTTGAGTTGCAGCAATTCTTTAGTTTATGGTAAGTGAGGTGGAAAGATTGGGGAGGGGTACTCAGTTTAATGTACTTTGCAATTCTGTTTTGTTTTGGGAATCTCACACTTTTCAACTTGAAGTTGGCTGTAGCCCTGCAGATAATATTGGACTACGTGATCTATTTTGATGAAATGGACTACTCCCTGGACTGGTCCTATGTTATGCAAGGATGGTCCATGTCATTATTTAAAAGAGTGTAGTGAAACGACATGTCTTCGTTTTTGAACGAAATATTTTCGTTTTTAAACGACGTTTAAACTAATCCTCTGGGGTATACCCAGGGCTGGGCAGTATTTGAAATACATGTATTTGAAATACGTATTTAAAATACAAATACGTATTTTGTATTTGTATTTTAAATACATGACGTGCAAGTATTTTGTATTTTAAATACATATCCAGCAAGTATTTTATATTTTGTATTTTAAATACATACAATAAATATAAGTAGTTTGTATTTTGTATTTTAAATACATAAAAAAATGGGAGTATTTTGTATTTTAAAAACATGGTTTACAAAATATATTCTGTCAGTTTATTGATGGTTGATTGCATTTTAATCTACCAAAAACTAGAATCGCTAAAAAACGTAACTGTACAAATTCTAAGAGTTGGCATCACCGCAATGCAGTTGTCAATTCTTAAGGCCCAACTATAATATGCTTAAATTGGCTTAAGGAAATGGGCGAATACATGTAAATCATATATGTCAAACCAAATTGAACTTAAGGAAACTTTTTGTTAAATTTTATGAATCTGTCATTTGCTTTAGCAAGGTGCGAAACAAATCGCACTTTCCGTACGGAATCAAATGTTTTTTGGTTTTGTTTTTGTGTTTTTAAATGCATTTGAAAAGATTTTTGCTATTTTTTGACAGGAGCTTAAGCATATTATAGTTGGGTCTTTAAGCATCTTGTTACAAGCCGAATTTTTTTCAGGTGGTACTGTTACGACAACAAGTTTAACAATAAAAACAACAACATGGTTTTTTTTTTTGCATTGGGAGATTTAGTTGTCAACATAAGAGCGAACAATTTTCAACGTATGTACGAGCAAGAATAGTGTGGGCCTGTGTTAGTAACACCACCTGTGAAGTGAATACATCTTAGTTTTGACATTATCATTTTTTCTAAGTTCCGTTATTTTTATAGAAAATTTAGTTGGGAGTTTTTTAAGCAAATTCATTTTTGTATGTAATTCATTTAAATTTTGCAATGTATGAAGAATTTCCATCAACATCTGTAGACGCTATGCAGAATGATGTGTGCGATGAAGATAATGATATAACTAATATAAAATATCCACTAATTTTAAGTGAGGGAAAGTATTTTAAAGTGAATTCACATAAAGTGATCAGTGAGGGTAAAAGAAGTGATGAAGATAAAATTCAGGCGTCATGGCCGTGTGGGGCATAAAAAAATATAAAAAAATATGGTGTCACTTTTCATCTTTCGTGAAAAAAGTTTCCGCACCGAAAGCGTTGAAGTTTTGTTTTTATTTTCATCATTAAATCAGTGGCTCTTGTCTTAAATAAGTTCGTTTTTGTTTAAATTCATATATACTCTTCAACATTAAACCATTTTTCATAAGTCTAATGCAAAATCAAAAGGGTTTCAATTTCCAAAAATAAAATTTACACATAATATGGAGTTTTAGGAATCGCTTACGGTGCGGAAACTTTTTTCACCGAATCAGCTTAAAAAACAGTTTTTTATTATCAGAACAAAATTCCCCACATGGCGCTGGAGTGGTATTTTGCACTCAAAAAAAAGTTAGAACCTTAATGTACATGACGTGGAAGTATTTTGTATTTTGTATTTGAAATACGTACAATAAATGGAAGTATTTTGTATTTTAAATACATACAGGATGTGTAAGTATTTTGTATTTTGTATTTTTAATACATACAGGATGTGTAAGTATTTTGTATTTTGGATTTTAAATACATAACCTGAAAGTATTTTGTATTTTGTATTTTAAATACATGACCAGCAAGTATTTTGTATTTTAAATACCGCAAACCATGTATTTTGCCCAACACTGGGTATACCATGGAGTAGTTTCAAAGCTAGTCAAATAAAGTATGAATGAACATGGAGTAGTTTTAAGACTACTCCGTTGTAATGCAAAACTGGGTTATTTGGTCCACTCCTAGGACATCGTAATGTTAAATCGACCACATTTTAACCATATATTTGGAGTAGTTTCGGAGTACTCCTACTTCTTTATGGACTACACTTTATATGCGTGTATGGACTAGTCTCGTTATCTGCAGGGAGGTCACAGAGCACACAGAGATGAAAAAAGTGACGCATAAAAAATGACCAAATCATTTGCATTTCGAAGAAAGGGAAAGAACCCGTTTTTTAGTAGTGAAGTTGCAATGTGTAAAAACAGGCCGCTACTATCAATACAAATTGCGTGATCAAAACAAAAATGCAAAAAAGGCAGTTTTCAAAGAAAAAGACAGAAAAAAACAAAATATTTTCTGTGTCGTGACGCCTCTGTGCTGTAGGGGTATTTGTATTGATGTATATATAAAATATAAAAAACACGCTAAAAATTAGGGACGTAACAAATACCGATATATCGGCGATACTTTAGGTTTGCGGATATATCTGTATCGGCGATATTTTACTGTCGATACCAGCGATTTTTCGACATTTTGACGATTTTTTTGAGAATATACAGTAAAATGACGATTGACGATTTTTTTAATAAAAGTTACTGTGTTATGACGATTTTCTGGCATCAATATGCGTGCTTACTAGGGTGTTCAGTCAATTAATTCTTGTTCGATTAATCGAACAATTTTAGACGATTAATTGTTCGAATAATTTAAAATTGCTAATTTCGATTAAAGGATTTATCGAAGAATTTATACCACTTAATCGAATGATAATAATATACATATACAGGCCTGTTCTGAAAATCACTTTAGCTCAAATCACGTGATTTTAAATCACATGTGCATTTTAAAATCACACGTGTGATGTTTTGGTGTTCCGTTTTTGTGTATTTTGGTGTGATCTTTAATAGCCGAAAGTACTCCAAGAACACAAAAACGGTATGACTTTCAAAACACCACAACAACACACGTGATTTGAAATCACGTGATTTTCAGAACATTCCCTATAGTATTTCTGTATAATTATTTTAAAGTTTTAAGTCGAATAAACAAACCAAATGTATGTGTCCGTTGGAATTAATAGAAAACAGTCATGTTTAGTTGTTGTTGTTTGAGCAGCGCGACCTGTAAATGTGTTGTTTTCCGGGGCAGACGTCATTCTTCTGCAACAGGTGGTGGACGGCCTCCGAGAACAATGTTGTCACGGTATGATATTACAGTTGCTTCAACCGTGCTTTGGGGGATATCGTTGAGAGTAGGGCTTCCAGTGTCTTTGCGACCGGTGATAGGAGGGAGATTGGCCTGTATGATTCTCCCTGGTCTACGCTTTTCCCTGGTTTTAATACCGGGATTACCCTGCCTATTTTCCAGACCTCGGACACAATTACGGTGGCTAAAGACAAGTTAAGCAGTTTTGTCAGGTACTCTACTTCCTACGCATCCAAATGCTTAAGCATCAGCGTGGATATTCCGTCGGGGCCAAGTGCTTTGGATGACTTTGCACCCCTGTAACCTCACTCACGGTAAAAGACTGTGGGATGTCATTTCCTCGAAGGTCGCGTAGTTTCCTGACGATGCTTCTTTTCGCCTTATCTCTCTCGAGGTCCGATAAAGTGTTGTGCTGCGAATGATTTCGAAACCCTCGCTTAGTCGGGTTCGAAAGAGATTTGACCGTGGACCACAGCTTGCTGGCTCTTGTGCTGAGGTTACAGGTTTGCAGATATTCTACCCACTTGTTTCCTTATGTTCAGAGACGATAAAGTCAGTGGGTCGGTCTAGCGTAATTATAATGGGAAGGTGGTCTAAGGCCAAAGATATGTGTGGTCGCCAGTTGGCATAATTTATTAGACTTGCGCTAGAGATAGTTATGTCTGGCGAGCTAGCATTGTTTCCCATAATTCTGGTAGGGGCATCATCAAAAATTGTGCAGAATGTGAAATCATCGATCAGTTCCACCAGTGCTATTCCTCTCTGGTCGTCCCCAAGGTTCGAGTGCCAGAGCTCATGGTGGGCATTATAGTCTCCCAGAACAAGCCGTTCACTCTATTTGTTCTATCTCTGCAGCTCCAGACCTGACCGCGATCCCTTTATGTTCCAGGTAGGTTTCTTGCGTATTTCGGTCGAGCGAGATAGACCTGTATTGCACGTTGTAGGCTGGAGTTGGCATTTAGCTTCGTTTCTTGGGTCGCCGCGTCCATGACTTT
This sequence comes from Pollenia griseotomentosa, assembly GCA_963931875.1. NCBI lineage: Eukaryota > Metazoa > Arthropoda > Insecta > Diptera > Polleniidae > Pollenia > Pollenia griseotomentosa. Next base: position 145,563,416 of record OZ007563.1, read on the forward strand.
ATGAAGCTGTGTTATCTCAATAATTTTGTTTTGGAGGCCATTGCAGTTAAAATGCATCAGTGTGATCACCTCAGGTCTGGGTGCAGCAACATGTGGTGTTAATGGCGTTTGTTGCTGTTGTTGCTGTTGTAATTGCTGCTGGGAAGAAGACGATGCGTACGATGACACTGATGACGGGGACGTCGAAATCACCGATGAGACCGAACTGCTTCGTTGCCTATTTATACCGCATGGGGCAACAATGCTTGCATTCCACTCCCCGTGGCTTCTGAGGCCACTGCAGTTCCTACTGCTGTCTTTCCTGAGTTGACACCATATCATACCATACCATGGTCGTTTTTAAAACTTGCTCGATTTTAGATCCACTTCATTTCGATTTCTAGAACACACCCGCATTTTTTAACAAAATAGTTCATACGTTTCTCTCTTTAAAATGAGTACGAAGGAAAAATCTAATAATGCTAAATGTAACAGGTGTCCAAAAATGTATTAACGTAAATGTTCTTCAACAACTTCACTAATTTACCACTTACACAGTGACCATAACATCGTATTTGAAGAAGATGCTCCACCAACAAAATCAAAGGGGGTTACAAGTGGTCTAATGAATAAATATTTTAAGCAAGATACTTCAATCGATTCTCTAGAGGAAATTATTTGCAGAAGCATAGCAGAGGATGGAATGTCCGTGAAAAGTTTCAAAAAATCCACAGTTATATTGACTATTTTAAAATCTAAGTGCTCGAAAGGGAAGCAACAATTTGGAGCTACATTGACAAGTTTTATTTAATAAAGAATATTTTTTTTTATTTTATTTTAGATTTATTCGATTAATCGATTAATTTTAAAATTTTATTCGTTTAATCAAAAAAGTTAAAAATGCCAAATGTCGATTAATTGTTTAATCGAATAAAAATAAAACCCGATAAATTGAACACCCTAGTGCTTACAACTTCCTTCATGTTTAGAAACACTTACAATAAATATTTACAGTTATATCGAGAACAGTCCAAAACGTAAAAATCACTTTTTCGAAATACAAAAAATTATTGGAAATTAAACCAAAAAATTCTTTCCCCATCACAAACCAGGTGGCTTTCATTAGTAATTCTACAATTATATGAACCGCTAAGAATTTAGTTTGACTATGCTGCTAATATCGATGCCATCGATACTGCAAAAGCTATGTATGTAAGAAAATTTAAATGATATAAATGAGTTGTGTTTTTGTTTTTTTTTTTTAATATAATCGTTATAAATAGGGCAACTAAAAAAGGCACTAAAAAAACAGCTTTATGCTATAAACACATTCGAGACAGCAGGCTACCTACCGACTTCAATATGTCAAAGATAGAATACATGAGTGTAAGAAAATGATTATTTTCACGACGACACGGCTACATGGATGCAGGTTGTTGTCTGTGCTTATTTTGGCGTTGTAGTCAAATTAAACTAATTTCTTTTTTGTCCACTATAAAACAGAAAAAGTGTTGCTAGTATAAACAAATATTTAAAGAATAAGTGCTTAAAAAATTGTAGGGGAATGTAAGAAAAGATAAACTCACTGTTTATTGTTGATGTTTTGTTTAAGCTTTGATATAGTTACAAGTGAGACTTTGAGTGTTTATATTTCTTATTCGCTTTAAGGTTTTATTTTTATAATATTTTTAGCTTTTCTAAAATCTTTGAAAAAGGTTTCCTAACGATCTGGCCTAAGCAACCAGTGAAATGCGCATAGAAGCTAGCTTTCCCTCAACAATAAATTTCAGTGTATCTATCAAATTTTTTTTGTTTTACTCAACACCAAATAGATATTTATGTATCAAAGTTATTCTTGAGATTCAAAAAATGAATTAACAAGGATTCGTTTCAATAACTTTATAAATAACTATATAACTTTTTAGTATCCTTTAAAGAAGTTATATAGTGTTGCGAAGTTATATGTGTGTACCTCGCCAAATGCAGCAGAAAAAATTTTGGCATGGACGGGATGCAGAAAATCTGTCGGGATGCGGCTGTAAAAGCCTGGGTGTCATCCCTTATTAATAATTTTTCAGGGGGGGGCAAATTTTTTTCGGAGCCACCACTCCTGCCAATGCCCCGATGGATTTATAAAATTCTGTGACATGGAGGGGCAATATACTTTTTGACATGATTACAACTAAATTACTTCATAAATCACATAGAATCCACTGAACATACCTCAAATGTAGAATCGCCAACATGATCGTGTACAACCGGCCAAGATTTCTGCTTAATGTTTTTATTTTTTTCCTTAAATAATTCATAAATTCTCACAATTTCATCATTAAAATGATTAAAATAATCTTCTAATAACTTTATAAAAGTGTTTTTATCCATTATATCTCTAGTTCAGTGCTCGTTGAATGTAGACGTGTTTTTTTTTAACTCGGCATACGGTTTTTGTTTTCTTTTAACATACTTAAATAAGTTGTTATAAAATCATAATATTATTTATTAAATAAATAATATAATATCAGCGAATTGGACGCTTAAAAATAATTTTTAATCTGTGAACATAAACGTCAATAATTAAAATAATATAAGTTATAATTTAATAAAAAAATGTATGTATGAACATACATACATAAACATACAAACATACATTTTAAGCAAAAACATTTCTTGTTTTTGTTTATTCTTCTTTTTTATTATCGGGGTTTTTAACAACAAATAACAAGAAGAGCACAATTAAACAAACTGTAAAATAAAAAAAAACTCTTATGAATGCGTACAATGCAAAAACAATTAAACATAATGAAAGAAATGCATATGTTACAGTGAGTGTTGACGAAACAAAAGTAGAAACAAAAAAAAGAATCGATGATAGCAATTACTTAACGGCTAAACCTATTACTCGAACGCGTTCCCTCTCACCTTCTTTGTTTACAAATACGGTCGATCGTATTACAATAACAAGTTTGTTAACTGCAGGCGCTGCCGCAGAGCCAAAAAAAACTTTAATAAGTGATGATACGGTTAACCCCAAAACAGCCGCTATGGACAACTCAGTAACTCAAGGAAAAATTTCTCAAAAGCCTACAGTACAAGTTGGTATGGACAGGTACATAACAGTGCTCAAACGGGGACGCAGCCCTACCTCTGCAGCAGTTGCTTCGGCCTCAAAAGTACCAACTTTTGATAAAAGAAATACTCAAAATCGTTTTGCAATTCTGGAGGATGAATCCTCTGAAACACCAAACGTCATAAAATCGTCAAAGCCTCCCCCGATATATCTTAGGGAACAAAATTCAAATGAGCTCATAAAGAGTTTGATATCAGTGATAGGTGAAAATTCGTTTTACGTAGCGGCTATCAAGCGTGGTAGTATAAACGAGACTAAAATACAAGTCAATCATGAGAATGATTTTCGCAAAGTAATAAACAACTTTGAAGCACTAAAAAAAAACTTTTATACATACCAACTGAAAAGCAGTAAAGGTCTTCAGGTAGTGATTAAGGGTATTGACTCATGTGTGGACCCAGAAGAGGTCAAAACATTCCTAGAAGAAAAAGGCTTCAAGGTAAAACATGTAGTAAACATTAAAAATAGAGAAAAAATTCCCCAACCACTTTTTCGAGTAGAGTTTGAACCCGGCGACGTTAAGCTTAAAAAAAATGAAACGCATCCCATCTATGATTTAAAATACATTCTGTACAGAAAGGTAACTATAGAGGAGCCGCACAAAAGAGGTGGTCCCGTTCAATGTTTGAACTGCCAAGAATTTGGCCATACTAAGGCATACTGCTATTTACCCCCTGTTTGCGTAGTATGTGGTGAGCTGCACGGTACAGTTCTTTGCGATAAGTCTAAAACCGACCCCAACGTAAAAAAATGCAGCAACTGTGGTGGTAACCACACTGCCAATTATAGAGGATGCCCTGTATATACTATCGTCAAGCAGTCGGTTGGACCGAAAACTAATCCCCCTCAAATACAGGTAACGAATCAAGTAAACAGTAATGATCTTCAGGCTCCGCAGCCTAGTAGTAACAGAACCTCTTATGCTAACGTTTTAAAATCAAACAATGTACCAATGCAAGGCGCTTCGTCAAGTAATGACGAATCTCCAGTTTCTAATCTAAGTCGTCTAGAAAAAACCATGGAAACATTAGTGCAAACAGTAAATAATTTTACAAACACAATGGGTAATATGATGCAGGAAATTCTTAGAATGCAATCGATGTTATTGCAAGCTATTCTTAACAAGCCATGAACTGTTTAAAAATTTGTTTTTGGAACGCAAACGGCATCCGCCAACATAAAAATGAATTAGAATACTTTCTTAAAAATAAACAAATTGATGTCATGATGGTTTCTGAAACTCATTTGACCTCAAGAAATACGTTTAAAATTAATGGTTATACTCTATATGATACCAAGGACCCTCGAGATAGAGCTTGTGGAGGTTCTGCTATATTAATAAAAAACCGAATTAAACACTACCCAATGTGTGATCATCGTGAAGATTATCTCCAAGCTACGAACATTTGTGTCGAAGAGCTAAATCGAAGCATAGTTATTTCATCTCTATATTCACCACCTAGATTTGCAATATCAGAAAGCCAATATTACAAATATTATAAGTCACTGGGGCCCTGTTTCCTGGCTGCTGGCGATTACAACGCAAAACATACCTTCTGGGGGTCACGACTTATAACACCAAAGGGTCGTGTTTTGTTTAATACAATCTCTAAAATGAATTTAAATGTTGTCGCGAGCGGCCAACCAACATATTGGCCTGCTGATTCGCAAAAAATTCCAGATGTCATCGATTTTGGCGTGGTTAAAAACATCCCCACAGAAACGATTTACGTTGAAGCTTCCATAGAATTATCCTCTGATCACTCACCTACAATTGTTACTATAAAAAACACCAATAGAATTGAATCTCCCTCAGGTCACATAGCGACGTCAGCTACACATATAAATTGGATAAAATATAAAAAATATCTTAGTACCCATTGCACAGAAAATATTCCGCTTAGCACACCGGAGTATATAGATCGCTCTATTGTCAATTTTGACAGTTTTCTAAAACTAGCTGTTCAACATTTCAGCATTGTCCCCAAAAAAACCAAAAATAATAAAATATATTCCTCAGATGTCGAGCGTCTCTTGTCTGAAAAAAGGAGAGCTCGTAGAGAGTGGCAATTGCACAGATCCCCTCAACTTAAGAACTTACTAAAAGACTGTACAAAAAGGCTGAGAAAGTTACTGCAGACTCAGAAAACGGCTTCTCTGGAAAAATATCTTAAGGAACTTGATGCAACTCCACAATCAGACTACTCATTATGGCGTGCAGCTAGAAATCTCAAAAGGCCAGTTGTCGCTAATCCGCCATTAAGAAACTTGAATGGAAGTTGGGCAAGAAATGATGTTGAAAAAGGAAATCTGTTTGTTAATCATTTAAAACACGTATTTACCCCTAACATATCTCACGATATGGTGGTCGAGTTACCACCTGTTGCTGCTAGAGCAGCTGTTCCCCTAAGATTTGAGATAAGAGAAATCGAAAAGGCTATTTGTGATTTAAACCCCAAGAAGGTTCCGGGTTTTGATAAGATCAGCAACAAAATGCTTTTGGAGCTACCCAGCATAGCAAGGAGAATTATTCTTTTAATTTTTAATGCTATTTTACGCCTGGAATACTATCCTCAAAAGTGGAAGGTTTCCTTAGTCATCATGATACCTAAACCAGGAAAGGATCACACAAAAGTTGAATCATATAGGCCTATAAGTTTACTTTCAAATATATCAAAGCTGTTTGAGAAGCTGTTAGCGTCAAAATTAACCCCAATTCTAAATGAAAACAGATGTATTCCTAACCACCAATTCGGCTTTAGAAGAGAACACAGCACAATTGAGCAAACCCATCGTATAGTAAACGCAATAAGAAAAGCCTTTGAAGAAAGAAAATATTGTTCCGCTCTCTTCATCGATGTTTCTCAAGCTTTTGACAAAGTCTGGCATGAAGGCTTATTACATAAATTGAAGCTAAACTTACCAGTAAACACACACAAGCTGTTAGAAAGCTACTTAGTCGGTCGAAAGTTTGTTATTAAAGAAGGTGATTATTTAAGCTCTCCTCAACCAATTGAAGCTGGAGTCCCTCAGGGAAGCATCCTAGGCCCACTTTTATACTTAGTATATACTTCGGATATGCCAATAAACAACTACACCCAAACTTCAACATTTGCTGATGACACAGCTTTTCTAAGCGTGCACGAAAACAGTCAAGAAGCATCTCGATACCTACAGGATCATATATTTCAACTCGAACTGTGGCTGAAGCAATGGAGGATAAAGGTAACATTTACCTTGCGTCGGGAAACATGCCCCCCTATTAAAATCAATAATCATTTAGTGCCTCAAAATTCGCATGTAAAATACCTCGGTATTCATCTAGATCGCCGTTTAACGTGGAAAAGCCATATAGAGGCAAAATTATCTCAAATGAAACTAAAAGCCATCCAAATTCATTGGCTTATTGGAAGAAACTCTGTCCTAAGTCTCGACTGCAAACTTTTACTTTACAACTCCATCTTAAAGCCAATCTGGTGCTACGGTATTCAACTATGGGGCACTGCCTCGGCCTCTAATATCGAAAAAATTCAAAGGCGCCAAAATAAACTTCTTCGAATAATTACAGCTGCCCCTTGGTATGTTAAAAACTCAAATATTCACAAGGATCTCAATGTTCCTTTAGTAAAAACTATGATTACAAAATATGCAGTAAAATATTTAAAAAGGCTTGAACAACACCCAAATCCACTAGCTCGAAATATTTTAAACCATGGCGGCCACACTCGCTTAAGAAGAAGAGACACTGCAGCACTTACCCAATTAGATGAGCGATAAACACCTATATAAGTGAACAGAACCCGTGATGAAGAAAATTTTTGTCTGGCACTGGCAGGACATAAAATAACGTATTAGGTTAAGATTTGATTAATTATTGTTAGTTCATATTTAAAATATGAAGATTCAATAAAAAATAATGAGAAAAAAAAAAAAAAAAAAAATCCATTATATCTAATACTTTAAAGAAAAAAAATTTGTTTGTTGTGTTTTTTTTCTTAATCATCTGTCATCTTAATCATCTCAAATGTAATGTGAACGGCTTTGATTAGCTAAATCAACATTTTGCTTAAACGCGTTTAAAAACCCAAGTGTGAACTTAGCATAATTGTGATAAAAGTGTAAGAATTTTGAGAGTGTGAAGTTAGTTTACGTGTTTTATATATATTAGTAGATCATCCCTTAAATATATATTATATATATTACTATAGTAATAGAGGAAAATAGAAACCAGGGAAAAGGAAAAAATGAGATTTTTGATTCTGTGAAGTTAAATATTTATATATATATAAAGAAAAAAAAAGTTTAAAGTAAAAAAGAAAATATAATTATAGAAAAAAAGGTAATTACATAGAGCTTAAGTGAAAAGCGGCATTAAAAAAATAAGAAAAAGGAAAGGCCTGTAGAGTGACAGGAATTAAAACATTACCTCAGGAAGCTCCTTAAGGTGAGAGGGAAGTTGAGCGTTAATAAGAGTTTGAATAAATGAATTTTAATAAAAGTAGCTTGAGTTCTAATCAGGTAATTACAGGTGTAAGTTAAAAAAGGTTAAATCAGAATTTTAAAATTGAATTTAGATATATATATATATTTATGTATATATATATAATAATAGAAAATATCTTGCTATCTATGTTGTTTGATGATAGAATGGAAAAACGAAACATTGCTATAAAGAAGATTTTACATTACCGAAGAGATATTGTCGACCCAAAGGAACTTAGTGTTTATAAAAAATCTCTTATAAACTTTAATTGTACGGAATATACAAATATGATTGATTTAAATGACAATACCATTTTATTCGAACCACCGTTTACGCAAAGTTATTCGTATGAATATTTGGAGGGATATTTAAATTACGAAGTGCCACCGTTCGATGATCCACAAATTCCTTTACACATTCAAGGAACGGAAAGACATGTCCAATAGCTGGCTGCCACTGCTAAACGAGTTGCAGGAAAGAATGTAGAAGGCGCTATGGCGATGACATTAGAGAGCCGTACGAAAACACCAAGACTTGAAAGCAAACAAGACTTTCAGAAAAAATAATGTTTTTTTTCACATTTTGTCTTTTACTACACTCAAATTGAATATTTTTTTTGATAATAGGTTGATAGATACTTTATTATCTCTTAATTTGAATTTTTGTAGAAAAAAAAAATAAAAATCAAAAAGTTGGTTTTATGTGTTATTTTGTTTTAGCAATATCGCATGAATTTATCAACCGAATTCGATAAATTTGGGCTTAAACTCTTCCTTTTGAATTGTAAATTGAATTAAATAATGGATTGAGCCAAAAAAATGGCCATGAAAGTAATATTCTTGGACAAAATCATGAAAAAAATGGAAAAATGGTCCAAAATTTGGACAAAAATGCCCGTAACTTTTGAACTTTTTACCAACAAAAAGTAGGGGACTCGATTTTAACGATAGAGGTATGGCTCCTTCGGCAAATTTTCATGGAATAACCCATAGAATACGGAAATCATAGGGAAATTGGTGAATTTTTTCACTCCCTACAAATCGACCCGCCCTAATATATATATTTAAAAAAAATAAAAAAAAATTGAATTAAGAAAAAATTAAATTTAGAGGAAAAGGGATAGTGTTAATTTATGAACTAGTAGGAATTTTAAGAATATTTGTTTTTTATAAGAAAGATCGTAGCATATTATTATTTTTATTTATTGTTATTGGCTTTAGTATTAAGTTTTTTTATAATAATAAAATAATGTTTTGTGTTTAAGAACCTAAGAAAAAAATGATGGCTTAAATTTAAATGAGTGGAACCGGCTGTGATGGAGAGGTAAGTGGAGAAGAGGTCTGGTGGAGTTTGGGTCGCTGTATAAATATTAGGAACGTATTCGCGATAAGGTCGGGAGGGCATGAGGGGAATGACATCTGTCCCCGTGATTTGTTTAATGTGGTATCGTTTGTTTTTGTAGTTTCCGGTTGTTTGATTTCCTGCTATTTTTTTTGTTAGGATACGCTTTTGGCGGGAGGGTTGGGACCTCCTGAGAGTTTGATATGAGCTAGACGGAATCCTCGCCAAGTAAACCGGTCCGTAACAATTGGATGATGTTTTTCGTGCCAGTTTTGGATTTTTAGGTCGTAAAAGTTGCAAAATACTTTATCCATATCTACACAGAAAGAAAAACACTCGGGATTATGATTACATTAAGTATGAGTCAGACTCAAAAATTCAAGTACGAATAACACTAAAACGTACTCAAAACAATCCTAAATGGGATTACTTTCAGAAATCAATACCGGAATTTCTTGAAATAAGTAGAAAATTCTTAAATCAAGTAAAAAAAAAGATTAAACTTTTCATTGTCTTTAACTCTCCGGCTTACTCATGTTTTAATTTTCTATACACATTGAAAAAGGTCTGGCCAGACTCATGTGTACCACAGAGGGTTAAAAAGTAAATTTGAACTCTTGCTTCTCATTTAGTTTATATTTTTGGTTAAAATGTATAGAAGATTTCTAAAACCATATCGGTCATGATGTTGGTGTTTAATCATTCTGTAAGGTGTAAAGGACAAATGAACACATTGGATTAAAAACCATAATAGTTCAACAATATAACCACAATACTAATTTTTGTTAAAGCTAAGGCACGAGCTCTATGCGTTCATTTGTCCTTCATGTTGTGCTGAAAAAGGTCAACAAGAAAAACAAAGACAAAAATGAAAAAACAAAAAATGTACTTTGGACTTCAAGAAAAATTCTTGACAAAAGTACGAAAAAACAGGAGTAAGGAAAAACATGTAAAATCAATTAAAATGGATAATCATTCAAGGGAGCAAACTTCGATCTACCAAAGGTTAAAATACAATTTGGTTGAGGGATTGATGTTTGACTATTGACGTCAGCAGTCGTCGATGGTTGCGTGTGTAAAACGGCAAATCCATCTGAGGAGATCGAGTGGTTGCGATCGAAACATGTCATGGTAACCTGCCGGCCGCGGTTCGAGCCCCGGCCACGGTCAAGAATGAAAGATTATCAATAACAATTTTATTAAAACATAAAATCTTTAGGCAAGTATACTTAATCTTTTATATACCATTTTATTAGTAACTTCATCATATAAAATTTTAAATTTATTAAGCTTTAAAAAATTTTGTTTTGGAAAATTAGTCAATTTATTTAAAAGTTTGATTAAAAATATATATCTGGTAATAATTTATGTACTTCTTACATATTTTGAATTATTGTAATATGTACATAAATAATAAGTGTTCTGCAACGCCGAAAACCCGCAATTCAGAAAAACTTTATTAAGCAAATATCTTAGGGTTAAATAATTATTGTTATATCGACATGATTTAAAGATAAAGCTAATTTTGTAAAAAAAAAAGTCAGCCACGGAGTATAAATATATAAAATTGGCTCTTAATTGATTAATCAGTGTGCCATAAACGCCATGTGGAACACACTTCAAAGAATTTTACAATGATTTCCATATTTTATAGATTCATTTTAAACCTAAAGAGATATGGATAAAGTATTTTGAAACTTTTACGACCTATAACTCCTGAACTAGAAGCGTTGGCGCGAAAAACATCTTCCTATAGAACTTCTTTCAAGGATATAAAAAAATTATATAAATAACAATTTGGTGTTGAGCCAAGTTAATATTCTTGTTTCAAGCCGATTCTTTTCTGTTAAGCATAATGCTTTAAACACATTCGAGACAGCAAGCTACCGACTTCAATACATATGTCAAAACTAGAATACATGTGTGCATATGGAAATGATTATTTTCACGACGACACGGATACATGGCTGCAGGTTGTTGTCTGTACTTATTTTGTCGTTGTAGTCAAATTAAACTAATTTCTATTTTTGTCCACTACAAAACAGAAAAAGTGCTGCTAATATAAAAAAAATATTTAAAAAATAAGTGCTTAAATTTATTTATTTATTTTTTTTTTTTTTTTGTTTAACAGAAAAGAATCGGAATGAAACAAGAATATTAACTCGGCTCAACACCAAATTGTTATTTACATAATTTTTTTTTATATCCTTGAAAGAAGTTCTATAGGAAGATGTTTTTCGCGCCAACGCTTCTAGTTCAGGAGTTATAGGTCGTAAAAGTTTCAAAATACTTTATCCATATCCCTTTAGGTATAAAATGAATCTATAATATATGGGAATCATTGGAAAATTCTTTAAAGTGTGTTCCACATGGCGTTTATGGCACACCGATTAACCAATTAAGAGCCAATTTTATATATTTATACTCCGTGGCTGACTTTTTTTTACAAAATTGGCTTTATCTTTAAATCATGTCGATATAAAAATAATTATTTAACGCTGAGATATTTGCTTAATAAAGTTTTTCTGAATTGCGGTTTTTCGGCGTTGCAGAACACTTATTATTTATGTACATATTACAATAATTCAATCAGCCCAATCATGAATAAAAATTCCCCGGGAGTTTTTTCCCTTTTCCTACTTTTACAATTGAATTAACATAGGAAAAATAAGAGAAGGGAGAAAACTCCCGGGGAATTTTCATTCATAATTGGGATGAATATGTAAGAAGTACATAAATTATTACCAGATATATATTTTTAATCAAACTTTTAAATAAATTGACTAATTTTCCAAAATAAAATTTTTTAAAGCTTAATAAATTTAAAATTTTATATGATGAAGTTACTAATAATATGGTATATAAAAGATTAAGTGTTCTTCCCTAAAGATATTATGTTTTAATAAATATGTATATTGACAAAATTTTAAGTTTTGTAGAAAAATCTTTCAAGAATTATTTATTTTTAAAATTGGCCCTTAACGGGCTAATAAATCGGAATTTTTAAAGATCAAGTGAAAGCCATTTCGAAGTAGTCACTACAGTGATGGTACTCAGTACTAAAAAGTAATCGATAAATATAATACAAATCGATAAAGAGAATACAAAATATAAAAATTGTATTTAAAATGAATTTTTATGTATTTTTTTCTTTAAAGTTTATACAATCTTTATTACAAAAGCTTTTTCTTTTATTAAAAACCTTTTTTAATGCAAAAAAATAGTAAAAAGTAATCCACCACACAAACATATTTATCGATAACATTGAAAATAAAATATGATTTGTCATCCATGGCCATCAATAACAGCTGACTTTTATTCACCACACATGCGACGGATACAAAAGTAGAAAGTAAAGCTGAAGGTCCACACCATGCGTTCATGCGTAGATGCGTATGATACTTTTTGTGCATTCTATGCTTTTCTAAATTCAAGTTACATGCAATGCGTTTTGTGCGACAAATGGTTTTTTTTATCAGCTGTTGTGAGAACATTTTTATTAAATAAAAACAATTTTAGCAAAAATGGAGAGTGTTATTGATATTTTAATAGAATTTCTTAAAAAGGATTCAGAGAGGAGTAAGCTTTTATTATACAAATATTCGTGATTTTTCACGGTATCAAAACCTTTCCAGTTTATGGCATTTGTTAAAAAAAAATTAACACAACAAAGATGACACTCAGAACATAAAAGTAATCGATAACTAGAATGGCAAATTTTGTTCGTGGTAAAATTGTGCTTAAAATTCATTTTAATGTTTTTTTTTCTTTAAAGTTTATGCAATCTTTATTACGAAAACATTTTCTTTTATTAAAAACCTTTTTAATGCAAAAAAATAGTAAAAAGTAATCCACCACACAAACATATTTATCGATAACATTGAAAATAAAATATGATTTGTCATCCATGGCCATCAATAACAGCTGACTTTTATTCACCACACATGCGACGGATACAAAAGTAGAAAGTAATGCATTAAACACATTCACCACAGCAGGATACACGAACACACAACTACAAATGCTGCTGGGTGGAATTATAGTCGTGTAGTCAGCTACTGAATTATTTTGAGGACGACAGCTACAATTGAAAAATTATAAACAGCTGTTTTTTGTTTTATGTATTTATATTTCAGTGGTGCCACTATCATTTTTTATTTTTTTTTTTTTACTTTTATAAAATGAAACAACATGCATAATTGCAGACTCGTATACAAACTTAATTTAAGATTATAAATATATAAATACTTATTTATAATACATTTTAAAACGTAAAAACAAATAAATTTATTATAAAACATTAAAAATATTTTAATTTTGTTGTTTTTGGAACTAAAAAACAATATAATTTTAACATATAATACATATAAATTTCTTTTAAAATACAAAAAAAATAAAAAATTATTCCATCAACGCACGAGGTATAGATCGTATAAGTTTCAGAACACGTTGGGTACGTGCGTAAATGCATAAAAACTATACTAACTATAGTGACAGTTTTCTTATAAACGACAAGAAAAAGCATCGCAAAATAAAAATTAAACGACTTCTTTTTTGTCAAAAATTATTTCTTCAGATAATTAACTGAAGCAATAATTGCCAAAATTTGCTGCAGAGCTGCGGCATCACTGCATAAAAAACTTTTCACATATGAGAGTGATGCCAAGGTTCTTACAAGTTATGCTTTACGAACATTAAACTATACTTCTGCGCAAGTGATACCCAACAACTGCATTTACGAACGTACACTTTTTAAAAATTCCGATTTATTAGCCCGTTAAGAGCCAATTTCAAAAATATATAATCCCCCGTATTCATAAACGATTATTAAATTTGACAAACGTTTATTAAGGTTAATTTTCATAGTTAATTTGTTCCTTAAGCCTTTATTAAACTTAAAAAATTTTTATGAATACAAGCAAATATGTTTAGGGAAGAACACTTCAAGCTTTAATATACATACCATATTTTTAGTAACTCCATCCTATAAAACTTTAAATTTATTAAGCTTTTTATTTATAAATTTTAAAGGTCGAATTAAACACAATATAATATTTATTTATAATTTTGAGTAAAAATATATATGTATGTGGTAATAATTTATGTACTTGTTACATATTTAATTATTGTAATATGTGCATAATTAATAAGTGTTCCGCAAGGCCGAAAACCCGCAATACAAAAAAACTTTATTAAGCAAATATCTAAAGGTTAAATAATTATTGCTATTTTGCAACTTTTACGATCTACAGTTAACTCCTAAACTAGGAGCGTTGGCGCGAAAAACATCTTCCTATAGAACTTCTTTCAAGGATACTAAAAACTTATATAAATATCAATTTGGTGTTAAGCCGGGTTAATATTCTTGTTTCAAGCCGATTCTTTTCTGTTAACATAAAAAAAAGAAAAATTTTTTTAAGCACTTATTTTTTAAATATTTTTTAATATTAGCAACACTTTTTCTATTTTGTAGTGGAGAAAAATAGAAATTAGTTTAATTTGACTACAACGACAAAATAAGCACAGACAACAACCTGCAGCCATGTATCCGTGTCGTCGTGAAAATAATCATTTTCATAAACACACATGTATTCTATTTTTGACATATTGAAGTCGGTAGCCTGCTGTCTCGAATGTGTTTATAGCATAAACCTACTTTGATGCGTTCATACGTCTATGCATTCTATGCATTTTGGTGTGTAACTTGTCATATGCAATTACACTGATTCAACTTTTTTGTCAAATGCATAAAAAGGACAGACGCATAAACGCATGGTGTGGACCTTCAGCTTATAAGAACGGAATGATCTAAAATATCATAAATAACATCAGGAATTTGAAGTAAGACTAAAAAACCACTAAATACAAAAATGAAGCCATATTCTAGCCATTAACAATGATACGCGATACGATGAGATTGGACTTCAATTGGCGATGCTAGATATGTGTATAAAACAGAAATGGCTGCATTTTAGGGCTTGGTAAAAACATTTTGTAAGCTCTTGAAACTTAATAGATATCACCAGGGAAACCATAAATATGCAATAGCATGTTTTTCCTTGTGCGACCAATGAAGGCAGAAACAATATAATTATCCGTTTTAGAGCTTTTTATGAATTTTGGCATCAATTTGTTAGTGCATATTTTAGCGTTTGCAGCATTTTTTGCATAATTTAGTTAAAAGAGCTTTTTGCAGCATTTTTTAAGTTTATAGCGCATATTAGCATGCAAGATGAAATTAAAATATTAAAAAGTAAAATTAAACGGCAAGAAAATAGTACTGTTGCTTGTGAATTGCGCTTAAACGAAATTCCATATAATGAGAGTGAGGATTTAATGCTTATTTTTTTTTTTAGCAATATATGCAATATTTTAGATTTATCAGTTCCTCCTATTAAATCTATATACCGGCTTCAAAATCAAAATAATAAAATTAAAGAAAATTCAAAAGATGCGGTAATAATTGTAAAAATGTGGTCCCCATACGACAAAAACATCTTCTTTAAATCCTTTGCCAATTTTAGGAAAGCAAATAAAGATTGTTTCTTTTGTCTGCGTGATATTGGTTTCGATTCGGACAAACAATTTTTTGTAAATGAAAATCTAACAAAAACCAATTTTAATATACTGCGAGCAGCCATTCTTTTGAAAAGAGAACGACGTATACATAGCGCTTTTACCATGCGACTGGTTTATATTAAACAGGATGTTAATGGCCATGTTGTGCAGATTGATGAGATAGGACATCTTTATCAGTTATTTCCTGGTAGTGGTGAACTCAATACTGCAACTAATCAAATGCGCGATGTTTCTTTGTCTTAATATACAACATTTTATATATCTTTCTATTGTTCAATTAATTACAGTAGTTCACGCTCAAGTGCGCATCGAAAAATGTTCAGTTTTCTACGCATTTAAACGGGGAATCATTTAACCGATAACCCGCATAAATGCGCAATCAACGCATTTTTAAAAACTTCACTTAAAAACTCAATAATAATTTAAAAGTACTTCTTTTAGTAATAAGGAAAAATAAAATTTATTATACCTAGTTCTCATACGCAATTTTATATGTAATATTAAATCTAAAGCTAATTCGATAAAAATATAATTATGTTTTGTATGTAATACATATGTATTTCATTCGACCTTTATTATTTTCTAGTATTAATAAATTGTCGAGCTTTAGGTCTTTTTTTAAACTTTAACACCCGAATTCAAAACAAAAATTTAGTTACTGCATATCCCCTGATTAAGGATTTCTTATTCAAAACACTTTTTAACTCCTAGCTAACTGCTGTCAATTTGCAATTTCTGTCAACTGAATTTAACTAAAACAGAGATGTAAAAATTGTTCTTAATCGGGCGATTTAAAAGTGTTTTGAATAAACTCATGACTAAATGGTGATTAAGCTTAATTAACATTTTAGTTGCTCACTCGATGAGCGGAGTATAATCGGAGTACACAAATTTTCGTTTTGAATACGGTTGTAAATGTTT
This sequence comes from Pollenia griseotomentosa, assembly GCA_963931875.1. Classification (NCBI taxonomy): domain Eukaryota; kingdom Metazoa; phylum Arthropoda; class Insecta; order Diptera; family Polleniidae; genus Pollenia; species Pollenia griseotomentosa. The sequence goes on from OZ007563.1 coordinate 145,579,846, forward strand.
ATTAGAACCAAATTTCGGCAAATGTTAACGCCGTGTAATATTATTAAAACCATTCATTATGTCTTCCTTCCATGGTTTTAATTTCATTTGTTTATTTATTAGGTTACTTCTTTTAGTAATAAGGAAAAATAAAATTTATTATACCTAGTTCTCATACGCAATTTTATATGTAATATTAAATCTAAAGCTAATTCGATAAAAATATAATTATGTTTTGTATGTAATACATATGTATTTCATTCGACCTTTATTATTTTCTAGTATTAATAAATTGTCGAGCTTTAGGTCTTTTTTTAAACTTTAACACCCGAATTCAAAACAAAAATTTAGTTACTGCATATCCCCTGATTAAGGATTTCTTATTCAAAACACTTTTTAACTCCTAGCTAACTGCTGTCAATTTGCAATTTCTGTCAACTGAATTTAACTAAAACAGAGATGTAAAAATTGTTCTTAATCGGGCGATTTAAAAGTGTTTTGAATAAACTCATGACTAAATGGTGATTAAGTTTAATTAACATTTTAGTTGCTCACTCGATGAGCGGAGTATAATCGGAGTACACAAATTTTCGTTTTGAATACGGTTGTAAATGTTTATTAGAACCAAATTTCGGCAAATGTTAACGCCGTGTAATATTATTAAAACCATTCATTATCAGCCTGTTTTTGTAAAACATAAGTCTTCTCACTTAAAGTTTTCGTATTAATACGTTTATGTTTAAAATTTGGTTTTTAAAAAACATTTAAAAGCTTTCGTCTATTCATAGTTGACATAAATATAGCTTTTTTCTTTCGTGAATCAACATTATTGCCAATGCATTAATATTCGTACATTTGTATTATTTTTTCATATAAAGGTTTTGTGTTTGTGGATAGCCCTGGCTTTTGTTGACAAAAATTAAAATTAAATTTCAAAAATAAAATATTTTATAAAAAGTGTTACTAAATTAGTAAAAATAGAAGTGTTGAATGAAAATGTTAACAATAATAGCAATAAATAAAAGAAATACATATAGAAGATCTTTTGCTGCACATCAACATATAGATATGTAGAAGATATTTGCGAAGATATAATTTTTTGGAACATTCAGAAGAACGATGGTATTTTACACTACACTGTATGTACAGTCACACAGTACGTACGCCTTAACAATTCTTTAACTTTCCAAAAATTAGAGATATTTAAAATAATAAATAAATCAAAAATTTTTAAATGAAAGCAAATATTTATTTCATTATTAAATTTAGGACTATTGATTTGTCCGCATACTTAGGTGCGAAGTCGAGCCGCTTTTATCTGTTTATGGGCCATGTCACAGACTACAATTCCGTTCGGAATGATTCCGTTCGGAATTGAAGAAAACATATTTGTTTGTTGATGGAAAGTGTATTTTGTTAGTTTTATGGCCTTTCAGATACAGACAACTCCCATACACAGAAAAAATTATTGCTGAATTATTTTCAAACAAACGCTTGTTTGAAAATTTTTTTAATTTCTACAAATTTTTTTACTGATTCAATTAATATTTTTGTTTGATTTTTATTTTAACCAACAAAAATGTTGAGAACTATTCAAAAATATAATATACGCGTTATTGGTTTCAAGTTTTCATAATTTTGTATGAAATATTTAACGCCATTTCATGTTGTCGTTTCTTTTTTGCATTTTTTTATTTGATCGTAAGCAACACTTCTTTATGTGAAATATTAGAGCAACGACAAAAACACATACAGTCTATTTTTGGACGCTTAAAAAAAGGACAACAATAAGAAAGATGGTAAAATAGCGTGGCGGGGTTTGTAGTTAAAGAAAAACAAAAACAATAACAGGTAAAAGAAAAAACTTTTCACTCTTTTTAAACAACAGAAACAACAACAACATTTTAAGAAACAAAATAAATTTTTGGTAGGTTTCAAAGTTGGTAAAAAAGAATGAAAAACAAAATCCCGTATTCAATTTTTTAAAACTGTTTAGTTAAATACATACATCAAATACAAAAATAAAATGATGACGAAAAACATGTCGAGTCGGTCTGCTGCCAAGGAAAGGATACAGCAACAGCGAGTGAAGAAGAAAAACGTTGTGTGTATAAACAAGACTTAGTTCAAAAATTATTCCAACAAAAAAATGTGTCTCAAAGCCAGCCGCCGCTCTGCTCTCTCCTCTGTATTCATCATCTCCTAGAGTGCTTGCTTGTGTGCGCGTCATTGCTTGTGCAAAAACTTTTTTGTTTGATTCAGCAAAATTATTTGCTAGAAATTTATATGAATTTCAGTAAACTTTTTGTTTGATTCAGTAAATTATTTGTTTGAAAAAATCAGTGTTTTTTTTCAATAAACGAAATGAAAATAAATTGTTTGAATATGCGAATTTGTTTGTAGGACCGATTTCAGACAAAAAATGTTTTGATTCTACAAATATTTTGTTTGAATTGGAAAAATAATTTTTTCTGTGTACCGTTCATGAAAACAAAAATGGTTTCATTCCGAAACATTTTTTCGTCATTTTCTGAAGCACCAAAATACGGAATGAATTCCGTTTCCGAACGGAATTGTACTCTGTGACATGGCTGTATATCCCCAATTAATGTTTGTTTTTTCTTAGTACGCGGCTATGTAATGTAATGTAAAAATTTTAAAATTTGAAATCAAGGAATTCGCAACGTTCCTTTTGTTAAAAATATATGCACGCATTTCATTACAAATGTCCTTTATTTTCTTACCTATTTTAACAAAACAGAAATATTTTTTCTAAAATTACTGCAGTCTTTAAGAATTTGCTTGCAAGTTTAGCTTGTGCCACTTTCCATATATTATTTTTCCTTTAAATCTTCTTATTTTAAAAAGGACAGTTTTCTATTTGGCATCGTACGTATAATTATATGTGCTTTCAGATTAACTTAAAAGTGTAAAAGTATAATTAGCGGAAATTGACCCAAACTTTTTGTCGATTGATTTTGACAGTGTGTCGATGCCTTGCAAATTCCAAAAAATATCGATCAGAAATCCAGAGTTATTCTTAAGCTCCAATTTAAGAGGGAGTAGGTACAATGCCATGAACAACGGTACGCGACATGATGTGATCGGACTTTAAATGGCAGAGCGTGGCTATACAAATTTAACCGTTTTAGAAACATCATTGACATACCTTTCATTCAAGGGGGTGACTGGCACAAACCTTTTTTTGTAAGGAGGTCGACCCGCTCTAATGTACATACATATGTTCTAATTTTTTGAGCGTATGTAGTTCAATTGTATCTATAATTTTTGAGCCTGTAAATACATATTTATGCAATTATAAGTGAACCTTTATAGAATATTTTACAAAAGCATTAGTTAATTAGGTTTCCTTTTTTAAAATATCGCAGTTATTTTCCATTTTGTGGTGATTTGTTTTTTAAACGAATGCCTTTTACTTATCGTCTACTTTTCACTTTTGTTTTCATTTATTACGAAGATGTTCATTTTTTAAAAACCAAAAATATATAGAAAAAAATTAAAGCTTTTTTTGTCACTCACATGAAATGATTTTTAATTTTATGAAAACCTAAATCTGATTTCGTTCGTTTTTTTTACGAACGAACAAATATTTTCATTTTCTAAAAACAGGCTGTATGTCTTCCTTCCATGGTTTTAATTTCATTTGTTTATTTATTAGGTTGCACAAAGTATCTACGGATAAAACTTATGGCACTTAAGGCCGTGTCAGATAAAACTTTTGCTTCGCGTTGCGTTACATATACGCTTTGACATTTGAGTTAAATGTACATGCTTATATGGCACTTGTCACATAAACTGCTTTTAACGCAAAGCGAAGCGAAAAGTTGGGCAACTCTCATCTTTTTGCGCGCTTTGACAATCTTCTAGTATAATTTTTTTTATTTATTTTCTTTTTAACACACAATGTCTGAGTGTTGTCAAAGTTTTTATTGTGACATACACTTTTTGCTTTACGCTTTTCTGTCAAAGTATATGTAACGCAACGCGAAGCAAAAGTTTTATCTGACACGGCCTTTAGTTGGAGCTTCAATTATTTCCTCTTCATCATCGGAAGATTCCGATAACTCTTTAAAATTATTCTCTATGATTTTCGAAATTCAAGAGAAATTAACTTTTTTTGCTTCAACTGCCGTTTTAAATATTTGTGTTGCCATATATTTAAGTACAAAAATACTTTTAATAACCTTGCCGGATATTTAAAAAAAAACGCAAGTTTTTTGGTTACGCATTTAAGCGTAAATTTATGTAATTTCGGACAAAAATAATGAATCATTAAAACGGGGAACGCATTTAAGCGAGGTCAATTTAGCGGGATTTTGTTCATGTAATTATGTGAAAATTTTGCTTGTCAGCACATGTTGAGCATTTAAGAGGAGAAATCATTTTAGCGGGAACTACTGTACTATCTTTTATATAAACTTTATAACCGTTTTGATTTGCTTCCAAATGTATTTTTTTATTCTAGCATTGTCTCTAAATTATTATTTTGAAAGTTTTAAAACATTGTGCGTTACCTTAAATTTAACTATTATCAATTATGAACAACAGACCTATTAACGGAACTAGTTCTCGGGACGGTACTGCTACCATGGTGAAAATTTTGGCTAAACAAAGTGGTGGAATTAAAATTTGTCATATCAATTCACAAAGTCTCAAAAACAAAGGGATGAATTTAACTTTATTTTTGAGAACTCGGGCATTGATTTTATTTGTGTTTCGGAAACCTGGTTTAATCCTGATGTTAATGATCTTTCCATTTCTATGAACAGCTACAATGTATGTAGAGTGGATAGAAATGCTTATGCTGGTGGCGTAGCAATTTATGTGAAGAAGGGCATAACTTTTAGAATGCGAGCCAAATCTGGTGAAGATGAATCCGATGAGGTTGTATATGACCCAAATGAGGAAATTCCTGGTCGAAATTTAGTAGAGTATCTATTTCTTGAAATAAATAGTGCGCGACGTAAACTACTTATTGGCTGTGTATATAGACCAAATAGTAGTATATGTATGAAACGTTTTTTTAAAAGTCTTGAAATTCTAACACCCTGTTATGATGATGTAATAATTGCAGGTGATTTCAACTCCAACATCTTGGTTGATTCCCATTTAAGCAATGCAATGATTTCTCTTGGACTTTTTTCTCCAAACTGAAGTTTAGCTACTCATTTTACTACAACAAATAGTACACTACTTGATTTGTTTTTCGTCGATGATAATTCAAAAACACTCCTTTATAACCAACTCAGTGCTTCCTGTTTTTCTAAACATATCTTATATATCTTATATGATTTTCAATTACACGTGCAAGATCAAGCAGTAAGCTTTCGTGATTTCAAAAATATAATTAATGTAATTCTAGAGGAGGAATTTTTCAAGATTGATTGGAACTAGGGTTTTTTTTCAATTATTTTATTTCCCGTTTTCCCGGGATTTTTCTTGCGGGATCCCGGGAAATAAAAAATTCCTCATAATAGCTATTTATACTTTGAAATTTAGTTTTCTATTCTCTAAAAATTAGCATCTGTGGATGGGTAGTGGATTAGATTAATTACAAGAAGTGAGTACATGTATTTTAATCAATGGGTCCTGATGCAATAAATCTACAAAAAGCAGAATAGGCAGTGCAACAGTTGATAATTACTACATTTAGTGAAGTGAAGAGTTAATAAAGTACATTAATTTTTAAAATAAGATGCAGGTAGTAAAGTTTCATTGTCCATGAACAAGTCTTAAAAATAGGTGATACCTAAACATATCGCTCCTTAATTGCAACAAAGTCATATCTAAAAAAAACAAACGATCTTGACAAAATGCGATTAAAGTTTTCAAAATGTACCGATTTAAAGATATATTTGGCTCAGTTTGAGATATAATACGAGAAGGTATGAAGGAAAACTTTGCTAAAGTTACTTCAAATTTTGAGATATGACTATGATGCAATGAAGAAGCGATATGTTTATTAGGTGATAAACACAAATTCCCAATTTCAATTTCAATTTGTGTTGGTTTATATACCCGTGAAATGCGGGGAAACTGAAATAAAATAACATTTTGGAAACTCGTGTAAGATACTACAACATACAACTTGAAAAACACATTGTCCTAAAGATTACAAATGGACCTATTGAAATGAAAAGGTTTGTAAGAAGCAGTCCGGTTGATGCTATTTTTGCATCAACCTTGACATACATTTGACTGATATAGACGTTGCTTATAAAAAAGAAAAAATTGCTTCTGATTGTGAATCCGAAGCATCCTACAACGGTGCACTTTTAACTATTTATCCAACCTCGGTAAAAAATGAACGAAATTTTTCGGAAACATGATAATTAGTAAATAAAATCAGGAATATACTTTTTGACGACTTACAAAGCGCTTTGAGTGTGTCAGAAAGTTATTTCCTAAGTCGTTAAAAAATTTTTGCATTTCTTTAAAATATTTGATCTATTTTATTAATTAACTTTTTTAACTCATATCTTGAGTACCTTAATTTTAATTTTGTTTTTATAATTGTTTCATGAATTAAATTGCTATGCTTATGTTATATTTTTATCTTGTATCCAGAGCATAATAATACTGAATAAAAGCATAATAATAGGGAATAAAGGCGTGAGTTCCCTTACGTTTTTTTATACAAGTTTTTTTCATTAATTAATAACAAAATTTACTTTGTATTATTTATATGGAGCGGGATCCCGGGATCCCGGGAAATTTGAAAAAATTTCCCGCTTTCCCGGGAAACGAAAAAGTCCGGGAAAAAAAAACTCTAATTGGAACTTTTTGTATCACTTGATCTCTGTAGATGATCAGCTGGTCTTTTAAGAAGAAATATAGTTAATTTATTTAATATTGCTGTTCCACTGAAAACGAGAATTATTAGTCGAAAGAAAAAACCTTGGTTTTCCACCTCCATAAAGGATTCAATTGCTCCTCAAGATGTTGCATACGGTCGATCAAACATGGAATACGATTCGCGAAATTTGTATCGGTAAGGTTAAGAGTAAAGAGCACTGTAAAATAGATGTAGATATAATAAATGAAAAATTTTTTGATGTGCCAATGGTGTATCCAGATCGTACTTACTACCTTACGTACTTACATTTTCGATGATTCTGAAAATGGAAAATTTTCCTTCAGTGGCATAACTCAAAACGACGTTTTGTCTAGTTGTTGATCAATAAAGTTAAATGCCGTTGGGTCAGATGGAATACACCCTAAATTCTTCCGGATTTTATTACCACCACTACTATCACAAATTACATTTATTTTTAACAAGATTTTAACATCTAGTTATTATCCTGCTAAATGGGAAAAGACTAAAATCATACCTTTACTTAAGTAAACATCTGATTACAGGCCGATAGCAATTTTGCCGTTTCTTTCTAAGGCATTTGAACGCATTATCCATAATCAAGTTACACTATTTTTGGATAACAATAGACTACTAAATGATAGGCAGTCTGGCTTTCGTAGAAAGCACAGTTGCAGAACAGCCCTTGTAGATGTTACGGAGGATATCAGAAAACAGGTGGATACCAAAAATAATTCTTTTTTAGTTATATTGGATCATTCCAAAGTATTTGATACTGTGGATCCAGATAGTTTATGTTACAAATTGGAGAATATGTTTAAATTTTCATCAAATGCCACACGTCTTATAGCGTCCTACATAACGAATAGATGCCAGTATGTTGAATCAAATAATAAGAAATCTAACTGCTTACCAGCGGTTAGAGGTGCTCCTCAGGGATCAATTATAGGCCCTCTTTTGTTTTCATTGTACTCTAACGATTTACCGCTTACTGTTGAACAATGTAAAGTTAGAATGTATGCTGATGATGTTCAGCTTTATATAAGTTGTGATGTTGATAATATTGAACAATGTGTCATCACCATAAATCAAGAATTGCATCGTATTTACTTGTGGGCTACAGCTAACGGGCTGGGTATAAATCCAAAAAAATCCAAATGTATCATCATTTAAAAGCGAATATCGAAAATACAACTTACTCCAATTATAGCAATCAATAATCAATCAACAGAAATTGTTAGCTTTGCAAAAAATCTTGGATTATATTTTAACAGTTCCCTCACATGGTCTGACCATATAAATTATGCCTTTGAGAGTATCTTTTCTATGCTGAGAACGCTTTGGCAATCTCAATACTGTATACCCATTAATATAAGAGCACTTCTAGCTAAAACGTATCTCATACCCATATTATTGTATGGATGTGAACTTTTGGAAATTGTGATGATCACAGTAAGTGAAAACTGAATATTGCATTTAAAAACATTGTATCGTATGTCTTTGGTCTAAAACGATATGGCAGCACCACAGCTTTTGTAAAACGATTATATGGCATTTGTTTTGATAAAAACTAGAGTTCAAGGCGAATTCAGTTTTCAGGTGGCGTTGAAAGCACAGCTGTGCGTGGACGAGAAGATAACAAAGTAGATAACAAAGTACTCAATTTTAAGAGAGTAATATAATTTTTTCACTCTTCAAAGAGAGAGGAAGTGTTACTCAATTGTACAGAGAAATGAGTGTTATTTTAAGTGTTGCCAGACCGCAAATGATTGTTTTTAGGAAAAAATTGTTTTTTAGAATTGTGGTAGCACTTTTTAGTACAAAATCATTGAATAAATATGGCAATATTTTATTAAAAATATATAAAAAAAAGAAGAAGACAACACTACAAAAATATTGGTAATTTTATTTATTAATTTTTATTATTTATTATTTATTTTCAGCGGAGGCCTTAAAAACAGGAACAGAAGATAATCTATGGGAAATAAAGGTATGTATTTTGATTTTTTTTTATAAAATTATAAAAAAAGAAAAAATTCTAATGTTATTTATTAAAATTTTTATTTTTAGTGGAGGCCCTTAAATTATAGGAATTGGAGCTTAATCTTATAAATCTTGGACAAATAAAATTAAGGTACATATGTATTTTGAATTATTTATTTTTTGTAATAATTAGAAAAAAGATTTAGATGGCAAAGCTGTTGTTTGTTATACCATAGAGGAGAAAATATTTGTGCCCGGCCGAAGGCCGGCTATGCAGAGAAGCTTTAAGGCCCAACCAGTATGTGAATAACGTGACTTAAGCAACTGAGCAAATACGTGTAAATCATATGTGTAAAACCATATTGAACTTAAGGAATATGTTAAGTTTTATAAAACTGTCATTTGCTTAAGCTAGGTGCGAAACTAATCGCTCATTCTGTACGGAATCAATGTTTTTTATTTTCTTTTTGTTATTTTAAATGCATTTAAGAGGCTTTTTGTTTTCTTTTTGACAGTAGCTTAAGTTTGTTTATGCACATTCTGGTTGGGCCTTTAGTTAGCGAAGCCAGTGTTTGTATATAGGATAAAATCTTTCCGACTTTCCGGAAAGCTTTATTTAGCGAAGCCGGTGTTTTTATACCATAGAGGAAAAACTTTATTTGGCCGAAGGTCGTCTAGAAGCTTTAAGGCCTAACCATAATATACATAGCCTTGCATACCCTACTGTCAAAAATTAGCAAAAAGTCTCTCAAATGTATTTAAAAAACATTTGATTCCGTACGGAATGTGCGATTATATTCGCACCTTGCTTAAGCAAATGACAGTTTCATTAAACTTACCAAAAAGTTTCCTTAAGTTCGATATGGTTTGCCTCATACAATTAACATGTATTCGCATATTTGCTTAAGCCAACTTAAGCACATTATGGTTAGGCCTTTAGTTAGCGGCTTATATCTAGTTTACCGACGCAGCACCAAATAAAATAATAAGTACCTAGGGTGATAGAGAATTGAAAAATAAGAAAAAATTATAAAGTGAAAAAGTACATCAATGCGATTATATAAATGCGATTTTCTACTACATTTTTCAACTTATATGGCCAATTTTGGTATCAGCTTTTGAATAGATATTACTTTATATACCTATAAAAAATTTATTCAAAATTCTTAAACCATAAGAAACAAGGATGAATTTGCGAAAACACAAGATTTTTTTTAGTTAGCAAAATAATTACTATTGAGAAAGGTTTTAGTAAGCTAAGCCGGGAACCTATAAGATGAAAAATTTTGGTACTTTCTTGTTCTTCAACTGGTACTTTTTGAATTTCCATTAATATTGGAGCTAGAAACATAAAACTTAACATACAATGTTCTGAATGGCAGAGAATCTGTAAGAGGTATTTTTTGGTACTTTTTTTTCTTAAACTGGTACTTCTTTTTCTTTAACTGGTACTTTTTGAATTTTCGTTAATATTGGAGCTAGAAACATAAAATTTAACATACAATGCTCTGAGTGACAGAGAATCTGTAAAAGGGATTTTTTTTGGAACTTATTTTTGAATTTCCATTAATGTATTATTAATTTTGTGTTAATTACATAGTAATTCTTTTAATTTTTTTCTGTGTACTTATACTGTATTTGCAATTATTGAAAATACAATAATTTTTATATTTTTATAAAAGGCGTTATATACTTTAATAAGGGCTTTTGATATTACTAAATAAATACACTTTTTTTACATTTTTAGCAAATTATTTTCTGGAGTTGGTTTTTTAAGAAGGAAGACGACGACGTAAGTAGTTATCAAAATTCGTTTTTTTTTTTATTTTAGAATTGAAATATCTTTAGAGAACAATTATTAAACAGTATCTTATTTGTTTTAAGGTTTGGACGAATTCGTACGAAGGACAATTTTTAAGGTATGTTCTAGTTAATTAAAAAAAAACAATTTAACTTTTAAAATAAAAACCATAAATAGTTCAACAAAATAACCACAATACTGATTATACAAAATAAAAAAACTTAATAATTTTTTGTTTTCTTACTTTATTATTTAGGCAAAGCAATGAAAAAGCGTAGGTATAATTATAGTATAAGTGATTTAAAGTCCATACTGATAAAATGTCCTTTTTTAGAGGAATTGCAGATAAAAATCATATCTTAAGGCCCTTGTTAAAGAATTCATTAATAGCTGCTTTTAGCTTAACGACTATTGAAGAATGTCAACAATGGTTTAAACATATCTTTATAGTTTTACACACGCCATACAAGTCTCCTAATTTTGAGAGGAGTTTTAAAATATTGCATGATTTTTTAACAGAATTTGTTGATGAAAACATAGGCAAGGAATACTACCTTCCTGATGATGAGCATATAGATCCATTAGAATCTATTTCATCAAATAGCCCTTTTCGAAAAATGTTCTTTTCCATTTACTGTGAAATTGAAAATGATGTAAAAGTTATTAATACAGGAAATATTTTGAATGAATATCGAAATGATGACATGTGCATCTTTATATTAAACAAATATTGTTCTTTTATTGTTATGTGGACGAACATTATGGGTATTCACGTTGATCCTACAGGAGAACATATAAGTAATGCTCCCGTTGAATTTTCCTACTTTTTACAAAAGCATATAATATTGCAAGAAAAATCTGTTAGAGCAGATGTTTTTGTAAAAATAATGAGAATTGACTACCTTAGTTCATTAAAGGAATTGCGATACAACTATAATATGTTTGGATCAGTTTCCAAAGAAATCGAAGCTATACTAACTTCAAACGTTAATCATTTGAATGAAGAAGTAAATAATAAAAGGTTGAAAAAAGAACATTCCTATACTACTTCAACACCTATCGACAAAAAAGATTTAAGTGTTGAATTTATAAAAAAACGTTCTTATACTAATTTAACACCCATCGATTAAAAAGATTTGAGTGTTGAAAATATAAAAAAAAAAATCATCCCTATACTAGTTTTACACCCACCGATAAAAAGGATTTGAGTGTTGAAATTATAAACAAAGAACACTGTTATTCAATATCACCTTTACATATTGAGCCAGTTGAAGAATGGAACAAAAAAAAATGTTAAAAAACAAAAATTAATTAAGCCAAAAATTATGCTGGAATCTAAGGCATTAAAAAAACTTACTGCTATACAATTTACTCAAAGAAGTGCACAATAAATATTTTATTAAAATCTGTTCAATAATTTCAGAGTTATAAGCGTTCAAAATTGATACTAGGATATGGCTGATTATTTTTTGTAAAATCACCCAAATGATTCTTTTCAGACCAGTTTTGATAATTAAAAACTGATTCATCACTTGAGTGATTGAAAAAGGATTCATATATGACTAATTTATATGTTTAAATAATGATTTTCAAATATTTTGAATTTTTGTTTTTGCCAAATGAAAAAAATAAAAATAGAAACTTTCATGTAAGCGAAATAAATAAGAAGCTTGGCTAAAACAGAAGTCCAAAAATTATTGACAAGTTATGAACATACATATGTAAATGTAAGTGCAAATTGTTTCTTCTCTTCTTTGCGAAAAACCGATAACTTTTGTTTGGTTTAAATTAAATAATCAAAATGATATGATATGAAATATAATCAAAAACTATATACAGGCCTGTTCTGAAAATCACATTTTATGAAAGTGATTTGAAATCACAAGAAAGGTGTTCTGGGCATATTATTATGTGATTTCAAAACGTTCAGCTACGTAAACAACTTTTTGAAATCACTTTGTTATTTTTGCGACTATTGTAAGATGACCGTCATTATAAATTACTTAAATAAAATTTTCAATATGTTGGTTATTAATTTTTTATGCAATAAGCTATTTTATGTACAAAAAATCATTTAGAATTAAGAAAATTCGACGACACAACAAAAATGATATTTGCTTTTGTGACTTCTGTTGGGATTTCAGGTTTGTTTTTTTAGTTGAGTCAAAGATCGCTAATTTTCTAACATGAAAGCAAAGTCAATATTTATTAAAAATGGTAAAAGCTGGAAAGAATCACGGGAAAAAATAGCTTCTATCGCGAACATCGCTAAAATTCGCTAAAAATTGCGAACTTGTAAACAAACCCTCAAATTTATTTGAAATTGCTAAATGGGTTAAAAACAAAATGTCGGATAAAAACAAGAAAAAAAATTTGCAAAATAGCGAAAATTTGCGAACATTTTCAATATTTCAAACAAGCCATAAAATTGATTACAAGTCTCTAAAACTATAAGGTATGGCAAAAATTCAGTAAAAATTGCTTAATTAGCGGAAATTCGCAAAATTTTGCCAACAGCAACATGATAGCAAAGTCTACTATTTATTATAAATCGTTAATTCTGTAAAGAATCATAAAACTTACAGGAACAAATCGCTTCTATCGCGAACATGGCTAAAATTTGCAAAAAATTGCAAAACTTTAAACAAACCCTTCAACTAATTTGAGTTCGCGAAATTGGTAAAAAAAACAAATTGTCAAAATATAACATAAAAAATGTTAAAAAATGAGTTATAATTCAAACAACAAACTTATTGTGTTTGCTTGTGCTTTCGGCTATTGAAAATCACACCGAAAAATCTTGCATCCATTTGCGTTGAGTAAAAGGCGGCTAAAAAAAGCATTTTACAATTTTTTTTAAGAAAATTAAATGTTATTTATCACTCAGGTGATAAATCAGTTTTTAATCATCAAAACTGATCTGAAAAGAATCATTTGGGTGATTTTTACATAAAATATATTGAACTTACAAAATTAAATTACTCAAGCAGAAGATAAAAATGAACCGGAGGTTGGTCCCTCGCCAAATCGATCCACTTCGAAGGAAAGAATAACTGCTCGAAACATATAAATTCATATCGTTACCTAAAACGCAAAACGCCCTATCTAACATTTTGAAAATTTTACAGGAGAAGCAAATTACTATTAAAAATGGTAATCGATAAATTGCCTTAAACTGTTTATAATTTATTTTTCTTCTATTTTTATTGTAAAACCTAACAGTTGTTTTGACAATTGACAATGTTGCATATTATGCAAACTGTTAGTTAGGTCTTTTAGCGCGTATCATATAATCTTTTGTAGATAGGGCCGTTTGTTTTTTGTTAATAAAATCTCTAATTTTGGTTGAAAGACTCCAAAATTTATTGTGGACATTAGTGTTGATGCAATTCATCAAATTTATTGAAAAAGCCGATTTTTAATTTTTTGTTAGTTAGTTCCTTTTGCGTTTTAGGTAACGAATTGCTAATTTTTTTTTCTAATTTATTTTAAATTAATTCAAAATCAATTCAATTCAAATGAATCTGTAAAATGAATTGCAATTTACTTTAACAAATTCGTTTGAATTGGATACGAAATGCAGCAATTCATTCTACAAATTAATTTGAATTGGAAAACGAATTGAAATTCATTTCTTCCTAACTCATTTGAGTTGACTCAAATTTCATTAAATTCATTTCCTGTAAATACAAACCAGGGTGAAGGGTAAATAAGAGTCGACATAGCCGAATATAGCTCTTTTACTAAATAAATTTTTCTAATTTTAAATTCCATAAAAACATTTATTAAAAACATAAACAAAAACTTTTCAATACAAAAACAAAACAAAACAAAATACTTATTATTTAATTAATAATTAAAAAAAAAAATGATATCAAACAGTCGTAGGCGTATTTTAAATACGCCACTCACAATAAGGGTGAATATATTTGAGCCGTGCCCGCGGCGTAATATATATATATCGTTACTTTAATATAGAAAAGCCCTAGCAAACGTTTTCCTTGCTTTACAGAAGAAGGAAAAAACTTAATAAAAATTATAGTCTTGTAGTCGCGATTTTTTTTAAACGCAGTTTTTTATTAATTTCTCTTAACAATTTAATAAAAAACTGCGTTTAAAATGAATCGCAACTACAATACTACAATTTTTTTAAAGTTTTTTCCTTCTCCTGTAAAGTAAGGAAAATGTTAGTAAGGGCTTTTCTATGTTAAAGTAACGATATATATTTATATACAGTGGGGAGCAGAGGTGAGTACATGTTTGTATATCTTGCACTTCTAAGGGAATAAGAAAAACAATAATAAAGCTATTTAAACATTTTTTTTTTGTATTTTATTTCTTTTTTAATTCTTAGCAAAATTCAATTTAAAACAAAATAAGAAAACAACAAGTTCATAGGTAAACATAAACAAAACTTAAATAACTCTCATGTACTCAATTTTGCACCCGCGTGTTTTCAACCATATTCTTAGAAACATTCAAAATTTACCGTTAATTTTGATTTGGTTTATGATTTGATTGGTGTTATTAATGTTTCTGTTAATATAAATTTTAGTTTAACGTCGTGTTTGATAAACTGCGTAATGTAAATAAAAGGTGCATTTCAAATATAAAATACAAATTCCAAAATATTTAAAATTATGAGAAAGCTATCGCGAACCGTGGAAAATAGTATTTTAACCATGACAGAAAATGGCTTCTCGTCGAGAGTAATAGCCAAAGAAATTCAAGTGAGTCAGTCAGTGGTGATAAGAGTCCGGAAAAGGCGAAATATTACTTCCCAAGCGCAAGTTCTGGGTCGCCGAAGACTTTTAACGGATGGCGACGCACGTTTAATGATGAGAAAGATGAAGGAAAATCAATCTTTAACGCCAAAGGAAGCTTCCCTAGCCATAAATAAAATTGTAAGCCGATGGACAGCAAGAAGAGCGCTGCACAACATTGGCTTCATATCAGCTTTTAAGAAACCTAAACCTGCATTATGAAAGAAAAATGTTGCAGCACGATTAAAGTTCGAATTGGAACACAAGAATTGGACTGCCGATGATTGGAAACGAGTATTCTGGTCAGATGAATCCAAATTCAACCGATTTTAGTCAGATGGTAAGCAGTATTGCTGGCGCCGCCCTGGGAAGACCATACAAAGACACCATGTTGAACAAACTGTTAAACATGGTGGAGGAAGCGTTATGGTATGGGGCTGCTTTACTTGGTGGCATATTGGACCACTGCAAAAAATTGATGGTATCATGTGAAAAGAGGATTATTTGAAAATTTTAGAGACCCATCTTCCCGGTTTTGTGGATATGAGCGCATATCCTGAGGAAGAAGTCATATTTCAACAGGATGGCGACCCAAAGCACACCTCCAAAATCGTTAAGGAATGGTTGACTGGGAAAAATTTTCAGTTAATGCAGTGGCCACCGCAAAGTCCCGACTTCAATCCAATTGAAAATTTGTGGTCAATCGTGAAAAGACGGTTGGAACAGTATCAATCAGCTTCATCGAACTTAAACGAGCTATGGCCCCGTGTGCAGCTGGAGTGGCAGCGCATTCCTGATGAAATTATTCAGAACTTGGTAGAAAGTATGCCTAAACGCATAATAAGTGTTTTAAATAATAAAGGACTATGTACTAAATACTAAAAATGTTATCAATATTAATTGTAGTAGGAATGTGCAAAATTGAGTACATGCGAGTTATTTAAGTTTTGTTTATGTTTACCTATGAATTTGTTGTTTTTTTATTTCGTTTTAAATTGAATTTTGCCAAGAATTAAAAAAGAAATAAAATACAAAAAAAATTTTTAAATAGCTTTATTATTGTTTTTCTTATTCCCTTAGAAGTGCAAGATATACAAACATGTACTCACCTTTGCTCCCCACTGTATATACTACATATATATATATATAAAAATTAATTTTTAAATAAAAAAAGTCAAATAGTTATTAAAATAAATCAGCCCAATTATGAATAAAAATTCCCCGGGTGTATTTTCCCTTTTCCCATTTTACCTATGTTAATTCAATTGTAAAAATGGGAAAAGGAAAAAACTCCCGGGGAATTTGTATTCATAATTGGGCTGTATATATAATTAAACTGAGTTTACAGTTGCTGCTGGGGAACCACCTGCTGCTGGGGAGCCAACTACTGCTGGGGAACCACCTGCTGCTGGGGAGCCAACTGCTGCTGGGGAACCGCCTGCTGCTGGGGAGCCAACTGCTGCTGGGGAACCAACTGCTGCTGAGGAACCACCTGCTGCTGAGGAGCCAACTGCTGCTGGGGAACCACCTGCTGCTGGGGAGCCAACTGCTGCTGGGGTACCACCTGCTGCTGGGGAACAAACTGCTGGTGAGGATAGTAGTTCTGCGGACAGTAGTACGGCTGCTGTGGTGGCGGCTGGTGATATACTTGCTCACCATTTATTTGCATTCGTCATCTTCACACTCATTATGAGTTTTTGGTGGCAATGGGGGCACTTCAAAAACTGGAAATAAAAAAAAAAAAAAAGAATTATAAACACTTAGTCTTACTATATCAAAGCTTAAACAAAACACCAACAATAAACAGTGAGTTTATCTTTTCTTAAGCGGCTCATACACTATAAATAATAGTGTATGAGCCGTTTAAACTGAGTTTACAGTTGCTGCTGGGGAACCACCTGCTGCTGGGGAGCCAACTACTGCTGGGGAACCACCTGCTGCTGGGGAGCCAACTGCTGCTGGGGAACCGCCTGCTGCTGGGGAGCCAACTGCTGCTGGGGAACCAACTGCTGCTGAGGAACCACCTGCTGCTGAGGAGCCAACTGCTGCTGGGGAACCACCTGCTGCTGGGGAGCCAACTGCTGCTGGGGTACCACCTGCTGCTGGGGAACAAACTGCTGGTGAGGATAGTAGTTCTGCGGACAGTAGTACGGCTGCTGTGGTGGCGGCTGGTGATATACTTGCTCACCATTTATTTGCATTCTTCATCTTCACACTCATTATGAGTTTTTGGTGGCAATGGGGGCACTTCAAAAACTGGAAATAAAAAAAAAAAAAAGAATTATAAACACTTAGTCTTACTATATCAAAGCTTAAACAAAACACCAACAATAAACAGTGAGTTTATCTTTTCTTAAGCGGCTCATACACTATAAATAATAGTGTATGAGCCGTTTAAACTGAGTTTACAGTTGCTGCTGGGGAACCACCTGCTGCTGGGGAGCCAACTACTGCTGGGGAACCACCTGCTGCTGGGGAGCCAACTGCTGCTGGGGAACCGCATGCTGCTGGGGAGCCAACTGCTGCTGGGGAACCAACTGCTGCTGAGGAACCACCTGCTGCTGGGGAGCCAACTGCTGCTGGGGAACCAACTGCTGCTGAGGAACCACCTGCTGCTGAGGAGCCAACTGCTGCTGGGGAACCACCTGCTGCTGGGGAGCCAACTGCTGCTGGGGTACCACCTGCTGCTGGGGAACAAATTGCTGGTGAGGATAGTAGTTCTGCGGACAGTAGTACGGCTGCTGTGGTGGCGGCTGGTGATATACTTGCTCACCATTTGCATTCTTCATCTTCACACTCATTATGAGTTTTTGGTGGCAATGGGGGCACTTCAAAAACTGGAAATAAAAAAAAAAAAAAGAATTATAAACACTTAGTCTTACTATATCAAAGCTTAAACAAAACACCAACAATAAACAGTGAGTTTATCTTTTCTTAAGCGGCTCATACACTATAAATAATAATATTGCAAGTGTATAGGCAGCTTTACATCAATTTACAATCAATTTTATTTTTCATCGTGGTAGACCATTCTGGGGAAATGCCTTTTTACATACAGGGGTGTTCTGAAAATCGAAAACGCAAGAATTTTAAAAATCGTTTTTAAATAAATTTCTGTAATAAAAGACTTCTAAGACAAATATTTCCCTATTAAACAAACTTTTATAACAAGAAATATAAAAAATAGATTAAAAGTTCAAAAACAACTTCCAAATTCTTGCGTTTTCGATTACCAGAACACCCCTGATACGTGCAGTCTTCACAAAATAAAATACTTACCATATTTGTTATAAAAATTTTGGTGTTAATAAAATGATTTTTTTGTTGTAAATTTTATTTTTGTTAATAAAATGATTTTTTTGTTGTAAATTTTATTTTTTTTTTTAAACAGACACTGACAGGCACAACCTTTACACAAGGCGATTACAGTTTGATTAAATATTTCCGCCATTACAAACCGAAGCCAATTCTTTTCAATGCTGCCAGATTGTGTAATTG
Organism: Pollenia griseotomentosa; assembly: GCA_963931875.1. Taxonomy (NCBI): domain Eukaryota; kingdom Metazoa; phylum Arthropoda; class Insecta; order Diptera; family Polleniidae; genus Pollenia; species Pollenia griseotomentosa. The sequence goes on from OZ007563.1 coordinate 145,598,705, forward strand.
TTATTTTAGTACAAAACAAATTTGGCATTACTGCTAACATGAATAATATTCCAGGGTTAGCAAAATCAACACATACAAGCTTGAGGAAATTTAGAAAAAGATTTATTCTTACGAATTCTTAAATTTTGTATAATAAATAGTATATATTTTCAATCAAATAATCACGTATATATTCAAATGAAAGGACTTCCTATGTTGATTATTTATTTTGTATAATTCCGGAATCAGGAATAGAAAAAATGTTAGATATTTTTAACTCATTTTATTGTTTTTATAATAAACTCAAAAAAATAAATAATTTAGTTTGTTTCAATTAATATTATATTTTTTCTAAGACATGCATCGACTTTAATTTAAATTCAATTTAGCACGCTAAAAATAGCGCGTGTATAGGTTCTAACTATAACAATAATATCAATATAAGAAATTATTAAAAAGACTTGGATAATATATAAAAATAAATCTGCTTTACATCCCTGAAACTAAGTGCATGTAAATTTATATGGCAACATCATATAACCGAATATGAGAGAACTAACATGCACTCACTCATGTTTTCGGCTTTCAACAAACTTATTGGAAAACCTGGTCAAATTAAAAAATTCGCTACCAACTTATTTTTTTAAGCCTTGTTCTAAAAAAAACTTAAGTTTGAAATAAATTGTATACCAAAATGAAGCTTAAGTACTTAGCTATACGCCACATATAGTCAACGTTCGGAGGATGTTCTTATTTTGGCCCCTTAGCCAAAAGAAAAAAATGAGTGAAGTTCAATAGAAATTTAATTTTTCAAACTTTGTAACGATTCTTTAAAAATAAATAAGGTCTGGGAACTATGCTACCTTTTAACTTCGGCTGTGCTCGTCGGATGGGTATGGGTGAAAAGTTCCCCAATGAAATCAATTACAGTGGAATTTAAATTAAGGTAGCTAACTAAAACATGACAAAATACAACGATCAAATTATATATGATATAGAGGAGCTAAACATTGATGAGTAATGTATAGCTTTAGGTGCAATTCGCTATACAATTTCTAAACCCTCCCGTGCCATGCTGACAGAGACAAAATTATCGTCAGCCCAACTTTAACTAAAACCAGAATTAATATATTACCCCATACTATTCACTGCACTTTTCGTAACTAAAAATTATAAGCTTTAATATTCCATGTTTAACAACATTATACAAAGTTAAAATTTATTTAAAAAAAAAATAATTAAACAAAATATCTAAGCGTTGAGAAATAGTTTAACAAAAAGAATGCAAATATAAAAACAAATGAAGTTATAAACCTCTGGTCACCTATCGTAAATCTTTTTGTTAACTCGATTATTTTGCAATACGTGTTTATATTAGAGTACGTATTAATAAAATAAATAAAATTTTAGATTGGATTTCTATTAAATATCAAGAGGGGGGAAAAAAAATTAATGATGGCAAATCTTAATTTCGATTACCTACCCTAAGTTATAATTAAATTAAATTAAATAACATGTAACATGGTCAACAATCATTATAGAAATCCAACCTTGATTTTTGATTTGAATAAGTGTGTATAATAAGTTTTTCAATATGGTTGATATAAATAAATAAAAATTTAAGAACTTACATTACTTCATCCATGGTTGTCATCAGGCGCCGGAAGACCGTAGATTTAAGACGTATTAGTATTATTTATGTATATTCAACCAATAAACGAATTGATAAGATAGTTAATGGGGGTGAATGTGTACGGTTATATTAATATGCGTGGATTGTAATACTATCGAATTAATTTTTCTCGTTGTATTACAGTCCACAACAAACCAAAATAAAAACAAACAAAACAACAAAAAAAAAAATAAATTATAAACGCGTTTCAATTTTAAGAACCAACAAAACAGATAAATTTTTAGGTGACCAAAATAAAAAAAAAAAAAATTTTATAATTTAGAATTAATACTAAAATTAGTGAACAAATTAAAATTCAAAGTCTTAAGGTACAATTTTGTCCCTCCTTTTCATTAAAAAAAAAAAATCGTGTAATTTTTCCCCTAAATAGGTCACCCAATTATTGTTTTGATATCCTTCTTATCAATTTGAATCCGATTCTCGATGATCTTATTCGGCTATTATATTGTTTATTTTAGGTCAGTTGGCTTTTTATAATTTATAAGATATTCTAACCGGCATACAACATCTACAGGTTATCCTTTTCTCAACCCACTTAGGAAACTATTGATAGGATATTACCTCTTCTTGAACCTAGTGCGAATATAAAAATCTAAATAAGCCAAATAAAAATGACAACACTCAAATTATCTTACCAATTAATTATCCTTCTTTACGTATAATAACAAAAAAAAAATATTAAATCTTGATTCCCTGTTCCTTAAGATATCCTTACAATTAAGCTTCCAATGTATATTCTTTAGTAAATTGAAATTAAAGTACCGTTAGAATTTCCCTTGACTTCACTTAATGAAAATTTCCAAATTAATGAAAAATTTTTGAATGAACAAATTATTTTCCCTTCAAACAAAAAAAAAACTAGCAAACTTGATTCAAAAAAAATAAATATTCCAAATATAAATACCCATAGGAAAAATTCTTAGTAAAAAAAATTATTTCCATCACAAAGCAGATTAAGAACCAAGCCTGCTGCAGATCTTAATCTGAAAAAAAAAAATAATTTAGCTACCAAGAGATCAGGTCCAAATATCCTTAAGGTGATATACACTAATGTATCCACTATCTTTGTCCTGTAGCTCGTAATTTGTATTACCAATTTTCCTTTTGACTACAGCTTTTATTCCCGTTGGCGCAAGTTTGGCATTAAATTGATTGACCAACGAACTTTGAGTAAAATTGCGACGTACCACCTCTTGACCTACATTAAATTCTCTCCTTCGAGATCTCAAATTATAGAATTTCGAATTGCGTTCATAAGCCTCTTTTATTTTTACTTGTATAGAGCAGTGTTGCCGTTAGGATACGAAAGATACATTTTACGTATCTTTTGACTACTTTAGGTATCATGTATAATCCTGACATTTTTCGTATCTTTTGAATCTTTACGCAAAATGTACAGAAACAAAACATTCGAGAATTTTTAGCCAACTAAAACATATTAAGACTGATCATCGTAACCGAAATAGCAGCCAAGGCGCATTGACTAAAAGGTGAGGTCAACTCAACAACAACACTGCTTCTGTGGTTTGATTGTCAAAAATATTGCTAGTAAAAAAAGGTTAGTTTACATATGTTGACTTGACCCCAACTTCTAGTGAATTTAATAATGGTGAAAGAAAACAATAAGGGGTTGCAACATACGATAAATCGATGATTTCTAGTAGTGCGAAGTTGTTCTAAGGAAATATGAACATCTTTTTTATTTTCAGGAAATTTATATGAACGTTGATATAATCGCCTTAAGCTATGGTCACACTTATTAAATATTTGACCAAATAAGCGTTACCACTACTTTTGTTAATATTTAGTGAGATTTAACATTTTCTTAATATGAAAAAATAAACTAATTATACTACTAGACATAGCAAAAAACTGTTTTTTGGAAGATGTGGTATTATAATCAAAATAAATATTTGAATTAAAGGAAATGATTATTTTGTTCGCTTGTTGGTCCCGTTTTTTTCGTCAAATATTTGACAAGTGTGACCGTAGCTTTAGTATAAACGCCTTAACTCGTATATTAATTTTTTATAAAATTTTTATAAAATGAATTTGTTTTAATAACATCCAAAGATAATTACATATAATTAATTTTAAAGTTTGCTCACTGTATTTTTTAAAATTACATATGTTCCTAATATTTATGACTTAAATAAATATAAAAATGAATTAATACGAATTAAAATGTTATGTTAATAAATGTCAGTCGTTAAAACTGGATTTTAAAATTTTTTTTCAAAACGTATCTTTTTGGGAAAAAGTGTATCTTTTTGGAAACTAATATGTATCTTTCTTGAAATTTCACTGGCAACACTGGTATAGAGTCGCGTAAAATCGTGAAATTATCCTGTCTTTCTATTTCCGAGTCCGATTCCGCCAAAATTTGGAGGTTACGTAATATTCTATAGTCCTTCCCATTGCCAATCATCGTTTGTCCAAATACCAGTTCATATGGGGTTCGTCCAGTAGTCTGATGTACGCAGTTACGAATTGCGCAATTAATATTTGGCAAATAAATATCCCATTGTCGCTGATCATTACGGACGTACGCACGAAGAGCTTCATTAATAGATCTATTAACTCTTTCACAGGCGTTAGATTGTGGACTATGTATCGCTGTAAACTGATGATTAATTCCAAATTTTTCTAATAGCTTTTGAAAGTCTTTTGCCTTGAATTGACTACCATTGTCGGATATTATAATTTCTGGAATACCAAAACACGTAAAAATTTCATTTTTTAAATATTCCACAATAGGTTTTGTAACGAATTTCTTCAACGGTTTCAAGAAAGTAAACTTAGTAAAATGGTCTAAAATAATTAATATTCCAATGTTACCATTCCTTGTTCGTGGTAGTGGTCCAATGAGGTCTATATAAAGACGCTGAAATGGCCTCTCTGTAATTACCATTTGTCCCATGGGTGGTTTAATAGCTGTTGTTGGCGTTTTAGATGTTTTGCAAGACATGCAGTTTAATACATATTTTTTAATATCTATAACCATTTTTGGCCAAAAGAAAAACTGTCGAATCCGATGTAGTGTTTTGGCAATGCCACCATGTGATGAATTTGGCACGTCATGAGCTGCATAAATGACCTCCTTCCGTAATTCTGCTGGTACAAATAGCTTCCATGCATTTGATTCGTCTTCATTACCGGAGGTAAATTTAGTCCTTTTATAAATATATTTCTCAATAACTTTATAATCAGGTAATTCTGTTTTCAAAAATTCATTACGTAGTCTTGAATATTCTGGACTTTCGAATGCATTGGAATTAAGATCTATTGAAGGTAAAATTTCTAAATCAACTTCAGCCAAAATATCTTCATTTTCATAAGTTCGCGATAACGTATCTGGAACAACATTGTCCTTTCCCTTACGATGTTCAATTTTAAAGTCAAAACCTTGTAACTTGAGTGCCCATCTGGCTAAACGTCCATTCAAATCTTTTTGCCTCATTAACCATTTAAGGCTTGCATGGTCAGTTATGACTTTAAATTCATGGCCCTCAATATATGCTCTGAACTTTTTTATTGCTAAAACGACAGCCAGGCATTCCAATTCTGTTATTGAATAATTTCTCTGGGCCTTATTTAATTTCTGTGACATGAATGCTATCGGCCTCTCGTTTCCTTCGTTATCAAGTTGGGCCAATACGGCACCAATCCCATACAAACTAGCATCACACTGAAGCATAAATGGCTTGTTGAAATTCGCGTGAACTAAAACTGGCGCTGAAGTTAATTTTTGCTTAATATGCTCAAATGACTTTTGAGCTTCGTCGTTCCATATAAAGGTTCTTCTTTTAGATAACAATTCTGTCAAAGGAAATGTAAGTGTTGCATAGTCATCAATAAACCTCCTATACCACCCTGACATACCAAGAAATTGACGAAGTTGACGAACCGATTTTGGTACAGGAAATTGGGAAATTGCTTGTACTTTATCAGGATCGACTTTTAGACAGCCGTCTCCTACGATATATCCCAAATACTGAACTTGTCTAATGGCAAAGCTGCTCTTCTTAACATTAATAGATAAATTTGCTCTTCGAAATTGTGTTGCCACCTCCTGCAAATGTTGTAAGTGCTCGTCAAAGTCTTTGGAAATTATTAAGAGGTCATCCAAGTATACAAATACATTCGTTTTCAAACTATACGGAACAACTTGGTCCATCAGTCTACACATCGTCTGTGGGGCATTGCACAATCCAAACGGCATTCTCGTAAATTGGTACAAAGGCCGGTTAGGGATTGTGAAAGCAGTTTTCTGTTTCGAAACTTCGTCCAACTTAATCTGCCAAAATGCATCTTTTAAATCCACTTTAGAAATAAAATAAATTGGAGGAAGTCTTGATATAAGTCCGTCTATGTTCGGGATGGGGTATGCGTCTTTTGTCGTCACAGAGTTTAGCTTACGACTGTCCAAACAAAACCGCACTTTACCAGGTTTTACAATTAAAACCCCAGGAGATGACCATGGGGATGTGGGACATTCTTCAATGACCCCTAAACTTATCATACGGTCAATCTCATCACATAATTGTTTTTCCCTTGCAGGAGATATTGGATAATATCTTTGTTTGATTGGTGTGGAATTTCCCGTATCAATATTGTGTTCAATTAAGGAAGTACATCCTAGCCCATCGCGCTCCGAATTAGGAAAATAGTCGATAACTTTCTGAAGCTTTTGTTGTTGTAAAACCGACAAAGGAATCCTATTTGGGTCTTCTTGAGAAGCAATTTCACTAATGGTATTGATTGCTGCAATTTGTATACCAAATTTTTGCCAGAAATCAATTCCACAAATAATTTCCTGTGTTATGTTTGGAATTAATAAAAATTCCATTGGTTTTGACTGTCCATTATAGTTTACATCCAAAAACTTGGTTCCTAAAACACGTTGTCGATGTCCGTCAGCTGTTTTAACCATACCACTACTACGTTTAAAATTTTTAGTTTCCGCAATTTCGGAACATAATTCTCCCCCGATAACACTAACATTTGCCCCACTATCTAGTAATGCAAAATGATTTTTATTTTAAAAATTTAATAAAATGTATGGTCTATTATCATTGATTTTAGATAAAATTGATGAAATTACGAATGTCCTTAATTGTTTTTTCCTTTTGTAATAATCTCGTATCCTTCTTGAAGATCTATTCGGTTTACGTTCTAAAACAGTGACATTAAAAATGTTATTTCTAATGCGATTATACTCCGCTAACCGAACATGAAAAGGCCGTTGCAAAGGATGTATATTATTAAAATAGGTTTTATTTGTCTTATCTGGTGTATTTACTATATCAGGTGTATTAACTTTTGAATCCAGGTTAGCTGTGCAAAGAGTTGGAAAATCTGGATTTTCTAATTTTGTATTGGATGCCCGTCCTTCTTCGTACGGACATCCCTTACTACGTTTCCCTTCTTTTGTAAACAGTTAGGACATTGCGGTTTATATATATTCTTCGTTCCGCATCCGTAACAAAATATACTTCGTGACTCTAAACAATCCACAAAGCTGTGACCTGGCTTATCACAATTCCAACATTTGCCTTTGTGTACTACAAAACAAACTTCTAAACTTTCATCCAACTCAGAATTTAAATCCAATTGAGAATCATCCTTAACAACTTCTGACACTTGACTTTTTACAATTGAGCGCCTTCCCGCGTTTGACATTCCCATATCCTTCATAAACTGTTCATGTTTTCGTACAGCACGTCGTAACTGACCAACTTGGGTGATTTCCAAGTGCAAAAGCTCATGTCTTACCTCAGGTTTTAAATTACGTTGTATAGTTTCACAAAGATCAATATCCGATAGAGGTGTTCGTAATCTGTCGCAAAGCACCATAATTGAATCATAAAATTCGTCAAATGACTCGTTGGATTTTTGCTTTCTTCTCAAAATTTCGTCCTTTAGATCAAAATCTGTTTTATAATCTTTATAATGACGTTTCAACGCTTCGCATAAGTCACTCCAATCTATAATATCATAACTACGATAAAATCTCCATAACCATTTTAACGCTTTGCCCTCAAAAAGGATATGAGCATGTTCACTTAGAAGTTGATAATCACCACGTAAGTTTGCATTTGTTAAAGTGTTAACTCTATAAATAAAATCGTCTACCGTAATCTCTGAAACCTCACCAGTAAAACGTATTTTCCAATTCCGAATTAAGTTTAATGCCTTTTCCGAATTGTGTTCAAATTCCCGAGATCTACGATTCTCACGAATATGTCTATTTGGTGGCGATATATTACGATCATCCCGAACTTCGTGATCAGCCCGGTCATTCGGAAAATCATGTACATTTCGTCCTATATTCTCTAAGGTTAGATTTCGAAAGGTGTCCTGAATCATATTACCTATTTCATTTCTAAATCCCCTAAGAGAATCCTCAACGATTCTGCGAATTCGAGAGTCGCTAAAACTGTCTTGTAATATTGCTTCCCTCCGGGTTTGTAACCGAGTTCTTGGTCTGCCTATTCGATCATTCGGAGTATCTGCATCTCCACCAGCGCCCTGAATATTAAAATTTATAGACTCCTGCTCAATCTGAGCCGGAATATCATCGCAGCTACGTACCAAAGGCATGATAACACAACTAACTAAATTCAAGCACAAATGCGGACAAAAGTAATGGGAAAATTCAATAAAACTTTTAAAAAAAAAATCGTCAAAACCAGGTGTAAAAAAAAAACAATTATAAACGGATAATAATTCCCTAATATATAATCAACAAAAGTTATCAATAACCTATCACAAATAAGTACTACTCAGTGAAGTATTCTAGTAGGAGTAAAAAAAAAAAAAAATAAATAAACAAAATTTTAATTGTATACTACATCAAGTTTAGCATAAAGAAAATATTAACTCAAAGACGTTGGTATAATTTTGACGTATGCCAAAACATATTAGATCCATAAACAAATTTGAGTGAAAGAAAAAAAAACTTTGTTTTTCTAATGCAGGGTAGTAATCAATAGAAATCAATGTACATACTAAATATCCTTTACATCAGAAAAATCAAAATAGAGGAAAAAAAAAAAAAAAAAACTTTAAAATAATAGAAATTAAAAGCAATAATAATTAGAATTAGATTCAATCGACAATTGAACCGTTCGCAAAAACAGAACAACTTCTCTAGATCGAACCCAAGCCCTCAAAATTACCAAATCATATAATGCTAATAATGGATTGAAACTTGTATAAGCCAATAACAATTATGTCCATAATAACACTTTATGAAACAAAAGAATTAAAAGAATTAAAGAAATTAGGAAGTTTACATATAAGAGATCAGTGCCCTCAGTGCCTAGATGAATAGAGCACATAACAAATCTTAAAAATAACGAACACTGAGGCCCCACGTTGGGCGCCAAAATTCTCTGTAACGATTCTTTAAAAATAAATAAGGTCTGGGAACTATGCTACCTTTTAACTTCGGCTGTGCTCGTCGGATGGGTATGGGTGAAAAGTTCCCCAATGAAATAAATACGCAGCTTGTGAATCAATTACAGTGGAATTTAAATTAAGGTAGCTAACTAAAACATGACAAAATACAACGATCAAATTATATATGATATAGAGGAGCTAAACATTGATGAGTAATGTATAGCTTTAGGTGCAATTCGCTATACAATTTCTAAACCCTCCCGTGCCATGCTGACAGAGACAAAATTATCGTCAGCCCAACTTTAACTAAAACCAGAATTAATATATTACCCCATACTATTCACTGCACTTTTCGTAACTAAAAATTATAAGCTTTAATATTCCATGTTTAACAACATTATACAAAGTTAAAATTTATTTAAAAAAAAAAATAATTAAACAAAATATCTAAGCGTTGAGAAATAGTTTAACAAAAAGAATGCAAATATAAAAACAAATGAAGTTATAAACCTCTGGTCACCTATCGTAAATCTTTTTGTTAACTCGATTATTTTGCAATACGTGTTTATATTAGAGTACGTATTAATAAAATAAATAAAATTTTAGATTGGATTTCTATTAAATATCAAGAGGGGGAAAAAAAAAATTAATGATGGCAAATCTTAATTTCGATTACCTACCCTAAGTTATAATTAAATTAAATTAAATAACATGTAACATGGTCAACAATCATTATAGAAATCCAACCTTGATTTTTGATTTGAATAAGTGTGTATAATAAGTTTTTCAATATGGTTGATATAAATAAATAAAAATTTAAGAACTTACATTACTTCATCCATGGTTGTCATCAGGCGCCGGAAGACCGTAGATTTAAGACGTATTAGTATTATTTATGTATATTCAACCAATAAACGAATTGATAAGATAGTTAATGGGGGTGAATGTGTACGGTTATATTAATATGCGTGGATTGTAATACTATCGAATTAATTTTTCTCGTTGTATTACAGTCCACAACAAACCAAAATAAAAACAAACAAAACAACAAAAAAAAAAATAAATTATAAACGCGTTTCAATTTTAAGAACCAACAAAACAGATAAATTTTTAGGTGACCAAAATAAAAAAAAAAAAAATTTTATAATTTAGAATTAATACTAAAATTAGTGAACAAATTAAAATTCAAAGTCTTAAGGTACAATTTTGTCCCTCCTTTTCATTAAAAAAAAAAAATCGTGTAATTTTTCCCCTAAATAGGTCACCCAATTATTGTTTTGATATCCTTCTTATCAATTTGAATCCGATTCTCGATGATCTTATTCGGCTATTATATTGTTTATTTTAGGTCAGTTGGCTTTTTATAATTTATAAGATATTCTAACCGGCATACAACATCTACAGGTTATCCTTTTCTCAACCCACTTAGGAAACTATTGATAGGATATTACCTCTTCTTGAACCTAGTGCGAATATAAAAATCTAAATAAGCCAAATAAAAATGACAACACTCAAATTATCTTACCAATTAATTATCCTTCTTTACGTATAATAACAAAAAAAAATATTAAATCTTGATTCCCTGTTCCTTAAGATATCCTTACAATTAAGCTTCCAATGTATATTCTTTAGTAAATTGAAATTAAAGTACCGTTAGAATTTCCCTTGACTTCACTTAATGAAAATTTCCAAATTAATGAAAAATTTTTGAATGAACAAATTATTTTCCCTTCAAACAAAAAAAAAACTAGCAAACTTGATTCAAAAAAAATAAATATTCCAAATATAAATACCCATAGGAAAAATTCTTAGTAAAAAAAATTATTTCCATCACAACTTTGTTCTAAAAAAAACTTAAGTTTGAAATAAATTGTATACCAAAATGAAGCTTAAGTACTTAGCTATACACCACATATAGTCAAAGTTCGGAGGATTTCCTTATTTTGGCCCCTTAGCCAAAAGAAAAAAATGAGTGAAGTTCAATAGAAATTTAATTTTTCAAACTTTGTTCTAAAAAAAACTTAAGTTTGAAATAAATTGTATACCAAAATGAAGCTTAAGTACTTAGCTATATGCCACATTTAGTCAAAGTTCGGAAGATGTCCTTATTTTGGCCCCTTAGCCAAAAGAAAAAAATGAATGAAGTTCAATAGAAATTTAATTTTTCAAACTTTGTTCTAAAAAAAACTTAAGTTTGAAATAAATTGTATACCAAAATGAAGCTTAAGTACTTAGCTATACGCCACATATAGTCAAAGTTCGGAGGATGTCCTTATTTTGGCCCCTTAGCCAAAAGAAAAAAATGAGTGAAGTTCAATAGAAATTTAATTTTTCAAACTTTGTTCTAAAAAAAACTTAAGTTTGAAATAAATTGTATACCAAAATGAAGCTTAAGTACTTAGCTATACGCCACATATAGTCAAAGTTCGGAGGATTTCCTTATTTTGGCCCCTTAGCCAAAAGAAAAAAATGAGTGAAGTTCAATAGAAATTTAATTTTTCAAACTTTGTTCTAAAAAAAACTTAAGTTTGAAATAAATTGTATACCAAAATAAAGCTTAAGTACTTAGCTATACGCCACATATAGTCAAAGTTCGGAGGATGTCCTTATTTTGGCCCCTTAGCCAAAAGAAAAAATGAGTGAAGTTCAATAGAAATTTAATTTTTCAAATTTTGTTCTAAAAAAAACTTAAGTTTGAAATAAATTGTATACCAAAATGAAGCTTAAGTACTTAGCTATACGCCACATATAGTCAAAGTTCGGAGGATGTCCTTATTTTGGCCCCTTAGCCAAAGAAAAAAATGAGTGAAGTTCAATAGAAATTTAGTTTTTCAAACTTTGTTCTAAAAAAAACTTAAGTTTGAAATAAATTGTATACCAAACTGAAGCTTAAGTACTTAGCTATGCGCCACATATATTCAAAGTTCGGAGGATGTCCTTATTTCGGCCCCTTAGCCAAAAGAAAAAAATGAGTGAAGTTCAATAGAAATTTAATTTTTCAAACTTTGTTCTAAAAAAACTTAAGTTTGAAATAAATTGTATACCAAAATGAAGCTTAAGTACTTAGCTATACGCCACATATAGTCAAAGTTCGGAGGATGTCCTTATTTTGGCCCCTTAGCCAAAAGAAAAAAATTAGTGAAGTTCAATAGAAATTTATGAGTGAAGTTCAATAGAAATTTATTTTTTTTTAAACTTAAAATCCAGCACAAACATTTGTAAACTAATTTAAATATATTAGTTTTTGAATAGTTTGCCGCAATATTTTAATTATTTATTATTTTATAAATATCATTTCCGGTTTTACTTTGTTATCTTGTTAAAAGCCGAAATACTCTCCCATACACCGAAAACAAGAAAAAGATATTATTCTCTATAAAATGGCTAAAGTTGCCATATCTATTCACAATTTTTCGCTTTTTTAACTTGGCCGCACCTAAGTTTAGTTCTGCTCAGCCAGAAATACTCAATTTTAATAAGGAGAATAGAGACATATTTTGTTGCTCTCTTTCTTTTGAGTGAAAAAAGATTTACTTTGTTAACTACCAAGGCGAATTCAACTACAGGTGGTTTCGGAACTACAACAATCCAAAAACAACAGAAAAAACATAGGGTTTTTTGCATTGCATTGTTAGTGCCATTAGCTCGGAGGAGGAAGTCCTAATTTTGGCCCCTTAGCCAAAAGAAAAAATGAGTTAAATTTAGTAGAAAGTTATTTTTTAAAACTTTGTTCTACAAAAAACTTTAGGGAAATATAAATGATACACCAAAATGAAGCTTAAGTACCCTGCTATACGCCACATATAGCCAACCTTCGGAGGAAGTCCTAATTTTGGCCCCTTAGCCAAAAGAAAAAATGAGTGAAATTTAGTAGAAAGTTATTTTTTATAACTTTGTTCAACAAAAAACTTTAGGGAAATATAAATGATACACCAAAATGAAGCTTAAGTACCCTGCTATACGCCACATATAGCCAACCTTAGGAGGAAGTCCTAAGTTTGGCCCTTTAGCCAAAACAGTGATTTCTTTAACTTTGTTAAAAAAAAAATCGTTAGGAAATTATAAAGTAAAATAATATTCTAAAGGAATCCATTTAACACAATTATTTGTAAACTAATTTAAATTTATTAGTTTGTCGCAATATTTTAATTACTTATTATTTAAATAACATTTCCGGTTTTACTTTGTTATCTTGTTAAAAGCCGAAAACTCTCCCATACACCGAAAAGAAGAAGAAGATATTCTCTATAAAATGGCTAAAGTTGCCATATCTATTCACAATTTTTTACTATTTTAACTTGGCCGCACCTAAGTTCAGTTCTGCTCAGCCAAAATAACTAATTTTTAATGATGGGAAGAGAGACATATTCTGTTGCTCTCTTTCTTTTGAGTGAAACAAGATTTACTTTGTTAACTACCAAGGCGAATTCAACTACAGGTGGTTTCGGAACTACAACAATCCAAAAACAACAGGAAAAAAAAGTATACTTTGTTATCTTTTCGTCCACAAGTTCCTTGTGATTTTGACATATGCATCAACGAAAGCAACAAAAAAATACATTGTTGTGTTTTTGGTGTTGTTACTTGTTGTAGTATCGACACCACCGTTTACATGAATTCGCCTTGCTAGAGTTCTTATGTTTTTGCATAAGGTTATATATTCTCGTTAACCCGAACAGCTTTACGAACGATTGGTTTTCTCAGGATCAACCAGAGGACGAAGATTAATAATTTTTCGCCACCACAGCCTCATGTCTGAATGGCAATTCTTTATCTTTGGAACTTCATTCCTCATAGCTCTCAACTTACTAGTAACGCACAATTGTTTAAAAAAAATAATTTTGTATTTTTCGAACCAAAGTTCATAATTAATTTTGTTTTCTTTTTGCGTATTGTTTTACATGTGGATAAATATCTGAATGTAAAATTTTTTTTTTATAAGTTTAATACATATTTACCTTTTTTTTGGTTTTTTGCAAAATTCTGGCCAACGTGTTGCTTCAATTTCGCCATCTACATTTAATTTTTACTCTAAAATTGTAAGACAAAGCAGGTTGTCAGTTAAATTTATTTAAAACTTTTGAATTTTATGTATAAACAAAAATTAAGGAAAAATCAATAGAAATCTGGAACAATCATTTAGTATACCACTTTTTTAAGTGATCTAACGATGTCCATCCGTCCGTCCGGCTGGTTCCCTGTCAATGTTATCCTTGTGCGCTAAGTACAAGTTGCAATCTAGTAGATAATTTGATCAAATTTCGTAAATACATTTTAATTGTACCAAGCACGAAGTCTATGTAAATGGTGAGAGTCGGTCTAAAATTTCACATATTCCCCATAAAAACTTATTTCCAAATAAGACTTTTTGTGTCCGTAAACCATCTTATTATGTTGGTATTATATTGAATTCGCCGCAAAAATATCAAAAAGCGCTACACATAAAAAACCAAAAGTGCTGTATTTTGGGGCGAGGCAAAACAAATTTTTTTCCTGTTTTAGAAACTTTATTGACATATCTTTCATTCTAGGGGGTGACTGCCACAACTTTTTTTTTGTATGGAGGTCGACCCGGTCTAATGGACAGCCAGCCAGCCGGACAGGCATCGTTAGATCGACTCAGAAAGTGATTCTGAGTCGATCGGTATAATTTAGGACCAATATTTTAAGGTGTTACACACATCAGCTCAAATGCATAATACCCTCTCCACTCTAGTGGTGTGGGTATAATAACATACAGAGATGATATAGGTTGTTGGGATGATACTGTACAAGGGAAACACAAACTATTACCATAACGTTGAACGATTTTTTTAACTAGAGTTCTTAAGGCCCAAATACACTGGTCAAAGGCTTGACATCAAGCTCGTATACGTGTGCTTGACATTAGAACATACATTTGCTGGATCAGCTGTCAAGCATTCATTTTGCATTTTATTTTGAAGTGACAACAGCAGGAGCAACCAAATATTAATATATAGATAAAAAGTGTTTAATTATTGCATTTTAATAAATTAAAACAAAAATTAAAGAGAAGAAGAAGAAAATTATTAATTAAAGAGTTTTCCATAATTCCATTATTTTTTTTTCCTCCAAAGCATTTTTTGTTTTCATCCGCAATTTCTAGCGACTGTTCGGTTTGAAATCACGTTTAAAGTGTGTGGGTGCTTGAAGAGTAACGCCAATACATTCATCAAAATCGCTCGTCAAGCATGCTAAATATCTAAATTTTTTGATTTTCCATCAAGCATCGTCGGTGTCACACATACAAACTCATTTTCACTAATACTACCACAATGCTGGATGGGAATTTGACCAATGTATTTGGGCCTTTACAGCAGTAAAAGGGTTGATTTTTTAGTATTTATAAAAAAAAGTTGCACACCAAAAAAGTAACGATTTTTGCAAAAGTTTATTAAATAAGTTTTTTTTTTCGTATGAAAAAATGAAAAATGATCGTTAAATGGTACAATAAGCAAAAAAGGCGATATTGCCAAAATAAGCAAAAAAAAAAACCCAAATATAGCTAATTTTTTATAATCGGAATTTTTCAATCAAAAACATTCTATCTTGTAAGCCAAAAAATAAGCCATTGCTTTGCCTAGTTATTGGTTGGTCTATAATTAAAAAATTATTAACTGCCTGTTTTTCAAAATGAAATAAAATTTTTCGCTTGGAAAAATAAATTGAAACAACAATAAAAAAACTCAAATTTGTTTTTTTTTTCGACATGGCTGTGGAGTCGTAGTTGAGGTTTTTGTACCGGAGTCGGAGTCGAAGTACCCACAAAAACTAGCGACTCCGACTCCAAAATTTTTGGCATTAAAATTTTTTCTAATATTGTTAAAAGCTAAGGCACGAGCTCTATGTGTTCATTTGTCCTTCAAGTTGTGCTGAGAAAGGTCAACAAGAAAAAGAAATACAAAAAAATGAAAAAACAAAAAAAATGTACTTTGGACTTCAAGAAAAATTTTTGACAAAAGTACGAAAAAACAGAAGTAAGGAAGAACATGTAAAATCAATTAAAATGGATAATCATTCAAAAAAGCAAACTTCGATCTACCAAAGGTTAAAATACAATTTGGTTTAAGGATTGATGTTTGACTATTGACGTCAGCAGTCGTCGATGGCTGCGAGTGTAAAACGGCAAATCCATTTGAGAAGATCGAGTGGTTGCGATCGAAACATGTCATGGTAACCTGCCGGCCGCGGTTCGAATCCCGGCCACGGTCAATAATGAAAGATTATCAATAACAATTTTAATTAATTTTCATGTTGTAAAATTCCTTTCTTCATAAAAATAATTTAATGAAAATTAAATTTAATGAACTTAAGCCTAATTAAAAATATTAAAAATTTGGATTAAAAACCATAAATAGTTCAACAAAATAACCACAATACTAATTATTTTTCAAAATAAATAAATTTTAATGGCCAATTTCACAAATTCTATTTAAATATCAATTTATATATAAATATAGTTTTTCATATAATTTTATTTGACATAAAAAAAGAATTTTAAACATAAATTGATATTTAAATAAATTGGTGATATTGATCATAAGAGGGTCTGCTTTTTGAAGTCAGAAATTAAGGACCAGTATACTTAACATGAGTAGGTGAGTTTCAAAATTAAAAAAAATGAGATAACATCTTATTTTGACAGATCTTTTAGCAATTTATGAGAATAAATATATAGAGTGTATCGAAGCATGTCCTTTTCCATGTTTTGAGACCTAAAATTTCTGTAACAAAATTCGCTGGTTCACTGTGTTAACGTTTCTGTTTGAATTTCGCCAAGATATCTTTAATAAAATAGAGCCGAATTAAGGAATTTAAAAATTAAATTTGTAAACAAGTTGTTTTTTATTTATCGTATATTGAAAAATATTTTTGTAGCGATGTTCATATATATGACTAGAAGTCAGCTGTAGCTCCTGTGGTGAAAGTAATAAGTGAATTGCATTTTAAATTCTAACCTTTAAAGTAAATAGAAAAAAAGGATAAGGTGCTCGGAAAAAAATGACATTGTTCTAGATATAATTCCATCAATGTGGGGGTTACCCGAAAAATTATTTGAAAATACTTTTATTTACTCACT
This sequence comes from Pollenia griseotomentosa, assembly GCA_963931875.1. NCBI lineage: Eukaryota > Metazoa > Arthropoda > Insecta > Diptera > Polleniidae > Pollenia > Pollenia griseotomentosa. The sequence continues at coordinate 145,615,882 of OZ007563.1, forward strand.
TTGGGAAAATCCTCAACTGCTTGCGTGCTCGTTGAATGCAGACGTGTTTTTTTTTAACTCGGCTTACGGTTTTTTTTTTAACATAAATAAGTGTATATTTATGATATAATAATATTATTATCTTTTTTAAATAATATAAGATCAGCGAATGAATAGACGCTTTAAAATAATTTTTAATAAGTGAACATAAAATTTTTAATACAAATATTAAAAATTACAATTAACAAAAATATATGTATGTACACACATACATATACATACATACATTTTAAGCAAAAACATTTCTTGTTTTCTTTATTCTTTTTTTTTATTCTCGGGGCTTTTAAACAACAAATAAAAAGAAGAGCACAATTAAACAAACAGTAATATATAAAAAAAAACTCTTATGAATGCATATAATGCAAAAACAATAAAACATAACGAAAGAAATGCGTATGTTACATTGAGTGTTGACGAAACAAACGTAGAAAAAAGAATCGATGATAGCAATTATTTAACGGCTAAACCTATTACTCGAACGCGTTCCCTCTCACCCTCTTTGTTTAAAAATACGGTCGATCGTAATACAATAACAAATTTATTAACTGCAAGTGTTGCCACAGAGCAAAAAAAAACTTTAATAAGTGATGAAACGGTTAACCCCAAAACAGCCGCTATGTACAACTCAATAACTCAAGTAAAAACTCCTCAAAAGCCTACAGTACAAGTTGGTATGGACAGGTACATAACAGTGCTTAAACGGGGACGCAGCCCTACCTCTGCAGCAGTTGCTTCGGCCTCAAAAGTACCATCTTTTGATAAAATAAATTCTCAAAATCGTTTTGCAATTCTGGAGGATGAATCCTCTGAAGCACAAAACGTCATAAAATCGTCCAAGCCTCCCCCGATATATCTGAGGGAGCAAAATTCTAATGAGCTCATAAAGAGTTTAATATCGGTTATAGGTGAAAATTCGTTTTACGTAGCTGCTATCAAGCGTGGTAGTATAAACGAAACAAAAATACAAATCAATCATGAGAATGATTTTCGGAAAATTGTAAGCAACTTTGAGGCACTCAAAAAAAATTTTTATACATACCAACTGAAAAGCAGTAAAGGTCTTCAGGTAGTGATTAAGGGTATTGACTCATGTGTGGACCCAGAAGAGGTAAAAACATTCCTTGAAGAAAAAGGCTTCAAGGTAAAACATGTATTAAACATTAAAAATAGCGAAAAAAATTCCCCAACCACTTTTTCGAGTGGAGTTTGAACCCGGCGACGTTAAACTTAAAAAAAATGAAACGCATCCCATCTATAACTTAAAATATATTCTGTACAGAAAAGTAACTATAGAGGAGCCGCACAAAAGAGGTGGTTCCGTTCAATGTCTGAACTGCCAAGAATTTGGCCATACTAAGGCATACTGCTACTTACCCCCTGTTTGCGTAGTATGTGGCGAATGACATGGTACAGTTCTTTGCGACAAGTCTAAAACCGACCCCAACGTAAAAAAATGCAGCAACTGTGGTGGCAATCACACTGCCAATTATAGAGGATGCCCTGTATATACTATCGTCAAGCAGTCGGTTGGACCGAAAACTAATCCCCCTCAGGTAACAAATCAAGTAAACAATAATGACCTTCAGGCCCCCCAGCCTAGTAGTAACAGAATCTCTTATGCCAACGTCTTAAAATCAAACAATGTACCAATGCAAGGCGCTTCGACAAGTAATGCCGAAACTCCAGTTTCTAATCTAAGTCGGCTAGAAAAAACAATGGAAACATTAGTGCAAACAGTAAATAATTTTACAAACACAATGGGTAATATGATGCAGGAAATTCTTAGAATGCAATCGATGTTATTGCAAGCTGTACTTAACAAGCCATGAACTATTTAAAAATTTGTTTTTGGAACGCAAACGGCATCCGCCAACATAAAAATGAATTAGAATACTTTCTTAAAAATAAACAAATTGATGTCATGATGGTTTCTGAAACTCATTTGACCTCAAGAAATACGTTCAAAATCAATGGTTATACTCTATATGATACCAAGGACCCTCGAGATAGAGCTTGTGGAGGTTCTGCCATTTTAATAAAAAACCGAATTAAACACTACCCAATGTGTGATCATCGTGAAGATTATCTCCAAGCAACGAACATTTGTGTTGAAGAGATAAATCGAAACATAGTAATGACATCTTTATATTCACCCCCTAGGTTTTCAATATCAGAAAGCCAATATTATAAATATTATAAGTCATTGGGGCCCTGTTTCCTGGCTGCTGGCGATTATAACGCTAAACATACCTTCTGGGGGTCACGACTAATAACACCAAAGGGTCGTGTTTTGTTTAATACAATCTCTAAAATGAATTTAAATGTTGTCGCGAGTGGCCAACCAACATATTGGCCTGCTGATGCGCAAAAAATTCCAGATGTCATCGATTTTGGCGTTGTTAAAAACATCCCCACAAAAACGATTCACGTTGAAGCTTCCTTAGAATTATCCTCTGATCACACACCTACAATAGTTACTATAATAAACACCAATAGAATTGAATCTCCCTCTGGATACATAGCGACGTCAGCTACACATATAAATTGGTTAAAATATAAAAAATATCTCAGTACCCATTGCACAGAAAATATTCCGCTTAACACACCGGAGTATATAGATCGCTCTATTGTCAATTTTGACAGTTTTCTAAAACTAGCTGTACAACATTCCAGTATTGCCCCCAAAAAAACCAAAAATAATAAAATATATTCCTCAGATGTCGAGCGTCTTTTGTCTGAAAAAAGGAGAGCTCGTAGAGAGTGGCAATTGCACAGATCCCCTCAACTTAAGAAATTACTAAAAGACTGTACAAAAAGGCTGAGAATGTTACTGCAGACTCAGAAAACGGCTTCACTGGAAAAATATCTCAAGGAACTTGATGCAACTCCACAATCAGACTACTCATTGTGGCGTGCAGCTAGAAATCTTAAAAGGCCAGTTGTCTCTAAGCCACCATTAAGAAACTTAAATGGAAGTTGGGCAAGAAATGATGTTGAAAAAGGAAACCTGTTTGTCGATCATTTAAAAAACGTATTTACACCAAATATATCTCACAATATTGCGGTCGAGTTACCACCTGTTGCTGCTAGAGCAGCTATACCCTTCAGATTTGAGATAAGAGAAATCGAAAAGGCTATTTGTGACTTAAACACTAAGAAGGCACCTGGTATTGATAAGATCAGTAATAAAATGCTTTTAGAGCTACCTCGCATAGCAAAGAAAATTATTCTTTTTATTTTTAATGCTATTTTACGCCTCGAATACTATCCTCAAAAATGGAAGGTTTCCTTAGTTACCATGATACCAAAGCCAGGTAAAGATCATACAAAAGTTGAGTCTTATAGGCCTATTAGCTTATTATCAAATATGTCAAAGCTGTTTGAGAAATTATTAGTTTCAAAATTAACACCGATTTTAAGTGAAAATAGATGTATTCCAAACCATCAGTTTGGATTTAGAAGAAAACACAGCACAATCGAACAGACTCATCAAATAGTAAATGTCATAAGAAAAGCATTTGAAGAAAAGAAATATTGCTCAGCACTCTTCATCGATGTTTCGCAAGCTTTTGATAAAGTCTGGCATGAAGGCTTATTACATAAATTGAAGCAAAATTTACCAGCAAACACACACAAGCTGCTAGAAAGCTACTTAGTCGGTCGTCAATTTATTATTAAAGAAGGAAATTTCTTAAGTTCACCTCAGCCCATTGACGCTGGAGTCCCACAAGGCAGCATCCTGGGCCCCCTATTATACTTAATTTATACTTCGGACATGCCAACAAGCAACTATACACAAACTTCAACATTTGCAGACGATACAGCTTTTCTAAGCGTCCACGAAAACCGTTATGAAGCATCTCGTTACTTACAGGATCACATATTTCAACTAGAAATATGGTTAAGACAATGGAGGATAATGGTCAATGAGCAAAAATGCGTACATATAACATTCACCTTGCGCCGGGAATCTTGCCCCCCTATTACAATCAATAAACAAATAATTCCTCAACATTCGCACGTAAAATATCTCGGTATGCATCTGGATCGGCGATTAACGTGGAAATGCCATATAGAGGCAAAATTAACTCAAATGAAACTGAAAGCCATTCAGATTCATTGGCTTATTGGAAGAAATTCTGTCCTTAGTCTCGATTGCAAGCTTCTACTTTACAACTCTATCTTAAAGCCAATATGGTGCTACGGTATTCAACTATGGGGCACTGCCTCGGCCTCTAATATCGAAAAAATTCAAAGGCGCCAAAATAAACTTCTTCGAATAATCACAGCCGCTCCCTGGTATGTTAAAAACTCAAACATTCATAAGGATCTCAATGTGCCATTAGTAAAAATTATGATTACAAAATATGCGGTAAAATATTTAAAAAGGCTTGAACAACACCCAAATCCACTAGCTCGAAATATCTTAAATCATGGCGGCCACACTCGCTTAAGAAGAAGAGGCACTGCAGCACTTACCGAGTTAGATGAGCGATAAACACTTATATATGTGAACAGAACCCGTGATGAAGAACATTTTTGTCTGGCAATGGCTGGACATAAATAAAGTATTAGGATAAGATTTGATTAATTATTGTTAGTTCATATTAAATATATGAAGATTCAATAAATAAATATTGAAAAAAAAAAAAAAAACTTTGGGAAAATTGGAGAGATACGGCCATGTTCTGACAATCGCACGATTTGAAATCACAAAACGCCAAAATTATTTGATGGTGTTACTTAACTCGTGCGTTTAGCTTGCGATCTGCTATAGTTTCTTACAAATATTCTAGTTCACGTTTGTAATTTTAAGTCGCCAAACTTCTTGCTATTGCGATTTACAGAACACCTAATTTGCGATTTTCAGTCAGAATCGCCAAAGTTAAGAGTTTTGCGATTGTCAGAACATGCCCGATAATAAAGACTTGAAATTTCAAATTTTGGTCTTGGACAATAATAATATTGATTATGAAAGGGGAAAAAGCGAGGGCGAGTTAGGAATGGGCAAAAATATCAATAAACCAAAATATCGATATTAAAATAAAAAATAATCGATATATATCGCCGATATTTAAAATATACCGGTGCATCGATATATCGATATTGAAATACGACTATCGAATTCGATCTATTTTAAAGTAAGTCGTCATTAAAAGCTCTAAATTTTAGCCGTTTTTCAAACAATATATTTTTTTAAGAATTGGCATCACTGCATGCATCATATGTTTTTTAAACTAATACGAAGATCTAATATGCATTTATAAAAAGCATTGCCGGATACAAGAATCAGATTGACAGAAGAGCACATAAAACAGAGAGTGCTCCTAATGTCCATATCTGATGATTACTGGTTTAACTAAAACAATTAAAAGCATTTCTAGTTAAAGTTGGTACTTTTGGGGTGCAATTCATATTTTAAGGTTAGTTGGTACTTCCATGACTTATTTACTTCTATTTAAAATTTTCGTATTATACTTTTTTCTAGATTTTATATGTTTTTTTTTGTATTCTTCCCTTTTGTTTCTGTTAAAATTGAATTTTTTGTTTTTATTGAATTTTTTGTTCTTATTAATTTTTTGAAATAAAAAGTAACAATGTAGTTACATATATTATGTTTGTTCATAAACATAAGTTTGTTCATAAACATAGTTTTCAATAACAAATTTCTGAAAGAAAATTTTTATTTAAGTTTAAAAAACAGGCAGTAAGTCTTTCAACGTAAAGGTTTTCAAATTCATAAAATGCACATTGAGTGAAAAAAGTGAGAAAACTGTCTTAACAATTCTTTGAAAAGTAGATTATGTAAAACATAGTCCGTTTAATGAAATTATTTTGTTGAGACTTAAAATTTTTTTAACTTGGAGTTTACGTTAAAAAAAAATTTTTCAATTTGCAATTAATGTTGAAGCTCGCAAATTATTTGTTGATAATTGTGTGGCACTCTATGTTGTTCAAATAAAAAATACATTTGAATGGAAATCATTTACTACGGCACTATGCGCCAATAATCGGCGCAAAAGCAATTAATAATAATGTTGATTAAACATAATTATAATTTTAATCTATTTGTATATGAATCGCTTAGTGCAGAAAGGAAACATTTTTTGTCCAAATGAATTTATATAAATTCAAATACGCTTTATTTATTGAGTGTACTAAGAAAATTAAACGAAAATTATTTTTTAAATTTTAAAAGTTTACAATTTTCCATTAAGTGCAAAAAGGGGATATCTTTAGCAGTGGACCCCTTTCTACACTTAATCGATAATTTCTTAAATTACTATTCAGTTTCGTCACATCATTGAATATATTTTTAATATTTCGTAATCTTATTATTCAAAGTAATATTCATAAACCATCAATAACCGGATTTTACACCATCTACTAGACAACTATCATACCCGGGTATCCACACAGTTTTCTTTATTATTATCATTTTTTTCATTATTTATTTATTGAATCTTCATATATTATATTGTTCAATACGTCAATTAAATTTGGGTATTTTCCGAAAATTTGGAAGGAATCGTTTATTGTTCCTTTGTTTAAGTCTGGCACTAGATCTGATATTAAAAATTACCGTGGTATTGCAAAGCTTAGTATCATACCTAAATTTTTTGAAAAATTAATAACGGAAAATTTATATTACCAAATCTCAAACATAATATCTCCATATCAACACGGATTTAAAAAAGGTTGCTCTACCACTACAAACCTTCTTCAGCTCACAATTGCTATCAATCGTGGTTTTTTCGCAGGGAATCAAACAGATGTTATCTACACCGATTTCAGCAAAGCTTTTGACAAAGTCAATCATGCTCTTTTGGTTAAGAAGCTTCAAATAATGGGATTTACTGATCTTACCTTAAAGTGGATTTACTCTTATTTATCGAATAGGGTCCAAACTGTCCTTTTTAATAAAACGTTTTCAAGAAAAATAAATGTGCCATCAGGTGTACCCCAAGGCAGCCACCTTGGACCTGTATTATTCTTGCTTTTTATAAACGATTTACCTGGAGTTATAAAGTTTTCAAATGTTCTGATGTATGCTGACGATGTTAAGATATTTTTAACTTACAACCATGTGTTAGATCACCAACGTCTACAAGATGATCTAAGTTGTTTTTATGAATGGTGTAAAGCAAACTTAATGGAGCTTAATTTAAAGAAGTGTAAACTAATGCGTTTTTCAAGAAATAATCCAGCTATAGTATATTACTTCCTAGGTGGTATTCAAGTTGATGCAGTTGAAAATTTCCTTGACCTTGGAATACTACTTGATCCTAAACTTAGCTTTAATTCGCATATTACGTTTATGATAAATAAAGCTAGAGGAACACTTGGATACATAAAACGCTGGGCAAGAGAGTTCGATGATCCGTATATTACAAAAACCTTATATATGGCACTTGTAAGGCCGATTCTTGAATATGGATCGATTATATGGGACCCCATTTACCAAACTTATTCAAATTTAATTGAATCTGTACAGAAACAATTTCTGCTCTTCTGTCTTCGCGGCTTACATTTTAACCCACTAATGTTGCCCTCATACACATCTCGACTGTCTCTGATAAAGCTCCCTACTTTAAAAAGTCGTAGAACAATGCTGAATGTATCGTTTATTCTGAACATTATTAATGGTGATATCTGCGCTGGATTTTTAATTAATGAGATTTCATTTAATATTCCTCAACGACCATCTCGAAATTTCATACCATTATCCATTAAATTCTTTAGAGCTAATTATGGTGATGCTGACCCTCTTAGAAGAATGTGTAACACTTTCAATCAATTATATAGATTTATTGATTATTCGTTGGATCCAAAGTTAATAAGTAGATTAATAATTACTTTTCTTAATTGATCATAAAATTTGTATAATGTAATCAAATGTTAGTTATAGTCTATTTTATTTAAGTGTAATTTTTAATGTCTAAAATGTCTGTAAGGATTAATCCATAGACAATAAATAAATAAATAAATAAATAAATATAAACTAACAATTATTAATCAAATCTAATCCTAATACTTTATTTCATGTCCTGCCAGTGCCAGACAAAAATTTTCTTCATCACGGGTTCTGTTCACATATATAGGTGTTTATCGCTCCTCTAAATGGGTAAGTGCTGCAGTGTCTCTTCTCCTTAAGCGAGTGTGGCCGCTATCATTTAAGTATTCAAGCCTTTTTAAGTATTTAACTGCATATTTCGTAATCATAGTTGAGTTTTTAACATAGCAAGGGGCAGCTGTGATCATTCACAGAAGTTTATTTTGGACCCTTTGAATTTTTTCGATATTAGAGACCGAGGCAGTTCCCCATTACTGAATACCATACCACCAGATTGGCTTTAAGATGGAGTTGTAAAGTAGAATTTTGCAGTCGAGACTGAGGACAGAGTTTTTTCCAATAATCTAATGAATTTGGATGGCTTTGAGTTTTAAAGAGGCAGCTCTTTATGGCTTTTCCACTTTAAGCGTCAATTGGCTGAGGAGAACTTAAATAATCACCATCTTTAATAATAAACTTTCAACCGACTTAGTAGCTTTCTAACAGCTTGTGTGTGTTTTCTGGTAAGCTTCAATTTATGTAATAAGCCTTCATGCCAGACTTTATGAAAAGCTTGAGAAACATCGATTAAGAGAGCGGAACAATATTTTCTTTCTTCAAAGGCTTTTCTTATAGCTTTTACTATTCGATGGGTTTGTTCAATTGTGCTGTGTTTTCTTCTAAAGCCGAATTGGTGGTTAGGAACACATCTATTTTCATTTAAAATTGGGGTTAATTTTGACACTTACAGCTTCTCAAACAGCTTTGATATATTAGAAAGTAAGCTTATATGCCTATATGACTCAACTTTTGTGTTTTCCTTCCTGGTTAAGGTATCATGGTGACTTCCACTTTTGAGTATAGTATTGAAGGCGTAAAATAGCATTAAAAACTAAAAGAATAATTTTTTTTGCTATGCTTTGTAGTTTCAAAATTATTTTGTTGCTGCTCTTATTAAACCAGGGGCTTTCTTGGGGTTTCAATCGAAAAAAGACTTTTCGATCTCTCTTATCTCAAATCTTAGGGGACAGCTGCTCTAGCAGCAACAGGTGGTAACTCGACCGCAATATCGTGAGATATATTTGGGGTAAATACGTTTTTTAAATGATTAACAAACAGACTTCCTTTTTCAATATCATTTCTTGCCCAACTTCCATTCAAGTTTCTTAATGGTGGTTAAGAGACAACTGGCCTTTTAAGAATTTTAGCTGCACGCCAAAATGAGTAGTCTTATGATTGTGGAGTTTCAAGTTCTTTAAGATATTTTTTAAGAGAAGCCGTTTTCTGAGTCTGCAGTAACTTTTTTAGCCTTTTTGTGTACTCTTTTAATAAATTCTTAAGTTGAGGAGATATGTGCAATTGCCACTCTTTTCGAGCTCTCCTGTTTCTGTTTTTTGGGGGAAATACTGGAATGCTGAACAGCTAGTTTCAGATAACTCTCCAAATTAACAATAGAGAGATCTACATTCTCCGGTGTACTTAGCGGGTGCAATGGGTACTGAGATATTTTTTGTACTTTAACCAATTAAATTGTGTGGCTGACGTCGCTAAGTAACCAGACGGAGAAATGATTCTATTGGGGTTCATTATAGTAACAATATACAGATAAAATAGCTATTGACGAAAAGAAAATGAAAGATGTGGATAAAGCTTAGACATGAAATCCCGATGAACACGATTACTTATATAAGGAACTGCTTGAATAGCCTGTGACAAAAGCATAACAGGATAATTCTTATGATTAGTTTTATATATTTAAGCCAATTCTAATCAAAAAAACAATATTATCATACAATTTATCCATAACACTGTGCTTGTTGAAAAAACAGACAAGCTGGGCTCTGGCGTTATAACCTAATTCGGGTACGCTGAATCTTGTGGTGATAGCTTTAGGTTAGCTCTGGTTTTCGAGATATACCGTTATTTCGAAACTGGAGGAGGTTGCACAACACATGTTCGCGTAGCTCAAAAACGCTTTAGCTTATTGAAAAAACTAACAAAACCGAAATTCCGCAAAAAAATTTCCTTTAAAACTTTGGCTAATATGCGCAGTCGTTTTAGAAACATAATTTTTTTTTTTTGGAAAAAATAATTTCTTTTATCAAAATTTCGAAATTTTTGTTTTTTAAAAATTCATAAAAAAAAACGCAGCTAGGCTTCTAATTTCTTCCAGTAAAAAACGAAATTGCAAACAAAACAAGCCATAAATGATTAAAATCTGTTTACAACTTTTAATTTTATTCACAAAAGACGAAAAATGTTAATTAAATCTAAGAATTTCATAAAACGCAATATTTGTATGGGAGCCCCACTAAGGGGCGAGATAAAGGGAAAGTATGATTTGAGAAAGTGTTAAGGACGAAAAAGTAATGGAGGTTCGTCATACATTTTATCCCCCTAGGAGTGACTCCTAGGCCTTAGAAACAAAAGATGGGGATGAAAAATAAAGTTGGGTTGGTCATACATTTGATCCGTCTAGGGGTATCTCAGGGGTAAGATTTAAGGTTAGGGTTCTACGCATATAGAAAACAAAGTTCCAAACAAAATATGCCATAAGAAATAAAAATCTGTCTACAACTTTTGATTTTGTTCACAAAAGATGACAATTTTTTATTTTTTTAATAACCAGACGAAACTTAAAAACTTCAAAACATTTATTTTTGTTGTTAATTAAAGTTAAAGTTTTTATTTAGAAATTTATTCTTCTTCCTCCTGCAGATTCCAACAAATATCCCCTAATAGCGAATCAAGTTGTTTGCCATACCAGTGTTCGAGCCTGGCTGTTACTTGAGGAAATCTCTCGTCATGCTCATTAGACTCAGCTGGTGATTGTTCATTAAATTTTTCTGCATGGTAAAGCAAAAATGTATTTTCAATGACATTCTAACGTTTAAGTTTTTAAATGCGGTTAGCATATTTTTAATTAAAATTCGCCGATTTTCAGACCAATATTTGTATGGGAGCCCCCTAAGAAGTGGAGATAAGGGGAAAGTATGTCTTGAGAAAATGTTAAAGACAAAAAACTAAATGAGGTCGGTCATACATTTTATCCCACTAGGGGCAACTCCTGGGCATTTATGGGACTTTTTCTTCAATATATCTCTAGTCTGCATTGAACATTTTGTATGGGAGCCCCCTTAAGAAATGGAGAAAGCGCGTAGGTATGTTAGAAATAAATGATTGGGTTGGTCATACATTTGACCCATCTTGGGGGATTCTAGGCGCTGCAGGGGCCAAATGTAAAAATTTCCATTGGATTCAGCGTACCCGAATTATGCTAAAACGCCATGTGCTTAGCTTGTCTAAAAAAAGTGTCAATTTCGAGCACAGTGTTATTATTGCACTGGTTAGTTGAAAATAAATATATTATATTTAGTAGCAAACATTTCACATAATTTAATATGTTTAGCTAGACCAGAGTAACTTTTTAGGTGTAAAACACTCTGTAATATTATTATAGCGAATTAAAAAATGTTAAAGACAAAAATTATTTTTTGTAAAAACTGGGAATTATTTTTTGAAGTTATATTAGGACTATAATAATTTTTTTGGAGTAAACATATTAGGTAAATATGAACAAAAATGGTCGTAGTGACCACCCATTAATCATGTTTTTTTCTGCGTGTGCTGGAGGATAAGCTAGTTACTATGCGCATTTCACTGGTTGCTTACACCAGATCATAAGGAAAAATTCTAGCAAAAATTTTTAGAAAAGCCAAAGATATTAGTAAATAAAACTGCAGAGTGAATGAGAAGTAACTTTTTAGAATTTTTTATAAACCAAAAGAAAGTATTTATACTATAAGCAGTTTATTTAAATATGGAATAAAATAAAAACAAAAATCAGCAATAAAATGCAGATTAAAATAAATGGAGAACTAAATCAAGTAAATTAAAGCTTGAACTTTTCGTTGGCCGTGCCACTCTATATGCGTGCACACGTGTGTGTTTGTAAAATTTTGTAGAAATACCACAACACTACAAGAAGAAAAACTTTCATTATTTTCATGTTTAAAAAGTAAATAAAGAATAAAAAATTCTCGAATTCTATTTGTTAAAATAATTTAGTTAAATGCATTAAATTTTCAAAGTAGAATGACACGAAAACCATATCGGTCATGCTGCTGGTGTCATATAATTGTGGGTTATCAGTGTTGTAAGATTTTTGTGAGCTCCATCGCCAAGCCGGATGTCAACAAACGCCAAAAGTCAATTTTGTTCAGTTTTTGATACTTTTTTTTTTATTATTTTAAAAAATTAAAAAAAGCTAGTACAAAATTAAAATCAAAATTTGCCAAAAACTAAGAAAAACAAAAAACCGCCAAATAATAAAAATCTTAAAAATATCTTTAACAACAATGAATTTGGTTTCTGATAATAAATTCCCACACTTTATAATGGAAAAAGTTCGTAAACTTCAATTTCCTTTTCACAAAATTCATATTGACTTAATATATCGTCAGCTTTATATGCAAACCTGCTAGATCCACTTTTTAAGTAAATTGAGATTTTGATGTCGTGTGGTAGAGAAAGATACGCCTCGTCGACCAGCGTGTAGGTTTTCTTCAATTTGAGTCTTGCAGTGTGTAAACCCAACTATATTTTTGATTTTCCTCTCAAGCAGCAACTAGGAAAAATTAAAAGTTTTTTGTCTCTCCTGTAAAATGTGTTGAAACGGAGTAAGCAGGTTTCCATATTAAGCCGACGATATATGATAAGTTTGAGGTCACACCATGCATTTTCGCCTCCATGCATTGCATGTTGTTGCGTTTTACGTTTCAAGTTATATTCAACGCTTTTTATGCGGCATCACCACAAGCAGGGCTGCCGATTTGCGGAATTTTTTCAGTCTCCAAAGTCTGAACAAAACATTAAATTTTCTGACACGTTCGTTTTTAAATCTTGGAATGTTTAACAGCCGTACCTTAACAAGAGCGGAAGGCGGAACGTTTTCTTTCACTAAGCTTTTACGCAGATATGCCATTCCTAAGCAAGAGCGTCAACGTTGTGTAACAAACAGTAGTTATAGCTTTCTTGTTTAATAAAACCCACAAATTATAAAAAAATAGAGATAAAAACGCTATTTTGATCAAAAAATGGCTAAATCGCCATTATTAATTAACAATAGCGGCAAACTTCACTAATAAACAAGCTATTAAAAATCGGTTTTTCAAATTGCAAATTGTTGAGACCGCTCTATTCAAAAACCAGAAAACGCGTGCCGCTTTTGCTTAGGTACGGCTGTAGTATGTGACTCTTAAGAAAATCTTTAAATGATTATTTTCAGAGTACAAAAACAACCATGTTACACTTTGTTTATCTTTCGTCAAACCATCATCGAATGAATCTTTTACGACTCTCTGCATAAATCATATTTACAACGATTAAACGGCGTGAATAATTAAAATCATTATTTTAAAGAAAAAATTCACGAACAATGTGCTTCTGTTATTTCCTTACATTGAATCAGGTTGTATTGCAATGATTTTAAAATGTGTTTACGGTCATTTCCGAAACATTACCGAACATAGAAATTAAATTTTTTTTATAACGCAATCAGTTATCAAATTGTTTTAGCAGAGCGGAAAAAAGTAGTGCTTCCAACTGGGAATTCGCCATGTAAAAATCATGCCTCTTGTAAGCATGTTTGTAATATTATGTATTATGCTTTTCTCCCTTGCAAAACTGGTTACCAGTTAGCTCAATTTTTTACTGAGAAACGATTCTTGACATGAAACACTCGTTAGATAATCTTTACCCACGTCTTAAACGATTCCCACAACAATTGAAGAAGCGTCTTTTATTGTGCTATGGAGGAATCTCATTCGTGTTACAGTTTTTTCCATGTGAGGAATCTTCCACGATTAAAAAATGCGGCATCGACGATCAGAGACGCTCTGTATGAGACTCCCAATATCTCTTACACGATTGAAAATGCTAGCTGGGTATGAAGTTATTTTGTTTTTGTTTGAATGTTTTTTTTTTTTTATAAAAATCAAACAAAAGCGGTTTAAAAAAAAACTAAATTTTAAGTTGTCCGATTTTTTTGACGATTTTTCGAAACGTGAAAGACGATTTTTTTTATCTTTTCTCAGGAAATTTACGATTTCCTCACAAATTTATCTGGCAGCCCTGACCACAAATAAAACTAAGGCCCTAATTTTGTAAAACACAACGCAACGACAAAGAATTACATTGAAAGCAAAAATAATTCATAAATATTTTGTAATTTTGTTGTTGCCTTTAACAGAAATTCACATTGGTTTTTAAGATTTCATACTCCTCTATGACTCTTACACTGTTGGCAACACTCATATAGAGTATCGACAATATGGTAACCCGGATATAAAAGATAATAAAAAGTAAGAACGTGTGAAATGTATTATACTTTAACTGCCTGTTTTTTGAAAACGTAAACAAGTGAGTGAGTGAGAAATTACATTGAAAACAACAATAAAAAACGAAAATTTGTTTTTGTTTTCTATATAATTTCTCACTCACTCACTAGTTTACGTTTTCTAAAAACAGGCAGTAAGTCTTTATTGAATTAATTGAAATAAATATATATATATATATATATATATGAAACTGAAATCATAATGTTGGCGGCGAGGTAAAAAGTAATAAACACGACACAAACATAGTATAGAGTGCAAGCACCATGGATGAAAACATCAATCAACATACAGCTGCGGCGACTTCGAAAGAGGCAATCGCTAAAGTAGAGAAAGGAAACGAATTTATTCTCGAACCACTGGCATCTAATATAAACGAATTTTGCTATGATGTCGACCTTAACCTCACTTTCGAATGATGGTATGCAAGGTACGAAGATTTATTCGATATAGATGCAAGCAAGTAAGATAACACCGCAAAAGTCAGACTCTTGTTACGGAAAATAAATATAATAGTTCATAACAAATACATTAACTGTATTCTTCCGAGGCATCCTAGAAATTTTAGTTTTAAAGAAACTGTGGGAAAACTAAAGCAGTTGTTTGGAAGCCAGATATCAATTTTCAATACTTGCTTCAAGTGTCTACAATTAACGAAGGAACCACAAATGGACTTCATTACGTACACAGGTTTTGTCAATAAACAATGCGAACAGTTTAAATTGAACGACCTTACTCTAGATCAGTTAAAGTGTCTGATGTTTGTGATGGGACTTAAGTCAACAGATGACTTTCAGGTTCGTACAAAACTTCTAAGCAAATTAGACAGTGAAGCAAACGTCATAACCCTGGATGTGTTATCATGAGAATGTCAACGAATTATAACAAAACGTAACACAAACTGCTCGCAGTGCCACAGGGAATTTACCACTTATAGGTCAATTTAAATGCCATGTAAAATTTTTAGAAAAGGATATTGCCACAACGGGCTATGTCATACCAATTAAAAACTTAAATGTTCTTGGCATCGATTGGATAAATGCCTTACATTCAAATAACATGCCTCTTTGATGGGAAAATGGGTCTGTGCAACGAAACAACAGCAAATTTGGTAGTGAAGCCAGACAAACAAACCGTATTTGACCTCCTCGGCCTGTTGCATATGCAGTTCTACATCTCGTAGATGATGAATTACACAGACTTCAAGATGCAGGTATAATTTCTCCAGTGAACTATACGGATTTGGCAGCACCAATAGTGGTAATAAGAAAAACTGATGGGCGCATTCGCTTATGTGCTGACTTCTCAACCGGTCTCAATGACGCACTGGATACGCATTAATACCCCTTACCACACCCAAATGACATTTTTTCAAAAATGGCCAACGCTAAAGTATTTAGCCACATTGATTTGGCTGATGCATTTCTTCAATTGGAAGTAAATGAACAATCTAAACATCGTTTGACTATTAAGACACGCATGGGATTATACCGGTATAATCGAATGGTGTTTGGCGTTAAAATATTTGCCACAACATTTCAACAGATAATGGACACAATGTTGCAGGGTTGCAGGGCACTGCATCGTACATAGATGATATATTTGTGTCTGGGGAAAATCAGAAAGAACATAATACAAATCTATATAACGTTCTAAAACGCATTGAGGAATATGGGTTCAAACTAAAATTCGAAAAATGCAACTTCTCAACTATAGTATAAAATAGTTTATTGGGCTACAAAACAATAAAGATGGACTAAAACCAAATCCAGCTCGGGCTCAAGCAATTTACAATATGCCGCAACCAGCAGACGTATCGGAGCTACGGTCGTTTCTTGGGACAATCAATTTTTATGGAAAATTCTTTCGTCAAATGAACAAGCACCGAGGCCCGTTAGATGAGTTGTTGAAAGCAAATACTCAATGGGAATGGAATGCAAAACGTCATCAAAGTTTCATGACACTGAAAGAAATCATAATGTCAGACTTACTGCTGACCCATTATGATCCTAACAAAAATATGATAGTAGCTGTAGACGCATCGAATTACGGATTGGGGGCATGTGTCTTCCATGAATTTGAAGATGGGTCGATAAAGGCGATTTCACATGCATCCAGATCCCTTACATCAGCGGAAAAATCATACAGCCAAATTGAGAAAGAAGCGCTCGCTCTTATTTTCGCAATTCCATAAAATGAGATTTGGTAGGACGTTCAAATTAAAAACGGACCACAAACTACTCATAGCAATTTTTGGTAAAAGGAGTGGTATAAGTGCACATCAGGCAAATCGCCTTTAACGATGGACAACCAAATTGTTAGCATACGATTTTAAAATCGGTTTTGAATCAACTAATATTTTTGGTTACGCAGATGTGTTATCACGCCTTATTAACAAACAAGACATTAATTTAGACAAATTTGTCATCGCTTCAATACAATTTGAAAACGAAGTCAATCAAGTACTTACTAGCAATCTCACAAAACTCCCTATAACACATAGGGTGATCAAAGAATAAACAGTAAATGACCAGACTTTGCGTACAATATTAGAATATTGCCAAAATGGATGGCCAAACAACATCGACAGGTGTACAGAATTACGATCGTATTTCCAACGTAATGATGCAATTAGCGATATTAATGGCTGTGTCATGGTAGGAGAACGTGTAGTTGTGCCAAAAATATATCGCAGGCGTCTCCTAAAAGACCTTCACAAAGGCCATCCAGGAATTGAGCGAACAAAATCTAATAAAAGCCTTTGCACAACAATGTGATCAATGTGCCTCAGCCGCAAAAATGCCAACAAAAACAGCGCCTTGTCCCTGGCCTACACCTGAAAGCGCATGGGAGCGCATTTATATAGATTACGCTGGCCCAATCGAAGGAAATTATTTCTTGGTTGTGATCGATGCCTTTTCAAAATGGCCGGAAAAAGTTCCAACTAAATCCATAACCTCTCAGCAGACAATAGACAGTTTGAATGAAATATTCTCCAGACATGGGCTACCGCGCACAATTGTTTCCGATAGCGAAACACAATTCAAAAGTGCACCGTTTCGGGAATTCACAACATCTTCAGCAACATATTCAGCATATTTCCTCAAGTCCATATTACCCGATGTCAAATGGACAAGCTGAAAGATTCGTGGATACATTTAAAAGGGCATTAACGAAACTTAAAGAGGAGGGTAATATACTGGAATACTTGCAAACCTTTCTTTAGTGTTACCGATTCACATCAATGAACAATCAGCCGTTGAAAATAGTGAGCTTCAAGTTTGTAGCAGTAACGTACCAAAAGCCATAAACCCGACGAACCATCAGCAGTTGAAAATAGTAGACTTCAAGCTTGTAGTAGTAACACACAAACAGTAAACTCAAACGTTGTCGGGAACTCAACACCACGAAGATCACCTCGACAACGGAAACCTGTAGATAGGTTCAGTCCTTCCAGGAACTAACTAAGGAAGGAAGGTGTTGGCAGCACTCATATAGAATATCGACAATATGGTTACCTGGGCGACAGCCGGATATAAAAGATAATAAAGAGTAAGAACGTGTGAAATATATTATGTTTTAAGTCTTTATTGAATTAATTGAAATAAATATATATCTATGAAACTGAAATCATAATACTCAATATTTTATAAATCTTTAAAAAATCGCCATATTCCCAAATGGAATTTCGTTGCCGAACAAGTATCAAAATAGCCACGTTTTGCCCTCGGCATTATTCATGAAGCGAACAACCCAAAAAATATTTTGTCGATTTTTTTTTATTTAGCATAACTATGCCTCTATATATATACACAGATATATGCAAATATTTTCTTTGTATGATGTTTATTTGTCGAGTTATGGGGTGCTAAAGCTTGCTGTTTAAAAAATTTCCGATTCTTAAAGGAAAGATTTTTTTTTTAAATTTTAAAATATGTACTGATTACAAAAATCAAAATTTAAAGTGTTAATTGTCAGAAGTGGTCAGTTACATTGCTCAAGCTTGGAGCAATTTCTAGCATAAAAGTAATACCTTTGAAAAAAATTTTTAAAATCTGTCCGATTTCCGCTTCTTTGGCAACACGCATAAGTCTGTATTCACACTATGAAATTTTTTTTTAGAAAGTCTGACTTAATTGGTGATAGTAGGGTCACTGGTATTTTTAAAAGTAAAAAAAAATGGCACAAAAGTTCGTTTCATATTTTTACAAAAAATTCGTTTAAAAAACAAAATGTCGCAAACTTTTTTTTAATTTTTATTTATAAAAACGATAACAAACATAAAACGTATTTGTATTTATTTTTATAGAAATTTTCTAAAAAGCTGTCTAATATTTTCTCCATGTCAATGTGTCAAAAAATATATAAAAAATTTTGCCAAACGAAGAATATTTTGTTGAACTTGGAGATTTTTTATAAAAGGGGACAAGGTCGCCACAAAATTAAAAAAGTCGCAAAGTTAGATGAGTTTAAAAAGCTTCAGACCGCCAAATTGTTGTCAAAGTGCGACTAGGTGAGAGAAGAATTGCATGTGCTCTTCCTCTCTTTCCAATAAACTCAGACCTTCTGCGAAAACTTTAATAGTGTGAGTACAGACTAAGAGAGTCAGCGCTCTTCTACATTGTGGGATTTTGTCGCTGCAATTTTTTACTTTGTGATCGGTAGGTGTGAGAAGTGCATGTACTTCTGCTATTCGTTTTGTTCCCTCATTTTTCCTCTTCCAACACAAAATTTATTTTAGTTCGGCCAAACTTGTTATATGTTTCTTAATCGTAAGCGCTTAAAAAATGTGAAAAGTAATACAAATTTTTAAATGTAAAAAGTAACGAGAAAAATGGCAAAAAAATCGCATAATGTAAACGAATACTGAGTGTGTGTTTACGTTTTGATTATCTTTACAATTATTTTACCGAAAATTTTATGTGCATAAATTTATACGTACGAAATTAATTATACTTTTATTATGTGCAATATGTACTTGTATTCCCTAACACGTATACGCCACGCTGAAATCAAGTTAACGTTCTTAAATTAAACAAACTTCCGGTTGCTTGGCACTTTAAACATTTGTAGGAAATTTACATTTTATGTGA
The DNA here is from genome assembly GCA_963931875.1 of Pollenia griseotomentosa. Classification (NCBI taxonomy): domain Eukaryota; kingdom Metazoa; phylum Arthropoda; class Insecta; order Diptera; family Polleniidae; genus Pollenia; species Pollenia griseotomentosa. Next base: position 145,635,462 of record OZ007563.1, read on the forward strand.
AAGTTTATGTAAATATCTTACATTTACATACACACACATACATACATGTGTATGTTCATAAAAATATTTTTACCGTTGTATATCCAATCATTCTCTGCAATCTTGTGTAGACATACACTTCCAAAAGATTTACGAGTATCCCGAAATTCAAAGAAAAAGCGTTCGGCATATGTAAAATGAAGTTAAGAGGGAAACGTTTTCATAAATTTCACTTATGCAAGTTTATTGCACTCTTAGACAATTATTTAAAAGAAAGAAAACATAAAAATAATAAAGACATAAAAGCGGAAACAAAAAAAAAGAACAAAAAATGCAATAATGCGAATGTGCTTCATTACTTCTATTTAAAGGAATTACAACTGTGATGATGATAATGACGTTGACTATGATAACGACACCAATAACAACAATAAAAAGGAATATTTTCAGTAACAAAACGAAATGCAAAATCCTGTAGTGCAGATGATGGAGTGTCAGTGAAACTGACACCTGCTGTTTATTATTTTAGAAAGAAAAATCTAGGAAATGCCATCTAAAAATCTAAAAAACCATTAATACATTCGACTTCGACTTTTTTTAAATGCATATTTTTTATTTATGCTAAATATACGTATCAAAAGCTCTTCATGTATGTCGTCTTGAACAGTGTGCCATACGAAGGTGGATATTTATAATTGTTTGTGCGTTTGAAACTTGCAGATGTTTTAAAGAGCGCAAATTAACTAAGTACCTTAAAACTCTAAATTATGGAGCTTCTTTATTCTAAATACAGGCATTTATAAAAATATGAAAAATTTAATAAAGGTTTACAAAACAAATTTTGTATGAAAATGTTCCTTAATAAACGTTTGCTAAATTAAATAACCGTTTATGAATACAGGGGTAAATAAGCAAAATTAGAAAATTTTAGGCTAGTTTCCGTTTGTTTTAATTGAAATAAAAAAATTTTTACATTATCTCAAAAAATCTTTAAAAATAAAACCGCAATTCCTTTTCCAATCGACTATTAATGCAGGTTTTAACATCTTTTACATACCAACTTAAATAAGAGCGACGACAACCGTTTTTCAAATATGAAAGACTCAGTTTTTAAAAATCCAAAGGAGAAAAATATTTGAAAAAAAGTTTGGTAGTACATACTAGGGATGTAATTAATACCGATACCGATATATCGGCAATACATCGGATTTTCCGATATTAAAATATACAATAAATATAAACTGTGATGTAGTGTAGTTCAGAACCAAAGACTCATTAATCACCCTTTTCGTGGTTGGCGAATTAAAAATAACAAACAGTCGCAGGCGTATTTTAAATTCGCCAACCACGATAAGGGTGATTTAGTCGCCAATTTCAATGAATTCAATTGAGACACAAATCTCAAAAATTTTAAAGATAATAGATTGAAAAAACGTCTTATTGACCTACTTAACATGACTCTGCATTCCGAAACTTTTGAAGACACGGTCACCCCTATATCTAGTAAAAGTTCGGATCAGTCTACAAGAACTGACCTTTGGAGCGTTTGTGAAAATGTTATAAGAAAATTTCAAAATTTCATTCATCCTACGCTGAGGTTAAATTTTCTTAATTTTCTAGAGAGGCATTCCGCTTGTTTATTGATGGAATGAAATGTTATACCCAAAATTTAAGAACGTGACGCACAAATGACTATTTTGTACTGTAGGTCTGCTTCAAACGGATTTGCAATATACAACAATCTTATTAATATTAATTTTAAATAATAATAAATTACACAATTTAGTTTGCCTTTTTAATATTATTTCTTCATAATAAATCTTCAAGCTCAAGGTCACTTTTATATAAAAAAAAAAACATTTGTTATTAATCCAATATTTCGCAATGGATAGCTTCTGCAGAAATTTTTGGTTTTTTATTAAAAAAGATTTGTTTAAAATAAAAACGAAAAATCCCTGAAGAAGCCATCCATTGAGATTTTACTGTTTAAAAAGTAATTTAACTTTTGGTAATTTTACCATCAATTCAAATTCAATTCGTTGTTTTTAAAATCTTATGAATAATTAGTATTGTGGTTATTTTGTTGAACTATTTTATGGTCTTTTATCCAAATTTTTAATAATTTTAATTAGGCTTAAGTTCATTAAATTAAATTTTCATTAAATTATTTTTATGAAGAAAGGAATTTTACAACATGAAAATTAATTAAAATTGTTATTGATAATCTTTCATTCTTGACCGTGGCCGGGGCTCGAACCCGGGCCGGCAGGTTACCATGACATGTTTCGATCGCAACCACTCGATCTCCTCAGATGGATTTGCCGTTTTACACTCGCAGCCATCGACGACTGCTGACGTCAATAGTCAAACATCAATCCTTAAACCAAATTGTATTTTAACCTTTGGTAGATCGAAGTTTGCTTTTTTTTTTTTGAATGATTATCCATTTTAATTGATTTTACATGTTCTTCCTTACTTCTGTTTTTTCGTACTTTTGTCAAGAATTTTTCTTGAAGTCCAAAGTACATTTTTTTGTTTTTTCATTTTCTGTCTTTCTTTTTCTTGTTGACCTTTTACAGCACAACTTGAAGGACAAATTAATACATAGTGCTCGTGCCTTAGCTTTAACAATAATTAGTATTGTGGTTATTTTGTTGAACTATTTTATGGTCTTTAATCCAAAAATTATGAATATTAATTTAAAATATTAATAATAATTTTACACAGTAATGTTGTATAATAATAAAAAAAATCTACTTAAGTTTTATTAATTTTACCTTGAATTTTAATTTTATATTCGTATCGGTATCGCCGATATTTCCTTTTGAGTATCGACATCGTATCGGCAAAAAGGCGTATAACTATATCCCTAGTACTATATCTATCTTGATATTACTTAGGATGTCATGCATCCGATTATGCAAAAATTGCTTAAAAATATATAATAAGCGACGTGACTAAAATAAGATCACTAATCATTCATCAGAAACGTTGTTCCAGTGCTTACAAATATGATTAAAAAACGGATCTGCTACCAGAATTCCAAGCGTAAACTATTAGATTTGTATTTGTTTTATGGACTGCTTACACGGGACAATTACTGTAAACTAAATAATATAAAGCATCAAAAAAATTATTCAAAAATACTGTTACGTTTTTCCTTTAATAAACGCATATCGGTTTACACCCTTTATAATAAGCCGTTGAGTTCTTTTAATTGCAAATCATAATAAATAAACACACTTCTTCAACTTAACAAACTTTATTGAAATTAATTATAACGTTCACAATTTTATCCAATATTGTTAGTTTGGATGGTGACTGGGAAATTCATGTAGTAACTGTTATAATCCAAATAGACTTTAAGGCGGTAATACAGTTGTGTTGAAAATTATAAATTTTTTTTTTTCAATATTTATTTATTGAATCTTTATATACTAAATACGAATTAACAATAGCACTGTGCTAGTTGCAAAATTAGACAAGCCTGCGTTTTAGCATAATTCGGTTACGCTGAATCCAATGGTGCCCACCGTTTTTTTTTTAAGATTAGCTCTTGTTTTCGAGATATACCGTTATTTCGAAAATGGAGGAGGTTGCACAACATATATTCGCGTAATTCAAAAACGGTTTAGTTTATTGAAAATACTAAAAAAAACAAAATTCCGCAGTAAAATTTCCTTTAAGAAAAGTACAACTTTTTTTCAATATTTAGTTTTAGAAACATAATTTTTTTTTTGGAAAAAAAATAATTTTATTATCAAAATTTCAAAGTTTTTGTTTTTTAAAAATTCATAAAAAATAGGCTTCTAATTTTTTGCAGACATATAAAAACCGAAGCTGCAAACAAAACAAGTCATAAATGATTAAAATCCGTTTACAACTTTTAATTTTATTTACAAAAGTCGACAATTTTTAATTAATTTAAGAATTTCATAAAACGCAATATTTGTATGGGAGCCCCCCTAAGAAGTGGAGATAAGGGGAACGTATGTCTCAAGAAAATGTTAAAGACAAAAAACTAAATAAGGTCGGTCATACATTTTATCCCACTAGGGGCAACTCCTGGGCATTTATGGGACTTTTTCTTCAATATATTTTGATTATTGTTAGTTTATATTAAATATATGAAGATTCAATAAATAAATATTGAAAAAAAAAAAAAATATTTTTAGTCTGCATTGAACATTTTGTATGGGAGCCCCCTTAAGGAATGGAGATAGCACATAGGTATGTTAGAAATAAATGATTGAGATGAAAAATAAAGTGGGGTTTATCATACATTTGACCCATCTAGGGGAATCCTGGGCGCTGCAGGGGCAAAATTTAAGAATTTCATTAAACGGCCATATTTGTATGGGAGCCCCCCTAAGGGGTGGAGATATATGGCAAGTATGTTGAAAGAAAATGTTAAGAACGAAAAACTAAATGAGGTCGCTCATACATTTCATCCCACTAGGGGCAACTCCTGGGCATTTATGGGACTTTTTCTTCAATATATTTCTAGTCGGCATTGAACATTTTGTATGGGAGCCCCCTTAAGGAATGGAGATAGCACATAGGTATGTTAGATTGAGATGAAAAATAAAGTGGGGTTGGTCATACATTTGACCCATCTAGGAGCATCCTACGCGCTGTACCGGCTAAATTTAAGAATTTTAACCATACACATATGGCATTTTTATAAAATTCTTAAATTTGGCCCCTACAGCGCCTAGGATGCTTCTAGATGGGTCAAATGTATGACCAACCCCACTTTATTTTTCATCTTTCAATTTCAATAAACTGAACCGTTTTTGAGTTACGCGAATAGATATTGTGCAACCTCCTCCATTTTCGAAATAACGGTATATCTCGAAAACAAGAGCTAACCTTAAAAAACGGTGGGCACCACTGGATTCAGCGTACCAGAATTATGCTTAAACGCCATGTGCATAGCTTGTCTAAAAAAAGTGTCAATTTCGAGCACAGTGTAATTAATCAAATCTTATCCTAATGCTTTGTTTTGTGCCCTGCCATTGCCAGACAACAAATTTCGTCATCACGGTTTCTGTTCACATATGTAGGTGTTCGTCGCTCTTCTGATTGGGTGAGTGTGGCAGCCATGTTTTAAAATATTTCGAGCTAGTGGATTTGGGTGTTGTTCAAGGCTTTTTAAATGTTTTACTGCATATTTTGTTATCATAGTTTTTACTAATGGCACATTGAGATCCTTAGCGGAGCGGCTCTGATAAGTCGAAGAAGTTTATTTTGGCGCCTTTGATTTTTTTCGATACTAGAGGCAAAGGCAGTGCCCCATAGTTGAATGCCGTAGCACCAGATAGGACTAGATAGGACAGAGTTGTGAAGATTTTAATAGGGGGCATGATTCCCGGCGCAAGGTGAATGTTGTATGGACGCATTTTTGCTCATTGACCATTATCCTCCATTGTCTTAACCATATTTCTAGTTGAAATATGTGATCCTGTAAGTAACGAGATGCTTCATAACGGTTTTCGTGGACGCTTAGAAAAGCTGTATCGTCTGCAAATGTTGAAGTTTGGGTGTAGTTGCTTGTTGGCATGTTCGAAGTATAAATTAAGTATAATAGAGGGCCCAGGATGCTGCCTTGTGGGACTCCAGCGCCAATGGGCTGAGGTGAACTTAAGAAATTTCCTTCTTTAATAATAAATTGACGACCGACTAAGTAGCTTTCTAGCAGCTTGTGTGTGTTTGCTGGTAAATTTTGCTTCAATTTATGTAATAAGCCTTCATGCCAGACTTTATCAAAAGCTTGCGAAACATCGATGAAGAATGCTGAGCAATATTTTTTTTCTTCAAAGGCTTTTCTTATGGCATTAACTCTTCGATGAGCCTTTCGACAGCCTTTTCTATTTCCATTGGCGTAGATAGACCGGTCTGGGGGGGCTAAGCCCCCTCCAGAAACAGTTTAGCCCCCCCCAGAATTTTTTCCTTTTTTTGTATGAATACATTTTTTTTAAATTCAATTACAATTTTCTTTAGGTTCTATTAAATGTCTTTATTAAAAATATTGTTTTTGTCTGTGCACTTAAGAATTGTTATATACGTATTAGTTAAAATGCACACTACTTTGCAAATCGTTTTGTTAAGTGTAAAACACCCCGCTTACTTCATAACTTTTCCGTGTAGTTGAACATATGATCGTTAACATAATATGTAAACAAACCAAAAAAAAAAAGTTAGCCGGCTACAAAATATAATATTTAATTTTATTAAAAAAGTGCTAAAAAGTTGATTAAAACAGAAACAGATAATAATTGTAGTAATATTTTGTGTTCCCTCTGTATGATTTCCCTCCAATGGTCTATGCTATGTCTCTTTATTACTTTTTCTGCTAGTATGCTGTGGCGTACGAATGATGCTACTGTAACGTATTTTTGCTTTTGTGTATATACTCTCGGTATGTTTTTAGTCTTAAGTCATTAATTATTTATGTAACGAACTTTTGTTGTGTACACGAAAGTTCCGTTGCAGCGTTTTCTGGGCAGCACTCCGTTCATACTTATAAACACTTTGTAACGTCTTTTTCATTAGTTTTTTATTAATAGTTTACCGTTTAGTATGTAACGTCTTTTTTTTATTATACACGCGACGGGCTTATTTTCTTATTCTCGCTGACATAATATTTTAACAGCCAATCTCTTCACTCAACATACAATGTTTCTCAATTTATAATTCTCAGTCACACCATACACATTCAACTCTCTCACATGGTTCTCGGAACAGTCTTACTACTCAGTCATGATTCTGATGATCACGTCCCAAATAGTTTTCTTTTACACACACACACTCTTGTTTCCTGCTCTCTGTTCTCATAATTGATAAGCCTGCATACAATGTACATCATTGCCCATTGGTTCTAAGCCAAAGATGCCCAGTAGTGGCTGATATCAGCAAATGAAACTCACACGTATACTTACGCTCTTTTGTTTGATCGTCAATCAACCAATAGGAAATCAGCATGTTGAGTGCGAGAGACAAACTACACTGGCAGAACTTCTGTGTCTTATTTTAATCGTTATCGAGACTGCTGTGAGTTAACACATAAATTGAAATTATTGCGATTTATTAATGATGTCAGTCGAAAATTATTTTATGTTAAAATGCTTTTGATGACATGCAATGTCTTATTTGTCATAAGACATTTAAAAAAACTAAGAAATATAATTTAAAAAAACATTTTGAAGATGTTCACAAAGACATGAATTATTTGCAAATAAATAAATAAATAAATACGTTCACAAAGAGTATTACTAAATTAAGGAAAAAATATTGTATTCTATTAATTTGTAATTTTCAAATAATATCTACATTGTTTTGCATTTAAGCTAACGATATGTGTTTTGTTTGTGAAAAAAATTCTTTGTACCTGAAAAGGGTCACTTTTACTTTCGTTAAAAAGACGTACCTAAATGCAGAAATTATTAAGAAAAAATAGCCACAATAATTTGTTGGTATTTTGTGCTTGTAAAAATATTTTTGTTTCTGTACCAATCGCGTCGGTGGGTTTTTTTCTTTGAAAACACTTTTCTTAAGTAAGTAAAAATATTTAAAAAACAAGTTAAAAAAAAGTCTTGTTTTCCTACAATTTATGTGTAAACCTATACACATAAAAGCAAATGTGACAGCAGGTAAAATTTTTGGGTAAGAAGATGTGTTTTATTGATGTATTAATGAAACTTGTTGGTTTCGCACTATTTTTATTGCTTACTTTTTTATGCCACAAACTCGAAATTTTACAGGGAAGGTTTTTTTTAAATAAAATCAGTTTGAAAAAGGCCATTATTTTAAAATTTATAATGTAAATATTATTTATTCAAACTGATTTTATTTAAAAAAAACCTTCCCCTGTAAAATTTCGAGTTTGTGGGATACAATTTTTCGGCGGTAACTTTGACCTGTTATAATAACTATACATTTTTGCAGGCAAACTCAGAATTTTCAGATTTGAATTATATTTGCTCAAAAAAACGGAATAAGCTGAATTCTTCTAGTTTGAGAAATATACTTTTATTACGTAACTGCAATAAGAGTATCAACTTAGAAGATTTTATTACTTTTTAATTGCAAATTGAACAATGATTAATTGAGGAAAAATTTATAAACACTTCGAAGAATCTTTTTATTCCGAAATATATCATACTATCCAGATGTCCGCATATATAAATTATATATGTATGTATTATAGATATATATATACCAATCAATACATTCATCAAGAGAATTACTAAAATAAATACATTCACCAAGTGTATTACTTAAATATGTACATTCATTAATTTTAAATTTCCCTTTTGTTAAACAAAGAAACAGAAAAAAAATGACAACACCCGTCGCTGACGACTAAATAAAATGAATAGCAAATTGTTTTCTTCCAGTGTTATTTCGTCACTCTCACCAATACTACTACCGTGGGCATCAATGTTCTAAGCCAAAGATGCCCAGTAGTGGCTGATATCAGCAAATGAAACTCACACGTATACTTACGCTCTTTTGTTTGATCGTCAATCAACCAATAGGAAATCAGCATGTTGAGTGCGAGAGACAAACTACACTGGCAGAACTTCTGTGTCTTATTTTAATCGTCATCGAGACTGCTGTGAGTTAACACATAAATTGAAATTATTGCGATTTATTAATAGTGTCAGTCGAAAATTATTTTATGTTACAAAATGCTTTTGATGACATGCAATGTCTTATTTGTCATAAGACATTTAAAAAAACTAAGAAATATAATTTAAAAAAACATTTTGAAGATGTTCACAAAGACATGAATTATTTGCAAATAAATAAATAAATAAATACATTCACAAAGAGTATTACTAAATTAAGGAAAAAATATTGTATTCTATTAATTTGTAATTTTCAAATAATATCTACATTGTTTTGAATTTAAGCTAACGATATGTGTTTTGTTTGTGAAAAAAATTCTTTGTACCTGAAAAGGGTCACTTTTACTTTCGTTAAAAAGACGTACCTAAATGCAGAAATTATTAAGAAAAAATAGCCACAATAATTTGTTGGTATTTTGTGCTTGTAAAAATATTTTTGTTTCTGTACCAATCGCGTCGGTGGGTTTTTTTCTTTGAAAACACTTTTCTTAAGTAAGTAAAAATATTTAAAAAACAAGTTAAAAAAAGTCTTGTTTTCCTACAATTTATGTGTAAACCTATACATATAAAAGCAAATGTGACAGCAGGTAAAATTTTTGGGTAAGAAGATGTGTTTTATTGATGTATTAATGAAACTTGTTGGTTTCGCACTATTTTTATTGCTTACGTTTTTATGCCACAAACTTGAAATTTTACAGGGAAGGTTTTTTTTAAATAATCAATACATTCATCAAGAGTATTACTAAAATAAATACATTCACCAAGAGTATTACTTAAATATGTACATTCATTAATTTTAAATTTCCCTTTTGTTAAACAAAGAAACAGAAAAAAAATGACAACACCCGTCACACATGTGCTTTCGTCGCAATCTCGCTGACGACTAAATAAAATGAATAGCAAATTGTTTTCTTCCAGTGTTATTTCGTCACTCTCACCAATACTACTACCGTGGGCATCAATGTTCTAAGCTGCAAGAATGATAAAATAAAGATTACGCCAACAAACTTAAAATTTTAAAATGTTCTGCGCATGTTGGCCCTGTGACGTCACACATTCTGTGTTTCTATTGGCTAATAATTTGCAGCTGTCGAACTGTAATGTTTATGAGTAAACACAACAGTGGGACAAATTATAATTTTTCTCTTTAAATTATTTTGTAGTTAAAAATTAATTTTTCTTTTTATTTATATTTTTTATTTATATTTATTCCATTTAATAAAAATTATCTATGTAACAATAAAAGACAAAACAATATCATTTTGAATTTCAAATTGAGTTGGAATTTCATTTTCAATACTGCTGTCAATGGTCGGAACTGCTCCCGGTTTCAATTTTGGTGCACGCCGATTGCTAAATCCTATTCATAATTATGAAGCAGTGAACTGCAACAATTAAATATATGTTGACTTACCCATTTCAAATATCAAATTTCTTCAAAATCCTCCTCTTTGAAATGTAAGGCACAAATTCTATCATTTTTAACATCTATGGGTTTGCATCGATTGCAAAACATAACCCAAAGCTTTCTTTGTCCTGCATCTTTGGGAAATTTGTAAAACGACACATCTATGTCAAAAAATATATTAGTTCCATCAAAAATATCCAAAATTTAATTTATTTCTCACTTGTTTTTTTACTGCTGCTTTGCTTACATTTGCCCACTGCACACTTCATGTTTATATTTGTTGTTGTTTTTTTTTTTGTTCGTTTTTCTTTTTTCAACAATTACAAGGTTACCAACTATCACATAATACATACATTTTTTCGCAAGAAATTTTAAATCTAACACATGAAATATTCTTGGTAACCCTTTGAATGGCCCTTCTACGTCACATAACGGGAAATCATGCGCATGTCGTAATCTTTATTTTATCATTCTTGCTAAGCTGTGTACTGTTTGTAACGTATGTTTGTTCTCTTTTGTTTTTGTAACAACTCATTGTCTTTTGTTTTTGTAACGACTCAATGTCTTTTGTTTTTGTAACGACTCAATGTCTTGTGTTTTTGTAACCAGTAGCTCGTTTCTGTATTTCTCGCATCGTAAAATTTCTTACATGAAGTGTGAAACAAAAAATTCCATCGTTTCTCGATTTATGAGATAAAAGTGTTTCTACATTTGAATGCGAAAACAGACACAACAAATTCTGTTTATACTGGAATATTTCCAGTAATTAAGTGTCAAATAAAAGCGAAACGTCAACAAAAGAAATAAATATAATAAAAACAGGGCTGCCAGATTTGACGAGTTATCGTCATCTTGACGATTTTTTGTTCCGATATTAACAAAGTGACGTTTTAATGATTTTTTCTAAAAAAGTGACGAAAGCAAAAACAAAATCAAAAATATTTTATAATTTTGTTGTTACTTTCTATAGAAATTCATCTTGAATTTTTAAATTTCAAACACTTCTATTTTGTGGCGTTGAAAATTGAAAAAAAAACAATATGTAGAAAGCAACAACAAATTTATAAAATATTTTTGATTTTATTTTTGCTTTTAATGAAATTGTTGGCGTTGCCTTTTACACTATAAGCCCCTTAGTCTTCGAAATAAGATAATTGTAAATATTTTTATATGTTTGTTCATTAGAAAAAAAGATATCTTTAGAAACAAGGCTGCTTAAATTTTTATATTTATCCCTATTGTGAAAATTTTCCTCGAAATTGTTTGTTTCTTCCCTAAAAAATGTATCGGGGAAAGTAATGGATCGACTCGGCTTATTTTGAACATTTAATACTTCTTATATACATATACAAAATATGATTCATATTTGATATTCTTATCTTATATGTACACTTTTGTGCCAAAACCGTTATTCCGGCAAGAAAGAAATTTGTTTGTCTCCCAGTAAAAACTTTTTCAAAATGGATAGCTTCTTTCACTCGTTATTAAGTAGCTTTCTTCCATAAGAACTTCGATAACTACTTTTTTCTGGATGTATTAAGATAAAAAAAAAATGACTTACTTTTGAATTTGTTCTTTTTGGCACAACCCTTGTAAAATTCATTAGTTTTTCAGTAGAATTGTATGTAGTGCTTTTATGTGTTTCTGATTACTTAACATATTATTTTGTAGGCGAAGATTTTACTGGGTCTTTAACCCGTTTATTTATGAACCGATTTTTTTAATTTTAACTACAAGGTATTCTACTAAGTCTATTTCAGGTAAAAAAGAAAAAGATTATAGGAATAGGTAAATTAAAGATTTATATCTCAATTATTAAATACCCATGAAATTTAACTATGTTTTTGTTTGATTATTTTTTAATAAAAGTCGAAACAAATTTGTTTAAAATTGATTTTAAATTGCACGATTTTTAAAACAAAAAAGACGATCTTTTTTATTTTTTTCTCAGGAAATTTACGTTTTTGACACAAATTTATCTGGCAGCACTGATTAAAACCAAAACAAGAAAAGGCTAACAAAAATTTAAACTAACAAAATATAACAATTGTTTTTTGTTTATTTTTATCATATAAATTATGCATTTATCATTTATATTCCTTCTATTTTTTTTATTTATTTAAAAAAAATAGTATATAAACATATTTTAAATTCAAAATATCTACATTTTGTTTTTCTCGCCACCAATTTCAAATGTGACTTATTTTGACAGTTCTTGAAAGAAACTTTTCGCAAAATATTGTTATAGAAACACTTTTTCTCGCATCCTTCCAATAATTGCTGGAAAATTATTTAAATGACAGATAATTCTCGCAAAAAAAAGATACAGAAACACTTGTGTGAGAAAAACCATTTTTTGTTTCATTTCACACTATTTTTGTTGCAATTCACACGTTTCATGCGAAGAGTATTACGATGTGAGATATACAGAAACGGGCTACAGTTATTGTTTTTCATATAGTTTTAGTATTGTGTAATGATTTTTAGCAGGGTTTAAAAAGCTGCAGTCAAAATCAAAAAATTGCTTTTTCTTCCACTTTCTTATTTTTCATTGGACAAACATAAACCGTTGACTTTACTTCTGATTCATTAAATGAAAACAGTCGCAGTGAAGGCAAAAGCAAAAAACAAAAATTTGATCGCAACAACGAACATCGGCAGTCGACATGTTCGGAAGTGTTTGGTTTGACCGACTTAAACTTTTAATAAATCCCGAAGTTAACGAAGATGGGATGTTGTGTTTTTGTTTTTTTTTTTCTTTTTTTTTTATTTATTCCGAACATGTCGACTGCCGATGTTCGTTGTTGCGATCAACTTTTTGTTTTTTGCTTTTGCCTTCACTGCGACTGTTTTCATTTAATGAATCAGAAGTAAAGTCAACGGTTTATTTTTGTACAATGACAAATGAAGATGTCGAAGTAACAGCACATTCTTATGACTTTTACTATCTCAACTGCAGCTTTTTAAACGCTGATTTTTAGTTTATAAGAATTTCTCTGTTTTTGTTACGACTTATTGGTTTTCATATAGTTTAAGTTTTGTGTAACGTTTTTAAGTTTTTAAGAATTTCTCTGTAAACATTGTACCATTTTAGTAAATAAAGAATATAATATGGCATTCTTTAGTTTATATAAGTGAAAAATAGTATTTAAGGAGGATTTTTAAATAAAGTTGGGGCAGTTGAATCTGGTCATTGAAACCAAAGTGTTTTATTTTAAGAGTCATCCTACATAATATATAATAAAGTTTTAACAGTGGTACGTATAAAGTTAACTAAAATATAATAAAATATGTTAAGAAGTTTTATTTATAGCCATGAAAAAAATACATGATATAAGATCATTTTTTAAACCAAAACAAAGTGCAAGTGCTACTGAAAGTTCTGAAACTGAGCCAATAAATGTAATTCATGCTGATGTCACATCTTTAGAAGAGGAGCAGCCTCAAACATCAAAAAATAGTTTACAAATTGGTGATGTGTCAGACTTAGGAACAAAAGAAAGCGGTCCACAGAAACCAAAAATAGCTTTTAAAAAGACATTTGTTGATGGACAAAATAGATCGTTTTCTTCAAAGTACTATGACACATATGATTGGCTTGAATATAGTGTGGAAAAGCAAAAGGCATTTTGTTTTGTATGCCGCAATTTCGGATCAAAAGAATGCCGGCAACAAAATGAAAAATTTGTAGTTTCCGGCTATGAAAAGTGGAAAAAGCTTAGTGAAGCCCTCAAAAAGCACAACAATTCTGTCACCCATATGCAAAGTATTCAGGGATACAAAATGTTTCAAAGCTCACCGGAGGTTCATGATTTAATTTTAAAACAGCATTCGGAACAAATAGAACAGACCCGTGAATATCTCAGAAAGATTATTGATTTAATTTTGGTTTTAGCACGGCAGGGGCTTCCTCTTCGTGGACACAGAGAGGACATAAACTCCAAAAACAGAGGAAACTTTCTCGAGATCTCAGATTATTTTGCAAAATATGATGACAAGTTTAAATCAAATTTTATCAAGCCTAAAAATTATTGCAGCCCATCTATACAAAATGAATTAATAACTATTTCGGCGAATGTTGTAAATAACATAATCACACAAAGTGTTAAAAAATGTGGCTTTTATGCCCTGATGGTAGATGAGGCCAGATGTTTCAAAGAAGAACAGTTATCGATAGTAATAAGATTCACAAATGAGCTCGAAGTTGAAGAGAGATTTTTAGGATTTGTAGATTGTTCTTCAGATAGAGACTCTAATGCCTTACAAAACTTATTATTAGACTTTTTTGAAAAAACGGGTTTAACAGGTATACCAATTTTTGGGCAGTCCTACGACGGCGCTAATGTTATGTCTGGCTATAAAAATGGATTACAGGCCAAAATTAAAGAATCAAATCCTCAAGCAGTTTTTATTCACTGTTTAGCTCACAGATTAAATTTGGTAGTTGTGGATTCCTGTTCAAACATAAGAACAGCGACGTCATTTTTTAATACGATTGAAGCATTATATACCCATTTTTCGAAGCCCGGAAACAACAACGAATTAAAAAAAGTTTGTCAGTCTCTTCAAATTAATAATGTTTCAATTAGAAGTCTCAGCACTACTAGATGGAGCTGTCGGTATGAGAATTGCAAATCTATTATTAACAATTTTGTGCTTATTAAAAATGCATTGGAAAAAGAAATTAATGAAGGTAGAGATAAAAATGCAATTGAGGCACTTGGTATTCTGACTTCAATAACTAAACCTGATTTTATTGTAAACTTACATATTTTTTATTTTGTACTTCAAACCATGAATGTATTGAGCAAGTTTTTTCAAACAAAAGATGCAACTCTTGGACAAGCTTATGATTCAATTATTGCTACAATAGATACATTTAAAGTAAGCCGAAATAATTTTTCGACAATTTGGAGTCAAATAGAACAATTTGCAAACGAAAATGATATTTCACTGGAACCTCTTAGAATATCAAAAAGAAAAAAAGTAAGCTCTTTAGAAAAAGAATTCTATGTTGATTCAACATTGGGTAAGGATCAGTTTTTAGATTTACCTAACAACACTTCAGCAGCAGAATATTGGAAAATAAACATTTACTTTCCTGTTGTTGATAATATATCCTCCAACTTAGAATACAGATTTCAAAGTATTCCGTTTGCTAAATCTGTTAATGCATTCTTCAGATTAGAATTAGAAGAATCTGCAGAATTCATTGATAATTATAAATATATTTTAAAAATTAATTGCGACTCTCTCAAAGCAGAAGTCACTGTTCTTAAAAATTTGATCAATAATGTATCTAATGAAACATGTGTAAATATAAGTTTACTTAAATTTAAATCTAAAATAGATAAAAATATCTACCCAAACTTATTCAAACTCCTACAAGTGGCAATGAGCCTACCTATTAGCTCAGCTGGATGTGAAAGAAGTTTTTCGGCTATGAGAATTAAAACATGGCTTCGTTCAACAATGAATCAGGATAGATTTTCAAACATGGCCATTTTAAATATTGAAAACGAACTAGTCAAAACTCATATTTGTGCAGAAGATATTCTAAATATATTTTGCAAAAAAAATAGAAAACTTATCTTCGAGTGATGCTAAATATGATTAATTTTTATACTTATATTAAAATTTTATTGTTTTGTTATAGTTTTTGTTTTTATATAGTTTTTGTTTTGTTATATTTTATTTTTTAGTTTTTTAAAGCCTGAATTTTATATTTTACTGTTAAAAGACTAAAATAATTTTAAGATTTGTTTTATTGAACTGAATATGTGTAATTTTTTTTAACCTGATTTTTATTTAAATAAAAAACGAAAAGTAAACATTTTTTTTTTCGAGGGTCTATAGCCCCCCCCAGAAATATGGTCTAGCTACGCCAGTGTCTATTTCTCTTATCTCAAATCTTAGGGGGATAGCTGCTCTAACATATATAACATATATTTGGGGTTAATACGTTTTTCAAATGATTTACAAACAGCTTTCCTTTTTCATTATCATTTCTTGCCCAACTTTCATTCAGGATTCTTAGTCGTTGCTTGGAGAAAATCTTCACGATGATCACACATTAGGTAGTGTTTAATTCGGTTTTTTATCAAAATGGCAGAACCTCCACAAGCTCTATCTCGAGAGTCCTTGGTATCATATAGTATATAACCATTTACTTTAAACGTATTTCTTGAGGTCAAATGAGTTTCAGAAACCATCATGACATCAATTTGTTTATTTTTAAGAAATTATTCTAATTCATTTTTATGTTGGCGGATGCCATTTGCGTTCCAAAAACCAATTTTTAAACAATTCATGGCTTGTTAAGTACAGCTTGCACTAACATCGATTGCATTCTGAGAATTTCCTGCATCATATTACCCATTGTGTTTGTAAAATTATTAACTGTTTGCACTTATGTTTTCATGGTATTTTTAGACGACTTAAATTAGAAACTTGAGTTTCTTCATTAATTGGGGAGGCACCTTGCATTTGCACATGGTTTGATTTTAGGACGTTAGCGTAGGAGGTTCTGTTATTACTAGGCTGCGGAGCCTGAATGTCATTAGTGTTTACTTGATTTTTTACCTGCGTTTAAGGGGGAATAGTTTTCGGTCCAACCGACTGCTTGACGATAGTGTATACAGGGCATTCTCTATAATTGGCAGTGTGATTACCGCCACAGTTGCTACATTTTTTAACGTTCTATTTCTTTTGTGCGGCTCTTCTACAGTGATTCGTCTGTACAGAATATATTTCAAATCGTATATATTTAATTCGTAAAGCTTAAGCTGATGGCCCACACCATGCGTTCATGCGTAGATGCGTATGATACTTTTTATACATTTTATGCGTTTCTAAATTCAAGTTACATGCAATGCGTTTTATGCGACAACTTGTTTTTTTTTTATCAGCTGTTGAAAGAATATTTTTATTAAATAAAAACAATTTTGGCAAAAATGGAGAGTGCTATTGATATTTTAATAGGATTTATTTAAAAGGATTCACAGAGGAGAAAGCTTTTATTATAAAAATATTCGTGATTTTTTACGGTATCAATAATTTTCCAGTTCATGACATTTGTTCAAAAAAATAATAAACACAACAAAGATGACACTCAAAACATAAAAGTAATCCATAACTAGAATTGCAAACTTCGTTCGTGGTAAAATTGTGATAAAAATTAATTTTAATGTATTTTATTCTTTAAAGTTTATGTAATCTTTAATTAAAAACCTTTTTTAATGCAAAAAAATAGTAAAAATTAATCCACCAAACAAACATATTTATCGATAACATTGAAAATAAAATATGATATGTCATCAATAACTTTCTACAAAAGTAGAAAGTAAACCTACTTTGATGCGTTGATACGTGTATGTATTCTATGCATTTTGGTGTGTAATTTTTTTGAGTGCAAGTGTACTTTTCGGGGATGGCGTTTTAGTGAGATGCGTTAGACCTGTTATTATAAAATTTTATACAACGAATCATGTTTCTATTTAACTTTTTTTTGTATTAACATCAGATAGCAAATACCTGATTAGCAAAAGCAAATGAGTCTTCTTCCCGAGGCTCGCTTGTATGGCAGCTTTGTCAAATCATAGACGGATTTACACAAATTGCAATTGGCTTAGGATACAATCATATTTAACTAGTCATTTAAATAGCTTTAAACTGCAAACTGTTGTTTGATAACAAAGTTTAAATGGACACAAGGATTTCTTTGGGGAAAAAATCCTGAGAATTCCCTAAAAATTAAATTTTTGAAATTTGCTAAAAAAAATTTTTTATATTTTTTCTAAATTTTTTGACTTAAATTTAAGATAAAATGATAACGCCTATAAGCGCGATTTTAAAATCAGTAGCAAAATTTTCAGTTGAAGCCCTTTATCAGCTATATCTTGAAAGTGTTTTTTCGGGAAGTTTGCCGAATAAGTTCTGTTACCTGTTTTAAAGAAATAAGAGATTTATTTTTAAAATATAAGACAAGATTTTACCTCACTGTGCAGACTGCATTAACAAATGTATACATACATGTATATTTATGTATGTATTTTAATTTTACCTGATTACATACAAATAATCTAGTTACGAGCTGGTGAATATTTCTTTAGAAAATATTCATAAAACTATGTTGTTGTTGTTTTTTGTTTGTTTTGTTTATTTGTTCACTTGTGCATTTCCTACTTCCTGTTACACGTATTCACATGATTTTTGTTTTAATTTAGCCTGCTTCTATCAACTTCAGCAATTACAAATAACTAAGAGTAAATCATAATAAAGATGATGACACTATTTGTAAATACATACATACATACAAGAAGTTTATGAGTTACTAACTACCATTAGTTGTTGTTGTTGTTATTTTATTTCAATACAAACAATAAGCATCGAGATATTTCTTACATAATTATAATCAATTCTTAACATGATTATCGAGAAAATAGTAGAACAAACTGTGTACGATAGAATTATTTCAACCTTTAGAATATTTTACATACAAGACCTGCATATAAATACATACCCAATCAGCATTTTATTATTTGTTTAATTGAAACCTTAACATTTAAAATTTTTAGACTAGAAAATAAAAAATATTGTTGAGAAAGAAAAATCATATTATTATCTGAATTTTATTTTTGGATCAAACAAAATAGAGGTTGTGTTCACACGTAACTCGATAGCAGCTTATTGGTTTAATTGCTAAAATTTTAAATGTATAATTTTATAATATAAAAACCATTTAATTTTTTTAGGTAGTGGGCTTTTTAAGAAAAACTTTGCTTTTTAACATGATGACTGTGCGAAATACGATGAAATGAATGTGAATAGAAACTGACACCTTAAGGTCATGCGTTTTACTGGTCGGGCATGCCCAATAATGATGACAATCACAAACATGGTGTTGGAATTTTGGTAGACTCTAAGTGGAGAAACGCGATAATTGACTATAAATGCGTAAATGAAAGAATCATGACTATGAGATTAAAACGCTGTCAACGGAATTTATCAGTAGAACAATGTTATGCCCCCACAGAAGATGCAGATGTGGACAATAAAGATGCCTTCTATAATCAATTAAATGCAACGTTCCTGGAAACTCCAGATAATGATCTTAAAATACCAATGGGCGACTTAAACGCTAAAGTGGGAAATGATAATACTGATCTGCAGCACGTTATGGGGAAATATGGCATTGTCCAAATGAATGATAACGGCCAGCGTCTCATAGAACTATGTGGTATTAATGAATTGAAAATTGGTGGAACTCTATTCCCTCATAGAGAAATACATATAATAACATGGGTTTCACCAGATGCTAATACCGAGAACCAAATGGACCATATTTGTGTATCTGCTAAATGGAGCAACTCCCTATGTGATGTCCGTAATAAACGAGGAGCCGATATTGGTTCTGATCACCATCTAGTTGTCGGAAAGTTATGTTTGAATATAAGGCTGGTACGTAATAAATAAAAAAGCAGCGGACGTATAAAATATCAGGTCGGAAGAGTTTGTAACAAAATTAAGAGTTACATATCCGCCCAAACCTGGGCTTTAAAAGATGCCCGCGCAAAACTCAAAAATGAAATTAACTCATGCAGAAACACTTTTCAAAAGTCTGACTTACGTAGCCAGTATAAACAATTAGGTAAGCGGATCAAACGTGCAGTTCGAGACGTTAAAAGTGAATATATTGATTGCCTAGCCACAAAAGCTGAAAGTGCCGCAGACACTGCTAACTTAAAAGAACTATACGAGATAACTAAGCGGATAGCTAATAAAACTGGAAGAAAAAATACCCCTGTCAGGGACGGAGCCGGAAAACTGATACTAACAGTGATGAACAACTCAGAAGATGGAAGGAACATTTTGAAAATATTTTAAATATGCAGACTGATGGTGTCTGTCCAACACACAATTATACCGTTCCAACATTACCTATACGGACTGACCCTCCGACTATATTGGAAATCAACGAGACGATAAAAGCAATGAAGAATGGTAAAGCTGCTGGCATTGACAATATTCCTGCTGAAGTGCCAAAAGGTGATTCCCAATATATGCCAAACATTTTACATCCACTCTATATGGGTTGAAAAAATCATATCGAACGATTGGCTTCTAGGCTTATTTGTAAAGCTGCATAAAAAGGGAGATGCCACAGACTGCAACAATTGGTGAGTACGGATTTTCTTGAATTTAGTGCAGAAAGATTGATTCAAGTACGGATTTTCAACCGCAAAATAATTAAATTATCCATATTCAATCCCTATTTCGTACTTGAAATAATCCGAAAATGAGATTGATTTAAGTAAAACTAAGATTGAATCAATCTCAAAATGCGCATGATTCAAATATTTTAAAGTTGATTTTATACCGAATTAAAAAGAAAAATTTATTTTGATTGATTTACTTAACCGTTTTACAACTTACAGAATGATAAAAGATCAACATCATGCCCGATATGATTTTAACTTTAGAAATCTTATGTACACATTTAACTAAACATATTGAAGCCTATTAAAGTATAAAAGCTTTTGAGGATTGTAATTTGACTTAGAATACACATTCGAATAATACGAAAATTTATATAAAAATATAAACTAAATAAGAAGCAAGAGTTTAAATTTACTTTTTAACCCTTCGTGGTACACATAAGTCTAGCCAGACCTTTTTTCAATGTGTATAGGAAATAAAAACATGCGTAAGCCGGATGGTTAAACATAACGAAAAGTTTAATCATTTTTCTACTTGGTTTAAGAATTTTCTACTTATTTCAAGAAATTCCGGCATTGATTTTCGAAAGTAATCCCATTTAGGGTTGTATTGAGTACGTTTTAGTGTTATTCGTACTTGAATTTTTGAGTACGACTCGTACTTAAAGTAATCATAAAAAACTTGATTTATCCCGAGTGTTTTTCTCTCTGTGTAGAGAATGTATATGGACTAAGTTAAGAAACATGGGAGTTCCAGATAAAATAGTAAAACTAATACGCATTAGCTATGATGGTGCTAAAAGTAGTGTCCTACATTGTGGAAAAGTTTCCGATCCCTTTTTTCCGATCTCTGGAGTCAGACAAGGATGTTTGCTGTCACCGCTTAACCCAACAGTAAGGCTTGAGTCATTGGACTATGCAGACGACAAGTGTGAGCTGTCACACAGACAGAGTGATATGCATGAAAGGCTTAACGATTTAGTAAAGGAGTCATGTAAAGTAGGGTTAAAAATTAATACCAAAAAGACGAAAGAAATGCGCATCAACTCATCTACAAATGATCCCCTTAAAGTAATGGATATACAAATTGAAAAGCTGACGAAGTACCAATATCTAAGCATTATAAGCGAAGATAGTGGCGCTGCTAAAGATGTAGAAACCAGAATTAAAAAGGCACTTGGAGCATTCATTACTTTAAGCAACGTATGGAAAAACAACGTATACAGCCTCAGAATGAAGATAAACATTTTAATCATGCGTCATATCTGTGCTATTGTATGGATGCGGAACATGGTGCGTAAGACAGCCTATGCCCAGTACAGAGGCGGTGTTTATTCAACTTTAACCAAGCAAGGCTTATTATAAAAATGTCACCACCTTCAATATATGCTGCTAAAATACACCTCTGGTGTAATGAGAATACATAAGTTTCTAAAATGGTTTAGAAAAAAAATCATTTTCCGACCGCTTGTCAGATTTTGTATTCGTATTCTCTCTTACTCAATACATTTAGCTTTTACATGATATGATTTTTCTCATTCAACATCATGTCGTAATACATTCATTGTATTTCGGAAGAAAAAAGTTTAATTTCAAATTTCCGCAAATCCTTATTTCTTAGTTGCCTTTTTTTCTTACTTTCCTAAGCTAATCCCGCGAAACTCTACGCTTGTCTGCAGGAATGAAACCAGAGTCTCTAGCGGGAATCGAACCCGCAACCCCAGCACTGATAGACTAGCTCACTACCAGCTAGCCTACCGGGGAACTCATGATCTTTGGCAAATTGAAGGCGCTGCCGTTGACGGATTGCATTTAATGGAGTTTTTTTCAGCTTTCGGAGCTGTTAATGTTCACTGCTTAAAATAGCCCGACAAACTGTTGATTTATCTAGCGATTTCGAGATAATAATACCTTTCAGAATGGTAAAGGTCAACCGCCTACTGATTTAAGTTAAAAATGCACGTGGTTTTATTCTGTTGAACCAAAAAATATATTAAGAATTTCATACTTGAATACAAGAAAAAAAATACCGTTGTCATTTGACCGTATTCGTAATTTATACAGTTTTTTTATTTTTAAATGTGTTGGTTCTATCGTGATGAACTGCAGTGAAGCTCATTCTGTGCCACCATGTATAATCATTCTTTTGTGACTGCAACTTAAAATTCGGCCGATGAATTCAGTGGACTTGATCGCTACATAATTTGCCAGCATCAACGCGTCTTCGATTGGGTCGTTTAAGTGTAAACATTGCAGCCGTGAGCCGCAGTGTTGAAGACGAACGGGTATTGTCAATACTTCGAAATTCTCAACAATTGGGGCAATCCACAATGACACGTGGTGAATTTGAAAAAGGATTTGGTACTTAATATGCAGCTGCTCTGGCTGCTGGTGATTACAACGCTAAACACACCTACTGGGGGTCACGTCTTATAACACCAAAGAGTCGAGTCTTATTTAATACAATTTGCAAAATGGGACGCGATTGAAACAATTTGTGGAGAAGCTTCCCTTAAACTATCTTCTGATCACACACCCACTATACTTATTATAATGAACCCTAATAAAACTGCTTATTTATTAACAGCTG
This sequence comes from Pollenia griseotomentosa, assembly GCA_963931875.1. Lineage (NCBI taxonomy): Eukaryota > Metazoa > Arthropoda > Insecta > Diptera > Polleniidae > Pollenia > Pollenia griseotomentosa. Next base: position 145,658,289 of record OZ007563.1, read on the forward strand.
CCCCACGGATAAATTGGCAAAAATACAAAAGATGTATAAGTACCCACTGTACAGAAAATATTTTGCTACGTACACCAGTACTGAAATTCTGTAACTTTTTAACGACAAAAAATTGTCGTTAAGTAGTCAAAATTCGTTAGCTAACGATAATTGTCGTTAAGAACTATTCTGTAATGAAATTTTAACAATTTTTATCGGCAAACAATGTCGGTAGCTAACGATACAAAAAAAGTTCTTGTTAAATAATAACGATTATAAATATACTGTTGAAAGATTAAAAATATAGAGAAAAGAAGCCAATCTTTAACACAAAAAAAGTGAGAAAGTATAGTCGATCAAGCCCGACCCTACATAACAGTATTTGGGCGATCATGTGTCCGCAAAAAGAGTACGTTGTGAGGTTAAGATTCACATAAGAGATTTTTGTGCCAAATATTATCTAAATATCTACTTCTAAATATAACTACTTTGAGATAACATAGCAGCTATTAGGTCTGTCTGCACGCAAAGAAAAAACATGGTTGTGGTAAACATATTCTAAGAGCAACATATTATGATAAGAATTATGATTGTAGTCACCATATTAAGATTATTATTGAAACATACTATGACTCAATATACTCGTAATATGTCATCATAATATTTTTCCCTTAATCATATTATTATTCTGTTAATCATACTTAGTTAAGAAGTAATCAAATTATTGTCATGTTAATCATAATAAGCTAAGAAATTAATCATATTATTGTCATGTTAATCATAATAAGCTAAGAAGTAATCATATTATCATCATGTTAATCATAATAAATTTAGAAGCAATCATATTATGATACAGCACCTTTCATAGCTGTTATAAAAATACAAAATAAATTTAATTATTTTTGAATCGATTTTTTATTTTGTGGCGTTTTACAATTTTTCTTAATGTTAATCAAATAGCGGAGTTCAATATAAGGCTTGCAAAAGAGCAAATGAAAAATCTGTGGTTTTCATGGGCAGCCGCGTGTGTCCATTTTTTTGATTTTAAGATGTTGATGCCATATTGCCTAATTTTGAACGCTCTTTATATTTTTTTGAAAAAAGATGGATCAATTCCGTTTTGTAACGTAATGACAAAGTTTAAAATGTGCAATACCTAGCCCATAGTTGGATCTAGAATGGGTTTTCGGCTTTCCTGAACAATTTGTTTTAAGACATACGCGGTTGCCTATGAAAACCACAGAAATATCGTAGCACTTTTATAAAATATAACGAAATCTCTGTGTGTTTTGTTGTTGGATTTTACAAAAAACTATGATATTTTGCATTTGCACTATTACATCACTAATACTTGAATGAACTCCGCTAATATTTTAATTTTTTAATTTCTTTAAACTTATTTTTTTTATGGAATTTTATCTTTTAATTGTTTAACCGCTCACAAATAAAAAAAAACGACACAACTTCTTCAAAATTATTTTACAAATGGCGCTAACATAATATGATTAGAGTAAAAATAGTTTGATTGCATCTTTAACATAATATGATAAATGTATAGAAAGTTATCATGTTATGGCTATTAAATATCATGATATGGTTGTGAGAAATATAATATGTTTAGAAAGTTATCATAATTAAGTTGTTAGAAAAATAATTATTTTTCGGTCAACAATACTCAAATTCATAATTGCGATAAACATTGATATGTTTACAGGAACTATAATATTGTTGATATTATATAAAAATAACAATTATTTGTGTACGACAACAATATATTGTTACATTAAACATAGTGTTGTTGCCGTAACCATGCCCAACCATATTTTTTCTCTGCGTGTGCGTACTTTTCCAGTTGCAAATACTCAGTAAATTTGTTTGGGAGAGTAAGACCAATTTTACTCTGTCGGCTGAAAATATCTCAAAAAGTACGCAGACAGAATCCAGTGAAATCTTGCAAGAAAACAGCTGATCGGTGTGTAGGCAATGGAATGACAAAGCAAAATTTAGCAAAATAGCGACTTTTGGGAATTTAAAAACCGGGAAACAAAAATACCCAAATAATGGGATTTACCGAATGAAATCAAAAAGTTAGCGTCGAATTTAGGAATTTAAAAGGGGAAGTATAAATATTTAATATTTTTAACAAAAATACAAAAAATAGTTAAAAAAATGAACTTTTTGGAACAAAATGAGCGATGCGTGCAAAAAATCGTTCGTTCCGTTCCCGAGATTTCTGGGTTCGATTTTTTGCAGAATATATACAGTTTGGCTGAGTTCCAAAACATCAATATACTTTGCAGCACAAGTCAAAAATGTATATTCAAGTTTAATAATGCACAGCTTTTGTATTATGTTCTCATTAAATACTTTTTTGGTGCACATTGGGACAAATAGAATTGTAATAACCTACACGGTTGCATTGTAGCATGCATTTAAAAAAGATAGTTGCTTTGCAACCGACGTTTTGGAACTCAGCCTCTATACCGTGAAAAAGCTTGTGTTCCAAGGGATAAATCAGTAAAGCTTTTTACTGACCATTTTGGATCCACCCAAATATCTCGGGAACTAACCGAACGATTTTTTGCACGCATTGCTTATTTTGTTCCTAAATCTGTATTTTTTTTATTTGTGCTAACTATTTTTTGTATTTTTATTAAAAATATTAGTTATTTTTACTTCCCCATTTTAAATTCCCAAATTCGACGCTAACTTTTTTTTACTTTTGGAAATCCCCCTAAATTCCTAAATTCGACGCTAACTTTTTGTTGTTATTCTGCAAAAGACCATAATTTGGGTATTTTGTTTTCCCGGTTTTTATATTCCCAAATTCGACGCTATCTTGGCACACGTAATAAAAACAGCTGTTCAAACTAGTTGCAAAATCTTGCAAGAGGAAATTTCTCCAGTAACATTTTGTAAGTTCTCTAACTTCCAACTGTCAAAAAATTCTCTTTTTGGCTCTCTCGCTGCAAGAGATTTGGAGTACACAGACAACATTTTGTAATATTTTGCAACATTTTTCACAAAATGATGCAAAATATGTGTACGCAGACAGACCTATTATTAAGGTAACTTATTTTAAGTGTATTCGTATGGGAGCTGTGGTCAAATATGGACGGATTCTAATATTGCTGATTTATGTAGGTTGCAACAAAATATTTTTGGACCTAATTAAACCAAAATGTCTATAAAACAAGATGGTTAATGGGCAAAAAACCCTATTCCGGAAAGAAGTTTGCATGTGGGCTATGAAAAATAAATAACCGCTTCTCCGCTTTTAAAAAGGCTTCGACCTTGTGGCAATAAAATCATATGTTCCAAATTTTATAAAATTATTTCCGAAATTCGACCTGTAATTTGCGCACAAGGTTATCTTGGACAGACAACCAGCCAGCCTGATAGAAGGACGGGCCTCGTTAGATGGATTCTGAAATTGATTTTGAGTCAATCGTTATACTAAAAGGTGGGTCCAGAATACAGTAGTGTGGGTATAAAAAGTAAGAGCAGAATGTTGTGCTAGAGTGGTTAAGGCACCTCGAACTTTTTCCCTATGTATTTATAAAAAGATTTTAAACCAACATATTTGTTTAGAAATATAATCAATATTTACACTTTTTCATTCATGTTTTGTTTAATTTTTTTACAAGCAAATTTATTTTATATTTTTTATTAATTTTAAAAATTTTAACTTTGACGTTCTTATATTTTTACTGATATTTGTCGTTAATATTTTTAAACAAAAATATTTGTTTATTTAAAATAAAGAATAACAAATTCGTTAAAGTTACCGAGATTTCTCGTTACTTAACGATATCGGTAGTTAAAATAAAAAAGTTACAGAATTGGGGTACAGAAGATCTCAAACAAGCTAAACAAATCAGATATAACCAAATATATTTTGCTGATGTCGAGCGACTCTTGGTTGAAAAAAGAATAGTTCGAAGAGAACGGCAACTCCACAGATCTTCTCTGCTTAAAAATCTATTGAAAGAATGCACCAAAAAACTTAGAAAGTTACTGCAGTCCCAGAACACAGCATCCCTGGAAAAATATGTTAGTGAACTAGACGCGACTCCACAATCTGACTATTCATTGAGGCCGTTGCGAAACCCAAACGGAAGTTGGGCAAGAAATGATGTTAAAAAAGGAAACCTGTTTGTTAAACACCAAAAAATGTTTTCACCCCTAATTTACCAAACGACACAATAGTCGAGTTGCCACCTGTCATTAGCGTAACAGCTATACCCCTAAGATTTAAGATAAGAGAAAATGAAAAGGCTATTGCTGATTAAAATCCCAAGAAAGCACCTTGATTAAATAAGTAACAAAATGATTATCGAGCTTCCCCGCATAGCAATAGAATTAATCCTTTTAATTTTTAATGCAATATTACGAACAGAATACTACTCACCAGAATAGAAGGTATCACTAGTTACCATGATACCTAGGCCAGGGAAAGATCACACAAGAGCTGAGTCATATAGGCCTATTAGCTTATTATCTAACATATCAAAGCTTATAAATTAATTCCGATATTGGACGAAAATCAACAATTTGGTTTTTGAAAGAACTAGAAAGTCTACAAAAACTTTTGAAGAAAAAAAATATTGTTCTGCACTCTTCGTTGATGTTTCTCAAGCTTCCGACAAAGTCTGGCATGAAAGCTTAATACATAAATTGAAGCTAAATTTACCTGTAAACATACATAAACTGTTAGAAAGTTACTTAGTTGGTCGAAAGTTTGTTATAAAAGAAGGAGTTTTTTAAGTTCAACACAACCGATCAATGCTGGAGTCCCACAGGGAAGTAATTTAGGGCCAATATTGTATTTGATATATACTTCAGACATGCCAACCAACAACTACACCCACACATCAATTTTTGCTGAAGACACAGCATTTGTAAGCATCCACGAAAACCGCTGCGAAGCATCTAGATATCTACGGGACCATATATATCATTCGGAAAAATAGTTAAAACAATTGAAAATAAATGTGAACGTACAAAAATGCATAATTTTTATTTTGTTTCAAACACAACAACATTTTTTTTAAACAATTGTAAAATATTATTTAGGACATTATGACGATATGACTTGATAGCACATCTTGTGAATAGCCCAAATATATTTTTAATTTTAACATACTATCGTATTACATATTTTCAATTTTAAATAAAATCACACTAACAACACAAAAAGAATGTCAAAATGAAACAAGAAAGAATCGAATGAACAGCATGTTTGGCAATCTAGTTTCTGAGAGCGAAACTTGTGGTTTATATCGTCGCCAGTGATGCTAAAAGTGCAGATTTTATACCCCAAATTGCCAAAATGCAGATTTGAATATTATTGGTTAAAAGTTGCAGATTTTTTTTATCTCGGTGGCAACTTCTTTACATTTTTAATAATGTTTGTACTATTTCCGCTTCTTGCTTTATAAACGAAATATTCATGGAAGAACCGTCTTGAAATAGATTCATGAGTAGCGTTGCCACAACCAAAAAAATTTGTAACCAAAATGTAAAAATAAAGTAACCAAAAGCGAAAAAAAGTAACCAAAATTATTTTGTATCAAAAGCAATATTTTATTCGCACTTCAGTTTAAAAATAGTATGTCTTAAGAAAAAACTGTGTTTTTTGTATCTTATATACAAAGTTAACACTTATTTTCGTCAATTTTAAAAACTTTATGAGCTAAAGCTTTCAACCTATTTATATAAAGACTCTCAAGTAAAATTTTTTAGTCTTGCTGTGCGTTATGGCATCAAAGTGCAAAATTAAGTTAAATTATGCGGTAGATCTTTTATACAGGGGTGTTCTGAAAATAGAAAACGCAAAAGCAAAACGCAAGAATTTTATACGTCGTTTTTTAATAAGATTTCTGTAATTAAAGAATTTTATGACAAATATTATACAAATATTTCTCTATTTAACAGAATTTTATAGCAAAAATTATAAAAGTTAGTTTAAAAGTGTATTAAAAACAACTTCCAAATTCTTGCGTTTTGCGTTTTTGATTTCCAGAACACCTGTGATAGTCACTTTTCGGCCGGTGGAAATAAAACCAGATGAAACGGGATGGGATCGCTTCTCTAGAAAAGTGTTTCAGTTAGACTTATGCAGCATTAAGAGTAGCAGAAAATGGAATGGAAAGTTGAAAAAAATATTTCGTTTTTGAAGTTTTAGATATTTATATAATAAGTAAGCCAATTGTGCCTACATTTTTTCATTGTAAATTTTTTTTTTACCTCTAAAGCTTCTTTTCTGACAATGGTGCTATTGTCAGATGCATTAATTTTACACATCTGCCAAATGAAAATGAGCTTACAATGTTCACACAGTTGCAAGACATTTTTAGGCAATTATAATGACATCATTGTAATATCTGACCACCGTCTGTACGAAGCTTTACTTCGAGGTCCACTAACAGATATTAACCAGAAATACTTTTAAAATTTCAAATTCCAAACATTGCCGTATATTTTTTTAAATGGATTGTTATATATTTTTCTAAATAAACTACATAAAAATGTAAAAAAAGTGTTTGAAGATTTGTAAAATCTTGACGGAGATTTTGCAGATTTTTTTAAGAAAAGTTATGGTTTTTTTGCCGATTTTACCTCTAAAAGTTCTGGCAGCACTGATCGTCGTATAAACAACGTGTAACAACCAAGTATAAGCCTACGTTGCCATAATCAAGTAATTGCTTGCAATTAGTGTATACGTATTAATTTCGAAAATCAGGAGAAATGTAAAAAAACCCACCTTTTTTTCCAGAGAACTGCAAACAAAGTTTAACATTGTTTATTTTGACATCGTTTTGACCACATTTGATTTGTGCATGTGTGAGTTTCTTATTGAAAGTGCTTTGTTTGCATTTGTTGTTGCGCAATAACACAATTGCTCAAAATCAAAAGGCAGACATTCTTATGCTCTTGCATTCAAGTAGTCATTGTCCACTCGATGAGACAACGACGAACTAAATTGCGTACTCGCTTTGTTGCATTAACATTAACAACAATAACAACAATACTGTGAGGATCAAAACTTGAAGTAATTTTGGCCACACGAAATAAAATTATATCAAAATAAAGAAAGAAAAGGAAATGGTGTTTTATTTAATGAGCGGAGAATATCGCAGGGCCAACTCTGTTTATTTAATTTCAGGTTCCACACATGAGCAGACAAAAAACATAGCCAGCAGAAACAAAGAGTGCAAGAGGAGAGGAATTAAGTGTTGAATAACGAGGCGTAATCATACATGCACAGAGACATGTGAACCAAGAGAAGCAGAACTGGTGAGAGGAATCTAAACTCACCACAACCAATGAGAGTGCGGAAAGATGACTACAAAACTGCAAATTATTGGCGGCGAGCAGTATATAAACGGCAGCAGCAAAGAATGTGGGTCTCTTTTCCTGTGTGAAGGCGAGCTGATAGGAAGTGCGGACAACCGGTAAGGCAAGTGAATATAAAGTACAGTGCTAGGAAAATAGCTTAAAAGGGAAAAGTGATAGGGCATAACAAGACGGATTACATCCATCTTGACTCAGTGGAATTACATCTAGCTAAGTAGGAGTTGTAGGAACAATAGGAGATACTTATCTATCTAACTCAGCAGGATCACATCTAGCTGAGGAGGAGGGATTAGGGCATAGCAAGACGGATTACATCCATCTTGACTCAGCGGGATTACATCTAGCTGGGTAGGCATAGCTAGGGCACTGGCTTAGGACTCAAGCCGTAGAGGTCGCTGTGGTTTACACCCAGCCACGTAGGGTACTAGGTAGAGCCGGTATCAAATCCTACAAGGTCGACAAGCTAGCTACCATAGGAGAAGCCAAAACCAGTCCGTGCGCCACGAGGTGAAGTTAAGTGGAAGTGGAATCAACCGTGGAGTATAAACAACTAAGAAAACAGTGGATTTTAAATAACTAAGGAAAAATAGTGTAAATAAAGAAGTAAAGAAAGCAAAAACAAGGTGTTATTATTAAATTTATGTAAGAACCCTGGGCGAGCTGAGCCTACCCCAGCTGCAAACCCGGATAACCGGAGGTTCCTTACATTGGCGCCCGAGCAGGGACGTGAAGAGAAAAATATAGAGACATAATACAAAGGCAAAGGCGATACATATATACACACAAAAAAACGTCAGATTGGTATTACTCACCGCGCCGTAAACATGGTCCGTACATCATGGGTTTACAGCATACGAAAGGAAGAATTAGCACAGTATTTGGAGGAGTTGATTATGGACACGAGCGGTACAGTGGGGGAAATGCGGAAGAGGTTGGCAACGTTCACCGCGGGTGATCACGAAGGTAAGAACGTGGCCAGGCTCGAGGAGCTAGAGCAGCAACACGCACGTGGTCCTACAACACCCACCACGTCTGCGCAGGTTGAAACACTAACAATACCAAATAGGTTACCCGATAAACAACCACAGTTGAACACTAGCCACCCAGCACGAATGCTACTAGAAGACTCCGCACCTAACGAGAGCCAAGCTGGAAACCCAACGCAAAGTGAGTACAGCTCGAATAAAACAAGTGTGTCATACTCAGCGGTGATAGATAAAGTGAGGAAATGGTCATTCCGTTATGATGGCGGCAATGATCCAATATCGTTCATTGAACGCGTGGAAGAGCTAGCGGAAGTATACGGGCTTGACACAAACATGGTGCCACGAACAATGCCGGAGTTGCTCAAGGCTCTCATGTGGCTCAGAAACAATAATAGACAGTGGCAGACCTGGAAGGCATTCAGAGACGATTTCCTAGAACACTTCGTACCACCGAGGTATTTTGAAAGATTGGAGGATGAGATACGGCGGAGGACACAAAAACCACGTGAATCGTTTAAGGACTTCGTGGTAGTGTTACAAAATATGATGAGGTACGCGGGGTACAGCCAGCAGCAGCAGATCGAAAGAATCTTTAGAAACTGCTTGGTTGAATACCATATGTACATTCGGAGAAGGGATTTCAACACGCTGGCCGAACTTATTCAAATGGCCCAAGACTTAGAGGTCATAAAAGAAAATAACCCAGAAGTAAGTCAAGTAATCCCCTCGGAGGAGAATACACCAATAAACCCATCCACTGCGTGCCGAAGATGCGGGCAGGAGGGGCATGGTTACCGGTTCTGCCAAAATGCTAGTGTGTTGTTTTGTTGGCAATGCGGTAGAAGAGGTGTAAGAACGAGAGACTGCTGCCGGAGAAATTCGGGAAATGCCGGAGGGCCGCGCCAGAACAAGTCCCAAACCAATAAATAGCTTTCGACAAACTGAGTTACACCTGTTGGCCCAAGTACGAATCGGGGAACGGTATAGAGAAGCCACAATTGACACAGGAGCTTCAAGCAGCTACCTCAGTGAACGGGCGTCCAACGAATTGAGGGGAGTCGGAGAGGTGATTCCGGTAAACAACAGCGTCAGGTTAGCGGACGGGGCAATGGTAGAAGTAAAGGAGGTTATCAACATAGAAGTGCGATTGGGCGAGAGAGGTTGCAGGCTGGAGATGGGTGTAATGCCATCAATGGTTGATGAAGTGCTCTTGGGGTTGGATTTTCTAAGGGCAGTAGAGCGCGAGTTGCGATGTGGAGACCAGGTGATCAAACTTACAACCGTTTCACACCAAGTGATGATGGCGTTGAGTGAACAATTGACGGGAGGGGAGGAAAAAGCCACAAGAGACGAAAACGAGGTAATTGGGAGGTTCCTAAGAGAGGAGCTTAGAAAATTTGATGACATCAGCGGGCCGACGCCATTGGCCGAGCACAGAATCATCCTCAAGGATGACAAACCAGTGCGCCAAAGATATGCGCAGCGCAACCCCGAGATACAGAGGCGCATCAATGAGGAGATAGATCAACTCCTAGAGAATGGGCAAATATAACCCTACAACAGCCCTTATAGTGCTCCCATCGTCATGGCACCCAAAGAATGGTTCGTGGCGGCTCTATGTTGATTACAGGCAGCTAAATGCTAAAACAATTCCCGATGCATACCCACTGCCGCGAATAAACGCCATCCTGGACCGACTGCGGAATGCAAGATACATTAGCAGTATAGACCTCAAGAACGGGTACTGGCAGATACCTATGGCAGAAGACAGTAAGAAGTATACGGCTTTTACGGTGGCCGGTAAAGGCCTATTCCAATGGAAGGTGATGCCCTTTGGGTTGACGTCAGCCCCAGCAACGTTTCAGAGGACCCTGGACACAGTTATTGGTCCAGCTATGGAACCCCATGCTTTTGCCTACCTAGACGACATCGTGGTATTTGGTGCTACCTTAGAGGAACACATGGCAAACCAAGGAGAAGTTTTCAGAAGGCTACGAGAGGCGCGATTGAACATCAACAGAGAGAAGTGTAAGTTTTTCAAGAAGGAATTAAAATACCTGGGACACGTGGTAAACGAACGGGGTATAAAAACCGACCCGGAAAAAATAGCGGCGATAAAGGAGCTCCAACCCCCACGAAACGAGAAGCTGCGTAGGTATCTGGGAATTGAATCCTGGTATAGACGTTTTGTACCTGATTTTGCGCAGATTGTGCAACCTCTGACAGTGTTACTAAAGAAAGGGAAGCATTTTAGTTGGAACGCTGAACAGCAGAAGGCATTTGAGAAGCTGAAGAAACTGTTGACGGAAGCTCCGGTGTTAGCATGCCCAGATTTTTCGAAAAGATTCACACTCCAAACAGTTGCGAGTGATTATGGTGTTGGCGCAGTCCTGACCCAAGTGCAGGAAGGTCAAGAGAAGGTAATTTCGTACGCTAGTCGACGGTTGAACCCTGCTGAAATTAACTACTCCGCAACTGAGAAGGAATGCTAAGCGATAGTATGGGCGATTAGAAAATTAAGGCCGTATCTAGAAGGCTACAATTTCACGGTAATAACGGACCACCTCGCCCTTAAATGGCTCAACTCAATCGAGAGCCCGTCGGGGAGAATCGTGTAATTAAAGTCTTTTTGTTTTATTTTAAATGTTTATTTATTTCATGTGCGGCTAGTACGCACAGTTTTAGTTTGATACAATAATTGCTTTTTACATAGGAATTGTTCTTAATTTTATACTAAATAAATGCTGATCAAGCATTTTCTTTTACTGTGGAAGGTGTAACGGTTTGCTGGGGAATTTCATACAATGTCATAGTCAATCGTCCAACAGAAAGAGTGTTGATCGTATTGATATGGGACGAATGTGTGTTGATCGTACTGTTACCAATAAAATTGTATTGTATTGATATATTCACAACACACGACACACAAGTGCTTTATTCATGTTACATTAAAACATGCGCCTGGTTTGTGTGTATGTAATGTCACCGAAATTATGTGTGTAAGCATAGTCGAACACAATGACACGCTACACCTCCCTTTTACGGAAGAATGTTCATATAACTGACAGTTTTATGGACATTCTTTTACAATTATGGATTATACTTAAACAGTTCTGTTATTGAAATGCTAATAATATTTATTATATTTTATTGAATTTTGCTTAATATTTTATTTATTATGGTAAGCCTTAAGTCTATTCTTATGTACTATTTGTTCTTTATTATTTTTCTTATCAACTATGGTTACATTATTTCTTAAGTCTATATTTTTAATTTCATAAGGGCCCTTATACCTATCATCTAATTTGTGCCCAACTTCATTTTTAATTAAAACTAAGTCTCCTATTCTGAAATCTACTTCTAATAATGACCTATCATAATTTAATTTTTGTTTAAGTTTAGACCTATCTATCATAGCGCGCGCTCTCTTATGTGCTATTTCTAACCTAAATTTAACTTCCTTAGCATAATTTTCTATATTATATAATGGTGTTATTTCTTGAATACTATTGAACTGTTGAAACCCATTTGGAAGTCTACCAAAAACTAACTCATAAGGACAATAGTCATGAACGGAAGATGGCGTAGTGTTAAAACAGTACGTGAAATACTTAAGCCATTCATCCCAATCGGTTTTGTCAACGGATATGTATGATCTAACATATTCGTTAAAAGTTCTGTGACTTCTTTCCACAGTTCCTAGAGTCTGGTGATGGTAAGCTGTTGATGTTATTTTTTCAATATTCAAAAGGTTACACAATTCAGTTAGTATTGAGTTTTTGTATTCTGTACCCATGTCCGAAATGAACGTCTTCATTGGACCATAGGTAAGAATAAAATTTTCAAATATTGCTTTCGCAATGGATTTTGCGCTTTTATCTTGTATAGGTACCGTTACAAGATATTTTGTCATGTCACATATTATGTTGACGGCATATTCATTTCCGAAATATGATTTTGGTAGTGGACCTATAGTATCCACAATTACCGTATCAAAAGGTTTATTTGGTGTATTTGTCAATGTCAGTGGTATTTTTGTATGTTTTGTTATTTTAGCCGTTTGGCATTTTTGACACTTTTTAACGTATTTTGTTATATCTCGAGTCATATTTTTCCAATAGTAGTATCTTTTTATTTTATTTAGAGTTCTTGAAACACCGGAATGTCCTCCCTCTGCGGGGTCATCGTGGTATCGTTTCATTATCTCTGTTATTAATTTGGCATTTGTTACGTGGATCACCTCATTAAGTATCGCTACTTTTAATAATTTTAATAATTTATTGCCCATTTCTTTAAATTCATTAACAGAGATAAATTCGAAAATTTTCTCACTGGGTGCCACTTGTACTTTATGAATATTTAATTTACCGGCCACTTCTTCGAGCCTAGGGAAAAATTGTCCTAAGTCAAATTTCCCATTAGTAAACAATTCATCTATATTTATACATGCTATTATAGATTTGCCACGTTTAATATAAACTTTTTGTGGGGTAATCTTTAGCTTACAAAATTTTCTGACGTCAGAATTAATAATTGGTTCAAATACATTGGGCTTCTCATTTTCATTATTTAAATGCCGTTTAGTTGGTGTAATTGGATATTTATTTTTAAGTGCATTGTTTGTCATTGCTCGAGTTGTTACTTTGTATACATTGTTGTTTTTATTATTTATTTCTTTTAAATCATTTATTGTAATGCGCGACAAAGCGTCGGCCACATAATTATCTTTTCCCCTAAGATATTCTACAGTGAAATCATATTCTTCCAAGTCTAGTCTCATTCTAGTTAGTTTTGAGCTTGGATTTTTCATGGAAAAGAGGTAAGACAGAGGTCTGTGATCAGTGCGGACAAGAAAATGTTTACCATAAATGTATGGTCTAAAATGTGTGATGGCCCAGTGTATAGCGGTTAATTCTTGTTCAATTGTTGATTTGTTACTCTCGCCTTTTGTAAATATTTTGGATGCGTATGCTATTGGTAGATGTTTTCCGTCATGTTCTTGAGTTAGTACAGCTCCACAAGCATGTTTGCTTGCATCTGTTGTTATACAAAACTCTTTTGTGAAATCTGGATATTGAAGTAATGTTGGACTCATTAATTCTTTTTTAAGATATTTAAATGCTGAATCACAATCTTCAGTCCATTCGAACTGCACACCCTTTTTGGACAATCTTGTAAGATGTCTAGAATACTCCGAAAAATTTTTGATAAATCTGCGATAGTAGTTGCAAAATGCTACAAATCTTCTTGCACTATCCGCATCTTTTGGTTGTGGATAATTTTCGATTACCGAATATTTACTATCGTCAGGCAGTATTCCTTTATCAGTGCATTTATGTCCTAGGTATGTTACTTCTCTCCTGAAAAATGAACATTTTTCGGGATGTAACTTAAGATTGCGTTTTCGACATAATTCAAACACATTTGTTAAATTAGAAAGCATATGCTTTTCAGAACATCCTAAAACAACTAAGTCATCCATGTAAAGAAAGGCTTGTTCTGGTCGCAATCCAGTAAAAGCGAGTGTCATCATTCTTTGAAAAGAATTGGGCGCTATTTTTAAACCATAGGGCAATCTAGTAAACCTATAAGATCCATTTGCTGTTGAAAATGAAGTAAGATCTCTAGAGTTTTTCTCTAGTCCAATTTGGTGGAAACCGGACATTAAATCTAGACATGAAAAATATTTAGCTCTACCGAGTTGGTCTAAAATGTCATCTATTCTAGGTAATGGAAATTTGTCTGCTATTAATTTCTTATTTAGTTGTCTATAATCCACTACGAGTCTCCATCTTTTTGTTTCTGAATTTGGAAGTGATTTTTTTGGTACAAGCAGAATTGGACTGTTGTACTCAGAATTTGATGGTTCCACTATTCTGTCGTCTATTAATTTTTTCACCTGTCCATCTATCTCCTCTTTGTGTGTATGTGGTATCCGGTAATTCTTAATGTACACCGGTTGTGAATCCCTAACTCTCAACTTTTGTTCATAGAAATTATTAATTGTTATTGTTTCTGATTCTAAACCGAAAATATCGCTGTATGATGTGCAAAGTTCCGTTAATGTATTTTTAAATTGTTCTGGAAAATTTTTCCGTAAAATTTTTAATACTTCTGATTTTCTATGTGTATTTTTGGTCGGATTTCGTTCGACTATTTCATATTCAGAGAGATTTTCGGTTTTTATTTTACTTTTATTAACTGATGTGATAGTGTTATTTGTATTTAGAATACGAATGTATGCTTTATTAGATTTTACCAATGTGTTCGCGATAAAGACTCCTGGTTCAAGTTCTTGATTTGGTATTAGTATTTCATTATCACAATTAATAAAATTTACTTTACGTATTACTTCTGATCTTGGCGGCAATATAAGGTTATCGCTGTTGTTAGTAATTGGTATTTCTATAGGTTGTGTTATATTGAATGGTCGTAGAACTAGGTAGTCATAATCTTGATTAAAATCTAATATGCAATTAAATTTCTTAATAAAATCCATGCCAATGATTCCATCGCTTGGTATTGGGAAATTATTGTCTACTACTTGAAAATTGTGTGGTATTAGATAATTTTTAAATTTTAAATCAAAAAATATACTACCTATAGATTTAATTTCACCTTGTCCTATTCCACTTAATGTTGCGATTTTGTTAGTATTTATTTTAGTTAAATCAAAATATTTGGATTTTATGAGTGAAATGTCGGCACCTGTATCAACTAGTAGTTTTACTGTTGTGTTACTGTTATCTATATTAATCTGAATGAAATAACATAAGTTGAGGTTCAAGTTATACACTTTATGATTTACTGTTCTGATCTTAGGGGATGGTCGGAGTTTTCCGAACCATTTTCATTTGAGTCCATTGCTCGTACGTTGTGTCTATTTCTACGATTATTGTCAGGTCTTTGTCTGTTTCTATTATAGTAATTGTTATTGTTGTTATTTTCGTGGTTATTATTAGTATTGTTATTATTTCGGGGATAGTTGTTTCTTCCACGAAATCTTCTGTTATTTCCACGATAATAAGTGGGTCTTTGACTGAAATATAATACGGAGTTCTGTTGCCCTGTTGCTTCAGTGCAACTGCTTACAAATTTACTCACGGCTTCATTCATATCATTGAATTGGCCTGCTTCCATGATAAGTTTTACTTTATCATTGGAGCAGTTTTTTGTAATAGCTTTTACTGCAACTTGTGTAGCGTATTTGTTAGCTAGTTCACAAGATAGACCATCAGATATATATGCCGTTTCAAGTGACTTTGTGAGATTTTCTATTTCGGTACAGTATGCAGTTGGTGTTTTATTGTTTTGTTTTATGCTCATTAGTTTAGCTGACAAAACATGCACTGATTCACCTTTAACGGTTACTTTGAGCTTAGTGATAATTTCTTCTATTGTAGATTCTTCACTTATGATATTTCTAGCATTTCCCTTAAGCTTTGTTTTAATTAGCGATATTGCAGAAGATTCGTGTATACCCTTTATTAAATTAACTAATTGTAAGGAGTCTATGAATGACTGCAAATTTTCGTATTTTCCATCAAATTCCGTAATCAGCTTTGAAGCTGTATTTAGGAATTCTACCAATGTTTGTGTCATTTTAGTATCTGTTTTATTGTTTGTTGTCAAATTTACTGTTTCGTGTAGAGTTTCAGGTAGTTTTATCTGTATATTTTTTAAAGCGGCTATTTTTAAGACTTTAGTTTTTAAATCTAAAAAGAATCCTTCTGCTGCACTTTTGTGACTAAGTGTCAACCGATTATAGTTTACATTTAATATAATTCTTATTTCCTCAAGTCTATTTAGTAGGATTTGGAAGTGGTGTTGAATGGTTTCTTCCTTAGTTGGTCTTTCAACATTCAAACACTTATAAGAACGGTCGAAGTGCTCTTTAATTAACCTAACCTTATTCAATATATCTTTCCATTCCATCTAAACTTTTCTAAGTCATTGGCTCTATTATATTTTATCTAGATTATCTGCTCTGCTAGCATATTTTTTCTTGAGTCTTCTATTGTGCATTTGGTAAATGCGAATTATAAAATTAATTATTATGATTACTGTTATTATTAATAGATAGATTTCTATAGTTAACAAATTTGTTTTTCCCTCAACTACTTCTACTTCATTGATGACATTGGCCTTCGGCCTGTCAAATTTTGTTTCTGATTTACACATTTAATAAAAAAAATTCTAGTTTTACACATTTAAAAAAAAATTTTAGTTTTTTCAAAAATAAAAATAAAAATTCCCTTATGAAATTAAAATATTAAGTTTGAAATTAAATTATATACATATTTTTTTTTTTTTTTTTTTTTTTTTTTTATTTAAATTTTTATATATATGTATATGTAAAGTATAATTATAATTAGGTTTTTAATATATTTTGTTTTTTTTTTAATTTTGAATTATTTATAATAATAAAAAAAATTTTTGCCTCGAGCGATTTTCGCTTATAGGCCCTAAGAGTGCAGATGGACCGCACGTCTTTTAGAAGCTAATGTTGGTAAAAAAAAATATTTACTTTTTTTTTGATGTATGTTGCTCTATTAACAACTCTATATCATGAATTTTACTCCACATTCTGGACGCCTCCGTCCATGATGGTGGTGGTGAACTATTTATCAGCCGTAGTAGGATTGATTTTGTTCTTTTCAATTTTGTCGTATATCCTCCTCTTCGTTTTGGCTTTGTAGTTGTTATTGTTACTTTTTCTTTTGTTTCTGGCTTCTTGGTACGTTTTCGGTATTCTTCTATTGTTATAGGCTGGGGTCCCTGCCCCTTGGGGAATTTTTCCATCCAGAAATTTAGGGTGCTTTAACCAATTTAAGCACTCCTTCTTCCTTCTTGTCCCTCTATGCCTTTTGGCCAGGCGGCATTAAAAAAAATATTTTGGTGCTTTAACTAATTTTAGCCTTGGGTGCTCGCTATTTTTAGAAGCACTCCAAGGCTGGCAGGATCGCCATGTAATTAAAGTCTTTTTGTTTTATTTTAAATGTTTATTTATTTCATGTGCGGCTAGTACGCACAGTTTTAGTTTGATACAATAATTGCTTTTTACATAGGAATTGTTCTTAATTTTATACTAAATAAATGCTGATCAAGCATTTTCTTTTACTGTGGAAGGTGTAACGGTTTGCTGGGGAATTTCATACAATGTCATAGTCAATCGTCCAACAGAAAGAGTGTTGATCGTATTGATATGGGACGAATGTGTGTTGATCGTACTGTTACCAATAAAATTGTATTGTATTGATATATTCACAACACACGACACACAAGTGCTTTATTCATGTTACATTAAAACATGCGCCTGGTTTGTGTGTATGTAATGTCACCGAAATTATGTGTGTAAGCACAGTCGAACACAATGACACGCTACAATCGCTCGCTGGGCCCTCGAGCTGCAGCAGTATAGCTTCGATATCCAATATCGCCGAGGCAAGTTGAATGTGATAGCCGATGCCTTGTCGCGAGATCCAGTAGATGTGTGTCAGGCCTTACAGGAGAAACCCGTAGAGTGCAGCTGGTGTCAGAGGAGGTGCGAGGTGGGTCGAGAAGGAGCCCGAGAAATACCCAGATTATACCATCCTCCGACAGAGACGAAGAGTGTGCGCCCTGGAAGCTATGCGTACCATCACCCCAGAGACAGCGTGTGTTGAACGAGAACCATGACACACCAACGGCAGGTCACATGGGCATCAGAAAAACGACTGGCCGTGTCAGCAACAGGTACTATTGGCCAGGTATGTTCCGGGACACAAGAAAATATGTCCAAAGGTGCACAGTGTGTCAGCAGCACAAGCCCAGTCAACAACTTCCCGGAGGACAGATGCTGTCGCGTATTGCGGAAGAGCCATGGGCTATCGTATGTGCCGATTTAATAGGGCCTCTTCCAAGGTCCAAACACGGAAACACCATGTTACTGGTGTTTACCGATAAATTTTCTAAGTGGTCAGTGCTAGTACCCTTAATGAGGGCAACCGCGGAATCACTGCGGAGAAGTTTCCGAGAGAGAATATTGTCGAACTATGGGGTACCTAAGATGCTTATTACCGACAATGGCACTCAGTTTACGAGCAAGGCATTCAGGGAGTACCTTAAAGAGATCGGAGTGCATCAGCAGTTTACAGCCCCTTACACGCCCCAGGAAAACCCTACGGAACGAGTCAACCGGACAGTCAAGGTTATGATTGCACAGTACGTCGCACAGTGGGAAATTTTACGAGAAGGCGGTCAAAATTCCATAACTTTTGACTGGATCGGTATTTTTTTATGCGATTTTTTTTGCTCGATAGGTGCGATGTTAGGCTTTAATTTGCGCTATAAAACGTAAAATTCGACTGATAGGAGCAAAAGTTATGGGGAGTTCAAAATGCATTTTCATTTTTTTGTTGAGTTTCGGTGTAAAAGTTGAATATTTCAAATATGATTTTTTTATAATTTATCATTATTTCTCTTGAATTTTACAACTGATACTTATTTTTTATTGTCGAACTTAGATCCTGTCAGAAAATGCCAATATTTGGCCCCTGTAAATTTTTTAGTCCCAATATTCACAGGGGCCAAAGGTTGGCTTTTTAGGAAAGACGAGTTGTTATAAGGATAAAACTGAAAAGAATATTTTGAAAAATGCCCAAATAGCATTCTTGGCTATCGATAACATTTTAGGTAATTCAACTTTTATTTTTTGTTTGAGATGTATGTGTATTTTATTTTTATATATTAATACAAATGTTTACTTAAATCAAAAACAAATTATAATCTATAAACTATTTTAAATTAAACAATATTAGTAAACATTTCTTCTAAATAGCTTTGGGCTTCATTTTCTAGAAGTTGTTTAGCTTCTTGTTAGCATCAGATGAGTTTTCTGAATTACATTGCTTGTATTGTTTATGACCAGAGCTTCCATCACATCCCCATTTAGAAAATAAAGTGATGCTGCAATTTTTAAGTTTTTTTAAACAGTCAGCATCAAGTGTATTTAATAATCGTTCTGCAGTGTGTTCGAGAAGAGCCTGCAATTTTACTTCTGCTAAACTTAAAGTTACACTAATAGCCGTTTGTGAAGATAAGCACTCTTTTTTGACAAAAACTAAATCTCGATATCCTAGAAAGATTCCACAATTTTTTTCATTGGTTCGCTTTCGCAGTTCTGTATACTGATTTTTTGTCAGTTTTAAATCCAAAAATAGTGCAAATGCTTCTTCTGGATTAAATTTTATTTCTTCAGTTGGTGTAGGCATACTTTTTAAAATCCTCTTTGTGCGTTTAGGGCTCGCTTCCACTATTTTTTCAATTATTGCAATTTTTGATTTCTTATTTTGCGTTGGTTGAATTTGATGCAGAAATGAATCCTTTATCATACT
Organism: Pollenia griseotomentosa; assembly: GCA_963931875.1. Classification (NCBI taxonomy): domain Eukaryota; kingdom Metazoa; phylum Arthropoda; class Insecta; order Diptera; family Polleniidae; genus Pollenia; species Pollenia griseotomentosa. The sequence goes on from OZ007563.1 coordinate 145,677,988, forward strand.
ATGAGAAATTTCTTCATTGATATTTGCAAGCTTGCGTCTTCCAGTTTCCTTAGCGGTTATTGACAGCTTCTTAAAAATCAGATAATTTGTTAGCCATTTTTCGTTGCGTAAGTAAAACGTTTTCTTGTTTCTAGAACATTTAAGGTACCGTTTTCTTAATGTTAATAAAAAATTTTTAATTTTTATCTTATTAATTTTGATTTCTTGTTCGTTGCATAATTTAAAGAATGGATTATTCATTATGTGTAACACAAAATCTTTTTTATCTTTCTGTTGAAAATATATATCTGCGAGAACTTAATAACTGAACTTAGCTTGTTTAAACAATAATGAAGGTAAAATTATGAATGCATGCACTTTTATACTTTTGATAGAAGTTTTTTTAAATGATCTTTTGTTACTACTTCTTTAAAACATAAAAACTCTTTTTTAAATACAAATTTAATCTTTTATTAGCATTTCTTTGAAACACAAAAAACCCCTGTTTTCACACTTTTTAAAAGGATAACATACCGGCAATAAATTAACAGGTAACATGTAGGTAATTTTCACGTAAAATATAACTGCGTGCTAGTTTTTTACCATTTACCTGCTCTTTCATTTTTTAAATTAAGTTGCAATTTTCAGGTAATTAAACTATGTAGTTTATGTTGCGGCTATTTACTAATGTTTAACCTTTTAACTTACTCAGAAATCTAACGTGTTAGTCTATTTATGTCGCCTATTCGTTTTGCAGCATCCGTTCACCCACAATAAGTTCATAACAATGGCAATACCTTTACCTTCTCCAAATTAATTGATAACCTGACGTGCTAGATAATTTATGTGGCCTGAACTGCTTTATTTGTCGAAAATTCTTTAACATTCACCTTCTTTAATTTCAGTAATGTTTCCTTGCAGGACTTATTTTTTGAACCGAATATCTTACCTTGGGTCACAGAAATTGCTGTAGTTCGCAAGGCCGTATCCAGATGTGTGTACAATGGGGTATAGAAATGTAGGTTAGATTCTGGACTACAAGAGAGTATAGATTTTTTTTGACGCATTTTGACGCTCAGGACTTATGCTCTATAAAGTAGGAAATTTCCGGGAAATTTTGACATTAAAAAAAAAAAAATTAAATAGTTCTAGAGGTCACAGAGTTTAATGCTTTAAACCACGTATAGCTAATAAAATAAACTAATACACAAAACTTATTCTGTCAAAAAATCTTAAAAAACAAAAAAGTTATGAGCATTTCAACTTCACAAATTGACTCAGAAATTCAAAACTATAACCAAATATTGAGAAAGTCCATTTCGGACCACCCTGTTCTCAATGAAATAGTTGAAATAGGGTTGAAATTTTTTGGCTCCCGAGGTTCACTAGTATTTACTTTCACATGAATAAAAAAATTTTAAAATCGGAGAACAAAAAAAAAAATAATTTTGGCCGCCTTCTCAAAATATGAACCAGTGTGCGTCGGCTGCAATCAGAAGACATGGGACGAACTCCTGCCGGAACTATAACTAGCCCTAAACACCGCAAAGTCCGACACTACACAATATAATGCTGCATTCTTTGTACAGGCCAGAGAACCAAGGCTCCCAGCCGCCCTATACGATGAAGTCACGCCAGGAACCGGTACGGAGGGGGGCGGGCCACACGAGAAGAGCGAAATGCTGAAACAGATATTTGCCATCGTTAGAAGGAATCTCGCCAAAGCAGCGCAGGACTAAGGCTGTTACTATAACTTGCGTCGAAGGAAGTGGAAGCCGAAGGTAGGGGAGTTGGTATGGGTAAGGGAACACCACCTGTCAAACGCCGCAGACAACTTTGCTGCGAAACTTGCACCCAAGTTCGAAGGCCCTTATCGCATCAGCCGACTAGTATCACCGGTTATAGTAGAGTTACGGATGGAAGGTCAAAAGAGGACGCGCACAGCCCATATTAGCGACCTGAAAGTACACGCAACAAGTGAGGGCGATAAGGCCGATGAATAGACGCGACATCATCATCACCATGAACAGCAGAAACGACAACGACAGAATCCTATAAGTACGGACAGTCATGTAACAACAATTACAAAGAGCAATATCAACGATGAAGAAAAAAAAAACAATCCGTGACAACAACAATGATAACCCTTTATAACACTAGAAGCAGTTTAACAATCACCACACATGAGACAATCAAAGAAAAAAAAGAGAAAAAAAGAAAAAAAAGAGAACAAATATATACAGAGATAAAAGTAAAATTTAAGAGCAACATTCCAATAGGCAATAACAACGACAGAACATGAGAAAATGTTGGTAACAATAACAACTAGGAGTTTGTGTTTGAAACAGAAAGAAGAAGTAACCATGCGTAAACGTAGTAAAATGGGAAAAGAAGAGCAAAAATATTATAACGGGTCGATCGCCAATAAAGCAAAAGGGAAAAGTATATATGGCAACTTAATGAAAGTAAGTTAGTTTTCAATAAACCAGTGCGCGGACAAAGTCGAAAAAAAAGGAAAAAAAGAAACATTAAAATGAACAGAGGTAGCTCGCAACAACCACGGAGCCCACTACGGGCGGGAGAAGTTATTGAAATATCAGACGATGAGCTCGATGATAATGAACCCTGGGGTAACGATTCAGACGTCGAAATGGCCGACACCCAGGCATCGAATATTTCGGACGACAGCCTCCTGACCGAAGCGAGACGTGAAGGTTATGACCCGTATGATCACTCTGAAGGATGGGAGGAGAATAACGGATCAGATGGTTCGAATGAAACGGGAACCGCGCAGTATGAACGTGGGCCTGGCATCCTCTTCGGGGCAACCATAGATCGCTATGTCCTGCGCCGACCAGGCTATCGGCAGTATATTGCGCAGGTCGGTTTCACGTGGACAGTGGTCGATAGTGACAGCGAGGCAGAGGACCCAGATCCTCTGGTAGAATTCCCAGTATCGCCAAAGAGAGTGGCCATCATGGATGGAAGTTGTACGCCAGAGCAAGAAGCTGGGCAAGAAGACCCGCTGCTACTAGACACGAACGAGGAGCTCCGGCTAAGTGGGGTCGATGACGACGTGCTGTCGCTTGGGGACTTAAGTGTAGGCAGTTTGGAGGAAATCCTGTTCCAGGCGCTACAGCAGCAGACAGCTGGATACACCCAACCAAAGAAGTGAGCGTAGAACCACAAAAGGTAGAGTTAGATCAGCTACCGGCCGAACTGAGAGAGGAAGTCGAAGCCGCAGCTAAGAAAGGTAAGCGGCTGTGTTTCAGACGGGACGTCAATGGCAGATGCTATCGTGTGCGAGTCTCTGCAGCAGGGCAAGTGGCCATACGTTGTTTACCGGAGGAAAGGGAAAAGTGTGAGGATCAAAACTTGAAATAATTTTGGCCACACGAAATAAAATTATATCAAAATAAAGAAAGAAAAGGAAATGGTGTTTTATTTAATGAGCGGAGAATATCGCAGGGCCAACTCTGTTTATTTCATTTCAGGTTCCACACATAAGCAGACAAAAAACATAGCCAGCAGAAACAAAGAGTGCACGAGGAGAGGAATGAAGTGTTGGATAACGAGGCGTAATCATACATGCACAGAGACATGTGAACCAAGAGAAGCAGAACTGGTGAGAGGAATCTAAACTCACCACAACCAATGAGAGTGAGGCAAGATGACTACAAAACTGCAAATTATTGTCGGCGAGCAGTATATAAACGGCAGCAGCAAAGAATGTGTTTCTCTTTTCCTGTGTGAAGGCGAGCTGATAGGAAGTGCGGACAACCGGTAAGGCAAGTGAATATAAAGTACAGTGCTAGGAAAATAGCTAAAAAGGGAAAAGTGATAGGGCATAACAAGACCGATTACATCCATCTTGACTCAGTGGGATTACATCTAGCTAAGTAGGAGTTGTAGGAACAATAGGAGATACTTATCCATCTAACTCAGCAGGATCACATCTAGCTGAGGAGGAGGGATTAGGGCATAGCAAGACGGATTACATCCATCTTGACTCAGCGGGATTACATCTAGCTGGGTAGGCATAGCTAGGGCACTGGCTTAGGACTCAAGCCGTAGAGGTCGCTGTGGTTTACACCCAGCCACGTAGGCTACTAGGTAGAGCCGGGATCACATCCTACAAGGTCGACAAGCTAGCTACCATAGGAGAAGCCAAAACCAGTCCGTGCGCCACGAGGTGAAGTTAAGTGGAAGTGGAATCAACCGTGGAGTATAAACAACTAAGAAAACAGTGGATTTTAAATAACTAAGGAAAAATAGTGTAAATAAAGAAGTAAAGAAAGCAAAAACAAGGTGTTATTATTAAATTCAGTAAGAGCCCTGGGCGAGCTGAGCATACCCCAGCTGCAAACCCGGATAACCGGAGGTTCCTTACAATACATTGTACATACAGAACTACTGTACTTTTTAAGAAATTATAGAAAATAAAAACAGTCTTCTTTTTCTAAGGAAATTATTTGTACCTATGTGCGTTTGCGTTTAAATTAAATTTTTTTTCTTGTACCACATAGCAACTGCTGAATGCCTGCATGAGTAATGATTGCTTGATTTCCGGCTTTTTTGTTTGTATTTCTTTTTCTTTACCATTGTCGGACCAAACACACAAACTTCTTAATTCACAAACAAAGCTAAACGATGGTATAAATAACAAAGCACGATGTGCATTATTTGAATGACTGCAAACCAGCAGCGAATGTGTGCGGTTGCGCAAGTTTGATTGTATCACCGCAAGCGAGTGTATTTGTTGGTGTGCATTACATGCGATTTTTTTGCAATCACGCAAAGCCGTTCTCTGGTGGCTACACAGCACACTACAAGTTCATTTTTAAAATGTCCCCTACACGTTGGCGTTAAGACAATGAAAGAAAGAAATTATAGAAAACCGAAATCAAGTTTTCTGTCATTTCTTTCTTAATTAATTTCTTTCTTAACACCAACGTGAAAAATGTGACTATTCGCTCATTCATTTCTTGTAAGATCGTCGACAAGTAAACTTCAATTTTTCAATATATTTTTTTTTATAAAAAAGTGACATTAATTATCTTTAAAATCATAATGTAAAATAATGTTTTTTGTTTTTTTTTTATTTTCACAGAGAAAATCAGCTATGAACATAATTTTTATTTTACTATGTACTGTTATGGATAACGATCTTGAAGCGATGTAGTGGCTTAAATCTTGGTTGTGGTTCGTGTCTTGGTCCGGGCATTTTGCCAGCATCTGGTGACACCCGACATGAAGGCAATGAACTTAAAGGCCTTGGCAACGAAAAGTTATCCATCCCCTTAACCGAGGTGGTATGCGCCCCGTGCCTATCGGTTGGTTTGCAGTCAGGGGTTACCGACTGTATTATCACGGAGCTTTGCTGATACCTTTATCGGGGGCTATGACGGTGTGGATCTCCAGATCCCCTACACTCGTGGGACAAAAACAAAATGACAGCTCCTTTTAAAAACCAAACAAAACAAACCACTATGTTTCAAACACCTGCTTTTTCCGTGCGAAATTCAAATTTGGAAACCATCCATATTGCTTTGATTTTTTTGCCAACCAGTTACTAATACTCAAATTCAAACAAATTGTTACTTTTTTTTTGAAAAATACAAAATACTGTTTGACAGCGCGCAGTCAAAGTCATTGTTCCCATTCATGTTGAAACAATTTTCTAAAATATCACTTTTTTATCGAAAGTTTGAGCATTTGTTGTGAAAGGTGTGTACAAATTTTATAAAAAGTTTATAATGGAGAATAATCTGCCATGTAAGTACTTATGATTTGTTTCATAAATTCTCGAAAATTTTTTTGAAAAATTATATTTTTAACATAACCTTTAAAATGGCGTTTTTTTTAATCAAAAGTTAAATTTCATGTAAGCTTTTAAAAAAATGTTAACGTTTGGCAAACCAAATGTAATCGTATTTGAATACACTAAAGTGTGGTTCATTAACTAGGATTTATCTCATATTGCGTAAAGTTGCGTAATCTGAATAATATAACTTTTTGCAGATTCCTATGCTTTTAAAAAAAACGAACTTTTTGAAATTTGGTTAAAGCAACCCTCAAAAAACTCAAAAAATGATATCCATGCTCAATATGTCTTAAATAAAGTTGCGTCTGAGATTGACGATGATTGCGAGAAATTATTGGTGAAGAAGGTGCGTCTTTTCTGCAAGTATCTAGAAACAAAATGGATAAAAAGTGGAAGAAGAGAAAATCGGTTTCGAAATGAAAACTTTTCATGGCTAAACAGCCAGATATCATTCCAAATTAGAACAGCATCTTCAAAAACTACTTCTTCCACTATGGGACGTCCAGAGGTTCCATTTTGCAAAAAGTCGGAATATGGGAAAAGAAGAGCAGCAGCGGAGCTTTCAACGGCTATATTAGGGCAAACTAATTTACTAGTACAAGCAGCAGCAACCTCTGCTAGGAAGGAAGGAAATGCTAACTTAGCTGCAGTTCTTAAGGAAACCATAGCAAGTCCAACAAGACCTTCCAAAATTAAAAAGATGCGCTCAGAAAGTCAACCTAAACCAATTTCTCTTTCTGCAGATGAAGCGTTAGCTTTTTTCATAGAAAACAGTTTCACAACAGCACAGTATAACGCAATACGTCGTGAAAGTAAATCGAGAAACTGTGACATATATCCTCACTACAACCAAATTCTAGCTGCGAAGTCAAAATGTCGACCAGAAGGTATCAAAGTAACCGAGACCGTAGCAAGAGCTCCTTTAGAATCTGTTGTGTTACATACTGCCAATAGAATTGCTGAAATGCAAAAGGAGGTTTTTGAAGCCGTAATGGAATCTGAAAATTCTGATTATTTGAAATGTGAGTTAATTTTTAGCTACGGATTTGACAGTAGCACAGGCCAAGCGCAGTATAAGCAGATGTTTCAAACAACAGACTCATCCAATAAATTCTCCTCTGGAACACCTATTTGGAATAATAATACGCCCCAGTCAACAAGGTTTTGTCGGCCAATTAAGTTGGAATTCGTTAAGGAAACGAAGGAATGTATTTTGAGAGAAGAATTGGACTTACGAAAAGAAATTGATGCTTTACAAAATTTACTCATACATATTGGCAATGGAAAAACGGTACAAATATCGTTCAAGTTATATCTAACATTAATAGATGGAAAAGTTTTATATATTTTGACTGGGACTAAATAGACTCAAGCTTGTACTATCTGTGGTGCGACGCCAACGGACTTCCTTAGTATAACTGATTATTCATGTGAAAGATTTCGTGCAAAAGAGTCTAACATCAAATTCGGACTAAGTCCCTTACATTGCTGGATCCGTTTTTTTCATTTTACATTTAGGCTATAAATGTAAAGTAGAAAAATGGCAAATACGGTCAGAGGATCACAAACTTAAAGTTTCAAAGAGAAAAGAAGAAATTCAAAATGCTTTTTGGAGGGAGCTGAGTCTTCGTGTGGATATGCCTAAAGTGGGTGGCTTCGGAAGCTCCAACGACGGAAATACAGCACGTCGAGCTTTCTCTAGTGATGTAATTTTCGCTGACATCACAGGTGTTAACCATAATCTAATTTTTCGCTTAAAAATTATATTGATCTGTTTATCGTGTAACTTTCCCATAAACCCAAACAAGTTTGAAACATACTGCTTGTAGACAGCAAAAATGATACAAGATTTGTATCGTTGGCTACCAATGACCTCCACTGTTCACAAGGTGTTAATTCATTCGAAGCAGGATATAGAGAACTCTGTACTGCCAATTGGTGTTTTTGGCGAATCGGCAGCTGAATCACGCCACAAGATTTATAAATCCGACAGATTGCATCATGCTCGCAAAAACAGCAGAACTAACAACCTTCTGGATGTTTTCAACAGAGCTTTAGATACATCCGATCCAATAATTTCGAGAAAATAATTAAGCAGGCGCATGCAACAACATAAGCCTCTACACCTTCCACATGAAGTGATAGAACTTCTAAGTTCCAATGATATGAATGAAAATATGGAAGAAGAAAACCACTACGAACAAGGCGAATTTTTATCCCCTAATTCAATAAATATTTTCAGTCAAATGTGTCTAGAAAATGAATTGCAGTTAACTGATACAATCAATTTGACTGAAAACTAAAGTTAAATGATTTTTTTTTTAATAAAAAAATAATAATGAAATAAATTGACTTTTTTTGCGTTTAATTGGTCACCAATGGGTTAATTTTTTCTAAGACTTATCCAAAAATACCTGTCTTTAGCTTCCGTATCAATGTGGCTCCAAAAAGTTCAATATTTTAAAAGTTATTAATTTCGCACTGAAAAAGCAGGTGTTTGAAACATAGTGCAAACGAACGACTAACAATGGCACGGAACAGGACATGAATAGGACTAATGAGAAGGACAACGAGAAAAAGACGATCCCGTCGGTGGCTGTATCAGCATCGACACCCAACAGCGGCGATGTACCTCTGTCATTCGCGCCAAGTACATAAAAAGCCGCAAAAGCCCTTTCCGCTAAAGCGGATAAATCCCATGCTTCGGGTTCTGCCAAGTTGGAAATGACAAAGTCGTCCAACAAAGCAGCCTCCCATATGCCTATGGACTGCACGAATAACGCTTCCGTTCAGACACCGGAAGACACCCCGTCCGTCTCTGACATGCTGGGTGACCTCTTTGAACGCATGGGTGAATTGGCTGATGAGGATGCCCTCCTGGCACCAGACCAGAAGGACGCCAATGTCACGGTCGTCGATACTAGACATGGTGAAGGTGACGCAGGTAAACCTTCACCACTCTAAGGCAGCATCCGCTGCACTGCTCCTCCGGGTGGTACAGAGCAAGGAGGAGCTAGTAATGGTCCACCATGGATCCACAAGGAACGGGTTTGCGGATTAAACCTCAAGGGCTTTAAGCTCCTATGTGCCAAAGGAACAGGTAAAATTAGATCTTGTATTTTGGCTAAAAACACGTTGGATATCTTCATTCTTTCTGATTTCAGTGATGAAGACACAACCTCAGCGGCTGTAGAGATGGGCGACACATCGATCTGGATCGTCTCGGGCTATATGGCGCACGACCATGGTGATGAGCAAGTATGGGCACCACTACATTGAAAGCATTGCGTGTATGGCATTGTATTGGTGTGTTTACGTTTGCTTTTGTTGGTTTTATGCTCTTTTGCTCTCTGTTTTTTGTGTATGTATACACATCGTTCGCTCTTTTTGAATTTGCCCATAGCAGGTGATGAGCCACCCAATAGGCTCATTCGTGGCTTAGTAGCCAAAGCTGGCTCCATGGGTACCCCGGTGGCTATCTGTGCTGACGCTAACGAGCACCACATTACGTGGGGCAGCTCCGACACTAACACTAGAGGTGAGTCGCATTTTTCTTTTATATGTAATAGTAATTTGGAAACAGCAAATATAGGTGCGGATCCTACGTTCATTGTAGCAAATAGGCAGGAGGTTCTTGATGTGACACTGGTCAGCTTTGAACACTCCGACTTAATAAGTAACTGGACGGTCTCAAATTACTTTTCCTTTTCGAGCCACAGATATGTTGAGTTTAAATTGGGTGCACGCCCCTTGGGGGTGTGTACTTTTGTGAATAGAAGGGGGACGAAGTGGGACCATTAGGCTAGTCTGCTTGCCGACTCTTTGTGCTCAGTCCCTGTCATTAGTGGCGTTATGGAGACTGAAACGGCAGTGGACTTCCTATCGGAGTCACTGCGTCAGGAAACGGCACTGTCATGCAGGCTAGTGGTAAGGAGAGAAGGGGGTAGGTCACCATGGTGGAGCCCCGAGGTTGCACAGTCTCGCAAAGACTGTCGCAGGTTATTCAATATGGCTAAGCGTCTGGGAAACTGGGCGGAATATAAGTCGGCAGTGAACAGGTTTAAGAATTTGGTTAGATCGGCAAAACGGAATGCCTGGAGGACCTTCTGCAGCGGCGTGGAAGGCTCCTCGGAGACAAACCGATTGCGCAAGATAATGGCTTCTTGCCCGGTTGTCCCTGGCTGCATTCAGAAAGCTAATGGTAGCTGGACTACGAATAGTCAAGAAACGCTGGAGGCGTTAATTGACACACACTTTCCTGGTAATTCCAGTCCAACATCACGAGAGGGCAATTGCTTATCAGAGTCTGGACCCGTGTCCATTTCTCTGTGCTATGATAGGCTCAATTGGGCAATAAGGAGCTTCGACTCCTTTAAAGCACGCGGTCTGAACGGCATCATTCCATCCGACCTTCAAAAGATTGCGGACCTTCTCATTCCTTGGCTATCTGCTATCTACTCGGAATGTATTAGACTCTCGTACGTTTCCATCCGATGTACATACTAAATGTAGGGTTGTTTTCATTCCAAAGGGAGGAAAGGCATCCCACACCAAGCTCAAGGACTATAGGCCAATCAATCTGTCGTCATTTCTTCTCAAGACCCTTGAGAGGGTTATTGATATTCATCTAAGGATGTCTATTCCCAGATATCTGCTCTCTTCATTGCAGCATGCCTACACCAAGGGTAATTCTGTGGAAACGGTGCATCACTCACTGGTCGGCTACATTGAGAAATCCCTTGAATTTCTGGAATACTCTCTTGTGGCCTTTCTGGACATTGAGGGAGCTTTCAATAACGTCAGATGGAGTTGGTTGTTGACGATGTAATTTGTGGATTTATTGGTAATCAACTCGACAGTAGGATCATTGAATCTACGATGGGTGCTACCAGCGTGTGCAGATATCTGCACAGGGGCACCCCGAAAGGTCAGTTCGACAGATTAGGGATAAAAACCGTCACGTATGCGGATGACGTGGCGGTGGCGGTCATCGGTAAACACCTGGACACACTATTGTATGGAATCTGCTTTGCAGATTCTAAGCTCCTGGAGCATATCATGTGGACTTGGTGTAAACCCACAAAATACAAAGTTAAAATAATTTTAAGCCTTATACGAGGTATGTTCAATATGGGGTTTCTTTTAAACTTCATAATTAAATTGAGTTAAGATTTCTTCGATGTTCGTTATGATTTCTTTTATTTAAGAAATCAAAATAAAATTAACTCGAAAGTTCCACGAATCACATTTAAGTTTTTGGTTTTCGTGAAGATCCCAAATTATAATAATTTCCAATTTTATACGCGGTATGGCCTTAATTTAATCTTCTCAAACATTTCGAATTAAATCACTTTTAAATTTATATGTGGTATGTCTAATTTTAATTTACCTACATACACCAACTACATCACTTTGCGTCGTGGTTGCGTTCCAAACAAAACGCGTCGCAAATTGAAACTACCTAAAGTGAATTGTGATTTTCTATAGCAAACCATGTAAAGATTGAAGATAGGTTCCAGGGTTACGAAAATGCTACTTTTTAAAAAGAAAATTAAGCAAAGTAAAGATTTAAAAAACAAAAATAATATAAAATTTGTTTACATACATACAAAAACAAAATAAAATATTATCATATTACTTTGATTACAATTAATTTTTAAAAAACAAAAAAAAAAAATTAATCACTGTCTGATGAGTCCATTGTGGCTGTTGTCGTAAGTCGGCATTCTTTCACAAAAAATTGTTTCAATGTTTGCTGCACAGCTTTTTTTCAACGTAAAATAATCTCTTTAAAAAAAAGCACAACACACTAATTGAAACTGTACTAATTCGGCAGCGACGCAACTTCGAAAAAACGCAAAACGAAACGACGCAAAGCGAGGCATTGGTGTATTCATAATTGAATAAATCTGAGATTTAATACGAGGTGTGTTTAACTGGGCATTTATTTTAAAATTCAAGATTTAATTCATTTGAATTTTCCTCGGGAAACGTTTTAGTTTTGATTTTCTTAAAATTTAAAATTAAAATAACTTTAAATTTTACACGATTTAATTTGTTTACTTATAAATCCGAAATTGTAAATAATTTAATGTTTATACGAGGGCTGTTTTAAGGTAGTTTTCTTTAATTTCAAATTATTTTAATTCCAAACTTTATACGGACTATGTTAATCTGGGCTTTCGTAAAAATTCCAAATTAAACCAATTTTCAGCGGTGTATTTTAATTTAGATTTACGTTAGAATACAGGTTTAGTTCAATTCCAAAAAGTATATTAGGTAGGTATTAAGCTTCGTACAGACGGTGGTCAGTTCTTACAATGTTGTTTTTTAAATTGCCTAAAAATGTCTTGAAACTGTATGAACATTGTAAGCTCATTTTCATTTGGCAGATATGTAAAATTAATGCATCTGACAATGGCACCATTGTCAGAAAAATGGCAACATTGTAAGATCTGACCATCTGTACGAAGTTTTACTTTGAATTTTTTAGTTTTGACCCGTTTTCATTACGAATCCATCCATTAAAGGATCTTGAAAATTAAGGTCGTTTCATCCATGTGTTCCAAACAATATTTTTGTCCGAAGAATATTTTTTTACTGAAATTGTTCTGCAGAACGATTTATCCATTTCGGAAAATTTATCCAGAAAAACAAAGCTACCATATGGTTAACGAATGAATTACAATTCAAATTAAACCAATTCGAGAAAAAATAAAAATAAAGCATTATAATCTAAAAAATTATAAAGCATTATAATTGTGTAATATATTTATCAGGTTACACGCACCCTTACAAAGTGATACATTTTTCTAAATTACAATGGAACAAAACAATAGCTACGTTTTACACTCAACACTTATGTGTATTTAGCGTGTTAAATAGAATGCAAAGTTTGTACTAATAAGCGATATTCATCACGGTTGTAGCAATTTTTAACATTAAATTTTCTTCGAATTCCAATAATTTTCAATAATTAAAGTCAGCTGCTGTTAAAAATTTTGCGCCAAAGAAAATTATTTAATAAAAGTAAAACAAACGAAAACAGAAGGTTTTTATATTCATCACCATATAACCAAAAATCACAATTTAACACAAATTGTAGGCAAACACTAGAAAAGTTTATAAAAAATACTTGCTTGCCCGATGCTGCCACCAGCCCATAAACCGCACCAAACAGTCACTCTTTGTGGGTGCATTGGTTTTTCGACAATCACTCTTGGATTATCCTTCGCCCAAATGCGGCAATCCTGCATATTGACGAATCCACTGATGTGAAAATGTGCCTCACCACTGAAATGTGCCTCATCACGAAAATTGATCATCCACTGTTGAACTTTAACGCGTTGCTCGATTGTGTATCTTTTCATGGTTCAAATTGAGTTAGTCTAAAATTGAGAAATGTCAAAAGAAATGCAGAAAAAAAGTTGACGTTTAGGTGTGGTTCACATTCAACATCGGCTTTAAATTTAACTACCCGTTAGACCCCAGAAAATTAAAATACAAGACTAGTTTTTCCAAAAAAAAGCCATAGGATTTTTTTGTATAATTTGTTTACTTTACACTGTTTTGACGTAATTACCACTGCTTTTGTGAAAAATAAAAATATATGCTACTTTTCAATTTTCCTTTATTAAGAATTTTACATATATTGCACGAACTTTTGGTTTTTGAAGCCCCCTAGTGAAATTTGATGCAGAAAATACTCGTAGAACATTTAAACCCCATTTAAACGGTGTTGTGGTGGCCTATCGACGTAAGGGGTGGGTTGTAGTTTCACTGCTGTAGATTTACTTAGCTAGTCTTGAATTTTATTGGCTGTGGGGTCTAGAAGGATCTAAAAACTCTCTGATTGTTACAGGAGCATACCTCATGATCCGCGAATCTTTGTTCTTACCCAAATCGTTGTCTATACAAAATTTTCTTCTGGTTTATAAGGATGTGCAAACAGTTATATTCAAAAATATCTCTCTGATTGGCAGTCACTCTGGCTGCCGGACTTTCTTGTTAAATAGCTACGGTAGGTTGTGAACGCTTTTTGATACACGAATTTATTTATTGCACCCTTTCAACATTCCTTTCTGTTTGTCATGGCGCCCCCACAGCTACCGATATAGAAGTGAATTTGGGTATTCATTCAAGGATATGTCTCCCCATAACAAATAATGTTTTCTTCTTCAATCTCCTCGCGTTCGCTGTCGTCGTTTACAATTTTGTTGCAACTTAACTAGGGCGGTGCCCAGAGTTTTTTTGGAGATGAGGCTACAAACACATCCAATCTTATGACGTCAGCCGTCGATAAGGCAAATTCAGGAACTATTTGACTTTTTGCAGGTGAATTAGTTCGTTATAAATTTTCTTACCTTTGCAGGAACTTCGTTACGGACTTGTTATGAAATTTTAATCTATTGTTCAACCGATTTGTTACAGCGCTCACGTCATCTGGCGCTGTGTGAGATGTTCTTGACCGTGCTTTCCTTTTCTAAATCCGCACTTTGCTTTTTCCATCAACTTGCTGCGCCCTACTGTTTGCATGTAAGTATATCAACTATTATTAGTTTCATAATATACTGATTCCCATACTAACGATTTCCAACGATAGAGTTCTACACACTTTACACGAACGACAAGGAGATAACCAGGACGAGCCCACAATACAGATCGTCTATAGATGTCCAAGATAATATTTGCTCAATACTTGCTTTCACCGCTGTACAGATCAAAAGAAAAAGGCAACGCCCCGGAAATATGAAGTTACATGAAGTTGGCTTTCGTTGCCACTACTTTATAGCTGCGCCGAAAATGCAACACTGGTGGCAGTGTTGTAATCATATGTAATACAGCGAATTAGCTTCGGAGTGATACCTACCTCACAGTTTGGGATATAATTTAATGAAAGTCGGTATGTGCGTTTTAATTGCCACAGGCAATAAGTCTCTTGAAAATTGTTATTGCAATCTAAATCATTAAATCAGACCATATTTGACCATAGCTTCCATACACATACCACTCCCGAAAAAAGGTATTGGTACTGACATAAAGTTTGGCAGCAATAACTTTTACGAGAGCTAAGATGTCATGGAAAAATGTTGTACTGGTAGGTACTAGAGGTCTGCAAGAATAAATAAAAATCAATTTCAACACACTCATTTGTTTTTTAACTGCAATGAATCGAGCTCACAATCATAACGAAACAAATGAAAGAATAACCAAACACAAAACAAATAAAAACTCATTCAATTCAGTCAACTCAAATGAAATGAGATGAATATTCAAGTATATTTTGAATGTAAAATTATTTGAATTTTTACTTCTCTTTTGTATTTTTTCTGTACACGCATATTATGTATGTATGTGTAAGCTTAACTCTTAAAAATAAAAGAAGCCACAAGCTTACACACATATTATGTCAATGTATTCAAATAAATGTACGCATATTCAATTATTCAAAAATTTATTTGAATGTTTTTTGTAAACTTGCTCTCTCTAACGGGTCATTCCAATGTTTTGTTATTTATGAATGGCTCCTAAATTCATTTACAGTAAACAAGTTTGTTATTCATTCCATTCATTCTTATTTTTGTATGTGGCTTACTTTCTTCTTATCTTTTTGAATGTTTTTTATTTGAATAAATGTTGTGCACTTCGAGTAAAGGCAAACGAGTGAGTTATTCAAAGCAGACCTCTAGTAGGTACAGAATTGACCACAGCTCTCATATCAATACAATCACTTGATTTAAGATTTATTTTTCTCTAAAACATTTAACACAAAGAAATCCCTTATGAATCTTAAGCTCATAACATAATTTTGTTCTGAGAGGTCCATGGATCACAATTACCATCTACTCCTGAAAATTTGTTCTAAATTCTAGGGCTGCGGAGTGGGAGTTGAGGTTTTTTTTTAGCAGAGTTGAATCACACAAAAAAACTCGTGACTCCGACCATTTAAAAATTTTCTAATATTATCAAAAATAAAAGAATATTTAGAGGGTCTGGTCTGCCTTATCAATTTTAAAGTCAGAAAAGAAGGATCAGTCTACTTTTCATATGTAAAAAAATATATAAGAGCTCAATGCGGCACTTAATAGAATTAAAATATCGATTTGAAATTTTTACAGAATCGTTTTCGTGTTATATTTAACCATTTAAAAGTTACTGCATTAAAAAAAGAGTTTTAAGTCAAACAAGGAAAAGGTCTCATATAATTACATTTAGCATCAAGAATTATAGTAGGAGTCGGAATTAGAAAACTTCAGCGGATGGTGTCGGAGTTAGAACTATTTTTTGGCGAATACACAGCCCTAATAAATACTGTAGTGTACGGAAAAATCCGGTCGTACTTGGCCGACTAAACTTTCTAACTGATTTTTTTTCTTATTGTTTAAAAGCAAGTTTTTAGGCTGTTTTTAGGCCAATGAATTTTCAAATGTTTTGTGCAGTTATATCACAGAATGTTAAAATTGTCATGCTGTACGAAATAATTTTACTAAGTCATAGTTAAGACGAGCGAACATTTGAAAAAAAACATTCCGGTAAAACATTGTTGCTTTTTTGTAAAAAAGCAAAGCAAATGTTAACAGAGAAAACGTGAACAAAACGTGTCGCCGAGTACCAAACACAAAAACCATAGGCTCACGCAATGCATCACTGCGCTTATGAAATCAGCCATACTCTGTCCCTCACCTGTAATATTTAACCATATTACTAAATGGTGACTAAGCAGATTTGTACTTCCCAAATGTAAGAAAACCAAGTTCAAAATGTTCGCAGGAAAAATTTTTGTACATTTCGTTTTGGTATTTTTAATTTAACGATTTTATGCGTAAGCGCGAATCATTTTATTAAAACATTTTGTGTTTCAAATAAAAAAGTGATAATTCTGTTTCTTAACCAACAAATTGTCTTAAGAAGGATTTGATGAGAAAACCAAATTAACTTTAAAATGTTAGCTGGGTGCATAAAGATACGGTTAAACCAGCGTTATAAAAAATTCCGTTGTCTCAACGAAAGCGGCAAATAGCAACGGAAAAACTATTCCGAACAATTTTTAACATTGTTTTCGAATACTTCTGTTATGCTGTATTTGAAAATATTTTCTTTTGTTTGTTGCATTAAAATTTTCAACAAGAAACTTAAATAGTTTAACTTAACATTAGAAATGGGACGAACTAAGGAAACCAAACATATTTTCAACTCAAACAGACGCTGTTTCGTGAACCGATTCAATTTCAATAGAGAAATGCGATTAATTTAAAGTACAAGTTGTTGTCTTGTCATAAAATTTATTGTAGAAATGAAGTCTCAATGAATTGATTTACAAAATTCTATAAAATACGTACAGCTACCCCCACTATAAATGGGACACATAATAAAAATACTTAATTTTCATCCTTATGTTAATTTTTGTGTGTAGGTATGAATTAAAATAAAAAAGTAGTATATTCCAAACATATCAACTTAAAACTTTTTCTTTGTGTCCCACTTAAATGAGTGAGTGTCCCTATTTCTGCAATATTATAAAGAAATTGGTAAGATAATAAATTTAGAGCAAAACCAAAAATATTTAAAAATCAATTTAGAACCGCAATTTAGTGCTGCGGTTTCTAAAACTGAAATGAAGTAAAAGGAATGACTGGAAAATGTTTTTGCGCAATGAACACATTATCATGCACTGCAACAAAAATAAAAAAGAAATTAAAAAAATATGCATTGCATGGGGTAAAAGTTCTTGAAAAACCACGTGGTATATCAAATTATAAAGTTTTAAATATTGTTTAGTTAAACCTTGAAACTGGTATTTAATAAATTAATGTTGCTGCGTTTTTACTATTTAACAACGTGTTGGTTTATTTCCTTTAAATAAACCTAGATTTATTTTATTGCAGGTAGATTTTTTTAATTTTTTTATTACAAGTTAAAAACAACACTCACAATTATTTATTTAACCAACCTTTATTGTACTTTAATGTCAAAATTCACAACTTTATTTGGTTACGATATTCACTTCATGATGTCTAAACTAAAACTTAAGCGTCTTCCAATTTCAATAACCACCGATAGCTAAAAGAAGGAATTTATCGGCCGTATAAAAATTGTTCCGTTATTACAATTTTACTTTTATCTACCAGCACAGAAAAAAATATCCCAAGAAAATTTTTAACAACACAGTTTGTTAAAAATAAAATTTTAGGTCAACAAACTTTTTGTTTGATTCAAAGAAAAAATTTGTCAAATTTACACTTTGCAAAATAGCACTCAATAAAACATATTTAATAATGAAATAATTAAATATTTCTTCATATTCAATAAAAAAAATATTTGAATCGAAGTAAAGACAGTATTTTAACAACTCTTGTTCATTATTAAATAGCTCATAATTCTCATTTGTTTTACAGTTTTATTTGAATAATATATTTAGTTTTGCCAAAGTCTTTGGAAAAGGTTTCTTGATGATCTGGCCTAAGCAACCAGTGAAATGCGCATAGGAACTTACTTATCCCCACATAATGAATTTTAGTGTTTTTATAAAAGTATAAAAATTTAAAATTTATGAGATCATCATTAATAAATAAAAAAAAAATAAAGTTTCGATTAACATTTTGTTTGATTTATTCAACATTTTTAACAATTTATTTTAACAAATCAAGTAAACATTTTGTTGAAAAAAATTATTTTGGGCAACAACTTTTTTTATTGATTCAATAAACTTGGTTGTTGTCTAAAAATTTAACAATTATACATACAAACTTTTTTATCAATACCGCAAAAATCGTCATCGCAGAAAATTCAAAAATTTTTGTAATCAAATATGCGATTTTCGTATTCAAATATGAAAATTATTTTTTTCTGTGAGGAAGGATGTACCTTTCATTCACTTATCGCTTACTTAAGGTTAAATCAAAGTTGTAATAATGGAACAGTTTTTATACAGCCGATAACATCCTACCTTTAGCTATCGTTGTGAAAGCGGGCTTAAAACATTTAATACCATTCTTCCTCAAACAATGTATACAGTGGTAATACTAAAATTATGCATACGATTCTTATACTTACCCTGCAAATAATACGACTAGTCCAAACACGCTTGTAAAATGTGGCCCATAAGGTTTTGAAAAACATGGTATATTTAAAATTACGATGTCCTAGGGCTGGAGCATATAACCCAGCATTGTCTTTACACTACTCCTTGTTCATACATACTGCCAGTGGATTAGTTTTGAAACTACTGCATGGTATACTCCACAGGATAAGTTTTGAAATGTTTTAACTACAAACTCTTTTTTAACAATGACATGGTATATGTTTGCATAACATTGGACCATGTTGTGAGTAGTCCATTTTATATAAATCTAGCTTAACCCAGTGTGCTTCGCTGCACTTATTAAAATAAAATATGTAACTTTTTCGATACAGATCTCTTGCATTGTTTATGAAATTTGAATACTCTTACTGTTACCATTCACCAGTTGCAGAGAAATCCATTTGGTATTTGTACTGAAGTTGTCCAGCCTATGTATACAATAAGGCAGATATTGTTTATTTATAACAAAGCTATTTGTTCCAAATTTGTAAATTGTAGCTGTGACCGTTCTAAAGATTTGCAGATATCTTCTCTAGTCCCGCACATTTCGTACAGATGCTGTCTGTATATTGATAACCATTCTAATTGTACCGAGTTTGGACAATTTTACACTTACCGTTCTTCAAATATGCGGGATTATTTTTTTGTGCGACGCACACATATTTAATCGCGGCGACTTTTTGACTGTTGTTGTGTATTGATCACCAAGCTATTTGTACCAACTTTGAAAATTTTAGCAATTACCGTTCTCTAGATATACTGAAACCTATTTTGTATTGGTATGTGGGATGCCACGCCCACTTAGTTCATTAGTTCATATTTACTATATGAAGATTTAATAAATAAATATTGAAAAAAAAAACATATTTGTATTTACTCATTTGTTTTTTTTTTTTTTGTTAGTTGCCAGAAGTATATTTAAATTATGTAAAAATTATATGTAGTACAATTAATTATTAATGTATGTACGACGATTTTTTGTTATCCTAATAACAAATCTGTATAGTAAAAACTAAGTACAATTTTTAAAAAGTAATACATCATCCCTGATACATATAAATATGTATGTGTATGTACTTAAAAATGTAAAAAAACATATCGTCACCTTGAATGCTTACGGTCGTAGCTACACTTAATTTTTTTACAGAAGAAGAAAAAATTTTACAAAATCAATAATAATGAAATATTTATTTACTTATAATAACGAGACTTATTTATTTTTTTAACAATTTTTTTCACTTTCTTTATCAGGGGTGTGCTGGAAATCGCAAACGCAAAACGCAAGAATTTTAAAAGTCGTTTTTTAGTAAGATTTCTGTAATAAAAAAATTTTATGACAAATATTATACAAACATTTCTCTATTAAACAGAATTTTATAACAAAAATTATAAAAATTAGATTAAAAGTGTATTAAAAACAGCCTCCAAATTCTTGCGTTTTGCGTTTGCGATTTCCAGCACACCCCCCTATATTTTGTTTTTATGTTAGTTTCGTACTCTTGACTTGATTTTTTCTGAAACAAGAAGACGTTACAACACTTACATACATAAGTAATTTTTAAATATGCAACCAATAATGCCACAAATAATAATTGAGTTTATTTATATTTCAATAAAAAAAAGAAAAAGAGTTTTTTAAATAAAAAAACACATGTTTTTTGATACAGACGGAATTTTAAATTAAAATAAAACTAATAAATTTTATAAATGAAAAATTTAAGATTACATGAGCTGGGCAGACATCTTTAGATCGAGTTAAAAAGTGATTGTTTGATGACCGGTATATAAAAACATTTTTTAATGTTACACAAATAAGCAATAATGCATAATAGCCTCTCTATTTTTGTGGCTTAGGTTAAAAAAGCTGAAGTAGATTTATCAAAGTATTTCTAAGGGCTAAAAAATCAGAGCAAGTTAAACTCTCTTTTTGGTTTAAAATGTGTTTAAACCAACAAATCTATAAATCATTAAACATATAAACCATCTTTAAACGCATTAAATTGGGCGTTTAAACTACTAGTACAAATCATACGAATTTGCCAACATTTGTCGTAGTGCTGCCACATGTTATTTTTTTAACACATTGTAATACATGGGACACTGATTTATGGTTGATGAGTTTAAACTACATATAAATTCAAGTTTAGTTCAACTAAACAAGCGTTTAAACCCTCAGTGATTTATTATTCATAACAGTATGTTTTTCATAAAAGAGTTACGTCTTTTTGCAATAAAAAAAAAGATTCACTTGTAGTTACGATCGCTTGAATTTCTTTTATAAAGCTGCATTTTTTACCAGGGACTATCAGGTATGTGATGGAAATCGATTTAAAAACGAAACGATTTGAAACCGAAAACATAGTTTTCAGTATGTTTTAAAATGGATTTTTCATACATATTCCCAAGGCGAATTCAACAAGGTAAACTCGTCGCTACAACAATTACAACTCTAACAAAAATAACACGCATTTTGTTAGTGTAACAAATCCGAGTTGTCAAAATAGTTGTTTACAAAAAGTGTGAGTAAAAAGTAAACAATAAAAAATTTTATTGATTTTTTTATATTTATAGTTGTGTGTTTTTGAACCAATCTTAACAAAATTTAATGGTTTCTGTGTTTTTGAAGACTTAATGATAATCGGTTCATTCTGTCGTGGATTTATATTAGTTTTTGTAACCAAACTATATAAATTTTAAAGGCGCGTTGTTTCACATTTGGTTATTTGACTCGTTTTCTACTAAACCAATTGTGGTAGAGTTCAATTCCGAAATGCTTAGGATTAGTGGAAAGAATTTTACGCCAATGTTCTTGTTTTCTTTCGAGTTTTTTGAAAGTGAGAGTGTTTTCAACAGACGGACATGGCTAAATAGACTAAGAATTGCTCAAGGATCCAGCATTTAAATAAAAATTGGAAAAAAGTCTAGCTTACCAACGCAGCAAGAAAAAAGTAAATGGCAAAGTTATAGGAAGCGCATAGCTTCCGAGTGCTGGACTTCTGAAGTTTTTATATGAGTTTGCGATTTTCCACTACATTTGTAAACGTATGTTGCCAATATTGTTGTCTTTTGAAAGCTTTTGAACAGATATTTATGAAAATGTAAAATTTATCCAAAAGTTTTTAACTCTTTACTTCCTAATACAGTTTTTACAAAATGTTATTTAAAATGTTACGGAAGTGCAATAGGAAACAAAAATTTAATCAAATAAACCCCAAAGAAACCTTTTCCGCATAGTCGGGCACAAGGATTTTTTCATCTATGGTATAACAAACACCGACTTTGCTAAATAAAGCTTCGGCGCAAAGCAATTGATATGCTTAATACGTATAAACTCTTGTATTTTCGCAAACTCATCACCGCTTCTAAATGGATTTAGAATTATCAAAAAGTAATTTCAATTTTTGGGAATACAAAATTTTTAATTTCAAAAGATTTTGTTATTCGTGCTTAATTCCCAGTTTTTATTATTGATAAAAACACTTGAAATTTATTGTTGATGGGATAAGCTATTCCTATGCGCATTTCACTGGTTGCTTAGGCCAGATCATCAGGAAACTTCATCCATAAAGATTTTAGAAAAACTAAAGATATTAAACCAAATAAAACTGTTAAGCGTATGAGACTCATAGCAATTTAGAATTTTTAAATAAAATGTTCAAATCCAGAAAGAAATACATATTTAAAAACCTCTTAAATTATACCAATACATATTAGCTTTATGCGTTCAGAAATGTAGTGGGAAATCTCAAATTTATATGAAACCTTTAGAGGTCCATAACTCGGAAACTATGCGTTTTCGAAAATTTTGTAATTGTATTTTTTCTTCTTATTTTTCCCTTTTCTATTTCCCTTTGTCTTTTTTATTTGGAGCTGCGTTGGTAAACTAGAAGTAAGCCATAGTTTTCCATTCTTGCACATTTTGCTCAAATTAGGATCTTAATTTAATATAATGGTGTAATATAATAGAAAATTGATATGGTTTTAAAGTATTTATAAATACACCACAATAGTGGAGAGGGTATTATGCATTTGTGCTGATGTGTGTAACGCCATAAAATATTGGCCCTAGACCCACCTTAAAGTATACCGATCGGCTCAGAATTACTTTCTGAGTCGAACTAACGATGTCCGTCCGGCTGGCTGGCTGTCCATGTAACCTTGTGCGCAAAGTACAGGTCGCAATTTTGGTGATAATTTTATAAAATTTTGGACATCGTTTCTTATTGGCACAAGGACCAAGCCTATTGAAAATGGGCCGAATCATAGGACCATGAGGGAAGATAAAGGGAAAATTCTTCCTCTCAGGAACTATCAAACCGATTTTAATAAAATTTAAAGCATACAGGCATGTTCGGAAAATCACTTTTTGTGAAATCTTTTTTTATAATTGTGATTTTACACAGGTCAACAAAGTGGCCGCTGATTTAAAACTACTTGCTTATTGTTTTCCACCATTTTAAAGTAAGTTAAAACTTTTGTAGTTTTTAAAAAACCCTGAAATCACAATTGTAATTTTAAAACCACAAGTGATTTAAAATCTTGTGATTTTCAGAACATGCCTGATAGATACATCCGTATCTATATGGCCACATTAGCTATACAGTTTTTCAAAAATAGGACTACAAGGAGAGGTAGGGGGAAATTTCTGCATCTCACAAACTTTCAAACCGATTTTAATGAAGTTTATAAACATAGATAAATCCATATTTATATGCACACATAAGCATGATGTGTTTTTAAATACTGTGGTGCTGGGTATCTTAAGGTCGGGCTTAGCCGACTATACTTTTTTAATTGTTTTATTTTGAAAACAATTGTTTGATTAACTGTATAACCACACTTAAGGGGTATTAGATAAATGTTAAAAAAGTTGTCAATCATAAATTTTACGGTGTAGATTTCCACACAACCCTTGAGTTACTACACAATGTGCGTTGTCAATTATTTTACATGGATGACATCCCCAGTAGGCATAAACCATGGTAATACGTTATGGCGTTTATTTAAAAAAACAAACAACAAATAATTAGCAATTGTATTATAATGAACAATTACAATTGCTTTTATGATTGCGATTAATATTTTTTTTTCTTTTGAAGTTTTATAGTTTTATTTAAATGCCGTACGCGAAAGTATATACGACATTTGTAGAAGAACCTTTTTATTTTCCCTGGAAGATTAACCAGGCTGCTCTGCTCAAGAAGGTGACGCTTAATGTTTTTGCGGTGGGATATTGCTTTTCCATTTATAATTTCAAATATAACTTCCATTTTTTTTTACTTCGGCAAGGAAAGTTTGTGATGGTTTTTTTAAGAAGCCTTTCGACACTTGATCGACCCACGTAAACGAATCTGTATGATTCTGGTATTCCTCAAGATTAAGCTTTTTAATTATGAATCCACTAATGTATTCTAATGCATCCTCTTGAAGAATACCAATGTCATCGAAATTCGCTTCGTTTAGGTCATCAATGTTTACCTCTTCGTCTGGTTCAGAAACAATATCGTCGGGATCTACTGGTTCGCCTTCCTCTTTATTTTGGGAAATTTGTAATTCTAGGTCTGAATTTAGCCAGTCAGTGGAGTCTTCTTCAACATTCCCTTTGCCGTCCAAATGCTCCGTATTTCTCGCTAAAAATTTAAAAATAATGTTTACTGGTAAACAAAGTCATTTCAAAACTTACCAAGAATGTATTTTCTCAACCGATATATAAAATCCATCGGCGACGGATGGTCATTTAGTCCTCCTTTGCTCCTAATGGCTCCAAAAAAGTGTTCAAGCACATCTTGGTTGACTCTATTGGTCACAATATATGTCATGTCACACTTTTCGACATATTTCTGAAGCATCATTAAGGCATTATTTGTAACAACAATGCCTTTTTGGAATGGGTCTAAACTTTTTCGTCCTGGTACAATCGGTGATGACAATAATTGGTTCATTATCAGCAATATTTCATTCTGGTACTCTAATGCAATGCCGTATGGTTGCTGAAATGATTAATATGTTTTTATAATATAAACACAGTTCTTCACGAGGAAGTTTTGATGTAATAACTTACCTTCCCAGGGTATTTAAATTCACTTAATTTTGAATTAAGTACGTCAAACCAATCGTTAACAAGTTGAACAAAATCTGCAGTTTTAGTGGGATTATAAACGTCAATTCCAAGGGAGTAGCACCTTCTAATGGCATTCGCAATTGAATTAGAAAAAAGTAGTGCCGCCAATTTTACTTTTTGCCTTCCTAAAAAATGTTTAAAATAATATCGAAATATTTCTGAGTTAATTATGACCTACCAACACCTTTCACCGAAAGATGTTCATTTGATATTTTGTATGCAATTGACACATCAGACGTTGAAGTTTGGGAAAGTAAATCGTGCATTGTTCGGGGGCTCAATACCGTGTTTTCATAAACAACACCGGTGTCCAGGTAATGATTCCGGATTAACTTTAAAAGATGCGGTGCGTCAGCGAACACAAATATCTTGTCATCTGTACACACAGGGTTGGCAAACCAAGGTTTATCTAAAAACCGTTAAAAAATTAGCAAATGGTAAATAAAATTTTATAAATATATATGTACATATGTATGTAGGTATATTATTTTCTTAAAATTAATATTAAAAGTTACAAAAAAATTAATTTGGATTAATTACAAAGATCTTAAGAAATACTGTTAACATTAAAAGTTGTTACTGATATTTTAATTACCCTTTTACGAAATTCCCTCCGTTGGAAACAGGCATAAGTAAATCGATATTTTTTATTAATATCAATATGATGATGTGTGAATCAATATTAAAATTGTGGTGTGTGAATTTGTGTTGTGTTCGTTGTGTTAGCAGTTTTTGTTGTTTCCACGT
Source organism: Pollenia griseotomentosa (assembly GCA_963931875.1). Classification (NCBI taxonomy): domain Eukaryota; kingdom Metazoa; phylum Arthropoda; class Insecta; order Diptera; family Polleniidae; genus Pollenia; species Pollenia griseotomentosa. The sequence continues at coordinate 145,703,740 of OZ007563.1, forward strand.
TTAAGGTATGCAAGTCAAAAGTTGCACTCTTCCGAAAAACAAAATTGCAAAAACAGAACAACAACCACATAGACAATTATTTCGCAAAAATAATTGTCTATATGGTTGTGTTTTTGAAACTTCGCTATTCGCAAGAGTGCAAGTTATGACGTGAACCCCTTTATTGTTTTTACTTACCACCGGTAACACCTAATTCTCTCCACAACTTACGGTTAACTGGGCCCAAGTCGCAGACTGTAGCCACTACAGTAAACATTGTTAAGTTGGTGGATAACATCACTTAAAAGTTCTTTGGTCATTTTTCGATCAAAATCAAAAAAAACTGGCTGCTTCCATGATTTCCTAAGTCCTCTTGCCATTATAACTTGAACGTAATTCGCAGGTTTCCTTACAACGTCACCAACAGAGTCGCACTCATAAGTTTCCGCTACCTTCATCTCATCAAAAGCAAGCACACAGACTTTTTCTTCTACTGTTAAATCTAGTCTTGGGCTTAATCGATTATTTGGGTGACTTGTCAATAGAGTTCATTTAAAAAAAGTGAACTAGTTCGTTCTTCCAGTTCAGTAGTTCACTTTTAGTCAGTCAGTCTTTTGAGCCAGCTGTATATTTCGTCAGTCAGTTCATTTAAGTCAGTTCATGTATGTAGTTTAAAGGTTCATTTACTTCAGTTGCTTGTTTTGATTTCTTATTCTGTTGTTGTTTATTTTTGTGTGTGTCAAGCTTTGAAAAAATTAATAAAAATTTAAATACTTAAAAAAACTTATTTAAATTTTTAATAAATATTTAAATATAATAAATATAATGTAATAAATATAAATTTTTAATCAAGTTCAAAAACACAGTTGTGAATTTTTTATAAAATTTCCTTTTCTTTGTTTTTCAACAAATAAATTTGACATTCCTCATTTTACAAAAACAAAATGCATAGTATTTTTTGATAGAATTGATAGAAAAGAGACAACAATATTATGAGTTTCTATATGTTATAATATACTTGTTTCTTTTACTCATTGCCAGATTACTAAAATATGTTCATAATATAATCAGGGCTGCCATATTAAGAGATGTCTCGCCACATGTGGCAATTTTCAAACATTTTGACTACACTGCGATTTATAAAATACTAGCTGGCCGCCCCGGCTTCGCTCGGTAGCTGATTACTAATGATCGATGGAGCCGTTTTCTGATTTTAGGTAAAGCAAAAAAAGTAGGCGTATAAACCTAAGTTGGACCATGGCGATCATTTTAAAGAAAAAATCGTTCAAATCGGTAGAGCCGTTCTCAAGTTATGCGATCAGCAACACACAACATTTAATTTTTATTATATAGATTTGCAACATATTTTACGAAAAATAATAGCAGTTCTACTGCACAAAACTATTGGCACACCTTATTCTATATCACTCAAAACGAAAAAATTATTATATGGTATACCACATATAATACTTTGTTGGCAAACCTTTTTGCTTTATAATTGCATCTAAACGTTTTGGCATGGAATGCACCAATTTTTTAGTTGTTTCCTTGCCAATATTTCTTCGCCATGCTTCTATCAATGCCTTCTTTAGGTCAGATTTATTAGAAATTGGCCTCTTTTTTACACGTCTATCGAGTTCTTCCCACAAATGCTCTATCGGATTGTGGTCTGGAGATTGTGGGGGATGGGGTAGGACATGCTCGATGTTATATATAAGCCACATACGAACGTCATTGGCTTAATACTTCGGGTCGTTATCTTGTTGAAATGTAAAACTGCTTGGTAGTTTCGACTCTTCAGCGCTTTTTTACATTTTCTTTAACATATTTAAATAAACCGTTTTGTCCATAATGCCATCTTGCTTATGAATCTTTTTGAGTAGGCTAAACGCTTTGTTTAGTTAATATCAGAAATAAGTGTCTTACGTCTAGCAACTCGAGCATTTGGTAAATTTTTTATATTTTGTATTTTTAAAGAATAAAATTAGGAATACATATATACGAAATAATAAATGTTTTACTTACCAGCAAATGCTATTAGATTCTTCATGTTTGTTTAAAATTATTGGATACCCTAACCGCGTATTTGGAAAATATTTATGGAAGTGGAAATAGACTTTTGTAAACTAAAATTAACATAAATGTTTGGAATAAAACTGGCTATTAAACCATATAATTTTTTTTTCATTTTGGTGATTTTAGCGTATTTTAGTAAATTACCGCTGAATTGATAAATGTATATTGATAAAGATTTAGTGACATACCCTGCATCTAAATTTTAAAACATTATGTTTAGCGATTACGACGAAAGTAACAAAAATATAAAAACGTGGTGCCATCTATCGGATAAATATGAAACTCCACAGAAACACTCCTCATGCCTCATACATCAAACACACAAATTTTGGTCAAAGTCGGTGCAGTAGTTTTTGAGTTTAGCGATTACAAACAAACACGTCTCTTTTATATATATAGATATGGCGATTTTTTTATTATTAAAAAGATTTCCGTATGACGTGCTAAATTTCCAATTATAATTTTTGATAAATACACTGAAATTAGATAAGCTATTAATTTATTTTAAGACTCTTATACTATGTTTCCACTATCAGCTTGTTGTCAACTTGTTTTGAGCAAAACGTGTCAGAGTGCTTCCATTATGTAAAACTGGTTTTGGTTTTCGAAATCAATTTGGCATTAACAATGTTTACAAACATGAAAGCAAAATATATTTTTGTAAAATAATAAATATTTTCTTATTTGTTTTTTAATACACATTATACATATAATTTAATAAGTCTTGTTATTTTGGTAAATCTGTAATTTTTTTCGAAATTGTTAATCACCAATAATGGAAAACTCTGCTGAGTTTTTTCATGGTTTTCGACATTTTTTGGAGCAAAACTAGTATTTATTTGAGTTTTTCGAACATGAAAACTGTATGGGAAAACAAGTAGCAGAACACTTGTTTTGCTGCAAATGTAGTTTTGTGGCCCAAAAAATGTATAGCGGCCCATACACTTGCAATATTATTGTATATGATATTCGCCATATCATTTCCATTTTGTCCTATATTTTACAATAAGTCGCACAATAGTTTCATTCATTCAATAAAAAGGCGAACATAACCTATAGGAATAATATAAACAGCATTGTATAATGTTGCCAACACACTTCTCTTTCTTTTCGTTGTGCAATAAAAATCAAGTCTTTTGATTGTTGCCAATATATTGTTCCACCTTCGAATATCACATACACATTGGCGATATAATTGTACTATACGTAAAATTTAACAATTTTATTCTAAGTGTATGAGCCGCTTAAGTGAAATACTATTACATAATGGAAACACTCTGACACGTTTTGCTCAAAATAAGCACCCCTACCTCAAACAACTACTCCCATGAAAATATTCCTATATTTTTTTTATTTCGTATTGTGAATGATTCCTATAACAAATTTTATGGGAACGAATTCCCAAACTAAAAACATGTAGGGAACATGTAAGTTTTAATTTGTAGTTTAAGGTAGGGCTCAATTAAATTACTTTTTTCTTTTATTGAAGGAGTATTAATAAGAAAAATTAAGATAAACATTATTCATTATTTATTTTATCATATAATTATTAGTGTTTTATTTTGTATATTTTTCTTTCAGAATACAAGCACTGACAATTTATTCACAATAGAGACATTTGTTTATAAAGCACTGACAAATAATGCACAATATAAATTTTTACTCCCAAAATATTTGCGATGCAATTGCCGTAGAAACTTTTCACTGAGGTATTTTCTTGTGGTGTCCAGCTGAAAAGCATATAAGATATTTTAAACACACAATTTTTTTATTTAAACTACTCACTTTATAAAAGAAGTTTCACTAATGCTATTGCTTTTCGTAATGGGATTAATCTCTTGTTTATCCATTAGTTGATTTAAATTTGTATGACTAGTAAAAATATTATAAAATACCAGTACACAGTAAAGTAAATTTAATTTATTGCCACTAAATATACTTAGGCCCGTTTTCACGACTTACCTATAAAGTTCGAAATAGTAAACGGTACCTTTAGCACTAGTGAGGAATAAAGTTACCTTCAACTATTTTTCGTTTTCACAACTTCTGTATAAAATAAACTTAACATTTTTGAAAATGTGGCAATACTAAAAAAAATACCGATTATTTTTGCCAAAATAAAAATACAAACTGGCAACTATGTACTTTTTTTACATTTACAAAATATACGAATAATTGGAGTTGCCATATATAAAAAATATGTCAATATAATATGGCAATCTCAAATCTAAACCTTACGACAAAAGTTAAAGGTAGAACGTTCCTCTTTTTAGCTTATCCTTCACTTTTAGATTAAAGGGAACTTGTGATAATTAAAAGCTCATTATCTGTTCGATAACTTCCTACATTTAGCTATCGTTAAGTCGTGAAAACGGGCCTTACTCTTGTATTTGGCCCATAAGAGGTTCAGCGTTTGGCAGGAGGTTTACCGTCCCTCCAACATGTATAATGCTTGTTTGAAGAAAATGTTTTGAACAAATTCGGCCGGTACTTGAAAAATTTACACCACAAATTTCGCTCCATTTTTGTCTGCCTTGAATATCCTTGGGTACGCGAAACAACATTCCGGTTCCTTTTGGATATTTGATTTTGCACACACTACATACACGCATTTTACTTCTTTTTTTAAAATTTTTTATATAATTTGATTTTGATTCTTTTTTTCACAAAATTTCACAAACTTAAACAATCACAATTTTTTTTACATCAAAAACAAAAAAATTAAAAAATAAAATTTTTTGACAAGTCGGATTTTACAGCTGACGAACAGATGTTCTAAAGAGTTTACCTTGTTGAATTCGCCTTGCATATTCCTTTTATTATATTCCTTTTTTATTAGAGGGGAAAATCCTTGTGGTCGGCCGAAGGCCGGCTATGCCGAGAAGCTTTAGTTAGCAAAGCCGGTGTTTGTTATACCATAGAGGAGAGAAAATCCTTGCGCCCGGCCGAAGGCCGTTTAAGCATGAAGTTTTTGTTTGCGACATTGGTGTTTGTTATTTTATAAAATTTGTATTACACTTTTATTTAAATAAATTATACACTTAGTACACGAAAACTGTAATGTGAGCTTACGAGCTAAATTTTTTTAAATAAATTCTATATATCCAGAAAGATCTAGTCAAAACCTTCAAAATTATACCAATATTGGCCATATATCTTTAGAAATGTAATGGAAAAAGTACATATTTCTATGAAAATTAAAAACGTCCATAACTCGAAAACTAAGCGTTTGCGCCAATTTTTTTTTGAATTTTTTCCTTTTATTTTTTAATTTTCTATCACCCTACGTACTTTTTTTTATATGGAGCTGCGTCGGTAAACTAGATTATTATTAACTGAAACAAATTTAAAGAAGTTATTTTACAAATAAAACAGAAATGGCCACCCGGGTGGGATTGGTATGGCGAAGGTTAATAAAACAAACCATAATCAATCAAAAACTCGATTTCGAATTTTTGTGTAGTTGCGTCCGTTTGCATTTAAGGTGACGATTAAGGCGAATTAACTACAGGTGGTGTCGAAACGGCATCTGATTTTGACAGTTCGGGCTTATTTGGTTTGATTTGTTAGTGTTTTGATAATAATGGTTGACATTTCGAGCTAATGGCACTAACAATGCAATACAAAAAACCATATGTTGTTTCTGTTGTTTTTGGATTGTTGTAGTTCCGACACCACCTGTAGTTGAATTCGCCTTGGTGAAGATATTTAGAAATAAAAAAATAAAATAAAAATGTAGACAAATTTTGACAATCTCACGACTATAAACAAGTAACAGCCGTTCACTTGCATGCACTTTTATAAATTTACTTTGGTAAAAACTTTTTTAATGTTACAATATAATATATGTTTGTATTTTAAATAAAGTTGTTAAAACTAAATTTCAATCGTGTCATTTTCATCTTTCTCATACACCAACTCATTTTGGTCCTTTTCAGATTAACCGATTTTTTTACAAAATGTGTCAACAGACGTTGACTAATTTTGAACCTTCTCTTATGCGTATAACTTAACATCACAGTTCTGTTTTCATTCTAGGTATCAGTTTACTCAAGGCGAATTGACTAGAGAGTCTGGTCAAGTCAACATATGGTGCGTTTTCGGTGGTCGACTTGTCCAAGTTTGTATACAAACTAGTTTTTTATGTAAACAAACTTTATTTTTACAAGCAATATTTTTTTGACAATCCGACCACAGAAGCAGTGTTGTTGTAGAGTTGACCTCGCCTTCTAACTAGTGCTGGTAAACTATCGATAGTCTTAAACTATCGAAAATATCGATAGGAAAAATATTAATATCGATATTATTATTATTTAAAATACAGTTATGAAGACATGTTACAGCAGCTATACACACACAGTTTTTTGCCGCAAAAAATAATAAATAATAGCAAGTTTTTACATGCTATTATTAATTCGCGCAGAGTTAAAGCAATGAATACAAGCAACAAGAATGGCAGGTGGTATGGATTGCTTAGCTGAGCTTTTTTTACTACTTACTTAAGTCCTTTATGCCGAAATTTTTTTATGTTTACATAGGGACCAAAATGCACAGAATACCACAGAACTGAAAAAAGTGACGTGTGAAAAAGTCCCAAATCAGTTGCGAGGGCAGCTTTCGAAGAAAAAGACAGAAAGCTTTTTTTGGTGGTGAAGTGGCAATGTGTAAAAACAGGCAGCAACAATCAACACAAATGGCATGATCAAAACAAAAATAACAAAACACAGACCACGTTAAAAAAATGCATTAGTTCAACAAACGTTGTGTTTTGTGCAAAAAAAGGTATTTATTAATATTTTTTGTTTTATAATGTTATTTATTTACTTAAATATTATTTACTTGTGTTGTGGTAAACTTAAAAGTTAATTTTTACAAAAGCTTTGCAAATAAATCTCAACGAAATAAGTTTGTGTTCATTATATTGCGGCATAAAAGATGATGCAAAGAGAAATGAAAAAGGGCAGCTTTCTTAAAAAGAGACAAAAAAAAACGCAAAATCTTCCGTCTCGTGACAGTTCTGTGGTATTCTGTGCTAAAATGTCAGATAGTTTTATGATGTCGGTAAAAAATCAAATAAAAATGCAATTGCAATTGAGAGCAAAGAATAACACAGTGAACGACCATTAGAGGAAAAGTCCGCTAGATTGATTACCTTTTGAGTTGAGAATCAAATCAAAAAAGAACATTATCTAAAGTTGCAATGAAATATCTTATAGTCCCTGTTACTTTGGTTCTTTCAGAAAGGTGCTTATCAGCAACACAATTTTTAAAAACTGTCATCTAAAATAACGTGCGTACATACATACGTCTCATACGTTCAATAAAGTGATAAAAACAGCGAACTGTAGCCTGTAGCCCGTTTCTGTATATCTCACATCGTAAAACTCTTCGCATGAAACGTGTGAATTGCAACAAAAATAGTGTGGAATGAAACAAAAAATGGTTTTTCGCAGACAAGTGTTTCTGTATCTTTTTTTTGCGAGAATTATCTGTCAAGGTTCTGTCATTTAAATAATTTTCCAGCAATTATTGGAAGGATGCGAGAAAAAGTGTTTCTATAACAATATTTTGCGAAAAGTTTATTTCAAGAACTGTCAAAATAAGTCACATTTGAAATTGGTGGCGAGAAAAACAAAATGTAGATATTTTGAATTTAAAATATGTTTATATACTATTTTTTTTAAATAAATAAAAAAATAGAAGGAATATAAATGATAAATGCATAATTTATATGATGAAAATAAACAAATAGCAATTGTTATATTTTGTTAGTTTAAATTTTTGTTAGCCTTTTCTTGTTTTGGTTTTAATCAGTGCTGCCAGAAAAATTTGTGTCAAAATCGTCAATTTCCTGAGAAAAAAATAAAAAAGATTGTTTTTTTTGTTTTAAAAATCGTGCAATTTAAAATCAATTTTAAACAAATTTGTTTCGACTTTTATTAAAAAATAATCAAACAAAAACATATAATTGATAATGTTATATAATTTTACAACGTTTTTAATTCTAACCCCGCTAAGCCAGTATTTAATAATTATTATTTAATAATTGAGATATAAATCTTTAATTTACCTATTCCTATAATCTTTTTCTTTTTTACCTGAAATAGACTAAGTAGAATACTTTGTAGTTAAAATTAAAAAAATCGGGTCATAAATAAACGGGTTAAAGACCCAGTAAAATCTTCGCCTACAAAATAATATGTTAAGTAATCAGAAACACATAAAAGCACTACATACAATTCTACTGAAAAACTAATGAATTTTACAAGGGTTGTGCCAAAAAGAACAAATTCAAAAGTAAGTCATTTTTTTATCTTAATACATCCAGAAAAAAGTAGTTATCGAAGTTCTTATGGAAGAAAGCTACTTAATAACGAGTGAAAGAGGCTATCCATTTTGAAAAAGTTTTTACTGGGAGACAAACAAATTTCTTTCTTGCCGGAATAATGGTTTTGGCACAAAAGTGTACATATAAGATAAGAATATCTAATATCAATCATATTTTGTATATGTATATAAGAAGTATTAAATGTAGGGAATGGTAAATGGATTCCAAAATCGATTTTCGATTTTTCGATCGACTTTTTTTATTACGGTTTTTGAAATCGATTAATCGAACGTCAAAATCGATTTTAAAATCGATTTCAAAATCGTTTAAGACTAATTTGCAATCTTATACATTATATCACAAAGGGGGATACACCAGCATTTTTTTGGCAAACTACTAGAGAAATTGAACTGAGATTTTTACAGTGGGTAGATATGACTACTTTTTACAATTTTCCTGTAAAAAGTGAAAATGTGTAAATTTTGAGATGTCCTTTAGAAGAACAAGTGCATGTACATTGCACATTGCACATTTATATTGAAATTGTATTCTTGTGTAGTCAATCAGGCCTGACACATAAATTGATTCCGATCGAAAGTGGAAGTGAATTTGTATCTTGCTTCACATTAAAGGAAATCACTTTTGATGGCAATTGATATATGTGACAAACCTGAATGTATGTTTAGTATTTCAAAGGATTATGACAATAGTTCCTGCTCGGTGGCGACTGTTTTTTTGCTAACTTACTATTAAGTTAGTTTTAGAAAACAAACGTTTGCATATCATTGATGTCAGAAAGATGCAGAGATACTTTCCTGTAATTTCGTATTTCATAGGATAAATTACACACTTTTTGTTTTTTCACTCTGTTTATAACAAGATTTAAATATTGCTCACACACTGGTCTGTTTGCATATTAGCATATTTCCACAGGAAGGCCATGGCTGACTTTCAGTGTTTGGTTCGATACGATATGTAAAGTACTGTTTTGTTCACTGTCCATTGATGACTTTAATTTCTGAAGAACAAGAGACCTTATATTAAAGTTGGAAGTATACCAAGGGTACTAATAGATAAATACGTAAAACTACAACTTTAAACTTGGAAAACTGCATAAGCATACCTACAGACGTATGTATGTACGCACAAAAAAAATAAGTTTTATTGTGCATGACCATAATTTATCGATTTAATTAAGATTACAATTAAAAATTGCCAAAATATTGATATAAATAAAAAATCGATTTTAAAAGCCCAATAATCGATTTCAGTATAAAATCGCATACGTAAATTCGATTGCAAAAAATCGATTTTTTTTACCACAAAATCGATTTTCGATTGGAATCGAAATCGATTTACCATTCCCTAATTAAATGTTCAAAATAAGCCAAGTCGGTCCATTACTTTCCTTCGAAATTTTGCTTTTGCCGATACATTTTTTAGGGAAAAAACAAACAATTTCGAGGACAATTTTCACAATAGGGATAAATATAAAAATTTAAGCAGCCTTGTTTCTAAAGATATATTTTTTTCTAATAAACAAACATATAAAAATATTTACAATTATCTTATTTCGAAGACTAATGCCCGTAATTTCTACAAAAAGATATCTAGTGGTGTTCATACCTAACAGTTATCTTTACCTATCTGGTATCACTATTGTGGTAACTTCAACGTTAATTTTGCCTACGTGAATTAACTACCGAAAATCGATGGGGTAAAATACATTACACTTTAACCCGTAGATTAGAAATACACTCACAATATTCTGTACGTAAAATTAACTGAAATTGTAATATAAAATAAATGAAAGTTCAATTAAAAACCGGTCTACCTATTTTTCATTTATTTTTAACAAAAAGTTCATTTAATTTTTACTGTCAAAAATTCAACACCATATTCCGTAAAATCAAATAAATATTCAGTTATTTTGTAAAATTTTACTGTCAAAAATTCAACACCATATTCAGTAAAAACGATTAAATATTCAGTTATTTATTAAAATTTTACTGTCGAAAAATTGACCCCATATTCAGTAAAAACAATTAAATATTCAGTTATTTTATTAAATTTTCGTTTACTCCACAAAAGAGCCGAATTTCTAAAAAATACCAGACAGACACCTGTCCGCTTGTTTTTCTTATAAGCGAGAGAGGGAGAATATTTTTATTTACTTACCCAGTTACACACGTTTGTTTTACTTTTGTTGTACTGACCACGTGGTTTACAGAAGAACTCTCAATTATAAGACACCAGCAGCATGACCGATATGGCTTCGCAATTATTTTACATTTAAAATTTGATCTATTTAACTAAATTATTTTAACAAATAGAAAATGGGAATTGCTTACACAAAACAAGCAATTCATTTTTTATAGATAAGTAAAAATTAATTTTTGGTAGTAAAATTATATAAAATAACTGAATATTTAATTGTTTTTACTGAATATGGTGTTGAATTTTTGACAGTAAAATTTTATAAAATAACTGCATATTTAGTTGTTTTTACGGAATATGTAGTTAATTTTTTGACAATTAATTTATATAAGATAACTGAATATTGATTTGTTTTTACGGAATTCGCGGTTGAATTTCTGACAGTAAAAATTAAATGAACTTTTCGTTGCTTTAAATTACATTTTTATTTACTTTAACAAAAAAAAGAAGAATTTAACTCAATCAACGGACAATATTAACTGCAACTGAAAATCCGTATTAATATGCACTTAGTTTTTTGAATAACTGTTAGAATCAGTTAAGAATAAATTTGCTTGGAATTTTAAATGTTTATTTATTTAAAAATGACTGAACGGAATATTTCTTAAATAAACTACAGTCCGTTACTGTAATAATATTGTGAGTGTATACGTTTTAAAATTATGAAAACCATAGATACCTATACACAGCTAGATACCTATTTGTAGAAATTACGGGCATAAGGGGCTTATAGTGTAAAACGCAAAGCCAACAATTTCATTAAAAGCAAAAATAAAATCAAAAATATTTTATAAATTTGTTGTTGCTTTCTACAGACATTCATATTATTTTTTTTTTCAATTTTCAACGCCACAAAATAGAAGTGTTTGAAATTTAAAAATTCAAGATGAATTTCTATAGAAAGTAACAACAAAATTATAAAATATTTTTGATTTTGTTTTTTCTTTCGTCACTTTTTTAGAAAAAATCATCAAAACGTCACTTTGTTCATATCGGAACAAAAAATCGTCAAGATGACGATAACTCGTCAAATCTGGCAGCCCTGTTTTTATTATATTTATTTCTTTTGTTGACGTTTCGCTTTTATTTGACACTTAATCACTGGAAATATTCCAGTATAAACAGAATTTGTTGTGTCTGTTTTCGCATTCGAATACAGAAACACTTTTATCTCATAAATCGAGAAACGATGGAATTTTTTGTTTCACACTTCATGTAAGAAATTTTACGATGCGAGAAATACAGAAACGAGCTACTGATAAAAAGCTAGTTAAAGTTTTCCTACTTAAGTACAAACATTCAGTCGATAGTAATATCGATATATCGATAGTGAAATCTGAAAACAGTATGCGCCAAGGTTGCAAAAAATAGTATGCGGCAAAGTTGCAAAAAAGGTAGCATGTGTATATGTTTCCATCAGTGTTCGAAAATAAACAGTACATTATTTAGCGTTCGGCTCACACACCCAGGAACGATATCTATTTTTTAATGTTTGTGTAGACATACACAACCCTTAATACTGTTCGTAACTATTTTCAAGAAAGAACCGAACATTATATAAAGTTATGTTCTTCGTTAAAAAACAGAACAATTCTAGTGGTTCTGTAGACATACATTGTATCTTAATGCTCTTTAGTGTTTTTATTTTTAAATACAAGTACATACAACCGGATATGTTCTATGTTAAAGGCTGTTAATCTACTGCGCTGATCAGATAATATATATTTTAAAGTTGAAAAAAGCCTTTAGACGCTTACTTGTATACATGGGATCGTCAAAATTAATTACTTTCACGAGATAAAGTATTATTTTGTGATAACCAAAATTGTATAACGTTGGATTGCAGCGGCAATCTCGGTTGCCGGTCATACATAATAAAATCAGTTTCCATGTATAAAAGCGATGATGGAATAGATTCTTATTCAAATAGATCCAAATTTTCTAAAAAGTCATTAAATGTTGTTCCTGAGTTGTTTTTAGCCGATAGTCTTTGCAAACTCTCATCCTTAGTTAATTTTTTTCAGAGGTCCCGAATCTATTATATACGAATTTTTTGAAGATATGAATAATTGGAGATGAATACAAAATTACTGAAATTTACCAAAATACCTTTTAAAGGCTAGTTTACACGGTAATACATTGTATTACGACATGATGTTTAATGAGAAAAATCATATCATGTAAAAGCAAAATATATTGAGTAAGAAAGAATACGAATACAAAATCTGGCAAGCGGTCGGTAAATGGGTTTTTCTAAACCATTTTAGAAACTTATGTATTCTCATCACACCAGAGGTGTATTTTAACAGTGTATATTGAAGGTGTTAGCATTTTTATACAAAAACAACTAAAATCAACTCAGGAAATGTTTATGTTCTTTTTGTAAAAATTGTAAAGCTGCAGCCATCTGCTTTTTTGTTATTATTTTTGATTTTACTTTTACCATCCGTGTAAATATTAACTATACTTAAGGTGTTATGATACTTGCTATTTTTTGTATTTTTTCCATATTGGAGAACAGTGCAAATATATTTGCATAGGAAAACTGGCTAAGTGTAAAGCATATGATTATATTATAAAATATCTTGAAATGTCAAACAAATATACGTGTGTTATCGATAAATAATCTAAGACTGTCAAAAAAAATTAAAAAAATTTTAACTAAAAAAATATCCAGAAAAATCCCCAAATTTCAAAATCCCCAAACAACAAAACCTTAAAAAGTTAATATTTTTTTTTTGTTTTTTTTTCTGACCAAATTTTAAATTTTTTTTGTTTTTAGCGACTGGTTTCGGCATGTTTTTTAAATCCTTTTTATGCGATTCCAGTGACGAATGAGCCAATTTATAAGAATTTGAAGCTTGTTCACTCGCTTTAAGCCATCCTTATAATCAACAATAAAAATACATATGTCCGTCATTTATTTAGTACTTCGATGCATCATAACTACTAACCAATAGCCTAGCATTTTTTCCCCAATCTTTATTATATCGTTTTTCATGTTTACTTATTTTTGGAGAAGACATACATATTTGCTTCAAAATTGTCTTTAAAAAACCAAAAATTGTATGTGTTGTCAACGGTTTTAGATCTATTTTTAAATTTTTTTTTTAAACACTCACTCAAGAAAAATAACAAGTTTATAAAGTACTTTTGCACACTTAACAAAAATTGTAATCTTAATTAGGACCCTTTACACTATATAAGAGTAAGATAAAAGTTTTGCTACTTTTTTTCATATTTTCTATACGAAACAAAGAAAAATAAGCGTAAATAATAAAAAAGTGTAAAATCCCCAAAAAATCTCCGAAATTTTTTTTAAATCCCCAAATGACTTTCTTTGACCTTTTTGCTCACATGAAATCCCCAACTTTGGGGATAAATCCCCAAGTCTGACAGCCCTGATACACACCTAACTCAAACTTAACATGGGAACAAAAGCTCCTAACTATGACATTTGCATATTACGCCGTTGAACAATTTGGCGCACATTCACACAGTTGTTTTTAATGATTTTTTTCTCAGTGTTGAGTAATGCGGAAAAATGATAAAAGAAAAGCAATAATTTGATAGTTGGCAAGCCTTAAAAAAGTTACCAAAACAAAAACAAAGTTACCAAGTTACCAACCATAAAAAAATTACCAATTTTGGTAGAATGTTACCAACTATGGCAACTGTGGTTGCTTATGATTCTTATACGCTTAACAGTTTTATTTGGTTTAATATCTTTAGTTTTTCTTATATCTTTATGGATGAAGTTTCCTGATGATCTGGCCTAAGCAACCAGTGAAATGCGCATAGCAGCGTTGCCAGAAGATTTGGAAGGAAAAAATCTTCATTTGGCTCAAAAAAATCTTATTTTGAAGAGAAAAATCTTCAAATTTTTAATAACAAGGGCAAAAAAGTAAAAATTATTAATTTTTTATTAGAACATACTTCTTATTATGGAAACTATTTAAATTGAAATACATACATAAATACATAATTGCGGTGTTTATACAAAATTAGATTGTAGGTTTAAATTGTGTTTTAAGTTGTATTTTCCAAGGTATATTTACACAAGGTAAACTCGTTGGCCCATATGTTTGTCAGCTGTTTACCTCAGTTGGAACCATAACGTCAAAAGTTGTTTATGTTTGTTCATTGTGGTTCCTTGTGTTTGTTTACATACTTATGGTTAGTGCGCGCCATTTTGAATTAAAAAAAATTGTGAAAAACATTTTGTGAAAAATTCTAATTTGAATGAAAATATGAAGAAATTTTAATAAAGCTCATGTTGTAAAATTCCTTTCTTTAAAACAATAAAATTTAATGTGATGAACTTAATAACCCTGATTAAAAAATACAAATTTGGATTAAAAACCATAAACAGTTCAATAAAATAACCACAATACTAATTAAAAATAAAAGTAAAAAACGTGATAACAACTAATATATAAATAACCATTTTTAAAAGGCCTTCCTGTGCAGTGTGCAAAAATAGATTTTATAAGGGAAGTGGACCTTTTTTCCGTGCACCCAGGGATGAAGTGATATGAAATAAGTGGAGCGAAATTTGCGGAGTAAAACTGGCAGCAAGCGCTCGCCTTTGTTCCGACCACTTTTTGCCTTCCAGCACCGTTAATGATGGCAAGAGAATTAGACTTTCAACAGTGAGTAATTTCTTTAATATATTTATATGCTGTTCCTATGTATTTATGTAATGTTCCTATACATACGTAGATTGTAAGTATACAAACAAATATATTTCTTTTTGTTAGATTTCTCTGCCTGAACCAACCAACTGATCAGCAAGAGATGGAGGATTCCAATAGCAATGTCAATAAAAATTATATGATAAGGCAAGCAGCTGCATTACACATATGTATTAAAATAAGTACATACCTTAAAACCATTTCGTTTTTTAGATCCCAAGGCTTAGACCAAGCAGTTAACACAGGACCGTTAGCTGATAATAACTCTTGGGTTTTTGGTGGCCTAATAAATACGGCTCCATACCCGTTCTTTACGTGTCAGAAGGAAGAAGGAACTCAAACTGATAATTGTCAGAAAGATGAAATAAGTCAAACTGATAATTATCAGAAGGATGTATCAACTCAAACTGAGTAAGTAAACAACTATATTTATCTAGATATGTCTGTCCTAGAAAATATAGGGGAATCAATTTTTAAACTAATATTTCCTATCATATATTATTTTTGACCTTTTATAGAATGAGAGAAATGTTTGCAAGAATTCGCGCTTTGGAAGCCGAAAATAAAGAATTGAAATGCCAGCTAATGAAGGCAAATTTAGCAGTGAACGCAATGAGTAATATATTTTCAGAAGGCCAAATACGAAAAATAATGTCACCTGGGGGAGGAGTTCAGTGGAGATGGAAAGACATTGCAAGTGCGATATGCCTGCATGCTTCAGGACCTAGAGCGTACAATCACGTGTACAAGAAAGGTTTTCCGCTACCTCATAAATCCACATTGCAGCGTTGGTGCGCTAAAATTCATATTAGCGAGGGTGTTTTGTCGTCTTCACTAAACTTCATGCGACGAACCAATGATTTGGCACCTGAAGACAAAATTTGTGTTCTAGCATTTGATGAAATGAAGGTAGCGGAGACTTTTGAGTACGACCCTGTTGATGATGTGGTCAGAAAGCCTTCAAATTACGTGCAGGTTATAATGGCTCGAGGTCTTAAAAAGTCATGGAAGCAGCCAGTTTTTTACGACTTTGATTGTAAAATGACTAAAGACCTCTTGGCCGAAGTTATAATACAACTGCACAATGTTGGTTTTCCGGTAGTGGCTATTGTCTGCGACATGGGACCAACGAATCGTAAGTTGTGGAAAGATTTAGGTGTAACCACAGGTAAGTAAATGCAATATTAAAAAACAACTAACAAATTCTAACCCTATATAACATATACATATAACAACAACACAAATTTACACACAACACTACATCGAGGACGAATTATATTGATATTATTTGGGATGTCAATATTTGTTTACGCTAGCTTCAACAAAAGGAATTATAAAAAAGGGAAATTAAAATTATAGACATATTTTCGTTTTAAGATTTAATAATAAGATTTTTTAAATTAAATTCGGTAATGGGATTTATGGTTAAAATTTATTTGTTTAATAATTTTTTTTTAATATTAAGATCGGTTGAGGAAATGAATGTAAATAGTAATTTTTAACCCCTACACCAACTTGGTCGTAAGATATTGGTTTTTTAATGTTAACATAATGTTAATGTTTAGGTTTTTTTAATTTACGTTACGTTAGATTTCTAGTGTTAAGGTTTTTTTAATTTACGTTACGTTAGAAAAATTCGTTATTTATTTTGTACACAAATATTTATAAAAACTTTATTATTTTAACATTTAATAACATTTTCGTAATGTTTATTAGATAACCCTTGGTTTCCTAGCCCTGTATGTGCAAGCGATAAGGTGTTTGTATTTGCGGATGCACCTCATTTGTTGAAACTCACACGGAATCATTTCCTCGACAGTGGCTTAGTTTTTGAAAACACCGTAGTGTCTTCGCGAACCATCAGAGATTTGTTGGCCCTTACATCTACGTCTGATTTGTCCATTGCCTTTAAGGTTTCTGACGAACATCTCTCAGTAAAAGGTCCAGGTAGGTCTTTGTTTAACTTAAAAATAATATACAGTACAATACGCATATAAGAAACTCGCTTATAAGAAAAATTCGGTTATAAGAAAGACATCTTCAGACACCATGCTCATTTGTATATATTTGCGTGCTAAATAATCCTCATATAAGAAACTCGCTTATAAGAAAAACTCTTCTATAAGAAACAAATTCTGAAGAAAAATTATGATCATTCCATAGATAATGGTACATGTATAAGAAAGTAGTATACATATATTCTCTTTATTCTCAAAGAATATCTAGACGTTGACGAAGGTAACGATTCTATTTGTAAATTAGAAGACATTCTCTTTAGAACCCTAGAAATTCAAGATTTTTTCAGTGTTACTTCATAGTATTTTTTAAGTAAACACATGTTTTTAAACTATGTATTCATTCTTCTCACTGATTTTTTATCAAATCTTATTTTAAAACTATGAATTAATATTTTTTTTACCAAATGACTTTTTTATCATATGTGATTTTAAGTGAAGTGCAATCACCTGTTTTGTTTTTGTTGTGTTTCTATCTTTAGTTGTGTACTTATACATATTTTTATATTTGTACGACAAATAAACGAAATTAGTCTGGGATCACACTATGAAAGTTTTCTTTCAGAAAGTCTGAGTTTATGGGTGAGAGAGGAGAGAAAAAAGCAGGTTCTCTTTCCCTCTCACCAATGAACTCAGACTTTCTGAAAGAAAACTTTCATAGTGTGAACCCAGACTTAAGTACAAAATGATGTGTACTATGTATTAGTATTAAACAGTTTTATTTCAATTATATATTTCTATAGGAAATTTTTTAAATTCTGTTACTGATGTATATAAGAAAATATCTTTCTTATATGCTTGTTACAGATATAAGAAAGAAAATCGGTGCATTTTTACGCTTTCTTATATACGTATTGTACTGTATGTACAAAATTTTTTTTTTATTTTTCGAATTTATTCTATGAGTTAAATTTCAGTTATGTATTTTATAAAGCTTTTTTGTAATAGTATTATTCCTTCACTTTTTCATGAATGACTTTATACACTACCAGACTATTATATTGTATCTTCTTGTTACATTTTACCTACGCTATCCTTTGGATAGCAATGAAGTATATTGTAGGCACAGAAAAATTTGCAATTATTAGACACCAGCAGAATGTAATGCATTTTCTGGACCGCTACGGCCTTCGTCAGCATTCTTTGTGTCACACTGGATAGTGATACTTTATAAATTGAATGTATTTAATATAAAGTAACCTGCGAGAGGAAATAATTCCCAGTTTCAATAATATATGTATTTACATTTTAATACATTGTTCAAGAACAATGTATTAACTCACAATTTTTATTTTTCAATTTTTGGAAAAACTGTTTAAATAATATGCTTATCATGCCATTTTGTCTACTTCTAGGAAGACAAAAAGTGAAATTAGCAGCGCAACTCTTTTCAGACACAACGGCGCATGCTTTAGAAGATGCTACTCCCATGGCATGGAACTCTACAACCCGACCAAAACGGCAGATTTCTTGCAGCTCGTAAATGATTGGTTCGACATATTGAATTCAAGTATGACCACATTTAGATACCCAGGCAAGGTTAGTTAAAAACTTTTATTTATCTTATACTAGCTGACCCGGTCCGCGTTGCTGGCCCTAAGCAAACATTAGTGTTGTATTACCAGACGATTTAAATTGAGCTTTAAACGAAATTTACGGCCTTTAAACGGTCAAGCCGTTCTCAAGTTATGCGCTTAATAGAAAAAGTAGGCGTAAAAGTAGGGGTGGTAAATTTTTCTTTCGATGAAAACTTAAAATGGATTCATACGAACATTTGAAAGAAAAATTTGTCAAATCGATGGAGCCGTTTTCTGATTTTAGGTAATTCGAAAAAAGTGGGCGGGGCAAAATTTTCTTTTCGTATAAATCTAAGTTGGACCATGGCGATCATTTTAAAGAAAAAATTGTCCAAATTATATAGATGTCATTGGTGGTGCAATATGAAAATTGGATTTTGCCACGCCCCTTCGCCCGCAGACCAAAAATCAAAAATCAGACTTCACAGTGTCACCCGCCTGAATATTCTGAAGATTCCCTGAAAATTTCATCAAAATCGGCCCAGCCGTTTTGGAGTCTATACGTTACATACACACATCCTATTTTATATATATACTAGCTGGACCCGGTCCGCTTTGCTGGCCCTTAGTAAAGATTTAAAATTTTATAAAATATGAACGATTTTCAAAACAATAAAAAAAAATAAAATAATAAATGTTTAACTTACCAGCAAATGCTATTAGATTCTTCATGTTTGTTTAAAATTATTGGATACCCTAACCGCGTATTTGAAAAATATTTATGGAAGTGGAAATAGACTTTTGTAAACTAAAATTAACATAAATGCAAATCTTTTATATTTTTAATCAGGCTTAAGTTCAATAAATTTAATTTTCATTAAATTATTTTTATGAAGAAAGGAATTTTACAACATGAAAATTAATTAAAATTGTTATTGATAATCTCTCATTCTTGACCGTGGCCGGGGCTCGAACCCGGGCCGGCAGGTTACCATGACATGTTTCGATCGCAACCACTCGATCTCCTCAGATGGATTTGCCGTTTTACACTCGCAGCCATCGACGTCTGCTGACGTCAATAGTCAAACATCAATCCTTAAACCAAATTGTATTTTAACCTTTGGTAGATCGAAGTTTGCTTTTTTTTTTTTTTGAATGATTATCCATTTTAATTGATCTTACATGTTCTTCTTTACTTCTGTTTTTTCGTACTTTTGTCAAGAATTTTTCTTGAAGTCCAAAGTACATTTTTTTTTTGTTTTTTTTTTCATTTTTTGTCTTTCTTTTTCCTGTTGACCTTTTTCAGCACAACTTGAAGGACAAATGAACACATAGAGCTCGTGCCCTAGCTTTAACAATAATTAGTATTGTGGTTATTTTGTTGTACTATTTATGGTTTTCAATCCAAATCTTTTATATTTTTAATCAGGCTTAAGTTCATTAAATTTAATTTTCATTAAATTATTTTTATGAAGAAAGGAATTTTACAACATGAAAATTAATTAAAATTGTTATTGATAATCTCTCATTCTTGACCGTGGCCGGCGCTCGAACCCGGGCCGGCAGGTTACCATGACATGTTTCGATCGCAACCACTCGATCTCCTCAGATGGATTTGCCGTTTTACACTCGCAGCCATCGACGACTGCTGACGTCAATAGTCAAACATCAATCCTTAAACCAAATTGTATTTTAACCTTTGGTAGATCGAAGTTTGCTTTTTTTTTTTTTTGAATGATTATCCATTTTAATTGATCTTACATGTTCTTCCTTACTTCTGTTTTTTCGTACTTTTGTCAAGAATTTTTCTTGAAGTCCAAAGTACATTTTTTTTGTTTTTTTTTTTCATTTTTTGTCTTTCTTTTTCCTGTTGACCTTTTTCAGCACAACTTAAAGGACAAATGAACAGATAGAGCTCGTGCCCTAGCTTTAACAATAATTAGTATTGTGGTTATTTTGTTGAACTATTTATGGTTTTCAATCCAAATCTTTTATATTTTTAATCAGACTTAAGTTTATTAAATTTAATTTTCATTAAATTATTTTTATGAAGAAAGGAATTTTACAACATGAAAATTAATTAAAATTATCAATAACAATTTTAATTAATTTTCATGTTGTAAAATTCCTTTCTTCATAAAAATAATTTAATGAAAATTAAATTTAATGAACTTAAGCCTGATTAAAAATATAAAAGATTTGGATTGAAAACCATAAATAGTTCAACAAAATAACCACAATACTAATTATTGTTAAAGCTAGGGCACGAGCTCTATGTGTTCATTTGTCCTTCAAGTTGTGCTGAAAAAGGTCAACAGGAAAAAGAAAGACAAAAAATGAAAAACAAAACAAAAAAATGTACTTTGGACTTCAAGAAAAATTCTTGACAAAAGTAAGAAAAAACAGAAGTAAGGAAGAACATGTAAGATCAATTAAAATGGATAATCATTCAAAAAAAAAAGCAAACTTCGATCTACCAAAGGTTAAAATACAATTTGGTTTAAGGATTGATGTTTGACTATTGACGTCAGCAGTCGTCGATGGCTGCGAGTGTAAAACGGCAAATCCATTTGAGGAGATCGAGTGGTTGCGATCGAAACATGTCATGGTAACCTGCCGGCCCGGGTTCGAGCCCCGGCCACGGTCAAGAATGAGAGATTATCAATAACAATTTTAATTAATTTTCATGTTGTAAAATTCCTTTCTTCATAAAAATAATTTAATGAAAATTAAATTTAATGAACTTAAGCCTGATTAAAAATATAAAAGATTTGGATTGAAAACCATAAATAGTTCAACAAAATAACCACAATACTAATTATTGTTAAAGCTAGGGGACGAGCTCTATGTGTTCATTTGTCCTTCAAGTTGTGCTGAAAAAGGTCAACAGGAAAAAGAAAGACAAAAAATGAAAAAAAAAACAAAAAAAATGTACTTTGGACTTCAAGAAAAATTCTTGACAAAAGTACGAAAAAACAGAAGTAAGGAAGAACATGTAAGATCAATTAAAATGGATAATCATTCAAAAAAAAAAAAAAGCAAACTTCGATCTACCAAAGGTTAAAATACAATTTGGTTTAAGGATTGATGTTTGACTATTGACGTCAGCAGTCGTCGATGGCTGCGAGTGTAAAACGGCAAATCCATCTGAGGAGATCGAGTGGTTGCGATCGAAACATGTCATGGTAACCTGCCGGCCCGGGTTCGAGCCCCGGCCACGGTCAAGAATGAGAGATTATCAATAACAATTTTAATTAATTTTCATGTTGTAAAATTCCTTTCTTCATAAAAATAATTTAATGAAAATTAAATTTAATGAACTTAAGCCTGATTAAAAATATAAAAGATTTGGATTGAAAACCATAAATAGTTCAACAAAATAACCACAATACTAATTATTATTAACATAAATGTTTGAAATAAAACTGGCTATTAAACCATATAATTTTTTTTTTCATTTGGGTGATTTTAGCGTATTTTAGTGAATTACCGCTGAATTGATAAATGTATATTGATAAAGATTTAGTGACATACCATGCATCTAAATTTTAAAACATTATGTTTAGCGATTACGACGAAAATGACAAAAATATAAAAACGTGGTACCATCTAACGGATAAATACGAAACTCCACAGAAACACTCATCATGCCTGATACATCAAACACACCAATTTTGGTCAAAGTCGGTGCAGTAGTTTTTGAGTTTAGCGATTACAAACAAACACGTCTCTTTTATATATATAGATGTTATAATCAAAAATAGATAATAATATCAGGAACCGTACGGCCTTGCATTGGAATGCCAAAACAACATTTTACTGCAAATGGTTAATCTAATGTCGTCACCAATTGTACCTGGCAGAAAAAGTTTAGAGCCTTTTCAAAAAGGCATAATAATAACAAACAATGCCTTGATGATGCTACAAAAATATGTTAAGAGGTACAACATGACATATCTCGTGTCGAACCGGCTTAACCAAGATGTTTTAGAGCATTTCCTTGGTGCCATTAGAAGTAAAGGTGGTTTGAACGACCATCCGTCGCCTCGAGATTTTAAATACAGGCTGCGGAAGTACATCTTGGGTAAGTTTTAAAACAATTATTTCTTTCGTCAAATAATAAAATTTTTATATTTTAAGCGAAAAACACAGAACATTTGAATGGCTTAGGGAACGTCGAAGATGACCGTACTGGCTGGCTAAACAATTCCCTCGACCTTAAGGTACCAGAAAATACAGAGGAAGGCCAAGCGGATACATTAAATGACCCTGAAGACTCTTTTGCTGATCCAAGCAAAGAAGAAGAGCTTTACGACCTAGGGGAAACGAATTTTGATGACATTGGTATTCTTTAAGAGGATGCTCTAGAATACATATCAGGATATGTAATCAAAAAGCTCAATCTTGGGGAATACGAGTGCCATAACAATTCATTTTCATGGGTCGATGAAGTATCGAAGGGTTATTTAAAAAAGCCAACTCAACACTTCCTTGAGGATTTTAAAAAAATGGAAGTGATATTTGAAAATGTGAATGGCAATCAAATATCCCATCGTCGAAACCTCCACAAGCATCTTTTGGAGCGAAGTTCCTGAATAAATGTGCCAGAGAAAGTAAAACGATTATTTTATAAATGTCGCATTTACTTCCGCGTACGACATTTGAACAAGAGGTTGAGAATCCAAAAGGCCAGGCAAAAAATAAAAATTCCGCCTATTAGAAATGTAAGTATTATAAAAATTGTCTGCAAACTTACACAACTAAACTGTAATTTATAACTTGTTATACCCCCTTTTTTCTTAGATTTCAATAGATCTCATTTTACCACATCACGTCTTTCCACTGAAAAGACTAAAACACCAATTAGTCTTAGGATCGGATGCGTAAAGGGGTAGTGAAGCGTAGTGATTATAGCCTATCCTACCCTATGGCAACCTCACCTGCACGTGGCGCATCCTGCCGATAACAAATGAGGCTCTGCCGACTACTTCTAGAGCATTTAACAAATAACACAAAAAGGAAAGTATTTTAGAACACGTATTATGTTTTTAAGCCTTACATAATTTGTTTTTCTTTTCTTTCAGCTTTTTATCTTGCAATGAAATGAAGATAAAATATATATAGAAATAACGGATCTTCCACAAAATAAAACAAAAAAAAGGGGAATTAAATTGATTGATATTTATATATCGTTAGCTTAAATGCATTGTTCCTATCGGATAAATCTGACCCATTGGCAGGATCCCTAAGGAGAACATAGTATTACTATTGTCTGAAATTTTTATTAATATCTTTTGTATTTTAGATTTGTTGAAGCGAGTTTCATGAGCAACCTGTGGCTTATTTCATCTCCCTAATGCTTTTATTTTGTTGCTTCAACTATTATTATTTTTGTTTCTAGTTTTCCTTAATTTCTAATTTTCTTTGGTTATTATTATCCTTTTTATTTTTGTTAATTTTGGTTTATTGAATTTTAAGTTTGAATTTGATTTGTATTTACACTTTAATTTGCACTATTTTTAAACTTCTTTGAATTTGTCTTTCTTTTTTTTTGAGTGTAGAATACTCGCTACTTTTTTTATTATTTCTCTTTGTTCCCTTTTTTTCTCATATTGTACATACTGAACTCCCTTCATTTTGTAATCTCGAATAAGCAAGAAGCTTAAATAAATGTGTTAAGATTTAATTAGAAAAACCAACCGTGTTTTTCTTCAATTTGAAAAAAATAATAAGAGGCTAGAAAGCGGAAGTCTAGCCAACATTTGGTCCTTCGATAAATCCTAGAGGAGCTAGGATTGGAATAACCAGTGGCATACATGTCCACTGAATGCCAGCAACAGTTGTTCTACCGTAACAACTGCGGCAAATTTGGTTGAAGTGTCGTCCATAGTTGTTCCACCGCAACAACTACGACATCAGCAGCAGTTCCAGCAGGAAGGTAAACGTTCACAATTGTGCTAAAAGTTCCAAGAAGGAAGAAAGGTCTACCAGACGATTGATTTTCGAGAGGAAAAATCAACAAGGTAACCATTAATTATCATCAAAAGGATTAGATTGGGTAAGTACAGTGTTTTAATTATATTTAGTGCGATTGTGTGAGTTTTATTGAAAAGTGCAAAGAAAATTAATTAAAATTACTGCATAATCATATCCAAACAAGGTATCGAACATAACCTTAAAATTTAATAAAAAAGCCATCACTGATACAAAAAATCCCTAACGTGCCAACACTATTAAAAATTACCAACACTATATAAGAAAAAGCAACGGAGTTTTTTTTATTTACATGCGCACTGCTGTTAAACATAATTGCCATACTCGTCACACTCATTACTAAGTGGTTCAATTCCGTCATGTTCCCCAACTTTTATGTACAATTAAATCATTACGGACAAGGTTAAAGTCATTTTTCAATCACGGAAGAAGGTAATGAAAAAGAAAATATAAGTGCATATTGTGTAAAACAAAAAATCTAAATAAAAAATAATTAAATTAAAAGAAGCATTTTTGTAATTAAAAAAAAAAGGAAAACAGTGAAAGAAGAACATAAATAAAAGGCACTGAATTTATGGAAAAAGAAAATATTTAAAAAATTGAATTAAAGTGGTAGAAAAGAAAGGAAAAACACACAAAAAAATAACCACAACACAACAAAGCAAAGGCTGTCTCAAAAACACGAAGGTTCCCAGTACGGAGTGTTTTACGGGGAAACGGTGAGTTCGTAAAAATTAAATAGTTATTTATTGCGTGAAGAATTTGGTACGGTTGTATTAAAATTAAAGGGAAAGGCGGTTTGGCATCAGAAAGATAATATTAAAAAAAAAAATTGTAATGATAATTTTTTTTATGGAAAAATCCACACGGTGACCGTTCAAGGGGTACACAAAATTTGTTGAAAGCATTATTACAATTGAATGCAGTGACATCAAATTTAATAAGGTCTGAAAATAAAAGGATGATTCGGAAAGTGCCGTTTTTTAAGGAAAATTTACAGTGTGACCCGGCAAGTGGTACACAAAAGTTTGAAAATAGCCTAATTATTTATTACAAGGATACATCAATTTCTATTAAACTTTGAGAATAAAAGGGTGACTCGAAAAGAGGTAATTTTTAATAAAAAATTTACACAGAGGCCCTACATTTAAAGCATTATTTAATAAATAAAAGTGAATGCTTATGAACTACCCGTTCGAAATTTGTTGTGAAGTTTGTTCGATTATTTTTGAAAAATTGTTTGGAGAAAAGAGTGCGTAGTTTTTAAAAAATTTAATTTAAAGCACAATTATAATAATTATATTGGGAATTTTTATGAGTAGATTTTTTAATAAATTTTACGAAATCTGAGTAAAATTAAATTGTGGATAAATATTGAAAATAATTTTTTTGGTGGTAAAGGAGAAGATTTTAATAAACAAAAGGTATTACAAGAACAAAATTTATTTAAACATTTGAATAAACCTGATCTGGTGCTAGATAATCATCTGAGGAAATTATTGGTAGTTTAATTCGAGTATTTTTAAAAATTTTTGGTTAAATTTAAAGCTGTTTTTTAAACATTTTGCTTCGCTTTTATTCATCCCGAATAATTTTAACATACCTTTATATAAGGTTGAATTTCTTCACGATTGTTGTTGGTAAATCTTTAATTTTTGCTTGAAAAAGCGTTGAGGTATAAAATATTTTAAGGCTTTTGAGCCAAATTTTATAAAAATGGTTTCGGAAAGAGCATGTAAATACGACATTCGACAAGTAGTGAATTTCTGCGCTACTTTTGAAAAGATTTCTTCAGAAGCTTTGACGATTTCACTTTTAGAGGTAAAGCAGTCTGAAGTTGAAAGAAGATGGCTGAAGATGATAGCAACATTTGAAGAATTCATCAAAGGTTATGAAAAGGTGAAAGAAGAAGAAGATTTTCCAGATGAAATCAGTGATGTCAGATGAAATTTTAATAGTTCCCTACGATTACATAAAAAAAATCCTCACATTTCCCTACAACAGCAATATTTTCCCCCTACAATTTTCCCTACCTTATATTAGGTACTAGTAAAACTCAAATATTATTAATAATTCAATATAGTAAATTTTATTTACTTTAAACAAAAAACAATAACATACATTAAATAAATTTCAGGTAGTTTGAGTAAAAAACAAAAATTAAAAAAATAAAATAAAAATCTACATATGTGTGTATACGTATAAAAAATCCGTTGTAAAGCACTTGCGAATTCATTTTCTTAAAATGACTTTCTGTACAACGGAAGCTTGTACAGTTTAACATTTTTGATTGTAAGTATGATCTAAGAATACATATGGAATTTAAAACCTCGTGACTCAGTTTATTTCTTTTTTTTGTACGGACGTCAGTAACAATTGAAAATATCCTCTCAGCATCTGCATTGGCATGCGGTAAACTCAATAGAATTTCGGATAATTTTGAGAGGCAAGGGAATACTAAATTATCATTGAAGTTCTTGGACTTTGATATATATAACCAAAATGGTTCCAAATCCATCTTTGAAAGAGAATTAATTTCTTCCTCTGAAAAACTATATTCTAGGGTTAGCCATTCTTGAGTAAGAAGATTAACATCAATATTAAACTTTTCACATAACATTTTAAATTTAAAAGTATTGAGTACCTGGGTACTTAATACTCAAAAGCAATTATTCAAAAACAAAGTACCCAGATTGTGATTATTGAAGCGATGTGCTTTAATACAATTTCCCTACATTTTTACGAAAATAAAAAATCTGTCTTTTTTTCCCTACAGTCTGATTTTTGAAGAAAAATTCCCTACAAGTAGGGAATTTTACCTACATCTGACATCACTGGATGAAATTACTCTGAGATACGAAGATGCCTGTGAACAGTGCCAGATGCTTAAGGCTAAAATAATGGACTTGTTAAAGGCTAAGGCTCCACAACAAAAAGCGGCAGATACAATAGTACGTCAGTCGTCTCTTAAGTTACCTGCGGTCGAAATCCAAACGTTTGAAGGGGGTTTAGACAAATGGCCAGCATTTAGGGATATGTTTAGGGCAGTGGTTGGAAATGAGCCTTCGGTGGCTCCTGCGCACAAATTATATTATTTACTTGGCAAGACGAGGGGGGAGGCCTACCAACTCATAAAAGATTATGATTTGGTAGATTCTAATTTTGAGTTAGCTTGGCAGGCTTTGAAAAACCGCTACGAGAATAATGCCATGTTTCCACGGTACGTGATTCGCTCTCTATTTATGCTTCGCATGCCAATCATGAACAAAGCAACTGCTTTGCCATACAAAATTTTGAGAGCGAAGCAAGTAGATTCATATTGAATCTACTTGCGAAGCACGAAAAATTACTCTCTTCTCCAATTTTTATCGCAAGTTTATCTGAACTAGCTGTAAAAATCGATTGTTTCAGAGTTGTCAACTCGGTGCGTTTCGCACCATTTTTGGTGCTTTTTTAAATTATTTCTGCGATAACAATAATGATGAAAATATTAACTTTATTAATTTGGAGTTATTATAATAAATTTTTGATCTCTTTTTAAAATGTTTTACGCAGAATTTATTAAATTAATTTACAAAAATGTATCATTAATAAAAGGTTTATTAAACAAATTTTCATAGAAAATTCGTTTTATAAACCTGTCATAAATCCAAAATATTTTTTGTGAATATGGGGGTTTGTATTTATGTAGAAATTTGTTTAATTTTTTTATAAAGTTTTTGGTTTTTCTTTTTTAACTATGTAAAATACGATAAATTTTGAACTATTGTTAATTTTGAATCCTTAAGCTTCGTACAGACGATGGTCAGATCTTACAATGTTGTCATTAAATTTGCTTAAAATGTCTTGCAACTGTTTGAACATTGTAAGCTCATTTTCATTTGGCAGATGTGTAAAATTAATGCATCTGACAATTATGCCATTGAAAAATGACAGCATTGTAAGATCTGACCACCGTCTGTACGAAGCTTTACTAGATATTTATGTATAGTTGATCTCTTTATAAAAAAATTTGTATATATTTAATGTAATTAAAAAATATGTATCTAGTACATATGAATACCGAGTCGAATTCAACAAGGTAAACTCGTCGCTACAACAATTACAACTCTAACAAAAACAACAGAAGTATACATACTTTGTAATCAATTTTAATAAAAGTTTCACACAAAATAAATTGTTTCGCAAATAATTTTAAGTCTGAGTTCATACGGCTCATGTCTTATTGACAAGATTCTTCCTTTTTCTTCTTTGAACATGAATTGGCGTTCAAATGATTCATCTCGACGACATGTTTTTTTTTATAGTCGTGCGTTTGCATGTGTGCTTTTTTGATATTGAAGACAATAACAAAATATACAACGAATAAAAAAGCAAAACGTAAAGACAGTACCTACATGCATCTGTGTACTCGTTTCTTTTCCCCTCGTCCTCTTGCCTATAAAGTAGCAATCATGTCAATAAGACATGAGCCGTATGAACACAGACTAACTTCGACAATTTAATGTACATAATTAAAACAAAAACAAGTAAGAGTGCTATATTCGGCTGTGCCGAATCTTATATACCCTTCACCATTGTGCGAGCAGAATACAGAGCAACTAAATAATTTTTACATATACATACATATTTACAATACTTAAAACTTCATTATAAATGAAATTTAAAAAGCGAAAACTGGTAAATATTATTTTTAAATTGTTTTGGAACATAACAATATTAAAAAAATATTCTTTTTAAAAAACCAAGATTCGAAGCAGGGAACTCACAGTTTCTAACTTAACACACAACTTACCATGAAGGAACGCTGTTTAAATATCATTAAAATGAAATATAGACCGTTTACTGTTTACAACTCAACACAGTTTTTTGTTTGTTTTCTTTTTGTAAAGGCACTGTTGTCATTTTTTATCTCTTTTGGCGAGTTTTTAAGTAGCGAAAAAACACAAAAATTCCTAGTTTCTATTTTTAAAATTATTTCGTTAAATAGATGAAATAATAAACGAAAATCATATTGGGCATTATGCTAGTATATGTAAACAAATGCGAAGGGGGGGAGAGATGAGAACCGGATTTGAACTTCGCTTTTCATAAGGACCCAGAATATATATACTTTATAGGGTGCAGGACCTTCGGTGAAGGGTATAAAAAACAAACTTAATTACAAAAAGAGTAATTTTTGGGATTTCAGTATATTGGTCATAACTCTGCTATTTCTGAACCGATTTGAAAGATTTATGTACCAACGTGTTAAAGAAGAAATTTGCCATTTATTTTGGTTGTAAGACTTGGACTCGGGAAGATCTATGGTTCCCGAAAATGGGTATTTTCCAAAAAAAAATTAATATTTTGGTCATAACTTTTTCGTATCTGAACCGATTTTCCCGAGTTTTTCAGAAAATATTTTTTATTAATTAAATTTCCGATCTTTTAATATATAAGGCGTAACCATAGGTCATATAACAGTCAAAAAATTCAGGTTTTAATACAATTTTTAATACTTTTTGTATGGAAGGTACCACGCCCACTTCTACAATCCCGCCCACATTTTGTGGAATGGTGTGCATTTATAACCTTAATGTTTGTACCAAATTTGAAAACTTTGGCTCTTGCCGTTCTCCAGATATACAGAAAAAACTAATAAAAATACAACAACCACAAGGGATTTTTTGGAAAAATTAGAGGCAGTCGTGGTTTTTTGGTCATATCTCAGCCATTGTTGGACCAATCTGGCTGAATTTCCATAGCAAGAAATGGTGGACTATATGTGACATAAATGTTAAACAACCTAGCCGCTATCATGTCTGGAGTCTCCGGAAAACACATATCAAACGTAAGACGGACGGACAGACGGACGGATATCGTTAAATCAACTTCTCTCCTCATAAGGACCCAAAATATATATACTTTACAGGGCCTAAGATCAATATTGTAGAAATTACAAACGGAATGACAAACTTATATATACCCTTTTCCACCTGTGGTGAAGGGTATAAAAATAAAGAAGAACATTTTTTGACAAATTGGACTTAACACCTTACGAGCAGTTGCTCTAAAGAGTACCTTGTTGAATTCGCCTTGATTGAATACAAACAAATTTGTGTAGTTTTTTTTATGTTTGTTAAATTTTATTTTTTTCCTAAAAACTCTGAACTGAAAAGACTGTTTAATAGTTTTACAGTAGAATCGTGAAAAAGTAAACCGAAATATTCCAAGGGGTTAACTTTTTCGAACTATTAAATTTTCTAAGCGGTATTTAATTGTAAAAAATGCAATAATAAACACATTCTGCTGTATTTTAATATAAAAATAAATATTTTAAATAAAAAAGAAATTCTAAACTTGCTGCGTTTTTTTTTCTCCATTTTGGTGCGTTTTGAAAATGCAAAGTAAACAACACTGATTTGTTTATTAAAGATAACTGTCAATTCGAAGCAAGTAGATACGTCGTGTAAACACCATGATTCATTAACATGATTCAGAGAGCGAAGCAGGTGATTCAAATCGTCGTGGAAACATGGCATAAGCGAATTTTAATTAACAATCAAATTAGAAAAATTTATGGCATCCAGGCCCCTCAGAATGAAACTTTGAGATTTTTAAGGCAACTTCAAAACACGGTGAGCGATGGTTTGTCGATTATTAGTTCGTTTCAAGATAAGGTGGCTGATAATGACCCCTTTCTTATGCATATTTGCACTTCAAAGCTCCCAGAAGAAACTTCGCGTGCGTGGGAAGATTCTTTGACTAACCATAAGGAACTGCCTACTTGGCAACAACTTAACAAATTTTTGTCTGAGCGAATTGAAACTTTTACAAATTTGAGGAAGCCGCCCGGCCGAGACAACAATACCTCAAAATCCCAAGTTTTTTGTTCTAATGCTGAAACCGATAAAGGTAAATTTAGCTGCAAGAAATGCCAACAGAATCATCCATTACGATTCTGCAAATATTTTAAGGGTTTGTCTGTCCATGATAGAATCAAATATGTTTATACGAACAAATTTTTTGCGAATCGTTTTTCCCCCACTCATTTCAAAACGAAATGTCAGAGCACCAGTAGCTGCAACAGATGCAATCAAAGGCACCACACCATGTTACATATTGAAGAAGATCAAGCGAGAAAGGTCCCCACTCAAAGGGCGTCATCTCATCAGCGGGTTCGTGACGATGAAACCCCATCAGGGTCGGGCATTCAGAACAACATAAGGCCATCCAGTTCTCAAGCAGGACGATATGCCACTTCGGGTGCAAATGCGAGGGAGTCAGTTCAAGTTAATTTGTCTCAACACAGCGGAACTACAATCTTACCCACAGCTTTGGTTCATGTAGAGCATTTAGGCGAAAAATTCACTGATCGCGCATTAATTGATACAGGGTCGACTAGAAGTTTTATCCTAAGGCGTGTTCAACAGAATTTAGCGATCCCCCTAGAACGCCATCATAGCGAAATATCAGGGTTTGGTGAGACGGTGGAAGGAAGTTCGAAGGGAAGGTGCTTTGTCACAGTTAAAGCTCGAATATCCGATTTTAAAATAAGGATCCGAGCGATTATGGTACCAACATTAGCACACTTAATGCCTTCACAGCCGATTCCAGTTCAAAAGGTGACAGATATAAAAGGTTTGAAGCTTGCAGATCCCTATTTCTACAAACCTGCGGCAATTGAAATGATTATTGGTAGTGATTACCTGCCTTTTATAAATCTGAGCGGCGTAAAAATGAATATCGGAAACAATCTTGAAGCCCGAGAGTCCCACTTTGGCTGGTATTTGCTAGGCCCTGAACCAGAAACTAGAGTTCAATCATTCCATACTTTTGTTTCGTTTGGCCCTTCATGAGCAATTAAAAAAGTTTTGGGAAATAGAAGAGGCGGAAAAAACCGATTTTCAAGCTGAAAGTGACATTTATTGTGAAAATTATTTCAAAATTATTTTGACAGTCTGATGGACGTTACGTAGTTCGACTCCCGTTCAAGGAACAATTTCCTAAAGAGATTTTTTTAGGCCCCTCCCGAAATATGGCTCTTGCGCAGTACCATAGAATGGAGAAAATGCTCGATAAGACCCCAGATTTGAAGGCGCAGTACGCTGAAGTTCTTCAAGAATATCTAGACTTGGATCACATGGAACCAGTTGTACATTTTGAACCCAAAGCAGAAAAAGTCTCTTCATTTTTCTACCCCACCACGCGGCAATCAAGCCCGAAAGTAAAACCACAAAAGTGCGAGTGGTATTTAACGCCTCAAAGAAAACAGGAAGCGGGTTTTCATTAAATGACGTGACGATACCAGGGCCCAACGATTCAGACGGATTTGATGCAGTTTGTTTTACGATGGCGAAATTATAAATACGTATTCACTGGAGATATCCAGAAGATGTATAGGCAGATTTTGATGCATGAGGCAGATCGCCCTTATCAACAAATTTTATTTCGCAACAACACGGAGGGAATTCATTTCAACTTCAGACTGTTACGTTCGGCGTAAATTGCGCCCCCTTTTTGGCGATTAGGACTCTACTTGAGCTAGGTCATGATTGCAGACACCTGTATCCTAAAGCATCTGTTATTCTGAAGAACGAGGTCTACGTTGATGACATATTGTCCGGGGGACACACGCTTGCAGAGGCCAAGCAGAAGCAAGTGAAGCTTATTACAGCTTTGAAATCTGGTGGCTTTCTCCTTAAAAAGATGACAGCAAACGATCGATTTTTACTAGAAAGTTTGCCCCGGAAGGATCTTCTAGACGAAGATTTCTTGAAGTTTGATGACTCCAGCTCTTTAAAAACATTGGGGATTCGCTGGAATGCGTTGGCGGATACATTTTACTATGCTGTAGAGCCAATTGAAATTACCCCATCCGCTACAAAACGGAAAATCTTGTATAATTGCAAGATTATTTGACCCCCTAGGCTGGTTAGGCCCAGTCGTTATTATTGCTAAGACTTTGATGCAAGAATTATGGGAAGAAAAGTCTGATTGGGACGAAGGGGTACCTCCACACATACTTGTGAAATGAAATTTATTTTTGAAAAACTTGCCATTTATTTCGACCATTAAGATACCTAGATGGGTAGATTTCTCCCCAGGATATAAGATCCAAATTCATGGCTTCTGTGATGCCTCAGAGAAGGCATATTGTGGTTCGGTATACATTCGAACAGAAAACTCAGAAGGCCCAATAAATAGCCATTTGCTGGTAGCCAAAACGAAAGTTGCTCCGATCAAGCGGACTAACGTTCAGAAACTCGAATTGTGTGGAGCTTTATTGTTGGCTAAGCTCATCCGTAGTGTAGTCACGGATTGTCAGTTCCCCTATGAACTATTTTTGTGGACAGACTCGTCCATAGTACTGGGTTGGTTGCAAAAACCTCCCTACACGTTGAAAACTTTTGTCGCAAATCGTGTGACTCAGATCATCAGCATCGCCAGCACTCAACACTGGAAACACGTCAAAACTGAAGAAAATCCTGCAGATATGGGCACTCGAGGCTGCTCCCCGCAGGAGCTTGCAGACAATCAACTCTGGTGGCATGGCCCCACCTGGCAACAACTTCCCACACCATTGTGGCCAGTACCTCGTGCGTTTGACCCAGTCGACTTAGAGACAAAGAAGTCTATAATCAACTTTCATCTTGACGTAAATTGCATAGATATGCTTGAAGAATTTTCATCTTTTCCAAGGGCGTTGCGAATTCTTTGCTATCGACTTAGATTTGTCAACCGAGTTCTTAAGAAACCATTCTCCACCGAAAAGTTTATTACCGCTCAAGAAATTAGCTCAATGAAGACTCGACTCCTCTCGCTCGCTCAAAAGAGGTATTTTTACCGTGAATACGATTGTCTTAAGGAAAAGAGACCGTTAAGCCGCAAAAGCAGATTGCTTAGCTTAAATCCCTTAATTGATAAGGACGACCTTTTACGAGTTGGCGGCAGGCTTGTCAATGCAGGATTAAGCTACGCGGAGCGTCATCCCGTTATTGTGCCAGAAGGGTCTCATTTCGCGAGGCTTCTAGTTAATTTTACACATCGCATTATGCTCCACTCTGAGCACCATATAATGCTACGTGCGATTCGCCAGGGATTTTACATCCCCAGATTGAAAAATCTTGTCCGAAAATGCATCAGAGAATGAAAGGGCCTGTACGATTTACAAGCATAAGGTCCATCACCAAATCATGGCCGCACTCCCCCCAGAACGTGTGAACTTTTCCCTGCACTTCGCATATACCGGAGTCGATTTCGCTGGTCCATTTAATATTAAATCTTCTACGTTGAGAAATGCGAAGATTCTCAAAGGTTACGCTGCTGTGTTCGTATGTTTTTCTACTCGAGCCGTCCATCTGGAAGTCTGTTCAGACCTCTCAACCGATGCCTTTTTAGCCTGCTTTCACCGCTTTACCGGGCGCAGAGGACTCCCCAAGACCATGTTTTCCGACAACGGTCGAAATTTCGTCGGTGCAAGCTATGCTCATCTTAAGGGCCACCACGAGTTCTGCATATGGTCTTTTATACCGCCATATGCACCTCATATGGGTGGCCTCTGGGAGGCCGCAGCCAAGAGCATGAAGTCTCACCTGAAGAAAGTTACCAGCAACCTGTCTTTCACGTTCGAAGATTTCAGTACGCAGAAAGAACGCGACAACTTAAAACCAAATGATATTGTTATAGTCAAAGAAGACTTACTCCCACCTACCGAGTGGCTCCTTGGTCGCGTTAATAACGTCATCTATGGTCGAGACAGCAAAGTAAGAGTTGCTGAAGTAATCACCAAGAAGGGTTTAATTTTACGCCCAGTAGTAAAACTATGTTTGCTACCGACAAACACTATGAGTAAACCCCAACCACAACCTACCAAATAGTCTACCGAATTCCTCAACAAAAATAGAAAATTAGAAAACTCAGTCGCACTAGGTATTTTTTAACACTGTATATACTTCTTTCTTCTCTTTTACTATCAAAACAGATGGAGAAGCGGCCACGCTGCCACATTTGTTACCTCAACCACCCTCTGCGGTACTGCAAGGCATTTCAGGGGCTCAGTGTTGAGCTCCGCTGGAAGACAGCAAGGGGAAAGGGCTTCTGCCTGAATTGTTTCGCCACTGGCCATTACCGACGCCAATGTCCTTCGGCCAACCGATGTTCAGTAATGGTCAACGGTCAACCCTGCAACGCCCTTCATCACACTCTGCTCCATCCAGAAGTGAAGAAAGATGTCGTCGCTGAACCTCATCGCGAGGATCCGGTGGCAGCTAAAGCTCCTGCAGCCATAGTTGCCAATTTAGCGCCTTTGGCGCTAGATTTAGCGCTTTTTACCTGTCGAAAAGGCGCATATTTTTTCCTTAGCGCTTTTTTTAAAAAGAGCGCTAAATTAGCGCTTTTATTGATACCCAACATTTTTGTACTTTTATTTGCATACATTAAAATCAAGACATATTAAACCAAATTTTGTTTCCGTTTATTAAATTCTTTACTCTGAAATGCATACTATACAAGGAAAGAACTTTTCCTTGTTGAATTTCGTTTCTTAAAAGAAGAAAATCCAAAAGTAATTTCTTGATTCTAACTTATTTTGTTCGTATTTAGAAAAATTTTCTTAAATAAAGAAACATTTTCTCATGATTAAAAAATTCACGTTTTT
The DNA here is from genome assembly GCA_963931875.1 of Pollenia griseotomentosa. Taxonomy (NCBI): domain Eukaryota; kingdom Metazoa; phylum Arthropoda; class Insecta; order Diptera; family Polleniidae; genus Pollenia; species Pollenia griseotomentosa. The sequence goes on from OZ007563.1 coordinate 145,740,201, forward strand.
AATATATGATCAAAAATTTCTTAAAACAAGAAATAGAAAAGTAGCTTATTTTTATTAATAACAATAAAGATATTTCTGAAATCAAGCGGCATTTATTTAATATTAGTCTGATTTTCTTGATTTTTTAATAGAATCGAATTTCTTGCATCAAAAAACAAATGCAAGTGATTTTTTTAAATTTTTCAGAAAATGCGCAAGAACACTTGGTTTGATTCAATTAATTTTTATTTGGATCGACATGGTAACAAATCAGTTAAAAGTTTCTTATTTTTATATTAAGTTTTTTTAAACTAACTAGTGCAACACGTTTTTATGAAAAAATTCAGGCTTTTTTTAAAAAGCAACGAAAACTTGATTTAAGTAACTAAAGAATTAAAATGGATTTTTTTTAGTTGTATTTAATGGTGTTTTCTTTTCTACAAAAAATGTGACATTTTATTTTAAAAAAATTGCAATATAGTGTCTGTTTCTTAAAAATTTTTCTCCCAAAAAGGGTGGCTTGTTTTATTCTAAAAAAACTCATCCTTTTCGGGAGCAAAATTTTTAGGAAACAGACACCAAATTGCATTTTTTTAAAATAAAATGTCACATTTTTTGTAGAAAAGAAAACACCATAAGTAAATTTTAGTTCGCTTTGAGTTATAACTTTTTGCTTAAACCAGGCAACACATGTTTACAATAAGAAATTTTTGGCTTGGATGAGAATGGTGCAAGACTTTCTTGGTTCAAGTCATATTTTCTGGTGATTTACTAAATAATTTTTTCCGTGTATATTTGAAATTATATTACTTTACCTTTTCTGAAAAAAACAAAAAAAAAAAAAAAAATCGGGGTAGAGAACTTGATTTAATTGACTTTACCGCGCTGAATCCAAATAGTTTATTCAATCACGTCTAGTTAACATTTAGTTTACTGATCTTCATGATTTCATGTCATATTTTATTTATAATAAACCTGCATTTCGCAGGTTCGCATAAAAAAACTAGACATGATAGAAAAAACTGAAAACGGATTTGAATTTAACGCTGTAATATCTTTGTATTTTATATATTTTTAATTAAAACGATTTTTTTTGAGAGCCAGTGTAATTAATAAAACTTGGTTCTTAAACATTTCATTAAGTCTGTTATTTAAATATTATTTAGCGCTTTTTAGCGCTTTTTGATTGGGGGCACGGCGCTTTTTGATTAAAAATAGTTCACAACCCTGCCTGCAGCCGTACGACCCACTATCTCCGAGGCAACACCACAAGCCGCGATCCCTCAACTGGAGGACCTTCAACTGGCAGCCATCCTAGACAGGTTCGAAGTGACCATAAAAAGGACGCTTGTTGACGCAGCAACGCAGACGGCCACTTGTCCGAGTAAGGTGCTGCTGAGCCAGGCTACCCAGACTCTGCAGAAGAGCCACCTGGCGCCGGTGTTCCCAGCTCGGCAAACGGTGTCGGTCCAGGCGTCAATCGTTACGTGCTGGCCGGTCGTTCCCCTCATCCGAGTGAACCTCTGGCTTAATGGTCAAAAGATGTTCACCACTTTCTTGCTGGACCGAAGAGCTAAGAGCTCGTACCTTTTATGGCACGTGGCCAAAGAACTGCCCGAATTCCAGCTGATTCGAAAGGGTGGCGAAGTGTTCGGCCAGTTTACTATGGAGCCAGCTTTTCCTCATCCCAAGCAAGATTCGTTCAAGATGAACCTTCCCTTGCGCGAGCGATTGGAGGTAGAGGTGCCTGATCCGGTTACCGATCCGGCCTTAGCCCAACATTTCCGGCAGTACGACCCCTTGGCTCACCCGTTTTTTTCCACCAACATAATTCAGAAGCTAACTACTCGACTAAAGTTTCAGCCAGCAGCATTTGTAGTACAGTTGTTTTCGGTTAATTGAGCCCCGCTTAATTGAGTTTCCCGTTTTATTGCACTAAAAACCATGGAACGAAATCATTCAGTATAACAGTCTATGTAACAATACCCGTTTAGTTGAGTTCCGTTTAATTGCGTCACCCGCTTAATTTGTGATGTGCGTGAGGGAAAATAATTTTTTGGTGAGAAATTTTGAACGGAATCAAAATCTCAACTTCGCTTCGCGATGGACAATGGCACGCTGGTGTTTGGGCTGAAGCTCGCCGGAAATGGGGGGTTCGTGTCCATCTACTCACACATACACAACTTAATTCGTGCCAAAAAAAAACGAAAGCTGTTAATAAACCGAAGCGATAGAAAACAAAAAAAAACATTGAACAAAAACGACCGTCGATTAATGATTAGATAAACTTTACGCGGTTCTCGACATGGCCGAGCTCGAGTCTTCAGGACCAGATGTTTTTGCCCTGGACAGGCTGCCCACCCCATATGACATTTGACTGTCATCCATGGCACTACTCATTGCCTGAAAGAAGAAAGTGTGGGAGTAATGCCCCAAATTGTAACTTACCATTTCGCCATACGAATGTTACTCTTCAACCAATTTCAATAAAGTCAAAACATATTCATTTGTTTTCTATAATCTCAAAAAAATATACAATATATGTTTATTTCTTATTTGTTCTACTAAACTTCAAAAAATATTACAATAACAATATTATAAAGGGGCATAATAATAATAATAATAATTTATAAAGAAAATGTTTGACATATATACTGTTGTTATAATTAGTTTCCGATTTTATAATAAAAGTGATTTAATAGTATATAAAAGAAATTTTATAAATACACAATTATTTGCCTGTATTCTTTGAAATAAAAAAAAATTATATTAAGGATTTTCAATACTATGGATAGGCAACTCTTTCCCAGTAAATTATTATAACGAAAGGTTTTTAGTAATAAATGGCAACTCGGTATAATTAATTTAGAGATTTAAAGATAAAAAAAAATTAGAAATGGCAACTCTGCCCATTCTATTACGTTTTCTCCAATTTTAAATCGTCCGATGAGTCACCCTATCATATCTGGCCTGTCAAATACAAGTAGTTGTTTACCCTTTTTTATCTGGTCTTGAAAATTGTTTTTGTTAAATGACTAAATAATCTAAATTTTGTATCATGAATCTTTCAACCCCTTCGATATCAATTCTGGAGAATAGTGCACAAAAAAAAATGGACAAAGGCAAACGCATTCGACAATAATATCGTAAGTTCAAACAAAATTTATTACTTTAGCCTGTTTTAATTCTCTTCTATTTTGTAGCAGAGATGGCCCTCCTACAAATTTTTGCGGTTGAAGATACAAAGGAAAATGGGATTATTTAGTTATTTATACAAGAATGGTTTTCAAGTTCCCGCTGGTTACCTCATGTATTTACCCATTTAGCGAGTCAATGTTTCCTTTCCCTTTATCTAATGTTTCCCTTATTTACCCAATTAGTTCACATAATCATCAATTCAGTCAATCATTCACTTGAGCATCATCCCGATTCCGAAATATTCGCTCAATGAGGTTTTTTATTAGTTAGTCTGTTAGGTCTTAGATTATCTATTTATTTATTCATTAAATTATTTATTTATTTATTATGTATTCATTTATTATATTATATATGTATGTATTGTTATTAATGTATTAAATTATTTATGTCTTAAGTTATTTATTCATTTATTAGGTTATATATTTGTTTTATTATGTATTCATTTATTATATTATATATGTATGTATTGTTATTAATGTATTAAATTATTTATGTCTTAAGTTATTTATTCATTTATTAGATTATACATTTGTTAAATTATTTAAGTCTCTACTCATCAATATCAGTATTCAAGTACTATTACGTCAAATCTAGATAATTAAGTTTCCATTTATTCGGTAATTCGCTTAAGTTTCAATCCAATCAGATAGGTATTCAAATTCCCATCTACCTACCAAGTTAAGGATTCGTTGGCCTAGGCAGTTCGATCTTATTCTTCCCAATTTAGGGTATTCAGTATAAGTTTAAATGCAAATTAAATCCAGAGATTTAAAAATTTAGAATTCGAATTTAGATGTATGTATCGAATTTATTTCAAATATTTGAATCCGGCTAAGGTTTCAAAATTGAATAAAGTCTTTAAATTCAAACTAAATTTTTAACTTTGAACAGGTATTAAAATGGAAATATGTGTGCTTAATTCAATCTTTAATCTGGAATAAGTACCATAAGGTCGAATTGGGGTTTATATAGTTAAATTCAATTCCAATTTAGAACTTGAATTTAAAACTAGCTTAAACACCCAAATCGGATTGAGCATTCGAATTTAAGTTAAGCAGTGAAATTCAAACCAGGCATCGAAAATTAAATTCAGATTCTATTAAAGTATACCGCGTTGATTTTAGTTTATGAATTTTGAGTTCACACTCCATATAAGGATTCCAATTCAAACCCAAGTTCTAAATAAGGAACTAAGATTTGAATTTCGTTAGAGTCTTTATATACAGTTAAGGTACCGAAATATTGATTGCGTTTTAAAATTAAACTTAAGTATTAATATTTAGGACCCAAATTATGACTTAGAATTCAAATCTAAATTAAGTTCAGATACCTGATTGCAAAATTTACTGTATGAGTTAAAATTGGATTTTTTGTTTAAATATCCAGGCTTTTTTCTATTCAGATATTAATCAAGCATTAGAGACTTTACTAAAATGTTTAAGAACTTCCAATAATAAAAAGTTATCCTGCCCTTTCCTGTCTGGTGTTAATAACGAATTCCAATTTTGAGATAATAATTATCAATGTTTATTAAAAAAAAAGGGGAAACAATGCTAATTTTGTTTATATATATACATATGTAAACTTAAAAAGAATTGTTTTTAAAAGAACTTACTATCGAGGTGACCAGAGTTTGGTAATCTTGGATAATATGTTAGAAAATAGGCTAATGTTAGGTTTTTTGCAGTAAATATACTTAATATAATAATTATAAGGATAATGATTAAAATTAATTGTAGTTAGTAATAAGTATAGTAATTGAAATATTATACGTATATGTAGTATGTATTTACTTTAGTATTAATCTTAGTGATAATTTACGATATATGTAAGTGTACCTAATTAAGTTAGAATAATTTTAAGGGTAGTTTACGCTCTATGAAAAATAATAGTTTTTTTTTTCTTTTCCTTGCTAAAACCATTCGGTATTCATTTCCCTTTCATTTGATTGCTTAATCCTTTTCAGTATAAATAAAAAAATTTGAATAAATGTAGTTAGTTTTAAGTCTAGGGTAAGTCTAGTTATTAATTTAGTAAGTGCTTAGTCACGTAGATTAAGTTTAGGGATAAGATATGGAAACATTAGATTTTAAGTCACAAAGTAGGTTAAATAGTGATATTAAGGGTAAGTATACTAATAATAAAAACCGTATAGTAAATTAGACTATGACCCTGAGCAGAATAATGTTAGAAGTAATATTAGGTATAATATTAATCCTAGTTTTTTTCACAATTATAAAATTAATTATAATTTTTAATGATAATTTAAATATGTTTAATTTTGGTAATATTACCAATTATACAAAGTTACGTCCGTTGCGAAAAATTTTAATAAAAGAATTTAATATTCGGTATCATCAAAAGTTAGGGACTCTGCCCAGTTTATGTGCGTATGTTTGTTTGATTCAATTACTTTTACCTGGGGTCCTTTTTCCTGATGTACTACCGTTCCTTATCAAATATTCTTGGGTTGAGGATTCTTTCTGTCTGGGTTTTTAGAAATCTATATAGGTCGCTGTCCAGTGGTGCTTTGATTCATTCCAGGTAGTATAATGGTTGTATCTGTGGAAATTGTAGTATAAGGTGTTGACCCACGTTTGGCTTTGGTGTTGGTATTCTTCCTTCAGGCAAATGTATGACGGGCGGGTATTTAATTTGTGGGTTACAGTACAAACACGTGATGTTGGTAAATATTTTCCATCAGGCAATCTTATCACGGCGGCTAGGTATTAAGATTACTAGGTGAGGTGTTCTTCAGGTGAGTATTCAGGTAAATGTTCTTCTTTCAGGCAAATTTATGATTGGTAGGTGTTAAAAATTACAGGTAAGTATTCTTCCTTTGGACAAGATCTTTTTATGGCAGGTAGGTATTTCAATTTTTAGACGAATTCTTCAGGTAAGTATTTAGGTAAATGTTCTTCTTTCAGGCACATTTATGATTGGTAGGTGTTGAAAATTACAGGTAAGTATTCTTCCTTTGGACAAGATCTTTTTATGGCAGGTAGGTATTTCAATTTTTAGACGAATTCTTCAGGTAAGTATTTGGGTAAGGCAGGTTTTGGCAGGTGTTTAATTATATTTTCCTTTAGACAATTGGTAGGTATTCAAATGCAAGTAGGTTACAAGCAGAAACACTTCTTAACTTTTGACACTTTGTCTCACCAAACTAATTTCAAATTTTTTTTTCACATGTGGTTTTATTTAATTTTAAAACTAACCCAAAGATTTTTGTTGGTTAGCCACCATTTTGTTAATTTCTTTTTATTTTTTTTTTAAACTACTTCTTACCAATGTCTTTAACCGCTGCCACTTAATAAAATGACCTAATCCCACGCCGCTTTTTTTACCGCGTTCGAGATCTTCCTTTCCGAACAATTTTCAGGAAGGGTTTCGAATCATACGACTACAGATTACCGCACAAAAATAAACAATGTTCATCACCCCCGCTCTCCACAAGCCATGAAATGAGGTATCATGTTAGTGTTAATGTTAAGCAATTTATGTTAGTTGTGGACTGGGTGTCACAAATTATTTCGCAAAATAAGACCACATTGCGAAAAACAAAAGCAAATGTTTCGGTTAATTGATTCCCTCTACTTAATGTGTTTTTGCTCCACAAAAATCAAGAAAGTCATGTTTCATGTTTCAGTTTTATAAATAAATGTTATATAAAATAAATAAAGAAATGAGTTACATTTTCTATCTACACATGGCTGTTTCGCTTTATTGCACATCTTGCTCAATTAAGCGATTTTCGTTTTAATTGCGTCGGCGACTCAATTAACCGAGTACTGCTTAATTGAGTTCCCGTTTAATTGCGTCAAAAGTCGTGCATTTTTAGAAACTCAATTAAGCGGAAATAACTGTATTGTGTTCGTGTAGCCTGCTGTGGTGAATGTGTTTAATGCATTAAGTTAGTGCAATATTAAATGTGGAGATAGTAATACGTCTCTTACAAATATATTTGTAACTCATTGTGTTTTGTTTTCTTTTTTGTTGTAATTATGTATTTTATTTTTATTTAGCACAGTCTTTGTTAATATGTTTCGTAAATTGTTGTTTTCTTTTATTGTTACAGCCTTGATAATGATATCCGAAGGTTATCGAAATATTGGAACAAATAATTTAATAAATAATATACATACATATATTTTTTACAAATAATTGGCCTCGAGCTCGAAAAAACTTTTTATTTTAATTTTTTTTTATATATAAATTATTTTTTATTGTTAAGTACTTTGTACTAATTTATTTTTAATTTTTTAAATTTATGTTAAATTTTTTTATTATTAATTATTATTAAGTAGAAATTTGTAAGCCGATTATGGCCAAAGGGCTAGGTTACTGAAATTTAATTAATAAATAAAACAAAATAAATAAAATATAAAGGCGTAATTAACAAATTTATAATTTTACAAAAGAAGCAAAAAACTTTGTAAAATGAAAACTATAAACATGTCAGAAAAACTTTCTTGTAAAACCATTTCATTTTATAATTATAAGTGTTGATCGACCTTTTTTGATTACTCTAAATAGTTTATATAGTTTCCTATATGCAGGCTTTCAAGGTCATTAATTTAATGTAAATAAAAGATTATTTATTTCATTCTCAATAAAATCCGACGTTTCGTTGGTATTCTTTCCAACTTCTTCAGGGATTTGAATTTTGTAACATCAAATCAAAAATAAATAAAAAGTTTTGAAAACATTTACATTTTTTTATTTAAATGGAACTGATCAGTTGGCAAAGCTTGGTCTCTTTGCACTGATAAAATACTAACAATGGTGGGTATGAATTTTTCTTGTAGCGGCTGTACACATTGAATATTTTGACATAGAGCTTTGATTAGATCTGCTACAATTTACAAAATGAAAGGATCTTCTGGATATTTAAGGAATACAGCTATTGCTAAAGGTATAAGTTTTGTCTGGGCTTGAACTGCAAACAAATGTTCAAACCGCAATGAAAATTAAATTTAGAAACTAACAATTAGTTTCAATATGTTTTCATTACCGTTATAATGGTTGTGAGAGATTCCAGAAGCATGCCCAATACCGAACTTTTACAACCTGTTATTATATCCATTACCCCATCGACAAAACCTGTCAGCTTGGCTTGAATTAAAGCACGTTTACCAGCATGTTTTCTTGTAAGCTTGCACGAAACCATAATTGGCTCTGAAAGGATAATAGAAATATTAACTAAAGTCTCAAAAACCTGGAACTATTTATATTTCTTAAATTACCTTACAGCGCTTATTTTCAATACTATTGATTTATTAGCATGTAAACTATGTAAAGTAACTGTTAGAATTTCCTCTAACATCTGTGGATTGAATTGTTTCGATTTTGAATATGTACTTAATGTCCATAGAGCACGGCCCACCAAGTGAGGACATTCCTGATAATTTAACAAACTTCGTACAAGTCAAATAATTAAGTAAATCAAATTGATCTTCTGATTCCAACAATAATTCACGATATGCATGAACAGCAACCATACAGGCTTCTTGTATTTTCCACCAATTGACATTATTAGCAGACTTTTCTGCTTCAGCAACATTCATATGACGACCCAAAGCCTCTTGAAGGGCTGGCAAAATTTAAGGGCCCAATTCATCATTTAAAGCCTTAAAGAAAAAGAAATAAACACTTAATATTAAATATAAACATATTTAATCACATTAGTTTTACAACTTACAACCAAAAAATCTTGACCAGACAATTCATTGGTCAATTCAACACCACTCTCATCTTCATATTCTACAAAGTTTTCGGGATCTTCATTCCAGTCTTCAATCTGTTCCATGGGCACTTCTGTATAAACAATCATTATATAGATTAAATCGGTTAAAACATTTTTAATGGTTGAACGGAATTTTCCAGCTCCAATAATGCATTGTATTAATTCCATTATTTGTATAATCAAAGTGGAAAATTTTGTTAGTTGAGAATGCACAATCTATTAAAAATTGTTTCAGCTTGTTATTTTCAACAACACGTGTTGTATTTTTTTTACTTATGTGTTTATTTTGAAGGCACAGTGTTGATTTTTTTTTGACACCCTGGTTCCAAATACAAAAACAATTTGGCCTGTTTTTTTCTAAAAATACATTTTAAAACTTTTTAATTTCTAATAAATAAGAACGTAAAAAAGTCCATCTAAATAAAGAAGTTTCATTGAAAGTAATCAAATGCTAAAATTAGATATATAAATTTTGGGCAAGAAGATTTTATTTTGGGAGCTATGAAGCTGATACATCATATGAAATCTTAAGGGTTTTCAATTAAATATTATATTTTTTGATACCGAAGCTATATCGAAGGAATTTTGAGAAAATTGAATTTAAAAAAAGCTCATTGAAAATATATGCCCTAGGATTTTCGGTAACTTTGTACTACTAAGTTTTCCTCTTGGTCTGACCACAATTAGCACCGCTAAAAAAACCAATAAATAAAAAGTAAATAAATAGATTTTTTAATGAACGTATGCTTATCATTTCAGATTATACGAATTTATTATATAATTTTATTATTTCATTCCGATTATTTTATTTTACATGCAAGTCATCGAAAATGTAGTCCTTAATTTTGCACATTTCTTTTTCGCATCTACCACAGCTGAAACAAGTTTTGCGCTTGGTTTTTGTAGTTAAATTGAACTAAGCCCATAACGAGCCGTAGTTTTTTATTTGATTTATTCAATTCAGAACATATCATTTTTAGAATTCACCTTTCTGTTGATATTTTGTTCTATTTCAAAGATATTGCAAGCAAAAAAAAAAAAAATTGTTCTTGTAGTGTACCTTATAAGCGTCCACTGCTTACCCAATAACCAATCTAAAATGCATACAAAAGGGTAATTTCATAGACTTATACATAAAAATTGAATTTTACTCCACTTATTTTTCATAACTCTAAGCCTTCGCATTATGATATAGCCCACTGCTCTGAATCGCTAATTGATTTTTGGCTTGTTAGCAATAGTTCTATGGTTTGTTCCTCTAGTCAGTTTCAATGCTCGTTAATTTCTCATCACGCCTTATTGTTTGCTTCCTTTAATATGAATATTAACAAAAATATAGAGTTTATAGAATACCGCAATTTCAATGCGTTGAGTTTAGAGGATGTTTATCTTTCGTTGTCTACTTTCGATTTTTCTCGCTTTTATTTGGGTGATGTTCATGATAAGTGCTTTTGCTTATCTTCTTTTTTTGATTCAATTATTACTTTCGTTCCCTTAGTTAGAAGAAATTTCTCTAATGAGAGGTCTATGTGGATGAATTCTAGCGAAATTGTATATGCGAAATCGCTTAGTCAACTTGCTTATCATCGTTATCGTTCAGTGACTAATTGGAAAATATTTTGTAAATACAGAAATAGATCAAAAACTGTTATCAGAAATGCAAAAAGGAGATATTTTTAAAATTTTTTTATAATAAAGATACTAGGTATATCTGGAAAGTCTTAAGATCTAATGGCTGCCTGGATGATCAATCCAATGTCTTTGAGGGTGAAGTTGATACTTTGAATGCATTCTTTACTGGATATGCTGACAATGTTATTGACAATTTTATTTTTTCGGATGATATTAGCTTTGACACCATTGATTTTCCTAACTCTTTTTCTTTTCACTGTGTTTCGGAACCGGAAGTTGCAGATGCGTTACTCAAAGTTAATCGAATTCTGTTGGTGTTGATAATATTGGAATACATCTGATTAAGTTGGTCCATCCTGTGGTATCAAACTTAATTCTGAATCTTTTTAATGCTATCTTAACGACATCTAGTTTTCTTTCTTCTTGGAAAACTGCTAAAGTAATACCTTTACCGAAATCTAAAGTTATTAATGATCCAAGTGATTTAAGGCCTATCTCTATACTTCCAACATTATCGAAAGTTTTGAAACATATTATGAAAGACCAAATGCTTGATTCGATATCATCTCGCTTGTAAAAGGGACAGTATTAATTTCGTAGCGGTTATAATTCTACTTCGATGCTTCTATCTCTTACAGATAGAATTGGTAAACACTTAAATGAGAATAAACTTTCCACCCTAATTTCGCTTGATCTTTCTAATGCGTTTGGTTCAGTTTCTTATCATACTTTAATAATGAAACTTAGAAATGAATTTTATTTTTTAAAATCCGCCTGTAAACATATATTCTCATATCTTGTTGGGAGGTCGCAATTAATTGAATATAATAGCTTTGTATCATCCGTTAGTCCGTTATTTTCCGGTATTCCTCAGGGCTCTGTTATGGGTCCTCTATTGTTTATATTATATATGAATGACATTTCTTCATACATTAACTTATCATTATGTGAGCTATTTAGCTATGCGGATGACATTTTTCTTCTCTTTAATAGTAATTTGAATGCACATGATGTTTTGCAATACAATATTAACTATTGCCTGAATCAAATTAATGATTGGACTTCACTAAACTCCTTAGCTCTTAACCCCTATAAGTACAAGGGCATCATGTTTGGGCATAAAAATCATTTTTTTCCTAGCTTGGATATTGTTCTGGACAATGTGCGGATACAGTTAGTTGATCATATTAAATGTCTTGGTGTGCTTTTAGATAATCAACTTTCCTTTGACCCCCAAATTAATCTCCTTAATGGTAAAATCTTTGGTATTCTTCTCAAAATGTATTCATCTAATTTGTATTTCCCATTACGTGTTAGGTATAATATGGCTCATGCAATGTTGATGTCATCCGTATTATATGGTCTTGAAGTTTCTTCCGGTACATTTTAAACTCGCTTAAGCAGAGTTAAGCGTATAGGTAATAGTATTGTAAGATTTGTTTACAACATTAAGCGTCGTGAGCATATATCTATTTCGGTCTGACGTTTTCTTGGGTGTACGTTTGAAAATTATGTGAAATATCGATTGGGTATTTCGTTTGTATTTACAAGATCTGTTAGAAACCCCCAGATTATGATTCCCAGAATTTCCTTATCTTTTTTTAGTAGGTCTTTTAAAGTTAGGATTGCTAGGGTTTGGAATTTTTTACCATATTCATTACGGATATTTTCGCATTCAAATAATGTATTTCGTTTAAAACTACTGGAATACTTCGCTAATTCTACTTTTTAATGATTTTGTATATCTCAACTAAATACATTTAAACACTTTGTAAATTGTATTTCCATTTTCGCTTATTTGTTTGTGCTATTTCCCTCTTAGTTTGTTACTGTCTGCACCTTTTTTAGGATATTTTTCTTTTCTTATTTTCTCTTTGTTATTTTTTTTTGCGGCTGGGGAGCCATTAACTATGATATGTGGTTTTTTGATTATAGCTTAATTATTTTTTATTATTGTTATTAGATTATTAGTGTACATATATATAATATGTTGTAAAATTTCTCAGGATATATGAACATGTAATATTGTTAGTTTGGCCTCTAAGGCTTGATATTGCATTAATGAATGAAATAAATAAATTAATAAATAAATATTTTGCTCCAATCGAATCCAAATAAGTTTCATTCGATTTAGCCCATATCATTTATAGAATTCACGCCCCTGTTTTTTTTATTTTTTGTTATATTCGAAAAATTTTGCAAGCAAAATACAAATTTGGTCTGGCCAGACCAAGTCGGTAATCCTAGGGTTAAGTTCAATTAGCTTTACCTTTTGGTACTAAATACATGAACTTTTTGGTTCTTTAATATATGAAACTTTATAAACAAACCTTTTTTCTTTTCACAAATAATTATTTTTCATCAATATTCTCAAAATTAACAACCGCTAATCTAAGATGCTTTTTAATATTTTGTTTGCCCAGAAATAATGATGCATTTTTGTGTAGGATAGACAATGGGTACAAGTGGTAAAAAGCAATAGACAACAAGCTGAAACAAAACCTCATTATTTTAAAAATTTACTGTTTAAAAAACTTTAAAAAAACTTAAAGTTAAACATCTTTTTTCTAAAAATAAAAAATCTTCATTTTAAGAAAAAAGTCTTCATATCTTATTTTGGTCAAAAAATCTTCAAAAATACGATAAAATCTTCATTCTGGCAACGCTGGCGCATAGGAATAGCTTATCCCATCAACAATAATTTCAAGTGTTTTTATCAAGAATAAAAACTGGGAATTAAGCACGAATAACAAAATCTTTTAAATTAAAATTTTGTATTCCTAAAAATTACTTTTGATCATATTTACATAAAATGCATTTCGCATATCGCCAATGGTTTTAAATTTCTTCAAAATAATCGCCATATCGCCAAACGTAAATTTCCATCGACAAAAGGATTAAGAAATCGCCACATTTGACAGTCCTGCCAATAACAGCTAAAAAGCGGAAAACTATTATGTATCCATTTTTGTTATTTGTAACTGGCATATTAAAAAATATTCAATTTATTTTTTTTTATATATTCCTCTAAAAAGGTGTGATTGCAGACCCATGTGTCTCAGTTAATAAAATGGAGTTATTAAAATCGTTGAAAAAGTGTCTTCCTCTAACTCCAACTGGAGCATAGGGCGCCAAAAAATAAAAAAAATTTTTTACGAAAAAAGTCTCAAATAAATAAAAACTTTTAATTAAGTTTCATGTTATTTTTTTTAATATGTAAAAGAATTACATTTCTTGTTATGTTTTCTTGATTTATAATTATTGTTTTAATATAAAGTGCAAATAACCTTTGTGTTACAATGTATTACAATGATTTTAATGATTTTCTCAATTAATAAAAAGCTTTTTAAATTTGGTTATATTTTATATATACATACAAAGAAAGCACTGCATTATCACAGCACATATTACAAACAAAACACAAACCTGATTTTGACAACATAAGAATACTAGACAAGGTAAATAACGTGAGGAAAAGATATACAACAGAAAGCTTAAGAATTCAACAGAAAATAAATAGAACAATGAATAAAAAAGAAGATACTGACAATTTAAGCGCCTGTTATAGAGTTGTTTTGAAAAACAGTAGATGACACCACTAGTGTTGGCTTTTATGTTTTTAAAAATATATTAATGTAATACAAATTTGTTTCTTTTCACTGTAAGTTCGTTACATTTATATTTATTGTATTACTAAATGTTGATGGTTTTTATGTTATACTATACCTGAACCAGTGATGCCAACTTTTTGAGAGCAAAAAGCACTTTAAAATTTAAAAAAGCACTAAAAAGCACTATTTTGAATGTAAAAAAGCACTAAGCCATTTTTACAATTTGATTAAACACAAAACAAGTTGCATTCGGCTGTGCCGAACATTAAATACCTTCAAATTTTAAAAAAAGGCGACAGCGCAGATGGGGGATCATTTTCATTTAAAATTAAATAATAAATATATTTACATTTGTATATAAAAATTTTTAAATGTATTATTATTATCTTCAATAAAAATAATATTATCCAAATACTTTGGATTTTGAATCAGCCATAAAATAGTTTAAAAGAAATACAGTGCGAGCTCGATTTTCGTAGCTCGAAAAAATCTGGCCTGTTGCAATTACCGAATCATTGTTTATATGTAAAACTTAATGACAGCCCATATTTTAATAAAAAAAACCTTATATTTTATCGTTTAAATAAATCTAAATTAAAATCGTGCAAAGTTTTATTAAACAACTTGCGTATGATATTATCGAATTATTTTAACCTATGTACGCTTCTGAATAAAGACAGCATTAAGTTTAAAATAGAAAAAACATGTACGTTTGTACTCTGATACTTAGTCAAACCTTTTTGCAATAGCACTAGACTAAGAAGTGCACAACACGCGGCAATTTGGAGACGAGTGTCGTGCGTTTGAAAACTAAAGCGCATGAAAAATTGCAGGTTACACAACGCTCGTTATTAAAGCATTTTCTGTCAGCTATTTTTAATTTATTTAACACTTTCCTTATACTAAGTTACGGTTTTTTGTTTGTTTTTAAAGTCTTTGCGTTCTTTTTTACGGTTTCCGACTGCATGTTTTTAAAATTTTTAAAACTTTTTTTCTACATGACTCAAAATCGTTGTTTATTTTTTCATTTGCAATTCTTAATATTTTCCAAGCCATTTTCTATTTTTGAAACAGTGTCTACATCTTTAAACAATGTTTACCGAAAACAAATACATCGTTTTTATTACCGTTACTAAATGCATATGTTGTCAACGCTTAAAAGTGCAACGTTTTGTAAAATTTCCAAATTGCTAGGAAGCCTAGCTCAAACCTCGTAAATAAAGTTTTTGGTAAAACGAATGCAACTTTCTTTTATCACTTTTTTTTATCATTTGAAATCTTAAAATCTTTACAGGCCTTCTCAAAATTGTACTCCAAATAGCAAATCTCATCTAAATCATCCTCTATATAATCGATGTTTTAAAAACTGATAGAAAAAAATAAAAATTGTAAAAAGCACTAAAGGCACTAACGAAAAATTGAAAAAGCACCAAGTTAGTGCTTTTTCTTAGTTTGGCACTAAGGGTGTGTGTGAAACGGTAGCAAAGTTCTATGGTGAAATGAAATTTGTTTGTGGTAGAAAATTTTTATATTTATGCTGTGTGAAATTGTAACATTTTTGACAACGTAAAATTTTGACATAAAGAAAAAAACAATTACTAGTAGTTTTGTGAAAATGAATAAATTAATCAAGTTTTTACCAATAACCATTTCAATTCTGTTGGAAATGAGATCGTCCCAACTATTTGATGAATTCGTTCTGATATATTAACAATTTTTACAAAAAGTGTGGGCAAAAAAGCTTATACATATGTAAATACTTGTATGTTGTATAATTCTTTTTCATTTTTTTGCCGCTGGTCCTGCTTCCATATTATTTTTTATTTTGTTTAAATAAATTTGATGAAAAAAAATAATTTTGTGGTTGTCAAAAATTTCTACACTAATGTCAAAATTTATACTAGCCCCCAGGGCTAGTGAAATTTTATTCACCTCAATAGTGTCAAAATTTTACTTCCATGAGTACTTTGCTACCGTTTCACACACACCCTAAGGATACAATTTTGGCGTTTTGAGGCATCAAAAAGCACCATAAATAGTGCCAAAAGCATTAAGTTGGCATCACTGAACTGAACATAACAGTTCTGTTTTCATTCTAGTTCTTAGCAAGATCTGTCCAATAGGTTTTTGGTCCAATAGGAGGTTGCCTAGCTTAACTTTCTGAATAGCTGATGGTTTTTTGTCCCAATGTCTGAGAAATCATTCATTTGCTTTTCTAAAGCCCGACAATGATTTTTGTAGTGTGGCGAAACTATTTTTGTTGATAGTATGATCAGAAAACCAAACTTCGATCTTAGTATCACATAAAAAATTTACAAATAGAAAATAATTGCAATTGATATTTCGGAATAAGTATTAACGACAAAAGTGCCAGAATTCCAACGAGCATTGCTGTGGCTGGCATTGCTAATTGGTAATTGTGTTTGATGCGAAAACTTTTATGTGATTAAAAAAAAAAATATATGCTCTGTTCGACTATGCTATGCCATTTCTCCTATTTGCAAAAATTGTAAAAGTTATATGCCTAATATGTATGACCACTTTCACACTCGGCAAGTTACTTGCGCAACTCTTGGTTTGTAGACGTTAGCGGTAAGGTCGCGGTAAAGAAAAAAAAAATTTGTTAATATAATCCAGATGTATAAGGTTTTTTTAAATTTATTAAAATTAAATAATTTATTAGTTAAAAATTCATAGCTAAAAACATTAAAAAATCCAGTTTTTAAAACACACATTAACATTTGTAAAGTTAAAAGTCTTGTTTATCAAAAATCTTTATACTCTTACACACCAATCATCGATTGTAGCAATATATCAACACTACAGACTGGTGATGATGATGATTGGCTTGTATAATCAGGAGTAAGGCGGTATTCTGATGATGGATGAATTGGTGTAAATGATGATGGCGGACGAAATGGATGAATTGGTTTAAGTGCGGATTCTTGTGGTGAGAAAATTAATCTAGACGGTTGAGCTTCAATTTCTTCCTCTTCAATGGCCGAATTTTTTAGTATTTCCTGAATATCCCACACAGCTTGACTTTGAATTTTTTCGTTTTTAATTTTGTAATTTGGAATACTCCCTGCTTACCAAGCCAATCGTAGCAACTTTTTTCTTGTATGTTTTCTAAAACATACATAAAAAAAAATATATTCAATTATTTAAGCGAAGAATATGTTAAAATTTCAATTTAATTATTAGCTTATTTTCTAAAATTACTATATGTATATTAGAAGTTATAATTTGTTATATTTGGCAGTTTCCAGCAACAAAAAGTGAATGGCTGATAATTTCACAATTAAATGGCAATTTCCGCATTGCCTAGGCGCATTTGAGGGCAAGCACGTTGTTTTTCAATTTCTTCAATCAGATGGCTCTTATTTTTAGGGTCTAACAGCATAGTTTTGCTAGCTCTGGATGCAGATTGCCGTTTTTTATATATAGACATTGGATGCAACTTAAAAAAGTAAGAGTGCAATATTCGGCTGTGCCGAATCTTATATACCCTTCACCATTGTGCGAGCAGAATACAGAGTAACTAAATAATTTTTACATATACATACATATTTACAATACAGTAAAAATTCGATAATCCGGATAATTGATTGCAGACCCCAATCCGGAGTAGCGAATTATCCGGATTACCGCATGTATGTATTTATTAAAAATTATAATAATTCATAACAAAAAAACGCATGTGCAAACATACTCATATTACACTAATCTAACTGCATTTTACAAAGCATGCTGTGATTTGAATTAAAAAAATAAATAAAAACGGGTGTTATTCAATCCGGATTATAGAGTTGCAATCAATCCGGATTATAGAATACGCAATGACTGTATTTTTCAAAGCATGCTTTGATTTGAATAAAAAATATAAATTAAAGCGGGTGTTATTCAATCCGGACTACATAGTTGCAATCAATCCGGATTATAGAATACGCAGTGAGCTGCAAAATTCTGTCCGGATTACCGAATATTCCGGATTAGTGGAGTCCGGAATATCGAATTTACACTGTACTTAAAACTTCCCTACAAGAAATGGCTGATGTAAACTAACACATGCAAAAGTTATAAACTAACACACTTGCAGCAATTTTATATTAAATTGTTGATTTCGGCGTTGCCATAGTGGGGGTTTTCGTACAAATATTTTGGTAAATTTTCTATTATACATAATTTTGCTTCGGCATCATTTTTATATACGTATTTGATCTTCAAAGTATTTTTTTTAAGGTTTTAGTGTTATTGTACTTTTTTAAAATAAATTTCATGCAAATATTTTGATTTTTTATATTATGGAATTGTGGGGATTTTTTAACTAAAAGTGTGTTAATCAAAAATATTACGCAATGGCAACGCTGTTTAAAAAAGTCAAAAAATTAATAAGTATGAGAGAGACAACTGCATGTTAACTTGTATAATGCAGAGTTGCATTTTTAGCCGTTTAACATGCAAAAGTCATTTTTATTTTTGTAAATCCCCGCGTACTGAAATTAAATTGTCAAATTGAAAATTTTTTATTCGTGCTGGTAGTTTTTATGTAAAATTTCATGTGTTCAAGTTAAAACAAATAAAAAGTGCCAAAAAAAATTTAAAAAAAAGCAAAATCCATAAAAAACAAGTTTAAAAAACTAAAAAAAAAAACAAATTAAAACAAAAAACAAGTTTTAAAAACATAAAAAAAAACAAATTAAAACAAAAAACCATACAAAAAACAAGTTTTAAAAACTTAAAAAAAAAAACAAATTAAAACAAAAAACCATACAAAAAAAAAAGTTTTAAAAACTTAAAAAAATACAAATTAAAACAAAAAACCATACAAAAAACAAATTACACATGGATGTTTCAGACAATATTTTTGAAGAAGCAATTGAGCTTTCTCAGCGTATAGAAGGTAAGGAAAATACATATTTTAAAATTTTTATTCATTGTTATTTTAAAACTTTATTCATTTCGTACATTTCAAGCAAACCAGTGTATATTGCCTAAAACAACGTATTCCTTCCCGAAGGAGCCAGAAAAAAACGAAGGTAAATGAAATTAATTAACTAATGAATAAGCCGTACTTGACCGAACATTGTTTATTTTATTTCAGAAATACTTGCAACTTTGCAAAAAATATTAAAGGGGCAGGAGGCCATTTTAGAAGCCCAGAAAGACCTTAAAGACCGGCTCAAAAAAGTCGAAGTGAATGTAAGTATAATGGAATGCCTTTTCAATACAATACCTTTCTTTTTAGTGCTAATCATATTTTCTTACGTCATAGCATAGCAATATATTGGCCAATCAGGGATACCTGAGCAACGGGCAGGCCGCTTTGGTCACAAGCCAACAAAATATTGCTCACAAATTAGAACGTTGCGAGACAAATGTAAGTAAATATACAAGCATATATGTATGTACATATATCATTTTGACATTTCCTTTATTAATTTATTTCTTAACTTTTTTTAGATTTTCCCTAAAGCTGAGTTTGTTGCTCAAAACAAAATCCTTATGGAATGTAAGGTGTCCATAAGGAAGGTAGAGCAGTCGGTGTGCCGCATGACCGGAGAAACTGTTGACAATGGGCTAAATGAAGTCGCCTCAATGCTCCCGTTAAAAACATTAAAAGAAGTCGACACCATTGAAGAAAAACTTCAAACGACGGACTTCGCAATGGCAGTAGTAAGCAACTCAAATTTAAAATTAAATATGTAAAAAATAATAATAAACTCTTCTTTCAGAAAACGTTTCTGTTTAAATGGAAAGGGATGGCAGAAGACGCCAGCGAAGTCATCCGTTTTCTCATGACAGATGAGCTCCTAGACCAATTTAATTGGGAAAGGCGGTGGGAGAAGAGAGCGCTGGGGAACTTGACGCTGTTTAATACGGTTTTAAGAGGTATGTAAATTTTCGCCTACCAATTAATAAATTATAATGTAAGTACTTGCTTAATTTTACTTTTTTAATTTCAGATGCATTTCCGAAGCAATCTCATACAGAGTTTGAGAGGGGCCTAAAAAAGGCTATAGAGAAAAGTACTGATTACTCAGCTCTGATGATATTTACATCAGTACTGATTACTAAAATATTGTGGGGTGAGAAGTTCAGATATATGTTATACTAGTTTACGAAGTTCACAAGTATGAGAGAGAAGCAAAATCACACGTACACGAATGTTTACATCAGTTTTTTCATATTGCCCTTTATAAACTGATAGAAACTTCTGATGTATCAACCCATCAGCAATGCCCATCAGATGATGCATCAAATGACTGTCATTGTTCTTGTAGGGTTCATTATAAATGAAATTTAAAAAGCGAAAACTGGTAAATATTTTTTTAAAATCGTTTTTAGAATATAAAAATATTAAAAGAAAAATTTCTTTTTAAAAAACCAAGATGCGAACCAGGGAACTCACAGTTTCTAACTTAACACACCCCCTAGAGAACTGAACCATGAAGGAACGCTGTTTAAATATCATTAAAATGAAATATGGACCGTTAACTGTTTACAACTCAACACAGTGTTTTGTTTGTTTTCTTTTTGTAAAGGCACAACCGGATTTGAACTTCACTTTTCATAAGGACCCAGAATATATATACTTTATAGGGTGTAGGACCTTCGGTGAAGGGTATAAAAAACAAACTGAATTATAAAAACAGTTATTTTTGGGATTTCAGTATTTTGGTCATAACTCTGCTATTTCTTAACCGATTTGACAGATTTATATACCGACGTGTTATATAAGAAATTTGCCAGTTATTTTGGTTATAAAACTTGGACTCGGGAAAATCTATGGTTCCCGAAAATGGGTATTTTTCAAAAAAATAATTAATATTTTGGTCATAACTTTTTCGTATCTGAACCGATTTTCCCGAGTTTTTCAGAAAATATTTTCTATTAAAAATTTCCGATATATAAGGCGTAACCATTGGTCATATTGCAGTCAAAAAATTCTGGTTTTTATACAATTTTTAATATTTTTTGTATGGGAGGTACTGTAATTAAAAGACTTTTGTTATTTTATTTTGTTTAATAATTGAATTCTTTATTTAATGCGGCTAGTACGCACTGTTTTGTACTTGGTTTCAGAATTGATTTTCTTTAATAATTGTGTCGAGTTTTATACACAATAAATGCTTATTCAGCATTTTCATTACAGTGGAAGGTATAGCGGTTTGCTTAGCATTTTCTTACAATCTCGCAGACACTTGTCCAATAGCAAGAGTGGTGATAGTATTACTATTGACGACCGTGTGTACTGCTAGTATTGTATTCATACACACACACACAGCGCACAACACTCAAGTGGCTTATTCGTATTACATTAAACATGCGCCTGGTTCATTGCATGTGACGTATACTAAAATTATGTGTGTAAGCAATGTCAATATAAAAGACACGCTACACCTCCCTTTTACGGAAGAATGTTCATATGACTGAAAGTTTTATGGACATTCTTTAACAATTTATTATTATAATTATGTGGAAACAATTTGTTACTTGAATACCAATAACATTTATTATAATTAGGGGAATTTAATATTTTATTCATTATGGTAAGATTTAAGTCTATTCTTATGTACTATATGTTCTTTATTATTTTTCTTATCAACTATGGTTACATTATTTCTTAAATCTATATTTTTAATTTCATAAGGACCTTTATACCTATTATCTAATTTGTGCCCTACTTCATTTTTAATTAAAACTAAGTCTCCTACTCTGAAATCTACTTCTAATAATGACCTATCATAATTTAATTTTTGTTTAAGTTTAGACCTATCTATCATAGCGCGCGCTCTCTTATGTGCTATTTCTAACCTAAATTTAACTTCCTTAGCATAATTTTCTATATTATATAATGGTGTTATTTCTTGAATACTATTGAACTGTTGAAACCCATTTGGAAGTCTACCAAAAACTAACTCATAAGGACAATAGTCATGAACGGAAGATGGCGTAGTGTTAAAACAGTACGTGAAATACTTAAGCCATTCATCCCAATCGGTTTTGTCAACGGATATGTATGATCTAACATATTCGTTAAAAGTTCTGTGACTTCTTTCCACAGTTCCTAGAGTCTGGTGATGGTAAGCTGTTGATGTTATTTTTTCAATATTCAAAAGGTTACACAATTCAGTTAGTATTGAGTTTTTGTATTCTGTACCCATGTCTGAAATGAACGTCTTCATTGGACCATAGGTAAGAATAAAATTTTCAAATATTGCTTTCGCAATGGATTTTGCGCTTTTATCTTGTATAGGTACCGTTACAAGATATTTTGTCATGTCACATATTATGGTGACGGCATATTCATTTCCGAAATATGATTTTGGTAGTGGACCTATAGTATCCACAATTACCGTATCAAAAGGTTTATTTGGTGTATTTGTCAATGTCAGTGGTATTTTTGTATGTTTTGTTATTTTAGCCGTTTGGCATTTTTGGCACATTTTAACGTATTTTGTTATATCTCGAGTCATATTTTTCCAATAGTAGTATCTTTTTATTTTATTTAGAGTTCTTGAAACACCGGAATGTCCTCCCTCTGCGGGGTCATCGTGGTATCGTTTCATTATCTCTGTTATTAATTTGGCATTTGTTACGTGGATCACCTCATTAAGTAGCGCTACTTTTAATAATTTTAATAATTTATTGCCCATTTCTTTAAATTCATTAATAGAGATAAATTCGAAAATTTTCTCACTTGGTGCCACTTGTACTTTATGAATATTTAATTTACCGGCCACTTCTTCGAGCCTAGGGAAAAATTGTCCTAAGTCAAATTTCCCGTTAGTAAACAATTCATCTATATTTATACATGCTACAGTATTCCACGGATAATTACCTCGCCAAAAATGCCAATATTTTTGGGTAAATATGCGGGGTAAGCATTTAAACGAATACGCTTAAATACCTCGTTGAGGTAATTATAAGAATACGTTTAACTACCTCATTGAGGTAATTAAGCGAATACGTTTAAATACCACAGTGAGGTAATTAAACGTATTTATTTACAAGATACCTTAACTTTGATGTATGAAAAAAAGTTGACAGGAATTTTTACATGTATCAGCTAAATCTAAAGAGATAACAATAAAAAGCAATGGGATTGCTGTATTTTTAACTGTAATGCTTTTTGAGAAGTTTTGTCATATCCTACTAACAAAAGCGTACTCATACATATTTACAAACTTATGATCAGGGAAACCGTAAATACGGAATTGCATGGTTTTTCTTGTGCGACCAATGAAGACAGCAACAATATATTTATCCGTTTAGAGCTTGTTATGAATTTTGGTATTGATCTGTTTGTGAATAATTTGCATATTTTAGCTATTGCTGCATTTTTATTGCATATATCACGTTTTTAAAGCATATTTTTATACATGGTTAGCAAATAAAAAAAATTCCTTAAAATTCTGGTTAACAGATGCATTTTCTGTTGCTTTAATTTTGCCATCTACATTTAATTTTCAGTCTACAATTGTAAGTCAAAGAAAGTTTTTGTGAACATAAATGTTTTTCGACACTTTTAATTTTTATTTATATGCAAAAATTAAGAAAAAGCCATTATATAAATGTTTGCTAATACATTGAAATTTTAACGCATCGTATAGTAAACCGATCGAATCAGAAACACTTTTTAATGTGATCTTTTCGTGTCCGTCCGTCCATCTGGCTGGTCGTCTATCCATGTAAACCTTGTGCGGAAAGTAAAAGTAGCAGTTATTAGATAATTTGATAAAATTTGGTAAATAAGTTTTAATTGTCATAAGAACGAAACCTATGTAAATTGTGAGAATCGGTCTATAATATCACATAGTCCCCATGCAAACTTCTTTCTTTTTGTCCATAAACCATTTAATCATGTTCGCATTAAGATTAAATTTGGCCCAAAATATCTTACAGCAAATGAACTATTGTTGAATCGGTGCAGATTTAAACATACAGCTTTCATTCAAATTTTAATCCCTAAAATATTCAAGCTATTTTATCCTTTTAAATGTTTATGTAATTTAAAATTTAGCGACCTTTCCTTTTATCCCTTTAAGACAAAATATCTCACATATTTGGTGTTTCTAGATATTAGTCAGCACCTCATAACGTAACTTTATTCTGGTGAGCACAGAATACATTTTATTTTAATGCAAATATGAAATTGTGGAAAATTTTGCTTTCAAATAAGCCATATTTTGTTACTATTGTGTTACTTGCTGTGTTGTTGTCAAATAGTACTGAGGCAATTAAACGAGTGAAATTTAGGTGTAATTTTGTTTTTGGATTTTATTTTTTAAGGCAATTACCCGAATTGGGTAATTAAGCGTAAGGCAATTAAACGTGGATTTTTGTTTCAAAAATGGAAGAAAAAAAACGGGGATTTAAAACTCAAGGTAAATAACCGAGAAAGGCATTTAAGCGTGGGGTAATTAACCGGGTTATACTGTATTATAGATTTGCCACGTTTAATATAAACTTTTTGTGGTGTAATCTTTAGCTTACAAAATTTTCTGACGTCAGAATTAATAATTGGTTCAAATACATTGGGCTTCTCATTTTCATTATTTAAATGCCGTTTATTTGGTGTAATTGGATATTTCTTTTTGAGTGCATTGTTTGTCATTGCTCGAGTTGTTACTTTGTATACATTGTTGTTTTTATTATTTATTTCTTTTAAATCATTTATTGTAATGCGCGACAAAGCGTCGGCCACATAATTATCTTTTCCCCTAAGATATTCTACAGTGAAATCATATTCTTCCAAGTCCAGTCTCATTCTAGTTAGTTTTGAGCTTGAATTTTTCATGGAAAAGAGGTATGACAGAGGTCTGTGATCAGTGCGGACAAGAAAATGTTTACCATAAATATATGGTCTAAAATGTGTGATGGCCCAGTGTATAGCGGTTAATTCTTGTTCAATTGTTGATTTGTTACTCTCGCCTTTTGTAAATATTTTGGATGCGTATGCTATTGGTAGATGTTTTCCCTCATGTTCTTGAGTTAGTACAGCTCCACAAGCATGTTTGCTTGCATCTGTTGTTATACAAAACTCTTTTGTGAAATCTGGATATTGAAGTAATGTTGGACTCATTAATGCTTTTTTAAGATATTTAAATGCTGAATCACAATCTTTAGTCCATTCGAACTGCACACCCTTTTTGGACAATCTTGTAAGATGTCTAGAATACTCTGAAAAATTTTTGATAAATCTGCGATAGTAGTTGCAAAATGCTACAAATCTTCTTGCACTATCCGCATCTTTTGGTTGTGGATAATTCTCGATTACCGAATATTTACTATCGTCAGGCAGTATTCCTTTATCAGTGCATTTATGTCCTAGGTATGTTACTTCCCTCATGAAAAATGAACATTTTTCGGGATGTAACTTAAGATTGCGTTTTCGACATAATTCAAACACATTTGTTAAATTAGAAAGCATATGCTTTTCCGAACATCCTAAAACAATTAAGTCATCCATATAAAGAAATGCTTGTTCTGGTCGCAAACCAGTAAAAGCGAGTGTCATCATTCTTTGAAAAGAATTGGGCGCTATTTTTAAACCATAGGGCAATCTAGTAAATCTATAAGATCCATTTGCTGTTGTAAATGAAGTTAGATCTCTAGAGTTTTTTTCTAGTCCAATTTGGTGAAAACCGGACATTAAATCTAGACATGAAAAATATTTGGCTCTACCGAGTTGGTCTAAAATGTCATCTATTCTAGGTAACGGAAATTTATCTGCTATCAATTTCTTATTTAGTTGTCTATAATCCACTACCAGTCTCCATCTTTTTGTTTCTGAACTTGGAAGTGATTTCTTCGGTACCAGCAGAATTGGACTGTTGTACTCAGAATTTGATGGTTCCACTATTCTGTCGTCTATTAATTTTTTCACCTGTCTATCTATCTCTTCTTTGTGTGTATGTGGTATCCGGTAATTCTTAATGTACACCGGTTGTGAATCTCTTACTCTCAACTTTTGTTCATAGAAATTATTAATTGTTATTATTTCTGATTCTAAACCGAAAATATCGCTGTATGATGTGCAAAGTTCCGTTAATGTATTTTTAAATTGTTCTGGAAAATTTTTCTGTAAAAGTTTTAATATTTCTGAATTTCTATGTGTATTTTTGGTCGGATTTTGTTCGACTATTTCATATTCAGAAAGATTTTCGGTTTTTATTTTACTTTTATTAACTGATGTGATAGTGTTATTTGTATTTAGAATACGAATGTATGCTTTATTAGATTTTACCAATGTGTTCGCGATAAGGACTCCTGGTTCAAGTTCTTGATTTGGTATTAGTATTTCATTATCGCAATTAATAAAATTTACTTTACGTATTACTTCTGATCTTGGCGGCAATATAAGATTATCGCTGTTGTTAGTAATTGGTATTTCTATAGGTTGTGGTATATTGAATGGTCGTAGGACTAGGTAGTCATAATCCTGATTAAAATCTAATATACAATTATATTTCTTAATAAAATCCATACCAATGATTCCATCGCTTGGTATTGGGAAATTATTGTCTACTACTTGAAAATTGTGTGGTATTAGATAATTTTTAAATTTTAAATCAAAAAATATACTACCTATAGATTTAATTTCACCTTGTCCTATTCCACTTAATGTTGTGATTTTGTTAGTATTTATTTTCTTTAGATCAAAATGTTTAGATTTTATGAGTGAAATGTCGGCACCTGTATCAACTAGTAGTGTTACTGCTGTGTTACTATTATTTATATTAATCTGAATGAAATTACATAAGTTGAGGTTCAAGTTATACACTTTATTATTTACTGTTCTGATCTTAGGGGATGGTCGGAGTTTTCCGAACCATTTTCATTTGAGTCCATTGCTCGTACGTAGTGTCTATTACCACGATTATTGTCAGGTCTTTGTCTGTTTCTATTATTGTAATTGTTATTATTTCCGTTGTTATTATTAATATTGTTATTATTTCGGGGATAATTGTTTCTCCAACGAAATCTTCTGTTATTTCCACGATAATAAGTGGGTCTTTGACCGAAATATAATACGGAGTTCTGTTGCCCTGTTGCCTCAGTGCAACTGCTTACAAATTTACTCATGGCTTCATTCATATCATTGTATTGGCCTGCTTCCATGATAAGTTTTACTTTTTCATTAGAGCAGTTTTTTGTAATAGCTTTTACTGCAACTTGTGTAGCGTATTTGTTAGCTAGTTCACAAGATAGACCATCAGATATATATGCCGTTTCAAGTGACTTTGTGAGATTTTCTATTTCGGTACAGTATGCAGTTGGTGTTTTATTGTTTTGTTTTATGCTCATTAGTTTAGCTGACAAAACATGCACTGATTCACCTTTAACGGTTACTTTGAGCTTAGTGATAATTTCTTCTATTGTAGATTCTTCACTTATGAGATTTCTAGCATTTCCCTTAAGCTTTGTTTTAATTAGCGATATTGCAGAAGATTCGTGTTGACCCTTTATTAAATTAACTAATTGTAAGGAGTCTATGAATGACTGCAAATTTTCGGATTTTCCATCAAATTCCGTAATCAGCTTTGAAGCTGTATTTAGGAATTCTACCAATGTTTGTGTCATTTTAGTATCTGTTTTATTGTCTGTTGTCAAATTTACTGTTTCGTGTAGAGTCTCAGGTAGTTTAATCTGTATATTTTTTAAAGCGGCTATTTTTAAAACTTTGGTTTTTAAATCCAAAAAGAATCCTTCTGCTGCAATTTTGTGACTAAGTGTCAACCGATTATAGTTTACATTAAATATAATTCTTATTTCCTCAAGTCTATTAAGTAGGATTTGGAAGTGATGTTGAATGGTCTCTTCCTTAGTTGGTCTTTCAACATTCAGGCACTTATAAGAACGATCGAAGTGATCTTTAATTAACCTAACCTTATTCAATATATCTTTCCATTCCATTTAAATTGTGTCTAAGTCATTATATTTTATCTATATTATCTGCTCTGCTAACATATTTTTTCTTGAGTCTTCTACTGTGCATATTGTAAATGCGAATTAAAAAATTAATTATTATGATTAGTGTTATTATTAAAAGATATATTTCTATGGTTAACAAATTTGTTTTTTCCTCAACTACTTCAACTTCATTTATGACATTGGCCTTGGGCCTGTCAAATTTTGTTTCAGATTTACACATTAAAAATTTCTACCTTATTAACGTAATTACTAAAAAAAAACCTCCCTTATGAAATTAAAAATAAATTTTAAGTTTGAAATTTACATTAAATATATTTTTATTAAATTTAAGTTTCGATAAAATATAAGAGTAAAATTATCTAAATGGCATATTATTTCAAAGAAAAATTCCCTTATAAAATTAATTAAAAATGTATAGAAAAATGTCTTTTAAGTTTAATATTTAAAAAAATAATTTTGTATATTCCCTTTTTTTTTTTTTAAATATTTTTTTTTTTAAGTTTTGCCTCGAGCGATAAGTCGCTTATAGGCCCTGCGAGTGCGGATTGAACGCACTTCGTTTTAAGCTATGTTTATATTTACTATTATTAAAAAATATATTTTTTTTTTGATTTTTAATAAATGACTTATTTTGCTCGCCTCTTTAATTCCTGGGATATCATGAAGTTGATTTCGTCAATTTTTCCCCACATTTTAGAGGATTCTTCCCAAGACGGTGGTGGTGTAGAGTTAATGATCCTAAGTAATATTGCCTTTTTCTCTTTTAAGTTTTTGTACAACGCCACCTCGGCGGTTTTTCCTCGGGGTTTGTGTTTTTGCCTCTTTTTCGTTGGGCAGAGGAGGCTTTTTCTGCCTACTTCTATACTCCTCTATTGTTAGAGGTTGTGGACCTTCTTTCATGCCAGGTGGTAAATGTTGAGGGTGCTTAAGAAAAACAATTTTAGCACTCCTTCTTCTAGTAAGGGTGCTTTTAGGACTTAAGCACTCCTTTTAGAAGCCTGGATCCTTTGTGTGCTCGCTGTTTTAGAAGCACACCAAAGCTGGCAGGATCGCCATGTAATTAAAAGACTTTTGTTATTTTATTTTGTTTAATAATTGAATTCTTTATTTAATGCGGCTAGTACGCACTGTTTTGTACTTGGTTTCAGAATTGATTTTCTTTAATAATTGTGTCGAGTTTTATACACAATAAATGCTTATTCAGCATTTTCATTACAGTGGAAGGTATAGCGGTTTGCTTAGCATTTTCTTACAATCTCGCAGACACTTGTCCAATAGCAAGAGTGGTGATAGTATTACTATTGACGACCGTGTGTACTGCTAGTATTGTATTCATACACACACACACAGCGCACAACACTCAAGTGGCTTATTCGTATTACATTAAACATGCGCCTGGTTTATTGCATGTGACGTATACTAAAATTATGTGTGTAAGCAATGTCAATATAAAAGACACGCTACAGTACCATGCCCACTTCTCCAATCCTGCCCATATTTTGTGAGATGGTGTGTATATATAACCTAAATGTTTGTACCTAATTTGAAAAGCTCTTGCCGTTCTCCAGATATACAGAAAAAAGTAAAAATACAACAACCACAAGGTATTTTTTTGGAAAAATTAGAGGCAGTCGTAGTTTTTTGGTCATATCTCAGCCATTGTTGGACCGATCTGGCTGAATTTCAATAGCAAGAAATGGTGGACTATATGTGACATAAATGTAAAACAACCTAGCCGCTATCATATCTGGAGTCTCCGGAAAACACATATCAAACGTAAGACGGACAGACGGACGGACGGATATCCTTCAATCAACTTCTCTCCTCATAAGGATCCAGAATATATATACTTTATAGGGTCTAAGATCAATATTGTAGAAATTAGAAACGGAATGACAAACTTATATATACCCTTTTCCACCTGTGGTGAAGGGTACAAAAAAGTAATTGATAACGCCGCAAAGCACTTCCCAGAAGACAAAGTTCTTGGAAATGGTAGAAGACTGCCGTATGTGATAGTAGGAGATGATGCTTTCCCGATTCAAAAACATATTATGAAGCCTAAAGCTTCGTACAGACGGTGGTCAGATCTTACTATGTTGTCATTAAAATTGACTAAAAATGTCTTGCAACTGTGTGAACATTGAACGCTATTTTCATTTGGCAGATGTGTTAAATTAATGCATCTGACAATGAAACCATTGTCAGAAAAATGACAAAACACCTTTCCCAATAGATATCCTAAATGTATTGAACATACCTAAACTTTTACCTCAAAGTGTAATCAAGTCATATACAGATATAAAACTTTTAAAACCACAACTAGCTGATGTGCTGATTATGTTTCATAAAAGAGATAAACACCTACTAACATATAAACTTGAGCCTGATCTGTTGCATTGACAACAAACATGGGAAATATCTAAAAATCTATCAGATAACGTTGTAGATGCTTTATTTAATCTAAAAAAAAATTTAAGAAAAATATTTCAAATTTTCGTTTTATTGCTCGTCAGTAATGCTACGACGAAAGGTTATTTTCCACCCTTCGTCGAATAAAAACATAGTTCAGATCAACAATAACAGAAAATTGACTGTTCTATCTAAATTTGCCACACACGGAAATCATAAATTGCTTATTTAAAAAGATTAATTTATTTTAATTTATATTGAACTGATCTTTTATTTTATTTAACCTTATTGTTTAATTTTTTTAATTTTTACAAGGTATAGTCATTAGAACTTTAGTTCTCAATTTTAAAACCCATATAACGTCAAACAAAAGAAAATACGGGAAAAAATTAAAACAATCGTCAAAAATCAAATAAATTAATTTGACTTTACATGGGTAGATTATAAAAACTCTCCCTAATGAACATACCTGGTACTTATTATACTATGGTTTTTTATAAACTTTTAAAAACAATTTTTTTACAAATATTATATTGTGTTTGATTCGACCTTTAAAATGAATAAATAAAAGAACTTTTTTTCCTTTTGAGCTCGAGGTCCTGGTTTTATTGTTAATTATTCTAATTTTACAATTTTTTTTAATTTGCCAATATTTCGTTTTTCATTGAAAAACATCTTCTGGGCTTTAATATAGAAAAAATTGTTGTTGTACAAAAATCAGAAAATTAATTCTTCTTATGTTGTGTCAACATCGTCTAATTATGAACTGAGTTCAAAAGGAAAAAAAGTTCTTTTATTTACAAATTTTTTACTTTTTTGTATCATACAAAATTCCACCCCCCCCCCCCTCCCATCCCTAAGGCTCAAGCTGGATCCGCGCCTGAAATAGTGACTAGTATTTTTCCAACTTAATACAAGTTACTATGTCTGCAGGGTACTACTTAAATGCTTATGTATCTGAATAAATGTAAAAGCTGAGTGCCTAATCTCCACACAAAAAAAATTACAGAATATTTAAAAGTATGGGATTAACTATGTAAATGTAAAGTGCTACTAACTGCATATTTATGCAACACTTCCGTTACAAACTCAACTGCCTCTTAACGGAACATAATATGACAAACAACAAAAATTAGTTTGTGTTGTGCTGCCAGAATAAAAATCATAATTTTTTAGTAAATTTAAAACTTAATGTTTGCTTAAAGAGCCACTTATTTGTTGTTTCTGCTTCTGATGATGCCGTGGATTATGTGATGATCATGTTTTTAATTATGATGATGACGTTGATGACATAGAGGTTGTAATTTCATATTCAAAATAAATTTTTCATAAAATCCTGACGCCTTAATTTTAAATGCACTTTAACATGTAGAGCTGCATAAGTAGAGTTTTTTTTCCCGGACTTTTTCGATTCCCGGGAAAGCGGGAAATTTGTTTAAATTTCCCGGGATCCCGGGATCCCGCTCCATATAAATAATACAAAGTAAATTTTGGTATTAATTAATGAAAAAAAACTTTTATAAAAAAACGTAAAGGAACTTGTTTACAAAGAAAGTAAATTAAATGGTTCAATACTAAAAAATTAACTACCCAGTAAAAACTTCGCCTACAAAATAATGTGTTGAGTAATCAGAAAAACAAAAGAGCACTACTTACAATTCTACTGATAGAACCAATGATTTTTACAAGGGATGTCCCAAAATGAATGCATTCAAAAGCAAGTCATTATTTTTTTTACTTTAATACATCCAGAAAAAAGTAGTTATAGAAGTTGTGATATATGTAGTTATAGAAGAAAGCTACTAAATAATGAGTTAAAGAAGCTGTTCATTTTGAAAAAGTAAGCGAAGTTTTTACTGGGTAAAGATTGAAATAGGAACTTGAATTATTGTTACCTCACGCCTTTATTCCCTATGATTATGCTTTTATTCAGTATTATTTTGCTCTGGATAATTCATAAAACAATAATAAAAACAAAATAAAAATTGAGGTACTCAAGATATGAAATCAAAAAGTTAATTAATAAAATAGATAAAATACTTTAAAGAAATATATAACATTTTTTAATAGCTTAGGAAATAACTTTTTGATACACTCAAAGCGCTTTGTAAGTCGTCAAAAAGTATATTCCTGATTTTATTTACTAATTATCATGTTTCCGAAAAATTTCGTTCATTTTTTACCGAGGTTGGACAAATAGTTAAAAGTGCACCGTTGTAGCTTCGGATTCACAATCAGAAGCAATTTTTTCTTTTGTATAAACAGCGTCTATATCAGTCAAATGAATGTCAAGTTTGATGCAAAAATAGCATCAACCGGACTGCTTCTTCCAAACCTTTTCATTTCAATAGGTCCATTTATAATCTTTAGGACAATGTGTTTTTCAAGTGGTATGTTGTAGTATCTTACACGAGTTTCCAAAATGTTATTTTATTTCGGTTTCCCCGCATTTCACGGGTATATAAACGAACACAAACTGAAATTGAAAATTTGTGTTTATCACCTAATAAACATATCGCTCCTTCATTGCATCATAGTCATATCATTTCATATAATTTTAAGTAACTTTAGCAAAGTTTTCTTTCATACCTTCTCGTATTATATCTCAAACTGAACCGAAGTTATAGCAAAATTTATCTTTAAATCGGTACATTTTTAAAACTTTAATCGCATTTTGCCAAGATCGTTTGTTTTTGTAGATATGACTATGTTGCAATAAAGGAGCGATATGTTTAGGTATCTCCTATTTTTAAGACTTGTTCATTGGCAATGAAACTTTACTGCCTGCATCTTATTTTGAATTAATGTACTTTATTAACTTTTCATTTCACTAAATGTAATAATTATCAACTGTTGCACTGCCCATTCTGCTTTTAGTAAATTTATTGCATCAGGAGACATTGATTTAAATACATGTACTCACTTCTTGTAATTGATCTAATCCACAACCCATCCACAAATGCTAATTTTTAGAGAAAAGAAAACTAAATTTCAAAGTATAAATAGCTATTTTCAGAAATTATGAGGAATTTTTTATTTCCCGGGATCCCGCAAGAAAAATCCCGGGAAAACGGGAAAAAACCCTATGCATAAGATTAATTTAAATAATGACTCTACAAACTGTTAGTGTATGTGTTAATTTGTACATTGATGTGTATGAAAACCTTCACAGTCTGCTTTGGGGTGCAACTCTTGTAATATTCCAAGTATCATCACAAAACGGTCAAATTTACATAAAAACGATGTAACAAATACAAGTGTACTTTTATGTTTCAAGGCAATCCAAACAGCCATTTTGCAAATGTGTTAATATTAACACGATGTCCATGAATTATCCAGCCTCATGCCATGCAGTAAATTTAACCTTTACTTATGTCTTGATTCATTTCCAATCTTCATTAATGTAATTACAATGCAAACACCAACCATATGATATTGCCACCAGTCAGTCAGTCAGTCAAACAATCAACCATCATTAAATCGACTAAATGGTTCTTAAATATTTACACAAATCAAAATTGTTGCACCAAAAGGAATTTAAGATTTAAATAGCGTTTTGAGTTAATTTTGTTTTAAAATAACTTTGCAGGTAAAAACATTTGCCGAAATAAGTAGAAACGCGAAATTTGGAACGAACAATATCTTAATGAAAAGAATAATATCTTAATTAAAAAATGCGCCTAATCGGTCGATCACTTCACTACCCTTTAAACATTTTTGAAATTTTTTGGCGATTGCTTGTTTGGCGATGATTACGCGATCCTTCTTAGAGAATACGAATCGCTAACCATCGCCTACGGCGATGAATATGCGACCGCACACAAATAGCGGCAATCATCAGTGTTTTTTTATAACTTTCGAAAGAATTTTTTTTGTCTTGTTGTTTTGTTAAGGTAACGGGAAAATAAATATTTGGTTTCATCGCGATTCGTGTGGTTGACACATGAGAACGTTTTCGCGATTCGCCAGAGGATCGCATTTAGCTTCCAAGCGATGCATCTCAGCGATGTTAGACAACTTGCCGGCGAATCGCGGGCGATGATCCGGCGATGGAAATTGTCGAATAATCGCCGAAATTGGCGAATGGGGGTATACTAAGTTTGTCATTCCGTTTGAACTTTTTTATTTTTCAACTCAGATCCCAATAAGTATTTACATATGTTCTGGATCCTTGAGTAATTCTAAGTCGATTAAGCCAAGTCCATCAGTCTATCCGTCTGTTAAAACACGCTTGCTTTCTAAAAATTTTAAGGAACAACTTTGTTACAAAAACTAAAAAAAAAAAATGGTGGTATAATGCACGGATTGATATAAAGTTCGGCACAAATCGTTCTATATGACTATAAATCATATTGTTAAATTTCGTGAAGACCGGTCCATTATTTTCCATAGGCCCCATATAAAGCCTACTGTAGTTAAATTTGGTACGTCACGGTCTTATCAGACTGTTAATCACACTGTTTAAACCAAATCAAATGCTTCTATTGCAATAAAAAAACTGTCAAATTTACTGAACATCGGTCCATAAGTTAGCAAAGGTTCCATATAATGACCACTCTGAAAAATTATTTTAATTAGGCCAGAAATAATAATACCTAAAGTCTCATATTTAGCAGCCCTCTTTTTCTCATTATTGAATCTTTATATATTAAATATGAACTTACAATAATTTATCAAATTTTATCCAAATACTCTGTTTTATGTCCTGCCAGTGCCAGATAAAAATTTCGTCACCACGGTTTCTGTTCACATATGTAGGTGTTTATCGTCTATAAAGTGCAAATAACCTTTGTATTACAATGTATTACAATGATTATCTCAATTAATAAAAAACATTTTAAATTTGGTTATATATTTCTACATTTGGTAACTTTTTCAAAAATTTTGGTTGTAAAAATTGTAGTCGTTGTGGCAGCACTGAAGCGAATGTATTGCCCGTTACCTGGTTGGTTTTATATGTTATTTTCTCTTATACTAACTACATCTAAATAAATCCATTCATTGATTGAAACCTAAATAAAAGCTCTTTCATACTAACAAAATATAAGTTAATAAAGAAAAATTTAATTATAATATGTAAACGTATACAATTCAATAATAAAAAAAAATCGTTCACAATATAAATGCAAAATAAAAATAATAAAGAAACATTATGTAATGAATAACTTCGTTACAAAATATGAAGGAACTTTTGTTTACACGATTTTGTGCAGAAGCGTTAGTGTCCTGATGTTAACCAGATTATTAAAAGTCAAGTTGTAAAGTTTTTTACTTAAGTTTGCAATTCCATCAAGAGTGTGAAGGCCAAAAACTTATCTAGAAAAAAAGAATATTTAGCTTCTGCTTACTAGTGGAATCACAATAGGCATAAACTTCGCATGCATAAATAAGTACCGGCATTAAATAAGTTTTAGCAATTAGCATTCTAATGTAAACTGGAGTGCAAAAGTGTGTTGCCCGCAGAGTACGAAGCATTGAGTAAGTTTTACCTACTACTATATTAACGCCTTTGCCGATGTTACGATTTCAATTTTTTAATTATTGATACGAATGTCAACATTAATATTTTGTTTTAAAGACTTTTTGCGGATTATGATACATTTGGATTTTTGTGGGTTTAGGCATAGACCATTTTGTGATGCCCAGCAATAACTGTTGTCAATATCAGAATTGAGCTTACATACTTTTTCATTTATAGTGTCAAGCGATGTGTTTATGTACAGCTGCACGTCATCAGCGTATAAATGAATTTTACTGTGAAATAGATTATTAGCTAAGTCATTTACATACAAAGAAAATAAAAGTGGACACAGAATTGAACCTTGTGGCACTCCCCGGGTAACAGATAAAGGTCTAAAATAAGAGTCATTTAAGAAAACAGATTGAAAACGATTTTCAAGGTACGACTTAATTAATGATACTGATGTGTCACAGAACGAGAATTGATGGTAAAGTGTTGAGCAAAGTAGGGAATGATCAACAGTATCAAAAGCTCTCGAATGATCAGCAGAACTAAAAGTGTTAAATTTCCACCGTCAAAAGAACAACGTATATATTTAGTGACGTCAATTAAAGCTGTGATGCAACTGTGTTTCTGTCGAAATCCGGATTGCCTGCTGCTGAGTAGATTACATAGAGCTAGATGATCACTTATCTGCTTATGTATTATTTTTTCAAGAACTTTGGACAGAAATGGCAGAATTGCTATAGGCCTGAACTCAGAGTTAGATTTTGAAACTGGAATTATTTTCGCATGTTTCCAGTTATTTGGAAAGACACTAGTTAGTCATGAGGATGGTGTTTTATTAAATCAGTACAAGATATTGTTAAGTTCTCAATAATTTCCAAGAAATTGGAGTAATCTACATATTTATTATAACGATATACACAACCAACCATTAACTTCCTCCCTTCGGTTTATATATTAACAAACAAGTTCTCAATTTCCTCAACACCACCAAATTAACATACAAGATTTGATTTAATTGTTTCCCTAATATATATTGCCACACCACCAGCACGAGTTTTTTTAGTACGAAGTTTACGATCCGCCCTATAAAGTCTATAGCCGTTAAGATTAACTATGCTATCAGGAGTTAGTTCCCTTTTTAAGCCAAGTCTCAGAAACGCAAATAATATCAATTGAAGAATTTCGCCAATTTTATTGTTAAGGCTTTGTGCGTTAAGTTGACATATTTTGACAACTTCAATTTGGTTGGCTAAGATACGAACCATGTTAACAATAAATTAGGTTTTTTATAATTTAAGTTCGAGTCGTACTCAACAATTCAAGTACGAATAAAACTAAAATGTACTCAAAACAATCCTAAATGGCATAACTTTCGAAAATCAATCCCGGAATTTCTTAAAATTACAAAGTGAGTTTTAATCTCGTAAAACTAATTAGTCTCATCTCTCCACATTGCATATTTTATGCACACCACACAAGAAGGAAAAAACGATTTGCTTGTTGTGTGTAGAAACAACAAAAACAATAGAACAAGAAGAAAAATATATCTTCAAGTGCTTAAAATGTAACTGGAAATATTGAAATACAAGTATATCTCAACTAGGACTGCCAGATTTGACGATTTATCGTCATTTTGACGATTTTTTGCTCCTAAATTAGCAAAGTGCCGATTTGCGAATTTTTTTCTAAAAAGTGACGATTTTTTTCAGTCTCCAAAGCCTGAATAAAACATAAAATTTTTCTACAATTTCGTTTTTTAATTTTGGAATGTTCAACAGCCGTACCTTAAAAAGAGCGGAAGGCGGACCGTTTTCTTTCGCTTAGCTTTTATGCTGATATGCCATACCTAAGCAAGAACATCAAAGTTTTTTTACGAACAGTAGTGATAGCTTTCTTGTTTAATAAAACCCACAAATTATAATTAAAAACAGAGATAAAAACGCTAGATTGACCAAAAAATAGCTAAATTGCCATTATTAATTAACAAGAGCGGCCAGCTTCATTATTAGACGAGCTGTCAAAATCGGTTTTTCTTTCTTTCTTAATAAAACCCACAAATTATAATTAAAAACAGAGATAAAAACGCTAGATTGACCAAAAAATAGCTAAATTGCCATTATTAATTAACAAGAGCGGCCAGCTTCATTATTAGACGAGCTGTCAAAATCGGTTTTTCCAATTGCAAAGCGTTGACGCCGCTCTATTTTGATATGCTTTATACAAATTTTATTGGCATGACACATTTTGAAAACTTGAAAAACCATTTTGAAAACAGCTGAAATATGCAAGTCTTAAGAAAATCTTTAAATGATTATTTTCAGATTACAAAAACAACAATGTCACATTTTGTTTATCTTTCGTCAAACCATCATCGAATGAACCTTTTGCTACTCTCTGTAAAAATCATATTTTTAACAATTATCAATAACAATTACGAGTTGTAAGATAATATCAACATGAGTCTCATACGATTCTCGACATGAAAGACTCGTTAGATAATCTTTACCCACTTCTTAAACGATTCCCACAACGATTGAAGAAGCGTCTTTCGCTGTGCTATCGAAGAATCTCACTCGTGCTACCGTTTTTTCCTTGCGAGGAATCTTCTACGATTTAAAACTGCAGTCATCGACGATCAAAGACGCTCTGCATGAGACTCCCAGTAGCTCTTACACGATTGAAAACGCTAGCTGGGTATGAAGTAATAATGTTTTTGTTTGAATAATTTTTTTTTTTTTTAATTGAACAAAAATTGTTAAAAAACAAACTAAATTTTAAGTTGTCCGACTTTTTTGACGATTTTTCGAAACGTGAAAGACGATTTTTTTATTTTTCTCAGGAAATTGACGATTTCCGCACAAATTTACCTTGAAACTTGAAATTCGAACTTCAATACGAATTGTTTTGCACTTGATTTCCAGCAAAATGCTTTTGGGATATTATTTTCATGTTTAAAAAGTAAAATTTAACTCTTGATTCTTATTTAGTTTAAATTTATATTGCCTATATATGAAACACGATAAAATATATCGCGATTTTCGCGTTTTATGAGAATTATTACAAAAAAAAAAAAAAAATAAATTAACATTATTTTAAAACAGATTCAATTTAAAAAGCAGAACATTATTTCCACATACGTAGAATTTGTTTAAAAACCCGAAATGAAAATATGTATTTAGTTAAATATCTCAATTAGTAGGTCGTAAGTAGTCAAGTTTTATATATCATTAGATGCTGTTTCAAAAACTCTTTTCGATGATATCAAATTTTATTTATGTCGTCCTGAAGCAAAGTACAAAAATTCGAAAAACTGAAAAAAGACCTTTTCTGAAAATGGTCCAGCTCACGGATGGTCAACGCTAGAACCAAAATATTTTGGGAATCATCATAAAACAGGTCAAGCTTTATTTTCAGAGGGGTAACAAAATCACTTTTTTTGAGTCGCTCTAATGTACATGAGATTTTTAAAGTGAAAAATCTGCTGGTGTTTTTATCATTCTGTAAGGTGTAAAACGGGTTAGTAAATCAATCATAATAATTTCCTCTTTCTAATTTCTTTTCTGGTTTTTTTCAAGCACGAATTCGGGATAAAATCAACTTTATAAAACTTGAATCAAGTGCATTTTGAGATAGTTGAACTTAAATCAGTCTCATTTTCGGATTATTTCGCTTTTGAAAATCCGTACCTGAATCAATCTTTCTGTATTTATTTAGTTTAATTTTAACTAATGGCACACTGAGCTCCTTGTGTATATATATTTGATTTTCAACACACCAGGGACCGGCTGTTATTCGAAGAAGTTTATTTTGGCGTCTGAACTATAGTTGAATACCGTAACACTAGATTGGCTTTAAGATTAAGTTGTAAAGTTGAAGTTTGCAATCGACTCTTAGAACAGAATTTCATCCAATAAGCCAATGAATTTTAATGGCTTTTAGTTTAATTTGAGTTAATTTGGCCTCTATATGGCATTTCCACGTTAACCGCCGATCTAGATGTATACCGAGATATTTTACATGCGAATGTTGAGGTATTATTTGATTAATAATTTTAATAGGGAAGCTCGATTTCCGGCGCAAGGTGATTGTACGCATTTTTGCTCATTGACCATTGTCCTCCATTGTTTTAACCATATTTCAAGTTGACGTACATGATCCTGCATCGTCCGTGAATGTTAAAGTATGGGTGTAGTTGTTTGTTGGCATATTCGAGAACCTTTTGAAACCCCCTTTAAAACGCTATTACAAATTTCACTACTTTATCGAAATTTGTCCATAAGTTACCGTGAATCCAATATAAATT
The DNA here is from genome assembly GCA_963931875.1 of Pollenia griseotomentosa. Classification (NCBI taxonomy): domain Eukaryota; kingdom Metazoa; phylum Arthropoda; class Insecta; order Diptera; family Polleniidae; genus Pollenia; species Pollenia griseotomentosa. The sequence goes on from OZ007563.1 coordinate 145,780,493, forward strand.
ACCCTCTTGAAAATATTTGTTCAAATTAACTTCTTTAGGACTAGAAATAAAAGCATAAAGCTTTCTGATTTTCGGTCAATAATTTAAAATATGTAGGTCTAAACCGCGACGAGTTTTTTTAGCTAAGATCCCACTATCGGCTCAATAGCACAATCTGACGATTTTATCGTGCTATATCGGCGCACATTTAAAAACATTGCACAATTTGTTCTTGGGTGGTCCCATTATCGTCGCACATTGTGACAATTTTTCGGTTCATATCGGCCAAAACTCAATTGCGACAATAATCGGCACAATGCGGTCACACTATCGTGCTATTTGGGCAAATTAAATCATATGTTTTTGTTTATTTGCTTGTTGGCAGACTTAATTTTACTTTAGAAATTCGCAAAATTCCATTATGCTTGCTAACAATTTGAAATAAGATATTAATAGGTATATAATAAAAAAATGTATCATATTTTATTCAAACTTTCTTCACTTGTTCTTTTTTTTTGTAATTGTTGTTTTGTAAACATTTGTTTACAAATCACGGATAGCAACATCGATACAACTGCAATGTTTTGATTAAAGCGAATGGTTTTCTTTTATTTAACAGTACAAATGTACTATTTAACGTTTTAATACATAAATAATAGATAAAACAAATGTAATTTTGATACAATTAAGCTCAAAAAAGTAAAATTCTAGTAGCCAGTTGGTGCAATTGATTGGCGACTGTGATCGGCGCACAAGTGGCCGATAAAAATTGGTACATATTAAACAATTTCATTGCTTCACATTGTGCAAAAGAGTGTTCACATTATCGGGGCATCAACGTTAATTTTGATTGTCCACAATCAGCACAATTTCGGCACAGATTGTCGCATATTAAAAAATTATAACCGTTCACACCATCGGCACATGAAATACGAAAAAATTGGTACATTTCGCCGATAGTGGGATCTTAGCTTAAGACAATATTCTTGACAGAATTGTATTAATCTTTCTCCTCGTTAATTCCGTTGGCATAAGCCTAATTTTTCTATGATTTCAGCTGTTTCTTCCTGTTCAACTTTCGCTTTAAAATCTCCTTGGATTATTGTAATATCGTATAGTTTAGTCATTTTCAATAATTTGCAACTTTGCTGTAAAAGTGTTCAATTTCAGCGTTATTACAATCACATGTAGGCGCATAGCAGTGATGCCAGTAGAAATTTAAAAAATTCTTATTTTTCTGTACAACCAAAAAATTTTCCCTACACTTTTCCCTACGTTAAAAATTTATTATTTTTATCAACAGACAAACAATTAGTGCCGGTTCACACACGTCAAGTTTGACTTGTCAAGTCTTGAGTTTTTAGGGAGAGTGGTAAAGAAATGACATTCTTTAATGTATGGTTAGTATGTATGTATGTGTAAAAATTGCTCGCACAATGGTGAAGGGTATATAAGATTCGGAACAGCCGAATATAGCACTCTTACTTGTTTTTATTTTATAGTTTTTCCCAAACTTGTTTGCGTTGTATCTCTTCATTCTGTTCACTTAATAATTAGTTTAACGTGGATTCCATTTTGCAAGTGATATAAAAACTTGTTGGTCACTTTATACAATTTTGCAATATAACCACTACTTTGACGAGTATTCAACAACTTATTTTATACATATTTAACAGATAAATATTTATGAACATATATGGACACATATACACATAAACATACTGTACATATTTAATTATTTTTGTCAATTATTTTATAACAATTTATAAATTTTATAAAACATATTGAGGGAAATCACGATGGGTAGTGCAAATGTGGTGTGCAAATGCGTGCAAAAATACACACATTTGCACAAAACAACAACAAAATGTACGTATTTGCAATTTGCTCTATTTTACTTCGTTTGCACTAAAAAAATCATAAGCAAAATTAGTAGTGCATATTTGCTCAGTTGCAAACAAATGTAAACAAAAACGTTTGACATATAAAGCGCCATATTGTTTTTTAAAGAAACTTATAAATTGAACTTTGTCGTGGATTTTAATATAAAATAGAGAATTAAAATTAAATAATTTAAATAATTTTAATATAAAATAGAGAATTAAAATTAAATAATTTAAAAAGAAAAAATTCATTTTATTTTGCTTGTGTATAATTGTAAGCAAATGCAGATTTTTTACAGTGCTGCCAGAAGTTTTTTGTGTTGCCAGAATACATTTTTAGAAAAATAGCACATTTGCACAAAAAATAAAACTGGTGTGCTCACGATCAATCATAAAATGCACTCAAATTTACAAATTACAAATTTGCACAATAACAATCGTGATTACCCTTATTATAAAATAAAAGCATTATAGATATTTACACACGAATACTAGTTGTTTTTCAAAGAGTAATCGAAGTAACTCACTGCCCGTCTATACCAGAGATAATTATTGTGACATATATTGCAGTAAACGTCAAAATTATGTTATCTTCAATGTAGACAGAAATTTTTTGTACATAATTATTGCCGGCAATTTATGTTGCAATAATTGTTAGTCCATTTTCGTTGACAATTATTGCCAACATAAAACGTCAAATTTTTTTTGTCAATTGTGTTTGACATTTCAATAAAAGGACGCCAAAGAACAAAAAAGCTCATTGTGTTAAAAAAAATTAAGTTTGTGAAAAAATAGCGAATTATAATTAAAGTAAAAGATTTAAATAACATTTATTTATATTAATACTTTCTTGCGAGCTAATATATTTATAAAGCATTTATCGCTTAATTAAATTTTATAATTTGCACATGTTTTCGTGCTATTAAATATATTGATTGAATCATTTCGGTAAATTTTTTTGTAATTGATTCAGGTATGAAAATTTTGATTAAGCTTGCATTATATTGTTACATATTTAGATATGTATATGTAAACTTCTGTTTTTTACCAACCATGGTGAAGGGCATATAAGATTCGGCATAGCCAAATATAACACTCATCTTGTAATTAATAAGGCCAAAAATGAATAATCGGGCTTGTTCTACAAATTGAAATGAAGTGGATTTAAAATCGAACGAAATTTTGATTTCAATTATTTACAGAATACTGTAGTTTTTCCTGTTTTTAAGAGTTGTTCTTGTAAATATAATTGGTACTCAAAGTATGGAGTTCATAAAAAGGAATATTTTTATGAACTTTCTTAACAGGCTCATTTTCAAAATTTGTTCGATTTCAAATCCACTTCAGTTCGATTTACAGAACATACCCGAATATTTCCCCGGGAGCTTTTCCCTTTCTCATTTTTACAATTGAATTAAAATAGGAAAAATGGCAGAAGGGATAAAACTCCCGGGAAATTTTTATTTATAATTGGGCTCTATATGTGGTACAATAACTTTGAAAAGGGTAAAAATAAATAATTTTTGATAATGTTTTTGTCAATAGAGTTTTATTGTTTTTTATGAAATTATTTTTATGACGTAATTATATTATAACATCGTACTTTATACATTTTAGTAAAAAAAAAAATTTGTATTACATATCGCACTTGTTCAACATTAGTGTATTAACTCCAAATTTTTATTTCTTCACTTTTTGGAAAAAATCGACTCGTAATATTCATATCTAACCGCTGTAAATATATCCAGATATTTTGTCCACTTTTTGGTTTAAAAATTCTTTTTCATTTGCCTTTTATGCAAAATTAAAAATTTTGAGTTAGTACAGTATTGTTGAACAAGTGCGTATTTTAAAAATTCCTTTCACAGTGTCTACATTAATTTTAAACTATTAAATAATAAGAAAACAGAGCACTTAGCGATTACACATACATATAACATATATTTTTTAAATATTAGAATTTTCATTAACGGTAACAGTGACTGGATTAACTCTTTGCTTTTTAATTTTATTCCATTGAAATGCAACATCTCCGTCAGTAACACAATATTTTTTAACGTTTTCTCTGTATTCATTAGCAAATCTTACAGTATTTTGTTCTAAAATTGGCAGGGAGCTCATAGTTTCGGCTAATTTCGGCACAACAAATTTCTCTTCGTCAATTAAAGGTTCTGTCATTTTTTTGTCTCATTAAAGTAAAAATAAAACAGGGAATCACCGACTTATTGGTGGTGTGTACAATTCGGCCAGATGCGTACGAAATGTGATATGCTTGTACAAATTTGGGTCAGTTAATAACTGAAGGTCAAAGTGAAGTGTTCATACGTGTGAAAGATAAAAAAAAATGACAAACAAACGTTAAAAAATACCTTATCTTTTGATACTTATTTAATATGTTCAATTAATTAAATATTATTAAATAAAAACTATTTCGAGTTTAAATAAAGCTTACACAACTATTCATTATCTATCACTATTTCATTAAAATTTTATCATTTTCTGCAAAAAAAATGTGCAGAAATTCGAACTTTTCAGAAATTCGAACTTCCCGGTGCACAGAGTGGTTCTAATTTGTGAGATTCTACTGTATCAGGTTTTTTTATTCGTATGTGCTTGTGAGGAAACTGCCACAAATTTTCAAATTCTTTTGACACCTTTTTCCATTCACTTTCTGTTTGTGGACACAACAAAAATAACGTACATAATTTATTTAATGATTAACCAGATAACTATATTTTATACCTTAAGATGCTCATCTTTCAAAGCTTCGTAAATAGCTCTTAACACCTCAGGAACGAATTTACTTATAGTTTTACGAGACACACGGGACAAAAACTCCAGAGATGTATGTATATGAATCTCCACTAGCTATAAAACGTAACGTTATAGCTAACCGTGTCCTTGGTGTTATTGCAAATCTCATTGGTGTATTTTGTTTTTTTATTTTAATTTCAACCTGAATAAAAGGTCCATGAAGATATATTATTGCACTATATGTTGTAATGAAAACTTGATTTAGCAATGATAAAATATCTTTGAACTGGTGTATATCCATTCGGCAGAAATTTTTGTATTCCTTATTCTCACCCCAAAGAAGATCTTTCAAAAGATGCGCTTCCAAGGAATGCATTTCACATTTCTGTAGAAAGGGATTTACCCAATACCTACGTTTCCTTCTTTCATCTTCATCCATTAGTTCCATCACCTCTTTTATTTGCTTAACGATTACAAGTCTTCTGATATTTTTGCTCAACTCCATTTTTTTATATTAGAAAAAAACGGTTTTTGTGGTAAATTTTGTTTTTTACTTATACAAAGATATTTCTTAAAATATATATTTTTAAAAAAAGCACTTCTTTTTGAAATTAAATTGCAAAAATTATTTTTGTAAAATTGTTGTGCATTTAAGATGGCGTCACTTTTTTCATTGCACCTTCTTTCTTGATTTTTTTCAAATTATGAGCTAACATAAATACGTTTTCCCATGCCTTTAACATAAGCTGAGCAATAAGAAATATTGCTCTGTTATTCTGCCGACGTTATTGCCAACTTGCTGAGATATTTATCTTTAGTGTAGATCTAGGGTCAATCAGTATTGCAAAATAATAGTGATGACAAGTTAAAAAATTATAAATTTTGAAAATTATAATTTTTACATACATATGTATGTATATATTTACATTAAAACAAAATTACATAAGAAAAGTTTTAAATCTTTGTCAGTTTATAATAACATCTTAAGTTGAGATAAGATATAGAGTTTTTTACCCGCACTTTTTGGATTCACGGGAAAGCGGGAAATAAAAATCGAATTCCCGGGATCCCGGAATTCCCGCTCAAATTTTTCAATGAAACTGATACTTCTTTCTGGCTAGCTACTATGCTTAAAATAATTTATGCCCCTATTGCGGTTCTCCACTTTTGTAACAGTTTGGTTGTCTTTGGTAAATTCACATTGCCATTCTTAACTCAACTGGCAGTTGGCTATTCAGTTGTGTATCTGTTTTTTTCGTGGTATTGCCGTTTTCAACTTTGTAAAAGTTTGGTCGTCAAAAATGTTGAATACACACAACTGCTTAAAAGTAGTAGTGTTATTGTCAGTTAAAGTTGATTTTTTTAAAAGCAGTGAAAATAAAAAACAAAATGGAGAGATCGTAAGTATAAATTTTTGTAACAACTTTTTCGCTATTTTTAAACCTTTTTATTAGTTTGAAAGTAACAACGAAAGCTCAATTTGAGCGGCTTGTACACCTCGCGGAAAACCAAAATTTTGTATGAGAAAAAATTCGTGTAAGGAGTTATGGGAAAAGCTTGCAGTATAATTAAATAGTTTAGGACCACCAAGAAACACTTGCCAAGAATGGCAACGTGTCAGTGTCAAAACAATATTGAACAATTTTAATCTAATTATAATATTCTTTGTACAGGTTTGGATCCACTACAAAGCAAGTAGAAAGAAAAAACTTACCAACAATAAAATAAAAACTCAAGCGACAGGTGGAGGCCCATCACAAGAAGTTCCGTTAAATAGCCTTGAGGATACTGTTTCGCAGCTCTTGTCATTGCAAGAGCAAGTGGCACCATCCGGCCAAGTATTTACTGTTGAAGATATTCACCATCCTGTGACGATTGTATTGAGTCAGTTGAACCAATTATACAACCAGCAGATTTGCCAACAGCTACCCCAACCAGAAGAAGAACACATCAGGCACAAGAATGCGAGCGTCTTAAATTATTAAGAAAGCAGGCTGAAACTCAAAAGGAACTTCTGCAAACAGTAAAAAACTAGAAAAAAAACAGCTACAAAAATTACGATGTTGACAAAAAGTTTTTTGAAATTAAGAAAAAAAAGTTTGCATTATTCGAACGACAAGCAAATGAGGCTACTGATCTTCATAATCTTAAGGTCGAGTGTGAAAAATTAAAAATAGAAAAACTTAAAAATAAATTGAAGAATGTATAAGAATTAATAGTTTATAAGTATGTATTTATAGTAAATTTTTATTTTATTATTCCCAGCTAGCATTTGGGTGATAATTATTTGTAAAAATCACCTCACTGAGTTTTTCAGATAACGTTTAATGACTAAAAACTAATTTATCACTTGAGCGATTGAAAAGTCATTATTTGAACATATAAATGAATCATATGAATCCTTTTTCAATTGCTTAATTGCTAAATGAGTTTTTAGTCATCAAACGTGATCTGAAAAACTCAGTTAGGTGACTTTTACAACAAAAATTATCACCCAAATGCTAGCTGGGATTATTATTTTTAATAAGTTAAAGAATTCATATTTTATAAGTATGTATGTATTTTGGAAAATCACAAGTGGTATTTTTTTTATGAATTAAAGAATTAAAAGTTTTTAAGAGTATGTATAGGATATTTACAGAAAGAGATATTATTTTATTTGAAATTTTTAAAAGACTGAATTAACAAATTGTTTCAAAATGAATAAAATATTTTATTACGTTTAAAAAGACTGCATAATATTATTTCTAATACTGGTACCAACTTCAGTGTCTTCCATATTCGTGTTTAAGGGTTGCACAGTAACATCTTCACTTTCCGTTATTATTTCCTGTTTTTAAAAATTCACCCTGGAAATAATGAAGACTTATATTGTGCAAAGCACAGCAAACGTTTATAATTTGTGTTGCTTTTAAAGGTGAATAATGTAAACCTCTAGCGGAAAGAAGACATCAAAGATCAGTGATGCCAGGAGAAATTTAAAAAAAACCCTACGTGTCTAAAAATATTCCCTTTTTTCCCCTACAACCAACAAAAAATTTCCCTACGTTTAAAATTTTTTGTTTTTAGCAACATGCATACATATTTTGTTAACATTTTGTAAATATTACAATAAAAGCATTAATTAACAACAAGAAGAAAAAAAACAAAATAAATATGAAAATGCCATACACGCACATATAAAAATTCAATTTCAAAAATGCCGGAAACACCTCTATATATCCTTTAATCTAGATACAAAACATAGTCAAATATCGAATTTAATTTATCATTTCATCATCTTTTGTCCTTTTTAAAGAGCTTAATATGTTAAAAGAATACCTTTTTTTAATATAAGTACCTTTCTAACGGGTCCGCCATCTAACGTTTTTTTTTTCAACTAGTGCTTATTTCGTGAATGGTAACACTTAGCTCATGTCTGATTTGACAGATAATTAGTTTTATCCTTCCGCTGAACGAATATGGTTGTGTATACGCTTGAACAACGCTGGGAAATATTGCGACATTACTTTGAAAATCATGGTAATGTTGCAGAATGTGTGCGAAAATTGCGTACGGATTTTGGAAGAAGAGAGGCACCGTCAGCTCCGTATGTTCGTTATCTTGTGAAAAAAGTGAAAGAAACTGGCATCCTCATCTATAAACCAAAGCGTGTAAAGCCAAAAACAGTGCGTACACCCGAGAATATAGCTGCTGTGCCATCAACATCAATTCACCGTCGTTCTCAACAATTGAAAATTTCGGAGACATCATTCAGACGAATATTGCATAAAGACCTTGGTATGACGCCATACAAAGTCCAATTGGTTCAGGAGTTGAAGCCAACTGACCATCCAATGCGTTTTTGCTTCGCTAAGTGGGCCTGCGATCGACTTACAGAAGATGCCGATTTTGCCAAAAAAATCATCTTTTCAGATGAAGCTCATTTGATCTTGGCGGGTATGTAAACAAACAAAATTGTCGCATTTGGGGCACAGAAAACCCGCACGCATACATTGAAAAGCCGATGCACCCAAAACGAGTCACTGTTTGGTGCGGATTTTGGTCCAGAGGCATAATTGGGCCATTTTTCTTCGAAAATGAGCAAGGAGTGGCCGTTACATTCAATGGCGATCGTTATCGGGCCATGTTGAACGAATTTTTGTTCACAAAAATTGAAGAGGAGATTATTGGCAACATTTGGTTTCAACAGGACGGCGCTACGTGCCACACAGCCGAAGCTACACTCGATGTTTTGTGCCCTGTTTTTAAAGATCGCATTATCAGCCGCAGAACTGATGTCGTTTGGCCACCTTGAAGCTGCGATTTGACAACGTTGGACTATTATTTGTGGGTTGCCGTCAAAGATAAGTGTTACGCCGACAAGCCAGAGACAATTGACGATTTAAAGGACAATATTCGTGAAGCCATTGGTGAAATACAGCTGCACACAATCGATAAAGTGCTTAAAAATTGGACCGATCGTGTAGGCTACTGCATGGCCAGCCGAGGCAGCCATTTGAATGAAATTATTTTCCATTATTAACCGGAAGGATTGTACTTTCAAATAAAAAAAGAAATTTGAGAAAATATTCAGTAGTTTTTTCTATAGCATTTTCAAAAAAAAAAAAAAGTTATTTGGCGGACAATTTAATAATTTTAAGCACACGTGGGTGGTACCTAATAAAAGGGAAGGCTCTGTAAAATTTTAAAGAAATATTTTCTTAAAAGTTTTTATTACAAATATTGTTCAAAATTCGAAATTGTATTATTTTATTTCTCTCGATTTAGAAGGTGTGATTGGCTTTTTACAAATTAATTTCTATGTAGAAATTTCATTCATTACATATTACAGTATAACCCGGTTAATCACCCCACGCTTAGATGCCTTTAACGCTTATTTACCTTGACTTTTAAATCCCCGTTAGTTTTCTCCCTTTTTTAAACAAAAATCCACGCTTAATTACCCAATTCGGTTAATTGCCTTAACAATTAAACTCCCAAAACAAAATTACAGCAAAATTTCATTCGTTTAATTGCCTCAGTACTATTTGACAATTCATAACAACACAGCAAGTAATGCAACCAAGTTTACGTGTTAATAATTTGAAAATATGCCCTACAAATTTTAAAAAAAATATGCCCAAAAAACAAAATATGGCTAATTTGAAAGCAAAATATTCCACAATTTAATATTTGCACAAAAATAAACTTTATTCTGGTCTGACCAAAAAAAAAAGTCATGCTACGAGGTTAAAATTAATATAAGAGTTATTTGTGCTCAATATTACCTAGATACATAAAGGGATTAAAGGAAAGGTCGCTAAATTTTAAATTATTTTAACATTTAAAGGATAAAATATCTTGTATATTCTAGGGATTGTTATTTGAATGCTGTATGTGTAAACCTGAACCGATTCAACCATATTTACTTTGCAGTTAGATATTTTGGGCCAAATTTAATCTTAATAGGAACATGTTGAAGTGGTGGGACTATGTGATATTTTAGACCGATTCTCACAATTTACATAGATTTCGTTCTTATAACAATTAAAACGTATTTAAAATTTTTTATCAAATTATCTTAAAATTGCAACTTGTTCCTTGCGCACAAGCCTTAAGCTATATATAGTAGTATACACGTGAAGGCCATGTGCACCGCGACCCAAAGGATCTTTTGTGCAGCCCATATGTCTCACCATGTCAGGTTCAGGCTGCGTATAAAGCCCATTACCCTGCTCGGAGGGAGATCAAAGATAACCGTCGGGCCCACTGTGTGCCCCCCGAAAAATTTCTGCCTAGAAGTCCCCAAGGCGGGACAGCAGCAGAGCAGATGTTCCGACGTTTCATCATCCATCCCACAAAATCTGCACATTTTGGTAGATGAATTACCCAACTTAAACTGGTGGTACCTGAAACCACAGTGCCCCGTGTATAGGCCAACAAGCAGTCTAAGTTCCGCTTTTTCAAGCAGCAGAAACCTTTCTGCACTGCGCCGGGACAGCGTCACAAATCTTTTGGACTGTCTCAATCCAGAAGTGGACGTCCATGCGTGAAGGAATTCACGCTCGGACCATTTTTGTAGCGTCCCCCTGATGTGACCCACAGGGACGCCGAAGAAAGGCTCAGGACCTATAAATGGACGACGAGCGCCCCTGTTTGCCAAGCAATCAGCCCTTTCATTGCCCTCATGGCCGAGAACCCAACACAAATTCAAGTCATTGTGTTTCCCTAGCTCATTCAGAGATGCAAAACAGTCCAAGACCAGCCTTGACTTTATCTCCAAAGAGGAAAGTGCCCTAAGAGCAGCCTGGCTATCCGACATTATATAAAGTCTTAAGCCCCTTGCCCTTCTCCTTAGACATTCCCCAGCGCACATAATGATGGCGTAGAGCTCCGCCTGAAATATAGACGGCTGTTTGCCCATTGGCAAGCCCCTTTGGAAACCCGGGCCCATGATGCCCGCACCAGTATCACCGTTTACCTGTTTCGAACCATCCGTGAACCAGACCTGGTCTGCACAAGCACGCCACCAGGATTGGTCCGCCTATTGGTCCCTGTCAGGTATAAGGACATTAAAATTCCTATATAATGCCAAAGTAGGCAGCATATGATCACTCACCATAATGGATGGATCATTCCTAATGATTTCCAGGATCCGCATGTGACCCACCAAGTCCCCTGCCCTATATGCAGCAATGCGCGGCATCCTACTAGCACCCCTGCAGGCTTCCTCCCTTATAGAAATGTGCAGGATAGCCCCCAAAGCCAGAGTGGGACAGGTCCTCATGGCACCCGTGATCGATACACAGATCAGGCGGTAGACCTTATCAAGTATCACTCTAGCCCTGACCTGTTCGGTCTTTGTCCACCATACCAGGGCGGCATAGCACAATATTGGTCTAATAATAGCAACAAAAGACCAGTGGATCATTCTGGGTTTCAGCCCCCATGTCTTTCCGAAGAGTCTTTGACAGGCATATATTGCCCTTGACGCTCTTCTAGTGACATGGACCAACTGAGTGTTCCAGTTGAGGGATTTGTCCAGAATGATCCCCAGGTATTTCACCTCATTAGAGAATCCGATAACCGCTCCGTTAAGGGTCGGTTCTTTCAGTCTCAAAATTCTACGTTTGGTGAATGGTACCAGAGTAGTTTTTGCGGGATTAATGTTAAGTCCCCTCTCCCTGCACCAGCCAAGTGTAAAGTCCAGGGCCCGCTGCATCGCCCCCGAAATCGTCGCATCATCAAAACCGGTCACAGTTATAACCAGATCGTCAGCATAGCCATAAGTACGCCAGCCCAGGTTATTAAGGTTTTCCAATAGCTCGTCGATAACCAAGGTCCACAATAGAGGCGATAGAACGCCACCCTGTGGGCAACTTTGGTTGCTTCAATGGTCATCGAAGAACCACCCAGATCTACCCTAATCACCCTAGATGCTAGCATCTCCTTTATCCAATTCCTTATGAGAACTGGAATACCTTTCCTCGTTAGAGCAAAGTCAATTGCATCATAGGAAGTGTTGTCGAAGGCTCCCTGAATGTCGACGAACGCACACAGAGCTATTTGCCTTGCCCCAAGTGCCTTCTCAATCGTACCCACAACGTGATGAATAGCGGTCACCGTAGACCTGCCCGATTGATAGGCAAACTGAAAGCGATGTATCGGGTTAACCGATAGGTATTCATCCCTTATGAATCTATCCATTAGTTTTTCCATGGTCTTCAGGAAAAACTAGCTGAGGCTTATTGGTCTGTAGGACTTGGGCAGTTGTTCAGACTTGCCCCCCACCTTGGGTATAAAGACCACTTTAACCTCTCTCCATGGTTCTGGCACATGGCACGCCAGTAAACTGGATCTGAAGATCCTAGTCAATTGGCAATTGATAGCACTACCCCCCTGCTGGAGGCAGCATGGAAGGATACCATCCGGTCCCGGTGATTTGAATGGACTGAATTTGGATATAGCCCATGCCACTCGTTTCGTATCAAAGATTCTACCCGCCAACCTGATGTTCCTTTTGGACGCCGAGGGCGACCATGTGGACACTCTTGGTGACGAGAAAGGCAGAGAATCTGGAAAGTGGGTCGCTAGTAGGAGCTCACAGGTCTCCTTTGGCGACTCAGTAAACGTACCATCCGGCCGCTTAAGTGTGCTAAGACCATTAGTGTGGTCCTGCGAAAGCGCCTTTTGCAGCCTGAGTGATTCAGGAAGATTGTCAATCCTGCCGCAATATTCGCGCCAGGTTGACCTCTTGGACTTCCTGATTTCCCTATTATATTTAGTGAGCGCAGCTCTATAGATGCTCCACGCGCCAGTTTCCTTAGCTTTGTTGAATAAACGTCTGGCCTCAGCCCTCAGACTCTCCAGATGTTCATTCCACCACGGAACATCCCTTTTAGGCCGGCTGATCCGGAGCCGGCAGCTCCCTTCGAAGGCCTCCCGGATATTCGTACAAAGTGTATTGGATTCAAAATCAATGTCTCCTGGGCTTGTAATCAACCCCCCCGACAAGTTCTCAGTAAGAGCCAGATGATGGCGAAAAATGTCCCAGTTCGCATTCCTAGGGTTGCGATACGTTTGAACAAACGTCGAAGAGCATTCGATGTCGAAAAGCAGATACTGATGATCCGACAACGAAATGTCACTCGAAACGTGCCAGTTTTTAATGGCATATGAAAGATTGCTACTAGTAAGTGTGAGATCCAAGACCTCCTGTCTAATAACGTTCCTAAAAGTGGGCTCATCGCCCCTATTTGCTACAAATATATTGTTTACACAAATATACTCAAGTAAACACTCACCCCGTTTGTTGATATCCGTGCTACCCCAGACAGTGTGGTGGGCGTTTGCATCACAGCCAATAATCCACCCAAGGCCATGCATTTGGCAATACGATACCAGCTCAGTGACCTCGGGAGAAGGAGCACTATCAGCATCTCCTGGCAAGTAGGCGGAGGCGATAACGACCTCATGTTCACCCGCCATGGATGGGATCTTCGCCCTGATCGCTACCAGATCCCCGTGCAGAAATTCTGAAATTCGGCCTCGAAGCTGCAGAGTTATATATAATCTTACCTTGATCGTTGTGGAGCCCCTGAATAGCCCCAGAGTTAACCCATGGTTCCTGGATGAAACAGATATCCAGGAGGTTTGTGGTGAACCTACGACATAGCAAATACGACGCTGCCTTGGCGTGGTGCAGGTTCACCTGAAGGCACTTTAGATGCCTGGTACCCTTATTGGTATTATTGGCGAGTGGGTACACTACTTCCTCCTGTTTCTACCCGCCATCTTCCTACCGCGGTTGGTGCCCAATATAGCCGCTTCCTCAGCGGTTGTGCCGTGGCCCTTTCGCGGTCTTCTATACGAGGTCTTAGTGGGACTCGTGGAGGCTTTTCCCCCGTTGGTCGGAACATGCCCCCTCGAGCCCGATGGGACCTCGCCAACTCTGCTGTTGTCGCCTTTCGACACGCGTACCGGGCGATCTTTACCCGTTGGGCCCGATTTGCCCCTTCTATTGTTGGCAGGATTCCTAGTCGAGGCAGAGGTGGACGGTTTGACCGAACTCTCCCCCGAACTGCTAGCGTTAACCGCTAGCAAAGGTTAACTCAGCAATGCTACCTTTGCTGACCCGATTCAGCACTCTCCATAATTCGACAGAGAGATCGTCATTCTGTCCTTCCACAAGAGACAGAATCCTGCTGGTAGGTGTGTCGGGCTTCTCAGGGAAATATCCAATGAATATTTCAGCCCTTGGTACCTCTTCCTCAGATACGACCTTCAGGACTGCATCCTCCCATGGTTTTATTAAGGGAACATGTTCCCTTACCCATTCTGCTGACTTTTCTCCCTTACAGTTGAAAGTGAGCCAACCTGGTTTAAAACTGCAGCCTGCAAACTGTGGTTTTACGCTACCTTTTTTGAGCTCCACAATTTTGTCCAGGACTGCAGTTTGGATAAGCTTCAGCTTTTCCTCCGACCAGACACTTGTCGGAAAGTCTGGTGGGATTACTCCCAACCTGATGACATCGACCATATCACCGTATGTGGGCTGGACATTTTGTGTTCCTGTCCCTGAGGCTTTTACACTGGCACTATTGGCGGTAGTCGCGCCAGTCGCCATGCTGCCTGTAGCCCGTTTGGGAGGATTTGGTTTGTCCGGCGAGGAACCGTCCGAACGTACCTTCTTCCTGGGAATTTTAAGGTCACACAACTCATTGCGGACTTCCCTCATAGGTCTTTGGCATAGCTCTCGAGCCTTTTCAAGGCTCATACCCTCTTTCAGGTAGAGCTTTAGACGCCTGCGTGCAGAACCAGGAAGTTTGATCCTACCTTCTGCACCCTGGTTAACTTCGGCAGAGGAGGATTGCTGCGTATTTGGCACTGACTCCAGGAGCGCATCCTCTTCATCCGTTGGGATAGGTATCTCAGTGGCGTTGGGACCTACATCCCCCTGCACTAGGATATCATCCAGAGGTTCGCACACGGATTTCTCCGCATCGCGAGTGTTAGGATCCAAAGACCCTAACACGGGTTCATTTGTGTCCATAGGGACATGTTCATTTATATTAGTTTCAAAATTTTTTTCCATTCTGGTTTTTTCTTTTGAATGGGGATATTGGTAGTACACCATATGACAGAGCCCCATGCCATAGGTGGGCACAACTTACAACCGAGACATTGCCAGTGTCCGGAGGCCACCGTTATAAGACACACTCACGCAGTGCCATTCATCCCAGGGACACGGTTCGGATAACATCGGGGATTGCGGGTTTTTATCGAGCGTCCACTCTAGATCCGCCATGTTCAGCTTAAAGCAGAGACACCTCGGGCAGGATGTGATATTTGATCACGCATGGACGATCATTGGAACCTGAAGTTGGCTATCGCAGTCACAACTGACCAGCTATATTACGCATTCAGATTCCCTACGGTACTCACCGCTTGTCTCCGCCTTAAGCTATGTTCACAATATGTGTATTTGTCATGTGGAAGGTCACTTTTCACACACATGTGATTTAATGTGT
Source organism: Pollenia griseotomentosa (assembly GCA_963931875.1). Classification (NCBI taxonomy): domain Eukaryota; kingdom Metazoa; phylum Arthropoda; class Insecta; order Diptera; family Polleniidae; genus Pollenia; species Pollenia griseotomentosa. Next base: position 145,796,121 of record OZ007563.1, read on the forward strand.
ATATCACAATTTGAGTTTTACATAAGGTTTATAATTTTTATTTTCACATGTTGGTATGTAACGTACATCTAACATAACCTATCAAAAATAAAATAAAATACATAAAAACACATATAAACCGAACAACAAAATATCACACGTGTGATTTTAAAAGGCACATGTGATTTGAAATCACGTGATTTGAGTTAAAGTGATTTTAGAACGAATCAAAATTATTTTTTCAGTATTGTGAAACTCAAATTAATGCTTTACAACACTGAAAAAGTAATTCCAATTCGTTCAGTATTGACTGAAATAATTAGATATTAAATTGCTTTCGAATCGAGAAATTACTCGATCACGACTGCCAGAATCAGGCCCCAGGCCTGATAACAATACGTCACAAATTTTCAACAAAGTCGTGACCAAATGAATCTGACAGCTAATTATGTAAAATTTTCCGCTGAATCAGTTTTTGAAATATTCCATAATGACCGTTATTTGTGTTTTTAAAAAAATTGAAATGCAAATATCTTCAAAAATTTTAACAGATTATGTATTTCTTTCTTTTAAGTGAAAGGCAATACAATTTCTAAGATAACCAGATTGGTCGTTTGTGAAGTTGAGTCAATAAATGGCAGAGTTATAGTGGACAAAATTGTTAAATGTATGAACAATTTTATAATTTTTTGCAATTTTGTTCTTTTTAAGTTATTTTTTTAAACCAATAAATAAAATATATTGTTTCTGCCTCATTGGTCGCACGGTTTCCTGATCATAGGTTTGTATTTATGAGTACGCTTTTGTTAGTAGGATATGATAGGATATCTCAAAAATCACTACAGAAAAAAATTAAGACAGCAAATCCCATTGTTTTGTATTGCTATCTCTTTAGATAAGCTGATACATGTAAAAATTCCTATTTCTTAAATTTTTTTCATACATCAAAGTTAAGGTATCTTGTAAATAAATACGTTTAATTACCTCACTGAGGTATTTAAATGTATTCGCTTATATTTTAATGAGGTAGTTAAACTTAATTACCTCAATGAGGTACTTAAGCGTATTCGTTTAAATGCTTTCCCCGCATAATTACCCAAAAATACTGGCATTATTAGCGAGGTAATTATCTGTGGAATACTGTATAATTAAATGTTCGCATACATTTTCGTAAATGTGAGTGCGAATCCAAATGGCAAAAATTAGAAACTAGTTCGCAAATGCAAACGCGAAAATTCGTAAAACCTAATTATATATTAGAGTTTCTGTTAAAAAATAACACATCAGTACTTAAATTGTATATGAAACATTTTTATTTCTAAATGAAAATAAGAAGAATACTTACTTTTTTTTTAGACAATATATTGAAAATGAGATACAATTTTGAAAGTTCCCTTAACAACACACCGGGGAATCCGCTTCTTGAAAAAAACCAAACGTTTGATGCATTTATTTCTTCTTGGGTCATATGTGTTCTTATGCATTTGCTGCATATTTGTCGCTCCATGATGTCAATCACTTCTTTTAAAACTAGAGACATTATAGATTGAGCTACTCCTATATTAAAATCATTTTTACAGCATTTTTGGCAGCTCCCGTCAGCGAAAAATCTAAGAGCAGCGCATAACTTTAATATAGGAGGAATCGCCATCACGCGAACAGGTGCTTTAAAATGATCTTTAATTTCATTCAGCAAATAACAAAACGCTTCCTTGTTTATTCGGAAATAACTTATAAATCTACAAATTTAAAATTATTATTTAGAAACGTTACTTATAAGAAGTTCTTACTTGGCACTAGGTTGACAAGAGTGTTGGAATCATCACGAATTTTTCTTCCTATACGTAGCACATCTGTACAAGAGTTTTCATTTTCATCATCATAAAATAAGTTGACACTAATATACATTATAAATACTTTTTATTGAACACAACAATTAAAAATACTTTTAGTTTAAAAAATTATTTAATTTTATAAAATTTTCACTTGTCAAACTTTATATTTAAAGTTGGCAAATCGATATTTTAAGTTGGCAACTTTATAGCAAACTTAACTAAAAACAGTTGGGTATCACAATACATAAAATGAGTTTGGTTGTGCATAAGTTGGGTTGACTCTCACTCGACCAAACTGAGTTAAGTAGAGAACCGCAATAGGGCATTAATCTAGTATCTATTATATAACAAAAGCGAAAAAAAAAATTAAGATTTAAGCTATTTTAAGATATTTAAGTGGTTATTTTTGATGCCAATATTATCATAGAAATCAATATACGTATTAACAGAATGAACATATTGTTACGTTACTGCCTTTTCAATAACGTTTTCGGTTTATTTCCTTTATAATAAACCTCTTGAGTTCTTTATAGCACTTTAATAAAATTAAATAAACACAACACTTCAATTTATAACACTTATTTATTATTTACACAGCTTTATTTAGAACTTAGTAACTTCAATGTTTATAATTTTATCCGAGTGATGCGTTACTTACAAAGTCTGAACTTACATAATTACACCACTTATACTACGTATGTACATCTTATTTTCTATTGTATTTTACCAAACAAGTGCTTTGTTGCTTAGAATGGCTTGACACCCTTGTTTTTCTTAAAAGGTTTTCTTGCAAATATTTAAGTTATCTGATATTTATACCATGTTCACACGGGCAGCAATATTCGTGTTTCGCTCTCTTATTCCTGTTTCGCGCCCCAAACATGACTGAAACGACTTGTTTCCCCACACAAAATTTTGAGAGCGAAACAGGTCGTTTCATTTTGAAACAAGCTGCGAAACAGGAAAAATGTACTATCATCTCCAATTTTGATAACATTTATCGATAGTTTATCTGAACTAGCTCTCAAAACAAAGAAAACAACAAAATAAAAATTGTTGTTTAATATAATAAAGTGATAATTATATATATATATATGTATATATATATATATATGTCCTTTATTTATTTAAATACAATATAGATACAGCGATGTAACATAAAAATACTTAAATAAATTGTTCACGAAGAACATAGGGCGTCAAATTTGTTGACGTTTCTGTAATCATACGAGTTTAGGAAGATTGACTGATTAGGCCAAAGCCTCCGATCCTAGAGTTGGGGCTGCCAACACCGCTAGGCCGGTTTAATACAGGTGAGTTTCAGTGACTAAATGTTATCAGTTGTCACCTATTTTCCTGAGACGCGTCGGCGTAAGCCTGCACTCAGGATACTCAGTTCTGTACGCCTTCTCACTTTAGCTGTCATCAGACGGGTGCCTGAATAACATTTCCAAGGAACACTTGGTCTAAGACCGGAAGTTGTGAGATGCTTGGGAATTTCAGACAAAGGAATCGTTTTTTGCTATCCCCAAGTGGATAGCAGACAGAGAGCTTTCGACCTCCGTGAAAGACCCCGTCCCCCAAAGTGATAATTATAACATAATAATATTAATAAAAGTATTAAATAATATATTTTTAAGTTTTATTTATTTTTTTTATCTATTTAAAAAAAAATCACACTAACAACATAAAAAAAATGTCAAAATGAAACAAGAATGAATCGTATGAACAGCATGTTTGGCAAACTAGTTTCAGAGAGCGAAACGAGTGGTTTATATAGTCGTATGAACATAGCATTAGCATTACGTTTTCAAGAGGTACCACTTGAGTTCTGCTGCCCATTATTTTCTTGCAAAAAGTACCAAATTGGAAATAATGACCGTTCTATCTGGGCCCATTCAATTGAGCACCCATTTTCACTTGTTATAATTTTTTTTTTTTTTGTAAAAAAAAAAGAAAAAAAATACAAACTTGCCTAATTTTGATTAAAAGTTTCATACACCCAAGTTGACACCAACACAAAAAGGAAGCAAACACAGATACAACATCAGTGTGAAGCATTTGTTGTTTGAAAATTTAACGGATATTGGTGCTTCATACATGATACACAGTTTTTGTGTAACCATTTTTACAAATGTTTGTTTGTAAATTATTTTAGTGTGTTGACGCGTTGCGATTTTTGTGTTGTTCTCACATATCCCAGTTGGCCAGAATACCGTCGACGACGGGACAGCATAAATGACATTGTCAAGGAGTTGTCTTCCATCGAACTCAATGTTGGATACAATAAGCGACGTTATCTTATATGTTATCTTACATAAAAATTTATCCCGGAAAGTTTAAGGTACATTGTCTTTTATCGAACTCTATGTGGGACAGTAAAAGTGACATCGTCATATAAGTTGTCTTGTAAAAAAAGTAATTGACGAGAATATGAAAGTCAAAGCCTTCTTCTGTCGTAGTTACGTGCTTTTCAATCACTTTTTTTGGTTAAAGTTCTCACATTTTTTTTACATACATTTTACGAATTAGCGAATTAGATAATAGAAAATGGATTGCATGCGGTTTATGCTATACTTCACTGTCAATTTAAGAATTGCTTTTAAAAGTCGAATATATAACATGTAACAGAAATAAAACAAGGGAAATAAAATTGCAAATATTTTCTGAAATAAATAACCATATAAAATTTTTTACCGTAGACGACAAAATAGATGACATTGTCATGCATGGCAACAACAATGTGTATAGATTGTCTTGTAAATAGTCGTCGACGTAGTTATTAAAAAAACTTGATTGCAAAAAATTTTTTAATGAATTTTTAACCCAAAAATAATGGGATTGGGTTCGTGAACGAAACTTAAAATCCTAAGCTTAAAAATCCAGAACTTCAAATTTCTTAATTTAAATATCCCAAATAATTGTACAGTTTTGGATTTAAAAACGGCCTAAGACCGGACGCAAGAATTTTCTCCTCTGTGTTATAACGAACACTGAGCCTTCGGCCGGGCAAAAGAATATTCTCCTCTATGGTAGAGCAAACACCAGTTCGCATTACCGACCTTTAGCCAGGCGCAAGAATTTTTCTCCTCTATGGTATAAAGAACACAAGCTTCGCTAATTAAAGCTTCTCTACATAGCTGGCCTTCGATCAGACGAAAGCATTTCTCCTTTATGATATAACAAACACTGGCTTCGCTAACTAAACCATCGCTGCATGGCCGACAATCGGCCGGGTAAAAAGATTTTTTCATTAAGGGTATAACAAACACAGGCTTTGGTAACTAAGCATATCTGCATAACTGACCTTCGGCCGGTCGCAAGGATTTCGAGATTTTGATACTATCCCTAGAAATTTTAATATACAATTTTTTGATTGGGCCACTTTTTATTTCATATAAAAATTGTCCCAAAGTAAAACTTGCGATTTCATTATGGGTTATTTCTTGATATCGGAGTCAGTTTTCATTTCTTTTGAAATACCAAAAAACGAAAAAATTGCGTCAAAAATGTGTGTTTTTTTGTTTCATATAAAGCTTTGGGCCGTTCTTTAGTTTCTTTTTGAGGCCATGTGTCATATTGCGCACCATCTGTCATTTGTATGAAAATTTCGTCGATGATTTGTATTGAGCTGTCCTCAGTATCTTTTCTACGACTTAAGGCTCAGTTAGCCGGGAGTAACAGTAACAGTAACCTTACCGTAAAAAAGTAAGACCAATCAATCTATTTCTTACAGATTGAGACGTAACATCTTACTGCTAACTATAATCGTTCTAATTGCTTTACCTACAACAAAATGAATCAGCTGATTTGCAACGTTACTGTTACTCCCGGCTAACTGAGCCTTTACTGTATGTAGTTTTTTTCATGTCGTTAAAAATGTATTAAAGACGTGGCCAACTGGGATGTATACATATATATATAATCGTACGTAAATGTATACGTGTATAAGTCGACATCCACATCGTCTGTGATGAGGAATGTTGATAGCAGTGATAAATTGGTCAGAAGTTACACTGTCAACGACCTCGACATGCAACATGTGCTGCTAAATACTACCCCAACGGCACTGAATATTCACATATATATTTTCATAATTCAAACACACGTTTATTCACGTCTGCTGTGAAGAAAAAATATAAAGTGTCATGTTCAGTTAAAAAACAAGACAAATAGAAAAAAAGTTAAAAGAATGGTTGGTAGAAATAAAACTAAAAATATATTATAAATAAAAGACACGGGAAGTTTGCGTATCATGTACTGCTCTCACATGTCTGACACAAAAGGACAACGAATTTTAGATGCACATAATCACGCATATCCACCAACATCCAACATATAGACATACTGGTTGTCACTTAAACAGTTGCGAATTCCATAAATCATTTTTCTTCCTTTTTCTTATAGTCTATATTTAAACCCTAGACTGCCATAGATGGGGTGGGGGTTATGCGTTTGTTACGCATAAAAATATTAGTCCTTTACCCGATCGACCCAGATTAAATTTCAGAGTCGATTGAAACATGGTCGTCCTTCTGGTCGGCTGACTGGCTGGCTGTTTGACCGCAATTTCAAAGATAATTTTATGAAATTTGGTGCATTAACATTAATTGCTCATTGAGTAAGTCTTTAAGTAGTGGTAAATATCTAGCCCCTATACAAATTTTATTTCGGAAAAGAGCATTTCTGCTAATAGACCATTAGAAGGTCTAGTATTCTACTGAGCCGATTCTGCTGGAATTCATTTCGACCTAGAGTTATTGAAGGACCCAAAATATATACGTATATACTTTATTAGATGAATATTAATAGAGAATCACATGGAATGACAAACTTAGTATTCCTTCATACAACACTGCTGATTAAGCGTTTAACACTATACAAAATATGTTATTTAATACGGTAAATTAAATTTCTCCTTCATGTTGACTTTGTAAAAAAGTGAAATTTTTTCAGAATTCATACTTCGTAATGTTGAGTTTTTAGTTCCTATTCGCCCTTCCAGAAAATATATTTCAAATTTTAATCATATCCTCGGAACGAGCTCTGAATTTAACATCCTATTGGCATCAAAAATAACCTTTTAAGTGTCTCAAAATAACTTTATACTAAAGTTTTTAATTTTTGTTAAATACTAGATACTAGATTTCATTATTTAAGGCATTCATACTAAATAAAAAAAATTTGGGCTGGAGTCCCGTAACCAGTGTTGCCAATTTAGCCATTTAGTGGCTAGATTTAGCCATTTTTCACCCTGTTTAGCCATTAAAAAATGACTTTAGCCATTAGCCATTTTTTTAGCCATTTTTCAAATTGTTTTGCCATAAAATTTCATTTGCCGTTTTACTTTTAAAAGAATAATTTTTATTTTATTTTAAAAATTTATAAAAGTAAAATAAACATTTTAAACAGTTAAAACGCCTTTAATTTAAATCACAACTTTTACAAATGCTGAAAATTGCTATAAACGAGGATGAAACATCTTTCAAAGTAAAGTAACAGTATTCCAATATTTAATTTATAAAATGGATCAACACAAACATCGGCGTTTCTTTCTGGTTGCAAGTATTTCAATAAAGAGATACAGTCTGCAACAAAATTTTTTTTAGAAATTTCAGAATTGACTATAAAGTTGCTCTCACTTCCATGGTCTAATGCTGAAGTAGAGAGGGTATTTAGCCAAGTAAACATCTTAAAAGTAATTTTAGAAATAGGTTACATTTAGCAACCGTTAATTCGATTTTTTTAATTAGGTACATATTTTTACCGTTACAATAAACTATTTTTACCAACATCACAATAGTGGAGAGGGTACTATGCGTTTATGCTGATGTTTGTCACATCTTAAAATATTGATATTTAGCCAACCTTTACGTATACCGATTGACTCAGAATCACTTTCTGAGTCGAATTAACGATGATTGTCCGGCTGGCTGGCTGTTCATGTACACCTTGTGCGCAAAGTAACGGTCGGAAATTTGCAGATAATTTAATAAAATTTGGTACATAGGTTATAATGTGGTGTAGGGTATCATCTAGTCGGGGTTGACCGACTATACTTTTTTAATTGTTTTTTATTATAGATCTGGACTCAAAAGGTTGGGTTACTGTTGTCGTGATTATGATTTTCCCTCAAATTATTTAAAACTAAAAAGCACGAGTGATTCCTATGAGATGAACAATAACGACATCGAATTAATCGATGATTTAATTTTTAAAATATATATCAAAATATTAATTTACGTTTATTCTTATTTAAGAAATTGATCTTGACTTACAATTTCATCGCAAACAAATTTAAATGAATTATTTCTGTTTTGTTATTGAATTTTAATGTGTTTTTATTTAAAAAAGTTTTAGCCATTTTTTAGCCCATTTTTAGCCATTTTTTAGCCATTTTTTTCCGTAAATTTAGCCATTTTTGGTCATCAAGTTTTGGCAACACTGCCCGTAACTCTAAACACAACTAGTTTGGTCAAAAATCTTTAAAAACTTAAAGAAAATTTGGTTGAATTAGTAGTTGCACAGAAAAAATATCTCAAGAAAATTTTTTACAACACATGTTGTTAAAAATAAAATTTTAGGTCAACAAACAATTTATTTGATTCAATGAAAAAATATCTCAATATTACACTTTGCAAAATAAGGTTGCACCGCATATATTCGCGTTACTCAAAAACGGTTCAGCTTATTGAGTAAGCTAAAAAAACGAAATCCCGCAATAAAATTACCTCAGGAAGGCTATACTTTTATCTAATATGCGCAGTCGTTTTAGAAACATATTTTTTTTTGGCAAAATAAAAATAATTTTTTAGCAGATATTAGAAAAAAAGTATGAACTTCCTTAAAGGTAATTTTAGACGGCCCCTACGTTCGGCAAAAAAAAAGTGTTTCTTTTTTGGAAACCTCCACGCAAAAGTACTTTATTTTTGAGGGGGTAAATATTTGTAGAAGAAGAACTAAATTAGAAAAAAATATCTTAAATATACAGGCCTGTCATAGAATTCTATTCCGATCGAAAGTGGTTTTAATTCCGTATTTTGCTTCTTCAGAAAACGAAAAACGAAAAATTTTTTCGGAATGAAACCACTTTTGGTTTTCTAAGTGGAATTGATTGTTTCAGTATTTTATAACCGAAAAAACTACTTAAAGCTATTTTTTATAGATAAATAAATGTGTTTTATGATATAGATTGAAGAAATAACACACTTTTGATTTATTTATTTTACTTTATATTGATTTTATTAAAAACATAATAAATTCTTTACCGTTGCGTTGCCACCTTTTTTTTCCTCACAAACCACTTTTTGTTTTTCTACGCTTACCATTGCCATACTTAACACAAAAATCATATGGTTTTTATGTAAAGTTGCCATATCCAATTATAAAACCAGAGTTGTTATAAAAAAAAACACATTTAGCAAAATCGATCGGAATCTGAACAAGCTAAAACTAAATCGATCGGAATTGAACATACGGAATTAAAACCATTCCGATCGGAATTTGTGACATGCCTGATACTCTTAAGCTATGTGTGGTCCAACCTATTTACATGCTAATGTCTTATAATTATAAATCTCTTTTCAATGCATTTCCTACACGCACAAGTATTCTTTGGTTTTCAATGCCTCTTTGGCTTTTGTCACTGCATGCGGTAAATCATACACAAGGATGACCTAAATGTCTCTTAGACGGATTATTAAAAATTTACTTTACAGCATTTTGAACTGCACTCCTTTATATAAAAGTAAGAATCACACAATAAAAATTTATTTTTAGAAAGAATTTTTTTTACTTTTTTATGATTTAGTGAAACCGGTTTTTCTGGTTAATTATTGCAGCAAAACTATTCACTCTACCCCTAATGTGCGGTGTTGACTTTATTTCAATTTCAATATTTCTATTTTTTTCATTATTTTTCCAGCTTTTTGACATACTTTTGTTTAATTGAAATGTTAATCATGTGTGATGGTTCGGAAGAAAATTGTCATGACACAAGAATATATAAAAAAAAAATAACACAAAAAAATTTTATATTTGTACGTTGATATAAGTGTGTCTGTGTGTGTGTGTGTGTGGGTGTGCAAATCTAAAGCCGTAGCAGGCAATACCAACTAAAGTTAAATTTAATCATTAATTTGCGTGGTAAGGATTAGAAAAAAAATTAAATTTAAAAAAAAAAAAATATGTTTATTTTTATTAGTTAGAGTGATATGTATTTTAGAGCGACTCAAGTTGTTTTGAAGCAAAATTCGTGCTCGATGTACCTTCCTAAAAATTACTTTTGGACTTTTTTAAGATGACATTTTTAATATTTCGGCTCCTGCTTTAACCTCTCGTGAGCTGGAACATTTGGAAAAAGGGTCTATTTTTGCATGTTTTGTGTTTCCTTACCAACATACAAATTGGGTATCGTAAGAAAAACTTTTTAAGGCGCGTCCAACTGTATATACAATTTGTCCAAGGACGATTATCCATGTCCTTTTTTTAAGGATTTTCTGTAAAAAAACGGTTTTTGAATTTTTTGTTCGGGGTTGTTTGTAATAAGACCCCTTTCAGACTAGGCAAGTTAGTTGCGCAAGTTACTTGCCGACAACAACAAAGTCTGTACAAATATGTTTTTTCTTTACCCCGACCTTACCGCTAACGTCTACAAACCAAGAGTTGCGCAAGAGACTTGCGCAAGTAACTTGCCGAGTGTGAAAGGGGTCTAAAACTCGTGCTAGTTCGCGTTTTGACAAAAATGGAATGGGCTGGTAACCCTTCGCTTTAAATAGGGCAATATGGGTAAACAATTTTTTCTTTTGCCAGGTACATCATCTTTGTATGTAAATAGTTAAGATTTTTGCAAATTAGATGCATTTTACACGGTGCTCTGTAATATATATAAATGTAATTTTGTAGTTACACTAATATGAAAGCGGATTTAGTTTCTAGATCATGTATGGATGAAAATAGGACTAAAGAAAGAAGAAAAGAAATGATCCACGACCTAAATTTTTTTTAATTTGCGAAAAAATTATGCCGCCAAAAAGTCGTGGATCATTTCTGTTTTTCTTTCTTTGCTCCTATTGTCATACATTGTATTTATCAATCTGTTAGAAAATAAAATATTAAAGAGTTTCAAGTTTACCTCAGTTGTGACTTCTAAGTAGGGTTTTTTCCCGGGAATTTGAATTATTTTATTTCCCGTTTTCCCGGGGTTTTTCTTGCGGGATCCCGGGAAATAAAAATTCCTCATAATTTCAGAAAATAGCTATTTATACTTTTAAATTTAGTTTTCTATTCTCTAAAAATTAGCATCTGTGGATGGGTTGTGGATTAGATCAATTACAAGAAGTGAGTACATGTATTTAAATCAATATCTCCTGATGCAATAAATCTACTAAAAGCAGAATGGGCAGTGCAACAGTTGATAATTATTACATTATTGAAGTGAAGAGTTAATAAAGTACAATAATTCAAAATAAGATGCAGGCAGTAAAGTTTCATTGTCCATGAAGAAGTCTTAAAAATAGGAGATACCTAAACATATCGCTCCTTTATTACAACATAGTCATATCTACAAAAACAAACGATCTTGGCAAAATGCGATTAAAGTTTTCAAAATGTACCGATTTAAAGATATATTTTGCTATAACTTCGGTTCAGTTTGAGATATAATACAAGAAGGAAAACTTTGCTAAAGTTACTACAAATTTTGAGATATGACTATGATGCAATGAAGGAGCGATATGTTTATTAGGTGATAAACACAAATTTTCAATTTCAATTTGTGTTGGTTTATATACCCGTGAAGTGCGGGGAAACCGAAATAAAATAACATTTTGGAAGCTCGTGTAAGATACTACAACATACAACTTGAGCAACACATTGTCCTAAATATTAGGTTAGGTTCCATTGGCAGCCGTGATCAAGCGCAGCTCACGTGGGTCCATTAATTAGTTCCCGTTGTGTTACCATGTCACACCGTCTCCCATGGGTCCTATGTTGTCTGGCTGCTAGTGTTCCCACGCAGCCATCCGGTCGATTCAGTAAAGGAGTGGATCCTGTTTACATCAACATCAGAGAGACAAGTTTTGTCCCCAAGGGCTCTTTGACCAAACATTTCGAGTCTTAGATCTCCGAAAGCCGGGCAATTACAGAGAAGATGTTCCGTTGACTCTTCCTCCTCCTCGTCGCCGCAACTTCTACAAAAGTCATTGTAAGGGAGCCCCAGCCTCTGGGCGTGCCTCGCAATGGGCCAGTGGCCAGTTATAACCGCAATCAGGTTTCTTAGATGATGTCTGGACAGCTGTAGTGCCCGCCGTGTACTTTTTTCATCTATGACGGGCCAGATTTTCCTGGTTTCCCCACAGGTAGTTTCATCGTGCCACCTCCGACTGGCGATAATATGAAACTTGTGTGCTATAAATTGCTTGCTCCTTGGGAGTGAAGCACCTACATTATATGTTGAACCGTCTCGATTCAAGGTGGTGCCTGCATGCGCCAACGAATCCGCCATGCAGTTCCCCAGTATGTCCCCGTGTCCGGGGACCCAATTAAGGGTGACCAGTGAATGTCTCGCTATCTCATCCAGAGACATCCGGCATTCTCGGACAATTCTCGATGTGATGAACACATTCTCCAGGGATCTTATGGCCGCCTTGCTATCGGTAATAATGTGAATATCCCTTCCAGATATTTCATCGTATCGGATGCGTCTCGCGGCTGTGTGGATGGCCATTATCTCGGCCTGGATGACACTGCAGTGGTCCGGCAGCCTCATAGGAATGCTCCAGTTTAGCTGCTCGGAGTATATGCCAGAACCGACACCATACAGTGTTTTATACCCGTCCGTGAAGATATGAATCGCATTCGCGGGAATTTGTAGGTCATCATAGTGGACCACGTTATCCAAAATGCTTACCGTGAAGCCAGGATCAAAGATCGGCTCGGGTGTGACATAATCAACATCCATGTGCCAATTAATTTCGTTCAGAATATTAGCATGTCCGATATTGAAATCCCTCCATGCTCCGGTGGCCCTTAGTCTTATCGCCGCGTTCGCAGCCAGCCTTTTAGCCAAAATGTCTGGTGGTAACCAGTTTAAAATCGTAAACAATGCCTTAGAGGGGGTTGTTCTAATGGCACCTGTTACCGCTATCGCCACCATTCTCATTGTACGTTCAAACCCAGTTTGATGACTCTTCACCTTGAGCGCCGGCCACCAAACAGCTGCCCCGTAGAATAGAATGGGTTTAATGTCACATTCGTATAGCCAGTATACATTCCTCGGGTTAATTCCCCAGTTAAGACCAATGGCCCTCTTGCAGCAATACAATGCAGTTGCCGCCTTATTAGTCCTGGAAATGGTGTTCATCCTCCAGTTCAGTTTGCTGTCCAATATTAGCCCAAGATACTTGGCGCTGTCAGACATTTTCAGTGAGACCCCCTTTATCCTCGGGGTATCAAATTTGGGAATTTTGTATCTCCTTGTGAAAATTACCAGTTCCGTTTTGGCAGGATTTACATCCAGTCCACATCCCTGGCACCATTTTGTTAGGACGTCCAATGCGGACTCCATTAGTTCAGACAATAGTCTGGGATCTTTACCCAGAGCCACAACTGCAACGTCATCCGCATATGCAACCCTTCTGCAGCACGTCCTTTCCATGGCCGTGAGTAGGGTATTCATATTCAGATTCCAAAGTAATGGTGAGAGTACACCACCTTGCGGGGTGCCCCTAGTCGCAACCTTGGAGATGTTCGAGGCGCCTAAGTTGGATTCGATACGCCTGAAGTGCAAGATGCTGCTGACAAACTGAATAATCGCCGGGTCGATTTCCAAATGTCTCATTGCGTTAATAACCGATTCAGGTCTAACGTTGTTGAAAGCGCCCTCAATATCCAGGAATGCAACTAAAGCAAATTCCATGTAGTGCAGGGATCTCTCTATGTGGCCCACCAATGAGTGAAGCGCAGTTTCAGTGGACCTTCCCTTCGTGTAGGCGTGCTGAGCCAGTGACAAGGAATTGTGTCCCAATGATGATCTAATATGAATATCCAAAATCCTCTCCAGTGTTTTCAATAGAAAGGAGGTTAGACTAATTGGTCTAAAGTCTTTAGCCATAGTGTGAGATGTCTTCCCACTCTTGGGGATGAAGACGATCTTATATGTTGTCCAAGTTGATGGGACATGTGAGAGGCTCAGGCAGGCTCTAAATATTGCCAGGAGCCATGGCATCAATATTCCCAGGTTCTTTTGCAGGTCCGCTGGGATAATGCCATCCGGGCCTGGAGATTTAAAGGGATGGAAGCTTTTGACCGCCCATTCCACACGATGGCGAGTTATCGGAATATTAGAGATATCCCGAGTGCCACTAAATGTTCCTTCCCTAGGCACATCATCAGTGCAACCTGGGAAGTGTGTATTCATCAGGACCTCAAGGGTGTCCCGACTGTTTGTGGTCCAGGATCCGTCCATCTTCCGTATATACGATGGAATAGCTGGTTTAGAGGATAAAATCTTACGTAGCCGACTAGTCTCCGAGGAGTTTTCCACATCGCTGCAGAATTTCCTCCATGACTGTCTCTTGGCCTTCCTGATAAGATTTTTAAATCCATTTACTGAGGACTTGTAATTGTTCCAAACACCATTACGTTTTGCCTTATTAAAGAGTTTCCTGCTTTCTTTGCGTTTTTCAGCAATCTCCGCATTCCACCATATGGGCTTAGCTTTGCCCTTCCTGTCGATTCTTTTACAGGATTCGTTTGTTGCCTCAATTAAGACACCAGTCAGTGACTCCACTGCGGAGTCGAGCATGAACACACTGTCTATGAGAACCGGGCACATAGGCAGCTTGTCCCCGAGTACACTCGCATAGATAGACCAATTGGTCCTTCTTCTATTCGTGTAGGGTTTAGCCGAATCAGCTCTAAAAGAAAAATTGTAATCAATATACATGTGATCAGAGAAGGAACAGTCCTTTGACACGTTCCAATCGCTAATCAAATCCGAGAACTTATCACTAATAAGCGTAATATCAAGAACCTCCCTTCTGTTAGTCACAATAAAGGTGGGCTCACTACCCCTATTAACTACTGTTAGTTCATTTTCTACTATGAAGTCCAAAAGCGACTCACCTCGTGGATTGACATCCGAGCTTCCCCAGACGGTATGATGTGCATTAGCATCAGCACATATTATTAGAGGGATGTTGCGCCTGTTGGCATGCGACATCGCCTTCCTGGTTGTGGAGTTTGGGGGATTAGAACCCTGGTCATGTGCCATGTAGCAGCTCATAAACCAAACTGTTCTGGTTTTGCCTTCTACTGCGACAGTGCAGGTGTCCTTATCGCTAAAATCAGAAAGAATGAAAGCTTTAAGGATGTTTTTGACCATTACACAAGCCCTGGTCTTACCTTGATCGGCTGCGTACAGAGTACTATAGCCGTCTAAACTGAGTCCGCAAACCCTGTCTTTATACAACAATGGTTCTTGGATACATACAAGCTCCTCCGTGCCTGAAGCCAATCGGAGGAGAAGGGCAGCTGACGCCGCTTTAGAGTGATGAAGGTTGATTTGTGTAACCTTCATCATAGCATCCTCTGGGTCGTCGTCCGATTCCAGTAGGATAGCCTTATCGTCCGCCACTTCCATCTTGCCAAAGAAGTCACCCACAAGCCCACTGACCGATTGAGTGTCTTCATTGGCCGATGACATAGCGGAATCGTCTTCCATATGCTCCGTTGATGCTGTTGATGTGGTGGTAGTCATCGGAGCTTGAGGCTTCCCTTTGTCATCACCTTTGTAGACTCGGAGGAAGATAGTTCCAAATCCATAGAATATCTTCCCCTGTGTCTTCCGAAGTGACGGCAGAGAGTGACTGTTTATTATAACAGTGGCCTTCCTGGACTCTTCAACAGATTCAGAAACCCTCACTACTTTCCAGTCCTGTGTGGGTAGCTGGGGGTTACTGATCTGTATAATTTCCAGGATCTCCTTGGGGTCGGATGGCTTAGCGGGGATCTTGGCAATAGATCTGGGCCTTTGCGGTACATCGGCCAGAGGTATTGCCTCAATCTTAGCGCCCTGCCAAACTTCCCCCAGGGACTCCACGGCATCCTTGTACAGCAGCGTTGAACGCTCATCTGCACACGCTATCAGTTTAATGTGACCTTGATACCAGCCGGCATCTTCACATTGTGGTGGTGGTCCAGGGTTACCCCTTAAGACATTCAGGAACGCCCTACTAAGTGCGACGACAACCAGCTTCCAGTTCTTGGATGAAATGGTGCCGTTACTGGCGTTGCGGTCAATGATCGCCCAAATGAGGTGGTCTTTAGCCACATCTTTGTACGACCTGTTTTGCGGCCGTTGAGGCCTATTTTTGGACCGTTTAGTCCAAGGAAGTGTGTCCTCCCTTGACCGTTGCCGTTTAGGCGCTGCTTCGGTTGGCTTCCGTTCAGGATTGCCTTCCTCTGCAGAGGGAGATCCACGTTTTAAACCCTCAATATGGGTTTTTGCCCACTGGAGAGAGGTTTTCTCCTGCTCAGTGAGTTCACCAACCGGTTTTCCACCAAGTCGGCTAATGATTTTGTAGGCGGAGCGCCTGGTTGTAAAGGCCCGTTTGGATGCATTTATGTGCCTTTGGGGTTTATTGATAAGTGCCGTTGAGGCTGAGGGAGGTGCATCAGAGGGCATCGAATCTTTCTTCGTGTGCTCTCTTTGCACAGGTTTCGGCACATGGGAAACTGGATTTCTGGCAGACTGAGTCTGTACCGTCAAGCCAGCACCCGAGGAAGGGGTTTTGACGGGTTTTTCTTCCGTCCGGACCTGGGAAGCCTTAGAGGTACCTGGTTTCGAAGAACCCTGTACCAAGCTTGGTTTACGACCGTCTGAAGGGTTAGTCGTGACGATTTTTTGCGCACTAGTAGCTAACCGTCTAGCAGAGCCTGGCGCAACCACCTTGCTAGACGAGGTCTCAGTAGCATTCAACTTACTACAGCCTGATACCGACGCTGTAGTAGTAGGGTCTCCGGGGATTATGAAGCCCTTTGCCGGATACTTAGGGCATGAATTTTCGGACATTTCGGGGGGGGGGGGGGTGAATCGGGGTTGCATTTTATGCCTACCTGCCAGGCGAAAGGAAACCTGCCGCTCCTCTGGAGACAGACGCAGACCATCAGCCGCTCAATATGAGAACAGACGCTGATGGATTTTATTGCGGACCGACGGCCTTCAGAAGGCCCAAACATTTGACCGTAAAAGGCCAGCGGACGCATAGTCATTAGCCGATCCAACTAGGAGAAACAGACGCTAATAGATAGGGGGGGGGGGGTAGTTCTTGGTTTGTACTCGGTTTAGATCCTTCTGGCATGGGAGGCCCTACCGGTCTTGACTGACGTCACTACCGCCAGCATGACTCTAAACGTCCTTGTACTTAAGCCCTCGCATCGCGGCAAGATGACTACCCATTCGCGAGGGGTCCTAAAGATTACAAATGGATCTATCGAAATGAAAAGGTTTGTAGGAAGTTTATAAAAAAGAAAAAATTGCTTCTGATTGTGAATCCGAAGCATGCTACAACGGTGCACTTTTAACTATTTGCCCAACTTGGTAAAAAATGAACGACATTTTTTGGAAACATGATAATTAGTAAATAAAATCAGGAATATACTTTTTGCCAACTTACTAAGCGCTTTGAGTGTGTCAGAAAGTTATTTCCTAAGCCGTTAAAAAATGTTATATATTTCTTTAAAATATTTTATCTATTTTATTAATTAACTTTTTGATCTCATATCTTGAGTACCTTAATTTTAATTTTAATTTTGTTTTTATTATTGTTTTATGAATTAAATTGTTATGTTTATGTTATCTTTTTATATTGTATCCAGAGCATAATAATACTGAATAAAAGCATAATAATAGGGAATAAAGGCGTGAGGTGATAATAATTCAAGTTCCTATTTCAATCTTCAATTAATTTTTTAGTATTGAACCATTTATTTTACTTTCTTTGTAAAAAAGTTCCCTTACGATTTTTTATAAAAGTTTTTTTCATTAATTAATAACAAAATTTACTTTGTATCATTTATATGGAGCGGGATCCCGGGAAATTTAAAAAAATTTCCCGCTTTCCCGGGAATCGAAAAAGTCCGGGGAAAAAAAACTCTACTTCTAAGTGAACTTGTTTTTATTATAAAAATTGAGAAGAAATAACAACGTTATAATAAAATTGAATGTGTTTTAATTTAATGTCTTTTAAAATATACAATTTTTTTTATCAATTTTAATAAAAAATTTACTTCTTTTATTTGATTACTGCGTTACTTTTGCTTACTTCTTTTTCGTTCATTCAAATTCAAACAAGCAAAATGCGCGATCCTCAGCACACGCAAAAATGATATTGGCGATTTTAAAGAACATAGGTGATTCTAAAAATGAATAAGGCCCCAACGTATACGTGTAAAATTAAATAAATAATAATCATACGCCACCGTGTGGCTTGAGTAATTTTAAAAGGTTTTGAAATTAATCCCGAATTCGTACTAGAAATAATCCAAAAGTGCGATTGATTGATTCTAACCTAAACAATTACCCCGGAGAACCAGAGAGCGAGAGACAGAATGTTATTATATCTACTTACCCGATGTTAATGTCATAAATATGATAAAAAAAGAATCAGAAAATTGTGTCTCAAATGATTCTTTGAAGTGATTCATCAGTAGGGTACCATTTTCTCACAACGATATTATCATCTATGATTAAAAATACGAGTAAATTTTGCTCTTGAAGCTGATTCCTAAAAGATTTGACTATGATACAAAATTCTAGCTGGGTTAAACAGACACAAAATGCTAGTATACATACAAAGCCAATGACATACATACATTAATACTGACATGCATGTGTAAATGTGTTCTGAATCTAAGGGATATTTAAATGTGAGATTTGTAAGAAAATCAGTGTAACCACCAGCAAAATTCAAAATTTCACTTAAGATGAAGGAAAAATTAGTCGATTTAAACGAAATAACACCTGACATTAAATAAACGTTTTATTTTTTAAAAAACCTTTTACAGAATAACAAATAAATAAAAATTAAAATAATAATAATAATAATAATAATAATAAGAATTAAAACATTTGGTTGCATAAATCTAGAAAATGTTCAAATTGCTCATTATTGTTCCTTTTTATATCTTCGTTAATAAATAAAATGCCTGCAATGGTTTCATTCGACAATCTGTCTCTCAAAGCAGTTCAGCAAATGGTAAGGATGCTAAGTATTTAAAATCTAAATTGAACATTTGAGAACTACTATGTTAAAATAACATTTATTTATCTTCGACAAGGCTTATCAACAACATGTTTATCAGGCAACATGCTTTTTTTTTGCGAAAACAATAAAGCAAGTTGGTTTTGTTTTCATTTTGTTTTTTCTTAACCTACTTACAGCTACAATTAATGTTGGGAGAATTCCAACCAATTGTAGTGGGGAATGTAAGCAAAGATAAACTCAATGCTTATTGTTGTTGTTTTTGCTTAAGCTTTGATATTGTTACAAATAAAACTGTTGCTTGTAATTCTTATTCGCTTAACAGTTTTACTTGTATATTAACTTTGGTTTTCTTAAATCTTTGGATGAAGTTTCCTAATGATCTGGCCTAAGCAACCAGTGGAATGCGCATGGGAATAACTGATCCCATTAACAATTAATTTCAGTCTTTTTATCAAGAATAAAAATTGGGAATAGAGCACTACAAACAAAGTCTTGTTAATTAAAAATTTTGTATTCCCAAAAATTTCTCTGATAGTTAACCATAGACTTCATTTCATTAACTCTGTTTTACAGATATAAGTATAAAATGAATATATTCATACCTACCAAAGAACAGAAACGATTTGCTGTAATAACACAATTTCTAAGAGCATAGAAGTTCTGTCTGATGTACCTCAGGTAAGCTACCTTGGGCCACTTCTTTGTACATTGTTTACTAATGACCTACCTGAGGTGATTCATTCATCCAATATTCTGATAAATGCGGGCGACGTAAAAGTTTTTCTTATTTGTCATTTGGAATGTCACTTTTCTATACACATGTAAATCCATGTGTATGTCAAAATTTAAGTTTTACATATGGCTTATAATTTACATGTTCACATGTTGGCATGTAACGTACATTTGACATAACCTATCAAAAATAAAAAAAATATGTATTTACCATTTTCAATAAAAAATTTGTGTATGTTTTATTTTTTGTAGTATTTAATTACTATTATAATTTATATTTATTAAAATTTTAATTCTATTTTGCCCCCACGAGCAATTCTGTTAATAAAAAACAGCTGATGCCAGATGCTTTGTCACTGGAAAACAGAACTCGTTCTAAATAAAAAATTTCATATGTACTGTACACAGAGAAATAACACATGATATTGTTTGGAGGGGTTTAGACGATATGTGCAAATTTAACATGTGAAAAAGTGACAATCCACATGGCAAATACACATAATGCGAACATAGCTTAAATCTTATGCAACTTAATCTAAAAAATGTATTCACATGCGCTTTGTTAGAAAGTCCAATACCTGCATGCTACTTTTTTGAAAGATAACAGTTGGAGTCGGTGGATAATTTCTTAGATCTTGGAATTCTGCTTCATTCGAAACTAAATTTCATTGCACATATAACAGTGACAGCTAATAAAGGCAGAGGTATGATCGGTCTTGTAAAACGATGGGCTAAAGAGTTCAAGGATCCATATGTTACGAAAAGTCTGTATACTTCCCTTGTAAGACCTGTATTGGAGTATGGATCTGTAATATGTGACCCTATATATAATAAAATTTCCGACCAAATTCACACAGTCCAAAATAGTTTCTGACTTTTTGTCTGCGGGGGTTGAACTTAGGGTTTTTCCCGGGATTTCCCTTCCCGGGAATTCAATTATTTTATTTCCCGTTTTCCCGGGATTTTTTTTTGCGGGATCCCGGGAAATAAAAAATTCCTCATAATTGCAGAAAATAGCTATTTACACTTTGAAATTTAGTTTTCTATTCTCTAAAAATTAGCATCTTTGGATGGGTTGTGGATTAGATCAATTACAAGAAGTGAGTACATGTATTTAAATCAATATCTCCTGATGCAATAAATCTACTAAGAGCAGAATGGGCAGTGCAACAGTTGATAATTATTACATTTAGTGAAGTGAAGAGTTAATAAAGTACATTAATTCAAAATAACATGCAGACAGTAAAGTTTCATTGTCCATGAACAAGTCTTAAAAACAGGAGATACCTAAACATATCGCTCCTTTATTGCAACATAGCCATATCTACAAAAACAAACTATCTTTGCAAAATGCGATTAAAGTTTTCCAAATGTACCGATTTAAAGATAAATTTTGCTATAACTTCGGTTCAGTTTGAGATATAATACGAGAAGGTATGAAGGAAAACTTTGCTAAAGCTACTTAAAATTTTGAGATATGACTATGATGCAATGAAGGAGCGATATGTTTATTAGGTGATAAACACAAATTTTCAATTTCAATTTGTGTTGGTTTATATACCCGTTAAGTGGGGGGAAACCGAAATAAAATAACATTTTGGAAGCTCGTGTAAGATACTACAACATACAACTTGAGCAACACATTGTCCTTAAGATTACAAATGGATCTATCGAAATGAAAAGGTTTGTAGGAAGTTTATAAAAAAGAAAAAATTGCTTCTGATTGTGAATCCGAAGCATGCTACAACGGTGCACTTTTAACTATTTGCTCAACTTGGTAAAAAATGAACGAAATTTTTTGGAAACATGATAATTAGTAAATAAAATCAGGAATATACTTTTTGCCAACTTACTAAGCGCTTTGAGTGTGTCAAAAAGTTATTTCCTAAGCCGTTAAAAAATGTTATATGTTTCTTTAAAATATTTTATCTATTTTATTAATTAACTTTTTGAACTCATATCTTGAGAACCTTAATTTTATTTTGTTTTTATGATTGTTTTATGAATTAAATTGTTATGTTTATGGTTTCTTTTTATATTGTATCCAGAGCATAATAATACTGAATAAAAGCATAATAATAGGGAATAAAGGCGTGAGGTGATAATAATTCAAGTTCCTATTTCAATCTTCAATTAATTTTTTAGTATTGAACCATTTCATTTACTTTCTTTGTAAACAAGTTTCCTTACGTTATTTTATAAAAGTTTTTTTCATTAATTAATAACAAAATTTACTTTGTATTATTTATATGGAGCGGGATCCCGGGATCCCGGGAAATTAAAAAAAATTTCCCGCTTTCCCGGGAATCGAAAAAGTGCGGGGAAAAAAACTCTAGTTGAACTTCAACCAATGGAATCTGCCGCCATATTCTGCAAGATTAGTCCTCATCAAGCTGCCAACTGTAAATAGCCGTAGAGCTGTACAGAACAGCTCGTTTATTTTTAACATAATAGTTGGCGACTTATGATAACCTTACCTAATCAACAATATCATATTTAATGTTCCTCAACGCCCATCACGTCATTTGGTTCCGTTATCAGTTTAATTTTTAAGAGCTTATTATGCTAATGGTGACGCGTTAAGAAGGATGTGTATTGAGTTCAACAAGTTTTTTAAATTTATTTACTATTTTTCTAGTCCCACTCATATTAAAACTAAACTATTAATCTTTTTAAACTCATAATTTTTTGTTTCTTATTTGTATATATTTTGTAAAATTTTTTTGCATTTAATTAAGAAATCTGTTAGGATTACATTCCATAGACAAATAAGTAAATAATAATAAAGGTATTTTTTAGTTTGAATGGATTTCTCGATAAACTTTGGGTTTTAAATCGTAATGAAGCTAATATACATAAATCGCAATCAAGGAGTTCATACTGGAATCATTCATAATCAAGTTTTTGCAAATCTATATTAAACGATTGTTATCTTTTCTTAAAAAGAAACAGTTACTTTTGTTGGGAAGACTGTGATTTTTTTTGGATCAACAATATTTAAAATGACTTAATTTCATCACTAAAATCAAATCTTAACATGTCGCGTAAAAGCAAAAAAAAAAAATGCTTCTGAAAATGTCATCTCGAATTAGCAATGTAAACAATTTTCAATAAGTGCGTGTTTGAACTGACAAACCATCTGACATCAGCTGCTTGCGGTGGCAAATAAATATTGATACAATCTCTTTAGTTGCACATATTCTTAAAAAATACCACATTTTTAATTAACTGAAATACAGTTTATAGAGAATAGAAATAGAAATCATTAAGTAATTGTGAACGATTGTAGTTTATGTCAGATGAAACCAAAAACGAACGTAAGATAACAAAAATTATAATCCTTCTGTAGTTTTTAATTTTGAAAACTGGAAAAGCCACTGCAAAATAAATATGTCGTCTAAAACCACCTTTAGTGTACACTGTTTTTTTTTCTTCGAAACTTTCGTTTGGTAAGTCCCAATTTACACTAGGGACATTTCTTGCTGGACATTTTTTGAATTCTCTTTTAATCTTACCTGAAGCGTTTACATATGAAGTCAGACAGAAAATAATATAAAGCAACAAGAAGTGAACTAAGAAAAGTAAGAAAGAGAAATGAAAAAATGTCCAGTACAGACAGTAGATACAGATTGACGCCCTATGTTCTTCGTGAACAATTTATTTAAGTATTTTATGTTACATCGCTGTATCTATATTGTATTTAAATAAATAAAGGACATATATATATATATACAGATAGTCATGTACTACACACTCTATCTTTTAGACCCCTCGCCATCAAACTTCGCCTGTCCGGGAAGAAATGTCCCTAGTGTAAATTGGGACTAAGATAACATAGAAAACACATCTTAAGAAAATTGTTTGAAATTAGACTTTTCAACTGAATAAAGAGTCGTATGTGTATATAAGATGTGTTTGTAACAACATTAAGTAAGTTCGTGACCCAAATGAATAGAAAATCTATGTTTTTCCTTTTTTAAGTCAAAAAAACAAAAAGTGGAAAATTTGTCTATCGTTTTATTTGTTTAAAATTTTACAGTTGTCCTTGTGCAACAGAACACAAACATACAGATGCAAATGAAATGAAATCGAAAGCATACTTGTGAAAATGTTTAAATGTACCTAAAAGACCAAACCATGCACAGTAATCGGAAATCAATAACTGCATCAAATTTTGACCTTACACACATACATTTTTAGATAAAAACATGTTTGTGTAAAATTAGAGAGAAAGAAGTATTGAAATTGAAAACACGTTCTGGTATATTAGATAAAAAAAACTATAAAATTTTATTGGACACAACACAATTTAAATATTAAATAGGTTTGTTTATTAGTTTGAAAATGTTTAGTTTAAGTTTTAACGGTTAATTTGATAGAGATT
Source organism: Pollenia griseotomentosa (assembly GCA_963931875.1). Lineage (NCBI taxonomy): Eukaryota > Metazoa > Arthropoda > Insecta > Diptera > Polleniidae > Pollenia > Pollenia griseotomentosa. The sequence continues at coordinate 145,820,318 of OZ007563.1, forward strand.
CAGTTAAACTTTAAGATGTTTTTTTTTTCTTCCCTATATCTGGAAGGGTTTGTATAAAACCTCTTGTAAACAAATATAAATAATACAATCTGCTGACCACGACACACGACCACTTACAATAAATTTCAGTTTTTAAATTAGTAAAAATTAGGAATTTAGCACATTAAAACTAAATCTAATTAATTAAATGTTTTGACTCCCAAGAAAACCTTTGAAAGTTATTTATGTTGTTTGACAGGTAACAATATAATTCAAACCAACCTAAAAGAATTTTGAAGTCTTAGTTTTAGTTGCCGCCACAAGAGGCGGCAAATTTAGAGAATTTTCTGCTTTATTACAAAGCAAAAAATCCAGTTTTGTAATGGTCATTTAAACAATTCACGTTCAAATTTAATTGAATATTAAAAAAAAAAAAAAGAAAAGAAAAATGTGGTCTTCTGGTTTTTTCTATTTTCTTTATTTTTTGTAAATTTTTGGCTTGATTTTCTTTTCGTTTCAAAGAGTTTTAAGGAAAAAACTCAAAACATTGCAAAAATAAGCATGATTCAACTGTTTACAACAAAAACCAATAAAATGACAATTTCCGTGAAAAATGCTTTTGCTGCATTTTTACGCAACAAGAGGGCCCTGTAGTTACAAATTATGTAGTTTTTTTTACCCCCTTATGCAAAAAAAGTTAAAGCTCACACTAGTCAACATTAATGTGTTGGTAAACTAATGTAAACTTCAAATTTTTTGCATAAGCGGGTTAATGTTTTAGAAAATTAATTGCAAAAAATTTATTTTTTGAAATAAGAGACAAGAATCTAACATTTTCAAAGGTTAATATATTTTCTACGAAATGCATATAAATTTTGAATTCAGAAGTTACTTTGCAATAATTTTAAATTGCTTTAAAAATCGCATTTAATTTAAAAAGCGCGAACACAGAAACACTCGGGATAAATCAAGTTTTTTATGATTACTTTAGGTACGAGTCGTACTCAAAAATTCAAGTACGAATAACACTAAAACGTACTCAATACAACCCTTAATGGGATTACTTTCGAAAATCAATACCGGAATTTCTTAAAATAAGTAAAAAATTCTTAAATCAAGTAAAAAAAGATTAAACTTTTCGTTGTGTTTAACCCTTCTTCTTACACATGTTTTAATTTTCTATACACATTGAAAAAGGTCTGGCCAGACCTATTTCAAATGGTCAGAACTATTGCTTCTCATTTAGTTTATATTTTTGGTTAAATATGTATAGAAGATTTCTAAAGTAAAACCATATCGGTCATGATGTTGGTGTTTTATCATTCTGTAAGGTTTAATACGGGTAAGTTAATCAATCATAATAATTTTTTCTTTCTAGTTTCTTTTGTGTTTTTTTTCAAGCACGAATTCATGATAAAATCGACTTTATAATACTAAAGTCAATTTCATTTCCGGATTATTTTAAGTACGAAATCGGATTAAAAAAAATTTATAATTCCCGGATCAAGCGCATTTTGAGATTGATTCAATCTTAGTTTTACTTAAATCAATCTCATTTTCGGATTATTTCAAGTACGAAATCAGGATTGAAAATGGATAATTTAATTATTTTGCGATTGAAAATCAGTACTTGAATCAATCTTTCTGTACTTGATTCAAGAAAATCCGTACTCACCGTACTATTAATACCGCTTCGGATTGATTTGAGTACGGATGGATTGATTTTTATTTTGAGTGAAGAAATTACTTAAATTTGTTGGAATATTGAAAAAAAGAATAACATGGTGTTCTGGTTTTTTTCTGTTTTTAAAGTCTGATAATGTGCCCTTTTTATTTGCATAGACAAATTAATAAAATTCGAGCCGGGACTTAAAAAAGAACTCAATTCAAAAAGTGCATATTTTGCCTTTTTTTAACCAAATTTCCAATAGCTTGCAAAAATTAATAACCAACCTTAACAAATTATGACATAAAAATACATTTTATCTTCGCTTAAAAGAAAGCAATAATTTAAAATAAAAAGAATAAAACAAACGCTTACATCATAAATGGAATGGAAAAAGCATTTTATTAAAGCACAAAACAAAATAAAGAAAAAAGTGTTGTTTTAAGTTTTTATTTATTTATTTTATAAGAGCTACAAATGAGGAGGTCCATAACAAAATGCAACAATTTCACTCATTAAATGTAATGTTTTTTGTTCTGAATAATATTGTGCATACTAAAATCCTTATAGTCATTAATTTATTTACTTTGAACCGGATTAAAACGCAACGATTTCACACACATACGTACATCGTACTGGCTTTAATTAATTTTTTTTGTTCATAAATATGTATATCCAAAAATTGTAAAAGTGGAATTGTTCCGTTTTATTATGGAGCTCAATTAAAATTACAAATTGTATTCTAACTTAATTAACCTAGCAATAGTAACGTAGACCTTCAAGCCCGTTGTAGTGAAACAGGCCAGAGTCTCTGGCGGGAATCGAACCCGCAATCCACTCACTGATAGACTAGCTCACTACCAACTAGCCTACCGGGGCACCCTGCTTGTTTTAAAACTATTGAGCTAAAGATCAACTAAAGTAGAAAAAGTCATTTAATTGTTGTTGATGTTTATAGAAAATAAATGTCAAAATTTCACTACTTTGTTTTTGTTGATTATTTTCCTTTCATTTTTAATTAAAATAAGGAGTGTGTGAGGGCTATCTATTAAGATATGCACTGTTCGTTGGGTTTGTTAATACTTTAGCAATTTCGGAAAATATTTTATTTTTTTTTTTACTTTGTATGTTTTGGAAAATTTGTATTTCAAAAATTTTCATTAGTAAATAAAAATTTCAAACCAAACATACAAAATAAATTGGGAGAAATTAAAAAAAAAATATTTTCTAAAATCAATTTAAAGGAGCATTTCTGCTTTAATAAAAGTAGCTATATTTCGTGGGACAGTTAAGTTTGTAAGTATGGAATTATATTTACATAATTTGAATGTGGGTTTTTACATTTAGGAACATTATTTTTACACAGGTTTGGAAGGGATATATTTCCTCTGGAAGGTTCTTGCTTTAAGAACTATTTAAATTATTAATTTAGACGAAGGAAAAGGAAAAGGAAGAGGACAAATTGTTTTTTCTTTAAAACTGATGCAATATTGGGGTATTTTTTATCTCCATTTGTATTACATTTATAACTACATCGTGATCCTCATTATATTCCCCAATTCTATTAACAAATATAACTACAACAGGAATAATATAATATATTGGTACATATTCCTAACTCTTAACTAACTAATAATTACGGATCTGATGGTATATATCATATACTCCAAATTTAACGTAAAAGCCTAAAATTAAAACTATAACTAAAATATACAATTTAATATATTCATCTAAATAACTATATCTTAAACTAACTACTAACCAGCAAGTTCGAACATCATTTAATATAATATAATATATAATTTAGACTTAAAATAGAACTAAAATTAACGTAAAAGAATCTAAAAATAATAATTGAATCTAATTTAATCAATTAATTAATCTTATTTTCAAATAATTTTTGTTTATTTTCTTTTCGGGTTTTTAAATTTAAAATTGTTACTTAATTTAAAATTGTTACTTAATTGTAAATTGTTACTTAATTTCATTCATACATACATACATATACAACTTAAAACCTACATAGAAAACATAAAGAAAGCATGAAAATTTAAAAATTCAAAAATTATCAAAGTCAAGTTCAGCATTTCATCAGGCCTGTTGACATCGTTGGATTTTGTTTGGTGAGTTTTTAAAATGAAATAATAAGTGAAAATGCAATACAATATGTTGTTAAATATTCTAAATTCAAATTTTTTGCATTCGGTTATGCTACTAACAAAACATTTTTTTTTATTTTTTGTATTGTTTATTTCAATTTAAAATATTTAAAGAATTTATAGTTAAACAATTTAACATCCTATCCTATACTACAACCTAAATAACAGTTTACAATAAAAACTTACTTCCACTTTGTTATTAATAATTTATTTCATTTACGAAAAAGGAAAATAAAATGAGATCTCAAGTTGATAATATTATGTTTTTGTAATTTTTCGAGTTGCAATAATGAACTCGTAATTTTTTTGTTTATATATATATATTTCATGAAAGGTTAAACACATATAGTAAGGGAATCATTTTAGGGCTGTCTTTAACGAATTAACATGAAGATAGATAGGAAGGGAGGGTCGAGAAAGGGAAGAATTGTCACCATCTTCTCATGACTTTAAGAGTTCAAACTTATTCTTATATATTTTTTTTTTGTTTTGTATTTTTTTTTTTTTCCTTTTTCCCCCTTTAAAAGTAATATTCAGGTGAAGCTACCTTTATTTTAAAATGTATGTGCGGTACTTAACCTATTCGAAAGTAGACAAGAACACCACCCCAATCCCTGAGCACGGTCGGTAATAATAGGTAGCGCAGGTCTACTAAAAGGATAGGGCTTGTAGTATGAATCGTTACAAGTGTAAACGAAAACATTTGTTTGCCTCAAATTTTGTTGAGAATAATAATTTAATTATGTATTTGAAAAAATGTGTAATTAAGTACGTTTTTTATATATTAACATATTGCTCATATCTTAACCAATAATGATATGAAATGTAAACAAAACAACAAGTAGTATTACTCTGATATTCATTAATTAAATTTTTATGCTTAAAAAACTGTTTTAAAAAAACTTAAATAAGCAATAAGAGTACTTTTAATAATTAAAATCAAATAACTCACAAAATCATTGATCATTTAGTTGTTCCAATTCACGATGTCTCTTTAATATTGGACACAGCATTCAGGTGTATTTAATGCTCTTGTTTTATAACTGCTCAATGCGATATTATGTATACATAACAGTAAAAATGATTTTGAAATTAATAGTTTAATTAAGAAAAGAACAAGAAAAATAATCACTCAAGTTGTACTTTTGCTTGCATGTTCTTGATCGGCGCACACTGGTTTATATTTCATATTCACATGAAAGTATATACAAGTAAACCTCGGGAGCCAAAAATTTTTAGATCTATTTCAACTATTTCATTGAGAACAGGGTGGTTCAAAATGTACTTTCTCAATATTTGGTTATGGTTATGAATTTCTAAGACAATTTTTAAAGTTGAAATGCTCATAACTTTTTTGATTTTCGAGATTTTTTTGACAGGGAGAGTTTTGTGTATTAGTTTATATACTTCATAAGTCCTGAGCGTTAAAATGAGTCGAAAAATCTATACTCGCTTGTAGTCCGGACACTAACCTATTACTATTCCTAATTGTACCGGCTCCGACCATGCGAACTACAGCAATTAAAACAGTTCCGGTCACATAAATTATCTAGCACGTCACGTTTCCAATAAATTTGGAAAAAGGTAAAAATTGCTTTTATGCCATTTAATGAATTTTTTTTGGGCGAACGGATGCTGCAAAAAGAATATACGGCATAAATTAACTCACACGTTAAATTTCTGAGTAACTTAATTGCAATTTAAAAAAAATTAAAAACGCAGGTAAATGATAAAAAAATCTAGTACGCAGTTATATTTTACGTGTAAAATTTTTTTATTTTTTCTTCATTATTGCTTAAACAATGGCTAAGCCAACAGAAATATGAAAAAGATATTGAGTTACACATAACGAATAATGCATTCTTTAAATTATAAATATTATGCAACGAATAAGAAATCAAAATTCATAAGATAAAAATAAAAAATGTTTTAATTACGTTAAGAAAACGGTACGATTAATGTTCTAAAAACAAGAAAAGGTTTAATTTGCGCAACCAAAAATGGTTTAAAAATCAACTTATTTTTAAGAAGTCGGTAAACGTCAAGGAAACTGGAAAACCATGGTAGAATAAGTACAAGGTGGGTTCATTAGGGAGAGTTGTCATTGTAATGTCAAATTAATTAATTTAATTTTTTACGCTTGTTTAATTTTTTGCCGTATTTTCTTTTGTTTGACGTTATATGGGTTTTCAAGTTGAGAACAAAATTACTAATGTACTTATTCTACCATGGTTAAAACTAAATTTCAATCATGGCATTTTCATCTTTCTCATATACCAACCAGTGCTGCCAACTTTTTGAGAGCAAAAAGCACTTTAAAATTTAAAAAAGCACTATTTTGAACAAAAAAAGCGTAAAAAAGCACTAATCCATTTTTACAATTTAATTAAACACAAAACAAGTTGCCTTCGGCTGTGCCGAATATTAAATACCTCCAAAATTTTAAAAAAGGCGACGGCGTAGATGGGAACCATTTTCATTTAAAATTAAATAATAAATATATATACATTTGTATATAAAAATTTTTAAATGTATTATTATTATCTTCAATAAAAATAATATTATCCAAATCATTTGGAGTTTGAATTGGTCATTAAACAGTTTAAAAGTAGTACAGTGCGAGCTCGATTTTCGTAGCTCGAAAAAATACGGTTTCCGACTGCATGTTGTAAACTTTTTAATACGTTTTTTCTACATGACGCAAAATCGTTGTTTATTTTTCCATTTACAATTCTTAATATTTTTCAGGCCATTTTCTATTTTTGAAACAGTGTCTGCATCTTTAAAATAATGTTTACCGAAAACAAATACATCGTTTTAATTACGATTACTAAATAGTATGTTGTCAACGCTTAAAAGTGTAACGTAAAATTTCCAAATTGCTAGGAAGCCTAGCTCAAACCTCGTAAATAAAGTTTTTGGTAAAACGAATGCAACTTTCTTTTATCACTTTTTTTTATCATTTGAAATCTTAAAATCTTTACAGGCTTTTTTTCAAAATTGAACTCCAAATAGCAAATCTCATCTAAATCATCCTCCATATAATCGAAGTTTTAAAAACTGATAGAAAAAAATAAAAATTGTAAAAAGCACTAAAGGCACTAACGAAAAATTGAAAAAGCACCAAGTTACTGCTTTTTCTTAGTATGGCACTAAGGATACAATTTTGGCGTTTTGAGGCATCAAAAAGCACCATAAATAGTGCCAAAAGCACTAAGATGGCAATACTGATGATGCTTGAAAAAAGCCTACAAGAGTTTGCGAATCCCTGCAGATAACGAGACTAGTCCATACATGCATGTCAAGAGTAGTCCATAAAGGAGGAGGAGTACTCCAAAACTACTATAAATATATGGGTAAAAGGTGGTCCATTTAACATTACGATGTTAAATGGAGCTTTTAAATAAACAATTAATAATGGACACCATCAGGGCTACCAATGTGTAATACTGTAAACTATAGAAAAGTATACATCCTGCAGTTGTTGGCAGCACTGCATGTTAATTTCTTTTAACATGGTCCATATTACAGTAGATTGGACCATGTTGTAAGTAGTCCATTTAAGCCACAATGGACCACGTAACCCAATATTATCTGTACTCAAAATATAAATGCAAATAATACGCAGTTGGTTAAAAAAGTATTCGCCGTGTTTACAGAATAGTAGCAAAATGGTTCAGTGCCAAAAATATATGTAGACACTGTGAGAAATTGTTAAAAGCACTATAAATACCCTCTTTTCAAAAACGGGTGTTTAACAAAATTTCGGGTATTGCATAAGCAAAACAGGACCAAAATATACCCGAAAGGCACCAAAATGGCAACGCTGATACCAACTCATTTTGGCCCTTTTCAGAAGAACCGATTTTATTTACTATATTATCCGATGTTTAAAGTGTGACAGCAAACGTTGTCTAATTTTGAACCTTCTCTTATGCGTGTAACTTAACATAACAGTTCTGGGGCAATCAATTTTATTTCTGATTCTTTCTGACCATACGACATTATTTTTTTAGTGTTGTAAAGCATTAATTTTAGTTTTCACAACACTGGAAAATTAATTACGATTCGTTCAGTATCGACTGAAATAACATTGCTTTCGAATTCAAAAAGTATTCGATCACCACTGCCATAATTTGCCTCCTGTCAACATATGGTGTTTTTTCAATATTTCCGTATAAGCTATCATGTTCTTCTAAAGCAGCTTCCGTGAAAAAATTTGGTGTGGTTGACTTTCTAAACAGTTCAAATAATTTAAAATTGTTCAACGCCATGTTTTCAGTACTTAAGTTGTTTAATGTTTTCAGTAATTGTTGCGCCAACTTTCAGTCGTAGACTAATCCAGGCATTATGCTTATTTTGCAATACATAGGCTTATGCTACCATGCCTAAAAACTTACCTGTTCCCTGCATACATATGGATTTAGGCTGAATAATGCATTTTGATATTATGCACGTGTCCAAATAATATTTGTGCCTACCTGTAGGGACCATAAGTCAATATTGTTCTTGACCATTTGTACGCCAAAGTATTGTTTAGGTGAGGTACGTACCTGCTAATTTCAATGAGTAGTTTTTTTCAAACTATTAGATCAAACTACTGTCAGTCAAAACATATAAGGGATGGACGCCATACAATTTCTGCAACCATGTCTTTTTAACCTTTTTTACCTCTAGAAGCCAAACGCGCACGTACGGGCAGATAAAATTTTTGAATTATGTAAAGAAATAATCAATGAACAGGTTTTGCAAATATGGCAAATATAGAAAAATATAGATTTTTTTTTATTTTCCGTCAAAGTTGAAAAATAGTGGAAAAACGGATAGTTTTTAAATAGTGATTTACCAGGAGAAACACAAAGCAAACAGTTAATTTTTTTTTTATCATTATACATTTAATAAATACATCAATCAATACAAACAAAAAATAAGGCGATTCGTTACCTATTTTTCGTGATATTACACCTTAAATCGCAACAAATTTACTAAAAATTGTGTTTTTTTGAAAACCGAAAGTCGGTCAACTTTGAACGGCTATATCTTCTAAACTAAAAATGTGATATTATTAAGAGTGGCAGATTTGAAATCGTTGAAAAGTTTCCTATAACATGGGTTTACTCAAAACTTCGTCGGCGCTCATGAAAATTTTGATTTTTGCAACCTCGTTTGCTCTACGGGCGCTACTGTGTGCCGTCGACGACATTGTCGTCAACGATTTATGCACGACATGTCATCTATCACTTAGGATTTCTGGAAGGCAATTTTGAGGAAAATGTCGTGGACGACAAAATACTCGACATTGTCTAGTGCACTGTCTTTTAAAGAAGTTAATAAACGACGACATGACCGGCATTGTCTTTTAAGTTGTCTTTTTTCAAAGCTTATCCACGACAACATGACAGACATTTTCTTGTAAGGTATCCTCTATCAACAACTATACACGACAGTATGACCGACAGTGTCTTGTAAGGTGTCCTTTATCAACTTCTAAGCACGACAATATCGCGACATTGTCTTGTAATCTGTCTTTTAAACAAACAAATATAATTTGTTCAAAATAAAAAAAAAATTAACTGTAAAATAACGATAATAATAAAAAACAACCAAAGCAAAGTGAAGAAAATCAGTCAGTCAAGTCTGAGAACTCAAAGACTCAGGTCTTTTTCTAAAAATATGTATGTGCTATTGTATATTTTTATTTTTTGGTTTAGGTTTATAGGCGACATTGTCGTATAAGCTGTAACTCCTATAACTTCTTCGACATTGTCTTATACGCAGTCGTTGACGATAAAGTAGAATCCTTTGTCGTCTATATAGTCATCAAAGACAATATGAACGACAATGTCGTTCATGTGGTCATCAACGACTTTATGGACGACAATGTCGTGCATGTAGTCATCAACGACAGGCTGAGCGACATTGTCTCTCTTTGTGTCGTGCACGATTTACGCGACACTTGTTTGAAAATGTCGTCGACGATTTGCATTAGTTGTCCCTTACGTGTCGTGCAGAAATTAACATTGTCGTGCACGAATCATTGATGATTCATTGATGGCAAACTGGGATTTTATGCCAGATATTTTTACTACAGTGTGTGATTGATGGAACAAAAATTGTTCGCTTAAAAATTAAAAATTCGCTTAAAAATTAGTGATAGGCCAATAAGATCAATTGGAATTTGAAGTTTATATGTCGAATTTGTTTTTTCTTTTGTTTGAGGAATAAACCCTAACTAACATGTTAATAAATTTATAAAATTTTGTATTCTTATTTTTAAGTAAATTTTTTTCCAAATAAATGAAGTCGGTATAGAAATGTTTTGGTAGTATAATTTTAAAAGTTGATGAAATGTAGAGGGGTAGGGTTGGGTGAGATAAATGACTAAGGGAAAACTTACACCATTTCCCTCCGTCGCTAGCGAAATTTGTCAAAAAGTCTAGTATTTTTTTTAGATTCAGATTACAGCTAATTCTAACTATTATATTCATATTTTCTTTGCTTTGCACACAATTTCAACTTAAATTGTGTAACTTAAATTTATCCTCTTAAATGGTATCACAGCCCATGCCCATTTCCCTGAGCCAAGACCGAAGCATAGCTAGGTGTGCAAACCCGTGATAACCTGGGATGAGTGTTTGTTCGTTACATATCGACTTAAAGAATAAGAAATAAAATTGCTTTCAAATAGAAAAAGTATTTGATCACGACTGGCAGAAATAGCCCCCTGATTGATGCACGTCATTGTAAAGGCCCAAACAGAATATGAATGAACTGCCTTTAGCTACTTTCGAAAAATAAAAAATAGCCTTTCAAATACATTTGAATAAACAAAATCTAAACACATATAATTCCAAATGCCAATAACATATATTGTTATTGTCGTATTGTTATTGTCACAAATGTTAGTTAGTTTTTTGTAACTTTTAGACATAATGATTGTATATATACATATTTGCAAAGTAATAATATTATGGGACCTACAAGCAATTATAGACCAATCCTCTTAAAATATATTTTAAATCATTTGTTTTAACCAGTAAAATCAATAAATTGTTGAAACCGATCTAACTGAATTGCAAAATAGAATTTTCTCCAAACTTTTGGTAATATCAAAATGTACAACCCAGTCCCTAAAATAACAGGGATCTTAAAAAAATTGGCTTCAACCACAGTATAATTAGTACCAGGTATGTTCATTAGGGAGAATTTTCATTATTAACCCATGTAATGTCGAAATAATTTATTTGATTTTTGACGCTTGTTTTAATTTTTTTTCATATTTTCTTTTGTTTGACTTTATATGGGTTTTGAAATTGAGAACAAAATTTCTAATGCCTATACCTTGTACTTATTCTACCATGACTTCAACCAATTTTCAAAGTTGAACTAAAGCGTTGTTAAATATAGAACCAGGCTTGCCAGAAGAATTCAAATTAAAAGTGCTAAATTGTTCTGCAGCTTAAAACAAAAGTGCTAGTTTTTAAACATTGATTTTTTTATATAATAAAAACTTTACAATTGAAATTTTTTAAATATTAATTTTGTTTAATATAAAAACTTTTGTTAATGTTTAATGTTGGTAGAATAAGTACAAGGTGGGTTCATTAGGGAGAGTTGTCATTGTAATGTCAAATTAATTAATTTAATTTTTTACGCTTGTTTAATTTTTTGCCGTATTTTCTTTTGTTTGACGTTATATGGGTTTTCAAGTTGAGAACAAAATTACTAATGCCTATACCTTGTACTTATTCTACCATGGTTAAAACTAAATTTCAATCATGGCATTTTCATCTTTCTCATATACCAACCAGTGCTGCCAACTTTTTGAGAGCAAAAAGCACTTTAAAATTTAAAAAAGCACTATTTTGAACAAAAAAAGCGTAAAAAAGCACTAATCCATTTTTACAATTTAATTAAACACAAAACAAGTTGCCTTCGGCTGTGCCGAATATTAAATACCTCCAAAATTTTAAAAAAGGCGACGGCGTAGATGGGAACCATTTTCATTTAAAATTAAATAATAAATATATATACATTTGTATATAAAAAATTTTAAATGTATTATTATTATCTTCAATAAAAATAATATTATCCAAATCATTTGGAGTTTGAATTGGTCATTAAACAGTTTAAAAGTAATACAGTGCGAGCTCGATTTTCGTAGCTCGAAAAAATACGGTTTCCGACTGCATGTTGTCAACTTTTTAATACGTTTTTTCTACATGACGCAAAATCGTTGTTTATTTTTCCATTTACAATTCTTAATATTTTTCAGGCCATTTTCTATTTTTGAAACAGTGTCTGCATCTTTAAAATAATGTTTACCGAAAACAAATACATCGTTTTAATTACGATTACTAAATAGTATGTTGTCAACGCTTAAAAGTGTAACGTAAAATTTCCAAATTGCTAGGAAGCCTAGCTCAAACCTCGTAAATAAAGTTTTTGGTAAAACGAATGCAACTTTCTTTTATCACTTTTTTTTATCATTTGAAATCTTAAAATCTTTACAGGCTTTTTTTCAAAATTGAACTCCAAATAGCAAATCTCATCTAAATCATCCTCCATATAATCGAAGTTTTAAAAACTGATAGAAAAAAATAAAAATTGTAAAAAGCACTAAAGGCACTAACGAAAAATTGAAAAAGCACCAAGTTACTGCTTTTTCTTAGTATGGCACTAAGGATACAATTTTGGCGTTTTGAGGCATCAAAAAGCACCATAAATAGTGCCAAAAGCACTAAGATGGCAATACTGATGATGCTTGAAAAAAGCCTACAAGAGTTTGCGAATCCCTGCAGATAACGAGACTAGTCCATACATGCATGTCAAGAGTAGTCCATAAAGGAGGAGGAGTACTCCAAAACTACTATAAATATATGGGTAAAAGGTGGTCCATTTAACATTACGATGTTAAATGGAGCTTTTAAATAAACAATTAATAATGGACACCATCAGGGCTACCAATGTGTAATACTGTAAACTATAGAAAAGTATACATCCTGCAGTTGTTGGCAGCACTGCATGTTAATTTCTTTTAACATGGTCCATATTGCAGTAGATTGGACCATGTTGTAAGTAGTCCATTTAAGCCACAATGGACCACGTAACCCAATATTATAATACGCAGTTGGTTAAAAAAGTATTCGCCGTGTTTACAGAATAGTAGCAAAATGGTTCAGTGCCAAAAATATATGTAGACACTGTGAGAAATTGTTAAAAGCACTATAAATACCATCTTTTCAAAAACGGGTGTTTAACAAAATTTCGGGTATTGCATAAGCAAAACAGCACCAAAATATACCCGAAAGGCACCAAAATGGCAACGCTGATACCAACTCATTTTGGCCCTTTTCAGAAGAACCGATTTTATTTACTATATTATCCGATGTTTAAAGTGTGACAGCAAACGTTGTCTAATTTTGAACCTTCTCTTATGCGTGTAACTTAACATAACAGTTCTGGGGCAATCAATTTTATTTCTGATTCTTTCTGACCATACGACATTATTTTTTTAGTGTTGTAAAGCATTAATTTTAGTTTTCACAACACTGGAAAATTAATTACGATTCGTTCAGTATCGACTGAAATAACATTGCTTTCGAATTCAAAAAGTATTCGATCACCACTGCCATAATTTGCCTCCTGTCAACATATGGTGTTTTTTTTCGGTGGTCGACTTGTCAAAGTTTGTATACAAACTAGTTTTTATGTAAACAAACCTTTTTTACAAGCAATATTTTTAACAATCCGACCACAGAAGCAGTGTTGCTGTAGAGTTGACCTCACCTTCCACTCAATTCGGCTTAAGTTTACTTTTTATTAAGCCCAATAAACACTTTTAATTTATTTGTTCATAAGAATAAAAGTAACTGTATTTGTTTCTTCTTTGTACCCTACAAAGATGCAAAAAACACTATGCGCCAAAGTTGCAAAAAGGTAGCATGTGTATATGTTTGAATTTGTCTTGATACACTTAAAGAATTGATACTTTACTTGAATCGATAAAGTACGTTTTTAAGTAGATTTGAGATTTAAAAAAGTGCTAAAAATGCTAAATAATTATAAAAATGTGCTAAACTAGCACTTAGCACTTTTTTTTGAAAATCTAAGTACTAAATCAGAAAAAAATGTGCTAAATCTAAAAGTGCTAAACTGACAAGCCAAACAAAAGCAAAAAGCAATGAAAAACTCACAAATAATTAAAAGTTTTTATAAAGTGAACAAGTGATGGTGTTGTACATAATAAATATTCTTAAGTGTATACATTGTTATAGAATAAACTCAAATCTTGGTTCAGTTGAGATAATTTTTTATAGTTAACTTAATTAACAGCTTGTTTATGTTCAGTACATAAGCACCAGCATTCGAGTGGTGCATTTTCCCAGCAATAAATATTAATTTCCTTGAATAAACAAAGAAAATTGCAAGACCAACTGAACACTTTTTATAGTTTTATTTATAAAAGACAGAGACAAATGTTATGTCCGTACGTACATAGTTACTATACACATGCATAATGTAATTGTGCTCGTTTTTGTGCATTCCCTGAAGGAAAACTGGGTGCAAGTGTCTCCAAGCCACCAGTTTTATCGACTATTTTAGAGACATCGTCAGCGAAGTGTCTACACTACACTACATATGCCACTATATTTGCCTTTAATCATTAAAGTCTAATGCGAAAAAAAATTTATCAATTACAACTGAGAATTATAATTCCTATAAAAGTTTAAGCAAGAATAAAAAAAGATTGTTATGAATTCGTATTCATACCAAAAGTTTAGGCTAGATTTACTAAAATATGCTAGTGAATCTCTGGTTCCAACGTCTACATATGTTCCTAAAAGAACTAGCTAGTTAATAGTACCAACGTCAGTAGCAGATTTCCAATGAAACGCACATGTTAAATGTCTATTATTATTTGTTGCTTTTACGCCATATCGTGAGCGCATAGTGCCAAAAAGTAGTTTCAGTAACAGCTGTAATTTAGGAGCAGTAGGTTGTTAACCTAAGGCTCTTAGCCTTTTGATGGGGCTGCCATCTTCGATATAGCTGGAAAGGCACAGCATTTCTTATCTTAGCCGCTTCACCTCGTCGGTGAAGCATAAAGTACTTAACCGCTGATTGTCCGGGACTGGTTGTTTGAGCTAAAGCACCTATTCGCAGCTAACCTAATCTAAAGACCGTTCACTAACCGCAATGTCTATAGTAAATAACATTGCCTGAGGTATAATAAGTCACTGGTACTGGTGACTGCGTCAATAGTGAATCAGTACAGAGTCACTAGCAACATTTCATGCAGGGTTCTGTTAGTTAAAAGAAACAACTACACTGAAAGAAAAATGCTTCATATATTAAATGAATCATTTTCATAAGAAAATTTTCATTGGTTAAATGAAAATTTTCATTGCCTATATCGAATTTTATATTTATAATTAAGTATTTTCGTTAAAATCGCTTCATTGGATTTCGTAATTACGTTAAAAATTTTCATTGGATATATGAAAACTTATGTTTGTCCAAGTTAAATAAAAAAATTTAATTGGGAATATAAAAAAACAATATACAAACATAACTTTATTCATAAATTAATACAAAATTATAGTTTCTTAAAAAAATTTTTAATTGTTAATTCAAAATTTAAACCGTTTTTATACGGAGATAAATTGATATTTGGATTCTAATGCAGTTTTTGAAACAGAATAAAAGAAATTGCTTCTCCATTCTAGTTTTTTAGTATGTATGTACCTCATACTGGGGGTCCCAGATGACCGAAGCGTACCTATTCCAAAATAGGTCTCACAAATAAAATATATATTATTGTCTTATTACATATTTATTGTCAAACTCCTTCCCCAAACGTTTAATAAATCCAAGGACACCTTTGCTTTTGTTGATAGTCTGCGATGTATGGGCATTAAAACGCAATTTAAAATCAAGTTAAACACCCAGATCATGGAATGTCTTTACTCTTTCAAGTTGGTGCTTATTAAAGGCCGTTACACACTATTCCACAAAGTCTTACATATTTTTCAAAAATGCTTGCCTGATCTAATTATTCTTTGAGCATTTTTTAAAACAATAACAACTTATCATGACAGGGTTGCATTTTCGTAAATTACTAAAGACTTTGTGGGATAGTGTATAATGGCCTTAAGTGTATACTGGACTTCTTCTGTAGATTAACATAATATGTTAACATATCACACTATAAGCTTAAACTGTTTAAATAATCTTGGAGTAAGGAAGACAAAGTTGAGTTTTTGTAGCTAAGAAATTATTCACCCCTATTCTGCCTTTCGATTCGAATCGAAATTTTCGCCGTTTGGCAACTTTGGTATTCAGAATTTCGATTCCGCTCCGTTTCTTTCGATTGTTGGTATTCTGTATTAGGATCGTAGTTAAGTTTTTCTACGCTTATAATTTAGCAACGGAATTTTTTTCGATTGCTCTTTTTATAAACTTAAAAAGTGTTTAATTTATAAAATGAAGTATAAAATAGTATAAAATAAAAAAAGTGATTTATATAAATTTTTGTTGTACTAAAATATAAAGATTTATTTTTCCAGGTCAACAACAACGACACCAGATCAATGCGAAAAGCTGACAAGTTTAATGTCAACAAAACAGGATATTGCTTGCGGCTACCATAAACGGTCCGAGGACGAAGTTCAGGTATTTTGGCAGGAGGTAACACAAACCCTTAATGCATTAGGACCACCAACAAAAAGTGACACCGCATGGAAGAAGGTATTTATGACTTTCTATAAATATGTCGCATGTAAATACTTATTACTCTGTAGGTATGGATTGACTGGAAGTGCAACATAAAGCGGAAACTTTCGGCAAATAAAAAAGAATTAATGAGCACTGGAGGAGGAAACTGTCGCTTGCAGCGCATTAGCCCATTAGAAGAAAAAGTAATCCACTTGACGGGGCTCTTAAAACAAACACAAGTGGTATTAGGGGTGCAATAGATTTTGGAGTGGCGAGTGAGGTGCAGGATGAAGTGTCTGAAATGGATATTTCCTGTTGCTCTGAATACCCTTCGGACGTACCGTCCACTTCAAAAAAACGTCCAAGTCCAAAAACCAACACCTTCCACCAATAAAGCCACTGCTATGGATTCCATTTCTCCTTCAAATACAAGAATTAAAAATACCACCTCCGGTTTGACAGGATTCTTAGCACTCAAATATTTTGCAAACAAAAATGATTACCTTTTTATTATTAATTCTTTTGTATTATTATATTATTATTAATCGCACAAATTTTTTTATTTTCCTATTTTTATTGTTTGTTGTGACTTTTGTTTATTAAAATAGTAACAAACTTGCTCATTTCTTTGTTTCTATTCCACATTCCATAGTAAACAAATTGGTTTTGTAAACATTGTTGTCTTCTTCTTTTTCTTTCGATTCAGTTTTAGTTTGGAATACCAATTTTCGATCGTAGCGTAACTGAATGCGGAGACGTAATCGAAAGTCAGAATAGGGGTGATTATTATTACATCATCTGCATACATATACACATTTTCGAATATTTAATACACGGTAATAAATTTTTAATGAATAAAAGGAATAATGCTGGACCCAATTGACTACCATGAGGGACTACAGATGTAGCAGGTACAGCTTTAGAATTACAGCTGCGCAACAATATGCACTAATACTTCCCCTTTAGATAGGGGGACATCCGTTTAAGAAGTCTCTTTATCCAACTTTTTATCCAACTTGTACATAAGAAGTGTAACGTAGATTTAATTATACTCACCGAAATCTACGCCACATATAATTAAATTCTATTCTTTTTTTTTTAAGAAAAAGAAAACCATATAATTATATTTTTTTCCCCTAACACATTATTCTTCGGGAAAGTAATATTATACCTGCATTATACTTTATTTAAAATAATATTATAATCCACTTACACATGAAAACCCCTAATGTTATCCACTTACACATGAAACCCCCTAATGTTCCCTTTTGGTTATGAGAATTCTCATTTAGTTTATGAATAAGGTTGAATAAGTAGGTTAGATTTAGAGACAATCGGGGCGATTTCATTGCACCTACGATCTTGCCATATTAAAGTCGACTTAGTCCCCGCCTTCTGCACGACGGTCGCCGACACTTGTATTAACTCGGGTGTTGCCTTGGACCACAGAATACTAACAGAACTGAAAAAAGTGACGTGTGAAAAAGGCCCAAATCAGTTGCGAGGGCAGCTTTCGAAGAAAGAGACAAAAAGCTTTTTTTGGTGGTGAAGTGGCAATGTGTAAAAACAGGCAGCAACAATCAACACAAATGGCATGATCAAAACAAAAATAACAAAACACAGACCACGTTAAAAAAATGCATTAGTTCAACAAACGTTGTGTTTTGTGCAAAAAAAATGTATTTATTAATATTTTTTGTTTTATAATGTTATTTATTTACTTAAATATTATTTACTTGTGTTGTGGTAAACTTAAAAGTTAATTTTTACAAAAGCTTTGCAAATAAATCTCAACTAAATAAATTTGTGTTCATTGTATTGCGGCATAAAAGATGATGCAAAGAGAAATGAAAAAGGGCAGCTTTCTTAGAAAGAGACAAAAAAAAACGCAAAATCTTCCGTCTCGTGTCAGTTCTGTTAGTATTCTGTGCCTTGGACTGCGACTTCGGTTGACAGTTTCGTTACTGTGACTTCGGTCAACAGTTTTTGTACTGTAACTTCGGTTAACAGTTTTGGTACTGTGACTTCGGTCAACAGTTTGTGTACTGTAACTTCGGTTAACAGTTTGTGTACTGTGACTTCGGTCAACAGTTTTTGTACTGTAACTTCGGTTAACAGTTTTGTACTGTGACTTCGGTCAACAGTTTCGTACTGTGACTTCGGTTACCAGTTTTGTACTGTGACTTCGGTCAACAGTTTTTGTACTGTAACTTCGGTTAACAGTTTCGGTGCTGTGACTTCGGTCAACAGTTTGTGTACTGTAACTTCGGTTAACAGTTTGTGTACTGTGACTTCGGTCAAAAGTTTGTGTGCTGTGACTTCGGTCAACAGTTTTTGTACTGTAACTTCGGTTAACAGTTTGTGTACTGTGACTTCGGTCAACAGTTTTTGTACTGTAACTTCGGTTAACAGTTTTGTACTGTGACTTCGGTCAACAGTTTTTGTACCGTAACTTCGGTTAACAGTTTTTGTACTGTGACTTCGGTCAACAGTTTTGTACTGTGACTTCGGTTACCAGTTATTGTACTGTGACCTCGGTCAACAGTTTTTGTACTGTAACTTCGGTTAACAGTTTTTGTACTGTGACTTCGGTCAACAGTTTTTGTACTGTAACTCCGGTTACCAGTTTTCGTACTGTGACTTCGGTCAACAGTTTTGTACTGGGACCTCGGTCGCCAGTCCTCTCTTAGTAAATCAGTAGTTAGCTTAGTATATAAGGATGAATTGTAATATTTAGATCCCTAATCATAACTGCTCAGAACGAGCCACCTCATCACTGCCGATCACTCCAGGGACCCGATCCAGACTCCCCACCCGAACACACTAGCCGAGGAAAATCCGCCGAATTCCTGCCTGTTTGCTGTGCTGCTAGTAATTTTAAATAAAGTTTACAAAGCATTGTAATTTAATTTTAAATTAATCAATAAAGTAAAGTGAACTACCCCAGCCAACGACAAAACCACGTTACAAATGGCGCCCGAGCAGGGACCCGATTCTAAATCGCAACGCGAGAAAGACCCCACCGCCGCCATCGAGGAGGAATCGGCCCACAATTACCAACACGGCAAACAGAACAACCGAGAACGGGAACCCTATTAGATCCCACGTGCAGGATCTTAAACCACATATCCACAGAGACGGCCACCAAGCCTAAAACCACATAAAACATTATTTTCGGCTTAACTGTCAACCACCGCGTCACAATGGGCCGCATGAATAAAGGGGTAGCTATTTTTTTTTTTTAAATATTTTATAAATTTTGTAAAACTGGCTAAACAATAATAAATAATAATCATTGACGTTGCCACAAATTTTTTTTTTTTTTTGACAAACAAACAAAATAAAATTAAATGTGCTGTTTTATACATTTGTATTTGAAAAAAAATTTTTTAACTTTTCAGCATAAAAGTAAAAGCTAGGGCTAGTACTATGTACCCTTTTGTTCACTCGACCCAATAACTCACAATGAGTAAAGTCATCCACCCAGTCAGGGTTGTGAACTATTTTTAATCAAAAAGCGCCGTGCCCCCAATCAAAAAGCGCTAAAAAGCGCTAAATAATATTTAAATAACAAACTTAATGAAATGTTTAAGAACCAAGTTTTATTAATTACACTGGCTCTCAAAAAAAATCGTTTTAATTAAAAATATATAAAATACAAAGATATTACAGCGTTAAATTCAAATCCGTTTTCAGTTTTTTCTATCATGTCTAGTTTTTTTATGCGAACCTGCGAAATGCAGGTTTATTATGAATAAAATATGACATGAAATCATGAAGATAAGTAAACAAAATGTTAACTAGACGTGATTGAATAAACTATTTGGATTCAGCACGGTAAAGTCAATTAAATCAAGTTCTCTACCCCGATTTTTTTTTTTTTTTGTTTTTTCAGAAAAAGTAAAGTAATATAATTTCAAATATACACGGAAAAAATTATTTACTAAATCACCAGAAAATATGACTTGAACCAAGAAAGTCTTGCACCATTCTCGTCCAAGCCAAAAATTTCTTATTGTAAACATGTGTTAAGCAAAAAGTTATAACTCAAAGCGAACTAAAATTTACTTAAATACAACTAAAAAAAATCCATTTTAATTCTTTAGTTACTTAAATCAAGTTTTCGTTGCTTTTTAAAAAAAGCCTGAATTTTTTCATAAAAACGTGTTGCACTAGTTAGTTTAAGAAAACTTAATATAAAAATAAGAAACTTTTGACTGATTTGTTACCATGTCGATCCAAATAAAAGTTAATTGAATCAAACCAAGTGTTCTTGCGCATTTTCTGAACAATTTAAAAAAATCACTTGCATTTGTTTTTTGATGCAAGAAATTCGATTCTATTAAAAAATCAGACTAATATTAAATAAATGCCGCTTGATTTCAGAAATATCTTTATTGTTTTTAATAAAAATAAGCTACTTTTTGATCATATACCAAAAACGTGAATTTTTTAATCATGAGAAAATGTTTCTTTATTTAAGAAAATTTTTCTAAATACGAACAAAATAAGTTAGAATCAAGAAATTACTTTTGGATTTTCTTGTTTTAAGAAACGAAATGGAACAAGGAAACTTCTTTCTTTGTATAGTTTGCATTTCAGAGTAAAGTATTTAATAAACGGAAACAAATTTTGGTTTAATGTGTCTTGATTTTAATGTATGCAAATAAAAGCACAAAAATGTTGGGTATCAATAAAAGCGCTAATTTAGCGCTCTTTTTAAAAAAAGCGCTAAGGAAAAAATATGCGCCTTTTCGACAGGTAAAAAGCGCTAAATCTAGCGCCAAAGGCGCTAAATTGGCAACTATGCACCCAGTCATCGTTTACCATTGTTCAGTGAAGCCCATAACCGGCCATAATTCGCCACAATTCGCCGTAACGCAGCCATCAACCCACGGTATCATTTAGCATCGTTAAGCAGAGTCACAACCCCAGCCGAAATTCAACTCAACTCTTGTAGTTTAGCCAACAACCCCAAGTAATCAAATAAACCACTACCTGAGAAAGGTGAAATTATCTTTACAATGCAATAATTCTCATTGAGTTAATAGATGCAGAGTCATAAGTACACAAGAATTGTAGTTGAGGTCATCAGCGCAGTAGTACCATGGAGCGTAAACGAACCACTCCTCAACGTATAGCACATAACAAGGCAGCGGCAGCAAAGCCCTTACCATACCGGCCACCTGTAGAGGCTCGACCTCGAATAATTAGCAACGTGGTCATCCCACTAGAGTCTGTAGCACCACCGATCGTTGGCAATGGACCACCTCCACTCGTTCCCTGTAACCAGTGTTACCGTCGGATATTTTCAAAAAGTACCAAAAAAAGGGGATATCTGCAAAAAAAGTGGCACCAAAAAGTGGATTTTTTTAATAAAAGGGGCACATCTTTTAAAATTAAAATAAGTAAACCACATTATGTATTTTTTACGTTTTTTTTTTTTTTTTATTTATTATAACGAGTGTTCGCCTAATGGTCAAAATTCGACCATAAATTTTTAGGTTCATATGAAGATACTACATCTAAGTATATATGAATTTACATGTTTTGAGCATTAAATTAGTGGATCGATTTGGCAAGGGACTAACCTCTTGTTCATATTCTTTATTTTACTATAAAAAATATCAGAAATTAATTGAAAAACAAAAAACTATTATAAAATCTCCTTTGTAAATTGTACTCCACTCAGGACATTGCATTTTAATTATTTTTTCATTGTCTAATATTAACAAAAATTAATCAAAAAACCAGATGTTGAACGAAAAAGTACCAAAAAGCTCCCCTTATATGTTTATATTCATTTTTCATCTTATAGGTTTTAATTCACTGAGGACCCTGCACCTATAATATTATGTTTCTAACTTAAATAAATCACCACATGCAACACGGAAAAGTAAAATAAAGAAATTTAATTTCCCGTATTTATATAGTCGACATAATCGAAAACCGGTTTCTTAAAAATGTCTAATAATCAAGAACCCTATTTTTATTATTTGATAATTGAAAAAAACAAATTTTGTACATATGTTAGTAGCTAATTTGAACGCTTATTACTCTGAAAATATTGAACAGATTTTAATAAAATATATATTGTGCACTTCTGTAAGTAAATATCTTTCAAATGGTGTATATTTTGTTCAAATCGGTTGACATACAGAGGAGGAAAGTGTTCTTAACTGTTTTGCCTTAGCCGATTTATATATAGATTTTAAATGAAATAAAAACTAAAACAAATATTTTGTAAATATTTCTCTCGAGAAGTAATTTTTATAAAATATTTATTTTAATGTTTTGGTTATTCAAAAACTTTTAACTTGCTTTCTGCCAAACATGTTTTTTGGATTATGACACTGTTGCAGCAAATAGAAGATATTAATGAAATGTGTTTTATATATACATTCAGTAATATATTTCTTGTACTATTCCTTTCAAATACATTTTCTTTAATTTATTTAAGACACTATATTGCACAGGTAGACATTTCAAACTTTTTAGAAATTTATTTATTCCACCATTCCACCAGATTCTTATGTTTTTTGGAATGCTATGGCCGAATATGAGCAGAGTTTTCTCCCATCACGTCACATTTATCAGATACACCAATTGTTGTAATTTCGGATGATGTTTTGTACCACAATTAATAACAAATTCTACAGTCAACCTAATTAAAAAGTTGTAGACCCAGGCCCACGATGTCGACAATACAATTTCTTTCGTATATTTGTTATGAAAACAAAAACAAATTTTAGTTTTTATTATTGTTTTTAATATAAATATGTGAAAGAAATGTCTTGTCGACACCGTGGGCCTGGCAGCTAAGCTATAATCGGATGAAAACAAGAAATCCTATAACAAAAAACGAAAATATCACTTTTTCAAATACTTTATATATAATCAGTTCCTCACCTTAATACAAATAAATGCACGGCATGCATACATGCTACTTAATTTAAGTGCTAGTGCTTTAATTTCTTTACTATCGGGCCTGTTCTGAAAATCACGTGATTTCAAATCACGAGTTTTTGAAATCACACGTGTGATTTTGTTGTGTTCTGAAAGTCATACCGTTTTTGCGTTTCTCGGTGTGCTTTCGGCGTTTGAAGATCACACCAAAACACACAAAAACGGGACACTAAAATATCACACGTGTAATTTTAGTAGGCACATGTGATTTGAAATCACGTGATTTGAGTAAAAGTGATTTGCAGAACAGGCCTGTATATCATATTTAGTTTTTATCCAATTTCGACTATTATTGCTTCAAATTTTTGTAATCAGGTTTAAAGAACAAAACTATAAAACTGGAGTTTGTTATACAAAAAAAATTTTGTGGTACAAAACATCTTCCGAAATTACAATAATTGGTGTGTCTGATAAATATGACGTGATGGGGGAAAATTGTGTTCATATTCGTCTTTAGCATTCCAAAAACATAAGAATCAGTTGGAATGGTTAAACAAACTTTTTCAATGTCGTCCTGTGATACATATTTATTAATGGTCAGTTTCATACAAATTTTACAATTAATTCTTCTTAAAACGACTTCCATACTTTTGTAAAATGTCTTTAGCCTATTTGTTACTTTATTTTTGATTAAAGCTAACTTAGTAAAAACACGCCCAGCAGAAGCAATACTATGTGGCAATGTTAAAATATGAGAGATCAATTTGTGTAAGTTTGAATATAATCTATTTTTCAATGTTCCTATTTCACGCCAAAAATCTTCAGCATTCGAAATTTTGAATATGTGTTCATAATTCGTGTCATTTACTTTACTCTCTAGAAATTTAAATTCATGTCTAAATGCATCTGGGTCAGTTATAATATCTTTAAACTCTGAAACTAATTCGAAATAGTTTATATCTTCATTAGACACTTTAAATATTGGGTCTAATACTTCAATATATTGAGCTTTTTTTTTATATCAATTCTTTTTATCAATTCATTACACAATTTTTGGTAAAAACTTAGATTTTACTTTTAATGTAAATTACACAAATTTTAGACAAGTTTTCGGTACACAACAGTTCAGTTTCTGCTTCATGACTTCTAAGGAGAGACAAAATACTTTTTATTGCCAAATATTTGAAACTTTTTGCTATATATTCTTTTAAATATTTTTTAGGAATTTTTCCTAATTCTTGATTTATAAAAGATTTATAAAGAAGTTTCAAATATTTGGTAAAAAAAAGTATTTTGTCTCTCCTGAAAAGTAGTTGTTTTTGTGTTACGAGGTTGCGGAAGAAAACCATCGATATGTGGGATATCTTTATCCCCTTGTTCATAACAAATAAAATAGGTTAATAAAAAGTTTATTAAACCGATTTTCAGCTAACGACGCATGACTAGAAAAAAATTGCATATAAACTTGCTTACATATACACATATTAAAACCGTTTTACATATATTAAAGCTAGGGGTTATAATAAAACAGAAAAAAAAGTACATTTTCCTAGCGTAAAAAGTATCAAAAAAGTGGCAAGAATCGCAAAAAGTACCACATTTGGGTGCATTTTGTAAAAGTGGCCAAATAGTATCCAAGCAGTCGAAAAAGTGGCAAATTGCCACTTTAGTGGCACCAACGGTAACGCTGCCTGTAACCCAGGCCAGCCGAGAAGAATGGTGCGAATAGCAGCTGCCCCGCCACCAACACTGCTGGATAGATGTCACGCCATAAGACCACCAACCCCGTCAGCCGTGCCGAACATCATCAGCGAGCCATCACCCAAGCCTCCGGGTGAACAACCAAGTGCTCGTCCAGGCCCACCCAACTCTGGCCACGAAGTAGCCATACGAGACCAGCACCGCAAGCCTGCTCGTAAAATAAAATACAACGGCCATCAGTTCACCGAAGACGAAATCTGGAAGGGGATCCACATCCGGCCGCCACCACACTACACCAAGCACGTACAATTTGTCATACGACGTGCTGCTCGGCCCCCGGTCAAGGTGACTGTGCTTAACAAGACACACGCTCGCCTCCGATGCCTCCATCTGCAGAAGATCATAAAGATGGAGTAAAACGAGCTCATAGTTAGTTAAGTTAGTTATTTAAGTTGCTAATACCAATTTCCTATTTTTTTTGTATAGTAGTGTTAAGTTCGGCGTTCATGGCCGAGCATTTAATTTAAACAATAAATGATTAACGCGGTGGTTTATTTTAGATTTAATGGTAAGTCTTTATTGATTCATGGTTTTTGTGTTACTACTTAAAAACAATTATATTAATGTGTCATATATACTTATAATTATAATTATGGTGATACTTTAAACTAAAAGAATTTGAGGGTAAGTGAAAATACATAATGACTAGTCGCTAATAATGTAATGCGATCCAACGACGGTGTTAAATAAATGTGCATACCTAAAATGCATCGTTCGTTGACATTAAGTATTGGAACCAAAAGTAGGTCAGTCATTGACTTTAAATGTTTTAGTTTAAAATATTATTATTATTAGTCATTCATTTCTTATTTTCACTACAGTAGTTAGTAAGTTACAAGGCTGTAGAACAGAACAATTTTTGTATTATAGTTCTAAGAAAATAACAAGGCTGTAGAACAGACTAATCTTTAAGTTAAATACAAGGCTGTAGGACAGACCATTTTAATTCAATGAAAAAAAAATGAGATACTATTGTTTAATTAAAGAAAAGGGCTGAGCCTTTCTTTCTTGGGAAAGGTCAATTTTACCCTAGTGGTAGTGTGGGTACCCTGGACCGAAAGCTCGCCCATACGAGACAAAATAGTTCTGTGTCAACACAGCCTTCTCCAAAGAAGGGGGGGAATGTAACGTAGATTTAATTATACTCACCGAAATCTACGCCACATATAATTAAATTCTATTCTTTTTTTTTTAAGAAAAAGAAAACCATATAATTATATTTTTTTCCCCTAACACATTATTCTTCGGGAAAGTAATATTATACCTGCATTATACTTTATTTAAAATAATATTATAATCCACTTACACATGAAAACCCCTAATGTTATCCACTTACACATGAAACCCCCTAATGTTCCCTTTTGGTTATGAGAATTCTCATTTAGTTTATGAATAAGGTTGAATAAGTAGGTTAGATTTAGAGACAATCGGGGCGATTTCATTGCACCTACGATCTTGCCATATTAAAGTCGACTTAGTCCCCGCCTTCTGCACGACGCACAGTGGGAAATTTTACGAGAAGGCGGCCAAAATTCCATAACTTTTGACTGGATCGGTATTTTTTTATGCGATTTTTTTTGCTCGATAGGTGCGATGTTAGGCTTTAATTTGCGCTATAAAACGTAAAATTCGACTGATAGAAGCAAAAGTTATGGGGAGTTCAAAATGCATTTTCATTTTTTTGTTGAGTTTCGGTGTAAAAGTTGAATATTTCATATATGATTTTTTTATAATTTATCATTATTCCTCTTGTATTTTACAACTGATACTTATTTTTTATTGTCGAACTTAGATCCTGTCAGAAAATGCCAATATTTGGCCCCTGTAAATTTTTTAGTCCCAATATTCACAGGGGCCAAAGGTTGGCTTTTTTTTGGAAAGACGAGTTGTTATAAGGATAAAACTGAAAAGGAATATTTTGAAAAATGCCCAAATAGCATTCTTGGCTATCGATAACATTTTAGGTAATTCAACTTTTACTTTTGGTTTGAGATGTATGTGTATTTTATTTTATTTTATTGGTTCGCTTTCGCTGTTCTGTATACTGATTTTTTGTCCGTTTTAAATCCAAAAATAGTGCAAATGCTTCTTCTGGAGTAAATTTCATTTCTTCAGTTGGTGTAGGCATACTTTTTAAAATCCTCTTTGTGCGTTTAGGGCTCGCTTCCACTCTTTTTTCAATTATTGCAATTTTTGTTTTCTTATTTTGCGTTGGTTGAATTTGATGCAGAAATGAATCCTTTATCATACTATGAGAAATTTCTTTATTGATATTTGCTAGCTTGCGTCTTCGTGATCTTTCACTGCAATTGTCAATTTGTTTTGCGGGCCGACCCACTTTTCCAGTTTCCTTAGCAGTTATTGACAGCTTCTTAAAAATCAGATCATTTGTTAGCCATTTTTCGTTGCGTAAGTAAAACGTTTTCTTGTTTCTAGAACATTTAAGGTACCGTTTTCTTAATGTTAATAAAAAATTTTTAATTTTTATCTTATGAATCTTATGAAAGAATGGATTATTCATTATGTGTAACACAAAATCTTTTTCATCTTTCTGTTGAAAATATATATCTGCGAGAACTTTATAACTGAACTTAGCCATTGTTTAAACAATAATGAAGGTAAAATTATGAATGCATGCACTTTTATACTCTTGATAGAAGTTTTTTTAAATGATCTTTTGTTACTGCTTCTTTAAAACATAAAAACCCTTTTTTAAATACAAATTTAATCTTTTATTAGCATTTCTTTGAAACATAAAAAACCCCTGTTTTCACAATTTTTAAAAGGATACCATACCGGCAATAAATTAACAGGTAACATATAGGTAATTTTCACGTAAAATATAACTGCGTGCTAGTTTTTTTACCATTTACCTGTTCTTCCATTTTTTTAAATTAATTTGCAATTTTCAGGTAATTAAACTATGTAGTTTATGTTGCGGCTATTTACTTATGTTTAACCTTTTAACTTACTCAGAAATCTAACGTGTTAGTCTATTTATGTCGCCTATTCGTTTTGCAGCATCCGTTCACCCACAATAAGTTCATAACAATGGCAATACCTTTACCATCTCCAAATTAATTGATAACCTGACGTGCTAGATAATTTATGTGGCCTGAACTGCTTTATTTGTCGAAAATTCTTTAAGATTCACCTTCTTTAATTTCAGTAATGTTTCCTTGCAGGACTTATTTTTTGAACCGAATATCTTACCTTGGGTCACAGAAATTGCTGTAGTTCGCAAGGTCGTATCCAGACGTGCGTACAATGGGGTATAGAAATGTAGGTTAGATTCTGGACTACAAGAGAGTATAGGTTTTTTTTGACGCATTTTGACGCTCAGGACTTATGCTCTATAAAGTAGGAAATTTCCGGGAAATTTTGACATAAAAAAAAAAAAAAAATTAAAAAGTTCTAGAGGTCGCAGAGTTTAATGCTTTAAACCACGTATAGCTAATAAAATAAACTAATACACAAAACTTATTCTGTCAAAAAATCTTAAAAAACAAAAAAGTTATGAGCATTTCAACTTCAAAAATTGACTCAGAAATTCAAAACTATAACCAAATATTGAGAAAGTCCATTTCGGACCACCCTGTTCTCAATGAAATAGTTGAAATAGGGTTTTAATTTTTTGGCTCCCGAGGTTCACTAGTATTTACTTTCACATGAATAAAAAAATTTTAAAATCGGAGAACAAAAAAAAAAATAATTTTGGCCGCCTTCTCAAAATATGAACCAGTGTGCGACGGTCGCCGACACTTGTATTAACTAGTCTTGGGCTTAATCGTTCATTTGGGTGACTTGTCAATAGAGTTCATTTAAAAAAAGTGAACTAGTTCGTTCTTCCAGTTCAGTAGTTCACTTTTAGTCAGTCAGTCTTTTGAGCCAGCTGTATATTTCGTCAGTCAGTTCATTTAAGTCAGTTCATGTATGTAGTTTAAAGGTTCATTTACTTCAGTTGCTTGTTTTGATTTCTTATTCTGTTGTTGTTTATTTTTGTGTGTGTCAAGCTTTGAAAAAATTAATAAAAATTTAAATACTTAAAAAAACTTATTTAAATTTTTAATAAATATTTAAATATAATAAATATAATGTAATAAATATAAATTTTTGATCAAGTTCAAAAACACAATTGTGAATTTTTTATAAAATTTCTTTTCTTTGTTTTTCAACAAATAAATTTGACATTCCTCATTTTACAAAAACAAAATGCATAGTATTTTTCATGTTCTTTACCGAATTGATAGAAAAGAGACAACAATATTATTAGTTTCTATATGTTATAATATACTTGTTTCTTTTACTGATTGCCAGATTACTAAAATATGTTCATAATATAATCAGGGCTGCCATATTAAGAGATGTCTCGCCACATGTGGCAATTTTCAAACATTTTGACTACACTGCGATTTATAAAATATATGGCGATTTTTTTATTATTAAAAAAATTTCCGTATGACGTGCTAAATTTCCAATTATTATTTTTGATAAATACACTGAAATTAGATAAGCTATTAATTTATTTTAAGACTCTTATACTATGTTTCCACTATCAGCTTGTTGTCAACTTGTTTTGAGCAAAACGTGTCAGAGTGCTTCCATTATGTAAAACTGGTTTTGGTTTTCGATATCAATTTGGCATTAATAATGTTTACAAACATGAAAGCAAAATATATTTTTGTAAAATAATAAATATTTTCTTATTTGTTTTTTAATACACATTAAACATATAATTTAATAAGTCTTGTTATTTTGGTAAATCTGTAATTTTTTTCGAAATTGTTAATCACCAATAATGGAAAACTCTGCTGAGTTTTTTCATGGTTTTCGACATTTTTTGGAGCAAAACTAGTATTTATTTGAGTTTTTCGAACATGAAAACTGTATGGGAAAACAAGTAGCAGAACACTTGTTTTGCTGCAAATGTAGTTTTGTGGCCCAAAAAATGTAAAGCGGCCCATACACTTGCAATATTATTGTATATGATATTCGCCATATCATTTCCATTTTGTCCTATATTTTACAATAAGTCGCACAATAGTTTCATTCATTCAATAAAAAGGCGAACATAACCTATAGGAATAATATAAACAGCATTGTATAATGTTGCCAACACACTTCTCTTTCTTTTCGTTGTGCAATAAAAATCAAGTCTTTTGATTGTTGCCAATATATTGTTCCACCTTCGAATATCACATACACATTGGCGATATAATTGTACTATACGTAAAATTTAACAATTTTATTCTAAGTGTATGAGCCGCTTAAGTGAAATACTATTACATAATGGAAACACTCTGACACGTTTTGCTCAAAATAAGCACCCCTACCTCAAACAACTACTCCCATGAAAATATTCCTATATTTTTTTTATTTCGTATTGTGAATAATTCCTATAACAAATTTTATGGGAACGAATTCCCAAACTAAAAACATGTAGGGAACATGTAAGTTTTAATTTGTATTTTAAGGTAGGGCTCAATTAAATTACTTTTTTCTTTTATTGAAGGAGTATTAATAAGAAAAATTAAGATAAACATTATTCATTATTTATTTTATCATATAATTATTAGTGTTTTATTTTGTATATTTTTCTTTCAGAATACAAGCACTGACAATTTATTCACAATAGAGACATTTGTTTATAAAGCACTGACAAATAATGCACAATATAAATTTTTACTCCCAAAATATTTGCGATGACAAAAAATTGTCAGGTGAAAACGCTATGTTAATGCCGACAAAATCACCTCAACAATAAATTTCAGCATGTCCTACGGAAATCTTAAGCGGCCCATAGACACATACTGCTGACACCTACTGCCGATGAATCCTTCGTATACGTGTGTGATTGATATTTTACTACACACCTATCAATCATAATTTTAAAATAAATGTCATATCGTGAAATTCAAGAGAACCCCTACTTTCTTCACACGTTTTTTTCTCAGAAACTATTTTAAATTTGTTTTAATTTAAATTGAAAGAAAAATATATCATAAAATTAATAATTTTTTTTATTGTTCATTGAACAACTGTCAGCAGTATGAGTTCATTTTGAAATCAAACCTATTTTGGTTTTTCATACTGCATTGTCTGTGTGACGCATACATAAATAAAAATTTCAAATTTACAAACAAATGCTGATTGCATGAGCATGAGAAGTATGTGTCTATGTGACCCTTTATTAATAATACAAAAATATTTTATAAATTGCCGAAAAAATCGCAGCTAGACATCTCTAAGTATGGCAGCCTTGATTTTATTATGAAAATGTTTAAAGCTATCTGGCAATGAGTAAAAGAAACAATATAATGTAAAACATAGAGACACTAATACTATTGTTGTTTCTTTTCAATCAGTGCGGTAAAGAATAGAAATCAAGAGGACAAGCAACTGAAGTAAATGAACCTGTGAACTAAATGAATTGAACTAAATGAATTGAACTAAATGAACCCTCTCAAAAGACTGCAGACGCAAAAGACAAAGAAATCAAGTGGACAAGCAACTGAAGTAAATGAACCTGTGAACTAAATGAATTGAACTAAATGAATTGAACTAAATGAACCCTCTCAAAAGACTGCTGACGCAAAAGACAAAGTGACGAAAAGTGAACTGTTGAACTAAAAGGAACTGTCAGACTGAATGACAGTTCAACGTTCATCTGACTGACTAGTTCAATTGAACTAGTTCGTTCATGAACTACCCAACTCTAGTATTAACTCGGGTGTTGCCTTGGACTGCGACTTCGGTTGACAGTTTCGTTACTGTGACTTCGGTCAACAGTTTTTGTACTGTAACCAGGGTTGTTAGCAGGGCTGCCAGAAATTTTCAGCAAAAAATCTTAATTTCTCCAAAAAAAAGTCTTATTTTGGAAAAAAAATCTTTTTTTTTTGGAAAAAAGTAGTTTTTTTTATTAAAATTAGCTTTAAAACATATCAATATGTATTTCCACAGCTGCCAACTTTTTTTGAAGATTTCCCGCCAAATCGGACTTCAAAACCGCTAAATATTCCATTTAGCGGGATTTTTCTTAAAAATACCTCTAAAATCTAAACATTTTTAAACGTTTATTTATACAAATATAGATATACAGGGGTGTCATGGAAATCGAAAACGTAAAAAGGAAGAGCTTTAAGTGTCGTTTTTCAATAAGATTTCTGTAATAAAAAATTTTTATGACAATTATTATACAAATTATGCGCTTTTAAACAGAATTTTTTAACAAAAATTGTTAAAATTAGATTAAAAGTTTAATAAAAAGAACTGCCAAATTCTTTTGTTTTACGTTTTCGATTTCCATGACACCCCTGATAAGCTCCTTTTTCAAAGGTATTTCGATGCACTTAAAATTATCTTTTCGGATTAAACATTTTTCCATTAAATGTCTTTGCTATTCAGGTCTGTCACAGAAATCAATTCCGATCGAAAGTGATTTCGGTTTATGTGAAGCAAGATACGAAATCACTTCCACTTTCGATCGGAATTGATTTCTGTGACAGGCCTGATTATTTAATTTTTGCGAAACTTAGTCTGACTTGCAATATTTTCTGTTTTTGCAAAATAAAAAGCGCGCAAAGCCAAAAAGAGGTTGCTTTTTAAAGGCCCAACCATAATATGCATGGCGTTGCTTAACCTATTACAAACAAAAAGTCTCTCAAATCTATTAAAAAGCAAAAATAAAATCAACAAACGTACGTACGGAATGTGCGATCAGTTTCGCACCTTGCTTAAGCAAATGACAGTTTCATAAAATTTAACAAAAAGTTTCCTTAAGTTCAATATGGCTAGCCTTATATGATTAACATGCATTCGTATATTTGCTTACGCCAACTTAAGCACATAATGGTTGGGCTTTAAGTATTTTTTTTTTGTCCAGTAAACCGCAAGGTTGCATTATTAAGTTTAAAAATTTTCAAATGGGAACAAAAAAGGTTTTTTTTTTAATTGAACCTAACCTTCGTCTAGACAAAACAAAAAATCTTGTTTTTGGGGAATAAATCTTAAAATCTTTTTTCGGTTAAAAAATCTTAAAAAATAAGGTAAAATCTTACTTCTGGCAGCGCTGGTTGTTAGGCTTTTTTCTTCAAAAATCGTCAAAAGTTTTAACAAAATTCGTCAAAATCGTCACAAACATTTAAGAAAATCGTCAACAAATCGTCAAATATTTAAATTTACAAATTAGAGACAATTTACAATGCATTGATGGGTTCAAAAATATAAATTTTGAGCAAGAAATTCCATTTATGGTAAAGAAAGTGATATGGTTAAGTTTAATTCTATTTATTTTAGCAAGTGGGCTGAAATTTACATATTTATCATTTAAAAAGAATTACATAAGAAAAAATATATTTTCATAAAAACATAACAAAAATTTATTTATTCATAACAACATTAAATAAAAAATAGAATATTAATTGCTTCTAACTCGAACTATCTTTAAATTATTAATTTTTAGCGCTATCACTATTGCAAATTGTTTTTACTGTTGAAGATGCTAAACCAAGGGTTCGATCTATATCAACAGTCTTTTTACTCGACTTGAAACGTTTTATTACGTCCAATTTTAGTTCCAAACAAATGCATTTTCTTCTCTTTGCACTCATTTTTCTACAGAACTTCTTATTAAGAACCAATTTCTTACTTCTTAACACGCAACTATACTCAGAACAACTTAGCTATTCGCCTTTTTACACGCAATTAGAAAAATTCTTCACATGTGATTATGACTTATGCGAAAAAATGCAATCCTGTAGCGATGCAAATCGAAATCATAAAAACGCAAAGCGGATTTAACCAATTTTTAAAAAGCGAACCAAATAGGACCGACGCAAAGCGGGGCTCTCGTGTATATTTTTGGCAGTATCGATGGCATTCATATAATTGAAGAATTCGAATTACTAATGCTTCTAATGAAAGCCACCTGGTTTGTGATGGGGGAAGATTTTTTTTTGTTTAATTTCCAATAATTTTTGTATATAGAAAAATTGATTTTTACGTTTTGGACTGCTCCCAATATAATTGCAAATATTTCTTGTGTTTTATTGATGCCAAAAAATCGTCATAACACTATTACTTTTAGTAAAAAAATCGTCAATCGTCATTTTACTGTATTTTCTCAAAAAAATCGTCAAAATGACGAAAAATCGTCACATCTAACAACCCTGACTGTAACTTCGGTTAACAGTTTTGGTACTGTGACTTCGGTCAACAGTTTGTGTACTGTAACTTCGGTTAACAGTTTGTGTACTGTGACTTCGGTCAACAGTTTTTGTACTGTAACTTCGGTTAACAGTTTTGTACTGTGACTTCGGTCAACAGTTTTTGTACCGTAACTTCGGTTAACAGTTTTTGTACTGTGACTTCGGTCAACAGTTTTGTACTGTAACTCCGGTTACCAGTTTTCGTACTGTGACTTCGGTCAACAGTTTTGTACTGGGACCTCGGTCGCCAGTCCTCTCTTACAGTGTTACCGTCGGATATTTTCAAAAAGTACCAAAAAAAGGGGATATCTACAAAAAAAGTGGCACCAAAAAGTGGATTTTTTTAAAAAAAGGGGCACATATTTTAAAATTAAAATAAGTACATTACATTATGTATTTTTTACGTTTTTTTTCTATTTATTATAATTTTAAATGGTATAAAAACTAAAATAAATATTTTGTAAATATTTCTCTCGAGAAGTAATTTTTATAAAATATTTACTTTAATGTTTTGGTAATTGAAAAACGTTAAACTTGTTTTCCGCCAAACATGTTTTTTGGATTATGACATTGTTGAAGCAAATAGAAGATATTTATGAAATGTGTTTTATATTTACATTTAGTAATATATTTCTTGTACTATTCCTTCTGAATACATTTTCTTTGATTTATTTAAGAAGGTACCCATTTAAAAACTTTTTAGAAATTTATTTGGCCATTCCACCAGATTCTTATGTTTTTTGGAATGCTATGGCCGAATATGAGCACAGTTTTCTCCCATCACGTCACATTTATCAGATACACCAATTATTGTAATTTCGGATGATGTTTTGTACCACAAATAATAACAAAATCCATAGTTGTATAATTTTGTTTTACAGTCAACCTAATTAAAAAAGTTGTTTGCCCAAGCCCACGATGTCTAGAAATTTAAATTCATGTATAAATGCATCTGGGTCAGTTATAATATCTTTAAACTCTGAAACTCATTTGAAATAGTTTATATCTTCAATTGAGTTTATAGTTTATATCTTCAATTGAGCTTTTTGTTTTTTATAGCAATTCTTATTATCAATTCATTAATTTTTGGTAAAAACTTAGATTTTACTTTTAATGTCAATTACACAAATTTTAGACAAGTTTTCGGTACACAGCAGTTCGGTTTCTGCTTCATGACTTCTAAGGAGAGACAAAATACTTTTTTTTTTAAATATTTATAGGAATTTTTCCTAATTCTTGATTTATAAAATATATAGCAAAAAGTTTTAAATATTTGGTTAAAAAAAAAGTAATTTGTCTCTTCTGAAAAGAAGTTGTTTTTGAGTTACGAGGTTTCGGAAGAAAACCATCGATATGTGAGATATCTTTGTGCCCTTATTCATAATAAATAAAACAGGTTAATAGAAAGTTTATTAACCCGATTTTTAGCTAACCACGCATGACAAGAAAAAAATTTCGTATATACTTGCTTACATATACATATATTAAGACAGTTTTACATATATTAAAGCTGGGGGTTATAATAAAACAGAAAAAAAAAGTATATTTTCCTAGTGTAAAAAGTATCAAAAAAGTGGCAAAAATCGCAAAAAGTACCACATTTGGGTGCATTTTGTAAAAGTGGCCAAATAGTATCCAAGCAGTCGAAAAAGTGGCAAATTGCCACTTTAGTGGCACCAACGGTAACGCTGCTCTCTTAGTAAATCAGTAGTTAGCTTAGTATATAAGGATGAATTGTAATATTTAGATCCCTAATCATAACTGCTCAGAACGAGCCACCTCATCACTGCCGATCACTCCAGGGACCCGATCCAGACTCCCCACCCGATTCCGACCCGAACACACTAGCCGAGGAAAATCCGCCGAATTCCTGCCTGTTTGCTGTGCTGCTAGTAATTTTAAATAAAGTTTACAAAGCATTGTAATTTAATTTTAAATTAATCAATAAAGTAAAGAGATTATTGCTAACCCGAAAAGGGTAAATGATCCGTGTTTTCACTTAAGGTTCGTGGATTCCGTAAGTCGACCCTGGACACAGCTGAACTACCCCAGCCAACGACAAAACCACGTTACAGAAGGTCATGATTTACTTAACCAAATGCTTTACTAAGACCCGTTTAAATGGTATCAGCTTGCATCCCAGAATAATATGAGGATATCGAGTAGATTCCACAAGATTAGTAGAAGTCGAATATCCTTTTCAAAATCCATGTTGGAATGGTGAAAACATAGAAGATACTTGATGTGTTTTTTCAAAAAGTTTAGGAATAAGACTTTATTTAGCTATACCTCTATAGTTCAAAATATATGATTCGGACTTAAACAAAGGTATAATTAAAGATTTTTTCTAGTAATCGGGGAATACTCATTTAAAAGTGAAATATTATGTAAATACGTTACAGGCGAAATAAAGAAACATAAACATTTCAAAAGAACACAACTGGGAACACCATCCGGGCTATAACTTTTAGAGTATATAATCCCTTAGACAGCATCCATAACAGCTGTTTTATGTAATATTGGACAATGTATTATTGAAGATTAAGGTATTCGATATTCGATATTCTGCAGAAAAAAACCCAAAGTCTTTGGCGGGATTCGATCCAGCAACCCCGGCGCTGATAGACTAGCTCACTACCGGCTAGACTGCCGGCGCACTCTTTCACAAAATTCACAATTTTATAAAAAGATCTTGGATCGCTTCAAAAATTCTCCTTTTCTTTGGAGCAGTGTTGCCAATTTAGCCATTTAGTGGCTAGATTTAGCCATTGTTCACCCTGTTTAGCCATTAAAAAATGAGTTTAGCCATTAGCCATTTTCCAACTTGTTTAGCCATAAAATTTTTTTGCCGTTTTTATTTTAAAAGAATAATTTTTATTTTATTATAAAAATTTATAAAAGTAAAATAAAAATTTTTAACAATTAAAATGCCTTCAATTTAAATCAAAACTTTTACAAATGCTGAAAATCGCTAAAAAAGAGGATGAAACATCTTTCAAAGTAAATGAACAGTATTCCAATATTAAATTTATAAAATGGATCAACACAAACATCAGTGTTTCTTTCTGGTTGCAAGTATTTCAATAAAGAGATGCAGGCGGCAACAACATTTTTTTTAGAAATTTTAGAACTGACTATAAAGTTGCTCTCACTTCCATGGTCTAATGCTGTACTAGGGAGGGTATTTAGCCAAGTAAACATCGTTAAAAGTAATTTGAGAAATAGGTTACATTTAGCAACCGTTTATTCGATTTTATCAATAAGGTAAACATTTTAACCTCATGCGTTTGTGCTGATGTTTGTAACACCTTTAAGACCACAACGTTTACCGATTGACTCAGAATTACTTTCTAAATCTAATTAACGATGTTTGTCCGGCTGGCTAGCTGTCCATGTAAACCTTGTGCGCAAAGTACAGGTCGCAATTTTGGAGATTATTTGACAAAATTTGGTACATAGGTTCTAATGTGGTGTAGGGTATTATTAGTCGGGGTTGACCGACAATACTTTTAAACTTGTTTTTAATTGTAGCTCTGGACTCAAAACGTTGGGTAAATGTTGTCGTGATTATGATTTACCTTCAAATCATTAAAAACTAATAGGCACGAGTGCTTCCTATGAGATGAACAATAACGACATCA
Organism: Pollenia griseotomentosa; assembly: GCA_963931875.1. Lineage (NCBI taxonomy): Eukaryota > Metazoa > Arthropoda > Insecta > Diptera > Polleniidae > Pollenia > Pollenia griseotomentosa. The sequence goes on from OZ007563.1 coordinate 145,858,353, forward strand.
AATTTATCGATGATTTAATTTTGAATATCTATCAAAATTTTAATTTACGTTTATTCTTATTAAACAAATTGATCTTAACTTACAATTTCATCGTAAGTAAATGAATTATTTCTGTGTTGTTATTGAATTTTAATATGTTTTTATTTAAAAAAACTTTTAGCCATTTTTAGCCATTTTTTAGCCATTTTTCCCCGTAAATTTAGCCATTTTTGGTCACCAAGTTTTGGCAACGCTGCTTTGGAGGGATAATCATTGTATATTTGCTAAATTGTAATCTGATCTTGTCGATGCGTATGAAACAAATTAAGGGCAGTCGTGGTTTTTGCTCATATCTCATCAGTCTTTATTGACAGATCTGGCTAAATTTCAATAGCAAATAAATGGGGGCATATGTTACATAAATATATAACAAGCTAGACCCCAACATTTCTGTGGTCTTCTGGAAATCCATTTCAACACACACACGGACATCGTTAAATCAATCTCGCTACTGATAAGCATGCAAAATACACATTCATATTGTTACGAAAGTAACTTTAGTTAAGAATTAGTTGTAATTATTAGTTAAGAATTAGTTGAATTTATTAGTTATCTTGTATTTATTAGTTAACTTGTATTCATAAGTAATTTTATTAGTTTACATCGTTTTTGTTATAATTTAGTACACTTCAATCCCAATGTGCAGAAAGCCCTGAAATGACCGTTAAAAAAGCTTCTTCAGTATAAGAGGTAAAATTATGTAAACATAAGTGCTACCATAAATCAAATTAAAGTGTGGTGAATAAAAAAAGCCTCGAACCTTCGAAAAACATTTCGAATGTTCTAGACAACCAAATTGCAGTATAAATACTAGCGGCGAGTAGCAGAACAAGATCATTCTTAGTTCAGACTTTGTCAATAACGCATAACGCTGAGAAAATTATAGTTGGTTGTGAATAAAAGCTATAAATTACGGTTGTTAAAAATACTTAGTACTAAATAGAGTTGAGTAAATTGTAAACAGTTTTTAAAGTGTTTGTGTTTTATTTATTTTATTAAAGTTGCAATAAAGAACTCGAAACGGTTTATTATAAAGGAAATAAACCAAAACGTTATTGAAAGGCAGTAACGTAACAATTGGTGTCAGAAGTGAAATTGCATAAATAAAATAAATAGATTAATAAAAGTAAAAAAAAAAAAAATTATAAAATAAAAAAAAAAATAACAAGAAGACAGCAATGAAATTTGAAGAGCTTAAAGTAGAACAGCTCAAGAAAGAATTGGGCAAGTTGGATCTGCCAACTGCAGGTAATAAAGCAGAGCTGCAGAAGAGACTAATAGATGAATTCGAGCGACGCAATATGGACATTGTGAGCTACGAATTTGAGGATAAAGAAGACATAGAGGTATGTACTCGTACAGTTGCTAGCGGTATGGACTTAAATACAATGTTTACCGCTATGATGGAGCAAATGAAGAAAATGTCAGAAGAAAATTCTAGAAAAATGGACGATAATTCCAAAAGCATGGTACAGATGATCAAAGAAAATTCGAGTGATATTCTAGCTGAAACTTCTAGAAAAATTGATGAAACTTCTAGAAAAATGGAAGAGAAGTCTAGCACCATTCTGGCTGAAATTCAAGAGAATTCCAGGATCACAAATGAGAAGCTACAGGCAATTTCCAGTGAAATAAACGAAAGAGTAAACGAAATGGAAATAGAATTTAACCAGAAGCTGTCTGATGTAAAAACTCAAGTCACGGATGTAAAAACGGTTTTTGATGAAAAACTACTCAATTTAGAAACAAAAGTTAATAACATTCAATGCCAGGAGGCAGCGATGCGAGTTTTCCCAGAAGTTTCTAGCAGAATAAAGGCCCCTTGCTTTGACGGTACTGTGCCATTAAATGTTTTTAAGTTCTAGTTCGATACAGTTGCTAACAGAAATGCATGGAACAATGAGGAAAAAGCAATCGAGCTAATTCTTGCTTTAAAGGGGACTGCGGCTGAAGTGCTTGAAAGTGTACCAGTAAGTAGCAGAAACAATTATGATGAAATTATGGTAGCACTGCAACGTAAGTATGGAGGTGAACACAAAAAGGAAATCTACAAAATGGAGTTGCGCGGCAGAGTGCAAAAGGCAAACGAAACCTTACAAGATTTTGCTCTCGAGATAGAGCGCTTGATGCAGCTTACATACCCTGGTGAGAATCATCCATTTTTGGATCATTTTAAAACTGAGGCTTTTGTTAACGGTATTCGTGATGCAGATATAAAACTTGCGGTATGTGCATCACAAAAACCAACATTTGCAGAAACGGTTTCATTCGCCCTGGCCCAGGAAACCGCAAGAATTATTTCAAGACCTCAAATGGGCAAGGTGCGAAAGATCGATGTGACCAGCGATGCAGAAAGAGATATTGTGCAGTATTTAAAAGAAGCATTTATAGAAGCTTTAAGTGAGAAGCAACCTAAATCTAAAGTAAAATGCTATAACTGCGGAAAGATTGGTCACATACAACGTTACTGCAAAGCACCAAGAAAACGTTCAAGATCTGCTTCACCGCCAAGAAACAACCAGCGGGGTAATCACCAGTCTTCACAAGAATCCCCGTTTAACTAAAAAGAGCTAGCACTGCGGGGCATGAGCTAGCTCCCACATCTAAGGGCCCCACAATCTCCATCTCAGTGATGCAACAGAGTAATAGAAACCTTACTGCTTGTGGTTATATTAACGGTCAAAAACGGGTTTTGACTGTGGACACTGGGGCATCACATTCGATAATTAGGCCTGATTTAATACAACAGCCCATTGAACCACTAAGGGGTGCGAGTCTGCGAACAGCTACGGGTGAGCCTGCCACCGTCTATGGGAAAGTTAAAGTAAAATTAAGTATAGGCAATACAAGCGCTCACCATGTATTTATTGTGGCTGATATTGTAGACGAAGTAATTATTGGCTCAGATTTTATGATTGGCCAAGGTGTTCATCTGGATATGGGACAACAAATTATGACTTGGCGAAATGTTGAAATTCCCCTTGATATTGGATACGAAAACAAGGCTCATGTAAGACAGTTACACGCCTTTACACGTGAAAAATTGCCACCAAAGTCAGAAACAATAGTGTGGGCGCGAATGGAGGGAGATTGTGAGGACAACAATAGTTTATGGGTGGTAGAGCCAGCAGCAGTAACAGGTGATATAGTAACAGCGAATGCCCTCGTTAAAACCAGCAACAGCCTAGTTCCTGTAAGAGTTTTAAATTTATCCAACAGCGAAAAGGTCCTTACGCAGAACTTTAAAATTGGACAATGTGCTTCAACAGAGGCAATAATAAGTTGCGAGGAACATCCAGACGCAGCTAAAAAGGGTACCAAGGACCAGGAATTACTAGAGGAACATGTGCGGAAATGGACCGAAAAACTGAGGCCGCCCGAGAGAAATAAGGCTAAGCAATTACTTAAGAAATATGCCTTTATTTTTGCTTCGAAAGGTAAAAACCAGGGCAGGACGTCAATAGTGAAACACGAAATTAACACCGGCGTCGCTAAGCCAATAAAACAGGCCCCAAGAAGCATTCCTCTAGCAAAACGTAATGAAGTTAGAGACCTGGTTAATGAAATGGAACAGGACGGCATAATAAAACCATCATCAAGTCCCTGGAGCTCACGTGTGGTTTTGGTAAAGAAGAAAGATGGAAGTACTAGGTTCTGCGTAGACTACAGGAAACTAAATGACGTCACTAAAAAGGACAGTTATCCATTGCCTAGGATTGATGACACCCTGGACACGTTAGCCGGAACTGAATGGTTTTCTACTTTAGATCTGCAGAGCGGCTATTGGCAAGTAGAAATTGCAGACAAGGATAAAGAGAAAACTGCTTTTAGTGCAAGTGATGGTTTATGGCAGTTTAATGTAATGCCATTTGGACTCTGTAATGCTCCGGCTACTTTCGAGCGTTTGATGGAACAGGTGTTGAAAGGTCTCCACCGAAAGACATGTTTGGTGTACCTTGATGACATAATTGTCATGGGAAAAACATTTGATGAACACCTGAAAAACCTCGAAGAGGTGTTAAAACGTATATCTACAGCCGGACTCAAGTTAAGTGTCAAGAAATGTTCACTGTTCCAGAAAGAAGTAAAATACCTAGGGCATCGTGTAACATCTGATGGCATTTCAACAGACGAAGAAAAAATACGAGCAGTTATGGATTGGCCTCGCCCTAAAAATCTACATGAACTACGCAGTTTTCTAGGTTTATGTACATACTACAGGCGTTTTGTACCGAATTTTGCAAATATTGCTGCAAGTCTGCATGAATTGACCAAAAAGGCGCAGGCATATGACTGGGGTGAAGCACAGGAACGGGCATTCCAGAAGTTGAAAGAATTATTGTGCTCAGCACCAATTTTGGCTTATCCAATCGCGGGTGAAAAATTTGTGCTAGATACTGATGCGAGCGGATTTGGAATTGGAGGTGTGCTGTCCCAAGTGGTCAACGGTGTAGAGAAAGTCGTAGGCTATTACAGTCGAATACTTTCGAAGCCTGAGAGAAATTACTGCGTAACTCGGCGAGAGCTTCTGGCTGTACTAGAGTGCATAAAACATAAAACAAATATTTGTATGGTCAACATTTTCATTTAAGAACAGACCATTCTGCACTCAGGTGGTTGCTGCAATTTAAAAATCCAGAAGGCCAGATAGCTCGTTGGATAGAGCGCCTTCAGAGCTACGATTTTAGCATTGAACACAGAAAAGGTGGAAAACATGGTAATGCGGATGCTCTGTCAAGACGACCATGTAAGCTGGAATGCAAGCACTGCGTAAGGGCTGAAGGAAAAGAAAACATCTGTTACGTTCGTCTATTGCAGATAGAGTCCAACGAAGATTGGTCAATTGCGCAGAGAAATGACCCCATTTTAGCAAAAATTTTACAAGCCAAGGAAGATGGCAAAAGACCCACCCGAAACGAAATCTCTCCTGAAAGTCCCCTGATGAAAGCATACTGGGCCCTGTGGAACAGCCTTCAAGTAGTAAATGGCTGCTTATACCGGACGTGGGAAAGTACTGACGGAAAATCTGTTAAAAACCTTATGGTAGTGCCGTCGGCGAAAGTAAAAGAAGTTCTGAGTGAATTTCATAACGGTCCTAGCGGTGGTCATCTGGGTGTGACAAAAACCCTAGAAAAATTAAAACAACGCTTCTACTGGGTTGGCTGCCAACAAGCTGTAGCTGATTGGATAGCAAATTGCGCACAATGCATTGCCGCTAAAGGTCCAATTGCAATGGATATAGCTGGGCCATTTCCTGTAAGTAATGCCGGTAACAAATATGTGCTAGTAGTCATCGATTACTTTAGTAAATGGCCGGAGGTATATGCCATCCCAAATCAAGAGGCTAGGACAGTTGTAGACGTCTTCGTGAACAATTGGGTGTGCCGCTATGGTGTTCCATTAGAAGTACATTCTGACCAGGGCAGAAATTTTGAATCTGCTATATTTAAGGAAATGTGTGAATTGTACGGAATAAAGAAAACAAGAACAACCCCATTGCATCCGCAATCTGACGGCATGGTTGAAAGATTTAACCGTACATTAGAGGAACATTTACGAAAAGTAGTCAGCACACAACAAAAAGACTGGGATGAGCACATTTCAAAATTCCTGTTGGCGTATAGGTCAGCTGTTCACGACTCCACCTCTCGTACACCCGCTAAAATTGTGTTTGGAACAGAACTCAGACTACCAGGAGATCTAGAGTTTGGTGTTAAGCCAATACTAACGGGAGAAAACAATGAAGACTCCACCTCACAAGAACAAGAAACTCTTCATGAACTTCATGAATTTGTACGAAACCGTATTAAGTTGTCTAGTGACAAGATGAAAGCCAGATACGATCGAGCGGCAAATTCTGAAGGATTTAAGGAGGGCCAGTTAGTTTTGCTTTTTAATCCCCAACGAAAGAAAGGGTTATCTCCCAAATTACAGACCCATTGGGATGGGCCATATAAGGTGATAAAGAAATTAAATGATGTGGTATACCGAATACAGAAATACAAAAGTCCAAGAGCCAAAATGAAAGTTGTTCATTTAGAACGATTAGCCCCTTATGGAAGAGGTGATTCTGAGCCTATTCGGGACGAACAGGCTTAAGTGGGGGGCAGTGTTACGAAAGTAACTTTAGTTAAGAATTAGTTGTAATTATTAGTTAAGAATTAGTTGAATTTATTAGTTATCTTGTATTTATTAGTTAACTTGTATTCATAAGTAATTTTATTAGTTTACATCGTTTTTGTTATAATTTAGTACACTTCAATCCCAATGTGCAGAAAGCCCTAGAAATGACCGTTAAAAAAGCTTCTTCAGTATAAGAGGTAAAATTATGTAAACATAAGTGCTACCATAAATCAAATTAAAGTGTGGTGAATAAAAAAAGCCTCGAACCTTCGAAAAACATTTCGAATGTTCTAGACAACCAAATTGCAGTATAAATACTAGCGGCGAGTAGCAGAACAAGATCATTCTTAGTTCAGACTTTGTCAATAACGCATAACGCTGAGAAAATTATAGTTGGTTGTGAATAAAAGCTATAAATTACGGATGTTAAAAAGACTTAGTACTAAATAGAGTTGAGTAAATTGTAAACAGTTTTTAAAGTGTTTGTGTTTTATTTATTTTATTAAAGTTGCAATAAAGAACTCGAAACGGTTTATTATAAAGGAAATAAACCAAAACGTTATTGAAAGGCAGTAACGTAACAATATATATTTTTTAGTATAAGGGAAGCTACCTTTAATTACGACTGTGCTTGTCGGAGGGTTAGTTTAATATAAGTTCCCATTAAAAAAAATTTCAATCATTTAAATTAGATTAAAAAAATAAGGTTACTAAGTAGACAAGTACCTAGGCTTCAATGAGTATTGTGTAACTTGGAGATCGCTACACATTTTCTATACCCACTCAGCGTGATTACAAAATTGTACAAAATTCCTTTGTCAGCCCTAGACAAAACAAAAAAAAAAATAAAAAATACTAACTTACCTACCCCATACTATATTCTTCATCTTTCTTAATTAAAAATATCAAACACATAGCTCCGAATTATTAAATTTAACAAACGGTTATTAAGTAAAATTTTTATAGAAAATTTGTTTTGTAAACCTTTAAGCTTTTCCTTTCATTTTTAAAACAAAATTGTAACAAAAATTTTTTTAAAAATGTAACTAAAGTTGAGTCAACTAGAACTTCAGCAACAATTTGTATGAAATTGTTTCTGACGTTTCAAATAATTTTATTTAGTTTTGAATGAAAAGTTTAACAAAATGTTGTAAAAAATATTAATAAATGCATAATATTGTTGTGGCTAAAATTTGCAAACGGTTTGAATATATTTACCCTTTTAGGAATGGAATGACGTGGGCAATATATGTATGTATGTAGGTGAATGTAGTGAGATGGAATATGTATAATGGAAATGTAAGAGTAAGTATTAATGATTGTATGGGAATTTATATTAGGTAGAGAATAATGAGAGGCTGACCAGGAGTAAATGAGATTAGTTATGTATGTGTATACTTGCGTGTTTCCTAGGTGGGATGAAGAGTGAGATGATGAGGAGGATGACGTTTTCCGAGCGTAAAGATCACTCTTAGGGAGAGCAGCTGCAGAGTAATTCCTGTTGGAAGGTAAAGTGTGGGCGAAAATAAACTTCCTTGGATGGGAGTTGAATTGCTGTTGGAAACTTGAAGAGAATTTCCTTTTACACCAAATAGGTGCAACAAAAAGTCCAGTGGGGAATTTAAGTTTGAATTCACAAAGGTTATTTTCTTTATTTCCAGTTCAGTGGTTATAATAAATTAAGTTTTAATTAAGTTTTATTTAACCATAAAATTTAATAAGGAACAAGCAAGTAAGTAATTTATTACAAATTAAAAGTAAGTAGTGTGTAGTTCAAGAAATCAAGTATAAGTAAGTATAAGTAAGCTAATTACCAACCACGAAGGCTAGGTAGATAGAAAAAGATGGCTACAATGACATGGCGGGAAAGATGACAATTTAAATGTTAACTTATCCGTGCAATGACATTAGCTTTAATTGATTTAACGAACAGATACAGTGGTTTTTAAACTGTAGTTATGAAATTCATTGAGTTACAAATTAGACGTTATTTCAAATTCAAGTTTAAAGGCAAAAATATTTAAATATAAAATATGTATAAGAATAAGATAAAATTAGGGATGAACACGTTATGCTAGTTTGAACATGCCGCCACTCCTTGCAGCTATGCAACTTAAGGTGTTGTGGATGTAACACATAAGACGGCAGCTAATGAACGTATTGCTTCCGACAGAAGTTGTTGGTTAGGTTGAGTGGTACTAGCAGCTGGCTTCGTTCACTTGCTTCGTGGTGGACGTCTTTTAACCTGGTTGTTGAACGGGCTGGCTGTGGTGTTCCTTTGACCAATACGCTCACGGACTGATGTTGTGGGTTGGTGTCGGTGGGGACGTTGGTCTGGATGAAGTAAAGTGTGATGAGCTAACCCACATTTACGGCAACTGTCTCGACTGGCGCAGGCTCGATCATCATGTGTGCGTGCCAAGCAATTGAAGCAATATTTGTTGCGTCTAACGACTTGGCTGCGTTGGATAAAGTCCATTGCCAAAAACTGTTTGCAGAACCGTAGCGAGTGATATCTGAAGCACACTTGGCACTGGTGGATATTAGGCTTTCGTGAAGGCTGAGAACGTGAACTAAAACGACAATGAGAATATAATGAGCAAACTTGAAAAATCCGGGGGAAGGGAATGAAATGGAATGAAGTGTTATGAGGAAATTGTGTATGGCGATAGAGCCTCTATAGTGTGGAATTGGGATCCCTATCGTAAGGCAAATGACACAACTTAGTAATAGGGCGAGTTAAAATTCCGGCCGCGGTTCGCACGTCAACTACTCGAACCTGTTGATCTGGCCCCTTGTGAACCTGTTCTATTCTGCCCAATCGCCATTCATTTGGTGGTAGAATATCATCAATAATTATAACGACGTCTCCGATTTGTAAATTATTGACCGAAAATTTCCATTTATACCTCTTTTGCAGCGATTTGAGGTAATCAGTCTTCCATTGTACAGCAAAGTGGTGATGGATGGCTTTTGATTTTTCCCACCTGTTTATTACGGAAAGATTTTCGGAGGATGGCTCGGGAAGTGCCATAATGGGAACTCCTCGGAGAAAATGTCCGGGGGTGAGAGCGGTTAAGTCTGAAGGGTTTTCAGACAGAGCGGAGATCGGTCTGGAATTTAGTACACCTTCAATTCTGGCTAAAACGGTTGTAAATTCCTCGAAACTGAACCGGTAGGCGCCTGCAACTCGCTTTAAATGGAATTTAAAGCTTTTAACTGCTGCTTCCCACAACCCGCCCATATGAGGTGCATGCGAGGGAATGAAGGACCATTCGAATCCATGGGTGATATATTTTTGAGCAATATCATGGGAAACGGTTTTTAGAAACGTCGAAAATTCTTTTCGAAAGGCTCGGCTTGCGCCCAGAAAATTGCGTCCATTGTCCAATACGACTTTACGGGGAAGTCCACGACGTCCAACAAACCGGGCGAAGGTGGCTTGAAAAGCCGCGGTTGAGAGATTGGAGCAAGCTTCGAGGTGAACTGCTTTTGTGGCAAAGCACACAAATACGCATACATAAGCCTTTACCGCGGAAAAATTTCTTAGGGCTGAAGTTTTTAATTCAAATGGTCCGGCGAAATCTATGCCGGTTGCGTGGAATGGTAATGACAGGGTACATCGGTCAGCTGGCAGGGCTGCCATAATTTGAGAGCAAGCTTTCCGTTTGTAAATAACGCAAGTTTTGCAATATCTTATAATTTTTCGAATGCGCACTTTGAGACGTGGTATATAGAATTCGGTTTGTGCAATACGACACATTAATTGACACTCTCCATGAACTAGAAAGTTATGTAAATGGGTTAAGTATAAATTACAAAATTGAGAATTGCTGGGAAGAATAATTGGATAACGCTCTTTGTAGGGCAATGAAGAGTTTGCTAATCTTCCATTGACTCGTAGAATACTATTTTGATCCAAGAAAGGATTTAATGTGAAAAGAGGGCTATCTTTAGGTAAAGGTTCGGATTTGGTTAAGGCGGAATATTCGGTGGTATACCATTGCTTTTGGGTAAGCCATATTAATCTTGTTTTGACTGAATCGATTTCAGCGTGACGAAGATCGATAGTCGCGTAGAGTGGGGAAAAGTTAGGGTTAGCGAAAGACGGTTTAAACCGTCGTATGTAGCGGAAAACATATGCCAAGACCCGTAACGCGCGGGCGTAAGAAGAGAATCTGGTAAGAATATCAATAGAAGTGTTAGAATCTAGGCATCTATTAGAATCAATGTGTAAATGGTGTGATAGGACTGTTTCAGTGTTATTGTTTGCGCAGGGTTTCAGATAGGAAATGCGACAAGACTTTGTAGTATTTAATGTATTGGATTTTGGCCATTCAGAAGCGGGATTCGTAAGCCACGAAGGCCCATTCCACCAAAGACTATTGTTAGGCAAGTCTTGAGGTCTACAACCTCTTGACCCTAAATCAGCGGGATTGCAATGTGTGGGTACATGACGCCATTTAGCAGTTTGTAGATGTTGATGTATTTGTGATACACGGTTAGCAACATATATTTCTTTCCATGTTGCTGGAGGCTTGGCAAGCCATCCCAGCACAATGGATGAATCACACCAGAGAATTGTTTCAGAAGGATGCAAATTTAAAGAAGTTATCGTATGAGCTGTGAGTTTAGCTAACAGCAAGGCACCGGATAACTCTAACCTCGGGAGGGTTATGGCTGCTAGGGGAGCAACTTTACTTTTAGAGACCAGTAAATTAGCAAATACCGTTGAAGAGGTTTGCACACGAATGTACACAGCTGCACAGTATGCCATTTTGGAGGCATTACAGAATCCGTGAACTTGGATTTGATCAACGGGAGTGAATTGAATCCAACGCGGAATCTGTATTTTTTCAACGTAAGGCATGTCTTTTATGAGTTTGTTCCATATTCGGAGAGAATCTGCACTTACGGACTCATCCCAATCGATCTTTTCCAGCCAAAGTTGTTGTATTAAAATTTTGCCTTTGATCACCACAGGGGCAAGCCAGCCTGCGGGATCAAACAGTTTGGCAACCGACGATAATATTTTACGTATGGTGACTTTGGTGACCTCAGGGATAGGTTCAAACGAGTAGGAGAAGTAATCTGTGAGCGCATTCCAACGAATGCCGAGAGTTTTTGTGGCACTGGAATCATGGAATTTAAGTATATCCGAATCGTATAAATCTTCCTTTGGAATTGCTTCTAATAATCGAGAGTCGTTAGAAGTAATTTTCTTTAAAAGGAAGCCAGCTGACTCAAGGGATTGAATCAGCTGTTGCTGAGACTCAGTAGCACTGTTTATAGAGTGACCTCCCGCAAGAATGTCATCTACATAAGTTTCTTTTCTCAAAATTTCTGATGCCTTTGGAAATCGGTCTTGATTATCCGAGGCCAGTTGCAAAAGGGTTCGGATGGCTAGGAAAGGCGCGCAATTGATTCCAAATGTCACCGTTTTCATTTGGTAGTCTTTGATGGCCTCCCGGGGGGACTTTTGGAACAAAATTCTTTGAAAAGGCCTGTCAGAAGGATCTATTAAGATTTGCCTATACATTTTCTGAATGTCACCGCTAAAGACGAATCTGTAAAATCGCCAATTTAGAATGACAGTCATTAAATCGGCTTGTAAAGTGGGACCTGTGTACAATACGTCGTTAAGGGAAAAGCCAGATTTTGTTTTTCGGGATGCATTAAAAACTACGCGCACTTTTGTAGTTTTACTGTTTGGACGGATGACCGCATGATGGGGAAGATAAAATGAATTACACTTAGTATCTGAGAAATATTCCCTAGAGGTAGTTTCCTCCATGTGGTCTAAAGTAATATATTCGTTGAGTACTTCATTGTACTGCGAGTTAAGAGAGGGATTTTTCACGAGAGTTTGTTCCATGCGAGCATATTGGCTAAGGGCTATAAATCTTGATGCGCCAAGATATTTGGTCTTAGGAAATTCTTTTTGAAATGGTAACCGTACCATATAACGACCGTCTGGAAGACGTTTTGTCGTTTGAGCATAAAATTGTTCGCAATATTGATTTTCGGAAGAAATCGGCTGGAATATTGGAAGTTCTTCCTGTTCCCAAAATTTTCGTAGCAACTCGTCCATATTTGAAGTTTCTGGAGGGCTTACGTGTGAGGAAAATGAAAATATTGGCTGCGTTGGGATCGGTCCGCTAAGAACCCAGCCGAATATTGTGTTATAGGCTGAAGCAGAGCCACAAACATCTCTTTTTATGCCGTCGAGATTTAGATGGCGTTCGCTGTCATTGCCTAAAATAAGGTCAATTGAAGACGAAATATTGAAATAAGGATCAGCAAGCTCAATGTCTGAGAGTCCAGATGTCTCTACATCTGATCTGGAAAGAAGTAGAAGGTATTTTATTCGTAACCTTGGGGAGTACTATCGCTGATATTTCCAGCCGGAATTTTCCCTGCTGTGAAACAAGGGTTATGTCGCATTCCTTATCAGCGGTTTGGCTTTTACCACCAATGCCAATAATTTGAAAATTTGATTTTCTAAATGGTAGATTTAAACGAGAACGTATTTTTTCTGATAGGAATGTTCTTTCTGATCCTGGGTCAATAAGAGCTCTAACTGTGAACTTTCTATTTTTACGAGGGCAGTTCGCAAAAGAATATTTGTATTATTTGCGGCATAATTCGCATGTATTTGGGGGAATGTTGCAGCCTTTAATGTTGAAGGTTGCATTGAGATTTCACGTGATTGTGAATTTTGAGCTTGGGAAAGTGAGCTTTGAGGTTGTGAACTGTGGCTCTTGTTATTTTGGGACGTATTAAAGTTTTTCTTGGACTGATTATTTGGACGCATGTGTAGCAACGTATGATGGGATTTCCCACAGTTCAAGCAAGTATTTTTGCTTTTGCAATTGGTTTTAGTATGTGCCAAGGAGAGGCAATTATTGCAGATTTTGTTTTTATAAACGAAATCGACACGCTCTTGTATTGAGAAATTTCGGAATTGTGTACATGTTCGCAAACTGTGTTCTTCATTACACAGTTTACAGTTTACGTTAAGCTTTTCTTGGGATGAATATGTGTGAATTCGGGTTTGAGATTCAGATTTATTTGGAAATAGCGTTTTGGTTTGTTTTATAGTAGAAATTCTTTCTACCATTTCACACCTCTTGAGAAGAAAATTGCTCAATTGGGACCACTTTGGCAACTCTCTACTGGCATTAAGAGATTGTTCCCACTGAGCTAGTGTTTCTTGTGGTAGTTTCTAGTAAACTAAGTTTACTAATATGGGATCCCAACCCTCCGATGATACTCCGAAAGATTGCAACATGGCCAAGCAGTCAGATACGGAACTGTGTATTCTTTGAAGGGCTTCACTGTCTTCGATAATTGCAACAGGGATGTTGAAAAGATTTCTGATTTGGTTATCTACCAAAACCCGTATATTTTCGTACCGAGACTTCAGAGCTTGCCATGCAAGATGGAAATTGTCTTCGGTAAGGGGAAATCTATTTACAATTTGTCCGGCTGTTCCTGTTGTCTTATTTCGGAGATGATATAATTTTTCTGCGAAAGTCAATCTTGGGTGATTGATATAGACTGCTGTGAACATGTCACGAAAAGCAGGCCATTCCTCATAACTTCCAGAGAAAGTCTGAGTATCGCACGGAGGCAACTTAAGGCATGTGCTGAATGATTCTTCTGGAATATTTGGAATAATGGAAGCGGTGCTCACCCGAGCGTTAATAATTTCTCTCTGTGGTTTTATACGATCAAGAAGCTTTGAAATAGTGAGATAATACATCTCGACGCATGCGTCGTATTGCTCTTGTGCTGTGGTTTTTATTTCTTCACTCTGATCGGAAAGCATTAAGTCCTCGTATGACTTTTCCACTTTATTCCAGCGACCGTCAATATCTTTCATCTTGAGGTCTAAAAGAGCCTCGGATTGGGCTGAAGAATCTTGTGCCTCGCTTCTTTTGCAAAATGCTATTAAATTTTTTGAATCGAAAGCCAATCTATCTTGTGGTGAAGCCATTTTTAATATAAAAATTTATAAAAATTTAACTTTGTACAAGGAAAAGCGCGGCTTAAATTTGCTTTAAATTATTTTACTTGTAAAATTTTATTTTTTAATAAAGACGACTATTTCCACCTTTGAATGAGTTACAAAAGTGGATTTGCAATAATTTAACGAATTTGTTGAAACCTGATACGTTTGTGTTTTTTAGGTTAGACTGTAAAGTTTTCTATTTTAATAAAATGAAAAAATTTCCCGATATCGCAATATGCAGACTAGTAGTCACTAATATTTATGTCTAAATGAAATAAATAATTAGAGGTTTTTATCTTCTTTTTAGTAAAACAAGAAAATAATTATCAACTCGAACTAATGTAGATCCAGAATAACCAGCTGTTTAAAATATAGATAGAGAATCTATATTGTTCTTGTACAAGAAAAACAATTAGCTTTTAAATTCTATAGATTAAGACTCTATAGTTTATTCTTTTATTTAGAAAAAGAAAATGTTAAGTTAAATTAAAATTATGTAGATTGAATTTTGATTTTATTTGTGTACAGCAGAGACTTAAGAGCGATGAGATTTATGAAATGTAAAATATTTTGCTTTTATGTGACAAACAAAATATATAGCGTTATAAAAATTCTTGATTGAAACTCTATAATGTCTTCTTTTTATGTACCGAAAGAAATGATGAGCGTTATAGCGAGTATGGACTGTAATTTACCCTGCTATCTTTTATGTGTCAAAAGAAGCAGTGATTTATCGACTGAAAATCTATAGTTATGTTATTTAATGTACCAAAGAACAACTTAAGCGAAATGAAAACAAATATAGATGGAAATCTATAATAAATTATTTTGTGTTCAGAGCCAATGTATCGGTATCCACGAAAATATAGACTGAAAATGTATAATGTGAAATTAAAGAGCGATTAAAAAAAATTATAGCTTGCAATTCTATAATATTTTCTTTTATGTGAAAAGAAAATATAGCGGGTTAGAAAAAATATAGACTGCAAATCTATAATATCTTCTTTTTATGTGCCAAATGAAGATATAGTGGTATGGAAGAAATAGAATGAAAATCTATAAAGTCGACATGAAAATTATAGCTTGCAAATCTATAATATTTTCTTTTATGCGAAAAAGAAAATATAGCGGGTTAAAAAAAAAAAGAAGACTGCAACTCTATAATATCTCCTTTTATGCGCCAAAAGAAGATGCAGCGGTATGAAAAATTAGAATGAAAATCTTTAAAGTCGATATAAAATTATAGCTTGCAAATCTATAATATTTTCTTTTATGCGAAAAAGAATATATAGCGGGTTAAAAAAAATATAGACTGCAAATCTATAATATCTTCTTTTATGTGCCAAAAGAAGATATAGCGATATAGAAAAAGTAGCTAGCTTGGAATTTCGATTCTCAAGGCTTTGTAATTGAGATAAGATGTGCGGTAGTTGGCTTGGAATTTTAATTCCCAAAAGTCTTGTAATTGCTATAAGATAGTTTGGAATTTTAATTCCCAAAATTTTTGTAAAATAATTATCTTGAAATTTTGAGACCAGTGGACTGTATTTGAAATGTTTTTACAAGATATTCTAATTTTTTATCGAGTTTGCCATTTAGTTCGGTTTAATTAAATTCGAAAATTTTTTAGAATTTTTGTATTTGAGTTACGTTGTTAGAATTTTAGGTTACTTTTGGTTGCTTTTATTTTGAATGTAATTAGTTTTGTTAGTTTAATTTAATTTAGGTTAGCAAATATTTAATTTAGAATTTTAAAATATTTTCCATTTATTTTTTGTGTGCTCGTACCCACTGTTGCATGTGTTTTATATGAGTTTAGAACTAATTTTTTCCTAGTAATTTATAAGCAACGAATATTCTCAAACTTAATGAAATTTAGCTTTAACTTGTTTAATCAAAATATCTTTATTGTTAAAAGTGTTTTCTTGTTTTTATAGCATTTATTCTTTGTAATAAAATACTATTTCTTCGATTTTTAGTGCAATGTATTTTGTTAATATTTTTCCTATAACTACCCCACTGTTTTTGCAATAAACAGAAAATGTTAAAGAATAATATTGTAAAGAAGAGAATAATATGTTATGTATTGGAAAAAATGTGTGTTGTGTTGTAACCCTGAAGGAAGCTTGGGTTCAAGTGTAGACATGTCAACACTTTGTCTACCATTTATAACGGCATTGTCAATAAAAAGTCTATACTATTGGCTTTGCCGCCGTCAATAGAAAGTCTTCGGCTTCGTTTATTGACTGTAACCGTGTGCTTCTTCTTATTTTCTCTTACAGTACAATTTTGTTTAGTGAAAAAAACAGTTGGCCGTGTGATAAAATTGAAGGAAAAGTAAAAATATTTAGAAAAATTAAAGTTGAACGAATAAAATAAATAAATAAAAAAGGTAAATAAACATTTATATTTTAAAATAATTTGATTTATATGAATATGAGCAAGAGAAATTATAAAAGACTGGTGAAGAAGCAGTCAACTTTGTACAAAAATAGAATACGCGGCCAAGAGGAAGCAAATCTTAGTGAAATTGCAACGCTTGGAAATTGTTTAGAGTCTGTTGAAGATATTGTGCACTCAATTGAAGATTTGAGTATACCAAAGTTGCCATTACGCGAAAAATTAAAAAAATGGTACTATGAGACATCACCATCAAGAAAATCTTTGGAAATGCTGTTGGCTATTTTACAGGAAGAAGGTCTCGATGTTCCACGTTCAGCATCAGCTTTATTGGGTAAAAGGCAACAAGTTTCAATAAGAAAAGTATTTCCCGGGAGTTATTGCCATATAGGTATACAAAATCAGTTTGAAAAAATTAGGGACGTCTTAAAAAATTATGTGGAAATTCAAGTTGATTTAAATGTTGACGGAATCCCATTATTTAAATCTTCTAGAATTCAGTTGTGGCCGATACTGCTGAAAATAGTAAATTTAAAAGAAAATATCAAACCTTTTCCTGTGGGAATATACATTGGGCATGCATTTAAAGACTTTGTTGAAGAAGTAATTTTGCTAAGAAACGGATTTATTTTAAATGACCAGAATATTAAATTTTCGTTTCGCTGTTTGTCATGCGACACGCCTGCAAAAGCGTTTGTCTGTGGGGTTCCAGGTCACACATCATCTCATGGTTGCACTAAGTGCACACAAGTGTCAAAAAAGATTGGCCATGTGCTAACGTATAGTACTTTTAGTGGCACTTTAATATCTGATGCAGACTTTTACTCAAGAAGGTACCCAAATCACCATAGCAAAATGTTCCAAACTGGAAAAACTCCACTGGAAGAAATAGGATTTAACATGGTTACGCAAACTCCACTAGATAGTATGCACCTTATTGATCTTGGAGTCACAAGAAAAATGCTAATAAGAATAATAAAAAATAAAACAGAGCAACCGACTCCAAAAGAAAATATATCGAAAATATCTTCTGAGCTCGTAAAACTTCGAAAGTGTTTTCCGAAAGAATTTCCGCGCAAGCCAAGATCATTGGAAGAAATAAATAATTGGAAGGCAACAGAATTTCATCAGTTCCTCGCCTATTCAGGTATAATTGTACTCCAAAATAATGTGCACAACGATATTTATTACGAGTTTTTGCTTCTGCACTGCGCTTATAGGCTTTTAAGCAGTCCTCGACATATTATTAGTAATATAAATGTAGCTCAAAGTCTGCTCGAACTATTTGTTGAAAATTTTGCGATTGTATTCGGCCCAAGCAGTATTTCCTTTAATGTACACAATCTACTGCATGTAGCATCCAGCGCAGAAAGTTTTGGACCACTTGCCTCATTTTCAGCTTATGACTTTGAAAACAGACTGCAAATTTTAAAAAGACATGTTCGAAAACCATCCTCTATTCTCCAACAAATCGTGCACAGAGAGCAACAGGAATTATATGTCGAAAGTAAAAGAGAACAATTTAAGTATAAGCAAAATGTTATTGTAGAAGCTTTTGTGAATGATTGCATAATTTCGTGCAAAGAGCCCAATAACATTTGTTCGGTCAAACCAGATAATCCCATTAAAATTGATTCAATTACCAAAAAAATGAAGAATTCTACGTTGAAGGCAGGCGTTTGTTAGACTTAAACAGTTTTTTTGAAGAACCTGTTAATTCTTGCGAGTTAGGCATTTACAAAACCAATCTTTTTTTGGGAGAAAAAGAAACATTTTCAATAAACGATGTTCAATACAAATTCTTATGTCTACCTTTCCATGCAGATTTCGTAATAATACCAATTTTACACAGCTGTATTCCGCAAAGATGTCATCTGAACCTGCACAATGTTCAAAAGGAAAACTGAAATATTTTCCTCAGCAAGGTAATGTTATTTTTGCCATTATGACTTTAACTATACTGACAATAATTTTTATTTATTTTTCTTTTAAGTTTATTCAAAGTGTCAAGGATGTGAAGACCTCTCCAAAAAACTCGATGTATATAAAGGTTTGTTAACCTTATTCATATAGTTTTTTATTCCTACTTAGTATTAAAAAATTCGAGCTGTGATTATATTTCATAAACGAAAACCATTTGTCTTTCAGATGCTGCTGAAAAGCATTATATTACCTTAGTAGATATTTTAGCGGAGCACAAAGTCCTTTTAGATCGTATAATAAGCCAAAATGCAATTACCACAAATGTGTTCAACATTTTCCCAATCACCACCGAAGACAAATTGAAAGAATTTGACACTATCCTCCAGGCGCAACCAGACCCATTTGTAAGTACATAAATTTGTGTAAGATTTTGCCTAGTAACTAAATCAACAAATAATTTAATTTGACTTTTTAGAAGAGACAAATGAAGGCACTTTTTGGTGGCAATGTCGAACGTAACTTGTACCAAATTTTTGGCCAGGATATTATAATGAATTTCAACGTAGATGGGTCCTTCGGTAAAAAACGTTTAAAAGATTACGGCAATGTATATACAACCATGATAGGTAATATTTTTTCTAGAGTTTTGTGATAACCTTTTTATTTAAAATATCATATCTTTTAATACGCAGATGTGATATCAACTTTTAATGAGTCAGCTGACAAAATTATAAGAGCGGCTTTTCAACGCCAAAAAAAAAAAATTTTTAAACAAACAAGTCGCAACAAGGCTAAAAACAAAAAAGATGACGACTCTTCTGAAAAGGAGTAATAGTTAAAGGAATTTTTTTAAATTAATATTAATTTTGTAAAGGTTTAGCCAGCCTTGGATAAATGTGCTTTTCAACGCTTTAAATATAACAATTAATATGTGATAACAAAAATGATTTAGTATGTAAGCTTTTACTTAATTTAAATAACAACAAGGTTTAGCTAGCCTTGGAAAAATCAGCGAAAATACCCATAAAATGTACAAATTTCAACAAAAATGCCTTATTTTTACCTTTTTATCTTTTATATGTATGTTTATAATAATAAAATATTAAATATTATATCTTTTGTTTTAATGTCTACAAGTGTATGACCCCAAGTAGAGTACCTAGTCAGTAGTACCTATAGTACTAGTGCATTCTCAATGACACGCACGTGTTAAATGTCTATAGCACAAAACATTGTAAAGGGTACAGTAAGTCAGTAGTTCCAATGTCTCTACATTGTCTACATATATGGTCCCAACAGTAGTACCAGTGTCTATAGTGAAGATCTGGTTCCAATGTCAACATATGTCCCCAAGTGGAGTACCTAGTCAGTAGTACCAATAGTACTAGTGCACTTTCAATGACACGCACGTGTTAAATGTCTATAGCACAGAACATTGTGAAGGGTATAGTAGGTCAGTAGTACTGGTGGCAATGTCAGTAGTGAATCAGTACTGTTTCACTAGTGACATTTCCTACAGGGAAGAGTTAATTATTGTGTGTTAAAGAGATTTGTGTTTGAATTTAAAAGAGATTATGTGGGGAAAGTAAGAGATATGTGTGTATGTATGAATGATTGTGTGTCTGATCAAGAGCCAAGCAACCCTACCAGAAGAGAATGAGCGAGTTGTCACTTTTTTCACGTTGGTGTTAAGAAAATGATAGAATGAAATGACAGAAAACTTGGTTTAGGTCATTTCATTTTATCATTTTCTTAACACCAACGTGAAAAAAGTGACAACTCGCTCATTCTCTTCTGGTAGGGAATGTACTCACGTTTTTACTCGTTGATTTTAACTCGTTCTATTTTAATCCAATGGTAATGAAGAGAACGTTTGTGTGTAATCCAGCGGTGGGCGCTGGTTTGCCTGGATTACGAAGTTTTTCGGGTTTTTACATTTACTCTTCGGGTTTTTTTGTACCAGAGCTGCTACAAATACAAAAATTTCCCTACTAAGATATTCCCTAAAATCCCCAAAACGTACCATACACTTGTTTTATTATACTACTTTTTAACTAAATAAAAGTAGGTTTAAAATAGAGAAAATGAATAAAAAACTATTTTCTAGCAGTCAAAACAAAAAGAAATAACAATATCTACATTGAAATCAGAATGTGAAAAAATTTACCGTATAACACATACACGTGTTTGTGTGATGTTGTTTTCGCTCATTTACTATTGCCCACAAACTGAAAATCTTGAATTCATTGTTTCAAGCATAAAAACCAACAAAGGCAACCCGAAAAACAAATACAACAGAAAGAAAAAAAATAAAATTTTGTTCAGTTGCTCTATAAATTTCAACGAAGCAGGAGTGTTGCGCATGTTGTTATTTTGGCAAATTTTGCAATTTCGTAGTGGTACACTGACAATATATTTATTGTGTTGTGATCAAGCTGTGCTCATGTATGTTTATTTTTCAGCTTGTTTTAAAAACATTTCAGAAATCATGTGGGATGATAAATTATATAATAATCAAGTTTTTTACTGAATTTCTTTTTTTCTTGCATGTTTACATACCTATAGTACACATTTTAAAGCTTTTGCTCACGGCCTTTTCGATTTCAGGTGACCATATGTATACATATATTTTACCGTTAGTTAAAACTTGATGATTTATATAATAATTTTTTTTACTAACTCCTTTTTTTTGTATTGCATATTTACATACAGTTTGAAAATCTTTTCTCTAAGTGTAAATCAACTAATTTACTCTCTTTTATTCAATGTTCTCTATCTGCCCTTCGCTGGTGTAATCCTTTTAATTCCTGATCTCTTACTTTTTTCACTGTCCTCTTTTAATCACTTTTTGTTTCTTAAACTTGTATATTTTTTTTTTTTTTGAATTTTATATTCCTTTTGCGGTGTAATTTGATTTTTTGTTTTTTAACTTTAAATGACCCTGAATTGAGCAAAAAATTTTGCAAATAAGAAAACGGTAGAAGTAACGGTTCGCAAAATTTTTGTACTTTTAAACAAATTTGTATGTATTTTTCACTGTTGAACTTTTTGAAAATTTGGTGGTTGAAACGAATTTTTTACATACATATGTTTGTATGTATGTTTTGTTTGTTTTCTTTGATTTTGTTGCAAAACCACTTGTTACCGGGGGGGGGGGGGGGACTATTTTATTCAAATGAATTATGTAGATCATTGATGCCCAAGGTAGTAGTATTGGTGAGAGTGACGAAATAACACTGGAAGAAATCAATTTGCCATTCATTTTATTTAGTCGTCAACGAGATTGCGACGAAAGCACATGTGTGACGGGTGTTGTCATTTTTTTCTGTTTCTTTGTTTAACAAAAGGGAAATTTAAAATTAATGAATGTACATATTTAAGTAATACTCTTGGTGAATGTATTTATTTTAGTAATACTCTTGATGAATGTATTGAAAGGTATATATATATATATATCTATAATACATACATATATAATTTATATAAGCGGACATCTGGATAGTATGATATATTTCGAAATAAAAAGATTTTTCGAAGTGTTTATAAATTTTCCCTCAATTAATCATTGTTCAAATTGCAATTATATCTTATAAATTTTAAATTGTTTTTCTTTTTCTTCCCCCTGCAAATAATTCATGTCTTTGTGAACATCTTCAAAATGTTTTTTTAAATTATATTTCTTAGTTTTTTTAAATGTCTTATGACAAATAAGACATTGCATGTCATCAAAAGCATTTTGTAACATAAAATAATTTTCGACTGACATCATTAATAAATCGCAATAATTTCAATTTATGTGTTAACTCACAGCAGTCTCGATGACGATTAAAATGTAAAATACCACACAGAAGTTCTGCACGTGTAGTTTGTCTCTCCCACTCAACATGCTGATTTCCTATTGGTTGATTGACGATCAAACAAAAGAGCGTAAGTATACGTGTGAGTTTAATTTGCTGATATCAGCCACTACTGGGCATCTTTGTTTTACGTCAAAGATGCCCAGTAGTGGCTGATATCAGCAAATTAAACTCACACGTATACTTACGCTCTTTTGTTTGATCGTCAATCAACCAATAGGAAATCAGCATGTTGAGTGGGAGAGACAAACTACACGTGCAGAACTTCTGTGTGGTATTTTACATTTTAATCGTCATCGAGACTGCTGTGAGTTAACACATAAATTGAAATTATTGCGATTTATTAATGATGTCAGTCGAAAATTATTTTATGTTACAAAATGCTTTTGATGACATGCAATGTCTTATTTGTCATAAGACATTTAAAAAAACTAAGAAATATAATTTAAAAAAACATTTTGAAGATGTTCACAAAGACATGAATTATTTGCAGGGGGAAGAAAAAGAAAAACAATTTAAAATTTATAAGATATAATTGCAATTTGAACAATGATTAATTGAGGGAAAATTTATAAACACTTCGAAGAATCTTTTTATTCCGAAATATATCATACTATCCAGATGTCCGCATATATAAATTATATATGTATGTATTATAGATATATATATACCAATCAATACATTCATCAAGAGAATTACTAAAATAAATACATTCACCAAGTGTATTACTTAAATATGTACATTCATTAATTTTAAATTTCCCTTTTGTTAAACAAAGAAACAGAAAAAAAATGACAACACCCGTCACACATGTGCTTTCGTCGCAATCTCGCTGACGACTAAATAAAATGAATAGCAAATTGTTTTCTTCCAGTGTTATTTCGTCACTCTCACCAATACTACTACCGTGGGCATCAATGTTTTACGTGTATGTTTCTCCCACTTGATGATAATTTTAAGGTGACCAGCTTGTCGTCGGCGAAGGACCATGAATATCTTTACCCTTTTAGGAATGGAATGACGTGGGCAATATATGTATGTATGTAGGTGAATGTAGTGAGATGGAATATGTATAATGGAAATGTAAGAGTAAGTATTAATGATTGTATGGGAATTTATATTAGGTAGAGAATAATGAGAGGCTGACCAGGAGTAAATGAGATTAGGTATGTATGTGTATACTTGCGTGTTTCCTAGGTGGGATGAAGAGTGAGATGATGAGGAGGATGACGTTTTCCGAGCGTAAAGATCACTCTTAGGGAGAGCAGCTGCAGAGTAATTCCTGTTGGAAGGTAAAGTGTGGGCGAAAATAAACTTCCTTGGATGGGAGTTGAATTGCTGTTGGAAACTTGAAGAGAATTTCCTTTTACAGCTGCCTAGTCAGTACTGATGCATACAACGGGCACAGCTGACTAGTCAGTACTGATGCTTATACCGGACACATCTGACTAGTCAGTACTGATGAATGTATTCGTCACTGTTGACGTACTTTTTAGCTTAAATAAAACACTATTCATTTCATTAAATTCTCATATTTTTGGCTTTATTTAAAATAAAAATCAATATTTGTACTTTTTACAAAATAAATAATTATTTCTTGTTCTATGTTCTACATACATATACTTATATATTGTTGTATATTTCTATTTCTGTGTAATAAATAAAATTTAAGAAGTAACTTGTTATTCTAAGGAATAAATAAAACTTATAAAACAATGATAAAGTTAAAAAAAGTTATAAAACTTAAAAAAAAATAAAATAAATTCATGTAAATATTAATATTTGACGTCCTACAAACGTTTGATGGATAAAACATCATTCAATAGTTTTTTAATTACATTAAGCAATCACCTTCTTAAGACTAAAGTTAAGAAATAAAAATTGTTAAAAATAAAGCTAAAGTTTTACTAATTTAGAATTCACCCTTTTTTGATTTTTGTTCGTAAAAAATTTTACATGGGGTCTTCATCTGCCAGTTTTTTGTCACACCAAACGTTAAAGTCTATATAAAATAAAACTTTAATATTTTTGTCAGCATTGTTTTTTATATAAAGTTTGACAAAAAGTTATGACAAAAAATTGTCAGTTATAGACCCCATGTTAAATTGATTTTTTTAGTTTAAATTTAAAAAATTTTCGTTATTTGGTTTATTAAGACCTTTTTCTTTAATATATTTGTTTTGCTTAAGCCTATGATGGGCTCGTTCAACCGCTTTTTTTATGCACTTCTTATACTCCCCGGCTCCTAAGTTCTGAAAAACATCTATAATATAAAGTTAAAAAAAAACACAAATATACATACATACATGTACATACCTCTTACAATTTTATTAAGCAGCTTTAGATTTGACAACGGAAGTTTTCCCCACCTTCCATCCCAATTATATTTATTCAGCAACTCATCAGTAAATAATGCCCGAATAACGCCCCCAACATCTAAAGAGATACCTTTAATTTTATGAATATAGGAATTCTGTAAAGAAGTTAAATTACTGTTAGAGAAAGTAAGCTAAATAAAATATTTTGACTTTTACCATGGCCTGAGCGTAATCGGAGTCCAGCTTCTCCTCTATTTCTTGTACTGCTGTTGTGGTCCGCAAGGGGAGCATACTAGCGATTTTATCAAGCCCTTCATCAGAAGTCTCTCCTGTAATGCGGCAGAGGCAGTCTTGGGCCTTTTTTATGCCTTCTTTACACTCCATTATAATTTTACCTTGTGCCATCTGTTCTGGCTTTGTTGAGGCCTAGTAATAATTGAATATTAAAAAACTTAGATACATATGTATAAAAAGAAAACTAAAATTATCAAAAACATACACTTGCATCAATGGCTTCCAATTTAAGTGCAAGTTGCTCCTGGTTGTGAACAATGCTTGCCTGGCCGTAGCTCAGCGTAGACTGGTTATTTTTAACGATTTCCAGCTCACTAATTATTTGTTTTTGGCCATCTAACAGCTGCTGCAGAAAGTCTAAATTGAAAAAAATTAAATGCAAAATCCTTTTAAATAATTAGTAATTAGTGATCAGAAGAATGGGTAAATATTAGCGATCACATATGAATTTCTCTGAACCCTGTATGTAAGTAAATACGAGTACTTAAATCTTTTTAAATATTTATTCATGTTTGTGAACATTTCTAAGTGATAAATAAAACTTCGAAGGAAATTAGTTTATTTTAAGAAAAAAACCATTTTTATGAGTAACCGAAAATTCCTTTATTTTCTGCGAATTTTTTACATTTGGGTTTTTTACTGATTGATATTGCGTCTGGAAGAGGTTGGCGCCATTAAAATTGCTGAATATGCTAATGTACATGAAAGTGCGCACCAAAAATATTAAAGAAAAAATTTACCTAAATGTAAAAATTTAAAAAACAACACCAATTCTTTTACTGAGAAAAAAATTTATATTATAAAAAACAAGAGCAGTCATAAAAAAGTTCTTTCTTCAAATAAACTCGAATAACGCATATTTTTGTGCGCACCTGCATGTACATTTGCATATTAAACAATAATAATGGCGCCAACCTCTTCCAGACGCAATATCATTCATGGAAAAACCCATATGTAAAAAATTCCGTTTCATATTTACATAGTTATTGTTTGTGTTTTTTTTTAACAAGAATGGTTAGGAATTTGCATAGGGCTATGAGCAATGCTCATACATGAACTCGTGCAACAAAAAAATTGTGTATTCCAAATTTTTTACTGATCATAAAAAATTACTTCAAGGTTAAGTTTTTTTTAAAAATTTCCTTCAAATCAGGAATGGTAACAACAAAACTTATGTATGTATATTTTTTGTATGTACAAATTGCCATCTATTTTTAGACAACAGACAAAATGGTCTACCTGCTTTGAATGATCAAGTAAAATTTTTGCTTGACTTATAGAAGCACATTGGAAAAAATTAATAATAATACAAAAACGCTAAAGATTTTTAAATTTTTTAACAAAATACTCAAGAAAACTTTGTTTGATTTAAATAATTTTTATTTGAATCGACATACCTAATCAAGGAAATCAATCAAAATTTTCGTAATTTATATTAAGATTTCTAGAACATCACACAAATAGGTTAACAACGATTTGCTTGTTTTTTTAGATACAAGAGTAACAACAGAATAAGTAAAAAAACATACATTATTTTCATGTTTGAAAAGTTAAATAAGATGCAAAAGTTTAATTGAGCTTCATTGAATTTTAATATTAAAATTGAATATGTTTGGCTTTCAAAGACCAAACATGTATTTGAATTAAAGTATTTCTAACTTTTTTTAGAAAACTTGAAATATATTTACTTGAATCGAGTTATACAGGTACATATGTATGTAATGATTTTAAATGGTGTGATTAATTTCGAGGGATTTTAAAATTACGATTTAGAACTCAACTCAGGTGAGTTGTAATTAAGACAACTGGTTGTGATCAGTTGTAGACCATAATACGAAAATTAAAATTTTACAATTTAACTGATGGTTTTTTTCTGGTGATTTAGTAAACAATAATCTTTTCGTGTATGTATATGAAAAAAAATTTACTTTACCTTCATTATTTTTGGGCAAGGATGATGCAGATGAAGGAATGGTCTTTTGGGCAATTTCTGATGAAGAATAACACTTTTTCTTAATTACGGACTGGTTGGCTAAAAAATAAAAGTTATGAAATTATATTTTTATTTGTGCAGCTTTGTGTTTTTTTTACTTACCGTTTATTTGGGCATTCTCTTGGTTTTCTTCTCTTTCGAAAAAGTTTTGTGAAAAACTCATTTTAATGAAAAAAAGTGAAAAAATCAAATGCTTCAAGGAAACATATAGCATTAAGAAATGATATTTATGGACATATATACAAGACTTATTGAAATTAAGAGTGCGGAATTAGTGAAGAAATTCAAGAAGAAAAGATTAATAAAACTTGTGCTTAAACAAATATTCCTAGTTTGGTATACAAACGGCCATCAGTGGCAACGCCAGTTGTAACAATAAAAAAAAAAAAAATAGTGCGTTTGTATTAGTTTTGGTCATCCATTTCTTGTAGGGTTGTTTCTTTGCTATGGTTCGCTCCTGCCTGAAGATTATCAGACACTAGCAGAATGTAATGCATTTTCTGGCCCGCTACAGTCTTCCTCAGCATTCTTTGTGTCACACTGTATTTGTATTTATTAATTAGATTTTCTAATACAACAAGACACAATATCTTATAAATTACAGTATTAGAATCAGACAAGATAAATTAAACAAATTGAGTTGAATATTTAAAAATGATACTGCAAAAACAGTGAATATAAATTTTAGCTACAGAATTCAAAGATAATAAATAATCAAATAAAATAATAATTTTGCGTTAGAATTAAACAAACAAGTATTACGAAAAATATTCTAACAGTAATTTTCTAAACCTTATTGCGTCGCTAGTGGTTTGCAAATTATTTGGAAGTTGATTCCAGAGACGTATGGTTAATATAAAGAATTGACGTTCAGATGCATGGTCACGGTGACGAAATTGAAGTATACCTTTTCCTCTGCACGATCTTGTAAACCGTAAACGTTTGTAAAGGTAATCTGGTTCCTTTGTCATAATAATTTTGTAAATAAAAATAAGGTTTTTAAATTGTAAATAGTTTGAAAAAGATATACTGAAAATACGACAGGAATATTGCGATACATTATCGAACCTTTTTAAAGAGAATATATAGCGGATGATGTTGTTGTACGTAACAGTAAGTTTTCTCATGTCCTTAGCGTTACAACCAGTAAAAATTTCAGACGAATATAAAAGTGTTGGCAAGAGGTGAGTTTTTGCTTGTAATATCCTTATTTTCAAAGGCGTACGGTGCTGAGTGGCATATAAATTACGCAACATACCGTATATTCTACCACACGCTTGAGTAATGTGATTCGACCAAGTTAGATGTTTATTAAATGTTACTCCCAAGTTTCTTACTGAATCCACAATATCAATTTTTAAACCCCCAAGCAAATGTCTATATCAAAATCTATTCGAACTGCCTTTTCGCATACTATTAAACACTTTGATTTGCTTGGATTAAGACGTAAACCATTAGCTAAAGCCCATGTATATATTTTGTCAAGATCATGATTTAATTCTTGTATTCTTGTCGTAATTGAATCTCTGTTGCTACTAAGATACAGCTGAACGTCGCACAGTGGGAAATTTTACGAGAAGGCGGTCAAAATTCCATAACTTTTGACTGGATCGGTATTTTTTTATGCGATTTTTTTTGTTCGATAGGTGCGATGTCAGGCTTTCATTTGCGCTATAAAACGTAAAATTCGACTGATAGGAGCAAAAGTTATGAAGAGTTCAAAATTCATTTTCATTTTTTGTTGAGTTTCGGTGTAAAAGTTGAATATTGCAAATATGATTTTTTTATAATTTATCATTATTTCTCTTGTATTTTACAACTGATACTTATTTTTTATTGTCGAACTTAGATCCTGTCAGAAAATGCCAATATTTGGCCCCTGTAAATTTTTTAGTCCCAATATTCACAGGGGCCAAAGGTTGGCTTTTTTGGGACGAGACGAGTTGTTATAAGGATAAAACTGAAAAGGAATATTTTGAAAAAATTAGGTAAAAAAATTAAACATTCCAGATCTTTACTTTAACGTAGAAAAAAAACGAAATAAAAATGAAAATTTTTGAAACAAACGTAAAAATAGGCAAATTTTGAATTTTGAGGTGCCATAACTCAGCCATTTCTTATCAGATGGAAATAATATCGGCGGAAAAGGCATTCAATTACCTTTCCAACGATATGCCAATTATCTCGATCGGACTTTTCGGTTGGGCTCCTCAAGGGTTTGAGTGGGACCATACACCGAAAAACACAACAGTACCGTTATCTAAAAAACGGTACTTAGAAAAAAAAAATTACAGTGTTTTTCGTGTTATCTAGGCATGTGGCGTTCTTGGTATTTTTCCAAATTAAAAATTTGTAAAGCAGTGTAATTTAAAGAATGGATTATTCATTATGTGTAACACAAAATCTTTTTCATCTTTCTGTTGAAAATATATATCTGCGAGAACTTTATAACTGAACTTAGCCATTGTTTAAACAATAATGAAGGTAAAATTATGAATGCATGCACTTTTATACTCTTGATAGAAGTTTTTTTAAATGATCTTTTGTTACTGCTTCTTTAAAACATAAAAACCCTTTTTTAAATACAAATTTAATCTTTTATTAGCATTTCTTTGAAACACAAAAAAACCCCTGTTTTCACACTTTTTAAAAGGATAACATACCGGCAATAAATTAACAGGTAACATGTAGGTAATTTTCACGTAAAATATAACTGCGTGCTAGTTTTTTTACCATTTACCTGCTCTTCCATTTTTTTAAATAAAGTTGCAATTTTCAGGTAATTAAACTATGTAGTTTATGTTGCGGCTATTTACTAATGTTTAACCTTTTAACTTACTCAGAAATCTAATGTGTTAGTCTATTTATGTCGCCTATTTGTTTTGCAGCATCCGTTCACCCACAATAAGTTCATAACAATGGCAATACCTTTACCTTCTCCAAATTAATTGATAACCTGACGTGCTAGATAATTTATGTGGCCTGAACTGCTTTATTTGTCGAAAATTCTTTAAGATTCACCTTCTTTAATTTCAGTAATGTTTCCTTGCAGGACTTATTTTTTGACCCGAATATCTTACCTTGGGTCACAGAAATTGCTGTAGTTCGCAAGACCGTATCCAGATGTGTGTACAATGGGGTATAGAAATGTAGGTTAGATTTAAGACTACAAGAGAGTATAGATTTTTTTTGACGCGTTTTGACGGGCAGGACTTATGCTCTATAAAGTAGGAAATTTCCGGGAAATTTTGACATTAAAAAAAAAAATTAAATAGTTCTAGAGGTCGCAGAGTTTAATGCTTTAAACCACGTATATCTAATAAAATAAACTAATACACAAAACTTATGCTGTCAAAAAATCTTAAAAAACAAAAAAGTTATGAGCATTTCAACTTCAAAAATTGACTCAGAAATTCAAAACTATAACCAAATATTGAGAAAGTCCATTTCGGACCACCATGTTCTCAATGAAATAGTTGAAATAGGGTTGAAATTTTTTGGCTCCCGAGGTTCACTAGTATTAACTTTCACATGAATAAAAAAATTTTAAAATCGGAGAACATAAAAAAAAATAATTTTGGCCGCCTTTTCAAAATATGAACCAGTGTGCGTCGTCAGCATACATTTGTATTTTGGAATATCTGATTTGTTTGGGAAGATCGGTAGCATATAATGAGTATAGTATTGGTCCAAGAATAGAGCCTTGAGGGATACCTCTTGTTGCCTGTAAAGCTCGTGATAAAGAACCATTGTTTGCAACTGATTGAGATCTATTTGAGAGATACGACGATATCAATTCCACTGCTAGTGTTGAAAAATTAAATAATTTCAACAATTTCATGCATAACATTGAGTGGTGTACAGTATCAAAGGCCTTTGAATTGTCTAATAACACAAGGAGAGTTATTTTTGGCATGTTTCCACTCCATTGGGAATCTATTGGTGGTTATTATGGTGTTAAATAGGTGATATATCGAATAATCCATGGCAGAATAATTTTAACAAACTTATGATCAATATTATCTAATACCGTGTTCAGATATACATATTTTATTGAGTCAATATTCTGTTTATTGACACAATTATCTTTCTGTTCACATATACACAATTTAGCTAACTCAATTAACGTTTGACAGCTAATAAAAAATAATATTGTTTATATTTTTTTTCGTTGCCCACGAAGACCATCCATTTTGGTGGGCCACATATCCAATAGGGCGGCTTCACTGGCTTCATTCCACCCCATTCTTCTTTTCTTTATTTTTACATCTGTGGATAATAAAAAGAAATTGGTTTTTATTTGATTTTAATTTTAAATAAAAAATTTAATATTTCAACTTACCTTCAACTGTAGCCCGTTTCTGTATTTCTCGCATCATAAATTTTTCCGACTGAAACCAGTGAATCGGGACAGAAACAGTGAAAAATGAAACAAAAAATGGTTTTTCTCACACAAGTGTTTCTGTATCTTTTTTTTGCGAGAATTATCTGCCATTAAAATAATTTTCCAGCAATTATTGGAAGGATGCGAGAAAAAGTGTTTCTATAACAATATTTTGCGAAAAGTTTTTTTCAAGAACTGTCAAAATAAGTCACATTTGAAATTGGTGGCGAGAAAAACAAAATGTAGATATTTTGAATTTAAAATATGTTTTTATACTATTTTTTTCAATAAATAAAAAAATAGAAGGAATATAAATGATAAATGCATAATTTATATGATGAAAATAAACAAAAAACAATTGTTATATTTTGTTAGTTTAAATTTTTGTTAGTCTTTTCTTGTTTTGGTTTTAATCAGTGCTGCCAGATAAATTTGTGTCAAAATCGTCAATTTCCTGAGAAAAAAATAAAAAAGATCGTCTTTTTTGTTTTAAAAATCGTGCAATTTAAAATCAATTTTAAACAAATTTGTTTCGACTTTTATTAAAAAATAATCAAACAAAAACATACACTCACAATATTCTGTACGCAAAATTAACTGAAATTATAATATAAAATAAATGAAAGTTCATTTAAAAACCGGTCTACCTATTTTTCATTTATTTTTAACAAAAAGTTCATTTAATTTTTCTGTCAAAAATTCAACACCATATTCCGTAAAATCAAATAAATATTCAGTTATTTTGTAAAATTTTACTGTCAAAAATTCAACACCATATTCAGTAAAAACGATTAAATATTCAGTTATTTATTAAAATTTTACTGTCAAAAAATTGACCCCATATTCAGTAAAAACAATTAAATATTCAGTTATTTTATTAAATTTTCATTTACTCCACAAAACAGCCGAATTTCTAAAAAATACCAGACAGGCACCTGTCCGCTTGTTTTTCTTATAAGCGAGAGAAGGAGAATATTTTTATTTACTTACCCAGTTACACACGTTTGTTTTACTTTTGTTGTACTGTACACGTTGTTTACAGAAGAACTCTCAATTATAAGACACCAGCAGCATGAATAGAAAATGGGAATTGCTTACACAAAACAAGCAATTCATTTTTTATAGATAAGTAAAAATTATTTTTTGGTAGTAAAATTATATAAAATAACTGAATATTTAATTGTTTTTACTGAATATGGTGTTGAATTTTTGACAGTAAAATTTTATAAAATAACTGCATATTTATTTGTTTGTACGGAATACATATGTAGTTAATTTTTTGACAATTAATTTATATAAGATAACTGAATATTGATTTGTTTTTACGGAATTCGCGGTTGAATTTTTGACAGTAAAAATTAAATGAACTGTTCGTTGC
Source organism: Pollenia griseotomentosa (assembly GCA_963931875.1). Lineage (NCBI taxonomy): Eukaryota > Metazoa > Arthropoda > Insecta > Diptera > Polleniidae > Pollenia > Pollenia griseotomentosa. The sequence continues at coordinate 145,891,076 of OZ007563.1, forward strand.
TTTAAATTACATTTTTATTTACTTTAACATAAAGAAGAATTTAACTCAATCAACGGACAATATTAACTGCAACTGAAAATCCGTATTAATATGCACTTAGTTTTTTGAATAACTGTTAGAATCAGTTAAAAAGAAATTTGATTGGAATTTTAAATGTTTATTTATTTAAAAATGACTGAACGGAATATTTCTTAAATAAACTACAGTCCGTTACTGTAATAATATTGTGAGTGTAGTTAAAGTTCATGGGTATTTAATAATTATTATTTAATAATTGAGATATAAATCTTTAATTTACCTATTCCTATAATCTTTTTCTTTTTTACCTGAAATAGACTTAGTAGAATACCTTGTAGTTAAAATTAAAAAAATCGGTTCATAAATAAACGGGTTAAAGACCCAGTAAAATCTTCGCCTACAAAATAGTATGTTAAGTAATCAGAAACACATAAAAGCACTACATACAATTCTACTGAACTAATGAATTTTACAAGGGTTGCGCCAAAAAGAACAAATTGAAAAGTAAGTCATTTCTTTATCTTAATACATATAGAAAAAAGTAGTTATCGAAGTTCTTATGGAAGAAAGCTACTTAATAACGAGTGAAAGAAGCTATCCATTTTGAAAAAGGAATAATGGTTTTGGCACAAAAGTGTACATATGTATAAGATAAGAAAATCAAATATCAATCATATTTTGTATATGCATATAATACAAATATTTTATAAATTTGTTGTTGCTTTCTACAGACATTCATATTATTATTTTTTTTTTTTTCAACTTTCAACGCCACAAAATAGAAGTGTTTGAAATTTAAAAATTCAAGATGAATTTCTATAGAAAGTAACAACAAAATTATAAAATATTTTTGATTTTGTTTTTTTGCTTTCGTCACTTTTTTAGAAAAAATCATTAAAACGTCACTTTGTTAATATCGGAACAAAAAATCGTCGAGATGACGATAACTCGTCAAATCTGGCAGCCCTGTTTTTAATATATTTATTTCTTTTGTTGACGTTTCGCTTTTATTTGACACTTAATTACTGGAAATATTCCAGTATAAACAGAATTTGTTGTGTCTGTTTTCGCATTCAAATACAGAAACACTTTTATCTCATAAATCGAGAAACGATGGAATTTTTTGTTTCACACTTCATGTAAGAAATTTTACGATGCGAGAAATACAGAAACGAGCTACTGGACGCGACATTTTTTGCTTTTTTTTGTTTTCTTTTTCTGACATTTAAGCTGCCAAATGTTAAAACAGTAACAAAAATGTTTTGTGCAGTCATTCAAGGCGAATTTAAATTCGCATTGGGCTCACTGAACATACTTGTGACAGTGTTGCATTTGAATTTTTACTCAATATTATAACAATTTCGTATTAATTGAGCAATAACTTTATTGCAATTTTATATGGAATATTGAGCTCAATAATGGCATTTATTGCGTAAAACTCAATAAAGGTGCATATCTGAACACGGTATAATCCTATTGCATTGGATTTAATTGCATTGAAAGCGTTAGCAACATGTTAAAAATTGTTGAGTTAAATACATTCAAAAGCCAGAAAATGCATTACATGCTGCTGGTGTTTAATAATTATAAATTTTTCTGTACATACAATATACTTCATTGTTATCCAAAGGATAGCTAAGGTAAAATGTTACAAGAACATACAATAAAATAGTCTGGTAGTATATAAAAGTCATTCCTAAAAATTTAAGGAATAGAACTATTACAAAAAAGCTTTATAAAATAAATAACTGAAATTTGGCTCATAGAATTAATTCGAAAAATAAAAAATGTTGAATATAATATAAAGTAACCTACGAAAGGAAATAATTCCCAGTTTCTATATTAACATTTTTTAACCGCTAAGGAAATAACATTCAGACACACTAAATGCGTTTAGGAAGTCGACAAAGAGTATATGTATGTATATCTGATTTTATTTACTAATTACTAGGGTATTCATTTAATCGACATTTTGCTTTAATCGGTTAATCGCTCGATTAATTAACCGAGGTTTTGGTTTAATCGGTCAATAATCGGTTAATTTTGTTTTTGATCGGTTAACCGATTAATAAAGTTTTTCATACATTAGGTAATTTCAATATATAGAAATGCATTAATTATTTGGAGTATATTAGAATAAAAAACAATAACATACCAAACATTAAAATTCTTGAACTAAAACGAGCAAACAAAAAAACAATTCATAAATATGTAATATGCATTTTTCAATTAATACATAATTGGGGGATTCACATGATGTGCTATCAAGTCATATCGTCATAATGTCCTAAATAATATTTTACAATTGCTTAAAATTAATATTGTTGTGTTTCAAACAAAATAAAAATTTTAATGCTGTGCTCATTGATTTTTTTTATTTGCAGCTTGATAGAAATTTAAAAATACAATTGGTTTTACACACTTCAAGACTTAAATAGAAGAAAAACTACATGCAAGTCGACGAGGCGTATCTTTCTCTACCACCCGGCATCAAAATCTCAATTTACATAAAAAGTGGATTTAGCCGGTTTGCAAATTAATCCTACGATATATTTATATTTTTAGTAATTATTTAAGGACATAAGACTTTACAACTTTATGACTACCTTGTGAATCCCCCAAATATGTATTTATAAAAAATAGACTGAGATTATTTTATTAGTTATTTCAAAAGTTAAAGGAGATCTTATAAAATAATCTTTTAAAAAAGTAATTTGTTTTAAATGTTTAGGAGTGAAGCGATTCTTTTCTTTTGTTTTATCAAAACTTGGAAAAAATTCTTTCAATTACTGTAGATGAATATCTAATTTCTCAGTCCTTTTTAAGGATTTCTCTAAACATATAAACTATTCCATTATGCCCTTAGAGTCCTGTTTTAATTTTTAAAAATGTTTAACACTTCTAATTGTTTCGGTTAATTTTGTTAAAAGACTGATATGAGAAGGTATGAGAAGAAACAAATAACTAAACACATTCATATATAAAGTACGTGAAACAAGAAAAAGTTGTTGGCAATCAAACATTTAACCCATTTTTCGCCACATTCCTGTTGATTGAACATTGAAATCGGTCTGCGGAAAATGGGTTGAAATGAAGATCACAGAACACCTTTGTTTGTAGAAAAAAATATTTTCTAAACACCAGGGCTGTGGAGTCGGAGTCGGAGTTGAGGAGTCGGAGTTGAGGTTTTTGTACCGGAGTCGGAGTCGAAGTACCCACAAAAACTAGCGACTCCGACTCCGACTTTTTTGCATTACAATTTTTCTAATATTTTTTAAAATAAAAAATGTTAATGACCAATTTCTCCAATTCTTTTTAAATATCAATTCATATTTAAATATAATTTTTCTAATAATTTTATTTTTATTTGACATAAAAAAAACAAATTTTAAACATAAATTGATATTTAGATAAATTAGTGAAATTGGCCATAAGAGGGTCTGCTTTTTGAAATTGTGAAGTCTGAAAATAAGGACCAGTATACTTTTCATATGAGTAGGTGAGTTTCAAAAATTAAAAAATTGAGATAACATCTTATTTTGACAATTTATAAGAATAGTTATATAGATTGTATCAAAGCATGTCCTTTTCTATGTTTTAATGTGACCTCAAATTTCTGTAACAAAAACCAGCGGGTTCACTATTTGAATTTCGCCAAGATATCGTTAATGAAATAGAGCCGAATTAAGGAATTTAAAAATTAAATTTGTAAAGATGTTGTTTTTTATTTATCGTATATTAACAAATATATAGCCATATAGCCAAAAATAGCCAGGTTCATAAATATGACTTGAAATCTGCTGTAGCTCCTGTGGTGAAAGCATTAAGTGAACTACATTTGAAGTTCCAACCTTCGAGGTGAATTATAATAGAATAAAAGGAAAAGGAACTCGGAAAAATACATGACATTGTTCCAGATATAATTCCCATCAATGTGGGAAAAATGATTTGAGAATACTTTTATCTACTCACTTTAGGGAAAATTGGAGAGATAATAAAGACTTGCTATTTCAAATTTCGGTCTTGGACAATAATAATATTGAATTAGGAACGGAAAAATGCAATGGCGAGTACACTGAAGAAAAAGATTTAAATTTAGCAGTTTAAAAATTCACATTTTTTTTAACTCTGCAGGTGGGAGATAAACTACATCAAGCCACATTTTGAAAACTTTACAGCAGACCGCGCAAACATGTTGATAATCGCAAATGATGTTTATGTTATAAAAATGTGCATTTGTACGAATATTTTATATGATCCTAACATATTTTTTTTATGTCGATGATATACTTAAAAAATTACGTCCTAAAAGGTTCGTTACCTTATATGGTACTGTTCCATGCCTTGAGACAAACAGCACCAAGTCCAACAACAAAAGGGGTACTATTTCCCAAAAATAATAGAAGGCTAACAACATTTTTTTACGTTACATTTCTCTTCAAAATGTGTTATATAAATTGAAGAACTAACATCTGAAGGCGCATATGCATGTTTTAATAAACTTTATAAAATTTTCCTGAGAATGATTTGACTTAATAAATAAAATGTATATTAAAAACAAAAGACCTCACTTCACAATTTGCAAAAAAGGACTGTCCTTTGCCTCTATTAATATTGTGGTAAACAACACAAAGTACACTTGATGCCTTTAACGTCTAAGCCAATTGGACTTGCTGTTGTTTTCAACTTTTCTATCTCGAAAGCTACATTAGATAGGACTTATGGAAATTCACACATCTATAAATTCCAACAGTATTAAAAACGTTATTTGAAAAAGATGTGAATTGGTGTAGCTTATCTCTCCCCTACAGAACTATTTTTACATTTTTTAGCACTGTTTGCATAATATTAATAAATTAATATAACCTTTAAAATATACTAAAATTCAATGATCCCATACAGATTGAAGCAAAACTCGTTTCTTTCGAAAGTTCGTAACAAAACTCGTTCGTTCTAAAATTAAATCTATTATTTTTTTATATTTCAGTTGGTTTAAATTTCTCAACTGCTAAGTTATAAGTCAAGAATGTCATAACACTTTAGAATTGAAAAAAGGTTCAACTCATTTGGTCTATTTAATCGGGCACTATATGTTTTTTGCATTTTTTCCAAAATCCAAATAAAATATTTTGCAGCTTTCCTACTCATATGTTAGTAACTAGTATGTTAAAGCTCAATGCGCGGCACGTTAGAATTAAAATATCGATTTGAAATTTTTACAGAATCATTTTGTTGCTATATTTAACCATTTAACAGGTACTTAATTAAAAAAGAGTTTAAAGTCAAAAAAAAACTACTCTCTTAAATAATGCTAGGTTAGAGTAGGAGTCGGAGTCGGAGTTGGAGTCGGAGTCGTGCTTAAAAAATTTCACCAAAAGGAGTCGGAGTCGGAGTTATAACTTTTTCTTAACGACTCCACAGCCCTGCTAAACACATACCTTTTGTTTATGAGACGAAACAAATAAATAAAAACACAAAAAAATATGTTGTAATACTGCAAAAAATTAAAAATTTTATTACATCGGTTAATCGACTGAAATTAACCGGTTTAGCCGTTAACCGAAAAAAGCCAATTTGAAATTAACCGATCAGTTAATCGGGTAGTAATTAATAGGTTAACCGATTGACGGTTAACCGAATGAATACCCTTGGACAATTAGTTTTAAGTGCAAAAGCTTAAAGTTGTTGCATGCTTCTAATTCACAATCAGAAGCAATTTTTTCTTTTTTATAAACTACGTCTATATCAGTCAAATGAAGGTCAAGGTTAATGCAAAAAATAGCATCAACCGGACTTCTTCTTACAAGATCCATAGTCATATCTCAAAAAATTAAAAAGTTTAAGTTAATAAAGCAAAGTATTCCTTCATACCTTCTCATTTTAAAAACTTTAATCGCATTTTGCCAAGCTCGATTTTTTTGTAGATATGACTTTGTTGCAATAAAGGAGCGATAGGTTTAGGTATCTCCTATTTTTAAGACTTGTCTCTATTAACTCTTCACTTCACTAAATTTATTAATTATCAACTTTTGCACTGCCCATTCTGCTTTTAGTAGATTTATTGCATCAGTTGACATTGACTTACGAATGTACTCACTTCTTGTAATTGATCTTATCGAAAGCCCATCAACAGATGCTAAGTTTTAGAGAATAAAAAACTAAATTTCAACGTATAATTAGCTGTTTTCTGAAACTATGAGGAACTTTTTATTTCCCGGGATCTCGCAACAAAAATCCCAATAAAGAAGGAAATATAATATTTGAAATTCCCGGGGAATCCCGGGAAAAACCCTACTCATTATATGTTTTTTATACCCTCCACCACAAATAATTGTGAAGAGGGCATACTAAGTTTGTCATTCCTTGTAAAACTTTTTTATAATTCATCTCAGACCCCATAAAGTATATGCATATATTCTGGCTCCTTGAGTAATTCTAAGTCGATTTAGCCGTGTCCGTCTTAAAAGAAATTAAAAAAACTTGGTGTCAAATTGATTGTAGTCATCGTAAGCAGTTTGGGATTGAAATCCAGCAAAATCGGTTCAGTAGGATCAGTGCTATGAATCAAAATGTGGAACAATGCACGGAATGATATAAGATTTTGCAAAAATTCGTTTTATTTGACTGGAAATCACAACGTAAAATTTCGTGAAGATCGGTCCATAATTTACCCTAGGCCCCATATAAGCACTACTCCCGGAAAACAGTTTAGTACGCCTAAAACCGTAATAAATAATGCTATCAGAATAAAATTTAATACTTCACAGTTTTATATAGACCCCATATAAAGCCCACTCTGGTAAATTAAATTAATACGCCTATTGAAATTTATATTTTTTAACACCAGAAATCACTCTGCAGAATTTTGGGATGGTTAATAACTTACCATGGCTCCAACATAAACTGTTACGAATCATGATATTTTACTCCAGCTAGTTAAAATTGCTAAAAAAAAAGAATACAACTTTCTGATTGTCGGTCAATAATTTAATTTAGACCTATACCGCAACCAATTCTAATGCTGATGTCTGTTTTTATAAAGACAAGTTAAAAATAAATATATATCATATAGATATCACACCTGAAATATTCGAAATGTCAGTGGAGGGTATCGAAGATTCGGCACAGCCGACTATAGCACTCTAACTTGTTTTTATATTAAAATTTTTAGCAATAAGCTACATATAAAGGGTGGTTAAATTTTAAGGGCCGATGTTGATTTTGAATAAAACACAAATTATTTAGGAAATAATTGTCATTTCTTTTTATTATGATAATATTGGTATGGCTCAATTATGTATGGAACAAAATATCGGCCAAATGGCCGCCACGACCTCGACACCTCCATCCGATGGGCCAACTTTTCGGTGACTCTGAGGCATAATTGAGGTTCTGTGCCGTTAATGTGCCGAATTATCTCCTCCTTTAGCTCTTGAATTGTTGCTGGCTTATCGACGTACACCGTTTCTTTCAAATAACCTCAAAGAAAGAAGTCCAAGGTTTTCAATTCACATGATCTTGGCGGCCAATTAATATTGCCACCACGTGAGATAACACGGCCATTGAATTTGTCGCGCAAAAGAGCCATTGTTTCGTTAGCTGTGTGGCAAGTGGCACCGTCCTGTTGAAACCACATATCGTCCACATCCATATCTTCCTATTCGGGCCATAAAAAGTTCGTTATCATCTCACGATAGCGAACACCATTCACAGTAACTGCCTGACCGGCCTCATTTTGGAAAAAATACGGCCCGATGGTGCCGCCAGCCCATAAACCGCATGAAACAGTAACTCTTTGTGGGTGAATTGGTCTTTCGACAATCACTCTTGGATTATCATTCGCCCAAATGCGGCAATTCTGCTTATTGACGAATCCACTGAGGTGAAAATGTGCCTCATCACTGCAATGATTTTCTTCGAAAATTTCTTTCCACCTTTCTGACCATTGACGACGTTTGGAATGGTCAAGCCGCTTTAGTTAGCAATTGTTGGGCACGACGGCGAGTTGAGGTGGATGGCTCTTCAGCCACACTATCGCGAACAGCAGCAATATTTACAGACCCGGTTTGCTCAAAAAATCACGAAGTGCACGATATGCATTTTGATTTGAGCGCCCATTTTTATCTGAAATTAGTCTGAAATTGACAAGTGTCAAATGAAATGCAGAAAAAAACTTGACGTTTTGGGTGTGGTTCACATTCAACATCGGCCCTTAAAATTTAACCCGTTATAAGAATATAAGCGGAATTGAATGTTTTTTTTTCTCAAAATTTAGGTTTTCAGTGAAATCAGTGGTGCGATTCACTAACTTTTAACGAACCGACAATCGTTATATTTGTCGACATATATATTCGCTTGCAGTAACGAAAGTGTGATTCTGTAACTTTTTTTTAACGATAGTAAACAGCTGTATTTTTGTAACGTCTCTGTCTTAAAAATTAAAAAAAAAACAAAAAGCACAAAAGAGAATAAAATAAAAACAAATGAAATTATTCTTAACCCCCTGTGTTACAAATGTTTTTGCATTCAAAATGCACTGAAAAAGGTCTGGCCAGACTCATGAGTAAGACGAAGGGTTAATTTATGGTTTTTATATTTTTTTTTTGTGAATTTTACATTTAGAATTTGGTTTTTGTTCTAAATATGCTTTTTTGTAAATTTTACATTTAGGATTTAGTTTGTGTTCATACATATACATATGAATATATCTTTGTATGTATGTAAGCTATTTTAAATATAAAATACATTTTATCGATTAAATAAACACAACCTAAATTATTGTCGCTAAAATAACGACAAAAAAATTGCTTAAATTAACAGCTGATTTTAAACGACAGCGAATATCGTTAAAAATTTTACTGAATAGCATATTCGATAAATTTTCGTTATATTTATTTTAACGATTCGATTATCGTTATAAAAGTTAGTGAATCGCACTACAGCTCTTTTCAACGTATTTAATTTGGGAGTAAATTAGTACGCAATTAAAAGTGTTTGTATAATAGAGCTGCAAAACAATCGATAGTACTAACGATAGTATCAATAGTTTTATTTTTGGCGGACTATCGATAGTTTTTATCACTATCGATTCTATCGGAAAATTTTAAAAGTAGCTGCAAAGTTGATTAGATGTAGTCAACGAAAAATTTTTAACAACTCATTCGATGCAAGTTTTAAGCAGTACTTAAACTATTTTAGTTCTTTGGGAAAAAGGAAAAGAAAAAAATAATTAAGTTGCCTTAACCTAAATTTGAGTTTCTTTATAGATCTTCATATTCAAAAGTACACATGTAAAAACAGCTAGAAACAATGGCACCCTTGAGACCTTCACAATCAAAATTACACACAGGTAAAGTTTCAATTATTTTGTACGACTTTTCAGGAAGTTATAGAAAAATTACTCCTTGCGTATATATCTTTTTTCAATGTGTAATAATTATATTAGAATAGGAGTAAATTTTCACAAATCACCTTAAAATCATATTGAAAGATTAGGATGCGCTATCATTGCCAGCAGTATATTTTTAGGGTGTAAATAGTAACGTTCTCCTTACCAAATATTTTTGTGTACATCGTTTGCCAATACCCACCCGGGTATTACTGCAGGTTTTTAAGAAATGAAAGCAAGTTTTCGTCATATACATTTTTTTCAGTTTTTTTTTTAAGAAAATTTCGTCATACAAATTATTTTCCAGTTTTTTTAAAGAAAACAATTTGTTTAGTGAGTAAAAATTTCCTTTTAACTGTAGCAAATTAAAGAAAGTAGGTAAAGAAATAACGGAAATGGTCACCTGGGTGGGTTTTGGTAAGGCTAAAAATAAACAATGGTTATTGTCGAATCCAAATTACTACATACGTATGGACTGCAGTTAACCAGATATCAAAAACTTTAACGCTGAATGTCACTTAATTTGCAGAAGAAGCAAGAATTAAGTAACAATCAAGCCATAAACAACAATATGCGATACGGACTTTAAGATGTTTATTTTAAAGTATTAGAAGGCCTTTCTTGCCACGTGCAAAAAATTGGACATTAGGTGGGAAGGATCCGAGTTGTTATAAGAGGCGCCCATCTTTCGATGTGGGATTAAAACGTCGCCAAACACAAAAATGAAGCCATAGTGAGGCCATTAATACTAATATGCGATACAATTAAATTGGATGCAATACATAAAAAACAAAAAGTTCAATGTTATATATATAGGTAAAGAAAAGTTGGCCTAATTTTGAGGCGTGGCATAAAAGTGAGTACATTAAAAGCTAGAAGTACAAAGTTTTAGAAGGGCTTTCTTGCCACGTGAAAAAAATTGGACATTAGGGTGGTACGTTCCGAGATGGCATAAGTGGCACCCGGAATTTGATGTCGGATTAAAATGTCACCAAAGGCAAAAATGAAGCCATAGACGAGCCATGAATATGCACGAACGATATGCAATATGTTACGATCGGACTTTAAATGGCGACGCAGTATACAAAAAACTAAAAGGGCGGTATCCAGAGGCATGACAAAAAATTTTTTTTGGAATTCTTTTCAACTAATCTTTAATCCTACGGGGTGACTGGCTCAACTTTTTTCGAACCACCTTAATATATATGGTGGATTTCGATGACATCGATTTAAAAATTGGATCACTTGACATGAAATCCCCCATATACATATTTTATGGGGTCTTAGATGAATATAAAAAAGTTTCACACTGAAGGATAAACTTAGTATACCCTCTCCACAACTAGTTGGTATACATGCATTTTATAACAAACGCAATTGTTAAATATTTTTACACATTTCCATGTTCCTTATACACTGCCGCCATATTTATATTTGTACAGTGTACCGCTTACACGTTTTATAACTTTTTCTTTTGCAAAATACTGTAGTTTCATTTTCTTCTATTTACAAATTTACTATTTGACGTCAAAAAAAATTTTTTTTGTTAACAATAAAATTTTAAAGGAAAAAATTTAAAAATAAAAAAGTTTTTCGTTGTAAATTTAGTAGACTGTTAAAAGTTTTCCTTTATTGTTAAAATTAACCGAGTGTGCAAAGGAAAAATAAACGTTGAACATTTTCAAACAAAAAAAAAAAAAAAAAATAAACTAAGGCAAACAGTTTTATAACAATGTCCACCAGAATATATTCCGTACATAAGTAAATTTTTTTTGATTTTGAATTTTATTTAAAAAGTATACCAAAAATAAATAATTCATTTTATTTAAATAACATTATACCGAAACTTAGTACTTACGAGATTTCGAGCAAATTCTAGTTATTTATTAGCCCATTTACACTACAACAAAATCTAGTACTAACGAGATTTCGAGAAAAATATAGTGACTAGATTTTGACGAAATCTACTAAAAATGAAGTAGTAATTAGTTAATGCACCTAAGGTTTTCTCCATATAGTACTAAGAAATACTTCCCTTTACACGAAAAAAATACATTTTAACAAAGAACAAAAATCGCAGCTTGTTTAGACTGTTAAAAAAATTCAAAAGTTTTAAGAAAATAGTAAAAAATGGAACCAATAAGTAATATTGATAAAATAATTGAAGTTTATTATAAATTGAGTGCACCGCTAGGCTAGCTAGTAGTGAGCTAGTCTATAATCTTCGGGGTTTCGGGTTCGATTCCCGCCAGAGACTCTGGTTTTATTCCTGCAGACAAGCATAAAGCTTAGATTTAGATTAGCTTAGGGAATTAAAAAAAAAAAATAAAAGGTAATGCAAATTCTTAAATGATTATTTTTTAAATGAAATCACCAAGGTTGTAAATTTCAAGATTGATTTTATGCCAGAAAAAATTTTAAGCTATAATGATGGCTCTTAGTTTATAATATTGCAAAATTTGTATATTATTAAACTTTGACAGGGCAGCGCACACAATTCTATACTTTTTTTATAATATTGTTTTTAAGTGAATATCTTTCAGAAAACCATCAATTCGGGAACGTTTTTCTAAGTTTCACAAAATTAACAAAAAACAAAACAAAGTATTTACATAACTTAAGCATCGTTTATTAATATGGGCTTTTTATGAACCTTTATTATATTTTTACGTTACTGCCTTTCAATAACGTTTTGGTTTATTTCCTTTATAATAAACCGTTTCGAGTTCTTTATTGCAACTTTAATAAAATAAATAAAACACAAACACTTTTAACACTGTTTACAATTAACACAACTTTATTTAGTACAAAGTCTTTTTAACAACCGTAATTTATAGCTTTTATTCACAACCAACTATAATTTTCTCAGCGTTATTCGTTATTGACAAAGTCTGAACTTAGAATGATCTTGTTCTGCTACTCGCCGCTAGTATTTATACTGCAATTTGGTTGTCTAGAACATTCGAAATGTTTTTCGAAGGTTCGAGGCTTTTCTATTCCCCACACTTTAATTTGATTTATGGTAGCACTTATGTTTACATAATTTTACCTCTTATACTGAAGCTTTTTTAACGGTCATTTCTAGGGCTTTCTGCACATTGGGATTGAAGTGTACTAAATTATAACAATTTTTAATAACAATGTAAACTAGTAAAATTACTAATAAATACAAGATAACTAATTCTTAACTAATAATTACAACTAATTCTTAACTAAAGTTACTTTCGTAACAATATAAACATAAGTAAAAACAATACATACAAAATCTTCTACAAGCAAAATATGCCAAAAAATTAAAGAAGTTGGTATTATCTTGCATAAAATTTAAGAAATTTTAAAATATTCAAAACTCTTATGATCGAATTAACGTTACATGAACAGAATGAAAGTTCTGTTATATAATAAACTATATATTTTCTAAAAAAAAGCTCAATTTATGCGTATTTTATTAAAAATATTAGTGTTCCCGAAAATGATCAATCGTTCCCGGAATGACAAATCTGTTACCGAAATGATGATATTGATATCATAAGGTATAAGTAAGGAACTATTTGAATTGTATGTTATTTATTTATACGATAAGTTAGCAAAAAAATATTTAAAATACAAAACCAAACTTATTTTTTTTCGAAAACAATAATATCATTATCAAAATAACAATATTCTCCTTTTTTTTCTTTTTTAAGCAATGGTGTTGAAAAATTACTGATTATTTGCTCAAAATTAATATACGACACATCCTTTGGTTCCTCTTTGAATTTTCTTATATTGTTACGCGCAGATATCAGAAAGGCTACTAAAATTTCCCCATCATCGTCATCGAAACATGTCTGGCAAGTTGCAACATATCTGAAGCAAATATTTGGCTTCTCAGTAGGAACTTTACAAGCAAAAATGTCCAAGGTGATTTGAGATTGGGATGTATATTTTCTTTCTTTCTAAACTTTCTTTTCCTAGCATTTGCTTTTTCTCTTTGGCGCAAATAAGCTGCACTATCATTTTTAAGCTTTTTTTTAACTTTCTCTAATTTTTTTCTTCATCTGGAGTCTCCATTACACTGTAAATAAAAAGCAACGAATTTGTAAAATCATGATTTCGGGAACGTGCCATCATATACGAAAACGTTCCCGAAATGACCGTTCACGAAATGAAGATTTCAAATAAATGCGCGCCTTGATTATACAGCGGCCAGTTTAAATGCGACCTGACTTTGTCAATAGTAAAATAATTGGGGCTACTTTATTATTGCTTGTCGTAAAAAAGAATTTCATCAATAATTACATTTAAAAAACACGTTCAAGAAATGACGGACTATTGATGTACGCTCTACGAATAATGAATTGAAAGTTACTTACCACTTAAATATAACTTATTTGACGATAAATGCATTGACAGTTGTCTTTTTTGTTGTTTTCTTCTTTTACTAACGTTCGACACCTAATGGCTATGTTCACTTTAAATAACTATTTTTCGATTTTCGGTGCGTTCACTGAAATGACTTGTGCACAATCGGACAAACTATTTTTGCATTTTTATAATAAGAAATAAATAACCCTTTAGTATCCTTTTTAAGACTAGATTTTGTATAATAAATACGGTGTATTTAGTAATGATTGGTGTTAAATACCTTAAATTTTTCATTAAAATTTGGACTTGTTTATGAAGATCGTACATTAGGACGCGTTCGCGAAATGACTTTCTCTGCATGAATATTGATTTAATTTAAAAATTACTTCTTTAATTAATTATATTGTTTGATGTACACATAAAACAGGATAGTTGTAGTAGTTTATAAATTTTCTTTTTTGAATAAAGTCAAGATTTAATACATTAAATTGCTAGCAAAACCAATTCTGCACCTTGGTGATTTTGAGCCATGTACTTCACAAAAAACTTTTAGTCAGCAGTTATGGAAACAAAATCAAAATTGTTACTGGAAAGTGTTCATTACCCCAAAAAATTTGCAAGTAGAGCGCTTCAAAAGAGAGTAAAAAATTGGGAGACAAAAAATTCTTGCAAATTTTTACTGGTAAAATTTTTTACTTTGTTTTATTTTGCTTTTAACTGAACAGGTGTGGTTTTTGGTACTTCAAATGACAGTTTCATAAAATTTAACAAAAACATTTCTAAAGCTCAATATGGTTCGACACATATGAATCACATGTATCGCACAATTGCTTTAGCCAACTTAATACCATGTTCACACGGACAGCAATATTCGTGTTTGGCTCTCTTATTCCTGTTTCGCGCCCCAAACATGATTGAAACGACTTGTTTCCCCATACAACATTTTGAGAGCGAAACAGGTCGTTTCATTTTGAAACAGGCTGCGAAACAGAAAAAATGTACTATCATCTCCAATTTTGATAACATTTATCGTTAGTTTATCTGAACTAGCTCTCAAAAAAAATCAAAACAAAGAGAAAAATTGATGTTTAAAAAAATAAAGTGATAATTATAACCTAATAATATTAATAAAAGTATTAAATATTATATTTTCAAGTTTTTTTTACTTTTTTATCTACTTTAAAAAAAAAATCACACTAACAACACAAAAAAATTGTCAAAATGAAACAAGAATGAATCGTATGAACAGCATGTTTGGCAAACTAGTTTCAAAGAGCGAAACGAGTGGTTTATATCGTCGTAGGAACATAGCATAAGCATAGTTGGGCCTTTATGGTTTCCTAGCTACCCGACACTAAACACTATTGGAGTAAATAAGCCCATTCGTTAACAAAATTGTTTGAAATTATTATAATTAAAGATTCTTATTAATTATAAAATAATCTCAAATATGCTGATTGTTTATTTTAAGACTGTTTTGCTTATTATGGAACATACACAAACGAAACGCGTTTAGACATGCTCAATCCATACAAAATAAAACAGTTCCTACAAGAAATGAATGAGCGAATCATCATTTTCATAACGCTAACGTGAAAAACGAAATGTATGTTTTTTTCTTAGTGTTGTTATTGTTTCTACACAAATCAGAAAATCGTTTTCAAATTACTTTTGCAGTGTTGTTTTCGTTACTATAGAAACAAGCAAATCGTTTTTTTTTCATACAAAAATGTAAAACGTTTGATTGAAAGTGGTTATAATTTTTTCTGTGTAGGAGTTCTGAGATTTATTCGTAGTGTTGTGAAAATATGCTGACATTGAGGTCATTTTAATTTTCGAAAAGTTATTTAAAAAAAATATGTATGTATTTTCTCTATTTATTCAAAGGCTTTATTAGTCCTTAAGCGATGTTTAATTTTGAAGGAAATTTTTGTTTGTTTTGAATGTTTTTGTTTGAGTAGTTACTAAGACATTCTTTTATAAATTTTTAACTTATGCAAGATACATAGCAAATTAAAATAGCACTTTTGTTCTCTTTTACTCTTGGCTATTTAAATTATTAAAATTGTTCTATTTCGTTTTTTTTTTTTCTTGAAACAAATGACCGTGTTTTTATTCTTTTCACTTTATTAAATGAGCAGCCTTAAGCCAATGGCCTCAATCATAAGCGTAGCTAGACTGTTATTTTGGGGTGGGCAAGTGCACCCTCTTTTCAAAAATAAAAAATAACTACTTTTTTATTTTATTTTATTTATTTATTTATTTATTTACTTATCAGCTATTACAATACAACAAGAAAAAATCTTATATTAAAGTATTGGGTAGAAAAATTGGCATAAGGAAGAATACAATATAAATAATAATCATAAATCTTACATGCATACATAATTTAACATTACAATACTATTTATTAGTCACAAAATTGTTCAAATATGGCAGTTTTAAAATGACTTGCATTGCGTATAGTTTGAATATAAGAGGGTAGTTGGCTCCATAAGCGAATAGAATTTATGAAAAATTGCTGCGATGAGATGGCTCTTGTAAATTTTATATTGTTGATCTTTTGACCTCTGTTGGATCTAGAAAATATTAATCTTCTGAATAGATAATTTGGTTGTCTGTCATAGATAATTTTGTGCAAGAAGATAAGAGTTCGGCATTTTAATAAATTATCTAGGGTAACATTATATATTTGCTTAGCAAATTGTGAGATGCTATTGTTCCTTTTCACGCCAAATACATATCTAGCA
This sequence comes from Pollenia griseotomentosa, assembly GCA_963931875.1. Classification (NCBI taxonomy): domain Eukaryota; kingdom Metazoa; phylum Arthropoda; class Insecta; order Diptera; family Polleniidae; genus Pollenia; species Pollenia griseotomentosa. The sequence goes on from OZ007563.1 coordinate 145,907,579, forward strand.
ACATTATTATATGTCACATTCAGTTTTCGCCTACTTTCAGCATCACAACTTGCAAATAACTCACAGCCATATAAGAGGGTTGGTAACAGATAAGTCTTTGCAAGCAGCATTCGGATGTGTATTGGCGTAAAATACTGCGATATCCATAGATTTCGCAATATATAAAATGTTTTCCGGCAGTTTGCTCTGATGTGATCTGACCAGCTTAGCTCATTGTTAAATATAACCCCAAGGTTTTTTGCATTTTCTACAACATTAATCGGCGCATTATTCAAATGTAGTGGTGGAATAGTCGGAATATTAGTCCTTGGTGATCCAATTACTAAGCACACTGATTTTCTTGGGTTAAGGCTTAAACCATTTGCAGATGCCCATAAAAATATTCTTTGTAAATCTTTGGTTTATTAGCCCAACAGAGTTATGCTATGTTCATACGACGATATAAACCACTCGTTTCGCTCTCTGAAACTAGTTTGCCAAACATGCTGTTCATACGAATGATTCTTGTTTCATTTTGACATTTTTTTGTGTGTTGTTAGTGTGATTTTATTTAAAATAGATAAAAAAGTAATTAAAAGTTAAAAATATATAATTTAATACTTTTATTAATATTATTATTGTATAATTATCACTTTATTTTATTAAACATTAATTTTTATTTTGTTTTTTTCTTTGTTTTGATTTTTTTTGAGAGCTAGTTCAGATAAACTAACGATAAATGTTATCAAAATTGGAGATGATAGTACATTTTTCCTGTTTCGCAGCCTGTTTCAAAATGAAACGACCGGTTTCGCTCTCAAAATTTTGTATGGGGAAACAAGTCGTTTCAGTCATGTTTGGTGCGCGAAACAGGAATAAGAGAGCGAAACACGAATATTGCTGTCCGTGTGAACATGGTATTAGACACATCTGATTTGCTGCAACTTGTATACAATTGGACATCATCAGCGTACATTTGTATTTTACAATGTGTAACCTGCAACGGGAGATCATTGGCGTAAATGGAGTATAAAAGCGGTCCAAGTATAGAGCCCTGTGGTACACCTCTTGGCATCAAGCAGCTTGTGGATATATTTTCACCGGAACAAACACTTTGACTTCTATTACTTAAGTATGATGATAAAAGCTTTAACGCAGTTTCAGAAATAACACAAAACAACTTTTTATTAAAACAAAACATTTTTTTATTAAAACAAATTGAAAATTCACATATTAAATATGAACTAACAATTATTTAACAAATCTTATCCTAATACTTTATTTTATGTCCTGCCAGTGTCAGACAAAAATTTTCTCACCACGGGTTCTGTTCACTTATATAAATGTTCATCTAATTGGATAAGTGCTGCAGTGTCTCTTCTTCTTAAGCGAGTGTGGCCGCTATCATTCAAAATATTTCGAGCTAGTGGGTTCGGATGCAATTCGAGCCTTTTTAAGTATTTTACTGCATATTTCGAAATCATAGTTTTAACTAATGGAACATTGAGATCCTTGTGAATATTTGAGTTTTTAACATACCAAGGGGCAGCTGTGATTATTCGAAGAAGTTTATTTTAGCGCCTTTGAATTTTTTCTATATTAGAGACCGAGGCAGTGCCCCATATCTGAATACCATAGCACCAGATTGGCTTTAAGATGGAGTTATAGAGTAGAAGTTTGCAGTCAAGACTATGGACAGAGTTTATTCCAATAAGCCAATGAATTTGGATGGCTTTTAGTTTCATTTGAGTTAATTTTGCCTCTATATGGCTTTTTCACGTTAATCGGCGATCTAAATGTATACCGAGATATTTGACATGCGAATTTTTAGGTATTATTTGATTATTGATTTTAATAGGGAGACATGATTCTCGACGCAAGTTGAAATATATGATCCTGTAAGTATCGAGATGCTTCTCGGCTGTGTTCGTGCACGCTTAGAAAAGCTGTATCGTCTGCAAATGTTGAAGTTTGGGTTAAGTTGTTTGTTGGGATATCCGAGGTATATATTAAGTATAAAAGTGGGCCCAGGATGCTCCCCTGAGGGACTCCGGCGTCAATTGGCTGAGGAGAGCTTAAATAATCACCTTCTTTAATAATAAACTTTTGGCTGACTAAGTAGCTTTCTAACAGCTTGTGTGTGTTTACTAGTAAGTTTAGCTTCAATTTATTTAATAAGTCTTCATGCCTGAGTTTATCAAAAGCTTGAGAAACATCGATGAAGAGAGCGGAACAATATTTTCTTTCTTCAAAGGCTTTTCTTATGGCGTTTACTATTCGATGGGTTTGTTCAATTGTGCTGTGTTGTCTTCTTAATTTTTTCTTAAATTGGTGGTTAGGAACACATCTATTTTCATTTAAAATTGGGGTTAATTTTGACACTTACAGCTTCTCAAACAGCTTTGATATATTAGAAAGTAAGCTTATAGGCCTTTATGACTCCACTTTTGTTTGATTCTTTCCTGGTTTAGGTATCATGGTGACTAAGGAAACCTTCCACTTTTAAGGATAATATTAAAGGTGTAGAATAGCATTAAAAATTAAAAGAATAAGTTTCTTTGCTATGCTGGGTAGTTCCAAAAGCATTTTGTTGCTGATCATATCACAACCGGGGGCTTTCTAGGGGTTCAAATCACAAATAGCCTTTTCGATCTCTCTTATTTCAAATCTTAGGGGAACAGCTGCTCTAGCAGCAACGAGAGGTGTGTTGACCGCAATATTGTAAGATATTTTTAAGGTAAATACGTTTTTCAAATGATTAACAAACAGATTTCCTTTTTCAACATCGTTTCTTGCCCAACAACCATTCAAGTTTCTTAATGGTGGTTTAGAGACATCTGGTCTTTTGAGATTTCTAGCTGCACGCCATAATGAGTAGTCTGATTGTGGAGTTGCATCAAGTTCCTTAAGATATTCTTCCAGAGAAGGCGTTTTCTGAGTCTGCAGTAACTTTCTAAGCCTTTTTGTACACGCTTTTAGTAAATTCTTAAGTTGAGGGGATCTGTTTTGCCACTCTCTTCGAGCTTTTTTGTTTTTTTTTGGGGTTGTTCACGGAAGCCAGCGGATTTCCCATCTCTGATGTTAACTGTGTGTGAAGGGAGTTGACGACTTGGCATCATGTATTATATTTTAGAATTTTCTTTACTTTTTATGTATTTTTGGTTAATTTTTTATTGTTGTAACTTAAAATTTGTTCTAAGTTGAATCGTTTTTTGAAAGCCATATTGGACGGCTGTTTGTTTTGTACTCGGTTTTTTCAATTTAATTAGTAAATTTAAATCTTTTTGGTAGTTTAATTAACTATTGTGTAAATTTTATATTTTGTTAATAAAAATAAATGGAAATTTTATAATGTTTTTGGAAAAAACAAGAAAGTGTTTTTATATTTATATGGTATTTCGTTTAAATATTTGTGGCCTTTTCTGGTTCTCTTTCCAGCCTTTATAATATCACCAAGTTGTTTGGATACTTGGTGGATAGGTAAGCGCTAAAATCCCGAAGCTCCACTTTACACTCCATAAGCCCAGAAACGCAATCGGCGTCTTCTCGGGGAATATACCAAGGTGTTTGGATCCTTGGCTGGTATTCTGGAGCTGTAGCTCAAATCTACCATACAGTCCACACTCCACGGAACGTAATCGACGTTTTTAGGGGCAATACTGGAATGTTGAACAGCTTGTTTCAAAAAACTTTCAAAATTAACAATAGAGCGATCTAACTACTCCGGTGTACTGAGCGGAATATTTTCTGTGCAATGGGTACTGAGATATTTTTGATATTTTAACCAATTAATTTGCGTTTGGAGATACAATTCTATTGGGGTTCATTATAGTAACAATTGTAGGTGTATGGTCAGAAGATAATTCTAAGGAAGCTTCAACATGAATCGTTTCTATGGGGATGTTTTTAACCACGCCGAAATCGATAACATCTGGATTTTTTTGATGATCAGTAGGCCAATATGTTGGTTGTCCGCTCGCTACCACATTTAAATCCATTTTAGAAATTGTGTTAAATAAAACACGACCCTTTGGTGTTATAAGACGTGACCCCCAGAAGGTATGTTTAGTGTTATAATCGCCAGCGGCTAGGAAACACGATCCTAAAGATTTAAAATATTTATAATATTGGTTTTCTGATATTGAAAATCTAGGCGGGGAGTATAACGATGGAATAACTAGGTTTCTATTTAATTCCTCAACGCAAATGTTCGTTGCTTGTAGATAATCTTCACGATGATCACACATTAAGTAGTGTTTGACGCGGGTTTTTATTAAAATGGCAGAACCTCCACAAGCTCTATCTCGAGGGTCCTTGTTATCATATAGTATATAACCATTGATTTTAAACGTATTTCTTGAGGACAAATGAGTTCCAGAAACCATCATGACATCAATTTGTTTATTTTTGAGAAAGTATTCTAATTCATTTTTATGTTGCCGTTTGCGTTCCAAAAACAAATTTTTAAACAGTTCATGGTTTGTTAAGTACAGCTTGCAATAACATCGATTGCATTCTAAGAATTTCCTGCATCATATTACCCATTGTGTTCGTAAAATTATTTAATGTTTGCACTAATGTTTCCATGGTTTTATCTAGACGACTTAAATTAGAAACTGGAGTGTCATCATTACTTGCCGAAGCACCTTGCATTGGCCCATGGTTTGATTTTAGGACGTTAGCGTAAGAGGTTCTGTAATTACTAGGCTGCGGAGCCTGAATGTCATTATTGTTTACTTGATTAGTTACCTGCATTTGAGAGGCATTAGTTTTTGGTCCAACCGACTGCTTGACGATAGTGTATACAGGGCATCCTCTATAATTGGCTGTGTGATTACCACCACAATTGCTACATTTTTTAACGTTCGGGTCATTTTTACATTTATTGTAAGGAACTGCACCATGTAATTCACCACATACTACAAAAACAGGGGGTAAGTAGCAGTATGCCTTAGTATGACCATATTCCTGGCAGTTCAAACACTGCACGGGTCCATTTCTTTTGTGCGGCTCCTCCCTCTATTGTGATTTTTCTGTACAGTATATATTTTAAACTGTAAATAGGGTGCGTTTCGTTTTTTCATAGCTTAACGTCGCCGGGCTCCAACTTCACTCGAAATAGTGGTTGGGGATTTTTCCCCCTATTTTTAATACTTACCACATGTTTTATTTTGAAGCCTTTTTCTTCCAAGAAAGTTTTTATTTCTGCTGGGTCCACACATGAGTCAATTGCCTTAATCACTACCTGAAGGCCTTTGCTGCTCTTCAGTTGGTATGTATAAAAACTTTTTTTTAGTTCTTCAAATTTGTTAATTATTTTGCGGAAATCATTCTCATGATTTACTTGTATTTTTGTCTCGTTGCAGCTACGTAAAACGAATTTTCACCTATCACCGAGATCAAACTCTTTATAAGCTCATTTGAGTTTTGCTCCCTAAGATATATCTTGGGAGGCTTGGATGATTTTATCACGTTTGGTGCTTCTGAGGATTCGTCCTCAAGAATTGCAAAACGATTTTGAGAATTCATTCTATCAAAAGAAGGTACTTTTGAGGCCGAAGCAACTGCTGCAGAGGTAGGGCTGCGTCCCCGTTTAAGCACTGTTATGTACCTGTCCACACCAACTTGTACGATAGGCTTTTGAGAAGTTTTTACTTGAGTTACTGAGTTGTCCATAGCGGCTGTTTTGGGGTTAACCGTATCATCACTTATTAAAGTTTTTTTTGGCTCTGCGGCAACGCTTGCAGTTAACAAACACATAGTCTTTAGTAATTTACGAAAATGCAACCCTGTCATGATAAGTTGTTATTGTTTTTTAAAAATTTTCAAAGAATAATTAGATCAGGGAAGCATTTTTGAAAAATACGTAAGACTTTGTAGGATAGTGTGTAACGGCCGTAAGTAACATAACTCGTGTAGTAAAATTAATATGAAAAACGCTCAAAAAACTGAGTGCACGCTCAATCACTTGTGATGTGAAAAAAGCACATTTGACGTTTTATGTCATCAACAATTGTCAACGAAAATCGACTAACAATTATTGCAACATTAATTGTCAGCAATAAATATGTATGTACTAAAAATTGCTGTCTACAATACACAGGGTCTCCACCTGAGATAAGATATAAGATTTTTATATCAGCAAACGTCAAATTCAATCGCAGAGAGTATTATCTTACGTGTGGACTCTCAAATAGTGTTAGGATTCATATTATAATAAATGTTATGAGAAATCTAATAACAACTATCCCATAAGATGAGTTGTCAAAAATACACATATACATACTTAAGCTTCGTACAGACGATGGTCTGATCTTACAATATTGTAAGCAGGCGTTCCCAACAGCAATATTTTTCTGACAATGGCGATTGTAAGATGCATTAATTTTGCACTTCTGCATATACATATGAGCTTACAATGTTCACACAGTTGTAAGACATTTTAGTCAATTTTAATGCAATTTAAGCAACGCTGCTTACCAATATTGTAAGATCTGACCATCGTCTGTACGAAGCTTTATATGTACATATGTACATATAAAACGATAATAAGACGCTATCATCAAAATGTATAATTTTTTAGTGCAAATAGTAAAAATCTTTTTTTTTTTTTTTTTTTTTTTTTTTCTCATTATTTATTTATTGAATCTTCATATATTAAATATGAACTAACACTAATTAATCAAATCTTATCCTAGTTCTTTATTTTATGTCCTGCCAGTGCAAGACAAAAATGTTCTTCATCACGGGTTCTGTGTCACATTTACATATGTGTTTATCGCTCATCTTAATGGGTAAGTGCTGCAGTGTCTCTTCTCCTTAAGCGAGTGTGGCCGCTGTCATTTAAAATATTTCGAGCTAGTGGATTTGGGTGCAACTCTAGCCTTTTTAAATATTTTACCGCATACTTCGTAATAATAGTCCTTACCAGTGGCACATTGAGATCTTTGTGGATATTTGAGTTTTTAACATACCAAGGGGCAGCTGTGATTATTCGAAGAAGTTTATTTTGGCGCCTTTGAATTTTTTCGATATTTGAGGCCGAGGCAGTGCCCCATAGTTGAATACCGTAGCACCAGATTGGCTTTAAAATAGAGTTGTAAAGTAGTAGTTTGCAATCGAGACTAAGAACAGAATTTCTTCCAATAAGCCAGTTAATTTGAATTGCTTTTAGTTTCATTTGGGTTAATTTTGCTTCTATATGGCATTTCCATGTTAAACGCCGATCTAGATGAATACCGAGATATTTGACATGCGATTGTTGAGGCACTAGTTGATTATTGATTTTAATAGGGGGGCATGTTTCCCGACGCAAGGTAAATGTAATATGTACGCATTTTTGCTCATTGACCTTTATTCTCCATTGTTTTAACCACAGTTCTAGTTGAAATATATGATCCTGCAGGTATCGAGATGCTTCACGACTGTTCTCGTGTACGCTTAGGAAAGCTGTATCATCAGCAAAAGTTGAGGTTAGGGTGTAATTGTTTGTCGGCATGTCCGAGGTATATATAAGATAAAAAAGTGGGCCCAGGATACTTCCCTGAGGGACTCCAGCTTCAATTGTCTGAGGAGAACTTAAAAAATCACCTTCTTTAATAATAAATTTTCGACCGACCAAGTAGCTTTCTAACAGCTTGTGTGTGTTAACCGGTAGGTTCAGCTTCAATTTATGTAGCAAACCTACATGCCAGACTTTATTAAAAGCTTGAGAGACATCGATGAAGAGAGCGGAGCAATATTTTCTTTCTTCAAAGGCTTTTCTTATGGCGTTTACTATCCGATGGGTTTGTTCAATTGTGCTATGTTCTCGTCTGAAACCGAATTGATGGTTAGGTATACACCCATTGTCATTTAAAATTGGGGTTAATTTGGACGCTAAGAGCTTCTCAAACAGCTTTGATATATTAGATAATAATCTGATAGGCCTATATGACTCAACTTTGGTGTGATCTTTTCCTGGCTTTGGTATCATCGTAACTAAGAAGACCTTCCATTCTTGAGGGTAGTATTCAAGTCGTAAAATAGCATTAAAAATTAAAAGAATAATTTTCTTTGCTATGCTGGGTAGCTCCAGAAGCATTTTGTTGCTGATCTTATCAAAACCAGGAGCCTTCTTGGGGTTTAAATCACAAATAGCTTTTTCGATTTCTCTTATCTCAAATCTTAGGGGAACAGCTGCTCTAGCACCAACAGGTGGTAACTCGGCCGCAATATCGTGAGATATGTTTGGGGTAAATACGTTTTTTAAATGATTAACAAACAGATTTCCTTTTTCAACATCATTTCTTGCCCAACTACCATTCAAGTCTCTTAATGGTGGTTTAGAGACAACTGGCCTTTTGAGATTTCTAGCTGCACGCCATAATGAGTAGTCTGATTGTGGGGTTGCATCAAGTTCCTTAAGATATTTTTCCAGAGAAGCCGTTTTCTGAGTCTGCAGTAACTTTCTAAGCTTTTTTGTACACTCTTTTAGTAAGTTCTTAAGTAACGGGTATCTGTGCAATTGCCACTCTCTTCGAGCCCTCCTTTTTTCAGACAAGAGACGCTCGACATCTGTGGAATATATTTTAATATTTTTTGTTTTTTTGGGGGCAATACTGGAATGTTGAACAGCTAGTTTCAGAAAACTGTCAAAATTGGCAATAGAGCGATCTACATACTCCGGTGTACTAAGCGGAATATTTTCTGTGCAATGGGTGCTAAGGTATTTTCTATATTTTAACCAGTTAATTGTCGTAGCTGTCGTCGCTAAGTGACCAGTCGGAGATACAATTCTATTGGGGTTCATTATAGTAACAATTGTAGGTGTATGGTCAGAAGATAATTCTAAGGAAGCTTCAACATGAATCGTTTCTATGGGGATGTTTTTAACCACGCCGAAATCGATAACATCTGGATTTTTTTGATGATCAGTAGGCCAATATGTTGGTTGTCCGCTCGCTACCACATTTAAATCCATTTTAGAAATTGTGTTAAATAAGACACGACCCTTTGGTGTTATAAGTCGTGACCCCCAGAAGGTATGTTTAGCGTTATAATCGCCAGCAGCTAGGAAACAGGGTCCTAATGATTTAAAATATTTACAGTATTGGCTTTCTGATATTGAAAATCTAGGCGGTGAGTATATGGATGAAATTACTAGGTTTCTATTTAATTCCTCAACGCAAATGTTCGTTGCTTGGAGATAATCTTCGCGGTGATCAAACATTAGGTAGTGTTTGACTCGGGTTTTAATTAAAATGGCTGAACCTCCACAAGCTCTATCTCGAGGGTCCTTGGTATCATATAGTGTATAACCATTGATTTTAAACGTATTTCTTGAGGTCAAATGAGTTTCAGAAACCATCATGACATCAATTTGTTTATTTTTTAGAAAGTATTCTAATTCATTTTTATGTTGGCGGATGCCGTTTGCGTTCCAAAAACAGATTTTTAAACAGTTCATGGCTTGTTAAGTACAGCTTGCAATAACATCGATTGCATTCTTAGAATTTCCTGCATCATATTACCCATTGTGTTCGTAAAATTATTAACTGTTTGCACTAATGTTTCCATGGTTTTTTCAAGACGACTTAAATTAGAAACTGGAGTTTCATCATTACTTGGCGAAGCGCCTTGCATTGGCACATGGTTTGATTTAAGGACGTTAGCATACGAGGTTCTGTTATTACTAGGCTGCGGAGCCTGAATGCCATTAGTGTTTACTTGATTTGGTACCTGCATTTGTGGGGGATTAGTTTTCGGTCCAGCCGACTGCTTGACGATAGTATATACAGGGCATCCTCTATAATTGGCAGTGTGATTTCCGCCACAGTTGCTACATTTTTTTACATTGGGGTCATTTTTAGACTTATCGCACTGGACTGTACAATGTAATTCTCCACATACGACGCAAACAGGGGGTAAATAGCAGTATGCCTTAGTATGGCCAAATTCTTGGCAATTAAGACATTGAACGGGACCATTTCTTTTGTGCGGCTCCTCTATAGTTATTCTTCTGTAGAGAATATATTTTAAATTATAAATAGGATGCGATTCAACGGGACCATTTCTTTTGTGCGGCTCCTCTATAGTTATTCTTCTGTAGAGAATATATTTTAAATTATAAATAGGATGCGATTCATTTTTTTTAAGCTTAATGTCGCCAGGTTCTAATTCTACCCGAAATAATGGTTGGGGATTTTTTTCCCTGTTTTTAATATTTGTAACGTTTTTTATTTTAAAACCCTTCTCTTCCAAAAAAGTTTTAATTTCATCTGGGTCCACGCATGAGTCTATGCCCTTGATCACTACCTGAAGACCTTTGCTGCTCTTTAGTTGGTATGTGTAAAAGCTTTTTTTAAGGGCTTCGAATTTGTTAGTTAATTTACGAAAATCATTCTCATGATTTACCTGTATTTTTGTCTCATTTATATTTCCACGCTTGATTGCAGCTACGTAAAACGAATTTTCACCTATTACCGAGATCACGCTCTTTATTAACTCACTTGAGTTTTGCTCCCTTGGATATATCGGGGGTGGCTTAGAAGATTTTATAACGTTTGGTGCTTCCGAGGATTCATCCTCGAGAATTGCAAAACGATTTTGAGAGTTTATTTTATCAAAAGATGGTACTTTTGAAGCCGAAGCAACTGCTGCAGAGGTAGGGCTGCGACCCCGTTTAAGCACTGTTATGTACCTGTCCATACCAACTTGTACTTGAGGCTTTTGACCACTTTTTACTTGAGATGTTTGCATTGCATCTGTGTTAGAGTTCATGGTACCATTTGTTAATAAGATTGTGTTTGCCGTTGTGGCAACACTTGCAAGTGAGAGGTTTATATTTTTTAACGTATCACCATCAACCGTCTTTGTAAAAAGAGAGGGCGAAAGGGATCGTGTTCTAAAAATTGGTTTAGCCGTTAGGTAGTTACTATTGTTTTCTTTTGTTTTATTTATTACAGCATTGTCTTCGTTAGCATGCACTGTCACATAAACATTTCTATCATTTAGTTTTATTGTTGTTTCATTGTTTTTATTCATGCAATAAATTGTTTTTGTTTTTCACCGTTTAGCTGTGCTTTTAATATTTTTGTTATTTATTGTATTTTACAACAACAAGAAAATAAGAACTTTAAACTAAAATGTTTTTGCTCAGAATATGTATGTATACATACAGTGGCGGACACGAATTTAAGACACGATATATAACGAACTTAGTTATGATCATTTTTACAACCCTGCAATATCAAATTAGATTTTATTTATTTTTTGGTGTACCCTGTAATGTTAAGAAAAAGTACCGTTATTTGGTTTTGTTTGTTTTAAAATTTTGTAACTGTTTTTATTATATTATTGTAAAAACGGGCATTTAAGGCTGGCCACGAATTTAAAACATATTAGACCTATCTGGTTTTTAAGTGATTGTTTAGTGTTTTTTGAAGCTTAAAGGTAAGAAATGAATGTTTTATTCTATTTTATGTTGGAATACATCAAAATATTTAGTTAGAAATGGCTCAACAAATGAATACTGATGGAAAAACAGTAATGGAGATTTCCAAGCTACTTAAATGTTCCAGATCGAAGATTTACAATGCCGTGGAACATATCAAGCAACATGGTACCACCAAAAATGTCAAACAGCAACCTAGAGCCCGAAAAACTACACCCAGGGAGGATAGCTTAATTTATAAAGCAGCTGTTAAAGATCCTTTCAAGAGCTCAAGTAAAATTAGAAATGAGTTATCATCGGATTTTGGTATTAATATATCGTCCAGGACAATAAGAAGACGTCTAAACGAAAAAAACTTACGTGGGTGTATTGCACAACGTAAACCACTTGTGTCAAAAAAAAATATTAAATCTCGACTAGCGTTTTCTAAGGAACATATTAATAAACCGATGACGTTTTGGAAAAATATACTCTTGAGTGACGAGTCAAAGTTTTGCCGCTTCGGTTCTGATGGAAAACAGTACGTATGGCGCCCTCCAAACCTAGAGCATCACCCAAAGTACACCCTTAAAACAGTTAAGCATGGTGGTGGAAATGTCATGGTGTGGGCAGCATTTTCCTGGCATGGTGTAGGTCCCATTCACAAGATTAGCACCAAAATGGACCAACACACTTACAAAAACATACTGACGAGCATTATGATGCCATTCGCTGAAGACAACATGCCTTTAATATGGAAATTTATGCATGATAATGACCCTAAACACACTTCACGCCTAGTTAAGAGTTACTTAGAGGAAAACTATATCACTGTTCTGAAGTGGCCAGCCTAATCACCGGATCTCAATCCAATTGAGAACTTGTGGAATGATGTTGAGAAGCATGTACGAGCAGTGAAGGCAAAAAATTTGGGCGATTTATGGGAAGAAATCCAAAAAGCTTGGTATGCCATTCCAAAGGAACGTTGTAGGGCATTAGTTGAAAGTTTACCGAGGAGATGTGCTGCTGTGATCCAAAATAAAGGATTTCCCACCAAATACTAAAATTCTTTTATGAAGCTGAGCTTTACTTTAGTGAATTAACTTTTATTTTGCCTATGTCCTAAATTCATGACCAGGCTTAAACTGGATTTAATCTGTATAATATGTAAATAAAATTTTCTAACAAAATATACGTAGTTAACTATTGTCAATTTTTTTTTTATAACATTACTAGGATCTTTGAAAAAATAACATAGATTTAAAAATTTTTCGATAAGGTGTAAAAATAATCAGATATATATAAGTGATATGACGTGTCCTAATTTGTTGGCCACCACTGTACATACATATGTATGAACATTAGTACGTATATATTTTTACTATTTTTCTTTATTTAATATTTTTTTCGTATTAATTGTTCACTTTTATGTTAAATAATTAAAATAACAAAATATATCATTTATTTTCAAGCGTCCATTCGCTGTTTATATAACAAAAACAAATGTGATTAATTAAAAATTCAAATTGTATGCGGAGTTAAGAATACACGTCTGTATCACAACAAAGCACGAACCGAACTCTAGTAAAAATCTTGTGTTAAAAAAAAACAATATTTTAAACTAAAATATAAAAACCGGTTTTTGTTCTACTCTAAAAATATATGCAAAAATGTGAAAAGTTGTCGGTTTTTCTTTTAAATATGTTGCAACAATAAATGGCAAATTTGTACCCGAAGTTACAACTGAGTGTGAGATAATACCCTTTTTTGCATCTGCGTAAAGTACTTTTTTATGCAATCATGTATTTTTTTTTACTTTTTTCTTGTGTTTGCGTACAATTTGGTTAGTGCTCAGGGTTGTCAGATAGATTTTGACCTTTTTCGCCAAATTCAAAGTGAAAAATCGCCAAAGCATTAATTTTAAGTTTTTGAAAATAAAATACATATTTTTGTATTTATACCCAGCGGGAAAATAAGGAATTGATTACATAAATAACTAAAAAAATAATATATTATTTTCGAAAGATTAATAATGCATTCATTGGAATCGAGAAAGTAATTTTATTGACACAAAAATTATGCATTGATTACCACGTATATTTCCACATTTGCAGAACAAGGAATGAATTGTTTCTGTTCGTGACAATTATTCGTATTTTTTAGAATTATTTTATTCATTATTATTTTATTTTATTCAATGAGTTCTGGAAACAAATATTAATCAAGATATGTATTACATTCTCGTTTCCTATTGATTAAACTCTCCTGCTGGGAAACAAAGATTTGATATACATTTGTATTTAGTGTAGTTATATAATATATCTAAAACGCTTCACCCGCAATATTCATTTTTTGTCTTTCCTTTTGACTACATTGTGAGGGTATTACGATTCAAGAAGTTCTAATTGCATTCTATTTACTTCGAAGGCAAATTTAGTGGAGTTCTTTGTTCAACATAGACATTACTTGTTGTAATTACCAGCATATAAACAATATCTAAAACAAGTTCCTTAAAATGGGTACATACCTGACGTATCCTTGAAGCTATAAAATTTTGGCCTAAACTGATTAAAATTTGATGGAATATCATCATTAAAATACTCTTTCCAATTAACAAACTGTAATTTTTTCCATTGTGTTTAATAAACATCCAAAGGTGCGTTAGGATTCATAAAAATCTTTAAAATATCTTTAACATGAACGAGTGTAAAACGGCGAATCCCTCTGAGGAGATCGAGTGGTTGCGATCAAAACATGTTAGGGCAACCTGCAGCCCGCGGTTCGAATCCCGGCCACGGTCAAGAATGAAAGATTATCAATAACAATGTCTAAGTTCATACGGCTCTTTCTTTACTGAAAAGATTGCTACTTTATAGGCGAGAGGGGCGAGTGGAAAAGAAACGAGTACATACCCCTCGTCTCTCTCGCCTATAAAGTAGCAATCTTTTCAGTAAAGAAAGAGCCGTATGAACTTAGACAATTTTAATAAATTTTCATGTTGTAAAATTCCTTTCTTCATAGAAATAATTTAATGAAAATTAAATTTAATGAACTTAAGCCTAATTAAAAATATTGAAAATTTGGAATAAAAACAAATTTTATATTTGATAATAAATTGCCACATTTTATAATGGAAAAATGTTCATAAACTTCAAATACATATATTAATGTTTAAAGGGATTTTATTTGTTGATTCTTTCAAGAGCATTTTTAAACATGAAAAACAATTTTCTCGAGGATTTTCATTATCTTCATCAGCCATTTCAGCCTAATTAAGTTTCAAATACTGACCATACATATAAATGCCTTAAATTTAATACATACAAATACTAAAATAAAAATAATATTATTACTTCGTATTGAATTTAACGAATTTTAAAATAAATTCTTGGCTCATCAGAAATAGCCAACAAAATCGCCAAACTATTTTATAAATCGCCAAAAATTCGCCATGTCGCCAAATCGAAAATTAGGTCGCGAAACAAGTTTGAAATTCGCAACGTTTGGCGAGAAATCGCCACATCTGACAACCCTGTTAGTGCCCATTCACACTATACGATTTTTGTCGTTGCGATTCTTACTTTATAGACAAGAGGGGTGAGAGGAATTATAAGGGATACAGAAGCGAGTGTACTCTTCGATTCGTTTAGTTCATTCATTCGTTCTCTCAATTTTCTCTCATTTGACGAAAAATGTTTTAAGGCTGTTACGACAAAAATCGTACAATCTAAATATGAGACCGACTTCTAAG
Organism: Pollenia griseotomentosa; assembly: GCA_963931875.1. Classification (NCBI taxonomy): domain Eukaryota; kingdom Metazoa; phylum Arthropoda; class Insecta; order Diptera; family Polleniidae; genus Pollenia; species Pollenia griseotomentosa. Next base: position 145,922,722 of record OZ007563.1, read on the forward strand.
AGGAAACGACAATAATCGCAACGACAAAAATCGTATAATGTGAATTGGGACTAACATTGTGATTTGGGTTATATTGCGATAGATATAAAAACTTTTTGTTTTTCGTTTGTTTTCTTTTATTTAATAATAAAAGTAATTTTTGGGAATACAAAATAGAGTGCCCAGGTAGGCTAGCTGGTAGCGAGCTAGTCTATCAGCGCCGGGGTTGCGGGTTCGATTCCCGCCTGAGACTCTGGTTTCTTTCCTGCAGACAAGCATATAGCTTCGAGGGATTAGCTTAGGAAATTAAAAAAAAAATCGCCCATGAAGCACATAATGATGAAAGTGTAAAAGTTGCAGTGTTGCCACTTTGTGGGTAATTACCCGAATTTGGTAAATTGTCGTGGGTAGAGGGTGGGTAATTTCTCTTAGGTGTAATTCAGGTATTATTTTAAATTCTTACCTCAGAAACCCAAATAAAATCAAAATTCGATGTCAGTGATGATATTTATTTATTTTTAAATATTGTTGATAAAAATACACAGTCTTCTGAACCAAAGTCTCGGTTTCTTTTAAATAAAAGACTTCAGTCATTAAATATATATTTTCAAAAGATAAATGACGCAAGTTGGACTCTTAGATTAGGATAAAGATGACTATCATAGTGATTTAGAGCCCGAAGTTTATCGAAAAAAGTTATTCAAACTACAAACTAGCCTGGGAGTAGAAATGTTTCCAATATTCCAAAATATTCATTCAATTTTCAATTTTCGTTTTTTTTTTAATAAATGACTTAATGTCATCACTTGCATCATATCCTAAAATATCATAGTCACATTAGGTTCCGTTACGATTTTATAGCAAAAACAATTTTATTTCAAGCGACAACCTTCATACAAAATTTTTATGAAATAAAATAAAAAAACTTCTCCCGTAAAATTTTATTATGATTAAGTTTGAAGAATATTTAACGCCCTTAAACTGAATTACGAAAGGGACAGTTGTATAAAGGGTATTTTTTTAGACCATGAGACTTAGAATGGTAGAAAACACAAAACAAATGAATTTTAATCGCAGATTCATCAACGGCATTCCCATTTGAAACTGATTTAAAACAAATTGTCCCTGAAGAAACGCATTGCAGACGTCCAATTTTGTTCCTCTTTTCGAGCATTGCTGGCTGCTTGTCACGAATAAAATGAACAATGTTGAAGTCGTCAATTGTTGCTGGTTTATCAGCATAAACCAGTGACTTCACAGGCCTACGGAAAACAATCAAGTGCTGTCACATCGCACGGCCTTGAAATCCAATTGACAGTTTATTTTCTCGAAATCAACACATCGCCTTCATTTGTGAAAAAATAAGTTGCGTCATGAATCGTTGTCTGATTTTCAAAATAAATTTGGATTATTTGGTGACGTTGTTCAAGCATGAATCTATTCATAATGATGTGCCTGAGCAAAAAGTGAGAGCAGAATGACAGTTCGTTTGACAGCTAATCTTTTGTAAGCTTTTCGGACTTAAAAAACACCCATAATAAAAGAATGACAATGAGCATTTTGAACCTTCCCTAGGTATATGCAACCAAATGTGGAAGTTAAACTCATTATTTTTAGAGTTTTATTTTATGTTTTTGAGTCTTTAATGTTATTTATTTTAATGTTAATTTGTTTTAAATTACAATTAAAATCTTAACAGTTTGACATATTGATCTACTTTCAATGAGTTTGTTTGTTTGCTTCTTTGTAAATGTCTTTTGTTAAATAAAACCTCCATTTTTTTATCAGGTGTATTTTCATTTAAATCGGGTAATTTTGATTCATCTCAAGTGTAATTTTGAATTTTTCTGGTGGTTACACTGAATAGTTGTAAAACAAAGCAGCTAATTTAGTTCTATTGAAGTTGCACAACATGTAATGCTGGGTACACACGATGCAATGCATTTACGCAATCTAGCAAATTAAATTCATTTTCATTAATTTTTCATTAATTCCAGATTGCATCAACATCAAAATGTATTGATATTTTGAGATTGCATTGATGTAGTTTACATGAAGATTGCATTGTGTGTACCCAGCATAACACTTCGAGTGATTATAGGTAACATTATAAAGTGTTACATGTATTTACTGTAACATATTTTTCTCAGAAAATAAATCGCCATAAGATTAACATAAAGAAATGTGTTCTCCCATTCTGTCCAGGTTCTCTCACATTAGACTTGCCAACTGGCCAGTTTTCGCCGGGACAGTCCAGTTTTAGAGTGGAATGTCCCGTGTTCCGTCGATACTCTGAACTGCACGCCATTTGTCCCTTTTTTCTTTAACTAACTTTTTTATTACCTGCCACAACAAATCAAAAAAATCGAGAGCTTTTTAGCACTTATTTTAGTACACAGAAAAAAGTAACAAGATTTAGTATGTCATTAATAAAATTTTTGTTAACTCTTCCAAATTTTCTTTATTAAATTGTTCTTAAATTGTCATATTAACAATTTGTTTTAGTTAAAAAAATAAAAAATATTTCTGTCAAAAATTTTCAACACAAAATTTAAAAAATTCATTTTTTTTTTGTTTAAATCTCGTAAAAAACTAATGCTAGTACTATTATTGAAAACAAAGTTATCTTAGGGGTAAGTGACGCTGTTATTTGAAACTTCCTACCGAAATTTTAACGCGGTTTAATTTGTTATAGTTTTCAAATTATTTTTGATGATTGTTCAAGAATCGGGTTTGAGCACGTGTTACGTACGACCTTCTTCTGCATCCCCTCCTAAGTCCGTTTATGTTAAAGATATGTATTTGTGATGAGATTTTTATTATATTAACCCATTAGAAGTCTCTGTACTTAAATGAGTACAGCTGGCATTTTACAAGTTTCTAAGCAACAACAACGAATTTTTAATCAATGTACCATTATTTCTGTTCACAACAATAATACCAACAGCAGCTAAAAAATAATTTGTGTTTCTTTTTAATTTTTCTGTACAAAAGAATAAGTCTGATTTGTATTACAAAAGCAGTGTGAAGGTATGAACCAGAGAAAGCCAAAAAGTTATATTTTTAATACTTCCCAGCGGTAAATGGAACTAAGTACCTAGATTATAATCGATGACATTAGTATAACATTCTAAGCGAGCGATTTAATGACTTATAATGTTATATATGTGTAATCTAATAAATATCACCTACTAATTATAACTTCGATTACAATATAAGCGGAGTGTTAGTTAGTGTGTTTATGTTAAAAAAATTTATGAATTATATTTCTACTAATTAAAACTCCGATTAGAATGTAAGTGACGAGTTAGTGTTTTTTTGCACATAAATGCAAAGACACAAAAAATACCGTTATAGCGGCTTTAGAAAAGAAAGAAAAACAAGAAATATGTATCACTATACAGATGTTACTTTTAAGTTGATAGTGCAACAGAAAGGTTACTTAAAGTTTGTAAAGAAATAAATAATAATAAATTTCATTTTCATAACAAATAAATAATAGCTATAAAAAATTAATATTTATAAATAAATCTAAGTTTAATATAAATCAATATGGAAGGTTTTTCTTCGAGAAATATAAAGCGGTTGATGAAAAAACGAGAAAGTGTTGAAAAAATTATTGTAAATAGTGTAATTTCTCTTAATTCTGAAAGTGTTCCCACAAATGATTTAGTCGATAATGTTACGAACGACGTTTTAGATATCATATTCAATAAAACTGATTGTCAAGAAATTTCAAGTGAAAAAAATGAAGATTCATTAACGACAAAATTAAGCACGTGGTACAATAAATATAATCCGGGTAGAAGGTGTTGTGACGAACTATTAAAAATATTAAATTCCGAAAAAATAAACGTGCCCCTTTCAACCAACACCTTAAATAAAAATCGGCAAAAAATTATTGTGAGAAGTGTAAATCCAGGACAATACTTTCACTTAGGTGTTAGAAAGTACTTGGATTCAATACAAACTAAAATAATGAACCATAAAGAACTATTATTAGATATTGGCATTGATGGTCTGCCATTATTTAAGAGTTCGAAAAAAAGTTTGTGGCCTGTTATGGGGCATATACATAACATAGATAATCCTGAAGTGTTTCTAATAGGTTCATATTTTGGAGAGCAGAAACCACAAAACGTCAACCAATATTTACATGATTTTTTTTATGAAATGTTAGATTTGCAAGAAAATGGCTATATTGTAAATGATGTAGCGGTAAAAGTAATGATAAGGGCAGTAATTTGTGATTCGCCAGCACGATCATTTCTTTGCGGTACTGTTGGACACAATGCATTTAAAGGTTGCTCGAAATGCACACAAACTGGCAGACGTATTGCTAATGTTACAGTCTATAGTGATCGTGCTGGTATTCATAGAACTGATGAGGACTTTTTAAACCGAAAAGATCTTGGATATCATTCCGGTTTATTTAAGGAAGAACAATCCGTTTTTGAAAAGCTCAAGGTGAAAATGGTCACGCAATTTCCCATTGACGTGATGCATTTAATAGACCTTGGGGTAACGAAATAGGTCCTAAATTGCTTGATCCGAAGGGAGGCCGTCTTTGACAAATTAAAGAAGGAACAAGTCTTTTCAATTTCAGTAATGCTTACTTCTTTTTATTCTTTTGTTCTTTGCGAGTTCGCTAGAAAGCCCAGAACTCTAGACGAGTTGCCACGATGGAAAGCAATTGAGTAAAGGCAATTCATTTTATACACATCTATCGTGATTTTTAAAGATATCTTAAATAGTTACTATTTTTATCACTGGTTGCTACTTCACTGCTCCTACAGACTTCTACTCTCTAAATCAAATCATTCAAAGCAAATTGACATTTCCGAAAGTATGCTTACATATTTTGTCCAAAATTTTAGTACTCTTTATCCTGAAAAGAGATTAACTCAAAACGTTCACAATTTACTACATATTTCTCAATGCGTTCGAGATATAGGGCATCCTCAAACATTTTCTGCTTATAAATTTGAGAATTTCTTGCAAATTATTAAGAAAAAAATTAAAAGTCCAACAAATGTTCTACAACAAATTAATAATCAGTTTAATATGTACAAATATCCTCAAAAAAGGGAATGCGTTCAAATTAAAAGAAACAAAAACGGCTGCATCAAACATTTTGCTACGGATTTGTTTAAATTAACAACACAAAAACCGAATAATGTTTGCTCTATTTCTCCCGGAGTTCCATTTGTTATAAATTCATTAATTGAGGAAAATTCTGAATATTTTGTTGTTGGTAAAAGATTTCAGTCTCTTTCAAATTTCTTTGAAGAACCATTAAAATCAGGACCCGATATGGGAATATATCTAACATCAACTGCTTTAAGTCATGAAGAAAAATATTCTGTAAATGAAATTTTATTTAAATATGTATCTTTACCATATCATGGCAGTACTGTTGTGATACCCATTATTCATACTAATGATATTTATTAATTAATTAAAAAGACATTAAATATATCTATGTTTATATAATTCAGTCTAAGGTCCAACATTTTTGTCACTGGTTTATTCTTTTATGTGTAAATTTAAGCTTATATTTAAATTTATGTAGTTAACTATATTAGAATTATTGACTCTAGTACTATTATAATTATGTAGGCTTAATTTCGTACTGTGCAACAAAAATTTAGATTCGTTAATTGACTTGAAGATAATATTAAATTAATATCGAAATATTCGTTAAATGAACGAAATTTTTAATTCAATACTACTGGATCTTGAACCTTACTTTTTTTGCATAAAACATAAATTTTAAATTTCAAAGAAAACATAATTAAAATGGCTATGATACCGCTAAAAACCTTTACGGATAACAACAATGAAAATGAAAATATATTGTCTATGATCAAACAAGTTTTAAGTAATCAAGCAATTATGTTGCATGAATTGCAAAATGTTAAAAGTGAAGTGGAAAAATTAAAAGGTAAGTATAAAGAAACATTTGATTAAAAATAAAACGAAGAATATCTCTAATTTGTAGCAAGATTTTCATAAGTCAATAAACCTAATTTTTTTACTTTATTTTCCTAAAATCACGTCTTTTGATTCATGATAATATTGAAGCAAATGATTCAAATAATTAATAGGAAAACTCGAAATGTTTTTAATTCCAGCTGCCCAAAACCAATCATCAACATTTTTAACACAACTTCTGCATAGAAACATCCATATAGGAAAGATTCCCGATTTTCCAATTCCAAACCTGGGGGAAATGGAACGGATAAATAATCTTATTTGCCAAGATCCGGATTCATATGTAAGCTTGGAAAAAATTAATTTATTAATCTGTAAACTTAATAATATACCTATATGTACTACATTCCTTTAGATCGCAAAAATAAAAACCATCTTGAGACCAGGAGGCCTGGAGAAAAATTTCGACCGCATATTGGGCAGAGAAGTTTACGTGGCCCTAAATTATGATGGCGTTAATGGAAAAAGAGGGTTTAAAGAATTTAAATCGCTTCATGATGCAGTTTTCGGTAAGATTTGTTTAGACTTTTTATATTTCATTTATACTAACAAATTTCACTTTGTTTATTTCCAGATGCTGTCAAGGAAGAGGGCTCAACAATTGATAAGTTTAAAAAAATTATGCAGCAATGCTTTAAAACTTATAAAAACAGATATTTTGCAAAAAAATGCAGAGATAAAAAAAAAAATAATTTATAATATAAAATCAAATTGAAATCGAATTAAAAATTTAGGTTGTAATACTTAGTTTAAGTTTTTTTATGTGCCTTAATCCCTAAAGTGAAATATATTTATTTATTTTTATTATTTTTTTTTTGAAAATAAAGCATTCTTTTAAATAAACTTGCATTAGACTTTCAATTATAAAATCATCAGGATTAGTGGTACCACCTCATATTCTTGCCTTACAAATGCAAGTCCGACTGTAAACGACATACATTACAGTTTAATTTGCCTGAATTTATTGACATGCCATCAAGCTCGCTTAGAACACCACTTATAACGTAAGTGAAATGGCACTTACTGACATCGCTGCTTACATTTTAAGCGAGAGCACACTAATTAAGCGGCCTATGACACTCGTGTGTAAATGTAAGCAAAAATATAAGCGACAGCATCAGTACTGATTACTACTAAATATTACTGACATCAGCGATTAAGTAATGGGTATTTTTACCGCTGGGTTCTTACCTATTCATACTCCACCGAGCACGAGTACAGACAGGTATGAATACCAATAAGTATGAACATAAATAAGTTTGTATAGCAACCGGTATGAGTATGATTAAACAGGCATGCGTATGGATATTAGTATGAATGCGTATGAGTATAGGCATGTATCGATGTAACTTCAACAAGTAACTTCAACAACTCGTATGGTTATTGTAAAGCAAGCAGTGTAGCCAGGACCTAAAAATGTTTGATGCAGAAAAGATATTTATATTTTAAGTATTTTCCAAAACCAGCAAAACAAATATAGCACTGATTAAATAAGAATTAATTAATTTATGTGAAAGCAAAATTAAAACATAAATATTTTCTAATATTATATAATATATTTTCTACGAAAGGGGTCTTTTATAAAAAAAATTTAAAAACAGAAGGCTATCAACTATTTTGGAATCTATTTTGTTTCTTTTTTCATGTTTCTAGCTAAAGAGAAAACACGTTTTGATGCTGCGATTGCAGAAATTTACATGATTCTTGATTTTTATAAAGATAACCATGAGTATCTTGTGGAGTTGTTTTTCCACCATAGCGTGATGTTGTAGTCTTCAGTAAGGGTAACATTTTCGTTGGCATACTGATCGACTTCAGCCTTTAAATTTTAAACGTCTTAAAAATGCAACTGCCAACAGATAAACATCTCAAAGTCATACTATGTATGAATGAATTTACCTGTTGTATCTCATTTCTTAATTCCGAATATTAGATTTATATTTTTTTTTGGTATTCGGCAACTTTTTGTGTTTTTATTAAGAACGATTCAAGTAAAACGAAGTATTTTAATTTGCATCCATTTTGTCATTTTTTCGGATTTTCTTAAAAATAGTTTTTTCTATTTATATAAGAACCCAGATCTTTATTTTCCGAAGATTTTTGTAAAGTCAGAAATAACAAAAAAAATTCTGGCAACACTAATGAAAAAAAATTAATAAATAAAAAATGTTTGAAGTCAATGATATACCTATGGGTGTATGTGGTTATGTGCGAGTATGAAATACAATAAGTATGATAACATACATGAATGTAATCAAATGCGCAGGGATATACACAAGTATGAGAATAAATAGATACGAGTACGCACAGGTATTGAAAATTTTCGATATGTGCTAGAGTACTTTAATTTTTTTATACCCATTGTCTTTCTCTGGTATGAACACTATTTTAATAATATTGAAAACAATATTGAATTTTTTTTGGTAATTTTGAATTATTATAATAAAAATCGTATCAAAATAACTCACAGACAAAAAAAAAATTACTTACATAAAAAAACAATAAACTTAGAGCAGTATAAATTTGACTGTACTCGTTTGAGTACACTGACAACATGCATAGGTAAAAAAAATGTTTTTTTTTGTCAGATTTTAATATGAGTGGATAACATTTTACATCCCAAAAGTGATTCAAAAGCCTTCAAGAAGCTGTTGATAGCATATCATGTGGTGAAGAGGTGTTTAGGAAAATATAACGGCTTCAAGCCTATCAAAAGACAAACCTGGTACTATTAAAGTTTTCGTTAATGTTGGAATTATTGACAACGACGTCAGTGACGATAATGATAATGAACAGTTGGCACTAAACATCTGCATGAAACTTAATAATGATGTTCATGAAACCTTCATTATAATTTTGTGTTCGCTTCATTCGTATTCAGTAAGATGAAATACTATGAAATGAAAGTAATGAACACTCGATATTTAAAAGACGAATAAGATGAAATTAGTTTATTTGCTTATACAAGAGAATATGAACATTAACAACCATGAAACAGAACAACCATTGAACAAATCTCGAATAAGTTCATGAAAAAACAGTATGATTTAAATGTCAGTGTTGCCAGTTGTAGAAAAATAAAACATAAGAAAGTTAAAATAAAAAAAATAGAAATAACCATGAGGGCTAAATGCAACATGTTTAAAAGATACATTAATATTGAAATAAAAACTCAAATTTATTTTTGTTTTCAATGTAAATTTTCAATAAAATTAAATATATTTAATTTTATTTTCAAAAACATTAACTAACATTAAAAAATTTTCGGCAATATTTTTGTCTTAAATATTATAATGAGAACTAAAAAATGAGATAATTCATGGTTAAAATAAAAGTGATAAATTCTAGGCAAAAAAGTGTCATATACATCATCCAGCACGATCAACATCCATCGTTTTCATATTATGATGTAAAAACATAATTTGGTCGACTGACGTTGTATTCTACCCAATGAACGTTTTTCGCAAAGTAAATTTCTTGCTGACGAAAACACCCGTTCTGAAGAGGCACTGCCAGCTGGTGTGGCGAAAATTTTGCAGCTTACCTGGTATAAGAGAGGAAATTTTGATTTATTTATTTCCCACCATAGTAACACATCAAAGCTATCATGAAATACTTCATGGAAAACAACCACGTGGTCAGACTCCTAAGACACTTACAAAACTAACAATTAAATTTCTCATAAACTCATTCCTCCTTTTGTTTTTCATCTTTCACCTAAAAATGTGTGTGTTTTTTATGAGTTTGTTTCATTTCAGGGCCGTGTACAGTACATTACAAGACAATTAAATCTTGCCATGTTTCAAAGATTTGTATTATTCAAAAATGCAAATGACAAACAAAAAAAAAACATATTTTGCATTTTATTTATTGTTTATATTCCAAATATGTATACTATACATATATGTGTATAGGTATATCTACATATTTGTTAAAATTTAAATTACACATGGGCAACGCATGCAAATAATTATATGAATTTACTGAAGTGGCAACATTGCTATTGAGTATTAATAAAAATAAATGAGAGAGAATGAAAACTATGAAACAAAGCCCGTTTCCAAGGTATATTTACACAAGGTAAAGTCGTTGGCCCATATGTTTGTCAGCTGTTTACCCATAGTTGGAACCAGAACGTCAAATTGCGTGTATATGAGCCAAAATTTGTACATGTGTGCGTTAAATTGTTTTTGTTTTATATGAAGACAATTTTGACAACATGGTTCCTTTTATAGAGCAGCATGTCTACACTCCCAAATGAGTCTACCTTGTGTAAATATACCTTGCCCGTTTCATTGAACAACCTCTGTGTGTTTACGACATTGATGCCCACGGTAGTAGTATTGGTGAGAGTGACGAAATAACACTGGAAGAAAACAATTTGCTATTCATTTTATTTAGTCGTCAGCGAGATTGCGACGAAAGCACATGTGTGACGGGTGTTGTCATTTTTTTCTGTTTCTTTGTTTAACAAAAGGGAAATTTAAAATTAATGAATGTACATATTTAAGTAATACTCTTGGTGAATGTATTTATTTTAGTAATTCTCTTGATGAATGTATTGATTGGTATATATATATCTATAATACATACATATATAATTTATATATGCGGACATCTGGATAGTATGATATATTTCGGAATAAAAAGATTCTTCGAAGTGTTTATAAATTTTTCCTCAATTAATCATTGTTCAATTTGCAATTATATCTTATAATATCTTATTATATATATATCTTATATTCCCCTGAGTTTGCCTGCAAAAATGTATAGTCATTATAACAGGTCAAAGTTACCGCCGAAAAATTGTATCCCACAAACTCGAAATTTTACAGGGGAAGGTTTTTTTTAAATAAAATCAGTTTGAATAAATAATATTTACATTATAAATTTTAAAATAATGGCTTTTTTCAAACTGATTTTATTTAAAAAAAACCTTCCCTGTAAAATTTCGAGTCTGTGGCATAAAAAAGTAAGCAATAAAAATAGTGCGAAACCAACAAGTTTCATTAATACATCAATAAAACACATCTTCTTACCACTGTTGCCAATTTAGAGATTTTCCCGCTAAATCTAGCGTTTTTGAAACCTCAATCGCGGGAAAAAATAGGTTTTAGCGGTAAGCGGGAAATCTAGAGATTTTCAAACATCTCTCAACGGCTCATTTTCGCTATAAAAACCTTTCTTAAATTTTAAATATACAGACAGATTTTATACTTCTTCTTATTATTTTTTTTTTTTGTTTTTCTGTCTAATAACTTCTAGTTTATGTTCATGGTTTTACTTACTTTTGCAGTTTTAGTGAACTGAAGATTGTATGTCAAACTTTTTTTTTTCGATTTTCAGTTAGTTTTTTGGAAGGGCAACTTTAAGCTTGCTAAAAATTTTGAAACAAAGGGTAAAGTATTGATCTAAATTGTTTTAATAGGTCGCAAGCAATATATTTAACTTACTTTCATCAAACTAACTTTATCTAATTACTTAAAACGGCAAAAATTTGCCAAAAGTAGCGTAAATGTTATAAACTTTTTTGCGTTTTTATAAAGAAATTATTATACCTTCTGTGATTAGGGTATACTAAGTTTGTCAATCCGGGTAAAACGGTTTCAATATTCATCTAAGACCCCATAAAGTATATATATTCTGGGTCCTTGAGTAATTCTAGGTCGATTTAGCAATGTCCGTCTCTATCCGTCTGTTTAAATCACACTCACTTTCGAACAACTCAAAAGAAAAGGTAAATATTGGTATCATATTGTTTCTAGTTTTTCTATAGCAATATCGATTCAGTAGGAAAAGAGTTATGAATAAAAATGTGAAACAACCACCCTAAAAATAATTTTATTACTAGTGGCGGATTGCACATATTGATATAAGATTTCTTATAAGACTTAAAATCATACTGTTAAATTTCGTGGAGATCGGAACATAATTAGCGTTAGGCCCAATATACAGCCCACTCCCAAAAAACAGCTATATATGACTAGAAATCGCACTGTAAATTTTCGTAATTATCAGTCACTCATTTACCATAGGCCCCATATACAGCCCATTCTCAGAAAACAGCAACAGAAACAAGTACGCCTAAACCCGTAACAAATAATGCTATTGTAATTTTGTTATGTTACAGTTTATATGAATAGAAATCACACTGTCAACTTTCATTAAGATCAGACCATAATTTACCAAAGGCCCCATAAAAAGCTCACTCTCGAAAAAACTTTAGTACGCCTAAAACGGTAACAAATATCGCTATTTAGCGATATTTTTAAAATAATTCCCGCTAATTTAAATATTTAGCGGTTTCTAGCGGTTTTGAAGTCCGATTTGGCGGGAAGTGTTCAAAAAAAGTTGGCAACAGTGCTTCTTACCCAAAAATTTTACCTGCTGTCACATTTGCTTTTATCTGTATAGGTTTACACATAAATTGTAGGAAAACAAGACTTTTTTTAACTTGTTTTTTAAATATTTTTACTTACTTAAGAAAAGTGTTTTCAAAGAAAAAAACCCACCGACGTGATTGGTACAGAAACAAAAATATTTTTACAAGCACAAAATACCAACAAATTATTGTGGCTATTTTTTCTTAATAATTTCTGCGTTTAGGTACGTCTTTTTAACGAAAGTAAAAGTGACCCTTTTCAGGTACAAAGAATTTTTTTCACAAACAAAACACATATTGTTAGCTTAAATGCAAAACAATGTAGATATTATTTGAAAATTACAAATTAATAGAATACAATATTTTTTTAAATTATATTTCTTAGTTTTTTTAAATGTCTTATGGCAAATAAGACATTGCATGTCATCAAAAGCATTTTGTAATATAAAATAATTTTCGACTGACATCATTAATAAATCGCAATAATTTCAATTTATGTGTTAACTCACAGCAGTCTCGATGAAGATTAAAATGTAAAATAAGACACAGAAGTTCTGCCAGTGTAGTTTGTCTCTCCCACTCAACATGCTGATTTCCTATTGGTTGATTGATGATCAAGCAAAAGAGCGTAAGTATACGTGTGAGTTTATTTTGCTGATATCAGCCACTACTGGGCATCTTTGGTTTACGATATGAAACGAAATGTGTTCATAGCAGCATGAATAAAACAACAGTTTGTTCGGTAATCACAATTTTATTCGAACACGACTTTCAGTGAATAAGCATTTCAGTATGTTTATGAATGAAGTTGTTCATGCAGCCCTTTAGTTGGCACCAACGAAAACTCGGCAAGACCTTGCAAAGCAAATAATTCATATATGGCGCAAATACTTTCCATCGCAGAGCTCAACCCCTCAGCAGAACTCGGAAATTTGTAAGAGATGAAATAGTGTATGTGAAGAAATATTTAAAAAATCTTTGATCCCAATGTCTTTGATCTTAAAGCCTTCAATTGTTGAAGTCGACTCGACTTGGCTTTCTTCGGATGAAATGATGAGCGGTGGCCAAAATATTCCTAAAGACGAGTCAATTCTTAAATATTCTGGATACCATCCCGCTAAGCAATTCATTCGAGGAAAGCCCGTTCGATTCGGCTTCAAAAACTTGGTTGCGGTTGTTGCTATAAGCTTTTGCTGCCAGTTAGATTTGTACTCCGGAAAATCGCATTTGAAATCTTCTTATCCGTTTGCTTCATGTGTTGTTAAGCATTTGTTGGTGTTTTTTAAAGCTTTTTACTAGATACAATCTTTATGTTGATCTTTGATATTAAGAGTAACGTCTGGGTCAATGTTTGCAGATGAATCTCAAGTTGGGGCTGGACACTATCCTAATAAACTACAAAACCATTTGCGGCACATTTTTGATATTTAAGAGTTTGTTGGCAGAATAAGAAGTGCTTAAAAACACTTTGCACTTAAACAATTTTCTGAAAATTTTCATACGTAAGAGGTCAGTGTAATCAGTTGAGTACACCCCAAAAACTCAGTTAAAAAAATTTTTTTTTTCATTTTTTCCATTTTATGTTTTTTTTAATACTTATTTTAATCAATTAATAAAGTTGAAATTTGAAAATTATGGCCAGTTTAGGTTTGACCTCTAATGGGTTAAAATTAAAAATTAATTAAATCAGCATTTTTAATGCACCTCTTTCTGTTAAAATTGTCATACATTTTTTTTTAAATTAATAAGCAACAAAACATTTTGTTAAAATTTTAAATTAATTTTTTTATTTCATTGCTAACTAATATTTTATTTAATTTTGCAAACTCATTGGTAAAAATATTTGTTGAATGTGAACAATTTTAATTAACAAAAGTAGTTTTTTATCTACAAATTCGGTTGTTGCTGCCTTTTCAATTAAAAAACTAATTGTATTGACGAATATGGTATTCAATATGACAATTGATTTGTCGTAATTTTTTTCTGTATACTACAAATTATTTTTTAAGCAGAACTGGTTTTTTTTAATACATATGTACGTCCTCATCCATATTATGAAACATTTGCTGCAACAACTTTCTTCAATTCTCTTTTGAAACTGCATTCGTGTCCATAGGATACAAATTTTGTTTTCAGCATTGAGTCATTTTCTATGCCTTCTTTTTTCATTCAATAACAAACTTAAAAAAACTGCTTGTACATGAAACAAATTACACTTTTCCATTCGTCTTTCCCCGTTCATCAACAAACTCAAATGTTTCGCAGCAATACAGGAAAATTTTGATTCCTTTTTGTCATTTGCCATTTGTCAAATAAAAACTGTGATTTCATTTGTCAACTTTTTAATAAATTAAAATTTTAACGGAACGTGAGATTTTTAGAGGTATTTATTTTTTATTTTCTAAAATATTATTTCCAATAAATTTGCATATATGTATATTAAAACTATTAAACGTTGCCTAGAAAAATTAACAGAAAAGGCAGGGCTGTGGAGTCGGAGTCGGAGTTGAGGTTTTTGTACCGGAGTCGGAGTCGAAGTACCCACAAAAACTAGCGACTCCGACTTTTTTGCATTAAAATTTTTCCAATACTTTTCAAAATAAAAAAATGTTAATGATTAATTTCTCCAATTCTTTTTAAATATCAATTCATATTTAAATGTAATTTTTCTTATAATTTTATTTTAATTTGACATAAAAAAACAAATTTTAAACATAAATTGATATTTAAATAAATTAGTGAAATTGGCCATAAGAGGGTCTGCTTTTTGAAATTGTGAAGTCAGAAAATAAGGACCAGTATACTTTTCATATCAAAAATTAAAAAATTGAGTTAACATATTATTTCGACAATTTATAAGAATAGTTATATAGATTGTATCGAAGCATGTCCTTTTTTTATGTTTTAATGTGACCTCAAATTTCTGTAACAAAAACCAGCGAGTTCACTATTTGCATTTCGCCAAGATATCGTTAATGAAATAGAGCCGAATTAAGGAATTTAAAAATTAAATTTGTAAAGATGTTGTTTTTTATTTATCGTATATTAACAAATATTTTTGTAGCCATGTTCAGGAATATGACTTGAAATCAGCTGTAGCTCCTGTGGTGAAAGCATTAAGTGAACTAAATTTTAAGTTCCAACCTTCAAGGTGAATTATAATAGAATAAAAGGAAAGGGAACTCGGAAAAATACATGACATTGTTCCAGATATAATTCCCATCAATGTGGGGGTTAACCCGAAAAATGATTTGAGAATACTTTTATCTACTCACTTTAGGGAAAATTGGAGAGATAATAAAGACTTGCAATTTCGAATTTTGGTCTTGGACAATAATAATATTGAATTAGGAAAGGAAAAATGCAATGGCGAGTTCTTGATGCCTTTAACGTCTAGGCCAATTGGACTTGGTGTTGTTTTCAACTTTTTTATCTCGAAAGCTACATTAAATACGACTTATGGAAATTCACACATCTATAAATTCCAACAGTATTAAAAACGTTTTTTGAAAAAGACGTGAATTGGTGTAGTTTATCTCTCCCCTACAGAACTATTTTTAAATTTTTTATCACTGTTTGCATAATTTTAATAAATTAATATAACCTTTAAAATATACTAAAGTTCAATGATCCCATACGGATTGAAGCAAAACTAGTTTCTTTCGAAAGTTCGTAACAAAACTCGTTCGTTCCAAAATTAAATCCATTATTTTTCTATATTTCAGTTGGTTTAAGTTTCTAAACTGTTGAGTTATAAGTCAAGAATGTCATAACACTTTAGAATTAAAAAAGTTCAACTCATTTGGTCTATTGAATCGGGCGGTATATGTTTTTTACATTTTTTCCAAAATCCAAATAAAATATTTTGCAGCTTTCCTACTCATATGTTAGTAACTAGTATGTTAAAGCTCAATGCGCGGCACGTTAGAATTAAAATATCGATTTGAAATTTTTACAGAATCATTTTCTTGCTATATTTAACCATTTAACAGGTACTAAATTAAAAAAGAGTTTAAAGCCATATAAAAACTAGTCTCTTAAATAATGCTAGGTTAGAGTAGGAGTCGGAGTTGGAGTCGGAGTCGTACTTAAAAAATTTCAGCAAAAGGAGTCGGAGTCGGAGTTATAACTATTTCTTAACGACTCCACAGCCCTGAGAAAAAGACAAGCAAATTTGTAACAATTGTTACAAGTAAATGTTAATAAAAGTACATGTTAAAAAATTGTTACTAGTAACAATTGTTACAAATTTGTAACATTTTTTAGAAAATGAGCACAGCTAATGCATCCGTTAACTATGAAAAATTTAAATCAGTATATCTACATCTGAAACGAAAACTGAATTTACCGAATTTAATTGCTGGACATTGTCATGCTCATATTTTGCATAATATTGCCAAACAAGCACTAAAAACCTTATCGTTAAATTTCAGTGAATTTTTTTTCAAGTGCAAAAAATATGGCAGAACTGAAAGGTTTTTTGATTTTTATGGAAACTGATTATATCCAGTTACTTGGAAATTCGCGTATTAGATTTCTAACATTATTTCCAGCTATTGATCGTATTCTTCAATCATGGTCTGTTTTAAAATCATATTTTTCGAGTAAAGGAGAAGAGAATGTTTCCAAACTAATTTGGAAAATTGTTGCCTGTGATCAAGATTCGGAAGTACAGAAAGACGTGAATCAATTATGCGAGGCATACCTATCGGTTAACCGATGTAACAAATAATTTTAGTTTTTTGTAGTATTATAACATATTTTTTTGCGTTTTTAATTATTTGTTTCGTCTCATATAAAAAAGGTATATGTTTGGAAAATATTTGTTCCTACAATATATTTCCTTCGAGAAATACATTCTTAAAATACAGTACAAAAACAGAAACTAGGGGTTCGTATTTAATTTTTTTTTTCGGTGTTGAGCTTTGCCAGGATGAGTCAGATGATGACCTGACAAAAGAAGAAGCTCTCGATTGTAACACAAACAATCTTTAACAAAATTAACCGAAATAATGGCATAATGGAAGATTTTAAATGTTGAGAGAAATCCTGGAAAAGAACAAAGAAACCAAGATATTAAATTAAATGTTTCTGCGCATCTGCGTCACATCAGCGTATAAGTACAGCTAAAATATAGAAACACAAACAAACAAATTAAACAGTTGAGTTTTGTAAACATGTGCAATGCGTAATCTTGTTTTTATCATTCTTGAATCTGTATTATGGGCTGCTTC
Organism: Pollenia griseotomentosa; assembly: GCA_963931875.1. NCBI lineage: Eukaryota > Metazoa > Arthropoda > Insecta > Diptera > Polleniidae > Pollenia > Pollenia griseotomentosa. Next base: position 145,940,311 of record OZ007563.1, read on the forward strand.
CGATTTCTCAAACATCTTCGATAAGTGAAAGAATTGTTTCCAAATCAAGTTTTATCAGAACTAAAGAAAAGAATCACTTAAATTCTAAACTTTAAAACCAAATTATTTTTCCAAAAGATTATTTTATAAAATTTTAAACTATTGAAATAATTAATACAAAAATCTCACAGTTTTTTTTTAATAAATACATACAAATATTATGTATAAATTATAAAATGTGTTTTTCATATATATGAATTACTTTTTTGTTTGCTCGTTTTAGTTCAAGAATTGTTTTGTTCGTTATGTTATTGTTTTTTTTTTACTAAAAGACTCCAATAATAAATAATTTTTGCATTTTTATTTATTGAAATTACTTAATTTATAACAAAACTTTATTAATCGGTTAACCGATCAATAACAAAATTAACTGATTAAACCAAAACCTCGGTTAATTAATCGAGCGATTAACCGATTAAAGCAAAAGCCCGATTAAATGAATACCCTATTAAATACTGATGTTTGACTGTTGGCTGGCAGGCCTAACTAAATTTAAAAATTTAAAATTGATCTCCAATAACATTCTTAAATTGTTCAAAGTTTTTTGAATAGTATTCTTCAGTGTTAATCCAGGTTCCACATCTTGTTGGTGGCAGCGGTGGTAAAGGTACCATGGGATACATTCAGTGATGGCAGAAGTAGAGGAAAATCCCTACATGTAGGTTTTTTTGATACTTAAATAGAGGCGTAGGGAAAATCGGACAGATTTTTTATAATCACCAAAATGTAGGGATTTTTCGTCATATCGCATTATTTATAAAATAAATTCAGAAAAATGTTTTGTTAGTGATATTTTCTTGCCCAAAGCAGTTGAAGTTTTTTTCTTTTCACTAAAATTGCTTGAAAATATATTTCCAGAGTTGTTTGTGGTTAAAAAGTTGGCGACACTAATATGTGAGTGTATTTTTTTTCCAAGATATCATTTAATTGAATTCTTAAAAGTACATACATATCGTACCTATTCAACAATACTGTATTAACTCAAAATTTTTAGTTTTTCACTTTTTGGAAAGAATCTACAGTTTTTATTCATATCAAAAATATCGAGCTATTTTGAGTACCTTTTGGTAAAGAAACGGTTCGTTAAAAAATCCGTTTTAATATGCCTTCCATATTAAATAAAAAATTGTTTTGCTTCTACTGAAAATTTTGAGTTAATACAGTATTGTTGAACAAGTGCGATATGTATTATTTTTTTTTAAGTATTGTACTTAATTTTTGCAAAAAATTTATTTTTTATAACGAATGTGTTTTCTTATATTTTAATGACGATAATGCGTAGGGATTTTGTTTTAGCATGTGTAGGTATTTTTTCGAAAAATCCACTGGTATCACTGGATACATTTTATATGAATCCAATAAATCAGTATTATCGAAATGGCTTCTAATTGTAAAATTCAGTAAGTAAATATTGTAAGTTTTAAAGACTATCGAAAATATTGATTGCTGTCGATGGTTTTAAGAAAACTATCGCATACACTAGGACTAGGGTACAATATTGATAGTTTCAGTCCACTGCCTTCTGGTGCTACGGGAGCAAGTAGCCCCCGGTGGTCCCTACCGAAATGACTATTGTTTGAGTCCTTGTGCTTTTTGCAAAAAAAGCTTCCTGTCTTTCAGAAAGATTGTCTTTGTGAAATGTTTGCTTTTTAGTTGCAATGATACTTTCGGGAATCACGTGGTGGTTGTGGTTTAGTACCAAAAGTCGCAGAAAGGGATATCCTGAAAATCCTTCTAAAGGGCTTGTTTTCCCCCTCTTATGGGAAAATTCGGCCTTAAAAAGGAGCATTCTTAAGTGCTGTTGCTACTTAACAGATGCTGCCACCATATTTCCAAAAGCAGCAGAGGCTAGATAGGTTAACTTCATAAACAGGGGGTGAGTTTACAATCTTATCGTACCATGCGCTACAATGGTTACCTGTCTGTGTTGGTTATACTTACGCTCGGGGGCGGCTGGTGAACACATTGTTTGTTACCCAGTGCGTAAGATCAACCATGGAATAGGACCTAGGACAGGTATCTATGTAAATATTTTCTAGTGTAGATCTGAATCCTAAACTGTTCAGGAGAACTAGAAATAACTTGAAATAAAAACTTTTCTTTTCTGTTAAGGCGTTTGAAAGTGAGCGTGTATCAACAGACGGAGGAACTGGCTTAATCGAAAAGATGGTCTACAACCAATATTTTTGGTGTTTTACACATAATGACAAACTTAGTATACCCTCATTTACTACTTGTGGTGAAGTGCATTAGAAATATCAGTGCATAAGAACTGTCAGTATATAAATTAGGGGGTAAAGTTGTAGAGATGTGTGAACAGAATAAAGATGCAGTTTTTTAACCAACCCATAATTAGATTTTCACTTGTGTATGTGTTTCCAATCTCAATATTTCTTTGAACATAGGAACAAGAATAAGGAGCTTTTTGAAAAACGTACATTGAATTTAAATTGAAAACTCAAGCACACATTTACAAATAATACTCATCGCTTGAAAATTGTATATTCTCGTTATATTCGTGGTATTAACCGCGGTGTTGGTTTACAAAATAGAATTTATACATTACTATTGACTATGTAATTACATTAATAATGGGAAAATGCTCTTTTGTTGATTAATATTTCACAAAGACTTAATTAATTTGTTTAATGACGTTTAAAATTGATTTCCCGCAGAAGATCTTATACATATTAATTTGATAGATACTTTAAAATTTATATATGTATCCCTTTTGCTTGTAATGGAATTCTCTAGCTCATGTACCATAATCGTTTTATTAATAAAGTTAGATTCGTTCTTAGAATTGTTGCAACAATATTATAAAAACACATGTGAACTTGTTTAAGGAAAAATTTTCTTCTTTATTCTTATTCATGGTAAGTACATATTACCATACATTCAAAATATACCATGTTTAACACGTTAACAGTCCACAGCCCACATATGGGCTGTGAAAGGAAAGTGCCTGGAGTCCACAGCCCATATGTGGGCTGTTTATCCATACAATTTTCAAGAGCTCCAGAACTGTAAACGTTGAAAGAACATCGTTTATTTGACTTGGACTTCACAGGACAAACCATAAAAAAGAAAAATGTGCTGGGACACGGAGGAAGTCGGGGTTTATACAAAATACACCGATTATAAAAAAAAAACGGACGTGCGAGGCATTCCTCTGTCTTTGCTCTGGACTGTTAAAGTCTTAAGATATAAAAGCAGGGCTGTGGATTCGGAGTAGAGATTTTTGCACCGGAGTCGGAGTCAAAGTACCCACAAAAACTCGCGACTCTGACTCCAAAATGTTTTGTTATTAACAATTTTCTAATATTTTTCAAAATAAAATAATTTCAAGAGGGTCTGCTTCAAAAATTTTAAAGTTAGAAAATAAGAACCAGTCTACTTTACATATAAAAAAAGGTGCTTTTACACGATCTGTATTTTGCAGTGGGTTTGTCAGATGTAAACCCCAACTGTTATTGCACATGTCTGTCAAAACTGACAAACACAGAAGGTTTAACATTTTTGGTTTCACACGTTCGTTTTTGATTTTATCTGATCATTCATAACAGAAAATTATTTACATTTTTATATTTTTGTTCACTTTTAATTTTATTTCAGTTAAAAAAAATGTTATTTTTTAAAGAATATGTGTAAATAAATAAAAATTTATATACGCCGCCACAAACAAATGACTTGCAAAACAGCTGATGTCAGATGGTTCGTCAGATCAAAATAGATCACGCTCTAATTGAAAAATTTACCAGTGCTAATTCCATCTGACATTTACAGAAGCAAATTTTTTTGCGTTTACACGAAATGTATGCATTTTACAGTACACTGCTAAATACAGATCGTGTAAAAGCACCTTAAGTGAGTTGAAAAACTCGTTCTTTTCAAAAATTGAGATAACAATTGATTTTGACAGATCGTTTAGCCCTTTATGAGAATAAATATGTGGATTGTATAGAAGATTGCCCTTTTCTATGTTTTTATGTGACCTAAGATTGCAGTTGGTAGCAAAACTGTGTCGTTCCACTTACAAGACATTTAAAAAAATATTTCTGCATTTTCTGTAACAAAATCGCTGAATCACTGTCTTAACATTCCTCTTTGAAGTGCGCAAAGATATCGTTGATAATAAAGATTCGAATTAAGGAATTTATAAATGCTGATTTGTAAACAAGTTCACTTTGACATATTTGTTTTTATACCCACACCACCAGTGGAGAGGGTATTATGCGTTTTTGCTGATGCTTGTAACCCTTAAAAAATTGGTTGTAGACCTGCGATCGGCAACCTATACTATTACATTTTACGATTATATGCGTCGTATGAATTTAACATATGTTGTTGTTAGTGTTTTTAAATTATCTTCAATATGTGTGCACACGAACGTAATAAAAGAGTATAAAAGAGAAAAGAGAAAACGCGGCGCCCTGATTTTGCCGATCGCAGTTGTAGACCCACCTTGAAGTATACCGATCGGCTTTGAATCACTTTCTGAGTCGAATTAACGATGCCCGTCCGGCTGGCTGACTGTTCAAGTAAACCGTGTGCGCAAAGTACAGGTCGCAATAGAAAATGGGGCAAATCAGTCCATTATTTCACACAGCCCCCATACAAGCTTCTTTCCGGAATAGCGTCTTTGTGCCCATAAATTTAAAATCTTATATAACACTGTGCAACAAAAAAAACCAGCCGCAACACTTGCAACGCGAAATGAAAGTATACCACTAGCAGAGCAAATCTGCCAAAGGGTTTTGCAAATATGGGCCCCTAAAGTTTTTGAATTTTTTGAAAAGGCGTTTGGTATAAGTCAAAAAAAATTTACTAAATGTACTTCTGAGCTAAAAGACTATTTCAGATGTCTTCAGTAGAATTGTATGGCGATTCTTTTTTTAAAATATATTAAACCTCTAACACTGATTTTAAGGGATCATTTCTTAACTTCCACACAAAAATATACTAAAACGGTACTTTAGAGGGTTATGTGTTATGGCCATTTTCTCAATGTATCGACAAACTGTCTGTTACTTAATGTCAACATAAATTTATTATACCGATAAACTGTCCGTTGAGTTGGCAACACCACTCAAAATACATGTAAAAGTTGGGAGTCAGCTGATTGAATTTATCTGTACGGCAAATAAAAGGAAACTAAATAATTGGTAGATGAGTGCCGGTTAGCATTACGATAAAATAGAAGCAAATGAGACATTGAGAAAACCAAATTTCTTTAATGTGCAGTTTTTCGTTGGGAAAAAAGATAATCGCCTAATGAGAAAATGGCCATTAGAGAGTTAATATATTCTAAAAAAAGAATCGCCATACAATTATACTGAAGACATCTGAAATAGTCTTTTAGCTCAGAAGTACATTTAGTATATATTTTTGACTTGTACCAAACACCTTTTAAAGAAAATCAAAAATTGCAATGCCCAAAATTTCGAAAATCCGGTTTATATACATCACACGTACTTTTGGTTCGCAGAACATTTTAACCCTCAAAAATGCCGTTTTAGTATACTTTTGTGTAAGAGTTGTGAAAAAGGACAAAAATGACCCCTTAAAATGAGAGTAAGAGGGCTAATAAAATCTAAGAAATGAATCGCCATACGATTCTACTGAAGACATCTGTAATTATTTTTTAGCTCAGAAGTACATTTAGTATGTTTTTTTGACTTATACCAAACGCCTTTTCAAAAAATTCAAAAATTTTAGTGGCCCATATTTCAGGAAACCGAGCTAACTTTTCAAACCCCTTTGGCAGATTTGCTCTACTAGTAGTCAACTTTAATTTCGCGTTGCAAGTGTTGAGGCTGGCGGCGATGACCCAAATTTTGTTGCACTGTGTAATAGATATATATCTTATATAAAATCTCATATAGATAAAGATATCGAAATAATATTCCGCACAAAGAACTTTAACATGAATCGTAACTTCATTACATAATTTTGTTTAGGTAGGTCCATAATTGCGCATGGGTCCCAAATAGGGTACACAGCAAAAATTGGTTTTATATTCAGTGGTGTATGGAATCACATTGTTGGGTATATTGAAAAATATATATGATTGTTAATTTGCTGTAGCTCCCGTGGTGACAGCACTAAGTAGTTCACATTTTGAATTCCAACCTTAAAAGCGAATCTTAATAGAAAACAAGTTAGAGCGCTATATTCTGCTGTTCCGAATCTTTGATGCCCTCCACTGACAGTTCGAAAATTTCAGGAGTGGGTTCTATATGATATCTTTATAAAAACGGACGTCAGCATTAAAATTGGTTGCGACTTAGCCCTATATAAAATTATTGACCGATAATCAGAAAGTTTAATGATTTCGTTTTAGAAATTTGAACTAGCTTGAGTTACATATTATGATTCGTAACACTTTTAGCCGAACTTTTACAGTTTTCAAGGGCGAGTTTTAAAAAACATAAATTAGAATAAATTTCAATACAGTAGTGAAACTGGATTAAAAACCATAAACAGTTCAACAAAAAAAAAACCGGAGTCAGAGTCGTAGTACCCACAAAAACTCGCGACTCCGACTCCAAAGTTTTTCGGCCTAAAAAATTTAAAAAAAATTTTTCCAAAATAAAAATTATTTGAAATTGACGATGCAATATTTCAAATATCGATTTGAAATTTTTAAGAATCATTCTTATGCTATATTTAACCATTTAAAAGCTAATGCATTAAAAAAGTTAGAGTGCTATATTCGGATGTACCGAATCTTTGACACCCTCCACCGAAAGTCAGCTCTAATATAAATTATTAAATAATCTGTATAAACTGACTTCAGTATAAAAATTGGTTTCGGTTCAAACGACGACAATCAAAAAGTGTTATGTTTTTATTTCTAGCAATTTGAACTAACTTGAATAATATATCATGATTCGTAACAGTTTAAATGATTTTCAGGAGAGACATTTACATTATCTCATGGCAGCCTTGCCATTTATCAAGTTTTCCCTTTTTATTGCAAGTTTTTTGAGATGCAAAAAAGGTTTAAATTTAAATAAAGTTTTTTATACGTACATATTTAATTTAAAATTTGCAGTATATTGGATACAAATATTAAGTGATGTTTTCATGTTATTAAATGTTCTTGTATTTTCTCTGTTCTTTTTTTTTTTTTTTTTTATGGCTACAATATTTATTTATTTATTTATTATATATATTCAATTCCTGTACAACAAGATTTAATCTTATATTTAAAGTACAGGAAAGCAGTTTCATAAATTACATTAAGAGATCATCACATACAATTGAATTAAATGAAATTAAATTAAATTAAACTATAAATTATTTATATAATATGATAACAGTTATCTACTGCGGTGCAAAGTATTTAAATAAGAAGTTTTTAAAGCTACTTGCGTTGCTATTAAGTTGCTGAACTTGAGGAAGACAATTCCATAGACGTGACGCATGTATAAAAAAATTCTGTTCAGATACAAGAAGGCTATGCAAGGGAATTATAATTCTTTTACCTCTGAGTGATCTGGCAAACCTAATTTTATCGCCAAGATATCGTGGAGTCTTGCACCTTTTTATGTAATAAAAGGTTACCAATTGAATATTTCTCAATTATGTGCTATTGTGGCAAATTTAGTCTATTTGAGTAATATTGAAGAAGTTAATAATGAATAGCTTTAGCTTTAATTTTTAGGAAAATAATTAATAGAAAGAGTAAAATATTGAATACTATCGCGAGGGCGTATTTAAAATAAAAACATTTTTAGATTTAATGTTTATATATTTTTAAATAAAATGAATTCTATGTACATACCTTTTTTCATTTAATTATTTATTAATTATTTGTAATATAAAAAGCCTTACAACATGTTTTTGTTTTTTCTTTTAAAAATGTTGGCACTTGTAAAAAAAAAAAAAATATGGACTGATCATCACGAAATCCTGTATAGTGATTTCTGTTATTAAAAATCTAAATGGAACAAATTTCAACAGACTAGTGAAATTTGTTTTAGCGCTTAAAGTCCTTTTCAGAAAGCTGCTTAATATGGGATCTAAGGTAAATATGGACCGATAACCAGAAAATTGCATGGTATTATTTCAAGCTATTTGAACCAAAATTGGACCAAATTTTACAATATCTATAGCTGCTACGGTTTCAGGTGTATTTAAATAATTTCCTAGAGTGAGCATTATATGGGGCATTATGTAGAAAATTATGGACCGATCTTCTAGAAATTTTTTAGCGTTATAGTGCCAAATTGCCTTAGCTATTACGTTTTTTAACGAACTAAACTGTTTCCCGAGGGTAAAATTTTTAAAATTTAAAATCAAAAAGTCAGGTGGATATAATTTGTCTATCAGATATTTCTTATATTTCCATTACATTGTTATTATTATGGCATAGTCAATTTTTTTCCAGACTTAACAAATAAAAGTCAAATTTTAACTTATATTTTTTACTTAAAAAATAAAAGTCAGATTTTAACTTTTATTTTTGACTTAAAAAATAAAAGTAAAATTTTAACTTTTATTTCTGACCGAAAGAATAAAAGTCAAAAAATAACTATTATATTTTGACTTTTTCTTTAAAAAGTCGCAACTGTTACGGTCCCTGCTTATAAAACTGTGACGTACTAAATTTTATTATGATAGCGATATTTATTACGTTTTTATGCGTACTAAACTGTTTTCGGGGAGTAGGCTTTATATGAGGCCTATGGTAAATTATGGACCAATCTTTACAAAAGCACGATTAAATATGATAGCAATATTTATTACGGTTTTAGAAGTACATTATAGCACCTTTTACGTAAGTTTCAATTTTTTAAGGGTGGTGGTTCTACATTTTGATTGATAACTATGATCCTACTGATCGGATTTTGCTGGATTTCACTCCCAAACTGTTTAGGGTAATTAGAAGCAATTTGACACCAAGATCGAAATCTGGTGTCAAGTTTTTCGAAAGTGAGCGTATTTTGAACAGGCGGACAGACGGACATGGCTAAATCGACTTAGAATTACTCAAGAAACCAGGGGTAAAAAAAGTTTCACAAGGAATGACAAACTTAGAATACCCTCATTTCGTACGGTAATTACCCTTTTTTAGGGGAATTTTGAGCCGCAAAAGGTAGCAAGGTAATTTTATTTAAAAACGGTAATTTAAAGAAATTTGGATTTTTAGTATACACATATACATGCTTACATATGTATGAATGTTTTATAATTTTAACGTTTGCGAGGTGATTTTAAATTTAAAAATAGATAAATTTTATAACAAAAAATTAAGAACATAATGTTTTTGCCAATGTTTTCGTAACAGCGATAAGTCCAATTAAGAAAACTGAAATTACTCTTCTATAGTTATTATTAATTTTGTATTAAAATTTTGTTTGTTTAAAAATCAACAATATTTATGTGCTGTTTTCACAACACAAGTGACTGAACGTGTAGTAAAATTTATATGGAAATCACTCAAAAAACTGAGTGCTTTTTATATAAATTTCACTAAACGTTCAGTCACTTGTGTTGTGAAAACAGCACATTAAACATACTTACATATCACATAGACGTGAGCTAATAAATTTTACTATAGTTTTCGGATTATTTTAAGTACGGATCAGGGATTAAATGGGGCTAAAGTTAAGTGTTTGGCACTTGAATAATCCGTATTTGAATCAAGCATTCTGTACTCGATTTAAGAAAATCTGTACTTACCGTACTATTGACACAACTTTGCCTTGGTTAAGTACGGATGGATTGATTTTTCTTGTGACTGTAACAATTCAAAAATTATTAAAGTGCATAACTGTTTTTAACCCTGCTGTTAGGTTAAGCCCATTTGGTCCAATTTTTTAACTGTTTCCTTTGTAACTTTTGAACGGTAAAAAATACTGACCTAGATTTTTAGCTCACGTGGGCTTTTTATAAAACAATGTTATAAACAAAAATTCAAGGATCTGACTTAAAACAGGACTGAGAAAAATAAAAAATTACGAATCTTAGGTTAAGGGACCATTTGGTCCATAGTATATTTTATTTGGTTTTTATTGATTTTTTTACATTTATTTCAAATAAATAAGTATTTATTAGTTTTTTTTTATAATAATTGTCATTGCGCGATGCGCAAAATGTTTTTCGATTAGTTTTGCAAATAAACTTGCTGTAAATGAAGCATTTTATGTCAGACTTAGACTTGCAACAACTACAAATTCCGCGCTTTCGAGCCCCTGAATTAGAAGCATCATAATTTGAAGAGGCCATTGGGACTATGCATCGTATTTCAGTCAATAACTGTGCTGAGAACTTTTGTTGAGGTTATCTAGTCCGTTTCATCATATACGTCTTAGCCAGAGAGAGAGTGCTAGTTGCCGCAAAAACTCTGTTCTCCTGCGGTTTTGATCAGCTAGAACCCATGAAACGTCGATTTCAGAAAATAGTATGTACGCATTCAAAGCGGATATATCCAGTTGTTTGAAAATACAATGTTTGGCCAACGATCTGTTTTCCGTTTTGTGCTGTAGGTAGGAACCAACCATTTGATCAGCAGTATCTACACCACCTAAAAGAGATGAAGCATTAGAAATTATAGGAGAACATAACACTAACATACCTTTTGCTGAATTGTAATACGAAACAATCTCTGGTTTTTTCTTCAATCCATTCTCATCAACAGCAGCTATCTTATGCATTGAATTTATCAATATTTTTTCTTTGTTCTTGTGGCTGATGTATGATACTAATGTCGCAATGCCATCGAATGAAAATGTGGAATGGTACAAAGGAAGTTTTTTGACCGTCAGCAATTTCGGTTTTGATGGCATAAACTGTCGATAAGAACATCGCCCCCGGAATGCAACCAGTTGCTCATCAATGGTCACATTTTCGTGGCAATTGTAAAACATTGGAAGAAGTTGTTGCCAACGGTCCCAAAGTTCATGAATAGGAGCAAATTTATCGCAACTACGCATTTGTCGTCGACTCAAAACATCATCGAAACGGATGGCACTATTCATCATATAAAATGTATCCTCAGACATAATTGATCGGAAAATGTGGCGACCAAATTTTACATCAAATAAACCATGAACATCTTCATTTTTTTCCACTGTCAATAATAGATTTAATATAAGCCAACTATACGCGACATACGCCTGCAAGAATGAGTACTGCTATATATGCGCGCAATGCGCCTTCATCAGTATCTTTTCATTTGCCACCAAACTTGACCCTGCCGTACTTATTAGTATTTTCGATGATAATTCTTTCTATTGGAGGCGGAAAAAACAACAAAAAAGCTGACAGCATGTCAGTGCTACTGGACACTGCAAATCGAGTTGGTCCTGGTTGTGCTGTGATAATATTCTCAGCCGTAGCTCCAATAGACTGAAGTAATGGAGTGGTACTTCAAATCATTTTGTTTTTAGCAATAAAAAAGGATCAACAACGCTGGCTGCAGCTAGAACGGGTTTCTATTCAGTATCTGATTCAGGAGAACTTGATTTGCCATTTTCTAAAATATAACACATTTCCGAATCTGAAATATCGGAGTCACTTTCTGCATTGAACAGTTCTCGTATCTCATCTTCGCTCAAGTTTGCCATGTCGTAAGTAAAACACTTCTGAACTATTGACCAACAACACACCAACTGAACCAAGCAGTGCAAATATATGTATGTGCTTCTTTACAAAAAAAATCAAAAAGGGGGATCCCACAATTGTCTTTTACATACTTAATCTATGTTGATTAAAAAAAAAAAAACAAAAAAGGGGATGCCATACTTTTTTTTACATTAGCTGTTTATATGGACCAAATGGTCCACTTACCTAACATTCGTTAGTTTTTTCTAACCTAACAGCAGGGTTAAGTATATAATTAAATGAATTAAACAAAACATTATTTTTTTTAATGTTTATTACATACATATGCACGCTAAACGTATTAAATAAAAATATTTCAGTTGAATGAATATACATACATATATGTATATATGTACCTATTTAATTCAAAATTATTTTACTGCCGTATTCATAAATATACAATAATTTTGCTTTAAAATGTATTTTAAACAAAAATTTCTAATCAAATTTTTTCTTAAAACACATTTAAAATTTAAATATATGGCTTTTGAATACTGTGCTGTTTCCAAATGACAGGCGATGGACTGAGTGCTTTTCATATAATTTTTACTACATAATCAATCGCCTGTCATTTGGAAGCAGCACATTAATGTTTGCGTACGCTAATTTCTTCTCAAAAACGGTAATTTTTAGAAGGCCGTACGGTAATGAAAAAATAAAAGTTAACATCACTGAGTCTCATATACATTTAGCATCAAGATTATAGGATTCGAGTATTTACAAATGACAAAATAAGCCAAGCCGGAAACTCTGGTGACCACACAGGCTATGTAAAACGGACACGATTTGCTCAATGGAATGTTAGAACTATGTGTCAACCTGGAAAACTGGCAATTTTAGCTGGAGAATGCGATAGATTGCGTATAGATGTAATTGGTCTTAGCGAAGTAAGGTTGAATGGCTGTGGTGAGGTGAGGAACAAAAAAGGCGGTGTGTTGTTGTACTCTGGCATGCCTAATGAAAATGACCCTCATATTCGTGGTGTTGCTGTCTATGTTAGACAGAAACTTCAAAAATCAATAATTAGTTGGAACGTGATTTTAAAACGAATTATTACGGTTCGTTTTTTCTCAAAAAATGTTATATACCTACTGAAGACAGCAACTTAGATGACACAGATGAATTTAACAATATGCTAGAAAGGACGCTACAAGATACCTCAAGTAGCGATGTTAAGCTGCTCATGTTCGATTTTAATGCCCAAATTGGTGACGACAACAAGGGGTACGAAACAATAATGGGAAAGAACGAATTGGGTACCTGTAAAGAAAATGGCGGAATGGTCTTGGAGACCTGCCTGAACAATGCTCTTAAAATGGGAGGATCAATATTTCCCCACAAGATGTGTCACAAAACAACTTTGAAGGCTCCACATAACTACGAAACCCAAATTGATCACATTTTCATTACTAGGGAATGGTGTAATCTCTTATGCGACGTGCGAAATAAGAGGAGTGGAAAAATTGGTAGTGACCATTACTTAATAATTGCTGAGATGAAATTAACACTTTGGCCCAAAAAATTTAACGTGACTTATAACAGAAGAGCATACAACACTTTGTAGTTGAAAACTGCTGCTGTAAAAACCCGCTTTTTAGATGGTATAAATAACATAAGCACAAGTTGTAGCAATAACAATGGTGATAATGACAACAAGCACAAGTTGTAGCAACAACAATGGTGATAATGACAACGCTTCTGTTGAAAATTCATAGTCAGCTTTAAAAACAAGACTCCAAAATCTTTGCAAAGATACTCTCGGACTCCGCTAAACCGAGCAAAAGGAATGGATGTCTACGGATGCATGGGATCTGTTGTGAATTGATAACAAAGGTGTTTGTTTATATTCTGGAAAGTTTGGCTCTTTCCGTTCTCCAGATATACAAAAATGTATAATGTCTTTGTGTGGGAAGTGCCACGAACACTTGTCAAATACCGCCCACATTGTGGCAGATGTTGTGTACTGATAACCGAGATGGTTGTACCTAATTTGAAAACTTTTGCTATTACCGTTCTCCAGATACACAGAAACCTATAATGTCTTTGCATGGGAAGTGCCACGAACACTTGTCGAATCCCGCCCACATTTCATCGGATCTTGTGTTTTGATAACCAAGAAGACATAATAATTATCTGGGGCTTTAGGAAACCCTATTTCATTTACAAATCTTTGGACAATGGTATTACAATATAAAATTAAAAATTTGAAATATGTGAGTGCACTGATAATTAAAGAGATAACCCGTTGCTTACAACTCTCCGCACGTACTACTCGTATATAGTACGTAGATGTGTGGCACACGTCTAACCGTTACTGCCTTTTATTTTGGTACACATTAGGCTTGTAACTTTTTGAAAAACTTCATACAATGTGTTTCACGATAATACCAATATTACAAATTGCAATATACCTTTTTAGGATATAACATAATGCAAAAATGTTCCACCCTAGTAAACGAATTTCGTGTTTGCAAAATAGGCATCAGCGAAGATTAATTAAATTTCTTATAGCTCTTGTATGCTTGTCATGTGCATTAAGTGATTGCTCATGGTGGGAATATATTACCCGGATAATAATTCAGTTTTGTGAAACAGAGTTTAAAATTACAGCTATGTAATTTGAAATTAAAACTAAATACATATTTAAATTTTTTATTCATAAATATGGGAAGAAAACGAAACATTATTATTAGGGATATTTTTTAATTACAATGAAAGGGATAAGGAATCCACTTGCAAGAGCTGCACCTCTACATTCGTTGGAAATCATTTAGATATGGGGGTTTTCATGTCAAGTGACACAATTTTGAAATCGATGTCTTCCGATTTGGATGAAATTTGCACCAATTTTCTCAAAAGAAAGCTTATGTCTTTTCCTTAAAAATTCAAAATAGTGCTGCATATGCTAAACATTTAAAAACCCTCGTCTTGAGTTAGAAATTATTTTTTTTATACATAAGCCACTCGCAGCCCAAAAAGCGACCAAAACTACCTTAAAGGAAAAGACATAAGCTTTCTTTTGAGAAAAAAACAAACATTCCCGCTAAAAAAAAATAAAAAAAAGTTTTAAATTTAAAAACAAATTTTTTAAAAAATTTTTAAAAAAACAAAAAAAAATTTTTCAAAAGATGGATCAAATAGCTATCGACGCTATTTGGGGCAAATTTTGCTAACACCAATAGGTAATAAGTTACATGGATGAGAAAGAACACCTGTACCTTACACGCAAAAATATACGTACGTATAAATTTATATAAATGTATATGGGTTGTTTCACTAAATTTTTATCATAACCGTTATGTAGCTTCAAGAGATGTTTTGAAAAAAAGTTTTCACAGGATTGCAGTTATTGCTAAGACCATTGACTAGGACCATTGACGAAAAATTGAAGTTTTTAGTAAGAAAATTTGGCGAAATTACAAAATGCCAGGGAGATGGGGATGTTGTGCACTAGAGCAGTGCTTGATCAATATCAAAAAATGTTTTAAAAGATATTGGCATTCAGCTCAATGCAAACAAGACAGATTACGAAGCACATTCGCTAAATGGCTGGAAGAAACTGTGACAATACCAGTAGTTGCTAGTTCGTCTTCAGGGCGGCCACAAAAATAATTAAATGAAGTTAGCGAAAGAACAAAACGAAAGGGATTCATCACTAGTTAACAACAGAGGAGATCACATTTGAAATGAAGAATTAATCAAACGCCTCAATATAATATTGGAAGCAGTTACTAGTGGACACCGCATTAATGTTGAAAAATTTAAGGAATAAGGTTTTAAAATTGCCGAAATGTATTTGCAACTGCACAATTGGCACCCCAAGAGTCCAACGATGCAGAACATTCTTGTTAATGGCGGAAATGTAAAAAAGCAAGCAATCTTGACAATTAGACAATTCAGATTATATTGTACGAATTATTCGAGTAAATTCAGCAGAAGCGATACTTAATAAATTGTTTTTGAGCAGCGACTCTTTCTTAAGCTACGCTAAACAAAAAGCACGAAAGAACAAAAAGCCTTTTTCCCCAAATACTTGCTCTGTTTCTTTACTCTACTTTGGGATCCCTCGGGATGGCAATTTGCACGAAAATCGTTCCCGTACTTTTAAATTGTGCAAATGAGAGCGGATTTGAGAGAATAAAATTCTTCTTCTTCTTGCGCGAAACATCCCAGACTTTTTCTTCGTGCAAATTGTGTAAATTGTCAAACAGCTGTAAAACATAAACAAAACAATGAAATGCAAAGGAAAAAAATCATAAACCAAATTTTGGAAAAAGTGTTGTGGAGTAAAATAATGTACTTAAATATACAGTTTTATGTTGAAATATTAGGAAAACATAATGTTAGTTATTGTAAAAGTGTTTGTTTTGTTTAGTTTTTGGTAAAATTAGTTTATTTCTACAGACAATATACAATTCTCCAAAAGCGGCATAAACTTTTATTGCTTTGTAAGGACTGTTAAACAATGACTTTTTATTTTGTGCTTAAAATTTGGTCTTTTCTGTTCCCGTACTTTTGTGTAATTTTGTCTCTTTATGAGAGAAATTTATGCTTGCTCTCATTTTCACGAACTTTACCCAAAAAGTAAAGAAACAGAAATAAATATGACATGAAATCGACGTTTATATTAGTTTAACTTTTAACATGTGTCATGTTTAATAAGTAAATATGAAATAAATAAATATGAAAAATTTAAAAAAAAAAAAATCCTGCATTGGGGGAGGTGGTTAAAAAACTACACGAATTTACTAAAAGTCTGTGATTTTTTATTCCAAACTGGACCTGAAACTATTGAAAAACTTAAGCTTATAATTAAACAAGTAAGAGTGCTATATTCGGCTATGCCGAATCATATACCCTTCACCATGGTGAGATAAGAACAAAAAGTTATATAAATAATGATCTTTAGATATAAATAAATATTAATTGAGCCACGCCAACTCTTCATTTCGTCATGCCGAAGAATATGACAAAATCAAAAACTTAATATATGTACCTAAGACCGTTTCCTCTTTTGCCAAAGTTGATGTTTAATTTCGGTCATTATTTTTTGTATCTGAACCGATTTTTCCGATTTTGTTATTCGTCACTGGTTGCTTAGGCCAATTGTAGTGGGGATTGTAAGAAGAGATAAACTCACTGTTAATTGTTGATGTTTTTTGTTTAAAATTTGTTATTGTTACAAGTGGAACTGTTGCTTATGATTCTTATACGCTTAACAGTTTTATTTGGTTTAATATCTTTAGTTTTTCTAAAATCTTTATGGATGAAGTTTTCTGATGATCTGGCCTAAGCTACCAGTGAAATGCGCATAGGAATAGCTTATCCCATCAACAATTAATTTCAAGAGTTGTTATCAAGCATGAATAACAAAAGCTTTTAAATTAAAATTTTGTATTCGCATCCATAGGTCATATGACAGCCCTAAAATGAAGGTTTTGAAAAAAATGTTCAGGTTTTTTAGGCCATTTTATGAGTATTTTACTCATAACCGATTTGACAGATTTATATACCGATGTGTTAAAGAACAAATTTTCCATTAATTTGAACTGTAAGAGTTGGACTCGGGAATATCTATGGTTCCCGATAAAGCGTATTTAAAAAAAAAAATATTTTGGCCATAACTTTTTCGTATCTAAGCCGAATTTTCCGAAATTTTTAGAAAATATTTTTACACAGATTTTGATATTTTTTCTACAGGAGGTACCATGTCCATTACTCCAATCCCCCCCTCATTTTGTGGGATGGTGTGTATTGATAACCTAAATGTTTGCACCTATTTTCGAAACTTTGGCTTCTGCCGTTCTCCAGATATACAGAAAAAAGTAATACAACTACAACATCAACAAGGGATTTTTGGAAAAAATTAGATGTAGTCGTGGTTTTTTGCTCATATCTCAGCCATTTTTGGATCGATCTGGCAGACAGACGGACAACCGGATTTGAACTTCGCTTTTCATAAGGACCCAGAATATATATACTTTATAGGGTGTATGATCAATAGTGTAGAAATTACAAACGGAATGACAAAGTTATAAATACCCTTTTACCTTCGGTGAAGGGTATAAAAAACACGTTTAATAGTTTTGGCCAGCTTTTTGGGTCAAAAAATCCTCTGTGTTCCCAAAACTACGGAAAAATCCCTACATCCCTAAAAGAAGAGGAAGAGGCTGCATTAGTTTCGCATGCACTAATAGTTCCTTTAGAAAATTCAGATCAAAAGGAATACAAATATTATTTACAAAATAACCTGTTGCTTTTGTACCTGAATTAAATCAATATTATCATTTAAAGAATTAGTCCAAAAGAACTATACATACGTTATTTCCGCTTAATTTAGTTTCTAAAAATGCACGACTTTTGACGCAATTTAACGGGAACTCAATAAAGAAGTACTCGGGTGATTGAATCGCCGACGCAACTAAAACGAAAATCGCTTAATTGAGCAAGATGTGCAATAAATATTAAGATAAAAAATGGTTTGTGTTTTTTAAAGCAAAATAAAAATCAGGTACGTTCATGGTACTATCTTTCTTGCCGCAAAATAATTTTTTTACGTGTGTGGGGCAACACACTTTAAGTAGACGGAAACAATTAACCGAAACATTTGCTCTTGTTTTTCGCGATGCGGACTTATTTTGCGAAATAATTAAGCGGCTGACGCAATTAAACAGAACTCAACTAAACGGGTACTTTAACATAGACAGTTATACTGAATGATTTCGTTCCATGATTTTTAGTGCAATAAAACGGGAAACTCAATTAAGCGGGGCTCATTTAACCGAAAACAACTGTATATATTTTTAAAAAACCTTTTGTTTTTTCTTTCAATTTAATTAAAAGTACATACATTTTTATTATAGTTTTATTACTTATTTCTGTTATTAAAACTTTTCTATACATATGAGAATAAAATTAGTTTTTTTTATAACTATTGTTTTATCTTAGATTTTAATGGCTAAAACGCGTATGAATTTTTTTAACGTGTAGGGAAAAGTCGTATTTTTTAGTATGGGATTTTTTCAAAAAATCTTCTGGCAGCACCGCCACTGTGCGACTGCGAGATTTTTATTGCGAACTTAATTGTCCATCTCAACGGGTTTTTTAATAAACAAAATTGCCACATATGGAGTGAGACCAGTCCACAGCAGAACCTACAGACTCCATTACATCCAACATGAATGTAGAAATATTCTCGGAATAATTTTTTTTTACCATTCCTTTAGGCGAATTCTGGTCGTATGACGTCAATAATTGCTTGAATATTGGCTTCCAATACTTCAAGAGTTTATGGTTTGTCGGCAAAAGCCAATGATTTAACAAAGCCCCATTAAAAGTATCCAGAGGCGTTAAATCGCACAAACAAGGGAGCCAGTGTATTGGACCACATCTGGAAACACAGTAGTCAAATTGATTTTGCAATAAATCGATTGTTAAGCACGCTGTATGGCATGCTGAGCCGTCTTGTTGAAACCAAATGGCGTTTGTGTTTAGCTAATTTATTTTTGGAAACAAAAATTGAGTCAGCATGGCTAGATAGCGCCCGCCATTCACCGTAACGGCAGCTCCTTATTGTTTTCTTAAGAGCGTATAAACCGCCCAAACAGTAAATTTTAGTGGATATACAGCCGTGTCACAGATTCCGTTCGGAATGCTGTCAATTCCGTATTTGCCATTCCGTTCGAAATCATTTTTGGTGCTTTGGATTCCAATCGTTTTCATCAATCCGAAAAATTTTGTTTAAGCGTTTTTTATGTTACCCATTTGGCAACATCAGTATTTATTACAATTTAATTTGGCAACAAATTCACTTAGCAAAACAAAAAACAGCTGTTAACAAAATTTTTGTACAAAAAAATTTACATTTGAGTTTTTATTTATGTGTAAAAAAGTAATCAACATTAAAATTTGTGAAATTTAGAAAGTAAATATGCCGGGCGTATCAATAAGTCTGCTTTCACACGTTTCATCTTTTGATGCTCAACTCCTATGTTTTTAGGTAAGGGAAGAAAGAAGAAAGGGGGTTAGTACGGAGATGCCTGTACTCGGTCAGTACGCTTTGTGTTTTTATTCGTTGGTATATGCACAACGATGGCCGCGTGTAATTTTTTCTTTTCTTTTTCTCTTTGATTTGCTGTTATTAAAAATATTGTTGTTTTGAAGCGTAAAAAGTTGAAACCCGTTGCTGCGTGTGATTATATTGGCATCTTTAAAAGGTAATTGAAAAGAAGTTGAGCATCAAAAGATGAAACGTGTAAATTCAGACTTACAAATGTTAAACAAATGTAATTGTTTCCAATTTTGCTTTGTTCTTTTTAGTTTTGTTTTGTTTTGTGTGTTGCCAGTATGTAAATTTTGGCAAAATATGACAACAAAAGAGATATGGCAATGCTTCATAAATCCATTACGAAAATTTTGTTTTCTTGTTAAAGATTTTAGAAAGAGTTTTAAATATTTGTAAAATAAATTGCTAAAAATTATTTAAAATATACTTCTTTTGAAAAATAAATAAAGAAAACATATTTGTTTATTGATAGAAAGTATATTTTGATAATTATTTGCCGTTTAAGATACAGAAAACTCCCATTCCGTTCATGAAAATAGAAATGGTTTCATTCCGAAAAATTTTTTCGTAATTAATTTTCTGAAGCACCAAAATACGGAATGAATTCCGTTTCCGAACGGAATTGTGTTCTGTGACATGGCTGATAATGGTGATTTGTTAACGGCTTGAGAATTGATTTCGCTCCAAATACGGCAATTTTGATTGTTGGCGTAGCCATTTAACCAGAAATAAGCTGCTTCGTAAAATGCACAAAGTGCTCTATGAAGATTTTTTCTTCAAAGTAAATTTCTGGAATTTTAAAGCGTTGTTCTAGCGTTAAGCGATTCATACTGACTTATCAAACCTTACTGAACAGAATTGTCAACACATTCTCAGCTGTCACACCATAGTTATCGATATCGAATATTCTCATGCAGCTTAAAAAAAAAACACCCGATATTAAAAATTTAAAAGTTAAAAGTTCATGAAATTGATAATCGCGATTAACGGAATATTTATTGAATTGTAAATGTTTTTAACCAACTACTATGAAACACGGTTAAAACTAACGACGGTTAGAATATAATGTATTTATTTTTATAACGCACTAAAAATTTCGGTTCCTTCGAGAAGTTCGACATTGTTTAAAAAGTGCACGTTGTAGCGATGTTCTACTGTAGCTAGTTCCATTGAATTCAGTCTAATAGTTTATAAGATTAATATTTGTAACCACCTTTGTATTGTACGCTACTGTGAACGGATATATGTATCGTTATTTATAAATATATCATATACAAACATCTATGTATGCAATATACATATGTACATTAGGGGTATAACCAAATTTTGTGCCCTAGCACCACTCGATTGTGTATATTGTGTTATTTACGAAAACAATTTGTTTTGGTCGTTTGAAAATAAAAACCTCACCCACAAAAGCAATTTTCTAAAATCCCTAAAGAAAAAAATTAAATAAAAAAATTTTAAATATTTTATTAACCCTTACCCTAATTCTAGACGAGCAATTTGTTTGGCAATTATTGCCGTAGCAACTATCAAATTCTATTGCCAACACTATATATTAACGTGTGGATTGCATAAATATGTATTTGAACACATGTTCAGCAACAAATGTTATAATATATTGCTGAGCAATTATCTTTTAACACAAGCTGTCAAAATCAATTATCATTTACAAAAAAGGAAAAATTTTAAACTTAAAACATAAAATTTAAATACAAAATTTACAAATTAATAATAAAAAAATAATTAAAAATAAATTGGTTGCCAAACAAAATGGAAATATTTATTTACATACAAATTCATGTTTTGTGTTTAGACATACGTTTACTCCACTCTGAAAAAAATGTTAAGCATAGAACATTTCTGTGACGTCATCCTGCCGACGTTATTGCTTATGTTAACAAATACAAATTGCTCGTATAGACTTAGGGTAAGTCTAGACGAGCAATTTGTTTGGCAATTATTGCCGTAGCAACTATCAAATTCTATTGCCAACACTAGATATTAACGTGTGGACTGCTAAATATGTATTTGAACACATGTTCGGCAACAAATGTTATAATATATTGCTGAGCAATTATCTTTTAACACAAGCTGTCAAAATCAATTAAAAGAAAAAATTTGAAACTAAAAACTTATAAAATTTAAATACAAAATTTACAAACTAATAATAAAAAAATAATGAAAAACAAATAGGTTGCCAAAGAAAATGTAAGTATTTTTTTACATACAAATTCATGTTTTGTGCTTAGACATACGTTTACTCCACTCTGAAAAAAATATTAAACATAGAACATTTCTGTGAGACGTCATTCTGCCGACGTTATTGCTAAAGTTAACAAATACAAATTACGCGTATAGACGTAGGGTAATAAATGAAAAAAAGTTAAAATGTTTCTTAATTAATAAAGGACATGAACTTCAAATATAATGTGCGTGTTGTTTTGCTAAAGTTTTTGGCTAAATGTATAAGTACAAATAAAAATATAAAAAAATAACTTTCTAACTTTACCGCGTTTTGTGGGTTTACCTTATTTGAAAACCGCGAAAAATTAATATCATTTTTTAAATATTTTTCAAAGGACTATTCGACTCTGCTAGGGCCATTTTAATTTTTGCAAAAATTTGAATAAGTGATGCCCCTAATGTACATGGCAGTGACCCTTTTTAGACTAGACACTTAAAATTCTATGAATAATAAATCGAAATCATAAACAAATATAAATGCATGAATGGACAATTAAGGACACACTTGACCACATTTACGTATATTTGATGAAAAACAGTTTTAGATATTTTTGTAATATAAAAATTCACAAATAAGAAATTTAAATCATGTCCTACATCAATTTAAACATTATACATTATTTATTCGAATAAATGTTTTAGCAAAAACTACTTAAATTGAAGTTATTGAATATAAAATTAGTTTGAACTGAAACATTTTATAACATTGAAATGTGAGATTTTTAGGTCAATAAAAACATGACATACTTTTTACGATATGAATATTAATGACCTTTTAAAAATTTTTGTTTTTTTTTCTTTAAATAAGCCAAGAAGGGTTCTTTTAGTTAAAAAAAAAAAACGACGAAACCACAACATTTGTTTAATCACTTCTTACAACAACATCAAGGTTTTACCTCGATATACACATATGTCAATGGTTTAGAGATGTGTCGTTCCGGAACCCTAATAGGAAGGGTTCGGACCTTTTCAATAGTTCCTACTTTATCGTTTCGCAATTACAATCTGTTGGGTCATGACGTGTTTCGTTTACTTACTTTTGTACACTTAGAACAAGGTTAATTTTTTGTGTAGAAATCAGTTTTTACGACTTTAGTTTATTAATGTCGTGAAATATAAAAAAATTGCGTAATTGAATCAATTACAAAGGTAATCCAGAGCAATATTTTTTTGCAATCAATCACCCGTTCACCACCAGCAATGGCATTTAGGTGCTCGTAAATTTAACCCTAGGATTACCGGTAACTTTTTACCACTAAGTTCTCCTCTTGGTCTGGCCAGACCACAGTTAGAAAAGCTAAAAAACAAAATTAAATAAATATATTTTTTTATAGAACGTATCCTTATTACTTTAGATTATATGAATTTATTATATTATTTTATTATTTCACTATTTTATTCCACATGCAAGTCATCAAAAATGTAGTCTTTTATTTAGCATATTGCTTTTTCGCATCTACTACAGCTGAAACGAGTTATGCGTTTGGTTTTTGCAGTTAAATTTAACCTTAGCGCGTAATGGGCCGCACTGTGGCTGAAAATTTAATTTCATCGGCCAAAAGTCCAATTTTTTGTCATCGCCGATTTCAAAAATTTTAATGCCATTCGATAGCAAACATATTAGAACTAAGGTATCAAAAAAACTAGATTATAATATTCGTAATTGTGGCTGTGGCATGCTGCTGGAAACAAATATTTTATTTTGTTGTAGAAAAAAATTAATTTTTGTAAATTTGATCAGAACTAAATTATGATTTCTCGCAAACCGTTATCAATAATTGGTCGAAATTTTTTTTTGTTATATTAATGGGATAATAGTCTTTAAGAAATGGATCATTACATCAATGTATCATTTATACCTGATGTGTTATTAAATGTTTCCCCAGGTTCTATATTTTAGTTAAATCCGAATTTTAGAGTTGTAGAACTTGTTAGGGTCAAAAGGGGTCAAAGAGATTTTAGTACCATCAGAAAGCTGAAGGTGTCCTCTTTAACCCCATATATACTTGTGCAACTGTTTGCAACTGTCTGTTGAACACTTTTTTCATTTTAATGAAATTACTCACAACATTTTTTTTTGCTCTTTTTATTTAAGCTGCTCATATGACTGAAGTATAACACAATGGTTTGCGAGCGTTTTGTTTTGAAAAAAAATTTTGCCTCTTATGAACGGCTGAACATATTTGAATGAAATTTTAAACTGTCATGGCCGGGTAGCTTTTATGTTGAATTGGAAGAACACGGGTCCATGGAGGGTCGGGAGAGTGACTTGCGGACCTCTAAAATTGGTAACCTCGGAAATTCAAACTTTTAAAAAATTCACCAAAAATATATTTATGGACTGCAAAAAAAAAAAATTTAACTTAAGCTGAGTTACAAAAAATATGCTTAAATGTTTAGGTTATCTCCTTTGCTTTTGGAGATATTCGGATAAAACGGATTTTTTGGCTTGATTTTTATTATGTTTTATGCCAAACTGTTATCAATTGTGGGTTCAACATTTTTTATATTGGTAGTAAAGCAGTCTTTAAACAATGTTATGTTGTATTACTGTACCGATTATACCTGCTGTGTTATTAAATATTTTTTCAGGTTCTATATTTTAGTCAAATTGAAGTTCCGAAGAAGAGAATTTATGAGGTCAAAAGGGGTTAAAGAAATTTTACTAGTTGTAGGTAGGTGAAAGTATCCACTTTAAACCCAAATGCACTTTTGTACCTGTTTGGACCAGCCTATAGAACACTTTTTTAGTTTGTGTAAAATTATTCGCAACATTTCTTTTGCTCTATTAATTGTACCTATTCATATGACTGAAATTTAAGTGTACCAAGCCAAGTATTTTATATTATATAACTAGCTGGACCCGGTCCGCTTTGCTGGCCCTTAGTAAAGACTTAAAATTTTATAAAATATGAACGTATTTAATTGATTTTCAAAACATAAAAAAAAAATAATAATAAATGTTTTACTTACCAGCAAATGCTATTAGATTCTTCATGTTTGTTTAAAATTATTGGATACCCTAACCGCGTATTAGAAAAATATTTATGGAAGTGGAAATAGACTTTTGTAAACTAAAATTAACATAAATGTTTGGAATAAAACTGGCTATTAAACCATATTAATTTTGTTTTTTCATTTTGGTGATTTTAGCGTATTTTAGTGAATTACCGCTGAATTGATAAATGTATATTGATAAAGATTTAGTGACATACCATGCATCTAAATTTTAAAACATTATGTTTAGCGATTACGACGAAAATGACAAAAATATAAAAACGTGGTGCCATCTATCGGATAAATACGAAACTCCACAGAAACACTCCTCATACCTCATACATCAAACACACAAATGTTGGTCAAAGTCGGTGCAGTAGTTTTTGAGTTTAGCGATTACAAACAAACACGTCTCTTTTATATATATAGATAGATAAATTTTGTTTTTTCATTTTGGTGATTTTTAAAAACATTATGTTTAGCGATTACGACGAAAATGACAAAAATATAAAAACGTGGTACAATCTATCGGATAAATACGAAACTCCACAGAAACACTCCTCATACCTTATACATCAAACACACAAATTTTGGTCAAAGTCGGTGCAGTAGTTTTTGAGTTTAGCGATTACAAACAAACACGTCTCTTTTATATATATAGATAGATAAATTTTGTTTTTTCATTTTGGTGATTTTTAAAAACATTATGTTTAGCGATTACGACGAAAATGACAAAAATAAAAAAACGTGGTACAATCTATCGGATAAATACGAAACTCCACAGAAACACTCCTCATACCTTATACATCAAACACACAAATTTTGGTCAAAGTCGGTGCAGTTGTTTTTGAGTTTAGCGATTACAAACAAACACGTCTCTTTTATATATATAGATGCATCAAAATTTTAAAACATTATGTTTAGCGATTACGACGAAAATGACAAAAATATAAAAACGTGGTACAATCTATCGGATAAATACGAAACTCCACAGAAACACTCCTCATACCTTATACATCAAACACACAAATTTTGGTCAAAGTCGGTGCAGTTGTTTTTGAGTTTAGCGATTACAAACAAACACGTCTCTTTTATATATATAGATGCATCAAAATTTTAAAACATTATGTTTAGCGATTACGACGAAAATGACAAAAATATAAAAACGTGGTACAATCTATCGGATAAATACGAAACTCCACAGAAACACTCCGCATACCTTATACATCAAACACACAAATTTTGGTCAAAGTCGGTGCAGTAGTTTTTGAGTTTAGCGATTACAAACAAACACGCACAGAAAAAATTATTGCCGAATTATTTTCAAACAACCGCTTGTTTGAAAATTTTTTTAATTTCTATAAATATTTTTACTGATTCAATCAATATTTTTGTTTGATTTTTATTTAACCAACAAAAATGTGGACAACTCTTCAAAAATAAAATAAACGCGTTATTGGTGTCAAGTTTTCATAATTTTGTATGAAATATTTAACGCTCTTTAATGTTGTCGTCTTTTTGCATTTTTTTATTTGATCGTAAGCAACACTTCTTTATGTGAAATATAAGAACAACAACAAAAAACACACACAGTCTATTTTTGGACGCTTTAAAAAAGTGCAACTATAAGAAAAACAATAGCAGACACGACATTATAAGAAACAAAATCCCGTATTCAATTTTTTAAAACTGTTTGGTTAAATACATCAAATACAAAAATAGAATGATGACGAAAAACATATCGAGTCGGTCTGCTGCCGTTTTTGGTTACATTTCTTCTTTAGCAAAGGAAAGGATACAGCAACAGAGAGTGATAAAGAAAAACATTGTGTTGTGTGTATAAATAAGACTTCGTTCAAAAATTATTCCAACAAAAAAATGTGTTTCAAAGCCAGTCGGCGGCTCTGCTTTGCCGTCACCTTCTCATACAGTGCTTACTTGTGTGCGCGTCATTGCTTGTGCAAAAACTTTTTTTTTTTTTGATTTTGAATTTCAGTAAACTTTTTGTTTGATTCAGTTAAATTATTTGTTTGAAAAAATTAGTGTTTTTTTTCAGTAAACAAAATGCAAATAAATTGTTTGAATATGCAAATTTGTTTGTAGGACCGATTTCAGACAAAAAATTGTTTGATTCTACAAATTTTTTGTTTGAATTGGAAAAATAATTTTTTCTGTGCGTCTCTTTTATATATATAGATAGATAAATTTTGTTTTTTCATTTTGGTGATTTTTAAAAACATTATGTTTAGCGATTACGACGAAAATGACAAAAATATAAAAACGTGGTACAATCTATCGGATAAATACGAAACTCCACAGAAACACTCCTCATACCTTATACATCAAACACACAAATTTTGGTCAAAGTCGGTGCAGTTGTTTTTGAGTTTAGCGATTACAAACAAACACCCCTACCAGAAGAGAATGAGCGAGTTGTCACTTTTTTCACGTTGGTGTTAAGAAAATGATAGAATGAAATGACCTAAACCAAGTTTTCTGTCATTTCATTCTATCATTTTCTTAACACCAACGTGAAAAAAGTGACAACTCGCTCATTCTCTTCTGGTAGGGACGTCTCTTTTATATATATAGATGCATCAAAATTTTAAAACATTATGTTTAGCGATTACGACGAAAATGACAAAAATATAAAAACGTGGTACAATCTATCGGATAAATACGAAACTCCACAGAAACACTCCTCATACCTTATACATCAAACACACAAATTTTGGTCAAAGTCGGTGCAGTTGTTTTTGAGTTTAGCGATTACAAACAAACACGTCTCTTTTATATATATAGATGCATCAAAATTTTAAAACATTATGTTTAGCGATTACGACGAAAATGACAAAAATATAAAAACGTGGTACAATCTATCGGATAAATACGAAACTCCACAGAAACACTCCTCATACCTTATACATCAAACACACAAATTTTGGTCAAAGTCGGTGCAGTAGTTTTTGAGTTTAGCGATTACAAACAAACACGTCTCTTTTATATATATAGATAGATAAATTTTGTTTTTTCATTTTGGTGATTTTTAAAAACATTATGTTTAGCGATTACGACGAAAATGACAAAAATATAAAAACGTGGTACAATCTATCGGATAAATACGAAACTCCACAGAAACACTCCTCATACCTTATACATCAAACACACAAATTTTGGTCAAAGTCGGTGCAGTAGTTTTTGAGTTTAGCGATTACAAACAAACACGTCTCTTTTATATATATAGATAGATAAATTTTGTTTTTTCATTTTGGTGATTTTTAAAAACATTATGTTTAGCGATTACGACGAAAATGACAAAAATATAAAAACGTGGTACAATCTATCGGATAAATACGAAACTCCACAGAAACACTCCTCATACCTTATACATCAAACACACAAATTTTGGTCAAAGTCGGTGCAGTTGTTTTTGAGTTTAGCGATTACAAACAAACACGTCTCTTTTATATATGTAGATGCATCAAAATTTTAAAACATTATGTTTAGCGATTACGACGAAAATTACAAAAATATAAAAACGTGGTGCCATCTATCGGATAAATACGAAACTCCACAGAAACACTCCTCATACCTCATACATCAAACACACAAATGTTGGTCAAAGTCGGTGCAGTAGTTTTTGAGTTTAGCGATTACAAACAAACACGTCTCTTTTATATATATAGATTACCAATACCTGTGGGATTTTAAGCGTATCCTACTTAAGCCCATTTTAGTTCTTTATTCTACCTTATTTTGCTTCCTAGGAACACAGCCAGTGGTATTCGAATAAAATCTCAGTTGTTAAAATATATCTAAGCAATAACAATCTAATTTTTTTAATATCTATAAAAATGGAGCTATAAAGAATTATCCGAAGAGTATTTTAAAAATAAAAAGGAGGAAGACGTTTTAAGTTACATTGAAGGAAAACTCAATATATATTCCTGCAGCACTGAAATACGATCGGAACTGCAAAATAAAATAACAGATTTCGTCAAAAACTTAAAAAAGCGCTTCAAACAAGTTGGATGGAGTAAACCTAGATTTTACAACAGTTTTGCAAACTGGTTAGATGGCGAACTCAGTGTCCAGATATCTTCAGAAGGTACAAATGAAAAGAACCTTGGGAGACCAAAGAAATCACTTGAGAACTGTAGCGATAGATCTAAAAGGCGGAAGCTTAAGGATATCAACGAAGAAACCGGGGATAAAAATATTCAAGAAGCTTTGTTATATCAACTGCGATCACAAAAAGAACTCACAAAAGTCGATATTATTGAAAAAGTGTTTATCGCTAGTCCCAAGAGAACAAAACGGATTCTTAAGAGTGTTCCAACGCCAAGCGATGAAAAACAGTTTTCAAATGAAGAGGCATTAGCATTATTTTTAGATTTGAAGTTAACAAAAGAGCAATATATTCAGCTCAGAGTACGTGCAATTGAAAAAGGTTCAAATCTGTATCCTGCTTATCATCACATAACTGCTGCTAATAAGGACTGTTTGCCACCAAGGGACACTATTAAAATCACACCAATTTTGGCAGAGGTAAAACTTCAAGGTCTACTTAATCATACAGCTCAGCGTTTACTACAATCACTTAAAGGAGATGATTTGAAAAAATATGGGAACTGCAAGTTAACTCTCTTTTGCAAATGGGGATGTGATGGTTCTTCTGGACAAAAACAATACAAGCAATCTATATGTGAAAAAACTTCAGATACAGATATGTTCATGGTATCATTTGTTCCATTGCGATTGATAAAGAATTTGGAACACTCGGAGCCTTCGACCAGTACGATGCAAACAAAGGATATTTGGAAAAATCTCACACCATCTTCTACAAAATACTGCAGACCAATTAAATTTGAATTTAAAAAGGAAACTGCTGTTACCATTAAAAATGAAAAAACCAGTTATATAAGAACCCAAATTGCAACACTACGGCCATTTGAATTAGAAATAGATGGCCATATATTTGAAGTTAACTATCAATTAGTGCTAACGATGATAGATGGAAAAGTAGGCCAGGCTTTGACTGACACAAAGGCTTCATCCAGCTGCATTATATGCCAAACCACATCAAGCAAATTAAACCAAGTCCCGGAAAAATCATTAGATAATACTAATGCATATGAATTTGGATTATCGCCGCTACATACAAGAATACGAATTATGGAGCACATACTAAAAATCAGTTATGATTTGGGTTTTGGACCTACAGGATCAATAAGAAACAATGACACCAACAAGGATTTAAGAAGTATAAAAAAGAAGCATGTTCAGGATGAATTTCGCAAATGTGGGTTGATTATAGACCAAACAAAACAAGGATCAGGCAATACGAATGATGGGACTACATCAAGAAGGTTCTTTTCTGATCCCAAAAAAGCATCTGAAATAATAGGTGTTGATATAAGTCTTATATCAAGATTTAAACAATCATTGATGTACTTGCATGCAATGAACAAATTGATTATAGAAAATTTGGGGATTATGCCAAAGAAACAGCACGAATATATACTACCAAATATCCATGGAGAAATATGTCTGCAACAGTTCATAAAATCCTTTATCATGGAGAGGACGTCATTAGGCATCATTTAGTACCACTAGGAGATCTGTCAGAGGAAGCCCAGGAAAAAAGGAATAAAGATTACAGATTTTATACGGAGCACAATACCAGAAAAATGTCACGAGACTTAACAAACGAAGATCTCTTTAATATATTGTTGGCAACGTCAGATCCGCTCATCTCTAGCATTCGAAGTCAATGGAAAGTAGAACATCGGGACTTAGATGAAGAAGCAAAAGGGCTGCTACAGGAAAGACGTACAAAACCAAATATGGAATATTTGGAGGCAATGCTCCAACCGAATGAATAGTAGATATAATTAACTTTTATTGTTATTTAAGCAAAAAATATGTTTTTTGTCCTTATTGTTATTTAAATTAAAAAGAAAATAAACATTTAATAATTTACACTTATTTATTTTTAACAAATAGAATCTGGGAATTTATTCCTCATGGTGAGTTACATTTATTATATAAATTTTTCATATTATTCGAATGTGTATTCTATGTCAAATACAATCCTCAAAAGCTTTTATACTTTAATAGCCTCATTCCTTCAATATTTCACAGGAATATTTTCTATGCACTATGCACATTCGAATAATATGAAAAACTTATTTATTTTTTTTAATCTAAAAAGTATTCCAGTGGAACTGGTTCCAGTTGAACCTGTTGTAGAGTTGATAATGTAGAAACCTATTCACAAAATTATCATAGGTATTATTACATGCCTATGCATGTTTTTAAAGGTATAGTGGTATATACGAGGCGAATGTACTTACATACATATATGCATATAAAGGTAATACGAATACTCATTTGTTCTTTCGCTGATAAAAAAATATTTTCTCCAGAAATAAATAAAAATGTTTATATTTTTCGAAAGAAAACATTATGAGTATGCTTGTAGAAGCAATTTTTAGTCAGTTTAACATCTTTACTCCCATATGCCCTATTCCAAATCAAATTTTTCAAACAAAAAAAAAAAAAAAAAAAATAATTTGAGTAAAAAATTCTAATAATTCAACACACCGATTTTTATACAATTAGAACAGTAATGTTTTCTAATATGTATTATTTTCTAGAAAAGTGGTAAATTGTATGGCCTTTTTTGAACAAAAAAAAAATTTTTAAAGCCGTTTTCCGGGATTGGGAATTTGGGTATTACTTAATCAAAAATGGAGATGTTTTTCAGTCCACTGTTTTAAGAACTTTTTAATCTACATAACTGCCAAAATTCATTTATTCATGTTAGATTTATAGAATGTCAAACATTAAAATTATTATTTATATAGTGTAAATGAATAAAAGGGCTTTCAACATGAGTAAAAAATAATAATTTTAAGGTTTGACATTCTATAAATGTGACATGAACAAAGATATATTAATGAAATTTTGCAGTTATGTAGATTAAAAAGTTCTTAAAACAGTGGGCAGAAAAACATCCCACTTTTTGAATAAAAAATACCATAATTCTTAATCTCAATCATTAGCATTTTCATACTAAATGCTAAAAAACATCAAAAGTTCAACTTTGACCTTAAATTTCTCAACAACACTGCAAAAAAGTTCAAGAAGTCTTCTCTCCTGCAAAAAAATTGCAAAATTATCTCTATCGGTTCAAAAGTTACAGATTTTTGGCCGATGAAAAACGATTTTCAGCCACTGTGGGCCGTAGTTTTCTGATTTGATTCAAATTTGATTCATTCAATTCAGAACATATCATTTATAGAATTCACGTCCCTGGCTTTTTGTTTTTTGTTTTAATAAATATATTGCAAGCAAAACACACATTTGGTCTGGCCAGACCTACACAGTAATCCTAGGGTTAAACAGGTACAAATTAACGAAGTTCTTAAAATATATTTGCAATTTATTGAAAAATTTATTTTAATAATAATATTTATTCTTCTTTAGTTGTTTCGGCACAAAATAAAAACAAATAATAAAAAATGTTTATTTGTTGACGTTTTTTTAAACGACAGAAAAGTTTTCTCGTTCCTTTTTCAAATTAAACAAGTAAGAGTGCTATATTCGGCTATGCCGAATCTTATATACCCTTCACCATGATGAGATAAGAACAAAAAGTTATATAAATAATGTTTTTTAGATATAAATAAATATTAATTGAGCAACGTCAACTTTTCATTTCGCCATGCCGAAGAATATGACAAAATCAAAAACTTAATATATGTACCTAAGACCGTTTCCTCTTTTGCTAAAGTTGATGTTTGAAATTCGTTTTATAATCTTAAAATCGTTTTTAAGAACATAAAAAAATTAAATAAAAAAAATGAAAAAAAAAATTCTTTTTGGGATTCGAACTGGCAATATCATAAGTCTCAGGAGAGAACTTAACAACTCGGCTACGGATGCTTTTACTGAAGAGGCGTTAAATTTAAATATATTGAGTCTATGAGTTTGTTTCTTTATTTGAGCGGCATATCATAAACATGCATTAATGTGTATGTGGATGCGTAAAATTAAACACATTACAAATAAAATCTACCACTTGTAGTGAAGGGTATAAAAAACAACAACAAAAACCACATTACCAACACTGTATTACCATAGCCACTGTATGACCGTAGAAACCAAAATTGAATTGGTGTGTATGGTATGTTTATTGTCGTCTTGGTATGGTAATGTCACGTCTAATTGGACCTTTAAAGGAAAAAATTTGAGTCAGTTCTGCTTGCGTGCTCGTCGAATGCAGACATGTTTTTTTTTTTTTAACTCGGCTTACGGTTT
Organism: Pollenia griseotomentosa; assembly: GCA_963931875.1. Taxonomy (NCBI): domain Eukaryota; kingdom Metazoa; phylum Arthropoda; class Insecta; order Diptera; family Polleniidae; genus Pollenia; species Pollenia griseotomentosa. The sequence goes on from OZ007563.1 coordinate 145,973,600, forward strand.
TTTTTTTTACATAAATAAGTGTATATTTATGATATAATAATATTATTTTTTTTTTAAATAATATAAGATCAGCGAATGACTAGACGCTTTAAAATAATTTTTAATAAGTGAACATAAAATTTTTAATACAAATATTAAAAATTACAATTAACAAAAATATATGTATGTACACACATACATATACATACATACATTTAAAGCAAAAACATTTCTTGTTTTCTTTATTCTTTTTTTTATTCTCGGGGTTTTTAAACAACAAATAAAAAGAAGAGCACAATTAAACAAACAGTAATATATAAAAAAAAAACTCTTATGAATGCATATAATGCAAAAACAATAAAACATAACGAAAGAAATGCTTATGTTACATTGAGTGTTGACGAAACAAACGTAGAAAAAAGAATCGATGATAGCAATTATTTAACGGCTAAACCTATTACTCGAACGCGTTCCCTCTCACCATCTTTGTTTACAAATGCGGTCGATCGTAATACAATAACAAATTTATTAACTGCAAGCGTTGCCACAGAGCAAAAAAAAACTTTAATAAGTGATGAAACGGTTAACCCCAAAACAGCCGCTATGGACAACTCAATAACTCAAGTAAAAACTTCTCAAAAGCCTACAGTACAAGTTGGTATGGACAGGTACATAACAGTGCTTAAACGGGGACGCAGCCCTACCTCTGCAGCAGTTGCTTCAGCCTCAAAAGTACCATCTTTTGATAAAATAAATTCTCAAAATCGTTTTGCAATTCTGGAGGATGAATCCTCTGAAGCACAAAACGTCATAAAATCGTCAAAGCCTCCCCCGATATATCTGAGGGAGCAAAATTTTAATGAGCTCATAAAGAGTTTGATATCGGTTATAGGTGAAAATTCTTTTTACGTAGCTGCTATCAAGCGTGGTAGTATAAACGAAACAAAAATACAAGTCAATCATGAGAATGATTTTCGCAAAATTATAAGCAACTTTGACCCAGAAGAGGTAAAAACATTCCTAGAAGAAAAAGGCTTCAAGGTAAAACATGTATTAAACATTAAAAATAGAGAAAAAGTTCCCCAACCACTTTTTCGAGTGGAGTTTGAACCCGGCGACGTTAAACTTAAAAAAAATGAAACGCATCCCATCTATAACTTAAAATACATTCTGTACAGAAAAGGAACTATAGAGGAGCCGCACAAAAGAGGTGGTCCCGTTCAATGTCTGAACTGCCAAGAATTTGGCCATACTAAGGCATACTGCTACTTACCCCCTGTTTGCGTAGTATGTGGCGAATTACATGGTACAGTTCTTTGCGACAAGTCTAAAACCGACCCCAACGTAAAAAAATGCAGCAACTGTGCTGGCAATCACACTGTCAATTATAGAGGACGCCCTGTATATACTATCGTCAAGCAGTCGGTTGGACCGAAAACTAATCCCCCTTAAATGCAGGTAACAAATCAAGTAAACAGTAATAACCTTCAGGCTCCGCAGCCTAGTAGTAACAGAACCTCGTATGCTAACGTCTTAAAATCAAACAATGTACCAATGCAAGGCGCTTCGTCAAGTAATGACGAAACTCCAGTTTCTAATCTAAGTCGTCTTGAAAAAACCATGGAAACATTAGTGCAAACAGTTAATAATTTTACGAACACAATGGGTAATATGATGCAGGAAATTCTAAGAATGCAATCGATGTTATTGCAAGCTGTACTTAACAAGCCATGAACTGTTTAAAAATTTGTTTTTGGAACGCAAACGGCATCCGCCAACATAAAAATGAATTAGAATACTTTCTTAAAAATAAACAAATTGATGTCATGATGGTTTCTGAAACTCATTTGACCTCAAGAAATACGTTCAAAATCAATGGTTATACTCTATATGATACCAAGGACCCTCAAGATAGAGCTTGTGGAGGTTCTGCCATTTTAATAAAAAACCGAATTAAACACTACCCAATGTGTGATCATCGTGAAGGTTATCTCCAAGCAACGAACATTTGTGTTGAAGAGATAAATCGAAACATAGTAATTTCATCTTTATATTCACCACCTAGATTTTCAATATCAGAAAGCCAATATTATAAATATTATAAGTCATTGGGGCCCTGTTTCCTGGCTGCTGGCGATTATAACGCTAAACATACCTTCTGGGGGTCACGACTAATAACACCAAAGGGTCGTGTTTTGTTTAATACAATCTCTAAAATGAATTTAAATGTTGTCGCGAGTGGCCAACCAACATATTGGCCTGCTGATGCGCAAAAAATTCCAGATGTCATCGATTTTGGCGTTGTTAAAAACATCCCCACAAAAACGATTCACGTTGAAGCTTCCTTAGAATTATCCTCAGATCACACACCTACAATAGTTACTATAATAAACACCAATAGAATTGAATCTCCCTCTGGATACATAGCGACGTCAGCTACACATATAAATTGGTTAAAATATAAAAAATATCTCAGTACCCATTGCACAGAAAATATTCCGCTTAGCACACCGGAGTATATAGATCGCTCTATTGTCAATTTTGACAGTTTTCTAAAACTAGCTGTTCAACATTCCAGTATTGCCCCCAAAAAAACCAAAAATAATAAAATATATTCCACAGATGTCGAGCGTCTCTTGTCTGAAAAAAGGAGGGCTCGTAGAGAGTGGCAATTGCACAGATCCCCTCAACTTAAGAAGTTACTAAAAGACTGTACAAAAAGGCTGAGAATGTTACTGCAGACTCAGAAAACGGCTTCACTGGAAAAATATCTCAAGGAACTTGATGCAACTCCACAATCAGACTACTCATTGTGGCGTGCAGCTAGAAATCTCAAAAGGCCAGTTGTCTATAAGCCACCATTAAGAAACTTAAATGGAAGTTGGGCAAGAAATGATGTTGAAAAAGGAAACCTGTTTGTCGATCATTTAAAAAACGTATTAACACCAAATATATCTCACAATATTGCGGTCGAGCTACCACCTGTTGCTGCTAGAGCAGCTATACCCTTCAGATTTGAGATAAGAGAAATCGAAAAGGCTATTTGTGACTTAAACACTAAGAAGGCACCTGGTATTGATAAGATCAGTAATAAAATGCTTTTAGAGCTACCTCGCATAGCAAAGAAAATTATTCTTTTTATTTTTAATGCTATTTTACGCCTTGAATACTATCCTCAAAAATGGAAGGTTTCCTTAGTTACCATGATACCAAAGCCAGGTAAAGACCATACAAAAGTTGAGTCTTATAGGCCTATTAGCTTATTATCAAATATGTCAAAGCTGTTTGAGAAATTATTAGTTTCAAAATTAACACCGATTTTAAGTGAAAATAGATGTATTCCAAACCATCAGTTCGGATTTAGAAGAAAACACAGCACAATCGAACAGACTCATCGAATAGTTAATGTCATAAGAAAAGCATTTGAAGAAAAAAAATATTGCTCAGCACTCTTCATCGATGTTTCGCAAGCTTTTGATAAAGTCTGGCATGAAGGCTTATTACATAAATTGAAGCAAAACTTACCAGCAAACACACACAAGCTGCTAGAAAGCTACTTAGTCGGTCGTCAATTTATTATTAAAGAAGGAAATTTCTTAAGTTCACCTCAGCCCATTGGCGCTGGAGTCCCACAAGGCAGCATCTTGGGCCCTCTATTATACTTAATTTATACTTCGGACATGCCAACAAGCAACTACACCCAAACTTCAACATTTGCAGACGATACAGCTTTTCTAAGCGTCCACGAAAACCGTTATGAAGCATCTCGTTACTTACAGGATCACATATTTCAACTATAAATATGGTTAAGACAATGGAGGATAATGGTCAATGAGCAAAAATGCGTACATATAACATTCACCTTGCGCCGGGAATCTTGCCCCCCTATTACAATCAATAAACAAATAATTCCTCAACATTCGCATGTAAAATATCTCGGTATGCATCTGGATCGGCGATTAACGTGGAAATGCCATATAGAGGCAAAATTAACTCAAATGAAACTGAAAGCCATTCAAATTCATTGGCTTATTGGAAGAAATTCTGTCCTTAGTCTCGATTGCAAGCTTCTACTTTACAACTCTATCTTAAAGCCTATCTGGTGCTACGGTATTCAACTATGGGGCACTGCCTCGGCCTCTAATATCGAAAAAATTCAAAGGCGCCAAAATAAACTTCTTCGAATAATCACAGCCGCTCCCTGGTATGTTAAAAACTCAAACATTCATAAGGATCTCAATGTGCCATTAGTAAAAATTATGATTACAAAATATGCGGTAAAATATTTAAAAAGGCTTGAACAACACCCAAATCCACTAGCTCGAAATATCTTAAATCATGGCGGCCACACTCGCTTAAGAAGAAGAGACACTGCAGCACTTACCCAGTTAGATGAGCGATAAACACTTATATATGTGAACAGAACCCGTGATGAAGAACATTTTTGTCTGGCAATGGCTGGACATAAATAAAGTATTAGGATAAGATTTGATTAATTATTGTTAGTTCATATTAAATATATGAAGATTCAATAAATAAATATTGAAAAAAAAAAAAAAAAAAAGTCGTGGGTTTTTACTCATATCTCAGCTATTGTGGACCGATCTTGCTGAATTTCAATAGCAAAAAATTCCGAACCTGTTCACCACCTGTGGTGAAGGGTATGAAAACAAGAACGTTGAACGAAAGGCACGCCCTGGTTCTTTTAGTCTTTCGGATCGGTCGGAACGATTCCACAAAAGGAACTATTTTGGCCAACTCTAATAGAGTTGTGTCGTTCCGGAACGACCTAGTTCCATTGAACGATTCCCTAAAAAAAGGTGCAGATTTTTAATAGTTCCTTATTTTTCGTTACTCATTCCGCTATTGCAATCGGTTGGATAATCACATGTGTTTCGTTTACTTATTTCTGTACACTTATAACAAGGTGAATTTTTGGTGTAGGGATCAATGTTGTCGAATTTTAAAAATTACAAATGTGATCCAAAGCAATATATATTAGCAATACATATATCCACCCGTTTATCACCATCAACGGCATGTTGAAACAGCTACAAATTTACATTTTAAAAACATTTGAAATTAATAATTAGTATTGGTTTATTCTCTTTATAATAAACATCTGGGTTCTTTTAATTGCAAATCAAAATAAATACACGCACTTATTCAATTTAACAAACTTTATTGAAATTATAATAATGTTTACAAAATTTATCCATTATTGGTATGGCACTTTTACACGATATGTGTTAAGCAGTGTACTTGTAAAATTTACCACTGCAAAATTCATACATGTCGTGTAGAAGCAAAAAAAAATTGCTTCTGTAAGTGCCGGTTCACACACGTCAAGTTTGAGCATTTAGGAGTGAAGGGAAAGAGAATGCCATTTCTTCTCTTCAAAAACTCAAGACTTGAGGAGACAAACTTGATGTGTGTGAACCGACACGTAACACAGTGGAAAATTTTAGTCCTTATCGGATCAAAAATCTGTAACTTTTTTGTTCTTAGAGAAATTTTGTTCTGAAAATTTGCACGAATAATTTTAAATGTATTTGCTATTATTCTGTAAAATATGAGCCAAATTAAACCAGAACTTATTTCACAATAAAGGTAAGAATTTTATTTTTTGTATATAGAGATGACTTGAATATGTATTTGGTACAAAATAGTAACTTAAACTTGAAATAAATTTTTTTTATTATATTTACATTTGTATGTTTTTAATTTATGTGATGTAACTTTAACCCACACCTAACTTAATATAATTTTATTGATTAGCACTTTTCCCATTTTTAACTGGGTTTTGATTTTATAAAATTAAATTTACATATTCTGTTAGGTATAGTGTAACTTTAAATATTTAAGTAATACTTTAACCGTGACATTTTTGTGGTTACTTCATCAGTTTAAGCGTATCTTCATCCAAATCTTTTGCAAGTTTGGTTTTCTTATACTTGTTACATATGGATCAGAGGTGTAAAGAAGTCTGTTGAAAACATCTTCGTTAGTTTCTGATCGCAAACATTTTCGAGAGTGATGTAAACGATAATTGTTGTAGTCTTTATTCGGCGACTCTTGTGCGTCTTCGGACAGCTGACCAATAGGCAACACTGCAAAATGTTTTATAATGTTTTCCCCATGTATCAATATTTTGTGGACAGATGATGGCACATGATACCAGTTGTATTTTTTTATACACAATCTTGCTGTTTCCATTGCATATTCGCCAAAATTTCCAGGGTCTATTATTAAATCAGACGATAAAGCTTGAAGAATGATGTGAAACCTTTTTATTAATTCTGCGTCTACTCCAGTTATATCAGCAGATCGTGAAAAATTAAAAAAAATCTTCTAGCGGTATTACCATCATTGCTGTTACCACTTCCTTGTCTTAGCTTATCAATAATTAATCCCAACTCTTCACAAAAACGTTTTTGTATATTAGCTTTTTTAAGGTTCTTTATTGCTTTATGATTTTCAGTTAACGCTGACCATTTTGGGAATTCACTATTATAACCAATGTGCAGAATCATTTCCATACATAAAAGCATACCATACTTAAAAGCATTTTCATCTTCTGGTCTCGCAGCTACTCTCTCTAAGTTATTCATTTGAGTAGGTGTCGCTTTGCATATGGTACATGATGCACTTGATGGAGTATTTGTTAAAACTTGAGGTACTTTACCATACATCATTGTAAGAAACAGTTTACGGTTTACGGCTACATTTTTGTTGTTCTTTGAAATAATAGTTGGTGACAATAACTTTATTTGAGTTTCAATATTATCTACCACTTCTCTAGTTTTTGCTGGTGTCTCTTTGCAAAGTTCTATTGAGATGGGGCGATAATATCGAACAGATGACCAGACTGGATTTTCCCTAATGATATCACCTGTTTCTTCGCTTACAAGTTTAATTGGTATTAAAGATGTTATAAATAGATTTGTTTCAGAAATTAGATAAAATTCCTCTGGAAGCGCTTGTTTATATTCTGATTGACCTGACAAGCCATCACAACCCCATTTACAGTAGAGAGTTATGTTTATTAAGATTTTATTATCCACAGCATCAATCATTAAAATCCTGGTTGAAGTGTGATCTAACAGATCTTGTAAATACTTAACTCTAGCATAAGTATTTGTTACTTCTAGTAAAGCTGGTGGAAGGCAGCAACTTTTTTTTGCTTCCTGAATTTTATAGTATGGAGGAAGGACAGTATATTTTTTTCCATCATAAGATTTCTTAAGTATATGTATTGTGCTTTTGTCAGGTCAAGATCAATAAATACACTTAACGTCTCTAATTCATCGAAAGATTCCCCCTTTTCGGAATCTTCCAGGTTTTTAAGAATCTCCTTCTTTTCAAGCTTAGAAGAAGATCTTAGCAGTTCAATAATTTTTGCCTCTTCTAATTCTCCATCGATCGCAAGCCTTGGATATAAGCGCCATAAATATGTTGGAACCCATTATCTTTACATAGAGAAGTATTTTTACGTTTCTTTGATGATTTTGATAATGTTTCATAAGAGTTACAGGGTCTTCCTCGATTCGCCGTACATATTGAAAGCTTGACTATTGCTGGCAAAGTTCTGCAAAAGTCTCCATTTAACCACTCAGCATTTTTTTTAAAATATTTTTAAAGATCTGTTTGATTTCTTCCACCGATTATTAAAACTTGGTATGACAGTTTTTTTTTATATTATTCACTATATATTTTATATTTTCTTCAGAAAGTTGATAATTTTTTTCAACAAAAAAGTTAATACTTTGTGTATCAATATATGTGTCAATTATTTGACGCACTGAACACTTAAAATTATTCATTTTTAATTAATGTAATACTGATTTTTAATAATCTCTTCACAAAAAAAAAAATAAAAAAATAAATCACAGTATAACCAAAAAACATATATTAATTGTGACAATTCTTAAACTTTCCATCAATAACCTACTAGTCAACTTTTTTATATAACGGGATTTTTATTTTTTGCTCAATTTAAAAATTTTTTTTAATCTAAACAAAAACTAATTTAACAAAAAGCATTTGTTCAATTCTCTAAATAACTGAGTTTTTTAACATTATTGAATGTAACTTCTGTTTAGGCAGGAATACGCAGCTAATATTTTTAAAGTATTTTACTAATATATTAAGCTTTACAATTTTTTACATATGAGCGCAGAGCTAAGTAGAGCTCCTAATTAAAAGCCTTACCGAAGTTTTTACATGCAGCCAAAACAACATTACATCATTCAGAAGCTAAAATTTCAAACGTTTTCACTAAAACCTCATCCGCTATTTATAAAATCGGAATCTACATTAAATCACTTTTCCAATAAGGTATATAACTACTTAATTGTAATGTGAATTATATTAAAAATATGCTCTGAAATACGTTTTATTTTGATAGTTATAAATCGTTGTCGTAAAAAGATGTGAATACGGTCTTTATTTCCGAGTATTGCTATTGACAAACGGCCATATTTTCAATTCTTACTTCCACTCTTGCTTTGGCATAAAAATGTTGCTGTTCGCCTAACGCTAAGTGGTTCGACAGCTCCCCTTATCAAATCAGCATCTATAATGGAATGCCCAGCACCAGAGTCGATAACCAAACTGCGCTGATTTTGAAAGTTTTCTTGGTCCTTTGCAGTTCCGATGAACGAGCTCAATCTTGCCGCAATTATAGCATATTGCTTTGGTATTACTTCGTTGCTCACTTAATGCTTGCATAACTGCATATTGTTGCTTTTACAATGTCTGTTTCGACGTGCAATAAAGCCATAGGAAATAAAGCCATATAAATGGATTGAGAAATAAGGCCATGGGATAAGCTATTCCTATGCGCATTTCACTGGTTGCTTAGGCCAGATCATTAGGAAACTTCATCCATAAAGATTTTAGAAAAACTAAAGATATTAAACCAAATAAAACTGTCAAGCGTATAAGAATCATAAGCAACAATTCTTCTTGTAATAATATCATAGTTTAACCAAAAATATCAACAATAAACAACAGTGAGTTTTTCTCTTCTTACATTCCCCACTACAATTGATTGGAATTCTTCCAACATTTATTGTAGTTGTAAGTAGGTTAAGAAAAAACAAAATGCAAAAAACAACTTGCAAAAGCATGTGAAATGCGCATAGGAATGGCTTATCCCATCAACAATAAATTTCAAGTGTTTTTATGAAGAATAAAAACTGGGAATTAAGCACGAATAACGAAATTTTTTAAATTATAATTCTAATTCATTTAAAAATTGTTTTGTTGTTTTTTCTCTGGGTGTATATATTAAAAATATAACGAAAACACTTTTGGGCGCAAGGATTTTCTCCTCTATGGTATAACAAAAACCGGCTCCGCTAACTAAAGCTTCTCTGCATAGCCGGGCTTCGTTCGAAAACAAGGCAGATTTTAAAGGCTTTAGTTAGCGAAGCTGGTTTTTGTTATACCATAGAGGAGAAAATCCTTGCAGAGAAGCTTTTTAATTTAATTTTTTTTTTAAATATAATTCTTATTTATTTTATTTCTTTTATTTACAAAAAAAATTAACAAAAAAAATAAGGTTCAGTTCACAAATGGAGTTTTTATAAATTTTGAATAATAAACAGTATATACATGTGGTATTCCTTATAATGGCACGACAAATGGGGCACAATGCTTGTTTTCGTTTTTCCTCGGCACTTTCTTTTAGTTGTTGGTAGCATGGTTGACTAAGTTTGAAATGTTTGCATTGATCAAACAGTATTTGCCTTTCCCTTTCGCAACAAATAATACACGAAAGATAATGTCGTTCTTCTACTTTTGTGTCAGTGCTGTCTTCTTCACTGCTATTTGCATCTGATTCGTCGTCATAGCTGTCAATTGTATTACAGTAATTTTGACTTAGCTGCACAATCTCCTTTGCACGATTTTTTGTGCAGGTAAATCAAAAATGCAGCTATCTTAAATGCATTTAGCTGCCTTAATGTGCAGGTACACAATTGTGGTTACCGGCACAAAAGTGCAGCTAAAGTAAAGTTATTCCCGCTTAATTGCACGACTCTTATCGCAATTAAACAGGACGGGAATTCAATGAATCGCCGACGCAATTAAAAAATAAATCGCTTAATTAATTGAGAAAGCAAAACTCCCATGTGTAGATAAAAAATAAAACTCATTTTTTTATTTATTAAGGTAAAAAATAGTTTAGGTTTTTTTAAACAAAATAAAAATCAGATACGTCCATACAAACATTTGCTTTTGTTTTTCGCAATGCGGTCTTATTTTGAGAAATAATTAAGCATGTGACGCGATTCAACGGAACTCAACCAAACGGATATTTTTACATTAACTGTTACAGTACTTTTCGCTTATAGTCCATTCCGGTTAAAGGCCAAAAACGGATATAAGCCAAAACTGTCATATTCACATGCAGATTTTTTCGAATTTCATACAAGTTATTTGTTCTAAGGTCCATTTCGCTTGTAGTCCATTTTCGTTTAAAAGCCACATTTTCTTAGCATGCGTATATAATTCTTCATGCAAAAATTTTCGCTTATAGTCCACTCTGTTTTTTATATATTTTTAATCAACTGGCAACATGTTTTAATTTACCTTTCTGGCAATTACAGCACACGCTCGGAAATTCGATCCACTTTGTTTTTAGGGCGATTCGAGTTTCCGAATTATTCGATTTTCTGGACGTTTTTTTTTTACAAAAATTTAGATAAATTTGACCATAAAGATATACCAAACTATACTTTTTTTAAATTTTAGTTTATTTAACATAAAAACTATAAAAAACTTAACGAAATATAAAAAATAACAATTCAGTTCATTTGACTTTATTTAGTATGTGTAATACAAACACCAAAAAAACTGAGTTTTAAACTCTAACAACATCAAGTTGATTCTGAGAGTTCGAATTTCTGAGCGTCTACTGTATTATAAATGCCAAATTTCGCAATTTATATTTCATGACATGGTGTCTTCGTCTGACAATTTTTTGTTAAATAAACGTCCAACTTCATAAAAAAACGCTAATAAAAATAAAAGAGTTTTTTTTTTATAGACTTTGACGTTTGGTATAACAAAAAAACTGTCATGTAAAGATCCTATGAAATTGATATTTATGTTGTGTTTGATTTCGTCATCCAAAGAATTAAAATGAATCTCATACGCATTTGTTTTTATTGAAATCTTTTAAAGCATTTGAATTAATTAATTAAAAAGATTTTTGTTTTAACTATTTATTTAAAATAAATCAATATTTAGTTATGTTTTAAATAGACTTTTCTTTGGTTTAAAAAGAGTGGATTTATTGAAGAAAATAATTGGGGTATTCACAAGGTGTGCTATCATGTTGTATTGTCATAATGTGCTAACATTTTACAATGGTTTAAAAATATTGTTGTTGCTTTGTAAACAAAAAGTGTCTTAAATTAATAAAACTTTGCTTGCTATGTTTATTGTGCTGTCGTAATTAATCAGAAGAGACCTGCGCCGAGTAACTGAGCCGAGCGGCTATGATTTTGTAGCCGTCGCCGTTGATGGTATAGTTTTATCCGGCTAACATCCGAATTTAACCTGCGGCTAGCATTTTTTGCAACAAAACACTTGCGGCGTCAAATTGGATCGGCCTAGGACTCTGATGTTTGGTAAACAAACAAAATAAAATATTTGTGGCTTGCGTCTGAAAAATGGAAAATAGTCAGGAAATATCTAATTTAATTTATTAATTCATGGATTAGAATTAAAAAACATTTTAATTTTAGGTAAATATTTATTTTTTTTTATATTTGTTTTAAATCAGCTGACATAAATTCAAAATAGCACACTAAATTATGAGGGGTTGTTCACAACAGTCGTATTTTTTCATGTTATTATTTTAAGACATATGATTTTATGACACCTTGTGAATCCCCCAAATATTTATATAGTCCAAAATGTGGATTATACTAGGTTTCACTTATTATCCATAAAATAGCTTATAAAAAAAAATCGGTTATAGTCCAAATTCGCTTATAGTCCACAAAAGTTGTGCAACTATAGTAGTGGACTATAAGCGAAAAGTACTGTATACTGAATGATTTCGTTCCATGAAACTCAATTAAGTGGGGCACAATTAACCGAAAACAACGTACATAAATTCATATTTTATTAAAATTTTCTTTCAAATAACAGATCATTTTATACATGTATGTATGTATATTTAATATAAAAGGAACATTAACAAAAACAATGAGAATTCACAAAGAACATACAAATTAATGAAAAAAAAAAAAAACAAAGTAATCGCGATTTATATTTTTATAAACATCTTAAATTGTTTATTTATGTGAAAAAGTGGCCACCATATTTTTTTCATGTGTGCAGCTAACTTTGATGTTTTGTATGAAAATATTTTAAAGCTGCCCAAAAATATGAAAACTATGCAGGTATACAAAATGCACGTAAACAAGGATTTTGAAGAATAATTCCAGAAAATATGTATTTTGGGCACTTAAGTCAAAGTGCAGCTAACTTGAATTTTTTGTATGAAAATAATTTTAAAATGCCAAAAATTTTGGGCACTTATCTTAAATGTGCAGGGAAAAAATGTGCACTTAAAAAAGGAATTTGTATGGGATTGTAAAGAATAATGCCAAAAATTATCAATTTTGTGCAGTTAAGTCAAAAGTGCACGTAAATAAAAGGCAGTTAAGTCAAAACTACTGTAATTAAACTTTCATCAATCATACAGTTCTTGATTTTAGAGAACTGTGCGAGTAAAGTATTCAGTGTTATTTTCATCTGCCTCAGTAGCTGATACCGCTTCTGTATAAATTTGTTTCGCTTTTCAAGGTAACAGTGTATAAAGCTGTGCATCCGGCAATGGATTTTAAAAAATCACTTGATTTAGCCGCATCCAAATCGCATAAACAATCGAGAAATCTATAAAAATTGCCATGTTTTGGAAGCTTCATACTTAGCTGGCTATTAAAGCTTTCTGCGGCGTTGCTTGTCCGGATCGGTTCTTTGTACACAGAGAAGTAACGAACTTCTCTATAATTGTATAATTATTCATATACCTTTTCCATCCAGTAGGAATCAAAATATTTGATGAAATGTTGAAAATAGCTTTTTTTCATGTTTCCTTTAATATATTTTACATCCATTGCATCTGCTTTCAAAGTTTTATATGCTGCTGTTATATCGTTTGGTCTTAACAATGGCAAATATAAGAATTTATTAAAGAAAATTTTAGCCTGATTGTTCTTATTTAACTCATTTATGAATCCAGGAATTTTCGAAGCCTTTCGCCGCAATGCTTGTGTGTAATAAAACCAACAAAAAACCAGTTTTACTGTTGGGTATAACTTTCGAATGGCATTTCGAAACCCATTTTCATAAGCAGTTATAACTCTGCTTGGTTGTATATGGGTGAATCCATGTCAAACCATCATGTCGTTCGGCATCAGCACCTCCGATTTCTATGAAATTTGAACTATGCAAGATAATTTAGTTTTTTTGGTATCGTTTTAAAGGTTAAAGGGCACCCCTTAAAATGATATGCATATTGTTCTTTTTTAAGAAGAGGTCAAAGGTCATTTTTTTGGGTTTTGAGTTCAAAGGTCCATATCTGGAAAAGTATTTTTTTTTTAAATTCCTAAAAAAATATATATCATGTATTAGACTCTCTTCTAGATTTGCAGAAAATTTAAAGATGTAGACTCAATTGGTGTCAGAGTTATAGACCAGAACGTGATCCTTAGTATGTTTTGTCTTCAAAAATCCCTTGTTGTTGTTGAATTTTTATTACTTTTTCAGTTTATCTGCAGAACGGCAAGAGCCAAAGTTTTCAAATTATAAGTTTATAAAAACCTGAATTTTTGGACTGTCATATGTCCTATGGTTACGTCTTATATATCAATAGATCGGATCGAATCTTTAGTAGAAAATATTCTCAGAAAAACTCGGAAAATCGGTTCAGATACAAACAATTTTTGATATTTTTTGTACGGGAGGTAACACGCTCTGGCCGGCAGGTTACCACGAGCACGAGCTCTATGTGTACATTTGTCCTTCAAGTTGTGCTGAAAAAGGTCAACAAGAAAAAGAAATACAAAAATGAAAAAACAAAACTTCAAGAAGAATTCTTGACAAAAGTACGAAAAAACAGAAATAAGGAAAAACATGTAAAATCAATTAAAATGGATAATCATTAAAAAAAACCAAATTTCGATCTACCAAAGGTTAAAATACAATTTGGTTTAAGGATTGATGTTTGACTATTGACGTCAGCAGTCGTCGATGGCTGCGAGTGTAAGACGGCAAATCCATCTGAGGAGATCGCGTGGTTGCGATCGAAACATGTCAGGGTAACCTGCCGGCCAGGGTTCGAGCCCGGCTACAGACAAGAATGACAAATTATCAATAACATTTTTAATTAATTTCATGTTGTAAAATTCCTTTCTTCATAAAAATAATTTAATGAAAATTAAATTTGATGAACTTAAGCCTAATTAAAAATATTAGGCAATAATAATATTTAATATTATTTCTGCTAAATTTATATTTAAATATTTGTTCTTCTTCTTTTATGTATAATAATTTGCTGGATGCCCTAAATCCAGGTATTAATTTATATTCGTATATTTGGTCCTCTTCCATTTAATTATTTTATTTAATTTTTTGATGATGTTTGCTTGTAGCACGCGGATAGTATACTGAATTGATAATATCATTTAATAATAAAAAACTTGCTTATATAAACAAGCATTTCTTTATACCACAGTACCACAGAACTGTCACGAGACGGAAGATTTTGCTTTTTTTTGTCTCTTTTTAAGAAAGCTGCCCTTTTTCATTTCTCTTTGCATCATCTTTTATGCCGCAATACAATGAACCAGTGTTGCCACCAACGAAATGGAAAATTACACATGGATTATGCCAAAATTACACATGAAAATACAAATTACACATGCAATCTTTTATTTGCAATCTCACGAGTTTTGTTTTGAATTTTATAATGTATAAACTTTTCATTTAGTTAAAAAAAAACTAATGCGTTTTTTTTTCAAAAAATTAACTAGTCATTCATTGTTTTTTAATTTTATAAAAATAACGGTTCAAAACAAAAAATTCATACTACTTTTTTAAGTAATTTATTACTTTAAAATAAAGAAAGTAAAATACATCACATTTACATTGAAATAGGAAAGTTTGGGTCACCATTTCTATGTATTCCTTTTTAAATATGTCGTACAATTGTTTAAATTGCTCAATATTCTTTCCGCAGCAGCATTTGAAAAGACTAAAACAAAAATAACTATTTTAAATAATCTGTCTCTAGATTCTCAAACTAGATTTTCAAAAGAAATCCATTTTTCTATAGTTGTGCTTTTGAGAAGCTCAAACATTTCTTTTGCAGTCAATGAAAAAAACGAGAATGAACCCGGGATGTTTTGTCGTTAAAGGTAATAAATTGTGACAAAATCTATCTAAATGCCAAATGGTTAGTAGTTAATGATCCAACCATTTTTAGTTTAGCTCTTTTAACGCTTCCATTCTATTAATTAAATTTTTAAGTTTTGCCAAGAATATTAAACCTTTTTACATCTAGTGACAAAATAATAACAAAAATCAGTGCTACAAAACGTTAAAATTTAAAATTACACATGAATTACACATGGAGCCAATTACACAAGGGCTACACATGAAAACAAAAATTACACATGATATGTGTAATTACACCTAAGGTGGCAACACTGCAATGAACACAAATTTATTTAGTTGAGATTTATTTGCAAAGCTTTTGTAAAAATTAACTTTTAAGTTTACCACAACACAAGTAAATAATATTTAAGTAAATAAATAACATTATAAAACAAAAAAATATTAATAAATACTTTTTTTTTGCACAAAACACAACGTTTGTTGAACTAATGCATTTTTTTAACGTGGTCTGTGTTTTGTTATTTTTGTTTTGATCATGCCATTTGTGTTGATTGTTGCTGCCTGTTTTTACACATTGCCACTTCACTACCAAAAAAAGCTTTCTGTCTTTTTCTTCGAAAGCTGCCCTCGCAACTGATTTGGGCCTTTTTCACACGTCACTTTTTTCAGTTCTGTGGTATTCTGTGCTAAGTACAGTATCACAGAAAACTTGAAATGTTGGTCATAGCAACAAACAAAAATGCTTTCAATATATTGAAGAACGGCAATCCTTGTGTTCGCCACTATACTTACGTTGCGGCGCAACCATTATGTCATCATAACTGTTTTTGCATCTACTAAGTGCACTTTGCAAAACCTCGGCTGCCTGTTCTTCATTGTTCCATGCATTTTTATTAGCAACGGTTTCAAACTGGAACTTGGCTTGTGGTCTTGCATCCGTGACTTGTGTTTTTACATCACATCATATATTCATATCGTCTACGCTTTAATTTATAACAGTAGAAATCTATTGAAGCTTCTTAAGTTTTTAATTTTTTTTTTTAGAAGTTTCCGCTGAATTTTCTTTAAACATTTTTTCGATTTTTCTAGAAGTTTCTGCAGCAAATATGGTGTTGAGAGCCATGTTGCTAGGTACTACACGTGCAGCAACTTCCATTTCTTCTTATTTCTCAAATTCATTAGGTGCGATATCAATGCAGCGTCGCTGGAATTCATCGATTCTTTATATGTTGTAGTCGGCAGATCCAACTTGCCCAACTCTTTCCTAAGCTGCTCAACTTTGGGATAAATATATAAAATAGATATACTTTTAACTAAACAATAAATTTATGTCACGAATAGTCCTTGTGGAATTGTGTGCTATTGAAATTCACAACATCCGGCGAAATTTGGACGAGATTGGACAAGTGGGCGTGGTTCTTCCCATACAAATCCATTAAAGATTTCCTTATATCTGGAGAACGGCAAGAGCCAAAGTTTCCAAATCAGGTAGAAGTATCTTGGTAATCAATCCACAACATCCAACAAAATGTGGGCGGGATTGGACATGTGGGCGTGGCAATAATATGATTTATTTATATTTCAAGAACGGTATTAATATAACACAGTACAACACATGATTTTGGGGCTCAATTCTGACAATTGCACGTGAAAGTAGCCAAAAAAAATAATAACTTCTGCATCATTAGTTTTGTCAAGTTGGCTGCATTAATAATTTTATGACCATATGAATTTTGTTGGCTCAAGGTGGATTTTTATAACCTTTTCTATATTTTTACACGGTTATATCTCGATATACCGCACGGAATATCTCTTTTGGGTCTGAAGCAAAATTGTAGATATTCAATGGGAGGGAACAAGCTCAAAAGTTATGCAGAAATGAGTAATTTATGCAGAACTGATGAAAGGTTAAAGCTGGGTGCGTGCAATAAAAATAGAAGAAAAACAAAAGATAAACCAGCAGGCAAAAAGTCGATAATAACTGTTTATTTTTTTGCTCTTGATTTTTATTAAGTTTTTATGTAGTACTAACCGTTCCCGCGGCGTTGCCCGCCGCTAACTATATACTAACTATAAAGAAATATAAAGGCTGTTTGTTTTACTGTGTGTAGATCGATAGCTTAGATATAGATAGTTTAAAATTTTATCAAAATCAAAATTTTTGAAAAATATATAAACCCTGTGTGTTTGATTTACGCTGATCTGTGTATTAAAATTTCATCAAAATTGGTAAGATATTTTGGAGTGGCAGTAGTTCTCCGTATCTGGGGACGGACGAGCGGAGCGATACACTTGAGGCGGAATGGAGGGTGAACAGCGTACTCATGGTTTTCTTTTGAGTACGGAAACTATTGCTTTTATAGATCCCTTCTTCAACGATAATTAATATTTTCTAAATATAGGAGGTTTAGCGGTCCTGAACCCCATCCTTAGTTAGTAACAGTTAGAAATATACAAAGTACCAAAAAAATTACTGTTACAGATTCTTATTCACTCAGGACCTTACATATTTAACTTGATGTTTATGTCCAATATTAACTGAAATTCAAAAAGTACAAGCTAAAGACCAAAATGTGCCAAAGAGTTCCCCATAGAGTCTAATAACTCAGGATACTGCATATTGAATTTTATGTTTCTAGGTCCATTATTAACTAAAATTGAAAGAAGTACCAGTTGTAAAACCAAAATGCTTAAGAAATAAATTTAATTTTCCATATTTTCCTTTTTTGGTACTTTTTTCCCCCAAACTAGAATACATACTAAAAAAAAAAACTATGGCAAATCGAAAGCAACACGCACGAGTTTTAAAACACAATAAAATAAATCTGGTGTTTAAAGATTTTAAATCGTGCGATTGTCAGACCATAGCCGTAAAGAAATAAAATATGGTACGTCACAGTTTTAACCAAATTCCCACATAAAGCCTACGGCCTAAAGCCGCAATCAATAATTTAGCTTAATATGGCCAGAAATAATACCATGTAACTTTGTAATAATCGGTCCATAATTTACCATAGATCTCTGAAACCCACTTTCAAACTAGAAAACGCTATAACAAAGCTCACTACTATATCGAAATTTGTTCTAATTTAGGTTATTTAATACCAAAAACACTCTACAGAATTTTGTGATGATTGGTCCATAAATTACCATGAATCCAATAAAATATTTGAAACTATTTGTTTAAATAAACTTTAATATTAATAGAAATAATGGGTGATTTTTTAAGCGTAGTTTTTTAAAAATCTTATAAAATACTCAAATTTGCATCATATATTCAAAATTTGTATTGGAATCGATAAATTGGTCTTTGCCATTTACTTTTTAAAAATAACTCCATGTAAATGTTGCCCGCGACTCCGGTTCAAATGGACCATTCGTAAGGTCCAATTTTTCACCACTTTTTCGAGCATCCATGAATAACACGTGTTATTTTATACTCTAAGGCTTCAATCGTGTTTGGTTGGTCCACATAGACCAACGACTTCACATAACCCCACAAGAAATAGTCAAGAGGCGTCAAATCAAATGATCTTGGCGGCCAACTCACAGGGCCATTTCGAGAGATAAACTGCTCACCAAATTCAACCTTCAATATGTCCATTGTTTCCCGAGATGTGTGGCATGTGGCACCGTCTTGTTGAAACCACATATCAACCAAGTCAAACTCAGCCAATTGGGGCAAAAAAAGTCACGTATCATGGCTCGATATCGTTCGCCGTTGACGGTAACGTTTCTTCCACGGTCGTCTTTCAAGAAAAATGGACCGATGATGCCGCCAGCCCATAACCACACCAAACTGAAGTTTTTTCGGGATGCATCGATAACTCTTGTACGGCATGTGGCTGTTCTTTACCCCAGATGCGGCAGTTTTGCTTGTTTACGTATCCATTTAGCCAGAAATTAGCCCAATCGCTGAACACAATTTTTCGATAAAACATTGGATTTCATTGAGCTGAATTTTGATAATAAATTTCAACGATTTGCAGTCGTTGCTCGTTTGGGAGTTTCTCCATGATAAAATGGCAGAGTATACTGAACACCTTTCACTTTCAAAGATGTAGTTTGGACACAATTACCAACCAGTGCTGCCAGCCCGAAAAATTTAATCATAAAAAATCACTCTATAAAAGCTGAAAGCTTTCTGATTTTCGGTCAATAGTTTTGAATATGAACGTCTAAGCCGCAACCAATTTTAATACTGAGGTCTGTTTTTATAAAGATTAATTATTAGTTTATAGATCCCATATAGGGTCCACGCCTGCAATATTTAACTGACGGTGTCAAAGATTCAGCGCAGCTGAATATAGCACTCTTACTTGTTTTTTAATAATTTACTACACAAACACTATTAGCGTTTGTATTTTCCACATTTCTACCGAACAGAACACACAATATTTACTGCCTGTTTTTACAAAATTAAAGCAAGTGAGCGAGTGAGAAATTATATTGAAAACAAAAGCAAATTTTCGTTTTTAATTGTTGTTTTCAATATTATTTCTTACTCACTCACTTGTTTTCATTTTATAAAAACGGGCAGTTAATGTTTACTTTCGAGCACTGATTTATTTAATAATTATATACTAATGAATGGCCACAAAAACTATTTCAGTGCCCATGTTCTGTAACTCTTGCGTCGAGAAGCTTTTCGATTGAAATGTGTAAAATGAAACAAAAATGCCATATATTGAAACAAACAGCTATTTTTCTCAATAAACTGAGCTGCAACCTGTTTTGGCGATTATTAGCTGTCACGTTAGGAAATACTTGCCATTTTACAGAAGAAGTGTGTTTGTAACATTTTTGTGAGAAAAGTTCCCGCTTTGAACTGTCAAACAAACTAACGAATAAAAATGGGGATAGAATAAATTTTAACACTTAAAGACAACTAAAAATGCAAAGAATAATAAAAATAACATTTTGTTCTTGGCACATCATCCCATTGTTTACTTATTTTGCTTTTAACATTTTTTTAAAATATACGAATTGTTTCAAATCTCGTTTGCAAACAACAAACATTTAAGTCGAACTTTACCTTATTTGGTGTAGCCGACGGATGTATTTGCGCCGCCATCGTTAAAAATTTCAATTTTAGTAAATTTTGGTCGCCGTCAACGATATGTGTTACTGATCTTCTCAACGTCACATCGGATTCGGGTGCAATGTTATGAGATTTATAACGTAACGACGTAATCTCTTTTGATAGTTTTCGACATGAGTTACAGACACACGTTCTTACACAAGAAGTTCTTACTAAAGTTACAGAATATGGGTACAGATTTATTGAAGGTTCATAACACGAATTTTCTGTGAACATTTATTTAATAAACCTTTTACAAAACTGAAATATTTTTTATAAATAAGGAGTAAATATTAAGTAAAAATATAAATTGAATTCTTATTTTGTATTGCCTCTTTTAATCCAACGAAATAAAAAACTTTATTGTATTTTGTTATAAATTAGATCAATATATTTCGAACATCTTCAGTTCATCTTCAGGATCTATACAATTTTAAATACAATAATAAGTTTTTATTTATAAAGGGTAATCACGATGGTCGTTGTGCAAATTTGCAATTTGTAAACTTGAGTGCATATTATGATTGATCGTGAGCACACCAATTTTATTTTTTGTGCAAATGTGCTAATTTTCTAAAAATTTATTCTGGCAACACAAAAAACTTCTGGCAGCACTGTAAAAAATCTGCATTTGTTTACAATTATACACAAGCAAAATAAAATAAATTTTTTTTTAAATTATTTAAATTTAATTCTCTATTTTATATTTAAACCCACGACAATGTTCAATTTATAAGTTTCCTTAAAAAACAATGTGTCGCTTTATATGTCAAACGTTTTTGTTTACATTTGTTTGCAACTGAGCAAACATGCACTACTAATTTTGCTCATGGTTTTTTTAGTGCAAACGAAGTAAAATAGAGCAAATTGCAAATACGTACATTTTGTTGTTGTTTTGTGCAAATGTGTGTATTTTTGCACGCATTTGCACACTTTACAATACCCATCGTGATTTCCCTTATAATAAATATAATTTTTATAAAAATAGAACAAAAATTTAAAAATTATCTGAAATGATTGAAAAATATAAAACAAATGAAAAATTATTTTTCAAATAACCCAGCAAGATTATGATACAAAATGCTAGCTGGGAACAGTTAAATCAAATTAAAACTACATAGATACATATATACTATTTACTTTCTTAAATGAGTAATTAAATTACAATATGTGCTTATGTAATCCTTTTTATCACTTTTGAAATTACAAGCAACTTGCTCATACTTAACAATTTGATTCACTTCATGAACTTGTGACTTCAATTTATTTTGTTCTTGTTTTAAAACTTTTGCGTTGTCAAAGTCAAACTCATGCTTGTTTGGCTAATGCTGATAAATTCACTTTTTCAGTTAAACATTTGCAAGCATATCCATGTTGTTTCAATCTTTTCATTAATTTTTGAATTGTTTTTCCAATATAAACTATGTTAAAATTTTTACAATTAATTTTATATACAACATCAGATTTTGCCAAGTTTTAGGTTTTATTTAAAGTTCTTGAACAATTTTTTAGTATTGTCGTTTATTGGTGGTTTCATTGCAAGTTTTACATTAGTTGTGAAATATTTACATGCTCTAGATAATTGTTCAGTTAAAGCCGGAACATAAGTCATTGATGCAAAATTAACTGGCAATGATGCTGTTTTATTATTGGTTAATATATCTTCCTCATTAGTGGAAAGATACCCGTAACTAATTTGTGTTTCATTTGAATTACTATTATTATTAATACGCTTATGTTGTTAAACTACGTTAATTACCCGATTAATAACCTTATGTGCAAAATTATTTTTGATAAGAGTATTTTTAATTCTAATAAGATTTTGAGACCAAAAAACTTTATGTGATACATATACTAAACACTTTCTTTATGAAATTTTTTGCCGTGTTAAGTGACTATAAAAATAACACTGTTATGGCGTTATTTCCACTTTGGTTGCTTAACGATTATGGCACTACTGCACTTGGGTGTTGGTAATAAAGCCTTATGGGTTTATTTCTCACTCCATTAAGAATAAAGCCATATGACTTTATCTATGGCTTTGTTACACTGCACCTCTCTATACACGAGATTTGTTTGGATTAAAAATCAGCGAAATCGACATATGTATCATTTTGCCAAGCGCACATACAAATATGCTCTTTTTAGCTATAAGGATTTTGACACAATTGCGGCCATAGCATGTGAGCTAGTGAGCAATTGGCGTTTCAGTTCTATGGTGAAGAGTATTTAAGATTCGGCACAGCCGAATATACCAGTTTTACTTTATAATCTTATTTTACTATTAATAGTATTTTTGAAAAGAGAATATGAAAGTCTAAACAAACATATTTAAAGTTACGATTATTTAAAACGAATTTTACATTCATAATTTTCATAAAGAAAATTAAATAAAGATGAATATGTAATGTGAATATAAAAATGTAATTCTTGCACTCTTTGAGCATACTGCATTTATTTATTCATACATTATTCAAATTCGACTATACCAAAAAGTGCCATCTCATGGAAAGGGTAAAGAAATGCATTTCGAAAATAAAAAATAAAAAAATCTTTCCATGTTGTCAAAAATGTGTGCATGTGGGGTACAAAAGTGAGTTTGGTGTCATCTTTAAATTACTTTCGTATGCTTCTGCCACAGCTGGAAATATTAAATTCATATATTTAATTACTTCCATAATATTAGAGCGTATATTCTATCTTTCGTCTCCAAAAATTTATTTCATTCTTTATTTGTAAATACAAACAATGTTCAACCATAGTGTATTAACACAAAACTTTTAATTTTTCACTTTTTAGAAAAAATCGTATCTAACCGCTGTAAAAATATCGAGCAATTTTTACTACATTTTGGTAATAAAACTGATGGCTTAAAAATTATTTTTCATATGCCTTGAAAGTAAAATTAAGAACGGTTTTACTTTTACTGAAAAATTTTAAATTTTGAGTTAATTCAGTTTTGTCGACCAAGTGCGGTACATTTATTGTATGTGAACTATAATTTTAAAAGTCTTCTTTCGTAGTTGTCTTATTTCTTAAATCATTAATTTCATGTACATATCTAGGTCTTTATAGGGTCTCTTTACAACAGTGTTGCCAACCTTTCATTACCAAAAATGGCTATATTAGTAAAAGAGCGCTTATATATTTTTTAAATTATTTTTATATTAAAATTGTAACTAAGAGATGATTTTCTTGATATTAATACAATTTTCTTATAATAAATAAAATTTTAATTTATGTATTAACAACAATTAAAAACCTTTGAACCTTCTATTTTATCAAACAAATTTTGGTTCACGTCATTATTTAATTTTGATAAAAAAAAATGGGTAAACTAATTGTTCCATGGGTAAACATGATGAAAAATGGGCAACAACTGGTTAAAATGGTTACACACAGCGTTGTCACCTGGGTGCGCTTTGCACCATTTGGAACGCGGTGCGCTTTTTTTAAATTAAATTTTTAAATTGTAAAAAATATGCTATCCCATTGCAAAAAAGATATCTTGCCATTAGCCGTTTAATTTGAATCGATGTTGAAATAATATCTAGTATTAAATTCACCTCATGCAATGGAACAATATTGATTCAACATTAAGCTGGGATCACACGATTGCCGCAATGCACCAATTTTCATACTCTTTAATAACCCAATCGTGTGACTGCACAATGAAATGGCTCATGTACCAATCGAGGACGATATTGAGCTTTCTTTTATCAATAAAATGCAACCCTGGTGCGGCAATCGTGTGACCACTTGATATGCAACCGCGCGTCAATAAAAATAACAATAATGTAGCAATATTTTTTGTGTTCTTGTGCGGCAATCAAACAACACAATACGCGCCAATATTTGCTTTTTTTTAATAAATTTATTTAAAACAACTTTTTTTATACATTTTAAAGGTCGAATTAAACATAATATAATATTTATTTAAAACGAATACATTTCATGGCAAATAAAAATTAAATTATATGAAAAACTATATGTACATATGTATTTAATATAAATTGATATTTAAATATAATTGTTGAAATTGGCCACAAAAATTTGAATAGAAGTATCCTCTATTTCTTGATATATTTCAAAATAGAATTTTACTTTGTTTAGTTTTTAGAATTTCATATATTTTTCTTAAAAAATTTCAAAAAAAAAAAACTATTCAACAAAAATTTGTTTAAATATGTACCATATGATACAATTTTCTTTTTTTTAATAAACAAACCAACTAGAAATTCCAAACACATAAAAAATCTACCACAATAGCTGTTTTCGCAGTTGGCACAATCGTGTGACAGTTCTGCTGCAATTATTGTACCCATTTCGCTTTGTACCAACTAGCGGCAATTACATTTGTAAAAAACAGGGCAATCGTGTGATTTCAGAATATTTGATTGGTGCAATTTTATTATTGTGTGTCAATAAAGCACAATCAAAATTGTGTCATATTGGTGCATTTGCGGCAATCGTGTGATCCCAGCTTTAGAATTTTGGATTCAAGTTAAATTTTATAAAGACGCAGTTAAAATTAACCCTTTTCAAGCAAATATCGCTCTTAAAATTGAGTAACTTTCATACTTAAATGCAGAAGTTGAGCGCGTTTTCAGTTCAATGAATTTCTTTAAATTAAAGATACGTAATCGAATGTTTTTAATTTTTTTTTATTCTTGTTGTGAAAGTCACCAACTTCCTGATAGTGTGAACCAGGGCTGTGGAGTCGTCAAGAAAAAGTGATAACTCTGAGTCCATCCGCTGAATTTTTTAAGTACGACTCCGACTCCCGCTCTAACCTTAATGCTAAATGGCTATCAGGCAACACTTGGACTTTAATACAGGAAAGAAACAACCCGAAACAAAGGAAGATCGATAACCCAAACTTCAAACCACAATATTCGACCGTAGCGAAAGCCGTAAAAAAATCAGCCCGAAATGATAAAAGAAAATATTTTGAAACAACAGCCAGTGAAGCGGAAGCAGCAGCAGGCGCGAACAATATGAGGGAGCTACATCAAATAATAGGTCGTCTTTCAAACCAAAATATAAATCGAAGCTATGCGATAAAAGATACAAACGGTCAGCTGCTAACGAACATCGAAGAACAAACACAAAGATGGAGACAACATTTTGAAGAAATCAGCAACATTGTCGACGATAACGGAGAAAGCTCCACCGAACCGTTTACAGCAACCAACAACACAATATCTATAGACCCGCCTAGTATTGAAGAGATTACATGCGCTGTAGAAAAACTTAAAAGAAACAAAGCGCCAGGCGAAGATGGGATACCCTCAGAGCTACTCCAAGCTAACCCAGCAGTAGCCGCGGAAATAATTCATCCCTATATACGTGATGCTTGGGTAATCGAACAGTTGCCTAACACGTGGACAAAAGGTCAAATAGTAAACCTTCCAAAGAAAAATGACTTGACTGTGTGTGATAATTGGCGAGGTATTACTCTGCTCAACACTGTATATAAGGTAATTGCTACTATAATAAATATCCGATTACAAATAATCGAAAAATCATTACGCGATGAACAAGCAGGCTTCCGACCACATCGCAACTGTGTAGATCAAACCAATACCCTCCGTGTAATAATAGTACAATCGGTCGAGTGGCGCACACCGCTTTATTTGGTATTTATAGACTTTAGGAAAGCATTTGACTCAATAAAACGTAGTGCTATATGGGATGCACTTAAAGCAAAAGGTGTACCAACAAAATTATAAATTTGATTAAAGCTATGTACAACAATACCACACTGCAAGTTCGTCACAATGGTATGATCAGCGAATCCTTTATGACAAACGCTGGAGTTAAACAAGGTTGCCCCCTTTCACCATTACTGTTCGCCGTTGTTTTGGATGAGGTTATGTCACAATTATGCAGGAAAAAAAGAGGCATTGTCTGGGATTTCCAAAAACACCTAGAAGACTTGGACTTTGCCGACGATATTTGTCTTATATCGCATAAGTTTAATGATATGCAGAGCAAAGTAAATGATTTGGTCGCGTTAGCAAATAGAGTTGGGCTGGAAGTTAATATTGCCAAAACACATGCAATGCGTATAAATAACGCAACTGACAACCATATTGTAGTACAAAACCAACGTATAAAATATGTGAAATCCTTTTGTTATCTAGGATGCATGATGTCGGTAGATGGAGGAGTGGAAGAAGACGTCTCACTCAGGTTAAACAAAGCAAGAGCAGCTTTTGGTCGGCTAAATAAAGCATGGCGATCCCCCCAAATCTCAAAGAATACAAAAATTCGTATATTCAATGACTGAACCATCAGAAAGGAAATACGTAATAGGGCGTGAAACAGGACAAACGGGGTAAAATCTCCCCCTCCTTATATCTTCTTAAATAATCAACCAAATTTGGCAAGCAAATAGTGTAACATCTGGAAGGAATTATAACCAATATTTTTTATTATTTAGGGCGTGAAATATGGCAAAAGCGGTAAAAGCTCCCCCTCCCAATATCTTTTTAACTTGTCAACCGGTTTTCTTTAAATTTGGCATGCAGACACTGTAACATCTTAAAGAAGTAAATTATATGGCAAAACAACGTTTGACGGGCCAGCTAGTACGATTTATAAAATTCAAATATGTCAAAGCGAACTTGATTACAAATTTGCATTTTTAAATTCCCTAATTCGACTCCATTTCATCTAAGATATCTTGGCGCACTCCCAACCATAGTGAACCAGAAAATGCTAAGAGATAGTTTTGGAAATGTCTGGTAAGTGGAACGAACCAGTTTTGTTACCAACTGCAGTTTTAGGTCACATAAAAACATAGAAATGGACATTGTTCGATACAATCTATATATTTTTTCTCATAAAGTGCTAAAAGATCTGTCAAAATCAATTGTATCTCAACTTTTTGATTTTTGAAACGAACGAGTTTTGCAACTCACCTACTCAAATATAAAGTAGACTGGACCTTATTTTCTGACTACAAAATTTTTAAAGCAGATCCTCTTAAAATTTTTTTTATTTTTTCCTCAAAATAAATCTTCAACCTCAAGGTCACTTTTATATATAAAATATTTATTATTAATCAAATTTCAGACGTTGAGTTTATAAGAATAAGATAGGAAATACAACAAGTTTATAAAAATGGAATAGAACAATTTTTGTTTCCAGTGTATAATTTTTATTATTTTTCATAATGGAAAATTTTGTTGTTTCATAAAATTTTGTTTTAAAAAATTTGTTTAAAATTAAAAAAAACAAAAATCCCTAAAGATTCCTGAAGAAGTTATCCATTGAGATAAAGAAATATTGGATTTATAATTAATATTTTCTATATAAAAGTGACCTTGAGCTTAAAGAAAAAAAAAAAATATTAAAAAGGTCGAAGAAGTTAAGCTAAATAATTTTTTTATTATAAAAAATATTAGAAAAATTTATATGCTGAAAAATTTTGGAGTCGGAGTCGCGATTTTTTGTGGGTACTTCGACTCCGACTCCGGTACAAAAACCCCAACTCCGATTGTTCATCTCCGACTCCACAGCCTTAAAAAATGAACTAAAAAATCCAAAATATGCACTAAAAAAATAAAAAAAATATGCACTAAAAACTTAAAAAAATTCCATAAAAATCATTTTTTAATTTTACTAAAAACAAAAATATAAAATATTCAGTCTACACTCAAAATATTATGTAGTTAAATTCAAACGAAAATTCATTTTAAACAACTTAAAATTCATTAAAAAAACGGATCATTTACATTTCATTTAAAACAAATGATTTTTACATTAATTTTTAAATTTTTTATTTATTAAACTGCATATTCCTTAAAATTGAATAGTTTTTACTTTTAAAAAATATATTTTAACCGACAAAAATCAAACTACATAACAAAATAAATACGGAAAAACATTATTTTTTGGTAGTTTGTTTTTTGAATAACAAACATAAATGTTAAAAAATAAAATTATTCGTAAAACAACTATATTTTTATTAAATTTTAACAGTACGGAAAACGAATTTAATAACCCACAATCAGTTACTGTAATAATTTTATAAGTGTACTGTTATTCAAATACATTGGGTTACAAATTTTTAACTTTTTGCCATAACCTCTAAAATTAGATGTTTTCTAAGATTTATCGGGGCTGCTGAAAACGAAATGGCATTCATTTATTTTCCTTAAGAAGCGTTTTTGAGATATAATCGAAAACCATGTTTTTTGCAGTTCATAAGGCTGTTTCCAAAATCTTCAGAATATATTTTTTAATTATGCAAATTGTACACTGTTACAAAGATATCTTTTTCCACTTTCAGCCAATACCTATACTGTGTTTATCGGACAAAAATTGACTAAGTTGCATCCCTTAAGATTGGAAAAAATTCAATTTTTCTACGTTTTTTCAAAATTCAAAATGTTCAGTTCTTTCGTTAAGGCAAAAAAAAGCATTTTTTATAATTTTTAAACCTATATCTGAAAGACAATTTTGTTGCAAACATACTTATAACAAAATGGTTATCATTGGGCAAAAAGGAAGAAAGTTGCAATATAATTAGCAAAAACATCCAAATTTAAATATTCAATAAAAAAATTGTTGTTGCTTGGTTGTGTGGATTGGATTAGGATTAAGTGTTAAGAGACAATTGAATTGGTTTACAAAATTCAAAAAGCCAAAAATACATTAAGTAGACGGAAACAATTAGCCGTAACATTTGCTCTTATTTTTCGCAATGCGGTATTATTTTGCGAAATAATTAAGCGGGTGACGCAATTAAACGCAATTTAAATAAACGGGTATTTTTACATAGACACACTGAAAGAATTTTCTTCACAATACCAATGAATTTTATTTTATTAATCCCATGAAAAATTGCATTAAGGAGGAACCTATGCAGCGCTTCGTTGGATCAATGAAACCTGTTTCATTAAAATATATTTAATAAAACATTACATTAGATCTATGAATATTATTCATTGGATGAATACTTTCAAAAAAGTAAAATTTTTTTTTTTATTTTCTTTTTTTTAATTTTTTTTTTTTAACCAGAGTCGCTGGCTGGAATCGATCTCGCAACCTCGGCGCTGATAGACTAGCTCACTAAAAAAACTATGTTTTTTGCCATTACTCAATTAGGAGCGTAAATATGAGATTAAATTGTCATAACGTAACAACAATTACAACGTTGAATTTTTTTGCTAACGCATAATAAAAAAAGACCATATAAAGAGAGAAAATTTAAATTTATGAAGGCATTGCTTTTTCCAAATATTTTTATACTTTTAATTATTGAGACTATAGAGTTATTTGAATTTTAAAAATAATTTTTTTTTTGAATTATTGAAATATGTTGCTTTTATAAAAAAATTTTTGGTTTCATAAATTTAATGGCATATTACATTAGATGTATGAAATAATTAAATCTTACATTTTTCAATTAACAATTAAACATAATTTTAAGGAAACTATAATTTTGTATTAATTAATGAATATAGTTATGTTTGTATATTGTTGTTTATGTTCACAATTAAAATTTTTTGCTTAACTTGGACAAACTTAAGTTTTCATATATCCAATGAAAATTTTTAACGTAATTACGAAATCCAATGAAGCGATTTTAACGAAAATACTTCATTATAACTTTGAAATTCCAGTTAGACAATTAAATTTTCATTTAACTAATGAAATTTTTTTATAAAAACGATTCATTAAATATATGAAGCATTTTTCTTTCAGTTCAGTTATACTGAATGATTTCGTTGCACGATTTTTAGTGCAATAAAACGGGAAACTCAATTAAGCGGGGCTCAATTAACCGAAAACAACATTTATAAGAAATAAACTTTGCTAAGTAGTTATTGCAATTATTTTGGCAGGCTTTCTGAGTTATGATGGCGTATGTTCGGGTGATTCAGAAAGCGAAGAACCTATCCAAAAGGTATATGATAATGATTTTATTTTAAATACATCAACAACAACATGAAGCTGTAAATACCACGAAGAAAAGGCCGTGCAAAGCTATTTTAACCCCAAGACTGGCAGCCGTTTCAGATAAATTAAAGAAAAGCAACAGAGACGCGGCTCAGATACATAATAGTAGCTGTCGTGGATGCCGCTGGTGTAAGCACATCACAATGCCTGACACAACTGGATCAAACACGCGTAAATTTAAGGGAGCATGTAATATTTTAGAGAAAAAAGGAGGAAGAGAAATTTTATTCCTCGGATGTAGAAATCATATTTTTAATGAAGTACTTGCAGCAATTTTTGTAGAAAAAATTTTGGTACCAACTGGACCTGAGGATTCCATATTTAAAAAATTCAAAAACCATTGCCCTAAGGTTAAACAGGATGCATATTTGTTAGGATTAACATAATTTTAGGCAATGCAAGCGACTAGATTCTACACTTCACTAACAAAAAACTGTTAGAAGACTTTCTACGAGCTGATTATAATATAGTAGCATATGTAGCATTCATTGGATGCGTTGTTGCCGACAAGAATATTTTGGGTTATTGAAATATAAAAATATCATATTACACCATGATCTATACTGTTTGCATTGTCAACGACTATTGTGGTTACACTCTTCTTAGCTGAGAATGCTTAGTCAAACAGATATTATCCATGGTAAACATTATTAAACAGTAAACACTTTTGCTGTTGCACACTGATCGTTGCACATAGGGGTTTTTTTTGCCAATCTAGCCTGACATTAGGCAAAAAATTAAATTTAAGAAATGTAAAAAATTGAAGTACGCAGCTCGACAGACAACAAAGTTCTTTTCAAGTCTTTTGCTTGAGATTTGTGTTTTGGGACCTTGTAAAAGTCAGGAAAGTTGATTAAATTGCATGCGTGTTCATTGACTTTTTACGGTTTCGGGAGGTTTACAAAATATTTTTTTTGTGGGTAAACGAATAAAGATTTTACATTGATTTTTTCTGCGAAAGACTATATTAACTGCTACTTATAAAAATTGTTATGATAAAAAAATTCGTTCGAAATTTTTGTTCACTTTTTTTAAAAAAAAAAATTAAAAGGTTTTTGAAAGAGCGTTTTGTTGTAACATTGAAAATGTGTAACATCACGATAAAATTTGAAATCTCTACTTTTAAATTCAAGAAAAAAACGTTGGGCCATTTTTTTATGATTTTTTGAAAATTTCACATTTTTTCTGTTTTTGCTCATCTTGCATAGGTAGGTACATATGATAGAAACCCCTTCGTCAGTCATAAAATGTTTTGATTGTACGTAGATGTTTTTTATTTAAATTATAACATCTAAGACTAATATTACCTATGTAAAAAAGGAATGTGCGAAACAGTAAGTAACGGTTTTTAACCACCTGTGCGGCAGCTAAATGACGTTATTTTATGGAGCAAAATAAATCTACCTGTTTTGCATAACTTTTAAAATTATTAACAACAAAAATAATATCTAATAAAACATCAAATCTGGGCTCCAGGTACTTAGTTTTTTTACTATATATGTATTGTGGTTATTGCATAAAATTGTTATCGGAACCATTTTGAAGCTTCGAGAGTAAAATGGAAAAAGTCTATACGTCAAATTATGTCAAATAGTACAAGAATGTAATGCTAAACTTATTACTAGCATAAAACCAGCTCCAAAAAAAGTCTCTACCCTTAACGAAAGAAGCTATTTCTTTTAAGCTTCTACCTGTATTTGACTCTGAAGAGAATTCATATTTGGAAGAGGATTTTGAAGAAACAGACGAAGAAGAACCGTGGCACTCTTCATAATCTTAGTGCAAAAGAGAAGTTATTTTAAAGAAATTAGTTGTTATTATTTAAAAAAAAAATTTGATGTTACTATTATAAATAAGTTATTATTACGAATAAATTAATTATTTTCAGATAAATTAAATATGTACCATGAAATACATAAAAGTCACATAACATCTTAAAAATAAATATTTTTTGGAAATTAGCAAAAAAAAAATTTATTTTTTGACATGGTCGTTCCGGGGGGTGGGTGTGGAGGGGGAGGTATCCCTGCCCATTAAAGTTCAAAAATTTAATTTTTATAGTACAAAGGCGTTAGTAATCTATTTCTTTAAATATGCACATATTTTTTAAATATTGTTTTATGTAACCGCTCACAAAAGGGGGCGGGGCGAAAAGTGTAATGATAAAGTAATTGATCTCCTGGGGTCAAATTTTAGGTTTTTTAACTTTCGCCGACGTTTAAAGTTGAATTTGCCAAACAAAAGTATGGGAAAACTTTAAAAAATTGCATTTTTTAGAGGTTGGATTAGTTCTTTTAGGGGGAACTTTTTCCTCCTTGTTCCGATTTTATTTATTTTTAAGATTAACCTGCCTATGACTAAGTAAGCCATTATGTAAATACTATAAATTAAATTCGTTTTGTTCAATTAACCAAATTCTTTAAGCAAAAAAAAAAAAAAAAAAGACTGCGTATCAATCCGCTTCACAAATAAAAGAATTAAAACAAAACTGAAATATTCAACATTTTTTTATTTTTCGAATTTATTCTATGAGTTACATTTCAGTTATGTATTTTATAAAGCTTTTTTGTAATAGACTAAATTCGAAAAATAAAAAAATGTTGAATATAATATAAAGTAACCTACGAAAGGAGATAATTCCCAGTTTCTATTTGTTAAAAATAGTTGAGTTAAATACATTCAATTTATAAAGTATCACTATCCAGTGTGACACAAAGAATGCTGACGAAGGCCGTAGCGGGCCAGAAAATGCATTACATTCTGCTGGTGTCTAATAATTGTAAATTTTTCTGTACATACTATATACTTCATTGCTATCCAAAGGATAGCTAAGGTAAAATGTAATAAGAAAATACAATATAATAGTCTGGTAGTGTATAAAAGTCATTCCTAAAAATTTAAGGAATAGAACTATTACAAAAAAGCTTTATAAAATACATAACTGAAGTGTAACTCATAGAATAAATTCGAAAAATAAAAAAATGTTGAATATAATATAAAGTAACCTACGAAAGGAGATAATTCCCAGTTTCTATTTGTTCAAAACTGAAATCAATAGAATTTGTTTTATTTACTATAAGGAGTTCTTGGAGCTAATTATAATTTTTATACCCACACCACAATAGTGGAGAGGGTATTATGCATTTGTGCTGATGTGTGTAACGCCTTAAAATATTGGTCCTAGACCCACCTTAAAGTATACCGATCGACTCAGAATCACTTTCTGAGTCGAACTAACGATGTCCGTCCGGCTGGCTGCTAATAATTTGGGACATAGGTTCTAATTGGCACAAGGACCAAGCCTATTGAAAATGGGCCGAATCGTAGGACCACGAGGGAAGATAGGGGGAAATTTCTTCCTCTCAGAAACTATCAAACCGATTTTAATGAAATTTAAAACATGGATAGATCCATATCTATATGGACACATAAGCTATACAGTTTTAAAAAAATATAGGAACACAAGGGGAGAAAGGGGCAGTTTTTGCCTCTCAAACTGATTTTAATGAAATTTAAAACATAGATAGATCCATATCTATATGGACACATAAGCTATACAGTTTTTCAAAAATAGGACCACAAGGGGATGTAGGGGGCAATTTCTGCCTCTCATAAACCTTCAAACCGATTTTAATGAAGGTTTTAAACATAGAGAAATCCATATTTATATGGACACATAAGCATGATGTGTTTTTAAGTACTTTGGTGCTGGGTATCATATGGTCAGGCTTGACCGACTATACTTTCTTACTTGTTTTAGGTTGGATTCTTTCCCGTCCAATAAAATTTGTAAGACCAGGCGGTATGCACTAAGTATTAACACATGGGGGTCATTTCGACCAACCGGGACACAAAGGGTTAATCAAATATCATAAAAAATGCTATTCAAAGTATATATAATCAAAGGGTCAGCGACTTCATACAGAATCAGTCAAAAAAAAGTTAAGTTCTTAGAGCATTTGTATGTAAATAACGTGGATTCCATAATATTTGAACTTTTACCTCAAATGGGCACGTGTTACAGTTGTCCGTTTCAGCTCATATTTTCACCACATAAGTGTTACATCAAGTGCCACTCTAATATATAACTTTGCCACTCCGTTTGTAATTTTACAATATTGATGTTAGATCCTGTAGAGCATATATATTCTGGGTCCTTATATGTAGCGAAGTTGATTTAACGATATCCGTCTATCTGTCCGTAGAAATGGGGCTTCCGAAGACCCCAGATATTATGGGGACTTGGTAGTGATATACTTATGTCATATATACTGCGGGATTTCTTGCTATTGAAATGAGCAAAAAACAACAACTGCCTCTAATTTTACGCAAAAATACCTTGTTGATGTTTTTTATTTTATTTTTATGTATATCTGAAGAACGGCAGTTTCCAAATTAGGTACAAGCATCTAAGTTATCAAATCACAACATCAGACAAAATATGGGCGGGATTGGACAAGTGGGCGTCACACAAATTTGAATTATTCATTTTTTAAGAACGGTATTTTCGCACCATGGTGAAGATAAGATTGGGCAAAGCCGAATATAGCGCTCTTACTTGTTTTTACTTGGTTTAAGAATCTTATACTTTTTTTAAAAAAATTCCGGGATGGATTTTCGAAAACAATTCCATTTAGCATTGTTTAAAGTACGTTTAAGTGTCATTCGCACTTATATTATTAAGTACGACTCGTACTTAAAGTAAATATAAAAAACATAATTTATCCCGAGTGTCTTTCTCCCTGTATATGGGCATTTCCAGCGAAAAGTCTACTTTTTGTAACGTAACGCCAGAAGTATTTTAAATTGTTTCTCAAAAAATTTTATATGTAAAGTTCACTTTTTTATATTTTGGAGTAAAGCGCAGCTAGCTCTACCTACATTAAGAACCAAAAGTGATAACGGTTGAACAACATGGTCCTAAAATACAACCTCATATGCATTCTGGCGTTACATTAAAAAAAAGTAAAATTTTCAATGAAAATGCCCATATGTACCTTAAAACGAACAAAGATTTTTAAATTTGATAGCTTGAAAAATAAATGTATATAAGTTCAAAGTTTACTAAAAAAGGTTTTATAAAAAACGTCTTGCTCAATTCGCAGTCTTATTCAGTTTTGTAATGCAAGTCAAAATCCACTTCCGTTTTTTTTAACGTCACGCCAGCGCATATTTTTGCTTATATCTGCAAATCCTTAATGTCGATTGCTGTCACGACACGTCAAAATGGAAATGCCCATATGCAAATATTCGTTTAGTTCTTTAAGTTTTGTTTTTAACTGTACTGTAAAAAGCTGTTTTATTCTTATATATTTACCCCCGTATTCATAAAAAATTAAAATGGATTTGAAATGCATTTTAAGAAAAATTTGTATTAAAATTTTGGCTTAAAACACATTACAAACTTATTTTATTTTTTATGAATACGGCAGTTAATATGATAATATTAAACTTCTGATGAAAAATTGATTTTTTAAAATATTTTCAGTATTTATCTCATTTATCGAACTTTTATTAAATTTAAATCCATACTATCGTTGATCTATTTTTAAAAAATTTTGTATAGAATTTATGAAAATAAAAATATGTATTATCTAGTACAAATGAATACAAATTTGTATATTTTTCTAAATTTTTTTTTTTATAAAAAGCCTGAACTTTAAAAGATACATAGTTATATTGTTATATTATGAGTACCAAAATAATATACTTTTTATGCAAAATTAATTCAATAAATATCTTAAATTAAAAAGAAATTCTGAACTTGATGCGTTTTTTAAATGGCGCGTTTTGTGTGTTTTGAAATTTCAAAGTTGACAACACTGGTAACACAGCTTTTAAATGAGCATTGACTGTGTTTGTCTCTTCATAAATTTGTAGATAAATGACACAGTTACTTCAGTAGTTGATATTTTTAATAAAATTGCACGCAGTAATAAAACAAGTATCTACTACTCCATCCATTTGTTTGCCTTGAACGTTATATAAGTAAGTGTTTTATTAATACACTTTAGCTAATATTTGTATGGATGTGTTTTATTATGCATTTGCATATGATTTAATACACATACAAATACATATATAATGTAAGCATTTGCACGTATTTGTTAAGGAAACTTTTCTATTGGCTTCACTGTAAACAATTTTATAACATAAAACTGTCTAATTACACAGAACAAAAAAAAAAAAGTAAGAATATTGTTAACAAGTGGTAACAAAATAACAACGAAACTTCATTTAAAACATTGTCAAACCAAGAACAAATAAGTCAAAAATACCATATCTTGTCAAAACAATAATTAAATGTTGTCGAATCCACAATGAAAATATAAGAAATACCATACGTTGTCAAAAAATGTGGTGTGTTCTTAAAATGACAACAGTGAGATTTATATATATAACAATGGTTTGTCGACAAAAAAAAAAAAAAAAACACAAAGTGATGCCAAATCCGGTTTTGTGAATTTTATATAACCTGAATAAAGTATTTAAAAGCGTACCAAAACTTTAATAACTTCGGGAATAATACACCGACTGCGCTCATTTATTACTAAATGCTCTTTATGCTTAAAAAATATCCAAGACAAATTTGTTCCTTCCAGCTCACATGGTATGGGCACTATTGTGCCAAAACCATTCTTTCAATCCGGTCATTTATGAACCCATTTAAGCTCATTTAAGTTGAAAGTGAAAAGAAAAAGTTCATTACCCTACAAGAAATGCATGAGGGAATCGTCACATTTTTCTCGTTGGTGGTAAGAAAATTATGATTTGCGCATTCATTACTTGTAGGGAAGTTATAAGGAGACTTTAAACAGTGAAGTTTTATTTGTCCTCATCATCATATCTGGGGTCTTCGGCACATCACACACACACATTAGTTCGGTTAAATATGACTTTAATATTTTCCATATAAATATTTTTTTAGTATTAAAAATGTGCTTTGCAGGTCCATTTAAAAATTAATGGAAAAACTATAGAAATCGGTTTAAAAATTGTTTTTTACAGTTCTAAAATATTGACTTATTTTTTGGCATATTAGTGGGTCCCGAATATTTTATTTTTGGATTTTCGTAACAAAAGACCTCTCAAAATCTGCGATATTGTTCGTAGATTACCAAAATATTATTTTCAATAAAATTAAACTATATATTGAGTCCTTTACTGTTCAAGTCCGTTTCTAAATGGCAGAGTTCCGTGGGAAGTCACATACAAATACAAGGGAGTTGAAAAAACCTTGACTTGACCCGCTAGTGTTTTCTTAGTAACCAAATTAATTTTTACTTATATTATACAATTGCAGTAGCGATTGGATCAAAGCTTCTATTCCAATCGTAAATAAGGAACGACTTATTTAATTATCTTGGGTGAGATTGGGGCAGATGGGTACTGCATAGGCTCGCCCAGTTCTACGGATTATGAGGGCACTAGGGTCGATTTTAAGCGTATGCCAGAGGTAATATTGCCGTCTAAGGAGAGCTGGACAGGCAGGGGCAGATTGCCTAGAGGATTTTTCATTTCCAATGATGGATGGAAGATGAGGGGCACTGGTGCGGGAGTTTATATTAAGGATCTGAACATGAAAAGGTCATATAGGCTCCCTGTAGACTGCAGTATTTTTCAAACAGAGGTTTAAGAGATCTTGAGAGCCGTGGGATTGGTAAAGGGCAACATTCCTAGGGTCCCTGAGGTCACTATATATTAGGGAGATCGATTATTCGACTTTTTTCAAAACCGGTTTTCGAATATTCCGAATAGTTGCAATTTTTAAAAAACCGGTTTTAGACTTAGAATTTTAGCAATAACCGGTTGTTGGCGTTTGGCTCGTGGGAGTCCAGCCTCATGGAAACATGGGGAACATTCATTGGTGTGAGCCACGCTGCATGTGGTGGTGGCATCTGGCAACCTCACATGAAGCGTGGTGAGTATGTCAACCATTTGACTTTTGTGCTACTGTTTCGTGAACTTTCGCACCAGCCAGACGCCGGCAATTGTTAAAAAAAATTAAAGTGAAATTAAAATAAGATTAAATTGAAATTAAATAAAAATAGTGACCTAAGCAGAAATTGTAAAGTGAACTAAAAATTTAAAGAAAAAAAAAAACCTTTAATAAAAGCAGACAATCTAAAAAGAAAGGTGTTTGTTATTGAAAATACAGTGCCAACGAGCCACCGGAATAAGGGTTGATTGCATTTATTTTCTAAGTGAGTGAGACACGACCTGCCCCAACGAGCAAATATTGCGCCATTCGAACCAATTCACTGAGGTCCTCAAGACGTGCCTACCTTCACCAAGAACCAGCCGACAACCGAATCCCAGGTAATCCACTTCTACCCCGACACCGGTTTTAATTTGAATATATTGTTACGAAAGTTACTTAAGTTAAGATTTAGATTAATTTATTAGTTATTTTGTATTGATTAGTTATTTAGTATTTGTTAGTAATTTTATTATTAGTTTTAATTGTTATCGTATAAGTTATGCACACTTCTAGTGTAAAAATCAATGTACAGATGTAATGTTAAAATTGTTGTGCATAATTGTACTTCAACCCCACTGTAAATACTAGAATATTCGTTATTAGTTATCTAATTTATTGTCACGCCTAAAAGTATGCCTTAGCTTATGATGCCTAATAACTCAATTAATTCAGCCATATATAGTAACTATAGATAAATAAGTTTAATTAACAAATAGCCGTAAGAGGGCGTAAGATCATTCTAAATTTAAACTTTATGAAGATAAGAGCGCATCACCCGTAGAAAATTATAGTGAGTTGTGAATAAAAGCTGTAAATTACGGTTGTTAAAGTAACTTAGTACTAAATAGAGCTGTGTAAATAATAAATTAGTGTTATAAATTGTAAACAGTGTTAAAGTCTTGTGTTTTATTTATTTTATTAAAGTTGCAATAAAGAACTCGAAACGGTTTATTATAAAGGAAATAAACCAAAACGTTATTGAAAGGCAGACGTTACGTAACAATATTAAATCACAAAAACGAAATTAGTTTTTGAAACTTAATTGGAATAAAAACCAAACAATTCCCAAAAGTAAGGAACCAACATATGGGTACTTGCATGTCAAATCGACCAAGAGTGGGACACGACCTCTTTCGACTTGAATGAAATTTGGTGAGAAGTTTCCTTTTAGGAACATATATGAACAAAAAAAATTAAAAATTTTTTTTTTTCAAAAGTTATGTCATATTCAAAATGTTATGATTTCGCCGAATTAGCCGAATGTGTTAAGCTTATTTCTTCAATATCTTGAAAACTACTTTACATACGAAGATGATAGGATAAAAGGAACCTTCTCACCAAATTTCAATTAAATCGAAAGGGGTCGTGTCCCACTCTTGGTCGATTTGACATGGAATTACCCATATATGATAGGACTTAGAATTTTTGAAGAATTTTGGTTTTAAAAAATTATAGGAATTTAAAAAATTTATTATTTCAGATATTCTCACAATTCTCCAAATAAGTGTTAATTTGTTGGTGGTTTAACATTTCTATATGAAGCAGTAGACTTCAACCATATTTTTGAAAAATTTCAAACAAAACCTCTTAGCCAGGATTATATATTTCAAATGATTTTATTTTAGCATTATAGAAAAGAATATTAATATCAACATGTTTCTTGTATGAAGTATCTGTCCATTCGTCGACCACAATTCAAAACCTTCCATGACATTTTTTGATTTTTACAATTTTGTTTTTTAGTTCTTGGTGTCTTAATAAATAAAACTGGTTGAGTCCGTTTGAATATGGTAGTTCTAGCATGAACTAAAGATTTTTAGTGCCTGAACGGGCATTCCGTTATCGGCAACGCAACTGGTTTAATTAATTTTGGCTGCGTGTTTTAGTAAAGTATTATTAGCCGTCCCTTAAGACAGGGTTACCGTTTACCCGACTAAAGTCGCAATTTGACCCTTTTTTAGCGGCCTACGACTTTTTGTGAGACTTTTTTTAACACCGACTTTTGCGACTTTTTTAATTTTTACCATTTTTTTTGTAAAGTTTCTTACAAAAAACATTTACAGCCCAATTATGAATAAAAATTGCCCGGGAGTTTTCTCCCATTTTTCCTATGTAAATTCAATTGTAAAAATGGGGAAAGGGAAAAAACGCCCGAGTAGTTTGTATTCATAATTGGGCTGTTAATTAACAGTAAATTATAAATTTTCTTATTTTTTTTTATCAAAAAAAGTCGTCAAAACAACGTCGTCTAAATTTAAAAGTAATTCACAGATTATTTATTGTTCCTTTGGCACAAATTTTATTACTTTTATGCAACATTGTCATGTATACAATGTAATCAAAAAAATTTTCGCAAAGTTTCAAAGAAAAGTTTTAATAATTTATGGTATTCAGTTTGATGACCTTCTTAAAACAAGAGTACTGATATTAATGCACAAAATCGTGTTTACTCAACAACCACAACATCTGTATAGCCGCCTTACCATATCTAGCTCTAATAGAGGTAAAAGAATTTTATTGTTTAGACACCAAAGTTTAACATCTGATTGGCAATTTTTCCTTAATGCAATCCGTCTTTGGAATATATAATATACAAAATATAATATACAAATAATTAGTAACGCACTGAGCTTTAAAAAAAGCATTCTAAATTTTTTTGCGTGTTAAATTTTTTTTTTTTTTTTTTTTTTTTGTGTTATGATTTTTAATATTATCATTTTGTTAATTTTTAATTTAATTTATTATTTAATAATTTTTGTTCTCTTTTAAATTTTTTCTTTTGTTTTAAAATTTTATCATTTACAAATAACAATTTTTATTTTTAATGTTTCTGCTAAAACAATGTTCTATACTGCAATAAGAGGCTTTAAGTCTTGTGTATAGAATTGGAATAAATAAATAAATAAATAATTTAAAATAAAAAAGCCATCTAAAAAT
Organism: Pollenia griseotomentosa; assembly: GCA_963931875.1. Taxonomy (NCBI): domain Eukaryota; kingdom Metazoa; phylum Arthropoda; class Insecta; order Diptera; family Polleniidae; genus Pollenia; species Pollenia griseotomentosa. Next base: position 146,014,969 of record OZ007563.1, read on the forward strand.
GAAAAAAAAGCAACTGACTAATTTTTTTTCTCAAAAGACATTTTTCTGCGACTTTTTTTTTATAAAACGACCTTTTGTGCGACTTTTCAAAAATTTCTAACGGTAACCCTGCCTTAAGAACAACTTGGAACGGAGTCTATTTGGTTTATTTGGCGCACATTTATGTCAAGCTTGTGGACTAAGCAAAGGTGATTAATAAGTCGAGACGTCGAAGAAAGGGTGCAACTTATAATTTCAGGGCACTTAAAGCACTTTTGTCTTTCAAATCCCGTTCGAAATATCTCCAGAGATGACATCTATATTAAAATATATGTATTTAGTATTTAGAATACTCTTATACAAATTGCTATTTACAAAAGAACACACGCTTTTATAAGCAATTTGTATTTATAACGGCATGGTCAATAAAAAGTCTATACTATTGGCTTTGCCGCCGTCAATAGAAAGACTTCGGCTTCGTTTAGTGACTGTAACCGTGTGCTTCTTCTTATTTTATTTTACAGTACAATTTTGTTTAGTGAAAAAAACAGTTGGCCGTGTGATAAAATTGAAGGAAAAGTAAAAATATTGAGAAAAATTAAAGTTGAACGTATAAAATAAATAAATAAAAAAGGTAAATAAACATTTATATTTTAAAATAATTTGATTTATATGAATATATGATTGCAATATGAGCAAGAGAAATTATAAAGGACTGGTGAAGAAGCAGTCAACTTTGTACAGAAATAGAATACGCAGCCAAGAGGAAGCAAATGTTAGTGAAATTGCAACGCTTGGAAATTGTTTAGAGTCTGTTGAAGATATTGTGTACTCATTTCAAGATTTGAGTATACCAAAGTTGTCATTACGCGAAAAATTAAAAAAATGGTACTATGAGACATCACCATCAAGAAAATCTTTGGAAATGCTGCTGGCTATTTTACAGGAAGAAGGTCTCGATGTTCCACTTTCAGCATCAGCTTTATTGGGTTAAAGGCAACAAGTTTCAATAAGAAAAGTATTTCCCGGGAGTTATTGCCACATAGGTATACAAAATCAGTTTGAAAAAATTAGAGACGTCTTAAAAAATTATGTTGAAATTCAAGTTGATTTAAATGTTGACGGAATCCCATTCTGGCCGATACTGCTGAAAATAGTTCATTTAAAAGAAAATATCAAACCTTTTCCTGTGGGAATATACATTGGGCATGCAAAACCAGCTTGTGTTAAAGAATTTTTTAAAGACTTTGTTGAAAAAGTTATTTTGCTAAGAAACGGATTTATTTTAAATGACCAGAATATTAAATTTTCGTTTCGCTGTTTGACATGCGGCACGCCTGCAAAAGAGTTTGTCTGTGGGGTTCCAGGTCACACATCATCTCATGGTTGCACTAAGTGCACACAAGTGTCAAAAAAGATTGGCCATGTGCTAACGTATAGTACTTTAAGTGGCACTTTAATATCTGATGCAGACTTTTACTCAAGAAGGTACCCAAATCACCATAGCAAAATTTTCCAAACTAGAAAAACTCCACTGGAAGAAATAGGATTTAACATGGTTACGCAAACTCCACTAGATAGTATGCACCTTTTTGATCTTGGAGTCACAAGAAAAATGCTTATACGAATAATAAAAAATAAAACAGAGCAAGCGACTCCAAAAGAAAATATATCGAAAATATCTTCTGAGCTCGTAAAACTTCAAAAGTGTTTTCCGAAAGAATTTCCGCGCAAGCCAAGATCATTGGAAGAAATAAATAATTGGAAGGCAACAGAATTTCACCAGTTTCTCGCCTATTCAGGTATAATTGTACTCCAAAATAATGTGCACAACGATATTTATTACGAGTTTTTGCTTCTGCACTGCGCTTATAGGCTTTTAAGCAGTCCTCGACATATTATTAGTAATATAAATGTAGCTAAAAGTCTGCTCGAATTATTTGTTGAAAATTTTCCGATTCTATTCGGCCTAAACAGTATTTCCTTTAATGTACACAATCTACTGCATGTAGCATCCAGCGCAGAAAGTTTTGGACCACTTGCCTCATTTTCAGCTTATGACTTTGAAACAGACTGCAAATTTTAAAAATACATGTTCGCAAACCATCCTCTATTCTCCAACAAATAGTGCACAGAGAGCAACAGGAACTATATGTCGAAAGGAAAAGAGAACAATTTAAGTATAAGCAAATTGTTATTGTAGAAGCTTTTGTGAATGATTGCATAATTTCGTGCAAAGAGCCAAATAACATTTGTTCGGTCAAACCAGATAATCCTATTAAAATTGATTCAATTACCAAAAAAAAGGAAGAATTCTACTTTGAAGGCAGGCGTTTGTTAGACTTAAACAGTTTTTTTGAAGAACCTGTTAATTCTTGCGAATTAGGCATTTAAAAAACCAATCTTTTTTTGGGAGAAAAAGAAAAACTTTCAATAAACGATGTACAAATTCTTATGTCTACCTTTCCATACAGATTTCGTAATAATACCAATTTTACACAGCTGTATTCCGCAAAGATGTGATCTGAACCCGCACAATGTTCAAAAGGAAAACTGAAATATTTTCCTCAGCAAGGTAATGTTATTTTTGCCATTATGACTTTAACTATGCTGACAATAAGCGGAGCACAAAGTCCTTTTAGATCGTATAATAAGCCAAAATGCAATTACCACAAATATGTTCAACATTCACCACCGAAGACAAATTGAAAGAATTTGACACTATCCTCCAGGCGCAACCAGACACATTTGTAATTACATAAATTTGTGTAAGATTTTGCCGAGTAACTAAATCAACAAATAATTTAATTTGACTTTTTAGAAGAGACAAATGAAGGCACTTTTTGGTGGCAATGTCGAACGTAACTTGTACCAAATTTTTGTGCACGATATTATAATGAATTTCAACGTAGATGGGCAATGTATATAAAACCATGATAGGTAATATTTTTTCTAGAGTTTTGTGATAACCCTTTTATTTAAAATATCATACCTATATATTTTAATACGAAGATGTGATATCAACTTTTAATGAGTCAGCTGACAAAATTATAAGAGCGGCTTTTCAACGCCAATTGACACGCACGTGTTAAATGTCTATAGCACAGAACATTGTGAAGGGTATAGTAGGTCAGTAGTACTGGTGACAATGTCAGTAGTGAATCAGTACTGTTTCACTAGTGACATTTCCTACAGGGAAGTTTAAGTTTGCTCAATATTACAATAAGAAAAATACTAACATTACGGGCATATTTACAACAAAAGTAAGGAAAACGTATATAAACTACACATTATTAAAATGGCCGGTTAATTACGCCAAAATAACCGGTTTATTCGATACTCCAAAAATTTACATTTTAAAATAACCGGCTTGGGTTAAACTAAAATTAACGGCTAAAACTGGTCGAATAATAACCGCTCGATCTCCCTACTATATATGTGAATAGCCAAGCGGCTCTAAAGGCCTTGATGGGCTGTTATGTGAACTTAAAGCTAGCGGATGATTGCAGAAGGGCTCTGGGAGTAATCTTAGGGGGGTATATGTTGAGGTTTTTCTGGGTACCGGGTCACTGCAACACCATCGGCAATGAAATGACTGATGAGTTGGTAAGACTGGGCTTGGAAATGAAAGATCCTGACTGTCTGGAGGCGTTCGGGCCTCCAATAGGCTCCCTTTTTTAAAAGATCAGGGAATGGGTTCAGAGCAGAACTAATAGATTCTGGCGGAACCAAACGGTGACGGTTCCACTGTATGATAGGCAGAATGGCGGTGAGGATTGGGCATAACTTGTCGGATATGTACGGGTTGTGTGAGGACCTGGAGGAGCTGGAGACAGTTAAGCACATTTTGTGTCACAGTCCCAGGCTGCAGAACAGCAGGCTAAGGTGGTTAAGTAGTAGATTCTAAGGCAAATTGGGGGATGTCTCGGGTAGCAAACTTGAGAATCTTACGGGATTCGTAATGGAAATGACCTGGCTGCACAACAGCAGACTGGGTACACATAGGACAGTTTTTGTTAAGTAGCGTTGTTTTTCGGTTTGGTCCGATTGGAAGATAAAACCACTCCTTTTTCCTTCCTTGTTGACTTCGCAACAGCCTTAATTTACTTATAAGTTAAAGCCTATAGTACACGGAATGTAAAAAGCCACATGCTTCTGACGTAATTTTGTCGTCATCACACAGCACGAACTGGCAGTATGTCTTTGTAGCAGAGAAGCAAGCCGATTAAAAATTTTCGGCGGCGGCTGAGCTGCTTTGCGCCGAACTTTTTGACGACTAAAAAAAATATTCGACTGCGCCGAACTTTTGTAGAGAAAACATATAGATTAACAAAACCGGTTAAACAAAACGAAAAATAATGATTTAATTATTTAAAAACTAAAAATTTTTTTAAAAGTTTATTAAATTTTTTAGAATAAAAATACTATTGACAGCAAATACCTTGTTAGTTGTACAACGTTCAGTAACAGAGTAAATTGAGATAATTAAGATTTTCTTAAAATTTGGAAACATTACCAGGCATTTTATAATAGCTAATTAAATTATTTTTAAAATTTATTTTTATATATAAAACTCGTGGTCTACTATTTTTTATAAAAATATTTGATTTATTTTATCCGATATTTCGGCACGCCTTTGTGTGACTTCGTTTTGAAAACTGTCATACAAATTTTAAAATAAAAAGCATAGTCCCAAAATTATTGAAGACATTTTAAATTGTTAATCGTATATGGTAACACTGCCACTTATTTCATTAAATACCGACTTTCGCAAGAATTGGCTAACTTACATAAATAGTATTAAAAAATAACCAAAAATTAATTGAATAACTAATTTTGGCTAAATATTAAAAAAAGGCTCTGTGAAACGTTGAGACTTAAAATTGAATAAATCATAAATGAATAAAGTATTAAAAATTAATGTTTTTTACAAACATGTTCATTTAATTTTAGATCTACTTCTAGCAGCAAGTATTTAACTTTCGGATTAATACACAAATGTAGTACGCATATGAAACAAAAACAATGGGGTTTTGTTTAAACTGAATTTGGTTAAAGTTAATGTAAGTTGTCTTTAGTAAAAGTTACACTTACAATTGTGTACATAAATAAAAGTGTAAAGCAAATAAATACTGTAATTATAAGCTGGTATTTGGAGTAATGAAAATACAGCAAGTTAGTCTGCTTTCACACGTTTCATGTTTTGATGCTCTACTCTAGTGTTTTTTGGAGCGAGAAGAAAGGGGATTGGTACGGAGATGCTTGTAGTCAGGTAGTACGTAGTTTTAATTCGTAGGTATATGCACAACGGTGGCTTCATGTAAATTTTTTCTGTTCTTTTTCTCTTGGAATGGTTGTGAATAAACTTGTTGTTGTTTTGAACCGAAAAAATTGAAACCGATTGCTGCGTGTGATTGTATTTTCATCTTTAAAAGGGAATTGAAAAGAAGTTGAGCATCAAAAGATGAAACGTGTAAATTCAGACTTCCAATAATTGTTTTGGGGGAATTCAATGTTTATTGGTTGGGGGTTTTTATGCTCGCCGCTCTGGTTGCTAATTGAAAAATAAGTGAAGTTAAAATTATCGCGTTAGCCGTAGCTTACTTTAAAAACAATGTTTTTTCTGTTTTTTTTTTTCAATTTATAGCAAAGGGAAATTTTTGACGTTTAAACAAAGTGAGCGAGAAAATAATTCATTTAGCCGTTCAAATTCAAATTCATAAATACAACTTATAGGTATTAGTATATAAGGTTAGTATTGATTTTACAATAATAAAAGCCAAGTAATACAAGATATTAAAATTAAGTAGCTCTTATTCGACCTTTTGAAATTTATATTTATTTTCTTATTTAGCTTCAGGTCTCTTTTCTTTTTTATATAAAAAATAAACACCACAACCGAAAAAATATTTTAAGCAAATTATAAGTTTAGAAAAAATACGGATCTAAATATTTTACAAACACGCCTCTAAAGATAAAACAGTTTAAATTTTAGCTTGTAAAACAAGCAGAAAATAAATGTCTGAGATTTTCGGAAAAAACAAGTTTTATTGAATTCTTTTGAAAGTGTGGTTTTTGGTGGTGTAAGCGTTTATTCTGCTGTGTGCAGCACATAAAAATTGTATTGGTTCTAGACCATTTAGAATAGCGATCGACCTATAATGGCTTTCTGAATCACTCTTATGATAGCTTTTATGATAGTTAGTAGAGAGTTGTCAATTATTCGCCTTTCAGCTTTGTTTGAATAATTAAAATAATTGTTTTTGTTCGTTCGATCAAACGATTAAATCTAAATATTATTCGGTTTATCGATGAGAATAACGAATAAAAAAAATTTTTTTTTTTAAATTTATATTCAGCCATGTCACAGAACACAATTCCGTTCGGAAACGGAATTCATTCCGTATTTTGGTGCTTCAGAAAATTAATTACGAAAAAATTTTTCGGAATGAAACCATTTCTATTTTCATGAACGGAATGGGAGTTTTCTGTATCTTAAACGGCAAATAATTATCAAAATATACTTTCTATCAGTAAACAAATATGTTTTCTTTATATATTTTTCAAAAGAAGTATATTTTAAATAATTTTTAGCAATTTTTTTTACAAATATTTAAAACTCTTTCTAAAATCTTTCAGCCTTATTTATAAAAAATAAAACATGTTAATTAAGGGTTTATTAAACGGATTTTGTATGAAAATCCATTTTATTAACACTTTATTAACCGGTTTTATTTTTTATAAATTAGGCCGTTTAACAAGAAAACAAAATTTTCGTAATGGATTTATGAAGCATTGCCATATCTCTTTTGTTGTCATATTTTGCCAAAATTTACATACTGGCAACACACAAAACAAAACAAAACTGAGAAGAACAAAGCAAAATTGGAACAATTACATTTGTTAAACATTTGTTATTGACACGCCCGGCATATTTACTTTCTAAATTTCACAAATTTTAGTGTTGATTACTTTTTTACACATAAATAAAAACTCAAATGTAAATTTTTTTGTACAAAAATTTTGTTGACAGCTGTTTTTTGTTTTGCTAAGTGAATTTGTTGCCATATTAAATTGTAATAAATACTGATGTTGCCAAATGGGTAACACAAAAACGCTTAAACAAAATTTTTCGGATTGATGAAAACGATTGGAATCCAAAGCACCAAAAATGATTTCGAACGGAATGGCAAATACGGAATTGACAGCATTCCGAACGGAATCTGTGACACGGCTGATTATATTGTTTTTTTTAAAAAAAAAAGGAAATGAAACCGAAAAAACTTAAAAATAATATCACTTTTATCATTAATACGATTTCTGTATGACGTGCTAAATTCCCAATTTTTCATATTTGATAAATGCACTGAAATTTATTCTTGAAATACACAATAAATTTCAGTGTATTTATCAAATATGAAAAATTGGGAATTTAGCACGTCATACATAATCGTATTAATGATAAATTTTGTATTCCCGTAAATAACTTTGATAATATCACTTTTAACTGATGTATGTCAGTTTTAATACTTGTAGGGAAATAATTCAAATACTTATGTTAAATTCAGCCAAAATATATCAAATGATTATTTTTTGTAAAATCAGATAAACTAGATTTTCGATCTTACATTTTTTTTCTTTATTTTTTTTTTGTTTGTTTTTGAATCCGCTATAACTTCTATGCAGACATACCTACGTCAGCCAAGCTTCTGCGTAATATGTCTACTATAGAACAGCCGTTGTCTCCCTTAATGTATGTTTTCATTGGACCAAGGGTCCATGACTGCCCTTGGGTTCCAGTAAGGGGTTTCTCTTAAGAATTTGTATGTAGGTACAGCGGTTTATGATATCATTTAGTTGGACTTGACCGACTGTTCTTTTAAATAACCCTACACCATTGATGGTACGTCCTGTATAAAAATGGGTTCTATACGCTTCTTTTAGTATACTGATCGACACTAAATCACTTTTTCAATCGATTCGTCCGTCTGTCCGGCTGGTTGTATGTCCATGTTAGCCTTTTGTCTAAATTGTATGTAGTTTTAAATAACATAAGAAATAAGCACGTGATCAAGAATCTTACATAGTTCCCACATAAACTTTTAACTTACAATTAAACTTAAAACAGGGTACATACATATTACATACAAATTGTAATTTTTAATCGTAATCGCACTTAAAAGCATGCGATTTCGATTAAAACTCACAAGGAAAGGTGCGATTATTCCTGATTGCCATTATAATCAAATTGTAAACCCTAGTCTAGATGGAAGAGACAATACTAAAAAAATAAATGTTAGCTCCTTTTTTTCCTATCTACCCTATTTTATTTTTGTGGTTGCAGATTGTACAAAAACTTAAATTGGTAGTTTTGGAAAATACTTACCTTGGAAGAAAGCGAACTTATCTTGAATGGAAGTAATACGAAACCATTTTTTAATATATTTTGCGTTTACTTTGCAATTTCTGCATTAATTAATTTTTTTTTCAATCTAAAAATAATTTTTTTTTTAAACAAACGCTTAAAAGCCGTTTCAATATAAAACTGCGTGCTTGAATATTTATTACACTGTGCTTGTTGAAATCTCCGATAATCGAGCCACCCGGTGGTTAAACCTAGTTCGAGTACGCTTAATCCAGTGGTTCTCGCCGTTTTTTTTGTAAGCTCTTGTTTTCGATATACATATACCGTACCAAAAAAATTTATTTATAAACGACTGCGCAGATAAGAAACAAGTTTTGGCCGTACTTAAAGTAATTTTAATTTCGGTTCTTTTATTTTATTCAATAAACTAAACGGTTTTTAGGAACGCAAACATATGTTGTGCGAACTCCTTCATTTTAGATGTAACGGTATATTTTTTTTTTTTTAATTTCCTAAGCTAATCCCGCGAAGCTCTATGCTTGTCTGCAGGCAAGAAACCAGAGTCTCTGGCGGGAATCGAACCCGCAACCTCGGCGCTGATAGACTAGCTCGCTACCAGCTAGTCTACCGGGGCATCTCGAAAATTAGAGCTAATCTCAGAAAACGGTTAGCACCACTGGATTCAGCGTGCTCAGAAAAGTGTCAAATTCGAGCCCAAATTTGTTTAATATTATTTATAATCAGTCTTAGGCCATCAGGTGTAGGTGCCAAAATAGTTGTTGCCCTGGGTATTTCCATGGTTGCTAACAGTTTGATATACATTGATCTGAGGTATTGTTTGATATCATATGCATCATTACTTCATGCACTTTTTTCATATAAAGATGTTTATTATCATTGAAGGTTATCTGAAAGTAAATAATGAAATAGCAAAATGAAATAACATGCGATATCTATAATAACACTGGTCAGAAAAAAATTGTTTTAAATAAAAATATACGGAATCGAAAATTTTTAGGGCACTAAATCCGATTTCATTTTTTTTCTATCACGTCTACTTTGCTGCTTATTTTATCCAAATTGGACAAATCTAGGGAATGTTAAATGGACTTAAAGCAATCGAATTTTAATGTGCGATTTTATACTGAAATCGAATATTGGGCTTTTAAAGTCGATTTTTTTATTTTTGCCAAAATTTACATTTACGTATTTACTAATTAGTACCCTTGGTATACTTCCAACTTTAATATAGGTCCTCTTGTTCCTCAGAAAAAAAGTCATCAATGGACAGTGAACAAAAAAGTCTAAAACGTATCGTACCGAACCAAACACTAATGTGAAAATCAACATAATATCGATCCTTATTTGCGATTATATCCGTAAGCGACGAAAGGCAAATTTTAGAGGAAAGAGCTTTAATTTTGTTCTTAATTAGTGAAGCGCTTTATTTGGTTTCATGTTTTCCATTTATTTATTTCTATTAAACTAAAAATGGCGCATTCGATAGTTTTCAAGAACATGCTGAGATGCAATTGAATATATATTACGATATAATCGCAAAAAGGGCTCGGTATTATAGAAACACAACAGATGAATCATACCATGGCATTCCTGTGGACTTTCGCTAATATTTTAACAGACCAGTGTGTGAGCGATATTAAAATCTAGCTATTAGTAGAGTGGAAAAACCGAAAGTAGTTTATTCTAACAAATACGAAATTTCAAGAGAATATTTGTGCATCTTTCCGACATCAATGATGATATGTAGTAACTTAGCCAGGAAACAGTCGCCACCAAACAAGAACTATCGTCATTATCCTTTGAAATACGATCCATACTTAGACTAATTTGCAATATTTTAAACGTATCTTCTATATATATAAAAATGAAAAATGTTTGTATGTTTGTTTGTTTGTTTGTTTGTTTGTTTGTTTGTTTGTTTGTTTGTTTGTTTGTTTGTTGGCTTATAGACTCCTAAACTACTGAACCGATTTTCCTGAAATTTTTACAGATACATCACGTGAGTCCTAAAAATAAAATAGGCTACTTATTTTTTCGATAGGGGCAGGGGAATTGGTATCCCCCATAGGATGCCAATATTAATTATCGCATATATTAAGATCCGCTGCACGCATTATGCAGAACTTTTGGTAGTAAGATCTTCTGAGCCCCAAAATTAAAATAAAATAGCAGCGGGGGAAGTGGAATCCCCCATAGGACGCCAATGTTTAACATCGCATATCTAAAGAACTGTAATAGTGAGAATGTTCAAACTTTCTAGAAGTCACTCTTATGGTATACAACACTTTTGAAAAAAACAATAAAGCGGGTAGGCGCAGGGGGGGAAATACCTCCCATAGGATGCATATATTAAATATCGCTCAACTGAAGAATTATTAAAGGGAGAGTCTTCAAAAGTGGTTAAAGCTATAATTATAGTAAACTATAAATTTCAATATACAAATGGGCGGGGTAGACTGGGGAGGAGCAGTACCCCTCATAGATAGAAATATAATTAAGAGCCGCTGCACGCATTTTGTTGAACTTTTGGTAGTAGGATCTTCAGAGCCCCAAAATTGAAATAAAATAGCAGCGGGGGAAGTGGTACCCACCATAGGACGCCAATGGTTAATATCGCATATCTTAAGAACTTTTATAGTGAGAATGTTCAAACTTTGCAGAAGTCTCTCTTATGGTATACAACACTTTTGAAAATAAAAATAAAGCGGGAAGGCGCAGGGGGGAAATACCTTCCATAGGATGCATAAATTAAATATCGCTCAACAGAAGAACTATTAAAGGGAGAGTCTTCAAACATGGTTACAGCTACTACTATGGTAAACTATAAATTTCAATATAAAAATGGGCGGGGTAGACAGAGGAGGAGCAGTACCCCTCATAGATAGCAATATTAATAAGAGCCGCTGCAAGCAATTTGTTGAACTTTTGGTAGTAGGATGTTCTGAGCCCCAAAATTTAAACACAATAGCAGCGGGGGAAGTGTTACCCCCCATAGGACGCTAAAGTTTAATATCGGATATCTTAAAAACTATTAAAGTTAGAATGTTCAAACTTTGTAGAAGTCACACTTATGGTATACTACACTTTTGAAAATAAAAATAAAGCGGGAAGGCGCAGGGGGGAAATACCTTCCATAGGATGCATATATTAAATATCTCTCAACTCAAGAACTATTAAAGGGAGAGTCTTCAAACGTGGTTAAAGCTACTATTATGGCAAACTTTAAATTTCAATATAGAAATGGACAGAGGAGGAGCAGTACCCCTCATAGATAGAAATATAATTTAGAGCCGCTGCACTCTTTTTATTAAACTTTTTGTAGTATGATCTTCTGAACCCCAAAATTGAAATAAAATAGCAGCGGGGAAATGTTACCCCCCATAGGACGCCAATGTTTAATATCACATATCTTAAGAACTGTTATAGTAAGAATGTTCAAACTTAGTAGAAGTCACTCCTATGGTATACTACACTTTTGAAAATAAAAATAAAGCGGGAAGGCGCAGGGGAGAAAACCTTCCATAGGATGCATATATTAAATATCTCTCAACTGAAGAAGTGGTTTAAGCAGTGTAGCGAAGCGCACCGGGTTAAGCTAGTTTATTATAAAAATATTGCTAAAATTCAGAATTTTTTTTATAATTTTAATCAAGAACACAATTTTAATATGTTCAATGTACATATCGTCGGTTGATTATTTAATTGTCGTATGTAATATGTATCCACATACGACAATTATATAATCAACCGACGATATGTATACATATCACCCTGTAGTGCGATTCACTAACTTTTAACGATCCGACAATTGTTATATTTGTCGACATAAATATTCGCTTGCAGTAACGATAGTGTGATTCAGTAACTTATTTTTAACGATTGTTTACAGCTGTTTTTTTTGTAACATCTCTGTCTACAAAATGTTAAAAAAAAAACGAAAAGCACAAAAGAGAATAAAATAAAAACAAATGAAATTGTTCTTAGCCCCCGTGTTACACATGTTTTTTATTCAAAATGCATTGAAAAAGGTCTGGCCAGACTAATGAGTAAGACGAAGGGTTAATTTGTGGTTTTAATATTTTTTTTGTGAACTTTACATTAAGAATTTGGTTTCTGTTCTTAATTTGCTTTTTTTTTTTGTAAATTTTAAATTTAGGATTTGGTTTTTGTTCATACATTTACATATGAATATATCTTTGTATGTATGTAAGCTATTTTAAACATAAAATACATTTTATCGATTAAATAAACACAACCTAATTATTGTCGCTAAAATAACGACAAAACAATTGCTTAAGTTAACAGCTGACTCTAAACGACAGCGAATATCGTTAAAAATGTTACTGAATAGCATATTCGTTAGATATTCGTTATATTTAATTTAACGATAATCAAATACATACATTCTTTTACTTATTGAACTTTTAAAGAAATTTTAAAATCAATAAATAAATTATTTTTGAGCTTTGCTTTAAATTCAATGTTTTCATGAATTCTACAAAAGATCCTTCTATTTTAAAACGATTCAGCAACTTACATGGTTAAAGTCTTTAAATTGGTTAAATGTCACAAGTTACTTCCTTGGCACATGGGAAGCCCATTCGATAATATTGCAATTTTTAATGAAAATGGCCTGGTCAGACAAATTTAAAAAAATCCAAAACGTTTTGCAAAAATAATTAAGGATTTCAAAAAATAAATTTCAAATATTTTTTATCTGATCTGAAATCAAAGTGGGATCTGAAAATAAATTTTTCAAAATGCATTGGCGATCTTCAAGTACAAGACAAAGTTTACTTTTAATAAAACAGAACTTATTTATTTAAAATATCAGACATTATAATTAGTTATTTAATATTTTTTTTTTTTTTTTTTTGTCGTACACTTTTTCCCCACAAACTTAACCACAAAACAACATGGAAGTCTCCAGACTCCGAAACTCAAAACCAAATTGACCACATCTGTGTAACAGCAAAATAGAGTAATTGTTTATGGGATGTTCGAAATAAACATGGAGCAGACATAGGATCTGATCACTACATGCTTTTCGGTAAATTACATTTTAAACTACCAGAAAAATATAAAAAATCGCAGACATCACGTATGAAATATAACGTGGATCGCCTAAAAATACCGCATTTCAAGAACCTATTCTGTGAACCTTTAAACGAGCGAGTAAACAACCAACTTCACGAAGCAGAATTAAACCCGAAATGGGGCAAACTAAAAACTGCAATACTAGATACCTGCCTAAATACACTTGGTAAAGCCCGAAAACAAAACGATGAATATATCTCTGAAAACACAAGGAATATGATTATGGAACGTGGAAAATTGAAGAACAATGTGAACGCTGCTACAAATGCTACAAAACGGAAAAATGTTCAAAAAGAATACAACCAGTTCGATAAATTGGTCAGACGTGCAATTAGAAACGATAAAAGAGAGTTCATCCAACGGGAAGCTTTATCTGCTGATGAAGCATCAAGGCCACACGACTTGAAAAAGCTTTTTGATATTACGAAGAAATTCAATGGCTGCAGCAACGAAAAATCTGTGCCAGTTAGAAGCAAAAACGGAGAAATTATAACAAATACACGAGCTCAGCTCTGCAGATGGAAAGAACACTTTCTGGAAACGATGAACATACAGCATTCCGGAATTGCAGCAACACATGACGAACACATCGAACCACTCCCCATACAAACAACCCCCCCTCTACTAAATCAGAAATATATGAGTCAATAATGCCCTAAAACTAAACAAAGCTGCCGGTGTTGATAACATCCCAGCAGAAGTATTTAAAACTGATCCCTATATGTTATCTGAAATGCTTTACCCACTTTTTAATGAAATATGGGAGAAAGAACGCTACCCTATGGATATGATTAAATTATAATTAAACTTCCAAAGAAAGGCGATAGGACAAGAAGTGACAACTGGCGAGGTATAACGGTTCTTCCAGCTGTGATGAAAATACTCATGAAAATAATATGCGAATGATGACCCATATAAATAACAAGTTAAGACCTGAGCAAGCTGGCTTTAGACCTGCTATGTCCTGTACGGACCAAATAAACACGCTCCTAATAATCATAGAACAATCTCTGGAAATGCAGTCACCCCTATACATGCAGTTTGTTGATTATGAAAAAGCTTTTGATTCAATAAACAGAAACTGTATTTGGGCTGAGCTAGACAACTTTGGCGTACCGGGTAAAATAATACGCATGATACGAACGAGTTACGATTCTTTTGAATGCACCGTGCTACATAATGGTGAAACGTCTACCCCATTTAAATCAACGTCTGGGGTTAGACAAGGGTGTTTATTATCACCCCGCTGTCCCTAGTTGTATTAGATGCTGTTGTTAAACGCTCTACTACAAATAGATCGAGGGGAATTTTATGGTATCCCTTAAAACCGCAGATTCAGTTAGAGTCGCTGGACTACGCTGACGATAAGTGTGAGCTTTCCCATAGACGTGCTAATATACAAATTAATGATCTCACCACAGAATCAGAGAAGGTTGGGTTGAAAATTAACATCAATAAAACAAAAGAAATACGCATTAATGCCGAGTCAACTGAACCACTAACCATCGGCAATGACGTAATAGAAAGTGTAAGCGAGTTTCAATACCTAGGCAGTATGATAGATTCAAATGGGGTGCCCTTCTTGATGTCACGACAAGAATACGAAAAGCAAGAGGCGCTTTTGCAATATTATCAAAAACTTGGAGGTCGAATGAATACAGCAATAAGACGAAGTTAAACATATTTTCAGCATGTGTGCTGTCCGTCTTATATTACATGGCTTGTAACTGAAGAAATCAAGCGCAAAATGCAAGTTTTTACTAACAGATGCCTCCGTATAATACTTGGAATTTATTGGCCTAATACAATTACAAATGCTCAACTGCTCGCCATAAAAAATATGAAGGACATTAACTGTGAAATCCGAAGACGTAAACTGGGCTGGAATAGGGCACACACTTAGAAGAGAAGATGGCAACATATGCCAAAGAGCGCTAACATATAACCGCCAGGGTGCAAGAAGACGAGGAAGGCCGAACAACTCTTAGCGACGTTCAACATTCAACGAAATAAACAGGCTGCCTGATTTTAATGATAGAAAGATAGTTAATTTGACGGAACTGAAAAGTATTGCTAATATACGCTCCAGATGGAGATATGCCCACAATGAGGTAGCTCTAAAATAATTTTAGAGCAAGGATTATTATTATTATTATTTAACTTTTTTAAAGATATTTGAATAACAATAGACCGAATTTTTTATATTTTGGTTTTTGATAAAATTAAAAAACGATTTTTATGGAAATTTTTTAAATTTTTAGTGAATATTTTTTATTTTTTGGTGCATATTTTAGGTTTTTTAGTGCATGAAAATCTCATCCCTAGTTATAAGTTTGCAAATTAATCTTAAACGATTTTGAAATCGATTTTGAGGTGCAATCAATCGATTTCAAAATTCGAAATAAAAAAAGTCGACCCAAAAGTCGAAAATCGAATTTGTATTCCATATACCATTCCCTACACAAATCCTTCTCAAGTCATTATGAAATTTATTATTTCGGGAAATATCAGTCCCGCCTATAAAAAAACTAGACTTTATAGAAAAAAAAAATGAAAACGGGTTTGAATTCAGCTAAAGGCAATTAAAATCACATAACAAAATTTTTGCTCCCGATTTTTTTTTGTTTTTATTATTAATAAAATTATTATAAAATAAGTTCAAAATAATACAGAAATATGAGAGCTATTAAATTTTTGATATCTTTTAAACAAATTAAAAAATTGTCGAAACTGATTATCTTAATCAATGATATTAATTTAACAGGTCGTCAAATTTTCTTACATTGTGGGTACTTATATTATTACAGTAATCAGGCACCAAAAGACGTGCATAAAGTGTTACAGTGTAAATGATCAGACTCCAATCATAAAGAAAACTTTTATTGTATTTTAATTAATTTTTTTTAATGTGAATGGTATGGTAAACAGTATGTATGAATGGAATAGTATTAGAACAAATAAAATAAATTCAACTTTGGATTTTTCTAAAGTTTAGGGCGGATTTTATTGACGCTTGATGTAAAACATACGTGCAAAAATTATCAATATGGTGAAAATTTCAAGTGAATCGGACAAGTCGAAATAAAAATTGTATTTAATTAACTATATGTATTTACATCAGTGATGTTATAGACTTTTTTTAAAGTCCTTACGCAGACCGAAAAAATTCCCTATTTTTCCCTACGCGTGAAAAATATTGTCTCCACAAAAACCCTTTAAACCTTTAAATGATAATATGTATATCAATTAGGGTTTCTAATTTCCCGAAATTTTTCTATTCCCGGGAAACGAAATAAAAAAAATCTCATTCCCGGGAATCCCGGGATTTTTATAAAAAAAAAATGATTTCATTAAATGAGTTCAAGACACAGATTTTTACATTTTTAAAAGAATATACATATGTATATACAACAGTCTAAATAAATAACCTTAAATTCAACATTTTTTTTATTTTTCGAATTTATTCTATGAGTTACATTTCAGTTATATATTTTATAAAGCTTTTTTGTAATAGTTCTATTCCTTAAATTTTTAGGAATGACTTTTATACACCACCAGACTATTATATCGTATTTTCTTGTTACATTTTACCTTAGCTATCCATTGGATAGCAATGAAGTATATTGTATGTACAGAAAAATGTACAATTAGACACCAGCAGAATGTAATGCATTTTCTGGCCCGCTACGGCCTTCGTCAGAATTCTTTGTGTCACACTGGATAGTGATACTTTATAAATTGAATGTATTTAACTCAACTATTTTTAACAAATAGAAACTGGGAATTATCTCCTTTCGTAGGTTACTTTATATTATATTCAACACAAAGAATGCTGACGAAGGCCGTAGCGAGCCAGAAAATGCATTACATTCTGCTGGTGTCTAATAATTGTAAATTTTTCTGTACATACTATATACTTCATTGCTATCCAAAGGATAGCTAAGGTAAAATGTAACAAGAAAATACAATATAATAGTCTGGTAGTGTATAAAAGTCATTCCTAAAAATTTAAGGAATAGAACTATTACAAAAAAGCTTTATAAAATACATAACTGAAGTGTAACTCATAGAATAAATTCGAAAAATAAAAAAAATGTTGAATATAATATAAAGTAACCTACGAAAGGAGATAATTCCCAGTTTCTATTTGTTAAATAACCTTAATTAAAACCACAGAAAACCAAAAAAAAAAACAAATAAATTGTAACATTCATATTTTTGCAGCAACTTGGCAAAATTAATTTTCTTTTAAGAAAAAACATTTTAGTATTATTAAAGCTTTTAAAAGCTCACCACAGATTCTATTTCTAATCCTTGTTGATATGTATATTGGCTGCTACCGAAAACGCACTCTCGCTTTCTACAGACGTTGGTTTTATAGTAAGAAGCGCATCATACAAAGATTTTAAATTTGTTGGCCCGTCACTTCATAGACGTCAAGTTCTTTTTTAAAATATTTTTAGGCTTTTGTATTTTCTTAACATTTATGTTTTTAGAATTTGATATAGCCTTTTCAAGGTGTTCTTTAAAGATAGTAGATGGTTTATCTGGTGCTAGTGATGGTGTATCGTGTACGTTTTCATTTTCCACTTAAAGAAGCTTTTTAGACATTTCATCAGTAATTAAAGAGACCGTTGATTTATTGGAGTAGGAAAAATAGTCAGATTTGCAGGTGTTTTTAGTAATTTTAGTAAAGAATATATTTTTATTGCAAATTAAATTTGAAATTCCCGAAAATTCCCGAAAAAAATTTCCCGGGATTAATTTTAAAAAAGTGTCCCGGGATTCCCGGGAATTCTTTCCCGCGTAGAAACTCTAATATCAATAAAAAAACCATTTGTATTAATTTAAAGTTGTTCCCAGCTAGCATTTGAGTGATAATTTTTTGTTAAAATTAGCTAAAGGAGTCTTCTCAGATCCCTTTTGATGATTAAAAACTGATTCAAACTTTAGCGATTGAAAAATGATTCATATATGATTCATTCATATGATCAAAAAGGAATCAGCAAATTGTGTCACAAATGCTTCTTTGAGATGACTCAGCTCATAAGATTCGATTATAATAATAATTATGATAATAAATGCGAGCTGGATTTATGTATATGATCTATTAAATCCGTTTCTTTTTAAAAACTAAATAATCAAATACAAAACATAAAGAAGAAGTGATATATATCTTCAAACGGAAAAATGGACATTTCGAAATGTAGTAAAAATGATATATAGTATCAATGTTATTTGATAGGTAATAAGATAATTCAAAAAATATGATATTAGCAAGTAAGGGGTGATTTTTTAAGAGGTATAGGAAAGTTAAAAAAAAACAAGTAAGAGTGCTATATTCGGCTGTGCCGAATCTTATATACCCTTCACCATTGTGCGAGCAGAATACAGAGCAAGTAGACAAAACCTAAATAATTTCTATATATACATACCGTGCTTTGTTGTGATACAGACGTGTATTCTTAACTCCGCATACAATTTGAATTTTTAATTAATCACATTTGATTTTGTTATATAAACAGCGAATGGACGCTTGAAAATAAATGATATATTTTGTTATTTTAATTATTTAACATAAAAGTGAACAATTAATACGAAAAAAATATTAAATAAAGAAAAATAGTAAAAATATATACGTACTAATGTTCATACATATGTATGTATACATACATATTCTGAGCAAAAACATTTTAGTTTAAAGTTCTTATTTTCTTGTTGTTGTAAAATACAATAAATAACAAAAATATTAAAAGCACAGCTAAACGGTGAAAAACAAAAACAATTTATTGCATGAATAAAAACAATGAAACAACAATAAAACTAAATGATAGAAATGTTTATGTGACAGTGCATGCTAACGAAGACAATGCGGTAATAAATAAAACAAAAGAAAACAATAGTAACTACCTAACGACTAAACCAATTTTTCGAACACGATCCCTTTTGCCCTCTCTTTTTACAAAGACGGTTGATGGTGATACGTTAAAAAATATAAACCTCGCACTTGCAAGTGTTGCCACAACGGCAAACACAATCTTATTAACAAATGGTACCATGAACTCTAACACAGATGCAATGCAAACATCTCAAGTAAAAAGTGGTCAAAAGCCTCAAGTACAAGTTGGTATGGACAGGTACATAACAGTGCTTAAACGGGGTCGCAGCCCTACCTCTGCAGCAGTTGCTTCGGCTTCAAAAGTACCATCTTTTGATAAAATAAACTCCCAAAATCGTTTTGCAATTCTGGAAGATGAATCCTCGGAAGCACCAAACGTTATAAAATCTTCAAAGCCACCCCCGATATATCTAAGGGAGCAAGACTCAAGTGAGTTAATAAAGAGCGTGATCTCGGTAATAGGTGAAAATTCGTTTTACGTAGCTGCAATCAAGCGTGGAAATATTAACGAGACAAAAATACAGGTAAATCATGAGAATGATTTTCGTAAATAACCTAACAAATTCGAAGCCCTTAAAAAAAGCTTTTACACATATCAACTAAAGAGCAGCAAAGGTCTTCAGGTAGTGATCAAGGGCATAGACTCATGCGTGGACCCAGATGAAATTAAAATTTTTTGGAAGAGAAGGGTTTTAAAATAAAAAACGTTACAAATATTAAAAACAGGGAAAAAAATCCCCAACCATTATTTCGGGTAGAACTAGAACCTGGCGACATTAAGCTTAAAAAAAATGAAACGCATCCTATTTATAATTTAAAATATATTCTCTACAGAAGAATAACTATAGAGGAGCCGCACAAAAGAAATGGTCCCGTTCAATGTCTTAATTGCCAAGAATTTGGCCATACTAAGGCATACTGCTATTTACCCCCTGTTTGCGTCGTATGTGGAGAATAACATTGTACAGTCCAGTGCGATAAGTCTAAAAATGACCCCAATGTAAAAAAATGTAGCAACTGTGGCGGAAATCACACTGCCAATTATAGAGGATGCCCTGTATATACTATCGTCAAGCAGGATGCTTAACCGAAAACTAATCCCCCACAAATGCAGGTACCAAATCAAGTAAACACTAATGGCATTCAGGCTCCGCAGCCTAGTAATAACAGAACCTCGTATGCTAACGTCCTTAAATCAAACCATGTGCCAATGCAAGGCGCTTCGCCAAGTAATGATGAAACTCAAGCTTCTAATTTAAGTCGTCTAGAAAAAACCATGGAAACATTAGTGCAAACAGTAAATAATTTTACAAACACAATGGGTAATATGTTACAGGAAATTCTAAGAATGCAATCGATGTTATTGCAAGCTGTTCTTAACAAGCCATGAACTGTTTAAAAATTTGTTTTTGGAACGCAAACGGCATCCGCCAACATAAAAATGAATTAGAATATTTTCTTAAAAACAAACAAATTGATGTCATGATGGTTTCTGAAACTCATTTGACCTCAAGAAATACGTTTAAAATCAATGGTTATATACTATATGATACCAAGGACCCTCGAGATAGAGCTTGTGGAGGTTCAGCCGTGAAGATTATCTCCAAGCAACGAACATTTACGTTGAGGAATTACATAGAAACCTAGTAATTTCATCGTTATACTCACCGCCTAGATTTTCAATATCAGAAAGCCAATACTGTAAATATTTTAAATCATTAGGACCCTGTTTCCTAGCTGCTGGCGATTATAACGCTAAACATACCTTCTGGGGGTCACGACTTATAACACCAAAGGGTCGTGTTTTATTTAACACAATTTCTAAAATGGATTTAAATGTGGTAGCGAGCGGACAACCAACATATTGGCCTACTGATCATCAAAAAATTCCAGATGTTATCGATTTCGGCGTGGTTAAAAACATCCCCATAGAAACGATTCATGTTGAAGCTTCCTTAGAATTATCTTCTGACCGTACACCTACAATTATTACTATAATGAACCCCAATAGAATTGTATCTCCGACTGGTCACTTAGCGACGACAGTTACGCAAATTAACTGGTTAAAATATAGAAAATACCTCAGCACCCATTGCACAGAAAATATTCCGCTTAGTACACCGGAGTATGTAAATCGCTCTATTGCCAATTTTGACAGTTTTCTGAAACTAGCTGTTCAACATTCCAGTATTGCCCCCAAAAAAACAAAAAATATTAAAATATATTCCACAGATGTCGAGCGTCTCTTGTCTGAAAAAAGGAGGGCTCGAAGAGAGTGGCAATTTCACAGATCCCCGTTACTTAAGTACTTACTAAAAGAGTGTACAAAAAAGCTTAGAAAGTTACTGCAGACTCAGAAAACGGCTTCTCTGGAAAAATATCTTAAGGAACTTGATGCAACCCCACAATCAGACTACTCATTATGGCGTGCAGCTAGAAATCTCAAAAGGCCAGTTGTCTCTAAACCACCATTAAGAGACTTGAATGGTAGTTGGGCAAGAAATGATGTTGAAAAAGGAAATCTGTTTGTTAATCATTTAAAAAACGTATTTACCCCAAACATATCTCACGATATTGCGGCCGAGTTACCACCTGTTGTTGCTAGAGTAGCTGTTCCCCTGTTTAAACCCCAAGAAGGCTCCTGGTTTTGATAAGATCAGCAACAAAATGCTTCTGGAGCTACCCAGCATAGCAAAGAAAATTATTCTTTTAATTTTTAATGCTATTTTACGACTTGAATACTACCCTCAAGAATGGAAGGTCTCCTTAGTTACGATGATACCAAAGCCAGGAAAAGATCACACCAAAGTTGAGTCATATAGGCCTATCAGCTTATTATCTAATATATCAAAGCTGTTTGAGAAGCTCTTAGCGTCCAAATTAACCCCAATTTTAAATGACAATGGGTGTATACCTAACCATCAATTCGGTTTCAGACGAGAACATAGCACAATTGAACAAACCCATCGGATA
Source organism: Pollenia griseotomentosa (assembly GCA_963931875.1). Classification (NCBI taxonomy): domain Eukaryota; kingdom Metazoa; phylum Arthropoda; class Insecta; order Diptera; family Polleniidae; genus Pollenia; species Pollenia griseotomentosa. The sequence goes on from OZ007563.1 coordinate 146,037,303, forward strand.
GTAAACGCCATAAGAAAAGCCTTTGAACAAAGAAAATATTGCTCCGCTCTCTTGATCGATGTCTCTCAAGCTTTTGATAAAGTCTGGCATGTAGGTTTGTTACATAAATTGAAGCTGAACCTACCGGTTAACACACACAAGCTGTTAGAAAGCTACTTGGTCGGTCGAAAATTTATTATTAAAGAAGGTGATTTTTTAAGTTCTCCTCAGACAATTGAAGCTGGAGTCCCTCAGGGAATATCCTGGGCCCACTTTTTTATCTTATATATACCTCGGACATGCCGACAAACAATTACACCCTAACCTCAACTTTTGCTGATGATACAGCTTTCCTAAGCGTACACGAGAACAGTCGTGAAGCATCTCGATACCTGCAGGATCATATATCAACTAGAACTGTTGTTAAAACAATGGAGAATAAAGGTCAATGAGCAAAAATGCGTACATATTACATTTACCTTGCGTCGGGAAACATGCCCCCCTATTAAAATCAATAATCAACTAAAGCCTCAACAATCGCATGTCAAATATCTCGGTATTCATCTAGATCGGAGTTTAACATGGAAATGCCATATAGAAGCAAAATTAACCCAAATGAAACTAAAAGCAATTCAAATTAACTGGCTTATTGGAAGAAATTCTGTTCTTAGTCTCGATTGCAAACTACTACTTTATAACTCTATTTTAAAGCCAATCTGGTGCTACGGTATTCAACTATGGGGCACTGCCTCGGCCTCAAATATCGAAAAAATTCAAAGGCGCCAAAATAAACTTCTTCGAATAATCACAGCTGCCCCTTGGTATGTTAAAAACTCAAATATCCACAAGGATCTCAATGTGCCACTGGTAAGGACTATTATTACGAAGTATGCGGTAAAATATTTAAAAAGGCTAGAGTTGCACCCAAATCCACTAGCTCGAAATATTTTAAATGATAGCGGCCACACTCGCTTAAGGAGAAGAGACACTGCAGCACTCACCCATTAAGATGAGCGATAAACACATATATAAATGTGATACAGAACCCGTGATGAAGAAAATTTTTGTCTTGCACTGGCAGGACATAGAATAAAGAATTAGGATAAGATTTGATTAATTATTGTTAGTTCATATTTAATATATGAAGATTCAATAAATAAATAATGAGAAAAAAAAAAAAATATATACAAACATATATACAATACATAAAACTTCATTATAAATTAAATATTTTTAAATCGATTCAGAACATTAACAAATTAAAAAAAAATGTTCTTTTTGAAAAAACAAGATTCGAACCAGGGACTCACAGTTTCTAACCTAAGCAAATCCCCTAGACAACTGCACCATGAAGGAAGTTGTTTGAATATCATTAAAAGTAAATATGACCAGTTTACAGTTCACAACTCAACACAGTTGAGAAACGGACAACCGGATTTGAACTTCGCTTTTCGTAAGGACCCAGAATAAATATACTTTACAGGGTGTAGGATCAATATTGTAGAAATGACAAATTTATATATACCCTTTTCCACCTGTGGTGAAGGGTATAAAAAAGAGTAATTTTTGGGATTTCAGTATTTTGGTCATAACTCTGCTATTTCTTAACCGATTTGACAGATTTATATACCGACGTATTAAAGAAGAAATTATTTTGGTTGTAAAACTTGAACTAAAAATTTCCGATCTCTTGATATATAAGGCGTAACTAAAGGTCATATTACAGTCAAAAAATTCAGGCTTTTATACAATTTTTGATATTTTTTGTAGGGGAGGTACCACGCTCACTTATCCAATCCCGCTACATTGTGGGTTTTTTTGGTCATATCTCAGCCATTTGTGGACCGATCTGGCTGAATTTCAATAGCAAGAAATGGTGGACTATATGTAACATAAATGTAAAACAACCTAGCCCCTATCATGTCTGGAGTCTCCGGAAAACACATATCAAACTTAAGACGGACAGACGGACGGACATCGTTAAATCAACTTCTTTCCTCATAAGGACCCAGAATATATATACTTTATATGGTCTAAGACTTCTATTGTAGAAATTACAAACGGAATGACAAACTTATATATACCCTTTTCCACTTGTGGTGAAGGGTATAAAAACACATAAAATTCAGAAAAATGCATGAAATCTTTATTTGAATCGATAGTACGGTGCATATAATTTAATGTTTGAAGATTATTTTATGCAAATATTGACCGTGACTCCGCCTCAAATGGTCCATCCGCTTAGTCCAATTTTGGCATACTCTTTCCAACATTTCGGCCGGTATGTCATGAATAAATTCTTCAATGTTGTCTTCCAATGCGTCAATTGAAGCGGGCATGTGTGTATAGACATGAGCTTTAACATAAATAGTCTAAAGGCGTTAAATCGCACGATGAAGGCGGCCAATTGACCGGTCCCGAACGTGAAATAAAATGTTCACCGAACTCGCCTCTCAATAAGTCCATTGTTAAGCGTGCTGTGTGGCATGTGGCACCGTCTTGTTGAAACCACATGTCATGCAAGTCAAGCTCATGCATTTTGGGCAAAAAAAGTTGGATATCATCTCACGGTAGCGCTCACCATTCACAGTTACGTTACGATTCGCATCATCTTTGAAGAAGTACGGTCCAATGATGCCACCAGCCCATAAACCGCACCAAACTGTGACTTTTTCTGGATGCATTGGTAGCTCTTGCAATGCTTCTGGCTGATCTTCACTCCAAAATCGACAATTCTGCTTATTAACGTACCCATTGAGCCAAAAATGAGCTTCGTCGCTGAACACAATTTTTCGATAAATTTTTTGATAATTTTTGACAATAAAATTCAATAATTTGCAAGCGTTGTTCGTTTGTAAGACGATTCATGGTTAAATTATAGACCAAACTGAAGATGTTTGACAGTGAAACAAAACACGAAACGTGCGTCAGCTGTTTAAACCAGTGTTGCCAAAACGATAATAGCTAAAAAATCACCCGATAGAACTACTATTAATACATATACTTATTTAATTGTCTATGAAAAAAAAACAATAAAATATAGCCAGAAATTCATATAAAAAAAAATTATGTAAAAGTCTTTAAAACAAAAAAAAATTTAATAATTAAAAAAAATTTATATATTTCTGTAGAAGTAATTTTTTTTAATATGACTGTTTTTACATAACACTAATTTATATTACGTACAGTCCATTTGAAATTTGCACTTTGTTATTAAAAGTGATTCTTAAGTTAGCATTTCGATAATACAAAAAATATTAGCAATTGAAAATAATCTTTCTGTTGGCGCACTAAAGGACGGCAGATACAAATAAAATGCTACAAGATTCATTATATTTTTACCTCCAATATTTTTTTCATTGAAATAGCCAAAATGTTCCATCTATATTTGATCCACTGATGTATCATAACTTCTCCACTTCTCAGCCAATCAAAATGTTAAATTTTTGTAAACATTGCAGCCCATTGATTAAATCGTCAATACAGAGTACTACATGCCAACTAAGTATGCCAAAATGGTTTTAATAACCCAAGGTAAAAACACATTTTCTTTGCGTGCAATTCATTTTAATTAAAAGTCCTTTAAAGTAAGAGCAGCCTCAGGCATTGAAATATGTTGTGACTCTAGACGACTAATATATTGATGGAATATAAAGGCTTGGCTATGTGCCAAAAGTAACCACAATTCAGCACATGGATCATTAAAATATTTTTTGCAATGTCATCGGGCTCGTTTGTTGTATTAATGTTGAAATTTCGGGGTTTTGGGAAAATTAAACTTATAGTTTTTGAGTTTAAAGAAGAAGTAATAATTTAACAAAAGGTCAATACATTAAAAAAGGACAATCTACTGTCCTTTATTTTGGAAAAAATCTTAAAGGACATCGTATCAAAAAAAGGACTGTCCTCTTAAAAAAAGGACGAATGGTTACCGTATATATATCTCAAAATAACGTAAGCGTTATTGCGATTTTTTTTAGAAGAAATTCCCTACGAATAGGAATTTTTCCCTACGTATACCATCAGTGATTTACATACAGTTGCTTTAAAATTTCAACCTTTTTTGCTCTTATCCGCCATAAAATCGATGGACTTATTGTGGGTCAAAAAATTGTTTTCTCGTATTGACTTCTAAATATGTTAATATGTTGTAGATACCTGTTAAATATTGTTAATTTATTTTAATTTCAAGAGCCTGCGCTTTGACCTTCAATTTTGTTAAATTTTGAATATAACAACAATAGCATTGTATTGCCGAGAAGCATATTACTGTATTCTTGCGACTTTTAAGTTCGTGAAAATAGTGTCAGAAGCATCAATGACTATACGATCAAGAATCAGAGAAGGTTTAATATAGACGAAACTTTAATCAAGACGAGAGATGCCCAGATTTGAAAGTAAACAAGATTTTGTGACCCAAAAATTATTTTATTGTTTTATGTTGTAAAAGAACCAAAGTTTAATTTTTTTAATTTTAATGGTGCATTTACATCTACGCCATAAACAGGCTCCGAGTTGTTTATGATGATAAACTAGTTTGAAAAATTTGTTTAGCCATACAAATTATAAGCACGTTTGGAACTAGCTTTTGAGATAAACTAAATACAAGCAACCACATTTCTTACAGACTCGGTTTGCTGAAATTTGCGCACAATTCTCCCAATTGTGGGCGCATTTTTTCGATTGTGCTGACTCAAACAAATCACGAAATGCATTTTGATTTTCGTAAAAGGCTTCAACAACCTTAACGCACTGCCTAATTGTGTACCTCTCCATGGTTGAATTTATCAAACACTAAAAGAAATAAGTTGGACCAAAAAACTTGACTTTAAGGTTTGACTCACAAGTAACATCGTGCCTTATGGTTGGACCACCCTTTATATTGGGATGCATAAATGGGGGATATGCATATCAGCAAATGTTTATACAGTAACAGCATTTTTTTATAACTAAGGGGGAAAATAATTTAAGCTTTTTTAAAAAGTAAATTCTAATTGCACAATTTGGGCTGCATAAAAGCTGCGTATGGGACAAAGCACTTTGCGACACCCTGGACGACATTCTCGTTGAATTATTCAACGCCAATTTTAAGTAAAATAACGTCAACGATGACTTCCAAAGACGGTTGCCAACATGTCATCGAAAGTTTTAAATTATCATCTATTCGTCTTCAGTGATGTATTGACAGGACTGAGGCTAATGTGCTGCTTCCCAATAACAGGCGATTGATTGTATAGTAACATTTATATGAAAGACATTCAATCAAATGAGTGCTGTCATTCTGAAACAGCACATATGTTAGTGCATTTTTTTTAAGTTGTGTGAGAAAAAAGTAACAAGGAAGTACCAAAAAAAAGCTAGCTACAATTTTTTTTTTATTAATTTAAATTTTTAGCTTTTTAACAGGGACTTATACACTTATTTAAGCGATAATGTAAATGGTCTCATTTCGTATTGAAACGCGTTCCTGTACTCGAAAATTGTGTAGATGAGAGCAATTTTAGGAAACATTTTTTTTATTCTTCTGGCACAAAACATCCAAAAATTTCTCTTCGGGTAGGTTTGTAAAATTATCCAACAATAAAAATCAATAAAAGTCAATAAAAAAAGAAAGATATTGATTTAATTTTACACAAAAATATAAAATAATATGGGAAGTGAAGTTTTCATTGTATTAAATAATTTGGTTTTTGCCGTTCCCATAACTTTTGACCTTTTTTTACTACTCATTGAGGTAAAAATGTAATTTATTCTTAATTCACGGTACCTTACCAGAGAAGAAAATACTTCCAAATTTCCTCCCTATTTAATTTATTGTAGTTTATAAATATTTCGACAAAATTTGTATGTATTTTACTATACAAATAAATTTCCTGTTCAAAGCCCTAATGTATACGCTGCAAGTCTTATTGATCAGCTTGCTACGAGTACTTAGATCAAACAAAAGCAAAATCTTGTTCGAATAATTTTAAAATGACGATTTTCGAATAACGAATAAGTCGATTAAATAATGTCGATTAATCGAACAATTTTTTTATTAAAAAATAAATTAAATAAAAGCCAAGATTTGATTTATTCTCATACGTTTTTAGTGATTTTATACAAAATGTAGGAAAGTTAAAAAATATTGTAGCCGTAGCCCTGATTGTAATTAATCGCAATGTTAATAAAGCTAAAATCCTGTTGAGTACTCATAGTATAACAAAAATGTATTTAATGTTTTTATTGAAAAAATCTTTGACAAAAAATTGTATCAACTGTTTTCTTTTTAAATCAAACGTTTCAAGAAAGGGGGTTTTTCAATTTTGGGTAAACAAATTAGAAATAAACAAAAAGCTAATAAAATAAAGAATTGATTTACATACATAAGTCATATCATGAAAGAAGAAAATGTTGTTATTATATTATCCTTTATTTAAATTATATGTATTTTTACCATTTGCGTAAGTGTCACAATATTACCATTGAAAACGATGTAATGGAAGATAATCCAACGACATCAAAAAATTTTGAACTTGGACCAATGGCAAAATACATAAAGAATGACAGCGGTTGCCCTGTAGAAGAAATTGTATGAAAAGTTTAGCTGAAGATGGCAACGCCAAAGTAATATCGAATAATTATGGAATTAATTGTTTTACAATGCCTTTAAGTAATACAACCATATGGAGTTAAGATGAAAAATTTTACGTTTAATAAAAAAAAGAAATAAAAAATAAAATGGAAGATTTTCTATGGCTGTAGATGAGTGGTCGAATGTAACTTATTAAAAATACGTTATTTTCTGGTAAAAATAATTTTTTTTTATTCGTTATTCTCATCGATTAATCGAATAATTTTATAGATGTAATCGTTTGATCGAACGAACAAAACCATTTATTTGAATTAGTCGAACAAAGTTGAAATGCGAATAATTGACAACTCTAGTACTTAGTACTTGACGTACTCCGCATATACGTTTTGTTTTCTCATTCGTAATGTAAAAAACGCACACATGTGCTTGTACAGATAAAATATACATATTTGTAAGGGTAAAATATGGAGAAAGACAAATTTATTGTTTAATATTAACAAAAGGTTTTGAAAAACCAACGACAAGAAAATCAAATATTTGTTTAATACATATAATGAAAAATATCAAAGATAACTTGATTAATAATTTACAAAGCATAAAGTAAACAAGTACTTATTTAATTGTATTTTTCAACACCACTGCCCAATTAAATAAAGCCAACATTATTTCTAAAATGTTCAAAGCTTGTTTAAGATAAAGACTTTGTAAAGAAATCTGCAATTTGATCTTTGGTTGATTTGTATATAATTTTAATAATTTTTCCTTTGTTGTGAAACGGACGTGTATTTTCAACCCCGCATACGATTTTAATTTATTATTAATTAAATTTGATTTTGGAATATAAACACTAAGCGAATGGACGCTGGAAAATATATGATATTTTTTATTTAAATTATTTAACATAAAAGTGAACAATTAAAACGAAAAATTAAATAAACATAAATAAAGCAAAAATATATACATATGTACGTATGAATGTTCATACATGTGTATGTATACATATTCTGTGCACAAACATTTTAGTTTAAATTTCTTATTTTTGGCGTTGTTGTTGTAAAATAAAATAAATAATAAAAACATTAAAAGCACATTAAGCCGGTGAAAAACAAAAACAATTTCTTGCATGAGTAAAAACAATGTAACAACAATAAAATTAAATGATAGAAATGCTTATGTGACAGTGCATGCCAACGAAAATAATGTTGAAATAAATAAAACAAAACAAAACAATAGTAACTACTTAACCCATTCCCAGCCATTGTACTCGCTTGGGTACAGAAAAAAGGCAATATTTAAGTACGCTTAAATTTTATAACAAAATATATTAGAAAACTTTTGATGTGTTTTTGCATTCAACACATTGTGCTTTAAAGACACACATAAAAAAAATGTAAAAAAATATATACCGTTATAGTGTATTTTCTTTTGTTCTTGTAACACTTTATCATTTTTGTGATTTTTAGCTAGGCCAGTAACAATTGAGCTGCATAGAGTAAATACTGTTTTGTTGAAACAAACGTTTCTTATAAATTTCTGAAGAAGAGTGATTGTGTGTACATTTAAAAAAAAGTTACAAGAAAAATTTTTTTATTCGACAACGTTATTTGAGTAGCAAAATCGCTGTACCCAACCGAGTACAATGGCTTGATATGTATAATTTTTTTTTTAATTTTTCTTCGACCAAAATGGAATTTCAAGCCATCAAACCCTCAAGTTTTTATGCTAAAGCTTTCACAAATTTAAACAGCTAGATAAAGATGATCACAAAAGTTTCGATATAGCTATTATTCAACCAAATCCGGACTATAACACAGATGAAGAGGAGGGGAATGCTGAGGATATTCTTTTTGATCGCATGCCAAATGATGCACCAGGTGAAGTCGAAGGTTTTTTTCGGCAGTGATATCAAAGATTATATCCCACTTGAGCAGTTGCGACAGACAATAAATTTCAAAATCAAGCAAAATAGCTCCTAAGTAGACAAAGAGACCTTGTGATATTCAAATGCATCAAACTAATTTTTTTTGGTAGACACTCCTCAAAATAATTCAAAAGAGTTAAACAAGTGAGATTTGGTCTTAAAAATAGGATGCTAACGAGCAGTTCCGGTTATTTATACTAATTCGATACCAACTGTGGGGCCAAAGGTATAAAAGTAGAAAGATCAAAACTCCCTCTTGGATCCCGAGTCGTGCTTGATTTTATGAACAACGTTTCTAAAACTTTAGATTATGTTGCAAACAGATCTCAAATGGAGTGGCTTGGGTTTCAACGCAATATTGCTCAATTTTATTTGCGAAACTATACCCAGAAGGTGAATGTTTCCAAATGGTCGCTGACTGCTGGCGTTGCAACTAGTGGTGGAAACTTCTTTCCTAAAAGGATAACAAATCAGTTACGATGTCGTGAGTGTTATAACAGCATAATATGGGTATTTGAGCAATGCGATGTTGCTCTATGTGTTGAAAAAATATGCTTTAAAATTTTTCATAATTAAAAAAATAGCATACTCATGACGCCATTGTACTCGTCCGAGTACAGCCCTGAAAACACACTTCCAGGAACTTTTTTTTTAATTTTTTGTTTTTTCTATATTTATTAACTGTATTTAAGTATAAACAAATAAATGAATTTCAATCTTTTTTGTTTTTAATGGGCTTGGCGTTTAATGGGTTAACGGCTAAGCCAATTTTTCGCACTCGTTCCCTCTCACCCTCTTTATTTACACAAACGGTGGATAGTGACTCATTAAAAAAACTAAAAATAGACTTGGTAACAAGTGTTGCCAGGCCAACAAGTATTGCCGCTACGTCAAAAATAAATTTAGTGGGAAATGATACCATGAACCAAAACACTAATGCAATGGAAAACCCCCCTGTAAAAAGTAGCCAAAAGCCTCAAGTCCAAGTTGGTATGGACAGGTATATAACAGTCCTCAAGCGGGGTCGCAGCCCTACCTCTTCAGCTGTTGCTTCGGCATCAAAAGTGCCATCTTTTGACAAAATAAATTCCCAAAATCGCTTTGCAATTCTGGAGGATGAATCCTCTGAAGCACCAAACGTCATAAGATCGCCCAAGCCTCCCCCGATATATCTTAGGGAGCATAACTCAAATGATCTAATAAAGAGTTTAATTTCGTTGATTGGTGAAAATTCGTTTTATGTAGCCGCAATAAAGAGAGGTAGCATAAATGAAACGAAAATTCAAGTGAATCATGAAAATGATTTTCGCAAAATTATTAACAAATTTGAGGCACTTAAAAAAAGTTTTTATACATACCAACTCAAGAGCAGTAAAGGTCTCCAGGTGGTGATTAAGGGAATTGATTCATGCGTAGACCCAGAGGAAATTAAAACTTTCTTAGAAGAAAAAGGCTTCAAGATAAAACACGTGGTAAATATTAGAAATAGAGACAAAAATCCACAACCACTATTTCGAGTAGAATTAGAGCCCGGCGACATTAAGTTAAAAAAAAACGAAACGCATCCCATTTATAGTTTAAAATATATTCTACACAGAAAAATCACAATTGAGGAGCCGCACAAAAAAAATGGACCTGTTCAGTGCTTAAACTGCCAAGAATTTGGCCATACAAAGGCATACTGCTACTTACCCCCTGTTTGCGTAGTATGTGGTGAGCTACACGGTACAGTTTCTTGCGATAAGCCTAAAACCGACCCCAACGTTAAAAAATGTAGCAACTGTGGCGGTAATCACACTGCCAATTATAGAGGATGCCCTGTATATAATATCGTCAAGCAGACGGTTGGACCAAAAACAAATGCCCCTCAAATGCAGGTTGCAAATCAAGTTATCACAAATGCAATTCAAGCCCCCCAGTTTAGTAATAACAGAACCTCTTATGCTAACGTTCTAAAATCAAACCATGAGCCAATGCAAGGTGCCTCGCCAAGTAATGATGAAACTCCAGTTTCTAATTTAAGTCGTTTAGAAAAAACCATGGAAACATTAGTGCAAACAGTAAATAATTTTACGAACACAATGGGTAATATGATGCAGGAAATTCTTAGAATGCAATCAATGTTATTGCAAGCTGTACTTAACAAGCCATGAACTGTATAAAAATTTGTTTTTGGAACGCAAACGGCATCCGCCAACATAAAAATGAACTAGAATACTTTCTTAAAAATAAACAAATTGATGTCATGATGGTTTCTGAAACTCATTTGACTTCAAAAAATACGTTTAAAATAAATGGTTATATACTATATGATACAAAGGACCCTCGAGATAGAGCTTGTGGAGGTTCTGCCATTTTAATTAAAACCAGAGTCAAACACTACCTAATGGGTGATCATCGTGAAGATTATCTTCAAGCAACAAACATTTGCGTTGAAGAACTAAATAGAAACGTAGTAATCTCATCGTTATACTCCCCACCTAGATATTCAATATCAGAAGGCCAATATTATAAATATTTCAAATCATTAGGACCCTGTTTCCTGGCCGCTGGCGATTATAACGCTAAACATACCTTCTGGGGGTCCCGACTTATAACACCAAAGGGTCGTGTTCTATTTAATACTATTACTAAAATGGATTTGAATGTGATAGCGAGCGGACAACCAACATATTGGCCTACTGATCAGCAAAAAATACCAGATGTCATCGATTTTGGCGTGGTTAAAAACATCCCCTTAGAAACGATTTATGTTGAAGCTTCCTTAGAATTATCTTCCGACCACACACCAACAATTGTTACTTTAATGAACCCCAATAGAACTGTATCTCCAACTGGTTACTTAGCGACGCCAGCTACACAAATCAATTGGCTAAAATATAAAAAATATCTCAGCACCCATTGCACAGAAAATATTCCGCTTAGTACACCGGAATACGTAGATCGCGCTATTCTTAATTTTGACAGTTTTCTAAAGCTAGCTGTACAACATTCCAGTATTACCCAAAAAAAAACTAAAAATATTAAAATTTATTCCACAGATGTTGAGCGTCTCCTGTCTGAAAAAAGAAGAGCCCGAAGAGAGTGGCAATTGCACAGATCCCCTCAACTTAAGAGTTTGTTAAAAGATTGTACAAGAAGGCTAAGAAAGTTACTACAGATACAGAAAACGGATTCTCTGCAAAAATATCTTAAGGAACTTGATGCAACTCCGCAATCAGACTACTCATTATGGCGTGCAGCTAAAAATCTAAATAGGCCAGTTATCTCTAAGCCACCATTAAGAAACTTGAACGGAAGTTGGGCAAGAAATGATAACGAAAAGGGAAATCTGTTTGTTAATCATTTAAAAAACGTATTTACCCCAAATATATCTCACGATACTGCGGTCGAGTTACCACCTGTTCCTGCTAGAGCAGCTATTCCCCTCAGATTTGAGATAAGAGAAATCGAACAGGCTATTTGTGACTTAAACACTAAGAAGGCACCTGGTATTGATAAAATCAGTAATAAAATGCTTTTAGAGCTACCTCGCACAGCAAAGAAAATTATTCTTTTTATTTTTAATGCTATTTTACGCCTTGAATACTATCCTCAAAAATGGAAGGTTTCCTTAGTTACCATGATACCAAAGCCAGGTAAAGATCATACAAAAGTTGAGTCATATAGGCCAATTAGCTTATTATCAAATATGTCAAAGCTGTTTGAGAAATTATTAGTTTCAAAATTAACACCGATTTTAAGTGAAAATAGATGTATTCCAAACCATCAGTTCGGATTTCGAAGAAAACACAGCACAATCGAACAGACTCATCGAATAGTAAATGTCATAAGAAAAGCATTTGAAGAAAAAAAATATTGCTCAGCACTCTTCATCGATGTTTCGCAAGCATTTGATAAAGTCTGGCATGAAGGCTTATTACATAAATTGAAACAAAATTTACCAGCCAACACACACAAGCTGCTAGAAAGCTACTTAGTCGGTCGTCAATTTATTATTAAAGAAGGAAATTTCTTAAGTTCACCTCAGCCCATTGGCGCTGGAGTCCCACAAGGCAGCATCCTGGGCCCTCTATTATATTTAATTTATACTTCGGACATGCCAACAAGTAACTACACCCAAACTTCAACATTTGCAGACGATACAGCATTTCTAAGCGTCCACGAAAACCGTTATGAAGCATCTCGTTTCTTACAGCATCATATATTTCAACTAGAAATATGGTTAAGACAATGGAGGATAATGGTCAATGAGCAAAAATGCGTGCATATAACATTCACCTTGCGCCGGGAATCTTGCCCCCATATAACAATCAACAATCAAATAATTCCTCAACTTTCGCATGTAAAATATCTGGGTATACATCTGGATCGGCGATTAACGTGGAAATGCCATATAGAGGCAAAATTAACTCAAATGAAACTAAAAGCCATTCAAATTCATTGGCTTATTGGTAGAAACTCTGTCCTTAGTCTCGACTGCAAACTTCTTCTTTACAACTCCATCTTAAAGCCAATCTGGTGCTATGGTATTCAGTTATGGGGCACTGCCTCGGCCTCTAATATAGAAAAGATTCAAAGGCGCCAAAATAAAATTCTTCGAATAATCACAGCTGCCCCTTGGTATGTAAAAAACTCAAATATTCACAGGGATCTCAATGTTCCATTAGTCAAAACTATGATTACGAAATATGCAGTAAAATACTTAAAAAGGCTCGAATTGCATCCAAACCCACTAGCACGAAATATTTTAAATGATAGCGGCCACACTCGCTTAAGAAGAAGAGACACTGCAGCACTTATCCAATTAGATGAGCGACAAACACCTAGATAAGTGAACAGAACCCGTGATGAAGAAAATTTTTGTCTGGCACTGGCAGGACATAAAATAAAGTATTAGGTTAAGATTTGATTAATTATTGTTAGTTCATATTTAAATGTATGAAGATTCAATAAATAATATTGAGAAAAAAAAAAAAAAAAAAAAATTATTTTTCCTTGAACTAAATCTCGAACGAAATTGTATTTTATGTCTATGTGTTTCATTCTTTGATGTTCCTTTGGTTCTTCTGTAATTTGTATACATGACATGTAATCCTCAAATATGTAAATTGGAGACTCTATTATAATATTAAAATCTTTTAATAATTTCTTGATATAAATAATTTCACATGTTGTAACGCAAAGTGCTACGTATTCCGCTTCAGTAGATGATAAGGAAACGGTGGGTTGCTTTTTAGTAAGCCAAGAAACAGTATAGCCAAAAACTTTAATTAGGTAACCACTAACCAGGGCTGGGCAGTATTTGAAATACATGTATTTGAAATACGTATTTTAAATACAAATACGTATTTTGTATTTGTATTTTAAATACATGACGTGCAAGTATTTTGTATTTTGTATTTTAAATACATATCCAGCAAGTATTTTGTATTTTAAATACATACAATAAATATAAGTAGTTTGTATTTTGTATTTTAAATACATAAAAAAATGGGAGTATTTTGTATTTTAAAAACATAGTTTACAAAATATATTCTGTCAGTTTATTGATGGTTGATTGCATTTTAATCTACCAAAATATAAAAAAATATGGTGTCACTTTTCATCTTTCGTGAAAAAAGTTTTATTTTTTATTTTCATCATTAAATCAGTGGCTCTTGTCTTAAATAAGTTCGTTTTTGTTTAAATTCATATATTATCTTCAACATTAAACCATTTTTCATAAGTCTAATGCAAAATCAAAAGGGTTTCAATTTTCAAAAATAAAATTTACACATAATATGGAGTTTTAGGAATCGCTTACGGTGCGGAAACTTTTTTCACCGAATCAGCTTAAAAAACAGTTTTTTATTATCAGAACAAAATTCCCCACATAACGCTGCAGTGGTATTTTGCACTCAAAAAAAAAGCTATGACCTTAATATACATGACGTGGAAGTATTTTGTATTTTGTATTTGAAATACGTACAATAAATGGAAGTATTTTGTATTTTGTATTTTAAATACATAACCAGCAAGTATTTTGTATTTTGTATTTTAAATACCGCAAACCATGTATTTTGCCCAACACTGCCACTAACAGATTTTCTATCATCTACGTCATTACCCCAATCTGCATCAGAATAGCCAACCAAAATTGCATCTGTTTTTGCTTCATAGGAAAGTTCCATATCAATTGTTTTCTTTAAATATCTAAGAATTCTTTTTAAATGATTCCAATGACAATCAGTTGCACAATTTTGAAAACGACTTAGAAAATTTACACTAACACTAAGGTCAGGTCTTGAGGTGAGCATTAAATACATTAAACATCCAACTAATTCTTTATATGGTTCTTTTGTAAGTATATCTTTAGAGTCTTTTGACAACGATAATTTTGGTTCCATTGGAGTATCAACACCATTACAGTTTTGCATTCCAAAACGTTTAAGTAGATTAAGTATAAACGATTTTTGATTAATTTTTATAACGGAATTTTCAAAATTTCGGATAACCTTGACTCCCAAGTATATATCAATATTTCCTAAAACTTTCATCTCAAATTCTTTGCTTAGTAACGATTTTATTACTTCAATTTCTTTAATATTATTTCCAACAAGTAAAAGGTCATCTACATAAAGCAACAAATATATTATATTAATATTAATTTTCCGCGTGTACAAGCAATAGTCATTTTTGGATCGTTCAAATTTTAGTTTCAAAATATAATTGTAAAATCTCTCGTTCCACATTCGAGGAGCCTGTTTTAGACCATATAATGAACGATTTAACTTACATACCAAATTTGGATCACATTTTAATCCTTCCGGAGGTTTCATGTATATTTCTTCACGCAAATACCCATTGAGAAATGCTGTTTTCACGTCCATTTGTTGAATAATATATTTCATTTTATTGGCAACAGCAAGTAAAATTCGAAAAGTACTAATTCGAGCAACAGGAGAGTATGTTTCTTGAAAATCAAAACCTTTACATTGTGTAAAGCCTTTTGCTACAACTCGTGCTTTGTATTCGCCGAGATTACCATCACCATCCAATTTTCTCTTGAAAACCCATTTACAGTCCATAACGCTTTTCCCTTCAGGGCGTTTGACCATATCCCACGTATTATTTTTGTGTAACGAATGCAATTCACTTTTTATAGCATCAAACCACTCACATGAATTATGACAGCTTTTAATATCTTGATATGTTGTAGCGGTATCACACACAAATTGTTCAGCACTTAATGCTAAACCAAAATTCTTCATCCGAATCGCTATTTTCAGAATGTTCATTTTGTATTGGGCTCACAGTTTCTTTTACTTCATTTGACGGGTTTACAAATTCTATAATTTTTGAATTTTTATTGCTTATTTTCTCAGAATTTGCGAAAACATTTTCGTTAAAAACAACATCTCTTGACAAAACGATGTTTAGATGAGTTGAACTCCATAATCTATATCCACTGCCACAATATCCAACCATTATTAACTTTTCAGATTTCATATCCAATTTCTTACGTTTTACCTTAGGAATATGAGAATACGCTACACAACCAAAAATTATAAGGTTTGACAAATTTGGCTTAACTCCAAACCAAATTTCTGCTGGAGTTTTATTGCTAGGAATAGCACTAGTTGGACTTCTATTCGTCAAGTAGTTGGCACAATAAACAGCTTCCGACCACAATGTACTGTCCAAACCACTGTTAGACATTAACGATCTAGCTTTTTCAATCAACGTACGATTCATTCTCTCAGATTTGCCATTTTGCTCAGGAGTATAAGCATTTGTATATTGAATTGAAATTCCTGAATTCTTACAGAAAGTTTTAAAAACAGTTGATGTGTACTCACCACCATTGTCACACCTCAATGAAGCAATTTTATTATTATGACAACTTTCGGCCATTGACTTGAATATTTTAAAATAATCCAAAGTCTCTGATTTCGTTGCCATCATATAAACTGATGTGAAGTGAGAATAATCATCTTTAAATGTGACCATATATCGTTTACCATTCCAAGAAGTAGAGTTCATAGGACCGCATACATCACTATGGACAAGTTGCAATATTCTTGAAGATGTCAGTTTTGTATTTGTTTTATAAGGTTTCCGGGATCGCTTCCCGAATACGCTTGGCTCGCAGAAAAACTTTTCTCCAACGACATTATCCATACCATCAACAATTCCATTTAGCTTTTTCAAATCTGAAAAATTTATATGGCCTAAACGACGATGCCACAAGTCAATGATTTCTTGTCTATCAGAAATATTTGCAGATGTACTTTGATTATACTTTACATTAAATTCGTAAAATTTGCTTTTTCGTTCAGCTTCAAGCACAAGTAATAGTATGTTCACATTTGGCTTCTTAAACGCGTTTAAGCAGTTCGAACGTGATTAAGCTCTAATCACTTCAAATTCGAGATGATTACCCATACATTGAAGTGATTTGTTAATCACTTCAAATTGACATGATTGCAACTAAATCACTTCATAAGTCACATAGAATCCACTGAACATACCTCAAATGTAGAATCGCCAACATGATCGTGTACAACCGGCCAAGATTTCTGCTTAATGTTTTTATTTTTTTCTTAAAATAATTCATAAATTTTCACAATTTCATCAATAAAATGATTAAAATAATCTTCTGATAACTTTATAAACGTGTTTTTATCCATTTTTAATACTTTAAAGAAATATAAATTTGTTTGTTATTTTTTTGTGTGTTTTTTTTCTTAATCATCTGTCATCTTAATCATCTCAAATGTAATGTGAATGGCTTTGATTAGCTAAATCAACATTTTGCTTAAACGCGTTTTAAAACCTAAGTGTGAACTTAGCATAAATCACCAATATATACATTAACACTTTTATTCTGAAATACCACCGTCATTCCTGCTTCTTCGATCCGTTTTACGGAGAATAAATTGCATATTAAATCTTTGCAGAATAACACATTTTTAATTTCAATTCTTAACATATTTCCTTTTACAACTATAAAGCCTCTCACTGTTCCAATTTTGTTAGCTTGAACAGAAATACCATCTTTGGCAACAACTATAACAACCGGATTTTCCAATTCATGTAATTCATCGAAGCACTGTTCATTATTCGACATGTGATCGCTGGCACCGGAATCTACTATCCATTTTATACAGCTAAAGGATTCAACACCACAACAAGTTTCATTTACCATAAAACTTACTTCAGTATTGGATATATTGGCGTTCTTATTACTTTGTTGACTCCTTTTGCCTTGTTGATCTCTTTTCCATTTAAAACAGTTTTGCTTTTTGTGTCCAATTTTCCCACAGTAATGGCATTTAAATTTGAACTTAGCTTCCTTTGTTACATTTGCTTTCATTGCCACATTTTCAACTGGACTAGTATTTTTAAAAATTTCACGCTTACGTTCTTCTTCCATCAATCGATTTTTGACAAAATCTAATTCCAAATGATCTGGGGTTAAGGTTTCAATTGCAGTAACAACGTTGTTATAGGCATCTGGCAGTGTAATAAGCAAATGACAAATAATGTCAATCTTTTCCAATTTTGCTCCAGATGATATAAGTTGTCTTACCACCCCATAAAATTAAAGGAAGTAATTATTTAAGTTTTCTCCTTCTTCACATTTCATTGTTTATAACTTCTTTCTTAGGAATAATTGGTTTGAAATGCTTTTCTTTGCAAACACATTTGTAAGTGCCAGCAAGACTTCATAAGAACTCTTGCAGTCCTTAACATATTCCAAATGGGAATCCGCAATCCTTCTTATGATTATAGATTTTGCCTTCTTATCATGCTTCCTCAGTTCCTGCACCTTAGTAGCATTGGCTTCTTGAGCTACTAATACCTCGATATCTTGTTTAACCAACTTAAGTAAGCTATGCTCATCTAGAACCGCTTCCAGTCTAAGCCTCCAATTATCGAAATTCCGACCCTCAAACAAATTAACGGAAAACATTTCCTCAGCCATGTCTGGGCCCATAACCAGATAAAATATACAAATTTGTAAGGGTAAATCTGTGGTTTTCACGAATAATCGCGTAAGTTATAAAACCAAACTTTTCAGGAGAGCAAAAGCAATTATTTTTTTCAATTGCGGCTTCTGTAGATGCTTTTTTAAACTTTTTTCATTACTATCCTCTTAACAGTGACTTTCTACGTATTATACATAGTTTTCATGAAAAAATCCTCACAGGATCACAATCTGTAAAAGGATTAAAAATGCATATGTTTGATTGACTCATTAAGTGTGTGCAATATAACATCATATCTCCACATAAGTTCTTTTTTGTGAAAATAAATGTTATCATTTTAATCACACATGACGACTTACGTTGTTATTTTTAGCACACAATTTGGCGACATATTCAGAGTTTTTGATACTTATAGCACAACGTATGGACTTAAAATTACAAACAACCGCTCATCTGCTGTTGTTGCAACTAAAGAAGTCAACAATAAACGCACATGTACATATAAGTTGTTATTAATAGAAAAATTTTCAAAAAATACTTTCATATTTTTTGCACGAATAACAACATAACATCACATATGCTTTTTATTTGGAAACATATTCAGCAATTTTACAATTTTTGGCGATGTATGTCGACATAAATCGTTATAATAGCAAAATATTTTATTAAACAGTTAACTTAAGTTGTTTTTAGCAGAAAAAAATTAATAATACTACATTATATTCTAAAAAGCTTAATACTTATAAAAACCTAATGCAAAATGTAGCACTTTGACATCATTATCTCAATTTCGGTAAAACCCGACTTACGCGATTATTCGTGAAAACCACAGAAATATGGAGAAAGACAAATTTATTGTTTAATATTAACAAAAGGTTTTGAAAAACCAACGACAAGAAAATCAAATATTTTTTTAATACATATAATGAAAAATATCAAAGATAACTTGATTAATAATTTACAAAGCATAAAGTAAACAAGTACTTATTTAATTGTATTTTTCAACATGTACTTCATACATAAAAAAGTAATATTTCGGTAATAAAAGCCGTTAAAAAGCCATTTTTGATCCAGCTTGCCAAAAATACCTTTTTTTTTGCAACCTAGAAGAAACTTTTCAATTAACTTAGCGAATATGAGGCAGAATCAATTCGAAATGTTTAATAAATGTTGCAAAAATCGGACGTAAAAGGCAACTAAAGCTACGGTCACACTTATTAAATAATTGACCAAATAAAGGTAACCACTACTTTTTTAAATAGTTAGTGGTCTTAAGAGCACAAAATGGAACTAATTATACAACTACACATAGCAAAAAATAAATATTGTTAATAAAGGAAATGATTATTTAGTTTGCTTGGTGGTCCCGTTTTTTCGTCAAATATTTGACAAGTGTGACCGTAGCTTAAGTGTACATAAAAGAGCACTTTTAATGCGTCTGCTCAAGTCTTTTTAAATTACAAACAAAAGGTCTTTCTATAAATGAACGCTTAGACCCAATTGACAATGTTAAGGAAAATATTAACGATGTCAGTAAAAACGATTTTGTTGAAAAGTTTAAAAACATTTTTAGATCGTTATATCAGAACAAGATAATTTAAAATTAGAAAAAGTATACATATGTGAGTAGTCCACTTGGAAACACCGCTATGTTAAAAAAATAAAAATTCTGCAAAAGCCGCCATTTTAAGCCATTTTTAATTTCAATAGAACCGATCAAAAATTTCCGTTTTTAAAAATATTTAATGTCTATACGTATATGGCATTGATTTTGTTATTAGGCTACCTTTAATAATATTTTGCATACTGCTAGGGGACAGTTATATCAGTTGTATATTGCGTATTTTTGCGTTTTTAAGGTTGAGTGGTGCGTTTAGAATTTACATTGTTTTAAATAGTTTTAAATAACAAAAATACAAAAGCGTGACACATCTTTTAGGCTAGATAAAAACTACGGGTTAGAAACTGATTATTACCCGTAACCTAAGAATATATTAGAAGTGGGCTCAATATGGGATCTATAAATTATAAACTTAGATTATTATTATTCGTTGCGTGAATAGTCCGTCAAGTCAAGCCAAAAAACATCTTCCGAAATGACAAAATAAGTATAAAACGTTAACATTTTCATTAAATCCGAGATTTGATCCAGTATAACTTACTGCCTGCCCCACGATTTCGAACTTCAATTTTGTTCGCTTAACTTACGTTTAAACAAGTAAGAATGCTATATTCGGCTGTGCCGTATATTTGTTGACCTTCACCGACAGTTAGAATATTTCAGGCGTGGACTTCTTCCGGACATACTATAGAAATTAAGGCCGATCTTTACGAAACTTGACATTGTGACATTTATTAGTCCTATAAAACCAAACTTTATTACAGTAGCATTATTTGCTGCGGGTTTAGGCCTTCTAAACTGCTTTCTGAGAGTAGTCTTTATACGGGACCAATGATAAATTATAGGTCGATCTTTAAAATTTACTATCAACCCGTGCATTATAACACCGTTTATAATGATAAATTTTTTGGATTCTACTAAACCGATTTTGCTGGATTTCAAACACAAACTAGAAGCAATTTGCCTACAAATTTCTTTTGAGTTTTTCTAAAGTTAGCGCGTTTTTAACAGACAGACAGACAGACAGACGAACATGGTTAAATCGACTAAAAATTACTACAGGAGCCAGAATATATTATTCCTTTCGGGTCTGAGATGAATAATAAAGAGTTTCACACGGAATGTCAATCTTATGGTGTTTTCTTTTCTACAAAAAAATGTGACATTTTATTTAAAAAAAAATGCAATTTGGTGTCTGTTTCTTAAAAATTTTGCTCCCGAAAAGGGTGGCTTGTTTTATTCTAAAAAACTCAAACACCATTAGTTTACCCTCATTCACAACTACTGTTGGTGTAGGGTATAAAAAGTCAAAGTTGACAAATCACAATAATGAACAAAATATTTATGTGTTGCTTATCTAATAAAATATTTCAGTGTTTCGTATAAACAAATGAGTGTTTCCAAAATAAGAAAAATTCACATTCGCAATGAGTATCGTAAGACTTTAATTTGGCAATAATCGAAAGATGTTAACGGGAACAAAACGAGCAAATGCAAAATATCGATGCAATTTAATGAAATCTAACGGAAACTCTCTGTATTTTGTTGCTGCATTTAACAAAAGAGCTAAAACATTTTGCATTTGCACTTTTGCAAGCCTAATACTAAGCTCTGCTAATGTGATTTTTGGCGTTGCGCTGCTTTTTACACAAGTATGGCCTAAATTGTTTTATTCTAATATTGCAATATGAAAATACATATTACTGATACGTACTGGTAAACTTAATGAACCTAAGAAAAGTTTTAAATATTGATAAATTTTAGTAATGATCCATAAATGATTTATTTAACAAACGTTATTAAATATAAAAAATTCTTATTAAATCAATTATGAATCTTTAAATATTTGCATTACTCGATCATGATCCATGTTCGACGCAGAATGTTTTGGTGTAACACAATCGACAATTTCGTTTAAAAGTATTATAAAACAATAAGCGCTTAACCAGAATGTGCATAGCCTGGCTTAAGCAACTGTGCGAATACATATAAATCATATTTGTCAAACCATTTTGAACTTAAGGAGACTTTTTGCTAAGTTTTATAAAACTTCTATTTGCTTAAGCGAAGAACGTTCGGAATCAAATGTGTGTTTTTGTTTATTTCAAATGCATTTGAGAGGCTTTTCTTTAATTTTTGACAGTAGCTTAAGCTTGCCCATGCACGTTGTGGTAACATAAACTTGTGACAGAAGGCTTCGCTTCTCATTCAATTTTGCATAAGTTCTTTTTATATAAATTTTTTAATATGAAGAATATGAAGGTAAGAATAAAATTAAGTTTTATATAACTTTTTGAAGTAGACATTTATTTACTTAAAACTGCAACGAATTATAATACTGTGAGGTCAGTGTTTATAAAGATTTGTTAATAATATAAAGATCCAATAGTAAGACCAGTCCTGAGATATTCGAATTTTCTATGAACCTCTTCAAGATTCCGCACAGATGAATACAGCACTCTTACTTGTTTAAGACACAATTCATAAATATGGGATACTTTCACTATGATGTAAGTATGAATTTCCATATGTACGCGCCTACATATTTGATAAAAACTAATACATATTTTAATTTACGGTCCTGTCAATAATCTATTTATTAAGACTTTGGAGATTTTGCGTTGAATACTTTTTGCATACAGCCTTTCTTAAGTGCTTTTCCGGTTAGTTGTATATTTGGTAAAGTTTTTAACTTCTTGATTGACAATAGTTTTGTTTTATTGTGGTTTTTATTCATTATTTTAATCAATTTATATAGAGAAATTAAAATTTCTTATGCTAATATTTTAATAATCACTTGCTTAGTTAAATTAATATCTTATTTCGTTTTTTTTTTTTTAATGCACTTCTTTTAATTTTATTTTTTTTATTATTTTGTAGGTTGTTTGTTCCTTAAGACGTGACTTGAAATTTCAAAAGATAACAACAGGAAACGAAATACATTCCTCCTTCAACCAGCACGACCGGTCTTTACACAACAACTAAAGTTTGTTTTCAAAATTGTGTAACGTCAAATGGACAGACCGTTAAACAAAAAGTCTGTTAACTATCGTAACAGATTCCGAGAGAACAATTTGCAGATAAGAGATATGACATGTAAAAGGGTAGTTAAGAGAACAAATTTGGCAATTATTTGTATATGGCAACGACATTTATTTATCTGACAGTGCCATTTATCTCTTTTTCTGTTTGCCTTTACAAGAAAGAGAAAATGTTTTTGAAATAATTAAACATTATTACAAAAATGTTAACTTAAACAAAAATGTATTTAAGTTTGCTCCCAACATCTGTTGTCCTTTAACATGTTAAATATGTAAATTAGTATGGACGATTTTGGTTGTTTAGTAGGATGTTTTCTAACAGTTAAAAGAGTTTGATTTATTGTAACAAAAAGAAATTTCGAACAATTTTGGTTAAAGCGTAACAGTATTGGCTAAAATATTGTGAAGTTGATTGGTAACAATTTAATTTATACTACTTTCTTAAAATATTATTATTGAGAGATTTCACTATTATCTATTTATTTAAATATCAATTCATATTTAAAGCGTGTTTTTTTTTGGAGTGGTACAACTTTGAGTTGGTAAATATGCATGTAATATGCATGTGACAGTGTAAATAAAACTGAACTGGCAAAATAAAATAAAGTAATTTTTTTTATTTTTGTTTTTTCTTTTCCCACTTCCAACTATATTTAGAGTTGACAAAAAATCAACCAATTGTAACCGGGACTGTAAGAAAAGATAAACTCACTGTTTATTGTTGTTGTTTTTGTTTAAGCTTTGATATTGTTACAAGTAAAATTGTGGCTTATAATTCTTATTCGCTTAATAGTTTTAATTGTGTAATTTTTTTAGTTTTTCTAAAATCTTTGGATGAAGTTTCCTGACGATCTGGCCTAAGCAATCGGTGAAATGTGCATAGGAATAGCTTATCACTTCAACAATAAATTTCAGTTTATCAATAGTATGAAATGGGAATGTAGCACATTTAAGCGAAACCTTGTTAATTAAATTTTTGAATTCCAAGAAAAACTTTGATAGTTGCTTTTAGTTTAGTTTGCTTTGACATTTCATAATGGATCGACTTACACCAGAGCAACGCGTGCAAATTGTGGAAATTTTTAATCAAAATAATGGTTCTGTCCGTCAAAGTTATCGTGAACTTCGTCCATTTTATGGCGTACAGAATCGTCTTTCAGAGCTGCTAATTCGAAGAACAATAGATCGTTTTCGGACCACATTTACTGTTATTGATAATGTGCATCACGTGAGACTCCCAACAGCGCGCACTGAAGAATCTATAGCCGCTGTACAGGAAAGCATTGAAGATGATCCTAATCAATCAACTCGTCACCGTTCTCAGCAACTGGGGTTGTGTCCTTCCACTTTATGGAAGATTTAACGCAAAGATCTTGGCTTAAATGCTTTCAAGATTCAACTTGTGCAGGAATTAAAGCCAAACGACTATCGTATGTGCAGCCAATTCGGCGAATGGGCTGAAGACCAAATTGATATTGATTCTGAATTTCCATGCAAAATTTTATTTTCCGATGAAGCCCATTTTTGGATGAATGGGTACGTAAATAAACAGAATTGTCGCATTTGTAGTGAAGAGAATCCACAAGGTTTTGTCGAAACACCATTACGTCCACAGAAAATGACTGTTTAGTGCGCTTTATGGGCTGCCGGAGTTATTGGCCCATATGTCTTCAAAAACGACGATGGTCAGAATGTTACTGTCAATGGTCAACTGTATAGGAACATAGTTCGAAAGTTTTTCGTACCTCAATTACGTGCCATTAATCTTGCTGATATGTGCTTCCAACAGGACGAAGCCACATGCCATACAGCGGGCGCTACAATTGATTTAATCAAAGAAATTTTTGATGAAAAATAATTTCACGTAATGGCCCAATTATTTGGCCACCAAGATCGTGTGATTTAACCCCATTGGATTATTTTCATTCGAGCTATGTAAAGTCACTTGTGTACGTCTTTAAACAACAAACAATAGAACACCTGGAAATCAACATTCGAAGAGTTATCGGCGAGATACGACCGCAAATGCTGCGAAAAGTTTGTGAAAATTGGTGTTCCAGACTGCGCTTTCTACGCGCCAGCCGTGGCGGCCACATGGCCGAAATCATATTTAAACATTAATGTCATAAATACCGTTTTATTGATATCAAAAATATATTACTATGTTTTATTATGATTTAAACTTGTATCACTCTATAAAAAACACCCTTTATATATAGTTTTTCACATAATTGTATCTTTATTTGGCATGAAAAATGAATTTTTAACATAAATTGATTTATAATTAGATTGGTGAAATCGGCCATAAATATTATAAAAAATGCCCGTATATAATTTGTTTACATATGCACACTCTATTATTAATACATAATAGCCTTTCAAAGCACTTTTAATTTTTCTCGAGATCCAGCCGTCGCTCTGGCGGTACGGTCAAACATGCAAAGAACACTGATGAAGAGGTACATGGTTGGTATCGAAAGAGCGTTGTTAGTGCGATATAAAAATCATCAATAGAAATTTTAATTTATTTCATGTTTTAAAATTTCTTCCTGAACTTAAGCCTGATTTAAAGAATGAATTTAAATTAAAAAGCCATACACCGTTCAATTAACTACAAAGAAAACTAATTTCCCTCAATCTTTTTTTGTTTAAAAAAATATACTTAGCTCCGATACAAGCACTGAGGCCTATCGCAGAAATCAATTACGATCGAAAGTGGAAAATATTTCTTCTCTTGCTTCACATAAAACGAAATCACTTTCAATCGGAATTGATTTCAGGGTCAGGCCTGATTATCCGAAAAAGGGCACTACATAAATTCGTTATTTACGTAATCAAAAAAGTAAATTAACGAAATGATAGGAGGCTTAACCCTTTCCGACCCCGGCTACACATACGTGTAGGTAAATTTAACGTATTTTGAAGAGAGAAGTTTATATACATAAAGGGTGTTTTTTTAAGCTAGATAGAACTTTAAATTGTAAAAAGTAACACAAAAAATTAAATTTTGATGAAATATTTTTTTTTATCGTTTCAGTATACTCTGACAAATCATCATGAATAGACTCACGCTTGAACAACGCTACGAAATTATCCAAATTTACTTTGAAAATCAGTCGTCGATTCGCGCAACTTATGAAATTGTGTTCAGCGATGAGGCGCATTTTTGGCTTAATAAGCAAAATTGCCGCATATGGAGCGAGACCAATCCACAAGAGACCCTACAGACTCCATTACATCCAGAAAAATGCACCGTTTGGTGCGGTTTTCACGCTGGTGGCATCATCGGACCTTATTTCTTTAAAAATGAGGCCGAAGCTCGCGTTACGGTCAATGGAGATCGTTACCGCACCATGATCAATGATTTTTTGTTTGAAAATATTGATGACATTGATCCGGAGGAGATGTGGTTTCAACAGGATGGCGCTACGTGCCATACGGCGAACGCAACCATCGACTTATTGAAATCAAAATTTGGCGATAAGTTGATTTCGAGAAATGGACCTGTCAATTGGCCTCCAAGGTCGTGCGAAAAAACACCCGGTATAAATATCTAACTTTTCTTACTTCTTTTAGTCTCTACATGTTATGTGTTATCTCTTAATCGTTGTCTTATAAGTTTTTGCGAGGTTTATTTTAGTATTTGTGTAAACGCATGCAAAGAGATGATCATGTTTCGCAGTGCGGAAGACAAGATATGAAAGTATCATTATTTTGTTTAAATTACACTAAATATATGAATATTTTGTTATTATTTTGTAACAGAAGCAAATATTTTAAAATGCACAAAGAATTTTTGTGTTTTTTGTGAGCACAATGTGTACCTACACATATGTGTAATATGGGTTTCTACTACCTCAATTTTGCGAAACAAAACTGTGATTAGGTGCAATCGTTTTTTGAGTACTTTGCCAAATAATTCCTTTGTATTTTTTGTTCGGTATCTTACCAGCTTACTACTTTTGGAGCGATTGGCGGAAATGAATGTGCATGGAACAGGCACAATGCAAACAAGTTGGAAACTAACAAGTCATTTTCGCAAGCAAAAAGAAGGATAGTTTTTTGAAAAAATAGCCCATAAAACAATAAAAAAAAACAAAATTTAATCAAAATATTTACAATCGTGCGCAAGTTACCTTTAATTTAAGTACCCACACAAAGATATAAGTGGAGGGGACACTCTTTTTTTGCCCCATAGGGCTCCAAAATAGCCGCCCACTCCAATTTTTTTCCCGTACAATTACCTTTAATTTGAGTACCTACACATAACACTAAGTGGTCGGGGCCGTTTTTTGGAACAAGGGGGCTCACGGGCCTCAGCCCCGTTAAACTTTAAATTTGTTTTGTTTTTTTTTTTTTCATTCCAGAGGGGTAACAAGTTTTTTTTCGTATGCCCCGTAAACTACACTTTTGCCAAAAAATGCTAATATTTTGTCCAAGTGAAGTCCCAAGGTACACATATGTGTATGTCCTGTTTCTAAGGACTTGGGCTTTTTATGTTCATTGAAAATTAATTTTTACGTTATCTTAGGGCGAATTATCATATACCGAACATTTCATTGAAATCCGAAAACTTTGAAATTGCTTGGGTTGGAAAGGGTTAAGTGGATTCAAAAGCTCTATTATTTCATATTTATATATTTCGGGAGGGCATTTGTATATGGGCTAGATAAAACAATGGACACTTTAGCCCATTTGTAATTAAAAATTAGTCAAATATACAGAGAGAGTATATGAGGAATATTTTAAAGTTCTTGATTTTCGTATTAGTCAAGACCCCTTATTTCTGAGAAGACATTTGTAAGAGGATTAGGTGAAATAATTAGTCCATTTGTCACATTTTCATTATTAGACCAACGTTACATAGCGAGAATATTCGAGACCAATCCCATCATCTTCAGTTGTTTCGTACGGTCTTATACATGTTAAAATGCTTAGTTGGAATTTTTGTATGTAGAAGTTTTATGCGCTTATGTCTTTCCTTTTGAAGACAGTTTGTACCTCTAAATTTAATATCAGTCCAAAAACTGTGTCAGTTATGTACATACCTTAAATTCATTAAAATTTTCAAGCTACGCACACTTGATTTTTATAATCAGGGAATCCGCAAATATTCAATTGCATGTTTTTCTGTGTGACCAATTATTTATTCATACTATGTTTATCCGTTTTAGAGACTTTTATGAATTTTGGCATCGGTTTGTAAGTGCATATTTAGCTAAAACAGCATTTGTTTTAGTTTATAGCACCATATTTCACTTTTTTGAGTCATATTTTGGTACATGTTCAATTTTTCAAAGATGCCTACAAATAGTTTCGCAGCGAATAAAAAAATTGTCTGTTTTTATTTCTTTCTATATGCATAGAGTTCTACCTAGAGTTGCCAGACGGCCTGGATTGTCCGGTTTTTTTGGGTCTTGTACAGGTACCAGTTAAAATACAATTTATCCAGTTGAAACATTTTATTAAAATTTTAAATATTACTTTTTTATTAATTATACATAATTTTAATAATTAAATTAATATTTTGCGTAGAAAAAAATCGTATACTTAGTCAAAAATTTAAAACAGAAAATGGCTGAAAGGCATTCCAATTAACAAGAGAAGGTGAATTTTTAAAAAATGAGATAAAAATAACGTCCAAAAATTTATTAAATTTATTTCGTTTGTTATTCATACCAAATAGCAATACTTTTTGAAAAGGTATTTTTAATAATCTTTACTCACAAGAAACCATTCCTTGGACCGAATAAAGGCTACAATTTCATTACGACTAAATTGTGATGAAAGTTGCAAAATGTTGCAAACATTGTTGCTTACAACTATATGAGGCTAAGCAAACAGTTATCAGCCATGTTTTGGAAGTCGAATCAGAGTGAAATAAAAATCGATCATACTTTGAAGACGAACCCGTTCATTAAATTATTTAGTTTTATATACAAATACAAATAAAAAATATTTAACGGGAAATCTCCACTGATTCCAATTTCACTCAAATTCGATATAAATGGCTGTATTTGTACTTTTTATGTTATTTACAATAATATATACCAATGTGAATTCATGTATACGATGACAGCAATTTTACAACAATACAAAAACAATAGACACATTGCATTGAGAGTGTTACAGTTCGAAATGTCAAGCTTAAAAAAAAACATTGTGATCCTAAAACAAATTGGTTCGAACTGTCAAAGGCAGCAGGCTTTTCGCTGCCACCCAAAGTGAATTGGCCCAGATATAAACACAATTTTGTAATATGACATAAGAATGAATTTTAAATGTTACGTTTCCTTGTTTTCATGTTTTTTATATTGAAAAAAATTAGGAAGTAAAATTTTACTATTTCTCATAGATAAGTGCATTTTAAAATTGTCCAGCTATTTTTTTAATATCCAAGTGAATTTTTTCTATTGTCCAGTTATTTGACTCTTGGTATCTGGCAACCCTAGCTCTACCCCATCTTTTAGTATACCGATCGACTCAGAATTTTTTTTAAAGTGATCTAACGATGTCCATCCGTTTGTCTGTCCATGTAAACCTTGTGCACAAAAACAAGTTGCAGTTGCGTAGATAATTTGATAGCATTTGGTAATTACGTATAAATTGTACTAAGAACGTAGACAGTGTAAATGTTGAGGCTCCGTCTAAAAATTCACATAGTTCCCATACAAGCTTCATTTCGAAATTGACTCTTTGTGTCCATTAACCATTTCACTATCTTAGTGTTAAGATTAAATTCACCCCAACTATATTTTTCTAAAAATTTAATTATTCTCGGAATCGGTTAACATTTGACCAATCCCTTTAAGATAAAAAATCACATATAGATTGTCTATCAACATAGTCAGCCTTATTACGAAAGTCGTTGTCGTGGTCAAAGTCGTTGTTGTTTGAAATATTTATCGTTGTAATTTAAGTTTCACGACAACGACCAGGTAAAATACATAGAAAGTTTGTCGTATTTATGTCGTTCACAACCGTAATAGTAACAATTTTTAAAATCGAGGGGTTTTTGGACACTGCAACGACATTCATGATAACGCCGAATATTTAGCAAAACTAACTAAAATATGAATTTTAAACACGTAACATAACTTTGTTTTGGTAAGCCCAGATTGCCCACTGGTTCTAAAAATAGCACATCTCGAAATACTTTAGTCTACGCCACTTAACCGACTATAATTTTTGGCTTGATTTTTTTAAATGCGCTTATTATTATATTGTTGAGCATTTTGTTTTCAAGTAAGCCTTTTAAGGTTTTTTGGAGCCATATTTTCAAGCTCTTGCTGCATATTTAATTCGCATAAAGTACTTATTTTAGAGCATATTTCCGGTTTCCTCGATATAATGGTTTTCTTTGTTTATTAACTCTCATAGCGTATGAGTAGTATTGCAATAGTTATGCTTGTATTACTCATACGTACACAAATTACCCTGCGGTAAATTTGTGACAATTGTTCTTAAGGAACTGATCCTGCGACCAGTGAACGCAATATTTTAAGGTGTATTTACTTCTGGGGAAAGAAATTTTGTGAGGGCTGATGCTATCTGTCTATATTTCTTTATATAAAGAAGAACTATGATATTAATTTAGTTCACTCGGGACAGGCATTATTTTAGCTTAAGTTGAATGTGTCCCTATAGATTATTTCAGTGACCTGTCACAAAGTGTCAAAAAGGAGCCAATTAACCCCCTCCTAGGACATCGCCATGTTAAAATGACAAGTTCCCTTCATATAAAGTGTTAGAACTAGAACCGGTCCCTCCCACTTAAGAACTGTCACGTGGCAAGTTTGGTGTTAGTTTCTTTTCCCCTAGGGTAGCGTAAAAACGAGAGTTTGGAATTAATAGCACTTTTTCGCAATCGTTATTCTAACATACATTTTCAACAGTTAGCCATGTCCTTCGTTCTTTATTCACCAACTTAGATTTGAAAAATAGGTATTTTAAGCTTTGCCTTAATTAGGGACAAGTAAATATTCTTTAATTTGGTTCAATTTACGCGTGGAAGTATTCTTTTTAGGTGTAAAAATCCCTCGCCATCTCTGTTCATAGATTCTAGCCTTGTTTGATATGAGTACATTTTTGTTGTATGACATGACACGCTTTCGCTCTGCGGTTCCACTCACATCCAAAGCAACAATATTTTGTTTATCCTCTTTTACCACTACTTTTAAATCGGCACATAGATTCCACAAAGAGCTATCGAACAGAATTCTTTTAAAAAGTAACTTCATGTTTTCGTATATTTATTTCTTACTTATTGCATGAACTTATGGTAGGGACGCATATTGATTTCCATTATGTAGCAACACTGCTTTCAGCTTCAGTTTGGATGTGGCAATGAAGAGTCTCCAGGCCAGTCTTGTTTATTGAGTTTGTTGCTGACACGTGTATATTTTTTAAGCCTTTGGTTTTTGGCAACTGGAACTTTAATTAAGAGTTAGTTTTAACTGAACTTGGTGAAATTAGCCGTTATTCGTAAATACAGATGCCAGTATTAAAATTTAAGCAATTCTAATTACAACAAAACTGCTTACAGCATCCGAACTGGACATGCTTGATACATTCTGATAACATATTTGGATTAAGCCTGTCGAAATGTATCAAATTCACACATACATTGTTTTGCTCATATGGCGTTGCCCACCAGTGTAATTAATCACAATTTAAATACATAATTTCGCATTCTAATTTGATATTACAATAACTTTATTAACACATTTATGTTAAAGCAAAGAAATGAACAAAAATCAAACAAAAAACATCGCAAAATGGGATTTTTCAAAATGTTTGTTTTTTCAGTTCATAATTTTACCAAAACCTCATTTGGTTGAGTTTTGTCTGTTTCTTAACTTAAAAACGTAAATTTTAAGTATTAATGGGTCAAATCTAAATAAAAAATTGAAAATTGAAAGTATTCAAAAGCAGTGATTCTAATTTCTAAACAATTTGTTAACATTTAGTTCACAAATTATAAATAACTCTGATATAAGAAAAATCTTTCCATACATGTTTTTTTATTAAACCGTATAACAACCCAAACAAAATAGTCATAATTTTAATTTTTACAGAGTTCCTATTTAAGTCTTAACTCCAAAATAACTGCAACTCGTATAAATCTCCCTTCGTATATAATTCTATTAAACTTACGCATTTTTACAGTCTAATTCATAAACGCATCATTGCAGCTTTATAAGTCATTAATAAGCAAAAGTCGAAATAAGAGTATTTAAAAATGTATAATAGCTTATTAAACGTTTAATAAACATTTCATAAATTTGAAATATTTATTGTAGCCTTTACCCTACTTTAAGTGTTTAATAAAGTGATATTTCAATGTTTGTTAAAATAAAATTTTAATAATTGCACGAAAAATTAAAAATTTTTGTCTTCTTATTTATTTTAATAAAAAAGTTTAATACGCATACAAATTTTTTTTCTAGAAAAACGATTACTAAAATAGATTTTTTTTGTTAAAAATAACGATATGTTTTCTGTTGAAACTTAAAGTCGTTATAACTTTTTGCATAAAATATAAAGAGCTATTAAGATTTATTTCAAATAATGCAAACCTTTTTTCCCTTCATTGCACTTATATTTTAAAATGTCTTTCAAAAAGGTAAAGTACTTGTTAAAGCAAAAACAAAGTAGAAACCACATAGTGTATCGTCTGTTAGTTACTGGTTTGCCGCACGGAACAAAAATGTATTGTTTTACAGGCTTTGAATATTTTAACTTTTGCATCGAAAATTTGATTCATAGCACAAAAAGTGACGAATAAAGCAAAACAATGTTTAGAGAACTGTAAAATCAAGGATATCAGGCAATGCTAGAACTCGATATCTCTTAATATATTCGAGATATCAAAAAAGGTATTAAATGTTAAAAAAAGAGCGCCACTATTATTATATAGAATTGATTTAAAACTAAATTTTTATAAAAATGTGTCTACCAGAAACCACCTGACGAAATTAAATTTATAATTTTATAAATTTAAAAACTAATTTTAGCAATTACCAAACAAGCGCTAATAACAAATTAAATTGAAGTTAAGAAAACAATTTGTAGATTTATGATGAAGCGGCCGATCTTCATGGGTTCTCTCAAGCAACAGTGTGTAGAATTTCAGCCAGAGTGGCTCTTGCCTTAGCTCGCTGGGGCAATAGAAAAATTAAAATACCTTCATCTCTTATAGAGAAAGCAATCCTAGTGAGAGAATTTAAGACATTTAAAAATTTTCCAGACGTTATTGGTACGCACATACGTATCAAAAAAACCGGCGGGAATTCAGCCCAATATTATATAAACAGAAAGGGTTACCATACCCTAAATGTTCAGGTAAATTATATTTCAGAAATGCATAATTAACTAATCCTTTACCACTCATGACTGCCGTATTTTTAATGAGTCAACTATCAAACTTGAAAGCGTAGAGTTCAAAGGTATTTTGTTGGGAGACTCAGGATATAAGCTGCAGACTTATTTCTTCACCCAACTATCCAAACCTTAGAATGAAAAGTAGAATAAAAAAAATGCTGCACAGATAGGCACTAGAAACTCTGTAAAACGTTGCTTCGGGGTTTGGAAATAACGATTTCGCTGCTTGTTAGATGGGTTGACGGTTTATCTGGCAAAAGGAAAAACATTGATTATCGCCCTAGCAGTACTTCGCAACATTGCTATTGAAGAAAATAATATTAGAGGTTTTATTTTCAAAACATATGCGTAATGTATAATATAAATTGCGTAAATTATTCATTAAACATAAAGCTGTATAATCTCTTTTGGAACCTACAGAGTTTAAGCAGTAAAAATTTGATATTGCTAATAAATGATTTACATATTTCGCTTCTATTTCAATAGTATGTTTTTTATCAACAAAAAAAATCATAAAATTATTTAAAATATTACGCTTTAAAAAACAGAAATTCATTATACCCATACCACAATAGTGGAGAGGGTATTATGCATTTGTGCTGATGTGTGTAACGCCTTAAAATAGTGGTCCTAGACCCACCTTAAAGTATACCGATCTACTCAGAATCACTTTCTGAGTCGAACTAACGATGTCCGTCCGGCTGGCTGGCAGGCTGGCTGTCCATGTAACCTTGTGCGCAAAGTACAGGTCGCAATTTTGGAGATAACTTGATAAAATTTGGGTCATAGGTTCTTATTGGCACAAGGACCAAGCCTATTGAAAATGGGCCGAATCGTAGGACCACGAGGGAAGATAGGGGGAAATTTCTTCCTCTCAGAAACTATCAAACCTATTTAAATTAAATTTAAAACATGGATAGATCCATATCTATATGGACACATAAGCTATATAGTTTTAAAAAATATAGGACCACAAGGGGAGAAAGGGGCAATTTTTGCCTCTCAAACTGATTTTAATGAAATTTAAAACATATGTAGATCCATATCTATATGGACACATAAGCTATACAGTTTTTCAAAAATAGGACCACAAGGGGATGTAGAGGCAATTTCTGAGAAATCCATTTTTATATGGACACATAAGCATGATGTGTTTTTAAGTACTGTGGTGCTGGGTATCATATGGTCGGGCTTGACCGACTATACTTTCTTACTTGTTTTATATTGAAAACAAAACAGAAATTCACTTAAAATTCGTTCGCTGTATGATACTTGTATTTAGTAAATACAAGTATAAATACTATTTACTCGCATCATTTCATGCCTAGTTGTATGCATCACTATTACAAAAATTACAATTAAAATAACATGTAGTTGCCAACATAAAAATACAAAAGTTATATAAACGTTTAATTGTTAATCCACTCCTATTAGGCGTTTATAAATTAGACTTTTTATTAATGGTTTACAAAACAAAAAGTGTTTGATAACCATTGTAAGCATTAAACCCTAAACAAGAAATTTTTATGAATTAGACCGTTAACATGTATTATGTGACTTTAAATTTGGATTTTTAAACGTAATTAAAGAAATTGTTGTAAGATTATGATTAAAAGTTGTGACTAATCGCAATACCGTTTACTTTATTATTTTTTTTTTTTTGCAAGGCCCAGAAAACGGTTGCTAGAAAAAATATTGTATAATACAGTAAACGACATATTTCTATTTACGATTAAAATAATATTTTAAACAATTCAAAAATGAGCCAATATTTCTGTGGGTTTCATGGGCAACCCGCGTATGTCTTAAAATAAAATTTTTTAGGAGAGCCGAAAAAACCATTCTAGTACAAACTATGGGCTAGGTATTGTACCTTTTGAGCTTTGTAATTAAGTAAAAAGATCAGAATGGGTCTATCTGTTTGCAAACATTTTTAGAACCATGTAAAGAGCGTTTTAAATTAAGCAATATGGCATCAACATTTCAAAATCGAAAAAATAGACATACGCGGTTGCCCATGAAAACCACAGATTTTTGCTATAGAAAAAAACGAACTAATGTGTAAACAATTGAATCATTTATTTCAAAAAGGGCTCAAGTAAATAGTTTTGAAAATTGAATTTTTTGTTGATTTCGGAGGTACACATATAGACCGTTATACTGTGAGAATGAAAGGTTATATATCCATATCATAGCGGAAAAATAACAGGTGGCTTTTTAAAAGGTCTCATCTCCATATTTATTAAGAATATTTAATATGGGTGTTTAAGTTAGCAATGAAAATAAGCCTTGCATTCAAAAGTTTTCAGTGAAAGGTTGGTATTGGATATGTAGTCAATTTGTTATGAAAAATTATTTTTGATATTGTCGATTTAAAAAAAATCGGAATAGCGAACACTATTTCAAGAGAAAAACAAACACAATTATTTTTAACTTCATTTTGAAAATGAGTGAATCCATCTGCTCGAAGTATAATGATATCCAGATTGCCGATTTCGAAAATGTTTGTGAAGACATGCTGCAATGGTCAATCACAATGTATTCACTGGCAGATGTAGAAGAAGATTTCTAATTCATATCTCCATCTTAATGAATTATTTTGGTTTTGTTCTATGAACGTATGTGTTTTCTAATTTGTTATAAAAAAGATAAAAATGTACCGAAATGTTCTTATTGCTCCTCCTTTTCGTTGAAAAAGTTGTTTAATTATATTAAAATTTTGGAGTTTTTAAATAAATCTTCAAAGGGGTTAATCTTATCTTATTCACCAATTGAAGCATTAATCAAAAATAAAACAGTTTTAATAATAAATTTAATCAATTGAATTAAACGTTTAATAAAGTGAATTACGCGTGATATTCTTATTAAAATCTGTTCGGAAACAAAACGTAGTGTGATAATGTTGCTATTCCCAAGACCATTTTTTTTAATAAAGAAAATTTACCAAAACATTTTTGTGTGCCAATTTGTTCAACAATAATCTTTAAATGTTGCCCTAAAGTGTTTAATTTAAGTGCGCAATTTTTTTTTTTTAACAACTCAGTTATGCAATATTTAAATTCAAATAATTTCTAACACTAATTTTACATACAAGCATTTTTAAGATTTGTGCAATATGTAAAACTTTTGTCCACATTTGCAAAAATGTCATGTTAAAATAAAAAAAAAATTGATCTCTTGTGTTTGCTAACGCGAACTATTCAAGCTTAAAATGTTTTATAAAATCTGTTTGCGGTTTACAAGCACAAAAATATGAAAATATTGCAGTTTATTAGCGTGTATAAAACACAAACCAAAAACATGAATCATATTTGTAAATTATGTAAAAACAGAATTCGACGTTAAAAGGATAATGGACTTTTAATTAAAATCAACATGTTTTTCCATACCCCGAGTTTTCATTAGAGGCATTCATTAAAGGCATTTCTGTTTTAAATTGTGATTTTTTACATTTGAAATTTAGATACCAACTTTAATAAAACATGAATAGAACACAGAGAAAAACTTACAAAAGATGAAAAAAAAAAGTAATGTAAATATAGAAAGTTAACCTTTTTGATTTATTGCTTCAAGGCAGATTTCTATGAAGCCCAGTATAATTTTAACGTGCACTAAATTAGTTCATAGATTTATATTTCTCAAAAAATTAACTTAACTCCAAAAATCAAAATCTTCCTATGTATTTGCACTTAAAACGCTTTCATCACACTTTTAAGCAGGGCTGTGGAGACGGAGTCGGAGTTGGTGTTTTTGTACCAGAGTCGAAGTCGCGATTTTTTGTGAGTACTTCGACTCAGACTCCGACTCTGGTACAAAAACCCCAACTCCGACTCTTCGACTCCAACATTTTTCAGCGTAAAAATTTTTCTAATACTTTTCAAAATAAAAAATTTATTTAGTCTAATTTCTTCTGCCTTTTTAAAATTATTTTTTTTACTTTAAAAGGTTTTGTTATTCGTGCTTAATTCCCAATTTTTATTCTTGATAAAAACACTGACACTTATCCCATCAACAATAAATTTCAGTGTTTTTATAAGAATAAAAATTTGGAATTAAGCACGAATAACAAAACCTTTTAAATAAAAATTTTGTAATCCCAAAAATTATTTTAATAATTATTTTATCACTAAAAATCTTAAAGCTCAAGGTCACTTTTATATAAAAAATATTTATTATTAATCCAAAATTTTTTTATTCCAATAAATAGATAACTTCTTCAGGGATATTCCGGGATTTTGGTTTTAATTATTTTAAGCAAATTTTTTAAAACTAAATTTAATGAAACAAGAAAATTATCATTTATGAAAAATAATAAAAATAATACACAGGAAACAAAAATGGTTCTAACTATTCCATTTTTTAAGCTTATTGTATTTCCTATCTTATTCTTATAAATTAAATGTCTGAATTTTGATTAATAATTAACATTTATTATATTAAAGTGACCTTGAGCTTGAAGATTTATTGTGAAGAAAAAAAAAATGTTAAGAGGGTCTGCTTAAAATCTTTTAAGGTCAGAAAATAAAGACCCGTTTAATTTACATATGAGTAGGTGAGTTGCGAAACTCGTTCGTTTCAAAAATTTAAAAATTGAGATAACAATTGCTTTTGACAGATCTTTTAGCACTTTATGAGAATTAATAAATATATTTTATCGGACCATGTCCTTTTATATGTATTTATGTGCCCCAAAAATTTCAGTTGGTAACAACAAAAGGCATTTTCAAGACTATCTCTTTGCATTTTCTATAACAAAACTTGCTGGTTCACTATTGTTTGCAGTGCCAAGATATCGTTGATGAAATGGAGTCGAATGAGGGAATTTAAAAATGCAAATTTGTAAACAAGTTCGCTTTGACCTATTTGTTTTTTATAAAATGTATATTGAAAAATTTTTTTGTAGCGATGCTCATATATATGACTAGAAATCTCCTGTAGCTGCTGTGGTGAAAGCACTAAGTGAACTACATTTTACATTCCAACCTTCAAAGTGAATGATAACAGAAAAAAAGAAAAAGGAACTCGGAAATATACATGACATCGTTCCAAATATAATTTCCATTAATATGGGGGTTTAAAGTTCGACTAGTTCGATTTCATATCGAGCCTTTGGTGCAATACCGTAGTAATTCAAAAAATCGTGAACTGAGAAAAATGCATCTGAAGTATTCAGTCATCTTTTTGATAGTATTTTCGTTTACTAAAGTTATTTTTTTACAAGTTTTTTAATAAAGAGGAATGTTTTATAATTAAATTAGGTAAAAAATTACTAAAAATATGATCTATTTTTTTATATTTAAGTATTTTGTATCAACCTATCAATAATGTATCGTTATTGTCACAAAATTAACGACAAAATTATTAATTAACTCGGAATATATCGATATAGCAAATAAACTTTTAAGATTTTTTAAATTATGCCGAAATTAATCCATATTAATATTATAAAAAAATAAGAAAACAATATAGATTTTTGGATTTTTATAAATTTTTCAGTTTAATTTGATTTTTATTTTCATAGTTTAAAAAAATATAAAAACTTAAAAGAAATTTCTAATTCATTATCCATAACTTAAAAGTGAAAAAAAAAGATTTACAGAAAAACTACAAATTGGAGTAAAATGTCTTATAAAATGACGGTATTAAATTATTTTTAATTAAGTCCATAAGATCAGATTTTTTTTTATCTGAAATTCCTGGTTTTGTTCGGTATGCCTTGTTTAGTTGTATTTCGAATTTGTTTTTATTTTTAATCACAACGATCTCCTGAAACTCGGTCTCCATATATGATGTTTTAATAAATATAGATCTTGGAGCAGTTGACAAAATTTTTATTACTTTTAATTCAGATATTTTCATTTGTTTTAAGTTTGTTAAGTCGGAGGCAAGTTGTTTTATATCTAGAAAATCTTCGTAAGACATTTCAACAACATGAAAAGGTTCTCCTTTCTTTTTTGCTGACTTGACAATAGAGATAAAAGATTCAGGGGAGTATATAGGTCCACTTGTCAGCATTCGTCTGACTTCTTTTTCTATGACTGCATGACAGGAATCACCTTCATTTTGTGTGTGACCCTTAATGAGGTACTTATGTGTTATGGAAATAAAGCCAAACTTTTTAACTGCATATATGTACAAGGCCAGCATAAACTTATTTTTTTGTTGGCCAGCGCAATTATCGGAGTAAAATATAATGTCGGATTCCTTAGGAAACTGTTCTAGATATTTAAGGATGCATGTTGCTAGTTCGTTTACACCACGATGACCATTAGATTCATCCCAAATAAAGCATATACATTTCTTGTTTTTTAAATCGTATACCGTAAAGTTTAATACATTTAATTTGCTTTTGTAGTAAAATGCTGATGTGTTCCCCTTTGGAATTTGAACTACTGCTTCCAAGTCATAAACACTTACAAAAGCATTGGTTTGGTTTTTATCATTTTCTTTTTCGGTTCTGGATAGTTGTTTTTCTAATTGGTGTTGCTCATATCTTAATTTCATGTCTTCTTTGTCTTCCCCAGTTACATTTTCAAAGGCTGTACACAGTTCACATACATCATTTTTTGGGGAAAAAAAGGAAATGTTGTAATCTTCATTAAATACTCTATAGAAAAAGTTATAGGACGAATATGACTCATTTGAATTTTTGCAACTTTCAACATAATCTCTATAAATACTTGAAACAGTTTTTCCACCATCAATATATCGTCTGGTACTTTTAGCTCTCGTATAATGACTATCAATTTGCGGAATTTTTTCAATGAATGACTTAACTCCGTCCTTGATTTTTAGATCTATAGTTGCGTGATTTGAATGCCTTCCTCTTTGATCTATTTCCATAACACATCCAGCTATCTTTTCTCTTTTTTCAACAACAGTCATAATGTTACGATCATTTATGCATAACGTATTTATGAAAAATAACTTACACACTCGTATATCTTCACCATTCTTTTTTAAATAAAAGGAGTTGTTGTTTCTTCTTGGACCTCTCATTCCCCCAATTCGAATATATCTATAAGTGGGAACAACGTCTACCATGGAATTCGAAATGAATTGTCTCTGTTTTTCTATGTCACCGAGCTCCCAAAATGATGAAAACAACGCTTTTCGATCTTCATCCGTAAAGTTATCAGAACATTTTTGTTTGCATCGCTGTGAGCATGGAGGTTTAATTTCTTTTTTAGGACAGACTCTTTTATGCTTAGAATTTAAAATGTATTCTTGGCCGCTGTTCCTTAGTTTTTTTGTCATTGTCCTTTTCCATTTATCATTATTACGTTTTCGTTTTCTTCCACGTATCGGGCTTTGGAGTTCGTTGTTTGCTGATGAATTTTCACATGTAGATTCTTGTAATATTTGTTCATTCAGAGAATTTATTATATCTTCATCATCCAATCCTTCAGTATTAGCGGTTTCAATTTCTTGTAAACAGGCTTCCATTATTCAAATTATTTTCTTCCTTAAGTTTTAATTTTATATTTTAAATATTATAAGAAATTAAATCAAAATGCACTTAAGGCCAGTTTACACGGTAATACAATGTATTACGACTTTGTAGAATCAAAATATTATGAAATTCTCTCCGTGTTTAAAAGAAAAAAATTAAAATCTTTTGTAAGTATAATTCATGTTTACACGGATGTTGTTTTAACGAGTTAGAGAGAGATAGCAACTACTTACTGGCGGGAACCATGTAAATTAAACACTTCGATAGATATTTCAAAACTGTGTAATGTTATGTGTTTATTGAACCCTTATTTTCAGATTTTATATAAATGCATATAACAAATTTTAGGTTAGGGTTATAGGTATTAAATTCAGTTAGGTTTATGTTAATTTCAAGTTAATTTATAAGTATTAGTAAGTATAGTTTAAGTATTTTAAAGTTTTAAGTATTTTTTAGCACATAGGGTAGTATGTATGTTTAAGTATTTAAGGTAAATAAACAAAAGGTGGTTAATCACTTTATATTTACACAATGATTTTGGAGTTTAGTAATAAATTAAACACTTTTAATTTACGAGGTCTATGTCTTCTCTTTTATTTATTTTATTTGTTTTCTCACTAGGTTTTTTATTATTTTTTAGTTGATGCTTTCAGCTTGCACGGTATTTTCTTCTCGGGGATTATTCTGAGAGTGGTTTTTAGTTTTGTAGCTGCAGTTAAACAAACAGCTGTTAGTGGGGGCGTTGATGATATCGCCAGAGTTGGGGCTATAGCCTTTTGTTCACAGATGTGAACATCCTCCCCGCCTAGAAGCCTGGAAGAAGTCTAGGCAGAATAAGTGCCCATAATAAGCCAACCGAGAGTTGAGTCCTGGGCCAACAATGATCCACCATCAACGTGAATTATGTTCGACTTCAAAATTTTGCTGTACAGATCACCACCAAGGTCGACCTCGACGAGTTCATTCGAATCAAAGCTGGGATCTGCCAATGCGAGGTTCTCAAACTTTTCTTTAAGGGAACCTCTAATGGGTGCCGTGTATGGAAGCTTGGGAAGATCTCGTGTGACCAGCAAGTACATGTCGTACTTTATAATGGATGACATGTTCGGTGTTATGGTCAGTTTAACGTATTTTTTCCCATCCAATTGGAAAGTGTCAATTTTGCGCCTTTCTACCACCGAATGCGCGATACGTGAAGCGACGAGGCCTGGGTTTACAATTGCCCGCAATGAAACATAACCATCTTCGGTCATGGCATTTACTCGGGCTGTGGGTATTATTACTTTGTGAAGGGATGTAGGTAGACCGATGGGGATGACTGTAGTTGTGGAACTGGTTGACGAGGCAAGGGATCGACGTGGTGCGGGAATCGGTGGTTTAGGTTGTGATCGGCTTGACGAAGACGTGGTTGGGAAACTTTTTAGAATCCGGTGTGGTCCATGTAGGATAGAGTGGTGTTTACCCCCACACTTCTGGCAGCGTGTTTTACTAGGGCACTTTGCAATCAAGTGATTCCTCGCTAGACAATTAATGCAGTAATGCAACTTTATTGCCTTTTTGAACTTGTCTGCTAGGTTGAGGGCACGGAATTTATGGCAGTCGGCTAGTCGGTGGTTCGCTTGACAGATTCCACATCCAAAATGACGTTTGGGTTCTACATGTCTGGATTGTTGACGAGATTCGTGATGGTTGTTGGATCCAGTTTTTGAACGATGGGAACGGTTGTTGTTGGGTGCCATGATCTGTATGAAATATAAGGTACTAAATTCAACCAAGGGGATTGTTAAGATGAACTAAGCTTAATACATAAGGGAAAATTCACAGCCTCTTTGGGTTTAGAGAAAGAGTCAGCGTTAAACAAATTTGATTAACTACTCAAAAACAGCTGTTACCATTCCGTTATGTAGTAAACTTGGGTGAGATTAAAGAAAGCATTAGTGTAAGTAGGCTTAGTAGTATGAAGGGTAAGTATAAATGATTTAACTTGTAAATTAAGTAGGGTTAGAGTAGGGTCAGTACAAAGACGTGTTAGTAGACTAGACGATATACGAAATTTAGTTAGTGGGTAAGACAACAACTTTTGTTATAGGACGTGTCAAGTTTCCAGACGAAGTTCGTAATTCAACGACACGAATTCGTTCATCTGAACCTGGGTAAGTACGGGTAACACGCCCAAGTAGCCATTCATTAGGGGGTAGGTTGTCTTGTCTAATCACAACAACATCATCAACTTCAATTTGACGTTTAGGGTTCTTCCATTTATATCTTTTATGCAGCTCCTTAAGGTACTCATCTTTCCATCGCCTGCAGAAGTTGTGATGCTGAATTTTTAGCTTTTGCCATCGATTTGCTAAAGTAATATTATCATTACTGCAATCGGGTTCCGCTGGGGTAAGTATGGGTGAACCTATTAAAAAATGACCTGGGGTTAAAGAACCGAGATCTTGCGGGTTATCGCTTGACGGACTTAAGGGTCGTGAGTTGAGGCATCCTTCTATTCTAGCTAGGAGCGTAGCCAGTTCTTCAAATGTGTATTTAAATGTGTTCATCTTTTTTAGATGGGATTTGAAGCTCTTTACCCCCGCTTCCCATAAGCCACCCATATGTGGTGCTCCGGGGGGAATAAAGTGCCACGTCAAGTTTTGGAAGCTATAAGAGGCAATTACAGATCCCTTTAATTGTTTAATGAATTCCTGTCGCTCTTTTTTCAATAATTGACAGGCTCCAACGAAGTTTGTCCCGTTGTCTGAATAAATGGCGACAGGGCATCCCCGCCTCGAAAAAAATCGAGCGAATGCTGCCATAAAGGCCTGGGTTGTCAGGTCGGATGTAGGTTCTAAATGAATCGCCTTTGTTGCAAAGCAAACAAATACACATACATATCCTTTGGTTATTCTACAATTCCTGCCAGTATAAATTTTTATATCGAATGGTCCGGCGAAGTCAACACCAGCATTGTAAAATGGCCTTGTTAATTGAGTGCGCTCTGGCGGCAACGCCGCCATAAATTGAGTAGTTTGTCGGTTTTTATATTTCGTACATGGAATGCATCTATTTACTACTGATCTAATAAGATTTTGAATTTTTGGAATCCAGTAGCCAGATCTAATTATTCTCAGCATAAGTT
The DNA here is from genome assembly GCA_963931875.1 of Pollenia griseotomentosa. Taxonomy (NCBI): domain Eukaryota; kingdom Metazoa; phylum Arthropoda; class Insecta; order Diptera; family Polleniidae; genus Pollenia; species Pollenia griseotomentosa. Next base: position 146,081,376 of record OZ007563.1, read on the forward strand.
GATTCCCGCCATGTAGCGATACCAAATGTACGTGTAAAGTTAACAGTTTTGCAATTTGGCTTGCGTAGGGTAATATGATTGGATGTCTTTCAGAGTAAGACAAACAGTTTGACTTAGCAAGCCGACCATTGGCACGCATTATATTAGCGGAATCTAAAAATGGCGTTAGGGTGAGTAAGTTACTTTTACTGGCTATAGGGTTTCTTTTCTTCAGACAGTTGTATTCGTGTTTAAAATATTCAGTCTGGCAAAGAATAATAAGTCTATCACGGGTAGATTTTATCTCAGACGCACTAAGATCAATACTTGGGTGTGTTATCAATATATGCAGTCTTTCTTTGACTTCATGTGGGTTGTTTCGATCAAGAATAACTCTATCATTTCGAATTGTATTGTTTCGGGTACATAATGCGCGATCACAAAATCGATAGACATATGTCATTACTCTAAGAGCATTAGACAGTTTTGAAAACCGTGATAATATATCTGGGTTTGCAATATTCGTATTTTCCAAGGTAGGGTGAGTATCAACGGTCGTGCAAAACGACTGACTAACTTTAGCTTCAGCTTGAGTTATAAAGTGTTTATTCGTTGTTGGCCACTGTGAAGCAGATTGTTTCAACCACGATGGTCCATTCCACCATAAACTGTCATCTTTCAACTCATCGGGATTGCATCCTCGGCTAGCAACATCGGCAGGGTTATCGTGTGATGCCACATGGTTCCAATTATTAACACCGACTGTCTGAATAATTGTAGACACTCGGTTTGCTACAAACGTGTTCCATGAATTCGGTTGTTTGCTAAGCCATGCCAAGACAATAGATGAGTCTGTCCAGAAATACGTCTGATGAAGGGGTAGGCTGAGTTGGGTAAGTAAATTGTGTGTCATATTTGCCAACAACACTGCACCACAAAGTTCTAGTTTTGGTAACGAGACTACTTTGATTGGCGCAACTCTTGTCTTCGCAAAGAGCAGGGTTACGGAATTAGGTCCGTCAACGGGTGTAACTCTTGCATACAAAACTGCAGAGTAGGCTTTTTCCGAAGCGTCTGAAAATCCATGAAACTCAATTTTTGCTGAAGGTAAAAAGTTAATCCATCTTGGAATTCGAATTTTATTAATATTATCGTAAAACTGCAAAAACTTTTGCCATTTTATGAGGGTAAGTGGGGTAAGACATTCATCCCAAGCTGTGTTATCTTGCCAAATTTGTTGCATTATAATCTTAGCAGATATAACAATTGGCGCTAACCACCCAGCTGGGTCAAAAAGACGAGCGATATCTGATAACACAGTTCGCTTCGTATAAGCTGATTTTCTCTCAATTAAAGGAACATTAAAGAAAAATGTGTCTTCTTTTGCGTTCCATCGAATACCTAGCGTCTTAGCATTATTTGATTCTGGTAGGGTAAGCAGATCAACATCGAGTTGGTGTTCCTTGGGTAAATCATAAAGTAATTCCCTTGTATTGGAAATCCACTTTCTTAAGGGAAAACCAGCAGAGTCAAGAGCCGTGATTAATTGCGTTTGTGCTTCTTTAGCCTCTTCAATAGTGTGAGCTCCGGCTAAGACATCATCTACATACATATTATTTTTCAAAATTTGCGATGCGATAGGGTGGGTGTTTTGAATGTCTTTGGCTAATTCGTGTAGGGTTCTTATAGCCAAATATGGCGCACAATTCACACCAAATGTGACTGTTTGCAGTTCATAATCTCGAATTGGCTCGTTAACGCTTTTACGGAATAAAATTCTTTGATATGGAGTGTGTATCGGGTTTAAAATAATTTGCCTGTACATTTTTGTAATGTCGGCATTATAAACTATCTTATAAAAGCGCCATTTCAAGATAAGTACAACTAAATCTTGTTGTAGGGTAGGACCAATGTGTAGGGTATCATTAAGGCTGTTGTTGTTCGAAGTTTTGCTAGAGGCATTAAATACAACTCGAACTTTTGTCGTAACACGATCAAGTTTAACAACAGCATGATGGGGTAAGTAATACTGAGTATTTGAAGGAGTGTTAGGGTTATATTTTATGGGTTTCATATGACCCAAGTCGATATACTCCTGTAGCACGTTATCGTATTCTGATTTTAGTTCTGGCTTCTTCATCAGACTTTTCTCATTTCTTAAGAACTGAGCCATTGCTACGTGGCGTGAGTTGCCTAACTCGACAGGAGGGTAAAGAAAGGGAAGATTTACCTGATAACGGCCACTTGGTAATCGACGGGTTGTGTTTTTATATGTTTCTTCACAAAAAGAACTCTCATCTGAAACTTTGGGTTGGGTGGGTACATCTTCAATTTCCCAGAATTTGGTCAGAAATTTATCAAGCGTGACTGAACTGAAGTATGAAACTAAGGGTTGGGTACTGTGTGATTTCTGAATGGGTCCCGTTAAAATCCAGCCAAACTCAGTCTCCTGAGCTATTAGGGTATTCAATAAATCTTTCCTAACTCCAGATTTTAAAATCTGGGGGTAAAAATCGCTGCCAATAATGAAGTCAATAGGTCGACTTTCATAGAATTTTTGGTCAGCTAATTGAATATTTTCCAAGTCTTTTATGAGGGTTGGGTTTAAGCTTTGGGTGGGTAAATTTTTAGTAAGAGTTTTTACTACTATTGCTTGGATATTCAATTTGAAGTTATTATGGGTATTTGAGCGCAATGAAACTTGGCATAGTTTGTTTGAACGGGCAGAAACTATCTCATTTAATCCTGAAATCTCAGCAACTATGGGTGTAGTGGGTAAATGTAATCTTTTTCTCAGTTTATCTGTGATAAACGAAAAATCTGAGGCTGGGTCAATAAGCGCTCTAGCTGGAAATAATTCTCCTTGAACCTCAACATTCAGAACTGCTGTTCCTAGTAATTTCGTTCTTTTATCTAACGTAGATTGGGTGTGGGTTGAAAAAGATTGTGCCGCGTTTCTTGAAGTTGAGGGTTGCTCATTATCATTTTGTGGGTTAGTATTTGAAGTTGGCTTATGTAAAAGGGTATTGTGTCTGCCACCGCAATATCTACACGTAAATGTGCTGCGACAATCTTTTATTATATGGGCAATAGCCAAGCAATTGTAACACATTGCATTCTTTTTCACAAAATCAATCCTCTCGTTTACCCCTAAAGAAGTAAACACTGAACATTCTCTTAACGTGTGACTATTCTTGCAAAGCTTGCAAATGGAGCCATCGGGCTTAGATTGTGTATTTGGGTTGTTTAGGGTACCTTGAGTATTTGGTTGGGTATGGGTAGATTTTGAAAATTTTTGTTCAGTATGGGATTTACTCCTCGGGCCGTCTTTAAAAGATTGGGTTGCATTATGGAAGGCTTTACCCTTTCTATCGAATTGATTTCTGTTCTCTGGGAAGTATTTGGGTTTTGAGTGTGAGTTAGGGTGGGTTGTAGGGTGGGTGATCGGATCCAATACATCGTTTACAGATGTAAGCTCTTTATATGTATTCGTTAAGAACAAATCTAGATCCGCCCAAGATGGCATTTCTGCACAATCTTGAAGAGTTTTTTCAAACTCTCTTCGGGTTTCTCTGGGTAATTTCGTCGAACAGAGATATATAAAGATAGGATCCCAATTATCCGTATCAATCTCTAACGAATTTAAGTTTGCAATACAGCAATTTATTTTTCTTTGAAGCTTTCTTATAGAAGTACCACACATTGTGTTTATAGCGGGTAAATTAAAAAGGGTTTTAAGCTGTGCATTTATTTGCATCCTTCTGTTCTCATATTGAGCAACTAATTGAGTCCATGCTATAAGAAAGCCTTCATTTGTAAGGGGTGCGTTGTCGACTATTTCTTTGGCCTCGCCACTTGTTTTTTGTTTTAAATAAAATAGTTTTTCAACTCCACTCAAACGGGTATTATTGCCATAAATTGCCTTAAAAAGGTCTCTAAAAGAGGCCCATAACTTAAAATCGCCATTAAATATAGGCATATCGCAAGGGGGTACATTAAAGCCTACGGAATTGTTGGGTTGTGTAATTGGAGTCTCAGGTACAGAGGGTCGGGTTTCATTAAGGTGCGTTACAGCCTCAATCGATTCATCAATAGAAATCATGCTAGTTCTGTAAAAGTTCTTAGCAGACCTGGCGTGATGTACAAGTTCCGTTAAGTTTATTAACTTTGCCCTTTCCGGATCACTTAAATCCGAAGACTCTCTAATTTGTTTAAACTTGCGATCAATATTTGCCCATAAATCCTCTAATTCTCGTTTTTTAAATTTGAGAGCGGGTAAAGATTGGCAATTTTCGGGTGAGTCGCGATAATCCTCATCAAAGGCTTTTAAATCCACCTGGATGTATCGCATTAAGTCGTTGGCCAAAGATTTTAGGTCAGACATATTTGGGGTTTTATAAAAATTAAATAAAAAAATTTTAAATTGGAAATTAAAAAAAACTTTCACAGCAACTAAATTTCCAACTGGGTATTTTACTTATGTTTGTGCACGCTACACAGCCCGGACGGCAATATGGGTTCTTCAATAGCAATGTAGACAATAGATTTCAATATATGAGTAGGTTATGGGTTTCTAAGTAATTAAAACTTTATTATTTATTATGCAATAAGGAAAAAATTATATCGTTTGTAATAAACGAGAGAAGAAAAAAATGTTTCCTTTTTTCACCAGCAGCTAAAAATTTCCTATTGGGTATTTTTTCTAATATGTGCACTACCCAATGAAAAGTGTAATATTAGTTTCTTAAAAGCAATATAAAATATCTTCACTTTACTAGCAATCGGGTGGGTGAACGGGTGGGTTTCTGTTTCCTATCTTTTACTTTCTTGTAAACAGAAATATTGAATATTTATCTTTTATATTGCTTTAAGATTTAGCCAATTCAAATTTATATGAATTTTTTATTTAATGTAAGTTGTAATTGACAAACTTACCTTGCTTGCTGGGAGTAGGGTACAAACCTTAACAAGAAACAAAAAGCTTTTTTCTTGTGTTTTATTTATTATTCTTTTGTTGAAGTGTGTTGTTGTTGTAATACGTATGATGTGTTGTAACGTATGTATGTTTTTGTGTGTATTCAATCTGTATTGAAATTATTAATTGTTAAGGTTGTGTTGTTTTGTTTTTGTAAAATATTAAATATTTTGTTACTTAAAATATTTTTTGTTTTATTATAAGCACTGTGTTTTTACTTTGCTGCTTATATTTTTGTGTTTTGTTTTTAATATTAATAAAAATTGTGTGTTAATATTTTTGTGTAAAAGCACTGTTTCTTTTATTGTTTTGTAAATTTTATGTTTTATATGTAGCTTTTTATGCACTTTTTGTTTATTTTTGTAAATACATATGTATGTACTATGTAGTTTTTTCACACTTGTTTTGTTTTGAAATTTTTATTTAGTTTTGGACTTATTTTGTAAAAAATATTTTAGTTTGTAGGGATTTCTTTATTTTTAATTTTATATTTTAGGGTTAGTTAACTTTTTATTTATTATACGAACACTTTTTTCTCCTTTATTTATGTGGACTGTATTTTTGTAAATATGTATATTTTGCGCCGTTTTACTGACGGTTCGATAGGACCATGTTTTAACGAGTTAGAGAGAGATAGCAACTACTTACTGGCGGGAACCATGTAAATTAAACACTTCGATAGATATTTCAAAACTGTGTAATGTTATGTGTTTATTGAACCCTTATTTTCAGATTTTATATAAATGCATATAACAAATTTTAGGTTAGGGTTATAGGTATTAAATTCAGTTAGGTTTATGTTAATTTCAAGTTAATTTATAAGTATTAGTAAGTATAGTTTAAGTATTTTAAAGTTTTAAGTATTTTTTAGCACATAGGGTAGTATGTATGTTTAAGTATTTAAGGTAAATAAACAAAAGGTGGTTAATCACTTTATATTTACACAATGATTTTGGAGTTTAGTAATAAATTAAACACTTTTAATTTACGAGGTCTATGTCTTCTCTTTTATTTATTTTATTTGTTTTCTCACTAGGTTTTTTATTATTTTTTAGTTGATGCTTTCAGCTTGCACGGTATTTTCTTCTCGGGGATTATTCTGAGAGTGGTTTTTAGTTTTGTAGCTGCAGTTAAACAAACAGCTGTTAGTGGGGGCGTTGATGATATCGCCAGAGTTGGGGCTATAGCCTTTTGTTCACAGATGTGAACAGATGTTATAAGTAAAATCAAAAATAATAACAAAAAAACAGATGGTTGCAGTTTTAAATTTTTACAAAAACAACATGAAAATTTCCTGAGTTGATTTTAGTTGTTTTTGTAATTGTATAAAAATGCTACCACCTTCAATATACTCCGTTAAAATACACCTCTGGTGTGATGAGAATACATAAGTTTCTAAAATGGTTTAGAAAAAAAGCATTTACCGACCGCTTGTCAGATTTTGTATCCGTATTCTCTCTTACTCAATACATTTTGCTTTTACATGATAAGATTTTTCTCATTCTATATAATTATTCGACAAGTCGTAATACAAAATATTACCGTGTAAACTGGCCTTTACCTGATACATATGTATGTAGTTTCCAGTTTTTTTTTTTTTTGTTTTAAAGTTTTTATTTATAATAATACAACCACTTTATTGACGAACAGTTGAGCTTTACATGAAATAGAGAAATAACTCGCCTTGAAACAAATCTTTAAAAATAACAAATCGCATTGCTCATTTGAAATAACGGTGTATTTGAAATTAACACAAAAAAAGTTGTAAATTCTTTTTCAATGACGTCATATTGCGAATTAGCATAAGAAGAAATGATAACTAATTTTTTTTCAACAAAGATGAATTGTGAAATAATACGAACAAGTAAAAAAGAACACAAATTATGCAGTTGTGTTTTTGTGCCTAAAACGTAGCAAAAAAAATTATTGCCTTATTGTTTTTTCACAATTTGTTTTCTGTTTGTAAGTTTCTTGTCATAAAGGAAATATTTCATTATTGCAAATAAATATTGTTGGACAAAGCTAGAGGCAATAAAGCCATTTTTAGCTGTAAAATCTGAACAGTTAGAGATAGAACCATAATCTTTTTTTCTTTAGATAGATATATCCCCAAAGATCATTACTGCATACCCAGTTCAAAAAATTCAAATTTTGAGTTACTACGGTCTTGCACCAAAGGCTCGATATGTATTTTAGCAAAACACTTTTCTTTCGAAAATTCGTATTTTTAATTTGCTCCATCCGGCGCCCTATGTTTATTGCATTTTCCCAAAATTCGAATAAAGTCCAACGAACGAGTTTTGCATCTCACCTACTCATATGTAAATTACTTTATTAAAGCTCAATGCGGCACGTGCAAAAATTAAAATATCAATTTAAAATTTTTCCAGAATCATTTTCTTGCTACATTTAACCATTTGAAAGGTACTGCATTAAAAAAAGTTAAAAGTCAAATAAGGACCAGTCTCATATGCACTTTGCATCAAGGTTAGAGTAGGAGTCGGAGTTGGAGTCGGAGTCGTACTTAAAAAATTTCAGCGGATGGAGTCGAAGTCGGAGTTATCACTTTTTCTTGACGACTCCACAGCCCTGCTTTTAAGACACACAAAATGACACAAATTTAGAGAAAAAAACAATACAAAAAAAGCCTTTTATTGAGGTTTTTTAATATGTATGTATAAAAAATTTCAACAATAGTATGTATGTAAATTGTTTTTATATTACAGGGTGAGGCAGAGTGAGCTATATCACTTCAATTCGTTATAACTTTTTAATAACAAAGGTCGAAACCAAGCGACTAGAGTAGGTTTAAGTTTCTCTGAATCAAATTCTGCCTCAAAATTTCAGAAAAAAGTTTGACCTTTTACCTTTTTCTGGTTACTTCTCTTCTTAACCAGAAATATGAAAAAGCTTGATTTCCGCTTTATGGTTTTTCGCTAAGCTTTTTGTAATATGCACATATTTTTGTGATATTTTTACAATTTAATTAAAATCGGCTTAGCAGTTGTTGAGAAATTTAAGGTTAAAGATGAGGTTATTTTTGTTTTTATACCCACCCCATTATAGTGGTACGGTTGTGCTGAAGACTCGATTCGCACCAGCTTTAAAAAGCTTCGTTCTTATGCAAATACTTGTACTGATCTAATTATCCCTTTAATTCCATTTAAAGTTGTAAAAATTATAATGAAAATCAAAGTAGGTCTAACTTTTATTAAATAAACCCCCCCCCCCCCAATTAGGCATTCCGAACGGCCTTGATTTACAAGAATTTTAAGTGCTAGTCAAAAATCTAGAAAAAATATTATTTGTCAAGATTTTTTACTGCGCAATCAGAAAACACGTTATTATTTTTTTAATTTGTTTGCAAAGCTGTATAAAGAGCGAAAAAATATTTCATCGGTTTGCTTAATTGTATTTATTTAAAAATCTATTAAAACTACGTTTCCTTTATTTAACTCTAATAATTTGACAACACTGAGATGCATTTGACACAGAAACCCTTAGACCCTGTCCAGACTTTCTGTTGTTGTTGTTTTTTTATGAATTTTTAAAAAACAAAAATTTAAAAATTTTATCAAAAAGTAATTTCAATTTTTGGGAATACAAAATTTTAATTTCAAAAGATTTTGTTATTCGTGCTTAATTCCCAGTTTTTATTATTGATAAAAACACTTGAAATTTATTGTTGATGGGATAAGCTATTCCTATGCGCATTTCACTGGTTGCTTAGGCCAGATCATCAGGAAACTTCATCCATAAAGATTTTGGAAAAACTAAAGATATTAAACCAAATAAAACTGTTAAGCGTATAAGACTTATAGCAACAGTTCTACTTGTAACAATATCAAAGTTTAAACAAAACACATCAACAATAAACAGTGGGTTTATCTCATCTTACATTCCCCACTACATAGGAATAGCTTATCCCATCAACAATAAATTTCAAGTGTTTTTATCAATAATAAAAACTGGGAATTAAGCACGAATAACAAAATCTTTTGAAATTAAAATTTTGTATTCCCAAAAATTGAAATTACTTTTTGATAATAAACAGGCAAGTGCACCGCCTAAAAAAACATTTAATTGACAACATCTTTTGTAAGTTGTTGTTTGTTTTTTATTTTGTTTTTCTTAACCTACTTACAACTACAGTTAATGTTGAGAGAATTTCAACTAATTGTAGTGGGGAATGTAAGATGAGATAAACCCACTGTTTATTGTTGATGTGTTTTGTTTAAACTTTGATATTGTTACAAGTAGAACTGTTGCTATAAGTCTTATACGCTTAACAGTTTTATTTGGTTTAATATCTTTAGTTTTTCCAAAATCTTTATGGATGAAGTTTCCTGATGATCTGGCCTAAGCAACCAGTGAAATGCGCATAGGAATAGCTTATCCCATCAACAATAAATTTCAAGTGTTTTTATCAATAATAAAAACTGGGAATTAAGCACGAATAACAAAATCTTTTGAAATTTAAAAATTTTAATAAAAAAATTATTTTTTTCCACAAAAAAAAAATTATGTTTCTAAAACGACTGCGCATATTTGAAAAAAATTTATTTTTCTTAAAGGTTTCTTTAGTTTTTTTCAATTAGCTAAAGCGTTTTTAAGTTATGCGAACATATGTTGTGCAACTCCTCCATTTTCGAAATTTTTTGTTTGGTGACAACCCTAATGATTAAAGATGGAGACTAGGTATGTTCTAAACAAATGCTCGGGTAGCAAAAATATTGGGGGTCCGTCATATTATTTGACTCCTCTAAGGGCGGTGGCGGGTAATTTTATAAAAAATAATTTTTAGTATGGGAGCCCCCTTAAGGAGCACAGATAGGGAGTTAGTATGTTAATAAAAAATGTAGATGGGGAAATATTAGTGGGAGTTAGTCTTACATTTCACCCCTCTAGGATTTACTCAGGGACAGTTGTGAAGCTTGTTTTGGCTTTTGCATCGTATTCCCTTAGATTTGATCCCGATGAGGAGCCATTTACCCCCATCGCACCACCCTAATTTTTTGGCTCATGCGTTTTTTTTATAAACTTCACAAAATTGGGGGTTCTAGCGTATTGAAATCTTGCTGCTAGGGATTTCCATATAACACTATTCCACCCCTAATGTACACTAATGCAATAAAGCAGAATTTTTAAAAATTACTGCAACAGAAATTGCAAGCTTGGGCGATGACAAATGTATTTTCCTCTATACTCAACACTAATAATTAAAAACGTTAAACAGCTGACTGAAATCAAAAGCGTACAGAAATTTTTGATGCAAATAGTGAGCTCATTTGCTTGTACTTTTTTGCTCTTAACTGGTTTTATCAATAGTGTTATTTTTAACAAAAGATTATGTTATGAAGTTTTTAATTATGCAGAATTCTTTTCCAAATCAAGACTATTTTTTTTTGTTTTGAGGGGTATATCAAGAATTTAAAAATTTGAATCTAACAAGCCTATACCAAAGAATTGGTCATCATTCTAAAGCCTCAGTTAGCTGGCAGTAGCATTTACGTTGCAAATCAGCTGCTTCATGCTGTTGTATGTAAAACAATTAGAACGATGAAAGTTAGCAGTATGATGTAACTTAACCGTAACGTCTAAAACTGTAGAAAATATATTTTCTTACTTTTTTACTGTACAGTTACATTACTGTTATGGTCAGCTGGGACTTAAATCCAATTTTACTTCTGTAAAGTAAAAATTAATTGGAAAAAATAATTAAAAAGCAATATTTGACGGACAAATACCTGGTCATAGATATTTTTAAATCTCTTATGGCTAATAAATTAGAGAATGTGTAAACGCTGGCTTACTTGAACTTAACTCATATTTATATATAGTTTAAACACAACAGATGTAAAACAGTAACCCATAGAGTGTAAACCTCCTAAATGACTTTTAGAATTTTTTTAAGGCGGACAAAAAACTTCTAATGTTTTCTATTTCTACCTTAAGAAAGCAAACCAATATATATTTAGTTTATTTTCTAATATTGTATTGAGTCCTAAATTAAAGTATCAAATTGTCATCTACTGTTAAAAATTAGTTTAGCAGGTTAACACTCTAAGCCGACGATATGTTGCCTTAAAATTAATAATGTGGCAGCCCTGCGATTAATGTTGTCAAATTAATACGGTCTGTATTGGTACTTTAAACGCCCAATTTTATGCAACTAGAGATGGTTTATATGTTTGCCTATTTATAGATTTACTGGTTTAAATATTTTAACATTTTAAACCAAAAAGAAAGTTTAACCTGGACTGATTTATTAGCCCTTAGATGCATAAAATGTCTTTATGCATTTTCCTTATTTAACATTTTAGCATGGTTTATGTGTTTGAGGTTTTCATTTCTCCTTTTCTTGTGTATTTGTTTCATCTCTTGTCTTTCCTAGTATTCTGTTATTTTGGATAAATAAAATTAATAATAGTTTTTAAGCAATTTGTTTAAATAACATTAATTTAGATAAATGGAAGATGTCCTTATAATTGTAGTTGTTGTGGCATAAACACCACTCTCATTATAATCATCATGAATGTAAGTCTTTGTCTTAATCTTTGCTATTGGAGTTTCTACCGTTTGGTTCATGTTTCTGTGTTTTTCTTTCTGACTGACTTCTTGTTTCAGAATATCAAAAGACAATTATTTAAACAAAAGGGACAAACAGCAATTTGTCTTTATAACATTATCAAAATTATTAAAATGTTAAATGGTTTTAATGATATTTGACTAAATCGTTTTTAACCCTTATGTCTACAGCCAAAAAAATATTCGTAATGTGAGAATTTAAAAGCTTAATATTGAAGATAATCACTACTCGTTTGTGGCCAATCGCAATGAATTCATTATGAAAATGAAAAGGGGAATCCCAAGCTATAAATATGTTGTCATTAAAAAGTTTATTTAAATCGAAGAGGTAAGATTGTGTTCATTATTAACATGAGAAAGAAAAACATATTTTTTTATTAATGTTGAAAGGAATGTGTATAAAGGTTTGTTCAGACCTAACAAATATTTGACGAAAATATTAAAAAAAGCGTGACCAGTAAATTGATTAAACTTATACCATGTTCACACGGACAGCAATATTTGTGTTTGGCTCTCTTATTCCTGTTTCGCGCCCCAAACATAATTGAAACGACTTGTTTTCCCATACAACATTTTGAGAGCGAAACAGGTTGTTTCATTTTGAAACAGGCTGCGAAACAGGAAAAATGTACTATCATCTCCAATTTTAATAACATTTATCGTTAGTTTATCTCAACTAGCTCTCAAAAACAAAGAAAAAAATTTATGTTTAATAAAATAAAGTGATAATTATAACCTAATAATATTAATAAAAGTATTAAATATTATATTTTCAAGTTTCTTTTACTTTTTTATCTACTTTAAAAAAAATCACACTAACCACACAAAAAAATGACAAAATGAAACAAGAATGAATCGTATGAACAGCATGTTTGGCAAACTAGTTTCAGAGAGCGAAACGAGTGGTTTATATCGTCGTATGAACATAGCATTAAGCTTAATTTTTAACGGTTTTTATTGACTTACTATACTTTATTTGTAAGAATAATTTTGTTTAATGTCATTTAGAAACTGTTAAACGACGTTTGATCCTTCAAATTGTAGCAAAAGCAAACAATTTTTTAATAAAACTATGGGTTAGGTGTAGGACGTCAAAGATTTTATAAGTGTGAACATAGCTTAAAACAATTAAAGTTTGAAATAAAATTCTACAAAAATGTTCTTAATCAATGTTATTTTAGGGAATACAAAATTTATTATTAAACGATTTCTGAATGGCGTTCTTAATTCCCAATTTTTATTTTTGATAACTACACTGAAATTTATTGTTGAGAAAAAGTTTGTTTCTATGCGCATTTCACTAGTTTTTTAGGCCAGGGGCCTAATTCTGGCATTCGTGATCGAGTACTTTCTCGATTCGAAAGCAATTTTATTTCAGTCGATACTGAACGAATCGAAATTATTTTTTTAATATTGTGAAACTCAAATTAATGCTTTACAATGATTGAAATAATTAGATATTTAAATTGCTTTCGAATCGAGAAAGTACTCTATCACGACTGCCAGAATCAGGCCCCAGATCATCAGGAAGCCTTTTCCAAAGATTTTAGAAAAGCTAAAAAGATTATAAAAATAAAACTGTGAAGCAAACAAGAACTAAAAATACTCAAAGTTTTACTTGTAAAAGCTTAAACAAAACACCGATAATAAAAAGTGAGTTTATCTTGTGCATTAGGGATGCTAAATGACATATTAAAAATTGTACTTAACTCAGACAATTTGGTTAAAATGTTAAAGTTATTCAAATTTCCCCCGGCTATTAATACTCCTCCGTCTTACACATTTTTTTTTTTTATTTTCTATACAAAACGCATTGAAAAAAGGTCTGGCCACACTCATGTGGTACAAGAAAGGTAGGAAAAAATTTAACATACTTTGAGAAATATTTAAACAAAAGCTAATTTTTACTTAAAATATATCCATATTAACTTGTATTTGAGTTTTTGTATTCGTAGGATACCGTTAACCTATTCGCAGGTATGACCAAAAAAAAACTCCATTTTCAAATTTTGAACGATTTTGTTAAACAAATTTCAGAATTATTTGATCATTATATTAATTTATTGGGGTTATAATAGGGAATAAAAATATTCAAAAATTAATACTTCCGTACTTACGATTAAATTTTTAATTTTAATAACAGCTTTCGAGACAACAACTGCTGCAGCACCCAAATTCAATTGAGTTTCTAAAGTCCATGAGGAAAAATTTTCATTAAGACCAATTTGTTCAAGTTACAAAACAAAGAGAAGATAATTTCGTTGGATGTAGTATATATTTATATATTATTCCCTAGTATTGCTATAGATGTATCCTTATCTATTATAGAAGAATATAATTAGAGATCGTACTACTATTGAAAAATAATAATTTTTAAGAGTTCTCAAGGTTAAGATAATCAGCCTGATTACGGTTGGCGTTGACACAACCTTTGTTCTTTAATCTACTACAAAAAACGACTCAGGCGTATACGCCAACGCCAACCGTAATCAGGCTGAATATTCCCAGCAAAAAGTATTACCTATGGGTTCTTCAGCTTCTCCAGTTGTAGCAGATAGAGTTATGAAGGAGCTACTTAATACATAAGAAGATTATCTATTGAACCGAAAATTATAACAAAATATGTAGATTATTTATTTTGTATTGTTTCAGAATGTGAAATAGAAAATTTGTTAAACGTATTTAACTCCTTTCACCAGGATAATAAATTTACAATGGAAAAGGAATCTGATCATAAGCTTCCATATTTAGACACATTTATAACAAGAAAGGAGAAAAACTAATTAGTAGATTGGTACTAAAAGCCAATTTTTTCAGAAAGAATTATTAATTATTATTCAAAACATCGGAGAAGAGTTATTGTAAATGCTGCCAAAAATCTTATAGATAAGAGTCAAAATATTAGTGATATGGTTTTTCATAGAAATAATATAATAAAAATCAAAAATATTTTGGGGGATAATAATTAGAGAATTTATTTGCAGATTGATTGGGCAATACAAAGGAAATAGGGAAGGTAGTGTGAATACGGTTACTGGACCTAAGATTTACTAGTCATAAACTTATGCACCAATGATTCTCTGAACGATGGGAAAATTCTAAAATTTATGATATCAATAATTAAAGAACGGCTCATAAAACATACAACACATTAGATAGAATAGTTAAAAAAATGAATGATAGGACAGAGAAATTAGATTGATCTGATTTTGTTTACAAGATACCTTGCAAAGGTAAGGATAAGGAAATGTGAAGTAAAGTATTTATAGGTATACCACGAAAAACAAATTAACAATTAGATTAGCAGGACATAGATCTGATCAAAAAAGCAAAAAAAGACATCTTCTCAAAAAACTGCATTGTCATCACATAGTGCCAAGAGTTGGAAAATACAACAGTTTTAAATACAGAATTAAACTACAAACGACGCTCCATTTTTGAAAAGTTACATATTATCAACACACCGATAGATCAAAGAATTTAGTTTAAAACAGATACAGACAATGTACCTCAAAATTACAGACATTTAAATTATAAATATAAGACAGGAAATGAAATAAGTTTATAAAAATAAAATAGAATTCTGATGATGATAATGTGGTTTTTCTCGAAACTAATAAATTCGACCCGAGTTCAATTCCGTGTTCAGTAAAGAATAAAATTATCAAATATTTCTAATTCATTTCATGTTGTAAATTCCTTTCTTCACTAAATATAATTTAATGAAAATTAAATTTTATGAACTTAAGACTACTTAAAATATAAAAAACTTCAATTAAAAACCAACAGTTCTACACAGAGAAAACAGATTCGTGATCACAACCGAATTTGGCGCCAATCGAATCTCGTCGGCTGCATATACTTTCACACAATTCGGTTCCAATTCCTGAAAATTTCGTTGCTTAGCATAATTGTTTTGATAGCAACATTTCAATTTTAGTACACTATCAGTCATAACAACAGATATTGTTAGTTGTTAGTATGATTATTAGAAACAAAATTGTGCTTATACCCGAATATATGATAGCTGCAACTGAATTAATACATAATTTGTGTTCATAACAAGAGATTTGATTGTCGTTATCAATACATTTTTTTTAACCGGTCAAATGTAGCCCATAAGGGGCAAGGACATGTCCAAAGGTAGCCCCAATGAATGGAAAAAATGGCTGTTTTTACAGTACGATGTCCTAGGGCAGGACCATATAACCCAGCTGGCATTACAAAGGAGTAGCCTTAAAACTACTCCATGGTATACTTCAGAGGATTAGCTTTGAAATCGTTTCAAAACGAAAACATGTCGTTAAAAAACGAAGACATGTCGTTTCACTGCAAACTCTTTTTAATAATGACATGGTCCATACGTGCATTACATTGGACCAGCCCAGGATCAAAATGGATCAAGTAGTCCAATATAATTTGCAGGGTATAAAAAAATAAAACATACATACATATACGTGTATATGTTCATACCTTTAAGAATACGTAAATTACTTACCCCTATTTATTAAGTTTTTGCACATTTTCCATTTTGACCGCAAAGATATTTTTTAAATATAAAATAAAAAATTATTTTAATCTATCAAATGTTTTGACAGAAAATTTAGTAAGCAATTGGGGCTTTTAACTATTTTTTGGTTGTGAATTCCGAATAACTATATTTTCATTTGTTGTACTCGAATTGAAACTATTCCAACAATCAATAATTAGCTGCAATAAGACCCCTTTCAGACTCGGCAAGGAAGTTGCGCAAGTTACTTGCCGGCAACAACAAAGTCTGAACAAAATTTTTTTTTCTTTACCTTGACCTTACCGCTAACGTCTACAAACCGAGAGTTGCGAAAGAGACTTGCGCAAGTAACTTGCCGAGTGTGAAAGGGGTCTAAATGAATTAACATTTATATTACAAAATTTATTGACGAAAGCAAATAATTGATTGCAATGACCAATATTCAGTATTGCCCTGTATTAAATTCGGTTGTGATTCTAACCATTTGTACTAATTCTTAGAACTAAATTAAATTAGTTATCATAACTAATAAAAGAATTGAAGGAATCATATTTCAGTTAGAATAACGTTTTAATAATCAAGAGAATTAAAACTCAGTTAGAACTATACATTTTTAATACCGATTCCCAACCAATTTGTTTTCCGTGAGTATAAAAAATCACAATTTTTATACAAGAATAATTTTTGTTTCCTGTGTTTAAATTTTACTTATTTTTCATAATTGATAATTTTGTTGTTTCATAAAAAGTTAGTTCCTAAAAATTTGTTAAAAATTAAAAAATCCAAAAATCCCTGAACAAGTTATCCATTCAGATAACGAAATATTGGAAACACAATAAATCAATAAATATTTTACAAATAGACCAAGGGCTTGAAAATTTCTTAGGAAAAAAATTATAAATATTACAGTTATGCTACCGAATACCATATTATGATTGTAGCAGATTTCTATATATAAATAAAATATATGATTGCTATAAAAAAGTACAAATGAAATGACATTTATATTTTTGCATAGATACGGAATGAGTTGGTGATGACTAGGGCAACCAAAAAACAGCACTAAAAAACACTTTTAAGCACTTAAAAAAAAACCTCCAGAAACCTAAAAATAAGCTGTTAAAATTAAAAAAAGAAATTTAAATTTATTGTTTATTTTCTACTTTATTAGGTTAAAGCTGGGATCACACGATTGCCCCAAATGCACCAATATGCCACAATTTTGATTGTGCTTTATTGACGCACAATAATTAAATTGCACCAATCAAATATTCTAAAATCACACGATTGCCCTGTTTTTTACAAATGTAATTGCCGCTAGTTGGTACAAAGCGAAATGGGTACAATAATTGCCGCAGAACAGTCACACGATTGTTCGTACTTGTGCCAACTGCGAAAACAGCTGTTGTGGTAGATTTTTTATTTGTTTGGAACTTCTAGTTAGTTTGTTCATTAAAAAAAAAAATTGTATCATATATTTGAACAAATTTTTGTTGAATAGTTTTGTTTGAAATTTTTAAAGAAAAATATATGAAATTCCAAAAACTAAACAAATTCTATTTTGAAATATATCAAAAAAAGAGGATATTTCTATTCAAATTTTTATGGCCAATTTCAACAATTATATTTAAATATCAATTCATATTCAATACATATGTACATATAGTTTTTCATATAATTTTATTTTTATTTGCCATGAAAAACGAATACAAAAAGGTAAATTTATTAAAAAAAAAGCAAATATTGGCGCGTATTGTGTTGTTTGATCGCCGCACAAGAACACAATAAATATTGGTACATTATTGTTATTTTTATTGACGCGCAGTTGCATATCAAGTGGTCACACGATTGCCGCACCAGGGTTGCATTTTATTGGTAGAAGAAAGCACAATATTGTCCTCGATTGGTACATGAGCCATTTCATTGTGCAGTCACACGATTGGGATATTAAAAAGTATGAAAATTGGTGCATTGGGGCAATCGTGTGATCCCAGCTTAATACCAGCTTAATATTGATGAAATAAATTTTCAAAAAGAAAACTATGTCTATTTGGAGTCAGGAAGTTCTTGTACATAGAAAAAGTTCTTCCTACTTCTACAGATGTTAAGGGAGCATATTTAAAAATGAGTATTTGCTGTGAAGTATATTTTATCCGATTGGACTCCTAATTTAACTTGCCTCCCAAAATATCCCCAACATCTTTTAGTACCGAAAATCCTTCATTTTTTAATAAAACTGATTTTAATTTTCTATTAACCCTCTGATGCCTAAGAGTGCCTCAAGGCATGCTTTACAAAATTTATACTGACACCCAATATATAACTAATTTTTATTAATTTCCATTTTTTAACAATTGCTTAAAGATCTAGAAAAATATTTGTAGAAGCTTCGAAAGCTCCTAAAAGCTCTTAAAGCATTGTAAACAATCTCGAACACAATGCTTTTGCTCAAAGTGCAAACTTCATTCATGATGCTCAAATAATAAAAATATTTTTTTTTAATTATCACAAACAAAATCAAATATTTTTAATTTGTTTCATTAATTTTTATTTTCAATACAAACTAACATACAAAATTCTCAAAATTTAAATGTGTTTTTATTACTAGATACCCAAGGGTGCCTCAAGGTACTCCTAGATGTTTTCTCACCTGGAACGTAAACGACTCATCGTACGGGCTTATAAATATTTTGTTTGAATTCAGAGGCCCAAAAATACCCTAAAAAAATAGTTTTCATAATATATTCCCATTTATTCTAAAACTTGGCATTAACTTTGTCTCCTATATGCCATGGAACACCGGACATTTTTCTTACGGTGTCCATAACTATATTCACTTGGAAAACCAATGAACGATTTTTTGTTTCTAATTTTGTTACAACTTCGTGTAAAAACCCAAAATTTGCAGAAATTTCCGATGTTTAGTTTCGCAAATCACTTTCATTCCAAAGGAGATTTCTTTGTATTTTTTAATAACTAAAACTATATAAAATTAGCAAAAAAAAACATTACTTAACCAAAAACAGAGAGATGGGAAACTAACAGACGTTAGTTTATACAAAAACTATATTTAAAAAGAAATAAGACGTAACGTCTGCTACGTAAGATGGTAAAAAGACGTTACAGAAAGAGTATTATTGCATGAAGTGACTGTGGGACTGAGGAATTTGATCGTTAGAATACAGCTATGGAGTTTTCGAGAGAAAAGAACTTAAACAAGCAAATAATAAAATACGTTGATAAAAAGGCTTTAGTACTAAAAACTTAAACACATAAAAATTATATAGAACACTTTAAAAAGTACGTTACAGTACCGCTAAGGGCCATTATTACAACTTGAAGTTAGCTAAAGTTAGGATTAAGTTGACAGATAGTAATGTGTTATCTGTCAAAAAGCATCTGTTATCTGACGGATAGCAGCTAACGCCAAGTTGTAATAATGACCCTAAGACAAAGTTACATAAAAACCAAGTAAGAAAATATAGTAGGTCAAGCCCGACCATATGATACCCAGCACCACAGTATTTAAAAACAAATTTTCGAGGGTGTATGGCTATATTAATAGGGATCTATCTATGTTTTAAATTTAATTAAAATCAGTTTGATAGACCCTCTTTCGGAAAGCAGATTTAATGGGGGCTATACGCGATTATCGACCTTGTGCCAATTATAAACTTTGTACAAAATTTCATTAAATTATTTTTAAAATTGCGACCTGTAATTTGCGCACAAGGTTACAAGGACAGCCAGCCAACCAGCCGGACGGACATCTTGGATCGACTCAGAAAATGATTCAAAGTCGATCGGTATACTTTAGGACCAATATTTTAAGGTGTTACACTTACACATATCAGCACAAATGCATAATACCCTCTTCACTCTTGCGGTGTGGGTATAATAACATACAGATGATATTGTTCAAGGGAACCACGAAATATTACCATAACTTTGAATGATTTGTTTTAACCAGAGTTGTTCAGCACAAAAATTGTTGATTTTTTTTAGTATTTATAAAAAAAAAGTTGCACATCAAAAAAAATTTCGATTTTGCAAAAATTTATTAAATAAGTTTTTTTTTTCGTATGAAAAATTATCTTAAAATGGCAAAATAAGTAAAAAGAAAACGATATTGCAAAAATAACTAAAAAAAGCCAATATGTATTGCCAAAATAAGCAAAAAAAAAAAAGCCCTAACAAATATAGCTCAGTTTCTTTGTTTTTTTATGATCAGAATTTGTGTTTAATCAAAATCATTCCATCTTGTAAACCAAAAATTGCTTTTTTTTGGTTGGCCTAGTGATGATGACCATACCCATATTTTTTTCTTTGGGTGTATATATTCTGAAACGTTTTGCTCTTCTTAACCCTTTAACCACCAACACCGTCTGCAGACGGTCATCACAAAATTCTAGTTTTTATAAATTCTGTGATTCCCCCACTAAAACAGTCAAAGCATTTCTTATAAAGCATAAAATTATTTAGCCAGCAGTGTTAATTTGAACATCGTCACTGTGTTAGTTGAAGAGAAATATTAATTTTCAATTAGATTTTGGTGAGAACTGAAAAAAAATTCGGTGCAATATTAGTGAAAATAAAACTTAAAAAAAAATATATTGCTAGCAACTAAATCAAATTGGGAATTTTTCTGTTAAGTATTATATGTATTTATATTGATATTTTTTAATTAGTTTGATTTATGAGCAATAAATCTCGTTTACATTTACCGTCTGTAGACGGTGTTAGTGGCTAAGGCGAAAATAATTTTGTGTAACGTAACGTAAATAATTTTGTGTAACGGGTTAATGCCAAAAAAAAAAAGAAAACTCGGATAGCAACCGAAAAGGAAAAGAACTAACTATGTACGAGTTTCGCTAACAAATTGATAAGGAACTGTGTATCTACTGGAAATCGAAATATCGGTCGTCCTTCTTCTGGCGAAGCAGCTCTGTTGGAAAGAGTGCAATTCATCCTCCTGTGAGCTTGAGATATGATAAAATAAACCATTTTTCTGAATGGGGTTCAAAAAAGTCATGTAAACATTCCAAAAAGTCAGATACACATACGTTTTGTACAAAATGCAAGATTTATTTATGTTTTTCAAAAGCAAAAAACTGCATTACAAAATACCATATTGATGCGTAATTAATTTTATGTTAGTTTTAAGTCTTTTTTCGGATTTATTTTAATAAAAATAGTTTTAAATAGTACTGCGTTTTGAATTTTTTTGTCTTAACCTCTAAGACCGTCTGCAGACGGTCTTACTTTTTTCTTACCTACTGCGTTTAAAAAGCATTTTTTCAGCAAACGGACTTCAAATTCGTGTTTTTCAACCTAAATGCACCCTAAAATCAAAATTATTGAAAACAAATAATTCGTATTTGATTTTCAGTGGTTAAAGGGTTAAATTATTTTATTCCATTTTTGTTTTCAAGTGATTTGTTATTTAATGTAAGATAAACAACTCTCAATCCCCACATCTCAAATGTTTATAGTCACTTAAGTTGAAACAACTTAATCCACTGTATTCTAAAGATTTTAAATTCTTATTCATACGTATAAGTTTCGAAGTTCATGTAAATGTAATAAAATGTATGTCTATTTAGAATGTTAAAGTTCTGTTGGCTTAAACAAATGCATATGCATATAAAGCAGTACTCACATAAGAAAAACAATATGTCACAAGTTGTGACTCACAACTACAGTGGAAGCTGTTTTTACGGTAAATCTTGTAAGCGAGCGAAATACGAAACATTCTAATAGAATACTTTAATGAAATAATTTTTCTTAAATACATACACTTGAAAATTTCAAAAAAAAAATATGTAAGAGAATTTCATGAAAATTTACATGAAAGTGAAATCTCATTTTTAAAATGTCGTCAAAGTGCAAACTTCTAACAAAAATATCTCTTTTTCTTCTTTTATTATTTTGCTTATTCGAAGTTTCAGAGTTGCCAAGACAATTACTGAAACCGAACATCAGTCATTCGTGAATTAATATATATTTTCAAGTGCACGGCTTAAAAAAACTAAACTGGCAAAATGCTTTATTTTTTGCGAGAACAATAAAGCAAGTGTTTTTGTTTTCATTTTGTTGTTTCTTAACCTACAACTACAATTAATGTTGGAAGAATTCCAACCAATTGTAGTGGGGAATGTAAGAAGAGCTAAACTCACTGTTTATTGTTGATATTTTTGTTTAAACTTTGATATTGTTACAAGTGGAACTGTTGCTTATGATTCTTATACGCTTAATAGTTTTATTTGGTTTAATATCTTTAGTTTTTCTTAAATCTTTATGGATCAAGTTTCCTGATGATCTGGCCTAAGCAACCAGTGAAAAGCGCATAGGAAAAGCTTAGCCCATCAACAATAAAATTCAGTGTTTTTATCAAGAATACAAATTTGAAATTAAGCTCGACAAACAAAATCTTGTTAATTTTGATTATATTTATACATTACTAGAATAACCCTGCCCGCGTTGCTGGACAATACAATAACATACGTTTACGTCTTTGTATTAAAAATTAAATTTTCTAGACAAAATGTAATTCTCATAAGGAAAAAATACATCATAAAAGTACGCGTATATCGCATATTCGTAGAAATTTTTCGATGTTTTTTTATAAACCATCAGTGAAAGTAGACCTTTCCAACGCATGTACTCGTTTGATGTAATCGGTTGAGTGGTTCTCGAGTTATAAAATGACGAACAAAGAACAACTTATTTTTATATAGAATAATTTGCTTTCATGAAATCGCTTTCTTGAAATTTTCATCGACCTGGGGTTTACACATGAAAGTACATTCTTGCAAGTAGAGCATACGAATTTTCAACGAAAAATTGAAGAAACAGCCGATTGGCTGAAAGTGATAGTGAAAAAGGGTTAGTGTATTGCGACTTTCAAGAAATTTACTTTCATGTGTAAATGCTAGGTGAAAGCTAGCTGAAAGTTCGACTAAAAGTAAAAAATGTAAATGTGTTTGTAAAAAAGTGTGTGTATTGCGACTTTCAAGAAATAACTTTCATGTGTAAATGCTATGTAAAGGTATGTATGTTCATACCTAACAAATATTTGACGAAAAAAATCCAAAAAAATCGTGACCAGTAAATTGACCAAACTTAGGCTTTATATTTAACCATTTTTATTAATATATTAAACTTCATTTGTATGAAGATAATTGTATGATGTAATCTAGAAACTTTTTGATGATGTTTGATCTAGCCAAACTTTTTGCAAAAGCAAATGTTTTTTATAAAGCTAGTGGTTACGTGAAGGACTTCAAATATTAAATAGTTGTGAACATAGCTTAAGTTCAGACGGTTATTTAAAAGTCACGTTTTATTTTAATTCCCTTTAAAAGTTGCTTCCGAAAACACAACAGATTTAAACGATGATTTTCCCCATGTTTTTTGGATTGATTTTTTCCCCGTAATCGGAATTATTTACTTATTTATTTGTAAAAACAAACAATTTGTTTGCGCTCCGTGTTAAGTATTTTAAAAAGATGTTGCCACCAGTGCTGCCACAACGAATTCAATTTTTACAACCAAATTTTTTGAAAAAGTTACCAAATGTAAAAAAATATAACCAAATTTAAAGTGCTTTTTCTTAATTGAGAAAATCATTTAATTGTACCAAGAAAAACATATTCGTTCTTAATTATTATTGTTTTAGAAAAAAGTAACCAAAATGAAAAAAATATTCACATCTCCACATTGAAAAAAAATATAACCAATTTTGGTTAGAAATAACCAAAAACGGCAGCTCTGGTTGCCACATTGAAATAAAAAAAATTAAGCAACATAGAAAATATACGAATGTGTGTAAAGAAGAATTTATAAACCACAACGAAAGCAGAAAATGTGACTTTTTCTCTTTTTCTAAATCCCCATCTGAATTGGGTAAATAAACATGCACTCTAATTTAAAAACAGTATCTATTTTGTTATTTATAGTTATAAGGTGTGTGTTTATAAAAGTTTTCACTGTTGTCTTATAAGACGACACATTTGATAAGATTGTCATAAACACTAGAATTTGTGATAAAGTCTGTTTTAACGTAACGGAAAGTTTAAGTTATTAAGAGTGCCTGCATAGGACCACCAACTTTTCCCGAATAATTGGCATTCCATTAAAAATATACAAAATCAGCGTACCCAATAACAAATTTAAATTATTTTCAGCTTACAGAAAAAATTATTATTTTAAAGTCCGTTAAATAAAAATATGAAACTATTAATAAAAATATTATTAATATTTAATTAAAGAATCTTTAAACAGCTTCTTATTTGCTAATTTTTATACCCTCCACCAAAGTGGTGAATGAGGGAATTCTAAGGAATACATTTGTAACTTTTTTTAATATTCTTCTAAGGCTCCATAAGGTTCTTGATCCTTGAAATTACGCGCACTTTAGAACGACTCAAAGAAAAGAACAGTATATTTTTGTGTAAAATTCTATTAATATTAGATCTTTTAAAGTAAATGTATACTTTCTGGGTCCTTATACCCAGTAAAAACTTCGCTTACTTTTTAAAAATGAATAGCTTCTTCCACTCATTATTAAGTAGCTTTCTTCTTTAACTACTTCTACAACAACTTCTATAACTACTTCTTTCTGGATGTATGTTGGTAAAAAAATAATGATTTAATATATAATATAATAATTTTAAATGCGTTCATTTTGGGACATCCCCTGTAAAATTCACTGGTTCTTTCAGTAGAATTGTAAGTAGTGCTTTTATGTTTTTCTGATAACTCAACACATTATTTTGTAGGCGATGTTTTTACTGTGTAAGTAGTGAAGTCGATTTAACAATGCCCGTCTGAGCACGTGGTCCTTGAAATGGGTTTTCCGAAGACCCCAGATATAAGAGGGCTATGTTGCTATACATTTACATCGCATATAGTTCCAAATTGTTTGCAATTAAAAGTCAGCCAGATTGGCCCACAAATGGCTGAGATGTGAGCAAAAACCCACGACTAACTCTAATTTAACCCATAAATCCATTGTCGTTGCTTTGTTCCTGTGTATCTGGACAGCGGCTAAAGACAAGGTTTCCAAATTGGGTACAAACATCTTTGTTATCAATAAACACCATCCGAAAAAATGTAGGCGCGATTGGAGAAGTGGGCGTGCCACAAAATATATTAGTTATATTTAAACAACATTAAGAGAAAAATTGTCCATATTTGGGGCACATAGCGAGGTTATTAATACACCACTTCTCTAACAAAATGGGCGGTATTCGAGAAGTTGGAGTGGCATCTCCCGTATAAATAACAAATTGGTTTTGCATGTCTGGAGAATAGTAGCAGCAAAAGTTTCTAAATTTGGTACAATTAGCTTTGATGATCAATGAAATTTGGAAAAAGTTGGCGGGTTTGGAGAAAAAAGCACCGGTTTAAACTATTGCATGTATTTATATGTATATATACATATGTATGTACTTATATATGTATTTTTTTTCTATAACCTTGTGTTCTTATCGCAACATGGTGAAGGGTATATAAGATTTGGCATGGCCGAATAAAGTACTGTAACTTTTTTTCTCACTTAACACTGCGTGGTTTTGTCGTTGCTTAAATAGTTGCCATGAATGCAATGGACATTTTCAATTTGAATAATAATTCAATTGTTCTGTAATTTAAGCAATTATATAATAATTATAATTATCTGATACGCCATTTGGTCTACATACGCAATTAAACACGTTATCCATTAGAAAAAGTTTTTACAGTTTGTTCAATACATACTAAAGACCTGCACAGATGTATCTGTTTATATCTGTTTCTGTGTTTTTTCTAAAGTTGATGCGTATGGATGAGTGCTCTTGTGAATTACTTTATTGGCAACACTGCATCATCTCCTAAAAAGTCATGATCACATAAGGTACCATTACGCTTTTATAGCAAGAACAATTTTATTCAGAGACCCTAAAAGTTATAAGAGAAACGACAAAAAATCATATACATATAACCATTAATATTGATGAATTATAGGTAAAGGTTAAAAATAACAATTATCATTTAATATGTATACATATATATTTTATTCTGGTTGTCGTAACCAATCAAAGCAAAAAATATTTTTTTGGTTATGAATAACCATTTTAACAAATAATACCTATAATAATATAATATTAATTTGAATAAAATAAATTGGAATAATAGTGAATTAAACTTCCAAAAGAAGAAATGAAATTTGAAAGACATTATCGTAAATTATTTGAAACTGATATACATACATACATATAGTGAATTTAAAGAAGAATTAAATAAATTTAACAAATAATGTACAATGAATAGCTGGGCGATTCTATTCTGACGGGTGCAACATTAAGACGCTTTAAACGTCTTTTACTAATAGAATGAAACACATTTGCAATTTAGTTATTTCTAGAAGGGGTAACATTTTTTTATATACTATTGTTATCTATATACAAGAATTTATATGACACGATCAAATAGCAACGAGAGAGCTTTAAAGTGCATAACGGGTGCAACCAAATTGGCCCACTTTCATAAGATCATACTACAAAAACACAAAACTCTGTTAATTTTTAAACTTTTATTGTATTATTCTTTTTTATTGTGAAAGATGAGATATCAGACGATGATTATCAAATCAAACATCTTAGAGAAATATAATCCAATAATAAGAAATTTGCTCTTTAAGGCATGGCGGGTGCAACATGCAATGAATTTGCTGTTCGCGCCAAATCTATGAATCTTAATGATTCGAAGTGCACAACAAATTTATATTTAAGCTAACGTCTAAAAAAATTATAATATTTTGAAATATTGATATTTTACTTAAAATTGGCATCAAAAAAGTGTCAAATAGTGTGATTTGAAAATTTATGTTAAAAGTTGTCTAGAATAGAATCGCCCAGCTATGATATACATAAAAACATATGCACAGAAAATAATACCTCAAGAAAAATTTTAACAACACAGTTTGTTAAAAAAATTACTTTTTTAAAGGTTATTTGGAACCAAAATAATATAAAATGGTTTTAACAAAAAAAATATATTTTTTATTTTAATTGGCTACGACAACCAATCACCCTTATCGCGGTTGGCGTAGGCGTATTTAGGCGTATGTCGCATTTGTTGTCGTATTTAAAATTGAATGGTATCGTGGAAACTTTTCGCCTACGCCTACGACTCTCTATTTTTTGTAAGAGAGTCGCTTTGTAACAGATTACTCAATTTTTTTTTTAAGAAACACCCTGTTATGAAAATGTCAACAAATCACAGCTGATTATTTTTCTTAAGCTGTTGATTATAAAAAACAAAAACGTTATAAATACAATTGCGCCAATAAAAATAAATATTATTTTTAACAAATATGTTGAGTATTGGTTTTTTTTCATCATCAGAAGACGAAGAAGATTTTAATAATTCGGAAAATCATCTAAAGAAGCATTTAAGGCAGCAATGCAATGTATTTTCTTTGCCTGACAAAAAGTAAGTATTTATTTAGTATTTATGCATTTGCTGGACAAAATGTAAAAATATCGCTGTTTTTGCGAACTTTTTTTGAGTTATTTGGATCCACGTTCTCATCACTATAGGCATTTGGAAATGTTTTAGAAAAAGAGCAAGGTTCTTCAATCAAACTCAAATCTCCAGTGGTGCCCGAAATATTTTTTTTACATTTTTTCGCCGGATTACTAGTTTGAACAGTTTCTTCTATGACGATGTCGAATACCTCATCAGCAGAAAGCACTTGCTTCGGGGAGCTGGAACGAGCACGCTTAAGGCCAAAAGGTTCTTTATGCTGAACAATTGAGCGTAGTTGCAATAAACTTACTGCAGCCTCTTCAACTGGTGACAAAGCAAATTGCTTAAAAGCTCCTCCACCTGTTGCATGACTTTCAGCCTTGTTGTGGGACAGATTTTTCTTTAATTTAAACTTAAAATCTCCCCAAACCTTTAACCAACCTTCGCCTGTACGGAATGGAGGTCCTATACTATTGAGTTCTTCTGCGACTTCATTCCACTCATCTTTTGTATTAATTTTATTTAATCCTTTATTATACCCTTTTGCCAAGTACGGCTTTTTTCCATTTTCTCCACCAACTTGGAAATTTGTGCGGGTGTGGTAATTTTTATGCTAAAATATAAAAAAATAGAAAAAAAAACAAAAATTTAAACAAAAAGCTTTAAAGCTGCTTTTTATATAACTTACGATTTGTTTGACTCCATTTTTAAATAATTTTTATCAAAAAATAAACTCTGTCGTGAGCAAAAAACTTAACGACAGTTTTTAGCGCTTTTGACAGGCAAATACGCCATCTACGATACCGTTTTTGTAGTAGAATTATATTCAGTGTCGTATTCGCTGGCGTTTTTGCCAACCGCGATGCGATTTTCTAAAAACGCCTAAAAAACGCCAAAAAACGACACAAAATTGCCAACCACGATAAGGGTGAATATAAAATATAAGTTACGATAATGCTTAAAAATAACCAAATGAAAATAAAAGGAATTTTGCCGTATCCTTAAAAAAACAATAACCATTATTTGGTCCCTGATTTTATCGTGAGCGACAAATTTAATACAAAATTTATATGAATTAAAAAAAAGCTCTCTCCTGTAAAATTGAATTTAGTGATTACGTTATTTTCGCGGTTAAGGATCGAATAATAAAAAAGTTTCACACGGAATGACAAACTAAGTATACCCAGCTAGTTGCGGCAGAGGGTATAGAAAACAAAAACCCAAGAAAAAACCAGACATTTCACAAACACACACTGTGTGTTCATGCTGTGGCAGTACAAATTGTCGAGCAACAACAACAACACAAGCGAGAATCATTGTGATCAGGCCTGCCATATTTAACGATTTATCGGCATTTGGACGTTTTTTGCCTCTAAATTATCAAAGTGCCTATTTTTTGAGAAACACAATACAGTAATTTTTGGTTTATTTTATATAAATTATTAATTTTGGGTAACTTAGGGAAAAAATGGTTATACATATATATTCCATATTTGCAGTATTTTTATGGTATGTCTACACAACAAACACATTTTGAAAAATATACAACTTCATATAAGGGACTTAAAGCACAAGGGGAATCGATCTAAAGAAATTCAAACGTCCGGCTGGCTGGCTATGTAAACCAGGGTTTAAAATGCTATCGCCATATTAGCAAAAGCAGCCAAATTTTGTCATTTTCTTAATTAAAAAAAATCAAAATTGAAAAGTTCTACTGCTAAAATAGACCACACTTTTCAAAAGCAGCTGCTACTTGCTTTTTTAACAATGGCAAAAATTTTTTATTTAAACAAGCTCAAAAAGCAACGGCAATCACTTTTATGTTGTAGGAAAAAGAATGAAACAAACAGCTTCTGTCTGTTAGCCGCCAAATCAAAAACCAATGTATGCTAATAGACGCAAAATCGGAGATAATAGCAGCACAAAAGGTTGCTAAAAGTCACACTATTGCTGAGAAATAATTTACGACGACAAGTGATATTTTTGATGCCAGACAAACACAACAAGATTTTTTTTTTTTTTTCTATACAATGTAGGAATCAAATAAACGTCACAATTTGTGTGTTTTACCTTTTCCAAGCGGAAACGGTATTTGTATGGAAAGTAAAACAAATTTTTGTACAAGCTGTCAAGTTGTACACTGATCAGTTTTCTATCGTTGTAATCTGTAATCGTCGCCTGCTTTTTTTTATTAAACCGGCTTTTTGTTATTACCAGTCAGAGAAGATTTTTTTTTCTTTGAGCTTTAAATTTTTTTTGTTTTGTCTTTTTTAACTTGCTCTTCTTTTAGGAAAAAGGAAAAAAGCAAAAGGCGAAATAATCATATTTAAATTTTGCTATAAATAAATATAAATAAATAAATAATTTTTTCCAAAAGATATTTGTAACCAAAAAATTACTTAGGTTATCAATAACCAAAAAAATAAATTTTACTTTAATTGATAACCACAACCAAAATAAAATATATATAACGATAATGGTTAAAGGTTCGCAATTGAAAATTGAGTTCATCCGAACTTACTACTACTTTTATACTTAAAACCTACTTTTATTTTTTCGTTGAAAAATAATTTTTAACTGTGGAGTTAAGATCGTTTATTCTAGATCACCATAGGTTCTTAAAGAGACGAACCTATTGGTATAAGACAGTATATGTCTCCGCTGACTCTAATATGAAGAGTTTTCAAGCTAAAATTATATGGATCACTCTTATTAACGGTACCTGCCATTTACCCTTAAGTAAAATCTATTCATATAAAGGGTGTCTGGTGGCAAAATTATATTTTTAATGCGATTATTTTAAAAAGTAATAAACGGTGCGGATGGAGGTTGGCGCCGTTGGAATTATCGATTGGGAGGATTTGTTAGTCACAGTAGTCGAGTGAGCATCGCGCGTTCGCTTAGGAGACATTTTTTAAGGGCAATGATTCTTACGTAATTGCTCGTCGACAATTTTGTTCAAAGTTCATTTTCACTTAAATAGCCACGTCAACAAACAAATCTACCATTACTGGTCTCCAAGAACCTCCAACCCTCGATTGAAACATCAAATACCTTTACATGAGAAAATTGGGTAATTTTTTTTAAATTCTCGAAAAACAAGGCTCCGTTTTGAACAGTGTGTTCAAGTCGACAAATGACATGTGGATGACATATTCTTTAAAAAATAAAATCCATTTCCACTGCATTTCCATTTAACCGTTCAATGCTTTTAATAAAACTTTGTGTTAATTATTACATTTTTTATTTAAATTTGAAATTATAAATCTGCTATCATTTTTTTAATGACAAAAACAACAAAGCAAAACAATTAACCATTACATAATGCTTTAAAAAAATAAATAAAAATAAAATTTATAAAACATTTATTTTTATTTATTTTTAAAAGCATTATGTAATGGTTAATTGTTTTGCTTTGTTGTTTTTGTCATTAAAAAAATGTTTTATTGTGTTTTAAACAGTAATTTTAATTTGCCGTTTTTTCATAATTTGATTTCCGATTTGTTTTTGAAAATATGCCGATTTTTTACTAAAACCATCTGGCACCCCTGGTTGAATCTTATACAAGTTTTTATAAACTCTCTTATTTTCATCAACTCGCCAACAATATTTTAGCATACAACAGATAACCACAGATATTGTAGAAATACTTATGGTGACAACAGATATTTCTAAGCAAAAAAAAAAAATGTTATGACACACTTAATCCAAAACCATAAGCATCTGCTTTTGTTTTTAAGATATGGTGAGTGGGCAAAAGCAAAACCATACAATATCAGTTACACTAATTCTCTCATTTATATCAGTAGTAACAGATAAATATCTGGTGTATCTGTTTTAACAATACTTACTGATACACTCGTGCAGGTCTTTAATACATACATAATATGTATTACATATGTGTGTATATAAATTCAACTAAAATAAGGTTTTCCAGGCGGCATTTTACTTGATTCAAAAGAATTTTAAGTGCTCGTCAAAAATCAAGGTAATATACATATGTTTTGTCAAGGGTTTTTAAAGTACAACCAAAAAACACCTTATTATTTCTTAAATTTGTATACAGTTCTCCTTAAGCAAAGTTGTGTAAAGAGCAAATAAATATATCATCGTTTTGTTTTAGAGTATTTGTTTAGAAATCTATCAAAACTGCGTTTCCTTTATTCAACACTAATAACACTGTGATAGTTTTTGACCCGAAAAAATGAATTTCGATGAATCCTTTTCGAACTATAAGGGGGGAGGCCTATGCTAGGAAACTCTTTATAAGATGGCTAAAAAACCTGAATAATGGTCAAAAATCGTTACTTTTGATCGACATTAATGGTTTAAATTACGTGAAATTTTGAAAAAAGTCAAAACATTCCGTAAAAGAAAGTTAAGAAGGCAAAAAAACTAATACAGTCGAAGAAAATTTTTTTTAATAGCGCAGACTTAGCTATATTCATGAAAAATGGATATATACCGATTTCTTAAAAACTGGAGCCAATCTGACACTTCCAAATGTAGTTTCACACTCAGGGGACTCCCCCCCTATAGTTCGGAAAAGATTCATCTAAGTTAATTTTTTTGACTATCACAGTGTATGTAATTTGACAGAACTGAGGTGCTGATTTGTAACAGAAAACCGTAGACCCTGTTCAGACTTGCAATTTTTGTTGCAGTAATTCTTGAGTTTATAAGTCAGAGAGATAAGATGATCGGAGAGTTTCACAATTTCATGTGATTTGTCTATTGTTTCATTGTTGTAGTACTGAGGTCACTTTGTTAATACATTTTGATCTAAAACTAAAAATATAAAATTGTCTCGGTCTTGATAAAATATACATCATTAAAGTGTTCATTGTGTGCCACTGCCCCGATTTTACTTACATAAGTGTCAGTTGAATAAAGCGACGTATAAAGTACACAGGATTTTATGTGACTAGGCCTTTATTTCTTTTTTCAAACTTCAGTTACTTTTTTGTTAAAAAAAATGAAAGGAATTGACATTCATACATACATGTAGCTACTCACACTATTAATAAAAGCAAGTTTGTTAATTATAGAGCATTAATATTGTTAAAATAATGCTTATATAAATAAATGTAAGCCATTTCCCTAAAAATTTGCATAAATGATTAACTTGGTAACTCTATATTGTTTTTTGGTACTTTTTTTTAATTTGAGAAGTAAACAAATTATCTCAAGTTGACGCTTCAACGACATTTTGGAAATGAACTCGCAGTGGCATGTGTAAACACAAAAGCAAATGGCGTGAGAGTCGACTATTTCGAACAATTTTTCTTTGATAATATGTATACAACAGTGGCATGCCACTACTTGCATGTGTAAAGGCAGGGTTAACTGGTTTTACAACTGTGTCATTTTTATACCCTTCACCACAGGTGGAAGTTTGTTATTCCGTTTGTAATTTCTACAATATTGATATAAGACCCTATAAAGTATATAAATTCTGGGTCCATATGAAGAGTTTTACATTTATGTCATAAATGGTATTGAAATTCAGCAAGATTTCATTCGGGCATCAAATTTACTATAAAGCATCGTACAGACGGTGGTCAGATCTAACAATATTGTCAGTGTAATTTTTTTTAAATGTTTTATAAACGTCAGATATTGTTTAGCATGAATGAAAAAAACGAACCGAAGAGTACACTCGCTTCTGTACCCCTTATAATTCCTCTCGCCCCTCTTGCCTATAAAGTAAGAATCGCAATGACAAAAATCGTATAATGTGAATTGGGACTCAGAAAAAGCATTGGCAGCCCATTAAAACAGCAAAATTTTTCTCTGGCAGAATATTGTGAACACATTGCCAGACCTAACATTTATGTAAGATATAACCACCGTCTGTTCGAAGCTTTAGGAAAGGGAGCGATCAGAGCTGCCGTTTTTGGTTAATTCTATCCAAAATTGGTCATTTTGTTCTCAATTTGGAATTTGGAATATTTTTTTTTTTTTGTTATTTTTCCCCTAAAATAATAATACGTATGAATATTTTTGTTATATATCTTCACAGAAGAAATACTTTTCATATTTGAATACGAAAATCGCTTATTTGATAAAAAAAAATTTTTGAATTTTCTGCAATGACGATTATTGCGGTATTGATAAAAAAAAGTTTGTAGGTATAGTTATTGAGTTTTAAGTCAACAACCAAGTTTATTGAGTCAGTAAAAAAAGATGCTGCCCAACAAAATGTTTACGTGCTTTGTTAAAATAAATTGTTGCAAATGTTGAATAAATAAAACAAAATGTTTATCGAATCTTTTTTTATTTATTTATTTATTATTATTTTTTGATTAATACACTAAAATTTATTGTGGGAGGATAAGCTAGTTTCTATGCGCATTTTGCTGGTTGCTTAGGCCAGATCATTATTTTATTTTTTTTATAAACAAAAATTTTATATAATAAAAACAAAAGGTACTTAAAATTCATTTGTACATGTAAAGTATAAAAAAATAATAAATACATATACATATAATATTTTTATCGCGTCGAAAGCACGTCGCGATTCTTGTTCTGTAAGTCATTCCAAGAAACTTTGAGGTTGATGATCAATAGTTTTTTACCAAATGTAAATAAAAAACATTTATGGTTGGTTTATTTGTTTTTTCCAACGTTTCGTTCGCTTTTTTCGAACTTCATCAGGGGTTATTTTTATTCCATAATAATGAATTAGGGTTTACATTTGTATTGCACTTTTCAACTTACTATTTAATATTTAAAACAAATTAAATAAATAAATAATTAATAAATAAAATCCAACACAAACACCTAACAAAAGTCAAACTTAATGGAAATATCACAGAATTATAACTAATTTACAGTAGTTCCCGCTTAAGTGCGCACCGAAAGATGTTTAGTTTTCAACGCTTTTAAACGGGGAATCATTTAAGCCAAAGCCCGGAAAAATGCGCAATCAACGCATTTATAAAAACCTCGCTCAAAAAACTCAATAATACTTTTTTAGTTATAAGGGAATATAATATTTAGTATACCTAGTTCTCATACGAAATTATATATAATATTAAAACTAAAACTAATTCAATAAACATTCTGACATAAATTGTACTTATTTATAAAAAATATAATCATGTTTTGTATGTAATATGTGTTTTATTGGACCTTTATTATTTTCAAGTACATATTAATAAATTCTCGAGCTTTAGGTCTTTTTTTAAAAACTTTAAATGTTTATTCGATCCAATATTTCGGCAAATGTTAACGCCTTGTTAATATTATTAAAACCATTTATTATGTCTTCTTTCCATGGTTCCAATTTCATTTGTGCATTTGGGTACGTTCGTAAATGCATCACTGCCCTGCATCAGAAACGCAAACTTTTTGTAATGGCGATAAAAGAATAATTTTAATTTTTTTAAATGTGTGACTATTATTTTTGTGGAGTATTTCACAATTTTTTGGTCCACATTTAATTCACGCACCCTTTGTTTTGTTGCACATAGTATCTACGGATAAAACTAATGGCACTTAGTTGGACCCTCAATTATTTCCTCTTCTTTATCATCGGAAGATTCCGATAACTCTTTACAATTATTCTCTATGATTTTCGAAATTCAAGAGAAATTTACTTTTTTTACTTCAATTGCCGTTTTAAATAAATTTGTTGCCAAACATATAAGTACAAAAATACTTTTAATAACTTGCCTTGCCGGATATTTAAGAAAAAACCCAAGTTTTTTGGTTACGCATTTAAGCGATTTATTTTGTTCAAATTTATGTAATTTCGGACAAAAATAATGAATCATTAAAACGGGGAACGCATTTAAGCGGGATTTTGTTCATGTAATTAGCACATTTTGCGCATTTAAGAGGGGAAATCATTTAAGCGGGGTGCATTTAAGTGGGAACTACTGTAATTTAGCGCTTGTAAAATGTCCTACAAAATCATTCGGAGTAAAATAATAATGGAGTATTATTGACAAATATTTAAAAATGTTATGAGCACGTTCCAAAATAATCTTGAATTGAGAGAAAGTCGCCTCTTCTACTAGAACTTTTGCAGAAGTGGTTTCCTATATCTTTTAATAACTTGTCAATATCAACAACAAATGCATGCGTATATGCTGCAGGTCATACTAAATTTTAAATGTGGCACATGCAATCGTCCCATGAACAAGTGCAAAAATCTTTTTACAATAGCGGAGTTCAATGTTCTTGCAAAACAGCAATTGCAAAATATAATAGCTGTTTTGTTAAATCCACCAACAAGAAAACAGAGTTTCTGTTAGATTTCATAAAAAGCTAAAAAATTTTGCACATTCTTTTTTGCAAGACCATTTGTACCAAACATTGAACTACACTTAGTGCCAGTTCAAACACGTCAAGTTTGACTCGTCAAGTCTGAAGCTTTTAGGAGAGAAGGGAAAAGAGAGTGCCATTTCTTTCCACTCTTTCAAGACTTGACCAGTCAAACTTGACGTGTGTGAACCGGCACTTATATTCATTGGAATTACGAGCTGCCATTTAATATCAATTAGCAATAGGTTTGAAAAATTTAAAAATAATACCAAATGAGTCACGGGATACAAGCGTACTTTTTAGTTTTGAAATGTACCAAAAAAAGTACAATTGTACCAACTTTATCTTTTTTGTTGATAATAAGCCCGTAAAGGAACATATATACTTTTTCGGCTGTTAGATAATAAAAGATAATTCTTCTTTGACAATTCCAAATCTTTTATTAACATGGTCGCAAGCATGGAACCGTATCGTACTGAGGTGTCGCAGTGATCCAGAGCCGCACTAAAATTACGCAATGCAATGTCTGCCACTGTAATTTTTTTTTTGACGTTTGTGGCAAATCGTTCACATTTTCTTAAAATTCCTGCCTTTCATCGCTGTCTGGTGCGTATGCTTCGCTTTCGAAGGCGCCATATATCGATTACGATGATGCAACAGTTGACAACATTTGAACACCGTCACCTCTTATCGACATTGGATTAACCATAACACCGATGCACAATAATTTAACTGCCTGTTTTTGAAAATGAAAATAAAAATTTTTGTTTCTGAACTTATGTACATAACTTGAAAACAAAAACAAATTTTAGTTTTTTGTTGTCGTATCAATGTAAATTCCCAAACGGAAATTTTTAAATTACTTGAAAAAAAAACAGACAAAACATAACATTTGCTTTTGTTTGTTGGGAGCGAACGGGTTAGAGAAGCAATAGGGGTATATATAAAAAAAGACACGATTTCGTTACATAATATTTAAAGGTCTTACTGTAAATGCTGACTGTCCTGCAGGAATTAAAGTAATTCTTCCTTGGCCAAACTGTAATGATTTTTAGCGAGCTTTAATTTTCTAATTAAATTTAAAAATGTTTCTTTAGATCGAGATACTTGAGGTCAATGGACCCGTAGGGCAAAATATTGGTATTTTCGAGACGAAAACATTGATTCATCATACTTTGAGATCGGACTGTAAATGCCTGAATATAACTAGCCAAAGGATAGCTAAAGTAAGCCTCGTAACAGAAATATACAAACGAAAAATTCTGATAGTGCATAGAAAATATTGAAGGAATAAGCCTATTAAAGTATAAAAGCTTTTGAGGATTCTAATTTTACTAAGAATACACATTCGAATAATATTTTATTTATTTTAGAAATTCATGAATTAAAAATATTTTATTAAAAGAATTACTTAATTTATGCTTATAATGAAATAAACCCAGTTAATTTGCTCTTTCATACAAGTTATTAACGATAATTCGATTTGTTTTTTTCATTCTTAGAGGGTAGTCGAGGACTAGATGTTAATAATAAAACTAAGTATACAATTTTAAAATAATTATGTAGTCATTGAACTTTACTTAAATAAGAAGAACAAGTAAGTCAAAACAAAAAAAAATTAAAATTCAACATTTTTTGATCTTGGCAGAATTCGCCGGAGAAAAAGAGAACCAAAAATTATAATGATGTTTGTAACAAAAAATATAAAGGGAAAAGAAGAGGCTAATAAGTAAAAATTTGTTGGTTTTTTTTCAAAACCAAGGTATATTTATAGCAGGTAGTCTCGGAAAGCCAGCTGTTTATTTTTTATTGGCTTGTTTTGCGATACGAACTGTCAAATGTTGTATAGTAAACATGGAAACAAGTTTTTTGTCTCTATCTTTTGTCTCTATCTTTTGTCTCTTATCCACTCCTTTGCTGTTTGACAGTTCGTATCACATAACAACAATAAAAAGCCCTGTTGTTGGTTTTATTGTACAATTGTTGTAATCTCGCGGCTACCTGCTATAAATATACCTTGTTCAAAACATACAATTTAATTTTTTCTTGGCTGCAGTTCCAGACGATGTTGATCATGAAAGGCCTTTGATGATGACACGTTCGTTAGAGCTGTGGGCTGTTAATTATAATATTTGTTCAGTATTTTCGCATTAGCATTAGCTAGTTTTTTTTCTTCTACTTATTTCCACTTTGTATTTCACTAGTTACTATTTATGTATATTTCAACATGTCTTCTTAAGCCTATAGTACACGGAATGTAAAAAGTCACATGCGCATGTGGTTCTGACGTAATTTTGTCGTCATCACACAACACGAACTTGCTATTGTGGCTTTGTAGTGACGTCAGAGCCGCATGCACATGTGGCTTTTAACATTCCGTGTACTGTGAATCCAGATAAATACTTATGTTTGTATAAATTTTATATTTTAAAAATAATTTAAATTTTCCCAAAACTTCACAATTAAATAAATTTTTACAATTGGTAAGTAAAGGGTTTAATCACGGGCAGACGATTGCTAACAATAAACAATTTTTTTTTATTTCTCTTTGCTTATTAAAAAAATTGGTAACTATATTATTAACAGCCGTACCTAAATAAGAGCGGAAAGCGTTTTCTAGCTGTCAAAAATTCTGTATGAAGCATCCCTAAATGGCGCGACGTCAACGCTTTGCAATTGGAAAATTCGATTTTGACAGCGCTTTTAATAGTGAAGTTGACCGCTATTGTTAATAAATAATGGTAATTTAGCTGTTTTTTGTCAATCTAGCGGTTTCTTCTCTTCTTTTTATTTCTATTATGTGGGTTTTATTAAACAAGAAAGTTAACACAAGTTTGTGACACAACGTTTACGTTCTTGTTTAGGTATGGCATATCTGGGTAAAAGCTAAGCGGAAGAAAACGTTCCGCCTTCCGCTGTTGTTTAGGTACGGCTCACAGTGGGAAATTTTACGAGAAGGCGGTCAAAATTCCATAACTTTTGACTGGATCGGTATTTTTTTATGCGATTTTTTTTGTTCGATAGGTGCGATGTTAGGCTTTCATTTGCGCTATAAAACGTAAAATTCGACTTATAGGAGCAAAAGTTATGGGGAGTTCAAAATGCATTTTCATTTTTTTGTTGAGTTTCGGTGTAAAAGTTGAATATTTTAAATATGATTTTTTTATAATTTATCATTATTTCTCTTGTATTTTACAACTGATACTTATTTTTTATTGTCGAACTTAGATCCTGTCAGAAAATGCCAATATTTGGCCCCTGCAAATTTTTTAGTCCCAATATTCACAGGTGCCAAAGGTTGGCTTTTTTGGGACGAGACGAGTTGTTATAAGGATAAAACTGAAAAGGAATATTTTGAAAAATGCCCAAATAGCATTCTTGGCTATCGATAACATTTTAGGTAATTCAACTTTTATGTTTGGTTTGAGATGTATGTGTATTTTATTTTTATATATTAATACAAATATATACTTAAATCAAAAACAAATTATAATCTATAAACAATTTTAAATTAAACAATATTAGTGAAAATTTCTTCTAAATAGCTTTGGGTTTCATTTTCCAGAAGTTGTTTAGCTTCTTCGATTGAGGTTGATTTCCATTTTTGTCGAATATGGATATATGGATCTGATGTGCACAACAAAATAGTAATAAGATCTTCATTAGTACAACATCTGGACATTTTTCTTGTGTTATGCTCGCGGAAGAATCTGTAGTCTTTGTTCCTTTTGTCTTGCGCTTCATCAGATAGATTTCCAATTGGTAGCATATTGTGT
Source organism: Pollenia griseotomentosa (assembly GCA_963931875.1). Lineage (NCBI taxonomy): Eukaryota > Metazoa > Arthropoda > Insecta > Diptera > Polleniidae > Pollenia > Pollenia griseotomentosa. The sequence continues at coordinate 146,120,986 of OZ007563.1, forward strand.
TGAACTATTTGTTCCCCACGGTATAACTGTGGTTGGCATATGTCTCCAAGAGTATTTTTTGTTATAAAGAAATGCTGTTTCATTTGCATACTGGCCAAATTTTTTTGCATTTATCTTTCTGCTACATGATATAAATTGTAAAATGATCTGGAATCGTCTTATTAATTCAAAATGTACTCCTGTGATAGATGCTGCAGTTTCTGGATCGGAAAATAATCTCCTAGCAGTGTTTCCATCATTTGAATTTCCTTCTCCTTGTTTTGGCTGATCAATTATAAGGCCTAGGTGAAGGCATTTTTCTTGAATTTGTTTTTTGGTTTGCTTCCTTTTTTCCACATTTCTTTGTTTTTTTCTCACTGTTTCGCCTAACGGGCCAAATTCCAAATCATAACCCAATTTAAGAATATGCTCCATAAAACGAATTCTGGTATGAAGAGGGGACATTCCAAATTCGTATGCTTCATTGAAACTATTGTCTTGTGATGGGGGTTGGCTTAATTGACTTGATGTCTTTTGGCATATGGTACAGCTTGACTAAGACTTTGTTTCGGTTAATGGTTGTGCAACTTTTCCATCGATCATTGTAAGGAACATTTGAAAATTAATTTCAATGCAGTGGTCATCAAATTTAAATATTGCCGGTTGAAGTTCTTTAATTTGATCTTTTATTTTTGAACTTCTTCAGTTATGACATCTTTAGTTTCCTTTTTGTAAACAAACTTTATTGGTCTGCAATACTTTGTTAAAGAGGGAATTTCATTTTTCCATACATCCATTTCTATAACTCTACTGGTTGACGTCTCTAAGCCAATATAAGTTTTTCTTAAACGTAATGGAACTAAAGATACCATGAATAAGTAAGCATCAGATGAATTTTCTGAATTACATTGCTTGTATTGTTTCTGACCAGAGCTTCCATCACATCGCCATTTAGAAAATAAAGTGATGCTGCAATTTTTAAGTTTTTTTAAACAGTTAGCATCAAGTGTATATAATAATCGTTCTGCAGTGTGTTCGAGAAGAGCCTGCAATTTTACTTCTGCTGAACTTGAAGTTACACTAATAGCCGTTTGTGAAGGTAAGCACTCTTTGACAGAAACTAAATCTCGATATGCTGGAAAGATTCCACAATTTTTTTTATTGGTTCGCTTTCGCAGTTCTGTATACTGATTTTTTGTCAGTTTTAAATCCCAAAAGAGTGCAAATGCTTCTTCTGGAGTAAATTTCATTTCTTTAGTTGGTGTAGGCATACTTTTTAAAATCCTTTTTGTGCGTTTAGGGCTCGCTTCCACTATTTTTTTCAATTATTGCAATTTTTGTTTTCTTGTTTTGCGTTGGTTGAATTTGATGCAGAAATGAATCCTTTATCATAATTTTCACGTAAAATATAACTGCGTGCTAGTTTTCTTACCATTTACCTGCTCTTCCATTTTTTTAAAATTAAGTTGCAATTTTCAGGTAATTAAACTATGTAGTTTATGTTGCGGCTATTTACTAATGTTTAACCTTTTAACTTACTCAGAAATCTAACGTGTTAGTCTATTTATGTCGCCTATTCGTTTTGCAGCATCCGTTCACCCACATTAAGTTCATAACAATGGTAATACCTTTACCTTCTCCAAATTAATTGATAACCTGACGTGCTAGATAATTTATGTGGCCTGAACTGCTTTATTTGTCGAAAATTCTTTAAGATTCACCTTCTTTAATTTCAGTAATGTTTCCTTGCAGGACTTATTTTTTGAACCGAATATCTTACCTTGGGTCACAGAAATTGCTGTAGTTCGCAAGGCCGTATCCAGATGTGTGTACAATGGGGTATAGAAATGTAGGTTAGATTCTGGACTACAAGAGAGTATAGATTTTTTTGACGCATTTTGACGCTCAGGACTTATGCTCTATAAAGTAGGAAATTTCCGGGAAATTTTGACATTAAAAAAAAAAAATTAAATAGTTCTAGAGGTCGCAGAGTTTAATGCTTTAAACCACGTTTAGGTAATAAAATAAACTAATACACAAAACTTATTCTGTCAAAAAATCTTAAAAAACAAAAAAGTTATGAGCATTTCAACTTCAAAAATTGACTCAGAAATTCAAAACTATAACAAAATATTGAGAAAGTCCATTTCGGACCACCCTGTTCTCAATGAAATAGTTGAAATAGGGTTTAAATTTTTTGGCTCCCGAGGTTCACTAGTATTTACTTTCACATGAATAAAAAAATTTTAAAATCGGAGAACATAAAAAAAAATAATTTTGGCCGCCTTCTCAAAATATGAACCAGTGTGCGGCTGTTACATAGGAAAAAGAGAGACCAATGTAATGAGCCAATATAAAGAATTTGTAATAAAGAGATATAGTGATAAAGTAAGAGATAAATTCAAAATGTACCAATTAATTTTATTGTGAAATTTAAAGAATGAAAATTAATAATATAATTTGTTCCTTTTTTTTTAATTCAGTTACTTTTTGTAGATAATGTTATTATCAGTGAAGACAAAAAAAGCAATATTCAATACTTTTACAGCAAAAAGAAATTATAAAAAAGCAACAAAAAATTGATAAAACAGCAAAAAAAAGCACTAAAAAATGTTTTATTCTAATTCTTCCACATCATCAAAATTATTACAATATACTATCATGTGGGCTTTTATGTTTTCAAATTTTAATTTTCTACGTCGATCTGTTAAAAGCGTTTTGTATAAAGAGAAGCTTCTTTCTACATCAACGGAGGTTGACGGTGCATATTTAAATTTGAGAATTTCATTAGAGGACAAACTTTTTACATATTCATCTTTTGGAACAGTAGCAGACTCTAAAATATATTTTATTTCCAAAAACTGCTGATATCCGGGATTTCTTTTTAATATTTTCTCAAATTTCTTTTTATATTGTTGGTCCTCGATCTTGCATAGTCCGTCAAAAACTGCCGATAAAGCATTAGTGCTCTCTGAAATTAATAAACCCGCAGTTTGCAATTTTTTTATAGCAACCAAAATGTTTGCAAAATTGTATTTTAGAAATGCAAGTTGAGAACTTAGTTCGGAGTTTTCAAATATTTTTTTTGGATTGTACAATTGAGTCGGCATCTTGACTGTCAAGTTCTAAAACAACGGCTTTAACTTCTTCAAGATGTTCAGCGTAGTACATTGCCGCTTCTAACCAAGTACCCCAACGAGTTGGGCATGGAGACGGTGGAAGAGCAACATTAGGATTCATTTTTAGAAAGAGTTGTTTTTTTCGCGGTGCCTGTAAAAATTTTGTTTTTGTAACATATATTTTTAACATACATATGTATGTTTATATTAAAAAAACGCAAGAACTTTCAAGTTCTTTTTAATACACTCTTATTCCATTTTATATAATTTTCTTATAGAATTCTGTTTAATAGAGAAATATTTGTCATAAAATTCTTTTACTACAAAAATCGTATTAAAAAAACGACTTTTAAATTCTTGCGTTTTCGATTTCCAGAACACCTCTGATTAATAGTTACATATATTTACCTTTAAGAAAATATTTTTAACATTGGAAATCAATTTATTGACATTTTCAAAGTTTGTTCGAATGAATGCAGCTAATCGATGGATACCATGTGCAAAACATGTTAAATGAAGCATTTTCGGATACATTGCCTTTAGAGAAGATATTCCACTTAGCATATATGCAGCTGCATTCGTTACTACAAGTAACACTTTGTTATATTTTATGCCTAAATACAGAAAATTAATATGAAATCTAAACTCGATTTCTTTTCTACTTTACCATCTGGCCACAATAGTACACGTAACGAATCATTACAAAATGCTGCAATAGATGCGCCATTTGCCGTTTCAAGTACTTGCATGATCAATAAATAAGATTTATTGTCTTTCAATTCTTCTAAGACTCCAGAAATAAAATTTGCAACATATCTCTGTTCGCTGTCCGTAGTTTCATCTACAGAAATCCATATATATTTGTCTTTGGCTGCTTGACGCATTTTTTCTATAGATTCCCTATACAATTCTGGTATGTATTTCTGGCGGATGCAAGTTTCAGACGGAACCGACATTTGAGAATATTTCTCAACGAAATTTTTGAAACTGGGAGAACTACCTTTTTTTATTGGTATATTGGATTCTAACAGTGCTTTACAAAGATCCTTTTGAAATGTTGTGGCAGTTGGAGTCACTGGATATTCCGTAATTAGTTTCTGTGGATGGTTCTCTGGCTTAGAAGACGCGAATTGGTGTTTCCCACATCTTATATGTTGATCCACATTAGACTTTTTCGAACAATTTATTTTGCAGCAGCATATATTGCAAAAGAGCCAATTTTCTTCAATTTTAAAGACACCTTCATATGTTTTTACCATTTTTAATAATAAATTTCTATTACTTTTCTCTTTCGGCATTTTTTAAACTTTTTTATTTATTTCTATTTTAAACAGCCTACTATGATTTCAGTTGATTGTTTTTAAAATGAAAACAGAGTTGCAAAGGTAGTTACGAAGGCGAATTCACTTTTATGGAGGAATTCGCCTTGGTAGTAACATACGAAGTTTTTAATACAAAAATGGGAAGTTTAAACAAACAAATCCAAAAAAAAGCCACACCATTGTAAAAGAAGCAAAAAACAGCAGGTTTTATAAAAAAAAAGCATTTTAGTCTTCTCTGGTTATTATATTTATATGTATTTGAATTGAAAGAAGATTTAAAGCACAATAGTTAATGAGATTGAAATATTCTTAGGATTTGCGTAGCCCAGAGTAAGAGGTATAAATAGCAAAATCTCACAAGGATATATGAGCCGAAGATCCAATTCGAATCCGAATATAACAAATATAATGGTGTTGGGCCATACTTTTATTGTGAACTTTGGTCTTTGGCAGAGACTAAGTAAAGATTTCCTTATTTTTCATATTAAATAAAATTTTGACTTCTTACCTGAATTATTTTACTAACAATCGTACTTAAGTATTACACAATCCAGTTATTTATAATAATAGTAGTATTTATATAACTTTATATAACTATGGGACTAGAAGTCGGAATTTTTACAAATTAGCCAGATAATTTATTGGAGCAAAGACTCAGAACTCAGAATACGATGGTTTTTTGAAATAGAAAGTTTTATTACTTATTTTTGTTATTAAAGCTGCACTATTCATATGAGAATAAAATTAGTTTTTTATTACTATTGTTTTTTTGACATTAATGAATAAAAGGCGTAGGGATTTTTGTAGGGCAACACAATCACCAAATTCATAGACTCAAGCAAACAATTTGTTGATTTTGCACCTATTAACAAAATCATTATATAAATTACTAAAAGTTGTAAAAATTGAAAATTTTTAATAGTTTTTTTCAATACATGATATTTTTAATTTTAATTACAAAAATGATCAAAAAACTTTGCCGTTTCAAACAATGTGTTAATTGATTTAATCAAATATAGCTCAGGTTTTGACAATTCCCAACAATAATTCTACAAGTTTATATTATTTTATTTTAAACGAAAATATCAATTAAGATTATTTACTAAGTGATATTTTAATTAAAAATTTATTTATTATGGTGACATACTTTTAATTTTCTTTGAACAAAAAAAAAATTGAAATATTTAAGCATTTTCACTTGGTGTTCATAATAGAGTAACAATTTCTTTTGCAAAAACACACATTTGTCATTAAGAACCCGTTTGCAAATTTTAGCCACAAAAATATTATGCATTTATTATTATTTTTTACAACATTTTGTTGAAATTTTCATTCAAAACTAAATAAAATTATTTTAAACGTCAGAAACAAATTTCATACAAATTGTTTCTGAAGTTCTAGTTGACTCAACTTAAGTTACATTTTTAAAAAAAATTTTGTTACATTTTGGTTTTAAAAATGAAAGGAAAATATATGAAATATTTTAGGAAGAAAAAAGATAGAAGAAAAAACGAAATTGTTTCTCTGATTGTGAACGAAGCTTTATTAACAAATTTTTTTAAATGATAAAAAACTACTCAAAGTTTTTTCTGGGAAGTATATATATTTTGGTTCCTTATGAGGAGCGAAGTTAATTTACCGAAGTCCGTCTGTCCGTTGAATTGGGTTTTCTGAAGACCTCGGTTGTTAAAAGATTATATCACACCACAAAGGCCTCCGATTTTACCCAAAAATACCATGTTGTGTTTTTTATTGTTTTATGCATATCTCGATAAAGGCAATAATCCAAATTGGGTAGAAGTATCTAAGTTATCAATACAGAACATCCGCACAATGATCGGGATCGGAGAATTGGGCGTGGCACAAAATTGATTTATTTTTATCTTAAGAAAGGTTCTAGTCGCACCATAGTAAATGGTGTATAAAATAGCACTCTTACTTGTTTTATATAAGTTTGATTTAATGTTTGTATTTTTTAATTTTTATATATTTTTTTTTTTTATTAAGAAAATCTTAAAATAAGTATAAACAACCATTGAATCGTGCAGAAAGGGAACTACTTCAAAACATTAATTTTGAGAAGTATGGTTAATAACAAATGCAAGTTTTAAGTTCTAATCTCGTAGAGGGTCAACAGATTTTTATTTGAAGTAGTCTTAGATGATACTTTTTACTCTAGTTTCTTGGCAGTACTTAAATATGGTACATGAAGTAAACCCCTTTCTGCACTTAATAGCATTAAAATGCAAAGAACACGTAATATAAAAAAAGTTATTTGAACGTCGTTTTTATATTGTTGGTTCGGTTTCACGTATTAGAGTCCAGCAATAATCTTCCAGCATGCTTTTGTCCCAAAAGCCTTAATAATTTCTCTCAGTTTTCATTAAATCTTGGTGAGCACGCTCCTCTTGTTCGCGCTCACTGCACCAGGTTTTTTTTTGGAAAAAAATGTAAATGCAAATGAAGAATATGCAAAACATTGTCGGTGTCCACGGTTTGTCCAAGTTTCTGACTAAAATAATGTAAATATGCTTATTTTAATGATTCTGATATTGCCCTGCAAATAATAGGACTAGTCTAAACAAACGTGTAAAAAGTAGCCTTCAAGGGACTAGGACTATTCCAAAAGTAGCCCAAACGTATGGAAAAAACATGATCTATTTAACAATACGATGTCCTAGGGCAGGACCATATTACCCAGCTTTGGATATCAAAGGAGTAGTCTTAAAACTACTCCATGATATACTCAGGATGATTAAGCTTCGTACAGACGGTTGTCAGATTGTCATTTTTCTGATAATGGTGCCATTGTCAGATGCAGTAATTTTACACATCTGCCAAATGAAAATGAGCTTACAATGTTCACACAGTTGCAAGACATTTTTAGGCAATTTTAATGACAACATTGTAAGATCGTTTAAAAACGAAGACATGTCGTCTCACTACCCTCCAGATAACGAGACTAGTCCATACATGCATGTAAAGAGTAGTCCATAAAGGAGTAATAGTACTCCAAAACTACTCCAAATATATGGGAAATAGGTGGTCCATTTAACATCACGATATAACCCACCGAAGTAGTCCCTAAACTACTCCATGGAGTACTAAAGTGAGTTAGTTATAAAAGTACTTCATGCCACTACAGTATGGAGTACACTAAAGGGGTAGTTTAAGCATTTTTCATTTTTAACTAATCGCCTTTTATGGCGTGCCCTGTAGTCTATTATTGCTATTAATAAATATATTGACTTGGAATTTTTAATTTGTTTACCTTTTTTTCACAAATTTCACAAACTTTCACTTTTAAATAAACAATTAATAATGGACACCATCAGGGCTACCAATGTGTTATTGTAAACTATAGAAAAGTATATTTTCAACCAAATATACACCACACCCTGACATTCTTAAATGCTTTTATTATGATGATTTAGAATGAATTTGGGCTTCTGTCAAATTATTAATTGTGAAATTGTAGTGTCAGTATTGGCTGTTTTACAGCATTGCCACCATGCGATAAAAAATCAACAAGACGTGATAGCAGTGCTGCCACTTTATGGGTAATTACCCGAATTTGGTATAGTTTTTACTTTCCTGGCTATTGCGTGGGAAATTTTTCTTAGGGGTAATTTGAAATTCTTACTTCAGATACCAAAATAAAATCGAGATTCGATTTCAGTGATGACATTTATTTCTTTTTATATATTGTTGATAAAAAAATGCACAGTCTTCTAAACCGAAGTCTCGGTTTCTTTTTAAAAAAAGGCTTCAATCATTTAATATATTTTTCAAAAGTTCGGTTATGAATGTCGCAAGATGGACTCCTAGATTTGGATAAAGATGACTATAATAGTGATTTAGAACCTGAAGTCTATTGAAAAAAAGTATTGAAAGTAAAAACTAACCTGGGGAAGATATGTTTCCAATCTTCCAACATATAATTAATTTTACTTTTATCTGGTAACTTTCAAATGCTTTAGTTTGAAGAACTTTTGAAGAAATTGATTTAAAGGGGGGTGCTTTAAAGTCTTCCGAAATAAGGTCATGATGGCTTTATCTCTCATTCAATAGGGAGATAAAGCCTTTTGTTTTTTTTCCCATTTGAATGGGAATAAAGCCATATGGCGTTATTTCTCAATTCGTTGGGAAATAAAGCCATATGGCTTTATTTCCTTTGGCTTTATTGTACGGCGTCGTTGACTGCATGTTACGAATAAAATTAACAATGTTGATTCAATTGTTGCTGGTTTATCAGCATACACCTTCAGTGCCCTACGGAAAACAATCAAGAGGTGTCACATCGCACGGCATTAAAGTCTAATTGACTGTTTTTTTTCTCTAAATCAACACGTCGCCTTCATTTGTAAAAAAATTAGTTGCGAAAATCGATGACTGATTTTCAAAGTAAATTTGGATAATTTGGTGGCGTGGTTAAAGTGTAATTTTGAATTTTGCTGGTGGTAACACTGCGTGATAGCCCAATTTGTATGCCAGATACGAATTCAGTGCACCCAGATTAGTTAAAAAACATGCTTCGTACCTGCAGTTAATTCTGTTTCCAAATTTGTAGACCAGTGTTTTCTTTTTCGTCTTTATTTGCATACTTGGTTTTCAAATGTTAGCGACTATACATATACAAAATTTACATTTCAAATGTCAAATAATTTTAAAAATCATAAAATGTTGTGTAATTGATTAGAATTATCTTAAATAACTATTAAACTATTTATAGGAACCATCCCCTACTGCTTCTATCACAGCCCATTCAACAGTTCCTTATAAAAGTAATCGTGTTCTTCGGGAATATTTAGTTTGACTTTGTTTACTTCTTTGATTTTCTTTTCGTTAGTAGTTATTTTATCTGTATAAATACCTGCAATTAAAATTTGTTTAATAATAACGAAAACTGAGTTGATACCAATTTATGATGGTTTTCGAGCAGAGGTCCAAAATCCGGCTATTCCCAAAACGGTTTATGTTTATTACTTTAAATAATAAGATTAGGAAATATTATAAAATCTGTTCAACGATATAACGAAATTGATTAGTATATTAAAACTAAAAAATTATCAATTAAGCGCAGGTCTTTTGCTGAAGATGTTCTCTTTTTTAACTGATTTGACATTTCTAAACTTTTAATATTATTAATATTCAAACAAATAATTTGCGAATCATTTTCTTAGTGCACTCATTAAATACATTTTGACCAAATTTTCAGTAGTTCCCTTTCTACACTTAGCGATTCAATTGGTATTGTGTTTATTTTGTTGAACTGTTTATGGGTTTTAATCATGCTTAAGTTCATTAAATTGAATTTTCATTAATAAATTATTTTATGAAGAAAGGAATTTTTGCAACTTGTGTTTAATTAAAACTTATTGATAATTTGTCCATTACATTTACTTTAATGTAGTAATTTCACATCTGACCTAAACACTAAACACTAGTTCTAGTAAATATGTACATTTATAGTGTTTTAACTCTCAATAATTCCTTTAATAGAAGATTAACTATTTATTCTAAAACCTTCAGTTGTTAATGTAAAAACAATCCTTGAATAGGCAGCACGAAAAATAGTAAAACGAAATTTCGCAACTACAAAACCTTTAAAACTCAATTATGATTTCAAAAAAGGTAATAAGCTAATTTAAATAAACTTCTTACTTCTATACAGTAAAATCTCCCAAACGGTGACCTCATTTTCCGCTAGTAATGATTTTGATTATAATGTTAAGAGTTGTCCTTTACAAGAGCCTTCACTTGATTTGTGTTGTTGAATAAATTTGATTAATGATTAATATTTTAAAAGTGAGGGAAGTTTAGAGGTTGGGCAATGACCAGTTGCATTTAAAGGCGTTTCAATGGAAAATGCAAAGGCGTGTACGTTTTACGTCATTAATATAAATGCAGATTACAAATGTATTAAGGAGCGCGTAACAGTACTGTTGCATGACGAGATTTATGGAAAGTTTAATTGCAAGTGGCCATCCTAAACTAATATGAGATGTTTTATATACAAAAGAAATATAGAAGTATAGTCGAAATTATACGCAAGCTGCATTGTCGTATTTGGATGTGCGAAATGTAGCATTACATAACATGTAATATTTATATAAAATATAGAAATAGAATTCTGCGTTGCGAAATGAGATAATTGACTACATTTCGGCCATTCTGAAATTATTGGTGGTGTGCTTCATAGCAGGTGTGGAAAGGATTTAAATGAATACCTGCCATAAGGCCTACTTCATGGTGGATTTTAACCTGCCGCCACCGAGTGTGAGAGCAACCAGCACAATCAGGTGGCAAGGAGTACATAATCTAGCAAGATTATTTAGAAGCTGGCCCTATCTTACCTTCGTTTCCTTGGGAAATATGCTAGCAGCCTCTGTTGAGTAGCAACGACACCTACGGATAGTCCTTCCTCAGGCCTAAGTTTTCCACAAGTGGTGGGAAGTAAACCAACGGAAAAGCGGAACTTTGACAAACACAATCTTATTGAAGACAGAAAACACTTCCCCAAGAATCATACTAACGAAAGCCTTAACCAATACTCAGCCCGATGAGAACCATAAGGTGCTACAAACCTCGAGCGGATGCTTCATGACAAAAGCGTTATTCTTGCCATTTTATGGTGAGTATGGTTTTTTTGTCGTTACACTATAATTTTCAGTTACATAAAATTTATGTTCCAAGTTTCACAACAACGACTGGGTTTTTACGTAATCGGGTATTTTTGGGGAGTGGAATTTGTATGCTGGGTGAACTAATGGACATACGTCCAAACTATCAAAAAAAAAAAAATAAGAAGGCCAAACGAACGCATTTCGGTATCGGCTTTTAACTTTTTGCTATATCAGTATCGGTTACTGTATTTTAATTTTATAGGTATACTGGCCCACAAACTTTTTAAACTAATAAATATGTACCAGTTTTACAATTAAATTAACCAAACGAAACAATCATTATCCTTTTAGTTAAATATTGGCAATTACAATACGTGACAGTTTTTTAACCAAATGAATTTGACACCTAATCTTTATGTAAATTTCTGAATCCGAATATGAAGTCAGAATTGGCAAAAGTAGAACAGCTTTTGAGCAGGGACATAACAGCTATAACCAATATTTGAAAAAATCCTGAAATAATAATTTATCACGAATTTTTAAAACCTGCTCTCTAAATAATTGTTACAAATAACTAATATTTTTTTGGTCTTTGTAACCGTTATAGTTTGTTTTTGTTTTTTTTTTTTTTGGCTTCCATAACCATTACAAGAGATTTTAATTTTTTTTTTTTGGTTTTCCGTAACCAATACAAAAGATTTTTATTTTTTTCGGTCTTCCATATCGAATTTCACACAAGTTTTATGAAAATATTCGTTGGAGTTCAGCCAATGACACTCCTAATAAAATCTATGAAACAGGTTTCGTTACAGTCAATGTTTATGAAAAGCTTCATAGAATTAATGAAACTCTTTACAGAAACAATGAATCGTCAGGTAATGAAGCATTTTATAGAATCTATTAAAACAGTTTCATAAAAGTCATTCCTAAAAAGAGCTGCATTAAATTATCATTTTTATTAACATTTGTATTACTAGCAATATTTGCATTTGTTGCGGTTTTTGTTTAAGATTTCTTCACCCTCACTTTAGAATCGGTGAGATTTTCATCAATTTTAAGCGCTTGTTTACACTCATAAAAAAATGTCAGTAGAAATAGCGTAAAACCTCTGCAGAAATAACTGATCACAGTACCAGTATTTTCGCTTGTAGAAAAATCAATGAAGGTAAGAATCATTGTCTGCTATATTTAGATGAGCTTAATTTTAGAAACAAATTAGTTAATATTTAAAAATTAATTAAGCTAAAACCGGCCTTTGAATTTAGCTGAAATTTAAATTGAATTAGCTAAATTTGTAGCAAAATTTACAAACAATGTTCAATGATATTAGGAATAATTTCTGCTAAAATTTCGAAAAAAAACTTTTGGTTTTTGAACCCTCCAGATCAGGCCCGAATTTATTTTTGGAAATATAGTTAGTTCAATTAGTTCAATTGAATTAGAACACGTTTTACAGACTTTTATACTATCTTTTTTTCGAGTATATATAAAACTGTATATTTGTATGTTTTGCTTTTAATTATGTTCCTTTTTGTTTCTTTATTGTAACTATTCACACTTTTGTTAATATTCATTCGGGTATTGTTTATTACATTGATAACTCATTACTCATGCGTAATTAGGTGTGTTGCATATTCTTAGAATACATGACGAGACCTACAGTTCAATGCTGAATCCAAACGGCAAGGTTTGAAGTGCTTTAGAACAGAAATTACTTTTATTAGTTCGCTCAAGCCAACCGATAGTTGAGGATGTTAAGAAATAATTATTTCCTTTTGAAAAATGTTTTTTTTTGGTCGCTCGAGCCAGGAATCGAATCCGGGTCCTATCGGTTTCAGAGTCCACATCTTAGCTACTACACCAACAGCACTGACTACTCAATGGTATATAAATACAATTTTAGTACGAAATTTCTTGTATTTAAAAAAAAATCGGGAAAATATGCCTAAAACCGGAGCGATTTTATTTAAGCTCAGCACCATGATTGTGTGGCATAATTGGTTTCTATTTACCAAATATGAGAAAGATATCAAAAAATTTGCGGATCCTTACCAAAATCATTAAAAAAAAAAGTTCGTCCTTGTGCAAATATAAGTCAGTGTGCGAAATTTTATAAAAATATCTTAAGGGTTATAGAAGACAGAAAAAATAAAAATCTTTTATAATGGTTACCAAAGACCAAAAAAAATTAATAATCTTTCATAATGTTTATGGCAGAACTATAATTTTCTGGGTAATTTATAATTACTATTACAGAACCAATTTTTTTCAGTTATTTTTTCCATAACCTATTGGATATTTAGAAAATAATAACAGTTATTTCGGGTCTCTGCTTTTAAAATATTCCCAAATAACCGTTATATGTGTTTTTTAAAAAGATGATGTGACTGGAATGCAAATATCTTCAAAAATTTTAAACGGATTATGTATTTCTTTCTTTTTAGTGAAAGGTTATAAAATTTCTAAGATAACCATAGGTCGTTTGTGAAGATGAGTCAATAAATGGCAGAGTATAAGGGACCAAATTTCAAACTTTATTATAAATTTGATGATTTTGTTCAATTTTGCTCTTTTCAAGTTATATTTTTTTTAACAAAAAAATTAATTTCTTTAACTATTATCACTTACGACATTAGCCTATCTCACTACGAACATTTTGTGCCCAATAGGATCCAGATCGGTGCCAAAGTAACAGAATATAATTTGAACTAACCCACTTTTCGATTTGAATCAAATCAAAGAAAACCCAACAAATAAATATACAAAGCAAAATTTTTAGTTACAATAAATATTAAAAATAGCTTAAGGCCCGTTTTCACGATTTACCTATAAAGTTCGAAATAGTTAACGGTACCTTAAGCACTAGTGAGGAATAAAGTTACCTTCAACTATTTTGCGTTTTCACAACTTCTGTATAAAATAAACTTAACATTTTTGAAAATGTGGCAATACTAAAGAAAATACCGGCTATTTTTGCCAAAATTAGAATACGAGCTGGCAACTACGTCCTTTTTTTACATTTACAAAATATACGTATAATTGGAGTTGTCATATATAAACATGTGTGGGCAAATGCAAAATGAAAATGCAAAAAGAGCGAACGATGTGTATACATACCAGTGTTGCCGTTAGGATACGAAAGATACATTTGTCGTATCTTTTGACTACTTTAGGTATCATGTATAATCCTGACATTTTTCGTTTCTTTTGAATCTGTACGCAAAATGTACAGAAACAAAACGTTCGAGAATTTTTAGCCAACTAAAACTTATTAAGATTGATCATCGTAACCGACTCAATACTAATACAATAGCAGCCAAGGTGCATTGACTAGAAGGTGAGGTCAACTCTACAACAACACTGCTTCTGTGGTCGGATTGTCAAAAATATTTCTAGTAAAAAAGGTTAGTTTACATAAAAAATTAGTTTGCATACACACTTTGACAAGTCGACCACCGAAAAAAACACCATATGTGACAGAGCATAGAGAAAGGGACCAGTAAGGTAAAAGGAACAGTAAAAACCAACTACATAAAACAAGAGGTAGGGACGACCTACGCGCGTTTTCAAGGTTGACCAACACGTCATGAGATGTGTCGCTTTCAAATGAAACCAATACCAACACGCTCAGTGATGGTACACCAAAGATACACGTATTTAAATCTTTAAAATGGCTCTCCAGACCAAAACCCTTAGGTCCCTTTCTATTTTGCGCCTCACATATGTATAATGGTGAAAGAAAACATTAAGGGGTTGCAACATACGATCCACCTAAATCGATGATTACTAGTAGTGCGAAGTTGTTCTGAGGAAACATGAACATCTATTTAATTTTTAGGAAATTTATATGAACTTTTTAATATAATCGCCTTAGCATAAACGCCTTAACTCGAATATTAATTTTTACAAAAATGAATTTGTTTTAATAACATCCAAAGATAGTTACATATAATTAATTTAAAAGTTTGCTTACTGTATTTTTTAAAAATTACATATGTACTTAATATTTATGACTTAAATAAATATAAAAATGAATTTATACGAAATTTTTTCTTTTCAATATTCATTTAAATATGAAATAAAAATGTTATGTTAATTAATGTTAAACATTAAAAATGGATTTTCAAATTTTTTTCAAAACGTATCTTTTTGGGGAAAAATGTATCTTTTTAGAAACTAAAATGTATCTTTCTCGAAATTTTACTGGCAACACTGATACATACACAAAAAACAAAGAGCAAAGAGCACAAAGCCAACAAAAGCAAACGTAAACAAACCAATACAATGGCACACATGCAAAGCTTTCAATGTAGTGGTGCCCATACCTGTATATAAAAAATATGTGAATATAATATGGCAATCTCAAATCTAAACCTTACGACAAAGTTAAAGGTAGAACGTTCCTCTCTTTAGCTGATCCTTCACTTTAAGATTAAAGCAGTAACGTCCAGCTCATATGCCCAATGGTCAAGCTTTTACAAAAGAGCTTTTGTGCTTTCACACCGACGAGAGCAAAACAGCCAATCAGATCGCGGTGACAATAATGCTTGTTGCTTTCTTTGCAAAAAAAGAACAACAAATTGTAAGAACGTTGCAAAGAAACAATAACAAATTGTAAAAGCTTTGAAAGCTGTATATCGAAAATGCTAATATCAAAGTATGCGTGTTTGGACGTAACTGAATTAAAAAAAAAATAACTTGAAAAGAGCAAAATTGAACAAAATCATACAATTTTTAATGAAGCTTGAAATTTTGTCCCCTGTAGCTCTGTTATTTCTTAACCAATCTTCCTTAGCAATCCATGGTTATTTTAGAAATTGTATAACCTTCCACTAAAAAGAAAGAAATACATAATCCGCTTGAAATTTTTGAAGATATTAGCATTTTAGTCACATCCAGGCTTGCCAGAAGATTTCAAATTAAAAGTGCTAAATCGATAAAAAAAAAATGCTAAATTGTTCTACAGTAAAAAACAAAAGTGCTAGTTTTGTAACATTGATTTTTATGAATATAATAAAAAATTTACATTTTAAATTTTTTTGCATATTCCTTTTGTTTAATATAAACACTTATTATATGTTACATTATAATATATTTTAAATAAAGTTGTCACAACTGTTTAAAATTTCTATTTGTCACTTTCATCTTCCACGTATACTAACTCATTTTGGTACTTTTCAGAAGAACCGATTTTTTTCAATATCGTCCGATATGTTTAAAGTGTGGCAACAAACGTTGCCTTATTTTGCACCTTCTCTTATGCGTATAACTGAACATTACAGTTCTGTTTTCATTCTAGTTCGCAGCAAGGTTTTAAGAAAACCAGACTTCGCTCTAAGCAACACATACAAATTTAGAAATAGCAAATAATTGCAATTGATATTCCGGAATAAGTATAAAAGACAGAAGTGCCAGAATTCCAACGAGCATTTCTGAGTGCTGGCATTGCTCTAATTTTATTATAGGGAAAATAATCGTGGTTATTCCAAAATACGCGTCGAATCCTAATTTATATATGTAAGTATTGCATGTCACACTTATATCAGTTTTTTAAAAATTTTTTCACAAATAACGTTTATTCAAATTTAATGATAAATCAAATGGCTATATGATCTTATAAAAAAGTAATTCCGTTTGATGCGAAAACTTTTATGTGATTTAAAAAAAAAAAACAATATTCTCTATTTGACTATGCTATGCAATTTTTCCTTTTTGCAAAAATTGTAAAAAGTTATATGCATAATATGTATGTACTTTCTTGATACACTTAAAGAATTGATACTTAACTTGAATTGATTATGTGAGTTTTTAAGTAGTTTTGGGATCTAAAAAAAGTGCTAATTTGGACCAGATAAACGGGACGCAAATCGAAACGACGCAAACCGAAGCACGATTTTCCATACATTTCTATTGATTTTTATTTAATTGGTTCCGAGATTCATAATGTTAGCTCATAAAAGGACTTCTCATTTTTGTAAACTGTTTATGTTGTAACGATGTAGCGGTTTCATTGTTATTGTAGAAGAGGCTAATCCAAAATGCCCAGTTTTTGTCCTAAATTTATTTGCTTTTTTTTTGGACTCGTTGTTGCAAAATATTTAGATTTAACTTCACTTCAGCAAATGTAATTTGAACTTTATCTACTTCACATACATATTTACATTAGACTTAAACGGGAAATCCCCTTATTCGGTTATAGTTTTGAACAAACATTTTTATATTAACGACGCAAATCGAAGCACTAACGACGCAACTTTGAAGCCATTCGACGCAAACTGAAACAAAAACGACGCAACTTCGAAATCACAGAAATTTTAAAAAGACGCAACTTCGAAACGACGCAAACCGAAGCGACACAAACCGGGTTATTGGTGTATTAAAATGTGCTTAACTAGCACTTAGCACTTTTTTCGAAATTCTTACTGCCAATTCAGAAAAAAAATGTGCTAAATCTAGCACAAAAAGTGCTAAACTGGCAAGCCTGGTCACATCATCTTTTTAAAAAACACAAATAACGGTTATTTTGGTATATCTCAAAAACTGTTCTACTTTTCACAATTCTGACTTCATAATGGGATTCAGCGAATTTATCTAAAGGTTAGCTGTCAGGTTCATTTGCTCACGACTTTGTTGAATATTTGTCACGTAGTGTTATCAAAAGGGTATGTTTATACAAAAGTTTAAACATTTTTGTTTTTTGACAAAAGTCCGAATACTGTGTTTCTGGTAAAAATCGCTATAACATCAACAGATTTTTAAGTTAAAATATATTGAATGTTTAATATTTCTGGCTCGTAAAATATATTTCATTCAAATGTTCTTTGTAGGATTGAAAAGAAATGGTAAAAATAATAGATTCCGGGTTTAATTCCCTTTCGTTTGTAGTGTCTACATTTAAATCATGACTGGGCGTTGCTAAAATCACCTTTTTCTGATCCCACACGCAGAGAAAAAACATGGTTGCATATTATGGTCCCCTCATTTGCAACAAACAAACTATTTTTGATTTTAACGTAACTTTTTCACGATTAACAATATTTTTTTCTATTAAACAATAAAATGTTTACCTCCCTTGAAACTTCAAATATGGTTGAATTTAACAATATTATGCAAGGACCCTAAATAACAATTATTCTCATTTTTCAGGTACCAAAAAATTTACCACTTTTAAGAAATATTCTAAAAAAATGGCTCATAATTATTATGTATAATGAAAATAAATATTTGTTAAACATAACTATTATATCCAATTAATATCTTTTTACATTGCCTCATAACTATTATGATCGATAAATATTTATTTCTCTTACAGATAACTTTTACTAAAGATTTTTATTGTTTTTATTTACGATAATAATTATTTTGTATATTTTCTTGATATTAATTGTTTTATTTTTGTAGATTATGCATGTGTATATATACATACACATTAAAATTAGTTATAACTGTTATGTTATTTCTTACTCATAACAATTAAAAATAGTTAGTAATATATCTATCGAATAGTAACAGTTATGTTTGAGAAATACTTTTATTTGATAACCATAATAGTTATCATCAATTTTAAAAAATAAAAATTGGAAATAATAATTATTCTTAATAAATAAAATATAAATTTATTCGTAATTATTATTCGCAATTGTTATCGAATAAAAGTTATAACTATTAAGTCCTTGATATTATGTTTTAATAAGATAAATCTAGAACCATACTTAAACCATATTATTGTCACCGGCAACCATGTTATGTATGAATTCAGCCATCCAGCAGCCATAACTATAATATGGTTAGCATTGCCATAATATTGTTAATACTTTGGTCCAAATTCTGGAAAATTTACCTGCATTGTTAAAATCCATCCATGTATGTTGCTCTTAGAATATGACTACCATATTTTTTTGCGTGCAGCTTTGGGCTTTCTGGCAAAATTCAGTAAAATCGAAATTGTGATACGTATTTTGTTTTAAAGATCGTTGTTTTTTTTTCGTTTTATTAAATTTTTTCTTGTTGTCTTCTTTTCATTAATCGTAATTTTTTGTTTAAACAATGATTATGATTCTTATACGCTTAACAGTTTTATTTGGTTTAATATCTTTAGTTTTTCTAAAATCTTTATGGATGAAGTTTCCCGATGATCTGGCCTAAGCAACCAGTGAAATGCGCATAGGAACAGCTTATCCCATCAACAATAAATTTCAAGTGTTAAATTATAAAGAAAAGTTTTTTAATTTTCTTATTTTTTTCCTTTTCTTTTTAATGATATTCAATTACAATGGGTTTAATAATCTGTAAATTGAGGTTTTAGTGAAATGAGTTTTATATACTTGATTAAAAGATTTACCTTGATTAAGCCCTAGATAAAAGAATGATTTTAGGAGCCTATTTTTTAATTTTAGAAGCCTTTGTATTAGTTGATTTATTTCTTGGGCAAATTTAACAAATTATTTTCCATATTGGCTTAACTATAAATAGAAGCTTAGTTTCGATAATTAACTAGTGGGGTCTTCTTGGTCAAAACCAGATGGATGCAATTTTAATGTGGTTTATGGAATCCGAAATATTTAATTTTACACACGAACTGGTCCAATATTATAATTCAGGTTAACATATGCGTTTTAATTAAAAATATTTACCAGCTTCAGTATACTCAATGTCGACCGAAAGATGTTGATGCTATCCCAGTTAAAACGGAAAAGAATGTTAGTTACTTGACAAGAAACTACCACGAGTTTATGAAATTGCACTTTGTAACAACCAAATGACATTTTTTTCCAGACACTAGGCCACTAGTGGGTGTTTTGTTACGTGATAGTTTTTTCACCATCTCAAGTTGCTTGCAACTCAAACAAGTCATTACTTTTACGACGGTTAAGAATTTTAAAATAGCCAAGAGACAAACTACTGCGTTATTATTTTCTGCATGTGCTGTTGTCTATAAGCGGTTGCGTTTTATTTGGTGGTATCCACAGTTTCCATTTACATTCTTCGTCATCTTCTTCTCGTTCAAACGACATTTTTTGAAGACCATTCTGTTGTTCACTTTCAGATCTGGTAGTTGCTGGTCATTGCTTTGTATTTCTTTTATCAGCCCCAGATATTCGCCACTTTGAATTTCGGCTGTTTCAAAATCAAAAATATCTTCTAGATTTATTTCTTCAACGCTTTGTTCTGGTTGCCGAGATAGCATATCAGCTACAATATTTTCAGATTCTTTTCTATGTGAAGTCTATATTAATCTGGACAAATATAAGTAAATAATTAATATTATAAAAAAAAATTAACAATTAAATTTTAACTTACGAGTTGAGAAGCTGCCGGTTTCTTATACTCTGGCTACAAAGCAAATATTTCTGACGTACATTTCGTTTCAAAGATTTGTTTAAAACGATACGCAGCACACTTCCTCCAGTAAAGGTCGAAATCTGCGTTACTGATTTCACTTCTTAGACATTGTACCCAAAGTGCATAATTCTCGGAGGGTTCTGTAGAAATTAAAAAAGATAAACATATATGTATAAATTTATAATTCATTGCCATTAGTTTGTAACAAATATTAACACTTACCATATTCAACCGTTTCCTCTGAAGAAATATTTTGTTCCTTAAAAACTTCCTTTGCCAAACGTTTTAAATTTGCTAACTTGTTATAGAGTTTACCTCTTTTACCATTCGTGTAAAAAGACTAGAATAATAAAATTCAAAAAATTTGAGAAAGTATTATTAGTTATTAAACAAAAACGAAGGCAATTATTATCAATTCCTCTGTCGGAAATATTTTGCAAATTTGCTTTTCTATGTCTGCACATTCCGAAAGATCATACCCATTTACTTTCAAATATTTTGTTATTGTGTTTAATAACACGGCACGGTGTTCTTCTTGGAGAACATTATTTTTTTCGTAGGATTGTATAATATCATTTCCAGTTTTTGTGCTGGAAAGGATATTGCAGACAGAGGGAAAAGGCCGCTTAATTGCTGTTTTGGGAGAGTCATCTAAAACTTTTAATTCTGCTTGTGTTACTACTTCATCGCATCCGATTCTTTTTTTCCAATTTTTTAAGTTGAACTCAAAATGAGCCTGATCACCAATTCGAAGTGATAAAAAAAATTTTTTAACGTGGTGTGGCTGAATAATTTTAAGCGTATTTATTGTAATGTTTTCTTCTGCAAAAAAGTAGAGGAGTTTTTTGCTTTTTCTAAGACTAAATTACTCATACGTATGTATATTTATTTATATTGACGCAATTGTCAAAGTTCATATTGAAAAAACACTTAAAAATACATTTTCTTTTCAATGTGGAACTTGGCTATTGCTTGAATAAAAATAAAGATTCTTACCTTTAAATTTGTCGCTCAAATGTTGAAGGTTCCACTCCGTCAATAAATTATTTATCTCAATGCTGCTTGAATCATCCATGTTTTTGCTTCTTTAACGGTTTTTTGTTATTATTGTGTTGTTTAAATATATTTTTTTTTTGCTTTTAACTTTGGTTATTTGTTGTTTTACTGCCTGTCGAAGGAATTCTCTGTTAAGTACAACTACGTTTAAAATAAACAAAAAAAAAATTAGAATTTGTTGTAATTAGTTTTAATTTTGTTTTATTATTGGTAAATATTTTTATAAAATTCTTTTAGTTTTATAAATGCCTTTCCGTGACTTGTTTTAATTTGATTTATTGGGGGTCCTACAATATCAATAATGTTAATATATGAATATTGTTTTGAAATATTTTTGAACTCAAAAGCTGAGTAATGTGTATTGAACTCAGCGAAAATCTTATTGCAACAAAAAATTATTTGCTTACATATGGTTGTGACAATGAATTTAATCTGAGACAGTTCAAATTCAGTAGTAAATTTTGCAATAATTTTTTTGGAATCGTAATTATAACCCCATATATTTGCTTCTAAAAAGATTGAAAAGTCATCTACAGAAATGTTTATCTTGTTGCTTATTTTTCTTTTTACATCTAAATCTAAGAGTTCAGATTTAAAAGCATGTCTTTTAACTTTTCATCTTCAAGCAAAAAATTGGCAAACGCTGTTTGCTGCTTAAATGAAAAACTTTTTGCTATGTTCTTGCGAGATGTAATTACGTGGGAGTAAATTTTGAACTTTTAATGCTTTCCTTCATATTTAACATAGATGGGCATTTTTCAGTACCAGTACTTTTTCAGTATTTTCTTTTTTTACTGATTACTGAAAAAAAAAATCAGTATTCAGTAAATTTTACTGGTTATTGAAAAAAAAAATCAGTATGCAGTAAAAAGTACTGATTACTGAAAAAAAAATCAGTATTCAGTAAATTTTACTGATTTGTGTAAAAAAATGCAGTAATCAGTAAATGATTGATAGTAGATACTGTCTGCCTTAAAAATATTACATACACATTGTAAGAATAGTGCCGTGTTTTCACTTTTTTAAATTATTTAAAAAGGAAATGTGTTATTGGGTAAAAAAAATTTATTAACATAGTTAAAACAACGAGTTATTTTAACTTACAATGAAAAAAAAAAAAAATTAGAATACATGCTGTGCTATATGCTGTTCGCTTTTCTAAGCACAAGCATTTCAAAATTTTTGTCGCTAAGTTTTTGTCTTCTAGAGCGATTCACAATCCCAGCAAAAGAAAACAGTCGTTCTACAGGTGCTGATGAGGGTAGTGGGGTATTGTATTTTATTAAAACGTTTTTTATTGCATTGTGCTTATGCAGGCAATTTGTTGTTGTATCCCGTTCGGCCAAGTATAAAATTGTTTCCTCGAGATAATTCCCCACATCGCTTAAATTGGACTGTACATCATCATCTGGTTAAGAAAATTGGATAATCAAATATACACATTAATATAAATATCAAAGGAAAATAAGGTGCAAAAGTTAACATCACCTTCTTCTCCAAAATCTAAAAATGAATTTTCCGGCGTTTGAGGCACAATACGGGTTTCAGTATCCGGTATCTTTCCGTATTTTATTATATATGTATTTAACATTTGTTTAACATCTTCCTCTGTTTTTGATGTAGCCGTAGAGGTTTTAAAAATCGGAGCTTTATTTCAGGTATAGTTACCGCCGCAATGATAGCATCCCAGGCGTGTAGTATGAATTTTTTCAATTTTACCTGCTGAAAGATCTTTTATGAATATCTTTTATATCTTGACTTAAAGTGTCCATTATTTTATTAAAATCAGTTGTAGCCAAAAGATTTAGTGTATGACTTGCACACGGAAAGTGTTTAGATAACCTTATATTTACAGGTTGAAACTGGGGGCCTAAAATGTTTGCTTGGTCATCCGAATCAGATCCAGAGTCCTCATCATCCCTGGTTGCAATTTTTACAATTGATAATGTTATTAATAGCACCGGGTGGTTAACTTATGTATCAATATTAATTTACAAATTTTATACAAAAAAATTAAAAAAATATAAAATTTAAATTAACATTAATGCAAAGTCTCCACATGATTGGCGTGGCATACTGGTTAGTGTTTAAGCCGCTAATCCTTAGGATCAGTGGTTCGAATCCGGCTTTGGTAGACGAGATATTTTTTTTAAACATTTTAAAAAATAAAAAAATAAACTTTTTTCTCAAAGTGAAAACACGCCACTATTCATAAAATGTGTATGTATTATTTTTAAGGCAGACAGTATCTACTATCAAACATTTACTGATTACTGCATTTTTTTACACAAATCAGTAAAATTTACTGAATACTGATTTTTTTTTCAGTAATCAGTACTTTTTACTGAATACTGATTTTTTTTCAGTAATCAGTACTTTTTACTGAATACTGATTTTTTTTTCAGTAATCAGTACTTTTTACTGAATACTGATTTTTGTTTTCAATAACCAGTAAAATTTACTGAATACTGATTTTTTTTTTCAGTAATCAGTACTTTTTACTGAAACGCGTAATGCAGTAAAAAAGTAATGCAGTATGCCCATGTATGATATTTAAAACACCATAAATTTCGGAGCGGTCCAGATTGTTTTATTACTGTTGTATAGTGAAGCAGAAAATGAAATTTTGGTGTCAGATGGCATTTGAAAAAAATTTGATATCTTCTGTTTAAACACTCTATTTTCGACCTAATTTGTTCTACTAGAGCATCTGTTACTTCATAGCAAAACATGTCTTCTATAAGTTCAAAAAATTTTATAATAAATAACCAAACACTGTCGCCATTTGGAATGTATTCAACAACATTTGTTTTGCTGACATTTTTCATTTGTGGTTTTCTAATTCTTGAATTCTTATTGAAAGTTTTTCGTTGCCTTTATCATGCTGATCGTATCTAAATGTTTTAAGGCGTTTGTTTAAAGCTTCCAAGGTAAAGAATTTCATTTTTTTAAGAAAATATAATATAGAATTAGACAGAACGTGGTGGCATATGCCTTCAAACACATCGTGCATTATATCTACGGAAAAGTTTTCCGTACAATGAAACGAAGGTATGTTCTTAAAATACAGATACTACTTATTCCTATTTCTCGCATAGTACCCCGATGGATCAACTCTTTGTAGTTAATCCTATTTCTTAAAATGCATTTATTTTCATTAAATTCTTTTGGCACTCTGACTTTTTTGATAAGCAAAATCTACAATAGTAATTTGCAGAGAAGGATTTTGAGAACCCGAGGGTTACGTTTAAGCCTAAGTTATCACCCAATAGAAGTCCCATGACAAATTTTATATTTTTATAACCATTCTTGGTTTTAATATTAACACCGCTAATTTCTAATTTTTTTAAAGCATTGACAAAATGTTCAAGAGAGTTATTACCATGGTTTCTAATGTCTGGCGATTTGATTGAATTTGCTAAAAAAAAACATTGCTTTATTTGGAAGATTTCTCTGGAATACATGGGAAGCTATAATAGAAATGGCACATCGAGTGCCTATTGCTTTTGGACCCAAGCGGGTTATTTATACCAAAATCATCTCCGTAAAGAAAGTATGGAATTAAAGTTTTACCGGGATATAAAATTTTTTTTTGTTTCCATAGCTTACCTTGTATAAAATTTTCATACTTTTTGCATTCTTCGATATGTTTCATATGTTTTAAAACGTCATCAAGGTAATCATTTTTTTCAAAGATTTTTTTGAATTAAAATTCAAGTGTCATTAGAACACCACTACTTTTAGGATCGTTGTTAACAAAAAACGTTTCAATGGTTCCTATTAGATCCTTGTCTTTTAAAGTTTTTTCAAACATATTCGAAAATGCTTTTCACATCTAATAAAAGACTTGACAACGTTGTTTCAGCACAATTGCTTGGGATTTGGCACTTTTCAATGACATTAATCACAGGTATTAATATTAACTCCTCCACCAATTTTCGTATGCTATTTACATCGGAACGTGAAAAATTGGCAATTGAGTGCAACTTTGTAATAAATTTAGATGCTGAGTCATACATTTCTGTAGGGTTTCTTTTGTAATCAGAAGTTTTTGGATCGATGTGTGAATTATTAGTTTGGTTTTCGGTGCATATTTGATTTGATGCGGAAACACATAGCTCAGGAAAGCCACTATCGTTAATTTTCTCATTTATTTTTAAACATGTTTTTTTACTATCGCTTAAAAAGTGCATGGTCACATGTCTTTCAAAACCAAACTTTCTATTAAATTTTTGAAAGCACCCAGTATAAGTGCATTGATATTCAACATCAGGTGGAAAAACGTGTGTATTAAGATGGGCAAAATAGTTCTCAGTGGAGTCGCATGTGTTATGGCATACAAATACTCCATTTACATTTAAAAAATAGCCGCAGAGAAAAATTTAATGAATATAAAAAAGTCTTCTTACCAATGGTATTGCTTTACAAACAATAACACAAATATATGTATTACACTTTAATTTATATATGTTTAGGTTTTAAGTTTTTATTATGCATGAATTTATTTTTTTTTTAAATTAATTTAAATAAAATTAAGTTTTGCACATTCCTTTTATTTTACATTTGGTTCTTCTTTGTTTAAACTCACACACTACTACTACACAGCTTAAAAAGTGTTGGATGCTCATGAGATTATAGTATAAATTAGCGCTTTTGTGTAAAAAAAGTCGCCAAATTCTTAACTTTGTTTAAGAAACACCGTTTTTTTAATTTTGTAATATTAGCAATATATTCTGTAGAAATTTTGTTGATATTAATTAAACGTTTAATTTAGTTGATTAAATTTTTAATTGAAACGGTTCTTATTTTTTATTAATGCTTTAGTTGAAATAAAATTGCCGAAAATTTGTTCTGTGTATGATCAACCACTCTGCTTTTATAGAAGTTTTCATACACGCAACTCATACACACACAAGCGTACGTATACCAGTGGCTCGATCACAGCTGTTTATTGTTTCATATTGCTTAGCCTACATATACATTTCGCCATAGTTTCCTACTCGGCCACAGATGGCGTTATCTTTTCTTTTAAATCTCAATTAATAACGTTAACAAAAAATGGCATAATATAGAATAATATGTATATGCATACAAATAACAAAAATGTTTCATATTTCAGGATGAAAATAAGATGGAATAATAATAATAATAAAAATAATAATCATATTTCATGTGAATATAAGCAAAATTAATAATAATGATAAAAATAATAATCACATATCATGTGGGCCAAAAGTGGCTCGGCAGACTTTTGGTCGTCACATTGCCACCCTCCTCTAATGAGCTGCGCTCAGGGGTAGACCCCTGGCTTTCTGATGGTAGCCTGGTAGCTACCACCTCTATACCTCGTACCGGCTTTATCTTTAATGAACCTCATCCGTTCCCCTGGTCTTCGTTAGCGTAGTGCATCGCCGATTCTTTCGGTCAAAATTGCATCTACTGACCTTGCGAAAACCACTTCTTCTTCGGGTTCACGTGGTTGATGACTTACGGACGATGGAGATGATGTAGCTAGTGACAGGGATGGTGATGATGATGAGGAGGCTGCTGCTGAAGGGGATGATGAGACTGATGAAGATGCTGCCGACGAGGGTGACCCGTGTTCGTCAGATGACTTAGGCTTTGATACATATCTGGGTGAAGACCTCGTTACTTCTATGGGCTGTTTGTCGGATGGCTGAGGCTGGTATTTAGAACGTCGTCATCCATTATTTATACATATATTAAACTGACGATACTGATCCAACTTTGGAGTGAGTTTGGCTGCAACATTCTCCTGTGCATTCGACAAGGGGTGTTGCCGGACCAATACTGGGACCCCTAATTTTGGTTTCCACGTGCGTCGCCGTAAGTTGTAGTAGCGCTGTTGTCCCAGTGAAGTGTTCCTAAATCCCGATAGAAAAAACCACTTTCTATTCTTGGGCACGTTCATCAGGTGGAAGGTTATTGGCCCCACTATTAATAGTAACCTCATCGTAGTAAGCATTAGGTGGTCGGGGTTCTCGTCCTTGGTTTGTCGTGGTGGTTTGTTGTGTTGTTGATTGGCGAACTGAGCGATTATCGTCTTTAACGCGTTTACGACCGAAGCGATCAGGCTGGGGGGTGGCCACAAACCAGATGATAAATTTCCACGAAATGAATTAACTCTAACTCAATATTAGAGTTTATGTTTTTTTTATGTGTTTTGTGGAGTTTGTGACGTCAGAGATAGTATGACGCTTATTCGCGTCGCCGGTTTATGGAACGAAATTCGTTGTATAAACCGCAGGTCGCACATATGCGTCACTAAAATAGTGTAAACTAAATAAAACTAAACGAAAAGAAATGTTGTTTTTGCAATTTATTTATTTTCATACATATTACTTTTCAATATAAACTAAAAAAAAATAACAATTCATTCAAAAATAACACAAAAAATTCAAAACTACATACATACATATATAAAAAAAACACTGAAAAATTAAATAATTGCAAAAAAAACAAAAAATTATTCCGTTGGATTGTGCCACAATTTAAAACATGGTTCTACAGTGATGACCATCATTTTAGAATCAGTCGATTATGTTCGTAAACAGTAGCAGTTAAAAGTTCCCTTTCTCATATAGTATGGGATACTTACACCAAAACCAAACACAGAAAATAACAGCTTGGTACTTCCCCTAAACCAAAAAAAAAAAATCAATAGAATCTGTACACCAATATAGAAACTATAATACATGAAGTACAAAACAAATTGCGACGCATATAAGCGTCCTCGGTTTATGGGAAAACCCGCATGACGCATATATGCGTCGTGTGGTCGTCAACGCGTTAAGGTGCGATTCGTGAATTCAGTGGGATTTTCTTGTGTGTAAGGGGCGGTAAATTCTTGAGTAACTCCAAAGTCCGCAAGACACCTTTTGAAGACACGTAAAGTGAACTGAGTCCCTTTGTTGGTAATAAACATCTTGGGTACCCCGTATCTAGAAATCACCCGTTCCCTTAATGCTCTCACAAGACTCTCGGACGTTGCCTTGCAGAGGGGTACCAACTCGGTCCACTTGGAAAATCGGTCGATGAATACGAGTAGCATCGTGCAGCCGTGCTGCGATCTGGGTAGAGGTCCCACGAAATCGGCACAAACTGTGACCCAAAGCTCTTCGGGAATACGGGTTAACATCTCCCGGCCAGTAGTAGCGTGTGGCAACTCTGTTGCCCGTTTTCCTTATGCCGAGATGACCAGCTGCCGGTATGTCATGGTTTTCTTTAATCACCCGACTCACCACGGGACTTGCGACACATAGTTTCCAGGGGTTCAGGTCAACAGCATTGACTTTGCTGGGGAAGTGCCGATATAGTTGGCCGTTTATGATACTGTATTCGGGATACTTCTCCGGTTGCTCGCGTACCTCTTTCATTCTGTTGGCCAACCATGGGCAAGTCTCGGGGGTACACTCTGCACTGGCGATGTTGAGCGTTTCGAGGGGTTGTCTCCAGAGGGCATATGCCACGACATTGTCTTACCCTTAAGGTATGTCACTGTGAAATCGAACTGTTGAAGTTCCAACGCCCATCTGGCCAACCGTCCCGTGGGGCTTATAATTGAATTCAGCCACTTCAGTGACAGGTGGTCGGTGATGATTTGGAATGGATATCCCTCTATGTAGGGCCTCATCTTCCTGATTCCCCATATTATAGCTAGGCATTCCTTCTCAGTAACGGAGTTATTCCTTTCCGCTTGGTTAAGCTGCCGACTCGCATACGAAATTACTCTTTCCGTTCCCTCTAGTTCCTGGGTAAGAACTGCTCCAATCCCATAGTGGCTCGCATCCGTTTGTAGGTTGAATGTTTTACTGAAATCGGTGCAGGCTAAGACTGGGGCGGACTTTTCCTTTAGGGCTTCGAATGTCTACCTTTCTTTAGCATTTGTGTCAACGGGTGAGAAATCTTCGCAAAGTGTGGCATGAACCTCCTGTACCATGATGCTACTCCTAGGAATCGTCGCAACTCTTTTATATTACGGGGTGGCTTCATCTCCAGTAAAGCTGCCACCTTTTCGGGATCGGTTTTTTTTGCCATCCCCACTAACAACATGGCCCAGGTATTTGGCTGTTTAAAATTTTCTTTAAAAATAGTTTGGTTGGAGGTGACCATATTAAAACATGTTTTTCTTTGGGTGAATAATCACTGGAAGTGTTACATATTGTGCAACTTCAATAGAACAAAATTAGCTGATTTTATTTACAACTTTTTCACTTTTATCATTAATGTACTTCATGAGCGATTTTTAAGGCTATTTGCTATTTGCACGCCACTACGGGTTGGAAACAAATATTGACATCACTAATGTCTTGGAAAAATTAAAACGATTCTAATATATATTTTAATATGTAAATATTTTTATATTTTGTTCTAAAACAATCTTTACAAAATTATGAGCGGTATGAATTATGACAAAGAAAATAAAACATTGGTTCTACAAACAAAGTAAGTACCAAAGTTGTATAACAGGGCAGTATGAACACCTTAAAAAAAGTAAGGGTAAAATATGCAACATGTTTTGCATGTTTTTCATCAACTTATTCACAAAAAAACTTGAAAATTCTTCCCACAGTTGTATTTTTTGTACAAACGAACACAAAAATGTAAAACGTGTTACAAATCGTCATAAAATATTTTATAATGTAACATTATAATAAGTTTTTAAGTTAAACAAAATGAATATGTAAAAAAAATTTCAAATGTAAATTTTTTATTTTATTCATAAAAATCAATGTTACAAAACTAGCACTTTTATTTTTCACTGTAGAACAATTTAGCACTTTTGTTTGTCGGTTTAGCACTTTAAATTTTAAATCTTCTGGCAAGCCTGCCCATATATATAACTTAAAGGCAAAATATAATAACATAAAGAATTCCAAGGTTAGTGCTCAAATTAGGCGCGGAAATTGTTAGAAAAGGAAATATAAGAAATAGAAAAATAGTGAACTTTAGAGAGCTCCTTTAAGTTTAGAAATTCATAACGTCGATATGTTAAAGAAATTAAATAGATAATTTGAGCTCTGAATAGGAAATAACATATGAATTAACAAAGTATTATTAAAATATATAATTTGTTGATTTGAGCTAAACTCAAATATACGCACATATATAACAAGTAAGAAAGTATAGTCGGTCAAGCCCGACCATATGATACCCTACACCACAGTATTTAAAAACACATCATGCTTATGTGTCCATATAATTATGGATTTATCTATGTTTATAAACTTCATTAAAATCGGTTTGAAAGTTTGTGAGAGGCAGAAATTGCCCCCTACCTCCCCTTGTGGTCCTATTTTTGAAAAAGTGTATAGCTTATGTGTCCATATAGATATATGTTTTACATTTCATTAAAATCGGTTTGAGAGGCAAAAATGGCCCCTTTCTCCCCTTGTGGTCGTTTTTTTTGTGTAGCATATGTGTCCATATAGATATGCATCTATCTATCTTTTAAATTTCATTAAAATCGGTTTGATAGTTTCTGAGAGGAAGAACTTTCTCCCTATCTTTCCTCGTTGTCCTACGATTCGGCCTGGTCCTTGTGTCAATAAGAACCTATGTCCCAAATTTTAGCAAATTATCTCCAAAATTGCGACCTGTACTTTGCGCACAAGGTTACATGGACAGCCTGCCAGCCGTACGGACATCGCTAGTTCGACTCAGAAAGTGATTCTGAGTCATCAGCACAAATGCATAATACCCTCTCCACTATTGTGGTGTGGGTATAAAAATTAATATAGAAAATAAATAAATATTGGAATTTATAATTTATAAAAAGTATAGAGAAAAAGTTATGGCTGAAAAATAAAAGAAACTAGGGTTATTATGATTTTATTATTTAGTATTTTAATTTATTTTTGTAGTTATCAAGAATAGAAGAAAATTATAAATTTGTTAGTTAATTATTTTATTTCTATAAATATGAATAAATTTTGTGTTGATTAAGGAATTTCCAGAAAAAATGTAGGCTTAATTAATTAAGGTTTGGGCACTGGTAGATCGGTAAGTAAAAGTAGTGTCAGGTGGATTTTGGGGTCGAAAATCAAACGGTTTTGGCTGATTTTTTCGGCTAGGTTGGGAGATCAAATAATGAGACCAACATCTGTCTCATCGTGTCGATTCTTGTGTTTGTGTAATCATGTTTATGTAGTTTCAGTTTTGATTTTTTTCGGTACGCATCAGGCCAGAAGGGTTGCAACCACCTGAGAGTCACAAAAAAAAAAAAAAGAAAAGCTAGTCGGAAACCTCGCGTGTTCAGCCGGCCCGGCCCGTAACAAACCAAGTAAAAAAGATTGAACTTTTCGTTGGTAGTGGGACCCTTAGAGTAAAATTACAAAGTGAGCGCTTATCTCATATAACACATTAGTCTCATCTATCAGCATTGCATTCTTTATGCATGCATACGCTTGTGTTTGTCAAAGTTTGTTGTAGACACTACAACAACACCACACAAGTAGGCTTAAAACGATTTACTTATTTTGTGTAGAAACAACAGTGTTCGAACGGGACCTTTCTTATCGGTTTTGACAGTTCTTCTTTTTGTTATTTTTGTACATTGCAAAATTGTGTAAATTGCGCGATAACTTTTTGTTAATTTTTCTAATTTGTTTGATTGCTGTTACATTGTGTGTAGGAACAAGGTTGCCAGCTCACCAGTCCAAAAAAAAGGCTAGAATTGAAACCAAAAATTGCTAGATTTTTAAAATTTTTTTTAACCCAGGAATTTAATGATTTTTTCAATTTAACCCATTAATGCCCACAGCGATTTGGACTATATTATATCAATGAAATTTTGAACAGCAATTTACCTTAGTTAATGAATCGGGTTTTTTGGGCCTTGCATTTTATAATTAAAACTTATTTTAATTTAAATCAAAGCTTTACAAAAAATTTCATTTATTACATTAAGGCCCGTTTTTACGACATACCTATAAAGTTCGAAACAGTTAACGGTACCTTTAGCACTAGTGAGGAATAAAGTTACCTTCAACTAGTTTTCTTTTTCACAACTTCTTTATAAAATAAACTTAACATTTTTGAAAATGTGGCAATACTAAAGAAAATACCTATTATTTTTGCCAAAATAAAAAAGAACTGGCAACTTCGTACATTTTTTTACATTTACAAAATATTCGTATAATTGGAGTTGCTATATATAAAAAATATGTGAATATAATATGGTAATCTCAAATCTAAACCATACGACAAAAGTTAAAGGTAGAACGTTCCTCTCTTTAGCTTATCCTTCACTTTTAGATTAAAGGGAACTTGTGGTAATAAAAAACTCATTATCTGTTCGATAACTTCCTATATTTAGCTATCGTTAAGTCGTGAAAACGGGCCTAAGGGCAACAGAAACTATTTTTTTTAACAAAGTTATTTACCGGAATACAAAATTTATCATTAATACTATTTCTCTATGACGTGCTAAATTACCAATTTTTCATATTTGATAAGAACACTGAAATTTATTGTTGAGGGAAAGCTAGCTTCTATGCGCATTTCACTGGTTGCTTAGGCCAGCTCATCAAATATGAAAAATTGTGTATTTAGCACGTCATAGAAAAATCGTATTAATTTTTTTTTTTAATTTAATGTTTTATCATCATCTTGTTGTTTTGCATTATAATATGTATATGACGAAATATCGTATCAAAATAATTTCTACGAAAAGAACCCGAAACCCTTGAATCTTTACGATCGCTTTCATTCAACTGAAGCATAATCTGTTACAATTAGGAAACCAAGAAAAACTCCTATTTCATTCATCGGTTTTTTGGGTTCTTTTGTCCACTTCCAACTCATCTTCAAAAACTTCTCAAATTGTACGTAGTACATTAGCAAGTCAGTGCAATCAGAAAAGTTGAGCTTAGGCAATATCCGTTGACACCATACATCATCATTCTTTACCCACGGAATCAATTCACTTTTTAATGTCTAGACTATACAAATGTAAAAAATCAAAGTATACCTTTGATTTGAAGTAAATGACATTATTGCATTATAAAGTTTTAAATGTAAACAGCACATTTCATAAAAAAATGCCAAAAAATTTTCTTAAAAAATATTACAAGTTTTAAAATAAGAATGGCTAGATCTTCCGGCCAGATGGTATCTAGCCATTTTTTATGGCTTGATGAAAAATAAACCGCCAGATCTATTCGGGTAATGGCTAAATTGGCTACCTTGGTAAGGAATGGAAAGAAAAAGTAGAGCTACATATCGATGGTTTTTTCCGCAACCACGTAACTCGATTTTTTCCAATTTTTTGTTTTAACCGGAAAAGTAATCAGTAAATACCGCCTTACAATTTTGTATTTTTTTTTTTTTTGTTTCGCGGAATAAAGGAATTTTTCCCAATTCTTGGATTATAAAGAAAGTAGTTGTTTTTGAGTTACGAGGTTGTGGAAATAAACCATCGATATGTCCACACCTAATTAATATTTGACATCCTACACGTAACCACCCTAGAGGGAAGCGAACTGACACCAAAGTAGTTCCGTGGTAGGTCTTTGGTGGTAGGGACCGGTTCTAGTTCTAACTCTTTATATGAATAAGACCTATCACTTTTACATGGGGTTGTCATTGGAGGGGGTCAATTGACACCATTTGACCAGTCACAGATCTATTCTCAATGAACGTGAATAGTGTCAATTACTAAAATAAAGTATTATTTCAATAAAACAAGTCCTAGAATTAAATTCAAGAACCAAATTTAAGAAAGTACCAAAAAATGTGTCACAGCACCGTACTGAAAGAAAAATGCTTCATATATTTAACGAATCGTTTTTATTAAAAAAATTTCATTGGTTAAATAAAAATTTTCATTGTCTAAATGGAATTTCATAGTTATAATGAAGTATTTTTGTTAAAATCGCTTCATTGGATTTCGTAATTACGTTAAAAATTTTCATTGGATATATGAAAACTTAAGTTTGTCCAAGTTAAACAAAAAATTTTGATTGGGAACATAAAAAACAATATACAAACACAACTATATTCATAAATTAATACAAAATTATAGTTTCCTTAAAAATATGTTTAATTGTTAATTCAAAAATGTAAGATTTAATTATTTCATACATCTAATGTAATATGCCATTGAATTTATGAAATCAAAAAAATTTAAATTTTCATTATGACAATGAAAAATGTCATTATAGTAATGAAACAAAACTTTCAATCCAAAAATATGTATGTCTTTAGTTTTCTTTAATATGTACATTAGGGGTATAACCATTTTTTTTTTTTTTTTTGGCATAGTACCATGAGGTCAACCCTGTCCTAGTAACCACGAAAATTATAATCTTTTGCAATTTTTCTCAAAAAAGTTCACGCACCAATTGGTTTTTCTAAACCAATGCAATATTGAATATTCATAATTTTATACGGTGTTTTTTATTCATTTTTAATTTTTTTTCGTTAAAAAAGGTTAACAATACGTTTTGGTTTAAGGAAAAATCTCTTACAATCTGCAAATATTAATAAAATTTCATACTTAAGCTATTTTTTGCTTTAAATAAACATATTATTAATTTTTCTTAACCAAAAATAAAATTAAAAATTTTCGAAACTTCATCGCGGTTGGTGTGTGAACTTTTTTGACCTTAGCAAAAAATAAATACACGTTCCCTTAAAGTTTCTTATGCTCTATCGGACTGTGCTATGCCAATTTTGACATTTTAAAAAATTGTTAAAAAGTTATATCCCTAATGTACATGCCTACCTACATATAGTATGTAATAAGTAATGAACAAACAAATGTTCTCCAATAAAAAAATACACCCTTATTTTAAACTGTCAACCAAATGATGTATACGAAAAAGCTTGTTCTCTCTTTATGTGGTCTTTTTTTATGCGTTAGCACAAAAAATCAACGTTGTTATAGTTGTGTGTTTCGCGACGAAGGCGATTCACCTAGAAGCTGTTAGCGACTTGTCTACCCCTGCCTTTCTAGCAGCCTTGGCCCGCTTCGTTGCCCGTCGTGGTTGCCCAAGCTGCATGTATTCCGACAATGGCAGAAACTTCGTTGGCGCCGCTCGAGAAATCGACGCAAACTTCGTCAAGCACGTGAAAGAGCTTCGTGACACGGCTGTAGAGAATTATGGTCACCAACGCTTGTCGTGGCACTTTATCCCTGCTGCAGCGCCTCACATGGGAGGACTTTGGGAAGCAGGGGTAAAAAGTATGAAAATGCACCTTAAAAAGTCAGCTGGTCAACTTAAATTTACGTTCGAGGAGTTCTCAACCATTCTGGCGAAAATAGAAGCGTGTCTTAATTCACGGCCGCTAGGCCCTATGTCAGAAAGCGCTGAAGACTTATCTGCCCTTACTCCAGGGCACTTTCTGATAGGGACATCTATGCTTACCCCTGCTGAGCCCGAAGAGATATCTTCACCCCTTAGCATTGTAAATCGTTGGCGTAAAGTGAAGGCCCTACAACAAGAGTTCTGTCGCCGATGGAAGCAGGAGTACCTAAAGGAGCTTAATAAACGCAACAAGTGGCAACACCCTCAGCTAGACTTAAAAGAAGGCGACCTTGTGGCTCTAAAAAGTGAACCAGGCTGTCCAACTGAGTGGCGGCTGGGTCGTATCGTCCGAGTCTATCGCGGCAGTGACGCCAAGGTGCGAGTAGCCGATTTAAAAACGCAAAACGGCGTGATCACTCGGCCAATACACAAACTGGTAGTCCTACCAAGGGGCGACACAAAGAATTCCTCTCGCTTATAACGTTCACCTTTTTTTTAATAAACGTCTCCTTCCAGATCTTCATGGCCTTCAACCCCAACTTCCGCTGCCCCCTATGCGTGCGGTTCCACGCTGTGCGTCAGTGCTCGCGCTTTGTGACTCTCCCCCCAGACGAGAAGCTGCAGGTCGTGGCCCAACATCAACTGTGTCGCAACTGCCTGGCTCACTCCCACACTCTTTCCGCCTGTGAGAATATCGATCGGTGTCGGCGCTGTATGCAGAAACACCACAGTCTGCTGCACCCAATGCCCGAAGGTCGGGTATGGGTGAAGATGACCGCCGCAGTGCGCATACGGGCCCATTCGGGCGGCGAAACCTTTTGGTCCAGGGCGGTGTTGGATCCTACAGTGGCGCGCTCGCGGATAATAAGTGACGAGGCCCTAGGCTTGGGGTGCAGGGTGGTCCAAGGCCGCACAAAAATGACCGTGTTCCACGGGGTGGCTGACCGCAACCAATTCGAGGTGGAGTTGTTGGTAGAGGAGCGCCAGTTTGGCAGATCCCCAGCGGTCCGGGTCAGAGAGGGGTCGCGAACTGAGGAGGAAGCGACCCAAGCTAATCGCTACTGGCACATGCCTGGGATCTACTACCTGATCCTCGGGGCCGACGTGGCTCCCCGCGTCTTCATCGGGCCAGCGAAGGGCAGGCCAGGGTCCATGTACGCCCAAGACACCGTCTTTGGGGTCGCCTATTTCGGAGAGGGAGTTATCTGGAGCCAGTGAAGGACGATGCTCTGTGTGCTGTTGCCCTTTTGGGCTCGCTTTGATGCCCCCTGGGGCGAAAGGTTTTTTGTTATATTTTTTTTTTGTATATGAATCTCATTGTTAAGTTTTTTTTTTTCATTCTTTTTTTTAAATTTCTTTTTTTTTGTTAATAATTTCAATTTAATTAGTTTTAAGCCTATGAATTAAACTTTTTTTCCCTTTTCGTTTTGTAAATATTGGAATTTCTTGCCTTTTCTTATTTTTATGTTGCACCACCGTTGCAAGGCGGGGTGTATGTTGGCGTCTGGCTGGTGTGAACCGGGTGTTCATGTTTCCCGGTAGTTCTGCCGTGTGAGACGGCACCAACAAAGAAAAACACATCTTCAGCCGCATTCCAGCGAATCCCTAACGTTTTTGTTGTGCTTTTTTCATCGAGCGACAAGAATGAAGAATTAAGCAAATGATCATGGGGCAAATTTTTTAAAATTTCTTCAGAATTCGAGGTCCATTTTCTTAGCTCAAATCCCCCCATGTCCAGAATACCAATTAATTGGTCTCGTGCCACCAAAGCATCAGCGATTGAATGAGCACCAACTAGGGCATCGTCCACATACATATTTTCTCGCAATATTCTAGCGCCTAACGGATAACGTCGCTCTTCATCATTTGCCAACTGTAGAATGGTCCTTAGGGCCAAATAAGGGGCACAATTTACGCCAAAAGTCACAGTTTTCAGTTGGTAATCAGCAATTTCCTCACTATCACTGCTACGAAACACTATTTTCTGGAATGGTCTATGTGTGGGAGTTACGAAAATCTGCCGGTACATTTTTGAAATGTCCGCATTAAATACAAACTGAAAAAATCGCCATCTCAGAATCAGATTAACTATTTCAGCTTGCAAAATAGGGCCAGTGAACAACAAATCATTTAAACTTCTGCCATTTGCGGAAGGGCTTGAGGCATTAAACACCACTCGCAATTTAGTCGTTGTACTCTCTGGCTTAAATACGCCATGATGGGGTAAATAATAGCCCGGGCCACGTTCAGAATTTTCTGCCTTTTCCATATGCCCTAGGGTTAAATATTCTTTTAGGACCTCATCGTACTGGGCCTTACGCTCAGCATTGCGCATCAAAGATTTTTCATTTCTCAGAAATTGACAAACAGCTATATGCCTATTGGGACCAAGCGATAGCAAACTATTTTTAAAGGGCAGACTAACAGTGTATCTCCCTTCTGAGTTTCTAGTGGTAGTAGAACTATAAATCTCCTCACATTTTTTATCCTCATCTGATAAAATACGCCTTTGAGAAATCTCTTCTAACTCCCAAAACTTCGACAATTGGTCATCAATCGCTACTTTTGTCATATGAGACACTCTAAGTATTCGAGGGGAAACTCTAGCAGGCGTTGGACCTGTAACTATCCAACCAAAAATGGTTTCTTGAGCCACTAACGATTCAAAAACACCATGCCTTACTCCGCCACGAAGAATAGAAGGATACAAATCACCTCCTAACAACAAATCTATCTCACTGCTTTCATAAAACTTCGGATCAGCATAACATAATTTGGGCAACTCAATCTCTTTCTGGGGCAAAAATGAATGTGTTGGAATACTACCCGTTACTCGAGGGACCACCAGGGCCTGTATATTTAGAGCCACGTTCTGGTCGAAAAGAGAAACAATAGTAAAAACTGCCATTTTAGAAGACGTACTAATTATATCTCCGCCTAAACCTGAGACTTCTGCAGAAACTGGATTAGTTGGCAGCTTCAATAATTTTTGTATCTTTTCGGAAACAAAACTTTCATCCGAACATGGATCTATCAGGGCACGAACCTTGTAACAGGAGCCAAAACTTATAATGTTAACCCAGGCTGTGGCTAACATAACCTTTTTTGCCACAGAGGTATGATGCGATTGAACTACACCAGAAGGGCCGGCAACACTAGTGGACTGTATTTGACTTTGATTATTTTGACTCTGAGCTTGAGAATTAGTGTTTGACTGGTTTTGATTATTATTGTTGCCATTTCTTACTATATCTTTATGTATAAGTGTATGATGTTTTTTATTGCATTTAGAACAACCATTAGGACTACTGCAATCTCCATACAAATGCCCCATAGTAAGACAATTAAAACAAAAACGAAATCTTTTTAACGTTGAAACACGATTCTTGTAATCCATGCTCAAAAACTTATTGCAAACACTAATCTTATGTCTTTCTTTACATAATTTACATGAGCTCGAGTCAACTTTTGTATGATGAGCCTTAAACTGCTTAACTTTCGTAGAAATATTGTTATTATGTGAAGGGCCTGCTTGGGAACCACTGGCAGCTACATTGTTCGCTACTATAATGTCAGAAACACTCTCAAGGGCATGAAATCTATCAGTCAAAAAATTATTTAATTCTTCCCATTTGGGAACCTCTGTTTTATTTTTTACTGACTGCTCCCACAGATGTAAAGTATTTTCTGAGAGCCGAGACGAACATTGAAACACAAAAATTGGGTCCCATGAGGCAATATCTACATTGTATAATTTTAGCACCGAAATACAATTATTAATCTCTCTTTGGAGCCTTTTTATTTCCGCAGCCGTTTCTCTCTGGCATGGAGCCAAATTAAATAAATTCTTAAGCTGACTATTTATTAAAACCCTTTTATTCTCATATTGGGATTTTAAATTACCCCACGCAATTTCAAAATTTTCTGCCGTGAGGGCAATATTTCTATTTATATCCCGGGCCTCACTATCCGTTTTTTGAAATAAATAAAACAATTTTTCTACAGGGCTAAAGGCCGTGTCAGATAAAACTTTTGCTTCGCGTTGCGTTACATATACGCTTTGACATTTGAGTTAAATGTACATGTTTATATGGCACTTGTCACATAAACTGCTTTTAACGCAAAGCGAAGCGAAAAGTTGGGCAACTCTCATCTTTTTGCGCGCTTTGACAATCTTCTAGTATAATTTTTTTTATTTATTTTCTTTTTAACACACAATGTGTGAGTGTTGTCAAAGTTTTTATTGTGACATACACTTTTTGCTTTACGCTTTTCTGTCAAAGTATATGTAACGCAACGCGAAGCAAAAGTTTTATCTGACACGGCCTTAAGTCTCGAATTATTTATGTAGATTGCCGTAAACATGTCCCTGAAGGTGGGCCACGACACGTAATCTCCATGAAAAACGCCAGTATCACAAGGTGGGACAGGTATAGAACACAGGTTGGGAACCACTGTTTTATTTTGTTGCCTCTCTTCTTCTAATACCTGTCTAGCATTTGCCAAAATATTCAAACATTTTATATAGGTTTTTCGCACCAGAGGAAATTTTGTCTTTACCGCTACTAATTCTTTTTTCTCCTCTATAGTGTCCCCGGAACACTCGTCGTAAATTTTCTTAAATTTCTCCCAACTTTTATCTAACTCGTTTTTCTCGAACTCGAACGCAACATTGGTATACGTTGAAAAATCTTCTTTCTTCAACATAACCTCCATGTTTGTTATTTCATCTGCTGCCCGTATAAATTTTTCAAATGTAGACATTTTTCTAATTTTTAATTGAGCTACAGAACAACAAATATTC
This sequence comes from Pollenia griseotomentosa, assembly GCA_963931875.1. Classification (NCBI taxonomy): domain Eukaryota; kingdom Metazoa; phylum Arthropoda; class Insecta; order Diptera; family Polleniidae; genus Pollenia; species Pollenia griseotomentosa. The sequence goes on from OZ007563.1 coordinate 146,161,504, forward strand.
GAGTTGTTTTAAGAGCAACAAAATAAAAAAACCAAAATTCCCAGCAAAATTAGTTGGAAAAAAAAATTCACCCGCTGGCAACACTTTTTCTTTTATTTATTAAAAATAAAACAAATGTAGGCAAATTTTTGTTGTAACTTTCCCTTTATTTATAAATCGAGCCAATTCAAGCCAATTTTATATTGGGATATATTAAAAAATAACAACAACTCGACGAGTAACGGGTAGAACCGGCGAGTTAAAAAAGATGGCTCTTAAAATTTTGCGGCTTAAAATTGGCGCAGCGTAACCTCACTTTTTTGACACAATATGGCGCGACACAATATAATTCATGCAAATTTAAATTTCACAGCACGTACCTTTTATTAATTCCTTACGGGCGAAGGACCAAATGTTGGGGTGTAAGTGGGGCTGGTTACCTGTGTCTTGGGCACGGCTGGAGGTATGCAGGCCAGAATCGACTTGTTGAGGCAGGTCAGGAGCACGATGGAAACAAATAAAAAACCACCCTTATTTGTGTGGTTTGGTGGCACTCTTCGCGGCTCTCTTGCCGTTTTAATTTTAAAAAAAAAAAAGAAAACACTTTCTTATTTTCGCCTTTTCAATTTAGTTTTTTCCTTCTCTTTATTTTTATAGTTTTAATTTCTTTTTACAATTTTTATTTATTTCACACTTTTATTTTTAATTAATTTTTTTTACAATGGCCGGCGTCTGGCTGGTTGAAGTTTTATCCAGTGAGTAAAAGAAACAAAACGAGGCGAATTCAAACGTCAGACGACATACCACATGAGGTGCTGCCAGATGCCACCACCACATGTGGTGCCGTCTCACACGGCAGAACTACCGGGAAACATGAACACCCGGTTCACACCAGCCAGACGCCAACAAATTTTTTAACAAATTATAAAAAATTTTAACAATAACTGACAAATTAAAAAATTTTTAATTCAAAAACAAAAAAAATATTTTTCAAATCAAACTTGATCTATTACAATATAAATAAATTTTTAACTTCCGTTTCTATTTTTATAAATTAAGTGGCTATAATTTTGTGCTACATTTTCAGTGTCTGACTTAAAATTAATTCTTGAAATTGTCGGAACCTTTATAATTTGTAACATTTCTAACATAAATCTACGTTTATAATTATTTTCTGTGTTTAAAACAGTTGTATTTTCAAAATCTGGATAATGATTTAGATTAGCACAATGAGTTGATAAAGCTGTTTTTTGTGATATATTTCTATATTTTTGATCTGATTTATGTCCTGCTATCCTAGTTTTCAGTTTATTTTTTGTTGTACCTATATATACCTTATTACACTGTCCACTAACATTACCCTTACATGGTATTTTATAAACAATATTTGACATATCCATCTTCTTTATTTTGTCTTTCATTTTAGTAAATAGTTTACCTACTGTGTTAAAAGATTTATGAGCTATTTTGTATATTTTGCTATCATATATATTTGATTTTTCTAATCTTTCTGAAAATTTAGGTATATATGTTACCGACTTATAAATCCTTTGTTCTGTAATACTATTTGGGTTATTTATTCTACAATTATTATGTTGTATTAATAAATCTGCTATTAATTGTTTAGGAAAGCTGTTATCAGTTAAAATACCTGAAATCTTTCTTTTATTATCTCTATGAAATTCTGAATCACTTATTTTTAGAACTCTTTCTATAAAATTTTGAGCTGTATTAATAATTATTCTCTTTGGATGTTTTGAGAAATAATTAATAATTCTACCAGAAGATGTTGGTTTTTGATACCAATCTATTAATACCCTATTTCCTCTTCTAATTATCAAAGTGTCAAAATATGATATTCTTGAATTAGATTCCCTTTCAATTGTAAATTTAATGTCTGAATGAAATGAGTTAAAAATATCTAACATTTGCTCTATTCCTGATTCAGAAATTATACAAAACAAATCGTCAACATACCGACAAAAAACATCTTACTATGTTCAAGAACTTCAAAACAAGATTCTAAGTATAAGAATAAGGTACAAGCATGAGCAACTAAAGGAAGTAAAGAAGGAATGTAGGATATTAGAAGACCAGCTACAGAATTATTTTGGTGAGGTGGAATATGCAAGTTTCTTAGAATATGAAGATAAATTAGCGAGTAATTTTAATGAGAAGATCAAATGTAGACATAGACGGAAATTTCAAGACCTTGTTAATTTACAAAGAAGGGAACTAGGTATAAAATTTAATAATAAATGGTTTGTTAACAAATCTAACATAAATATACCATTTGAAGCACAATGGGTTCTCTCATTAGGTCATAAACACATGCTACCGACGGAAAGGAAACATTTTCCAGTTTTGAAAATTATAACTGAAGGAGAGGATTTAGTACAGACACTTAGGGAAAAAGAGGAACAGGAAATAGCAAAATTATAGCCACTTAATTTATAAAAATAGAAACGGAAGTTAAAAATTTATTTATATTGTAATAGATCAAGTTTGATTTGAAAAATATTTTTTTTGTTTTTGAATTAAAAATTTTTTAATTTGTCAGTTATTGTTAAAATTTTTTATAATTTGTTAAAAAATTTATAAATTAAGAAAAAAACCCTGAAGAAGGCACTCAAGGAAGTGCCGAAATATTGGTTTTAAAATAAACGTTAAAAGTTTTTTATAACAAAAAGACCTTAAGATCGAAAATTTAGTAATATTTGAAATATTAAAGGTCGAACAAAATACATATTATATACATACTAATAAAAAAAACTTAAAACTAAATTAATTACACAGTAAACAGTCGTCATCCAGTACTTTACGTTGCTAATTCTGCAATATTTAAATGCATATGTAGAAAAGAAAAAGTGGGTAAGTTGTTAACAGAAAAAGTTCGAAAAATTATCACCACAATCTGACAACTATTTTTTTTGGACCACGAGGCACTTAATAGGCTATCTTTACACCCGGACCAAAACATAATCCGGAATTAACAAGTCACTTTTAAGGACAATATTTGAGGAGCCGCAGAACAAAACGTACTTTTTCACATATTTAAAATTTTTGGGAAATTGAGGTTTATTTATTTCGACCCCTTAAAAAACTGTATGAACCTGGAAATAGAAACATGTTTTTTGCTTACCAAAAGATGAATCAGACTGCCGTAAGTCAACACATTAAATGTCAAGGATGTTTAATATCCAACCAATTTTATATCGAAAAAAGTACGTTTTGTTAAAAAAAAAGGAAAAAAGTACGTTTTGTTTAAAAAAATATTTAAATTTTCTACAGATTCTTGTAATTTTTCCATGTTTTAATTATACAATTGTATTAATTATTTTTTTCATAACACTTATTCACCAAACAATAGTTAAATTATTGGTGGCTATTCTCGAAAACTCGTCGAACAAATACAAATTTACATTAAAACAAAAGTATAGTTTAAAAAATAGTTTTTGTTTATCATAAATTTCTATAATAAAATAAACGTGAGAATTTTGACGCATTTCTCTCTCTAAAAAACAGTATATTGTATGATAAACACAAAAACAATTTCTTAAACTTTGTTTATGTTTTAATAAAAATATTAACTTTTTCGACGCGTTTTCAAGAATAGTCACCATTATTTAGAAGATAATTTTAACGCAAATGAAATGACATAAATAAACGTCCATTAAATTAAGAATATTAAGAAATGTCATGTTACTACACGAAGAAATGGCAAAAACAATGAAAAAAGCACGTTTCGGGGGGAAAAAAATGAAAAAAGTACGTTTTGTTATGCACCAATTTTTTTTAACTCATTTTTTTGGTAAAAAAAAAAGAAAAAAATATGCTAACTAGATTTTTTCTTAAAGATTTTAACCCAAATATTATAAAAATATCAAAAAACCTATTTGTCACAAAATGCGAAAAAGTACGTTTTGTTCTGCGGCTCCTCATTTATGATCGGTTAAAATTCAATATATGTATATAATTTTAATATTATGTATTAAAATATATATTTTATCTCCAGAAAAATTTTGTACATTTTTATAAATTGGTCTTTGCCACACCTATGTGGCACTAAGAAAGTTAAGCTACGGTCACACTTATAAAATATTTGATCAAATAAGCGTAACCCCTACTTTTGTAAATAGTTAGTGACATTTAAAATGGTCTTAATATTACAAAATAAACTAATTATACTACTAGACATAGCAAAAAACAGTTTTTTGTAAGATGTGGTATTTTAATCAAAATAGATATTGATATTAAGCGAAATGATTTTTTAGTTTGGTTGTTGGTCCCGTTTTTTTTCGTCAAATATTTGATAAGTCTGACCGTAGCTTTAGTGTTATAAAATTATTACCTCTAAAATTTTAAAATTATTTTCATTAATTGTTATACTACGTTTCTTTTAGAATAACATTGTTAAACTTTTGCCCAAAGAAACTTTTACTATGCAATATCTAATCGTAATCTATTAAAATTCATTCGTAACTTCATTTCTTTTAATGATCTTCAAAATATTTATTGTCATTTAATTTCATTCATAATTTTGCTAAATACATTTTCCATTTATTTCTTTCATCGCAGAAATATGCTCTCTAAAACGCGTATTATGCGCATTAAATATGTAGTAAAAACTTGAAAATATGCCCTGAAAATTGTTAAAAATATGCCCCAACAAATTCAAAAATTGCTTATTTGAAAACAAAAATTTCTATGCACTACACACATCGCCGAAAACGTATATAAATGCCTTTTCTTTAATTTTGATTATTAAAAATATTATTATTAATGTCGAGAGTGAAGCAACACGTTTGGTATACAGATAAATATTTAAGGGAGTAATACCCTTTTCTATTGATGTAGTATTGAGCAAGGTCACCCCCTGTCTTTCTAATTTTTATATGGGTACTATCGATGGCCCCAATTACTCCTGGAAAATTACGGATTCTCTTGAAATCTCTCATTAACAACGCCTCCTCCTCCAAAGACGTTGGCATTTTTATTTTATTTCGGCCATAACAAGCCAAAGCACGAGCAACTCTTTCACAAATTCGTGAGACTGTTCCTTGTGTTAGACCATGAAGGTCGGCGGCATCGTCTTGGTACTATAAAATATATACATACATAGTAACATTCTTGAAAATTACATTAACTTTATTGTGGTGGTAACATATATTACCTCTCCACGCCCCCAACAACGCAAGGCAATCATTACCTGCAGCTCAGCAGACGTTCCACAACCTCTGCTATCCATTGTGATGTTATCTTTATCTAGATCCACAATTTTTAGCACAGTTGCTTTTTTAAAACGATACTTAACTTTAAGTTGCTTATCTGGAATGGAAAATGGATTCACTCTTTCCTTGTACACTTTTGGTTGCCGATAATGAGGCATCATGGATAAAATTTCTAAAAATGTTGAAGTTTTTAATTTAATTTTATGTTTTTTTTCTAATTTCAATTACCTATTTGACGAATTGCGCTTATCGAATGCATACTAATGATTTAATCACTTTTTATTACTACTTATCAAAAATATTCTGCAGAATTTTTTTTTATAAAATGTAAACAATACAAATGTATTTTTAAACAAAATGCAAAATGTCACCTTATTTTTGGATTAGTGAAGGGTAAATCCAACAATAAATTTTCTTACTTTATGTATGGTTTATTAGAGGTTTAGTAGGCTTTTTTTCGTTTATAAATACAACTATAGCACATTTTGCTTAAAAACGGTTAATAAATCAAAAATAAATTTTTATAAATACGGCTGATATTTTTCAACTGAAGTGCGAATAAAATAGTACTTATGATACAAAATAAATAACAAACGACTAGGGATGCAACATCGCTCTGAAAAACATCGATGTTTGAAGACACCGATGTTTCCACGATAAGCATCGATGTTAAAAAACATCGGTAAAAAACACGATACATCGATGTTTAACATCGATGTTTAAAACTACTTTGCAATTATACTTACGGACTGTTTTAATTCTACTTTGCTACTGAATATCTTAAGGCCCAACTATAATATACATATGCTTGCATAAACTTTTGTCAAAAATTAACAAAAAGCCTGTCAAATGCATTCAAAAACACAAAAACGAAGTGTAATCAGTTTCCCATTGTGTTCAAGCAAATGACAGATTCATAAAATTAACCAAAAAGTTTCCATAAGTGCAATATGGTTTGACAAATATGATTTTTATGTATTTGCACAGTTGCTTGAGCCAACTTAAGCAACTTAATACATACATATAGTTATGCAATGCACAGTATGCATACATATGTACATACTTTGTATGGCTATCAGGGGTGTGCTGGAAAACGGAATTGTAAAACGCTAGAATTTGGAAGTCGTTTTTAATACACTTTTAATAAAATATTTTTAATTTTTGTTTTAAAATTCTGTTTAATAGAGAAATATTTGTGTAATATTTTTCATAAAGTTCTCATTTTACAGAAATCTTATTAAAAACCGACATTTAAAATTCTTGCGTTTAACATATGCTTTGAAAAACACTTTTTTATATTTTTAAATAAAAGGTTTAATTAAAAAATAAAAATTAAAATTGGTAAAAATATTATAAAAAATATTAAATTAATGAAAACATTAAATGGACGATGTCGATGTTTTTTAGTTTCGACGGCGATGTATCGCCGATGTATCGTAAATCAAAACATCGATATTAACATCGATGTTTATGAACGATACATCGATGTTTTCTAAACATCGATGTATCGTTTGCATCCCCACAAACGACGCTTTATTTTAGGGATGCTGAACATTATCAATATACCAACAACTATGAATTTTAAGAGCGATGTAGAGATTGGCTGTGCAAAACAATATAGATACATATCTAGTTAATAAGAGCAGACAAAACTCAAATTTAGTACATTGATGACGATGGTAGTAAACACTGTTGCCAACTTTTTTTGAACACTTCCCGCCAAATCGGACTTCAAAATCGCTAGAAACCGCTAAATATTTAATTTAGCGGGAATTTTCTTTAAAATACCGCTAAAACCTAAGCATTTTTAAAAGTTTTTTATAAATCTAGATATAGGTTGCTTTTTCAAAGGTATAGACTCTCAAATTAGTGATCGTGATCGAGATCTTAGTTAACATGATTAAGGGCTAGCGATTCAATAGATTCATTTTTCCTATCTATTTTATTTCCAAAAAAAGGAATCTTTAATACCCTACACATACAGTCAGAAAACTATTTTATTATAATAGATCATGGATTAAGAGCGTTACGGTTTTACGTGTACTAAAGTTTTTTTCGAGAGAAGGCTTTATATGGGTCCAATGGTAAGTTATGGACCGATCGGCACGAAAGTTGACAGTGTAATTTATTGTCATATAAAACTGTGACAAGCCAAAATTTATTACAATAGCATTATTAATTACTGTTTTAGGCGTACTAAAGTTTTTTTCGATAGTGGGCTTTTTATGGGGCCTATGGTCCAATCTTCACAATATTTGACATTACGATTTTTAGTCATTTAAGTACAATGAATTTGTGCAAAAACTTATATCAATATGTGCATTCCGCTACTAGTTATACCAATTCATTTATAAAAACGCAAAAACTTTATAACATATACGCTATTTTTGGCAATAATTTTTTTTTTTTTTTTAATTCCCTAAGGTAATTCCAGCAAAGCTCTACGCTTGTCTGCAGGAAAGAAACCAGAGTCTCTGGCGGGAATCGAACCCGCAACCCCGGCGCTGATAGACTAGCTCACTACCAGCTAGCCTACCGTTTTAAGCAATTAGATAAAATTAGTTAGATGAAAGTAAGTGAATTGGGATCTATCGAGACAATTTAGATCAATACCTTACCTTTTCTTTTAAAATTTCAAAAAGTTGTGAATTGTCACATACAACCGTAACAAAATACTAACTGAAAATCGAAAAAAATTTCACATACAATCTTCAGTTCACGAAACTTACAAAAGTACGTAAAACCCTGAACATTAACAAGTAGTTTTTAGCCAGAAAAAAACAAAGAAACTTAAGAAAAAGGATGAAATCTGTAAATTAAAAATTTGAGAAAGGTTTTTGTAGCGAAAAAGAGCCGCTGAGAGATGTTTGAAAATCGCTAGATTTCCCGCTTACCGCTTAAACGTATTTATTCCCGCGAGTTATATTTCAAAAACGCTAGATTTAGCGGGAAAATCTCTAAATTGGCAACAGTGGTAGTAAACACTACATAGCTAATAAGAATTTTTGTGTTTTTTTTTTAAATTTTTATTACAAATTTTGTAAGTTCTTGTTGTTATTGTTATTACTGTTTGTATTTTTTGTGATATATATATTGCTGTTTTAAACTTATGTATATTGTTGTTTTTTAGACTATCCCTGAAGATTATATTTAAGGAATATCGAAATATTGGAGTTATTTAAATAAATAAAATAAAAAACATTTATTAAAAAAAAAACCTATGACCTCGAGCTTGTGTATTTATTATTTCTTTTGAGATTCCATTAAGAAAAGGTCGAGAATAAAAAAAACATATTTTATTATAAATTTGGTTACTTTTTCGCTTTTGGTGAATTCGTACAGAATCTGACTGAAAAATTGTGTTTAAAGTGGCCCATATATTTTCAATATAAGTGTGCAATTTTTAATATTGTACATTAAATTTGCTACTGTATATGAAATATTCGATAGTTGCCTAATATATTTTTAATTTTATTCCATAACCTAGAAATTTGTCTTCGTTTTTCTTGTAGGTAATAATTTATATGTATTGTAAAAGAAGTAACATCATATTTAATTTGAAAATATTGTGCAAGTTCTTAAGTAGTGTAGCGCAAAACGACCATAGTAAGAATGAGATAGGTAATAACGTTGTGTAGTATATGCGCTGTGAAATACAAATTTTAAACTATTTTTAAAGCATGGTAGCAATTTTTATATTTTGTGTGGTAACACTGTTTTAAAATATTTTATTGTGGCAGCACTTGTTAAAAACGATTAAATTTTAACTTTTTCATTTCTTAAAGCTTATATTAAAAAGTAAAGTTTTCTTGTCGTGGAATACCAGCTCTTGTCAAATTCTTTTCAAATAATTCAAATAACGCAAAAAATAAAAAACAAAAGCTTTATTGTGCATTTCGTGGAAGAAATATTAAAATGTCGGTTAATAAATCAAACACAGTGAAATGTGGGACAATTTTGATGATGAAGGGGAAATCCGGGCGAAAGGCAAATATTGCCAAACATCCCCCCCCCAATGTTGGCGGTTCACACAGCGATTTGAAGCGGCACCTCAGGCTAAAGCACCCAACAACTCCCATTGTTTTGAAAAGGCAAACGGCTACTGTTACTGATAAGATTAATGTGGACAACACCGATCAACCACATTAACCAGTACTTCTCATCACCAACAAGTGCGTCAACAGCCAGGTATCACTAAGTACTACCGCAGGCCTCCACCTATAAATAAAGTGAAACGATGCGATAAGCTAGCTCTGTAAATGTTTAGCCACCACGCATTACGCATTGTAGAAGAGCCAAGCTTTATGAAATTTGTGGAAGCGTTTTCACATTGTCCAGGGTATACTCTATCTAACAAATATACAACTCTGTATGCAAATCTACTACAATTTTCGTACCATGTATGTCGTATTCGCCTGTCATTTTGTTGCAAATTTGTCGTTTGAATTTTTGATCACGACAGCATTAAAAATAAATGTAAAAAATCAAATAAAATGGATAATATAAGAAAGTAAGTATTCAAATTAATTTATTTATAACAAATTTTTGCTTAAATTTGTTTTTTTTATTATTTTAGAATACAAATCACTAACCCAAAACAATTTGAGAAGTTAGTAGATTTGATGGAAAAAAATCCACATTTGGCCAAAGGATTCAACAAGGGTTTGCACAAATTCGATTTAAAAGATGAGTGGAACAAAGTTGCGGATCACTTAAATAAATATGGACCTCCAATGCGCAAAGGTGAAGGCTGGTTGAAGGTGTGGGCTGACTACAAATTTAAATTAAAAAAAAAACTCGTACACAACAAAGCAGAATGCCAAGCCACCGGAGGAGGCCCATTTAAGCAGTATATTTTAACACCAACTGAGGATGCAGCTTCTAAATTATTGCAATTAGACTCAATAATAAATCCTGGGCAAACATTTGGAACCCAACGTAGATTAAGTGCTTCAAAAGAACCTGAAAATAGTGTTGATTTAAATTGTTCAAATGAAGAAAGAAAATACAAAATAAAGTGATAAATTAAAACCAAACAAAGAAAAATAAAGTGTTTATCTCGTGCCGCACAACAAAAGGTGGGAAGAGCCATACACCAACAGTGTCATTGTGCCACAATAAGGGTGGTTTTTTATTCGCGTGTCTTGAAGCCACAGGTGAGACACGATCTACCCCATCTAACATCGTCTGGAGTTTTCTCCCAACGTCGTACCTCAAGTACCAGGTAACCAGCCCCACTCACAACCCAACAAGCGTGATACACAGTACAAATTGTTCGAACTCGTAAATTATTTCTTTCGAATTGAAATACGCAGTAACCCCCCAGGAGTCGCCTCTAATGGAATGTAATGTATGACCGACCTCAATTAATTTTTTGTCCTTAACATTATTTCGAGACATACTTGCCCCTTATCACCACTTCTTAGGGGGATACCATACAAATATTCCGTTTTATGAAATTCTTTTCACTAAAATTTTTCGACTTTTGTAAATTAAATCAAAAGTTGCTAACAGATTTAAATCATTTATGGCTCCTTTTGTTTGCAGCTTCGTTTTTTGTATGTCTGCATAGAAGCCTAGTGCTTCTTTTTAAAAAACAAAAATTTCGAAATTTTGATAAAAAAAATTTTTTTCAAAAAAAAAGAAAAAAATATCAGCCCAATTATGAACAAAAATTCGCCGGGAGTTTTTTCCCTTTTCCCATTGGATTTACGTAGGAAAAATGGGAGAAGGGAGAACACTCCCGGGAAATTTTTATTCATAATAAGGCTGTGTGTAAGGCTGGAAAATATATTGTGGATGGAGGATGGGGACAGCTAACAATAACACGTTCGAGTAAAACTTTTGTTTTTGTATGGCCTCTGAATTGGCCTCGGCAAACAGATGTTAAACAGCACAGCTGAAGTAATGTGTACGACTATTGGGATAGCGCAACTGATTCGCAATAGCATTAAGGAAGAGATAACGTCCTTCGGTATCTAAATTGGCAGCTAGATTTAGGAATACATATATCCATGTGAGCAATATTCGAGGTATTGGGTACAGTTTTTATTTCTGCAAAATTAGTTCAAAAAGAACAATAATGGGTGGTATTATTGATTCCGCATGGAAAGGAAAATTCGACGGAAATAAATATCGATCGATATGCAAATTGCAATTATTCATTCCTGCGGTATAAACTTTCCGCAATAAATTTTTAACATCCCTGTTTTAATAATTTCTAAGTTGATATTAGCTCTGTTTCTTTACTTTTTTGGTAAAGTTCGTACAAATGAGAGCAAGCATTAATTTCTCTCATAAAGAGACAAAATTACACAAAAGTACGGGAACAGAAAAAACACAATTTAAAGAACAAAATAAATATTCAGTCTTTTGACAGTCTTTAAAACACAAAAAAAATTGGCTGTTGAAATAAACTACTTTTAAGAAAAATAAAACAAAACAAACACTTTTACAAGACCTATCATTTTGTATCCCTAATATTTCAGTACAAAACTATCTATTTAAGTACATTATTTGAATCATGAACTTTTAATCTTTGCTTTTTTTGTTTTGTTTATGTTTTACAGCTGTTTGACAATTTACATAATTTGCACGAAGAAAAAGTCTGGGCTGTTTCGTGCAAGAAGAAGAAGAATTTTATTCTCTCAAGCCCGCTCTCATTTGCACAAATTTAAAGTACGGGAATGCGTTTCATGCAAATTGGGATCCCGAGGGATCCCAAAGTAGAGTAAAGAAACAGAGCTATTGTGTCAGCTGTTGGTAACAACATTTTAAGCCAGTTGAAATTTTTGTAAGCAATAATTTTTTTATTAAATTAATTTCTGTAAAATATACAAATAATATAACAAATAATAAATAAAAATAAATTTTTTTAAATAACAAAACTAAATGTTTTTTTTTTAAATATTTCTTTCATTTGTATTCCTTCCGTTAGCTTCTCGTTGTAAAATTTTAACGTAAGCAAAATGGCGAAAAAAAATCTATATTGCGGTTTCAATAATATGGCAATACCGCAATGGTAGAGATGATACCGCAACAACGGAAGGATACCGCACAAACTGAATGAATAATTACAAATTTGGGTTCCGCACAAAAATTGCTTTCCGCACTTGCGGAACGGAATCAATAATACCACCCAATATATACATACGAATAAATATATTATATTTACCTATTATGTGCAATAGCCTGAATACCCACATACAAACTAAACAGGAGCTCTTGCTTTAAAATACGAATCAAGGTCCTTTTTAAAGTTGGCCGGTTGAATGTTGATAACGTAGTTGGAGAAAATTTTCGGAGCAGTAGCTGTCTGAACCAACATATCCACCTTAAGACGAGGATCACGTAGGCGCATGTTGCGTGCAAAAGCTGCTAATGTAATATTTGTATGCAAAAGCCAAAATAATCATCGCACAAAAACTCTGGAAAATCATGCAAGAGAACAAGCAGAACACGCAGCCTTCCTCTATAACACATCTGTACTGAATCAACCCATGCTTAAGGTCGATTCACCCATGCGTTCCGAACAATATTTTTGACCGGACAATAATTTTTTTACAGAGAGTGTTCTGCAGAACGATTCACCCATCTCGGAAAATTTGTCCGGACAAACAAAGCTACCATATGGTTTACAGATGTAAACGATTATACAAAGTTGCAGCACAGTTAGCAAACTATTAGTTTTTTTTATAAAAGTGTGTTAAAGAAAATGGACGAAAGAAGAAAATTAATTTAATTATTTTTAATTGAATTGCATAAAACCCATTTACTAGCAAACAAAATTTATCAAAAAATGTTGAAAGTAAAAAGAATAGCAGTAAGAAAAATATTACAGAAAAGAAGAACAAACGGTGTTTTCCACACACTTGTTCCTGAGATGCGCCTTCATGACGTGGAATCGTTTATAAATTTTCACCGTATGGACCCCAATACGTTCAATGAAATCGTTGCAACTTTAGGGCCTGATTTACGTGGTATACCTATTCGCAAACAAGAGCATATTACGCCGGCAGAAAAGTTGTCCTTAACATTAAGGTAAAGCTGCTTTGTAGCGTCTTCGCAGACTTTTCCATAATATTTGACATTCACTTCCTACAATAATTGGTAAACATTATGTTAAAAAATATTAAAATTTACCATATAAAATTTACTTACGACCAATTCCAATATATTTTGTTTAAGGTAAGTATTTTTATATGAACGATTGCCCATATCATAAATACATTTTCTTCCTGGTTTTTTTATTTCTTCAATTAGTTTCAGGGCAATATTTTCTTTAACATCCATCTTTTGTTTAATTTTTTTTTAATTATTCAGCACAAAACGAAAAATGTAATATGTGGCAGCTCAATTCAACTTTTATGTACAAATTGAAAAAAAGTGGCATCTCAGTTCATTTTGTTCGGCACAAGAATTAAAATTAAACCAATTCAAGAAAAAACGTGCCGAACAAAATCTTTGCTCTCTCTCTCTCAAAAGTAAAACGTCAAACTCAATATAAAAAAATTTTGTCCGGACAAACATTTTGTTCGGAACGCATGGGTGAATCGAGCTTTAGTGTTTTCCACGAACTTGTGGTTTTACTTGGAATAATTGTAATTTTGGGTTTTTTAGTGCTGCCAAGTTGAAAATGGTCCTAAATATTGTTTATTGGTATCAGCGTTGCCAGAAGCTTTACTTGGAGGCCACACGATTAGAGTTGTGTCGTTCATGAACGAACCCGTTCAATTGAATGACTCACACATCTGAACGAATTGAACGGGTTGTTTTACTGAGCGCATTTGGCTCAGTTATGTATCCACCGTTCAATTTTCTAAAAAAAAAAAATTCATTTCGTTCGTTCATTTATCTTTTTCTTTATGTTATGATCTTTTGTTTCAGTTGTATTAAAACGTAAGTATTCAAAGCTGTATTATTGCGACCTAGTCAGAGTTGCTTTAAACGATATGTTAGAAAGTAAATTTTTTTATCATCGCTGTGGTACTTTTTGTAATTTAAATTAACAGCCACTTGTTTTTAAATTGTGAATCCCATAGCGATACCTAGTGTCTAGTGCGTTAATTTTTTAAAAAGCAAATAGTGTTTTATTATAAAATAAACAAAAAAATTGTGAATCCCATAGCGATATCTAATATAAACATAAAAAGATGTCTTTAAGAAAGAGCAGCGAAATATGGCTACATTTCACTGAGGATGGTTCAGATCGTGCCAAATGCAACTACTGCAAATCGTCTTTGAGCGTTGCTGGTGGATCTTCTGGAAATTTAAGTCGCCACCTAAAATGCAAACATCCCTTAACGCCTCGGTCATTACAACGTCAGCCAACAGCCAGCAGCCTTCCACCAGCTCACAGCCTTCCACCAGCTCACAGCCGTCTAGCAGTTCACAGCCGTCTACAAATTCACAAGCCAGGCTACAGCAGCAGACAATGACCCAATTCATCCGTAAACCTGCTCCAATTAGAAAGGTGCAACGGATTGATAGACTGGTGCTGAAGGCGGTGGCTCAGGGCAATCATTCGTTGCGTTTTGTAGAGGAGCCAGCTATCAGGGAACTTATACATGAAGTATCGTATTGCCCAGGGTATCAGTTGCCAACCAGAAAAACTTTGTCAAAAAACCTGCTCCCAAGTACACACATGGAAATTCTGCAAAATGTAAAAAATTATGTTCGTACATCTGTAGCAGTGTGTCTCACTACAGATAGTTGGACATCGAGGACAAATGCCAGCTACATAGCCATAACAGCGCACTACATAGATGAAAAAACGAAGCTGAAGTCGTACTTGATTGCGTGCGAACAATTTTCCAAAAGGCATACAGCAGAAAATTTGTGCAATTTTTTAAAAAAAACTATGCTAGAGTTTGAGATATACAATAAAGTAACAACAATAGTAAGTGACAATGCGGCAAATATTGTTTCAGCTGTTCGCCTGGGGAACTGGCGGGGAGTGGGTTGTTTTGCGCATTCTCTCAACCTAATTGTTCAAGCAGAATTAGGTGAAGTTGAAGAAACTGTTGCAAAAGTAAGAAAAATAGTGGAGTATTTTCATCGAAGTTCTCAGGGTCTGAGTAAACTTTTTGAGACTCAAAAGCAAATGGGAATGCCTGAGCTAAAACTCAAGCAAGATGTAGCAACACGCTGGAACTCCACTTACCTAATGCTTGAGAGAATTGTAGCGACAAAGGATGCTGTAACATCAACTTTGTCGTTAAAACGTCCTGATTTGTTACTATCCCTACAGGACTGGGGATATATTAATGAAATCATTCTCATTTTAAAACCGGTTTTCGAGGTAACTGTGGAAATATGTGCGGAAAAGAATGTTACACTATCAAAATTAACCTTTATGTGTAACATTCTGGACCTTTTTATTTCAAAATGTTTTTCCTCAGACTGCAAAATTTCGGCAATGATTTTTAAAATAAAAACTGACCTTAAAAATCGTTTTGGGGAATATGAAAAAATTGCACTGTATGCTGAAAGCGCAATTTTAGATCCCCGATTTAAACGCAGAGGTTTTAAAACCGAAGCTTCGTACCAGGCCGCAGTAAAAACCTTACTTACAAAACTGTGTACTATAAGCCTGCCAAACGTAAACATTGATGAAACCAGTCATGTGTTGTAGAAAGCTTTAACTTTTGGACGGAATACGACCAGGAGCATAACAAAACTGTTCGTCCCGACAACAATTCTGCCTCAGCTATAAGGCAGAAAGAATTCGTGATCCTTCAGTGTGGTGGAACGAACGGAAACAGCTATATCCACGAGTGTATGCATTCGCTCTTAAACGTTTATGTATATTAGCCACATCAGCACCTAGCGAGCGGATATTTTCTTCAATGGGTCAAATTTTAAATGATAGGTGGAAGTTATTGAAATCTGATAAAGTGTCAAGTCTGATTTTTCTTCAACGAAATATGTAAGCCGTAAAAATATTTAAAGGTAATATATAGCACTATGAAAAATAATATTTTTATTTGACTACATTTGCTTTTTTATTTTTAGATCGTTTCCATCTAAAATTAACTTTTTTGACTGAACAAATTTAAAAACCTCCCTTATTTTTTTATTTCTTTTAAATACAGCAGCAACAAAGTCGTCTTGGGACGGGCAACCCTCAGCGCAAACCCGCAAAAACAATTCCAGTCACGCTGTCAATTGCCTACCAAGACATTTTTCTTGGGACGGACAACCCTCCGCGCAAACCCGCAAAACACTTCCAGCCACGCTGTCGATTGTCTGTCAAACAGATTGGACAAAAAATGTTTTGTGATATTGTTTTACTCAATACGATTTTCAGTCCTCTGTGTAAGTAAAGGGTGTTTTTTTAAGCTAGATAGAACTTTAAATTGTAAAAAGTAACACAAAAAATTAAATTTTGATGAAATATTTTTTTTTATCGTTTCAGTATACTCTGACAAATCATCATGAATAGACTCACGCTTGAACAACGCTACGAAATTATCCAAATTTACTTTGAAAAATTTAAAAATTTAATCCAAATTTAAATCGCAAAATTGTGTTCAGCGATGAGGCGCATTTTTGGCTTAACGGGTTTGTTAATAAGCAAAATTGCCGCATATGGAGCGAGACCAATCCACAAGAGACCCTACAGACTCCATTACATCCAGAAAAATGCACCGTTTGGTGCGGTTTTCACGCTGGTGGCATCATCGGACCTTATTTCTTCAAAAATGAGGCCGGAGCTCGCGTTACGGTCAATGGAGATCGTTACCGCACCATGATCAATGATTTTTTGTTTGAAAATATGGATGACATTGATCCGGAGGAGATGTGGTTTCAACAGGATGGCGCTACGTGCCATACGGCGAACGCAACCATCGACTTATTGAAATCAAAATTTGGCGATAAGTTGATTTCGAGAAATGGACCTGTCAATTGGCCTCCAAGGTCGTGCGATTTGACACCTCTCGATTATTTCCTGTGGGGCTACGTGAAGTCACTGGTTTATGCTGATAAACCAGCAACAATTGACGCCTTGGAGGCCAGCATTGTTCGTGTTATTCGTGACATACGGCCAGCAGTGCTCGAAAAAGTGGCCCAAAATTGGACGTCCAGAATGCGCTTCGTCAAGAACAGCCGCGGTGCCCATATGCCCGAAATCATTTTCAAATGTTAATGTCACGTATTGATCTTTCGAATAAAAAAAAAATTTTGATTACAATTTAATTTTTTGTGTTATTTTTTACAATTTCAAGTTCTATCGGGCTTAAAAAAACACCCTTTATTATTTCTATTGTTTAGTTAAAAAAAAAAAATTTTTTTGAACCATGCAATTCGAATTTTTCTTTAAAATTTTAAGCTACACCAAGTTGTCGGCGCTGCCCATGCTTTGGGGAAGGTGCTGCATCGGAAGGAGATGCTCATGCTGCTTTTAATTTTGCTGCATCTTTAAAATCTCCTGCCATTATGTTTTGGTAAAAATAAGTTGTTTATATCAAAAGTCTTGATTTGTAAATATTTATTTATTGGCCTTTCGAAACAATGGTTTTGCCATTTCAACACCATCTCATGAACAATGCAAAGGAGATTGTATAGCTGCCCACCGTTAAAAATTTCATAGTCTCGGAATTTAAATTAATTTAGAAATATTAAGGGCAACACATTCCCCTTTCTAAAATGAACGGAACCAACGCAAACTTGTTTAAAGTGTATTTATTAGTAAATTTATGTAGTACAAGTTATTGAAATACTAACATATATATTATATATACATATATATAAATTTTTAAAACATTTATTAGTAAGATTAGCTATTGTAGCTAAAAATTATCTATATTTTTTGTCGTATTGCAAAAATACAGATAAACAGCATTAATTTACATACTTCTTTTATTTTATATTCAAAAATTAACACATATGTAGATAAACACGATAAATTCAAAATAATAGATAAATTCAAAATAATACCCAAATTCGTAGAATTTAATAGGGAATGAATTTTGTTTTGCCTTTTTTTATTTTAATAAAATATTTAAATAAAATTTTAGCACTAAGTAAAAACAATGTCTTGTAAACTAATGGCATTTAAAATATGTATATATGCATTTTAATAAATAAATGAAATTTTTTCAAAATAATAAAAAACATAAACTAAATTTGCATGTAAAAATTGTTTTCCTTGATGGTTTTAAATTTTGGCGAATCTGCGTCGGCTGGTACTGGAATATTAATTTCACATTGTTGTAGTTGTTTCTTTGGCCAGAGTGATGACGTTCAGAAATGCAGTGGAAAATCGCATATTTATATGAAAACTTTAGAGGTCCAACTCGCTTTACTTCACATTATATTTTTTCTTATTTTTAAATTTTCTCAGCCTAGGCACTTTTTATTTTATTTGTAGCTGCGTTGGTAAACTAGATTTAAGCCCGGCATTTAAATGCATACATTTTAAATTTAAGTAAAATAATTAATATTTTAATGAAGAAAAATCAAGGCATTCCAATTATTTGACCAACTATTTATTAGTGCGGAGCTGTTAGTCACCGTTCTGAGTGATGTAACGAACCTGTGGCAAAGCTTGATATCCACTATTTTCAATAATTTTTAGATAACGTACTTGTATGCAAGATGCAGTAAAGCAGGCAATTTGAAAACGCACTTGTATTGGTGGTTTGCCCTCTTAACTATCTTCACTATTAACGCTGTGTAAACCAAAGTGTACATGCATCAGATAGTCCATATTAAAGCATTTCGCTCCGGTGCATATATGCAGCTTCGTGTGGTGGCTTTAAATTTCGGTGAGTCCACATTGTTTACTGTGGAATACCGTTTTAATGCATACATTTTAGATTCAAGTATAGTAAATGGCGTATATTTATTTTGTTTTTATTTTTAACAATATTAATAATTTTCAATTTAAGTATTTTCAACTGTTTCAAAAGTTTATTTTAAATGTTTTAATCACAGACACAAAATACATAAAAATGAAAAAAAGGAAAAATTTTTCTCTTGTGTTGTAGACAGCTGTTTTTGACAACGTTGAGGAAACTTTACACAAACAAAATGACTGTTGTTTTTTGTGTTGAATTGTTGTAGAGTTAACAAACGATTGAACGGAATGAACGAACTGAACGAACAGGTTCACTTTGAATGATTGAACGAAAATGACCGGTCACTGAAACGAACGATTTGGCACAAGTCTACACACGATCAAGTTTTGCCTTTCAATTTGCAAAACACTCTCACTTTTTTACTAACACACTCACACTTTATAAATTGACCACGAGATTGCTTTCACCGTTCCATTTGTTTAGCAATTTTACGTTTAATTTAACAGGTGATTAAGAGTTTGTCTTTATAAATTGTTTTCTTGATGAAATATTGAAAGTAAACACAACTTTCAATTTATGTAAATTTAGATAAACAGTATTTGTAAAAGACTATCAGGAAAAACTTGATCGTGTGGCAGCAGGGTTAGGAAGAAAATCATAATTTTTAAGCTTTTCACTTTCTGTTTATACTATACCATACAAGATATGCATAACCAAAACTAAAAAAAAGATTCTACTCTAACATATTCAGTGGCCGACAAAAGTCTACATACGACCCTCATTTCTTCCACCTGACGAGACCAAAAGCATTATGAAGAAAAGTAATGATACAGGTTTGTTTGAAATCTGGTTTTATTAATAGAAAACGAAAAAAACAACTTACTTCAATATACACTTTAAAAAATATTTACAAAAAACGAAAAAAAAACGCATTGACAAAAAAAAAAAAAAAGAGAAGGCCGTAGCGGGCCAGAAAATGCATTAAATTCTGCTGGTGTCTAATAATTGTAAATTTTTCTGTACATACAATATACTTCATTGCTATCCAAAGGATAGCTAAGGTAAAATGTAACAAGAAAATACAATATAATAGTCTGGTGGTGTATAAAAGTCATTCCTAAAAATTTAAGGAATAGAACTATTACAAAAAAGCTTTATAAAATACATAACTGAAATTTAGCTCATAGAATAAATTCGAAAAATAAAATGTTGTTGATTCTTTTTGTAACTTAAATTGCAAATTTCATCAAACTTATTACGATTCTCTTTAAATCTTCCAATGGCGTGGGTAATTGTATCATGAGCTTGTTTAAGTCTAGAATTTTCCCTTTGAAAAAATTTGCTAAAAAGGTATATCGTTTGAAGAGCAAAATTAAAGATAAAAAAATTTACAATGAAATAAAGTTTTTATTAATTTCAATATTCTAAGATCGTTAAGCAGGTTAAATTTATGACAAATAAAGAAGTGGAAGAATAGGCAGTGTTTCTACTTTGACTGCAGTTTTTTAAACGCTGACTCTAGGTATCATTTCCGCATAAGAAAAGTTTAATGTTCGTAAAAGCATCACCAGCGTTGCCGTTTTGGTTACTTTTAACCAAAATTGGTTACTTTTTTTCTCAATGTGTACTTGTGTACTTTTTTTCCATTTTGGTTACTTTTTTCAATACAAAAATAACCAATTTTTTGTTTTAGAACAAAAACTACCCGCTTTTTTGACCCTTAAAAATTGTGTGTATTTGCATTTAAAACCAATGCTTTTTTTCATCTACTTAAAAATTGTTTTTTCAGAAGCTTAAACTGTAATAGACTATCAAGTTAACCATATTAAGTATATACTTTGAAGTGTAGATGACCATTATCTACTACTCTTCATGCTTCATAGGGCTAACTGAAACACTTTTCTAAATAAACGATAAGGTCAAAGGCCTTCCGATCCCATCCCTTTTAATATGATTATATTTTACCATAGTTTGAAAACTATAGCTCATATAGGTTTTAAAATTGACGAAAACAAGTGTAATCTTTGCATAGGTGGTGCCACTTGCAACGAAAATTTCGAAAAATTTTAAAGCCTATTGTTCTTTCCGGTTCTTTCGGTAAAATACTGTCAAAGCTTCATAGAAATCGGTTCAGTGGCTTATGAGCCTACAAGATACAAGCAAAAACAATTCTTCTTTAGACATATTTTTAAACTGAAGTGCAAATATAATACATAGTACTTTTGATACAAAATAATTTTGGTTACTTTTTTTCGCTTTTGGTTACTTTATTTTTACATTTTGGTTACAAATTTTTTTTGGTCGTGGCAACGCTGAGCATCACTTGTAAGAAACTTGGCATCACTCTCATATTCAAAGTGATGCTGCAGAGCCACTTTTGGCAAGTATTGCTTCATTAAATTTTCTGATGCAATGACTTTTGACATAAAAGAAATCGTTTTATTTTTCTTTTGTGATGCTTTTTCTTGTAATTTTTAAGAAAACTGTCACTTTTTGGTTCAATATTATAAATAAAATTTGCCATCGTTATTGTTGATAACATTTTTATTATTATATTGTGTTTGCTTAATAAACTTAGCTCGTTTTCAAAAACTAAAACTTTGTACTGCAACCGGTAATCACGCATCAGCAACAACATTTTAATACCTATACAAATATACCACGTGCGTTGACGGAAAACAAATTTTAAAAGCAGTTTACTTATTTAATCTGCCGTTAAAATTATATTGTTTCAAAAACAACAAAATTAAAATATTTTATATGTATTTTTATAAATGCATTTGTTCCTACGTTTTAAAATGTATTACAAACAAGTATTTACATATATATTTATAGGCTAAAATTAAGTTTGTGTACGAGTCTGCAATTTTATATATTTTCCATTTTATAAAAGTAAAAAAATAAATAAATTTTAATAGTGGCACCACTGAAATATAAATATGTACAGTGGGGAGCAAAGGTGAGCACATGTTTGTATATCTTGCACTTCTAAGGGAATAAAAAAAACAATAATAAAGCTATTTAAAATTTTTTTTTTGTATATTATTTCTTTTTTAATTCATGGCAAAATTCAATTTAAAACAAAATAAAAAAACAACAAGTTCATAGGTAAACATAAACAAAACTTAAATAACTCTCATGTACTCAATTTTGCACCTTCCTACTACAATTAATATTGATTACATTTTTAGTATTTAGTACGTAGTCCTTTATCATTTAAAACACTTATTATGAGTTTTAACATACTTTCTATCAAGTTCTGAATAATTTCATCAGGAATGCGTTGACACTCCAGCTGCACACTGTGCCATAGCTCGTTTAAGTTCGATGGGGCTGTTACTGTCCCAACCGTCTTTTCACGATTGACCACAAATTCTCAATTAGATTGAAGTCGGGACTTTGCGGTGGCCACTGCATTAACTGAAAATTTTGCCCAGTCAACCATTCCTTAACGATTTTGGAGGTGTGCCTTTGGGTCACCTTCCTGTTGAAATATAACTTCTTCCTCAGGATATGCGCTCATATCCACAAAACCGGGAAGATGGGTCTCTAAAATTTTCAAATAATCCTCTTTTCACGTGATACCATCAATTTTTTGCATTGGTCCAATATGCCACCAAGTAAAGCAGCCCCATACCATAACGCTTCCTCCACCATGTTTAACAGTTTGTTTAACATGGTGTCTTTGTATGGTCTTCTTAGGGCGGCGCCAGCAATACTGCTTACCATCTGACTGAAATCGGTTGAATTTGGATTCATCTGACCAGAATACTCGTTTCCAATTATCTGCAGTCCAATTCTTGTGTTTCAATGCGAACTTTAATCGTGCTGCAACATTTTTCTTTCATAATGCAGGTTTAGGTTTCTTAAAAGCTGATATGTAGCCAATGTTGTGCAGCGCTCTTCTTGCTGTCCATCGGCTTACATTTTTATTTATTGCTAGGGAAGCTTCCTTTGGCGTTAAAGATTGATTTGCCTTCATCTTTCTCATCATTAAACGTGCGTCGCCATCCGTTAAAAGCCTTTTCCGGACTCTTATCACCACTGACTGACTCACTTGAATTTCTTTGCCTATTACTCTCGATGAAAAACCATTCTCTGCCATGGTTAAAATACTATTTTCCACGGTTCGCGATAGCTTTCTCATAATTTTAAATATTTTGGAATTTGTATTTTATATTTGAAATGCACCTTTTATTTACATTACGCAGTTTATCAAACACGATGTTAAGGGGCCCATAGACACATACTGCTGACAGCTACTGCCGATGAACCCTTCGTATACGTGTGTGATTGATATTTTACTACACACCTATCAATCATTATTATAAAATAAATTTTATAAAATAAACATGCGCTCGAGAACAAAAAAAATTATAGCGGTCGTTTTGTCGTTACTTATTAAAAAGAAAAGAAATTTAAAGCAGAATGAATTAAAAAAGAAACGTTTATGGATGAAGGAATGGCTTAAGAAGCGAAATCAGTTTACTGTTGAAAACCTTTTAAAAGAGCTTCGAGATACTTCTCCACATGACTTTAGAAATTTTATGAGGATGGATACTACATGCTATAATGAATTGTTGAACTTGGTGACACCTTTTATTATTAAAAACGATACTCAAATGAGAGATGCTACTGGGAATACATTTGAAGATCTTAAGTTTAGTACCGCGATTTCTGCACAGTCTATTGGTAAAATAGTTTTGGAGACCTGTACAGCACTTATTGATGTCTTAAAAGATTATATTAAGGTACTGTAAACATGTTTTAAGGAAGAAAATGTCCTTAATTTTACGAACATATGAAGTCGCATAAATGTAGATGGATGTAGCTTTGCGTACAATTAAGGACTTTAAGGCTATATTGGTGATTTAAAATTACAACAAATTGATTTTTTTTATTTCTTATTGTGGTCAAATCGAAATTACAAAAGTATTTAATTAAAAGTTTTTAAATTTTAAACTAAATAAGAAAATCACATTGTTCTTTTAAAAACTTGTTTATTATATGAAATTTCTAAAAACATAACATTTTTATTTAAATGATGAAAAAAAATCAGCAATTGATTCTGTAGTTGAAGCGTTTGAACTTGATTCGTAAGTGCCAATTTGTGAAGGGTTCAAAGAATTTTTGTTTACTGCAATTTGAACACTGTAACGATGAAGATTTCCTAATAGACCCTGTATTAAGATTTCGTTAATAAACTTTTCAGCCCAAAGTTGTTGCGTTTTATCCATTTTTCTAATTTTTGAAGCTCACGTTTCACCAAATCGGTCAAAGTCATCCGATGGCTTAGAAAGTTCCTTTTTGGCCAGGGCTAAAAGTTCCTCATCATCAAAGTTTGTACCCTTTCGACGCTTTGTTGAAGTTTCAAATTCACTCTGAAAAGAATAAACAAACTTTTTAATTTTATGTTTGTATGTTTCAGCTACCGCAAAATGAAAGTGAGTGGAAAGAAATTGCCAATGGTTTTGGAGAAAGATGGAATTTTCCAAATTGTATAGGTGCAGTCGATGGAAAACACATCGCAATTAAAAAACCACCGGGTAGTGGATCTTACTATTTCAATTATAAGCGTTTTCCAAGCATTGTGCTTATGGCAGTCGTTAACTCCAATTATGAAATTATAGCAGCTGACGTTGGTACTAATGGAAGAGTTTCTGATGGTGGAGTTTTCAGTAATTCTTCATTTGGAAATGCTTTTAAACAAGGCTTATTAAAAATCCCTAAGCCATCAAAACCACCTTTAGGTTCTGTAGAACTTCCATATACTTTAGTGAGTGACGATTAGGGAATTCATTCGGTTAACCGATTCATTACTACACGATTAACTGATCGGTTAATTTAAAATTGGCAATTTTCGATTAACGATTAAACCGGTTAATTTCAGTCGATTAGCCGATTAACCGATGTAACAAATATTTTTAGTTTTTTGTAGTATTATAACATATTTTTTTGCGTTTTTTATTATTTATTTCGTCTCATATAAAAGGGGTATATGTTTGGAAAATATTTTTTCCTACAATATATTTCCTTCGAGAAATACATTCTTAAAATACAGTACAAAAACAGAAACCAGGGGTTCGTATATCATTTTTTGCAGAATGTTCGGTGCTAAGCTTTGCCAGGATGAGTCAGATGATGACCTGACAATAAAAGAAGCTCTCGCTTGTAACACAAGCAATCTTTAACAAAATTAGCCGAAATAATGGCAAAATGGAAGATTTTATACGTTGAGAGAAATCCAAGAAACCAAGATATCGCATTCAGCTTTTAAAAATGAAATATTTCTGCGCATCTACGTCACATCATAAGTATAAGTACAGCTTAAATATAGAAACACAACCAAACAAACATGTCTATAAAATGCTAAAGTGACGTCATATGAAACAGTTGAATTTTGTAAACATGTGCAATGCGTAATCTTGAATCTGTATTATGGGTTGCTTCCGATTTCTCAAACATCTTCGATAAGTGAAAGAATTGTTTCCAAATCAAGTTATATCAAAACTAAAAAAAAAGAATCGCTTAAATTCTAAACATTTAAACCAAATTATTTTACCAAAAGATTATTTTATAAAATCTCAAACTATTGAAATAATTAATAAAAAAATCTCACAGTTTTTTTTTAATAAATACATACAAATATTATGTATAAATTATAAAATGTGTTTTTCATATTATTACTTTTTTGTTTGCTCGTTTTAGTTCAAGAATTGTTTTGTTCGTTATGTTGTTGTTTTTTTTTTTACTAAAAGACTCTAATAATAAATAATTTTTGCATTTTTATTTATTGAAATTACTTAATTTATAACAAAACTTTATTAATCGGTTAACCGATCAATAACAAAATTAACCGATTATTAACCGATTTAACCAAAACCTCGGTTAATTAATCGAGCGATTAACCGATTAAAGCAAAAGCCCGATTAAATGAATACCCTAGTGACGATGCATTCCAGCTTACTGACAATTTTATGAAACCTTATCCTCACACTTCTCTTTCGCCACAAGAACGTATCTTTAACTATCGTTTAAGTAGGGCAAGAAGAATTGTGGAAAATGTTTTTGGAATGATGGTTGCGAGATTTGGCATTCTTCAAGGCTCAATAAGTAATTACGAAATTAAATACGTTAGAAGTTTTGCTCATAAATCAATTAATTTTTTTTATTATTAAGGCTTAGCACCCGAAAAGGTAGAAATTATTGTCCTATCGTGCTGCTATTTGCACAACTATTTAAGAAGCAAAATTGGAAGAAATTATTTAACTAATGACATTGTTGACTATGAAGATACAAGTTGTGGAACATTGAACGCCGGTTCATGGAGGAACAACGTAAACTTAACAAATTTGCAAAGTTCTCATTCGAAAAATTCAGCAACAAATGCTAAATTATGTCAAGATTCATTCGCAACGTATTTTTCCAATGA
Organism: Pollenia griseotomentosa; assembly: GCA_963931875.1. Classification (NCBI taxonomy): domain Eukaryota; kingdom Metazoa; phylum Arthropoda; class Insecta; order Diptera; family Polleniidae; genus Pollenia; species Pollenia griseotomentosa. The sequence goes on from OZ007563.1 coordinate 146,187,948, forward strand.
AGGTCAAGTTCCATGGCAAACAAAATTTGTTTAAATAAATAAAAGATGTGCAATACTTACTGAATTATCATTTATATCCAAATAAATAGAACTAATTGAACGACGTGGGGTTTCACAGCTTCGTAAGAAGTCCATTGCTTTAAAGTAATAAAGGTTTGGCTCTGTAGAATCTTCTGCACCAGCCCCACTTTTATTTTGCTGGGATAGACGTTTGACTTCCCGTCTGTAATTAGTCCGCAAGGTATTTATCTTCTTCTTCATATCTTCTTGTGTGGCCTCTGGGTCCCATTCTTTATATTTTTCTAAAAGAATGGTATACTGGTCGTTTTTCAAATTTTTTGTCACAATAATCCTTTGAAAATGTATCCCATAATGCAGGAAAGGTTTGGTAGAATTCAATAAATTCCAGAAAAAATTGTTTTTCTTCACACATTTCCTTTAACTATTTTAAATTTGTTTTTTGTTTTCTTTTTTTCAGTAAATTTGAAAGAAAAATATTTCAAAAAATGAATAAATTTATTTTATTGTTCATTTGAACAACTGTCAGCAGTATGAGTTCATTTCAAAATCAAACCTATTTTGATTTTTCATACTGCATTGTCTGTGTGACGCATACATAAATAAAAATTTCAAATTTACAAACACATGCTAACTGCATGAGCATGAGCAGTATGTGTCTATGGGGCCCTTTAAACTTAAATGTATATTAACAGAAACATTAGGGCGCGTTCGTAAATGCATCACTGCGCTGCATCAGTGGTTTCAAATGCTTATATATTTGTCAGTGAAGTTAATGTGTACCAAAAAATTGTGAAAAACTCCACAAAAATAATAGTCACACAATAAAAAAAATTATAATTATTATCAAAAAGTAATTTCAATTTTTGGGAATACAAAATTTTAATTTCAAAAGATTTTGTTATTCGTGCTTAATTCCCAGTTTTTATTACTGATAAAAACACTTGAAATTTATTGTTGATGGGATAAGCTATTCCTATGCGCATTTCACTGGTTGCTTAGGCCAGATCATCAGGAAACTTCATCCATAACGTTTTAGAAAAACTAAAGATATTAAACCAAATAAAACTATTAAGCGTATAAGACTTATAGCAACAGTTCTACTTGTAATAATATCAAAGCTTAAACAAAACACATCAACAATAAACAGTGGGTTTATCTCATCTTACATTCCCCACTACAATTAGTTGAAATTCTCTCAACATTAATTGTAGTTGTAAGTAGGTTAAGAAAAACAAAATAAAAACAACAACAACAACTTTACAAAAGATGTTGACAATTAAGTGTTTTTTAGGCCGTGCACTGCCTGTTTATTATCAAAAAGTAATTTCAATTTTTGGGAATACAAAATTTTAATTTCAAAAGATTTTGTTATTCGTGCTTAATTCCCAGTTTTTATTACTGATAAAAACACTTGAAATTTATTGTTGATGGGATAAGCTATTCCTATGCGCATTTCACTGGTTGCTTAGGCCAGATCATCAGGAAACTTCATCCATAACGTTTTAGAAAAACTAAAGATATTAAACCAAATAAAACTATTAAGCGTATAAGACTTATAGCAACAGTTCTACTTGTAATAATATCAAAGCTTAAACAAAACACATCAACAATAAACAGTGGGTTTATCTCATCTTACATTCCCCACTACAATTAGTTGAAATTCTCTCAACATTAATTGTAGTTGTAAGTAGGTTAAGAAAAACAAAATAAAAACAACAACAACAACTTTACAAAAGATGTTGACAATTAAGTGTTTTTTAGGCCGTGCACTGCCTGTTTATTATCAAAAAGTAATTTAAATTTTTGGGAATACAAAATTTTAATTTCAAAAGATTTTGTTATTCGTGCTTAATTCCCAGTTTTTATTACTGATAAAAACACTTGAAATTTATTGTTGATGGGATAAGCTATTCCTATGCGCATTTCACTGGTTGCTTAGGCCAGATCATCAGGAAACTTCATCCATAACGTTTTAGAAAAACTAAAGATATTAAACCAAATAAAACTATTAAGCGTATAAGACTTATAGCAACAGTTCTACTTGTAATAATATCAAAGCTTAAACAAAACACATCAACAATAAACAGTGGGTTTATCTCATCTTACATTCCCCACTACAATTAGTTGAAATTCTCTCAACATTAATTGTAGTTGTAAGTAGGTTAAGAAAAACAAAATAAAAACAACAACAACAACTTTACAAAAGATGTTGACAATTAAGTGTTTTTTAGGCCGTGCACTGCCTGTTTATTATCAAAAAGTAATTTCAATTTTTGGGAATACAAAATTTTAATTTCAAAAGATTTTGTTATTCGTGCTTAATTCCCAGTTTTTATTACTGATAAAAACACTTGAAATTTATTGTTGATGGGATAAGCTATTCCTATGCGCATTTCACTGGTTGCTTAGGCCAGATCATCAGGAAACTTCATCCATAACGTTTTAGAAAAACTAAAGATATTAAACCAAATAAAACTATTAAGCGTATAAGACTTATAGCAACAGTTCTACTTGTAATAATATCAAAGCTTAAACAAAACACATCAACAATAAACAGTGGGTTTATCTCATCTAACATTCCCCACTACAATTAGTTGAAATTCTCTCAACATTAATTGTAGTTGTAAGTAGGTTAAGAAAAACAAAATAAAAACAACAACAACAACTTTACAAAAGATGTTGACAATTAAGTGTTTTTTAGGCCGTGCACTGCCTGTTTATTATCAAAAAGTAATTTCAATTTTTGGGAATACAAAATTTTAATTTCAAAAGATTTTGTTATTCGTGCTTAATTCCCAGTTTTTATTACTGATAAAAACACTTGAAATTTATTGTTGATGGGATAAGCTATTCCTATGCGCATTTCACTGGTTGCTTAGGCCAGATCATCAGGAAACTTCATCCATAACGTTTTAGAAAAACTAAAGATATTAAACCAAATAAAACTATTAAGCGTATAAGACTTATAGCAACAGTTCTACTTGTAATAATATCAAAGCTTAAACAAAACACATCAACAATAAACAGTGGGTTTATCTCATCTTACATTCCCCACTACAATTAGTTGAAATTCTCTCAACATTAATTGTAGTTGTAAGTAGGTTAAGAAAAACAAAATAAAAACAACAACAACAACTTTACAAAAGATGTTGACAATTAAGTGTTTTTTAGGCCGTGCACTGCCTGTTTATTATCAAAAAGTAATTTCAATTTTTGGGAATACAAAATTTTAATTTCAAAAGATTTTGTTATTCGTGCTTAATTCCCAGTTTTTATTACTGATAAAAACACTTGAAATTTATTGTTGATGGGATAAGCTATTCCTATGCGCATTTCACTGGTTGCTTAGGCCAGATCATCAGGAAACTTCATCCATAACGTTTTAGAAAAACTAAAGATATTAAACCAAATAAAACTATTAAGCGTATAAGACTTATAGCAACAGTTCTACTTGTAATAATATCAAAGCTTAAACAAAACACATCAACAATAAACAGTGGGTTTATCTCATCTTACATTATCCCATCAACAATAAATTTCAAGTGTTTTTATCAGTAATAAAAACTGGGAATTAAGCACGAATAACAAAATCTTTTGAAATTATAATTATTTTTATATCGGCTTTAAAAAAAGTTTGCTTTTATGATGCAGCGCAGTGATGCATTTACGAACGCACCCTTAATAACACCAATCAAATCATAAACCAAATCAAAATTAACGGTAAATTTTGAATGTTTCTAAGAATATGGTTGAAAACACGCGGGTGCAAAATTGAGTACATGAGAGTTATTTAAGTTTTGTTTATGCCCTGTCGGACATTCAGTTAACTTTAAATTAACTGAAAGCTAACTATTTCTCAACTAGTGGTGGTTGACACTTGCACTACTTTTATATGGAATTAACTAACTATTTTAACATTGCAATGTCCTAGGAAGTAGTCGATTGTCCGACTCTGCATTACTTTTAATTAACTTTAAGTTAACTTTTTGTAGCTAGCTATAAACTCAATTCTTTAAGTTAGCTTTAAGTTAAGTTAGTTTAAGTTAAGGCCGATTAAGGCCGATCTATGAATGTTATTCATTGGATGAATACTTTCAAAAAAATAAAAAAATTTTATTTTTTTATTTTATTTTCTTTTATTTCTTTTCTTTTATTTTATTTTATTTTATTAATCAAAGTTGTTTTTATTCAACTTTTTTTTTAACCAGAGTCCCTGGCGGGAATCGATCCCGCAACCTCGGCGCTGATAGACTTTCTCACTACCAGCTAGCCTACTGGGGCAGTCTAGGTTTTTGAATAAAAAAACTATGTTTTTTGCCATTACTCAATTAAGAGCGTAAATATGAGATTAAATTGTCATAACATAACAACAATAACAACCAGTGATGTTAACCGTACGGTAATTACCCTTTTTTAGGGTAATTTTGGGCCGCAAAAGGTAGCAAGGTAATTTTATTTTAAATGCGGTAATTTAAAGAAATTTGGATTTTTTGTATTTTAAAGAGGTGATTTTCAATTTAAATAGATAGATGTTATGAAAAAAATTATAAATATTATGTTTCTGCAAATGTTTTCTTAACACCGAAAAGTACAAAATAACAAATATGAAATTACTCTTGTATATTATTAAATTTAAATAAAACTTTTTCTTTGTTTAAAAGTCAACAATTTTAAAATATATAAACTAAAGTTAAGTGTTTGGCACTTGAATACCGTATTTTATTCATTTGCCTTGGTTTAAGTACGGATAAATTGATTTTACAATATTTTTTTAATGTTCATCACATACATATGTGCGTTAAGCGTATTAAATAAAAATATTTTGAGTTGAATACATTATTTTAGTTTAATTCTTAAAAATTTATTTTTAGACAAAAATTTCCATTCAAATTTTTCCTTAAACACATTTAAAATTTAAATAAATTGCTTATTAATACTGCTCTAATGTGCTGTTTCCAAATGACAGGCGATGGACTGAGTGCTTTTCAAATAAATTTAAGTTTTGATTTAAAATCTTTGCGTACGGTAATTTTTTTTCAAAAACGGTAATTTTTAGAGGGCCGTACGGTAAAGAAAAAATAAAAGTTAACATCACTGATAACAACGTTGATTTTTTTTGCTAACGACTTGGCTCTCACTACTTAAAATATACAACACAGTGTTTGTATACACTTTGGTTAATGTAAATTTTGCATTGCGTAGTAGTTGGCTTTAAGTTAGTCTATACAAGCTAACGTAAAGTTGGGTTTTTTTGTAGTTAGCTACTCATTTGACGGCAGGGTGTTTACCTATGAACTTGTTGTTTTTTTATTTTGTTTTAAATTGAATTTTGCTAAGAATTAAAAAAGAAATAAAATACAAAAAAAATGTTTAAATAGCTTTATTATTGTTTTTCTTATTCCCTTAGAAGTGCAAGATATACATACATGTACTCACCTCTGCTCCCCACTGTATATAATAGACAAAAATAGCTCCTTATATTTTTTCAATTGTAGCTGCCGTCTTCAACATTTAAAAAAATAAGCGCACAATTATGCGCTACGCAATAATGCATACAGAGATGCAGTAAAGAACCAACTCTTAACATGTTTCATAAAATAAAATAACATTTCAAGTGCCACGGCATTTCCTTACTACGAAGCAGGTTTGTAACCCCGGGTCTTCACGTAGCAATATTTATTGCGGCAAACGTCAAATTTCATTGCTCCATAAAATTTGGGACGTATAGACCGCTTATTGCCATGAGTGGCAATCCATTGCGCAATGATTGCTCTTCTTATTGCTTGAGCAATTATTGCTTAGCAATATGCTGTCAAATCAGTTGTAATTTATCTGACATTTCATTTCTCTGTACGGTTGTTTTTTGTTTGTGTGTTTATTTATTAAGAAAGCAATCAATAAATATATTATTATATATTATATTTTTTAATAAACGTCAAGATCAACAAAAGCAAACGACGAATTTTTATTTTTATTTTTTCAATAGAACAATTCAACTTTTTTTTTAACGCAAATAAACAAAAAAGTAATACAAAACACAGCTACGACAATTGCAATTAATTATTTTAGTAATTTAAAAAAGAAAATTTTACAACCACTTCAAAACACAACATAAAACATTTGTTATAACTATGTACAGCCACAAAACTTTATACGAATACTCGCGGTGAAAATTGCAAATTTATGGCAAAGCAATTTCAAGTGTTCTCCAGCAATAAATTCAGCAATTATTGCTCCACTATTCTGTCATTGTTCTGCCGACGTTTTTGCTTGTACTAAGCAATAAATATTGCAACGTGGAGACCCAGCGTAAGGGAGAATACTAAAAAATAACTGTAAAAAATCATTCAGTGTGTAAAGCTGAACTCTACGTTCACCAGTTTTTATATGAGTCAGATAAAGCGCTTTTTGTATCAAAAATGTATTGCTGCAAAGAGGGAACTCGCCATATAATATGTATGCCTTCCATAAGCGAGATGCTAAGCAAAACTCTGACTTTTTCCCTTACAAACCTGCTTCGTTCGAAGCTCAATTTTTATTGGGATAATTAAGTAGCTGATTACAGCTAATTGCAAAGATTGTTATAAAGGGTGATTTTTTATGAATTAAGTTTTGTGGGCTGGCAGGACTGGTTGGTAATTGTATCCAAACTACATCTGTGAAAGTGAAAAGTGTTCAGTATACTCTGCCATTTCATCATGGAGAAACTCACAAACGAGCAACGACTGCAAATCGTTGAAATTTATTATCAAAATTCAGCTCGATGGAAATCCACTGTTTTATCGAAAAATTGTGTTCAGCGATGAGGCTTATTTCTGGCTAAATAGATACGTAAACAAGCAAAACTGCCGCATCCCGTAAAAACGAAAGTTTGGTATGGTTTATGGGCTGGTGGCATCATCGGTCTATTTTTCTTCAAAGACGACCGTGGAAGAAACGTTACCGTCAACGGCGAACGATATCGAGCGATGATACGTGACTTTTTTTGCCCTAATTGGCTGATATGTGGTTTCAACAAGACGATGCCACATGCCACACAGCTCGTGAAACAATGGACATATTAAAGGATGAATTTGGTGAGCAGTTTATCTCTCGAAATGACCCTGTGAGTTGAGCGCCAAGATCATGTGATTTGACGCCTCTTGACTATTTCTTGTGAGGTTATGTGAAGTCGTTGGTCTATGTGGACAAGCCAAACACGATTGAAGTCTTAGAGTATAACATAACACGTGGTATTCATGGAAAACATAATCAGCCTGTTTTTGTAAAACATAAGTCTTCTCACTTGAAGTTTTCGTATTAATACGTTTATGTTCAAAATTTGGTTTTTACAAAACATTTAAAAGCTTTCGTTTATTCATAGTTGATATAAATAGAGCTTTTTTCTTTCGTGAATCAACATTATTGCCAATGCATTAATATTCGTACATATCTTTTATTTTTTCATATAAAAGTTTTGTGTTTGTGGATAGCCCTGGCATTTGTTTACAAAAATTAAAATTAAATTTCAAAACAAAATATTTTATAAAAAGTGTTACTGAATTAGTAAAAATAAAAGTGTTGAATGAAAATTTTAACAATAATAGCAATAAATAACAGAAATACATAAAGAAGTTCTTTTGCTGCACATCAACATATAGATATGTAGAAGATATTTGCGAGATATAATTTTTTTTGGAACATTCGGAAGAACGGTGGTAATTTACACTACACTGTATGTACAGTCACATAGATAATAGTACGTACGCCTTAACAACTCTTTAACTTTCCAAAAATTAGAAATATTTAAAATAATAGTTAAATATTTATTTCATTATTTAATTTTAAGACTATTGAATTGTTCGCATACTAAGGTGCGAAGTCGAGTCGCTTTTATATGTTTATATCCCAAATTAATGTTTGTTTTTTCTTGGTACGCGGCTATGTAATCCGCTTTTTCGCAGAACACTTCGCACTGTTCTGTTTCGAATTTGCACGGTTGTTATTTTGGGATTTTCACTAACAACACTTTTTATAAATTGCTTAACTCGTAACGAAATTTTGAGTGGACTTCCAGTTTTTGGCTTGCTTACCAGAAATTGAGACTCAGACAAGTGCTTTATTACAGTCTGCACTGTAGACTTGACAAGTCCAACAATTTTAAAATTTGAACTTAAGGAATTCGTATCGTTCCTTGTTTTAAAAAAAATATGTGCACGCATTTCGTTACAAATGTCCTTTGTTTTCTAACCTATTTTAACAAAATAGTTATATTTTTTTCTAAAATATAATTTTTCCTTTAAATCTTCTTAATTTAAAAAGGACAGTTTTCTATTTGGCATCGTAGGTATAAATATCTGTGCTGTCAGATTAACTTATAAGTGTGAAAGTATAATTAGCGGAAATTGACCCAAACTTTTTGTAGATTGATTTTAACAGTGTGTCGATGCCTTGCAAATGCCAAAAAATATCGATTAGAAATCCAGAGTTATTCTTAAGCTCCCATTTTAGAGGGAGTACGAACTATGCCATGAACAACGGTACGCGGCATGATGTGATCGGACTTTAAATGGCAGCGCTATATTTAAACAACTAAATGGGCTGCATATGGAGTCGTGGCTATAAAAATGTAACCGTTTTAGAAACATCATTGACAAACCTTTCATTCAAGGGAATGACTGGCACAAACTTTTTTTTAAGGAGGTCGACCCGCTCTAATGTTCATACATATGTTCATATTTTTGATCGTATGTAGTTCCATTGTTTCTAGAATTTTTAAAACCTGTAAATACATATTTATGTAATTATAAGTGAACCTTTATAGAATATTTTATAATAGTATAAGTTTTTTAGGTTTCCTTTTTTAAAATATCGCAGTTATTTTCCATTTTGTGGTGATTTTTTTTTAAACGAATGCCTTATACTTATCGTCTACTTTTCACTTTTGTTTTCATTTATTGCGAAGATATTCATTTTATAAAAACCAAAAATATGTAGAAAAAAATTAAAGCTTTTTTTGTCACTCACATGAAATGTTTTTTAATTTTATGAAAACCTAAATCTGATTTCGTTCGTTTTTTTTACGAACGAACAAATATTTTCATTTTCTAAAAACAGGCTGAATATCTACATGAGTTTTATACGGTTTTTGACATGAAAGACTCGTTAGATAATCGTTACCCACGTCTTAAACGATTCCCACAACGATTTAAGCAGCGTCTTTCGGTGGGCTATGGAAGAATCTCAGTCGTGTTACAATTTTTCCCGTAAAAGGAATCTTCTACGATTAAAAAATGCGGTCATTGACGAACAAAGACAGTCTTCATGAAACTTCTACGATTGAAAATGTTAGCTGGGAATGAAGTAAATATGTTTTTGTTTGAATGTTTTTTTTTTTTTTTGAAATTAGAACAAAAATTGTTAAAAAAAATTAAATTTTAAGTTGTCCGTTTTTTTTTTGACGATTTTTCGAAACGTGAGAGACGATTTTTTTATTTTTCTCAGGAAATTGACGATTTCCTCACAAATTTATCTGGCAGCCCTGAGGATAATACAAAACTGCAATACTCCGCTGCAATCAGGGCTGCCAGATTTGACGATTTATCGTCATTTTGACGATTTTTTGTTCCGGAATTAGCAAAGTGCCGATTTGCTGATTTTTTTCTTAAAAGTGACGATTTTTTTCAGTCTCCAAAGTCTGAATAAAACATTAAATTTTCTGACACGTTCGTTTTAAAAATTTGGAATGATTAACAGCCGTACCTTAACAAGAACGGAAGGCGGAACGTTTTCTTTCGCTTAGCTTTTACGCTGATATGCCATACCTAAGCAAGAGCGACAACGTTGTGTCACCAACATAAGTGATAGCTTTCTAGTTTAATAAAACCCACAAATTATAAATAAAAATAGAGATAAAAACGCTAGATTGATCAAAAAATTGCTAATTAAGCTAATTGCTAAATTATTTATTAACAATAGCGGCAAACTTCACTATTAAACGAGCTGTTAAAATCGGGGTTCCAATTGCAAAGCCTTGAGACCGCTCTATTGAAAAGCTAGAAAACGCGTGCCGCTTTTGTTAAGGTACGGCTGTAATATGCGAGTCTTAAGAAATTCTTTAAATGATTATTTTCAGAGTACAAAAACAACAATGTTACACTTTGTTTATCTTTCGTCAAACCATCATCGAATGAATCTTACGATTTTCTGTATAAATCATATTTTACCGAGTTGTAAAATAATATCTACGCTCTGTATGAGACTCCCAGTATCTCTTAAACGATTGAAAATGCTAGCTGGGTATGTTTTTGTTTGAATGTTTTTTTTTTTATAAAAATCAAACAAAAACTGTTTAAAAAAACTAAATTTTAAGTTGTCCGATTTTTTTTGACGATTTTTCGAAACGCGAAGGACGATTTTTTTATTTTTTCTCAGGAAATTGCCGATTTCCTCACAAATTTATCTGGCAGCCCTGGCTGCAATAGATAATGATTAAAATTAGCACTGTTGCCAATTCAGAGATTTTCCCGCTAAATCTAGCGTTTTTGAAATGTCAATCGCGGGAAAAATACGTTTTAGAGGTTAGCGAAAAATCTAGCGATTTTCAAACAACTCTCAGCGGCTCATTTTCGCTACAAAAACCTTTCTCAAATTTAAAATTTACACATTTTTTACTTTTTTTTTTGTTTTCTGGCTAAAAACTACTTGTTTATGTTCACGGTTTTAATTACTTTTGTAGTTTTAGTGAACTGAAGATTTTATATGACATATTTTTTTTCGATTTTCAGTTAGTATTTTGTTAGGGCTGCATGTGACAATTCACAACTTTAAGCTTGCTTAAAATTTTGAAACAAAAGGTAAGGTATTGATCTTAATCGTCTCGATAGATCCCAAGCAATATAATTCACTAACTTTCAGCTAAATAATTTTATCTAATTGCTTAAGACGTCAAATAATTACCAAAAATAATGTAAATGTTAAAAATTTTTTTGCGTTTACGTACTTACGTACTAAAGGCCTCGTTACTCTTAACGTAAACGTATACGTTGCGGATCAGCTGTTCTGTTTTCCTTACCAAGCTTGTATGCAAATAGGTACTCACACGTAAACGTAATGTTGCGTTGCGGATGAACCTGATAAAAATAAAATTTCTCTCCGTTTTTACGTATCAACTGTTAAGAATTTTATTATACCCACACCACAATAGTGGAGAGGGTATTATGCATTTGTGCTGATGTGTGTAACGCCTTAAAATAGTGGTCCTAGACCCACCTTAAAGTATACCGATCTACTCAGAATCACTTTCTGAGTCGAACTAACGATGTCCGTCCGGCTGGCTGGCTGTCCATGTAACCTTGTGCGCAAAGTACAGGCCGCAACTTTGGAGATAACTTGATAAAATTTGGGTCATAGGTTCTTATTGGCACAAGGACCAAGCCTATTGAAAATGGGCCAAAGCGTAGGACCACGAGGGAAGATAGGGGGAAATTTCTTCCTCTCAGAAACTATCAAACCGATTTTAATGAATTTTCAAACATGGATAGATCCATATCTATATGGACACATAAGCTATACAGTTTTAAAAAAATAGGACCACAAGGGGTGATAAGGGCAATTTTTGTCTCCTAAACCGATTTTAATGAAATTTAAAACACAGATAGATCCATATCTATATGGACACATAAGCTATACAGTTTTAAAAAATATAGGACCAGAAGGAGAGAAAGGGGCAATTTTTGTCTCTCAAACTGATTTTAATGAAATTTAAAACATAGGTAGATCCATGTCTATATGCACACATAAGCTATACAGTTTTTCAAAAATAGGACCACAAGGGGATGTAGGGAGCAATTTCTACTTCTCACAAACTTTCAAACCGATTTTAATGAAGTTTTTAAACGTAGAGAAATCCATATTTATATGGACACATAAGCATGATGTGTTTTTAAGTACTGTGGTGCTGGGTATCATATGGTCGGGCTTGACCGACTATACTTTCTTACTTGTTTTTGTTTTCAAGCAGTGTTGTCAACAAAACTTATTAACCAGCGGTTTACTTTTAAATTTTATTAATGAGATTCTCATCAAATCATTAATTAAAATTTGTTGTTATGAAATCCAATGTTATGGGTTTTTTGTTCGAACTGAAAATAGAAGCCAATGTTATCGGGCAGCTTTCAGCTCTTGTTTTTTTTTATTGGAAAAAAATATTGTTGTTAAAAGCTTAATTTTTTTTTATTCAACAGTTAGATTATTTCCATAGATGGAAGTAAATAAAATTGAAAAATAGTTAAAATAGTATTTTTGGCATGTTTCCGGCTGCTGCAAATTTTCAGAAACCTTTTTTGTATTTTTAATAAATTCTCTTTTATATTTACACAACAATAAAATTAGACAAATATAAACAACAATTGCAAATTATACAACGATGGCATTTATTTCATATGTACACTTGTATTTTAACTGTATTTCTACTTCTTATTTTCTTTTCTATAATTTTCATTTATTAAAAACACAAGTTTTAACAATATCTTAACGCAAAAACCAAATTAACCAAAAATTGAATTTAAAGCTGTAAACACATGAGCCAAAACCTAAAATAGCTGATGATAAAATAAATATTTGCATACATTTTTGACAATTAAAATAGAAAAAAATCAGCTCATAGTTCCGAATATTCGCCTTAACCTAATAATATTAATTACATATTATTTAGTTTTATTTGACCTTTTTTTTATAATTATTTTCAGTATTGATATACATAGTTCATTGCGAACGGACGTGTTTTTAAGGTGCGCTCTCCAAAAAAATATAAATATCCATTATCCAGTTAATATAAATATAAAAAAAAAAAAAACTAAAAAATTTAAAATTAAAATAAAGGAAAATAACAAAATCCTTAAGAATAGAATTTTTACTTATTTAAAGAAAAAAAAAAGTTAAAATATCAAATATAATTAAAAAATTTTTAAAAAAAACAAAATATACCTCACAAAAAAAAAAAAAAAAAGAAAACACCAAACTCAAAGCCCTAATAAAACTAAACAAATAACATATTGAGTATAGCTTAAGAGAATACATTTTTGAAATTCTACCAACAACAATATTAAAACAAATAAATAAAATAAAAAATGAGTGTACAACAAGATTATTTAACAAGTGCTTTTTGCTTTGTCTGCAAAAAATCTCTTCCTACATCAGGAGATTACATTAAATGTCTTCACTGCGGTAACAGATTTCACTAATCTCCGTGCGCTACACTTTCTGAATCAACCTATAATAGCATGACGAGTGAAAGGAAAAATGCATGGAAATGTCACATATGCAGATGTGACCGTAGCAGAAGCAAATCGCCAAACAATCTTTGCCAGCAAATTACCTATGAAGACACAACAGAAACAATTTTACAACAAAGTCAAACAAAAAACCAAAAACAGCAACAACATGATAATCAGGAAAAAGAAATTGTGGGGATTGATAATGAATCAACTGTTCTAAGCTCTGTAAAAACCAGTATACAGCAATTGAACAATAATGTAATAGTTAATAACTCACTTAAAGAAGAGATGGTCAATTCTTATCAAAAACTCACCGAAGCTATGCCAAGCATTGCTCTACAGGTCAGTGACCTTGTAAGAGAAAATAAAGAAAAAGAAATACGCCTTCAACAAATGGAAAATAAAGTCAATTATCTCGAGCAAAAAATTATAAGTAAAAACATAGAGATAAAAAATGCCAATGATAATAATATGACTGCGGTAGATGTAATAAAAACAATTGCAACGTCTGTTAATGTTGAAGTTAAAGAGAGTGACCTATCCAACGCATATAAAATACAAAAACAGGACAAAATTATTGTTGAGTTTAACTCACTCTTTAAAAAATAGGGTTGTTGTCCAAAATACGTGGACATAAGGTTAATGGAGATTTACTAAAACACACTCTTTATAAACCATATGAAAACAACAATAATAATAACTCTTGCATTGATACACATAACAAACCTATATACATAAATGAACGACTTACATCGACTAACCGGCGCACACTGGTTCATATTTTGAGAAGGCGGCCAAAATTATTGTTTTTTATGTTCTCTGATTTTAAAATTTTTTTATTCATGTGAAAGTAAATACTAGTGAACCTCGGGAGCCAAAAAATTTCAACCCTATTTCAACTATTTCATTGAGAACAGGGTGGTCCAAAATGGACTTTCTCAATATTTGGTTATAGTTTTGGATTTCTGAGTCAATTTTTGAAGTTGAAATGCTCATAACTTTTTTGTTTTTTAAGATTTTTTGACAGTATAAGTTTTGTGTATTAGTTTATTTTATTAGCTATACGTGGTTTAAAGCATTAAACTCTGCGACCTCTAGAACTATTTTTTTTAATGTCAAAATTTCCCGCAAATTTCCTACTTTATAGAGCATAAGTCCTGCGCGTCAAAACGCGTCAAAAAAAAAATCTATACTCTCTTATAGTCCAGAATCTAACCTACATTTCTATACCCCATTGTACACACATCTGGATACGGTCTTGCGAACTACAGCAATTTCTGTGACCCAAGGTAAGATATTCGGTTCAAAAAATAAGTCCTGCAAGGAAACATTACTGAAATTAAAGAAGGTGAATCTTAAAGAATTTTCGACAAATAAAGCAGTTCAGGCCACATAAATTATCTAGCACGTCCGGTTATCAATTAATTTGGAGAAGGTAAAGGTATTGCCATTGTTATGAACTTATTGTTGGTGAACGGATGCTGCAAAACGAATAGGCGACATAAATAGAATAACACGTTAGATTTCTGAGTAAGTTAAATGGTTAAACATTAGTAAATAGCCGCAACATAAACTAAATAGTTTAACTTAATTTAAAAAAATGGAAGAGCAGGTAAATGGTAAGAAAACTAGCACGCAGTTATATTTTACGTGAAAATTACCTTCATGTTATCTTTATTAGCGGTATGTTATCCTTTTTAAAAGTGTGAAAACAGACATCAAGTCAATTAAGCCAACCCCCATCACAAGACAATAGTTTCAATGAAGCATACGAATTTGGAATGTCCTCTCTTCATACCAGAATTCGTTTTATGGAGCATATTCTTAAATTGGGTTATGATTTGGAATTTGGCCCGTTAGGCGAAACAGTGAGAAAAACCAAAGAAAATGTGGAAAAAAGGAAGGAAACAAAAAAACAAATTCAAGAAAAATACCTTCACCTAGGCCTTATAATTGATCAGCCAAAACAAGGAGAAGGAAATTCAAATGATGGAAATACCGATCCAGAAACTGCAGCATCTATCACAGGAGTACATTTTGAATTAATAAGACGATTCCAGATCATTTTACAATTTATATCATGTAGCAGAAAGATAAATGCAAAAAAATTTGGCCAGTATGCAAATGAAACAGCAATTCTTTATAACAAAAAATACGCTTGGAGACATATGCCAACCACAGTTCATAAAATTGTATACCATGGGGAACAAATAGTTCAACACAATATGCTACCAATTGGAGTTCTATCTGAAGAAGCGCAAGAAAAAAAGGAACAAAGACTACAGATTATTCCGCGAGCATAACACAAGAAAATGTCCAGATGTTGTACTAATGAAGATCTTATTACTATTTTGTTGTGTACATCAGATCCATATATGTCCAGTATTCGACAAAAATGGAAATCAACCTCAATCGAATTAGAGGAAGAAGCTAAACAACTTCTGGAAAATGAGACCCAAAGCTATTTAGAAGAAATGTTTACTAATATTGTTTAATTTAAAATTGTTTATAGATTATAATTAGTTTTTGATTTAAGTAAATATTTGTATTAATATATAAAAATAAAATACACATACATCTCAAACCAAAAATAAAAGTTGAATTACCTAAAATGTTATCGATAGCCTAGAATGCTATCTGGGCATTTTTTAACAAAAAAATGAAAATGCATTTTGAACTCCCCATAACTTTTGCTCCTATCAGTCGAATTTAACAGTCGAAATAAATACCGATCCAGTCAAAAGTTATGGAATTTTGACCGCCTTCTCGTAAAATTTCCCACTGTGCGGCGGCTTCTCTGGCTAGCTAAGCAGAAAGCAAAAGAAACTGGATATAAAAGAATGAAAACGCAACAATCATTAAAATTTTAAATATTTTTAGCAACAATAAACAATATAATAGAATATATAAAAATAATTGTTCTAGTTGAAACTAATATAAACGATGAGGAGAATATGTTCTATGGCATAGACGATTTTGATTCGATATTTATAAATAGAACAAACAAAAGCGGAGGCGGAATAGCAATTTATGTAAAAACTGACTTGTCCTTTTCAGATACAACTATTGCTACTTCTTCTTTATTTGAATCGCTAGGAATAAATATACAACTATCTGAAAATATAACGATCGTTGCTATATATAGACCCCCATCCCTGAACGTATTTGATTTTTTTAAGAGAACTGGATGACATGTAACAAACAATGAAATCACAAAAAACGCTCATATTAGTGGGAGATATCAATATAGACATCAGTGCTGCCACAACAAATACAATTTTTACAACCAAAATTTTAAAAAGTTACCAGATGTAAAAAATATAACCAAATTTGAATGCTTTTTATTAATTGAGAAAATTATTAAAATCATTGTAATACATTGTAACACAAAGGTTATTTGCACTTTATAGTAAAACAATAATTAGAAATCAAAAAAAAACAACAAGATATGTAATGTAAGGAAATTTACGTTTGGCGATATGGCGATTATTTTGGCGAAATTTAA
Source organism: Pollenia griseotomentosa (assembly GCA_963931875.1). NCBI lineage: Eukaryota > Metazoa > Arthropoda > Insecta > Diptera > Polleniidae > Pollenia > Pollenia griseotomentosa. Next base: position 146,204,730 of record OZ007563.1, read on the forward strand.
AACGATTGGCGATATGCGAAATTCATTTTATGTAAATATTTTCTAATTTACATATACAGTAGTTTTGACTTAGCTGCCTTTCATTTACGTGCACTTTTGACTTAGCTGCACAAAATTGATAATTTTTGGCATATTTCTTTATAATCCCATACAAATTCCTTTTTTAAGTGCACTTTCTTCACCTGCACATTTAAGATAAGTGCCCAAAACTTTTGGCATTTTAAAATTATTTTCATACAAAAAATCCAAGTTAGCTGCACTTTGACTTAACTGCCCAAATTACATATTTTCTGTAATTATTCTTCAAAATCCTTCTTTACGTGCATTTTGTATACCTGCACATTTTTCATATTTTTGGGCAGCTTTAAAATATTTTCATATAAAACATCAAAGTTAGCTGCACACATGAAAAAATATGGTGGCCACTTTTTTTACATAAATATCCAATTTTAGCAGTTTATAAAATCAAAAATCGCAAACAAGTCAAGTTGGTATCATTATAATTCATTTATTTTGTTTAAATGTATTTACATTTATGCATATGGGTTGTGGTTACAGCAACTTTACCACGATTATATGAAAGGAATAGCAAATCTTAGGTCTGGAACAGAATAAAGTAGTTGTAGAAGTATTTGAAGCTGACGAATGCTCTGTAGCGCAACAAAGTTCAAAATTTCGAATTTTGCGCTTCAACTGCAACGACTACTACAACTACGTTTTCTGTTGACACTACTTTGCAACTGCCGTTTTTAACTTTTGAGAGCTTGTAGCGCTATTCTTAACGTTGTACTACAGCGACTATTCTGTTCCACACTTTATTGTTACCAATTTGGCTATCTCGTTCTTTATAAAAATGCATAAGAAATGACTGCAAGGTGTTTGAACGTCATTGTTTTTATCAATTTATTAATAAAAACGTTGTTACTTCTCTTTCAAACACTTTACTTTAGCTGCACTTTTATGCAGGTAACCACAATTGCGTACCTGCACATTAAGGCAGCTAAATACATTTAAGATAGCTGCATTTTTGATTTACCTGCACAAAAAATCGTGCAAGGGAGATTGTGCAGCTAAGTCAAAATTACTGTATCTAAAATATTATAAAAACTTTTTTCTGTTTTGTGTAAATTTTATTTCAAATTTATAATTCTTATTATAAAAAAATGTTTCAAAATTGAGAAAGTTACTGCTGAGAAAGTTACTGCAGACTCAGAAAACGGCTTCTCTGGAAAAATATCTTAAGGAACTTGATGCAACTCCACAATCAGACTACTCATTATGGCGTGCAGCTTGAATGGAAGTTGGGCAAGAAATGATGTTGAAAAAGGAAATCTGTTTGTTAATCATTTAAGAAACGTATTTACCCCAAACATATCTCACGATATGGCGATCGAGTTACCACCTGTTGTCGCTAGAGCAGCTGTTCCCCTAAGATTTGAGATAAGAGAAATCGAAAAAGCTATTTGTGATTTAAGCCCCAAAAAGGCTCCTGGTTTTGATAAGATCAGCAACAAAATGCTTTTGGAGCTACCCAGCATAGCAAGGAGAATTATTCTTTTAATTTTTAATGCTATTTTACGCCTGGAATACTATCCTCAAAAGTGGAAGGTTTCCTTAGTCATCATGATACCTAAACCAGGAAAGGATCACACAAAAGTTGAGTCATATAGGCCTATAAGCTTACTTTCAAATATATCAAAGCTGTTTGAGAAGCTGTTAGCGTCAAAATTGACCCCAATTCTAAATGAAAACAGATGTATTCCTAACCACCAATTCGGCTTTAGAAGACAACACAGCACAATTGAACAAACCCATCGTATAGTAAACGCAATAAGAAAAGCCTTTGAAGAAAGAAAATATTGTTCCGCTCTCTTCATCGATGTTTCTCAAGCTTTTGATAAAGTCTGGCATGAAGGCTTATTACATAAATTGAAGCTTAACTTACCAGTAAACACACACAAGCTGTTAGAAAGCTACTTAGTCGGTCAAAAGTTCATTATTAAAGAAGGTGATTATTTAAGCTCTCCTCAGCCAATTGAAGCTGGAGTCCCTCAGGGAAGCATCCTGGGCACACTTTTATACTTAATATATACCTCGGATATGCCAACAAACAACTACACCCAAACTTCAACATTTGCTGATGACACAGCTTTTCTAAGCGTAAACGAAAACAGTCAAGAAGCATCTCGATACCTACAGGATCATATATCAACTCGAACTGTGGCTAAAGCAATGGAGGATAAAGGCCAATGAGCAAAAATGCGTACATATAACATTTACCATGCGTCGGGAAACATGCCCCCCCTATTAAAGTCAATAATCATTTAGTGCCTCAAAATTCGCATGTAAAATACCTCGGTATTCATCTAGATCGCCGTTTAACCTGGAAAAGCCATATAGAAGCAAAGTTAACCCAAATGAAACTAAAAGCAATTCAAATTAACTGGCTTATTGGAAGAAATTCTGTTCTTAGTCTCGATTGCAAACTACTACTTTACAACTCTATTTTAAAGCCAATATGGTGCTACGGTATTCAACTATGGGGCACTGCCTCGCCCTCAAAAGGCGCCAAAATAAACTTCTTCGAATAATCACAGCCGCTCCCTGGTATGTTAAAAACTCAAACATTCATAAGGATCTCAATGTGCCATTAGTAAAAATTATGATTACAAAATATGCGGTAAAATATTTAAAAAAGCTTGAACAACACCCAAATCCACTAGCTCGAAATATCTTAAATCATGGCGGCCACACTCGCTTAAGAAGAAGAGACACTGCAGCACTTACCCAGTTAGATGAGCGATAAACACTTATATAAGTGAACAGAACCCGTGATGAAGAAAATTTTTGTTTGGCACTGGCAGGACATAAATAAAGTATTAGGATAAGATTTGATTAATAATTGTTAGTTCATATTTAATATATGAAGATTCAATAAAAAAATAATGAGAAAAAAAAAAAATATACATACCGACAAGTTATAAACAGTAAAATTTCAAATTTCTTAAAACTTACAGCCATTTCTTAAAGAAAATTCCATAAATTTTAAAATTATATTGATAAATCAATGTAATTTTATAAAATCTTTAAAATTCCTACGTGTATTTTCAAATATGTATATAAATATACTTCTGGAAATAACCTAAATTCAGAACCTTAAACTTATTTTCAAGTTTTTAAAAACACTAAAACGACTTTTGTGTAATTTTTCAGTAATTTTCTAAAATCGATTCCGGATGATTTTATGCACTTCCTACTTTAAGTACTAATTATCTTTACTTCTCTTAAAATCAAGAAAAACTACGCTCGTTTTAAAATAATTGAAAATCTCCATTGATTAAAACTTCATTTGTTTACGATTTCAGATCATGGCGTTTTTAATATGAAAATCACAAATGGCAATATTTTCTTAGCAAAAATCTTAAAAAAATTATTTGGTTGCTGTTTTGAAAGGGATTATAAAAAACTTCCGTTTATTGGTAACGAATAATGAAAAAATCGTAGTACACAGTACAAATTATTCGAGCTCGTAAATAATTGTACCAAGAAAAACATATTCGTTCGTAATTATTATTGTTTTAGAAAAAAGTAACCAAAATGAAAAAAATATTCACATCTCCACATTGAAAAAAAATATAACCAAATTTGGTTAGAAATAACCAAAAACGGCAGCTCTGATAGACATCTTAAAAGAGACATCGGCAAAAAACTCTTATCTTGATATATTGGCGTATAATGGTATGAAATGCTTATTTAAAGAGACTACAAGAGAAGACCTGAATTTAAATTCACAAACATGCATCGATCACATTTGCGCTAGATGTAAACATTTAAATTCACATATACACACATCAATTATTCAAACCAACCCAGCGGGAAAAAGAAGGAGTAGGAAGGCCTTCTAGAAGGCCTCTGTATCCCTTCTTTTGGATGTACAAGGCCTTCTTGCTCCATTCCACACTCATATCTTTTTACACACGTTGTCATTGCGGAGAAGGCCTTCCGCTCTCGCTTCTTCAGCAGGTACATAAAAAGGGTAACGGGACCAAAAAAAATTGATTTTGCTATTGCCTGTGCAAAAAAACAATACAAAAAATGTTACTCCTATTCTACTACCTTCTCATAGAAGCGAGTGTGGAAGGTGTATCTTATCTTTTATACGAAAGAGCCTAGACCTTTTATGAGGCCTTCTTTAGCAGTTAGATAAGAATAGTAATTGAATCAAAAAATCTTTTAAGCAGGCCTTTAAAAAGGCCTGAAGTAAGAAGGTCTTCTGAGTTTTCCCGCTGGGAAAATATCTGACCACTTCTTATTTTTTTCTATGTTTGAAAACATCAAAGGTAACAAATTACAAACCAACAATACCCACCGAGCAATAATATGCAACAATAAAGTAAACCAACAAATTCGTACAACAAATTGGAAAGAAGTTACAGATCTTACAAACCCTGTCGACATGTTCAATGCATTACAAAAGAAATTTAAAACTATATATAATTCAGCTACAACAATAAGAAAAAAGAAAAATAGAATATCTAAACCGTGGATAAACTATATATTAAATGGCGCAATAATAAAAACAACAGAACATTAGAAAACAATTATAAAATATATCGAAATGCATTAAATAAAAGAATAAAATATGCTAAAAATTATTATTATAAAAACAAATTTTTTGAAAATAAAAATAATATGCGTATGACATGGCAAATAATGAATGAAATTATTGGTGTAAAATCAAACAGTATTGATGAAATTATCATAAAAAATTTCAACAGTATGAACTTAAATGAAATTTGTGATAACATCGCGCAGAACTTTAATAAGAACGTTGATAATACGTTACATAAATGTTGTTTGGGTGCGAAAACGATCTGGCAACTTTTAATGTTGTAAAGACAGATGTAAATGGTGGCCGCAACTCGACAGCTGTTTTATGCAGCCACCTTGTATACATGCGCCTGGTTGCTTTTTTCCTTTTGTTTGTTGAGTTCTTTTTTTAACGTGAACGAGTGCGCAATCCAATAGTTGTATAAAAGAAATATTTACCGCATTAGTGATTAACGTGAAATTATAAACCTAATTATTCTTTTTAAAAGTTCTCAAAAAATCCCCATAAAATTAAATAATAAAAACAAAGAAAACGTAAATGTAAAGAAGGTGAATTATTAAACATAAAATTGTTATCCTTAAAAAATACCAAAAGAAAAACCACAGGTTTTTGAAACAAATCCAAATAAACTCACCAATAATAAATTTGTGAAAAAAACCAAAACGTTTTATCCTTCTTAATAAAGAAAGTTCAAAGAATCTGTATTCTAATTTTAAACTTAGGAAAAGTAGAAACCTTTTATATTTAACAGTGCGCGTGTGTAAATAAAGACGTTATAGACTAACTTCTATTTATGCTTACGAAGTCACCCAATTACTGGTCGCCCATAATACAGTAACGATCACCGAAACACCAGGATCCCTCCAAGCCATAAACAGTGCGCCGGTGTATTTAGTCAGGCCAACATTCTGAGGAATCGTCATCGACCACCACCCAAACCCCAGGAATTAATCCGGATTGTCTACGCCTAGTCACAACAGGTGCGTCTGTGAATTGGGTAAGTCTCCCCCCTTTTTTTGTTATAACTTCTTTCGCATTATCAACCCCCTATTTTACACCATCGTGAGTTGGTCCCAAGTCGGGCGCCAACATTCTGGTCCTTCGAACCGGATCCGGGTCCGCTATAACCCGGCACTTCACCCTTTTTTGAAATTTTGAAAAAAATAAAATTTAACATTTTACCCCCTACTAACCCCCGCATGTGTGTACATTTTGCTACGTAAAATAGTCAGCTTACCAATTGGTGCAAATTACCGTTTGTCTTTTTTTGCTTAACAAGAAGAAGACAAAAACTAACGGCAGCAAGAAGAAATCATTTCATACATACATACATACATACTTAGCTGCAAGTTGACATCAGCAACAGTTGATCTCGTTGCTAAACAAATACGCATTACATGCAATAAGAAGAAAGCAAAGAAAAAACATTTTGCAAGGTTTTGTTTTTGTCAATTGACATTGAAGCAGTGTTGCCACCAACGAAAGGCTAAATTACACATGGATCATGCCAAAATTACACATGAAAATACGAATTTTACACATGCTATCTTTTTACGCATGTCTCAGAAACAAGTTTCGATCAAAAGTGGAACTAAAATCATATTTGGCTTCTTCATAAAACGTAAACCAATTTAAATTTTCTAAGTGGAATTGATATTTTAAGCAACATATATACCTAAAAAACTTATTATTGCCACCTTTTTATTTTGTACAAACCACTAAAAATTTTTGACTCTAAAAGCGATAATACTAATGTATAGAATTTTTGTTTGCAAACAAATAAACATAAATATCGTCACCTAAAATGCAAAAGGGCGTAACGACACTTTTTATTTTGTTACAGGAGAAGCAAAAAACTTTACAAAATCAATAACAACAAGGTATAGTTGGCGCTTGAATTTCTTTAATAAAGGCGCCATTTTTAAATTAAATTTTTTTTTTTTAATAAACGAACAAAACTTAATCAAAAACTCTTATTTCGAATTTTTTTTGTTGCTAAGCTCTTTTGCATTTTAGGTGACAATATATAACTTACATTTTATTTGGGTATGATAAATGATCTGATGCATCCTTCAAGTGTCGTCGACTCAATTTTTCAACGAAATGTTAATTCAGTTCCTCTATTGCTGCAACATTGGATATGCCGGACATTTTTATATTGTTTACTTATCCAGCACAAAAATATTTTTCAAATGTCTCTTTATTTGCGTTTTGTTTACAACAATCGTATCGTTGCTATATTTAATGCAAAAAAAATAATATTTTTATTTTACCTTTTAAAAGATTAAAACAAAAATAACTATTTGCAAAGTAGGAAATAATCTGTCTCCAAAGAAATTTTTTATATCAAAAACTTTTTTCCAATAATATTCTGCATTCAAATTGCATGTTGTCGCGAAAATATTCTTGAAACTCCTTAAGTTTTATCTGCGAAGCATTACTTCTAATAAAACAAGATCTAATATTACAAAGTAAAACTTTCAAATATGTTGGAATATGCCTGTCTGAACCGGCCTTCGACGCTACGAAATGTATTTAATGGCACGAGCATTTTATCAAAATAATAACTGGCTTTTCGTCTTTTAGTCGTTATAATAAATTGTGGCAAAAGCTATCTAAATGCCAAATGGTTAGTAGTTAATGATCCAAACATTTTTGTTCAGCTCTTTAACGCTTCCATTCTTTTAATTAAATTTTTAAGTTTTGCCAAGAATAATAAAACTTTTTACTTCATGTGAAAAAATAGAAACAAAAATCAGTGCAACACAACGTTAAAATATTTAATTACACATGAATTACACAAGCAGTCAATTACACATGGGCTACACATGAAAATATATATTACACATGATATGTGTAATTACACGTGAGGTGGCAACAGTGCATTGAAGAAAAGAAGAACGAAAAATCAACCTGTATGTATGTATGGCAGTATAACCCACAACAACACAACAAAGTACAGCGAGTTGTTAGTTTAGTTAAATGATTTGTATATACATACCTACAAACATTTTAACATACAAATTTGTTCACATAACAAACAGATGCTGCAGTACATAAGCTACATGTACATCCATCGTATACGAGGGTCAACCTAAAAATTGCTTATACCGCGAATCATTAAAAAAAAAAAATTTAAATTATTATACTGATAATAAATAACAATTGTTTATTATACTTTACCTCCCTTTTTAATGCTTTTGTACACACATGCAAATGTAACTAACCCTAATTATTATGATTATTTGATAAAATTTACTTATTTTATTAAAACCCCTATTCAATGGCCACTTATACGAAGTGCCATTGAAAATTTTGCAAATTGATAAAACCCCTTTTTTTCATTGGTCGCTTAAACGAAGCGCCATTGAAAATTTTATGAAATTATTAAAACCCCAATTCAGTGGTCTGCTTATACGAAGCGGCATTGGAAAATTTGCAAAATTATTAAAACCCCAATTTAATGGCCGCCTATACGAGGTACCATTGAAAAGTTTTCGAAAATTAAAACCCATAATCAGTGGCTCGCTTATACGAAGCACCATTGGAATTTTTTACGAAGCGCTATCGAAAATTTTTTTAAAATTATTACACCATATATTTATCCGCCGCTTATACGAAGCGCCATTGAAAATTGTCTCAAAATTTTTAATATAAACTGAAGTAGTTTTTTGTAATTATATCGCCTTGACTACTATTGGACGTGCTATACACCTACATAATTTATTATTGCTGTCTTACGAGGTACCCTTGAGAAGTCTCTTAACTTTTACTATACTTTCGCAACATTTTGTATTCGAACCCTCTCTTCATACTATTACCCCCCTAGTTCGTCCTCCGCGAAATTTCTGCCACAATGTCGTTGGTCAAGAAGGTTATTCGATCTTCTGATCGCGTTGTAGAGTTTCAAAAGTACTTTAATGATATGCCAGAGGGCTCTCATACGCTGCACTCCCTGGAGGTACGAAAAAACGAAATTCAACGTCTCTGGGACAATTACGACTCTGCCCATGAAGCCGCAATAGATAACTACGAGGAAATAAAAGGAGAAATAGACATAGCGGTTTTAACCAAACGGTATTACGCGACTTTTGATGTTCATGCGGCAATCACAGCGAAAATTTCAGAACTCTGTGAATCTTTGAGGGCCAAGGCCGGGAAAACTTCTGCGACTAGGCCAAAGGAGACCGACGTTTCCGCTCATATATCGGTACCACCATGCGATACCGAAGTTTTTCGTGGCGATTACAAATCCTGGCCAACGTTTCGTGATATGTTCACGGCCTTGTATCGTCACAACAACCGCTTATCGCCGGTTGAGAAAATGTGTCATCTAGTGAAAAAGACAGAAGGAGAAGCTCGAGAACTCCTCAAAACGTGTCCGATGACTAACGATGGTTTCGAAATGGCATGGCAAAACCTAGTTAACCGTTATGAGAATAAACGAATTCTCGTGAATGCGCAAATGAAATCCCTTTTTAATTTAACCCCCGTTACAAAAGAAACTGGGCCCAACCTAAGACGTTTGCAACGGACCATTAATGATTGCATCAGTAATCTGCGCCTTTTAAAAGTCGATACAGACAGCTGGGACATAATCTTTGTCTACATTTGTTCAACATGTCTCCCGGATGTTACCCTGAACCTATGGGAACAAACCCTGCCAAATTCATCCAATATGCCCACCTGGGAAGCATTAGATCGTTTTTTGTCCTCTAGATTTCAGACTTTGGAATCCGTAGCGGATATACGGTCAACATTCTTGAATCCCCATAGCCCAAACAAATCGCATCAATCTAATAGCCATAATAAATCTAATTACACTCAGAGTAAAAAAGTGCAAAGTTTCAACACTAATGTTTCTACAGCAAAGACTGGCACGTGCCTCCTTTGCAACCAAAGTCACCCCTTAAGGTTATGCGCTAAGTTTCTTGCTATGTCAGTTGACGCGCGATACAACACGGTTAAACAACAAAAGCGATGCACGAATTGTTTAGGTACCTCACACGGGTATAAAACCTGCAAAAGTCGTTATGTGTGCAATGTGTGTAAAGCTAAACATCACTCATTACTCCATCGAGTCACTCATCAAGAAAAAACACCTACTCCCCCTCAAGCCGTTTCTGAGCCCCCTACAGCTGAGAATCATAATGCAAATACCCCTCCTGAAAGGTTGAATACGAACCCCTCTACCTCCGCCGAAGCACGGAATCGTGAGCTTAGATCTTTCTCTACACAACTACAGGATAATTCATCCGCCGTTGTACTTGGTACCGCTCTGATAGATGTCTATAAAGACGACCTAAAGTGTACCGTCCGCGCCCTCATAGATTCGGCCTCAGAGGCATCCTTCATTTCTAAAAAACTACAAACTCAGCTAGGACTTAATACTCGGCCATCACGGGCAAAAATTCATGGGTTAAACGATTCGATAAACGCTTCTTCGACGCACACATGTCACATTAAAATTGGTTCACCGATTGACAGATCATTCGCTATACGTTCGGACGTACTTGTTGTTAAGAAACTCACCGGTCAACTCTCCTACTACCCCCCGACTGCGCTTAATAATAGCAACTTTTCAAAGCTGCAACTGGCGGATCCATATCGCCATCAATGCGCGGAGATTGACATGCTTTTAGGTGGAGACGTATACCCAAAAATTATTCAAGATGGTCTGCAATGGGACAACCAACAATCCTTGGTAGCCCAGAAAACTGTCTTCGGATGGATCATCACCGGGAAGATAGCTCAAAGTCGATGTAGAGACACAGTGTTGTCATATTTTAATGCCGTAGACCTGAACAATCAACTTCAGCGTTTTTGGGAACTCGAAGATGTCCCGAGAAGATCAAAGTCAACCCCGGAGGACCTATACTGTGAGGAACTGTACGAATCAACTACATTCCGCGATAATGACGGTCGTTATACTGTATCACTCCCTTTCAAACGAGAGGTTCCTGAAAATCTAAAAGTGGGACAATCGCGAAATAGCGCCATTGCTCAATTTTTGCGAAACGAAACACAATTAATTAAGAATCCCCAAATTAAAACCGAATATGATCGAGTAATAACCGAATACTCTACCCTTAGTCAAATGACAAAAGTAACGCCCATAGCTGGTGAAAGCGGCACATACTATCTGCCCCACCATGCAGTCTTTAAACCAGACAGCCCCACCACAAAATTGCGCGTGGTATTTAACGCTTCTAGCCCATCATCGAATGGCATCAGTCTTAACGATCTGCTTCACGCAGGCCCCATCCTACAGTCAGACTTAATGATTTTAGTATTGCGTTGGCGGTTCTTTCGATACGTTTTCAACGCGGACATAGAGAAAATGTACCGCCAAATCTCTGTTAATAAACATCACACCCCCTTTCAGCGAATCGTCTTTCGAAGCTCGCCTAACGAGGCACTTCAAGACTACGAATTAAATACAGTCACCTTCGGTGTTAACTGTGCCCCTTATTTGGCAATCAGAACTTTGCTGCAACTCGCCAAAGAAAATGAAACCCCCTACCCCCATGTAGCGAAGATTTTACGAGATCACATGTACGTCGATGATGTACTTTCGGGAGCCCATACGCTGTCATCGGCAATTAAAATGCGTGATGAACTTAGGACAGTCCTTGAAACTGCTGGGTTCACACTTCGTAAATGGACAGCGAACAATGAAGTCCTTCTAAAAGGTCTACCGGTCACACATTTGCTAGATGGGGAATTTCTAAAGCTTTCCGACTTAAGTACTACAAAAACATTAGGGCTCAGGTGGAACGCTGGAAGTGACCACTTCTACTTTAAATTGAAGTCTAATCCCGACCGCAACTTAACCACAAAACGGTGCGTTCTTACAGAAATCGCAAAGTTATTCGACCCAGCGGGTTGGCTATCCCCAAAAATAATCGTAGCCAAAATCATCATGCAGCAGACATGGAAAGATGGAACTGACTGGGATGAAGATCTAAACCCAAGTACGCTGCGGCAGTGGCACGACTTTCTCGATGACTATGTTCAAATAGAACGAATAAAAATCCCCCGTTTTATCGATTTCGACCCCTCATATAACGTTGAGCTACACGGTTTCTGCGATGCATCAGAAAAGGCATACGCAGCAGCCATTTACATACGTTCTGAAAATCAAGGCTTTGTATCTACCCACCTTTTGGCAGCAAAAACTAAAGTTGCTCCAGTTAAATTCGTTTCTCTTCCCCGTAAGGAATTGTGTGGTGCAGAGCTGCTGGCAACTATGATGGAATCGATTCAAGGTCAACTTGAACTTATCGATTATAAACTTTTTCTATGGACTGATTCGACCATCGTGCTAGCGTGGCTGCAAAAACCTGCTCATAAATGGAAGACATTCGTACAAAACAGAGTCTCGTCTATTATTGAAAAGGTCGGGAAAGATGCATGGGCGCACGTCGATTCGAAAAACAACCCAGCCGACATAGCTTCGCGTGGTACCACACTTACGGAACTGTCTGCAAATACCTTGTGGTGGCACGGCCCTGCTTGGCTTAGACGTCCACATACCGACTGGCCAACGAGTACTTGCGAATTTGATACCACAGAGGAAGAACGAACAGTTAAAACGTTTACCGCGCTAGTCGACAACCAGGATATTCTCGACAGATTCTCTGATCTTCCGCGAGCACTGAGGGTTATCTGCTACATATTTCGCTTTTACAAGCGCATAAGGTCCAAATTAAAATCTGATACTACAACGCCAGATGAGCTCTCAGCCAAAGAGATAATTTTCGCAAAAAATCGTTTGGTAATCGCCTGTCAAAAGCTTCACTTTTCTGAGGAGTACGCACTCCTAACTGACAACCAACCACTGCCGCGAAAAAGCGCTCTTTTAACCCTTAACCCTTTTATAGACTCTAGAGGATTAATGAGAGTCAACGGTCGATTAGCTTTCTCCCCTACATTAAGCTACGATGAACGTTACCCCATCATACTCCCCTATAATGCACGATTCACGCGATTATTTTTAACTTACCTGCATAAATTTTCACTGCATGGCCAAAATGCGCTTTTACACCGGCTTACCCGACTTCACTATTATGTCCCTAAACTTAAGACGTTGATAAAATTCATACTATCAAAATGTATTAAATGCGTAAAAGAAAAACATCAGCTTAGTCAACAAATCATGGCTGCATTACCCCCCGAGCGCACAAGTTTAACGCGCCCCTTTTATCATACAGGAGTTGACTTCGCCGGACCCTTTTCCATAAAGTCTTATGTAGGCCGCGGGTGCAAGGTCACGAAAGGTTACGTGCTGGTTTTCGTATGTTTTGCCACCAAAGCAATACATCTGGAGGCCACCGGAGATATTTCAACACAAGCTTTCCTAGCCGCTTTCGCACGGTTTTTCTCAAGACGAGGTACACCCCATACTATGTACTCAGATAACGGCACCGCCTTTGTGGGCGCAGCTAATACACTTCTGAAGGATACACAAAATTTTCTTTCTCTTGTACGCAAGGGCCTATTATCTCAAGATAGCTTTAACCCGGTTAAATGGAATTTCATTCCCCCCGGCGCTCCCCACATGGGCGGACTCTGGGAGGCTGGTGTGAAAAGTTGCAAGTCTCACCTCAAGAAACTCTGCCATACCCAAAGCTTCACATATGAAGAATTCAGCACCATGCTCGCACGTATCGAAGCGTGTTTGAACTCCAGGCCTCTAAGTCCTATGAATGAAGACCCACACAACCTATGCGCTTTAACCCCGGGTCATTTTTTAGTCGGAACCCCCCTGCTATCTCCCCCTGAACCTGATCTAGCGAGCCACTCCATCAGTTATGTAAATAGGTGGCAAAAACTGAAAATACTGCACCATCAGCTTGCTCGTCGCTGGAAGGAGGAGTACTTAGTCGAGCTCCACAAAAGAAATAAGTGGAAATACCCCCAGCGAGATTTCGCCAACGGCGATCTCGTCGTTGTGAAACATGACAATTTACCCCCTAACCAATGGCGTCTAGGACGCATTGAAAAGATTTTTTATGGCTCTGATGATCGCGTTAGAATTGCAGAAATACGCACTGCCAACGGCATTGTGACCCGACCTATTGTCAAACTCGTTTTACTCCCGCTTTCTTCGTCCGCTTGACAATTAATACTTTTCCCCTATATCTTTCTTATTCCAGAAACTATGCGTCCACGTAGCCGCGAAACCGCTTCACCCCTTGAAGAGCGCAAGGTGGGCGGCCGCTTACAAACAAAAACCCCCGACTGCAAAATCTGCCGTAAGGACCACCCCCTACGCAAGTGCGTAAAATTTCTTAACTTGACCGTATCAGACCGGAAAGATGTGGTCGCTCGTCATAAATATTGCAGAAACTGTCTTGGGCATTCTCACCTTACTCCCACATGCCGCAGCATGGAACGATGCAAGAACTGCAATGGCAACCACCACACTTTGCTTCACCCCCCGGCTATTACCAGAACCCCCAATAATGCCAGTGTAGCTGATGCTCGTACCGTAACCCCCACCGTCCTCTTTCAAATACGCCTCACGGAAGGCTGGAGACTAGTCCGCGGTCTGATCAACCCCGCCGCTCCAACGAGCTCCATCGCAACGTTCTTGGTGGATAGGTATCACCTGCCTTTTGAAAGGTTCGAGTCCGAAAAATGGTGCCAAATCTCAATACGAGCACGGTTTGACCACGCAGGTTCCATCACGATCAAGGCTCGTGTATCGTCGAGTTTGCCCGAAAAGATCCCAACGAAGAAGCTGGATAGGAGTGTCTCTGATAAGTACCGAAACTTAAGGCTGGCTGACCCTGAATTCTTTGAGGGAAACAACATCAACATCATCCTGGGAGCAGACGTTTATCCTCGTTTGATACGCAGCGGGTTGCAGTCGTCATCCTCGGGTTCAACACCACTTGCCCAAGACACCGCACTGGGATGGGTCATTATCGGCAAGTTTGACTGACTTAATGAAGAAAGCATGGTCTGAATAACCCTACACATCAAAAATTTTTATTATTATTATTAATGAATTTCTAACACATTACTATTGAATTGAATTATTATACCTGATTATATTGTTATTTAAACTTTCTTTACATTTTCTACTCCACCCAGATACGCCAGTCCTCGTTGCTTTGTTGCAATAAAGCAAGGGGGGCGGGATGTTTGGGTGCGAAAACGATCTGGCAACTTTTAATGTTGTAAAGACAGATGTAAATGGTGGCCGCAACTCGACAGCTGTTTTATGCAGCCACCTTGTATACATGCGCCTGGTTGCTTTTTTCCTTTTGTTTGTTGAGTTCTTTTTTTAACGTGAACGAGTGCGCAATCCAATAGTTGTATAAAAGAAATATTTACCGCATTAGTGATTAACGTTAAATTATAAACCTAATTATTCTTTTTAAAAGTTCTCAAAAAATCCCCATAAAATTAAATAATAAAAACAAAGAAAACGTAAATGTAAAGAAGGTGAATTATTAAACATAAAATTGTTATCCTTAAAAAATACCAAAAGAAAAACCACAGGTTTTTGAAACAAATCCAAATAAACTCACCAATAATAAATTTGTGAAAAAAACCAAAACGTTTTATCCTTCTTAATAAAGAAAGTTCAAAGAATCTGTATTCTAATTTTAAACTTAGGAAAAGTAGACACCTTTTATATTTAACAGTGCGCGTGTGTACGTAAAGACGTTATAGACTAACTTCTATTTATGCTTACGAAGTCACCCAATTACTGGCCGCCCATAATACAGTAACGATCACCGAAACACCAGGATCCCTCCAAGCCATAAACAGTGCGCCGGTGTATTTAGTCAGGCCAACATTCTGAGGAATCGTCATCGACCACCACCCAAACCCCAGGAATTAATCCGGATTGTCTACGCCTAGTCACAACAGGTGCGTCTGTGAATTGGGTAAGTCTCCCCCCTTTTTTTGTTATAACTTCTTTCGCATTATCAACCCCCTATTTTACACCATCGTGAGTTGGTCCCAAGTCGGGCGCCAACAAATGTATTATAAAAACAAGTAACCAATCCTATAACTCGGTTTTAAACTCACTCTTTTTAAGTAATACTTTCAATGAAGAAATATTTAATATACTCAACTCTTTAAATATTAGAAAAAGTGCGGGATTTGATGAAATCAGATCCATAGACTTAAAAAATAATTCAACAATAATGACTCCAATATTAACAAAATTAATAAACCTTATTATACATCGGTGATACCAGAAATTTTAAAAATATCGTACGTAAAGCCTATATACAAAAATGGAACCAAATCTGATTTTAATAATTTCCGTCCAATCTCTATTTTGCCCGTAATAGAAAAGGTATTAGAGGAAATTATTTGTAGAAGACTAACAAAATACACCGAAAAACACAAAATCATTAATTCTAATCAATTCGGATTTCAAAAAGGGAAAAATATTAACAAATTATTAGGAAGCTTCTCAAATTATATAAACAGAAACCTAGGTAAAAACCATCATTGTCTTACACTCTTTATAGACTTTACGAAGGCATTTGACACTCTTTCACATACAAATCTTCTTTCAACGCTAGAACGTCTTGGTGTAAGAGGCCACTGAGCTGTAGGAAATTTTACGTTAGGGTTGGCAATATTCTTAGCAAAGAAGCCAATTCAGACAATGGAGTAGCTCAAGGTTCGAAATTAGGTCCGATACTGTACATATTATACACGAATGAACTAACCAAATTGTAAACAACTTGTGAGACATTCTCTTATGCAGATGACACGGCAATAGTAGTAGCACATAAGAACTTAGACGTGGCAGAAAAAATAATTCAAACACAACTGGATATTGCAACAAAATAGTGTCATGATCATGGACTAATTATCAACGCAACCAAAACAAAACTGATGCATATCAAATCACCATATATCAGATACCACGATATAAAGATAAAATTTCACGATGTTGAATGTCTACATAGAGCCGGAACTCAGAACTTCAATTACGACACCGATCAGTGCAATACTGTGATCGAAATCGTAAACACCTACAAATATCTCGGTATATATATCGACCATAATTTTAAATGGAAAACTCACATCCAAGAAGTACACAAAAAACTTCGAAAATCTTCATATGATGAATTTCATTTAAAAATCGAGATAAAACTGAAATTTTGAACCCGACCCCCTCAGATATCGATGAAATTTTGTTCATAGCTAAATTTGATCAATACAAACAAACTCTCAATTTTAGAAATGACTGTTTTGCGATTTTTTGGGCGTGACACAGTGGGAACGTTTTCGAAAAAACGCGAAAATGGTCGAAAAGAGCTCCATTTAAACTACAATAACTCAGAATCGGCTAAACCGATTTCCATGATCTTGGTATCATTAAAAAGATATTTTAACAGGCTTTATGACACGTTTAAAAAAAAAAAAAAGAAATACACTGTAAAAAAATTTATAACAAAAAAAAATTTTAACTGACGAAAAAACCAAAAAGATCAAGGGTTTTTTTACAGTGTATTAATTTTTTAGAAAGGTTTATCCTTCATCTATACCATATCAAAAAATAAAAATGGGTTCTTTTTTAGTTTTTTTTATATAATTTTTTAAGTAGTGTCACTTCTAGTAATTGCCCTTATATTTTATAAAAAAAAAAAAATTAGGTAACGAAAAACCAAAAAAGATCAAGGATTTTTTACAGTGTATTACTTTTTTAGACAGGTATTTCCTTCACCTATAACATATCCAAAAAGTAAAATGGGTTCTTTTTTATTTTTTTTTTAATCATTTTTTAAGTAGTGTCACTTCTAGTAATTGCCCTTATATTTTATAAAAAAAAAAAATTTAGGTAACGAAAAACCAAAAAAGATCAAGGATTTTTTACAGTGTATTACTTTTTTAGACAGGTATTTCCTTCACCTATAACATATCCAAAAAGTAAAATGGGTCCTTTTTTATTTTTTTTTTAATCATTTTTTAAGTAGTGTCACTTCTAGTAATTGCCCTTATATTTTATAAAAAAAAAATTTAGGTAACGAAAAACCAAAAAAGATCAAGGATTTTTTACAGTGTATTACTTTTTTAGACAGGTATTTCCTTCACCTATAACATATCCAAAAAGTAAAATGGGTTCTTTTTTATTTTTTTTTTAAATAATTTTTTAAGTAGTGTCACTTCTAGTAATACGTACCGAAAGTCTTTTTTGAACTTTTTCACGTAAGTTTCCTTGTTTAACAGTAATTGAATCTTGCGATCCAGGCATCATTCGGCTAATTTCATCATCTTCATAAAATAACTTGACTGTGCTTAGAGTTTCGGTTGGTAAACTACGTCTGCTCATTTTAAAAAGATTGATATCTGCAAACTTCGTTTTATTCCTTTGGATATCTTTACTTTTTTTGATACAATCGTGAGATATATCATCCCCAAAACGATCTTTAATTTCTGCGTGACTCATATTGATTGGTAAGAGAGATAAAAGTTTTTGCTTTTCCAAAAGATTTGAGCTGTTCTCTATTTGATGTTTTCCAAAATTTCTTCGTAAATGGCTTTGACGTTTTCAAGTTGCGCTGACAAATCAGATAATGGATCAGCTCCAAGTGAATCTGCTATATTTTCGAAAATTTGCAGTGATTTTCTATTTCTGTATGCATCTTGTTTCATATATTTCCTTTTAAGAGGCGACATTTGGTTTGGTAGATGAGGAATAATATGATCATTTATTTTTTCAATGACTTCCGTCCTTTCGATGTTTGCATTACAAGTTTGAAGTTCATTCAATTCTTCGCTAGCTTCATCGCTGGGCGTTGTTGGTAAATAATTTGAGACTTCATTCGGCTCCACGTTGGATTCATTACGACTGCGCGCTTTTCTCAGTGTATTCCGGCAAGTTTCGCAAATACGGCTACAATGAATGTTGGCGACAGCTGGAAAATATTCAATTATATTTGCAGCCTCGTTTTCACTTATTTTACGAAGCAAAGCGCAACACTTATGAGATATTTTTATGCATCTGTACTTATTGTTTGAATTCATATTCACTCAAATTTTTAAAATATACGCGTAAAAATTGTAATGGGATATCTTGGCTTCTCGAAACTGTTTATAATTATGAATTATGAATTTTTTGTTCTATATATATTTCTCTTTATTATGGGTAAAGTAATAAATGTTTATGACAAAATAGAAAATTATTATGAAGAATACATTGATTTTTTTATTCAGAATTTTGCGGAATTACTAGAAGTGACACTACTTAAAAAATTATTTAAAAAAAAATAAAAAAGAACCCATTTTACTTTTTGGATATGTTATAGGTGAAGGAAATACCTGTCTAAAAAAGTAATACACTGTAAAAAATCCTTGATCTTTTTTGGTTTTTCGTTACCTAAATTTTTTTTTTTATAAAATATAAGGGCAATTACTAGAAGTGACACTACTTAAAAAATGATTAAAAAAAAAATAAAAAAGAACCCATTTTACTTTTTGGAAATGTTATAGGTGAAGGAAATACCTGTCTAAAAAAGTAATACACTGTAAAAAATCCTTGATCTTTTTTGGTTTTTCGTTACCTAAATTTTTTTTTATAAAATATAAGGGCAATTACTCAAAAAATTGAGGTTGTTAGGACGGCAAAAAATCTTGGCATAATATTTAACAACACTCTTACATGGAATGACCAAATTAATATAGCTTCTGGAAGAACATATGCTCTTTTGCGAACGCTATGGAGAACACAAAAATTTATACCTTTAAGAATTCGTTTAGTTCTTGCAAAAACATATTTAATACCTACCTTGTTATACGGATGTGAAATTTTTGGAAGTAGTGATTCAAGCAGCTTGAGGAAATTGGAACTTAGTTATAATGCAGTGATTAGATATGTGTATGGTTTAAGGAGATTTGATCATATCACACCATATGCAAGTGACTTATATGGAGTAACTTTTATTAACTTATTGAAAATAAGAGCATTGACTCTGTTGCACAAAATTATTAATAAACGTATACCTATGTATCTCTATAGGAGACTCTCGTTTAGCCGTTCACAAAGATCTAATGATTTGATGCATGTCAGATACCGAACATTACAGTCATCGTGGCAATTTTATACCCACTCAATTCGTCTTTGGAACTTATTACCCCCAAGTATTCAATTTACTAGTAATCCAATGCATTTTAAAAGGGCTTTATATAACTTGTTTCATTAATAAATATACATATACATATATATATAATTGTGTTCTTTCATTTTTGCTATTTCTACTATTTATATATTCTTTTTTATGTAATAATCAATTATGTATGTAATTTAAAATTTTTGTTAAAATTTTGTTAAATATAGTTTTGCAAATTTCCATTACCCTTTTCTAATCCTGTACTGTAATTATAAGACTTAATGTCTTGTTGTACGGGATAACAATATGATAAATAAATAAATAAAATAAATAAAATTACTAGAAGTGACACTACTTAAAAAATGATTAAAAAAAAAATAAAAAAGAACCCATTTTACTTTTTGGATATGTTATAGGTGAAGGAAATACCTGTCTAAAAAAGTAATACACTGTAAAAAAGCCTTGATCTTTTTTGGTTTTTCGTTACCTAAATTTTTTTTTTTATAAAATATAAGGGCAATTACTAGAAGTGACACTACTTAAAAAATTATTTAAAAAAAAATAAAAAAGAACCCATTTTACTTTTTGGATATGTTATAGGTGAAGGAAATACCTGTCTAAAAAAGTAATACACTGTAAAAAATCCTTGATCTTTTTTGGTTTTTCGTTACCTAAATTTTTTTTTTTATAAAATATAAGGGCAATTACTAGAAGTGACACTACTTAAAAAATGATTAAAAAAAAATAAAAAAGAACCCATTTTACTTTTTGGATATGTTATAGGTGAAGGAAATACCTGTCTAAAAAAGTAATACACTGTAAAAAATCCTTGATCTTTTTTGGTTTTTCGTTACCTAATTTTTTTTTTTTTATAAAATATAAGGGCAATTACTAGAAGTGACACTACTTAAAAAATTATATAAAAAAAACTAAAAAAGAACCCATTTTTATTTTTTGATATGGTATAGATGAAGGATAAACCTTTCTAAAAAATTAATACACTGTAAAAAAACCCTTGATCTTTTTGGTTTTTTCGTCAGTTAAAATTTTTTTTTGTTATAAATTTTTTTACAGTGTATTTCTTTTTTTTTTTTTTAAACGTGTCATAAAGCCTGTTAAAATATCTTTTTAATGATACCAAGATCATGGAAATCGGTTTAGCCGATTCTGAGTTATTGTAGTTTAAATGGAGCTCTTTTCGACCATTTTCGCGTTTTTTCGAAAACGTTCCCACTGTGTCACGCCCAAAAAATCGCAAAACAGTAATTTCTAAAAATGAGAGTTTGTTTGTATTGATCAAATTTAGCTATGAACAAAATTTCATCGATATCTGAGGGGGTCGGGTTCAATGCATCTCGATTTTTACATTAAATTCATCATATATGATGTATCAGTTAAGCAACTGTTCCAATGACAAAGTTATGAGGTTACTTCTTATTTGTAGAGTCACATATACGTCATGGCATCACAGCATGGGGAAACTCATCATACTGCAGTAAACTTCAGCAAATTCAAAATAAAATAATCAAACTACTAAAACCATCTACAGTCGTCAAAAATTCTACACAAACACAACACACAAACAACAACACCCCGCCAAGAAGTCAACATAACAACTATGCTAAAGATCGCAACGTTTTAAATGTTTTCAATATATATCGAACAACACTTGCAATAGAATTCTATAATGACACCAGATTTTTATACAAAATTGACCAAAACCACCAAACACGAAGCAGCATTCAAAGAAAGTTCAAAGTCCAAAGAAGCAACAACAATAGAGCCAGAAACAAAGTCCTTGAAACACATTTTATCAATACGCAATGAAGAAATGAATTAAAACAATAGAAAATTAGTTTTATTGAACATTTTACTAAGAATGTAAAAAAAGTATTAAAACTTCTTTTGTATATTTGATGTTTACTATACCCACCTGCAGATAAGCCATAACGGCTTCGCAAGGTTATACTAACACTAAATTGTACCCTGAATAATTAATAATAAAGTGAATAAAGTGAAAAAAAAAATTGTTTAAGCTTGAAGTCTTTTTAAAAAAATATATTATTGGGGTATTCACAAGGTATGCTATCATGTTGTATTGTCATAATGTTCTAACATTTTACAATGGTTTAAAAATATTGTTGTTGCTTTGTAAACAAAAAGTGTCTTAAATTAATAAAACTTTGCTTGCTATGTTTATTGTGCTGTCGTAATTAATCAGAAGAGACCTGCGCCGAGCAACTGAGCCGAGCGGCAATGATTTTGTAGCCGTCGCCGTTGATGGTATAGTTTTATCCGACTAATTTTATTTATATTTGGTAAAAAATTATTGATCAGAATTAGCCATGAGGAAAACAAAAACCTCAATAATAAAAGTAATTCTTTCCATTGACTTATTAAATCAAAAGTTTAAAATATTTACTTGGTTGTACTGTTTTTTTTTTTTTTTGTATTCAATGTGCTGTTTTTCCGAATATAAAATCTGGTTACGCTACTACGAATACCCTTTCACTCATATTAAATTGCAATTGTATGTACTTAGGTATTGTCAATTTAATTATAACAAATAGGTTTTTTAATTATAAATAACAAGCTTGGCCTTCTTCATATTTATCTAGGTCATGCCTTTCATGTTACGTAACCCAAAAATACAGTAATCTAAAAGTTTCTACTCGTATTATTCATAAAACGTATAATATTCTTTCGTACCGTTTTTCAAAAACAAGTTAACACGCATAAGAGTGACTACCAATTTCATAAAATTATCTCGACGCTTATAACAATAACTTTGAAATAAGTATTTTTTATACCCTTCATTTTAATTTTATGTTTACGTCGTTTATATGGGTGCCACCCACATATCGATTATTTTAACCAACAAATGATATTCGTTGTAAATTCTTAAAGATTCTTTTTATAACCTGTTATTGAAATTCCCTCCACGTTTTTCAATCCCATGATTATTTATTTGAATTTAAACAGTCATAATAAAGACATTAATATTTAATAAATGTCATTGAAAATTGATCTGCAAAGATGAAATATACATGCCTAAAGGTGCGTGCGCTCAGATACAAGAAACATTAAAAAAAAACATTTCCATTATTTTCAGCAAATATTTGTGTAATGTTTTCCATAGAAAACATATTCAATTTATAATTAACGTGTAGGTGTATATGAATAATCCTTGCTAAAAAGAATTTGCCTTTGTTTACGATTGTTACACCATTGAACAGAAATATAGAGTTGTATCTACTTGTGATTTTAGCCATACTTGTTTTACAATAGATGATGGTAAAACAAAAGATGTATATTCTTGTATCATCGCTGCTGATTGGAGAAAATTGTACACACTCAATCAGTCAGTCAAACGATTATCTAAAAGAACTAGATGAAGGATGTGTATGAGTGCACATTTGGATGGATGTTGTTGAGGTTGAGGTGGGTATCACTGAGTTTAGCACCTGTTCAATAGCAAATCAAGAGTAATTTTGTGAGTAGCTGTGATAAATGGATTCGTTTATTCACACAGTTTTGAGCTTAGCTGATAGATCCAATACCCAGAAATGCTTCACCTGACGCATTTTCCGTCATCCCCCGTTAAATTTATTAGCAGCCATTAATGCTATTGGTTCGGAGCAGCGCTATTTATGTTTCTTATCAAATGTTTCGAGCGTATAATAAAATATTTATCTCATAAATAATGGTTTTCTGTTGTATTAAATAAACCAGAATTTAATGTTTTAGTTTCAGCTCAAGAAAAGACAAAGTTTTAAATGGGTACAGTGGCTACATCTTCCATGTAAATAAGGAAAGATGGCACATGGTCTGCAATTTTAATCTTCTCAAACCTATTAATTAAATCTATATTGTACAATAAATTAAACTCTATTGCAGAAAATAATTATACCCTACAAAAATGTGTAAACATTTTGCAGTGGCATTTTTGCTAACAGACAAATTTATTTTATATCGGGTTTTGCAATAGTTACTTGACAACTTTGAATTTAATTTTTTGAGTTTTTTTTCAGTAAACTCAACATTTTCATCATGGTAAAGTACACGAACGAACAACGTATGCAAAAATGCAGCCGTACCAGTGAGACAACGGGTTGGTCGAAGTGGCAAAAATATCGCTGCCGTTGAGGCGTGCGTAGCAAACGATCCAAATCAGTCGATTCCGCGTTCTCAAGAGCTGGGCATCGCCATGACCATTTTATGGCGAATTTTGCGTAAAGATCTTTGCTTACACCCATCGAAGATAAAGCTGACTCAATAATTAGAGCCGAAGGACCATGTTAATCGAAAACCCACTATTATGGTATTTATACCCACACCACCATAGTAAGGGTCCTCACGATATCGTTTATAAGTCTCGTAATCTGTGCAAACTGCGCATTTTAACGGCCTCGTAAATGAACGGTCAAAAATTGTATGAGAATTCATTTACACAAACTTGGTAAATTTGCCCAACAATTTCGTCTCATAAACTTGCGCTGTTCAATTGTGCATTTGTACAAACAGATGCTTTTTTACTTTTGTTAATAAAATCACTAGGGATGTAAGAAATTAATGGTTACAATATCAAGAAAATTTTTATTTGTATTTTATGTAAACGAGTTTTAGACATAATACATACTCGTAACTATCTTAGTTATTTAACGCACTATACTCGTCGACGAATTAACACTTGTTATGAATTTAGCTCATAATAAAATCGTTGGCAGTAACTTCAATTTCTTTCTATTTCTCTTGCTCTTACAGCCTGTTTGTAGAACGCGACTCGCTTAAAAAAAGCGCTTACTTATTATCGTGTTTCTTTTTTTGGGTTTTAGATCTCGACTGTTGACGATTTTACTAAAAAACGTAACAACTGTCAAATTATTTTGGTTTGTATAAAACGGTTTGCCGCGACATATGTGTCAAAGTTCGGCGAGTAAAAAACCATACTCGTTTTTGATCAAAATTAAAAAAGTGAAAAAAAAGAAATCTTCTACAAAAAAAAGGTAATTACAATTTTATATCAAAAATGTTTTTGTTTTGATTAAATAATTTTTTAGCGTCAAAATGACAACAGGCCTGCAGTTCAGCCAATTGGTTACCTGTATGGATGAGTTTCCACATTTAGCCACAGGAACCCCCCGCTTTGGCAGCAGCAAGTCTGATATGGAGAACACATGGGACACGGTGGCAAGAAAGGTCAATGCATACGGCCCTCCATTAAGAACTGGCAGCGAGTGGAAGAAAGTATGTATTTTTAAATATTTTATTTAATTTTAAACATACGTACTACATAAATATGTTCGTGCATGATATTAACTTTGAATTGAATTCATTACAGGTGTGGATTGACCTTAAGGGCCGACTAAAAAAGAAAATTGCCGATAACAACAACAGTCTGAGGGAAACTGGCGGTGAACCTTGCCGCGTCAGCAATTTGACTGAGCTGGAGTCAGAAATTGACAGAATATGCCACATTTCAGCTGCAGCGGCCCCAGGTGGGAAAGTTTGCGGCGTTTTGCCAAAAAGAACTGCTGTGCCAACTACTGTAAAGCAAAGCGTGATAAATTTAACTCCTCCAGGAAGAAGCCAAAAAGTAGCGGTTATCACTCCAACGTCAACATGATTTTCTATGGCCAGAAAATCAACTGAGGAAGATGAGACCTTTCCGCAGCAATGGATTACCTGTGGCGAAAAATCTGACAGTCTGCCAACAACATCACAAAACGCAAAACCGTACCGTATGGCTACTTCTACCCCGAAACCGACAATATTGACACAGCGGAAGAGAAAGCATTGCGATAATGCGGCTGATTCGGAAGGGCAAGAACGGCTGAAACTTTTGCGTCAACAATATGAGATTCAATCTCGGACTCTTGACGCTATTAAAGTGCAAGCTGAAAATTCCAAAGAAGTCGCAGAAGCTGTAAAAGAATATACCGCAGCCATAAAAAACCAAGCCAAATCTCTACAAGAAATAAGCAACGCAATGAACTCCATGACAAAATCATTATTTGATATTCTGTGGCACATGTGTGATAAGTAGAAATAGTTATTTTTCGTTATTTTACATACATATATAAGGATGTCTTTTTAATCAGAGACCGTAACAGTTATTCCTTTTTTCATAAAAGTCAGATGAAAACAGTTATTTTTTGATTTTTATTTTTTTGAACAAAAATAATAGTTATTTTTTAAAAAAAGTTATTCTTTAAAAAAATGTAGGTGTAATAAAAATTTTGTTGACTAAATATTTATTTTAATGTGCATACGAAATCCCAATGATGATTACACTTAAAATAAATATTTAAAATCAACAAAATTATTATAACACGTACATTTCATTAAAGAATAACTTTTGTTTTTGCTCGAAAAAATAAAAATCAAAAAATAACTGTTATTTTTGTTCAAAAAAATAAAAAAATAACTGTTAATTTTGATCGGAACAAAAAAGTCAAAATTATAAAAATCAATATAGCGCACTTGTTCAACAATAGTGTATTAACTCAAAATTTTTGTTTTTTGACTTTTTGGAAAAAATGGACACGTTATATTCATATCTAACCGCTGCACATTAGGTCAAATGACTACTTTTTCTGTGCAAAATTAATAACGACTACATTATAAGAGTAATCGAAACAGTTATTATATGAATTATATAATTATGGATGGTTCCAATAAAAAAATGGAACTTAACCCATAAATGACCAAAAATTAACCCTCTA
Source organism: Pollenia griseotomentosa (assembly GCA_963931875.1). Classification (NCBI taxonomy): domain Eukaryota; kingdom Metazoa; phylum Arthropoda; class Insecta; order Diptera; family Polleniidae; genus Pollenia; species Pollenia griseotomentosa. Next base: position 146,231,159 of record OZ007563.1, read on the forward strand.
GCACCCATTAATTTAAAGACAGTGTATAGAATTAATTAATTTGTTTTTTAATACTAAAATATTTATTAATTGTTAATCTGCTGTATGCGCTAGAATAGATTGAAGAGGAACATTCACAAGGTTCTCTGCTGCTTTTGTACCCTCAGGACGGCATTTCATTTTCGCGGCAGTTATTTTACTATAATGAGGATATATATCACAATTCCTTAATTTGCTTTCCTGGCGTATTGCATTATACTGCTCTTTAGACAAATTATGTTCAAGGAGGAAGGCTAAAGCCTCATCCGCAGTAAATGGAATTGGCTTCTTAGGATGTTCATCACAAATTTTACGCATTTTTGATGGTCTTGTTAGACTTTGAATACTTTCCTTTAGTATTGCAGCCAAATCGGTTTCACCTTGTTTACGTGCTGATGTTGCTGCTGCACGAACGAGAAGACTTGTATAAGCTTTCGCATTTGAAAGCTCTGCAGCTTCTTTTCTTTTTCCAAATTCCGATTTTTCGCTAAATGGTACACGAGGACGTCCAACAGCGCCACTTGTTGCCTTTTCTAAAATGTCATCTACCACAATATTTAATTCAGCATTTAGCCATGCCCGGTTTTGGTTTTTGAATACATTTGTCTTTCTATGACACTTTTTCCACTTTTGTTCTAGTTTCACGCAGAACAAATTCATTTTTTTTGGTAATTTGTTTCACCATTTCATCAGAAATTGACGAGGTTTCAAGTTTATCATATACGTGTTTCAAAACGGCATCAACTTTTTGTTTTTTTGTACTTTCCTTTCGCCATACTTCAAAAAGATCAATCTTTTTTATACAGAGGTTACCTAACAAAAAGAGGCATTACTCGCAAAACGCAAAAAATCGCAATTTTTGATAAATACCAAATAACTCACTAGATAATATTCTAATTATTTTGTGCAGTTTGAGAGTGGAGAAATGGGGTATATTTTTTTAAAAGCTTTCAGAAAATAAAAATTTTATAAAAATTTAACTATTTATAGATGTTTACGCTAATGAATTATTTATTAAGTATAGCGACATATATATAAAACATTTAAAATTAAAAATATATCTACTTACTTGGCTCTTTCTTTTCCATTTTACTCTAATAAATTATCACAAACACAGTCCGAGATATACGCACTTAAAGTTGACCACGCACTACTTAACTTAGGAACACAATTATAGAAAAAATTTAATCAGTTGACTTCGACACGCTGCTGTATAACGGTTATTAATATTTAGTCAAAACAAAAATCACTTTTTTTTATTCTGAAGTCTTTAGAATTAAAAAACAACAACAACAATAGTAAAACTGCAAGTTGATTTTTGGACTTTCGCACAGAAAAATGTGTCATTTGACCTAATGTGCGCTGTAAAAATATCGTGCCATATTGTCTATTTTTTGGTAAAAAAACCGGTTGGTTTAAAAATTCTTTTTCATATGCCTTTAATGTAAAATTAAAAATTGTTTTGCTTCTACTGAAAATTTTTAAATTTTGAGTTAATACAGTATTGTTGAACGAGTGCGATATATTTATTATCATAGACAAGTTTATAAGGATCAATATGGTATACTTGGACATTTACTTCTTGATGCTTTTTTTGTTTTAAAATTCCAATATAACTGTTATTTTCGGTTCCTGTTTTTAATAGCTTTTTACTTATTTGCTTTTATTTTGAATGTCTAACTTGAATTAAAATTGAAAATAAATAAAAGTACATAACAGCAATAGTAGATTTTTTAAAGTTTTCATTTATTTACATTTGACGAAATAATAGTAATGACACTGTTTGGGTTTGACTTAGGTCATAATAATACTGATAATAACATTAATATTACTAGTAATAATAGTAATAATACTGATAATAATTAAAAAATTATAACTCAGTGCAATACGAAAAAAAAATAACAATATACGGACACCATTACGTGATAAAAGAAAAAAACTTGTCTCCCAGTTATTCCCAAAGTCATGCACTTTTTATGGACCCCAAAGATTTGGGGCCTCAGTGTAATTTTTGCAAAAAAGTGATAATTTTCTCAGGCTCATATCTTGCAAACCGATCGGAATTTTGATTACCACTCTGAGACAAAGGTGTCTCAGGTTCTACCTAAGCGCTACCTAAACGGTGTTAAGAATTATTCCTAGAAAGTTCATATTTTCTAAAAAGTTGTTAACTGAGGCCTTAGGTACATTTCTGTAGTTGATAGTTTCCTTGAATTTTGAACGGTTTGCTACCTATGGACCTGAACAGGGGAAAAAAGTTTAAAAAAAATCGATTTTTTTTAAAGTTTTTTGCGCACCTGGCAGTGTTTATCATTGAATTTTTTTTCATGAGGTGCTGTTGGATTTCTATAGGGCTTCATTATATACGGCTGCAGTTTGTAACCACCATCACCTGCAAAGAACAATTATTTTTAATATTAATGTATGGGCATTAGCATTTTTCTCAAAAGAAAAGTTTATTTTTGCTTTAACTTCCAAAGTTTCTGGGAGGAAATAAAAACAAAAATTGTAAAATTGTTGCATTTTCAACGTATTTTATTTGTAGATTTTTAACTTCTAGTTTTCAGAAACGGGACCCAGGTATTAACAAAGTTCTCATAAAAGATCAGCTCCATATTTTGATTATGCGCGAAGCCGAACCACTTTCGGGTTTTCATTATAAATTACATGTGGGAAATTTTTTAATTTTTTTTGTTTTTTGTACATAAATCTACTAAAAAAATATTTTTACAATTTACAATTTTTACAATAGAGCATGCATATAAAATTTGTTCAAAATCGGTCCAGAAGTTTTTGAGTTTAGCGATCACGAATATACACGGAATTTTTATATATGTAGAGATATTTATGTATGTAATAATGATAATAATATTTTCACCCTGATTAAGTTACTCATGGTCGTAATAAGACAACGACACTATAGTACCAGAATTAAGATGACATTCCCAAATTTTCTGTAATTTGTGCAAAGATGTCGCTGTCGTAATACATCTTACATAATCAGGGTGGATAATAAAAACTGATATCTAAAAACATTTTTTATAAATTTACATATTATTCGAATGTGTATTCCATGTCAAATTACAATCCTCAAAAGCTTTTATACTTTAATAGTCTTATTCCTTCAATATTTTCAAAGAAAATTTTCTATGCACTATCAGAAATTTTTGTTTGTACAATTATGATAGTGCATAGAAAATATTCTTTGAAAATATTGAAGGAATAAGACTATTAAAGTATAAAAGCTTTTGAGGATTGTAATTTGACACAGAATACACATTCGAATAATATGTAAATTTATAATAAATATTACTCACCATGAGAAATAAAAAAAATTCCGAGATTCTATTTGTTAAAAACATTTTTCTTCACATACCAAGAAGCCAGGTATTTCTTTTTCCACTTAAATAATTATTCTTAAAATAATTATGGGCTGTACTATGTTCCCACACGAATGCGTCGTGATTGCGTCCGGGATGTCTGGCGTCTACGAATGTGATAACCCTATTATGATCACATATCTAAAAAGAAGTTTTTTAAGATCCTGTAGCTCGTTTCTGTATTTCTCGCATCGTAAAATTTCTTACATGAAGTGTGAAACAAAAAATTCCATCGTTTCTCGATTTATGAGATAAAAGTGTTTCTGTATTTGAATGCGAAAACAGACACAACAAATTCTGTTTATACTGGAATACTTCCAGTAATTAAGTGTCAAATAAAAGCGAAACGTCAACAAAAGAAATAAATATAATAAAAACAGGGCTGCCAGATTTGACGAGTTATCGTCATCTTAACGATTTTTTGTTCCGATATTAACAAAGTGACGTTTTGATGATTTTTTCTAAAAAAGTGACGAAAGCAAAAACAAAATCAAAAATATTTTATAATTTTGTTGTTACTTTCTATAGAAATGTATCTTGAATTTTTAAATTTCAAACACTTCTATTTTGTGGCGTTGAAAATTGAAAAAAAGTAATATGAATGTCTGTAGAAAGCAAAAACAAATTTATAAAATATTTTTGATTTTATTTTAGCTTTTAATGAAATTGTTGGCGTTGCGTTTTACACTATAATCCCCTTAGTCTTCGAAATAAGATAATTGTAAATATTTTTATATGTTTGATTATTAGAAAAAAAGATATCTTTAGAAACAAGGCTGCTTAAATTTTTATATTTATCCCTATTGTGAAAATTGTCCGCGAAATTGTTTGTTTCTTCCCTAAAAAATGTATCGGCAAAAGCAAAATTTCGAGGGAAAGTAATGGACCGACTTGGCTTATTTTGAACATTTAATACTTCTTATATACATATACAAAATATGATTGATATTTGATATTCTTATCTTATATGTACACTTTTTGCCAAAACCATTATTCCGGCAAGAAAAAAATCTGTTTGTCTCCCAGTAAAAACTTTTTCAAAATGGATAGCTTCTTTCACTCGTTATTAAGTAGCTTTCTTCCATAAGAACTTCGATAACTACTTTTTTCTGGATGTATTAAGATAAAAAAATGACTTACTTTTGAATTTGTTCTTTTTGGCACAACCCTTGTAAAATTCATTAGTTTTTCAGTAGAATTGTATGTAGTGCTTTTATGTGTTTTTGATTACTTAACATATTATTTTGTAGGCGAAGATTTTACTAGGTCTTTAACCCGTTTATTTATGAACCGATTTTTTTAATTTTAACTGCAAGGTATTCTACTAATGCCCGCAATTTCTACAAATAGGTATCTAGCTGTGTATAGGTATCTATGGTTTTCATAATTTTAAAACGTATTTCTAACCTACGGGTTAAAGTGTAGTGTATCTTACACCAACGATTTTCGATAGTTAGTTCACGAAGGCAAAATAAACGTTGAAATTACCACAATAGTGTTAGCTAATAGGTAAAGAATACTGTTAGGTACGAACACGACTAGATATCTATTTGTAAAAATTACGGACATAAGTCTATTTCAGGTTAAAAAAGAAAAAGATTATAGGAATAATTAGTATTGTGGTTATTTTGTTGAACTATTTATGGTTTTTAATCCAAATTTTTAATAATTTTAATTAGGCTTAAGTTCATTGAATTTAATTTTCATTAAATTATTTTTATGAAGAAAGGAATTTTACAACATGAAAATTAATTAAAATTGTTATTGATAATCTTTCATTCTTGACCGTGGCCGGGGCTCGAACCCGGGCCGGAAGGTTACCATGACATGTTTCGATCGCAACCACTCGATCTCCTCAGATGGATTTGCCGTTTTACACTCGCAGCCATCGACGACTGCTGACGTCAATAGTAACGATGGTAACCTGCCGGCCCGGGTTCGAGCCCCGGCCACGGTCAAGAATGAAAGATTATCAATAACAATTTTAAATAATTTTCATGTTGTAAAATTCCTTTCTTCATAAAAATAATTTAATGAAAATTAAATTCAATGAACTTAAGCCTAATTAAAATTATTAAAAATTTGGATTAAAAACCATAAATAGTTCAACAAAATAACCACAATACTAATTATTGTTAAAGCTAAGGCACGAGCTCTATGTATTCATTTGTCCTTCAAGTTGTACTGAAAAAGGTCAACAAGAAAAAGAAAGACAAAAAATGAAAAAACAAAAAATGTACTTTGGACTTCAAGAAAAATTCTTGACAAAAAGTACGAAAAAATAGAAGTAAGGAAGAACATGTAAAATCAATTAAAATGGATAATCATTCAAAAAAGCAAACTTCGATCTACCAAAGGTTAAAATACAATTTGGTTTAAGGATTGATGTTTGACTATTGACGTCAGCAGTCGTCGATGGCTGCGAGTGTAAAACGGCAAATCCATCTGAGGAGATCGAGTGGTTGCGATCGAAACATGTCATGGTAACCTGCCGGCCCGGGTTCGAGCCCCGGCCACGGTCAAGAATGAAAGATTATCAATAACAATTTTAATTAATTTTCATGTTGTAAAATTCCTTTCTTCATAAAAATAATTTAATGAAAATTAAATTCAATGAACTTAAGCCTAATTAAAATTATTAAAAGATTATAGGAATAGGTAAATTAAAGATTTATATCTCAATTATTAAATAATAATTATTAAATACGCATGAACTTTAACTATGTTTTTGTTTGATTATTTTTTAATAAAAGTCGAAACAAATTTGTTTAAAATTGATTTTAAATTGCACGATTTTAAAAACAAAAAAGACGATATTTTTTATTTTTTTCTCAGGAAATTGACGATTTTGACACAAATTTATCTGGCAGCACTGATTAAAACCAAAACAAGAAAAGGCTAACAAAAATTTAAACTAACAAAATATAACAATTGTTTTTTGTTTATTTTCATCATATAAATTATGCATTTATCATTTAAATTCCTTCTATTTTTTTATTTATTTAAAAAAAAATAGTATATAAACATATTTTAAATTCAAAATACAGTATTTATCGGTTATAAGCATTCCTGAAAATGCACGATTTTCGGTGCATATAAGCGGGAAATGCAAATATAAAAACTCGTTTATATACACATATGATGCTTACAAAAAAAACTCGTTTAATTGCATCAGCCGTGCATATATAAAAACTCTGATGTTTGCATAATGGTTGCATATAGACAAAAAGATATTTAAAGTTTTTATATTAGTCTTTATTTAAAAAAATAATTTCCCAAAAAAAAAAAAATAGATTAAATTCAGTATGTATATAAAAAATATTTTTGTACCACAGGTAGCATTTCATTGAAATCATTGTTTAGATTAATAATAAAAAAAGTAAAAATCCATTGCTTATTAGAACTGTCCCAGCAGTGAAGTGAGTAGCGATTTTATCAAGTGCTTGTCATTGGAGGTACATAGTTGCTAGAGGAAAATTGTCAGTGTTCGTTTTTTTGCTATGCAAAGTGTTTTTGACAAGAATAAATAGGTATATATCGCTACTCATTACACTAGCATTTTAAAGTAAAGTAAAGTAGTAAAAATTTGTATGTAATTTTATTTAGTAACACGCTCATTTACTTTTTTATCTAACAGCTGACTTATGACAGTGATGATAAATATAGGGATGATACTTCCGAATTTATCATTTTAGAACAATTTTGGTACAATTTTTGCAAATTTATGAATGATGCGTATAGAAGACATTTTTTCATGCAAGTTATTCAAATTGTATAAAATTTTACCTGCATAAAAGCGAAAAATGCATATAAGCGAAATGCTTATAGAAGAAATTTCCATGTATATTTTAAATTGCGACCTGAAATTGCACGAACTTAAATGCAAAAAAGCGGGAAATGCTTATAACCGACGTGCATATAACCGATAAATACTGTATCTACATTTTGTTTTTCTCGCCACCAATTTCAAATGTGACTTATTTTGACAGTTTTTGAAAGAAACTTTTCGCAAAATATTGTTATAGAAACACTTTTTCTCGCATCCTTCCAATAATTGCTGAAAAATTATTTAAATGACAGATAATTCTCGTAAAAAAAAGATACAGAAACACTTGTGTGAGAAAAACCATTTTTTGTTTCATTTCACACTATTTTTGTTGCAATTCACACGTTTCATGCGAAGAGTTTTACGATGTGAGATATACAGAAACGGGCTACTGATAATAGAACTGATTTATTAATGTAAAAATAAAAGAAAAACTTACTACCATTGCGTTAATACTGTAAAAGCTTTTATAATTGTGGTATAAATGCATTAAATTTTTCCCCGGAGACTTAATTCGTATATGGGTACCATTAACGCACGCAACAATGCCTGGAATACCACCTTTATTATAAAAGCTTTCTTTAGCTTCATTTTCTTCCTCTATACTTTTAAATAAAACTATCCATTTGCAACAAAGGACATCTTCAAAAATATCTAAGCATTCATCTATTACTTTGGAAACTTGCGTCTTACACATGGAGCTCGCCCACTCATTGCCAATTGATGATTGATAGCCACCGGTAGCAACAAACGAAAGGAATGTTGCAAGTGTAGTTGTTGGCAAAATGTGGGTATTTCTATACCAGGTTTTTAATTTTGGGGTAATCTCATCAAGCAATACTTGAAATATCTCCTTAGTCACGCGAAAGTTTGCTACGAACCTACACATAAAGTATTTTTGAACTGTAAAATTACTATAAACGTTTTTTTACGGATAAAAACTTACCGTTCTTCCGGAATTTCCAGAACATTAGAAGCATCTCTAATATTTCTTCTGCATAATCGGGTATCTTCATTTTCACTCTCGCTAGAGCTACTGGAAAATGCCAATTCCACAGACGAAAACATTTTTTTAAAATACACTTCGAAATAAAAAAAATTTTATTAATTTCTAAACAAAATTTGATTTGTTTATTATTTGTATGTCAGCTGTGTTTTTTTTTTGTGCACGAGAATAGGGTTGCCGTTTTTTTAAGCTTTAAATACAATTTCGTATGAAGAAATGTAAACAAAAAATAGTTTTTAAGTTATTGGCAATAGTACGATCTCATATAAGTTTGACACATACACGAATTAACGTAAGCTGCACGACAAAAACAAGGCGTGTTATACAAACGCTTTTTATTACGTATTCGTCCATCAATTGGCTGGTCGCGAGTTAGCTTTGTCGTGTTCTACAAACAGGCTGTTAGCAGGGTTGTCAGATGTGGCGATTTCTCGCCAGACGTGGCGATTTTCAAACTTGTTTGGCGACCTAATTTTTGATTTGGCGACTTTTTGGCGATTTAAAAAAATAGTTGGCGATTTTGTTGGCTATTTTTGGTGAGCTATGGACTGGTTTTAAAATTCGTTTTATTTAATAAGAAGAAAAAATATTACTTTTATTCTAGTATTTTTATGTATTAAATTTGAGGCATTCATATTATAGTCAGTATTTGAAAGTATGTATGTTCAATTGGCTGATGAAGATAATAAAAATCTTCAAGAAAATTGTTTTTCGTTTTTAAATGTGCTCTTGAAAGAATCAATAAATATAATTCCTTAAAACATGAATATATATAAAGTCTATGACAAATTTTTCCATTATATGTATGTGGCAATTTATTATCATAGATAAAAACGTTGTTGTTAGAGATTTTTATGAATCCTAACGTACCTTTTGATGTTTACGAAACACGCTCGAAAAAATAAGCGTTTGTTTATTGTAAAGAGGGTTTTAATTATGATATTTAATCATTTTTTAGCTACATGGATACGGCAGGTACGTACAACAAGTATTGCCTGTGTTGAAATTGTGAACCCCACAAAAACTCGCCTTTGAAGTAGAATGCATTACGAACTTCTAGACGCGTCATTACGAGGTTTGAATTATATGAATGTGAATAGTACATGTTGCATTTTTTTTACCTTCTTTGAATTAATATAATTCTCTCACAATGTATTCCAAAAAAGAAGAGAAATAGGGAGTCTTGCCAGTGAAGCGTTTTAGATAACTGCAAAAATTCTTTTTTTGTTGCTTTAAGTAGACTACTAAAAACTATTTTATATTAAACATTGTACCTCTTTTGTGTTCACTAACTATTTTTACTGTGTTCTAAATAAATATTAAACAAAACATATATTATGGCGACTTTTTTTTAATTTTTGGCTTATTTCAGCGATACTGAACAAATTTGTTTTTTAGAATTTATAAAAAATATTTTAAAAATTTCTAAAAACATGTATTTTATTGTCAAAAACTGAAAAACAAAGGCTTTGGCGATTTTGGCGATTTTTGCCATTGAATTTGGCGAAAAAGTTCAAAGTCAATCTGACAACCCTGGCTGTTAGTTGTTTACAAAATCTTTGAAATTGAATGGTAGGTACATATTTATAAATGTGAGAGCACGCGAGAAAACGTTCTCAAAATGAAATAGATTTTATTTCACGGCGGCTTTTTAAAACTTAAACCAATTAAAATTAATCCATCCAAAGGTCGTATTTACATTGAACTAGGATTTTTTGGCGCTTCCCTAAGCACGTAGCTCTATAAGTTTAAATTTGTTAAATAATCGATATTTGCAGTCCCTGTTCTTAATATAAATAAATTAATCTAAATGTGAATAACGATTAAATTTTATAAATTAAGTACCCTACAAGAAGAGAATGAGCGAGTTGTCATTTTTTTCACGTTGGTGTTAAGAAAATGAAAAAAGTGACAACTCGCTCATTCACTTCTTGTAGGGTACCCTTCAAGAAGTGAATGAGCGAGAAGTCACTTTTTTCACGTTGGTGTTAAGAAAATGATAGAAAGAAATGGCAGAAAACTTGATTTCGGTCATTTCATTCTATCATTTTCTTAACACCAACGTGAAAAAAGTGACAACCCGCTCATTCTCTTCTTGTAGGGTAGTTACTGAGTGTACATCACTAAATAAAATGGCGGAGGTAGGTTTAGATTTAAAAAATAAGAACAAATTTTATACAATTTTTATATTTAAAAGATTTTGTTATTCGTGCTTAATTCCCAGATTTTATTCTTGATAAAAACACTTGAATTTATATATTTTTTTATAGAAAATGGCAGAAAAACAGCTAAAGCGACGAAGAATTAATGGAACGCACCGCACCGTTGGTCTGAATCAGAAACCCTCGATTTAGTACAGCAAGTATCTGAAGAAGTCAAAGATAAACCGGAATCTTTTGAGGTAAGAATTTCTTATTTCTGTTAAACAAATTTTACGTTAAAAATTATTTTTTAGAAACCTACCGCGCAATAGTTTTATAAAAAAATCAGTGCAAAGTCTGCTGTGCAAGCACCTTTGGACTGGTTGCCCATTCAAAATAAAATGCGTCATCTAAAATCAACTTACATGTCAGCTCTAAACTGGAAAAATCAAACTGGAGCTGGTCTTTTAGCCACGGGCGATGAACAAAGTGTGACGGAGTATATTGAGAAAATTTGTCAGCAGTGGAATTATTTAGAGCAAATATTTGGCCAACGGCGAGGTGTAAATCCCTTATTTATATTAGAAATATCTACAATGCAATAGATATTGACACTAAAGAAACCCATTCTTTAAGCTTCAACAATGATGCATCTCTATCAGAAGTTTTAGAATAATGCGGAATAGTTAATTTTTCAGAACCGTCACCGGACTAACAATCACAAGATACACATTCTTAACTCCCTTTTTCAACAAACTTTAAAGAAAGCATAAAAAACTTGAACAGATAACACCAAATTCGAAAAATGTAAACCCCTTTTCTTTGCTTCTTTCTTTGCAAGAAAAAAAGTTAGAGATTCAGGTAAAAAAATTTAAACTGGAGAAAGAAATGGCAGTTTTTGAACTCGAATTAAAAAAAGCCAAGTTGGAGCAAGATTTTGAAATACGAAAGCTTCAACTGGAAAGTTAAGAAGGAATAAAAAAAAATATGAGTTAGAAGTAAAATATAAATCTTGTTCTGATTAAAAAAATATTTTTTTGTTGATATTTAAATACTTTTGTAAATATGTATGAACAATAGGGCGGGTCGATTTTTTTTAAATCGTATAGCAAAAACGTAAATAAATGCTTCAAAAATAGCTTTTTCCAATTCCAGAGGCGCGGATTAGGATTTAATTTTAGACCCATGGTTTCTTCGGAGAATTTTCTTAGAATCTTATGTAGATTACGTTTTTGCTATACGATTTTTAATGTAAAGTGTAAGGGCCGATGTTGAATGTGAACCACACCTAAACGCCAAGTTTTTTCCCGAATTTTATTTGACATTTCTCTATTTCAGACTTACTCAATTTGAACCATGGAGAGATACACAATCCAACAACGTGTTAAAGTTATCCAGACTTAATCACCCCTATTATGAAAGTCGACGTCGACACAAGACGACGGAACCTGAACAGTAATGGTATTTTCTGAGACGTTATTGACAATAATCGATAACTATTGACAGTCAATTGATATTTTCTAAGGCGCTTTTAAGTCGACGTCGAGTAGAATTGTCCCTGTTTTAGTCGACAGGAAATTTTGCGACGACTCAAATGAAAGTTAAAGACAATTTAAATGAAATGTAAACAAATTTATTAAATACGTTTAAAATTAAATATGCAAATTTAAAAGAAGTTATGGGCACAAATTTTATTAGTAAATTTAACGCGAAAATTGCGAAAATTCGGAAAAGTTTGCTAAAATAGCGAAAACTCGCCAAAATTTTTAATATAAGAAGATTGACTCAAAGAGCCAAAATTGCGAAAATTCGGAAAAGTTTGCAAAAATAGCGAAAATTCGCTAACATTTTCAATATAGAAAAAAAGCCATAAAATTGATTAAAAGTCCCTAAAACTATAAGGAATGGTGAAAATTCGGTAAAAATTGCAAAATTAGCGGATATTTGCAAAAATTTGCTAACAGCGACATGATAGCAAAGTCTAACTAATATTTATTAAAAATCGTTAAAGCTGTTAAGAATCAGAAAACTTATAGGAAAAAATTGCTTCTATCGCGAACATGGCTTAAATTCGCGAAAATTTTTAATATTTCCAACAAGCCATAAAATTGATTAAAAGTCCCTTAAACTATAAGGAATGGCAAATATTCGGTGAAAATTGCTAAATTAACGGAAATTCGCAAAATTTGCTAACAGCGGCTTGATAGAAGTCTTATATTTATTAATAAACGTTAAAGCTTTAAAGAATCTGAAAACTTACAGTAAAAATATCTTTTATCGAAAACATGGCAAAAATTCGCGAAAAAATTGAAAACAAACTCTATCTACACTTTATTTGAAATAGCTAAGTCGGTTAAAAAAAAAAATATATGTCGGAAAATAGCATAAATAGCGTTAAAAAGTGAGCTATAACATAAATAATAAAAAAATAATTAGAGATGGAATTTTATTTCAGTCAAATTTTCGATAACTAGTCGACGTCGACACAACATTCTTATAAAATACCAATTTAACGTCGAAGTGATGTAGTCGTCGACTTGATGTGACAACAATTTAAAATTAATGTCGACGTCGACGACGACTTTTATAATAGGGGTGATTATGAAAATGGATGATAAATTTCGAAGAAAATCATCTTCAGTGATGAGGCACATTTTCACCTCAGTGGATTTGTCGATAAGCAGAATTTCCGCATTTGGGCGAATAATAATCCAAGAGTGATTGTCGAAAAACCAATGCACCCACAAAGAGTGACTGTTTGGTGCGGTTTATGGGCTGGCGGCATCATCGGGCCGTATTTTTTCCAAAATGAGGCCGGTCAGGCAGTTACTGTGAATGGTGTTCGCTATCGTGAGATGATAACGAACTTTTTATGGCCCGAATTGAAAGATATGGATGTGGACGATATGTGGTTTCAGCAGGACGGTGCCACTTGCCACACAGCTAACGAAACAATGGCTCTTTTGCGCAACAAATTCAATGGCCGTGTTATCTCACGTAATGGCGATGTCAATTGGCCAAGATCATGTGATTTGACACCGTTGGACTTTTTTCTTTGGGGTTATTTGAAAGAAAAGGTGTACGTCGATAAGCCAGCAACAATTCAAGAGCTAAAGGATGAGATAATTCGGCACATTAACGGCATAGAACCTCCATTATGCCTCAGGGTCATCGAAAATTTGGACCATCGGAGGGAGGTGTGCCGCCGTGGTCGCGGCGCCCATTTGGCCGATATTTTGTTCCATACATAATTGAGTAATACCAATATATCATAATAAAATAAAATTACAATAATTTCCTAAATAGTTTGTGTTTTATTCAAAATCAACATCGGCCCTTGAAATTTAACCACCCTTTACATACGTATGTTTTTTACGCAATAAATGACATTTATGAGTTTTGTTGTTCAATAAATTCTAGAAGTGAACGTCTTTTTATTTCTCCCTCTTCCGTGGAACAATTTTTAGAATCTTCCTTATCAATTGTTACTTCTAATTCATAATTTTCATTTGTTAATGGGAAATCCTCAACATCATTTTGATCCATTAAAATGCTATGTAGTATGGCACAAACTAAAATCCAGTGGCAAGCTCTTTCCACAGACGGTTTGTTTTTTAGATTGATTTTTAGCTCCTTCAAATTATTAAAACGCTCTTTAGTAATCCAAAACAGTGTTCAATTCTGATACGATACCGACTTAGAATTTTGTTGAAGTCAGTGCGTTCTTTTAAACTGGCTTCAGACGAGTTTGTTCTTAAGGGAGTTATAACAGTTCCAGTTAATTTATACGCGCTGTCTGCAGATAACCATTGTTCTCCAGTTAAAAACTTTTTTGTATGTAAAGATAATTCACAATTATTAAAAATTCTTGAATTATGTACGCTTCCTGGATATCCTAAAACCAAATGGCGGATCCGAAGGCGATAGTCGCAAAAAAAGGATTCAGGATCATCTTGCGGTTTTTCTGCTAATTTTATTTCAGTTCCGTCCACGTAACCAACACAGTGTGGCAATTCGTGAAAAGTGTTTGCAACAACGGTTTTGCACTCTAAATTTCCTGGCCAGTATAGAAATTGTTTCTGTAGTTCCATTAGCATCATAAAAACTCTGTCAGTAATTATCTGGAATTAAGGCACTTTTAATTTCTGTAGAGAATAGAAAAGTAAATTTGTTACTAGTTACTTGAATCGTTCCACCGTCGCCAAAACCAAATAAACTGGAAATTTTGAACAGTGATGCGCCTTCTCCACTTGAACCCAATCTGTACAGAATTATTAATTGCATTTCAAAAGGGAACTGCTTGCAAGAATGAGGGCTGTTGAAAACTTCATAATTTTTTATAAACGTTTAAATTGCCTGAAAACTGTACCAACTAACCCGCACAATTTGCTTAAATCTGTACTCATCTAAACTTGGCAGTACTTCTAATAAAATATTTTGTGATTTTGGAACAGAATGATAAACAGCGTTTCTCCAGCTGCAAGAACATAAGTGAACTCTTCCAAAATTTCCTCTTCTGCCTTACGTTGGTTATCTTTTAAATACTTACAAAAAAATCTAGAGTATTTACATACATATGTATGTATATAAAATTAAACAAAACAAATTTAAGATAGCCGTAGTGTTTTCCAAAAAATTCAAGTGTAAGCATTTAACAAACAACAACTTCTTCAAATAATTTGAGTAGTTTAGCCTTTTGGCTTTCTTTAAAAACAAATTTTGCTTTTTAGGCACAAATTTTACCTTTTTTTTTTTCTATTGACGTTTCTTGACAACTGCACAGAAAAAAATAAAAATTGATTTCAATTAAAAAATTTGTGATATTTATTAAAAAATTAATTAAATTTGCACCAGTAAACAAATTAATAGTATCAATCAAACCAGTTAATAGTATTAATTAAACGTTTAATTCACTTGATTAAACGTTTAATTCACTTGATTAAATTTTTAATTAAAACTGATTATATTTTTGATTAATGCTTTAATTGGTGAATTTTTTCTGTGTGACATTTAGTGTTAACAATTACACAACACAAAAGTAAAAAAGGGGCTTCATAAAACAAGTCTCGTAAGTTTGCACATTTGCATAAATTACATTTTTAAGCCACATCATGAGGACCCTTAGTGTAGAGGATAGTAAGCATTTGTGCTTATGAAAATAAAATATTGGTCCTACACCCAACTCTTCTTATACTGATTGAAATTATTCTTGAATCGATCTAACTTTATCCGTCCATCCGACTGGCAGGTAGGCTGACTGTCCATGTTAACTTTGTGCGCAAAGTACAGGTCGCAATTTTAGATGATTTAATAAAATTTGGTTCAAAGGGGCTAATTGTAACAAGGACCAAGCTTATTTAAAATGGTGAGAATCGGTTCATAATTTTATATAGCCCCATACAAGCTCCATTCCGAAATAGTCCTTGTGACCATAAACCTTGTTGGTATTTCGATTAAATTTGGCCAAAAGGTATTTTATCGAACTCTAAATCATCTTAACAAATATTTTTGGAATCGGTCCAAATTTTACCACATCTCCCATACAAAGTGCTCCCATGTCAAGTGCCCTTAACATTGATATAGGAGTGCCGCACGGTTCCATTTTTGGGCCATTGCATTTTTGTTTACACATAAATGATCTTCCAGAGATCCCTGTGCACAGTAGTGTTAAATTGTATGCCGATGCTGTACAGTTACATATTTGAGGAATGTTTGATTTTTAAAATGACGACTAAATAAAATTCATAGCTGGGCGAGCGTAAAAGGCCTCTGTCTAAATCGGTCGAATTCTAAATGATTATTTATTTCGAAAAATAATAAAAAGATTTTAGACAATAGTGCTGATTTACAATCAAATAATAATAAAATTTATTTTGTTTACACATCCAAAAATTTTGTTATAACCTTGAACACACAACTTTCCTGGACAAATCATATACATAAATATTTTAGCTGGAAAGGTACATGTGATGTTGAGAAATTTTTGGTCCGTCCAATCGTCAACTCCATTTGAAATACTTTTAGCCAAAACATACATCACGCCTGTTCTACTGTATGGATGTGAGATACTTGCGAATTGCTGTAGAGATGATCGCGAAAAACCTGAGGTCACTTCCCATAAAATTGGCAGATAAAAGCCTAGTAATGATTCATAAAATAATTTAGTTAAAAGAATCTGAATACAGTGATTCCACGAGATATTTAAAAAAAATCTTACGTGTCAAAAAAATCCATTTTTTCCCTACAACCAAAAAATTTTCCCTACACTTTTCCCTACTTATCAATTGGTTATAATACAAAAAATATTTAAGGGCCCACAGCACGGAAAACTTTCCCTTACGAACACCTAAAGACATAGAGGTATCTATTAGACAGCTAAAGACTAACATAACGCAAGTTGTCCAAAATGCTACTTATATCAATTCACAGGTGAGATTTAACCAGTGTTTCCAGTGAAATTTCGAGAAAGATACATTTAAATTTTCAAAAAGATACACTTTTTCCCAAAAAGATACGTTTTGAAAAAAATTTAAAAATCCATTTTTAACGTTTAATATTTATTAACATTTTTATTTCATATTTAAATGCATATTGTAAAGAAAATAATTTCGTATAAATTCATTTTTATACTTATTTTAGTCATAAATATTAATGTTTTTTTTTAAAAATACAGTAAGCAAACTTTAAAATTAATTATATGTAATTATCTTTGAATGTTATCAAAACAACGTTCAAATAAATTTCTTGAAAATAAAAAAGATATTCATATTTCCTCATTACAACTTCGCACTACTAGTAATCATCGATTTAGGTGGATCGTATGTAGCAACCTCTTAATGTTTTCTTTAACCATTATTAAAGCTGCTATCAAGGCGAATTCATTGGAAGGTGGGGTCAAGTCAACATATGGAGTTTTTTTTCGGTGGTCGACTTATAAAAGTGTGTATGCAAACAAATTTTTTATGTAAACTAAAGCTTCGTACGGACGATGGCCAGATCTTTCAATGTTGTCATTTTTCTGACAATGGTGCCATTGTCAGATGCATTAATTTTACACATCTGCCAAATGAAAATAGTGTACAATGTTCACATAGTTTAAGACATTTTTAGTCAATTTTAATGACAACATTGTAAGATCTTACTACCGTCTGAACGAAGCTTAACCTTTTATACTAGCAATATTTTTGACAATCCGACCACAGAAGCAGTGTTGTTGTATAGTTGCCTCACCTTTTAGTCAATGCGCCTTGGCTGCTATTGTATTAGTATTGAGTCGGTTACGATGATCAGTCTTAATAAGTTTTAGTTGGCTAAAAATTTTCGAATGTTTTGTTTCTGTACATTTTGCGTACAGATTCACAAGATACGAAAAATGTCAGGATTATACATGATACCTGAAGTAGTCAAAAGATACGAAAAATGTATCTTTCGTATCCTAACGGCAACACTGGATTTAAGAAAATTTATTCTGAAGAAGTTGAACGGCTATTATCTGAAAAAAGAAAAGTTCGAAGAGAATGGCAGCATTACAGATCCCCACAGTTAAAAATTAGGCTAAGGGATTGTACCAAGCAGCTTAAAAAATTACAAGACCTTTTAAAAATGCCATCCTTGCACAAATGTATGCAAAATTTAGACGCAACACTACAAACTGACTATTCATTATGGCGAGCAGCCAAAGAGTCTAAAAGACCGGTGATGTTTAAGCCTCCATTAAGGTGTTCGACTGGTGACTGGGCAAGAACTGATGCGGAAAAAGGTACTCTATTTGCTAGCCATTTGCTAAAGGTATTCTCTCCAAACGTTTCTACGGATAAAGTTGAATCTGCCACTCTATGTTTTAATATTAGGGATATTGAAAATGTTATTGCTGACGTAATCGAAGAAAGCCCCAGGTGCTAATAAAACCTGCAAAAAATGCTTTTAGAGTTACCCTATGTAGCAAAAAGAGCAATTCTTTTTATATTTAATGCTGTTTTACGTATAGAATATTATCCTGCGGAATGGAAGATGCAATGATTACTTTATGAACAAACATATTATATGAGGGGATTAAAGCACAAGGGGTTCAAGTTACTTATATTATATAATGAGAAAAAAGCTGTTAAAGTTAAATTGCAATAAAAAATGTAAGATTCTATCTGGAATATTACTTTTTAATTAAAAGCTATCCTAAGATATTTTTTAAACTTACAAAATAAAAAATACCATCTTTTACATGTACAAATACCCAAAAATTACCTTTGAAGTAAGGGAAGTAGTACTTATACCCCTTGTGCTCTAACTTTTTTAAGAATTCCTAAATTTAAGAACTTGTATCTAAAAAGAATTTAAGTAATACCTAATAAGAACACCTCATACTCTTAATTTTTAAAATAACATATAATTAGGAAAATCTTATATGGTTCTTTGTTACATTTTTTAGTTTTCCTAGTAATAATCAGATCCCAAGACATCATCAGGCTCATCTTCATCCTCACCTTCGCTTTCGATTCTTTCCGGAATTTCGTCCATTCTATAGTGAGGAAGTGGTTTGAACAGTTCATGGTAGATTGGTGGTATATAGTAAATAAGATACTGGAGGTTCTTGAATTTCTCGAACTTTATTGGTTTGACGCTGATTTATGTAGGAAGTTGTGGGAGTAACTAAACGTCTCAGCCAAAATTTCGAGCTTTCATGTTTACTTTGGCGAAGTTTTCTCGCTCATTCAAAATATCAAATTTTTATGAGAGGCTTCAAGGGTCATCCTTCTCAAAGTGTAACTAATGCATTGTTCGGATGCCCGAAAATAAAGTAAATCAAATTCTTTGTGCAATAGGGCAAAACAGATTTTTTGAGAACAAGTGCTACAATAAGTCGTCAATTTCGGCTTTGAACTTCTCCGAAATTCACGCACTCGGTCCATGTAAAAAATAATTTTAATATTTATTTAAGTTCTCATATACCCCTTGTGCTCTAAGCGAATCAGGAATTTTAATGACAAGGGCTAGAATTGTTCGCAATCTCTCGCTAACGGAAAAGAATCCCACATTCACCTCTTATACTCTAAACTTCTCTGAACTTCAACTACTTTTTTCATATGTAACCTCAATTTTAGAAAAAAGGCACTTTAACCCCTTGTACTTTAAGCCCCTCATATATAATTACATTGTTACTTTTTATTGTTTCATTTTATTTCAAAAAATTAATAAAAACAAGAAATTCAACCAAAACAAAAAATTCAATTATAACAAAAACAAAAGGGAAGAATACAAAAACCATATGAAATCTAAAAAAAGTAAATTACGAAAAATTTAAATAAAAGTAAATAAGTCATGGAAGTACCTTAAAATTTAAATTGCACCCCAAAATTACCAACTTTGACTAGAAATGTTTTGATTGTTTCAAACAAACCAGTAATCATCAGATATGGACATCAGGAGCACTCTCTGTTTTATGTGCTCTCGTGTCAATCTGCTTCTTGTATCCGGCACTGCTACATATAAATGCCAATCATTTTAGATCTTAAAAAACATTTTGTTTGAAAAACGTCTAAAATTTTAAGTTTTAAATGAAGACTGACTTTAAAAAATATCGAATTCGATAATCGTATTTCAATATCGATTTATTGAAATATCGCTATTTTAAATATCGGCGATATATATCGATTTTTTTTTAAAAGATCGATATTTTGATATATAGATATTTTTTGCCTATTCCTAATCTTTATAAATAGCCGTATAATTCCGCAACACCTTGAGGTTAAATGCCTAGGTATCAACCTTAATCGCCGTTTAACATGGAAGACCCACATAGATACAAAGCTGATGCAAATTAAATTGAAAGCAATTCAACTTAATTGGCTAAATGGCAGAAACTCTACACCTAAATTGTAAACTTCTTCTATACAACTCGATATTAAAACCAATATGGTGCTATAGTATTCAGTTATGGGGGACTGCCTCGGCATCATATATAGAAAAAATTCAAAATCCTTCGTTTGATTAATGGCCAATTTTCAGGATTGATATTAAAACACATTTATGATTAAATTCGTTTTAAATACAAAATTCTCTTTTTCACTAATTACTTAAATCAAACTTAATTCACCGATGTGGTACACTTATGGTGTTTTCTTTTCTACAAAAAAAATACCACATTTTAAAAGGTGCATTTATAAAATGTCTTGCCTTACATGTAATAATGCAATTTTTTATTTGACGAGAACAAAACACAAAATTGGATCGCCCTGTTTTTAACAGCTGACAAAAAGTTTGTTCTTCAATATATAAAAAAATATGTACATAAATCAAAAAGGATGTTCTTCAAAATATAAAAAAATACACATAAACCCAAATTTGTTAATATATTAATATTAAATAAATAAATAAATGAACAAAATGAATGACCAAATTCCAACTTCTTTAGTTTGTTTTTCATAAAATATGTAAACAAGAAAATACCTTTGCCAGATTGCGAATTTATTAACACCAAGTTTTTACGATTTCTTGATTTGACGTTTTTTTTTTCAAAAACAATTTTTTAACACCGAATCCATTTAAATTTTATGTCATTGACAACCTACCATTAATAATGTAATGCTTTCTTTTGTTTTTACTATAAAAAAAATACTATTAAAACTTAAAAATTTTACTGTCCTGATTAGAGGCGATTTTTTCCCAACTTCGTCTGGTAACACTATATATAAACAGAAGCCATCTTTTTACAGGGCATTATCAACACTCTCGATTTATACGGGGCGTAAAGTGCAATGCCTTATGACATTTAAGGGTGAATTTTTTAGAATAAAACACGCTGCCCTCTTAGAGAGCAAAGCATTTTTAAGAAACGAACACCAAATTGCATTTTTTTAAATAAAGTGTGACATTTTTTGTAGAAAAGAAAACACCATTAATTTCAACTTAAGTTTCTATTGTAATATTTTAGCAAGGTGGCCTCAATATCACGACAATACAACAACAAGAGGCAAAGCAATAACAATCAGCTGTTTTTTTAGACCACCTTGTAAATAATTATACTTTTTTATGATATTTTTTTGTATTTAGTAGTGCTACCATACTTTTATCTTATTTAAATAAGACTTTTAAAATAAAACTCAAAAAATCAATCTGTATTTAAATACGATTCAAGTTTTTATGAAAATTAACTTAATATAGATTTAATTACTATCCTGAAAATTCATTAAAGCGATTTATCAATTTATCATTTTAAATGGTTTTTGCTTCTCCTGTAAAGTTTTCCAGATGTTAGATATGGCTTTTGGCGTTTTAGGTGACGATATACCCATTCCACCTGCAGTGAAGGATTTAAAAAAAGGGAGGTGAAATAATGTTCCGTTGAACATAAGAGATTTCAAGTTCTTATTTGCAAAGCTGTCACTTCATAGACATAGAATTTTGCAATAATGTGGTCAAAGACAAGTACTTTTTGGTGTCACCCACAGAATGATAAGAAATGATAAGACAAGATTGTATATCAAGATTGTATATCCGATGTAAGTTCGCAAAAATTTCAAATACACTTCAAATACTTAATCTATTCAAGCTGTGTTTACTCAATTATCTTTTTCGCCCATCCAATGAAACAATATTGTCACAAAAGTGTTGTATTGAAACAACGTTTAACATTGCACCGGTTTTCAATAAAATCCTGGTATGTTACGGAAACTTCCTTTTTCGGATATTTAACAATTAAGGATTCTTCATGTTGTTATGTCTTTACGTTATTGTCTACTATGTACACATGTTTGTATTAATGTATATCTTGCCTTAAAACATTTCCAATATTTTCGACATGTTCACAGACACACGTGTGGATAAGTTATGTAGGTGTTTGTGTTAATGTTTATGAAGGTATATAAGTATGTATGTATTGACCTTCAGGTATTTTTGCATTGAACAGCACATAAGAATTTTGTCTAGCCCCATAGTGTTTCGTAAAATTTGTTTCCTTGTTTAAATTTATCCGCATACTTATGTGTCGGGTGTTTTTTAAGAGGACGAAATTTTTTTAATATTCATTAAAGCGGATCGGCCTCAACACAAAAAAAGTTGAGCCAGTCACCCATTAGAATGAAAGATGCGCCAATGAAGTTTCTAAAAAAGTAAAATATTTTTTTGCCACGCCACAAAATACAGGACATTTTTTTTATATAGTACTGCCATTTAAGTCCGATCTCATCGTACCGCATATCATTGTTTATGGCTTGACCGTGGCTTAATGATTGATATGATAATTTGTGTTTAGTTTTTCTAAAATCTTTGGACGAAGTTTCCTGATGATCTGGCCTAAGCAACTAGTGAAATTCTCATAGGAATAGCTTATCCCTTCAACAATAAATTGCAGTGTTTTTATCAATAATAAAAATTGGGAATTAAGCACATTTAAATGAAACCTTGTAAATACATGTTAGGCTCAGACCTTAAATGGTGGCACTATGTATAAAAAACAAGTAAGAGTGTTATATTCGGCTGTGCCGAATCTTTGATACTCTCCACCGCCAATTTGAATTTTTCAGGAGTGATATCTAATGATGTCTATTTATTATTAATTTATCTTTATAAAACAGACATCAGCATTAAAATTGGTTGCGGCTTAGACCTCTATTAAATTATTGACCGACAATCTTGAGTAAAACGTCTTGATTCGTAACAGTTTAAGCCGAACTTAAATGATTTTCAGGTGGGGGATTTATATTGGAGTCATGGTAAGTTATGAACCAATCATCCCAAAATTCCGCAGAGGTATTTATGGTATTAAAAAACAAAAATTTCAATGCAGTGGTGAAATTAGTTTTAGCATGTACAGTGAATTTCGGAAGGCTGCAAAATATGGGATCTAAGGTAGATTATATACCGTATATCACAAAATTGCATGACATTTTTTCTGGCCATATGAAACTAGTTTAGAAGAAATTTTACCACAATAAATATATATCTGCTACGATTTTAGGCGTATTTAATTAATTTACCAGAGTGGGCTTTATATGGGGCCTATAGTAAATTATGGACCGATCATCACGAAACTTTTTAGTGCTATTTCTAGTCCTTTAAAACTGTGAAGTATTCAATTTTATTCTGAACCATAATAAATTACGGTTTAAGGCCGGAAGTAGGGTTTATATGAGGCCTAGGGTAAATTATGGACCGATCTTCATGAAATTTTGCAAAACGATTACTAGTCTTATAAAACTGTGAAGTACCAAATTCTATTATGATAGCACTATTAATTACGGTTTTAGGCGTACTAAACTGTTTTCCGGGAGTAGGGTTTATATGGGGCCTACGGTAAATTATAGACCGATCTTCATAAAATTTTACAGTGTCATTTCTAGTCAAATAAAACGAACATTTGCAAAATTGCATATCATTTCGTGCATTTTTCAATCATTTATGTTAGTTTTTGTAACAAAATTATCAGTTTTTTAAAGTGGTGGTTCCACATTTTGATCCATAGTTTTGATCCTACTGAACCGATTTGGCTGGATTTTAATCCCAATTTGCTTAAGATAACTAAAAGCAATTTGACACCCAGTTTTTTTATTTCTTTTGAGTTTTTCGAAAGTGAGCTTGTTTTCAACAGACAGACAGACGGACATGGCTAAATTGACTTAGAATTACTCAAGGAGCCAGAATATATATACTTTATGCGGTCTGAGGTGAATAATAAAAAAGTTTTACTCGGAAAGACAAACTTAGTATACCCTCTTCACAACTTATTGTGGTGGAGGGTAAAATAAAAATTACTGCATTTTAGGTCGTGCCAAAAATTTTGTTTTAAAGTTCTAGAAACTTCATTGATATACTTTTCATTCTAGGGCGTGACTGGCGGTAATTTTTTTTTTTTGTATTTTTATCGCCTGGTTTAATGTAAAATGTACATATGTAAAAAACGAAGAAAAACGACCTCAATTTTAAAGCTTGTCATGAAAGTGAGTACATTAAAATCCATACATACTGTGTTTCTTGGCACGTGCAAAAAATTAAACATTCGGAGGAACGATATCGAAATAAAATATCACCAAAAACATAAATATCAAGTCTTTATAATGATATACAATATTTTTTGATCGGACTTAAAGTTGCGGCGCTTTATATGGCACAAAAATTTTTGTATTTTTTTTGTTTTTTAAATAAGTATATTCAAGGTATATTTACACAAGGTAGACTCATTTGGGAGTGTAGACATGCTGCTCTATAAAAGGAACCATGTTGTCAAAATTGTCTTCATATAAAACAAAAACAATTTAACGCACACATGTACAAATTTCGGCTCCAAACATATGGGCCAACGAGTTAACCTTGTGTAAATATACCTTGAGTATATTAAGACAAATTTCATTTTAGATAATTTTATGACATAAATATTAAAAATTGATTTCGAGTATTTTGGATAATCTTTCGCAGTTAATCAGGCTTTAATTCGGAAATAAAGCGTCAAAAACTTTCTTTCGATTGTAACTGGTTTCTCAGATGTGGGATTTTACATATCCTAAAAAAAAATTACCTAATGGCATGAAGTCACATGAAGAAAATGGCCAGTTTACAGGTCCATTTTTTGAAATTATTTCTTGGCTTAATATTTATCGCAGTAAATTAATTACATTACGCGCTGTGTCAAGTTAGTCACTGTCTTTCTGAAACGATATGTGGCTTTTAATAAATGCTCAACGCTCATCGAAGAGTATTTTCAAATGAAATCGAGCAATGAATGTTATTATAAATTGCAAAACCAAATGAACCTTAGAACAACCAAGAACTTCCATATTATCTGTTACATGTAACAGTGGTGCCAATTTTAAGTTATCTGTCTCTAAAAAATCACCCTAAGTATAGAAACTCATATAAAGGTCTACATCAGTGATGGGCACATTCTTCATTTCTTAGCTCGCACGTATAAACAACAAACTTCTGCATACTCTCTGTCGACACACGCAGACTATTAAATTTACTGATGCCAACTCTAAGGGCACGCTTAAGAGGGCTAAATCGAAAATGTTAAGGTTTTATTGCCTTTTTATGCAAGAGCTAAAATATATTTTTTAAAGTAAACACTAAAAATTTTCAACAAAACATCTTATTAAAAATATATACATAATTGAATATGAGATAAAGTTACATTCAATTAAATTAAGATACTGCTTTAGTTTTTAGTAGCATTTACATTTACTATATAAAATTGGCCATCTATTTCATTAATAACTCTTCAAGTATTTCTTAACTTGACTATCACCGATTATTTCGTTTGAGACTTTATTTAACATGAATAACGACGCTGTTGCATGTGTTCGACATTTTATTTTTAATTAAATGCATGGCACTAAAAATTAACTTTAGCCTTTAAATAAGGGATATATCAATATATCTCGTAAGTTTTAGAAATGAATCGTTGCCACTTATATTTTTTTAATTACAAATCTTGAAATAAATCTTCTTTCATTTACATGTTTTAAAATTTTTAAGACAGTTTTCACAATTTAATATTACCAAAAAAAACAAAAAAAAGTAACCATACCGAACCAAAAGTAAAAACGAAATAAAAGGGCTAAAAAGTATATAACAACTAGGGATGAGATTTTTATGTACTAAAAAATCAAAAATATGCACTAAAAACTCTAAAATATGCATTCAAAAAATGAAAAATATGCACTAAAACTTGAACATTTTCAATAAAAAGCGTTTTTTTTTATTGTTATTGATTGGTATAATATTTTTTTAAACTTTTTTAAAATAACTACATACATAATTTAAATTTTTGTTTGCATAATCAATTCTTTTTTTATTTCATCAAAAGTAAACCTTTGTCAGTTAAAACTTTTAAATTTTCTAATTCAGATCCCACATTTGATTCTGTATCAAAAATAGTTGAAATTTGTTTTATTGTTTGAAATCCCATATATTTTTGCAAAACGTTTTGGATTTTTTTTTATTTGTCGGGCTATTCTTCCTTTCACATTGTTTCCCGTAAGAATCAATAAATCAATATTATAGAATTTAGTTTCCTCAGCAACTCGATGTAACCCATGTGCCTAGCAAGTAACAGGTAACAGTTTTGGTTAAATTATGTTAGGCCAACTGGCAGCCTTAACCATATAAAGTTTAAGGATCTTTTGTCGAAATCTTATTTTGGAAATTTTTTTTTATAAAATTTTGAAATTGTTTGAAGAACTTTTTTTTATAATAAGGAAATTTAAAAAATATGTCACTTAAAAATGTTAAAATGTGCAAAAATATGCATTTAAAACCGGAATATGCAAAAATATGCATTCTCACCGAAATATGCAACAATATGCAAAAACAAATCGATGCCACTTTAACGCAAATTTAATGATTCGGAAAGATAATTGATCGACATCGATCTAAGACTATCGACAAAAAACATGCATTTGAATGGAAATCGCATCCCTAATAATACCAAAAAGGGCACTGTTTTAGTTTAGGACTTACCATATTCCTCGCTTTGCTGATACTTAAAAAGGGCTGAATCACAGCGTCGCTATCTCATGAACGACCGAGTTAAGAGCATAAGAAATGAGGTGTGTCTTCAAAACAATTGTTTGCTAAAACGGGCATCACTGCTTTATAACTAAAATAGTAAATATGGAAATGTGTGGGTTGCCCACCACCGGTTTATATCTACATGCATACTATGTCTTGTTGCTTAATACTTAAGTATTTGAGTTGTGTTGTGCTTGTAAAGCCATGTCAATTCGAAAGGTGTTTTAGATTGTATTACACATTGTTGCATTATTTATTATTGACACACTGCTATGGAGCAGACTTGGTGTTACTGACTATTAAAAAGGTCACAGTGCTGCTTTTTTTTTGTAAAGTGTAACCCATAAGGGACTAGGACTAGTCCAAAGGGAACCCAAATGTAAGGAAAAAACATTGTATTTTTAACATTACGATGGCCTTGGGCAGGATCATATAACCCTGCTTTGGATTACAAAGGAGAATTCTTAAAACTACTCCATGGTATACTCTAGAGCAGCGAAGGGCAGATAGAGAACATTGAATAAAAGAGAGTAAATTAGTTGATTTACACTTAGAGAAAAGATTTTCAAACTGTATGTAAATTTGCAATACAAAAAAAGAAGTTCAGTAAAAAATATTATTATATAAATCATCAAGTTTTAACTAACGGTAAAATATATGTATACATATGGTCACCTGAAATCGAAAAGGTCGTGAGCAAAAACTTTAAAATGTGTACTATAGGTATGTAAATATGCAAAAAAAAAAGGAATTCAGTAAAAAACTTGATTATTATATAATTCATCATCCCACATGATTGCTGAAATGTTTTTAAAACAAGCTAAAAAATAAACATACATGAGCACATCTTGATCACAACACAATAAATATATTGTCAGTGTACCACTACGAAATTGCAAAATTTGCCAAAATAACAACATGCGCAACACTACTGCTTCGTTGAAATTTATAGAGCAACTGAATAAAATGTTATTTTTTTCTTTCTGTTGTATTTGTTTTTCGGGTTGCCTTTGTTACTTTTTATGCTTGAAACAATGAATTCATGATTTTCAGTTTGTGGGCAATAGTAAATGACCGAAAACAACTTCACACAAACACGTGTATGTGTTATACGGTAAATTTTTTCACATTCTGATTTCAAGGTAGATATTGTTGTTTCTTTTTGTTTTGACTGCTAGAAAATAGTTTTTTATTCATTTTCTCTATTTTAAACCTACTTTTATTAAGTAAAAAAGTAATATAATAAAACAAGTATATGGTATGTTTTGGGGATTTTAGGGAATATCTTATTAAGGAAATTTTTGTTTTTGTAGCAGCTCTGGTACAAAAAAACACGAAGAGTAAATGTAAAAACCCGAAAAACTTCGTAATCCAGGCAAACCAGCGCCCACCGCTGCTCTAGAGGATATGTTTTAAAATCGTTTAAAAACGAAAATATGTCGTTAAAAAACGAAGACATGTCGTTTCACTACAAACTCTTTTTAACAATGACATGGTTCTTGCTTGCATTACATTGGACCAGTCCAGGGAGTAGTCAATTTGATCAAAATGGATCAGGTACTAATATTATGTGCAGGGTTGTTATCCATAAGCAACATTAAACAAAATTGGTCGAGATTGGAGAAGTAGGCGTGATTTATTTATATCTAAATAAAGGTATTTCTTCGACTTTCTGTTCTTATGGTGAGGGGTATATTAAATTCGGCGTAGCCGAATACAGCACTCTTACTAGTAAGTATTCGTATGGTTTCCTTCAATTTATTTTAAGACAATAAATTTTTATTAAGACGGCAAATGGTAACTTTCTTGTATGTTTTTAATGAAGCAACCGGAAGAATGGCTATGACTTAGAATTCTTTTTCTGACATTTCTTTACTTGTTATTCATGTCTAATTGTACAGTCATGTTAAGAAAAAAATAAAAATATTTTTTGTTAAAACGGTAAAGAAGTACATAATTTATAATGCTGAACTGATATTAAACAGAAATAAAAAAGCAAAAAAAAAAAAAAAACTAAAGAAATATGATAATACTTTTGTTCAATTGGTAAAAAAATAAATAAATACTAGGAGTATTCGTACTAGAAATAACAACCTTTAATTTAATATTGAGTTGTAATAATTATTTATTAAAACATTTACCCCCTCATTCATAAACAAAATTTCAGTCAAGGCGAATTTACTTCATGTGGCGGCGAGACTCAAGTCAAAAACACAAAAAACAACATGTATTTTGTTTTTATTTATCGGTAATGTAATCAGGGTTGTTAGATGTGACGATTTTTTTGAGAAAATACAGTAAAATGACGGATGACGATTTTTTTTACTAAAAGTAATAGTGTTATGACGATTTTCTGGATGATTTTCACTAACAAAAAATATTTACCATTATGTATATTGGGAACAGTCCAAAACGTAAAAATAATTTTTTCGAAATACAAAAATTATTGGAAATTTAACAAAAAAAAAAAAATTTCTTTCCCCATCACAAACCAGGTGACTTTCATTAGAAGCATTAGTAATTTGAATTCTACAATTATACGAATGCCATGGATACTGCAAAAAATATACACTAGAGCCCCGATTTGCGTCAGTCCTATTTGACATTTCCCATTTAATTCTGTTATGTAAGTTATTCTAAGTATAGTTGCGTGTTAGGAAGTAAGAAGTTAGTTTTTAATAAGAAGTTGTGTAGAAAAATGAGTGCAAAGAGAAGAAAATGCATTAGTTTGGAACTAAAATGGGACGTAATAAAACGTTTCAAGTCGTGTGAAAAGGCTGTTGATATAGACAGAACCCTTAGTTTGGCACCTTCAACAGTAAAAACAATTTGCAATATTAATCATTTAAAGATAGCTCGAGTTAATAGCAAATGAGATTTTATTTTTATTTTATGTTTTTGTGAAAATGGATAAATGAAATAAATAAATTTTTGTTATGTTTTTATGAAAATATATTTTTTCTTATGTATTTCTTTTAAAATGATAAATATATTTCAGCCCACTTGCTAAAATAAATAGAATAAAACTTAACCATATCACTGTTTGTATCATTAATAGAATTTCTTGCTAAAACTTTATATTTTTGAACCAATCAATGCAATAAATTGTCTCTGGTTTGTAAAATTAAATATTTGACGATTTGTTGACGAATTTGTTAAATGTTCGTGACGATTTTGACGAATTTTGTTAAAAATTTGGACGATTTTTTAAGAAAAAAGCCTAACAACCCTGCATGTAATGTCAAAAACAACGCGAATTAATATATATAAGAATCCGCCTTGTATAAAACAGTTGACTAAAGCTCAAATTAGACGTGACATAACCATAATGCCACAGCCGTAACCGCGAATTGAGAAACCAAAATCCAATTGGTTTGTATGGTATGTTTATGTTGTTTTGGTAATACAGTGGGGCTGACTTCCAAAACGTCAATTGCTTTGTATTAGAACAAAGTATAATGTTTCATAACGCCGCAGTACAATATATATACAATGCAAGCCCTTCCAAAACGTCACTGCTAAAGCCCATATGACACTACATTTTTAATGCATTGTTCAAGTTTTGTTGAATAGTACAAATATAATGTAATAGAAAAATTTACCAAGTGCAAAGAGTTCAGCTGTATTAAGATAAATGGCAAACTGTCAACAATTTTTATAAAGTTATCGATAAAAAATGAAGTTATGTCAAAAAAAATGTAAAATTGTTTAAAGGGCATAATAAACCTCACAAATGGCTTGGCAAACATGTCAAAATTTTACGTTTGTACAAACATTTTGTGTTGTTAATTGGGGTGTTTGCTGTTTGTACAAACATTTGAAGCAATGTTTGTAGAAATATTAAATATTTTTAATATTTGGCAGACATATTGGATATTTGTCAAACTTTTTGCAGTGTATAGTGTTGAATGTAATCATTTCAGTGAAAATTTTGCATAGTGAAGACGTAGAAGAAGAAGCATTAAAAAATGGACGAGGAAAAAATATTTTTAAAATGAATTTATTGAGCTTTATAAAAGTCTACCATCATTGTGGAAAGTGAAATCTAAAGATTATAGCAACAGAATTTCAAAAAACAGAGACTATAATATTTTAGTAGAAAAATTGAAAGAAAAATATTCAGAGGCCAACAAAGAAATGGTGATAAAAAAAATAAACATTTTTCGAACGTCATATCGGCGCGAGCTTAAAAAACAAAGAATGAGTCTGAAATCTGGTTCTGGCGCAGACGAGGAATACGTTCCAACTCTTTGGTGCTTCAATTCACTAGGGTTTCTCAGTGACCAGGAAGAGCATGTAAGTGGAAGAACAACCATGGATGAAGAAACCGAAATTGAGGTAAGCACGAAATAAAAACTTTGTAACATAATTAAACCTATACCACATAGTGGAGTGTATTACGCGTTTGTGCAGTGTGTAACCCAAAAAAATGAGCCAATCCCTCATCTTTTAGAATACCGATCGACTCATAATCACTTTCTGAGACGAAACAACTGTCCGTCCGGCTGGCTGGCCCGCTGCCAACTTGTCTGAAAAGTTAAACCTTGTACGTTAGGAGCAGGTCGCAACTTTGAAGATAATTTCATGAAATTTGGTAGGTACATACGTTTCAATTTTCATGAGGACGAAGCCTATTGGAAATGGTGAGAATCGGTTTATAATTTCACATGGCCCCAATAAAATTCATTAAATGTTTTGTGTTGGTATTAAAAAGAGTGCCATAACTTCTTTGGTATTGATATAATGTTTGAGAACGATAACTTTTATAACATACATATATTATTCAATGGCAATTTTGTACTGGTAGGTCCAAAATTTACCATACGTCCCATAGGACCCCCATCTCCGAAATTGCTGTAGTAGAAAAAATCTCATTAAATCAATTCCAAAAGTTTTGTTTTATTTGTTTTGTATAAATATAATATTTATGAAAAACAAGTAAGAAAGTATAGTAGGTCAAGCCTGACCATATGATACCCTACACCACAGTATTTAAAAATACATCATGCGTATGTGTCCATATTAATATGTATTTATCTATGTTTATAAACTTCATTAAAATCGGTTTGAACGTTTGTGAGAGGCAGAAATTTCTCCCTACCTCCCCTTGTGGCCCTATTTTTGAAAAACTATATAGCTTATGCATCCATTTAAATATGTTTCTATCTATGATTTAAATTTCATTAAAATCGGTTTGATAGTTTCTGTGAGGCATGCGATCGAATTGGTCCTTGTGCCAATAAGAGCCTATGTCATACATACGTATCGCACTTTATCAACAAGAGGGTATTAACTCAAAATTGTAAATTTTTTACTTTTTGGTAAAAATCTTCGCTTAATATTCATATCTACCCGCTGTAAAAATATTGTGCTATTTGATCTACTTTTTGGTAATGAAACGGATGATTTAAAAATTCTTTTTCATATGCCTTTAATGTTAAATAAAAAATTGTTTTGCTTATACTGTTTGTATGTTAGTTTATTACAAATATATGTATATACATATTACAAATTGAATTCAATTTAAAAAAATATTTTATTTAAAAATTTTATTTTGCCATGGAACTGACCCAACCGTGTTGAAATATGTTGAAAATTGTTCCCTCACTAATTTAGCATTATTGGAAGGATTTCTAAAAGTTGAACTTTGTAGTTTTTCAAGATTTGGACCATTGCGCCAATCGCCAAACTCAATAGAATTCGTTTCTATTTCCTCGCTGTCAAAGCCACCATCTAAATAAGTACAATCGTTTTGCTTTCTCAAAAAGTTATGCAAATAACAACAAGCTAACACGATGGTTGTTGTTTTTTCTGGCGACAAATTAATTGTTTGCAATAAAATTCTGAATCTGGATGCCAAAATACCGAAAGCATTTTCGACGATTCTTCGCGCTCGGGAAAGCCTGTAGTTAAAGATCATTTCTTCTTTTTTTAAAGTGTTATGACTAAAAGGCTTTAAAATATTTTCCGACAGCGGGAATGCATCGTCCGCTACAAATACAAAAGGCATTTTGTTAGGAAAACCGGGAAGTGGTTTTGGATTCGGGATGTTTAGTTCATTCGTTTTGAGTCTTGAAAAAAATTTACTTTCGCCAAAAACGCCACCATCGGATGCTCGTCCGTTAGTGCCAACATCAACCATTAGAAATTCATAATTTGCGTTAACAACTGCCATAAGTATTATGGAGAACGTTTTTTTTATAATTAAAATAGAAAGATCCCGATCCAGGTGGTTGACGTATGTTGATGTGTTTACCATCTATAGCGCCTAAACAGTTTGGAAAATTCCACAATTCGTTAAAAGATGAAGCTTCTTTTAACCATTCATTTTGCGTTTTTGGTAGCTGAAAAAATAAATAAATTTATGTTAATTCAAATATTCACTTACAAGAATTTACATATAAAATTCTTTTCTCTTATAGGAATTTGAAACAAAGCCAAAGAGGAAAAAAAATAATCCAGAAGACAATTTAATCAAATTAGCGGTAAATAAACTATCTGGAAGCGACAGTCAACCAAAAGAAAGTGACTGCTTAGCAAAATCGTGGGCTTCACAATATGATAAAATAGATGAAAACCAAAAACTAATTGCACAAAAACTTATATCGGATGTTTTATTTCAAGGTTGTATAAAAAAAGCTTTATTTATAAAACATAAAAATAACGACCGGTTTTATTTCTAGGTTGTTTAAAAAAACTTCATTTGAGACATACCGTACAAATGCATAATATGTTTAATGAGGGGAGCACAGTAGAGCATTATAACAGTTTAAGTCGCTCATCAGAGGCTGTTGCTTTGAAAGTCCCAACTCCTTTAAGCAGCGGTGCTTCAACAAGCAGTAGTATTGCTAAAAACCCAAAAGTCAAAAAGCAAAATGTTATATATTTAATCGAAAGTGAAAATTCGGAAACGGGTATGAATGACAGCTTTATTGAACAAGATGGTTCTTTAACCAATAACTATGAAGGAAGTAATATTAAAAATTACTTTTCCACCTTTGAGGAAGGTGATTATTAACAAAAAGTGAAACAAATTAAAAGCCTAACTGTAAAACTAATTTAAAAACGAATTTAAACTGCACGAATACAAAAGTACAAATTAAATAATTAAATTTTACTCCTTTTTTTATTTTTTTGTAAAATATTATTTTAAATAAATCTGAATAGAATTGAAAACTGCAGTATTTTAATTAACTAAAACATATAATTTCTTAGTTATTAAAAAAAACAGGTAAAAGCGCTATATTCGGCTCCTTCACCGAGTGTTGGAATATTTAAGAACCTTATTTCTAGTCATATAAAACTTAAATGTTTACTTTTATTTAGATACTTTAGTGTATTACATTTGAGACAATCTTTATATGCTTTGTAATTCCAATGTTGAAAGACTATTTCCAATATGTAATGAACTCCACTAAAACTGGCCTTTGCAAATCGAACTTCTTGACGAGTTACAAATTAAATAAATGTAAATAGCACTTCTTTTGTACCTTCGATATTTTAAATATGTATATTCCATAAGAAGGCAATGAGGAATATCGTAATCATGAAGTGCATAGCGTTTTAATACTAGAAACAAAAAATATATTTTTTGCTGCTTTGGGTTGACTACTATAAACTAATTTATATATAATTTATATGGTTTTTTGTGTTCATTAAAATTTTAGTTTGCTTTAAATAAAAATTAAACAAAATATAAATCTTGGCGACTTTTTTCCTATTTTTGGCGAATTTGAGTGACTTGAAACAAATTAATTTATCAGGGCTTAAAAAACAATTTTTGTAATTAAAAAATATATCTTTTATCAAAAAACAAAAAAAAAAAGATTCTGGCAATTTTTTTGAATTTGGCGAAAAAGGTCAAAATAAATCTGACAACCCGGCTAATTTTAATAACAATATCTTGACTCGTTTCGGGTTTAAAAATTATAACCCGTACATAATTATTATAAACCAATCATCATGAATTGGGTAGTGATAAGTATTAAAACTAAATAAATTGTATACAATTTCAATAAAGTAGTACAATTTTTGGTTAATGTGGCGCAACGAATCGTTTTCTAGCAATGGAGCTCTGAAGTTTTCGTATAAAATTTTCGATTTTCCACTACATTTCTGAAATGAAAGAGTTTTTAGTAAGCATAACAATTATTATGCAGAGAAGTTTAAGTTAGCGAAGCCGGTGATTAGTTCACTATAGAGGGGAAAATTTCGCTCCCGGCCAAAGGCCGGCTATACAGAGAATCATTTTTTAGCGAAGCCGGTGCTTAGTTCACTATAGAGGGGAAAATATCAGCTCCCGGCCAAAGGCCGGCTATGCAGAGAATCATTAGTTAACGAAGCTGGTGCTTGCTATTTAATAAAATTTTATTTTTTACATTTATTGGAAAGAAATATTCAAAAGCTATTAAATGAATCCAATATTGGCCATATACATACGTTCAGAACTGTAGTGGAAAATCGCAAATATTTATAAACACTTCAGAGGACCATTACTCGAACGTACATATATTTTCTTATTTTAAAATTTTTTTGACACGCTATGTACTTTTTTATTTGGAGATGCGTGCGTACATTAGATTGAGCTGGATTTCGATCCGAAACTACATAGAACTAGAAACAATTTTTCAACAAAATTGTTGTTTTTAAATGAGTCTTTCGATAGTGAGCGTAGATATAACCAACGAACATGGATAGACTTTGCATAAATTTAAACTAAACATATAAAACTTAGATACATATCTATAATGAAATAAAACACAAAATATTTAATAATCATGATTTCGGCACCATAATAAAAGATAATCACCATTATATAATTCTTCAATTCGCTAATTATTGCATCGCAAGTTTCTTTTACGATGACGCCAATAGTTTGGGGCGCAATTGCTGACAAAAACTTCAAATCTTCAAAACTATTTCCACTAGCTAAGAACCTTAATGTCAAAGCAAGACGATGATGTGGGGGTATTGCATCTCGCATTAATGTATCTTTTTTTGTTATAAGATGTCCAATTTTCTGCAACAGGAGTTCAAATGTTGTCTTGCTCATCCTGACATAATTTTTAAAGTCATTTTCAGCAGTAAATTCTAATTCCTTAAGAAGCATCGTTTGTCCCAAAACAGCTCGTTGTTTAAACCACTCTTTACTCCAAATTCTTTTCCTTTTTTTCTTATTTCTTCTTCGTTTTAAACAAATAGCGAGCAAAATTGCCGCAGCACAATCGTCGTTGGCTAAGTTGTTTCAATTGTACTTTTTTGTTCATACTTTTTGAACAAAGATGTATAATACCTTTTTGTGGTATTTTTTATGAACATAAATAAAATTAATTTCAACTAAAAAAATCTTTTAGTACAATTAGGGTAAAAAAGTACAATTTTTAAAGGTTGTTGGTACAATTTTAAAAATTCTCAACGCCATCCCTGAAACAAAACCATAACAAGAGAAAAAAAAAACTACAAAACTTTGTTTACATTTTTTATAGTTTGCTCCAGTTTGCTCTTTCTAACATTTACTGTTTCTTTCTATCAATTCTATATCAATTAATGAATAAAAAATGTAGTGTCATAAGGGCTTAAGTATTAGTAACGCATCAAAAAAGCAATCAGAGCATCGGTTTTAAAGTTGATGCTTTGTGACATTTAACATTAATTTTGCAAGCAATACAGATTTATTTTAAAAGTATTATGCATTGCATCACTTACATTTCAAAACGTTTTAATAAGCAAAACACATAGTTGCATTGTTTCGGTACTTTGTACATGTACATTGTTAAAATACAGTAGTAAAATTGTGTACGAACTTTGTATTAGTACGTTTTGGAAGTCAGCCTGTAGCTCGTTTCTGTATTTCTCGCATCGTAAAATTTCTTACATGAAGTGTGAAACAAAAAATTCCATCGTTTCTCGATTTATGAGATAAAAGTGTTTCTGTATTTGAATGCGAAAACAGACACAACAAATTCTGTTTATACTGGAATATTTCCAGTACTTAAGTGTCAAATAAAAGCGAAACGTCAACAAAAGAAATAAATATAATAAAAACAGGGCTGCCAGATTTGACGAGTTATCGTCATCTTGACGATTTTTTGTTCCGATATTAACAAAGTGACGTTTTGATGATTTTTTTCTAAAAAAGTGACGAAAGCAAAAACAAAATCAAAAATATTTTATAATTTGGTTGTTACTTCCTATAGAAATTCATCTTGAATTTTTAAATTTCAAACACTTCTATTTTGTGGCGTTGAAAATTGAAAAAAAAAAAATAATATGAATGTCTGTAGAAAGCAACAACAAATTTATAAAATATTTTTGATTTTATTTTTGCTTTTAATGAAATTGTTGGTGTTGCGTTTTACACTATAAGCCCCTTAGTCTTCGAAATAAGATAATTGTAAATATTTTTATATGTTTGTTTATTAGAAAAAAAGATATCTTTAGAAACAAGGCTGCTTAAATTTTTATATTTATCCCTATTGTGAAAATTGTCCGCGAAATTGTTTGTTTCTTCCCTAAAAAATGTATCGGCAAAAGCAAAATTTCGAGGGAAAGTAATGGACCGACTTGGCTTATTTTGAACATTTAATACTTCTTATATACATATACAAAATATGATTGATATTTGATATTCTTATCTTATACGTACACTCTTGTGCCAAAACCATTATTCCGGCAAGAAAGAAATTTGTTTGTCTCCCAGTAAAAACTTTTTCTAAATGGATAGCTTCTTTCACTCGTTATTAAGTAGCTTTCTTCCATAAGAACTTCGAATTAAGATAAAAAAAATGACTTACTTTTGAGTTGGTTCTTTTTGGCACAACCCTTGTAAAATTCATTAGTTTTTCAGTAGAATTGTATGTAGTGCTTTTATGTGTTTCTGATTACTTAACATATTATTTTGTAGGCGAAGATTTAACTGGGTCTTTAACCCGTTTATTTATGAACCGATTTTTTTAATTTTAACTACAAGGTATTCTTCTAAGTCTATTTCAGGTAAAAAAGAAAAAGATTATAGGAATAGGTAAATTAAAGATTTATATCTCAATTATTAAATAATAATTATTAAATACCCATGAACTTTAACTATGTTTTTGTTTGACTATTTTTTAATAAAAGTCGAAACAAATTTGTTTAAAATTGATTTTAAATTGCACGATTTTTAAAACAAAAAAGACGATATTTTTTATTTTTTTCTCCGGAAATTGACGACTTTGACACAAATTTATCTGGCAGCACTGATTAAAACCAAAACATTTTGTTTTTCTCGCCACCAATTTCAAATGTGACTTATTTTGACAGTTCTTGAAAGAAACTTTTCGCAAAATATTGTTATAGAAACACTTTTTCTCGCATCCTTCCAATAATTGCTGGAAAATTATTTAAATGACAGATAATTCTCGCAAAAAAAGATACAGAAACACTTGCGTGAGAAAAACCAATTTTTGTTTC
This sequence comes from Pollenia griseotomentosa, assembly GCA_963931875.1. Classification (NCBI taxonomy): domain Eukaryota; kingdom Metazoa; phylum Arthropoda; class Insecta; order Diptera; family Polleniidae; genus Pollenia; species Pollenia griseotomentosa. The sequence continues at coordinate 146,269,475 of OZ007563.1, forward strand.
ATTTCACACTATTTTTGTTGCAATTCACACGTTTCATGCGAAGAGTTTTACGATGTGAGATATACAGAAACGGGCTACTGGTTATGGTAATAAAAGCAGGGCTACCAGATTTGGGGTTCTAATCTCAAATTAGATAACAAAAATTAATTTCGGGTTTAAATTGAGAATGTAAAAATAATTTTTTTTTCTTTTTGGGAAAATTGTTGATCGTTTTGTTTCTTTTACAGGACGACATATATAAAATCTGTAAGTGTTTTCATGTACAAAATTTTTTTTAATGCAATTTGTGTATATTAAACAAATTCAATATCGGACGGCTGAAAAATCGGATTTTTTTTTATTTAAAATGTGTCAGCAGCAGAATTTTTCTTATATAAAAAATGTTTTCTCCTTTTGTTTAGGCTGACCTGTTAATACTCTAAAAAGTAAAAATACATTCTTTAAAACGTATGCCCACCAATATAATGGCTAAGCCAATGGATATTTTACGCGTTAAATGGATGTTTGTGGGGTCGTTATTATAACCCTAATTCTCCATAATTGAAATGTCACAACTTCAAATGTTCGTAAACGATATTAAATGGTTAAACGGGAATTTTCAGGCTGACTCCATTAATGCTAGAAGAATGTTTGCTTATATGCTCATGATGAGTATTATATATTTTTGGTCAGAATTTGAAAGATGATTACCAAATTGTAAAATTGGTAAAATGACATTATTGTTTTAGTGTACTTATCTATACTTATATAAATTTAAGATACAAATTTATAAGATAAAATCAATCCCCACTTATATGTAATTTTAAAACTAAATTTCTCAAAAATAATGCATTTGTGGGTTTTTTTTTTATTTTTGGACGGGATATTAAAAGATATTTTTATTTTAAATTTGGGATAGAAGAAAAAATTATCTGGCATCCCTAGACTAAAATTAATAAAAACATTTGAGTCAAAAAATAAAAACGAATTGAATTATATATTTTTAAAAATTAGGAAAATAACAGTTTTTATAACATAAACTTGTGCAATTTTTGTGAGCATTAAATTGCAAATTCGGTTGAATTTAAAGTTGTATTAAAAATAATCTAAATCCATTAAGATATAGTGATGGCGGTAAAAATTAGTTTTTGTGATCTAAAAACGATTTGTACTTAATTTTTATACATAGTTTCATTAATCATCTCTTTATTGTTTTATTTTTTCATTAATAAGTTGTAAAACAAAATGTTAATTTAAAAACACAATTTTAAAAAGCACATGTAAACAAAACTTTTGACATATCTGGCATGACCAAAAAAAAAAACCGGCTGTCTTTTCGCCGCCACCTGAAGTTAATTCGCCTTGATTTTATAAACGATTTATAAAACTGAAACATTTTTTATGAATATGGCCTGCAGCATCTAGAAAATAAAGCAGTTTATAAAAATCTCGTGTTTAAAAATCATTTGATTCTTCTAAATTGATAAATATTTTTCTAATTTTTCCCGTTAATAAAACAATAGGATGGCGATGCATTCCAAAGAATGATTGTTTAACTTCTCAAAAAAGCATCCGGTTTGTGTCGTCAAGTCTCAAGGTGTGTTCAGACCCTACAAATATTTGACGAAAAAACCCAAAAAGCCGTTACCAGTAAATTGATCAAACTTTAACTTTATTTTTAACAATTTCTACTGATTTCTAAACCTTGTTGGTAAGAAAGTAATTGTATAGTGTAATTTAGAAACTGTTAAATGATGTTTGATCTAATAACGCTTTACAGAAGCACATAATTTTCCAATGAAGCTAATGGTTACGTGTAGGACGTAAAATATTAAATAGGTGTAAAAATAACTTTAAGTTTTTAGAAGAAAGGAGTAAAGAGAATAAGATGGGGTACAGAATTGACGATACTCGTCAGTTTTTTATTTTGCTTAAGATTTCGTAATATTATACATTAGTTAAACAAACTGTTTGTTTGTGAACAAAAACGCAGGTTTAAAAGAAAGCGCTGGTTCACACACCACAAGTTTGACTCTTCAAGTCTTTAGTTTTTTAGGAAATTGTGGAAAATAGAATGGAAAGGTGTGAAAACTTTACCTTACTCGGCTATTATTCTCTTTTGTTTTTGTATTCGTAATCTGCTAGATGCAAAAATTTAAACTAAAACTGACAATTTTATGTTTAGTTTTTTCTTTGTTTTCAAAAAAAAAAAAAAAACCAAAAATGACAATTTTATTGTGATTTTAATATTTTTGTTTATTTAAAATAAAAAACCTCGGAATCTCAGAATCGTTATTATTGGCAACAATTAGTCCATAATGTCAGATAGCTTTTTATACTTTCTAACACCGCTAGTGGTAAGTTTGTCATTCCGTGTGAAACTTTTTTATCATTCATCTTAGACTACATAAAGAATATATGTATATTCTGGCACCCTGAGTAATTAATTCTATGTCGATTTAGCCATGTCCGTGTGTCCATCTGTTAAAAATACGATAATTTTCGAAAAACTCAAAAGAAAATAACAATGTTGGCGTCAAATTGCTTCTAGTTATCCAAAGCAGTTTGGGATTGAAACCCAGTAAAATAGGATTAGTATGCTGAGAGTTATGAGTCCGGATATGCAACCACCACCCTTAAAAATGAATAATTTTGTTACACAAACTAACATAAATAATGGTATAATGCACGAATTTGTATAAAACTTGGCACAAATTTATTCTATATGACTTGAAATAATATTTTTAAATTTATCAAAATAATTTTTGGGAATACAAAATTTTAAGAATAAGAATTATAAGCAACAGTTCTACTTGTAACAATATCAAAGTTTAAACAAAAACATCAACAATAAAGAGTGAGTTTATCTCTTAATGTTCTATAAACAAAGGCGCACACAAAATCCAAGCAATTTGAGATCATGGTGGAGCTAATGACGAAACATCACGAATTGGCTAAAGGGACACATTAAGTCTCCAGAAGCAAAAAGCAAATCTCGGCAATTGTATGACAGATTAACTGTAGCACTAAATTCTGCATGTTTTCCCATTGATGGAAAAAGGTGTGGGCAGATTAAAAAAATCACATAAAGGTCAAGTGCAAGCTTAACAAAATCGGTATTTTAGGAACCGGCGGAGGAACTAGTAAGTATTGCGCACTTACACCACTGGAACAACAAATGTATGACCTCCATTCCTAAAATTTATCCGTCCATGGAATGAGTGGAACGAAAGACTTTGGTGCAGCACCATCAACTATTGAAAATGATAACGTAGCTGTAATTACTGCTGAAAATCATAATGCGGAAGAAAACAATGAAACAGTGGATGAGTCAATATCAATCTCTTCGAAATCTAAATGAAAACTTAACTAACTTAACCTTTCCGTAAAAAAGTAAGAGCAACCTATTTCTTACAGATTGAGACGTAACATCTAACTGCTAACAATAATCGTTCTAATTACTTTTCAAACGACAAAATGAAGTAGCTGATTTGCAACGTTACTCTTACTCCCGGCTAACTAAGCTTTAAAGACTGCTTGCTTAAAAAACAATTTGAAAACCAAATAAAATACCAAAAAAACTACTTAACAATTTTTTCTAGGCGGGAATGTGATATTGAAGAACGTAAATTAAAGCTTGCAAAAAAAAAGTGTGAGTTTAAAAAATAAGAGGAAAACGGCTCAGCTTGAATTAAAACAGCAAATTTTCCAGTTAAAACCCAACTATAACTACCCGTCTCCACTATCCATCAACTTGGTAAGAACAGCATGTCGCACATGAATTCTACTCGTGTAGACTGTTCATGTTCATGTTTCGTCCATGTCTTAGCATCTATGTGCGCCATGATGTTGGCCATACAATGTATTTTCTGTATACAACCAAACGCCACAACAACAAAAATTGTGGTTAATCAGAACATGAACATCAGCACGTATTCGCCACATACAAGAACGTAAAAAATTTAATACCGTTGCTCTGCCGGCTTTATGGTCATGTCATGTTCAAATCGAAAGCGCATGAAGACGTGGGGTAATATGCATGGGCAAATGCATTTAAAAAAAAAAAAAAATCTAAAAATATTTGATTCCGTACGATCAGTTTCGCACTTTGCTTAAGCAAACTACAGTTTCTTCAAATTTAACAAAAAGTTTTCTTAAGTTCAATATGTTTTGACATATATAAATCACATGTATTTGCACAACTGCTTTAGCCGACTTAAGCATTTTATAGTTGGGAATGTAGAATCTGCAAATATAAACCGTGAAGGTCATTTTTTATAGCTGTTTAATTATTATTTTTTGTTTTACCTACATCCTATTTTTATATTATATATTTATTAATATTTAATATTGAACTAATTAATTATTTTTTTTTATAAAATATGTAGTTCATATTGTTACGTTACCACAGAATACCACAGAACTGAAAAATGTGACGTGTGAAAAAGGCCCAAATCAGTTGCGAGGGCAGCTTTCGAAGAAAAAGACAGAAAGCTTTTTTTGGTAGTGAAGTGGCAATGTGTAAAAACAGGCAGCAACAATCAACACAAATGGCATGATCAAAACAAAAATAACAAAACACAGACCACGTTAAAAAAATGCATTAGTTCAACAAACGTTGTGTTTTGTGCAAAAAAATGTATTTATTAATATTTTTTTTGTTTTATAATGTTATTTATTTACTTAAATATTATTTACTTGTGTTGTGGTAAACTTAAAAGTTAATTTTTACAAAAGCTTTGCAAATAAATCTCAACTAAATAAATTTGTGTTCATTGTATTGCGGCATAAAAGATGATGCAAAGAGAAATGAAAAAGGGCAGCTTTCTTAAAAAGAGACAAAAGAAAGACGCTTAAGTACTAAGTCTTTTTAACAACCGTAATTTATAGCTTTTATTCACAACCAACTAAAATTTTCTCCACGTTATACGTTATTGACAAAGTCTGAACTTACAATGATCTTATTATGCTAGTCGTCGCTAGTATTTATACTGCAATTTGGTTGTCTAGAACATGCGAAATGTTTTTCGAAGGTTCGAGGCTTTACTATTCACCACACTTTAATTTGATTTATGGCAGCACTTATGTTTTACCTCTTTTACTGAAGCTTTTTTAACGGTCATTTCTAGGGCTTTCTGCACATTGGGATTGAAGTGAACTAAATTATAACAAAAACGATGTAAACTAATAAAATTACTTATGAATACAAGATAACTAATAAATACAAGATAACTAATAAATAAAACTACTTCTTAACTAAAGTTACTTTCGTAACAGTATATAATTATTAAATAAAAAAATTTACAAAAATTTGTATTTCATAAATAATTTTATAATTCAAGGAAACCGTCTTATAAAAAGAAATAAGGAATATTATGTTGTCAACCGTTTTTGGAGCTAATCTGTTTCGCTTTTCTGTTATGATATTTCCAGCCAAAGAAAAGACTCGCTCTGACGCAGCACTGCTGGCTGGAATTGAAAGGATGCGCAACGCTGCCTACGACAATCATGGATATTTTGTAGAGTTGGTTCTCCACCATTGCATTACATCAAAATGTTTACCTATTAATATGTTTTCAATACCCCACTTTCTGGGGCTGACATCATAGAGCGTCTCAATAAATTTCGAAAAAAAATTCTCTTATTTCTTTAATAAAGTATTTGAACTGGGTGAAATATTTGTACGATTTTCACTTGAGATATTATTATGGGATATTTGTAAGTTGGGTGATGTTAATATTGGCAAGGGTGAAATTGGAGATGATAAATTCAGTGGCGATGGAATTGACTCATTTTGTTTATAATTTGCAATTTAATTAACGCAGAACTTTTTTATTTCATCCATAAAAGCAGTTTTTTGCCATATACTCAAATTCGAAACCCAGATCTCATTTAACTTTTTTAAAATATTTGACTTCAAGGATGAAATTGCTTGAACATCATTTGCCTGAACTTCACAAATTTCCTTGAGATATCGAAGGGAAACAACTACATCCTTGAATTTTTTTGAAAATGACAACAAAACAGGCACACATTAACCAAGCATTGCAGAATTGAAATATTAATACTTGATAATCTGTGCGTTTCTGAAGCTTCGTACAGACGATGGTCAGATCTTACAATGTTGTCATTTTTTCTGACAATGGTGCCATTGTCAGATGCATTAATTTAACACATCTGCCAAATGAAAATAGCGTACAATGTTCACACAGTTACAATACATTTTTAGTCCATTTAAATGACAACATTGTAAGATCTGACCACCGTCTGTACGAAGCTTGAGTTATCGGTTAGACTTTCATTTACTTTTATCCAGTTGCCCGAGGTTGATTTGAACATTACATAATGTGAATTCCAATGTCGGGGGCTATGAGTTTTCAAAGAAGTTTGCAGCAGATGTTGGAGACTTGCCTTTTTTAAATATTTTACAATTTTTTTGCAAGAACTAATGAGTTCTGTTAGCTCGCCTGTACAATCAAACGCAGATTCCAGAGCATTGGAAATAGCAAATCCAATTAATTATTTCATTATGAAAATCTTAAGTTTTTTAAGTACAATAATTTCAAAGCTCCTAGTTTATTTTTTTTTTATTTTAAAATTGTAAAAAGTAGATATTCTACAGTAGCACCACATTACCCCCTTCCTAATGAGCATGATATACATTTTGAAGTTTCTCTTTTATGCACTTGCTTATCAATCAGTTCATCCACAAATGCGAATCGATGTCTGTCAATTGAAACTATCATTTTTGATTCCATTTTGAACCGTAAAGTATTTGTCATTTCTTTTTATGACTTTATATGGTCCTCTGTATTTGTAGGATAAAGGTTTTAATATTCCATCATTACGTATCCATACTTGTGATGTTGTTGATAAATCGTTAAATATGAATGATTTCTTTAAACCATGATTTAAGACGCAGCTACAGGGCGAATATTAATATTTATAGCAAATTTTAGATGGTCTAAAAGACTGTGATTGTTTGTCTTTAACATCGGAGAAAAATTGTCCTGGTAATTTAAAATTATTGAGATCACGCTCTTTATTAACTCACTTGGGTTTTGCTCCCTTAGATATATCGCGGGTGGCTTAGAAGATTTTATGACGTTTGGTGCTTCCGATGATTCATCCTCCAGAATTGCAAAACGATTACGAGAGTTTATTTTATCAAAAGATGGTACTTTTGAGGCCGGAGCAATTGCTGCAGAGGTAGGGCTGCGACCCCGTTTAAGCACTGTTATGTACCTGTCTATACCAACTTGTACTTGAGGCTTTTGACCACTTTTTACTTGAAATGTTTCCATTTCATCTGTGTTTGAGTTTATGGTACCATGTGTTACTAAGATTGCTTTTGCCGTTATGGCAACACTTGAAAGTGAGAGGTTTATATTGTTACGAAAGTAACTTTAGTTAAGAATAAGTTGTAATTATTAGTCAAGAATTAGTTGAATTTATTAGTTATCTTGTATTTATTAGTTAACTTGTATTTATTAGTAATTTTATTAGTTTACATTGTTATTAAAAATTGTTATAATTTAGTACACTTCAATCCCAATGTGCAGAAAGACCTAGAAATTACCGTTAAAAAAGCTTCAGTATAAGAGGTAAAAATTATGTAAAGTGGTGCCATAAATCAAATTAAAGTGTGGTGAAATAGTAAAGCCTCGAACCTTCGAAAAACATTTCGAATGTTCTAGACAACCAAATTGCGGTATAAATACTAGCGGCCACTAGCGTAATTAATTCATTCTTAGTTCAGACTTTGTCAATAACGCATAACGCTGAGAAAATTATAGTTGGTTGTGAATAGAAGCTATAAATTACGGTTGTTAAATAAAGTTGTGTTAATTGTAAACAGTGTTAAAAGTGTTTGTGTTTTATTTATTTTATTAAAGTTGCAATAAAGAACTCGAAACGGTTTATTATAAAGGAAATAAACCAAAACGTTATTGAAAGGCAGTAACGTAACAATTGGTGTCAGAAGTGAAATTGCAAAAATAAAATAAATAAGAGTAAAAAAAAAAAAAAAAAAAAAGTGAAAAAAGGAAAAAATAGGCAGAAATGAAATTTGAAGAACTTAAAGTGGAACAGCTCAAAAATGAGTTGAGCAAGTTAGATCTGCCAACTGCAGGAAATAAGGCAGAGCTGCAGAAAAGACTTATAGATGAATTCGAGCGACGCAATATCGACATTGTTAGCCACGAATTTGAGGACAAAGAAGAAATAGAGGTATGTACTCGTGCAGTTGCTAGCAGCATGGATTTAAACACAATGTTTGCTGCTATGATGGCAAAAATGGACGAAAATTCCAGAGCAATGTTGGCTGAAACTTCTAGAAAAATTGACGATAATTCCAGAAGCATGGTATTGATGATAAAAGAAAATTCGAGTGATATTCTAGCTGAAATTTCTAGAAAAATTGATGAGAAGACGAGCACCATATTAGCCGAAATTCAAGAGAATTCTAGAATAACAAACGAGAAACTTCAAGAGATTTCCAGTGAAATGAACTAAAGAGTAAATGAAATGGAAATATAATTTAACCAGAAGCTGACTGAAGTAACAACAAAGGTAACAGATATGGATGAAAAGTTTCATCATCTTGAAGCAAAAGTAAATAGTCTACAATGCCAAGAGGGACCAGTGCGTGTTATTCCAGAAGTTTCTAGTAGAATAAAGGCCCCTTGCTTTGACGGTAGTGTTCCATTAAATGTTTTCAAGTTCCAGTTCGATACAGTTGCCAACAGAAATGCATGGAACAGTGAGGAAAAAGCCATCGAGCTAATTCTTGCTTTAAAGGGGACTGCGGCTGAAGTGCTTGAAAGTGTACCAATTAGCTGTAGAAACAATTATGATGACATAATGGTTGCACTGCAGCGTAAATATGGTGGGGAACACAAGAAAGAGATATACCGAATGCAGTTGCGTGGCAGAGTGCAAAAGGCAAACGAAACCTTACAAGATTTTGCTCTCGAGATTGAGCGTTTGGTGCAGCTAACTTATCCTGGTGAGAATCATCCATTGCTGGACAGCTTCAAAACAGAAGCATTCATTAACGGTATAAGAGATGCTGATGTAAAGTATGCGGTGTGTGCAGCATTAAAGTCAACATTTGCAGAAACTGTTTCATTTGCCCTGGCTCAGGAAACCGCGAGAATAGTTGCAAAGCAGAGGTCGTATAAGGTGCAAAGGCTCAATGTAACTGCTGATGATGATAGAGATATCATAAAGGAATTAAAGGGCCTTAAAGAAGCAGTTTTGCTGGTTTTAAATGAGAAGCTGGGCAGAAACAAACTAAAATGCTATAACTGCGGAAAGGTTGGGCACATACAGCGTGACTGTAAAGCACGAAGAAAAAGTTCAAGATCTGCTTCGCCACCGAGAAACAACCAACGGCCTAGTCATCAGTTATCACAGGAGTCGCCGTTAAGTATGGAGGGAGTGCTACCTTTCGCATCTGAGGACTCGATAATAAATTTAGTAGTTCCAAAGAGTAACAAAAATATTACGACATTTGGCTACATCGATGGTAAAAAGCGCATTTTGACTATCGACACTGGTGCAGGATTCTCGATAATAAGGCCTGACTTGGTTAAAGGAGCTGTCGAACCACTAAGCGGAGTGAGCTTGCGAACAGCTACAGGTGAGCCTGCTACTGTCTATGGGAAAACACGTGTGGTGTTAAGAATTGCCGATATTGTCGCTTTTCATGAGTTTATTGTGGCCGACATTGTAGACGAAGTACTGATTGGCGCAGATTTTATGATAAGTCATAATATAAGTCTGATTATGGGAAAGCAAATTATGTATTTGTGTGATTATGAAATACCCCTGGATGTTGGGTATGAAAGTGAGGCTCGTGTGGGACAGCCTCTCGAATGTACTCGTCAGGAATCGTCAGTTCACAGAAAAGTTGAAAAGCGAGAAAAAGTGGTTGCTCAGGTAAGACAGCTTAGCAGATTGGAAGCCAGGCACTGTACGGAGGCAGATAGGAGGGAATGCGTCAGTGAGGGTCGCTCGTTGAAGGTAGCGCCCAGTAAAGATTGGATAACGGCGCAAAGAAGAGAGCCCGTATCGGCCAAGGTTATAAGGGCCAATAGTATAGGTGGAAGTCAAAATTTTAAGGGAAACTGCCCAAAGCGTGTGGCAGCCAGGTGCACAGCAAACAGAGGTTGTGCGTCGCTTCCACAGTGCAATTGTAATGCACTACCTATACCCGAGGATAAGCAGGTATCTTCATTGGAGCGGAGAAATCTGTACGACCATAGAAAGTCCGTGCGTGGCCATAGAAAGTTGTCCAGATATGATTGGGTGGTGTATTCTGAAGGATCTAAGAAGGGCCAGCTGGTTTTGTCAATGAATCAACAACCAAAGGAAGGATTAGTTGCCAAGCCACAAATACATTGGAATGGGCCATATAAGGTGATAAGGAAATTAAATGATGTTGTAAACCAACTACGGAAATATAAAAGGCCAAGGGCCAAAATGAAAGGTTTTTTTAGAACGATTAGCCCCTTATGGAAGAAGTGATTCTGAGCCTATTCGGGACGAACAGGCTTAAGTGGGGGGCAGTGTTACGAAAGTAACTTTAGTTAAGAATAAGTTGTAATTATTAGTCAAGAATTAGTTGAATTTATTAGTTATCTTGTATTTATTAGTTAACTTGTATTTATTAGTAATTTTATTAGTTTACATTGTTATTAAAAATTGTTATAATTTAGTACACTTCAATCCCAATGTGCAGAAAGACCTAGAAATGACCGTTTAAAAAGCTTCAGTATAAGAGGTAAAAATTATGTAAAGTGGTGCCATAAATCAAATTAAAGTGTGGTGAAATAGTAAAGCCTCGAACCTTCGAAAAACATTTCGAATGTTCTAGACAACCAAATTGCGGTATAAATACTAGCGGCCACTAGCGTAATTAATTCATTCTTAGTTCAGACTTTGTCAATAACGCATAACGCTGAGAAAATTATAGTTGGTTGTGAATAGAAGCTATAAATTACGGTTGTTAAAAAGACTTTGTACTAAATAAAGTTGTGTTAATTGTAAACAGTGTTAAAAGTGTTTGTGTTTTATTTATTTTATTAAAGTTGCAATAAAGAACTCGAAACGGTTTATTATAAAGGAAATAAACCAAAACGTTATTGAAAGGCAGTAACGTAACAATATTTTTTAACGTATCACCATCAACCGTCTTTGTTAAATCAGAGGGCAAAAGAGACGTGTACGAACAATTGGTTAAGCCGTTAGGTAGTTACTATCGTTTTCTTTTGTTTTATTTATTACAGCATTGCCTTCGTTAGCATGCACTGTCACATACACATTTCTTTCATTAAGTTTTATTGTTGTTTCATTGTTTTTATTCATGCAATCAATTGTTTTTGTTTTTCACCGTTTTACTGTGCTTTTAATATTTTTGTGATTTATTGTATTTAACAACAACAACAAAAATAAGAAATTTAAACTAAAATGTTTTTGCTCAGAATATTTATGTTTACATACACATGTATAAACATTGGTACGTATATATTTTTATTTTTTTTCTTTATTTAATTTTTTTTTTCGTTTTAATTGTTCACTTTTATTTTTTAGCGTCCATTCGCTGTTTATATTACAAAATCAAATGGGATTTATTAAAAATTCAAATCGTATGCGGGGTTAAGAATAAACGTCTGTATCACAACAGGCACAAACCGAACATCGGTGAATTAAGTTTTATTTAAGTGTTTAGTGAAGAAGAGAATTTTGTATTTAAAACGATTTTAAACATAAATGTGTTTTAATATCAATCCTGAAAATTGACAGAATTGACTACTAAATGACAGATTTTTTTGAATCCCTTAATTCGTTTTAAAACTTATCAGGAGTGTGCTGGAAATCGAAAACGTAAAACGCAAAAATTTAGAAGTGGTTTTTAATTAATCTATTTTTCATAATTTTTGCTATAAAATTCTGTTTAATAGAGAAATATTTGCCAAAAAATTCTTTTATTACAGAAATGTTTTCAACGACTTTTAAAATTCTAGCGTTTAACGTTTTCGATTTCCAGCGAACCCCTGTATATTATTTTTCAACAGTTCATTTACATTTTCATAATTTAAGTTTTTTGGAATTGCCAAATTGTAAAAATATTATTCATTGTTAAATTTTTTTTTTTTAACGGTTGTTTAAGCCATTTTATTTTTTATAAGAGGGAATCTTTGACATCCCATTAGTGCCGAAAAATAAATAACAACTTAAAATAGCCGGGCTTATTTTATAACGCGTCATGAAAACTGTTATGAAAACAAAACCATTTAATGACTGTCATTTAATCACAAGTAAAAGAACAAATAATGACATCAAAATATGTATTCAAATTTGGGGGCCAGTGATTTAGTCATTTAGATTTTATTGAAATAATGAAAATTGTATCGTGAATTGCTTGTGATAACAAAAAGGAACTTGCTTATGTAAATGACAGCTTTTTAAAGGAAGTCTGCTAACCAAAATATAAAATTTGATTATTATTACTACAAAAAGCCATAATATTGAAAATTTAATCAAAACACAGGGCGTATTTTTGAAAAACAAATATAAAACAATTTTTTTATTACAAAATGTACATTTCGTGTTACAATTATCATATTATATGCTCGTACCATAAAACTGAAGAAAAACCATTGCTATTAATATTTAACCATTTCGATAATTTAAAACCTTAAAACGTTTATAAATATAAATAATGATAACATTACAGAACGCAGCCATATAATTAATTTTCCTTATTTATTATTAAAGCAAACAACAACTCATTCGATTGTTTTCTTATAAAAGAAATTTTATAAATTAACGATACTTAAGGCATATGGATACTTGTTATCCCTTTTCCCATCTTTGGAACTTTGAAAAGAATGTAACCAAACAAACACTTGAGGTAATAGAAAACAAATGAAGTGACAAACTTTCACAAAGTATAATTTTTCATTAAAAGTTTTTTCTACTCAAACAAATACACACTAACACCGATACGAATATAAATTCCCAGAAAAAGTTTCCATGAGACATTTATCAGCCATGGTGCTTTTTGTATTTAACCGCTTAAATAAAAGATGAAGCAGAAAAGGCCAATGAAAAAGTCATGAACTGTTTTTTTTTAAACTGGCAGACTGCTTGGATTTTCTTTATTTTCATGTGGCATCGAAAGTGAAAATCAACTAAGAAAAGGAAAAGAAATATGAACGTGAAAAAAAATTTGGTTTCGTTTCAAAAACTAAGCAATTTTTCATTTTCACTCGAATATTTACAACTACTAAAATATAAGAAAGCATGTACATATAAGTTTGCAATATTATTGGTTAGAGGAAAAAGTATTTTAAAATGTTTAAAATATAAATTTTCCCCCTCAATTTCTTTGGAAGTATGTATAATTGTTTTGATTTGCTGGAGTTTCCAAGAAAATTTTATCGCTTTCCCAAAATATAAACAAAAAAAAAAAAAATAAGAACATGGAAAAAAGTCACATTATTTCATGTATTTTTAGACAAAATGAAAAGTTGTACATAAATGAAAACTTTTGCTATCCGATCAGATTTTGCATGCAGTTAATAACAAATATACCACAAATTGATGAGTCACGTCTTAACAATTATGGTGTTATCTTTTCTGACAATATTGTTCCATGTATGCTGCCATTCCCGCGGCTTTTGTACTATTCCAAAAAATATGCAAAAATGTGAAAAGTTGTCGTTTTCCTTTCTAAACATGTTGCAAAAATAAATGGCAAATTTGTTCCATTTTTACCCCAGTTATAATTGAGTGTGAGATTATACCCTTTTTTGCATCTCCGTTAAGTAAGCTATGCAAGCAAGTATTTTTGTATTAACTTTTTTCTTGTGTTAGCGTACAATTTGTGTTGTATTGTGATTTTTGGTTATATTGTGATGCATATAAAAACTTTTTGTTTTTCGTTCATTTTACTTTTATTTAATAATTATTTATTTTTTGGCGCAAAGTTATTAACAGCAGCTGACTTTAATTATTGAAAATCAGTGTTGTTAACGCTTATTGTAATTCAAAGAAAATTTAGTAGTGTTAAAAATTCAATATTAACACGCTAAGTACACATTAGGGTTAAGGGTTCCATTGTAATTTAGAAAATTGTATCACTTTCTAAGTGTGCGTGTAACCTGATAAATATCCCTGAAGAAAACCAGGGTGGAAGTGTCTCCAAGTCACCAGTTTTGTCGACTATTTTGGTGACATTGTCAACGAAGTGTCTACACTACACTACATTTGGCTCTAATACGAAAAAAAATTGTATGTATAACAACTAAGAAGTACAATTCCTATAAATGTTGAAGAAATAATAAAAAAAGATTTTTATGATTTCGTAGTCGTACCAATCGTGTATACTACATTTACTAAAATGTACTAGTGAATCTCTGGTTCCAATGTCTACATATGCTCCCAAAGGAACTACCTAGTCAGTAGTACCAATGTCAGTAGTAGATTTCCAATGACACGCACATGTTAAATGTCTATAGTAAATAACATTGTCTGGGGTATAATAAGTCACTAGTAGTGGTGAATGTGTTAATAGTGAATCAGTACAGATTCACTAGTGACACTTCCTGCAGGGATATTACACAATTAAAATGCATTATTATTTTTTAGAAAAGAAAACACCATAAGATCTATCTTTATAGTTCTTAATTAAATCCAAACATAAAATTTTACTCGTTTATATTTAAAGAAAGTTCAGATTATTAAATGAATGCTTGTTAAATTCAAGAGGATAATATTGGCTCGCGATAATAATATAATTGTGGACAACCACGTGTGCTTAAGGCAGAATTAGTCTTTACTTTCTGTTCTGTTACGAATCAGCTGATTTGCTTTTGTTATTAAAAAACCTGTGAAATTGATTATTTTTTCTGTTCTGTTGCGGTCCAATTTTTTAAAATCAAAAACTTGTTAAGTAATTGTAAGTGACAGCAAAATAAATAATAAAAAATACATATTTATAGTGAAATGAACTGTTTTTGATATTAAGAATTCATAAAATTTAATTTCTTCAATTTCATGTGCATTAAAGTTGTTGAAATAAAACAACGGACGGTGCAAAACTAATAAATTTGTCATAAATGGCTGGTAAGTTGCTACAGAAAAAGTAACTATTACAATTTCGTAACAGAACAGAAACAGAAAGTAAAGACTTATTCTGCCTTTTTGCTTTCAACTGACTTTTTTGAGCCAAATATAATACAAATATCTCAAATATAAATTTTTTTTAAAGCAATAGTGTTCGCCTCATGTTGACAATATAAATCAGCTTAGTAAAGCAACGCATGACACTATCCAGAAAATGCAGAGAAACGATAAAGGATGAATGCGTTGCAGGTCTTATACATATGTAAACTAATACTCCTAAAGCAGCAAATACTAAGCGAATGGTATTAATGGTTTAAAAGCTGAATAAATAAATGAATAAACATGTTGAAAGTAGTATTGAACAAAATTTTAACAACATAGTTCATAACTTTGGTAAGAACTTCTCGCCTCGAAAAAATGTGAAACAAAATATTCCATCGTTTCTCGAAAAGTGAGAAAAGAGTGTGTCTGTTACTCATGTCTGTTACTATCAAAAGATATAACGTCGTTACGTTGTAAATGTCATAATATTCCACTCGAAGCCGATGTGAAATTGCAGACGTTAAAAACGCCAGTCTCTCAAATTGTTGACGGCGACCCCAAAATTTACTAAAATTTAACAAATTTTAACGACGACGGCGACTTTAATGTTTGTTGTTTACAAAATTGCTTTGAAAACATTCGTATATTTTACAAAAATGTTGAAAGCAAAATAATAAAACATTGAAAAATTCACAAATATTTTTCAGACAAACATTTTCTGTAAATTGCCGAGTAATTTCCTTGCGTGGCAGCTTTTACTTTTTTACTTGCCAAAAAGGTTACAGACGCAGTTAAGTGATAATTTATGGAATTTTTATTTCATTTATAACATTTCAGTCGAAAATATTCTCGACGCGGTAACCAACAAATACGAAGTCAAACCTTTGATATGAAATGAATTTTTCATTTAACATCAAAGACAATTTTCAAAACTTTTTTAATTGTTTGATTTCAACATTTTAATTCGAATTGATAATAATTTGAATACAAACATTTGACATATGCTCAATGTTTCATCAATTTGATGTCAAATTGTTATAAAATGTAATTCTCAAATCAAAAAATAACTTGGCAGCACTGAAGCGAAACTTAATGTAAACATTTAAAAATGGAGATTAATGCTAAGTTCACACTTAGGTTTTTAAACGCGTTTAAGCTAATTGTTGATTTAGCTAATCAAAGCCGTTCACATTACTTTTGAGATGATTAAGATGACAGCTGATTAAGAAAAAAAAACACAATAAACAAATTTATATTTCTTTTAAGTATTAAGAATGAATAAAAAAACTTTTATAAAGTTATCAGAAGATTATTTTAATCATTTTAATGATGAAATTGTAAAAATTTATGAACTACTTAAGGAAAAAATAAAAACATTAAGTAGAAATCGTGGCCGGTTGTACACGATCAAGTTGGCGATTCTACATTTGAGGTATGTTCTATGTGATTTATGAAGTGATTTAGTTGTAATCATGTCAATTTGAAGTGATTAACAAATCACTTCAATGTATGGGTAATCATCTCGATTTTGAAGTGATTAGAGCTTAATCACGTTCGAACTGCTTATGCTAAGTTCACACTTGGGTCTTTAAACGCGTTTAAGTAAAATGTTGATATAGCTAATCAAAGCCGTTTACATTACATTTCAGATGATTAAGCAAAAAAACACAACAAACAAATTTATATTTCTTTAAAGTATTGAATATTGATAAAAATACTTTTATAAAGTTATCAGAAGATTATTTTAAACATAATAATGATGAAATTGTGAAAATATATGAATTATTTAAAGAAAAAAAAAAAAAAAAAACCATTAAGCAGACATCGTGGTCGGTTGTACACGTTCATGTTGGCCGATTCTACATTTGAGGTATGTTGAGTGGATTCTAGTTGTAATCATGTCAATTTGAGGTGATTAACAACCCTACAAGAAGACTACCGGTCACTTTACTAGTTATTTGACCGGTAGTGTTGACCGATATATTGGGTAAAGTTTCTATTAGTTTATTAAGAGCAAAATGAAAAAACTAACCGAAACTCTTGTGTACATGTGATTTTGCCTCTCTCTTCAACTAATTAATTCCTCTCGTCAACGGAATATATATCTGTACTGCTTACTCTACTGTTTTTATTAGTCAATGATAACCTAAATCGTGGTTAACGCTAACTAGTTAGTCTTAACGTAAATATTGGTTAGCACTAACTAGTTATTCATAATGTAAATATTGGTTAGTACATACCTTTATAAAATACATAATACATTTTTTTTTAATTTTTATTTTTAATTAAATTGTTTATTAAGAAAATTATAATCAAATTCATAGGAAATTAGAAATGTATATACTACGTATCGTTATTTCTGTGGCTGCTTTATGACGTTCCACTTTTTGCATAGGTCTGGTAAACGTACGTGTGACCAATTTATTGTGACCAAGAAATCTAATACATAGTGGAAAAGTTATCGAGATTATTAATAACACTATTTGTTCCTTTATTACCACTGGCAAATCTTAAATGTTTATCCTGGTCAAATCCACCACCCGCATGGCCGCTACCTGTTAAACGACCTCTCGTTTCAAAACTACCGCTTTGTACATGACCTCTGTTGTTTCCAGACAATCCACCACCACGTCCTCTGAAGCCTCTCACTACTTAAGTTACAAATTATATAATAAATTTAGTTGATTTAAGAAATTCACAAATTTTTACACGCGTATGACAAAAATATATTAAAATATTGGCATTATTTGGGAAATGTTAGTTGTACTATTCTAACATATGTGTTAGAGTGGAACAACTAATGTTAAATTGTTGCAAGTGTGTTAGTAATTTTTTTTAGTTTTGGTTATGCATTTCTTGTAGGGAAATCACTTCAATGTATAGATAATCATCTCGATTTTGAAGTGATTAGAGCTTAATCAAGTTTTAGCTGCTTAAACGCGTTAAAGAACCCAAATGTGAACATGGCATAAAGTTAAATGTGTTACACAATTAAAGAAAAGTTACAAACATGTTGCGTGAAATTAATTCGCATTTAAAAATCCTTGATTTCTTTTAAAAAAATATAAATTATTTGTGAGTTAAAAATGAATTACAACGTGAAAGAATGTGAAAAAATAAAACGGGAAAGTGAAGGAAATAAAAGATTCTTGTACGATCGCGGTGCTACGTCATGAACACTATTTCATCTTTTAGCTATGGTGCCGAATGTTTATCCCACTGTTTATTTAAATAATTAATGCTAAATTCTCAATTTTTCATATTTGATAAATACTACACTGAAATTTATTGTTGAGGGAAAGCTAGCATTTCACTGGTTGCTTAGGCCAGATCGTCAGGAAACCTTTTCCAAAGATTTTAGAAAAGCTAAAAATATTATACAAATAAAACCCTAAAGCGATTAAGAATTTTAAACACTCAAAGTCGTACTTGTAACAATAAATATATAAATAAATATTTTTATTTATGTTCCACATTATATTAAAATCCACATTTGAAAAACATTTAAGAATAACGTTTGAAAGCTAATTGAAAATAAATGCATTTCTCAATTTGAAAATAATTTCCCTTTTCTGTTGGGAATGCTAAAATTTTTAAATCATTATCAAACTTTTGTTGATTGAAAAATATAGAGAAACATGGAATAAATATTTTATATTTACCGACATCCAAAGATTATTAACCGTGGGAAAACCTTTGAAATCACTATTCTCATCGCCTGTTTAAAGTCAGTTATAAATTTGGCTGGCTCCGTGTCAAAGACGATGTTTTTTGTGTACTGCAGCAATGAACTATATATTTTCTGAGGTTTTTTTTATGCATAAAGCCTGGTACTCTGTTCAACATTTCACGTGAAATGCTGTCAAAACGCATATGAAAAAAACTTGTGCGCAATATCTATGAAATAATGTTGATGGAGTTGTACTCGGTTCATTTTGGCAACATTTTTTTTAAAACTGTGAAATAATGTAAGCTGCACTTATTTTACGTGGAATTTTAAGCAAAACCAAAAAAATATGAGCTGATTATTTAATAAGAAATAAAAAATTGTTGTAACACAACCGGTAACAGTTTTTTATCCATATTTACTTTCTTTTTTTATTAAAAAAAAGAAATTTTAGTAAAATACAAGGCGAATTTACACCAGGTGAACTTATCTTGCTACGTAAGCAACAGCTGATTACTAACCTTGTGTCAAAATGGTATACCGTTCTAGTGGTTCTGGGGAATCTTTACTAAATTCTATAATTTTTGCTTAAAATTATGAAATTTTAAACTTTTTTAAGTTATTACATTTCAAAACACACAATTTAAAATTGAAAACAAAATGAAATATTTGCTTGAAATTTTGACACAACGTTAAAATATTTTACAGTGCTGTAAAACGTTTTCAAAATAAGACCACCTTGTATGAATTCGCCTTGGTAAAATACATGTGGGGTTTGTTTACATACGAAAAACAATGTTGCATACTTTACAGGAATTAAATCGTCAAATTGTACATACTCGCAAGATAGGTAACATTGATACATGTCAAAATTTTCGTGTGAAAAAATAAATGTTGCTCATCATTTTTCGCAAATTTGAACAGAGTACAGAGCAAGGCGAATTGACTAGAAGGTGGGGTCAAGTCAACATATGGCGTTTTTTTTCGGTGGTCGATTTGTCAAAGTTTGTATACAAACTAGTTTTTTATGTAAACAAACCTATTTTTTTTACTAGCAATTTTTTTGACAACCCGACCACAGAAGCATTGTAGTTGTAGAGTTGACCTCACCTTCTAGTCAATTCGCCTTGGTACAGAGTAAGAACAAAGAAGATCTTTTAGGAAAACAATTTTTAACCTAGCGACCATTCAATATTTTCTCTGTGGCGGCTGAATGTGTTCTTTAACCAAATTAATGCTTTTTTGAGGAGAAAACAAACAAAATGTGTCATTTTCTTCTGTAATACGTGCACTGGATTCGCTTTATCCCTGGTTAACCCGAACTCCCTGCTCAAAATTTTCCAAGTTAAATGGCTCTATCAACTGCACTGCATTTGGCTGTTTGGAAAGGAAATATTTTTAGCACAATCAATTTTAGATACAAGTACACAGATAACATACGTTTCACAAATTTTACGAAATGAAGTTTTTATTAAATTCATTGCAAAGATATCGCCCCCTAATGTCACTGCAAGATCTTCGCATTTGTCCATTATTCCATTAAGTCCCTATAACTCCTATAGAATTCTTCATCATAAATCTTGGCAAGTACGCACTTGTCATCTGGGTGCACATTAACTCTTGCGTTGGAAGTTTGAATACTTAACTCATATTTAATTGAACTATTGTATACCGACTTCTTGACATAAATCATGCGTTGTTCTAAAACATATAACAATTGGCTATTTTTTCTGAACCAATTTATAATTTCAAAATGCAATTTTTTTATTAATAGCTTTCTTTGCACTGAGAAATTTTTGCGATCTGAACTGTGCGAAATGATCACTCTTACTAATAGAAAAAGTTATTTGTTTGTGAATGGTAAGTGCAAGTTGTAAATACATAAAACGGGATATAATTTACAAACTTAACGTTTTCTTTATAAATTTGTAAGGAAATAAGCAAACAAAAAATATATTGGGGTTTTATTTCAAAATGACATTTTAGTAAAATAATACTCCAAAACATAAAATAACCCCAAAATTGTAACTAATGCTCTCTGTACAAATTTTTGGGTTATTTCGTGCAGCGTGCTTTCTTGCCGCCCATACAGATAGTAGCAAATACTTAACGAATTGGTGTGAATGATTTTCTGTAATTTTATGTGGCATCATTAATATTTTATTTCTTGATACAGTTATTTCCGCTTAATTGAGTTTCTAAAAATGCACGACTTTTGACGCAATTAAACGGGAACTCAATTAAGCAGTACTCGGTTAATTGAGTCGCCGACGCAATTAAAACGAAAATCGCTTAATTGAGCAAGATGTGCAATAAAGCGAAACACCCATGTGTAGATAGAAAATGTAACTCATTTCTTTATTTATTTTATATAACATTTATTTATAAAACTGAAACATGAAACATGACTTTCTTGATTTTTGTGGAGCAAAAACACATTAAGTAGAGGGAAACAATTAACCGAAACATTTGCTTTTGTTTTTCGCAATGTGGTCTTATTTTGCGAAATAATTAAGCGGGTGACGCAATTAAACGGAACTCAACTAAACGGGTATTTTTACATAGACTGTTATACTGAATGATTTCGTTCCATGGTTTTTAGTGCAATAAAACGGGAAACTCAATTAAGCGGAGCTCAATTAACCGAAAACTACTGTATACATATAAAGGCTTTACAAAAAGAGATTGTAAAGAAGTCAATAACAAAAAGAAATGATGATAATAGTGAATAGTGGATTCACATAAATAAAGATTTGGTCCATATTTATAAAGCGCTAAATATAAAACTTCCTACACTTTATTTCGAGAATTCATAAATTTTGATATGCCTATAAAGAGCGTAAAGAATTTTCTATGAAATATTAATACTACTCAAATGTTTTCAGTACTAGAGAAACTAAAACAATTCTAGGTAGACAATTTTCTTAAGCAACTGCTAACTTTCAACTAGAAATAAACTTAAATCAATGAACAAATGATAATTTTATTTACAGATAAAAATTGTGTAATACATTTATCGCTTTTATTTGGCGGACTTTGGCAAAACCATATCAATTAAAGAAACTATTGTTTTGTGATTCTTGGAATTAAAAATTATGGTAACAATATGAGTAGATTTATTTATTATTTATGAATGTATGTGCTTTCGTTTACTTTTCCAGTAAAATCGCAGTAAAATCCAGTAGGTGAGTAATATGAAAATTTAACAAATTTATGTGTACGCGAACCCATTTCAGTAAAATCCAGTACAAATTTGTACAAATTTTGGGGTGAACGAACGCAGCTTGTGAAAACATCACACGAAAGGTTATTGTGAAAACAATAACAGAGGTAAGCCTGACTAAATAAGCGCCAACATTCATTCACGAAATAATGTCATTAAAGTTTTTATTCTTACGTTTTTTAAAGCAGCAACTGTATTTATAATTCATATTTCATATTCATAATTCAAATTTGTGCAAGAATGTTTGTACAAATTCCTTGTGCATGGCTCGACACTTATAAAATATGTCATCTTACATATAGGCTATTTTCGGAAGACAACATTATGCGTGAATATTTTCAGGGCTGCAACATAATTAAGATGTCCTGAATACGCTGCTTCTCGCATCAGAACGATTTGTAAGCAATGCAAAGAATCGCAAACGTAGCAAAAGTCAGTCTATTAAATGAAACTTTAGAAATTAATATTTTAATAGCTGAAAGGGTGGACCACCCAAACCGCACGATATTAATTGTAGATCAAACAAAAAGTTTTTATAGAATTATCTTAATATTTTTTATTATGATAGAAGGATCTATGACAATTTAGTGTGAAACAAAATATACGCCAAATGCTCGCCCCGGCTTCACATGATCGTAACGGACAATTAACATCGCGACGAAGTGAAATAACACGCCCATTGAATTTCTCGGGCAAAAGAACCATTGTTTCGTTGGCGGAATGGCAAGTGGCACCATCCTGTTGGAACCACATGTCGTTCAGGTCAATATGCTCAATTTCTGGCCACAAGAACGGTAACTGCTTGGCCGACCGAATTTTCTAAGAAGAACGGCCCTATGACGCCGCCAGCCAGAACGAACTGGGCTAGCATGCACAAGTGTTTTCACATATCCTACAGACCGAGTTTGCTGAAATTTGCGCACAATTCTTCCGATTGTTTTATTATTTAATTCACTTATTTCATTTTTTTATTATAATTTATGCTGAAAAATTATCTATCACAGCTGATAAAAAAAGTAGTATTTAGAACAGGGATTTCCAAAAATTTTTTTGGTTGTGTATTAGTGAGTACCAGAGGGTTAAAAAAAAATTGAGAGAATGCATTTATTTACAGCCGCAAAAAAATGTTAGTAATATATTTTATAAGTTGTATAACACAAAGGTACAAAATTAAACATTTTTTGTGCTGATAAATCAGTTTCAAACTTCTTATCAAAAAATTTTTAAAAAAATTAAAGATTTTTATGTTTTAAAAATTCATAAAAAATAAATATTGCACGCAAATCACAGCTGATAGAAAAAAATGCAGTTTTAAAATCAGCGACATTTCATTGGTAAAGAACTGCTACAAGTTTTCTAGCAGCACAAAAAATTTTTAATTTTGTTCCCTTGTGTTATATTTACAACTTATAAAATTAAATCTTCTGAATTTATACCTTAATGGCAGTTTCGTAATTGTAGGATGCTTTTCAAATGGGATGAACTTAATTTATTACGTTGCACATTAGGTCAAATGACACATTTTTCTGTGCGAAAGTCCAAAAATCAACTTGCAGTTTTACTATTGTTGTTGTTGTTTTTTAATTCTAAAGACTTCAGAATAAAAAAAAGTGATTTTTGTTTTGACTAAATATTAATAACCGTTATACAGCAGCGTGTCGAAGTCAACTGATTAAATTTTTTCTATAATTGTGTTCCTAAGTTAAGTAGTGCGTGGTCAACTTTAAGTGCGTATATCTCGGACTGTGTTTGTGATAATTTATTAGAGTAAAATGGAAAAGAAAGAGCCAAGTAAGTAGATATATTTTTAATTTTAAATGTTTTATATATATGTCGCTATACTTAATAAATAATTCATTAGCGTAAACATCTATAAATAGTTAAATTTTTATAAAATTTTTATTTTCTGAAAGCTTTTAAAAAAATATACCCCATTTCTCCACTCTCAAACTGCACAAAATAATTAGAATATTATCTAGTGAGTTATTTGGAATTTATCAAAAATTGCGATTTTTTGCGTTTTGCGAGTAATGCCTCTTTTTGTTAGGTAACCTCTGTATAAAAAAGATTGATCTTTTTGAAGTATGGCGAAAGGAAAGTACAAAAAAACAAAAAGTTGATGCCGTTTTGAAACACGTATATGACAAACTTGAAACCTCGTCAATTTCTGATGAAATGGTGAAACAAATTACCAAAAAAAATGAAATTGTTCTGCGTGAAACTAGAACAAAAGTGGAAAAAGTGTCATAGAAAGACAAATGTATTCAAAAACCAAAACCAGGCATGGCTAAATGCAGAATTAAATATTGTGGTAGATGACATTTTAGAAAAGGCAACAAGTGGCGCTGTTGGACGTCCTCGTGTACCATTTAGCGAAAAATCGGAATTTGGAAAAAGAAAAGAAGCTGCAGAGCTTTCAAATGCGAAAGCTTATACAAGTCTTCTCGTTCGTGCAGCAGCAACATCAGCACGTAAACAAGGTGAAACCGATTTGGCTGCAATACTAAAGGAAAGTATTCAAAGTCCAACAAGACCATCAAAAATGCGTAAAATTTGTGATGAACATCCTAAGAAGCCAATTCCATTTACTGCGGATGAGGCTTTAGCCTTCCTCCTTGAACATAATTTGTCTAAAGAGCAGTATAATGCAATACGCCAGGAAAGCAAATTAAGGAATTGTGATATATATCCTCATTATAGTAAAATAACTGCCGCGAAAATGAAATGCCGTCCTGAGGGTACAAAAGCAGCAGAGAACCTTGTGAATGTTCCTCTTCAATCTATTCTAGCGCATACAGCAGATTAACAATTAATAAATATTTTAGTATTAAAAAACAAATTAATTAATTCTATACACTGTCTTTAAATTAATGGGTGCTAGAGGGTTAATTTTTGGTCATTTATGGGTTAAGTTCCATTTTTTTATTGGAACCATCCATAATTATATAATTCATATAATAACTGTTTCGATTACTCTTATAATGTAGTCGTTATTAATTTTGCACAGAAAAAGTAGTCATTTGACCTAATGTGCGTTGCTTGGCACAAATAAATTTTAAATTCGAAAAAATTTGTTCGCATAGGTAAGTAGTGCCGAATGAAGAGAGGCACTTAAATGAATTTTTTTTCAAGTTCAGGATAGAACTCGCCATCCAAATCTTTCCAGAACTCTACAATATTATTTGCGTCTGGAGCATTTACTTCACTTCGTAGTATGATTAGTTCTGTTTGAATATCAAATTCGTAGTTGCTTACATCGCAACGAAAAGGGGTTTCGAAAAGATCTAATAGCGGTTGTAAAATTACAAAATCTTGAAACCTGTCTTGAAAATTATTGCAAAGTGTTTCAAATATTTCGGCGTATTCATATCTTTTGTCGATTTCGAGATTTCTGTAAACAAGTGAAGTTTTTTGAAAATTGGTAAAATCACCAGTTTTAATTTGGGAAAGAATTAGAAAAAGTTTTGTTTCAAAATTATGAATGATTTTGGACAAGTCGCATATATTGCGTTCCTTTCCTTGCAATTCCAAATTAAGTTCATTTAACATATTTGTCGTATCTGCCAAAAAATCTAAGTCTAAAATAAATTATTGTCTTTTAAACACTGTTCTTAAGCTTTTTCTATTCACAGGTATTCAGGTGTTGGGTTACTCATACTTCAAACATCTGTGCATACATTTTAATTCTACCTATCGGTATATAATTACTTTTTACAAAATACCAAATGCGCACCTGAGTTTACCTGCAAAAATGTATAAAGTCATTATAACAGGTCAAAGTTGTGTTAAATAGTTACCATAAATTAGTAAGGTTAACTTTTTGGGCTCGGTCATAAATTTGTAGCAAAAAAAGTAAGCAATAAAAATAGCGCGAAAGAATAAAGTTTCATTAATGCATCAATAAAACAGATCTTCTTACCCAAAAATTTTACCTTACCTTTTTTTAACAACATAATGTATAATCACACTCAAGAAAAAAATTCGCAGAGTTTTTAATTCTTTTTATAAGAACACATTAATATTTTTAAGCATCAAAACTGGGTAATCTGTTTCATAACTATTACCATGGTTAGGTTAGGTTACATCGGCAGCCGTCACGACGACGACTCACTTGGGTCCTTATAGCGGTCCCTTTGTGATACCCCTAGCCAGTGACAGGAGTCAGCCAGTACCCACCAGACTATTCCCCCGAGGTCACTGCAGCCTCGAACCACCCCGACTCCCTGCAGAACAGGGAGATCGATCTCAGTCCCACATTGGACAGATCGTCCAGACATGGCAATTCCGGTCTCCCAAAATGCCTAAACCTAATGCTCCCCAGACCGGGGCATTGGCAGAGAAAGAGAAACACTGTCTCCTCCTCCTCATCATGACAACTCCTACAGTAGTCATTATACGCAAGACCCATCCTCCTAGCATGAGTCCCTATCACCCAGTGACCCGTAATGACCTATATCACCGTTCTCATCCGGTCCCTACCGAGACCGAAAAGTACACGCGTTCTCAACGCGTCATAGCCAGGCCATAGAGTCCTGGCCATCAAGCAGGTAGGCTCCCTCTGCCATCTGCCCTGAGCCCTTCTGTACGACTCCCCTCTGATGAGAGTCCTGCAGCGGGCCATTGAGGTGCCAACCAGGCCGTCGATGAACATGTCATCCAAGAGACAGCCTCGTTTGGCTAGACCGTCCGCAGTTTGGTTACCCAGGCATCCACTGTGCCCTGGTACCCATGTCAGTGTTACACTGGAATGTTTCGCGATCTCATTTAGAGACATCCGGCATTCCACTGTTAACATAGATGTCGTAAAGACACCAGCCAGAACTGCAATGGCAGCCTTGCTGTCCGTAAATATACATATATCCCTCGATATACGATAGTACTTCAGCCAGTTTGCCGCCCGCTTTATGGCAGAGATTTCCGCCTGCAGCACACTGCTGCCATCCGGCAGCCTAAAAGAGACCCTAATGTCCCACTCCTCGATGAAGAAACCTCCACCCACTCTATCGCCCATCCTGGAACCATCGGTGTTGACCCGCAGGATCGGTTCCAGAGATCGCGTATTATCGAGCAGCTCATCATCATTACCATGATGAACTGTGAACAGAGCACCGAAAAAGGGTTCCGGAGTGCAATATTCCAGCCCCGCCAGGTCATATGATGCACCAAGCAAGACCCTGGCATGACCATAGTTCCGCGAAGACCATAGGCTCACCGCCCCCAGTCTAATAGCGGAAGTCAGGGCCTGTTGTTCGGCCATGATGTCAACCGGCAGCCAGTTCAGCATAGTAAACAGCGCCTTCGTCGGTGTCGAGCGGAGTGATCCCGTGATCATCAGCGCAGCCACGCTATATACTTTCTCCAGCATCCTGCAGTACCGTCCCCTTCCCATCACAGGCCACCACACTATGACCCCATAGAAGAGGTTCGGTTTTACCACCGCCTCAAAGATCCATTCGACGCCCCTGGGGCCAAGGCCCCAACTTCTGCCCAAGGATCTCTTGCAGGTGTATAAGGCCACAATGGCCCTATCAACCCTCGTACGAACGTTGAGTTCCCATGATAGTTTGCTATCGAGAATTACGCCCAAATATTTGGCACTGTTCGAGAGCGTCAGCTCCGTGCCATTTAGCCTAGGAAGTTTAAAGTTGCCAACCTTGTACTTCCTGGTGAAGAGTACCAACTCAGTCTTCTGTGGATTGACGCCAAGCCCACAGGAGGTGCTCCAAGAGCTTAGAATCTGCAATGCAGATTCCATACAACGGGACAGTGTGTCCAGGTGTTTACCCATGACCGCCACCGCCACGTCATCGTGTTCATCGTCAGGTTCCATAGTAGAGGTGACAGAAACTATTACCATGGTGTTAGTGGAATTAGTGATCAGATAATAATTTATAATAATAATTTTCAGTATTGCATAAAAAAAAAAATAAAAAAGTTCTGTAAAATTATAAGAATCGAATCCATACAATTGTATGTATATAAAATAAAACCTATAATAAGTTTGACTATCAGCTTCTTCCACATTGGACTGTTAGAAATTTTGAAATTTTGCAGCCTACCCTATTGCACTCCCAAACGTTAAGAATTTCCAAGAATAAATGGCAACATCTGCAGGATTCACAGCTTAATTTAATGAAGTACATTTTTAGTTTAACTTACTTATTAGTAGTGAAAATCAGGATAAAATTATACATAATAGGTTTGTCATAATATCTATAAAAATATAAATTCTCCACATTGTTAAATGTAGTACTGCCTGCGCTGCATTAGAAAAGCAGACTTATTTTACCATGTCGACGCAAACCGAATGATGCTTTAAATTAACCGTGTGATTATCATATACTTATATATTCTATTTTTCCGGTAATTTAACACAAATATTTAATTATTTAATATTTTAAATGTTTGCTTCACTTATTGCAAATATACTTTCGTTGATGATACGTCTTTTTAATTCTGAAAATTACAAATTAATATAACGTAACACACACAACTTAGAATATAATATTTTTTCCTTAATAATATATCGGTTATCTCATTTTTATCTGAAATATTAAAAATTGCTTTTAAATCTCAAATAATTACCATTTTACAAAGTTCTTTGCTTCGCATGTAAACTTATGAAATGTTATGTTACATTATTCTGCATTTAAGTCTAAAAATTTAGACTCTAATTTTAGAACTGTAACGCTCCGCTTTTCTGAGCCTTAAGGCCCAATCAGAACGTGAATAACGTGACTTAAGCAACTGAGCAAATACATGTTAATCATATGTGTAAAACTATATTGGACTTGAGGAAACTTTATGTTAAGTTTTATAAAACTGTCCTTTGCTTAAGGTGCGAAACTAATCTTTTTAAAAATAATAAGAAATCCCCAAATAAAAATGTTTTGTAAAAAAATTATTTGATTTTGTTTGTAGCGACTGGTTTTGGCATGTTTTTTTAAATACTTTTTATGCGATTTCAGCGAGGAATTACAAGCAGAACAATATGCTGTTTTTGAAGACGATTGTGCCAATTTATAGGAATTTGGAGCTTGCTCAATCGGGTTTAGCCATCCTTTATGTAACTCAACAATAAAAAAACATTTATCCGTCATTTGTGTAATACTTCGATGCATCATAAGTACCCAATAAAAAATTTTATCATTTTGCGAAGCACTTATGGTACATTTAAAAAAATAAGCGCACAATTATGCGCTACGCAATAAGACATACAGAAATGCAGTAAAGTAAGTGAAGGAAGTCTCAACAACTTTTATAAAAAAATAACATTTGAAGTGCTGCGGCATTCCGTTACTACGAGGCAGGTTTGTAAGGGAGAATACTAAAAAATAACTGTATAAAAACATTCACTGTGTAAAGCTGATCGTTACATCCAACAATTTTTTCATGCGCTGAATAATGCGCATTAGGTGTCAAAAATGTACTGCTTCAAAGTGGGAACTCGCCATATAAAATTCATGTCTTCCGTTAGCGCAATGGTAAGCGAAACTTTTAGGTTTCTCCCTTACAAACCTGCTTCGTTGGAAACTCTATTTTTTGAAACATCAAAGTTAGCTGCAAACATGGAAAAATATGGTGGCCGCTTTTTATATAAATATCAAATTTTATAAAACTTTAGTAAAATATCAATATAAGTATTAATAAAAACGTTTTTTATTCTTCTTTTAAACACTTTACTTAAGCTGCATTTTAATACAGGTAACCATAATTGTGTACCTGCACATTTAGGCAGATAAATACATTTAAGATAACCGCACTCTTGATTTATCTGCACAAAAAATCGCGCAAAGGAGATTGTGCAGCTAAATCACAATTAATGTAATTGCATATGATATCATTATTATCGTTTATGGAACTCACTCTTTGTAAAAATATATTTTTTCCGCTATCAACTTTAAGAAAACAAGCTTTAAAGTGTTTGTCTAAATTCCCTATTAGTAACTGAAATTTTCTTTTATTATTTTGCTAAAATATAAATGTACAGTAAAAGTGAACTTTAATACATTTGTCGTTATTCTAATAATAAAAAATATTTAACGAGTTTTTGATACAATAAGGGTAAAAAAAGTAATTTTTGAATTTTGAAAATTTTGAAAATGTCACTTATAATCCTGTAATAATAATAAGAAAAAAATACAAATTTTTGAAGTTATGGACGTCTAAAGTGTAATATAAATTATAAATAAATAAAGAGGTCCACTTTTTCCATTTAATATTTTCTTCTTTTTATTTAAAACCTCAAAAAACAGCAATAAACAAGATATTTCTGTTTGTTCATCTGGCAACGTTAAGCACATCTGAAACGAACGAACATTAATGAGCTGAACCAAACATAATTAAGTTTGTGTTAAAAAAAAAACCGAACGGAATTAAATGTTCTCATCTTTTGTTGAGTTGGATGAAAAG
Source organism: Pollenia griseotomentosa (assembly GCA_963931875.1). Lineage (NCBI taxonomy): Eukaryota > Metazoa > Arthropoda > Insecta > Diptera > Polleniidae > Pollenia > Pollenia griseotomentosa. Next base: position 146,299,933 of record OZ007563.1, read on the forward strand.
TAATATTTTTGTGTTCGAAAGATGACTAACAGGGAAACGTTATTTTTTTCAATGATTTTCTACACAAACACTATTAGCGTTTGTGTTTTCCACAAATCTACCGAACCGAACATTAGTGTTTATTTTCGAACACTGGTTGCTCTTATACTCATAATATTTCTAACGATCGCTTAGAGTAAATTTGTTTATCTTACCAACACGGAATATGAGCTTTATTGTTAAACACAAATGTTTTAAACTTTATTTAAGAACTAAGTTGTAAGTATGTAATATACATTTGTAAAATTCTGAATAATGTAAATTTGCAATAGTTATGGGTACAAAAATTTAATTTTTAATTTATTTACTTATTCATTAAAATATGAGCTATTGAAAATAAATTTCTTTAAAAAATACTGAAAGGTTATATATAAGAGGAATGTTATCTACAAGCGTAACTTTTAAATAAATACTGTATGTTCTTAAACACATAGATAAATAAATTGCAATAAAATATTTTTTATCAAAAAGTAATTTAAATTTTTGGGAATACAAAATTTTAATTTCAAAAGATTTTGTTATTCGTGCTTAATTCCCAGTTTTTATTATTGATAAAAACACTTGAAATTTATTGTTGATGGGATAAGCTATTCCTATGCGCATTTCACTGGTTGCTAAGGCCAGATCATCAGGAAACTTCATCCATAAAGATTTTAGAAAAACTAAAGATATTAAACCAAATAAAACTGTTAAGCGTATAAGACTTATAGCAACAGTTCTACTTGTAATAATATCAAAGTTTAAACAAAACACATCAACAATAAACAGTGGGTTTATCTCATCTTACATTCCCCACTACAATTAGTTGAAATTCTCTCAACATTAATTGTAGTTGTAAGTAGGTTAAGAAAAACAAAATAAAAACAACAACAACTTACAAAAGATGTTGTCAATTAAGTGTTTTTTTAGGCCGTGCACTTGCCTGTTTATTTTCAAAAAGTAATTTCAATTTTTGGGAATACAAAAATGCGCATAGGAATAGCTTATCCCATCAACAATAAATTTCAAGTGTTTTTATCAATAATAAAAACTGGGAATTAAGCACGAATAACAAAATCTTTTGAAATTAAAATATTTTTTGTTTGATGTATTTTTATTAATGATTGTTTTATTTTTTATAAAAAGTACCATTTACTAGGAAAAAGTTCCCTTTTAGTTGAAGTTCAGTACCAATTCAAAATATCAATTTTGCAGCACTGCCAGAAACACATAATAGGTCTGTCTGCGTACTTTTCCAGTAGCAAATACTCAGTAAATTTTTTTGGGAGAGTAAAACCAATTTTACTCTGTCGGCTGAAAATATCTCAAAAAGTACGCAGACAGAATCCAGTGAAATCTTGCAAGAAAACAGCTGATCGGTGTGTTGACAATTGAAATGACAAAGCAAAATTTAGCATATGTGTAAGCAAAAGTAAAATGTTTTGTTTATTATAATTTATTATAAACGTTAAAAATCAACACAATTCGAACTACTTACCTCTGCCATTGTTAAATTTCAATTTTTATTTTCATTTCACAAAAATTATTTACGTGTGCCAAGATAGCGTCGACGAAATATCGACTTTTGGGAATTTAAAAACCGGGAAACAAAAATACCCAAATAATGGGATTTACCGAATGAAATCAAAATGTTAGCGTCGAATTTAGGAATTTAAAAGGGGAAGTATAAATATTTGCATTTTAAAAAGATAGTTGCTTTGCAACCGACGTTTTGGAACTCAGCCTTTATACCGTGCAAAAGCTTGTGTTCCAAGGGATAAATCAGTAAAGTACTGACCATTTTGGATGCACCCAAATATCTCGGGAACTAACCGAACGATTTTTTGCACGCATTGCTTATTTTGTTCCTAAATGTGTATTTTTTTTATTTGTGCTAACTATTTTTTGTATTTTTATTAAAAATATTAGTTATTTTTACTTCCCCATTTTAAATTCCCAAATTCGACGCTAACTTTTTTTTACTTTTGGAAATCCCCCTAATTCGACGATAACTTTTTGTTGTTATTCTGCAAAAGACCATAATTTGGGTATTTTGTTTTCCCGGTTTTTATATTCCTAAATTCGACGCTATTTCGTCGACGCTATCTTGGCACACGTAATAAAAACAGCTGTTCAAACTAGTTGCAAAATCTTGCAAGAGGAAATTTCTCCAGTAACATTTTGTAAGTTCTCTAACTTCCAACTGTCAAAAAATTCTCTTTTTGGCTCTCTCGCTGCAAGAGATTTGGAGTACACAGACAACATTTTGTAATATTTTGCAACATTTTTCACAAAATGATGCAAAATATGTGTACGCAGACAGACCTAATACCTCTTCTTCTCTCCTACGTTGGTGTTGCTACTACGGCATAATTATAAATTTTAATATTCAATGTTCCAAAGAACTCGCATTTGAAATGTTTCATTCTTCCAACACCCAATAAATACGCACGATCTTCAATTGAAACTATAATATTTATAATTGTATTTAACTGGTGTACAATAATTTTCCTTTGACATAAAAATAAGTTTAATTCTTTTTTTTCAACTGTATTGGCCAGATACCAAGTAGTTAAAGTCAACAAAGAAATATCACTCCAGTACGCATTCACCATCTAAACAAACATATTTAAAAAGATTTTCCGGTTTTCCACTTGAACAATTAAGAAAAACTTGAGCCAAAATATATAAAAATGTAAGAAAGAAACGTATGAAATAATTTTTGCAAGTAAAAGTGAATTATGTCAATGCTCAATGAAATTTAATGTCGCTTAATTTTTATGTAAGCCCTGGACCCCATTGATAAAACCCCCTTCCCCAGTTCACTTTTTATTGCAGCGGCAGTGAAATGAATACATTTTGTGTAAGTAGTTTGCACTTTCATCCTCGATGTTAAATGCCTTTAAATATTTCTGGCTCTATGCAGTTGACTTTTGTTAGCTGGGGCTTAGTTTTTTTTTCTTCTTTTGTATTCGTGAATATCAGGGATTCTCAATGTTGCCCAAATGTAAATTTAGCAATTAAGTGGCTAGATTTAGCAGCATTCACCTTATTAAGGCATGAAGAAATTAATTTAGTCATTAGCCATTTTGAGCCGTTGTTAATCCCTTTTAGTTAAAAAAAAACTTTGACCTAAATATTTAATAAATGCACCAGTGATTAAGATGAAATGGAACATTTTTTAAAATTTGCTTCTAATAATATGATTATAAAAAATAATTCTGCCGAAGATTTCCAATTTTAAAATTAAGGCCTAAATTTAGAGTCATTAGTTAATTATTAGTGAACCAAAATGATAAATAACTATTGCTTAACTTACATTTCATATTTACAATAAATTGGTTAACTAAAACTTTTAATCAGAGCAAAAAATGGTAGCTCTATCAAAATACCAATGTTGGAAACAGTGCCAAGCACTATGTTTTTTACATCTTAAGTCGAGATAAGATTGCAAAAAAGTTTTTAAAAAAAGCTCGGTGAAGCAATAATTTTTATTAAATTATAAAATAAACCAAAACTAAAGAAAAATTTCGTTTATAATACAAAATTTTAAAAACGTTAACAAAAATGTATTTTGAATGAAAATTCGTATGATTAAAATTCGACTTAAGATGTGTTGTCAAAATGCCACAGATATAGTGGTTGGACAATACCAAAATATTATAAAAAGCAAAAAGCGGCAGTGACAAACAAAAAGAAGATACATGGCAATTAATAATCGCAATTTTCCACAAAAAAAAAAAAAAAAACACACACACACACAAATTTTAATAATAATTTTTAATGAAACAGATTTTCGAAAAAATAAAAAATTTCGAGGCTCGGAATTTCGAAAATCCGTTTTACATACATTGCACGATTTTTTGGTCCTATAAGACCCCTAGTAAAATTGTATGCAGATTTGATGCAAATTCAACAACTTTAGGGGCCGATATTTCGGGAACTTTCAAACCCCTTTGGAAGATTTGCTCTACCAATAGTCTAGTTTAATAATATGTTAAAAACAATATTCTGATAACGTTATTAAAGTATTTTTTTTATAAATTTTTAATATTATTATCAAAAGTAATTTTTGGGAATACAAAATTTTAATTTAAAAGATTTTGTTATTCGTGCTTAATTCCCAGTTTTTATTCTTGATAAAAACACTTGAAATTAATTGTTGATGGGATAAGCTATTCCTATGCGCATTTTACTGGTAGCTTAGACCAGATCATCAGGAAACTTCATCCATAAAGATTTTGGAAAAACTAAAGATATTAAACTAAATAAAACTGTTAAGCGTATAAGAATCATAAGCAACAGCTCTACTTGTAACAATATCTGGCCTAAGCAACCAGTGAAATGCGCATAGGAATAGCTTATCCCATCAACAATAAATTTCAAGTGTTTTTTATCAAGAATAAAAACTGGGAATTAAGCACGAATAACAAAATCTTTTAAATTAATTTTTAATATTTTAAAGAAATATAAATTTGTTTGTAGAGCAAAGTTAACATCGAAAATGTCGCCGAAATAGTCGAATGTCATACAAGTTGCATGAATGCTTACACAGTCAATTGGAAGTTCCTCACAAATCAGACTTCCCAACTGCGAAACAGAGCTTAATTTCTAAATAAACAGTGTTGTCATTGATATTTATTATTACTTTTTCTAATAAAATTTATGTTTTAAAGTTCAAATCAATTATCTTCGTTTTTATGTTTGCAAAGCAAAAACAAGAAAAATTTGTGTATGGGTAATTCCATGTCAAATCGACCAAGAGTGGGACACAACCCCCTTCGATTTTAATGAAATTTGGCGAGAAGGTTCCTTTTATCTTTTAGAAACACATATGAACAAAAAAAATAAAAAAAATTTTTTTCAAAAGTTATGTCATATTCCAAATGTCATAATTTCGCCGAATTAGCCAAATGTGTTGAGCTTATTTCTTCATAATCTCGAACACTACTACACATACGAAGATGATTTTTATGTAATTTTAAAGAGAATACTTGGGGCTACAAACAATGTATGGGCATTTCCACAGAATGGTCTATCAGGATGAAAAAACAAAATGTTGATAATCATCTTCTTTTATTGTTTATTATTATAAAAAAGTCTTTGTTTTTATAAAAGAATGGTTTCATAGCATATCTCAGCTGTTTTACTTGATAAAATTGCGCTGTAAACTGGAATATTTTATACTCTCTTATAATTTCTACTTCTAAAGACATTTTAGTATACATACTTATTTTACATGCCAAAAATAAGTTATGTTTGCACTCTTTCTTCACAATCTCTCCATTACAATCAATTTTCAAAGGAGTATTAAGTTTTTTTGTTTAGGAAATTTAAGGATATTTATGGGGAAATGCATGGTGATATTAACAAAAAACATATGGAAATCGTACGTTCGCGACCGGTTCATAAGCCAATTAAACAAAAACCAAGAGAGATATTTTATTTTGTAAATACTGGATGGAGACCTACATTAATACACTTTCAAAATAAATTAACCACGTTTGAATATTTCGTTCCATTACGCAGATTTTTACATTTCACTACTGTCAGCCAAAGTTGACTTCTATTTTGCGTACGTTCGTGACCACATGTTTATAACTATCATTATGAAAACTTAAACTCGATGAAATCCATTTTTTGCACTAAACAGACAGCTACCCAAATGCTATCGAATCGCAAAAAAAATTCTAGGAAAAGTTTTGTTTTCTATATTATTTGTACATCAAAAGCGCACGAACGTACATACGTTCGTGGCCCTTGGAAATGCCCATATTGAAAAAAATTTTTTTTTTTGAAAAATGTAATATCTGCAAAAAAACAAATTTTAAAAACGGCCTAAGTCAAAAACCTATTTTTTTATTTGGCTGATTTTTTTTTGTGTAATATCAAACCGTTCTTTAAAAATCCTGAAACTTTGAAGGAGGTGTTTTTTTTCTTTTTTAAGATATGATTTTTTCTTTCGCAACCTTTAAAAAAATAATCTAAAAATAGAATTTTAATATTGTAATTTTGAGCAATAAGTACACTGTGTTAATTGCAAAAAAAAAAAAAAACAGACAGTTAGCGTTTTAACCTAAGAGAACCCTGAATCCAGTGGTGCTTACCGTTTTTTTTTTGGGTTAGCTCTTGTTTTCTAGATATTCCGTTATTTCGAAAATGGAGGAGGTTGTACAACATATATTCGCGTAACTCAAAAACGGTTTAGCTTATTGGAATGACTAAAAAAACCGAAATTCCGCAATAAATAATAAAGTGGCGTTGGTCATACATTTGTAAATGCCAGGTTAATCAACGTTTTGATTAAACGCGTTTAAAAACCCAAGTGTGAACGTAGCATAAAACTAAATCATTTAATTAATCACATAGAATCCTCTGAACATACCTCAAACTGAGTTGATGTAGCACCGGCCACAGTAAACGTACCTCTCACGTGTACAACCGACAACGATTTCTTCTTCAGGTTTTTATTTCGACCTTAAATAATCCATCAATTTTCAAAATTGCATCATTTATATGTTTAAAACATTCTTCCAATATTTTTATTAAAGTATCTTCAACAATTGTTAATACTTTAAAGAGACATACATTTTTCTTTGTTTTTTTTTTACTTATTAATCAACTGTCGTCTTAATCATCTCAAATGTGATAGAAGGACTGTGATTAACTTTGTCGACATTTTGCTTAAAAGCTTTTAAAAACCTAAGTGTGAACAAAGGATTATTTATAATACAAACATTAGTATACGGGTGTTGCGAAGATAAGTTTTGCGAATGCGAAAGCAAAAAAACCAAATTAAGTTTTTGCGAATGCGAGTATTTATGTTTAAAAGTCATATGCAAATAAATTTTTATTTTTGCTTCATTATAAAACAATAAACCGTATATACATAGCGGTAAATATGGAAAGAACCGCAATGCTTCTTGAAGGCCTCTATACGCCTTTCTAAAACACTTGCTTCTTTTGATATTATGCTTTAAAAAATATGTCTTCTAAAAGGTATATTCATTAAATATTTGCTTCTCCCATCATTAAGAACGTAGAAACAAAGTTGGTCAGTTTTAATTAACTTTGTTCTTAGTGACCTTCGGTACTCCCTTCTTTGAGAATGGATGGATGGTGTTCTATTTTTATATATTTTTGGTCTAGTTACTCTTACGTAAACGAATACGGTGCGGATCAGCTGTTCCATTTTTCTTATCAAGCTTATGTATAAATAACAACTCTTACGTAAACGTGACGTTGCGTTGCAGATGAACCTGATAGTATTATTTTCTCCGTTTAGCATGAGGTACATTAAGTTTTTTTTATATATTTATACAAAACGCACAAATAACAAAACCTAAATTTTATAACTTATAAAATTTTGACAAATTATCTGTTTTCCTTTTAACGCATTTTAACACGTTTACGTATTTTTGCTAACCATTGAAGTCGAGTGCAATATTTTTCCTGTAATTCCTGTAAAAAGAAGAAAGTGTGTAAGGGCTTGCTACCAACGACAACCTTGGCAAAAAAGAAATAAGTATGGAATGCGTCGAGGAGTGCTTCTGTCTGCTAAATAAGGCCTTCTATTAGGCCTTTTTACTCATTATTTTTATCGCTAGATATATATCGCGCTATCAATATATATATCGCGAACGAGGTGGAAACTTCAAGACAAGAAATTTCTTGTGGGCCAATACATTTTCAGTTGTGGCAAAAGAAGCCAATCATTTGTGACATCAGACACGATAAACTAGAAATGTACATACATACATATGTATGTATATTATGGAGTGTCTTAAAAAACGGCTTTTATCAGTCTCAAATTGCCTTCATATTTCTGGCCCGACTTGGCATCATGGTACTATGGAAAAAAGGCTCTTGAGTGGTATTCAAACAATAATGTAAATTTTGTACCACCCAACCTTCCAGACGTTCGGCCTGTTGAAATGTAATTGAAAACTGAATTTGCATTTTCTCTTTCTTTTCTGTAACGTGACTCTATTGCATTGAGGTATCGATATTAACAGCCTTTCACTAATAGCGAAATATCCCATATAAAGCCGACTCCTAAAATATTAGAAATCTCGGTGGCCGTTATTAATAATTTGACATAATCGAATGTAGCGTTCCTAACTGTTTTCAAAAAACGTTCCATTCGACATCGATAAATTCGCAGGTAATACTTTTAATTGCCACAAAACCATAAATTCCAGCTGATTACTTTGCAAAGAAATTCCCGAAATTCCGTTCAGTTACACCTTCTTTTTTTGCTCGGATTAGTTTGCTATATTTTTTGTAAACAAACTAAAAGTAAGGATGTTTTGCAATCGACGTTGGACCAGTAAGTTATTTTCAAAAAAATACAAAAAAAAATTCATCACAAAGTGGTCCACCAATTCTTGTTTGGGAACCTTTAATTATCATGGTTTTTTCATAACTTTGTGTGAGTGAATTTCATTTTAGGGGAGTGATTGTGATTGTGAATGTAATTTTATTTAATGGTTTCATATCATAAACTTTAATATTTAAACTAGGCCAATTAAGTCATTAACCAGAGCTTTTTGTCTCATTTCTTATCACAACCACCATCTTTACCAGAAACAGTGCTGCCGTAGTTGCAGTGAGATAAGAAAAGCAAAAACTCTTAATACTAATTATGTTTGTTACAAAATTTCAATGGAAAAAATAACAATTTTATTGACATGTAATAATATGTTTTATTATCTATATATAAATCGGCAAAGGCAAAACAGTTACGAACACTTTCCTCCTCTGTATGCCAACCGATGTGACCAAAATGCACACCATTTGAAAGATATTTACTCACAGAAGTGCACAATATATATTTTATTAAAATCTGCTTAAGCCCTTATGACACTACATTTTTAATGCATTGTTCAAGTTTTGGTGAGCAGTACAAATATAATGTAATACAAAAATTTACCAAGTGCAAAGAGTTAAGCTGTATTAAGATAAATGGCAAACCGTCAAAAATTTTACTAAAGTTATCGATAAAAAATGAAGTTATGTCAAAAACATGTAAAATTGTTTAACTTAAAATTGACATTTCCAGCTTGATATATTAAAAGTGTTGCTGAATCAGCGGTTTATGGGCAAATTCAGCGATTTACCGCTTTCTTTTTTTAGGTTTCTCATAAACAAAAAGTTGGCAGCATTTAATAAAATAAACAAAACAGGGATGGCTAAGTGGTTTCAATTGTACTTTTTTGTTGATACTTTTTAAACTAAGATTTATAATACCTTTTTTTGGTGTTTTTTATGAACATAAATAAAATTAATTTCAACTAAAAAAAATCTTTTAGTACAATTAGGGTAAAAAAGTAAAAGTTTTAAAGGTTGTTGGTACAATTTTAAAAATTCTCAACGCCATCCCTGAAACAAAACCATAACAAGAGAAAAAAAAAACAAAAATCCAAGGTATATTCTTTATTTACATTATGTATAGTTAGCTCTTTCTAACATTTACTGTTTCTTTCTATCAATTCTATATCAATTAATGAATAAAAAATGTAGTGTCATAAGGGCTTTAATATTTTCGGAGTAATAATCGTGCTACTAACACATATGTAAATACAAATTTTCAATTATCAAATAAAAAAAATAGGCTGCTCGATTATTCGACATTTTTTAGAATCCGCTTTTCAAATATTTCGACTATATAAATACTGGAAATTAAATTTATTTCATTGAAACTGACATACCACGTCCATCAACTGATATTCCTAGAGCTGCATAGACTGGAATCTTTAAGGTCAACGTCAGCCTGGTCGACGACATAATTCCTGGATCCGGTCCATGAGAAAATAACATGAAGCTGCTCGTCTTACCTGGAACGAGATTATACTAATTACCAAAGATAGAAATAGATCGATAGAATTTGTTAACGCTCTATGTTCTCCGTGAACATTTTAATTTAATTTTTTATTCTGCACTTTATTATATATATCAGTTTTAGATAAATTAAAGACATATTCATGCATATATGTTTACAATTATAAGAATCATATCTGCGGCATTTTGACAAAACATCTTAGTTCGAAAAAATCATTTTTATCAAATAATAAAATAAACCAAAATTAAAGAAAAATTTCGTTGATAAACTACAACGGTATTTTTCAAAAAGAATTTTAAAACTGCCGAAAATTTACACCAAACTATGCATTGGCACTTGAAACAAAAGCAGAATGTAGCTACTTATTTTTACTCGATAGATTTACATATGAATTATATATACAAAACATTATTTCAATACAGACAAGATCGATTACCACATAAGTTGTCTTTGATGATGTTACAAAATAATTTATTTTGGGCAAAGGAAATAAATGAAATGGGCAGGGAATTTGGTGTAAGTTTTGGTTTTGAAGATACTTTTGCGCAAGAATGGGCTCAAACAGGAACTTTATTGCTACAAGAATTAAAATAAAAAACTTTTGAAAATATGAAAAAACAGTGTATCGCGTTTTTAGAAAACTTGGACCATATCTTTTCGGTAAATTACATCGATAACATAAAAAGCCAAAGGCAACTTGCAATAATTTTTAAAACAAGAGCAGATTTGTTACCATTAAACGCAAATAAATTTAATACAGCTGAAAATAAATCGTGCACATTATGTAGCACAAGAGAAGATGAAAACTTACAACACTTCATGCCAAAATTACCAATATTTAGGGAATCCCGAAACAGATACTTTGAAAAACCATGTCTTAATGAAATGGAACTTATCAACATTTTGAATGGTAAAATACCCAATGGGTGGAATAGGATTTATAACTATGTCGAAAAGGCTTTAAAGTATAGAAAAATGATAGCTGAATAATGTATATAGCGCTCTATCTACTACAACTATATATATTTTGATAATACTTATTCTTTTTTTTTGAAACATGTTTATACTTATTATTTAATCCCAGTAAAAACTTCGCCTGCAAAATAATGTGTTGAGTAATCAGAAAAACATAAAAGCACTACTTACAATTCTACTGAAAGAATTAATGAATTTTACAAGGGATGTCCCAAAATGAACGCATTCAAAAGTAAGTCATTATTTTTTTACCTACATACATCCAGAAAGAAGTAGTTATAGAAGTTGTTGTAGAAGTAGTTAAAGAAGAAAGCTACTTAATAATGAGTGGAAGAAGCTATTCATTTTGAAAAAGTAAGCGAAGTTTTTACTGGGATGTTTTTTTTTAATTTTTATATAACAGCCCAGCCAGCAAAATACTCACACTTTGTCTGAATCAGACCTTTCTTACAATTGTCTGACTTCATTCTTAGAGACTTCTTTCAGATTTCTATAAGACATTGAATATACGTACAGTCTGGCCGCTTTCTGACCGATTTCACATGGATATATCGGGGCGAATTTATGTACCGATATGTCTAATAGATTTCTGACGGAATATAAATCGGCAAAGGCAAAACAGTTAAGAACACTTTCCTCCTCTGTATGTCAACCGATTTGAACAAAATGTACACCATTTGAAAGGTATTTACTTACAGAACTGCAGAATATATATTTTATTAAAATCTGTTCAATATTTTCAGACTTATAAGCGTTCAAATTTGCTACTAATACAAATACAAAAATTTGCTTTTTTCAATTATCAAATAATAAAAAAATAGGCTGGTCGATTATTCGACATTTTTCAGTAACCGGGTTTCGAATATTTCGACTATATAAATACTGGAAATTAAATTTATTTCTTTTACTTTTCCGTGCTGCATGTGATAATTTTTAAATTTTCTATAATATTGAACTTAGAAACATAATATTATAGATGCTAGTTAGAGAGTGAATGCGAATCTATAAGACGAAAAATGTTGGTACATTTTAATTTTTGTTAATATTCTACCTACAAAGATAAAAATAAACATGCATGGTCCTGAGTGAATAGGAATATCAAAGAGGGAGCTTCTTGGTACTTTTTCGTTCTACATCTGGAACTTTGATTAATTTTCGTTAACATTAGACATAGAACATACAATTGTGGATGACAATCTATAAAGGAGACTTTTTGATACTCTTTTGTTTTTCAATTGATATTTTCTGATATTTTTAATACTGAACTTACAAAATTAAATTAACTCACGTACACCTAGAGAAAAAACATGTTTAAATATGGTCACCTCCAACAAACCTATTTTTAAAGAAAATTTTAAACATATTATGATTCATTTAACAATATTATTGTCACCGACAACCATATTATGGTTGAATTAGTCCTTAATCAAGAAGCCACAATCATATTATGGTTGCCTCCGAACATGTTATGGTCAAAAATAACTAAAACATGCTTAACACTTATAATAGCATGGTTGGTTTTCAACCATAGCATGTTGCTCTTGAAAAAGAGGAAAATACTATTGTTAATTTTAAAACAAATTATTGTCATATTTAACCAAAACATGCTTAGAGGCAACCATAATATGGTTGTGGCTTCTTGATTAAGGACTAATTCAACCATAATATGGTTGTAAATGACAATAATATGGTTATATTAACCATAATATCTCTAAAATTTTCTTTAAAAATAGTTTTGTTGGAGGTGACCATATTTAAACATGTTTTTTCTCTGCGTGTAGAAGACACAATTTGAACCGAAGGTTGGTCCCTCGCCAAATCGATCCACTAAGACGGAAAAAATAAATGCTAGAAACGCGTAAAGTCATAATATTTACATAAAAATTTATGGTACAATTTTGACCATAAGGCGAACACTAACGTGGAACAGCAAGGTAAGTTGAAATACCGGTGTACTAAAAATTACTTTTTTAATGCAACTTTTACATCTTTTTATTTTTTTTTTATACTTCTCTTAATCTAAGCTTGGAGAAAATATCAAGAACAAGAAGCTGTTCCGTTGATGACAACGCCAAAAAATGTTTCAAGATTTTAAAGCTGAAAGACACAAAAAGGCTAAAAAGCTGTGAATTTATAACAAATTAATTTTATTTATGCATGTACATTAGCGTGGCCGTTAGTTGTATGGAGAACTTTTTTTTTTTGATTTCTTATACTCTCCCCCTCCAAATCGGTTCAGTTTTATGTAAAAAAAATACAAAAAAATTTCGTAGCGATAAGTTGTGTTTTAGGGAGGGCGTCCGCCCCTCAAAGTTTGCCGTCAAGCCATTTATTCAAATGTAATTTGTTTGCGTATGACTATCTTCTAAAAACAACATTTTACAAGAATATGATATATGGCAATATTTTAGCTCTTCTAGTCAACAACATAAGCCTCCAACAAAGTTTTTTGCTAAGACCAATATCTTAGAAAATAATTAAGAAAATAACAACAAAATACCAAACATTTTATATACGTTTTATATATATAAAAAGGCGATTTACACCAAGGTTAGTCCTATTAGATAGTAGTTTACACACAAATTTTCAACAAGATCGGTCAAAATGTTTCAGAGGAAGAGGGGGTCAAAGTTTGCCATACAGGTGTTCTTTCTCATCCATGTAATTTATTACCTATTGGTGTTAGCAAAATTTGTCCCAAGTAGCTTAGATAGCTATTTAATCAATCTTTTTTAAAATATTTTTTTGTTTTTTTTAAAAAATTTTTTAATTTTTTTTATAAATTTAAAACTTTTTTTTTTATTTTTTTTAGCCAAGTGTTAAATTTTTTTTTTTTTTTTTTTTCTCAATATTATTTATTGAATCTTCATACATTTAAATATGAACTAACAATAATTAATCAAATCTTAACCTAATACTTTATTTTATGTCCTGCCAGTGCCAGACAAAAATTTTCTTCATCACGGGTTCTGTTCACTTATCGAGGTGTTTGTCGCTCATCTAATTGGATAAGTGCTGCAGTGTCTCTTCTTCTTAAGCGAGTGTGGCCGCTATCATTTAAAATATTTCGTGCTAGTGGGTTTGGATGCGATTCGAGCCTTTTTAAGTATTTTACTGCATATTTCGTAATCATAGTTTTGACTAATGGAACATTGAGATCCTTGTGAATATTTGAGTTTTTTACATACCAAGGGGCAGCTGTGATTATTCGAAGAATTTTATTTTGGCGTCTTTGAATTTTTTCTATATTAGAGGCCGAGGCAGTGCCCCATAACTGAATACCATAGCACCAGATTGGCTTTAAGATGGAGTTGTAAAGAAGAAGTTTGCAGTCGAGACTAAGGACAGAGTTTCTACCAATAAGCCAATGAATTTGAATGGCTTTTAGTTTCATTTGAGTTAATTTTGCCTCTATATGGCATTTCCACGTTAATCGCCGATCCAGATGTATACCGAGATATTTTACATGCGAATGTTGAGGAATTATTTGATTGTTGATTGTAATATGGGGGCAAGATTCCCGGCGCAAGGTGAATGTTATATGCACGCATTTTTGCTCATTGACCATTATCCTCCATTGTCTTAACCATATTTCTAGTTGAAATATATGATGCTGTAAGTAACGAGATGCTTCATAACGGTTTTCGTGGACGCTTAGAAATGCTGTATCGTCTGCAAATGTTGAAGTTTGGGTGTAGTTGCTTGTTGGCATGTCCGAAGTATAAATTAAATATAATAGAGGGCCCAGGATGCTGCCTTGTGGGACTCCAGCGCCAATGGGCTGAGGTGAACTTAAGAAATTTCCTTCTTTAATAATAAATTGACGACCGACTAAGTAGCTTTCTAGCAGCTTGTGTGTGTTTGCTGGTAAATTTTGCTTCAATTTATGTAATAAGCCTTCATGCCAGACTTTATCAAAAGCTTGCGAAACATCGATGAAGAGTGCTGAGCAGTATTTTTTTTCTTCAAATGCTTTTCTTATGACATTTACTATTCGATGAGTCTGTTCGATTGTGCTGTGTTTTCTTCGAAATCCGAACTGATGGTTTGGAATACATCTATTTTCACTTAAAATCGGTGTTAATTTTGAAACTAATAATTTCTCAAATAGCTTTGACATATTTGATAATAAGCTAATAGGCCTATATGACTCAACTTTTGTATGATCTTTACCTGGCTTTGGTATCATGGTAACTAATGAAACCTTCCATTTTTGAGGATAGTATTCAAGGCGTAAAATAGCATTAAAAATAAAAAGAATAATTTTCTTTGCTGTGCGAGGTAGCTCTAAAAGCATTTTATTACTGATTTTATCAATACCAGGTGCCTTCTTAGTGTTTAAGTCACAAATAGCCTGTTCGATTTCTCTTATCTCAAATCTGAGGGGAATAGCTGCTCTAGCAGGAACAGGTGGTAACTCGACCGCCGTATCGTGAGATATATTTGGGGTAAATACGTTTTTTAAATGATTAACAAACAGATTTCCCTTTTCGTTATCATTTCTTGCCCAACTTCCGTTCAAGTTTCTTAATGGTGGCTTAGAGACAACTGGTCTTTTTAAATTTTTAGCTGCACGCCATAATGAGTAGTCTGATTGCTGAGTTGCATCAAGTTCCTTAAGATATTTTTGCAGAGAATCCGTTTTCTGTGTCTGTAGTAACTTTCTTAGCCTTCTTGTACACTCTTTTAACAAACTCTTAAGTTGAGGGGATCTGTGCAATTGCCACTCTCTTCGAGCTCTTCTCTTTTCAGACAGGAGACGCTCAACATCTGTGGAATAAATTTTAGTATTTTTAGTTTTTTTTGGGGTAATATTGGAATGTTGTACAGCTAGCTTCAGAAAACTGTCAAAATTAATAATAGCGCGATCTACGTATTCCGGTGTACTAAGCGGAATATTTTCTGTGCAATGGGTGCTGAGATATTTTTTATATTTTAGCCAATTGATTTGTGTAGCTGGCGTCGCTAAGTAACCAGTTGGAGATACAGTTCTATTGGGGTTCATTAAAGTAACAATTGTTGGTGTGTGGTCGGAAGATAATTCTAAGGAAGCTTCAACATAAATCGTTTCTAAGGGGATGTTTTTAACCACGCCAAAATCGATGACATCTGGTATTTTTTGCTGATCAGTAGGCCAATATGTTGGTTGTCCGCTCGCTATCACATTCAAATCCATTTTAGTAATAGTATTAAATAGAACACGACCCTTTGGTGTTATAAGGCGGGACCCCCAGAAGGTATGTTTAGCGTTATAATCGCCAGCGGCCAGGAAACAGGGTCCTAATGATTTAAAATATTTATAATATTGGCCTTCTGATATTGAATATCTAGGTGGGGAGTATAACGATGAGACTACTACGTTTCTATTTAATTCTTCAACGCAAATGTTTGTTGCTTGGAGATAATCTTCACGATGATCACCCATTAGGTAGTGTTTGACTCTGGTTTTTATTAAAATGGCAGAACCTCCACAAGCTCTATCTCGAGGGTCCTTTGTATCATATAGTATATATCCATTTATTTTAAACGTATTTTTTGAGGTCAAATGAGTTTCAGAAACCATCATGACATCAATTTGTTTATTTTTAAGAAAGTATTCTAGTTCATTTTTATGTTGGCGGATGCCGTTTGCGTTCCAAAAACAAATTTTTATACAGTTCATGGCTTGTTAAGTACAGCTTGCAATAACATCGATTGCATTCTTAGAATTTCCTGCATCATATTACCCATTGTGTTCGTAAAATTATTAACTGTTTGCACTAATGTTTCCATGGTTTTTTCTAAACGACTTAAATTAGAAACTGGAGTTTCATCATTACTTGGCGAGGCACCTTGCATTGGCTCATGTTTTGATTTTAGGACGTTAGCATAAGAGGTTCTGTTATTACTAGACTGGGGGGCTTGAATTGCATTTGTGATAACTTGATTTGCAACCTGCATTTGAGGGGCATTTGTTTTCGGTCCAACCGTCTGCTTGACGATATTATATACAGGGCATCCTCTATAATTGGCAGTGTGATTACCGCCACAGTTGCTACATTTTTTTACGTTGGGGTCGGTTTTAGACTTATCGCAAGAAACTGTACCGTGTAACTCACCACATACTACGCAAACAGGGGGTAAGTAGCAGTATGCCTTTGTATGGCCAAATTCTTGGCAGTTTAAGCACTGAACAGGTCCATTTTTTTTGTGCGGCTCCTCAATTGTGATTTTTCTGTGTAGAATATATTTTAAACTATAAATGGGATGCGTTTCGTTTTTTTTTTAACTTAATGTCGCCGGGCTCTAATTCTACTCGAAATAGTGGTTGTGGATTTTTGTCTCTATTTCTAATATTTACCACGTGTTTAATCTTGAAGCCTTTTTCTTCTAAGAAAGTTTTAATTTCCTCTGGGTCTACGCATGAATCAATTCCCTTGATCACCACCTGGAGACCTTTACTGCTCTTGAGTTGGTATGTATAAAAACTTTTTTTAAGTGCCTCAAATTTGTTAATAATTTTGCGAAAATCATTTTCATGATTCACTTGGATTTTCGTTTCATTTATGCTACCTCGCTTTATTGCGGCTACATAAAACGAATTTTCACCAATCAACGAAATTAAACTCTTTATTAGATCATTTGAGTTATGCTCCCTAAGATATATCGGGGGAGGCTTGGACGATCTTATGACGTTTGGTGCTTCAGACGATTCATCCTCCAGAATTGCAAAGCGATTTTGGGAATTTATTTTGTCAAAAGATGGCACTTTTGATGCCGAAGCAACAGCTGAAGAGGTAGGGCTGCGACCCCGCTTGAGGACTGTTATATACCTGTCCATACCAACTTGGACTTGAGGCTTTTGGCAACTTTTTACAGGGGGGTTTTCCATTGCATTTGAGTTTTGGTTCATGGTATCATTTCCCACTAAATTTATTTTTGACGACGCGGCAATACTTGTTGGCCTGGCAACACTTGTTTCAAGGTCTAGTTTTAGTTTTTTTAATGAGTCACTATCCACCGTTTGTGTAAATAAAGAGGGTGAGAGGGAACGAGTACGAAAGATTGGCTTAGCCGTTAGGTAGTTAATATTGTTTTGTCTTGTTTTATTTATTTCAACATTATTTTCGTTGGCATGCACTGTCACATAAGCATTTCTATCATTTAATTTTATTGTTGTTACATTGTTTTTACTCATGCAAGAAATTGTTTTTGTTTTTCACCGTTTTACTGTGCTTTTAATGTTTTTATTATTTATTGTATTTTACAACAACGCCAAAAATAAGAAATTTAAACTAAAATGTTTGTGCACAGAATATGTATACATACACATGTATGAACATTCATACGTACATATGTATATATTTTTGCTTTATTTATCTTTATTTAATTTTCGTTTTAATTGTTCACTTTTATGTTAAATAATTTAAATAAAAAATATCATATATTTTCTAGCGTCCATTCGCTTAGTATTTATATTCCAAAATCAAATTTAATTAATAATAAATTAAAATCGTATGCGGGGTTGAAAATACACGTCCGTTTCACAACAAAGCACAAACTGAAATGCAAGTGTTAAATTTAAAAAAAAAAAAATTTTTAAATTTTTTAAAAAAACAAAAACAATTTTTTTAAAAAGTTTGATCAAAAAGCGATCTAAGCTACTAGGGACAAATTTTGCTTACACCAATAGGTAATAAGTTACATGGATGATAAAGAACACCTGTATGGCCAAAATGTCAAACTTTGACCCCCTCTAACTCAGAAACTTTTTGACCGATCTTGTTGAAAATTTGTGTCTAACTACTATCTAACAGTACTTAAATTGGTGTAAATTTCATTTAAATCGAAAGACATCTATTTCAAAATTGGGTCACTTGACATTAAATCCCCCTTTTATAAATATAAAACGAATATAAAATGTTTGGTATTTTGTTCTTATTTTCTTAATTATTTTCTAAAATATTGATTTTAGCAAAAAACTTTCTTAGAGGCTTATATTGTTGACTAGAAGAGCTAAAATATTGCCATTTATCATATTCTTGTAAACTGTTGTTTTTAGAAGATAGTCATATGCAAACAAAATACATTTGAATAAATGGCTTGATGGCAAACTTTGAGGGACGGACGCCCCCCCTAAAACACAACTTATCGCTACGAAATTTTTTTGTATTTTTTTTTACATAAAACTGAACCGATTTAGGGGGGGGGAGAATATAAGAAATCAAAATAAAAAAAATAACGGCCACCGTAATATACATATGTGCCAAAGTAAAACGTCTGTTCTTTTATAAAAAAATAATAAAAAAACTCGTTTTACTTTTGATCAAATTTTTCCAGGACATCCCTTAGATTTCTGTAAGAAATCTGTGTGATAAGTCGATCAGCTATCTGTCAGAAACATTTAGAATGTCGGCTAATATATCCGAATTTCCCATGCCTTTTTCATTAGTTTTCTGTCGGATATCTATCAGAAATGCCGGCAGAATTTCCCACGACATGTCTGTCAGAATTCGTGTCAACCACTTCATACATTTTTGGGTTTGAAATCTGACAGAATTCGTATACGATTCCGACTTTTTTGCCGACGTTTCTATTAGATATCTGGAAGACGTCGGACTATTTTGCTGGCTGGGAGACGACTCTATGTCATTGTTATTTAATTTCTTTATTTGTATAATATCTTAATATTTTAAATAAAGAACATACATACATAGTACATACAGAATTTGAAAAACTTATACAGCCCAATTATGAATAAAAATTCACCGGGAGTTTTTTCCCTTTTCCCATTTTTACAATTCAATTTACATAGAAAAAATGGGAGAAGGGAGAAAACTTCCGGGGAATTTTTATTCATAAGATGATAATTAACAAATTTTTTTCAACTTTTTAAATTTGACTTAAGATGTTTTGTCAAAATGCCACAGACATGTATTTTCATTTAATTTTTTTTTTTACTTTAACGAATTTGTATTGAAAATAACACCCTTGAGGAATTAAATTAGCAAAATTTAGTTAAATTAACGGATTAAGTATTTCAATTAACTTCCTTAAAGGATGCGTATTCAAATTTTTATGTGTTGTTCCCAAAACACTGTGTTACTACTGGTTAGCTACTATATTAACAAAATGTTAGTGTATATATGTAACAGAATTTTACCTATTCTTTTAACAACATTTTATTCATATACACAGATTTCAATTACAAAATTATTTAACGATAACTATTGTGTTGATTTGAAGAAAATTTGTGTAGTTGCATAAATTTTGATTATATTTGAAGAAAAATCGAGTTGATGATATTTACCGATGATATATGGTTCAGTGTAAGCTCAACTCTATTCAACCGAACTATACGCCTATACGCATACTATATATAAGTATGGAAAAAATACCAAAAATATTCATAATTTTAACCCCTTTAACGTTCGAATTTCGAAAAAGTATCAAACTAATATTTGTTTATTTAGATAAGTTACGAATGTGATAAAACTTTTATTTCTATGTTTATCGGTTTAAAAGACAGATAAGATGGAAAACAAAATTAAATTCTAGTTATTAATTGTTGTTTTAATGTAAATTACTAAACGAAAATTTTTATTTGAAAAACATCTCTTATAGGAGACACGAATTAAGACGTTTTTAACCGTTTTTACCAACCAACCAAATCAACCTCCGGTCCATATTTCAACTTTTTGGCTTCAGTCGCTTAGGCTGTTCTAGGGATCTTGAGGGCCGAGGAGTTGGTGTGGGGCAACATTGCAAGGGGCTCGAAGGTTACTATACATGTGGGCAGCTAGCCGGCTCTTAAGGCTTCGATGGGCAGTTGTATGAACTACAAGCTAGGGATGATTGTAGGAGGTCTCTAGGTCAGACTTTAGAGAAGTATGTGGTGAGACTGTGGTGGGTACAGGGTCACAGCAACATCACCGGCAATGATATGGCTAATGTGTTTGCGAGATTGGGCTCGGAAAAAGATGATTCTGACTGTTTAAAGGCGGTCAATGGGCTAATATTTTAGAAGTATCCGGATATTGGTTTTGATCGCACGTGCTGTTGTCGGTGCTCCGATTTTAATTCACTGCTAGGCATGAGTGGAGTCTACGTAAGGTCCATGATAGGTATTATCACGGGCCACTGTATGTATGATAGGCCGGATGGTGGAGGATCTGACTTGTCGGATATGGGTAGGTTGTATGAAAATTTAACTGTTAAAAAATCCGAAAGAGATTTAAGTTGTTTAATGGAAGACTAGCAAGAATAGGAACAGAGAAATTGGATATTTTTTATAACGTCTTACTTTCAATCTCTCCAACGTCAAAAATAAGAGAAAGAATCTTTTCTGAATCAAGTTTCTCCAAAACAAAAGAAAGAAATCGTTTGAAACTTAAACATCTCAAACTCTTTTTAAAAGATTAGCTTAAGTTTTGTTGCTATTTTTTATTGAAAAAGTTTTCCTCTTTTATTACATGAAATACCTTTTATTTAATAGTTGTAACTTTTTTTAATAAAACTTTTATGTTGGTCTTATTTTTAAACTTCTAAGCAGGCAAAATTAAAATTATTCGATTAACCGAATAATTTAAATTGTTCGATTATTATTCGATTAAATTTTTACCTCGAATAATTATTCTTGCTATTAATCGATTGATACAAAACATCGATTAATTGAATACCCTAGTATGTAGTAGATTCTAAGGCGAATCTAGAGATGTCTTGGGCTTGGGGCTCGAAAATCTGACGGGGTTCGTAATGGGGATGACCTGCCTGTGCAGCAAGAGACTGGGGACTGTGTACATGTAGGGCAGTTTTTTGTTTAGTATGGTTATGCTTTTTTGTTTGGTCTGGTTTTTATCTTCCACTACTTTTTCTATGCTTATGCTTTCACTCTTAATTTCACCTATTTTTTTAAATAAGTTTTTTAATATAGACAATTGTCATTAATTGTCGGACAAATTTTTAAGTTTTTGGTTTGCAGTCTCAGTTTTTTCATCTGCAGCTAAATTGTATTCACAGTTATAATACAGATGAATTGCAAAACAGTGATGTTACATGACGCTAAAATATATCAAATTAGCAACTCTCA
Organism: Pollenia griseotomentosa; assembly: GCA_963931875.1. Lineage (NCBI taxonomy): Eukaryota > Metazoa > Arthropoda > Insecta > Diptera > Polleniidae > Pollenia > Pollenia griseotomentosa. The sequence continues at coordinate 146,321,835 of OZ007563.1, forward strand.
ATTTAAAGTATGTACAAATTATATAAAACACCTTATTTGGCAACACTTGTAAGTATAACAATCTAATAGTTACATGCATTATTGTAGTCCTGGAGTAGCTCTATTGCAATTAACGTCATGCTCTACTTGTTGGCAGGCTTTCTGGCGTTTCTTGTAGTCCTTTCAGCCTTAAACTATTTCCTTGCCATTATTTTTAGTCTTTTGTTAAGGAACCGAAGGAGAAACTGGTATCATACGATGAAGAAGATAAAGACAAACAAACAATTCATTTAATTTTTTTTTTTACTTTAACGAATTTGTATTGAAAATAACACCCTTGAGGAATTAAATTAGCAAAATTTAGTTAAATTAACGGATTAAGTATTTCAATTAACTTCCTTAAAGGATGCGTATTCAAATTTTTATGTGTTGTTCCCAAAACACTGTGTTACTACTGGTTAGCTACTATATTAACAAAATGTTAGTGTATATATGTAACAGAATTTTACCTATTCTTTTAACAACATTTTATTCATATACACAGATTTCAATTACAAAATTATTTAACGATAACTATTGTGTTTTTTCATCTGCAGCTAAATTGTATTCACAGTTATAATACAGATGAATTGCAAAACAGTGATGTTACATGACGCTAAAATATATCAAATTAGCAACTCTCAATTTAAAGTATGTACAAATTATATAAAACACCTTATTTGGCAACACTTGTAAGTATAACAATCTAATAGTTACATGCATTATTGTAGTCCTGGAGTAGCTCTATTGCAATTAACGTCATGCTCTACTTGTTGGCAGGCTTTCTGGCGTTTCTTGTAGTCCTTTCAGCCTTAAACTATTTCCTTGCCATTATTTTTAGTCTTTTGTTAAGGAACCGAAGGAGAAACTGGTATCATACGATGAAGAAGATAAAGACAAACAAACAATTGCATGTTAAGGTTTTTTACTTTTTCGTCGAGAATGAAAGTAAAAATGAAAATCAAAAATATAAAACGAATGAATGGGACAAAAAACGGAAATCATCTACTCCACTTAAGGCAATTAGTGTTACATGACAGACGTTTTCAGTTTTGTGGTTATCTTCTGCTTGTTATGACAGGACAATAAAATCAACAACAACTCCGTTTAATACTACTACTGCTGACACTACTGCCAGTTCTATTGTTGGCTCAACGAACTAACCAACACTTTTGCAGAAAAAAATTGGATCAAGTCAAGTGTTATTCCACATTTTTTGTTTGTAGATTGTTTTTTATTTTTTTTGCAGTTCAATCTCTCTCTTTCTGTTCACATCCATGTATGTATGTATTTTTGCTTCTATCCTAGCAAAAACTTTTGCTTTGGCAGTTGCAATCACAAAAATCTAAAATATGTAGCGAAAAACGACCGGGACCAATGCAATCATCATCATCATGAAGATTCCACAGATTTAGAAAACAGAAAATAAAAGAAAAATTTAAAATGACTGACAGATGTCACAAATTACTTTGTGTTCTTTACATGGTTTATTATATATCAATTTTGATTTCGAACATGGTTTTGCTTTTACGAGGGCGAGTTAAAAAGTCAGCAACTGGTCAAATATTAAAAAAAGGTTTGTTAAAATAACTGTGATTTTTATTTAAAAACTTTTATTCAATCGATTCTTTTTACAACATTTTGCTTTCAAAATAAAGTTATTAGCGTATATATGTATATTTTTTTTTTTTGCATGTTCCAGTGCGAAGTAATATGTGAAAAGTACGTATTCTGCAATGCTGAATCTTTGATACCCACAAGAATAAGTTAAAAAAAACCGACAAAAAATAAACTTAAAATTAATTTTTGTATAAAAAATTATATGAAATTTATTTTATTTTTACCTCTGGCTCATTGACTTTTTGACGGCCGACAAATACCTTTTTCCATTAGGTACTGAAATTCCTTCTTTGCTGCATTGAGCCTCTTGCCTACAAGTCGTCTCGGCCGGGAAAAAACAGGTGGTCCCGATGTAGCTATGTGCTGGGTTGTATTAGTTGTAATAGGCATTTTATCCGAATTTAGAATTGCCAAATCATTAAACTCACTTAAAATGTTGGAAAACTTGCAATTGCCTCGGTGTGTTAGAATCTTAGTTTCATTTATTTTAGTAAAATTACCTTTTGATTCTAACATTGTTTTTCTGTCCACCAGTTTGCCTCTTTTAATATCAACAAGCAAGTCATGTGTTTTTATCAGAGCTAAATGATTGCAATATTGATGTCGGCGATGTAACAATCCCATTTAAGGCTACGACGTAGACCCAGTGATATATTAAGGCGGCGTTGGCCAAACGTTTTTATGGGCGAACTATTGGCAGCGTAGAAAGTTGGTGCTGACTGGGTTTGTTTTTGTTTGTCGGACGAGTTTGGTGGTATTACTGACACGTCGGCACCCGTGTCTACTAAAAACTTAATACTTGTGTTTTTGTCACAAATAATAAGACGAGCAATCTGTAAACATTGATCACCAGCACCGCCCGTAGAGTCTGGCGAACTTGTTAGTTTTTTGTGTTACTCGAAGAATAATTGCATGGAGGCCGACACTCGCTGCCTTGCTGCCAAACCTTTCTTGATACCAGCACTGACCAGTGGCTGTAGAAACAGGTGTGGTAGATCGACGATCTCTACTGGTAGAGTTGCGGCGGGTGCTTCTGCCACGGACTCGCCTTTCGCCCATACTTAATAATTGATTTAATTGTTTTTCGATGCGTTGTTTACGAAGAGTGGTTTCGTCATCCTGATGTTGCTGCTTAGACACGACTGCTACATGCTGATAGTCTGATACCTCTAATATCTTGTCTGCTAGTTTTGCAAGCTCCGGTTTGATGCTTGCAATATTGCATTGTTTTGTGCTGGAAGCCTCTGTAACCACAGTGACTTCAAAAAATTGTTATCTTCTTTACCTTTAGCTAATCCCTTTAACTCATTTAAATACTGAGTTGGTCGCTTTTCCCCTAAATCAATAGCTATCGGAAATGAGTTTTTGAATTTTTTTCTGCTCGCTGTCGCAGTATCGTTCTATGATGCATGCCTTTAAATTGTACTTGTCACGTTCGGGGGGATTCAAAATGGCATCTGATATCTGGGACAGAACTCCGCTTTCTATGGCGCCTACTACCGTATTGAATCTGGAAATATCGTTGTTTATGCCTGATATGTTAAACTGGGCCTCAACTTGGGCAAACAATCGTATTATTTTTGTAGTTGACAGCTGGTGTCGTTGCTTGTGCTTGTGCTGATGTTGATGCCTGATCCAGACTTTGCTGTTGTTTTCCGTCGTTCATATTGCTACTTGTCGTCGGGGTCACCAATTGTAGAGGTTAAGAAACGTGTTCCTTCAAGAAGCGAGTTAGATTGAATTCTCCATTTTATTAAATAAAAAATATACATTTATGTACATATAAACAAAGATAAAAATGTCTTACAAATTACATCTGAATTATAGCGCTACTAGTATGTAGTAGCAATGCAGTTAACAAGTAGTATGCTACATGGTTTTTTTACGATTTACATTGGTGTCACACAAAGTATCGAGTAAAACGATCGTTTACATTTAAAACGTGTTTTTAAAAGTATGATTGGGAGTCCCTTCAGAAGTTACTAAAAATAGAACTGGTACTGCTGTGCTCAGAAGACAGGCAGTAAAGTATTAAAATTAAAATCAGAGAAAACCGAAATTTAAATTTTGTATTTTGTTTTGTAATTTTTAATATTTGACAAACTTAAAAGGTCGTTCTTACTATTAAATAACATTTTTAATGATTTGTCTTATAATTAATAAGTAGAAAATTATAAAGTAATTTAGTGGCATTAAAATTAAAAAAAAAAAATTACTGTCTTTTTCCAAAGCACGGCAGTGTAATTTAAGCCCTCGTGAAAAAAATTTACTAGGTGCTTAGTGTAATTTAAGAAAGTATCCTTAAGCTGTAGAAATATAACTGAGATTTTGTCACATGCAATGCAATGAAACACAATCACATAGTCTCCCTCAATATTCACGACTTTAACGATACATTTTCACAGTTTTACCTTAAAATGGTATTTTCTAATAGAGATCGAAGATGTTGAAATTGAGAGTAATAAAATTTATTGTGAAAAGAATATTAAATAAATTGAAATTGTATGCAAATATTTCCTACAAAATATTGTAGAGGAAATTTTGTGAATTGAAGTTTTGTATGTTACATACACATGCCAGTTTCTTTCCCAGCAAAAACTTTTGTTTAACCAATTATTTTTAATTAGACATTTATTTAAACACAACTTACTTTTCATGTGCAAAAAATTATTATTTTTATACGGAACGTACCGATATCAACACAGTTTTATTTTACATTAGAGAACTTATTTGGAAATTAGAGTTATTCAGATGTAAAAATAACAGGTAGTTGTAGGTTAAATGAAAGTGAAATTATTATTGGGTTTATACACACACATAAGTACATACATTTGTATTTAGAAAATTGTTAAATATACATGTGTTAACCTGCCAACATATACATAAGTATCCTTAAAATACCTTTTTCCTCATTGTTCTTAGAAATGGAAGGAGGTTTCATAAGGATATGCATGATTTTGTTATTATACTGTTTCATAACAACAAAAACATTTTGATTTTTTTTACCAGTAACACGAAATGGTTAATAAGGAACAATACAAATATTTCCGGTTAATATTTAATAATCAAAATAATTTTTGGGAACACAAAATTTTAATTCAAAAGATTTTGTTATTCGTGCTTAATTCCCAATTTTTATTCTTGATAAAAACACTTGAAATTTATTGTTGATGCGATAAGCTGTTTCTATGCGCATTTCACTGGTTGCTTAGGCCAGATCATCAGGAAACTTCATCCATAAAGTTTTTAGAAAAACTAAAGATATTAAACCAAATAAAACTGTTAACCATATGAGAATCATAAGCAACAGTTCTACTTGTAACAATATCAAAGTTTAAACAAAAACATCAAAAATAAACAGTGAGTTTATCTCTTCTTACATTCCCAACTACAATTGATTGGAATTCTTACAACATTAATTATAGTTGTAAGTAGGTTAAGAAAAAACAAAATGCAAAATAATTTTTGGGAATACAAAATTTTAATTCAAAAGATTTTGTTATTCGTGCTTAATTCCCAATTTTTATTCTTGATAAAAATGTTATTATAATCTATAACATGATCGGAGGCAAGCATAAAATGGTTGTAACTTCATTATGGAGGATTGATTTAGGTTTTTTTTAATAAAATATTCAATTTCGTATTCAAATATGAAAATAATTTTTTTCTGTGTACAGAGCTGCCGTTTTTGGTTGTTTCTAACCAAAATTGGTTATTATTTTTTACAAAGTTTTTTTCTTAAATAATAATACGTATGAATATATTGTTTTAGAAACTTTCAAATCACGTTTTTTAAATTTTTGCTTATATGTGGGTTAACCAGTATTTCGATTCGAATGAAATTATTTAGGAGTTCGAATATTTTGGATCGATCGAACGAAAGTTTTTTATATCTAAAGCAAAAAAACTCTCTTTCAAAACAGTAACCAGATAATCTTTTTTAAGATTTTTGCTAAGAAAAAAATCGCCAAATGTGATTTTTATATTAGAAACGCCCAAGTCCTGGAAATCGAAATCAATTTCCAGTAGTTTGTTTTACCATTTCGAAATACAAATAAGAATTTTTAAGTTTTTTTTAAAAATAAATTTATATACAATCTATAATTGAAGTTTCTTATATTAAAATTACGCTTCAGTTTATCACATGTGATTTTCATTAAATTATTTTTAGTAAAGGAAGGAATTTACAACATCAAATGAATAAAATAGTTTTGGCACAAGCTCAATATGTTAACATTTTCCCTTCAAGAAGTACAAGGAAAGGTCAACGAGAAATATAAAAATAAACAAATGTACTTAAATTTTCAAGGCAAAGTCTTGACAAAAAGTTCGAAAGCCAGAAGTAAGGAAGAAACATGTAAATAAAATGGAAATGGATAATCAATAACAGCAAATTTCGATCCACCAATGCTTTTTGGTTAAAGATTATTGGTTGACTATAGACTGGCAGAAAAACTAACAATAACATTTACAAACAAAAGAAAAAAAGTTATACCCGTTTTTATAATATTTTAGAAATACAGCCAATCAATATTAATAAAAAAAATGGTGAAATTAAGATTTGTTGCTAAAAATTTCTGGCAGCCCTGGCTTATACAGAAGAAAATGTTCCTCAGTCCGGGTCCGGTCCGGTCTCAGTTATAGTGGAAGGCCAATGAACGTGGCATGCGACTGCGGGAGGCGATCAGCTGCTTAGTTTTTCGCTTGAAATTTTTTTGATAGGCAAATGAAAGCGGCAAATCTTGAATAAGCTGTTAAAAAAATGTTCAATCTATAAAAAAAAGAGTTATTTGAACATTATAAGAATTTACTTATCAAATTAGTTTTTTTCCACTTCATTTGTAATGTTTTTTAAATTTATTTTGTTAAATGATAATGTTTGTGTATGGCAACGTCTATGTCACGCGGCTTAAAATAAAAGTTGAAAAAATTCAACTTTGCCGCGCGGCATCTTTTCCAAGTAATACCAAGTCTTATTTTTTGTGATGTGTAATTTTTTTATATGAACATTTTTGTAAACATTGCTAACATTTTCACAATGGCAATGCTATTGCCGCCCGCAGCCGCATGCCGCGTACATTGGCCTTCCACTATTAATCAAAAACATGAGTGATTACAAAATAATAAAGAAGTTTAAGGGGAGAAAAAGGCCATGATGCCTTGCAAAACTTACAAAATTGATTATTAAACGCTTATTGAAACAGATAAGTTATTTATATACATTTAATTATGTATAATCAAGTATAAATATGAAATTACGTTGTTATTCTTGCAGCCAAAAAAACCAACAACATTGAAACCGGCATAGATATTTTTTTCATTTGCTGTTTAAGAGAATATTAAAATAGTGGATTTCATAATAGAAATAAAAGTAAGTTTGTGTTTTACTTTTGTTTTACAAGTGTTAAATGATGTATTCAATTTATTATTTTTAAATATATGCTATATTTTAATTATTAATATTCATATGTTATTTTGTATATGTAATTTCATTAATAAAAAATATATTTTTGATTACGATGATACGTTTTTGTTGGTTTTATTGTGAGAACCATGTAACATGTTGAAACAGACATTTTGCATGGTGTAAGGAAATATAGAAACATGGTTTGAAAAATCGTTTGCGTTTTTCTTCTGAACATAATTATATGTCTGAGACAATTATTAGCTATAATCCCAGCAAAAACTTGGTAATGACTTGCAATTACTGAACAACTTACTTTTCAATGCCTACTTCATACCATCTGCATTACATAAAAGTAGTTTAGTAATGGCTGGCATATAATCTGATACATAAGTACTTGTTTATGAGTTGATTAACGAAATTTATAATTAATTCATAATAAATGCATCTAAGGTTTTATTTATTCAAATCTAATACAAACTGATTTTATTTGTACTAAATTGAAACAATTTGTAATAAATTTGAATATGAAACATTTGAATACCTAATTGATTTTGATATAAATATATATTTTAATATTAAAAACTTGGTTTTGTGGTCCCAATTTATAACTAACGATATTGATATTGTATCATAAACATAATGGCTTACTTAACTCCCTATTTGTAAGCGAATGTGGTAATGAATTATTTAACTCCCTACTTGTAAGCGAGGGTGGTAAGTACTTGCCTCCAATAACATCACCGTGTTAAAATAATAAGTTAAAATGCCAATGTATTGCTTTTTAACGCATTACTTTGCAATGTAAGTTTTTGCTGGGATATTATGTCTGAACATATACTTAAGACGTGTTTGACACAATCATTACCACAAACATTAATGATAGTTTGCGATTGTGATTGTATCTACCATGTTTTTTCTTTGCGTGCAAACTGCCTAGGAGAACTAGAAACAATTTGACACCAATATGGCTTATTTGTTTTGAGTCATTCGAAAGTAAACGTGGTTTCAACAGACGGACAAACGGACATGGCTTAATCTACTAAGATTTACTCAAGGAACAGGAATATACATATATACTTTATGGATTCTTATATGAATATTCGTATTCCCTCATCACAACAGTTGTGGTGGAAGGTATAAATTTAAAATTTTTAGAATGTGTTTGTTCTATGTATTTGAACATAAGTACTGTGTCTCAATTGAAAAAATTGGGTTTGTTTGATGGTTTGGTCCATAGCTTTTGTCTTACTGGACTTATTTTGCTGATATTAAACTTTAAATTGCTTTAAATTTGATCAAATTGAGAACAACTTTTTCAAGATAAAAATAGAGCCACCCTAATATTTCTATTGTTAAAATATAGTAAAATAATACTACAAAACTTAATATCTAAATATAACACAAATGCTAAAAGTTGTCACGTAATTGTGTTGCACTTTGAAAGCAATTTCATCTTAGTATTCTATTGAATGTTGAAAAGCTTTTCAACATCTTTTCAAGTTTTGTCTTCGTTTCTATGCAAACTTACAAAATAATATACTTTTGTTGCTATGAAAACAATTGTCACATATTTGTTAGATAATGATGATATTTACTAAATTCTTTTTTCGTAAAACTAGAAAAGGAAAATACAAACTTTGGTTAAAGAACAGAGTCTATACTATAGACTTATTTAGGTAAACTGTACAATGTGTTCTTTTTAAGAGACGACGTTTATTGTCGGAGTGTTGACATAAATAGATAATATTTAGTATTAATAGTATCGATGCTGATTAAATTATTACTTGGAGCGATGAATAGAAAATACAATATTCTACAAGACTATTATGCCTGTATTAAAAAAAAATATATTTAAAATTTAATAAAGGTTTGTTAAATAACATAGCAGTTTATGAATACGGAAGTAAGAATTTAAGTTTTAATTTCTTTTTTAATTTTTTGTACCGAAGAAAAAATAAAAAGAGGTTTCATATCGCAACGTAAACAATTTCTGAGGTAATACTTAGATAACTAAAATCTTATGCCTGGTCTTAGTTTAGTACACTGATAGAAAAGGCGTCATAACGCTGATGTATTTTGACATCAGTACTATGACAAGTGTCTTCCTTTTTGACCCCATGACACTTGTCATCATTGTGATGTCAACCTTAACATCACTTGACCAAAGTGTCATCAGAGGCAAAATGAAATTATGTCATCAATGGGATGACACATCGGCATCACAGAAATGACGAACATGTCCTCAGTGCGATGACGCAGTAACATCGGAGAAAGGACACATTAGCATCAATTTAATGACAGTTTGTCATTATGTCAAAGTCATTGGAATTGACTTAAGTCAAAGTGAGAGAATATTATTATTTACTTACCCTTTGCATATGTTTGTTTCACGTTTGTTGAATAACGACCTTTGTTAATAGCAGAACTCTCAATAATAAGACACCAGCACCATGCCTCATATGGTTTTCGTAATCATACTACTTTAAAAATTTCATGTATTTAGCTAAATAATTTAAAAGAATAGAGTTTAGGAATTTTTGCTTCTTATAATACATTGTAATCATGAAAATAATGTTAATAATATACAAAATGTGGCATCGAATTGATGTCACTATAGTCATAAAATAGATGACACGTAAAAATGACAAAATTGTACGAACACGTTAGTCATTGGATTGATGTTACTTTTTGCATCATTGATGCCATTTGTAGTAACATTGATGCCACAATTCTGATGTTAGGGCATCATCAATATGAAGATGCATTTTTCTATCAGTGTAGGCTTGCTAGATTCAAATTTGCAAAATTTTTCTATTTACTGGAAAAATTCTTGAATTTGAAAAGAATTCTTGACAATTAAAAACATTCTTAAATAATCTTTTTAAAAAAGAACACTAGTTGAAAGCAAAAATACAAGCAATGGAATTATCTACTAATTGTACCGAAATTTCTATATGCCTTTCAACATTTTTACAATGTTGCAGCAGTCGATATAAAAATTAATAAGTTGTAGGAAACTGAGAAAATTGGGTTTAATTAATTATTTCATAAATAAGAGTAACCTCAAAAAGGTCTACATCACTGGATTCAGCGTACTCGAATTAGGGTTCCCTTCTTGTAACAACAGAAAAAAAAAACAGTTTCTGGTTCAAGCCGTTTTGCATAGAGGAAAAACAAATGTTGATACGTGTTTGTGTTCCGAAGCAGCTTCTCAATATTGAAAAAAGGAAACGTAGTCTTAATTTATTTTTAAACAAATACTCTAATAGGCCTTTTACATCACAACGAAATGTAGAAGATTTGATTTGAAATCTTACTTAAAATTTGAGATGTTTACATTGTACTTTTTTGACACTAGCGAGAAATTTGTTTGTATAACAAAAACAGCTGACTGATTCTTGTGCATGGAAGTATTTTTTAGTGCTATATGGATTAAACCAAAGTTGAAACACTAAGTACTTCTAGGTTTTCAGTAGATTTGGTCAAAATCTAGAAGAAGTACATTTAGTTTTGTAGATTTTGCTCGAAATCTCGTAAGTACTGGATTTCTTTGTAGTGTAAATGGGCTTTAAAACAAAACGAAAAAATATTTATTTGCTTTGTAGCTTTGTTTAAGGAAGATTGTTAACGTAGTTTTTGGTTGGGCTTAAAAAAAATCTTGACAAAACATATTTTTTCTTATTTCTTGACGAGCACTGAGAATTCTTGTAAATCAAGAAAAATCAAGACCGTCTGGCAAGCGCGAAGGCATGGTAGGCTTATAACTATAACTATAGACAAGGCGTTTTTTCTCAGGAACGAAGAAAGCGAGGTCATAAGGGCGTTATGGCTAACAGTGTAAATATTCGCAGCAGTTGACAAAACAGCAGTAGGTCTATGCGAGTGTCTTCGCCTTAAAAAACCAAGGGTAATCCATAAATCTTTGCAATTGAATGAAGTGCAGCTGGCTAGAATATACGTACTCCAAAGTTCACAAAGGCACGTGATTTAGAACCGAATCTAGCGATTGTCATCTATTCAAATCCTTGCAGTGTCTTAACGTTTTAAATGGTTTGTGTTTTTTGCCCCTCCATCCGGTAGTGAGACAAGATGATTTTCTTTATCGAAGTCCCAAACATATCTACCGTTAGATTTTATTAATATTGTTTTGAAAGAGGCGCAGTCTTTTCATCCTTATATTTTTAGCAAACACAGTTCAATAGAAGGACTACTTATAAGCCTAAAATTAAAGGAAATTTATAAGACTACGCAGAAAAAATTAGAAATTGATTTGTATCAGCAAATTCGTAGAATCAAGCAAACAAGTTGTTGATTTTGCTCCTATTACTAGAATGATTATATTGATTACTCAAACTTAAAAACTAAAAATTGTGAATTTTTGTTAACTCAAAAGAGAAAAGTAGTACCCGACAGTCTATCCGTGGCGTTTAGTACACAGAGAATAATAATTTTAATTGTTATTTACACTTTATTTAAACGACCTGCACAACGACCTCGAAGGAGGCTTGATGATTGGCGAATTAAATATACGACTGCTTTGATATGCGGATGATATAGTATTACTAGCGGACGATGTAGAAACTATGCAGGATATGATAAAAAAATTAGAAAATTACTGTGATATGTGGAACATGGAGGTTAATCTAGCCAGAAATAATTGTGTTCAGAAAAGGTGGTAGGCTGTCAAGCCAAGAACATTTTATATACAAAGGACAACAAGTAAATATTGTAAACGAATATTGTTATTTAGGAGTTATTTTGACACCTAAAATGTCGTTCACGAAACATCTGGATAGGCGTAATGCGTTATCTAAATGTAGTATAAATGCAACCTGGCAAAGTTTTCTCAACAAATCTTCAATCTCATTATCGGATAAGTGGCGTCTATTCCAAGCGGTAGGCAGATCCATCCAGTCTTATGGAGCACAAGTTTTGGGAGGTACGCAGCTTGATGAAGTTGACAAACTGCAAAGGTATTTTATTAAAAGAATATTAAAGCTACCTGACTTTATACCAAATTACGCGGTATCGCTGGAAACAAAAGTGGACAATAATCATTTTTACACACTTAATTTGCACATGAACTTTATCTTCAAAACAATTTTTCAATACAGCAATACCAGACTACCACACAAACTTTCGTTAATGATATTAAATAAAAATATTTTTTGGGCAAAACAACTGGAACTGGAACTGGATATACAATTTGATGTGAACCAGAGTACGGCTTTGTGCGATTGCAAAAAATTCGCATTCAATGAACAACATCAAATACACTCATTTGTGTTCATGCAATCAAACTTTCTCAGCCACACACATTGGTGTTGTTTTAAAATTCATTCAAGTCATGTGCAGCGTGTTGGCCTTGCCATTCATACCATGTTTAGTTTCGTTCCTCAATTATTGCTTTGGTAAAAAACACATACAAAGAAAAATGCACAAAAATCATTGCTCTAATGCCTATTCAGCAGTTGCTCTGTATGTAGTACGTATTAAAGTTTTTTCATATGCTGGATTCGAAAGAAAAAAAATTTAAATGAAACTAAACGCACATAGGAACAAAAAATTTCCATAGAAACAGGAAGACTGTTTTTTTTTATCATTTCTTAAAAAGTATTGTTGCTTGTTTCGCTTTTAAAAACTACCCTGCAAATAATAGTACTAGTCCAAACACGCATGTAAAATTTAGCCCACTAGGACTAGTCCAAAAGTAACCCAAACGTATGGAAAAACATGGTCTATTTAACATTACGATGTACTACAACAGGACCATATAACCCAGCTTTGGATTACAAAGGAGTAGTATTAAAACTACTCCATGATATAAGAGGATTAGTTTTGAAGCCGTTTAAAAACTAACACATGTCGTTAAAAAACGAAGACATGTCGTCTCACTACAAGCACTTTTTAACAATGACATGGTCCGGTGGTCCAATATAATTTGCAGGGTAAACACAATAACAAATTGGACACAATAACTAGTTTATTTGAACTTATGCCTACAACAATCATGCCAACAAAGCGACTCGTACTCATGCCAATTTACATTCGTCTTTGTCTCATCGAGTGGGCAATGACTACTTGAATGCAAAAGCGTAAAAATGTCTGTCATTTGACTTAGTGCAATTGTGTTAATGCGTGCGCAACAATAAATGCAAGCAAAGCACTTTCAATAAAAAATTCACACATGCACAAATCAAATGTGTACAAAACGATGACAAAACTATCAACGTTGAACTTTGTTTTGCAGGCATAGAGTTAATGTAAATTACAGCGTATGAATAAATCAAGAAAAATAGTGATTTTTGCAGTTCTCTGATGTGAACATGGATGGAGAATAATGGATTAGAAGAGGCACAGCATTGTTACAAGAATTGAAGTTAAACCATGACATAAGAGATAAATATATTAACTCTACGTTTAATCGGTATAAAATATCTTTAATCCTTAAAACCAGATGTGATATGCTGCCATTAAACGCAAACAGTCTCAGAAACATACCAAATAGAACGTGTACCTTGTGTTATATGAGACAAGATGAAGACCTGCAACATTTTATGGCAAAGTGTCCAATATTGAAGGAATTCAGAGTAAAATATTTTGGAAAAACTATTATTGAGGAAAATAAGTTAATAAATATATTAAATGGAGATGTTTATGATGGGTGGAATATACTTTTAAGATATGTTGCTAGTGCTTTAAATTATCGCAACAATATTTTAAATGAACTCTTTTGAAAAAAAAAACGTAATGAATTAAAATTAATAAAAGATTTCAAGATGACAGACGACTCTATAGTCATTGTCATTTATATTATTATATCTTAATTTATAAGAAAATTTAAATGTACTATAAGAAATGAATTGTAATGTATTAAAAATGCTAAATTAAGAAAAATTATATATATAAATATATATATATATAATAATTTAAAAATTTGAATACGAAAATTGCATATTTGATTAAACAATTTTTGAATTTTCTGCGATGACGATTTTTGTGGTATTGAAAAAAAGGTTTGTAGGTATAGTTATTGAATTTTAAGTCAACAAACAAGTTTATTGAGTCAATAATAAAGTTGTTGCCCAAAATTTTTTAATAAATAAACAAAAATATAAAAAAAACAGACACAAGTGGCATAAATTCTGACTTTACTTTTTCTCAAATACTTTTTTTTATTCTTTTTTTATTGAATATGTAGAAATATTAAATGATATTATTATTAACTATGTATTACTGAGTGCTATTTGGCAAAGTGTAATTTTGATAAATATTTTCATTGAATCAAATAAAAAGTTTGTTAAACTAGAATTTTATTATTAACAAACAGTGTTGTTAAAAATTTTTTTCTGTGTATTCTCAATTCCTTAATTAGAAATTGCTTGTTTTTCGCATTAGTCCTCGTTCTGTCGCATACAGTTCTGTTTGTTGATAGTTTGCAGCTCCCCCGTAATGTGGAAAAAGCATAGTCTGTTATTTAAGTTGCCCAGGTATCTACAAATACCCCAGGTAATACAGTCGATTACCTCAGATTGCAAACTAGACCAGTTGGCATGCAACGCAAATTACGTTAGTTAAGGGGTATATGACTATTAATTGCAAAGACCTTAAGGTCCAATATCTATAATTCAGGAGTCATGGCAACTCTTATATCAATACGTAAACCGCAGCCTCAGCTAAAGCCGCCACATCGCCACAAGTTGACAACTCTCTAATAATGATGAAATCATCATGTCGTATAAGTATTAAATGTTTAAAAGCTAAAGTTGCTGTAACTTATACGCATACGGTATCGCTATCGGGATACCCTATGCGTACAGTCATATACTCATTTCCTTAAGTACGCCCACAAAATTAACTTGCACATTAGAGTGGTCCAAAAACACTTTTTGTGCGTTATATTTCAAGGCACATCAAAGTTAATTGTATGTCTCAATTTCCAGAATTCTTTCGAACATATAAGAATTTTAGTAAGAATTGTTTTATTTTTATATTTTTTTTTAAATTTTTTTCAACATTTTGCAGTTTTTAATAAAAAAATGTTTCCTTTTATTTTCGTTAAGCTTTCGCCACATGTATAACGCGGCAATATTAAATTATCAACGATTCTTATAAGATTTTTTGTCTAATCGACGGTGTGGCACTGCAATGGTACGCTGTTCTTGGTACGCCAAAATCTATCTCCTGAAAAGTGTTTTTGGTCCACTCTAATGTTCGCATATAAGCAAGTGAAAAATAATTCCATTTTATTAGGTGGTTGTTCATCATCTGTTAGTCGTTGTTAATGGATTCCCTTTTTTATATCTCGTTGTTTTCGTTGTAATTGTTTTTATTGCTGTTATTTGCTGATACATGTTTATTGTTCTGTTCATTGTTATACCCTTCACCGAAGGTAGAAGGGTATATATAATTTTTTCATAAGTTTGTAATTTTTACAATACTGATTTAAGTCCTTTTAAGTATACATATTCACGGAAAGAATTATTTACTAACAATGAATTGAACCAAGCCAAAAGTTACTTATTCTAAATACATGTGTGGCTTGGTCTAAGCAAAATATTTCTTTATTTAAGAAAATTTTACTAAGCCCGCACGAACTAAGTTGAAATCAAGAAATTATTTTTAAATTTTGGATTTTCTTGTTTTAAGAAACAAAATTGATTACTTTAGAAAATAAACTTCTTTCCGTTTTTTTTCTAGGTCCTTATGAGGTGCGAAGTTGACTAAATGATGTCCGTCTATACGTGAGTCCGTTAAAATGGGGCTTCCGAAGCCCCAGATATAAGGAGGACTAAGTAGCTGTATATTTGTGTCACATATAGGCCAGAATTGTTGGCTATTCAAATTCAGCCTGATCGGTGAACAATTGGCTGAGATATGACCAAAAAATCACGACTTCCTCAAATTTGACCCATTAATCTCTTGGGGTTGTTGTTTTTTTTTTTCTGTATGTCTGGAGAACGGCAAGAGCCAAAGTTCCACATTAGGAAATTGGTTATCAATACACAACATTTGACAAAATGTAGGCGGGATTGGAGAAGTGGGTGTGGTACAAAATATATTTATTCATATCTAAAGAACAGTAAGAGAACAATTTTACAATTTTGGTACAAAAAGATGGGTTATCTATACACAACCTCTCTTATACCATGTTCACACGGACAGCATTATTCGTGTTTCGCACTCTTATTCCTGTTTCGCGCCCCAAACCTGATTGAAACGACTTGTTTCCCCATACAAAATTTTGAGAGCGAAACAGGTCGTTTCATTTTAAAACAGGCTGCGAAACAGGAAAAATGTACTATCATCTCCAATTTTGATAACATTTATCGTTAGTTTATCTGAACTAGCTCTCAAAAATAAATCAAAATAAAGAAAAAACAAAATAAAAATTGATGTTTAATAAAATAAAGTGATTATTATAACATAATAATATTAATAAAAGTATTAAATAATATATTTTTAAGTTGTTTTTACTTTTTTTTTATCTATTTTAAAAAAAATCACACTAACAACACAAAAATAATGTCAAAATGAAACAAGAATGAATCGAATGAACAGCATGTTTGGCAAACTAGTTTCAGAGAGCGAAACGAGTGGTTTATATCGTCGTATGAACATAACATTTAAAAAGAGCGTGATTGAAGAAGTGGGCGTGGCGCTTCCTGTACAAAGACATTATAGATTATTGTATGTATGGAAAACGGTAAGAGGCAAAGTTTCCAAATTAGGTTCAAGCATCTTGGTTGTCGATACACAATATCCGACAAAATGTAAGACAAAAATATATTTTTTTAATATCTTAAGAATGGTATTTATAAAACTTACCGTTAATATCGCACCATGGTGAAGGGTATATGGCATTCGGCATAGCCGAATAAAGCACTTTTACTTGTTTCAAAATCTGTTTGTTTATTTATTCACTTGAAAACATTTTCATTTTTTATTCCGTTATTCTTTACGTTTATATTGGTATTTGTGATTGTGTGTATTTTATTTTGTAGTGAGAGGAATAGCAACAAATAATTTGTGTGTGTGTGTGTATATTATAATATTTTTTATTACTTCTTAACTTTTTATACTCTTTATCACATGTAGAAAGGTATGTACATATATAAGTACATAAGTCTGTACTGTATATAAGTTTGAAATTCGGTTTATAATTTCTAGTTACAATATTTATCTAAGAGCCCAAAAAGTATAAAAAGTATATAATGTATATATATATATATATATATATATATATATATATATATATATTAATGCAACATATTCATATCTCAAAAAATCAAACTTGGCAAAATGCGTTTAAAGTTTTCAAAATGTATCTTTATATACAGATTTAATAAAATATATTGCTTTAACTTCGGTTCAGTTTGAGATATAATACAGATATTTCTTTGCATATAAAGAAAGTGTGAAGGAACACTTTCGCTTACGTAAATTCATATTTTTGATTTTTTGCGATATGACTACGTTGCAATAAAGGAGCGATATAAATATGTCTATATACCCCGGCGTTCATCGGGGTCAAACTTTCATGGAATTTGATATAAGTACATCATGAAATCATGTTTCTTACTTTAAGCACATTTTAAAAATACTATATAAAGAAAGCCTATTTATGAAAATAAGTATATTTATTCAAGGTCAATATCTCGACAACAAAGCCACCTTTTGAGATTAAACTTAAGAGAAACCAGGTTCCGGACTAATACCATGTTCACACAGACAGCAATATTCATGATTGAAACAACATGTTTTACCATACAAAACTTTGAGAGCGTTTCGTTTTGAAACATGCTGCGAAACAGGAAAAATGTACTATAATCTCTAATTTTGATAGCAATTATCGTTAGTTTATCTGAACTAGCTCTTAAAAAATACCAAAACAAAGAAAAAACAAAATAAAAATTTATGTTAAATAAAATAAAGTGATAATTATAAATAAAATTATTAATAAAAGCATTAAATAATATTTTTTTAATTTGAACTTACTTTTTTATCTATTTAAAAAAAATCACACTAACAACACAAAAAAAAAATGTCAAACATGAATGATTCATTTGAAAGCATGTTTGGCAATCTAGTTTCAGAGAGCGAAACCAGTGGTTAAAATCGTCGTATGAACATAGCATAAAGTAATTTATTGTCGAAGTTTGGTGTCAATCGGTCCAGCGATTGTTGATTTTTTTTAAATAAAATTTTTAAATAAATCCGAAGCAGATGAATCAAGTAGAGAAAGATTGATTCAAGTACGGATTTTTAACCGCAAAATACTTACGTTATCCATATTCAATCCCGCATTCGTACTTGAAATAATCCGAAAATGAGAGTTATTTAAGTAAAACTAAGATTGAACCAATCTCAAAATACACTTGATTCAAGTATTATAAAGTTGATTCGTTCCCGAGTTCGTGTTTGAAATAAACCAAAAGTGAAATTAGAAGGAGAATTTTATTATGATTGATTTACTTACCCGTTTTACACATTACAGAATTTCACTTATAAAACACCAGCATCATTTCCGATATGGTTTTTGCTTTCAAAAGTGAATGTACATACATATATAACTAAAAATATAAACTAAATGAGAAGATAGAGTTCTCAATTTTACTTTCCAAACATGAAAATAATGTGTTTTCGTCTTGTTCTGTTGTTTTTGTTGTTTTGTTTACACACAACAATCAAATCTTCTTTTAACTACTTGTGTGGGGTTGTTGCCGTGTCTGCAAACCTTTGAAAAGTTAAATGAGATTAAAACGCTAACTTTGTAATTTAGTTTATTTTTTTTACTTGGTTTAAGAATTTTGTTCTTATATAAAGAAATTCCAAGATTGATTTTTGAGAGAAGTCCCATTTAGGATTGTTTTAAGTGCGTTTTTTGGTTATTCGTACTTAAGTTTTTGGCTACGACTCGTATTTAAAACAAGTATAAAAAACCTAATTTATTCCGAGTGTCTTTCTTTCTGTGTAGAAATATATATTTAACTCTTTTATATATATATATATATCCTTTCGAGTATGGAAGTCGGGGTCGTCTTATTAATGCGTCCGAAAAGAGTGCAGAGAAAATGACATTTGTCAAGTTAAACTGCAATTTGAAAAATTTTTCCATTAACTCTTTCAGGCACACTTTTATATGTGCATTTTTGCATTTTTTAAAACAAGACCTATCCAATTGGAAAGACCTTGATTTAAAGTTTATTTATTATAAGAATATTGAAAATTTTATTAAATGTGGTGGTAAATTAACCAACCACCATGATCTAATTGTGGTGAAAAGTGGTTTTATTTGTTCGGATGCATAGAGGAACTCCACAGGTCCTGCAATGCCATACAGTACGGACTGGACATGATTTTTTTTAACAGAGCAAACAACCTTTTGTTTTATTTAACTTGGGGAATTCCTGGTTTATAATTAAAAGTTTAAACATCATTAAATATATATATATATGTTAAACCACCGCAACCTAACGATAAAATTTCGCATAAATCTATCATCGATGATCTTAAAAAATGAAATTGTTAAGCTCTTGAAAACCAACCCAACATGAAAGAGTTAAACTCTCATGAAAAATAAAGAAAAAAATAACCATTATTGTTCGTGTAATTTTTATTTGGCATGCAGTTTAAATGGATTTTTTTAAATGGGAAGGGATTTTCGAAAAGTCCTTGTATCTCAAAGGGCAATGTAAAGCAAAAGGACTATCAGAGTCTTTCTTGTTTTTCATTCATAACATAATGCATTTATTTCATGCATCATGCGGCTTTAAATATGTAGTATCATGACTGAACTAATGAATGGGAGAAATACGCGGATTACTGATTCTTTTTATGTTAGTAAGGCTGTATTTAAATTCTTTTAATATCAGTTCAGTAACGAAAACCCTAAATTAAATGTAATTTTATTACTTGTTTTGGTTTATAAAAAGTGCTTTGCTTAATAATGCAATTATATTTTTAATTGTTATAATAGAAGTACCCTTCATAAGTATATCCTCTTCAATAAGTGAAAAGTATTAAAATTTTTTATCAAATTTATTTTAATTAAAACCAAATGAAAAACAAGTAAAAGTTGCCGAACCTTTTATTCCCTTCGTCATAATGTTGAAAAGCCAATTTTTCCCTAGCTCACACTAATGATCCGATGTGGCATCTCTTTGAATATATATATATATATATATATATATATATATATATATATATATATATATATACATATATGGCACGAACTGGAAGATATGGATGTGGACGATAAGCGGTTTCAACGGTGCCACTTGCCACACAGCTAACAAAATGGCTCTTTAATGCAAAATTAAGTTCTATCTGATATTTTGTGTGCGTTATTGTGCCAAAACCTTGCCCCAGGAGCGTGTTACGTTAATATTCCATCCACTGGGGAAAACATGTGTGGTCAATACCTGGAATTCAAAGCGTACAAAGCGTACATAGTAAAGTCGTTGGGAGATATCAGAACAATTTTTCTTTTCTGTTTTATAGTCGTACTGCCGTGGAGATCTTTCTTAGATAGATGTGGTAGATGGACTGGAGGAGCATGACAGGTTCTGTTGTGTTGATATTTATTATTCGGAAATTGAAAATCGATAGGGGCATCTGTTGCCTGGAAGCCGAGAAAAGTTTAAAATTGATACATCTATTGTGATCACGGCTTACCATAGATCTATCTGGTGCCACGGGTGCCAGAAGCCCCCGGTTAGCATGCCAGCGGACTGGCTTTTGGTTTAGGCCCCCGTAACTATGCTTCTTGCAGGAAATGCTTCTGCTTTTGCGCTAGCTTTACTATTCTGATAGAAGATTTATTTTCATCAAGTTGTTCTCCGTCCGATGGAAGGCACTTCCCAAGGCATGAACTCACAAAAGATTTCAGCGAAAGGCAGATTTTTTGATGAAGAGATAATTTCGAGGATCCCATGGTGGCTTTGTTTGAAGCACAAATCAAGGGGACGGGTGGTATGAATCGTCAGGAGAGCTATCCAGTTGTGATTGACACAATCTATAGTGACACAATCTATAGGAACAATAGGTGCTATTGTTATCAGAGCAGATGCTGCTGGCTATTCCTTAATCAGCAGAGGTTAAACGCTCCAACTCTTAATCAAGGGATAAGTGTATATTTTTGTGGGATCAAACGCTCAAAATTGTTAACTGTGTGTGTGTGTGTAAGCCGAGCATACACGGAACGGTTGGTAAACGCATTGTTTGTCAACTAGGTCAACTAGGCATGTGTAAATTACATACATACCTACTAATGTAGTGTATGAGACGCTGCATTAAATATTGATAAATATCAACAGCAACAATATGAAATAACACCAAACATGACTGCTCCATGCTGATCAATCAGAAGCCACACGTTTGCGAGACATACTTTTCAGTGTCAAATATAAATGAGTGCATCCCTAATTAACAGATTCTGATCTTAGAAATAATAAGACTTAGCCAGAATAAGTAAGAAATACTGTAATTTTTGTATAAAAAGGGCTGTAGTCAAAGAAACAGCAGACTATATCTGGTTAAACGGAAAGCGGCACTTCTTGCCTTTTTTAGTTACACAATTCTCATACTTTTGTCAGTTCTTATGAGCGCCGATTGATAAGCTTGAAACCTACAGCTGAATAAACTTAAATTGGGTTTAAGGAAACTAAAAACTACGAAACTTCTACACAAGTGCTCATGTAAATCATGGCCGCATTTGTACCAAAACCATGATTTCTCGAAGAAGAAGGTAGTCAGTTATTTGTCTTAACTTGGTTATTTATAGACCGATTTTGTTTATTTAGTTAACGCATTCGCTGCCATGGCTGTTTTTATGAAACCAACCCCTGAGGCCAGTTCAAGTTTATTATTCATAACGAGAAATAATGCGATAATATTGTGTAAGAAACACTGAAAAATTTTATTTAGGTTGCACTTTGCTATTTATAGGTAATTTTATGTAATACGAGATATCTCGTATTGTAGTTAAATAGTTACTACTACGAGTTATACCGTAGGGCTTTTTGCAATAGTTAAATCAATCAATTCTTTATGCCAAAATAACTTAATGAAGTCAACTTGACATGCCATGTCAAAAACATTGACTCTAAAAAACATTGACTCTAAAAAAACTAACAGTTATGAAAATGAGTCCGAGGTTAAATTTTTATTTATTAAAATATGCCATTAATATTTTACAAAATACGAAGAAAAGTCTGAATATTTACATGAAAGGTTAACCCAGTAAAAACTTCGCCTACAAAATAATGTGTTAAGTAATCAGAAAAAAGTAAAAATACTACTTCCAATTCCACTGAAAGAACCAATGAATTTTACAAGGGATGTCCCAAAATGAACGCATTTAAAAGTAAGTCATTATTTTTTACCTGAATACATTCAGAAAAAAGTAGAAGTTGTTATAGAAGTAGTTTTAGAAGAAAACTACTAAATAATGAGTGAAAGAAGCTATTAATTTAAAAAAAATAGGCTTACTTCGCTAATTATTTAGTAGCCCTCTTCTATAACTACTTTTTTCTGAATGTATTTAGGTAAAAAAATAGTGGCTTACTTTCGAATGCGTTGTAAAATCCATTGGTTCTTTCAGTAGAATTGTTAGTAGTGCTTTTATGTTTTTCTGCTTACTCAACACATTATTTTGCAGGCGAAGTTTTTACTGGGAATTGAATCAAAAAAAAGTTTTTTTAAGCATTTTCTGAAAATTTTAAAGAAGTCCCTAGCATTTGCTTCTTGATGCAAGAAATTCAATTCCATTTAAGAATCAAGAAAACCAGACTAATATTAAATAAATGAGCTTGATTTTAGAAATATATTTTTTTTTTTCAATAAAAGAAGCTAGTTTTGTATAACTTGTTTTTAAAAATTTTTGATCATATAACAAAAACGTGAATTTTTCTTTATGTAAGAAAATTGTACTAAATACGAACAAAATTAGTTATAATCAAGAAATGTTTTTTAGATTCTCTTGTTTCAAGAAACGAAATTGAATTCTTTAGAAACTTAACTTCTTTTCGTGTAAAGAAATTCAAATTTTAAGGCTAAAATATTTTCCTAATATTTTTTTTGAAAGAAGTGTTTTTAACTCCTGTGAAACAAAAGAAATTGTGAGAATCACTTGATATTCATTCGGTCATGCCGAATATGGTTCTCTTCTTGATTCGAGTTTGTTTATTTTTTGTCGATACTTTTAAATGTCAAAAGTGAAAATGTAAACACACACACACACACACCCATATCTGTATGTTTGTTTATAAATTCATGTTTGCATATATGTATGCTGGTTTGTTGAGGATGTTTGTAGATTTTTTGCTTCTGTAATCCGTTTAAATGGGATTAATATTCCACAGTTTTGTTCTTATATACATATTTATTAAATAAATTTTTTTAAATCAATATTTTTTTTTCAATTATCATTAAAAAAAATTTTAAATCGACATATTCAGCAATATTTCAATAGTAGTGAAGTTTTGTTTTTTTTTTAAAAAATAAAAAAGTACTTATTCATGCAAAAAATTTTAAACTGAAATTAAAGCAGTTTATAATTTACAGCTTTAAATATGTATTACATAATGTGATTTCATTTTATTTGAAGAACCCTTAAACATAAATTAAAATTTTAACAAATAGCATGTGGAAATTATTCTTTCTTAAACATAATACATAATAGTGGAGAGGGTATTATGCGTTTGTGCTGATGCCTTGAAATATTGGTCCTAGACCCAGACTTCGCATCAATTTTTGAATCGATTTAACAATGTACATTCGGTTGATTTGAACGTTTGATCAACTTTGGAACATAGGTTCGAATTCTTCTTCTTCTGTCATCCTTCTCTCCCGTTGGAGCATAGGGCCTCAACTTTTTCTTTCGAAAAGTAGTTGAGGTTTCATTCATCGTTATGTTTAAACATGGGTTTGGTACCTCAAAATTTATTGTGCCGACTGCCGTAGCAGGGGGATTTCTCGGGAATTCACGATTACCCCTTGGAGACTTAAATTCCTTTTGTTGACTTGAACTCATGTTTGTTTAACATCTGTAAATTCGTCATACAATGAGTGAGGGGTTCAAAGATGACTACGCTGTACAGAAGCCGTTTTCGTAGATGCCACTGCGCCGACTGTTGCTTCATAGGTAACCATATCAGCTGATTCAACCTCTGCTCACCTATGTTACTAAAGAACCCGCTGCCATTCTTTAGGCTAGATTTTTGTCACCCCCGGGTATTTTATTTCCCCGGTACCCGCCATATTTATACAATATGGTGAGTGTCCCCAATTCGCCATGGGAGGGTCCCGATGGAGGATCTAGCTAACCCCACACGGTTCGAATTACCACAAGACAAATCTTATTGAAAATAATGAGAATCTTTCCATACTTTTATATATCCTCCATATAAGCTTCTTTCGAGAACAGTGCCCAGTAAAAACTTCGCTTACTTTTTCAAAATGAATAGCTTCTTTAATTCATTATTTAGTAGCTTTCTTCTATAACTACATCTATAACAACTTCAATAACTACTTTTTTCTGAATGTATTAAAGTAAAAAAATAATGACTTGCTTTTGAATGCGTTCATTTTGGGACATCCCTTGTAAAATTCATTGGTTCTTTCAGTAGAATTGTAAGTAGTGCTATTATGATTTTCTGATTACTCAACACATTATTTTGTAGGCGAAGTTTTTACTGGGTGGTTTTGTGCCCATAAACAATCCAATTATATTTAAATCAGGGTTTAAAAACTGCAGTCGAAACCAAAAACTGTCGAACAAAGAACGAAAATTTGTGTACAACTTTTGGCTTTTTGATTTGGCTTGACAGCAAATGTTTACATTAAGGCCCCTATTATTAGTTACATTCGATAAACGATTTTCGCTGGATATCGAACATGGACTATCGAATGTTAATTTGGTATTATGAGTTGGCAGCACTGTCGAAATGTCGTTGTGCATCGAATTTTTCAACGAAAACAAATTTGCTTTCGACGCACACTGGGGTATTTTGTACCAAAACTGTGGATTAATTCCGAGGCCTCTCAAACTGATAGTTTTTGTTTAAAACACCTCAAAATAAGCCGAAAAAATTTTATAAAAATTATCGATAACTCGTTTAGTTATCGAGATATCTGGAGTTGAAGTTTAAAAAAATCGACAACTTTTTACCGTTTTATTTTCTTAGAGAATACCTCAAAATAAACCGAAAAAATAAGTAAGAATTATCGATAACTCGCTTCGTTATCGAGATATCTGACTTTAAAGTTTTAAACAAATCGATAACTTTTCAACGTTTTACTAGACCAGATAATTAACTATATGTCCAACTATATACTCCAAATATGCACATTTTGGGGACTTTGAACAAAAAACATAATTTAAAATATTTAATCACTTTTTTTGCTGCAATACTTGTATCTGAAAAATAATTCAATACCAGAAGTTGAAGGCTCCATACTCAGAACAAATAAGTAAGAATTATCGATAACTCGCTTCGTTATCGAGATATCTGACTTGAAAGTTTTAAACAAATCGATAACTTTTCAACGTTTTACTAGACCAGATAATTTTGTTTTGTCGAACTTCTAAAATTAGGCGGAAAACTAAAATGAAGTTATCGATAACTCGCTTAGTTAGCGAGATATCGATGATACAGGTTTTTCTGAATAATACGCTGAAATATGCAGAAAAAATTAAATTTTGCGATAATTCGACTATTAACTATATTAAATAAAAAAAAAACATTTCATTATAAATTTCAGTACAATCAATTAATTATGCATCATCATTATCATCGTCACTTTCTTCCTCGTAGGAATCACTGCCATGAGCACTATTATTGTCTCTGGCATAAGCTTTTGCCAAATTTAAGGATGGAGATTTAAACATATCCACAGCCGTTTTTGGTAGGCTGCGTAGTTTTTTTTCAGGCAATTTTCTCCTGCTGGATATTATTGGATCAGAAGTAATAAGCCACAATTTTAAAATGTCTTGATTCGACTTTTGTCGATCCATTTTTCTAGAATAACACTCTCTTTATTTTTGGACATCTTTCCTGGTAGCTTCCTGCGCTTCTTCCGATAATTGACCAATCGGTAACAATGCGTATGCTATTATTTCAGGTCCGTGAATAAAAAATTTATGCAATGTTGGAGGCATATAGTACCACGGATAATTTTCTACAAAGATTCTAGCCATTTCATGTGCATATTCCCGAAGCTTATGTACACAGAGAAAACAGATTCGTGATCACAACCGAATTTGGCGCCAATCGAATTTCGTCGGTTGCATGTACTATCATACAATTCGGTTACAATTACTGAAAATTTCGTTGCTTAGCATAATATTTATATTTTCATTTGTTGAACTCGAAGTAAAACTAATAACAATCGATAATTAGCTGCAATAAACGAATTAACATTTATATTACAAAATTTATTGACGAAAGCAAATTATTAATTGCAATAACCAATATTCAGTATTTCCCTGTATTAAATTCGGTTGTGATTCTAACCATTTGTACTAATTTTTAGAACTAAATTAAATTAGTTATTATAGCTAATAAAAGAACTGAAGGAATCACATTTCAGTTAGAATAACGTTTTAATACATTTTTAATAGTTGCAATAATAAATTATGTAACTTGATCAACCAATTTGTTTTCTGTGTGTACATTTACTTCATGACCACAAGAAACGACAATCATGCATTCTGACTATTAAATTAACGTTAATTTTCGTAATTTCCGCTGATAGTTCCGCATTCTGAAAAAAAAAACTCCTGGCCGTATTTCCGTCATTGGAGTTACCGAATCCGGATTTTGGACGATCAACAATTAAACCAGTCCTCTCTTTAAATTGTTTTTGAATTTCTGCTTTAGTTTTTTCGACAATTTGCTTTTCGGAGTCTGATATGAAAGTAATACTCCAAAACTAGAAGGCTAACACTAGGAAACAACAACACAAAACAAATAATAAATGTCAATAACAAAACAAAACAGATACACAAAACGCCAGCAACTCGAAACATGCGTGGAAATTGATCATTTTTGACCACTGACATTATGAACAAAAAGTAGAATTAATCAAAAATGCCACAAAAGCGCAGCTCAATTTTTTGCAGAAACATCGTCTACAATCCGCAAAAATAAAAAAACTAAATCAGAGCCCGATCTAGTCCGATAATTAACTTTATACTCCAAATATGCATATTTTGGGGACTTTGAACAAAAAACATAATTTAAAATATTTAATCACTTTTTTTGCTGCAATACTTGTATCTGAAAAATAATTCAATACCAGAAGTTGAAGGCTCCATACTCAGATTAAAATTTCACTTGAAGTTTTTTTTTATCGAAAAAACACTTTGATAAACTTGGAATATCAATTTTACAGCGAGCGCAAGCGAACAAAGAATGAAAGTGTAAATTCGAAAACACAATGCAGCTGCACTATACAACTTAGAGCCGTTATTTTTTCGGTTAGTGACGCAGAATTATGTATAGTTTCTATGGCTATTAAGTATTCGAGTGTTATTTCCAAATTAATTTTTTAATTAATCCACAGCTTTGATACCCAATAACCCAGTGTACGACGGTGCAAATAAATGTAAAAAACTTGTTGAAAATGTAACTTTTTATGTGTTCGAATACTACATATCATATTCTTTATCAGTTTTGTTCATTTTATGTAAGTCCAACGGCCTAAACAGCAATTGGAAACGCTCATATTCCTTATGGAATAAAATTCTTTTTTGACCAAAAGATTTGCAGCAAAGTTCAGCATGTAAAAAAGTGGGATGAAACTCCACTGAACAAAATTTTTTTTATTTTGAGTAACAGCTGATCGAAAATGTACTACTGTGAATTAACAAAATCACAATAGTAAATTTTTATCGAATGCGCGCCATAATATCAAATGAAAATTCGTTCGATCAGCTGATTCGACTACTATCGAAAATCGAATTTAGTTCAAAATAGGCACCTAAATTAATCAAAAGTAAAAGCAACATATTTTTTTTGGCCAATGACAAAAGAAGAAGTGGCAGTTTTTCTACTTTGACTGCAGTTTTTTAATGCTGATTTAGATTATATATGGACCAAACTTATTTCATTGCAATCTAAATCGCTCTAAAAAATTTAATTGGAATCGGTCCATATTTGACCATTGCTTCAAACTAAATACTTCCTGTGAAAATAGCTTTTTATGCCATAAATTTCCTTATAAATATTGTTGTTCACATACCAATTGGCGACAATTAGTTTTATAATGGCCTCTTTGTCATGACAAAATGATGTACTGGCAGGTCCAAAATTAACCATACGTCCATACAAACCTCTTTCAAATTAAAATTTTATCGATTTGAACTTTGAAAATATCAGTTAGCACTATTTAAGCAAAAATGAAAATGAGCTGTAATGAAAACTATTTGAGGTTTTAATTTAAGTTACACGAATTTTTATAAAAATAATTACTAAAATTTTAAGAAACGCGTAAACATGTTAACTGAACTCGAAATGAAAAAATTGTGGAATTAATTCTATATTTTATAAACTGTTGGTCGGATTGGAATGCAGTTCGGGGTCACATTTTAAGAGTTGTAGTCGAGTTAAAGTCTTGGATTTGAGGTATATAGACCTAGCAGGAGAGGTGCTATAGGTTCCCAAATTAGCACACCTCGGGTAAACCAAAAACTAAAAACGATCCATGTTGGCCATGACTTCGTCTGGGGTGCTCCATTCGAAAGGTCCAATTTTGAGAGACTCGTTTGAGTTTGTGTGACCCGATAAGTTTATTATAATTGTGCAATACGAATACTAACACCCGTGCTTGGTAGTCATTTTATTTCTACAAAGACAAATTTTTGGGAATTTTCGGCTGTTTTTATGGGAATTGTGGGATTCGTTTTGTAAATTTTTATTTTTTTAAATGGTTTGTATAAGGCATTAAAAATGTATTTTATTGGAAAATTTCATTAAATAATATTTGCTAATAAAGATTTTCTTGCACAAATTATAATTTATATTGTTGACAAAAACTCATGAACAAATTTTTGCAAAATTTCGGCAGCGAGTTTTAAAATTACATTTGTTTTTGAAATCTAGACACAATTCCCAACCCTTTGATTAATAATGTGTCTACTTTGTAATAACAATTTTTATTATTTTATTTTATGAAGTAATATTTTTTATGTTGAAAGCACTTTTTTAACAAAAAATGTGCACAATGCAATATTTGACAGATGACCCTTCAGTCAGTGAACTCGTTTTTATAAAAACCACATTTTAGAAAAATTGGAGATAGCACTATTTGAATAACAACCCTCGATATGTTATATGTAGATCAAGGACCGGAAAACGTTTTTTTTTTATGTTTTTCAAAAAATGTTTATCATTGGTGTTCGAAAAATACTTTAAACTGTACAAAAAACAAAGAATGATAAAAATATTTTGTTTGATATTGTTTCTTAAAGTTCAAAATAATAAAGTTTTCATAAAAAAGTTTTTAAGAAATTTTTTTTTTTTTTTTTTTGTACAAAAAATTACGAACCGAAAATTTAATTTTTTTCATCCGTACAAAATAAAATTGTTTTCATCACTTTAAAAAAATTAAAGCAAACACAAAAAAAAAGATATTTATTTTTTCAGTACAATTTTATACATGAAAAGAAAAAAAAAGACTCGAAAACTTAAAATTTAATCTTTTTATTTGACAATTTTAAAACTCATACGTACAAAATTATAGTAAAAATTTTTAAAACTAATTAGTAATAAGTGGTTATAAAATTACAAAGATTATCCTAGAATTAAATAGTAACTTTATCAATTAGTTTGATGTTAAGTTTGAGCAATAATAAATTCTCTAAATGGTCAGAACTTAAATTCCTTCTATTTTTGGTCATAATAATTGGCAAAGCACTGAAGGCTCTTTCCACAGATACCTGTGTTGCGGGTACAGCTAATGCAACAGCAGCTAGTTTTGATAATAAGGGATCTCTAAAGCTTTTGTTTTTCCAGAATTCCAATATATAAGCACTAAATGGCAACTTTTCCTCGTGTTGCAGTTTTTCTAATCAGTCCTGCACAGACGAACAATTACGGTTTGCTACATTTAGTGAATTCATTTCCAATGTACGGTAACGTTCTACATTACTACCTGTTGTTGACACGCATTTGCTTGCTCTGTCTTCGCCCAAGTTATTGTCGCTTGTCTCGCCATTAATTTTTAATTTATTGTAAATTGTAAGGATGTGAATGAGACTGAAAAACATATATACATACATATGTATATTTATATTGTTTTATGAAGTTTGGAAACGAATGCATTTATGCATATAGTACATAAAGTTAAGATAATTACAATTGCTGTTTTTTTTTTGACTCTCATTTAGGTAAGCTGATCCTTTGTAATTAAATCTTTGATCCATATACAAAGCAGCTTAAAATGCTTTATTATCAACCAGAGTTTATTTTCTTTTCTTTAAAGATTCTTTTAATGACTTAGCAATTGAGTTATTGTTTAAAAACTCGTCAAGCTCAGTTTCACACACGAGCCATCTAAAAAATCTCCCATAACAAGTTGATTGTACTGCAAGAATGTTGTAGAATCTGCAATTGCCTTGAAGCTTTCTTGGAACAGCTTATAAAATTCCCAATCAACTTTTGTAGTAAATATGTTGCTAGATTCAACCCATAGTTTGCATTTCATCAGCGATTTAATCATTTCATATGTAGAGCTCCATCTTGTGGAGTTGTCTAAAACTGGTAATGGGCCGTGTTTCGACTCTCGCATTTTTTTTCCTAATAAACTTGACACTTTCCCGACATTTACTCACTTCAATTTTTAACCTCTTAAGACCCGAACATTAACCCATTGAATTTTTACATTTCTTACATATTTTTTATAGCATTTGGGGCGCAAATAAGAAAACTGTATATTTTTTTTTAAAAAATTTTATTTAAATTCTTAGAAATTAATGGTGCACATATGTGAACTTCAGGTCTTAAAATATGAATAATTTCAACGTAAGTCCTTAATTTCTTAAGATCTGAACTGAACCGATTGAGTAAAGGGTTTATTAACTATTTTTTTTTTGTCATATGAGGTGTAATTTAAATTTCGGTTTTTATTATTTTTTTAATTTTTCTATTTAAAGTTGTAGAAAAAGAGGTGCACATATGTGTACTTCAGGTCTTAACGATTAGTTATTGAAGAAAAATGTCCAAACAATATGGTTTTTTCAAACTGTTAAATTCAAATGTAAGAATAATGGCTAAAACTTCTTAGCCCTGCCATTTTTTGATATTTTTTTGAAGCGCAGTAGCTTAAGGCAAGTAATAAAACTGTTTCTATTGGTCACACGATGTCGCTAGTCTTTAGAACTTGTAATAAGTTAAGGTACACATATGTGTACCCATGGTCTGAAGAGGTTAAAATTTTAACACATCCAATGCTACTAATTGCAATGTATGTGCAGCACAGTGCACAACTGGTAAAAATTCAGAGACGTAATTGGATGTATTATCAAACATCTGATCGTTAAAATCTTTATAATATCTATATCGTTTTCAGAATATTCTTGCAGGAGCTTCGATTTTTTTACAACATTTGCTCCATTGTCTGTTGTAACAGAATATACCTGGCTTAAATTTATATTAAATTTTTGAAGGGTACTTAACACTTGTTCCTTAAGATAGGTGGAGTGATGTCGTTCTGAAAGTTCTACCATTCCTATTGTGAATACCTCAACTTCAAAATTTTTTTTAATTATTTGAATATTAATTCCCATTATACTTCTCTCCATTCTACTTGCAATGTCTAATTTAAGGCAAATATATTTTTGATGCATAATTTCTTTTATTTCTTGGCAAAGAGATATTGCCATGTCATTTATGGTCACACCAATCGATTTAGAATTATACTTTATTCCAAATCCATCTGTCCACGGTTGCAGAAGTTTCTGAAACGCTTGATTGTCAAAAACGCGGAATGAAATATGCATTTCCGTTACCGCTTTAACTACTGATTTAACAAATTCACTTCTGTTCATTTTTAGGGAAACTTGTTGAAGTTTGAGTTTCTTTTTTTGCTGTGGCGAATTTGAAGATTCACCTTCTTCCATAACAATATGCCCGCTGTGTATTGATGAATAATGACGCTTGACATTTCCCATATGAGCCTTAAGTTCTTTATTACACAACAAGCACTTTCCTGTACTGTTTTCACCCAGCTCTAAGTAACACTTTATATTGTAACGTTTTTCACGACCCATTTATGCACACAGTTTAGTATAATGTATTATAAAAAAAACTTTTTTTCAATTACAATTTTAAGCACAATTTTATATTATAAATTTAATTAAAATTCAAAATTGAGTTTTTATTGTGTTTTTTAAAAACAAAAAAAAAAAATATTTTTCTCAAAAACGTTTTTTTTAAGAACTTTATTATTTTGAACTTTGAAGAACAAATTAAACAAAATAATTTTTATTTTCTTTTTTTTTTGTACAGTTGAAAACATTTTTTGAACATCAATGATAAATATTTTTCAAAAAAATAAAAAATTAAAAAAACGTTTTTGTGTATTTTTCAAATTTTTTATTTATATTTTTTTTTTGATATGTACAAAATATATATTGTACTTTAAAAATAAATACATTTTTTTTGTGTTTCCTATATTTTATTTTAACTGATAAAAAAAAATTTTTTTTTGTACGCATGAGTTTTGAATTTTTTAAATGAAAAACTTAAATTTTAAGTTTTCGGTTCTAAATTTCTGATTCCTGTAGTGCGATTCACTAACTTTTATAACGATAATCGAATCGTTAAAATAAATATAACGAAAATTTATCGAATATGCTATTCAGTAAAATTTATAACGATATTCGCTGTCGTTTAAAATCAGCTGTTACTTTAAGCAATTTTTTGTCGTTATTTTAGCGACAATAATTTAGGTTGTGTTTATTTAATCGATAAAATGTATTTTATGTTTAAAATAGCTTACATACATACAAAGATATATTCATATGTATATATATGAACAAAAACTAAATCCTAAATTTAAAATTTACAAAAAAGCATATTAAGAACAAAAACCAAATTCTAAATGTAAAATTCACAAAAAAAAAAATATAAAAACATAAATTAACCCTTCGTCTTACTCATGAGTCTGGCCAGACCTTTTCCAATGCATTTTGAATGCAAAAACATTTGTAACACAGGGGGTTAAGAATAATTTTATTTGTTTTTATTTTATTCTCTTTTGTGCTTTTCGTTTTTTTTAACATTTTTAAGACAGAGATGTTACAAAAATACAGCTGTTTTCTATCGTTAAAAAAAAGTTACAGAATCACACTATCGTTACTGCAAGCGAATATATATGTCGACAAATATAACGATTGTCGGTTCGTTAAAAGTTAGTGAATCGCACCACTGATGTAGATGAAGATATCTTAATAATATTCGGCACAATGAAGTTTTAAATGAATGCTAAGCTCACAATATATAGAAGAAGAGACACTGCAGCACTCACCCAATCAGAGGAGCGATAAACACCTACATCTGTGAACAGAAACAGTGATGAAAATATTTTTTGTCTGGCACTGGCAGGACATTAAATAAAGTATAAGGATAAGATTTGATTAAAAATTGTTTGTTAATTTTAAACATATAAATTTTTAATACATAAATATTGAGAAAAAAAAAAATAAATCTTAAATTATGAGTATAATTTTTCGGTATTTTTAATAATTGATAGGTAAAGTGCTTAAAAAAGTAGCTGAAAATCAGCAGAGGAATAAAGAAAAAAATTTCCAACAAAACCGCATCAAAAACAGAATTTTTATTTAAATTCGATTATGTCAACTTTATTAATGCCCATTTCATTGATACAAATACAACTATCTATAATTTTCTTATTGAATTATTCCTTAACCTCGGAGTGGGTTTGGCTTGTACCAAATAGCAAAACATCTTATTACCATTGCAAATATCTATGATTATACAGGTTTTTTTAATATGTTGAACAAACTAGATAATAACGAATATATATAACCGATATATCGGCTATACTTCAAACTTTCCGATATATCGGTATAGGTGAAATTTTGTAGTCGATACGACGAAACTGTTTATACATTATTTGCATTATTTTTGAACAAACAATTTAATTTTCATGCTTATTGTTTGCATAGCAACGTAGAGAAATAACACATGAAAAAGCAGAGCATAAAATTAAAACAGAATTATGAAATTATTTTATATAACTTATGAATCAACGGAGATGGAGAATAGACTTAGCGTAAGATATAAATAAAAGATTTGAGGCTTTAAGATATAATGAAACCAAATTTTTATCTACAATTTTGACTCTCGATACAATGCTCGATTATTTCAAAGAGAATCGACTTCAGTCATATCGAAAAAACTTCTTATTGAGCTTCAAACTCTGCATTCCACCCTTATAGGTGGTACAAGTTCTGATAAGCCTAAAAGAACGGGCCTTTGGAGCGCTTGTGAAAAATTTATAAGAGAATCCAAGGAGGTGAGACCTTTTGCATCTTTTGCTGTAATTTTGCTAAAGGCTAGTTTAGTCTTATGTATTCCTTAATACTTTGTATGACAGAAATCTAATACCCCTGACAGACATATAGTTTCAATACCATGGTATGCATACTACAGTAGTATATAAACCATCAATATACCACTTTGTTTCATGATTTAATTGTAGTTTAGGTTGACACACATGTAGTATACCATGATAGTATAGTATACAAATCCTATGTCTGTCAGGGGTATAATGAGTTTTGTTTCGACTGTCAAATAGTCAAAAAATCTAATTCAATATAACAGTTTGTATTCACACTATCACTCATAAACATGATTTTGTTAAATGCAACCCTGATCCAATGAAAAGTTGTATTGTTTAGAAAAATTTCAAAAAGTGAAGGAGTCGTTTGGATGTAAATTTTTTTTTTTCATAATAATGGTTGATTTTTTAAGCGTTGTTTTTTTTTAAATCTAATGAAACACTCAAATTTGCATTATATTCAAAATTGTTATTGGAATCGATAAATTGGTCTTTGCCATTGACTTTTTAAAAATACCTTCATGTAAATGATGCCCGCGGCTCCGGTTCAAATTATCCATTCGTAAAGTCCAATTTTGCACCACTTCAATCCACTTCAATCGTGTTTGGCTTGTCCACATAAGCCAACGGCTTCACATAACCCCACAAGAAATAGTCAAGAGGCGTCAAATCACATGATCTTGACGGCCAACTCACAGGGCCATTTCGAGAGATAAACTGCTCACCAAATTCATCCTTCAATATGTCCATTGTTCCCCGAGCTGTGTGGCACCGTCTTGTTGAAACCACATATCAACCAAGTCCAACTCAGCCAATTGGGGCAAATAAAGTCACGTATCATGGCTCGATAACGTCCGCCGTTGACGGTAACGTTTCTTCCACGGTCGCCTTTGAAGAAAAATGGACCGATGATGCCACCAGCCCATAAAATACACCCAGCTGTCGTTTTTTTCGGGATGCATCGGTAACTCTTGTGCGGCATGTGGCTGTTCTTCACCCCCAGATGCGGCAATTTGCTTGTTTACGTATGGCGATAATCGCTGAACACAATTTTTCGATGTAACAAACGATGGACATTTCGCACAGGGCAAGAATTTTGATAATAAATGTCAACGATTTGCAGTCGTTGCTCGTTTGTGAGTTTCTCCATGATGAAATAGCAGAGTATACTGAACACTTTTCACTTTCACAGATGTGCTGCCAGCCCAAAAAACTTAATTCATAAAAAATCACCCTTAACTTGTCATTTTTAAAACAAATTGCAATCTCACTTTTTATATATTTCTTGAGTGTTTGACATGTATTAATACAAAATATAACAAGTGATCAGTTTCATTGTAAACGGACGTGTTTTTATTAAGCTCCACAGTTTTTTCTTGCAATTATTTATTAAATTTCGTTAAAATAAATAAAATTTACATTGTATTAATACAACCAGTTTTAAAATCAATTACAATCAAATAAAAACTTTTAAAAATCCTTAATCTTATTAAAAATCTACAAAATAAATCGTAATAACTGCACAACAAACTAAATTAAAATCAGAAATCATAAACAAAAATTCTCTTAAAAGCAAAATAAACAGAAAATAAACAAAACATAATCAGAAAATATAGAATTCAACAATAACAATAAACCTTTGAAAATATTCTACTTGTATACATATTTTTACATCAATAACAACAGAAACAAAATAATAATAAACAAAACAAACAAGTGCTTGATCTCTCTTTTTATTTAAAAAAAAAGCAATAATAACAATAGTAACTCTTTTAATACAAATACACATTGTCATAAACCAAGTAATTATATTTACTCAAATAGTGCTGCCAGATACTGTAAATTTATTAGCCCGATTTTAAACATAATAAATCCCGTTTTTTAACTTGCAAATTTTATACTATGGCTTGTTTAACAAAAGGTTGTACAATTGAAAGTGATTACGAAAGAATGATATGTTGCTGGTTATGTAATGAACTTTGTCACTTTAAATGTAGTGGTCTTACCGCAACAGTTGCTGAATCTATTTCTAAGTATAAGGGCCTACATTGGTGTTGCCCCAACTGTAGACAAATAGGTGTAAGCTTTTATCGCTTTTTCAAGGGAACAAAGGATAATTTTCTTGAAATTCAAAATGAAGCGTTCCAGCTTTCAGATCGTATTTCTGCGTTTGGTAAACTTTTTGAAGACTTTAAGTCGCTTGATACGCTTAAATCTCCGTCACAGTCGTCGCCAAAACGACGTAAATCAAACAGAAAGAATAAGGATAAACCTGATGATTCTGCCTCATCTACAACTACTCCAGCCAACTCTTTAATTCCGTTTATGAAAACTCCTTCTCTTAACAATCCTTCAACTTCTAATACTCCATTTAATTATCCTTCAACTTCGATTACTCCTGGTATTCCTCTAACTTCATCCGTAAAAATTCCATATAATAGTAACACAAATGCTACAATTGCATTAACCACAAATCCTACAATAACAGCTTCAAAGATTACTGATAAATCAATAAATAATCCTGAGGTTCCTCTTAATTATGCCCAGGTCTTAACTTCTACTGCTCTTCCCCCAAATATTACTGAAAGTAACTCTATTCCTGATGATAACGTAATTGTTCACAGAGAATTACGTGTAATACCTCGTCCGAAATCAATCTTCATATCCCGTCTTGCCTCCGAAACTACTATTGAGGACATAAATTACTATATTACTACTAAGTTAAACTCAAATGCTGAAATATCAACTTATAAATTTTCATATGCACAACCCAGAAGTATCGCATCATTTAAAATAACAGTTTCAGCCGAAATGTATGTGAAATTGATTGATCCATGTTTCTGGCCTGATAACACTCTGGTCCGCGAATACAGGTACAAAGAAAACCAGAGAAATAATAATATAACACGCTTACCTTCGTCATCCGGTCAAAAAAACTAACTATCTCTTCTGATAACCAACTGTATATTACATACCAAAACGTTCGTGGTCTCAATACTAAGCTTTCCAATCTGTTTATAGAAAGCTTCACTTTTGATCAACATATTATTGTTTTAACTGAAACCTGGTTAAATTAAAAGACCTTAAATACTGAAACTTTTTGTAATGGATTCAACGTATACCGACTCGATAGAGAAACTACTACAATTGGTGGTGGCGTCTTAATTGCTGTTTCTTGTCTTTTCTCATCCGAGGAAATTAAAACTAATACTTCTCACAAAATAGAATTTATTGCTGTTCGTATTAAACTAAAACACAAACATATTTACCTAACCTGTTCATATATTCAACCGAATTCTGATGCTCTAACTTATAATCAACATTACGAGAACATTAAATCCGTCGTATCGTGTGCCCAGCCAGATGATTCAATATTCGTTTTTGGTGACTTCAACTTGCCCGCAGTTTCTTGGAGATTCTTACCAGATTCATTTTACTATACTCCCACAAATTGCAATGACTATATTGATGTATTTTTTAATAATCTTTATGACTTGTGCCTTTTCCAATTTAACGGTGTTTACAACGAATACGGAAAACTATTAGATTTGGTGTTTGTGAATGAACCTGCTGACTGCTCATTAACTCGTGCTTTTCCAATTTCAAGACCTGAAGATCGTTATCATCCCACTATTGACATTTCTTGTAACACCCCGTTTGTTAAACGTAAAGCTATGGTCAATAACAATAAAGTCTACTGTTTCAAACGAACAAGTTACAACGAGTTAAATTGTCTTCTAAATAATACAAATTGGCTTGATAAGTTATCTATTTCAAATGGCACAGCATCTTCCTTCGATACTATGATTGATACTTTCTATAAAACTATTTTTGAATATTTAGACGAATGTGTTCCGAAAATCACTGTGTTTAAGCAGTCAGGTCCTCCCTGGGGCTCAAGACAGCTGTCTAGACTTAAAAATATAAAAAATAAATATTACAAAAAATATAAAGAATCCGGATCATTTTATGCTTATGGTAAATATTCTGTATCTCGTGCTGAATATAATTTACAAAACATGAATCTATATAAAAATTACTTAAATGAAATGAAAGTTAAATTTAAACATGATCCTAAATCATTTTATAAATTCGTAAATTCTAAACGTAAATCTACAGGCTATCCAACTATAATGAAGTACTTAAATAATGAGTCCAGTGATGATTTGACAATAAGTAACATGTTTGCCAACTTTTTTGCAACTACATATTCTGATGCTAAATACAACAACTCCAATAATTACCCTTACGTGATTGATGAACACCAGTCAATATCGTTTTCTCCAATTATAACTTCCCAAATAGTAACCAGTCTGAAAAGTGTAAAATCATCTTTCTTTAGTGGACCGGATGGTATTCCAAGCTGTATTTTAACTAACTGCGCTTATGCTTTTGCCACACCTTTATCAATAATATTTAACCATTCAATTAGATATGGCTACTTTCCTCAACTTTGGAAAGAATCTTATATAATTCCGCTATTTAAGTCTGGAAACAAATCAAATGTTGCAAATTATAGAGGTATAGCCAAACTAAGTGCTATCCCTAAACTCTTTGAAAAGTGCATAACTGATTCTCTCTCTCGTCAAGCATCTTCATTACTATCACCTTTCCAGCATGGTTTTAGAAAAGGTTGTTCAGCAATTACCAACCTACTACAACTAACCACTATTATACATAATGGATTCAATAATACCCAAATAACAGACGTAATATACACAGACTTCAGCAAAGCCTTTGATAAAGTTAACCATAGCCTTCTTCTTAAAAAACTATCAATAATGGGTTTTACTATCAACAGTCTTCGCTGGCTTGAGTCATACCTTACTTATAGGAAACAAAGTGTTCGTTTTAATAATACAACATCAAGGAGCATCATCGTCAATTCTGGAGTACCGCAAGGAAGCCACCTTGGTCCAATCTTATTTTCACTTTTTATAAATGATCTGCCGAGTGCAATACACAATTGTAATGTGTTAATGTATGCCGATGATGTAAAAATCTTTTTAAGCTACAAAAAATCATCGGAAATGCTCAATCTTCAACATGATTTAGATAATTTTTATAACTGGTGCAATATCAACATTATGAATCTCAATTTAACAAAATGTAAACATATGCGCTTTTGTAGAAAATGGAATCCTCTGGGTATCTATACTTTGGGTGACTGCCAACTTGAATTAGTTAAAGAGATTTTGGATCTTGGTGTTTTACTTGATCCAAAATTAGATTTTATAAAACACATTACATCAACAATAAATAAAGCTCGTGGTGTACTTGCCTTTATAAAACGTTGGGCTAAGGAGTTCACTGATCCTATGATTACAAAGCTGTTATATACATCCTTGGTAAGACCTATCATCGAATATGGCTCTATTATCTGGGATCCTGTTTATGATGTTCACATAAACCGAATAGAATCTGTCCAAAAACAATTTTTATTGTTCTGCTTGGGAAACTCAACTTGGAATCCTTCTGACGTACTTCCATCTTACTCTGTCAGACTTGCACGCGTTAAATTACCATCACTAGTAAGCCGAAGAAAAATGCTTAACATTGCGTTTTTAGTTAATTTGCTTAATGGTAACATTAGTTCTGAATTCCTGCTTAATAATGTTAAACTCAACGTTCCTCAGCGATCAACCCGAAATTACATACCATTATATCTTCAGACCTTTCAAACAAACTATGCAAATTCTGATCCTTTTCGGAGAATTTGTAAAGATTTTAATGAAATGTATAATTTAGTTGACTTTTCTTTAAGTGCCAGTGTCATTAAACGTAGTATTATCTTGTTTTTAAATAT
Source organism: Pollenia griseotomentosa (assembly GCA_963931875.1). Classification (NCBI taxonomy): domain Eukaryota; kingdom Metazoa; phylum Arthropoda; class Insecta; order Diptera; family Polleniidae; genus Pollenia; species Pollenia griseotomentosa. The sequence goes on from OZ007563.1 coordinate 146,362,274, forward strand.
ATAAAATTATAAAATTGTTTGTAATTTAATTATAGTCTGTACGGATTTAAATCCATAGACTTAAATAAAAAATAAAAAATAAATAAATAATAGTATTAACTAGCCTTAAAGAATAAGTCGAAAGATACCCTTATTAATAAAATGCAGATTCACTTGTTTAAGACCGCAATGACATGTTATACCCAAACTTAAAAAATAGCGCAGAAATTCTAAGTTTGCAAATTAGTTCTGTTGCATCTGAGAGACTATTTTCCCCTGCAGGTTTTGATCAAACGGTCTTGCGAAAACGTCTATCTCTGCAAAAGTTGAGAAAACTTTGGCTTTTAAACAAAAAGTCTTATGCCCAATTTTCAGGATAATATTTAAATCTATATTAAGTTAATTTTCATAAAAACTTAAATCACATTTAAATACAGATTGATTTTTTGAGTTTTGTTTAAAAAGTCTTATTTAATTAAGATAAAAGTATGGCAGCACTACTAAATACAAAAAAATATCATAAAAAAGTGTATTTATTTACATGGTGGCCTCAAAAAACAGTAGTCTGCTGTTGCTTTGCCTGTTGTTGTTGTGTTGGTTTAATATTGAGACCACCTTGTTAAGTTTTAATAATGGAAACTTAAAATTAATTTAAATGGTGAATTAAGTTACATTTAAGTGTTTAGTGAAGAAAAGAAATTTGTATTTAAAACGATTTTAAACATAAACGTGTTTTAATATCAATCCTAAAAATTGGGCATTAATAATGGAAATTTGAAATAATTAAATTTTTACGCTGTTATTTTTGTAATTTTTTTTGCTAATTTTATAATGCGTTTTTTTTTTAAAACAAAGCATTAAATCTTAAATATGAGTATTTTCTAACACTGCAATTTTGTATAAAAAAATTACTCTAATTTAATGTTTACTTGCGTGTCGCTACATCACTAACGGAAACAACATAAATGGAGATAGGCGCCTTTGTTTTTATACCCCTATTATACATATACCCTGCAAATAATTTTGGACCACCTGATCCATTTTGGTAAAATGGACTACTCCATGGACTGGTCCGATGTAATGCAAGCATGGACCATGTCATTGTTAAAAAGTGTTTGTAGTGAGACGACATATCTTCGTTTTTTAACGAAGTGCTTTCGTTTTTAAACGACTTCAAAACTAATCCTCTTGAGTATACCATGGAGTAGTTTTTAAACTACTCCTTTGTAGTCCAATGCTGGGTTATATGGTCCTGCACTAGGACATCGTAATGCCAAATAGACCATGTTTTTTCCATACGTTTTGGTTACTTTTGGACTAGTCCTAGTCCCTTGTGGGCTACTCTTTACACGAGTGTGGACTGGTCCTATTATTTGCAGGGTAATTACATGCATATGATTTTTCATTAACGCAAAGAGATGAGCGTTTGCAATAAGTTTATTCTATATCCCTGCAAATAATATTGGACCACCTGATCCATTTTGATAAAATGGACTACTCCACGGACTGGCCCGATGTAATGCAAGCATGGACCATGTCATTGTTAAAAAGTGCTTGTAGTGAGACGACATGTCTTCGTTTTTAAACGATGTTTTCGTTTTTAAACGACTTCAAAACTAATCCTCTTGAGTATACCATGAAGTAGTTTTAAAACTACTCCTTTGTAGCCCAAAGCTGGGTTATATGGTTCTGCCCTAGGACATCGTAATGTTAAATAGACCATGTTTTTTCCATACGTTTGGGTTACTTTTGGACTAGTCCTAGTCCCTTCTGGGCTTCTCTTTACACGCGTGTTTGGACTGGTCCTATTATTTGCAGGGATAGACTAGAGCCCGGCAATAATAATGAAATTTTTATTTTCACAATGAAAATTTAAATTTATGAAGGCAATTATTGAAATATGTTGCTTTTATAAAAAAAAATTTTGATTTCATAAATTTAATGGCATATTACATTAGATGTATGAAATAATTAAATCTTACATTTTTTCATTAACAATTAAACATTAAACATTTTTTTAAGGAAACTATAATTTTGTATTAATTTATGAATATAGTTATGTTTGTATATTGTTTTTTTATGTTCCCAATTAAAATTTTTTGTTTAACTTGAACAAACTTAAGTTTTCATATATCCAATGAAAATTTTTAGCGTAATTACGAAATCCAATGAAAAGTCTTCATTATAACTATGAAATTCCATTTAGACAATGAAAATTGGGGTATTTAACCGGGTTATACTGTATTGCCAATCGAATAAAAAAGGCGACTCAAGCCTATGGTCATCTTAATAAGATATGTAACTCTTCTATTCTCTCTCGCTGTGTTAAACTAAATATCTTCAACTCTTTTGGCCACAATACATATGGCATCAAACGAACCAATCCCCCATAGTTATTGAAATAAAAAGGCGAAGATGGAACTGGATTGGTCACACCATACGAAAACCGGTCACAGATATTGCCAGAACGGCGATCGAGAGGAATTCCCACGGCAGTCGTAGAAGAGGTCGACCAGCTCATACGAGGCTAAGACAAATTGAAACTGAAGCATCAAATATGCAAATTAGCTGGAATGAAGTAAAAAACATCGCTATGAAAAGATCAAGATCGAAAGATTTTGTTGAGGACCTATGCTCCTTATAGGAACCACGGGAACATATATATTTATATATATGTATATGCAACAATACGCAGCGGCCATAAAGAATGAGCTACACGGAAAGAATTATGCTTCGCAAATCTAATCAATCAAGTTTTTAAATTTTTTTTAATAAAATGAATAATTTCATTACGAGAATGAAATTTTAAGAATTAAATGAAGTAATTTAATTAACACTTTGAAATCGAGTTTCGTAATTTCGTTAAAATTATTTAAAGATTTTTAAAGAAAAATCTATTTAATTTATGAAAAAAAATTATTGTAACTTCCTAATATTTTCAAGAAATGTACTTTAATGTAACTAAAAAGTATTTTCTTTCTAGAACTGTTGTAAAAACTTATTTTACGTTAACTTTTTGGCAATAGACATTAAAATTTGTGAAGAAAAAAATAGTAAATTTTAATATTTTATAATATATGCAAAAAAATCATTACGGTACCGAAATAATGATTTAAATTTAGTGTCAGTATTAGATTCAAAAACAAGCTACAAGAAAGAAGAAAATAAAGACAAAAAATTCTCACATTCTTTTTCCTTTAATTGTTAATTAAAATACACAAAATTTACGAAGTAGTACAAACCAGTACAAATTTCACAGAAATACAAAAACTTTTTCATTAAAATAATTAAAATAAATTTGCTTAAACGTTCGGCTCTTCAATATTATTTAAATGAAGTATTTGTTTCATTAACGTGATGACAAATAGTCACAGTCTCAATACAATTTCTTGCATTAAATTAATGCAAAATTTTCATCGATTATATGAAAAATTTCATTAGCTTGGAGCTAACGAAACATTCTTCCTTAAAGCCTAGTACTCTGTTCAAATTTGTGAAAAATGTTGAGCAACATTGATTATTCCACACGAAAATTTTGGCATTTATCAATGTTACCAATCTTGCGAGTTTGTACAATTTGACGTTCCTTCAAAGTATGCTACATTGTTTCGTGTATGTAAACAAACGCCACATGTATTTTACTAAAATTATTTTTTTTTAATAAAAAATTTAATAAAAAAAAGTAAATATGGATAAAAAACTGTTACCGATTGTGTTACTTTAATTTTTTATTTATTTTTTAATATTTAGTTCATATTTTTTGCTTTTGCTTAAAATTCCACGTGAAATAAAGGCAGCTTACATTATTTCGCAGTTGTAAAAAATATGTTGCCAGAAACATTTCGGAACTTTTTCACAAAATAAACAGAGTACAACTCCATCAACATTATTTCGTAGATATTCCGCACAAGTTTTTTTCATATGCATTTTGACAGCATTTCACGTGAAATGTTGAACAGAGTACCAGGCTTAATCCAGTGAAGCGTTGTCTTTTAATGTTATTTTTGATTGAATTAATGTCAAAAGCCATTGGATCTGTAAGATTTGCGGCAAATACTTTGGAAATTTTATTTTTGGTATTCTAAATGGGCAATTATTTCACATTTGCCCCCTTTTTTAATTTGCAAATAGTACTCATTAAATAGGCGTCAGTTTAGGTACCAAAATTTAGCATTTTTCAAAGTTAGACATTTTTTTATGAATAATTCGATCTTACTCTTTGTATTTTTTTTTCAGTCATTCCATTTGTTCTTGTTGTGGTGGGTATTATAGACTCGGTACGGCAAAATAAATCCTTATCACTTGTTGTTTGATATTAATTTTGGTAATACATATTTTACAAATTTCTTTCTTTTGAGTGTAATTCAGCTATGAATTCTTAAAAATCCTTTTCCATTAATTTTTATGAAAAACCTTAAATCATTTTATTTTAGCCTTTCCACTGGTTGTTATTTAGTAGTAATGCTTATGATTCTACAAAATTTTGCTTTTTTTCACAATATTATTACCATTTACATTTAACCATGTATATAGAAGAATTATTTCCCAACAACAAGGACATTACCGTTGTATTTATTTAAGACATGAACTGAACCTTTAATAGTAAACGAAATATAAAATGGCAATTTTGACCATTTGAAGAATAAGAAAAAAATATAATAATTGAAACACAAAATTTCACTTCAATAGTATATTGGCAATATTTTGTTGAATACATGTTAAAGTTAGTTTTGCTGTTACTGCAACTGTATTTGTGTTGTTACCCAGCCTTTAAAATAAAAAGGCCCCCACACGAAAATATATATAAAAGGCCACCACCGACATTTTTTTATAAAATAGAGTTTCTAGAAGGCACCTGCATGTCTTTAAATGGGTTTTAAAGGTTAAGGATACTTTTAGTACCCCCTTCTTCAGGAAATAATAATCAATAATTAGGAATGTGATGAAACCTGGTCGTTTTTTAATGGTGCGATGAACTTCAAGTGATTTTTAAATCTATTTCTGAATTATAGTCATAATATTTTGTTCAAAATACAGTTAAACTATCTATCTCGTATCTTCTTTACATAGAAAAAATGAAGAAGCGTGTTTTTGTTTCCAATATACTCCTAAACTTCTGAGCCGATTTTTCCATAATTGTTTGATTTCTCGGCGCTTAACAAAGGGCTATAAATATGTGTAAATTTGAAAAGTTAAAAATGCAACACGCCACTACTCATAGGCAGATGGCATCATTAAAAACGGCACGCAAAAATCAATACGCATAGATACTGTATGTTTTCCGTTGAATTTCTTATTTCTACCTTATATGACGTTTTTTTTTTGTCCAACTTTCTTTCGTCAAATTTTGGAGCCACGTTTTTTCACAGATGACAGCACGTATGAAGTCAAATCAAGTTTGACAAAGTAGAAATTTTACTTTTAATGACTAACATAACACTTTTAATATTGGAAAAGAAGCCGTTAACTTTATTTTGACGCTCACTGTATGTATGACAAGATCATTTTAACATTGAATAGAAATTATGTACATATATAAAAAAGTTATAATGTGTCTGAACTGTTTTACGGCGCAAATAAAAATGTTTGTGGCGGCAGCACGCTATTTTGAAACCGAGAACTACTTTGGTTTTTGCAATAACAATGCGAGCCAACGTTGTGACCAAATATTATAAACCTTTTGAAAAACAGCAATTTTGACAGACATGCAAAATTACTTGTGACTTGAAAAGTTGACAAGTTAGATGTTAAATACATGTCGTGTACATGCTCCTTAAATAAGGCCCTAAAGAAGGTCTTTTGATTCGTTACTTTCACTGCTAAGTATCGTCTATGGCTACACTTCTACGTACAAGGATGAAGTGTATGATTGTAGTGAATATAAAATATTTTGCGGTTTCCTCTATAAAAATTTATAAAGAACTTGAATTCATATATTTGCAGTTTTTTTTATTTTATGACAAACGAGTGTAAAGTAAATTTATCATTTTTAATGAGACTCAATTATACCTTCTTGGCATTTTTATACTTTGGGAATTGAAACTAAATGACTGACTGACTGACTCAAGTTGCATTTATACCAATTGTAAGACACAGTGAAGACATTGTCAAATTAAGTCACACACTTCAACCACACACGGTAAAACTTACATAACAATTCAGAGCAGTGCACAGTGGGGATATAAAAACTGTTATATATTAGAAAGGTTTTTTTGATTAAAACTAAATTATAAAAGTTACAAAAGAGAGTGATTTCATGTAAGTCGGAGAATGGGGTGATGGGGTTCCAAATTTTAACATTTAAAGGGGTCTATACACGACTATAGCATGCACGCGCAATCAACTGATTGTGCCAGCTGATTGACCGTGTATGTGTTTTTGGCATGATTATACGCTTTGCTGTAGCGATGTCATACAGATTTTGATAGTTTTGTTGATGGTGCAATTAGTCCAGTAGAGAAAAGTTACCAAAGAGCATAGATTAGGGTACTATGCATTAAAAAACATTATTTCATAAAAGACAGTTTGTTTCAATGCCTTATTATTGCAACATTATACGAAACACTTTTAATAACAAACTGTGCCACTATTCATTATGAATCTTTAATACAAAATACGAATTATCTTAATTTAATTTTATTTTTTTTATAAGCTTGCTCGTTTGCTATAAGACGTAATCCATAATCATCTTAGAGGCGCCATTTTGCAATCTAAAATAGAACTTCAAACTAACAGCTTTAGCCGCCTTTGGAACTTTTACTGGATTAAAAGGGCGTAAGGTAACCTTTGTTTTCTTGCAAGTCTAATCTTTGACATTGAATTATCGATTTTGCAAAAGCAGGGGGGGAGCAAAAATTACCGATTACTCTTCTTTTAATGCCCAGAAAAGATGCGTCTCTATACGCAGAAACAAATATAGTTGGAGGTGAGCATATTGTAAGAGCAGCATATTATGGTTGGATTTTAAAAATGTTTTTGCTTGCAGATAACCATATGAACAAAGTGTGGTTAAAAATAACGATCTCAACCATAATTTGATCGAAATCAATCAAAGTTTGGCTTAAATAAATCTTTACATTTTGACTCAATTTGATCAGAATTAACGAAAATATGGTCAACGTTAATCATACTTTCAATTAGCTTGACTTTGTTTTCCATCCGGCGACGCTTTTCATCAGCACTCTTTTCGTTTTACTGGTTTGTACTTTAACGTAAATTTTATATATTCAAACACCCAGAGAAAAAACATGTTTAAATATGGTCACCTCCAACAAAACTATTTTTAAAGAAAATTTTTAACATATTATGGTTAATGAAACCATACTACTGTCATCTACAACCATATCATAGTTGAATTAGTCCTCCATCAAGAAGCCACAACCATATTATGGTTGCCTCCGAAAATATTATGGTCAAAAATAACTAAGACATGTTTAACACTTATAAAAGCATGATTGGTTTTCATTCATAGTATGTTGCTCTTGAAAAAGAGGAAAATACTATTGTTAATTTTGAAACAAATTTTTGTCATATTTAACCATAACATGTTTAGAGGCAACCATAATATGGTTGTGGCTTCTTGATGGAGGACTAATTCAACCATAATACGGTTGTAGAAGACAATAGTATGGTTATATTAACCATAATATGTTTAAAATTTTCTTTAAAAATAGTTTTGTTGGAGGTGATCATATTTAAACATGTTTTTTCTCTGCGTGAATAAACAATTAACAGAAAAAGAATGTGAGCATTTTATGCAAGCCAAGCAATTTATTGAAAAGCGTTCAACTAATGTGTAGAGCAAAACAACCATTATTTTATTACTTTTAAAAATATTCATGGCTATTCTTAACTGCGAGTCATGAAAACAACAACAAAATTTACGAATATTGTTTTTAAGGAATTGTTTCTGGTATTGAACTGGAGTGCATTTAAAACAACGCAAGAATTATTTCTACGTTGGAAATTTTGTTCAGAAATATGTCCATGGTATCACAATTGTTCAAGAGGTCTGAGTGTGTCAGCTGAGAACTGACTGCCAGTCAGAGCAAGAAGAAAAAATGTTCCATAAGTCTTATTTCTGAAAATAGCGGCTATTCGTGCAGATTTCCGACAACGCATTTAAGCTTTACATTTATTAAAAAATAAGTTTTTCTCTAAAAGTCGTCATAAATTAGAAACAATTAAGCCGCAGCTACACCACTAAACAATTTTATCTAGTGTAGCTTATTATATTATCGCAGAGTTAGGCTAGATTTTACGAATTAAATTTATAGTTGAAACAAGATTTAAAAAGTTTGAATTTTTTATCGAAAACGTCGAAAATTTTAGTGCTAATATGGAATTCCAAAAATACTTGGATATATAATTTGTTTTAGTTCGGTATAACTATAATTTTTTACTTGCTTGTTTGTAAAAACTTTTTTTATCATTAAAAAGTAGTTCTTTATTTTATATATTATTTGAAATGGATTTTGCATTTATATTTTTTTTCTAAAAATGTTGGAAAATACTTCATTTGTAACGTTTCAACTACACTTTCTCCTACACTTTTTCTTATTTTTCTCAGCGACCTCTTGGGTCTAACTTCCAATCCTATCTATTCTGTTGACAGCGGGCATTTGTCATTCATTTTCCTATTATCATAGAACAAGCCTTAATGCTTGTAAGACCCAATATTGTATGTTGACCCACAGACGTCTTGTGGAGTCAGCGTCATCTGTATCTATGTGAGGTATAGATATTGAGAAATAAGACACTCTTGATGTTCAAGGCATGATAATCCAATGTGATGTTCGTTGGAGCCGACATGTTTTTCAAGTGTCAAAGGAAGCATTCAAGCGTCTTGGTTTCTAAAAACAGTGCAGAACTACTTTACTCCGTCACATCTCCTCACTATTTATACCGCCTACATCCGACCGAAAATGGAATACAACTCCATATCTGGGCAGGCGCTTCAAGGTCTATATAGCTTTTGGATCAGGTGCAAAAAGTGCGTTGAAGCTCATCAATGATAATAGGGTATCCAGCTCTATTGACTTATTGGAGTATCATCGGAATGTGAGTTTTGCGTCATTGTTCTATCGATATTACCACGGTAAGTGTTCAGCTGAGATGGGCGAACTCATCCCTGAGACGCATGCCCGTAGTAATCGCCTTTGGAGCAGAGCACATCCGTTGGTTGTCGACTGTCCAATGTATTCGTTTCTCGGTCGAACTTGTCGTATATGGAATCGACTCCCGGCAGAAGTCTTTCCTGTCGGCTACAACTTGGAAAAATTAAAATTAAGTGTCCATAAACACTACTCCCTCTTTCCTTTTTCCCATTACCTATTTTCCTAATACCAACACAATACATTGCATTAGTAGGGGACATTCCCTGAGTGTTGGCTCAAAGTAAAAACTTGCTAGACAATTTTGTCATTTTTCTCCACTGTCGTTAGAGGTATGTATTACTATTGTTATTTCAACGATGAATTCTTGCAATTATATTTTTCGTCTTGATTAGTTTCTTATTAACTCTTAGTTTATTGTTAACTTTTGTTTATGATATTATTATTATTATTTTGTTTTCAACACTACTTCTAACAAGTGTGAGTAATTTTTGCACAATATAAGCACGTGGTACAAAGAAATGTCTAAGAAAGGCAGTTATAATAAATTGTAGTTGTTGGTGATGATGTTCTTTTGCAATTGTCAATTATTTTTGAAATGTAACCAATTGAAAAAGTGTCATTTAGAGTAATTGACAGACAACTGGTCAACACATACCAATTGTATGGATTAATATCTAGTGTTTCCCACAGCGTTTCTATAAAGGGGATGACTGCTTGTGCCACTTAACTTTGCAGGAATTTTTTTAAGTATCTTTTCACAATGAAAAAACAGAAGGAATACTTTTTGTTAATAAAAGAAAGAAACATCAACTAAAAATACTATAATCAATTGTTTAAACTTTTAATTAATAACAACTAACAGTTTAAAACGTGCTATAATTGTATTCTTAGCAGTGGAAAATAAAGTATTAAATTCTAAGAAAGATTATTTTTAATAACTATAATGGTTATTTTCTAATAATAACCCCTTTAAGAAGATATAATTTATTTTATTCATCCTCCATAAAAGTTATTTAAAAAGAGCAGGAATATTAGATATTTATGTATCGAATTGAATTTTGTATCGGTTGCTTACTCCTCGATTTATGGACCGATGTACAATATTATATATTGATCTACATGAATAACTCATTCTTTTCTATTAGTCAGCTGATAACACCGTACAACACAAAGAAATAATAATAACGAGGTTCTAACTAGTAATTGCAATAATATTTTTATAGACTTTTTTCGATCATTTTAGAAAAAATTAGTACTTGAGTAAATAAACATTATTGTTTAAATAAGACTTGTCAATGTTGCTCCAAATAGGTGCTTCACTTTCGGAAATTAATCGGCTGAACACCCTGACGTAAACATCTCGCTATCTCGAGTCTGTGGTGAGATTTTTAAAATGTTTTAATGCAGAATCAAAGAATTCCTACATTTCTATTATAATTGGTCATTTATTGGACAAAAAAAAATAAATAAAAAAATTAGCGAACTTTTTATTCATGAGAAATACCATTTTTGGCGCGGTTTAGCTCACGGGCACTGTTGCCAATTTGACGGTTTTACCGCGATTCTAGCGGTTTTAATGTGCCCATCGCGGTAAAATTTCCGTTTTGACGGTAAGCGGGAAATCTAGCGGTTTTTTTAATATCAAAAGAATATGGTGCCTATTATGAACTAAATTCGATTTTCGACAGCAGTCGAATTAGCTGATCGAACGAATTTTCATTTTCATATTGTGATTTTGTTAATTCACAGTAGTACATTTTCGATCTTCTGTCACTTAAAATAAAAAAATTTTGTTTACAAATTTAAAAAATAAAATTAAAGTTAAACGGGGCCACGGCGGAATTATGGTTGTTTTCAAATAGTTTAGCTTCAGGGGGGTTCCATCCCAGTTTTTTAGATGCTGAACTTTGCTGCAAATCATTTGGTCAAAAAAGAATTTTGTTCCATTAGGAATATGAGAGTTTCCAATTGTTGTTTACGACGTTGGACTTGCATAAAATGAACAAAACTGATAAAGAATATGGTATTTGGTATACGAACACAAAAAAATTTACAAATAGTTACATTTTCAACAAGTTTTTTACATTTATTTGCACAGTCGAAAGCAAATTTGTTTTCGTTGAAAAATTCGATGCACAACGAAATTTTCGACAGTGCTGCCAACTCATAATACCAAATTATCATTCGATAGTCGATGTTCGATAGCCAGCGAAAATCGTTTATCGAATGTAACTCATAATAGGGGCCTATAAAATTTTTGTTCTAGGTATTCTTAAATTTAAAAAGTTTTCATAAAATAAGAAATTTCAAGTATTCTTTTTTTTTAATTCAAATTATAAAGTAAGAAGAAAAAAAATTTTGGTTTTTTTCGAAATTGAATTCGCTTCCGCTAAAAAAACATTTTTTTTTAAATTAATTTTTTTGATTAGGATTAACTTGAATTCTGTCAAATAATGTTCAGTTAACAAAAATAATTCGTAGTTTTATAGTTGATTATGCTAATTACACTGGTCGATAAAAATAAAAAAAAGGCGGGAGCAAGAACCTTCTTATGTGATTTTAATTAACTTTACCGTGCTTAATTCAAATCTGTTCACAGATTGATTCTATTACGTCTATTTTTTATGGGCCTGTCTAATATTTCGTCCAAAAGGAATTTTATTCCAAGTCATGTGCTAGTAATTTTATCCAAATCGGACAAATCCGGCGAAATATTAGTCATTTTCATAATATATTTATTTATTTTTACATTACCTATAACCTAGCCTTTAAAGGCCATAATCGGTTACAAATTTCTACTAACAATTGTAAATATCTGGCTTTTTGATAATAAATGATAAAATGTAAAACTTTTGTCCTTATAAATTTTTTTTTATTCATTTCTGAAAACAAAAAATAGTACTATTTTTTGTTTTGCATAAAAACCAAATTTATTGCTACTTACTTCTGAATAGCTCCAAAACAGTTAAAATATAAAAAAATGTTATTTGGATGATTTAAAAAAAAATTATTCGTAATCATTTGTAAATTTTGTTCTCAATCATTGGATCAAAATCTGAGAAATCATTTTCCAGATATGATGAAATATATTAGCATCATCAGCCCATAATAAAAAACTAGACGTGATAGCAAAAGACTTAAAACTAATTTGAATTTAAAACCTTTTTATTCAATATATTTTACTTACTTTTAGGCACTTTTTTAAAAGAAACATTCTTGTACGTTCCCGGGACTAAAAAAGTCAGGGAAACTAAAAACTTTACTATATAATTTTAATAAAAACTCGTATACCTTTAAAAAAGCACCATATATCTTGATTTGTATATACATTTTGCAAAATGTTGTGGTTTTAGCGATATTTTAAAACATTTTACGCTAAATAAAAAATTTAGCGGCTTCTAGCGGTTTTTGAAGTACGATTTGACGGTAAGTTTTAAAAAAAAAGTTGGAATCAATGCTCACGGGAGATTATCGCCACAGCCAAAATATTTTGGGAATCTTCTTAAAACATGTCAAAGTTAGTTGTGAGGGGGTACTTCAACAACTTTTTTTGTGAGTCGGTCTAATGAACATATATTTAAGGGATATATAAAATACCCAGCGTTAAAAAGAATGAGTAAATAGGCCGCCGCATTCCAAACTAATTTATTTTTTAAAAAGGCTGTCATTTCCACACTTCCACACTCCCTGGTTCTTACAGGAAGTCGAAAAGTCATTCTGATGAAAACTTTTAAAAGTTTATATAAAGAGTGTTACGGTAGACTTCAGTGGTTAGTAGTTACTAAAAATACGTAAACATGTTAAAATCCATTAAAGGGAAAGCAGAAAATTTTTCAAAATTTATATCTTTGATGTTAGATAAAAAGACATGTAAGAGTGCTATATTCGGCTATGCCGAATCTTATATACTCTTCACCATGATGAGATAAGAACAAAAAGTTATATACATAAATACCGTTCTTTAGATAGGTATAAATCAATATTAATTGAGCCACGCCAACTTTTCATGCCGAAGAATATAAAAAAACAAAAAATTTATATATAAATTAAACACATCTTCTTCTGTATAATAAAAATGAAATGTTGTCGCATAACTTGAGAACGGCTTGACCGAATTGGACGATTTTTTCTTTAAAATGATCGCCATGGTCCAACTTAGGTTTATACGAAAAGAAAATTTTGCCCCGCCCACTTTTACGCCCACTTTTTTTGAATTACCTAAAATCAGAAAACGGTTCCATCGATTTCACACATTTTTCTTTCAAATAGTCGTATTAATCCATTGAGTTTTCATCGAAAGAAAAATTTACCACGCCTACTTTTACGCCCACTTTTTCTATTAAGCGCATAACTTGAGAACGGCTTGACAGTTTTGGACGATTTTTCCTTTAAAATTATCGCCATGGTCCAACTTAGGTTTGTACGAAAAGAAAATTTTGCCCCGCCCACTTTTTTCGATTTAACTAAAATCAGAAAACGGCTCCATCATTAGTAATCAGCTACCGAGCGAAGCCGGGACGGCCAGATAGTTACAAATAAAATCCACCACTTGTAGTGAAGGGTATAAAAAAACAACATTACGAACACTGTATTACCATAGCCACTGTATGACCGTAGAAACCAAAATGAATTGGTTTGTATGGTATTCTTTTACTGAAGAAGCGTTAAATTAAAATATATTGAGTCTATGAGTTTGTTTCTTTATTTAAGTGGCATATCATATACATGCATTAATGTGTATGTGTATGCGTAAAATTAAACACATTACAAATAAAATCCACCACTTGTAGTGAAGGATATAAAAAAAACAACAAAAAAAACCACATTACCAACACTGTATTGCCATAGCCACTGTATGACCGTAGAAACAAAAATTGAATTGGTTTGTATGGTATGTTTATGTCGTTTTGGTAATACGGTCTTGGTATGGTAATGTCACGTCTAATTGGACCTTTAAAGGAAAAAATTTGAGGCAGTCGTGGTTTTTTGCTCATATCTCAGCCATTTGTGGACCGATCTTGCTGAATTTCAATAAATGTATAATAACCTGGCCTCAATCATATATGGGGTCTTCGGAAAATCCATTTCAACGGACAGACGGACAGATGGACATCGTTAAATCAACTTCGCTCCTCATAAGGACCCAGAATATATATACTTTATAGGGTCTAACATCAATATTATAGAAATTACAAACTTATTCACCACCTGTGGTGAAGGGTATAATAAGGCCGACCCAAATTTGTTTTACTCCTTCGTTTGGTATCAGCAACTTTATTTAAATGCTTCTAATTGTAATCATTTGCTCTTTAGTAAATAAGTCACTTAAATAAAGCAATTAAAAAATTTTTCAATTGAACGCAGTGTTGCCAAATCTTGGTGACCAAGAATGGCTAAATTTACGGAAAAAATGGCTAAAAATTTACTAAATATTGGCTAAAAAATGGCTTAAAACTTTTTTAAATAAAAAACATTAAAATTCAATAACAAACAATAATAATTCATTAAAAGTTTTTAAAAATGAAATTGTAAATTGAGAACAGTTTGTTACATAAGAATAAACGTATACTAAATACTTTAGCATTTAAAAAATTAATCATTGATAAATTTGATGTCGTTATTGTTCAGCTTATAAGAATCACTTATGTCTATTAGTTTTAAATCTACAATACTACTAAATACATTGTCTACTTCAGCATTAGACCATGGAAGTGAGAGCAACTTTAAATAAATGTAAATTCCGAAATTTCTAAAAGTTTTTTGTTGCCACCTGCATCGCTATATTGAAAGAAACAGTGTTGTTTTTGTTGCAACATTTTATAAATACATATTAATTTTAAAAGATGTTTCGTCATCATCGTATACAACGATTTTCAACAGTTGTGATTTAAATAAAATGCGTTTTAATTGTTAAAAATGCTTATTTTACTTTTAGCAATTTTTAGAATAACATAAAAATTATTATTTTACTAGAAAAACGGCAAACAAATTTTTATGGCTAAACAAGTTGAAAAATGGCTAATGGCTAAATTTTTTTGACTTGAGCCCTTCTTGCCTAACTTCAAAAAAATTATAAAAAATAAATTTAAGCTTTTGATATTAGTGCGTTTCGTATTAAAATATAAAAAATACATCATGTACGTCGATGGAGTGTTCACTTTATCAATAACCATAATTAAACATAAAATTTTTTCACAGGAAAAAAATTCTGATGGCAGGATTTCATCAGAAACGAATCTTTTGGAAAGGAGTTAAGAGTTCTTCAAAAAGCCCAGGCACTTGCGGTCATTTACATACATACATATGTATATACATATGGGGTGTTTTATCTCAAGTGACACAACTTCTGAAACCGATGTCTTCCGATCGGGATGCAATTTGGTTAGTCCTATTGGATAACAGCAAAGACCCAATTTTTCAAAAACATCGGTCAAGAACTCTCCGAGTTATAGGTGTTCTTTCTCATCCATGTAACTTATTACCCATTGGTGTTAGCAAAATTCATCCCAAACAAGTTTGGTAGCTTTTTTTCAATCTTTCGAAAAATTTTTTTGTTTTTTTTTCAATTTTTTTTTTTTTAATTTAAAACATTTTTTATTTTATTTTAAATGTACATATACTTTTCTCAAAGGTAGTTTTGGTTGGGCAGCAAATGCGATATTTATAAAAAAAATTATTTCTAACTCAAGACGAGGTTTTTTCAATTTTCAATATATGCCCTTCTTAGAAATGTTGAAAAATTAAATTTTTTGTTTATATGCGTGCTCGTTGAATGCAGACGTGTTTTTTTTTTAACTCGGCATACGGTTTTTTTTTCAACATAAATAATATAATATCATAATATTATTAAAAAAAAAAGAATAATATAAGATTAGCGAAGAACGCTTTAAAATAATTTTAATTAAGTGAACGTTAACGTCAATAATAATAAAAATTACAATTAACAAAAATTAATGTATGCAGACACATACATATACTACATACCTACATACATTTTTAGCAAAAACATTTCTTGTTTTTCTTGCTTTTTTTTTATTCACGGGGTTTTTAAACAACAAATAAAAAGAAGAGCACAATTAAACAAACAGTAATATATTTTTAAAAAAAATTCTTATGAATGCGTATAATGCAAAAACAATAAAACATAATGAAAGAAATGCTTGTGTTACAGTGAGGCTGATTTCCAAAACGTGCTAATACAAAGTTCGTACACAATTTTACTACTGTATTTCAACCATGTACACGTACAAAGTACTGAAACAACGCAACTATGTGTTTTGTTTATTAAAACGTTTTGAAATGTAAGTGATGCAATGCATAATACTTTTAAAATAAATCTGTATTGCTTGCAAATAAAATGTTAAATGTCACAAAGCACCAACTTTAAAACCGATGCTCTGATTGCTTTTTTGATGCGTTACTAATACTTAGCAGTGACGTTCTGGAAGGGTTTGCATTATATATATATATTTTTGCGGCGTTATGAAACATTATACTTTGTTCTAATACAAAGCAATTGACGTTTTGGAAGTCAGCCTGAGTGTTGACGAAACGAAAATCGATGATAGCAAATATTTAACGGCTAATGCTAGGAACACAACTGGGACGAACGACGAATTTCGCCCTACACGACAAATTTCTTAGTAAAAATTCGCTGAGTAAATTCGTCGTATGAAACACAATAGCGACGAATAATTCACAGCTTTTCTAATTGGAAAAGTTCTTTGCTGTTTGTGCAAAGAGAGAGAAATAGTGTGACCATATAAAAAAAAATTACTTAAAAAACACAAACATTAACGAAACCACAATTAAAAACTATTCTGATAGTAATCTTCTTTGTATATTTTTTTTAAATACAATAAAATAATAAAAAAACAATTATTAAAGTAAAAAAGGAAGTTTATATACTAAAATACTTGAAAACTTAAATCAAACATGGTCACCTGGTACTGATTTGTTCGTCGTTCGCCGCGTATGACGAATTTTGGCCGACGCCATGATTGTGTGTATTTTCATATACACAAATATGTTTTATTTTTGGCAACGAATATTCGCGGCCCAAAAATTCGTCGTTCGTCCCAGTTGTGTTCCTAGCATAAACCAATTACTCGAACGCGTTCCCTCTCACCCTCTTTGTTTACAAATACGGTCGATCGTAATACAATAACAAATCTATTAATTGCAAGTGTTACCGCATTGCCAAAAACAACGTTAATAAGTGATGATAAAATTAACCCCAACACAGCCGCTTTGGAACACTCATTAACTCAAGTTAAAATTTCTCAAAAGCCTCCAGTACAAATTCTTCAGCAGTTGCTTCGGCACCGAACGTTTTAAAAGATGGTACAATTGACAGAACATATTCCCAAAATCGTTTTTCAATTCTGGATGAGGAATCCTCGGAAGCACCAAACGTCATCAAATCGTCTAAGCCACCCCTAATATATCTTAGAGAGCAAAACTCAAATGAGTTAATAAAGAGTTTGATTTTGTTGATAGGCGAAAACTCATTTTATGTAGCTGCAATAAAGCGAGGTAGTATTTACGAGAGGTCAATCACGAGGATGATTTTCGCAAAGTAATTACAAGATTTGAAGCACTTTATTAAAACTTCTATACATACCAACTGAAGAGCAGTAATGGTCTTCAGGTAGTGATAAAGGGCATTGACTCATGCGTGGACCCTGAAGAAATAAAAATATTTTTGGAAGAGAAAGGCTTCAAGATAAAAAACGTGACAAATATTAAAAATAGGGAAAAGAATCCACAACCACTTTTTCGAGTGGAGTTAGAACCCGGCGACGTAAAGCTTAAAAAAAATGAAACGCATCCGATTTACAACTTGAAATATATTCTGTACAAAAGAATCACTATAGAAGAGCCGCACAAAAGAAATGGACCCGTTCAATGTTTAAACTGCCAAGAATTTGGTCATACTAAGTCATACTGCCACCTACCCCCTGTTTGCGTAGAATGTGGTGAATTACATGGTACAGTTCTTTGCGATAAATCTAAAAATGACCCCAACGTTAAAAAATGTAGCAATTGTGGCGGTAATCACACTGCCAATTATAGAGGATGCCCTGTATACACTATCGTCAAGCAGTCGGTTGGACTGAAAACAAATCCCCCTCAAATGCAGGTAACAAATCAACTAAACACTAATGACATTCCGGCTTCACAGCCTAGTAATAACAGAACCTCCTACGCTAACATCCTAAAATCAAACCATGTGCCAATGCAAGGTGCTTCGCCAATTAATGAAGAAACTCCAGTTTCTAATTTAAGTCGTCTTGAAAAAACCATGGAAACATTAGTGCAAACAGTAAATAATTTTACGAACACAATGGGTAATATGATGCAGGAAATTTTTAGAATGCAATCGATGTTATTGCAAACGGCATCCGCCAACATAAAAATGAATTAGAATACTTTCTTAAAAACAAACAAATTGATGTCATGATGGTTTCTGAAACTCATTTGACCTCAAGAAATACGTTTAAAATCAATGGTTATATACTATATGATACTAAGGACCCTTGAGATAGAGCTTGTGGAGGCTCTGCTATTTTAATAAAAGCCCGAATCAAATACTACCTAATGTGTGATCACCGTAAAGATTATCTCCAAGCAACGCACATCTGTGTTGAAGAGCTAAATCGAAACATAGTAATTTCATATTTATACTCTCCACCTAGATGTTCAATACCAGAAAGCCAATGCTGTGAATATTATAAACCACTAGGACCCTGTTTCTTGGCAGCTGGCGATTACAACGCAAAACATACCTTCTGGGGGTCACGATTTATAACACCAAAGAGTCGTGTTTTGTTTAATACCATCTCTAAAATGAATTTAAATGTTGTCGCGAGCGGCCAACCAACATATTGGCCTGCTGATCCGCAAAAAAATTCCAGATGTCATCGATTTGGGTGTGGTTAAAAACATCCCCACAGAAACGATCCACGCTGAAGCTTCCGTAGAATTATCCTCTGATCACACGCCTACAATAGTTACTATAATAAACACCAATAGAATTGAATCTCCCTATGGTTACATAGTGACGTCAGCTACACATATAAATTGGTTAAAATATAAAAAATATTTTAGTACCCATTGCACAGAAAATATTCCGCTTAGATTCCGAATTCCTCTATAGTCAATTTTGACAGGTATCTTAAACTAGCTTTAACATTCCAGTATTGGCAACAAAAAATAGAAAAATATATTCCACAGATGTCGAGCGGCTCCTGATTGAAAAAAGGAGAGTTCGAAGAGAGTGGCAACTGTACAGATCCCCGCAACTTAAGAATTTATTTAAAGAGTACACAAAAAAGGCTAAGAAAGTTACTGCAGACTCAGAAAACGGCTTCTCTAGAAAAATATCTAAAGGAACTGGATGCAAATTTACAATCAGACTACTCATTATGGCGTGCAGCAAGAAATCTAAAAAGGCCAGTTATATCTACGCCACCATTAAAAAGCTTGAATGGTAGTTGGGCAAGAAACGATATTGAAAAAGGAAATCTGTTTGTTAGTCACTTGAAAAACGTATTTACACCAAATATATCTCACAATATTGCGGTCGAGTTACCACCTGTTGCTGCTAGAGCAGCTATTTCCCTCAGATTTGAGATGAGAGAAATCGAAAAGGCTATTTCTGACTTAAACGCTAAGAAGGCACCTGGTATGGATAAAATCAGTAACAAAATGCTTTTAGAGCTACCTCGCACAGCAAAGAAAATTATTCTTTTTATTTTTAATGCTATTTTACGCCTTGAATACTATCCTCAAAAATGGAAGGTTTCCTTAGTTACCATGATACCAAAGCCAGGTTAAGACCATACAAAAGTTGAGTCTTATAGGCCTATTAGCTTATTATCAAATATGTCAAAGCTGTTTGAGAAATTATTAGTTTCAAAATTAACACCGATTTTAAGTGAAAATAGATGTATTCCAAACCATCAGTTCGGATTTAGAAGAGAACACAGCACAATTGAACAGACTCATCGAATAGTAAATGTCATAAGAAAAACATTTGAAGAAAAAATATATTGCTCAGCACTCTTCATCGATGTTTCGCAAGCTTTTGATAAAGTCTGGCATGAAGGCTTATTACATAAATTGATGCAAAATTTACCAGCAAACACACACAAGCTGCTAGAAAGCTACTTAGTCGGTCGTCAATTTATTATTAAAGAAGGAAATTTCTTAAGTTCACCTCAGCCCATTGGCGCTGGAGTCCCACAAGGCAGCATCCTGGGCCCTCTATTATACTTAATTTATACTTCGGACATGCCAACAAGCAACTACACCCAAACTTCAATATTTGCAGGCGATACAGCTTCTCTTAGTGTCTACGAAACCCGTCACGAGGCATCTCGTTACTTACAGCATCATATATTTCAACTAGAAATATGGTTAAGACAATGGAGGATAATGGTCAATGAGCAAAAATGCATACATATAACATTCACCTTGCGCCGGGAATCTTGCCCCCATATTACAATCAATAATCAAATAATTCCTCAACATTCGCATATAAAATATCTGGTATACATCTGGATCGGTGATTAACGTGGAAATGCCATATAGAGGCAAAATTAATTCAAATGAAACTAAAAGCCATTCAAATTCATTGGCTTATTGGTAGATATTCTGTCCTTAGTCTCGATTGCAAGCTTCTACTTTACAACTTTATCTTAAAGCCTATCTGGTGCTATGGTATTCAACTATGGGGCTCTGCATCGGCCTCTAATATCGACAAAATTCAAAGGCGCCAAAATAAACTTCTTCGAATAATCACAGCTGCCCCTTGGTATGTTAAAAACTCAAATATTCACAAGGATCTCAATGTTCCTTTAGTAAAAACTATGATAACAAAATATGCAGTAAAGTATTTAAAAAGGCTTGAACAACACCCAAATCCACTAGCTCGAAATATTTTAAACCATGGCGGCCACACTCGCTTAAGAAGAAGAGACACTGCAGCACTCACCCAATCAGAAGCGCGATAAACACCTACATATGTGAACAGAAACCGTGATGACGAAATTTGTTGTCTGGCACTGGCAGGACACAAAACAAAGTATTAGGATAAGATTTGATTAATTATTGTTAGTTCATATTTAGTATATGAAGATTCAATAAATAAATATTGAAAAAAAAAAATTTATTTGAACACAATATTAATTAAATTAATTTGTAATAATAACAATAAACATAAAGAGATAAGTAATTTAATGAAATGTTATCTTAATCACACTGTTTCCATTTATATCAATTCAATTTTTACACTTAAATTATTATAGCCGACGAAGAGTTTAAGTTTTGTAAATTTTTAAATACCCAGTCTTTCATCCTCCATATTTATCGCCTATGTTTCCTGCTTTCAATTATTTTTAAATTTGAGTATTTTATCTACAAGCGGTAAAAAAGCATGGTATTGAGCTCTTCATTGTTTTCCATGTTTCCTCATGATCTTAATTGCTACTCAAAACTATTTTAGTTTCTTTTAAAGTTGTGTCGCTCGAGATGAGACACGCATAATTGATACATTAGATATGTTTTTGTAAATATTTCTTTTATTTGGATTGGTTGATCGCTAAAAGGTTGCGTTAGTTGAGGTTACACTGTATAACTTTTATCAAAATATGCTAGTTCAACTTGTTGTTTTACTTTTATAAATATTTATAATTTTTCTCTTAGCAGCATAAAAAACTATAGTTTTAATCTAAATTTTAATTATAGCAGATTCAACTTTAACTCTTATCATCACATACATAAAGCAATAACGCGCTTTCAAAGATTTTTCATAAAGTTTTGGAAATCTTTTTGCAACCTGTTAAATCATGATTTTTAAAAGTGTTCGTTATTCTAAAAGTCGGATTGTATCTCTCTCCGTGTGTGGTGTGTGTTTTTTATTTTGTTATAATTTAACCGAAGACAGTTTGTACAAGGTGGCGCAAAAGATGTCATGCGATGTTCTATGGCTGTAATTTTTTAATAAAAAAACTTTAGTTTTGCCTTTGGATTAAGTAAATTTTTGTATATTTATTTATTGAATCTTCATATATTAGAATATGAACTAACAACAATAAATACAATTTTAATCAAATTCTTAAGTTTGCGCTCTGCCAATGCCAGACGAAAGTTCTCTTAAACATGGCTCAAGTCAGGGCTGCCAGATAAATTTGTGAGGAAATCGTCATTTTCCTGAGAAAAAATAAAAAAATCGTCTTTATAGTTTCGAAAAATCGTCAAAAAAAATCAGACAATTTTCTTTGAGTTTTGCAAAAAAAATAAATAATAAAAAACGGACACAAGCCAAACTTTGAAAAAGTGAGAATTTTAGATAAAGAGAAAAGGGAAAATAAAAGATACACGCTGGAGGGCTTAAGAATACAACAAAAATCGACAAGTGCAATAAACACAAAAGAAGACAAAGACAATACAAATGCAAACTACACCATTGCAATACTTTAGTAATAATAACAACTGTGATCAAAAAAGGACAAATTTTCTGTGATAATTTTTATATTTACATACATCAATTTTAATATTTTAAGTTTTGTGTTGTGCTGTCCACCTTTACAAAATACTGTGATATAATTAATTTATAAATGATGTAAACTGACGAAAAAGATTATTGTAAGTTAATTTGTCAAAAATTAAAATTATAATTATTGTTATTATTGACTACTTTTTACTTTGTATTTTTAAAATGTTGCCAGATTTTAATAAAAACTCAATCCCTGAAGAAGTTGGAAAGAATACCAACGAATGGTCGGATTTTATTGAGAATGAAATAAATAATCTTTGATTTACATTGAATTAGTGACCTTGAAAGCCTGCATATAGGAAACTATATAAACTATTTAGAGTAATCAAAAAAGGTCGATCAACACTTATAATTAAAAAAACATTCAAACAAAAACATAATTACTTCATACCCACTGCAGCTAGCATTTTCAATCGTGTAAGAGCTACTGGGAGACTCATGAAGAGCGTTTTTGATCGTCGATGACCGCATTTTTTAATCGAAGAAGATTTCTCACACGGGAAAAACTTTAACACGAGTGAGATTCCTCCATAGCACAGCGAAAGACGCTTCTTCAATCATTGTGGGAATCGTTTAAGACGTGGGTTAAGATAATCTAACGAGACTTTCATGTCAAGAATCGTATGAGACTCATGTAGATATTCTCTTACAACTCGTGAAATGCTCGCCGTATAATTGTTGAAAATATGGTTTATACAGGGAGTCGTAAAAGGTTCATTCGATGATGGTTTGACGAAAGATAAACAAAGTGTAACGTTGTTGTTTTCGTACTCTGAAAATAATCCAAGATTTTCTTAAGACTTGCATATTACAGCCGTACCTAAAAAAATCGGCACGCGTTTCATAAATTTTGAATTGAGCGGCCTGAGCGCTTTGAAATTAGAAAAACCGATTTTGACAGCTCGTTTAAAAGTGAAGTTTGCCGCTATTGTTAATTAATTATGGCAATTTAGCTATTTTTTGGTCAATCTTGCGTTTTTATCTCTATATTTATTTAGAATTTTTTTGTGGGTTTAATTTATCAAGAAAGATATCACTACTGTTCGTGACACAACGTCGGCGCTCTTGCCTTTGTATGGCATATCAGCGTAACAGCTAAGCGAAAAAAAAACGTTCCGCCTCCCGCTCTTGTTAAGGTAGGGCTTTTAAACATTCCAAGATTAAGAAACGAAATTGTCAGAAAATGTAATATTTTATTCAGACTTTGGAGACTGAAAAAATCGTCACTTTTTTTAAAAAAATCAGCAAATTTCGAAACAAAAAATCGTCAAAATGACGATAAATCGTCAAATCTGGCAGCCCTGGTTCAAGTTCTCATTGGTGTTTAACGCTCTTCTGTGGTGCGATTCACTAACTTTTAACGAACCGACAATCGTAATATTTGTCGACATTAATATTCGCTTGCAGTAACGATAGTGTGATTCTGTAATTTTTGTTTAACGATAGTAAACAGCTGTATTTTTGTAACATCTCTCTCTACAAAATTTAAAAAAAAAACGAAAGGCACAAAAGAGAATAAAATGTAAACAAATGAAATTGTTCTTAACCCCCCGTCTTACACATGTTTTCTTATTCAGAATACATTGAAAAAGGTCTGGCCAGACTCATGAGGAAGACGAAGGGTTAATTTGTGGTTTTTAAATTTTTTTTTTTTGTGAATTTTACATTTAGAATTTTGGTTTTGTTCTTAATTTGCTTTTTTTTTTGTAAATTTTGAATATATGATTTTGTTTTTGTTCATAGATATACATATGAATGTATCTTTGTATGTATGTAAGCTATTTTAAACATAAAATACATTTTATCGACTAAATAAACACAGCCTAAATTATTGTCGCTAAAATAACGACAAAAAATTGTTTAAAGTAACAACTGACTTTAAACGACTGCGAATATCGTTAAAAATTTTACTGAATAGCATATTCGATAAATTTTCGTTATATTTATTTTAACGATCCGACAATCGTTATACAGTCAAACTTCCATAACTCGAATCACCATTATCCCAAAAAAAACTTCGACTTATGGAGACTTCGAGTTACAGAATTTTCTTGTTGAAAAGAGAATAAATTGCAAACTTGTGTACATTTTGTATTTTTTGTTTAAAACAGGCACTATTTGAAAGCTTCATACCTAAGCATGTAGGTATGTATTTGTAATAAACAAGTTACAATGAAGTAAAATATCGACATGGTTTGACTTCTAGCTGCTGTAAACCAATTGAGGACTGCTATGTCGATAATTTTGTATATTTGGGTCTTAATCATTTTACTTACTAAAGAGATGAGATACTGACTCAAACGAGTTGATAATTAATTCTTTATTTTTAAAAATCTATGGGACCGTACTAGCTGGGACACCATATTTATTGTCTGCTTATTTTTCTTGAATCCACCCTAGACTTCTTTTATAAACTTATATTTCCCTCCATCGACAAACATTATAAAACACGATTACTTGCCATGAAATAAACACATACAAATAATTTTAACATATTTAGGCAAACCAAAAGACACACGTAATGTACAAAAAGGGATTTCCCCGAAAAAAAGAGCAAAGTAAAATATACAAACCTGCTAAACAAGCAAAAGAAAGCGAAATAAATAAACAAAATAAACAAAACAAGCAAAAAACTTCGAGTTATAGAATACAAATTTGAGTATTTGGTTCGAGTTATGGAGAATTTCGAGTTATGGAAGTTCGAGTTACGGAAGGAGAATTGTATGTAGTTTATTGTTTTAGAGCTACTGCCAATCAAATTGGTTCGAGTAAGAGAAAATTCGAGTTAGAGAAGTTCGAGTTATGGGTGTTCGACTGTATTTGTCGTCATAAATATTCGCTTGCAGTAACGATTGTGTGATTCAGTAACTTATTTTTAACGATTGTTAACAGCTGTTTTTTTGTAAAATCCCTGTCTACAAAATGTTAAAAAAAAACGAAAAGCACAAAAGAGAATAAAATAAAAACAAATGAAATTGTTATTAACCCCCCGTGTTACACATGTTTTCTTATTCAGAATGCATTGAAAAAGGTCTGGCCAGACTCATGAGGAAGACGAAGGGTTAATTTGTGGTTTATATAGGTATATTTTTCTTTTGTGAACTTTACATTTAGAATTTTGTTTTTGTTCTTAATTTCCTTTTTTGTAAATTTTAAGTTTAGGATTTGGTTTTTGTTCATACATTTACATATGAATATATCTTTGTATGTATGTAAGCTATTTTATACATAAAATACATTTTATCGATTAAATAAACACAACCTAATTATTGTCGCTAAAATAACGACAAAACAATTGCTTAAGTTAACAGCTGACTTTAAACGACAGCGAATATCGTTAAAAATGTTACTGAATAGCATATTCGATAGATGTTCGGTATATTTATTTTAACGGTTCGATTATCGTTATAAAAGTTAGTGAATCGCACTACTGGTCGGATAAGTGCTGCATCTACATCTTTGGTTCGGCCAATTCTTGAATATGGATCCATTATATGGGATCCTTACTATTCCATTCATATAAATAATATTGAATCGGTACAAAAGCAATTTTTAATTTTTTTGTATACGTGGCCTTGGTTGGAATTCGTATGTTCTGCCATCGTATGTTAATCGACTTGCTCTTATTAAGCTGCCAACTTTAAAAAGCTGCCAAGTGATGCTGAGTATATCTTTTCTACTTGGATTGATTCATGGTGAAGTTGATTCTACGTTCCTGCTTGGTAAAATTAATTTTTGGGTTCCAAATAGGCCAACTCGTAACTTTCAGCTCATCAGTCTTAACTACTGCAGATCCGATTATGGTAATAATGACTCCTTTCGTCGCATTTGTGAAAATTTTAATAAATTGTATCATATTATAGATCTTTCTGAAAGCAATGATATTTTAAAAAGAAAACTAATTTTGTATTTAAATAGTTAATGCATTCACACCTGCATTACATTCTTTAGTCTGTAAGGATTTATAATCTATAGACCAAATAAATAAATCTCTTCTCCTTAAGCGAGTGTGCCCAACATCATTTAAAATATTTCGAGCTAGTGGGTTTGGGTGCGATTCAAGCTTTTCAAGTATTTAATTGAATATTTTGTAATCATATATTTTACTACTGTTCAATCTAGGTTAAATTAGTGTCTGTACAGATGACCACTTACACGAAGCTTCTTCTAGTTTGGCTATGGGTTTGGAGTCGGAATTAACAAGTTTGCCAATCTTTGAGAAGGGTGATCGAGGGGGTTGTATTACATATGCTTACCTTTGAAAGGATACAATTAATAAATTGAGCGCTGGGTATTTAGATTAAGATGAGTATTTATTTTCCATAGGTAGTTCACAAGGAAAGTGGTGTATACTTATCTATAACAAGTTAACTTCAAGCAACTTGGTAGTTTAATCAAAGACAAGAGTAAGTATGACCAGGGTTTGTTTGTGCAGAAGTGCTCGACTGGCTAGGTTAAATTATTTTTTTATCTATTTAAAAAATGCGCAACTTCATTTTTGTGGTTTACTACATCCGGATAAAAGTGACATTTAAAAAATAAATAAATTCAGAGTTGGAAACTTACAATCTAAACAAAGGTTCGAATTTCTTCCAATGAGCCAATTTATTTGAATTGCTTTAAGTTTCATTTGAGTTAACTTTGGCATAGCCAGGTTAAACGTCAATCTAAATGTATACCGAGATATTTTGCATTCGAGTGTTGTGGTATTATTTGGTTATTAATTTAAATAGAGTGCATGACTTTTTACGCAAAGTAAATGTTATGTGTTTGCGTTTTTGTACAATCACCTTTACTCGACTTGTGTATTGTTTGATAAATTAGGGGGAATACATTTTTTTAGGGTTCAACAAACAGGCTTCATTTTTCAACATCATATCTCGCCCAACTTACATTTTAGTTTCGCAAGGGGGTCTAGAAATTACCGGTCTTTTTAGAGTTTTATTTGCACGCCATAGTGAGTTGTCAAGTGCATTCTTTAAGTAGATTTTTAAGCTAAAGGGATCTGTGTCGTTCGACATCTGCAAAATATATATAGATTTATCTGGTTTATTTGGTGGCTATGAAGAGTGTTCAACAGCATGTTTTTGATTTCTATTAATATTAGCAATAGGGAGTTCTATAGCATCTGGCGTACGTGGCGCGGTGGGTACTGATGTATTCTTTGTTCTTCAGCCAATTTATACGCAGGCCTGCTGTAACTTAATAAGCAGTTTTATTAGGTTTCATTAAAGTAACTATAGTGGATGAGTGATCAGAAGATAATTCAAGAAAGATTCCATATAATAAGCTTCCATCGGGATGTTTATTACCACGTCAAAATCGATGATATCTGGAATTTTTCGCTGCAGAGAAGTCCAGTAGGTGGGTAGTCGGCCCGCTATTGCATTTAGTACTTTTTTAGAAATTATTTCACATAAGTTCGACCCTTTGGTGTTATAAGTCTTCACCCCCAGAATGTATGTTTAGCCTTGTAATCACCAGCAGCCAGAAAACAGAGGCCTAGCGATTTATAATATTGGCTTCCTGTTATTGTGAATCTAGTCGGGCAGTATGGAAATGTAATTACTGTCTTTCGATTAAACTCTTCAATGTAGATGTTTGTTTTTTGAAGGAAGTCTTCACGATGATCACACAGTCACGGGGGTCCACTGCGATTTTTTTAGTTACAGTCGCGATATTCTCACCATTACGGCTGCACCAGTGCCGCCCAGACCTGGTAGCATCTCGCGCGTTCTGGTGGAGTTTAGCGCGCTTTTTCTAATTGACTTGTATTTTGTAGTTGTTTCCTTCACAAATGCCAGAGTAAACTGGCATTTACCACCATTTGTAAAAATTATAGCCTCTTCACACAGAAAAAAATCAAGTTAAAAACGTAGAAAACAAAGTTGATTTAAAATTTTTCGGTGGTGATTTTGCTTCATACGTTTTTATGTTAATTCAACCAGA
Source organism: Pollenia griseotomentosa (assembly GCA_963931875.1). Lineage (NCBI taxonomy): Eukaryota > Metazoa > Arthropoda > Insecta > Diptera > Polleniidae > Pollenia > Pollenia griseotomentosa. The sequence continues at coordinate 146,390,879 of OZ007563.1, forward strand.
TTTTACAATTACTTGCGAACAACATTTGTTTTTTTTTTAAAACTATAATTCATGTTAATTTAACATTGCAGTAAAGTTAGAGCAAAATTTAATTTATATTGAAATAACAATCCGAATCACGTTGAATGAAAGATATTTCAAGTTGAAACAACGTGAATTTCATGCAGAATCAAATTGGTTTGAGTGTGTTATAACAGTGTGAAGAAGCTTCAGAGACAACATATACATTTATTTAAGAATAATTCAAAACACTTACCCCTGTAACCACATGTTTCACTTATTTTGTATTCTCCTTTGTTAACAGAAGCATCAGCAGAATCGCCCGATATGGTTTCGTCATCATTCTACTTTCAAAACTTGATGTACTATTTAACTTACTAATTTTAATTAAAAGAATACGGGAATTGTCTTCTTTTTATAACATATTTTAAAAATGAAAATAAAAAAATGTACATACTTAAGTATGTCTGCATGTTAATTTAACTAGATAAACTTTTGATTTTAATATAAAACAGGTTTTTATGGATTCAATATTGAATCCATATTTATTTATATTTTAATATTTTTTATTTTTTTATTTTAACAGTGAATGATATTAAATAAACGTGATTTGAGGTTTTTTTATTTAAAATTAATATTTGCAGAAATTTACTATTATTTTCAATCAATATTTTTCCATGTTAATTTCACATTGGTATTTTTTTCTGTGTGTTCCGATATAGTGATGAATTTTGCGCCACCTTGTATATCAACACATACATTAATATTGGTAAAACATACTAGTGATGCTACAAATATTTGTATTCGTATTCGTAAAGCCGAAAATTCGCTTATTTAATGACATTCGTACACTCACAATATTATTACAGTTACGTGACTGTAGTTTATTGAAGAAGTATTGCATTCAGTAATTTTTAAATAAATCAACATTTACATTTCAAACTAAATTTATTTTTAACTGATTCTTACATTTATTCAAAAAACTATATGCACATTAATACGGATTTTCTAGTTAAATAAAGGGTGGTTAAATTGTAGGGCCGATGTTGAATGTGAACCACACCTAAACGCCAAGTTTTTTCCGAATTTTATTTGACATTTCTCTATTTCAGACTTACTCAATTTGAACCATGGAGAGATACACAATCCAACAACGTGTTAAAGTTATCCAAACTTATTATGAAAATGGATGATAAATTTCGAAGAAAATCATCTTCAGTGATGAGGCACATTTTCACCTCAGTGGATTTGTCGATAAGCAGAATTTCCGCATTTGGGCGAATAATAATCCAAGAGTGATTGTCGAAAAACCAATGCACCCACAAAGAGTGACTGTTTGGTGCGGTTTATGGGCTGGCGGCATCATCGGGCCGTATTTTTCCAAAATGAGGCCGGTCAGGCAGTTACTGTGAATGGTGTTCGCTATCGTGAGATGATAACGAACTTTTTATGGCCCGAATGGGAAGATATGTGGTTTCAGCAGGACGGTGGCACTTGCCATACAGCTAACGAAACAATGGCTCTTTTGCGCAACAAATTCAATGGCCGTGTTATCTCACGTAATGGCGATGTCAATTGGCCGCCAAGATCATGTGATTTGACACCGTTGGACTTTTTTCTTTGGGGTTATTTGAAAGAAAAGGTGTACGTCGATAAGCTAGCAACAATTCAAGAGCTAAAGGATGAGATAATTCGGCACATTAACGGCATAGAACCTCCATTATGCCTCAGGGTCATCGAAAATTTAGACCATCGGATGGAGGTGTGCCGCCGTGGTCACGGCGCCCATTTGGCCGATATTTTGTTCCATACATAATTGAGTAATACCAATATATCATAATAAAATAAAATTACAATAATTTCCTAAATAGTTTGTGTTTTATTCAAAATCAACATCGACCCTTGAAATTTAACCACCCTTTACATCAAATCAAATTCTTAAAGTAACATAATTGCGAAAATCATATCGGTCATGCTGCTAGTGTCTTCTGTTAAGAAAGGGCTCAATATAACAAAAGTAACACAAACATGTGTAACGGGGTAAGTAAATAATAATATGTACTATCTCTCGCTCATTACAAAAACAAGCGGATAGGTGTCTGCACTGAAAGAATTTTCTTCAGAATACCAATGAATTTTGACATTAATCCCATGAAAAATTGCATTAAAAAGGAACCTATGCAGCGCTTCGTTGGATCAATGAAACTAGTTTCATTAAAATGTATTTAATGAAACATAACATTAGATCTATGAATGTTATTCATTGGATGAATACTTTCAAAAAAGTAAAAAATTTTTTTTTTTAACTTTTTTTTTTTAATCAAATTTGTTCTTATTCAACTTTTTTTTTTAACCAGAGTCGCTAGCGAGAATCGATCCCGCAACCTCGGCGCTGATAGACTTTTTTTATTTTATTTTTTTGAATTTTTTTTGTTTTAATCAAAGTTTCTCTTATTCAGCTTTTTTTTTTAACCAGAGTCGCTGGGCGGGAATCGATCCCGCAACCTCGGCTCTGATAGACTAGCTCACTACCAGCTAGTGTAGTTTTTTAATAAAAAACTATGTTTTTTGCCATTACTCAATTAAGAGCGTAAATATGAGATTAAATTGTCATAACATAACAACAATAACAACGTTGATTTTTTTTGCTAACGCATAATAAAAAGAGACCACATAAAGAGAGAACAAGCTTTTTCGTATACATCATTTGGTTGACAACAGTTTAATATAAGAGTGTGTTTTTTTTAAAGGAGAACATTTGTTTGTTCATTATTAGTACATACTATATGTAGGTAGGTATGTACATATTAATGAAAACTAAAAACATACGTATTTATGGATTGAAAGTTATTGTTCATTCCTATAATGACATTATTCATTGTCATAATGAAAATTTAAATTTATGAAGTCATGCTTTTTCGAAATATTTTTATACTTTTAATTATTGAGACTATAGAGTTATTTGAAGGTTAAAAATAATTTTTTTTTCAATTATTGAAATATGTTGCTTTTATAAAAAATTTTTGATTTCATAAATGTAATGGTTTATTACATTAGTGGATGAAATAATTAAATCTTACATTTTTTATTTTAAAAATTAAACATATTTTTAAGGAAACTATTTATAATTATGTATTAATTTATGAATATAGTTATGTTTGTATATTGTTTTTCATGTTCCCAATTAAAATTTTTTGTTTAACTTGGACAAACTTTAGTTTTCATATATTGAATGAAAATTTTTAACGTAATTATGAAATCCAATGAATCGATTTTAACGAAAATACTTCATTATAACTACGAAATTCCATTTGGACAATGAACATTTTCATTTAACCAGTGAAATTTTTTTTATGAAAACGTGTGGTATTTTTTAGAAATTCGTCCTTTTGTGAAGTAAACGAGTAAAACCTGTTTCATATAAAATTACTGATTTACATAAAATGACTGTTATTACGAAATATGGGGTTACATTTTTGACAGCCAAAATTAAAAGATCTTTTCGTTAAAAATAAGTAGACCGGTTTTTAACTTAATTTTCATTTATAGCCCTGTCATTTTAGGTAAAAAAGGGGCCAACCTTAGAATGAAAGGTAATAAGCTGAAAATTGGTATAAACCTTTGTTTTGTTGTTCTAAATGTTGTCTCAAAAGTCACAAATGCTATCGTGTCCGTGTCTTAAGATATTCAAGGTCAAATGTCAGAAAAATCGCTTTTCCGCGAATATCTCGCTTCTTACTGCATAAATGAGATTTGCACGAAAGTTGTAGAGTATAAAATTCTCTACAACTTTTGTCTGAACTTTTTTTTCTTACAATCAACCGTTTTTGGGGTAGAGCGCGAAGAGTGCGCAGTGCACGGTCATATATGGTCTAATACAAACTTAAGCATGAGTTACGATTGTCAGTACGTTGTATAAAGTCAATTATTTACTAAAAGATAAATATTTTAAGCAAAGCCCATTATTTATGTACTAATTATTTATAATTAATTAAATTTTGTAACTTAATTATTTCTATTGAATTATTTACCCAGCCAGCAAAATAGTCCGACGTCTTCCAGATATCTGAGAGAAACGTCGATAAAAAAGTTGGAGTCGTATAAGAATTCTGTCTTATTTCTGACCCAAAAACGTATGAAGTATTTGACACGAATTTTGACAGACATGTCGTGGGAAATTCTGGTTTTTTTATATTGATGAGTTAGCCGAGATTCTTATTGTTTTTTAACTGATAGCTGAAAGAATTCCTTTGATTGCAAAATATTTAAAAGTGTATAATTATTAATTTTACACGTACGTTCCTTTTTTTTTAATCTTTTTATCTTGAAACAATCAAATAAAATTGAAATTATTGTTAACTTAATGACAATTGTCATTATTTTCACAAAAAAAAAAAAAAATTAATAAGTCTCGTTAGACTCATCTCTACCCCAAAAACGGTTGATTGTACGAAAAAAAAGTTCAGACAAAAGTTGTAGAGAATTTTATACTCTACAACTTTCATATAGATACAAATCTCATTTAAGCAGTAAGAAGCGAGATATTCACGAAAACCCGATTTTTATGACCTTTGACCTTGAATATCTTAAGACGCAGACACGATAGCATTTGTGACTTTTGAGACAACATTTAGAACGACAAAGCAAAGATTTTTACCAATTTTAAGCTTATAATCTTTCATTCCGAGGTGAAACCCCTAATATGACTGGGCTTTTATTTTATATTACAATTTCAGTTAATTTTACGTACAGAAAATTGTGAGTGTTAAAAAAATTGTAAAGAAAAGACATCAGCATAAGAATTTTTAATTATTTTTATTTAAAAAATTACGTTGTCTTTAACAAATTGGAAATGCGTTTGTGGCGGCGGATTGAGCAAATTTGTTTTCTACCGACAACAAATTGGAAAATTTTACTTTCCTGCATGAATGAGAAATTTAATTGAACTCGGAGAGATAATGGGAACAGTTTAATGGCTATTATTAAAAACAAAGTTAAGCAAAATTTAGTTAAGAAAAATTAAGAATAACCGATAAATTAAATAGTGAAAAACGACCGACACAGGAGGCTGCAGCATCTGGAAAAATATCTTCTCCCGATCAACACTGAATTACTAAGTAAAAGCCAAAAAAGAATGAGAAAAACGAAATATAAGTATAAGCAGAATTAAGTTCTTTGGAGTTAATCAGGTATGTGATGAAAAACGATCGTTTTCAAAATGATCGTTTTTAGCAGGTGTGATGAATTTCGACCGAGTTTTAAATCCATTTCTGAAGTAAAGTCTTAATTTTTTGTTCAAAATACAGTTCAATTAACATATATAATAAAGAATTTAAAAGAATATATACAAGAAAACAGAGGAAATTTATTGGAAATCAAATTTTAAAGATACTGAAAACGACATTATCGTTTTCAAATCGTATTTTTTTCAAAATCGTTTTCCATCACATACCTGAATGACTTCAGGTGAACTATACAGTCTATCTGCGCTATGAAACTAGCCATTTATAAACTAAGTCCTAAAACAATAATGAAGGACTTAAGGCTCAGTTAGTCTTTACTTTCTGTTCTGTTACGAATCAGCTGATTTGTTTTTGTTGTTAAAAACCTGTGAAATTGATTAGTTTTTCTGTTCTGTTGCGGTTCAGTTTGGTAAATAAATAAATGTCAGTGTTTTTATCAAGAATAGAAACTGGGAATTAAGCACGAATAACAAAATCTTTTAAATTAAATTGAAAATAGATAATCAACTTCAGCAAATTTTGATTCACCAATACCACTGGTTAAAATATTGATGTTTACCTATAGAGTGCCAGCCGTCGCAGTAGCGCAAAGGGTAGAAATGCATAGAATTCTGACGATGAGAATGTGGTTATACTCGAAACATGTAATTTTGACCCGAGTTTTATTCCCCAGTTTAGTCAAGAATAAAAATGATCAAAAAAAATTTTAATCATTTCATGTTGTAAAATTTCTTCCTTCATTAAAATAATTGAATGAAAATTTATTTCAATGAACTTAAGCCTAATTAAATAAAAAAATCAAAAATTCAATTATTGATCGTAGCGCCCAATTCCGACACCGCGAAGAATAATTGGCTGCACAAAAGATCCCTTGGGTCTCAGGGCCATGACCTTTACATTATAATAACAATGTAAATATAAAAATTAAAAATGTTCAGTAGTGGCATTCAGGTGCGAAGTTGATAATTTCAAATTTAGTCACCGGAATTTCATAGTCAAGGAAATCGTAAATATCAAGTTATAAGTGTTTCCTTGTGCCGCCAATGAAGGCAAAAACAGTATAATTATCTGTTTTGGAGCTTTTTATGAGTTTCTTTAGCTTGTGGTGTATATTCCACCTTTTGGAAGCATATTTGGATTCTTGTTAATTTTTTTATTGCACATGTAACTCTTATATGAATCTTAAGGCCCAAGTACACTGATCAAAATACTCATCAATCATTGTGGTAGTATTAGTGAAAATGTGTTTGTATGTGTCACACCGACGATGCTGGATAGAAAATCAAAAAATGTCAATATGACGGCGAATATTACGTCCAGCACGCGTACACGAGGGAATTCGCCTGCTGAACAAGCATTTGACAAGTGTATTTGGACATAATTTTATTCTGGTTGGCAAATTTGTCTGTTTCCTTGGTCACAATAATGTTATTTAATTAAGAAGTGTGAGAGTTATATTAACAATTTATTGCTATCGACGCAAAGGGGAGATTTTTTCAATTAAATTTCATATTAAGAGTACCTCTTTATTTCGCACTGGATACTCGTATCCGGCGAATATAGGCACAGTTATTCGTATTCGAGAATATAAAAAATTTATATTCGCAACGTCACTAAAAAATACTTGTATTCCGAAACACGTATACGCCACAGAACATTAAAGTAAACATTCTTAACTTAAACGAGTTTCCGGTTGCTTGTGCGTCTACTATAAATATTTGTACAAACTTTGAACATGAATTATACTATAAATCTACAAGATACACATGCATGCATCGAAATATTTTTTAAGATTATATGTACAATCATTCTTAAGAATCTTTTTTAACTAAGTAGAAATAAGCCGCGTTGATAAAAGAGAGAAAAGCGAAGCAAAAACAAATTAAATTTGAGCACAAAGTCAAAAGGAATTTATTTTATATATATATGTATACATATTTCCTTATGCGAGTTTATTGCACTTTTAAAAAATAATTTGTATTAAGGAAACAAGTTGAGCAAAAATATACAAAACAAACACAAAGGCAACTTAACAAAAATTAGGGAACTTCATGTGTACTCGTAAAGACACATTTAGACTGAAAATCTTGTTGGAGCGATAAGAACGACTTCATCTCTTATTTGAACAGTATTTTACTGGACATTCCAATTTCAAAAAAAATTTAACATTATTTAATTATTAAGCTTTTTTGCATTTTGTGAATGTAATGAATTTATTAGAATTCTTTTATATTTCTTAAATTGAATAACGTTTAAATAAAAAATTTTAAACGTTAAGTCGGATGATAGACGTTTTTTTCCTTAAAAGTTCCAAAAACTTAAGAAAACATATGACTGTTAATAACACTGGTTCACAAATTTTCAACATTTTGCCATAACCTCAAAAATGCATCAATTTATTTTTCTCTAGAAGCGTTTTCGAAATAAGCTCGATAACTTAGTTTTTGCAGTTTATAAAGCTTTTTCCAAAAATCTGATTTTTTGAATTACGCAAATTTTACACTGTTACAAAGATGAATATGTTTAGTTCCAAACATATTTGTGACAAAATTGTTATCATGGGACAAAAAAGAGTCTTAATACAAGAAGTCAAAACATCCAAGTTAAAATTTTCAATAAAAATTTTAATGTTTCTTGGAGACAATGTAATTTATTTACATAATTTAATTTTTGGGCGAAAATTTTATATTTATCCTCTTCTGTTTCTTCTTTTATATTGCGATAGCGTTTCACAAATTCGCTCTCGCAGTATTTACCCATCATGGTCGGATCCCCTGATAACGCTTTTCCATTACAACAAGAACTCGCTGAAATCTTTCACCTTGTTCGTTACAATGAAATGAGTAAAAAAGTGTTAAAGAAAATGCATTTTCAACGACTTGTGTGCTCCTGTAGCTACAGAAAACCCATTTAGACTTCAAATAATACTGATTGTATCAGGTTTTGATAATTACCGATACTTTGACAATTAGAGAAAAAAAAAATATGTAGATATTATATCAGATACTACTTTTTTTAATATTAATAATTTGCTCCAAGATTATATGGATTACCCAAGGTCCATAAAGAAGGACTACCTCTTAGACCAATATGCTCTTCGGTGAACTCCCCATCTAGCGGTCTATGTAAGTTTTTGACCAATATATTAAAGAAGCTTACAGAAAACTCGAAGTTTAATGTAAAAGACGCGGTGCAATTTAGAAATAAGATCAACAACAGTGCAATATGTGACGACGAGAGGATGGTATCATTTGACGTAATATCTTTATTTCCTAGAGGAGGAGAAGAACGAACGATTGCCATATCTTGACACCCTAGTTGTAAGAAGAGGTAACACGATTAAAACGGATTGGTACCAAAAACCAACATCTTCGGGAAGGATAATAAACTTTTACTCATGTCAGCCTAAAAATATTATAATAAATACCGCGAGAAACGTCATAAAAAGGGTACTTACCATAAGCGATAAACAGTTTCATAAAGAAAATTTGATGAAAATAAGGGAGTTATTAAGAAAAAACGCTTTTCCAAATAAAATTATTAAAAAACTGATTAAAGATAATAAAAATCAAAAAGAAAAAAGAAGAGAGGAGACACTTAAGATTTACAAGTCATTAACTTATGTTCCCAAAATATCAGAGAGAATTCAGAAATCCGGAATATATAATAAGGAAAAGTATAAAATAGCATCAACGACCAGGAATACACTTAAACAACTTTACTCTAACACAAAAACCAAAATTGACAAAATGGAAAAATCCAATGTAATATATAAAATAAAATGCAACGGCAACGAAAATGTAAAATGCGAAAAAGTATACGTCGGAACAACCAAGAACAAATTAAAAACCCGAATATCTGGACACAAATCAGATTTAAAATGTAAAAATAATTTGTCTACACAAAAAACTGCACTGCTGGCCCATTGTGTGGAGAGAGAACACTTGCCAAATTTAACTGATATTGATATCCTACACACAGAAGACAAATATAAGAGAAGACTAACATTGGAAATGCTATACATTATAAAAACAAAAAAAGAGCATAGGATGAATTTTAAAAAAGATGTGGAAAACAATTGTGCAAGCAGCTATCAACACATCATAAACAAAACGACTAATTAGTACAATAAAGATCGGATTAGCGGGCAGTCGTTTAATGAACGTCTATTGTTACTCATTTTAATAAAAAAATTTATATATTTTTTTGTGAGTTTATGTTGTTGCTATACTCTCTTTATGTTTGCAATTTTGTTTGTTATAGTCTCTTATGTAGTGAAAATTTTGTGTTAATTTTTTGTATTTTCTTTATATTTATTTAAGATCCTGAAGATGTTTCCCGTAGGGTTACGAAATATTGACAACTAAAATAAATAAATAAAATTTATTAAAAAAAAAAAAAATAAGACCTTGAGCTTAATTATTCGTTTACTTATTGAAGTTAAAACAAAAAGGTCGAAAAAACATACATAATAATAATATTAATTTATATAATATTGTTTTGAAAACTTTATTAAGCTATATTATGGTGCCATAAAGTGTATTGTATAGTGCAAAATTAATAATTAATTATTAAGGCAAAGTGATTAACATGATTGCATACAACTATTATTAATGTCATGACATATGATGTCATTAAAACATTAATTAATGAGTTGGCATCATTGGCAATTAGTTGGTAAACGATAAATTTCAAGCAAGCACTGGAGTGAATATCGAAGCTTGACAGAAATGTAGAGCTTAAGCAAAGCTTTCGTTCACTTTGCCTTTTTAATTCTTAAACTCGAGAGTGTTACTAAAAAGAAGAAAAAAGAAATTTTGTAAAAAGAGGAAATTTTTTTTATAAAATTAATTGTGTACATAAGTACAAAATTATTTAGAATTAATATATTTCATCGATATAGCAACGACACATTTTACTCCGAGTCTTCAGAACAAGCAAATTGCCTGTTTGAATAAAACCCAATTAAATTGGTAAAAGCCATTAAAATATTTTGAACTAGCATTTAGAACGGACAATACTGTAAATCAGTTATTTAGCAAAACAAAATCAAAAATTAAAAAGGAAGACAAGTCAAATGTGGTATATAAAATTCCCTGTAGTGGTGACGGGCTCAATATATGCGATAAAGTTTACGTTGGGACGACAAAAACGCAACTTAAGACAAGAATATCTTCGCACAAATCTGACCTTAAAACTATTGACAAACCTATTGAACAAAAAACTGCACTAGCAGCCCACTGTACGTTGAAAAATCACAAACCATATTTTGAAGGAGTAAAAATATTACATGAAGAAAGAAATTATTCGAGGAGATTTACATTAGAGATGCTACACATTATTGATGTTAATCCACAGCTTCGTCTCAATACCGACAAGACACAGAAAATTGTGCACACATATACAGACAATTAATTTATAAAAACAGACGATCGATAAACTAGATTTAGTTAAAAAAATCTAATAACAAGTGGCACAAGTGTTATTGTGAAGTTTTGTATTTATTATATTTTTTTAATTGTTTACATGTAGTTATCTTTGTAATATTATGTTTTGTTTTTTGTTTAATGTTAATAATAATTATTATTGTATTTATTTATCCAGACCCCCTGAAGATGGTTAGCAATGTTAACCGAAATATTGGGAAAATAATAATAAAAATATAAAAAACGAAAATATCACGAATTTTTATTTTTTATTTTATTAATTTACGTGGACCTGCAGCCAAACAAAAACAACAAATAATTTATATATATCGGAAAAAGGTCAACTATAAAAACATACAAATAACTCCATTTCTTAAAAGTTATTTAATATATTGTATCAATAATTTTAATAGGGTTTTAATAAAGGAATCCTTTTGTATCATACGCAAAACGCGATCAGGGTTCAAAGTCTATTGATAGGCAGATTGAGCAGAAGGCAAATGCATAAAAAAAAACCGTCACTGAATATTGTGTTTTACAAGTAGATTGCATTGATACGGCTAAAATCTTAATCACATCAACCGAATAATTTTACATCGATTTAACTAAATTAATAAATTAATTTTATCATAATCAAAAAAGGTTTTTCACATCTACTAAACATCATGCCCAGTAAAAAATGTGCTCCAAAAAGAGCAGGTTTTATGTATGAATTCATACCTCAAATCGCTTCAAACCTGCTGATGGGATGCCTGATTTTTGTATGGGGTGTTCCCGGTTTGGAGGACTATTTTTGCTGACAATAAGCGCTTCTTTTGTCATGCAAACAAACAGTCCTAAAGTGCTTTTTTAAGGGCTAACTAAATTAACATGAATATTTATTAATATTTTGCTTTTTCTTATTTAATGCCTTTTTTCAATCATTTTCGTAAACCATAATATATTTTTATTTTTTTTGCTCTAAAACCTTCTTCGTTGTCAGCACTAAAATAGCAGCTTTTTTGTATATTTTATTCTTTATCGCTTATGCGCTTTTTCTCTTAAGTGCTTTAAAAACCCAACCCTGGGTGTGATCATATAGGTTATTCAATTATTTCATCAGCTAAGTATGTAATGCTTTACATATCACTTGATTTGTCTCTATGTGCTTATTAATTAAACATAGATGTATAATTTTGTTAATTCAAAGAATTGAATTAGTAAACGCAATGACAAATTAAAAAAAAAGAAGAAATAACAAGACGTCAAGGTGTGACGTCATCATTTTAACAAAAATCTTTGGCAAGCGGTAAATTTAATTTTTAAAAGTACTTTATAAAAAAAATAACCTAAGTAAGTTATTGTCATGTCAATTACGCATATGAATTTTTTATTTATGTAAAGAGAGTATCTCTTAACATTTCTAACTGTTATACATTTTAAGAAAACTGTTATTTTGCCATCGCTCTGTTTAATTTACATGTGCAATTACATATATATATATATATATATATATATATAGCAATATATATATATATATATATATATATAATTTATTAAAATTTAGCAGTGACAGAATGGTAAACTAACATGTACCCTACATGATTTTTTTATAAATATTCTAACATAAATAAAACTTAAATCTATATTTAAATGTAAAATTATTTGTTCTGGGGTGTTAGAAAATTATCAATCGTATATTATATCTTTTTTTTTTAAATTTTTATTATGCCCTTACTAACGATTTTCCTTTTCGTTCCAAGTCGCGTGTTATGGATGTTTTGAGATCAAACCACCATTTACGGAATAAGAAGGTGTAAAAATAGAGGGTATCAATCAATGGAAACTGTAAGTTATAATATACAGACGTATTTGTTTAACATGCTATCGACTATGTCTAAATTATATTTTCGTTATAATTTTAAGTTACTGGATATAAATAAATTGTAAGAGAGTTGAAATGGCAAAACTGAACGTAATGGAGTAGTTGTTTATTAATTTGGAAATGCTGATAATAGGCCAGCTATTACGGATTGAAAGTTGTTCAATTTTAATGAACTTTTAAGGAAAATACCTAGCATAGAATAATTAACACTGTGGTATTTTAGGTAAATGGGGGTGGGCCAATTCAGAAAGTGTTAATTGTGGTTAATACACCTATCGCAACGTTGTGGACATTTTATTTGAATGCTTAAAATTTATTTTTGCAATAGCCCAATTAAATGAATTTTTTTTTGTAGCAAGGTCTTGGAAATATTATACTTTTGTTTGTGTAGTTATTCAACAGATATGTTCAAGAACCCTCCTAATTCCGACGAGCTAAGCCCTGTCAAATTTCCAAGCGACTGAACATATAGACCAAATTGATTTATATGAAAAATATAAATTTTTTTTTAAAACTTATACATGATTTATTTAAAGTATAGTTATGCCATAAAAGTTTTCCACCATATTTGGAATTAGTGGACAGTCGCGACCCTATACTTTACTCATAATAAATATGTTTAAGATGCAAACAAGATATCTTTACTCCAATAATATTTTGTTATCGCCATTTGTAAAATAATTTTGAATCAGTAGTGTCGTTTGTTTTCTTATTGTGGTGGTGAAAGTGGTGGTGTATCATAATGTGATTACTTCTAAGTTTATTATTATTTACATGATAATAATATGATTACTTCTTAACTTATTATGATTAAAATGACAATAATATGCTAACATTGAATTACAATAGGATTAAATAAACAACATATTAAAATAATAATATGATTCAATAATTGAGGCCCTATGTTTCACCTAAGAACTACGGGAAATTAATAATAATATAATAATAATCGTAATATCGTGACTACAATCATAAATCTTATCATATTTTTTCTTTGCGTGTATTTATAACTTTTTGCACGAACTATTTATATATGTGAATTTTTAGTTTTATATTTTATTTATCAACTTTTTGATAAGGCCTGATATGAAGGCTTAATAAATAAATTGAATGTCAATTTACTCGTAAACATACATTAGCTGTTAGAAAGTTACTTAAAGCCAGTTTTTGTCTTAAAGATCAGCGATTAAATGAAAATTAATCTTTGATAGTAGTCGTTTTTGAGTAGTCGATTATTTTATTTTGGTTTCCAGTTTAAACGCCCAAAGTTGGCGGTTTAAACTTGCGACAGAACTGTTTAAATAACGCACCGCCGGAAAAAGGAAATTTTAATTATAAATATAAAAAATTTTAAAAAAGACTTTTAAGTAAAAAGATATTAAGGCTGGGTCTTTGAGATCTCCGTTAAACTACACTGAAAGAAAAATGCTTCATATATTTAATGAATCGTTTTCATAAAAAAATTTCACTGGTTAAATGAAAATTTTCATTGTCCAAACGGAATTTCGTAGTTATAATGAAGTATTTTCGTTAAAATCGATTCATTAAATATGAAAACTAAAGTTTGTCCAAGTTAAACAAAAAATTTTAATTGGGAACAAGAAAAACAGTAAACAAACATAACTATATTCATAAATTAATACAATATTATAGGTTCCTTTAAAATATGTTTAATTGTTAATTAAAAAATGTAAGATTTAATTATTTCATACATCTAATGTAATAATATGCCATTAAATTTATGAAATCAAAAATTTTTTATAAAAGCAACATATTTCAATAATTTTTTTTTTCTTTAATATGTACATACCAAAATACATATAGTATGTACTAAGCAGTGTTGCCAGTGGATTTTTCCAAAAAATACCTACACATGCTAAAAAAAATCCGATTTTTCCCTACACGTTGAAAAAATTTCCCCTACAAAAATCCCTACGCATTATTGTCATTAAAATAGAAGAAAACACATTCGTTATAAAAAGTAAATTTTGTTTGAATATGTATATTAAAGCTTTGACAAAAAATAAGTACAAAACTTAAAAAAATAATACATATCGCACTTGTTCAACAATACTGTAATTTCATAATTTCATAATTTTCAGTAGAATCAAAACAATTTTTAATTTAATATGGAAGGCATATTAAAAAGTATTTTTAAACGAACCGTTTCCTTACCAAAAGGTACTCAAAATAGCTCGATATAGATATAAATAATACCTGTAGATTTTTTTTTTTTTTTTCTCAATATTATTTATTGAATCTTCATACATTTAAATATGAACTAACAATAATTAATCAAATCTTAACCTAATACTTTATTTTATGTCCTGCCAGTGCCAGACAAAAATTTTCTTCATCACGGGTTCTGTTCACTTATCTAGGTGTTTGTCGCTCATCTAATTAGATAAGTGCTGCAGTGTCTCTTCTTCTTAAGCGAGTGTGGCCGCTATCATTTAAAATATTTCGTGCTAGTGGGTTTGGATGCAATTCGAGCCTTTTTAAGTATTTTACTGCATATTTCGTAATCATAGTTTTGACTAATGGAACATTGAGATCCCTGTGAATATTTGAGTTTTTTACATACCAAGGGGCAGCTGTGATTATTCGAAGAATTTTATTTTGGCGCCTTTGAATTTTTTCTATATTAGAGGCCGAGGCAGTGCCCCATAACTGAATACCATAGCACCAGATTGGCTTTAAGATGGAGTTGTAAAGAAGAAGTTTGCAGTCGAGACTAAGGACAGAGTTTCTACCAATAAGCCAATGAATTTGAATGGCTTTTAGTTTCATTTGAGTTAATTTTGCCTCTATATGGCATTTCCACGTTAATCGCCGATCCAGATGTATACCGAGATATTTTACATGCGAATGTTGAGGAATTATTTGATTGTTGATTGTTATATGGGGGCAAGATTCCCGGCGCAAGGTGAATGTTATATGCACGCATTTTTGCTCATTGACCATTATCCTCCATTGTCTTAACCATATTTCTAGTTGAAATATATGATGCTGTAAGTAACGAGATGCTTCATAACGGTTTTCGTGGACGCTTAGAAATGCTGTATCGTCTGCAAATGTTGAAGTTTGGGTGTAGTTGCTTGTTGCCATGTCCGAAGTATAAATTAAATATAATAGAGGGCCCAGGATGCTGCCTTGTGGGACTCCAGCGCCAATGGGCTGAGGTAAACTTAAGAAATTTCCTTCTTTAATAATAAATTGACGACCGACTAAGTAGCTTTCTAGCAGCTTGTGTGTGTTTGCTGGTAAATTTTGCTTCAATTTATGTAATAAGCCTTCATGCCAGACTTTATCAAAAGCTTGCGAAACATCGATGAAGAGTGCTGAGCAATATTTTTTTTCTTCAAATGCTTTTCTTATGACATTAACTATTCGATGAGTCTGTTCGATTGTGCTGTGTTTTCTTCGAAATCCGAACTGATGGTTTGGAATACATCTATTTTCACTTAAAATCGGTGTTAATTTTGAAACTAATAATTTCTCAAACAGCTTTGACATATTTGATAATAAGCTAATAGGCCTATATGACTCAACTTTTGTATGATCTTTACCTGGCTTTGGTATCATGGTAACTAAGGAAACCTTCCATTTTTGAGGATAGTATTCAAGGCGTAAAATAGCATTAAAAATAAAAAGAATAATTTTCTTTGCTGTGCGAGGTAGCTCTAAAAGCATTTTATTACTGATTTTATCAATACCAGGTGCCTTCTTAGTGTTTAAGTCACAAATAGCCTGTTCGATTTCTCTTATAACAAATCTGAGGGGAATAGCTGCTCTAGCAGGAACAGGTGGTAACTCGACCGCAGTATCGTGAGATATATTTGGGGTAAATACGTTTTTTAAATGATTAACAAACAGATTTCCCTTTTCGTTATCATTTCTAGCCCAACTTCCGTTCAAGTTTCTTAATGGTGGCTTAGAGACAACTGGCCTATTAAGATTTTTAGCTGCACGCCATAATGAGTAGTCTGATTGCGGAGTTGCATCAAGTTCCTTAAGATATTTTTGTAGAGAATCCGTTTTCTGTGTCTGTAGTAACTTTTTTAGCCTTCTTGTACACTCTTTTAACAAACTCTTAAGTTGAGGGGATCTGTGCAATTGCCACTCTCTTCGGGCTCTTCTTTTTTCTGACAGGAGACGCTCAACATCTGTGGAATAAATTTTAATATTTTTAGTTTTTTTTGGGGTAATACTGGAATGTTGTACAGCTAGCTTCAGAAAACTGTCAAAATTAAGAATAGCGCGATCTACGTATTCCGGTGTACTAAGCGGAATATTTTCTGTGCAATGGGTGCTGAGATATTTTTTATATTTTAGCCAATTGATTTGTGTAGCTGGCGTCGCTAAGTAACCAGTTGGAGATACAGTTCTATTGGGGTTCATTCAAGTAACAATTGTTGGTGTGTGGTCGGAAGATAATTCTAAGGAAGCTTCAACATAAATCGTTTCTAAGGGGATGTTTTTAACCACGCCAAAATCGATGACATCTGGTATTTTTTGCTGATCAGTAGGCCAATATGTTGGTTGTCCGCTCGCTATCACATTCAAATCCATTTTAGTAATAGTATTAAATAGAACACGACCCTTTGGTGTTATAAGTCGGGACCCCCAGAAGGTATGTTTAGCGTTATAATCGCCAGCGGCCAGGAAACAGGGTCCTAATGATTTAAAATATTTATAATATTGGCCTTCTGATATTGAATATCTAGGTGGGGAGTATAACGATGAGATTACTACGTTTCTATTTAATTCTTCAACACAAATGTTTGTTGCTTGAAGATAATCTTCACGATGATCACCCATTAGGTAGTGTTTGACTCTGGTTTTTATTAAAATGGCAGAACCTCCACAAGCTCTATCTCGAGGGTCCTTTGTATCATATAGTATATAACCATTTATTTTAAACGTATTTTTTGAAGTCAAATGAGTTTCAGAAACCATCATGACATCAATTTGTTTATTTTTAAGAAAGTATTCTAGTTCATTTTTATGTTGGCGGATGCCGTTTGCGTTCCAAAAACAAATTTTTAAACAGTTCATGGCTTGTTAAGTACAGCTTGCAATAACATTGATTGCATTCTAAGAATTTCCTGCATCATATTACCCATTGTGTTCGTAAAATTATTTACTGTTTGCACTAATGTTTCCATGGTTTTTTCTAAACGACTTAAATTAGAAACTGGAGTTTCATCATTACTTGGCGAGGCACCTTGCATTGGCTCATGGTTTGATTTTAGGACGTTAGCATAAGAGGTTCTGTTATTACTAAACTGGGGGGCTTGAATTGCATTTGTGATAACTTGATTTGCAACCTGCATTTGAGGGGCATTTGTTTTCGGTCCAACCGTCTGCTTGCCGATATTATATACAGGGCATCCTCTATAATTGGCAGTGTGATTACCGCCACAGTTGCTACATTTTTTTACGTTGGGGTCGGTTTTAGACTTATCGCAAGAAACTGTACCGTGTAGCTCACCACATACAACGCAAACAGGGGGTAAGTAGCAGTATGCCTTTGTATGGCCAAATTCTTGGCAGTTTAAGCACTGAACAGGTCCATTTTTTTTGTGCGGCTCCTCAATTGTGATTTTTCTGTATAGAATATATTTTAAACTATAAATGGGATGCGTTTCGTTTTTTTTTAACTTAATGTCGCCGGGCTCTAATTCTACTCGAAATAGTGGTTGTGGATTTTTGTCTCTATTTCTAATATTTACCACGTGTTTTATCTTGAAGCCTTTTTCTTCTAAGAAAGTTTTAATTTCCTCTGGGTCTACGCATGAATCAATTCCCTTAATCACCACCTGGAGACCTTTACTGCTCTTGAGTTGGTATGTATAAAAACTTTTTTTAAGTGCCTCAAATTTGTTAATAATTTTGCGAAAATCATTTTCATGATTCACTTGAATTTTCGTTTCATTTATGCTACCTCTCTTTATTGCGGCTACATAAAACGAATTTTCACCAATCAACGAAATTAAACTCTTTATTAGATCATTTGAGTTATGCTCCCTAAGATATATCGGGGGAGGCTTGGGCGATCTTATGACGTTTGGTGCTTCAGAGTATTCATCCTCCAGAATTGCAAAGCGATTTTGGGAATTTATTTTGTCAAAAGATGGCACTTTTGATGCCGAAGCAACAGCTGAAGAGGTAGGGCTGCGACCCCGCTTAAGGACTGTTATATACCTGTCCATACCAACTTGGACTTGAGGCTTTTGGCAACTTTTTACAGGGGGGTTTTCCATTGCATTAGTGTTTTGGTTCATGGTATCATTTCCCACTAAATTTATTTTTGACGTAGCGGCAATACTTGTTGGCCTGGCAACACTTGTTACCAAGTCTATTTTTAGTTTTTTTAATGAGTCACTATCCACCGTTTGTGTGAATAAAGAGGGTGAGAGGGAACGTGTACGAAAAATTGGCTTAGCCGTTAAGTAGTTACTATTGTTTTGTTTTGTTTTATTTATTTCAACATTATTTTCGTTGGCATGCACTGTCACATAAGCATTTCTATCATTTAATTTTATTGTTGTTACATTGTTTTTACTCATGCAAGAAATTGTTTTTGTTTTTCACCGTTTTACTGTGCTTTTAATGTTTTTATTATTTATTGTATTTTACAACAACGCCAAAAATAAGAAATTTAAACTAAAATGTTTGTGCACAGAATATGTATACATACACATGTATGAACATTCATACGTACATATGTATATATTTTTGCTTTATTTATCTTTATTTAATTTTTCGTTTTAATTGTTCACTTTTATGTTAAATAATTTAAATAAAAAATATCATATATTTTCTAGCGTCCATTCGCTTAGTATTTATATTCCAAAATCAAATTTAATTAATAATAAATTAAAATCGTATGCGGGGTTGAAAATACACGTCCGTTTCACAACAAAGCACAAACTGAACTGATACCTGTAGATGTTTTCCAAAAAGTAAAACACTAAACATTTTTAATTAATACAGTATTGTTGAATAGGTACGATATGTATGTACTTTTAAACATTCAATTAAATAATATCTTAGAAAATAAATATACATACATATTAGTGTCGCAAGCTTTTTAGACCACAAACAAGTCTGGAAATACATTTTCAAGCGATTTAAGTGAAAAGACACAATTTTCAACTGCTTTGGACAAGAAAATATCACTAACAAAACGTTTTTCTGAATTTGTTTTATGAATAATGCGATATGACGAAAAATCCCTACATTTTAGTGATTATAAAAAATCTGTCCGATTTTCCCTACGCCTCTATTTTAGTATCGAAAATACTTACATGTAGGAATTTTCCCCTACTTCTGGCAACACCGGTACTAAGTAATGAACAAATAAATGTTCTCCTTTAAAAAAAAAACACACTCTTATTTTAAACTGTTGTCAACCAAATGATGTATACGAAAAAGCTTGTTCTCTCTTTATGTGGTCTCTTTTTATTATGCGTTAGCAAAAAAAATCAACGTTGTTATTGTTGTTATGTTATGACAATTTAATCTCATATTTACGCTCTTAATTGAGTAATGGCAAAAAAACATAGTTTTTTTATTCAAAACTACACTGCCCCAGTAGGCTAGCTGGTTGTGAGCTAGTCTATCAGCGCCGAGGTTGCGGGATCGATTCTCGCCAAAACTCTGGTTAAAAAAAAAAAATAAAAATAAATTGAAAAATTTTATTTTACTTTTTTGAAAGTATTCATCCAATGAGTAACATTCAAAGATCTAACGAATGTTTCATTAATCCACCGAAGCGCTGCATAGGTTTCTTTTTAATGCAATTTTTCATGGGATTAATGTCAAAATTCATTGGTATTCTGAGGAAAATTCTTTCAGTGTCGTGAATAACATGGTACAGTTCTTTGCGATTAGTCTAAAACCGACGCCAACGTAAAAAAAATGTAACAACTGTGGCGGCAATCACACTGCCAATTATAGAGGATGTCCTGTATATACTATCGTCAAGGTTGGACCGAAAATTAATCCTCCTCAAACGCAGGTAACAAATCAAGTAAACACCAATGACATGACTTATGCTAACGTCCTTAAATCAAACCATGTGCCAATGCAAGGTGCTTCGCCAAGTAATGATGAAACTCCAGTTTCTTATTTAAGTCGTCTAGAAAAAACCATTAGTGCAAACAGTAAATAATTTTACGAACACAATGGGTAATATGATGCAGGAAATTCTAAGACTGCAATCGATGTTATTGCAAGCTGTTCTTAACAAGCCATGAACTGTATAAAAATTTGTTTTTGGAACGCAAAGGGCATCCGCCAACATAAAAATGAATTAGAATTCTTTCTTAAAAATAAACGAATTGATGTTATGATGGTTTCTGAAACTCATCTGACCTCAAGAAATACATTTAAAATTAATGGTTACATACTATATGATACCAAGGACCCTCGAGATAGAGCTTGTGCCATTTTGATAAAAACTCGAGTCAAATACTACTTAATGTGTGATCATTGTGAGGATTATCTGCAAGCAACGAGCATTTGTGCTGAAGAGCTAAGTCGAAACATAGTTAATTCATCTTTATACTCTCCACTCAGATTTTTAATATAAGAAAGCCAATATTGTGAATATTATTAATCCCTAGGACCCTTATTCCTGGCCGCTGGCGATTATAACGCTAAACATACCTTCTGGGGTCACGATTTTTAACACCAATGAGTCGTGTTTTGTTTAATACAATCTCTTAAATGGATTTAAATGTGGTCGCGAGCGGACAACCAACAAATTGGCCTACTGATTAGCAAAAAATTCCAGATGCTATCGACTTTGGCGTGGGTAAAAACATCCCCACAGAAACGATTCATGTTGAAGCTTCCTTAGAATTATTTTCCGACCACACAGCTACAATTGTAACTATAATGAACCCCAACATAATTGTATATCCGACTTAGCGACGTCAGCTACACAAATTAATGTAAGATCGCTCTATTGTTAATTTTGACAGTTTTCTGAAACTTGCTATTCAACATTCTAGTATTGGCCCCAAAAAAAACAAAAAATATTATAATATATTCCACAGATGTCGAGCGTCTCTTGTTTGAAAAAATGAGAACTCGAAGAGAATGGCAATTGCACAGATCCCCTCAACTTAAGGATTTACTAAAAGAGTGTACAAAAAGGCAAAAAAAAGTTACTAAAGGTTCAAAAAACAGCTTCTCTGGAGAAATATCATAAGGAACTCGACGCAACTTCACATAAAGACTACTCATTATGGCGTGCAGCTAGAAATCTCAAAAGGCCAGTTGTCTCTAAGCCACCATTAAGAAACTTAAATAGTAGTTGGGAAAGAAACGATATTGAAAAAGGAAATCTGTTTGTTAATCATTTGAAAAACGTATTTATCCCAAATATATCTCACGATATTGCGGTCGAGTTGCCGCCTGTTGCTGCTAGAGCAGCTGTTCCCCTAAGACTTGAGATAAGAGAAATCGAAAAGGCTATTTGTGATTTAAACCCCAAGAAGGCTCCTGGTTTCGATAAGATCAGCAACAAAATGCTTTAGGAGCCCCCCAGCATAGCAAGGAGAATTATTCTTTTAGTTTTTAATGCAATTTTACGCCGTCAATACTATCCTCAAAAGTGGAAGGTTTCCTTAGTCACCATGATACCTAAACCAGAAAAGGTTCACACAAAAGTTGAGTCATATAGGCCTATAAGCATACTTTCTAATATATCAATGCTGTTTGAGAAGCTTTTAGTGTCAAAATTAACCCCAATTTTAAATGAAAAAAGATGTATTCCTAACCACCAATTTGGCTTAAGAAGAGAACACAGCACAATTGAGCAAACCCACCGAATAGTAAACGCCATAAGAGAAGCCTTAGAAGAAAAAAAATATTGTTCCGCTCTCTTCATCGATGTTTCTCAAGCTTTTGATAAAGTCTGGCATGAAGGCTAATTACATAAATTGAAGCTAAACTTACCAGTAAACAAACACAAGCTGTTAGAAAGCTACTTAGTCAGTCGGCAATTTATTATTAAAGAAGGAAACTTCTTAAGTATTCTGGGCCCTCTATTATACCTAATTTATACTTCGGACATGCCAACAAACAATTACACACAAACTTCAACATTTGCGGATGACACAGCCTTTCTAAGCGTGCACGAAGCATCACGTTACTTACAGGATCATATATATCAACTAGAACTGTGGTTAAAACAATGGAGAATAAAGGTCAATGAGCAAAAATGCGTACATAGAACATTCACCCTTGCGTCGGGAATTATGCCCCCTATTAAAATCAACAGTCAAATAATACTTCAAAATTCGCATGGAAAATACCTTAGTTTACATCTAGATCGCCGTTTAACGTGGAAAATCCATATACATAGAGGCAAAATTTACTCAAATGAAACCAAAAGCCATCCAAATTCATTGGCTTATTGGAGGAAACTCTGTCCTTAATCTCGATTGCATACTTCAACTTTACAATACCATCTTAGAGTCAATCTGGTGCTACGGTATTCAGTTATGTGGCACTGCCTCGGCCTCTAATATCGAAAAAATTCAAAGGCGCCATATCAAACTTCTTCGAATAATCACAGCTGTCCCTTGATACACAGAAAAAAATTAAGACAATTCAATTGTCATATTGAAAACCATATTCGTCAATACAATTAACTTTTTAATTGAAAAGGCACCAACAACTTAATTTGTAAATACAAACAATTATTTATAATATGTTTTTTAGTTGTTAGAAAAAAAAATATTTTTCTGTCAACATTACTAAAATTTATAATTGCGATAAACATTATTATGTTTGCAGTAACTAATTATAATATTGCTGATATTAAATAAAATTAGCAATTTTTTGTGTACGACAATAATATATTGCTTCAATAAACAAAGTGTAGTTGCCATAACCACGTCCAACCATATTTTTTCTCTGCGTGTATGCGTGCGATTTATCAATATTTTAGCATATATTTATATAAATGAAAAATGTTTTACTGTTTGTACTATGTTTGTTTGTTGGCTTATAGTCTCCTAAACTGCTTAACCGATTTATCTTATTTTAACAGTAACATCAAGTGCTCCCCGAAAATAAAACAGGCTACCAATTTTTTCGGTAGGGACAGGGGAAGTGGTACACTCCATAGGGTGCCAAAATTAAGTATCGCATATCTTAAGAGCTCCTGCACCAATTTTCTTGAACTTTTTGCTGTAGAATCTTCTGAGACCCGTTATTAAAACAAGATAGCAGCAGGGGATCGCAAATCTAAAGAACTGTTAGTGATAATGTTCAAACTTGGTAGAAGTCACTCTTATAGTAAACTACACCTTTGAAAATAATAATTAACGGGGTAGGCGCATAGGGAGAAATACCCCTAGAAGATATTAAATATAGCGTAATTGAAGAACTATTATAGCAAGAGTCTTTAAACGTGGATAAAATATAAACGGGTGTGGTAGACGGATGAAGCAATTGGAGGGTATAGATCGAAAATATTAAATACCAAATATCTGAAGACAAAAGTCTTCATACTTTGTAGGATCCACTCTTATGGTAAACTACACCTTTTAAAATAAAATTAAAGGGGTAGGTGCAGGGGGAGCAATATAATATATAATGAATAAGCGTATGTAATTTTGTTCCCTATAGTCTCCTTAGCTACTGAACTGATTTTCCTGAAATCAGTATTCCAATTTTATATAAGTAGCTTACATAATAAAACACAACGTATTTTAAAAGTAGAATCGATGGGAAAAGTAGGCATGGGACCTCCCATACGAATACATTTGCAATTTCTGCAGAACGGTTACTACAAAATCATTAAAATTTCGTACAAGATGCTTCGTTATCAATACACGAGATCTGTTTTAAAAAATGTTTACTAATTTTATTTCGATGGGGGTAGCAAAGCGCATCGGGTAAAGCTACGTAAAAAATACGTAAAAATTTGAGGCAGTCGATATTTTTTGCTCATATCTCAGCCGTTTGTGGACAGATTTGGCTTTGTTAATTACAAGCCGATTAACTGATCGGTTAATTTAAAATTGGCTATTTTCGATTAACGATTAAACCGGCTGATTTCAGTCGATTAGCAGATGTTATAAAATTTTAAATTTTTTGTAGGATTATAACATATTTTTTTGTGTTTTTCATTATTTGTTTCGTCTCATATACAAAAGGTAGTATTAAGAAAATATTTGTTCATACAATATTTTTTGTTCTAGCACTACAGTCATACGATAAAATGGATTTTCATACAAAATCCGTTTAATAAACCCTTTAGTAACATGTTTTATTTTTTATAAATAAGGCTGATAAAATATAGGTCAAAAACAGAAACTAAGGAACTCAGAAATACATTTTTTTGCAGAACGTTCGGTGCTGAGCACCGAAACAACAACAACGGATTTTATGGGCAGTCGTGTTTTTGCTCATATCTCATCCATTTCTAGATTGATCTGGCTGAATTAAATAGCAAACAATTCCGGACTATATATGATACAAATATATAATAAACTTGTCCCCATCATATCTATGGTGTTCGAAAACACAGTTCAGCGAAAAGACGGTCATCGCTTAATTAACTACACATATTTTTTTTATTTTTTTTTGAAAACCCTAAAATTTAATTTGGTTACAAAAATTTTCGTCGACATGAACTTAACAGCACTTTTTTCAAAATGTTCTTTTTTAAAAGATTTGGCGATACCCTCTCATATTTATTAAGGTAAATATCCATAAAAATTGGACAATCTGTTTAGTATAGAAAAGTTTTAAGCCCTTGCTTTGAAGCTGTAGTTATCTTACCTCGGCAAAAATAGTAGCTTTTGTTCAGTAGAGCATTGATGGACCAGTTAGCAAACCGAACGGCTGTAGCCATAGTCAGCATATTACCTCCAATTAGTCCTTACCAGTATCCAGCCCAGGATTTTAAGCAGCAGTCACTTCGTATGTGACTGTAATCAGCGACCAGTATCCCAAGATTTTTAGCAGGGCTGTGGAGTCGGAGTCGGAGTCGGAGTTGAGGAGTCGGAGTTGAGGTTTTTGTACCGGAGTCGGAGTCGGAGTCGAAGTACCCACAAAAACTAGCGACTCCGACTCCGACTTTTTTGCATTACAATTTTTTTAATATTTTTTAAAATAAAAAAATTTAATGACCAATTTCTCCAATTCTTTTTAAATATCAATTCATATTTAAATATAATTTTTCTAATAATTTTATTTTTATTTGACATAAAAAATACAAATTTTAAACATAAATTGATATTTTGATAAATTAGTGGAATTGGCCATAAGAGGGTCTGCTTTTTGAAATTGTGAAGTCTGAAAATAAGGACCAGTATACTTTTCATATGATTAGGTGAGTTTCAAAAATTAAAAAATTGAGATTACATCTTATTTTGACAATTTATAAGAATAGTTATATAGATTGTATCAAAGCATGTCCTTTTCTATGTTTTAATGTGACCTCAAATTTCTGTAACAAAAACCAGCGGGTTCACTATTTGAATTTCGCCAAGATATCGTTAATGAAATAGAGCCGAATTAAGGAATTTAAAAATTAAATTTGTAAAGATGTTGGTTTTTATTTATCGTATATTAACAAATATATAGCCATATAGCCAAAAATAGCCATGTTCATAAATATGACTTGAAATCTGCTGTAGCTCCTGTGGTGAAAGCATTAAGTGAACTACATTTTAAGTTCCAACCTTCAAGGTGAATTATAATAGAATAAAAGGAAAAGGAACTCGGAAAAATACATGACATTGTTCCAGATATAATTCCCATCAATGTGGGAAAAATGATTTGAGAATACTTTTATCTACTCACTTTAGGGAAAATTGGAGAGATAATAAAGACTTGCAATTTCAAATTTCGGTCTTGGACAATAATAATATTGAATTAGGAACGGAAAAATGCAATCGCGAGTACACTGAAGAAAAAGATTTAAATTTAGCAGTTTAAAAATTCACATTTTTTTAACTCTGCAGGTGGGAGATAAACTACATCAAGCCACATTTTGAAAACTTTACAGCAGACCGCGCAAACATGTTGATAATCGCAAATGATGTTTATGTTATAAAAATGTGCATTTGTACGAATATTTTATATGATCCTAACATATTTTTTTTATGTCGATGATATACTTAAAAAATTACGTCCTAAAAGGTTCGTTACCTTCTATGGTACTGTTCCATGCCTTGAGACAAACAGCACCAAGTCCAACAACAAAAGGGGTACTATTTCCCAAAAATAATAGAAGGCTAACAACATTTTTTTACGTTACATTTCTCTTCAAAATGTGTTATATAAATTGTAGAACTAACATCTGAAGGCGCATATGCATGTTTTAATAAACTTTATAAAATTTTCCTGAGAATGATTTGACTTAATAAATAAAATGTATATTAAAAACAAAAGACCTCACTTCACAATTTGCAAAAAAGGACTGTCCTTTGCCTCTATTAATATTGTGGTAAACAACACTAAGTACACTTGATGCCTTTAACGTCTAAGCCAATTGGACTTGGTGTTGTTTTCAACTTTTCTATCTCGAAAGCAACATTAGATAGGACTTATGGAAATTCACACATCTATAAATTCCAACAGTATAAAAAACGTTATTTGAAAAAGATGTGAATTAGTGTAGTTTATCTCTCCCCTACAGAACTATTTTTACATTTTTTAGCACTGTTTGCATAATTTTAATAAATTAATTTAACCTTTAAAATATACTAAAATTCAATGATCCCATACAGATTGAAGCAAAACTCGTTTCTTTCGAAAGTTCGTAACAAAACTCGTTCGTTCTAAAATTAAATCTATTATTTTTTTATATTTCAGTTGGTTTAAATTTCTCAACTGTTAAGTTATAAGTCAAGAATGTCATAACACTTTAGAATTGAAAAAAGGTTCAACTCATTTGGTCTATTTAATCGGGCACTATATGTTTTTTGCATTTTTTCCAAAATCCAAATAAAATATTTTGCAGCTTTCCTACTCATATGTTAGTAACTAGTATGTTAAAGCTCAATGCGCGGCACGTTAGAATTAAAATATCGATTTGAAATTTTTACAGAATCATTTTCTTGCTATATTTAACCATTTAACAGGTACTAAATTAAAAAAGAGTTTAAAGTCAAAAAAAAACTAGTCTCTTAAATAATGCTAGGTTAGAGTAGGAGTCGGAGTCGGAGTTGGAGTCGGAGTAGGAGTCGGAGTCGTGCTTAAAAAATTTCACCAAAAGGAGTCGGAGTCGGAGTTATAACTTTTTCTTAACGACTCCACAGCCCTGATTTTTAGGATCGTATTTTAAGCTTTAATAAAGTTTAATGTATTGAATGCTAATGTTGTGAATCTTCTGAAAGTATTTTCCCAAGACTCGAATGTACATGCCAAACATTTTCTTTCTTATTTTATTTTTAATATTATAGTAAATATTGCTCGTCCAACAAAGAGATTTTTTTAATACGCTGATTTATATAAGATTTACTTTCGTAGACTGAAATATACTTCCAGTTAAAATGTGCCAAGCAGTGATGGAAAATTCAGTACTATGGTACTATTTTCAGTAGTTTTTTCTTCCAAATATACCACGGTAGCTCCACGTCCGTTTTAGTACTCTTTTTCTGGTTATGCTTCTTTGTTTAGAAATTTAGCGTTGATATCTTTTTTAACATTAACAACTAGGGCTAGGGAACTAATTCCGACTCCAACCGCGGAAATTCCAACTCCGACTCCTAATCTAACCTTAATGCTAAATGTATATGAGACTGGTCCTTATTTGACTTTAAACTCTTTTTTTAATGAAGTACCTTTTAAATGGTTAAATATAGCAAGAAAAGGATTCAGTTAAAATTTCGAATCAATATTTAAATTATTGCATCGCCAATTTCGAAGTATTTTTATTTTGGAAATTATTAGAATACTTTTTTACAGTTTTCATGCTGAAAAATTTTGGAGTCGGAGTCAAGAATTTTTTGTGGGTACTTGGACTCCGACTCCGGTACAAAAACCTCAGCACTAACTCTACAACTCCGACTCCACAGCCCTGCCATGTTGATAACATTGCCTACACAAAATTTATTCTTATCAAACGGTTATGGCAACACTGCTTGTTGGTATATTTTAATGCCAGATATCCTAATCAGAATTTTTTAAATTTATTTTCCTTAAAAAAATATGTTTGAAAAAAGTACCAAAATGTTGAAAAAAGTACTCTTTTGCTTGGTGGTCAGTAGCATCTAAATTTTTCAATTTTCCATCACTGGTGCCAAGTATAAACAATTTCCACAGAACTCAAATTTAAAACATTTCGATGGAAAATCATAATTGTTTTAACTTTTTTAAAATATAAGCTTTCATGCTTTGGTTTGGAGGGATCAATGCTGTTGAATTGAGGTCTCCGCGTTTATCGAAAGGACATACCTTTTAAATAAATTGTTGTATTTTAGCTTAAGCCCATCTTAATTTGCGACTAAATTTTATTCAGTTTTTGTAACCTAGTGTAAGTAAAGGAACTAATTTTAACTTGGTTATGGATCTGAAAATACAAATTAAACTTGCTGCTACACATCTATTCCCATGAATAACATTACTTTATGATGTTTGTTTCAATATTCTATTATTCCTTTCAAATCACCCAAAGAAATACCACTACAATGATATCACCACACTCGTACATATTAATAAAGATATAAAATAATTAATTTCGAGCAACTGTGTGTTGCATGATTTATTGTAGTATTAGGGAACAACATATTACATACATCTGATACACCGAGATATTTTTACATAATTATAATGAAACTCTATAATCGTTAACGAGACAATGGTGCAAATAGTCTGTTGTAGAATTCGTTTAACCTTTAGGCTATTTTACAAACTCACTCACAAGAAATTCTAACTCATTTCAACAATTCAGACTTATGCATAATGTAGGCATACCAACAGATACCAGATACGGATAAGAAAATGTTTTCAACAATCTTGTTGTCTCAACTAAACCGGGAAACGTCAACGGAAAGCAACCATTCGCAAACTATTTCAAACGCAGTTGGTGACTATTTCTATTGTGATGCATTTGAAAATAATTTCTTTTGTTGTATTAAATTTCTAACCGGAAACTTAAGAATTTTAACGTTAGTAAGCGAACGAACTCACAAACCCCAACCCCATTATGGAAACTAACACACTTAGCTTTCTGTTTAACTGTGCAATAAATACGAAACAATAGAGAAGTTGCAAACTGCTATTAATTTAAAATAATGAGACCTGGCTGAATTTATGATGTAAGAAAACTTTATTTAAGGTTTAAGAAATTTTTAAATAATTTTAAATGAGGAATTGTATTCAGAGTCTTAGGCCCCTATTATGAGTTACATTCGTCAAACGATTTTCGCTGGCTATCGAACATCGACTATCGAATGTACATTTTGTGCATCGAATTTTTCAACGAAAACAAATTTGTTAACAAGGTTTCGTTTAAATGTGCTAGATTCCCATTTCATACTATTGATAAACAAATTTATTGTTGTAGGGATAAGCTATTCCTATGAGCATTTCACTGGTTGCTTAGGCCAGATCGTCAGGAAACTTTTAGAAAAACTAAAGATATTATGCAAATAAAACTGTTAAGCGAATAAGAATTATAAGCCCCAGTTTTACTTGTAACAACATCAAAGCTTAAACAACGGTGCAAATAGATGTAAAAAACTTGTTGAAAATGTAACTATCTGTAAATTTTTTTGTGTTCGTATACCAAATACCATATTCTTTATCAGTTTTGTTCATTTTATGCAAGTCCAACGTCGTAAACAGCAATTGGAAACGCTCATATTCCTTATGGACAAAATTCTTTTTTGACAAAATTATTTGCAGCAAAGTTCAGCATGTAAAAAAGTGGGATAAAACCCCACTGAAGCTAAATTATTTGAAAACAACCATAATTTCGCCGTTGTCATGTTGTCATGTTGTCACGTTTAACTTAACTAATTTTATTTTATAAATTTGTAAACAAAAATTTTTTTATTTTAAGTGACAGCTGATCGAAAATGTATTACTGTGAATAAACAAAATCACAATAGTAATTTTTTATCGAATGCGCGCCGCGCCATAACACCAAATGAAAATTCGTTCGATCAGCTTATTCGACTGCTGTCGAAAATCGAATTTAGTTCATATTAGGCACCTTAATGTTATTATACACTTTACTACACCTCCATAGGAAGTTTGCGTTTGTGTTAAAGTTTACGACGTATAAAAATATAATGTCCAGACAAATTTTTAAAACGATTTAAAACCACTTTCTTAGTCCGCTTGTTCGTTCGTATGGTCAGTTGGCTGTAGTATTTCTAGTCAAGGGAAATTTTTTCGCGGAAAATATTTATTAAGTTTACGGGAATTTTAAGGCGGGAAATTTCGAGTTTTCTTTCCAATGTTTTTGACATAAATTTTAAATAATAAAGAAAAACAAATAAATGTTAAATGTGGTTTTTGTGACATTAACAGCCCATTTCCCCAAGTTCAGTTATAACTAACTATTACTATAACATATTATTTACTGACAGTTAAAGTAGAGCATGTCGGTCACCATACGCAAAAAAGCCACAACTCACCCCCTAGAATGAATGATATGTCAATGAAGTTTCTACAACAGGAAAAATACAGCCGTCTTAATTTTTATCATATAGCGTTGCCGTCTAAAGTTCAATCGCATTATATCGCATATCGTTGTTCATGGCTTGACAATGGCTTTTTTTTTATATTTTCCTAAGATAATCCCAATTGCTTTTGGGGACTTTTGAATCCGACATTTAATTCTGGGCGGCATCTCGGATTCTTCCCCATGATGTCCAATTTTTTGCAGGTGCCAAGAAATTTCTTCTAACTTAGAATGTCATCCTTTAAATATACTATAAGTGGCAGCGCCAGGCGCGGATTCAGGGGGAGGAAAAAAGGAAATTTCCTCCCCCCCCCTAAATTATAAAAATATGTTTTGTTTATTTCGATAATACACGAATTCCCAAAAAATATTATTTTTTTAAATGTACAAAATTTTTGGAAATCCCAGCAAGTTTTTTGTTTGTATATTTTATAGAATCTCTAACGAAATTTTCAATAAGTATCTAAATCTTAATCCTAATAGTTATTTATTAGATATTTCTAATGAAACATCTAGCTTACTGTAATCAAATACTTATTATTCTACATTCAATCCAAGCAGGTGCCATCTTTATCCAAAGAGTAAACGTTTGACTTGAAAATGCGTTTTTCGTGTCAAATTTTCACCATAGTCGGCTTTGAATTTGAAATTTTGGAACATAAATAAATCAAAATTCTATTCGATCATTTTCGACGAAAGCACGGATTTGTCGGGGAAAAGCCAAATTTCCTTGTCCTTAAGATATTTCAACATAAAACAAAAAATTGTTAGGGAAGAATTTATTGGCTTTGTTGTAAACGCATTTGAAGAGGCCTCAAAGGATATTGATAATGACGTTAATGTGTCAGTTGATGCGAAGGCACTATCATCAATAGTTCTTAAAGCTTTGACAAATTTTGGTATTGACCTAAAAAATTGTGTAGGAGTTGGAACAGATGGGTGTCCTCTGATGTCAGCAGAAAATGGAGCTGTTGAAAAATTCTGGAAACCGCGACAAATGCGAAACAAACGCCTTGCTATTCCCATAAATCAAACAACTCAATTTCTAAAAGAAATAAAGTGCCATTAATACAAAAAGTTGAATTAAATGTTGAAGCAACGACAACATTTTTTAAATATAATCATCCCAAGCGAACCGCAGTTTTAGCAAAGTATATGGGAGCCAAACTCTACATTATGCGAGACAAGATGGGTGGACCGTCACGACTCAATTTTACACTTTGCGACAAGTGTAGATCATATAGTAAAAGCTTTGGAAAAAATATCTGAGTGGAAAGGTGGAGATACTTCAATCAAAGCCCTATATTAAGGAACTCACTTAGTACTTTTGAATTTATTTTCGGAATATACATTTTAAGTGTGATACTTATTATATCACAACCGCTTTGTATCATTTTACAAAATCACGATATAGATCTTCAAAAAGGATCAAGCCTTATTAAAGCTTTTATCATGTGCCTTGAAGAGAAAAGAAATAAAGCCGAAGAACAATTTAAAGCGATTTTTAAAAAAATAAAGTTATTTGCGTTCCAATTGAAAAGACAAGATTTGAACGAAATAATCGCATCCACAATTTTGAAGATTACTTCCGAGTTGTAGGTTACATTCCTCTTATTGAATTTATTTTAGAAGATCTCAAAACAGCTTTCCCAATAGATATCCTAAATGTAATGAACATACCTAAACTTCTACCTTAAAGTGTAATCAAGTCATATACAGATACAAAACTTTTAAAACCACAACTAGCTGATGAGGTGATTATGTTTGATAAAAGAGATAAACACCTACTACTAACATCTAAACTTGAGCCTGAACTGTTGCATTGGCAACAAACATGGAAAATATCTGAAAATCTATCAGATAACGTTGTAGAGGGTTTAAAAAACTGTGATGAAGATATCTACCGAAATCAAAGAAAAATATTTAAAATTTTCGTTTGAATGCTCGTCAGTAATGCTACCAGCGAGAGGTCATTTTCCACCCTTCGTCGAATAAAAACATAGCTCGAATCAACAATGACAGAAGATAGACTGTACTATCTAAATTAAATCATAAATTGCTTATTTAAAAAGATTAATTTATGTTAATTTATATTGAACTGATCTTATATTTTATTTAGCCTTATTGTTGAGCTTTTAAACTAAGAGTGCTGCTTACGTTACGATGGCATCTTTCGCCATAATTTTCTCCATTTTTATACCCTCCACCACTAGTGGTGAATGAGTGTGTACTGAGTATCTATATTCTGGCTTCTTTAGTAATTCTAGGTCGATTAAGCCATGTTCGTGTGTCCGTCTGTTGGAATCACGCTCACTTTCGAAAAACTCAAAAAAAAAAAAAAACAAGTTAGAGTGTTATATTCGGCTGTGACGAATCTTTGATACCCTCCACCGACAATTTGAATATTTCAGGAGACATCAGCATTCAAATTATGGTAGCATTATTAATTACGGTTTTAGGCGTACTAAACTGTTTTTTGGGAGAAGGATTTATATGGGGCCTAGGGTAAATTATGGACCGATCTCCATGAAATCTCCAGTGTCATTTTTAGTCTCGGAAAGCTGTGACGTGCCAAATTTTGTTATGAAAGCGTTATTAATTACGGTTTTAGGCGTACTAAGCTGTTTTCTGGTAGTGGGGTTTATATGGGGCCTAGGGTAAATTATCGACCGATCTTCATGAAATTTTACAGCGTCATTTTTAGTCCTAAAAAACTGTGACGTGCCAAATTTTGTTATGGTGGCGTTATTAATTGCGGTTTTAGGCGTACTAAACTGTTCTCTGCGAGAAGGGTTTATATGGCGCCTAGGGTAAATTATGGACCGATCTCCATGAAATCTCCAGTGTCATTTTTAGTCTTGGAAAACTGTGACGTGCCAAATTTTGTTATGAAAGCGTTTTTAAGTACGGTTTTAGGCGTACTAAACTGTTTTCTGGTAGTGGGGTTTTTATAGGGCCAAGGGTAAATTATGGACCGATCATCACGAAAATTTTTAGTATTATTTCTAGTCTTAAAAAACTGTGACGTGCCAAATTTCGTTATGATAGCATTAATAATTACGGTTTTAGGCGTACTAAACTGTTTTCCGGGAACTATTAATGCACACTATCTCTCAAAACTAGCGGCGGTTGAAAAAAACCAAACTAGAGGTGGTAAAAAAACCAATGACATATTCGTAATCAGCGGACAAAAATAAACACACTGAAAAGAAAAATCAATCCATCCGTACTTAAATCAAGCCGAAGCGGTGCTAATAGTACGGAAAGTACTGGTTTCCTTACATCAAGAACAGAATGCTGGGCTCAAGTACCGAATACACAGAGCAACAAAATTCGGGTCATTGCTGCCAGCCTGAATACTTGCAACGCGAAATGAAAATAGACTATTGGTAGAGCAAATCTGCCAAAGGGTTTGGTATAAGTCCAAAAATATACGAAATGTACTTCTGAGCTAAAATACTATTTCAGATGTCTTTAGTAGAATTATATGGCGACTCTTTTCTTACAGCCGTATTCATAAAAAAATTTTAATTTAGGTTTTTGATACATTTGAGTTAAAAAACATTTTAAGCCTAAAAAAGCTTTTTTAAAAATTTATATTCATAATCAGCATTTTAACTAAAAAACGTCTTACCCTATTTTTTGATTGCAAGGTGGCAACACTATCTCTTTTTTTGGTCACTTGAATCATAATGACGCAAAACAGTGGTTATTAATTCATACTCGTACTCGTATCTACAATTTTTTTTGTCGTGTGTGAGAAAAAAAATTGCTTTTTATAAATGAATAATAGTACGATAGTTTCTCTTTTATTAAACAAAATAAAAAGAGTTCAAAAAGTTTTTGGTAAAAGTGCAATTTAGATGATGATTTAATTGCTGACAAGAAAAGTATTTAAATAACGAGTTTTATTTTATTTGTTTTGATCATTTATACATCACTAGTTCATTCTGTACAATTAATAATTTTTTGAGCTTTAATTTGTGGAATTAAAAAATATATTAATAATATACATATGTACATACAAACTTACATATTTTTGAATTTAATTTTATTATGTATGTATATATAAATATTGAATAAAAATTTCTCGCAAAAATGTTCAAAATTACCATAAACACACAGAAAAAAGCAAAAATGTCACTTTAAAAAAGGGTCGAACCAATTTTAAAATTCGTTTATTTACACAAGGTTTAAAATAGGATTTTTAAGGTAATATTCGCTTATTGTAGTTCTGTGCCTAAGGGGAGCCACACAGAACTATAACCAATCGGCACTTTTGATATAGAGATGCTGGGTACCTTTGGTTTGAGAAAGGTTTAAGTGCTGATTGGAATTATAATCGCTCATAAGAGTGATTATAATTGCAGAGTGAGGGGAAAAGAAATAAATGACAATTAGATGGGAATGTAATTGATATCAATTTATATGCGTATAAATTGAGCAAAAATTGTCTAAGTGTTGGGATTAAGATTGTTACCTTGATTTCCTACTTAGCGAGTAGGCGGGTTGTTCACACTATGTGAGGGTTTATTTCCTTGTAGGGTTGTAGTGAGTATTTTTCCGAATAATTAAAAAATAGGTAGGTATAACTTTTGATTTAGAATTAAATAGATTTTATTTTTATCTTTTTTAGGTTAAGGTTACAAATTAGCTAAGTTTATAATAAGTAGGCAGAAGATAGATGCAAGTTGTTATCGCTGTTGCTAAGGGCCAATTGAACGAATAAAAAATGTCTAATCTAGAATTTACCAACATCTTCGGTTTGCGGATAACCGAAGCAGGTTGGAATAATTCATAATAACGAAATTCATAATTAACTCTATTTACATCCTTTTCTATCTAAACAGGCGCTAAGATACCAACGCCCCTGTACTTTAATTTACTTAACTTATTTTGAAAATTCATTAGGGAGGTACAAATTCATATATTCCAAATAAGTTAATTAAATACAATAAAATTCAAGTAATAATAAGTAATAAGTAATAAATTCAATTATACAATTTCTACAATAATAAATACATTTAATTCAAAATAATAATTCATAAAATAATAGTTCATTTATACTTATAATTAATAATAGTGTCTAAACTTGTTTAGACACTTATGAATACAATTTTAACCATTTTTGCTTAAAACAGGTTTGAAATTATGTTTAAAATGTTTATAAATACGGCTGTTAGAATATATAAACCCTCTTTAATTTTTGTCCTTTCTTTTAACTTCCCCAAAAAAGTATACTAAAACGGCACTTTAGAGGTTAAAATGTTCCACCAATATATTTTTGTTTTTTTTTGTTCTACAGTGCTATTTATGTGCCGCGTGCTTAAAATAATCCGAAAACGGGATTCGCTTAAGTAAAAGGGAGATAAAAATTTATCTAAAACTGTGCTTATAATTCAATAATTTTTAAGTTTGGTTAAATCCAAATTTCGTACTTGAAATATTTCGAAAGTGAGACTTCGATTCTAACATAATCACTTACCCACTAAGAACTAGGGAGAGAGAAAGAATATTAACTACACGTGAATGCAAATATTAATTCTTTCTCTCACATATACATTTGTTGTATTCCGCCCTTTGTTTATAGAAGAACTCACATGCTCAGCATGCCCGATATGGCTTTCGTAATAATTCTACTGTGAAACTTGATGTATTTAACTTAATAATATTAACAAATAGAATTCAGGAATTTTTGCTTCTTATTTTACTTATTAAACATGAAAATAATGTATGTTTTTCTTCTTGTAGTGTTGTTGCTGTTTCTACACAAAACAAGCAAATCGTTGTTCACCTACTTTTGTAGTGTTGTGTTTATTTCTACAATAAACTTTTACAAACAAACGCGTATGCACAGCATCCCATTTGGAGTTGTTTTAAGTATTTTTTTGGTCTTATTTGTACCTAAATGTTTAAGTACGACTCGTTCTAAAAGCAGTTGCAAAAACTTAGATTTAGAACGAGTTTTTTCTTTCTGTGTAAGGATCAGTATTATAAGTATTTCAGAATATTTACCCAAAAAAGTTTTTACGACAAAAACAAGAGAATTTTAACATCCTTGCAATAACAGGTTTTAAGGTTTGGAGGACTGTTTGTGATATACGTAACGAATAATTCAAAAAATGGTGAATTAAGCAAATAATAAATTACACTATATCTTTAAAACTAGAGCTTGTAGCGAAAAACGTATGACGGCATCGTCTTCAGCAGATAAAAATATATAACGATCAGCTATTTTTATTTCAGAAAATTTACAAAAGCTCCATTTTGTTGGACTGTGTAATTAATCAAATCTTAATTATATACGTTAATTTGCATCCTGCGAAAATTCTCCTAATCTCAGTTCCCGTTCACATAGGTGTTTTAATAGATATCAGCAATGAGTAGTGAATAAGTAAGTAGAGCTGAATCATGACTCATAACTTCTTGCACTGATACGCACTAATACTTATTGCAATGTTATTGAAGCCAAGGCTGTCAAATATGCCGATTTCTTGCCAAACGTGGCGATTTTGAATCGTGTTTGGCGATGGGATTTTCCATTTAGCGACTGGCTATTTTTTTTTTTTGCGATTTTTTATATAATTGGCAATTTAGTTGGCTATTTTTACCATTTATATTATTTCAGCGATTTTTTTTAACAGTTTGTCTTTTTTTGTTATCATTACTTATTTACAAAATTGTTTCACAGTGCTCGTTAAATGCAGACGTGTTTTTTTTAACTCGGCATACGGTTTTTGTTTTCTTTTAACATACTTAAATAAGTTGTTATAAAATCATAATATTATTTATTAAATAAATAATATAATATCAGCGAATTGGACGCTTAAAAATAATTTTTAATTTGTGAACATAAACGTCAATAATTAAAATAATAAAAGTTATAATTTAATAAAAAAATGTATGTATGAACATACATACATAAACATACAAACATACATTTTAAGCAAAAACATTTCTTGTTTTTGTTTATTCTTCTTTTTTATTATCGGGGTTTTTAACAACAAATAACAAGAAGAGCACAATTAAACAAACTGTAAAATAAAAAAAAAAAACTTATGAATGCGTACAATGCAAAAACAATTAAACATAATGAAAGAAATGCATATGTTACAGTGAGTGTTGACGAAACAAAAGTAGAAACAAAAAAAAGAATCGATGATAGCAATTACCTAACGGCTAAACCTCCCTGTCGGACATTCAGTTAACTTTAAATTAACTGAAAGCTAACTATTTTTCAACTAGTGGTGGTTGACACTTGGATTTATTTTATATGTAATTTACTAACTATTTTAACATTGCGATGTCCTAGGAAGTAGTCAATTGTCCGACTCTGCATTACTTTTAATTAACTTTAAGTTAACTTTTTGTAGCTAGCTATAAACTTACTACTTTAAGTTAGCTTTAAGTTAAGTTAGTTTAAGTTAAGGCCGATCTATGAATGTTATTCATTGGATGAATACTTTCAAAAAAATAAAAAAATTTTATTTTTTTATTTTATTTTTCTTTTATTTTCTTTTATTTTATTTTATTTTATTTTATTAATCAAAGTTGTTTTATTCAACTTTTTTTTTAACCAGAGTCGCTGGCGGGAATCGATCCCGCAACCTCGGCGCTGATAGACTTGCTCACTACCAGCTAGCCTACTGGAGCAGTCTAGTTTTTGAATA
The DNA here is from genome assembly GCA_963931875.1 of Pollenia griseotomentosa. NCBI lineage: Eukaryota > Metazoa > Arthropoda > Insecta > Diptera > Polleniidae > Pollenia > Pollenia griseotomentosa. Next base: position 146,429,752 of record OZ007563.1, read on the forward strand.
AAAAAACTATGTTTTTTGCCATTACTCAATTAAGAGCGTAAATATGAGATTAAATTGTCATAACAAAACAACAATAACAGCGTTGATTTTTTTTGCAAACGACTTGGCTCTCACTACTTAAAATATACAACACAGTGTTTGTATACACTTTGGTTAATGTAAATGTTGCATTGCGTAGTAGTTGGCTTTAAGTTAGTCTATACAAGCTAACTTAAAGTTGGGTTTTTTTGTAGTTAGCTACTCATTTGACGGCAGGGCTATTACTCGAACGCGTTCCCTCTCACCTTCTTTGTTTACAAATACGGTCGATCGTATTACAATAACAAGTTTGTTAACTGCAGGCGCTGCCGCAGAGCCAAAAAAAACTTTAATAAGTGATGATACGGTTAACCCCAAAACAGCCGCTATGGACAACTCAGTAACTCAAGGAAAAATTTCTCAAAAGCCTACAGTACAAGTTGGTATGGACAGGTACATAACAGTGCTCAAACGGGGACGCAGCCCTACCTCTGCAGCAGTTGCTTCGGCCTCAAAAGTACCAACTTTTGATAAAATAAATACTCAAAATCGTTTTGCAATTCTGGAGGATGAATCCTCTGAAGCACCAAACGTCATAAAATCGTCAAAGCCTCCCCCGATATATCTTAGGGAACAAAATTCAAATGAGCTCATAAAGAGTTTGATATCAGTGATAGGTGAAAATTCGTTTTACGTAGCGGCTATCAAGCGTGGTAGTATAAACGAGACTAAAATACAAGTCAATCATGAGAATGACTTTCGCAAAGTAATAAACAACTTTGAAGCACTAAAAAAAAACTTTTATACATACCAACTGAAAAGCAGTAAAGGTCTTCAGGTAGTGATTAAGGGTATTGACTCATGTGTGGACCCAGAAGAGGTCAAAACATTCCTAGAAGAAAAAGGCTTCAAGGTAAAACATGTAGTAAACATTAAAAATAGAGAAACAATTCCCCAACCACTTTTTCGAGTAGAGTTTGAACCCGGCGACGTTAAGCTTAAAAAAAATGAAACGCATCCCATCTATGATTTAAAATACATTCTGTACAGAAAGGTAACTATAGAGGAGCCGCACAAAAGAGGTGGTCCCGTTCAATGTTTGAACTGCCAAGAATTTGGCCATACTAAGGCATACTGCTATTTACCCCCTGTTTGCGTAGTATGTGGTGAGCTACACGGTACAGTTCTTTGCGATAAGTCTAAAACCGACCCCAACGTAAAAAAATGCAGCAACTGTGGTGGTAATCACACTGCCAATTATAGAGGATGCCCTGTATATACTATCGTCAAGCAGTCGGTTGGACCGAAAACTAATCCCCCTCAAATGCAGGTAACGAATCAAGTAAACAGTAATGATCTTCAGGCTCCGCAGCCTAGTAGTAACAGAACCTCTTATGCTAACGTTTTAAAATCAAACAATGTACCAATGCAAGGCGCTTCGTCAAGTAATGACGAAACTCCAGTTTCTAATCTAAGTCGTCTAGAAAAAACCATGGAAACATTAGTGCAAACAGTAAATAATTTTACAAACACAATGGGTAATATGATGCAGGAAATTCTTAGAATGCAATCGATGTTATTGCAAGCTATTCTTAACAAGCCATGAACTGTTTAAAAATTTGTTTTTGGAACGCAAACGGCATCCGCCAACATAAAAATGAATTAGAATACTTTCTTAAAAATAAACAAATTGATGTCATGATGGTTTCTGAAACTCATTTGACCTCAAGAAATACGTTTAAAATTAATGGTTATACTCTATATGATACCAAGGACCCTCGAGATAGAGCTTGTGGAGGTTCTGCTATATTAATAAAAAACCGAATTAATCACTACCCAATGTGTGATCATCGTGAAGATTATCTCCAAGCTACGAACATTTGTGTCGAAGAGCTAAATCGAAGCATAGTTATTTCATCTCTATATTCACCACCTAGATTTGCAATATCAGAAAGCCAATATTACAAATATTATAAGTCACTGGGGCCCTGTTTCCTGGCTGCTGGCGATTACAACGCAAAACATACCTTCTGGGGGTCACGACTTATAACACCAAAGGGTCGTGTTCTGTTTAATACAATCTCTAAAATAAATTTAAATGTTGTCGCGAGCGGCCAACCAACATATTGGCCTACTGATCATCAAAAAATTCCAGATGTTATCGATTTCGGCGTGGTTAAAAACATCCCCACAGAAACGATTTACGTTGAAGCTTCCATAGAATTATCCTCTGATCACACACCTACAATTGTTACTATAAAAAACACCAATAGAATTGAATCTCCCTCTGGTCACATAGCGACGTCAGCCACACATATAAATTGGATAAAATATAAAAAATATCTCAGTACCCATTGCACAGAAAATATTCCGCTTAGCACACCGGAGTATATAGATCGCTGTATTGTCAATTTTGACAGTTTTCTAAAACTAGCTGTTCAACATTCCAGCATTGCCCCCAAAAAAACCAAAAATAATAAAATATATTCCTCAGATGTCGAGCGTCTCTTGTCTGAAAAAAGGAGAGCTCGTAGAGAGTGGCAATTGCACAGATCCCCTCTACTTAAGAACTTACTAAAAGACTGTACAAAAAGGCTGAGAAAGTTACTGCAGACTCAGAAAACGGCTTCTCTGGAAAAATATCTTAAGGAACTTGATGCAACTCCACAATCAGACTACTCATTATGGCGTGCAGCTAGAAACCTCAAAAGGCCAGTTGTCGCTAATCCGCCATTAAGAAACTTGAATGGAAGTTGGGCAAGAAATGATGTTGAAAAAGGAAATCTGTTTGTTAATCATTTAAAACACGTATTTACCCCTAACATATCTCACGATATGGCGGTCGAGTTACCACCTGTTGCTGCTAGAGTAGCTGTTCCTCTAAGATTTGAGATAAGAGAAATCGAAAAGGCTATTTGTGATTTAAACCCCAAGAAGGCTCCTGGTTTTGATAAGATCAGCAACCAAATGCTTTTGGAGCTACCCAGCATAGCAAGGAGAATTATTCTTTTAATTTTTAATGCTATTTTACGCCTGGAATACTATCCTCAAAAGTGGAAGGTTTCCTTAGTCATCATGATACCTAAACCAGGAAAGGATCACACAAAAGTTGAGTCATATAGGCCTATAAGTTTACTTTCAAATATATCAAAGCTGTTTGAGAAGCTGTTAGCGTCAAAATTAACCCCAATTCTAAATGAAAACAGATGTATTCCTAACCACCAATTCGGCTTTAGAAGAGAACACAGCACAATTGAGCAAACCCATCGTATAGTAAACGCAATAAGAAAAGCCTTTGAAGAAAGAAAATATTGTTCCGCTCTCTTCATCGATGTTTCTCAAGCTTTTGACAAAGTCTGGCATGAAGGCTTATTACATAAATTGAAGCTAAACTTACCAGTAAACACACACAAGCTGTTAGAAAGCTACTTAGTCGGTCGAAAGTTTATTATTAAAGAAGGTGATTATTTAAGCTCTCCTCAACCAATTGATGCTGGAGTCCCTCAGGGAAGCATCCTAGGCCCACTTTTATACTTAATATATACTTCGGATATGCCAATAAACAACTACACCCAAACTTCAACATTTGCTGATGACACAGCTTTTCTAAGCGTGCACGAAAACAGTCAAGAAGCATCTCGATACCTACAGGATCATATATTTCAACTCGAACTGTGGCTGAAGCAATGGAGGATAAAGGTCAATGAGCAAAAATGCGTACATGTAACATTTACCTTGCGTAGGGAAACATGCCCCCCTATTAAAATCAATAATCATTTAGTGCCTCAAAATTCGCATGTAAAATACCTCGGTATTCATCTAGATCGCCGTTTAACGTGGAAAAGCCATATAGAGGCAAAATTATCTCAAATGAAACTAAAAGCCATCCAAATTCATTGGCTTATTGGAAGAAACTCTGTCCTAAGTCTCGACTGCAAACTTTTACTTTACAACTCCATCTTAAAGCCAATCTGGTGCTACGGTATTCAACTATGGGGCACTGCCTCGGCCTCTAATATCGAAAAAATTCAAAGGCGCCAAAATAAACTTCTTCGAATAATCACAGCTGCCCCTTGGTATGTTAAAAACTCAAATATTCACAAGGATCTCAATGTTCCTTTAGTAAAAACTATGATAACAAAATATGCAGTAAAGTATTTAAAAAGGCTTGAACAACACCCAAATCCACTAGCTCGAAATATTTTAAACCATGGCGGCCACACTCGCTTAAGAAGAAGAGACACTGCAGCACTTACCCAATTAGATGAGCGATAAACACCTATATAAGTGAACAGAACCCGTGATGAAGAAAATTTTTGTCTGGCACTGGCAGGACGTAAAATAACGTATTAGGTTAAGATTTGATTAATTATTGTTAGTTCATATTTAAAATATGAAGATTCAATAAAAAATAATGAGAAAAAAAAAAAAAAATTACTTATTTAAAAAAAAACTAGCAACTTTTTTCACATAATTTTTGTTTTGTTATCATTTAAAGTGACTTTAATATTCAGTCACTATTCAATTATAATAGTATGCAGGTCAAAACGATCTTATAGACTTGTGTAATTAATTAATTTTTTTTTTTACTGAATATATGAACTCCATTTTGTGGTATTTAAAAAAAAAAAATAACAGAAACTAAACAAAATTTACTTTCGGCGACTTTTTTGTATTTTTTCTCAGTTTTTGGCGATTTTTGACTGAAATATTATACTAGTTTTTTTTGTATGCAAAATTAATTAAAAAAAAAATGTTACGAAAATTGAACAAAATTGACGTTTGGCGATTTCTTACATCCGTTTTGGCGTTGTAGCTCAAAAAATCTTACAACCCTGATTGAAGCTCATATACACTCAGAAGCTTGATGTTACTCATCGTACTCATACTTAAGGCTAGTTTTCACTATCTCACAAGTCTTACGTATTCCATAATACATTGTGAGAAATCTAAGAGATAGAAATCTAATGAGTTTTGTTGCGACTGTTAAAAAAATCTAATTTAACATGACAGTTTGTGTTCACACCATCACACGAAGTATAAGCACTCACGCATGAAATTAAATGCAACCCTGATCCAATGAAAAGTATTATTGTTTAGAAGTTTTTCAGCAAACGATGAAGTCGTATGGGATGTCAAACTTTATTCATAATACTTGTCATTTTCGTGACACATTGCATTCACACTATCACACTTTGTCATATTACTTGAGTTTTTGACATCTATTAATACAAAGTATAATAGTGTTAACTAGCCTTTAGCAACATTTATGTAGTGATTGATTTAGATTCAACTTAACTCAATGTGTATAGGCGAAGCAAAATACGAGGCTGCCAGAATTGTCCCCGAAATAGCAAAGTGACGATTTGGCAATTACAGTTTATTAAAGTTAAATGTATGTATGAAGTGGACGATTGCAGCGCTGATTTTAAAATTGTGTGTTTGATCTGTTGTGTTAAAACCAGTGTTCGAAAATAAACACTAATTATCACTCCTTAGTGTTCGGTTCGGTAGATTTGTGGAAAACTCAAACGCTAATAGTGTTTGTGTAGAAAATCATTAATAAATAACGTTTCGCTGTTCGAACACAAAAATAATCCGGTTTTTAACAAACTCAACAAAAGATGAGAACATTTAATTCCGTTCGGGTTTTTTGTTAATCCACAAACTTCATTGCGGTCGCTGCTAAAATTTTTTGTTTGTTCATTTCTTTATAAATGTAAAAAAATAAACATTATAGAACATTAAAATATATGGGGTATTCACAAGGTATCATAAAGACATAAGTTTAAAAAAATTAACATGAAAAAATACGACTGTTGTATTTTTATAATTTAATGTGCTATTTTGAATTTTAATCAGCTGACTTAAAACAAAAATAAAAAATAAATATTTACCTAACATCTAAATATTTTTAAATTCTAATCCATGAATTAATAAATTAAATTAGATCCTATATGACTATTTTCAATTTTTTAGACGCAATTCACAAATAAATTTTATTTTGTTTGTTTACCAAACATCAGAGTTCTAGGCCGATATAATTTGACGCCGCAAGTGTTTTGTTGCAAAAATCGCAGGTTAAATTCGGATATTAGCCGGATAAAACTATACCATAAACGGCGACGGCTACAAAAACTAATGCGGCTTGGCTCAGCCCGTCAGCGCAGGTCTCTTCTGATTAATTACGACAGCACAATAAACATAGCAAGCAAAGTTCTATTTACTTATTTTAATATTAAAAAATTATGACAATATAACATTATATCACACCTTGTGAACACCCCAAAAATGTTTGTCTACAGTATCATAACGGCGGCGATGAATATAGTTGATTATGAGTCAAGAATTAATGATATTGTTAAGAATTATTCGAATTATAAGAGATTAGATAAGGACTTTACTAATAAACTGGAAAAGACAAATAATAATTTAGTTCAGGAACTATTAAGTAGTGGTATAATTACAATTATGGTTATACGGTGTTCCAAAGATTCATAAAATAGATTTTTCATTGAGAACCATATGTTCAATGATAAATTCTCCATCATATGAACTTTGCAAATATATAACAAGAAAATTGCAGAAAATTCAATATACAATATTAAGGATGCTCTTCAATTTAAGGATAGAATTAGGAATATTACATTGACTAAGAATGAGAAGTTAATTTCTCTTGATGTAGTTTCATTATTTCCAAACATACCAATAGATTTAGCTATAAATATAATAGAAGAAAAATGGAATACAATAAAGGAACATACGAATATAGAAAAAGATTTATTCTTAATTATTCTAAGATTTTGTATAATAGATTATAGATATTTTCAATTAGATAATCATGTATATATTCAAATGAAAGGACTTCCAATGGGTTCGCCAGCATCTCCAATTGTAGCAGATATAGTTATGGAAAAATTATTAGATATATATGTGTAGAAAAATTCGGTTTGAAACCGAAAATCTTGACCAAATATGTGGAAGGAATCGGGAATGGAACAAATGTTGGATGCTTTTAACTCGTTTCATTCAGACATTAAACTTACAATGGAAAGGGAACATAATTCAAGACTATTATATTTAGACACCTTGATAATTAGAAATGGAAATGGAGTATCAATAGATTGGTATCAGAAACCAACATCTTCTGGTAGGATTATCAATTACTTCTCGAAACATCCAAGGAGAATAATACTAAAACCGGCTAAAAATTTTATAAAAAGAGTTCTAAAAATAAGTGATGCAGAATTTCATAGAGATAATAAAAGGAAGATTTCAAACATTTTAACAGAGGATAGATTTCCTAAGCAATTAATAACAGATTTATTAATACAACATAATAATTGCAGATTAAACAACCAGAATAGAAAATTTATAAATGAGTAACATATATTCCAAAATTTCAGAAAGATTAGCAATATCAGATTTATATGATAACAAACTATACAAAATAGCTTATAAATCTTTCAACACAATAGGTAAACTATTTACAAAAACGAAAGACAAAATAAAGAGGATGGAAATGTCTAATATTGTTTATCAGATACCTTGTAAGGGTAATGATAGTGGACAGTGTAATAAGGTTTATATATATAAGTACAGCAAAGAAATAACTGAAAACGAGGATAGCAGGACATAAGTCAGATCAGAAGTATAGAAATATTTCAAAAAAAACAGCTCTATCAACTCATTGTGCTAATCTAAACCATTGTCCAGATTTTGATAATACGAAAGTTTTAAACAAGGAAAATAATTACAAACGTAGATTTATGTTGGAGTTTATAAGAGCACCGACAATGTCGAGAATTAATTTTAAGTCAGATACTGAAAATGTAGCACAAAATTCTAGACATTTAATTTATAAAAATAGAAATGGAAGTTAAAAATTTATGTATATTGTAATAGATCAAGTTTGTATTGAAAAATATTTTTGTATTCAATTACAAAAATTTTTTAATTTTGTCATTTTAATATACATGTTTTGTTAAATTTGTTTAAAGAAAATTGTTAATTTTGTAAAAAAGAAAGAAAAAAAAACCCTGAAGAAGGCACTCAAAGAAGTGCGGAAATATTGTTTTGAATAAATTTATAAAAAAAAGTTTTTTATACAAAAAATAAGACCTTAAGCTGGAACATTTAACCCTTTCGGTACGGGAGACGATAAGATAGTTATAAGCTTTTATAATGGGATATTGTTACAAAGATATGCATATTAAACTAATATTTATCTTTTTTTTTGTGTGCCCCTACCAGGGAAGGGACTTGGGGTGGGACATATATGTCCCATCAGGAGTTTGGCATGGGACATATGAGTCTTATTAGTCGTAAACATATAAAAAGATGGCATACAAAATCAAGAAATTGGTTTCTTTTTACGATGTTAATTCCTATATATGATCCACGAATTTACAGCTGACATCACCAATCTATAAAAACTTTTATCCACCATTTCTGTCATTTACGGTCAAGTTCATACATTTTGGATAACTTATCGAAAAACTCCTCCAAACAACACGTGTTATGATAATAAGCAAGACTTGTTTTAATATATGTACTCAAACGTCTAAATAACGAAATGGGACAGTTTTGAATCATTTAAAGTGAAAAACTTTAATACTAGGACTCTGGGAACATTCAGTGGGATACATATGTCCCAATAGGTGTGAAAGGGGTAATTTATATATTTTTTTCAATCTTTATTATTGTTAAAACAAGAGCTAAACGATTAGCACCACTGTATTTGCAGCGTCCTCGAATTAGGTGTCCCGCTTGTTACCAAAAAAGTTTCCGATTCGAGCTCAATGTTTTTTTATGTGTATATTTTTGCAATCAAATATTATTTAAATTGTCTGTAAGACATATTATTCCATAGAAATGTAAATAGTAATAAATAAATAAACGATACTCATAATATGGCTGTGGCTCAAAAATGCATAGTATGATTACAAAGATTATACACACAGAAAAAAATCAAGTTAAAAACGTGGAATACAAGGTTGATTTAAAATTTTTCGGTGGTGATTTTGCTTCATACGTTTTTCATGTTAATTCAACCAGATTTTACAATTACTTGCGAACAACATTTGTTTTTTTTTTAAAACTATAATTCATGTTAATTTAACATTGCAGTAAAGTTAGAGCAAAATTTAATTTATATTGAAATAACAATGCGAATCACGTTGAATAAAAGTTATTTCAAGTTGAAACAACGTGAATTTCATGTAGAATCAAATTGGTTTGAGTGTGTTATAACAGTGTGAAGAAGCTTCAGAGACAACATATACATTTATTTAAGAATAATTCAAAACACTTACCCCTGTAACAAATGTTGCACTTATTTTGTATTCTCCAGAAGCATCAGCAGAATCGCCCGATATGGTTTTCGTCATCATTCTACTTTGAAAACTTGATGTACTATTTAACTAAATAATATTAATTAAAAGAATACGGGAATTGTCTTCTTTTTAAAACATATTTTAAAAATGAAAATAAAAAAATGTACATACTTAAGTATGTATGCATGTTATGCTATGTTCACATTTGGCTTCTTAAATGCGTTTAAGCAGTTCGAACGTGATTAAGCTCTAATCACTTCAAAATCGAGATGATTATCCATACAAATTGGCATGATTGCAGATAAATCACTTCATAAATCACATAGAATCCACCAAGGTATATTTATAGCAGGTAGTCTCGGAAAGCCAGCTGTTTATTTTTTATTTGCTTGTTTTGTGGTACGAACTGTCAAATGTTGTATAGTAAACATGTAAACAAGTTTTTTGTCTCTATCTTTTGTCTTTTTTGTATCTTATCAACCCCTTTGCCTTTTAACAGTTCGTACAGCATAACAACAATAAAAAGCCCTGTTGTTTGTTTTATTGTACAATTGTTGTAATCTCGCGGCTACCTGCTATAAATATACCTTGGAATCCACTGAACATTCTTTAAATGTAGAATCGCCAACATGATCGTGTACAACCGGCCACGATTTCTGCATAATGTTTTTATTTTTTTCCTTAAATAATGTATACATTTTCACAATTTCATCATTAAAATGATTTAAATAAGCTTCTGTTAACTTTATAAAAGTATTTTCATCCGTTTTTAATACTTTAAAGAAATATAAATTTGTTTGTTGTGTTTTTTTTCTTAATCATCTGTCATCTTAATCATCTCAAATGTAATGTGAACAGCTTTGATAAACTAAATCAACATTTTGCTTAAACGCGCTTAAAAACCTAAGTGTGAACTTAGCATTAGTTTAACAAGATAAACTTTTAATTTTCATATAAAAAAGGTTTTTATGGATTCAATATTGAATCCATATTTATTTATATTTTAATATTTTTTTTATTTTAACAGTGAATAATATTAAATAAACGTGATTTAAGGTTATTTTTTTTTTAAATTAATATGAAATAATGATAAATTTAAATTAAGGGCATACTTTTGCAGAAATTTACTATGATTCTCAATGAACATTTTTCCATGTTAATTTTACATTGGTATTTTTTTCTGTGTGTAAGAACTCTGAATTTTTTCTGTGTACTTTTTTAAGGAAATTTGTTCCGGCTAATTATTCTTTGGCTTTAAACTCTAAAGCATTTCAAACATACATAAATGTGCACGCATGATTTATTCTATAGTCAAGATTAGGCATTTTATAAAAAGCACTTAACATCTTATATTTACATCAAACACAAAATGTATAATTGAGATAATTTTTTGGAAATCTTTTTAAAGCATTGGAGGAAAAGCGAGACCACAAAAAATGGCGTAATATATGGCACATTTTATTGTGATCCAAAAACATATGAATATATACTTACGTACGTACGTATTAGAGACAAGTAAAAACAAAAGTCTTGTTTATTACGAATTTATTTATTTCGCCTTAGTGCTAATGAATTACAATTTTGTAGAAAAAGTTTGCACAATTTAGTTTTGTAAATCAAAAACTTTCTTACCAAGTAATGTGTATTGTGATGAGAAAATGTTAAACAATACTTACATTTCAACTGCAATAATTTGTTACATTTAATAAGGATGTAACCATTTTAACAGACTTTTTTTACTTCAAAGATACTTTTTTGTAATAGGTGTTTTTAAAAAGACCGGCAAACCCGATGTTTGGCAAAAACTCGACTTGAGTGACCTCTAAGCCTCTTCCGAAAAATCTGAAAAAAAATATTAAAAATAATTTACCCTATAAGCTTTTAAGTTATGCTTTTTTTTGGACAAACTAATATACTTATGGTATCTTTAAATTATTAAGACGTTAGTAAAGGGAGTCCAAATTTGAGGTATCAATCTGAAATCGTTACAGGGAGATGGATGATTTAGGAGAAGAGAATATGTGTTTCCAACAGAATAGTGCCACTTGCCACACAGCAAGAGAAAAAATGAATCTTTTGAGAGAAAATTTCGAAAATCGCATTATTTCACGTAGACGAGGAGTGCGATTTTTCACCTTAAGACTATTTTCTGTGGGGGCTTTCCGAAATCGAATGTGTATAGCAATAACTCCACAACAGTTCAAGTGCTTCAAAACACCATTATCGAGCAACTTTTGAAAAACGTGATTGAGAATTTTGATAAAAGATTGGGAGCCTGCCGAGCCAGTAGGGGAAGACACTTGATCGACATAATTTTTCAATTTTTACCGGATCCTATTTGCAATAAACTGAAATAAAAATATTTTTAACATACAAAAAAAAAATATTTTTTCTATTAAAATTAAAATGATACCTCAATTAAGGTAACGCATTATTCGCGAGGCAGATAACAAAATAATATTTTGCTGCAATTCCCTTATATCTTTCATAATTATACCTCAAGTAGATATGAGTGTGTGTGCCAAATATTTCTGTTACAGTAGTTTTGACTTAACTGCCTTTTGTTTACGTGCACTTTTGACTTTACTGCACAAAATTGATAATTTTTGGAATTATTCTTATACATAATTCCATACAAATTCCTTTTTTAAGTGCACTTTCTATACCTGCACATTTAAGATAAATGCACAAAATTTTTGCATTTTAAAATTATTTTCATACAAAAAATTCAAGTTTTCTGCACTTTGACTTAACTGTCCAAATTACATATTTTCTGGAATTATTCTTCAAAATCCTTGTTTACGTGCATTTTGTATACCTGTATATTTTTTATATTTTTGGGCAGATTTAAAATATTTTCATACAAAACATCAAAGTTAGCTGCAAACATGAAAAAATATGTTGGCCACTTTTCACATAAATATCCAATTCAGCTTAAGTTTATAAAAATATAAACCGCGATTATTTTGTTTTTTCATAAATTATTATGTTCTTTGTGAATTCTCATTGTTTTTGTTAATTTGTTCCTTTAGTACATATTAAATATACATACATACATACATGAATAAAATGATCTGTTATTTGAAATAAAATTTTTATAAAATATAAATTTATGTACTTTGTTTTCGGTTAATTGAGCCCCTCTTAATTGAGTTTCCCGTTTTATTGCACTAAAAATTATGGAACGAAATCATTCAGTGTAACCGTCAATGTGAGAATACCCGTTTAGTTGAGTTCCGTTGAATGGCGTCACCCGCTTAATTATTTCGCAAAATAAGACCGCATTGCAAAAAACAAGAGCAAATGTTTCGGTTAATTGTTTCCGTCTATTTAATGTGTTTTTGCTCCACAAACGTAAAAAAATATTTTGCGGCAAGTTAGATTGTAAGATGGACGTACCTGACTTTTATTTTGTTTTAAAAAACCCTAAGCCTGAGCCATTTTTAACTTAATAAATAAAGAAATGAGTTTTATTTTCTTTCTACAGATTGGTGTTTCGCTTTATTGCACATCTTGCTCAATTAAGCGATTTTCGTGTTACTTGGTGGCAGTGTGGCCATATCCAAAAATATTTTACAGCTAAATCGGCTTTAAAATAATGCTAAAAAATGCTAACAAAAATCTTAAACTGCCAAAAAATAATGCTAAAGTTTAAATTGTATTATTTTTATATTATTAACTTTTCCTAGTTATAAACATAAACATGTGGTCACGAACGTACGCAAAATAGAAGTCTACTTTGGCTGACAGTAGTGAAATGTAAAAATCTGCGCAATGGAACGGAATATTCAAAAGTGATTAGTTTATTTTAAAAGTGTATTAATGTAGGTCTCTATCCAGTATTTACACAATAAAATATCTCTATTGGCTTTTGTTTAATTGGCTTATGTACCGGTCGCAAACGTACGATTTTTCCATAAGTTTTTTTTTTGTTATCACCATGCATTTTCTTATAAATATCTTAAAATTTCCGTAACAAAAAACTTAATACTCAATTTACAAATGATTGTAATGAAGAGATTATGAAGAAAGAGTGCAAACATAACATATTTTTTGCATGCAAAATAGTTACATAAAAATGGTGGCTTAAAAAGGAAATATAAAATTTTCGAGTTTCCAGCGCAATTTCCTCAAGTAAAACAGCTGAGATATGCTATGAAACCTTTACAACATAGACTTTTTATAATAATAAACAATAAAAGACGATGATTATCAACATTTTAAATGTTCATCCTGGTTTACCGTTCTGAGGAAATACCCATATATGATTTATTTTACATAATTCTTCCTTATAAACTTACATCATATCAATAGAACAAACTGATTAAAATAAATAAAATATTTAGTAAACATAAAAAGTCTTAAAAATATAAAAGGAAAAATCAAAGGAACTTGACCTATAAATGGCTTTTAAAGGGTGGTTAAATTTCAAGGGCCGATGTTGATTTTGAATAAAGCCTAGTACTCTGTTCAAATTTGTGAAAAATGTTGAGCAACATTGATTATTCCACACGAAAATTTTGGCATTTATCAATGTTACCAACCTTGCGAGTTTGTACAATTTGACGTTTTTATTCCTTCAAAGTATGCTACATTGTTTCGTGTATGTAAACAAACGCCACATGTATTTTACTAAAATTATTTTTTTTTAATAAAAAATTTAATAAAAAATATGGATAAAAAAAAAACTGTTACCGATTGTGTTATTTTAATTTTTTATTTCTTTTTTAATATTAAGTTCATATTTTTTGCTTTTGCTTAAAATTCCACGTGAAATAAAGGCAGCTTACATTATTTCGCAGTTGTAAAAAAAATGTTGCCAGAAACATTTCGGAACTTTTTCACAAAATAAACAGAGTACAACTCCATCAACATTATTTCGTAGATATTCCGCACAAGTTTTTTTCATATGCATTTTGACAGCATTTCACGTGAAATGTTGAACAGAGTACCAGGCTTAAAACACAAACTATTTAGGAAATTATTGTAATTTTATTTTATTATGATATATTGGTATTACTCAATTATGTATGGAACAAAATATCGGCCAAATGGGCGCCGCGACCACGGCGGCACACCTCCATCCGATGGTCCAAATTTTCGATGACCCTGAGGCATAATGGAGGTTCTATGCCGTTAATGTGCCGAATTATCTCATCCTTTAGCTCTTGAATTGTTGCTGGCTTATCGACGTACAACTTTTCTTTCAAATAACCCCAAAGAAAAAAGTCCAACGGTGTCAAATCACATGATCTTGGCGGCCAATTGACATCGCCATTACGTGAGATAACACGGCCATTGAATTTGTTGCGCAAAAGAGCCATTATTTCGTTAGCTGTGTGGCAAGTGGCACCGTCCTGCTGAAACCACATATCGTCCACATCCATATCATCCAATTCGGGCCATAAAAAGTTCGTTATCATCTCACGATAGCGAGCACCATTCACAGTAACTGCCTGACCGGCCTCATTTTGGAAAAAATACGGCCCGATGATGCCGCCAGCCCATAAACCGCACCAAACAGTCACTCTTTGTGGGTGCATTGGTTTTTCGACAATCACTGTTGGATTCTCATTCGCCCAAATGCGGCAATTCTGTTTTTTGACGAATCCACTGAGGTGAAAATGTGCCTCATTACGGAAGATGATTTTCTTCGAAAATTGATCATCCACTGTTGCCATTTCTTGCCACCATTCTGCCCATTCACGACGTTTGGAATGGTCAAGAGGCTTTAGTTCTTGAGCCAATTGCACCTTGTAAGCGTGTAAATGCAAGTCTTTATGCATAATGTTCATCAACGACGAGCGTGAGAGGTGCAATTGTTGGGCACGACGACGAGTTGAGGTGGACGGCTCTTCAGCCACACTATCGCGAACAGCAGCAATATTATCTGCAGTACGAAATGTACGAGCATGCACTGGTGTTCTCACATCTTCTACAGACCCGGTTTGCTCGAATTTCTCCACGATTTTTGCGATTGTACGCACATTTGGACGATCAAATTGACCAAAAAAATCACGAAGTGCACGATATGCATTTTGATTTGAACGCCCATTTTCATAATAAGTCTGGATAACTTTAACACGTTGTTGGATTGTGTATCTCTCCATGGTTCAAATTGAGTAAGTCTGAAATAGAGAAATGTCAAATAAAATTCGGAAAAAAACTTGGCGTTTAGGTGTGGTTCACATTCAACATCGGCCTTTACAATTTAACCACCCTTTATTTAGTATTTCAATAAAATGTAAAACATGTTTAATAACAAATTTCATTTTATTAATTAAATACGTCATCAAAATTAATATTATGCTTCAACTTCTGAAGAATCGATCGAGATATCATTATAATATATGTCCTTATCGCATTTTATGTGAGATCGTACATTTTTTTAAGACTATGGCAAAATTTTAAACCACACTTAATATAAAGTAGCGAATTCAAAGTCTTTAACATCAGTCTATTTCGAATTTTAATTTTCAAGAGATTTATACAACTAAAAACCTATTTTAACTTCCGCGTTGCTAAATGGCAAAACCCAGAAGCTAATTCACTGAATGGATTTTCATTTAATGCATTTTTATATCCATATACATTTATCCAGAAATCAACTGTTGAGTTCTTATTTAACAATTCATATGAATTTAGTTTCTGCCACTGATGTTCCAAAGTTGTAATTTCTTCTACAGTGAAATCTATTATTTCTTCTTTAAAATGTTCGCTTAAGTTGCATTTATTAGCTTTTAAACTGTTTTCTACACAATAAAAGTTAGTATTTGTTAAATTATTAAAACTTTTTGGCAATCGTTGTCTAAGTTGACATATTAATTGAGCTATAAAATCTCGGCATGTAATTCGTATTTGTTATGGTATCACTTTTCGTTTCCAAAAATTTTTCAAAATCGTTAAAAATCAGCTTAACATGAATTTAATGGATCAAACTGATCAAATTTTAAAACAATTTGATATGAAAGATCTTTTAAAAGATTTGTACAGTTTCTATAGCAAAAGAGTAGGGTTTTGTATGTGCATTCAACAAAAAAGTGTGGTAGATTTTCAAAAAAATATTACTTGAATATTCTTAAATTAAATAATGCTAAAAAATGCTAAATATTTAGTTGGAAAATGCTAAAAAAAATGCTAACTGCTAAATGAAAAATTTGCAGCAAAATCAGACAAAAAAATGCTAAATCTAGCTGCAAAAATGCCAAAATGGCCACGCTGCTTGGTGGCCACACGATCAAGTTTTGCCTTTCAATTCCATTCAATTTACTCAACTCTCTAATTTTTTTACTAACACACTCACACTTTTTAAATTGACCACGAGATGGCTTTCAATTTCACCTTTCCATTTGTTTGGCAATTTACTTTCAATTTAACAGCTGATTACATGTTTGTCTTTATAAATTGTTTTTTTTTTATGGCATCTTGAAAGTAAATTGAGTGCCACCTACGTCACAGCTCTCAATTTTTGTAAATTTTGACAAGCAGTATATGTAAAAGACTATCAAGAACAACTTGATCGTGTGGCCGCAGGGTTAATTGCGTCGGCGACTCATTGAGTTCCCGTTTAATTGCGTTAAAAGTCGTGCATTTTTAGAATCTCAATTAAGCGGGAATAACTGTTTTAATAAAAAGATTTTTTATTCCACTTTTATATCAAACACTTTACTTTAGCTGCACTTTTGTGCAGGTAACCACAATTGTGTACCTGCACTTAAGGCAGGTAAATGCATTTAAGATTTACCTGCACAAAAAATCGTGCAAAGGAGATTGTGCAGATAAGTCAAAATTACTGTATATGAAATTTATTTTTTGAGCAATGGGAAGCTAAATTGTTGTGTTTTTTTTATATAATTGTTTCGAACTACATACTTGAAACAAATTAAATAAAAAAATCAAGTAAGAGTGCTAAATTCGGCTATGCCGAATCTTTTATGCCCTTCACCATTGTGTGATCAGAATAGAAAGTTATTTAAATACGATTTTTTAAATAAATATAATGTATTCCAAGTCAAATTACAATTTTAAAGGCTTTTATACTTTAATAGTCTTATTCCTTCAATATTTTCTATGCACTATTAGAATTTTCGTTTACATATTTCTGTTACGAGGCTTACTTTAGCTATCCTTTGGCTAGCAATGAAGTAAATTTTACAGAACATTTATACAACTATTAAATATCAGCAGAATGTAATGAATTTCAATCTAAACTTTATTGCCTTTCAATTAATCTTCATCGGATCCATTTTCTAATCAATTTTTACCATAGAAAAGTAAAACTAACATCTTAATAAAAAACAGGTTTCAAGTAACAAATTTATGATTTCCTTTAATTTTTTTGTAATTTCTTTTTTACAGTTATTTCACTAAAAAAGGACTTAACAAAGTGGTAAAAATAAATTATTGTTGTTTTTGTAATCTATGGACTCTTACATAACCGTATAGATAAATAGAAACCACTGCATATTTCTTGTCTTGCAAAGTGTTATTATTTATATGATGATTACAGTGATGACGCTACCATGAATTAAGGATGTAGCTGAATGTACAAAATAAAAATTTCTAAAAATTCTGGCTTTTAAATATGCAGCAATATAAGAATGATTCAAATAACAGTTAACGTATGTGTCCTGCACACATTAAAGTGTACATCTGTGGACTGTCATTGTCCAAGTGGCATCAAATTACGGTCAAAACTAGATAATTATTTTGTGAAAACGATGCCACAAAATACATTTGAAGGAAACGCGAACAGACATTATTGCTAATGTGTTAATGAGTGTCAACACGATGTTCATGGAGTCAACCATGAGTTCTACCAGCACTCTATCCCTTAATTCAAGTGTAATAAGAGCATCAACTGCATGTTGCCAGGCGGCAAATTAAATAGTCATCCTACCATTAAGTTATCTAATTAACAAAATATTTTACCATTTCATAAATGCATCATCTAACTATGCAGCATTTGGCATTTATACGTTTACACTTGCAACTGCAACTACTATGTGTTTGAATGTTTGATAAAGAGAATTTAATAGTATTCTGTGTCAACTTTGGTTAATATTGGGTTTTGTTGTTTTTGCTATTTAGTTCGGTAATAATTTCTACTGATTCTTTTTAAGAACAAATTGTACAAGAATATTTCGTAGAACTCGGTAAATGTCACATTTTTAATTTTAGATTAATTAAAAAAAGGAACAAAAACTATTCGGCTGATTTTACTAATTCATCATTGTGTTAGTAAAAATCAGGTAAAATAGTTTATTTGGCACCCTACACTTGTTATTGAGAGACAAATTTTTAAGAGTGGACACTAGTTGGGGCCCATATGCACTGATAAATCTACTGAAAATAAATTATATTATGAGCAGAGTTGCTGTTTTTTGTTATTTTAAACCAAAATTGGTAATTTTTTCTAATTAGGAGATTTTTTTCATTTTGGTTACTTTTTTCTGTAATAACGATGACTTGCAAATTGTGTTGCAGCATTTTTTTTTAAGTTCTGATTTGAAATCGCATTTTTATATCTATTTAGTTTTTTATCTTGTCTTTCCTCTTCTCCTTTTTATATTTTTTATAAAAATACAAATACACCTACAGCCACTTTTGTTATACACTTTTTTGAAAAAGTGTATAGCCCGAAAAAAACCTATTTTTCCCTACGCGAAACAAGTATACGTTACGTATTTTTAACTTTTTAAAAAAAGAAACAAAATTAATATTTGCCTTAAGTAATTTTCTTTATTTAATTATTTGTCAATTGAGTTGAACGAAAGAAGCAAGACCGACTTAAGTTTTTACAATATACTTTTCTTATCGACTAACTTATTTTAAATCTGTTGATTAATCGATAAATGTATTACAATTATTACTTGGTAATTCTATAGAACATTTCTTAAACATTGCATTTTCGTTATGGGAACGGAAAAAATAGCTCGATATTTTTGATATGAATAATAACTGTAGATTTTTTCCAAAAAGTGAAAAGCTAAAAATTTTGAGTTAATACAGTCTTGTTGAATAGGTACGATATGTATGTACTTTTAAAAATTCAATTAAATGATATCTTAGAAAAAAAATAAACATATATATTATTGTCGCCAACTTTTTAAACCACAAACTACTCTGGAAATATATTTTCGAGCAATTTTAGTGAAAAGAAAAAAAAATTTCAACTGTTTTGGACAAGAAAATATCACTAACAAAACATTTTTCTGAATTTATTTTATAAATAATGCGATATGACGAACTATCCCTACATTCTGGTGATTATGAAAAATCTGTCCGATTTTCCCTACGCCTCTATTTTAGTATCAAAAATACCTACATGTAGGGATTTTCCCCTACTTCTGGCAACACTGGTCTAAATTACTAACCTTGGTACAAATTTCATCCAAATCGGAAGACATCGATTTAAAAATTGGGTCACTTGACATGAAATTCCCCATAAGTACACTCACAATATTCTGTACGTAAAATTAACTGAAATTGTAATATAAAATAAATGAAAGTTCAATTAAAAACCGGTCTACCTATTTTTCATTTACTTTTAACAAAAAGTTCATTTAATTTTTACTGTCAAAAATTCAACACCATATTCCGTAAAATCAAATAAATATTCAGTTATTTTGTAAAATTTTACTGTCAAAAATTCAACACCATATTCAGTAAAAACAATTAAATATTCAGTTATTTTATTAAATTTTCGTTTATTCCACAAAAGAGCCGAATTTCTAAAAAATACCAGACAGACACCTGTCCGCTTCTTTTTCTTATAAGCGAGAGAGGGAGAATATTTTTATTTACTTACCCAGTTACACACGTTTGTTTTACTTTTGTTGTACTGACCACGTTGTTTACAGAAGAACTCTCAATTACAGTAGTTTTGACTTAACTGCCTTTTATTTACGTGCACTTTTGACTTAGCTGCACAAAATTGATAATTTTTGGCATTATTCTTTATAATCCCATACAAGTTCCTTTTTTAAGTGCACTTTCTTTACCTGCACATTTAAGATAAGTGCCCAAAATTTTTGGCATTTTAAAATTATTTTCATACAAAAAATTCAAGTTAGCTGCACTTTGACTTAACTGCCCAAAATACATATTTTCTGTAATTATTCTTCAAAATCCTTGTTTACGTGCATTTTGTTTACCTACACATTTTTCATATTTTTGGACAGCTTTAAAATATTTTCATATAAAACATCAAAGGTAGCTGCACACATGAAAAAATATGGTGGCCACTTTTTCACATAAATATCAAATTTCAGCAGTTTATAAAATCAAAAATCGCAAACAAGTCAAGTTGGCATCATTATAATTCATTCATTTTGTTTGCATGGATTTACATTTATGCATATGGGTTGTGGATACAGCAACTTTACCACGATCATATGAAAGGAATAGAAAATCTTAGGTATGGAACAGAATGAAGTAGTTGTAGTAGTATTTGAAGCTGACGAATGCTCTGTAGCGCAACAAAGCTCAAAATTTCGAATTTTGCGCTTCAACTGCAACGACTACTACAACTTCGTTTTCTGTTGACACTACTTTGCAACAGCCGTTTTTAACTTTTGACAGCTTGCAGCGCTATTCTTAACGTTGTGCTACAGCGACTATTCTGTTCCCCATTTTATTGTTACCAATTTGGCTATCTCGTTCATTATAAAAATGCGTAACAAATGACTACAAGTTGTTTGAACGTCATTGTTATTATCAATTTATTAATAAAAACGTTGTTACTCCTTTTTCAAACACTTTACTTTAGCTGCACTTTTATGCAGGTAACCACAATTGCGTACCTGCAAATTAAGGAAGCTAAATACATTTAAGATAGCTGCATTTTTGATTTACCTGCACAAAAAATCGTGCAAAGGATATTGTGCAGCTAAGTCAAAATTACTGTATAAGACACCAGCAACTTGACCGATATGGCTTCGCAATTATTTTACTTTTAAAATTTGATGTATTTAACTAAATTATTTTAACAAATAGAAAATGGGAATTGCTTACACAAAACAAGCAATTCATTTTTTATGGATAAGTAAAAATTAATTTTTGGTAGTAAAATTATATAAAATAACTGAATATTTAATTGTTTTTACTGAATTTGGTGTTGAATTTTTGACAGTAAAATTTTATAAAATAACTGCATATTTATTTGTTTTTACGGAATATGTAGTTAATTTTTAGACAATTAATTTATATAAGATAACTGAATATTGATTTGTTTTTACGGAATTCGCGGTTGAATTTTTGACAGTAAAAATTAAATGAACTTTTCGTTGCTTTAAATGACATTTTTATTTACTTTGACATAAAGAAGAATTTATCTCAATCAACGGACAATATTAACTGCAACTGAAAATCCGTATTAATATGCACTTAGTTTTTTGAATAACTGTTAGAATCAGTTAAAAATAAATTTGCTTGGAATTTTAAATGTTTATTTATTTAAAAATGACTGAACGGAATATTTCTTAAATAAACTTCAGTCCGTTACTGTAATAATATTGTGAGTGTATAAACTCTTTTATGTATATGTTCTATTAAATCAGTGCTTTTTATAAACAAAAATAAAATAAACAAAAACAAAACATTAAAAACAGTTCATTTCACTTAAAATTAATATTAATTAATTAAAATTAATAAATTCACTTAAAATTACATTTATGTACTTTTGGATTTTGTTTGGATACTAGAAAAATTAATCGTTTACCCGTATCAATTTTGGATGGCGATTTCCTAACAATCGAACCGTGGTAAGGATACCATTTCTGTAAGTTAATAAGATGCGGTAAGAGGAAGATATAATAATTTTTACATTGTCTTGTAGCAAAGAGCAGACAATGCAATTTGAATATACAATTATTATTTCTTATTTCTTTCCTTAGTGCGATCATCAGATGATAGAACAAATCCTTTCGCTGCCACATAACAAGGCAGTAATAAATCGAAGATAGCTTATTTCGACTAAAGCCTAGTACTCTGTTCAAATTTGTGAAAAATGATTAGCAACATTTATTATTTCACATGAAAATTTTGACATGTATCAATGTTACCTATCTTGCGAGTTTGTACAATTTGACGTTTTAATTCCTGTAAAGTATGCGACATTGTTTTGCGTATGTAAACAAACCCCACATGTATTTAACTAAAATTTATTTTTTTAATAAAAAAAGAAAGTAAATATGGATAAAAACTGTTACCGGTTGTGTTATATTAATTTTTTATTTCTTATTAAATAATCAGTTCATATTTCTGTGGTTTTCATGGGCAACCGCGTATGTCTATTTTTTCCGATTTTGAGATGTTGATGCCAAATTGCATAATTTTAAACGCTCTTTACATGTTTCTAAAAATTTTTGAAAAAAGATGGATCAATACCGATTTTTTAACGTAATAACAAAGTTCAAAAAGTGCAATACGTAGCCCATAGTTTGATCTAGAATGTTTTTTCGGCTCTACTAAAAAATTTTATTTAAAGACATACGCGGTTGCCCATGAAAACCACAGATTTTTTTGCTTCTGCTTAAAATTCCAGGTGAAATAAGTGCAGCTTACATTATTTCGCAGTTGTAAAAAAATGTTGCCAGAAACTTTTTGAAACTTTTTCACAAAATGAACACAGTACAACTCTATCAACATTATTTCATAGAAATTCCGCCACAAGTTTTTTTCATATGCGTTTTGACAGCATTTCACGTGAAATGTTGAACAGAGTACCAGGCTTAAAGGGGGAAAATTAAATTTTTATTCGAATTTTTCGTTTTGGTGACTCTAATCCAAAACTTTTTCATGCCCATCTTTAAATTCTTTTTTTATTATTGAATCTTTCTTGTCGAAATTTACAACATTGCCAATGTAACCGTAAATTTAGTGCATTCAAGTTTCAAAAAAGCCTGCTAGGCTCAAAATGTCGGTTCTTTTTAGCCTTTGGTGACCTTTAAACGGCAGCAGATCCCGATCTTTAAAAAATTAACTATTTCTTGCTCTGGAAAAATAAGTTTAAAAGATCTCCGGTCTTGTAAAAGAGATTTTCACAAATTTACGTTAAAATCAAAACTGTAAGTCCCCTTATACAATGTGGCAAGTGAAAGGCGGACAGACGACGTTTGTGCGCGAGAGAGGAAAAAAGAAAAGTGTGTCACGCATACAACGTCGCCCCCTTACCAATAAACTTCATCTGTCTTCCTTTCAATTGCCACTTTGTAAAAGGGGACTAATGGCGGCAAGCGATGACTCAAAGATATTTAACAATTTGTTGCCGTATCAACAATTTTGTTAATAAAGGGTGATTTTTTATGAATTAAGTTTTTCGGGCAGGCAACACTGGTTGGTAATTGTGTCCAAACTGCATCTGTGAAAGTGAAAAGTGTTCAGTATACTCTGCCATTTCATCATGGAGAAACTCACAAACGAGCAACGACTGCAAATCGTTGAAAATTCGTGCTCTGTGAGAAATGTCCATCGTTTGTTACAAACTTTTTATGGTCGTCATAATCGACCTAGTGAATCAACAATTCATGCTATAATCACCAAATTTTGGACCAAATTTTCTTTGGTGGACATTAAACCACCGACATGCATTCGTAGAGTGCGTTCCGAAGAGAATATTACAGCCGTAGCGACCAGTGTAAATGAGGATAATGAAATGTCAGTTCGTCGCCGTTCTCAGGTATTGGGCATGTGTTATTTAACCACGTGCTATGATACGCGACTTTTTTTTGCCACAATTGGCTGAGTTGGACGTGGTTGATATGTGGTTTCAACAAGACGGTGCAAGACAGCTTGTTAAACAATGGACATATTGAAGGATGATCATGTAATTTGACGCCTCTTGAATATTTTTGGTGGGGTTATGTGAAGTCGTTGGTCTATTTTGACAAGCCAAACACGATTGAAGCATTAGAGTATGACATAACATGTGTTATTCATGGAATACAGGCCGAAATGCTCGAAAAAGTGGTGCAAAATTGGAGCTTACGAATGGACCATTTGAACCAGAGCCGCGAGCAACATTTACATGAAGTTATTTTTCAAAAGTCAATGGCAAAGACCAATTTATCGATTCCAATACAAATTTTGAATATATGATGCAAATTTGAGTGTTTTATTATATTTTTAAAAAAACTACGCTTAAAAAATCACCCATTAGTTATGCTATCACGAAAAAGGTTGCTAAATGTACTAATTTTGCCACTTACTCAAAAGTCCCTTCATTTTAATATTTTCAAAATATCTGTCCTTTTTCCCTACGGCCATTTTTTTAGAAGAAAATCCTACAGTCAACTTCAAGTTGAAAAGTGTGTGAATTACAAAGTATCCCTCCACAATCTTTTCACCCCTCTGACGAATAAACTCAAGAATTCCTTAAACTAGAATTGCAAGTTTGGACGAGGCACATAGGGGTTTTTTGCCAATCTAGCCGGTCATTAGACAAAAAATTGAATTTAAGTACGCAGCTCGACAGACAATAAAGTTCTGCATCGTATAGCGAATTTTCAAGTCTTTTGCTTGAGATTTGTGGTTTTGGGACACTGTTAAAGTCAGGAAAGTTGATTAAATTGCATGCGTGTTCATTGACTTTTTACGGTTTTGGGAGGTTTACAACATATTTTTTTGTGGGTTAACGAATTCAGATTTTTCATTGATCTTTTTCACAGAAAAATTTTATTTAAAATTTTTATGATAACAAAATTCGTTCGAAATTAAAAAAAAAAACGATTTTTTGTTCACTTTTTTGTAAAAAAAAAATTAGAAGGTTTTTGAAAGTGCGTTTTGTTGTAACATTGAAAATTTTCAACATCACGATAAAATTTGAAATCTCTACTTTTAAATTCAAGAAAAAAACGTTGCGCCATTTTTCATGATTTTTGGAAATTTTCACCTTTTTTCTGTTTTTGCTCATCTTGCATAGGTTCATATGATGGAAACCCTTTCGTCAGTCATAAAATAATACTTACATCTCAAAACATTACCTGTGTAAAAAGAGGAATGTGCGTACAGTAAGTAACAGTTTTTAACCACCTGTGCGGCAGCTAAATGACGTTATTTTATGGAGCAAAATAAATGAACCTGTTTTGCACAACTTTTAAAATTATTAACAAACTTATTACTAGCATAAGACCAACTACAAAATAAGTCATTACCCTTTACGAAAGAAGCAATTCCTTTTTTGCTTATTCAGATTCGGAAGAGAATTTTGAAGAAACAGGCGAAGAAGAACCATGGCGCTCATCATCATCTTAGTGCAAAAGAGAAGTTATTTTAAATAAATTAGTTGTTATTATTTTAAATAAAATTTGTTGTTACTATTATAACCCTTATGTGAATGGCAAGGTACCCGGGTACCTATGGCGTTTTCAGATACATTTTTTTTATAGAAGGAGATGATCCACATAGCTGAAACTTCTTGAGAACTCCTAACTATTAATAAATTTTAAATTATCATTATTTTTTTGGCTAAAAAATCATTTTGGATGGGCTTGGTGTTCCAAATTTCATCTTACACCCTTAACGGTATGGCAAGGTAACCGGGTACCTTTATACATTAATTATCAAAAAAAGACTATTGTAAGTATATTTTTAGTGAAGTGTCACTAAAATAAGGTTAAAGGAAAAACTTTTTTTGGTAAAGAAAAACAAACAAAAAAATCAATTTATATGTACATAGATAAATAAACAATACCCACAAATAAACACTTAGCTACAAATAAATTTTCATTGATCGCTTTGCGATCAACAGTTTGTTGGATTGAATGCTCATTTCAAATTTGTTTGGAACAGTTAGTGCAAGCTTTGCTTGTTTTTATTTGCTTCATACGTAGTTGCGAGCACACGCGACAATTCCCTACTACGGGAGTACGTTCGCTTTTATTATTTATTTTGCAAACCGAAAATGTTTGATGTGGATACATTAAAATCTTTTCCCAGCAAACTCGGTATTGCAGATTTGACTGAGATAACTTTTGGGTTTATGATGCGTTGTTGAATATTTTACTAACACACTTCAAAGCTGATCAATTTCAAAAATTGTATAGGACGGTCTGTGGATAGCAATTGTGAATGGTTTTCCATATACTATATGATATAAGATGCTAATGCTGCTACATCTATAGTACTATAAAATCGATTTGCTCTGCGTTTGCAGGAATATTCGCCTAATAGTCATACGCCCATATTGTCGACTCCTCCTTTGGTTTTATTGTAAAAAGTAAAACTTTCAGGTTAAGCAGCGAAAGTAGATTCTACATTAGGCTTTCTGCTGTTTGTACTGTACAACTTTCCATGCAAACGGTAAGAGTTCATTGCATCGCAAGCCAAAGAAGGTTTATATATCTGACATAAATTCTCATTCAACATTATCCAAATAATCTTGAAAAAATAGCTTTATCTATTCTGTTCGTAATATGCGGGTTTCATCATTGCCAGAACTTTTGAACTGTAGCATCATTTTAAATCTGCAGACAATGGCCAGTGAGTAGGTTTCCACAACTCTGTTATGTGTTCTCTATTTGATTTTATTTTGCCAGCGTGAATAAGAATTCTTATAAAAGCGTTTAATTCTACTTCACGGAATTACTAAACATAAAATGCAATAAGTGAAATCACCTGAATACTATTTACAATTATTTTATTTCACATTTGCTAACTTTGTTATGCATGGAGAAATATTAACGCTTAATTTCAAACTTGCGTATCTTAGCAGTAATACGTTGCATAGCCAAGACGGCGTTTACAAGATATTGAAATTCTACTGAAAATGAACATCTTTTGTAAGTCTCAGAGTTATTTTTCGTGATTATACACATATTTTCGACAAAAAATTTAAGTTTCCAATACTATTTCCATATAGGTATCCGGGTACCTTCCAATGCTGTTAAGGGTGTTTTTTTTTGCCATTCACATAAGGGATAAATAAGTAATAATTACGAATAAATTAATTATTTTCTGATAAATTAGATACTATGAAATACATAAAAGTCACATTAAATCTTAAAAATTAATATATTTTGGATATTAGCAAAAAAAAAAAAAATTTTCGACAGGGTCGTTCCGTGGGGTGTGTTTGGAGGGATTCCTCCCCCTGCCCATAAAAGTTAAAAAATTTAATTTTTATAGTATTAAGGCGTTAGTAATCTATTTCTTTTAATATTTACAGTTTTTTAAATGTAACCGCCCACAAAAGGTGTAATTACGATCTCCTGGCATTTTTCAGAGATTGGATTAGTTCTTCTAGTGGGAACTTTTTCCTCCATGGTCCGATTTTATTTATTTTTAAGGTTTACCTGCCAACTCAACAACTTTTAAGAAAACAAAAAGTAATGTCCGGCTAGATTGTCAAAGACCCCTATGTGCGTTTTTTTAATTTTAAAAATTTTTGTTCACATGGAGGGCATATTTTGATTGGAAAGATTTGTATTGTGAACTACGATTTTCTCATGATTTGTTTCGAATGAACTGAAGTTTTTTTTATACTTTATCAAAAACAGAAAATTCCTTTAAAAACAGCTACCATTAGCGTGGTCGTTATTTCTTTTATATATTCTCCCCCAAATCGGTTCAGTTTTATATAAAAACAAGTTAGAGTGCTATATTCGGCTGTGCTGAATCTTGGATACCCTCCACCGAAAGTTCAATTAATTCATTAGTGATATCTATGTACATGATTTATTATTAATTTATCTTTATAAAAACGGACATCAGCATTAAAATTGGTTGCGCTTTAGACCTATATTAAATTATTGACCGACAATCAGAAAGTTTTATGCTTTTTTTAACAATTTTAACTAGCTTAACTAGCTTTAAATATCTTAATTCGTAACAGTTTAAACCGAACTTAAATGATTTTCAGGAGGGGAATTTATATTGGAGCCATGGTAAGTTATGAACCAATCATCCCAAAATTCTGCAGAGTGATTTCTGATATTAAAAACATAAATTTCAATATATATCAAAACAGCGGTAAAATAAGTTTTAGCGTTTACAGGGAATTTCAGAAGGTTGATCTAGGGTGAATTGATCTACACGAAATTTCACAGTGTCGTTTCTAGTCTAATAAAACTGTGACGTGCCAAATTTTGTTATGATAGCATTATTTGTTGCGGTGTTAGGCGTACTAAACTGTTTTCCGGGAGTAGGGTTTAAATGGGGTCTAGAGTAAATTACGGACCGATCTTCACGAAATTTCACAGTGTCATTTCTAGTCCTATAAAACTGTGACGTGCCGAATTTTGTTATGATAGCATTATTAGTTATGGTGTTAGGCCTACTAAACTGTTTTCCGGGAGTAGGGTTTATATGGGGTCTAGAGTAAATTACGGACCGATCTTCACGAAATTTCACAGTGTCATTTCTAGTCCTATAAAACTGTGACGTTCCGAATTTTGTTATGATAGCATTATTTGTTGCGGTGTTAGGCGTACTAAACTGTTTTCCGGGAGTAGGGTTTATATGGGGTCTAGAGTAAATTACGGACCGATCTTCACGAAATTTCACAGTGTCATTTCTAGTGCTATAAAACTGTGACGTGCCGAATTTTGTTATGATAGCATTATTAGTTATGGTGTTAGGCCTACTAAACTGTTTTCCGGGAGTAAAGTTTATATGGGGCCTAGGGTAAATTATAAACCGATCTTCACGAAATTTCACAGTGTGATTTTCAGTCGAATAAAACGAATTTTTGCAAAATCTTATATCATTCCGTGCATTGTTTCACCATTAATGTTAGTTTTTGTAACAAAATTATCAATTTTTTGAGGTGGTGGTTCCACATTTTGATTCATAGCTCTGAACTACTGAACCGATTTTGCTGGATTTCAATCCCAAACTACTTAGGATAATTACAAGCAATTTGACACCAAGTTTGTTCAATTCTTTTGTGTTTTTCGAAAGTGAGCATGTTTTCAACAGAAGGACAGACGGACATGGCTTAATCGACTTCAAGGACACAGAATATATATACTTTATGGGGTCTGAGATGAATTATAAAAAAGTTTCACACGGATTGACAAACTTAGTAGACCCTTTTCACAACTAATTGTGGTGGAGGGTATACAAAAATGCAAAAAAATTTCATAGCGATAAGTTGTGTTTTAGGGGGTGCGTCCGTCCCTCAAAGCTTGCCATCAAGCCCATTTATTCAAATGTAATTTGTTTGCATATGTCTATCTTTTTTAAAAAAAACATTTTACATTTTTACGCTAAGCTACCATATCATTTTTTTTAAGTTTTTTGTAAAGAAAAAAATTGCCAAATGTGATTTTTATATTAGAAACGGCCATGTTCTAAAATCGAAAAACAAATGAAGTTTTAGTTAATGGCGATTTTCAATTAGGTTTTCTCTGATTTTAAGAGTAGTAAAAAAAAGTGGTACTAATAAAAGGAAGTGCATGATATCACGCGAAATCTATTAAACATGACTGAAGAAGTACACAACTGTTGTTTTACTGCCTGTTTTTAGAAAATGAAAACAAGTGATTGAGTGAGAAATTATATTGAAAACAACAATAAAAAACAAAAATTTGTTTTTGTTTTCAATATAATTTCTCACTCACTCACTTGTTTTCATTTTCTAAAAACAGGCAGTTACAGCCTGTTTTTGTAAAACATAAGTCTTCTCACTTGAAGTTTTCGTATTAATACGTTTATGTTAAAAATTTGGTTTTTAAAAAACATTTAAAAGCTTTCGTCGATTCATAGTTGACATAAATAGAGCTTTTTTCTTTCGTGAATCAACATTATTGCCAATGCATTCATATTCGTACATTTGTATTACTTTTTCATATAAAGGTTTCGTGTTTGTGGATAACCCTGGCTTTTGTTTACAAAAATTAAAATTAAATTTCAAAAACAAAATATTTTATAAAAAGTGTTACTAAATCAGTAAAAATAAAAGTGTTGAATGAAAATGTTAACAAAAATAGCAATAAATAAAAGAAGTACATATAGAAGATCTTTTGCAGCACATCAACATATAGATATGTGGAAGATATTTGCGAAGATATAATTTTTTGGAACATTCGGAAGAACGGTGGTATTTTACACTACACTGTATGTACAGTCACACAGATAGTAGTACGTACGCCTTAAAAAATCTTTAACTTTCCAAATATTAGAGATATTTAAAATAATAAATTAATCAAAAATTTTTAAATGAAAGCAAATATTTATTTCATTATTTAAATTTAAGACTATAGTCAATATATTGATTTGTCCGCATACTTAGGTGCGAAGTCGAGTCGCTTTTATCTGTGTATATCCCCAATTAATGTTTGTTTTTTCTTCGTACGCGGCTATGTAATCCGCTTTTTCGCAGAACACTTCGCACTGTTTCTGAATGAACATTAATATTGTGGTAACTTTCGAAAGTGTTTCGAATTATCACGGCTGTTATTTTGGGATTTTCACTAACAACACTTTTTATAAATTGCTCAACTCGTAAGGAAATTTTAGGTGGACGTCCAGTTCATGGCTTGCTTACTAGAAATTGAGACTCAGACAAGTGCTTTATTACAGTCTGCACTGAAGACTTGACACGTCCAACAATTTTAAAATTTGAACTCAAGGAATTCCCATCGTTCCTTTTTTTTTTAAAATATATGCACGCATTTCATTACAAATGTCCTTTGTTTTCTTACCTATTTTAAAAAAAACAGTAATATTTTTTTTGGCATTGTACGTGCTGTCTGTGCTGTCAGATAAACTTAAAAGTGTAAAAGTATAATTAGCGGAAATTGACCCAAACTTTTTGTATATTGATTTTGACAGTGTGTCGATGCCTTGCATATGCCAAAAAAAACATCGATCAGAAATCCAGAGTTATTCCTAAGCTCCGTTTTTAGAGGGAGTACGTACTATGCCATGAACAACGGTACGCGACATGATGTGATCGGACTTTAAATGGCAGCGCTATATTTTAAAAACAAAATGGGCTGCATATGGAGGCGTGGCTATAAAAATTTAACGGTTTTAGAAACATCATTGACATACCTTTCATTCAAGGCGGTGACTGGCACAAACTTTTTTTGGAAGGAGGTCGACCCGCTCTAAAGGACATACATATGTTCATATTTTTGAGCGTATGTAGTTCCATTGTTTCTAGAATTTTTTGAACCTGTAAATACATATTTATGCAATTATAAGTGAACCTTTATAGAATATTTTACAATAGTATTAGTTTTTTAGGTTTTCTTTTTTTAAATATCGCAGTTATTTTCCATTTTGTGGTGATTTGTTTTTTAAGCGAATGCCTTTTACTTATCGTCTACTTTTCACTTTTGTTTTCATTTATTACGAAGATGATAATTTTATAAGAACCAAAAATATGTAGAAACAAATTAAAGCTTTTTTTGTCACTCACATGAAATGTTTTTTAATTTTATGAAAACCTAAATCTTATTTCGTTCGTTTTTTTTACGAACGAACAAATGTTTTCATTTTCTAAAAACAGGCTGTTAGTGTTTCTAATAACTTGAATATAAGTGTGTTCTAAATTTAAATGATTTCAAGGTTTATATTTTATTATTTTGAAAAACACATAGGAATGTTTTCCATAATTTTAGAATTTTTGGAATTTACTGAAAGAAGACGCTGTGAATTAAAGAAATTTGATATTTGTATTTAAATTTTTTTTAACTATAAATTAAAATAAAATTTACAAGCAGGAGAAAAAAAGTTATACCTGCTCATATAATATTTTAGATATGTATTAGAGTTTCTACGCGGGAAAGAATTCCCGGGAATCCCGGGACATTTTTTTTAATAATTAAATTTATTGAAATTTTAATTTTTTAGTACGTTAAAATAAAAAACGAGCAATAAAAATATATTCTTTACTAAAATTACTAAAAACTTCCTACAAATCGAACTATATTTCCTACGCAAATAAATCAACGTATAAGTAAATGAAGTAGAAAATCAAAATGTACACGATACACGATACACCATCACCAACACCAGAACCATCAACAGATTCTAAAAAATAAATGTAAAAAAAATAATTACAAAAGCCTGAACAATTTAAAAAAAAAGAGTTTGATGTCTATGAAGTCACGGGTAACAGGCCAACAAATTGATAATCTTTGTATGATGGTGTTAGAGGGCGAAGTGTTGTGAATGCAACTCTACCTATATTTTTCTATTTATTTTATGCCTCTCCTTTTACCTTTATATGTATATGTTCATACGTATGTATTACTTTAATTACATTTTAAATTTCTTCTTTTGCTCACTTAACAAACTGAATTCTTTGAATAAAGACGCCATTTAATTTAAATAGAAAAACTCGTGTTAAACTTTTATAGGTTATGGGCCCAGAACGAGCTCCATAAAGGCGTCAAACGTGTTTATTCAAAAATTAATTAAAGAAGAGTTATTGGAATGATGGCTGGCTCCGTGGTACGCATTGAACCACTCAATGCTGAAAATTACGATACTTGGAAACTGCAAATGAAGGCAGTACTAATCAAGGGCGATCTATGGCCATACGTAGATGGGTCAATTCCCTGCCCAGTCGCAGAGGCAGATGCTTGTAAGTGGAAGCAATTTGACCAAAAGGCGTGTGCGGATATCACATTATCCATTACCCCATCAGAACTCAACCAAATAACTGAGTGTAAGACTTCATATGCGATGTGGGTAAAGTTGAGGGAAACTTTTGAGTCAAAAGGACCAGCAAGAAAGGCTACTCTTCTTAAACAGATTGCCTTGGCACGAATGTCGGAGGGTCAAAATGTGAGAGATCATCTGAATAGTTTCTTTGATGCTGTAAAGAAACTAAAAGAAATAAACGTAAAGGTTGGTGATGATTTACTTGCGATACTGTTACTGTACAGTCTTCCCTCTTCATACGAAACATTCCGTTGTGCGCTTGAGACAAGAGATGAGCTACCTGCTCCAGAAGTTCTAAGAGTCAAAATCCTGGAAGAAAGTCAATCGCGCAAGGCGACAGAGGAAAGGGCTGAGCAGAATGCGCTTTATGTCAAAGCTAACAAGGGTGGCAAAAATGTTTCAAAGGGCAACAACAAACGCAGCAACAACAAAAAACAGATGAATTGTTTTAAGTGTGGCAAGCCAGGCCATTTTGCAAGAAATTGCAAAACTAGAGCAACAGACAAGCCAAGCAGCGACGTCAACGAACAGCAGTCAATGTTCAATACAGTAGAGGCAGCATTTTTCTGTGCAAACGACGGTAAACGTTTATGGTGTTTAGACAGCGGCTGCACAACACACATGAGTGCAAATAGAGACAATTTCGAAGAATTTAAGCAAATAAATAAAACTTTGAGTTTGGCGAATCACAATGAAACAAAAATAACTGGTATTGGCAGCGTCAACATTGGAGTAAGAAAAAAAGGCATTGGATCAAAAATATGCCTTGAAGAGGTAATGTATGTGTCAGATTTGAGAACGAATTTGCTGTCTGTTTCTAAAATTACAGACAAAGGGTATGACGTGGTATTTCGTTCTGATGGCGCTATAATTATGAAAAACGGTCATCATTTGTACACTGCAAAACGAATCGGCAACCTGTTCTATTTGGAAGATGAACGAGAACAAGCAGCAGTTGCTGAAACTAAATCTAACAGCATAGATGCGTGGCACCATCGAATGGGACACCTCAATGAAAATGATCTGAAGCTCATGGTACAGAAAAATTTGGTACATGGAATGAAATTCTCACGGGAGGAAAACTTATCCCCATGTAGTATATGTATTTCGCAGAAGCAGACGCGAAAAGTATTCCCGAAATGTGACAATAATAGAACTTCTGAACCATTGCAAATTGTTCATAGCGATGTTTGCGGCCCCATGAGGAGCAACTCTATTTCTGGCGCAAGGTATTTTATTACCTTCATAGACGACTATTCTAGGTACTGTGAAGTGTTTTTCTTGAAACAAAAATCGGAGGCGTTGGATTATTTCAAGAAATATAAAAATGCAGCTGAAAATGTCACTGGAAGAAAAGTAAAATATCTCCAGACTGATAATGGGACAGAGTACGTCAACGCAGAATTTAATAAATACCTGGAGGCATGTGGCATAAGAAGACGTCTAACTGCACCTCATACCCCCCAACAGAATGGGATATCAGAGAGAAAAAATAGAACTCTCGTGGAGATGGCCAGATGTATGCTGAAAAAGGCGGGGGCACCTCCAGAATTTTGGGCTGAAGCTATCAGCGCGGCATGCTACACCAGAAACAGATGCCCAACCAAATCTCTAAACGGTGAAGTACCATTAAAAGTATGGACACAAAAGGTACCCAGTGTGTCACATATGAGGCCATTTGGCTCAAAGGCTTTTGTGTTGATAAAAGATAAATCAAATGGAAAATTTGACTCAAAATCAGAAGAATGTGTTTTAGTCGGGTACTCATCTGAAGCTAAGGCTTATCGTCTATGGTGTCCTAGCAAACAATACGTCATTATAAGTCGTGACGTAAAATTTTTGGATGAAATGTTTTTCAAAAACGAAACTGACGAGCCCCTCCAGAATCAAAGTAATGACTCAACCTCATTGGAATATCTTTTTCCTGTAGACACGAGTGGAGAGGGTGATGACGTCATAGTTGAGGCACGTGTAGACGCAGTTGACCCAAAACCGTCATCCAGTGGAACTGAAAACCAGCAAGTTAGAAGATACGGCTTACGTCCAAGAAAAGATGACAAGTATGTTGAAGATACGAAAGATTCAAATGAAAATATTTTTGAGGATTGGGAGACTGCAGGTTTGGCAATGACTGGTGATCCGATGAGCATAACCGAGGCTTTTAGTGGAGACAACGGTAATGAATGGGCTCTTGCTGTTGAAGATGAATACTTGGCGCAGATAATAAATAAAACTTGGGATATCGTTGAGCATCCTGCTGAGAGAAAGGTTATAGGTAATCGTTTTGTTTTTCGTACCAAGGAAGATGGTAGAAAGAAGGTACGACTGGTGGCCAAGGGTTACTCCCAACGTCCAGGGGAGGATTTTGATTTAACTTATTCCCCAGTTGTGAAATCGTCATCAATTCGACTCCTGGCAGCTTTATCGGCTGAAATGAATTTGAAAATACATCAGGTAGATGTTGTCACCGCGTACCTTAACGGGGATCTTAGCCAGGATGTTTTCATGGAAATTCCTGATTATTTGATAGAAGTCCTTCAAAAGCTGAAAAATGGTTTATCGTTTGGGTCATCAAAAGCTAAAAGTCATAAGGCTAGAGATATAGCTTTAGAATGGCTGCGAAAAATTAAGATGTGCAAGAAACCAGTGTGTAAGCTAAGGAAAGCGTTGTACGGTTTAAAGCAGTCGGGGTTGGAATGGTATCAGAAATTAACAACCAAACTAAATGAGGCTTCACTTGTAGCTTCTGAACGTGATCCCTGTTTCTTCACAGCGCGTAGATCAGATAAAATATTAATTCTGGCAGTTTATGTAGATGATCTACTTTTAGCTTCAAACGATGATGATTGGGTGGAAGAAGTCAAAGGTTTTCTCGCAGAATGTTTTGAAATGAGAGACATGGGCCAGGTGCAGTCTTGTCTCGGGATACAGTTCAAACCAGTATTGGGCAAACACCAAGTGTTTTTAAATCAATCCAACTATACTAATGAATTATTGCGAAGGTTCGCAATGGAAAATTGCAAACCGGCACAAACCCCAATGGAAGCGAATCTCAAGCTGGAAAAGCTTGTTTCTTCTGAAGAAAACGTAAGTGGATACCCATACCAAAGCTTAATTGGCGCGCTCATGTACCTCTCAGTAATGACGCGACCCGACATCTCATATGCCGTAAATTACTTGAGCCAATTTAATTCGTGTAATGGTTCTGAACACTGGAAAGCGGCGAAGCGAGTATTAAGGTATCTCAAGGGTACGAAAGATTATGGCTTATTGTATCACGGAGGTGGTTCACACTTATATGGAGTGGTCGACGCAGATTGGGGCGGAGACCAAATAGATAGACGTTCCTATACTGGATACGCTTTTATATTTTCTGGAGCAGCCATTAGCTGGCAAGCGCGTAAACAAAGAACGGTGGCACTATCTAGTACTGAGTCGGAATATCTAGCGTTATCGGAAGCAGTCAAAGAGGCACTATATCTAAAGGGAATTCTTAACGAAGTCGGCGTGAATCAAGACTCAGTAAAGCTGTACAACGACAGTCAAAGCGCTCAAAGTCTGGCAAAGTCTTTTGGCTATCATCCACGTACCAAACACATTGACGTCCGACACCACTTTATTCGAGAAAAATTGAATTCCGGCGAAATTGATTTAATATATATGCAGACTGAAGATATGCCAGCGGACATATTGACAAAAGCTGTTCCTATACAAAAACATCATAGCTGCTCTTTGGACCTTGGTGTCACTATAGACACTTAAGGCATTCTACCTACTTCGAGGGGAGGTGTTAGAGGGCGAAGTGTTGTGAATGCAACTCTACCTATATTTTTCTATTTATTTTATGCCTCTCCTTTTACCTTTATATGTATATGTTCATACGTATGTATTACTTTAATTACATTTTAAATTTCTTCTTTTGCTCACTTAACAAACTGAATTCTTTGAATAAAGACGCCATTTAATTTAAATAGAAAAACTCGTGTTAAACTTTTATAGATGGGCTTCTAACTATAAAACCAACGTCTGTAGAGAACGAGAGCACGTTTTCGGTAGCAGGCAATATACATATCAACAAGGATTAGAAATAGAATCTCCGATGAGAACTTTAAATGCTTTAATAATACTAAAAAACTGTTTCTTAAAAGAAAATTAATTTTACCAAGTTCCCATTAATAAAAACTACTAAATATTAATAAGTTTTAATAATTCGTGATCTCAAAAAAAAAAAAAAAAAAATAAAACAAGTCAAAGTGCTATATTCGGCTATGCCGAATCTTATATACCCTTCACCATGGTTTGGAAAGAACAGAAGTTTATATATTTATCTAAATATATGTACATATATATATATATATATATATATATGTATATTTATATTATATATGTCGTTTAGTTTTATTTAATTATTTGCACATGTTTGCGTGGTATTAAATACTTATATTAAAAGTTTAATTAATATATAGCAAGTTTAATTTTGATCGAATTTCAGTATTTGGTCATAACTCGGCCATTTTGTAACCGATTTGACACATTTTTACACCGACATCTTAAAAAATAAAATTACCATTTACTTTGGTGATAAAACTTGGAGTCGAGAAGTTCTATGGTTCCCGAAAATAGGTAGGTATTTAAAAAAAAACAATTTTGGTCATAACTTTTTGTATTTGAACCGATTTTCCCGAAATTTTCAGAAACTATTTTTTACTAAAGATGTCCGATCTTTCGATATGTAAGGGATAACCATAGGTCGTATGACAGTCGAAAAAATCCGGTTTTTATAAAATTTTTGATATTTTTTGTACGGGAGGTACTACGACCACTTCTCCAATCCCGCCCACATTTTGTGGGATGCTGTGTACTGATAACCTTAATGTGTGTACCTAATTTGGAAACCTTGGCTCTTGCCGTTGTCCAGATATACAGAAAAAAGTATTAAAAATACAACAACAACTAGGGATTTTTGGAAAAAATTAGAGGTAGTCGTGGTTTTTTGGTTATATCTCAGCCATTGTTAGACCGATCTGGCTGAATTTCAATAGCAAGAAATGGTGGACTATATGTAACATAAATGTAAAACAACCTAGCCGCTATCATGTCTGGAATCTCCGGAAAACACATATCAAACATAAGACGGACAGACGTACGGATATCGTTAAATTAACTTCTCTCCACATAAGGACCCAGAATATATATACTTTATAGGGTCTAAGATCAATATTATAGAAATTACAAACGGAATGACAAACTTATATATACCCTTTTCCACCTGTGGTGAAGGGTATAAATATACATACATATGTATGTAATATGCATGTACATATGAATGTAACAACTTATTTGGTTCTGTTTTGGTTTTCTGTGGAATTTATGAAGCTAATTTTTTTTAAACTGTTGTATATGTGTATGTTTATTCTTTTAAAAAAGTTAAAAACTTTTGTCTTGAACTCATTTAATGAAATTATTGTTTTATTCAAAGAATAAGATTTTTTTGTTTCGTTTTCCGGGAATAGAAAAGGTCCGGAAAATTAGAAACCCTAATATGTATATGTAAATTAAAAAATGCATTTCGCATTTCCAAAAAATGCATTTCGCATTTTGCCAACCGTTTCCAATTTCGCCAAAACAATCGCCATATCAAGGTTTCGTTTAAATGTGCTACATTCCCATTTCATACCATTGATAAACTGAAATTTATTGTTGAAGGGATAAGCTATTCCTATGCGCATTTCACTGGTTGATTAGGCCAGATCGTCAGGAAACTTCATCCAAAGATTTTAGAAAAACTAAAGATATTACATAAATAAAACTGTTAAATTATTTGTTGTTTTTGTTTGGCTGCAGGTCCACGTAAATTAATAAAATAAAAAATAAAAATTTGTGATATTTTTGTTTTTTATATTTTTATTATTATTTTCCCAATATTTCGGTTAACATTGCTAACCATCTTCAGGGGGTCTGGATAAATAAATACAATAATAATTATTATTAACATTAAACAAAAACAAAACATAATATTACAAAGATAATTACATGTAAACAATTAAAAAAATATAATAAACACAAAACTTCACAATAACACTTCTTATTAGATTTTCTTAACTAAATCTAGTTTATCGAAATTTTTCTTCGTCATAAATATCCGAGTTTTTCCATCATTCCGAGAGTCCAGAAACATATGATATGCTTTTATATCTTTTTGGTTCTCTTATCACCTGTTGTCTGTTGTTTTTTGCACGTTTTATAAGATTTTTAATTGTCCTTATTGGGAAGTCATTTATGGTTAAAATATTGGTTATTTTTGTTATGTTGTTTTTATGGAATTTCGTGTCACTTATTTTAAGAACTCGTCGTATGAAATTCGATGCTGTATTTATAATAATTCTTCTAGGATGCTAAGAATAAAAATTTATTAATCGTCCAGAGGCTGTTGGTTTTTGATACCAATTAACCTTTAAATTGTTTCCTTTTCTAATAGCAATTGCGTCTAAGTATGGCAGTTGGTTGTTATTTTCTTTTTCCATGGTAAACTGTATTTGTCCGTTAAATGAATTTAGTTTTTCGATGGTGTCATTAATTCTGTCCTTTTTTACTATTGCGAATAAATCATCCATATATTTCATAATTATCCTCGGTTTTTCGTCCATTTTTGCCAATGATATGTCAAGAAGCTGTTCCATAATTATATCAGCTATAACTGGTGAGGCTGGAGAGCCCATCGGCATTCCTTTTCTCTGTTCATAGGTTTTGTCATTATACACTAAATATCTACTCTCTTTGATACAGAACCTCAAAATGTCTAAAAACAAATCCATAGGTATATTTGTATGTGCCTCTAAAAATTTCCATTTTTCTTCAAGCGAATAAGAATTATAAGCCACAGTTTTGCTTGTAACAATATCAAAGCTTAAACAAAAACAACAACAATAAACAGTATGTTTATAATTTCTTACAGTCCCGGCTACAATTGGTTGATTTTTTGTCCACTCTAAATGTAGTTGTAAGTGGGAAAAGAAAAATCAAAAATAAAAACAAATTACTTGATTTTATTTTGCCAGTTCAGTTTTATTTACACTGCGGAAAAAAAATTAATTTTTCCTTTTTTTGTTATTTATAGCTGCGTT
Organism: Pollenia griseotomentosa; assembly: GCA_963931875.1. Taxonomy (NCBI): domain Eukaryota; kingdom Metazoa; phylum Arthropoda; class Insecta; order Diptera; family Polleniidae; genus Pollenia; species Pollenia griseotomentosa. The sequence continues at coordinate 146,469,845 of OZ007563.1, forward strand.
CGAGAACACAAAAGTTTTTACTATTTTTTACTGAACTTTACTGCATTTTACAAAATTGCGCTCGAGTACACAAAATGCAGTAAACGAGAACACAAATTGAGAGCAAAAAGTGAAGTTCTTGTCTGAGTATTTACAAATTTTTACTGCAGAAATTTTTGCAGTAAAATTTAGTAAAACAAAAAACATATGTTTCAAAAGGTAAACAAACAAAAGTAACAAACAAAGTGCTTACAAATTGTAAAAAAATTGTTAAATAAAAGAAAAGTTGAAATAAAAATTAAAAAAAAAAAAACAAAAGTGAATACATATTAATTAATAAAGCTTGTTTTTATTGCCTAATGGCCGTTTTCTCAATGCATGATCACCTTTTTTCCCAACGAAAAACTGCACATTAAAGGAATTTGGTTTTCTCCTCATTCGCTTCTATTCTGTCGCAAAACTATCCAGCACTCATCTGCCAATTATTTATTTTCCTTTTATTTGTTGTACAGATAAACTCAATCAGCTGACTTCCAACTTTAACATGTATTTTGAGAGGTGTTGCCAACTGAAAACTATGTTTTTGTCGGTATATTGAGAAACCCAAAATTGTTAACAGACAGTTTATGGGTCTAATAAATTTATGTTGACATTAAGTAACAGAGAGTTTGTCGGTACATTGAGAAAATGGCCATTAATGGAGCGAATTTAAATGGTGAATTTTGAAAAAACATAACAAATCACGTTTTTTTCAAGTTTAAAGTCCTGTAACTCAGTTAATCTTTATCCCATCGACACAGTTTGGACATGTTCTAAAAGAGAAAAGAGATATCTATGCAAAATGTTAAATCTTGTACAATTCAATAATTCAATAAAACAAGTGCAGAAAAACACGATTTCGCGTATATCTCGAAAACGCTTCTTGTGAAAAATAAATGAATGCCATATTCGTGGTCAGCAGCCCCAATTTAGCTGAAAATATCTTATTTTGAGGTTAATTTTTTTGTGGCGTAGTGTTATTTGTAGTCAGCTGTTGCCTTTATTTTACGAATTTACAAAATTTGCGCTTGCGTCCTTTTTGGACAACAGCTTTTTGTGGGAGAAAGTTTTTCAATTTTCTCATTTACTGCATTTTATGCTGGGTACAGACAGTGCAATCTACATGCAATCTATTTCAATGCAACCTCAAAACATCAAAGCGTTTGGATGTGGATGCAATCTGGAATGAATGAAAAATGAATTTAATTTGCTAAATTGCGTAAATGCATTGGATAGTGAGTACCCAGCATTATTGTAAAATTACTCAAACGCACTTTATAACTGTGAAGTACAATTTTGTTTACTGTAAACCACATACTCAAAAATATTTAATTTACTCAATTTCAATATACGGAATTTTGTGTGGAAATTTTACTGGTTTAATAAAAATATTTTTTATGAAAAAGTTCTTATATTTAAATATGTAAAGAAACTCAGTTCTGGTTTTGTTTTCTTAATTTGAATTTTATGTTTACCTATAAGTGCAAATAACCTTTGTATTACAATGCAACTTAAAATAAATTTCGATACTTTCATTGTGTCTGAGACATAATTGAGGTTCAATTTCAATAATGTGCCGCATTTTTTCATTCTTTAACTCTTGAATTGTTGGCTTATTGAAGAATTGCAACGGTGTCAAATCACATGATCGTGACGGTCAGTTTACACTGCGACGACGAAAGATAACACGGCCATTGAATTTCTCGTCCATATCCTTAATTTCTGGCCACAAGAAGTCCGCTTGGCAGACTTAATTTTTGAAAAAGTACAGCCCGATGACGCTGCAGCCCATTCACCGCACCCAACAGGTGTTTTCACATTTTCTACAGACCCGGTTTGCTGAAATTTGCGCACATTTCTCCCGATTGTGGACACATTTGGTCGATAATGCTGACCAAAAAAATCACTTAGTTTATTTTGATTTGAACGCCCACTGTGCAACAAGAAAAACCAGCCTAAAAGCTTGCAACCAGAAATGAAACTAGACTATCGGTAGAGCCAATCTGCCAAAGTGTTTTGAAAAGTTAGCTCGGGTTCTCGAAATATCAGCCCCTAAAGTTTTTGAATTTTTTGAAATGGCGTTTGGTATAAATCAAAAAAAAAAAAAACATTTCAAAATGTTCTTCTGAGTTAAAATACTATGTGTGTTCTATCGTACTCAATGCTTTTGCTATGATTACCCGTTTATTTATTTTATTGTCGGTTTTTTGTTGATTTTCTCCTTGTTTTGAAAACACAAGCTCAAACAAAACTTTTCGTCTGAAGTAACTAAATTTTACTGAAAAAGCTAATGCACTTAAGAACAATTTAATTTGAAAAACAGTTTTTTGTCTCTTTGGAAAAAATTATGCAAGCTTCACTTATGGGGTTTCTGAAATACACGATTTATTTATACACTCAAAATTGATAACATTTAAATGCTTATAAAAATCATAAAACGACCATGATCAATCAAAATGCGGCTATAACGCCAATACAGAAAACTGGAAACTAGAATCAACCATTAGAATTCAAATGATGTGCCTTAATTAATCATAGAAACAATTTTTAGTTCCATCCATTTAAAATTGTTAATGTACCTATTATTTAATATACACAAAACATATTTGACTAATAAAACAGTTGAATCACACCAAAAGCCTACATTATGTTTAACATAATAATATTCTCAACATTTGCCGGAAATTAAAAAAAATTTGCATACGTTCCCAATCTCTGAAAAAGTCAGAAAAATAACTACTTTGTTTCCTTTAAAACTTTAAATTGTTAGAGATTTTCATAATCGAAAATCCGATATGAAAGGACTCGTAAAAAAGACAAAAAAAAAAAACCAAAACAAAAATTCTTTTAGGACTATACGGCACAGAGTACCCAGAGGTAAAAAAGTGACGTATGAAAAGACCCAAATTAATTGCGAAGGCATCTTCGAAGAAAAAGACAGCAAGTGTTTTTTGGTAGTGAAGTGGCAGTATGTAAAAACAGCCCGCTACAATCAAGACAAATTGCGTTATCAAAACATAAATAACAAAACACAAACTGTAGAAATATAAAAAAGTATCAAATGCTTTATTAAAATTGTGAATTTTATATTTGTTCTTTTTAAAATCTGTATTGACTGCTTATTAGTTCAATTATGTATTAAACTTAACGGCATATTTCGAATATATGTATGTAACAAGGCGAATTAACTACAGGTGGTGTCGAAGCGGCATCTGATTTTGACAGTTCGAACCTATTTTTTTGAATTTGTTAGTGTTTTGCTAAGAATGGTTGACATTTCGAGCTTTAAGCACTAACAAAGCTATGCAAAAAATCTTATGTTGTTTCTGTTGTTTTTGGATTGTTGTACTTCCGACACCACCTGTAGTTGAATTCGCCTTAGTATGTACCATTCCTACAGTGTATTTCATTTATTTTCTTTTATATTCCTTATATACATATTTTTAAGACATTATAATAAGTTGGATTTTCAGTCAATAAATGAAGTTTAAACTGATCGTTTGTGTTCCAAACACTTGTAATTAATACACAAAGCACGTTAAACGAAACCATTAATTCCACAAACGTTTTATTTTTTGCAAACATTTTTTTAGTAATATTGTTTTGCTTTAAAATGTTATTTTGTTACTTAAATATTATTTACTCGTATTGAGGTAAACTTAAAAGTTAATTTTTACAACAGTTTTGCAAATAAATCTCAACTAAATAAATTTGTGTTCATTGTATTGCAGCATAAAAGATGGTGCAAACAGAAATGCAAAAAGGACAGCTATCGAAGAAAGAGAAATACAAACCGCAATATCATCCGTCTTGTGTCACCTCTGTGTATTCTTTGGCTATACGGACTGAATAAGTTGAAAAGACACAATATCATGTTGTTGGGGCCATTCAACCCAAAGTCAACTATTAACATATCATATAGTATTTGCTGCAAATACTTAAGTTTTTCGCTTTTTTCCACTAGTCTCTCTTATGTAGTGCATGAAGTGTGTGAATGATTCTGCACAGCCACTTTCTAACAAACAAAGGAAATGATAATATTTTCTCACAGAGAATTTTTTATATTAAACCTATTGCATTTAATTCCATTGAAATTTGTTTATGGGTTTGATAATGGTGGTCATTAAAATGCAAAGTGCATTAATAATTTAATTTTTTCTGATAAATTAACTTAAACATATGTAAATAGAGACATTGTAATTACCAGGGAAACCACAAATATGCAATTGCACGTTTTTCCTTCTGCGACCAATGAAGGCAGAAACAATGGCCCATAACTATATTCATAAACAAAGCATACTTTAAGGCCCGTTTTCACGACTTACCTATAAAGTTCGAAATAGTAAACGGTACCTTTAGCACTAGTGAGGAATAAAGTTTCCTTTAACTATTTTCCGTTTTCACAACTTCTGTATAAAATAAACTTAACATTTTTGAAAATGTGGCAATACTAAAGAAAATACCGATTATTTTTGCCAAAATAAAAATACAAACTGGCAACTACGTACTTTTTTACATTTAAAAAATATACGTATAATTGGAGTTGCCATATATAAAAAATATGTGAATATAATATGGCAATCTCAAATCTAAACCTTACGACAAAAGTTAAAGGTAGAACGTTCCTCTCTTTAGCTTATCCTTCACTTTTAGGTTAAAGAGAACTTGTGATAATTAAAAACTCATTATCTGTTCGATAACTTCCTACATTTAGCTATCGTTAAGTCGTGAAAACGGGCCTAAGAGTTCTAAAGTAAACTTTTATTAAAAATATTCTTTCGATCTATAGACAAGCAAAAGCATACTTTACACGTTAAACCCGATGTTAATTTTAAAACCAGCTGAAGTTGCTTTTAACGCATTTAACAACAGCATCAGCTGTTTTTCGCCAAACAAAAAAGTACTTGCAAAAAGTTAAAAATTATTATGTTTCAAGAAAATGGCCGATACAGTGTAAATTCGATAATTCGGACTCCACTAATCCGGAATATTCGGTAATCCGGACAGAATAATGCAGTTCATTGCGTATTCTATAATCCGAATTGATTGCAATTCCGTAGTCCGGATTGAATAACAACCGTTTTTATTTATTTTTTTTATTGAAATCACAGTATGCTCTGAAAAATACAGTTACAATAGTGTGATATGAGTATGTTTGCACATGCGTTTCTAGTTTAGTATTGATGCAATATGCCTTCAGTGAAGAGAGCACACAAGACTATCTATTTTAGATAAAGTAAAAATTGTTGAAACTGTATTTTTTTATTTTAACTGAACTGTACAAATTAATATTTATGTTTAATTTTGCTATGAATTATTATAATTTTTAATAAATACATACATGCGGTAATCCGGATAATTCGCTACTCCGGATTGGGGTCTGCAATCAATTATCCGGATTATCGAATTTTTACTGTATTTTGCAATTATTAATGATTTGAAGGAAAACTTTTATGGAAAGAAACACAAAATACACTGTATAGGCCCTAGTTGTGTAAAACTCAATGCCAAAAATTACACTGGAAGCAAAAACGAAACCAAAATATTTTGTAATTTTGTTGTTGTTTTTTACATAAATTAGCTGCGTTCGTTTACCCAAAATTTGTACAAATTTTACTGAAATGCGTTTGCGTACACATAAATTTGTAAAATTGTCATATAACTCACCTACTGGATTTTAATGGGATTTTACTGGAAAAGTAAACGAACGCACATTTTCATATTGCGTGTTAAAAATTTTTCAACTCCACAAGATATGCAGTGTTTTATTTATATTTTAACTTTCAATATGTTCGTTCGTTTACTTTTCCAGTAAAATCCAGTAGGTGAGTAATATGAAAATTTTACAAATTTATGTGTACGCGAACGCATTTCAGTAAAATCCAGTACAAATATGTACAAATTTTGGGGTAAACGAACGCAGCTATTGTCAGCTGCTAAGAGTTGCCGCATGCTTATATTTTGTTGTAAATTGTATGAAACAATTTTCTACATTTGAGGTGGGAGCCAGTTAAAGTCGGTTCAATTTAAAACATACTTTAATTTCGACTATAGTAAAGCCCTTATGATATTTGCTTTTTTTTGTATTGGATTTTTTAGGATTGACTGAATGAAACAACAAATGCGAGAGAGAACAAGAAATACAATATGTAAACAACCCCTTTTTTCTGATTGACATTTCTCATGTATATTCTTTTTTTGACTAAAACAAAAAAAAAAAAAAAAAAATAGTAAAAGCTTGGGCAGATGAAAATATTTTGTTTTTGATAAATGAAATGAAGCAGGTGCCCTTCATATGGGATTCTAAATCATAAATTTTCAATTAAAGAATATACCCCGATGTAATTCATAATATTTTTCATTATTTGCATTCAATTCTGTTGTATTAAAAAAAATTGTTTGTGAAACCAAAATAAAATGTTAACAAAACAAACAATATTGCCCACTTTTTGTTCCCACAAAAACCAATCAAAAAAGCTAAAAATCGCAAAAATAAGTTAAAAACCGCTACTTTCGATCAAAAACTAAAAAAATTGGCAACAGTGCTAAAATTTAATCTGGAAATGTCAATTTTAAGTTAAAAATTTTTATATTTTTTTTTGACAGTCTTAGATTATAGATCGATAACACACGTATATTTGTTTGAAATTTCAAGATTTTTTATGATATAATCATACTCTTTACACTTGGCCAGTTTTCCTATGCAAATATATTTGGACTATTCTCCAATATAGAAAAAATACAAAAAATAGCAAGTATTATAACACCTTAACTAAATAATTAAAATAGTGTTTTTATTTTAAAGTTGTTTTTAAAAAGAACCGACTTTAGCGTTTGACTATGATTATGGGCCAATATATTTATCCGGTTTAGAGCTTTTTATGAATTTTGGCTTCGATTTGTTAGTGCATATTTTTGCATATTTTACCGTTTGCAGCATTTTTGTTGCAAAATTTAGTTTAAAGATATTTTTTTGCAGCATTATTTAAGTTTTAAGTGCATATTATGCCTTTTTGAGGCATATTTTGAAAACATTTTTTAGATGCCTGCAGGAGCTTCGCAGCAAAAAAAAATTTTCTTTGTTAATTTTGTGCGCACAGTACAAGTTGCAATCTTGTAGATGATAATTTGATAAAAATTGATAAACACTTTTTAATTGTACTGAGAACTAAGTCTAAGAAAATGGTGAGAATCGGTCTATAACTTTACATATTCCCCATAAAAACTACTTTCCAAATTAGACTCTTTGTACGGACACATCTTCTTATGTTGGTATTTAGAGTAAATTCGCCGCAAAAATATTTAACTGCAAATTAATATATTTTCGAATCAGTTAACATTTACCCAAAGCTCCCATCTATAAAAAGCTTTAACTTCCTTTTAAATGTTAACATTAATAAACAATTTAGGGACCGTCCTTAAAATCCCTTTAGGATAAAAAATCTGATATGCATGTTAATATATAGATAGTATTCTGCACAAATAACTCTAATATGAATTTTAACATCTTAACATAGCTTTAGTTTTTGAGCCGATGACTGCTTTACGTTTCCAAATAGGGTAAAATCTTGAAAATTCGTCTGTAAATACTATAGTGTTTGGGCTTTACCGGTTACAATTATAGAATTAATAGAATATTTTAGAATAAATTAGCAATTTTTTAATTTTTTGGGCATATTTTAAACAATTTTCAGGGCATATTTTCAAGTTTGTACAGCATATTTATTGCGAATAAAACGTGTTTTTTAGAGCGTATTTCTGGTTTCCCTGGTAATTGCAATGTTTCACGAGTTTTATAAAACATTGCACACAGAATTAACATATTTGCAGGGAGCTTAATGGATTCTTTACAATACAGAATTTTTAATTAACCATTAATACAATACAGGGTTCCAGGTGTCACTATAGCACATAGAAGCGGTACCAGCCCGATCGAGTATCTCTTCCCTTTGTTTGGTATCTAATTGAAATAAAATTTCAGCTAGTTTTGAGGATTTGACTGGAAAAGATATTAGTTTTGTTCATATTACAATTGTCTCTTTAAAATTCAAAGCGAGTCGATCCGATATTGTCCATGGTGCTCTGCGTCTTAGTATAAAGATAATCAGATCGTTCTTATGATTACTATAACTGGAATGTGGCCTCGGAATTTTGGTCTAGTTTTTAAATTCCTTTTGATAGACATCGTTAAAGGACAATGCCATGTGACCGTATATGGTATTAGTCTGGCTAATGAAATGGGTACTTTAATGTGAAGTTTGTAGAACACGAGCGCTCCGAAATTTGTGTTTGTTTTAAATGTAAATTGAACGGACGAGTAAGGCGCTCGTGTTCTATAAACGACACATAATTGTAGATGATATCACAGACTCAATTAATTTCCATATCACAATATTCTCACAAGAAAAATAATAAACAAAGAAATTAAATTTCTGTCTGAAAATTTCATTGTTGCCCAGTTTACTGAATAAATAAGCATGTAAACAAGACTATTCGTGGTGCATATAACTATTAGATATTTATACAATGTTTCATTAAACTATTACACTATGCCACAAAAAAAAATCAACCTTAAAAATTAGATATTTTCTAAGATAAATCGGGGCTGCTGATCACGAATATGGCGTTCATTTATTTTTCTCAAGAAGCGTTTTCGAGATAAACGAAGTTGTTTTAGGTATTTCGAAAAATCTCAAGAACTTTTCAACTGTAAATTTTACATTTTGTGTAATTGTTTCTTCTGAAACTCCAGGGCAAATTTAAAAACAATGCAAGCACGGCTTAAAAATAATATTGTTGCCGAGTTTCGGATTTTTTTTACTGAATATGGTCAACCGTTTTTAAGTTATTCAAATATATGTAGTGAAAGTGCCTTAATTTTGGACATAACGGTATATCTCGAAAAGTAGAGCTGATAGAGTAAATTAATTAAAATTTGCAATTAAATTCCAGACCACAAACTTACTGTTCCGCAGTGTAATAGTACCATTCTTAATAAAAAAATGTATGAAAGTTAAAATTCGGATGTATTTACTAAATATGCCGTTATTCCTTAATTCTTCGTCCGACGATAACAATTTAACGCTTACTACGTTTGAAACAAAATATTGTTTAAGATACATGTTAAAAAAAAATTTTAAAATGGTTTTTATTGCCTTAATGGAGCGAATTAAAATGGTGATTTTTGAAAAAACATAAGAAATCACTTTTTTATGTTTCAAGTCCTGTAACTCAGTATCTTTATCCGATCGACACAGTTTGGATATATTCTGAAAGAAAAAAGAGATATCTATGCAAAATGTAAAATCTTGTACAATTCAGTTGAAATGTTCTCGAGATTTTCCGAAATACTTAAAACAACTGCAGAAAAACACGATTTTCGCGTATATCTCGAAAAAGCTTCTTGAGAAAAATAAATAAATGCCATATTCGTGATCAGTAGCCCCGATTTATCTTAGAAAACATGTCATTTTTTAGGTTATGGCAAATAGTTAAAAATTTGTGAACCAGTTTTTTATACAGATGACTCCTCATTATCATGCACGAATTCGTTATGATTTTACACTGCTGTCATATATAATATGCTTATTTAGCTCGTAATTTTATTGTTTGTAACTACACAAACACATTAACAAAATTGAATAGAACACTTGTGCAATAATTGGCCAACAACAAAAATTCTTCAGTGTAAATATTATTTAAAATATAACGAACAAATAGTAACAATGGAGAAGGCAAAAAAACTTTAGTTTTTAAATTTGTCGAAATGTATCTGCCCTACATTTCTTATTAGTGTTTGAAACCGAACATTATTTGGCATACGGTACAGGAACCCAGAGATGCTATCCAATTATCACCGAGTTTCTTTAAAGTGTGCTTTATATGGGGCCGTGGTAAATTATGAACCGGACTATGAAAATGGACTGGTTATTATGAAAGTTGGCATTAGATTTCCTAGGTGGTATACTGTTGTAGGGCTAATTTAAACATTAAATTTTACCAATTATAAATAAAATTGGGTGCCCAAGTGGGCTAGTTGGTACTGAGCTAGTCTATCACTGCGCAGTTTAGTCTTAGTTACTATTGGTCGCTTTATTAAGTTAAAATGTAATTTTTTATTGTATTTGTATTCCACTCTAAATAAATAAATAACTAAAAGCCATTAAAAAAAGCAAGAGTACAAGATTAGACTGTGCCGAATCTTTGATACCCTCCATCGACTATAAATTTTTAAGTAGTCTTTATAAAAACGGTCGTCGGTTTAGAAATTCTTCGCGTCTTAGACCTACATACGTTTAATTATTGACCGACAAACAGAAAGCTTTATGCATTTGTTTCTAGTCAAATAAAAAATAATTTTAACAAATTTGAGGAAAATGTCATGATTCGAACTCAAAGACAAGAGTCCTATGAAACTGTGACGTAACAAATCTTATTACAGTATGGTAATGGGTCCGCCATGTAACGTTTTTTTTTCAACTAGTGCTTATTTCGTGAATGGTAACACTAAGCTCATGTCTGATTTGATAGATAATTAGTTTTATCCTTCCGCTGAACGAATATGGTTGTGTATACGCTTGAACAACGCTGGGAAATACTGCAACATTACTTTGAAAATCATGGTAATGTTGCAGAATGTGTGCGAAAATTGCGTACGGATTTTGGAAGAAGAGAAGCACCGTCAGCTCCGTATGTTCGTTATCTTGTGCAAAAAGTAAAAGAAAGTGTGCTTGAAGCGCCATCAACATCAATTCACCGTCGTTCTCAACAATTGAACATTTCGGAGACATTATTGAGACGAATTTTGCATAAAGACCTTGGTATGACGGCATACAAAGTCCAATTGGTTCAGGAGATGAAGCCAACTGACCATCCAAAGCGTTTTCGCTTCGCTAAGTGGGCCTGCGATCGACTTACAGAAGATGCCGATTTTGCCAAAAAAAAATCATCTTTTCAGATGAAGCTCATTTTGATCTTGGCGGGTATGTAAACAAGCAAAATTGTCGCATTTGGGGCACAGAAAACCCGCACGCATACATTGAAAAGCCGATGCACCCAAAACGAGTCACTGTTTGGTGCGGATTTTGGTCCAGAGGCATAATTGGGCCATTTTTCTTCGAAAATGAGCAAGGAGTGGCCGTTACAGTCAATGGCGATCGTTATTGGGCGATGTTGAACGAATTTTTGTTCACAAAAATTGATGAGAAGGATATTGGTAACATTTGGTTTCAACAGGACGGCGCTACGTGCCACACAGCCGAAGCTACACTCGATGTTTTGCACCCTGTTTTTGAAGATCGCATTATCAGCCGCAGAGCTGATGTCGTTTGGCCACCTCGGAGCTGCGATTTGACACCGTTGGACTATTATTTGTGGGGTGCTGTCAAAGATAAGTGTTACGCAGACAAGCCAGAGACAATTGACGCTTTAAAGGACAATATTCGTGAAGCCATTGGTGAAATACAGCTGCACACAATCGATAATGTGCTTAAAAATTGGACCGATAGTGTAGGCTACTGCTTGGCCAGCCGAGGCAGCCATTTGAAGGAAATAATTTTCCATTATTAACCGGAAGAATTGTACTTTAAATTAAAAAAAGAAATTTGAGAAAATATTCAGTAGTTTTTTTTATAGCATTTTCAAAAAAAAGTGTTATTTGGCGGACCCTTTAGTTTTATGTGGGGCCTATATAAATAATCAACCGATCTTCACGAAATTTACCAGTTAGTAATATATATACATGTTAGTTTTTGTAACTTAGGGTGTGTGTGAAACGGTAGCAAAGTACTCATGGAAGTAAAATTTTAACACTATTGAGGTGAATAAAATTTCACTAGCCCTGGGGGCTAGTATAAATTTTGACATTAGTGTAGAAATTTTTGACAACCACAAAATTATTTTTTTTCATCAAATTTGTTTTAAACAAAATAAAAAATAATATGGAAGCAGGACCAGCGGCAGAAAAATTAACCCTAGAGTACTAATGATCGACGTTTCGACGAGCATCGCTTCCTTTTAATTAATTTACTTTTAAATGGGTGTGTCTAACACTCTCAAATTTTGTATGCTGTTAGTAGATGATTTACTTTTGCTGTGTGTAATTGCGTTTTTTGAATTGCGTTGCTGGAACATTGCTTTTATTGGTTTTGTACTCGTCGAATCGTCGATGGTTAGTATTAACGTGACTTTTATTTTTCAACTATGTGAGCAAATATTGCAAATGTTGTTACTTCAAACAATAGTGGCACCAATGTCCAGCTTAGGAGAAAATAAAAAAGAACACAAATGAAGTATGTGTAGATCATGCCCATACGAAAAAATGACGAATGTCAATATCAAAATGTGATATATGCGAAAAACCCATATGCGAAGAGCACAAAGTTGAACTTTGTGACTCTGGCTCAAAGTGTTATTTAAAAAAAAAAAAATTTTATTTTTTTAAAAGACAAAAATGTCTTTTTTAAGTTTTGATTCTTTTTTAGTTTTTCAGTTTTCCTAACAATATTTTATAGGTAATTTTTTATGATCCCAAAAATATTTGCAACATAAAATAAAAAAGTTCTAAAATTAAATATTTCGTTTATCTATATGAATTAAAGTAAAATTATTTTTTTATATAAACTTATAAGGTGCCATAATGAATAATAACATTTATTGAAAAAGTATATTTGCTTTTAAGTCAAAGTTAAAGGCAGTTAAAAAATACATCGTCGAATCGACGATCATTAGTTACAACGTACGTAAAATATGGTTCGTACTCTAGGGTTAAAAAGAATTATACAACATGCAAGTATTTACATATGTATAAGCTTTTTTGCCCACACTTTTTGTAAAAATTGTTAATATATCACAACGAATTCATCAAATAGTTGGGACGATCTCATTTCCAACAGAATTGAAATGATTATTGGTTAAAACTTGATTAATTTATTCATTTAAACAAAACTACTAGTAATTGTTTTTTTCTTTATGTCAAAATTTTACGTTGTCAAAAATGTTACAATTTCACACAGCACAAATATGAAAATTTTCTACCACAAACAAATTTCATTTCACCATAGAACTTTGCTCTCATTTCACACACACCCAAAATTATTATTTGTTTATTCTACTGAACCGATTTTGTTGGATGGCTATTCCAAACTGCTAAGGATAGCTAGAAGCTATTTGACACAAACATTGTTCTTTTTTTTGAGTTTTTGGAAAGTGATCGATACTCAAAGAGCCAGAATATATATACTTTATGGGGTCTTAGATAAGTAATTAAAAGTTTCTCACGAAATGACAAAACTTATGTTAACCTCTTTTACCACTAGTGGTGGTTGAGGGTATGACAATTTCTAGTCGTATACAATTTTATGTGTTTTTTTTTTAAACTAAAAGAGTTGTCTCTTTGTTCCATGGTTAATCGTGTAAGTTACTTCTGCTTGAAAAAATGAAATAACGGCACTTATTACGGTTTCTACTACTCACTGTGGTTCTAGATACCATTAGTTTATATTAGGTAATTTCAATACCAAAAAATGAATATTATACAGGATAAATGATGAGACATTTGAATATCTGCTCGACAGCTGTCCCCCCTTAGGGAGTCTAAGGGAACCCATCCTAACCGAAACTTATGCTTCCTCACCTTGCAGAAAAATTGGCTTCATACGTATCCTACATGTGTTATGCTGAATTTGTCCTCCTATGGCGCTGCGAAATATGGCTCCAAAAAATTGGCCATAAATTTGGGGCTCTATTTCATAATGAAAAATGACCACATTTTTTAATGAAAAATTACACCAAAAAAATTAAAAATAGCCCTAAAAAAACTAAATATGACCCTAGCTGTCACGTAAAGAAATTGCTCTCCAATTTACAGAAAACGTGTGTCTGTAACATTTTTGTGAAAAAAGTTCCAGCTTTGAACTGTCAAATAAAATCACGAATAAAAATGGGGTGAGAAAAACTTTTAACACTAAAAAACAATTAAAAATGCAAAATACAAAAATAATAATAATAATATTTTGTTCTTGGCACATTTTTTTATTGTTTAATTATTTTGGTTTTAACATTTTTATAGGAACAAGAACAAACATTAAAGTCGCATTTTACATTATTTGGTATAGCCGACGCACAGTGGCGCCATTTGAGTTTTTTCGTTGCAAAAATCATATCTTTTGAACCGAATAAGATAATTCAACAGTTTAAACAGCATATGATAGATAACTGTTCAGCCTATGAAATGAGCGTTTGGAAAGGGAGATACGCTCTGTAGGGGCCTAATTATGGGTTATCAAAGTTAAAATTAGTAGAAAAATCAATTTTATGGTAACTAAAAAAAATTATTTTTACATTTTTAGATTTTTTTTATTTTTTTTCTTTAGGGTTTTATGTTTTAAATTATTACCCAACAAATTAAAAAAAAAATTATTTTTTTTTAAATTTATTTTTTCAATTTTCTGTAAAATATTCATCACAGTTCGTAAGAGAAGGTATATCTAAAAGACTAACCATTTCTAAACTATAACTATTTTCTAACTCTATTCTTGACTTCACATGCCGCAGGGAAGAAATAAGTGGATCGGAAGATGCTGCCAACATGTTGAAGAGGTCCTCATTTTGCCTTACCCTTGATGCTTTGAATGTGTTCTGCAATCTATATTTTTTATAAAATTTGTTAAGACTCCTGTGCTTCTTCAGAAAGCTCTCCAATTGGCAAAGACTGGTACTCAATTATATCTTTGCCATGCGCCAATATTTTATGGACGGTCGGGGTTGACCATTTGCAATATATAGGCTTATGCTACCATGCCGAAAAATTTACCTGTTCCCTGCATACATATGGATTTAGGCTGAATAATGCAATTTTGATATTATGCACGTGTCCAAATAAGATTTGTGCCTACCTGTAGGGACCATAAGTCAATATTGTTCTTGACCATTTGTACGCCAAAGTATTGTTTAAGTGAGGTACGTACCTGCTAATTTCAATGTAGTAGTAGTTTTTTTCAAACTATTAGATCAAACTACTGTCAGTCAGAACATATAAGGGATGGACGCCATACAATTTCTGCAACCATGTCTTTTTAACCTTTTTTACCTCTAGAAGCCAAACGGGCACGTACGGGCAGATAAAATTTTTGAATTATGTAAAGAAATAATCAATGAACAGGTTTTGCAAATATGGCAAATATAGAAAAATATAGATTTTTTTATTTTCCGTCAAAGTTGAAAAATAGTGAAAAAACGGATAGTTTTTAAATAGTGATTTACCAGGAGAAACACAAAGCAAACAGTTAATTTTTTTTTATCATTATACATTTAATAAATACATCAATCTATACAAACAAAAAATAAGGCGATTCGTTACCTATTTTTCGTGATATTACACCTGAAATCGCAACAAATTTACTAAAAATTGTGTGTTTTTTTGAAAACCGAAAGTCGGTCAACTTTGAACGGCTATATCTTCTAAACTAAAAATGTGATATTATTAAGAGTGGCAGATTTGAAATCGTTGAAAAGTTTCCTATAACATGGGTTTATTCAAAACTTCGTCGGCGCTCATGAAAATTTTGATTTTTGCAACCTCGTTTGCTCTACGGGCGCTACTGTGCGACAGTTTTTAAATTTTGGTCGCCGTCAACGATATGTGTGACTGGCGTTCTCAACGTCTGCAATGTCACATCGGTTTCCAGTAGAATATTATGACATTTATAACGTAACGACGTAATCTTGTTTGATAGTTTTCGACATGGGTTACAGACATACTTTTCGAGAAACGATGGGATATTTTTTTCACATCTTATCGATGCGAGAAGTTCTCACTAAAGTTACAGAACATGGGTACTGGTATCTTATAGTTGTATAAATGTTCTGTACGATTTACTTTATTGCTAGCCAAAGGATAGCTGAAGTAAGCCTCGTAACAGAAATAAACAAACGAAAATTCTGATAGTGCATAGAAAATATTCCAAGAAAATTTTGAATGAATTAGACTATTAAAGTATAAAAGCTTTAAAAATTGTAATTTGACTTAGAATACACATTCGAATTAATTTGAAAATTTATATAATAATTATAATTATAATAATAATAAAATAACACGCAACGCCAAAGAATTAGATTGAAAGCAAAAACAAAGTCATACATATTTTGTAATTTTGTTGTTGCAGAAATGAAATTCATTCTACAGAAATTCATGTACCGTTTTAAAATTTTCAAAAAGGCAGTGTGAATTTCTGTAGAAAGCAACAACAAAATTACAAAATATTTATTCTTTTGTTTTTGATTTCAATGTAATTCTTTGGCGTTGCGTTGCGTTTTACATAATTAGGGCCTAAAAATTTGGTTTGGGTTCATATGTCCGAAACTTAAAATTCCAAGTTTAAAGATCCGGAATTTAAAAATCCTGAGCTTAAAAATCGCACGATAGATAGCATGGTTGGGCGTTCGGCCGGTGCGCAAGGATTTTCTCATTTAAGCCTGGGACTCTGTTCAACATTTCAAGGGAAATGCAGTCAAAACGCATATGAAAAAAACTTGTGCGGAATATCTATGAAATTATGTTGATAGAGTTGTACTCTGTTAATTTTGTGAAAAAGTTCCGAAAAGTTTCTGGCAACATTTTTTTACAACTGCGAAATAATAGCGGTTTTCACCCTTTGTATTAAGAGTACAACTCTGCTTTTTTTAGTACGATTTTATACTACAAAGCAAACTATTTTAAGTTAATAAAGTTGCTGATTGAGGGAAAGAGACAGATATAGTTTCTTCAACTGTTTTATTCTGGGTTATTTAACAAACATGTTTACTACAGCTTTTTGTTGGATTTTTCAACCACAGATAGTAAATTTTAGTCTATTACATTTTGTTGTTGCAGTGTTGTTAATCTTAGTACTTTAACTAAATTAATAAGATTCACAAGGTCTACAAGGGACTTTACTATCAAGGGTGAAAACCGCTAATGTAATGTAATGTGGAATTTTAGGCAAAAACTCAAAAGTATGAACTGATTACTAAATAAGAAATAAAATATGAAAATAACACAACCGGTAACAGTTTTGTATCCATATTTACTCATAAAATTTTTTATTGAAAAAAATTATTTTTATTAAAATTCATACGGGGTTTGGTTAGACCCCTTTCACACTCGGCAAGTTACTTGCGCAAGTTTCTTGCGCAACTCTCGGTTTGTAGACGTTAGCGGTAAGGTAAAGAAAAAAAAATTTTGTACAGACTTTGTTGTTGTCGGCAAGTAACTTGCGCAACTAACTTGCCAAGTCTGAAAGGGGTCTTACAAATGCAAAACAATGTCGCATACTTTGGATGTATAAAAACGTCAAATTGTACAAACTCGCAAGATTGGTAACATTGATAGATGTTAAAGGTGTCATGTGAAATAAAATTTTTCACAAATTGATCAGAGTACTAGGCCTTATGGTATAACAAGCACCGGCTTCGCTTACTTAAGTATCTCCGCTGTTTTTTATAACATTTTTTGGGGTATCTTTTTATTTCTAAAAATTCGCATTTTATATTAGTAAATGAAAATAGCCTCAAAGTACAAATTGTGATTTTATTTGGAGTTAGTTTTCACTTCTTGATATTGGGGCCATTTTCCATCATTGCACTAAAAATGCAAAAACACCTCAAAGAAAACATGAAAAAATCCTAAACAAACAAAGAAATTGCCCCAAAATTACGTGTTGTTGTTCCTAATGTAACATTTTATCTTTTTGTGGCCATATTTCCTGGGGTCATTTTGCGCGCCGCCTCCTATATCTCGCTTCTATCTATCAATGTAATTTTTCGGTTATTTTTTGCGTTTGTTAATTTAATCAGTGCGCAGGTGAAGAAATGTTTAATTGGAAGAACAACATATCTTTACGAATAGTTTGTAACTTACTAACATTATTAACTTACTATACATTAAAACAAATTATTTTTGTTGGTTTCTAATACTAATTACTGTGTAAACAGAAATATATTTTTTTCAGGGAGATGGGTCCACATTTAGGTTTCATAACTTTTTTCTTAGTGAAACATTTTTGTTGGATTACAATTGCAACCTGCTTTAAAGAACTAGAACAATTTGGCATTAAAATGTTCATTTCTGTTGAGCAATTTGAAAGCAACCGTGATTTCAATAAATGAACAGACAGTGGGATCGATTTAGAATAACTCAAAAATCTAGAATATCTAAAGGCCCAAACACATTGGTCAAAAAACTCATCAAGCATTGTGGAAGTATTAGTGAAAATGTGTTTGTATGTGTGACACCGACAACGCTTGATGAAAAATCAAAAAATTTAGATATGACGGCGAATATTACGTCCAGCACACGTACACGTTGAATTCGCCGGCTGGACAAGCATTTGACAAGTGTATTTGGCCCTAAAGCTGGAGGTCCACACCACGCGTTACTCGCTTTTTCGCTGCATACGCAGCTGTCAAAAAAGTAGAATCTGTGCAGTTATACGTAGTAAGTTACATGCACAAAAGCGTAGATGCCTTGAGGCGAAAAGTAGGTTTACTTTCTACTTTTGTAAGCGTCACAAGCAGCGTTCGAACAAATCAGCTGATTTTGACAAATTAAATTTTATTTTTACTTGTTCTGCTGCTGCATAAAAAGCGTTGCATGTAACTTGAATCGTAGAACTCAAGTAAGGTTAGAAAAGCATGCACTGCGTGGAAGCGAAAACGCGTGGTATGGACCTTTAGCTTTAAGCCTTATCGGGTCTTAGTTGAAAATGTAAACTGTTTCAATCGCAATGACAAACTAAGTATACCCTCATTTACCACTCGTGGTGGTGGGTATAATAATGCAATAATTATTTATTCAAAGTTTTAAAATTTTAATTTCGCTAATTACGATGAGCACTTACACTAATCGATAAATTTTAATTATTTAAATGTATTAATTAAACTATTTTATTCAAAAATATTTTAGTTATTTTGCTTGTTTGCATTTTTTTATTATTACCCATCTATTTATTGTAAATTGGTTGCAAAAATTCTAATCACGACAAGTGGTAAATGAGGGCAAATTTATCTTATTACTTTTTGAGAAACAACAAAAAATAATTATCTCAGATCAGTGTTGCCAGATCCTTACGACCAAAATGTCTAGATAATGGTTAAATAAGATTTTGTTGCAAATCTCATTAATATTTATAAATAAAAACAAGTTTTTGATTAAATTTAGTGCAATATTTTAAGTTGAACTCAAATGAGTGAAGAAAAAAATAAGTTGCAACTGATGATTGCTTTGTTTAAATCAAAGTATTTTTTTTGAGTGCAAAATGTTTTAACATCACTATCACTTAAGCTGGAGGTCCACACCACGCGTTACTCGCTTTTTCGCTGCATACGCAGCCGTCAAAAAAGTAGAATCTGTGTAGTTATACGTAGTAAGTTACATGCACAAAAGCGTAGATGCCTTGAGGCGAAAAGTAGGTTTACTTTCTACTTTTGTAAGCGTCACAAGCAGCGTTCGAACAAATCAGCTGATTTTGACAAATTAAATTTTATTTTTACTTGTTCTGCTGCTGCATAAAAAGCGTTGCATGTAACTTGAATCGTAGAACTCAAGTAAGGTTAGAAAAGCATGCACTGCGTGGAAGCGAAAACGCGTGGTATGGACCTTTAGCTTTATGTTTAGTGAGGCTGCAAATTCAGGGTTTAAAATGCTATCGCCATATTAGCAAAAGCAGCCAAATTTTGCCTTTTTCCTATTAAAAAAAAAAAATCAAAAATAAAAAGCCGACAAGTTCCACTGCTGAAAAAGCCTACACTTTTTAAAAGCAGCAGCAAAATAAACACACTGTTTTTGAAAAGTAACCTTTTAACGGACACTGGCTTTTTCCAACTATTGCTTTTTTAACAATAGCAACAATTTCTTATTTGATGGAACTCAAAAAGCAACGGCAATCACTTTTATGTTGTAGGAAAAAATATGTAGGAAAAATAATGAAACAAACTGCTTCTGTCAAACAGCCGCCAAATCAAAAACCAATGCATGCTAATAGCCGCAAAATAGGAGATAAAAGCAGCGCAAAAGGTTGCTGAAAGGCACATGATTGCGAAAAAATACTCGACGACGACAAGTGATATTTTTCATGCAAAACAAACACAGCAAGAATTTTTTATTGTTTTCTATACAATAAAAGAATCGAATAACGTCACAATTTTGTGCTTTGCCTTTTACAAGCGGTATTTTTATGAAAAGTAATACAGTAATTTTGACTTAGCTGCACAATCTCCTTTGCACGATTTTTTGTGCAGGTAAATCAAAAATGCAGCTATCTCAAATGCATTTAGCTGCCTTAATGTGCAGGTACACAATTGTGGTTACCGGCACAAAAGTGCAGCTAAAGTAAAGTGTTTGATTTAAAAGTGGAATAAAAAAATCTTTTTATTAATACAGTTATTCCCGCTTAATTGAGTTTCTAAAAATGCACGACTCTTATCGCAATTAAACAGGACGGGAATTCAATTAATCGCCGACGCAATTAAAAAATAAATCGCTTAATTAATTGAGCAAGATGTGCAATTAAGCGAAACTCCCATGTGTAGGTAAAAAATAAAACTAATTTTTTTATTTATTAACATAAACAATGGTTTAGGTTTTTTTAAAACAACCAAACATTTGCTTTGGTTTTTCGCAATGCGGTCTTATTTTGCGAAATAATTAAGCTTGTGACGCGATTCAACGGAACACAACCAAACGGGTATTTTTACATTGACAGTTATACTGAATGATTCGTTCCATGATTTTTAGTGCAAAAAATCGGGAAACTCAATTAAGCGGGGCACAATGAACCGAAAACAACGTAAATAAATTAATATTTTATTAAAATTTTCTTTCGAATAACAGATCATTTTATACATGTATGTATGTACATTTAATATGTATGTATGTATATTTAATATAAAAGGAACATTAACAAAAACAATGAGAATTCACAAAGAACATAAAAATTATCGCGATTTATATTTTTATAAACATCTTAAATTGGATATTTATGTGAAAAAGTGGCCACCATATTTTTTTTCATTTGTGCAGCTAACTTTGATGTTTTGTATGAAAATATTTTAAAGCTGCCCAAAAATATGAAAAATATGCAGGTATACAAAATGCACGTAAACAAGGATTTTGAAGAATAATTCCAGAAAATATGTATTTTGGGCAGTTAAGTCAAAGTGCAGCTAACTTGAATTTTTTGTATGAAAATAATTTTAAAATGCCAAAAATGTTGGGCACTTATCTTAAATGTGCAGGTAAAGAAAGTGCACTTAAAAAAGGAATTTATATGGGATTATAAAGAATAATGCCAAAAATTATCAATTTTGTGCAGTTAAGTCAAAAGTGCACGTAAATAAAAGGCAGTTAAGTCAAAACTACTGTAAAAATATTTTAGAAAAACAAAATACACACACACACACATTTCGTGCTGTAGTCATGCAAACTGTCGAGCTACAACAACATTACTGAAGAGAGGCAAAAATTTATTTTCCTCACCACCATGAAAAGAACCATGTTACTTGTACACTGATCAGTATTTTATCGTTGTAATCTGCCTTTTTGCAGAGCTAATAGCTCTTGCTCAGACTGCTTTTAGCACACACTTCAGCTGCTTTTCATTTTATTGAAATGGCTTTTTGTTATTACCAGCCAGAGAAGAATTTTTGTTCTTTGAATTTTAGATTTTTTTTTGGTTTTTCTGTTTTAACTAGCTATTCTTTTAGGAAAAAGTAAAAAAGCAAAAGGCGAAATAATTTTTTTTAGCTTTTGCTTTTTAGGTGGTTGTCCATTTTTGTCAATGGCTGGTAAAAAAGCAATTGTCAAAAAATAAAAATATGCAAAATTGGAGATTTGCTTTTTTGCTTTTTGGCTATTGGAAAAAAATGAAAAATTTCAATAGCAGTGGCAAAAGCAAAAATAAAAAGCATCCAGGTGATGGGTGCTTTTAGCCCTGTGCAAATTTTCAACTCATAACTCAACATCAACAAAATGATTGCAATATTTTTGCACTAAGTGTGCAAAATGAGTGCACTACCCCCACTACCCATTTACCAACCAAATAGATTTATTGGCAACACTCTCTCCACACATTCAATGTTTATAAATTGTAGATCTACCTCATTCGTCCAATTATTTATCTGTGGAAAGCATGACTTTTTTCAAAAAACGTGACAAAAAATATTGTTTTAATGTAAAATTGATTGGAATTTATCTAAGCAGTTTCCGATTAAGTTGAAAAACAAAACTAGGAGCATCATCCAAAAAATTATGTCCTTTACGCGCATTTCTGTTATGGCTTAAATTATTTTAAGCAGTAAATTGTTGTAATGTCAGTTTTGTTTCTCGCTCATTTAACCTTAGAGCACATTACTAAAAATTATTACGCAAACACATAACCACGGTAACCGTGCACACTGGCTCACAAATTTTCAATTTTTTGCCAAAAGCTAAAAAATTGATTTCTTGTATATTTTTTCAAAATTCCGATCCAGAAAGGCAAACAAATTTTGAAAATTTTGTTTTAACCTGTATCTTTTATAATATTTTCTTCCAAACGTATTATCCGTAAAATTGTTATCATCGGACAACAAATTACAAAAAACGACATATTTAGTGAAATCAACTAATACACAAAAAGACTTTACAGCCCTATAAGCAGTGGTTTAGCAGATACATACAAATATCTACTAAAGTCACTAGTAAACATTCTAGGGTTAAATGCATTCGAAATTGCTTTATAGCTGCTAGTAATCCTGCCCTTGTATAATAATAGATACATTATATGAAATGTATGAAGTGATAATACCTTTTGGCTGATTGCTATTAAAATATCTTGTATTACACAAGATGTAGATTTCATTTTGATTACACAGCAGTGCTTGTGCAACTTGATAAATCATGTTTACTAGGGCGACCGATTATTAAACCTTTTTCAAAAACCGGGTTTCGATTAGTTAAAAAAATTGTTATTGATAAAATAGTTAAGGATTTTGATGTTAAAATTTTTTTTTGCGAAAACAATAAAGCAAGTTGTTTTTGTTTTTTCTTAACCTACTTACAACTACAATTTATGTTTGGAGAATTCCAACAAAATTGTTGCTTATAATTCTTATTCGCTTAACACTTTTATTTGTTTAATATCTTTAGTGTTTCTAAAATCTTTGGATGAAGTTTCATCAACAATAAATTTCAGTGTTTTTATCAAGAATAAAAATTGGGAATTAAGCAAGACAAACAAAATCTTGTTAATTGTAAATTTTGTGTTCCCAAAAATTACTTTGATGTTAACCTTTAATTTCAAATGGTTTCCTTCGATTTGCTGTAATCTTTTTATAATAATTTATGTCTCTTTCTTTTGAGAATTAGCAAAATTTTTAAGAAGGTTTGAAAGACTTTAAAGTACGGTCACACTATCAACCAAGTTAATATTTGAGCAAAGCTGTATCGTACCGTGTCGTTACGGAAGACATGAATGTTATATGGCGAGTTCCCACTTTGAACTCGGAAAGCGCTTTATTCAGCGCATATAAAAATTGATGAATTTAACAAAAAAACTTTACACACTGAATTTTTTCGTTGATAATACGTATACACTACTTTCAAGTTATTACTTGCATGTGGAAACGTAGGGTTACTGCATGTCTGTATGTCTTATTGCGTAGTGCATATATGTGCGCTTAGTTTTTAAAATTTACTGTTAGTGCTTCGCAAAACAAGAAATTTTTTTATTGGGTTAATATTTTATGTGTATGGCAGATACCCAAATAGCATTCATGGGTATTGAAAAAAACATACAAAATATTCATGTGTTTCATGTGCTAAGTAAAATTAAATACAGCCGTGAATCAGTATAAGTAATTCTCACATAAACATGGCTGTGTATTAGGGTGGGTCAATTTTTTTGCCCACCAAGCGTATAGAAAAATCGTAATCTACGGAAAATTCTAAGAACTTTTCCTAAAGAAACCATGGTTCTAAAATCAAAATCGAGCCTCCGGTTTTCGACTTGAAAATTTGGTGCTCAAGAAATTTGATGAAATTCTACTTTTTTGGAAATATTTATTGCAATTGGTGAACAGTTGACCTGCATCCCTGAAAGAGTTAAAAGGAAATATTCTCAGCTTTCTATATCTGTGCTCTTTTTTAGAAAATTCTGTACATAAATAATTGGTTTAGAGGTTTTTATCAAAATAATTATAGTCAAGCTGGTAAAAAACTTAAGACTGTTACAATTTTTCTACCCAAAAATTATATAAAATAATTTAACAAAATTTTTATTTATAATTGATTAAAAAAAAAACTAATTCAAAACTTAATTAAACGAAAATTTCTTTAAGAAAAATTTAAGCAAAAACTGAAAATTAAAAAAATAAGATATTTTAAGTTATTATTCTATATTTTTAACGCACTTTTTAATTTCAAAAATTCACTTACTTAAAAAAAGGAACCAAATAAAAAATCCATTCGACGTATTCTGTTGCGGCATTGCATAGTAATTGCCAAAATATCAAAATAGCTTCGCGATTACATTCTATGGCAAGCCAGGAAACATTGGTAATCAATTGTATAAATCGGTCAGTTCCCTGAATATGTGCCGGTATTCCTAGATCAATAAACGGTGGATCATCAAATTCAATGTAGCCCTGCAAATGCTCGTAGGGGATGTTTGTAGTAAATAGCGGCTAAGACAAAATACTACTGTCATCTATTTTAGGCTTTTCGCAAGCTTTAAGTGTTGACGGATCCCAAAGGTTTTAACAAAAATGCAGCATTTTGTGTATGCATCTCTCCCGCTCGGCTTTTCTGTCATCGAAAAACATTGTCAATAAATCATTTTCCGGGTGAATAAAGTACGCATAATTTGAAAACAAAAATTTAAGTTTTAAAAAGCTTGTTATTCTTTCGTTGTATCACACAATTAACCGTTTCTAAAAGAGAGAGAAACGCGTTAAAATTCTGACGTTCTTAAACTTTTTTTAGTTTTATAAAAATGTTCACTTTTTTGACGTGTTTTCAAAAATAGTCAGCAATATTTAATAATGTACAAAAACTCGTATTTAGCGCATAACTTAATAAGTGGTGTTGTGGTTTAGTGGTTACGTCATGCTTTGTGACCCAGGGTTTAATTCCTCTTTTGGCCATTATTTTTTCTTTTAAATAAACTTTTTTTGAAATTGTTAATATAATTTTTTTTTTTTTTTATTCAGTTTTTTTTTTTAAGAAGGTCGTGAATTTCTAAAATAGAAAAAGTGAGTTTTAGTAAAAAATAATACCTATAAATTTTTTTTATTTTACCAGCTTGACTATGATTACTTTGACAAACAAATATTTAAACAATTATTTATGTACAAAATTTTCTAAACATGAGCACAGATGTAAAAAGCTGAGAAAATTTCCTTTTAAACAAGCCCTCTTTCAGCGATACAGGTCAACTGTTCACCAATTACCGGAAGCTCGATTTTGAAATTAGAACCATGGTTTCTTTAGAAAAAGTTCTTAGAATTTTCCATAGATTACGATTTGGCTATACGCTTTGTCACTTTTATTGGGCCCGAACAAATTGACCCACCCTAATGTGTATACACCATAACGAAAAGCGTTTTTCTGACATGCACCTCACTTAAGAACTGATATATTTTAGATTATTCACTACAACACGCAGAGAAAAAGCATGATAAATGAATGGGCACTACGATCATTTTTATTCACATTTGCCTAATATGTTTACCATAATACATTTATTATAGTCCTAATATAACTTGAAAAAATAATATTTGTCCTAAGCATTTTTAAATTCACTATAATAATACATATTATATGGTGTTTTACACATAAAAAGTTACTCTGATCTAGCTAAACATATTAAATTATGTGAAATATTTGCTACTATAATATTTAACTATACATTCAATAAATAATATTAGTTGCCCACAAAACGTATGTTTAATACCATAATTTTTGTTTGCTTAAAAACACATTCTCTAAATGAGCAAACATTGATTGTCAAAGCAAACAGTGTGTTTTTAAAAAAAAAATTGCTTCCACGTCATTTTTAGTCCGCGAGCGTAATTTAATCGGGAAACATCATTTACAAAATAATTAAAACGTTGCTTTGCAAAATTAAGGAAATTAAAAATTTATTATGCGTTTATTGAAGTAGGTAAGTTGTTTATATACATATACACAATTATAAAAATGTATTAATAAGCAGTTGGATTGTCTTTCTTACAGCCAAAAAAATCAAAAACATTGAAACCGGCATAGAAATTTTGACTCAAAATTTTGTCATTAGCCTCGAAATTTCTGCGCAACAGTATATTAATACAGAAAATTTCATAATAGAAACAAAAGGTATATTTTTGTATTGGACTTAATTTTTATTTTCTTATATGTTTCTTAAATGTATGCCCAATAAAAAATTGTGATTCGAGCGAAGCAGGCTTGTAAGGGAGAAATGTAAGAGTTTCGATTATCATCTCGCTTACGGAAGGCATGCATTTTATGTGATGAGTTCCCACTTTAAAGCAATACATTTTTGACACAAAAAGCGCTTTATGCAACGCATATAAATATTTATAAAAAGTGGTGAATGTACCCAGTTGGCCAAACTGCCGTCTACGACATTGTCATCAACGATTTATGCACGACATGCCCCCTATCACTTAAGATTTCTGAAAGACAATTTTGAGGAAAATGTCGTGGACGACAAAATACTCGACATTGTCTAGTGCACGTTCTGTTAAAGAACTTTGTAAACGACGACATGGCCGACACTGTCTTTCAAGTTGTCTTTTGTCAAAGCTTATCCACGACAACATGACAGACATTGTCTTTTAGGGTATCCTCTATCAACGACTATACACGACAGTATGAGCGACAGTGTCTTGTAAGCTGTCCTGTATTAAAGTGTATGCACGACAACATGACAGACATTGTCTTTTAAGGTATCCTCTATCAACGACTATACACGACAGTATGAGCGACAGTGTCTTGTAAGCTGTCCTGTATTGAAGTGTATGCACGACAACATGACCGACAATGTCTTGTAAGGTGTCCCCTATCAACCACTAAACACGACAATATGAGCGACAGTGTCTTGTAAGCTGTCCTGTATTGAAGTGTATGCACGACAACATGACCGACAATGTCTTGTAAGGTGTCCCCTATCAACCACTAAACACGACAGTATGAGCGACAGTGTCTTGTAAGCTGTCCTGTATTAAAGTGTATGCACGACAACATGACAGACATTGTCTTTTAAGGTATCCTCTATCAACGACTATACACGACAGTATGAGCGACAGTGTCTTGTAAGCTGTCCTGTATTGAAGTGTATGCACGACAACATGACCGACAATGTCTTGTAAGGTGTCCCCTATCAACCACTAAACACGACAATATGAGCGACATTGTCTTGTAAGCTGTCTTCTAAACAAACAAAAATAATTTGTTCCCAATAAACGACTAAAATAACGATATAAAAAAAAACAACCAAAGCAAACTGAAGAAATCAATCAGTCAAGTGTGAAAAATATTCATTAAAATTAGAAAAGTTGAAGAAGACGGAGTGTTTTTTCAAGTGATTTTTTTATACGAAGTGATTAAGTGTACGCATAAATCTCAATATAATTTTAGTAAGTAATTACAATTGTGTTTTAGTATGACATCGCTAAGATCATTGCAACGAGAAATTTCTCGTAAAAAACGTTACTATTTACAAAGATTAAATAGTGAA
Organism: Pollenia griseotomentosa; assembly: GCA_963931875.1. NCBI lineage: Eukaryota > Metazoa > Arthropoda > Insecta > Diptera > Polleniidae > Pollenia > Pollenia griseotomentosa. The sequence continues at coordinate 146,497,612 of OZ007563.1, forward strand.
GTTGTGGAAATTCATGAAGATAATTGTGAAACAGTAATTGAAGATGTTGCAATGGGTGAGATTTTTAATGAAAATAAAGTACAGAAAGCCGAATTAGCCAAGAAGTTAAAAACAGTTTTTTTGAAGCATAAGGTAGGAAGGAAACTAGGTGACGATATTCTTGAGATCCTTTATGAAGAAGGTTTAAATATACCAAAAAGTACAAAACAACTTTTAAACAGAAATAAAAAGGCAATGGTAACTCGTACAGTTAATCCAGGAAGTTATTTTCATTTTGGGTTGAAAGCTCAAATTTTGAAATTAAATGAGCTGCTTATTGATATAGATGAGGTTAAAATTGATATTGGCATTGATGGACTACCACTATTTAAAAGTAGTTCTGTTGGATTGTGGCCAATTTTAGCAAAAACAATAAATTTAAAAGTAGATTGTCTCTTTCCAATTTGAGTTTACTGTGGAAGTAGTAAGCCTGTTTCCATTAACTCTTTTCTGCACGATTTTATAAACGAATTAAAATACATATTTGCTAATGGTATATCGTATAATGAAAAGAAAATAGATGTTTCCATTAGGGCGTTCATTTGTGATGCCCCAGCAAGATCTTTTGTCAGTTGTTGTGTTGGCCATAATGCATTCCATGGATGTAGCAGGTGCTTACAAGTAGGACATAAGGTAGATCGAGTTACCGTCTATTCTGTTATCCCGGGCGAAAGAAGAACAGATGAAATGTTCAAGAATAGGGAGTGTCCTGAACATCATTCTGTTATGTTTAGAACTAATAAGTCAGACTTAGAAGAAGTCGGTATTAACATGGTAACACAATTTCCTATAGATCCTATGCATTTAATAGATTTAGGTGTCATGAGAAAAATATTAAATGAAATACTAAAAAAAATGCAGTCTGATAAACAAACATCCATGACACATAAATTAATTTCGATATCTGGATGTATCCTTAAAGAATTCGGCCGCACTCCTAGACCGTTACATGAGGTAAAAAAGTGGAAAGCTACGGAGTACCGTCAACTTTTGTTATATACGGGTATTGTAGTTTTAAAAGACAACGTAAGCGACGATATTTTCTACCATTTCCTTCTTCTCCACTGCGCATATAGACTTCTTTGTTGTCCATACTCTTTTGAAAATAATTTATCAGCATCCGAAATTTTATTACAAGATTTTGTTAAGTTTTTTCCTAATATATACGGAGAAAAATATGTGACATATAATGTTCATAATTTGCTGCACATATGTGATTGCGTCAGAGAAATGGGACTTCTTTCAAGCTTTACTGCATACGACTTCGAAAATTTTATGCAATCGATAAAGAAATGTGTTAAAAAGCCGCATCAAATTTTACAACAGATAAGAAATCATTTCGAAGACAAATCTATAATAATTGAAAAAACAGTCATTACGTGCGATAAGCGAAAAGGAAAATTGTTAAAAATTAACGCTTCAGATTGCTATTTAAGCTATTGCTTTCCAAACAATTTTTGTCTACTTAAAAACCAGTCAGACCATTATATGGGAACAATAGTTAAAATAACACGTATACAGGAAAACGCATTTTATGGAGTTGAGGTTAGAGATCCTAAAAATTTTTACACCCTACCTGTACCATCAAAACAGTTAGGAATTGGGTTGCTTGACAATATAGAAGGTAGCGATGAACATGCAATAGATATAAATACAATTAAGTGCAAAATGATGTGCTTACCATATAAACAAAATTATGTCGTTATACCAATTTTACACAATTGCACATAAATTGTACACAAAGGAGTTTAATTGCAAAACCTTAAAACTTTTTTATTATTTCTTTTAAATTTTTTTTTCTTTATTATTAATTTTTACATAGTATCAATACCTTCAAAATAATAATGGAGTCTATTAAATTAGATATTGAAAATTTAAATAGCAAAGTACATTCTATTATGTCGCAGCAGCAACAAATAACTAAAATTTTGGCTGAAAATAATGTTTTGCTCCGAAGAAATCTAGGACTTTTTGAAGTCACACAAACTCTATTTCCAATAAACTTGGAAGAAAACATTCAAAAGTTGGAGAAGGATTTAAGCTCTGAAAACCAAATTGATATGGTAAGTGTATACATATTAAATTTAAATAAAGTAAACGTTTTTAAATCCTTTTTTTTCATTTTGCAATAAGCATATTGTTTAATTTCGTATTCACTTTTAGAGTTGCTTCGTATTTCATTATGCTTTAATATTTTTTTTTTTTCAATTTCAGATTGGAGCCATACGTCGCATTTTACACGGAAATTTGAAAAATATTACACATATATTTACAAAGGAGCTGCTGGTTTCACATAATTTTGATGGAACGAAAGAGAAAAAGTCGTTCAAAAAATATAAAAACGTACTTAATGCGCTTTATGGTGAGTATTTTTTTTAATGTCAAATGTAACATCTATTTATTAGTTAATTATGTAGTCACAAATCCAAACTACAATCACTTTAACTAAATAAGTATTCTCTTGATTTATTTTATACAGAATCTACAAAGAAAGAGGGGTACACCTATGAAGATTTTACAAAAGAGTTCAGAATAATCTTTCGGAGGATAAAAAATACATTTAATAAAGATAAAGCCAGAAAGGACCAGAAGCAAAAAGAAAATATTAATTAAAACATGTTTAAATATAAATACATATGTAACTCAAAGTAATTACTTTAAAATAAAAATTTTAAATCATTATAATAAGGCCTAAAATGTTGTTCTTAATAATGGGTTTTTGTCGTGAACGACAAAATAGGCGACATTGTCATGCATGGGGTCGTGAACGACAAAATAAGGGACATTGTCATGCATGGAGTCGTAAACGGCAAAATAGGCGACATTGTCATGCATGGGGTCGTGAACGACAAAATAGGCGACATTGTTATGCATGGGGTCGTGAACGACAAAATAAGGGACATTGTCGCCTACGTAATCGTCTGATCGAATGAACGACATGCCGATCGGCAATGTCTTTCTTTGTGTCGTGCACGATTCTCGCGACACTTGTTCGAAAATGTCGTTGACGATTTGTTCTGGCTGTCCCTCACATGTCGTCCAGAAATTAACATTGTCGTGCATCCGTCTTCAAGGATGTCTTAACGACTTTGCCAACTGGGTAGCGTTCAGCCTTACACGCTGAATGTTTCTTTACAGTTATTTTTTAGTATTCTCCCTTACAAACCTGCTTCGTAGTAAGGTAATGCCGTGGCACTTGACATTTTATTTTTTTTATAAAACTTGTTAAGAGTTCGTTCACTTTCTTTACTGCATCTCAGTACGTCTTCTTGCGTAGCTCATAATTACGCGCTTATTTTTTTAAATGTAAAGGGTGGTTAAATTGTAAGGGCCGATGTTGAATGTGAACCACACCTAAACGCCAAGTTTTTTTCCGAATTTTATTTGACATTTCTCTATTTCAGACTTACTCAATTTGAACCATGGAGAGATACACAATCCAACAACGTGTTAAAGTTATCCAGACTTATTATGAAAATGGATGATAAATTTCGAAGAAAATCATCTTCAGTGATGAGGCACATTTTCACCTCAGTGGATTTGTCGATAAGCAGAATTTCCGCATTTGGGCGAATAATAATCCAAGAGTGATTGTCGAAAAACCAATGCACCCACAAAGAGTGACTGTTTGGTGCGGTTTATGGGCTGGCGGCATCATCGGGGCGTATTTTTTCCAAAATGAGGCCGGTCAGGCAGTTACTGTGAATGGTGTTCGCTATCGTGAGATGATAACGAACTTTTTATGGCCCGAATTGGAAGATATGGATGTGGACGATATGTGGTTTCAGCAGGACGGTGCCACTTGCCACACAGCTAACGAAACAATGGCTCTTTTGCGCAACAAATTCAATGGCCGTGTTATCTCACGTAATGGCGATGTCAATTGGCCGCCAAGATCATGTGATTTGACACCGTTGGACTTTTTTCTTTGGGGTTATTTGAAAGAAAAGGTGTACGTCGATAAGCCAGCAACAATTCAAGAGCTAAAGGATGAGATAATTCGGCACATTAACGGCATAGAACCTCCATTATGCCTCAGGGTCATCGAAAATTTGGACCATCGGATGGAGGTGTGCCGCCGTGGTCGCGGCGCCCATTTGGCCGATATTTTGTTCCATACATAATTGAGTAATACCAATTTATCATAATAAAATAAAATTACAATAATTTCCTAAATAGTTTGTGTTTTATTCAAAATCAACATCGGCCCTTGAAATTTAACCACCCTTTACCATTAGTGCTTCGCAAAATGATGAAATTTTTTATTGGGTGTATTTAATTTTATTTTTTAATATTCATATGCTGAATTTTATTTATTAATATATGCTACACTGTATTTTTAATAAAAAATAAATTTTTGGAATAAATGTGTTTTAGGTTTTATTCTGAGAACCATAAAATATATAAACATGGTTTGAATAACCGTTTGCGTTTTTCTTCTGAACATAATAATATGTTTGAGACAAATTTTCAATAATTTTAATTAGGCTTAAGTTCATTAAATTTAATTTTCATCAAATTATTTTTATGAAGAAAGGAATTTTACAACATGAAAATTAATTAAAATTGTTATTGATAATCTTTCATTCTTGACCGTGGCCGGGGCTCGAACCCGGGCTGGCAGGTTACCATGACATGTTTCGATCGCAACCACTCGATCTCCTCAGATGGATTTGCCGTTTTACACTCGCAGCCATCGACGACTGCTGACGTCAATAGTCAAACATCAATCCTTAAACCAAATTGTATTTTAACCTTTGGTAGATCGAAGTTTGCTTTTTTGAATAATTATCCATTTTAATTGATTTTACATGTTCTTCCTTACTTCTGTTTTTTCGTACTTTTGTCAAGAATTTTTCTTGAAGTCCAAAGTACATGTTTTTGTTTTTTCCATTTTTTGTCCTTCTTTTTCTTGTTGACCTTTTTCAGTACAACTTGAAGAACAAATGAATACATAGAGCCCGTGCCCTAGCCTTAACAATAATTAGTATTGTGGTTATTTTGTTGAACTATTTATGTTTTCTAATCCAAATTTTCAATAATTTTAATTAGGCTTAAGTTCATTAAATTTAATTTTCATCAAATTATTTTTATGAAGAAAGGAATTTTACAACATGAAAATTTGGATTATAAAACATAAATAGTTCAACAAAATAACCACAATACTAATTATTGTTTGAGACAATTATTTGCTATAAACATTATTTTTGAACATATATGGCTACTTAAGACGTGTTTGACACAATCATAGCCACAAACATTAATGATAGTTTGCGTTTGTGATTGTATCAACCATGTTTTTTCTTTGCGTGGAGTTGATAATAAGATATTTTACACTCTTTATGCAAAAACAAAATGTAATAATGCTTCTCAAAAGTTAGAAACTGATAAAAACTGAAAGACGCGTATTCAGCATTGGAAAATCCGTAATACAAGAACGGCTGGTTTTAATCGGGTTGAAAACCGAATTGATTACCCTAACGGGTATTTAATAAACATAATTATGCAAACTTTATTTTATATGTATGAGAATTTTGTTATTGCACAATATTCAGTACTAAAGTGTATGTTAATTAGTGTGTGTGTCCTAGGATAATGAACTTATATTTGGCAACAGGAAATACACACAAATACACACTACTTCATATAACCAGGTAACCATAATATTTATATTGATGTTAATTTAGAAACAAAAATGTTTCTGTGCACAACATGAAGGCAGAACAAAATGAGTGTATAAGAACGATAAAGTTTAAGAAAATAAAATTAAAGATAAAAAAGAAAACGTTATTATAAACTGCCACATTATCCTCGTCATTTTCTTGACTTGCTCCACCTTATACGTGGAAGGAAGTCTAAAAATATTGTACATTGAAGTTGCAGGAAAACCAACAAGTTTTCAACATCCAAAGGAAAACACAGGCGAAAACATTTAACAACTACAATATTTGAAACAACTTTTGTCTAAACTTAAAATCTCTTTAACATGACAGCGACAACTTAAATTGCTTAACGAAATCTCGTGGTCATGGTATGTCATGCAGTTAGAAATTTATTGCATCTCGGTAGTATAAAAAAAGCAGTTGGCGCGCATTTGTCGATAATTTACTTTATGCGGGTACTGCCGTCTCTGTTGACGTTTGATTCTACTTGGAATGGCGTGAGATACAAGTAGGGTTTCAAATTTGCCAGGCTTTTTCCATTCTCGGGAGCGTTAAAAATATTTTCTGCATTCCCGGTAAATTGTTGGTGAAAAATTATTAAAAAAGTGAATAACATGTTTTCAATTGTTAACATTCAATGAAGATTTTGTGCAATAAATCGCGATTAATTGATAAAGAATTACAGCCGTATTCATAAAAACTTATTGATGATTAATTTACCATTTTTAAGCAAAAATTGCTAAAGTTGTATTCATAAACGAAAAATAGTCTATTGAACCTTTAATAAACCATTCATAAAGTAAGAAAATTTATTGTTGGATTTGCCCTTCTTGAAACCAAAAATAAAATGACATTTAAAAATTTGTTTGCATTTTATGATATTATTTTTGTGAAATATGTTGAAAAATAATGACAAATATGTTTTATTTATTAATATGGATATGTTAAATACATTTTACTAATATTTTTTTATTTTAGACAACCAATTTAAAGTTATATTGATAATTAATTAAAAAAAATTTATATGATTTAAATGAATATGTTCAAGGGCAAACGCAGATATTCTCTTTAATTATTTATTAAATTATTGAAACTAGTTGTTTTTTTTGTTTAACTTGAGGGTTACACGATCAAGTTTTGCCTATCAAGTTTTAATACACTCACACTTTTTTACCAATACACTCATACTTTTAAAAATTGATGCGAACTTGCCTTTAAAATTCTCATGCCAGTGAGTGTTTCAATTTACGTTCAAGAAAACAGCTGATTTGAAGGTTAGTGAGCAAATTTTTCGTTTCTCTTTATAAATTTTTTTCTTGATGGCATCTTGAAAGTAAATTGCTCAAAAATTGAATGCAGCCTACGTCACAACTATCAATTTTTGGAAATTTTGACAAACAGTATATGTAAAAGACTATCAAGAACAACTTGACCGTGTGGCTGCACTGTAAAACAACAAATTATTGTTGAAATTATAAAAAAAAAATAAAATAAACAAATCATAATAATAGTGATGTTAATAAAAAGTAAACAATTTTTTTATTCGAATACTTTCTTATCGTATATTTAAAAAAGGTTCAAACAAAAGTTTTTTTGATACCTTTCGGAAACATTTTGTTCAGAAACTAAAATAATATGTAGTTTTATTAGATAAGAATAATTTTGAAGGTCTACAATTAAAAGAAAAAATATAAAAAAAATTTAAATATAGAATATCATGTAAACCGAATAGAAGTTTCGTGAATCACTAACAATAAAATGGCAGCCAAATAAAAAGAAAGTTGCCATACTTAAACAGAAAATCGCTGCAAACAGTTAAGAGTAAAAAAGCTGTTATTGTACGTTTATGAATACAAATTTTTATAAGAGGTTTATAAGACAAAAAGCGTTTAATAGTTATTACATACTATAAGCCTAAAATAAGAACTTTTTATGAATATGGCTGTTAATGTTTTGTTATTTGTTGGACATATTTCTGTGGTTTTCATGCACAACCGATTTCGATTTTGAGATGTTGATGCCATATTGCAAAACTTTAAACGCTCTTTACATGGTTCTTAAAATTTCATAAATAACAAAGCTTCAATACTTCATTACCAAGCCTATTCATTGATCTATAATGATTTTTGGCTTTCCTGAAAAATTTGGTTTTAAAACATACGCTGTTGCCCATGAAAACCACAGATTTCATAAAATAGAGATCAGATGAAGGCGCTCAGGGGGGCTATTCTCCACTATTGCGATACGAAAGAAAATTGTAGCAAATCTAGCGATTGGTACTCTTTAATACGTTTTCGCATATTGCTTTCGTATCTTTTAATTTTTTTCTTTTCGTAAATCATCACTTTCTTTTATTTAAATTTCAAAATTTCAAATATTTTTACACACTCTGACATTTCATTACTGTAAGTCCGCGCCATCTTTAATTTTTATTGCCACTATTGCTTCATTTGCAGAAAATTTTGCGAAAGTGATAGAGAGTACCAAGTTGGCATTTAGCTTTCCCATCGAAACTGTTTTCGCATCGCAACAGAGAGTAGACCCCCAGCTGTCGTGTCTATCTAAGCGGCTGAAGGTTGTATTAAAATGTAGAAAAGGAAGGAATTTTACATTTAAATGCAACTGTGCAAACTGCTCATGCAGCTTGTAGTAGAATTGCCGGGTAATGCCAAAAACAAAAAGGTGGGGGAAGGGCAAAACAAAAAGGCGGGAAAATAAAAATGGGAAGAGAAAGAAGGAAAGGAAGAAGATGGGGATTTTTTGGTTTTAAAAGAAAAAAAATTTAGTTCTAAAAATTGCGGAGGTGCGTTTTAAAAAGATTTTTATTTTCCAAAAAAAAATAAAATGATAATAAGAAATGAATGAAGAACACGTAAAAAATTAAAAAAGAGAAAAATAAATAACAATTGAAAAAAAACACTGGAATATAAAACCGATAATTCACAACCACAAAAATTAATTCACACACATCTACACCATCCCGCCCTCATTCATTAATCGTCTACATACATCCTCTGGCATTCGGAACGTCACCATCCTTATACGCACATTTATCCCACACACAGAACACACTTACATTTGTTACATAACCGACTTATTGACCAGACAGACGGGACTTATTCTAAGCCAACAAGGAAAACGAAAGTTATTGGTAATGCTATCCATAATTCCAGTGCATCAGACTGAGCTCGGACTGGGGTTATTGGGCGCTTGTTTTGACCATTCGGTAGGTTGGAGGTTTTTTTTGAATGGACAGGTGGTACATACATACGTTTTTGTTTCTTCGTTAGGACTTTCTATTTGGGGAAAGCCGTGGGTATAAAAATGTCCTGGGGTGAGAAGGGGATGAATTGGATTGAGAAAATAATAATTTTAAACTTGTATAAATTTCAACACAACACTCAAAATATTATGAAGTTTTTTTTATTTATTAAACGGCATATTCCTTAAAATTAAATAGTTCTTACTTTTAAAAAATATATTTTAACCGACAAAAATCAAACTAGATAACAAAATAAATACGAAAAAACATAATTTTTTGTTAGTTTGTTTTTAGAATAACAAACATAAATGTTAAAAAATAAAATTATGCGTAAAAAATATATATATATATATTTTTATTCAATTTTAATAGTACGGAAAACGAATTTAATAACCCACAATTAGTTACTGTAATAATTTTATGAGTGCATATATTTGCCACGGATTTCTTAAGGAAGTAGAAGGGCTGGGCAGTCATCGGAATATCAGCTGCCCGCCAACGATGTGATAGGTCTCGATGTTCAGGAATTGAATTTTTGCTGGATATGGGAAAATATGCAGACGATTTAATTTTCATTTTAAATTTATTTTTTTCTTTGATCAGTTGCTTATAGATTGCTAAGATATGTGTTGATGCAATTTATTTAGAGAAACCCTCGATCTAATTTTTTGCAGTGTTTGCTGAAAATATGACAGTCCTGTTGCATACTGTTTACCAAGTCGGACAATAATTCTAAGTCAAAAATCGTTGTAATGGGATTTAGATGTTTAACAAAATTTTAAGTTTTCATTTCTTTATCTTTATTCTTGATAAATTGCTTAAACTAGTCTAATTTTTTAAATTATAATGAAAACTCACTAGACCTCTAAAAAATTAATACGAAGTTTGGCTCATCAAATTGTGGTCAGATGTGTTGTCATTTTCTCTGGTCGAATATTATATATTTGTTTTAGAAACAAAATCTTAATTAAAATCTAAAATTAAAAAACTGACCTCAAGCTTGAAGAAATTATTTATTTTTAAAAATTATAATTAAAAAAGGTCGAATAATTAAAAAACTTAAAAAAATAAAATCTAAAACTTTTAACTGGGATTTCCTGGGAATTTTCGCCTAAATAGAAACTCTAGATACAAGTATTTAGCAAGTGCATTTTCTTATTTTCTCTCATCTTCCTTATTGTCTACTTCTGTTTTTATTATATTTTCGAAGATAAAGTGACATGAAATTATATTTAGAGTCAAAACAATTTCTATTTAAGTAAAACCAACAAGTTTTCGTCACAATATTAGAATGCAAAAACGCTTGATAATAAAACTTTTTCATGTACACTTGCTGTTCGCTGCTTACGGAAATAAAAAATTACTAGTCGTGCATCAATATGATAACTTAGCTTTAAATAACTTAACTTTACAAAAAAAAAAAAAAAAACTGGTAAGAGTGCTATATTCGGCTATGCCGAATATTATATACCCTTCACCATGATGAGATAAGAACAAAAAGTTATATACATAAATAACGTTCTTTAGATAGGTATAAATAAATATTAATTGAGCCACGCCAACTTTTCATTTCGTCATGCCGAAGAATATAAAAAAACAAAAAATATATATAAGTACCTAAGCCCGTTTCCTCTTTTGCCAAAGTTGATGTTTAAAATACGTTTTGTAATCTTAAAATCATTTTTTAGAACATAAAAAAATTAAATAAAAACAAAATTAAAAAAAATTCTTTTTGGGATTCGAACTGGCAATATCATCAGTTTCAGGAGAGAACTTAACAATTCGGCTACGAATGCTTTTACTGAAGAAGCGTTAAATTAAAATATATTGAGTCTATGAGTTTGTTTCTTTATTTGTGCGTCATATTATATAAAATTTATTTTATATTTATTTATATTTTATTATATTTATATATATATATATATATATATATATTTATATTATAAATGCATTAATGTGTATGTGTATGCGTAAAATTAAACACATTACAAATAAAATCCACCACTTGTAAAAAAAAACAAAAAAAAACCACATTACCAACACTGCATTGCCATAGCCACTGTATGAAACCAAAATTAAATTGGTTTGTATGGTATGTTAATTTCGCTTTGGTAATACAGTGTTTGTATGGTAATGTCACGTCTAATTGGACCTTTAGAGGAAACAATTTGAGGCAGTCTTTGTTTTTTACCCATATCTCAGCCATTTGTGGACCGATCTTGCTGAATTTCATTGGCAAACGATTCCGGACCATATGTGACATAAATGTATAATAAGCTGGCCCCCATCATATATGGGGTCTTCGGAAAATCCATTTCAATGGACAGACGGACAGACAGGCAGACAGACATCGTTAAATCAACTTCTCTCCTCACAAGGACCCAGAATATATACACTTTGTAGGGTCTAACATCAATATTATAGAAATTACAAACGGAATATCAAACTTATATATACCCTATTCACAACCTGTGGTGAAGGGTATAATTAAAGAAGTTGACATGTGGTTCGATTATTTGCACACTTCATTCATAAACATACTGAAATGTTTATCCGGCGAAGTTCGTGTTCAAATAAAATTCAGATTACTGAACAAACTGTTGTTTTATTCATGCTACTAGCAAACACATTTTGTTTCACATCGTAAGCACAAAGACGTTGTTCAATAAAGCGATTTTTGTTTAACAGTGTTTTACTCTCGCTAATTTTTTTAATAATTGCTCAACAGCAATGTTGCCACTTAAGTAAATTCATGTAATTTTTTGTCTTTTGTTACCTTTACAATAATATATGTAATTTATAAGGCATTTTGAATTTTTGGCGTACTATTTTTTTATGTACTTTCGAGTAAAACATATCGCTGAAAAGTGTTTTTGAAGTTAGTGAATGTTTTTGAAAATAAAATAACATTTTTTTGAAATTTTAAAATTTACATTGAAAACAAAGTCAAGTTTTTTTTTGTTATTTTAATATTAATTACTTGGTGCTTTTACAAATATTATTACACACAAAAAAAAAAAAAAATATTGTGATGCCAAATAATTTGAGCATTCTGCTGTTGGCGTAAACAAAAACTTGTTGTCGTAAATGAAAACCTTTTGTCGCAAGAAAATTTCCAACAACATTTTTTTTACCGCAACAACATGAAAGTATTTGAAGTTTTTCAACAGCAAAATTATTTATTGCTGCCATAAAATATTTATTTTTTGAATCATATAATATTACTGTTGACAAAAGAAACAGACTTGTTGCTACAAAGGCAAAATCTTGTTGGGCACAATCCGAATGTAAATTCTATTTGAATCAAAATCAATTTCTTTTGGCATTACAGTCTTTTTTTTTGTTTTTTTTTATCTTTCCTAAAGTTTTTTTCTCTCAAGTGGCAACACTTTGTATATAAAAAAGTAATATTGTTAACTAGTGTTTATTATAGTTCAAATTTTTAAAATTGTGAATAAATAAACGAAAAACAAAAAAAAAAAAAAAAAAAAAGTAAACAAACTAACTTCATCTTTCTCGTCACTTAAATATCGAGTGTTTGTTGCTTTCGTTTCATAGTTATTCGTCTTACTGAATACAAACGAAGCAAATACAAAATTAAGTTTAATGCAGATGTTTACTATCTTTCTATATCTTTATATATTGGTATTTCCACATATGTAAAGCTAGTTGCGCTTTACACCAAAATGCAAAAAATAAAAATAATGTTTTCATTATTCTTTGAGAAACAAATTAAAATGGATGGTGTCGTAACGTGACAAAAAGTAGACTTTTCTGTGGAAATACCCATATACAAATATAGACTCATAAGCTGCTGAACCGATTTTCCCGGCATCTTTCTAATAAGCTGGCGCTTAACATATACTATAAATACTTGTAAAATTCCAAGTGACCGTGTCACCTGCCATACAAAGACAATATTAATGTTTCTATATCCGGAGAATAATTACAGCTAAAGTTTTTAAATTGGAAACAAATAAGTTGGTTATGAATACATAATATCTCCCAAAAAGTGGGCTGGTCGTGCTACCTCATATATAAAGGCAGTACAAATGACTGTGTGTTTATTTTGAGAACGGTTAAAATATACAGTAATTTACTGATGAATGCGTTCATGTAAAATACCTAAACCCAAGCGCTTTTAAGCAAGAAATCAATTTAAACGAATCTCGGCTTTAATGATGAAACAGAGTTGAGTCTTCAACTTCAGGCAAAAATTCTAAAGCCCATAATTAAAACGTCGGCACTAACTTCAAATTCTCTCTCATTTCTTTCTTTTTCTTTTGTTCTTATATTTCTTTGTTTACAAAATGTATGAAATTTAATGAAAGTATGGTAGCATTGTTAAGAGAATAAGTGTCTATATGTGAGATTAGAAAAAACGTCCTCAAAATAAAATTGATTTTACTTTACGACCGCATTCTCTGGCAAAATTTTATGTCAAATTGTATGGAAAACATCGTTCAGCCCCAGTTCTGTTTCATCATTAATGCGTTACTGGCGCATTTAAACGAATCTTGGTAATTTTCGCTACTAACGCATTTAACAGAATTCTCTCATTCTCTCTTAATTACGTTTTCAATGCAATTATTGAAAATTTAGTTTAAACGCTAATATTACTTATTTGCTGCAACAACGTCATAAGTCAATAATCGTAAATTTTTATTTGATATCACTATTGCATAGTAAATCAGGTTTGTTATGAAATGGTGATTATTTCATGTGAAGATATTGTAAGCTCAAGTCTTCAGAGAAGAAAGAAATTTTGTGTAAATTTTAGACTTTAAAGTCTTTTTCTGTAACTCTAATATTCTTAAGTTATGACTAGGGAGATCGATTTCTGTTTTTTTTTTTTTGTTCAAAAACCGGTTTTCGACTATTCCGAATAGCTGCTATTTTAACAAACCCCGGCTTACGGCTCAGCATTTTCAAAACAAACGGTTAACCGGCTTGAATTCGAATACATAAAAATTTAAAAATCAAATTAGTTTTCGTAATCAAAAGTTAATTCAAAAAAATACATAGATATGACTTAAGGCATGATCAGACCTAACAAATATTTGACGATAGAATCAAAAAAAAAAGAAAAGCTTGACCAGTAAATTGATCAAACGTAAGCATTATTTTTTATAATTTCTATTTATTTACTAAACTTTATTCCGAGGATCATAATTGTATAATTTAATTTAGAAACTGTTAAGTAGTATTTGCTCTAGCCAAACGTTTTGCAAAGGCAAACAATTCTTTAAGATTTTATAAATTTATTATTTGAGATATTCTCAAAAATTTTAACATCATGTCTATATGAATCAGTAGACTTCAAGCATATTTTTTAAAAGTTGCAAACAAAAGCTCTTAGCCAGGATTATTTATTTATTACCAAATTATTTTGTTTTAGCATTATAGAAACGAATACATAATAGGTTAAGAAGGGTTATGTGCCCAAGGGCACACTTCCACCCGGAGTCCATTGTGAAGAAACAAATTATAATATGAACATGCTTTTTTATGAAATATCTGTCAATTCGTCGACCATAATAAAAAACCTTCGATGATATTGTTAGATTTCTTCAATTTGTTAAAAATTCTTTGTGTTTTAATCAAACTGAATTTTCCCATATCGTTCATTCCGCCGGTATGTTGTAGTTTAAAGCATGAAGATATGATAGATCTACTTAAGAGTTATTCATTCATTTTTGGCAGCATATTTTGGTAAAGTCTTATTTGCATTCTCTTAAGAACTACTTGGAACAGAGTCAAGTTTTACTTGGCGTTTATTTATGTCAACCTTGTGGAAGAACCTTTGCAACTTATCACTTTAGGGCCGTTTAATCACCATTGTATTTTAAATCAGTTCGAAATCTTACCAGAGATAACATCTTAATAAAAATATACATATGGGGGATTTCATGTCAAGTGACCCAATTTTGAAATCGATGTCTTCCGATTTGGATGAAATTTGCACCAAGGTTAGTCCTATTGGATAGTAGTTTAGACACAAATTTTCAACAAGATCGGTCTAAAAGTTTCTGAGTTAGTGGGGGTCAAAATTTGACATTTTGGCCATACAGGTGTTCTTTCTTATCCATGTAACTTATTACCTATTGGTGTTAGCAAAATTTGTCCCAAGTAGCTTCGATAGCTATTTGATCCATCTTTTGAAAAAAATTTTTTTTGTTTTTTTAAAAAATTTTTTTTATTTTTTTTTTTAAATTTAAAATTTTTTTTATTTTTTTTTTTAGCGGGTATGTTTTTTTTTTTTTTTTTTTGTTCAAAAGAAAGCTTATGTCTTTTCCTTTAAGGTAGTTTTGGTCCCTTTTTGGGATGCGAGCGGCTTATGTATAAAAAAAAATAATTTCTAACTCTAGACAAGGGTTTTTCAATTTTTAGCATATGCAGTGTTCTTTCTCATCCATTTAACTTATTAGCTATTAGTGTTAGCAGAATTTGTCCCAAGTAGCTTCGATAGCTATTTGATCAATATTCTGAAAAATTTTTTTTTTGTTTTTTTAAAACTTTTTTTTTTAAATTTAAAATTTTTTTTTTAAATGTAAAATTTTTTTTTTATATTTTTTTTTATCCGGAATGTTTTTTTTTTTTTTTTTTTTGTTCAAAAGAAAGCTTATGTCTTACCCTTTAAGGTAGTTTTGGTCGCTTTTTGGGATGCGAGTGGCTTATGTATAAAAAAAATTATTTCTAACTCTAGACGAGGGTTTTTAAATTTTTAGCATATGCACTATTTTGAATTTTTTCCTATTTGTGTTTAAGTGTTTCTAAAGCCTTAAAAATAAAACGTTTGCAAAGAAACTAGACAAATTAACCTTTCCGACGGTATGTTACAAACCCAATTACTATTTTATACCTTCGATACTATAATGCCCACGATATGTTAATCCCAGGAATAAAATCACTTTTTTCTGTAGAAATGTTGACAAATAATTCTTTTTTTAATTTTTCCTACATAAATTTTATTAAATTTTTTTAATCCAAATTTTTAATAATTTTAATTAGGCTTAAGTTCATTAAATTTAATTTTCATTAAATTATTTTTATGAAGAAAGGAATTTTACAACATGAAAATTAATTAAAATTGTTATTGATAATCTTTCATTAATGAAAATTAAATTTAATGATCTTAAGCCTAATTAAAATTATTAAAAATTTGGATTAAAAACCATAAATAGTTCAACAAAATAACCACAATACTAATTATTTTATTAAATTATTTAACTTTATATTTTTATTATTATTATTAGAAATTATTATTATAATTATATATTAATTTAATTATTATTACAAATTAATAAAAAGAATTTAATTTGTCAACATTTCTACAGAAAAAAAGTGATTTTATTCCTGGGATTAACATATTGTGGGCATTATAGTATCGAAGGTATAAAATAGTAATTGGGTTTGTAACATACCGTCGGAAAGGTTAATTTGTCTAGTTTCTTTGCAAACGTTTTATTTTTAAGGCTTTAGAAACACTTAAACACAAATAGGAAAAAATTCAAAATAGTGCATATGCTAAAAATTTAAAAACCCTCGTCTAGAGTTAGAAATAATTTTTTTTATACATAAGCCACTCGCATCCCAAAAAGCGACCAAAACTATTTTAAAGGGTAAGACATAAGCTTTCTTTTGAACAAAAAAAAAAAAAAAAAAAAACATTCCGGATAAAAAAAAATATAAAAAAAAAATTTTACATTTAAAAAAAAAATTTTAAATTTAAAAAAAAAAGTTTTAAAAAAACAAAAAAAAAATTTTTCAGAATATTGATCAAATAGCTATCGAAGCTACTTGGGACAAATTCTGCTAACACTAATAGCTTATAAGTTAAATGGATGAGAAAGAACACTGCATATGCTAAAAATTGAAAAACCCTTGTCTAGAGTTAGAAATTATTTTTTTTATACATAAGCCGCTCGCATCCCAAAAAGGGACCAAAACTACCTTAAAGGGTAAGACATAAGCTTTCTTTTGAACAAAAAAAAAAAAAAAAAAAAACATTCCGGATAAAAAAAAATATAAAAAAAAAATTTTACATTTAAAAAAAAAATTTTAAATTTAAAAAAAAAAGTTTTAAAAAAACAAAAAAAAAATTTTTCAGAATATTGATCAAATAGCTATCGAAGCTACTTGGGACAAATTCTGCTAACACTAATAGCTTATAAGTTAAATGGATGAGAAAGAACACTGCATATGCTAAAAATTGAAAAACCCTTGTCTAGAGTTAGAAATTATTTTTTTTTATACATAAGCCGCTCGCATCCCAAAAAGGGACCAAAACTACCTTAAAGGAAAAGACATAAGCTTTCTTTTGAACAAAAAAAAAAAAAAAAAAAACATACCCGCTAAAAAAAAAAATAAAAAAAAGTTTTAAATTTAAAAAAAAAAAATAAAAAAAATTTTTTAAAAAAACAAAAAAAATTTTTTTCAAAAGATGGATCAAATAGCTATCGAAGCTACTTGGGACAAATTTTGCTAACACCAATAGGTAATAAGTTACATGGATAAGAAAGAACACCTGTATGGCCAAAATGTCAAATTTTGACCCCCACTAACTCAGAAACTTTTAGACCGATCTTGTTGAAAATTTGTGTCTAAACTACTATCCAATAGGACTAACCTTGGTGCAAATTTCATCCAAATCGGAAGACATCGATTTCAAAATTGGGTCACTTGACATGAAATCCCCCATATATAATATTTAGCATACTGTCCAATTGCTAATAACTTTTTAAGCTGAAATTTTTTTTGTAGTATTTTCAATTGTTTCTGGTTTTTGTTACAAGAACACACGCTTATATAAGCGATTTGTATTTACAATGTTCATAATGTTTTTGACTTTTGTTACATTTTCTTTTGACCTTCTTCATAAAAAGTTTAAGTTTGCCCAATATTCAATAAGAAAAGTACTTAAATTACGGGTACAATTATAACGAAAGTTAGGAAAACGTATATAAATTGTGACGAGCAAAAGTCGGAGCCCTCGTTTTTGAGTCACATGCCCTAGACTACGCCACCACACCACACCATTCCATTCCACACCTTCCGCCATCTGGTGGCAAGTAGGAAAGAATGGAGCACGAGAACATACACTTATGAGCAATCTTGACATAAAATTACTCTAGTATGTGTGTGTAAATGTACACCGGCAAACAGTCCCAGTTGGCGAGATTGCCGTTGACGACATCGTCGTCAATGATGTATGCACGACTTGTCCCTCATTTAGGTTTTCTGGAAGACAATTTTCAGGAAATCGTCGTTCACGACAGTTTGAGCGACATTGTCTTTTAAGTTGTCTTCTATTTGGCTCTATGTGGGAAAGTATGAGCGACATTGTCTTATAAGTTGTCTTCTATTTGGCTCTATGTGAGACAGTATGAGCGACATTGTCTTATAAGTTGTCTTCTATTTGGCTCTATGTGGGAAAGTATGTCTTTTATGTTGTCTTGTATAAAAGCTATTGACGACAACGGTTTCTTGAATTCTATTCAATCACTTGCTTGGTTTTCTTAAAATTCACACATTCTTTTTTTAATTGTTGATTTAAATATCTACATAAAATTTACGAATTAGTTCTAAACAGTAAAACTGAAAAATGCTGATAAAGTTATCCGAGGGCTGGAAAATGGATTACATGCAGTTAATACTTCACTGTCAACTTTAGGATTGCTTATAAGAGTCGAATATAAAACATGTAACAGAAATTAAAATTCCAGCTATACTAAAAAACTGCCTGAAATAGATAACCATATAATAATTTTTGTCGTGGATGTCAAAAAAGACGACATTGTCATGCGTGTAGTCTTTGACGACAAAGTAGGAGACATTGTCTTTCTTTGTGTCGTGCACGATTTTCGCGACACTTGTTCGAAAATATCGTTGACGATTTGTTCTCGCTGTCCCTCACATGTCGTGCAGAAATTAACATTGTCGTGCATCCGTCTTCGGATATAAAAGCGGAGTACACATCATTAATCGGCAGTTTGCAGCTGGCAAACGGGTAAGGTCTTAATTAGCTGGGAGAGGTTGTACCACTACAGCTAAAGGCCGTTCTACACTATCCCACAAAGTCTTTAGTAATTTACGAAAATGCAACCCTGTCATGAAAAGTTGTTATTGTTTTTTAAAAATATTCAAAGAATAATTAGATCAGGGAAGCATTTTTGAAAAATACGTAAGACTTTGTGGGATAGTGTGTAACGGCCTTAAGTAATATCTAGCGATCGTAAAAGAGAGGTTACACCTCTTTCGTGTGATCCCACTCGTTACCAGTAAAGATTGCAAATCAAGAGAACAGCGGTGTCGAATAAATTTTCTTGATTTGTTTTCTGTATTCTTTTGGCTATCGTGAGACAGCGCCCGAGAGTAGGGTGGGACTGCATCTCGAGAGAACAGCGGTGTAGACTAAACTCTCTCGACGTGTAGTAGCCCGCACTGTAACGATCGCAAAGCAAGAGAACAGCGCTACATTCTTGTGTCAACAGCGTGCAGAGTGTGTGTTGTCGTTCCCGTCACGAGAGCTTCGTGTCCATTATTTGTGTATTACGTCATTTATCGATGATTTTAGGAGAATTTAAATAATAAGAATAAACTGAGCGTACGTTCTATAACGTTTGAAGAAAAGAGCGAGTCCGGTGTTTCATTTCTCTGGTCATTAAATAAATTTTTGTAACGAACCCTGGGAGCCGCAAGCTCTACCCCAGCATAAGGTGGAAAACACGCCGTTACAAAATATGTAACACTTTACTAAAATAACCGATTTATTTTACCAAAATAACGGTTTAATTCGCTATTCGAAAAATGGACATTTTAAAATATTCGACTTGGGAAAAACTAAAAAACCCGGTTAAAACCGGTCGAATACTAACCTTTCGATCTCCCTAGTTATGACAACGCACAATACTTTGATGTAGAGCAAAATTGTGCAAAAATAGAAGGAGTTGACCCAGACTAATAATATTTTGCATTGAGGTATATATAAACAAAATTTCAAGTTTTGAAAAAATTCCGTCAAAGGATTCATGTACCTCCCATATATCCTTTTTTTAAAAAAATTCAATTTGGCAAGACTTTTTATGCTGTATTGTTGAAAATTACCAAATTTATCTAAATATAATGTTAAAATTGATGTACATACTTAAGTTTTTATAAATTCTATCAAGGATTTTTCAATGATACAAACAATTTAAATATTTCATAATTAAAATATTTCATACAAAAATATAAAAAACAAGTACAATTTGATGTTCCGGAAAAAGCACAAAAAATGACACTTAAACTTAACATGTGGTAAATTTGCTTTACATCAATAGTAAGGGCAACACAGCATATATTCTTTAAAAAAAAACTGAAAAAACGGTGCACTCAGTTTTTTTTTTTAATTTAAAGTAATTATTGACGATTTTCATATTTTTTGCAAAAACAACCTGCTTTTTTGTACGGCTATATAATAATGTCTAATAACGGTAGAGATTTTCTTGAAGTTAATTTCTTTAGAACGTTAATTTTAAAACATAGTACAAAGAAAATAGGATAATTTAATCGTACAGAAAAATATTTAGAGTTTTTAATCTAAAGTAGTAAATTATAATTTCAAAAGATTTTGTTATTCGTGCTTAATTCCCAGTTTTTATTATTGATAAAAACACTTGAAATTTATTGTTGATGGGATAAGCTATTTCTATGCGCATTTCACTGGTTGCTAAGGCCAGATCATCAGGGAACTTCATCCATAAAGATTTTAGAAAAACTAAAGATATTAAACCAAATAAAACTGTTAAGCGTATAAGACTTATAGCAACAGTTCTACTTGTAACAATATCAAAGTTTAAACAAAACACATCAACAATAAACAGTGGGTTTATCTCACATTCCCCACTACAATTATTTGAAATTCTCTCAACATTAATTGTAGTTGTAAGTAGGTTAAGAAAAACAAAATAAAAACAACAACAACTTACAAAAGATGTTGTCAATTAAGTGTTTTTTTAGGCCGTGCACTTGCCTGTTTATTATCAAAAAGTAATTTAAATTTTTGGACTGGGAATTAAGCACGAATAACAAAATCTTTTGAAATTAAAATTTTGTATTCCCAAAAATTGAAATTACTTTTTGGTAGTAAATTATAAAAAATAATAAATTCGTTTTGGGCCTCTAAAAAAGATCATATATCTCTAAGTTAGAACTAAAATGTGGTTAGTTTCTCTTTTGATTCTTAATGGCGGACACTCAGTTTATTAAACGGCAGATAAAATTGAGAAAAGTATTCACTTTTATTATTTGTCCATCAAAATTTTTTTTATTTTTTTTTTTTTTTTGTTTTTTGTTACGGTAACACTTTTCTAAGAATCATCCTTTGTATTATAAAATCAAGGCATGTTTAAATATGCAAAAAAATGTTTAAAATATGCATGCAAATATTCCCTAAAAAAAAAACTAACATATTTTAATTAGTTTTTTTCATATGTTTTTTAAAGTTTTCAATTTGAAATGATCTTTGATTGTCACACAAACTTATAGAATATATTGAAACGCCAAGTCACATACTTTAATAAGATTAGTTTACAAAGAGTTCATCGGTTTGCTTTTATTAAAATAAACATTTGATGTTTTTTAACTCGGTCAACCTTTGAAGACCATACGTTCATTTAAGTCTTTTTTGTTTTTTTTTTTTTGGCATTTTTAAATAAATCACTATTAAAAACATAACAACTAAAATGGCTCAGTAACCGTTTCTTTTAGAAAAGCTTTCAATATGGAATGCCGTAATTTGCCCCCAGGTGTTGCTGAGTTGACAATCCTGGGTCGCTGTTCGTTGAACTCCGGTTGAAATTTCTTTAAGTTCTTGTTTAAAATTTCAATGTAAGAAAATTCATATGAAAGAAAAGAACCAGTATATTTTTATTTTGTAATTGCAGCAGATTTTTCATGCAAATAGCATTGAAAACTTGCCCTTCTCATTATGCATTTTAATATGAAAAATAAAACAACATTTTTACGATAGTTAAAGAATTATAGAAAATACAACCAATACGACACAATAGAACACTTTGTCAATTGCCTAATTGTTTTAAAACACAAAGAAAATTAAAATTCCTTGAAAGTTACAAGCCAAACATAAAAAATATCAAGAAATTCTTTCGTGCAATTCACCGTGAAGTTTTGTTTGATATTTTTGATATACACAAATAATATGGATCAAGTGAAACTCAGTTAAGTGTGATGCAGTTATTCGTGAAGTACTGTATAAATAAAAATATAGCGAGCTATGATGACGTTGCAGCGAATGAGCGATGTGTGTTCAGAACACTTAACCCTTCATATTAATCAATTTCTATTAAAAAATGAATAAAATGGTAAAATATGCAGAGACTATAAAAACCAGTGTTCGAAAATAAACAGAACATTATTTAGCGATATCTTTTTTTAGGTGTTTGTGTAGTACACAACACTTAATACCATTTGTAACTATTTTCAAGAAAGAGCCGAACATTATATAGTGTTCTGTTCTTCTTTAAAAAAAAAGCAGAACAATTGTAGTGATACTGTAGACAAAAATTATATTTTAATGTTCTATAAAGTTTATTTTTTTACATTAATAAATAAATGAACAAACAAAAAATTTTAGCAACGACCGCAGCATAAACAGCTTGTGTGTGTATTGTGTATATGTTTTGTTTGTGTAAAATGATTTTGCTGGCTTTTTGTTTTTTTTTTCGTTGGTGTTTTTTGTTTTTGTAAAAAGTTTTTGGTTTTTTTACCTGCCAAAAGATCGCTAAGCACAACTGAAAGGAACGAAGAGTAATGCGCTGAACCGAACACAATGAAGTTTGTGGTTTAAATTAAATCTTCTCATCTTTTGTTGAGTTTGATAAAAACAGTATTATTTTTGAGTTCGAAAGATGACAAACAGGGAATCGTTATTTTGATTTACTACACAAACACTATTAGCGCTTGTGTTTTCCACAAATCTACCGAACCGAACACTAAGAGTAAATTGAATTAAGATGGATATTTAAGTTTTTAAATCTTTTCTTTTTAAACAATATAATTTTTATTTTATTTATTTTTTTATTTTTAATATTTCTTTTCAAAAATTTTTAAAGAACTAAACTTTTTTATTTCAATATTTTTTATAATTTTAAAATAAGGGACGACTTGTTTAACAATAATTGAAACAAGTAACAATTAATTACAAAAATAAAAGTTAAAATGTAAGAATACTATAACAATTTATAAAATATAAAATATGTAATAGAGATATTCATTAAACATATAACTCCCCCATCCTTTAAAAATGTTTTATTTATTTTGTTTTGAATAATTTCTACCAGTAATTTTTCTATCAAAGTTCATATCTGGTATTTCATTTTGGTATTTAAAAATTCTTTTAGCTAATTGCCTATCTCTTTTACAATTTTTTTCATCTAAAAAATTTGTTTTATTTTTCTCTTTTACTTGTTTTATAATATATTTGGGTTTTTGGTTAAGATTTTGAAGTCCGAGATTTTTCACAAATTCTCTATCATTGTATTCGTGACAATCTTCTCTATTCTTATTAATTTTCTTAATTCTATTAATTTTATTTTCATGAATTTTATTACTTAAAATTTCCCATACAGATTTGTCCACTTTGTTATGAAATAAATTATTTGGCTTATGACCCGTTGTACTATGAATTGAGTCATTGTATATTTGAACTGCCTTATAGACAAGGGATTTATTATCAAAATCATTTTGGTTTTGCTCCAATTTGAAAAGTCTAATATGCTCATTCAATGTAAGATGAAATCGTTTCACATCTGCGTTACCAGTATGAGTATTAGGAGCAGTAAATTGAAAATCAATTTTCTCTGAGTTCAGAAAATTTTGAATAAAGGCTGTATTAATAAATGTCTGCTATAATTTTATTTGGTTTTCCAAAAATAGCAAATCTTTCCCTTAACTTTTCTACAATGTTCAATGAATTTTTATCACTTACTGCCTGTTTTTTGAAAACGTAAGCAAGTGAGTGAGTGAGAAATTATATTGAAAACAACAATAAAAAACCAAAATTTGTTTTTGTTTTCAATTTTATTTCTCACTCACTTGCTTACGTTTTCAAAAAACAGGCAGTTAATGAATGTATTGATACGTGTTTCGTCAGTTTATCAATACATGTTAAAAAAAAGTTGTATGTTTATCCAAAAACTATATTTCGATATGAATTATCTGATTAGATCAAATTGGGGTTTCCGTAACAAATAACTTGGTTTTTATTGGTCGTCTATCAAATTTACACATAGTACATATATGAATTCCCCTTTTTAAATTTGGATAATAAATCTTGTCTTTTAGTTCTAAATATGTTTCCTCTATACCTCTATGATTTTTAGCGTTGTGATATTCTGCTAAATTATCCATAAGGTTATCTTTATCAAAAATATCTTTTATGAATTCGAAAAATAGTGTACTGTAAATAGTGTCTGTTGTAATAGTGTACTATTGTCTGTTGAAGTTTTTTAAAGATTTCAAAATTTTCACAAAATATTGCCACAATTCCCTTAATTGGAAAAATTTGTTTTAAAAAGTCTAATACCTTTTCTTCATAATATTCTTTTAAAGCTATAATATATCTCATTTTTCCATTATACACCATTTCTTTTTCAAGTTTATATTTCTTTCCTAATTGTACTATTACCTGGTTTTTGAATATATTAATTGGCGAATCTGAAATAAAATTTCACTATGAATTGTAGCTTTATCTGAATTAACAATTTGATCAGTTTCCTCTAAGCAATTTATGTCAAGGCGACTAAGAAAATCCGTCACTTGATTTGTTTTTCCTTTGATATACTCAATATCAAAATCGTACTCATTTAATTGAATTTTCCACCTTTGTAATTTCATATTAGGTTCTTTTAAAGAGTTAAGCCATACATGCGGACGATGATCAGTTTGTACTTTGAATTTCCTGCCAAACAAATAGGGTCTAAAATATTTAACTGACCATACAATAGCAAGCAATTCCTTTTCTACTGCACTGTAATTACGTTCATGTTGGTTTAAAGTTCTAGAGCTGAAAGCTACAGGATGTCCGTTTTGCGATAAAACATAAAATTTTTTTTAATTTATTGAAAGAATTAATGTAGTATAAATTGTTTACATTTATTTTAGAATTTTTCCTCAGGTATGAAATCATTGGCAAAGCAATGCGACTATAATCTTTGATAAATTTCCTATAGAATCCAGTTATGCCTAAAAACGATCTTATCTCCTTGAGAGTCTTTGGGATTGAAATCTTTTGTATTATGTTTATTTTGTCAGGATTTGGCTTGATACCCTCGGGTGTAATAATGTGTCCCAAGTATTCCGACTCACGTCGAAAAAAGTTGCATTTGTCTACTTGGACCTTTAGATTATATTCAGATAATCTTAGAAACATTTTTGTCAACGATAATATATCGTCGGTCACAGGTTGACAACTCTTAACATGTTTTTTTGTACTTTTCAGGAGACAAAAAAAAACGTTATTACTCCGTTACTAAACCGTGTTGGAAGTAAATAAAAAAACCAAAATTAGTAGGAGATATTTATTGTAAGATGGTGTAAAAATATAAATGAAACGTACTAACATGCAGAAGGACAGACACAGTCTTTTGGCATCAAAAACCCGATTCGATTTTTTTGCGAGTTAAGAGTTGTCAACCTGTGACCGACGATATGTTCTTTTAGAGATGTTGAAAACACTAATATATCATCTAAATAAACAACGCATATATTATTTATATAATCCTGTAAAACCTCATTCATCATTCTCTGGAATGATGCTGGAGCATTTTTCAAGCCAAAAGGCATTCAGTGAATTCATAGTGCCCAGTAGGAGTTGAAAATGCTATTTTATGCCTGCAATCTGGTAATATCGGAATCTGGTGAAAACCCTTGGCCAAATCGATAGTACTTAAATACTGTGAATTTTCTTGCTTAGAAAATAGGTCCTCTATATTTGGTATAGGAAATTTGTCTTCTATAGTTACATCGTTTAATTTCCTATAATCTACTTCTATTCTAAATTTTTCCTTTCCAGAATTGTCCATTTTTTACATGATTTGGTTATATTTCCCATACGCAACATTTCTTGTACCTGTCTTTCTACTTCCTCTTTATAAATTTCCGGAAAACGATATGTTCTTGATAATATTCGAATGTCGTTTTTTGTCGGTATTTTATGTCTATATTTCACAACCGCTGATAAATCTTCACCCTCTACATAAAAAACATTTTTAAAAACTTTAATTAACTTGGTCAATTCTTCAATTTCTTCTATATTCAAGTTCTGAGTTTTCAGTTTTTCATTTAAATATTCCATTTTTGGTTCATTAAAATGTATATCTATCACAACTGAATCTAAATATTCCATATCTTGATTGTCGTATTCCATCATAGAATTGTCATATACTATAGGAATCTTCTCATTTGTAGTAATTAGTAAATTTTCCTTTAAATCTATTTTTGCTCCTAAAGGTTTAAGAATATTGCATCCCAAAATTCCATCAAAATCACTAAATATTTCAGTCTCTAACATTTCGATTCTAGACCCAGGTGAATTAAATTCCTTAAATAGAGGTATTGTTAACTTCGTTGAAGTAACGGTCTTAGAGCAAATAGTATTAAGGGTAATTGGGCTTTCTAATACTGATCTAAAAGAACTGTGAAATAAGCCTCGTCTTACGAGTGTTGTACCTGATTCTGTATCTATTAATAATTTAATTGGAAGAGTCTTAGTTTTCACTATTATACAGGGTAAAGGTCTCCGGCCAGTAATTGAAAATTTGACACCTCAATATTATCGACTTCCATTTTATCCGAGCTATGAATTGATTTTTGTTTAGATTGTTCAGAATTATGTCTACATAGTATTTTTACTTGTATTATCAAAACTTTTAGTCATATTCTGAAAATTCAGAACAATTTGACCATTCCGATAATTGGGAAAACTATATACTTGAAAATTTCTATTAGCCAGTTCGACTTGATTCCTACATTTGGAATTACCATTGCTATTATTGACTCTATTACTATGACGTGAAAATGGATAAGAATTAGGAATAAAAGATAAAAGGAATTTGATTGAGAGTTTGTAAATTCTTGTCTAAAAAATGTATTTCTATTTTTGTTTTCATTTCCCAAATGATTTGAAGTAAATTTTAGTTTTTTTATGTAAAAATATTCCGCTTCTATTAGAATTTCTTTCGCTTTTAATAGCGTATGAGGATTTCTGGAATTTAACACTACCTTGGGTTCGTTAGGCAATTTAGATATAAAAACTTTTAAAACCATTTTTTCATTATTAGCGCAACTATACCATTGATTAATTTCCCTATCAATACTAGTTTAAAGATTTAATTTGGTTAATAATTTTAACATAAATTCATATAAATCACAAACATCATTTCTAAATTCTGCCATTTTAATTTTGTTAACAATAGACTCAATACTTTCTGCTATATTAAAATTAATTCTTAATAATACCTTAATTCCATCCCATTTAACTGGATTGTTGTTATTAATAAGAGCAATATTTGCTTTTGATATAATTTTATTTCTTAAGCCTGGTACTCTGTTCAACATTTCACGTGAAATACTGTCAAAACGCATATGAAAAAAACTTGTGCGGAATATCTATGAAAAAATGTTGATAGAGTTGTACTCTGTTCATTTTGTGAAAAAGTTCCGAAATGTTTCTGGCAGCATTTTTTCACAACTGCGAAACAATGTAAGCTGCACTTATTTCACGTGGAATTTTAAGCAAAAGCAAAAAAGTATGAACTGATTATTAAATAAGAACTAAAAAATTAAAATAACACAACCGGTAACAGTTTTTTATACATATTTACATTCTTTTTTATTAAAATAAAAATTTTTAGTAAAATACATGTCGGGTTTGTTTACATACGCAAAACAATGTTGCATACTTTGCAGGAATAACAAACGTCAAATTGTACAAACTCGCAAGATAGGTAACATTGATACATGTCAAAATTTTCGTGTAAAATAATCAATGTTGCTCAACATTTTTCACAAATTTGAACAGAGTACTAGGCTTTACTCTTAAATCAAATAGTGAGAGTAGAGCCGCATCAACATGTTTACGTAGTTCCTCAACATGCTTGGTAAACATTTCTAATTCCTCTGCTTTTCCATCAAATTCTGGTACACCATCTAATAGAGTAAATGCATTGAGAGCCATTACAGTATTGATTATTGTTACTGTTTTAATGTTGATTAATATCTAGCTGTTGCTTGCTTTTGTTAGCCAATTGCTGTGCATAATCTTGAGACTATTGGTAAAAAGTCTTACTTTTATTTTCCTGTTAAAAATAAGTTTTTTCTTCCTTCTTTTTGTCGCTTCTTAAAGTTTTGAAAATGAATGTTCTTTTTTTCAAAAGCAAAGTATTTTTCTTTTCAAACAAATGATTTAAAATTCGTTTGAACCTCAATTAAAAACGATTTTAAGTAATTACGTTTTAACAATTTTTATTTATTTTTTCTCCGTCAAAAACTTTTTTTTACATCCTCATTTAAAGAACGTTAGTTTTTTAACTTTAAAATAAATTTAGTTCGTAAGCCGACTGCGCCAGTAAATTGAATTAAGATGGATATTTAAGTTTTTAAATCTTTTCTTTTTAAAATATATAATTTTTATTTTATTTATTTTTTAATTTTTAATATTTCTTTTCAAAAGTTTTTGAAGAACTAAACTATATTTTTTTAATTCAATATTTTTTATAATTTTAAAATAAGAGAGGACTAGTTTAACAATAATTGAAACAAGTAACGTTTAATTACAAAAATAAAAGTTAAAATGTAAGAATACAATAACAATTTATAAAATATAAAATATGTAATAGAGATATTCATTAAATATATAACAATATTCATTAAACATATAACTTAAGGAGCGATATTAAGTGATTATTTTTGAACACTTATTAAAACAGCACCGACATTTTTTTTTAATAAAGAATGATTCCTAGCAAAAAAAGAAATTAAAAATACAAATTTATTTTATTAAATTTCTCTTAAAATGTTATTATTTAAAACATTAGCAACAAAAAACCAAAACGACATCACAAACAAAACACACAAAAGGAGCCGAGCATATAAATCATTTGAAATTAAAATGAAAGAAATTTTATATATGAACATTTAATTTTATGCAAATGGAACACCGAAAGTAATGGAAAAGTTTCAAAGACCCATAAAGACCCTTAAGCCATGCTGCTTCTACAATAGCAATAAAAACAGTTACAACACATCAACTACATGTGTAGTTACAACAAAAACAATTATCAGATTATTTTACGTACACAAAATACCCACATACAATCTTAATACCCTGTAGGAAATTTCAATAGGGAACCTGTACTGATTCGCTATTGACTTTGGCACCAACACAATAGACTTACAGTCTACTAAGCCTGTTTTGTGCTTGTCATTGAAAATGTACTACTGACCTTAAAATTGTTGGCTGGGTAGTTCTTGTGGGACCATATTGAGACATGGATCCAGATATTTACTCGTACATTTTAATATTTCTAGTTCTAGGGCACTAATAACACTGGTTTACAGCCAAAAAATACCAAGAACGCCACATGTCTAGATAAGTTAATTGGGACCTCATGAACACGAAAAACGCTGTAATTTTTTTTTCTAAGTACCGTTTTTAGATAACGGCTATTTTGTGTTTTTCGGAGTATGGTCCTACTTAAACCCTTGTAGAGCCCAACCGAAAAGTAGGAAACTTGGGCTCCGAAAGTTGTTCATCACTTTCGGAGGTGAAGGTTTCACCAGGAAATGGAAGAAATCGAGAGACGTTACAAAGGCTGGTGGGATGAACAAATGATGGCGGACTATTGTTGGTTCCTCATTCGCGAAGATCCATCCGAAAAAAAGCAAAAGTTCAAGACGCTCGTCTGTTTAATTTAAATTTTTTGAATTTACGCCAAATATAGTGTGTGAGCAATGAAGATGAAAATATTGTCGTTCCACAAAATCCTTAATAAAAACTTTTATTTTCATCCGATGTAAAGGCTAGATTACACTATCTCACAAGTTTTCGTATTCCATTATACTTTGTGAGATAGAAATCGAATGAGTTTTGTTGCGACTGTCAAAAAATCTAATTTATCACGACAGTTTGTGTTCACACCATCACACAAAGTATAAACACTCACACATGAAATAAAATGCAACCATGATCCAATGAAAAGTATTATTCTTTAGAAATGTTTCAAAAAATTATGAAGTCGTATGGGATGTCAAACTTTTTTCATAATACTTGTCATTTTCGTGACACATTGCATTCACACTACCGCACTTTGTCATATTACTTGAGTTTTTGACATCTATTAAAACAAAGTATAATAGTGTAATCTAGCCTTAAGGAAGTGAACTATTACAAAAAGCTTTATAAAATACATAACTGAAATTTAGCTCATAGAATAAATTCGAAAAATAATAAAAGAAAAACATCTTATAATTATTTAAAAAAATCCGAATATTAACTATAACCTGAAGCATTCTTTTCACTTATTTAACTTGGCAGTTGTCAAAAATTTCTTTTTTTCACAAAGAAAAGTTCAAACGCTTTGTTGACAGTGTCATCAAAATAATTTAGGTTTCCTGCAGGGTATATTTGCAAATGTGTGTATGTTCATTGTAAAGGGTGTTTTTTTTAAAGTGACACAAGTTTAAATCATAATAATATAAGGAAATATATCGTCGCAAGAACTTAAGAACGCTGTAACTGACAAAAAATCGAAAATACGGTTTTTGCATCATTTTTATCAGAAAAAAATACTGCATCGATTGGTCCCGGTCCCATATCTGTATGATGAAAAAAAAAATCACAAAAATCACCGGGAATAATAGACTGGGGAGGAAATGTGTACAGCCAATATATAAAGCGAGAAAAAATAAAAATAAGTTTTTAAAATCATGTTCCTAAGTTGTATAGTTTTTGTGATATTAATTTTTTTCTACTTTCTTTCATGCAGGTTTTTTGGCTCTGGTGAACATTTTATGTTTTGTCAGTTACAGCGTTCTTTAATTCCTGCGACGATATATTTAATATCAATAAAACGGGCTTTATTGGAAAGAAAATTTTATGAAATTAATGCTTTAATGTAATTTTTGCCATGTGGCCGCCACGGCCAGCGCGTAGAAGGCGCAATCTGGAACACCAATTTTCAACAACTTTTCGAATTCTGACAATCATCGTTTTTGAAGACATATGGGCCGGCCCATAAAGCGCACCAAACAGTAATTTTCTGTGGATGTAATGGTGTTTTGACATAAGCTCACTACAAATGCAACAATTCTGCTTATTTACGTACCCATTTAACCGGAAATGGGCTTCGAAATCAATATTAGAATGTGCTTCAGCCCATTCGCCGAATAATTTTGATTAAAAATGTCAACAATTTGCACGCGTTGCTCTGGTGAAAGTGGATTCATAATTTCAAAGCAAACTTAACAAAAAGCAACTATCAGCTGTTAAATGGTTGCTCAAATAAAGCAGTGATGCCAACTCAAAGTTGTGACACTCTAAAAAACACCCTTTACAATATCTCATTTTATTGCTAAAAAAGGGAAGTATTTTGCAATTTAACTTTTCAAAAAAGTAGATTTAAAAAACAAACAAGAAACCGTTAAAGTAAAAATACTTCTTTTTAAAAACCGGCGAAATAAATTTTAAAAAAATTAAATAATTTGTTAAACGAAAAATTACGTATGATGAATATCCATACTGAAATGAAATAATTTAAATAACTCATTCGCCACAATGCACAAATATATGTACATTAGTGTGTCTCAAAAAAAATTATTTTAAATATTTTTAAGATAGAATCTGGGAATTTATTTCTCATGGTGAGTTACATTTATTATATAAATTTTTCATATTATTCGAATGTGTATTCTATGTCAAATACATTCCTCAAAAGCTTTTATACTTTAATAGTCTCATTCCTTCATTATTTCACAGGAATATTTTCTATGCACTATCAGAATTTTTAATTTTTTTTTAAGATATTTTTCGGAAGAGGTTTTGAGGTTGCACAAGTCGAATTTTTAATCAAAATGGGTGTTTTCGCCTGTTTCTCAATCTTTATTCATAACTTGGTCAATAACCACGCTGTTTTAATTGTTTGTTGTTTAATTCTTTGTGCATAAACCATAATTTCCAGAAATATTTTTGCCCATTGCCATACCATATATTAAGGCTCCTATTAAGGTTCACAACTAAACTCTATTGAGTTGTTAATAAAATATTTTGATGTTATTGTTCGCCGCAATATAGCAAAGTTGCAAACTGAGTTCCGTTGTAAACCGTAATAGGGGCCTAAATTATCTTTTAACTTTTTAATAAATTCTGTAAAAACCGGTTTATGACTTTTAAAATTTCTTTAAAAGGTATAAAACTAGTGGTGCAGTTTTAAAGATAGATTGATTCTAAACAATTAAAAAAATGGAATTTGGTCTTACTCATGGTCTAATGAATAAGTTTATGCAAATCACCACAAATACAAATGCAAATTACCATCCAAATAAAATCCATGGACAAGTCCACAAAATTGTTGAAAAAATGATCCTGGAACCAATACGCGAAGATTTGAGCAATTCTATTAAGGGCCAGCTTAATAAACATGCAACCAAGAGAAGACTATAAAGAATTATCTTTATTGAGCCTAATCTTCTGATGTGATAGATCTAAGCCCTATCCAAAGGTAGAAAATAATATAAAAGTAGTAGAAAATTATATAAAGTTCAACATTTACAGGTGGTAAATGATGTGGCGAAACGAGGTGGGCCTTTGGCTAACACTGACATCAATATCACAACTTCTGAAACTGATTTCTGAATTTTAAAAGTTATAAGGCAGCCCATACACTGGGTCGGTTCTTGTCCAAATCAAAGCGTGTATGGCTTTGTCAATTGATTAGTTTGACGGTTGTCGAGTTGGTTGAAGAAAAATCAAAAGATTTTGATTTTTTCAAGTTGATTCTTTCAATTCGATTGAACTGTGTGTGCTCAAGTCTCTTGATTAGCTGTCAAAATTAATGTTTGTAGTTTTCTTTTGCAAAAACAAATTAAGTGTTTAAAAAATTGTCTTTTATTTCATTAAATTTTAAAATTAATTTAAAACCTTTCAATTGAGTTGATGAAGTGTGTGGCCATGCATCAACTCAGTCGAAAGACTCAGTTGACAATTGAATTGAAACGTGTGTGGGACGACGCATAAGACGTTGTTTTAAAAATTACGAAAAATTTTTATGTGGGTACCTAAATGAGTAAATTTATTGTAAAAGCTTTGCGCACAAAAATAAAGCTTGGATACATTTCTTTTAAATTGTTTCCTCAAAAGTTAAGAAAAATCGTGTTTTTTGACAAAGTTATGAAGACAACTCAAAAAAAGCCGGCAAACTCGATTTTTGGCAAAAATTTGACTTGTGCGACCTAAAAAAATTCTTTATCCGGGGGACCACTAGATAAAAATTTGTGGTTTGCTCACAAATTTATAGGTATATCGATTTGGAAAGGTAAATAAAGGAATTTATTAAAAAAAAAACTCGAATGGACAAAGTTTTAGAATTAATTTTGTTTCAGATGTTGATAAGAAAGAATTATTTTGACATCGTGATATGGGCGGTTAATGTTCTGCTCCATGATAAGCAGTTTGTTCCAACTAAATTTTCTTCATTTAAAAAAAAAAAACAACCTAATTAACCCCATTTTATCTATTTATTATTTAATGAAAAAATTTAAATAACAGAAATTACAATACAATTGAAATATATTTAAAAAATAAACGTAAAGGGAAATTGACAAAAACTTTCAAAATATCTTCAACTAATTCATGTAAATAATTTTTTCCTCTATCCCAAATAAAATACCAAGTTTAGGGAAAATCACCTAATTTGACAACAGTGTTTATAAACTTGTTTTTTGTTAAAAGAAGATAGAGTTATTGTTTTTTTAATATTTTGGACATCAATAATTTCTCAAGCTCAAGGTCCGTTTTTTATAAAGAATATTTATTTCATTAAATTTTGTTTATAAATTTGTTTGAAATATAAAAAATCCCTGAAGAAGCTATCCATTGAGATAGCGAAATATTGGATAATTTTTAAATAAATATTCTTTATATAAAACGGACCTTGAGCTTGAGAAATTATTGGAAGGAAATAATATTCAGAAGGTCGAAGAAATTAAGCTAAATAATTTATATTGGACAACTTTAAACCGACACTGAAGAGTTTTTATAACATTTTTTAAGGAATATCTACGACAAAAGTAACTTAAACTTTATATTTATAATAAGTAGGGATGCGATTTCCATGCGAATACATGTTTTTTGTCGATAGTTTAAGAATGATGTCGACCAATTATCTTTTCGAATCATTAAATTTGCGTTAAAATAGCATCGATTTGTTTTTGCATATTTTGGTGAAAATTCATATTTTTGCATATTTTGACATTTTGGGTATTTTTTTACATTTCCATACCATAAAAAAGTTCTTAAGACAAATTTTATATACACAAAAAAAAACTTTTAAAACCAATAAACAAATTCTTTTGGCGCTTTGCTTTAAATACAAGATTTTAAAGATTTCGACAAAAGATCCTTTTAAAATATTTTATCCAAATCCAAATTTTTTATATTTTTAATTAGGCTTAAGTTCATTAAATTTAATTTTCATTAAATTATTTTTATGAAGAAAGGAATTTTACAACATGAAAATCAATTAAAATTGTTATTGATAATCTTTCATTCTTGACCGTGGCCGGGGCTCGAACCCGGGCCGGCAGGTTACCATGACATGTTTCGATCGCAACCACTCGATCGCCTCAGATGGATTTACCGTTTTACACTCGCAGCCATCGACGACTGCTGACGTCAATAGTCAAACATCAATCCTTAAACCAAATTGAATTTTAACCTTTGGTACTAATTTTTATCCAAATCTTTTACAAGTTACTTGCTTGGCACATTGGTTATACCCCGTTGCAGAGGAAATTAGAAGCCAATTCGATAATATTGCAATTTTAAATCAAACGTATCCCTTGATTCCCCTTCCACTACAGCCAGTAGTTACAAGATGGGGTCTGGCTAGATGCTTCTAAAATATTGAGTAATTTAAGAATTTTAGAAAAGCTTATTGATACCGATCATTAGGGATGAGAAATTCATGCACTAAAAAATCGAAAATATTTTTTTTTTCATTATTTATTTATTGAATCTTCATGTATTTAATATGAACTAACAATAATTAATCAAATCTTAGCCTAATACCACAGAATACCACAGAACTGTCACGAGACAGAAGATTTTGCGTTTTTTTTTTTGTCTATTTTAAAGAAAGCTGCCCTTTTTAATTTCTCTTTGCATCATCTTTTATGCCGCAATACAATGAACACAAATTTATTTAGTTGAGATTTATTTGCAAAGCTTTTGTAAAAATTAATTTTTAAGTTTACCACAACACAAGTAAATTATATTTAAGTAAATAAAGAACATTATAAAACAAAAAAAATATTAATATATACATTTTTTTGCACAAAACACAACGTTTGTTGAACTAATGCATTTTTTTAACCTGGTCTGTGTTTTGTTATTTTTGTTTTGATCATGCTATTGTGTTGATTGTTGCTGCCTGTTTTTACACATTGCCACTTCACTACCAAAAAAAGCTTTCTGTCTTTTTCTTCGAAAGCTGCCCTCGAAACTGATTGTGGCCTTTTCACACGTCACTTTTTACAGTTCTGTGGTATTCTGTGCTAATACTTTATTTCATGTCCTGCCATTTCGATATTAGAGGCCGAGGAAGTGCCCCATAACTAAATACCATAGCACCAGATTGGCTTTAAGATGGAGTTGTAAAGAAGAAGTTTGCAGTCGAGGCTAAGGACAGAGTTTCTTCCAATAAGGCAATGAATTTGGGTGGCTTTTAGTTTCATTTGAATTAATTTTGCCTATACATGGCTTTTCCACGTTAATCGCCGATCCAGATGTATACCGAGATATTTTACATGCGAATTTTGAGGTATTATTTGATTATTGATTTTAATAGGGGGGCATGATTCCTGACGCAAGGTGAATGTTATATGTACGCATTTTTGTTCATTGACCTTTATCCTCCATTGTCTTAACCAAATTTCTAGTTGAAATATATGATCCTGTAAGTAACGTGATGCTTCATGACGGTTTTCGTGCACGCTTAGAAAGGCTGTGTCATCCGCAAATGTTGAAGTTTGTGTGTAGTTGTTTGTTGGCATGTCCAAAGTATAAATTAAGTATAATAGGGGGCCCAGAATGCAGCCTTGTGGGACTCCAGCGGTGAGGTGAACTTAAGAAGTTTCCTTCTTTAATAATAAATTGACGACCGACTAAGTAGCTTTCTAGTAGCTTGAGTGTGTTTGCTAGTAAATTTTGTTTCAATTTATGTAATAAGCCTACATGCCAGACTTTATCAAAAGCTTGAGAAACATCGATGAAGAGAGCTGAGCAATATTTTCTTTCTTCAAAGGCTTTTCTTATTGTGTTTACTATACGATGGGTTTGTTCAATTGTGCTGTGTTCTCTTCTAAAGCCGAATTGGTGGTTAGGAATACATCCGTTTTCATTTAGAATTGGGGTTAATTTTGACGCTACCAGCTTCTCAAACAGCTTTGATATATTAGAAAGTAAGCTTATAGGCCTATATGACTCAACTTTTGTGTGATCCTTTCCTGGTTTAGGTATCATGGTGACTAAGGAAACCTTCCCCTTTTGAGGATAGTATTGAAGGCGTAAAATTGCATTAAAAACTAAAAGAATAATTCTCCTTGCTATGCTGGGTAGCTCCTAAAGCATTTTGTTGCTGATCTTATCAAAATCAGGAGCCTTCTTGGGGTTTAACTCACAAATAGCCTTTTCGATTTCTCTTATCTCAAATCTTAGGGGAACAGCTGCTCTAGCAGCAACAGGTGGTAACTCGACCGCAATATCGTGCGATATGTTTGGGGTAAATACGTTTTTTAAACGATTAACAAACAGATTTCCTTTTTCAACATCATTTCTTGCCCATCTTCCATTCAAGTTTCTTAATGGTGGATTACAGACAACTGGCCTTTTGAGATTTCTAGCTACACGCCATAATGAGTAGTCTGATTGTGGAGTTGCATCAAGTTCCTTAAGATATTTTTCCAGAAAAGCCGTTTTCTGAGTCTGCAATAATTTTCTAGTCTTTTTATACACTCTTTTAGTAGTTTCTTAAGTTGAGGGAATCTGTGCAATTGCCACTCTCTACGAGCTCTCCTTTTTTCAGACAAGAGACGCTCGACATCTGAGGAATATATTTTATTATTTTTGGTTTTTTTGGGGGCAATACTGGAATGTTAAACAGCTAGTTTTAGAAAACTGTCAAAATTGACAATAGAGCGATCTATATACTCCGGTGTGCTAAGCGGAATATTTTCTGTGCAATGGGCACTGAGGAATTTTTTATATTTTAAGCAATTTATTTGTGTGGCTGACGTCGCTAAGTAACATGACGGAGATGCAATTCTATTTGGGTTCGATATAGTAACAATTGTAGGTGTGTGGTCGGATGATAATTCTAAGGAAACTTCAACATGAATCGTTTCCGTGGGGATGTTTTTAACCACGCCAAAGTCCATAACATCTGGAACTTTTTGCTGATCAGTAGGCTAGTATGTTGGTTGTCCGCTCGCGACCACATTTAAACCCATTTTAGAGATTGTGTTAAACAAAACACGACCTTTTGGTGTTATAAGTCGTGACCCCCAGAAGGTATGTTTAGCGTTATAATCGCCAGGAAACAGGGTCTAAATGATTTATAATATTTATAATATTGGCTTTCTGATATGAAAAATCTAGGTGGAGAGTATAAAGAAGAAATTACTAAGTTTCGATTTAGCTCTTCAACACAAATGTTCGTTGCTTGGAGACAATCTTCACGATGATCACACATTGGGTAGTATTTAATTCGGTTTTTTATTAAAATAGCATATAGTGTATAACCATTGATTTTAAACGTATTTCTGAGGTCAAGTGAGTTTCAGAAACCATCATGACATCAATTTGTTCATTTTTAAGAAAGTATTCTAATTCATTTTTATGTTGGCGGATGCCGTTTGCGTTCCAAAAACAGATTTTTAAACAGTTCATGGCTTGTTAAGTACAGCTTGCAATAACATCGATTGCATTCTTAGAATTTCCTGTAACATATTTCCCATTGTGTTCGTAAAATTATTTACTGTTTGCACTAATGTTTCCATGGTTTTTTCTAAACGACTTAAATTAGAAACTGGAGTTTCATCATTACTTGGCGAGGCACCTTGCATTGGTACATGGTTTGATTTTAGGACGTTAGCGTAAGAGGTTCTGTTATTACTAGGCTGCGGAGCCTGAATGTCATTAGTGTTTGCATGATTTGTTACCTGCATTTGAGGGGGATTTGTTTTCGGTCCAGCCGACTGCTTGACGATAGTATATACAGGGCATCCTCTATAATTGGCAGTGTGATTACCGCCACAGTTGCTACATTTTTTTACGTTGGGGTCGGTTTTAGACTTATCGCAAAGAACTGTACAGTGTAGTTCACCACATACTACGCAAACAGGGGGTAAATAGCAGTATGCCTTGGTATGACCAAATTCTTGGCAGTTTAAACATTGAACGGGACCATCTCTTTTGTGTGGCTCTTCTATAGTTATTCTTCTATACAGAACATATTTAAGATTGCAAATAGGATGCGTTTCGTTTTTTTAAGCCTTACGTCGCCGGGTTCTAACACCACTCGAAATAGTGGTTGGGTAATTTTTTCCCTATTTTTAATATTTACTACATGTTTTATTTTGAAGCCTTTTTCTTCTAGGAATGTTATTATTTCCTCTGGGTCCACACATGAGTCAATTCCCTTAATCACTAACTGAAGGCCTTTGCTGCTCTTCAGTTGGTATGTATAAAAGCTCTTTTTTAATGCTTAAAATTTATTAATTATTTTGCGATAATCATTCTCATGATTTGCTTGTATTTTTGTTTCGTTTATACTACCACGCTTGATTGCAGCTACGTAAAACGAATTTTCACCTATGACCGATATCAAACTCTTTATAAGCTCATTTGAATTTTGCCCCCTAAGATATATCGGGGGAGGCTTGGACGACTTTAAAAGTCGAAAATATGCTCATAAAATATGCACTTAAAACTCCAAAATATGCACTAAAGAAATAAAAAATATGCACTAAAAACTTGAACATTTAAAAAAAAAGCGTTTGATTTTTTAATTTTATTTAAAACAAAAAAATTAAAATTTTTATTGTTGTTTTATTTTCTTGTTATTTAAAGGTATAATATTTTAAAAACTTAATTTAAATAACTACATCATTTAAATTTTTGTTTGCATAATCAAATAAATACTTTTTTATATATTCATTAGTGAACCTTGTCTGTTAAAAAGCTTTTTTACTTGGAAAATGATCTCTAAACGTCAACCGAAGTAGAAGAATGCCATTTCATTTGGAATCCAGATCAAAAATATTTTTTTGCAAAACGTTTTTTTTTTAAATTTTTCCTTCCTTTCTGCCATATCAACTGATATTAGTTGACTATTAAGTGAACTTAATCCCTCTAATTTAGTTATTGTTTCACCAATATATCCGAATTTTATTATCGAATTTTCTTCTAATTTCCTCTGCAACTTGGTGTAACCCATGTGCCTAGAATAAAATATGTAAAAGTTTTTGATAAATTGTTAAAGGCAAATTGGCAGCCTTAACCAAGTTAGCTGCTGCATCGGTTAAACAATTCAGGATCTTTTGTCGAAATCTTGTAATTTAAGCAGAGCTCCAAATTAATTTATTTTTTGATTTGAAAAAATCTTTTGACGGTTTTTCTATATAATTTTAAATTTTTGGAAGGACTTTTTTTATAATATAAAAATTTAAAAAAATATATCACTCAAAAATGTTAAAATATGCAAAAATATGCATTTCAAATCAAAATAAGCAAAACTATGCATTTTCACCAAAATATGCAACAATATGCAAAAACAAATCGATGTCATTTTAACGCAAATTTAATGATTCGGCAAGATAATTGCTCGACATCGATCTTAGACTATCGACAAAAAACATACATTTGCATGGAAATCGCATCCCTACCGATTATTATGCAATTAAAAAAGTAACAGAAATATTACATTTAAATAACATCAGACTTAAAACTCAAATAACAATGTGAAAGGAAAAATAGAACTACAAATTAAAAAAAAAAAAAATCTAAAACGTTTTGCAAAAAAATTAACAATAAAAAAAATTTCAAATATTTTTGAGCTGATATGGAATCAAAGTGGGATCTGAAAATAAATTTTTTTTAAATGCATTTTGATTCTTAATGTACAAGACAAAGTTTTATTTTTATTCAAACAGCACTTTTTTATTTAACCCTCTGCGACTGATGTGGTAGTCTAGCAGACACCAACAAACACAAAAGAGTATTTTGTACCGTTAGTTTCCAAATATCTACTCTCGCGTGCTCTGTACCTTCTTATTGTGTTCTCATGGGTATGATATTATGTTTAGACCGATTAATGTAAGCACACGTGCCAGTGTAAACGAAAAAGTGTCTGAGATTCAACCACATCAATATTAAGGTAGGTGTCTGAGAGACAATCACATCAGTATTTTTGTTATATTTGCTTAGTATTTATTATTATATTTTCTTAGTGTCTGTCAAACAACACGTCTGCAAAATTGCATTTTTTTTTGGATTTGCTATTTTGGACCATTCAACACATCTCTGTTATATATATAAACCTATGATCTTAAGTCTTATGACTGATTAACTTAAGTGCAAATCAGCAAAATCTAAAATTTTTGCTATATAAATTATAAAATATTAAAGTTGTGCAATTTAGAAATAGGATAAAAGACTTGACTATACAGGACGATGAAAGATTAATTTCGTTTGATGTTGTATCGTTGTTCCCCAGTATCCCTGTCGATCTAGCTTTAGTAACTATAGAAGAAAAATGGGAAGAAATCTCCAGGTATACAAAAATGGAAAAGAATTTATTTCTACGAATTGTAAAATTCTGCATCAAGGATAACCGTTATTTTAAATATGATGGCAAAATTTATATACAGAAAAAAGGTCTTCCGATGGGCTCACCAGCATCACCCATAGTTGCAGACATCGTGATGGAAAAACTTTTAGAGACGGTGTTGGAAAATTTAACGATAAAACCCAAAATCTTGACGAAGTATGTTGATGACATTTTTAGTATAGTTCGGGAAAGTGCAATTGAGGAGGTATTGACAAAGTTAAATAATTTTCACCATAGAATCAAATTTACTGTTGAGGAAGAGCGTAATTTTAAATTACCATATTTAGATACTATTGTAATTAGGGAAGGTAACGCTTTAAAATTGGACTGGTACCAAAAACCAACGTCTTCTGGTCGAATAATAAACTATTTTTCGAAACACCCTAAAAGAGTTATTATCAATACCGCTAACAATTTAATAAAAAGAGTGCTAAGCCTAAGTGACGCTGAATTCCATAGAAACAATAAAAGAAAAATCCAGAATATCTTACTTAATAACAATTTTCCGAGAAAACTTGCCGACAAACTTATCCGTGATTACGATAAAAAAGTAGGAAATAATTTTAAAGTAGCCGTGGAACCAAAAATATATAAGTCACTTACATACGTACCTGATTTATCCGAAAGATTTGAAAAATCAAAATTATTTAATGGTGAAAATATTACAATAGCACATAAAACTGACAACAACCTTTCCAAAATATTTAGTAAAACAAAGGATAAAATCGAAATGATGGATAAATCTAATTTAATATACCAAATACCATGCAGTGGAAGTTTAACTGAGGAATGTGATATGGTTTACATAGGTACAACAAAAAATAAACTGAGGACCAGAATCGCTGGTCACAAATCTGATAACAAATTAAAACTCAGTAATCCAACACAAAAAACTGCATTGGTAAAACATTGTCTGGAAAATAGACACTACCCTAATTTTAATGATGTCAAAGTTTTACAAACCGAACTTAATTACAAACGAAGGTACATACTGGAGATGCTAAATATCATAAGAACAAAAACAACACAGAGAATCAATTTTAAGAGCGACATAGAGAGTACTTGTTCCAACAACTACATACATTTAGTCAACAAAGGGAATAGAATAATGCAAAAATATTATTAAGTTTAGTAGTAGTTATGATGACGAGTTAAAAACAACGATAAGGAAAGGAGAAACAATTTTTTAGAATTTTGTTGGTTTATTTTAAATTCATTGTGAGTGCGTTTGTTAATATATATTACTTGTTGTATTACTGTTGTTTGTATTTTTTTTATATTTAAATTAAAGATATTCCCTGAGGATGCTACTCGAAGAGTAGCGAAATATTGGAAAAAATAAAGAAGAATATTTAAAAAACAACCCAGGCCTCGAGCTCAACTATTTTATTTTTATTATTAAATTATAAAATGAAATATTTTTTGGTTAAGTTATAGGCTTTGATGTGCCAATTGAAATGTTTATTAATTTTTTTTAACCACTTAATTTAATTTTTTTTGTTACCAACTGATTAATTTAAATCTATATAATAAAAAATAAAAAACATTTGTTCAAAAAAATTTATTTTTGAATTTTTTTTTTCTGTTCTGGCTTAGGCCTTAGTTTTTTACTGAAAATTCATGCCATGCCGATAAATAACATACAACACGAATTTTCGCTTTGAATTAGAAAAATAACTATATAAATAATAACTGATACTCATAAACAAGATACAAAAATGGCTTTATTAGTTTTACAAAACGGAACCTGGAAAATATAAGCCACGGAAATGGTGTCTGGTAGTCTACCACGTCATTAGAATTGTGAGAACTATATCACATCAGTCGCAGAGGGTTAAACAAACAAAAATTTAAATTAGTTATTTAAGTTTTTAAGAGATATTTAAATAACAATAGACTGAATTTCTTATATTTTTGTTTTTAGTAAAATTTAAACAAATTAAATTTTTTATGGAAATTTTTTAAGTTTTTAGTGCATATTTATGATTTTTGAGTGCATGAAAATCTCATACCTAATAATAGGTTTATATAAGTGGTGTTATTATCAACGTCCACCAAACAACTATAAATTAAGGGTCTGATTATTATTAACAACGCGATAGTCACTGGATAAAAAGTTTATACTGTATACAACTTTTACGAAAAGATTAATGCTATTTTCACATGTAGGTTTTTAAACACGTTTAAGCAAAAAGTTAATTAAGTTAATTGAAGCCGTTCACATAAATTTAAGATGATTAAATGACAGTTATTTTTCTGAATATTTATTTATTGAATCTTTATATATTAAATATGAAATAACAATAATTAATCAAATCTTATCCTTATACTTTATTTTATGTCCTGCCAGTGCGAGAGGAAAAATTTTGTCATCACGGTTTATGTTCACATATGTAGGTATTTATCGCTCTTCTGATTGGATGAGTGCTGCAGTGTCTCTTCCCTTAAGCCGCCATGATTTAAAATATTTCGAGCCAGCAACGATATATTCGCAGAAAGAGCTCGATATTCAGTTTGATGTATGTTTAGAGGATTCTATGTGATTAATGAAATGATTTAATTTGAACATGTCAATTTGAAGTAATTAACAAATCACTTAAATGTATGGATAGTCGTCTCGATTATGATGCGATTAAAGCTTAATCACGTTCGAGATGCCTAAACACGTTTAACAACTCAAGTGTGAACATAGCATAACACAAATAATAGGAAGGACCTTTTCTTTTATTTTATAAAATATTGTTATGAGATTTTTTCAACATTTTTCTCGCATTGAATATTAGATTATTTCTGCGGCTTGGAGCTAAAAGGGCCAATGTCAAAATGTTCACTTTTGAGAAAATTGGACTTGAAGGTTATTATAGATGCTTTCATAGTGACATTGGCCAGCATTTTATTTATGAACCTGTTCTGGGTTAAGTATGACTTAAGCTGTTTAACCATAATGAAAGAGAGCAAGAAAACAAATCTAATGCAATGATTAACTTAAAAGAGCAAAAAAGTTACATGGGCCCTTTTAGCTCCAAGCCACAGATTTAATACATAAAATTGTAAATTAAAAAATCATTATTACCAAAAATTATATTTATACTCTAACACTGGCTGTACTTGAGTGCCCTTTTTAAGGGACAGTGTACTATATATTACGTTTATAAGTATGTATGTACTATTGTGAACATAGAAGACAACTATTAGTTCAGTTTCTTTTTTTATGAAATTTTTTGTAAAATATAAAACGTAATTCATGCATTATTCTTAAATTTTAAAACATTTATTTGCAATTATAAGGTAAATATTAAG
Source organism: Pollenia griseotomentosa (assembly GCA_963931875.1). NCBI lineage: Eukaryota > Metazoa > Arthropoda > Insecta > Diptera > Polleniidae > Pollenia > Pollenia griseotomentosa. The sequence continues at coordinate 146,542,038 of OZ007563.1, forward strand.
TACTTTAGGGTAAGTTTGTTAAAGCAGAGAAAACATTATTACCACCCCCGTTAACACAGTTTAACACAGCACGTTTGTGTCACTTTGTGTAACTTTGGTGCAGTACGAGAGTAGTTAGTATATAAATATAATAAAACCTTAAGGAACTGTTAATGCTTGGTTTTTATTGTTGTTGCTGTACATTTTACTACTATCTTCGACACCATCATGTTGTTTATGTCAAAACAATGAAAGCATTCTTACATAAGTTTTGTGAATAGATACATGTACGTACATACACTTTCACGTAGAGATACACAAGTATGTCTTCAGACAAATTACATTTACACATACTTTAGTATTTTTATGTTTAAATTACTTGATTGTTGGCAACAACAGACCAAATATTCATAAAAAAAAAAAAATGGGCCACACGCGCAACCAACTCCAAATGAATTTAGACAAATAAAGCACAGATAGAAAGAAATAAATAAGTTTTATGTATGAATGTTAAAATTAAACGAAAAACTTACCATAATCAAACACAGGCATGAAATAAAAAAAAAAAAAAAATTAATAATCAAAAACTAGTTTTAGCCTAGAATATTTTATATATAAGACTTTAAGGGTTTTCAATCTTTTTAACTTTTGTGGAACTTTTAACAATTTATGTCAGTCCGTAAGTCAATACAAAAATAAAATTTTGGACAAATCGTGAAGTGCCCCGGTAGGCAATCTGGTAGTGAGCTAGTCTATCAGCGCCGGGGTTGTGGGTTCGATTACCGCCAGAGACTCTGGTTGCCTTTCTGCGGACAAGCGTAGAGCTTCGCGGGATTTGCTTAGGGAATTCAAAAAGTCGATGCCTCAACGTTTGGAAGCAGTGATAAAACCAAAAGATTTTTCTTCCAAGTACTAAAACTGTATCGTTTATATGACTGTCCAATTATGCATTTGTAAGCTTTGTTTTCTTTCTTTATTTTAAAAAAGGTTTTGAATAAAAAATGCTAAGTGTTATAATTTTTTTTAACCTAAAAGGTACGCTTCATTTAAGTACATTAAGGTTACTCTTCGTCGAATCGACCTTTATAAAAAATAAATTCTAGCGGAATGATTTTTAAAGTAAAAAATAAAGAAAAATCTGTTTTAGTTTAGCGTTTTATTAAAAAATAAAAAAAAAATAAAATATTAAAAATCAAAATTCTTTTTTTTCTTCAAAATTCGGTACGAATTTGAATTTTGGTTTTTCAAATTAATTAACTTTTTAAAACAACAAAAACTAAAAACGTAAAAAGAATACTTTTTTCTAACTCAGCCTTTTAAGATAATCCGTTAAATAATACAAAAGAAAAAAATATTCCGTTATTAGCAATAATTCGTATTGTGGTTAGTTTGTTGAATCGTTTATGGTTTTTAATCCAAATTTTGATATTTTAATTAGGCTAAAGTTTATCAAATTTAATTTTCGTTAAATTATTTTTATGAAGAAAGGAATTTTAAAACATGAAATTTATTAAAATATTTTTTTTTCATTCTTGACTGCCGCTGGGCTCGAACCTAGGCTTTTACGGACAGGTTACCCTCACATGTTTCAATTGCATTCACTCAATCTCTTCAGAGGGTTTTGCCGTTTAACACTCACAGCCATTGACGACTGCTGGCAGTCAATAATAAAACATCAATCTTTAAACCAAATTGTATTTAAACCTTTGGTAGATCGAAATTTGCTTTGAATGATTATCTATTTTAATTGATTTATTTTTCCTTACTTCTGTTTTTTCGTACTTTTTGTCAAGAATTCTTCTTTTGTTGTTAACTTTAAGTTAATAAATCAATATTTACAAGTATCGTATTTGATAGACTGACTAAATCAATTGATGTTGATTTTGCTCGAAGCCCCGTATCTTGACTCCAGTGCGTTTCTATTAAAGGATATTTTCAACAAGATCGGTCAAATAGGTGTTCTTTCTCATCGACCTATTGGTGTTAGCAAAATTTGTCCCAAGTAGCTTAGATAGCTATTTAATCAATCTTTTTAAAAAATATTTTTTTGTTTTTTTAAAAAAAAATTTTAAACCTTTGGAACATCAATTTTATCGAATTATATTCTAATTTCCTCTGCAACTCGGTGTAACTCATGTGCCAAGCAAGTAACATGTAACTGTTTTGTATGCAAAAATATGCATTTTAACCAAAATATGCAAAAACAAATCGATGCCATTTTATCTCAAATTTAATGAATCAGAAAGATAATGGGTCGACATCGATCTTAGACTATCGACAAAAAACATGCATTTGCAAGGAAATCGCATCCCTAGTAATAAGTTACATGGATGAGAAAGAACACCTGTATGGCCAAAATTTCAAACTTTGACCCCATCTAACTCAAAAGCTTTTTGACTGATCTTGTTGAAAACTAGTGTCTAAACTACTATCTAATAGTACTAACCTTGGTGTAAATTTCATCCAAATCGAAAGACATAGATTTCAAAATTGGGTCACTTGACATTAAATCCCCCTTATACATATATATATATATATATATATATATATATATATATATATATATAAACGTATATAAAATGTTTGGTATTTTGTTGTTATTTTCTTAATAATTTTCTAAAATATTGATGTTAGTAAAAAACTTTTTTCGAGGCTTATGTTGTTGACTAGAAGAGCTAAAATATTGCCCTATATCATATTCTTGTAAAATGTTGTTTTTAGAAGATAGTCATACGCAAACAAATAACATTTGAATAAATGGCTTGATGGCAAACTTTGAGGGACGGACGCCCCCCCTAAAACACAACTTATCGCTACGAAATTTGTTTGTATTTTTTTTTACATAAAACTGAACTGATTTGGGGAGGGAGAATATAAGAAATCAAAAAAAGAAAAATAACGGCCAAAATTGTATAAACGAAAAAAAAATGTAAAGGCAAAGACACCCCCCGCCCCCACCCCTTAGAATTGTTCTTTGTATAAAAGAGATACGCTGTGTAAAATATACGGATAATGGCTGAATAAGATTAACTGAGTTTTTGTCTATGTACAAAGCCGTTTACCTATTCACAGGTATGACAAAAAAAAATTGATCATCACATTGAGATATTTTTAGGATATAATGATGATTTTCCGAACCTGCGATTTAAATTTTGGTATTTTTGGGAAAAACTCATTTTTTGGCCGTATTTTGGCGAATGAGCCCATTTTCCTTACTGGTATGCACTTTAACTAATACTTATTCAGAATATTATAGTCCAGATAACTTTAAATACGCGCTGGAGGTTTTACTAAAATCGGAAAATATAAACACTAATATCATGAAGGTCAAAAGCACTGTTGCCAATTTAGAGATTTTCCCGCTAAATCTAGCGTTTTTGAAAAGTCAATCGCGGGAAAAAATACGTTTTAGCGGTAAGCGGAAAATCTAGCGATTTTCAAACGGCTCATTTTCGCTACAAAAACCTTTCTTAAATTTTAAATATACAGATTTTATACTTTTTCTTATTAATTTTATTTTTGTTTTTCTGGCTAATAACTTCTAGTTTATGTTCATGGTTTTACTTACTTTTGAAGTTTTAGTGAACTTAGGCTTGCCAGACGTACTGTTTTCAGCAGTACGCGTACTATTTTTAACTATCTGTACTGCTTTCTGCATAGCCATTAAAGAAGTACGCATTTGTACTTTATTTTAGCTTTTGTACTTAATTTTGTACTTTTTTTTGCACAAAAATAAAACACGTTTATTTACACGTTCGTAAATAAAGTACAACGAATTTTCGACATCCACTTAAAAGATTGCAAATCGGAAAGTAATGTTTGAATTTTGCATTTTTGAATGGTTTGAAATGTTGCGTCATATACCAACTCGATGACGCCTGAAGTTTAAAGATTTTTAAAAAAACTTTCCAGCCGTAAAAGCTTACTTGTCGTTCCAAAGCTGTTGTTCACCTATTTTGAGCCAATTTTTTTTAAATTAAATTGATGAAGCAAACCTTGGCTTTTTACACCACATAGGAAACAGTATACACATTATGCATTAAAAAAATAGGGGATAATGGCAACCTAAAATTAATTAACATATTCTAGAAAGTAAAGCAATTTTGTAAAAAATTGAAACAACAAAAGAATCAAGAATGAATAGTTTCATAGCCGAACTTGCAAATTAGCCACAGTTTTGATATTGAACAGGAGATTTGCCTTTTTAAGTTTCTATCGAAAACGAAACTTAATTTCCGAAAACGTTTCAGCCTAAACCGCAATAAATTTGAAAAACTTTCCAATTTTAGCCATAATTCAAACATTTCAATTAATTTCTATAAATAATTTGTTCGTATCATTGAAAGATTTTGCTGAAAAAAATTTGAAAAGAAAAACCCGTAGAAATTACACGAAAAGATTTTCTACAAAGTTGATTATTTCTCAATTCCGAAAATATTCGTATTTTCACTTCCTCATTGAAACAACTGAAAGAATTTTTAGTTCAATGTTTTGGAGAAAAGACCGAAGTTTAATTTCGATTGAAAATTAAGAGAGTGAATTAATAATAAAAACTAATTTTAAATACACCTTGAGTTTTTAAATTTTTTAAAAACAGAAAACGGTAAAAATGGCTTTGTTAGCGAAGTACAAAAAAAGTAATAAATATTTGCAATATTTAAAAATTTACAATAATTAATTTGTTAAATTACAATAATGAAATTGTTAAATTAGAATAATTAAATTGTTAAACTAACACGTGCTAAAGTATATTAAATACTTAATATTAAAAAATATCTTATTTCGGTTCTTTATGAATTGCATTTAAGAAAATAAAATAAAAAAATTTAATGTACTTCTTTTCACATTAATGTACTGCCGTTTTTTTCTCGATGTACTGTATTTATGGATTTCATATCTGGCAAGCCTAAGTGAACTGAAGATTGTGTCACATTTTTTTTTCAATTTTTAGTTAGTTTTTTGGTAGGGCTGACAATTCACAACTTTAAGCTTGCTAAAAATTTTGAAACAAAGGGTAAGGTATTGACCATAAAGTAGATATATTCTGGGTCCTTCAGTTATTCTTGGTCGATTTAGCAATGTCCGTCTGTTGAAATCACGCTCACTTTCGAACAACTCAAAATAAAAGATAAATATTGGTATCATTTTGTTTCTAGTTCTTCTAAGCAGTTTGGGATTGAAATCCTGCAAAATCGATTCAGTAGGAAAAGAGTTTTGAATCAAAATGTGAAACAACCACCCTTAAAAATAATTTTGTTATTTTTGCACATATTGCACATATTGATATAAGATTTCTTATATGACTAAAAATCACACTGTTAAATTTCGTGGAGATCGGTCCATAATTAGCGATAGGCCCAATTAACAGCCCACTTTCAAAAAAGATATATATGACTAGAAATCACACTGTAAATTTTCGTTATTATCAGTCCATAATTTACCATAGGCCCCATATACCCGTAACAAATAATACTATTGTAATTTTGTTATGTTACAGTTTATATGACTAGAAATCACACTCTCAACTTTCGTGAAGATCAGACCATAATTTATCAAAGGCCCCATAAAAAGCTCACTATCGAAAAAACTTTAGTACGCCTAAAACGGTAACAAATATCGCCATTGTAATAAATTTTGGTCTGCCACAGTTTCATATGACAATAAATTACACCGTCAACTTTCGTGCTGATCGATAACTTACCATTGTCCCCATATAAAGCCTTCTCTCGGAAAAAACTTTAGTACGCTTAAACCGTAACGTTCTCAATCTGTGTTCTATTATAATAAACTTTGGCCAGCCACATAGTTTTATAAGACCATAAATTACTTGTAGGGTATCAAAGATTCGGCACAACCGAATACATCACTATAATTTTTTTTAGAAATAAAATAGCAAGGGCAGTTTGAAACCTTAGTACGTAACGCAATTTGAGAGTCTTATACCTTTGAACAAGCAATATATCTAGATTTATATAAAACTTTTGAAAATGTTTAGCTTTTAGCGGTATTTTTAAAAAAATTCCCGCTAATTTAAATATTTAGCGGTTTCTAGCGGTTTTGAAGTCCGATTTGGCGGGAAGTGTTCAAAAAAGTCGGCAGCAGTGGTCAACAGTCCAATTCTGACATATTAGGAATTTCTAAATAAAAGATAGCGAAATATGGTATATTTTTGTGGCGCTTTTTATGGAACTGGAAAAAGTATTCCCTAAAGTCATACGAATACGAAACGGCAATAATAGAGATTAACCCTTCAACGCACTTGGGGAATAAATTACCCCAAAACTTTTAAGCTTTGAAATATATGCTAATTTGAATGATTCTTCAACTAACTTATCTGATGTATGATGATGTCTATAATATCACAGTTGCACACAAGACCACAAATATTTAAAAAACTCACTTATTTTGGTAAAACAAATTTTTTTGAAAGAATTTCATGCTTATTTCATTCTCTTAGCCATTTGGAGTTAATTCAAAAACTATTTATTTATTAACGTCTAAAAACAAAAACAGCAAAATAGAACGTACTGTCATGTTCAGTTGAAAATAAGATAAATAGAAAAAATAAAAGCACAAGAGGATGGTGGGGCAAAAGCAAAATGAGAAACATAAATAACAGGAGGAATTAGTACTATAATGCACTAAACTACTTTTTACAAACATGTGTATCTCATACATATAAAGAATAAATAATTCTCTTTTTCTTTTTACATGTGTGTAAATGTAATACGTTAGAAATACCCAGCGGCGAACTTTTGAAAGTCTTCATTTATAAGGCCTTCTGCAATACCTTCCTGGACCTTTTGTAACAATCAGTACTCATGCTCAGAAAGGCCTAAAAAAAGACCTACTTCCTTTTACAAGGAATATTTACATATATTTTGTGGATGTACTAAGTTTGTAGCAGCAAAACTGATAAGCCGTTGAAAAAAATCACATTCCAAAGAGAAAACAACATATACAAAAACCTTAAATTAACATGCAAAAAGTGAAAAGAAAAAAAGTATGCTTAAAAAAGTTTTCCTTAAATTCTCTGAAAAAGGCCTTTTATAAGGCCTGTTGAAGAAAGAAACGCAAAAGGATTTGGCTGGCTAGGACATCGTATTAAAATTGCATAAGTATGGAATGGGGTAGTACGGCCTTGTGTCTGACAACTAAGGGCTTTCAGAAGCACTGCTTACAACTTCTTTTCACCGCTGGGTAGTTTTCTGAATTGGAGGATTAGGTTGCCTATAACAACGCCTTAGTAAGCAATGACGAAAAAATCTTTTTGCGTGTATTTTGTATTCATGTTTATACCATTAATTTCTGTTGGTTTTTGTCAAGAACGTTTGTTGCGAATTTCAACATTTTTGTAAAATTTGTGATTTTAATTTAATGCGTGTCAATTTAATTCTAAAAAAAATGGCAAATTGCTAAATTTATTTTTTATGGCATTAAATGGTAAAAACGGCTAACTTTAGTGAAATCAGTTTATAAATGAACGAATTGAAAATTTTCAATTACTTGTGAAATTGAAGAAATTTAACATTTTCAATTACTTGTTATTTGTGCGCGCACAGCCCCATTAACAAGTACAAACGCCGAGCACGCACAAATCACTAGTGTATGGCCAGCTTTAAATATGATATGAAAAATAACCATTTCTAAAAAAACATTTTCAATAAGCATATTTCTTTTATAACCCAAAAATTAATAGATTAAAACTTTCCTTTTCAGTGCTATGGTGAATGGAGGGATATAAAAGATGCGGCAAGGACAAATAAATTATTCTTCTCTTTTTTACATTAAGACTAGAAGTTTCTATTTCCCAAGTGCACAAGTTTTACAGTAAAGACATGGAAGCATCTACTACATGAAGATCCATATAAAATGCATGACATCAATCTATTATATGAATTAAAGTGTACACTCAAAAAAAAAGACACACATTAAAAAGAGGAAAACGATTTCCTTCAAAATAGTTAAAAAATCTCCTTAATTTGAAGTAAAATTTTATTAAAATGTAGAAAATTTCATTAAAATGCAATAAAAATACCTTAAACGTGTAAAAATATTATAGTTCATTAACTTTAAAATAGTTGATAAATTTACACCGAAAAATTCTTTGACTTTAAGAAATTCTTACTGAAAGAAAATTAGTACTTCCTAAAACTAGGGTTACAATAACTAAACTAAAGGAAATTACATCGTCAAAACAAACAATTTTTACTAAAGTTCAAAAAATATAATTAAGTAAATAATTTACTCCGATGCAGTTTATAAAATTGTTAAAACTTAAAAATGTTTAATTAATATACCCCATTTTAGCATTCAGTTTTCCTTTTTGTTGCATAATTTATACTTCATTTTAGAAATAATTTCCAAAAAGCCACATTTAGTTTATGTGTACTAGCCTTAAAGAACTTTTTTCCTCAAAATAACAAATCAATTTCTTATTGAAGAAAAGATGTATTCTCCTGCTGACAATATTCTAACAATAATTCAATAAAAAATGTTTTTTAAAAAGTTCAGATACAAGAAATATTAATTTTTCTTATTTTTAAACTACTTTTTACAATATACAACTAAAAATTAAGTTAAAAAAATTCTGAAAAAAATATTTAATTTATAAGAACAAATTTATTAGATTTAAGTAAAAATTTTAATTCTTTGCAATTTTCCTAGAAAAGGTATGTAGATAAAATTATGAAAAAATTTATATTTTGAAAAAAGCAACCTCTACCTTAATTATTATAGAAAATTTTGTAGAAAACAAAGTTGTTCTAAAGTTTTTTAAAAATTTAAATAAAAACCAGGGACGTAAATAACAGTTATCCGGGAAATTTAAACCTAAAAACTCTCCATGTTAGAGCCAACAGGTTCGTATTGACGAGCTCTTTCAGAATCTGTGGTAATCTTAAAAAAAGAGTTTTATTTTTTCCGTCTAAAGCAAAACTCATTTTACGAGTTTTTTTTTTCGTCTGAAATAAAACTCATTTCGCCTTCATAAACTAAAACTCTTTTGAAGAGATTTATTTTTTGTCTTAATTGAAATTCATTTGTTTATTTTCTTCTTTTTTAACAAACTCTTTTTTTTATTTGTTTAATTTAATAAACATGATTTTTTTAAAATTTTCTGGTGGAAGTTTTGACCGTAGGCCGCTCAATACCAACTTTAGAGACGAGAATGCTCTTTCCACGCTTGCTTGGGTTGCAGAAACACATTGCACAGTTTTTGACAATTTATACAAGTAAGGATAGATTATTTGTTTGGCTTCCAGTATTAAGAAAGAAATTTATTAATCGATAACTGCCTTGGAAAAAAGTTATCGATTTCATAGAACGCTTATTTTTATCCTTATCCTCATTGTCATTTTCTTCCTCTTCTTGTTCCCTATCTACATTAAGGGAGTTTAAATATTGACCCAAAAAGGATGTTTGAGATTGGGATGTATCACAAACATCCGGCGAAGATGGGAAAAGATCCGGTGAAGATCGGTAAGCTTCCTCGCTTGTCGACGGTCGATCATTGCATTGGTTATTTTTTATCTGCAAAAAAAAAAAAAAAAAGAAAAATCGTTTAAAAAAAAGATTAAAAAAAGGTTTTATAAAACTTACTTGCTGCTTAACCTTAAAATCCGGACGATCACTTCTTTAAGATGGCTTCGAGCACATATTAATTATAAAGGCTCCTTTGCAATGATGCACTGAAGACGCGGATCCAAATATAAAGCTGCAAGGAATGTTGGAGTGTTAAGCAGCATTTTCTTACGCCGTTCTAATTTTCTCTTAAAATTCAAAGCTGTCGGGCTGCGTCAGAATTTCAAGCTTCATTTCACGACATGTTTAAAAAAAATCGCTAAAAAATAATTTCTCTTCTTGAAACATTTGTGTGGCGATGTATACAGGCTCCAAGGCGGTTAAGAAGGCTTTTATATTTTCTGTTGTGACTAACTCAACACATGCTTTTTTAATTTCTTCAGGAGCCATTGTTACCGAAAATCTTAGTTTTTTTAATGGAACTTCGTATTTGATCTCCTCATTATTCAGATCCATATTGTATTGCTGTTTATGCGTCTTGATTAAATGACGCTTTAAATTGCTCACATGATCACCTTTAAAAACTTTATTACAACTTTTTCAAAAAATTTACAACTCATAATATCGGAATTACGACCCATATTCACAATTTTAACTTATTGAAAAATAAAATTAATACACAGAAAAAATTATTGCTCAAATACTTTCAAACAAACTTATTTGTTTAAAATTTTCTTTAAATTTCTATAAATTTTTTTACTGATTCTATTAATATTTTTGTTGAAATATTGAAAACTTTACAAAAAATTATGAACGCGTTATTGGTTTCAACTTTTAATAGCTTTTGTATGAAATAATTAACACACTTTAAACGGTCACATTTGGCAAACAGTTGACGAAAAAAGCGGTATTCTATATTACAATACAAGATTAATTATGCTGCAAAAGGCTACTTTTACATAAGTTTTAATAAATGCGAACACATATTTAAAAAAAAATATATTAGAATCAAAGAAAAGAGGGATGTAAGAAAAGATAAACTCACTGTTTATTGTTGGTGTTTTGTTTGAGCTTTGATATTGTTACTTACGAGTAAGACCTTGAGTGTTTAAAATTCTTATTCGCTTTAGGGTTTCATTCGTATAATATTTTTAGCTTTTCTAAAATCTTAGGAAAAGATTTCCTGATGAGCTGGCCTAAGCAACCAGTGAAATGCGCATAGAAGCTAGCTTTCCCTCAACAATAAATTTCAGTGTATTTATCAAATATGTAAAATTGGGAATTTAGCACGTCATACAGAAATCGTATTAATGATAAATTTTGTATTCCCGTAAATAACTTTGATGAAAATAAACTAAGTTTGTCTCTTGGTTAAGCTTTTTTCGTCAAATGTTTGCTATATGTGACTATAGCTTAAGCAGTACTTCTTCATGAGATAAATACGAACAACAATAAAAGCCCTTATGCCATGTTGATACGAAGATATAAGCCACTCGTTTCGCTCTCTGAAACTAGCTTGCCAAACATGCTGTTCATACGATTCATTCTTGTTTCATTTTGACATTTTTTTTTTTGTTTTGTTAGTGTGATTTTTTTTTTAAATGGAAAAAAAGTAAATAAGACTCAAAAATATATTATTTAACACTTTTATTAATATTATTACGTTATAATTATTTATTTTATAAAACATCAATTTTTATTTGGTTTTTTTCTTTGTTTTGATTTTTTTTGAGAGCTAGTTCAGATAAACTAACGATAAATGTTATCAAAATTGGAGATGATAGTACATTTTTCCTGTTTCGCAGCCTGTTTCAAAATGAAACGACCTGTTTCGCTCTCAAAATTTTGTATGGGGAAACAAGTCATTTCAATCATGTTTGCGGCGCGAAACAGGAATAAGAGAGCGAAACACGAATATTGCTGTCCGTGTGAACATGGTATTACACAAAGTACACCCAATCCTGTTTTAACACGGTTTTATTTTACCGTGAAAAATATTACAACAAGCGTATATATAAGACAACTCTCCCAAATGAACATACCTTGTACTTATTTTATTATGAGTAAAACATAACTAAATTCAAAAAAGAAACAAAAGTTGCCAAATTGACGAAAAACATATCGGACCAATCTGCTGGTGTTTGATAATTGAAAATGTATTTGCTTGAAAATATTTTTAAATGTCAAAAACAAATTAACTAATTATCAAAATTAGTTGTTGAAAAAAAATCAGATTTTTAGTGCAAAATAAATTGTTTTAATATGCAAATTTCTTTCTGACGGAAAACATAAAACTCCTCAAATCAGTTTTATTTTATAAAGGCAAAATAAAACTCTATTTTTAAGAGTTTGTTTCGATCTTCTATTTTTACGTTGGGAAATAACTGTTAAAGAAGGAGTTTTTTTTATTCATAAAATAACTGTTCTAAAATAACTTTTTTGATATCACTTATAACCGTTACGGTCCCTGATAAAAACTCATTCAGAAAGTTGGATTAACTATTGTGGTTTGTATTCATGTAATAAGTATTAACAACTTAAAAACGTGTATTGAAATTGGCGAATTTGTTTTGGAATAAACTATATTATTGGTTTGCTCTAACCTGTTCACTGAATTCTTTTACAACTGTATCTAGCAGCTGCAATTCTACCACCTCAACTCCGACAACCTCATCAGCAATTTCAGAGCAACATCTGAGCAACCACGTAAGGTAAGAGGAGGAAGAAAAAATATGTGTTCTTCCTAGTTATAAATTCTTTTGTTATCAGTAATTTAATTTTTTAAACACTTTTGATTGTGTTTTGCTTTAAGTTCTCAAGTTCCTGCACTATCGTATGTATTTGTGCATGAATTTGGTTTTATCCTTTTTGGATTATAGATTTGTTTTGTAATTACCCACTATTTTATTAAGTTGGTGTTCTGTTTAAAAAAATTTTATTGAATAATATGGAGTAATATTGATTTCACATCGAATTAAATAATATAACTGGGGCTTTGATAAGCATTTGCATCCTCTTAAAATTAGTCATTGTTGAAATTCGCAGGTCGCGTCTTTATTCCATAAATCACTACCTAAACATGTACATATGTAATAAAATACTAGATGTAATAATAATGTATACTGTTTCGTCAGAATTCAATTTTATTTTGTATCTTTAACAACAACGATTATTTCGTTTGAAACTCGATTTAATACAAATTATTGGTACTAAAAGTCATCATAATTTCAGCAATTGAGTAGGAATAAATCAATATATAGTATTGTGGGAAAACTAGTAAGTTACTGTAGCACTTACATATTTCCATATTGACTTGTTCTTCAGTTCTTGTTCTTTTGGCTGCTTGAAATATTGTTTTTAGAATTAATATTTTGTTTTTATTAGCACAATTAATTCAAATATGCAAAGGTTGCATGTCCAATATGGAATCAGAAAATAATTTTAAATATTTATTGAAAACACTAAAGGGAGAAGAATTTTTGGAAGTTTTTAAAGGTTAGTATTTGTATCAAAAGCCCCATTTTATGTTGAAATTCCGCATAATTTTATTTATATTTGTTATATTAAGAGCATAACATTGATGCAAATGCTTTAAAATATATGACTTCAAACCATTTAGATGTCATAATACCAAAACCATTGTTTGGCACAAGAATTATATATGAATACCATCTAAATTCTTGGCAAAAGGAGGTGGCACCTTTGTCAAATTTTTCGAAGCCACCATCTGTTAAATATAACTTATATGTGGTTGTTTTATTAAAATTTCCAAAAAAAAATTTCTATTGAAGCAGTTTTAAAATCGTCGCTAACTGGAAAATCAGTTTTAACGTATTATAGCATTAACAAAAAATTGATAACGAAATTTCGGCGAATGATTGCTCGTTGTGTTACAGCTTACATTATCAAAAACAAAACAAGTCCATCTCCAACATATTTTGAAATTATTGTTAAATATTTTACTACTGAAAACAAAGTAAGTTTTTGTCAGCAAAATTTCTGGAACCAAATTTAAACTATTTCTTTTTAACCCTTTCGCTACATTACATCCATATGAATACACTCAACTTTGGAGGCATCTCACAATCTCCAGGTCAAAGAATTGGCTTAGATATCGGCATGTTATTGTTTTTTAAGATCTTATGAATCATTTTTAATGAAAAACTCTTGGATTTTTACAAAATTGAGAAAAATATAGCATTTTAAAAAAACGTTTTTTTATATATAATTTTTTTGAAAAAAACACATCCAACATAAAGAAAAAGGTTTATTTTAACTTTTTGCGTCAATAGTTTTTTGTTTTAAGCCGGAAAAAAGCTGTGCAGATTTTTTAAACATTGTATGTATCCCTATGGATAAAAACGCAAGTTATGGTGTTGAATAATATACACACAATACATATTGTTACGTTACTGCTTTTCAATAACGTTTTGGTTTATTTCCTTTATAATAAACCGTTTCGAGTTCTTTATTGCAACTTTAATAAAATAAATAAAAAACAAACACTTTAAACACTATTTACAATTTACTCAAATCTATTTAGTACTAAGTCTTTTTAACAACCGTTATTTTTTAGCTTTTATTCACAACCAACTATAATTTTCTCAGCGTTATACGTTATTGACAAAGTCTGAACTTAGAATGAATTTGTTCTGCTACTCGCCGCTAGTATTTATACTGCAATTTGGTTGTCTAGAACATTCGAAATGTTTTTCGAAGGTTCGAAGCTTTACCATTCACCACACTTTAATTTGTTTTATGGCAGCACTTATGTTTACATAATTTTACCTCTTATACTGAAGCTTTTTTAGCGGTCATTTCTAGGGCTTTCTGCACATTGGGATTGTAGTGTACTAAATTTTAACAATTTTTAATAAAAATGTAAACTAGTAAAATTACTTTTGAATTCAAGACAACTTATAAATACAAGACAACTAATAAAAACAACTAATTCTTAACTAATAATTACAATTTATTCTTAACTAAAGTTACTTTCGTAACAATATAAAATAATGTTTGATGCTGCTGAGTAGTTTTTATATGAGGCCTATTGCAAATTATGGACCGATTATCACGAAATTTATTGGTGTGATTTCTAGTCTTACAAAACTGTGAAGTATTAAATTTTATTCTGATAGCATTATTTATTACGGTTTTAGGCGTAATAAACTGTTTTCCGGAAGTATGGCTTATATGGGTCTAAAAGTAAATTAAGGTCCGATCTTTACGAAAATTTACTGCATGATTTCCGCTCGAATAGAACAAATTTTTGCAAAATCATATAGCATTCCGTGCATTATTCCACTATTAATGTTAGTTTTTTTAACAAAATTGCTTTACCATAACCAAAATATGTATCCATATGGATACAGTCCAAAAAAAACGTTTAGTGTAAATTTTTTTCAAAAGTGAATATTGATTGTTGTTGCTAGGGCTAATTATAATAAAAATCCAAAAAATTGGATTTTTTTAGTAACCCAGTAAAAACTTGTTGCGAAAGGGTTAAATAAGACTTGTATTTTATACGCAATACAAGTAGAAAGCCAGGTGGTTGTTTATACAGCAAGTATCATAATTCTATATCAAACTTGAAATAAGAGGGTATAATTGATAATATTCATGAAAAGAAAACCGAATCTATTGAATTTGAGGAAGTGCAGTTTTCAGGTACCAAGTGAATGCATAATAAAAATATATTAAAATGTTGTGAGCTTTTACGTAATTTAATTGTTTGTTTTTTAAAAATACAAAAATCGCAACATTTAATTAATTATTTTTCGTCACGTGAAACTTAAAGTTTTATTTACAAAAATTATAACTCCTGTTACGATTTTTTACTTTTGAAACAATTGCCTTTTGCTTGTATAATAAGAAAGGCTAAGGCTTAAGTATTCCTTAGGCATAGATGCTGTGCATCACAAAGTGTGTCCCTTCCACGTACTTCTCTAAAAGAGAACCATAATTAAATCAGAAAAAGGTTTGAAGTATATGTAGGTTTGAAGTCTATTCAAAAGTTCTAAGAAACAAACTGAAACTCAGAGTGAAAAAGTGAAATCTTGGGTTAAAAAAATTGATTATCTTTTTGATATAGCACCTTCAAACGCGCTACAAGTAATTAAAATTGAAGAAGATAAGCAATTTTTGGTGAATCAGAGGAAACATGGTAGAACGGTTTTATGTATGGCATAGACCATAAAACTAGGAAGGTGGAATTAAGAGCTGAACAACGTCGTCAACAAATATCTAATCAGAGAGAACGCAGCATCCGTGAAAAAACAGCAATAGGTATGGTAACACTTTAACAAGTTTAACTTCTCTTAACTTTATTGATTTGCAGAAGAAACTTTGCATTTGTCATCATCAATATCAGGAAGTAGAAGTGAAATTGAAAGCGATGTGTTATGTATTGCTCTACATACAAATGAAGTTATGCAGTTTTCTAATTAATTTGTATATACAATATTTTCTAATAGCCTACAGAAGAAATATCAATAACGAATACTCCAGCTAATCCAAAAAAACGAGGCTTAATAGAAGTTGTTACCCAAAAACTTGCCGCAGCTTTAGATGCTTGCATGATTGAAGCGACAGATGATGCGACAGTTGAAGCGTTAGAACTAGATCCACAAAATTATATTATAAATAGAAGTTCCATCCGAAATGCAGGACAAAAAAATGCGAAAAGAGCACGTTTTAGTTCTGAAAGAGCAATTCAAAGCCATGACACTAGATGCTCTATGCTTGCATTGGGATGGAAAGCTATTACCCGCTTTAACTGGAAACGCTGCCTATAATTATTTCAAGCGGATGCAATGAGCAGTTGCTTCAAGTTCCTTCCTTAGAAAGTGGAACCGGAAAACAACAAGCATTAGCGGTTTGCAATGTCATTCAAGAATGGAACCTTCAGGACCACATAAAAGCCATGGTATCTGACACAACAGCCGTCAATACCGGTCGTATAAATGGAACCTGTGCTATCATTGAAAATTTTTTAGAAAAATCACTTTTATGGTTACCATGTAGGCACCATATCTATGAAATTATTTTGAGAAGTGTTTTTGAAGAGAAGTTTGTAAAAAAAGGAAGTCCAAATGTGGCCATTTTCGAACAATTTAAGACTGCATGGCCAAAATTTAATTTACAAAACTTTCGTTCTGGTATTGAAGACAAAACAGCATTTCGTCTGTTAAAAAATTCCAGCAGTCGTGTTGTAAGTTTTGTTTAGAAAATGCTAACAGAAAAACAACCAAGAGACGATTATAAGGAACTTCTAGAACTCACTTTAATATTTTTAGGGGAAACATCAAAAAACCCAAATACCGTAATGTTTCGAGCGCCGGGTGCAGTTCATCACGCTAGGTGGATGTCAAAAGCTATTTACAGCTTAAAAATGTTTTTGCTTCGCGAAGAGTTTAAATTGCCAAAACAAGAAGAAAATGACTTGCGAAAAATTTGCATTTTTATAGTCACAATATACGTTGAAGCTTGGTTTTCATGTAACTTACCAATTCATGCCCCCTATAATGATTTTTTATTCTTGCAAAGCGCACACTATTTTAAAAGTATTGACAAAGACTTGTCGCGAGTTGCCATTAAAAAAATGCAAAGCCATTTGTGGTATTTGAATCCTGAAAACGTTGCCCTAGCATTTTTTGATTCAAGAGTACCGAACAGCACTAAAGCAAAAATGGTTGAAGCCCTTAAGAATGTTGGTGACGTTGATCAAAATATAAAGCTACCCATTATTGCTAATCAAAATATTTCAACCATCATAGACAATGGAATGGAACAATTTGTGTCCATGGAAACAAAACCTTTTTTCGAAAGATTCCTTATAGATCAAGAGTTCTTAAAATCAAACTCTGAAGATTGGGACGGGATTGATGTTTTTGTTAAAGACAAAGAAATTATTGGGCAATTAAGGGTAGTCAACGACACTGCGGAAAGGGGAGTCAAACTAATGGAAGAATATAATTCATTACTGACAAAAAATTAAGAGCAAAAACAATATGTACTAAAAGTTGTCCAAGATTATAGACGCAAATATCCCGGATGTAGTAAAAAACCTATAACAAACTAACATGAAAACAAAATTGTAATATTTAGTAAAATAAAAATAAACAAGTTGAATTTAAATTTATGTAATATCCGATGATAGCGAGTTTTTTTGATGAGTAAGTAAAAATATCAATATTGATATTTTTGTTAGTTAGGGCGTTTTGCTTTTTGGGTGACGATATGTTTATGCAGGTTATGTCAAAAAGCTATTAGCAAACCAAAAATATTTGTTATGAATAAAGAAGTAAATATTTATTAAAGTATAATTTAATTTTTTAAATTTTTGCCAAAAATTAAGGATTTTCTCAAACTTCGGAGGGCTGGCGACGTGCCTTAATCTTCTCTGATGGACCAAAAATTTTTCTTTTTTAGTTTTTTTGCTAATAACCACCGATTTGGTCTTTGAGACTTGATAAAATCCAACTTTTAATTTTAAGAACCACCCTAATATGTATATTTCAATATATTACGTTTTTGAAAATACTCAGAAGTACGTCTTTTTTGATTTATTACGG
The DNA here is from genome assembly GCA_963931875.1 of Pollenia griseotomentosa. Classification (NCBI taxonomy): domain Eukaryota; kingdom Metazoa; phylum Arthropoda; class Insecta; order Diptera; family Polleniidae; genus Pollenia; species Pollenia griseotomentosa. Next base: position 146,560,112 of record OZ007563.1, read on the forward strand.
TTAACAGATGACATTATAAATTTAAAAACTCACAATGATTATCTTAATGAAAAATATATAACACTTTTCTCAGATAATTTAAAACCAAAGGATCATTTTTTGACACATTATTGTAGAATTATAGAACATTCTGGTCCATTTGCTTATTTGTGGAATTTCAGCTTTAAATCGAAGCATCGGCAGTTAAAATCTTATGTTAAAAATATAAGTTCTAGAAGGAATGTTATGTTATCATTGGATATAAAGTATTGCATATCTTTTGCAGAAACAATTTTAAATTAAAAAAAAAAAAACTTTGGTAATGGGAAATAAAAAATACAATGCTCACAATTCATTATTCTATGATATACTACTAAAGTTCATAAAAAGGATGAATTAGAACGGTGCACATGTTTCAAAAGTTTTGAACGTTATGGGACTTTATATAAAAATGGCTTTATTATTTATAATTACCATCCCGATTTTAATGCATCTAAAATTCTAGAAATTTCTAGTAACAATTATTGAAAATATGTACGCAATAATTTTCTGTAAATGAACACACCTACTGTGCCTCCGATTTGACATAGCAACACACTTCATATAGACTTTATTCCAGTTTGTATTTTTCTTTTTTTTTAACATTTTCCTCTATTTGACAAGTTTTTGTTTTATTGAAATGCTAATCATGTGTGATGATGTGATAGCTCAAACGTAATTTGTTATAACATATTATTAAAAAAAAAAACAATTTTTTTGATATAAATGAAATGTTTCCACACAATTTCATATTTCGAAGTGTGAGTGAAGTGACAGTTATGAGTAGAATAACAGCAACACACTAGCAAAATTGTCGAAAATATAGTGCATCGATTGGCTTAATTTAAATGTATGTAACAGAAATGACAAGCACTTTATGCAACAAAAGCACTTTGTATTAGATCAAACTTGTAATCGCAATAAGAACTGGTGATTGGAAATAAGATTTTTGTTTTGACCTGCTTTTCGACCGTATCTCGGCATTAAAAGAAAGTGTTTGTCATGTGGGGATCCTAAAGTATAGAAAATCGTATCAGGTTAACCGTGTATAAGGTGACATCTAAATGTGAGCGTTATGAAATTATATTCATCGTTGGTGGTGATGGAGGTATAATTCGGAATAGTTTTGTAAAATTTTTATTCAGATCGATGCAGTGATGTTAACCGTACAGTAATTACCGTTTTTTTACGGTAATCATCTAAAACACGGCAATTTTAAGAAATTTGGATTTCGGGTATACATATACTTACATATCGTTACCTAAAACGCAAAAGGCTCTAACTGACCAAAAACTAAAAATCGACTTTTTCATTGATTCTGATGAATTGCTTCAACACAAATGTCTACAAAATATTTTAGAATCTTTCGACCAACATTATCATTTTTATTATCAAAAACAAAGTTTGCATTATATGCAACATTGTGCACATTCATAAGACGTAACTGTTGCGCATCCGTTGAGTGTTTTTCTAAGAAACACAGTTTAAGGCAATTTTTTTATTATCATTATATATTTATCAATTTAAATAGTTTTTGCTTCTCCTGTAAAATTTTCAGTATGTAAGTAGTGCCTTTTGCGATTTAGATAATGATATGTAGGTTTATTAATTTCAACTTTTGTGAGATGATTTTCAACGGCAGGTTTACAAATTGATAGATTTTATACCAAAATCAAAGAACCCTACAAGAAATAAATAATGATTCATTCGTTCATTCATTTCTTGTACGAAAGTTATGCTTTTGCAAATGTTTTGGTTACACTGATAAGTGCAAAATATGAAAAACGAAATTACCTATTGTATATTATTTAAAATGTATTTTAAAACAAAAATGTACTTATAAATTTTTTAAAAACACATCTAAATGAATTGTTTATGAGTACAGCTAAAGCCCTTATGACACTTCATTTTTAATGCATTGTTCAAGTTTTGGTGAACAGTACATATATAATGTAATACAAAAATTTACCAAGTGCAAAGAGTTAAGCTGTATTAAGATAAATGGCAAACAGTCAAAAATTTTACTAAAGTTATCGATAAAAAATGAAGTTATTTCAAAAAAAATGTAAAATTATTCAACTTAAAATTGACATTTCAAGCTTGAAATATTTAAAGTGTTGCTGAATCAGCGGCTTATGGGCAAATTCAGCGATTTACCGCTTTTTAGGTTTCTCATAAACAAAAAGTTGGCAACATTTAATAAAATAAACAAAACAGGGATGGCTATGTTGTTTCAATTGTAGTTTTTTGTAGATACTTTTTAAACTAAGATTTATAATACCTTTTAGTGGTGTTTTTTATGAACATAAATAAAATTAATTTCAACTAAAAAAATCTTTTAGTACAATTAGGCTAAAAAAAATACAATTTTTAAAGGTTGTTGGTACAATTTCAAAAATTCTCAACGCCATCTCTGAAACAAACCCATAACAAGAGAAAAAAAAACTAAAAAACTTTGTTTACATTTTTTATAGTTTGCTCTTTCTAACATTTACTGTTTCTTTCTATCAATTCTATATCAATTAATGAATAAAAAATGTAGTGTCATAAGGGCTTTATAAATCTTTTTTTAAAAGGTATCAACAAAAAAGTACATTTGAAACAACTTAGCCATCCCTGTTTTGTTTATTTTATTAAATGATGCCAACTTTTTGTTTATGAGAAACCTAAAAACAAAAAGCGATAAATCGCTAAATTTGCCCATAAACCGCTGATTCAGCAACACTTTTCATATTTCAAGCTTGAAATGTCAAATTTAAGTTAAACAATTTTACATTTTTTTTGACATTACTTCATTTTTTATCGATAACTTTGGTAAGATTTTTGACAGTTTGCCATTTATCTTAATACAGCTTAACTCTTTGCACTTGGTAAATTTTTGTATTACATTATATTTGTACTGTTCACCAAAACTTGAACAATGCATTAAAAATGTAGTGTCATAAGGGCTTAAGGGCTTGGGCATGTTCGTAAATGCATCACTGCGCTGCATTAGTGATTTCAAATGTTTATATAAATATCAGTGATGTAGATGTGGACCAACAAATTGTTAAATACTACACAAATATAATACACAATAAAACAGATTATATTAATAATTTTTTTTATCGGCATTAAAACAAGTTTGCTTTTCTGATGCAGCGCAGTGATGCATTTACGAACATGCCTCTTAATACTGTTTTAATTGAAAACTTTTGCATACGGTAATTTATTCTCAAAAATGGCAATTTTTAAAGGGCCTTACGGTAATGAAAAAATTAAAGTCAACATCACTGGATCGATGCCTTGTTCAATATTTATTTGCATTGAGTTCAAATGCCCTTTACATACATTTTGAATATTAAACTTACTCATAAATTACAAAAGCGAGAGTAAGGTAATTTTTTACTTTTTGCTCACTTCTGTACAAGCGCTTTGTAAAATATGTCCATTTTAACTGTCATGAATCTTGACAATTTGTACATGCTTAGTACCCGTTGATATATTCATTTTTACGTATAAACATATTTAAAAGTTGGCTTCATCATCATACTACTTTTGTATCTGAAAATATTAACTTTTAAGCAGACGTAATAATTTACTTGTTGTCGCTATTTAATCATTGTAGAGTCGAGCTGCAATATATGAAAAAGCTTATCACAGTACAAATTGTCTATGTATGTCTTAGGTCCATTATTATAACTTGGCGTTAGCTGTTATCGGACAGATAACTTACGCTTTTTGACCGATAACACTTTACTATCTGTCAACTTATTCCTTAATTTAGCTAACGCTAAGTGGTAATAATGGCTCTTTAAGTTTTTTAATAGACCACGGCCTTAGGACAAGAAGGTTCTGTTTGAACCTTAACTGCATGTAAGATATAACCTTGTTGTCCTAAAGTCAATTCGTTGTTTTTTTAATATAACTTTAAATACACTGTAATTTTGTATGTTAAAAAAGTTACTCTACTTGAGTTTTGTTAATTTTACCTTGAATTTAAATTTAAAATGTATTCGTATCGGTATCACCGATATTTCTTTTTGAGTTTCGGTATCGTATTCACAAAAAGGCTTATCGTTACTTCCCTACTTCAGAGTATTTTTTAAAATTACCTGTACTATAATTTTCTGAATAGGTTTTACTTAAAATTCATAAGAGTAAGGAAATTGGGATCATTCGCCAAAATATGTTTAGAGTCACCATAATATTACAACCATATTACTCTTCTTGATGTAGAATTATTTTAAATAATATGGTTGTAGGTGACAATAAAATGGTTAAAATAAATAAAACATACACATTTTCATATTAATTCGAATCTGTATTCTAAGTCAAATTACAATTTTAAAAAATGTTTAAAATTTTCTTTAAAATAGTTTTGTTGGAGGTAACCATATTAAAACTTTTCCGCATATTTTGGGCAGTATATCGGCAATAACTTGACGAATATTGGGTTTCAAACGCTTCAACATTAGGGAACTGTCCGCGAAGACACGTGTTTTGACGTAGCCCCGCAAAAAAATTCCAAAGGTCTCTTCAAATATCTTTCCAATCTTGTAAATTTACTGTTATACTCGAAAAGTGACTACGTTTAAGCCACCACTTTTGTGAAAAGTGTTAACAGATTTAACGAGTTATTTGGTAGTTAAACAATCTATATGCGTAAATGGCAAACTTTTCATTAAATAAATGGCACTTCAGTAGTGGGATTCTGTAACTTTTAACAATAACAACAGTTGTTACAATTGTCAACCTATTTTGTTGTTTGCACTAACGATAATGCGATTCTGTAAATTGTTGTTAACAACATAGTTAAAAACTAACGTCAAGTGGCATCACTGTCAAAATAACGAAAAACACAAAGAGGAATAAAAAAAAAAATAAAATTATTAAAACTAAACAGAATTTTTTTAGTTTTTTTTTTTTAAGAAGATAAGCAAAACATTTTGACTATTAAATTAAATGCAAATTATTTAATGGCCATTTTCAAGTTTTAAATTTTCGATATTTAACAAAAAATAAACAACACTAAAAAAGTTGTTGTGTACTTAACACAAACAGCTGACTTTACGATAACAAGTGTTGTTTAAAATGTTACAGAATTGCAAAATCGTTAATTTGCTTGTTAAAAATTTTAACAATGACAACTATTGTTAAAATTAATTAGTCCCCATTTACATTATATGATTTTTGTCGTTGCGATTCTAACCTTATTGGAGAGAGGGGAGAGAGGAATTAAAAGGGGTACACAAGCGAGTGTACTCTTCGATTCGTTTTGTTCTCTCATTCGTTCTCTCATTGTTCTCTTATTGGACGAAAAATGTATTTAAGACCCCTTTCAGACTCGGCAAGTTAGTTGAGCAAGTTACTTGCCGAGTAAAACAAAGTCTGTACTAATTTTTTTTCCTTACACAGACCTTACCGCTGACGTCTACAAACCAAGAGTTGCGCAAGAGACTTGCGCAAGTAACTTGCCGAGTGTGAAAGAGGTCTAAGTTTGGTGGCACAGAAAAAGTTGTAACGACAAAAATCGAACAATGTTAATATCGGAACGTTTTCAAAGAAGAAACGACAAGATTCGCAACGACAAAAATTGTATAATGTAAATTGGGACTTACAGAATCGAACTACAGATGACAGGTATTTAATAGCTAACAGCCTTGCCAGACCGGAGGTATTGCCACCACTGAATGGATGACACTGGAATATGTCATTACCAAATTTATAGGGAACGTTTTATACATTCAGGGCCATTATTCCAACTTTCCGGCCTATCGCGGATATTAATCCATACAACATTTTTTATGATCTTGTGTGGCTTATTACCCGCCTGTGGGAAGCATAGCTGAGTGCTACCGGACGCGTCACAGGTTGCGGATAGAGATACGGCCCGTAGATATGCACGTTAGCTGCCTCTGGGCAGTCGCCGACAGTCAGCGGTTTTCGGGTTCCTACAAATACCGAGTATGCCTATGATCCTTGTGATGTCATGGCGAGCAATTGGCGCCATCAAAAACCAATCATACAACGCTTGTTGTGATGCCAAAAGCATGTCTGATGCTAACGGCTAATCACCGGTACATCCAAAACTGAAATTGGTTAATGAAACCACACAAAATGTATTGAAGACGGATCGAATGATGACGACTATTGGCATGAAGAAATGGATAAGAATTGGAGCATGGAATGTGCGGACACTAAACGAACCTTCCAGGCTCACTCAATTATGCAGTGCATTCTTGGAATACAAGCCGTTAATATTAGGTCTTAGTGAAACTCGTTGGCCTGAATCCGGCGAAGTTAAAGCCTCGTATGGACTTACTTTTTTATACTCAGGAAAACATACATCTGAACCAAGGTCTAGTGGAGTCGGTTTTCTCTTATCCAAAGAGGCTGCCGATTCACTTATCGACTGGAAACCACACAGCGATAAAATCAATACTGCTAGATTCCGAACAAGAGCCCGAAAGCTTACTTGCATACAATGCTACGCGCACACAGAGTTGGCTGAGGGCAACGTGATGGGTAGACACATAGCGACTTCATGAACAGGAATGGGGAACTTTTTACAGAGTTGTGCGCTAAATATATCATGGTTATTGGGGGCACAATGTTCCCACACAGGACCATACATAAAGCAACGCGGGTGTCCCCTGATCACGTGACTGAAAATCAGATCGACCACATAGCCATAAGTAAAGTGTGGATGGGATCTCTTTTGGACGTGCGAAACAAAAGGGGTGCAGACATCAGCAGCGACCATCATCTCCTAGTGGGTACAATGCGCTAAATTGTCACAGGACCCTGTCGCAGAGCAATATGTTGCAACACTGCAAGATGCGCTCGAAAACAATGCTATAAACATGAATGACTGGGACCAAGTAAAGCGTACCTTCTTAAACGCTGCTGACAAACATGTGGGTTATTTTCAGCATAAAAGAAAACCGTGGATGTCCAAACTAACGTGGCAGCTGATTGAAGACGGGAAGTCAGCTAAAGGTTTGCTAAATAATGCAAAAACGCGTAGCCAAAAGTCTGAGTTTGCAAGAACACACAGTGACCTAGACAAACAGGTCAAGCGAAGTGCACGTCGAGATTAAAGAGCGTATACTGACGGTCTGGCGAAAGAAGCACAAGCTGCAGCTGCTACAAACCGCACCAGAGATCTCTACCACATAGCGAAGAAGTTGACTACAAAATCTATCGCTTCCACAAGGCCGCTAAAGAACAGCTCGGGCGAACTAGTGAATTCAAAAACACAACAACTGGAGATTTGGACAAACAACTACACGGAACTCCTAAAGACACCAAGTCAACCCAACGTAAATATATGCAATTGTGCAGGACATCCGGTAAGGCCTGATATATCCACTGAAAGCCCATCACTGATGGAAGTTAGCAAAGCTATCAAGGCCTTAAAGCTTAACAAAGCACCGGGAACCGACAATATCGAGCCAGAAATGTTAAAAGCAGATCCCAATGTCAGTGCGCGATTAACCCTCCCGATAATCGAAGAATTTTGGAGAACGGAGTGCCTGTATGATGAGCTTAAGTAAGAAATCATTGTGAAAGTACCAAAAAGGGAAATTTGTCTGAGTGCAACATCTGGAGAGGAATCACTCTTCTTAGTATGGTAAATAAGGTGGTAGCGCATATCATCACAGGCCGACTCAGTGCCTTGGAACCAGATCTCCGTCCGGAACAATAGGCTTTCGACCACGAAAATCCTGTGTGAACCAAGTGAAGTGAAGATCCCCTTTATATCTAGTTTTTATAGACTTCGAAAAAGCATTTGATAAGCTCGCCCATCACTGCATATGGAAGGCATTAGAATGCAAATTCACCCCACCGAAACTTGTCTCGCTTATTAGAAGTCTATACAATGGGTCTACAGTACTCCATGAAAACAATCTTGGCAATAAAATAAATGTAAACATATCCAAGACTAAATTCATGCGTGCGAACACCGACAACAAGCAGCACCTTGAGATAAATGGCATTGTGCTTGAGGATATTAACAGCTTCTGCTATCTCGGCAGTATTATCAGCAACAATGGAGGATCTAGTAAACCGTATCAACTGTGCCCGATGGTCCTTTGGCCTCCTGCGTCCTGTATGGAAGGCTTCTCATATATCAAGTAGAACGAAAATCAGCTTATTCAACTCCAGTGTAAAGTCAACCTTATTGTATGGATGTGAAACTTGGAATGCTGCTGCGCGCGACATAACTTCACTTCAAGTTTTTACCAATAAATGTCTGAGGAGAATTTTGAAAATATTTTGGCCAAATGTAATATCCAACCTCGACCTATGGACAGTCACAAAACAAGCTCCTCTGCGCACCGAAATAATAAGATGTAAGTGGAATTGGCTAGGTCACACACTACGAAAACCAGCATATGACCTAACACGGGCAGCCATTGATTGGAATTCACAGGGTACTAGAAGAAGAGGAAGACCCGCACACGTGGAGAAGACAGTTGGATTCTGAGGTAGCAACTACAAGAAAATAAAACGAAATAAAACTAATAGCTTGTAACAGATCCCAATGGAATACATTTGTAATGGCCCTATGCTCCAATTTGGAACGACGGGAATAAATATATATATATTCCAACTTACAAATAGTTCTTTTTAGGATGTTGTCTGACAGATAAATGGTTTTTGGTTATAACAAACATTAACCTAAAAGGTGACTGATAAGCTAACAGCAGGTTAACCTTCATGGTTACTTTACAAGTGAACTTTAAGAATTTGAAGGTGACATATTTACTGCTGAAAATATGGTAACTTCGTTGTAAGCTTTATGTCATAATCAGTATTGTGGTTATTTTATTGAACTGTTTTTGTCAGTTTTAATTAATCTAACTTTTTAAAACAAAATATAAAAAACAAACATTAAGCAAAAGAAATTGACCTTTGCTTTGAATTAAAAAAATAAGCAACAGTTGTTTAAACGATCAAAAGTAGTTAAAATTCGCTGCAATGTTGCCACAGTATACAAATTTCATTTTATCAGACAGTTATAGTAATGGAGAAAGCTTAATATTCACTTTATCGTTCACGATAACTTTTGTTTACGTTAACTAGCAGGGACTTTTTTTATTAGGTTGTAATAGTCGCCCTTAAGATCTTAAATATAAGTTAAGGCTCTTTGACAATAAATGAAAAATTTAATTACACAAAAGAAAAATTAGAGATACTTTGGAAAGTAATTGAATAAGTAAAACTGTTTAACAAAACCGGATATATATAGAACAAAAATTATTTTTTTTTTGCCTATAAAATTATGAAACCAGATGTGCTGGATTTTTTGCTTTCATTTATTTTTGAACTTTATGTAAATAACACGACGAAATAATTACATTCGCGAAATAAAACAGAAATCCTTTTTTGCTCTTTTTTGTCTACAAGTAATGTCATGGAATCAAAACACTTTTAGTACCACATGTACGAAATAAAATGAAATAATTTTAACGAAAAACAAAAGGAGGATTTTAAATTAAAAAAATATGTGTACAGTATTCCACGGATAATTACCTTGCCAAAAATGCCAATATTTTTGGGTTATAGTGCTGGGTAAGAATTAAAAGGAAAACGCTTAACTACCTCGATGAGGTATTAAGGCGAATAATAATAATTAACAAATTTTAGTTATTATTGATCATAACATGTTTGGAGGCAATACAAATATGATAAGGGCTTTTTGATGCAAGCCTTATTTAACCATAATATGGTTGTCGCTGACAATTATATGGTTGTATTAACCATAATATGTTTAAAATACTCAAGCTATTTATTCCTTTTAAATGTTAATATTGTTACGAAAGTAACTTTGGTTAAGAATTAGATTAATTTATTAGTTATCTTGTATTGATTAGTTATTTAGTATTTGTTAGTTATTTTATTAGTTTAAATTGTTATTGTATTAGTTATGTACACTTCCAGAGTAAAAATTAATCTGCAGATGTAATTTTATAATTTTTGTGCATATTTGTACTTCAACCCCAATGTAAATACTTGAACGTTCGTTTTTAAGTTATCTTAATTTATTGTAACACCTAAAAGTATGCCTTAGCTTATGATGCATAATAACTCAATTAATTAAGCCATATAGATAAAGCACAATAGATAATGCATAAGTTTAATTAACAAAATAGACGTTAGGGTCGTAAGTTCTGGAGCAATCTAGACGTCAGAGCTCGAACGTTCTATGGTCATTTGCCCGTCTAGGTTAGAGTATATTTAGAATCGCAAGAGATGGCATAATATAATTCTAAGTTAAACTTTGTGATGATAAGAACGCATCACGCGGAGAAAATTATAGACATTGAAGTGTTTTGCTCACAATAGTTAGTTGTGAATAAAAGCTGTTAATTTAGGTTGTTAAAGTGACTAATGGTGTTTTCTTTTCTACAAAAAAATACCACATTTTAAATGTGCATGTATAAAATGTCTTGCCCAACATGTAACAATGCAATTTTTTATTTGACGAGAACAAAACACAAAATTGGATCGCCCTGTTTTTAACAGATGACAAAAAGTTTGTTCTTCAATATATAAAAAAATATGTACATAAATCAAAAAGTATGTTCTTCAAAATAATATAAAAAATATACATAAACCCAAATTTGTTAATAGATTGCTATTAAATAAATTAATAAATGAACAAAATGAATGACCAAATTCCCATTTCTTTAGTTTGTTTTCCATAAAATATGTAAACAAGAAAATACCTTTGCCAGATTGCCAATTTATTAACACCAAGTTTTTACGATTTCTTGATTTGACGTTTTTTTTTCAAAAACAATTTTATTACACTTAAATTTTATATTACTGATAACCTACCATTAACATGTAATGCTTTCTTTTGTTTTTACTATAAAATAATAGAAAAAATTACTATTTAAACTTAAAATGTTTACTGTCCTGATTAGATGCGATTTTTTCCCAACTTCGTCTGGTAACCCTTTATATAAACAGAAGCAATCTTTTTACAGGGCATTATCAACACTCGATTTATACGGGGCGTAAAGTGCAATGCCTTATGACATTTAAGTTTGAATTTTTTCAGAATAAAACACGCTGCCCTTTTAGAGAGCAAAGCATTTTTAAGAAACGAACACCAAATTGCATTTTTTTAAATAAAATGTGACATTTTTTGTAGAAAAGAAAACACCATGAGTTCTTCATAAATAAGTGTTATACATTAATGTGTTGTGTTTATTTTGTTTTATTTGAATTACAATTAACGAGCTCGAAACGGTTTATTATAAAGAAAATAAACCAAAAAATTAATGAAAGGCAGTAACGTAACAATTGGTGTCAGAAGTGATATTGCATAAATAAAATAAATAAAAGTGGAAAAAAATAACATAATAAAAATAAAAAAATAAACTAATAAAAAAAAGGCATCAGTGAAATTTGAAGAGCACCTCAAGAAAGAGTTGAGCAAGTTAGATCTGCCAACTGCAGGTAATAAAGGAAAGCTTCAGAAGAGACTAATAGATGAATTCGAGCTACGCAATATCGACATTGTTAGCCACGAATTTGATGATAATGAAGAAATTGAGGTATGTACTCGTACAGTTGCTAGCGGTAAAGATTTGAATACAATGTTTGCTGCTATGATGGCAAAAGTGGAAAAAATGTCTGAAGAAGGTTCTAGAAAAATTGATGAAACTTCTAGAAAAATGGACAAAAATTCAAAAAGCATGGTGATGATGATAAAAGAAAATTCGAGTGATATTCTAGCTGAAACTTCTATAAAAATTGATGAAACGTCTAGAATAATGAATGAAAATGCTAGCAAAATGGAAGAGAAGTCGATCACCATCCTGGCTGAAATTCGAGAGAATTCTAGAATAACAAATGAAAAGCTTCAGGAGATATCCACGGAAATAAGTGAAAGAGTAAATGCAATGGAAATAAAATTTAACAATAAGTTGTCTGAAGTTAAAACACAAGTAACGGATATTGATTAAAAATTTAATCATCTTGAAGCCAAGGTAAATAGTCTACAATGCCAAAAGGGACCAGTGCGGGTTATTCCAAAAGTTTCTAGTAGAATAAAGGCCCCTTGCTTTGACGGTATTGTCTGATTAGATGTTTTCAAGTTCCAGTTACAGTTTCAAATTCCAGATCTGCTTCACTGCCCAGAACAACCAGCGGGCTAATCACCAGTCTTCATAGGAATCCCCGTTAAACTAAAGAGAGCTAGCACTGCGGGACATGAGGTAGCTCCCACATCTAAGGGCCCCACAATCTCCATCAAAGTAATGCAAAAGAGTAATATAAACCTTACTGCTTGTGGTTACATCAACGGTCAAAAACGGGTTTTGACTGTGGACACTGGGGCATCACATTAGCTTATAAGGTCTGAGAACAGCTTCGGTTGAGCCTGCCACCGTCTATGGAAAAGTAAAATTAAGTATGGCCAATACAAGCACTCACCATGTATTTATTGTGCCTGATATTGTGGACGAAGTAATTATTGGCTCAGATTTTATGATTAGACATGGTATTCAACTGGATAAAGGACTACAAATTATGACTTGGCGTAATGTTGAAATTCCCCTTGATGTTGGAAACGATAACAAGGCTCATGTAAGAAAGTTACTCGCCTTTGAACGTGAAAAATTTCCACCCAAGTCTGAAACCATAGTATGGGCGCGCATGGAGGTAAATCGTGAGGACAATAATAGGTTACGGGTGGTAGAGCCAGCAGCAATTACAGGTGATATAGTAAAAGCGAATGCCCTCGTTAAAACCACAACAACTTAGTTCCTGCAAGAGTTTAAAATGTATCCTAATTACTAGAGGAATATGTGCGGAAATGGATCGAAAAACTGAGGCCACCCGAGAGAAATAGGGCTAAACAATTACTAAGGAAATATGCCTTTATCTTTGCCTCAAAAGGTAAAAACCAGGGCAGGACGTCAATTGTGAAACACTAAATTAACACCGGCGACGCTTAACCAATAAAACAGGCATAAGAAGCATTCCTTTAGCAAAACGAAATGAAGTTAAACCCCTGGCTAATGAAATAGAACAGGAGGCATAATTAAACCACCATCAAGCCCCTGGAGTTACCGCTGCTTTTGGTAAAGAAAAAAGATGGAAGTACTAGGTTCTGCGTAGACTACAGGAAACTAAATGACGTCACCAAAAAGAGACAGTTATCCGTTGCCTAGGATTGATGACACCTTGGACACGTTAGCCGGAACAGAATGGCTTTGCACATTCAAAGCGGCTATTGGCAAGTAGAAATTGCAGACAAGGATAAAGAGACAACTCCTTTTAGTGCAAGTGATGGCTTATGGCAGTTTAATGTAATGCCATTTGGGCTCTGTAATGCTCCAGCTACATTCGAACGTTTGATGGAACAGGTGTTGAAAGGTCTCCACCGAAAGACATGTTTGGTGTACCTTGATGACATAATTGGCTTGGGAAAAAAATTTGATAAACATCTGGAAAACCTCGAAGCGGTGCTGAAACGTATATCTATAGCCGGACTCAAGTTAAGTGCTAAGAAATGTTCACTGTTCCAGAAAGAACTAAAATACCAAGGGCATCGTGTAACATCTGATGCAAGTCTGCATGAATTGACCAAAATGACTGGGGTGAAGTACAGGCATTCCAGAAGCTAAAAGAATTATTGTTCTCGAGCGGATTTGGAATTGGAGGTGTGCCGTCCCAAGTGGTCAACGGTGTAAAGAAATTCGTAGGCTATTACAGTCGAATACTTTCGAAGCCTGAGAGAAATTACTTCGTGTCTTGGGGAGAGCTTCTGCCAGTACTAGAGTGCATAAAACATTTTCACAAATGTTTGTATGGTCAACATTTTCATTTAAGAACAGACCATTCTGCACTAAGGTGGTTGCTGCAATTTAAAAATCTGGAAGGCCAGATAGCTCGTTGGATTGAGCGCCTTAAGAGCCACGATTTTAGTATTGAACACAGAAAAGGTGGAAAACATGGCAATGCGGATGCTCTGTCAAGACGACCCTGTAAGCTGGAGGTATTTGCCATCCCAAGCCACGAAGCTAGGACAGTTGTAGACGTCTTCGTGAACAATTGGGTGTGCCGCTACGGTGTTCCATTAGAAGTACATTCTGCCAAGGGCAGAAATTTTAAAATTTGTGAATTGTACGGAATAAGGAAAACAAGGACAACCCCATTGCATCCGCAATCTCACGGCATGGTTTTTTTTATTTTTTTTTTTTAATTTCCTAAGCTAATTTCCTAATAATTAGAGAACCATTTGCAAAAAGACTGGGATGAACACATTTCAAAATTCATGTTGGCGTATAGATCAGCTGTTCACGACTACACCTCTCGCACACCCGCCAAAATTGTGTTTGGAACAGAACTCAGACTACCAGGAGATCTAGAGATTGGTGTTAAGCCTATACCAACGGGTGAGGCTCCACCTCGCAAGAACAAGAAACTCTAAATGAACTTCATGAATTTGTACGAAACCGTATTAAGCTGTCTAGTGACAAGATAAAAGCCAGCTACGATAGAGCGGCAAATTCGGAAGGATTTAACGAGAGCCAGTTAGTTTTGCTTTTAAATCCCCAACAAAAGAAAGGATTATCTCCCAAATTACAGGCACATTGGGATGGGCCGTATAAGGTGATAAAGATATTAAATTATGTTTTATACCATATTTTTTATATTTTTTATAAAAAATGTAGTGCATATTTTCAAATTATTAACGTGTAAACTTGGTGGCATCACTTGCTGTGTTCTTGTCAAATAGTACTGAGGCAATTAAACGAATGAAATTTAGGTGTAATTTGGTTTTGGGAGTTTAATTTTTAAGGCAATTACCCGAATTGGATAATTAAGCGTATGGCAACTAAACGTGGATTTTGGTTTTTAAAAAATGGAAGAAAATAACGGGGATTTAAAACTCAAGGTAAATTACTGTGAAAAGCATTTAAGCGTGGGGTAATTAACTGGGTTGTACTGTATATATTTTGCACATTAATAATAAATAGTTAAGTACGAATTAATGAGAGATAACGGTCTGGTCATTAAAAATTCTAAACGAGCTTTGAAAGCAAAAAAAAAATAATTAGAACGAGGAAAAACAGACGAAAATACAAACAACGACACAGCCAATATTGTAAAATAGACAGCCAAGAGATTTTTTATTTTTTGAGTTACATGATTATACCGAACATGATAGAATACACGAATAAATTGCCACAAAAAGGGGTAAAAAAGCTGTTAAACCTTTTTTTATTGTTTAGTTTTACCAGAAATTTGGACAAAATACATTGCATTAAATGGTTTTCTTAATTGAATTTAAAAAGTTCTCAAATAAAAATATCGCGGCAAAAAAAATGTACAGCTAAATTTTATGGCGCACACTTGTGAACATGCAAAATATTGTTTCTAAAGGCGGTTTCATAAATAAAAAAGACTATTTGTATTAATTTCTTTTTTTAAATAAATTTTGGAGCATTTTAAATCTGAAGTAGCGTGTAAAATTAATTATAGCAAATGAACTCTTTTTGTGAATGTATATGTACTAAGTTTGTCATTCCATGTCGTTCCCATAAAGTTGATATCTATTAAGGGCCATTATTACAGCTTGCCGTTAGTCGACACGATCAAAAGGGTTTCAATTTCCAAAAATAAAATTTACACATAATATGGAGTTACGGTGCGGAAACATTTTTCACCGAATCAGCTTAAAAAACAGTTTTTTATTATCAGAACAAAATTCCCCACATGGCGCTGGAGTGATATTTTGCACTCAAAAAAAATTATAAACTTAATGTACATGACGTGGAAGTATTTTGTATTTTGTATTTGAAATACGTACAATAAATGGAAGTATTTTGTATTTTAAATACATACAGGATGTGTAAGTATTTTGTATTTTGTATTTTAAATACATGACCAGCAAGTATTTTGTATTTTGTATTTTAAATACCGCAAACCATGTATTTTGCCCAACACTGCCTATAAACCTAAACGAATAAATAAAAATATACAATAGCACATACAAATTTTAAAAATCATACCTTAGTCTTTGAGTTCTCAGACTTGACTGACTGATTTTCTTCACTTTGCTTTAGTTTTTTTTTTATTATTATCGTTATTTTACAGTTATTTTTATTTTTTATTGGGAACAAATTATTTTTGTTTGTTTAGAAGACAGCTTACAAGACAATGTCTCTCATAATGTCGTGCTTAGAAGTTGATAAAGGACAGCTTACAAGACACTGTCGGTCATTTTGTCGTGCATATACTTTAATACAGGACAGCTTACAAAACACTGTCGCTCATACTGTCGTTTAGTTGTTGATAGAGGATACCTTACAAGAAAATGTCTGTCATGTTGTCGTGGATAAGCTTTGACAAAAGACAACTTGAAAGACAATGTCGGTCATGTCGTCATTTATTAACTTCTTTAAAAGACACTGCACTAAACAATGTCGAGTATTTTGTCGTCCACGCCATTTTCCTCAAAATTGTCTTCCAGAAATCCTAAGTGATAGAGGACATGTCGTGCATAAATCGTTGACGACAATGTCGGCAGTTTGGCCAACAGGGCGTATACGTGTCTCTTTTTTCACTAATACTTATATAAAGCAATGCAACCACAATTAACATCACTGCCATAGAGTAACAAATACAATTATGTAAAATAGTAACTCAGGTCTTCAGCCAGTTGTGGTGAAACAGAACAGGGTCTCCCGTGAGGACCGAATCCGCCACTGTCGCACAGATAGACTAGCTTACTAGAGGCACCCTATAAAGTATTTATATTCTGGGTTCTTGCGTAATTCTAAGACGAATAAGCCAGACAGATGGACGTCTTTCCTCCTGTAGAAAACATTCACATGCACATGAACAACTCAAAAGACAAGAACAATTTTGATGCAAAATTGAAGCATGTTTGTGTAAATATTAAAAAATTTTAATATTCAAATAGAATGTTTCAAATATACTACGTTTATACGTAGACTATTTGCAAAAAAAAGTTTTTTGCAATTAACTAATGCTATGTAAAGAAGGTTGTCAGATCTCATAATATTGTAAGCAGCGTTGCCAATAGAAATATTTTTCTGGCAATGGTGCCATGTGAGGCCGGATGAAAAATTTATTCATTTATTAGCACTGTATCTGTATAGTTTTATTTTTTTAAAAATTATTGTGTATTTGCAAATTGTGATTTAATTTTACTTTTGTTGTCATATGCCTTATAAACCCTTTTTTGTTGTTTAGTTTTAACAGAAATTTGGACAAAATACATTGCATTAAATGGTTTTCTTAATTAAATTTAGAAAGTTCTCAAGTAAAAGTGTCGCGGCAAAAAAAATGTACAGCTTAATCTTATGGCACACTTGTGAACATGCAAAATATTGTTTCTAAAGGCGGTTTCATAAATAAAAAAGACTATTTGTATTTTTTTTTTTTTGCTATGAAGTTTAGGTGTTCTTCGTCCTCGTGTAGACTATTATATTCTTACCTTAAGGGTCGCAAACAGTTTTTTGGGGTTTGGGATAAAAAATCGTCTATTTATGAATGCTATAGTAGATTGCCCTAGGGTTCGATCATTAGACCTTTACTTTTTCTAATATATTTAAATGATTTTGAAGAATTTATTGGCCCTTCTCATTGCAAAAGTTATTTATTTGCTGATTATATTAACTTGGTATTTATCGGTGATAGTCAATTTCAGGACTGTCAATTTCAGGACTGTCAAGAGTCTGTTATTATTTTTACACTATCTAGAGCAATCCAATGGGCAGAATATACTAAACTTATGTTTTATCCACAAAAATCAAGAATAATGTCTTTTGGAACACACAATCGTTCAATAATATTAATGAATAAAAAACTTGGTGCAGCAAGTATGCCTTGTGTATACTCAATTGTCTGCCTGGGATAAACAATTGATAAGGATTTGACTTTTAAAATAAATATCATGAAAGTTGGTGCTAGAGTAAATCTATTGCTAAGATCTTTATATACGCTGATCTTTTACCTTCCTGTAAGTGTTAAACGGAAAATATCGGATGCTCTGCTCATGTTTCATGTGCGTCACTGTTTTGAAGTTTACAGTGGTACTACAGTGTTTAATTTAAGAAGGATACAACTAATTTTTAACCAAGTTATAAGGTTTATTCATGGACTTAGGATTTCTGATCATGTTTCTCAATATTCTAGCAGTTTCTTAAATTGTTCTTCTCAAGATTTTATAAAGATTAGAGTTATAATCACACTTTTTCAAATAATAATAACTCAAACATCCTCATGTTTAGTTTGCCTATTTAATTTTTCTAGATCTACAAAGAACCCGACATTTACTAAAAATAGTAGATAAGGGGCAAGTATGTCTCGAGAAAATGTTAAGGACAAAAAACTAATTGAGGTCGGTCATACATTTTATCCCACTAGGGGCGACTCCTGGGCATTTATGGGACTTTTTTCAATATATTTCTAGTCTGAACAGTTTGTAAAGGAGCCCCCTTAAAGAATGGTGATAGTGGGTAGGTATGTTAGAAATAAATGGTTGAGATGAAAAATAAAGTGGGTTTGGTCATACATTTGACCCATCTGGGGGCGATCTTGGCGCTGCAGGTTTTTTTTTTAGTAATTTCAATAAACTAACCCGTTTTTGAGTTACGCGAATATATCGAGCCCTAATAGCAAAAATAATGTAACCAACAAAACTAAAATTTTACAGGAGAAGGTTTTTTTTAAATATCTTTGCTTCAAGTCTAAGTTTTCGTTTGCAACTTGGTATATAAGCATTGTCTAGTGCAATGTATGATATGAAATTAGTTTTAAGTACATATCTACAAAATAACGGGAGTTTTTGTCACTTACATCATTTTTGCTATTACGCTGGCAAGCTACTGGCTAATATTATCGCACTTACATCAAAATAATTGTGGTAATAAAATACAATTTTAGTTTTTTGGTTTTATTTTTACAAATTAATTCTGTGCAATTAAAGAAAAATAAAAGATTTTAAACAGAAAATCACACGTTTTGATAGAAAATAACATAAAAAAACTTCAAAAATAAGACAAATAAATGTTATGTTTTTCATAAAAAAATAATAATAAATATTTTTACTCTTAAAGAAATGGTTCAATCTTCTTCGTCCGTTTCAGGAAGTGCATCTTTGATATTCTCATCATATTTTAGATTCAAATATTCATTGTGAAATTTTGTTGGTACATATTGTATTTTTATCACAAAGTGTTTTTAAGTCTTGTACTTTGTGGAAGAAATCTTAAACATTCTATCATATAAAGTTAGAGGGCCTGTAGTTATAATGACAGAGATCATATTCTTTTACTTCAGAATGGTCAAAGTATCCATATTTAAGTTTAATAACAGAGCATTTTTTTTCAAAGAAGCAGAACGCACTTGCTAAGTTGTTATTTTCTTATTTTGTTCCATACACAAATTTATGATATTTCACCGTTTGTGTGGGTAATAGCGTTTTTTGCATTCATCAATGTAATTGTTGCTATTTTTTCTTTTGTTCTCTCTTCTTCCTTATTAGAATTTTTTTTAAAGCCAATGTTTATTTGTTCAAGTATGTCCAACTAAACAGGTGATCGTTTTTGTTGCCTTATTTCTTTGTCAAACTCCATAACAAAAACACAAACAAAATTTTGTTTATATAGAGTTTGTTTGACAGTAAGAAAACCACAATGTTTTTGTTGTAGAGATGCGTACTTGATTAATACACCTTGTAAAAAGAACTTTTTTTGTAAACACACATGTGTTAGTGCAAATTGGATTTTTCATTAGAATAAAACAAACAAACCTGTGAATTTTATAAATTGTGAATTTTATAAATTGTGAATTTATAAAATATTAAACAAATAAACAAGAAAAATGGCTTATGAATTAAAAAAAAAGAAAACAAGTGAAATATGGAAGTTTTTTGATCCAATTGATGATTTTTATGCGAAATGCAATATATGCAAAACAAAAATTTCTTATAAAACATCCACTTCCAATCTAAAAAAACATATGAACAACAAACATCCAACTGTAGCCTTGCCTGAAAGTCGGAGGAAGATTGTAAGTAACAACCTATTAAGATTCGATTAATTGGAATTAAAAATGTATGCATATCTTTTTTTATAGCTTGAACAACGCGGAACGGAAATTTTAGAAGATGATTTAGAAATTGTTTCTTCCCAGTTGCCACCTTTACCGCCAAATACAATCAAAAACCAAACTGCCCCGAATTCAGAAGAAAATGTTCAAGTATCATCTGTCGCTCAAGTATCGGTGACTGCAACATATTGCGCACCGAAATTTTTACGTCAACCAAAAGTGTCCACATTATTTGGGAACCCCAAAATTACAAAAAAGACTGCCTGTGAGATTGACAAGAAGTTGCTACTTCTTTTTATATTTGATTTTCAACCATTCAGCGCAGTTCAAGATTCTGGATTTCAATCATTTGTTGCTTCTTTAACCCATCTTATCAGCTGCCAAGTAGACAGTCAATATCGAAGACTGCTATTCCGGCATTATACGAGGAGTGTCAGCACAAAATTAAAAAACTTATAAAACATGGTATTAAGTTTTGCATCACAACAGATTGTTGGACATCCATAAATTCGGTCAGTTATATTGCTGTAACAGCACATTTTTTAGATAATAATTTCAATTTGTACACCGTTTTGCTACAGTGCCGTTCAATTGACGTTTCTCACACGTCCGACAATTTGGCATTGTTGTTATCTGATATAGTGCAGAGCTGGGGTATACAGTATCAGATAACGCTATTAATATTAAAAATACTATTAAAGTTAAATTAAACTGGAATTATTTTGGATGTTTTGCTCACACCCTCAATCTAATTGTAAAAGATGGACTTAAAACTGAAGAGATTTCTAAAATTTTAAATTAAATAAAACAAATTGTAAGACATTTTAAAAAAAGTTCTAAGTCCAATGCAAAACTGATGGCATACCAAAGAAATGTAGGTAAGGAGCCATTAAAATTGCTACAAGAAGTTGAAACCAGGTGGAATTCAACATTATACATGCTCCAACGGCTTATACTTCTCGAAGATGCAGTTAAATCCACAATTGCACTAATTGACAAACAATTACCATCTATATCACAAAGGGAGTGGCTCATAATTAAAAATCTGAGCTTAACACTTAAACCGTTTGATGATGCAACTCAAAATGTTAGTGGAGAATCGTACTGTTCTGGATCTATTGTAATTCCAATTGCAAATGGTTTAATTAGTGTATACTCAAATATTAAAGCAAGTGAATACCCGTATGAAATTACACAATTTATTACAAAAGTGAAATTTGGCATTGTTGACCGTATGCGTAACATTGAAGAAAATGAGACATTAGCAATGTCTACCTTTTTAGATCCAAGATTTAAAACGTTTTCCTTTTCTAATCCTACTTGTGCAGAACATATTAAGGAAATTGTTACGAATTCAATTTCGTTATTATATAACTGTCAAGCAAATACCGCAGAAAAAGAAATTGTCGACAATGCTATCCCTAATGAATTTTCTATTTGGAATTCTTTCGATTCGCATATTTCTCATTTTAAACCCAGAAAAACCACAACATCACGAGCAATCATTGAAGTACAAAGATATTTGGAAGACGACCTTATATCGCGAAATGAAGACATTTTAAAATGGTGGAGGATAAATAAAATCAAATATCCCAAGCTCTCTCAAATTGCTCAAGAAAAATTATGTGCCTTAGGTTCTTCGGTACCATGCGAAAGAATATTTTCGAAAGCTGGACAAGTGTTAAATGAACGGCGAACACGTTTAAGTGACAATAAAACGAAAATGTTGCTGTTTTTGAACACAAATTATAAATACATGTAATAACAAAATGTACAAAATCGTGTATATATGTATTTACATTGTATATAATAATTTTAACTAAAATTTGTTGCCTTTTTATAACTTTATTAGTTGTGTTTGCGTATTTGGAAAAATACTCGAACACCCCCTTTTAAAATCAAACCAAAAATTGTTGTTTTGTTATAGTTTTTTAACCTGAATTTCGCAGTTGTTTGTTAGTTTTGAACACAGTTTTAAATAATAGTGATTTTAAAATCACGTTCACTAATCACGGTGTTCCTTAAAAATCACGGGATCGCTCATCTCTAGTGCCCATACAGTTCTATTGCGAGTAAATGACTAAATTGTGCTATGAATGGAAGTAACGGGCATCATGGCATGCCCAGGCAATAAATATGTTATTTTTATGCTGGTAATGTAATTCGATTTCTCAAGAAAATATATTAATGTTGCGAGCACAGTAAAGACTGACGGAAGTGTGCACTTTTCTTTTGTCCACTAGGTTTAAGTATTGAAATACAACGGTTGAGATTTCATTGTCACAGGTGACATTTATTTATCGTTTTTTGGCAAGTGAAAACCGATGTGAAAGCAATTTTTAAAAGTGCTACGGAAAACGGTTAGGGATAACTGATCCGATTCCTTCTTTATAGTTTTTAAATGTTCAGCATAGCAATTATATACATCCTTTATGTTTCGAAACTCTTGCGGAAGGTATACCTTGTTACTTTTATTGCGACAGTAATGGGAGGGGACTGCTGGTAGCTGATCAATAAATGATTTTAAAAGGGCTATACTGGCCTCGTCAGACTTATTGTGAGCAACACGACTCTTTTATTCGCACTTAAAGTTTTTAAACATTCTGTATTATTTTTGACTGATAATAACATGTTTTAGGATATGTGAAGCGTTTTCAACAATAATTGTTGACAAACCTTGAAGGTAGTATCACTAAAATTAATAGTATAACTAAAGCTCCAATGCCTTTTGTTGCTATTTCCTGTTCTTCTTTGAATGCACTTACCCTTCATGCACGATCGCAACCAGTCTTTTTGTCTTATTTTGTTGCCAATACCCTAAAAATATTCATTTATTGCCAATCGATCTGTCTCTGTGAACTTATGACCACATGAGTTTCCACATTTTTTATTTAAGCATGGATTCGGCTGAATGCTAGTATCATGTTTTTTTCTTTTTTGCAGCCTCTTTGGTAATACTTTTTGTTTTTTGCAAGCCCTTTTACCCACACACGTTTCTTCTTCTACGCCATTTGCAAATTGTACAGTATCAGAAGAAGAATCAGTATCACTGTATGGAACGAGTGGATTATCGGCGAAAAGCTGAAGCAAAAACTTAAAGTTTCTTTTACTATTAAAATTAAAGATACTTACCTCTGAATTAAATATCGACATTTTGCACAAACGTTAATCTCACTTAAAATATGTTCTTGTGACTTATTTTGATTAATTTCTCAAAGAGAATTTTGATGTAAATAACAATTCGCTATCAAAAAAAATTTAAACAAACTACCAAGTGCATTTAACTCAAAATTGCTTTTGCTCTTATTTCGTAACGGTATTTCCCAGAGATATGAGATTTTTAGAGATGATGGAAATGATCAAAAATTATCGTTTTTTATCAAAAAACAAAAATCTAAAATGTTGTTGGTTACATCATTTTCGCTATTAGGGCTCGATATGTTGTGCAACCCCCTCCATTTTCGAAATAACGGTATATCTCGAAAACCAGAGCCAATCTTAAAAACCGGCACTGGATTCAGCGTACCCGAGTTAGGTTAAAACGCCAGGTGCCCAGCTTGCTTCAAAAAGTGTAAATTTAATTTTGTAATACATTTAATTTTTAGTTTTTACAATGAATCTCTAATAAGGTTAATAGTATGTTAATTTAAGAAATATGTACATTATCATATATCATTAGAAAGTTGTAAATAACTATATTAATTGTATATGGCCCAAGGGCTTGATAAAATAAGAATTAAAATAAATAAATAAAAAGTGTGGCAATGCTTAAAATCTTATTTGCAAATAGTGTCGTTAATCAGGAATTGTTTTCATGATTAAAAGTGTGGCATTGCTTAAAATCTTATTTGCAAACAGTGTCGGTAATCAGGAATTGTTTTCATGATTAAAAGTGTGGCAATGCTTAAAATCTTATTTGCAAATAGTGTCGGTAATCAGGGGGGTAACTATGTAACTCGATTCGAAAGTATGAACATCTCGAAAGTGGTATTCGATCCGAATTTAAACTCTTACCATGTAACAGTTTCGGATCGAGCGAAAAGTGCTGCCACTAATTGAAATAATTTTGGCACTACTTTCGAATGAATTATTCAATGTTGGCAGCATTTATTACGCAAAATGTCAAAAAAATGAAAATAAAAATAAAAAAGTAAACAAGAAATATTTGTACGTTATAAAAATGGATACGGTTGCCCTTTGGATGGAAAATGAAGACGAGCGATTGGAACGTAAAATCCTACGCGATGGTGTAGATTTTGTGCAGTTGACGGATGTAATGTAAGTAACAATTTATTAAATATGTTGTACGTAACTAAATATTTTTATTTGTAGGTTTGTGCGAAATTTCCGGCTTAACAAGGAAGCTTTTAAATATGTGTTGGAGAGCATTAGTGCGCAGCTACCAACAACACTGAGATCGACTGCTGTAACACCATCAATCAAATTAGGTGCTACACTTAAATTCCTTGGACAAGGTGGGTACCAACACCAAATCGGTCAAGACCGGTTTGCTGGCTTGGCACAACAAACTGTGTCAAACTGCATCAAAGAAGTGTGCAATGCTATAGAGAAGGTGTTGTGTCCCAAGTACATAAATTTCGTCATGAGCGAAGACGAAAAACGAGGTGCAAAAAATTTTTTTTACGCCACGTCTGGAATTCCAGGTATAATAGGAGCTGTTGATGGTACTCACATACAAATAGTCCGGCCATCTAAAAACGAGCACTTGTTTTTCAACCGGAAACTCAAACATAGCATAAATGCAATGGTCGTAAGTATTTCTAACATGATATCATCCCCTAAATATAATAATGCCATTAATACTTACACCGTGTGTGGAATTTGTGGTATTATAAGTGTTTTATTGAGAGGAAGAGATCTTTCAATCATCCCACCTTTTACGAGCACTTTCTTTGATATTTTAGATATGTGATCATACAATGCGCATAAGAGCAGTGAATGGATGTTATGGAGGAGCATCGCACGACTCTCACGTATGGAGCCTGTCGGACGAGCGTCAATTTCTGAAGGATGCATATATTAATGGCGACAAGTCATCGTGGATAATAGGTAATTTAATTATTTCATTATTTAATTCTTGATTTTAATTTATTTTATCCTTAGGAGACTCTGGGTACCCATTGGAGCCATTGATACTTACACCGTACAGGAGCGCCAATGAGCATTCAGCGGAGAGCAGATTTAACAAGCGGTTTTGTAAGGCAAGATCAATAATTGAACGTGTGTTTGGTGTACTAAAGGGAAGATTTCGTTGTTTGCTCGCAGCACGAGAATTACATTATGCACCGGAAAAGGTTGCACAAATATTGAATGTATGCTGTGCATTACACAATATTTGTTTAGAGCATAATGTCGAACTACCTCCAGAAATAGTAAACAATGAAGAAGAAATGGAATTTGCCTCAACAACTGCTTTTGATTCTGAAGGCAGAAATCAGTTCTTAGCCTAAGCCCAAGCTTTAAGAGATCAAATAAAAAACAATTTATAAAATATTCATTCATTTATTTCCACTGAAGTTTTTATTAATTCATTTATAGTGGTTTTACGAGAGAAAAAAAAGTTAAATAGTAATATAACACACTTACATACTAAACAACAAGGGTAGATATAACTTAAAAATTTCGATTTCTTTCAATTTCTAGCATCTCTCTCTTTAAATCAAGCTTTGCAAGTTTAAGTTTTTGATTTTCTACGCTCAACTTTATTTCATGGTCGAATTTTCTTTTTGCAAGATTATAATTTCTCTCTTCTATATCCACTTGTCTTCTTTTGTATCTAACTAAAGATTTTAAATTGCCGTTGACCTCTTCCAAGAGTGAAATGGAGCGCTTGTGGTACTCCGTTTGACCATTGACTTGCTTTTCCAGCAATGTCTGCTTTTTTGGCACAGCGCGATTGAATGGTGATCGTCGTGTGATGGGCGTGCGGGCAGCTGACGAACAACGCGGTGGGGAAGGAGCAGACACCAATTCATCCGCCTCCCTCATATCATTTGTTATGCAGTTGAGCATATATGCAACATCTTGCTCGACGTCGTTACTGCTTGTGGCCGTACCAGTGCCGTCTTCGGTTGCGGGGGTACTGCTGTTTACGCGAAATTTCCGGACCCCCCTCATGCCATCAACCGCCTCCTTCATTTCAAGCAAATCAATAACACCTTCTTCGAGAGCCGTAAATGAACATACTTTTGCCGGACCACCGCCTGTGCCCGAAAAATTAATGCGGTTCTTCCGCAATTTGGCTTTAAGATGGGTCTTGTGATCTGCCCAAACCTAGACAAAAAAAATTTATTTTCATTTATGGGTAAACTATATATTACCTACTTTTTTCCAACCGACCACTTCCCGCATTGGTGGACCGGCTGTATTAAGATCTTCCGCCAATCGTGTCCATAAATTGTTGGTGGCTTGTTTGGCGTCTGGAGCTTTTATATAGCCCTTAGCCAACTGCGGATGCTCTGTCATAAAATTGAGCATAATTGAAATTGCCTTTGCTTCGTATTGATATTTTTCGTAGCATTTTCCCTATTGAAAAAGACTTGTATTGATTTTTTTCTATTAATATACATAAATTTAACAAATACTTACATTTTCAGCGTTTGGTGTCGATTTATTTTAATTTATTTAAGTTTTTTTATATTTCATCCGTTAGCTCAAAATATAACGAGTACAAATGCCAACTTTCGAGCGACTTTGACATCTACATTCGAAGTACATAGTGATGCACATCCGAAAGTAGAGTACAAGTATCCGATAATCGGATACGGCAACCCGAAAGTAGCAAATGTATTTTCGAATTCGAGTTAGTTGGTAGAAAAAATCCGTATCCGTAATATTTAACTATCGAATCGAGTTACATAGTAACCCCCCAGGAATTGTTTTCATGAGCTATTCGCAAATAAAAATTTAATTCATTGTTTATGCGGCAATTATCTCTACTTGCACATATTTGCTTATAAGTGGTGCGTATAAACGTAGTAATAGACTACGTCCTTGTTACAATTAGAAATTATGTACCAAGTTTCGTCAAATAAATTCCAAAGTTGCATCATAATTCTTTGCAGTCAAAGTCAAAATGTATCAACAGTTATACGATGCACAGCTTGTCCTTCTCTACGCATGTGAAAAGTGGAACCCATCCAACCGAAAATTGCAAACAATGCAAACTTTTGTAAACCACTGTCTGCATTAAATTATGCGAATATTCTGGACCAACATCGACACAAGCAGTGGATTCGGATTTGCAAAAAAGTGGTCCTGGGTAGGACACACACTACGCAAATCACAAGATGATGTAACAGGGCCGGACTAAAAGTGGACACCTTAATGAAGCTGAAGGAGAGGTCTTCTTTCCAAGATCATGCGCAGATTAGTAGAAATGTAAGCAACACATTTCTAACGACAACCCCAGATCTTCGTTTACGCCTTCGGTTCCAAAAAGAAATGTAGTTTTTTTGTAAATTATTTCGGTGGCTTTTCCAGTTGCCTTCTATGGATACACATGCTTAACCCATTTACGCCCGCTGTGCCAATTTGGGAACACTTCATTATTTTCGGCTTATGACAAAGTTTTTGACATTATTCAATATATGTATGTTTACCTTATTGATAAACTAAAATTTCAGAAATTTCTATAACATCAAAAAAATTTTTTTTTTAAAGTGTCCGTAGTGTAGTGCCTCTTTAATTCCAAAAAAAAAAAATTTCTTTTGTTTTTGTTGATGTATATGTAATGAATTAAATAATAAAATAAACAATATTTTATTTTTTGACCGGTAGTTTTTGTTTGGGCTTAAATGGGTTAATACAAATTATGATACACAAATAAAATGAAATTTGAATATACAATTTTTCAATTGAACACTGATTTTAAATAAAAGATCAAAATAATGCTATAAAAGCAAAGACTGAGCGTTCAAAGTTTGATTATAAGAAAGCATTTGGTTTTACGGTTGATTAGTTGGGTTAGTCGATGTGTTTTGCGTATTGTGTTAAAATAGAAACACGTCTTAAAAAAAGAAAATTTGATTTTTTTTTTTACAAAATTAATACATATGTGTAAACGAGATTGTGACCCAAAATCAATAGAATAACAAAGTTTAAAAAACAAAAATCAAACAGAATTTCGGTAATTTGGCTTCTCTTTCATTTGTATTAAAATGTATCATTTGTCCTTGCATTTAAATATTAAAAAGAAGGAATGAAAACAAATGTACGTGTATATTAGAAAATTGGGAAAAACATTTACAACCTCTAGCATAGATGGAAAATCATTAACCAAATCAATAAGTTTTTTTTATGTTTTATACACACATGCATTTGCAGAAATTAAATTAAATAAACATTTTTCTTTAGGGTCATGTGTATTTTAATATCTTACAAAATTCAAATATCGGATCTTTTTAAATATTAAATCATTATTTCAGTTTAAATCAGATTTTTTCAGTTTTTTGGTTATACATATATACAGTGAGCGTCACAATTATTTTGCTTATAAAAAAACTTGATTGACATCCATTTATTTATTATATTAAACAA
Organism: Pollenia griseotomentosa; assembly: GCA_963931875.1. Classification (NCBI taxonomy): domain Eukaryota; kingdom Metazoa; phylum Arthropoda; class Insecta; order Diptera; family Polleniidae; genus Pollenia; species Pollenia griseotomentosa. The sequence goes on from OZ007563.1 coordinate 146,588,780, forward strand.
AAATTTTTTATTATCGTGTTGGGAGAAACACAAAGAATTATATTATAAAAAAATTTTGAATATCTTATTCTCTTTATTCGAGATTTTAGAAGGATATAGTGCAGTTTTAAGGTCACAAAAGTATTTTGCTTTAAAAAAAATATCATGTATTTATTACCGTATAACAAACAGATATGTCACAGTGTTTTTAGAAACTGCAGCTAATGGTCGTGGTATAGATTCCACCAAATTTCAGCACTTTTCTTGATTTATTTTTTCCCATTCTTGTAGCAAAACTGGTTTCAAAGTAGTTTTTGAAGATATGTGGTGTTCACGAATCTTTTACTCCAAATACGCTCATAAATTCTTTATTGGATTCAAGTCCGGGCTTTGAAGAGGCTATAGCAAATGTTTGGTGTTATAAAGAATCCACAGTTTAACATCTAAGGCTGTATGCTTGGTATCGTTGTCCTGTTGGAAATAAGAAACCTCTTGATGGAATTTCCATTTCATTTGCACTCGCGTTAAGGTTTTTTTTAAGAATTGACAGATATACATGTCTGTCCATCTATAAAGACCAGATTTCCAACTTGTGAGGCTGACATACAGTCCCAAACCATAACAGAACCTCCTCCATGTTTTACTGTCGGCCTAATATTTTTTATATTAGGGACAAAAATATTATATTTGATTTAATCGCAAAATATTACGGATTTCTAAAAGTCAATATCTTTGATTATAGTTATATACATATAACAATATTTGCAAGGCTAAGATGATTTTTTTAAAAAGCAAAATACTTTTGTGAGTATTAATTAGAGGGCCAAATAGTTTTAATGTCAGAAAAATGCCATGAAATCTCAAGTTTTTGTAATTTTATTATCATATTTGTGTTGTAACATAATATTTTCTCAAAAATTAAACAACTTGTACTTCATTTTTAAGAATTTTTTCAAACTTTATGGAGTAAAAAAAAATATGCAAAATATTTTTGAGACTCACTGTTTGTGTAGATGTGGTTTAGAAAGAAATGTACATTTGTAAATTAAATATTTAGTAAAGATAGTTTAAAAAATTTTAAAACTAACGAAAAATAGCTATAGAAATACAACAAAAAAAAACGGAGAAATTATTTAAAAACCAGTTAGAGTGCTATATTCGGCTGTGCCGAATCTTTGATACCCTCCACCGACAGTTAAAATATTTCCGAAGTCGGCTTTTTATTGGACCTTTGCTAAATTATGGGCCGTTGTTCACAAAAGTTGACAGCTTGATTTTAAGTCTTAGAAAACAATGAGGCGTACTAAAGTGTTTTCCGAGAGTAGGCTTTATATGGGATCTATGGTAAATCAAACAACGATCTTTACAAAATTTTACAGTATGATTTTTAATCATAATTGCCACAAACCAATATGTATTACAATAGCATTATTCGTTACGGTGTTACGCAAACTAAAGTGTTTTCCGAAAAAGGGCTTTATATGAGGCCTATTTTAAATTATAGACCGATCTTTATGAAATTGGACAGTGTGGTTTCTAGTCGTATAAAATTGTGGCAGACCAAAATGTATTGCAATAGCGTTATTCGTTACTGTTTTAGACGTACCGGGTTTTTGAGAGTGGGCTTTATAAGAGTGTTGCAGTTGACAAATCGAATCTTACAAGAGGCCAAACCACTATGAATTTATACACCAAAATTTTTTTCACAAATCTAGGCAATGATGCTAAAGGCTAGCTTACACGGTAATACATTGTATTACGACATGATGTATAATGAGAAAAATCATAACATGTATAAGCAAAACGTATTGAGTAAGAGAGAATACGAAAACAAAATCTGACAAGCGGTCGGTAAATGGTTTTTTTCTAAACCATTTTAGAAACTTATGTATTCTGATCACACCAGGGGTGTATTTTAACAGAGTATATTGAAAGGTGTTAGCATTTTTATACAATAACAAAAACAGCTAAAATCTACTCAGGAAATTTTCATGTGGTTTTTGTAAAAATTGTAAAACTGCAACCATCTGTTTTTTTGTTATTGTTTTTGATTTTACTTAACCTTCATAAGGTCTTTGGGTCAGATCTGACCCATTTTGAAAAATATGTTAAATTTTTTCTAAGAGTGAGTGACTTATCTTTTTTATATTTTATGACTTTTATTTAATTTTAAATGCTAACAACTACGTTAAGTTTTTAGAAAAAAATATTGGCGAACAAAATATTTATAAAATTTTTTGCACTTAAGGTCTTAGGGTCATATTTGACCTGCAGCAAAATTCTGGAATTTTCATTAGAAATTTACAGTTGTTATTTATTGTTTTCACCTCCTAAGACATGCGTTATTTTGAAGTTTACTATTAATGAAGGTAAATGTGTATTAAGTATCGATTAGACTGAAGTTGGCAACACCAAAATTCCGCATTTATTGGTTAGCTGAATTGTTTAGATCAAATAATGAAAGTACAGACAGTTTGTTGGATGTTTCGGAAGGAATTTTTAGAGCAATCATGCTGTTGAACAGATTCAAAAGTCTTTCGGGAGTACTAAGATTTAACAACAAGGATACTCGCAGTGAACGCCAAATTAAGAGAAGTTTGCGCCGATTTGTGAGCTATGAAATCTATAAGTTGATTAGCTATGTCTGGAATATACAATCGTATACAAGCCAATAAATAGGAGCTTTGCCTGAAATGTAGTTCTTGATTTGACAGTTGGTTTGAAATGTCACAGTATGACTGCAGGCAAAAAATTACTAGATAATCAAATTACTTTAGTAGGAACTATATGTAAAAGCAAGAGCTTTTGGCAACTAAAGGCTTTCATAAACGTCAGCTTAACATGGCTAGAATAAAAACTGTTTTGCCAAACGTCGACATTTCTAAGAAAATTTTGGTTTTCAACTTGCCTATATCAAGCAGCTAAAAACATTACCCAAATACTAATTTTCACGAAAAATTGCAAAAAAGTACATGTAGTAGCCGAGCAGAAACAGCACCCGTCATCTTCAACAAAAACCTAGGAAAAAACTGTTTACCAGTCAAAAAAAGGTCGTTGCCAATTAGGTCACAAAACAGATAGATACAACCACTTTATGTTAAATGTACTTTTGTATTCGCAATAAATGTTAACAATAAACACAGCTTCAATATAATAAATAAATCTTAAAATAAAGTGAGTTTTTTTTTAAATTTTCTATTTGGGTCAAATTTGACCCGAAGACCGTTAAAGACCTTATGAAGGTTAAACCATCCGTGTAAATATGAAATATATTCACAACAGACTTTTAATTTTTTCTTTTAAACACCACGATAATTTCATATTATTTTGATTCTACAAAGTCGTAATACATTCTATTACCGTGTAAACTAGCCTTAAGTGTTATATAAGTGTTATACTTTCTTGTTCTTATACCCTTCGCCACAGGTGGAAAAGGGTTTGTATAAGTTTGCTATTCCGTTTGTAATTTCTACAATATTAATCTAAGACCCTATAAGGTATATATATTCTGGGTTCTTATGACTAGCGAAGTGTCTGTCCGTGTGTGTGTTGAAATGGGTTTGCCAAAGACTCCAGATATGATAGGGATTGTTATAAGCTTATATCCGATATGCTCCGGATATATTTGCTATTGTAATTTATCCAGATCGGTCTATAAATGCCTGATATATTAGCAAAAAACCACGACTGCCTCTAACTTTTTTCATAAAATGTAATGTCGTCGTTGTTTTCTCTTAATCCATTATAAATATATATAAAAAAAATTAAAAATGATCGCAATAACATAAAAAAGACGGGTCTCCAAAATAACGTCTAGCAACGAGAGAGCTTCAGAGAGATAGCTTCACTATTAAGCCTGGTACTCTGTTCAACATTTCACGTGAAATACTGTCAAAACGCATATGAAAAAAACTTGTGCGGAATTCTATGAAATAATGTTGATTGAGTTGTACTCTGTTCATTTTGTGAAAAAGTTCTGAAATTTTTCTGGCTACATTTTTTTACAACTCGAAATAATGTAAGCTGCACTTATTTATCGTGAAATTTTAAGCAAAAGCAAAAAAGTATGAACTGATTATTAATTAAGAACTTAAAATAACACAACCGGTAACAGTTTTTTATCCATTTTTACTTTCTTTTTTATTAAAAAAAATTATTTAGGTTTGTTTACATACGCAAAACAATGCTGCATACTTGCAGGAATAAAAACGTCAAATTGTATAAACTCACATAATAGGTAACATTGATAAATGTCAAAATTTTCGTGGGAAATTATTAATGTTGCTCAACATTTTTCACAAATTTGAATAGAGTAATAGGCTTTAGAGAGATAGCTTCAAAGTGATTGCTAACATTTGCAAAATACGTAAATAATAATAATGGTCAAATTATTTTTTGTTGTAAAATAATTAACTTTAGATTAATGGTGTTTTCTTTTCTACAAAAAATGTGACATTTTATTTTAAAAAAATTGCAATATAGTGTCTGTTTCTTAAAAATTTTGCTCCCAAAAAGGGTGGCTTGTTTTATTCTAAAAAACTCATCCTTTTCGGGAGCAAAATTTTTAGGAAACAGACACCAAATTGCATTTTTTTTAAATAAAATGTCACATTTTTTGTAGAAAAGAAAACACCATAAGTTGGTTTTTTTAAGACATTTATTCTAATATATGCAAAATCATTTCAAAAACTTAGAGACAACAAAATAACCTTTCCGAAAGTTTACTTTTAAGGTGCAATCAATATAATGAAAATTTAAATTCAATATTTGAGAAAATAACAAAATGAAAAATCTACATCTTAAGCCTTAAAATGTAGATTTGTCAACAAATTTAACTCAAAACTCTTATCTTACATAACCGATGGATTATAATCCCAAACTGCTTAATAAAATTTGCCACCTTTATTGTTATTTTCTTTTGAGTTTTTCGAAAGTGAGCGTCTTTTCAACAGACGCACATACGGGCCAAAGGCGGTAATTTCATGGGTTATTAAAAAAAATTCAAGTACCGTAAAAACTAAAAGTTCTCTCTTAAGTGCACAATTCTACATTATTAGGCAATAAAATAAATGTCAAATATTTTACATTGTGAGAGAAAAGCGAAAAATGAGGGGAAAAAAGGCTTTTTGCCTAATTAAATCCATTAACTACAAATAATTTTTAAAAGGCAACAAATTTAACCATCAAGTTTAGGCATTTTTTTTAATGGTTTGATTAAATTTGTAAAAAAAATTGTTTGTGGAAGTGCTTTGTTGTTTAAAAAAAATGGACTTTCTCGGTTTAAGTGGACATAAATATATAAATTGGGCTCAACTAAGCAGAGACATAAACTTTATTTTAAAGGTTAAATAAATGAGCGTTATTTTAAAATAAATTATGCTTCGCATCGATTCGCCTTAGAAGTTATGAACGAATTAGTACCAACAAGCGTTAAGTTTACCAACAAAAAGGCCTTTGCGACTTCTGCTTTAACTTTTACTGCTGTTTTTATTGTTATTGTCATTGTTTTATTATTATTATTTTTTTTTTGTGATATGCAAAATGTCGTGTTTCACGCGTGATCGTGGTGATATTCAATGTCAAGCAATTACGCGGAAGCGTGCGTGCTCAAGAAAAATCACGTTTATTAATTCATTAATAATTTTTTGTATTGGGGGTACCCGTCTCCTCCTCCTATACCACCAAGATTTTGTTGGAACATGCAGTTGGTTTTAAGAGTTACGCACAACAAGTTTGATATACTTCACTATTTTACTTAGTTATTCTGATTATAATTGTTTGTATGGGGGTACCCGTCTCCCCCTCCTATACTACCTAGATTTTGCTGGAATATACACTTTTTCTTAAGAGCTATGCACATTAAATGTATATGCCTTTCAATTGTAGTAATTCAGATATAAGCAAAAGAATAATTTTTTATGGGGGTGCCCTTCTCCCCCTCCTAACCACCAAGACTTAGTTGGAACATGCAGTTTGTTCAAACTCACTATTGTAGCTGAGGAGATATGAATTGATTCGATAAAATAGGATTCATGTCCCCAGGGTGAGACGGACATGGCTAAAACGGCTTAAAATTACTCAAGGACTTACAATATATATATAAATGACACATTTACTACACCCTCTTCACAACTAGTTGTGGAGGGTATACACATTTATTAAAAAGCATTATAATTTTTAAAGGTTAATGTTAAAATAAAAGTTTAAATACAAATTAAATCAAAATTGCAAACATGGGAAATCCAATTACGTATACGAACTTAAATAAAGTATAAATATAAAAGACGAGTATATATCAAAAATCTGATCTGTTTCTGGCAGTGAATCTCTAATTGATTGATGAAATTTAAAATGTATATACTCGTAGTGAAATGTTTGGCTATTTTGTTTTTGCAATGTGTTGTAAGACCTTTTTGTTTTATTGAAGAAATATTTAAAAGAATTATTATGTAACGATATAGGCAAATTAGGAAAATTTTTAAAGTTAACCCTTGATCTTTGTATCATGTTATTATCACACTCTTTTTTTCGGAGTGGTCAAAATAACCATATTTGAGTTTCATTGCAGAGCTATCTCTTTGAAATAAAATAGAGAGTAGCTTTAAAAACGATATTTTTACTGTGTGCGAAAAAATCGCCAGTGAAACCGGTTTCCAATTTTTGTTATCAAAGTGATTTAGTAAACCCCAAATGGACCCTGATAGATTTGTTTTTGTATTCGATACCATAGTGCTGTGCATCGAATCAAGAGGCATAATTTTTTGTCCTGATAATAAAAACGTTATTTAACATAATTAAATAAGTAATTTAAATTTTAAAGCAAACAAGTTAGAGTGTTATATTCGGCTGTGCCGAATCTTTGATACCCTCCACCGACAATTTGAATATTTCAGGAGTGATATCCATATGATGTCTATTAATTATAAATTTATCTTTATAAAAACAAACATCAGCATTAAAATTGGTTTATATGGGGCCTAGGGTAAATTATGGACCGATCTTCATGAAATTTCACAGCGTGATTTCCAGTCGAATAAAACGAACATTTGCAAAATTTCATATCATTTCGTGCATTGCTCAATCATTTATGTTAGTTTTTGTAACAAAATTATCAATTTTTTAAAGTGGTGGTTCCACATTTTGATTCATAGCTGTGATCCTACTGAACCGATTTGGCTGGATTTCAATCCAAACTGCTTAGGATAACTAAAAGCAATTTGACACCCTGTGTTTTTATTTCTTTTGAGTTTTTGGAAAGTGAGCGTGTTTTCAACAGACGGACATACGGACATGGCTAAATCGACTTAGAATTACTCAAGGAGCCAGAATATATATACTTTATGGGGTCTGAGGTGAATAATAAAAAAGCTTCACACGGAATGACAAACTTAGTATGTATACCTCTTCACAACTTATTGTTGTGGAGGGTATAATAACTTAGCGAAGAATGCGTTTTTCTTTCATCCAAAAGTTCTAGGTATTCTAGTTCTAGTGCAAATAATATGCATATTTTCTTGAACAACTGAAGCCGGTAGAACAAAATTATTGGTCCGAGTTATCTGATATTGCTATATGAACATAATGCCTCTTCTTTAGGTTTAATTTTTTATCGTTACCAAAATTTTAGTCGCCAAAAATACAAGCAAATCTAAATTTGGTATTATTTGGTATTTGTATGACGTGCTAAATTCCCAATTTATATTTTTGATAAAAACTCTGAAATTTATTGTTGAGGGAAAGCTAGTTTCTATGCGCATTTCACTGGTTGCTTAGGCCAGATCATCAGGAAACCTAACGTTAAAATAGATTTTGCTGCAAATTTGTCACTTTGCTTTGCAAAACTATAAATTTTTACACTCAAAAGAAAAATCAATCCATCCGTACTCAAATCAATCCGAAGCGGTATCAATAGTACGGTGAGTACGGATTTTCTTGAATCAAGTACAGAAAGATTGATTCAAGTTCGGATTTTCAATCGCAAAATACTTAAATTATCCATATTTAATCACGATTTCGTACTTGAAATAATCCGAAAATAAGATTGATTTAAGTAAAACTAAGATGGACTTGATTCAAGAATTATAAAATTGTTTTAATCCGAATTCGTACTAAAAATAATCCGAAAATGAGATTGATTTAAGAAAAACTAAGATTGAATCAATCTCAAAATGCGCTTGATTCAAGTATTAAAGTTGATTTTATCCCGAATTAGAAAGAAAAAATTATTATATTAGATTTACTTACCCGTTTTATACCTTACAGAAAGATAAAACACCAACATCATGCCCGATATGTTTTTAACTTTAGAAATCTTAGGTACATATTCAACCAAAATATAAACTAAATGAGAAGCAAGAGTTCAAATTTAATTTTTAACCCTTCGTGGTACACATGGGTCTGGTTAGACCTTTTTTCAAAGTGTATAGAATGTCAAAACATGCTTAAGCCGGAGGGTTAAACACAACGAAAAGTTTAATCTCTTTTTTACTTGATTTACATAAAAAGAACGGAAATCAAAAAATATGCTGGTTTCGATTTTCCTGCGGTTATGTCTCGATATGTTAACAATATTTAACTCTTTTCATCAAACTATTAAATTCACCATTGAGAAGAAATGTTATTTTAAACATTCTTACTTATATACATTTATAATAATGAGTTGAGATTCAAACATCAGATATAAATATGATTTTTTTTTTGTCTTTTTCGGCCAACGTCGATTTTTCAAATTTCTGCCATTTCTTTTTATGCAAAATATATCTTACATTGCATTGTAAAACTCATTTTTGTTTAATAGTGTTAGTTTAAAAAATATGTACATATGTATGTATGTATTCATGCTACGTGAAAATTACCTTATTAAAATCAAACTGATGTTTTTTTCACTAAATTTTCTTCGCATTTATGCCGTATACGTGCAGAATTGAGTAGTCAAGAAAAATTCAGTACTTTTGTACATTTTAAGACGGAAAATACCAAAAGACTCCCGCGAAATTAAAGAAATACTTTTTTTTAACTTTCAAGCAAATGTTTTTAATTTATATAAGTGTTGAAGGAATGATTTTGAAAATTAATAGAAAATTAAGATTCGGAAAAATTGTGGTGGAAAAGAATTCTTGGAAAATAATGAGTGATTTTTTAGCTATTATCTTTTTGGCAACACTGGTTTAAACAGCTGACGCACGTTTGGTGTTTTGCAAATTATTGAAAATTATCAAAAAATTTATCGAAAAATTGTGTTCAGCGACGAAGCTTATTTTTGGCTCAATGGGTACGTTAATAAGCAGAATTGTCGATTTTGGAGTGAAGATCAGCCAGAAGCATTGCAAGAGCTACCAATGCATCCAGAAAAAGTCACAGTTTGGTGCGTTTATGGGCTGGTGGCATCATTGGACCGTACTTCTTCAATGATGATGCGAATCGTAACGTAACTGTAAATGGTGAGTGTTACCGTGAGATGATATCCAACTTTTTTGCCCAAAATGCAATAGCTTGACTTGCATGACATGTGGTTTCAACAAGACGGTGCCACATGCCACACAGCACGCTTAACAATGGACTTTTTGAGAGGCGAGTTCGGTGAACATTTTATTTCACGATTGGGACCGGTCAATTGGCCGCCTAGATCGTGCGATTTAACGCCTTTAGACTATTTTTTGTGGGGCTATGTTAAAGCTCATGTCTATTCACACATGTCCGCTTCAATTGACGCAATGGACGACAACATTGAAGCATTTATTCATGAGATAACGGCCGAAATGTTGGAAAGAGTATGCCAAAATTGGACTAAGCGGATGGACCATTTGAGGCGCAGTCACGGTCAACATTTGCATGAAATAATCTTCAAACATTAAATTATATGGACCGTACTATCGATTCAAATAAAGATTTCATGCATTTTTTCGGAATTATATGTTTTTTTTTTTTAACTTTCCTATAGCTCTTAAAAAATCACACCTTAGTAACGTGTGGACCAAATATTACCTTAAGTGCAAACATTTCGATAAGCACCTCTTTTGTTATGGTCTGCCACTCAAAACGGACGACTGAATTTCTAATAATACAACATGTGGCAGCTAATCTTGAATTAAAATATTGGCAATATTTTCGCTGCGCATAACAATTAATTTGAGAAGAAATTTAAAGGTGTTGTTTTGCACTAATTAATCAAAGTTACTCGCGTAACAACATTTTATTTTTTTTGTAAAAAGTAAGGCTACGTAATAAAATAAAGGCACTTAACAAGTATTTGACGTCCCGCACGTAAGAAATATTTTTATTCAACATTTGTTTAATAAAATAACTTTTGGTAGATCAAAAAGCATTTAGCAGGTCTTTTTTTAAGTTTGTAAGTTGATTTAGCAATTGTCTCGCGCCAAAGATGGCTTTGTGAGACGAGTTGACAAAATAAGTGTATCTTATAATTATGTAACAATAAGTTTTATAAATATTATAAATAATTATTTTCATTTTTACATCTTTTATAAAAAGAACAAAAAAATTATTCAAGAAGCATTTCTATTCGTTCTAAAAGGTATTCCTTTACATTTTTCTTAAAGATGGATAACTAGAGTTTTTCTTTTCCCGGACTTCCCGCTCAATACAAATCGATTTTATTTAATCCAATTTATTTTAACAAATAACATTTCCTGAGATCAATTAAATAAGTTTATATCTGTGGTTTTCACGAATAATCGCGTAAGTTATAAAACCAAACTTTTCAGGAGAGCAAAAACAATTATTTTTTTCAATTGCGGCTTCTGTAGATGCTTTTTTAAACTTTTTTCTTTACTATCCTCTTAACAGTGACTTTCTACGTATTATACATAGTTTTCATGAAAAAATCCTCACAGGATCACAATCTGTAAAAGGATTAAAAATGCATATGTTTGATTGACTCATTAAGTGTGTGCAATATAACATCATATCTCCACATAAGTTCTTTTTTGTGAAAATAAATGTTATCATTTTAATCACACATGATGACTTACGTTGTTATTTTTAGCACACAAGTTGGCGACATATTCAGAGTTTTTGATACTCATAGCACAACGTATGGACTTAAAATTACAAACAACCGCTCATCTGCTGTTGTTGCAACTAAAGAAGTCAACAATAAACGCACATGTACATATAAGTTGTTATTAATAGAAAAATTTTCAAAAAATACTTTCATATTTTTTGCACGAATAACAACATAACATCACATATGCTTTTTATTTGGAAACATATTCAGCAATTTTACAATTTTTGGCGATGTATGTCAACAAAAAGCGTTATAATAGCAAATTATTTTATTAAACAGTTAACTTAAGTTGTTTTTAGCAGAAAAAAATTAATAATACTACATTATATTCTAAAAAGCTTAATACTTATAAAAACCTAATGCAAAATGTAGCACTTTGACATCAATATCTCAATTTCTGTAAAAACCGACTTACGCGATTATTCGTGAAAACCACAGACTTATTGTATGCGTAGTCCAGCAACTCTAATCGAATCTGCGGTTTTAAGGGATCCCATAAAATTCCCCTCGGTCTATTTGTAGTTGAGCGTTTAACAACAGCATCTAATACAACTAAGAACAGCAGTGGTGATAATAAACACCCTTGTCTAACCCTAGACGTTGTCTTAAATGGGGTAGACGTTTCACCATTATGTAACACGGTTAGGGATGCAATATCGCTCTGAAAAACATCGATGTTTGAAGACATCGATGTTTCCACGATAAGCATCGATGTTAAAAAACATCGGTAAAAAACACGACACATCGATGTTTAAAACTACTTTGCAATTATACTTACGGACTGCTTTAATTCTTCTTTGCTGCTGAAAATATTAAGGCCCAACTATAATATACATATGCAATCAGTTACGCGGATTCATATTCATATTCGCACAGGTGCTTGAGCCAACTTAAGGAACTTAATAATACATATATTTATGCAATGCACAGTATGCATGCATGAACATAAGAGCGACTCACCAAAAAAAGTGCTCGATGTACTCTCCTAAAAATGAACCTTGGAATTTTTTAAGATGACATTTTACATATTTTGGCTCCAGCTTTGACCTCTCGTGAGCTGCACCATTTTGAAAAAGGGTATATTTTTGCATGTTTTGTTAATTTGAGAATCTGTTTCCTTACCAACATATACAAATAGGCTATCGTAAGAAAGGTTTTTTTAAGGCGCGTTCAACTGTAAATACAATTTGTCCAAGGACGATTATCCATGTCTTTGTTTTAAGGATATTCTTTAAAAAAATAACGGTTTTTGAATTTTTTGTTCGGGGTTGTTTGTAATAAAAATGCCAAATTAACATATTTTAATCTTTAGTCGATTTAATTAAATACGTTTCTCAGCTTTTTTTGAAATTCGTGCTAGTTCGCGTTTTGGCAAGAATGCAATGGGGTGGTAACCCTTCGTTTTAAATAGGGCAATATTGGTATTAAATTTTTCTTTTGTCAGGTACATCATTGTTGTATGTAAATAATTTAGATTTTTGCAAGTTAGATGCATTTTACACGGTGCTCTGGAATATATACATATAAATGGAATTTTGTGGTAAATCTAATATGATAGCGGATTTAGTTTCTAGATCATGTATGGATGAAAATAGTACTGAATGCAGACGTGTTTTTTTCTTTTAACTCGACATACGATTTTTTTTTAACATAAATAAGTGTATATTTATAATATAATATTATTTTTTTTTTTTAAATAATATAAGATCAGCGAATGAATGGACGCTTTAAAATAATTTTTAATTAGTGAACATAAAATTTATAATACAAATATTAAAAATTACAATTAACAAAACATTTCTTGTTTTTCTTTATTCTTTGTTTTTTATTCACGGGGTTTTTAAACAACAAATAAAAAGAAGAGCACAATTAAACAAACAGTAATATATAAAAACAACTCTTACGAATGCGTATAATGCAAAAACAATAAAACATAATGAAAGAAATGCTTATGTTACAGTGAGTGTTGACGAAACAAACGTAGAAACAAAAAAAAGAATCGATGATAGCAATTACTTAACGGCTAAACCTATTACTCGAACGCGTTCCCTCTCACCCTCTTTGTTTACAAATACGGTCGATCGTAATACAATATCAAGTTTGTTAACTGCAAGCGTTGCCGCAGAGCCAAAACAAACTTTAATAAGTGATGATACGGTTAACCCCAAAACAGCCGCTATGGACAACCCAGTAACTCAAGTAAAAACTTCTCAAAAGCCTACAGTACAAGTTGGTATGGACAGGTACATAACAGTGCTTAAACGGGGACGCAGCCCTACCTCTGCAGCAGTTGCTTCGACCTCAAAAGTACCTTCGTTTGATAGAATAAATTCTCAAAATCGTTTTGCAATTCTTGAGGACGAATCCTCAGAAGCACCAAACGTGATAAAATCATCCAAGCCTCCCCCGATATATCTTAGGGAGCAAAGCTCAAATGAGCTTATAAAGAGTTTGATCTCGGTGATAGGTGAAAATTCGTTTTACGTAGCTGCAATCAAGCGTGGTAGTATAAACGAGACAAAAATACAAGCAAATCATGAGAATGATTCCCGCAAAATAATTAACAAATTTGAAGAACTAAAAAAAAGTTTTTATACATACCAACTGAAGAGCTGTAAAGGCCTTCAGGTAGTGATTAAGGGAATTGACTCATGTGTGGACCCATCAGAAATAAAAACTTTCTTGGAAGAAAAAGGCTTCAAAATAAAACATGTGGTAAATATTAAAAATAGGGAAAAAAAATCCCCAACCACTATTTCGAGTGGAGTTGGAGCCCGGCGACGTTAAGCAAAGAAAAAACGAAACGCACCCTATTTACAGCTTAAAATATATACTGTACAGAAAAATCACAATAGAGGAACCGCGCAAAAGAAATGGACCCGTTCAGTGTTTGAACTGCCAGGAATATGGTCATACTAAGGAATACTGCTACTTACCCCCTGTTTGCGTAGTATGTGGTGAGCTACACGGTACAGTTCTTTGCGATAAGTCTAAAACCGACCCCAACGTAAAAAAATGTAGGAACTGTGGCGGTAATCACACGGCCAATTATAGAGGATGCCCTGTATATACTATCGTCAAGCAGTCGGTTGGACCGAAAACTAATCCCCCTCAAATGCAGGTAACAAATCAAGTAAACAATAATGACATTCAGGCCCCGCAGCCTAGTAATTACAGAACCTCTTACGCTAACGTCCTAAAATCAAACCATGGGCCAATGCAAGGTGCTTCGCCAAGTAATGATGGCACTCCAGTTTCTAATTTAAGTCGTCTAGAAAAAACCATGGAAACATAAGTGCAAACAGTAAATAATTTTACGAACACAATGGGTAATATGATGCAGGAAATTCTTAGAATGCAATCGATGTTATTGCAAACGGCATCTGCCAACATAAAAATGAATTAGAATACTTTCTTAAAAATGAACAAATTGATGTCATGATGGTTTCTGAAACTCATTTGACCTCAAGAAATACGTTTAAAATCAATGGTTATATACTATATGATACCAAGGACCCTCGAGATAAAGCTTGTGGAGGTTCTGCCATTTTAATAAAAAATCGAATCAAACACTACCTAATGTGTAATCATCGTAAAGATTATCTCCAAGCAACGAACATTTGTGTTGAAGAGCTAAATCGAAACATAGTTATTTCATCCTTATACTCACCACCTAGATTTGTAATATCAGAAAGCCAATATTATAAATATTTTAAATCATTAGGATCGTGTTTCCAAGCCGCTGGCGATTATAACGCTAAGCATACCTTCTGGGGGTCACGTCTTATAACACCAAAGGGTCGTGTTTTATTTAACACAATTTCTAAAATGGATTTAAATGTGGTAGCGAGCGGACAACCAACATATTGGCCTACTGATCAGCAAAAATTCCAGATGTCATCGATTTCGACGTGGTTAAAAACATCCCCATAGAAACGATTCATGTTGAAGCTTCCCTAGAATTATTTTCCGACCACACACCTACAATTGTTACTCTAATGATCCCTAATAGAATTGTATTCCGCCCAGTACACCGGAGTACGTAGATCGCTCTATTGACAATTTTGACAGTTTTCTGAAACTAGCTGTTCAACATTCCAGTATTGCCCCAAAAAAACAAAAAATATTAAAATATTTTCCACAGATGTCGAGCGTCTCTTGTCTGAAAAAAGGAGAGCTCGTAGAGAGTGGCAATTGCACAGATCCCCTCAACTTAAGAAACTACTAAAAGAGTGTATAAAAAGACTAAGAAAGTTATTGCTTCTCTGGAAAAATATCTCAAGGAACTTGATGCAACCCCACAATCAGACTACTCATTATGGCGTGCAGCTAGAAATCTAAAAAGGCCAGTTGTCTCTAAGCCACCATTAAGAAACTTAAATGGAAGTTTGGCAAGAAATGATGTTGAAAAAGGAAATCTGTTTGTCAATCATTTAAAAAACGTATTTACCCCAAATATATCTCACGATATTGCGGTCGAGTTACCACCTGTTGCTGCTAGAGCAGCTGTTCCCCTAAGACTTGAGATAAGAGAAATCGAAAAGGCTATTTATGAGTTAAACCAAAAGAAGGCTCCTGGTTTTGATAAGATCAGCAACAAAATGCTTTTGCAGCTACCCAGCACAGCAAAGAAAATTATTCTTTTGATTTTTAATGCTATCTTACGCCTTGAATACTATCCTCAAAAGTGGAAGGTTTCCTTAGTCACCATGATACCTAAACCAGGAAAGGATCACACAAAAGTTGAGTCATATAGGCCTATAAGCTTACTTTCTAATATATCAATGCTGTTTGAGAAGCTGTTAGCGTCAAAATTAACCCCAATTCTTAACGAAAACAGATGTATTCCTAACCACCAATTCGGCTTTAGAAGAGAACACAGCACAATTGAACAAACCCATCGTATAGAAAACGCAATAAGAAAAGCCTTTGAAGAAAGAAAATATTGTTCCGCTCTCTTCATCGATGTTTCTCAAGCTTTTGATAAAGTCTGGTATGGAGGCTTATTATACAAATTGAAGCTAAACTTACCAGTAAGCACACACAAGCTATTAGAAAGCTACTTAGTCGGTCGAAAGTTTATTATTAAAGAAGATGATTATTTAAGCTCTCCTCAGCTAATTGACGCTGGAGTCCTTCAGGGAAGCATCCTGGGCCCACTTTTATACTTAATATATATCGGGTGTTTTTTTCAGTGGTATAGAACTTCGAATTGAAATAAAACACAAGAAAATCGTTTTAATGACCATCAATTTGGCTTTATTGGAAGGATAATTTTATGCCATTAATGTTTAAATATGATTTCAGGCATGTGGCCGCCGCGGCTGGCTCGAATAAAGCCAATTCTACAGGTCCAATTTTCAACCACTTTTTCGAGCATATGGGGCCGTATGTCGGCAATAACGCCACGAATGTTCGCTTCCAATTCCCCTAACGTTTCTGGTTTGTTGGCGTAGACGAGCGACTTCACATATCCCCAAAGAAAATAATCCAATGGTGTCAAATCACACGATCTTGGTGGCCAATTGACAGGTCCATTCCGCGAAATTATGCGCTCATCGAATGTTTCCTTCAATAAATCGATTGTGGCGTGCGGTGTGTGGCATGTAGCGCCGTCTTGTTGGAACCACAACTCATCCACATTCATGCCATCCAATTCGGGAACAAAATAGTCGGTTATCATGGCTCTATACCGGTCTCCATTAACGGTAACTGCCTCTCCAGCATTATTTCGGAAGAAGTATGGCCCAATGACTCCACCAGCCCATAGAGCATACCAAACAGTCAGTTTTTGTGGATGTAATGGCGTCTCAAGGGTCTCATGTGGATTCTATTCACTCCAAATGCGGCAATTTTGCTTGTTGACGTAGCCATTCAACCAAAAATGAGCCTCATCACTGAACAAAATTTTGCGATGAAAATCAGCATCGAGATCAATCTCATTTTCGGCCCATACACCAAAATCACGACGCATTGCATGGTCTCGCGGCTTTAATTCTTGCACAAGCTGGATCTTGTAAGGTCGCAAGCCAAGATCTTTGCGCAAAATCTTCCATAAAGTTGATGGACAAAGCTCCAATTGCTGTGCACGGTGGCGAATCGATTCATTCGGGTCCTCTTCAACACTTTGCTCTACAGCGGCAATTGTTTCTTCGGTGCGCACTGTTCGACGTCTCTGCGGATGCGTATTATCACATAGAGTAAACGTAGTGCGAAAACGATCCATGGTTAACCGAATTAATTGCTCTGATGGACGATTATGTCGACCATAAAATGGACGGAGCTTGCGGTAAACTTCGCGAACTGAACCGTTATTTTCGAAATAAATTTGCACGATTTGCAAGCGTTGTTCTTTTGTCAACCTGTTCATGATGAAATGGCAAACCAAACTGAACATAAATGACATTAGAGTTGCCAGATTTGACCACAAAATGCCAGTTTTATCTCTATTCGAAAAACAAACCTGTAAAAAAAACACCCGATACCTCGGATATGCCAACAAACAACTACTTCCAAACTTCAACATTTGCTGATGATATAGCTTTTCTAAGCGTGCACGAAAACAGTCAAGAAGCACCTCGATACCTACAGGATATTATATTTCAACTCCAACTATGGTTAAAGCAATGGTGGATAAAGATCAATGAGCAAAAATGCGTACATATCACATTAACCTTGCGTCGGGAATCATGCCCCCCTATTACAATAATCAAATAATTCCTCAACATTCGCATGTAAAATATCTCGGTATACATCTGGATCGGCGATTTACGTGGAAATACCATATAGAGGCAAAATTAACTCAAATGAAACTAAAAGCCATTCAAATTTATTGGCTTATTGGAAGAAACTCTGTCCTTAGTCTCGACTGCAAACTTCTTCTTTACAACTCCATCTTAAAGCCAATCTGGTGCTATGGTATTCAGTTATGGGGCACTGCCTCGGCCTCTAATATAGAAAAAATTCAAAGGCGCCAAAATAAAATTCTTCGAATAATCACGTCTGCCCCTTGGTATGTAAAAAACTCAAATATTCACAAGGATCTCAATGTTCCATTAGTCAAAACTATGATTACGAAATATGCAGTAAAATACTTAAAAAGGCTCGAATTACATCCGAACCTACTAGCACGAAATATTTTAAATGATAGCGGCCACACTCGCTTAAGAAGAAGAGACACTGCAGCACTTATACAGTTAGATGAGCGATAAAGGCTAGATTACACTATCTCACAAGTCTTATGTATTCCATAATACTTTGTGAGATAGAAATCTAATGAGTTTTGTTGCGACTGTCAAAAAATCTAATTTAACATGACAACTTGTGTTCACACCATCACACAAAGTATAAACACATGAAATAAAATGCAACCCTGATACAATGAAAAGTATTATTGTTTAGAAATTTTTAAAAAAACGATGAAGTCGTATGGGATGTCAAACTTTTATCATAATACTTGTCATTTTTGTGACACATTGCATTCACACTATCACACTTTGTCATATTGCTTAAGTTTTTGACAAAGTATAATAGTGTAATCTAGCCTTAAACACCTATATAAGTGAACAGAACCCGTGATGAAGAAAATTTTTGTCTGGCACTGGCAGGACATAATTGTTATAATTTCTCCATTTTTGCTTCTAACTGGCACAGATTTTCCAGAGTATTAACCTGAGCAATATCAGTGCATTTCAAAATGAAGTGGCAGCTTCTTCACCATCTTTGGCTTGCACAGCGTCTTCTTCAAATATTGACGTGCTTGAAAATGATTCTCAACTCAGACCTTTTAACAGCCGATCCCGAAACAAGCGTTATACTTAACCTAACTAGAAGAGGAAGCAGGTGGACCAGAAACAAATGTACAATTTAACTGCATCGTGAATGAAATATGGAATGATTCGCCTGAATTCAAATCGATTATCTGGAAAAAGAAATATCTGCAGTTGCATGTTAACGAAATTGTTTTCGTGGTTAAAAACAAATGCCCGATGATCTGGCAAATCTCAGAACGCCACTCGATTGCTTCCGATATTTTGTTACTAATAAGTTTTTTGAGTTCCTAGCCGAACAAATGAATCTATATGCTTGTCAGTCAAACATTGAATCCAGATTCATCACCAATGCAATAGAGAACCAAAAAGTTATTGGAATTTTGATGTTTATGTCAGTCTATCGTTATCCCAGCATTTGTGAGTATTGGGCACGACATTCTTTCGAGGCAATCAGACAGACAATGTCACGCAACCGATTTGACGAAATTAGAAAAATGTTGCATTACAATGACAACTCTGCGGATCATAGACACGACCGTTTGCATAAGGAAGAACGAGGAACTCAGTTGCCGAAATTTCGCACAGAAGTGGCTGAATCACTATGTGCTGTTGGTACCAATTCTGAAAAGCGGCAATCGGGTAGACCAACGACCACTCCACAGCCTAAACCAAAGAAGTGTTATATCCCTCCGGATGACGTACGATATGACAATATTGGCCATTGGTGTATATTTACTGACAGAACATGAAAAAAATGCAAATTGCCAGGATTTAAATCGGAAACCCAATCGTACTGCACAAAATGTAAACTTAACCTTTATAATTCTACATCAAAATCTTGTTTTATGAAATTTCTTGTTCGTACCTAAATTTTTTATTATGTTTCATTTATTTTCATTAAATTCCGTTCATTTTTGCTCAATATAATAAAATTTAAACTAAATTGCTTACACATATTTTTTGAGTTCTGACGACCCGAGCCCGTCTACAGGCGGGCTACAATTTTTTCCATCCCCAGGCTAAAAAAACAATTTTTTTAAAATTTTAGATGACAGATATTTTTTTGAAGTGTTTTAAACATTGCTTAATTTTATGAGCGAAATCAAAAATTTGGGAGTTAGAGGGTTAAGTCGTATTGGAGGATATATGGTGACTAATGGACCGATAACCATGAACGTTGTTAAATAATTTTTTAATCGTGATAGTGATTTATGAAAGTGTATTTATATTGCTCTACTATTTTGAACAATTAAAAGTGTTTTAATTGATATTTAAAGTTTTAATTGTATTGTGGTTGTGCACTGTCTGTCTATTTACTGGATTGTTTTAAATAATTGTTAACCGGGATTAGTAAAATTCTAAAACTTTTCGCTTTAATTTTATTTATAATCAATTTGTTTAACATTAAAGAGTCACTGACTTATTAGCCCGAACAAGTGCATAAGGACCAAGAGTATATACAATTTCGATTAATATTTCGTGGTTTTATACACGGAATATTAAACTGAATATAGAGAATTCAAACTGCGTAATTTGTTTTTAGTTTATAAACTGAAAATAACTCATGCTACATTTTACGCAAGCAACTTTCGTTGCTACTTTTTTTGTTTATTTTTTTTTTAACATAAATTTCGTTAATAAAACGAAAAAAATCATTTGTAGTCAAATCTATCTTAAATCTTAAACAAAATTTTTATGTTTAAGAAAAAAAGTTTCTTAAAATCCTTCACATTAAATTATGTTTTTTTTTAATTCACATATGATTTGAAATAATTTGTTCAATATTCTAAATAAGTGACCAAAATTCTGAAGTTGTAAGCTTCGTTCCCAATGGCAGCAATATTTTCACTTGGTGTTCACAATAAAGCAAAAATTATTTCGCAACCTCAAACATTTTCAATTAAGAAAATCTTTGCAAATTTTTCCCCGAGCAATACTGCGTATTTATTTTTTTTTTAAATATTTAGTTCAAAAATAAATAAAATAATTATAAAAGTCATTTTCAATTTCATACAAATTGTTGTTGAAATAAACTCAACTTTTAAAAAATAACTTTAGTTACTTTTTTGTTCAAAAAAATTAAAGGAAAGTATGTGAAATACTGTGGAAATAAATAAGATAGCAGAAAAAACGAAACTGTCTTTACCATTGTGAACAAAGCTTTACTTGAAATATGGGCAATTAAGAAAAAAATAAGTTAAATATTTCGTATATCCCGGCTTAATACGCAAACCTGCTAAAACCACTAGAGAAAGATACGCCTCGTCGACCAGCATGTAATTTTTCTTCAGTTTGAGTATTGAAGTGTGTAAAACAAACTATATTTTTTTCTTTCTCTCAAGCTGCAAATATGAGATATAAAAAGTTTTTGTCTCTCCTGTAAAATGTGCTGAAAGGTAGTAGCAGGATTGCATATGAAGCCGACGATTTATATTTTCAAAAGTTTTCATACATTGTATAAAAATTTTTCGTCAATTCACACCGTTTTTCGTGTAACCGTGGTCGGCTACGACTTGTAATCGCGGGTAACCCTACGTTTCCATATGCAAGTAATTACTTACAAGTAGTGTATACGTATTATCAACGAAAAATCGAGGAAACAGCCGATTGGCTGAAAGTACAAAAATTGTGTGAATGTTAGTGAAAAAGTGTGAGTGTATTGAGTTTTTCAAACTTGTACTTGCATGTGGAAACGGGGGGTAACGGACAAGGTAATAAGGGACAGTGACAATGAAACAGACAGTACGGAGAATGGACATTTTATTTTTAGGTTTAGTTCTAGTTTTGCATCGAACACGACAAGTTCATTTGAATTTTAATATTATCAACTTGTGAGTTTTAAATGTGATGGGTAAAAGATTTGGTGAGGTAAATTCACCAAATGGGGATTCAGCCAAAATCCTAAATAAAAGTGAGCCAATGGAAAGTATTGATGTTTAAAAAAAAAAAGAAAACCACCCTTAAAACTAGTGAAAACGTTGATAGTATTAACAAGCAATATACAGCAGAGTTATGTGTGAGACCCACACAACCTCCTCAATCCCCCCTAGCGACCACCCTATGGCAATTTAAATAATAATAAGCAATTTCTTGGTCTCTTCAAGACACAATAAAAAATTCATTTCTTAAAATCAAATATCTTGTTACATTCGATTATGCCAATAAAGTAAACAATAATTGTTTGCATTATCCGCAAATGTTAACATTCCGATTCTTCGTTTGCCAACCAAAAAGTAAGATAGTTTTAGTTTTAAGATTCAGATTATATCTGTGGTTTTCACGAATAATCGCGTAAGTTATAAAACCAAACTTTTCAGGAGATCAAAAACAATTATTTTTTCCAATTGCGGCTTCTGTAGATGCTTTTTAAAACTTTTTTCTTTACTATCCTCTTAACAGTGACTTTCTACGTATTATACATAGTGTCATGAAAAAATCCTCACAGGATCACAATCTGTAAAAGTATTAAAAATGCATATGTTTGATTGACTCATTAAGTGTGTGCAATATAACATCATATCTCCACATAAGTTCTTTTTTGTGAAAATAAATGTTATCATTTTAATCACACATGACGACTTACGTTGTTATTTTTAGCACACAAGTTGGCGACATATTCAGAGTTTTTGATACTCATAGCACAACGTATGGACTTAAAATTACAAACAACCGCTCATCTGCTGTTGTTGCAACTAAAGAAGTCAACAATAAACGCACATGTACATATAAGTTGTTATTAATAGAAAAATTTTCAAAAAATACTTTCATATTTTTGGCACGAATAACAACATAACATCACATATGCTTTTTATTTGGAAACATATTCAGCAATTTTACAATTTTTGGCGATGTATGTCAACAAAAAGCGTTATAATAGCAAAATATTTTATTAAACAGTTAACTTAAGTTGTTTTTAGCAGAAAAAAATTAATAATACTACATTATATTCTAAAAAGCTTAATACTTATAAAAACCTAATGCAAAATGTAGCACTTTGACATCAATATCTCAATTTCGGTAAAAACCGACTTACGCGATTATTCGTGAAAACCACAGATATTTGACACTAAAAAGGTCCACTTCGTGTTGACTCCCAAAAAGAGAAGAAAATAAATAAAAGAATTAATATTAGTAAAAGCTTTTAATTTAAACTGCAGAGGTTGTGTGTATGTGTGTACAATAAATTTGTATGCAGTTAAAATAGTGTTTGTCTTCGGACAATGAAACAAAAGAAAAAAAAAATTAGTGCGTGTTTTTGTGGAGCGAAACCGATTTATCGTGTTATTGATTAGCTTAAGAGAGTGAGAGAGAGAGAGACCGAAATCAAGTTTTCTGTCATTTCTTTCTATCATTTTCTTAACACCAACGTGAAAAGTGCCTACGCGCTCATTCACTTTTTGTAGGGTAGTGTTGTTGTGGGACAAAACAGATCTCGTTGTGCTTAAGGCGCATATAGACGACATGTTTTTGTCATCTTACATGTCAAATTTTCAAGTCACATGTAATTGTGCATGTCTGTCAAAATCGCTGTTTTACATACGCTTTATAATATTCGGTCACAAACGTACATGTAATTTGCTTCTGACATTGTCTCTGTTTTTTCGCATTGTTATTGCAGAAACCAAATTAGTGCTCGGTTTCAAAATAACTTGCTGCCGCCATGAAAATTTTTATTTGCGCCGTAAAATAGTTAACCCATCTTAACATTTTTTTCTTTTAATTCAAAGATACCAATTTAGGATTTTATAATAAAACGGTTTTTATATATATATTCACATAAATTCTATTCAATGGTAAGATGATCAAACATATCTCGGTATTGTAAAAAATTAACTTCAGCCGGCTAATGATTCCGTCAATAGTGGACGCCGCTGCCGGTTTCTTGCCGGCATAGCTTTCTGATGTCAGATGGTTTGTCAGAAGAAAATAGAGCACGCTCTAATTGAAATTTTGTCAGATGACTTTGCGTCTGACTTTTACAGATGCAAAGTTAAAAAGGTAACACACGACATGTATGTGTTTTGCAGTGGAAAATTTGACATGTCAGATGACAAAAACATGTCGTGTACGGTCGCCTTTAGTACGTTGAAGTAGTCTTGTTGTTGCCTAATATTATTGTGGAGTGAAACAGACAAAGGTCTTGTTGTTGCTTAAAAGAGAAAATATTGATACTGCGGTAGTGTGCGTGGTGAAACGAACAAAGAGAAAAAGTATTGTAGTCACTCAGAAGAAAACAGAGTTGGATACTGCGGTATTGTGTGGAGTGAAACATACAATGTTCTTGTTGTTGCTTAATAAAAACTCTGGTTGAAACAAGAACGAAAAAACTTTGTAGTGTATGGTGCAGTTGGTGAGAAAAAAAATTAAGACCCCTTTCACACTCGGCAAGTTACTTGCGCAAGTCAGTTTTTAATTTTTTTTTATTTTCTTTTGAACTTGCTTTTATGTTCACACTCAGCAATTTAGTTGCGCAACTTTTTATTTCTTTTTTACTAAAATTTTAGTAATTTTTTGACGTTTCTTTTTATTTTTTATTTCTGCTTTCATTTTAATTGTGAAAAGTGATTTGAATTGTAAAATTTGGTTTAATCAATGGAACTTGAAGAAAAAAATAGTTTAATAAAAGATATAATTGAATGCATTGGAAAAACAGTTGATTTAGATTCCGATGATAGTGATAAAGAGGATATCCTAGTTGGTTTGTAAGCTGTGGAATATAAAGCCAAAATTTTTAAGGTTTAACAGATTTGTGCAAGAAAGCAACATATCTCCCTATAAATCACACCAAGAGGCAGTGGATAAAACCTTGGAGGACGAAAAGAGACAGTCGAGGCTCCTTTTCATTCTTAACAACAGAGTTGTTGCTTACCGATGAAGCGTCTTATCGGAATTATTTAAGGATGTCGAAGGAGCAGTTTAAATTTGTTCTTAATTTAATAAAAGAAGACATAACGCGTTCTAATACACGACTCAGGAATGCTATTTCTCCAGCAGAAAAGTTGGCTTTAACATTACGATTTCTTGCCACTAGTAAGTGTGGTTATTAAATAATTTATTTGTTATTATGGTAAATTTAAAATAAGTACTATTTCTTTAGGAGAGTCTTTTCGTAGTCTAGATTACCAAACAAGAATGGCCACCTCAACTATTTCGGAAGTTATCCCAGAAGTTTGCCGGTTTATTGCGATGCGAATGCAAGGAGAATTTTTGAAGGTATTTTGGACATATTTATTTTTTACGCATTAAAACGCTGTGACATACAAACATTTAAATTTAGTTTCCCAGCAGTCCCTCTGAATGGGAAGCAATTTCCAAAGAATTTGGTATAAAGTGGCAATTTCCTAATTGCTTGGGCGCATTAGATGGGAAGCACATAAACTTCCGACCCCCTCACAAAGATGGTGCATTCTACCACAACTACAAAGGTGGTAATAGTATAATTTTGATGGCTCTAGCTGATGCAAACTGCAAATTTATTTTTGTTGATATCGGTTGCAATGGCCGGAGCAACGACGCTGGTGTATTTCTACAGAGCAATTTAAAAAAAAGTATTAGAAGACGAAAGAGAAATGCCTCAGAAAGCTGTTGTGGGGAATGGCAGGGTTCTTCCATATGTTGTAGTAGGCGATGATGCATTTCCGATGCAAACATATATGATGAAGCCATATCCGTATCACACAACTATTAAAGAAAAACAAATATTTAATGCAAGGCATTCACGTGCAAGAGTGGAGTGGAGTTTTGGTATTCTTGCTAACCGTTTCAGGGTTTTAATGTCTCCAATATACCTCAAAGTTCAAACGGTAGAAGCAATAACATATGCTTGTTGTGTCCTGCATAATTTTTTATTGCAGAATGATGAAAACTACTTGAACAGCACAGAACCGTCTTCTTCTTTATCTGATACCACTGACAATACGGACTGCGCTTATAATCCTCGAAAAGGTGCCGCAAAAGATATTCGACAACAGTTCACAGAATACTTTAGTAATGAAGGAAAGTTGGACTGGCTTTAATTTATTTCCATAAATACATATATACTAAATACATTTTTCAATGAAGGTAAGAAAATTAAATGTTAATTTTGTAATCATAAAGTTAATACATATATTAAATAAGTGTGTATCTTTTTCCAGTAACAACAAGACTAGTACACAAACTATAAACAAAATGAGCAATTTTTTCATCAATTAATATTCAATTTTTAATTATTTATTTATTTATTTATTTAATTGTTTGATTGTAATACAAAATTATTTGTCTTTATTTGTTTTTAAAAAAATAATAATAATTCTATTAAACAAAATAACAAAAAACTTATTGTATTACTTGATAAAGATCAGTGTAAAACAAATATGGTTATTATTTATAAAAATTAAAGGAAAAATAAAGACGAGTTCATTACAGGTAATCTCAATACTACAGCTTATACAAAAACAATGTCAAAACCAGAAACAAATATACAGGGGTGTCATGGAAATCGAAAACGAAAAACGAAAGAATTTTAAAAGTCGTTTTTCAATAAGATTTCGGTATAAAAAAAAATTTTATGACAATTATTATACAAATATTGCTCCATTAAACATAATTCTTTAACAAAAGTTGTAAAAATTAGATTAAAAGTTTATTAAAAAGAACTTCCAAATTCTTTCGTTTTACGTTTTTGATTTCCATGACACCCCTGATAATAAAGAAAATTTTGACATGCAACCATTATAAAGCTAAAAAAAGTTTTCAGCAGGGATTTTAAGCTCACCCGCAATGAATTTGACTTGAACAAAATTCGAGTGAAGTAAACAAAAGGTAAACACAAAAAACAATTCACATATCAATCACAGTTAAAGAAAATAAGGAACAATATATACATAAAACATTACGTTTAAAGGAACTTCTATAAAAAAAAATCACAAAATGTATTTAATATTACTATCAATATATCAGTGGCAGTTTGACAAAACATCTTAAGTCGAGATAAGATAGCAAAAAAGTTTTTTAAAAATTAGGTGAAAAAATAATTTTTTTCAAATAATAACATAAACCAAATTAAAACAAAAATATCGTCTATAATACAAAATTTTAAAAATGTAAAAAAATTGTTTTTTGAATGAAAATTCGTATGATTAACAACATTTTGTACAACTTTTTTAATTTGACTTTAGATGTTTTGTCAAAATGCCACAGATATTTATGTATGTATGTTGGTTTGAAGTCAAATCAAACCATCTTCTTCAAAAATGCCTTCCAAAGACAATTCTAAAATGTCTTTTGCAGATGATGTAGAGGAGGTCCTTTTTTCGCGATTCTTGCTTCAGCTTTCGCATTAAACACTGGACCTGCCACGCAGCATCATCTTGATCTTCATGCTTAATTCCTTCCATTGTTTCCAAAACCAGAGCCGCCAACCAAGCGTATTTCTTTTCCACCTTTCTTGCAGACAAAACGTTTTTAAACACATCTAAATCTTTGCGGATTTCATGTATTGCTTGTGTTTTCTGCAATATTTAAATAATAATTATTATTTTTTAAACTAAATTAATTACACTGTGCTTGACCACCTCCTTCCCTTAAATGGGCATATACATTTTTCAATACAGACTAGAAATATATTGAAGAAAAAGTCCTATAGCTGCCTACGACAGTTTTTTTAACTAGCACAGTGTTATTATCGTTTAAAAACATACGCACCTTTTGTCTTTTTCTTGGGGGTTCCTCAACAAAACTGGAAGTCTTGCTACCGCTAGGCAGACAAATTTCGTTTTCATCTGCGGTACATACTTCTTGTGTCGAATCTAGTTGTTTCATTTCATTGTTGATGCTTGAATTGCATGATGAAATGTCATCTGCATAACTCTAAAAATATGAACAACATAAAAAAAACATTTTCTTGCATCATATTTGTAAATAAACGAACAAATATACAATACATGTAATTTGTTTGTTATTTTTTTGGGAATAGAGCTTTGAAAGCTTATAGGTATATGTTTATACATGTATTGTATATTTAATTCTAAATACATATTTACATAGGGTTTTGCCTTGATGTTGTCAACACTTGCTCTAGTTTCTATGTGGCTTTCCAAGAAACTTAGTTGCTGGAAACACCATAACTTCTTGCATATACTGCGTCCGCAAATTCTTCCATTTGCGCTTTATCTCCTCCACAGTAAGAGTGCTGTCCATTTTTTGCATTTCTAGCAAAATTGTATTAAAAGCTTGGGCCTTCTTATTGCGGTCCACATATTCAACACTTCTAACATTAAAAATGCACTGATGCTGCTGAACCAAATTAATTAATTGTTCCGTTTCAATTCTCGACCAACTTCTCATTTTTTTTTTAATGATTTTGAAAAAACAATAATTTTGACACCATAAAATGTAAAACAAACATTAAACTACTCACTGAAAAATATATAAAAGAAAACGTCAAAAAAAAGCAAAAAAATTAAAAAATATAAAATAATATAAAAATATTCAAAACATATAAAATTAAAAATGCACTGATGGTGCTCAACCAAATTAATTAATTTTTCCGTTTCAACTCGTGATCAATTTTATAATTTTTTTGTTTTAATTTAAATGATTTTAAAAATACAAAAATTTTGCCACCATAAATCGTACCAGAAACACAAAATAACTCACTGAAAAATAAATGAAAGAAAACGTCAAAAACAAAAAAATGTATTCGCCTTCAAACAAAGAAAAAGCAAAAAACAAAACAACTTGCCGAGTACAACCAAGTCTGTACTCAAATTTCTTTCCCTCACCCGAACTTACCACTGACATCAACAAACCAAGACTTGCGCAAGAGACTTGCGCAAGTAACTTGCCGAGTGTGAAAGGGGTCTAACAAACGGTTGTTTATTCGTTTACTTGTGCGTAGTAAACAAATTCTTTTGTCATTAAACTAAGACCTCTTTCAGACTCGGCAAGTTAATTGCGCAAGTTACTTGCCGACCTTACCGCTAACGTCTACAAACCAAGAGCTGCGCAAGAGACTTGCGCAAATAACTCGCCGAGTGCGAAAGGGGTCTAAGAAAAAACTATTGCTGAAAAAAAATAACTACGACTGAGAAAAAAATATAGAAGGAAAAGGCGTTACAAAAACAATTGTGTTGTCAACGAATAAGGTGAAAAACGGGAACTTGTTGTATCGTGCATGTTGTGGTTGGCAATACATTAAGTGTTTGTTGTTTGTGTCAAATGCAAAAAGAAAAAAAAAACAAAGAAAAAACCGTTACAAGAACTTGTTGCTCAGTAGCGAGAAACAGAAAGAAACTTTGTTTGCGTTTTGCTGCTGCTAAAAGAAAAGGAATAGAAAAAAAAAGCTGTGAATTTTTTGGTGTTGCCTAGAGAGGTAAAAGCTGTATTTATATGCGTAGTGAAGAAGGTGGGTATGGTGTAGCAGTTGCTTAGTGAGAAGGTAGCGGTATACGATGTTGCCTAGCTAAGACGTTTTGGTGTACGCAATAGTGGAGCTGGTTGCAGATAAGTAAAATATTGTATTCATCTTGAATTATATTTTATTTTTAATTGATTTTAATTTAACCTAAATTAACGTAACTTTCGAGTACTTGATTTGATATTGATTGTCATCTTTGATTTTATTTTAAATTAATTTTAATTTGAATTTAACTAACGTAAGTTTTGAGTATTGAATTTTAATCGTCGTCTTTGATTATATTTAACTTAATGGATTTAAATTTAATTTGAATCGACGTAAGTTTTGAGTATTTGATTTCGATCGTCATTTATTTGGATTTGACTTGTCGTCTTCGATTGTGGTATTTTGTTTTGGTTTGGCCTAAATTGGCTTGACTTTTGCTTCCTTTGACGTGACGTTTGTTTCTTTTGGTTGTGGTATTGTTTTTTTTTGTAGTATCATAATGGACAGAAGTAACGTTTTAGGATTGGTGCTGCGTTGGTGCTCTTAGGGACGAAATGACGAGGTAAGGATTGGATTCGCAGGGACTTAAATCGGACTTACAGGGGAGACTTTTGGAGCACTACGGGTTGGATTTTGCTGACGCTAGGGTCGGCGCGGGTAAAGACGCCAGTTCGGTCGGCTCTAATAAGGGTGATTCGGCCGGGGATGCTGCCGGTAACGGGGTGATAATTCCCGCACGGAAGAGTATGTACACGCTTAAGGATGTTGATGATAGTCTTTCGACATTTAGTGGAACAAATTCACCTGACATTATTCAGTGGATTACAGAGTTCGAGGAAATGTCGGAGATTGTACAGTGGACCCCGCTCCATATTTTTGTATATTCAAGGCAATTGTTGGTCGGTGCTGCGAAAATGTACGTGAAGTCCCTACGCGGTGTAAAAGATTGACCAACGTTGAGGGAATGTTTACAGAGGGAGTTTGGTGTTTGTTTTTCGTCAGCCGAGGTACATAGACAATTACGCAGTAGAAGATTGAATAGGAACGAGACGATGCTTGCATATTTTTACAGTCTTATGGAGCTGGCTAGACGAAGAAATTTGGAGGAGAAGAGCATTGTGGAATATTTTATTGACGGAATTCCGGACTCAAAATATAACAAATCAGTTTTGTACCAGGCCGAAAACGTGATTGAAATTTAACGACAGATTCAAGTTTACGAGAAGATAAGACTTAATCCTCGGTCATCAAACAGGGGCAAAGAGTTAGTTGCGACTGAGAAGAAAGTGGAAACGGACAAGCCGGAGACTTCAAAGTTGGATAAAAGATGTTACAAGTGTGGCGCTACAGAACATCTGGTGAGAGAGTGAACGGAGAAACGGGTTAAATGTTTGAAACGCCAGAAATTTGCGCATCGATCTTTTGAATGTCAAGCTAGAAAATCCGAGGGGAAAATCTTCAAGTCTGAGCACATCAAAGATGTGGCGATTAAGAGCAGTACGTTTCAGGCCCTTATTGATACCGAATGCGACGTGTGCATTATGCGTAACGATATGTTGGGTTCATTCCTGAGGGGATGAAGTTGTACGGTATAGGCGATAGCGTGATCGTGACTATCGGCCGTTTTGATTTGGCGGTGAAAGTTGATGGATTGGATTTTGATGTAACGTTTTATGTTGTTAGGGAGAGTAACGTTATTCACTCCATAATGATAGGTAATAGTTTGATGGGGAAGGCGGAAGTTACGATTATGAATGGCATAGTGACGTTAGAAAGCCTTCTGATGAGGATATTTCGCTGAAGGAATTTGAGAGTATTTGTTTGAACATGGAACAATATGCTCGAAGGCGGAAGTAGAACAGGAGCATTTGGAGAAAGCCATCGCAAAAGAAGTGACACAGATGATAGAAGCGTACGAACCACGAAAAAATTTTGAAAGTCCAGTAAAGATAAAAATCGTTTTTAAGGATTTCTCGGATCAGCGTATAGTGGAAGCCCAAGTGACAAAGTGGTTGCAGAAAAAGATAATACAGCCCAGTACATCAAAGTATGCCACGCCAATAGTATTAGCAGCAAAGAAGGATGGATTTAAAAGGTTATGCTGCGACTATAGAAGATTGTACGAGACCATTTTGGATAAGTTGCAGAAAGCCAGTGTGTATACTACGCTTGATCTTATGAATAGATTTTTCCATGTCCCGTTGGAGGAACACCAAGAAGGTATACCTCATTCGTAACAGGCAGTGGGCAGTTTTAATTCTTGTATGTGCCTTTTGGTATTAGTAACTCACCGGCAGTTTTTACGCGTTTTATATCTGCAGTGTTGATGGAGTTCATACGTGACGGTACCATAATAGTTTGTATGGACGATATCATCATTCCCTCTAAGGATGTGATAGAAGGTGTGCGCAAGTTAGAGATAGTATTGGAGAAAGCAGCCGCAAGTGGTCTGCGGATTAAGTGGAGTAAGGGCCAACTTTGACAACGGGAAGTAAATTTTCTTGGCTATGTGATAAAAAATGGTTCTATTAGACCATCGGAAGAAAAGATAAGGGCGGTAAAAGACTTCCCAGTACCAACCGATCGGAAAGGAGTGCAAAGATTCCTGGGCCTTACATCAAATTTAAGGAAGTTCATGGAAGATTATGCGGTTATTGCTAAGCCGTTGACGGATTTGTTGCGGAAAAATGTGCCGTTCATTGTAACTGATGATGTGTTGATACTGTGCCAACATTTGAAGGAAACTTTGGTTAGTGCACCAGTACTAAAATTGTATGATCCCGATGCTGCTTCAGAGGTACACGCGCACGCTAGTAAATACGGATATGGTTCCATACTATTGCAAAAAAGCGTTGAGGTACAGCGGTTGCATCCAGAACAGTTCATGAGCCGGAGAACCAAACCCTATGAAGAGAGATACAATCCTTACGAGTTGGAAGTCCTTTCAAGAT
This sequence comes from Pollenia griseotomentosa, assembly GCA_963931875.1. Lineage (NCBI taxonomy): Eukaryota > Metazoa > Arthropoda > Insecta > Diptera > Polleniidae > Pollenia > Pollenia griseotomentosa. Next base: position 146,620,892 of record OZ007563.1, read on the forward strand.
TGTGACGGGCTGCAGTGCATTAAATATGACGATGGGTAAAAGGGACGTACCACCTAGAATATCGATATGGACAATGTCCGATGGAGCTGACAAAGAAGGCATGCAACTACCTTTTTGTAGTGGTGGATAGTTTTACAAAATTCGTGTGCCTTTATCCCACAAAATCAACTGATGCGAAGTCGGTGATCAATTGTCTAGAAAAACAATCAACTAATTTTGGAAACCGAATGCGTATAATTACGGATAGGGGTGCAGCATTCACATTCTACCCGTTTAAAGCTTATTGTGAGCATGAGAATATTCGTCATTTACTGATTGCCAGAGGTGTTCCGAGGGGAAACGGCCAGGTGGAACGAATGCACAAAATAATTGTGCTAATGTTATCGAAGCTATGTGGAGAAGATCCAAAGAGTTGGTACAAACGTCTGAGACAAGTTCAATTCTTTAATAACTTTGTCGTGACCCGAAGTACCTTTTATGTTGTTAACCAGTGTAGAGATGAGGTTGCCAGACTATCCTGATTTGCGCGAAATACTTGAGAGGGAGACTGTAACTGGTTTGATGAAATGAAAGTAGCAGCTAGATGTAATATAGCTAAGGTTGAGAGGGAGAACTGTAAGACCTTCAACAGCAACGTAGGGCTGAAGAGGAGTATGAGTTAAATGAGCTGGTCGAAATTAAGCGGATTCAATTTGGAACGGGTCTAAAACTAAGGAGAAAACTTCTCGGACCGTACAAGATTTTGAATAGATTGCCTCATGGAAGATACGATGTGCAGAAGGTAGGGGAACATGAGGGTTCAACTCGGACAACCACGGTTGCTGAGTTTATGGAAAGGTGGCAATCCGGGCCACATTGCCGGCAGGAGGGCCGATTGTAGGGTGTCAACCGTGGTCGGCTACGACTTGTAATCGCGGGTAACGGACAAGGTAATAAGGGACAGTGACAATGAAACAGACAGTACGGACAATGGACATTTTATTTTTAGGTTTAGTTCTAGTTTTGCATCGAACACGACAAGTTCATTTGAATTTTCATATTATCAATAAATGGTAATGCATATTATCAACTTGTGAGTTTTAAATGGAATGGATAAAAGATTTGGTGAGGTAATACATAGCGCACACTAAATCATAAACAGGAAAAACACAAGATTCAAAAATATTTAGGAGAGGCGGAAAACAGAATTCAAAAATATGTTTACAATATTTTAATTAAATTGAGTTTCAGAAAAGTTAAAGGAGACAGTGACGCCAATAAAATGTTCGTGGTCGGTATAGATTTGATTTGTGAACTAGTTTAAGGATAAATAACGTTTTTGATAAACTTTGAGTTGTGCCTGTTAAGGATTTATTGTGCGATATATGTGTATTGTATTGTTAATTACAAATACTTGTATTTAACCATTTTTAACTTTAACTACCCGTAAATGTTATTTATTTTAAGAGCTACATACTTTCAACTGGTTTTTTTAATGTGCTCAAATAATTTTTTTGGAATAAATAAAATTGTAGCTAATAATTCATATATAATTTGTAATTGTTATTGTAAATAAATTAAAGTATAATTAAGATCCCTCTTTCTATTTACAGCCTGACGTATTGGACAAGGTGTATTTACTTGTCAAGGTGGCCCAAATATTACACGAATACAAAAACAACAGGATTATGGGTTTTTGTTTTAAGACACAAACAAGATTCGAATACATCAAACTTGAACCAGCTTTGACAAGTTAGTAAAATCAATTAAACATATTTTGACTGGAAGATATAATCTACTGTTTTGTTTAAGAAAACATTGTAAATAAATAAAACATGGTATTGGCTAAAGATACACAGTGTAATCCATTAACTGACACCTTTCTGGCGGCCAGGTTCTGGCAGCGTTTTCAAGAAAAGCCTTGAGTTATTTTAAGAGAACATACTCCCTGGTTTACAGCCAAAAAATACCAAGAACGTCACATGCCTAGATAAGTGAATTGGGACCTCCTGAACACGAAAAACGCTGTAATTTTTTTTTCTTAGTAACGTTTTTTAGATAACGGTACTTTTGTGTTTTTCGGTGTATGGTCCCACTCAAACCCTTGAATGAATGGCATATCGTTGGAAAGGTAACTAAATGCCTTTTCCGCCGATATGCTGAAAATTTCTATCTGATAAGAAATGGCTGAGTTATGGCACCTCAAAATTCAAAATTTGCCTATTTTTTACGTTTGTTTAAAAAATTTTCATTTTTATTTCGTTTTTTTTCTACGTTATAGTAAAGATCTGGAATGTTTTATTTTTTTACCTAATAGTTTATTTAATTACCAACATTTTAAGTGTACTTTGAAAAAATCGGATGAAAAATAATTTTATTAAGGATTTTGTGGAACGACAATATTTTTATCTTAATTGCTCACACACTATATTCGGCGTCCATCAGTTTTGGAATTTACGTTTGGGAATTTACATTGAAACGACAATAAAAAAATAAAATTTGTTTTTGTTTTCAATACAAGTTCCCGGATTTACATTTTAATTTTAAAAAACAGGCAGGTCTATTATTGTGCATCGGATTTTTAAGCAAATAAGGTTTTTCCAAAATTGTATGGTCCTTTACTGTCTTACAGGTAACAAAACGCGCGAAACACCATCATAAAGATGTGTTTTTTTTAACAATTTTCCATGCAAATAAATTTTTTAAAGAATTCTTACAGGCATATAAAAAAAACACATTTTGTAAAAACATGTCAGTTTGGCTTTGTACGTGCAAAAAATAAGATGTGTTCAATCGATCCCAACGAATTTTGTTATGTTTGTGGTGTTCTTGTGAAAAAGAAATCACAACATTTGATGCGAAAAATTAATACGAAAAATTTATCTGAAGCGTATAAGAAGTATTTCGGCTTTCGACCTGCGTCTCTCGACAAACCGTGGACACCGAATAGTGCATGTAACAACTGCCGAACAATATTAAATAAAATTGGTAAGGGTCAAGAGTGTTTCTTCACATTTTGGAAAGCCAATGCAATGGAGAAACCAGATCAACCATACAACAGATTGTTATTTCTGTTTAACGGAAAAGGCTATCGGACGTAGAATTGAACCAGTTTTTCCAGTTGTTAGCTCGGTGACGCTACCAGTGCCGAACTCAGTATCGTGCCCCAAACCGCAACTGATTGTAGCGGGCCCCACAGAAATACGAAAAAGAACAATAAAAAATGATTCATCAGATGAGTGCAGTGAAGCAGAAATGCAATCAAGTAAGAAACCCCATTTACTTACTCAGGCCGAGCTCAATGATTTGTGCCGAGATTTGTATTTGCCGAAATCGAAATCTGAATTACTTGCATCACGATTACAAGAGTAGGGATATTGTGCTCCTGAGACACGTGTTATATATTACCGTGATCGCAGCAAACAACTTGCACTTTTCTTCGCAAAAACGGCAAACTTTTGTTTTTGTGCCAACATATGTGGTCTTTTCAATGCTCTCTAACAAAATTATGACCCAGAGGAATGGCGTCTTTTTATGGACGGAGGCAAGGATAGTTTGAAGGCAGTCTTGCTTCATAAAGGGAATACGAAACCATCAATTCCAATCGGATATGGAAAATACATAAAGGAAACATATGAAGCAATGAAAGAACTTCTCGATCTCATACATTATGACCAACATCAGTGGAAAGGATTGCAAGGGGGCAATACGAAGTTTCCCTGTTTTCTATGTCTGTGGGACAGCCGTTACCGTCAGAATCACTACACCCGAAAAGTTTGGCCCGAGCGAAGTGGACGTACGCAAGGAGTGTACAATATCAGAAATGACCCACTCATTCCTCTGGAGAAGATAATACTTCCTCCATTACATATTAAGCTTGGGTTATTTACAAATATTGTGAAAAAGTTGCCAAAAGACAGTCTTGCCATGAATTACCTTAAACAAAAATTTCCGAGAGCCACAGCGAGCAAAATTGAAGCTGGTATATTTGATGGACCTCAAATTCGGGCTCTGTACGGTGGCCAAGCATTTAATGAGTGTTTAGGTCCAGCTCATTTGGAGGCATGGGAAGCATTCCAGGACATCGTTCACAACTTTTTGGGAAACTACAGAAGTCCTGATTACGCAGAGAAGATCGATACATTACTGCAAAAATTCAATGCCATTGGTAAGCGTTGTGTGAAAACATGTATATCAAAAAGGCCGTTATCATTTTAAAATGTATTCTTCAGGTTCAAATATGACACCTAAATTACACTTCTTATTCAGTCATTTGGATATTTTCCCCACGAACTTGGGCTCCGAAAGTGATGAACAAGGTGAAAGATTTCACCAAGAAATGGAAGAAATCGAGAGACGTTACAAAGGCTGGTGGGACGAAAAAATGATGGCGGACTATTGTTGGTTCCTCATTCGCGAAGATCCATCCGAAAAAAACGCAACAGTCATTTTAATTTAAATTTTTAGAATTTACGCCGAATATAGTGTGTAAGCAATGAAGATGAAAATATTGTCGTTCCACAAAATCCTTAATAAAAACTTTATTTTTCATCCGATTACACTTAAAATATTGGTAATTAAATAAACTATTAGGTAAAAAAATAAAACATTCCAAAACTTTACTTTAACGTAGAAAAAAAACGAAATAAAAATGAAAATTTTTGAAACAAACGTAAAAAATAGGCAAATTTTGAATTTTGAGGTGCCATAACTTATCAGATAGAAATTTGCAGCATATCGGCGGAAAAAGCATTCAAATACCTTTCCAACGATATGTCATTCATCTTTTCGGACTTTTCGGTTGGACTCCACAAGGGTTTGAGTGGGACCATACACCGAAAAACACAAAAGTACCGTTATCTAAAAAACGGTACTTAGAAAAAATTTCAGGGTTTTTCGTGTTCAGGAGGTCCCAATTAACTTATCTAGGCATGTGGCGTTCTTGGTATTTTTCCAAATTAAAAATTTGTAAAGCAGTGTTATGTATGAAACATGCATACCTCTAGCTGATGGTCCAAGTTTTCAATGACTCTAAGACATAGTTGAGGTTCAATGTTTTATATATGCCGAATTATCTCATCTATAAGCTCTTGAAATATTACTGGCTTATTGTCGTACACTTTTTCTTTTAAATATCCTAAAGAAGGAAGTCCAACGGTGTCAAATCACATGATTGTAGCGGCCAATTAACATCGCCAGTACGCAAAAAGAATAGACGGGACAAGAATAGAAGGAGTTGGCGCAAACTCCTGAAATTTCGTACAGTATTTGCATTTACCTTAGTCAAGGAAAATTCAACTTGAAATCCGGCCAATTGTAATTTTAGCTTTTATCTAACTATCTTATTAATTTATTTATTTATTTAATACTACTGTTATTTAAAAATTTTTCGGATGTAGTTCACTACGGTTATTTATGTTGATGGAATTATTGCTATATTGCTTAAATTAATTTTACTGTTAAGAAATTAAAGGTTAACAGCCATATTCATAAAAAGTTCTTATTTTAAGCTTTCAGTATGTAATAACTATTAAACGCTTTTTGTCTTATAAACCTCTTATAAAAATTTGTATTCATAAACGTACAATAACAGCTTTTTTACTATCAACTGTTTGCAGCGATTTTCTGTTTAAGTATGGCAACTTTCTTTATATTTGGCTGCCGTTTTATTATTAGTGATGCACGAAACTTCAATTCGGTTTACATGATATTCCATATTAAAATTTCTTTTTTTAATTGTAGACCTTCAAAATTATTCTCATCAAATAAAACTACATATTATATTAGTTTCTGAACAAAATGTTTCGGAAAGGTATCATAAAAACTTTTGTTTGAACCTTTTTTAAATATACGATAAGAAAGCAATCGAATAAAAAGTTTGATTACTTTTTATTAACATCACTATCAAGGCGAATTCAACAAAGTAAACTCGTCGCTACAACAATTACAACTCTAACAAAAATAACAGGCATTTTGTTAGTGTAACAAATCCAATTTGTCAAAATAGTTGTTTACAGAAAACGTAAACAATAAAAAAATGTTATTGATTTTTTTTTATATTTAAATTTGTGTTTTTGGAGATTTTGAAAATATAAATATAAGCTGTTGAAAAACAACTGTAAGCGAGTGTACTTTGTAATCAGTTTAAATAAAAGTTTCATACAAAATTTGTTGTTTCCAGGAAATAAACTGTAAGCCAGTTTTGGAATATTGAGATGTAAAAAAGCCTTTTTTTTTATTACCAAACAAGTTAGAGGGTTGTATTCGACTATGCGAAATCTTTGTTACCAACAGTAAGAATATTTCAGGAGTTGGCTCTGTGTGATCAATAAATTCTTCACCAATATTTTTTAAAAGCTGAAGGCAGCTTATAACAATTGGTCTCTACTCATATAAAATGTAACTTGACCCAATAAAGAAATAAAATATCTTGATTGACAGTTTTAACCGCACTAAATAATTTTTAAGAGCGGATCTTATATTTGACCATGGTAAATTATGAATCAATCATCACAAAATTATGTTTAGTGATTTGTGGTATAAAAACCTAAATTAGACGAAATTTAAATATGAAGTGCTTTTCAGAATGCTGCAATAGTGAATTATGGACCGATTATCTTAAAATTGCACGTGTTATTTCCAGCCATATAAAGCTAAATTAGGTCAAAGTTTACAACAATATCTATATTTGTAACGGGCCTAATCGTATTTAAATGATTATCCAGAGTGGATTAATCATGAACCGATCTTCACGAATTTAAGCGGAGTGGTTTCGAATCTTACGGACTAACTTTGACTCCAATTCCATCATTCGTTACAGTTTTAAGCGTTCTAATTAACAGTGTTATATAAAAAAACAAAACAATAATTGGAGAATGAGCAAAAGGTATAAGGCGATGATGATGAGTTTGGATAATTCTTTAAAGATAAAAACTTTTCTGATTTTACTAATGAGGTGTATTTTATTTAAGCTTGTACTAAATGTCTTCAATTGTGATTTAATATCTATTCTTTAACAAAGAAACAGCCATGAGTGAAAATATTAAACCGACCGTTAATTTTTGTTTTAATATTTCTTAGATTGCTGATAAGCTATTAAGAATATGACATTCCAAGGACCCATGCGTACCCAATTGGCTATTAGACCTTATTAAAGGCAGAAAATCTTCATTATGTACAGTCTGTAAAAAAACGCTTTTTTCGTGTATTAGAAATCAGACAAAGATAAGATAGTAACTACACACAGAAAAAAATCAAGTTAAAAACGTTGAAAACAAGGTTGATTTAAAATTTTTCGGTGGTGATTTTGCTTTATACGTTTTTCATGTTAATTCAACCTGGTTTTACAATAACTGCGAACAACATTTTTTTTCTTTTAAAATAACTATAATTCATGTTAATTTAACATTGCAGTAAAGTTAGAGCAAAATGTAATTTATATTGAAATAACAATCCGAATCACGTTGAATGAAAGTTATTTCAAGTTGAAACAACGTGAATTTCATGTAGAATCAAATTGTTATAACAGTGTGAAGAAGCCTCAGAGACAACATATGCATTTATTTAAGAATAATTCAATACACTTACCCCTGTAACACATGTTTCACTTATTTTGAGTTCTCCTTTGTCAACAGAAGCATCAGCATCGCCCGATATGGATTTCGTCATCAATATACTTTAAAAACTTGATGCACTATTTAAGTAACTAATTTTAATTAAAAGAATACGGGAATTGTCCTCTTTTTATAACATATTTTAAGAATGAAAATAAAAAATGTACATACTTAAGTATGAATGCATGTTAATTTAACAAGATACACTTTTGATTTTAATATAAAACTGGTTTTTATGGATTCAATATTGAATCCATATTTATTTATATTTTAATATTTTTTTTTTTTTATTTTAACAGTGAATAATATTAAATAAACATGATTTAAGGTTATTTTATTTAAAATTATTATGAAATAATGATAAATTTAACAAAAGGGCATACTTTTGCAGAAATTTACTATGATTCTCAATCAACATTTTTCCATGTTAATTTTACATTGGTATTTTTTTCTGTGTGTACAAAATACCTCTATAGCACGATCTAAACCAGTATAGATTTTTGTATACGTTGCTGCTGTAGCCATTCCAATTACTATCGTACCATGTCAGTAATTCATAAGTTGGGTACGTATAAAATCTACAAATTGAAGGATATAACACTACCTAAACTGATAAGGGGTAAACAAAATTGTTAATGAATGAGTATTTCTAATAGGAAACTTCTTCTTAACTTACTACATAAAATGATTTGTCATATGATCACCAAAATAATCGATCAACTGCAGTTTACAAAAATCATAGACCGTCATTATATTCTGTTTTGTTTGTCCTTGTATTTATTGTGTTTCTTTTTTTTTGTTTTATTGATTATGATTTGTTTTTCAAAAAACTAACGTTTACAGTTTAATGTAAATTAAAAAAATTTTTTTGACAAATTGGACTTAACAGCTGACGGACAGTTGCTCTACAGAGTTTACCTTGTTGAATTCGCCTTGATTTTTTTTTTATATTTTTGAACAATAATTTGTTGTTTTAAACAAAAAAAAAACAACTAGTTGCAATAATTTAATAAATAATTAAAGAGAATATCTGCATTTGCACCTGAACATATTCATTTAAATCATATAAATTTTTTTTTCAATAATTATCAATATAACTTTAAATTGGCTGTCTAAAATAAAAAAAAAATTAGTAAAATGTATTTAACATGTCCGTTGTAATAAATAAAACATTTTTGTCAATATTTTTCAACTTATTTCACAAAAATAATATCATAAAAAGCAAACACCTTTTTAAATGTCATTTTATTTTTGGTTTAAAGAAGGGCAAATCCAACAATAAATTTTCTTACTTTATGAATGGTTTATTAAAGGTTCAATAGACTATTTTTCGTTTATGAATACAACTTCTGCAGTTTTTGCTTAAAAACGGTCAATTAATCATCAATCAGTTTTTATGAATACGGCTGTAAATATTCACCATAATGCACGATGTTAATTGTAAATAAAGCAAATACAACTATGTGTGAAACAAAATATAGGCCAAATGATTGTCACGACTTTGGAGGCATACCTCTATCCGATGGTCCATATTTTCAATGACTCTGACATAAAACAAGAAAACATGCATGCACAGACGTTTATAAAGAATGTGCTTGGCTCTTACTTTAATAAGGATTTTTCAATATTTTTTATATAAATTTTTTTAGCATTTATTCTAACATTTATTTAGCATTTTTTTAACAAAATCTAGAATTTTTCCCTCAATAAGTTTTGGCAACACTGATTGTAACACTGATACAAAGAAATGTCAAATTAAGTTGGGCACAAATTTGACGTTAAAGTGTGACTCACAATTAACATCGTGCAGTATGGTTAGACCACCCTTTAGTAATAATAAACCTAAAAAGTATTCATACGTAAGAAAATTGGATAATATAATATAAAAACTATAACTATACGTAAATATATTTTTCACTTGCATAAACTTTCGTTTCGAAAATTATTATAATTAAAATTTTAATATTGGTGAAACACACGAATGCAGTTTTTTAATACCTTATTTTGAGGTTTATCGCACAAACTAAAAAATATTTCGCAAAAAGTGGCGTATACGACAAAACTGAAATTTTTTCGGAAGTGACAATGGCTATAACCAGTGTTGCCAGAAGTAGGGGAAAATCCCTACATGTAGGTATTTTTGACACTTAAATAGAAGCGTAGGGAAAATCGGACAGATTTTTCATAATATCCAAAATGTAGGGATTTTTCGACATATCGTATTCGTTTTTTAATGATATTTTATTGTCCGAAATGGTTGAAAAAAATTTTTTCCCCTAAAATAGCTTCAAATATACTTCCAGAGTTGTGTGTTTAAAAAGTTGGCGACACTAATATGTATGTAGGTGTGATCCCGTACTTGTTGGGTAAAGTAAATTTCTCTCCCTAATAGACAAAAATGTACAAAAGTACGGTAACAAAAAAAACCAAATTTCTGATCCAAAAGAAAATGTTAATATGAAATATGTTTAAATAAATACAAAATGACACATTAACGTGCATAAAATTAAAATTCAAGCATTTACTTACATATTTCAACATTTTCTGTTGTTTATTTTATAAATATTTCTTATATTAATTATTTTGGTAAACTTGCTTGTAGGTTTTTATTTATTTTTGACACATCTGATTGTTTAACAATTTTATAAATTTGCCAAAAAAAGTACGGGCTACTTCGTGCAAGAAGAAGAATATTGTTCTCTTAAAAGCTCCACCTTGCCCAACTTTGAGTACGGGAACAGTTTTCGTTAAAAGTACATACAAATGTATTATTATTTTTAGTTTTGTACTTATTTTATGTCAAAGCTTTAATATACATATTCGAATAAAATTTACTTTTTAAAACTAATGTTTTTTCTACTATTTTAAAGATTATAATGCGTAGGGATTTTTGTAGGGGAAATTTTTTCAACGTGTAGGGAAAAATCGTATTTTTATTAGCATGTGTAGGTATTTTTCGAAAAATACACTGGCAACACTGCCTATAACTTAAAATTTTTTTTCATGACTTAAGATATTTTTACATGAATCGATAAAGGACTTCAAACACAATCTGCCCTATTGCGAATGTCAATGTCGACTTAAATGACGTCGACACCGCAGTCATGGCATTACCGCCGTCAATATTTACGCTAACCGATTACTAATGACAAAGAATTAGTATTAATAAAGACGATTTAACGCCGACGTTGACACGAATTAAGTTTGATTTTGTCAACAAAGTTTTTACCGTCGTCTAGTGAAATTGTGACAAAGTTTTTACAATACATTAAAAAAAAAATGTAAATAATATTTAAATGGAAAAAAAATTAAAGTAGCAACCTTAAAACAATTTGAAACCCTTATTGCTGAACTTGAAAATAAGGCCAGCTTGGCAAAAGGATTTCAACGAAGCTCAACTCCAAAGAATTTCAAAAAAGAATGGCAGGAAATAACAACAAAATTAAATTCAGTGGAACCACCAATTAGAGACAGCGAGGGTTGGCAAAAGGTTTGGCTAGAAAATTTTTAAAAAATATAAATTTTTAAATTTCGACCATTTCAAGGTGTGGAGGGATTTAAAATGTAAGTCAAAAAAAAAAAAAAAACTAACTCACAACAAGGCGAAAAACCAATGCCAGGTGGTACATATAAGCAATTACCGCTTTCGCATCTGAAGAAGCTGCAGCAAATTGTTTACATTTTGAGAAATAATTGAGTCCTGGAGGTAAATTACAAGGAATAGTTTCTGGTGATGATATTCAAATAGAAAATACTATATCTGATTTGGATGTTACAATTTTGGATTTAATATTTAATATACAGAGGACAAATAACTCTTTCAAAGCATCGAGTGTTTCTTCCAAAATTTGAGACACAGTGGGCTGTGAGAGTCCCAGATTAAAATCGTTGCCACCACTCGTTTGGTATGAGCCTTGGGCCAAGAATCGTAATGCTGCTGCCAATTTGATCGTGTTGAAGATTGATGCTGAGCGAGTTATAGTCCTCATTGACGGCTAATTTTTTTTCAAAACAAACTTAAATGCCTGTTTGTTTTATCGAAAATACTCAATGAATCTACTATATAAAGAAACAAATTTACAAATTGCTCCTATGAATTTTCACAAATACAAACCAAATTGTTTTATTACTCACGTGTTGTCCGGCAAATTGAAAATGGATGATCTTTGCCTTATAACTTTCCTCTGAAGCTTTAGCATTTCTTTATTTTCTTCATCACTACTTTCAGAGTCAAACAAAAATAACATTTTACACGAAAATTTGAAAAAAAAAAATTAATTAACTGTCAAAATACATAGGGATGAGCAATATTTTTTTAAAATATCGATAACATGTCGACAACAATATATACATGCAAATTAATACCGATTTAATGTCGAGTTGACGTCGGCGTCGACTAAATGTGACTTGAGCTAAAAATTAACGACGCCGTCGACAACGAGTTTAGAAATAGGGGGGAATATCTGACAAAAATTAGACGACTTTTTTCACGTGCATGTTTGTGTATGAAATTTTGATTCGACTTCCCAAAAAAATTTTTAGTGATATACGGCAAGATAACAAAAATCTTGACATCGTGCATTATGGTTGGGCAACTCTTTATAATGCTAAAAATATTGAGATTTGACAATTAATGTAAATCAAATTAAAAATGTGCGACATACATATCTCACGCTAAATAGATAGTAAAAAAAAAACAAAATAATGTGCATAAAATAAAATTATGCTAACGGTTCATACGAATTCATATCGTTTTTAACACTAACAAACTTTCGTATTATTTAAACTGAATATACATGTCTATTGAAAAAACACTAACAATATCATGGGAAAATAGATAACAAACAGTGCGAGTGCTGAAGGTAAAAGCATTTTTAGGTAATAACCCAAAAAACATTTCATTTCCTAAACAGATATTATCAGGTCAAAATCAACCTTTGGTTAAACAGAATTCTTACAAATTAATCTTTGAAAAATAATTTTGAATTCTGTAACAACTTTTTTCCAAATATTTATTAATGTAATAAATCAGATATATTAAAAGGATTATGTTTATTGGGATTTTAATAATAGGCTACATTTGCATTAAATATTCACAGCACGTTTGGGCACAGTAAAAACAACAAATACAATGTATCCTTTTATTATACACTCGTTGTATAAGTGTATGCAAATACATGTACAAACGTTTGCATTTATTATCCATTAGATTGAAATACTGAGTTCTTATAACAGTTAAACTTAAAAAGAAAATATGTTTAAAAGTTTAACTGATAAAATTAAATTTTTTCACACAATATATGCGTCCCGAGGATATTCCTTTCCCGTTTTTATGAGAAATTGTTTCAGAAATTCCAGGAATCATATGAGAATGGAAAACTAAACTCTCAATTAAATTTGAATCAATTAAAGATATTGTTACGAAAGTAACTTTAGTTAAGAATTAGTTGTAATTAGTGGTTAAGAATTGGTTATAATTGTTGGTTATCTAGTATTTATTAGTTATCTTGTATTTACTAGTTATCTTGTATTCATAAGTAATTTTATTAGTTTACATCTTTTTTGTTATAATTTAGTACACTTCAATCCCAATGTGCAGAAAGCCCTAGAAATGACCGTTAAAACAGCTTCAGTATAAGAGGAAATATCATGTAAATATAAGTGCTGCCAAAAATCAAATTAAAGTGTGGTGAATAGTAAAGCCTCGAACCTTCGAAAAACATTTCGAATGTTCTAGACAACCAAATTGCTGTATAAATACTAGCGGTGACTAGAGTAATGAGATCATTCTAAGTTCAGACTTTGTCAATTACGTATAACGCTGAGAAAATTATAGTTGGTTGTGAATAAAAGCTATAAATTACGGTTGTTAAAAGACTTAGTACTAAATAGATTTGAGTAAATTGTAAATAGTGTTTAAAGTGTTTGTGTTTTATTTATTTTATTAAAGTTGCAATAAAGAACTCGAAACGGTTTATTATAAAGAAAATAAACAAAAACGTTATTGAGAGCCAGTAACGTAACAATATAATTTATTTAAAGAAAATGTAAACCAACTATTACATTTTTTATCAGTTAACCACCAATTTTTCTTTAAAAAACTAAAAAAGTATAGTAGCTTAAGCCCGCCACAGTATTTAGAGACAAATGGGCAAACCAATGCGGCTGGGTCAAACTTAATCTAAATGATGATATATGGGCACGAAGACTCCCTTTCGAAAGAAACCTGTATGGAGGCTATTGGAAATTAGAATATCTTTATCAAATTATCTCCAAAATTTCTACCTGTACTCTGCGCACAAAATTCACGTAAATAGCCGAACGGGCAGATTAAGAATATTTCAGGAATGGGCTTTATGTAGGATCTATAAAATATAAACAAATGTTTTTTAAACTTGATCTCACAGTCTTTTAACTCGTTGCGGTTTATAGTGTAGCAAAGTTTTTTTTCGAGAATTCGCTTTCAAGAAATTTGGTGCCGTAATTGCTAGTATAGCGGAACTACGACAAGCTAAATTGCACTACAATAGCGTCATTTGTTTTGGCACTCAAGTATCTTCCGATATATTAGGCCAGAAAATGCAAAAATGAAACATGTAACAGGTAGAGTTTAGAACTATTCCTAAAAGGGAAGTTAGTGTATTCATGCACATATCTGAAGCTTAAGTGTCAAGCATAAGTTGGTTTAAGCAAAAATCATGTGAAACTAAAATTCAACCTCAAAGAAGCACATTCGGAAAATATTTAACTTAATATAAATTATTATCAAAACATTTTTTTTTAGAAGAGACTTTTATTTTAGACCTTTAAAATGATCATGCCCGAGTTGTTCTATTTAGAAACCGCCTCGAGTGGGCTTTGTGTAATCTATTATATGAATTTTATCTTGTTTTTATTTCTTGCCAAGGTAACATTGTTTTTTAGTACCGAACCAATAAAACCTGTATTTAAGGAAACGGGAATAAATGAATTAATTTTTAAAAATTTTCTTCTATTGAAAAGGACACAAATTACAAATTGACCGACATATATCTGCTAACATTTTTATTTTATTTAGTGGAGTTGTTTACAAATGAGCGAGTTTTACTATGATTTGCAACAGTATCCACAAAAAAGAACATACTAATGTCAAGGTAAATATACCTTCACTCTATCAAATAAATATAGCACTTTTTTCATGAACTAATTACCACCTCCTTATTTTTGCATTATTTCTTTTAATTTCAAAAACACTGGTACTTAACAAGTGTTCAATTCAATTCAATTTATTCATTTAATAGTAAGTTACATAATTTCTTACATTCTAAGGAAACAAATATTGCACAGAAATGGCTTTGCCTTATATCTTAAATATTAACAGGTTAATAACAAAAATTCATGTATATTTATAAATAATTTATAATTTTGAAGGAAAACTATTAGCAAAAACCTTCAATATGAAGAAAACAAAGATATAAAAATAACAAAGAATCAACAAATAATAAATGTTAGTAAAGTGCACAAATAAGTGGATTTTCGGAAAATCCACATTTTGTTTCAAAACGAGACTTAAAGATCTCAATACCTTCTGAAACGGTGTTGGTTTTACTGATAAAATGTAATCGTATGGTAGAGAAATGCCATGGTAATTTTAGAGCCATTTTCAATATTTTGTTTTGCGCTATTTGAAGACGTTTAATGTGGGTTTTAGCACAGTTACCCCACACAGGACAACCGTAAAATATAATAGCCTGAAATATTGTTTTAATTATCAACATTTTATATCAGTTACTAAGAATGGAATTTCTGCTAATAAGTGGGTATAATATTCTTTTATATATATTGACTTTATCAATAATATGACATATATGGGAGTTAAAAGTTAGTTTAGTATCTAAACAAATTCCTAGATATTTAATATTGTCAGACCAATTAATGCTGCAGCCAGAAAGAGTGAGATTACTACTAGGTAGATACCAAGGTTTTCTTTTCCTTGTGAAAAAGATGGCTTGTGTCTTATTTGGATTGATTTTTATCCTCCATTTAGTATAATACTCCTCCAATCGGTTTAATGAGCATTGAATTTCAATCAAAATATTCTGACTGAGTTCATGAGTATAGTAAATTGCCATGTCATCTGCATATGCAGCGAATTTACATGGCCTAATTGAGGGCATGTCAGCACAATAGATATTATATAAAATTGGTCCAAGAACAGAGCCCTGCGGTACACCTGCTGGAATGCTGTTTAAATCAGAAAAGGAATTTCCTACAGAAACGCAGAAATATCTATCACACAAAAAGTTTTTAACAAGCTTTACAAGAAACAATGGAATGTTAAATTGAATCATTTTGTATATTAAGCCACAGTGCCAGACTGAGTCAAATGCTTTTTCAACGTCAAGTAGTACAAGTGCTGTAGATTGTTTTGATACTAAACCATTTTTGACATCATTACAAATTCTTTTGACCTGGTGAATAGTTGAGTGAGATCTTCTGAAACCAAATTGTTCATCAGGTAATATCTTTTTAGTATTTAGAACGAGCAACATTTTTTCGCTTATAATTTTTTCAAGGATTTTTCCCAGACTACTTAATAAACTTATAGGCCTGTAGTTCTCAGGGTTGTTTAGCATTTTGCCAGGTTTAGGAACAGGTATAACTTTGGCAGTTTTCCAAGTATTTGGAAAGTACTGCAAGTCCAAACAGGAATTGTATATGCTAGTTAAAAAACGAACACCAATTTTAGGTAGATTTTTTAGCATTCTATTATTTATTTCGTCTAAACCACAGGATTTCCTTTTATTAAGATTACATATAATAATCTCAACGTCATTTACCGTAACTTTTTCGGAGGAAGGAGTAACGATATCAATATCAACGAAGTGATCAATGACTTGATGGACCATATTGGTATGATTAGTTGAACCCAATTCTTCAGAAACCCTATGATTTAGTTTAAAACTGTTTGCAAAAACATTTGCCTTGTCTTCGTCTGAAACTAGGATACCATCAGGTGTTAATAGAGAATGACATCTTTTTGTCTTATTCTTCAAAATTTTGGTAACATTCCAGAAAGGTTTTGATCCTTTGTCCATTGTACTTAGTTTTTTATTCCACTGCCGGTTTCTAAACAAATGAATTTCGTTACGAATAAAGTTTGAATATTTGGTCATTAAGTTGAAATAATATAATTGCCTGTATCTCACCCAATCTCTACGAAATTGATTTCTTAATCTAATTAGATTCAGAATATATTCAGGTAGCTTCATAAAATTATTTTTGGGCGAAGTCTTCGGAACTGACTGTCTAACGGCTTCTAACAAGGAGCTAGTAAAAACTCCAACATTGTTATCTATAGCGTCAGTTGTACTAAATATCGAATCTGTAACAGCATCGCTTAGAGTATCTTTCAAAACATTTTTGTATTTATTCCAATCGGCACATTCAAAATTATAAACTAGTCTATTTACTATTGGGGTAGATGTAGACAAATCAAATGATACCGGTAGGTGATCAGAGCTTAGATCATTAATGGTAAGAGGGTTAGAGATAAACTGTGGAATATTAGTTAAAATTAAATCAAGAGTGGATGGGTTGCTGTTTGACGCAGCAGGAATATAGGTGTGAGAATTAGGAAATAATATAGATACAGGAAAATATGCTGTAAGGTCATTAAGAATATTTCCCCACTGATTAGCACGCAAACAGTTCCAATTTCTATGTCGAGAGTTAAAATCACCACATATAAGATACTCGTCGTTATTGTTTAAGAGTTTTCGTAAATCATTTTTATATTTGGCCCTTAGCGCACTGTCATTTTGTCCACCAGGAAAATATACACTAAAAACATTAAGATAAGAGGTCCGACCAGTAATTATTTTAATACCAACATTCTCAATTACATCAGTATTAACTTTGGGAATTACCATAAAGGTTATTGCTTTCTTAATAAGTATGGCAACACCACCACCGTTTTGATTGATTCGGTCTTCTCTAATACACGAATAATTAGGATGATACAGAGTATTTGATTGAGTGAGCCAAGTCTCACTCAATAGACAAATATCTATATCATAAGTATTTAAAAAATTTACAAACTCAGAGATTTTGTTACGGATACTTCTACAATTCCAAAATACTATCTTTTTATTTGACAAAGCCATTTTTTTAAACATTTTTATAGACAAACTTAAAAGCTAATTGGGTAATAACACCAAATTGTTCTTGTTTGTTTTTGCATGCACTGCGCTTGGTAATCAACTCCATGGTGAGAGTAATAAATTCCTGCTCAGAAAATAAATTATTCTGATTGTTGTTGGTAGAACTATTATCATAATTGTAGGTATGGGGGAGATTTATTTCAACATTATTGTTATTATTATTGTTTGATCTCCAACTCTGTTGTGTAACTGGATGTGATGTTTTTAGATTAACATTGTTGTTGCTTATGAGGTGTGGGAAGTCAACAAAATTATTGCTGGGATTGAATTGATTGGAATTTACTGCTCTCTGAGAACGATTTGTACGATTCGCAATTTTCTCTCTCATTTGGATATAAGCAGAACGACTTGGGCATGATGGATCAGTTGATTTATGATTATTACCGCAGTTGGCACATTGGATTTTATTTTCTGCTTGGCAGTCAACAGTTTTGTGTTTTTCAGCACAATTCGCACACCGCACCTTAACATTACAGCCCTTCTCCCCATGACCGAACATTTGGCACTTTCTGCATTGCACAGGTTTGTTTTTTATTTTATGTTGATATTCCCATTTAATTATTGTGCGAAAAAGAGATTTAACATTTTTTCTGAGGTCAATCATTTTAATGGTACCGTTTTTAAAATAAACAATGTAAATAGTATCAACATAACCTTGAAAATTTCTTTTTATTAACTTTACTTCAGTACACTCTAAACCGAGAGAAATAAGTTCTGATTTTACTTGTGTCTCCGTTTTGCAGTCAAGACCATGAAGAATTACTTTGAAAGGCTTGTTGTTTTTGCTTTCATGCGTAAAAAATTGACAATTATTTTCACGTAATATCACCAATATCAAATTATAAGTTTCAATAGTTTCACAGATGATTTTTAAACCAATAGACATTTTTTTAATTAGGTATTTTGTTACACCTCTTTTATTTAACAATTTAATAACATCTTCCGTATTTTGTGTTAAGACTTTAATAGGAGATAATTTTATAGTTTGGCTTTTTTCGCTTTTTCCACTGTCCATTTCAGTTTCATTAATATCATCATCCTTATCAAAGACTTGTAAAGGAGTCCAGAAGTTTCTTCTGGACTCCGTTTTTTGTAATTTTGAGGAAGACATACTGTCTTCATCAAAAGAATCACACGAACGTTTAGTAATTTTGTTGTTTTTTTTATTTTAAAGAGCAAAATTCATATAACACGTCCAGCACGTACGATTGCCAAGGCAAGACTGATTAACAAGTGTTTTTCTTGTTTTTTAGCAATACAACAAATTTCAATAAATTTAATTTGCTCTCCACTAAGCACCCAGCAAAACATGAGCTCCAAAAGGAGCAGGCTTTATGTATTAATTCATGCTTCAAATCGCTTCAAACCTGCTGATGGGATGCCTGATTTTTGTATGGGGTCTTCCCTGTTTGGAGGACTATTTTCTGCTGACAATAAGCGCTTCTTTTAACATGCAAAAAAAGCACTCCTAAAGTGCTTTTTTAAGGGCCAATTATATTGACATATTCATTAATGTTTTGCTTTTTCTTGTTTAAATGCATTTTTCACACATTTTCGTGAACCATGATATATTGTTATTTTTTCGCTTAAAACCTTCTTCGTTCAGAATTATCCTAGTCACGATTCCCATTTACATAGGTGCTTAGCGCTATTCTGATTGAACAAGTCCGGCGGAATCTCTTCTTCTTTATATGTTATAATGGCTGAAGCGCACGTGGATTATCGAGTTTGATGTCATCTCCTTGGAATAGTTAGTTAGTTAGGGCGAAAAGTACATCCAAATACAATTAGTCACCGTGGTTACTAATTGTATTGCATTGTATGATTACCACAACCCTATCATGGGTGCTTTAAAATGGCTAATGTAATAATTCTATTTTGTAAAAACAAAAGTTTCAGATGTTTGCTTTAACACGGTTTTATTAAAATGCAGACAGACATATTGTGTTTTTCTTAATAATCGTCTAAGCATTCGATTTGCTTTTTGCTTAAATCAAGAATGTGTAAATACGTCTTTGTAGAAATTTACCTTCTCACTTTTATGGTAAAATTAAATAAGCCATTTAAAGTTGAAACAGTTCTAGAATCCACAATATTGGAAAATGAAAATTGAATACATTTGCCCCATAAACCTAAATAATAAAATCAGCATGTGTATGAGTAAATCGAACTTATGAAATTTTTTTTTTATGTCTTTTAAACATTTTTGATTTGAATTGCATATTAGAAAATTTGCTCTTAACCTAAAGGGAAATCAAGAATCGTTAGTAACAAGTACAAAAAAGAAATTGTTTAAAAAGAAACCGAAAAAAGTAAGAACCGTTTTGTTTGTAACAATAAAATAAATTTACATAAAAGAAGGTGAAAGAAGGCAAAACTATATACAATACACTGACAAATGTACACGTGACCCATTTATATACATTTGCTTCATATACACAGTATTTTGTAGGTCTATAGACTATAACAGTTTAAATAATGAAACCGGCAACAAAATTCAAAACCATGAAGTAAAAATTGTTGAAATTCCTGGGAATTTAAAGACGGAAAATTTCAGGATTTGTTTTTTTTTTCTTTGACTTGAATTAAAATTTTTATAGCATCAAAAGTTTATTTTTTTTTTTTTTTTTTTTTTTTTTATTAGTGTACCTATTATCTATCATCATTACAATTAAAAATATAAAGAATATTCATATATGTATATGAGTATTTACTAAAAAGTATTGCAACAAAAATTAAACTTTTTTTAAGGTTATATAATAAACACACTTTATAAATTATTTACAAGATAAGGAAACAAGTAGATAAAACACTTTTATAAAAGTAAAGAAATTTTTAGTTAACGCTTCTATCAGCTTCGTGATGAAGTTAAAGAAGGTGTTAATCTTCTTAAATTTCTTATTAAATCAAAATTTGAAGACCTGTTTCGATCTTTAAATCTTTGTGTAATATTATTAATTACTGTTGTAAACATATCCTGATTTTAGTTTCTATGAAGTCTATTAGTAGGAAATCTCCTAGGTAAGTTAAATATCATCTTAGGTTCTTATTTTGTATTACTTGGAGTTTATTAATGTAGGTTTTTGCGCACCTTTTTGACCACACTTGGCATCCATAAGTCATAATAGGACGTATGCACATTTTGTAAAGTAATATTTTGTTTTTATAATTGTGCGTTGACCTACGGTTTAGCTAGGGAAATACATAACATGATGCTTAAATGTTAATTTTTTATCTAAAAAAATTCCTAGGTATTTTATTGTTTCATTTAAAGGAATTATTGTTCCATCCAGAGATAATGAAAAGTACCAATTCTTTTAGGTGACTTGTTGAATAAAAAGATTATGGCTTCAGTTTTTGTATCGTTTATTTTAATTTTCCATTTAGTAAAAAACTTATGAGCGTGCAAGATACCTTTTCCATTTTTTTGACTATTGCGTTAATTACAGGACCATTTGTAAGTGTTTTATTAAGTTGACAAGTCGAGTAGTCATGTAAACCACCACATCCTAAACAAACAGCTGATCTAAAGCAATTTGCAGGTCCATGTCCATACATGGCACACTTGGAGCATTGTGTAGGGCCTTTTGAGCGACGAATTGGATTTATCCAGTGAACAACAATACCATAAATGTATTTTACCTTAAACACCCCTCTCTTAGTTATCTGGTCACGGTTGAACTCTAGCATAAACAAAGCATCATCCGGGTTTGATCTTGAAGTGCAAAATTTCCTTTATGTTCGCTGGTTCAATATTGAATGAGTACTCCTCCTTAATTGTTGCTTAGGCGTGGTAAACCAAACAACATAAGTTTGAACTTTTTGTTGTCCTTTACCGGATGTGTGAAAAATTTTATATATTTTTGTTTTAATCTTTCAATAATTTTGTCATAATAAGGCATCGTATAAGGAATTATTTTTGTTCCAATCGACATTCTTTGGAACTTTCAGCTTTCTTCTTTAAGCTTGAACACCTCGGTAAATCCATAGCTCTTGTCCACTATTATTGGTGGAATTCTAATCAAATACTCTTTAACAACATTGTTGTCTACACTTGAGGCATCTTCGTCGTCTTTCATGTCGGAGAACAGTTGAAATCTCTTATTTGCAGAATTTTTTGGCGATTTAAATTTTGGGTTATTTCCCCAGAATTTTTTCCGCTTTGAAGCCATTTAAAATGTTTTTATTACTTTTCTTTTATATATTTTAAATTAAACTTCTTCTGTATTTTATAGAAAGTTATCAGCTGACTATTAACAAACGTCTGAATGCTTCAACAAGCAGCAAACGAATGAAGCATTAAATGTTCTTATTTCCACTTTCAACAAAATATTTTTGACGAAAGTTTTCAAATATATTTTGTTCAATTCCCAGTTTCCAAATATATTATGATAAGTTTAACCATATTAAATTCATCGGCAACTATATTATGGTTAAATTATTCCTCAAACAAGAATCCACAGCCATATAATGGTAGCCCTTCATCATGTCGTTTTAATTTTAAAGTGTTAAACATATTTTGGTTATTATAAACTATGTATAACATGTGTTTGCGGCATTCTGAAATTAGATTAATTTAACCATAAAATGGTTGAAACCTTTTTCATTAAAAATAGTTTGTAAGAGGTGACCACATTGAAAATATTTTTTTTCTGAGTGTACATAATATTAAAGTTGATAGATAAACATCAGAATTGTCACAAGATGTAGTATACATATTATTTGTATTCGACTATTAAATACAATAACCATTTTTGTCAAGGGCGGCCTGTGATTAATAATAGTACAGTTAACATATTTTAGAAACCAGTGCCCATGTTCTGTAACTCCCGCGTAAAGAAACTTTTCTGTAACATTTTTGGCGGATAATAGCCCTTAAAGGCTAGTTTACACTATTATACTTTGTATTAATACATGTCAAAAACTCAAGTAATATGTAAAAGTCTGATAGTGTGAACGCATGTGTACACGGAGAGAATTGTGTGCAGAAATTATGCGCTCTGGGCACAACTTATGCACAAATTGTTCACGAAAAACGACCAAGAACAGTTGTTCATAATCTATGCACACTTGTTCATAACTTAAGTTCAGCACTATGAGCATGTTTTATGAATAACTGGGCGTAGGTTATGAACAACATTTTCATAGATTGTGAACAACTGGGAAAAGACTATGAACAACTGTGCATGGTTATGAACAACATTTTCATAGATTGTGAACAACTGGGAAAAGACTATGAACAACTGTGCATAGGTTATGAACAACATTTTCATATATTGTGAACAAGTAGGAAACATTTTACACCTCCTGCAAATTTTCAAATGTCTTTATTTCAAAGTACAAGCGCTTTATAACTAATATTATATATACACATATTAAAATAAAATAAATCTTATACTTTAGTATTAACATGTTTATTTTATATAATTTATAAAGTAATTAATTTTTTTACATTTCTATAAAATTCTTATCATAAAACATAGTCTAGTGCTTAATATTGGGTGAAGCTCAAATGGTTTAGGAAATTCAATATACAGAAATAATTAAATAATTAAATTAAAATATAAATTAATACCTTCTAAAATTTGTAGAAAACATATATTCACTTCTTTGTTGACCTGCGAAGTTTTCCATATTTAGCACTTCAATGGAAGTTTTTCTGCAAACACAAACAAAAAGTAAACAAAATCAGCTGAAGCAGAACTCCATAAATAGTTCGTCAAGCAACTACCCAGTCAGAAATTGGCTGTATCAGTTATCTTTGTTCTGTGATAAATATTTGATAATAACTCAATACTTACCTCTGGTTTTCTTGATTTGCACAATTATATATTTCTAAATAATATTCACTTCAATTCACTTCAACTACTGTCGCTTCTAAACACAACCGTCGCTCTTGACACAAGGAACATAATATTGTTCATAATCTATGCATAAATGCGCACAACTTATAAACAAGATACACACATATCAAAATGTTGGGCAAAATCCATGCACAAGTAAGCATAACTCATGAACAATAAGTGTTAATAGTCGTTCATGCACAATGTTCATATATTATGATCAATTGTGTCTAATTTTCAAATAATTAAGCTATGAACAATGTTCACAAACTGTGCACATTTTTTGTGTATAACTTATGCACAATTTCAATAGATTGTACAGAATTTATGATTATTAGCCATAATTTATGCACAAAGTTGCATATTCAAAAATGTACCTAATCATTTTATAGTTATGAACAGCTTGTGCATAAATAATGCACAACAGTTTTCTCCGTGTAATGAAAATGACAAGTATTATGAAAAAAAGTTTGACATCCCATACTACTTCATCGTTTTTTGAAAAATTTCTAAACAATAATACTTTTCATTGGATCAGGGTTGCATTTTAATTCATGTGTGAAGGAATTTCTTGTATTAAAATATATAAATTTGAATAAATTTCAATACAGCAGTGAAATTAGTTTTAGCGTTTACAGTGAATTTCAGAAAGCTACTTATTATGGGATCTAAAGTAATTTTTGGACTGTATACAAAAATTGCATTTCAGTCTTCTAGTCACATGAAGCTAAGTTGGAACAAATTTTACCGCAATATCTCTATCTGCTACGGTTTCAGGCGTATTTAATTAATTTCCCAGAGTGAGCTTTATATGAGGCCTGTGGTAAATTATGAGCCGATCATCACGAAACTTAACAGTATGATTTCCCGTCGTATAAAACGAATTGGTTTGTTTGCTCTTTTCTTTTGAGTTTTTCGAGAGTGAGCGTGTTTTCAACTGACAGACAGACGAACATGGCTAAGTCGGCTTAGAATTACTCAAGGAGCCAGAATATATAAACTTTATGGGGTCTTACATGTGTAATAAAAAAGTTTCGCACGGAATGACAAACTAAGTATACCCTCGTCCACCGCTAGTGGTGGTGGAATGTATAAAAATGGGGTGAGAAAAAATTTTAACACAAAAAAAAACGTATTAAAAATGCAAAATCAATAAATAATAACTAGGGCAATCAAAAAAAAAGCGTTTAAAAACATGAAAATAAGCTGTTAAAATTTAAAAAAAGCAATTTAAAATTATTTATTTTCCACTTAATTCGTTTAATTGTTATAGTAAATTATAAGTTGATGCAATAAATTTTCGAAAAGAAAACAATGTGTGTTTGGAGTCAGCAATTTCTTGTACATAGAAAAAGTTCTTCCAGCGTCTACAGATGTTAAGGGAGCATATTTAAAATTGAGTAATTCCGCTTGCCTCCCAAAATATCCCCAATATCTTTTAATACCGAAAACCCTTCATTTTTTAATGAAACTGATTTACATTTTGTATTAAATTTGTCTCCTATATCCCCTGGAACACGGGATATTTTTCTTACGGTCCATAACTAAATATGTTCACTTAGAAAACCAATGAATGAATTTTTTGTTTCCAATTTTGTTACAACTTCGTGTAAAACCCCAAAGTTTGCAGAAATTAACAATATTTGATATACAGAGAAATTCTTAATAGTTAAAACTATATTAAAAAAGCAAAAAATAAGACGTAACTATACCAAAAACAGAAAGAAGGGGAACTAACAGACGTTACTTTATACAAAAACTATATTTAAAAAGAAATAAGACGTTACAAAGTATGATGGTAAAAGACGTTACAGACTGAGGAATTTGATCGTAAGAATACAGCTATGGAATTTTCCAGAGAAAAGAACTTAAACAAGCAAATAATAAAATAAGTTGATAAAAAGGCTTAATACTAAAAACATAAACACATAAATATTATACACAACACTATAAAAAGTACGTTACAGTACCGCTAAGACAGAGTTGCATAAAAATCAAGTAAGTAAGTATAGTCGGTCAAGCCCGACCGTATGATGCCCAACACCTCAGTATTTAAAAACAAGTTTCAAGAGTATATGGCTATATGAATAGTGATCTATCTATGTTTTAAATTTCATTAAAATCGGTTAAATAGTTACTGATGGGCAGAAATTTACCCTATCTCCCCTCGTGGTCCTAACTTTTAAAAAATGCATACCTTACGTGTCCATATAAATATGGATCTATATACATACTTATGTCTTAAATTGCATTAAAATTGGTTTGATAGTGGGCACAAAGACCCTCTTCCGGATAGCAGCTTGTATGGGGGCTATATTAAATTGCCACCTGTACTTTGCGCACGAGGTTACATGGACAGCCAGCCAGACATCGTTAGATCGACTCAGAAAGTGATTCTGAGTTGATCGGTATACTTTAGGACCAATATTTGAAGGTGTTTCACACATCAGCATAAATGCATAATACCTTCTCCACTCTTAAGTGTAGCTATAGTAACATACAGAGATAATATAGGTTTTTGGGATGATATTGTTCAAGGGAAGCACAAAACATTACCATAACGTTGAACGATTTTTTTAACCAGAGTTGTTACAGCACAGAAATGGTTGATTTTTTAGTATATATAAAAAAAATTGCACATAAAAAAAAATAATAAAAACGATTTTTGCAAAATTTTATTAAAAGTAAAAAAGCCGATATTGCCAAAATAAGCAAAATAAAGCCCTAACAAGTATAGCCCATCTTCTTTGTTTTTTTATGATCGGAATTTGTGATTAATCAAAATCTTTCTATCTTGTAAACAAAAAAAATAAGCATTTGCTTTTTTTTGGTTGCCCTAATAATAACACTGAAAAGATTAGTATTTTGTTCTTGGTTGATTTTTTCATTGTTTAATTATTTTGCTGTTAACGTGTTTGAAAAATGTGCGAAGCCCATTTGTAAACAACAAACATCAAAGTCGCACTGTACATTATTAGATATAGCCGACGGCTCTCAACGTCTGTAATTTTACATCGGGTTCAAGTGGAATATAATGTTTAGGGATGCGATATCCTTGCAACAGCATGTTTTTTTGTCGATATCCTAAAAACGATGCCGACTAATTATCTTTTCGAATCATTAAATTTGCGTTAAAATGTCATCGATTTGTTTTTGCATATTGTTGCATATTTTAGTAAAAACGCATATTTTTGCATATTTAGGTTTTAAATGCATATATTTGCATATTTTAAAATTTTTGAGTGCATTTTTCTTTAATTTATTATTATAACTAAAAAAATTCTTAAAAAAATAAGATCTCAACAAATAAATTCTTTTGGCGCTTTGATTTATATACAAGAATTTCAAGATTTCGACAAAAGATCCTTCTACTTTAAGCCGATGGAGCGTTAAACATGGTTATGGCTTCAATTGGGATCAAAATATTTTATCCAAAACTGTTACAAACTTGGCACATGGGCTACAGAAGAAATTAGAAGCCAATATATTGCAATTTTTAATGAAATGTGTCCCTTTGGTTCTCCTTCCACGGCAGCCAGTAGTAACAAGATGGCTAGATGCTTCAGAAATCTATTCAATCTTGATGCCGAAGAATATGCAATCAAGAGATTAAACAAAAAATTAAATTTCAATAACATCAAAAGTCAATAAGCATTTGCATTTTCCAACTACGAATATATTAGTGAAAAAATAACTAAGTAGATTGGATTTAGTTAACTTAATACTCAAATAAATTGATATTGCAGAAAGTAAGATTACCAATGTGGAAGGGAGCATAGCCTGTCCGTCATATTAAAAATAAATCCAAAACGTTTTGCAAAAATAATTCAGGAATTCAAAAAATTAAATAAATTTAAAATATTTTTGATCTGATCTGAAATCAAAGTGGGATCTGAAAACAATTTTTTCAATATGCATTGGCATTCTACAGGACAAAGTTTTACATTTGACAAAACAGTACTTATTTATTTAAACAAACAATAATTTAAATTAGTTTTTTAAGTTTCTTAAAGATATTTTAATAACAGTAGAAGGAATTTTTTTTTTATTTTTCTTCATTAAAAAGCGATTTTTTATGAAAATTTTCTAACTTTTTAGTGCATATTTTTAATTTTTTTAGTGCATATTTTGGATTTTTTAGTGCATATTTTAAGCGCATATTTTCGATTTTTTAGTGCATGAAAACCTCATCCCTTATAACGATATTTTGACAGTTTTCGACATAAGTTACAGACACATCTTTTCCTCACTTTTCGAAAACAATGGAATATTTTGTTTCACATCTTTTCGATGCGAGAATACAGAACAGAAGTTTAAATAGTGCTAAAGTGGCATAATTATTTTAGACATGTCCCATTTGATAACCTGTTAAATGTGGGAGTTGAAGTGATGTCAAGTTTAAATACGTTTTTTTTTTGTTGCTTAATTTAATTTTTGTTTTTTTTTTTAAATCGAATATGATCAATCAAAGCAAATAACGGCTAATGCACAATCGATTACGTTGGGTTGCGTGTCGTATCATTAAGTAACCCAAAAGTTAACTATTTGTTTATCCTGTGAATTTAGTTTAGGAAATGTTTACATTTCGGAATCTAACTAAATCCAAACTTAAGACTCGTTTTTCATAATTGGTTCTTATTTTTAGTATTACTTCAAAAATGTCCTATTTTTAGTAAATGAACAACAAAGAATAAAATTGTCGTTAATGAAAATATTGTGCTAATCATTTTAGGAAAAGGGTACGTTTGATAACAAATTACATTACTTTTTCCCTGCCCCTTTTCAAAGTTCCACCTAGGAGGATAAAAGAATAGATAATGCCAAACTAATTGTAGCTATTTGCATAAAATAGAAAAATAAAAAAGGCTTTTAATTTAAATAGCCAATAGCTTAAATAAGTTTTAATGTACACAAACTAGTTATTAAAGCTACTCCAGCAGTCCAGATCTCAACCACTAGGATAATTAAAAGGCGCACTAAATTTGTTTTAACCACTTGGCTATTAATTTTAATATTTGTTTATATAATTAGTGCTCGATATTTTGCTCGTCATAGTTGCAAGATGATCGTTAGGTTGAAACGAATTCGCTTCGGATATAAATATAGCGGTTTGTGTTCATCGACTGTTTCAATTCCAACCATATGCTGGAGCATCGGATATGAGAAAACTAAGTTTTTTTTTCCACAAATAAATAAATTTGAGTTTCTAATAACTAAATTTATTAATGAATTACTGATTATCATAAAAGTCGTTTGAGTCTTCTAAAAGAAACAGTACCCATGTTCTGTAACTTTAGTGAGAACTTCTCGCATCGAAAAGATTTGAAACAAAATTTTCCATCGTTTCTCTAAAAGTGAGAAAAAACTGTGTCTGTTACTCATGTCGAAAACTATCAAAAGAGACAAAGTTGTAACGTTATAAATATCATAACATTGCACCCGAAGCCGATGTAACATTGTAGACGTTGAGAACGTCAGTAACAAATATTGTTGACGGCGACCAAAATTTAAAAAATTGTTTGCAAACGAGCTTTGAAAAATTCGTATATATTGTAACGTTACTGCTTTTCAATAACGTTTTGGTTTATTTCCTTTATAATAAACCGTTTAGAGTTCTTTATTGCAACTTTAATAAAATAAATAAAACACAAACACTTTCAACACTGTTTACAATTTACACAACATTATTTAGTAACAAGTCTTTTTAACAACCGTAAATTATAGCTTTTATTCACAACCAACTACAATTTTCTCCACGTTATACGTTATTGACAAAGTCTGAACTTAGAATGATCTTATTATGATAGTCGCCGCTAGTATTTATACGGCAATTTGGTTGTCTAGAACATTCGAAATGTTTTTACTATTCACCACACTTTAATTTGATTTATGGTAGCACTTATGTTTACGTAATTTTACCTCTTATACTGAAGCTTTTTTAAAGGTCATTTCTAGGGCTTTCTGCACATTGGGATTGAAGTGTACTAAATAATAACAATTTTTTAAAAACAATGTAAACTAGTAAAATTACTTATGAATACAAGACAACTAATAAATACAACTAGTTCTTAACTAATAATTACAACTAACTCTTAACTAAAGTTACTTTCGTAACTATATTATAAAAATGTTAAAAGCAAAATTATTTAACAATGACTTTTACTATAACTATTTTTATTCGTGAGTTTTTTTAACAGTTCAAAGCGGGAACTTTTCTCACAAAAAAGTTACAGACACACTATTTCTGTAAATTGGCGAGTAATTTCCTTACGTGACAGCTAGTACTCGCCAAAAAAGTTGCAGACATAATTTAGTGAGAAAAACAGCTGTTTGTTTCAATATATGGCATTTATGTTCAATTGAAAAGTTTTTCGACGCGAGAGTTACAAAGGGTTTACGAAACGGATTTTTGTATGAAAATTTGTTTAATAAATCTTTTGTAAACCAGTTTTATTTTTTTAAAATAAGGCCGTTAGTATTTGAAGTTTAAAATAAGAAACCAAAAATAGCTAAAGAATATTTTTTCTTATTTAGAACGAAATAAATGACTTAATTCATTTATAAATTTAAATTTGGTAACACTCTAACGCCAAACTTATATGCCAATTAACACGAAGCAAACAAATCAGCCAATATTATGTGAGTGTGCAAACAGGCAAGCTAAAAGCTATTTTCCACAATTATTGGTACCACAGGGAATCGTTTACACTTTCATTGACATATTTATACAGACATAGAGAAAGTCTTTTACGTGTTGTTACGAGACGAGTTGGGTAAGATTCAATAGGCAGGAGGACTGTATTATGGCAAAAAATCAAATAATTTATAAAGAAAAGGAAAACTTATCGATTTCTTTATACATACATGTGTACATTAGGGATATAACTTTTTAACAATTTTTGAAAATATCAAAATTGGGACAGCACAGTCCGATAGAGCATAAAAAACTATAAGGGAACGTATATTTAAGGTCAAAAAAGTTCACACACCAACCGCGATGAAGTTTTGAAAATTTTTAATTTTATTTTTGGTTAAGAAAAATTAAGTGCCCCGGTAGGCTAGCTAGTAGTGAGCTAGTCTATCAGTCCCGGGGTTGCGGGTTTGATTCCCGCAGACAAGCGTAGAGCTTCGCGGGGATTAGCTTAGGGAATAAAAAATAAAAAATAATAATATGTTTATTTAAAACAAAAAATAGCTCAAGTATGAAATTTCATGAAAACGTATCTTTAACCTTTTTTAACGAAAAAAATTAAAATTGAATAAAAAACACCGTAGGAAATTATGAATATTCCATATTGCATCGGTTTAGAAAACCCAATTGGTGCGTGACCTTTTTTGAGAAAAAATACAAAAAATTATAATTTTCGTGGTTACTAGGACATGGTCGACCTCATGGTACTATGCCAAAAAATTGGTTATACCCCTAATGAATGTATGCATTTTTGTATGCATGAATGTTAGAAGTCGTGCCTCAGCTATTTTAAACATAAAAAAAACTTTATCGATTTAATAAGCACAAAGTAAATTATTGTCGTTAAAATAACGACAAAAAATTGCTTAAAGTAACAGCTGACCTCAAACGACAGCGAATATCGTTAAAAATTTACTGAATAGCATGTTCGATAAATTTTCGTTATATAAAAGTTAGTGAATCGCACTACAGCTGTTAAATACGAGATTTTGTCTTCCTTAATTATTTTGGCGGTCTTAACGGGTTTTTTGTTTTACTAAATTCGGTTTTTTTAAGTGTTTATTTTTCGAATATCGAATAAACAGCTCATTTTAACACTGAATACTGAATAGCATGTTCGATAAATTTTCGTTATATAAAAGTTAGTGAATCGCACTACAGCTGTTAAATACGAGATTTTGTCTTCCTTAATTATTTTGCCGGTCTTAACGGGGTTTTTTGTTTTACTAAATTCGGTTTTTTTAAGTGTTTATTTTTCGAATATCGAATAAACAGCTCATTTTAACACGATTAACAGGTTTTATTTCAAATAATTATAATTTTTTTATCTCGTTTGTTTAGTTTTAAATATGCTTTCAGTTTAAGTATATATCTGAGTTTAACAAAACATCTAATATACATTAGAGTCTAATGATTAGACCGAATCACCTTATATGGGCAAATAAAGTCAAAGTTGTACCCCCACCCCTCTGAAAATAAACTTTGGTCATGTTTTATTAAGATTCCCGAAATGTTTTGGCTCTAGCGATAATCTCCCGTGAGCTAAACCACGTCAAAAAAGGGTCCAAAAATGGTATTTTCATTTCCAATACGCCGTTAGTAAAGTGTTGACACCGTTTTATATTTTAGTCAACAACTAATCCTTAACTGCCTTTCTTACTTTTTTCTAACCTTCAATTAAACACCAATTGAAATAACCACAAAAAGCATATATTTTCGCAGGAAATAAGTTTTTTAATATATTAAGCTACTTTTTTTGGAAACCGTCTATTCTCCAAACTGTCCGATTTGACTTGGATTGCCGCATATTTATATTGATTTCTACACAGAAACACTCGGGATAAATTAATCTTTTTATACATACTTTAATCACGAGTCGTACTTAATAATTCAAGTACGAATAACACTCAAACGTACTTAAATCAATCCTAAATGGGATTACTTTCAAAAATCAATACCGATATTTCTTGAAATAAGTATAAAATTCTTAAATCAATCAATCTTTCTTCTCATTTAGTTTATATTTTTAGTTAAATATGTACATAAGATTTTTAAAGTAAAAACCATATCGGCATTATGTTGGTGTTTTTTCATTCTGTAAGGTGTAAAGCTTCGTACAGACGATGGTCAGATCTTACAATATTGTAAGCAGGCGTTGCCAACAGCAATATTTTCTGAAAATGGTGCGATTGTCAGATGCATTAATTTTGCACTTCTGCAAATACAAATAAGCTTACAATGTTCACATAGTTGTAAGACATTTTAGCCAATTTTAATGCAATTTAAGCAACGCTACTTACCAATATTGTAAGATCTGACCATCGTCTGTACGAAGCTAAATACGGGTAAGTAAATCAATCATAATCACTTTTTCTTTCTTGTTTTTTTATGTTTTTTTCAAGCACGAATTGGGGATAAAATTAACTTTACCATACTTGAATCAAGCGCATTTTGAGATTGATTCAATCTGAGTTTTACTTAAATCAATCTCATTTTCGGATTATTTTAAGTACGAGTTCGGGTTAAAACAATTTTATAATTCTTGAATCAAGCGCATTTTGAGATTGAAAATATCGCTGCTGTAAGTGAATGTGTTGCCGAAGACCCGAATGTGTCGATTCCTCGTCGTTCTCAGGAATTAGGACTGTATGGTCGTATGATAACCGACTTTTTTTTGCCTGCTATTGAAGAATACGACTTGGAGAATAAGTGGTTTCAATTTTTTTAATTGTTCCAATTAATTTGCCTTAATTGAAAACAAAAATTATAATGTTTGTGTATTTATTTGCAAATATGAAAACATTCACACAAACTTCAAAATATTTTAAGTTCTCAAACAATTTTTTAATTGTTTCAATTAACTGTGTTGATTGAAAAAAATATTTTGATTTGTGTTTACGATTTATATGGCCTCTTTTACTGGTGGTCAAATTTCAATTAAACCTATTGGTTGAAAATGAACAGCAAGAAAAGCTCAAACTTACAAATGCGTTAATTGATATGATCAATTTGTTTGCAGGCGGAAAATCAGTAAAGAATTTCATTAATAGTACAAATTTGGTTTTTAATTTTTTCAGTGCACCAAGATCATGCGATTTGACACCATTCGACTTTTGTTGTAGGGCCACGCGAAAGACAGATAAACCTTTAACTCTTGAGCACTTAAGAACCGACATTCGTCAAGTTATGGCTGAGATACCGCCCAATATGTGTCAAAAAGTGATCCAAAATTTCGTCAAAAGAATCAATGCTCGCAACACTTCGCGTGGTGGTCATTTAAATGATATAGTGTTTCACACATAATGTTAACGTTTAAACTTTAAATTAAAAAAAGAAATATCATGAAAAAAAATTTTAAATGTGTTTTATTTACGTTTACTTTTGAAACCGCAAAATGGATAACCCTTTATAAGGCGTATCCATAGCTCATATGGCAGCCCTAAACTTTATGTTTTTAAAAAAGTTTTGATGTTTTTAGCCCGTTTTAACTTGGGCTATAAGACTTGGACTCGGGAAGATCTATGGTTCCCGATAATGCGTATTTAAAAAAAAAAATTGAAATATACTTGTTTCGAAGATTATATGAGCTGTTCATTTAATTGAACAAATCGACGATCAAAACGCAAACGTTTTATTTTCTAATACTAATACCGATTTTTGCGAGTTTTTCAGAAAAACTATTAAAGATTTCAGAATCAGTAAAGTATTTACAGTGACCCCTATTCTGCGTTTCGATTCGGATCGAAATTTTCTCAGTTTTTGGCAACTTTGGTGTTTTGTGCCAATGTTCTATAACTCCCGCGTTGAAAAACTTTTCGATTGAAATGTGAGAACTGAAACAAAAATACCATAAATTGAAACAAACATGTTTTTCTCACTAAACTGTTACTGTATCATTTTTGGTGTGTTATAGCTGTTACGTAAGGAAATTACTCGCCAAAAATGTTTCAGTAACAGTTAAGTGAGAAAAACAGGTTTGTTTCAACTTATGGTATTTTTGTTTCAGTTCTCACATTTCAATCGAAAAGTTTTTCAACGCGGTAGCTATTTATTTACGATACGATTACAGATGTATACCGAGATATTTTGAGTAATTGTTTGATTATTGATTTTTTTAGGGGGGCATGATTGCCGACGCAAGGTGAATGTTATATGTACTCATTTTTGCTCATTGACCATTATCCTACAATGTCTTAACCATATTTCTAGTTGAAATATATGATGCTGTAAGTAACGAGATGCTTCATAACGGGTTTCGTGCACGATTAGAAAAGCTGTATCGTCTGCAAATGTTGAAGTTTGGGTGTAGTTGCTTGTTGGCATGTCCGAAGTATAAATTAAGTATAATAGAGGGCCCAGGATGCTGCCTTGTGGGACTCCAGCGCCAATGGGCTGAGGTGAACTTAAGAAATTTCCTTCTTTTATAATAAATTGACGACCGACTAAGTAGCTTTCTAGCAGCTTGTGTGTGTTTGCTGGTAAATTTTGTTTCAATTTATGTAATAAGCCTTCATGCCAGGCTTTATCAAAAGCTTGCGAAACATCGATGAAGAGTGCTGAGCAATATTTCTTTTCTTCAAATGCTTTTCTTATGACATTTACTATTCGATTAGTTTGTTCAACTGTGCTGTGTTTTCTTCTAAATCCGAATTGATGGTTTTGAATACATCTATTTTCACTTAAAATCGGTGTTAGTTTTGAAACTAATAATTTCTCAAACAGCTTTGACATATTTAATAATAAGCTAATAGGCCTATATGACTCAACTTTTGTGTGATCTTTACCTGGCTTAGGTATCATGGTAACTAAGGAAACCTTCCATTTTTGAGGATAGTATTCAAGGCGTAAAATAGAATTAAAATTAACAAGAATAATTTTCTTTGCTATGCGAGGTAACTCTTAAAGCATTTTATTGCTGATCTTATCAATACCAGGTGCCTTCTTAGTGTTTAAGTCATAAATAGCCTTTTCAATTTCTCTTATCTCAAATCTTAGGGGAATAGCTGCTCCAGCAGCAACAGGTGGTAACTCGACCGCAATATCGTGAGATATATTTGGTGACATACAAACAGATTTCCTTTTTCAATATCGTTTCTTGCATAGCTACCATTCAAGTTTCTTAATGGTGGCTTGGATATAACTGGCCTTTTTAGATTTCTAGCTGCACGCCATAATGAGTAGTCTGATTGTGAAGTTGCATCAAGTTCCTTAAGATATTTTTCTAGAGAAGCCGTTTTCTGAGTCTGCAGTAACTTTCTTAGCCTTTTTGTGCACTCTTTTAATAAATTCTTAAGTTGCGGGGATCTGTACAGTTGCCACTCTCTTCGAACTCTCCTTTTTTCAATCAGGAGCCGCTCGACATCTGTGGAATATATTTTACTATTTTTTTTTTGCCAATACTGGAATGTTGAAGCTAGCTTAAGATAACTGTCAAAATTGACTATAGAGAGATTCGGAATCTAAGCGGAATATTTTCTGTGCAATGGGTACGGAGATATTTTTTATATGTTAACCAATTTATTTATGTAGCTGACGTCGCTATGTAATCAGAGGGAGATACAATTCTATTGGTGTTTTTTATAGTAACAATTGTAGGTGTGTGATCAGAGGATAATTCTAAGGAAGCTTTTACGTGAATCGTTTCTGTGGGGATGTTTTTAACCACGCCAAAATCGATGACATCTGGAATTTTTTGCGGATCAGAAGGCCAATATGTTGGTTGTCCCAGAAGGTATGTTTTGCGTTGTAATCGCCAGCTGCCAGGGAACAGGGTCCTAGTGATTTATAATATTCACAATATTGGCTTTCTAATATTGAAAATCTAGGTGGAGAGTATAAATATGAAATTACTATTTTTCGATTTAGCTCTTCAACACAGATGTGCGTTACTTGGAGATAATCTTCACGGTGATCACACATTAGGTAGTGTTTAATTCGGTTTTTTATTAAAATGGCAGAACCTCCACAAGCTCTATCTCGAGGGTCCTTGGTATCATATAGAGTATAACCATTGATTTTGAACGTATTTCTTGAGGTCAAATGAGTTTCAGAAACCATCATGACATCAATTTGTTTATTTTTAAGAAAGTTTTCTAATTCATTTTTATGTTGGCGGATGCCGCTTGCGTTCCAAAAACAAATGTTTAAACAGTTCATGGCTTGTTAAGAACAGCTTGCAATAACCTCGATTCTAAGAATTTCCTGCATCATATTACCCCTTGTGTTCGTAAAATTATTTACTGTTTGCACTAATGTTTCCATGGTTTTTTCTAGACGACTTAAATTAGAAACTAGAGTTTCATCATTACTTGGCGAAGCGCCTTGCATTGGCACATGGTTTGATTTAAGGACGTTAGCATACGAGGTTCTGTTATTACTAGGCTGCGGAGCCTGAATGCCATTAGTGTTTACTTGATTTGGTACCTGCATTTGTGGGGGATTAGTTCTCGGTCCAGCCGACTGCTTGACGATAGTATATACAGGGCATCCTCTATAATTGACAGTGTGATTACCGCCACAGTTGCTACATTTTTTTTACGTTAGGGTCGGTTTAAGACATCGCAAAGAACTGTAACGTGTAGTTCACCACATACTACGCAAACAGGGGGTAAATAGCAGTATGCCTTAGTATGAGCAAATTCTTGACAGTTTAAACATTGAACGGGACCATTTCTTTTGTGTGGCTCTTCTATAGTTATTCTTCTATACAGAATATATTTATGATTGTAATTAGGATGCGTTTCGTTTTTATACCCTTCACCACAGGTGAAAAAGGGTATATATAAGTTTGTCATTCCGTGTGTAATTTCTATAATATTGATCTTAGACCCTATAAAGTATATATATTCTGGGTCCTTGTGAGGAGAGGTATTGATTTAACGATGTGCGTCTGTCCGTCTTACGTTTGATATGTGTTTTCCGGATACTCCAGACATGATATCGACTAGGTTGTTTTACATTTATGTCTTATATAGTCTACCATTTCTTGCTATTGAAATTCAGCAAGATCGGTCCACAATGGGCTGAGATATGACCAAAAAACCACGACCTCTGATTTTGCCCAAAAATCTCTTGTTGTTGTTGTATTTTTTTCTTTCTGTATATCTTGAGAACGGCAAGAGCCAAAGTTTCCAAATAAGGTACACACATTAACGTTGTCAATACACAGCATCGCACAAAATGTGGGCGGGATTGAACAAGTGGGCGTGGTACCTCCCGTACAAAAAATATCAAAAATTGTATAAAAACCTGATTTTTTGGACTGTCATATGACCTATGGTTACGCCTTTTATATCAAAAGATGGGATTTTAATAAAAAATATTTTCTGAAAAATTCAGGAAAATCGGTTCAGATACGAAAAAGTTATGACAAAAATATAATTTTTTTTTTAAAAATACCCATTTTCGAGAACCATAGATCTTCCCGAGTCCAAGTTTTATAACCAAAATAACTGGCAAATTTCTTCTTTAACACGTCGGTATATAAATCTGTCAAATCGGTTAAGAAATAGCAGAGTTATGACCAAAATACTGAAACCCCAAAAATTACTCTTTTTATAATTAAGTTTGTGTTTTTATATCCTTCACCGAAGGTCCTATGAAAAGCGAAGTTCAAATCCAGTTGTCCGTTTTTCTTTTAAAGGAATAATTTTTATTTTATTATAAAAATTTATAAAAGTAAAACAAACATTTTTAACAATTAAAACGCCTTTAATTTAAATCACAACTTTTACAAATGTTGAAAATCGCTATAAACCATGATGATGAAACATCTTTCAAAATAAAGGAACAGTATTCCAATACTAAATTTATAAAATGGATCACCACAAACATTGGTATTTCTTTCTGGTTGCAAGTATTTCAGTAAAGAGATGCAGGCAGCAACAAAATTTTTTTAGAAATCTCAGAATTGACTATAAAGTTGCTCTCACTTCCAAGGTATAATGCTGAAGTAGAGAGGGTATTTTGCCAAGTAAACATCGTTAAAAGTAATTTGAGAAATAGGTTACATTTAGCAACCGCTAATTCGATTTTTTTTAATAAGGTAAAGAATTTTACTGTAACAATAAAATATTTTTACCAACACCACAACAGTGGAGAGGTTACTATGCGTTTGTGCTGATGTTTGAAATACCTTAAAATATTGATACTTAAGGTATGTTCAGACCTAACAAATATTTGACAATAAAATCCAAAAAAAGCGTTGCCAGTAAATTGACCAAACTTAAGCTTTATTTTTAACAATTTCTATTTATTTACAAAACTTTAATTTTAAAACGTTTTGCAAAAGCAAACAATTCTTTAAGAAAACTAGTGGTCACGTGTAGGACGTCAAATATTTAATAGGTGTGAACATTGCTTTAGCCAACCTTTACGTATACCGAATGACTCTGAATCACTTTCTGAGTCGAATTAACGATGTTTGTCCGGCTGGCTGGCTGTCCATACACACCTTGTGCGCAAAGTACAGGTCGCAAATTTAAAGATAATTAATAAAATTTGGTACATAGGTTATAATGTGGTGTACGGTATCATCTAGTCAGGGTTGACCGACTATACTTTTTTACTTATTTTTTTATTGTAGATCTGGACTCATAATGTTGGGTAAATGTTGTCATGATTATGATTTTCCTTCAAATTATTTAAAACTAATAGGCACGAGTGATTCCTATGAGATGAGCAATAACGACGAATTTTGCGATGATTCAATTTTTTAAATTTCTATCAAAATATTAATTTACGTTTATTCTTATTTAAGAAATTGATCTTAACTTACAATTTCATCGTAAACAACTTTAATGAGCAACTGTAATGAGCGAAGCATTGTTGTCTATCGGACTATTATCAGATGAAGCGTCTAAGCCACGAAATGAATATGTTTGGCTTAACAGGGTTCAGTGTAACAAAGATATTATAAATAGACCTTTGCTCAGTTCTCCACTGATTACAAGCATAGGACCAATTTTAAAAAAAGTCAATACCCTTTACGAAAGAAGTAATTTCTTTTATGCTTCCTACATTACTTGGTTCTGAAAAGAATTCAGATTCGGAAGAGGACTTTGAAGAAACAGAGGAAGAAGAACGATGGCACTGCTCATCATCTTAGTGCAAAAGAGAAGTTGTTTTAAATAAATTAGTTATTATTATTTTAAATAAAATTTATTGTAACTATTATATATAAGGAGGTGTTCTGGAAATCGAAAACGCAAAACGCAAGAATTTTAAACGTCGTTTCTTAATAAGACATCTGTAATAAAAGAATTTTATGATGAAAATTATACAAATATTTCTCTATTAAACAGAATTTTATAAAAAAAAAATTATAAAAATTTTATTAAAATTGTATTAAAAAAAAACTTCCAAATTCTGTAGTCTTGCGTTTTCGATTTCCAGAACACCCCTGTATAATTTCGAAAATTTTAATTATTTTCAGATAAATTAAATATTATGAAATACATAAAAGTCACATAAAAGCTTAACAATTAATATTTTGTGGAAATGAGCCAAAAATAACAAAAAAAATTTTTGGCAGGGTCGTTCCGGGGTGGGTTTGGAGGGATACCTCCCCCTGCCCATAAAAGGTCAAAAATGTAATTCTTATGGTATTAAGGCGCTAGTAATCTATTTCTTTTAATATTTATATTTTTTTTAATATAATTTTATCTAACCGCCCACAAAAGGGGGCGGGGGCGAAAGGTGTAATTTTACGATCTCCTTAGTCCAATTTTTGGGTTTTTAACTTTTGCCGACGTTAAAAGTTGCATTTGCTAAACAAAAGTATGGGAAAACTTTAAAAAAATTTAATTTTTCAGTGGTTGGATTAGTTTTTCTAGGGGGAACTTTTTCCTCCTTAGTCCGATTTTTTTATTTTTAGGATTTACCTGCCTAGGACCAGAATACATAGTTCTGCCAAGTTTTACCGCTCTAGGGGTACTCAATAACTAGAAGCAATACAGTATAACCAGGTTAATTACCCCACGCTTAAATGCCTTTCACGCTTATTTACCTTGAGTTTTTAATCCTCTTTTTTCTTCAATTTTTCAAACAAAAATCCACGTTTAATTATCGTACGCTTAATTATCCAATTCGGGTAATTGCCTTAAAAATTAAACTCTTAAAACAAAATTACGCCCAAATTTCATTCGTTTAATTTCTTTAGTACTATTTGACCACAACACAGCAAGTAATTAATGCACTAAAAATTAAAAAAATATGCCCAAAATACAAAATATGGCTTTTTTGAAAGCAAAATATTCTACAATTTAATATTTCCATTAAAATAAACTTTATTCTGGACTTACCATACTAAAGTTATGTTATGAGGTGAAGATTCATTTAAGAGTTATTTGTGCTGAATAATTTCTAGATACACCAAATATATAAGATATTTTGTCTTAAAGGGATTAAAATTTTAAAATTATATTTACTATTTTTATTTAGGCTTAAGTTCATTAAATTAAATTTTCATTTAATTATTTTTATGAAGAAAGGAATTTTTACAACATGAAAATTAATTAAAATTGTTATTGATAATCTTTCATTCTTGACCGTGGCCGGGATTCGAACCGGCCGGCAGGTTACCATGACATGTTTCGATCGCAACCACTCGATCTTCTCAAATGGATTTGCCGTTTTACACTCGCAGCCATCGACGACTGCTGACGTCAATAGTCAAACATCAATCCTTAAACCAAATTGTATTTTAACCTTTGGTAAATCGAAGTTTGCTTTTTTGAATGATTATCCATTTTAATTGATTTTACATGTTCTTCCTAACTTCTGTTTGTTCGTACTTTTGTCAAGAATTTTTCTTGAAGTCCAAAGTACATTTTTTTTTTTTTGTTTTTTCATTTTTGTCTTTCTTTTTCTTGTTGACCTTTTTCAGCACAACTTGAAGGACAAATGAACACATAGAGCATAGAGCTAATGAACTTAAGCCTTATTAAAAATATTAAAAATTTGGATTAAAAACCATAAATAGTTCAACAAAATAACCACAATACTAATTATTAATTATATTTACATTTAAAAGGATAAAAAAGCTTATAATTTTAGGGATTGATATTTGAATGAAAGCTGTATGTTTAATTTGCAGGAAAATATTTTGGGCGAAATTTAATCTTAACACGAACATGATCAAACGGTTTATGGACATAAAGAAACAAGTTTGCATGGGGACTATGCGATATTATACACCGTTTCTCACAATTTACATAGGTATCGTTCATATGACATTTAAAAAGTATATACCAAATTTTATCAAATTATCTAAAAACTGCTACTTTTACTTTCCGCACAAGATTTACATGGACAGAAAACCAGCCAGTTGGACAGACGAACACGAAAATATCACTTTAAAAAGTGTTTCTGATTCGATCGGTTTACTAAACAATGCGTCCAGATTTTGATGTATTAGCACAAATTAATATAATTGCTTTTTTCTTAATGTTTGCATATTTATAAAACTTTTTAGTTTGGAATAACATTTATCTTAAACGAAAATTTGCTGTGGCTTACAATTGTAGAGTGAACATTAAATGTAGGTGGCGAAATTAAGGCAACAGAAAATTCATCTGTTAAACACAATTTTAAGCAATTTTTTATTTGAAACGTGAAATATGTGTGCAACAAAAATGCAGCAATAGCTAAAATATGCAAATTATTCACAAACAAATCGAAGCCAAAATTCATAAAAAGCTCTAAAACGAATAAATACCTTCATTGATCGCGCAAGAAAAACCATGCAATTGCATATTTACGGTTTCCCTGATCATAATTTTGTATGTACACTCAAAAAATTACGTAGTTAAATTCAAACGAAAATACATTTTAAGCAACTTAAAATTTATTTAAAAAATGGATCATTTACATTTCATTTAAAACAAATGCTTTTTACATTAATTTTTAAATTTTTTATTTATTAAACAGCCTATTCCTTAAAATTGGAGAGTTTTTACTTTTAAAAAATATATACTAACCTACAAAAATCAAACAACATAACGAAATAAATACGGAAAACATTATTTTTTGGTAGTTTGTTTTTTGAATAACAAACAAAAATGTTAAAAAATAAAATTGTTCGTAAAATAACTATATTTTTATTCATTTTTAACAGTACGGAAAACGAATTTAATAACCCACAATCAGTTACTGTAATAATTTTATGAGTGTATGAGTACGCTTTTGTTAGTAGGATATGACAGCATAACAGATACAATTTAAGACAGCAAATCCCATTGTTTTTTAGATTACGCTGATACACGTAAATATTCCTATGTTTTTACTTTTTTATACATCAAAGTAAAAGTATCTTGTAAATAAATAAGTTTAATTACCTCAATGAGGTATTTAAGCGCTTTCGCTTAATTACTTCAACGAGGTACAAAAAACTTGCAAGTAGTGTATACGTATTATCAACGAAAAATCGAGGAAACAGCCGATTGGCTGAAAGTACAAAAATTGTGTAAATGTTAGTGAAAAAGTGTGAGTGTATTGAGTTTTTCGAACTTGCACCTGCATGTGGAAACGGGAGGTAAGTGTATTCGTTTATAACAACATAATTACCCAAAAATATTGCCATTTTTAGCGAGGTAATTATCCGTGGAATACTGTTTAGCTAAAACAAAAAGTAGTGTCCGGCATGATTGGCAAAATACCCCCATGTGCGACGCTTAAATAATGCCATTCACTTTTGAAAATTCATTGGTTTTTAAATAAACTAGTGATTTTTTATGTAAAAAACCAATTAAAACATTTTTTGTATCTCGAAAGCATGACGTGATAGAGAAAAACCAATTACAGATTCGAAGTCAGCCCACCAAATCCTGAGGAAATCAAGTTTTCTATCATCTCTCCCATCATTTTCTTAACGCTATCGTGAAAAATATGACGTTTCGCATTCATTTATTTTAGGGAATGCTCCCAGATGCTTCCTTGCTAATTTGAAATTGAGCGAATATTGGGCTGATTAAGCTGTTTTAGGGCGTATTACAACAACTAACCCTATTACGCTTCACTATAGATACTGCATTAATTCCGTTGAAATTCTTATTTCTACCTTTTATAGTTTTTTTTTTTTTTTTGTCCAACTTGCTTTCATCAAATTTTGGAGCAACTTAGTTTTTACAGATGACAGCAAGCTTAAAGTCTGATCAAATTTGGCAAAGAAGTAATTTACCTTTTTTTAACAAATATCAACACTTTTTATAAAATATTCAAGCTCTACACTTTATTTTGACG
Organism: Pollenia griseotomentosa; assembly: GCA_963931875.1. NCBI lineage: Eukaryota > Metazoa > Arthropoda > Insecta > Diptera > Polleniidae > Pollenia > Pollenia griseotomentosa. Next base: position 146,664,459 of record OZ007563.1, read on the forward strand.
CTCACGTGTGTATTTACATATGTAGTAAAACCCTATTTTTAAAGTTTAACAAGAAGCACAATAAATTTTTAACGATTTGACAACACCGGCGATTCCCGACTATTTTTAGATGAAAAATATAATTGATCCTTGATCATAGATTAACGTCTAGTTCTCAATTAAAACCTTATTTAGATATTAGGAGTTGTTTTCTTTTTGGTACAAAAAAATAGAGCTTTTATTCGAAATATAATAAGTGTCATATTAAGGCCCTTTTCTCAACTTAAGCACTATTTTAGGTCAAACAAGGATAAAAAAAACGTGTTACGGTGTTCGGGATGTCAAAAACTAAAAACCGGTTTCCAGAATTGACAAAATCCCGATAGACATAATACTTTGAAGAGAGATTCAAAAAATTTCGAGAACTTAAAATTCTTTAAACATTAACTTAAAATTAAAATTTTTTCCTCGGTCTTTATGAACCGACACCTTTTCAAGTCAACCACATTATTTTTCATAATATTCATCGTATCGTTTACATAAAATTTCACCCACGTACTTAGTTTTATTGCTTTAAGAGAAAAAAATAACAAAGTTATAAGATTTTGCTTAAGAATATGAAGCAAAAAAAAAAAAAAAAAAAAACTATCCGCTTAGAAATTACAAATTACTTTTTTTACCTTTGTTTCTTAATTCCTTCACTGTCCAGCGTCTATATAGAAATTTGGTTTCGTTATGTTGGATTATATTTATTTTGGGTGTTTCTCAGTTTTGGTGTATCAACATTAAATTGTTCTTCGATTTATGTTACAACTTCAAACCAATTGACAAATACAATTGAACACGATTGCAGATCAAAGCAATAAATTGCAAAAGTTTTTTTTAGTTTTATTTTTGTTTTTTACTTCATGAACAGCTGCACAGACACATACGAGTTTGCACAAAGTTTTGAAATTCTATGATGCCATTAATGTAGTTTGTGTATTAACTTTTTCGTGAACTTGTAGACAAATGAACAGTACACAAATACAAGCATATACAATTTGCTTTTCATTTATAAGTTTATTTTTTTTTATTTCCTTCTACGTTATTACCACAGTATGTGTGCTTGCATTTTGGTTTTTTATTAGCACTTCCAGTACAATGGAAACGGAAGTGGTACCCGCACCAATACAATAACAAACTTGCAGAAAAATACAAATAGTTATTTTCTATTTTGATAGCTGAACAACTTTGTGATTTTTTGCACTGATTTGTTAAATTGTGAAAATAGTTTTAGTTAATTTTCGTTTAATTTAAAGTTTTATCGTTGGTTTTTTCCGAAACATTGGATTTTGAAGCTGTTCCTAAATACAAACAATTTTAGTAGGTGTGTCGAGTTTAGTCCAACTAATTTATCTAGAAAATTGAAGACATTTTACTCTACAGAGAGGTTTTTTTTACAAATTATCCTAATGTTTTCTATTAAAAAGTGATGTTCAGGGGGTAAATTAGAATTTAAATAGAAATACCAATATTTGCTTCCAGGTAATGGTAAAATTCACGGTAAATTATTTAAACAGATTTGTGATCAGCACACATTTATTCAATTCGTAAAACGATTTTAGTTCCAAATTATCAATTAAAAGCTGGATTAACAAATTATGAAGCTTCATAGCTTTAACACAGAAAAAAGCACCATAAATCAGTTGTCATATTGAACACCATAGTAGTCAATAAATTTTTTTAATGCAAATGGCACAATCGAATTTGTAAATACTTTTATATAAGTTAACTTATTTTATGTTCATTAAAATAAAGTTATTATTCACTACTATTGGAGGGTCCCGTAGGAATCGCAATAGTTTAATCAAAAATAATCACACTTGAGTTTTCAGAGGTTAAATAAAAACTGTCCATTTATTTTCCACATTTCTCTTTTTATAATTAATTTTAATTTAAATAAATAACAACAAAATACTTAAGAATATTGCAATAATTTAGTCAGCATTTTTAATACAGGTAACATTAAAATACAAATTTGTTTGTTCAATGATTCTTGGAAAATTGTCTGTACGAAAGTTTTTGTGTGAAATAGTTTTGCCTCACACAAAAACTTGGTAGACGTTGTGTTAGCAATTTTAAAGGAAATCAGAATTAAATTAAATTAATTTGCTATGTTTATTTTGTTTCTCACGGAAACATAACAGACATAGCGTCAGCAATGTTTAGTGAAAAGAGAATTTCGTAAAGAAAAAATAGAATTAAGAAATTGAATTTAATTAGTGTTAACTTATATACAGCAGAATCGCCAAAATGGCCCAAGGGCAGGGGCGAACTATTCACTGCTATTATATAAGACATTGTCGACGTCAATTGAAGGTTGTTGTCACATCAAGTCGACGACTACATCACTTCGATCACAATTAATACAGTATGTTTTAAAAATGTTGTGTCGATGTCGATTATTTATCTGACTAAAAACCCATCTCTAATTATTTTTTTCTTAAGACGTTGTGTTTGATTTTTTTAATTAAATTTTCATTTTAATAAGATAGTCAGCCCAATTATGAATAAAAATTCCCCGGGAGTTTTCTCCCCTCTCCCATTTTTCATATGTTAATTCAATTGTTAAAATGGGAAAAGGGAAAAAACTCCCGGGGAATTTTTATTCATAATTGGGCTGAGTATGTTTTGTAAAAACTAAAACTAAAATAAATTAAAAGTAAAGTATTTTTCCTGACAGGTTAAGTTAGTCAAGTTCTACTCCATAGTGGGCATTTGGCCGAAATCTAAAATTTATGGTTTGAATTTAAAAACAGGTGTTTGGTTAACTTTTGGTAGACTAGTTTCAGCATTAAATAAAACAATTGATAGTAAATTTTTTATTCATAAGTTTATTTAAATTTTAATTTTGGTTTTTTAAACGGTTTTTATTTTCTGTCATTCGAGTTCGAAATTCCCAAGCAGCTCACTACTTCCGGTCTTATACCAAGTATCCCCTGCTAATGTCTCTCAGCCACCCGTCTGTCGACAGCTAGAGTGAGAAGGCACACAGTTGAGTAACCTGAATGGCATGCTAAAACCGATGCGTCTCAGGTAACTAGGTGTCCACTAGAGTTTTTTTTCCCCCGGACTTTTTCGATTCCCGGGAATGCGGGAAATATTTTTAAATTTCCCGGGATCCCGGGATCCCGCTCCATATAAATAATACAAAGTAAATTTTGTTATTATTTAATGAAAAAAACTTTTATAAAAACGTAAGGGAACTTGTTTACAAAGAAAGTAAAGGAAATGGTTCAATACTAAAAAATTAATTGAAGATTGAAATAGGAACTTGAATTATTATTACCTCAAGCCTTTATTCCCTATTGTTATGCTTTTATTCAGTATTATTATGCCCTGGATACAAGATAAAAAGATAACATAAACATAACAATTTAATTTATAAAACAATAATAAAAACAAAATAAAAATTAAGGTACTCAAGATATGAGATCAAAAAGTTAATTAATAAAATAGATAAAATATTTTAAAGAAATATATAACATTTTTTAACGGCTTAGGAAATAACTTTCTGGCACACTCAAAGCGCTTAGTAAGTCGTCAAAAAGTATATTCCTGATTTTATTTACTAATTATCATGTTTCTAAAAAATTTCGTTCATTTTTTTACCGAGGTTGGACAAATAGTTAAAAGTGCACCGTTGCACAGTGGCGCCCGTAGAGCAAACGAGGTTGCAAAAATCAAAATTTTCATGAGCGCCGACGAAGTTTTGAATAAACCCATGTTATAGGAAACTTTTCAACGATTTCAAAAATGCCACTCTTAATAATATCACATTTTTAGTTTAGAAGATATAACCGTTCAAAGTTGACCGACTTTCGGTTTTCAAAAAAACACACCATTTTTAGTCAATTTGTTGCGATTTCAGGTGTAATATCACGAAAAATAGGTAACGAATCGCCTTATTTTTTGTTTGTATTGATTGATGTATTTATTAAATGTATAATGATAAAAAAAATTAACTGTTTGCTTTGTGTTTCTCCTGGTAAATCACTATTTAAAAACTATCCGTTTTTTCACTATTTTTCAACTTTGACGGAAAATAAAAAAAATCTATATTTTTCTATATTTGCCATATTTGCAAAACCAGTTCTTTGATTATTTCTTTACATAATTTAAAAGGTTTTATCTGCCCGTACGTGCCCGTTTGGCTTCTAGAGATAAAAAAGGTTAAAAAGACATGGTTGCAGAAATTGTATGGCGTCCATCCCTTATATGTTTTGACTGACAGAAGTTTGATCTAATAGTTTGAAAAAAACTACTCATTGAAATTAGCAGGTACGTACCTCACTTAAACAATACTTTGGCGGCATGTGAAGTCACGAATAGAGTTAGAAAATAATTATAGTTTAGAAATGGTTAGTCTTTTAGATATACCTTCTCTTACGAATTGTGATGAATATTTTACAGAAAATTGAAAAAATAAATTTAAAAAAAACAAATTATTTTTTTTTTAATTTGTTGGGTAATAATTTAAAACATAAAACCCTAAAGAAAAAAAATAAAACAATCTAAAAATGTAAAAATAATTTTTTTTAGTTACCATAAAATTGATTTTTCTACTAATTTTAACTTTGATAACCCATAAGTAGGCCCCTACAAAGCGTAGCACCCTTTCCAAACGCTCATTTCAAAGGCTGAACAGTTATCTATAATATGCTGTTTAAACTGTTCAATTATCTTATTCTGTTCAAAAGATATGATTTTTGCAACGAAAAAACTCAAATGGCGCCACTGTGCGTTGTAGCATGCTTCGGATTCACAATCAGAGGCAATTTTTTCTTTTTGATAAACAACGTCTATTTCAGTCAAATGTATGTCAAGGTTGATGCAAAATAGCATCAACCGGACTGCTTCTTCCAAACCTTTTCATTTCAATAGGTCCATTTGCAATCTTTAGGACAATGTGTTTTTCAAGTTGTATGTTGTAGTATCTTACACAAGTTTCCAAAATGTTATTTTATTTCGGTTTCCCCGCACTTCACGGGTATATAAACCAACACAATTTGAAATTGAAAATTTGTGTTTACCACCTAATAAACATATCGCTCCTTCATTGCATCATAGTCATACCTCAAAATTTTAAGTAACTTCAGTCAAGTTTTCCTTCATACTTTCTCGTATTATATCTCAAACTGAACCAAAGTTATAGCAAAATATATCTTTAAATCGGTACATTTTTAAAACTTTAATCGCATTTTGCCAAGATCGTTTGTTTTTGTAGATATGACTATGTTGCAATAAAGGAGCGATATGTTTAGGTATCTCCTATTTTTACGACTTGTTCATGGACAATGAAACTTTACTGCCTGCATCTTATTTTGAATTAATGTACTTTATTAACTCTTCACTTCAGTAAATATAATAATTATAAACTGTTGCACTGCCCATTTTGCTTTTAGTAGATTTATTGCATCAGGAGACATTGATTTAAATACATGTACTCACTTCTTGTAATTGATCTAGTCCACAATCCATCCACAGATGCTATTTTTTAGAGAATAAAAAACTAAATTTCAAAATATAAATAGCTATTTTCTGAAATTATGAGGAATTTTTTATTTCCCGGGATCCCGCAAGAAAAATCCCGGGAAAACGGGAAATAAAATAATTGAAATTCCCGGGATTTCCCCCTAGTGTCCACCGAAATAAACAGGCACTGAAACTCTACTGTTCGACCTGCCTAGAGGTTGTTGGCAGCCCCAACACTAGGATCGGATGGGAGGCCTAATCAGTCCCTCAATCTTAAACTGAAATGATTACTGAAACCGCAACAAATACTAGCGGCCCTTTGTTCCTACTAGGAACCACAGGACATAATATATATATTCGAGTCCTCACAAAATTTCCTGTCGACTAAAACAATGTCAATTCTATATAATAAGCGCCGTATAAAATAACTAGTGACTGTCAATAGTTATTAATTTTTGTCAATAACGACTAAGAAAATACAATTATTCTTTCGCTGCAATCGACTTGTGTCGACGTTGACTTTTATAATAGGGGGTATTAATCTTTCTAAGCATTTTAAAACTTGTAAAAAAAAATTCAACAATAAAAAACATAGATTTTTCGGAAACAACATACTAAATTTATTTGGTTGACTAAGTTTTCATCATTACAAAAAAGAAGTTTTAATTAAATTGGCACAGGCAGGGTAAAAGCTCACAGTTACTGCTAAACTAAAGTGAATTAAGTTTTTCGGGCTGGCAGCACTGGTTGGTAATTGTGTCCAAACTACATCTGTGAAAGACTGCAAATCGTTGAAATTTATTATCAAAATTTGTGCTCTGTGACAAATGTCCATCTTTCGTTACATCGAAAAATTGTGTTCAGCGATGATGCGCATTTCTAACTAAAAGGATACGTAAACAAGCAAAACTGCCGCATCGTGGGTGAAGAAAAGCCACATGCCGTACAAGAGTTACAGATGCATCCCGAAAGAACGACAGTTTGGTGTTGTTTATGGGCTGGTGGCATCATCGTCCATTTTTCTTCAAAGACGACCGTGGAAGAAACGTTACCGTCAACGGCGAACGATATCGAGCCATGATACACGACTTTTTTTTTGTCCCAATTGGCTGAGTTGGACTTGGTTGATATGTGGTTCAGTGTTGCCGTTAGGATACGAAAGATACATTTGTCGTATCTTTTGACTACTTTAGGTATCATGTATAATCCTGACATTTTTCGTATCTTTTGAATCTGTACGCAAAATGTACAGAAACAAAACGTTCAAGAATTTTTAGCCAACTTAAACTTATTAAGATTGATTATCGTAACCGACTCAATACTAATACAATAGCAGCCAAGGTGCATTGACTAGAAGGTGAGGTCAACTCTACAACAACACTGCTTCTGTGGTCGGATTGTCATAAATATTGCTAGTAAAAAAGGTTAGTTTACATAAAAAATTTGTTTGCATACACAATTTGACAAGTCGGCCACCGAAAAAAACCCCATATGTTACAGCGCATAGAGAAAGGGACCAGTAAGGTAAAAGGAACAGTAAAAACCAACTACATAAAACAAGAGGTAGCGACGACCTACGCGCGTTTTCAAGGTTGACCAACACGTCATGAGATGTGTCGCTTTCAAATGAAACCAATACCAACACGCTCAGTGATGGTACACCAAAGATACACGTATTTAAATCTTTAAAATGGCTCTCCTGAACAAAACCCTTAGGTCCCTTTCTATTTTGCGCCTCACATATGTTGACTTGCCCTTCCTTGAATTCGCGTTGATAGCAACTTTAGTAATGGTGAAAGAAAACATTAAGGGGTTGCAACATACGATCCACCTAAATCGATGATTACTAGTAGTGCGAAGTTGTTCTGAGGAAACATGAACATCTATTTAATTTTTAGGAAATTTATATGAACTTTTTAATATAATCGCCTTAGTATAAACGCCTTAACTCGTATATTAATTTTTACAAAGTTGAATTTGTTTTGATAACATCCAAAGATAGTTACATATAATTAATTTACAAGTTTGCTTACTGTATTTTTTAAAAATTACATATGTACCTAATATTTATGACTTAAATAAATATAAAAATGAATTTATACGAAATTTTTTCTTTTCAATATTCATTTAAATATGAAATAAAAATGTTATGTTAATTAATGTTTAACGTTAAAAATGGATTTTCAATTTTTTTTCAAAACGTATCTTTTTGGAAAAAAATGTATCCTTTTGGAAACTAAAATGTATCTTTCTCGAAATTTTACTGGCAACACTGATGTGGTTTCAACAAGACGGGGAAACAATGGACATATTGAAGGATGAATTTGGAAAGCAGTTTATCTCTCGAAATGGCCCTGTGAGTTGGCCGCCAAGATCATGTGATTTGACGCTTCTTGACTATTTCTTTTGGGGTTATGTGAAGTCGTTGGTTGAGTGTTTTATTAGATTTTTAAAAAAACTACGCTTAAAAAATCACCCATTACAATTTATGAATAAAAACTCTTGTACTATAATTTGAAGGCTGCTACATCCGATTTATCTTTTGGGCCGACCAGTAATTGCACACTCACGCTTTCGTTGCTCCAAGAAACATTTATACTCACTTACTACAAGATGAGCATATTCTGGTCTATGTAGTGTTTTCTGTGTGCCTTTTAAAAAAAAAAAGTATTTTGCCAAAATTTCTTTATATTTGTCAAAACTATAGTAGATATGAGTGTGTGTGTGAAAAAAATTTCACCTGCAAAACCGGAAACGACCAATTTGAAATAAAATTTTTCTAACTTCGACATATTTTTTTTTTATTTTTAATTATCCTACACAGCAATAATTTTCGCCTTTTTTATTTTTTCAATTAAACCATTAATCAAAAATAAAGACAGTTTTCATTAAAAATTAATTCAAGTGAATTAAACTATTACTCATACCAACAACATTACTGGAGAAAACGTTGTGATACTTATGCTTTGTTTACTGGTACAAATTTAATTTACTTTTTAAATAATATCACAAATTTTTTTAATTAAAATCAGCAACTCACTTTTTAAATGCATTTTACAATGCAACCGTGTAGAATATTCCAATGATTCTCTCCCAAACTGCACCAAAAGTACAGTGCATCGTTAAACTGAAGTTTTGGAACTCAGCATGAACTTGAAGTTAGCAGAGTATCAAGATAAAAATGAACTAAAAGTATTGACAATCTAAAACGAGATGATTAAAAATAAGCATCCAGCATTTCGAAATTATGCTTACAACTTTTTTGGAAATCGAAAATGTTATAATTTTTGTTCTTGTTTGCAAATTTTAAAATTGATCTTTTTTATTAAGTTAGTGACAAAAATGCTATTATTAACCATCAGGTGCTCCTTAAAATAAGTTGGACATAAAGTAAGATGTATAAAACATATTCAAGCTATTTATTTTGATTGTTATAATATTGAGACATGAGCCAATTAAAGTTCCTTTTTGCAAATCTGATAAAAGTGTTAAAAAATCTGCGTTCTCTACTTTTGGTTTTCTTTTTCAATCTACAGGATCTTTCCTTCGGTTTTTAAAGCTTTTGCATTATAATCACGCCATTCAGACGGTGTATTAAAATCAACTTTTGAATTCCTTCATGCTATTTTCGGTGAATCTGTATCGCATAATTAATTTATTGGGGTTCTTGTGGCATGGTTCTAACATAATACGGTTTTTTTTAATTAATGCTAAGTTCACACTTAGGGTTTTAAACGCGTTTAAGCAAAATGTTGATTTAGCTAATCAAAGCCGTTCACATTACATTTGAGATGATTAAGATGGCAGTTGATTAAGAAAAAAAAAACACACAACAAACACACAAAAAAAAAAAACAAACAAATTTATATTTCTTTAAAGTATTAAAAATGGATAAAAACACTTTTATAAAGTTATTAGAAGATTATTTTTATCATTTTAATGATGAATTTGTGAAAATTTATGAATTATTTAAGGAACAAATAAAAACATTGAGCAGAAATATTGGCCGGTTGTACACGATCATGTTGGCGATTCTACATTTGAGGTATGTTCAGTGGATTCTATGTGATTTAGTTGTAATCATGTCAATTAGAAGTGATTAACAAATCACTTCAATGTAATCATCTCGATTTTCAAGTGATTAGAGCTTAATCACGTTCGAACTGCTTTAACGCGTGTACACAATTATACATGCATCAACTGGAGTCACTATTCGAAAAAATTATATTGGCAATAATGGGTGAGACAAATTAGGGGATACCAAACTGGATGCACTGGCACCTTCCCGAACATTTTTTAATTTTAAATATAACGGGTGTTTTTATATTTTTGCTGCATGAAAACTTTCGATATCGATAATTATCGTTGCAGAGCTGATCAGTAAAAGCCTTTTTACATTTGTCAACATCTTACACAAGGTATATTTATAGCAGGTAGCCGCGAGATTACAACAATTGTACAATAAAACAAACAACAGGGCTTTTTATTGTTGTTATGTTGTACGAACTGTCAAAAGGCAAAGGGGTTGATAAGAGACAAAAAAGACAAAAGATAGAGACAAAAAACTTGTTTACATGTTTACTATACAACATTTGACAGTTCGTACCACAAAACAAGCAAATAAAAAATAAACAGCTGGCTTTCCGAGACTACCTGCTATAAATATACCTTGATCTTACATGTACCAATTTGTGAAAATGTTTAAATTTTCCCAAAAGCAATACAAATAGCAGCAGAGGCCCGCAAAAGTACTACACCGTGCTTTTTTTCTCACAATAACATTCGCTCTCACTTTGTAAAAAATAAACAAACATTCAAACAAGAAGGTTCTGTTGACGATTGGGAATTTAATTTCTTGTTTGCCGAAATTATTTTGGCAAGCCCGAATGTTGAATGTTGAAATTATATTTTTGTTTTTTATTTTATATAAAACATACGCTATGTTTTGAGTTTTTACATAAACAGAAAGATTGATTTTAAAAACAAGAACATAACACAAAAATTTCTTTAAGTGCTTCTGAGAGGGAGAGTTATTATTCTCTCACAAAAAACAAAAACTCTGCATGTATGTGTTGCCGGGCTCTGTTTTAAAATCATCACTAAAAAAGTGGGAATAAATTCTATTATTATTGTGGCGTTATTGACAAAATTGCATTTTTTTTTGCAAGCAGCGTGTGAATGCATGTTTCAAATTTTTAACATCTGCCATACATCCCTCCAAATTTTATGCAAATGCACAAATGGTAAATGGCTTGCCAAGTCAGAATTATCCATTTAACGCTAGAACAACGTTTGCAAATTGAGAAATATACGACATACTTTGCCAATACGACAGTGAAGATGGTCTAGATAACGATGATGATAGTATTGCTGACCCCGACTGCCAACCAACGCCAGATCATGAAGAAGACGTCGAAAATGATCCATATTCAGCCTTGGATATCGAAAGCACTAGCCCTGATCCAGGTTCTTCATCCAATCCTGAACCAGGCTCCTCAACTTCAGATCCTTCAATAGAACTAATAAGATTAGCTTCGACAATACCGAAACAAAGAATTTCGCAGCTAAGATGGAAGAAAAACAGCTTGGTAGTAAACGAGCAACAATTAGAGTTTACGGGAAACACTGCACTACCATCAAACTTATTGGATCTCGAAACGCCTATACAATATTTTTTAAATTTTTTCCTCAAATCTCTGCGCAACTCAGAGAAATCCAAATCAATTATAACAAATAACTGATACCGATATTCAGCAATTTATTGGAATAATATACATTATGTCGTTGATAAAACTACCAAGTGTAACTAGCCACTGGACCTCATCAACTGGTACACCCATGATACAAGAGAAAAAATAAGACAGTTCATTCATTTCAATGTCAATTCTAATGTACCACCACGTGATGCTCCGCATGCTGATAAGCTTTACAAAATAAGACCTGTAGTTTTTTTAAATGAAACTTTTAGAGGAGTTCCAATCGAAGAATATCTTTGCGTTGATGAGCAAATTTGCTCCACTAAGGCAAGGAATAGTTTAAAAATATATAATCCACAGAAACCTCATAAATGGGGCTATAAGATATATTAGACCGGGTCGACCTCCATACAAAAAAAAAGTTGTGCCAGTCACCCCCTAGAATGAAAGATATGTCAATGAAGTTTCTAAAACAGAAAACATTTTTTTTTTGCCACGCCCCAAAATACAGCACTTTTGGTTTTTCATATGTAGCGCTGCCATTTAAAGTCCGATCTTATCATATCGCATATTGTTGTTCATGGCTTGACAGTGGCTTCATTTTTGGCTTTGGTGACTTTTCAATCCGACATCAAACTCTGGGCGTCACTTATGCCATCTCGGATCCTTCCCCCAAATGTAAATTTTTTTAAACGTGCCAAGAAAGTCCTTGTAAAACTAAGTATGTCTATCTTTTATTACACTCACTTTTACGCCACGCCTCAAAATTGAGCCCCTTTTTTCTTTTTCACATACATATTACATTAAACCAGGTAGAAGCCAATACAAACCAAAAACATTTTCATCGTTTATGCTCTAGAATAAAAGGTATAGTTTGAAAAACTTTAAAAAAATTGTTTTTGCCACGCCCTAAATTACAGCCATTTTTGTTTTATATATATAGCATCGTCATTTAAAGTCCAATCTCATCGTATAGTATATCATTGTTAATGGCTAGAATATGGTTTTATTTTTGTATTTAGTGCTTTTCTATGATAATTATGATAACTGAGATCAGTCCGTTCTTATGTTATATTTTTTATAAATAGAAGAGAAACCCTTCTGAATATTTGTAAGTCAAGTTTTTTAAATACTCACTTTTTACACACGACCTTTAATTATGCTCCTTTTATTATTTTCTCACATAGCAATTACATCGCCCCTTGTGATATGATCAAAAAATATCGCGTATATTTGCATGACTTGTATCTTGTTTCACAATCGTTTTGTGTTCCTCGGTTGTGTTATAAATACGTGTTTGTTTTGCAAGTGTTTGTTTTTTAACGTCGTATCTTTTTTTCCATCATATGAAATACATTTTAACACATTATCACTTATAGACGATGCTTTCGCTTCCGTTCTAAACTTGTTTCGTTCCCTTTGAACTTTATTTTTATCAATAATGAGGTTATCTAAGTAGTGTATCATTGATTCCATAATATCTCCATATTCCGTAGGTTTTGTGGCCATTTTCATGATACGATTTAAAAATTAGACATTAGAACGGAATGATCTTAGATATCATAAATATAGAGTTTTTTTTTTCCCGGACTTTTTCGTTTCCCGGGATCCCGCTCCATATAAATAATACAAAGTAAATTTTGTTATTAATAAATGAAAAAAAAAATTTATAAAAAAACGTAAGGGAACTTGTTTACAAAGAAACTAAAATAAATGGTTCAATACTTAAAACCCAGTAAAAACTTCGCCTACAAATACTTTTGAATGCGTTCTTTTTGGGACATCCCTTGTTAAATTCATTGGTTCTTTCAGTAGAATTGTAAGTAGTGCTCTTATGTTTTTCTGATTACTCAACACATTATTTTGTAGGCGAAGTTTTTACTGGGAAATTATTCGAAGATTGAAATAGGAACTTGAATTATTATTATCTCACGCCTTTATTTCCTATTATTATGCTTTTAATCAGTATTATTATGCTCTGGATACAAGATAAAAAGATAACATAAACATAACAATTTAATTTATAAAACAATAATAAAAACAAAATAAAAATTAAGGTACTCAAGATATGAGATCAAAAAGTTAATTAATAAATGGCTTAGGAAATAACTTTCTGATACACTCAAAGCGCTTTGTAAGTCGTCAAAAAGTATATTCCTGATTTTACTTACTAATTATCATGTCTCCGAAAAATTTCGTTCATTTTTTACCGAGGTTGGACAAATATTTAAAAGTGCACCGTTGTAGCATGCTTCGGATTCACAATCAGAAGCTATTTTTTCTTTTTTATAAACAACGTCTATATCAGTCAAGGTTGATGCAAAAATAGCATCAACCGGACTGCTTCTTATCAACCTTTTCATTTCAATAGGTCCATTTGTAATCTTTAGGACAATGTCTTTTTCAAGTTGTATGTTGTAGTATCTTACACGAGTTTCCAAAATGTTTTTTATTTCGGTTTCCCCGCACTTCACGAGTATGTAAACCAACACAAATTGATATTGAAAATTTGTGTTTATCACCTAATAAACATATCGCTCCTTCATTGCATCATAGTCATATCTCAAACTGAACCGACGTTATAGCAAAATATATCTTTAAGTCGGTACATTTTAAAAACTTTAATCGCATTTTGCCAAGATCGTTTGTTTTTGTAGATATGACTATGTTGCAATAAAGGAGCGATATGTTTAGGTATCTCATATTTTTAAGACTTTTTCATGGACAATGAAACTTTACTGCCTGCATCTTATTTTGAATTAATGTACTTTATTAACTCTTCACTTCACTAAATGTAATAATTATTAACTGTTGCACTGCCAATTCTGCTTTTAGTAGATTTATTGCATCAGGAGACACTGATTTACGTATGTACTCACTTCTTGTAATTGATCTAATCGACAAACAATCCACAGATGCTAATTTTTAGAGAATAGAAAACTAAATTTCAAAGTATACATAGCTATTTTCTGAAATTATGAGGAATTTTTTATTTCCCGGGATCCCGCAAGAAAAATCCCGGGAAAACGGGAAATAAAATAATTGAAATTCCCGGGAATTCCCGGGACGGGAAATCCCGGGAAAAAACCCTACATAAATACCATCAAGAATTTGAAGTTAGACTAAAAAAGCACTTAATACAAAAATAATACGATGAGATTGGACTTAAAATGACGATGCTATATATATAAAACAAAAAGGGCTGTAATTTAGGGCGTGGCAAAAACAATTTTTTTAAAGTTTTTCAAACTATACCTTTTAGTCTAGAGCATAAACGATGAAAATGTTTTTGGTTTGTATTGGCTTCTACCTGGTTTAATGTAATATGTCTGTGAAAAAGAAAAAAGGGGCTCAATTTTGAGGTGTGGCGTAAAAGTGAGTGTAATAAAAGCTAGACATACTTAGTTTTACAAGGACTTTCTTGGCACGTTTAAAAAAATTTACATATTGGGGAAGGATCCGAGATGGCATAAGTGGCGCCCAGAGTTTGATGTCGGATTGAAAAGTCACCAAAGCCAAAAATGAAGCCACTGTCAAGCCATGAACAACGATATGCGATATGATAAGATCGGACTTTAAATGGCAGCGCTACATATAAAAACCCAAAAGTGCTGTATTTTGGGGCGTGGCAAAAAAAAATTTTTTCTGTTTTAGAAACTTCATTGACATAAGTATCTTTCATTCTAGGGGGTGACTGGCACAACTTTTTTTTTCGACCCGCCCTAAGATATATGTTCTAAGTGGAGTTTCAGGATTTTCCTATAAAATTGAACCAGAAACGGGAGCTGAAAACATTGTTCATACGAATGAGCCAAATTTGGGGGCATCAGCAAACGTGGTAATAAGAATGTCCAGAATCATTCCAAGACATGAAAATTATAAAATATACTTTGACAATTATTGTACATCATTGCCGTTGCAAGAGTATTTAGATAAAGAGGAACGGTTCGACGCAATCGAATTCCTGATGGCAAAATGCCTACTGATAAGGAGGTGCAAAGAAAGGAAAGAGGATATTCTTCTGAATATGTTGCTTATGTGAATGGTATTGATATTTCAAATATCATATGGAAAGACAATAAAGCTGTAATGCTCTTGTCAACTTTTGCTGGTTAGTTGCCTAAAACTAAAGTCAGGCGATACGATAAATCAAATAAAAAATACATTGAAATCGATCGTCCTTTTGTTGTCGGAGAGTACAATCGTCACATAGGAGGCTTCGATTTAATGGATAGTATTATGGGAAGATACAAAATAGAGGTACGGAGCAAAAGATGGCAAGTTCGAATGTTCTACCATTTATTGGACCTCACCATGGCAAATTGTTGGCTAATATATCGTAGAGCTAGGACCTCAAAAAACATTGAAGGTAAACAAATGTCCTCAGCAGATTTTCTACTTGAGATAGGAGAGACCCTATGCAAGTTTGGATTAAACCCAATGTAAAGAAAAGGAGTTCTTTTAAAAACGTTTCACTCAATGTAACAGAAATGTCACAACCCCTAAAAACCTGAATAAAATAGAGAAAATTATTTTTTTTTTAAATTCTGAAAAATTTGTCTTTGTGTTTTTTACATAAGTAAACGTTTTTAAAAATATTTTGGATTTTTATGATCTTGATTTATAGAGGGTTAAACAAAATATATTCCTAATTAAATCTGTTTGCGAAGTTCATACACCAATTCGTCCATTTGACAAAGCTCTCTTCTGGTTAAATGTCTACGTCAATAAGCAAAAATTACGTATTTGCAGCGAAGAAAATCCACAAGCCGTAAACCAATCACAACTACATCCATTAAAATTTACTGTTTTGTGCGCTTAGCATGATCTTTCGAAGTGAGCAACGAGCTGTCGTTACGGTGAATTTTTTTCCAAAAATTAATCAGCTAAACATCAACATAAACGACATTTGGTTGCAACAAGACGGCGCGGCGCAACTTTCCATAAAGCCCGCTTAATAATCGAATTATTGCAAAATCCATTTGGTGACAACTTTATTTCCAGAAGTGGTCCTATTCACTGCCTGTGGGGCTATGTTAAGTCATTGGTTTATGCCGGAAAAATTAGCAGCCCTTGAAGCATTTAAAACCAATATTCAAGCCACCATTGACGCCAATGGCCACATTTATTACAAAAAGTAGTCAAAACATATGCCGGAAATCATATTTAAAAAATAAATGCCAAGAAATTGTCACCAGATTGTAACAAAAAAAAAAATCGTTCCAACAATATTTCTGTGTTGTATTATAATTTTAACCCTTATCTCAACAACCTCCTACCGGGGTGAGTTTTTATTCCCTTCACCGAAGGTAAGAGGGTATATATAACTTTGTCATTCCGTTTGTAAGTTACACAATATTGATCCTACACCCAATAAAGTATATATATTCTGTGTCCTTATGAAAAGCGAAGTTCAAATCCGGTTGTCCGTCTGTCCGTGTGTATGTTGAAATGGGTTTTCTGAAGACCCCAGAAATAATGAGGACTAGGTTGTCATATATTTATGTCACATGTACTCCTTTTTAGTTTGCTTTTGAAGTTCAGCCAAATCGGTCCAAAAATGACGGAGATATGAGCAAAACCACCACTGCCTCTAATTTTACCGAAAAATCCCTTGTTGTTGTTGTGGTTTTTTTATTTGTTTTTTCTGTATGCCTGGAGAACGTCAAGAGCCAAAGTTTCCAAATTGCTTACCGAAAGGTAAACAAAGTGTAACATTGTTGTTTTTGTACTCTGGAAATAATCAATTAAAGTTTTTTTTAAGACTTGCATGTTAAACATTTCAATGTGAGCTGGGTAGGGACCGAGATCAGAATCAAAATATGTATATAAGTTCATTTTAATATAAGTTTATCATTCCGTTTGTAACTTCCAAAATATTGCAATAGTATAAATTAACAAAATCGGTTCATAAATGACCGAGTTATAGAAAAATAACTATTTTTTTCATCCAGGGTTTGGCCACATTTTTGGTAATATAAGAAGTATTTTATGTTAAACAAGTAAGAGTGATATATTCGGCTATGCCGAATCTTATATACCTTCACCATGATGAGATAAGAACAAAAAGTAATATACATAAATAACGTTCTTTAGATAGGTATAAATAAATATTAATTGAGCCACGCCAATTTTTTATTTCGTCATGCCGAAGAATATAAAAAAAAACAAAAAATTTATATATGTACCTAAGCCCGTTTCCTCTTTTGCCAAAGTTGATGTTTGAAATTCGTTTTATAAGCTTGAAATCGTTTTTTAGAACATAAAAAAATTAAATAAAAAAAAAAATGAAAAAAATTCTTTTTGGGATTCGAACTGGCAATATCATCAGTCTCAGGAGAGAACTTAACAACTCGGCTACGAATGCTTTTACTGAAGAAGCGTTAAATTAAAATATATTGAGTCTTTAGTTTGTTTCTTTATTTGAGCGGCATATCATATACATGCATTAATGTGTATGTGGGTGCGTAAAATTAAACACATTACAAATAAAATCCACCATTTCTAGTGAAGGGTATAAAAAAAAACAACAACAAAAACCACATTACCAACACTGTATTACCATAGCCACTGTATGACCGTAGAAACCAAAATTGAATTGGTTTGTATGGTATGTTTATATCCTTTTGGTAATACAGTGTTGGTATGGTAATGTCACGTCTAATTGGACCTTTAAAGGAAAAAATTTGAGGCAGTCGTGGTTTTTTACTCATATCTCAGCCATTTGTGGACCGATCTTGGCGAATTTCAATAGCAAACAATTCCGGATCATATGTGACATAAATGTATAATAACCTGGCCCCCATCATATATGGGGTCTTCGGAAAATCCATTTCAACGGACAGACGGACATCGTTAAATAAACTTCGCTTCTCATAAGGACCCAGAAAGTATATACTTTATAGGGTCTAACATCAATGTTATCGAAATTACAAACGGAACGACAAACTTATATACCCTATTCACCACCTGTGGTGAAGGGTATAAAAAGAGCAGTTCATTACTTCACTTGGTCCCTATACTCGAATTGGAGGTCTTGATCACTTTAAGAAATACAACTTTAAAATTTAAGCTGTCTTGTTTACAAAATTTGTTTCCTCTTTTTGAGACTGAATAAAATCGTCACGTCACTTATTAGAAAAAAATCAGCAAATCAGCACTTTTGTTTACAACTTTGCTATATTGTGCTGAACAAAACATAAAAAATAATAACAACTCAAATGTGTTGAGTTGTGAACAATAAAACGGGCCATATTTCATTTTAATGATATTCAAACAACGTTGTCTAGGGGGTTTGTTAAGGTTAGAAACTGTGAGTCCGCTGGTTTGAATCTTGGTTTTTCAAAAACAAAATTTTTTTTTTAATTTTTATGTTCAAAAACGATTTTAAAAAAACAATTATCAGTTTTCGCTTTTTAAACTTAATTTATAATGAAGTTTTTAGTATTGTAAATATGTGTGTATATGTATTATTTTGTTTTATTATTCGTAAAATGGTGAAGGGTATATATGATTCGGCACAGCCGAATATAGCACTCTTAATTGTTTATTTTAAATTCAATATAATTTCACTATTTGGTGCGAAATCGACTTGAAATTTAAAATAGATCATAACATATTGTTTTTTGGCCTTTAAAAAAACAATGCATACAAATTTTTTTTTGGAAAAAATCAAGTACTTTTTGAGATTTTCCCCTGAACCATACAACCGACATACCCGGGTAAGCATGAACGATTCATGATATTCTTTTTAAAAATTCAAAAACATATCGCACTGGTTCCTCTAAAGAGAGTCAACTCAAAATTTTTCAACTTTAATTTTTTGCAAGAAATCGATGTACCGTGGTCATATCTACGTACTGTTAAAATCAATTTCTCAAGTATTTTGCCTAAAAAAAAAATACAATTGTATCCCCCTTTGTAGTATAAGAGTACATATAAAAAGAAAACAGTTTTGTGTCTCTACCGAAAATTTATAAATTTTGAGATGACTTTAGAGGAATCAGTGCGATATAGTTATTATAGCTTCAATATTATTTAAAAAATATACGGAAATTGATATGACCAAAATATGTTTGTATGTATGTACATAAACTAATTTGTTACAAAAAAAGTTCATGCTAGTTTGAACATCTATGATAAATTGCAACTTCTTCTTTGAGTTGTGCAAAAACTGGATTTTTCATTCTTTGCAAACTTTCCTGGTTGATCTCTTTTTTTCACAGACGTGACATTTTCCCTAATGCTTATGCGCCAAGCCAGTATAGATCTGCTCATGCAGTGAATAAGAAGTAGGACCGTCACCAGCCCACTAAGCCTTTGTTCCGAACATTTCCGGTCTTTAGTAATTCCTGCTAGATAGTTGCGTCGAAGGCCTCTGTTTAACACAAGGAGTTTATCAGATATGGCTGCTGCTTTATCACTCTGCTAACGCTACTGGCGAGTGTATTCACCAGGGCAAGTTTAAAATGGCACGAAAAATGGTTAAAAATGGCTGGTAAAATGGAACGAAAAAGTTAAAAAAAATGGCACAAAAGGGCAAAGCTGGCAAATATAAACATGTTGTTATTTAATAAACATTAATTTTATTAAGTTTTGATTGTATAGCAAAATAACATGTTATCGTATTAAACAGTTCAATAAATGGAAAACACTCTTTCAACAACGCAATATGTAACTCGAGCATATTTGAACGCTAATAGTTCAGATGGAGAAAGATTGTCAATAAATTCATCCATCTCACTTTCATTAAAATATGATTAGTCCACTTGCAAACACCTCTAAGTCAAAATAAAAATACTATGAGATAATTGATTCACACAGTTGTTTAAAATTGAAATGCCCAGCCATATCCCTTTCAAACCCTGATGCAACGATTGTGCAGGAGAGTTTCGG
The DNA here is from genome assembly GCA_963931875.1 of Pollenia griseotomentosa. Lineage (NCBI taxonomy): Eukaryota > Metazoa > Arthropoda > Insecta > Diptera > Polleniidae > Pollenia > Pollenia griseotomentosa. The sequence continues at coordinate 146,684,546 of OZ007563.1, forward strand.
CCGCAATATTTTCGCTTCTATTTGACCAATATCAAATAGACCGGCATGCATCGATTACGCTAAATACTCATAATTTTTGTTTTTCTAAAAATCCGCTGTTCGCTTAACCGTTACTTGCAAAATTCTTGCATCACATTTCAGTTTTTCCAAAACGTGGCGCAGAAGTAAGTTGTGTTTTGAATTACAAAAGTACTAATCGTTAACTAATACTGAATTAGTCATATTTTAACTAAAAATTTAAAATTTTAATGTTTGTTTTTAGGTTTTTCATAAACAAAAAGTTGGCAGCATTTAATAAAATAAACAAAACAGGGATGGCTAAGTTGTTTCAATTGTACTTTTTTGTTGATACTTTTTAAACTAAGATTTATAATACCTTTTTGTGGTGTTTTTTATGAATTACAATTAATTTCAACTAAAAAAAATCTTTAAGTACAATTAGGGTAAAAAAGTAAAATTTTTAAAGGTTGTTGGTACAATTTTAAAAATTCTCAACGCCATCCCTGAAACAAAACCATAACAAGAGAAAAAAAACTAAAAAACTTTGCTTACATTTTTTATAGTTTGCTCTTTCTAACATTTACTGTTTCTTTCTATCAATTCTATATTAATTAATGAATAAAAAATGTAGTGTCATAAGGGCTTTATTAACCTTAAATAAAACTGAAATATTTTTTATGAATAAGCAAATTTCGATCTACCAAAGTTTAAAACACAATTTGGTTTAAGGATTGATGTTTGACTATTGACGTCAGCAGTCGTCGATTGCTGCGAGTGTAAAACGGCAAATCCCTCTGAGGAGATCTAAGTAGTTGTTGCGATCGAAACATGTCAGGGTAACATGCCGGCCTGGTTTGAAGCCCAGCTACAGTCAAGAATGAAAAATTATCAATACATAACAATTTTAATTCATTTTCATGTTGTAAAATTCCTTTCTTCATAAAAATAATTTAAAGAAAATTAAATTTGATGAACTTTAGCCTAATTAAAGATATTAAAAATTTGGATTAAAAACCATAAATAGTTTAACAAAATAACCACAATACTAATTATTATTTTGATTTTCTATACATTTACATAAATAGTTAGTGATGTAAAATGAAAGAATCATATCGAAAGCGTCATTGACAAATGTACCTCAGTGCTGAAGCTGCATCAGTCTTCCCTAAATTTTTGTTGAATTTTCAAATTTTCAAGTCGTTGTATCTCGCGAGTGAAACATGATAATGTGCCAAAATTTTGCAGGCATTGTTTTTACAAAATTTGATAAAAAATCAGAAGGGTTGAGGTCCAAGTGGTGTGTTGATTTTATATGTGTTAACCCTTATCCTTTTTCCATTTGCTTAAAATTTCAACCGAAATAAGTGCAGTTTACATTATTTCGCTGTTGTTAAAAAGGATTGCAAGAAGCATTTTGTAACGTTTTTAGAAAATATAACAGATACAACTCTAAGTGCATTATTTCGTAGAAATTTCACGCAAGTTTTTTATATGAGTTCTGACAGCATTTCACGTGAAATGTTGAACAGGGTACCAGGCTTTAGGGGAAACTCCTGCTAACTGCACTTGGATGTGCATAAACTTGTGTTTTGATCATGCCAAGTATTCAAAGAAAATACAGCAGGGATTGAAGTTTTTTTACATTCAGTTGTATGCCAAGTACTTTTTTGTTTATCACTTTGATTGCATTAGCATTCGACTGCACTGTAACACCAACATTTCTCAGAAGTTAAGTTGAAAAAGACTTAATTTGAAAACGTTCAAGAATTAAAAACGTGCTAAGTCGACATATTCAGCATGATTTGGAATTGATCTGTGAATCTAAGATACCTAACATTGATAATTATTTGACATTTCGGTCACCGCCTGCTTGCCTTCATGATAAATATTTATCTTGAACCGGCCGGAATTTTAAAAAGGACATTTCTTCACTCAAAATATTATGAAGGTAAATTCAAAAGAAAATACATTGATTTCAACTGAAAAATCAATAAAAAAACGGATCATTTACATTTCATTTAAAACAAAAGAAATTTTTAGTTATTTTTGAACGTTGTTTTTATAACCTACAAGTTCCATAAAAAGAAATGAATTTTTGTTTATTTTAACTAACAAAAATCAAACTAGAAAACAGTAAAAACAAATGTTTTGCACTTTGTTTAACTGAGATATTTTACATTCAAAACGTTTAAAATTACTGAATTTTCGTTTAGTTTAACCGACAAAGAATTACCTACAAATACAGTAGAAATAACTGATTTGTCATTAATTATACAAAACTACAAAAAATGTTACGCCAAAAATTTAAAAGTTTTGATATGTATATATATATATATATATATATTTATTTTTTTTTTTTTGCACATATTTACATAGTTAAAATATTACATTAAACAAGATTAACGGCCATTTTCACCAAGTTCGGTTATAATTAACTATCGGTTATAGCTGTCAAAACATATGGGTAACCAGAACTTTAAGTAATGGTTAGTTATAACCGAACTTGGTGAAAATGGCCGTAAGTAACACAATAAAAGAAAATTTCTAATTTAAAAAGAAATTGTATTAGGAAAAACTTTTTAATTAGATGTTGATTTCCAAAACTCCAGAATATCGAAAAAGTTGTCCATGACCTGAAATTCAACAATGAAAACATTTTTATAAATGGAAGTTTTATATAAAATAATTTTTATTTAAAAAATTTGCATGATTTTTTAAGATTTATAGCCAAGAATGATACATTACACAAACTTGATTGAATAGAAAGGGTTTATATGCACATGTAATTTGCCACATATGTACATAATTACATAGGTACATATGTATGTACATCCAAATGTTATATCATCTTAGAACTTACTTCTATTCCATGGAATAACTTGGCTTAAATTGTATTTAACATGTCTTAAAAATGTTTGCAAAATCCAGGGATATGTATATATGTAGGTACCCTGTAGGAAGTCAAACACATTTTTAAGTAACTTCAAACTGGTTTTTTTATAACCACATCTAGTTGATAAAGTGACTTTTTTCCTTGTCGACGACTCATTATTTTAACATAGGCATGTCATAGGCTGTAGTCAATTGGTTATCTCTGCATGACTTTTAAATTGACTACTAATTACTTATTTTTCAACCAATTTGTAGTTAATTAATAGTATAGTCGGTTTATAATAAATTATTTAAATTTTAAAGAATTTTTTGTCAAAAAAATATATGTACATATAAACATACATAATTATATAAATAACAAATAAATCTTCAAACTCGAGAACATTCTTATAGATAGTCCCTGATGATGTTATTCAAAGAATAACGAAATATTGGAGAAAATAAAATAAAGAATATTTTATACAAAAAAGGACCTCGAGCTTGAAGATTTATTTGTTATTTATATTAATAAAAAGGTCGAAAAACAACTTCATATATTTAAAAATAATTATTTAAGAAGATTTTGCATCAATTTGCTTTTAATGATGATGTATAATAGTGCTGAAATAAATACGCTACATAATTTCTTTTATATAAACCGAATTGTATTGCTTTATTTTTAATTATTTTCAATTATTATTTTAATATGTTTGTATATATATTTTTTTCATTTGACTTCATGGCATGATGCTTGTTTTACATATTTTGCTTTTATTTGTGTTTTACGTGTGCCTCTATGCAATATGTTTGAGATTTAAACCAATTTGTAGTCATTTCAAAAATAGTTAATTTATAGTTAGGGTTTTTTGCAACTGACTATTTTATTTACTACAGGGTATGTTGCTTCTAGAAAAATATTTATTACATTACTGTTGATTGGCAAATGGTCCAACAAATACTTACCGAGTAAATCATTTTGTAGAAAGCTGTATTGCAGTTCTTCTACTTTAATACAACAATTCCTTAATTACATAAAATTGATAGGTACAATTCCAATATTATGTACATATGTAAAAGAAAATGGTTGTTTTTAATCGTAAAATTTAAATTAAAATGTTTATTTTTTATGTATTAAGAAAATATTTAAATTATTTGACAATTAAAGGAAACTTTTTATTATTTTTTATCAAAAAAAAAAAAAAAATCTGAAATTCTTTTAAGTAGTTTTTTTAATGAGAGAAATACCAAAAATTTCAAGTTAAAATAATAATTTTTTTTATTTAAAACATCTTTTACTGAAAAATTACTATTATTTATATGTTTAATCTTTTATTTCAGTCAAAACAAAAATAACTGATATTATTAACTGTACGGAAAAACAGTAAATTTTGGTAGTTTGAATTGTGAACAACGAGCAGAAAAGTTAAAAAATATATTTGTTAGCAAATTAACTACAGTCAAATCCCGATAAATCGTTATTCCCGATAATTCGTAATAAACTGCCGGTCCCTTTTGATCCCCTCGCTAATTCGTATTTTTTTTTTTCAAATAAAATCTTTACCTCTTATAAATCGTAATTGTTTGCTAACTTCCACTTATAATTCGTAATAAAAACAACAGAAACATGGAAAAAATGATTTTTTTGTTTTTCGCTATATTTTTTTTGCGTGGGATTTTGCTTGTGTGTTTATTTCCTTAAGATCAGTTTGTTACATGAATAATTTTTATATATTTTATTTTTAACAATTGTCTTTTATGTTTTTTTTTATCGTCTTAGTAAATAAATTGAAAAACCCAGTTAATTCGTATTTATTTTATTTTAACCCCGCTAAATCGAAAACACCTAAAATTCGTAAGAAATGGCCGGTCCCTTGCGATTACGAATTATCGGGACTCTACTGTATAATTTCTTTAATTTTTAACTAAACGAAAACGGATTTTAATGAACTACAAACAGATACTGTAATAATTTTTTGAGTGTTGTATTCTGTTTTGTGGTCTTCAAAAAAGCGCTAACGGACTCCCATTATGGAACCGTAACAGCTTTTTTTAAATGCCTTTTAAGTAAAGCCCTTTTGGAGCCCATACACAATTGTTTACCACTTGAAGTTTTTGTTTATTTATGCTTGTGTTCGTATGTCCATGTCAATTGCTCTGATTTCAAACACCAACTAGTTGATGTTTTAGCACTTGCCACAATTATTTTGGTATTTTTGGTTACAATTGTTCTCGTTGTTGTTTGTTTATCTGAAGTTGTTACGAGTTATCATGTTTGCTTGTTTGTTCTTTTTGGATCTTGATATATGCATGTAGATATGAATGTACAGGGATGTTTGGAATTCAAACGGAAACTGAAAAGGATAAATTTACTTATGTTCGCCACACATCTCAGGCCTCTGAGTTTGCGTTTCGCATTTGTTTGTTGTGCTGCCAAGTCAATCTGTTAGCACCAAATAATGTGGGTATGTTTGTGTGTTATGTATACAACATACGCAAGTAACGAGCACAAGTTTATCGTACTATGCATATGGTCTATGTGAGTACCAATTTCATAAAACACACCAAACACTAGTTTCGCAAACACTAAAAAATATTTTATGAAAGTTTCCTAAAATTGTTTTGGACCAATTCTTGTTTGTTTAGTTCTACATAAGTATGTGTGTTTTAGACAAAACTTTTCTCTTCATGAAATATTCTTTATTAAATGTTTTTTTTGCTAATAATGTGTTGAAAATAAATTTCCTGGGCCATCTAGTGCTTAAAACTTAGATTTAAGAGTATTAAGGCAAAGAATTTTCCTAAACAAATTAACGTAAAAAAAACTTTTCTTTTTTTATTTTATCGCATTCAAAAGTTTTGCCTCGACCAGTTTTGAACTTTTCTTCTGGCTCAGACGTTCGGTTGTTTTTTGATTTATTTCTTCGCTTATTAATTTGATGAAGGAATTTTGCGTGTTTGTTGATTTTAGAAAACTTTTCAACACTTGTGCTTTGCACATGTTTACAGTACAGCTGCAATATGTTGTTTTTTTTTTTATTATTTTTCTTTTATTCATTCAAATATTTATAGCAAGTTTAATATTGTACGGAAACTTTTCTCTCTGCTTAAAAGGATCCTATTCACCAAGTATTTATTATGGATGTTGGCGACGTGGCGTCACAATCGATGTCAAGGGCAAAATTATGATTTTATTTTATTGTCGTTATTGGCTACAACCGATTATTATCGACTTTGTTAAAGTCGACAAAACATTTTGCGACGATTTAATAACGTTAAAAAATTTTTAGTTGGAAAGTTAGTAAAGCTATTAAATGGAAATACTATTCGGTGGCATTTTGACAAAACATCTTAAGTCGAGATAAGGTAGCAAAAAAGTTTAAAATAAACTCGGTGAAAAAATCATTATTATCAAAAAATAATATAAACCAAAATTAAAGAAAAATTTAGTTTATAATCAGTGTTGCCAGTGTATTTTTGGAAAAAAAACCTACATATGCTAACAAAAATCCGATTTTTCCCTACACATTGGAAATATTTCCCCTACAAAAATCCCTACGCATTATTATGATTAAAATAGAAGAAGAAAGATTAGTTTAAAAAATAAATTTTATTCGAATATGTATATTAAAGGCTTTGACATAAAATAAGTACAAAACTAAAAAAAATAATACATGTGTATGTACTTTTTATTAAATTTAATTGAGTCTTTCAACATTAGGTGTGATCCCGTACTGAACGTTGTGATCCCAATCTTACCGAAAACTGTTCCCGTACTCAAAATTTGGTTAGGTGGAGCTTTTAAGAAAAAAATATTCTTCTTCTTGCACGAAGAAGCCCGTACTTTTTTTTGGGAAAATTTTTAAAATTGTTAAACAATCAGCTGTGCCAAAAATAAATAACAAATGGCAAGAAAGTTAACCAAAATAATTAAACATTTATAAAATAAACAATAGAAAATGTTGAAATATGTGAAAAAATGCTTGAATATTAATTGTATGCACGTTAATGTGTCATTTATATTTAAACATACATATTTCATAATAACGTTTTCTTTATAAATTGGTTTTTATTATTCCCGTATTTTGTACATTTTTGTCTATTAGTGAGAACAATTTTTATTTAATCTCATTTTACCGAACTTTACACAAAAAGTACGGGATCGCACCTGCTGAATGATAATCTAAAAAAAAACATTTAGTGTCGCCAACTACAAACAACTCTGGAAATTTATTTTAAAGGTATTTCAGTGGAAACATTTTTTTCAACTGTTTTTTCAGCATTTATTTTATAAATAATAAGTATCAAAAATACCTCGAAACGTGTAAATTCATATGTACTTTTCTTCATATTTACTAGTGGTCTAAACCATCGATAGCACTTTCGATACTATCGATGGTTTTTGACTATCGTATAGTTTTTGTTTTTCTGAAATTATTTTTTTATGATAAACTTTTACTGTTAACAACGTTTGACAGTAACACAACTTGATATAACATTTTAATGAAGCGTACATTTGCCACAATTTTCATTATTCCATGAGTTTTTAAAATTAAAATTATAAAATTGAAAAAAATAAAATAAAAAGTATGTAAAAGTAAAGTGTAATTAACAATAATATTTTTCAACTCTTGTTCTTTTTTTTGCAAGCCAAATACACTTTTTGCAATTAATTTTGTTCAAATTAATAATCAGATATGTGATGGAAAACGATTTTGAAAACAAAACGATTTGAAGTCCATTGTGTCGTTTTCAGTAACTTTTAGGGAATTCATTGGGATAAACGTTAATCGCTTAACCGATTAATTAATGCCGGATTAACTGATCGGTTAATTTAAAATTGGCTATTTTCGATTAACGATTAAATCGGTTAATTTCGGTTGGTTAACCGACTAACCGATGCAACAAAATTTTTAATTTTTCGAAGTATTAGAACACATTTTTTTTTTTGTTTTCCATTATATGTTTCATCTTATATACACCAGGGCCCTATTCTACAAGCCAACTTATCAAATTTTTCGTCAACTTGCAAAACTTTCAGCTCCACAGAACTATTAAATTTGATACGTAAAATTTGCAAAGTCTTTGCCATTTTTATGTTCTCTTTGGGATTTCTGTTCCACTTACGTTCTCTTGTGCAAAGTTGATATTGAAAAGTGTAATTTGCAAAGAGTTTGCATATAATTATGCTGTTTCGTTCCACAAAAACTGTAAATGATATTTTTGCAAAGCACATTTTGATAAGTTTGTCAAAAATTTGCAAGGTAAACGATCTCTTTGCAAATTCATATTGTTATAACTAGTGAAACTTTGAAAATGTTAAGACGCGAGTTTTTGTTCGACGATAGTGAAGAGCTTGTTATTACAAGAAATTATAGAGACCAAATTCATTTTTCGGGATTACAAAACTTTAATTTTAAAGAGTGCTTTCGGTTAAATCAAATCCAAGTTGATTTTATTTTAAATAAAATTGGAGAAAAATTAAAACACAATACACAGCGCAGTAATGCTTTGTCGGCTGAAAATCAACTGTTACTGTGTTTTTATTGGCTCGGGAATGGTTGCCAGTACCATGGAGTTGCAGCTATGCATGGTGTTGCAAGATCAACAGTTTGCAGATCTATGCATAGAGCTGTCGACGTTATAACAGATGTTTTAATTAAAAACACAGTGCGGTGGCCAGTTGATGTCAGTGGTATTGCCGAAAAGTTTTTTATGATGGGTGGATTCCCTTCTGTGTGTGGTTGCGTGGATGGCACCATCATTAAAATTGATGCCCCCACAATTACACGAGGAAGGATATGTGAACCGGCATGGAAACCACTCATTGAATGTCATGATGATATGTTGGCCAGACAACACATTTTGCAGTGTAAATGCAAATTGGCCGGGCAGCGTTCATGACTCAAGGGTGTTATGGAATTCGGCTGTAAGTCAAAGATTTGACAATGGATGGAGAACATTTCCGGATGCCATTATTTTGGGTGACAGTGGTTATGGACTGAATAATTGGTTGATACCACCATAACGAGGAAATTCCGATAACCCTGCAGAAAAGGCTTTCAATCGATGGCACAAAAAACACAGCGCATAATTGAAAATAGTTTTGGTATTCTTAAAGAACGATTCCCGTGTCTAAATTATTTGCGACTGAAGCCTAAGTTTGCAGGAAAGGTAGTTATTGTTTGTGCCACCTGTTTCTTTTGATGGCATTTTTGGGGTTTGAGATTAAGATGTCAGAGAATAAAATAAAAAGCAGATATATGAAATTCATTTACTGTTTGTTTAGAAATTAAAACAATTAAAAAAAATTAACAAATAATAAAAAAATAATACATGAAAAACTTAAACATCCTCCAACATCAGACTCCTCAACATTTGCGAAATATTTGCAGTTTCTGCCGCTGTGATTTCCCGAGTTATGGAAGAAGTTGGAATTGTAGTACTCTCTCCAATTTCAGGCATTGAAGTTTCCTATAGTAAATTTCAACCAGCAGGAGCTCCAGCCGGCTTTTTTTCTCTATATCCAAAGTTGCACTTCCTCTTTCTTAGGTTTGGAGGTGGGTGGGCTGGTGTTTCCACTGTCATCGATATTCTGGAATCAGACTCAGCAGATGTGAGATTATCTGAATTTCCATAGCTTTCTGGCAAATTCAGTCCATCTGTTACAGCTGAGTCTGATTGCAGAATATCGAGAATCACCAAGTCAACGTCATCCATAACGCAATCCTTCCCACCTGCGGACCCAATTTTTCGGGCATTATCCCTTTTACTCTGCAAGTTAACAATATTAAATTTACGAATATATATTAGATTATTTTCAAAAATAATAATCATAACAATGTAACTGTTTAATGATGAACCATTTAAATCACAACACCTTATATACCCTAACGGCCCTTAAATGGGTTTCAGCTGTCAGGTATCATGCCGTTATCTTATTTTCTTTAAAAACTTACCCCCATATTTATAAAAAAAAATTTCAGGCTTATAACAGGTTTATGAAACGAATTTTCCATGAAAATTTATTTAATAAACCTTTCATAAATCAAAAATATTTTTTATGAATATGGGGGTTAGCTTGTAAGATCTTCTCAATAATCATTTTTCTCACTCTAGTTACGACCATTGTAAAAAGGACATTAAATTGTGAACAAACCAAACGTTAAAACAAAAAGTAACATTTAAAGTAGTGTGAAAAAACTGTGAACAAAAACCCTAAAATATAATTAAACAAAACCTGAATTTTAAACAAAAGAACAAAATACTTTAAATTATATTATTAAAGATAGCAAAAAATGTTAGATTAACACATTGAAACCGTTACGCTTAAAATTTAATATTGAAATTGAAATTTTTTTTTTTTTTGCATTTGTTGTTGTAAGCTTGTTCAATTGTTTAACATACTGTATACTTTTTTAATGTACACATAGCAAATAATTATATTGTGCGTAATAGTGGAAGGCCAATGAACGCGGCATGCGACTGCGGGCGGCGATCAGCAGCTTAGTTTTTCGCTTGAAATTTTTTTGATAGGCAAACGAAAGCGGCACATTTTAAAGCGGCAAATGTTGAATAAGGTGTTAAAAAAAATGTTCAATCTATAAAAAAAAGAGTTATTTGAACATTATAAGAATTTACTTATCAAATTAGTTTTTTTCCACTTCATTTGTAATGTTTTTTAAATTTATTTTGTTAAATGATAATGTTTGTGTGTGGCAACGTCTATTTCACGCGGCTTAAAACAAAAGTTGAAAAAATTCAACTTTGCCGCGCGGCATCTTTTTCAAGTAATACCAAGTCTTATTTTTTGTGATGTGCATTTTTTTTATATGAACATTTTTGTAAACATTGCTAACATTTTCACAATGGCAATGCTATTGCCGCCCGCAGCCGCAATCCGCGTACATTGGCCTTCCACTATAAAGAGTTGTTTAATGGAACACTTTAATCACAACAACAACGTCTTTCGTGATAATATGTCATGTTGTTGTGTACAAGATGCTTGTTAGTTATTTGCACCGCACAATAATACAATTAATAGAAATTGCAACAAAAAAAAATTATATAAATATAATTTTTGCTATGTGTAGGCAATAAATTGTTTTTCTTACCAATGTCCGACTCTTTCAGAGCCCAAACAAACTATCCCTCGCATAGGACCATGTTTTTTGTGCTGACGCCAGTTGCAATGATTGGGCTTTTTTCAAAACTTTTTCCCAGGCAGCCTGTTTATCTAATTGATTAACCTTCAAAATGAAATGAAAACTTAAATATGTTTTATATGCAGTGGTATCCCGGTTTAACGTATACTCGGTTTAACGAATTTGCGATTAAACGTACGGTCATATATTTTCCATTGAGTACCTTATATTACGAACAAACAGTATATTTGTGTACGAATTTTTACAAAAAAATTTTAAAAAAACAAAATAGAATGAATGCAAACATATTTGCATTCATTTTCTTTTATTTTTGTGTACATTTTTACCATATTTTACCCGGGGTTTACACGTGAAAGTACTTTCTTGAAAGTAGAGTATACGTATTATCAACGAAAAATTTAAGACACAGCCGATTGGCTGAAAGTGCAAAAATTATGTGAGTGTTGGTGAAAAAATTTGATTGTATTGCGACTTTCCAGAAACTACTTTCACGTGTAAATGCTAGGTTAAGAAAATACTTGCTCGCCAAAATAAAAAATTATACGTTACAAAGTAATTTTTTACTTTTGTTTTCAGTAGCTCGTTTCTGTATTTCTCGCATCGTAAAATTTCTTACATGAAGTGTGAAACAAAAAATTCCATCGTTTCTCGATTTATGAGATAAAAGTGTTTCTGTATTTGAATGCGAAAACAGACACAACAAATTCTTTTTATACTGGAATATTTCCAGTAATTAAGTGTCAAATAAAAGCGAAACGTCAACAAAAGAAATAAATATAATAAAAACAGGGCTGCCAGATTTGACGAGTTATCGTCATCTCGACGATTTTTTGTTCCGATATTAACAGAGTGACGTTTTGATGATTTTTTCTAAAAAAGTGACGAAAGCAAAAACAAAATCAAAAATATTTTATAATTTTGTTGTTACTTTCTATAGAAATTCATCTTGAATTTTTAAATTTCAAACACTTCTATTTTGTGGCGTTGAAAGTTGAAAAAAAAAAAAATAATAATATGAATGTCTGTAGAAAGCAACAACAAATTTATAAAATATTTTTGATTTTATTTTTGCTTTTAATGAAATTGTTGGCGTTGCGTTTTACACTATAAGCCCCTTATGCCCGTAATTTCTACAAATAGGTATCTAGCTCTGTATAATGTGTATAATTTCGAGGGAAAGTAATGGACCGACCTGGCTTATTTTGAACATTTAATACTTCTTATATACATATACAAAATATGATTGATATTTGATATTCTTATCTTATACATATGTACACTTTTGTGCCAAAACCATTATTCCTTTTTCAAAATGGATAGCTTCTTTCACTCGTTATTAAGTAGCTTTCTTCCATAAGAACTTCGATAACTACTTTTTTCTGGATGTATTAAGATAAAGAAATGACTTACTTTTGAATTTGTTCTTTTTGGCACAACCCTTGTAAAATTCATTAGTTCAGTAGAATTGTATGTAGTGCTTTTATGTGTTTCTGATTACTTAACATACTATTTTGTAGGCGAAGATTTTACTGGGTCTTTAACCCGTTTATTTATGAACCGATTTTTTTAATTTTAACTACAAGGTATTCTACTAAGTCTATTTCAGGTAAAAAAGAAAAAGATTATAGGAATAGGTAAATTAAAGATTTATATCTCAAATATTAAATAATAATTATTAAATACCCATGAACTTTAACTACACTCACAATATTATTACAGTAACGGACTGTAGTTTATTTAAGAAATATTCCGTTCAGTCATTTTTAAATAAATAAACATTTAAAATTCCAAGCAAATTTCTTTTTAACTGATTCTAACAGTTATGCAAAAAACTAAGTGCATATTAATACGGATTTTCAGTTGCAGTTAATATTGTCCGTTGATTGAGTTAAATTCTTCTTTATGTTAAAGTAAATGAAAATGTAATTTAAAGCAACGAAAACTTCATTTAATTTTTACTGTCAAAAATTCAACCGCGAATTCCGTAAAAACAAATCAATATTCAGTTATCTTATATAAATTAATTGTCAAAAAATTAACTACATATTCCGTAAAAACAAATAAATATGCAGTTATTTTATAAAATTTTACTGTCAAAAATTCAACACCATATTCAGTAAAAACAATTAAATATTCAGTTATTTTATATAATTTTACTACCAAAAATTAATTTTTACTTATCTATAAAAAATGAATTGCTTGTTTTGTGTAAGCAATTCCCATTTTCTATTTGTTAAAAAAATTTAGTTAAATACATCAAATTTTAAAAGTAAAATAATTGCGAAGCCATATCGGTCATGCTGCTGGTGTCTTATAATTGAGAGTTCTTCTGTAAACAACGTGGTCAGTACAACAAAAGTAAAACAAACGTGTGTAACTGGGTAAGTAAATAAAAATATTTTCCCTCTCTCGCTTATAAGAAAAACAAGCGGACAGGTGTCTGTCTGGTATTTTTTAGAAATTCGGCTCTTTTGTGGAGTAAACGAAAATTTAATAAAATAACTGAATATTTAATTGTTTTTACTAAATTTGGGGTCAATTTTTTGACAGTAAAATTTGATTAAATAACTGAATATTTAATCGTTTTTACTGAATATGGTGTTGAATTTTTGACAGTAAAATTTTACAAAATAACTGAATATTTATTTGATTTTACGGAATATGGTGTTGAATTTTTGACAGAAAAATTAAATGAACTTTTTGTTAAAAATAAATGAAAAATAGGTAGACCGGTTTTTAAATGAACTTTCATTTATTTTATATTACAATTTCAGTTAATTTTGCGTACAGAATATTGTGAGTGTATGTTTTTGTTTGATTATTTTTTAATAAAAGTCGAAACAAATTTGTTTAAAATTGATTTTAAATTGCACGATTTTTAAAACAAAAAAGACGATCTTTTTTATTTTTTTCTCAGGAAATTGACGATTTTGACACAAATTTATCTGGCAGCACTGATTAAAACCAAAACAAGAAAAGGCTAACAAAAATTTAAACTAACAAAATATAACAATTGTTTTTTGTTTATTTTTATCATATAAATTATGCATTTATCATTTATATTCCTTCTATTTTTTTATTTATTGAAAAAAATAGTATAAAAACATATTTTAAATTCAAAATATCTACATTTTGTTTTTCTCGCCACCAATTTCAAATGTGACTTATTTTGACAGTTCTTGAAAAAAACTTTTCGCAAAATATTGTTATAGAAACACTTTTTCTCGCATCCTTCCAATAATTGCTGGAAAATTATTTAAATGACAGATAATTCTCGCAAAAAAAAAGATACAGAAACACTTGTGTGAGAAAAACCATTTTTTGTTTCATTTTTCACTGTTTCTGTCCCGATTCACTGGTTTCAGTCGGAAAATTTTATGATGCGAGAAATACAGAAACGGGCTACAGTTTCAGTTTCGTGCTCGTTGAATGCAGACGTGTTTTTTTTTAACTCGGCATACGGTTTTTTTTTTTTAATATAAATAAGTATTTATAATATTATAATACAGTAGTTTTGACTTAACTGCCTTGTATTTACGTGCACTTTTGACTTAGCTGCACAAAATTGATAATTTTTGGCATTATTCTTTATAATCCCATACAAATTCCCTTTTTAAGTGCACTTTCTTTACCTGCACATTTCAGATAGGTGCCCAAAATTTTTGGCATTTTAAAATTATTTTCATACAAAAAATTCAAGTTAGCTGCACTTTGACTTAACTGCCCAAAATACATATTTTCTGTAATTATTCTTCAAAATCCTTGTTTACGTGCATTTTGGATACCTGCACATTTTTCGTATTTTTGGGCAGCTTTAAAATATTTTCATATAAAACATCAAAGTTAGCTGCACACATGATAAAATATGGTGGCCACTTTTTCACATAAATATCCAATTTTAGCAGTTTATAAAAACATAAATCGCAAACAAGTCAAGTTGGTATCATTATAATTCATTTATTTTGTTTGCATATATTTACATTTATGCATATGGGTTGTGGTTACAGCAACTTTACCACGATTATATGAAAGGAATAGCAAATCTTAGGTCTGGAACAGAATAAAGTAGTTGTAGTAGTATTTGAAGCCGACGAATGCTCTGTAGCGCAACAAAGTTCAAAATTTCGAATTTTGCGCTTCAACTGCAACGACTACTACAACTACGTTTTCTGTTGACACTACTTTGCAACTGCCGTTTTTAACTTTTGAGAGCTTGCAGCGCTATTCTTAACGTTGTACTACAGCGACTATTCTGTTCCACACTTTTTTGTTACCAATTTGGCTAGCTCGTTCATAATAAAAATGCGTAACAAATGTCTACAAGTTGTTTGAACGTCATTGTTTTTATCAATTTATTAATAAAAACGTTGTTACTTCTCTTTCAAACACTTTACTTAACCTGCACTTTTATGCAGGTAACCACAATTGCGTACCTGCACATTAAGGCAGCTAAATACATTTAAGATAGCTGCCTTTTTGATTTACCTGCACAAAAAATCGTGCAAAGGAGATTGTGCAGCTAAGTCAAAATTACTGTATAACTTTTTAAAAAATAATATATCAGCGTATGGACGCTTTAAAATAATTCTTAATTAGTGAACATAAACGTTAATAATAAAAATATTAAAAATTACAATTGAAAAAAAAAAAAAATATATGTATGCACACACATACATATACATATATACAAACATTTTAAGCAAAAACGTTTCTTGTTTTTATATATTTGTCGTGTGTACCCTTTAGAGGGTTAAGTAGTCAGGCTGGTTGGCAACGCCAGCACTGGAAAGAGGAAAGGGACAACACTAGGGTTAGAAAGAGAGGGTGAAATATTTTTAAATAGGGAAGAAGAAGAAAAAAAAGGTAAACAAACAGGCAAACAATTAGCAAATTAATTGCTGAAAACTGTTTGGTTGCAAAATTAAAAAAAAAATGTGTAGAATCCGACATTTTGACGACCGAGATTTCTTGGTCGAAAAAGAGCAAAATGTCGGCCTTTTTTATTTTTCTCCGTGGCGACAAAAAGATGTGGTAGGTGGTGGCGGAAGTGTATCAGGGTCAGCAGCAAATGTGGAATAAGAAAAAAATAATTTTTTTATCTGAAAAGAGGGAGAAGCCAGCGGAAATTTGTTTTTTTAATAATTTGTTTTATTGTATTAAAATTGGTGTTTTGCAACAACAAGAGAAAAAGACAATTTTGCAATAAAGTTAAAGAATAATAATAAAAACAACTTTAATTAAACTTAAGATCTAAAGTTAAAGGAAGTTTAAACCAAGTTAAGAACTAGAAGCAATAAACTTAAAGTTAAAGTAACGTTAAAAAAAAAGAAAAACAAGAAATTAACTTAATTGAAAATCATAAAACTAAATTTTTAAACAATTGGAAATTGATATAAAATAAAAGTAAACTAAACAATAAGCCACCACATTATCGCTGCCACATCCATCGTGGGAACAACTATCATCAGTCTTCGGGACAACACCCGTCCCGAGGTCAGGTATTCTGCCAATTTGTTTGACATAGACACAACGACGGACAGCTGAAACGGACAAAATATAAATTTTATATATATATGTATGTGTTTTTTTTTGCGTATAGGGAAAACAAGGTTGTAGTTACCCGTAGTCAGTCCCTGGACGAGATTTGGTCCATGTGCGCGTCAGATTAGGGTTGAGCTCAGGCCTGTCGTGCATCGTAGGGTTAGTTGCCCAGAGGGGAGAATTTGTTTTCCTTACCAAAGAAAATAAGAAAAAAAAGTTATTAAAAAGAAGAAAGTAAAAAAAGAGACTTACCTAAACCGGAAGTAGGGAGGACACGTGACGGACGGACGGCAGTTCCTGTAACCCGCGAATACTCGGAGGTCAGGCAGTGGAAACATTGTTATCTACCTGGGGAGAAACTCAAAGAAAAGGTAGAATAAAATTAGAAAAGAAATTAAATCTAACAATAGAAATATAAATTTTGCTTCATACTGTTTAAATATTGTCAATTAAAATTTTTGCTACCTTTTTTTTTGTTTTAAGTTAATTTTGCTAAATTGTTTTGTGAAATAAGTGAAATATTTAATAAATCAATTAATTTTTATAATGTTTAGATGAAATTTTTAATATGATTGGTTAAATTTAAATAATAAGCGGCGGTAAGTAGGGGAAATAATGTTTGCAGGTTGGATTTGGGACGTCGAGTTAGTTGACGTCATGGCGAGACGAAGTTCTCGAGTGGGAGGGCAATGTATTTGTGTGTAGGTATGACCGGTAGGGAGATGCAGGACTACTTTGAGCCCCTAGAAATTTAATAAAACCAACATTAGCTGGTATGATTTTTTTTGCTAGTGTGTGTGTCCAGGGTCCAGTTGCCGGCAAGAACCACCCCATCCGGCGAGCTTCAGCCGAGCTAAAAGCGGGCATACCAGCGCCGCTGGCAATCTGGCCACTCGATGTTTTTTTGTTTAAGTCTGTCTGTTTGACAGACAGATGACCACAACACACCACTACAAAATGGCGCCCAACGTGGGGCCCGAAGTAGGTACATAGCATAAATATTTAATTTTTTTTATTTCTTATTTTTTTTTAGAGTTATTTCTTTTGGTAGCGTAAGTCCAGTTAGGTTTACCTAAAAGAGTCCCTAATTAGCTGCGACGCAGTTGAATAAGTAATTCAATTTCTTATTTTAGTTTACACTACACAATAGAAGTGAATCCTTAATTCGGTTTGGCCAGTGTTGTTCCCACTTATGTAAGTCCCGGTCACAGGACAACAAGTCCGGCGCGTGTAGATACATGGGCTGGGGGCAATAAGATCATGCTGAATTATGGATTCATCAGGCTACCATTTCCTGACGACTTGAGGCGTTCAATAATGTTTTTTCAACGTTCTTTGAAGTGAGACACGCTCAGGTTGTGAGGTAATGGTAGTTCCACCCGCCATAGTCTTTACAATAACTAGGGAAGTATTTGTTTAGCAACTTACGTATATTCAGGGCAGTCCTAAAGTGTTAGGGTAGCAAGATCCCGCGTGTTAGATGCACCCTTGATATCGTACGGTGTGAGGGCGAATACTTATTTTTCTCCCCCATTAATTTTTTTTCATTTTTACTCTGCATCTCCTGAAACCATAGAAAGAGAAGAATTAGGTCATATCTATACACAAATCAGCAAATTATTTTGCGATATCTTACCAGCATGCCTTATACATACAAATCTAATTTTTTTTTTTGGGTTTTTGCTTTTCTTTGAGGGAAAGTGAGTTCTGGTTTTTCATTTATTTTGCTATACAAGCGCGACGGAAGATTCTGTGCTGCGCGTTGTATAACGTTTTATCTTCGTTGAAACATTTAAAAATTTTTATTATAATTTTTTTATTTTGAAATTTTCTAAATATTTTGTTTTCCTTTGCTTTGGAGGAAAGTGAATTTTAGTTTCTATTTAATTAGCCATAAAGGAGCTGCAAAAGATTCTGTGCTACGTATTATAACAGGTTTTTCGCTGAGGTATTTAAAAATTTTATTATTAATTTTTTTTTTATTTGAAAATTTTCTAAATTGGGTTTTTGCTTTTCTTTGGAGGAAAGTGGTTTTTAGCTTGTGCTACGCATTTTATAACGTTTTTCTTCGTTGAAATATATTTAGCAATTTTTATTATTATTTTTTTATTTGAAAATTAATAATTAATAAGTTAGTAATTTGTTTTCTTTGCTTTGCTTGCGAGGAAAGGGAATTCTAGTTATTTTATTTGCCTGGCCATACACGCATTTTAGAACGTTTTTTTTTTAACAATTTTTATTATTACTTTTTTTTATGATTTTAATTTGGAAATTTTCTAAATAGTTAGTTTTTGATGGTTTTAACTCGTAGTGCGAGTCGCCTAATTCGAAATAACGCCATGGCGCCCACGAGAGATAATATCACCGGTAGCACCGATAGCCCTACCATCGTGTCGATCACTACCTTGAATAATCCCACAGCCAGTACCACCACCTCGACAACAGCTGCTAGGACAGGTCATCCCGTCTTCAGCACACAAACCTCGCAAGATTTGTCCATAAATTCCGAAATTGCAGATCAGACGGTAATATCCCCGCCATTTCTTAGCGAGGCAGCCCAGAACATACGTAGAGAGGTACGTGAGAGTGTTTTCGGCCTGCAAAGGGGAGAATCACAGAGGCCTGCGAACTAAATACAAAACTTAGTGGAAGCGTCGGTTGGCCTGCACCAAGTCCAGCTGATGAAAGAGGTTGATGAGAGGATCCAAAGAGCCCTAGACGAGGTGAAACAGCTCATTCTGCCGCAGGGCGCTCGCAGCCAATTAGCTATGCCCGCAAACATACCACAGGGCGCTCAGGAGGTACAGCCGCTGCAGGCATCCAGATCCTCTTTGGAGGCACAACCAACGTTATACGGGAATCCAGCAGCACCACAAGTACCGCCGGCTTATAGGCAACCACCACCATTGGTTCCTGCTCCGAATTATGGGCCAGTCGACCAAAATGCGGCTGGAAGTATGGGGCCATATGCACAGCAAACGCCCGGTGTTACGCCTTATCAGCCACAACAATTGCCGCGACAGCAGCAAAGTAATTTACCATTTTCTCAACCGCCGGAACAGCAGTATTGTCAGCCACAGCAAATTTTACAACCGCAAAACCCTATGCAGTATGCACAACCGTCAGCTCACCCATATGGCCAACAGCCGCAAATGTGGTCGCAACCCGCGCCAGGCCATCAGCCCAATTACCAGCGGTATAGTGGTTCTCAGCCTGGATATCCACAGGAGGCTTGGTCAAGGCCAGTCACACAACCGCAGCCCCAGCAAGGGTACAACTTGGCTATGTCTATGCCAGGAAGGCACGAGTCATTGGACAAATTTAAACTAGCCAAGTGGGGTGTCAAATTTGACGGCACGAATAAAACCATGAATGTGCAAGAATTTATTTTTAGAGTGGGAGCTCTGAGGAGGGACTACAATTGCTCTGACAACGAGATTTTGCGCAGTTTTCATCTCTTACTGGAGGGTCCAGCCCTTGTCTGGTATTGGGACTATCGCAAGATTGTCCATATAAATACATGGGAGGAACTAGAAAAAGCTCTCTTGGCCCAGTATAGACGTTTCGAGCAGGAACATCAAATACAAATGAAAATTCTAAATCGAAGGCAGTTTCCTAATGAATTATTTGATGATTTTTACAATGCTGTAATAAAATTATGAGGGGCAATTTGAAGCCATCGCTGGCCCAGATGATGTTCTCTGTACGCCTGAAAACCTTATCTGAATTTGGTCGTGAGGTGAGGAGGGCTGAAGGCCTAATTGCTAATCAACGTCAAATGTATCAGCAACGTCCTACTCAAAGGGTGAGTGAATTGGCAGGTGCGGATGAAGATTTGTCGTTGATCGATTTCGAGGTAGATGGGATTCGGTCTACAAGCAGTTACACGTGCTGGAACTGCAAAGTAGTCGGTCATAGTTTCGTTGATTGTCCTGAGCCCATTACTAGGCAGTTTTGTTTTAGGTGTGGTAGGGAAAATGTAGTGGCGCCTAAGTGTCCAAAATGTCAGGGAAACCGGTCCCGGAACCCGTCTCGGTCTGGGGAGATGAGGTCAACCGAAGTTTAGACCCAGTCGAACAACAACAGCAACAACAACAACAACAGCAGTATACAGGTAAAATCCAAATTTTACAAAATCCGAATAGGTCCCTAACAACAAGCTCTGAGCCTCGGCTTAGAGAACTCAGGCCATTACATGTTCGCATAAGGGAATATAGTGAGGCGAAAAATAGAATATTTGGTAGGCCATCTAAAAGAATAGAAAAAGCGCGGGAGCGTTATAAGATCCGAAAACGTTTGCGCCGCGAGATTTCGTGCGCATCGCTTTACGAGGGTGAAGATTCGCGGCTTTATACTAAAATAAAGTTAGGCGATCAAGAAATAGTCGGTCTGTTAGACAGCGGTGCCACAGTCACGTGTCTCGGAAAAAATTGTATGGAATTTGTCGCTAAAACCGGTCTGAAAATACACGACTTTCAAACTGTTACTAAAACCGCGGACGGTACGGTACATCCTATAGTAGGTCGCGTCCGAGCGGAGGTATGGTTTCGGGATGCGGCGAATGTCATCACTTTCTACTTAGTGCCTACTTTAAGTCGAGAGCTATTCTTGGGGGTCGATTTTATGAAGGTTTTTAAAATGTTTGCCTGTATAGAAAGTCTGACAACAAATGGTATCAGTCTCTGTGAAGAGGCAGAGAATACTCTAGATGTCGTGGCACATAAGCTGACAGCTGATCAGCGACAAAAACTAGATTTGGTCATATCGATGTTCCCCTGCTATAGTAAGAAAGGCCTAGGAAAGACAAAATTAGAAACGCTTTCTGTAGATACGCGCGAGGCAATTCCGGTGAAAGACCGTCATTACCCGGTCTCCCCGGCTGTGTAAAAATTAATGTTTGCGGAGCTGGATAGGATGCTTGACCTTGGTGTCATTGAGCTTAGTGAGAGTCCATGGAGTCATCCAGTTACTCTGGTCCGCAAGGGTGAGAAAAACAGGCTGTGCCTGGACGCTCGCAAGCTCAATGCATTGACAGTCAAGGATGCCTATCCATTGCCGCACATCGAAGGTTTGCTCAGTCGTTTGGGGGATACAATATTTATATCCAGTGTCGATTTAAAGGACGCTTTCTGGCAGATACCACTAGACCCGTCTAGTAGGGAGAAAACTGCATTCACCGTGCCAGGGCGACCACGTTACCATTTTACGGTCATGCCTTTTGGGCTGTGTAATGCAGCTCAAAGGTTATGTCGTCTGATGGATAAAGTGATCCCCGCAGCACTGCGTGATAGAGTTTTCGTCTACTTATGCCCGTAATTTCTACAAATAGGTATCTAGCTGTGTATAGGTATCTATGGTTTTCATAATTTTAAAACGTATTTGTAACCTACGGGTTAAAGTGTAATGTATTTTACCCCATCGATTTTCGGTAGTTAATTCACGTAGACAAAATTAACGTTGAAGTTACCACAATTAGACGACCTTTTGATAGTATCTCCAGATTTCGAGACACACCTGGAATTGTTAAAATATGTATCTATTAGTTTGACGAACGCAGGTCTGACCATCAATGTGGCAAAATCTAAATTTTGTTTTATGGAGTTAAAATATCTAGGGTATATAGTAGAAAGTGGCAAACTAAAACCTGATCCGGCTAAGGTCGAGACTATTACTCGTTTTGCTTATCCTAAGACAGCAAGACAGGTGCGGAGTTTCATGGGGGCAACAGGTTGGTATAGAAAATTTATATCAGACTATGCCACTATTGCAGCTCCAATCTTTGAAACGCTGAAGAAGGGTAAGCAATTCAAGTTTTCAGAGGAAGCTAAGGTCGCGTTTGATCGTCTCAAGAATGCTCTCATTTCAAGTCCACTGCTTAATCACCCTGACTTCAGCAAGCATTTTTACGTTCAGTGTGATGCGTCTGATGTAGGTATTGGGGCAGTTATTTTCCAGAAAGACGAATCTGATGGTGAGCACCCAATAGCCTATTTCTCGCACAAATTAACAACAGCGCAAAAAAATTATTCAGTGACTGAACGTGAATGCTTAGCTGTAGTTCTGGCGATTAAGAAGTTTAGGCCCTATATAGAACTGATGCCATTCACCGTCATTACGGACCATAGCAGTCTGAAATGGCTTATGAGTCATAAGGACTTAACAGGTCGTTTGGCAAGATGGAGTCTTCATCTGCAAGCCTATGATTTTACAATAGAGCACAGGCAGGGGAGGCAGAATGTAGTACCCGATACCCTGTCGCGCTACGATATGGACGAAATCTCGCTAAATGTACCTATGATTGTGGATTTAAACTCGCCAGCTTTTCGGTCGGAAGATTACGTGCAACTAATGGCTACAATCGAAAGCAATTCGGACCAATTACCGTATTTAAAAGTCGTCGATGGGTTTGTGTATAAGCGTACCAAGCCTTATGACGGGGTAGCTCTTAATGAGGATTTCGCTTGGAAATTGTGGGTACCCTTAGAGTTGACAGAGGGTATCATAAAGGCATGTCATGACTCCCCGCAAGCGTCTCATGGAGGCGTAGGTAAAACTTTGCATCGCGTCAAAGAGTATTTTTATTGGCCTAATCAAAACGTTCAAATAAGGAATTTTGTGTTAAATTGCCAAACATGTAAAGAATCAAAACCCGCAAATGTAACGCTAAGACCACCAATGGGTTCGGAAACGCGTAGCGAAAGACCTTTTCAAAGAATATTTATAGATTTTCTTGGTCCTTACCCGCGGTCGAAAAATGGGAACGTCTATATTTTTATTGTTTTGGACCATCTAACAAAATTTATTTTTCTAAAGGCATTGCCTAAAGCCAGCACCAAAAATGTTATAAAATTTCTAATATCAGAGGTTTTCCATAAATTTGGAACTCCTGAAACTATTGTCTCAGACAATGGAAAACAGTTAATCAGCAAAGAATTTGCTGATGTGGTTAATAATTTTGGAGTTAGGCACGTTAGAACCGCCATACATGCACCACAGGCAAACGCATCTGAGCGCGTGTGAACCAGTCTGTTTTGGCAGCCGTAAGGTCGTACCTGCAGAAAGACCACACTGAATGGGACAAGCATTTGTCCGAAATAGAATTTTCTTTAAGGTCTTCAGTACAGACGTCTATAGGGGTAACGCCTTATTCGGCATGAATATGGTTGGTCATGGTAACGTGTATGGTTTAGCTCGTAAACTCAAAAGTTTAAATGAGTCCGAGTTGGACATTTTACCTAAAGCCGCGAGAATGGAAATGATTCGACAAAACATACGCGAAAATCTACACAAAGCCTATGTCAGGAATGAGAAGTCGTATAATACGCGGTGTCGTCAAGATAAATTTATACCCGGTCAGGAGGTCTACCGTCGCAACTTTCAGCTTATCGATTTTAAAAATAACTTTAACGCCAAATTCGCCCGGAAGTTTCTTAAGTGTTGGATAGTAAAGCCTGTAGGGGGCAGTCTGTATGAAATCGAAGATATGCAGGGGAAATCGTTAGGGGTATTTCACGCCAAAGATTTAAAGCAGTAGCTTTAATATCTTTGGTGGTTCTAGTCCTGGCGTTTCCGCCTGGATATCAACCCGTCTAGAACATCTAGTTGACAGCAATTAGGAAAGAATATTTTATTTTTATTTTTCAAAAAAAAAAAAATATTTTTTTTTTCCTATTATTTGTAAGAATTAGTTTTTTCCACTGAGATACCCTATCCACGCATTCATAAACGATTATGAAATTTAGCAAACGTTTATTAAGCAAATTTTTCACACAGAACTTGTTTTGTAAACTTGTAGTTAATTTAAAGAAAATTTTTATGAATACAGGCGTTATACCTGGTTCACAAGGGGAGCAACAATTTCGTTTTTTTCCTTATTTCTTCCCCAAAATATTTCATATATTTTCCTATCATTTTATAAACAAAATGCGACTAAAGTTTTTAGGAAAAAATTGAGTCAACTAGGACTCCAACAACAATTTGTATGTTGTTTCAAACGTTTGATAATTAGAAGCGTGAGTGGTTGCGCAAGGAAAAATTGTGACCTTACTGGGAACGCTAGGTCGAAAAGTCTCTGACGTGGGGGGACGAAGAATTACCGTCTGGTATAGGTATTTATGAATTCTGAGCGAAACTTGGATTGGTACACACCTTTCATCCATGTAGTGGGCCTGTGAATTCAATCGCTGTTCAGAATAAATAAATTATTTTTTTTGCTCGACTAAAGCTTACGTTTCTAAATTGGCTACATGTGTAACCGTTATTACTCTATTGGGGCAACTCCATCGTCACCCTGGATAACTATGCTATTAAGGGCTAGGAGTTGTTAGTCCCCTAGAACAATAACATTCTTCTGAGTCCGCTCTTACAGCGAGTCGAGAACAAAATTAAATAATTTTTGCAATCCATGTTTGTGTACAAACAGGTGATTGTTCATTCTGACAACATGAATCGCGCGGACCCTAACATGGTCGTACAGAATCGTCAGTTTTGGTCAGTAAATCATCAATAACTAAACCTGACATAAATCAACATAAAAATCTGTTTTTACAACAAGAGGACGTAACGTAACGAAGTTTCCTAAAAATTTAATTAGTTTTTGCAATCTGTTTAAAAAAAAAATTTCTGTTTAATGGAGCATTATTTGTATAATAATTGTCATAAAATTTTTTATAAATGTCAAAGATCGAGGGTTTAGCCTGAAATCTTTGGTGGTCTTAGTCCTTGCATTTCCCACCTAGCTCTGTATTCAGGACTTACCTGAGTCTTTATGAGCGGTCGTCTTTTTAATTTTTATTTCTTCCCCAGGGGTTGAATTATGGTTTTCTGTAAAGAAAGGGGAAAATAAATTTAATAAGTATGATAATAGGAGCAACTTGTTGTTTTAGATAGTTCTTTTCCTAATTCTTTCCAGTAAAAATTAAAAAGTTGGAGGACATATATAGAAAGATAATTACAAAAGAAAATTTTGGGAAAATATACAAAAAAATTTTTTTGAGAAAATATGCAAAAAAAAATTTTGAGAAAATATACAAAAAAAAGTTAGAAAATTTCAAGAAGATATACAATTTTTTTTTTTTTTTTCAAGATACTATGCGAAGTTACAAAAAATTCTAAGTGAGATCTATCTTTAGTAATTTTTTGTTATTTTTATTTTGAACTTTCACGGTTTACCCAAGTTTTAGCATTTCAAATTGTTTTTTATATTTTGGTTTAACTATGTTACTGTAGTAATAGCGAGGTTCCACTGTTGCAATTTTTTTTTTTTTTTTTTTTTTTTTTTGCTTGCGTGCTCGTTGAATGCAGACGTGTCTTTCTCTTTTAACTCGGCATATGGTTTTTTTTAACATAAATAATTGTATATTTATAATATCATATTATTTTTTAAAAAATAATATAAGATCAGCGAATGAATGGACGCTTTAAAATAATTTTTAAATTAGTGAACATAATATTTATAATACAAATATTAAAAATTACAAATAACAAAAATATATGTATGTACACACATACATATACATACATACATTTTAAGCAAAAACATTTCTTGTTTTTCTTTATTCTTTTTTTTTTATTCTCGGGGTTTTTAAACAACAAATAAAAAGAAGAGCACAATTAAACAAACAGTAATATATAAAAAAAACTCTTATGAATGCTAATAATGCAAAAACAATAAAACATAATGAAAGAAATGCTTATGTTACAGTGAGTGTTGACGAAACAAAAGTAGAAACAAAAAAAAGAATCGATGATAGCAATTACTTAACGGCTAAACCTATTACTCGAACGCGTTCCCTCTCACCCTCTTTGTTTACAAATACGGTCGATCGTAATACAATAACAAGTTTGTTAACTGCAAGCGCTGCCGCAGTGCCAAAAAAAACTTTAATAAGTGATGATACGGTTAACCCCAAAACAGCCGCTATGGACAACTCAGTAACTCTAGTAAAAACTTCTCAAAAGCCTACAGTACAAGTTGGTATGGACAGGTACATAACAGTGCTTAAACGGGGACGCAGCCCTACCTCTGCAGCAGTTGCTTCAGCCTCAAAAGTACCAACTTTTGATAAAATAAATTCTCAAAATCGTTTTGCAATTCTGGAGGATGAATCCTCTGAAGCACCAAATGTCATAAAATCGTCCAAGCCTCCCCCGATATATCTTAGGGAGCAAAATTCAAATGAGCTTATAAAGAGTTTGATCTCGGTGATAGGTGAAAATTCGTTTTACGTAGCTGCAATCAAGCGTGGTAGTATAAACGAGACAAAAATACAAGTAAATCATGAGAATGATTTCCGCAAAATAATTAACAAATTTGAAGAACTAAAAAAAAGTTTTTATACATACCAACTGAAGAGCAGCAAAGGCCTTCAGGTTGTGATTAAGGGAATTGACTCATGTGTGGACCCAGCAGAAATAAAAACTTTCTTAGAAGAAAAAGGCTTCAAAATAAAACATGTGGTAAATATTAAAAATAGGGAAAAAATCCCCAACCATTATTTCGAGTGGAGTTGGAGCCCGCCGACGTTAAGCTAAAAAAAAAACGAAACGCACCCTATTTACAGTTTAAAATATATACTGTACAGAAAAATCACAATAGAGGAGCCGCACAAAAGAAATGGACCCGTTCAGTGTTTGAACTGCCAGGAATATGGTCATACTAAGGCATACTGCTACTTACCCCCTGTTTGCGTAGTATGTGGTGAATTACATGGCACAGTTCTTTGCGATAAATCTAAAAATGACCCCAACGTTAAAAAATGTAGCAATTGTGGCGGTAATCACACAGCCAATTATAGAGGATGCCCTGTATACACTATCGTAAAGCAGTCGGTTGGACCGAAAACTAATTCCCCTCAAATGCAGGTAACAAATCAGCAAAACACTAATGACATTCAGGCTCCACAGCCTAGTAATAACAGAACCTCCTACGCTAACATTCTAAAATCAAACCATGTGCCAATGCAAGGTGCTTCGCCAATTAATGAAGAAACTCCAGTTTCTAATTTAAGTCGTCTTGAAAAAACCATGGAAACATTAGTGCAAACAGTTAATAATTTTACGAACACAATGGGTAATATGATGCAGGAAATTCTAAGAATGCAATCGATGTTATTGCAAGCTGTACTTAACAAGCCATGAACTGTTTAAAAATCTGTTTTTGGAACGCAAACGGCATCCGCCAACATAAAAATGAATTAGAATACTTTCTAAAAAATAAACAAATTGATGTCATGTTGGTTTTTGAAACTCACTTGACCTCAAGAAATACGTTTAAAATCAATGGTTATATACTATATGATACTAAGGACCCTCGAGATAGAGCTTGTGGAGGCTCTGCCATTTTGATAAAAGCCCGAATCAAACACTACTTAATGTTTGATCATTGTGAAGATTATCTGCAAGCAACGACTATTTGTGTTGAAGAGCTAAATCGAAACTTAGTAATTTCTTCTTTATACTCTCCACCTAGATTTGCCATATCAGAAAGCCAATATTATAAATATTTTAAATCATTAGGACCCTGTTTCCTCGCCGCTGGCGATTATAACGCTAAACATACCTTCTGGGGGTCACAACTTATAACACCAAAAGGTCGTGTTTTGTTTAACACAATCTCTAAAATGGGTTTAAACGTGGTCGCGAGCGGACAACCAACATATTGGCCTACTGATCAGCAAAAAATTCCAGATGTTATCGACTTTGGCGTGGTTAAAAACATCCCCACAGAAACGATTCATGTTGAAGCTTCCTTAGAATTATCATCCGACCACACACCTACAATTGTTACTATATCGAACCCAAATAGAATTGTATCTCCGTCATGTTACTTAGCGACGTCAGCCACACAAATAAATTGGTTAAAATATAAAAAATTTCTCAGTGCCCATTGCCTAGAAAATATTCCGCTTAGTACACCGGAGAATGTGGATCTCTATTGTTAACTTTGACAGTTATCTTAAACTAGCTGTTCAGCATTCCAGCGTTACCCCCAAAAAAATTAAAAATAATAAAATATATTCTTCAGATGTCGCGCGGCTCTTGACTGAAAAAAGGAGAGTTCGAAGAGAGTGGCAACTGTACAGATCCCCGCAACTTAAGAATTTATTAAAAGAGTGCACAAAAAGGCTAAGAAAGTTACTGCAGACTCAGAAAACGGCTTCTCTCGAAAAATATCTTAAGGAACTTGATGCAACTCCACAATCTGACTACTCATTATGGCGTGCAGCTAGAAATATAAAAAGGCCAGTTATATCTAAGCCACCATTAAGAAACTTGAATGGTAGTTGGGCAAGAAACGATATTGAAAAAGGAAATCTGTTTGTTAGCCACTTGAAAAACGTATTCACACCAAATATATCTCACAATATTGCGGTAGAGTTACCACCTGTTGCTGCTAGAGCAGCTATTCCCCTCAGATTTGAGATAAGAGAAATCGAACAGGCTATTTGTGACTTAAACACTAAGAAGGCACCTGGTATTGATAAAATCAGTAATAAAATGCTTTAAGAGCTACCTCGCACAGCAAAGAAAATTATTCTTTTTATTTTTAATGCTATTTACGCCTTGAATACTATCCTCAAAAATGGAAGGTTTCCTTAGTTACCATGATACCTAAGCCAGGTAAAGATCATACAAAAGTTGAGTCATATAGGCCTATTAGCTTATTATCAAATATGTCAAAGCTGTTTGAGAAATTATTAGTTTCAAAATTAACACCGATTTTAAGTGAAAATAGATGTATTCCAAACCATCAGTTCGGATTTAGAAGAAAACACAGCACAATCGAACAGACTCATCGAATAGTTAATGTCATAAGAAAAGCATTTGAAGAAAAAAATATTGCTCAGCACTCTTCATCGATGTTTCGCAAGCTTTTGATAAAGTCTGGCATGAAGGCTTATTACATAAATTGAAGAAAAATTTACCAGCAAACACACACAAGCTGCTAGAAAGCTACTTAGTCGGTCGTCAATTTATTATTAAAGAGGGAATTTTCTTAAGTTCACCTCAGCCCATTGGTGCTGGAGTCCCACAAGGCAGCATCCTGGGCTCTCTATTATACTTAATTTATACTTCGGACATGCCAACTAACAACTACACCCAAACTTCAACATTTGCAGACGATACGGCTTTTCTAAGCGTCCACGAAATCCGTTATGAAGCATCTCGTTACTCACAGCATCATATATTTCAACTAGAAATATGGTTAAGACAATGGAGGATAATGGTCAATGAGCAAAAATGCGTGCATATAACATTCACCTTGCGCCGGGAATCTTGCCCCCATATTACAATCAATAATCAAATAATTCCTCAACATTCGCATGTAAAATATCTCGGTATACATCTGGATCGGCGATTAACGTGGAAATGCTATATAGAGGCAAAATTAACTCAAATGAAACTAAAAGCCATTCAAATTCATTGGCTTATTGGTAGAAACTCTGTCCTTAGTCTCGACTGCAAACTTCTTCTTTACAACTCCATCTTAAAGCCCATCTGGTGCTATGGTATTCAGTTATGGGGCACTGCCTCGGCCTCTAATATAGAAAAAATTCAAAGACGCCAAATTAAAATTCTTCGAATAATCACAGCTGCCCCTTGGTATGTAAAAAACTCAAATATTCACAAGGATCTCAATGTTCCATTAGTCAAAACTACTATAACAAAAAATGCAGTAAAATATTTAAAAAGGCTTGAACAACATCCAAATCCACTAGCTCGAAATATTTTAAATCATGGCGGCCACACTCGCTTAAGAAGAAGAGACACTGCAGCACTTATCCAATTAGATGAGCGATAAACACCTATATAAGTGAACAGAACCCGTGATGAAGAAAATTTTTGTCTGGCACTGGCAGGACAAAAAATAACGTATTAGGTTAAGATTTGATTAATTATTGTTAGTTCATATTTAATATATGAAGATTCAATAAATAAATAATGAGAAAAAAATAAAAATTTAACTTTTGGTTTTCGCTGCGTAGGGATTTTGATTTTTCTTTATTCACGTGTTTAGTTTACACAGTTACTTTAGTTTTATTTTCACTTTCCCAATAATTTTTTTTTCTCACTTCACTTTTGGCACACACAGTAATTTCCAATATCAATTTTATTTTTTTTTTATACCGTACACACCCGTTTTCCAGAAATATGTAAAAGTTAGTTTTTCTTTAGTTTTCTGGTTTTGTTTTTCACAACACTTATGTCCCGAACTGTAGGTTCGAAAATGTAAAAATAAACAATCTAAATTCTTATCCCGGTGCAAATCGTTTTATTAATGATTTTTTTTTTTTTTTTTTAAGTTTTTATTTATTTCACTTTTGTTCACACAGTTTTGTCACTCACTGTGTTTTTTTTTACAATTAAGTACATTTTTTTATGGGGTTTTTTTGCACACCTTTAAATACATAAGTAAATACACGTTCACTTACCTTGGTTTTTGTTCTCCAGCAGAAATATCCTCCTTCGAGTAATAACGGGAACCACATTCCTGAAAAATATAAATTTTTTATTACACATTGTTCTTTATGTAAATTGAAATATTATTCTAACTTACCCTCATCTCGCCAAAATCTGCAGCATCCTGCTTTATTTCCTGAAAAGGAAAGAAAGAAACAAATTTTTAGTCAATATTTTGCCTAATTTGGCAATATTTCGTTAATTAAAAAACCTTATAATAAAAGAACTAAAATAATACATACCTTTGTTAACCACCGCCATTGAGTTTTTTTACGCATACGTTTGTGCGTAGTTTTCTATTCCTCCTCCTCCCGTTCGCTTTCATTGATGGCAGCTGTTCATTCACGATCAGTGTGGAGTTGCCACAGGGGAGTAAGATTTATCAATAGTGGTGAGTTTCTGACCAGTGTTACCGTGCAAGGGTTTTTTTTATTATAGGAATTTCTGAATACCCAAAATCCCAGAAATGTGAGGACGTTGCTAAGGAACTGTAAAATTTGAGCAAAAACATTTTCCCCCCATTCTGCATCCACTGTTGGACTGCAGAATGGTTGGGTTTGTCGTGTGTACCCTTTAGAGGGTTAAGTAGTCAGGCTGGTTGGCAACGCCAGCACTGGAAAGAGGAAAGGGACAACACTAGGGTTAGAAAGAGAGGGTGAAATATTTTTAAATAGGGAAGAAGAAGAAAAAAAAGGTAAACAAACAGGCAAACAATTAGCAAATTAATTGCTGAAAACTGTTTGGTTGCAAAATTAAAAAAAAAATGTGTAGAATCCGACATTTTGACGACCGAGATTTCTTGGTCGAAAAAGAGCAAAATGTCGGCCTTTTTTATTTTTCTCCGTGGCGACAAAAAGATGTGGTAGGTGGTGGCGGAAGTGTATCAGGGTCAGCAGCAAATGTGGAATAAGAAAAAAATAATTTTTTTATCTGAAAAGAGGGAGAAGCCAGCGGAAATTTGTTTTTTTAATAATTTGTTTTATTGTATTAAAATTGGTGTTTTGCAACAACAAGAGAAAAAGACAATTTTGCAATAAAGTTAAAGAATAATAATAAAAACAACTTTAATTAAACTTAAGATCTAAAGTTAAAGGAAGTTTAAACCAAGTTAAGAACTAGAAGCAATAAACTTAAAGTTAAAGTAACGTTAAAAAAAAAGAAAAACAAGAAATTAACTTAATTGAAAATCATAAAACTAAATTTTTAAACAATTGGAAATTGATATAAAATAAAAGTAAACTAAACAATAAGCCACCACATTATCGCTGCCACATCCATCGTGGGAACAACTATCATCAGTCCTCGGGACAACACCCGTCCCGAGGTCAGGTATTCTGCCAATTTGTTTGACATAAACACAACGACGGACAGCTGAAACGGACAAAATATAAATTTTATATATATATGTATGTGTTTTTTTTTGCGTATAGGGAAAACAAGGTTGTAGTTACCCGTAGTCAGTCCCTGGACGAGATTTGGTCCAGGTGCGCGTCAGATTAGGGTTGAGCTCAGGCCTGTCGTGCATCGTAGGGTTAGTTGCCCAGAGGGGAGAATTTGTTTTCCTTACCAAAGAAAATAAGAAAAAAAAGTTATTAAAAAGAAGAAAATAAAAAATCATATACTATATATGCATAGTTTGTGCTTGTTTAAGAGACTTACCTAAACCGGAAGTAGGGAAGACACGTGACGGACGGACGGCAGTTCCTGTAACCCGCGAATACTCGGAGGTCAGGCAGTGGAAACATTGTTATCTACCTGGGGAGAAACTCAAAGGAAAGGTAGAATAAAATTAGAAAAGAAATTAAATCTAAGAATAGAAATATAAATTTTGCTTCATACTGTTTAAATATTGTCAATTAAAATTTTTGCTACCTTTTTTTTTGTTTTAAGTTAATTTTGCTAAATTGTTTTGTGAAATAAGTGAAATATTTAATAAATCAATTAATTTTTATAATGTTTAGATGAAATTTTTAATATGATTGGTTAAATTTAAATAATAAGCGGCGGTAAGTAGGGGAAATAATGTTTGCAGGTTGGATTTGGGACGTCGAGTTAGTTGACGTCATGGCGAGACGAAGTTCTCGAGTGGGAGGGCAATGTATTTGTGTGTAGGTATGACCGGTAGGGAGATGCAGGACTACTTTGAGCCCCTAGAAATTTAATAAAACCAACATTAGCTGGTATGATTTTTTTTGCTAGTGTGTGTGTCCAGGGTCCAGTTGCCGGCAAGAACCACCCCATCCGGCGAGCTTCAGCCGAGCTAAAAGCGGGCATACCAGCGCCGCTGGCAATCTGGCCACTCGATGTTTTTTTGTTTAAGTCTGTCTGTTTGACAGACAGATGACCACAACACACCACTACATATTCTTTTTTTTATTCTCGGGGTTTTTAAACAACAAATAAAAAAATTAAAACAATTAAAAAAAAAACACAGTAAAATAATATTAAAAAAAAACTCTTATGAATGCGTATAATGCAAAAAAATTAAAACATAATGAAAGAAATGCTTGTGTTACAGTGAGTGTTGACGAAACAAATTTAGAAACAAAACAAAGAATCGATGATAGCAATTACTTAACGGCTAAACTTATTACACGAACTCGTTCCCTCTCACCCTCTTTGTTTACAAATACGGTCGATCGTAATACAATAACAAATCTATTAACTGCAAGTGTCAAAAACTACTTTAATAAGTGATGATACGGTTAACCCCAAAACAGCCGCTATGGAAAACTCTGTAACTCAAGTAAACATTTCTCAAAAGCCTCCAGTTCAAGTTGGCATTGATAGATATATAACAGTGCTCAAACGGGGTCGTAGCCCTACCTCTGCAGCAGTTGCTTCGGCCTCAAAAGTACCATCTGTTGATAAAATAAACTCTCAAAATCGTTTTGCAATTCTGGAGGATGAATCCTCAGAAGAACCAAACGTGATAAAATCGTCCAAGCCTCCCCCGATATATCTTAGGGAGCAAAACTCAAACAAGCTAATTAAGAGTTTGATCTCGGTAATAGGTGAAAATTCGTTTTACGTAGCTGCGATCAAGCGTGGTAGTATAAACGAGACAAAAATGCAAGTAAATCATGCGAATGATTTTCGCAAAATAATTAACCAATTTGAAGCTGTTAAGAAAAGTTTTTATACATACCAACTGAAGAACAGTAAAGGTCTTCAGGTAGTGATTAAGGGAATTGACTCATGTGTGGACCCAGAAGAAATTTTACAATCTGAAATATATTCTGTATTGAAGAATAACTATAGAAGAGCCACACAAAAGAAATGGCCCCGTTCAATGTTTAAACTGTCAAGAATTTGGTCAAACTAAGGCATACTGCTATTTACCCCCTGTTTGCGTAGTATGTAGTGAACTACACTGTACAGTTCTTTGCGATAAGTCTAAAACCGACCCCAACGTAAAAAAATGTAGCAACTGTGGCGGTAATCACACTGCCAATTATAGAGGATGCCCTGTATATACTATCGTCAAGCAGTCGGTTGGACCGAAAACTAATCCCCCTTAAATGCAGGTAACAAATCATGCAAACAGTAATGACATTCAGGCTCCGCAGCCTAGTAATAACAGAACCTCTTACGCTAACGTCCTAAAATCAAACCATGTACCAATGCAAGGTGCTGCGCCAAGTAATGATGAAGCTCCAGTTTCAAATTTAAGTCGTCTAGAAAAAACCATGGAAACATAAGTGCAAACAGTAAATAATTTTACAAACACAATAGGTAATATGTTACAGGAAATTCTAAGAATCGAGGTTATTGCAAGCTGTTCTTAACAAGCCATGAACTGTTTAAAAATTTGTTTTTGGAACGCAAACGCCATCCGCCAACATAAAAATGAATTAGAATACTTTCTTAAAAACAAACAAATTGATGTCATGATGGTTTCTGAAACTCATTTGACCTCAAGAAATACGTTTAAAATCAGTGGCTATACACTATATGATAGCAAGGACCTCGAGACAGAGCTTGTGGAGGTTCTGCCATTTTAATAAAAAAACGAATTAAACACTACCTAATGTGTGATCATCGTGAAGATTATCTCCAAGCAACGAACATTGGTGTTGAAGAGCTAAACCGAAACATAGTAATTTCATGTTTATATTTACCACCTAGATTTGCAGTATCAGAAAGCCAATATTACAAATATTATAAGTCACTGGGGCCCTGTTTCCTGGCTGCTGGGGATAACAACGCAAAACATACCTTCTGGGGGTCACAACTTATAACACCAAAAGGTCGTGTTTTGTTTAACACCTGGTATTGATAAGATCAGTAATAAAATGCTTTTAGAGCTACCTCGCATAGCAAAGAAAATTATTCTTGTTATTTTACGCCTTGAATACTATCCTCAAAAATGGAAGGTTTCCTTAGTTACCACACACAGAAAAAAATCAAGTTAAAAACGTAGAAAACAATGTTGATTTAAAATTTTTCGGTGGTGATTTTGCTTTATACGTTTTTCATGTTAATTCAACCTGGTTTTACAATAACTGCGAACAACATTTTTTTTCTTTTAAAATAACTATAATTCATGTTAATTTAACATTGCAGTAAAGTTAGAGCAAAATGTAATTTATATTGAAATAACAATCCGAATCACGTTGAATGAAAGTTATTTCAAGTTGAAACAACGTGAATTTCATGTAGAATCAAATTGGTTTGAGTGTGTTATAACAGTGTGAAGAAGCCTCAGAGACAACATATGCATTTATTTAAGAATAATTCAATACACTTACCCCTGTAACACATGTTTCACTTATTTTGAGTTCTCCTTTGTCAACAGAAGCATCAGTATCGCCCGATATGGATTTCGTCATCAATATACTTTGAAAACTTGATGCACTATTTAACTAACTAATTTTAATTAAAAGAATACGGGAATTGTCCTCTTTTTATAACATATTTTAAGAATGAAAATAAAAAATGAACATACTTAAGTATGAATGCATGTTAATTTAACAAGATACACTTTTGATTTTAATATAAAACTGGTTTTTATGGATTCAATATTGAATCCATATTTATTTATATTTTAATATTTTTTTTTTTTTATTTTAATAGTGAATAATATTAAATAAACATGATTTAAGGTTATTTTATTTAAAATTATTATGAAATAATGATAAATTTAAAAAAAGGGCATTCTTTTGCAGAAATTTACTATGATTCTCAATCAACATTTTTCCATGTTAATTTTACATTGGTATTTTTTTCTGTGTGTAGTATCTTTAAAAATGGATTTCTAATAGATTTACTTTTTTTATTATTTTAAATTCTATATTTATAATGTTAATTGATCTGTATTAAGAACAAAAGATTAACCCAACGAAAGTGGCTTAATGTGTTGGTTGACTAACGTAAACCTTAATTTTTTTTTGCATAAGGAGGTAAGACTATAATTCAGAAATGAATTTTTTATATTGCTTGAAATTCATCACACCTTTTAAAAACGATAATTTTGAAATCGATCGATTTTCATCATATACCTTTTCATCATATAAAAATATATTTAAATCTATGCTTAAATAAGAAAGTACATTTGTTTTAAGAAAATTTAATTCAAAAGATATGAATGAAATACAATAGAAGCACAGCCGCGAGCAACTTTTTGCAAAAACTGTTACATATCTAATTTTTAATTTTTTGTATTATTATAACATATTTTTATTATAATATATATACAGGGGTGTGCTGGAAATCGAAAACGTAAAATGCAAGAATTCGGTTTTTAATAAGAATAAAAGAAGAAATAAAAGAATTTTATGACAAATCTTATACAAATATTTCTCTATTAAACAGAATTTTATAACAAAAATTTGATTAAAAGTGTATTAAAAACAACTTCCCAATTCTTGCTTCTTTTAGAAACCACGGAAGCTAATATATATACAGGGGTGTTCTGAAAATCGAAAACGCAAGAATTTGAAAGTTGTTTTTAATACACTCTTAATCTAATTTTTATAATTTTCATTATAAAATTCTGTTTAATAGAGAAATACTCGTAAAATATTTGTCAATCAATTCTTTTATTACAGAAATCTTATTAAAATAGACGTTTAAAATCTTGCGTTTTCGATTTCCAGAACACCCCTGATATATTTATTAGTGTGTCCCAAAAAAATTTTTTGGGGCTCGAGCAGAATTAAAAGCTTATAGGGTAAAGTATTTTTAAGATTTTTTCAGATTTTTAGGAAGAGGTTAAGAGGTCGCTCAAGTCGAATTTTTCCCAAAAATCGGGTTTGCCGGTCTTTTTTGAGTATTCTTCATAACTTTGTCAAAAGCTATAATTTTCTTCACTTTTAAGGAAATAATTTAAAAGAAAAATATCCATGCTGAAGTTTTGTGCACAAAACATGTGCATTCACTATAAGTTTTTGCAATGAATTTGCTCATTTAGGTACCCTACATTACAATTTTTCCTAATTTTACATAAATTTTGTAAATAACGCTTTATTATTTTTAAAACTTTTATAAAGATGAAAAAAACTAACAACGCAGTTTAAAAGAAACATTTGTCTCTAAACTCATTTTCCACACTTCTAAATCAGTTTTTTGTTCTGTTTTTTCCATTTTTGCAAACAAACTATCTAATTTGCTGCTAGTAAAAAAAATATTTTATATATAAACTATTAAGTCAACACAATTAAATAATTAATTTCACAAAAGAAAAAAAACCAAGGTATGTTAACTCAAAGATTTATAATAAGTGGCCCTGTAGGCTAGCTGGTAGTGAGCTAGTCTATCAGCGCCGCACAGTGGCTGAAAATCGTTTTTCATCGGCCAAAAATCTGTAACTTGAACTTTTTACAGTTTTAATTTTGTTAAAATCGGTTTAATAGTTATTGAGAAATTTAAGGTCAAAGTTGAACTTTTGATGTTTTTTAGCATTTAGTACGAAAATGCTAATGATTGAGAATTATAGTATTTTTTATTCAAAAAGTGGGATGTTTTTCAGCCCACTGCTTTAAGAACTTTTTGATCTACATAACTGCCAAATTTCATTAATATATCTTTGTTCATGTCAGATTTAAAGAATGTCAAACCTTAAAATTATTATTTTTTACTCATGTTGAAAGCCCTTTTATTCATTTACACTATATAAATAATAATTTTAATGTTTGACATTCTATAAATCTAACATGAATAAAGGTATCATAATGAATTTCGGCAGTTATGTAGATTAAAAAGTTCTTAAAACAGTGGACTGAAAAACATCCCCATTTTTGATTAAGAAATACCCAAATTCCCAATCCCGGAAAACGGCTTTAAATTTTTTTTTTGTTTAAAAATGTCAATACAATTTACCACTCGAAATTGACCAGAATTTTCTAGGAAATAATGTACATATTAGAAAACATTACTGTTCTAATTGTATAAAAATCGGTGTGTTGAATAATTAGAATTTTTTACTCAAATTAATTTTTTTTTTTGTTTGAAAAATTTGATTTGGAAAAGGGCATATGGCAGTAAATATGTCAAACTGACTAAAAATTTCTTCTACAAGCATATAAACATTTTTATATATTTCTGGAGAAAATAATTTTTTATTAGCGAAAGAACAAATGAGTATTCGTATTACCTTTATATGCATATACATTCGCCTCGTATATACCACTATACCTTTAAAAAAATTCATAGGCATGTAATAATACCTATGATAATTTTGTGAATAGGTTTCTACATTATCAACTCTACAACAGGTTCAACTGGAACCAGTTCCACTAGAATACTTTTTAGATTAAAAAAATAAATAAGTGTAAATTTTTAAATGTTTATTTTATTTTTTTTTAATATTATTAATTAGGCTTAAGTTCATTAAATTTAATTTTCATTAAATTATTTTTTATGGGTTCGAGCCCCGGCCACGGTCAAGAATGAAAGATTATCAAGAACAATTTTAATTGATTTTCATGTTGTAAAATTCCTTTCTTCATAAAAAAATAATTTAATGAACTTAAGCCTAATTAAAAATATTAAAAAAAAAAATTTGGATTAAAAACCATAAATAGTTCAACAAAATAACCACAATACTAATTATTTTTTATTTTATTTTTATTTAAATAACAATAAGGACAAAAAACATATTTTTTGCTTAAATAACAATAAAAGTAATTTATATCTTCTATTCATTCGGTTGGAAAATTGCCTCCAAATATTGCAAAACTGTTGTAAAAGCTAGGTTTACTCCATCCAAATTGTTTGAAGCGCTTTTTTAAGTTTTTGACGAAATCGGTTATTTTATTTTGCAGTTCCGATCGTATTTCAGTGCTGCAGGAATATAAATTGAGTTTTCCTTCAATGTAACTTAAAACATCTTCCTCCTTTTTATTTTAAAAATACTCTTCGGATAATTCTTTATAGCTGAAGCTCTCCATTTTCATAGATATTTAAAAATTAGATTGTTATTGCTTAGATATATTTTAACAACTGAGATTTTATTCAAATACCACTGGCTTTTATACATAGCTTGCGTTATACTGTGTTCATAGGTAGCATAATAAGGTAGAATATAAAACTAAAATGGGCTAAAGTAGGATACGCTTAAAATCCCAAAGGTATTGGTAATTATATAATATAAAATACCTAGCACAACTTGGCTTGGTACACTTATATTTCAGTCATATGAGCAGCTTAAAATATTGCGAGTAATTTCATTAAAATGAAAAAAGTGTTCAACAGACAGTTGCACAAGTATATATGGGGTTAAAGAGGACACTTTCAGCTTTCTGATGGTACTAAAATCTTTTTAACCCCTTTTGACCCTAACAAGTTCTACTCCTCTAAAATTCGGATTTAACTAAAATATAGAACCTGGGGATACATTTAACAACACATCAGGTATAAATGATACAGTGATGCAATGAACCATTTCTTAAAGACTACTATCCCACTAATATAACAAAAAAAATTTCGACCAATTATTGATAACGGTTTGCGAGAAATTATAATTTAGTTCTGATCAAATTTACAAAAATTAATTTTTTTCTAAAACAACATAAAATATTTGTTTCCAGCATCATGCCACAGCCACAATTACCAATATTTCAATCTAGTTTGGATACCTTAGTTCTTATATGTTTGCTATCGAATGGCATTAAAATTTTTGAAATCGGCGATGACAAAAAATTGGACTTTTGGCCGATGAAATTCAATTTTGAGCCACAGTGCGCCGGGGTTGTGGGTTCGATTCCCGCCAGAGACTCTGGTTTCGTTCCTGCAGACAAGCGTAGAGCTTCGCGGGAAAAGCTTAGGGAATTAAAAATATAAAAAATAAAAATATAAAAAAATAAAAAAAAAAAAAAATAATAATTCATGCGTTCCTCTCTTTAGAATGAGTTTGATTTGGAAATATTATACGAAGGATACAAATAATAATGCTAAAGGTCTTCAACATCTTCACTAATTTACCACTTACGTAGTGACTAAAACATAGTACTTGAAGAATATGCTCTACCAACAACATCAAAGGAAGCTGCAAATGGTCCGGTCCAATGAATAAATACTTATCGAAACAAAATCTCGTGATTTAAAAAAATTTCTGGATTTGGAATTATTTGATTAATCGGATCCCGGCCACGGTCAGGAATGAAAGATTATCAATAAAAATTTTAATTAATTCTCATGTTGTAAAATTGCTTTCTTCATGGAAATAATTTAATCAAAATTAAATTTAATGCACTTAAGCCTAATTAAAAATATTAAAAAATTTGGATTAAAAACCATGAATAGTTCAACAATATAACCACAATACTAATTGTCAGATAATTTTAAAATTTTATTCGTTTAATCGAATAAGTCAAAAATGCCAAATATCGTTTAATCGTTTAATTGAACAAAATAAAACCAGATTAATTGAACACCCAACTGGTTAAACATCAAATCACCAAAAACTATGAACCGTAACGCCTTTAAAATTCGATACAAAGAGTCAGGCAGTGGAAGAACGTTGTAAGTTACTAACAAAATGGTTTTGCAACGTGCAATAACGTTTTAAAAGCCGCTTGCGTAGTGGAAAACCGTTTTAAGTGACTTCGCGATTGTGCATTTGAAACGTTTTTCCACTGAAAATATTTTAAAATGTAAATTTGCATGTAATTTAAAATTCAAATTTCTTGATATTTTGTTTTTATTGAAAAAAATTTAAATAATTCTGCCTGTTAAAAACGTTTTTTTTTTGCTGTCCGGAAAAATAATTATTTTGTAACTTAAAACGTTATTCGCGGATGAGCTTCAAATGTTCCAAGCTTCCTAAAAAAATATTTTAAGACTTGTATCGAATAAATTAAAATTTTTAATTTTTTTAAATGAAATAAGTAGTACTGAAAGAATTTGACTTCGATTTCCAGAAGATTCCAGACTTCGATTTCCAGAAGATGGATGCATGTTGCTATTTGGAAAAGAACGGTAAGCAAGTTTTAAGCCACAATGTTGAGACCTTAGACCATACCCTTCGTACAGTTTTTTCGAACGATTCAACTTCAAAGCAACCTCACTGAATGGCTTTATTCAGTTTGAGAAATCAACCATTGGTTTTGGTTAATGGACAGTTCTTAATCCGCTAAGTATATCTGTTAAAGCAGTGACAAAGAACCTTGTGTTAGGCTAGTAACTGGGATTGTTCTTTTATAAAATATTGGAAATTTTATAATTTTTCGAATACAAATTTGTTATTTGTTTTTAATTCCAGTATTTTATTATAAATACATATCGCACTTAATCAACAAGAGGGTATTAACTTAAAATGTTAAAATTTTTAGTAGAAGCAAAAAAAACTCTACGTATTCTAAGGTATAAAGTTTTATTTTTTAAAGTCTCTTACAGATTTTGTTATATATGTTTTATATTTTGTATACACTGTACTATATTACTATAGAAGATATTGTTAGTTTTAAAAACGATAGTTATCGAAGAGTTTTAAAAAACTATCACATACTATCGATAGTCGCCACTATCAGACCGCTAATATTTACATAATAATTTATGATATAATTTTGACCATATTTAATTGAGTATTTGAAAGAAAAAGTAGTCCAAATAAATTTTGTTATTTTTAGCAGTACATACAAACTAATTTTCAGTTTATATTTTTGTTTAGTGCTAAACGTTACGAGGGTAGATTCTGCCCCAACGATACTAAGTTAAAGAAGTTGTCAACTGTCACATCTTTTCTTTTATTTTGGTAATGTTCTATTAAACGCATTACACTGCCCTCTTCCAGCATTAAATTTCTCCTTTAATATGTGAAACCGTAGGGAAGATGCGAATTGTGAAAATTTCTCCATTGCTTTTGTGGGAAAATGTTCTTCGTCTAAAGTGATTTTATAACCTGGTTAATTGGTTTTCGAAAGTAGTCCCATTTAGATTGTTTAATTTTAATTCCGAGTGTTTTTCTTTCTGTGCACTGTTACGATCCAAAAAATAAGAATTGCTATGCGTTTGAATGACAACTCTGTAGTATATATCTTGTCAAATTAAATTTATTTAGAGCATTTAAAACAAGGTAAGCGATTCGATCGCAAAAATAAAAAAAAAGATTAATGCCTAATGTCATACATATGTATATTAGAGTGACTCAAGTTGTATGGAAGCGAAATTCGTGCAAGGTGTACCCTCAAAATGAACCTTGGACTTTTTTAAGATGACTTTTAAAATATTTCGGCTCCAGCGGTGACCTCTCGCGACCTGGACCATTTTGAAAAAAGGTCTATTTTTGCATGTTTTGTTAAGTTGAGAACCCAACATATACAATATGGGTAT
Organism: Pollenia griseotomentosa; assembly: GCA_963931875.1. Classification (NCBI taxonomy): domain Eukaryota; kingdom Metazoa; phylum Arthropoda; class Insecta; order Diptera; family Polleniidae; genus Pollenia; species Pollenia griseotomentosa. Next base: position 146,727,355 of record OZ007563.1, read on the forward strand.
CATAAGAAAGGTTTTTTAAGGCGCGTCTAACTGTATATACAATTTGTCCAAGGACGATTATCCATGTCTTTGTTTTAAGGATATTCTTTAAAAAAATAACGGTTTTTGAATTTTTTGTTCGGGGTTGTTTGTAATAAAAATGCCAAATTAACATATTTTAATCTTTGGTCGATTTAATTAAATACGGGTCTCAGCTTTTTTTGAAATTCGTGCTAGTTCGCGTTTTGACAAAAGTGCAATGGGGTGGTAACCCTTCGTTTTAGATAGGGCAATATGGGTATCAAATTTTTTCTATTGTCAAGAAAATCATCTTTGTATGTTAATAATTAAGGTTTTTTGCAAATTAGATGCATTTTACACGGTGCTCTGGAATATATACATATAAATGCAATTTTGTGGTAACTCTAATATGAGAGCGGATTTAATTTCTAGATCATGTATGGATGAATATAGGACTAAAGAAAGAAAAAAAGGAATGATGCACGACTTTTTGGCGTCATATTTTTTTTCAATCGCATTTAATGATTCTTAAATAATCTGTATAAAAGTTTTGTAAACATAAAAAATAAAATTTTTTAACTTTTTTTTAGTTGGCGAATAAAAAATATGCAGCCAAAAAGTCGTGCATCATTTCTTTTTTTCTTTCTTTAGTCCTATTTTCATAAGAGGTCTATGTGGAATTATGGTCCGATTTTCACTATTTGCAATAGGCACAATTTTGTATTCAGCACAAAAGCAAATCACCCAACATTGGTGGTGTGGGTACAAAAGCAACAACTATGCCAAAAAGAGGACTTACAAAAATTCGATTGTACTGATGTGTGTAATAAATAAAACTTTTGATCATGGGCAATCACGAATTTTTGTAATGAGTTTAAAATTAATGTAAAAGTTCTCTGTGCCCAATATTATCTTAGTGTCTACAACTATAGAGATTTTTTCGTCTTACAGTGCTCCTACGGAGGGAGTTTATATAAGACCCATTGTTAATGCAAGTTACACAACGCGCGTTACAAAAGCCATTCCTGTCAGCTGATTTTTATTTGTTTACTTATATGTGCATTGAAAACGGATTTGAAAGTTTATCAAGATTTTTATTAAATTTATTATTTTTATATAAATATTGTTTGTTTTTTAAGTTTTTCTTTCATAATTCACAAATTTGTTAAATAATTCTTTTTATTGCTAGCTGATTTCTTGTCAAAAATACAGACGCGTTTAAAAGTTCAAAGTTAAACAACTTTCTGGCGCAAACGCGTCAAAATATTTTGCATGTAGCTTGTTCTATGAAAATACAATTTTTTTGACAGAAGTCTACAGAGCGCGCGCGTACTAACGCGTGTTATGTACTTCTACCTTTATAATTTATAATAAGCACCATTTTTGTTCAACACAAACGCATAGATTTCGTGGTGTGGGTAGAAAAACAAATTTTCCAAAAAGAAAATAAAAAATTATTACAATCTTTCTGTTTAGATAGAGAGGATATTATGCGATTGTACTGAAGTATGTAACAGATAAAAATATTGGTTCTAAACACCCTTTCAGTGAACCAATCAATTCAGTCCGATTGGCTGGCTGGAATACACTAAACAAAGTCTTTATTTCTAAATTGAAGTCGATTGTATCGACTGCTGGCCCATACTATTATTTATTGTTGTGTTTATTGTTGTGAAGAAGAAGAACTTACTAAAAGACTGTACAAAAAGGCTGAGAAAGTTACTGCAGACTCAAAAAACGGCTTCACTAGAAAAATATCTAAAGGAACTTGATGCAACTTCACAATCAGACTACTCATTATGGCGTGCAGCTAGAAATCTAAAAAGGCCAGTTGTCTCTAATCCGCCATTAAGAAACTTGAATGGGAGTTGGGCAAGAAATGATGTTGAAAAAGGAAATCTGTTTGTTAATGTCATTTAAAAAACGTATTTATCCCAAACATATCGCACGATATTGCGGTCGAGTTACCACCTGGTGCTGCCAGAGCAGCTGTTCCCCTAAGATAAGAGAAATTGAAAAGGCTATTTGTGAGTTAAACCCCAAGAAGGCTCCTGGTTTTGATAAGATCAGCAACAAAATGCTTTTGGAGCTACCCAGCATAGCAAGGAGAATTATTCTTTTAATTTTTAATGCAATTTTACGCCTTCAATACTATCCTCAAAAGTGGAAGGTTTCCTTAGTCATCATGATACCTAAACCAGGAAAGGATCACACAAAAGTTGAGTCATATAGGCCTATAAGCTTACTTTCTAATATATCAAAGCTGTTTGAGAAGCTGTTAGCGTCAAAATTAACCCCAATTCTAAACGAAAACAGATGTATTCCTAACCACCAATTCGGCTTTAGAAGAGAACACAGCACAATCGAACAAACCCATCGTATAGTAAACACAATAAGAAAAGCCTTTGAAGAATGAAAATATTGCTCCGCTCTCTTCATCGATGTTTCTCAAGCTTTTGATAAAGTATGGCATGAAGGCTTATTACATAAATTGAAGCAAAAGCACGCACAAGCTGTTAGAAAGCTACTTAGTCGGTCGTCAATTTATTATTACAGAAGGAAACTTCTAAAGTTCACCTCAACCAATTGGCGCTGGAGTCCCACAAGGCAGCATCATGGGCCCCCTATTATACTTAATTTATACTTCGCACATGCCAATAAACAACTACACACAAACTTCAACATTTGAGGACGTAATGAAGCATCACGTTACTTACAGGATCATATATTTCAACTAGAAATATGGTTTAAACAATGGAGGATAAAGGTCAATGAGCAAAAATGCGTACATATAATATTCACCTTGCGTCGGGAATCATGCCCCCTATTAAACTCAATAATCAAATAATACCTACAAATTCACATGTAAAATATCTCGGTGCACATTTGAATAGCCGTTTAACGTGGAAATGCCATATAGAGGCAAAATTAATTCAAATGAAGCTAAAAGCCATCCAAATTCATTGGCTTATTGGAAGAAACTCTGTCCTTAGTCTCGACTGCAAACTTAAGCTTCACAACTTTATCTTAAAGCCAATCTTATATCGAAAAAATTCAAAGGCGCCAAAATAAACTTCTTCGAATAATAACAGCTGCTCCCTGGTATGTTAAAAACTCAAATATTCACAAGGATCTCAATGTTCCATTAGTTAAAACTATGATTACGAAATATGCAGTAAAATACTTAAAAAGGCTCGAATTGCATCCGAACCCAATGGCTCGAAATATTTTTAATTATAGCGGCCACATTCACTTAAAGAGAAGAGACACTGTAGCACTTACCCAATTAGATGAGCGATAAACACCTACATATATATGTGAACAGAATCGCGATGAAGAAAATTTTTGTCTGGCACTGGCAGGACATAAAATAAAGTATTAGTATAAGATTTGATTAATCTTCTATCTTTTATATATATAAAAAAGAAAGTGGCGTTAGTTACTACGTTTATAACTAAAGAATGATCTTTAGCAAAGTTGTTGAGCATGAGCCGGCGAAGGTTTATAAGTTGATATGACCAATTTCAGACAGGATTTCACCAGTATTTAATTTTTTATTATAATTTGGAAAACCCCGAGCAACGCCGGGACCAAACAACCAGTTATTAATAAATAATTATAATTAAAAAATTAATTTGTTTATCAGAAATTCGAAATTTTTTTGCAGACAAATAAAAAACGAAGCTGGAAACAAACCAAGCCATAAATGATTAAAATCTGTTACCAACTTTTATTCACAAAAGTCGAAAATTTTTAATTAATTTAAGAATTTCATAAAACGCAATATTTGTAAAAAAAAGTGTAGATAAAGGGCAAGTATGTCTCGAGAAAATGTTAAGGACAAAAAACTAATTGAGGTCGGTCATACATTTTATTTTACTAGGGGCGACCCCTGGGCCTTTATGGGACTTGTTTTCAATATATTTCTAGTCTGCATTGAACATTTTGTATGGGAGCCCTCTTAAATAATGGAGATAGCTGGTAGGTATGTTAGGAATAAATGATTGAGATAAAAAATAAAGTGGGGTCGGTCATACATTTGACCCATCTAGGAGCTGCAGTGGCCAAATTTAAGAATATATGTTGTGCAACCTCCTCCATTTTCGAAATAACAGTAATTCTTGAAAACCAGAGCCAATCTAAGAAAACGGAGGGCACCACTGGATTCAGCGTACCCGAATTATGTTAAAACGCCGTGTGCCCGGCTTGTCTATTTTTTTTCAACTAGCATAGTGTTATTGTTAGTTTATATTAAATATATGAAGATTCAATAAATAAATAATAAAGGTATTCATTTCAGTTTTTTTATTTGTTGGAAAAATGGAAAAGTGGAAAAATCTAATGGCGATTTCTTTTCTGAGAAAAATGTTGCATTAATGTTACATGTTCTACATTTTGTGTTCGTTTGTACAAAAAATACAACTGTGGGAAAAATTTTCAAGTTCTTTTGTGAAAATGTTGATGAAAAACATGCAAAACATGTTACATGTTTTACCCTTACTTTTACTTAACGCTGGGTCTCCACGTTGCAATATTTATTGCTGAGTACAAGCAAAAACGTCGGCAGAACAATGACAGAACAATTGAGCAATAATTGCTGAATTTATTGTTGGAGAACACTTGAAATTGCTTTGCCATAAATTTGCAATTTTCACCGCGAGTAGTCGTATAACGTTTTGTGGCTGTACATATTTATAACAAATGTTTTATGTTGTGTTTTGAAGTGGTTGTGAAATTTTCTTTTTTAAATTAATAAAATAATTAATTGTAATTGTCGTAGCTGTGTTTTGTATTACTTTTTTGTTTATTTGCGTTAAAAAAAAGTTGAATTGTTCTATTGAAAAAATAAAATTATACAAAAAAATAAATTCGTCGTTTGCTTTTGTTGATCTTGACGTTTATTAAAAAATATAATATATAATAATATATTTATTGATTGCTTTTTTAATAAATAAACACACAAACAAAAAACAACCGTACAGAGAAATGAAATGTCAGATAAATTACAACTGATTTGACAGCATATTGCTAAGCAATAATTGCTCAAGCAATAAGAAGAGCAATCATTGCGCAATGGATTGCCACTCATGGCAATATGCGGTCTATACGTCGCAAATTTTATGGAGCAATGAAATTTGACGTTTGCCGCAATAAATATTGCTACGTGAAGACCCGGGGTAAGGGTTCATACTGCCCTGTTTTACAACTTTGGTACTTACTACTTTGTTTGTACAACCAATATTTTATTATGTTTGTCATAATATTTTAAAAGTTTTGTCAAAAGAATTCTACATCTAAATATTCTTCGACGGCATACTCCATTTTGAATTAAATCGTTTTTTTTTATTTTGGTGGAAAATTCTATGTATTTATTATCGTTTTAAATTTGTTCAAGCAATAAGTGATGTCAATGTCTGTTTCCAAACCGTAAAGTAAGTGTGCAGCAAATAGTCGAATAGTTTTAAAAATCGCTAATGAACTACATTAATAATAAAAGTGTAATAGTTGTAAATAAAGGCAGCTAATTATGTTCGATTGAAGTTGTACAACATGTAACACTTCGAGTGATTATAGGTTACAACAACCACAAGAAAAAAAATTCAACCAAAAGTTACATTTTTATCAAACTATTTATAACCAAGTGTAAAAAAATCAGGATAAAAAGATGTAATTTTCCGCTATAAACGTCAAACGAAATAATGTTGCCATTCATAAAAAATTGTTCATTTTTAATAGAAAGTACGAAAAATAACATCTCACTATCAGACCGCTAATATTTACATAATAATTTATGATATAATTTTGACCATATTTAATTGAGTATTTGAAAGAAAAAGTAGTCCAAATAAATTTTGTTATTTTTAGCAGTACATACAAACTAATTTTCAGTTTATATTTTTGTTTAGTGCTAAACGTTACGAGGGTAGATTCTGCCCCAACGATACTAAGTTAAAGAAGTTGTCAACTGTCACATCTTTTCTTTTATTTTGGTAATGTTCTATTAAACGCATTACACTGCCCTCTTCCAGCATTAAATTTCTCCTTTAATATGTGAAACCGTAGGGAAGATGCGAATTGTGAAAATTTCTCCATTGCTTTTGTGGGAAAATGTTCTTCGTCTAAAGTGATTTTATAACCTGGCCTTTAGCAAAATTTGCTGTGCGACTCCAGACATGCGAAATCAATGCAAACTTTTCTTTTTAAAGTCAAGTAGACCCTTCTGCATGCACTTCAAAACTAACATATGCATATATTGCATTATTTGTTGAAAATCAGCTTGTAGGTGTGATTTTTGATTTGTTTTGCTCTTGCAAACACATAAACCATTGACAAACACATCAGTATGCACGCATAATAATGCAATGCTGAGAGATGAGACTAATTTTTTTCTTATTCTAATCCCGCGAATCTCTGCGCTTTTCATACTTGGTTTAAGAATTTTATAATAATTTTTAGAAGTTTCGGAATTGGTTTTCGAAAGTAGTCCCATTTAGATTGTTTAATTTTAATTCCGAGTGTTTTTCTTTCTGTGCACTGTTACGATCCAAAAAATAAGAATTGCTATGCGTTTGAATGACAACTCTGTAGTATATATCTTGTCAAATTAAATTTATTTAGAGCATTTAAAACAAGGTAAGCGATTCGATCGCAAAAATAAAAAAAAAGATTAATGCCTAATGTCATACATATGTATATTAGAGTGACTCAAGTTGTATGGAAGCGAAATTCGTGCAAGGTGTACCCTCAAAATGAACCTTGGACTTTTTTAAGATGACTTTTAAAATATTTCGGCTCCAGCGGTGACCTCTCGCGACCTGGACCATTTTGAAAAAAGGTCTATTTTTGCATGTTTTGTTAAGTTGAGAACCCAACATATACAATATGGGTATCATAAGAAAGGTTTTTTAAGGCGCGTCTAACTGTATATACAATTTGTCCAAGGACGATTATCCATGTCTTTGTTTTAAGGATATTCTTTAAAAAAATAACGGTTTTTGAATTTTTTGTTCGGGGTTGTTTGTAATAAAAATGCCAAATTAACATATTTTAATCTTTGGTCGATTTAATTAAATACGGGTCTCAGCTTTTTTTGAAATTCGTGCTAGTTCGCGTTTTGACAAAAGTGCAATGGGGTGGTAACCCTTCGTTTTAGATAGGGCAATATGGGTATCAAATTTTTTCTATTGTCAAGAAAATCATCTTTGTATGTTAATAATTAAGGTTTTTTGCAAATTAGATGCATTTTACACGGTGCTCTGGAATATATACATATAAATGCAATTTTGTGGTAACTCTAATATGAGAGCGGATTTAATTTCTAGATCATGTATGGATGAATATAGGACTAAAGAAAGAAAAAAAGGAATGATGCACGACTTTTTGGCGTCATATTTTTTTTCAATCGCATTTAATGATTCTTAAATAATCTGTATAAAAGTTTTGTAAACATAAAAAATAAAATTTTTTAACTTTTTTTTAGTTGGCGAATAAAAAATATGCAGCCAAAAAGTCGTGCATCATTTCTTTTTTTCTTTCTTTAGTCCTATTTTCATAAGAGGTCTATGTGGAATTATGGTCCGATTTTCACTATTTGCAATAGGCACAATTTTGTATTCAGCACAAAAGCAAATCACCCAACATTGGTGGTGTGGGTACAAAAGCAACAACTATGCCAAAAAGAGGACTTACAAAAATTCGATTGTACTGATGTGTGTAATAAATAAAACTTTTGATCATGGGCAATCACGAATTTTTGTAATGAGTTTAAAATTAATGTAAAAGTTCTCTGTGCCCAATATTATCTTAGTGTCTACAACTATAGAGATTTTTTCGTCTTACAGTGCTCCTACGGAGGGAGTTTATATAAGACCCATTGTTAATGCAAGTTACACAACGCGCGTTACAAAAGCCATTCCTGTCAGCTGTTTTTTATTTGTTTACTTATATGTGCATTGAAAACGGATTTGAAAGTTTATCAAGATTTTTATTAAATTTATTATTTTTATATAAATATTGTTTGTTTTTTAAGTTTTTCTTTCATAATTCACAAATTTGTTAAATAATTCTTTTTATTGCTAGCTGATTTCTTGTCAAAAATACAGACGCGTTTAAAAGTTCAAAGTTAAACAACTTTCTGGCGCAAACGCGTCAAAATATTTTGCATGTAGCTTGTTCTATGAAAATACAATTTTTTTGACAGAAGTCTACAGAGCGCGCGCGTACTAACGCGTGTTATGTACTTCTACCTTTATAATTTATAATAAGCACCATTTTTGTTCAACACAAACGCATAGATTTCGTGGTGTGGGTAGAAAAACAAATTTTCCAAAAAGAAAATAAAAAATTATTACAATCTTTCTGTTTAGATAGAGAGGATATTATGCGATTGTACTGAAGTATGTAACAGATAAAAATATTGGTTCTAAACACCCTTTCAGTGAACCAATCAATTCAGTCCGATTGGCTGGCTGGAATACACTAAACAAAGTCTTTATTTCTAAATTGAAGTCGATTGTATCGACTGCTGGCCCATACTATTATTTATTGTTGTGTTTATTGTTGTGAAGAAGAAGAACTTACTAAAAGACTGTACAAAAAGGCTGAGAAAGTTACTGCAGACTCAAAAAACGGCTTCACTAGAAAAATATCTAAAGGAACTTGATGCAACTTCACAATCAGACTACTCATTATGGCGTGCAGCTAGAAATCTAAAAAGGCCAGTTGTCTCTAATCCGCCATTAAGAAACTTGAATGGGAGTTGGGCAAGAAATGATGTTGAAAAAGGGAATCTGTTTGTTAATGTCATTTAAAAAACGTATTTATCCCAAACATATCGCACGATATTGCGGTCGAGTTACCACCTGGTGCTGCCAGAGCAGCTGTTCCCCTAAGATAAGAGAAATTGAAAAGGCTATTTGTGAGTTAAACCCCAAGAAGGCTCCTGGTTTTGATAAGATCAGCAACAAAATGCTTTTGGAGCTACCCAGCATAGCAAGGAGAATTATTCTTTTAATTTTTAATGCAATTTTACGCCTTCAATACTATCCTCAAAAGTGGAAGGTTTCCTTAGTCATCATGATACCTAAACCAGGAAAGGATCACACAAAAGTTGAGTCATATAGGCCTATAAGCTTACTTTCTAATATATCAAAGCTGTTTGAGAAGCTGTTAGCGTCAAAATTAACCCCAATTCTAAACGAAAACAGATGTATTCCTAACCACCAATTCGGCTTTAGAAGAGAACACAGCACAATCGAACAAACCCATCGTATAGTAAACACAATAAGAAAAGCCTTTGAAGAATGAAAATATTGCTCCGCTCTCTTCATCGATGTTTCTCAAGCTTTTGATAAAGTATGGCATGAAGGCTTATTACATAAATTGAAGCAAAAGCACGCACAAGCTGTTAGAAAGCTACTTAGTCGGTCGTCAATTTATTATTACAGAAGGAAACTTCTAAAGTTCACCTCAACCAATTGGCGCTGGAGTCCCACAAGGCAGCATCATGGGCCCCCTATTATACTTAATTTATACTTCGCACATGCCAATAAACAACTACACACAAACTTCAACATTTGAGGACGTAATGAAGCATCACGTTACTTACAGGATCATATATTTCAACTAGAAATATGGTTTAAACAATGGAGGATAAAGGTCAATGAGCAAAAATGCGTACATATAATATTCACCTTGCGTCGGGAATCATGCCCCCTATTAAACTCAATAATCAAATAATACCTACAAATTCACATGTAAAATATCTCGGTGCACATTTGAATAGCCGTTTAACGTGGAAATGCCATATAGAGGCAAAATTAATTCAAATGAAGCTAAAAGCCATCCAAATTCATTGGCTTATTGGAAGAAACTCTGTCCTTAGTCTCGACTGCAAACTTAAGCTTCACAACTTTATCTTAAAGCCAATCTTATATCGAAAAAATTCAAAGGCGCCAAAATAAACTTCTTCGAATAATAACAGCTGCTCCCTGGTATGTTAAAAACTCAAATATTCACAAGGATCTCAATGTTCCATTAGTTAAAACTATGATTACGAAATATGCAGTAAAATACTTAAAAAGGCTCGAATTGCATCCGAACCCAATGGCTCGAAATATTTTTAATTATAGCGGCCACATTCACTTAAAGAGAAGAGACACTGTAGCACTTACCCAATTAGATGAGCGATAAACACCTACATATATATGTGAACAGAATCGCGATGAAGAAAATTTTTGTCTGGCACTGGCAGGACATAAAATAAAGTATTAGTATAAGATTTGATTAATCTTCTATCTTTTATATATATAAAAAAGAAAGTGGCGTTAGTTACTACGTTTATAACTAAAGAATGATCTTTAGCAAAGTTGTTGAGCATGAGCCGGCGAAGGTTTATAAGTTGATATGACCAATTTCAGACAGGATTTCACCAGTATTTAATTTTTTATTATAATTTGGAAAACCCCGAGCAACGCCGGGACCAAACAACCAGTTATTAATAAATAATTATAATTAAAAAATTAATTTGTTTATCAGAAATTCGAAATTTTTTTGCAGACAAATAAAAAACGAAGCTGGAAACAAACCAAGCCATAAATGATTAAAATCTGTTACCAACTTTTATTCACAAAAGTCGAAAATTTTTAATTAATTTAAGAATTTCATAAAACGCAATATTTGTAAAAAAAAGTGTAGATAAAGGGCAAGTATGTCTCGAGAAAATGTTAAGGACAAAAAACTAATTGAGGTCGGTCATACATTTTATTTTACTAGGGGCGACCCCTGGGCCTTTATGGGACTTGTTTTCAATATATTTCTAGTCTGCATTGAACATTTTGTATGGGAGCCCTCTTAAATAATGGAGATAGCTGGTAGGTATGTTAGGAATAAATGATTGAGATAAAAAATAAAGTGGGGTCGGTCATACATTTGACCCATCTAGGAGCTGCAGTGGCCAAATTTAAGAATATATGTTGTGCAACCTCCTCCATTTTCGAAATAACAGTAATTCTTGAAAACCAGAGCCAATCTAAGAAAACGGAGGGCACCACTGGATTCAGCGTACCCGAATTATGTTAAAACGCCGTGTGCCCGGCTTGTCTATTTTTTTTCAACTAGCATAGTGTTATTGTTAGTTTATATTAAATATATGAAGATTCAATAAATAAATAATAAAGGTATTCATTTCAGTTTTTTTATTTGTTGGAAAAGTGGAAAAATCTAATGGCGATTTCTTTTCTGAGAAAAATGTTGCATTAATGTTACATGTTCTACATTTTGTGTTCGTTTGTACAAAAAATACAACTGTGGGAAAAATTTTCAAGTTCTTTTGTGAAAATGTTGATGAAAAACATGCAAAACATGTTACATGTTTTACCCTTACTTTTACTTAACGCTGGGTCTCCACGTTGCAATATTTATTGCTGAGTACAAGCAAAAACGTCGGCAGAACAATGACAGAACAATTGAGCAATAATTGCTGAATTTATTGTTGGAGAACACTTGAAATTGCTTTGCCATAAATTTGCAATTTTCACCGCGAGTAGTCGTATAACGTTTTGTGGCTGTACATATTTATAACAAATGTTTTATGTTGTGTTTTGAAGTGGTTGTGAAATTTTCTTTTTTAAATTAATAAAATAATTAATTGTAATTGTCGTAGCTGTGTTTTGTATTACTTTTTTGTTTATTTGCGTTAAAAAAAAGTTGAATTGTTCTATTGAAAAAATAAAATTATACAAAAAAATAAATTCGTCGTTTGCTTTTGTTGATCTTGACGTTTATTAAAAAATATAATATATAATAATATATTTATTGATTGCTTTTTTAATAAATAAACACACAAACAAAAAACAACCGTACAGAGAAATGAAATGTCAGATAAATTACAACTGATTTGACAGCATATTGCTAAGCAATAATTGCTCAAGCAATAAGAAGAGCAATCATTGCGCAATGGATTGCCACTCATGGCAATATGCGGTCTATACGTCGCAAATTTTATGGAGCAATGAAATTTGACGTTTGCCGCAATAAATATTGCTACGTGAAGACCCGGGGTAAGGGTTCATACTGCCCTGTTTTACAACTTTGGTACTTACTACTTTGTTTGTACAACCAATATTTTATTATGTTTGTCATAATATTTTAAAAGTTTTGTCAAAAGAATTCTACATCTAAATATTCTTCGACGGCATACTCCATTTTGAATTAAATCGTTTTTTTTTATTTTGGTGGAAAATTCTATGTATTTATTATCGTTTTAAATTTGTTCAAGCAATAAGTGATGTCAATGTCTGTTTCCAAACCGTAAAGTAAGTGTGCAGCAAATAGTCGAATAGTTTTAAAAATCGCTAATGAACTACATTAATAATAAAAGTGTAATAGTTGTAAATAAAGGCAGCTAATTATGTTCGATTGAAGTTGTACAACATGTAACACTTCGAGTGATTTTAGGTTACAACAACCACAAGAAAAAAAATTCAACCAAAAGTTACATTTTTATCAAACTATTTATAACCAAGTGTAAAAAAATCAGGATAAAAAGATGTAATTTTCCGCTATAAACGTCAAACGAAATAATGTTGCCATTCATAAAAAATTGTTCATTTTTAATAGAAAGTACGAAAAATAACATCTCTTTTTATATACTCTTGGATTGTTTAACTCTGATTTTAAAAATTATTTTTTATAGTTACAACATTTCAAAGATAACTTCTTTCTCATTTAATCTTAAAAAAAAAATACCTATTAAAAATGTGTTCAATGAAAAAAGTTATTAAAAAAGAATTACAAAAAAAAGAAATGAGGTCAAAAAAACGGACAGAAGCTGAAGTCAATAATATACTCTACTTTTTGGCAGACAATCGCCATTTTGAGGTAACTTTTTGCAGTCGAATATTATGATGAAAATAACACCTTTCACTTCGATTTAAATTAAATAATTAAATAATTCACTTTTAACACTTTTATTCGGTATCTTGAAAAATATCAATTACTTCCACGAACTATTTGACAGATTTTTTTTGACAGTTTGTACTCTTTACAAAAAAAAAAAAAACCCCCCGTTCACGCCAATAAGAGTGTAATTTTTCTTTTTTCCATTTTTGCAACAAGAAAAAAAATTAAATGAATACCCTTAATGAAAAAAAAAAATGACTGGAAATCACACTGTAAACTTTCGCAAAGATCGGTCCATAATTTACCCTGGGCGATGCTCCCGGAAAACAGTTTAGTACGCCTAAAACCGTAATATATAATGCTATCAGAACAAAACTTAATACTTCACAGTTTTATAAGACTAAAAATCACACTAATAAATTTCGTGATGATCGGTCCATTTTACTAAAGGTCCCATATTAAGTCATCTCTGGTAAATTAATTAAATACGCCTAAAATTGTAGCAGATATATTTATGTGGTACAATTTCTTCCAACTTAGTTTCATTTAGCCAGAAAAAATGTTTTGAATTTTGTGATATACGGCCCAAAATTTACCTTAGATCCCATATTTAGCAGCCTTCTGAAATTCACTGTAAACGCAAAAACTAATTTTACCGCTGTCTTGAAATGTATTGAAATTTACGTTTTTAATACCAGAAATCACGCTGCAGAATCTTGGGATGATTGGTTCATAGCTTACCATGGCTCTTACATAATCCCCCCTCCTGAAAATCATTTCAGTTCGGTTTAAACTGTTACGAATCATGATATTTAACTCAAACTAGTTAAAATTTCTAAAAAAAAAAGCATTAAATTTTCTGATTGTCGGTCAATAATTTAATTTAGGTCTAAAGCGCAACCAATTTTAACGCTGACGTCTGTTTTAATTAAGATATAATAACAAATTGATATCATATAGATATCGCTCCTGAAATATTCGAACTGTCGGTGGAGGATATCAAAGATTAGCACTCTAACTTGTTTTATATAAATTTATTTATTTTTTTTTTTGTTAAAATAAAATTTGAACTTAAACAAATTATTAAAATAAAAAAAATTATATTAATAAAAATAATTTTTGCAATTTTGTTTTTTAATTCTTTAATACACAGTTGAACTTCTTTCTATAAGTCAAACTTCTGTAAGTCAAAAATTCTTTAAATCGAAAGGAGTTTCTTGACAGTAGCGGTAGACAGGCCAATTCACATGATTTTGTTTCTATAACTTGAACTCTTGAACAACTTTATCTTGAATTTTAATATAACTCAAAGTAAAGAATTTGCACCATGCATAGCCATACTTTCACAAGTCGAATTTTTTTCCAAAAATTTTTTGCCACCTTAAATTTTTGTCTTATTTAAAACAAATTAGCATTTAAAATATGACAATTATCTTTAGTTAAATAAAATTTGATAAATCTAAATTCAATATTTCTAAGTTTTTCAAATTTTGCATGTAATCAAATCACACAATATTTCATTCAAATAACATGAATACCGAACGAATTTAATTTTTTGTTGTGCATTTATTACAAAATTCTCTAACTTGAAGTTTTTGTAAGTCGAACTTTTTTGTCGGGATATTGGAGTTACGAGTTATAGAAGTTCAACTGTTATTCGTTTACTACAATTATAATTTGCCACCATTTCACAAACTTAATTTCTTTTCCACACAATTTGCTTCTATTTTTTTTGCGTCCTTTTTTCAATTGACAACTAAATTTGACGTTTTAAGTTAGCAATAATTGTCAACGAAAATGGACTTACAATTATTGCAGCATAAATTGCCGGCAATAAATATGTACAAAAAATTGCTGTCTACATTAAGGATAACATATTTTTTACATTTACTGCAATATATGTCGCAATATTTATCCCTGGTATAGACGGGCAGTTAAGAACAATTTACAGAATCGCATAATCGTTAGTGCAAACAACAAAACAGATTGAGAATTCTAACAACTGTTGTTATTGTTTAAAGTTACAGAATCCCACTACAGGTCCTTTGAATAGAATAGAATAGAATAGAATAGAATAGAATAAAAAATATGCAAATCCGTTGGGAAACAAAGAAGTTATGACTTTTTCAATTTGAAACTCTAAAAAACACGCTTTTCACTACATTTATGGCCATTTTCTCATTAGGCGATTATCTTTTTTCCCAACGAAAAACTGCACATTAAAGAAATTTGGTTTTCTCAATGTCTCATTCGCTTCTATTTTGTCGCAATGCTAACCGGCACTCATCTGCCAATTAATTATTTTCCTTTTATTTGCCGTACAGATAAATTCAATCAGCTGACTCCCAACTTTTACATGTATTTTGAGTGGTGTTGCCAACTCAAACCAATGTTTTTTTCGGTATATTGAGAAAAGAATAAGCAAACAAAATAGTATTACAGAACAAAGGACTTATAAGTCGGTAACATATATACCAACATTTTCAGAAATATTAGAAAAATCAAATATATTTGATAGCAAAATATACAAAATAGCTAATAAATCTTTTAACACTAGGTAAACTATTTACTAAAATGAAAGACAATATAAAAAAGATGAATATGTCAAATATTGTTTATAAAATACCATGAAAGGGTAATGTTAGTGGACAGTGTAATAAGGTATATATAGGTTCAACAAAAAATAAACTGAAAACTAGGATAGCAGGACATAAATCAGATCAAAAATATAGAAATATATCACAAAAAACAGCTTTATAAACTCATTGTGCTAATCTAAATCATTATCCAGATTTTGAAAATACAATTGTTTTAAACACAGAAAATAATTATAAACATACAAATTATAAAGGTTCCGACAATTTCAAGAATTAATTTTAAGTCAGACACTGAAAATGTAGCACAAAATTATAGACACTTAATTTATAAAAATAGAAACGGAAGTTAAAAATGTATTTATGTATATTGTAATAAATAGATCAAGTTTGATTTGAAAAATGTTTTTTTGTTTTTGAATTAAAAATTTTTTAATTTGTCAAGGTTTAAAATCTTTTTTATATTTACTAAATTTGTTTTAAACGTTTAATTTTAACCTTAATTAAAGTTGTAACCAATACGATAATAAACAGACTTAAAGCAAAAAACTCCTCGAATAAAAAAAAAGCTACTTTTTCATATTGGCGCAGATATACATATGGTCTATGGAAAGAGTTTAAGCCTGCAAATTATACTTTCTTACCGTGACAAAATTAAAACAACAATTTTTATAAAAAACAAGTTAGAGTGCTATATTCGGCTGTGCCGAATCTTTGATACCCTCCACCCACAGTTCGAATATTTCAGAAGTGATATTAATTTATCTTTATAAAAACAGACATCAGCAATAAAATTGGTTGCGGTTTAGACCGATATTAAATTATTGACCGACAATCTTGAGTAAAATATCTTGATTCGAAACAGTTTAAGCCGAACTTAAATAATTTTCAGGAGGTTTATTTATATTGGAGCCATGGTAAGTGTTTAATGATGACTCATTTATAACAAAACACCCTGTAAAATATTAACGGTCCTTAAATTGTTATTTATTTATTTCACATTTTGTCATTACATTATTTTTCTTGTACTAAACTTAACTTGCAAGATCGTTTTAAAATCATTAAAACTCACTCTAGTTTCAACCGTTAAACACAAAACAAGTAAATTAACGAAGTAAAAAAAAAAAACATTTATATTGTGACCCAACAAAAACATTAAAACAAATTGTGAACCTAAATAACAAAAACAACACTGTGAACAAAAACAAACAACAAATTGTAAAATGAAACTCAAATAGAAAAAAAGTGAAATTTAAAAAAACTGAAACATAAAAACCAAAAATACCAAGTGTTTTTATTTAAAAATAAAATTAAAAGAGCCAGGCTGAAAATCAACCCAAAACAGTAAGTTATGAACTAATCATCCCAAAAATCCGCCAAAGTGATTTCTGGTATTAAAAAACATAAATTTCAATACAGTGGTGAAATTAGTTTAAGAGTTACAGTGAATTTCATAAGGCTGCTAAATATGGGATCTAGGTAAATTATGGGCCGTATATCACAAAATTGCATGACACTTACTCTGGCCATATGAAACTAAGTTGGAAGAAATTTTACCACAATAAATTTATCTGCTACGATTTTAGGCGTATTTAATTAATTTACCAGAGTGGGCTTTATATGGGACCTAAAGTAAATTATGGACCGATCATCACGAAATTTTTAGTGCTATTTCTAGTTCTATAAAACTGTTAAGTATTTAATTTTATTCTGATAGCATTATTTATTACGGTTTTAGGCAAACTACGCATTTTTGCTCATTGACCTTTATTCTCCATTGTTTTAACCACAGTTCTAGTTGAAATAAATGATCCTGCAGGTATCAAGATGCTTCACGACTGTTCTCGTGTACGCTTTGGAAAGCTGTATCATCAGCAAAAGTTGAGCTTAGGGTGTAATTGTTTGTCGGCATGTCCGAGGTATATATAGGATAAACAAGTGGGCCCAGGATACTTTCCTGAGGGACTCCAGCTTCAATTGTCTGAGGAGAACTTAAAAAATCACCTTCTTTAATAATAAATTTTCGACCGACCAAGTAACAGCTTGTGTGTGTTAACCGGTAGGTTCAGCTTCAATTTATGTAACAAGCCTACATGCCAGACTTTATCAAAAGCTTGAGAGACATCGATGAAGTGAGCGGAGCAAGGTAATTTGTAGTCCTAAAAAACTGTGACGTGCCAAATTTTGTTACGATAGCATTATTAATTACGGTTTTAGAAGTACTAAACTGTTTTCCGGTAGAAGGGTTTATATGGAATCTAGGATAAATTATGGACCGATCTTCATGAAATTTTACAGTGTGATTAGCAGTCGAATTAAACGAACTTTTGCATAATCTCATATCATTCCATGCATTGTTCCCCTGTTTATGTTAGTTTTTGTAACAAAATGATCAATTTGATTCATAGCTCTGATCCTACTGAACCCATTTTGCTGGATTTCAATCCCAAACTGCTTAGGATAACTACCAGCAATTTGCACTCAGTTTGTTTATTTCTTTTGAGTTTTTCAAAAGTGAGCATGTTTTCAATAGACGGTCAGACGGACATGGCTAAGTCGACTTAGAATTACTCAAGGAGCCAGAATATATATACTTTATGGGGTCTGAGATCATTAATAAAAAAGTTTCACACGGAGTGACAAACTAAGTATACCCTCTTCACAACTTATTGTGGTGGAGGGAATAAAAATATTATCCGAGGTGTTCTGGAAATCGAAAACGTAAAACGCAAGAATTTAACGTCGTTTTTTAATAAGATTTCTGTAATAAAAGAATTGTATGACAAATATTAAACATATATTTCTATATTAAACAGAATTTAATAACAAATATTATAAAAATTATATTGAAAGTGTATTAAAACAACTTTCAAATTCTTGCGTTTTGCGTTTTCGATTGCCAGAACACCTCTGTGTATCTAAAATATGAAAGTTGCAGCTTTCAATGCAAAAAAGTGATTAGAAATATAAGATTTACATGCTCCTACTGCATCACTAGCCAAACGCTTGTGTTGAACGTCTTATTATTTGAAAAAACTATATACAAACTGACATGCTTTGAATTTGAAAGTAGCTGCTTTTGTAAAAAAAAAATAAAGTGCAATAGTACAGCTTCTTTCATTGCCACAATCTCTGATGCAATAAAAACGGTTCATAGTTTATTCATCAATGTGAATTAGTCCTACAGCGGTTGCAATGTAGATGGAGGGAATCAAACCAACAATGTCATCATATAAATTATTCCATATACACTAACCTAAATAACAGTGAATGTTAGTAAGTATGTATGTAACCCAACAAACCAAAGCGATATAGAAAGAACTTGCAGCAAGCTTCCTAACATAAGCCTTAAGCTTAGAAAAGTGTTGTGATTACTATTATAAATAAATTGTTTAATAATGAAAACTGATCACTTGCGATAATATTACTTTTCTATAATATAATGTAAGCTTAGAAGTCTAATCATAGAATAAGTTTACAGAAAAATACTTTTCTAATCTATAATAAGATTAAATTCTTTACGAACACTCTGTTTTAATTTATATACAGCCGTATTCATAATGAAAATTTGGCATGAAGTTAGCACAAAGTTTATTCATAATATACATTACCAAACTCTGGCTAACGATTTGCAAAACTCTTGTTAACGAGCTGCCAAACGTTAGCCAACTTTTGAAAAACAGCTGTTTAATGTTAAACAATTTTGTTGGTTTTTTTTTAATATATTGTTTTTTTTTTTAATTTACTACCTTTTTTATTTAAAATTTTATATGTGGAGGAAAATCAAAAAAAAAGAAAACATAGAAAACCAGCGGTGATTAAATGCAAAACGTGTTGCATTTTTAAGTAAGACAATGTGGCATTATAAAAATTCAGAGTTGATTTATTAAAAGTTGGCAGATGGAGAAAAGTTCGTTATGAATTAACTCTGTTCCAACAAGCTGCTAAGCTTAATCGGCGTTCTAGTTAGCAGCTCGTTGTACGTAGTGTACAAACTGTGGCTAACTTTTTGTTATGAATACGGCTGATAATATTTAATTACTTTTTTAAAATTGTGCACTG
The DNA here is from genome assembly GCA_963931875.1 of Pollenia griseotomentosa. NCBI lineage: Eukaryota > Metazoa > Arthropoda > Insecta > Diptera > Polleniidae > Pollenia > Pollenia griseotomentosa. The sequence goes on from OZ007563.1 coordinate 146,746,911, forward strand.
TTTAAAACTCTTAAAAACACTTCACTCTTTGAACAAAACAGAAATAATGAAACCTATAATACTAAATTCAAATAACGGGACATCATTCTCAAAAACACTTACAAAACTATTGCGAGAATAAGTCATTTGCAATCATATTGGTTGTCATGTTGTAGGAAATCTCTTATGATAAGCTTATTCTACAACTCATTTACATTTTGCTCTGTTTTGGTCTGTTGGGAAGTGGAATATATGTACATATGGATGTATGTATTTATAAATGAAGCTACTTTTACCGCCTTAAAAACCTTCATTTTACAGTGAACGCCTGATTCTGTATCTATTACTGACTGCATCTCTTAAATCTTCTTTAAGATTTTCTTTGTTCTCTGCGAAAAATAAAGCTGTATATTTGCTTTTTGTTTTATTCGTTTTTATTTTTATTAACTCTTACAACAAGGTAAACTGTTCAGGTGTCAGTTGTTTAAAAACTCTACGGATTACTAAAAGACCTTTTGAACACCAATATGTTATTCACATCCACACATTCATTCTAAGCATGTAAAAGAAAATAATAATAAAATTCTATACTGGCAAAAAAAATACTTCGACTTCAGCTCTTGAATACGAACAACTACAATTCAAATTGTTTTTGTTATTTTTTTAATTTGCACCGGGGGGGTTGATGGAAAAAAGAAAGAAGTGCATTTTTCTTTAAAAATACTAACATTAACAGTAGACACTAGTTATAATAAGCACTATCTTTAGCAAATTCTTTTATAAGTTTTAATACAAATTTATATCCAGTTTTAATTGACCTCGTTTCAATAATATTTTGAATGTATGTAATTTTAGCTCCAGGTCTTTTTATGTAAAAAATATTTATTTCGATACATATTTCGAAAAAATAATTAAATAAATAAATATTTTTTATATAAAAACCCTGGAGCTTAAAATAAAATACATTCAAAATTTTAATAGATTTGGTTTAGAATTTCCATACAAATTAAATTGTATTGTTATTTCAAAGTCTTTTATTGATATTTAAGAAGCATATACAGAGACTTCCTAATCTTATACTGAGACTTTAAGGTTTTGCATTAAGTCTTGAGAGAATAATAGCAGGTTTTTTTTTTCTTATATTAAGATTTTTATTAAGATTTGAGTATTTAGAAAGGAAAACTTATATGTATTAAAACTAAGCAGAATGTATTTCAAATGAATTTATTAAAATGAAAATATGTAACAATAATACTGGGATGACATTTACTAGAACAAATTAAGGACGCCAGATCCATCTCACAAAATAAGTCCACTGTTCAACATAGCTCTCTAACACAGTTTTTAAGGAATAAGTATTTTGGCGGAGGCATCTTAAAATGTTGACTATATTTTAAGAACAAAATGAAGGACTAAAGGTACCATGGCAGTCTTTATAAATTATTACATAAAAAATTGATATTAATAAAGTTTTAATTTTCAAAACATCTTTACACAGCGTTTACATTTGCCAGTACTGGCAAGACAGTAAGCATATACATATTAGTTGGCAAAACAATGCAAAAACAAAATAGCTGTAGAAGTGTTTATGTATTAGTGAAAAAGTTTGAATGAATTGCTACTGTCTTGCCAGTACTGGCAAATGTAAACGCCATGTTAGTCGATAAGAATCGTGTTAGGTAAGCTTCTTCGTTTATATCCAGTTTTAATTGACCTCGTTTCAATAATATTTTGAATGTATGTAATTTTAGCTCCAGGTCTTTTTATGTAAAAAATATTTATTTCGATACATATTTCGAAAAAATAATTAAATAAATAAATATTTTTTATATAAAAACCCTGGAGCTTAAAATAAAATACATTCAAAATTTTAATAGATTTGGTTTAGAATTTCCATACAAATTAAATTGTATTGTTATTTCAAAGTCCTTTATTGATATTTAAGAAGCATATACAGAGACTTCCTAATCTTATACTGAGACTTTAAGGTTTTGCATTAAGTCTTGAGAGAATAATAGCAGGTTTTTTTTTCTTATATTAAGATTTTTATTAAGATTTGAGTATTTAGAAAGGAAAACTTATATGTATTAAAACTAAGCAGAATGTATTTCAAATGAATTTATTAAAATGAAAATATGTAACAATAATACTGGGATGACATTTACTAGAACAAATTAAGAACGCCAGATCCATCTCACAAAATAAGTCCACTGTTCAACATAGCTCTCTAACACAGTTTTTAAGGAATAAGTATTTTGGCGGAGGCATCTTAAAATGTTGACTATATTTTAAGAACAAAATGAAGGACTAAAGGTACCATGGCAGTCTTTATAAATTATTACATAAAAAATTGATATTAATAAAGTTTTAATTTTCAAAACATCTTTACACAGCGTTTACATTTGCCAGTACTGGCAAGGCAGTAAGCATATACATATTAGTTGGCAAAACAATGCAAAAACAAAATAGCTGTAGAAGTGTTTATGTATTAGTGAAAAAGTTTGAATGAATTGCTACTGTCTTGCCAGTACTGGCAAATGTAAACGCCATGTTAGTCGATAAGAATCGTGTTAGGTAAGCTTCTTCGTTTAACGGTATTTAACCTTTAATGAACTCTTTTGACCATAACTTGGTTACAGAATGGAGTTAAGTAGTCATGTCGTTAGAGTGGAAACTAGTTTGTTATTCAAAATTTAAAAAAAACAAGTCAAAAAGTACAGTTGGTCAAGCTCGGGCATATGTTACACTCAGCGTTACCGTTGTGATAATAAAGTATCAATTTGACTCTTTTTCGACGGTCTTGATACCTTTTTTGAACCTTTTTTTAAATTATCCTTTTGTATTATTTGCGCCACCCTCGCGAATGGGTAGTCATCTTGCCGCGATGCGAGGGCTTAAGTACAAGGACGTTTAGAGTTATGCTGGCGGTAGTGACGTCAGTCAAGACCGGTAGGGCCTCCCATGCCAGAAGGGTCTAAACCGAGTACAAACCAAGAACTACCCCCCCCTGTCTATTAGCGTCTGTTTCTCCTAGTTGGAGCGGCTAATGACTATGCGTCCGCTGGCCTTTTACGGTCAAATGTTGGGCCTTCTGAAGGCCGTCGGTCCGCAATAAAATCCATCAGCGTCTGTTCTCATATTGAGCGGCTGATGGTCTGCGTCTGTCTCCAGAGGAGCGCCAGGTATCCTTTCGCCTGGCAGGTAGGCATAAAATGCAACCCCAATTCACCCCCCCCCCCCGAAATGTCCGAAAATGCATGCCCTAAGTATCCGGCAAAGGGCTTCATAATCCCCGGAGACCCTACTACTACAGCGTCGGTATCAGGCTGTAGTAAGTTGAATGCTACTGAGACCTCGTCTAGCAAGGTGGTTGCGCCAGGCTCTGCTAGACGGTTAGCTACTAGTGCGCAAAAACTCGTCACGACTAAGCCTTCAGGCGGTCGTAAACCAAGCTTGGTACAGGGTTCTTCGAAACCAGGTACCTCTAAGGCCTCCCAGGTCCGGACGGGAGAAAAACCCGTCAAAACCCCTTTCTCGGGTGCTGGCTTGACTGTACAGACTCAGTCTGCCAGAAATCCAGTTTCCCATGTGCCGAAACCTGTGCAAAGAGAGCACACGAAGAAAGATTCGATGCCCTCTGATGCACCTCCCTCAGCCTCAACGGCACTTATCAATAAACCCCAAAGGCACATAAATGCATCCAAACGGGCCTTTACAACCAGGCGCTCCGCCTACAAAATCATTAGCCGACTTGGTGGAAAACCGGTTGGTGAACTCACTGAGCAGGAGAAAACCTCTCTCCAGTGGGCAAAAACCCATATTGAGGGTTTAAAACGTGGATATCCCTCTGCAGAGGAAGGCAATCCTGAACGGAAGCCAATCGAAGCAGCGCCTAAACAGCAACGGTCAGGGAAGGACACACTTCCTGGGACTAAACGGTCCAAATATACGCCTCAACGGCCGCAAAACAGGTCGTACAAAGATGTGGCTAAAGACCACCTCTTTTGGGCGATCATTGACCGCAACGCCAGTGACGGCACCATTTCATCCAAGAACTGGAAGCTGGTTGTCGTCGCACTTAGTAGGGCGTTCCTTAATGTCTTAAGTGGTAACCCTGAACCACCACCACAAGATGCCGGCTGGTATCAAGGTCACATTAAACTCATAGCGTGTGGAGATGAGCGTTCAGCGCTGCTGTACAAGGATGCCGTGGAGTCCCTGGGGGAAGTTTGGCAGGGCGCTAAGATTGAGGCAATACCTCTGGCCGATGTACCGCAAAGGCCCAGATCTATTACCAAGATCCCCGCTGAGCCATCCGACCCCAAGGAGATCCTGGAAATTATACAGATCAGTAACCCCCAGCTACCCACACAGGACTGGAAAGTAGTGAGGGTTTCTGAATCTGTTGAAGAGTCCAGGAAGGCCACTGTTATAATAAACAGTGACTCTCTGCCGTCACTTCGGAAGACACAGGGGAAGATATTCTATGGATTTGGAACTATCTTCCTCCGAGTCTACAAAGGTGATGCCAAAGGGAAGCCTCGAGCTCCGGTGACTACCACCACATCAACAGCATCAACGGAGCATATGGAAGACGATTCCGCTATGTCATCGGCCAATGAAGACACTCAATCGGTCATTGGGCTTGTGGGTGACTTCTTTGGCAAGATGGAAGTGGCGGACGATGAGGACATCCTACTGGAATCGGACGACGACCCAGAGGATGCCAACGTCACAGTCGTCCATAGCGATGAGCTATGATGAAGGTTACACAAATCAACCTTCATCACTCTAAAGCGGCGTCAGCTGCCCTTCTCCTCCGATTGGCTTCAGGCACGGAGGAGCTTGTATGTATCCAAGAGCCATTGTTGTATAAAGACAGGGTTTGCGGACTCAGTTTAGACGGCTATAGTACTCTGTACGCAGCCGATCAAGGTAAGACCAAGGCTTGTGTAATGGTCAAAAACATCCTTAAAGCTTTCATTCTTTCTGATTTTAGCGATAAGGACACCTGCACTGTCGCAGTAGAAGGCAAAACCAGAACAGTTTGGTTTATGAGCTGCTACATGCCACATGACCAGGGTGCTAATCCCCCAAACTCCACAACCAGGAAGGCGATGTCGCATGCCAACAGGCGCAACATCCCTCTAATAATATGTGCTGATGCTAATGCACATCATACCGTCTGGGGAAGCTCGGATGTCAATCCACGAGGTGAGTCGCTTTTGGACTTCATAGTAGAAAATGAACTAACAGTAGTTAATAGGGGTAGTGAGCCCACCTTTATTGTGACTAACAGAAGGGAGGTTCTTGATATTACGCTTATTAGTGATAAGTTCTCGGATTTGATTAGCGATTGGAACGTGTCAAAGGACTGTTCCTTCTCTGATCACATGTATATTGATTTCAATTTTTCTTTTAGAGCTGATTCAGCTAAACCCTACACGAATAGAAGAAGGACCACTTGGTCTATCTATGCGAGTGTACTCGGGGACAAGCTGCCTATGTGCCCGGTTCTCATAGACAGTGTGTCCATGCTCGACTCCGCAGTGGTGTCACTGACTGGAGTCTTAATTGAGGCAACAAACGAATCCTGTAAAAGAATCGACAGAAAGGGCAAAGCTAAGCCCATATGGTGGAATGCGGAGATTGCTGAAAAACGCAAAGAAAGCAGGAAACTCTTTAATGAGGCAAAACGTAATGGTGTTTGGAACAATTACAAGTCCTCAGTAAATGGATTCAAAAATCTTATCAGGAAGGCCAAGAGACAGTCATGGAGGAAATATTGCAGCGTTGTGGAAAACTCCTCGGAGACTAGTCGGCTACGTAAGATTTTATCCTCTAAACCAGCTATTCCATCGTATATACGGAAGATGGACGGATCCTGGACCACAAACAGTTGGGACACCCTTGAGGTCCTGATGAATACACACTTCCCAGGTTGCACTGATTATGTGCCTAGGGAAGGAACATTTAGTGGCACTCGGGATATCTCTAATATTCCGATAACTCGCCATCGTGTGGAATGGGCGGTCAAAAGCTTCCATCCCTTTAAATCTCCAGGCCCGTATGGCATTATCCCAGCGGACCTGCAAAAGAACCTGGGAATATTGATGCCATGGCTCCTGGCAATATTTACAGCCTGCCTGAGCCTCTCACATGTCCCATCAACTTGGACAACATATAAGATCGTCTTCATCACCAAGAGTGGGAAGACATCTCACACTAAGGCTAAAGACTTTAGACCAATTAGTCTATCCTCCTTTCTACTGAAAACACTGGAGAGGATTTTGGATATTCATATTAGATCATCATTGGGACACAACTCCTTGTCACTGGCTCAGCACGCCTACACGAAGGGAAGGTCCACTGAAACTGCGCTTCACTCATTGGTGGGCCACATAGAGATATCCCTGCACTACAAGGAATTTGCTTTAGTTGCATTCCTGGATATTGAGGGCGCTTTCAACAACGTTAGACCTAAATCGGTTATTAACGCAATGAGACATTTGGAAATCGACAAGGCGATTATTCAATTCGTCAGCAGCATCTTGCACTTCAGGCGTATCGAATCCAACTTAGGCGCCTCGAACATCTCCAAGGTTGCGACTAGGGGCATCCCGCAAGTTGGTGTAGTCTCACCATTACTTTGGAATCTGAATATGAATACCCTACTCAGGGCCATGGAAAGGACGTGCTGCAGAACGGTTGCATATGCGGATGACGTTGCAGTTGTGGCTCTGGGTAAAGATCCCAGACTATTGTCTGAACTAATGGAGTCCGCATTGGACGTCCTAACAAAATGGTGCCAGGGATGTGGACTGGATGTAAATCCTGCCAAAACGGAACTGGTACTTTTCACAAGGAGATACAAAATTCCCAAATTTGATACCCCGAGGATAAAGGGGGTCTCACTGAAAATGTCTGACAACGCCAAGTATCTTAGGCTAATATTGGACAGAAAATTGAACTGGAGGATGAACACCATTTCCAGGACTAATAAGGCGGCAACTGCATTGTATTGCTGCAAGAGGGCCATTGGTCTTAACTGGGGAATTAACCCGAGGAATGTATACTGGCTATACGAATGTGTCATTAAACCCATTCTATTCTACGGGGCAGCTGTTTGAAGAGTCATCAAACTGGGTTTGAACGTACAATGAGAATGGTGGCGATAGCAGTAACAGGTGCCATTAGAACAACCCCCTCTAAGGCATTGTTTACGATTTTAAACTGGTTACCACCAGACATTTTGGCTAAAAGGCTGGCTGCGAACGCGGCGGTAAGACTAAGGGCCACCGGAGCATGGAGGGATTTCAATATCGGACATGCTAATATTCTGAACGAAATTAATTGGCACATGGATGTTGATTATGTCACACCCGAGCCGATCTTTGATCCTGGCTTCACGGTAAGCATTTTGGATAACGTGGTCCACTATGATGACCTACAAATTCCCGCGAATGCGATTCAAATCTTCACGGACGGGTCTAAAACACTGTATGGTGTCGGTTCTGGCATATACTCCGAGCAGCTAAACTGGAGCATTCCTATGAGGCTGCCGGAGCACTGCAGTGTCATCCAGGCCGAGATAATGGCCATCCACACAGCCGCGAGACGCATCCGATACGGTGAAATATCTGGAAGGGATATTCACATTATTACCGATAGCAAGGCGGCCATAAGATCCCTGGAGAATGTGTTCATCACATCGAGAATTGTCCGAGAATGCCGGATGTCTCTGGATGAGATAGCGAGACATTCACTGGTCACCCTTAATTGGGTCCCCGGACACGGGGACATACTGGGGAACTGCATGGCGGATTCGTTGGCGCATGCATGCACCACCTTGAATCGAGACGGTTCAACATATAATGTAGGTGCTTCACTCCCAAGGAGCAAGCAACTTATAGCGCACAAGTTTCATATTATCGCCAGTCGGAGGTGGCACGATGAAACTACCTGTGGGGAAACCAGGAAAATCTGGCCCGTCATAGATGAAAAAAGGACACGGCGGGCACTACAGCTGTCCAGACATCATCTAAGAAACCTGATTGCGGTTATAACTGGCCACTGGCCTATTGGGAGGCACGCCCAGAGGCTGGGGCTCCCTTACAATGACTTTTGTAGAAGTTGCGGCGAGGAGGAGGAGGAAGAGTCAACGGAACATCTTCTCTGTAATTGCCCGGCTTTCGTAGATCTAAGACTCGAAATGTTTGGTCGAAGAGCCCTTGGGGACAAAACTTGTCTCTCTGATGTTGATGTAAACATGATCCACTCCTTTACTGAATCGACCGGATGGCTGGGAACACTAGCAGCCAGACAACATAGGACCCATGGGAGACGGTGTGACATGGTAACACAACGGGAACTAATTAATGGACCCACGTGAGCTGTGCTTGATCACGGCTGCCAATGGAACCTAACCTAACCATTATTTGCGCCTATTTTGTGCCACTTTTTTACCCTTATTGAAAATAGCACTCACATTTTGTTTTTCTGTCAACACTGCTGAACGTTAGTGCTAAACAAATGTTTTTGAAATAAGCGGAGATGGAGGAATGAACTTTAAGTGAAGATTTAATACCAAAACATAGAACGCACATGCCTAAAAAGTATTTTGTATTTGTAAAAAGCTTTGCAAAAATTTTTAAACTCGAAAAAGTTTGCAAAAATAGTGCCATTTTATTGATTAAAAGTCCCTAAAACTTACAGGAATGAAAAAATATTTGGTAACAGCGGTATGATAGTAAAGTCTAATATTTATTAAAAATCGTAAAAGCTTTAAAGAATCAGAAAACTTACAGGAAAAAATCGCTTCCATCACAAACAGGGCTAAGATTCGCGAACGATTGCAAAATTGGAAACAAACCCTAAAATTTATTTGAAATCGTTCACTCGGAAAAAAAGAAAATGTCGGAACATAACATAAAAAGTATTAAAAAAATGTTTTATAAGGATGAAGAACAAACTTTTTATCAGGTGTTAAAAACAGAAAAGGGCATTCCATAAAAAAATTAAGTTTTTTAAGCACTGCCTGCCTACCTGCAATAAATATTTTTGGTTTGTTTATAAAAAACTTGGTCTTACTATATTTATAAAAATGGGAAATACTGCTTTTAAAAAACTTGACCCTTTTTTTATTGAAACACCATTTTTTTAACCCACTTTTTCTGGCCCTTTCCCTACGCTGCAGCATTAACTCTGCGACCCTAAAAACTGAGTTAGGGAACGTTGCTGTACCCGTAATGCACCCCACCGTACTGTACGCACGTTGGTGCACTTATAGAACATTTAAAAACGCGTCATATGTTTTCCCATACATAAACAAAAAGTAAAAGTATACATAAAACAACACACTCAGCGATGGGAATCAAAAATGTTTAAATGGTGACCGCTGTGCAGAAAAAGTACCAAGTAATATAAATGGTATTTAAACAATATTTTGTGTGTTTAGAAAAATTAATGATTATATATTTGATATTTACATTTATTATAGATTAACAATAAACAAATTTGTATTTTAGCATTAAATACCTATTTTGTAAATCTGCATACACAGAACAAGGCTTTAAAACCATTTAAAGCCTTTTACATATATGCTTCACATATCGATTGTATGTGTATTCGCATTTGTTTTTTTCATACATCTAAACATATGCATATTTGTATATGAATTGCATTATAATATTTATGGTCCAAGTTTCATCTCAATGCCCACAGAATAATATGGCTTTTGGGCACAAAGATTCTGTTTCGGAAAGAAGTTTGTATGTGGTCTATGTGAAATTAGGTAGCGAATTTCACCAGTGTGCTTGATCATTATCACAATTAAATAATGTGTACAAGATCTTATAAAATAATTGAAAAAATTGTTACCAGGAGGCTTAATCTGTATTGCGATGCGAAAGTACATTAAGTATACGTTTTTTGAATTATTCCAAACGCCTTTTAAAAAAATTCAAAAACTTCAATTTGGAAAACCCGAGCAAAATTTTCAAACCCCTTTGGCGGATTTGTTCTACCAGTAGTCGAGTTTCATTTCGAGTTGCAAGTATTGAGGCTGGCTTTGACCCGAATTTTGTTGCACTGTGTAATTAATCTATATATATGTAAAAAGAGGTGTACACTTTGATGTCACCACTAAAACGGGTAGACCGATTTAAAGGTTATGTTTGGGATAGTCTGCTGATAGTTTCTGTAAAGTTTGTGCGAAATCGGGCCAGTGGCTCCGGAGATATGACATTTAGAATTTTCTTTAAATTATTCCCATATAAATATTATCAAAATACCCTCCATTTTCCATATTATGGTTTTTTATTGTCACTTGAAAAGTTACCAAACCATGTATCGTATTATCTTTTCTGTACAATGAAATTCGGAATAGGTCATTACGTATATTTCATATCGCTAGAGGGCGTAAAATGGGTCAAAACGGGTAAAAGCTCCCCCTCCAAATATCGTCTTAACTAATCAACCGATTTTCTTGAAATATGGCAAGCAAATAGTGTAACATATAGAAGGAACTATAGCCTAAAATTTTTATTATTTAGGGCGTGAAATAGGGAAAGAAGGGTAAACGCTCTCCCTTCCTATATATTCTTAGCTAATCAATCGGGTTTCTTGAAATTTGGCATGCAGACCCTGTAATATCTAACGGATCTTTAAGATATACATTTTTTTTTTTTTAAATTCTAACAATAAGGGCGTAAAAAATGGCAAAAGCAGTAACACCTCTCTCTACCCATGTCTTCTTAATTTATTATCCGATGATAGTTTCAAGTCTTGAAGGAACTTATGCTATGCTCGCACGACAACGTTTTTTCGTAATTCGCTCTCTCATTCGTCATTCACAGCCCAATTATGATCCCAATTACATAATTCGTCATACAAAATTTTGAGAGCGAATTATCTCATCACTAATTTTTATCGAAGGCTGTAAAAAAACAAAACGCATAAGAAAAACATAAAATTAAGGCGAATTCATGTATTATGAATTTGCCTTGCATAAAATTTTAAAAAAGTTGTCTTTTGTGAAATTTAAAACAACAAATAAAGAAACAAAATAGGAATAAATAAAAAACGAGACATTTTAAACTTTTGCTTGCTTTTGTATTAATATCCAAAGCAAAAAAATTTTCATAGATGTAAAAAGAAGAGTTGTTGAATTAAGAAGATGCAGTGTGAACAGCGTAATTCGTATTCGTAATTCAAAAAACGAACAACGTAATTCAAGATGCCGTGCGAACATACCTTAAGGCTATAAATTTTTACATTTACGGCGTAAAATAAAGTATAAAAGTACCCAACCTCCTATACCATCTTTATTTATTAACCGATTCTTTTGAAAAGTTTATGTATTTTTTTAAAATTTTTTTTCTCCGTTTATTCTACCACTGCTATGTTATGGTACACGATTGGTTATTAAAGATATTGGATATTAAAAAAATATCATTTGTATTAATATAGCCATGACTTTTGTTTAATTTATTAAATAAATTTCTTTAAATAAAATATGATAACTTTCTTGACTTTTATACAAAACAGAAGTTTTTTGTTTTAATTTGTTTAATTAAATTGGATATTGTTCCAATAGGTTATGGGCCCAGCTTCGTTAACGGTGTAAAATATATTAATCATTTGAAAAATGGAGACTAAAGCCGTGTTCCAACTGCTAAATAATTCAAATTATTTTACATGGAAGTTTAAGATGGAAATGCATTTGGTATAATTAGAGTTGTGGAGCGTTATTGTAGAGCCGATTCCAGAAATAGAAACTGAGGTATCCCGAAGAATGAATCAAAAAGCACAATTGCTATGTGTGTTGAGAATTCGCAAATTCATTTTATTAGAGGTATAAGATCAGCGAAAGAAATGTGGATTAAATAACAGAAAGTCTATGAACGTAAAACAATGACATCGAAATTACATTTACTTCGTAAATTGTAAGACAAACGTATGTCCGATTGAGAAAAGATGCAACAGCATTTGGATTGTTTAAACGTTATGCGTGCGCAATTATTAGATCGTGGTGAAGATATTAAGGATAGTTCTATGGTGGCTACAGTACTCAACAGTTTGCCTAAAACTTATTCCACATTGGTGACGTCAATTGAGGGTCAACCAGAAGAAAGAATTTCGTTGGAGTACGTAATGGAGAAACTATTGGCTGAATCTGAAAGGCGTTATGATGGTAGCGACGAAGAAGGTGTGAAGAATAGTGCTTTGAAAGGTCAACAATATAAAAAGAAGTGCCCGCTTAAATGCTTTAATGCCACAAATTGGGCCATGTGAAAAAAGATTATTTTAAATTGAAGAAACAAAATGCTGCAGTATCTGAATGTGATCGTGTTGATGGTGAAATTTGTTTACAAGTTGCTAATCGTATTGGATGGGTAATTGATTCTGGTGCATCGATTCATATGACTAGCAATCGTAATTTGTTCAACAATCTTGAGAAATCATTTAGCAAGGTATTTATAGCTGATGGAAGGTCTGTAGATGCTGTTGGCATTAGAAATGGGTATATTAATGGTCAATATTACAAAATACATCTCCAAAATGTTCTTTATGTTCCTGATCTGAATGGAAGCCTTTTATCCGTAAAGCAAATAGTTAAGAAGGGTTAGTTAATTGAGTTTAAAGAATCCAAGTGTTTTATATCAAACAAGAACTGAGTTGTAGCCGAAGAAACTTTAAATATCTTATGTGAAGTAATAAATAATAAAAGCTATATATCACAATCTTGTTTTGGATATAAGGAAATTAGAAAAACTAAGTACTGGAATCTGTATTGAAAAATGTCATGATAATGATTTTTGTGATACTTGTGCAAAGTCAAAGTTAACAAGGACTCCTTTTCCAAAAGCAAGTTTAAGCCGATCAAAAGAAATCCTTAATGTAATCCATTCCCACGTCTGTGGACCTTTTCAGGTTAATACAAAAAGCTTTAAGAGATATTTTCTCTCATTTATAGATGATTATTCTATATACTTACGGTGACCATCCGTCCTGTATTTTACAGGACAGTCCTGTTTTTTAACATGCTGTCCCTTGAGATTTTTTTGTAAATACAGGACAGTACAGTGTCCCTTATTTCCTAATTTGATATGCAAATGTCCTCTTTTTAGCATATACATTGCACGAACATTAATATAAAATTATCATAAAAATCCAACTGTATACTTTCCCTACATTTCCAAAAGTGAAAAATTTGTTTACTGGGATATGGGAAATTTCCTATAATCTGGCAACATTGTGAATTGTCAGCTTGAAATTGTCAATGTCAAATTGTTAAAATAATAATGTGAAAGATTTGTGGTTAGTAATTTATTTATTTATTTAAATTCACATTTAAAATAGCATTCATTTTATTAGAGATATGGCTCCAACAAAAAGAAAATGTAATTTCAATGATAACTTAAAAAGCGAGTTTCCATTTATTAAAACAACAAGTAGCTCCAATGAGGTGAGATGTGAAAAATGCTTGGCACATTTTTCTATAGCAAATAGTGAACGTACTGATATTAAACAACATTTGCAAACACAAAAGCATAAAAGAGCAGATTTAGCCAAATCATCAAGTAAAGTTTTAACGAATTTTTTAAGAAGTAATACATTCAATGATAAAGAAAAGGACCTGGCTATTGTAGAAGGTACTTGGACATTTCACAGTGTTCAGCACAATTTTTCATTTAGGTCTAACGATTGCACATCAAAACTGATCAAATCGTGTTTCAATGAAAAATATTCTTGTGCTAGAACAAAATGTGAATCCATTGTTAACAATATTTTTACAAAAATGTCATTAAATACAATCAAAGCAGATTTGTCAAACGTTCAATGTATCACAATATATTTAGATTGTTCGAATCACAAAAATGTTAAAATTTGTCCAATATTAATTCGATACTTTCTGCCGAATAAAGGAATTCAGATTAAGATTTTGGATGTTAAAGACCTTGTTGGAGAAACTTCAGATATTATTTCAAAATATGTGCAAGAGACTCTTGAAAAAAATGAAATAATTAGTAAAATGATAGCGTTTTGTGGAGACAGCACAAATTGTAATTTTGGTGGTGCAGCCAGAAAAGGTCAGAATAATATCTTTCACAAAATGCAAAACTTCATTGGCCAAAAACTGATAGGTGTAAATTGCGCAGCACATATTTTGAACAACTGCATACAAACTGCAGCAGAATGCTTACCTATTGATATTGAAGTTATTATTGTCAAAATTTATTCTTTTTTTTATATTTATACAGTTAGAATTGAAAATTTCAAAGAAATATGTGAAGCTATTGAAATAGAATATAAAAAGTTATTAGGACATAGCAAAACTCGATGGTTAACTTTAATGCCTGCTTTGGAAAGAATCATAAAACTATTTGAAGCTTTAAAATTATATTTTATGTCTCAACCAAAATGTCCGACAATATAACGAAATTTTTTTATGAGTCCTTGTGCTGAATTATGGTTATCCTTTGCATATAGCCAAGCTTCAACATTTCATAAAGCTATTCTTAATATAGAATCACAAAATATTTCAATGCCTGAGGCTTCAACTATTTTAAAAGATTTAAAATTTAAATTGGTCGAACGGAAAAAGGATCTGTTTTTACCCCTTACCGTCAAAAATATTATTCTCGAATTACAGAAAAGAATTGATTTTGATGAAACAATAACTAAAGAACATATAACAAATTTTTACCAAACATGCATTGATTACCTAAATCAGTGGGATAAAGCTTTTAGAGATGTAGAAATTTTAGACTGGATATTGTTACGAAATATGTTATCTTGGGACAAGATTGAAAAAGCTTTATCCTATCTAAATGAATTTAGAAATGATTTAAAAATAAATAATGAAGATTTATTTGATGAAGTGAGCTGCGTGAAAAATTTTGCAAATAATGAAAAAATAGAAGACTGGAGGGTAAAAAATATATCAGTAGATGAAAGATGGATTGAAATTTTAAATCACTTTAAGAAACATGTGGTTGCATATAAAAATATATTGATACTTGTTGAATTTTGTCTATGTCTACCAGCTTCAAATGCTGCTACCGAGAGAGTGTTTTCAATAATGAATAATATTTGGACCACCGAAAAATCGCAATTAAAAGTAAATACTTTAAGATCATTATTAATTACAAAATGCAATTTTAAAATGAATTGCTCAGAATTTAAAGGATTTTTAATTAACAATACAGATGTTTTAAAAAAATCCATTCTGTGGAAAAATATCAAACTTCATAACTAAATTTAACATTTATGTTGTTTTTTTCTATTTGTTTTGTTAGCCTTAGTCAAGAAGACTGATTATAAAACCAAATTTATTTTTTTAAATTATAATATTATAAAAACTTTTTATTTAACTTTTTATTCTAGTCAAGAAGACTTGTTTTTGTTGTTACTTAATTTTATAATAATAATAATAAATATATTATATGATTATTTTTTCTGTTTTTCTTTTCATTTTTAACATAATTTTGTATTTGTCCTGTATTTTCCTTTCCCAAAAATGGTCACCGTATATATACTCGAAAGTTTATGTTCTTAGTACATAGAATGAAGTATTCTCTAAATTTAAAGATAATGGTGGTGAATATATAAATGATGAGTTAAAATCATACTTAAAAATGTCTGGCATTATTCTTCAAACAACGGTCCCAACGCAAGAATCGAACTTTAGTTGAAATGGTACGTGCAATGCTAAGTGAACCAAATCTTTCAAAGAAGTTATGGGACGAGTGTGTTTTGGCAGCCAATTATATTCAAAACCGTTTACCTAGCAAATCTATAGATAAAACTCCTTTTGAATTGTGGTATAAAAAAAAGCCAAATTTGAGTCACATGAGAGTTTATGGAAGTAAGGTTTTTGTTCAAGTCTCAAAGTATAAACGTCAAAAACTTGATGACGCATCAGTAGAGGGTACTTAAGTTGGATATGGAGAAAACGTTAAGGGTTATAGAATATTAATAAATGGGTCTAACAAAATAATAGTTAGCAAGGATGTTAAATTCGAAGAACGATTATCGATTACTCAGAAAATTAGATGTGACCTTGATAACAGTAGTATTCCAATTGACATTCTAAAGATGAAGTTAATGAGATTTGTAATAATGAAATTTCATCTTCTATTAAACAAAGAAGATGAAAGTGGAAAAACAACAGAGTAATCAGGAAGGCCGTTTAGAACAATTACAAGATGAAGAGAGTTCCGAACAAGTACAATTACGTCGATCTGATAGACTAAAGGATAAAGCATCTAAAAATTGGTCTAAACAAATTAATGAATTGTTTCTAGTAAAAACTTTTGAAACTGATGTTAGTGATATTGTGCCTGTATCTTGGAATGAAATGTTAAAAATGAAAAACCCTGAACGGGAATTATGGTTGCAATCTGCTAACGATGAGTATAAATCTCTTGTAAAGAACAAAACTTGGGTATTAACACAGTTACCAAAAGGAAAGAGAGTAATTGGGTATAAATGGGTATTTCAGTTAAAGAATACTAACGTTAATAAGCCAAAATATAAATCTCGCTTGGTAGCTAAAGGATAAACCCAATCGTTTGGAGAAGATTACAATGAAACATTCGCTCCTGTCGGTAAATTTGTCACATTGTGCTTTCAGAAAATATGTAGTAAAGCACTTAGACGTAAAATCTGCATTTTTGAATGGAAACATACAAGAGGAGATTTATATGGAACAACCTCAAGGATTTATTAAAAAAAAACAATTGGTTTGTCGTTTGCAGAAGTCAACTTATGGATTAAAACAAGCTGCAAAATCGTTGTATGATGATACACTTAATGAAGTATTAAGTAAAATTGGATTTATTAGAAGCAAGGCCGATACTTGTTTGAATATTAAGCAAATTAAACAAAAATGTCTTTATATTTTGATATACGTAGATGATATTTTAATTTGCAGTAAATATGAGGATAAGATTTCGAATATCAACAAGGAACTAAACGATTATTTTGAAATTAAAGACTTGAGTCTGGTATCGTCATATTTAGATATTCAAATTTAAAGAAATTCTTAAGGAGATTTTTCATTGCATCAAGAAGATAAAATCAGGAGGCTTATAGTAGAAACTGAATTAGAAGATGCGAAGCCCAGTTATATACCAATGGATCCAGAGCTTGTAAAAATTACTCATAAAGAGAATTTACTTCCAAATAATATAAAATTTAGATCAATCATTAGAACTTTATTACATATTTCAATTACAACAAGACCGGATACAGCTGTTGCCGTTTCCATATTTTGTAGAAGAGTAGATATTGCAACAAAATGCGATTTGGAAGCTGCAAGGAAAATTATTCGCTATCTTTAACTATCTTCACAATTATCTAGAATTATATTGCTTGATAGTCAGGTTTTTTTATGCTTTTAAACATAATATTTAGTACTTGTAGATTTATTGCACGGAATTTAAATTTAAAGTCTTTCATAGGTATTCGATTTTCATACAGCACATCTTCAATTTAACATCTGATTTCCTTAATACTATTTACGAAATAATTAAAATTTTTGGCTATTGGAGATTATCTTTATATTCTATTTGCTCATATATCACAGTTTTTCATTAAACGCAAAACGCAAGAATGTTAAACGTCGATTTTTAATAAGATTTCTGTAATAAATAAATTTTATGACAAATATTATACAAATATTTCTTTATTAAAATAAATTTTATAAAAAAAACTAAAAATTTGATTAAAAATTTATTAAAAACTACTTCCAAATTCTTGCGTTTTGGGCTGGCGAAGGAGATCGTAAGAGTACCAGTGGTTATTTATTTTTATTAGGTTGCAACAGCATATCATGGTCATCCAAGGAGCAGTCAACAATAGCTTTATCTTCAACTGAAGCAGAATTCATTGCTGCGTCATATGCCGGTCAAGAACTTTTATGGTTGCTGCAATTAATGAGTGATATGAACATTTGTGTTACCAAACCAATTCTACTGTACGAAGACAATCAAAGCAGCATCAAGATAATAACCTCTTCAAAATTCAGTGCAATAACAAAACACATAGACGTCAAATAATATCATATCAAGAACCTTCAAAGTGATGGAATTATTGACTTTAAATATTGTCCTACAAAACAACAGTTTGCTGATTTTCCCACAAAGCCTTTACCATTTCCTGCATTCAAAAACTTTATTACCAGGATATTATGTTGAGAGGGGCTATTGGATATTAACAAAATATCTACTTATGTTTAAAAAAAACTTTAAACTTTTGTATCAATAAAGCTATGACTTTTGTTTAATTTATTAAACCAATTTCTTCAAACGCGTTTAATTTCCTATTAGATTGGCATTTGCAATGACAATCAATAAGTCGCAAGGCTAAACGATGTCTGTTTGCGGCTTAGATTTGAGCACACCATGTTTTTCACACGGACAATTATACGTGGCATGTTCTCGCGTCGGCGAGCCATCGAACTTATTTGTGATGGCTAAAGACGGACTGACAAAAAACATATCGTACACACAACCAAGAACAGTTTTTTTTAAATAGAAACTATTCGAAATAACCGAAAAACGGTTAATGAAAAAAGTCGAATAATCGATCTCCCTAGTCACCGTACATTAAATTGATTCAGAGTATCACCGGACTTTCATAAAAGTATTGTCCCTTCACAAGACTAAAGTCACATTAAAATAGTTAAAACCATGTACACAGAAAGAAAAACACTCGAGATAAATCAAGTTTATTATGATTACTTTAAGCAAGAGTCGTACTCAAAAATTCAAGTACGAATAACACTAAAACGAACTCAAAACAATCCTAAATGGGATTACTTTTGAAAATCAATCCCGAAATTTCTTGAAATTAGTAAAAAATTCTTAAATCAAGTAAAAAAAGAGATTAAACTTTTCGTTGTATTTAACCCTCCAGCTTACGCATGTTTTGATTTTCTACACATTGGAAAAAGGTCTGGCCAGACTCATGTGTACCACGAAGGGTTAAAAAGTAAATTTGAACTCTTGCTTCTCATTTAGTTTATATTTTTGGTTAAATATGTACATAAGATTTGTAAAGTAAAAACCATATCGGGCATGATGTTGGTGTTTTATAATTCTGTAAGGTGTAAACGGGTAAGTAAATCAATCATTATAATTTTTCTTTCTTATTTGTTTTTTGGTTTTTTCAAGCACGAATTCGGGATAAAATCAACTTTATAATACTTGAGTCAAGCGCATTTAGAGATTGATTCAATCTTAGTTTTTCCTTAAATCAATCTCATTGTCGGTTTATTTCAAGTACGAACTCGGGTTTGAATATCGATAAGTTAAGTATTTCGTGATTGAAAATCCGTACTTGAATCAATATTTCTGTACTTGATTCAAAAAAATTGGTACTCACCATACTAATAATACCGCTTCGGATTGATTTAAGTACGGATGGATTGATTTTTCTTTTAAGTGTACATATTACCCCGCCTTAACACATGCAAGTAATTACTTGCAAGTAGTGTATACGTTTTATTAGCGAAAACGTCGAAGAAAAAGCCTAAAGTCTTGCAAGTAGCTTGAGTGTTTACACAGTCAGTTGTAAGTTTATTTTTCAAATGTTCTCGAAGCAAAAACATCTTATTAAAAAAGGTTGAAAACATTAACATGTTATAACAAAATAAATTTAATAATTTCTTCTTTATTTAATTTTCGGACCATCTTGATGAAAAAATTATGTTTATTTTATAAAATACTAGCTTAACCCGGTGCGCTTCGCTACACTGCTTTAACCACTGCTTTAACCTTTAATAGTTTTTCAGTTGAGAGATATTTAATACATGCATCATATGGGAGGAATTTCGCCCTCTGTGCTTACCCGCTTTATTTTTATTTTCAAAAGTGTAGTATACCAAAAGAGTGACTTCTACAAAGCTTGAACATTCTTACTATAACAGTTCTTAAGATATGCGATATTAAATATTGGCGTCCTATGGGGGGTACCACTTTGGGGCTCAGAATATCCTTCTACAAAAGCTTAACAAAATGCGTGCAGCGGGCTCTTATTAATATTTCTATCTATGAGGGGTAAAGCTCCTCCTCTGTCAACCCCACCCATTTTTATATTGAAATTTATAGTTAACCATAATAGTAGCTTTAACCACTTTTGAAGACTCTCCCTTTAATAGTTCTTCTGTTGAGCGATATTAAATGTATGCATCCTATGGGAGGTATTTCCCCCCTTGTGCCTACCCGCTTTATTTTTATTTTCAAAAGTGCTGTATACCATAAGAGTGACTTCTACAAAGTTTGAACATTCTCACTATAACAATTCTTAAGATATGCGATATTAAACATTGGCGCCCTATGGGGGGTACCACTTCTCAGAAGATCCTACTTCCAAAAGTTGAACAAAATGCGTGCAGCGGCTCTTAAGATATGCGATATTTAATATTGGCATACTATGGGAGGTACCAACTGCCCTGCCCCTATCGAAAAAATAAGTAGCCTATTTTATTTTTAGAGCTCACGTGATGTTACTGTAAAAATTTTAGGAAAATCGGTTCAGTAGTTTAGGAGTCTAAAGCCAACAAACAAACACACAAACATTTTTCATTTTTATATATATAGATGTGACTCCAGTACTGCCGTAGCGGCGATATTATAATATTACTGAGAAAATATTTTAATTAACAAATTTTTTTTTCAAAACTTATGATTAAAATTCCAATTAAGATGCGTTGTTGTATAGTTGTTTTCTTGTTTATTTGTTTTTTTTTTTATAAATACGCAGAGAATCCGCTATAAACATTATTTTTATGTTACTACGTACTAGTTAATTGATACAAAACTCATCCACGGTAACACTGTTTTTCTATTTGTCATTTTACTTGCGACAAGTGTCAAAAATTTACTTGCAAGCAAATTCTCTTGCAAGTTGGGCTGCAAGTAAGAAAAATGTGATGGTGCTAGAAAAAATGTGTGAGTGTGTTGAGTTTTTCGAACTTGCACTTGCAAGTGTAAACCCTTGGCAAGTTAGAAGTATAAATGTGCTGTACTTCAGAAGAACTTTATTCACTCATTTTGCAATGCCGATGTTGTCGATCAAATTTTTGGAAACAAAAATTTTCCATAACGAATCTTAACTATCTATAATGAACGCGATTGAAACATAAAAAAAACTTTAGAAAATCTGTATTGAATGTACAGCTTTTACCAGGGAAACCAGAAACGCTTTCTAGGCGCATTCAATACGCAGTAAAAACTTGAAAATATGCCCTGAAAATTGTTGAAAATATGCTAAAAAAAAATTGCACATTCGAAAACAAAATAATCAACCATTTAATAAAAACAATCCTAAAATTATAATCGGTAAAGCCCAAACACTATAGTATTTACAGATGAATTTTCGAGATTTTACCCTATTTGGAAACGATGGGCAGTTATCGGCTCACAAAAACAAAGTTGTGTTAAGAGGTTAAAATTCATATAAGAGTAATTTGTGCCTCATATTATTTAAATATTAAGTGTAACAGAAACCAATTCCGGTCGAAAGTTTTTTTTTTTTTTTTTTTTTTTTTTTTTTTTGCAATATTATTTATTGAATCTTCATACATTAAATATGAACTAACAATAATTAATCAAATCTTAACCTAATACTTTATTTTATGTCCTGCCAGTGCCAGACAAAAATTTTCTTCTTCACGGGTTCTGTTCACTTATCTAGGTGTTTATCGCTCATCTAATTGGATAAGTGCTGCAGTGTCTCTTCTTCTTAAGCGAGTGTGACCGCTATCATATAAAATATTTCGAGCCTTTTTAAGTATTTTACTGCATATTTTGTAATCATAGTTTTTACTAAAGGAACATTAAGATCCTGGTGAATATTTGAATTTTTAACATACCAAGGGGCAGCTGTGATTATTCGAAGAAGTTTATTTTGGCGCCTTTGAATCTTTTCTATATTAGAGGCCGAGGCAGTGCCCCATAACTTTTTTGAATACCATAGCACCAGATTGGCTTTAAGATGGAGTTGTAAAGAAGAAGTTTGCAGTCGAGACTAAGGACAGAGTTTCTACCAATAAGCCAATGAATTTGAATGGCTTTTAGTTTCATTTGAGTTAATTTTGCCTCTATATGGCATTTCCACGTTAATCGCCGATCCAGATGTATACCGAGATATTTTACATGCGAATGTTGAGGAATTATTTGATTATTGATTGTAATATGGGGGCAAGATTCCCGGCGCAAGGTGAATGTTATATGCACGCATTTTTGCTCATTGACCATAATCCTCCATTGTCTTAACCATATTTCTAGTTGAACTATATGATGCTGTAAGTAACGAGATGCTTCATAACGGTTTTCGTGGACGCTTAGAAAAGCTGTATCGTCTGCAAATGTTGAAGTTTGGGTGTAGTTGCTTGTTGGCATGTCCGAAGTATAAATTAAGTATAATAGAGGGCCCAGGATGCTGCCTTGTGGGACTCCAGCGCCAATGGGCTGAGGTGAACTTAAGAAATATCCTTCTTTAATAATAAATTGACGACCGACTAAGTAGCTTTCTAGCAGCTTGTGTGTGTTTGCTGGTAAATTTTGCTTCAATTTATGTAATAAGCCTTCATGCCAGACTTTATCAAAAGCTTGAGAAACATCGATGAAGAGTGCGGAACAATATTTTATTTCTTCAAAGGCTTTTCTTATGGCGTATACTATACGATGGGTTTGTTCAATTGTGCTGTGTTCTCTCCTAAAGCCGAATTGGTGATTAGGAATACATCTATTTTCACCTTAAATTGGAGTTAATTTTGACACTAACAGCCTCTCAAACAGCTTTGATATATTAGAAAGTAAGCTTATAGGCCTATATGACTCAGCTTTTGAGTGATCCTTTCCTGGTTTAGGTATCATGGTGACTAAGGAAACCTTCCACTTTTGAGGATAGTATTGAAGACGTAAGATAGCATTGAAAATTAATAGAATAATTTTCTTTGCTGTGCTGGGTAGCTCCAAAAGCATTTTGTTGCTAATCTTATCAAAACCAGGGGCTTTTTTGGGGTTTAATTTCGATTTCTCTTATCTCAAATCTTAGGGGAACAGCTGCTCTAGCAGGAACAGGTGGTAACTCGACCGCAGTATCGTGAGATTTATTTGGGGTAAATACGTTTTTTAAATGATTAACAAACTGATTTCCCTTTTCGTTATCATTTCTTGCCCAACTTCCGTTCAAGTTTCTTAATGGTGGCTTAGAGACAACTGGCCTTTTTAGATTTTTAGCTGCACGCCATAATGAGTAGTCTGATTGCGGAGTTGCATCAAGTTCCTTAAGATATTTTTGCAGAGAATCCGATTTCTGTGTCTGTAGTAACTTTCTTAGCCTTCTTGTACACTCTTTTAACAAACTCTTAAGTTGAGGGGATCTGTGCCATTACCACTCTCTTCGAGCTCTTCTTTTTTCAGACAGGAGACGCTCAACATCTGTGGAATAAATTTTAATATTTTTAGTTTTTTTTGGGGTAATACTGGAATGTTGTACAGGTAGCTTCAGAAAAGTGTCAAAATTAAGTATAGCGCGATCTACGTATTCCGGTGTACTAAGCGGAATATTTTCTGTGCAATGGGTGCTGAGATATTTTTTATATTTTAGCCAATTGATTTGTGTAGCTCGCGTCGCTAAGTAACCAGTTGGAGATACAATTCTATTGGGGTTCATTAAAGTAACAATTGTTGGTGTGTGGTCGGAAGATAATTCTAAGGAAGCTTCAACAAAAATCGTTTCTAAGGGGATGTTTTTAACCACGCCAAAATCGATGACATCTGGTATTTTTTGCTGACCCTTTGGTGTTATAAGTCGGGACCCCCAGAAGGTATGTTTAGCGTTATAATCGCCAGCGGCCAGGAAACAGGGTCCTAATGATTTAAAATATTTATAATATTGGCCTTCTGATATTGAATATCTAGGTGGGGAGTATAACGATGAGATTACTACGTTTCTATTTAATTCTTCAACGCAAATGTTTGTTGCTTGAAGATAATCTTCACGATGATCACCCATTAGGTAGTGTTTGACTCTGGTTTTTATTAAAATGGCAGAACCTCCACAAGCTCTATCTCGAGGGTCCTTTGTATCATATAGTATATAACCATTTATTTTAAACATATTTTTTGAGGTCAAATGAGTTTCAGAAACCATCATGACATCAATTTGTTTGTTTTTAAGAAAGTATTCTAATTCATTTTTATGTTGGCGGATGCCGTTTGCGTTCCAAAAACAAATTTTTAAACAGTTCATGGCTTGTTAAGAACAGCTTGCAATAACATCGATTGCATTCTTGGAATTTCCTGTAACATATTACCCATTGTGTTCGTAAAATTATTTACTGTTTGCACTAATGTTTCCATGGTTTTTTCTAAACGACTTAAATTAGAAACTGGAGTTTCATCATTACTTGGCGAGGCACCTTGCATTGGCTCATGGTTTGATTTTAGGACGTTAGCGTAAGAGGTTCTGTTATTACTAGACTGGGGGGGCTTGAATTGCATTTGTGATAACTTCATTTGCAACCTGCATTTGAGGGGCATTTGTTTTCGTCTGCTTGACGATAGTGTATACAGGGCATCCTCTATAATTGGCAGTGTGATTACCGCCACAGTTGCTACATTTTTTTACGTTGGGGTCGGTTTTAGACTTATCGCAAGAAACTGGACCGTGTAACTCACCACATACTACGCAAACAGGGGGTAAGTAGCAGTATGCCTTTGTATGGCCAAATTCTTGGCAGTTTAAGCACTGAACAGGTCCATTTTTTTTGTGCGGCTCCTCAATTGTGATTTTTCTGTATAGAATATATTTCAAACTATAAATGGGATGCGTTTCGTTTTTTTTTACTTAATGTCGCCGGGCTCTAATTCTACTCGAAAAATCATTTTCATGATTCACTTGAATTTTCGTTTCATTTATGCTACCTCGCTTTATTGCGGCTACATAAAACGAATTTTCTCCAATCAACGAAATTAAACTCTTTATTAGATCATTTGAGTTATGCTCCCTAAGATATATCGGGGGAGGCTTGGACGATTTTATGACGTTTGGTGCTTCAGAGGATTCATCCTCCAGAATTGCAAAGCGATTTTGGGAATTTATTTTGTCAAAAGATGGCACTTTTGATGCCGAAGCAACAGCTGAAGAGGTAGGGCTGCGACCCCGCTAAAGGACTGTTATATACCTGTCCATACCAACTTGGACTTGAGGCTTTTGACAACTTTTTACAGGGGGGTTTTCCATTGCATTTGTGTTTTGGTTCATGGTATCATTTCCCACTAAATTTATTTTTGACGTCGCGGCAATACTTGTTGGCCTGGCAACACTTGTTACCAGGTCTAGTTTTAGTTTTTTTAATGAGTCACTATCCACCGTTTGTGTAAATAAAGAGGGTGAGAGGGAACGTGTACGAAAAATTGGCTTAGCCGTTAGGTAGTTAATATTGTTTTGTTTTGTTTTATTTATTTCAACATTATTTTCGTTGGCATGCACTGTCACATAAGCATTTCTATCATTTAATTTTATTGTTGTTACATTGTTTTTACTCATGCAAGAAATTGTTTTTGTTTTTCACCGTTTTACTGTGCTTTTAATGTTTTTATTATTTATTGTATTTTACAACAACGCCAAAAATAAGAAATTTAAACAAAAATGTTTGTGCACAGAATATGTATACATACACATGTATGAACATTCATACGTACATATGTATATATTTTTACTTTATTTAATTTTTTGTTTTAGTTGTTCACTTTTATGTTAAATAATTTAAATAAAAAATATCATATATTTTCTAGCGTCCATTCGCTTAATATTTATATTCCAAAATCAAATTTAATTAATAAATTATTAAAATCGTATGCGGGGTTGAAAATACACGTCCGTTTCACAACAAAGCACAAACTGAACTGTCGGTCGAAAGTGGAAGTGATTTCGTATCTTGCTGCAGATAAAAAGAAATCACTTTCGATCGGACTGGAGTTCTGTGACAGGCCTGAATATTGCTAAATACATTTTTTTTTTGGCTTGTGATTTGTTATTTTTGTTTTGATTACGCCATTTCTGTTGATTGTAGCGGCCTTTTTTACACTGCCACTTCACTACTAAAAAACGCTTTCTGTCTTTTTCGTGGAAAGCTGCCTTCGCAACTGATTTGGGACTGCTCTCTGGCGGGAATCGAACCCGCAACCTCGGCGCTGATAGACAATCTCACTACCAGCTAGCCTACCGAGGCACTAAATTTAATCTAAATACCAACGTAATAAACTGGTTTACGTACACAAAGAGTCTAATTTGAAATGAAGTTTTTACGGAAAATATGAAAATATGATTGTCACCATTTGCTTCGCCCTTAGTACATTTAAAATGTATTTATCAAATTTGATAGAATTTTCTAAGAGATTGCAACTTGTACCTTGCGCACAAGGTTAACATTAACAGACAAACAGCCAGACGGCCATCGTAAGATAACTTCAAAAAGTGATTCTTAATCTATCGGTATACTAAAAGATTGGTTCAGTTTTGTCACATTGCCAAAAATGTATATATGTAATTGATTTTTTCTTATAGTTATATGTATAAAGTTTTTAAATTTAAAATAACAGAAGATTTGGTTGAATTCACAATTTTTATTCTTGATAAAAACACTGGAATTTATTATTGATGGGATAAGCTATTCCTATTCGCATTTCTTCTTAATTAAAAAATTTGCATTCCTAAAAATTACTTTGATAATAAACTGGCAGTGCACGGCTTAAAAAAGAAAAACTAAACTTGCAACATGCTTTATTTTTTCCGAAAAAAAAAAAAAAAATAAAAATGTTGGATGAAGTTTCCTGGCGATCTGGTCTAAGCAACTTATCAACAATAAATTTCAGTGTTTTTGTCAAGAATAAAAATTTGGAATTAAGCACGACAAACAAAATATTCTTAATTAAAAATTTTGTATTTCCAAAAATTACTTCGATTTGATTTGATTGCTGCGAAAACTTTAAGGTAGGGTTACACGATTGCCGCAATGCACCAATTTGTAACAGTTTTTATTGTGTTAATTTGGAGGACAATAAAACGATTGTCCCAATCAAATTTTCTGCAGTTACATGATTGCCTCAAATTTCATAAATTTGGTTGCCGTAAATTGGCGCACAACGATTAAGGGGCAATAATTGCCGACTTCCAGTTACATGATTGTTACAATATGCGGCAACACTGAGAAACAGCTGTTGTGTTAAATTACATTTTTTGTTTTGCTAACATAAATTTTATTTTATATTCTGTGGTAATACAATAAATACTATACATAAATCTGTAAAAAATTTATTTAAGTGAGTGAAAATGATATCTTCTCAAAAGAAAATTGCAGCTGCTATAATTATTTTGTGTGAATTGGATAAAAAGAAAAATGAAAAAAGTGTGTTAAAAGAAGTATTTGGGTCAGAGAGTGGCTCACAAAAAGAAGAACTGATGGCGCATACGAAAAAACAGTAATGGAGTTTAGAGAAATCGAAAATCAAAACTTTTTATTTAAAAATTTCATACGTATGGACGACAAAACCTTTAAGGAATTGTTGCAACTAGTCTCACCACTTATCAAAAAACAGGACACAAATATGCGTGAGGCTATTTCGGAACAAGAACGCTTAGCTGTGACACTTCGATTTCTTGCTTCTGGAGATAGCTATAAAAGTCTATCAGTTTTCTTCCGTATCTCCCCTAGCACCATTTCACTTTTTGTACCAAGTGTTTGTGATGCGATTTACGAATCATTGAAAAAGGAATTGCTAAAGGTACGTTAATGCTAAATATTAATAAATTGTATGTATGTATAAACATATGTATTCTTCTTTATATGTAGGTACCGTCAACAAATTGGGAAGAAATAGCGTTTCATTCATTTATTTCTAAATATAATACAGTCATCAAACTCCATAATTACACTACAAGTATATAATAATTAATATATTTACAACAGTTTAAATTAATTTTACTTACAAATATACTTTTCCACGACTAAAGAAAAAATAAATATTGGCGCGTATTGCAAACTTTGATTGCCGCTCAAGAAAACAATAAATATTGGCACAATTAAAGCATTTTATTGCCACATTATTGTCTATCGAGTGGTTACACGGTTGCCGTATCAGGATTGCATTTGATTGGGGCAAATAAGAAAAAAATTGTCGAAGGTTGCCGTATGAAGCAATAAATTGTGACTTTACACGATTGGCGCATAAAGTAGACCAATAATTGGTGCATTGCGGCAATCGTGTAACCCTACCTTTAGCCATCTAAAAAATTTAACATGTATCAAAATATGCTTTAAAAAGGCAAAATATGCGCTATACTCTTAAAAAATGCTCTTTTAACTAAATTATGCAAAAATATGCACTAACAAATCGATGCCAAAATTCATAAAAAGCTCTAAAACGGATAAATATATAGTTTCTGCCTTCATTAGTCTCAAAAGGAAAAACATGCAATTGCATATTTTTGGTTTCCCTGGTTATTACTCAAATTTATTTTCAAGTACACATGTATGTATGTATGTACTCGTATGAAAAACAATCTGTATTATTTTTAAATCCAAACGACAAACTAGGCCAACATCCTTAATGCTACCAACAAAGAGATGTTGACAGGAAATGAATGACGTTTGGTAATTTTGATATAAATGGGTTTTCGTTTTTGCTTAAAGCCTCCGTTAAACAAGGATGTCCTGAAGATGACTTACCACATAACTATATAAACTATGCCCATTTGTTGTTGCGCTGGTTGTGCACCATCTTATACACATTGTACGTGTATCAATGTAATGCCACACGTCAGTAAAGATTTGGACAAAAATGACTCTATTCATGTAAATATCGAAATTGCAACAAAGACAGCAACACATGGAAAACCTAGACGTCAGAAGGACTATTGCGTAGTCTGGCACAGATGGAGCATTTTATTCACAAGAAAACAAAGGCAATAACATTAACAGTACGTATAACCATAAGGGACAAGTTAACCACGTCGTGAATAGTTCAAGCAAACTGCCGGGGATGTCAGACAAATTGCTAAATCTACGACAACAATGGCCAGCACATAAACCGCCGCAAACATTTGCACAATTTGCACACATTTTCAACATTCGAACAAAGTAAATAGACTAACACTAATCACCTTTACAACAGAATACAAGCAAGAAGTGAGAAGGTGAGAAAATAAATTTGATTTTGATATTCGAGAAGCATGAGCGTAGCATGCATTAAATTAAGTATTGCTTAAACTTCTCTTGATGATGATTAAATTCGCTTTGAGAAAAATCGGTGTCACTTTAAATATTATGTTAAATAGAATTTGAGAAATGTGAGAAAAACACAAATTGCCCGTAGAATATTCTGAAAACGCACATTTGTTTAAGTCAAGGTAAAATAGGCGCCAAGATAAATGTCTGTGCAATTCTGTCGGTGATGGTTTGTTTGAATTTATGTCTATGAATCTAAGTTGTATTAGAAAACCTCCTGACAGAATAAAGTAATCCTTGTGGATTTGAGCGCTCCAACCAAAAACAAATGTTGTGGTTTAAGCATTTCGTTTTGTTTTATTTTGTTCTACTTTTCTCATACTTTTGGCCTAATTGAAAAACTTTCTACTGTCTGTTTGTTATGCTTGAGGGGTAAATCGGAATATACTATGTTTATATGTATGTAAGTATGCACTTATTTTTTTGTGCTGCAGCAAAAATTTTACTACTGCAACTTTTAGAAGTTCCACACACTCACAAAACAACTCCTGCACTAAATGGCATCTTTTGAGGTTTTTTTTGGCAGTCAAAAATCAAACGAAAACAATTTGATTCAAATATTGTAGAAAAATTAACCATATGATTCCACATAGATACCACAGTTTAACCTACCTAACAGTTTTTACTAGGGTGTTCAGTCGATTAATTTTTGTACGATTAATCGAACAATTTATGACGATTAATTGTTCGAATAAATTAAGATTGCTTATTTCGATTAAAGGATTAATCGAAAAATTTGTACCGATCATTCGAATAATAACACTGCTTTACAAATTTTCAATTTGGAAAAATACCAAGAACGCCACATGCCTAGATAAGATAATTGGGACCTCCTGAACACGAAAAACGCTGTAATTTTTTTTTTTCTAAGTACCGTTTTTTAGATAACGGTACTTTTGTGTTTTTCGGTGTTTGGTCCCACTCAAACCCTTGTGGAGCCCAACCGAAAAGTCCGATCGAGATGAATGGCATATCGTGGAAAGGTAATTGAATGCTTTTTCCGCTTTCTATCTGATAAGAAATGTCTGAGTTATGGCACCTCAAAATTCAAAATAAGCCTATTTTTTACGTTTGTTTCAAAATTTTTCATTTTAATTTCGTTTTTTTTCTACGTTATAGTAAAGATCTGGAATGTTTTATTTTTTTACCTAATAGTTTATTTAATTACCAACATTTTTATTAGGGATTTTGTGGAACGACAATATTTTCATCTTAATTGCTCACACACTATATTCGGCAACCATCAGTTTTGGAATTTGGGAATTTACGTTTGGGAATTTACATTGAAACGACAATAAAAAAATGAAATTTGTTTTTGGTTTCAATACAAGTTCCTGGATTTACATTTTAATTTTAAAAAACAGGCAGGTCTATTATTGTGCATCGGATTTTTAAGCAATTAAGGTTTTTCCAAAATTTTATAATAGGGTTGCCAGATACTAAGAGCCAAATAACTGGACAATAGAAAATATTCACCTAGATTTTGAAAAAACAACTGAAAAATTTTAAAATGTACTTAACTAATTATAAGAAGAAGTAAAATGTTACTTCATATTTTTTTACAATAAAAAAAAACATAAAAAAAAAATTAAAATTCAGTCTTATGGCATATTACAAGATTATGTATGTATATATCAGGGCCAATTCACTACAGGTGGCAGCGAAAAGCCTGCTGACTTTGACAGTTCGAACCAACTTATTTTGCTTTCACAATGATTTACTTAGAAATGGTTGACATTTCGAGCCGTAAACACTTACACTCACAGAAATAAATCAAGGTAAAATCGTTGAAAACAAGGTAGATTTCACCGTTTTCGGTGGTGATTTCGCTCATTGTAACTTCATGTTAATTTAACATGATTTAACAATAACTTGCGAACAACATTTTTTTCTTTTAAAATAACTATAATTCATGTTAATTTAACATTGCAGTAAAGTTAGAGCAAAATGTCATTTATATTGAAATAACAATCCGAATCACGAAATCTCCGCAACTTTCGTGATTTAATGAAAATTAGCAGTACTCGTAGTATAAAGTATATAAAACGAACTTATTTAATGAACTTTAAGCACTGGTTCCTTTTCAAAGCTTGATCGATTTTAATTTCACTCGGACTCGACTTCCAGAACATTGTTGATAACTATTTGTTAAGCTTCATATACATATTTTGTATTGTCAATTTTGATATTTTTAGTTAGTATTTTCCCAGTAAAAAATTTTATCATTTTGCGAAGCACTAAAGGTACATTTAAAAAAATAACTGTACAATTATGCGCAACGCAATAAGATATACAGAAAAGCAGTAAAGTAAGTGAAAGAACTCTCAACAACTTTTATAAAAAAAAAAAACATTTCAAGTGCTACGGCATTCCCTTACTACGAAGCAGGTTTGTAAGGGAGAGTACTTAAAAATAACGGTATCAAAACATTCAGTGTGTAAAGCTGATCGTTACATCTAACAATTTTTATATTCGCTGAATAATGCGCTTTATGTGTCAACAATGTATTGCTTCAAAGTGAGAACTCGCCATATAAAATTCATGTCTTCCGTTAGCACAATGGTAAGCGAAACTCTTATGTTTCTCCCTTACAAACCTGCTTCGTTGGAAGCTCCATTTTTAATTGGGTTGTATTGTTATTTGTAGAGTTCAATAACTCTATTTCTGTAGTTGTAGGCAAATTTTACAATTTTCATCACAATTTAGTCTTAATAAAATTGCAGCCTTTATTCGGTCAAAGGAATGGTTTCTTGTGAGTAAAGATTATTAAAAATACCTCAAGTCCTTTCACAAAAAATATTGCTAATTGGCATGAATAACAAACGAGATCAATTTATATAGATTTTGTATGCTTTTTTTATCGCATTTTTTAAAACTGGACCTTATCATGTTAATTGGAATGTCTTTCGGCAAATTTAAATTTTTTTGGATTAGGTTTCCTGATGATCTGGCCTAAGCAACCAGTGAAATGCGCATATGAATAGCTTATCCCATCAACAATAAATTTCAGTTTATCAATAGTTTGTAATGGGAATTTAGCACATTTAAACGAAACCTTGTAAATTAAAATTTTTTTCTTTACAATTTTTTTTTTTAGTTTACGATTTTGTTCTGTAAAAAAATTAATTTCATCATTAAAAAATATAATAAATAAAGAAGTAATTTTTCAACAAAAAAAAAAAATTGTTTAACTGAATAAATTGTATTGTTACGAAAGTTAAATTATCTAAGAATTATTTATAGTAATAGTTATAAGTTATCTTGTAAGTTATAGTTTTATGTCATATTAGTTACTTAAAATTGTCATGTATAATTTTCAACACAACTGTTATTTTAATATAATTCCTATATGAGTCTCCCAGTCATTTCTAGAAATGGTTTTGGAACATAATAAATAGTTTTTACGGGAAGGTTCAGGAAAATCTAGAAATAATTAGGAAATATAAAAAGGGGTGACTCATGTATAATTAGTTTAGTTTGTTTTGAGAAACGGTTCTGTTCGTAACTAATAATTGTGAACAAAATAATTAATAAAGTTTGTTAAGTTAAATAAGTGTGTGTTTTTATTCGGTTTTGCAATTAAAAGAACTCAAACGCGTTTATTAAAGGAAAAACGTAACAGTATTTAAGCTGGTTACTGGACAAGACCCAAAAAACTGAACAATCCAGGCCGTCTAGCAGGTGTTTTCAATTTCTCACAAACTCGGTTTGCTGAAATTTGCACACAACTCTCCCCATTGTGGACACATTTTGTCGACTATACTGACCAAAAAATTCACGAAGTGCACGAAATGCATTTTGATATTAAAGGCCTGAAAAGTGGAAGTGCTTGCAATTTTTCCTGCTGGTACAACCTCATTTATAGCTTGTGTTGGTAGAGAGCATAAAAGAATCCATCAACCTTCAAAGCCTGTTTTTTTTTAAATTTAAAATTAGTTTTTTGCTGTATTTTTATTTTTCAAGCAGTTTCTCCTTTTTTTCCTTCTTTTAAGAGTTTCAAATTCTATGCAAAGATTTTTAAAGTTTGCTCTTTTTAACTTTGTATTTTTATTTTGCTTCTGCTTGAACAATAAAGCAACTTTTTTTGCTTAAGAGCATAATCACACTGCATACTCTTTCTATTTGTTCATGGGCAATATTTGTGCATCTTAGTAGATAGACTTTATTTAAGTTGAATGTTGTGCATAACTCAAGAGCAATGTTGCCAGCATAAATACTTACAGAGAAAAAAAATTTATTTATTTCTGTATATGTATGGAAATAAATAATGCTATGTTCACATTTGGCTTCTTAAACGCGTTTAAGCAGTTCGAACGTGATTAAGCTCTAATCACCTCAAAATCGAGATGATTACCCATACATTGAGGTGATTTGTTAATCACTTGAAATTGACATGATTACAACTAAATCACTTCATAAATCACATAGAATCCACTGAACATACCTCAAATGTACAATCGCCAACATTATCGTGTACAACCGGCCACGATTTCTGCTTAATGTTTTTATTTATTTTTTCTTAAATAATTCATAAATTTTCACAATTTCATCATTAAAATGATTAAAATAATCTTCTGATAACTTTATAAAAGTGTTTTTATCCATTTTCAATACTTTAAAGAAATATAAATTGGTTTGTTGTGTTTTTTTTTCTTAGTCATCTGTCATCTTAATCATCTCAAATGTAATGTGAACGGCTTTGATTAGCTAAATCAACATTTTGCTTAAACGCGTTTAAAAACCTAAGTGTGAACTTAGCATAAGATTCAAGTGAAACTAAGTGCCTGTTTTTAGAAAATTAAAACAAGTGAGTGAGTGAGAATTAATATTGAAAATAACAATAAACAACAAAAATTTGTTTTTGTTTGTTATATAATTTCTCACTCACCCACTTGCTTAAACTTCTTTAGCTTCTAAAAAATGGCAGTCAGAATTGAGTCTTTAACTTCAAGAAAAAATCCACAAGCCCATAAATAAATCGTCGGCAGTAACTTCAAATTCTCACTTTCTTTTGTTTGAAAAAAGTGTGTATCTATGAGCGCATAAGAGTAAATGCTTTCAAAATAAAAAAGATTTTATTTCACGAAGGCTCTCTACGATAAATTTGCAAGTCAAATTATGGAAAATGTGGTATTAACGCAGTTCTGTTGAAAGACTAAAAGCCCAACTATAAAATGCTTAAGTTGGCTAATACATGCCGTAATATCCTAGACTCTCTTCTTTGTAGCTTCTGGATGTTTGATGCGCATGCAGTACCCCATAATTTAATGCCTTATGTCCATATTGGTTTTATGATAGACTTGTATAAGAGAACTTTGTTGTCTAAGGATAAGTTTGAGTTTCGACCGATTAGCCAATGTAGTTGAGCTGCTTTAAGTTTCATAGCCGTTATTTTCGCTTCAATATGACGAGACCAGGTCAAGCGTCTATCTATATGAATTCCCAAATACTTAACATGGTTTTCTACTGGAACAGTGATGTTATTTATTTTTACAGCTGGGCACGTTTGTCTTCTGAGCGTGAAAGTTAAGTGAGCACATTTGGCCGGGTTAACCTTTATTTTCCATTTTTCTAGCCAGGCCTTTAGTTCATTGATGTGGGACTGTAAATGCTGCGATGCAACTTTTGGGTCCTGATTAACACTAATAAATGCTGTGTCGTCTGCAAACGTAGAATTATGTGTGCTATATATTAAATACAGTAACAGCCCTAACATGCTGCCTCGAGGCACACCAGCAGATATTTTCTTGGTTAGGGAGTATTTGTTTTTTGATCTTACCATGAATGTTCTGCCAGTTAAATAGCTCTCAAGAAGTTTGTGAGTGTTTAGTGGAAGCATTCGTGTTATTTTAATGAGCAGCCCATCATGCCAAACTTTGTCGAATTCTTGGGAAATGTCTATAAACAGTGCTGAGCAATATTCCTTTCTCTCAAACGCTGATCTAATATGGGTAACAATTCTATGCACTTGTTCGATTGTACCATGCCTTGCTCGGAATCCCACCTGATGATCCGAATTGATTGCGTGTTCATTAAGATAGGGAGTTATACTAAAATGGAATATTTTTTCGAATAGCTTTGATAATATTGATAGTAGGCTGATTGGTCTGTACGACGTAATTTGACTAGCGTCTTTTCCTGACTTAGGAATCATAACAATTGTAAAGGTCTTCCAAGAGGATGGGAAGCAGTGTTGCAAAATTGAAATTTTGAAATGGTACTGAACTGCAACCAAAAGAGTATTTTTCCTACCAAATGGTACTTTTTTATTTTTTATGAAAATATGTAAAAGGAACAAAAAATATTTTATTGGAATTCATTTATCTAAGTATTTTATACAAATTTAGTATTTATCAGGCCTGTTCTGAAAATCACTTTAGCTCAAATCACGTGATATCAAATCACATGTGCCTTTTAAATCACAAGTGTGATGTTTTGGTGTTTCGTTTTTGTGTGTTTTGGTGTGATCTGAAATTGCCGAAAGCACACCAAGAAACACAAAATCACACTTGTGATTTTAAAAGCAAGTGATTTGAAATCACGTGATTTTCAAAACAGGCCCGTATATTTGAGGTACACATGTAAATAATATTTCTGTTATCCATAAGCGTCAAGCGCCCCATCCATTAACATATTATTGTGTATGTTATTCGTCATATTATTTCTATATGGCCCTATATTATTCATTAAGTGGCACAATGGTTTCAATTCAAATATGGCGCAACTCTTATAAAAAAAAAAACATAACCTTAAAAGCAAAACAACATAGTTTGTTGATGCAAACACATTTCACAGTATATGGCACTTCTTTTCTGATTTCGATTCTTGCCAATATATTGTGTCACCTTTGAATTTCACAAACCCATTTAAAACATTAATGTTTAAGAAAAAAGATTTTAATTCAGTGTTATAAGATAAAGCAAATTTACTTTAAGATATCATAAGATATATCATAACTACAACAGCAACTACCAGTTGGTTTTAATAGATCTTTAGTTTTTATCAAACTTGCAACAGTTTCTACGTGTAAACGATTTCTTCCTTTGCTTTTTCATCATTTTGCATTTGAAATTCTGCGTTCAATTGATTCTCAGAAATGTGGTGTCGATAAAATACCAAAAGCAATATGTGAAATGTCAGCAAACATTAGTTTCGTTGTTAATTTTGGCTATATTTTTCCAAGAAATTTAAATATATTCAGTTCTGAAATGCTTAATTGTTATAAAATCCGCTAAAACACGGAATTGAGAACTTATTTATTATTATAGTTCTCTTTATCGTTTGTAAAAAACATTAATAGCATCAGTATTATGCCAATGGTTTTTTCGGAAACAATATTTTCTGGAGTGAAGCTGATTATTACTTTTAAGGTTTTATGTTCAAAACAAAGTTTAGTTCTTAATGTTGTCAAATTGTCGAACAACACGATTTCAAAGTTTCTTTGATTTGCTTAACATTGCATGGTTTTCATTTAAATTTTCCACTAACATATTATCCTATGCATCCCTTTTTATAAATTTTCTTGCCAGTTGTAAGAACAAATATCCCATTCTGGAAAGCAAAATATGAATTCTGGCGTCCACGCTTTGCATTTCAATATTAACGTCGGTAATTATTTTTAAAATACAACATAAATTTTCGACAAACACATGATAGATAGCCTAAGCCGGCTATCGAAATGATCACATCACAGTTAAAAAGCTCAAAGGATAAAAAAGGACTGAAAACAACACGGGGGTACTGCGGTATTTTTAATATGAAAAAGTACTGAAAATAGTACCAAAGTACTGAATTTTTCAACACTGATGGGAAGTAGCCAACTCGTAATATCGCATTAAAGATGAGCAGCAAGATTTTTGAAGCAGACGTAGGTTACTTTCTTATCATTGAGCCTGTGATGCGGTCAGGACCGGGAGATTTTTTAATGTTGACATTTTCTATCGCTGATTTTACTTGAGTTAATTTTAATTTTATTGGATCGTTTACTGTATCAGAAATAATTGGACGACAGGAACAAGTATGAGCATCATGGGGCGTGAACACTTTCTCCAAGTGGCTTGCAAAGGCGTTTATTTTTTCATTTGTGTTTTTTTAGCCCAGGTACGGTTCTCCAGTCTTAGAGGAGACTCGTGGGTTATGGGGCATTGTATATGTCTTACAGCCTTCCATTAGCTGTAATTGGAGTTTTTTTTTGGCATCTAGGCTGTTTAGATAGCCTTCTATTGCCGAGTCATGTTTCTGTCTCAGTTTGTTGCGAAGAGTTGCCTGGCATAACCGCAGTTTGGCCTTGATGGTTGGGGAACGATTATTTTGCCATTGTCTTCTCAACTTCCTTTTTTCCCAGACAAGGGTCTTTATATCCACAGATGTGAATTGCGGACCACGCTTTATTGTACGCTTGATTGGGGTTGCATTTCTTGCAAGTTTGGATGTCAGATGAATTTTTTATACTTCAACCAATTTGTGTTTTTGTTTGGATAGGAAATAAAGTTTTCAGCTGCTTTATCAAAGTTGCCTTTTAGAATAAGGATTGAAGGTGAATGATCAGACGATAAATCGCGTGAGGAACTAATTAGTAATTGATCGCGCTTGATGTTTTTAATTAAGGCAAAGTCGATAAGATCTGGTAGCTTGTTGAAGCCAGTGGGCCAATAGGTAGGTTCTCCAATCGATACGACATCAAGATTTTTTGCAGTGACGGTGTTTTATAGCTGGTTACCTCTAGGACTTATAAGTCTGGAGCCCCAATACGTATGCTTAGCGTTGTAGTCGCCTGCTGCAATGCATGTTTGTCCCAATGTGGAGAAGAAGTTAAGAAATTTATCCTGTGCAATTTTATGTCTAGGGGGACAATATACGGATGATAACGTGATTTTAAAATCTGTAAGATTTATAGATGTAGCCTGGATACAATCTTCCTTGTACTCCGGCATTGGATAGTGTCTGACTTGTTTGTGCACAATTATGGCTGTGCCACCACAAGCCCGTCCGCTCGGATGTTTTGTGTAGTATGTGAGATACTCATTTACCCTAAAGCATTTTTTTAGAGTAAAGTGGGTTTCAGAGACGAGAAGCACGTCGATTTAGTGCATTTTAAGAAAATGTGCTACTTCGTGTTTATGTTGGGACAGCCCGTTTGCGTTCCAGAAACATATTTTTAACTCATCATTTCCTGAAACATGTTTTGCATGGTGGCCATGAAGTTATTCATAATTTGAACTAGATTTTCAATTGAGCCCGATATGTCTGCAGAAGGTATTTGTGGAGATTCCTTAAGAACATTAGCGTATGAAAGTTGGTTTGCGTTAGCTACTTTCGCAGGATTATGTCCTTGGGAGTTTTCTTTCAGGACTTGGGCATATGAGTGGTTTTGTTTGTTGGTTTGTATAGAGTTAGCATAAGAGCCCGCGGGAAAGCTGGACGCATAAGGTGGACGATATTGGGAGTGCGCATATTTTTGGATTTGCTCAGGTTCTTTTAAGTGCAAGAATACTCTACAACCCCTATAGTCAGCATTTCCTTACCTTTGGGTCAACTTTGGAGTGATTGCATTCCGAAGTTTTATGAGCGTCACCACAAACCACACTTGCAATACGATATTGTATGCCCGTATTCCTGACAATTGGTGCACTGAGTGGGACCCTTGCGTTTTTATGGCTCCTCTACTGTTATTCTCATACTTAGGAGGTATCTCAAGTTGTAAATAGGATGAACCGAATTTTTTGATTTTAGGAGCGATAAATTGAAAGCTATCTCGATACGGTGCATTAGTTGAGGAACTTTGTTCCTGTTCAAAATATTGTGAACAGATCTCACCTCATCCCTTCCAACTCTAAGGCAGATCTTAATTCCTCTGTGGGAACGGAACTATCTATACCTCTTATGACGACAGTCAAACTCCTAGCACTTTTTAGTTGATACGTATAGTAACTTTCCTTTGCTGCATCGAGGTGTTTGAGCTGATACGAAAGTTCATTTCAGTATGGGTTTGGATCTTGGTCTCTTGGATTTGCCCTCGTCGTATTGAAACGACATAAAAATTATTTTTGCCCACAAGTTCGGACAACATGTTTACTATAGTATTAGATGTTTGCTCTCGCAGGTAGATGGGTGAAAAGTTAGCTTCTTTAATTACTGCTACATTAGCTGATTCTGCTTCTTCGTCCTCAGGAATGGAGAGTACAGCAAATCTATTTTGGCTTGTTAGCAAGAAGCCTACGTTAGAACTTTTGTATTGTGCGAATACATGTGATTCATATCCGTCGAACCATACAGAACTTAAGAAATTTTGTTAAATTTTATGAAACTGTCATTTGCTTAAGTAAAGTGTGAAACTGATTGCACATTCTGTACGGAATCAATTTTTTTTATTTTGTTTTTTTAATGCATTTTAGAGGCTTTTTGTTAATTTGTGACAGAAGCTTAAGCATGTTTATTTATGCACCTAGTAAGAACTTCGATTACTTTTTCAAAATGAATAGCTTCTTAAACTCATTATTTAGTAGCTTTCTTCTATAACTACATCTATAACAACTTCTATAACTACTTTTTTCTGAATGTACATATTTAAGTAAAGAAATAATGACTTACTTTTGAATGCGTTCATTTTGGGACATCATTTGTAAAATTCATTGGTTCTTTCAGTAGAATTGTAAGTAGTGCTTTTATGTTTTTCTGATTACTCAACACATTATTTTGTAGGCGAAGTTTTTACTGGGCATATTAAGTAGGGCCCTTAAGACTGAACGAATTATTTAATCATATTGCTTTTAAAAAATTATAAATTCATTATATTTTCAAGAGTTTGAATTTTAATTTTCGTTGAACAATTGCGTTTTTGACACCACGGAATTATTTTTATTTAAAACTAAAAAAAAGTTGATTGATGTTTTTCTGTTGCACACCAAAATAATATCTTTTATTTGAAATAAAAATTAAATTATTAAAAATGATTGATGTATTGAAACGTATGAGTTTTTGAAGACAAATTCGGAAATTCTATTAAAAACATCTACATTTTAAAGAAATAAAAGTTATTCGCTGCCTAAGGCAACACTGTTTGAGTGTAAAGTTTCGAGCAGAGATGGAAGTTACGGTACAATACAATTGTACTTGTTTTTAAAACATTTAAGACTTTGCTGGTACCGTTGCGCAGAGTTATGAGTTTACCAAAAATAGCAAAACGGGGTTTCAAAACCGGAAAATATTAATTTATTTTATTTATTAGAAGTTACAAATATATATAAACAAAACATTCAACTTCCCAAGCACGCCAAAAACGTCGATAAATTTTGTTATTTTTGCAGAATCAAAATATCCGACGGAGGTGCTTTAGCAGATGTGGAATGCCGAATAACAAAGGTCAGAGTTGTTTTTTTTTTTTAGCAGATATTCAATGTCTGGATGTCGAACGAAATGTCACGGTTGACCAAAGTACACCCATGTAATGCATACGTTAAATTTGCCTAGCTATACGGTTTAGAGGCGTGGCTTGTCACTACAAAAATTATACGCAGGCCTTAAACCTTTAATAATATATGCTGGCAAAACATTTTTGGAATATGCTGACCTTGATTTATCACTAACGATGAATTGCTCCAACTTGCACATCAAAGAGATATTAATACCCATATACGACGTCGTAAACTGACATGGTTGGGTCACACCCTAGGGAAAGGCTACGATATACAGTGGAAAATTTTGGCCGTTATCGCATTAAAACTCTGTAACTTTTATTATCTTAGGGATAGAACTCTGTAATTTGTTCGCGTAATCTTAAATATACATATTTGCTATTACTTACTTACTGTTGGCTGGCTGGCACCGCAGTGGTGCAGAGGTAAGAACTCAAAGAATTCTGATGAAAGAATGTGGTGATTTTTGAAACATGTAAATTCAACCCAGGTTTGAGCCCCAGTTCAGCCATGAAAATTATCTATAAAAATTTTAATAAAAAAATTTCATGTTGTAAAATTCCTTCCTTCAGTAAAAATAATTTAATGAACTCAAGCCTTAGCTAAAAAATATTAAAACTTAAATAGAGGTAAACTTAAGCCAGAGATTATTTCAGATACAGCTTACTGTTATCATATACAAATCACTTGAACATGTATTTGGTACAAATTTGTTTAATGTGCTGTTTTCACAACACAAGTGATAAAACATGTAAAATTTGTATGAAAACCACTCAGTTTTTTGAGTGTTTTTTATATAAATTTAACTACACGTTGCACGAACATGCAGCCTATTTTTATATGGTTTTTAACAAAACCATTAGGCTTTAAAATGGTGTACATATGAGCGCATATGTAAGCGTAGCTAATGATTTAAACCCTTGTAAAAGTTTTTACACACAGTCAAAAACATGTTAACATCATTCAGATGCATAAACTTTAAATGTCTTTACAAATTACTGTAAAGATAACACTAAAATCTGAGTCTACATAAAATTACCTTTCCAATAAGGAACATAGCTACTAATACTAAATTTTAATTTTTTGTTCTAAACAGAGAGATGTGAATTTGGTT
This sequence comes from Pollenia griseotomentosa, assembly GCA_963931875.1. Lineage (NCBI taxonomy): Eukaryota > Metazoa > Arthropoda > Insecta > Diptera > Polleniidae > Pollenia > Pollenia griseotomentosa. Next base: position 146,788,726 of record OZ007563.1, read on the forward strand.
GATATTTCCGAGTATTGCTATTGACAAGGCATCTTATGTTTTTTAAAAGTATTATTTTGTGGGAAAATTCGAACTTTTGTAAAAACCAATTATTAGGTTGTTTATACAAATATTTTCCACTGTGCGACGAGTGGAACCCACAAGGAACCTGACGACGCGAACAACCAAGAACTATATGGAGACCGACAGCTTAGAGCGAATCATTCAATGAACTTCGTTTTTTTGCAATTAGCAATAGACAACAATGGAGATTCTATGAAAACAGTCTATGTTCCTGATGGAATGTGACAATAAAATATATACAAATTCTAACTTAATTAGCATAGCAATAGTAACTTAGATTTTCAGCGCGTTGTATTGAAACAGAACAGAGTCGATACCACAACCCTCGCACTAATAGATTAGCTCACTACTAACTAGCCACCTCAAAATATTTTGATGGAAACAAAAGAACCAAATAATAAAAATGAATATGTTTGACGTAGATATAGAGCGTCAAAGGGTTAAAATTTAATCTTGGAACCATAATGTTTATGGAAGTATAACATATCGTTATGATAACAGTGTTAAGACAACACATTTGCCGTAAGTACTATTTATAGTTTCACGTTTTCCAGAAGAGAAATGAGTTATGTTTCCACATTCGAACGTGAACAGCGAACGAGTGATCTATGTCATTTCAAGATCTTCCAGTAAATCAAGTCATAACACGCAAACCATATTGCTTTGAAAAATCGTAACATCGTAGTCAAGTCATTTTGTTTAAGACGTACAAAAGACATAAGGCTATTTTCCAGCCCTGGTTGCAAGCTACTTTGAATATTACACTTCCAGCAAACCAATTGAAAATGCACGGAACTTTAAAGGATTATTTTTCTTTCTTTACGTTCTGCTTTCTTAAAGTGGCCTCAATTGTTGCATTATTGAACTTGATATAAAATATATGTAGGTTAAATTAAATAAATTTCAGTTAAAGAAATAGAAAATTTGTAGTAGATGAAATTAAGTAAGTTAACAGTCGGTAGGTAGTAGGGTATTAATTTAATCGGGCTTTTGCTTTAATCGGTTAATCGCTCGATTCATTAACTGAGGTTTTAGTTTAATCGGTTAATTTTGTTGTTGATCGGTTAACCGCTTAATAAAGTTGTACAAAAATTCTACGCTATCTGTGAAACTACTTCGCAAATTAAAAAACAATGTAAGCACGGCTTAAAGATAATATGGTTGCCGAGCTTCGGATTTTTTTTTTAACTGAACATGGTCAACCGTTTTTAAGTTATTCCAATATATGTAGTGAAAGTGCCTTAATTTTGGACAAAACGGTATATCTCGAAAAGTCGCGCTGATCGCGAAAAATGGAGATTAGATTTGAAATCAGCGACCTCAAATTAGTAAAAATTTGCAATCAAATTCCAGACCGCAAACTTACTGTTCCGCAGTGTAATAGTAGCATTCTTAAAAAAAATTTTAGGAAAATTCAAATTCGGATGTTTTCAGTATATATGCCGTTATTTCTTAATTCTTTTTCCGACGATAACAATTTTACGCTTACTACGTTTGAAATAAGATATTATTTAAGATACATGTTAAAAAAACTTTAAATTTTTTTTATTGCCTTAATGGGGCGAATTAAAATGGTGAATTTTGAAAAAATCATAAAAAATCACCTTTATCCGATCGACACAGTTTGGATATGTTCTGAAAGATAAAACAGATATCTATGCAAAATGTTAAATCTTGTACAATTCAGTTGAACTGCTCTCGAGATTTTTCGAAATACCTAAAACAACGGCAGAAAATCACGATTTTCGCGTATATCTCGAAAACGCTTCTTGCGAAATAAAGGAATGCCATATTCGTGATCAGCAGCCCCGATTTATCTTAGAAAACATCTCATTTTTGAGGTTATGGCAAAAAGTTAAAAATTTGTGAACCAGTGTTATTTATTATTTGGAGTTTGTCAGAAAAAAAAAACAATACCATAACAAACATAACAATTATTGAACTAAAACGAGCAAACAAAGAAAATTCATCAATTATGTATGTATTAATTAAAAAATATTCTGTGAGATCATTTTCCAAGTTATTTCAATATTTAAGGGAGATCTTATAAAATAATCTTTTAGAAAAAAAATTTGGTTTAACTGTTCAGGATTTTAGCGATTCTTTTCTTTAGTTTTGATAAAACTTTCTACACAATCAATTGTTTGTCACCTGGAAACAGCACATTAATTTAAATAACTATTTAAATTTTAGTTTGCATAATGAAGTTTCCTGACGATCTGACCTATGAAATGGGAATTTAGCTCATTTAAACGACACCTTGTTAACTAATTTTTTGAACCCAAGAAAAACTTTGATAAATAAAGACTGTTTTGTATCATCAGAAGTAAACCATTGTCTGTTCGGACGCAAAAAATATTTGTGCATGGAAAATTATCTCTTAAGGTCAACGAAAGTTAAAGGAGCATACTTGAAGGATGCAAACTCGTTTGTAGAATATTCATTTTCTAATTCAGATCCGACATTTGATTCAAGATCAAAAATAGTTTAAATTTGTTTTATATTTGAAATCGTATATTTTTTTGCATAACGTTTTGGGTTTTTTTTAATTCTTGGGCAATTCTTCCTTCCACATTGGTTTTTTGACTTTCTGCAATATCAATTAATTTAAGCTGATTATAAGGTGAACTAAATCCCTCCAATTAAGTTATTGTTCCACCAATACATATCCGTCGTTAGAAAATACAAATGCTATTGACTTTTGATGTAATTTAAATTTAATATTTCTTTTACTTTTTTAATTACATACGCCTCGGTTGCAACAAGTTCTTCAATAATATTTTCAATTAATCAAAGTTTTTTGAAAAGTATTCTCCTGCATCAAGCCAGGTTCCCCATCTTGCAGTGTTTCCACCAGCAAAATTCAAAATTACACTTGAGATGAAGCAAATTTACCCGATTTAAATGAAATTACACCTGACATAAAACTTAAGTTTTATGTAATAAAAATACATTTACAAAGAAGCAAAAACACAACAAACTCATTGATAGAAGTATTAGTCACACTGTTTAGATTTAAATAAATTAACCAAAATAACTTAAAGACTTAAAAACAATTAAAAGAACATAAAATAAAACTCCTAAAATAATGAGTTTATTTTCCACATTTGGTTGCATATATCTAGGGAAGGTTCAAAATGCTCGTTGTCATTCTTTTATAATGGTTGTTTTTAGCCCCATAGAGCTTACGAAAGGTTACCTGTCAAACGAACAATTGACGTCTTGAATAAATATTGTTCATTTTATTTGTGATATGCAGCCGCAATGCTCGAAAAAGGGGAACAAAATTGGACGTGCCTATTTGTTTTAAATCAGTTCCAAATGGTAATGCCGTGTATTAATCTGCGATTAAAGTTAATTTTTTTTTGTTGACTACCATTTTAAGTTTCATGGTCTTAAAAAACACTTTATTCGTTATTTAGTAAACAAAATGCCTGCAGGGTTTTATACAACTGTCCCTTTCGTTATTCAGTTTTACAACTGTTAAGGGCGTTAAATATTCTTCAAACTGGAATATTGAAAACATATCTTCCCCCAGGCTAGTTTTTAGTTTCAATAACATTTTTCAATATACTTCAGGTTCTAAATCACTACTATAGTCATCATTATCCAAATCTAAGAGTCCATCTTGCGACATTCATTAACGAAATTTTGAAAATATACATATATTAAATTATTGAAAACTTTTCTTAAAAAGAAACCGAGACTTCGGTTCAGAAAACTGTGCATTTTCTATCAACAATATTTAAAAAGAAATAAATGGCATCACTGAAATCAAATATTGTCTTTATTTGGGTATCTGAAGTAAGAATTTCAAATTACACCTGAACAACACCTAAGAGAAATTACCCACGCTCTACCCACGACAGTAAAAATTATACCGAATTCGAGTAATTACCCACAAAGTGGCAACACTGCCATCTTGTTAATGCTGGCTGAGGTGGTAAGCAGCGTTGCCACGACCAAAAAAATTTTGTAACCAAAATAAAAAACTAAAGTAACCAAAAGCGAAAAAAAGTAACCAAAATTATTTTGTATCAAAAGTATTATTTTATTACCAAATTAAGTTTAAAAATATGTCTAAAGAAATTGTGTTTGTTTGTATCGGATCGGAAGGGCCTTTGACCTTATCGTTTATCTAGAAAAGTGTTTCAGTTAGCCATATGAAGCATGAAGAGTAGCAGATAATGACCATCTACACTTAATACTTAATCTACAGTTAATAGTCTGTTAAAGTTTAAGCTTCTAAAACAATAATTTTTAAGTAGATGAAAAAAGTATTGGTTTTAGATGCACAAATACCACACACAATTTAAAGGTCACAAATGCGGATCGGGTAGTTCTTGTTCCAAAACAAAAAATTGGTTATTTTTGTGTTGAAAAAAAGTAACCAAAATGGAAAAAAGGACACAAGTACACATTGAGAAAAAAAGTAACCAATTTTGGTTAAAAGTAAAAAATTGCAACTCGTGAAGAAGGCTATAGAAAAATTTTTGTTACCCGTTTGAAAGATATAAATCAGTATTATCAAATTGGCTTCTAATTTCCTCTGAAAAGCAGTATAACCCTCTTGCCAAGCAAGTAACTAACATGTAACAGTTTTAAATAAAATATGTTAAGCCCATTGGAAGCCTTAACCATGTAGGTGCTGCATCGGTTAAACAATTTCACGTAAAGCTCCAAAAATATGTATTAATTGATTTAAAAATTTTTTCGGCAGATTTTTTATTGTATAGAACTTTTTTTTGTGAAGAACTTTTTTATATAATATGGAAAGTTAAAAAATATATGTATCACTCAAAAATTTTAAAATATGCACCTAAACCCAAAATATGCAACAATATGCAAAAACTAATCGATGTAATTTTAACGCAAATTTAATGATTCGGATAGCTAGCTCGTCGACATCGTTCTTAGATGATCGAAAAAAAACTGAATTTGTATAGAAATCGCATCCACAGCCATTTGAGTCCTGCTTTAATTTTTTAAAAGTTTTAAAACTTCTAATTGTTTCGGTTAATTCTGTTAAAAGATTGTTTGTGTTACTATCGAGTGTTTCTTATGTTGTCAGGTCATCATCAGAATGATCCTAGCAAAGCTCAGCACCGAACATTCTCCAAAAAATGTATTTCTCAATTCCTAAGTTTCTTTTTATGTACTGTATCTATTGCAAGAAGAAAATGTATTGCATTTTTCGTTCTCAATAAAATCCGACGTTTCGTTGGTATTCTTTCCAACTTCTTCAGGGATTGAGTTTTTATTAAAATCTGGCAACATTGTAAAAATACAAAGTAAAAAGTAGTCAATAATAACAATAATTATAATCTTAATTTTTGACAAATTAACTTACAATAATCTTATTCGTCAAAGGTGGACAGCACAACACAAAACTTAAAATATTAAAATAAATGTATGTAAATATAAAAATTATCACAGAAAATTTGTCCTTTTTTGATCACAGTTGTTATTATTACTTAAGTATTGCAATGGTGTAGTTTGCATTTGGATTGTCTTTGTCTTCTTTTGTGTTTATTGCACTTGTCGATTTTTGTTGTATTCTTAAGCTCTCCTTTTATTTTCCCTTTTCTCTTTATCTAAAATTCTCACTTTTTCAAAGTTCCCAGCTGGAAAAGGTAATCAAGAGGAATCGAGAAAGTACAAGATATGTGTATAATATTTGATTCCAGAATTCAATATTCTTAACACAGACCATGTCCTAGGAATGTAACAAATGATTTTAATGTATCCTGCGAATGAATTAAATAATTCATCCTTGATAATAAAAATTAGAAGACGAGATAAAAACAGCAAAAAACAACGGGTTTTTATTAAGAAAATATGTAATAGAAAAATACGAACAATACTCAATTCATTCCATGTTCTGCAAATGTGGGCATATACGTGCTAATCAATTCATAATTATATTGTCTGATAAAATTACCTTCTCGATCAAATGAATGGCATTAATATTCTTTTAAAAATAATACATTATTTTTTTAATCATTTATGTAATCAATTCCTCATTTTCCCGCTAGGTTTGGCTTGTGTCCGTTTTCAATGCAGTGTTGTGCAAGTGCAGTTGATTGTTTTCCTCTTTTTATATCATTCGTCTATTCTCACGCCTAAATTTATCTTCGTTGTACCAGTGTAGATTTTTCCACACTCCTCATTATCACCGCCATCACATTAAATTTGATAAACAACATCACTTTGATCCCTACACTCAATCTTTGTTTGTGTAAATAAATTTTGTATTGTCTTGTTTGATTTATTATTTTTAACTTTAGTCAGTAATGAATTGATCAACCCCGTTGGAAAATTGTTGTTCATTAAGATATCCTTTATTCTTGTGATATTATTGAATTGAAATTTTACGTTGCATGTTTTTAAAACTTTGTCAATTAGATTCGTTGCTGTATTCATGAAATCATGGAAATTCATCAAGCGTCCAGAAGCAATTGGTTTCATATACCAATCTGTTATTATTTTGCCATTTTGTCGGAATATCTTCATATCCAGATATGGTATTGCATTGTTCTTCTCTACAGTAAATTTCAGTTTGCTATGATATGAGTTAAATGTTTTCAATATTATGTCTTCGTCTTTATATTTTATTATGGCAAACAAATCATCCACATACTTTTTGATCAGTCTTATTCGTATATTGTTAATTTGAAGTTCTTCGATACATTGTTCCATTAGGTGATCCAATATAATGTCGGCTACAGTCGGTGACAATGGGCTGTCCATTGGCATCCTGTATGTCTGTTGGTATAATTTGCCATCATGCATAAAATAATTATTATCATTTAAGCAGAATTAAAGTATTTTTAGAAATTGTGTCCTTTTGTTACAACGGTTAATCGACTGAAATTAATCGGTTTAATTTTATATTAACCGATCAGTTAATCGGGTAGTAATTAATCGGTTTACCGATTAACGGTATACCGAATGAATACCCTAGTAACGGATATGAACACTGTATATAATTTTCTTGCAAAAAGTAAAAAACTTTTAGAGTTGACCGCCTTTAACTAGTGGAATTTAGGCGATATCTTAATTTAAATCAGTAAATCTTATACCACTATGCAACAAATTTGACTTATTGGAAAAAGAACCTCTTGCATTGGTAGTGGAGTACTAATTGCTGTTTTAAACCGTTTGTTATCTGGACTTGTTTGTTCCGTACATGATATTGAATTAATCGCCATAAAAATTAAACTTATAAATCGTAACATATTTGTGTGATGTTCTCATATTCCTACTTGTTCACAATACCCTGTATATGAAAAACACTTTTTATATATAATAAAAACTTGGTACAGTCACTAAATCTCATGGATCAAGTTCTAGTTTTTGATGATTTTAATCTACCGTGGGTTTCATAGAATTGTACTTCTGATTCTTCTCTCCTGCTTCCAGTAATTTTTTAAATAATTTGTTAAATAAATCTTTGCCATTTTGACAAAACATCTTAAGTCAAATTTCTTTCAAAAAACAATTTTGTTTACGTTATTAAAATTTTCTTTAAATTTGGTTTATTTTTTTCTTTTTGAGAAAAATGATTTTTTCATTGAGTTTTTTTTTAAACTTTTTTGCTATCTTATCACGACTTAAGATGTTTTGTCAAAATGCCACAGAAATATGCCTTTACCAGATTGTCCAGTTTCTTGAATTTTAGATAATTTTTTCATTAAATATGGGCATTTCCCCAGAATGGTCTACCAGGATGAAAAAATAAAATGTGGATAATCATCGTCATTTATTGTTTATTGTTATAAAAAAAATCTATGTTTTTATAAAAGAATGGTTTGATAGCATTTCCCAGCTGTTTTACTTGAGGAAATTGCGCCGGAAACTGGAAAATATTAATTTATTTTCTCTTTTATATAGATTTTTTTTAGATTAGATTTCTTTATTCATTCATTCAGCATTTCTTATAAAATAATATACAATTTATATAATACTAATAATAAAGATGTTTTTACGGCTTGGTTTAAAACCGTCAGCCGGAAGTTTGGATAAATTAAAAACAAAAAACAAAACAAAAAATAATTATTTTAATTAGCTTAATTCTGAAACAAATCTAATGCCCAATTTTCAGAATAATATTTAAATCTATATTAAGTTAATTTTCATATAAACTTAAATTGTATTTAAATACAGATTGATTTTTTGAGTTTTGTTTAAAATGTCTTATTTAATAAGGATAAAAGTATGGTAGCACTACTAAATACAAAAAAATATCATATCAAATTGTATTTATTTACAAGGTGGCCTCAAAAAACAGTTGTCTGCTATTTCCTTACCTGTTGATGTTGTATTGGTTTAATATTGAGACCACCTTGCTAAGTTTTTCCAAACTTAAAATGAATTTAAATGTACCACATCGGTGAATTAAGTTACATTTAAGTGTTAAGTGATGAAAAGAATTTTGTATTTAAAACGATTTTAAACATAAATGTGTTTTAATATCAATCCTAAAAATTGGGCATAAAAGTTATATTGAGCTATCAAAAAATTCCTATATGTCAAGGCACTTTTTACATAATTGTAAAGCGGATGCCAGTTTCCATCCACACCACCATTCAAAACTTCTTTAATTTGTTCATCTGAAAGCTTTGAGTATTGAAGAAACCTATATCTATATGAATCTAACACTGGGCATCTTCCTAGAAAATGCAAGAGAGTTTTCACTTCGTTTTTATAAAAGTTTTTTTCATTAATTAATAACAAAATTTACTTTGTATCATTTATATGGAGCGGGATCCCGGGATCCCGGGAAATTTAAAAAAATTTCCCGCTTTCCCGGGAATCGAAAAAGTCCGGGAAAAAAACTCTATTTGCAGTATATGAGGAAGGAAGTCATATAAGAAGCGATTTCTCCTCTGGAGCTAAGAATGGAGTTCCAGAGATTCCAAGTTAATGCACTTCCAGTCTTATGAAATTGGTTCTTTACCTAATGAAATAGATATAATTGAAATTTCGGATTTAACTATCCCTCCTTTACATTTATATCCAATTAAGATAATCAAAGTATTTATGTATTTGTAAGTATTACATTATCATTGCGGTTTACTTTTTTTTAATACGTAATAAAAACCTGTGTTTTATTTCAACATTGGAATTCGGATAAAAACCAATAAGACTGTTTTCAAGAATACATTCTTAATATCGATCTTAAAAGAAGAATTTCATTAAGAATTAATTCTTGATTTAAGGTTTCTAACAAGAACAAAATCTTGAATTCGATCTAAAAATGAGAATTTATTCAAGATAACAATCTTAAATGCGATCTTAAAAAAATTAGGATTTTGTTCTTGAATTAAGAATTTTCGCATTTAACAGACTATAAAGATTGAAATGATTTGATTTTGAACGTAAAATCTTGATTTTAACACGTTTTTTCCCTTTAGTGTAGTTTAAACTTAACAGTTGTTAATCAGTGCCCCATAAAAATAATTCAATACTTTGGCAACATCACGATAAATGTTGTCAAATTCATATCGTTTCTATTGACAGTTCAAACGCCCAACTTTGTGCCGTTATAGATTGTTTACTGATTTATAGATTTGCTGGCTTAAACACATGTTTAACCAAAAAGAGAGTTTAACTTGCACTGATTTATTAGCCCTTATTAACATAAAATGTAAAATAATAATCATAGAAACTTCAAAAAACAATCTAAAGTCGGTAGCTTGCAGCTACGAAAATTAATTATTAAAAAAGGAGATTAATTCTGGAAACCAACAAGAATGAAATTTAGATCGTCTATTGTAATTGATATATGCTTCAGACTAGTGGCCTCAAACAACCGATAGTACTATCGATACTACTAAGGGTTTTTGACTATCGTATCACCATCGATAGTTTTCAAAACTGTCGTAGTTTTTTTTCTAAAATTATTGTTTTTCAATCCAAATTTTGGTTTTTGAATTAGGCTTAAGTTCATCAAATTTAATTTTCATTAAGTTATTTTTATTAAGAAAGAAATTTTACAACATGAAATTAATAAAAATTTGTTGATAATTTTTCATTCTTGTCTGAAGCTGGGCTCGAACCCAGGCGTTTTTACGGACTGGTTACCCTTACATGTTTCAATCGCAGCCACTCGATCTCTTCAGAGGGGTTTGCCGTTTAACACTCACAGCCATCGACGACTGCTGGCAGTCAATACTTAAACATCAATCTTTAAACCAAATTGTATTTACAAAACACTTGGTAGATTGAAATTTGCTTTTTGAATGATTATCCATTTTAATTGATTTACTTCCTTAAGGCCGTGTCAGATAAAACTTTTGCTTCGCGTTGCGTTACATATACGCTTTGACATTTGAGTTAAATGTACATGTTTATATGGCACTTGTCACATAAACTGCTTTTAACGCAAAGCGAAGCGAAAAGTTGGGCAACTCTCATCTTTTTGCGCGCTTTGACAGACAATCTTCTAGTATAATTTTTTTTATTTATTTTCTTTTTAACACACAATGTGTGAGTGTTGTCAAAGTTTTTATTGTGACATACACTTTTTGCTTTACGCTTTTCTGTCAAAGTATATGTAACGCAACGCGAAGCGAAAGTTTTATCTGACACGGCCTTTACTTCTGTTTTACGTACTTTTTGTCAAGAATTCTTCTTGAAGTCCAAAGTACATTTTTATTTGTTTTTGTTTTTAATTTTTTTCTTGTTGACCTTTCTCAACACAACTTGAAGGACAAATGTAAACATAGAGCTTGTGCCTTAGCTGTTTAACAATAGTATTGCGGTTATTTTACTGAACTGTTCATGGTTTTTTAATCCAAATTTTGATATTTCAATTAGGCTAAAGTTCATCAAATTAAATTTTCATGAAATTATTTTTATGAAAAATTATTGTTTTACGATAAACTTAGGTCGTTTAACAACGTTTGACAGTGATACAACTTTTGTAATTATACCCACATCGCAATATTGGAGAGGGTATAATGTGTTTGTGCTGATATTTGTAAATCCTTAAAAAAATGGTCCACCCTATTTTTATACCAATCACTTTTTGAATCGATTTAACGATGTCCGCCCGACTGGCTGTTTGCAAAGTACAGTTCGCATTTTAAAGACAATAGTGACATACACCCATTTCTGTCTTCTATCAACATTCATCACTGATGACCAAAAAAAAAATTTTCTAATGAATATTTTAACCAAAAAATCGTTTTAATTGGTATAATAGTTCGTGGGCTTAATATTCAAACCTGCTAACTCCTTCTCAGCACATTTAACAGGAGAGACAAAAAATATTTTTTTTTTGCAGCTTGAGAGAAAACCAAACATATAGTTTGTTTTAAACACTTCAAGACTCAAATTGAAGAAAAACTTCATGCTGGTCGCACAGAAAAATTAAAAATTGTCTCTTACCACTAGGATTTTTTCCCGGGATTTCCAGTCCCGGGAATTTCAATTATTATATTTCCCGCTTTCCGGGGATTTTGCTTGCGGGAGGCCGGGAAACAAAAAATTGCTCATAGTTTCAGAAAACAGCTATTTTTACTCTGAAATTTAGTTTATTTTCTCTAAAAATTAGCATCTGTGTATGGGTTGTCGATTAGATCAATTACAAGAAGTGAGTACACACGTAAATCAATGTCTCTTGCTGTAAAAAATCTATTAAAAGTAAAATTGGCAGTGCAACAGCTGATATTTAATAAATTTAGTGAAGTGATGAGTTGATTAAGAACATATTTTCAAAATAAGATGCAGGCAGTAAATTCTCATTGTCGATGGACAAGTCTTAAAAATAGGAGATACCTAAACATATCGCCCCTTTATTGCAACACAGTCATAACTAAAAAAAAAAAAAATCAAGCTTGGCAATATACCCGGGAAGTGCGGGGAAACCGAAATAAAATCCATAAGGAAACTCGTGTAAAATACTTTAACATACAATTTGAAAGACACATGGTCCTAAAGATTACAGATGGGCGTAATGAAAAGAAAAGGTTAGTAAGAAGTAATCCGCTATTTTTGCCATCAACCTTGACATCAGAAGCATGCAACAACGGTGAACTTTTAACTATTTGTCCGACCTCGGTAAAAAAGTAAACGAAATTTTTTGGAAGCATGGTAATCAGTAAATAAAATCAGAAATATACTCTTTCACGACTCACTAAACGCTTTGAGTTTTAAGTCGTAAAAAAATGTTAATATATTTGTTGCCGCCTCTGGCAAAAACAGCTAAAATTAGTTTTACTAGTTTACATTACTTGTTAGAAAATAATCTATTATAATGAACTATTTATTAAACGTTCGGAGTAAACGCTACCCGCGCCATTTACAAAACTCCATTTCTTTTTTTATTAGTTATAAACCTTGCTCTTACTAGGCTAGCGTGGTATTTGTACTTAGCCCGAAAGAATTAATAATTATTAAAAATTAACAGCCGTATTCATAAAAACTTATTGATGATTAATTGACCGTTTTTAAGCAAAACTTGCTAAAGTTGTATTCATAAACGAAAAATAGTCTATTGAACCTTTAATTAGCCATTCATAAAGTAAAAAAATTTATTGTTGGATTTGCCCTTCTTTAAACCAAAAATAAAATGACATTTTGAAAGGTGTTTGCATATTATGGTATCATTTATGTGAAATAAGTTGAAAAATAATGACAAAATGTTTTATTTATTACAACGGACATGTTAAATACATTTTACTAATTTTTTTTTTATATTTTATACAGCCTATTTAAAGTTATATTGATAATTATTTAAAAAAAATTATATGATTTAAATGAATATGTTCAGGGACAAATGCAGATATTCTCTTTAATTATTTACTAAATTGTTGCAACTAGTTGTTTTTTTTTGTTTAAAACAACAAATTATTGTTCAAAAATATAAAAATGAACATATCATAGTAATAGTGATGTTAATAAAAAGTAAACAATTTTTTTATTCGAATACTTTCTTATCGTATATTTAAAAAAGGTTCAAACAAAAGTTTTTATGATACCTTTCGGAAACATTTTGTTCAGAAACTAAAATAATATGTAGTTTTATTTGATAAGAATAATTTTGAAGGGGTACAATTAAAAAAAAAAAAAATTATAAAAAATATTTAAATATAGAATATCATGTAAACCGCATAGAAGTTTCATGCATCACTAACAATAAAATGGCAGCCAAATATAAAGAAAGTTGCCATACTTAAACAGAAAATCGCTGCAAACATTTAATAGTAAAAAAGCTGTTATTGTACGTTTATGAATACAAGTTTTTATAAGAGGTTTATAAGACAAAAAGCCTGTAATAGTTATTACATACTATAAGCTTAAAATAAGAAATTTTTTATGAATATGGCTGTAAAGCTCTAGTGGTTTCCATACCAAAAAGTGAGTTAGTTGTACATGTATTTTATTAAATTGTTATTTTATACTTTCTCTAAATAATACCATATGTATATAATTTTAGGAATTTTAATATAAGAAACATTGGGTGAATAAATGTATATTTGAATTTGATCCCGTGTCTTCTTTATTCAATTCCAGTGGAAATCATTAGCGAGGCGTATTCCTCCTCATCGCAAAAATATTTATTAAAATATTTTATGAATTAACTTTTTGATCTCATATCTTGAGTTTCTCAATTTTTGTTTGTTTTTATTATTGTTTTATGAATTAAATTGTTATGTTTATGTTATCTTTTTATCTTGTATCTAGAGCATAATAATACGGAATTTGCATATAAAAGCGTAAGGTAATAATAATTAAAGTTCCGCTTTCAATCTTCAATTAATTTTTGTAGTATTTAAGCACTTATTTAACTTACTTTGAAAACAAGTTCCCTTACGTTTGTTTATAAAAGTTTTTTTCAACAAAAAAATAATTGATTTATTTATTACATTAATTAAATTTACATAATCTTTAAACAATTTTTTTAATTAATAATAAGCTACTAATGTTTTTTTGTGCGACCAGTAGTATCCTTCTCTACCATACGGCATCAAAATCTCAATTTGCTAAAAAGTTTGCATATTAATCCGACGTGTTAGTTATTTATAACCAAAACAAAATGATTCTTAGATATTTTGGTAAAAATATAAAATATTTCTTATTTTCCTTGGTTACGATAACTACAAAATATATTTAATTATAACTGTTGATTAAAACCTTTATCTTAAATTCATCAATATTAATGGTTAAATATGATGTTTTCGTCGTTTATTTTACAACTGTTAGGGTCGGTCCCTGGTTCTATTGGTTAAAAGTCTCTTACTGATTTTGTTAGAAATGTTTTGTATTTTGCAGGAAATATTGTAGGTTTTGAAGACTTTCGAAATTATAGATTGTTATTAATGGTTTTAAGAAAACTATTGCAAACTATCGATAATTTCCGACATGCCATCACTTCACTTCACGCACACATCAAATTGTTCTGTTTATAGAGCATTTTTTAGGATTCACGAAAACCGCTATGAAGCATCTCTATAAAGCAATGGTAAAAAATAAAGGTCAAATAACAAAAATGCATACAGATAGCAATTATTTTGCGTAGAGAGTCAAAATAAATGCTACTATGATTACAAAGTATGCTATTCAATAACAAAAAGGCACTTGCTCGAAATACTCGAACTGCCTATTTAATGATTTCGAAACGTCAGCATAGAAAATTATATTTAAAACAAAAACAAAATTCTATAATTTGTTTTTGTTTTAAATGGAAATTTCTATGCGCAAGTTAACGTTCGAAATCGATGAACAGGCTGTAAATGATGGTAGCCACACTCGCTTGAGGAGAAGAACTATGCAGCACTTATCCGGTTAGAAGAGCGCTAAGCAGCTATGTGTACGGGAACCGTGATTAGGGGAATTTTCGTCCGGCTTTAGCAGAACGTTACTTAAGAATTCGAATAAGATTTGATTAATTATTTTTAGTTCATATTCTTATAAAACTATGCACTTCATATTATTTTATAACATTTTTTTATTCAAATCATCTAAAAAATTCTTTAGAAATAAAATCAATTTGGGTTTTTTTTAGATAATATTTTCGAGTCAATACAATACAAATGTATAAAAAAATTAAAGGTGCAGTTCATTTAAAAAGTGAGTTTTTAAAAACCAGACAGTTTAGCGAAATTTGTTAATATATTTCAACTCAAAAACTAATTGATTAAATTTTTGCTATTATAAAATGAAATTTCTGACATTAAGAAAAATATCGTAGATTCTTATTTTGGCTCCATATTTTTTTATCTTTTACTGTGCGTACTGAATGTATTTTAAAAGTAGACTCCTTTAATTAATGCAGCTGAAAATGTTATGCACTTCCAAAGCGTAAAAAAATCAATTTTGATTCTGAATAATTTCTCTCCTCGTGTTTTTTTTTCATTTTCTTTTTGTCAATGTATAATTCTGATTTGCAACTATGATTTTCATTTGCATTTTACAGCAGGAGCAGAGCAAAAAAACAAAAAAACTTATGTTAGGTTTTTGCCATTCAACTAAATAAGAAAAAAATGAGTAAAAGCAACGACAAATTGGAAATTTACTTAATGCATGGAAATAGTAGTAATACCAATCATTCGTCGAATGGGGAAAAAATGTAAAAAGTGAGTAGTTAAATTTATAAAGTCATGTTTAAAATTAGAGATAAAACATGAGATCAAAAATATTATTTTGTCGGAAAACCATGACATGTTCCAAGGCAAGCTGCAACAAACTATTAAGGCCCACACACGATCAAACATTAGTAGAAACATGCGCTTGGGATTTTGGCAGAAATGTTTCATCTACTAAATACTTTGATTGCTCTGACTCCCGAAGAAGCTAGCAAGGTCGTATTGAGCTGCTGTTACTTAAACAATTGTATAAAGAAAGAGATGGGTCCGGTTGTCACAGGTAGCTCAATTACGGATGACGTTTCTGGAATTTTTTTTTTCATTTGCAAAACTTTCCCAGAAATTTACAAATGAAAGCGTAAAACGAAGTAATATACATATATTGCTTAAGGGACTTGAATTGAAAGCAATTGTTCTTAAGATCAAATTTTCAGAAGTTTTTTATTCAATAAATATTTTTTTTAATTCCCTAAGCTAATCCCGCGAAGCTCTACGCTTGACGCAGAGTCTCTGGCGGGAATCGAACTCGCAACCCCGGCGCTGATAGACAAGCTCACTACCAGGGGCACTCAACATACATATATTGTTAGAAAAGTATTTTAATTACACAAATGTGGATAATATATCAATATTTTTTTTTTTATAATTGAACAAAAACTAAGAATATATGTATAAGGGTATTCATTCGGTTAATCGTTAATCGGTTAACCGATTAACTACTACCCGATTTTCGGGCAATTTTCGATTAACGATTAAACCGGTTAATTTATGTCGATTAACCGATGTAACAAAATTTATTAGTTTTTTGTAGTATCATAACATATTTTTTTGTGTTTTTAATTATTTGTTTCGTCTCATATAAAAAAGGTATATGTTTGGAATATATTTTTCATACAATATATTTCCTTCGAGCAATAAATTCTTTAAACACAGTACAAAAACAGAATCTAGGGGTTCGGAAATAAATTTTTTGTAGAATGTTCGGTACTGAGCTTTGCCAGGATGAGTCAGATGATGACCTGACAAAAGAAGAAATTCTCGATTGTAACACAAACAATCTTTAACAAAATTAGCCGAAATAATGTCATAATGAAAGACTTTATATGTTGAAAAAATCCTGGAAAAGGACTGATAAATTAGATAATCTGTATCATGATACAAAGAAACCAAGATAACGCAAATGAAATGTTTCTGCGCATCTACGTCACATCAGCGTAAAAGAACAGCTAAAATATAGAAACACAAGCAAACAAACATGTGTATAATATGGTAAATTGACGCCACATTATACAGTTTAATTTTGAACACATGTGCAATGCGTAATCTTGTTTTTATCATTCTTGAATCTGTATTATGTGTTGCTTCCAATTTTTCCAACATCTTCGATAAGTGAAAGAATTTTTTCCAAGTCAAGTTTTATCAAAACTAAAGAAAAGAATCGCTTAAATTCTAAACATTTAAACCAAATTGTTTTCCAAAAAAATTATTTCATAAGATCTTAAACTATTGAAATAATTATTAAAAAATCTCACAGTTCATTTTTTAATATATACATAACTAGCGGGCCCGTTGCCTGCTTCGCACGGCAAAACAAAATAAGAAAAGAAACACACATGCGTTATCGGATTTCAACCAAACTTCATATAAACCATATATGGGCCACTGCTTACATAGTGTATAAGTTTGGTTGAAATCGCACGACGCGTTTATGATAAGTTCGGCGACGTACATATACGGACTTATTTTTATATATATACATAATAAAATACATTATAAAACAAAGATGCCCAGTAGTGGCTGATATCAGCAAATGAAACTCACACGTATACTTACGCTCTTTTGTTTGATCGTCAATCAACCAATAGGAAATCAGCATGTTGAGTGCGAGAGACAAACTACACTGGCAGAACTTCTGTGTCTTATTTTAATCGTCATCGAGACTGCTGTGAGTTAACACATAAATTGAAATTATTGCGATTTATTAATGATGTCAGTCGAAAATTATTTTATGTTACAAAATGCTTTTGATGACATGCAATGTCTTATTTGTCATAAGACATTTAAAAAAACTAAGAAATATAATTTAAAAAAACATTTTGAAGATGTTCACAAAGACATGAATTATTTGCAAATAAATAAATAAATAAATACATTCACAAAGAGTATTACTAAATTAAGGAAAAAATATTGTATTCTATTAATTTGTAATTTTCAAATAATATCTACATTGTTTTGCATTTAAGCTAACGATATGTGTTTTGTTTGTGAAAAAAATTCTTTGTACCTGAAAAGGGTCACTTTTACTTTCGTTAAAAAGACGTACCTAAATGCAGAAATTATTAAGAAAAAATAGCCACAATAATTTGTTGGTATTTTGTGCTTGTAAAAATATTTTTGTTTCTGTACCAATCGCGTCGGTGGGTTTTTTTTCTTTGAAAACACTTTTCTTAAGTAAGTAAAAATATTTAAAAAACAAGTTAAAAAAAGTCTTGTTTTCCTACAATTTATGTGTAAACCTATACACATAAAAGCAAATGTGACAGCAGGTAAAATTTTTGGGTAAGAAGATGTGTTTTATTGATGTATTAATGAAACTTGTTGGTTTCGCACTATTTTTATTGCTTACTTTTTTATGCCACAAACTCGAAATTTTACAGGGAAGGTTTTTTTTTTAAATAAAATCAGTTTGAATAAATAATATTTACATTATAAATTTTAAAATAATGGCTTTTTTCAAACTGATTTTATTTAAAAAAAAACTTCCCTGTAAAATTTCGAGTTTGTGGCATAAAAAAGTAAGCAATAAAAATAGTGCGAAACCAACAAGTTTCATTAATACATCAATAAAACACATCTTCTTACCCAAAAATTTATAAACACTTCGAAGAATCTTTTTATTCCGAAATATATCATACTATCCAGATGTCCGCATATATAAATTATATATGTATGTATTATAGATATATATATACCAATCAATACATTCATCAAGAGAATTACTAAAATAAATACATTCACCAAGTGTATTACTTAAATATGTACATTCATTAATTTTAAATTTCCCTTTTGTTAAACAAAGAAACAGAAAAAAAATGACAACACCCGTCACACATGTGCTTTCGTCGCAATCACGCTGACGACTAAATAAAATGAATAGCAAATTGTTTTCTTCCAGTGTTATTTCGTCACTCTCACCAATACTACTACCGTGGGCATCAATGTTATAAAATATGTTTTTCATATTTATGAGTAACTTCTTTGTTTGCTCGTTTTAGTTCAAGAATTGTTTTGTTCGTTATGTCATGTCTTTTTTTTTTGCTAAAAAAACTCCAATAATAAATAAGTTTTGCATTTTTATTTATTGAAATTGTTTAATTTATAACAAGACTTTATTAATCGGTTAACCGATCAATAACAAAATTAACCGATTATTAACCGATTAAACCAAAACCTCGGTTAATTAATCGAGCGATTAACCGATTAAAGCAAAAGCCCGATTAAATGAATGCCCTAATATGTATGTATATATTATTAAAGTGCCTTTTAAATTGTTTAAGAAACAATATTTTGTTAACTTTGATAGCTTCCAAGGCTGGATAAGGTTGGTGGCGGAATATTTATCCACAATTTAACACAGGTCTCATATGAAGACTATTCTCAAGAAGCTTAGAAGTATCGAATAAATGATATTGTGAATGAATTATATGGTCTAATTAAACTTTATGTGGCTAGAAATTACACTATTAAATTTTGTAATACCCGGTCTATAATTTACCGTACGTCCTATATAAACCTGTCAATTAATAATGTTATCATGAAATTTGGTTAAATTTATTTTTATGATGATCGGCCTAGATCTTACGAAAAGTACTTTATAACCATTACTGCTATAGAAATAACTGTGGCGAATTTTTTGATGAACAACTTATAATTTACCCCCTTCTGGAAATCTCTTTACATGCCTAAAACCAAAACGAATCACGATATTTTTTTGTTTTAATATCCATAAAGTTTTATATGACTAGAATTAAAATGATCGGTCCATAAAACTATGCCACAAAAAAAATGAACCTCAAAAATTAGATATATTTTAAGCTAAATTGGGGCGGCTGGACACGAATATGGCATTCATTTATTTTTCTTTTGTCTATGAAAATTTTGAAATTTCTAAATTACATTGTATATTAATAAATTATAATTCTATTTCTTCGGAAAGATTAGAAAACTCGAATATATATGATAAAGGGAAATAAATCCTAACAAATTGATTTGCAAATTGGTAAGACAATACAATATAAAGAGATCTCGTAATATTGATGAGATTTCGGAACCACGTATTTATAAGTCATTAACTTATGTACCTGGGTTTTCGGAAAGATCAGAAAACTCGAATATATATGATAAAGGGAAATACAGATTGGCACCTAAGGTGAATAATAAAACTAAGGATAGATTAAAAAAGTCAGATATGTCTAATTTAGTTTATAAGATTCATTGTGGTGGCAATGATAATGAACAATGTAGGAAAATATATGTAGGAACAACTGGGACAAAACTTAAAATTAGATTAGCAGGACATAAACATGACCAAAAATACAGGAATTATAATTTAGCCATTTAACGGCGTTATCAACCCATTTTAGGGATTTTAATCATTATCCTGATTTTGAAAACACATCAATTTTGAATACGCAGAGTTTTATGAAACGAAGATATGTGGTAGAAATGTTGCAGATAAATAATGTTCCATTTGAGAAAATAATTAATTTTAAAAAAGATACTGAGGGATAAGCTCAGATTTTTAGACATTTATTGAATAAAAATAAATAGGTTGATGGAAGGGATAATTATAAATAGGTATTTGTCTTTAATTGTTTGTTTAATAAATTTCAGATGGCATAGCTCAGTTGGTGAACTTTTATTAAATGAAAATAACTTTTGACGGAAAGGGACATTAAAATATGTTTTAGGCTTTGAATATATTCAAAATTTTGTTTTTCCTTTTTGTTTGTTTGTTTGCCTTTCTGTTTAAAGTTTGTAGAATGGAGTTTTAAATTTCTTATGAAATTTATTTTTCCATGTTTTATTTTTCCATTTAATTTTAATTTTTTATTTAATTTTATTATAAAAATTTTCTGAAGAAGATTTCCAACGGAAATCGAAATATTGAAAATAAAAATTAAAATATTTTAATTAATTTTTAAAAAAGTGACCTTAAGCTTAAGTAATTTATTAAGAATAACATTGTATTTTAAAATATGTAAATATTCATTTGATAACTCTTTGTTTGTTCTTGGTCTACATTATTAAAAAGTGCCCGAACAAGGTTGACCAAAATCTGTTTGGAATCTTATAAATTTTAAGCCATGGACTCGACACGTTTTTAAGTCTACGTGCTTTGTGAAATTAACGAAATTTGGTGAGGGCATGGAGGGGTATTTGTCATTCGGTGAGAAAGTTAAATGGAGGGATCCAATTGATCATATGAGTGATTGCTATATCTGCATGACCAAAGTGCACAGCGGAAAAAATGGCTTTGTTATTTATCCGGATATAAATCAATTTATCTCCATTTCTAAAGCGAAAACTTACAGCATTGAAAGTAACATCAGATAATGAAGAACAAGATTTAAATCTGAGTTTTAATTCGTTACGTCACACGAATATTAAACTATGGGTCAAAGGGCACTTAATGATTTACATCGTTACTTAAACTTGTCAAAAGAGAACTCGAAATTACTCGCTTCATGTTTTAAAGAAAGAGGATTTTCAGAAACAGAGACACAAACGTTTTTTTTACTATCGCGATCACTCCAGGATATATGGAATTATTTTCAGAAAGTAGTTACTGTTTTTTTAGGAAACAACAGAAGCCATAACGATAACTGTCGGTGGAGGGTAACAAAGATTCGTCACAGCTAAATATATCGCACTCAAACTTGTTAACATTCACTTTTTCACGAATAATAATAATTATTTTTTATTTTACAATAAAGTGCTTACCTCCCTTGAAACTTCAAATAGGGTTGAATTTATCAATTTAATATTTTTATAAAACAAAGCTACAATCATACACTTCAACATGTTATGGTTATTTAACCCAAATTATTGTCACCAGCAACCATATTACGGTTAAATTCATCCACCCAAAAGCCATAAACGTATTACGGTTATCTCCAAACATGTTATGTTTTATAATAACAATAATATGCTTGAAACTATAGAAACTAAATTATGTTGGTTTTGCTCTTAACAATAGTTGAATGCTTTTCAATTACATAATATGGTCAACATTGACCATATAATTGTTTATTTTGAACATAATAGGGTTACTTTTGTCCAAACTCTGGAAAAATGTTAAGCATATTATGGTTAATATGATTAATTGTGAAAAAATATACTGAATTTTTACCATATTATGGTTGATTTCGTGCAATTTTTTTTTAATTTTAACCATATTATGGCCATATTTAACCATAAGCCATACTCTACTTGCAAACATTATCGTTGTTTAAATCTAATCATATTTTTCTGCGTATATTTATGCATATTCTGGGTCATTCAGAAGTTCTAAATCGATTTAGTCATGTCAATCTGTCTGTTTAAATCACACCTTCAACGACTCAAAAGAAAAGAAGCGTATTTGCGTAAAATTATTTTAAGCAGTTAGGGATTGAATTCCAGCCCAATCGGATCGGTAGGCAATGAGGTTTTCATCCAAATGTTGAACAACCTCACTAAAAAATGTTGACGGATGTTGTGCATTGATAACCAAGTTGCTTGTACCTTATTATAAAATGTTGGCTCTTGCCGATTTCCAGGTATAAATAAATCCATAATGCCTTTAAACGGGAAGTTCCACGCTCACTTCTTCAATCCCGTTTTCTTTTTGTGAGAGGTTGTGTATTTGATGACAAAATTGCTTCAACCTAATTTGGAAACTTTGGCTCTTGCCGTTCTCCAGATATACGGAAATCTATCATTTCTTTGTATGGGAGGTGCCACGCCCACTTATCCAATAACAGCAACTATTTGACTGTTCTCGTGTATTGACACCCCAGCAGTGTGTACAAATTTGAAAAAATTTTCTCCAACCGCTTTTCACATACAAAGAAATCTTTTTGAGACACGCCCACTTTTCCAATCCCTCCCACTTTTTGCCAAATGTCATGTATTGAGATCAAAGGTATTCGTACCCAATTTTGAAATTTTGAATTCTGCGATTCTCCAGACATAGAGAAATTTATTGGCAACTTCTCCAATCCCGCCAATTTTTCTGAGATTCTGTATTAATAACCCAGTTATGTGTACCAAATTGGGAAAAAAATTTCTTGCGGATCTTTAGATATTTATAAATCATATTTCCAAATCCCACGCTCACTTCTTAAATCTCACAAATTTTTTAAGAATGATTGTGGATTAATTACCCAGTAATGTGTACCAAATTTGGAAAAATTTTCTCCTACCGTTATTCAGCTAAACAGAAAATCCTATTGTTTTATATAGGAGGTGCCACGTACCTTGTCCAAATCAGCTCACTTTTTGACAGATGCTGTTTATTGATATCCAATTTATTTGTTTCAAATTTGATAACCTTAACTGTAACCGTTCTCCTGATATAAGGGTATTTGTCTTTGTACGGGAGGTGCCATGCCCACTTGAAAATGTAGAAATATTTTAAGTCTATGTTAAGCGCCGTGTAATCAGGAAATTACTTTGAAATTCCAGGCAAATCGGTTCAGCAGTTTAAGAGGATATAGGAAACAAACAAACGCTTGTGATTTATATCGGAAATCGGAAAGTTTGGGGAAAAATGTTTTTGATTTCCTTTTTTTTACTGTATTGATGTTTCTTCTCAACAGCACATTTCAGCAAATTTTCAGATTTTTTTGGCTTATGGTTACAGAGATATTGAATATATAAAAAAATCGCGTTATAAGAAAACTATGTTCAAATAAATACTCATGTTGTTGATGTTTTTGTTTAAACTTTGATATTGTTACAAGTATAACTGTTGCTTATGATTCTTATACGCTTAACAGTTTTAGGCCCGTTTTCACGACTTAACGATAGCTAAATGTAGGAAGTTATCGAACAGATAATGAGTTTTTAATTATCACAAGTTCTCTTTAACCTAAAAGTGAAGGATAAGCTAAAGAGAGGAACGTTCTACCCTTAACTTTTGTCGTAAGGTTTAGATTTGAGATTGCCATATTATATTCACATATTTTTTATATATAGCAACTCCAATTATACGTACATTTTGTATATGTAAAAAAAGTACGTAGTTGCTAGTTCGTATGTTTATTTTGGCAAAAATAATCGGTATTTTCTTTAGTATTGCCACTTTTTTAAAAATGTTAAGTTTATTTTATACATAAGTTGTGAAAACGAAAAATAGTTAAAGGTAACTTTATTCCTCACTAGTGCTAAAGGTAGCGTTAACTATATCGAACTTTAAAGGTAAGTCGTGAAAACGGCCTTATTTGTTTTAATATCTTTAGTTTTTCTTAAATCTTTATGGATGAAGTTTCCTAATGATCTGGCCTAAGCAACCAGTGAAATGCTGATAGGAATAGCTTATCCCATCCACAATAAATTTCAAGTGTTTTTATCAAGAATAAAAACTGGTAATTAAGCACGAATAACAAAATCTTTTAAATAAAAATTTTGTATTCCCAAAAATTACTTATGATAAATACTCATAACTTTTCCAATAGTAGTCCAAACAGAATCACTTTCTTTTGTAAGTTTTCTTTTTTTGTCTACTATCCAATAAAAAGTAGAAAGATTTTGCAGATTTTGCACAGGCTTGGATGCGATTTTCGGGATTTAATATTTTAAATAAATTTTTTTTCAGTTTATACTCTTTGATTTTCTTAAATTTTTTTATGTAAAACTTAGTTTTTTTTCACAAATTTTAAGACCTCTTTGGTTTGGGATTCAAATAACTACTATTTTTCTGATTTTTTGAAATTTGGCTTATATCGAAAATTTTTTTTTTAACAAATTTCAAAAAATCAGAAAAAACCAAAGGGGTCTTAAAATTTGTGGAAAAAGTCGAAGTTTTACATAAAAAAATTCAAGAAAATCAAAGATTATAAACAGTGAAAAAAATTTATTGAAAGTATTTAATCCCAAAAATCGCATCCAAGCCTGTGCAAAATCTGCAAAATCTTTCTACTTTTTATTGGATAATAGACAAAAAAAGAAAATATACAAAAAAAATTTTTCTATTTGGACTAATATTGAAAAAGTTATGCGTATTTATTTGAACATAGTTTTCTTATGGAGCGATTTTTTTAATATTCGATATCTCTGTAACCATAAGCAAAAAAATCTGAAAATTTGCTAAAATCTACTGTTGAGAAGGAACAGTAAAAAATAAAGGAAATCATAAAGCAATGTTTTTCTCGAAACTGTCCGAATTCACTTGGATTGCCCCAGATATAATAGATAATAAAGTTCCAACCGAATACGACATTTCTCAACTAAATGTAGATAAATTTAGCATGCACAATTATTCGACTGCATTTTCATCCTAAATTTGGAAATATTATTATGAATTTTTCTTAACTTTTTTTAAAAAATAGCATATGATTTATGTTGCATTTTGGCTAAACTATTATGTAGTTAGTAAAAGCCTGTAAGAGCGTTAAGTTGATATATGAAGTAATGGCATGCAATAAAAAGATTAGTGGCTCTTACCATAAAAATTCGTTAAACTTCATATAATTCTTATAATATTTATTTAGTTTGTTACAGTTTTTATGAGAAGGATAGTCAAATGCTCGTACTTTAGAAATCAAATATGAAAAAGAAAAAATTAAAGTTTGGCAAAATAAAATGTAAGCAAACATTTTTTCGTTGGTGGTATTGCAAAATGGCCTAAATTCTTAAAATTTTTAGCAATATTTATATTTAGTGAGAACAGTTAAGTAAATTAAAACTTTTATTGTAATAAACTAAAAAGACCGAATAAAATTAATTGCTAATAAATAAAAAATGCATTTAAGACCTTTTAAAAACAGCTCTCATAACACTGTAGCAGAGCTGAAAATGATTGCAATCAAATTTTTTAATAAACTCGAAAACGGAAAATTGGTTGCATGATTTTAATTTGAAATCATACAACCAATTTTCCCATTTTGGATGAAATTAATTTTTTTTTAATAAACTCATGGAAATATGTGTTAATTCTTTAAAGTTATGCAAAAAGGTCTTAAGTCAGAAACTGGAGTTTTTGTAATTTTAAATTATTTTCTAAAGAGCAAATGATTGCCAGCAGTTGGGTTAGATTGAGGTTATTGATACCACGCGCAAGAGTAAAAAAACAAGTAAGAGTGCTATATTCGGCTATGCCGAATCTAATATACCCTTCACCATGGTGCGATAAGAACAGAGAGGTATAAAAACGCCGTTCTCAGTTGAAAACGGGAGTTTGTTGCTCAGAGTTAAAAGTTGGATTAAAGGCATTATTTGGTAAAACAATTTGTACTGGCACTCGAAATAGCGGTTGGGGAATCTTTTCTCTATTTTTAATATTATTTACAATTTTTATTTTGAAGCCCTTCTCTTCTATGAAGGATTTTATTTCATCTGGGTCCACGCATGAGTTAATGCCCTTAATTACTTTCTTAAGAACTTAACTACTCTTCAGTTGATATATGTATATAAAAACTTTTTTAAATTTGGTGATAATTTTGCGAAAATCATTTAAATCCCACTGTGATTTTTGTAAACGCTACCTGCGGTTGATTGGTAGTAGAATTGTTGCACACACCAGTGGCTGTATATGTTACAAAAACAACAGAAACAACACAGGGTTTTTTGCATTGCATTGTTATTGCTTAGAGCTCGAAATGTCAACCATCCTTAGTAAAACACTAACAAATCAAAACAAATACGCTCGAACTGTCAAAATCTGATGCCGTTTCGACACCGCCTGTGTTGATTCGCCTTGATATTAGCTTACCCTACAAGAAATGAATACGCGAATAGTCATATTTTTCACGTTGGTGTTAAAAAAATGCGACTATTCGCTCATTTATTTCTTGTAGGGCTTATATATATATATATATTTTTGCAATAATATATATAATTATATAGTATTGTAAATATAAACAATAAAATTTAATAACTTTTTTTGATTTGCAAAAAAAAAAAAACAAAAAAAATGGTGCAGCTCAAAAACCCTGGAATTATAATTCTTAATCTACAGACTCTTTTTGTCATTTGTTTGGGCTGGAAAACTCAAACTCAAAGGTGACTATAAACCAATTGATTTAAATTAGCTTAATATTTAGAAAATAAATAATTCTCTCCCTTAAATTCTCTTCTTTTCAAATCCCTACAATTATAATCATTCATTTGTGTGATTATAATTACAATCTTCATCAAAAGATTCTCCAACATCTTTAGTGCCCAACAGTTCTGTAACCAATTAAGGAAGATTGTTTAATGTTTGTGTGTGTCCCTAACACACAGAACTACACTTCTATTTGAAAGCTGGGCCGAACAACGAGTTGCGTCCTTTTGAGGGCTAATCATATTATTGTTTGTTGTTATTGTTGATTTTAAAGGCATACTTTCAGTAGAAATGTTTATGTGTACGGCTATTAACGACCCCTAACTACTTATAGAATTAAACATGATCTAGTGCGAGTAATTGGTTACGCTATTAAATATCACATCAACATCAACGGTCTCGTATGCATTTCCGTTCATCATTACTGCAGAGACTTAAAGAGCTCTCTACTTTTTTCACTCTCTTGTACTTCTTTTATTTATTTAAACACGAACTACCGGAATAAAGAAACAAAAATATTTGAATAAAATATTAAAATACAGTCAAACCTCGATTATCCGGCTCTCGTGGGACCGGCACCAGCACGGATAATCGAAATACACGGTTAATAGAGGTTATATTAAAATATACAGAAATTTATTATTTTTTATTTATTTTTATTTAGACATTCGATTTATGTAACTACAGATTCCAATATACCACATATTTTTATACAAAACATACAAATCGTCATAGAGAATGCAAAATCAAATTTGTATGTATCATCAAAAATATTAAAATTGGGATTTTTACTGATTACGCTTTGGTTAATCAAACTACATGTCTGCACAAGATTTGTACATTTTACAACGTTTTTTTTTTTTGCTTTTCCTGTAAACTTACAAGGAGTGATATTTGTTTTTGCATTTCTTCTGACGGAATATTTGTATATTTAAAATATTCTTTTATAGTACTTTGCCTCTTTGCTTTTAATTTTTCTCTCAATAATTGGTTTTGAATACGATGCATCTGGATTTTATCTGCTTCTGATATAACTGGAGAATTTTCTACAAACTTTAACAGAACATTACAGGCCTCTATCGCCTGTGTCAACGTTGGAGTTTCTATTTCAGTCTCTTCATCCTCGGAACTTGTGCTGTTATCGTTTTTCTCAGCTTGATTGACCATGCTAACGATTTCATTATCAGATAAAATTGCAAACGGTACGGCACCTGTATCACATTCAATCCACTCTGATATATCATCAGGGGAACAACCAAAGGGTATTTCTATATCTGATTGTATTATAGGATGATCACTCACTGCATCTTCAAAAGATAGTAAATTAGACCAAACGTTATGCAAGACCTGCCCGGATACAGCATCCCAAGAAACAGCTGCTACCCATATCGCTATTTTTATATTTATTGATTTAACGAATTCATGTCTGTTGCCTGCACATAAAAGTTTTTGCACAATCGACTTGCGATAATTGCATTTAAAACTTCGAATCGCTCCCTGGTCCATGGGCTGAATCAAAGATGTGCAGTTTGGCGGAATATATTTTACTACCACATTTTCTGACATCATTTCGCTTACATCTGGGTGAGCTGGGCAGTTGTCCAATAATAACAGAATTTTACAATTTCTTTCTAAACCATTTCGTTCCACATGTTCTCTAACTTCAGGTACGAAATGGTTATTAAACCACTCAAGAAAAACTTGTTGCGTTATCCAAGCTTTCTTATTGGATTTATAAATTACAGGAAGGTTTTGAACGTTTTTTGAGCTCTTGGCTTCGCACTTTTTCCAATAATCATCAATTTGCACTTATGAGTCCCAGCGGCATTGGCACATAATAAGGCTGTGAGTCTTTCTTTCGACTCTTTGTATCCCTCCATGGAATGTTCACTTCCACTGGCTAAAGAATATTGAGGCAAACATTTCCAAAATAGACTAGTTTCGTCTGCATTATAAATTTGTTCGTTTGTAAGTTTTTCCTTCTGAATATATTCTTTCAAATCCTCCACAAACATTGTAGCAGACACATAGTCAGCACACTCTTTCTCTCCCATTGACTTCAGTCTACGAATTCCGTGTCTCTTTTTAAATTTTTCCAGCCAACCAGATGAATACCGACACTCGGAATCAATGTTCAATTTAGCATGAAAAAATTTTGCTTTTTCAGTAATCATCTGTCCTGAAATTTTGAAGAAATTTGCTGCCGATTCCGTACTATGTATGTATAGCTTGTCTTAAAGTTGACTTACCTGAAATTGGTGTTCCCTTGAATCTTTCTTGCCGAAACCATTCGTTTAGTGCAAAATCTACTTTCGGAGTTTCGGAATTTTTGAGTGTATATCTATTTTTTAAACCGTCGATTGAATCACTTTTAGAACCATATAGCAAAATTTGTTCTTTATTTTTCACCAAATCGCGTACAGTTTGCGTACCAACTCCATATTTTTCAGACAACAACTTAACAGATATGTTTTTGTCGTAGTCATGAATCAAAGTAATTTTGTCTCTAATTGAAAGAACTTTTCTTGCTCTTTTTGGTAATTTACTATTTGAAGGAGCCATCATTCCACAACAGTTGTTAGCAGATCAAATTTCACTTACTAAATGAATAAAAATGCAAATACATATGTTCTTATGTGTGGGCACATGATCTTAAAAAGGGGAAACACCGGATTTAGATTTACATAATAAAAAACATATGAATGCTGCACGGATAATAGATGTAAAACACGGTTAATAGAGGTATAAATCTAAAGCACGGATAATAGAGGTTAATAACGGATAATAGAGGGAAAAAATAAAAAGAACCGCATGCCGGTTAATAGATGTAACCGATTAATAGAGGCCCGGTTAATCGAGGTTTAACTGTATATGAAAAAAATGGAAATTCTGTAAAAACTACCATTTTATTTGTTTTCAAAGGCCTCCCTATGACATCGACCCCTTTGCGCCAAATTATGTTACAACAACCAAATTTTACAGGACAGCCATTTTTCTACTTTTCTCTGCATTCGCTTGCAATATCAAAATGAAAATATAAAATCAATTTTTGGAGCAACGAAGTGGATTTCGCCTACAATATTTTGTCAGGTGACTTGTCTTTGAATGTAGAACAAGATTGCATCAAAAACTCAATTCCAAAAAAATTGGCATATACGATAATTTCGCGCAAAGGGGTCGACATTATCAATATTGTTTAAATCTCGATAAGTTACGCGTAGTTTATAATTTTACAAAAGCTGTTGTAATCGATTTTCTCAGAACTTTGTTTTTTTTTTTATTTTAACTTAGTGCATATAAATATGTCTGTATATAACTATATTTATACCCTTCACCACAGGTGGAAAAGGGTATATATAAGTTTGTCATTTCGTTTGTAATTTCTACAATATTGATCTTATACCCTATAAAGTATATATATTCTGGGTCCTTATGAGGAGAGATGTTGATTTAACGATGTCCGTCTCTCCGCCTTACGTTTGATATGTGTTTTCCGGAGACTCCAGACATGATAGCGGCTAGGTTGTTTTACATTTATGTCACATATAGCCCACCACTTCTTGCTATTAAAATTCAGCAAGATCGGTCAGCAATTGGCTGCGATATGACCAAAAAACCACGACTGCCTCTAATTATTCCAAACAAAATCTCTTGTGGTTGTTGTTTTTTTTTTGTTGTTTTATTCCCTTCAAACATTTTTGAAATTTTTTGGCGATTGCTTGTTTGGCGATGATTACGCGATCCTTCTCAGGGAATACGAATCGCTAACCATCGCCTACGGCGATGAATATGCGAGCGCACACAAGTAGCGGCAATCAATTTTTGAAATTTTTTGACGATTGCTTGTTTGGTGATGATTACGCGATCCTTCTCAGGTAATACGAATCGCTAACCATCGCCTACGGCGATGAATATGCGACCGCACACAAGTAGCGGCAATCAATTTTTGAAATTTTTTGGCGATTGCTTGTTTGGCTATGATTACGCGATCCTTCTCAGGGAATACGAATCGCTAACCATCGCCTACGGCGATGAATATGCGAGCGCACACAAGTAGCGGCAATCAATTTTTGAAATTTTTTGGCAATTGCTTGTTTGGCGATGATTACGCGATCCTTCTCAGGGAATACGAATCGCTAACCATCGCCTACGGCGATGAATATGCGAGCGCACACAAGTAGCGGCAATCAATTTTTGAAATTTTTTGGCGATTGCTTGTTTGGCGATGATTACGCGATCCTTCTCAGGGAATACGAATCGCTAACCATCGCCTACGGCGATGAATATGCGACCGCACACAAGTAGCGGCAATCAATTTTTGAAATTTTTTGGCGATTGCTTGTTTGGCGATGATTACGCGATCCTTCTCAGGGAATACGAATCGCTAACCATCGCCTACGGCGATGAATATGCGAGCGCACACAAGTAGCGGCAATCATCAGTGTTTTTTATAACTTCCAATAGAATTTTTTTTGTCTTGTTGTTTTGTTAAGGTAACGGGAAAATAAATATTTGGTTTCAATCGCGATACGCGATGTTCACGCAAATCGCGATACGCGATTCGCGTGGTTGACACATGCGAACGTTTTCGCGATTCGCCAGAGGATCGCATTTAGCTTCCACGCGATGCATCGCAGCGATGTTAGACAACTTGCCGGCGATTCGCGGGCGATGATTCGGCGATGGAAATTGTTTGCAGGGTTTTAATGTGTTTAATTTTACGCATACAAACCCATACATATTTATGTATGAAGGCATTGCTTTAGTAGTTGTTGTTGTGTTTCGTTTCAGAAGCTGTTGCTACGTTTGATCTCTTCTTGTATTTTTCTTGGTTGTGGTTTTTTTGTTGTTGTTTTATACCCTTCGCCACAAGTGATGGATTTTATTTTAATGTGTTTACGCATACAAGCCCATACACATTTATGTATCCAGTTGGTCACGTCTTGAAGACATCCTCGAAGACGGATGCACGACAATGTCAATTTCTGCACGACATGTGAGGGACAGCGAGAACAGATCCTCAACGACATTTTCGAACAAGTGTCGCGAAAATCGTGCACGACACAAAGAAAGACAATGTTTTATATTCGACTCTTATAAGCAATCCTAAAGTTGACAGTGAAGTATTAACTGCAGGTAATCCATTTTCCAGCCCTAGGATAACTTTATCAGCATTTTTCAGTTTTACTGTTTAGAGCTAATTCGTAAATTTTATGTAGGTATTTAAAAGAATGTGTCAATTTTAAGAAAACCAAGCAAGTGATTGAATAGCATTCAAAAAAACTTTGTCGTACTGTCCCACATAGTCGATGTCGTCAACGGCAATCTGGCCAACTGGGTATATCATGTACATACCCAGTTGGCCAGTTGCCGCTCAAATAAAGAAACAATCTCGTAGACTCAATTTTAATAAATTTATGTTCCCGCCTGAGACTCGCAAGGCTGCCAGTTCGAATGTGGATGTCCCAGTTTTTTAAAAGAATTTTTTTTATTTTTTTTCATTTTTTTTATGTTCTAAAAAACGATTTTAAGATTATAAAATTTTAAAACGAATTTCAAACATCAACTTTGGCAAAAGAGGAAACGAACTTAGGTATATACAGTTTTTGATTTTGTCATATTCTTCGGCATGACGAAATGAAGTTGGCGTGGCTCAATTAATATTTTTTTATATCCAAAGAACGTTATTTATATAACTTTTTGTTCCTATCTCACCATGGTGAAGGGTATATAAGATTCGGCATAGCCTAATATAGCACTCTTACTTGTTTCTCTGTACAAACACTTTATGTTGTATTAGTGCGGAGTTAAAAGAACACGGCTGCACTCGGAATGTCAATTGATTACAGTTTTTACAGCTCTGCACTGTAATGGCAGTAGAAAAATTTTTTATGAATATAAAATTATTGTGTTTTATTGATGAATATATTATGCATTTGGGGTAGACACTCATGTAAGTTCGAAGGAAATGGGTATTACTCACGCTAAATATATAAAAAGGGATATAAATTCACTTTAAGCCAATTTTATTGGATGTAAAAGAAAGAAAAAAATGAAACAATGACACAGTTATGAAATAAGAATTTCAATTTAAATGCAATACATTTTATTAGCGGATATTAAACATTATTAAGTTATTAAATTGAATAAAAATTATATATAAAAATTTATTGCTAAAATTTCAACTTTTTTGATGACGTCGAACATTACTTTGGGTAGTAAAATCTAGTGGCAACCATTCGCACTGCTTGATAATAATTTTTCTTAAACAAAGCTGTGGAAAAAGCAAATAAATATGTTATCGTTTTGTTTTAATGTATTTGTTTTAAATATTAAAATAACTTTTCCTCTTTTTAACACTTATAATTTGACAACACTGAGATGCTGATTTAAAACAGAAACAAGTACCAACAAAAGGCGTGAATTCAGGGGGGGGGGGGAATAAGGAAATTTCCGCCCTCTAAGTTATAAAAATATGTTTTGTTTATTTCGATAATACAAGAATTCTAAATAATAATATATTTTTTTAAATGTACAAAATTTTTGGAAATCCACAACAAAAAGTTGTTAGCGAAGAATTTATTGGCTTTGTTGTAAGCGCATTTGAAGAGGCTTCAAAGTATTTTGATAATGAAGTTGATGCGTCAATTGATGCGAAGGCACTATTATCAATAGTTCTTAAAGCTTTGAGAAATTTTGGTCATGACCTGAAAAATTGTGTAGTGCCATTAATACAAAAAGTTGTATCACTTGTTAAAGAAACAACAAAATTTTGTAAATATAATTATCCCAAGCCAAATGCAGTTTTAGCAAAGTATTTAGGAGCAAAACTCTCTACATTATGCAACAAGTGAACATCGTATAGTAAAAGCTTTGGAAAAAATATCAGATTGGAAAGGTAGAGATACTTCATCAAAAGCCTTATATTAAGGAACTCACTTAGTACTTTTGAATTTATTTTCGGAATATACATTTTAAGTGTGATACTTATTGTAACACAGCCACTTAGTATCATTTTACAAAAGCACGGTATAGATCTTTAAAAAGGATCAAAACTTAAATCATTTGGCTTGAAGAGAAAAGAAAGAAAGCCGAAGAACAATTTAAGGCGATTTTTTAAAAAGTTAAAGTAACTTGCGTTCAAATCGAGGTTGGAATCGAAAAGACAAGATTTGAACGAAATAATCGCATCCAAAATGTTGAAGATTGCTACCGTGTTGTAGATTACATTCCTCTTATTCGAGCCTGTTCTGAAAATTACGTGATTTCAAATCACGTGTTTTTGAAATCACACGTGTGATTTTGTGGTGTTTTGAAAGTCATACCGTTTTTGTGTTTCTCGGTGTGCTTTCGGCAATTGAAGATCACACCAAAACACACAAAAACGGGACACTAAAATATCGCACGTGTGATTTAAGTAGGCACATGTGATTTGAAATCACTTGATTTGAGTAAAGGCTAAAGGCTCAGTTAGCCGGGAGTAACAGTAACGTTTCAAATCAGCTGATTCATTTTGTTGTTTGTAAAGCAATTAGAACGATTATAGTTAGCAGTAAGATGTTACGTCTTAATCTGTAAGAAATAGATTGGTCTTACTTTTTTACGGTAAGGTTACTTTTACTGTTACTCCCGGCTAACTGAGTCTTAAGAATATTTAAATTTTTCGTTTCAATGCTCGTCAGTAATGCTAGGAGCGAGAGGTAATTTTCTACCCTTCGTCAAATAAAAACATGGCTCAGATCAACAATGACAGAAGATAGACTGTACTATCTAAATTTGCCTCACAAGGAAATCAAAAATTGCTTATTTTTGAACTCGTGCATTGTTATTAAAGACGTTAAAAACCTGACTCAAAAGAAAAGTGTACGGAAATTTTTGGTACAAATAGTGAGTTAATTTGCTTGTATTTTTTGTTTTAACTGGTTTTAAGAATTGTGTTATTTTTATAAAAGATTATTTTAAGAAGTTTTAAATTGTTAAGAACTCTTTTCACAAACAAGAATATTTTTAGTGAATGTCCAAAATTTTGCAAATTTGAATTTAGCAAGCCTATTTATTTTTATGCCCATTAACTTCTTGTTATGTTGGTGTTTAGATTTAATTTCGTCTTAAAATATCTTATTGCAACATAAATTGTAATATCGACCGTAGCTCCCATAAGAATCCTAATCCCTTTTATAATGGGCACTATGTCATGGAAAAATTTTGTACCCCCTTTAACCCTTTCACGCACAAAACTGCTACGCAAAACTTTTTAACAATCTAAATTTATTATATGGTGTATTGAGATCTATTTTAAACATATATACAAATAAAATATTAAAAATGTTATCGGATTACAAGATATGGCTTGGGACAAATATGTCCCAATGTGCGATAAGGTATGACATTGTTTGCACTGAAGAGTAATTTTTAGTATTAAAAATAATTAGATTTTTTGGTATAAAAATAATTTTTATTAGTTATTTTGTTAATGAAATTCTTCAAAACAATTTCTGTTAGCTGTAAAACATAAATGAACATTACAGATTGCACATATATTTTTGGTTCGAATCTCTATTCCACTCTTAGCACATTGAACACATCGTTTACGTGATGGCGACTTTCATTAGGAGGAGGAGGTATTGACCGCTTGAGTCCTATATTTTGAATTCGTTTTTTATCATGGACGTTGAGGGCAGGGAGTGTTTCTTAATAGAAAAATTTCCAATCATGGCCCTGGCAACAACCTGCCTGAATTCAAGAGATGTAAGATTTTTACCTTCAATACATTTTTCAGAATACAGTTTTTCATATATAATGTATGCATTGTTCATTCCAATTCTTATAAATCGAAAAAAAGACGCTAGTAATATTTGATTTTCTGTTCACTTCGTATGTGACTTTCTTCTGGTCCATGAGATCTACACCACCCATGTTTTAATTTTACTTATGAACTATTTCGGGACACGTTATCTCTAGACATTGGGCTGATCCTACTTGTCTACGTTTTATCTATTACGGCACATTGAGCCTATTTCGCTGTTATTCAAGTGGAATATTCCTTCAATTTTATGAGCCTATATATAAAATAATTTTATGAATAAGGTAACTAAATTGTTAAAAATTATTTTTTAGTCTTCAGTAATTGCGGCCTTTTATGCATATTGGGACACCGGTGTCCCTTGACAAAAATTTCTTTGTTTAGTTACTTCAAAATCACTTTTTATAAAGAAAAACACTAAAACTAGAAGCAATTCTTACCATTCTAACAATATGTATCGAAATCCAGTTTGAAAAATACAAAATCGTATCGAAAAACACTTTTGAAAAAATTAAAAAAAACTTTGAACTTTATCAAAAACAAAATAACGATAATTGTCTTAGCTTTCTAGGGTAGACAATTATTAAAGGCAGTCTTTACCGCAAAACTGGATACAATATCCTCTGGCCACCCTACCTACTGGCCTACAGATTTGCAAAAAATCCCAGACTTAATAGACTTTGGAGTCACTAAAAACATAAAACGTGAGCAAATAACAGCTATTCCGTCTTTCGAATTAGCTTCTGATCACTCCCCGGTTATAATAAACATCAACAACATTAATCAACTTCCCAATCCGAAATTTTATTTCCCAAATAAAAACACAAATCGGCTTAAATATAAAAAGTATGTTAGCTCACATTTACCTCAAAATATTCCATTAAAAAATAATGATGAGATCGACTCAGCTGTAAATCAGTTTACTGAAATCTTGCAGTCTGCCGCCAAAATTGCTACACCTGTTAAAGTGACGCGAAACAAGACTTCATCAAGTTATTATTCGAGAAACATCGATGACCTACTAAAACAAAAAAGAGACATCCGGAGGCAGTGGCAAACCTACAGATCTCCCTCTTTAAAGCAACAACTGGCAACCTGTACAAAAGCTCTTCGTGCGGCATTAAAAGAGTCACGAGAAGCATTTCTTAATATGCAACTATCAAATTTGGACCCAACCGATAGAACAAATTATAGCCTGTGGCGAACAACAAAACAATTAAAATGCCCCACAACATTAGAATCACCAATTCGACTACCAAACGGTAAATGGGCCAGAAGTAACCCAGAAAAAGCCGATGCATTTGCAAACCATCTCGAAAAAGTTTTCACGCCCAATGTTTCTTCTAGCACTGATTGTGAGTTACAATCATTATGCCATTATCCACTTAACCCAATTCATTTTAGACTCCCAGAATTAAAACTAACCATTAAAGAGCTAAATGTCAAAAAATCTGCCGGCCATGACAAAATTACTGCCAAAATGATCCAAGAACTGCCCGAATGTGCGTTAAAAGTACTTATGTACATATTCAACGGTATAAATCGAACAGGGCATTTCCCCACAAACTGGAAAAAATCACAAATAATTATGATTCCGAAACCTGGCAAAGACTTAACACAAACGACATCATATAGACCAATTAGCTTGCTTTCAATATTATCAAAATTATTTGAAAAACTACTTCTAAGCATTATTATTGTTTATGCCAACGAACATCGTATTATTCCTCAGCACCAGTTTGGATTCCGCAAAAGTCACAACACAATAGAACAAGTGCACCGAATTGTCACACTAATAAGACAAACTTTCGAAGCAAAGCAATATTGTTCGGCTCTATTCATCGACATAGCTCAAGCCTTCGACAAAGTGTGGCACGAAGGGCTCATATCTAAAATATCTTGCATTTTACCACCTAGTACACACTTACTTCTTAAAAATTACTTGACAAATCGGTCATTTACAATCAAAGTAAAAGATACTATATCCAGATCCTGTTCTGTAAAAGCTGGTGTACCCCAAGGCAGTATTCTTGGTCCTTTCTTATATGTTTTGTATACTGCTGATATGCCAACTCACGTAAAAACCCAAACATTCACATTTGCCGATGATACTGCCATCATAAGTACCCATTCTTGCCCAGTAGAAGCATCAAAGCTATTGCAAAATCACATTAACGAACTTCAAATCTGGCTTAACAAATGGAAAATTAATGTTAATCCCGTTAAATGTGCCCACATTACATTTACCCTCAGAAAACATGACTGCACCCCAATTAAAATTAATAACGTACAAATTCCTCAACAGAATCATGTTAAATACCTAGGAATACACCTAGATCGGCGACTCACGTGGAGCAGACACATTGAGGCAAAAATAACTCAAATCAAATTGAAGACCGTTCAACTAATGTGGCTCTTAAACTCTAGATCCACCCTTAGTTTGGAATATAAAGTTCTTATATACAACACGATAATAAAACCAATTTGGTCCTATGGAATCCAACTCTGGGGAACAGCATGCGCTACAAATATTGAAAAACTTCAAAGAAGACAATCGAAGATTTTGAGAATAATTACTGGAGCTCCCTGGTACGTAAGGAATGCTAACCTTCACAAGGACTTAAGCATTTCTACCGTCATCACAGTAGCTCGGGAGAGCTGTATTAAATATGTTAATAAGCTGTTAGTGCATCCTAATACCTTAGCTCAAAACTTACTTTCTAGCGATGGACATAGGCGTCTAAAAAGAAAAGACACGCTAGATCTGGCAACACTATAATAAACAATGCATTACCTCCTCCCACATCTAATTGGTAACTTGCATTGGCACGTTACCTCATAGAATAATTTAGAATTTTAAGATTTGAAAAACTTATTGTCAATTTCAGATAAGAAAAGATTCAATAAATAAAATATGAAAAAAAAAAAAAAAAAAAAGCTTTCTAGCTAAGTGGTACCAACCTTTGAATAAAATAAAACCTTGTTTACATGTGAGCGATTGGTGTATCTAGAGATGCGTAATTGTTTTCAATATGAAAAAAATAGTTTGTTTAAATTAAGGGACACCGGTGTCCCATATGCGTCAAAGGGTTAAGACTATCAAATATTTTACAGATGCTGACATTTAGCCTCATAACACAATTTGTTTTTCCGGGTCTAAGATTGGCTATGGGACCAAATAGGGAACACTCTCGAAAATGTTCTGGTCTTATTTGTGGTGTAGGTTTTTTAATAATACGGTTTGACCGACTATACTTTTTGACTCGTAAGCGGGTGCTTAATAAAAAATCCAGTTTGTTATATTATACACATGGGGTTTCATGTCAAGTGATCCAACTTTTGATATCGATGTCTTCCGATTTGGATGAACCAAGGTTAGTCCTATTGGATAGTAGCTTAGACACAAATTTTCAACAAGAGCGGTCAAAAAGTTTTTGAGTTAGAGTAGGTCAAAATTCGACATTTTTGCCAAACAGGTGTTCTTTCTCATCCATTGAACTTATTACCTATTGGTGTTAGCAAAGTTTGTCCCCAATTATATACAAATTATATAGCTTTTTCTTCAATCTTGCGAAAATTTTTTTAGAATGACCTAATTGTAAAGATGCCAAAGTGTTTAAAATTTTTCTTTGAAAATTTTACCTACTTTGGGCTGAGATGCTTTTATAGAAAAAAAAAATGTTAAAATCATGTACGAAGTTCCCAAAAAACTGTAGATATGAAATCTTAGTTAAAAAAAGATCGAGTGGTTGCGATCGAAACATGTCATGGTAACCTGCCGGCCGCGGTTCGAATCCCGGCCACGGTCAAAAATGAAAGATTATCAATAACAATTTTAATTAATTTTCATGTTGTAAAACACCTTTCTTCATAAAAATAATTTAATGAAAATTAAATTTAATGAACTTAAGCCTAATTAAAAATATTAAAAATTTGGATTAAAAACCATAAATAGTTCAACAAAATAACCACAATACTAATTAAAATTAGAAAACTATAAATTTATAAAATAAAACTAAACGTCTCTCATTCAGATTTAAAAAACCAGGGCTGTGGAGTCGGAGTCGGAGTCATAGTACCCACAAAAACTCGCGACTCCGACTCCATAAAAAATTTAAAACGAATTTTCCAAAATAAAAATTATTCGATTATATCGATTTGAAATTTTTAAGAATAATTTGTATGCTATATTTAACCATTTAGCTAATGCATTAAAGAAGTTAGAGTGCTACATTCGGATGTACCGAATCTTTGACACCCTCCACCGACAGTTAGAATATATAAGAGCTATAAAATAATAAATAATTTTTATAAAACGGACGTCAGTATAAAAATTGGTTCCGGTTCAAACCAGAAAGTGTTATGCTTCTATTACTAGCAATTTTAACTAACTTGAATAATAATATATCATGATTCGTAACAGTTTATGCCGAACTAAAATGATTTTCAGAAACGACATTTATATTATCCCATTGCAGCCTTGCCATTTATCAAGGTTTCCTTTTTTTCGCAAGTTCTTTGGGAAATATCTTTAGCACTAGATTCATATAAGTTGTCTGAAGTAAATGTAATAGATCTTGCAGTTTATTCTTTAAAATTTTATGTTGCACTTTTTAATGGTCTGTTAAAAAATTTCGATTTTGATAACGACTTTCTTAAACACGTCAAAGATCTTGAACCTTTTTATGTAATAAGAGGTTACCAATTGAGTATTTCTCAATTATGTGCTATAGTGGCAAATTAAGTCTATTTGAGTGATATTGAAGAAGTTAATAATAAATAGCTTGAGCTTTAATTTTAAGGAACATAAATAATAGAAAGAGCATACGCAAAGGCGTATTCAAAATAAAAACATTTTCAGATTTAATTTTTATATATTTTTAAATAAAATGAATTCTACATACTGTTTTTCATTTAATTATTTAACAGTAATATAAAAAGTTTTACAACATTATCAAAAAGTAATTTCAATTTTTGGGAATACAAAATTTTAATTTCAAAAGATTTTGTTATTCGTGCTTAATTCCCAGTTTTTATTATTGATAAAAACACTTGAAATTTATTGATGATGGGATAAGCTATTCCTATGCGCATTTCACTGGTTGCTTAGGCCAGATCATCAGGAAACTTCATCCATAACGTTTTAGAAAAACTAAAGATATTAAACCAAATAAAACTGTTAAGCGTATAAGACTTATAGCAACAGTTCTACTTGTAATAATATCAAAGCTTAAACAAAACACATCAACAATAAACAGTGGGTTTATCTCATCTTACATTCCCCACTACAATTAGTTGAAATTCTCTCAACATTAATTGTAGTTGTAAGTAGGTTAAGAAAAACAAAAAAAAACAACAACAACTTTACAAAAGATGTTGTCAATTAAGTGTTTTTAAGGCCGTGCACTTGCCTGTTTATTATCAAAAAAGTAATTCCAATTTTTGGGAATACAAAATTTTAATTTCAAAAGATTTTGTTATTCGTGCTTAATTCCCAGTTTTTATTATTGATAAAAACACTTGAAATTTATTGTTGATGGGATAAGCTATTCCTATGCGCATTTCACTGGTTGCTTAGGCCAGATCATCAGGAAACTTCATCCATAAAGATTTTAGAAAAACTAAAGATATTAAACCAAATAAAACTGTTAAGCGTATAAGACTTATAGCAACAGGTCTACTTGTAATAATATCAAAGTTTAAACAAAACACATCAACAATAAACAGTGGGTTTATCTCA
This sequence comes from Pollenia griseotomentosa, assembly GCA_963931875.1. Taxonomy (NCBI): domain Eukaryota; kingdom Metazoa; phylum Arthropoda; class Insecta; order Diptera; family Polleniidae; genus Pollenia; species Pollenia griseotomentosa. The sequence goes on from OZ007563.1 coordinate 146,830,233, forward strand.
TCTTACATTCCCCACTACGGCCTTAAAAACACTTAATTGACAACATCTTTTGTAAAGTTGTTGTTGTTTTTATTTTGTTTTTCTTAACCTACTTACAACTACAATTAATGTTGAGAGAATTTCAACTAATTGTAGTGGGGAATGTAAGATGAGATAAACCCACTGTTTATTGTTGATGTGTTTTGTTTAAGCTTTGATATTATTACAAGTAGAACTGTTGCTATAAGTCTTATACGCTTAACAGTTTTATTTGGTTTAATATCTTTAGTTTTTCTAAAATCTTTATGGATGAAGTTTCCTGATGATCTGACCTAAGCAACCAGTGAAATGCGCATAGGAATAGCTTATCCCATCAACAATAAATTTCAAGTGTTTTTATCAATAATAAAAACTGGGAATTAAGCACGAATAACAAAATCTTTTGAAATTAAAATTTTGTATTCCCAAAAATTGAAATTACTTTTTGATAATAAACAGGCAAGTGCAGGGCCTAAAAAACACTTAATTGACAACATCTTTTGTAAAGTTGTTGTTGTTTTTATTTTGTTTTTCTTAACCTACTTACAACTACAATTAATGTTGAGAGAATTTCAACTAATTGTAGTGGGGAATGTAAGATGAGATAAACCCACTGTTTATTGTTGATGTGTTTTGTTTAAACTTTGATATTATTACAAGTAGAACTGTTGCTATAAGTCTTATACGCTTAACAGTCTTATTTGGTTTAATATCTTTAGTTTTTCTAAAATCTTTATGGATGAAGTTTCCTGATGATCTGGCCTAAGCAACCAGTGAAATGCGCATAGGAATAGCTTATCCCATCAACAATAAATTTCAAGTGTTTTTATCAATAATAAAAACTGGGAATTAAGCACGAATAACAAAATCTTTTGAAATTAAAATTTTGTATTCCCAAAAATTGAAATTACTTTTTGATAATAAACAGGCAGTGCACGGCCTAAAAAACACTTAATTGTCAAAATCTTTTGTAAAGTTGTTGTTGTTGTTTTTATTTTGTTTTTCTTAACCTACTTACAACTACAATTAATGTTGAGAGAATTTCAACTAATTGTAGTGGGGAATGTAAGATGAGATAAACCCACTGTTTATTGTTGATGTGTTTTGTTTAAGCTTTGATATTATTACAAGTAGAACTGTTGCTATAAGTCTTATACGCTTAACAGCTTTATTTGGTTTAATATCTTTAGTTTTTCTAAAATCTTTATGGATGAAGTTTCCTGATGATCTGACCTAAGCAACCAGTGAAATGCGCATAGGAATAGCTTATCCCATCAACAATAAATTTCAAGTGTTTTTATCAATAATAAAAACTGGGAATTAAGCACGAATAACAAAATCTTTTGAAATTAAAATTTTGTATTCCCAAAAATTGAAATTACTTTTTGATAATAAACAGGCAAGTGCAGGGCCTAAAAAAACACTTAATTGACAACATCTTTTGTAAAGTTGTTGTTGTTTTTATTTTGTTTTTCTTAACCTACTTACAACTACAATTAATGTTGAGAGAATTTCAACTAATTGTAGTGGGGAATGTAAGATGAGATAAACCCACTGTTTATTGTTGATGTGTTTTGTTTAAACTTTGATATTGTTACAAGTAGAACTGTTGCTATAAGTCTTATACGCTTAACAGTTTTATTTGGTTTAATATCTTTAGTTTTTCTAAAATCTTTATGGATGAAGTTTCCTGATGATCTGGCCTAAGCAACCAGTGAAATGCGCATAGGAATAGCTTATCCCATCAACAATAAATTTCAAGTGTTTTTATCAATAATAAAAACTGGGAATTAAGCACGAATAACAAAATCTTTTGAAATTAAAATTTTGTATTCCCAAAAATTGAAATTACTTTTTGATAATAAACAGGCAGTGCACGGCCTAAAAAAACACTTAATTGTCAAAATCTTTTGTAAAGTTGTTATTGTTGTTTTTATTTTGTTTTTCTTAACCTACTTACAACTACAATTAATGTTGAGAGAATTTCAACTAATTGTAGTGGGGAATGTAAGATGAGATAAACCCACTGTTTATATGATGAAACAGAACTGGGGCTGAACGTTGTTTTTCATACAGTTTGACATAAAATTATGCCAGAGAATGCGGTCGAGAAAATAGAATCAATTTTATTTTGAGGACGTTTTTTCTAATGCTCTCACATAAAGACGCTTATTCTCTTAACAAAGCTACCATACTTTCATTCAATTTCATACAATTTGTAAACAAAGAAAAATAAGAACAAAAGAAAAAGAAAGAAATGAGAGAGATTTTGAAGTTACTGCCGACGTTTTAATTATGGGCTTTAGAATTTTTGCCTGAAGTTGAAGACTCAATTCTGTTTCATCATTATTGTTGATGTGTTTTGTTTAAGCTTTGATATTATTACAAGTAGAACTGTTGCTATAAGTCTTATACGCTTAACAGTTTTATTTGGTTTAATATCTTTAGTTTTTCTAAAACGTTATGGATGAAGTTGAAAAGAAAAAAAAAAATTTACAACATGTTTTTGGTTTTTTTCTTTTAAAAATGTTGGCACTTTTGTAAAAAAATGTTTTTTTTTTTTCTGAAATAAGAGGTTCTTTTAAAAAAATAAATTATGGACTGATCATCACGAAATCCTGTATAGTAATTTCCGTTATTAAAAATCTAAATGGAACAAATTTCAATACAGGAGTGAAATTGGTTTTAGCGCTTAAATTGCTTTTCAGAAAGCTGCTTAATGTGGGATCTTAGGTAAATATGGACCGATCATCAGAAAATTGCATGGTATTATTTTACAATATCTATAGCTGCTATGGTTTTAGGTGTATTTTAATATTTTCCTAGAGTGAGCATTATATGGGGCATTATATATAAAATTATGGACCGATCTTCTAGAAATTTTAAAGCGTGATAGTGCAAATTTGCATTACAATAGAACTAATCATTACGTTTTTAACGAAATATTTGGTAAAAAAAAAAGTATTTTGCCTCTCCTGAAAAGTAGTTGCTTTTGAGTTACGAGGTTGCGGAAGAAAACCACCGATATGTATGAATGTTTAATAATTTCAACGTTTGAGAGGTGATTTTAAATTTAAAAATAGATCAATTTTAGAACAAAAAATTAAGAACGTAATGTTTTTGCAAATGTTTTCGTAACAGCGATAAGTGCAATTAAGGAAACTGAAATTATGCTTGTATAGTTACATATCAAATAGCCGTGAGCTAATAAATTTTACTATAGTTTTCGGATTATTTTAAGTACCGATCAAGGATTAAATGGGACTAGAGTTAAGTGTTTGGCACTTGAATAATCCGTATTTAAATCAAGCATTCTGTAATTGATTTAAGAAAATCTGTACTTACCGTACTATTGACACAACTTTGCCTTGGTTAAGTACGGATGGATTGATTTTTCTTGTGACTGTAACAATTCAAAAATTATTATAGTACATACCTTTTTTAATTTTATAATTAAATGAATTAAACAAAACATTATTTCTTTTAATGTTTATCATATACATATGCACGCGTATTAAATAAAAATATTTTGAGTCGAATTAATATACATATATGTATGTATATACCTATTTTATTCAAAATGATTTTACTGCCATATTCATAAAAATACAACAATTTTGCTTAAAAATATATTTTAAACAAAAATTTCTAATCAAATTTTTTCTTAAAACACATTTAAAATTTAAATAAATGGTTTATGACTACTGCTCTTATGTGCTGTTTCCAAATGACAGGCGATGGACTGAGTGCTTTTCATATAAATTTTACTACATAATCAATCGCCTGTCATTTGGAAACAGCACATTAATGTTTTCGTACGCCAATTTCTTCTCAAAAACGGTAAAATTTCACTGAGTCTGATATACATTTAGCATCAAGATTATAGTAGGAGTCGGAGTCGTGAGTCGGAGTCGCACTTAAAAAATTTCAGAGTTTGGAGTCGGAGTTAGTACTTTTTTTGGACGACTCCACAGCCCTGTAAAAAACCCATTTTTCAGTTTTGCAGTTTTGAATTATTTAAAAAACGAATTTTTTTAAAAATTGTAATAATTTATTACCATAAACGTATGTTTAAGGATATTTTGTAGGTAGCTCGGTACGCTGTTGAGTTTTTCTGTTTAGGGTTATGACGATTAAGGAAGCTTCGCAACAGCTAAGATCAATTGTGGAGCTTCACACCACGAGTTTTATGCTTCATTGCATTGGCCGCATCTGTCAAAAAAGTAGAATCAATAGAGGAATTCAGTATGTGGTGAAAATTGTCTTGTAAAAGAGGGAATACAAATATCGTAGCTCTCGTATGAAATCTAATCTAATCTTTGTTTTTTGCCGTTACGTTAATAAAGTTTCTCTTTTAAATTGCCTAAATTGTTCGTTTCACGTATAAAGGCCCTAACTCGAATTTTTTCGAAATTGGGCTTTTTAGCTTAGTTTTATTTGTCTTGAAACTTTTTTTTTTAATGCAATACCTTTTATATGGCTAAATATAGCTAGAAAATGATTCTGTTAAAATCGATATTTTATTTCTAACAAGTGCCGCATTGAGCTTTAATATAGTTATAGTATATATAAAGTAGACTGGTCCTTATTTCCTGACTTCAAAATTTTTAAAGCAGACCTTCATAAAATTTTTTTTTTTTTTTTAATATAAGAAAATATTTAAAATTGTTTATGCCAAAACATTTTGCAGTCGGAGTCGGAGTGGCGAGTCTTTGTGGGTACTTCGACTTCGTCGCCGGTTCAAAAACGTCAACTTACTTGCAATTACGTGAGTTTTACCCGTTTTACATGAGATCAAGGATATGCCTCACGACTTTACTTTCTTACTTGTTTTTTTTTTTTTAATTTATAATTTGGGCGTGGAATTTCAAGCATTTTTTATTAGAAAATATGCGCATAAAATATGTGTATAAAAAATTCAAAATATGCTTTAAAAATTGATACAAAAAGCATTTATTTTTTAATAAAAAACTGCCAGTACACTTCCAGTATATGTTTTTTTACACTTTTGACATACATTCATATAGAATTAAATTTATTTTTACTAACAAACATCAAATTTTTTTTATAGTAAACTTAATTTTTATTGACTGACTAACAATTAAAAACTATATACAACGAAGTCTTATTTTTCTAACAAGATAGTTTTAACAATAACAAAATCGAAAAAAAGAAAAACAATTATACAGAAATTCAATCGATTCTCGAGGAATTTCATGCCAGGGATTTTTTATTTCTACAACCACCCTAGAGGGAAGCGAACTGACACCAAAGTAGTCCCGTGATAGGTCTTTGGTGGTAGAGACGGGTTCTAGTTCTAACACTATGTATGAATAAGAGCTATCACTTTTACATGAGATTGTCATTGGAGGGGGTCAATTGACAATGCACGTGCTTAGGTCAGTTACTGAAATGTAGTGTTATTTCAATACAATGTAGTATTATTTCAATAAAACAAGTCCTAGAATTAAATTCAAGGACAAAATTTTAGAAAGTACCAAAAAATGTGTCGCAGTAACGGTGAAGACTGTACTGTAATTCATTATTTTTTCTACCTTTTTGTTCTCCATTCACCAGTTAAGGGATTGGTTCTTTTTTCACTGGTCATGAGTCCTTTCTTTTTGTACTTGTTCTATTTTCATAAATCACAGGATTTATTTATTAAATTTTTTCTCTTTTGTTTGGTTTAAATCAATTAAGTGTAGCACATCTCCTTCTAGTCGTTATCATCTGCTCTTAGGAAAAAGTGTATGAAATGCACCAAATAAATATTTTTCAATCTAACTTAACGAAAATCTACAAATTCTGACTTAAGACAGTTTTGCCAAACGCCAAATAGAGTTCAATTCATAACCGATAAGTAAGGCAATATAACATGTTTAATGCTCTGAAGTTTCGAAAGAAGAAGAGTAAAAATGTACAGAATTTTTAATTTAACTTAAAGACCCAGATTTATTTGCTTCAAAAAATGTAATGATTTTATATGCAGAGCAGCTGCAAGAACGATTTCTCGGATTAGATTCTTTAAGAGATGATGACAAAAGTTATTAATAGAGAAAACGCTTATTCGATTCGAAGAAAATAATTTATTTTTAAAAAGGAATTTAAAGTTTTGAAGAAAGTGCTAAGAAAACTGAAAGTGTCTAGAGATTATATAATGTTCATTTGACTATAAAGGCAAACATCCGTAGAAAGAAAACGTGTTTTTCTCATTGAAATCTTTTTGATAAGAATTAAAAAAGGCTTTCAAACGATTCTGTAAATGCTTTTTCTGAACTAAAATCCTAATTAAAATAAATATTTTGCAATAATTTGTTTATATAATTTAACTTTTTTGATTTTATTTACATAAATGCTGTTGGCTTTGAATTAATTCTGTGGCAATAAGTGCTTAAGTCTATTTGTTGAGTTTTGAAGGAGAACAATTTCAAACTTTAAAAGTGGCTTTTGAAAATTTACTCCGAATTTAATATTATCATCAGTTCTCTGCGGTTATATAGTTTTTTAACTTTATGTTCCTAAACACTCCTAATATCAATGATCGGAAGTTTTTATTGTTGCAAATGTTATTGCACATTGAAAAAAGATAACCAAAGTCATTTTGCTATAACATCCTTAAAAATTCTACAAAATAATTGAAATTTTGCCCACATGTACTTTTGAACATTCAGATCTTAAAGTGGCATTAAGAACTTTTTCCTTTTTGCCACAGAAATAAAAAAGTTGAATGCATTTATAAACTTACTTAATAGATCTCAGAGATGTTATTTGCTCAAATAAATTAAATAATATTTTGCATCGATTGGTATTGAGCGGGAATTAGCGGGACCCCGGGAAATTGAAAAATAAATCCGGCTTTCCCGGGAAATGAAAAAGTCCGGGAAAAGAAAAACTCTTGATTGACACAAATTTAAAGATTTTTGTCAAACACAAAAACATTTGGCAAAATCATTTAAATCATTTTGGAGTGCTAAAGTCGGCTGTGCCGAATTTTTGATACCCTTCACCTACTGTTAGAATATTTCCGGAACAGAATACATGGTGAATTATGGGCCGGTTGTCACGAAATTTAAGAAAGTGATTTATAGTCTAATAAAACTATGACTGACTAAATTTTATTATAATAGCGTTATTGGTTAAGATTTTACGAATACTTAAGTTTTTTCCGAGTGTAGCCTTTATGTGAAGCCTATGGGTTATAATGAACCGATCTTTACGAAAGTTGACAATGCAATCATACAAAATTCATCGTCATATTGATGATGTCCTAACATCAGAATTGTGGCCTCTATGTTTTTACAAATGGCATCAATGAGGCAAAAAGTGACTTCAATTCAATGACGAACGTCATCATAAAATGTTGTATATTTTACGCATCATAGATCTATGACTACAGTGATATCAATTAGATGCCGTATTTTGTGCATTATTATTAACCCTTCGATGTTCTATTACCTTAGTGCCGCTAAGTGCAGCTCATGGTGTGGACAGATCACGATTGAAAACCCAAGCCAAATAAGTAAACTAAACAAAATTTTGTACTTATTTTGTGTTTATTTAAAATAAATCAGTCTTTTTTAATATAATTGTAAAATATTGAGATTATTCTGTTAAACAATCATTGCAAATATACGTTTTTGTCTCTCTGCCATGTTAAAGGCATATAGCTTTGTTGCAGTTACCGCAGCAAAAATGAGTTTTTCTCTGAGCTTTGATTGTGGTTTCACAAAAAACGCAAAACTAACTAATTGCGAGTTAGTATTTTGGTCCTGTAATGTATTTTAAAGGTACCTGTGGTCCAGCCAGTCCATGAGGTGCACTTAGCGAGCTTTTTCTTGTGTGAGAGTTTTTGTGCCCTAAATGTGATCCAAATGATTTAAGGACATCTAAGGGTTAACATTATTTTCATGTTTAAAAAGTAAAATAAGAATCAAAAATTCCCATATTCTATTTGTTTAAATTATTTAGTTAAATAAATCAAGTTTTGAAAGAAGAATAATTACGAAAACCATATCGGGCATGCTGCTGAAGTCTTAAAATTGAGAGTTCTTCTGCAAACAAAGGTTAAGTAAATAATAATATTCTCTCATTTTGACTGAGTCCTTTCTCCGATGTTACTGAGTCATCGCACTGATGACATTTTTTTATTGATCTGACTCCAATTCGTCCTTTCTGTGATGCCTATGTGCCATTCCATTACAGATAGCTAAATGGACTTAGAAGTACTCAAGGACTCCAAATATATTTACTTTATGGGGTTTAGGATGAATATTAACAAAGTTTCACACGAAATGACAAACTTATGGTCGATTTATTCAATTTATTGTAGCAATTTATGTTGAAAATTCGTTTTTCATGTCAAATAAAAATAATGGAGTTTTCTTTTCTACAAAAAAATGTGACTCATCCTTTTCGGGAGCAAAATTTTTAGGAAACAGACACCAAACTGCATTTTTTTTAAATAAAATGTTAAATTTTTTGTAGAAAAGAAAACACCATAAATGAAAAACTATAAATTAAAATATACCAATATTAAAATAGAAATGGTGAAATTGGCCATAAGTATACCCTCATCACAACTGGTTGTGAAACTGTGATATGAAACATTGGAAATGCAACTTCAAGCATTAAAATAACAGTAATTTGAAATTTTAGCCATTTGAAAAAAAAAACAAATATATGCAAAAATCAATATGCTTTTTCAGCAAAAACTTCCATAGTTTGCGATTTATATGTATATTTAAGCATTATATGACAAAAAATGCATTAATAATTAGATATGCAAACATATGCACTAACAAATCGATGCCATTGTTAAGCAATAATCGTGAATCGGATAAATATTTTATTCACTTAATATTGAAACCTTCTAGAAAATTTAAAAGATTTTGTTATTCGTGCTTAATTCCCAGCTTTTATTCTTGATAAAAACAGTTGAAATTTATTGTTGATGGGATAAGCTATTTCTATGAGCATTTCACTGGTTGCTTAGGCCATATCATCAGGAAACTTCATCCATAAAGATTTTAGAAAACTAAAGATATTAAACCAAATAAAACTGTTAAGCGTATAAGAATCATAAGCAACAGTTCTACTTGTAACAATATCAAAGTCAAAAACATCAACAATAAACAGTGAGTTTATCTCTTCTTACTACTAAATGCAAAAAAAAAACAACTTGCAAAAGCATGTTGCTAGTAAAGTTTTTTAGGCCGTGCACTTGCCATCAACAATAAATTTCAGTGTTTTTATCAAGAATAAAAATTGGGAATTAAGCACGAATAACAAAATCTTTTAAATTCTAATTTTGTATTCCCAAAAATTACTCTGGACTTCTAGAAAATAATTATGAAAAAGTTGTATCTTTAATTAGTGATTTTGTTCCCTATTTCTAACTACCAACTTTCTTAAGTTTTCATAACTGATGGTTTCGCAACTACAAAAAGTTTTCACTTGATACGAGTTTTGTTAAATTACCATTTTCCAAGAACAAAAATATTTTTTATTCATGTAACTTTAAGTAACTTATAACTTTTTTTTATTATTATTAGGAATTATAAAATGTGTTTTCAAGTTTAATTAATTTTAAAGAAATAAATAAATTAATTTGTACAATTTAAATAAGGTCTGTTTTATATAGAAAGTTTTACAAATTACACCCAAAGGAAAAAACTAAACATGTCCTGACTACAACATTTCCATTCCAATTAAATAAAAAGTAAAAAAAACTATTAAACAAATCTTAAAGTTATGAAAGTCGCTTTAAGATGGCATTAGTGCTTTGGCACGAACTTCATGCTGAACGTAAAGGACTATCTCCGTTTTTATGCCACATAATGATTATGACTTTAAACCGCCCAATTAAGCAAACTTGAATATAAACAGACAGACAGAGTGAACAGGAAGTCACATAAATGCTCCTATGCTGGTACTTAAATTCGGGAAAACAAGGTTATGTAGTTTTTCAATATTTCAGCTAAATTCGAATACAAATACGAAAAAGCACTTAAAAGCACTTTCGTATGAAAACAATAAAAACACTTTAAATTATATTTATACAACTTACAGACATTCAGAGATATTAAGGAGTAAATTGTTAAATTTTTTTTCTTGTTCATTACATTACATTACATTACATTTAGAACTTATAGTTGCTGCCTAAATTTAAATTATTATTTTCTATTAAAGCTTTTCAATCAGATTTGTTAAGGTTTTTTTTTAATCAACCAGATAAACTTTTTATTTAAAAAAAAGCATTCATTTAAAAACTGTTAGCTACATCCATATATTAATGGTGACACAACCACCAGCACGTTACAACTATCAAACATTTTTGACAAAACTGAAAAATTTCTTGACTTGGCTGCACCGAATCTATTACATGCTCTACAACTACAACATAACTATATTTAATACACTATATTAAGTAGGAATATTAATTTTCTTCTTAATATGGTTGTCCTTCCATTCGCAACTTTTTAGTTAAACGTTAATGTCTACAACCAAAAATTTTTCGTAAATTTACAACTGTCATACCTGGATAAGTCGTGTAGTTGGGAAGTGAATTTTCTCAGATTTACCACTGTTTTATGCTTTTAGCAAGCCACACAAAACGCCTGCAAAGAATACCAATCCGGTTTGTGTGCAACAGTTCTAGAATGCATAGATGGGGGGTAGTGCACTCATTTTGCAGTTTCAACTCACACGTAGTGATATTGCAAAAATATTGCAATCATTTTGTTGATGTTGAGTGAAAAATTAAAAATTTGCAGCCTGACTAAGCATGAGTGATAGTGATGTTAAAAAACTTTGCACTCAAAAAAAAAAAAAATAGTTTGATTTAAAAAAAAGCAATCATCAGCTTATTGCAACTTTTTTTTCTTCACTCATTTGAGTGCAACTTAAATTGGTGCACTAATTTTAAAATTAAAAACTTGTTTTTTCATGATTAAAGCCAATAAATATACCGTTATTGGCAAAATTTCATTCTGTTTAATGTTCTCTACTTATGCATATCCTCAAAAGAAATCAAAAACCATGCACATACAAAGTTACGTTTTTTAAATTTAATACTACATTTACATTAGGCCGAAATCTTGTAGATTTGATTTAAAATCTTCTTCGAAATCTAGTGCGTTTACATTGTACTTTTTTGACATTAGCGAAATTTTGTTTTTATAACACAACAGCTGACTTAAAGTTTTTTCGTTACACACACAAACACAAAAAGAAATATACATTAAAAAATTTGCATTACCTTTTTTTTTAATAATCAACGATATTTATTTTATCAATATTATTCGTGTTTTTAATTTTTTTACAATTTTTATAAAAATTTTTAATATTTGTTTTTAACAATTTTTGTTTTGTTTTTTTTTTTTAAATGTCATTTTTTCTTGTGCAGGGAAATATTTTTTAGTGCTATATTGTAAAAACCATAGTTGCATCATTAAGTACTACTAGATTTTGAGTAGATTTCGTCGAAATCTTGTCACGAAGTAGATTTTGTTTTGTATGGGAAATCTAGTCAAAAACAACTAGATTTGGCTCGAAATCTCGTAAGTACTAGATTTTGCGTAGGTGTAAATGTAGTATTAGTGAGACAATATTTGTATGCAGCTTTTTTGATTGCATGTCTAAATTTTGCACTATTTGATTTGAGTGCAGATTTTTGCATTCAAATCTGCGTTTAGTGATAGTGAAAAAATTTGCAATATCACTCAAAATTTTTTAGTGGTAAATAAAAAATAACAATCATCACTAAAGCTGGTAAAAAAGAGTGCAAACTAATTTCTTTGCGGTTTTATTTAGTGCAATGCTTATTTAAATCAATATTTAGTGCATTACCCCCAACTATGGTAGAATGAAACCTTTTGCCAGATTTACTAATGCAAAGTCGAACAAGTGCAACATTTTTCATTTGGATATGTCAATTGCACGTTTTGTTTTAATAAAAGCTCTTCAAGAGAGACATTTTGCATTGACTTTTTCTATCTAAAATCTTTCGGAAGGTGCAGGAGTTGTGTATAAAAAACTATGCGATTGCAAATAATTGTATTTTTTTTTCTTTGTATTATCTCCTATTTCGATGTCACGTGCGACATTAAAAAATAAAATTTTCTATCAGTGCGTCGAAAGTAAATGCAGAAGGCTCATCAAATATCGGGAACAAACTGAGGTTTTTTATAAAATAAAAATAGGTGTCTCTTATTTTACTGAAAAAAATAATGTGTATCTTGGTACTTATAAAAAGTTGGTCAGGTAAGTGTGAAAATTAAAAGTTGCAAAATTATTTTTTTATATAAATGATTTATTTATGTAAATAAAAACTTTTACTTTCAAAAACACATGTACACAACTTTATATTGTTTTACTGCAGTATAGTCCTTGTCTTTATTTTTAAATTAATATTTATTTATTAAGCTTCAGGTCTGTTATTTTTTATAAAATTATTTATTTTATTTCATCCGATTTTTCATTACATTATAAAATTTTTTATAATTTTTGATGAATTACAGTTTTAAATGATTTAGTAGCGAAATAAAAGTAACGAATAAAAGAATATGTATATGGAAAGCCAATTATTATTTTTTCGTGAATTTTTGTAGCGCTAATTTGAAGAATCACAAATACATATGTACATTAGTGTGACCGCAAGTTATATGGACAATTTTTTTTTTCGTATCTTCACTTGGCAAACCACTTAGATAATTTTGAAATTAGAAAAAAATATATATAAACATTTTTAGATCGTTTGCATAGTTATTGGGCGTGCCTTGAGCCCACAAAGTTTGCTAAAAATGCTATTTTTGGCACTATGGTTCGTTTTAATTGTTCATAACTTCAATAATATTTATTTTAGAGAAAAACATTATTCACAAATATTCTAGGGCTATATCTTATGAACAATGTTGCTCTGTATTAGTTTTCTTTAACATTAGTATTTAATCCAGAAAACACAAAATTAAAAATAACAGCCAAATTTTCACATATCTTCGCATTCTTTGCTTAATTAAAAAACGAAGCAAACCATCAGCGAATGTGTGCAGTTGCGCAAGTTTGATTGTATGACCGAAAGCGAGTGTATTTGTTGGTATTCATTAAATGCGATTTTTTTGCAATCGCACAAAGCCGTTCTCTGGTACGCATTAAACCTTAACGAATGCTGCTACAGTATAACCCGGTTAATTAACCCTCGCTTAAATGCCTTTCACGCTTATTTACCTTGAGTTTTAAATCCCCGTTTTTTTTTCATCCATTTTTCAAACAAAAATCCACGTTTAATTGCCATACGCTTAATTACCCAATTCGGGTAATTGCCTTAAAAATTAAACTCCCAAAACAAAATTACACCAAAATTTCATTCGTTTAATTGCCTCATTACTATTTGACAACAACACAGCAAGTAATGCAACCAAGTTTACATGTTAATAATTTGAAAATTTTCACTAAAAATTTAAAAAACAATGTGCCCAAAAAACAAAATATGGTTTTTTTGAAAGAAAAATATTCCACAACTTAATATTTGCATTAAAATAAACTTTATTCTGGGCTTACTAGAATAAAGTTTTGTTATGAGGTAAAGATTCATATAAGAGTTTTTTGTGCTGAATATCATCTAGATACACCAAATATATGAGATATTTTGTCTTAAAGGGATTAAAAGAAAAGGTCGCTAAATTTTAAAATGGCAAAATGTTGATTGAGAATCATAGTAAATTTCTGCAAAAGTATGGACTTTATTTAAATTTATCAATATTTCATATTAATTTTAAATGAAAAATATTAAAATAACCTTAAACCACGTTTATCTAATATTATTCACTGTTAAAATAACATTGTTCAATATAGAATCCATAAAAACTTGTTTTATATTAAAATCCAAAGTTTATCTTGTTAAATTAACATGCAAACATACTTAAGTATGTAAATTTTTTTATTTTCATGTTTAAAATATGCTACAAAAAGAAGACAATTCCCGTATTCTTTTAATTAAAATTATTTAGTTAAATAGTACATCAAGTTTTCAAAGTAGAATGATGACGAAAACCATATCGGGACATTCTGTTAATGCTTCTGTTAACAAATGAGAATAGAAATTAAGTGAAACATGTGTTACAGGGGTAAGTGTTTTGAATTATTCTTAAATAAATACTTCTTCACACTGTTACATCACACTCAAACCAATTTGATGCTACATGAAATTCACGTTGTTTCAACTTGAAATAACTTTCATTCAACGTGATTCGGATTGTTATTTCAATGTTAAATTAACATAAATTATAGTTATTTTAAAAGAAAAAAATTTTGTTCGCAAGTTATTGTAAAACCAGGTTGAATTAACATGAAAAACGTATGAAGCAATATCACCACCGAAAAATTTTAAATCAACCTTGTTTTTAACGTTTTTAACTTGATTTTTTCCTGTGTGTTCGTTCTTATGACAATTCAAATGTATTTACCAAATTTTTTAAAATTATCTAAAAATTGCAACTGGTACTTTAAAAAAACATGCGATGGCATATTTTCGGTTTCCCTGATCATAGGTTTGTACACTGAAAGAATTTTCTTCAGTGATTTTCTTCCCATGAAAAATTGCATTAAAAAGGAACCTTTGCAGCGCTTCGTTGGATCAATGAAACCTGTTTCATTAAAATGTGTTTAATGAAACCTTACATTAGATCTATGAATGTTATTCATTGGATGAATACTTTCAAAAAAGTAAAAAAAAATTTTTTTTTTTATTTTTAATCAAAGTTGTTCTTATTCAACTTTTTTTTTAACCAGAGTCGCTGGCGGGAATCGACCCCGCAACCTTGGCGCTGATAGACGAACTCAATACCAGCTAACCTACTGGGGCAGTGTAGTTTTTGAATAAAAAAACTATGTTTTTTTTGGCAATACTCAATTAAGAGTGTAAATATGAGATTAAATTGTTATAACAAAATTTTAAAAATTCACCTATTTTTTTGGACTTTGGTTTTTGGGTATTCCGGGCAAGATTAAACGTAGTTTATCAGCAGACTATTGCGGCTCGTTGGAAAGGTAATAATTAAAGGTATCGAAGAAATTCAGTTGGGAACATAAAGTCAGATTTTTTTTGTTATTTAAATACAAACAGGAACAAAAATAGTGACAAATGGGTAATGTAATAAAAGTTTGGGCTCAACCCGGAGGTACTCGGAATTAAAAAAAAAAAAAAATAAAATATGCATAATTATTTTTATCCCCAACCTCATATTTTTCAGTGCGAAAAATTTAACTTTTCAAAAAAATTTCCACTATGGCCACTCTAATGTGCATATTAAAGAAAACTAAAAACATACGTATTTATGGATTGAAAGTTTTTGTTTCATTACTATAATGACATTTTTCATTGTCATAATGAAAATTTAAATTTATGAAGGCATGTTTTTCGAAATATTTGTATACTTTTAATTATTGAGACTATACAGTTATTTGAAATGGCATATTAAATTAGATGTATGAAATAATTTTATCTTACATTTTTTAATTATCAATTAAATATAGTTTTAAGGAAACTATAGTTTTGTATTAATTTATGAATATAGTTGTGTTTGTATATTGTTTTTTATGTTCCCAATTAAAATTTTTTGCTTAACTTGGACAAACTTAAGTTTTCATTTATCCAATGAAAATTTTTAACGTAATTACGAAATCCAATGAATCGATTTTAACGAAAATACTTCATTATAACTACGAAATTCCATTTGGACAATGAAAATTTTCATTTTACCAGTGAAATTTTTTTTATGAAAATGATTCATTAAATATATGAAGCATTTTTCTTTCAGTGTGTGAATGAGTACGCTTTTGTTAGTAGGATATGACAGGACATCTCAAAAAGCATTACAGAAAAAGTTCAAGACAGCTATATCTTTAGATTAGCTGATACATATAAATATTCCTATGTCTTAAAATTTTTCCATACATCAAAGTTGAGGTATCTTGTAAATAAATACGTTTAGTTACCTCACTGAGGTATTTAAACGTATTCGCTGAATAACCTCAATGAAGACGTTAAACGTGTTCTTATAATTACCTCAACGAGGCAGTTAAGCGTATTCGTTTAAATGCTTTCCCTGCATAATTACCCAAAAATACTGGAATTTTTGGCGAGGTAATTATCCGTGGAATACTGTATTGTGATAAAATTTGCTCTCTTACAGTTTGATAAGACCAGAAATCACACTGTCAATCTACGTGAAGATCGGTCCATAAATTACCATACGCCCCATTTAGAGCCCACTCTCAGAAAACACTTAAGTACGTATAAAACGGTAACGAATTATGCTCTTGTGGTAAAATGTCGTCTGTCATAGTTTTATAAGAGGAGAAATAACACGGTTGTTTTTGGTGAATATCGATCCATAATTTACAATTGGTTCCATATAAACCATTTAAAAAATATGCCTCAAGCCGTAGCAAATAAACGTATTGTGTTAAAGTTTTATCCAATTAAGCGTTTTGTGGTCAGTTTTCAATTTTTTCAGTTTTTATAAAGATTGGTTAATAACTTATATATTTCATATACTGAAATATTATATATCCCATATATAGTCTACTACTGAAATATTCCAACTGTCGGTGGAGGGTATCAAAGATTCGGCATAACCGAATATAGCACTATAATTTGTTATTTTTCCTATAGCAGGCACTACATATATTAATAAATTTGTATTTTTTTACAAAATGTCGGCCTTTCATTTATATGTAAAATCATATATGTATATGTGAAGAGTAGCATTTATTCCATTTTGCTTTACTCTCATATATTTTTTCTTTCTTCAGTGTCCCCACATCTATTCGCTTTAAACTTCAATGTCATTTTAAAAGGCAATTTATATGTGTATGAATGTGTCTTTCCTTTTTTTTCTCTTTTGTTCGTTTAGCAACATTTTGTGTTGTAAATAAAAACATAACAAGCATCCAACAAAACTAACTAACAAAACTATACAGAACAATACGTTATTTTAATGAAATTATGTCAATGGCAACTGAAAAGCTAGCACGCACACACAAACAACTTTAGTACACAAAACTACTTACATATGCAAATTCGTAAATACAATATATCATAGGAAACCGCTTAGCAGCCACTGCTGTCATCCTTTTCTAATCACACTGATGTTTGCAGATTTAACGAAATTTTTTTTTATTTTTGGTTTTACTTTTCTCTCCTCTTTTAACTCACCAACAAAAGAATGATTTGTAACTAAAGTTTTTCCCGGGAATTCTCGAAATATTCAATTGTTTTCAATACCAGCTTTCCCGAGAGTAAATTGTGAGATTCGCGCAAAATTTTAAACAAAAACTTTTTTAAGAAAAGATAAACTCACTGTTTTTTAGTTGGTGTTTTGTTTAAGCTTTGATATTGTTACAAGTAAGACTTTGAGTGTTTAAAATACTTATTCGCTTTAGGGTTTTATTCGTATAATATTTTTAGCTTTTCTAAAATCTTAGGAAAAGGTTTCCTGATGAGCTGGCCGAAGCAACCAGTGAAATGCGCATAGAAGCTAGCTTTCGAAGCTAGCTTTCCCTCAAAATAACTTTGATAACTTTTTTTGAACATTAGTAAATCAATGGGGGGCTCGTGTCTTTAGTTATTTTATCCAACAAACTTTCACCGTTATATCAGTAGTTGTTGCGGGTTAAGGCTTATTTAGCTGATTTTTAGAAATGGCATATGATAAATTAGGACAATATCTTCACAAAATTTAGTGTTGAAACTTATGAAACTAGATGGGAGTAAATATCCTCACAAAAGCATTGTTCATTACGGTTTTAGTTTGTATGAGAGTGTTCTTTATATGTGCATATGTAGCCTAAGATAAATTATTGGCCGATCTTCACGAAATGTTGTGTTGTGATTTCTAGACATACAAAACAAATTTGTTGAAATTTCATGACAATCTGTGCATTCCGCCACCAAATTATATTAGTTTTTGTCAGTGTTTAAAGGAGGTCGTTTTAAATTTGGGTGCTTTAGCTTTAGCTTAGGTTTTGGGTTATTTGTCTAACTCAGAAACTTTTTGACCGATCTTGTTGAAAATTTGTGTCTAAGCTACTATCTAACAGTACTAAAATTGGTGTAAATTTCATTTAAATTTAAAGACATCTATTTCAAAATTGGGTCACTTGACATTAAATCCCCCTTTTATATATATAAAACGTATATAAAATGTTTGGTATTTTGTTTTTATTTTCTTAATTATTTTCTAATATATTGATTTTAGCAAAAAACTTTCTTAGAGGCTTATGTTGTTGACTAGAAGAGCTAAAATATTGCCATATATCATATTCTTGTAAAATGTTGTTTTTAGAAGATAGTCATACGCAAACAAATTACATTTGAATAAATGGCTTGATGGCAAACTTTGAGGGGCGGATGCCCTCCCTAAAACACAACTCATCGCTACGAAATTTTTTTGTATTTTTTTTCTACATAAAACTGAACCGATTTGGAGGGGGAGAGTATAAGAAATCAAAAAAAAAAAAGTTCTCCATACAACTAACGGCCACGCTAATATATATATTATAATACTAGCTTTTTGGTTCCGGCGCTGCTCGGGAATTTCTAAATACAAAATTTTATAATGGAGAATTTTGTTTATAACTTGAACCCAGCGCTACCTAACGGGTCAAAATTTAATCAGAAAACTAATTTTTGTTTAATAAATATATTTTTGTAAATTTCAGCAAAATAGCACCATAAATAAAAAATTAAATATCACGACAACAGCGCCCCTAATCGGGAAACTTAAGAGAAACCTGACTCCCGACTAAAACAATTTATTGTCCACGTTTGGTGTCAATCGGTCCAGCGGTTCTTGAGTTTTAGGAGCACATACACGGCACAAACGTTTATACATATTTATAGATAATACATATTATTGTTATTAAATTTATTATTATTTGTACATATTTGTAGCTAAGCAAAATGTTTCTACAAAAATAAAATTAAAAATTATATTTCGTAACAATTAAATTTTAATAATTAAAATAAATAAATAATAATTAAAATACAGCACTTTTTGTTTTTAAATATAGCGCTGTCATTTAAATTCCGATTCTCAACATATCGAAATCTTGTATTTTGGCCATATTGAACTTTGTAACACTGGTTTTCGAAAATGGAAATGTTTTAAATGTACCCTCGTTTGCAAACACAAAAAATTCTACGTTTAGTGATGTTACGAATATACGTATTCGTATCGCCGAATATTCGCCTTTTGCAAGAGATTCGTATTCGCCAAATTCGTGAAGAAAAAACTTTCAATCAAATATTTGAAAAACCACCGAAATATGTGGCTGCACTGTAGACTATATAGACTGTAGTTAATATTTTGTCTAAAACAAATTCGATACAGTATTAACATAAAGGAGATTTCTATTTATAATGGTGTGAAAAAAATATGCTTCACACTCACCGACAAATGTGTTATAGAAAAAATTAAGAAAACACACTTCAACTTTTAACGTTAACGTTTTTTGTATTATTTCGCAATAAATGCCTGTTAAGAAATTATTTTCAACTCCATTTGAAAGTTCACAAACATAATTCCCAGTTGAAGCAATCTCTTTTGAAAGACTAAAAAAAGAATGTAATGTTCGTCACGCACGATTTGCCCATACCCAACAAACACGAAGTCAAGCCTTTGATATGAAATTACTTTATCATTAGACATCAAGCAAAATTCTCAAAATTTTCAATTGTTTGATTTTAACATTTGAATTCAAATTGATTAAGATTTGAATATAAACATTTTTCATACAGTTGGTGTATTCACAATTCATGTTATATTGTCATAATATTCTAACATTTTACAATGGTATAAAAATATTGCTGTTGCTTTGTTAACAAAAAGTGTCTTAAATTAATAGAACTTTGCTTGCTATGTTTATTGTGCTGTCATAATTAATCAGAAGAGACCTTCGCTGAGCGGCTGAGCCGAGCCTCATTAGTTTTTGTAGCCGTCGCCGTTGATGGTATAATTTCATCCGGCTAATATCCGAATTTAACCTGCGGCTAGCAATTTTTGCAACAAAACACTTGCGGCGTCAAATTATATCGGCTTAGAACTCTGATATATGGTAAACAAACTAAATAAAATTTATTTGTGATTTGCGTCTAAAAAAATGGAAAATAGTCAGATAAGATCTAATTTAATTTATTAATTCTTGGATTAGAATTAAAAAATATTTTGATGTTAGATAAATATTTATTTTTTTTATATGTTTTAAATCAGCTGATTTAAATTCAAAATAGCACACTAAATTATAAGGGGTTATTCACAACAGTCGTATTTTTTATGTTATTATTTTAATACTTATGACTTTATGACACCTTGTGAATCCCCCAAATGTTTTATTAATTTGATATCAAATGTTATTCTCAAATCAAAAGTAAATAAATTGGCAGCACTAAAGCGAAAAATAAATGTAAACATTTTAAAACGGAGATAAAATTAAATGTGTTTTACATAAAGCGTGTTTTTTTTAGAGTGTCACAACTTTGAGTTGACATCACTGCTTTATTTGCTGTAGCAGCTGTAGAGGAAAACATTGAAGATGATCCTAATCAATATATTCTGGGCAACTGGGGTTGTGTCCTTCCACTTTATGGAAGATTTTACGAAATGATCTTGGCTTAAAAACCTTCAAGATTTAACTTGTGCAGGAATTAAAGACAAATGACCATCGTATGCGCCGCATATTCGGAGAATGGGCTAAAGCAGAAATTGATATTGATTTTTGATTTGCAATCAAAATTTTATTTTCCGATGAAGCCCATTTCTGGTTGCATGGGTACGTAAATAAGCAGAATTGTCGCATTTGGAGTGAGGGGAATCTACAGGCTTTTGTCGAAACACAATTACATCCACAGAAAATTATTGTTTGGTGCGCCTTATGGGCTGGCGGAGTAATTGGCCCGCATGTCTTCAAAAACGATGATGTTCAGAAAGTTACTGTCAATGGTGAACGGTATTGGAACATGATTTGAAATTTTGTCGTACCTCAATTACGTGGCATTAATCTTGCTGATATCTGGTTCACGTAATGGCGTAATTAATCCAAGATCGTGTGATTTAACCATATTGGATTATTTTCTTGGTATATTGGATATTAAAAATATATTTCCTTGTTTTATTATAATTTAAACTTGTGATACTCTATACAAAAACTCCCTTTGTAAAGAAAACTTACATATGACGTGAAGTGAATTCGCTATTAGAAAACCTTAATTTCGTTTAAAAAAAATTTAAATTATTTGTAAGTAAAAAATTCCAAGAATATGAGGACGAAAAGAACGCCATTTCATCTTTTAGCTATGGTGCCGAATGTATAGTTGACAGTTTATTTAAATAAATAATGAAAAAATAGTTTTTAATTATGTTCCACATTGTATAAAAATTCTTATTAAATAAGTATACTGCTCTACAAATTGGAGCTTTTTAAAAGTTTCCTAAATAAAAATTACTGATCCTTATGTATTGTTATCTACTGATGACGATGGTGTCATTAGTTTTTCCTACAAGCTTCAATTTTAAAGATACAATGACATATATTATTTGAACACTTTACACCATTTTCGGTTTTATTCGGTCAGTTTTTCGCGAACGGTTCTTCAAACCTTAAAAATTCTTTCTGGATTATTAATAAACACAAAAATCTCTTTCTTTTGAATAGGTTCACATTTCTGAATTTATCAGGATATCTCACTATTATTGCAAGGATATTTTTGTGTTTTTGGTTATGTTATGTTAATTTTCTGCAATAAAAACAACAGATCCTTATGTATTTTGACCGCTCATTACGAATTTAACATTCGTTTTTGCATACCACCTCTTGATTTAGAGACATTGTGCATTTATTTAAAAAAAACTTTGAGCCCCATTTAAAATAATTTGGTTTTTATGTCAAATTTATCATCAATAACAAAATGGCTACGAAGAGAAGACTTTGTAAAAATAATCCAGACAGTTTTGTATCAGTATATTCTTGCACAGTATCGTGAAACTTTAGACTGCAGGAATGCTTCATATTTCAAATATTTTAAAATTAATTTAAAATTAATTAAGACAAACAATAGGGGCTTAAAACTGTTTGACAAAACTGCGCAGTGTCTTTACGGCGATGGTAAATTATGAAATAACCCACAACTAAAGTTGGGATTCCAACGATCTGGCGGAAGTCCAATAATCATCCTGAAACTCGTCATTTTTGGCGCAATTAAGAGCATGTAGAAAATTAGATAAAATTTGAAGAGGGTTTTTAATTAATATAATGGGTTTAAAATCAGGGACCGTAACTGTTATGACTTTTATCGCAAAAGTCAAGAAAAAAAAGTTATTTTTTAACTTTTATTTTTTAAAGCAGAAGTAAAAGTTATTTCTTAACTTTTATTTTTTAAGGCAAAAATTAAAAGTTATTTTTGACTTTTATTATTTTACTCAAAAAAAAAAAGTTATTTTTTAACTTTTAATTTTTTAAGCCAAAACTAAAAGTCTTGAATTAAGTATTGCATAGTAATATGCTAGTTTTATTGCCTCCGATTTATCCCATTACCCATTGAAAATAAAAAAATAACACTATATCCTATGATTTCTAATTCGCGATTGAACGTTATCATTTGTTATCAGTTCAACAATTCTATCTTAAACTCACATTGAAAGAAATATACTGAAAGAATTAACAGTGATGCAGTTATTACAACAATAATTATTAATAACAAAATAAGAGAATTCTGTTTTGCAACGCTCTTGAAATTGTGATAACGGATGTTTTATCATTTTTAAAACTATTGTATTACTATGCAATATTTAATTCATGACTTTTATTTTTTCCTTAAAATATTAAATGTTAAAAAATAACAATAATTATTATTGTGGTAATTCTATCGAACTATTCATGGTTTCAATCCAAATTTTAATATTTTCAATCAGGCTTAAGTTCATCAAATTTAATTTTTCATAAAATTATTTTCATGAAGAAAGGAATTTTACAACATGAATATTAATTAAAATTGTCATTGATAATTTTTCCTTCTTGACCGACCTGAGATTCGAACCACAATACTAATTATTGTTAAAGCTAAGGCACGAGCTCTATGTGTACATTTGTCATTCAAGTTGTGCTGAAAAAGGTCAACAGGAAAAGGAAAGACAAATATGGAAAAACAAAAATGTACTTTGTACTTCAAGAAGAATTCTTGACAAAAAGTACGGAAAAACATGTAAAATCAATAAAAAATGAATAATCTTTCGAAAAAAAGCAAATTTCGATCTACCAAAAGGTTAAAATACAATTTGGTTTAAGGATTGATGTTTGACTATTGACGTCAGCAGTCATCGATGGCTGCGAGTGTAAGACGGCAAATAACTCTGAGGAGATCAAGTGGTTGTGATCGAAACATGTGAGGGTAACCAGCCGCCTGGGTTCGAATCTCAGGCCAGCCGCCTGGGTTCGAATCTTAGGTCAGTCAAGAAGGAAAAATTATCAATGACAATTTTAATTAATTTTCATGTTGTAAAATTCCTTTCTTCATGAAAATAATTTAATGAAAAATTAAATTTGATTGAAAATATTAAAATTTGGGTTAAAAAATAACTTTTATTTTTTGAGTAAAATAATAAAAGTCAAAAATAACTTCCAATTTTTGCCTTAAAAAATTAAAGTCAAAATTAAAAGTTATTTTTTGACTTTTATCAAAAAAGGCACAAATTTAAAAGTCATACAAAAATTTGCATGTACATCCCCTATGTATCGTAATGATAAGAACCAAAATTTTCTACTATCATTTTTTATGTGTGCTTTTCTGATGTAAATTTTTAAAAATAACAGTTATTTTCTGTCCCTGGTTTAAATTTCTTTTAATAAAATAAGTTTGTTGTAATATCTAGTTTGTGCATGCTTTGAAAAATGGGGAGTGGGGTGGGGAAACAACAGGAATTTGTTAAAGTTTAAAGATAAAAGTTTAATAGATAAATTTGAGCATCTTTGAAATACAAGTTAGATACCCTGATATATTCAGAAAATATTTTAAAGTGTGTAGGTTCATTCGTGAAATATTAAGGGAATAATACAAAAACTGGTGTTAATTAAGCAAATATTACATGTAACTTTTTCTTTAAAACTAAAGCTGTTAGAATTTATAATGCCATCGTATTCAGCACTCTCAATGGAACTAAAAACAATATGCAGAAATCAAGAAACATTTGGTGTGTTGACCAGTGTAATAAATGCATTTCTCAATATAAAAATATTTTCCCCTTTTTGTTAAGAATGCTTTGATTTTCAAAGAAAAGGTTTGATTTCAAATCATTTCGGTTGAAAATCAAAAATCCGTGTTTGTTGGGTATGTAATTTTTTATGAGACTATATATATGCACAAGTAAAATTTAAACAGGTACATTAATTATTAAAAACCATTATTTCAATATATTCGCATTCCGCGAATATTGGCGCAGTTATTCATATTCTTGCTTGCGAATATTAAAATTTTTTTTCGTAACATCACTATTCCACGTACATATTTGCCTGCTTCTTCGGTTTTTTTATTATTTGCCTTTTCTTTTTTTTTTTTGATGAACGCGCACACAAAAGCAATTATGGTGTCGTGCTAAAAACCACAAAATTTTATGCATGGTATGCAAAAGTTATTACGTGGAAAATCTACGGGTTTCATGATAATGTTAAAGCAAATTATGATGACATATACAATTATTCTACAAGTTCACACATGTGTGCAGAGACAGTGCGTATGCCTGGATAAGTGCGTATGTGTACAGAGAAATAAGCAAACGAACAAAGAAACACGCTATGACAATTTACAGAGACTTTGATTATAAAACAATTTGCCAAAAGATCAAAGCAGAACTATTTCAGTGTTAGATTGCTGATGTGAAGGATGTTCCGTTGAATGTTTTGCTCTTGTATATGTGTTTGTACGTGTATTACACACGATTTTATACTTGCATGAGTATTACACACACATTTATTCTGTCTATGACAACTTTTTGAAAACCGAAACATTTGCCTTTTATTTACTAAATTTTGCCTGTATTTTTTATTTTCAATTAATTGTTTTATTTTAAAACATAAATAACATGACATAAATTACGCTTAGTTACAACCTAAAACGCAAAATTAACAGTGAGTATAAGCGCAGATATTATTTAAAGCTGCTTTACACCATCACACGAGTCTAAGGTATTTAAAAAAAATACAACCCTGTCATGATAAGTTGGTACTGTTTTTTGAATACTTTCAAAAAATATTAAGATCAGGGATGCATTTTCCCCAAAATACGTGGGATAGTGTAAAACGGCCTTTAGCACTCAAACGAAAAATCAATCCATCTGTACTCAAATCAATCCGAAGCGGCATTAATAGTACGGTGAGTAAGGATTTTCTTGAATAAAGGACAGAAATATTGATTCAAGTACGGATTATTAATCACAAAATACTTTAATTATCCATATTCAATCCCGATTTCGGACTTGAATTAATCCGAAAATGAGATTGATTTAAGTGAAACTAAGACTGAATCAATCTCAAAATGGGCTTGATTCAAGAATTATAAAATTGTTTTGATCCGAATTCGTGCTTAAAATGATCCGAAAATTAGATTGATTTAAGTAAAAGTAAGATTGAATCAATCTCAAAATGCGCTTGATTCAAGTATTATAAAGTTGATCTTATCCCGAATTTGTGCTTGAAAAAAACCAAAAAAGAAATTAGAAAGAAAAAGTTATTATGATTGATTTAGTTACCCGTATTACACCTTACAGAATGATAAAACACAAACATCATTACTTTAGAAATCTTATGTACATATTTAACCAAAAATATAAACTAAATGAGAAGCAAGAGTTCAAATTTACTTTTTAACCCTTCGTGGTACACATGAGTCTGGCCAGACCTTTTTTCAATGTGTATAGAAAATCAAAACATGCGTAAGCAGGAGGGTTAAACACAACGAAAAGTTAATCTGTATTTTACTTGATTTTCGAATTTTGTATTCATTTTAAGAAGTTTAGGGATTGATTTTCAAAAGTAATCACATTGAGGATTGTTTTGAGTACGTTTTAGTGTTATTCGTACTTGAATTTTTAATTACGACTCGTACTTAAAGTTATCATAAAAAACTTGATTTAAACCGAGTGTTTTTCTTTCTGTGTACCTCAGCCAGTTTGCCGCCCGCCTTATGGCAGAGATGATAGCCTGCAGTACACTTCTGCCATCCGGCAGCCGAAAAGAGACCCTTATGCCTGATTCCTCGGTGAAGAAACCTCCACCAACTCTACTGCCCATCTTGGAACCATCAGTATAGACCCTTAGGGCCGGTTCCAGAGATCGCGTGTTATCGAACAGCTCATCATCTTTACCATGATGAAATGTGAACAAAGCACCAAAAAAGGGTTCCGGAGTGCAATAGTCCAGTCCCACCAGATCATATGATGCGCGCACCGTGACCCCGGCATGTCCCTTGTTACGCGTCCCAAGCCTAATCGCGAAAATTGGGGCTGCTGTTCGGCCATGATGTCAGCTGACAACCAGTTCAACAAAGTAAACCGCACATTCGTCGGTATCGATCGAAGTGATCCCGTGATCATTAGTGCAACCATTTTCTTCTGTGTTTAAAGCCTTATGAAACTACGGTTTTAGGTATAACAAACTGTTTTCCGAGAGTAGGCCTTATATGGGGCCTATGGAAAATTATGGACCGATATTCACGATATTTATCAACATAATTAGAACGAATTTTTGCAAATTTTATATCAATCCGTGCATTATACCACCATTAATGTAAGTTTTTGTAACAAAGTTATCAATTTTTTTGGATTCATAACTCTCGTCTTACTGAGCCGAGTTTTCTGGGTCTGAGATGAATAATTCAAAAAGGTTCATACGGACTGACAAACCTAATATACCATCATTCACCACTAGTGGTGGATGGTATAAAAAGAATTATAAAATATATATGTGAATCCAACTTATAAAATTTTCCGTCTGTCAGTATAAGTCATTGTCCTGACCTGCAACTTTTGTTGCAGCAATTGTTGATTTTATTGGTGAGTGGGGTGAGAATATAGGTAATGGGTACTCTGTTTCTTTTTTGTTTTGTAATACTCACACTTTTCAATGGACTGTAGGCTGTAGGGCTATAACCAAGTTTTTGGCATAGTACCACGGAGTGGCCAAGAATGTTTAAGTAATGAAAACACCTGTCTCCCGTCGTTTTACGAAAAAAAAAACTCACGCAGGGAAGCACATTTCTAAAACCTTCCAAGAAATTTTGAACCGCGATAAATTCTAAACCGTAGGAAAATTTTTAAATCTAAAGCAGTGGATAAATTCCAAAATAGCATTTAAGTGATACGTATAGGAATATATACAAATATCAGGTGTTTGGTTTTTAAAATTTCCGTGAGATAAAAATGTTTGTTTTCAAACTTCAACCCGCTCCCCGCGTGAACTTTTTCAAAAATCCGAAAAAATTATCATAATTTTATTAATAACTTTTCTACACGACTAAACTATGCCGTGTTTGATATTAGCAAAAAGTGTGAAAAATTTATAGCCCTACTGTAGGGGAACATATTTGTATTTATGTATATGTAAAATTTAAAAAGAGGAACAGGAAAGACAAGATAAAAATACAAAAATTGCAACACTAGAATTTCATAATCTGGACACTAAAACAATTTTAAAACAAAATTTTAAAAAATTGCAGCAACAAAAATTCAAGTCTAAACGATGACTAAAAAATGGCAACCACTAAGAGAAATTAAATTTTATATAGAATTTTTAGGTTTCTGATGATTTACTTGGGACAATACTACGTATTCTATGGTATAAAGGTTTATTTGTTAAAAGCCTCTTACTGATTTTGTTATAAATGTTTTGTATTTTGGTTCTCCTGAACGCCTACTTTATCAGCTGAAACCCTGACAGCTATTTTAAATAACCAAGGGCTATAAGGAACTAAGAACACACCAAAACTCCTTCAAGCAACATTACATGGCGATCCTGTAACATTACATGGCGATCACGCGGACTACGAACTGATCCTGCCCTCTCGGACCACCAAAGTTTGTGGATCATGCCAGACTAAAGATCCTGCCAAACATTAGATGGTACGAGAAGAATAAGAGGATGTCAAAAATAAATTTAATTACTAATCGACTTTCATATAAACATATCAGAATTTTTTACAGCATTTGTATAACTTAATACAGAAGAGTCTGAAGCTATAATCTAGATGTCAGCAACACTTTAAAAAATAAGTTTATCAAATTAAATATTTATGGACTGTATACAAGTCTTTGGTTTTTGAATCCTACAATGGGAAACCTAAAAATAATGTAGAAATACAGGAAAATATTATGAGCAATGTAATGCACAAAATACAGAAGAGTTAGTGCCAGAATATGTTAAAACTTTAAGGCGCGTTTTCACAACTTACCGATAGCTTAAAGTAGACTTTTACCGGCATTGAAAAAAGTGTTCGACTGTTAAAACTTTACTTTAACCTTAAGTATCCGATAAAGTATATTAAGGTTCATCCTACCTGGTAGGCTGAAGTAAAGTTGTAAGAATGGAACACTTTTTATACGGCCGATAAAATCTTACCTTTAGCTATCGGTAAGTTGTGAAAACGGGCCTAATTGTAATTATATTAATACTGTGCGTAGCATATAGAATTAATAGATACTTCAAAAATTATATTTTAAAATACAGAAATAATAATAAAAGACACTAAAAAAATACTAGTAATATTTAATGTAAGGAAAAAACAAATATTCTCTCATTACAATTAAAAATATTATTAATGTTGTCCAATATAACTAAAATCTTAGTAATTATTGCTTTAATCTTATTTATATTACATAGCATTTATACATTTATTAAAAGTAGATGGAAGAAAAACTAGGTATTTTGAAAGAATTCTGAAAGAACTTAAAATATATAGAAAATTTGAAAAATGAACTTCAACTAATTGAGTAAGAAGAAAAGGATAAAGAAAATTTTGCGGTGAAATTAGGATTTAATAAACTTTATAAGGTCGTGGAAGAATATTTAAACAAGAGTATTAAAAACCATTAGAAACAAAACCATTAGAAACAGGAAATACAATGGCAGCATTTAGTTAAGAGACAGTTTCTAAAGCAAAAGTTTCTTAATAACAGCGGAACTCATTGAGAAAACTCTTGCTGAAACAGCAAAACAAGATTTCTTACAATATGTCTACCATGCCGAATTAACCTCAGGGGTAAGAACAGCAATAGGTAGTTATGCGAAACCTGAAAACTTCAATACATTAAAAACACTATTACAACAAAGGTACAAAAGTACAAAGACCATTCCAGGATTGCAATCCAAATTAAGTACTATCACCAAGAAAAAATGTCTGCTAATACATTCAGAGAGAAAATAATAACGATAATAGATAACCTGAACAAGTTAGGGATAGAAGAATTTAGTAGTGACGCCACAGAGGCAGAGAAAAATGTTATTATCAGATTGAACTCAAACTTTGCCTTACATTCATTTAAGAGAGCAATTAATAACAATTTAAAGACGGCCGTTTATGCAGCTCGTCCAAAGACCTCGCAAGACGCGGTCGAACTTTCTCTAGAACTAGAAAATTAAAATAAACTCGGTGCTGTATATAAAAAAACAACAGCGTAATAATAATGATACCAGGCACAGCGATAGTAATTTCCATCATAATTTCCCAAACAGTAGAAAAAATAATATGTAACTACAATTAAAAAAAAATAATAGAAACAACAGAAATTTTGACAACTACGCAAGGAATAACAATAATTTCCCAAACAGTAGAATAACAACTACAATTCAAACAGTAACAGAAGCAAAACAAATTTTGACAACTACACTAGGAATAGCAATAATTCGTCTACAAACAACAATTACAACCGTACACAGAAAAAATTATAGCTGAATTATTTTCAAAGAAACGCTTGTTTGAAATTTTTTTTAATTTCTACAAATTTTTTTACTGATTCAACTAATATTTTTGTTTGAATTTTATTTTAACCAACAGAAATGTTGACAACTATTTTAAAATATAATATACGCGTTATTGGTTTCAGGTTTTCATAATTTTGTATGAAATATTTAACGCTCTTTAATGTTGTCGTTTTTTTGCATTTTTCTATTTGATCGTAAGCAACACTTCTTTATGTGAAATATAAGAACAACAACAAAAAACACATACAGTCTATTTTTGGACGCTTTAAAAAAGTACAACAATAAGAAAGATGATAAAATAGCGTGGCGAGGTTTGTAGTAAAAAAAAGAAACAAAAACAATATTAGGTAAAAAAACCTTTCACTCTTTTTAAACAACAACAACAACATTAGAAGAAACAAAATAAATTTTTGGTTGGTTTCAAAGTTGGTAAAAAAGAATGAAAAACAAAATCCCGTTTTCAATTTTTTAAAAATGTTTAGTTAAATACCTTCATCAAATACAAAAATAAAATGATGACGAAAAACATGTCGAGTCGGTCTGCTGCCAAGGAAAGGATACAGCAACAGTGAGTGAAGAAGCAAAACATTGTGTGTATAAGCAAGACAAAAAAATGTGTCTCACAGCCAGCCGCGCCTCTCTGCTCCTGCCTTCATCTACTTCTACAGAGCTTGCTTGTGTGCGCGTCATTGCTTGTGCAAAATTTTTTTTTTGTTTGATTCAGCGAAATTATTTTGTTGGAAATTTAAATGATTTTCAGTAAACTATTTGTTTGATTCAGTTAAATTATTTGTTTGAAAAAATCAGGGTTTTTTTCAATAAACGAAATGCAAATAAATTGTTTGAATATGCAAATTTGTTTGTAGGACCGATTTCAGACAAAAAATGTTTTGATTCTACAAATTTTTTGTTTGAATTAGAAAAATAATTTTTTCTGTGTAGTACACCTAGAAACAACAATGGAAACTACAGAAATGACAACAATAACAATAGAAATAATTATTCCAATAGAAACAACAACAATTACGGAATAATAACAATAACAACAGAAGAAATATACATGTAGTGCTAGACGAGGGAAAGGAGGAAGGCTCGGAATACATGGATATTCCGGACAGCCAAAATTAAGAGTATTTAAAGTTTCTAATAATAATACAAATTACATAATCGCTCAATACATTTCTTGTCGACAGAGGTGCCGACATATCATTATGTACAATGAACCAAGCAGAATGTACTAATAAAGTGACCTCACAAGCACAACTGTTTGCAGTGATTTTCTTCGTGTGTGACGTTTGTCGTCATTTTTTTTGTTTATTTACTTTTTTTAATAAGGCATTTTGACATTTGCCGTCTCAATTCTAGCAACAAAATGCCTGTCGTTTTTTCTATTGTTTCATTGTTGTAGTACTGAGGTCACTTTGTTAATACATTTTGGAACCAAGTTTCAAAAACAAAAAGAACATCGCATACTATCGATAGGGTCGACTATCGATAGTTTCAGACCACTAGAAGATCTGTGATGAAAATCTCGTTTATTTTTAACATAATTGTTGGCGACGTATACTAATGCTTAATCAACAATATAACATACATATAATGTTCCTCAACGCCCATCACGTCATTTGGTTCCGTTACCAGTTCAATTTTTAAGAGCTAATTATGCTAAGGGTGACCCGTTAAGAAGGATGTGTATTGAGTTCAACAAGTTCTATAAATTTATTGACTACTCTTCTAGTCCTACTGATATTAAAACTAAATTATTAATCTTTTTAAACCAATCGCAGCTTAAGTAGCAAAAAGTGTGCTTTGTCGTGCTTAAAATCGTATTTACGACTTTTTATGAGACATTTTCTTAAACTTGTCTTAAATAAGGTTTTATTGTTGATAGCATAAGCATCATTGCATGCAATTGTCTGTCTTAATCCGCATTGACGACAAAATGCATGCAGCTGCCGTTCATATTGTCTTGAATAAGTCTATGACAACACAAGCAATCAATGCATCTAAAATTTCGCCTTTCAAAACACATTGACGACAAAATACATGAAATTGTCGCTCATCTTGTCCCGAAGAAGGTCTTATTCAAATTTAAGAACATGTCGCGTAAACATGGGACTTGTTGTCAAGAAAGTTTCTTTTTTTTTGTTTTGAAAAAAAAAAAAAAAATACAAAATAACAGAAAATGAGAAACAAAACTTGGTTTTTGTTCAGTTGAGCCTTTAAAGTGGAAGGTGATATCAAAGTTCATGTACAAAGTTTGTGTATGTAAAGATTTTATTAAAGAAATATAATAGCGGTTTTCGCTCTTGTAAGTAAAGACTCTTGCAACTCTATTAATATTGTTATATTCTTTTATTTTATTCAAACTATGTACGTTTTCAGTAGAGTCGAAAAGTGGTTTAAAAAAAACTGGAAAAGAAATTAGAAATCGATAAACAAAATTATATTGTAAGTATCCAATTACGGGGTACTGCATGCGCATCAAACATCAAACATTATCCACAGAGATCTCAACGTCCCCACTATCCAGGAGGAAATTAAGAAATATTCAATTGGCTACATAGATAAACTAATGGCCCACCCTAACTACCTCGCTCGGGGTCTGCTTCAGTTCGAAGGTCACCAGAGGCTAAAAAGAACCGATACTTTTAGCCTAACTAAAAGACATTTTTAAAATTTGAATACAGCAGTTAGTGGTTACATTGGTAACAACTAATAAACAACAAGTAGAATTAAGATTTGAATACATATTATAAATTTCGATAAGAAAGATTTAATAATAAAAGTAAATCAGCTATAAAAAAAAAAAAAAATATTGTAAGTATGTAGGTATGTACATATGTATATTTCTGCAGAAAAATATATTTTTACTCTTTTTATACAATCGATTTTCATTACATGCCTGATTACACTGTGCTAGAATTTGACTATTTTTTCTGTCATGCGGGACATCAGGAGCTTTAAACTAATTCGAGTACTCCGATCCTGAGGTGCTAACCGTTCTTTTAGGTTAGCTTGTTTTTTTTTTTTGAGGTATAGCGGTATTTCGAAAATGGAGGATGTTGTGCAACATATATTCGCCTAAGACTATACTTTTAATGAGTTTTTGAAATAACTTTGTTTATCTCTCCATCGGTTTAAAAATACCATTAATAGAGCTAACTTACGAAAAGAAAGAAAAAGAAATGGCTTACACAATAAAGCAAATATTGATAAATTGAACTTAAGATATTTATCTTAAAATGTATTCAAAAACTTTAAATGAATTAAATTTTTTTTAATTAATATTAAAAAATTTTAATAATTAAAATATATTAAATAAACCATTTAATTTTAGTAATTGTTCATTTTTTACATTTAGTTTATTAAAATTCAAATACATTTGTATATATTTCTATACAAAAATCTAGTGCCAATGTGTATTGCATTGTAAATAGTGTCAGCAATACTGTCATCAATGACACTATTGACACTATTGACACTTATCGGGCATCTCATAAAGTCGTTAATGCCCGAGTAACGACATTACCTTAATAGTGCCATTGATGACAGTATTGTGGACATTATCCACAATTTAGTCTCCGATAGGTAAGTGACAATATACCGATACCGATATATCGACGATACTTCAGATTTGCCGATATATCCAGGATAAGGGGAACGGGTAAAGGGGTCTACCTGGAGGATTTAGATACTAAAAGGTCAAAAAGGCTTCCTGACGACTGCGGTATTTTTTTTGGCGGAGGCTGTAAGGAATGGAAGGCCGTAGAATTGGTCGAGCTGGGGCTCTGAGCAGCTCTTAGGGCCGTGATGGGGTATGAATTCCAACTAGTGAATTCCAAACTAGTAAATGATTGTAGAAGTGCTCTAAGGAAAATATTAGAAGAGTATGAAGTGAGTGTAGGCTAGGTACCTGGTCACTGCAACATCACCGCTAATGAAATTGGCGATGAGTTTGGAAGACTGGGCTCAAAAAAAATAGTGGATAATGGCTGTGTGGACACAGACAGACAAACCTCCAATGGGCTTTTGGTTAATTAGGAAATGGGTTCTGAACTTAAATATGGCAATGTAGTCAGCAGGAACATTAATTTGTTTGTGCTTCTTGGCCCATCAATTCACATATGTCCATTTTCACAATTGAAGCACAGACGCGAATAACGTTGCAAGTTACAAAATAATTATTTTTCAGGAGAGCAAAAAAACGTTTTTAAGAGGCAGGATTATATGTATGTATATTTTTTTTTATTATCAAAAATAATGATAATAAAAGCAAAATATCAAGAATTTTTAAATTACATATCGAGCCCTAACCGCGAAATAAACATAAGCGACATGATTTTCAATTTTC
The DNA here is from genome assembly GCA_963931875.1 of Pollenia griseotomentosa. NCBI lineage: Eukaryota > Metazoa > Arthropoda > Insecta > Diptera > Polleniidae > Pollenia > Pollenia griseotomentosa. The sequence goes on from OZ007563.1 coordinate 146,864,626, forward strand.
GTTTTTTTTTTAATAAATGTCAACACTTGCATCATCACCTAAAATGTCATGGTCACATAAGGTACCGTTACGATTTTATAGCAAGAACAATTTTATTGTAAGCGACAAATTTCATACAAAATTTATATGAACTAAAATAAAAAAGCTCTCTCCTTTAAAATTAGATTTTTGGCGCTTACGTTATTTTCGCGGTTAGTGGTCGATATGTACAAATTAACAGTTTTTAATTTTTTTAGTAGAAGACACCGTAAGCGACCATTGCATGCATTTTGTCGTCAAAGTGGTTTGAAACACGACAAAAATGCATGCAATGGACACTTTATATGTTCCAATAAATTATTATTCAAGACAAATTTAAAAAAATGTCTCAAAGAAAGTCGTAAATACGATTTTGAACGGGACAAAATTCACGTTTTGTTACTTAAGTTGTCGTCATCAATGTAATATAGGCGACAAATTCAAAAATGTCCTGAAGACATCGTTGACGACATTTGCGTCTATGACCATTTTGCCCACTGGGTTATATTTTATAGACAAATAATTAAATAAATAATAATAAATAAAAAAAGAAAGAAAAAAGGAATACCTGTTGTATTATTTTATTGCGACTCTTTTTTGACGTGCAAGAAACGGGCAACTACCCAGCGGGAAAATGAGGAATTGATTACACAAATAATTAAAAACATAAAGTATTATTTTCGAAAGAGCAATAATGCATGCATTGGAATCGAGAAGGCAATGTTATCAGTCAAAATAATTATGAATTTATTACCACGTATATTCCCACATTTGCAGAACAGGATACATTAAAATAATTTATAACAATCCTAGGACATGTTCTGTGTTAAGAATAATGAATTCTGGAATCAAATATTATACAAGATATGTATTTCTTTCTCGATTTCTATTGATTAGATTTTCCCGCTGGGTAAAAACTTTTCTCTTAAATATTTTGTACTTTTAGTGTGGGCTTAGCACTTTTTCTTTCACTTGTTTTGAATATTATACAATATAACTTATATGCATTTAAAGAAGAATAATGATTTTTAGAATGCCTTTTACGCTTGCAGATCATCGAACATTCTATCAAAGGCTCAGAGGTGTGCTATGATTGGCCTGACAGGGGCCATGAGAAGTACTTTTAAAGCGGCTTTGGATGTTATTCTACAACTCCTGCCTACTGAGCAGTATGTGTTGGGAATGGCAGACTTCTTATGGCTAATAAATCACTGATGATTTAAGCGCTGGTTTAGTTGAACTAAACTTGAATTTGTGTCCCATGTAAATATTATATGTTGTTAAAAAATAACATGTGGCAGCACTACGATAAATCTTATCAAATTCATATGGTCTGCATTGGTAGTTTAAACGCCCGATTTAATGCGTTTAAAGATGGGTTATATGTTTAGTGATTTATAGATTTGTTGGTTTAAACACATTTTAAACCAAAAAGAGAGTTTAAATTGCTCTGATTTTTTAGCCCTTAGACTTAGAAAACTGGGACTGTTCAGAAATCTTGCGATATGTCGCTTGCGGATCATTTAAGAGCTAAAACAAATTTCACTACTGTATTGAAATTTGTTCCATTTAGTTTTTTAATATCGGAAATCACTTTACAGGATTTCGTGATGATCAGTCCATAATTTATTTTTTTAAAAAAACCTCTTATTTCTAAAAAAAACTTTTTTTTTACAAAAGTGCCAACATTTTTAAAAGAAAAAACAAAAACATAAAATTCCAAGATCTATTACATCAACTTCAGATAACTAGTACTAAAGATATTTCAGAATCTAAAAAAAAATGTGGGATCTTTACGAAGAAGTTAACACAATTAAAATAATAAAGAACAGAGAAAATAAAGGGTGGTTAAATTGTGAGAGCCGATGTTGAATGTGAACCACACCTAAACGCCAAATCGGGCCGTATTTTTTCCAAAATGAGGCCGGTCAGGCAGTTACTGTGAATGGTGTTCGCTATCGTGAGATGATAACGAACTTTTTATGGCCCGAATTGGAAGATATGGATGTGGACGATATGTGGTTTCAGCAGGACGGTGCCACTTGCCACACAGCTAACGAAACAATGGCTCTTTTGCGCAACAAATTCAATGGCCGTGTTATCTCACGCGGTGGCGATGTCAATTGCCCGCCAAGATCATGTGATTTGACACCGTTGGACTTTTTTCTTTGGGGTTATTTGAAAGAAAAGGTGTACGTCGATAAGCCAGCAACAATTCAAGAGCTAAAGGATGAGATAATTCGGTACATTAACGGCATAGAACCTCCATTATGCCTCAGGGTCATCGAAAATTTGGACCATCGGATGGAGGTGTGCCGCCGTGGTCGCGGCGCCCATTTGGCCGATATTTTGTTCCATACATAATTGAGTAATACCAATATATCATAATAAAATAAAATTACAATAATTTCCTTAATAGTTTGTGTTTTATTCAAAATCAACATCGGCCCTTGAAATTTAACCACCCTTTACAAGACAATTTAATAACATGAAAACATCACTTAATATTTGTATCTATTGGATACAGCAAATTTTAAATTATGTATTTATAAAAACTTGAAAAAACTTTATTTAAATATTAAACTTCTTTGCTTATAAAAAAACTTGCAAAAAAGGGAAAACTTGATAAATGGCAAGGCTGCCATGGGATAATATAAATGTCCCTCCTGAAAATCATTTTAGTTCGGCATAAACTGTTGCGAATCATGATACATATATTATTTAAGTTAGTTCAAATTGCTAGGAAAAAAGCATAACACTTTCTGACTGTCGTACAATTGGTTTGAACCGGAACAAATTTTTATACTGACGCCCGTTTTATAACGACTATTTAATAATTTATAGTTCTCATATATTCTAACTGTCGGAACATCCAAATATAGCACTCTAACTTTTTTAAAGCATTAGCTTTTAAATGGTTAAATAAAGCATAAAAATGATTTTAAAAAATTTCAAAACTATATTTGAAATATTGCATCGTCAATTTCGAATAATTTTTATTTTGGAAAATATTTTAAAAATTTTTTATGCCTTTGGAGTCGGAGTCGCGAGTTTTTGTGGGTACTACGACTCCGACTCCGGCACAAAAACCTCAACTCTGACTCCTCAACTCCGATTCCGACTACACAGCCATGGTTACTTTATGTTGGGCTAATACATTTAGCATTGCTGATCACATCAGTGTTATATTCCGAAAGGTATTTGTTTGATAGAGTAAGCCCGTATGCGAATTCGTCAGCACTTAACTTAACAATTATTCTTGTAATTAACCCGGCGCCGGGGGGGTGGATTTTAGCTACAAGGACATGGGGGTTGGGTCATAATGACCCACTTATTAAACTCGAGGTTTTTTGCTATATTTACGAAAAAATATATACAATTTAGATTGAATCTAACCTTATTAAGGAAATAAAACATGACTTTGTTAAAAAATAACATATTTTCTTCATCACGGGTTCTGTTCCCTTATATACTAGGTGTTTAACGCTCATCTAATTGGGTAAGTGCTGCAGTGTCTCTTCTTCTTAAGCGAGTGTGGCCGCCATGGTTTAAAATATTTCGAGCTAGTGGATTTGGGTGTTGTTCAAGCCTTTTTAAATTTTTTACTGCATATTTTGTAATCATAGTTTTTACTAAAGGAACATTGAGATCCTTGTGAATATTTGAGTTTTTAACATACCAAGGGGCAGCTGTGATTATTCGAAGAAGTTTATTTTGGCGCCTTTGAATTTTTTCGATATTAGAGGCCGAGGCAGTGCCCCATAGTTGAATACCGTAGCACCAGATTGGCTTTAAGATGGAGTTGTAAAGTAAAAGTTTGCAGTCGAGACTTAGGACAGAGTTTCTTCCAATAAGCCAATGAATTTGGATGGCTTTTAGTTTCATTTGAGATAATTTTGCCTCTATATGGCTTTTCCACGTTAAACGGCGATCTAGATGAATACCGAGGTATTTTACATGCGAATTTTGAGGCACTAAATGATTATTGATTTTAATAGGGGGGCATGTTTCCCGACGCAAGGTAAATGTTACATGTACGCATTTTTGCTCATTGACCTTTATCCTCCATTGCTTCAGCCACAGTTCGAGTTGAAATATATGATCCTGTAGGTATCGAGATGCTTCTTGACTGTTTTCGTGCACGCTTAGAAAAGCTGTGTCATCAGCAAATGTTGAAGTTTGGGTGTAGTTGTTTATTGGCATATCCGAAGTATATATTAAGTATAAAAGTGGGCCTAGGATGCTTCCCTGAGGGACTCCAGCTTCAATTGGTTAAGGAGAGCTTAAATAATCACCTTCTTTAATAATAAACTTTCGACCGACTAAGTAGCTTTCTAACAGCTTGTGTGTGTTTACTGGTAAGTTTAGCTTCAATTTATGTAATAAGCCTTCATGCCAGACTTTGTCAAAAGCTTGAGAAACATCGATGAAGAGAGCGGAACAATATTTTCTTTCTTCAAAGGCTTTTCTTATTGCGTTTACTATACGATGGGTTTGCTCAATTGTGCTGTGTTCTCTTCTAAAGCCGAATTGGTGGTTAGGAATACATCTGTTTTCATTTAGAATTGGGGTTAATTTTGACGCTAACAGCTTCTCAAACAGCTTTGATATATTTGAAAGTAAACTTATAGGCCTATATGACTCAACTTTTGTGTGATCCTTTCCTGGTTTAGGTATCATGATGACTAAGGAAACCTTCCACTTTTGAGGATAGTATTCCAGGCGTAAAATAGCATTAAAAATTAAAAGAATAATTCTCCTTGCTATGCTGGGTAGCTCCAAAAGCATTTTGTTGCTGATCTTATTAAAACCAGGAGCCTTCTTGGGGTTTAAATCACAAATAGCCTTTTCGATTTCTCTTATCTCAAATCTTAGGGGAACAGCTGCTCTAGCAGCAACAGGTGGTAACTCGACCGCCATATCGTGAGATATGTTAGGGGTAAATACGTGTTTTAAATGATTAACAAACAGATTTCCTTTTTCAACATCATTTCTTGCCCAACTTCCATTCAAGTTTCTTAATGGCGGATTAGCGACAACTGGCCTTTTGAGATTTCTAGCTGCACGCCATAATGAGTAGTCTGATTGTGGAGTTGCATCAAGTTCCTTAAGATATTTTTCCAGAGAAGCCGTTTTCTGAGTCTGCAGTAACTTTCTCAGCCTTTTTGTACAGTCTTTTAGTAAGTTCTTAAGTTGAGGGGATCTGTGCAATTGCCACTCTCTACGGGCTCTCCTTTTTTCAGACAAGAGACGCTCGACATCTGAGGAATATATTTTATTATTTTTGGTTTTTTTGGGGGCAATGCTGGAATGTTGAACAGCTAGTTTTAGAAAACTGTCAAAATTGACAATAGAGCGATCTATATACTCCGGTGTGCTAAGCGGAATATTTTCTGTGCAATGGGTACTGAGATATTTTTTATATTTTATCCAATTTATATGTGTAGCTGACGTCGCTATGTGACCAGAGGGATATTCAATTCTATTGGTGTTTTTTATAGTAACAATTGTAGGTGTGTGATCAGAGGATAATTCTATGGAAGCTTCAACGTAAATCGTTTCTGTGGGGATGTTTTTAACCACGCCAAAATCGATGACATCTGGAATTTTTTGCGGATCAGCAGGCCAATATGTTGGTTGGCCGCTCGCGACAACATTTAAATTCATTTTAGAGATTGTATTAAACAAAACACGACCCTTTGGTGTTATAAGTCGTGACCCCCAGAAGGTATGTTTTGCGTTGTAATCGCCAGCAGCCAGGAAACAGGGCCCCAGTGACTTATAATATTTGTAATATTGGCTTTCTGATATTGCAAATCTAGGTGGTGAATAAAGAGATGAAATAACTATGCTTCGATTTAGCTCTTCGACACAAATGTTCGTAGCTTGGAGATAATCTTCACGATGATCACACATTGGGTAGTGTTTAATTCGGTTTTTTATTAATATAGCAGAACCTCCACAATCTCTATCTCGAGGGTCCTTGGTATCATATAGAGTATAACCATTAATTTTAAACGTATTTCTTGAGGTCAAATGAGTTTCAGAAACCATCATGACATCAATTTGTTTATTTTTAAGAAAGTATTCTAATTCATTTTTATGTTGGCGGATGCCGTTTGCGTTCCAAAAACAAATTTTTAAACAATTCATGGCTTGTTAATTATAGCTTGCAATAACATCGATTGCATTCTAAGAATTTCCTGCATCATATTACCCATTGTGTTTGTAAAATTATTTACTGTTTGCACTAATGTTTCCATGGTTTTTTCTAGACGACTAAGATTAGAAACTGGAGTTTCGTCATTACTTGACGAAGCGCCTTGCATTGGTACATTGTTTGATTTTAAAACGTTAGCATAAGAGGTTCTGTTACTACTAGGCTGCGGAGCCTGAAGATCATTACTGTTTACTTGATTCGTTACCTGCATTTGAGGGGGATTAGTTTTCGGTCCAGCCGACTGCTTGACGATAGTATATACAGGGCATCCTCTATAATTGGCAGTGTGATTACCACCACAGTTGCTGCATTTTTTTACGTTGGGGTCGGTTTTAGACTTATCGCAAAGAACTGTACCGTGTAGCTCACCACATACTACGCAAACAGGGGGTAAATAGCAGTATGCCTTAGTATGGCCAAATTCTTGGCAGTTCAAACATTGAACGGGACCACCTCTTTTGTGCGGCTCCTCTATAGGTAACTATACAGAATCTGTACAGAATGTATTTTAAATCATAGATGGGATGCGTTTCATTTTTTTTAAGCTTAACGTCGCCGGGTTCAAACTCTACTCGAAAAAGTGGTTGGGGAATTTTTTCTCTATTTTTAATGTTTACTACATGTTTTACCTTGAAGCCTTTTTCTTCTAGGAATGTTTTGACCTCTTCTGGGTCCACACATGAGTCAATACCCTTAATCACTACCTGAAGACCTTTACTGCTTTTCAGTTGGTATGTATAAAAGTTTTTTTTTAGTGCTTCAAAGTTGTTTATTACTTTGCGAAAATCATTCTCATGATTGACTTGTATTTTAGTCTCGTTTATACTACCACGCTTGATAGCCGCTACGTAAAACGAATTTTCACCTATCACTGATATCAAACTCTTTATGAGCTCATTTGAATTTTGTTCCCTAAGATATATCGGGGGAGGCTTTGACGATTTTATGACGTTTGGAGCTTCAGAGGATTCATCCTCCAGAATTGCAAAACGATTTTGAGTATTTATTTTATCAAAAGTTGGTACTTTTGAGGCCGAAGCAACTGCTGCAGAGGTAGGGCTGCGTCCCCGTTTGAGCACTGTTATGTACCTGTCCATACCAACTTGTACTGTAGGCTTTTGAGAAATTTTTCCTTGAGTTACTGAGTTGTCCATAGCGGCTGTTTTGGGGTTAACCGTATCATCACTTATTAAAGTTTTTTTTGGCTCTGCGGCAGCGCTTGCAGTTAACAAACTTGTTATTGTAATACGATCGACCGTATTTGTAAACAAAGAAGGTGAGAGGGAACGCGTTCGAGTAATAGGTTTAGCCGTTAAGTAATTGCTATCATCGATTCTTTTTTTTGTTTCTACTTTTGTTTCGTCGACACTCACTGTAACATACGCATTTCTTTCATTATGTTTAATTGTTTTTGCATTGTACGCATTCATAAGAGTTTTTTTTATTTTATTTTACAGTTTGTTTAATTGTGCTCTTCTTGTTATTTGTTGTTAAACACTCCGATAATAAAAAAGAAGAATAAACAAAAACAAGAAATGTTTTTGCTTAAAATGTATGTATGTATGTTTATGTATGTATGTTCATACATACATTTTTTTATTAAATTATAACTTTTATTATTTTAATTATTGACGTTTATGTTCACAAATTAAAAATTATTTTTAAGCGTCCAATTCGCTGATATTATATTATTTATTTAATAAATAATATTATGATTTTATAACAACTTATTTAAGTATGTTAAAAGAAAACAAAAACCGTATGCCGAGTTAAAAAAAAACACGTCTGCATTCAACGAGCACGGTAAAAAAACTTTTATTTTAAACAAAACACATTTCATATTAAAAAAGTTAACAAAGGAGGCTTCTTCTAGTTTAAATATAATAAACACTTATTTTGATACTGTGGGGATGGTTCATATTTACCTTTTTTTAAGTTTAAGCACGTGTTATTCGAAGTACAATCGTCATGCGACTGATTTGAAATTTATAACATTAAGAGAGATTCAATATCTCCAGCTACTGAGAAGAGCGTAGAGAAGAGAAGTACATTTTTAAAGCCACAGTCAATTTAAAAAGTGACGGGTAATTTTGACCCATCCCCCCCGGCGACGGGTTAATAAGATCAAAGACAAAAGATAAAATTTTTCTTGTAAATAGATTTTGGAAAAACGTCAGTTTATTTATTAAATTATTTATTTAAGGTCTACGGAATAAATCCTTACAGACCAATTATAAAAATTTAACATAATATACAAAATAAAAAAAGATTTATGCCCAATTTTCAGGATAGTATTTAAATCAAAATTAAGTTAATTTTCATAAAAACTTAAATCGTATTTAAATACAAATTGATTTTTTGAGTTTTATTTAAAAAGTCTTATTTAAATAAGATAAAAGTATGGTAGCACTACTAAATACAAAAAAAATATCATAAAAAAGTATAATTATACAAGGTGGTCTCAAAAAAAAGCTGATTGTTATTGCTTTGCCTCTTGTTGTCGTATTGTCGTGATATTGAGGCCACCTTGCTAAAATACTACAATAGAAACTTAAGTTGGAATTAAGTGTACCACATCGGTGAATTAAGTTTGATTTAAGTATTTAGTGAAAAAGAGAATTTTGTATTTAAAACGATTTTAAACATAAATGTGTTTTAATATCAATCCTGAAAATTGGCCATTAGACATCCACTTTTTTATACTGATTAAGGTACAAAATTATATAACGTTTAATGACATAAACATTAACAGAAAAATCATAATTAGTTTGGAATAGTTGTAAATAGATTGAAATGTAGAAACGAGTTGATCGATGAAGAACATTAAAATTTATGTTGCTGAGTAGGAAGTCGGAACAGACTGCACCATTTCATGCCAAGTGTAGGGATTTTAACCTTTTCGTAGGGTTTTATATAATAATCTGACATGTCGGGAAAAGGGAAAGATATTTAATTTTGTTAAATTGTAGGGATTTTTGTGCAATTGAAGGTTTTTTCTAACAATTTTCAATTATCATACATGGGCATACTGCATTACTTTTTTACTGCAGCAAGCGTTTCAGTAATCAGTAAATGCTTACTGGTAATGAAAATTATATTTCATTACCAGTAATGAAATCAGTATTCAGTAAAGTTTACTGATTACTGGAAGAAAAAATCAGTATGCAGTAAATTTTACTGATTACTGGAAAAAAATTTCAGTATTCAGTAAATTTTACTGGTTACTGAAAAAAAATTCAGTAATCAGTAAAGTTTACTGAATACTGAAAAAAATTTCAGTAATCAGTAAAGTTTACTGAATACTGAAAAAAATTTCAGTAATCAGTAAATTTTACTTATTACTGAAAATTGAGTCACGATTACGTATTTTTTTTTTTTGACAAGCTCAAAGCTTTGCGGGTTTAGCAAAAGAAATATTTGTAAATTTGAAAATGTGTTAAATAAAGATTTTATATTTTATTGGCTTTTCTTAATACAAGCATTTCAAAATTTGTATCACTGAGTTTTTGTCTTCTGGAACGATTCACAATCCCAGCGAAAGAAAACAATCTTTCTACAGGAGCAGACGAAGGCAGAGGAGTATTGTAGTTCAAAAATACGTTTTTAATAGCACTGTGATTATGCAGACAATTCAAGCTAGTGTCTTGTTCGGCCAGGTACAAAATTGTTTCCTGGAGATAGTTTGCCAAGTCACCTGAATTAATAGTTATGCCCGCATCTGTTTAAGAATATAAGATAAGCATGTGAATTAAATACAAAAATTTAATGGAACATATGGCCTCAGGGATGAGAGTCCCGAGTGTCATTCACTAGGCTAAGTTGACCTTGTAAATATTTTGCACAATTTTTTATTTAGTTTATATTAATGTAACTTAACATTTGTGCAAAATATTTACATGGTTAAGTTAAGTTATATGTATGTTATTTACCTTCTCAACAACTTTAAAAAATTCCTCGCTAAAAAGAATTTTATTGACTCCCATTAGTTCTTCGTCTTTTAATAAATCATGGGTGTCAGTTGAAGTTTCACTTAAAAAATTTGTTTTATATCAAGGCGAATTCATCCCAGGTAATCTCGATACTACAACAAGTACAACTCGTACAAAAACCACAATCAATTTGTTTTTGTAAAATCATTGTAAAATGTCAAAGACAGAAATAAAATAAAACAGAAACAAAGATAATAAAAGAGAATAAACAAAATTTTGACATCCAACAGTGATTTTAGCTAATATCAGCAGGGCTTTTAAGACCACCTGTAATAAATTCGCCTTGTTTTATATGCATATTGGAATTTCGTTTTATTACCGTTTATTGAGTATGAAAATTCGTACAGTTTTATAATTCTTATTTTTTTTTATGTATAGGTAGTAAAAACCTCCCGATACTGCATTCTTATCAGTAATAAGTAAAATTTAAAGATTACTGATTTTTTTCAGTATTCAGTAACTTTACTGATTACTGAATTTTTTTTTCAGTAGTCAGTACAATTTACTGAATACTGAAATTTTTTTTCAGTAATCAGTAAAATTTACTGAATACTGATTTTTTTTTCCAGTAATCAGTAAAATTTACTGAGTACTGATTTTTTTTCCGGTAATCAGTAAAAATATACTGGTAATGAAAATTCAAGTGCAGTACCAGTAAAAAAAAATACTGAATAAGTACTGGTACTGCAAAGTGCCCATCTATGTCAAGTATAAACCTAAATAAATTTTTTAAGTGTATCATTATAAATTCGAAAATCTGGTATTACCACTATAATATAAAGAAAGTAATTATGTAACATCTTTAATAACATTAGAAATTAAATAATTGTTTATTTTTTTTTTTAACTTAGTCAAAACATTATTAAAAAAGAATGCCTAAAGAGTGATTGTGACATAAGGCTGATGTTTTTGTCGGCAGTGAATGTAAAGAATTCTTCTTTCAAACGTCATCAAATAAAATCAGATTAATTAAAATTTTTCATAGTAACACTGCTCTTGAAAAAAATATTGCCTTAACTAGATTTTGATGCGTTTTTTTCCAAAATTTATGTTGTTTTTATGTCACTCTTGTGGTTTTCTTATGCTATTTTTGTACCGATTTCATCTTATTTTTGTATTTTTTTTAAATGAACCTTAAGCTAAGACTAGACGATATGTTGAATCAGCAAATGTATGTTTACACTCATATGCTTAAAAATAATAACAAATGCCTCTATCAACATATTCAATATGTTAGGCGTCTAAAAGATATGCCAAATTTTTCAAATTCATCATAGGCCAGCAAATGATATTTCAACATATAAGTTAGCATACAATTTTTTTGTCTACACAATATGTTGAATTTTGTATGTTGATATATATGTATGTTGAGTATTGAAAACATTTGGTAAAAAATAACAAATAAATTTGACAATTCTCTTGTTTTATTTTTTAATGCAACTACCATTTTTGCAGAAAATTTATTTAAATCAATAAAAAGAAAGCTTACACGCAAGTTTGACCACTTCGCCTTGCTCTCGTCTGCATTTCGATACACTATGCAGTCCGTAAACTCTGGCCGAGCCGATGTTTTCGGCAATTTGTACTGAGGAAAACTGATGTCCCAAAGTGTTGGACGTTCTTCAACAGCAGTTATAAATTTTATAATGTCTTCGTGAGACCATTCTGTAATGACTTTCGGTCTAATTTGTTTGTATTTTTTTGGTTGTTTAGTTTCCGGCTGTGGTAAGTTATACGGTTGGAGTTCAATTTCTTCGCTACCAGAACAATAAATGTCAACTTTCACTTCTTCAAAATTCATCATTAGCTCCTCATCACTTGAATCCATTTCACAAAATTCAATTAAAAAAAACAAAAACAAAAAAGTGGTACAAAAGCATGAAAAAAATACTGTTTTTAAATTGTTTATTTCACCGGAGACCTGTGCCAATTAATTTGCACGTTGGCAGCCGTTGAAAACAAAAAGGCGGCGGTAGCAGAAATTCGTCTGTGAGCATACATCAATCTCCTTGCTGTTAATTGTAGATGGTTTAAACCATTAAATGTTTTTTAGTTATTTATGAAATGATTTTTAACTGCAATCATTTTATTTGGGTGTGTTTGTCTTTGTATGCATATTTGCAACAAGAAGAGTACTTAAAAAAAAAAAAAAAAAAATTACCGGCGGCTCGGATAAGCCATTCGGCACATATGTCATATGCTGAAAAGCTTAAATACGATTTTCAACAAATTTTCAACATGTCTGCCACCATACGCAGAAAATTTGTTGAAGCACAAATAATACGCTGTTCACATCAGAGAAGGCCAAAAAGTTATATTTTTAATACTTCTAACCTATTCATACTCCACCGAGCACGAGTACAGACAGGTATGAATACCAATAAGTATGAACATAAATAAGTTTGTATAGCAACCGGTATGAGTATGAATAATTAATTTATGTGAAAGCTAAATTAAAACATAAATATTTTCTAATATTATATAATTATGCTTCTATTAACAATAATAAAATATCTTTTCTACAAAAGGGGTCTTTTATAAAAAAAAATTAAAAACAGAAGGCTATCAACTATTTTGGAATCTATTTTCTTTCTTGTTTTCATGTTTCATGTTTCCAGCTAAAGAGAAAACTCGTTTTGATGCTGCGCTGCAGAAATTTACATGATTCTTGATTTTTATAAAGATAACCGTGAGTATCTTGTGGAGTTGTTTTTCCACCATAGCGTGATGTTATAGTCTTCTGTAAGGCTAACATTTTCGTTGGCATACTGATCGACTTCAGCCTTTAAATTTTAAACGTCTTAAAAATGCAACTGCTAACAGATAAACATCTCAAAGTCATACTATGTATGAATGAATTTACCTGTGATATCTCATTTCTTAATTCCGAATATTAGATTTATATTTTGTTTTTTGTATTCGGCAACTTTTTGTGTTTTTATTAAGATCGATTCAAATAAAACGACGTATTTTAATTTGTCATTTTTTCGGATTTTCTTAAAAATAATTTTTTCTATTTATATAAGAACGCAGATCTTTATTTTCCGAAAATTTTTGTAAAGTTAAAAATAAAAAAAAAAATTCTGGCAACACTAATGAAAAAAAATTAATAAATAAAAAATGTTTGAAGTCAATGATATACCTATGGGTGTATGTGGTTATGTGCGAGTATGAAATACAATAAGTATGATAACATACATCAGTGATGTCAATTGTGGTTGTATTGCTTTATATTAGTATTAGTGAATAAAGAGACAAGTATTCTGAATAAAGATAAAAAAATACGTAAGCATCCGCCGCATGTGCACTCGTCGCTTGGTAATCGACTACTAATTGTGTACTCTCGTGGACTAAATGAAAGAGCGTAAGAATGCGTGTGAAGAATGTGTGTGAATTAATTTACACAATTGTGTATGACGCTGACACCCCTGACATACATGAATGAAATCAAATGCGCAGGGATATACACAAGTATGAGAATAAATAGATACGAGTACGCACAGGTATTGAAAATTTTCGATATGTGCTAGAGTACTTTAATTTTTTTATACCCATTGTCTTTCTCTGGTTCACATGATATGCTAAAATTTCCAACATACGTTTGTTTGCATTGTTAACAAAGAACTAGCAAATATTGTTAAACATACGTATGTTGAAAAATTTTTGCGCTTACACGATATGCTAGCACTTGTAACCTATTTTTCTTCATTAATATGCTGATTCAACATATCGTCTAAACTAAGCTTTACATTACATGCACTGAATTTGGTTTTAACATTCTTAAAAGTAGTTTAGAGAAAAATTCAGGAGGAAAAAAGTGGGTGCAGGGAAAAAAGGGATTTTTTTTCATAAGCGTAGGGGTTTTTGAAAAAATCTCCAGGCATCACTGATTCTATCATTCTCGGATTGAGCAACATATAACTGCTATAAAAGTTCCAAGTGCTTAAAAAAAGGTACATACGAATAAAACCAGTACAATAATCCTACAAAATATTTTCTCAAATTTGCCTTTATTATTGCAAAAGTAAATTTAAAAAAAACTTGCTAAAGTTTGACGGGGCAAGAGATTTGTTCTAAGCACGTTTCATTTTCTTCAAGCAAGTAAAAATAAACAAATTTAAATGTCTCCTACAGGACTTGATATGCCATTTTTAACGTTTTACAAGCACATAAGTACATATACATATGTATATTATTCAAAATTAAATAAAAACATATTTTTTAGTTTGTTAATGTAAATGTACATTTTAACGTTCCAAGAACAAACACACATAATCACATACACAGCATTACCAAGCACATCTACGCAAGCCAGCAACATATTTTTTGAAAATTAAATTTTGTTGAAATTGCAATTTGAGGAAGATAAACATAAAGAAGAAATCGCACAAGTCAGTCACTCAGTCAGTCATTCATTCAGTGAATGAGTGGATTGCATGTATTTACATTGAAACAGATCTACAAGTACAATAAACATTTGTAGAGCGAATAAATAAGACTTGGAAAAACTCATATTAAATTTTCTTTATGCAAATGTACGAAGGGCTGTTTGAAATTCAGCAGTTCGTCATTCCACACTTTGTACTGCTATATATTGGAATTCATGTGAGAACCTCGTAAACACTATTTGCACAATGTGTTTGCAAGAAGTTTTTAACTCCCGAAGTGTTTGTTGTACCCAAAAGACGAGTTTATATCAATTGAAATTTCCTTTGAGATTTTCATTCATGTTTTGAAAATGTAATAAAAATGTATTGTTATGAATTTATTCATATGTGATAAACAAATGTATGTAATTGTAAAAAAATGTTTAAAATAAAAAGTTAGTGATATGTTTTCATTTAAAGTCTTGAAATTTTTTTTTTAAAGGAAGGGGAAAAATAACCATCAAACCACTAAGTTACACTAATACCTCGCTTTGCGTCGTTTCGTTTTGCTTTTTTTCGAAGTTGCGTCGCTGCCGAATTAGTACTAATTTCGAAGTTGCGTTGTTTTGGATTTGAGTTTTATATTTTTTATTTTTTTTGAAATTATCTTTTTTTTCTAAAAGATTTTAATACAGTTTTATTTTCATTTTGTTTTGCTAATTTTAGAGTTGTTTCAATAAGTGTGTTGTCCTTTTTTTTTAAAGAATTTTTTTTACGTTTAAAAAAATCTGTACAGCAAACATTGAACCAATTTTTTGTGAAAGAAGAAAAGCCGACTTACTTGAGGGTTACACGATCAAGTTTTGCCTATCAAGTTTTAATACACTCACACTTTTTTACCAATACACTCATACTTTTAAAAATTTAAACGAACTTGCCTTTAAAATTCTCTTTCCAGTGAGTGTTTCAATTTACGTTCAAGATAACAGCTGATTTCAAGGTTAGTGAGCAAATTTTTCGTTTGCCTTTATAAATTGTTTTCTCGATGACATCTTGAAAGTAAATTGCTCAGAAATTGAATGCAGCCTACGTCACAACTTTTAATTTTTGGAAATTTTGACAAATAGTATATGTAAAAGACTATCAAGACAATCTTGATCGTGTGGCTGCACTGTTACGACAACAGCCACTATGGACTCATTTTGATTTTTAAAAATTAATTGAATATTACTTTGATAATATTTTATTTTGTTTTAATTGAATTGTCCTTTTTTTTTTGTTTGTTTTTTGTATGTATGTAATAAAATTTTATATTATTTTTGTTATTTAAATGTTTACTTTGTTAATTTTCTTTTTAAAAAGTAGTATTTTCGTAACCCTGGAACCTATCTATGGTTTGCTATAGAAATTCATAGTTCACTTTGCGTCGTTACAATTTGCGTCGCGTTTTTTTTTGGAACGTAACCACGATGCAAAGTGAGGTATTGGTGTTTTTAACTTGAATTGTTTATTTAGCGAAATTTTTTAAAAACAGTAGTTTTTTAACAGTTTAATATTTATGACACTTTATTTATGATCGGCAATATTGTACCAACAGTTTTAGATTTTTTTGAATTAGAAAAATTTTGAGTTAATTTTTTTTATTGTAGAAGATCAAATTTGTTGATATGACAAAGCATTGTAAATATTTCAACAATTTATTAAAATTTTCATTCAAAAATCATTTGTTTACCTCAGCAGCTATCCTTCCAGATGCAAAAACAAACAGATAAAATTATACCGATACTTAAAAGGAATTCCGATTACAGCACTACATCAATTTTACCATACCTATCAAGAGCTTTTGAAAAACTTATTTAACAGTCCGACAATCAGGCTTCACATCTAATCATAGTTATCTAAATGCATACACGCAGAAAAATTAGGTTGAACCATAATCTGTGCACAGCCAATTGGTCAATCTTTAATTAAACTGAAAATAAACTGATGGAATACCAAATTGGGCTAATTATCTATAAAATAAGGTACACAGAAAAAAAATGTCCACCAATTAAAGCATTAATCCAAAATTAAATCAGTTTTAAATAAAAAATGTAATCAAGAGAATTAAATTAACCGTTTAATTGATACTATTAATTTGCACCAGTAAACAAATTCACAAACTTCATTAAACGTTTAATTCGCTTGATTAAACGTTTAACTCATTTGATTAAATTTTTAATTAAAACTGATCTCTTCCAGTCTTCGAATTTGTCCATAATGGCTATAAGTCCCTCAGGTAATCAATGCAATACATAACAACATAAAAATGCATATTATGATTAAATATGTTCGTAAAATGTTTGAAATAACACAAAAAATTGCCCGTAATCAACCATAATGTGGTCAAAATTAACCATAATTTGTTTTAAAATTAACCATATTTTGATCAGTATTAACCAACATAATGGCCGAATTAATCATATTATGTATATTAAAAATTAACCATAATGTGGTCAATATTTTTCAGAACTTGTACAAAAGTAACTATATTATGGTCAGAATTAACCTTCATATGGTCAATGCTAACCATATTATGGTACAGTGAACTCGCGAAAACGTGAACACCCGAACACATGAACGACTCGCAAACGTGAACACTTATATTTTTACATTGACTACTCTAAAACGTGAACAAAGTCTGAAAGCTCTAAAACGTGAACAAAGTTTTTTGAGTTTTTTTCGTTTTATTTTTTGAATTTACTTTTAACTTCGGGAATTCCTAATTTCATTTTACTGTTTACGTTGATTGTTTTCACAAATGCATGCAAATGAATATTTATGTACGTCGTATGTCCTCAGGTTTGTTTTATAGAAAATTTTTAATTTTTCTTTAAAAATTTTAATGTGAAATTTTTGAAATTGATAACGAATCTAAAGGTGACAAAGATAGTGTCGCAATAAAACACAAGGAAGCAGTGGAAGCATTAAATAAAGCCTTAAAACTGGCTAAAAATAAAAAGGTTGACCAAACTGAAATAAGGGTTTTGAATAATCTCAATGGTAAAATGGTAAAACAAAATACATACCAAAAGAAGATAAGCGATTTCTTTGTGTAAAAGCTAAAAGGAAACAAAACCCGTCCTTTAAAGGGATATTAATGGTTTTTTTATTTACTCCAATCAATTTTTATTCAGTTGCTAAGAATTACAGAGAATATCCCAGCTAGCATTTTGTATTATAATCTAATCATTTAGGAATCAGCTTCAAGAGCAAAATACTTGTATATGAGCTCATTTTTCAATCATAAATGATACTCTCGTTGTGAGAAAGAATCATTTGTGATACAATTTTCTGATTCCTTTTTCATCAATTTAATGGTAGTTCTTATAATCATTATTGAGTCGTTTTCGTCTCATTTTTCAATCGTAAATTATATATTTCGGTTTACGCAATGATTGTGTGTATTTTCCTACATACCAATGTGTTCTATTTTTGACAAAGAATAGTCGTCGTTCGTCCCAGTTGTGTTTCTAGCATTAGTACATACATATGTATGTACATATGGATTTGAGTTTTTTGTTTTTTATTTTTTTTATTTTATTTTTGTAAAGTGAATAAATGAAAAATTTAAATTTTTTATCCAATCCTAATATCTGATATTTAATTGATTGTTTGAGATATTATTTCGAGCTTAACTTTTTCTAAAATTTTCACAATCGAAAACGTGAACAAATTTGAAAACGTGAACACCCTTGGTAAAAATTAGTTCACGTTTTCGCGAGTTCACTGTAATTTATATCAGCCATTTTTTTCAATTTGCTTATTAAGTGTTATTTCGTTTTTTTATTCCTGTTACGTGTTATATTCCACTTTTAAGCAATACCCTTAAACTCATTTTCCACACGAAGAAAAAAAATATGGTTGAAGGTAACCATATTCTAAGGGCAACGTAGTATGGTGGGATTTTAACAATAAACATTGTTTGTTTGCAGGTTACCATATTATGTTAAAATATGACCATAGTAAGGTTAAAATAAACAATAATTTTCCCGAATTCAACCATAATATGGTCAAAATTAACTATATTTTGGTCAATATTAACTATTATAATGGTCAAAACTAACCATATTATGTACAAAGTTTACCATATTATGTACAAAATTAACCTTATTTCCCAGAATTTTGACAAAAGTTACCATATTATGGTCAGAATTAACAATAATCATCCATTTTTTCAAGTTGTTTGTTTAGTGTCAAATTATAATTTTATTAAATTTTTTATTCCTGATACGTGTTATGTTCCACTTTTATAAAAAATCCTCTTTGATACATATTCCAGTCTGTGAAGACCTTCATTACCATTTTTTCTGGTCTACTAGTTTATTCTACGTAAATTTATGTGAATGAAACAATTTGTTTTATCCCTCAACAATAAATTTCAGTGTATTTATCAAATATGAAAAATTGGAAATTTAGCACGTCATACAGAAATCGTATAAAATAATTTGTTTGTACTGGTAGATCATTTTGATACTGTTGATCATGCAATAAAACACAGCATTTATTAAACTTTTCGATAATCTCTACAAGTTTATTTGTATCCTTTTTACAATACAAAACACAAAATGTTCACGCTGTATTGTAAATTTTTAATTCCTTGGCTCCGCAAGGGCCAACAACACTGTACAACACAGAAAGAAATAACAGGGTTCTGACAATAAATTCTGATAGAGGAGACCAAAAAAAAAAATATATACGTGTGTCTGCGTTCTAAAAGATCAAATCGGAATTTTGTTTTAAGTTGGTTAAAGTTTCACCCTTTTGGCCTGTTCGTGCAGCAAATCGGTATATGAAACAATTTGTTCTTTACATCTGAGGTATAAGGTATGTTCACCAATTTTGTAGAAAAGGTAATGGTTAGGTACACATTAATCCTCTACTTTAATTGGAATCGCGCTTCTGGTTATTTTAAATAGCCAACATATCAACATTGTCAATTCTACTTAAAATTTAGGCATTCATCGTATCTTCATTAGCAATTTGAATCTTTAAAATCATATAATACATTCTTGCGGTCGTATTTTTTAATGCTTAGAAGTCTTTGCAAATCTTAACATTCCACTCCTTTAAATATATGAATTCTCCTTACTTAAGTTTAACTTATAGAGACAAACATTATAATATCTGTGGCATTATGACAAAACATCTTAAGTAAAATTAAAAAAGTTTAAAAACTGTTGTTAGTTATAAGAATTTTCATTTTAAAAACATTTTTCTTTACTTTTTTAAAAATTTGTACTAAACACGAAATTTTTCTTTAATTTTGGTTTATTCTTTTTTTTTTTTTTGTTTTGTTAAACAGATATGGATGTGAGCCTTTTGCTAGTTGTGTTTCATAAAGCGGAAATAAATTGAAACACAATATGTTTTTAACATAAGTAGGCTTATTTTCAGTACTATACACTTTCAAATAAATACTTTTTGTATTTCGTCAGCTCATTAATGGTTTGGCGCATATGCCAAAAAGTCGGAGTGGAGAAAATTGACAAAGAAGATTCACATGAAGATTTCTTTAAATGTATACGATAGAATAATTTTATATTTTCTCCGCCAGCGAAACCGGCTTAAAATATTTTTAAAGTTAATCCATAATGCAAATTACAAATTACCGAAACTTACTGCCTATTTTTAGAAGGCGAACGCCAAATTGACTCGTTTAACTAACATTGAAAACAAACACACATTTTGAAATTACATTCAAATAACATGGTTCGTTTCGGTTTAAATCCTATTAAAGTAATTTTCATTACATATGGAACGACAAACTTAGTTTACACTTATAAATCAGGTAGGGTATAAACAATATGAAAGTTGTTTCCTAAAGCAGCCCATATTTATGTTACGTTAACACTTGCACTATAAAAATCAATTTAAGTTCATTTCGTCTTTTGTTGAAAATTGTGATTTTTATCTAACACAAACAATTTTAAAATACCAATAAATAATTCAGAATGATGAAACTAATTAAATAAAATACCGCATCGATTTATTGACACTTTAAACAGAATAAAATAATAATACCAACATATGCCACAGTTTGTGGTTTTTATTAAAATTGTGCTCATCGAAACATAAAAGAACTTGTTTGTATTAAAATAAAGTAAAATAATGAAATTTTGGCCCAAAATCCAGTAAACAAAAACTTATGAGTGGGCTTAAATACTCGTATTTGGATAACATTATATTCATTACCCCTAGCACACCATCCAACCCAACCCACAAACTGACAAAATGTCGAATAATATTAACACTCAAGTCACTAGTATGAAAACAAATACAAGGACACATTCAAATATTACCGTACAACAACTATAAAAAAGCAACAGAGGTCTTGACAACCTGAGCCATGACACTCTGTTGTCACGTATGAAATTCAATAGGTTGACAAGCAATTTGAGTGTCATTCAAACACTCAAATGAAATTGTATTTCAGCAGGGTTTCTAATTTTCCAGACTTTTTTCATTATTTTACTCTCGAAAATTATTTAAATCAGGAAACAAGTCCGGCATCACGATTTACAGGCATTGCAAATTTAAGCGCAATTCATAACATTTTTGAAAAGAACTTAACAGACTCTCTCACTCTGCAACAGTGTATCATCACACCAACACAGAGTACACGGAGGTGAAAAAAGTGACGTATACGACATTGCCAAATCAGTTGTGAAAGTAGTGAATCCACACAAATTTCGTGATCAATACACAAATAAAAAACGCAAATCACTTTTAATACATATAATCATAAGTTCAACAAACGTTTTGTTTTGTGCAAAAATGTATTTAGTAATATTTTTTTTTTTTTTTGTAATGTTATTTACTTTAAAAGATTTTGTTATTCGTGCTTAATTCCCAGTTTTTATTCTTGATAAAAACACTTGAAATTTATTGTTGATGGGATAAGCTATTCCTATGCGCATTTATTTACTGACTTCAATATTATTTACTTGTATTGTAAAAAACTTAAAAGGTAATTTTTCCAAAAGTTTTGCAAATGAGTCTCAATTAAATAAATGCAGAAGCTGTCTGTAAGGATTTATATCCAAAGATTTAATTAATTAAATAAAAAAAAAAAAATTAACAATTCCCGGTAACTTTCGTTAATGATAATGTGAAAAAGTAGATAAGATTTACCCTGTTTTTAGGAATGAATTGTGTATTTAAATAATAAAACGGGCTTTATTAGGAAATTCAAATTGTTTGGAATCTATTGATCAACAGAAGTTAAATATTTACGAATACTTAACTGTTACTTACATCGCTTATGATATAAAGGAAATTGACAAAATTAAATGCTTACGAAAGACATTGAAGCTTTTATCGTCTAGTGTTTGTTGATTTAGTAAAATATAGTGAAAACAACTGCTGCTTTTCTTTCTTAATACAAAAGTTTATAAAGTTTCTTTCTGCCGGATATTGTTTTGAACATTAAGTCAGATTTAGAAAGCTGCAAAATTATTTTGTCAAATGTATACATTATTCAAATGAAATTTCAAAACTACGGCAAAACGAATTATGATTTATTAACTACATCATAAAATTTCTGGGAATTTCAATAAATTTCCTAGAACAGAAACCCTTTTCAACACAAATATTCCCCCATAGCCATTTAAACACGGCAAATTTATAGATATTCAGCATATGAACACAACACAAAGAAATTGGTTTCTGTACAGAATATTCATTTTATATATGTATTGAATTCTTTCAATTGAGACACACGGACAGATCAAATTATTAATATTTTAAAAAGAACAGAAAAAAAACAAAATTCCATTAAAAAATACTTTTGAGCGGTCGGAATCGGTTGATCGGTTTAAATAGTTGACAATAGGACGTTGTTTCATTCGATATTTCTTGAAAATATATGTAGTTGGTGTTCTTGTTTATGTGAAACTCTTTTCCTGTTTAAAAATATTATTAATTTTTACATAAAGTTGTTGACGATGTCAGCAAAGTCAACAGCATCAATTAGAACAAAAATATGAGGTTGCTATTTCCATAAACTGAAAGTTAATGAGGAGTAAAGCCAAAATAAGCAAATCATAAAATAAAGTGTACTAAAATAAAAGTGCGTTAAACAACACTAAACACATTGAGGTACACATGTTGTGCATAATATTAGGTTACAAAGAATGTTTTTGCCGTTTAATATGTATCCGTTAGATTTGTACCTCTTTTCTATTGAAATAAATAAGGTCCCAATAAAAATTTTTATCATTTTGCGTAGCACTAATGGTACATTTAAAAAAATAAGCGCACAGTTATGCGCTACGCAATAAAAAAATACAGAAATGCAGTAAAGTAGGTGAAAGAACTCCCAACAACTTTTATGAAAAAAAAATAACATTTCAAGTGCCTCGTCATTCCCTTACTACGAAACCTGCTTCTGCCTGTAAGGCAGAGTACTTAAAAATAACTGTATCAAAACATTCAGTGTGTAAAGCTGATCATTACATCCAACAATTTTTTTATGCGCTGAATAATGCGTTTTATGTGTCAAAAGTGGGAACTCCCCATATAAAATTCATGCCTTCCGTGAGCGCAATGGTTAGCGAAACATTTATGTTTCTCCCTTACAAACCTGCTTCGTTGGAAGCTCCATTTTTTATTGGGCTGTTTTCTTTGTAATAAAAATAAATTGTAATCCATACTTACTACATATTGGACAGTTATGTTCAGTACGACAATTCAGTACCGAATCTTTGCGATTTGTTTTTGGCGAATTAAAGATTGTTAACTACATTAATGCAAAATCTATTTGCCTAGCCTTAGTTCTCGGCAGAGGCCAATTACGGACTAGAAATTCCCTATTTCCTGTACTTTTTTATTTCTTTGTACAATTTTGTTTTTATTCTTCAGATTTTTTTAGCAAAAAATATTCTGAAAAAGTACGAAGGGAAAAGCTCTCATATCATTTCGTACTTTAAAATGTTTATCAACTTTTGCTTTGATAACATACAATTGAAAAATTACACAAGTTCGAAGAATATTTTGTTTACAGTATAGTTTGCCGTCGTTGATTACTTAAGATATACAGATTGTTAATGTATAATTCAAATTTTTTATCAGCTCTAGTTTGCGCGATATTTTCCAGAGATATCGATAAAGTTTGTTTCAGAGATGTCGTAAATATTTGCCCAAAAAAAATTTTTTAATAAACACAATGGTCGGATTAACCCTTGGTTTACATCAGAGACTAAACTGTTAATAGAGCGTCGTGACGTACTTTATTAGTGGAAACGCTACAGAACACAAGATTTACTTCTTGCTCTTGGCAAGAAAAGCAGTTGTATTTAAAATAAGAAATGATAAACTAATAAACTATGGTAACAAATATCAGACCGCAGTCAACACTAAACAAAAATGAAAGCAAATTCGTGAAATTGGTATAGTTGGTACACGAGCTAATGCAAGTTTGATTGATGTTAATGCATTGAATCAAAAATTTACTAATATTCTACAACCACCGGTACAACTTGATTTTTATGACGATATTGCTTTAATTGATCCTGTAAACCAGTTTAGCTTTCAATGTTTTAACTTAGAAGACACTGCTGAAGGATTTTTAGATGACATTCAGCCTCGTTTTATTAGACTTATTTTACCATGGATAATTCGTCATGTAAACCACAAGTACTTTTCCATCTGGGTGGAAGTGTGCGAAAATTATTCCTATACCTTAAGATGATAAGGACTACAGGCCAATCGCCATTCTTCAAGATGTTAATTATAAAACTTGCAAGAATGTTTAACTTTTCAGAAACTGCAACAAAATTAGTTGTTTCATATCTAGGTAATAAAGGGTGGTTAAATTTCAAGGGCCGATGTTGATTTTGAATAAAACACAAACTATTTAGGAAATTATTGTAATTTTATTTTATTATGATATATTGGTATTACTCAATTATGTATGGAACAAAATATCGGCCAAATGGGCGCCGCGACCACGGCGGCACATCTTCATCCGATGGTCCAAATTTTCGATGACCCTGAGGCATAATGGAGGTTCTATGCCGTTAATGTGCCGAATTATCTCATCCTTTAGCTCTTGAATTGTTGCTGGCTTATCGACGTACACCTTTCTTTCAAATAACCCCAAAGAAAAAAGTCCAACGGTGTCAAATCACATGATCTTGGCGGCCAATTGACATCGCCATTACGTGAGATAACACGGCCATTGAATTTGTTGCGCAAAAGAGCCATTGTTTCGTTAGCTGTGTGGCAAGTGGCACCGTCCTGCTGAAACCACATATCGTCCACATCCATATCTTCCAATTCGGGCCATAAAAAGTTCGTTATCATCTCACGATAGCGAACACCATTCACAGTAACTGCCTGACCGGCCTCATTTTGGAAAAAATATGACCCGATGATGCCGCCAGCCCATAAACCGCACCACACAGTCACTCTTTGTGGGTGCATTGGTTTTTCGACAATCACTCTTGGATTATTATTCGCCCAAATGCGGAAATTCTGCTTATCGACAAATCCACTGAGGTGAAAATGTGCCTCATCACTGAAGATGATTTTCTTCGAAATTTATCATCCATTTTCATAATAAGTCTGGATAACTTTAACACGTTGTTGGATTGTGTATCTCTCCATGGTTCAAATTGAGTAAGTCTGAAATAGAGAAATGTCAAATAAAATTCGGAAAAAAACTTGGCGTTTAGGTGTGGTTCACATTCAACATCGGCCCTTACAATTTAACCACCCTTTAGATCGCAGATAGTTGCTAACAATGGCACCTTTTCTGGGCCATTGAGTAAATTGAGAGGTGTTCCGCAGGGATCTATTCTTGGTCTAATTTTGTACTCGTTGTATGCGGACGATGTCCAACTTAATTTGAGCTGTAACAGAACATCAATTCGTCCTGTAGTGAATAAATTTAACCACGATCTGTACATGATTTTTCAATGGGCTTCCGCAAATGGATTACGACTAAATCCAAACAAGTCAAAATGTCTTATTATCGGTGCGAGGTCTAACGCTGACATAATAAATGACATTGATGTTAACATTGATGGTACTCGAATTGAACTAGTAAACACAGTAAAAAACTTGGGTGTTACTTTTAATCGTACCCTTACTTTGTCGGATCATATTAACCAAGTATGTGGCAGAACATATGCTATGCTAAGAAGCCTTTGGTGTAGTCAACATTTTACTTCACAGAGGATAAGAATGATGATAGTCAAATCGTATTTAATACCAACACTTTTGCTAACAACTACAACATTTAGCACCTAGATATAATTTTGTTTTAAATGTTATGTTTAATTATTTTTATACCCTTCACCACAGGTGGAAAAGGGTATATATAAGTTTGTCATTCCGTTTGTAATTTCTACAATATTGATCTTACACCCTGTAAAGTATATATATTCTAGGTCCTTATGAGGAGAGAAGTTGATTTATTGATGTCCGTCTGACCGTCTGTCCGTCTTACGTTTGATATGTGTTTTCCGGAGACTCCAGACATGATAGCGGCTAGGTTGTTTTAAATTTATGTCACATATAGTCCACCATTTCTTGCTATTGAAATTCAGCAAGATCGGTCCACAAATGGCTGAGATATGAGCAAAAAACCACGACTGCCTCTAATTTTTTCCAAAAATCCCTTGTTGTTTTTGTATTTTTATAACTTTTTTCTGTATATCTGGAGAACGGCAAGAGCCAAAGTTTCCAAGTAAGGTACAAACATTTAGTTTATAAATACACACCATCCCACAAAATGTAGGAGGGATTGGAGAAGTGGGCGTGGTACCTCCCATACAAAAAATATCAAAAATTGTATAAAAACCTGAATTTCTTGACTGTAATATGACCTATGGTTACGCCTATATATCAAAAGATCGGACATTTTAAGTAGAAAATATTTTCGGAAAAACTGGGGAAAATCCGTTCAGATTTCAAAAAGTTATGACCAAAATATTAATTTTTTTTTGAAAAATATCCATTTTCGGGAACCATAGATCTTCCCGAGTCCAAGTTTTATAACCAAATAACCAAAATTTCTTCTTTAACACGTCGGTATATAACTCTGTCAAATCGGTTAAGAAATAGCAGAGTTATGACCAAAATACTGAAATCCCAAAAAGTACTCTTTTTTATACCCTTCACCACAGGTGGAAAAGGGTATATATAAGTTTGTCATTACGTTTGTAATTTCTAAAATATTGATCCTACACCCTGTATAGTATATATATTCTGGGTCCTTATGAAAAGCGAAGTTCAAAACCGGTTGTCCGTTTCCCTTCCCCCTTTTGCATTTGTTTATATATACTAGCATAATGCTCAATATGATTTTCGTTATCACCCTTCTTTATTATTTCATCTATTTACCGAAATAATTTAAACAAATAGAAACTAGGAATTTTTATTTCTTTTTGCTTCTTAAAAACTCACCAAAAAAGATAAATCTACGGTATGACAACAGTGCCTATACAAAAAGAAACCAAACAAACACACATACATGGTACAAACTATTTTGGTGAATATAGGCTCCATATAAAGGTTCACAACTCAAATATGTAGTTGATTTATAATTTTGGTATTATGGTTTACAACTTTGCTTTATTGTGGTGAACTATAACATCAAAAATAATTACAACTTAACTGTGTTGAGTTGTGAATTGTAAACTGGTCATATTTACTTTTAATGATATTCAATCAACGTCCCTTCATGGTGCAGTTGTCTAGGGGGTTTGCTTAGGTTAGATACTGTGAGTCCCTGGTTCAAATCTTGTTTTTTCAAAAAGAACATTTTTTAATTTTTTTTATGTTCTAAAACGATTTAGAAATATTTAATTTATAATGAAGTTTTATGTATTGTATATATGTATGTATATCTAGAAATTATTTAGGTTTTGTCTACTTGCTCTGTATTCTGCTCGCACAATGGTGAAGGGTATATAAGATTCGGCACAGCCGAATATAGCAATCTTACTTGTTATTTCTTAAATCATAAATAATTTAAATGTTAAATGTTTATTTATAATGTTAATTGCTAAGTTTAGTAATTGTGTCTGCAAACCATGCCCTATAACGTATCTGATTCTAATACTGTAATTTAGAAGATATTGTATCTTGTTGTGTTAGAAAAGCAAATAATAAATACAAATACAAATACAAAAAAAATATAAATACAAATTTTACATTAAAATAAGAATTATTCGAATATTCGAAAAATTGTTTATTTTATGTTTGAACAAACAAAATTTTTCAATTCAGAATAAAAAATTATTCGAACAGTTTTTGACGAATATTTGAATATGACTACAATCACTCTGAAGAATCAAGCGAAGTATCTTAAGGCCCAACCATAGTGTGCTTAATCAAAGTGCGAACCTATTGCTTATTCCGTTCGGAATCAAATGTTTTTTGGTGTTGTTTTTTTAAATACGTTTGAGAGGCTTTTTTTTATTTTTGACAGTTGGTTAAGCAAGGCTATGCATAGTATGATGGGGCCTTTAATTGAATGATTATTATTTACTGATCTCAAAAAGTCTATCAATAATGTTACAAATGCTTAAAACATAAGAAAAATTAACAACATCGACGATGAATGAAATTATTGTTTGGAGAAATTAAAGAAAATTAAACAAATTAACCTACTGCCTGATTTTAGATGACGAGCGCAAAATTTGTTCGTTTAACTTTCTGAGCTACCTAAATAGGAGCGCCAAGCGTTTTTTTTTCATAACTCGAGAACCACTAGTCCGAATAAGCTGAAACAAATTGAAAAAAATTAAGAATTACAATTCCTTTAATCTGTTCATATAACGTTTCGCTAACGTAAGCAACAGTTTCGAAGTTATAAATAAATGTATGAAGAAAAAAAATATTTTTTGCCTAAAAAATTAAATTTTTAATTCATAAAAAATCCTTTGGAAAAAACATTGATGACTTTTTTATTGATTCTTTATTTTGCATGAAAATATACATTCCGATTCATATTACAGCTTTTCTTACACAGAAAATATGCGATTTTTATATCTTATCTATGCATGGAAACAAAATTTAGAACATTTTCAATTATTGTCACTATCCATCCTCGTTGAAGTTGACGCTTGTGGTTCTGATGACCTTATTTTCTTCGTAGGTTGTTCATATTCATGTTCTGAGTCTGCATCATCATCCGAGATAGACGTAATATTCAAGGGCATGTTTTGTTCAGTGTGTCCACAAATTTCAAACTGCATATTTTTAGAACTCCACCAACAAACCTCCGCAAGCAATGCATCCAATTTTTGCCTTTGACTCGCTTTTTCATTGGCATAGTCACCAGGTGGAACCTCTCTCCTTGTTCTTCCGACTCCTGAGGTAATTGTGCCAAAAAGGTTTCAAGGTGGAAATGCAAGAAATGTAATTTTAACGTCATGGATGCATTGATTTTTTCAAAATAATACAGCAAGTTGTCCACTCGTGTCTGTATGTCATCTCGATGTACACGGTTCTTTCCTAAAACGCCTTCGATGACTTGTTTCAATGCGTCCCATGCACATAGGTGGTTATAATGGTTTGAAAGCATATTTGTGAAAGATTCGCTTTTCATTAATTTTCGTATATCCGGTCCATTGAGAATACCTGTTTGAAATATAAAAAAAAAACATTTACGAAAAAATTATTGGTAATGCGAATATATCGAAGAGAACAAATTTAGATATGACAATATTAAAATACTGACAACGATACGTACCTTTTCTAATTTTAGCTTCACTGAGTTTTGGAAAGATGGATTTCAAACAGTCATAGGCGTCATCAATATCTTTGACTACCACTTCGACGAATTTCCCTGCTATTCCTAATTTCATGTGGAGCGATGGCAACAAAATATCATCTAGATCCTTTATCAAAGGTTGATTTCGTAATTTTAATTGTTTCTCGAGCTCAGGAGTTCTTGCTTTCCAATCTTTACATTGATATTGATTTCCTGTGTATCGTGAATCCCAATTACTTTTTTTTTAATTCTGACAATCATAAAAAAAAGTCATCAATGTTTTTTCCAAAGAATTTTGTGGATATCTCTAGCAAATTTTTGAAATTCATACCTTTACTTAACTGTGAATAAAAGCGAAACGCGTTTATCGATTTACATGATTTATGTCTTATTTTGTTCATAGGTTATGCGACTTTACGTAAAAGTAATAGGACTTGACACTTGTTTACTGTTTTGGATTTTTTATGAATTAAAAATAAAAAATTTTAATTTTTTGGGCAAAACATATTTTTTTTCTTCATACATTTATTTATAACTGCGAAACTGTTGCTTATGTAGTGGTTCTCGAGTTATGACAAACAAAAGAGCCTAAAACGTGACGAATTCCCCTATACAATACTTACTAACTTCAAATTAATTTTTAAATTGTGCTCGAAAGATTGAAACATTTTTTTGTGGACATTTGTGTTGATGCAATGCGTGAGAATCAAAAAAAAAATTCGATTATTAAATTTTGGTCAGCTTGGACCGTTTGCTTTTAAGGTAAAGATATGTCAGTTTTTATTATTTTCAAACTTATTCGAATGACATTTTTTATTCTTATTCGTTCGAATAAAACCTTAAAATTACTTGGAAAAAAGTTGTGAAATAATAACAAACAAGCAGATCTTTGCAGTTTTAAAATTTTTACAAAAACAACATGAACATTTCCTGAGTTGATTTTAGTTGCTTTTGTAATTATTGAAAAATGTTACCACCTTCAATTTATACTGTCAAAATACACCTCTGGTGTGATGAGAATACATAAGTTTATAATGGTGTTTTCTTTTCTACAAAAAAATGTGACATTTTATTTAAAAAAAATGCAATTTGGTGTCTGTTTCTTAAAAATTTTGCTCCCGAAAACGGTGGCTTGTTTTATTCGAAAAAACTCATCCTTTTCAGGATCAAAATGTTTAAGAAACAGACACCAAATTGCATTTTTTTTAAATAAAATCCCTACAAGAAGTGAATGAGCGAGTAGTCACTTTTTTCACGTTGGTCTTAAGAAAATGATAGAAAGAAATGACAAAAACTTGAATTCGGTAATTTCATTCTATCATTTTCTTAACACCAACGTGAAAAAAGTGACAACTCGCTCATTCTCTTCTTGTAGGGATGTCACATTTTTTGTAGAAAAGAAAACACCATAAAATAGTTTAGAAAATAAACATTTACCGACCGCTTGTTAAATTTTGTATCCATATTCTCTCCTGCTCAATACATTTTGCTTTAACATGATATGATTTTTCTCATTCTACATCATGTCGTAGTACATTGTATTACCGTGTAAACTAGCCTTAAGCGATTAGAAATACTAAGATATTTCGGTTTTTTTCTATTCTTTAATAAAACAATTTAAAAATTTGATTGTCAATGAGGTAACCCAATATCAGGTTGCGTAGAATAATATTAACGGTATACAATTTACGCGTATTTTACACTTACGTGTGTTTTAGCATATTAACAAACATTTGTACATGTATTTAGAACATAATGTTTATAGATGTTAGAACAAATTTTTTTTAAAATGGTTTTATTTTTAACCTAAGAAATACGCTCATGTAAGGATGCTTATGAACATATTAAAAATAAAACGTATTGCCAAAAAGTGTCTATAGTATGGCAATGAAAAAATTGTTTATAATGCCTGTTTTACTTTTATTGTACATGTACCTTATTCTTTTAAGTGCTTCTGCATCAGTGTGCGGGTTTCCAAAGAATTTAACACAAAGATTTTGCAATGCAAACACTGTTGCCAGCTTAGCTATTTTCTCGTCACAAGTAGCTATTTTATTCAATTTTGCGGGGAAATGGTGATTTAGCCAGAAGTGGGAAATCTAGGGATTTTTATTGTAGTTTTGTGCGTTTTAGCACATATTTTTGTTCTGTTCACGTTTGTACACAGAAAAAATTATTTCTCCAATTCAAACAAAAAATTTGTAGAATCAAAACATTTTTTGTCTGAAATCGGTCCTACAAACAAATTCGCATATTCAAACAATTTATTTGCATTTTGTTTATTGAAACAAACACTGATTTTTTTCAAAGAAATAATTTAACTGAATCAAACAAATAGTTTACTGAAAATCATAAATTTCAAACAAATAATTTTGCTCAATCAAACAAAAAGTTTTTGCACAAGCAATGACGCACACACAACCAATCACTGTAGGAAAAGATGAAGGCAGGTGGCTGGCTTTGAGACACATTTTTTTGTTGGAATAATTTTTGAACCAAGTCTTGTTCATTCACACACTGTTCTTCTGATTCACTCACTGTTGCTGTATCCTTTCCTTGACAGCAGACCGACCCGACATGTTTTTCGTCATCATTTTACTTTTGTATTTGATGTATGTATTTAATAGAGTTTTTTTCCCGGACTTTTTCGATTTTATAAAAAAACGTAAGGGAACTTGTTTACAAAGAAAGTAAATGAAATGGTTCAATACTAAAAAATTAATTGAAGATTGAAATAGGAACTTGAATTATTATTACTTCAAAGAGCTTTGTAAGTCGTTAAAAAGTATATTCTTGATTTTATTTACTAATTATCATGTTTCCGAAAAATTTCGTTCATTTTTTACCGAGGTTGGACAAATATTTAAAAGTGCACCGTTGTAGCATGCTTCGGATTCACAATCAGAAGCAATTTTTTCTTTTTTATAAACAACGTCTATATCAGTCAAATGTATGACAAGGTTGATGCAAAAATAGCATCAACCGGACTGCTTCTTTCAAACCTTTCCATTTCAATAGGTCCATTTGTAATCTTTAGGACAATGTGTTTTTCAAGTTGTATGTTGTAGTATCTCACACGAGTTTCCAAAATGTTATTTTATTTCGGTTTCCCGGCACTTCACGGGTATATAAACCAACACAAATTGAAATTCAAAATTTGTGTTTATCACCTAATAAACATATCGACCCCTTTGCGCGAAATTTTTGAAATTGAGTTTTTAATGCAATCTTGTTCTACATTCAAAGAGACGTCATGACGCGTCACCACTTCGTTGCTCCAAAAATTTATTGTATATTTTCATTTTGATATTGCAAGCGAATGTAGAGAAAAGTAGAAAAATGGCTGTCCTGTAAAATTTGGTTTTTGTAACATACGATAATTTCGCGCAAAGGGGTCAATATCGCTCCTTCATTGCATCATAGTCATATCTCAAAATTTTTAGTAACTTTAGCAAATTTTTCCTTCATACTCTCGTATTATATCATTAACTGAACCGAAGTTATAGCAAAATATATCTTTAAATCGGTACATTTTGAAAGCTTTAATCGCATTTTGCCAAGATCGTTTGTTTTTGTAGATATGACTATGTTGCAATAAAGGAGCGATATGTTTAGGTATCTCCTATTTTTAAGACTTGTTCATGGACAATGAAGCTTTACTGCCTGCATCTTATTTGGAATTAATGTACTTTATTAACTCTTCACTTCACTAAATGTAATATGTAATTAACAACTGTTGTACTGCCCATTCTGCTTTTAGTAGATTTATTGCATCAGGAGACATTGATTTAAATACATGTACTCACTTCTTGTAATTGATCTAATCCAAACCCATCCACAGATGCTATTTTTTAGAGAATAGAAAACTAAATTTCAAAATATAAATAGCTATTTTCTGAAATTATGAGGAATTTTTTATTTCCCGGGATCCCGCAAGAAAAATCCCGGGAAAACGGGAAATAGAATAATTGAGATTCCCGGGAATTCCCGGGACGGGAAAAACCCCTAGTATTTAACTAGTTAAACAGTTTTAAAAAATTGAATACGGGATTTGGTTTTTCCTTCTTTTTTACCAACTTTAAATTCAACCAAAAATTTATTTTGTTTCTTCTAATATTGTTGTTGTTTCTGCTGTTTAAAAAGAGTGAAACGTTTTTTTTTTCTTTCTTATTGTTGTCCTTTTTTAAAGCGTCCAAAAATGTTGTTGTTCTTATATTTCACATAAAGAAAAGTGTTGCTTACGATCAAATAAAAAAATGCAAAAAACCACAAAATTAAAGAGCGTTACA
This sequence comes from Pollenia griseotomentosa, assembly GCA_963931875.1. Classification (NCBI taxonomy): domain Eukaryota; kingdom Metazoa; phylum Arthropoda; class Insecta; order Diptera; family Polleniidae; genus Pollenia; species Pollenia griseotomentosa. The sequence goes on from OZ007563.1 coordinate 146,898,273, forward strand.
TATTTCATACAAAATTATGAAAACTTGAAACCAATAAAGCGTATATTATATTTTTGAATAGTTGTCAACATTTTTGTTGGTTAAAATAAAAATCAAACAAAAATATTAATTGAATCAGTAAAAAAATTTGTAGAAATTAAAAAAAAATTTAGACAAGCGTTTGTTTGAAAATAATTCAGCAATAATTTTTTCTGTGTAGGTGTTTCGTGCTCTTTCAGCAGTATCTCTTCTCCTTACATATTTTTGACAACATTGTTAAAGAGTTGCTTTTGATTAAACCCAAAAACAAGGCGAACAAGGGTGTTGAAAACACAGCTGAGCTCCTTTATTATAGTTACGGGCAATTTGATCAAGTTCAGTTTAATTAACTACCAGTTTTAAGTGTCAAAAACATATTTTTCACTGAAAGTTAAAGTAATTGTAATTGTTGGGGAAGCAACCAGGTCATGTGTTTCCAATTGAAGAATGTAAACGAAAAGCACAAGAATTTTAAAATTCCTGAAATTCACATCAACAAATTTGCTTAAAATTTGATGATAAATAAGACAGTATTAAAAGGTATTTGGTACTAAAGCTTTGTACAGATGATGGTCAGATCTTACAATATTGGTAAGCAGCGTTGCTTAAATTGCATTAAAACTGGCTAAAATGTCTTACAACTGTGTGAACACTGTAAGCTCATTTGTATTTGCAGAAGTGCAAAATTAATGCATCTGACAATCGCATCATTGTCAGAAAAATATTGCTGTTGGCAACGCCTGCTTACAATATTGTTAGATCTGACCATCGTCTGTTCGAAGCTTTAGAATTAACATTTTACTATACCGCGTGGAAATATAGATAGTCACAACTGACAAAAACACGATAACTAAATAAAATACAATTTCGATACTCGATAAAGTAATCTCTAACTGTGACGACACAGTGGCGGTAGCAGTAATAATTGTTTAGTTTTAAATGAACTTGGTGAAATTGGCCGATATCGCCATTATTTCAACTTGGCGTTATGTTAAATTAGGATTTTGTCGGACGTATAAATTATTTACTTCAACCTACCGGGTAGTATGAGTTTGCCTTTAACATCACGCTAGATTTAAGCAAAGTTCTAATAGTGAAAAACTATTTTATAAGTGGGACAAGGTATCACCTTTTACTTTTACTATTTACAAGTAGTAATAATGGCCCTTAGAGAACGAAATATCAATAATTGCTTTTGTTATTTGAACATATGAACCAACTAAAGCAACAATAAAAACCCCATTCACCAAAGGTAAAAGGTAATATTCATATAAGTTTGCCATTCCGTTTTTAACTTCTACAATGTTGATCTTGGAGCCTTTAAGCTTTGTTCACAATCAGAGAAACAAATTCGTTTTTTCTTCTATCTTTTTTCTTCCCAAAGTATTTCATATATTTTCTTTTAATTTTTAGAACAAAAATTTTTTTAAAAATGTAACTTAAGTTGAGCAACAATTTGTATGAAATTGTTTCTGACGTTTAAAATAATTTTATTTAGTTTTGAATAAAAAGTTTAACAAAATGTTGTAAAAAATATTAATAAATGCATAATATTGTTGTGGCTAAAATTTGCAAACGGTTTCTAAATCCAAAATGTGTGGGGTTCCAAAAGAAATTGTTGCTCTATTATGATCACCACACACAGAAAACAAATTGGTTGGGAAACGGTTGCAGTAATAAAATATTGACCAAGTAACATGATTTTTTATTGCAACTATTAAAAATGTATAGTTCTAACTGACTTTTAATTCTCTTGATTATTAAAACGATGTTCCAACTGAAATATGATTCCTTCAATTCTTTTATTAGCTATGATAACCAATTTAATTTAGTTCTAAAAATTAGTACTAATGGTTAGAATCACAACCGAATTTAATATAGGGCAATACTGAATATTGGTGATTGCAATCAAGAATTTGCTTTCGTCAATAAATTTTGTGATATAAATGTTTATTCATTTATTGCAGCTAATTATTGATTGTTGGAATAGTTTCAATTCGAGTACAACAAATGAAAATATAATTATTCGGAATTCACAACCAAAAAATAGTTAAAAGCCCCAATTGCTTACTAAATTTTCTGTCAAAAAATTTGATAGAATAAAATAATTTTTAATTTTATATTTAAAAAATATATTTGCAGTCAAAAATGGAATATGTGCAAAAACTAAATTAATATGGGTAAGTAATTTACGTATTCTTATAGGTATGAACATATACACGTACATATGTATGTGTGTATTAGTTTTTTTATATCCTGCAAATTATATTGGACTTCTTGATCCATTTTGATCCTGGGCTGGTCCAATGTAGTGCAAGTATGGACCATGTCATTATTAAAAAGAGTTTGCAGTGAAACGACATGTCTTCGTTTTTTAACGACATGTTTTCGTTTTGAAACGATTTCAAAGCTCTGGAGTATACAATAGAGTAGTTTTAAGACCACTCCTTTGTTATTTAAGCTGGGTTATATGGTTCTGCCCTAGGACATCGTACTGTTTAATAAGCCATTTTTTCCATTCATTGGGGTTACCTTTGGACAAGTCCTTGCCCCTTATGGGCTACATTTGACCGGTTAAAAAATATATATTGATAACGACAATCAAATCTCTTGTTATGAACACCAATTATGTGTTAATTCAGTTGCAACTATCATATATTCGGGTATAAGCACAGTTTTGTTTCTAATAATCATACTAACAACTAACAATATCTGTTGTTATGACTGATAGTGTACTAAAATTCAAATGTTGCTATCAAAAATATTATGCTAAAGCCATTATGACACTACATTTTTTATTCATTAATTGATATAGAATTGATAGAAAGAAACAGTAAATGTATGAAAGAGCAAACTATATGTATGTTATGGTTTTGTTTCAGGGATGGCGTTGAGAATTTTTAAAATTGTACCAACGACCTGTAAAAATTGTACTTTTTTACCCTAATTGTACTAAAAGATTTTTTAGTTGAAATTAATTTTATTTATGTTCATAAAAAACCCCACAAAAAGGTATTATAAATCTTAGTTTAAATAGTATCAACAAAAAAGTACAATTGAATCAACTTAGCCATCCCTGTTTTGTTTATTTTATTAAATGCTGCCAACTTTTTGTTTATGAGAAACCTAAAAACAAAAAGCGGTAAATCGCTGAATTTGCCCATAAACCGCTCATTCAGCAACACTTTTAATATTTCAAGCTTGAAATGTCAATTTTAAGTTAAACAATTTTACATTTTTTTTGACATAACTTCATTTTTTATCGATAACTTTTTAAAAATTGTTGACAGTTTGCCATTTATCTTAATACAGCTGAACTCTTTGCACTTGGTAAATTTTTCTATTACATTATATTTGTACTGTTCACCAAAACTTGAACAATGCATTAAAAATGTAGTGTCATATGGCCTTAAGCACCGAAATGTTCAGTAATTGTAACCGAATTGTGTGATAGTACATGCAACCGAAGAAATTCGATTGGCGCCAAATTCGGTTGTGATCACGTATCTGTTTTCTCTGTGCAAGTAAAAATGTAGTTTTGGAGTTGATATAACGATATCCGTGTGTCCGTCTGGCTGTTAAAATGGGTTTTCCGAAGATCCCAGATATGATGCGGACTAGGTTGTTAAATATTTGTTACACATCTGCTCCTGTATTTTTGATATTGATCGGTGAACAAATGTGTGAGATATGAGCAAAACCATGATTGCCAAATGTGTCGCTGCAGTGGATTAAACAAAATGAAGCATTTACCGAAAATAAATTGGAAAATTTAACTAAAATGCATGAGACATTTGAGAAGCTCGGATAGATCTCATCGTTCAGCTCAAGTTACAATAATTACACGTAAAAAAACAAAGTTTAAAAAAAATATATGGTTAAGAAAAATAAAGAAAAAAACTTAAATTAAATGGTGAAAACCGACCGACGCAGGTGGCTGCAGCATCTGGGAAAATCTTTTCTTCCGAAAAGCAATAAGTAAAAGCGCAAAAAGATTGAGAAAAACGATAGCTAAAAGTATGAGTGTATAGGTATGCAAGCAGAATGACGTTCCCTGCAGTTATCTTAATGGCTTCAGGTGAAGTATACAATCTGTTTGCGCTATGAACTAATTTCCGAAAACAAAAATGAATTGAGGACTTTTAATTCAATTTTCATTTATTCATTTATATTTATTCATTATATTTTAAAACCCAAATTTTTAAAATGAAACAAATCCCTAAAAGTATGCATTAACCCCCAAACCAAAATGAACTAAAACCCCACAAATGACTCCTTCCTCACATTAATTATAAACCTCTATGTAAATTTACAAATCTTCAAATAAATAAACTAAAAGTCAAATCTATTCAAACTTAATTCACTATCAGCTCTCTACTTTTCGAGATATACCATTATGTCAAAAATTAAGGCACTTTCACTACATATATTGGAATAACTTGAAAACAATGGACCATATTCAGTTAACAAAACAGTATAATCTTTAAGCCGTGCTTACATTGCTTTTAACTTTTCCCTGTAGTTTCAGAGATATGGTTGAATTTTGGAAGAAAAAAAGAAACATTTTGAAAAAAAGAAACAAATTTTTTGTTCTTTAAAAATTCATAAAAAATAAAATTGCGATAAAAAATCACAGTAAAATCAAAGTATTGAAAATCCGTACTTGAATCAATCTTTCTGTACTTGATTTAAGAAAATCCGTACTCACCGTACTATTAATACCGCTTCGGATTGATTTGAGTACGGATGGATTGATTTTTCTTTTGAGTGTACACTTCAAAAGATACTAACGCGTTTTTTTTTATTTTTCTTTACTTTTTAATCTGTTTTTTTTAATTGCTCTATTCAATATAAATATATTTTCTCCACAAAATCCCAATCAATAACGGTTTCTATCAGCTGTATCTGATTCATTCCATATAAATTACATGTAGGTCTGCACAGACCTGGGGCCTAATTCTGGCATTCGTGATCGAGTACTTTCTCGATTCGAAAGCAATTTTATTTCAGTCAATATTGAACGAATCAAAATTATTTTTTCAGTATTGTGAAACTCAAATGAATGCTTTACAATAACGAAAAAATATTTCCAATTCCTTCAGTATTGTCTGAAATAATTAGATATTAAATTGCTTTCGAATCGAGAAAGTACTCGATCACGAATGCCAGAATCTGGCCTCTGGTTATACGATTTGAACCAAAATATTTGTAAGCCCGGATTAACCCGAACCCGGATCCACAACCGCTCTAATTTTTTGCTCATTGTGTTCTGAGATTGTTGCTCCAGGAAGTCATGGAAGGATTTATCTCTAACATGAAAACCAAAAAGTGTTACACACTTTTATATGCAAAAAGTCTGCACAGACCTGGTTATACCTCCGAGGGTTTAAATATATTTACCAAATTTGATAAAATTATCATCTACAAGATTGCAACTTGTACTATGCGCACAAAATTAACATGGACAGGCAACCAGCCAGACGGACGATGGTTATCGTTAGGTCACTTTAAAAAGTGATTATAAATCGATCGTTATACTAGAGTGGTCCAGAGTTCTATATTACACACCGACAAGAACAAATCAATTTGCTTATACGCAAATAAGATTCTAAAGTTTAAAATAATATTAATCTTTAATGACAACCTTTATCTTACAATTTTCGAGTAATAATTAAATGTACATAGATAAAATGTACAGTTAGATTTTTAAAACAGAAAAGCCAAAATTTCGCAAAAAAAAATTTTTTTGCTGCGAAAAAATGTATCAATATATGCCTCAAAAAAAAAATATGCGCTAAAAACTTAAAAAATGCTGCAAAAAAGCTCTTTTAACTAAATTATGCAAAAAAATGGTGCAAACGGTAAAATATGCAAAAATATGCACTAAGAAATCTATGCCAAAACTCATAAAAAGCTCTAAAACGGAAAAATATATTGTTTCTGCCTTCATTGGTCGCACAAGGAGAAATATACAATTGCATATTTTTGGTTTGCTTGGTCATAAAGGTACGGTCACATATGGCAAACAATTGTCAAATTTTGTTTGCCGGCATTTTTAAAAAATTTGTTTAAAAAAATAAAAATTTTATTTGCTGGTCACACTGCGCACATTTATTTGCCCATTTTTGTTTGTTCAAACAGATATTAAATAGCTTCAAATAAAAAATGGGGAAACATGTTTGTCCTGTGTTCACATATAAAAATATTTGCCTAAAAATAAATATTTGAACAAATTGTCAAAAATAAAAAATTAAATCAATAAAATTACTTTTTATTAAAACTAAAAATTAACATTTTGATGCAAAATATTGAAACTTTTATGGTTTTATGGTACAGAAGAGCGAGAACAGCAGTTTTAAAAGTAAAGAGGATTAAGATAACAAATAAAGGGATAAAGGCAATTTAGCGAAGTAATTTCAATCTCTTATAGAACTAAATTAAACTAAATTATGAAACTAAAGCATTATTCGATACGGTTTTAGACGCAAGCAATAAAGTGTTTTTAGACAGTGGATCTATTTTATATTATAGACCGATCTTCATTAAATTTAGTTATATGATTTCTAGGCATAAAAATTGAGTTAGCACAAAATTTAACGATAAAAGGTGCATTCCGCCACCAATTATGTTGGTTTTTGTAACAGAAATATCGATTTTTTTCGGGAGGTTGTTTCACATTTCGGTCCATAACTCTTCTCTACTGAACCAAAAGTTCTGAATTTCAATCCAAGCTGCTTGAAAGAACTTGCCACTAAAATTTTAATTTTTCGTCAGCCTCCTTTTCTTAATCGATGTAACAATGTCTTTCCGTCCGGCCAGCTGTCCATGTTAACCTTATTCGCAAGGTACATGTCGCAATTTTTGTGATAATCGGGTGTGTTCTAGATTCCGAATTCACTCAAAAGTGGATTACTTCAGCATTTTTTGTGTTCTACTATTCACCTCCACATGTTTTTATTCGTTTTCAATTAGAGTAGTAAGGGGTTAGTGAAACGAATCGACTTTTATTCTTATATGTGAGAACATTTTTAGCAAAGACATAATTCTGTGGTTTTCACGAATAATCGCGTAAGTTATAAAACCAAACTTTTCAGAAGAGCAAAAACAATTATTTTTTTCAATTGCGGCTTCTGTAGATGCTTTTTTAAACTTTTTTCTTTACTATCCTCTTAACAGTGACTTTCTACGTATTATACATAGTTTTCATGAAAAAATCCTCACAGGATCACAATCTGTAAAAGGATTAAAAATGCATATGTTTGATTGACTCATTAAGTGTGTGCAATATTACATCATATCTCCACATAAGTTCTTTTTTGTGAAAATAAATGTTATCATTTTAATCACACATGACGACTTACGTTGTTATTTTTAGCACACAAGTTGGCGACATATTCAGAGTTTTTGATACTTATAGCACAACGTATGGACTTAAAATTACAAACAACCGCTCATCTGCTGTTGGTGCAACTAAAGAAGTCAACAATAAACTCACATGTACATATAAGTTGTTATTAATAGAAACATTTTCAAAAAATACTTTCATATTTTTTGCCCGAATAACAACATAATATCACATATGCTTTTTATTTGGAAACATATTCAGCAATTTTACAATTTTTGGCGATGTATGTCGACATAAATCGTTATAATAGCAAAATATTTTATTAAACAGTTAACTTAAGTTGTTTTTAGCAGAAAAAAATTAATAATACTACATTATATTCTAAAAAGCTTAATACTTATAAAAACCTAATGCAAAATGTAGCACTTTGACATCATTATCTCAATTTCGGTAAAAACTGACCTACGCGATTATTCGTGAAAACCACAGAATTATGGTTTTTAATTTAAAATGTTCTTTATTCATTTAAACATTGCGAATTTTTGCAACCTTCCACTGATTTAACAATTTTTACAGAATTTTTGCCATTCCTTATAGGGACTTTTAATTAATGTTATGGCTTGTTTGAAATATTAAAATTTTTTGCGAATTTTCGATATTTTTGTAAATTTTTTTTGTTTGTTTTTTTCCGTCATATTGTTTTATAACCATTTAGCCATCCCAATAAATTTTTGGGTTTGTTTCCAAGTTTGCAATTTTTCGTGAATTTTTGCGATAGATGCAATTGTTTGCAGCTTTAACAATTTTTAATAAATATTAAACTTTTCTTTCATGTTGCCATTGGCAAATTATTGCAAATATCCGCTAATTTAGCCATTCTTATCGAATTTTTGCCATTCCTTATAGTTTTAGGGACTTTTAATCAATTTTATGGCTTGTTTGAAATATTAAAAATGATCGCTATTTTTGCAAATTTTTAGCGAATTTCGCGTATCTTTGTAGATCTTTTCGGCGATAGTCACCATTATTAAGATAGCCCCATATAAAAACCGTAGTCAAATATTTTACTGGGCACTATCAAAGAAAATATCATTAAATCTTTTTTTTTTTTTTTTGAACAAGAACTTCGAATACACAAAACCTTCGGATTTCAGAACACCAATTTCTGAATTATGCGGATTCAAAAAATTGTTCGTTTTCAATACGAGTCGATACCTAGAACACACCTGATATTAATGAAATTTGGTGTTACGTTTTAATTGTCATAAGAGGTGGAAAGAATCGATCAATAATTTCCCATAGCCTAAAAACTTATTTCTGGAGAAGAGTCCTTGTCCCCATAGACAATCTATTATCACCTTAGCAAATGTTATTGTAATCGATCCATATTTTACCAAAGCTCTTATACAAATACCACTTCTGTTAATATCTTTTAATGTCATAATAATCTTAAAAATGTTGGTTTTGGCAATAATTTATATAATAGCTTGTATGTCGTGTGAACATTTTGTCTTGGTAGGCCAAGAATTGGTTCTAGGTTACTTTCTACAATCACTTCAAGACGAAAAAATCTCATAAAGATTTCGATGTCGGTAAATTATTCGGCACAGATAAGTTTTATATAAATCTTTAATTCATTATATAATTTTATTTTGGCGGGTCCATGATTGTCCACTGACCCCAAACTGGTACATACTCGAAAATTGATCTATTTATATAGATACGCCATGCTTGCAATGCATAATTCGTAACATAGGCTCTTATGTTATACCCATTTTAAATAAATTACCTATTAACTTAAGAAAAATTTATTTTGTAACATCTTGAATCCTACTTACACAGAAACACAGAAACATTTTTTTACATATGTAAATATGTTTTTTCGTCATTAAAAAATTATTTAATTTTTTCAATTTTATTCAATAATTTTTATTTTAAAGCTTTTTATTTGCCGCTGTTTGGTCTTACAAAATTTTTGTAAGAACAAATATTTATTTGCCTAAAAACGAGGAAAATATTTGACGTTAAATGGTCACATTAGGAGCATTTTTGTTTGCTAGCAAATAATTTTGTTTGCCCAAAACCAGCTGTTTTTCTGTTTGCCCCTCAAAAATATTTTGTGGTCAGATTAGGGCAAACAAATATTTGATATTTATGTCAAATGTTTGTCATATGTGACCGTACCTTTAGTCACTATTGCTCATCCATGCAATTAGCCTATAATTTTAATTATATATTAATTCTTAATATATAAATAAAATAATTATGGATTAAAATTATGAAGTGTATCGCTGTTAGGCTGGGTGATTGCAGAGATAGATTTTTATGCAAAATTTAATGCGTAGGCGTGTCAACGTGACTTTTTACCTTTGCCATTTTCTTTTTTATACTTTTTTGATTTTTTAAAGGGAAAACATACAAATTTAATTTACCTCTTGGGTATATTCCATCAACTGAATGGGCTTTAATACATTATAAACATAAATATGTAAGTATGTAACTTTTATCATAAATGTGTTCCACGCATTCTTTCATCAAATTATATATTCATAATTTCAATTTACAAAACTCATAAAATGGTTAATACATCCCTTAATTCACATTATACAGTGCCTTAAATAAGTCAAACTTTTCCAAGGCGTTATTAAGAATAACTAAATATGTCTTATTTTGTATTTTATTTGAGTTACCTGTTGACATACTTCTGTTTGTTACTATTTAATCGTTTATACCAGATGTTTGAGTTAAAAGTTTTAACATTTTTGATCGTTTATTGGAAAAGTTTAAGCGAAAATAAAGATACTGTCAGTAACAACAGCGCGTGCTTAAGAAAATCGAATTTCTTTTAACAAAAATATTTATTTAAATTGTAGAAATTTAAACAGAACTTTGTTTAACGTATTTAAAGTTGCAGATTTTGTATTCAAGTAAAATATTTAATATTATGTACTAAGTTTCTAAGAAAAGTATGAAAAAGAAAATTCTTTTGAACTTTAACCACTTTAATTCTCAGAAAAAATATTAATTTAGAAATCATTTTTACTTCTTTTAATATTTAAAAGAGAAAAACAAATTTGTCAACAATTTATAAATGAAAAGTTAAAAATAAAAATGTCGTTTTTAAAAGTTTTTATAGAATTTTTTACAACAGGAAATAAAAAAGATTTTTTATCCGGAACACTTAATTTTTGTGGAACTACAAACATCAACACAGAACAAAAGATTACAGAAAGAGAGGCAGTTAAGACCGTCCATATGATACCCTACATCATCACTACTGATAATTTAAATAATAACATTTGAAAGTGACGCTATTTGCGCCTTATGGGCAATTGTTGATCTACCACAACAAATTTTGTTATTAACTTTAAGAAAACACATTACTACCATTACACACCATTACTAAGGTTATCTGCAACAAAAACTTTTACGACGGAAAATTTTAAAAGTTTTATTGTCATCATCAACTATATTATAGTTGAATTAGTTCTCCATTTAACATCTGCGTAAAACTTAACCTTTAAATCACCCTTGTGTTAAAAAACACACAAAAGGAATCATTTTTACACGATAAACAAAAAATTGTTGTGGTACACTAAAGAATATCTATTAAGTACTATAAACACATTTTTTTTGAAAAAATATTTTTTAGCAACGAAATATTTCAGAACTTACGTAAGTTACCCTCGTTCGTGGTTTTCGGCACATATGTTGTTACTGCGTAATTTGCATTAGAGATTAAATTTTCAGTCGGCAAGTGTGAAAATTTTTGATATTGTTGCGAAACGCATGCAATGAATGTTTTATGAAGTGAGCGCTAATAAGATAAAAACCTGGGTTTAAAAAACTGCAGTCGAAACCATAAACTGTCAAACAAAAAACGAAAAGTTGTGTACAATTTTCGTTTTCTGCTTATGGTTTGATTGCGAGTGTTTACATTTAATGAATCAAAAGTAACAGAAATATTTTTTTATGGCCGATGATAAAAGAAAAAGTGAAAGAAATTGCAGTTTTTAAAGCGCTGATAAATAGATCATTAATGTAACGTAAATCATGACCTTGATTACAAACGAACAATGGCGCCACAGCAAAGTGGACAGACATTGCATATGTGTGAAAAACCACACACTAAGGTACCTAACGTAAGTTTTTTTAGAGTGATTTAAGCGTTAATAACGATATTCATGAAACCTTCATTATAATTTTATATTCGCTACGTTTGTATTCAGTAAGATGGATAACTATGATATGAGAGCAATCTACAGTCGATGTTAACAAGCCGAGTAAACTGAAGTTAGTTATGACTTTATACACTACCAGACTATTATATTGAATATAATGTAAAGTAACCTTCGGAAGGAAATAATTCCCAGTTTCTATAAAATTAACATTTAAGTTGTTTTGAAATAAATTTTGAATTAAAAAATAATTAAATAACAAAAAAATTTTCGTTTAAAAAAAAATAATTTAAACTTGTAAAATTGTTGTTGGAAATTGTCATAATCAATTAACACATTGTTTGAAACGGCAAAGTTTCTTGATCATTTTTTAAATTAAAATTAAAATATCATTTATTGAAAAAAAAATATTCAAAATGTTAAATTTGTACAATTTTTAGTGATCAATATAATCATTTTGGTAATAGGTGCAAAATCAACAAATGGGTTGCTTGATTCTATGAATTTCGTATAGATTTGGTGATTAGAGACAATTTTTAATTTTTTCTGTGTATATTTTTAGTGTCGCAAAACATTGTAAAATATTAGGGTCGCCCAAAAAGTTAATGTATAAGTTTAAGGCTTAATACAAAAATGTTCTTTTAGTAATATTATTTACCAACATTAATTTCGCTGAGTTTGCAAACAATACATTGAAAAAGGAATTTTTGGCAATTTTTTTTAGTAAAACAGGTAATAGTTGATTTTCTATTCAACAGTTTAGCTCAAAAATAGTTTGCTTTTGGTGCCCTCTACTGTAAACAAAAAGTGAAAATAATGATAATAACAAATAATACTTTGCTAGCTTTTCCAAAATATATATTTCATAATTGTTCTAAGCACTTTATTAACCTTTAGTTTTGCGTATGGGACAGACCACTGTGCGACGGCTTACTATTTATTTATTTGTTTGTATGTTCAAGTCCTGTACAACAAGAATTAATCTTAAATTTAGAGTACAGGAAAGTATTATCGATAAGTTAAGTTAAGGCGGCATATGATTGACGGAAGACTTAGACGGCTGAAGTTGATATTTTACAGTACCGATAATTTTTTTTGTTTTAACCATTTAATAGAAATTTAATAGAAAAGCGGGCATATTTGATACAACTATAATTCTAGTAGATATGAATGTGTCTGCCAAATATTTTCTTTAGTGCTGGGATGTTAAAGTATTGCCGTTTTTGAAAAATGGTTTTTTTAAATTATCGTTTCGAACTAGAAAAAATGAAACGAAAAAATCAAGATAATTGGTTCTTATAGGAAATCGTTTCATCTTTTCAAGCCAGACCACATGATACCCTACACCACAGTAATTAAAAACCAATTTTCGAGAGCATGTCTATGTGGATAGGGATCATCTATCTATGTTTTAAATTTCATTAAAATCTGTAAGAAGTTTCGGAGCGCCAGAAATTGTCCCCTACATCCCCTTGTGGTCCTATTTTTTTTAAAAAAATGCATAGCTTATGTGTTCATATAAATATGAATCGATCTTTCATTAATAAGATTTAGTTTTAATGTGCTAAATTCCCAATTCTTGCTATTGATAAACTGAAATTTATTGTTGGTGGGATAAGCGCATTTCACTGGTTGCTTAGGCCAGATCATCAGGAAAATTCATTCAAAGATTTTAGAAAAGTTTAAGATATTATTCAAATTACCCCCAATTTCACCAAGTTCAGTTATAATTGACTAACAGTTATAGCTGTCAAAACACATTGTTAACTGGAAGTTAAAGAAATAGTTAATTTTAACTGAACTTGGTGAAATTGGGTGTTAAACTGTTGAGCGAATAAGAATTATAAACATTCAAAAGTCTTACCCGTAATAATATCAAAATTTTATTAAAATCGATCTGACAGTGGGCACAGAGACCCTATTCCGGAAAGCAGCTTGTATCGGGGCTATATGAAATTATGGACCGATTCGCCCCATTTTTGGTCCTGTTGCCAGTTAGAACCTATGTTTCCAATTTTATTCAATTATCTTCAAAATTGCGACCTGTACTTTGCGCACAAGGTGGTGTGGGTATACAAATTTCATCCGCAAATCTGGAAATGACAAATTTCAATTAAAATTTTTCGGACTTGGGTACGTTTTTTATTTTTGTTTTTTTTTTACTATAATAAGCCCAAGGTGTCCTTAATATTTTGTAAAAGTCAGCACCATTAGCCGTAACTGGGGAGCCATGTGCATTTTCAAAGAAACATTGCCGACCTTCTGTAAATCAACAGTTTTGACAGACACTCAACGCAGTATTTTATGTTAATAACATTTGAAAAGTTGACAAGTCAACTGATAAATACATGCCGTGCATTGGAGGCTAAAGTCATTATTTCAAGAGGTATTTTTTATTAGGTTTAGGTAAAATGATGGGTCGGTACTCACCATTTTCAATATTCCAATAAAAGCTTGTGTACGAAATTTTATAAAATTATTACCTAAGAGATTTAGGAGGTAATACTGGGATATTTGTTGGGTCCATGATTAAAATGTTTTTGCGTTGCAAACTGTTTCACGCATAGTACACTACCCACTAAATGGCTGTAGGTTTCAAACATCAACCCAGTGGTGGTGTAACTCAATAAAAACTTTGTTATTGCTTGCGTATGAACACAATACAGGAGTTGACAAAAAATAAAAGCATTATTCTAGAAATACTAAAATATTTTACAACATTAAACTTTATGAAATGTGGCTTATATAAGCCATAATTTAAATGACTCTTACAATATTTTAATACTCCCGTATCAGTGCATAGGAGCTTAGGAAAAAGGAACACCCTTTTAAAAACATTTAAATTATGTATCTGATTTTAAGCCTACTAAACAATTTGAAGTCAAAAATCATATTTAATCATATTTAAATTCTTAATATAACAACACTGATATGTAACGAATCTACTGTCAGATTAAGTGTCATTTTCACCCCACCTAATAAAAATAACTCTCAGCAACAGTTCGTCGTTCGTAAATTATTGTGTTCTATATGGTTATATTTTACTTGTAATATTGAACACAATTATTTACGAACGATGAGTTGTGTACGTGTGTTCAATAAAAACTTTGTACATTTTACACAAATAATAATAAAAATACCAAAAAGCACCGGTTACGACAAAAAAAAAATTAAAACTTTTTAATAATTTTGTGAAGCAGGGACGGCAACGGGGTTTTAAAATTATTCTTCTATTATTTCGAAACACATCTTCTATGAAATGTTTTGTAATATTAAGACAATTTTTGCAAGCTACCCCAATAAAAAATGAAGCTTCCAACGAAGCAGGTTTGTAAGGGAGAATCGTAAAAGTTTGAAAATCAAATAAATTTTTGACACAGAAAGGGTTTTGTTCAGCGCATATAAAAATTAGTGATTATAACGATCAGCTTTACACATTGAGTTTTTTGTTACTTTAATATGGCTCTTCAAATGTTTTTTTTTTTTTAATTTGTCAAGAAGTCGTTCACTTACTTTACTGCATCTTTTATGTCTTATGGCGTAGCGCATAAATGTGATCTTACTTTTGAAAAAGTACTACTAGTGCTTCGAAAAACAAGAAAATTTTTTTATTGGGACCATTAATCGCAGCTATTTCACAATATTTTAGAATCTTTAGATTTAGATTGGCCGGAAATCGCAAGAGAGGTGTCAAATTTCTTTTTATTAGTAATGCAACGGTGAAGTTTTCTTTATATTACCTGTTCCATGATGTCAAGGTTTTTAACCGTCCCAGTGGCGGTAAAAGATCGAAAGTTTAGTTCGTTTTACTAAAATTAAGGGTCAGTACCTCTTATATAGCTAGTTTATGCGGTAGATATATCCGATATCCTTCAAAAAAATGAACAAATATTTTTTTTAATAGTATTAAATCCGTAATTTTAAATGTTTTTTTATATATTGAATAGTACTCAAAACTGCAATTGTACTAATTGTGCCCACCCTCGCCACACTATTTTATTAAGGGCTAATAAATCAGAGAAAGCTAAGCTCTCGTTTTGGTTTAAAATAAGTTTAAGCCAACAAATCTTTAAATCAGTAAACAATAGGGCATTCATTCAGTTAACAGTTAATCGGTTAACCGATTAATTACTACCCGATTTACTGATCGGTTAATTTAAAATTGTCTGTTTTCGATTAACGATTAAACCGGGTAATTTCAGTCGATTAACCGATTAACCGATGTTACATAATTAGTATTGTGGTTATTTTGTTGAACTATTTATGGTTTTAAATCCAAATTTATAATATTTTTAATTAGGCTTAAGTTCATCAAATTTAATTTTCATTAAATTATTTTTATGAAAAAAGGAATTTTACAACATAATTTGTAATTTTTTGTGTTTTAATTAATTGTTTCGTCACATATACATGTTTAGAAAATATTTTTTTATACAATATCAGCCCAATTATGAATAAAAATTCCCCGGGAGTTTTCTCCCTTCTCCCATTTTTCCTATGTTAATTCAATTGTAAAAATGGGAAAAGGTTAAAAACTCCCGGGGAATTTTTAATCATAATTGAGCTGTATATTTCCTTCTACCAAAACATTTTTAACAGAATTACCCGAAACAATTAGAAGTGTTAAAAATTTTCAAAAATTAAATCAGCACTCTAATGGCATAATGGAAGTTTTTATATGTTAAGAGAAATCCAGGAAATGGACTGAGAAATTAGATATTCTGTATTATGGCTGCTTCTAATTCCTCCAGCACCCACGATTAGAGAAAAAAAAATTTCCAAGTCAAGTGTTGTCAAAACTAAAGAAAATTATCGCTTTAATCCTAAACATTTAAACAAAATTTTTTTTTCCAAATCTATTTAATCAGATCTCTTTAAACTATTGAAATAACTAATAAATAATAATAATCTAATTTTTTAATTTAGTTATAAAATTCTGTTTAATAGGGAAATATTTGTCAATAAAATTATTTAACTACAGAAATCTTATTAAAAAACGACGTATAAAATTCTTGCGTTTTCGATTTCCAGAACACCCCTGATGATGTATTACTTTAAAATTACATATCACATATTTATGAATTATTTTTTTTTTTTTTTGTTTGCTCGTTTTAGATCAAGTATTGTTATTTTTGTTTTTTTTTTTTAATAATAAACTCCAAATAATAAATAATTTATGCATTTTAATTATTGAAATTACCTTATTTGTTAAAAAAAAACTTTATTAATCGGTTAACCGATCAAAAGCCAAATTAACCGATTATTAACCGATTAAACCAAAACCTCGGTTAATTAATCGAGCGATTAACCGATTAAAGTAAAAGCCCGATTAATAGAATACCCTAGTAAGCATATAAACCAATTGAAACTCAAAAAATTGGGCGTTTAAACTACCAATTCAGATCATTCCAGTAAAAACTTCGCCTACAAAATAATAATCAGAAACAATTAATAGCACTACTTACAATTCTTCTGAAAGTTTTAGAAGGGATGTCCCAAAATGAACGCATTCAAATGTAATACCGTGTTCAGATATACCTTTTTTATTAAGTCAATATTCGGTTTATTGACACAATTATCTTTCTGTTCACACCCTGTCGGACATTCAGTTAACTTTAAATTAACTGAAAGCTAACTATTTCTCAACTAGTGGTGGTTGACACTTGCATTTATTTTATATGGAATTAACTAACTATTTTAACATTGCGATGTCCTAGGAAGTAGTCGATTGTCCGACTTTGCATTACTTTCAATTAACTTTAAGTTAACTTTTTGTAGCTAGCTATAAACTCAATACTTTAAGTTAGCTTTAAGTTAAGTTAGTTTAAGTTAAGGCCGATTAAGGCCGATCTATGAATGTTATTCATTGGCTGAATACTTTCAAAAAAATAAAAAAATTTTATTTTTTTATTTTATTTTCTTTTATTTTATTTTATTTTATTAATCAAAGTTGTTTTTATTCAACTTTTTTTTTTAACCAGAGTCGCTGGCGGGAATCGATCCCGCAACCTCGGCGCTGATAGACTTGCTCACTACCAGCTAGCCTACTGGGTCAGTCTAGTTTTTGAATAAAAAAACTATGTTTTTTGCCATTACTCAATTAAGAGCGTAAAATGAGATTAAATTGTCATAACATAACAACAATAACAACGTTGATTTTTTTTTGCTAACGACTTGGCTCTCTCTACTTAAAATATACAACACAGTGTTTGTATACACTTTGGTTAATGTAAATTTTGCATTGCGTAGTAGTTGGCTTTAAGTTAGTCTATACAAGCTAACTTAAAGTTGGGTTTTTTTGTAGTTAGCTACTCATTTGACGGCAGGGCATATACACAATTTAGCTAACTAAATTTATATTACCACTACATACAACATTCAACGTAAACAAAAATGTACATGTATAAGCAACATGTAAACAACTTTTGACATTTTTAGGAATAAACATCTGGCTTTGGCGCAGACCTAATAGATGGGCCTTTGTTTTGTTGTACTTTCAGTTTTCAAATGTCAAAGCACTTTGTTTATTGATTTGTGTTTTGCTCACTAAACACACTTGTGACAGTGTCGCATTTTAATTTTACTCAATATTTATAACAATTTCGTATTAATTGAGCAATAACTAAATTGCAATTTTATATGGATAATTGAGCTCAATAATGTCATTTATTGCGTCAAACTAAATTAAGGTACATATCTGAACCAGTGTTGCCAGTGAAATTTCGAGAAAGATACATTTTAGTTTCCAAAAAGATACACTTTTTCCCAAAAAGATACGTTTGAAAAAAATTTGAAAATCCATTTTTAACGTTTAACATTTATTAACATAACATTTTTATTTCAAATTTAAATTAATATTGTAAAGAAAATGATTTCGTATAAATTCATTTTTATATTTATTTAAGTCATAAATATTATGTACATATGTAATTTTTAAAAAATACAGTAAGCAAACTTTAAAATTAATTATATGTAATTATTTTTGGTTGTTATTAAAACAAATTCATTTTTGTAAAAATTAATATACGAGTTAAGGCGTTTATATTAAGGCGATTATATTGAAAAGTTCATATAAATTTCATGAAAATAAAAAAGATTTTCATATTTCCTCAGAACAACTTCGCACTACTAGTAATCATCGATTTAGGTGGATCGCATGTTGCAACCCCTTAATGTTGTCTTTCACCATTATTGAAGCTGCTATCAAGGCGAATTCACTAGAAGTTGGGGTCAAGTCAACATATGGTGTTTTTTTCCGTGGTCGACTAGTCAAAGTGTGTATGCAAACTAGTTTTTTATGTAAACTAACTTTTTTTACTAGCAATATTTTTGACAATCCGAACACAGAAGCAGTGTTGCTGTAGAGTTGACCTCACATTCTAGTCAATGCGCCTTGGCTGCTATTGTATTAGTATTGAGTCGGTTACGATGATCAATCTTAATAAGTTTTAGTTGGCTCAAAATTCTCGAATGTTTTGTTTCTGTACATTTTGCGTACAGATTCAAAAGATACGAAATATGTCAGGATTATACATGATACTTGAAGTAGTCAAAAGATACGAAAAATGTATCTTTCGTATCCTAACGGCAACACTGATCTGAACACGGTATAAGTCATTATTTTTTACCTACATACATCCAGAAAAAATAAGTTATAGAAGTAGTTATAGAAGAAATCCACTAAATAATTAGTGAAGGAAGCTATTTATTTTGAAAAAGTAAGCGAAGTTATTACTGGGATATGAATTTGACAACATTTATCGTGGTGCTGCCACACGTTATTTTTTAATCTACACACATTTTAGATTTAACATGAGACACTGGTTACAGCTGTTGAGTTTACGCTAACTAGACTAGCGTTAAGACTTTCACTAATTTATTAGCCATAAGAAGCATTAATTTGGATGGGCGGGGGTCCTTTTTGTTAGTTTCTTTTACGTTATTTCGACCTACACAATCAAAAAAAATATAAAATTTAGTGAATTAACTTTACTTTTTTAGATAAATACAATCCGTGTACACTGAAAATTAAACGTAAATAAGAGTAAAATATTTGTGAGCGTTAAT
Organism: Pollenia griseotomentosa; assembly: GCA_963931875.1. Lineage (NCBI taxonomy): Eukaryota > Metazoa > Arthropoda > Insecta > Diptera > Polleniidae > Pollenia > Pollenia griseotomentosa. The sequence continues at coordinate 146,917,881 of OZ007563.1, forward strand.
TTCGAATCTATAAAAATGAAAGTGAGAAAAACGCAAGAATTTCCAAGCTGTTTTCAATGCACTTTTAATCTAATTTTTATAATTTTTGGTATAAAATGCTTTTTAATAGAGAAATATTTGTATAATATTTGTCATAAAATTCTTTTATTACAGAAATCTTATTAAGAAACGACTTTTAAAATTCTTGCGTTTTACCTTATCGATTTTATTGTCATTTAGTTATTTCGATTTTTGATATGTATTTCATCACATAACATGACATTATGATGGCAGCAAATATCACCTTTGTAGGACTTAGACTTTATATAAAACGAATGTTTCTTTCCGAGTTCATGCTAAATAAAAAAAAAATTTTTTTTGGAACATATAACGGTTACGTAAACCACATTATTGTCGGCGACAATTATATAATGGTTAAATTAATCATCCATTAACAAGACACATCATAATTTTGGTTGTCTCCGAACATGTTATGGTTAATAATAGCCATATTTTGTATGCCTCTAATTAGGGCTGTGGAGTCATTAAGAAATAGTTATAACTCCGACTCCTTTTGCTGAAATTTTTTAAGTATGACTCCGACTCCGACTCCAACTCCAACTCCGACTCCGACTCCTACCCTAACCTAGCATTATTTAAGAGACTAGTTTTAATTTGACTTTAAACTCTTTTTTAATTTAGTGCCTGTTAAATGGTTAAATATAGCAAGAAAATGATTCTGTAAAAATTTCAAATCGATATTTTAATTCTAACGTGCCGCGCATTGAGCTTTAACCTACTAGTTACTAACATATGAGTAGGAAAGCTGCAAAATATTTTATTTGGATTTTGGAAAAAATGTAAAAAACATATACCGCCCGATTCAATAGACCAAATGAGTTGAACTTTTTTAATTCTAAAGTGTTATGACATTCTTGACTTATAACTCAACAGTTTAGAAATTTAAACCAACTGAAATATAGAAAAATAATGGATTTAATTTTGGAACGAACGAGTTTTGTTACGAACTTTTGAAAGAAACGAGTTTTGCTTCAATCCGTATGGGATCATTGAACTTTAGTTAATTTTAAAGGTTATATTATTTTTTTAAAATTATGCAAACAGTGCTAAAAAATGTAAAAATAGTTCTGTAGGGGAGAGATAAACTACACCAATTCACATCTTTTTCAAAAAAGGTTTTTTATACTGTTCGAATTTATAGATGTGTGAATTTCCATAAGTCCTATCTAATGTAGCTTTCGAGATAGAAAAGTTGAAAACAACACCAAGTCCAATTGGCTTGGACGTTAAAGGCATCAAGAACTCGCCATTGCATTTTTCCGTTCCTCATTCAATATTATTATTGTCCAAGACCGAAATTTGAAATTGCAAGTCTTTATTATCTCTCCAATTTTCCCTAAAGTGGGTAGATAAAAGTATTCTCAAATCATTTTTCCCACATTGATGGGAATTATATCTGGAACAATGTCATGTATTTTTCCGAGTTCCTTTTCCTTTTATGCTATTATAATTCACCTTGAAGGTTGGAACTTCAAATGTAGTTCACTTAATGCTTTCACCACAGGAGCTACAGCTGATTTCAAGTCATATTCATGAACATGACTACAAAAATATTTGTTAATATACGATAAATAAAAAACAACATCTTTACAAAGTTAATTTTTAAATTCCTTAATTCGGCTCTATTTCATTAACGATATCTTGGCGAAATTCAAATAGTGAACCCGCTGGTTTTTGTTACAGAAATTTGAGGTCACATTAAAACATAGAAAAGGACATGCTTTGATACAATCTATATAATTATTCTTATAAATTGGCAAAATAAGATGTTATCTCAATTTTTTAATTTTTCAAACTCACCTACTCATATGAAAAGTATACTGGTCCTTATTTTCTGACTTCACAATTTCAAAAAGCAGACCCTCTTATGGCCAATTCCACTAATTTATTAATATATCAATTTATGTTTAAAATTTGTTTTCTTATGTCAAATAAAAATAAAATTATAAGAAAAATTATATTTAAATATGAATTGATATTTAAAAAGAATTGGAGAAATTGGTCATTACAATTTTTTTATTTTAAAAAATATTGGAAAAATTTTAATGCAAAAAATCGGAGTCGGAGTCGCTAGTTTTTGTGGGTACTTCGACTCCGACTCCGGTACAAAAACCTCAACTCCGACTCCGACTCCACAGCCCTGTCTCTAATAATGGTATAGTTGTGTTTTAACCATAACATGATTCACTTGGAAAAGAGGAAACTGTTATTGTTAGTTAAAAACCATACAAGTGGTTACCAAATATTATGAACCATAAAATATTCGGAGGCAACCATAATATAATTATGGATTCTTGATGGACGGCTTACTTAACCATAATATGCTTGCCGGGGACAATAATATGGTTTTAGTAACCATAATTTGTTTAACAAATCTTGGTTGAAAATTTTTTCGTTGGAGTTGAGCATACAGAAACTGTGTTTTGCCTGCGTGTTATCATTAAAAAAACTTAAACGTATTAAGATAAATTTTATTAAAATAAAAAAAAATAAAAATATATGCATACGTACTTATGTACATATCGACGTAGGAAATCGAAAATATGTTTTTTATAATTATTAATATTTAATAATTATTTTTTTTTCTAATTGTTGTCGGAAAAATTTGCTGCGTCTTATATTTTTACGACGAAAATAAAGTCACTAACGCCGTTAGTTTTTTGAAAAATACTAGTGTCTTCGTTCAAATTTTATCAAGGTTTTTTTTTGGCTCTGGTGAACATTTCATGTTTTGTGGCCTACACCATTTGCGTTTTCCTACGTCGGTATTAGGTATATAACCATTTGCATTTTTTTGCAAATATCAAAAAGGACCTATCATAGTGAGATAGTGCATAAAAAAATATGAAGAAATGTGCCTTCCTTTTTTCGCGAGCGTTCAAAAAGGTTCGGCACCGATCGCGATGAAGTTTTAGCTTATAATTTTTTTCAGTTTTACAGGAAATCCATAATTCTAACGTCGAAAGCCATGCTGGTCTTTGCATTTCGTGTTTTTTTTTTTGAAATGGCGATTCCTTGCATTCCAAAAAAAGAAACCAAAAAAACGGTACAAGGGAAGGATACCCACCATTACAAATTTATATTACAATTAAAAAAAAAAAAAAATGTTTGGTGTTTTAGAAATTGCATTCGGTGCCGAAGGTTTTTGGACCGAAATGACCCCTGATATCGATATTTAATATCAGTATAAATAACATTGCCTATACCGTAATGATAGGTTCTTATTTTGGTTATACCCCAAGTCGGTATGTACATACTATGTGCTTATGTTAGTATATAGGAACATACTTATGTACATAAGTTTCTTCTTTTTTTATTTTATCGGTGGATTCCAAATCCAATCATATAAACCCTTTAAAGGGCACTTTAGATAAACATAGACAGATATTTAAATCAATTTAGTTGTCCCAGAATATTTTTTATAAAAGCACATTTAGCTTATGAAGACAACAATGAAATATTGCAAAATACTAATTTTTATCCTGGTCCTACTCCGGTTCTTTATTTTGGATGAATTAAAAGAACACAATGCTCTTAAACTCGAAATTCTAAGAAGATGTAAATCGTCAATAGAAATTATCCTTTTCAATTTTATTTGTGAAGGCTCGATAGTATCAGTAACCTTTAACTACTGAGCTGAAACTTTTAAGCATAGTCCCTGAAGAGGTGGTTAATTTTCCCCCTTTTGATTTTGCAAACTATTTTTGACAAAAAACATTTTTTATATCGTTTTTTTAACAAGACCCGATATTTTTAACCAGTGTTGGAAAATAAACATTAAATATCGCGCCTTAGTGTTCGGCTAATAGTGTTTGTGTAGTAAATCATTACAAAAAAAATAACGTTTCCCTGTTTGTCATCTTCAAGCACAAAAATAATATGTATGTCGTTATCTCAATTTTTTTTTTGGACAGATGGTAACAATTTCATGTTTAGTACCTTTGGAACAAACTACTATTTTTTTAAAGATAGAGGTTAAAAAAAATTTTCATTTTATTGCCTTACTGGAGCGGCATAAAATGGTGAATTTAAAAAAAGGGGAAAAAACTACATTTTTTCCAGTCCAAAGTCCTGAAGCTCAGTAAAGTTTTATCCGATCAGCACAGTTAAGATATGGGCTGAAAGAGAAAAGAGGAAAATATTAAACCGTGTACGATTCAGACGAACAGTTCTCAATATTTTTCGAAATAGCAAAAACAACTGCAGAAAACACGATTTTCGCGAAAACCTCGAAAACGTTTCTTAAGAAAATTAAATGAATGCCATATTCGTGCTCAGCAGCCCAAATTTAGTTAAAAAAAACTTTTTGAAGTTGGTTTTTTTTGCTTTAAATAATATATAACAAAATATTTGTTTAAAAATAGGATTTGAGTATAGAATAAGCAGTTGACAGCCCATTTCTTATTTTATTTAAGAAGAGTTCTTTCAATGAAAAACACGTTAATTTTCTACGGATGTTGCCCTTCAAGTCAAAGGAGCAAAATATAATCTCTAAATAGTATCTTCATAAAGTTGTAATCCCTCTTTTAAGGTAAAAGATTTTCCTTGAATCGAATCAGCGTTTTCAATATCTATTTCATAAATAGTATAAACTACATTTTCAGAATCTAATTCAAAAAGTCGTTTATGCAGCTGTTTTAATTAAATCAAAAAATATCGGAAATTACCGCAAAATTTCCGAAAAATGTGCGAGATCCCGGGATATCCTGTATGAAAAGCACTTATTTGAACATATAAATTCGATTCCATTTAGAAACTAACGATTGGTCATCTTTCCAAATCCCCCATTGCATGACGTATAAGCAATATTTATTAAATTTAACAAGTATGCGCATTAGGGTCGTTACAAGAAATCAATGTTAGATTTTCCATTAGGCCCCCTAATATGTACCAATAGAATATAAAATGCGATTGACAAAGTTTGAGCCCAATCGGATAATGTCAACACTTGCCTCATTGAGCATTAATTAAGGAAAAACTGCGATTTTTCACTAAAATTCGTATTTCTTTGTCTTTATAACCGAAACCATTCATTCTAGGAACCTGAGTCGAGTCTTGTCTTATAGGAAATTTTATTCTTATTAATTTTGATCTAGATAGTTTTGTTCCTTATTCTAATAGATATAGAGATATATAGCATTAATTAAGGACAAAGATATACGAATTTTATTGAAAAATCGCTTTTTTTCCCCTAATTTATGCTCAATGAGACACGTGTTGCAGTGTTGCCATTAGGATACGAAAGATACATTTTTCGTATCTTTTGATGACTTCTGGTACCATGTATAATCCTGACATTTTTCGTATCAGGAACTTAATACGAACTTTTTGATATAATCGCCTTAGTATAAACGCCTGAACTCGTATATTAATTTTGAGAAAAATTAATTTGTTTTGATAACATCCAAACATTATATTAATTTTAAAGTTCGCTTACATACCTTATTTTTATGACTTAAATAAATTTAAAAATGAATTTATGTATATGATATCATTTTCTTTACAATATTCATTAAATGTGAAATAAAAATGTTATGTTAATAAATGTAAAACGTTCAAAATGGATTTTCAAATTTTTTTCAAGATGTATCTTTTTGGGAAAAAGTGTATCTTTTTGGTCAACAAAATGTATCTTTCTCGAAATTTCCCTGGGAACACTGACGTGTTGGCGTTATCCGATTGGGCTTAAACTTTGTCAATCGGATTTTCTAGCCTGTTGGCACATTTTAAAGGGGTGTTCGAAAAGAAAGCCGCTAAAAAAATTTACCATATACCTTGTAACCACCCCCATGCGCATATAGCACTCATGCTTTTGATATCCCCCACAAAAAGTTACGATGAGGGCAGTGTTGCCAGTGGATTTTTTGAAAAAATACAAAAAACCTGATATTTCCTACAAGTTGAAAAAATTTCCCCTACAAAAATCCCTCCCTAGAAGAAAAAACATTAGTGATAAAAAAATAGATTTGACAAAAAATAAGTACTTTTAAATAAATTCAATTAAATCTTTCAACATTATGTGTGATCCCGTACTCAACTCCCAATCTTACCGAAAACTGTTCCTTTACTCAAAGCTTGCTAAAGTGAGAGAGCTTTTAAGAAAAAATTATTCTTCTTGTTGCACGAAGTAGCCCGTACTTTTCTTTGGGCAAATTGATAACATTTTTAAACAATCAGCTGTGTGAAAAAGAAACAATAAAAAAATGCAAGCAACTTAACCAAAATAAATAATATATGAAATATTGAAAAATAAATAATAGGAAATGCTAGTGTGTAATTTATTTATTTATTTAACCATATTTCATTCTAAAGTTTTCTTTTGGGTCAGGTTTTTATTGTTCCCGTACTCTTGTAAATTTTCGTCTATTAGTGAGAGAAATTTTTGTGTGCTCTCATTTTGCCGAACTTTACCCAAAAATTACGGGATCACACTATTGAATGATTAAAAATCAATTGAAATATTGCAAGCTTCCAAAAAATTAGAATGGTTTTGGAGATCAATCCTTGAATTTCTTCATTTTTAAGGTTGGCTTCTATTAAAATGTAACACTTCGGTCTCGCTACTTGGCGTATGTAGATTTTTTTCCATTCAACTACGGTAGGCAATTTTGTGGTAAAGTACCACTGATGACCTAGAAAAGTTTTTTAAGTGGAGCGTGGTACGGCTTCATTAATAATTTTGCAGTTATCCAACCCCTTTAATTAAATAAGATCACTTAGAGTAGTGTATCGAGGGCGTTGACAGAAGTACCCATTTTTGATATTTATTGTTGAAACAAATGAACCAAATTCTAGCAAGGCATTAATTTTTGAGTTGTTGTTAATGCAAGATTGCAACTGGTTTCGAAAAATTCATATTTTTAATGAATGTATAATTTTCTTCATCCAGCGAGCCCGATTAATAGCTCCTGAAGCTTTTACTGTTGGATAGGGCTTAGATCTATTACCCAAAAAGATAAGACTCAGATGAAGCAATTATTTATATTCTTCCCTTTGTTGCATGTCTTCATCCTGGTCTTTAGTAAAACTGCTCAAATCTTCACGTTTTGATAATGGATAACGCTTACATCAATGTCACAACTACAGAAACCGATTTACAGAATTTATTGCGGGGCACACCCAGAGAAAAAACATGTTTAAAAATGGTCACCTCCAACAAAACTATTTTTAAAGAACATTTTAAACATAATATGGTTCATTTAACAATATTATTGTCACCGACAACCATATTATGCTTGAATTAGTCCGACACCAAGAAGACACAACCATATTATGGTTGCCTCCGAACATGTTATGTTCAAAAATAACTAAAACATGTTTAACACTTGCTCTTGAAAAAGAGGAAATACTATTGTTAATATTGAAACAAATTACTGTCATATTTAACCATAACATGTTTAGTGGCAACAATAATATGGTTGTGGCTTCTTGATAGAGGACTAATTCAACCATAATATGGTTGTAGATGACAAAAATATAATTTTATTAACCATATTATGTGTAAAATTTTCTTTAAAAATAGTTTTGTTGGAGGTGACCATATTTAAACATGTTTTTTCTCTGCGTGCATAGAGCTACATCGTAAGTAGGGTTTTTTTCATTATTTTATTTCCCGTTTTCCCGGGATTTTTCTTGCGGGATCCCGGGAAATAAAGAATTCCTCATAATTTCAGAAAATAGCTATTTATACTTTGGAATTTAGTTTTCTATTCTCTTAAAATTTGCATCTGTGGATGGGTTTGGATTAGATCAGTTACAGGAAGTGAGTACATGTATTTAAATCAATGTCTCCTGATGCAATAAATCTACTAAAAGCAGAATGGGCAGTGCAACAGTTGATAATTATTACATTTAGTGAAGTAAAGAGTTAATAAAGTACATTAATTCCAAATAAGATGCAGGCAGTAAAGCTTCATTGTCCATGAACAAGTCTTAAAAATAGGAGATACCTAAACATATCGCCCCTTTATTGCAACAAAGTCATATCTACAAAAACAAACGATCTTGGCAAAACGCGATTAAAGTTTTCAAAATGTACCGATTTAAAGATATATTTTGCTATAACTTCGGTTCAGTTTGAGATATAATACGAGAAGGTATGAAGGAAAACTTTACTAAAGTTACTTAAAATTTTGAGATATGACTATGATGCAATGAAGGAGCGATATGTTTATTAGGTGATAAACACAAATTTTCAACTTCAATTTGTGTTGGTTTATATACCCGTGAAGTGCGGAGAAACCGAAATAAAATAACATTTTGGAAACTCGTGTAAGATTCTACAACATACAACTTGAAAAACACATTGTCCTAAAGATTACAAATGGACCTATTGAAATGGAAAGGTTTGAAAGAAGCAGTCCGGTTAATGCTATTTTTGCATCAATCTTGACATACATTTGACTGATATAGACATTGTTTATAAAAAAGAAAAAATTGCTTCTGATTGTGAATCCGAAGCATGCTACAACGGTGCACTTTTCCATCCTCGGTAAAAAATGAACGAAATTTTTCGGAAACATGATAATTAGTAAATAAAATCAGGAATAGACTTTTTGATGACTTACAAAGCGCTTTAAGTGTATCAGAAAGTTATTTCCTAAGCCATTAAAAAATGTTATATATTTCTTTAAAGTATTTTATCTATTTTATTAATTAACTTTTTGATTTCATATCTTGAGTACCTCAATTTTTATTTTGTTTTTATTATTGTTTTATGAATTATCCAGAGCATAATAATACTGAATAAAAGCATAATAATAGGAAATAAAGGCGTGAGGTAATAATAATTCAAGTTCCTATTTCAATCTTCAATTAATTTTTTAGTATTGAACCATTTCATTTACTTTCTTTGTAAACAAGTTCCCTTTCGTTTTTTTTATAAAAGTTTTTTTTTCATTAATTAATACCAAAATTTACTTTGTATAATTTATATGGAGCGGGATCCCGGGATCCCGGGAAATTTTAAAAAATTTCCCGCTTTCCCGGGAAACGAAAAAGTCCGGGAAAAAAAACTCTAATCGTAAGAGCCCCAATAAATGATTTTTAAGCAAAGCAAAGGCAAAACGTTAGATTTTTATTTGTTAGTTGGGTATGAGTAATAATATCATAAACTGGGTACAAAAGGTAAAAGCAAATTCAAAAATTGGTTTTCCTAAATTATTAAAAAATATAAAATATAAAAACTTATAGTTTCTGCAAACAAAAATAAAGCTTTGACATTTTTCTTTTAAATTATTTCCTTAAAAGTGAAGAAAATCGCGTGTTTTTACAAACTTATGAAGAAAATTCAATATATAACCGGCAAACCCGATTTTTGGCAAAAAACGACTTGAGCGACTTCTTAATCTCTTCCGAAAAAAACTGTAAAAAATCTCAAAAAAATCCATTACCACTCAACTTTTAAATTATGCTTGAGCCCCAAAAATTTTTTTGGACACCCTAATATACATTTACATATGTATGTACTTCTGGCAAAATATCAACAAACGAAACAATGGCTCTTTTGCGCGAGAAATTCAATATCCGTGTTGTCTCATGTCGCGGCGATGTTAATTGGCTGTCACGATCATGTGATTTGAGACCGTTGGAATTCTATCTTTAGGAATATTTAAAAGAAAAAGTATACTTCAATAAGCCAAGAAGTTCAAGAGTTCAAGGATAAGAGGATTCGGCACAATAACGACATTGAACCTCAATTATGCCTCTGAGTCAGTGACAATATGAACCATCGGATAGAGGTATGCCACTGAAGCCGTGATGGCCGATATTTTGTTTCACACATCCTTCTATTATAACTAAAAAATATTGAGATAGTTCTCTGAAAACTTTTTGTTTTATATACAATTAACATCGTGCGTTTTGGTTGACAAAAACAAAGTTGGGCTTTTAAATAAACTTTTGACGTTTCCTCTCGTGTGAAAAACAGGATTTTGGCGGTTTTAACATTATACCGACTCACAAATTGAATTTCCAAGGATATAACACTTTAAGCAAAATATAATGTTAGTCATATATTAAAGGATCAAAAATTAATTCGCAAAATTTTTTTTAATTAAACGTTACTATACAAAAATTTATAAAAGTGCTGCAATCGTCTGAGCCGAATCGTATATATCCTTGAACATTTAATTGCAAAGCCAAGTGCTCCCTAGCTCATATGGTATGGGCGCTATAGTGTTAAAGCCCTTATTCGGTAGAATTTTTAAAAGCAGAAATATACTGATAATACAGAAAAAAGTTCAGCTCAACTTTATCAACCTAGCTTTTTTTGAATGGGCCCTGCCGTACAAAAACCCTTAATTTGGGAGGGAGGGCCAGGTGAAGTAACGGAAGAACTTATCGCGTTTTCTATATTTAATAATGTTCCTTAGAACTTTTGAAATTGTATTTTTTTATAATTTTGTGTACAGAAGCACAAGCTTTATTTACAATACGGGCAACTTGTCTTCGTAAGTTATTATCTTTGAATAGCTTAATTATCGAATCCTAACATAATTCCTTTGCTCTTGGTGCCATTATAAAATAAATTGGTTTTGAGTTGCGGCGACGAGAAAGAGAAGAAGTCAACGGAACATCTTCTCTGTTACTGCTCGGCATTCGAAGACCTTAAGTTCGAGCTGTTGGGTCAAAGAATAATCAGGGACTAAATCTGTCTCTCTGGCATTGATTTGAACAGGAAATATTCCTTCATGGAATCAACCGGAGTGAGAATATCAACAGCCAAGTAACGTAGGAACATTGGAAGACGGTGTAACATGGTAACACAACGGGAACTTATTACTGGACCCACGTGAGCTGCGGCTGCCAGTGGAACCTTACCTAACCTATGCAATTGGTATATCTGCGGTCACTTAATAGTAGTTGGTTATTTATGCAGAATAACGTGTAATTACACGTTATTATACTTATTACACAGAAAAAAATATCTCAAGAAAATTTTTAACAACACAGTTTGTTAAAAATAAAATTTTAGGTCAACAAACTTTTTGTTTGATTCAAAGAAAAAATTTATCAAATTTACACTTTGCAAAATAGCACTCAATAAAATATATTTAATAATGAAATAATTAAATGTTTCTTCATATTCAATAAAAAAATATTTAAATCAAAGTAAAGACAGTATTTTAACAACTCTTGTCAATTTTTAAATAGCTCATAATTCTCATTTGTTTTATTTGAATAATATATTTAGTTTTGCCAACGTCTTTGGTAAAGGTTTCTTGATGATCTTGAAGATTCATATGTAATTGGAATCGGTCCATATTTGACCACAGTTCTCATACAAATACTGTACCCGAAAATAGCTTTTAATGCCATACGTTTTTTATTAATGTTGCTATTGATATTAAACTTGGTGACAATTACTTTTATTACAGCTTCTTCTCATGCCAAAATTATGATACTGAAGGTCCAAAATTGGCCATAAGTATTATAAAAATCTCATATTGATGTAGAAATGTTAGCAATATTTAGCACAAATTACTTTTGTATTAATCTGAACCCCAATATATCATTTTATTCTTGTAGGTCCACGACTACCCAAATAGAAGAAAATTAAACATTTGCCTGTGAGTAATGTGGTGTAGGCTACTTATTGACCCACCGTACCGCATAAGCTTCTGGACTTCGTGAGTATTTCTGGATCAGTGATCAGTGTAGGATTCGGTAATTTTTGCTGAATATCCGAGTGAACCTGCTCTTGTGGGCTATTCGTTAAACCAAAGTTGTGTACTAAATTCTTGAATAGTTCATGTGGAATCTAACTTGAAAGTATCGCCGTATTTAGTGATGGCTTACAACAACCTAATATTACCCCTAATATTACAAAGTTTATCAATTCTGAGACTTAATATGCGAGGCAAATAAAATTATGCATTACTCATAAAACATTTTCAGTGCCAACATTATGCAGTTTTTCATATGCAACAATGTGTTATTTAAAAAAAAATACTTTTGTTAAAAGGTTAGTGGCCTATTACAGCCGACCATTATTTTTGGCATAAAGTTAAAAACATAAATTCTTATTATTATAATTGTTATTTTTATTTTGATACGAACACTGTTTTGCAATCTGTATTCTATAAATTGAACTCATCATTATTCATTGTATTAACAAGATTTTGGCAGAGTCGTAATAAAATTCAGCTGTTGTAAGATTGTAAAACATTTATAATATTTCGGTCATGAACCTTTCTTAAATGGTTAAAAAGTTGTTATTATTTTAGGTGAAAAGGATATTATTCGTTTGTGTTGAAATTTGTAACATACACAAATATTAATCCCACACCACTTTTTGGTATATTTTTTCATGTGTCATTTATAAGATATTCATATATTGAAATATGAACTAACAATTACAATGTGCCTGTGCGGGCAGGGCACACCTAATTCGAGTACGTAGTGGTGCTAACCGTTTTTTAGATCTTAATTTTAAGCTCTTGTTTTAAAAACAATTAAGACTAAAAATTATATTCAGCATTGAACACATGCTCGCTGATTTTTTTTTAAACTCGCCATTACAAATTGTAAAACAAGAGAATTGACTCGAATTATGCTTACGAAAAGCATGTTTTCTAATCTTGCTTAACACTACTAAAATGGAGATGTGACCTTCTTACTTAGGAGGGCAGTATAGATTTGTATGTACATATAATAAGGAATGATCCATTCTATTGGAAATTGTGGTTTAAAGTGTCTGAAAACGAAATTTTTTCAGTTTTCTGAAACCATAATTTTCCATCTTCTGGCTGGCTGTATACAAAGTAAGCACATTAGCTTCGATTTACTTAGCCTCTATAAAAATGTCCCCTCGTAATAGAACCCTCACCATTTACATTCTAGTTATGTTAGTACTTAATTGCACTCATCTTAAAAGTAGAATATTTTAGCTTTATATATACAATATTTTATATGGTCGACTTATTTGAATTACTGTCATTCTTAAGTTTTTATTACATTGTTTTAAAAAGAAACAAAGAATAAAAGAAACACTCGTTGACAGGGTTGTCAGATTGATTTTGACCTTTTTCGCCAAACTCAATGTCAAAAATCGCCAAAATCGCCAAAGCCTTTGCTAATCAGCTTTTCACAAGAAAATACATATTTTTAGAACTATTAAAAATATTTTTTATAAATTCTAAAAACTAAATTCGTTCAGTATCGCGAAAATACGCCAAAAATTTAAAAAATGTCGCCATAATATATGTTTTGTTTAATATTTGTTAAGAACACAGTAAAAATAGTTAGTGAACACAAAAGAGGTACAATGTTTACTATAAAATAGTTTATGGTAGTCTACTTAAAGCAACAAAAAAAGAATTTTTGCAGTTAGTATTAAACAAATATTGGATATACATTTGTATATAAGTTGCAGTTATCTAAAACGCTTCACTGGCAAGACTGACTATTTGTCTTCATTTTTGGAATACATTGTGAGAGAATTTAATTTATTCAATAATGTTACAAAAGAAGTGCAACATTCACATTCCTATAATTCAAACTTCGTAATAACGCGTCTAGAAGTAAGTAATGCATTCTACTTCAAAGACGAGTTTTTGTGGAGTTCATAATTTCAACACAGGCAATACTTGTTGTAATTACCAGCATATAAAGTACTGCCAAAGCAAGTTCCTTTAAATGGTACGTACCTGTCGTTTCCATGAAGCTATAAAATTTTGGGCTAAACCTAAATAAATTAGATGAAATATCATTATTAAAACCCTCTTTACAATTAACAAACGATTATTTTTTCGAGTGTGTTTCGTAAACATCAAAAGGTACGTTAGAATTCATCAAATCTTTAACAACAACGTTTTATATCTATGATAATAAATTGCCACAAAGACATAATGGAAAAAAGATCATAGACTTTAAATATATTCATGTTTTAAGGAATTATATTTATTGATTCTTTCAAGAGCACTTTTAAAAACGAAAAACAATTTTCTCGAAGATTTTTATTAACTTCATCAGCCATTTGAACATAAATACTTTCAAATACTGACCATACATATGAATGCCTCAAATTTCATACATTAAAATACAACAGTAAAAGTAATATTTTTTCTTCTTATTGAATATAACGAATTTTAAAACAAATCCATAGCTCATCAAAAATAACCAACAAAATCCCCAACTATTTTTTAAAATCGCCAAAAAGTCGCCATGTCGCCAAATCAAAAATTAGGTCGCCAAACAAGTTTGAAAATCGCCACGATTGGCGGGAAATCGCCACATCTGACAACCCTGCTCGTTGACTCAAATCTTAACTGAAAACACGTGTCTTAGTATTGCTTCCAATACACTACATTAAATATGTTTTCCTGCAATCGTAATTACATTGCCCAATTTTATGGGAATCGGTCCGAATTTGGACATAGCTCTCATACAAGTACGATTTCCGTAAATTGCTTTCGATGCCATAAATTCCTTATAAATTTACATTAAATAAGATGTAAAGTACACTGTTTCCTTGTGCTTTAATTACAAATGAAACAAATTAAATTGGCAGTCTTTGAACTTAGTTTTATATATGCCAACATTTGTTTTAAATTCGCATTAATTATGTTACGCAAATATTCAATGCAATTTTTTCTTAAACATTTTGCTCCGATGGGTATTTTCGGGAGTGAACTGAATTCGCTTTAAACGCGAGGAAAAAAACTTAAAGGTAAATCCAATTTAAGCCGATCTTAGCCGATACAGATGTTAAGACAATCAAGAACAATTTGGTAATTGCGTTTTCATTTCTGTAGATGTGGTTAAGGTGGTGGTTAGACCTTGAGTAATGGGACAGTTGTAAAAATATTTTAGCAACAAAAGCGAAAATTGTGTAAAGCAATAAGATAAAAAGATTAAATAAAGTTTACGAAAATTAACAGCCTGGCCCACTACATCAAAACGAACATTTCTTTCGTATATTTACATTGAAAACAAAAACAAAATTTGGTTTCTTTTTTATTATTGTTTTCAATGTGTATACATATAAGAAAGAAATGTTCTTGTCGATATCATGGGCCAGGCAGTAAGCGTTCTTTGTTTTATGCTTTTGTGCATAAATATTTGTTAACCTTTTTTATTTACTTAACAGATTCTCCTCCACCGCAAATCAAAATTGTTTTTTATAAAAAAAAAAAAATAATAATAAAAAAATAAACTCTCTTTAAGAGAAGAAGAACCAACATGTTGTATTTAAAATTTTAAAATAACAATAATTAATATTGTGGTTATTTTGTTGAACTATTTATGGTTTTTAATCCAAATTTTTAATATTTTTAATTAGGCTTAAGTTCATCAAATTTAATTTTCATTAAATTATTTTTATGAAGAAAGGAACTTTACAACATGAAAATAAATTAAAATTCTTATTGATAATCTTTCACTTTTGACCATGGCCGGGGCTCGAACCCTGGCCGGCAGGTTACCATGACATGTTTCGATCGCAACCACTGGATCTCCTTAGATGGATTTGCCGTCTTGCACTCCCAGCCATCGACGACGGCTGACGTCAATAGTCAAACATCAATCCTTAAACCAAATTGTATTTTAACCTTTGGTAGATCGAAATTTGCTTTTTTTCGAAAGATTATCCATTTTTTATTGATTTTCCTTACTTCCGTTTTCCCGTACTTTTGTCAAGAATTCTTCTTGAAGTCCAAAGTACATTTTCTTTTGTTTTTTCATTTTTGTCTTTCTTTTTCTTGTTGACCTTTTTCAGCACAACTTGAAGGACAAATGTACACATAGAGCTCGTGCCTTAGCTTTAACAATAATTAGTCTTGTGGTTATTTTGTTGAACAATTTATGGTTTTTAATCCAAATTTTTTATTAATTAATTTTTAGAAAATTTCACTTATTTAATGAAAAATATTTTGTTTAGATTTCTAGTCCATTTTTAGATTTAAGCGTGTGTGACAAATTATGTTAATCACTATTAACGTAAAATTCGTACAAAAATTCATTAGCAGCTATAAATGGCTAAACCATGTACTGTAAGATTATGGGTTACCTGTTATACCAGACTGTCAACCTTTTTGTTACCTAGTATCTTTTAATAGGCTGGATGTTGACATTTGAGATATCGTTAGATCCGCCTTAAAAACCTATGTAAGGGTCCTTGTTTGAAAATGAAGTGTCGAATTTTTGTCGCGAAATAGTAACACGCTAAAAAACCAATTAACCAAACCTATAGAGTAGAGTTTTACAATAAAGGAAATTCAAAGATTAAAAAAAAAAAATATGAATACCCAATATATACGAGTGTAATTGGAATTGAACGAGTTAAAAAATATCCTTTTATAAAGTTTATAAAAAAAATTCCTTTTATATAGTATACATTGAATTCTTATCTTTACTAGAGCTTCTCTTAAAATCAGAAAAAACTGTGGTGATTTAAAAAAAAATTAACGGAGAATCTCTACCGATTTCAATTTCACCCGCTTTCCAGGAATAACAAATTGGTTTGAAATGTTTTTCACAACTAGCTGGCACCTGTCATCTCTCTTTTTCTGTTTATTAATTGTTTATTAATTAAATAAAAGTATGAATTCAAATAGAGATGTTTGATTTTTCCCATTGGATAACATTATTTGAATTATTTGAGTAATTCGAACAATTTAAAACCTTTATTCGAATAATCGAGCAATTTTTAAATTCAAAAATCAATTAATTCCTTACCCGAACAAAACGAAAAGTCGAATAATTGGATACTCTAATTACTACCGAGTTGTAGGTTACATTCGTCTTATTGAATTTATTTTAGAAGATCTCAAAACACCTTTCCCAATAGATATCCTAAATGTAATGAACATACCTCAACTTTTACCTCAAAGTGTAATCAAGTCATATACAGATACAAAACTTTTAAAACCACAACTAGCTGATGTGCTGATTATGTTTAATAAAAGAGATAAACACCTACTAACATCTAAACTTGAGCCTGAACTGTTGCATTGGCAACAAACATGGAAAATATCTGAAAATCCATCAGATAACGTTGTAGATGCTTTAATAAACTGTGATGAAGATATCTACCCAAATCTAAGAAAAATATTTCAAATTTACGTTTCAATGCTCATCAGTAATGCTACGAGCGATAGGTCAGTTTCTACCCATCGACGAATAAAAACAAGGCTCAGATCAACAATGACAGAAGATAGACTGTTCTATCTTAATTTGCCTCACAAGGAAATCGTAAAAAGATTAATTTAAAGATCAATTTATTTTAATTTATATTGAACTAATTTAACCTTATTGTTGAGTTTTTTTTAATATAACACGTATTGTTTATAATAAACTTTTTAAAACAAATTTTTTACTTTTTTGTATTATGATGAATCTCACCCAGTTGTCCATTGGGTAAATGTTACCCCCGATGGCTGCTACGTCTTCCAGCCCAAGTACGAACTCCCGTCAGAACGAGACTGAAACGAGTATAAAGTGTTTTCAAAGATATTTCCTTACAGTTTGCGCATTCGAATTGCTGAATGCACTAATCATCGTTTGATAGCTTTGAATCGTCGCGCGCTTTCAAAGCGAAACTTAACAGATCCTAATAAAATCCTTGTATTTCTGGGCGCTTCATTGATTGTGCATTATAACAAGTTGCTTTCTCTGAAGGACTATTGGAGCAAAAATCGATCAATGGGTAATTCAGTTATAAAAAACTGTATATCACGAGATCGCTTTTTATTATTGGCCACGTTTTCGGGGCGGAAGAACTCCCAAACGCCTAAAGACTGATAGCCTGAATGGTGGAAACCACTTGCCAGTAGAGCAAGAAAGGCGTTGTCGCTGTGTACGATATACTTCATTTGGTATCGCAAAGCGCACAAATAGTATATGCTCAGGCTGCAACAACGCTTTGTGCTACAAGTGTTTTGGACCTTTTCACAAATTAAACCCTGATTACATTACCACAATGTTAATAAATAATAAAAAAGACAAATAAACGTGAATATAATTAAAATAAACTAATCTGTTTTGTTTTATATATTTTTTTTATTCGAATCACCCACCAAAAACACTTGTTGGGAACCTTATTGGGATTATATGTCCCACCGAAAATGCTTATTGGGATAATATGTCCCAGGATAAAAGGACGATTTTAGGATTTCTGAGTATGCAGAAAATTTTCTTTTTACCATATCTCTTAGAATATGCTAAAATTCCCACCACAAATATTTAAATTTTCGAAATAAAACTCCGTCCCGAAAGGGTTAAATATAACTCTGTTGCCGAGTTTCGGATTTTTTTGTTAACTGAATATGGTCCACCGTTTTCAATTTATTCCTATATATGTAGTGAAAGTGCCTTAATTTTGGACATAACGGTATATCTCGAAAAGTAGAGCTGATAGAGAAAGGAGATTATATTTGAAAGCGACCTCAAATTAGTGATTAGTCTTTAATTCACAGCCAATTTTTTACAGTAAATTCCATAAATTCTGAAAATTCTATGTGTTTTTCCAAACATTAAAATATAAACCTGTGCCCATGTTCTGGAACTCTCGCATCAAGAAACGTTTCGTTGGAAATTAAAAAAAAAAAAATATTTTGATATTTTTTTTAGTTAGGCTTGACTTCATTAAATTAAATTTTCATTAAATTATTTTTACTGAAGGAAAGCATTTTACACCATGAAATTTTTATTAAAATTTATTGATAATTTTCTTGGCTGAGCTGGGGCTCGAACCTGGGTTGAATTTACATGTTTCAAGAATCACCACATTCTTGCATCAGAATTCTTTGAGTTCTAACCTCTGCACCACTGTGCAAATTATAACTAAATTTTAATAAAAATTTCAAGTTGTAAAATTCCTTCCTTCAGTAAAAATAATTTAATTTAGGCCCCTATTACGGTTCACAACTCAACTCAGTTGAGTTGTCAATCAGACAACTGGTTTTTTGAGTTGTAATTTTTTGATGTTTTTGTTCGCCGCAATATAGAAACCATGTTAACCAAAATACTAAAATTAAAAAATTACAACTCAACTGAGTTGAGTTGTGAACCGTAATAGGGACCTTAATGAACCCAAGCCTAACTAAAAAAAAATATCAAAATTAAAATTAACAGTTCAACTAAAAATCACAATTGTTCTAAAAATTACATATATTGAAACAAACAGCTGTTTTTCTCACTAAATTGTGTCTGTAACTTTTTTGGCGAGTGCTAGCTGTCTCGTAAGGAAATTGCTCGCCAATTTACAGAGAGAGTGTGTCTGTAACATTTTTGTGAGAAAAGTTCCCGCTTTGAACTGTCAAATAAACTAACGAATAAAAATGGGGCGAGAAAAAAATGTTAACACTTAAAAAACCAATTGAAAATGCAAAATACAAAGGAAACAATTATAATATTTCTTTCTTGGCACATTTATTTATTGTTTATTATTTTGCTTTTAACATTTTTATAAAATATACGAATTTTTTCAAAGTTCGTTTGCAAACAATAAACATTAAAGTCGCACTTTACATTTTCTGCTTGAGCCGACGGTTGTCTTTTCGCCGCAGTCGTTGAAAAATTTTCAATATTAGTAAATTTTGATCGCCGTAAACAATATGTGCTTCTGGCGCTCTCAACGTCTGCAATATCACATCGAGTGCAATGTTATGACATTTATAAAGTAACGACGTTATCTCTTTTAATAGTTTTCCACATGAGTTAAAGACAAACTTTTTTCTCACTTTTCGAGAAACGATGGAATATTTTGTTTCACATATTTTCGATGCCAGAAGATCTAACTATAGTTACAGAACATGATTACTGGAAATTATTTAAAATTATAATATTTTACTTAGTTTCAAGTTTAAAGAAATACTAAAACTACAGTTGTGTACTTTTTCAGTCATGCTCTGGAATCGATTTTGCGTGCTATTGTGAACTTCCTACTTTAAGTAACACTAACTTTACTACTCTTAAAATAAAAAAAACTGTGCTCATTTAAAAAAGAACCCAATTGAAAAACTGTATCGATAAAAACTCCATTTGATTTCGATTTCAGAACATGGCCGTTGCTAATATAAAAATCAAATTTTTCTTAACAAAAAACTTGAAAAAATTATCTGGTATTTGTTTTTTGTTATCGATAAAATATTAAAAAATCTTCCGTTCATTCGAAACAAATAATGAGAAAATCGTAGCTCACAGTAAAAATTATTCGAACTCGTAAATAAAAAGCTTAAAAATTTAAAAAACGTAAATTGCAACTGAAATTGCAAGTCTGAACGAAGACTTATTATACGTTTTTCTGGATACACTTGCAATTAACGTATTTTAAATTTTTAACAAGGTAGAGTGAAAGTTCCATTGTATTAAATATTAAGCCTAAACCCCATTTCTAAGTCTTGTAAATTCGAGTTACCACCTTCAGAAATTTTGAATTTACTATTTCAAAATTTTCACTTAATTACAAAAAATTTACACTTTCATAACGCAAAAAATGTATCAGGATTAAATATATAACAACTTAAACTTAAATATGCTGCCGTCCAAATCCTAATTATCTTTGTCATAATTTGCTAATGTTAATAATGGAAAATAGCTTGCGTGTAAATTAATTGTGCTGGGTTTTAAAATTATGCTAATAATTTTATCTTCGTATTTATTCATGTAGAAACAAACCTATTCATATACATTACGTATGTATATCCTGTGTTAATAATATAAATCAAATTTACAATGACATAATTTTTCCACAATTTATTTTATTACAAAACCGCAAACAATTTACCACAATTGCAAAAAACTTTTTACACTTTTAAAATCCAAAAAAAAAAGAAAAAATTCACATTGAGATTATATATATAATTCGCATAAAATAATAAAATTATGAAAGCGCTCACGACACCAACATAAAAATAAAAATAAATTTTTAAATTTAAAGACTGGAAAAAATTATATTTATGCAGCTATGCAAAATTAAAAAGATGTTTTTGTCGCAGCTAAGTCGAATCTAAAACATACTAAATACGTATAACACAAATACTACGTAATTCCTCACTGTTCTCAATACGCATATCCCGGAAACTGGATACGTCTTAAGAACCACTTTCATAAAAAAGATCATTTAAGAACTTTTATCAAATTTCTTGATTGATGTAGTAAAAAACAGAATTTACCAATGATGTACGTCATAACATGCGATATGTCCTGTATTAGTGTACACTTTTTACATTCATACATTCTGATTACAAACGCATACATGCATGCATGCACATGTACCCAGCGGGAAAAAGAAGGAGTAGGAAGGCCTTCTAGAAGGCCTCTGTACCCCTTCTTTTGGATGTACAAGGCCTTCTTGCTCCATTCCATACTCATATCTTTTTTACACACGTTGTCATTGCGGAGAAGGCCTTCCGCTCTCGCTTCTTCAGCAGGCACATAAGAAGGGTAACGGGACCAAAAAAAAATTGATTTTGCTTTTGCTTGTGCAAAAAAACAATACAAAAAATGTTACTCCCTTCTCATAGAAGTGAGTGTGGAAGGTGTATCTTATCTTTTATACGAAAGAGCCGAGGCCTTCTATGAGGCCTTCTTTAGCAGTTAGATAAGAATAGTAATAGAATCAACAAATTTTTTAAGCAGGCCTTTAAAAAGGCCTGAAGTAAGAAGGTCTTCTGAGTTTTCCCGCTGGGTACGTACATCTGGATTTGTGTGTTGTAAAATAAATGTATTTATTACAATAAACAAATCTCATGATAACTTAATATATTAATGTGGTTGTTACAATGTTTTAAATGCACATGTTTTGTATGTGTGTATGCTAATACAAATATAGTTGTACGTGAATAAATGAATCTTTTTCAAAAACAAAACCCAATAGAATTTATAAAACTACAAAAAGTTGTTATAGATTTAAGACACCTAAAATCGGATTAAAAAATTTTAATATTATTTTTAAATGTGAGTATTCTAAATACCAACGAAAAATTATTTTCGATTATTTGCAAAATATTTAAAACTAAATACAATCAGAATTTTTATATTGAGAATTTGTTAAAAAAGTTTGTTTGGGGTTTTTCGCTAACATTTATTAACGCATTACTAAGAAATCTTTAGTTTTTTGTAAGGCAGCTTACACGCCGATGCAATGCAGCTGACACGACCGACTCAGTCTGACACATAAGGATTTAACAGAAGCATTCATACTTGCAAAATCTGATTGATGTACCAATTCGCACGATATACCGACCGAATCAGAATCACTTTGTAAGTCGATCTTACGATGTCCGTCCGCTCGTAACTAGCGGTTATCTGTTTATGTAACTTTGTGCTGAAATTACAGCTCAAGGCGAATTCACTATAATGTGAGGTCAACTCTACAACAACACTTCTTTTGTTGTCGGATTGTCAAAAACTTTGCTAGTAAAAAAAAGGTTTGTTTACATAAAAAACTGTTGTTTGTATACAAACTTTGACAACTCGACCACAGAAAAAAAACATATCGTCAGCTCAGAATTGGTTTGGCGCATATCAGGGTTAAATTACCATAATATGCGCCAAACCAATTCTGAGCTGACGATGTGTTGACTTGACCCCACTTTCCAGTGTGTTCGCCTTGGCACTGATCGTAATTTTGGTGATAATTTGATGAAATTTAGTACATATTGTCATACGGGCAAAGCCTATTGAAAATTTTGAAAATAGGTCGATTATTTTATACAAAATTCTTTTCGGAATAGGGTATTTGTGCCCATACACTATCTATTTATGTTGGTATTTATTTTAAATTTGGCTTAAAAATATTTGACTTCAACATTGAACTATCTTTTTGAGGCTCATTTTCACTTAAACCGCCACGTCAACAAGCAAAACTGCCGTTACTGGTCTCGAAGAACCCGCAACCCTCGATTGAAACATCAAAAACCATTGCATTGCCCCAGGGTAACTGTTTGGTGTGCCTTATTTACGCATGAGATAATTGGACCTTTTTTTTCAAAAATTCTCGAGGCCAGGCGACGAATGTCACCGGTAAAAACTATCGACGCATGATTACGGAATTCTTTTGTGGCCTTTAAGGAAAATATTCGTCGAGAAATCAGCTCAATTGAACCAAGCTTACTGCTGCGTGTGGCCCCATTTCCATTCTATCGTTCAATGCTCTTAATAAAAGTTTGTGTCAATTATTACGTTTTTTATTTAAGTTTAAAAATATAAATCTGCTACCAGACACCCTGTATATATATAAATGATTATGTACATATATTTTAATAATATGGGGAAAAAAGTAATTTTGGAAGAATATGTTCCAGTACGTTGGGGAAATCCCTTTCTTCGTTTATTAACATTTTTTTTGTTTTTTGTTTAAAAGTAAACGAAAAAAAGGAAAATTTGATTATTATTTTAGATAACGGAGGTAATGCCTGATAAAAGAGGTAATCATTGCAAAAAAACTCTTTTTATTTCCCGGTTAATTTATGCTGCCGGCTACTTTAAAAAAAAAAAGACATTCAACCAATTGTATGAAAGCAAAGGAATCTTGAAAGTTGAAAGAAAGCCCTCAAGAACATTGGGTGGAAGTGTTGGATAATAGATATTACTACAGGATTTCTATCAATTATTTTTACAATACTTCCACAAATGAAATTTTTTTTAAAAATGGTGGTTAAGCAAAAAAGCCTCCTCTCTTAAACTTTTCTATCTCTCATTATCTTAAATCTCCGGCCGGCTCCCTGTGTTATGAAAAACTAATTTATGCATATTAAACAAAAAAATGTTTATTAAATTTAACTTAAGAGAATTGTAATTAAATTATTAAACACAGATTTATACCGTGTTCAGATATGCACCTTAATTGAGCTTTACGCAATAAATGACATTATTGAGCTCAATTATCCATATAAAATTTTACGATTTCACTTTACTAATGAATCGATTATACCCGTAACAACGAAATTTAGTACTTCAGAGATTTTGAGCAAAATTCACTTCGTGACTAGATCTTGACGAAGCCTTCTCAAAACGTTGATTGAGAATCATAGTAAATTTCTGCAAAAGTATGCCCTTTATTTAAATTTATCATTTTTTCATATTAATTTTAAATAAAATTACCTTAAATCACGTTTATTCACTGTTAAAATAAAAAAAAAAAAATATTAAAATATAAATAAATATGGATTCAATATTGAATCCATAAAAACCTGTTTTATATTAAAATCAGAAGTTTATCTTGTTAACCCTTTCGGTACGTGAGACGATTAGTTAGTTTCAAGCTTTTATAACGGGCTATTTTTACAAAGACATGCATATTTAACTAATATTTATCTTTTTTTTTGTGTGCTCCTACCCAGGGAAGGGACTTGGGGTGGGACATATCTGTCCAATCAGGAGTTCGGCATGGGACATATAAGTCCCATTAGTCGTAAACATATGTAAAAATGTTATACAAAATCAAGAAATTGTTTCTTTTTACGATGTAAATTCACATATATGATCCACGAATTTACAGCTGACATCACTCTATAAAAACTTTATTCCACCATTTCTGTGATTTACGGTATAGTTCATACATTTTGGATAACTGATCAAAAAACTCCTCCAAACAACAATTGTTTTGATAGTAAGCCAGACTTGTTTTAATATTTGTACTTAAACGTCTAAATAACTAAATGGGACATTTTTGAATCATTTAAAGTGAAAAACTTTAATACTAAGACTCTGGGAACATGCAGTGGGATACATATGTCCCAATAGGTGCGAAAGGGTTAAATTAACATGCATACATACTTAAGTATACACATTTTTTTATTTTCATTTTTAAAATATGTTATAAAAAGAAGACAATTCCCGTATTCTTTTAATTAAAATTAGTTAGTTAAATAGTACATCAAGTTTTCAAAGTAGAATGATGACGAAAACCATATCGGGCGATTCTGCTGATGCTTCTGTTAACAAAGGAGAATACAAAATTAGTGAAACATGTGTTACAGGGGTAAGTGTTTTGAATTATTCTTAAATAAATGCATGTTTTGTCTCTGAAGCTTCTTCACACTGTTATAACACACTCAAACCAATCTGATTCTACATGAAATTCACGTTGTTTCAACTTGAAATAACTTTCATTCAACGTGATTCGGATTCGGATTATTTCAATAAACATTACATTTTGCTCTAACTTTACAGCAATGTGCAAATTAACATGAATTATAGTAATTTTAAAAGAAAAAAATGTTGATCGCAAGTTATTGTAAAATCAGGTTGAATTAACATGAAAAACGTATGAAGCAAAATCACCACCGAAAAATTTTAAATCAGCCTTGTTTTCTACGTTTTTAAATTGATTTTTTTCTGTGTGCAGAGATGCAACTACACTCACAATATTCTGTACGTAAAATTATCTGAAATTGTAATATAAAATAAATGAAAATTCCGTTAAAAACCGGTCTACTTATTTTTATTTATTTTTAACGAAAAGTTCATTTAATTTTTACTGTTAAAAAGTCAACCCCATGTTCCGTAAAAACAAATTAATTTTCAGTTGTTTTATACAAATTACCTACATATTCCGTAAAAACAAAGGAATATTCAGTTATTTTATTAAATTCAGTAATTTTCGTTTACTCCACAAAAGAGCCGAATTTCTAAAAAATACCAAAGCGACACACGATACTTTGATGTAGAACAAAATTGTGCAAAAATAGAAGGAGTTGACCCAGACAAATAATATTTTGCATGGAAGTATGTATGATAACAATAAAAAAAATTTCAAGATTTGAAAAAATTCCGTCAAAGGCTTCAAGGCTTTTAACCTCCCATATGGGTAATTCCAAAGTGTTGAACGTGACAGTCATACGCATCAAAATTGCAATAACATTTTAAACAACAAATATTTTTACGTTCTTTTAACCCTTAAATTATAGCACTTAGAAAGAACTATTATCTATGCTAAAGTTTATGGGGGGCGCGATTCTAGGTCAAAGATAATGGCAAAAGAAGTAGCGGTTCGAACGTGAAAAAATAGAAGTAGTTTTTGTGGCCATGTATAAAAAGGCGTAATTCAGAGAAACCTGTCACAATTTGTTAGTCAAACTACTTTCAGAATTTAATGTAGCAATGTAACATTAAAATGTCTTTGGTTTGATTCCAAAATCTTCGGTTTTTTTTTCTTTGGCTAAGCCAAAAGCTGGTTCGATACTTGACATTTCGAACTCTACCTTAGATTACAGACGATGTAAGAAATTTTTTTTGGAATAAATTTCATAATATTAAAGAAAACATACAATAAAACATTCTCATAAATAAGAAATTACGTTTGCACAACTTTGCAGTCTGATTGTTTATCTAAATGAACAAATTTATGGGTAAATTTATAAAATTAGTAAAATCTAAATATTTCTCTATAAAAATATCGTAAAATAATTTAATAACCAAAATCTTTATGGATGAAGTTTCCTGATGATCTGGCCTAAGCAACCAGTGAAATGCGCATAGGAATAGCTTATCCCATCAACAATTAATTTCAAGTGTTTTTATCAAGAATAAAAACTGGGAATTAAGCACGAATTACAAAATCTTTAAAATTAATTTAATAATTTTTAAATTTTCGGTCACGGTTGACCTTTTGACGGAAATGCCCATATATCCTTTTTTTAAAAAAATTTTATTCGGCAACACTTTTTATGTTGAATTACTGAAAATTACTAAATCTATCTAAATACATGCTAAAATTTATGTACTTAATTTTTTATAAATTCTAGCAAGGATTTTTCAACGATACAAACAATTTAAGTATTTCATACAAACATATAAAAAAAAGTACAATTTGGTGTTCCGAAAAAAGCACAAAAAAAAAGACACCTTAACGCAAAATGTGGTAAATTTTTGTCTTTACATCAATAATAAGGGCAACGGAGCATATATTATTAAAAAAAAAGCTGAAAAAACGGTGACCGGTTTAAATTTTATTTATTTTCATATTTTTCGCAAAAACAATCTGCATTTTTTAACGGCTATTTAATAATGTCTAATACGGTAGAGATTTTCACAGTATAAAGAAAATAAAATAAATTTTTAATATTTTTTTTTAGTACAAAAATTAAGTTTAATTTTTCTGGCAAAATTTTATTAAAAATTAGGACTAGTTTAGCGACCTCTAGCAGCGGCGAAACGCATTTAACACAAAAAAAAAACGTTCTTCCTACATGTAATTTATTTATATACCAATACACTTATTTTTTTAAGCATTGGAACAACATTGTTTCACCTTATTTTTGTATATGGAACAAAGTACTGTGCGACACCTGTCCGCTTGTTTTTCTAATGAGAAAGAGAGAGAATATTATTATTTACTCACCCCGTTACACACCCCAGCGGGAAAATGAGGAATTAATTACATAAATAACTAAAAAAATAATGTATTATTTTCGAAATAATAATAATGCATTCATTGGAATCGAGAAGGTAATTTAATCAGAAAAAATAATTATGAATTGACTACAACGTATATTCCCACATTTGCAGGACAATTCATTCGCAGGATACGTTAAAATAATTTATTACAATCCTAGGACATGTTCCGTGTTAAGTATAATGAATTCTGGAATCAAATGTTATACAAGATATAAATTACATTCTCGATTGCTATCGATTACATTTTCCGGCTGGAACGATTGTTTTGCTTTTGTTGTAATGACCTCGTTTGTTTACAGAAGAACTCTCAATTATAAGACACAAGCAGTATGACCGATATGGTTTCGCAATTATTTTAATTTAATAATTTTATGTAATTAACTAAATAAATAATTGTAAAAATTGTTTTACACAAAACAAGCAAACCGTTTTTAGGTAAAAATTAAATGAACTTTTCGTTATTTTTAATTAAATTTTCATTCAATTTTACATAAAGATGAATTTAACTTAATCAACGGACAATATCAACTACAACTGAAAATCCGTATTAATATGCACTTAGTTTTTTGAATAAATGTTAGAATCAGTTAAAAATAAATTTGCTTGGAATTTTAAATGTTTATTTATTTAAAAATGACTGAACGGAATACTTCTTAAATAAGCTAAAGTCCGTTAGTTACTGAAATAATATTGTAAGTGTATGTTTGTTTCTTATGGTACTAAAATATACTCCCCTGCCCAAAAAAATTTATGAAAGTAAAAACAAGCATTTTTAACAATAAAAATGCCTTTAATTTAAATTAAAACTTTTACAAATGCTGAAAATCGCTATAAACGAGGATGAAACATCTTTCAAAGTAAAGGAACAGTATTCCAATATTAAATTTATAAAATGGATCAAAACAAACATCGGTGTTTCTTTCTGGTTGCAAGTATTTCAATTAAGAGATGCAGGCGGCAACAAAATTTTTTTTAGAAATTTAATAATTGACTATAAAGTTGCTCTCACTTCCATGGTCTAATGCTGAAGTAGAGAGCGTATTTAGCCAAGTAAACATCGTTAAAAGTAATTTAAGAAATAGGTTACATTAAGCAAACGTTTACTCGATTTTATCAATTAGGTAAATAATTTAACCATAACAACAAAATATTTATACCAACACCACAACAGTGGTACCCTCATGCGTTTGTGCTGATGTTTGTAACACCTTTAAATATTGGTCCTAAGACCACCTATACGTATACCGATTGACTCAGAATTACTTTCTAAGTCGAATTAACAATGTTTGGCCGGCTGGCTGGCTGTCCATGTAAACCTTGTGCGCAAAGTACAGGTCGCAATTTTGGAGATTATTTGACAAAATTTGGTACATAGGTTCTAATGAGGTGTAAGGTATCATATAGACGGGGTTGACCGACAATACTTTCTAACTTGTTTTTAATTGTAGATTTGGACTCAAAAGGTTGGGTAAATGTTGTCGTGATTATGATTTACCTTCAAATTTTTAAAAACTAATAGGCACGAGTGCTTCCTATGAGATAAACAATAACGACATCAAATTTATCGATGATTTAATTTTTAATATCTATCAAAATTTTAATTTACGTTTATTCTTATTAAACAAATTGATCTTAACTTACAATTTCATCGTAAGCAACTTTAAATGAATTATTTCTGTGTTGTTATTGAATTTTAATGTGTTTTTATTAAAAAAAAACTTTTAGCCATTTTTTAGCCCTTTTTTGGTCACCAAGTTTTGGCAACACTGATTATAAATAAAAGGTAATTAACAAGTATGTGTTAAACAAAAAACTTTAAGTCAGCTGGTTTTTTATGCAGACAAACTCTCCCGGATGTCAAAAAGCACACAGCAAGAATTCTCGCCAAATTGTTTTGTTCGTTAAACCATTAATCAAAAATAAAATCAGTTTTAATAGAAAATTTAATCAAGTGAATTAAGCGGTTTAAATCAACAAAACTACTGCAGAAGATTTTGTTTATTTATTAAATTTTGTTTTTCAAAAAATATTTAATTGATACTATTAATTTGTTTACTGGTGCACATTTAATAAAGTTTTTAATTAATATCACACATTTTTTAATTGTGTAGCATGTTAACGCACTAGATTTAAAGTGAAGATTTAAAACGAAATCTACTAGATTTCGTAGTAATAAAAACGGCCTACTACTTTCAAATAAATTAAAACACATTCAAAACAATTAACTTTTTTTTCGTTTTAGTGAAACCCTTTTGATTCTGTTTTATTTTCAGACCATTACAGTCTTCTGTAAGCGAAATTTCAACAACTATGCGAAAAAATTTTGCTTTTCTTTCTTATGCTGTTGTTTTTTTTTTCCTCGAGGACAATGATGATACACTTTGTAAGCACTTTATACAGCGATTTCTTAACATAAAAAATACATTTTATATGGAACAGCTTTTATTTATTAAATGTTGAACAAGCAAACGACATTGTATATGTGAATGTTTGTGTTCATTTGTGCCTCTATGTATGTAGTAAATGTTGTGCCAGCACAAAAAAAAACACTCTTTTTAGAAGGTTGTGTTTTGTTACTAAACTAGAAATGATAACATTGCTAAAAACATAAAAAAAGTGGAAGACAAAAACTTAAAAACGAAACTATGAAAGCATTAACAAGGCTCTCTTCTGTCTTAATTTTAAACCCTTCATCATAACGAGAGGAATGGATGTGAAGATATACTAGTTGTTATACATTAATTTCATCTTAATTCTTAATTCTTAATATCACCCAAATCAGTTAACAAATGTACAAAACGGAGATGAGAGAAAATAAATAGCAACGACAACTTTTGATAAGCAAATTTCTTTAATTTTTACAAAAACAAAAGGAAACTTTAATCAGATACGAATATTAGAATTTCACTAAATTCAATTTTACCGACTGTAGCGCTTTTACTATTTGTTTTTGTTATTTTTTTTTTCATTTAATGTTTTGTTTGTATGTGTCAAGGTTATTTATTTAGTTGAGTGTAGTCGACTGTTGTTTTATTAAAAACTACAAAAGGCAAACATACATGCAAACAAAAATGTTCATTGAAATTTACATTGACGCGTTTGGTGCAATCAGTTAAGAAAGTATTGCACCAAATTTCTCCAAATTTTTATTCAAAGATGACACGCTTTACAATACGTTACTTGAATGTGAACGAGTTATCAACTCTCGATCATTGACATATGTAGACCTAGAATCAACTTCTGATGAAGCATTAACCCCAAATCATTTTCTATTGGGATCCGCAAATTGAGACAAACCCCTTGGTGAATTTTCTCAAAATGATTGTATTCTAAGGAAAAATTGGAAAAATGCAGTATTTTGGAAACGGTGGGTACTTGAGTACCTTCCAATAATAACAGAACGTACAAAATGGTTCACCACATGTATCCCACTTGACGTTGGAGATATAGTAATCGTAGTCGATTAAAATCTGCCAAGAAATAATTGATATTTTGGTTAAAATGTGATTTTACGATGGGGAGAATGTTGTGGACAACTACTTTAGATAATATTTATTATTTTAATCAAAATACCTAAATTGAAAAGAGAACTTTTTGCTTATGTACTTTGATAATAATATCAAATAATTTTATTTTAATTTAGTTGGAAATAATTTTTATTGAAAAGAAACTATTAATTTTGAAGTTAATTTCCTAAAATAAATAAATTGCATAAACTTGAATAGAATTTACTTTCAAAAATAGTTTTATTTCCAACACGTACAGTATATATCTGAATCACACGTTCAGATGACAATCTAAAAAAGATTATCTTGTAAAAAAAATCATTAAAATTGTATTACTTTCAAAAATAGCTTTAACTAAACCCAGCGGGAAAACTCAGAAGACCTACTTACTTCAAGCCTTTTCAAAGGCCTGCTTAAAAGATTTTTTGATTCAATTACTATTCTTATCTAACTGCTAAAGAAGGCCCCATAGAAGGCCTCGGCTCTTTCGTATAAAAGATAAGATACACCTTCCACACTCGCTTCTATGAGAAGGGAGTAACATTTTTTTAATTGTTTTTTTGCACAAGCAAAAGCAAAATCAATTTCTTTTGGTCCCGTTACCCTTCTTATGTACCTGCTGAAGAAGCGAGAGCAGAAGGCCTTCTCCGCAATGACAACGTGTGTAAAAAAGATATGAGTATGGAATGGAGCAAGAAGGCCTTTTACATCCAAAAGAAGGTACAGAGGCCTTCTAGAAGGCCTTCCTACTCCTTATTTTTCCCGCTGCTCATGCTCATGCAATCAGCATGTGTTTGTAAATTTGAAATTTTTATTTATGTATGCGTCACACAGACAATGCAGTATGAATAATAAAAATAGGGTTGTTGTTCAAATGAACATTAAAATAAATTAATTAATTGTTTGATATATTTTTATTTCAATTTAAATTAAAACAAATTTTAAATAGTTTTTAGGAAAAAATCGTGTGAAGAAAATAGGGGTTTTCTTGAATTTCACGAAATGAAATTTATTTTAAAATGATGATTGATAGGTGTGTAGTTAAATATCAATCACACACGTATTAGAAGGGTTCATCGGCAGTAGCTGTCAACAGTATGTGTCTATGGGCCCCTTAAGAGTGTCGCTAAATTTTATTGCAAGTTTATCAATTTTTATTAATCCACGATGATAAAATTTTTATGTAAATTATATTCAAAAAATTAAGTCTTTCTATGTACATCTAAATATATATATGGGCATTTCCATTATCACACATGTGACAGTCGTACGTTTAAATTAGATAAAAAACAAAAAAAAACTAATTTTCCTTTATAAAGGCTCAGTTAGCCGGGAGTAACAGTAACTTAACCTTACCGTAAAAAAGTAAGACCAATCTATTTCTTACAGATTGAGACTATAATCGTACTGTTCCTTCCGGCTAACTGAGCTTAAATCTTTGTGTTTTGCATGAAACGTAGGAAGCTTTATAATAAGCAAAAGCGAAGAAAATAATCGAACTTCGAGGTTTTAAGTGCCCCGGTAGGTTAGCTGGTAGCGAGCTAGTCTTTCAATGCCAGGGTTGCGGATTCGATTCCCGCCAAAGATTCTGGTCTCCTGCAAACAAGCGTGAGCTTCGCGGGACTACTTTAGGGAAAAAAAGATATAAACCAGGGACCAAAAATAATGGTTATTTTTTTAAAGGTTACGCGAAAATTCCTTTTATTTGCATTTGGTTATTTTTAACCATTACCGTTACATATATTTTATTTTGGTTATCGTAACCAATTAAAGCAAAAAATATTTTTTTTGGTTATAAATAGGGATGAGATTTTCATGCACCAAAAAATTGAAAATATGCGCATAAAATATGCACTAAAAACTGCATTAAAAAATATGCACTAAAAACTTGACCATTTTTAATAAAAAAAGCCTTTGTGTTTTTTTATTTTATTTAAAACAAAACAAAATGAAAAATTCTATTGTTGTTATAGCAATAGAATTCAAAGGTGTAATATTTTTTAAACTTAATTTGAATAACTACATACATAATTTAAGTTTTTGCTTGCATAATCAAATAAATACTTTTTTATATTATCCAAAGAAAACCTTTGTCTGTTAAAAGCTTTTGTACATGGAAAATTATCTCTCAACGTCAACCGAATTTGAGGCATACTTGAAGGCTGCCAATTCATTTGGAGAATAATAATTTTTTAGTTCAGATCCCACATTTGATTCAAAATCAAAAACAGTTGCAATTTGTTTAATTTTTTGAAATCTGTCCGTCTATTTTTCCTTCCACATGTTAATTTTATTTTCTGCCATATCAATTAATTTAGTTATTGTTTCACCAATATATCCGATGTTGGAAAATACAAATGCTAGTTAACTTTTGATGTTCTTTAAATTTAATATTTATTTTACTTATTTTATTGCATGAGCATCGATAGCAACAAGTTCTTCAATAACATTCTTAAATTGCTCAAAGTTTTTCGAATAGAATTCTGAAGCATCTATCCAGGTTACCCTTCTTGGTAATACTGGCTGCGGTGGTGACGGTACCAAGAGATATATTTCATTAAAAATTGGAACTCGTGAAGGAGCATTTAAAAATATTTTTAACCGTGTGAAACCAAAAAATCAAAAATTGAGAGCCAATTCTAATCGGCTAGAATCACCGTCGTCTGTACTTAAAAACTAATTTGTTTGCTTTTGCCGGATAAATGATTTCCAATGGGCCCGATATATAGTAACCGACTATATTTCCTTACTTATTTGTAATCAAAAAATAAATTATTTGTTTTAGTGGTTATTTGTACCAAACAATTTTTTGATTGAAGTACTGGTTATTAATAACATAAAAAAAAAATATTTTTTACTTTAAACCAAAATAAATTATAATATAAAATGATAATTGTTGTTTAAAACCTTTACCTAAAAATCATCAATATTAATGGTTAAATACAGTGTTCGAAAATAAACACTAAATGCAGGGCTGTCAGACTTGGGGATTTATACCCAAAGTTGGGGATTTCATGCAAGCAAAAAGGACAAAGAAATTCATTTGGGAATTGGGGATTATTAAAAATAATCGGGGATTTTACACATTTTTAATAAATTTTCCCTTCTCTAATTATTTACGTTTATTTTTCTTTGTTCGTTTAAAATATGAAAAAAGTTGCAAAACTTGTATCTTACTCTTATCAACAACTTATACGGTGTAAGGGGTCCTAATTAAGATAAATATTTTTTTTAAGTGTGTAAAAGGTACTTAATAAACTTATGTTATCATTCTTGAGTGAGTGTTTTAAAAAGAAAAATTTCAAAAATAATCTAAAACCGTTGAAAACCCATACAATTTTTGATTTTTTAAAGACAATTTTCAAGCAAAAAAAAAGTAAATATGAAAGACAATATAATAAAGTTTGGGAAATATGTATTTTTATTGTTGATACTAAGGATGGCTAAAACCGATTGAACAAGCCCCAAATTTCTATAAAGTGACTCTTTCGTCTTCAAAAACAGCATATTGTTATGCTTGTAATTCCTCACTGGAATCGCATAAAAAGGATTTAAAAAAACATGCCGAAAGCAGTCGCTACAAACAAAATAAAATAATTTTTTTACTAACAATTTTTATGTGGGGATTTTTGGGGATTTCTTTTTAACATTTTTCTTACAATTTTTAAAAAAAGTTTTAAATTTGGTCAGAAAAAAAAAATCGGTAAAAAAATATTAACTTTTTAAGGTTATTTTTTTGTAATTTGGCGATTTTTTTTTTTTTTTTAATTTTTTGTGGACAAGGAAAAAAGTACCTGGCAGCCCTGACTTAATGTCGCTCCTTAGTGTTCGGTTCGGTAGATGTGTGTAAAACACAAACGCTAATAGTGTTTGTGTAGAAAATCATTAAAAAAATAACTTTTCCCTGTTTGTCATCTTTCGAACGCAAATATAATAATGTTTTTTTTTCAACTCAACAAAAGATGAGAACATTTAATTCTGTTCGGTTATTTTTAAACCACAAACTTCATTGTGTTCGCTTCAGCTTATTAATGATCGTTCGATTATATTGTGCTTAGCGCCCTTTTGGCTGGTATAAAAATCTAACATTGTTTACAAAGACAAAATACACATACGAAAAAAACAAAATCCCAGCAAAATAATTTTACACAAACAAAACTTATACACAATACACACACAAGCTGTTCGTGCTGCGGTCGTTGCAAAATTTTTTTTTTTTTCAGTTCTTTATCAATGTAAAAAAAAGAAACTTTATAGAACATAAAAATATACAACCGTATTCAAAACGAAAATTTGTGTACTCCGATTAAACTCCGCTCATCGAGTGAGCAACTAAAATGTTAATTAAGCTTTATCACCATTTAGTCATGAGTTTATTCAAAACACTTTTAAATCGCCCGATTAAGAAACATTTTTACATCTCTGTTTTAGTTAAATTCAATTGACAGAAATTGCAAATTGACAGCAGTTAGCTAGGAGTTAAAAAGTCTTTGATCATTCGATAATCATAGTTTATTTAAAAGTGTTTTGAATAAGAAATCCTTAATCAGGGGATATGCAGTAACTAAATTTTTGTTTTGAATACGGGTGATAATGTGCAATGGCCACTACAATTGTTCTGTTTTTTTTTTTTTTTTTTTTTTTTTTTTTTTTTTTAACGAAAAACAGAACACTGTTCAATATCGGACTCTTTCTTGAAAATAGTTACGAATGGAATTAAGGATTGTGTTCGTCTACACAGTCACTAAAAAATAGATATCGTTCCTGGGTGTGTGAACCGAACGCTGAATAATGTTCTGTTTATTTTCGAACACTGATTTCTCCTGATTTTCGTTAGTAATACGTTATTTTATAATTTTAATTTTTTTCGTATTTAGTAAACATTTTTTTTTAAAAAAGAAACATTTCTCATTATTAAAAAAAAGCACGTCTTTGGTATATGACCAAAAATTTCTTAAAATAAGAAATACAAAAGTAACTGGTTTATATAAAAAATAAGAGAGATATTTCTGAGTTCAAGCTGCATCTATGTAATATTAGTCTGGGTTTCTTGATTTTAAAATAAAATCAAATTTCTTGCATCAAGAAACAAATGCTTTAAATTTTTCAGAAAATCTCAAGACAATTTGGTTTAATTCAATTAATTTTTATTTCAATCGATATGTTAAGCAAATCAATAAAAAGTTTCTTAATTTTATATTAAGTTTTCTTAAACTAACTAACGCTATACGTTTTTATGTAAGAAACTCAGGCTTTTCTTCGTATTTTGTAAAATATTAATGGCCGATTTCACCAATTTATTTAAAAATCCATTAGTGTTAAAAATTCGTTTTTCATGTCAAATAAAAACAAGATTATATGAAGAACTATATTCAAATATGGATTGATATTGTTACGTTACTGCCTTTCAATAATGTTTTGGTTTATTTCCTTTATAATAAACCGTTTCGAGTTCTTTATTGCAACTCTAATAAAATAAATAAAACACAAACACGTTAAACACTATTTACAATTTACTCAACTCTATTTAGTACTAAGTCTTTTTAACAACCGTAATTTATAGCTTTTATACGTTATTGACAAAGTCTGAACTTAGAATGATCTTATTATGCTAGTCGCCGCTAGTATTTATACATCAATTTGGTTGTCTAGAACATTCGAAATGTTTTTCGAAGGTTCGAGGCTTTACTATTCACCACACTTAAATTTCATTTATGGCAGCACTTATGTTTACATAATTTTACCTCTTATACTGAAGCTTTTTTAACGGTCATTTCTAGGGCTTTCTGCACATTGGGATTGAAGTGTACTAAATTATAACAATTTTAATTAACAATGTAAACTAATAAAATTACTAATAAATACAAGTTAACTAATAAATACAAGATAACTATTAAATTCAACTAATTCTTAACTAATAATTACAACTAATTCTTAACTAAAGTTAGTTTCGTAACAATATGAAAATAGAATTGTTAAAATTGGCTATAAGCAACGAAAACTTGATTAACTATAGAATTAAAATTATTTTTTAGCTGTATTTAATTAAATTTTAGTTCGCCGTAAGTCATAACATTCTGCTTAAACCAAGCCACACATATGTTTACAATAAAAAATTTTAGGCTTGAACGAGAATGGTGCAAAATTTTCTTGGTTCAATCTATATTTTCTGGGTATTTAATAATTCTTTCCTTGTATAACACACAAAAAGTGTCATAATGTCCATTGACTATATGTCACTCCGTTCATGGCCATCATGAAACTTTTAAAAATCTCATAACGTCCGTAAAGATTATGACATTTTTGGTGTGTCATAGCTAGGCTTGCTAGATATGAAGTCCATAAAAACAGCACGTCGAGAAAAAAACGGCAGTCTATTATTTTAAAAAAAAGTAAATTTTTTTATTTTATTAACTTAAAATTCAGTATATAAAAAAAAAATAATTGTAACTATGAAAACGATTCCCGCGGCAGCCAAGAATGAAAAATATCAATAAATTTTAATTAATTTTATGTTGAAAAAATTCCGTTCTTCATAAAAAATAATTTAATGAAAATTAAATTCAATGAACTTTAGCCTGTTTAAAATAACAAAATTTGGAAAAAAAACTATAAGCAGTTCAAAGAAATAACCACAATACTAATTATAAACACAAAATATAAAATTTTGCTTAAAACCAAAAAGCTTTGCTCATTTTCATTTTGTAAAATAATAAATTAATTTTCAGTTCAATATCACGTGTTAGTTAAACAATTTTATTATTCTAATTAAACAATTTAATTATTCTAATTTAACAATTTTATTACTGTTAATTTTATTACAAATATTTATCACTTTTATTGTACTTCGGTAACCCATGTCGTCCCAGCGATTTTTTTTCGAGTATCTTTATAAAACTTGGTGGTTAATAGATAATTTGGGACTAGAAAACAGGAATCTGAAGTCTAAATTTTTTTATATTTTTG
Source organism: Pollenia griseotomentosa (assembly GCA_963931875.1). Lineage (NCBI taxonomy): Eukaryota > Metazoa > Arthropoda > Insecta > Diptera > Polleniidae > Pollenia > Pollenia griseotomentosa. The sequence continues at coordinate 146,955,758 of OZ007563.1, forward strand.
TTATTGAGAAAAATTGTGTTCGATTAATCGAACATTGGGCACTATTTAGCATTTTTGTTTTATTGCTGCTATTGATTGTAAATATAGATAACCTAAGTTTTTTATAAACTGAAACTAATTTATTTTAATTAATTAAAGAAAAATATAACAAGGCGTTTATTTAAATTAAAAATATACAGTTGAACCTCGATTATCCGGCTCGCACAAGACTGGGCGACCCATTTGAGCAAGCGACTGGTATCTTGCGAATAACACGAGTAATGTTAGCTTCCAAAGCGTCAATCGTAGCTGAATTGTTGCTGAAGACCCCAGACATTACATATCACACGATCTTAGTGGCCAATTTACCATAGCAAAGCATGAAATTAAGTGCTCACCAAAATGATTTCTCAACAAGTTTATTGTTTCACGCTGCATATGGCTCGTAGCGCCGTCTTGTTGAAACCAGGTCTCACCGAGACCATACTCAAAATATTATGTAGTTAAATTCAAACGAAAATTCCTTTTAAATAACTCAAACTTCATTTAAAAAACGGACTATTTACATTTCATTTAAAACAAATTATTTTTACATTAATTTTTAAATTTTTTACTTGTTAAACAGCATATTCCTTAAAATCGAATAGTTTTTACTTTTAAAAAATATATTTTTACTGACAAAAATCAAACTATATAACAAAATAAATACGGAAAAACATTATTTTTTGGTAATTTGTTTTTTGAATAACAAACATAAATGTTAAAAAATAAAATTATTCGTAAAATAACTATATTTTTATTCAATTTTAACAGTACGGAAAACGAATTTAATAACCCACAATCAGTTACTGTAATAATCTTATGGAGGCGTACTGGCCCTGTTAGCGGAAAAATTTTGCTGTTCTATTTACCATTTTGGCGAAAGAAAGGTAATTGCTTAAGATTTTCCAAGGCGTTTGACGGAGTCTGGCATGGTGCACTCTTGTCAAACTTGTGGCATTTGGTGTCGGTGATAATTTCTCTCGATTCTTCTCAGAGATCGCTTGTACGAGATGTTATAGATGGGGTTTCGTCAAACCATATCTACTCTTTCGAAAATGACAGCCACCTTTGCGATTCGAATTCATTTGATTATAGACCAAGCGGATCCGATGTTGGTGCCATGAGACAGAACATGAGACGGGTTTCGGCCGAGACCGAAACCCGTATGTTTGTTCGTAATACACGTTTTTCCTAAAGAGCCAATCCTTTTGTGGTCAATTGGCTGATAAATCGTACATTCATAAATTCGTTTTTTTTTGCAGGACTCTCCGTATGTGGAATAACCTTCCCGCTGAAGTCTTCCCTCTCACTGTCAACATGAATAAATTTAAGTCGAATGTTCGCAGGCATTACTTCCACTTCTCACATTCCCATAACCCGTTTTCCTAGTTCCATCCCAATGTAATGCATTTTAGTCCTAACAAAAAAAAAATAAAAAAAATATGGTGCAAGGTTACCATTGACGGTAAGATTCTGATTTTCCTCAATTTTAAAGAAATATGGACCAACGATTACACTCTCTGCTACAGCTGCTATATTCATTTCACTACATACAGGGGTCTAATCACCGCATACGATATCGAGCAAAATTGATCGAAATTATATATTTTGGTATCGTGAAACTCGATATCGAACGAAATGTATTGAATTTAAAATAATTGCATTCGATATCGAGTAACTCGACATTACATTTATCGAGTTTTCATTCGATACGCCAGTGTCTATCGTATGCAAAAAAATTTGATAGTTTATTCGATACGATAGTGTCGAATGCGGTGATTAGACCCCTGGATGTGGTCTAACCGGTCGAGTATCATCCACTAATGTAAACTGGGACTCAAATTTGCGAATGATGTTGGCAATAGTGGTTTCAGTAAGCCGATTATGCTCACCGTAAGTTCCTCGAATCGCACGAAAAACATTGCTCACAGAACGCTGGTTGTGCATAAACTTTTTCTTGATCAGCAAAAACAGAAAAAATTTATTTCCGTTTATTCAAATCAAATAACAAAAACACAATTGAAAAGCACGGAAATGTTTTTGCTGTTGTTGAAAGTTAAATCGTTTTTCAATAGAACTACATTTTCACTTTATTATTTTTTTATATTTTATACAAAGTTTTCAGTTTTTAAAATTATGCTAAAATTAATGTTTTTCTTCCACCTTGTTAAAAAAGGGAGGAGTGAAGTGGGTAAGAACTTTTATTTTTATATTTGTAGCTAACCACTTACAATATATAATTGTTTAAAAAAATTAGTTCTTTGTCTTACCTAAAAAGAGTAAAAAAATAAAAACAATGCCATTTTATACCGTTATCTGTTTTTAAAAGATTGAACAACTCAAAGTGTATTTAAAATTAGTTTTTATTATTAATTCACTCTCTAAGTTTTCCAAAAAGAAATTGTATCAGTTGTTTGAATGAGCAAGTGAAAATATGAATATTTTCGAAATTGAGAAATGACCAACTTTGTAGAAATTCTTTTTATTTATTTTCTACAGGTTTTTCTTTTCAAATTTTGATCTCCAAAAACTTTCAAAGATACGAACTCATCAAAAAGCAGTTTTAATTTAATTGAATCGTTTTAATTAAAGTTAAAAATGGTAAGTTTTTTATGGTTAAGGCTGAAACGTTGTCATATATGAAGTTTCGTTTTCAATAGAAACTCATCTACACGATTTTTAAAAAGGCAAATAGCCCGTGCATTATCGCAGCTGTTGCAAATTTGTACGTTCGGCTATGAAACCATAACATTTTGGATTCTGTTGTTAAAAGTTTTCGCAAATTTTGTTTATTATCTGGAAAATGCCAATTAATTTTTGGTTGTCATTATCCTTTAATTTTTTTTATTAAGGCATTATATAGTAGTTCCTATGTTGTGTACAAAGCCAAAGTTTGCTTCAGCAAGTTAATTTTCAAAAAATGGTAAACAACAGTTTTGGGACAACAATTAAGCTTTTACGGCTGGATGGTTTTTTAAAAATTTTCTAACTGAAGGCGCCATCGAGTGACGCAGCATTTAAAACCATTCCAAATCGCAAAATTCAAACACTTCTTTGAGATTTGCAGTATTTTTAGTTGATGTCGAAAATTCGTTGAAAATTGGTTTGTTGCACTTTATATACAATTTGCACCAAAAGTGTTTTTTTTTTGCAAAAAAAGTACCAAAAGAAGTACAATATCTAAAAAAAAGTACAATTGCGTACTTCTTAAATCGTAATGCAGAAAGCAGTACAAATCGTAGAAAATAGTACGCGTACTGCTGAATACAGTACGTCTGGCAAGTCTAGTCATAGCATCCATGAAAAACGTTTGGAAATTTTGCCAACAACAATATTACGAAAGAAGATATTACAAATCGTCGTTGCTCTGACAACATCGGTTATAAGCAGAGAATACTAAAATGCTTTTTTTGCTTTTTTATACCCTCCACCACAATAAGTTGTGAAGAGGGTATACTAAGTTTGTCATTCCGTGTGAAACTTTTTTATTATTCATCTCAGACCCCATAAAGTATATATATTCTGGCTGCTTGAGTAATTCTAAGTCGATTTAGCCATGTCCATCTGTCTGTCCGTCTGTCCGACTGTTGAAAACACGCTCACTTTCGAAAAACTCAAAAGAAATAAACAATAAAGGTGTCAAATTGCTTGTAGTTATCCTAAGCAGTTTGGGATTGAATTTCAGCAAAATCGGTTCAGTAGGACCAGAGCTATGAATCAAAATGTGGAACCACCACCTTCAAAAACTTGATAATTTTGTTACAAAAACTAACATAAATGATGCAAAAATGCACGGAATGACATAAGATTTTGCACAAGTCCGTTTTATTCGACTAGAAATTACACTGTAAAATTTCGCGAAGGTCGGTCCATAATTTACCCTAAGTGAATTCGCCTTCGTTACTACCTTTTTGCAACTCTGTTTTCATTTTAAAAACAATCAACTGAAATCATAGTAGGCTGTTAAAAAAAGAAATAAATAAAAAAGTTTAAAAAATGCCGAAAGAGAAAAGTAATAGAAATTTATTATTAAAAATGGCAAAAACATATGAAGGTGTCTTTAAAATTGAAGAAAATTGGCTCTTTTGCAATATATGCTGCTGCAAAATAAATTGTTCGAAAAAGTCTAATGTGGATCAGCATATAAGATGTGGGAAACACCAATTGGCGTCTTCTAAGCAAGAGAACCATCCACAGAAACTAATTACGAAATATCCAGTGACTCCAACTGCCACAACATTTCAAAAGGACCTTTGTAAAGCATTGTTAGAGTCCAATATACCAATAAAAAAAGTTAGTTCTCCCAGTTTCAAAAATTTCATTGAGAAATATTCTCAAATGTCGGTTCCGCCTGAAACTTGCATCCGCCAGAAATACATACTAGAATTGTATAGGTAATCTATAGAAAAAATGCGTCAAGCAGCCAAAGACAAATATATATGGATTTCTGTATATGAAACTACGGACAGCGAACAGAGATATGTTGCAAATTTTATTTTTGGAGTCTTAGAAGAATTGAAAGACAATAAATCTTATTTATTGAACATGCAAGTACTTGAAACGGCAAATGGCGCATCTATTGCAGCATTTTGTAATGATTCGTTACAAATATTGTGGCCAGACGGTAAAGTAGAAAATAAATCGAGTTTAGATTTGATATTAATTTTCTGTATTTAGGCATAAAATATAACAAAGTGTTACTTGTAGTAACGGATGCAGCTGCATATATGCTAAGTGGAATATCCTCTCTAAAGGTAATGCATCCGAAAATGCTTCATTTAACATGTTTTGCACATGCTATCCATCGATTAGCTGAATTCATTCGAACAAACTTTGAAAATGTCAATAAATTGATTTCCAATGTTAAAAATATTTTCTTAAAGGTAAATATAACTATTAATCAGAGGTGTTCTGGAAATCGAAAACGCAAGAATTTAAAAGTCGTTTTTTTAATATGATTTTTGTAGTAAAAGAATTTTATGACAAATATTTCTCTATTAAACAGAATTCTATAAGAAACTTATATAAAATGGAATAAGAGTGTATTAAAAAGAACTTGAAAGTTCTTGCGTTTTTTAATATAAACATTAGGGTGGCCGTTATTTTTTTTATTTTGATTTCTTATATTCTCCCACCCTAAATCGGTTCAGTTTTATGTCAGTTGACAGTCAAGATGCCGACTCAATTGTACAATCCAAAAAAATATTTGAAAACTCCGAACTAAGTTCTAAACTTGCATTTCTAAAATACCATTTTGCAAACATTTTGGTTGCTATAAAAAAATTGCAAACTGCGGGTTTATTAATTTCAGAGAGCACTAATGCTTTATCGGCAGTTTTTGACGGACTATGCAAGAGGACCAACAATATAAAAAGAAATTTGAGAAAATATTAAAAAGAAATCCCGGATATCAGCAGTTTTTGGAAATAAAATATATTTTAGAGTCTGGTACTATTCCAAAAGATGAATATGTAAAAAGTTTGTCCTCTAATGAAATTCTCAAATTTAAATATGCACCGTCAACCTCCGTTGATGTAGAAAGAAGCTTGTCTTTATACAAAACGCTTTTAACAGATCGACGTAAAAAATTAAAATTTGAAAACATAAAAGCCTACATGATAGTATATTGTAATAATTTTGATGATGTGGAAGAATTAGAATAAAACATTTTTTAGTGCTTTTTTTGTTGCTGTTTTATCAATTTTTTGTTGCTTTTTTTATAATTTTTTTTTGCTGTAAAAGTATTGAATATTGCTTTTTTTTGTCTTCTCTGGTTATAAGCCACCAATCCGTTAAATGATATTTTTACTCGTGCTATGTATTAAATGTTCATGCAAAAACAGGAAAAAATTGACACGTAATATTCATATCTTACCGCTATAAAAATATCATGTTATTTTGACTACTTTTTCTTACGGAAAATGTTGGTTAAAAAACTTTTTTGCACATGCCTTTAATGTAAAATTAAAAATTGTTTTGCTTCAATAGAAAATTCTTAAATTTTGAGTTAATACCCTCTTGTTGATGACGTGCGATACGTAAAATTAAATTTCAAAAATAACACTGTGTGTGTGACAAATTGAAATTTTTTCTCTTTGGCAGAAGTGCCTCTATATATCCTTTAATCTAGAGACAAAACATAAGTCAAACCATGATACAAATACAGAAGGTAGTTCCACTCTCTCTTTTTGTCGCCATATTAACGTTCTGACGTTTATTGGAATTATGAAAATGTGAGCTACCACATTTTATTAAATAATCCCAATTTTCTGTCTTTGTTTTGTTTTTTATTTGAAGTTTAAAAAAATTTAATATAAATTTACATAGAATTGAAAACAATTTACATATATTAAAATGTTTTAAAACTAATTTGGTAAATTTTAAAAACAAGAAATTAAATTAAATATGTATATTTAAAAGTTAAAAAGAAGAAAATTGTTTCTAAAAATGTTGGGAAGTTTTGGAAGATTTAATGCGAAAGAGTTTGTGCTGATGTGTCCAACACATATTGGTTCTAGGCCCAGTTTTAGTATACCGATTAACTTATAATCACTTTCTGAATCAATCTAACGATGACCGTTCCTCCGACTGGCTGGCTGTCAACGCACACTGTGTGCGAAAAGTTGTTACGTACAAAGAACGCAATTTTGAAGATATTTTTATGAAATTTGTTGTATATGTAAGTTCTTATTGTCACAAGGAAGAACCCTTTTATACCCACGCCACATTTGCGGAAAGGGTATTATGCATTTGTGATAATGTTTGTTACACTTAAAATACTTAAACTTTTAAGTATACCGATCGATTTAGAATCACTTTCTGACTCGTTCTAACGATGTTCGTCCGGCTGACTAGCTGGCCGGCTGGCTATCTGGCAGATTGTCCCTGTAAACTTTGTGCGCAAAGTACAGGTCGCAATTTTAGAGATAATTTATAGAAATTTAGCACATAGGTTCTAACTGGCACAAGGACCAAGGGCCGAATCGGTTCATAATTTCACATAGCCACCCCACACGCTTCATTCTGGAATATGGTCTTTGTGCCCATTAAGCATCTTATTATGTTGGTATTAAGATTAAATTTGGTTTAAACTAATTTTATTGCAATCAAACTATTTTACCAAATTTTATTGAAATTGGTCAATATTTTACCACAGCTTCCATACAAATTCTACTGCCGAAAATAGTTTTTAATGCCATAACTTCCTTATTAATGTTAATATTTACAAAAAATTGTGCGGATGGGTCCAAAATCATAGGTCCCATATAAACGCTCTTCTTAAAATTACTTAAAGGAAAAGTCTTATATAGACAAAGATATCTAAATAATATGCGGCACAAAGAATGAGGTACACTTGCTAAAATTTGTTCTTATATTCTGGGATGGAGGGTATCATATGGTTGGGCTTGACCGACTTTACTTTCTTGTTTGCTTAAGATTTATTTTTAATTTCTTAATTGCTCGTAGAACAACATGCATTTTAAAATCTTTGGGGAGAAATTAAGTTATTAAATGATATGAAATACGATGGCCTCGAAAATTTTATAAGCGTTTTATCTAAAGGCGTGCTTAACAAAACAAGCAACGATTTTTTTGACTAAACATGAACTACTAAATTCAATATTTGCTTAATCAAAAAATTATTATGTAATTCAAATGTAGTGTTAGATAAAAATGTTCCGTTCTTTTTGGGTAGAATCTTTTTTAAGAATACGTTTTTTAAAAACCTAAAACAATCTTAAAATGTTTGTTCAGATAAGAAGATAATAAAATTGTAACTTAATTCTTGTTTATAAATTAAAATTTTTTTAAATAAAGATTAATAAACCATAAAAATAATGTGTTTTTAATTTTCGCGAAAGCAAATTAAAATGCTTAAATATCACATTAAAGCTGTTAATCCAAATTACACATTTATACTTATAATTTCAAAAGGGAATTTATTGTCTTTTGTATATGTGGCAACGTTTTTTTTTAATGTTTTAAAAAAACAAAATTCAAATAATTCCGATAAACTTCAAAAAAATAATTGTGAGAGAGAAGTGGAACTACCTTGTGTATTTGTATCATGAATCAAACTACGTATTTGATTTTTCAATTCCTCATCTTTTGTCCTTTTAAAGAACTTAATATTTTTCCTGAACTAAAATATAAAAAAAATAACTTTTTTTCAAAATTTCTCATTAAAAACTTTTTAAAAATTCGAAATTGCAAATAGTAAAAATAAGAGAATAGTTCGCAAATGCGAACGCGAATATTCGTAGCCCACTTATTATATATTAGGGGGCGACGAATATTTGGGTACATGATTTTGGCAATTGTCGAAGATCGCCAGGCTGCTAGGACTTAAATTGGTTTCTGTTAAAAAATACTACATTTCTACTTAAATGCTGTTGTATATAAAAACTTTTAATTTTTAAATGAAAGTAAGACAAAATATTGAGAATGAGATAATATTTTGAAAATTCCCTACGATTACCTTAAAATAAAATATCTGTCCCTTTTTCCCAGAAAAAAATCCCTACAAAATAGGGAAAATTCCCTACTATTGGCATCACTGTTTGTAATTCTTAATAAATAAAAAATAATTCAAAAATCCATCGACCAACCCGTTTATGTTTGCTTTTTTAGCATTCCATGAAGATTAATCCCAAAAATAATAAAAAAAATTATTTTTCGATCTTCTTTTCAGTTTTTTTCTAATTAATTTGATAATTTTTGTCTGCAAACTGTCGGATGTGTCTTGATGTTTTATTGAAAACTGTGGCCTAGTTCTAAAATTCAATTCCTTGGAAACAAGATTTTCGTATAATGCTTCAGTAGCTCCAATATTAAAAGTATAAATTTTTTCTTCAAAACAAAACAAAACAAAACAGGCACAAAGACCCTATTCCGGAAAGTAGCTTGTATAAGGGCTTTATGAAATTCAGGATCAATTCGCCCCATTTTCAATAGGCTTGGTCCTTAGAAAACGATGGTTTTCCTTAGAATATTAAATTATGATGTCGTTTTCGATACTTGCTAATGAGAAAGTATCTTTTTTAAACAAATTTATTACAATCATGTTCCAATTAAGACAAAAACTGTAAGAACCAGAGCCACACTGTGGTTTACTGATGACATTAAGTCACTTATACAACATATATCACGACGTAAGTCCACAACCGAGGAAACGATACGGAATACCCGGGATTCATGAGGAGTGTCGTATTAGCTAGGAAGGCTGTAGTTTCAAGAATTAAGCATGAAAATTGTGCCTATTATTCAAATGAAGTCGATATGAATATGCCATGGAAACAAATGCGAGACATTGGTATTGGTGGGACAAGAAGTCGTGTGAAATATAATCGAAAACTATATAATTTACGATTGAAAAATGAGACGAAAACGACTCAATAATGATTATAAAAACTACCATTAAATTGATCAAAAAGGAATCAGAAAATTGTATCACAAATGATTCTTTCAGAGAGTATTATTTATGATTGAAAAATGAGCTCATATTCGGGTATTTTGCTCTTGAAGCTGATTCCTAAATGACTAGATTATAATTCAAAATGCTAGCTGGGATATTCTCTGTAATTCTTAGCAAATGAATACAAATTGATTAAAGTAAATAAAAAAAACCATTAATATCCCTTTATTTAATGCTTCCACGGCTTCCTTGTGTTTTATTACGATTTCTGGCTGTTCTACAATAGAAACACTATCTTCGTCACCTTTAGATTCATTATCAATTTAAAAAATTCACATCTAAATTTTTAAAGAAAAATTACAAATTTTCTATAAAACAAACCTAAGGATTCATTTGCATGTATTTGTGAAAACAATCAACTTAAACAATAAAATGAGTTTAGGGATTTCCGAAATTAAAAGTAAATTCAAAAAATAAAAAGAAAAAAACTCAAAAAACTTTGTTCACGTTTTAGAGCTTTCAGACTTTGTTCACTGATACTGGTTCTCCACCGTGCCCGCTGTTGGTCGCAGTCACTGCTAAACGTTTGGGCGTATATTACCGCCCGACTTTCATTCTTGTCTTCTTCCATTTCATATTGTTTGAATGCATTTTATACATACGACCATGTTCACGATAACGCCGATCCACTGGATAACAGACGCGCAAACGAATTACGTTTATTAAAATATTTTCGTTGGCTCAACGAATTATTCGTAAATATAATGAAAATTTAGATATTAGATAACGAAAATATTTTAATAAACGTAATTTCGTTTGCTTAACGTACATTTTCATTGGATTTTTGGTTCAGTGTATTGAACTCCGCTATTTGATTTACATTACGCTGGGTCTCCACGTTGCAATATTTATTGCTTAGTACAAGCAAAAACGTCGGCAGAACAATGGAGCAATAATTGCTGAATTTATTTCTGGAGAACAATTGAAATTGCTTTGCCATAAATTTGCAATTTTCACCGCGAGCAGTCGTATAAAGTTTTGTGGCTGTACATATTTATAACAAATGTTTTATGTTGTGTTTTGAAGTGGTTGTGAAATTTTCTTTTTTAAATTAATAAAATAATTAATTGTAATTGTCGTAGCTGTGTTTTGTATTACTTTTTTGTTTATTTGCGTTAAAAAAAGTTGAATTGTTCTATTGAAAAAAAAAATATACAAAAAAATAAATTCTTCGTTTGCTTTTGTTGATCTTGACGTTTATTAAAAAATATAATATGTAATAATATATTTATTGATTTCTTTTTTAATAAATAAATACACAAACAAAAAACAACCGTACAGAGAAATGAAATGTCAGATAAATTACAACTGATTTGACAGCATATTGCTAAGCAATAATTGCTCAAGCAATAAGAAGAGCAATCATTGCGCAATGGATTGCCACTCATGGCAATATGCGGTCTATACGTCGCAAATTTTATGGAGCAATGAAATTTGACGTTTGCCGCAATAAATATTGCTACGTGAAGACCCGGGGTTAAGAAATATTTTAAAAAGCCACAAAATAAAAAATCGATACAAAAAATTTTAATTTATTTTGTATTTTTATGACAGTTATGAAAGGTGACAGCACCTCATAATATAATTGCTTCTAAATTTATTATGATTAACATGATGATAGTATGATTATTTCTTAGCTTATTATGATTAACATGATAATAATATGATTAGTTTTTAAGTTAGGATGATTAACAGAATAATAATATGATTAAGGGAAAAAAATTATGATGTAATATTACATGTATGTTTAGTCATAATATGATTTAATAATAATCTTAATATGGTGACTACAATCATGAATCTTATCATAAAATGTTGCTCTTAGAATATGTTTACCACAACCATGTGTTTTCTTTGCGTGTGTACGTTACATTTTTGGCCTTGAAAAATTGATCACATTTCCCAGTATTCTACTCGTATTTTCAATATAACATTTAATGCTTAAAAAAACCTTGCTTTGCTACACAAAATTAATATGTATGTCAAAATGCCGAAATACCTTTTTGAGCGCTTACAGTTCACTAGATCGTCGTGAGGAAACTGCAAAATAAAATTATGGCTTAATGTTACAGCCATGGTGGAATAAGCAGGTGACATCGTTACGGCAACAAATACAACATTACAACAAAAATGGAAATTACATCACCGTTTACGTCAACAAATACATTAAACAAAACTCAAAACGTGCCGCTGAACGTGATGAAAAAAATAAATTTTTAGCTAATTTTTATTTAACTATGTTCAATATCTTATTTATTTTAATTTAAAATTATCAAAAACTTTAATAAAATAAAATAATCACAGCACAAAACGTGGACTTTTTGTAAACATAAACAAAACTTTGACATAAACCTAGACAAACAATGCAAGAGCAAAAAATCGTCATCTGGCGTAGTGCTGCCACCTGTTTATTTGATGCAGAAAATATTCGTAGAACATTTTAACCGACTAAAGTGCAGACTTAGTGTGGAGGTTAAAAAAAGGACAAAAATTACCCCTTAAAATGAGTAAATATATTCTAAGAAAAGAATTGCCATACGATTCTACTTAAAACATCTGAAATAATTTTTTAGCTCAGAAGTACATTTAGTATATTTTTTTTAACTTATACCAAACGCCTTTTCAAAAAATTCAAAAACTTTAGGGGCCCATATTTCGGGAACCCGAGCTAACTTTTCAAAACCCTTTGGCAGTTATGCTCTACTAGTAGTCTACTTTCATTTCACGTTGCAAGTGTTGAGGCTGGCGGTGATGACCCGAATTTTGTTGCACAGTGTTTTAAAGAAATATTATTATTAGAAACTCATATTCGAAATAGATAAATACGAAACCTATATATAAATCGGCAAAGGCAAAACAGTTAAGAACACTCTTTCCTTCTCTGTTTAACAATTGATTTAAACAAATAATACACTATTTGAAAAGTATTAACTCACAGAAGTGCACAATATATATTTTATTAAAATCTCAGGAGTAAAAATGGTAAAAACGGGTAAATTCGGTAACCTCATATCTCCAAAGGTAAAAGAGATAACAAAAAAAATTGAATTCTTATCGCTGTTCATTAGAAAAAGAAGCGGCCAGGTGTCTTGTACTTTTTTGAAATTCAAGCCTTTTGGGGAATAAACGTGTATAACCTGTATTTATCTTATATCATGAAAATCGTACCTATTTTTGGTACTTTTTTACAATAAATTTTTCTCTATGTATTCACATATACGTATTAAATTATAGGCTACCACTACAATATTGAAATGATTACACTGAGATAGAAATTTACACTTTTTTTAAACAAGCTGGACACTTGTCGTTTGAACCTAATTCGGGTACGCTGAATCCAGTGGTGCTAGCCGTTTTTTAAGGTTAACTCTGGTTTTCGAGATATACCGTTATTTCGAAAATGGAGGAGGTTGCACAACATATGTTGCATAGGATGCCCCTAAATGGTTCAAATGTATGGTCAACCCCACTTTATTTTTCATTTAAATCATTTATTTCTAACATACCTACCGGCAATCTCCAATCTTTAAGGAAGCTCCCATACAAAATGTTCAATGCAGACTGGAAATATATAAATGTATGACCGACCTAAATTAGTTTTTTGTCCCTAACATTTTCTCGAGACATACTTGTCCCTTATCTCCACTTCTTAGGGGGGCTCCCATACAACTATTGCGTTTTATGAAATTCTTGAATTAATTAAAATTTTTCGACTTTTGTGAATAAAATCAAAAGTTGGTCACAGATTTTAATCATTTATCGCTTGTTTTGTTTGCAATTTCGATTTTAATTCGTTTTTATAGCTGCATTTTTCAATTTTTTATGAATTTTTAAAAAACAAAAATTTTATTGCGGAATTTCGGTTTTTTCATTTTTTCAATAAGCAAAAGCGTTTTTGAGTTACGCGAAGATATGTTGTGCAACCTCCTCCATTTTCGAAATAACGATATATCTCGAAAACAAGAGCTTACCTAAAAAAAAACGGTTAGCAACATTGAATTCAGCGTACCCGAATTATGTAAAAACACTTTGTGCCCGGCTTGTCTATTTTTTCAACTAGCACAGTGTTATTAAAACTTGGTTATCCCCCAACAATAAATTTCAGTATTTTTATCAAGAATAAAAATTGGAAATTAAGCACGACAAACAAAATCTTAATAATTATTAATTTTTTTTATTCCCAAAAATTACTTTGATAATGAAATTACAAAACTAAATTTAACATTCACATTCCTGAGTGGCAGAGATCATATGGACTGGAGGTTGGTCCCCCGCCAAATCGGTCCACTAAGACGAATAAAAAACAACTGCCCGAAACATGTTAATTCATATATACTTATATGTATGTTTCTTCATATTTGCATAAATAGTTATGGTCGAATTTTGACCAGCTGGCAAATATGAAACAACTGCATTCTATTAATGAAAAAAATATTTTATGTAGCCAATGAGATATTGCTGTTGCATCAAGGAATCATTTCATTCGATTAATGAAAGAGTTTCATTATACAGCTTAAAAATTATTTCATACCATATATGAAGCATAATGAGTGTTCTTCATTGAAACAAACAAAAGCTTCATTGGTTTACTTTCAATGAAAAAATTCATTGATCCAATGACGAAATTTATGTATATCTGGAATCAAGCTTTTTCCTTTAATGTAGTACAAATAAATACAAATAATAATTTCTGAGTAGTTCATTTTCTCCAGCGGATTCTTTTTTTAAATAATAATTTTATGGTACCAGTTTTTACAGGAATACATAGCATAGGAATACATAAGTCCCTAACCTAAAACACCTGTTTAATATTATTGCCTATTTCACGATGTCACAAGAACGCTTTCTTTCGCACAAATAACGAAAACGTTCGAGTGACATCGTGAAATATGCAGATAATAATTTTTTTTTATTTTCCAATTCTCAGAGTGTGTAGAACTTTTCATGTTGCTCCAATTGAGCAAAAATCATATTTCTGCAATAACATTTATATAGATTTGGTCCGCTTTAAATGCCCTATATGAATACAAATTTTTCTCAATAGGACGCTGCTGTAAGTTCAATTTTACAAAAAATACTTCTGCCAATAGCAACAATATTCATGCAAACTTTTTGTTAATGTCCTTTCTTGTAGGTCCTGCACTCGCTTTCTTATAGACCTGTTTATTCTCATGCAGTAACATAAGCCTATTATCAGAACAACTACGTGACATCATTGGTGTATTAACGTTATTGTTAAATTTTATTTATGAGTTCAGTTTCAAAGAATCCAGTCCATAGCTACAGGCACATTTTTCGTGATAGAACATGAAAAAAAATTCTAAAACGACTTACGTATATTTGCACAGTTCTTACAGTTTTCTAAATACTCTAATATTCCTCATAAGTATGACAATAAAAGAACTGACGAATGGACTTCAATGTTGTTATTGTTGAAAATTGTTTTAATGACAATGACTACGTCAACAATGATGTAACATTTCAAAGCCAAGTAGAAAGTTCATATGTATGTATGTATCTAAAATATTTATCTACATTGTGTATTTGTGTAATTTTCAGTTTAAAATGCCAGCAGTAAACAAAGTCATAAAATTGATTTTATAACTTGTTTATTTTTCTCTTGTCTCAGTATAAAGTCATTAAAAAGTATTTTTTATTTATCGGTTAGCGGAATACTTTACAGCGTTAAACCCTCGTCTTCCCTTTGGTCAACAAAAATAAATAATTCAAATCTTAAATAATACAATTTAAATCTTAAATATTTAGCTATTGTTTTTTTTTGTAGAAAAAACTTTACAAGAAAATATATTATAGAATTGAGGAGGTCCATAACAAACGCAACAATTCCACTAAAACAATTTTTTAAAAAAATGAAAAAATTAATTATAGGCAGTATGTTTTAGAAAACCAATTTGGAATTTTTGCGTTTTGATCAAATGCACTGTAAATAGAATAGAAATGTTGCGTTTTGATAGTAAACGGTTTACAATTGTGACTTTTTTCTTAATTCCCTTAGCTAATCTCCGCGAAGCTCTACGCTTGTCTGCAGGAGAGAAACCAGAGTCGGGAATCGAACCCACAACCCTAGCTAGCCTACCGGGGCACTCATTTTAATAATATTGTTACGCACATTACTTTAGCTAAGATTTAGTTTAATTTATTAGTTATCTTGTATTTATAAGGGCTAAAAAATCAAAGCAAGTTAAACTTTTTTTTTTTTTTAAATGCGCTTAAACCAACAAATCTATAAATCACTAAACATATAAACCATCTTTAAACGCACAAAATTGGGCGTTTAAAATACCAATACAGACCATATGAATGTGATAAGATTTGTCGTAGAGCTGCCACATGTTATTTTTTAACAACATATAATACATGGCACACTGATTTATAGTTTTTGAGTTTAAACAACTATTTTAGTTCAACTAAACCAGCGTTTAAACCATTAGTGATTTATTAGCCATAAGTGATTTTGTAATTATAGTTAAAAAACCACTGTACAGAACTTTTAAGTACAAATGTAATGTTAAAATTGTACTTTAACACTACTGTAGTTTACTCGAATTTTTTAATAATTTATTGTTAACCTTACATTATACTTTAATTTTATGATGTAAATTTACGGTGACCATAATTTTCAAACGAAAAAAGGACATTTTCAAATGTAGTAAAAATGATAAATAGTATCAAGGTTATGGGATAAGTAATAAGTAAATTCAAAGAATACGATATTAGCAAGTAGAACTACTATTAATACATATACTTTTTTTATTGTCTATGAAAAAACTCATTGAAATGACCTAGAAAATCCAAAAAAAAAGGAAAAAAAACAAGTAAGCGTGCAATATTATATACCCTCTTATATATATATATCTTATATACCCTTCACCATTGTGCGAGCAGAATACAGATCAACTAGACAAAACCTAAATAATTTCTACATAAATATATACAATACATAAAACTTCATTATAAATTAAATTTAAAAAGTTAAAACTGGTAAATATTTTTTTAAATCGTTTCAGAACATAAAAAAATTAAAAAAAATTTTCGTTTTGAAAAAACAAGATTCGAACCAGGGACTCACACTTTCTAACCTAAGCAAACCCCCTAGACAACTGGACCATGAAGGAACGTTTTATAAATATCATTAAAAGTAAATATGATCAGTTTACAGTTCACAACTCAAGACAGTTGAGTTGTAATTATTTTTTATGTTTTAGTTCACCACAATAAAGCAAAGTTGTAAACCATTATACCAAAATTATAAATCAACTACATATTTGAGTTGTGAACCATAATAGGTAGCCTATAATCACCAAAACTTTGGCTCTTGCCGTTCTCAAGATATACAGAAATAAAAAATACAACAACAACAAGGGATTTTTGGGCAAAATTAGAGGCAGTCGTGGTTTTTTGGTCATATCTCAGCCATTTGTGGACCGATCTTGCTGAATTTCAATAGCAAGAAATGGTAGACTATATAAGACATAAATGTAAAACAACCTAGTCGCTATCATGTCTGGAGTATCCGGAAAACACATATCAAACGTAAGGCGGACAGACGGACATCGTTAAATCAACATCTCTCCTCATAAGGACCCCGAATATATATACTTTATAGGGTCTAAGATCCATAATTTAGAAATTACACACGTAATGACAAACTTATATATACCCTTTCTCACCTGTGGTGAAGGGTATAATTATGTAAAAGTCTTTAAAACAAAAAAATTTTGTAATTAAAAATAATTGATATAATGTAAATGAAATAATTGAGCTCGAGCTTACAAATTTAAAGGTCGAATAAATACAACATTAAATAATTGATATATTTCTGTAGAAGTAATTTTTATACCCTTCACCACAGGTGGAAAAAGGGTATATATAAGTTTGTCATTCCGTTTGTAATTTCAACAATATTGATCCTATAAAGTATATATATTTTGGGTCCTTTTGAGGAGAGAAGTTGATTTAACGATGTCCGTCTGTCCGTCTTACGTTTGATACACGTGTAGTCACATATAGTCCACCATTTCTTGCTATTGCTTAAAGGCAGTATTAATACCAGTGATGCCATTAGGATACGAAAGATACATTTTTCGCATCCTTTGATGACTTCAAGTACCATGTATAGTCCTGACATTTTTCGTATCTTTTGAATCTGTACGCAAAATGTACAGAAATAAAAAATTTAACTTTCCGTCTCTGACAAAATTTTTTAAAGTTATCATTTCGTTATGAATACTTAAAATGAGTGACAACTAAATACAAAAATAACATGTACATACATATGTACTTTGTTGTTAGGTTTTCTAAGTTCTTCTGTCGTCTACATATTCTTGTGTATGTGTGTTAAGATGAAATTTTAGAAGAAAACAATAACGATCTTAACAGTTAATAATTTCAGACCGTTTTTGTATAAAAGTTTTATCAAATAAAACCATTTTAATCCCGAAATTAAAAAAAAGAAAACTAAAAAAGCTGACTGCAAATAATAAATTATATACAAAACGAGTGAGTAAATTTTACATTTTTAACAAATTTTATGTACAACAATGTACATATGTATGTTTCTATATATAATTATTTGCATTTCGTTATAAATTATTAAAGACAACGATCAATTTTAATGATAAATGGCTGTTAATAAAAGAGTACAAATGAAAAAATTACTAAGGGAAATGCCCTTAACCTTAACAAACCAAAAGCCAGTATTAAACAAACACCTGAATTCGTGTCAGCATATAAAAAATTGGAATGCAATAAAGAACTGCTAACCAATCGAACAATTGGTTACTTCAAACCATAAAGATCATGCCATCAAAAGTTCCGAAATTAAAATTTGCACATTTCTTGCCAACAAAAATCTTCTGTTTTCTCTATCTGACTCATGCGCGAAAAATTAATTTGGGCCGAACAAAGACAACTAATATAGCCACAAGATTAGTTAGAACAGCATTTATACAAGACATTATAAAAATTATTAGTACACTCGGAATTTTTTTTAGCATTATAATGGATGAGACAACAGGCATTTCTGTTAAGAAGCCATGTGCTTTTTGTGTAATATATTATCATCCAGACATTAAAAAAGTTGAAACTATTTTTTTGGATCTTTTTTAAACCGAATGTGGCAAAGCTGAAGAGCCTCAGTGAGGCACTTTTAAACTGGCTACATACTAATTCTGTGCCTTTTGAACATTTTATTGGATTTTCCTATGACACAACAAATGTCATGGCTGGAGACCATTACTCTGTTTTTAGTCTGTAAAGAACATTGTATGCATTATATCGCTCATTTGCTGCACGACCGTTTTTGATTTGCTCTAACTACTTAGAAAAAAAGAAGACACATTCTCTTCAAACTGGGAAAGTATGAAAGATATAAAGATGAATTTAAAACACAATATAAAGAAAAACAAAGCGAACAATTCTGCATCTCTAACTCCAAAATTTAATTTTTTGAGTTATGCCGGTCTTGCAGCAAATGAGCGATATGTAGTTGCCATCTTATACATTTAGTAGCGTCGAAAGCTTGTGCGCAATTACCAGGAACAGTAGAAGACATGTTAAGAAGCATTGCAGGACACTTCAGTAGAAGTTCAAAGATGATATCCAAACTTCAAGATTTTTAAAATTACTTTTCAAGAGAACCATAAAATTTTGAGTCCAGCAGCAACACGATGGCTTTCAATTAAATCGTGTGTTGATAGAACTCTGGAGCAATATACTGCTTTAAGATAGCATATTCAGTTGGAATTGTCCGAGAGTCCCACTAAAGGCAACTAAGAAATTTTTTTTTATTGTGTAATGGCATTACAAAAATTTATGTCACATACTTTGGAACTTTTAAACGATTTTAATCTAACATTCCAGGTGGAAGAGCCTCGTCTACACCTTTTGTAATCTGAAGTGGAAAAATTAATTAAAACAATTGCTAGCAACTATTTAGAATTTAACTATGTTGAGGCAAGAGATGTTTTAAAAATAGAATTTTCAAATCCAAATAATTTTTTACCAATTGAAGAAATTTACTTAGGTGTTTTAGCTCATACTTCGCTTGCTACCCTTATAGAAGAACAGCATAAGAAATATTATTTACTAAAAAAATTGCCAATAATTTTATCCCTTAAATGCATAGCGATGTATATCTGCATCATAAGTTTGACTTGCGAGTTGTGTGCAATTTTAATTTAACGTGTATTATAAGTGCGAATATTTAAATAAAAATTAAGATAATAATAAAAGAAAAATGGTTTTTGGATAGAATAGAGGTAAGACAAACGAAAAATATTTATATTATTGTATATTTTGATGAATTTATGCAGAAAAGCCAATTTTTCTTGTGATGTAAAAAAACATCAACATGCAAAATCGGTAAACTAATCGTAAACTTAATTTCGTGTTTTTTTGTTGTATTATTGTTTTATCAACTATATAATAATAATGTAAATGAATGACTTTCATACTAATATCTAACGGGATAACGATTTTATTAACATAGCATGTCTCGACAATTAAAAACTGAGGATATCGAAGAAATCCTAGCTGCTTTGGAAGACGGAAATGTTTCCGACGATGGTTTGGAGAATGAGAATGATGACGAGGATCAATTTTACACGATTGCAAGGGATATCGTGCAAAATTTGACGGAAGAAGACGACATTATAGGCGAACAAGAAGCAAATGAAGACGAACTTGGATTTCAAGCAAATCCTGAGCCATATGTCCCAAATGAAGGGCCAGGTAGCTTCATGAATTTGTTTGATAGACGTATCTGGAAAAATAATTTACTGACTTTTGATGCCTCTAAGATAACACATGAAGCCGCCACATTAGATCCGAATGTAGCCGATCTTGATACACCATACAAATGTTTTAACTATTATTTTACTACTGAATTTCTAAAAAAATTGTAGATGAAACTAATATCTATGCCATCCAAACAAACCCATCGAGCTCCTACGTTACAACTGTTTCCGAATTAAAAAAAATTGCTTTTTATGTCGGACCAACATTTCCTAGTGTGCGTTCTTGTTGGATTAATAAGATTGGTTTTGAACCAATAAAAACTGTCATGCCAGTAAATCGTTTTGAGGCCATAAGAAGCATGTTGCACTTTAACAACAATGAGAAACATCTTCCAAAAGATCATCCAAATCACGATGGACTACACAAGGTTACAACTGTAATAGACCACCTAAATGAAACATTCTCATCTATTCCTATAAATCAACGTCTGTCAATAGATGAACAAATGTGTTCAACTAAAATAGGTCATTTCCTAAAACAGTCTAAAGGCGCCCGTACACGACATGTTTTTGTCATCTGACATGTCAAATTTCCCACTGCAAAAAACCATACATGTCGTGTGTTACCTTTTTAACTTTGCTTCTGTAAAAGTCAGACGCAAAGTCATCTTACAAAATTTCAATTAGAGCGTGCTCTATTTTCTTCTGACAAGCCATCTGACATCAGAAAGCTATGCCGGGAAGAAACCGGCAGCGGCGTCCACTATTGACGGAATCATTAGCCGGCTGAAGTTAATTTTTTGCAATACCGAGATATGTTTGATCATCTTACCATTGAATAGAATTTATGTGAATATATATATAAAAACCGTTTTATTATAAAATCCTAAATTGGTATCTTTGAGTTAAAAGAAAAAAATGTTAAGATGGCTGAACTATTTTACGGCGCAAATAAAACTTTTTTTTGGTTTCTGCAATAACAATGCGAAAAAAAACAGAGACAATGTCAGAAGCAAATTACATGTACGTTTGTGACCGAATATTATAAAGCTTATGTAAAACAGCGATTTTGACAGACATGCACAATTACATGTGACTTGAAAATTTGACATGTCAGATGACAAAAACATGTCGTCTATATGCTTCTTAATGGGTTGTGCATACCGTTTTCAAGTGTATTCCGGACAAGAAGATCAAAGAAATAGAAAAGATGATGAGCCAGATTTAGGAGTCACTAATAATGTTGTCTTACGCTTAGCCAGGGTAATACCAATGATGAGAAATCAAATACTATTTTTCGATAATTTTTACACATCATTGCCCTTGGCTTACTATTTATGGAAAGACGGAATCTATTGTGTCGGAACTGTACAACAGAATAGATTGCCTAGTTGTGTATTCCCGGACAAGAAGGATCTAATGAAAACAGCTACACCTAGGGGAACTTATGAGAAAAGAGTTTCTCACTATGATGGGGTGAATTTTTCAGCAAAGTTATTACTTTGTTGTCTACTTATATTTGCTCCCAATCTGTTGGTAATATCTGCCGCTATGATAAGCGAATAAAGAAAAAAATAGATATCTCTTTTCTAAGAGTATATTATGCATATGGGAGAAGTGGATTTGATGAATAGCTACTTAGGTCGCTATCAAATTAGAGTCAAAAGTCGCAAATGGTACCTTCGCCTATTTTACAATTTATTGGACCTCGCCGTAATAAATTCCAGGATATTAATGAAGAAAAACCTGACTGCAAAAGGTAGACCAAACAAAGAACTATAGAAGACAAAAACGAATTAGTTGCGGTCAAGACAAAATTTCCTCAGGTGCGAAAAGTATATGGGAGGTGCATAAATATGTTGGCTAATGCTAAACAGGTATTAGATGAAGAAAATCAAAGGCGTAAGAAAGCAGTGGTTCCCAACATATGTTCTATACCTGTGCCCCCTTGTGAAACTGGCGGTTTTCATGGAGATAACGTTTCGTGGCCCACCTTCAGGGACATGTTTACGGCAATCTACATAACTAAAGGTACGTTCAGACTGATGAAATATTTGAAAGCATACATCAAATATTTCATTAACGTGGTCTGAACCAGAGAAAGCCAAAAAGTTATATTTTTAATACTTCTAACCTATTCATACTCCACCGAGCACGAGTACAGACAGGTATGAATACCAATAAGTATGAACATAAATAAGTTTGTATAGCAACCGGTATGAGTATGAACAAACAGGCATGCGTATGGATATTAGTATGAATGCGTATGAGTATAGGCATGTATCGATGAGTATCGACAAGTAACTTCAACAACTCGTATGGTTATTGTAAAGCAAGCAGTGTAGCCAGGACATAAAAATTTTTGATGCAGAAAAGATATTTATATTTTAAGTATTTTCCAAAACCAGCAAAACAAATATAGCACTAAATAAGAATAAATTAATTTATGAAAAAGCTAAATTAAAACATAAATATTTTCTAATATTATATAATAAAATATCTTTTCTACGAAAGGGGTCTTTTATAAAAAAAATTTAAAAACAAAAGGCTATCAACTATTTTGGAATCTATTTTGTTTCTTTTTTCATGTTTCTAGCTAAAGAGAAAACTCATTTTGATGCTGCGCTGCAGAAATTCACATGATTCTTGATTTTTATAAAGATAACCGTGAGTATCTTGTAAAGTTGTTTTTCCACCATAGCGTGATGTTGTAGTCTTCTGTAAGGCTAACATTTTCGTTGGCATACTGATCGACTTCAGCCTTTAAATTTTAAACGTCTTAAAAATGCAACTGCCAACTGATAAACATCTCAAAGTCATACTATGTATGAATGAATTTACCTGTGATATCTCATTTCTTATTTCCGAATATTAGATTTATATTTTTTTTTTGGTATTCGGCAACTTTTTGTGTTTTTATTAAGAACGATTCAAATAAAACATTTTGTAATTTTTTCGGATTTTCTTAAAAATAATTTTTTCTTTTTATATAAGAACGCAGATCTTTATTTTCCGAAGATTTTTTTAAAGTCAGAAATAACAAAAAAAATTCTGGCAACACTAATGAAAAAAAATTAATAAATAAAAAATGTTTGAAGTCAATGATATACCTATGGGTGTATGTGGTTATGTGCGAGTATCAAATACAATAAGTATGATAACATACATGAATGAAATGAAATGCGCAGGGATATACACAAGTATGAGAATAAATAGATACGAGTACGCACAGGTATTGAAAATTTTCGATATGTGCTAGAGTACTTTAATTTTTTTATACCCATTGTCTTTCTCTGGTCTGAACACAAAATATTTTTGAGTGTCAAATAAAATAAAAGCTGATTTTGAGCAAATAAAAGTATTTGCCGGCAAATAAATATTTGTCCAATGTGAACATAGTGTGAACACAAAATATCAAATATTTTAGTTATTTTTGAGCAAACATTTATTTGATATTACAAAAAAATTGTAAGAGCAAACAACGACAAATAATTTATGCCATGTTCTCGATAGAAGCAATTGTTCCTGTAAGTTTTCGGACTCTTTACAGTTTTAAAGATTTTAAATATGTATTAGACTTTGCTATCATGCCGCTATTAGCAAATTTTTGCGAATTTCGGCTAATTTAGCAATTTTCACCGAATTTTTGCCATTCCTTATACTTTTAGGGACTTTTAATTAATTTTATGGCTTGTTTAAAATATTAAAGTTGTTTGTGAATTTCCGATATTTTTTGCAACATTTTTTTTTTTTTCGTTTTTACCCGACATATTTTTCGCTGTGAATCTTTACAGCTTTAACGATTTTTAATAATTATTAGGATTTGGTATCATACCGCTATTAGCAAATTTTTGCGAATTTCCGCTAATTTGGCAATTTTTACCGAATTTTTGGCATTCCTAACAGTTTTAGGCGCTTTTAATAAATTTTATGTCTTATTTGAAATAAATAAATTTTTCGCGAATTTTCGCTATTTCTGCAAATTTTTTTTCCGACATATTGTTTTTTAACCGATTTAGCAATTTCAAATATATTTTAGGCTTTATTTCCAAGTTTGCAGTTTTTCACAAATTTCAGCCATGTTCCGTTACCCATTGTCTTCCAGTTTTTTTCCTTTTTCATTCTCCTGTTCTAACATTAAAAGAGATGCTGCTCCACAGAATAAAATAAATAAAATAGCTTCTGCGGTCATTTTTACTATTTGGGAAATATATTTTTATTTTTAGACACTTTCATTAAATAATTATTTGATGCAAATATTTGTTTAAGTCTGAACGCATGGCAAACATGAATTAATTTTTTTTATTTGACTCTATTTGCCAACTGTTTTAACAAACAAAAATTGTCAAATATTTGAGCTTAGTTTGAACATTAAACAAAATTTTTTTTTTGCTTCAGTTATTTTGAAGCAAATATCAGAAAAAATATTTTCGTCAAATATTTCATCAGTCTGAACGTAACTTAATTCTAGACTTAGCCCAGTAGAAAAGTTGTTTTATTTATTTCAAAAGACAGATAGTGAGGCCCATGATATAAATAGAAATATATCGTTGACAGCGAAAAATTTTGAGATAGCGTGGAACAATTTAAAATCCCAGTATGAAAAAAAAAGTTGAGAACTTTATTTAATTTGGCTCCATGCCAACGGGAAACAGAGTCGGAAATTAAACGGCTCCAGAAGGAAATACACAATTGTGTTTATGTCTTAAAGTTATACAATGTAGATATTGCCTCGGGGGAACCATTTTTATTTTTCAATGTTCGTCTTGGTTTTCAGAAAATACTTTACATCCATGGAAGCAATCGGTGAAAAATAAAACAGAGGTTCCCAAATGGGAAGAATTAAATAATTTTCTGACCTATAGATTTGATGAACTTTCTCTTTTAATGTCATAATAATCTTAAAAATGTTGGTTTTGGCAATAATTTATATAATAGCTTGTATGTCGGTCAAAATTTTGTCTTGGTAGGCCAAGAATTGGTTCTAGGTTACTTGCTACAATCACTTCAAGATGAAAAAATCTCATAAAGATTTCGATGTCGGTAAATTATTCGGCACAAATAAGTTTTATATAAATCTTTAATTCATTATATAATTTTATTTTGGCGGGTCCATGATTGTCCACTGACCCCAAACTGGTACATACTCGAAAATTGATCTATTTATATAGATAGGCCATGCTTGCAATGCATAATTCGTAACATAGGCTCTTATGTTATACCCATTTTAAATAAATTACCTATTTACTTAAGAAAAATGTATTTTATAACATCTTGAATCCTACTTACCGCGGCAACTCTTTGCTAAAAACAGAACACAGGAACATTTTTTTACATATGTAAATAAGTTTTTTCGTCATTAAAAAATTATTTAATTTTGTTAATTTTTTCAATTTTATTCAATAATTTTTATTTTAAAGCTTTTTATTTGCCGCTGTTTGGTCTTACAAAATTTTTGTAAGAACAAATATTTATTTGCCTAAAAACGAGGAAAATATTTGACGTTAAGTGGTCACATTAGGAGCATTTTTCTTTGCTAACAAATAATTTTGTTTGCCCAAAATCAGCTGTTTTTCTGTTTGCCCCTCAAAAATATTTTGTTTTAAATGTGTGATAAAACATACGCATGTGCGTTGATACATGCAGGTAAACAACCCTTATTATTTCCTTCTACATTAGTTTAAGATTTGTTAAGTTAGCACTTTTAATTTGTAAATAAATTTTTAGTGTCTTACAAACATTCAAGTTGAATCTTTGTCTGTGAAGTCTTAGGTTTAACACTCATATTACAAAAGTTACAATTAATGACCAATAATCGAAGTTTTTGGAGTTTCAAGAATTGTCTCATAGGAGTGTTTTATCGGAAGGCCATAAAAAATGTGAGGAGATTTATAGTTCTACTACCACTAGAAACTCAGAAGGGAGATACCCGGTTACTCCGCCCTTTAAAAATAGTTTGCTGTCGCTTGGTCCCAATAGTCAAATTGCTGTTTGTCAATTTTTGAGAAACGAGAAGTCTTAAATGCGCAATGCTGAGCGGAAAGCCCAGTACGATGAGGTCCTTAAAGAAAAAATAGATCTAGGGCATATGGAAGAAGCAGAAAATGCTAGAGGTGACCCGGGCTATTATTTACCCCATCATGGCGTTTTAAGCCAGAGAGTACAGCTACAAAATTGAGGATAGTCTTTAATGCCTCAAGTCCTTCCGCAAATGGCAGAAGCCTAAATGATTTGTTGTAAACTGGCTCTATTCTGCAGGCTAAAATAGTTAATCTGATTTTGAGATGGATATTTTTTCAGTTTGTTTTTAATGCGGATTTTTCAAAAATTTACCCGCAGTTTTTTATAACTTCCACACTTAGGCCCTTCCAAAAAATAGTTTTTTGTAGCAGTGATAGTGCGGAAATGGCTGTCTACCAACTGAAGACGGTGCCTTTTGGCGTTAGTTGTGCCCCATTATTGGCCCTTAGAACCATTCTGCAGTTGGCTAATGATGAAAAGCGACGTTTTTCGTTAGGCGCTAGAATTTTGCGAGAAAATATGTACGAGGACGATGCCCAAGTTGCTGCTCATTCAATCGCTGATGCTTTGACGGCACGTAAACAATTAATTGGTATTCTGGATATGGGGGGACTTGAGCTTAGAAAATGGACCTCCAATTCAGAACAAATTTTAAAAAAAGTTGCCCCAAAAGCACTTGTTTAATTCATCCTTTTTGTCGCTCGATGATAAGAGTACTACGAAAACGTTAGGGATCCGCTGGAATGCGGCAGAAGATGTGTTTTTCTTTGCATATGAAAATAAAGGACTTAAGAAAGCATATACAAAAAGAGAGGTTCTTTCTACCATCGCTCGGCTGTACTACCCGCAGGTTGGCGGGCTCAGGTGGTAGTTGCAGCAAAAATTATAGTGCAGCAAATGTGGCTTTGATATAATCGAGTGGGACGAGGCTATCAAACCAGTGGCTCTGCAGAAATGGCAGAACTTTGTTGCTAATTATGAGGATATTGAAAAAATTAAGCTTCCACGTTGGGTTCAATATTCGCCTGGCTTTAGTATACAATTTCACGGGCTCCGTAGTCGTCTGAGCTGGCATATGCTGCTACAATATATATAAGGGTACAGCTGGAAAATAAATTTTTGACAAGTCTTCTCACGTGTAAAACGAAAGTGGCCCAATAAAAAAAAACCATCTTTACCTCGTTTGGAGTTATGTGGAGCAGTTTTTTTTTTTTTTGGGAAATTTGTTTGACATTGTGGCACCTACTTTTAACGTAAACAAGTCCCCCCTTTATTAGTGGTCCGATTCCACGATTGTTTTAGCTTGGTTGAGAAATCTTGCAACCCGGGCGCTAGTTCCTGCGGGTTTAAAAAAAATAGGCTCTAGTGGCACGGACCTGGGTGGATCAACTTAGAGCAGTCTTTGTGGCCTGTAGGAGCAGCGGAGTTCGAGACGGTAGAAGAGTCGAAAGGAGCTTAAGTTTTTGTTGCTGGATCCACTGATCAAGAAGATATATTAAGCCGCTTTTCTAGTTTATATCGAGCGCATCACGTAATCGCTTATATAATTCGATTTGATGCCCTGACGAGTAAGAAAAAACGCGAAAATATCCTTTATAGTTCGTTAAAGATGGTAGTGAGTAATAGTTCGTAAGAAATCGTTTATTTTTCCTTTCTCAATAAAATTACTCCTCAGGGGAGTTCAGCTGTCTAAAGGCGAGTTAAAAAATCGATTCACGCAACCCCCTGCTGAAACTTACACCATTTGTTGATAAAAACGACATTATTTGGTCTAACAGTCGCCTTAGCTATCATTTGTCTGTCCTACAATGAACAACACCCTATTATCTTGGCGTATGGCAGTAGATTAGCTTGGCTGTATGTTAGTCCATCATGGAGGCCCTCGTCTAGCCTTAAATGCAGTCCGTCAAGAGTGCTGGATAATTCGAGCAAAAAATCTGATAAAGACAGTGGCTCACAATTGCAAAGTCTGTGTTCTTTATGAGAAAAAGCTTCAAAATCTAATAATGGCTGCTTTGCCGAAAGAAAGAACTGCCTTTTGTCGTCCATTTACGAATACTGTCGTCGATTTTGCTGGTCCGTTCGAAATTAAAAGTTTCACGGGCAGTTATTGTATAATCTCCAAAGGCTAAGTGTGTCTCTTTGTCTGTTTTTCTACGAAGCCGATTCACCTTGACTCTGTTAGCGATTTGTCTACCCCTGCCTTTAGCAGCTTTGGCTCGTTGTATCGCCCGTCGCGGCTGCCCAAGTTGTATAAATTCTGTCAACGGCAGAAATCGACGCAAAAGGGCTTCGTGATAAGGCTGTTGAAAATTATGGTAACCAACACCTGGCATGGCATTTTATCCCGGCTGCAGCACCTCACATGGAGGATTATGGGAGGCATGGGTGAAAAGCATAAAAATGCATATAAAAAAGTTTGCTGGTCAGTTAAACATTCGAAGAGTTTTCAACTATTTGGCAAAAATGTAAGCTAGTCTCAATTCACGTCCTTTTGGTCCTAAGTCAGAAAACGCCAAAGATTTGTCTTCCCTTACTTCAGGGCATTTTCTGATAGGCACACCTATGCTTACCCCTGCTGAGCCCGAAGAGCTGTCTGCACCCCTTAGTATAGCCAATCGATGGCGTAAATTAAAGGCCTTACAGCTGGAATTCTGGCGTCGGTGGAAGCAAGAATATTTAGAAGAGTTAAATAAGTGCAACAAATGGCAACACCCTCAGGTAGACTTAAAAGAAGGCGATCTTGTGGTCCTCAAAAGTTAGAGTTTATCGTGGCAGTAATATCAAGATACGAATCGCTGATTTAAGAACGCAAAATGGCGTAATTACTTGGCTAATCCAAAAAGTTGGTCCTTCTATATAGCGAGCGCCAATAAAACTTTTGTGAAATTCTATCCCCGAAATCACATTTACCCTTAATGTTTATTTGGTTCCAGATCGTCATGACCGGAGTGTTTTTCAATGACAACTATAAGTACCTACTGGATCACAAGTTCCACGCGATTCGACAATGTACGAAATCCATCCATTGCACAGATTCCCATTACTTAAGAACTTACTAAAAGAGTGTACAAAAAAGCTTAGAAAGTTACTGCAGACTCAGAAAACGGCTTCTTTGGAAAAATATCTTAAGGAACTTGATGCAACCCCACAATCAGACTACTCATTATGGCGTGCAGCTAGAAATCTCAAAAGGCCAGTTGTCTCTAAACCACCATTAAGAGACTTGAATGGTAGTTGGGCAAGAAATGATGTTGAGAAAGGAAATCTGTTTGTTAATCATTTAAAAAACGTGTTTACCCCAAACATATCTCACGATATTGCGGCCGAGTTACCACCTGTTGCTGCTAGAGCAGCTGTTCCCCTAAGACTTGAGATAAGAGAAATCGAAAAGGCTATTTGTGATTTAAGCCCCAAGAAGGCTCCTGGTTTTGATAAGATCAGCAACAAAATGCTTCTGGAGCTACCCAGCATAGCAAAGAAAATTATTCTTTTAATTTTTAATGCTATTTTACGACTTGAATACTACCCTCAAGAATGGAAGGTCTCCTTAGTTACGATGATACCAAAGCCAGGAAAAGATCACACCAAAGTTGAGTCATATAGGCCTATCAGCTTATTATCTAATATATCAAAGCTGTTTGAGAAGCTCTTAGCGTCCAAATTAACCCCAATTTTAAATGACAATGGGTGTATACCTAACCATCAATTCGGTTTCAGACGAGAACATAGCACAATTGAACAAACCCATCGGATAGTAAACGCCATAAGAAAAGCCTTTGAAGAAAGAAAATATTGCTCCGCTCTCTTCATCGATGTCTCTCAAGCTTTTGATAAAGTCTGGCATGTAGGTTTGTTACATAAATTGAAGCTGAACCTACCGGTTAACACACACAAGCTGCTTGGTCGGTCGAAAATTTATTCTTAAAGAAGGTGATTTTTTAAGTTCTCCTCAGACAATTGAAGCTGGAGTCCCTCAGGGAAGTATCCTGGGCCCACTTTTGTGTCTTATATATACCTCGGACTTGCCGACAAACAATTACACCCTAACCTCAACTTTTGCTGATGATACAGCTTTCCTAAGCGTACACGAGAACAGTCGTGAAGCATCTTGATACCTGCAGGATCATTTATTTCAACTAGAACTGTGGTTAAAACAATGGAGAATAAAGGTCAATGAGCAAAAATGCGTACATATTACATTTACCTTGCGTCGGGAAACATGCCCCCCTATTAAAATCAATAATCAACTAGTGCCTCAACAATCGCATGTCAAATATCTCGGTATTCATCTAGATCGGCGTTTAACATGGAAATGCCATATAGAAGCAAAATTAACCCAAATGAAACTAAAAGCAATTCAAATTAACTGGCTTATTGGAAGAACTTCTGTTCTTAGTCTCGATTGCAAACTACTACTTTACAACACTATTTTAAAGCCAATCTGGTGCTACGGTATTCAACTATGGGGCACTGCCTCGGCCTCAAATATCGAAAAAATTCAAAGGCGCCAAAATAAAATTCTTGGAATAATCACAGCTGTCCCTTGGTATGTTAAAAACTCAAATATACACAAGGATCTCAATGTGCCACTGGTAAGGACTATTATTACGAAGTATGCGGTAAAATATTTAAAAAGGCTTGAACAACACCCAAATCCACTAGCTCGAAATATTTTAAATGATAGCGGCCACACTCGCTTAAGGAGAAGAGACACTGCAGCACTTACCCATTAAGATGAGCGATAAACACATACATAAATGTAATACAGAACCCGTGATGAAGAAAATTTTTGTGTTGCACTGGCAGGACATAAAATAAAGAATTAGGATAAGATTTGATTAATTATTGTTAGTTGATATTTAATATATGAAGATTCAATAAATAAATAATGAAAAAAAAAGAAAAAAAAAAAAAAGATGACCATCCATCACTTTGCGCGAAGCAGAAGAACTGTAGTGCGTAATTTGAAAATCTGGTTGGTTTTGCACCAAATACACCTAATGTTATGTTTGGACAGTATAAGCCAGATATTGGTTTGATAAAATGCTTGTGCCACCTAATACATTTGGTAGCGTCATTTCGTAATCTTAGATCTTGTTTGATTAGAAGTAATGCACGGCACACTTAAGGAGCTTTAAGTATATTTTCGCGACAACATGCACTCTTTCATTTTGAAAAATTTTGGCATCATAGTAATTTGGAGCCAGAATATTATTGGAAAAAGGGTTTTAAACTAAAAGTTCCTTGGGAGACAGATTATATTTCAAATAGTTATTTTCGTTTTAGTCTTTTCAAATGCTGCTGCGGAAAGAAAATTGAGCAATTTAAACAATTGTACGACAGATTTAAAAAGGAATACAAAGAAATGGTGGATTAAACTTTGAACCTATTCCAATCATTATAAATAAAAATTCGAAGCTTTAAATAGCTAGAAAAAATCAAAAAAGAAATAATCTCAATGTAAATGTGATGTATTTTACTTTGTTTATTTTTTAGTTATAAAAAACTATAAAAAATATGAACGTTTTGTTTTGAACCGTTATTTTTATGAAATAAAAACCGATGGCTAGTAAATTTTTTAAAAAAAAAACGCAAACTCGTGAGTTTGCCAATAATTCTATTTTAATTTGTATTTTCATATGTAATTTTGGCATTATCTATGTGTAATTTACCATTTCGTTGGTGGCAACACTGTACTTATTTCAAATCAACCACCAATTACCAGCAGTGCGCCAAACGTAATTAAAGTGTACCCACCCAGCGGCTTGTGTTTTTGTAACTCAATACATAGTTCAAGGCAGAAAACTTAACTGCAAAGTGGGTTTTGTTTCACCAGACGCGGCTAGTTGAGGAATTGAACAAGCGACAGACGCCCGGCAAAGAATATCGTAGCGCCAACAATTTACCACCGGAACCTGTCGTGAAAGACCCTTAAGATAAGAGATGAAATAAATACTATTCGGCACAAAGAACTTTCACATGAATCTTAACCTCCTAACATAAATTTGTTCTGGCGGGTCTATAATTGCCCCTGCGTTCTACATAGCGTACAAGTTAACGTATGGGTAACACTCCCCAATATTTTCACTAAAAAACTGTCGGGTGTGACAACAAAATTCTAACAAAGTAATTTGATTCCTTTGTTTTTGTTCCTGCAGTTTTATAAATCATTTAAAGACAATATAAGCAAAAAAGTTAGGCTAACATTGCATAATTAGCAGCAAGATTTAAGTCATGTAAGAAGCCTCAAGTAAACTTATTATTTAGTTATTTAGATATTTATTATAATTTACAAGATTTTGTTATTCGTGCTTAATTCCCAATTTTTATCCTTGACAAAAACACTGAAATTCATTGTTGAAGAGATAAGCTGTTCCCATGCGCATTTTACTGGTTGCTTAGGCCATATCGTCAGGAAACTTCATCCAAAGATTGTAGAAAAACTAAAGATATTAAACAAGTAAAACTGTTAAGTGAATATAAATTATAAGCAAAACTCTTACTTGTAACCTTATCAAAGCTTTAACAAAAACCAGCCAATTTGATATGGTTTAACGCTTAACAGTTTTACTTGTTTAATATCTATAGTTTTTCTACAATCTTTGGATGACGTTTCCTGATAATAAATTTCAGTGTTTTTATCAAGAATAAAAATTGGGAATTAAGCAGACTTACAAAATCTTGTAAATTTAATTTTGTATTCCCAAAAATTACTTTAATGATATTTATTATAATTAAAAATACAATAAATCTTAAAGCTAAAGCTAAAGCTAAAGCACTAGCAACTAAGGCTATCGGCTTGTGTTATATGTATATACAAAATACATTTCATACAAAAAGGATAAGCATAAAGTACTTATGCGAACGTTACATTTTGTTTTGTAGCTGAAGATGTTGTAAGAAATCATATGTATTATTTATATTATCCTCTGAACGACATTTAAGAAAATCTATAATACTGTGAGAGTTGCATATTCTTAACCGGGTGTTATAGAGAGCCTGACATTCTAATAGCAGATGAATTGTTGTTGTTGTTATTATAAAATAAATATTCTTTGTAAAATAAAATAAATTTAAATAAAGAAGTTTCAGAATAATACTAAACATAAAAGGCAATCCACTTTATAATAATTTGCACCAAGAAACGGAGTGAGTAATAGCATAAAAATAACTTACACGCTCGAAAATTTGTTTTATAAAACTATGATGTAGCGTATGATAAGGTCGCTCTTGACCGAATCTACATTCTTACTTGTTTATATACTTCTTAAAAAGTGTGTTATTAGGAAAATGTACTTTTTACATCATTATAAGCACATCCGGAATGTTTTATTTCAAAAAGTACAGGTACTCTTATGATTTGAATTGTGTTGTTTTGTTGTTATTTTGATTTGCTGACATTTGCTCAGTAGTATGTGAGTTAACGTGATATCTCCCTCTGTGAAAAAGATTCCATTCATGCAGTTGTCTTGTATGAAGTGCACCCGTAATCATCAAGGGTGAATTCAGTTATTGGTATTGCCATAGAAACATTTCCCATATTGGATTTCATTTGGTTGGACATGCTTTCAGACTCCTTAGATAACCTAATTCAGTTAATTTTTATACTGTGTACTGCACTAAATACACACGCTTTTGTTCTACTAAAATTCAAAAGAAATAGAAACTTATTACGCTAGTTCATGAAAAATAATGTTGGTTCGTATTTTCAAATTTATCAATCTTTTTTTCAAAATAAATATTTGATGCTTTACATATACATTCTTACCTGTGCGAAAGGAGTTATGAAAAAAATTGCAAGAAGTTCTTACATTTCGTAACCTTTTTAACGCATACACCCAGCGGGAAAACTCAGAAGACCTTCTTACTTCAGGCCTTTTTAAAGGCCTGCTTAAAAGATTTTTTGATTCAATTACTATTCTTATCTTACTGCTAAAGAAGGCCTCATAGAAGGCCTCGGCTCTTTCGTATAAAAGATAAGATACACATTCCACACTCGCTTCTATGAGAAGGGAGTAGAGAAGGAGTAACATTTTTTGTATTGTTTTTGCACAAGCAAAAGCAAAATCAATTTTTTTTTGGTCCCGTTAACCTTCTTATGTACCTGCTGAAGAAGGGAGAGCGGAAGGCCTTCTCCGCAATGACAACGTGTGTAAAAAAGATATGAGTATGGAATGGAGCAAGAAGGCCTTGAACATCCAAAAGAAGGGGTACAGAGGCCTTCTAAAAGGCCTCCATACTCCTTCTTTTTCCCGCTGGGCATAAGCTGATAAACACACACACACATACTTTCACATGTCAAGGAAATAAGTGAATATTGTCAATTGCATGCATGTGTGTAGTTAGTTGTTAAAAAAAACACTATTAAACTTAATGGTTGTTTTCTTTCAAATTTTTCCTTTTTTTTCCTTGACACTTTCCGGCATGTAATATTTTATACATCTATTTCTTTTATTTGGCTTTTTTATTTTTGGTAAATGTAGTTGTTGGTTTTCGGTGTTACTGTCGTTTTGACGGTAAATATATTTTACAGCAAATTTAAGCGACATTTTATTTGTCGTTTACTTCGAAATTTTATTGTTCTTATAGAAACATTTATTCGTTGTAAGGATTCTTGTTACAACGTACGACAACATTTTATGGATTTTCTTACATTTGTGAGCACGTGTGTGTGCGTGTAGGTACCCAGCGGTAAAACTCAGAAGACCTTCTTACTTCAGGCCTTTTTAAAGGCCTGCTTAAAAGATATTTTGATTCAATTACTATTCTTATCTAACTGCTAAAGAAGGCCTCATAGAAGGCCTCGGCTCTTTCATATAAAATATAAGATACACCTTCCACACTCGCTTCTATGAGAAGGGAGTAGAGAAGGAGTAACATTTTTTGTATTTTTTTTTTTGGTCCCGTTACCCTTCTTATGTACCTGCTGAAGAAGCAAGAGCGGAAGGCCTTCTCCGCAATGACAACGTGTGTAAAAAAGATATGAGTATGGAATGGAGCAAGAAGGCCTTGTACATCCAAAGAAGGGGTACAGAGGCCTTCTAAAAGGCCTTCCTACTCCTTCTTTTTCCCGCTGGGTATGTAAGTACATTTACCACATATGCACAAATATTTGATCACAATCTAAATATACAAATGTATTTTTACGATATCCACTACCAACACTATTGCAAACGACGTAAACATATACATACTTATTTTTTAAAACAAATTTAGTTGGTGTTAAGACTATAAAATTGCTGTTTTTCCAATTTTATTTTATTTGATTATTTGGTTGGGGTTGCTTTTAAAGTGGCCATAAAGAATGTCCGCAAATCCTTTTTTGACCTCTACATTATTGTGGCAATTCTCACATGTCTTTACGATTCAATGTGATGTCACTTTGTGAAAATATTCCACAATCGCTGAAAGTAAATTTAATAATAATACAAATATTTGTGGTTTAATTCATAATAAAAATATTTCATGCTAGAAACACAACTGGGACGAACGACGAATATTCGTCGTCAGAAATAGAACACATTGGTATGTATGAAAATACACACAATCATTGCGTAGACCGAAATTCGTCGTGCGTAAGGAATTCTGTGATAGGTTTATTTCTTACGGAGACGAACCACAAATAAATTGGGACAGGGACAGCTTACATGATAGCAAAGTCTAATATTTATTAAAAATCGTGAAAACAGAGAAGAATCGCTTCTATTGCGAACTTGGCTAAAATTCGCGAAAAATTGTAAAATTTTAAACAAACACTAAAATTTATTGGAAATCGCTAAATGGGTAAAAAAGAACAAAATGTCGGAAAACAACAAAAAAAAAAATTTACTAAATGGCGAAAATTCGCAAAAATTTGCAAAATTTGAGATCGCATAATCGAAATACAGAACATCAAAATGCTGAGGTATTCCACTTTCGAGTGGATTTGGACTTTAAAACACACGATTAATAGTTTTAAATTATTTTTATGAAGAAAGGAATTTTACAACATGAAAATTAATTAAAATTGTTATTGATAATCTTTCATTCTTGACCGCGGCTGGGGCTCGAACCCTGGCCGGCAGGTTACCATGACATGTTTCGATCGCAACCACTGAAAAAGGTCAACAAGAAAAAGAAAGACAAAAATGAGAAAACAAAAAGATGTACTTTGGACTTTAAGAAGAATTCTTGACAAAAGTACGGAAAAAACAGAAGAAAGGAAAAACATGTAAAATCAATTAAAATGGATAATAATTCAAAAAAGCAAACTTCGATCTACCAAAGGTTAAAACACAATTTGGTTTAAGGATTGATGTTTGACTATTGACGTCCACAGTCGTCGATGGCAAATCCATCTGAGGAGATCGAGTGGTTGAGATCGAAACATGTCATGGTAACCAGCCGGCCAGGGTTCGAGCCCCAGCCCCAGCCACGGTCAAGAATGAAAGATTATCAATAACAATTTTTATTAATTTTCATGTTGTAAAATTCCTTTCTTCATTAAAATAATTTAATGAAAATTAAATTTGATGAACTTAAGCCTGATTAAAATTATTAAAAATTTGGATTAAAAACCATAAATAGTTCAACAAAATAACCACAATACTAATTATTGATTAATAGTTTTTTTATATTTTTTTTGTTGAAATATGTGGTCAACCTATGATTTGATAAATGTTAATAGACAAATAAATTTTAATAAAATTTATTGCTAGTTAAAAAAAGATGAAAATGGATGCATTAAAATAATTTAAAAAGTTAAGAATAATAAATGTTTATAGAATCTAGCGTCCAAGGTATTTATTTTTATAAATTAAAAAAAATTAAAGTCGTTACGCAACGAATTCTTGGTGCTTCGTTTCTTCCCAGTTGTGGTTATACCATCATGTGTAACAGTAACATAAATATTACCAATTAACCTGAAACTTTTAAGTAAAAAAATTAAAGCAATTTAAATATTACAGATATGAAATTGACATTTTAAGTTATTAAAAAATATTTGAGGAACTTTTCTTTTATTTTTAACAATATTCTTAATTAACACGTTTGTTAATTGTCATATTAACAATTTGTTTCAGTTCAAGAAAAACTTTGTGTCAAAAAATTCCAAATAAAATATAAAAAAATCGATATTTTTTGGAATAAATCACTAAAAGAACAAACATTGACGCTTATTAAAAACTATAAGTTATGAACAAATTCTTAAAACTGACCGTATGAGGCATATTGGTAAATTATTGACCGATCTTCCCGAAATTTAGTCATTTCTTTTCCAGTCCTATATACCAAATTTGACCACAATAACAATAAAGTGTTACTCGAGAGTGGGTTTTATAAGGGGGCTCTATATGGCCGGCTCTTTACGAAATTTCTGTATGATTTCTGGTTATATAAAACGCGCAAAATTTAATGGCAATCGGAGCAGTCGCTCCAAATTTATGTTACTTTTTTTTAACAGAAATACCAATTTGTATGGTCTTTGTCACACCATTGGGTCAATTACTCTTTTCCTATTGAACCGCTAGTGATGGATTTCACTTCCACACTGCTTGAACAACTAGAAACAATTTGACATCACAGTTATTATTTCTGTTGAGTATGTTTCCAGCAGACGGACATGACTTAATCGGCTTGGAATCACTCAGGAACCCAAAATATATATTATTTTTGGGTCTTAGACTACTAGTAGTGGAGGGTATAAAAATAGAATTGAGAATTGACTATTTTTTTTATATACATAACTTTAATTAAAATTATACAACTTACATTAACTGTAGCTATAAATTTAGGATGTCGTTAAAAACTGCTTATTGGGTTGGGTATTTGTATACATAATTAAACATTTCTTCTACCTGTTATGTAATGTTTTTCTACAACAAACATTGATATGATAAACTATTCAAATATTGTCAGAAATGTGCAATGATACATAAATTTATAACAAATTTTGTTAACAACTTTAAATGTGAAATAAAAACTTTTTATGCTCTGGTGTGTTTTCCATATCAGTCAGCTTACCATAAAAGATTATAAGGTTGATGATGATGATAATGAGGACATCATCATCAGCACCAGCATCAATGACAATATCTACAACAACCAGAATAGCAACAACAGTTTATGATGTGTAAAAATACTTATTTTTTTATATAAATTTTATGTGTACGGTTGTTAAATTGTACTTTATTTCATGTACTCGTTCAAGAGCATAATAATATTTTGTTAACAAGTTGCAAATACACTGGCAATTGCACTCTTACACACATATCAACATTATAAAACACACACAATTGTACTTGTTCTATTTTTTTTTTTTTTTTTTTTTTTTGTTTACTTAGCTTTTCCACTTGTTTATGCTTTTTTATTTTTCCTTTAACAATGCATACTTAAAGGACAATGTAAATAAAAGAAGATATGAAGAAAAATAAGCTTTTAAGAATTTAGCACTTGCAAACACTAACAAACCAGTACATGAGCACTTATTCATACATACAAATGCGTATATTACATATATAAAGCCATAAAAAAAGAAGTGATGAGCATGAAACAGGTAAAAACTAAAACGATTGTATTGTTTAAGATAAAACAGTCCACAAAAAAACGCTCAGCTAAGCTTTTGCTCCAAACTGTTTGGCCTTCCCTTCAAATCTCCCCGTCGAATCACAAAAGATTTACAAAATCAAATCGCGGTAGAAATAAGAAGAAAATATTTTCAATCAAAAGATTTAACATTCCTGTCTTACTATGTTGAATAACTTAAAAAGATTGTGTCGGACGATAACTCGAACATCATTTTATCGACCCAGCTTTGCCACCCACTCATTAAACAATTATTTGAAATTCTTTGGATTATTTTTAAACCCTAATATTTTTTGTGTAACTTTTGCATAGTTTCATAAAAAAGATCACAAAAAAAAAAACAATTATTCTTGATAAGTAAACTGAAATTTAATGTTGGTGAAAAAGTAAGTTCCTATTCGCATTTCACTTTTCATATTTCAGAATTTCGTTGGAAGTTTTTTAAATTAATTTTTTTTATGACCATTTAAAGTCATATTAAAATAAAATTTTATAGGATCTTTAAAGATTAAACATCATCCAAAATAAAATCACCAAATAAATGTATCGTCATAATTTAATGGAATTAAGAAACCAATTTGTATTCTTTTGCAATCATTGTAACTTGTGGAGCCTTTGAATCAGTTTTAAGTCATGGTACAACAAAATTTTTCTTTTGCTCAAACGTGACTTAACCCATCTTACGCCGACCGATGATTACAATTACCAGCACTCACTTTTTATAACTGACAAATAAATCTTACAGCCGTACCTAAAAAAAGCGGAAAGCGTTTTCTAGCTGTCAAAAACTCTCATGCCCATACAAATTGTATGAAGCATCCCTAAACAGCGCGGCTCTTTAGAAACCGCATTATTTCAACTATTTTGTCAGATTTCCCTCTTTCTACTTCTTTCTCTCAATTACAAACTTGCTAACCAAAGTAGAGAGAGAACATATTACTTGCCAGCTACACTAACAAACAAAACACAGCTTATATTAAATGAGAAAAACTTGAAATTTTTGCAACCACAATTTGGAAAATCTTCTCGGGATTGCATCAGGTTCTGATAAGTCCATCACTAAAAGAAGAGCCAGTTACACTTTTTGAGGCCTCTGTTACCAGTTTACGTTCTTTCCACAGATTGTGTATGACATCTTTTGCCATCATTTTAAAGTCCTTTTAGAAATATGTCAAAGAGCCGGCGATGCTGTAACCTGACACCAGTGTTGCCGTTAGGATACGAAAGATACATTTTTCGTATCTTTTGACTTCTTCAGGTATCATGTATAATCCTGACATGTACAGAAACAAAAAATTTGAACATTTTTAGCCAACTTAAACTTATTAAGACTGATCATCGTCACCGACTCAATACTAATACAATAGCATCCAAGACGCATTGACTAAAAGGTGAGGTCAACTATACAACAACACTGCTTCTGTGGTCGGATTGTCAAAAATATTGCTATTAAAAAAGGTTAGATTACATAAAAAATTAGTTTGCATACACACTTTGACAAGACGACCACCGAAAAGTCATGACTTGACCCCACCTTCTAGTGAATTCGCCTTGATAGCAGCTTTAATAATGTTGAAAGAAAACCTTAAGGGGTTGCAACATACGATCCACCTAAATCGATGATTACTAGTAGTGCGAAGTTGTTCTGAGGATATATGAACATCATTTATATTTTCAGGAAATTAATATGAACGTTGATATTATCGCCTAAGTATAAACGCCTAAACTCGTATATTAATTTTTACAAAAATGAATTTGTTTTGATAACATTCAAAGATAATTACATATAATTAATTTTAAAGTTTGGTTAGTGTATTTTTAAAAATTACATATTCACGTAATACATATTTATGACTTAAATAAATATAAAAATGAATTTAAACGAAATCATTTTCTTTGTAATATGCATATAAATATGAAACAAAAATGTTATGTTAATAAATATTAAACGTTAAAAATGGATTTTCAATTTTTTTTCAAAACGTATCTTTTTGGGAAAAAGTGTATCTTTTTGGAAACTAAAATGTATCTTTCTCGAAATTTCACTGGCAACACTGCCTGACACTCATCTCACACAATAGTTTCGGTTAATTCTCTAGCACAGACGTTGTTGAGAGTTTAAAAATACTGCTTTAACCGCTGCCTATCGCTTGTGAACATTCGATCTGAATTTATTCATGTTGAAAGTGAGAGGTACGACTTCGACAGGAAGGTTATTACACTTAAAAGAAAAATGAATCCATCCGTACTCAAATCAATCCGAAGCGGTATTAATAGTACAGTGAGTACGGATTTTCTTGAATCAAGTACAGAACGATTGATTTTAGTACGGATTATTAATCACAAAATACTTTAATTATCCATATTCAATCC
This sequence comes from Pollenia griseotomentosa, assembly GCA_963931875.1. NCBI lineage: Eukaryota > Metazoa > Arthropoda > Insecta > Diptera > Polleniidae > Pollenia > Pollenia griseotomentosa. The sequence continues at coordinate 146,996,969 of OZ007563.1, forward strand.
CGATTTCGTACTTGAGATAATCCGAAAATGAGATTGATTTAAGTGAAACTAAGACTGAATCAATCTCAAAATGCGCTTGATTCAAGAATTATAACATTATTTTGATCCGAATTCGTGCTTAAAATAATCCGAAAATGAGATTGATTTTAGTAAATAAGAGGGAAACAATCTCAAAATGCGCTTGATTCAAGTATTATAAAGTTGGTTTTATCCCGAATTAGAAAGAAAAAATTATTATGATTGATTTACTTACACGTTTTACACCTTACAGAATAATAAAACATCAACATCATACCCGATATGGTTTTTACTTTAGAAATCTTATGTAGATGTTTAACTAAAAATATAAACTAAATGAGAAGCAAGAGTTCAAATTTACTTTTTAGCCCTTCGTGGTACACATGAGTCTGGCCAGACCTTTTTTCAATGTGTATAGAAAATGAAAACATGCACAAGCCGGGGAGGCTTAAACACAACGAAAAGCTTAATTTTTTTAAACTTAATTTAAGAGTTTTTTACTTATTTCAAGAAATTTTAGGATTGATTTTCGAAAGTAATAAAGTGTTATTCGTACTTGAATTTTCGAGTACGACTCGTACTTAAAGTAATCATAAAAAACTTGATTTATCCCGTATATGTTTGACTCCTTTCTTAAAAGATGCCTTTTTCTTTAACCACTTTGACAAGAAGCAATTGCAAATTTTCTGATATGCTACGGATTCTTACGTAAAGTATTAGAATACGATTCTCAAGTCAGGCAAATTGCCAGCCACCGCACAACAAGACAGTCATTTTAATTTCGCCACCAAAAAAACTATTTTTCTAATAGGTCCGGAATAATTGGTAGGTCCCGAAACACAACCATCTAAAGCATAACAAACACACCATTGTAACGGTCTCCCCAAATACTCCTTTAAAAATTGATTCACACTAACCTTCCAACCGGTGTTAGTTTCAGTTCCGTCACACCCAATGCAAATCACGTTATCTAAAGTCCAACCTTAACGCTCTAATAAAGTTGTGATCGAAGTTAGAATTTCCTTAGCATTGTCACTGCTTTGTGTTGTGTGTGCATTATAAATTGATCAGGGTTCTGTTAAAATCGGGATGTGCTCTTCTAAAATTGTTTTGCGATGGTAGCGATCCGCTATTTTCTCATGTTACAGATTCTTGTCTTTTCGTCAGAGATGCCAACTATTTAATGGCAAAACGTGCCGACCTAGCAGTCAAAAAGAGCTAAAAAGTGCTAAATTTAAAAATTAAAGATTTATTTATTATTCATGTTTGTACTTCAAACTCATTTATATTAAAAAAAAATTAATATACATATTAATGTTTAATAAAATGACTACTTAAAAATTTTGTGCAAATATTTACATACATTACAATATGTAACATTTCAATAAAGATAATTAAAAATATGAAAAGGCATTTTCAAAAAGTGTTAATTTTTTATATAAAATTTTAAATTTTTATTTGTTTCAATTGAATTTATTTTTAAAAACACGCTTGCTTCGCAAAGGTTATTTTCATTGCTAAAAACGGTGCATGAACTGGCGAATATAAAGCAAGATTTACGTGTGCAATTTGCGATTCTGTCGGAACATCTGGCAAAAATGATATATCTGGTTGGGATAGTACAACATCGTTAAATGGCGCCATACATTTCAAATGTTTTTGAGTCTCCGAATGGCGTATTTAATGAACATGTTTAGCTTTTATTATAATAATTATTATAATCAATAACACTGTGCATGAAATTGACACTTTTTTTTTATGACAAGCCGGGCACATGGCGTTTTCACATAATTCGGGGACGCTGAATCCAGTGGTGCCCTCGGTTTTTTCAGATTGGCTCTGGTTTTCGAGATATACCGTTATTTCGAAAATGGAGGAGGTTGCACAACATATATTCGCGTAACTCAAAAACGGTTTAGTTTATTGAAATTACTAAAAAAACCGAAATTCCGCAATAAAATTTCATTTCAGAAAAGTAAAACTCTTTTTCTAATATGAGTAGTCGTTTTTGAAACATAATTTTTTTTTAAAAAAAAAAATTAATTTTTTATCAAAATTTCGAAATTTTTGTTTTTTAAAAATTCATACAAAATTAAAAAATGCAGCTAGGCTTCTAATTTTTTGCAGACTTATAAAAAACGAAGCTACAAACAAAACAAGCCATAAATGATTAAAATCTGTTTGCAACTTTTGATTTTATTCACAAAAGTCGACAAATTTTAATTCATTTATGAATTTCCCTTAGGGGGCTCCCATACAAATATTGCGTTTTATGAAATTCTTAAATGAATTAAAATTTGTCGACTTTTGTGAATAAAATCAAAAGTTGCAAACAGATTTTAATCATTTATGGCTTGTTTTGTTTGTAGCTTCGTTTTTTATAAGTCTGCAAAAAATTAGAAGCCTAGCTGCATTTTTTAATTTTGTATGAATTTTTAAAAAACAAAAATTTCGAAATTTTGATAAAAAATTAATTTTTTTTTTAAAAAAAAAATTATGTTTCAAAAACGACTACTCATATTAGAAAAAGAGTTTTTTTTTTCTGAAATGAAATTTTATTGCGGAATTTCGGTTTTTTTAGTAATTTCAATAAACTAAACCGTTTTTGAGTTACGCGAATATATGTTGTGCAACCTCCTCCATTTTCGAAATAACGGTATATCTCGAAAACCAGAGCCAATCTGAAAAAACCGCGGGCACCACTGGATTCAGCGTCCCCGAATTATGTTAAAACGCCATGTGCCCGGCTTGTCAGTTTTTTCAACTAGCATAGTGTAATTATTGAATTGTAATATGTATTTGCATACAGCTTTCGACGGATCTTTTGTTGGTTAAATTCATTTTTCATACACAGGATTTGATTCCCAAACCTTCCTATACTTTTGGCCGTAGCAAAAAATGTGAACGCATATTTAATTGAACTAAAGACGAAACAATGGGGTAAAAACGGGAGTATTTACTGAAAGATGTAAAAAGCGCCAAACGTTCCAATATCACTTCTGAAAAGAGCCTGTGTTAGCTCTTTTTTAAAAAAGAGCTAACGTGTAGCAAATTCAAAAAAAATTTTATATTTTTCATATAAATCAATATGGTCGTTATGTTCAGTCGCTTGGAAATTTGACAGGGCTTAGCTCGTCGGAATTGGGAGGGTTCTTGAACATATCTGACCCTTAATAACTACACAAACAAAAGAATAATATTTCCAAGACTTTGCTAACAAAAAAAAAAAATCATTAATTTGGGCTATTGCAAAACTAATTTTAAGAATTCAATTAAAATATCCATAACGATGTGATAGGTGTATTTACCACAATTAACACTTTCTGAATTAGCCCACACTCATTTACCTAAAATACCACAGTGTTAATCATTCTATGCTAGGCATTTTCCCTTAAAAGTTCATTAAAATTTAACAACTTCCAATCCGTAATATCTGGCTTGTTGTCAGCATTTCCAAATAAATAAACTACTACTCCATTACGTCCAGTTCAGCCATTTCAATTCTCTTACAATTTATTTATATCCAGTTTCTTAAAATTACAACAAAATAAATTTCTAAAATTATTATATATTATATGTTTCCTTAAACTTCATTAAAAAAAAAACAATATTTAAAACAAAATCTTGTAAAATGATCAATCCATTAATTACTTTTTCTATTAATCGATAGCATGTTAAATAAATACGTCTGTATATTATAACTTACAGTTTCCATTGATTGATACCCTCTATTTTTACACCTTCTTATTTCGTAACTGGTGGTTTGAGCTCAAAACATCCATAACACGTAACTTGGAACGAAAAAGAAAATCGTTAGTAAAAGCATATTAAAAATTTTAAAAACATTAAGATATAATATACGATTGATTATTTGTCTAACATGCCAGAACAAATAATTTTATATTTAAATCTAGATTTAAGTTATTTATTTATGTTAGAATATTTATAAAAAAAAATAATGTAGGGTACATGTTAATTTACCATTCTGTCACTGCTAAATTTTAATAAATTATATATTTATGTAATTGCATGTGTAAATTTAACAGTGCGATGGCAAAATAACAGTTTTCTTAAAATGTATAACAGTTGATATGTTAAGAGATACTCTCTTTATATAAATAAATAAATTCATATGCGTAATTTACATTTCATTAAATTACACAGGTTATTGTTTTTATTAAGTTCTTTTCAAAATTCAATTTACCACTTGCCAAAGCTTTTTGTTAAAATGATGACGTCATACCTTATCGTCTTGTTATTTCTTTCTTTTTTTCTTTTTAAATTAATTTGCCATTTCGTTTGCTAATTCAATTCTTTGAATAAAAAAAAATTATACATGCACCTATGTTCAATTAATAAGCATATATAAATTAATCAAGTGAGATGTAAAACATTACATAGATGATGAAATACTTGAATTAACTATATGATCACATGATATTTAGTAGACGTGATAAAACTTTTTAGGTTATGATAAAATTAATATTAATCAAACTTAGTTAAATCGATGTAAAATTATTCGGTTGATGTAATTAAGATTTTAGACGTATCAATGCAATCCACTTTTTAAACACAATTTTATTTTTTTACAATTAATTTGCCCAGTCGGCAATATTTCTTCCTTCACGTATTTTATTTTTGTTTGCTTTTCCAGTGATGGTTTTTTTTTTTTCTTTTTTTTGCATTTGACTTCTGCTCAAACTGAATATCAATGGACGGATTTTGAACCGTGATCACGTTTTGCGAATGATACAAAAAGATTCCTTTATTAAAACCCTATTAAAATTATTAATACACTATATCAAATAAATTTTAAAATTTGGAATTATTTTAATTGCTCTTACCAATTTAATTGGGTTTTATTCAAACAGTTAATTTGTTTGTTTTGAAGATTCGAAGTAAAATGTGTCGTTATTATACCGATGAAATATATTAATTCTAAATACTGTTGTATTTATGAACACAATTAATTTTAGAAAACAATTTTCCTCTTTTTAGAATTTTTTCTTCTTTAAGGTAATTTTAAAAAGCAACTTTACACTCTCGAGTTTAAGAATAAAAAGGCAAAATGAACGAAAACTTTGCTTAAGCTCTACCTCTCGTTCAAGCTTCGATATTCATTTAATGCTTGCTTGAAATTTATCGTTTACCAACTAATAGCCAATGATGTCAACTCATTAATTAATGTTATAATGATATCATATGTCATGACATTAATAATTGTTGTAGGCAATCATGTTAATCATTGCCTAAATAATTAATTATTAATGTTGCACTATACAAAATACTTTATGGCACCATAATATTACTTAATAAAGATTTTAAAATAATATTATATAAACTAATATGTGTTGTAAGTATTATAAATAGTAAAATTTAATATTATAAACTTTCATATTAATTCGAATGAGAATTAAATTCCCAGATCCTATTTAATATTATAAATACATACATAACTATTTTCTTTTTTCCTATTTGTCAAAGTATCGATAATTTTCAAAATCTGTTACAAAACCTTCTGTGTAGAACTAAGTTACTTAGGGCGAAAATAAGGACAATCAGATTTTGATAATTTTACCTTCGTGGGGCTCGACTACACCCTGAGAATTATTAATTAATCCGGGCTATATTAAATTTGAATGCTTCATATTGGCTTAAGGTCCTTTGCATGATACATTCCAATATATTTACCAGAAGGAGTCTCAAGCTCATAACATGATGTTCCAACCTTCTTTCTGATCTTACATTTAACATATGGTGGAAGTAACTTAGCATTTATCCCTTTTGACATGTCAGACTGCTGAAAATTCTTTCTCAAAACATCCTGCCCTGGTTTATATAATATATCCCTGCTTCTTAAATTATATCTCTTAGAAGCCTTTTCGTGTGCGATAATTAGGTTTTCCCTTACTTTTTCATGAAGAGTTGACATTCGACAATCATTAGGGACCACATTCATTTGAGGTTCATTAACGGAATTAAGATTCTGTAGAATTGCATAGGCGGATCCATGAGTTATCATATTGTAACCAAAGGTACAAAAATATGGTGAACATTTTATTGCATCATGATAATCGCTTCTTAATATATTTGCTATTTTGGAAACATGAGTATCCCATTTATCTTGTTTTTGTGTTATCAACACACGAAGTTTAACTAAGAACTCACGATTCGTCCTTTCGGAAACATTCGCCTGCGGGGAATATAAAGCCGTTTTTATATGGGTTACACCGTGAGCTCTTAAAAAGTCGGACATTTGTGATGATACAAATTGTCTGCCATTATCCGAGTGGATATACTGTGGAATGCCAAATTGGTGAAAAATGTTTTCCTCTAAATACTTTATTATGGCAGAACTAGTGGCCTTTTTAAGTGGCTTTAAAAATATATATTTAGTAAAATGGTCTATGGCCACGAAAACCGAGGAATTACCCATTTTTGTTCGAGGATAAGGTCCCAACAGATCCATGTATATTCTCTGAAATGGGCGTTCAGTAATAATTTGTCTACCCATAGGTGGCCTAAGTGTTTGGTTGGTTGGCTTAACAAGTTTACATATTTCACAGTTGGATATAAATTCTTTAATATCAAGTGTCATTTTCGGCCAAAAATATTTTTCCCGAATTCTATTTAAGGTCTTCGCAAAACCTCCGTGGCAAGATAAGGAAACATGATTTAGTTCAATTGCTTGTTGGCAAAGTTCCTTTGGAAGCCATAATCTCCACAAGGACATTTCATCGACATATTCACCCTTGCGAAACTTAACCCTTTGGTAAATATATCCATCAGAAACTAAAGTGTCAGGAAAACTTTCGGGATTTTCAGAAATTTCGGTTCTTAACTTAACATAGTCTTTTGAATTAAAGCTCTCAGAATTAAGGTCAATCTCAGAATGCAAGGGTGGAAAAGAAATTCCATCTACGTCTAACCTTGATAAGGCATCAGGTACTACGTTTGCTGAACCCTTTCTGTACTCTACTTTGAAATCAAAACTTTGTAACTTTAAACTCCAGCGGCCTAAACGACCAGACAAATCCTTCTGGGACATTAGCCAGCGAAGGCTGGAATGGTCAGTGACTTTCTTAAACGGGAGACCTTCCACATATGGACGAAATCTTTTTAGGCACACTATAGCGGCAAGACACTCGAGCTCTGTAACAGTGTAATTTTTCTGGTTTTTATTTAATTTTTGCGAAACATATGCTATAGGGTGTTCTTTGCCTTCCTCATCCTTCTGCGTCAGTACCCCACCCACACCTACTCGTGATGCATCACACTGGATGGTGAATGGACGATTAAAATCAGGCTGAACAAGAACAGGGGCAGACGTTAAAGCCTCCTTTAATTTAGCAAATGCTGCTTCTGCTTCCGGGGACATGTGAAATTCTTTTCCCTTCTTTAAACAGTCAGTAAGCGGCGCTGCCAAGTCTGCAAAGTTAGGTATAAATTGCCGGTACCAGCCTGTCATGCCTATATATCTTCTGATTTGCCTCTGACTCCTAGGTAATGGAAAATCTACTATCGCTTCTATTTTAGACTTATCTGTCCTCAAACATCCCTGTCCCAGTATGTATCCCAGATACTTGATCTCCTTTTGGCAAAAGCGACTTTTCTCCACATTGATTGTTAAATTTGCACCCTTGAGACAGTTGGCAACCTCTCGCAACATATAAATATGGGTTTCAAAATCCTTCGTACAAACCAATAAGTCATCGAGATAAATGAAGACGTTTTCACGGAGCCGGCTAGGTATAGTCTTGCCCATCAAACGACTCATTCTTTGTGCGGCGTTACACAGCCCGAAAGGCATAACTGTAAAATGATACAGTGGCCGACCAGATACTGCGAATGCTGTCTTTTCTTTGGAACACTCATCTAAAGGTATTTGCCAAAATGCATCTTTAAGATCAATACCTGTTATGTAGTGAGTATCCTGCAAACGACTCAAAAGTCCATTAATATGTGGCAATGGATAAGCATCCTTTTTTGTTAATGTGTTCAATTTTCTAGAGTCGAGACAAAGTCGTATCTTACCAGGTTTTCTAACCAAAACTATGGGGCTACAATATGGACTGTTGCTTTCCTCAATTACTCCTAATCGTAACATACGGTCTAACTCGGTATAAGCCTCTGCCTGTCTAGGGGGTGATAACGGATAATGCTTTATCTTAAAAGGTAAGGAATTTCCCGTGTCTATAATATGAGTCTCTAATGAAGTGCGGCCTAAACCCAGCTTACTAAATGCGGGAAATTCTTCAACTACACGCTTCAATTCAAAAAGTTCTATATCCGATAGACCGTGAATATTACTATTACTATATGTTTTACTATCAAGTGAAATATCTGAAACAAAAAGTTGGGGAGCTATATCAAAACTTTTCCAGAAGTTTATACCCAAATAAACGGATTGCTTTAATTTAGGAGCTAAATAGTAAAGAATATTTCTTGTTGAATTCTTGTAAGTAGTTGGTATTTCTAGAAAACCAATGACATTTTGTTTACCACCATCTGCCGTCTTCAACGTGGTAAAAGTTGGTGTATAACTCAATTGAAGTCTTGTTAGAAGTTCAATAGAGCCTTTACCTAGTACACTTATTGATGCCCCGGAATCAAGTAAACCAAACAATTCAACAGTGCCTAGATAAATTTTCGCGTAAGGCCTATTATCTCTTACCTCATCCAATACCGTCGTCTCAACTATTCTCGCAAACGCCCTTCTTTTCTTGTATCTTTCCCTACATTTTTTTATTTTCCTAGAAACAAAACTTTCCTTAAAATCTCGTGCTCTTGTTTGCTCATATCGTAATTTCCTTTCATGAAATGAATCGGTGTTTATGTTGCCATCGTTTGCCTCCGGAAATTTAATATTCTCAACAGAATTCTTCAAAATTGTTATATTACTATCGTCTGCTTTATTCGAACCTAGACTATTAACCTGACCGAAAAAATTTGTATTTGAGGGATTTTTGGGGGAGAACGAGGAACCCTCTTCTACTCGTTCGTGTTCCTGTTTTTCGAGTGCTTTTTGCACTGCGGTGTAGTTATGTTTTTCTCTCCACATCTAAAGCAGAAAAGGTTGCGTTTTTCAACTGGGCAATCGTAAAAGGAATGACCAATTTGGTCACAGTTCCAGCACTTATAGTGCCTTGTATCTAAGTCCTTACGTTCCTTATTATGGTTAGCCTGATATTTAAGTGCCGCTATTTCCTCATCCTCGTCAAATATTGCATCAATATTATCGGTGGTTTCTAACTCTGATACCTGCTTTTTTTGAAATCTCAATTGTTGCTGCCTACTAACATATTTCTCAGCCTTCCTAGCACAATCTCTTAAGTGGTCTAAGCTAAAGAGATCTGTAGCAAATAAAAGTGAACCGAGAGATTCCTTTACATTATTCTTAATAAGATCTATTAATTTAGTCTCATTCATAGGCTGTGAAAGACGAACATTCATTGCTATAATATCCGAGTAATAATCGTCAAAGCTTTCTTTTGGCATTTGCCGACGTTCTATCATGCGCACGAGCTTGTCACAATCGTTTTCTAATTTCCCAAACTGCTTTGTTAACGCAAACTTAAGTTCGTCAAAAGTAGCATTTGGGTGTTGTTTCAAAAACGACCAAAACCAAGTATCAGCCTTGCCCTTCAGAAGAGTGTGAAAATTTGAACTGATATAACTGTCTGTGCTATGATACCTCTCTTTGAGTGTATTGACTTTAAAAAGAAAATCGTTGACGTCATCTGAGCCATCATAAGTGACGTTCCACTTCTCAATTCTAACGGAGTCATTTGAGGATGCACTCCTGCCAGATTCGGTATTGATACTGTGGTTGTGAAAGGAGTTATTGTAAGAAGTATTTCCATTAACGACAGGATTATTGGGATTCGGTGGCTGATTAATATATGGGTTAGAATTTCTGTTAACAGTTCCTAAAAGAGAATGTCTCAAACTTGAAATTTCGCCCATAAATGCGTTGTGGTTTAAAGTTAAAACACGTTCTAGTCTTGTGGTTAAATTATTTAAATCATTTGCGTTACTCATACCCGGTTGCACTTGTTGGGACCCACTGGTAGGTAAATTGCTACCCTCATTTTCATTACCCATGTTAACAGCCGACTCTGCCGGATGTAACGAAGCTGGTAAATTAACGTCTCTAAATTGTGCCATTATTGGACCTTGAGCAATTCTCGATCTTGAATCAGAGGGGTTATTTAAGTTTTCCTTAGACTGTACAGAAAAGTTGGGATTTCGGGTCCTAGATCTAGTTAAAATGGGACTTTGGCTAATGCGTGGTCTAGGAATAAAAGGATTATCAGAATTCTCATCAAATGTATAATCTACCTGACTATCACTGGTAGGTTCTTCAACATCCTTTGATTTCCCTTTTCTTTTTGACATTACCTAACATAAAACAAAAAAAAAATACTAAAAAAAGCTATGCTAACAAAAATAATAAAAAAAACCAATAATAATTTAGAAATGCTGAAACAAAGCTTCAATTACGGATAACTACAGATATTTTATAAGAATTCCCCCTCCAAGCACTTGGTAAACTTGTTGACTATATTCTATTGTTGCTGATGAGATTTTCTATTTTAATAGAACAATTCATGACTTACCTAAAATATGAATCAACCTATTGAAAATAACATGAAAAGATTTAATTTTATCAGTTCAAAGTAGCGGGATCTAGATTTAATTTTAACTAAATATCAAACGACTTACTTTTGTACACTGTTAAATAGAGAGCCTAAATTTGACTTATCACCGCAATATGGATACACTGTATCCATAATGTCTTGTAAAAAGTAAAAACAAATATATTAAAAGAATAGCAAAATGCGATTTTAAATCCGATTTAATACAATAAACTCAGATTAAGACTAATCTTACTATAACTTAAAAGTTGAATTCGACATCCTTGCCGAACCCGTTGGGCGCCATTTTATTTATGTAGCAAATTCAAAAAAAATTTTATATTTTTCATATAAATCAATATGGTCGTTATGTTCAGTCGCTTGGAAATTTGACAGGGCTTAGCTCGTCGGAATTGGGAGGGTTCTTGAACATATCTGACCCTTAATAACTACACAAACAAAAGAATAATATTTCCAAGACTTTGCTAACAAAAAAAAAATCATTAATTTGGGCTATTGCAAAACTAATTTTAAGAATTCAATTAAAATATCCATAACGATGTGATAGGTGTATTTACCACAATTAACACTTTCTGAATTAGCCCACCCTCATTTACCTAAAATACCACAGTGTTAATCATTCTATGCTAGGCATTTTCCCTTAAAAGTTCATTAAAATTTAACAACTTCCAATCCGTAATATCTGGCTTGTTGTCAGCATTTCCAAATAAATAAACTACTACTCCATTACGTCCAGTTCAGCCATTTCAATTCTCTTACAATTTATTTATATCCAGTTTCTTAAAATTACAACAAAATAAATTTCTAAAATTATTATATATTATATGTTTCCTTAAACTTCATTAAAAAAAAAACAATATTTAAAACAAAATCTTGTAAAATGATCAATCCATTAATTACTTTTTCTATTAATCGATAGCATGTTAAATAAATACGTCTGTATATTATAACTTACAGTTTCCATTGATTGATACCCTCTATTTTTACACCTTCTTATTTCGTAACTGGTGGTTTGAGCTCAAAACATCCATAACACGTAACTTGGAACGAAAAAGAAAATCGTAAGTAAAAGCATATTAAAAATTTTAAAAACATTAAGATATAATATACGATTGATTATTTGTCTAACATGCCAGAACAAATAATTTTATATTTAAATCTAGATTTAAGTTATTTATTTATGTTAGAATATTTATAAAAAAAAATAATGTAGGGTACATGTTAATTTACCATTCTGTCACTGCTAAATTTTAATAAATTATATATTTATGTAATTGCATGTGTAAATTTAACAGTGCGATGGCAAAATAACAGTTTTCTTAAAATGTATAACAGTTGAAATGTTAAGAGATACTCTCTTTATATAAATAAATAAATTCATATGCGTAATTTACATTTCATTAAATTACACAGGTTATTGTTTTTATTAAGTTCTTTTCAAAATTCAATTTACCACTTGCCAAAGCTTTTTGTTAAAATTATGACGTCATACCTTATCGTCTTGTTATTTCTTTCTTTTTTTCTTTTTAAATTAATTTGCCATTTCGTTTGCTAATTCAATTCTTTGAATAAAAAAAAATTATACATGCACCTATGTTCAATTAATAAGCATATATAAATTAATCAAGTGAGATGTAAAACATTACATAGATGATGAAATACTTGAATTAACTATATGATCACATGATATTTAGTAGACGTGATAAAACTTTTTAGGTTATGATAAAATTAATATTAATCAAACTTAGTTAAATCGATGTAAAATTATTCGGTTGATGTAATTAAGATTTTAGACGTATCAATGCAATCCACTTTTTAAACACAATTTTATTTTTTTACAATTAATTTGCCCAGTCGGCAATATTTCTTCCTTCACGTATTTTATTTTTGTTTGCTTTTCCAGTGATGGTTTTTTTTTTCTTTTTTTTGCATTTGCCTTCTGCTCAAACTGAATATCAATGGACGGATTTTGAACCGTGATCACGTTTTGCGAATGATACAAAAAGATTCCTTTATTAAAACCCTATTAAAATTATTAATACACCATATCAAATAAATTTTAAAATTTGGAATTATTTTAATTGCTCTTACCAATTTAATTGGGTTTTATTCAAACAGTTAATTTGTTTGTTTTGAAGATTCGAAGTAAAATGTGTCGTTATTATACCGATGAAATATATTAATTCTAAATACTGTTGTATTTATGAACACAATTAATTTTAGAAAACAATTTTCCTCTTTTTAGAATTTTTTCTTCTTTAAGGTAATTTTAAAAAGCAACTTTACACTCTCGAGTTTAAGAATAAAAAGGCAAAATGAACGAAAACTTTGCTTAAGCTCTACCTCTCGTTCAAGCTTCGATATTCATTTAATGCTTGCTTGAAATTTATCGTTTACCAACTAATAGCCAATGATGTCAACTCATTAATTAATGTTATAATGATATCATATGTCATGACATTAATAATTGTTGTAGGCAATCATGTTAATCATTGCCTAAATAATTAATTATTAATGTTGCACTATACAAAATACTTTATGGCACCATAATATTACTTAATAAAGATTTTAAAATAATATTATATAAACTAATATGTGTTGTAAGTATTATAAATAGTAACATTTAATATTATAAACTTTCATATTAATTCGAATGAGAATTAAATTCCCAGATCCTATTTAATATTATAAATACATACATAACTATTTTCTTTTTTCCTATTTGTCAAAGTATCGATAATTTTCAAAATCTGTTACAAACGGGAAAAATTACGTGGCAGGAGTAATTAAAAAGATTAAAAAGAAATTTATCGTTTACCAACTAATAGCCAATGATGTCAACTCATTAATTAATGTTATAATGATATCATATGTCATGACATTAATAATTGTTGTAGGCAATCATGTTAATCATTGCCTAAATAATTAATTATTAATGTTGCACTATACAAAATACTTTATGGCACCATAATATTACTTAATAAAGATTTTAAAATAATATTATATAAACTAATATGTGTTGTAAGTATTATAAATAGTAAAATTTAATATTATAAACTTTCATATTAATTCGAATGAGAATTAAATTCCCAGATCCTATTTAATATTATAAATACATACATAACTATTTTCTTTTTTCCTATTTGTCAAAGTATCGATAATTTTCAAAATCTGTTACAAAACCTTCTGTGTAGAACTAAGTTACTTAGGGCGAAAATAAGGACAATCAGATTTTGATAATTTTACCTTCGTGGGGCTCGACTACACCCTGAGAATTATTAATTAATCCGGGCTATATTAAATTTGAATGCTTCATATTGGCTTAAGGTCCTTTGCATGATACATTCCAATATATTTACCAGAAGGAGTCTCAAGCTCATAACATGATGTTCCAACCTTCTTTCTGATCTTACATTTAACATATGGTGGAAGTAACTTAGCATTTATCCCTTTTGACATGTCAGACTGCTGAAAATTCTTTCTCAAAACATCCTGCCCTGGTTTATATAATATATCCCTGCTTCTTAAATTATATCTCTTAGAAGCCTTTTCGTGTGCGATAATTAGGTTTTCCCTTACTTTTTCATGAAGAGTTGACATTCGACAATCATTAGGGACCACATTCATTTGAGGTTCATTAACGGAATTAAGATTCTGTAGAATTGCATAGGCGGATCCATGAGTTATCATATTGTAACCAAAGGTACAAAAATATGGTGAACATTTTATTGCATCATGATAATCGCTTCTTAATATATTTGCTATTTTGGAAACATGAGTATCCCATTTATCTTGTTTTTGTGTTATCAACACACGAAGTTTAACTAAGAACTCACGATTCGTCCTTTCGGAAACATTCGCCTGCGGGGAATATAAAGCCGTTTTTATATGGGTTACACCGTGAGCTCTTAAAAAGTCGGACATTTGTGATGATACAAATTGTCTGCCATTATCCGAGTGGATATACTGTGGAATGCCAAATTGGTGAAAAATGTTTTCCTCTAAATACTTTATTATGGCAGAACTAGTGGCCTTTTTAAGTGGCTTTAAAAATATATATTTAGTAAAATGGTCTATGGCCACGAAAACCGAGGAATTACCCATTTTTGTTCGAGGATAAGGTCCCAACAGATCCATGTATATTCTCTGAAATGGGCGTTCAGTAATAATTTGTCTACCCATAGGTGGCCTAAGTGTTTGGTTGGTTGGCTTAACAAGTTTACATATTTCACAGTTGGATATAAATTCTTTAATATCAAGTGTCATTTTCGGCCAAAAATATTTTTCCCGAATTCTATTTAAGGTCTTCGCAAAACCTCCGTGGCAAGATAAGGAAACATGATTTAGTTCAATTGCTTGTTGGCAAAGTTCCTTTGGAAGCCATAATCTCCACAAGGACATTTCATCGACATATTCACCCTTGCGAAACTTAACCCTTTGGTAAATATATCCATCAGAAACTAAAGTGTCAGGAAAACTTTCGGGATTTTCAGAAATTTCGGTTCTTAACTTAACATAGTCTTTTGAATTAAAGCTCTCAGAATTAAGGTCAATCTCAGAATGCAAGGGTGGAAAAGAAATTCCATCTACGTCTAACCTTGATAAGGCATCAGGTACTACGTTTGCTGAACCCTTTCTGTACTCTACTTTGAAATCAAAACTTTGTAACTTTAAACTCCAGCGGCCTAAACGACCAGACAAATCCTTCTGGGACATTAGCCAGCGAAGGCTGGAATGGTCAGTGACTTTCTTAAACGGGAGACCTTCCACATATGGACGAAATCTTTTTAGGCACACTATAGCGGCAAGACACTCGAGCTCTGTAACAGTGTAATTTTTCTGGTTTTTATTTAATTTTTGCGAAACATATGCTATAGGGTGTTCTTTGCCTTCCTCATCCTTCTGCGTCAGTACCCCACCCACACCTACTCGTGATGCATCACACTGGATGGTGAATGGACGATTAAAATCAGGCTGAACAAGAACAGGGGCAGACGTTAAAGCCTCCTTTAATTTAGCAAATGCTGCTTCTGCTTCCGGGGACATGTGAAATTCTTTTCCCTTCTTTAAACAGTCAGTAAGCGGCGCTGCCAAGTCTGCAAAGTTAGGTATAAATTGCCGGTACCAGCCTGTCATGCCTATATATCTTCTGATTTGCCTCTGACTCCTAGGTAATGGAAAATCTACTATCGCTTCTATTTTAGACTTATCTGTCCTCAAACATCCCTGTCCCAGTATGTATCCCAGATACTTGATCTCCTTTTGGCAAAAGCGACTTTTCTCCACATTGATTGTTAAATTTGCACCCTTGAGACAGTTGGCAACCTCTCGCAACATATAAATATGGGTTTCAAAATCCTTCGTACAAACCAATAAGTCATCGAGATAAATGAAGACGTTTTCACGGAGCCGGCTAGGTATAGTCTTGCCCATCAAACGACTCATTCTTTGTGCGGCGTTACACAGCCCGAAAGGCATAACTGTAAAATGATACAGTGGCCGACCAGATACTGCGAATGCTGTCTTTTCTTTGGAACACTCATCTAAAGGTATTTGCCAAAATGCATCTTTAAGATCAATACCTGTTATGTAGTGAGTATCCTGCAAACGACTCAAAAGTCCATTAATATGTGGCAATGGATAAGCATCCTTTTTTGTTAATGTGTTCAATTTTCTAGAGTCGAGACAAAGTCGTATCTTACCAGGTTTTCTAACCAAAACTATGGGGCTACAATATGGACTGTTGCTTTCCTCAATTACTCCTAATCGTAACATACGGTCTAACTCGGTATAAGCCTCTGCCTGTCTAGGGGGTGATAACGGATAATGCTTTATCTTAAAAGGTAAGGAATTTCCCGTGTCTATAATATGAGTCTCTAATGAAGTGCGGCCTAAACCCAGCTTACTAAATGCGGGAAATTCTTCAACTACACGCTTCAATTCAAAAAGTTCTATATCCGATAGACCGTGAATATTACTATTACTATATGTTTTACTATCAAGTGAAATATCTGAAACAAAAAGTTGGGGAGCTATATCAAAACTTTTCCAGAAGTTTATACCCAAATAAACGGATTGCTTTAATTTAGGAGCTAAATAGTAAAGAATATTTCTTGTTGAATTCTTGTAAGTAGTTGGTATTTCTAGAAAACCAATGACATTTTGTTTACCACCATCTGCCGTCTTCAACGTGGTAAAAGTTGGTGTATAACTCAATTGAAGTCTTGTTAGAAGTTCAATAGAGCCTTTACCTAGTACACTTATTGATGCCCCGGAATCAAGTAAACCAAACAATTCAACAGTGCCTAGATAAATTTTCGCGTAAGGCCTATTATCTCTTACCTCATCCAATACCGTCGTCTCAACTATTCTCGCAAACGCCCTTCTTTTCTTGTATCTTTCCCTACATTTTTTTATTTTCCTAGAAACAAAACTTTCCTTAAAATCTCGTGCTCTTGTTTGCTCATATCGTAATTTCCTTTCATGAAATGAATCGGTGTTTATGTTGCCATCGTTTGCCTCCGGAAATTTAATATTCTCAACAGAATTCTTCAAAATTGTTATATTACTATCGTCTGCTTTATTCGAACCTAGACTATTAACCTGACCGAAAAAATTTGTATTTGAGGGATTTTTGGGGGAGAACGAGGAACCCTCTTCTACTCGTTCGTGTTCCTGTTTTTCGAGTGCTTTTTGCACTGCGGTGTAGTTATGTTTTTCTCTCCACATCTAAAGCAGAAAAGGTTGCGTTTTTCAACTGGGCAATCGTAAAAGGAATGACCAATTTGGTCACAGTTCCAGCACTTATAGTGCCTTGTATCTAAGTCCTTACGTTCCTTATTATGGTTAGCCTGATATTTAAGTGCCGCTATTTCCTCATCCTCGTCAAATATTGCATCAATATTATCGGTGGTTTCTAACTCTGATACCTGCTTTTTTTGAAATCTCAATTGTTGCTGCCTACTAACATATTTCTCAGCCTTCCTAGCACAATCTCTTAAGTGGTCTAAGCTAAAGAGATCTGTAGCAAATAAAAGTGAACCGAGAGATTCCTTTACATTATTCTTAATAAGATCTATTAATTTAGTCTCATTCATAGGCTGTGAAAGACGAACATTCATTGCTATAATATCCGAGTAATAATCGTCAAAGCTTTCTTTTGGCATTTGCCGACGTTCTATCATGCGCACGAGCTTGTCACAATCGTTTTCTAATTTCCCAAACTGCTTTGTTAACGCAAACTTAAGTTCGTCAAAAGTAGCATTTGGGTGTTGTTTCAAAAACGACCAAAACCAAGTATCAGCCTTGCCCTTCAGAAGAGTGTGAAAATTTGAACTGATATAACTGTCTGTGCTATGATACCTCTCTTTGAGTGTATTGACTTTAAAAAGAAAATCGTTGACGTCATCTGAGCCATCATAAGTGACGTTCCACTTCTCAATTCTAACGGAGTCATTTGAGGATGCACTCCTGCCAGATTCGGTATTGATACTGTGGTTGTGAAAGGAGTTATTGTAAGAAGTATTTCCATTAACGACAGGATTATTGGGATTCGGTGGCTGATTAATATATGGGTTAGAATTTCTGTTAACAGTTCCTAAAAGAGAATGTCTCAAACTTGAAATTTCGCCCATAAATGCGTTGTGGTTTAAAGTTAAAACACGTTCTAGTCTTGTGGTTAAATTATTTAAATCATTTGCGTTACTCATACCCGGTTGCACTTGTTGGGACCCACTGGTAGGTAAATTGCTACCCTCATTTTCATTACCCATGTTAACAGCCGACTCTGCCGGATGTAACGAAGCTGGTAAATTAACGTCTCTAAATTGTGCCATTATTGGACCTTGAGCAATTCTCGATCTTGAATCAGAGGGGTTATTTAAGTTTTCCTTAGACTGTACAGAAAAGTTGGGATTTCGGGTCCTAGATCTAGTTAAAATGGGACTTTGGCTAATGCGTGGTCTAGGAATAAAAGGATTATCAGAATTCTCATCAAATGTATAATCTACCTGACTATCACTGGTAGGTTCTTCAACATCCTTTGATTTCCCTTTTCTTTTTGACATTACCTAACATAAAACAAAAAAAAAATACTAAAAAAAGCTATGCTAACAAAAATAATAAAAAAAACCAATAATAATTTAGAAATGCTGAAACAAAGCTTCAATTACGGATAACTACAGATATTTTATAAGAATTCCCCCTCCAAGCACTTGGTAAACTTGTTGACTATATTCTATTGTTGCTGATGAGATTTTCTATTTTAATAGAACAATTCATGACTTACCTAAAATATGAATCAACCTATTGAAAATAACATGAAAAGATTTAATTTTATCAGTTCAAAGTAGCGGGATCTAGATTTAATTTTAACTAAATATCAAACGACTTACTTTTGTACACTGTTAAATAGAGAGCCTAAATTTGACTTATCACCGCAATATGGATACACTGTATCCATAATGTCTTGTAAAAAGTAAAAACAAATATATTAAAAGAATAGCAAAATGCGATTTTAAATCCGATTTAATACAATAAACTCAGATTAAGACTAATCTTACTATAACTTAAAAGTTGAATTCGACATCCTTGCCGAACCCGTTGGGCGCCATTTTATTTATGTAGCAAATTCAAAAAAAATTTTATATTTTTCATATAAATCAATATGGTCGTTATGTTCAGTCGCTTGGAAATTTGACAGGGCTTAGCTCGTCGGAATTGGGAGGGTTCTTGAACATATCTGACCCTTAATAACTACACAAACAAAAGAATAATATTTCCAAGACTTTGCTAACAAAAAAAAAATCATTAATTTGGGCTATTGCAAAACTAATTTTAAGAATTCAATTAAAATATCCATAACGATGTGATAGGTGTATTTACCACAATTAACACTTTCTGAATTAGCCCACCCTCATTTACCTAAAATACCACAGTGTTAATCATTCTATGCTAGGCATTTTCCCTTAAAAGTTCATTAAAATTTAACAACTTCCAATCCGTAATATCTGGCTTGTTGTCAGCATTTCCAAATAAATAAACTACTACTCCATTACGTCCAGTTCAGCCATTTCAATTCTCTTACAATTTATTTATATCCAGTTTCTTAAAATTACAACAAAATAAATTTCTAAAATTATTATATATTATATGTTTCCTTAAACTTCATTAAAAAAAAAACAATATTTAAAACAAAATCTTGTAAAATGATCAATCCATTAATTACTTTTTCTATTAATCGATAGCATGTTAAATAAATACGTCTGTATATTATAACTTACAGTTTCCATTGATTGATACCCTCTATTTTTACACCTTCTTATTTCGTAACTGGTGGTTTGAGCTCAAAACATCCATAACACGTAACTTGGAACGAAAAAGAAAATCGTTAGTAAAAGCATATTAAAAATTTTAAAAACATTAAGATATAATATACGATTGATTATTTGTCTAACATGCCAGAACAAATAATTTTATATTTAAATCTAGATTTAAGTTATTTATTTATGTTAGAATATTTATAAAAAAAAATAATGTAGGGTACATGTTAATTTACCATTCTGTCACTGCTAAATTTTAATAAATTATATATTTATGTAATTGCATGTGTAAATTTAACAGTGCGATGGCAAAATAACAGTTTTCTTAAAATGTATAACAGTTGATATGTTAAGAGATACTCTCTTTATATAAATAAATAAATTCATATGCGTAATTTACATTTCATTAAATTACACAGGTTATTGTTTTTATTAAGTTCTTTTCAAAATTCAATTTACCACTTGCCAAAGCTTTTTGTTAAAATGATGACGTCATACCTTATCGTCTTGTTATTTCTTTCTTTTTTTCTTTTTAAATTAATTTGCCATTTCGTTTGCTAATTCAATTCTTTGAATAAAAAAAAATTATACATGCACCTATGTTCAATTAATAAGCATATATAAATTAATCAAGTGAGATGTAAAACATTACATAGATGATGAAATACTTGAATTAACTATATGATCACATGATATTTAGTAGACGTGATAAAACTTTTTAGGTTATGATAAAATTAATATTAATCAAACTTAGTTAAATCGATGTAAAATTATTCGGTTGATGTAATTAAGATTTTAGACGTATCAATGCAAT
The DNA here is from genome assembly GCA_963931875.1 of Pollenia griseotomentosa. Classification (NCBI taxonomy): domain Eukaryota; kingdom Metazoa; phylum Arthropoda; class Insecta; order Diptera; family Polleniidae; genus Pollenia; species Pollenia griseotomentosa. Next base: position 147,017,779 of record OZ007563.1, read on the forward strand.
CCACTTTTTAAACACAATTTTATTTTTTTACAATTAATTTGCCCAGTCGGCAATATTTCTTCCTTCACGTATTTTATTTTTGTTTGCTTTTCCAGTGATGGTTTTTTTTTTTTCTTTTTTTTGCATTTGACTTCTGCTCAAACTGAATATCAATGGACGGATTTTGAACCGTGATCACGTTTTGCGAATGATACAAAAAGATTCCTTTATTAAAACCCTATTAAAATTATTAATACACTATATCAAATAAATTTTAAAATTTGGAATTATTTTAATTGCTCTTACCAATTTAATTGGGTTTTATTCAAACAGTTAATTTGTTTGTTTTGAAGATTCGAAGTAAAATGTGTCGTTATTATACCGATGAAATATATTAATTCTAAATACTGTTGTATTTATGAACACAATTAATTTTAGAAAACAATTTTCCTCTTTTTAGAATTTTTTCTTCTTTAAGGTAATTTTAAAAAGCAACTTTACACTCTCGAGTTTAAGAATAAAAAGGCAAAATGAACGAAAACTTTGCTTAAGCTCTACCTCTCGTTCAAGCTTCGATATTCATTTAATGCTTGCTTGAAATTTATCGTTTACCAACTAATAGCCAATGATGTCAACTCATTAATTAATGTTATAATGATATCATATGTCATGACATTAATAATTGTTGTAGGCAATCATGTTAATCATTGCCTAAATAATTAATTATTAATGTTGCACTATACAAAATACTTTATGGCACCATAATATTACTTAATAAAGATTTTAAAATAATATTATATAAACTAATATGTGTTGTAAGTATTATAAATAGTAAAATTTAATATTATAAACTTTCATATTAATTCGAATGAGAATTAAATTCCCAGATCCTATTTAATATTATAAATACATACATAACTATTTTCTTTTTTCCTATTTGTCAAAGTATCGATAATTTTCAAAATCTGTTACAAAACCTTCTGTGTAGAACTAAGTTACTTAGGGCGAAAATAAGGACAATCAGATTTTGATAATTTTACCTTCGTGGGGCTCGACTACACCCTGAGAATTATTAATTAATCCGGGCTATATTAAATTTGAATGCTTCATATTGGCTTAAGGTCCTTTGCATGATACATTCCAATATATTTACCAGAAGGAGTCTCAAGCTCATAACATGATGTTCCAACCTTCTTTCTGATCTTACATTTAACATATGGTGGAAGTAACTTAGCATTTATCCCTTTTGACATGTCAGACTGCTGAAAATTCTTTCTCAAAACATCCTGCCCTGGTTTATATAATATATCCCTGCTTCTTAAATTATATCTCTTAGAAGCCTTTTCGTGTGCGATAATTAGGTTTTCCCTTACTTTTTCATGAAGAGTTGACATTCGACAATCATTAGGGACCACATTCATTTGAGGTTCATTAACGGAATTAAGATTCTGTAGAATTGCATAGGCGGATCCATGAGTTATCATATTGTAACCAAAGGTACAAAAATATGGTGAACATTTTATTGCATCATGATAATCGCTTCTTAATATATTTGCTATTTTGGAAACATGAGTATCCCATTTATCTTGTTTTTGTGTTATCAACACACGAAGTTTAACTAAGAACTCACGATTCGTCCTTTCGGAAACATTCGCCTGCGGGGAATATAAAGCCGTTTTTATATGGGTTACACCGTGAGCTCTTAAAAAGTCGGACATTTGTGATGATACAAATTGTCTGCCATTATCCGAGTGGATATACTGTGGAATGCCAAATTGGTGAAAAATGTTTTCCTCTAAATACTTTATTATGGCAGAACTAGTGGCCTTTTTAAGTGGCTTTAAAAATATATATTTAGTAAAATGGTCTATGGCCACGAAAACCGAGGAATTACCCATTTTTGTTCGAGGATAAGGTCCCAACAGATCCATGTATATTCTCTGAAATGGGCGTTCAGTAATAATTTGTCTACCCATAGGTGGCCTAAGTGTTTGGTTGGTTGGCTTAACAAGTTTACATATTTCACAGTTGGATATAAATTCTTTAATATCAAGTGTCATTTTCGGCCAAAAATATTTTTCCCGAATTCTATTTAAGGTCTTCGCAAAACCTCCGTGGCAAGATAAGGAAACATGATTTAGTTCAATTGCTTGTTGGCAAAGTTCCTTTGGAAGCCATAATCTCCACAAGGACATTTCATCGACATATTCACCCTTGCGAAACTTAACCCTTTGGTAAATATATCCATCAGAAACTAAAGTGTCAGGAAAACTTTCGGGATTTTCAGAAATTTCGGTTCTTAACTTAACATAGTCTTTTGAATTAAAGCTCTCAGAATTAAGGTCAATCTCAGAATGCAAGGGTGGAAAAGAAATTCCATCTACGTCTAACCTTGATAAGGCATCAGGTACTACGTTTGCTGAACCCTTTCTGTACTCTACTTTGAAATCAAAACTTTGTAACTTTAAACTCCAGCGGCCTAAACGACCAGACAAATCCTTCTGGGACATTAGCCAGCGAAGGCTGGAATGGTCAGTGACTTTCTTAAACGGGAGACCTTCCACATATGGACGAAATCTTTTTAGGCACACTATAGCGGCAAGACACTCGAGCTCTGTAACAGTGTAATTTTTCTGGTTTTTATTTAATTTTTGCGAAACATATGCTATTGGGTGTTCTTTGCCTTCCTCATCCTTCTGCGTCAGTACCCCACCCACACCTACTCGTGATGCATCACACTGGATGGTGAATGGACGATTAAAATCAGGCTGAACAAGAACAGGGGCAGACGTTAAAGCCTCCTTTAATTTAGCAAATGCTGCTTCTGCTTCCGGGGACATGTGAAATTCTTTTCCCTTCTTTAAACAGTCAGTAAGCGGCGCTGCCAAGTCTGCAAAGTTAGGTATAAATTGCCGGTACCAGCCTGTCATGCCTATATATCTTCTGATTTGCCTCTGACTCCTAGGTAATGGAAAATCTACTATCGCTTCTATTTTAGACTTATCTGTCCTCAAACATCCCTGTCCCAGTATGTATCCCAGATACTTGATCTCCTTTTGGCAAAAGCGACTTTTCTCCACATTGATTGTTAAATTTGCACCCTTGAGACATTTGGCAACCTCTCGCAACATATAAATATGGGTTTCAAAATCCTTCGTACAAACCAATAAGTCATCGAGATAAATGAAGACGTTTTCACGGAGCCGGCTAGGTATAGTCTTGCCCATCAAACGACTCATTCTTTGTGCGGCGTTACACAGCCCGAAAGGCATAACTGTAAAATGATACAGTGGCCGACCAGATACTGCGAATGCTGTCTTTTCTTTGGAACACTCATCTAAAGGTATTTGCCAAAATGCATCTTTAAGATCAATACCTGTTATGTAGTGAGTATCCTGCAAACGACTCAAAAGTCCATTAATATGTGGCAATGGATAAGCATCCTTTTTTGTTAATGTGTTCAATTTTCTAGAGTCGAGACAAAGTCGTATCTTACCAGGTTTTCTAACCAAAACTATGGGGCTACAATATGGACTGTTGCTTTCCTCAATTACTCCTAATCGTAACATACGGTCTAACTCGGTATAAGCCTCTGCCTGTCTAGGGGGTGATAACGGATAATGCTTTATCTTAAAAGGTAAGGAATTTCCCGTGTCTATAATATGAGTCTCTAATGAAGTGCGGCCTAAACCCAGCTTACTAAATGCGGGAAATTCTTCAACTACACGCTTCAATTCAAAAAGTTCTATATCCGATAGACCGTGAATATTACTATTACTATATGCTTTACTATCAAGTGAAATATCTGAAACAAAAAGTTGGGGAGCTATATCAAAACTTTTCCAGAAGTTTATACCCAAATAAACGGATTGCTTTAATTTAGGAGCTAAATAGTAAAGAATATTTCTTGTTGAATTCTTGTAAGTAGTTGGTATTTCTAGAAAACCAATGACATTTTGTTTACCACCATCTGCCGTCTTCAACGTGGTAAAAGTTGGTGTATAACTCAATTGAAGTCTTGTTAGAAGTTCAATAGAGCCTTTACCTAGTACACTTATTGATGCCCCGGAATCAAGTAAACCAAACAATTCAACAGTGCCTAGATAAATTTTCGCGTAAGGCCTATTATCTCTTACCTCATCCAATACCGTCGTCTCAACTATTCTCGCAAACGCCCTTCTTTTCTTGTATCTTTCCCTACATTTTTTTATTTTCCTAGAAACAAAACTTTCCTTAAAATCTCGTGCTCTTGTTTGCTCATATCGTAATTTCCTTTCATGAAATGAATCGGTGTTTATGTTGCCATCGTTTGCCTCCGGAAATTTAATATTCTCAACAGAATTCTTCAAAATTGTTATATTACTATCGTCTGCTTTATTCGAACCTAGACTATTAACCTGACCGAAAAAATTTGTATTTGAGGGATTTTTGGGGGAGAACGAGGAACCCTCTTCTACTCGTTCGTGTTCCTGTTTTTCGAGTGCTTTTTGCACTGCGGTGTAGTTATGTTTTTCTCTCCACATCTAAAGCAGAAAAGGTTGCGTTTTTCAACTGGGCAATCGTAAAAGGAATGACCAATTTGGTCACAGTTCCAGCACTTATAGTGCCTTGTATCTAAGTCCTTACGTTCCTTATTATGGTTAGCCTGATATTTAAGTGCCGCTATTTCCTCATCCTCGTCAAATATTGCATCAATATTATCGGTGGTTTCTAACTCTGATACCTGCTTTTTTTGAAATCTCAATTGTTGCTGCCTACTAACATATTTCTCAGCCTTCCTAGCACAATCTCTTAAGTGGTCTAAGCTAAAGAGATCTGTAGCAAATAAAAGTGAACCGAGAGATTCCTTTACATTATTCTTAATAAGATCTATTAATTTAGTCTCATTCATAGGCTGTGAAAGACGAACATTCATTGCTATAATATCCGAGTAATAATCGTCAAAGCTTTCTTTTGGCATTTGCCGACGTTCTATCATGCGCACGAGCTTGTCACAATCGTTTTCTAATTTCCCAAACTGCTTTGTTAACGCAAACTTAAGTTCGTCAAAAGTAGCATTTGGGTGTTGTTTCAAAAACGACCAAAACCAAGTATCAGCCTTGCCCTTCAGAAGAGTGTGAAAATTTGAACTGATATAACTGTCTGTGCTATGATACCTCTCTTTGAGTGTATTGACTTTAAAAAGAAAATCGTTGACGTCATCTGAGCCATCATAAGTGACGTTCCACTTCTCAATTCTAACGGAGTCATTTGAGGATGCACTCCTGCCAGATTCGGTATTGATACTGTGGTTGTGAAAGGAGTTATTGTAAGAAGTATTTCCATTAACGACAGGATTATTGGGATTCGGTGGCTGATTAATATATGGGTTAGAATTTCTGTTAACAGTTCCTAAAAGAGAATGTCTCAAACTTGAAATTTCGCCCATAAATGCGTTGTGGTTTAAAGTTAAAACACGTTCTAGTCTTGTGGTTAAATTATTTAAATCATTTGCGTTACTCATACCCGGTTGCACTTGTTGGGACCCACTGGTAGGTAAATTGCTACCCTCATTTTCATTACCCATGTTAACAGCCGACTCTGCCGGATGTAACGAAGCTGGTAAATTAACGTCTCTAAATTGTGCCATTATTGGACCTTGAGCAATTCTCGATCTTGAATCAGAGGGGTTATTTAAGTTTTCCTTAGACTGTACAGAAAAGTTGGGATTTCGGGTCCTAGATCTAGTTAAAATGGGACTTTGGCTAATGCGTGGTCTAGGAATAAAAGGATTATCAGAATTCTCATCAAATGTATAATCTACCTGACTATCACTGGTAGGTTCTTCAACATCCTTTGATTTCCCTTTTCTTTTTGACATTACCTAACATAAAACAAAAAAAAAATACTAAAAAAAGCTATGCTAACAAAAATAATAAAAAAAACCAATAATAATTTAGAAATGCTGAAACAAAGCTTCAATTACGGATAACTACAGATATTTTATAAGAATTCCCCCTCCAAGCACTTGGTAAACTTGTTGACTATATTCTATTGTTGCTGATGAGATTTTCTATTTTAATAGAACAATTCATGACTTACCTAAAATATGAATCAACCTATTGAAAATAACATGAAAAGATTTAATTTTATCAGTTCAAAGTAGCGGGATCTAGATTTAATTTTAACTAAATATCAAACGACTTACTTTTGTACACTGTTAAATAGAGAGCCTAAATTTGACTTATCACCGCAATATGGATACACTGTATCCATAATGTCTTGTAAAAAGTAAAAACAAATATATTAAAAGAATAGCAAAATGCGATTTTAAATCCGATTTAATACAATAAACTCAGATTAAGACTAATCTTACTATAACTTAAAAGTTGAATTCGACATCCTTGCCGAACCCGTTGGGCGCCATTTTATTTATGTAGCAAATTCAAAAAAAATTTTATATTTTTCATATAAATCAATATGGTCGTTATGTTCAGTCGCTTGGAAATTTCAAAATCTGTTACAAACGGGAAAAATTACGTGGCAGGAGTAATTAAAAAGAGCTAAATCTAGCCCCTTAGTATCTAAGTTGGTATCACTGCTTTTCGTCCATCGAAACAAAAGCTTTTCTACCAATACCTCCAACATCTTATTTATTTATTTATTTATTTATTTAATTTAATTAGTCTATGGATTAACTCCCTTCAGACAAAAATTACAAAATATTACAAAATTTTAAAAACATATTTAACATCATCTATTTAAATATAAAATTAAATTCTGTTTGATAGTATTAATATCCAAAGTTATATCAATAATACTGTACAGATCATTAAAGTTTACACATGCTCGACGAAAAGGGTCGGCATTTGCATAATTTTGTTGAAAGTATTTAATTGATAACGGCTGGTAATAACGTGTAGGGCGTTGGGGAACATTAAAAAATAAACTGTTTAACAGGAACTCCGAGCAAATATTGCCTTTAATTAGATTGATAACAAATATCACATTCAGCATTGTTCGGCGGCTTTTTAAAGTTGGTAAATGAATCTCCAATAACCTGGTTCTATATGGAGGAAGATATGTAGATGGATTTGGGTAAGTGCTCCGTAGTATGAATAGCAGAAATTGTTTTTGTACAGACTCAATACGATCACTATGAACGTTGTAATATGGGTCCCAAATTATTGAGCCATATTCGATTATAGGTCTGACAAGTGCTATGTACAACTGTTTTGTTATAGATCTATCCGAGAATTCCTTTGACCAACGTTTAATAAATCCAAATACACAACGAGCTTTATTAGTACACATATTTATATGTTCAATAAAAGATAACTTAGTGTCAAATAATACACCGAGATCCAAGAAAACATTAACAACTTCCAATTTGTAGTCACCAATAAAATAGCAGCCAATTGGTCTAGTTTTTCTGGAAAAACGTATATGTTTGCATTTTTTTAAATTTATATCCAGTAAGTTTATTTGGCACCAATTATGGAATTGGATTTTGTTTTTTTCAATGATTGGAGATAAATCATCGGTAGAAATCAAGCCGCCGCACACTGGTTCATATTTTGAGAAGGAGGCCAAAATTATTTTTTTTATGTTCTCCGATTTTAAAATTTTTTTATTCATGTGAAAGTAAATACTAGTGAACCTCGGGAGCCAAAAAATTTTAACCCTATTTCAACTATTTCATTGAGAACAGGGTGGTCCGAAATGGACTTTCTCAATATTTGGTTATAGTTTTGAATTTCTGAGTCAATTTTTGAAGTTGAAATGCTCATAACTTTTTGTTTTTTAAGATTTTTTGACAGAATAAGTTTTGTGTATTAGTTTATTTTATTAGCTATACGTGCTATAACGCATTAAACTCTGCGGCCTCTAGAACTATTTAATTTTTAATGTCAAAATTTCCCGGAAATTTCCTACTTTATAGAGCATAAGTCCTGTCCGTCAAAACGCGTCAAAAAAAATCTATACTCTCTTGTAGTCCAGAATCTAACCTACATTTCTATACCCCATTGTACGCACATCTGGATACGGCCTTGCGAACTACAGCAATTTCTGTGACCCAAGGTAAGATATTCGGTTCAAAAAATAAGTCCTGCAAGGAAACATTACTGAAATTAAAGAAGGTGAATCTTAAAGAATTTTCGACAAATAAAGCAGTCCAGGCCACATAAATTATCTAGCACGTCAGGTTATCAATTAATTTGGAGAAGGTAAAGGTTTTGCCATTGTTATGAACTTATTGTGGGTGAACGGATGCTGCAAAACGAATAGGCGACATAAATAGACTAACACGTTAGATTTCTGAGTAAGTTAAAAGGTTAAACATTAGTAAATAGCCGCAACATAAACTACATAGTTTAATTACCTGAAAATTGCAACTTTATTTAAAAAAATGGAAGAGCAGGTAAATGGTAAAAAAACTAGCACGCAGTTATATTTTACGTGAAAATTACCTACATGTTACCTGTTAATTTATTGCCGGTATGTTATCCTTTTAAAAAGTGTGAAAACAGGGGTTTTTTATGTTTGAAAGAAATGCTAATAAAAGATTAAATTTGTATTAAAAAAGGGTTTTAATGTTTCAAAGAAGTGGTAACAAAAGATCATTTAAAAAAACTTCTATCAAGAGTTTAAAAATGCATGCATTCATAATTTTACCTTCATTATTGTTTAAACAATGGCTAAGTTCTCGCAGATATATATTTTCAACAGAAAGATGAAAAAGATTTTGTGTTACACATAATGAATAATCCATTCTTTAAATTATGCAACGAACAAGAAATCAAAATCCATAAGATAAAAATTTTTCATTTACATTCAGAAAACGGTACCTTAAATGTTCTAGAAACAAGAAAACGTTTTACTTACGCAACGAAAACTGGCTATCAAATGATCTGATTTTTAAGAAGCTGTCAATAACCGCTAAGGAAACTGGAAAAGTGGGTCGGCCCGCAAAACAAATTGACAATTGCAGTGAAAGATCACGAAGACGCAAGCTTGCAAATATCAATGAAGAAATTTCTCATAGTATGATAAAGGATTCATTTCTGCATCAAATTCAACCAACGCAAAATAAGAAAACAAAAATTGCAATAATTGAAAAAATAGTGGAAGCGAGCCCTAAACGCACAAAGAGGATTTTAAAAAAGTATGCCTACACCAACTGAAGAAATGAAATTTACTCCAGAAGAAGCATTTGCACTATTTTTGGATTTAAAACGGACAAAAAATCAGTATACAGAACAGCGAAAGCGAACCAATAAAATAAAATAAAATACACATATGTACATCTCAAACCAAAAATAAAAGTTGAATTACCTTAAATGTTATCGATAGCCAAGAATGCTATTTGGGCATTTTTCAAAATATTCCTTTTCAGTTTTATTCTTATAACAACTCGTCTCGTCCCAAAAAAAGCCAACCTTTGGCGCCTGTGAATATTGGGACTAAAAAATTTACAGGGGCCAAATATTGGCATTTTCTGACAGGATCTAAGTTCGACAATAAAAAATAGGTATCAGTTGTAAAATACAAGAGAAATAATGATAAATTATAAAAAAAACATATTTGAAATATTCAACTTTTACACCGAAACTCAACAAAAAAATGAAAATGCATTTTGAACTCCCCATAACTTTTGCTCCTATCAGTCGAATTTTACGTTTTATAACGCAAATTGAAGCCTAACATCGCACCTATCGAGCAAAAAAAATCGCATAAAAAAATACCGATCCAGTCAAAAGTTATGAAATTTTGACCGCCTTCTCGTAAAATTTCCCACTGTGCGCCGTCACACGTTGGGGTCAATCGCAAAAAAGTGGAAAAAAGTCTGAATTTCATAAACTAATGGTCGGATTGAAAACGATGTATGAACGAGTCGTAAAGTAGGACATAGGCTTTAAGAAACTTGAGTTTGTAATCACCCTCTGCGGCACTCTTTGTCAGCCTACATATTTCAAAACGAACATTTTGTGCTCAATAGGATCCAGATCATTGCAAAAATGACAAAGTTACAGAGATCAATTGAATTAACCCACTTTTCGATTTGTATTACATCAAAGAAAAACACAACAAATAAATATACAAGGCTTTTAAAAAATAGCTTAAGATTATTGAATTTCTATGTGGGTTAATTTACTAAATCTTCTGTAGCTTTGCCATTTTTGTACCAAAATATGTCTCATTGGTTAAAAAAAAATAACTTGAAAAGAGCAAAATTGAACAAAATCATAAAATTTTCAATGAAGCTTAAACTTTTGTCCCCTATAATCTGTCATTTATTGACCAATCTTCACTAGCAGTCCATGGTTATTTTAGAAATTTTATAAACTTTCACTAAAAAGAAAAAAAACATAATCCGTTTAAAATTTTTGAAGATATTTGCATTTCATCATCTTTTTTAAAAACACAAATAACGGTTATTATGAAATATCTCAAAAACTGTTCTACTTTTGACAATTCTGACTTCATATTCGGATTCAGCGGAAAATTTTACATAGCTGTCAGATTCTTTTGGTCACGACTTTGTTGAAATTTTGTCACGTAGTGTAACACCCTGTATTTATATTTAATGCATTTTTCAATAAAAATGAATTTTGCGCCATTTAGCGCCAATAATTTGTATATTCAGCAATTGGACAGGTATTGTGGACAACACGATATTTAACATCACGGTATAGAGTTTGAGGCTTAAGATTTTGGGTGGGACCCCTTTGCAAGTAAGAGCGCTCCATATTGCGTTTTGGTTAAGGGTATCAAATGCTTTTTCAAAATTGATAAGCGACAGGTTAAGCGGAGAGCGAAGTTCTCTAGATTTCTCTTTAATAATTATTGATGTGGTCTGTACAGGATTTTTGGGACCGAAAGCCAGCTTGTAGGGGCCTTAGATCCCTTAGTACATTGTCGGATATTCTGCGGTTAATGATTTGCGCTATGATCCTTTTACTGCACTTAGGATGCTTATGCCTCCCCAGTTCTTACAGTTTGTCAGGTCCCCCTTTTTGGGGATAATTACCATAAAACCTTTTAAACTGAAATCAAGTTCATGTGTGAGCCAGAAGTTCTGAATAAGGGGAAGCAATATGTTCCCTGCAGTATAGGGGTCGGCTTTAAGCATCTCGGGCGATAAGGTGTCGGCTCCAGGTGCCTCATTCGTTTTTAGGTGATCTACAGCATCCATAAATTCTGCGATATCTGGGCATTCAATGGAGATATCAGCAATGGATAGCAGTATTAATGAAACAATATTTCATTTTATTAATGACATTTATTACATTTACATTTATTTTTAACAAGATTTTAACATCTAGTTATTATCCTGCTAAATGGAAAAATACCAACATCTGATTGCCGATAGCAATTTTACCGTATCTTTCTAAGGCATTTGAATGCATTATCCATAATCAAGTTACACTATTTTTAGATAACAATAGACTACTAAATGATAGGCAATCTGGCTTTCGTAGAAAGCACAGTTGCATTACAGCCCTTGAAGATGTTGCGGAGGATATCAGAAAACAGGTGGATACCAAAAAGATTTCTTTTTTAGTTCTATTGGATCATCCCAAAGCATTTGATACTGTGGATTCCGATATTTTATCTAACAAATTGGAGAATATGTTTAAATGTTTATCAAATGCCACACGTCTTATGGCGTCCTATCTAACAAATAGATGCCAGTATGTTGAATCAAATAATAAGAAATCTAACTGCCAGTGGTTAGAGGTGTTCCTCAGGGATCAATTAAAGGCCCTCTTTTGTTTTCGTTGTACTCTAACGATGATGTTCAGCTTTATATAAGTTGTGATGTTGATAATATTGAACAATGTGTCATCACCCTCAAGAAGAATTTCATCGTATTTACTTGTGGGCTACAGCTAACGGGCTAGGTATAAATCCAAAAAAATCCAAATGTATCATCATTCAAAAGCGAATATCGAAAATACAACTTACACCAATTTTGCAATCAATAATCAATCAATAGAAATTGTTAACTCTGAAAAAAATCTTGGAGTATATTTTTTATGCCTGTGGGCGTACCTTTTCTATGCTGATAACGCTTTGGCAATCTCAATACTGTATACCAATTTATATAAGAGCACTTCTAGCTAAAACGTATGTTATACCCATATTATTGTCTGGATGTGAACTTTTTGGAAATTGTGATGATCACAGTAAGAAAAAACTGAATATTGTATTCAAAAACATTGTACGGTTTGTCTTTGGTCTAAGACGATATGGCAGTTATGATGACTTAATAAAAACTAGAGTTCATATCTTTTTGCATAAGGTTATATATACTCGTCAACCCGAACATCTTTACGAACGATTGGTTTTCTCAGGATCAACCAGAGGACGAAGATTAATATTATTTCAACACCACAGCCTCATATCTGAATGGCAACTCTTTATCTATGCAACCCGTCTTTGGAACTTAATTCCTCATAGCTCTTAACTTATAAGTAACGCACAATTGTTTAAAAAAGACATAATTTTGTATTTTTCTAATCAAAGTTCATAATTAGTTTTGTTTGCATATTGTTTTACATGTGGGTAAACATATGAATGTTAAATAGTTTATTTTTTTAAGTTTAATACATATTTTCCAAGGCGAATTTACACCAGGTGAACTTATCTTGCTACGTAACCAACAGCGGATAACTAACTTTGTGTCAAAATGGTATACCGTTCTAGTGGTTCTGGGGAATCTTTACTAAATTCTATAATTTTTGCTTAAAATTATGAAATTTACAACTTTTTTAAGTTATAACATTTCAAAACACACAATTTAAAATTGAAAACAAAATGAAATATTTGCTTGAATTTTTGACACAACGTTATGCTAGGAACACAACTGGGACGAACGACGAATTTCGTCCAGCACGGCGAATTAGTCGGAAGAAATTCGCTGTATAAATTCGTCGTATGAAACACAATAACGACGAAAAAACAAAAATGGAAATAAAATAGTTTGTATAAGCAAGAAATAGTGTTACCATATGAACAAAGAATACTTCACAAATAAAACATTAACAACGTGACTAAAATACTTGTTTATTGTTATTTTTGTTTTCAATTTGAATTTTAAATAATATTCAGTTAAAATTTTCAATTTCTAAAGTAAAAAGTAACTTTATTTACTAAAACACTTACCATTTTGAAACAATATGGCTACCCGCTGCTGATTTGTTCGTCGTTCGTCGGCGTATGAAATAGAAATAAATCTATTGCAAAGTCGTCGCGAATATGTTTTATTTTTGGCGACGAATATTCGCGTCCAAAAATTCGTCGTTCGTCCCAGTTGTGTTCCTAGCATTAAAATATTTTACAGTGTTGTAAAACGTTTTCAAAATAAGACCACCTTGTGTGAATTCGCCTTCATATTTCCCTTATTCTTTTTTATATATATATATATATACATATATTTTTTATTATTATTTTGATTTGTGTTTAATAAATTTTTGTATTACTTCTCGTTATATTGTATAACCTATACTCAGTCCTATACTGTAATATAAGACTTTAAGTCTTGTGTATGGGACAACAAATAAAAAAATAAATAAAAAAAAAGTTACATCTGTTATAAATAAGATTTCTATATGACGTGCTTAAATCTCAATTTTTATTTTTGACGATACAATGAAATTTAATGTTTGGGAATAGCTAGCTTCTACACACAGAAAAAAATCAATGTAAAATCGTCGAAAACAAGGTTAATGTTACCGTTTTTGCTACTGATTTTGCTTCATAGTTACTTCATGTTAATTTAACATGATTTTACAATAACTTACAAACAACATTTTTTCTTTTAAAATAACTATAAATTCATGTTAATTTAACATTGCAGTAAATTTAGAGCAAAATGTCATTTAGATTGAAATAACGATCTGAAGCACGATGAATGAAAGTTATTTCAAGTTGAAACAACGTGAATTTCACGTAGAATTAAATTGGTTTGAGTGTGATATAACAGTGAGAAGAAGCTTCAGACATATGCATTTATTTAAGAATAACTCAAAACACTTATCCCTATAACACATGTTTCACTTATTTTGTATTCCCCTTTGTTAACAGAAACATCAGCCGGATGGCCTGATATGGTTTTCGTCATCATTCTACTTTAAAAACTTGATGCACTATTTAACCATGTTATTTTAACTAAAAGAATACAAGTGTTGATTTTTCTTTGGTGTCATATATGAATTTTTTAAGTATATGTCAAAACTGTCATAGATGACCAATGTTGATTGTGTCTTGTAGGCGTCCATTTGTTTGTGAGTCCTAACCACAGAATACCACAGAACTGTAAAAAGTGACGTGTGAAAAAGGCCCAAATCAGTTGCGAGGGCAGCTTTCGAAGAAAAATACAGAAAGCTTTTTTTGGTAGTGAAGTGGCAATGTGTAGAAACAGGCAGCAACAATCAACACAAATGGCATGATCAAAACAAAAATAACAAAACACAGACCACGTTAAAAAAAATGCATTAGTACAACAAACGTTGTGTTTTGTGCAAAAAAATGTATTTATTAATATTTTTTTGTTTTATAATGTTATTTTTTTACTTAAATATTATTTACTTGTGTTGTGGTAAACTTAAAAGTTAATTTTTGCAAAAGCTTTGCAAATAAATCTCAACTAAATAAATTTGTGTTCATTGTATTGCGGCATAAAAGATGATGCAAAAAGGGCAGCTTTCTTAAAAAGACAAAAAAACGCAAAATCTTCCGTCTCGTGACAGTTCTGTAGTATTCTGTGGTCCTAACAGACAATATCATCAACTTTCTTTAGTGAATTTGTATGTTGTTTGTCGCTAGCGAGGAGACTTGCAGGTAACAATATAACCTTGAATCGCCTGTGAATTATTATTCTATTTGTCGTTATAACTAAGACTTTTAAGAATTGTTGAACCAGCGATTCACATATGAAACATCTTATATAAGTCGCTATGCTAGGGACACATGTATGAAAATGTCCTGAAGTTTAAACCCAAAAAAGTCGTTTCCCTTTTAATATAAACAAAAATAGTACAATATACATACTGTACATATGTTATATAAGTTTTTTTTATAGAAAAGCATATATAACATAAACAATTACTTAAATCTTATGAATTAAAGCAAAACAAAAACGCTTACTCGATACACATAGATTTTTGGGTTTCTTCTTTTGCTCTATAGTGGCGTTTAGCGTCACGGTTTTTAACTTTTTTTTACAGCTAAGCGTAAATAAGAAAGGAATTCTTCGAAGAGCTGAAGAAAAAATAAAGTGATCTTGTTATCCCTCTGAAAATGAAGCTTGATATGTTTTATGATGATTACAAAATATTTTGGTTCTAGCGTTGACCATCCGTGAGCTGGACCATTTTTAAAAAAGGTCTTTTTTCAGTTTTTCCAATTTTTGTATCACCGAAAAGAGTTTTTGAAGCAGCATCCAATGGTATATAACACTTGACCACTTGCGACCTACTAATTGAGATATTTAACTAAATACATAATTTTGTTTCGGGTTTTCATACAAATTCTACGTTTGTGGAAATAATGCTCTGCTTTTCAAATTGAATGTGTTTTAAAATAATGGTAATGAATTTCTCCCATAAGATCATTGATTTAAGATTCTCATCAGACTTTATAGGAATGGTAAAGGGCCGCAGAAAAATTGCTTAGATTGCGGCTCAATAAAATATTGTTTTCTCCCAGTATTTTTGCTAACTCGTCTTGCCTTTTCAGACATTGATCGATCTTAAATTGAACTTGTTGATTTAAAATTACATCTATTTTACTGGTAAAGCTTCCAGTAGCTGTATTTTTTTCAAAATGTCGTCCAATTTATTTTCAAAATCCATATCTAAATTGTGAAAAATGTATTAAACATAAATTTTGGGACAAATCTGATAATGTGGAGCAGTTTATTATTTATTTATGTGCTGTTTATAGAAATCATTAAAAAAAATTGAGCGCTTTTTATATAAATTTTCTAGACTAGTTGCTGGCACATTTTCTAAAAACAGCACATTAGATAAATTAATACGCAACACAAGTGATTCAGTGTGTAGTAAAATTTATACGAAAAGCACTTAGTTTTTTATGTGTTTTTTATGAAAATTTTACTACACGTTCAATGACTTGTGTTGTGAGAACAGCACATGAGAAATTACTATAACTCAATTAGTAGAATGAAGCAAAGGCATTAAAACGAAATTATCACCAAATGGCAACAAAACAATTTGGACCGGATCTGGTTAATGCAGAATTCAATTTCAGCTGCATTAACTTAACCATCAGTTTCAAAGATACCAATTGAATCTGAAATGGTTGGTAAATTAAAAAAATTTCAGGTATCGTTTATTTGCTTGCCTTTGACAACATCTCCGGAAAATGATGATATTCTTTAAATAATTGTTGTTTGTTGATCTTGAGACTTTAAAGTGCACAAATTATTTGGAAAATCGACACTCAACAGATGAAAATGATAGTATTTATCGTCCGTGACTATTCCTTTTAATGCCACTATTCCCAAAAAAAAGAGTGAAGTTCCGAAATTCTGTTGCTTTCCACCTTCCGAGCTCCGAAAAAGGTCTTGGGGATCGACCGAACTCCTTGGGTGTAAAGCCATATTTTACTAATTAAATTTTTCAATAATTTTCTTCCGACGCCCAAACCGATCAGGTGCATACAATCAAGTGGAAATTGGGTCACCATTTTTATATAATATTGTTCATATTGAAATTTTATGTTGTGATGCTCCAATTGGCTTCGAAGGCGAAAGTTTTCATCTGTTCTTATAGGGCCCGACTGAGAAGTGTAAACTGTGACTATTCCTCTTCTTTTTCCTATTTGTTGGCAATGACTACATCCGTAAAATTAGCAATGACCGACAGTACCTGTGACAAAAGCACGGGCTGGTGTATGTTGGGACAAACGACTTTGCCTGGAATGGGCCACAATGATTTATTTGTACTTTTAAATAGAGGAAGTCCATCAATTCCTATGTCGATTGTTATGCTATTAACGTTGTTCGCAATGCCGTTGCAAATTTTCAGCAATTGGTGTATCAGCCCTAAGTGATAATATTGCCCAGTATTTTCGCTCCGAACAATCATTTTTTCTCTTTTGATACCGAGGAGAGTGTCAGTATTCGTAGGCACATCCGAATGTAGATGCAAATGGGGTGGAATTTCACTCAATTCCTACTCTCACCTCCAGCGTGGTGCATCCGGGAAACTCGAGCAACCTAATTGAAGATGTGGTATCCAACCCGCATGGGACATAAGGTCGGGGCTGAAGAGAAAGGAAGTTTCAACTGGGCAATTTTGTCATAAGCGATCTAATGGCCGGTTGGAAAAAACAATTCTAATTCACGGTTATTCTTTTAGGAATGGTAGCGAAAGAATTCATTTTGAATCAACGGTAGCATCCAAAGCCCAAGTAAGGTAGGGTTACGTGGTAAAGTCAGGGCAAATGCAATTGACATAGCCAGCCTGGGGGCGTAATCGGCAACCCCGGTACCAGGATCAGATGCTGAAGGCCAATCTCCTACTCACCTTAAACACAACTGATTAAAGAAACCGAAACTATCAAGAAAAAAATATTGTATAAACTGATGACGACACTCAGCATGAAACATAGATCACGAGTCGGAACATGGAACGTACGCACGCTACTGGAAACATCAAAACTAGCCCAACTTAGCAAGGAGCTCATGAAATATGATCTACTATTGCTTGGCTTAAGTGAAGTAAGATGGCCAGACTCGGGAGAAACTGCCGCCCTTATGGTTTGAAGCTTATCTTTTCCGGCAACCCAACTGGAGAGAAAAGGGAAAGTGGTGTTGGGTTCCTCTTATCGAAGTCTGCCTAATAATAATAATGCCGAATAATAGCTATTAGACTCCGCACACGCGCACGTTATATTACCATAGTTCAATGCTATGCTCCTACGGACGTCAGTGAGTACAAAAACAAAGAGGAATTATATAACAGCCTTTCCAACGTCATGGCCGGAATCAAGAAGGGTGATATCGTACTCCTTATTGGAGATTTCAATGCGCAGATTGGTAGCATGAACGTGGTCTTGAGAAGGTAATGGGATGTCATGTCTAAAAGTGGCAGCGCCGAATTTGGTGTAACAAAGAAAGCCACAGAGACGCCTCTGTGTCGAGAAATTAAAAGACCCAATAATTTCAGGCAGATTTGTGGACTCCATTGGAGCTTTAACTCAGGCAGCGAGGTCAAATGATGCAGGTTGGCAACCAATTCGAAACAGATACGTAAAAGCAGCTGAAGAATCGATTGGGTACAGAGAGCAGAAGCGAAAAGAATGGATCTCAAATGCCACCTGGCAACTCGTTAACGACAGAAAACAACTAAAGAATGAACTTAACTCTGCCAGGACTAGGTCTCACATAGCGCATCTTCAGACTTTGTACTCCTCAGTCGATAGGATAGTAAAGAAGTGCGCCAGGAAAGAGAAGAGAGCGTGGAGTGACAGAATTGCCGTACAGAAATTCGTTAAATCTAAACCTCTAGAGGACAATAACGGCGAATAATTAATATCAAAAGAGGAACAGATCCGTATATGGGAAGGCTACTACGGAGATCTGCTGTCAAAGACACCAACAGGACAAGACATAACATGTGACTGCACGCACCACCAAGAACGGCAAGACATCAGTACAGCCCGGGCCCAGATAACATAGACTCGAAATTACTAAATGCACACCCCATGGTTAGCGCCCATATTTCCTCCCATTAATACGCGAATTTACTCTCCTTTCGAAAAAGGGTAACTTATCGCAGTGCAAGAACTGGAGGGGAATACCTCTGCTCAACATGGTCAGCCTAATATTAGCCCATATTATTAACAATAGGCTCTCAGAATCGCTCGCACCTGGCTTAAGGCAAGAACAAGCAGGACTCATAGCTAGAAGCTCATGCATCGACCACGTGAACACCTTACGCATCATAAATGAGCAGTCTGTGGAGTGGCGCACTCCTTTATACATGTGCTTCATTGACTTGGAAAAGGCCTTCGATACATTCGTCCATGAAGCGATCTGGGGTGCACTAAAATGAAAAGGAGTGCCGACAAAAGTGATCAATCTGGTCAAAGAGCTGTACAATGGAGCTAGTTGTCGGATTACTCACGAGAACCAATGAAGTGCCATTATACATACCAGGACTGGTGTCCGTCAGGGCTGTGTTCTCTTGCCTTTACTGTTTAACCTAACGCTTGACATAATAATGAACCGGGTGACGAACAACAACACCGCTATTGCGTGGGGCCTCCAAGGTACACTTGGAGACCTAGATTATGCAGATGATATATGTATTCTGGCACACAAACACTCCCATATCGCGACGAAACTTCAGCACTTGAGCGATTGTGCAGCTAAATCAGGCCTTAGAATTAATATTGCAAAAATCAAGCTAAAGTGCATTAATACCGAGTACACTCAACCTCTATTTTTAGACGGGAAAACGATCGAAGTTGTCGACTCTTTCTGCTAACTGGGAAGTATCATTTCCAGTAATGGTTGAGCATGTGATGATATAAGATCCAGCATCACAAAGGGTAAAACATCGTTTGGAATGCTGAATAAAGTCTGGCGATCAACATTCATCTTAAGTTGTTAATGAGTGCTCGTTGAATGCAGACGTGTTCTTTTTACCTCGGCATACGGTTTTTTTTTAACATACTAAAATAAGTACATATTTATAAAATCATAATATTATTTTTTAAATAAATAATATAATATCAGCGAATTGGACGCTTGAAAATAATTTTTAATTTGTGAACATAAACGTCAATAATTAAAATAATAAAAGTTACAATTAAATAAAAATTTATGTATGAACATACATACATATACATACATACATACATACATTTTAAGCAAAAACATTTACTGTTTTTGTTTATTCTTCTTTTTTATTATCGGGGTTTTTAACAACAAATAAAAAGAAGAGCACAATTAAACAAACTGTAAAATAAAAAAAAACCCTTATGAATGCGTACAATGCAAAAACAATAAAACATAATGCAAGAAATGCTTATGTTACAGTGAGTGTTGACGAAACAAACGTGGAAACAAAAAAAAGAATCGATGATAGCAATTACTTAACGGCTAAACCTATTACTCGAACGCGTTCCCTCTCACCCTCTTTGCTTACAAATACGGTCGATCGTAATACAATAACAAGTTTGTTAACTGCAAGCGCTGCCGCAGTACCAAAAAAAACTTTAATAAGTGAAGATACGGTTAACCCCAAAACAGCCGCTATGGACAACTCAGTAACTCAAGTAAAAATTTCTCAAAGGCCTACAGTACAAGTTGGTATGGACAGGTACATAACAGTGCTTAAACGGGGACGCAGCCCTACCTCTGCAGCAGTTGCTTCGGTCTCAAAAGTACCATCTTTTGATAAAATAAATTCTCAAAATCGTTTTGCAATTCTGGAAGAAGCACCAAACGTCGTAAAATCGTCCAAGCCTCCCCGATATAAAGGGTGTTTTTTTAAGCCCGATAGAACTTGAAATTGTAAAAAATAACACAAAAAATTAAATTGTAATCAAAATTTTCGGGCATATGGGCACCGCGGCTGTTCTTGACGAAGCGCATTCTGGACGTCCAATTTTGGGCCACTTTTTCGAGCACTGCTGGCCGTATGTCACGAATAACACGAACAATGCTGGCCTCCAAGGCGTCAATTGTTGCTGGTTTATCAGCATAAACCAGTGACTTCACGTAGCCCCACAGGAAATAATCGAGAGGTGTCAAATCGCACGACCTTGGAGGCCAATTGACAGGTCCATTTCTCGAAATCAACTTATCGCCAAATTTTGATTTCAATAAGTCGATGGTTGCGTTCGCCGTATGGTACGTAGCGCCATCCTGTTGAAACCACATCTCCTCCGGATCAATGTCATCCATATTTTCAAACAAAAAATCATTGACCGTAACGCGAGCTCCGGCCTCATGTTTGAAGAAATAAGGTCCGATGATGCCACCAGCGTGAAAACCGCACCAAACTGTGCATTTTTCTGGATGTAATGGAGTCTGTAGGGTCTCTTGTGGATTGGTCTCGCTCCATATGCGGCAATTTTGCTTATTAACAAACCCGTTAAGCCAAAAATGCGCCTCATCGCTGAACACAATTTTGCGATAAATTGTCGTCTATAAGTTGCGCGAATCGACGACTGATTTTCAAAGTAAATTTGGATAATTTGGATAATAATAATTCATTATGATTTGTCAGAGTATACTGAAACGATAAAAAATTTAATTTAATTTTTTGTGTTACTTTTTACAATTTAAAGTTCTATCTAGCTTAAAAAAACACTTTTTATCTTAGGGAGCAAAATTCAAATGAGCTCATAAAGAGTTTGATATCAGTGATAGGTGAAAATTCGTTTTACGTAGCGGCTATCAAGCGTGGTAGTATAAACGAGACAAAAATACAAGTCAATCATAAGAATGATTTTCGCAAAATAATAAACAACTTTTAAGCACTAAAAAAAACTTTTATACATACCAACTGCAAAGCAGCAAAGGTCTTCAGGTAGTGATTAAGGGTATTGACTCATGTGTGGATCCAGAAGAGGTAAAAACATTCCTAGAAGAAAAAGGCTTCAAGGTAAAACATGTAGTAAACATTAAAAATAGAGAAAAAATGCCCCATCCACTTTTTCGAGTGGACTTTGAACCCGGCACAGTTCTTTGCGATAAGTCTAAAACCAACCAACTTCAGTTAATTTCAAAGCGTACTGCAACTTCTGATATAGCAAAACTATTTGACCCTCTTGGTCTTATTTCTCCTGTGGTAGTCAAAGCAAAGATTTTTATTCAACAATTGTGGCAACAAACCCTAGATTGGGATGAGCCGCTACCCGATAATCTTTGCGCGGTCTGGAAGGCGTTCAGAAACGATTTAAGCAATCTTATTAGTTTTAAAATACCACGTCATCTTTTCAGTGGAGATATTCCAGTAAAAACGCAGCTGCATGTATTTGCAGACGCATCACAGAAGGCATTTGGTGCGGTATCTTACATTAGCACAATACTCAAGGATGGACGTCTGATCGTACGACTGCTGTGTGCAAAATCACGAGTGGATCGGTTAAAACAACAGACAGTACCTATACTGGAACTCTGTGCAGCATTGTTACAAGCAAGTTACAAGATAAGCCAATATATCTATGGACTGATTCTGAGATTGTGTTGTCCTGGATAAACGCTCAATCCTCTTCTTTTAACACCTTTGTGACCAACAGAATATCAACAATCCAGTCACTCACGTTGGCAGATCAATGGCGTCATGTCCGGTCAAAGGATAATCCCGCTGATGTATTATCTAGAGGACTTCAAGCTTCGGAATTACCAACATGCAATCTTTGGCTTTATGGACCACTTTTCTTCAACGGAAGGTAAGAGTCATGGCCTCCAAGGTCCGTACCGCAATTAGGCATCCATCACAACATGGAGAGAAAAAGGATAACTCACATTTCAGCAATTGAAGTGTCAGCTGATGGTAATTTTATATATAGAATCAATCACAAAAATTCATTCAAAACTCTGCAAAGAGTTGTAGCCTTTGTCAATAGATTCATAACCAATCTAAGGACGCCAAGGGCACTTCGCCCAAGGGACTTCTGCTTGACTTCAAAAGAATTAGATAATTCACTATTCTTCATCATACAAAAAATTCAGAGTTCCGACTTCTTACAAGAAATTGACCAACTGCAGAAACACAATGAGGTGAATAAAAAGAGCACAATTAGTAGTCTGTCTCCATTTCTCGATGAAAGAAAAATATTGAGAGTAGGGGGTCGACTAGAAGCATCACCAATATCGTACGATGCGAAACATCAAATGCTAGTCCCTTATATTGATCCTGTCGTAAAACTTCTATTTACCATGGTTCACGAAGACAACAAACATTGCGGACCACAAGCACTGCTATTCTTCATACGGCAACGATTTTGGCCAATAAAAGGCAAAATAATGGCACGATCTACAGTGCAAAAATGCATCAGATGTACCAGGGCACGGCCACAACTAATCCAACAATTTATGGGCAATGTACCTCAAAATCGCGTGACTTCTGCTCGCCCTTTTGTTAATACTGGAGTTACCTACCACTTTGGATTCACTATAAGATCAGAGGTAAAAAGCCAACCAAGGCATACATAGCTGTATTTTGTTGTTTTGCAACTAAGGTAACTGATCTCTCAACTGAAGCATTTATTGGAGCATTGAAGCGCTTCATCAGCCGTTGAGGTCGATGTCAAAACATATATTCCGACAACGCCACAAATTTTATTGGTGCTAAAAATCAACTCTCAGAATTAGCGGAGACCATATATTGCAACAACGGACAAGAAGCAATTATCTCAACATTCGGTTCAAAGGGCATTCAATTTCATTTCATTCCGCCGCGAGCACCACACTTTGGTGGGCTATGGGAAGCTGCAGTAAAGTCAGCGAAACATCTTCTGTTACGCAGCGTTGCATCGGCATCTTTAACGCAGAAAGAACTCGAAACAGTCATAGTATAAATTGAGGCGATACTGAACTCTCGCCCACTTACAGCTATGTCAAATGATCCAAACGATTATGAAGCGCTAACTCCTGGTCACTTTCTCATTGGCGAGGCACTCACTTCTCAGATAGACAGCAGTGCATCTACAGTAAGACATCAGGATTATCCCATTGGAAACTTGTTTCTCATATCAAACAAGAGTTTTGGCATCGATGGTCTACTGAATATTTAAGCTCCAGCAACGTTGTAAGTGGACTAAACACTGTCCGAACCCTAAGATTGGAGATAAAGTTATACTGAAGGAAGACAACCTACCGGTTATGAAATGGCCTTTAGCAAGAATTGTTCAAATTCACCCTGGTAATGATGGTGTTGTCTGGGTCGTAGAAGTAAAATGCGCCAATGGCATATTTAAACGGCCAATACATCGACTAGCTCTCTTGCCTATCGAACAAGATTCCAAGGCGAACGTGACTAGTACCTCTGATAAGAATCCACCTATCAACGTTCTATCCTCGGCCTCTAATGAAGAACCCAAGGCCAAAAGATAGAAAATGAATTCAAACCCGTTCAACACAGCATTCGTCACAAAAATGCTCCTGCTACCATTAGTACTCGGAAATCCAGTCGAAAACACAAGGTTTGGAACAAGGCTAGGAATTCATTTTGAACAAGTTTGTACAGCTATTATATCAACTACCGATTGGAATCTATTCATATATTATGATATGAAGACCTACTGGACAGAAATATCAATGTTGACCAATGGCATAAAATCGTTACAAGGACTTTGTAACATGATCAACCAAAACGAATCATGTTGTAATATACTTAACCACTTCGAGCAGCAAGAGGGTGAACTACAACTAGAAAATCGACTGTTACGAAGCAAGAGAGGAGCACTGAACATCGTTGGTAATATTGCCCACTCGTTATTTGGAATATTGGACTCAGAGTATGCTGACCAAATATCTGATACAATTCAAGAAGTGAAAGAAAATGAAGGATTTCTACTAAAATTGCTCAAAAATCAAACTTCAATTGTTGACTCAACGCTTAACATCATGCGACAAAACCAAAGGGCAGCTAAGTCAAGATTTGAACAAATAAAACAAGAAATTGAAAATTATTCAGCAGAGGTAAAAAACATTAATAATGTATTAGTTCAAATACAACTTTTCCAATTATTTAATTCTGGAGTACTGGAGCTAACGCTTATTGCAAACAATGTAAGAGCAATACAATCCATCCTAAACATTCTCATTGATACGCATCATGGAAAAATCTGTCCATTGCTACTAACGCCAGATTAATAACAAAAAGAAGTGGAGCAGATAAAACTACATTCCCCAACATCAGCTACTCTGCCTGTGGATGAAGGGGATGAGCTGCTACAACTATTCAGACTAATGGAGGTTCAAGGTAGACTCACTCATAAGCATGCAGTATTCAAGGTAACTACCGTTGAACATGAGGAGTTTAAATTATTGTATCTAACTCCTGTACCTAACATGATAAATAACAACATGGTGGCCATCAAACCTTGCTCCACCTATTTGGATATCAAGACATCTCATAACGAACACATACTTTTTACACTATCAGAGTTGAACTCGTGTGACATAATCAAACGAAATTGTTTCATCAGCTCCAACGCTCAAATCCGGTACAGTTACGGTTCCCAGATGTGTGAGTGTGAAATAAACTTGTACCATAACAAAACAACACCGATTTGTAAGATAGAAAATCCAAGTGGATCTCACATCACAGAAGAAATCAATGCCACCTCATCTTCATCACGGGCCGCAGCTGTTTGCATTAGAGACATCTTCAACCTTTCGTTAAAGGGATCCGGCTTACTTACGCTCCATCCAGAATGTGTCCTTAAGCTTGAGTTTGTCACTATGAGTGGACAACAAACTATATCAACTACTATAAGATCCTCATACACAAGTCTCGGCAAACTATTTGACTTGTCAGTAAAAGAGTATCACCCACAACCGCTGAGCGATAATCAATCATCTTTAGTAAGTCTGGATAATGAATATGCCACAAATATAAGGGAGTTATCCACCCTGCAGAAGTCAATAAAGGAACAGCAATTGTTGGACTTACCAAAAAGATTGAGGTCCCACCAACAACACAATCACACAGTTGGATACTTAGCACTCTCACTCAGTTTGTTAACCCTTGTCATATTACTGGGTCGATGTAAGGGCAGATGTAACGCAATTAAACCCACACCCACCGAGATCATCCAAGAAAACATCGAACTACAAGGTAACACTCAACCATCAACACCAATGCCACGACAGCAAGTGCATAGATTCATCCTAGATGTCTAACTCAGCTATTATCAGCCCCAACTTCAACTCCCTTGAACAGTGGTTCGACGCGGCGGAGCATGTTCATAGTCACCTATTCCCAAGTAGTTCATAAATTATTATTTAATAGTTACTACATAGTGAATACCCTTAATTGAAAGCAACATTGATTGAATACCCTATATGTTGAATCATATTTCCTTTAATTTGATTGACTAATTTACGTAAATTTTTGTCTTTGCTATTTTAAATTACACTTTTATTGATTCGCCAAAATAGCATAAATTTTAATTCATTATTTAGTTAAGTCAGCATAATTTGTATTTAGTATTAGTATAAATATCACAATAAATTTAATAAAGGTAGTAGTTAAATTAAATTACTTAAATTGTTTAATTATTCAATTCAGTTTATTTTCAAGTTCCAAGTGCTTGAAGATTAACTAAACACACAACAGTTTTCAAGTTCCAAGTGCTTGAAAACTACCCAACAACCAAAATTTAGTACAGTCCAAATTCATGCGTTTGGGCTGATAAATACTAAAGATTATTATTTTTTATTCTCATATTTATACAGTTTTGTATAAACAATAAAATTGGATCTCCCTCTGGTTACATAGCGACGTCAGCTACACATATAAATTGGTTAAAATATAAAAAAATATCTCTTTACCCATTGCACAGAAAATATTCCGCTTAGCACACCGGAGTATATAGATCGATTTATTGTCAATTTTGACAGTTTTCTAAAACTAGCTGTTCAACATTCCAGTATTGCCCCCAAAAAAACCAAAAATAGTAAAATATATTCCTCAGATGTCGAGCGTCTCTTGTCTGAAAAAAGGAGAGCTCGTAGAGAGTGGCAATTGCACAGATCCCCTCAACTTAAGAACTTACTAAAAGACTGTACAAAAAGGCTGAGAATGTTACTGCAGACTCAGAAAACGGCTTGACTGGAAAAATATCTCAAGGAACTTGGTGCAACTCCACAATCAGACTACTCATTATGGCGTGCAGCTAGAAATCCAATCCCAAGAAGCCTCCTGGTTTTGATAAGATCAGCAACAAAATGCTTTTGGAGCTACCCAGCATAGCAAGGAGAATTATTCTTTTAATTTTAATGCTATTTTACGCCTGGAATACTATCCTCAAAAGTGGAAGGTTTCCTTAGTCATCATGATACCTAAACCAGGAAAGGATCACACAAAAGTTGAGTCATATAGGCCTATAAGCTTACTTCCAAATATATCAAAGCTGTTTGAGAAACTGTTAGCGTCAAAATTAACCCCAATTCTAAATGAAAACAGATGTATTCCTAACCACCAAATCGTATAGTGAACGCAATAAGAAAAGCCTTTGAAGAAAGAAAATATTGTTCCGCTCTCTTCATCGATGTTTCTCAAGCTTTTGATAAATTCTGGCATGAAGACTTATTATAGAAATTGAAGCTAAACTTACCAGTAAACACACACAAGCTATTAGAAAGCTACTTAGTCGGTCGAAAGTTTATTATTAAAGTATTTAAGCTCTCCTCAGCTAATTGACGTTGGAGTCCCTCAGGGAAGCATCCTGGGCCCACTTTTATGCTTAATATATACCTCGGATATGCCAACAAACAACTACACCCAAACTTCAACATTTGCTGATGACACAGATTTCTAAGCGTGCGCGAAAACAGTCAAGAAGCATCTCGATACCTACAGGATCATATATTTCAACTCGAACTGTGGCTAAAGCAATGGGGGATAAGGGTCAATGAGAAAAATGCGTACATATAACATTCACCTTGCGTCGGGAATCATGCCCCCTATTAAAATCAATAATCAACTAGTGCCTCAAAATTCGCATGTAAAATATCTCGGTGCACATTTGGATAACCGTTTAACGTGAAAATGCCATACAAAGGCAAAATGAATTCAAATAAAGCTAAAAGCCATCCAAATTCATTGGCTTATTGGAAGAAACTATGTCCTTAGTCTCGACTGCAAACTTTTACTTTACAACTCCATCTTAAAGCCAATTTGGTGCTATGGTATTCAGTTATGGGGCACTGCCTCGGCCTCTAATATAGAAAAAATTCAAAGGCCTCAAATTAAACTTCTTCGAACAATCACAGCTGCCCCTTGGTATGTTAAAAACTCAAATATTCACAAGGATCTCAATGTTCCATTAGTAAAAACTATGATTACAAAATATGCAGTAAAATATTTTAAAAGGCTTGAACAACACCCAAATCCACTAGCCCGAAATATTTTAAGCCATGGCGGCCACACTCGCTTAAGAAGAAGAGACACTGCAGCACTTATCCAATTAGATGAGCGATATACACCTATATATGTAAACAGAACCCGTGATGAAGAAAATTTTTGTCTGGCACTGGCAGGACATAAATAAAGTATTAGGATAAGATTTGAGTAATTATTGTTAGTTCACATTTAATATATGAAGATTCAATAAAAAATAATGAGAAAAAAAAAAAACATCTCTAAGCGCACCAAACTCAGAATCTTTGACGCTGTGTAAAATCCGTTGTTTTATACGGGTGCGAAACATGGCACGCTGCCACTAGGGAAATAAATGCTCTCCAAGTATTTAAAAGCGGTGCCTACGGCAAATCGTTGTTTTATACGGGTGCGAAACATGGCACGCTGCCACTTGGGAAATAAATGCTCTCCAAGTATTTATAAATCGGTGCCTACGGCAAATCTTACGCGTATTCTGGCCAAACACAATATCAAACGCCACATTGTGGGCAGACACAGACCAACTACCAATAAAGGACCAAATTCGACGACGTAAATGGAATTGGATCGGGCATACGTTGAGAAAGCCCCCTGACAACATCACTCGAACTGCGCTTGACTGGAATCCACAGGGTAGCCGAAGAAAGGGAAGACCTGATAATACATGGAGAAGGCTGGTTGAATTTGAGGGACTAGCAGCAGTGCGTACATGGCTTGAAATAAAGGCTTTTGCATTGGACAAACCGAATTTTAACTTGTTTGTTGATGCCCTATGTTCCACCTAGGAACTACGCTAATTAAATAATAATAACAATAGTAATAATACATCCAAATACAACAAATCGTTACCAACAGCTTTTCTTACATTATATTTTACAAATATCTGTCTTTATTTTTCCGTCAGTGAACGATATTAAATTAACGTGAATAAAGGTTATTTTAATATTTTTCATTTAAAATTAATATGATATAATGATAAATTTAAATAAAGGGCATACATTTCCAGAAATTTACTATGATTCTTAATCAACATTTCGCCATGTTAATTTAACATTGGTATTTTTTCTGTGTGAAGGCGCATTTCATTGGCTACTCAGGCCGAATCATCAGGAAACCTTTTTCAAAAAATTTGAAAAAGCTAAGGTAAATAAAACTGTAAAACGAATGGGAATTACAAACGTTCAAGTCTTACTTGCAAACGATATCTAAGCTTAGACAAAACACCAACAATAAAGAGTGAGTTTTTCCTTTCTAACATTCTACAATTCGTTGGCTTCTTCCCGAATCGAATTGTAGTTGAAGTATAAAATGTATGTGAGCTCTCAGAGCATTCACCGAGCAGACACCGATTTACGGAAGTCTTGGATTCTGCCTTAAGCCTGATTAAAAATATTAAAATTAAAAAATAATTGCGAAACTATTTATCTAAAAATATTATTAAGTATGAAATTAATTAACACTCAATGACATAAAGCTTCACACAACTGTAGCTTTAAATATGTTGAGAATATAAGAGTTTCTTTCATGGTTATTCATTCATATATTTACTTGTTGTTTGACTACTTGTTATAATTTGTTATTGAAAACATTTTAGTTTTGAAAATGTTATGAATGAATTATATCAAATTGAAAATAAATTTACTATATCACTTTATCGCAATTCTTTAAACGAACGACACGAAACTATTATTTTATTTCTCTGCTAACAAAAAAGCAGTTACACTCTTTTTCCAATATTTCAAATTCAAATAATGGAACGATTTCTACCATTTTAAATTCACTTCGTATTCTTAAGAATGGAAATTTGGTATAATCAATCAAATAATCTGGACTAACAATTAGCGGCCCGAACGCTGTTAGATCGGTAATAAAAGTGATATTGATTCTATCTTTAATTCTCTGCTCAATTCAAATGCATTCATTTAGCTGTACCACATGTGTCCTCGTTTTAGGAAAATAGTGAGGGCTTTCTTTAAATCTTAGTACTTCCTAAAAACTATTTTTTAAATAAAACAAAAACTATAAAACAAACAAAAAATAAGTCAAACTGAAGAAAGAAAAAATTGTTATAAAATAAAGATGAAAGTTGAATGTGATTCTATTTTTGTCTTTGACACTTTTTTTTTTTTTTTTTTTTTTGTTAAACTAGCAAACTGTAAAAAAATAAACTGTGTCAGGATGTTACTTAGGAAGAGAGAAAAGAAACAAAATCTACACAAAAGAATTAAAATTACATATACGAGTTTTCATGAATAATACATGGAAGTGTGAATACATTTATATACATCCATGTACAAACTTGTACTTATAGAATGTCCTGCAAATATATTTTCTAAATTTTTTCTTGCCAAAAACTATTTTTTTTCTCTTTTCTTTCACCATTTACAAATTTAGCATTTGATGTCAAAAAAAGTTTTTTTTCTTTGTTTTTCAAAATCAGAAGATAAAAAGTTTTTCATTGTAAAGTTACTAGACTGTAAAGAATTTTCTCGTATTGTTTAAAAAGAGGACCCAGTGTAATAAAAGAAATAAAAATACTTGGGCAACGAAAAAGAAATGACATACTAAAGCAAAGTATTTTAAAACAATGTCCACCAGAACATTAAGCATGACATTGTCTTTAGCAAAATTTGTGTAGAATTTAAATCAAATTAGAACAAATACTAAGATTAAACTCAAGGATACAAACCCCATACAATAAATTCATCAATAAATATCCCAAGGATAGTATTTAAATAATAGCAATTAGTTTATTTGCATGTAAATTAGTAACTAGAAGCAATTATTAGTTTTTAGAAAACTTTTCAATCATTAGTTTAGTTTTCTATTGGAAGATACTTTGTAATTTGTTTGTATTTATTCAAATTGAACCAATTATTTTGCAATTTATTTATTTGTTAAATATTGCAGTTGTACAACAAGTACAATTAGAGCCAGACAATTCCTCCTTTAGAAGAATAATTTAGAAGAATTTAAAAAGGGTTTTAATGTGCTACTAAGTTGTGTTGTTTTTGTTGTTTCTTGCATAAATTTACAAAGTAACGTTAATTAAAAAGTTCGTTTTTTTATTAACAGAAATATTTTTAAGTTTTTCCTTTATTTCTTTTGTACAAATTTTACTTTCAAAAATTTTGTGTTTTTTATCGGTCATGTTGACTGTAGTTTTTCTTTTTTCTTTATGTTCTTAAACTTTTCCTTATTACGTTTCACTACGAGTACCGTAAAAAGAAATAATAAAAAATCAAAAAGCACCCTGTATGCAACTAATGGAAAAAGTAATAAAATGCTTAAAAGTGGCATTTTTTGCTTTTCTCTTTAACATCTTGTACTTTGTACTTGTAGATGAAAGTTTCAATAGTTGTAAGTTAAAATAAAAAAAAAATATAATCATGCATACTTAAGCACACAGTACATCCTTGTTTTACACGAGTTTTTGTTAGAACACACGAGTATTAAGTTACAGGATACAACATACACAAAGGTTTCCTTTAAAGAGTGTAACATTCAAATAATGAGTTAAATGAGAGAATATTAATGACGTCGCACACTACAAGTTGTTAAGAACAACAATGACTTTGGCTAAAACTTAAAGAACGAAGGCGTATTGTTTTTAATGCTAAAAAGGGTCTTTCATTAAGCGCTTCTTATCTTCTTCTTATTCTTATATGTATGTGGGAGATGTCATCAAAATATTTCATTCGTTTGAAAGGCATATCGATGTATGCCTCGTGCGCTGAATTTGACCGATCGCATGGGTTATGTTGACTTAAGGGCCGCTGTGGCTTGCAAGAAACCCCCACAAGAAAAGGTCTGATAGAGTTAAATATAATCGCTCGTGCAGAATGTCGAATTGTGAACATATCATCCAACTCAAACCTCAAGGTCGATGATTAATGATTAATAAATCATCGACCTTTGGTTGCGGTGCTCCTATATTGGCGCAAAATTGCACAAGTTATCGCCTGCAAAAACCCAACTTCTTGTGAGCGACGCAAACTCGACTGTCATGGATTCCCATGCCCATTCTCGGGGCCAACGAGGACGATTTCAGCTAACTTTTTACTAAGCCAGTGGTGTATCCACTAAAAATAGCCTTTTGATAAAACAATTATTTGCACGTGCGTCCACAACACAACACATTTTACAAATAGCAGCCAATTGAAAGATGTAGCTTCAACAATGTGGCCATTATCAACTGCCAAAGATCGGCAGTAACTTTTGGAAGAACGTTTATTTTAACTTATATTTCTAAGTTATGCAATTTATGTTTCAGAAAACCTTAAAGTTAATAGGTTTGGAGACGAAGACCGATGCAGCCAGTTCCTAAATTCTATAACTATAAATATATGATTATTTCTGGGAATTTATTTCTCATGGTGAGTAACATTTTTTATATAAACTTTCATATTATTCGAATGTGTATTCTAAGTCCAATTACAATTTTTAAAAAGCTTTCATACTTTAATAGTCTTATTCCTTTAACATTTTTAATTGTGACTTAGAATACACATTCGAGTTAATATGAAAATTTAAATATGTTTTTTTTTTAATATTAATAAATAATAAACTTATAGTTTTGGTACGATGCCATCTAATAGATGCCAAACCAGTTCCTAGAAATCGACTTAGCGGCATTTACACGATGTCATTCCATACATTTCCGTTTTATACATTCTCTTTTGAACATGCTACCAAAAACCTTTTGTCTTTCCAAACATGTCAGTTTTCATGTCTAATAGTCTAATATATATATCGAAGCATTACCGCAAAAAAAGCTTAAGCGACAAAAACAAAATTTAAATAAAAATTTAGTATGAATGTTGTCGCTTACGATAAAATTGTTTTTGCTATAAAATCGTAACGGTACCTTATGTGACCATGACATTTTAGGAGATGATGCGAATGTTGCCAATAAAGTCATTTATTAAAAAAAAAACGAAAATTGTAAATTATGTCGCTTAAGCTCTTTTGCGATAATGCCTCGAAATATAAACCAGTGTTCGAAAATAAAAAGAACTATATCTATTTTTTTTGTGATTGTGTAGACGAACACAACCCTTAATACCGTTCGTAACTATTTTCAAGAAAGAGCCGAACATTATATATTGTTCTGTTCTTCGTTAAAACCCAGAACAATTGTAGTGATACTGTAGACAAATATTATATTTTAATGGTCTATAATGTTTTATTTTTACATTGATAAAGAATTGAACAAACAAAAATGTTTAGCAACGACCGCACTACGAACAGCTTGTGTGTGCATTGTGTATATGTTTTGTTTGTGTCAAACTATTTTGCTGGCTTTTTGATTTTTTCGTATGTATTTTGTTTTTGTAAGAAATATTTGTTTTTTTTTTACCAGCCAAAAGGGACGATCACAATGAAGTTTGTGGATTCAAAAAAAACTAAATGGAATTAAATGTTCTCATTTTTTGTTGAATTCGATAAAAACAGTATTATTTTTGTGTTTCTACACAAGCACTATTAGCGTTTGTGTTTTTCACAAATCTACCGAACCGAACACTAAGCAGCGATATTAAGTGTTTATTTTCGAACACTGATATGTACATACAAATTAAAAACATGAAAATTCATATTAGCAAACATAAAAACTCGTTTCGTGTCTGTTTGGGTGATTTTTGTTCCAAATGAAAAACGCTACTCCAAATAAGAACACTTTCCTGGTTTAATGTAAATCGTTATAAAATTTAGATTTCATTGAATTTTTTAAACTTTAAATCTTCCACGGTATCAAATTAAGCTATGGCGGTTACACAATGAATAATAAAACTTTTAGCAACTTCATTTTTAAAACCAAAAAATGTGCTTAACGAAAAAACATAAAAAATTCAAATAAGAACTTAAAGTAAACTTCTTGACGACGGTGGCGCCTCAAGATGTCAAAGTTCAATCTAATCAGACCCCAGCGCTGGAAACACCGTTGCCTTCAGTTTAGACGTAAACATATAGTTTTCTTATATTAACTTTTAATTATTTCGATATTTTTTTATAGATTAAATTCTGTTTATGAAGGTATATATTATACAAAAATATATTTTTGGGAGCGAAAATAGGTTTTGCGAATACGAGTACGAATAATCAAATTCAATTTTGACGAATGCGTATACTTACAACTAAACTCATAACTCAAACAAATACATCTCGAAAAAACGGGTTTTAAGTTTTTGATTTGCTCGCTCCACTAAGAAAAAATAACAACAATATAAAGATGCTTTTTATACACAATATAAAGAAAACATCGCGAAAAATTCTGCATCCCTAACTACAAAAGTTAATTTTTTGAGTTATGATGACGTTGCAGCAAGGAGCGATAAATGCATAAATATTTTTAAAAAAGATATGTAATTATGTTTAAAAATAACACAGAAACATCATGAAAATTAAACTTAACCCTCCGATGAGTGAGAAGGTCCCTAGGGACCTTTTTGCCTTTTCAAACTGAAATTACTCCTACTTCGGCCACTACAACCCCCCCCCCCCCCCAAATTACCCTGTATTCCAAGAGTATTTTGTTGCGCATCTTTTGGAAAAAGACGATCGGATCATTACTTTAGGAGTTATTGAGGTTTTAGTGAGAATAGTACGCGGACGTGTGAATAGGTCCGTATGGACCTTGTACTGAATTTCACTAATAAATGCATGTTTTTGGGCATCATTATACTTTTTTTATTGTTTTAACACATAATTTACTTGTTCTGAACACAACGACCTAAACTCAAAGACATTAGGGATGATGATAAAAACAAAAAATTCTAAGAACTGGTTTATTGCTAGTAGTATAAAATTAGAATATTGTGCCTTTCCTTGAAAGCAATAAAGTTCATGTCTTCGAATTTTTCTTAGAATTTAGTTATAAACAATAAAAACAAAAAAAAATCAAAAAAAAAATTGTTTATATGAAAAAACATGATTTACAAAAAAGGTCCGTAGGGACCATTGCACACGGCCGTGAAGTTCAGAACTGTCACTCATCGGAGGGTTAATTCCGTAAATATATTAAAATTTAAGGGATACAAGGCAAAAGATTAAAAAAATGTGTTTATAATAATTAAATTGAAAAAACTGGGTTCTACAAATTTGTTATAGTAAAAATTGCAACAGATATTCGGTTCCATATTCGGCGCATAAGGCCTTTAATACTTAAAGTTTAATTAACAAGTCAAGATGTATTTTATAAACATAAGTTTTGGTGCTTTATCAGTCTTAAAAGCAGTGCGTGCAAAATAAGAAATAAAATTAGCTTAAATTAGCTTTTTGAAGCTTGGTTACATGTATATGTATTTGCATATTTTTTTGTTACAATTAATATTGTTAAAAAAGTTTTTTAGTTTTTAACTACTTATACTTAAGTTTATTCTAATAAACTATTTAATTTATTTTGAAATATGAATTAAGAACACAAAATTCAAATTAAAGAAAAAGCTAAATGCATTTTTGAAAAAAGCTAAAGGCTAAATGAAATATTTCAAGCTAAACGTGAAAACGTGGTTTAGACCCAAATCGCGGGAGGGGAGATTTTAAATATTTCTCTTACCTAACTGCTACTTTACAAAAGGAAATGTCTTGCAGTGCAGGTTGCTTGAGCTACTAAACAAGGGCATAGTTCTAAAATTGCCATCTTTATATTGATTGTTCTAACACGATTGCGTAAGTCTTTGTATTGTTTTTCCCCGTAAGGTAAGGCCTTCATGCCAGTTACTCACGCCAGTCTCAAACACATCTATGTTATTAGGAAGGACATTTATATAAGCAAATTAAGCGAACAAAATGTAAATTTAGGTAAATAATTATGTATATAGAAAATATTAAATCAAATTAAATCACCTCAGCTTATTTCTGTCATCGCTATCAATTGCTTAAACGCCTATTCCGGGTAGATATTGTATAGGAGCTAGGCAATAACGGAGCGATTTAACCTAAAGAAACTTGTTTTGGCAACACTATACGTAAGGGCATTTCACTATTCGACTGTTACTTTTATAAGTATTTAGCCACTTATAACTATACAAAACTTTCCTGTATTACTGCTATTTCCTCTATTTTTGTTAGCAGTCTTGTTGCTAAAAGCAAAATGTGTACCCACTTAGTACGAAAAAGTTTATTCATACAATATTCTTACAACATCGTATTCATAAACCTATAAACATACTTACATTCTGTGCATACTGGCGCAATTTCCTTATTTTCCTTTCTAGAGCATTTCTTTAATACTTTCTTTTTTATGTCTTGAGCCATTTTTAGTTTATAGCCAAACATATGTTTAGCAACAAAAACAGCATCAACTCCAACAACAACTTTTGCAAAAAGCAAAAAGTTTTTATTTTAATATTCACGGTTTTCTTAAAATCCTTTTCTCCGCCAAAACTAGGTTTTGTTGTTGCAAAAAAACATAAAAGTGTAGAAGATTCTAAACTTAAAGATACATAAAACAAATAAGAAGTGCGACATTAAATACATATATGGGCATTTCCCCAGAATGGTCTACCAGGATGAAAAAATAAAATGTTCATAATCATCGTCTTTTTTTGTTAATTGTTATAAAAAAGTCTATGTTTTTATAAAAGAATGGTTTCACAGCATATCTTAGTTTTTTTACTTGAGGAAATTGGGCTGGAAACGTTCGCGACCGGTACATAAGCCAATTAAACAAAAACCAAGAGAGATATAGGTCTCCATCCAGTAAAAAAAGACTTTCAAAATAAATTAAGCACTTTTGAATATTCCGTTCCATTACGCAGATTTTTACATTTTACTACTGTCAGCCAAAGTTGACTTCTATTTTGCGTATGTTCGTGACCACATGTTTATAACTATCATTATGAAAACTTAAACTCTATGATATCCATCTTTTACACTAAACATAGAGATACCCAAATGCTATCGAATCGCATAAAAAAAATGCTAGGAAAAATTTTGTTTTCTATATTATTTGTACATCAAAAGCTTACGAACGTACGTTCGTGACCCTTAGAAATGCCCATATGTCATACTCGTAAAAAATGTTACATTTTAAAAAAAGAATTTAATGGAAAGTCATTGGGAATATTTAAAATTATTTTTTTTTGTCCTAAATGGCTGTATTAAGCATTGTTGGCCATTTTGCCATTTGGTAACCAAATTTGGCATGAACAACTCGCCAAATCAGAAATTAAATAGAACTTTAAATTTGTACAACGACTTCTGGGAACTTTATTCGTTATTTGGGGGTTAATTTCGCATGAAATTTTTTTTTATAATAAAACAAGTAAGAAAGTATAGTCGGTGAAGCCCGACCATATGATACCCTACACCACTGTATAAAAGAACAAATTTTTGCAGGTGTGCCCTATTTGGGACCCATGGGCAATTACGACCCGGCAGAATGAAATTATGTAATTAAGGTTAAGGTCCATACAAAAGTTCTTTGTGCCGAATAAAATTTAGATATTTTCATCTATTTGAAATTTGATTTCCTTTAAGTGACTTAAGCCCTTACACTGAACCAAAAATCTAATGAAAATGTACGTTAAGCAAACGAAATTATGTTTATTAAATTATTTTCGTTGGCTCAACGAACTATTCGTTAATATAATGAAAATTTAGGTATTATTTTTATTATATTAACGAATAATTCGTTGAGTCAACGAAGATAATTCAATACACGTAATTTCGTTTGCTTAAGCCCATATGACACTACATTTTTAATGCATTGTTCAAGTTTTGGTGAACAGTACAAATATAATGTAATAGAAAAATTTACCAAGTGCAAAGAGTTCAGCTGTATTAAGATAAATGGCAAACTGTCAACAATTTTTAAAAAGTTATCGATAAAAAATGAAGTTATGTCAAAAAAAATGTAAAATTGTTTAACTTAAATTTGACATTTCAAGCTTGAAATATGAAAAGTGTTGCTGAATCAGCGGTTTATGGGCAAATTCAGCGATTTACCGCTTTTTGTTTTTAGGTTTCTCATAAACAAAAAGTTGGCAGCATTTAATAAAATAAACAAAACAGGGATGGCTAAGGTGTTTCAATTGTTCTTTTTTGTTGATACTTTTTTAACTAAGATTTATAATACCTTTTGTGGTGTTTTTTATGAACATAATTAAAATTAATTTCAACTAAAAAAAATCTTTTATTACAATTAGGGTAAAAAAGTACAATTTTTAAAGGTTGTTGGTACAATATTAAAAATTCTCAACGCCATCCCTGAAACAAAAACATAACATACATATAGTTTGCTCTTTCTTACATTTACTGTTTCTTTCTATCAATTCTATATCAATTAATGAATAAAAAATGTAGTGTCATAAGGGCTTAACGTACATTTTCATTGGATTTTTGGTTTAGTGTATGACACTACATTTTTTATTCATTAATTGATATAGACTTGATAGAAAGAAACAGTAAATGTTAGAAAGAGCAAACTATAAAAAATGTAAGCAAAGTTTTTTAGTTTTTTTTTCTCTTGTTATGGTTTTGTTTCAGGGATGGCGTTGAGAATTTTTAAAATTGTACCAACGACCTGTAAAAATTGTACTTTTTTACCCTAATTGTACTAAAAGATTTTTTAGTTGAAATTAATTTTATTTATGTTCATAAAAAACCCCACAAAAAGGTATTATAAATCTTAGTTTAAATAGTATCAACAAAAAAGTACAATTGAATCAACTTAGCCATCCCTGTTTTGTTTATTTTTATGGATGTTGCCAACTTTTTGTTTATGAGAAACCTAAAAACAAAAAGCGGTAAATCGCTGAATTTGCCCATAAACCGCTGATTCAGCAACACTTTTAATATTTCAAGCTGGAAATGTCAATTTTAAGTTAAACAATTTCACCAAAACTTGAACAATGCATTAAAAATTTAGTGTCATAAGGGCTTTAAGAAAGGTGTCTATATTGGACCTTTGATTAATTTTGAACCCAACTGCACATGATTTTGTCATGACCGATTAACTGATCGGTTTATTTTAAATTGATTAAAACGATTAAACCGGTTAATTTCAGTCAACGAACCAATTAACCGATGTAACAAAATTTTGAATTTGTTGTTGTATTATAACCAAGACCGTATTGTAACTAATACTAAAAATCTTTGCGAATCAAGAAATTTGCAGCAAAATGGCATCGAATTGTTAGTGAATATTTTTGCCCATTTTGTTTGAATGTACATTTTTGCATATATTGTGTGAATATCATTTTCTGCAGTGACTCGTGTGTGCCGCAAAATAAAAATACTTTACTGAAAAGCTTGTATAAAAATGATAAACTCAAAATAATAGTCCAAAAATTATCAGAGCCAAAACATTCCCAAGTTCAGGAGGTTGACGCTGTCCATAGGGCAATATATCGATTCCTAAAATTAAAAGAAGTTCATAGTCCCTCGAATTTGATTTCAAAGTTAAAAAACTTTCAATCGAAAAAGTTAATTTTAAAAACTATAGACATGTTTCCGGATGATTGCAAAGTTTACTCCAGGGCTGCCCAAATTAAAAAATTAATAATTTTATTTGTTTTTTTTTCTGACCAAATTTAAATTTTTTTTAAAAATAGTAAGAAAAATTTTAATAAGAAATTCCAAAAAATCCCCAAATAAAAATTTTTAGTTAAAAAAAAATTATTTTGTTTGTAGCGACTGGTTTCGGCATGTTTTTTTTAAATCCTTTATATGCGATTTCAGTGAGGAATTACAAGCAGAACAATATGCTGTTTTTAAAGCCAAATGAGCCAATTTATAAAAATTTGCAGCTTGTTCAATCGGTTTTAGCTATCCTTAAAATCAGCATTAATAAATACATATATCCGCCATTTATTTAAAACTTGGATGAATCATAGGTACTAACCAATAGCCCAGCATTCTTTTTCCCAAACTTTATTATATTGTCTTTCATATTTACTTATTTTTGGGAAAGACATATTTGCTGGAAACGTCTTTAAAAAATCAAAAATTGTTATTTTAAATTCTTCTTTTTAAAACATAAAAATAACATAAGTTTATTAAGTACCTTTTACACACTTAACAAAAATGGTAACCTTAATTAGCACTAGGGTTGCCAGTCAGGCTGGCCTTGTTCAGTTTGAGCTAAAATCAAACTTGTCCAGCTAAACGACGAAGAATTGATATTTTGTTATAATCCTAAAATAAAACTACATTTATGAAAATTAACGTAATAAAAACTTTTGCAAAATGTAGTTTTTTTTTTACTAAAGTGATTTATGCGTTAATTGATTGATTGCTGAATGAAGTTCATTTTATAATAAAATTAGTCTCTATCAAATTTTCCCAATAATAACAAGTCTTCTGAAGGGCGGTAAGTTTTTATTTGCAGCAAATTAAATTTTCATTTACTGTTTAAAAAATTGTTTTTCAGTTTCCAGAGAAAAACGGGATAAGAATCCAAATTATTGTAATCGGATACGAAAAATAAATATGTTTATATATAGCAGAATGTAAATTGTGTCAGACAAAAATCCTAATAAAATATGAAGGATCTCTATCTCTTGATAAACATATTCAAAAAAAAACATGCTAAAATGTCTCAGAAATTGTCTCAACAAAAGTGTCAGACAAAAATTGAAACTCAAACTTTTGGTTGGTTTGTGTTTACCATAATATTGTACACGGACTGAGCTACAACAGTCTCGATTGTCAAATAAAACTAAGCGCAGTTGTATATTGTGATAGCAAAATTGCTAATAAAATCACTTGTGGTAGAACAAAAGCAAAAGTCAATGCTCTGAAGAAAAACTATTTTTTTTCTATAAGTAACGACGCTTCCAATATTGGTAATGTAAAGACCTACCCATTTGATTTTTGTCGGTTAAAATATGTATATTTTTTAAAAGTAAAAGCTAATAAATTTTCAGGAATAGGCTGTTTAATAAATTAAAAATTAATGTAAAAATCAATTGTTTTAAATGAATTGGAGACCAAACAAATAACTGCATATAGTGCTGATAACGCTGCAGTTAACTACGGTATTCACAATTCGGTTTATCAAAAATTGAAAGATTCATCGAAACAAATTATTAAAGCAAATTGTCACTGTCATATTATAAACAACTGCGTTAAAAAGGTCCCTAAATGCGTTGTCTATTGATATTGAAAATATTATTATAAAAATATTTAGTGATTTTTGGTTGTCTGCTATGGCCACTGAGAATTTAAAAGATTGTTTTAAATTTGCTGTTATAGAATATAAAGAACTTTTGAGACATATTCCAACAAAATGGCTTTCTCTGCAACCAGTTGTTAATCGTCTAACTTTTTGTTGGCCTGCTGTCAAAATGTATTTCTTAAAAAAGGCGAAATAAGTGTCAACAAATTTTATGGGAAATTATTTTATATGGAATTTCGGATACCGATATAAATCAAACTGATGAATATAAAATTGAAGGTTTAATGGAAGCATATTTATTATTTTTTTAACAAAACATAATGCAGGAATTTCATACAACTATTTTAGAACTTAAAAATTACTCTTGTACAGTTTTAGAGTTACACGATATAATGACTCGATTTATGAATAGCCTCAAATGTAGAAAAAATTACAAATTTTTCGGTAGTAAAGTTAACACAATTTTAAAAAACCTTTCTCTTAGTGAACAGATCACTTTTCAGACTGAAACAGAAGACTTTTTAGACATAGCAATTAAATATATGTGACAGCGCATAGAGAAAGGGACCTAAGGGTAAAAAAAAATCAATTTTCAGTTTTTTTTTTTATGTGGACAACATCTGAGCATCGAATGAGACCGATCCCATGCCCGAAAAGTGTTCCCTCTTAGAGATATGCGCGTTTTATGATGTGATGGTACACCAAAGATACACGTATTTAAATCTTTAAAATGGCTCTCCTGAACAAAACCGGTTTTTACCCTTAGGTCCCTTTCTATTTTGCGCGTCACATATAGAAAAGAGTTATGATATTCTTAAAAAGATCGCATTTTTAAATTTAAAGAAAAAATAATTTTCTTGGGAAGGTTTTCAACGGCTTCCACAAGATCTTCAAATATCTGAAGAAATATCACATATTGATTACTGCTGTCTTCGTGAGGCTTACGAGCAATTACCAAAATATACCAGTAAGCAACGCTTTTTGTGAAATAGTGCTTAGTATTTTAAGCAATCCTTATAGAGGAAGTCCAATGTGCGCGGTATGCGGCTGCGGGCGGCGATCAGCTGTTTAGTTTTTCGCATAAAATTTTTTTGATAGGCAAATTAAAGCGGCAAAGGTTTTGTAGAATCCGCAAAAAAGCCCCGAATTTTTGTTAAATCCCCAATCCCCAAATGACTTTCTTCGTTCTTTTTGCTCGCATGAAATCCCCAACTTTGGGGATAAATCTCCAAGTCTGGCAGCCCTGGCTTACTCTTCTTTAGAAAGTCAGCTTAATTTTCACAATATTCCATTTACTAAAATTAAAGTAATAAAATATAATAAATACGACTTATTTTCTTTACACCATAAAACTTCTGCAACTAAATACATGCTCAAAAATAAATATATCTCAAGACAAAAAGATAGATATAACTTGCGACAAGCAAAAATTACCTGAATAACCACTATATTTTTTTGATCTGCTATAGTCACCTAACTGCAAAAAATGTAATTTCTTAAAATTCTATGGTTTTTTTTTCTAAAATTTGAGGTTTTTGAAGAGGATGCTCCATACATCTTATCGTAACTTTGAAACGACGTACCCGATTTTGTTATGCAATCCGTCAAAGCATTTTAAATTACGCCAGATTTAAGTTTATCAAATATCATTTTTTAATTTAGCCATTATTTTTGGTGTTATTGAGGCCGAAGTGGCAAAAAATTTTTAAAATTTTTGAATTCAAAAAATTCATAAAAAATTTAAATCAACAAATACTTACCAGTTTTAGTACTTAAGCTCAAAGCTGCATGTATTAGAAATAAAATTAATTTTATTTCATGAAAATCCATGGACAAACTCCTGTTTTATTCCTGATAAGCTAAAAGTACCTAGTTTTGACCTTTTTTATCGCAAATTTGTGTAGAGCTAAAAATCACAAAGTTTTATGGGTATAAACGTACAGTTTTACAGCAAATCGATGATTGTTATGAAAACGCTAGCTTGCATAGAGATAACGGAGCGTCATACAGGTAAATACACTCCCTGCCACATGAATAGGACAACCTTACACAATTTTTTCAAAAGGTTATAACTTCTACAAAAAAAAAAAAAAAAAAACTAATGTTAAGAACTTAATTTTTACTTCTAATTAAAGTTAATTTAGATGTTATTGAATACCACAAAAATTGGTTCTGGTTTTGTTTTTATAAAAAATTTTGTAAACCAAGTAAAAAAATTTGTGTCACATGAATAGGATCCTACTATAAAAAAACAGTTTATGTATTGTTTCCAATAAAAATTTTTAATTGATAAAAATTTGTACACTT
This sequence comes from Pollenia griseotomentosa, assembly GCA_963931875.1. NCBI lineage: Eukaryota > Metazoa > Arthropoda > Insecta > Diptera > Polleniidae > Pollenia > Pollenia griseotomentosa. Next base: position 147,061,285 of record OZ007563.1, read on the forward strand.
TAAAGCTTTTTCAACAATGCTTAGAACCTTCATTTTTACAGTGTGCTTCGTAAATTCGATTGTGAATATAAAAATACAATGATATTATGTAATCGAGCGAAATGGTCAACCTTCAATAAATTCCTTGTAGGTAGAATACTGCTTTCCAGAACCATACACTTTACGAGCTAGCCATCCCCAAACATTTTCAATGATTTTTAGGTCCGGCGAGTAATGGGGCCAATCGAGCACATTAACATTTTGATCGCGTAGGCATGACTTAACCACCCGGGCAGTATGAATTGTTGCATTATCGTGCTGCAATGTCCACTGTAAGCTTCCAAAAATATTCTCAAAGTGAGGAAACGCTTCTTGTGGCACTCCAATAAAAAATTAGCGTGCATGGTGCTGGACAAAAATTTTAGCTCGCAGGTACCATAATAGGATATGACACCATAACTCCTCCCACATTGTTATACAAACGATACAATTGATACTACTCTATTCGGAGATCGTGAAAATAATAATGGAAGCCTTCAAATTAAAATGTTTTCATCTGAAAACAACGACACGGTGCAACTCCTTATTCCACGTCATGTGAGTTCAACAAAAACCCAAGCACATATTTTTTCGAGCATCGTTAAGTGGTGGTTTCTTTTAAGTTTTAATTAAAAAAAAATTATATCAGGACTTTTCCAGAACACAAATTTTTCTCAGAGCAAGTAAACATAGACACCTTTAAAACACAAAAAAAAAACCACCGATAATTGCTTGCAAATATCAGAGATAATTGCAGTTGTGCCAAGTACAAAGGGGTGTGCTATTCATGTGGCGGGGAGTGTACACAATTTGCCCATCCCTACAAGGAAGCTTTAGCATTTTCACCGGATGTTTTCCCATTTTCGATGGATGTTTGTAATAAATCTCAATCTCAAATAAAAATCCTCAAATAAGTTTTATTTTAGAAGGAAAAAATTAAACCCTCCTGTGGAGCTGAGATCCTTTTTTTAGATCACCACCTATTCTGAAAGAGATCGTCAAGACAGTATGCCAGTAAAGGTCTCTGTTGACTCTAACATGAAGATAATAAAATAATTTTTTTGAATTAATCTTTCCGAAGGGTGGGATTGGAGGGATACCTCCTCAAAAATTAAATTTTTTTGGTGTTAAGGCTAATCCATTTTTTTTTTTAATATTTAATTTATTTATTAAAATACTACTTTATGTAGCAGCCCACAAAAGGCGGCGGGGACAAAAAATGGCATTTTACGATCTCCTGGGTTCAATTTTAGGTTTTTTTTTACTTTCGCCGTATGGAAAAACTTATACAAAATTTAATTTTTCAAAGGTAGGATTAGTTTTTCAAGGGGCAACTTTTTCACCCTAGACCCGATTTGTCTTTTTTTCAAGCTTTACCTGCAATAACACATATTTCTGCCAAGTTTCATTGATCTAGGGGCACTCAATAAATGCGCGATATTTAAGGTCCGCTTAAACGTACAAATTGAACCAAATAAGTTGTAAGCAGGGCAGTCCCGCAGCAGCTCCATGTTCTTAAAAATGGTTTTAAGAAAATTCTGGACTTAGTTTAAAACTGATATAAACTAGCCACGATAAGCGCGTTTCTTAAATACCAAAAATAGTAATAATTAGTTTCATACAGTAATTCTAGAACTTAACTTAACTCCCACGTTTTAAATTAACTAAAACATCCACTAAGTGGTTGTATTTGCTATAATATTAAGAATGTGACATTGTGAGTTGCCTAAATATTTACTCTTGTATAAATAATTTTATTTTTCCTAACAAATAATATTTATAAATATATAATCTGGTAAATTTAATGACCGATATAAGTGCTTATTTTAAAATGTATGCAAAATATATTCGTACAATACTTTAATTAAAAAAATATCATTTCCTTTTTAACATGACATGCGAGGGAAAATTTGTTTCTTAAAATATTGTTCTTGTTGTTGTTCAAACAATACACATACTGAAATATTTCGAAGTACTAACAAAGGTTGTAATTTATATACATAGTTTTTTTACATAAACATGAACATAAACTTACAAAAAAAGATGCACGCACATCTTTTTGTTTGGAAAGTTATATTGTATTTAAGATTTAAAAAAAGATTTACAAGTTACTATATGTACACACATTTAACGACCCTAATACACTCTATACTTATAAACCTGAAACTTCTTAAAATTCCACATTTTATACATTATTTTTAACTTAAACGATTTCCGGCACGAATTTTAATTATTTTATTAACTTCCAATTTAGGAGTAAAAAAAAAACAGTACCCCGATCATCAGGGCTGCTAGATAAATTTGTGAGTAAATCGTCAATTTCCTGAGAAAAAATAAAAAAATCGTCTTTCGCGTTTCGAAAAATCGTAAAAAAAAATCGGCCAACTTAAAATTTGGTTTTTTTTTAACAAATTTTGTTCGATTTTTATAAAAAAAAAAAACATTTAAGCAAAAACATAATTCGATGATGGTTTGACGAAAGATAAACATAGTGTAACATTGTTGTTTTTGTACTCTGAAAATAATCACTTAAAGATTTTCTTAAGGGTGCGTACAGAGTGGCCGCTTGTTGCCGAGCCGAGCCGACTGACGCTTATTGCGAGAAACAAGTTTGAGTGTGCATAGTGGATGCGAGAATCAGCGCTGGTATTTTATCTATTATTTGTGTTTTATGTATGTTTGTATGCATTTGGGTTTGTTTTAATTTTTTTATAATTTTATTTAATTTTTATTATTTATTTGAATTTTTATTTTTGTTTAATTTTTATTTTATTAATTTTTTATTTTTTTTTTCTAATTTTTTGATTGCATGTTTTATTAACTTTTTCTTAAATTTTTGTTTTTAATTTTTTTAAATATTTTCCAAACAAGCTGAAATCATAACAACATAACATAAACAATCCCAGTAAAAAAAATTTAGGTTTTTTGAAGCACTTAAGAGAAAAAGCGCATAATCGAGCGCTTCAGTAAGAGAGCTCTTATAGAGTAGTAAATGACAAAGAATAAAATATACAAAAAAGCTGCTATTTTAGTGCTGACAACAAAGAAGGTTTTAAAAAAATTTATATATATATATATTATGGTTTACGAAAATTATTAAAAAAAAGGCATTAGTGAATATATTTATATGGTTAGCCCTTAAAAAAACACTTAAGGAGTGCTTTGTTTGCATGTTAAATGAAGCTCTTATTGTCAGCAGAAAAAAGTCCTCCAAACCGGGAACACTCCATACAAAAATCAGGCCTCCCATCAGCAGGTTTGAAGCGATTTGAGGTATGAGTTTATACATAAAACCTGTTCCTTTTGGAGCACATTTTTTACTGGGATGTTTTCGGCGCTGAAATACGATTTTGAACTGTTTTCTCGCATTTAATCAGCTTTGCGCTCCTAGCAGCTCGGCGCCTACTATGACTTGTTCGCTCTTATTTGTACTTATTTGTATAGTACCAGTCTTAACGCATTTATTCTCTTAATAAGCGTCAGTCGGCTCGGCAACAAGCGGCCACAAAAAGAAAATTGCAATTATGTATGGTCTTTCCACAATACACCCCACACGTAATTTGATTACAAAAGCGACTTTTAAAGTTCTGCTTAGTTGACCTTCTGTTTAATGATACCCCTTTGGGGACCGTCAAAAATTTGCTATTGAAATCTCGCTGATCATAACAGTTTTCATGAAAAGCTTGTCGATTAAAAAAAGTGATCCTACTCGGATCGGCTACCGGAACTAGTAATCTATAGCGTTAATAGTGATAAGTCAGTGCAGATTCATAAAATAAAACATTAATTTTATTCATAATTTTTAAGCTAAAATTTAATGTTGAAGATTGGGTTTACAGCGAAAGGTTTTCGTGGCGATTTCAATACCTACGAATATCTTCTTCAGCTTTATAGGAAAACGAGTGATTTTTGATTGGAGACTTGTATATGAGCTAAAAGTTTCTAGTGTTATTAAACGATTTGCGTTCGATTTTTTTTTTACCAACAAGTTATTAACGATAATTATGTCTAATACGAGTAATTATACTCTAAAGAGTCATTCTAATGAAATAATTTTACTAATTGCCATACGTTTGGATTATATTTTTCCTAGATGCGTTTAACTAACAATTTTCGCCCATATTTGTTTATAAAACTCACTGGTCTAAAAATTCTAGTCATCCGGATCGGTAACCAGTTCCAGAAATCAGTTCAAAGTTAAGTCGATGTATGTTGATAAAGGTTGTAACGAGTTTGAAATATTTGATTTTGCCAGTAGCGACATTAAACAGGGGTTATTGTAAGTTAATACCATTTCCCAGAAGTGGGCTAAATTTGAGAGGAATAATTCTAAATAACTACAATGTAAGTTTTTCCAATTGTACAAATTTTTACGCCGCAACAAACCTGTTATGTGTTGCATGCAGAATATAGGTAAATAACTTACTTATTATGCATAAAGAGTTTGTAAAAGATGATCTTTAGCTCTTTTTTTTCTTAAAATTGGATACATATTTGAAGTTTTGCTATACATATTTAATAATTAGATTTTTGCCTTAAGGGAACTCTTAACTGATCAATAGAAAAGAATATCAGTAACGACATGAAATTTCATTTTAAATTAAGGAATAGAGTTTGATTAAAGATAAAATTAATTTGTGCTTTTAATATTTGTTTCTTTTAAATTAAAAAAAATAAATAAAACAAACAAAAAGTGTTCATAGATTTTTAACACTTATCCGGTCTATTTTATTCAATATAGAAAGTTTGGAATGATTTTTACATAAATTTATTTAATTCAGTATATTTGTTTGAGTATTTTAAATTGACTTAATAAAGTTGGGCAATTTTGACCCATAAAAGTGAATAAATTAATTTATCGCTGATTATTTATGTTAAGATAATAAAAAAAAAAAAAATGGAATGATACATAGAAATAAAGATTACGCAATCCCAAAAAAAACTTGAAATCTTCTGCGAATTTTGGACAAATGACGTTAGGAGAACTGTATTTCTATTAGGTCATAATTTCAAGCTGACAAACTGAAGTGGTAATTTAATCTCGGGCTTGCCTAATAAAGAAATTCGTTAATCTTGGGAACTTTTAAACTTAGCAACCCTTACCACGGACAAAGAACGTCATCTAACCCTGCCTTTACACACGCAAGTAATTACTTGCAAGTAGAGTATACCTATAAACATCGAAAATGTCGCCGAAATAGTCGAATGTCCAGTGATGTTAACTTTTATTTTTCGTTACCGTACGGCCTTCTAAAAATTACCGTTTTTGAGAAGAAATTACAGTACGCAAAGATTTTTAATCAAAACATTAATGTGCTGCTTCCAAATTGCTAAAATGCAAAAAGGCGTAACTAACAAAAAATTCAAAATTGTTTTTTTGATTGGTTATTATGAATGCCGTTGAACTACATGTCTTGACAAAATTTTACACTTCTGCGATCAAAAATTACGCTTTTATTAACAAAAAGACAAAGGGGCATAACTACAAGTAAGCTTGCTTTATGAAAGCAAAACGACGTAGTTACACATTTTTTTCTAACAAAATATAATGAAAATGGTTTCCTTTTAAAATTATTTGAAGAAGTCCATGGACGACTATTCAATGCATGTTTTCTGGCTTGTTTATAGTTTTCATTTTATAATGTTTTTTGCTTCTCCTGTAAAATTATATTTTTGTTAGTTACGCCTTCTTGCATTTTAGCTAACGATATGTGAGTACGTATATTTATACCAAAAATCGAAATTTCTTTAAATTACCGTATTTTAAATAAAATTACCTTGCTACTTTTTGCGGCCCAAAATTACCCTAAAAAAGGGTAATTACCGTACGGTTAGCATCACTGATGCATGATGTTTACCCAGTCAAGAGGAAGTCTCTCATAATTCAGAGTTACCAAGTCCACAACAGAGCTTCGTTTCTTAATAAAAAATTCGCATTAATATTTATTATTACGTTTTCTAATGAGATTCATGTTTTATATTTGCAAAAAAAAAAATAATATTTTTATATATGCTTAAAAAAATGTTTAAAGTATAATTACACTGTGGAACAAATTCAGGTTAGCAAGAGTTAGGTCGATTCTGAGAGTGAGGGGTGAAAATAGAGGCTAAATTAGAAGACCCGTATCGCGGCGTTTGTTTATGTTAGTTGGATTTTTTTTTTAATCGACCTTCAACCTTTGCAGTCAAATGCCGATTTTCAGCATATTGTTTATATGGTCTTTTGCCTATAACTCGTCGACTAATTGATATTTTTTAAATATGTAAAGGCCAAATTATTGCTAGAGACCTGTGCAACAATTAAATTTTTGTGGTGCTTATGAAGCAAAATGTTGGAACAATTATTAGTTTTTCATGCTTTTTGAAAATATTTTCCACAAAACTAAGTCGTTTTTGCTTCCTGTTTAGTCTATAATATGCTTCTCAGTTTCGTCAATAAATTTCATTTGAAAAGAAAACAATCATAATACAAAACTTGCGTTTTCCAGCTTAATATTAATTTACTTCTCATTTTTTATGTACCAATTTTGTTCAGTGTTGGTTTTGAAGAAACATTGAAAAAGAAATTATAAAAATATGGAAAAACAAGTAAGAGTGCTATATTCGGCTGTGCCGAATCTTATATACCCTTCACCATTGTGCGAGCAGAATACAGAGCAACTAAATAATTTTTACATATACATACATATTTACAATACTTAAAACTTCATTATTAATGAAATTTAAAAAGCGAAAACTGGTTAATATTTTTTTAAAATTGTTTTGAAACATAACAATATTAAAAAAAATATTATTTTTAAAAAACCAAGATTCGAACCAGGGAACTCACAGTTTCTAACTTAACACACCCCCTACCATGAAGGAACGCTGTTTAAATATCATTAAAATGAAATATAGACCGTTTACTGTTTACAACTCAACACAGTTTTTTGTTTGTTTTCTTTTTGTAAAGGCACTGTTGTCATTTTTTATCTCTTTTGGCTAGTTTTTAAGTAGCAAAAAAACACAAAAATTCCTAGTTTCTATTTGTTAAAATTATTTCGTTAAATAGATGAAATAATAAACGAAAATCATATTGGGCATTATGCTAGTATATGTAAACAAATGCGAAGGGGGGAGAGATGAGACGACAACCGGATTTGAACTTCGCTTTTCATAAGGACCCAGAATATATATACTTTATAGGGTGCAGGACCTTCGGTGAAGGGTATAAAAACAAACTTAATTACAAAAAAGAGTAATTTTTGGGATTTCAGTATATTGGTCATAACTCTGCTATTTCTGAACCGATTTGAAAGATTTATATACCGACGTGTTAAAGAAGAAATTTGCCATTTAGTTTGGTTGTAAGACTTGGACTCGGGAAGATCTATGGTTCCCGAAAATGGGTATTTTCCAAAAAAAAATTAATATTTTGGTCATAACTTTTTCGTATCTGAACCGATTTTCCCGAGTTTTTCAGAAAATATTTTTTATTAATTAAATTTCCGATCTTTTGATATATGATGAATTTCATTTAAAAATCGAGATAAAACTGAAATTTTGAACCCGACCCCCTCAGATATCGATGAAATTTTGTTCATAGCTAAATTTGATCAATACAAACAAACTCTCATTTTTAGAAATGACTGTTTTGCTATTTTTTGGGCGTGACACAGTGGGAACGTTTTCGAAAAAACGCGAAAATGGTCGAAAAGAGCTCCATTTAAACTACAATAACTCAGAATCGGCTAAACCGATTTCCATGATCTTGGTATCATTAAAAAGATATTTTAATAGGCTTTATGACACGTTTAAAAAAAAAAAAAAGAAATACACTGTAAAAAAATTTATAACAAAAAAAAATTTTAACTGACGAAAAAACCAAAAAGATCAAGGGTTTTTTTAAAGTGTATTAATTTTTTAGAAAGGTTTATCCTTCATCTATACCATATCAAAAAATAAAAATGGGTTCTTTTTTAGTTTTTTTTATATAATTTTTTAAGTAGTGTCACTTCTAGTAATTGCCCTCATATTTTATAACAAAAAAAAGTTTAGGTAACGAAAAACCAAAAAAGATCAAGGATTTTTTACAGTGTATTACTTTTTTAGAAAGGTATTTCCTTCACCTATAACATATCCAAAAAGTAAAATGGGTTCTTTTTTATTTTTTTTTAAAATAATTTTTTCAGTTGTGTCACTTCTAGTAATTGCCCTTATATTTTATAAAAAAAAAAATTTAGGTAACGAAAACCCAAAAAAGATCAAGGATTTTTTACAGTGTATTACTTTTTTAGAAAGGTATTTCCTTCACCTGTAACATATCCAAAAGGTAAACTGGGTTCTTTTTTATTTTTTTTTTTAAATAATTTTTTAAGTAGTGTCACTTCTAGTAATTGCCCTTATATTTTATAAAAAAAAAATTTAGGTAACGAAAAACCAAAAAAGATCAAGGATTTTTTACAGTGTATTACTTTTTTAGGAAGGTATTTCCTTCACCTATAACATATCCAAAAGGTAAAATGGGTTCTTTTTTATTTTTTTTTTAAATAATTTTTTAAGTAGTGTCACTTCTAGTAATTGCCCTTATATTTTATAAGAAAAAAATTTAGGTAACGAAAGACCAAAAAAGATCAAGGATTTTTTACAGTGTATTACTTTTTTAGAAAGGTATTTCCTTCACCTATAACATATCCAAAAAGTAAAATGGGTTCTTTTTTATTTTTTTTTTAAATAATTTTTTAAGTAGTGTCACTTCTAGTAATACGTACCGAAAGTCTTTTTTGAACTTTTTCACGTAAGTTTCCTTGTTTAACAGTAATTGAATCTTGCGATCCAGGCATCATTCGGCTAATTTCATCATCTTCATAAAATAACTTGACTGTGCTTAGAGTTTCGGTTGGTAAACTACGTCTGCACATTTTAAAAAGATTGATATCTGCAAACTTCGTTTTATTCCTTTGGATATCTTTACTTTTTTTGATACAATCGTGAGATATATCATCCCCAAAACGATCTTTAATTTCTTCGTGACTCATATTGATTGGTAAGAGAGATAAAAGTTTTTGCTTTTCCAAAAGATTTGAGCTGTTCTCTATTTGATATTTGATGTTTTCCAAAATTTCTTCGTAAATGGCTTTGACGTTTTCAAGTTGCGCTGACAAATCAGATAATGGATCAGCTCCAAGTGAATCTGTTATATTTTCGAAAATTTGCAGTGATTTTCTATTTCTGTATGCATCTTGTTTCATATATTTCCTTTTAAGAGGCGACATTTGGTTTGTAGATGAGGAATAATATGATCATTTATATTTTCAATGACTTCCGTCCTTTCGATGTTTGCATTACAAGATGGAAGTTCATTCAATTCTTCGCTAACTTCATCGCTGGGCGTTGTTGATAAATAATTTGAGACTTCATTCTGCTCCACGTTGGATTCATTACGACTGCGCGCTTTTCTCAGAGTATTCCGGCAAGTTTCGCAAATACGGCTACAATGAATGTTGACGACAGCTGGAAAATATTCAATTATATTTGCAGCCTCGTTTTCACTTATTTTACGAAGCGAAGCGCAACACTTATTAGATATTTTTATGCATCTGTACTTATTGTTAGAATTCATATTCACTCAAATTTTTAAAATATACGCGTAAAAATTGTAATGGGATATCTTGGCTTCTCGAAACTGTTTATAATTATGAATTTTTTGTTCTATATATATTTCTCTTTATTATGGGTAAAGTAATAAATGTTTATGACAAAATAGAAAATTATTATGAAGAATACATTGATTTTTTTATTCAGAATTTTGCGGAATTACTAGAAGTAAAGAAAGAACCCATTTTACTTTTTGGATATGTTATAGGTGAAGGAAATACCTTTCTAAAAAAGTAATACACTGTAAAAAATCCTTGATCTTTTTTGGTTTTTCGTTACCTAAACTTTTTTTTGTTATAAAATATGAGGGCAATTACTAGAAGTGACACTACTTAAAAAATTATATAAAAAAAACTAAAAAAGAACCCATTTTTATTTTTTGATATGGTATAGATGAAGGATAAACCTTTCTAAAAAATTAATACACTTTAAAAAAACCCTTGATCTTTTTGGTTTTTTCGTCAGTTAAAATTTTTTTTTGTTATAAATTTTTTTACAGTGTATTTCTTTTTTTTTTTTTAAACGTGTCATAAAGCCTGTTAAAATATCTTTTTAATGATACCAAGATCATGGAAATCGGTTTAGCCGATTCTGAGTTATTGTAGTTTAAATGGAGCTCTTTTCGACCATTTTCGCGTTTTTTCGAAAACGTTCCCACTGTGTCACGCCCAAAATATCGCAAAACAGTCATTTCTAAAAATGAGAGTTTGTTTGTATTGATTAAATTTAGCTATGAACAAAATTTCATCGATATCTGAGGGGGTCGGGTTCAATGCATCTCGATTTTTACATGAAATTCATCATATAAGGCGTAACCATAGGTCATATAACAGTCAAAAAATTCAGGTTTTTATACAATTTTTAATACTTTTTGTATGGAACGTACCACGCCCACTTCTCCAATCCCGCCCACATTTTGTGGAATGGTGTGTATTTATAACCTTAATGTTTGCACCAAATTTGAAAACTTTGGCTCTTGCCGTTCTCCAGATATACAGAAAAAAGTAATAAAAATACAACAACCACAAGGGATTTTTTGGAAAAATTAGAGGCAGTCGTGGTTTTTTGGTCATATCTCAGCCATTGTTGGACCAATCTGGCTGAATTTCAATAGCAAGAAATGGTGGACTATATGTGACATAAATGTAAAACAACCTAGCCGCTATCATGTCTGGAGTCTCCGGAAAACACATATCAAACGTAAGACGGACGGACAGACGGACGGATATCGTTAAATCAACTTCTCTCCTCATAAGGACCCAAAATATATATACTTTACAGGGCCTAAGATCAATATTGTAGAAATTACAAACGGAATGACAAACTTATATATACCCTTTTCCACCTGTGGTGAAGGGTATAAAAATATAATTTTGAAATGTTAGTTACACAGAAAAAAACTACGACAATTCAATTGTCATATTGAATACCATATTCGTCAATACAATTAAGTTTTTAATTGAAAAGGCACTAACAACTAAATTTGTATATATATAAAATTGTTTTGTTAATTAAAATTGTTAAAACTCAACAAATATTTTTAACAATGAGTTTGTAAAATTGAATACAATATTTGTCAATAATTAAATATAATTTTTTGTTGTGAGTTTGTCATATTAACAAAATATTTTGTTGCAAGCTAAGTCTAAAAAGAAGATGAATTTAAAGGTCGTTTTTATTATATGTTTTTGCAAAATACATATGTATGCATATTAAAAATAACATCACTATTAACATTAAAATTTTAATTTTTAACACCTTGATGCACTGGAAGGTTCATAAATTAGCAAAAAACGAATCTTGGCACCACTATCAGTGATATTTTAAAATCTATAATTAATAAAAGAACTGTTAAAATTTATTTATAAATCATTAAACAATAACTTTACTTACCTTAAAGATTGATTCAATGTCGCTTTTATCATCAAATCGTTAATTTTTTTAAAGAATTTAGATCGAAAATCTAGACTTTTTTATTTTATATTTTTAATTTTTGACACAAAATAATTTTTTCTATGATATACTTATTAGTTTTCTAGAAATGAAACAAATTGTTAATATGACAATTTACAAACATGCTAATTAAGAAAATTGTTGAAAATATTAGAAACGTTTTAACAAATTTTCTTTAATTACTAAATTTTTTGATATTTTTTTCTGTGTAGGAAAAGTTCTTGGTTTTAAAATCTCTAAGGTGAAAACTTACCTGCGTTATTTTTTTAATAAACATTTTTTAGAACAAAAAGGAATATATGTGACCCATTTAACTTTTATAACGCCTATAAAATTTAAAATGCATCTTTATCTTTGAAAAAAATGAGAGCAAAAGTTTTTTTCCCTGTAATTATAACTCTTCGTTTTTAAAGAGAACAAAAAGGAATTTATGTGACCCATATAACTTTTATTATGCTTATACAATTTAAAATGCATCTTTATGTTTAAACATAAGTGAACACGTTTTAGTTACTTATTTTTTACCAGAAATTATTACTTTTCGTTTTTGAATCCCTAAGGTGAAAACTAACCTGCGTTTATATGGTACAAGCGAACTTATTTCAGAAATAAAGATTCACATAAGACTCGGAACTCAGCCGAAGCTGATGTCTTTTTATTAAATTTTAATTAAAAATGTCGGAACCAAAATGTAAAATGGACCATTTTTGTGATATTTGTGGACGTTTTATAGCAAGCGATGAAAAATGTGGCAATGCGAGTGATTTTTTTTGGAAGTGGAAAGAAGAAGGCTATGTCTTTTGGTATACCAATGATGTGGTTCGACAACAGCCCGCATCAAGAAGAAAATTGCTATGGATGTATCAACTATCATAAAACTTTGAATAGAAGGAAAGCAAAGAATAAAACTTATGTAGCAGTGAAAAGTGTCCAATTACCATTTCCGCACTCAGAATTCCTTCCACTACCAACATACTGAAGTATTGATCTTCAAACAAATATCAGTACTACAACCGCCGCTGCTACATCCATAGATTTCTTCTCAAAATACGCCCCTGGTGAAGGTACATCCTATGAAACGTCGAAGGACCCAATCCTAGTGACACAAAACCAATTGGATGGAATTGTTAAAAATTTGTGTTTGACTCAGAAAAAATCAGAACTACGGGCTTCATTTTTGAAAGGAAATAATTTGCTGGCGAAAGGTACCAAAGTAACAGCATATCGAAAACGCCAAAAAGGGTTAGTAAAGTTCTTCAATGTGAATGATGGAAAAAATTTCGCTTATTGCAACGATATTGAAAAGTTAATGGAGACGATAGGGTTAACCTATAAAAAAGATTATTAGCGTTTATTCATCGATAGTTCACAAATCAGCTTAAAGGTTGTGCTTTTACACAAAACAAATAGAATGCCTCCTGTTCTGATTGCGTATAGCACTGACACTAGTGAAAATTTGGATAATTTGAAACACATTCTAGAAGTAGTCAAATATAACAAACACCAGTGGTGCATTTGCTGCGACCTCAATTACAAGCTTACTAGCATCTGGGCGTCCAAAATATCCGTGTTTTTGTGCGATTGGGATTCACGATACGGATAGGGTATTAAAGGAACCAGTACAAACAGCATAACTGGAATAGTCGCATTGGACGGAAATGGCCTAAAGACAACAGGCTATAGAAAGTCTTGTTCCTGAAATGAAAATTTTGTTGCCGTTGCTCCACACTAAACTTGGCATTGCTAAAAATTATTTTAAATGTATCGCAAAAAGACCAGCAGTATTCAACCGCTTTAAAGACATTTTCCCTAGACTAAGTAACGTTAAAATTCAGGAAGGGGTTATTATTGGTCCCGACATACAGAAACTAATGAGTCGTCAAGATTCTGACCAAGTTCTGACAGACCGAGAATTTAAAGCATGGCTCGCATTGAAAGCAGTCATTAAAGGACTTTTGGGTAAAGAACGCAAAGACAACTACAGGCAATCTGTTGTAAACATACTGGCAGCTTTCGATGAAATTGGGGAAATATGTCGAACCAAATTCATCTCTTGCATCAGCATCTTGATCAACTCGCTCAACAGTTGCCAACTGAATCTGATGAGCAAGGCGAACGTTATTAATAGGGATGCGATTTCCATGCAAATGCATGTTATTTGTCGATAGTCTAAGATCGATGGCGACCACTTATCTTTCCGAATCATTAAAGTTGCGTGTAAATGGCATCGATTTGTTTTTGCATATTGTTGCATATTTTGGTGAAAATGCAAATTTTTGCATATTTTGATTTTAAATGCATATTTTTCATATTTTAACATTTTCGAGTGATATATTTTTTTAAATTTCCATAGTATAAAAAAAGTTTTTCAAAAAATTTCAAAATTGTATAATTGTACAAAAAAAAATTGTCCAAAAATTTGTTTTAAATCAATAAATTAATTAGTTTGGAGCTCTGCTTAAAATACAAGATTTCGACAAAAGATCTATAAATTTTTAACCTACGCAGCAGATTACATGGTTAAGCAGCTTACATGGTTTGCCCTAAACAATTTTTCCAAAACTGTTACATATTTCATTCTTGCCACATGGATTTCACCGAGTTGCAGAGGATATAAGAAGAAATTTCGATATTAAACTTCGGATATATTGATGAAACAGTAACTAAATTAGATGGATTTAGTTCACTTTAGAGTTGTGTCGTTCCGGAACGACCTAGTTCCATTGAACGATTCCCTAAAAGGAACGATGCGGACTTTTTCAATAGTTCCTTTTTTATCGTTCCGCAATTGCAATCCGTTGAATCATCACAATCATCACAAGTATTTCTGTAGGTTAATTTTTTGTGTGTTGATCAGTGTTGCCGACTTTTGTGTATTTAGATCGTGACACATAAAAAATTTCTAATTAAATCAATTTCTGATGTGATTCAAAGCAATATATTTTAGCAATATACCACTCGTTCACCACCAGCAACAGCATTACGCGCAGATTAAAACAGGATTTAAACAGTTATTATTTTTTACAAACATTTAAGAAATTATATAATTATTATTAATGTAGTCGTTACGCCACAACATGACAGCAAACAATAACAAATATTTCTTTATTGACGTTTTTACGAACGACATTCGTTCCTCGTTCATTCATTGTTCAAAGTAAAAAACAGGAACGATGAACGAAAGGAACGACCTAGTTCCTTTGATCTAACGGATCGGTCGGAACGATTCCACAAAAGGAACGATTTTGCCCAACTCTAGTTCACTTAATAGTCAACTAAATTTAATTGATATGGCAGAAAGGAAAGAAAAATTCAAAAAAACGTTTGGCAAAAAATCCACTATTTTTGATCTGGAACCCAATGTGGGATGGTTTAGCAAATTAATATTCTCCAAATTAAATGGCATCCTCCAAGTATTCTTCAAATTCGGTTAACGTTGAGAGGTAATTTTCCATGTACAAAAGCCTTTTAACAGACAAAGGTTTACTTTTGACGATATAAAAAAGTATTTATTTTATTATGCAAACAACAATTTAAATGATGTAGTTATTTATGGTGTTTTCTTTTCTACAAAAAAATACCACATTTTAAAAGGTGCATTTATAAAATGTCTTGCCTTACATGTAATAATGCAATTTTTTATTTGACGAGAACAAAACACAAAATTGGATCGCCCTGTTTTTAACAACTGACAAAAAGTTTGTTCTTCAATATATAAAAAAATATGTACATAAATCAAAAAGGATGTTCTTCAAAATATAAAAAAAATACACATAAACCCAAATTTGATAATATATTAATATTAAATAAATTAATAAATTAACAAAATTAATGACCAAATTCCAATTTCTTTAGTTTGGTTTTCATAAAATATGTAAACAAGAAAATACCTTTGCCAGATTGTGAATTTATTAACACCAAGTTTTTACGATTTCTTGATTTGACGTTTTTTTCAAAAACAATTTTTTAACACCGAATCCATTTAAATTTTATATCACTGACAACCTACCATTAATAATGTTATGCTTTCTTTTGTTTTTACTATAAAATAATAGACAAAATTACTATTAAAACTTAAAAATTTTACTGTCCTGATTAGAGGCGATTTTTTCCCAACTTCGTCTGGTAACCCTATATATAAACAGAAGCCATCTTTTTACAGGGCATTATCAACACTCTCGATTTATACGGGGCGGAAAGTGCAATGCCTTATGCCATTTAAGGGTGAATTTTTTTAGAATAAAACACGCTGCCCTCTAAGAGAGCAAAGCATTTTTAAGAAACGAACACCAAATTGCATTTTTTTAAATAAAATGTGACATTTTTTGTAGAAAAGAAAACACCATTAAATTAAGTTTTAAAAATATTATACCTATGAATAACAATAGAATAAAAACTACAGTAGAATTTTTCATTTTTTTTTTTTGTTGTAAATAAAATTAAAAAAGCAAACGCGTTTTTATAGAAAACTGATTTTATAGAAAACTGATTAGCATATACCCGCTACTTCGTTAGCGTCTCCTTTTTCTTCGTGGACATATTTTTATGCCAAAGCTTATTTTTCTAGGTTTAAACTTGTTTAAATTCTAGCATTTAACCCGCTACTTTAGTAGAACCAAAAAGCTAAAGAAAAATATCAAATTTCCCGTATTTCCTTTTTTGGGTACTATATTTTTCCCCCATTAAAGTATCAAAAATTTCAGTATTGTCAATGAATGAAGGAAAAGGTTTTGTAAAAAAAGTACCAAAAATATTTTTACCCCTTAAATGTTCGAATTTTGAAAAAGTACCAAATTCGTATACGTATTTTTTTGATAACTTTCGAATGTGGTATTAACTTTGTTCCTATGTTTATTGGTTCAAAAGATAAATGGGGTGGCAAAAAAGTACTCAAATTCAGATTTTACGTATATACTAGGGTATTCATTCGGTTAACCGTTAATCGGTTAACCGAGAAATTACTACCCGATTAACTGATCGGTTAATTTAAAATTGTCTATTTTCGATTAAACCGGTTAATTTCAGTCGATTAACTGATTAACCGATATTACATAATTTTTAATTTTTTTTAATATTATAACAAATTTTTTGTGTTTTAATTTTTTGTTGTGTCTCATATACATGTTTAGAAAATATTTTTTTATACAATATCAGCCCAATTATGAATAAATTCCCCGGCAGTTTGCTCCCTTCTCCCATTTTTCCTATGTTAATTCAATTGTAAAAATGTGAAAAGGTAAAAAACTCCCGGGGAATTTTTAATCGTAATTGGGCTGTATATTTCCTTTTAGCAAAACATTCTTAACAGAATTACCCGAAACAATTAGAAGTGTTAAAAATTTTTAAAAATTAAATCAGGACTCTAATGGAAGATTTTATATGTTAAGAGAAATCCAGGAAAAGGACTGAGAAATTAGATGTTCTTTATTATGACTGCTTCTGATTCCTTCAGCACCCACGATAAGAGAAATTTTCCAAGTCAAGTGTTGTCAAAACTAAAGCAAATTATCGCTTTAATCCTAAACATTTAAACAAAATTTTTTTTAAAATTTATTTAATCAGATCTCTTTAAACGATTGAAATAACTAATAAATAATAATAATCTAATTTTTTAATTTAGATATAAAATTCTGTTTAATAGGGAAATATTTGTCAATAAAATTATTTGACTACAGAAATCTTATTAAAAAACGACGTTTAAAATTCTTGCTTTTTGCGTTTTCGATTTCCAGAACACCCCTGATGATGTATTACTTTAAAAATACATATCACATATTTATGAATTATTTTTTTTGTTTGCTCGTTTTAGATCAAGAATTGTTTTTTTTTTGTTTTTTTAATAATAAACTCCAAAAAATAAATAATTTATCAAATACCAAATTAACCGATTAACCCAAAACCTCGGTTAATTAATCGGACGATTAACCGATTAAAGCAAAAGCCCGATTAAATGAATACCCTAATATATACTCCCTAATAGGGCCGAATTTCAAAAAAGTACCAGACACCTGTCCGCTTATTTTTATACCCTACACCACAATAAGTTGTGAAGAGGATATACTAAGTTTGTCATTCCGTGTGAAACTTTCTTATTATTCATCTCAGACCCCATAAAGTATACATATTCTGGCTCCTTGAGTAATTCTAAGTCGATTTTGCCATGTCCGTCTGTTGAAAACACGCTCACTTTCGAAAAACTAAAAAGAAATAAAAAAAAACTGGGTGTCAAATTGCTTGTAGTTATCCTAAGCAGTTTGGGATTGAAATCCAGCCAAATCGGTTCAGTAGGACCAGAGCTATGAATCAAAATGTGGAACCACCACTTTAAAAAATTGATAATTTTGTTATAAAAACTAACATAAATAATTGAAAAATGTTCTTTTTATTTGACTTGAAATCACACTGCGAAATTTCATGAAGATCGGTTCATAATTTACCCTAGGCCCCATATAAACCCTACTCCCGGAAAACAGTTAAGTACGCCTAAAACCGTAATAAATAATGCTATCATAATGGCATTTGTCGGTCAATAATTTAATATAGGGTAAGCCGCAACCAGTTTTAATGCTGATGTCTGTTTTTATAAATATAAATTAATAATAAATAGACAGCACAGATATCACTCCTGAAATATTCAAATTGTCGGTGGAGGTTATCAAAGATTCGGCACATCCGAATATAACACTCTTACTTGTTTTAAAGAACAACGATAAGTATCACATTTGAAATAAGGTAACTATAGAGTGTGCATATTTTGAATTCCTAGATTTTTCTAATATCTTTGTCAGAGTGCACACTTTAAACATGTTAACTATTGAAGACTATTTTCGTTTCAGGTACAGAGGAAAGAAATCTCCACATGCAATGCCCGCTGAAATTTGTTGGTGGTATAAAAACACCTTTGAAGAAGAGGAAGAAGGGGAAGACAAAGATGAAATTCCAGAATATCTGTGGGACGAAATTATCGACCTTTCTGATGATGATGGCGATGACCAAGATATTAGAGAGAGCAGTGATGTTGATCCACAGCCGCCTGCTAAACGGCAACTGGCCAAATCATTAATTTATTTTATTTTTTTTACTTAAAACTTTTCCTAACCAACTTTTCAAAGTTATATTTTTTCCATATTTTTATAATTTCTTTTTCAATGTTTCTTCAAAACCAACACTGAACAAAATTGGTACATAAAAAATGAGAAGTAAATTAATATTAAGCTGAAAAACGCAAGTTTTGTATTATGATTGTTTTCTTTTCAAATGAAATTTATTAAAGAAACTGAGAAGCATATTATAGACTAAACAGGAAGCAAAAACGACTTAGTTTTGTGGAAAATATTTTCAAAAAACATGAAAAACAAATTTTTTTATATATATATAAGCACCACAAAATTTTTCTAAATAAATTTTTTAAAAATGTTAATTGTTGCACAGGGTCTAGCTGAAAATCGGCATTTGACTGCAATGGTTGAAGGTCGATTGGATAAAAGGCTAGGTAAGATTTTATCCTCCAGCCCAGCTTTCCCATCGTATGTACTTAAGACGGATGGATCCTAAACCAGGAACAGTCAGTAAACCCTTGAAGTTCTGATGAATACACACTTCGCAGGCTGCACTGATGATGCGTCGAGGGGAGAAACATGAAGTGGCGTTCGGGAAACTTATCAAATCCCAATAGCTCGCCATCGTGTGGAATGGGCGTTTAAAATTGTTCATTCTTTTAAATCTCCAGGCCCGGAAGGGATTATTCCAGCGGGCCTTTAGATGAATTTTGAAAAATTGATGCCATGGCTCTTGGCGATATTTAAGGCCAACCTGCGTCTATCACATGTTCCGTCAATATGGACGACATACAAGATTGTCTTCATCCTCAAGGGTGGGAAGACATCCCGCACTAAGGCGAACGTTTTTAGACCAATTAGTCTATCCTCCTTTCTACTGAAGACACTGGAGAGGGTTATAGATGTGCATGTAAGAACATCACTGGAACATGATTCCTTGTCGGGGCTTAACACGCCTAAAAAGAATGTCCACTGAAACTGCGCTTCACCGATTAGTGGGCCGTATAGAAAGATCTCTACACTACAAGGAATTTGCTTTAGTTGCATTACTGGATATTGATATCGGTTGCTAACGCTATGGAGCTTTTGGAGATCGACCCAGCGATCATCCAATTCATCAGCAGAATCCTGCACTATAGGCGTATCAAATCTAACTTGGGCGCCTCGAACCTTTCCATAGTCGTAATTAGGTGCACCTCACAAGGAGGAATACTATCACCACTACTGGTATCTAAACATCAATACCCTGCTCAAGGTCATGGAGGGGACGTGCTGCAGAACTGTTGCATATGCGGATGACGTGGCAGTTGTGGCAATAGGTAAGGATACTTGACTACTGTCGAAACTCTTGGAGTCCACACTGGACGTCCTGAAGGACTGGTATTTTTTACAAAGAGGTACATAATTCTTCAATTTAATACTCCAAAGATAAATGGGCTCTCACTGAACTGGCTGATAACGAAAATACCTTGGGCCGATATTGGATAACAAACTGAACTGGAAGATGAAGACAATTTCCAGCACTACTAAGGTGGCAACTGCATTATACTGCTGCAAGAGGGTCATTGGCCTAAGCTGGGTAATGAACCCTAGGAATGTACACTGCTTGTACGAATGTGTCATCAAACCCATTCTATTTTATGGCGCAGCTGTTTTTTGGCCGGCTCTCAAGGAGAGCTATCACCAAGCCAGGTTTGACCGTATAGTGAGAATGGTGGCCATAATGGTAACATGTGCCATTAGAACCACTCCTTCTAAAGCACTGTTTGTGATCTTGAACTGGTTACCACCAGACATTTTGGCAAAGAAGTTGGCTAAAAACGCAGCGGTACGACTAAGGGCCACTAGAGCATTGTGGGATTAAAACATCGGACATGCAAGCACCCTGCATTATTTAAATTAGTAAACGGACATTGATTATGTCACAACTGAGACAATCTTTGATCCTGGATTCACCATAAGCATCTTGAACCTACAAACTCCCGCGGGTGCGGTACGAATATTCACCGACGGGTCTGGCATTTACTTCGAGCAGTTAAGCTGGAGCATTCCTGTTTGAGTAGATTAAAGTAGATTTTTTTTAATTTTAATACGTATATTTAAGTAAATAAAGGACATACACTCAAAAAAAAAAATTTATCCATCCGTACTCAAATCAATCCGGAGCGGTATCAATAGTACGGTGAGTACGGATATTCTTGAATCAAGTACATAAAGATTGATTCAAGTACAGATTATTCAATCCCAAAATTCTCACTTTATCCATATTTGATCCCGAATTCGTACTTGAAGTAATCCGAAAACGAGATTGATTTAAGTAAAAGTAGGATCAAATTAATCTCAAAATGCGATTGATTCAAGCATTATAAAGTTGATTTAATCCCCAATTCGTACTTGAAGTAATCCGAAAATGAGATTGATTTAAGTAAAACTCAGATTGAATCAATCTCAAAATGCGCTTGATTCAAGTATGATAAAGTTAATTTTATCACCAATTCGTGCTTGAAAAAAAAAACATGAAAAAACAAGAAAGAAAAAGTGATTATGATTGATTTACTTACCCGTATTACACCTTACAGAATGATAAAACACCAACATAATGCCGATATGGTTTTTACTTTGAAAATCTTATGTACATATATAACTAAAAATATAAACTAAATGAGAAGCAAGATTTCAAATTTACTTTTTAACCCTTCATGGTACACAAGAGTCTGGCCAGACCTTTGTTTACTGTGTATAGATAATCAAAACATGCGTAAGCCGGAGGGTTAAACATGAAAATAATACATACATATATATGTATGTATAAGTTTTCCTTCTTGTTCTGTTGTTTTTGTTGTTACTACAAACAAAAAGCAAATCGTTTTGTTCGAACTTGTGTCGTGTTTTTGCAATTGTACAACAAATTTTGAAAAACACACACGTACGCACGCATAAAAGAATGCAAACCTGAGAGATTAGACTTATAAGTTCTCTGAGAACAATACGCTCACGTTATAATTTAACTCTCAGAGTGGCAATACCAACGAAAAGTTCAATCTTTTTTGTACTTGATTTGATAATTTTATACTTATTTTGAGAAATTCCGAGATTGATTTTCGAAAATGATCCCATTTGGATTGTTTTAAGTACGTTTGGGATTGTTTTAAGTACGTTTAACTGTTTTTCGTACTCAATTTTTTGAGCACGCCTCGTGCTAAAAGTGAGCATAAAAAGATCAATTTATCCCGAGTGTTTTTCTTCTGCAGTACTGCATATTGGTCATTGCAATTAATAATTTGCTTTCGGCAATAAAGTTTGCACTATAAATGTTAATTCATTTATTGCAGCTAATTACACTATGCTAGTTGAAAAAACAGACAAGCCGGGCACATGGCGTTTTGACATAATTCGAGTACGCTGAAAACAGTGGTTTAGTTTATTGAAATTACTAAAAAAACCGAAACTCCGCAATAAAATTTCCTTTCCTTTTTTCTAATATGAGCAGTCGTTTTTGAAACATAATTTTTTTTGAAAAAAAAAAAAATTAATTTGTTTGTCAAAATTTCGAAATTTTTATTTTTTAAAAATTCATAAAAAATTAAAAAATGCAGCTAGGCTTCTAATTTTTTGCAGACATATAAAAAACGAAGCTGCAAACGAAACAAGCCATAAATGAATCTGTTACCAACTTTTGATTTTATTCACAAAAGTTTTAATTAATTTAAGAATTTCATAAAACGCAATATTTGTATGGGAGCCCCCCTAAAAAGTGTAGATAAAGGGCAAGTATGTCTTGAGAAAATGTTAAGGATAAAAAACTTATTGAGGTCGGTCATACATTTTATTTTACTAGGGGCGACCCCTGGGCCTTTATGGGACTTTTTTTCAATATATTTCTAGTCTGCATTGAACATTTTGTATGGGAGCCCCCTTAAAGAATGGAGATAGCTGGTAGGTATGTTAGAAATAACTGATTGAGATAAAAAATAAAGTGGGCTCGGTCATACATTTGACCCATCTAGGAGCATCCTAGGCACTGCAGCAGCCAAATTTAAGATTTTCAACCCTTAAGTTTGGCCACTACAGCGCCTAGGATGCTCCTAGATGGGTCAAATGTATGACCAACCCCAGCTTGTCACGAAAAAAAAGTGTGAATTTCTTGCACAGTGTTATTGATTGTTGGAATAGTTTCAATTCGAGTACAACAAATGAAAATATAATTATTCGGAATTCACAACCAAAAAATAGTTAAAAGCCCCAATTGCTTAGTAAATTTTTTGTCAAAACATTTGATAGATTAAAATTATTTTTAATTTTATATTTAAAATGTGCAAAAACTTAATAAATATGGGTAAGTTATTTACAATCCTCAAAAGCTTTTACACTTTAATAGTCTTATTCCTTCAACATTTTTCAGGAATATTTTCTATGCACTATCAGAATTTTTTGTTAGCTTACTTTAGCTATCCTTTGGCTAGCAATGAAGTAAATTGTACAGAACATTTTATACAACTGTTAGATACCAGCAGAATGTAATGCATTTTCTGGCCCGCTACGGCCTCCGTCAGCATTCTTTGTATCTTATAACTGGATAGTGCCTATTGTAAATTGTATGCATTTTACTTAATTATTTTAACAAATAGAATCTATTAATTTTTATTTCTCATGGTGAGTAACATTTATTATATATAAATTTTCATATTACATATTATAAAATTTACATATTATTATATTTCATATAATTCCTGAAAAATATTGAAGGAATAAGACTATTAAAGTATAAAAGCTTTTGAGGATTGTAATTTGACTTAAGGCTCAGTTAGTCTTTACTTTCTGCTTCAGTTCCGTTCCGTGCCGTTCTGTTACGAAATTGTAATAGTTACTTTTTCTGTAGCAACTTATCAGCCATCTATGACAAATTTACTAGTTTTGCACCGTCCATTGTTTTATTTCAATAACTTTAAAGCACATAAATTTGAAGAAATTAAATTTTATGAATTCTTAAAATCAAAATATAGTTTATTTCAATATAAAAATGTATTTTTTATTATTTATTTTGCTGTCACTTACAATAACTTAACAAGTTTTTGATTTTAACAAACTGAACGGCAACAGAACAGAAAAACTAATCAATTTCCCAGGTTTTTAAATAACAAAAACAAATCAGCTGATTCGTAACAGAACAGAAAGTAAAGACTAACTGAGCCTTTAGAATATACATTCGAATAATATGAAAATGTGTAAGTTATTTACGTATTCTTATTAGTATGTACATTAGTGTGACCGTTATTGTTTTTTCGTATTTTCACTTGGTAAGCCCCTTAGATTGATTCCAAATTAGAAAAAAAAATATGTAAAAATTTTTAAAACGTTTGCATAGCATTTTGGATCGTTTTAAATTTGTGTAATGCAACTTGAGATATATCAGCATCAAAAAGAATCCAGTTTTTTCAAAATCTGAAAATCTTTGTATGGTGCTTGATCAGCAGAAGAGGTAGAAACCACATCTCAACGTACATTGAAACAATAAAAATACAAGCACCATACAAATATTTCCAGCTTTTGAAAAAACTGGATTCTTTAAAAAAAACTGATGCTGATATATCTCAAGTTGCATTACACAAATTTAAAAACCACTTATGGTACTTGAGTCCTGAAAATGTGGCATTTTTTGATAACAGTGTTTCTTTGAGTAAAAAAAGAGATGGTGTAGGCATTGAGTCATGGGGCTTACGCGTGAAGGCGTAAAACGTGCCTCAATTCAAAATGTAATGCAGGTTATCAAAGGCGGACTCGATCAGTTCATTTCTTCTGAGACAACCAATTTTTTTCTTCGCTTTAAATTCAATACAGCATTTTGAAAAATGATCCAACTTCATGACCTGCGGATAATAATTTTAAGACTGGTCTTCAAATTGTTAATGACATTAACGTGGTAAAGGATACAGTTGAACGAGCGGTGAAATTGATGCAAGACTACAAACCCAATGCTCACAAAAGACGAGGAACAAAAGCAATATATATTGCAAGTAGTCAAAAACTTTCAAAAACAATTTTGAAACGAAGGAGATTTTATCACACAACTTTTTATAATTACACCATTTAAAAAAAACAAATAATCACCAGGCAAAGAATGCGAAAATATGTGAATATTTCGCTGTTATTTTTAATTTTGTGTTTTCTGTATTAAATATTAATGTTAAAGAAAACTAATACAGAGCAACATTGTTCATAAGATATAGCCCTAGAATATTTGTGAATAAGGTTTTTCTCTAAAATAAATATTACTGAAGTAATGAACAATTAAAGCGAACCATAGCGAAACGAACCATAGCGAAAAATAGCATTTTTAGCAAACTTTGTGGGCTCAAGGCACGCCTAATAACTATGCAAACGATCTAAAAAATTTTATATATATTTTTTTCTAATTTGAAATCAATCTAAGGGGGTTGCCAAGTGAAAATACGAAAAAAAAAATTGTTCATATAACTTGCGGTCACACTAATGTACATATACAAGTACATATGTATGTATGTATTATTTTTTTTATACCCTGCAAATTATAATGGACTACTTGATCCATTTTGATCCTGGGGTGGTCCAATGTAATGCAAGTATGACCATGTCATTGTTAAAAAGAGTTTGCAGTGAAACGACATGCAAGCTGGGTTATATGGTCCTGCCCTAGGACATCGTAATGTTAAATAAGCCATATTTTTTCCATTCATTGGGGTTACCTTTGGACTAGTCCTTGCCCCTTATTGGCTACATTTGACATGTGTGTATGGACTAGTCGCATTATTTTCAGGGCAAATACAAACATGCATAAATATATACATACATATGTACTAGGGAGATCGATCGAATAGTATTCGACCGGCTTAAACCGGTTATTTTAGTTTTGCCCAAGTCGAATATCTTAAAATGTCCATTTTTTGAATATCGAAACCGGTTATTTTGGTAAAATAAACCGGTTATTTTTGTAATGTGTAATTTATATACGCTTTCCTTACTTTTGTTATAAATGTACCCGTAATTGAAGTATTTTTTCTAATTGAATATTGGGTATAAAACTTTTTATGAAGAACATCAAAACAAAATGTAACAAAAGTCAAAAAACATTATGAGCAATGTAAATACAAATCACTTAAATAAGCGTGTGCTCTCGTAACAAAAACCAAAACAATTCAAAATACTACAAAAGAAATGTTTAGCTTAAAAAGTTATTAGCAATTGGACAGTATGTATTCTAAATTGTATATATATTTTTATAAAGATGTAGTCTCTGGTTATATTTCGAACTGATTAAATAGACAATGGTGCTGAAAAAGTCCCTAAATGATAAGTTGCAAAGGTTCTTCAACGTCACGACTTAGTTATCACCTTTAATTAGTCCACAAGTTTGACATAAATATACGCCAATTAAAACTTCACTCTGTTCCAAGTAGTTCTTAAGAGACTGCAAATAAAGCTTTGTTCACAATCACAGAAATAATTTCGTTTTTTCTTCTATCTTTTTTCTTCCTAAAGTATTTTATATATTTTCCTTTCATTTTAAGAACAAAAATGTAACTAAAATTTTTTTAAAAATGTAACTAAAGTTGAGTCAACTAGAACTTCAGCAACAATTTGTATGAAATTGTTTCTGACGTTTAAAATAATTTTATTTAGTTTTGAATGAAAATTGCAACAAAATGTTGTAAAAAATAATAATAAATGCATAATATTGTTGTGGCTAAATATTGCAAACGGTTTCTTAATGCAAAATGTGTGTGGTTACAAAAGAAATTGTTGCTCGATTATGAACATCAAGTAAAAATGTTTTTTTGATTGTGAACGAAGCTTAATACTTAACTAAAATATGCTGCCAAAAATGAATGAATAACTCTTAAATAGTTCTAGGATATCTATATCCCTTAAACTACAATATACCGGCGGAACCAACGATATAAAAAAATTCATCAGTTTTATTTACTAAAACATCAAGAACTTAAAACACAATTGAAGGAATCATCGACTTGACAGATATTTCATACAAAAAGCATGTGCATATTCGTTTGTACCTGTGCACTGCTGAAACAAAATAGTTTGAAATAAATAATCCTGCCTAAGAGGTTTTGGTTGCAACTTTAAAAATATATGGTTATAGTCTATTGATACACGTAGACATCATTAGCCACCAACAAATTAAAACTCATTTAAAATAAATTTTTGAGAATATCACAAATAATAAATCTTTTAAATTCCTATAATTTTTTAAAACCAAAGCTTATCAAAAATTCTAAAGCTATGTTCACACCTATTGAATATTTGACATCCTACACAACCACTAGTTTTCTTTAAGAATTGTTTGCTTTTGTAAAACGTTTTGCTAAGGCAAACATTATTTAACAGTTTCTAAGTTACATTATACATTTATGATAAATAGAAATTATAAAAGCTTCTTTTTAATGAAGAAACTTTTAACTTTCATACAATTTATACGAAATAAACCTTAAGATCAGGAATTAAACATTATCCTGTTGGAAAATCTTATTTGGCAGATCCTTACGTCGGGTTTTTTTAAATAAAATTGTATTGAAAATAAATTAATTTTCATGTTTTAAAAACGCTCCCTTTTTGGTAGCCCAGTAATTGTTATATGACTCATAAGAAGATTCGCAAAAGGTTCATTTAAGATTCAAAGACAAGCGTGTCAGAAAATGTATAAAAAACTAATAAATAAACAATTTTAATGTTTTTATTATTGTTACTCGTCAGATAATCATTAGAAGATTCTTTTAGGAGTTAAATATTAAACACAATCGTCTAACAAACTTCATATGCTAGCTGGGTAATATCTTAGATATACATACATATGTACGTATTGTTTATATTTTTCTCTGCGTGAACATTGGTCAAACAAATATGTTATACATACTAGGGTATTCATTCGGTTAACCGTTAATCGGTTAACCGATTAATTACTACCCGATTAACTGATCGGTTAATTTAAAATTGGCTTTTTTCGATTAACGATTAAACCGGTTAATTTCAGTCGATTAACCGATTAACCGATGTAACAAACTTTTTGGTTTTTTGTAGTATTTAACCATATTTTTTGTGTTTTTAATCATGGGTGAGTTTCAAAACGGCAGTTGCAAACCAACTCGCTTCTTTAAATGCATTCTACAATGCAATCATGTCGAATTTTACAATGTTATGTGTACCAAAGTTACAAAAAGTTACTTAAGTGCACCAAAAAGGTTGTGTTTAGAAATATTTGTTCATATAATATATTTCCTTCAAGAAATTCATTCTTAAAATACAGTACAAAATAAGAAATAAAGGAATTCGAAAATGAACTTTTTTGCTTAATGCTCGGTGCTGAGCTAGATAATGACCTGCCAACAGAAGAAACTTTCGATAGTAACACAACAACTTAATTAACCGAAACAATTAAAATTATTAAAAATTTAAAAAAATTAAAACAGGACTCTAATGGCATAATGGAAGATTTTATATGTTTAGAGAAATCCAGTAAAAGGACTGAGAAATTAGAAATTTTGTATTTTGGGTTGCTTTCGATTTCTCCAACATCTACGATAATTGAAAGAATTTTTTCCATGTCAAGTTTTATCAAAACTAAAGAAAAGTGCCAAATTAGATAATTCTTTTTCTAAAAGATTTTTTTATAAGATCTGCTTAAACTTTTGAAATAAAATGATCAAGCAGTTTTTTTTTAATTAATACATAAAACATATATGTATTAATTTAAAAATATGTATATCATAGTTATTAATTATTTTTTTGGTTTGCTCGTTTTAGTTCAAGAATTGTTACGTTATTATTTTTTTTTTTACTAATAAACTCCAAATAATAAATAATTTTTCATTTTTATTTATTGAAATTACTTAATTTATAAACAAATTTTATTAATCGGTTAACCGATCAATAGCAAAATTAACCGATTATTAACCGATTAAACCAAAACCTCGATTAATTAATCGAGCGATTAACCGATTAAAGCAAAAGCCCGATTAAATGAATACCCTAATACATACATTATATGAAAATCGCTCAGTTTTTTCGTGATTTTCATAATAATTTACAGCTTCAATCACTGTTCGTATGTAGGGCGCTTGTAGCCTTGTTAGTTTTTTTATTAAATTTGATTTATTTAAATAATTCGAAAAGTTTTTTAACGAAAATTAAGAATCTAATTACACAGGAAAAAATTAAAAATTGTCTCTAAGCACAAAAGTTATACCAAATTCATAGGATCAAGCAAACAATTTGTAGTGTTTGTTCCTATATCCAAAATAATTATATTGATCACTAAGAAGTGTAAAGATTTTATATTTGGAGTAGTTTTTTCTCAATGATTGCTATTTTTAATTTTAATAAAAACAAGGATCAAAAAAAAAAAAAAATAGAAAACAATGTGTTGATTCATTTTGACAACATCCAAAAACAATGATTAAACGAAATAATTTTTTTGTTGTTTAATTAGTAGTTTTAATTCAAAATTTATTCCGAAACAAACAAAATGTTAATTAAATCAAAATTTTATTTTTATTTCAACAAAAGAAAAAATAAAATAAAATAAAATAAACAAATAGTTGATTTAATTATGACATTAATAAAATTTAAATACTTTTTTCCCGTGTATATACCCATTGAACAAAATTTCTGTTACGAAATGTTATATTTAATATTTTTATTTTTATATTATTTTTATATAAATTTATTTTTATTCAATCCAAATAATATTAAAAATGTTTAGTATAAATAAGATTGAATATGTATATGTATATGTATATGTATATGTATATGTATATGTATATGTATATGTATATGTATATGTATATGTATATGTATATGTATATGTATATGTATATGTATATGTATATGTATATGTATATGTATATGTATATGTATATGTATATGTATATGTATATGTATATGTATATGTATATTTATATGTATATGTTTATGTATATTTATATGTATATGTATGTTAATATGTATACATGTGCATATATGTAAGTATGTACATAAAACTTCAAACTTATTATAAACAACGTCTTTTTAGGATTTTCTTCTGCTTTGCATACGTTATAAGTTGATAGTTTTTTTCTCTTAGATTGCTTCAGATATTTGCTGGCACCTCTGTTTCCCTAGGCAATAGAATTTATTTAAAATTTTAGACTAAAATCTTATCAGTAAACAATATATCATGATACTTACGAGATTCTGTGGCATTAGTAACATAAATCTTTTGTTAAAAGTGTAGTGTCTAATAATGATAATGCAGTGTTTTATGCGTTGTAAAATTTTAGTGCGCTTGAAGTTCAGTCGATGATTAGGTAGGAGGGGGGAGCAATTTATGGATATTTATAAAGTGTACTAAAAGAAAAATGGCACGCTGAATTAGCGCATTACTTCCAGAATTCAATAGGTATAAAAGCAGAATTTTCTCTGAAACCATCTTTTCATTTTGTAAAAAAATTCATAAGGATTACTCTCGACGGAACGTAAAAGCAAAATTTTTCTGGAATTTAAAAGTTTATATTGGAAAAGGATTTTATTTTTAAAAGGAAAAAGGATTCTACAGTTTGTGACATAAAAGAGAAGGTAAAAAGTCTTTAAAATGATTTCTATGTACCACATATTGAATTTCCTCCTTTACAAATAGATTTTCGTTCGTACCATAAATTTGCATTTGTTTAGGAGTTGGAATTTTTGCATAGCAGAAAATTTAATCTGTCGGCTTTATGCTGTTGCTTATAGTGGGTGTTCTATCTCCAATTGGATTATATCTGAGGGCTGCGGGAACCCCTCTGGAAAAACCCGTCCAGCAAGATTTTTTTATAGGAGCAACAATGCAGAAATTTACCTTGACTAATGGGTTATAAAATAATATAATAAAAGTGCGGTGAAAGTCTTTAAATAATTTAAAAGCAGGGAAAAAACTTACATCGGAAGAAACGCAAAAAAATTTAAAAAAAAATATGTCGTTGTATTAAAAATTGAAACAAAATCCTGAAGTTAAGTGCCGGGAAAAAGTCAAAAATAATGTTTTTATATTAATGAAAAATTAAAGGAACAGGTGTAGAAAAGTTAATATTGGTCTATAGAAATCTAAAATCTATAAAGCTTCACACAACAACCAAAAAGAAAACTAAATTATTATATTTTTTTTTTGATATCACTATTCCAATGTGTGAAAGTATGCAAAGAACGAATTTGCTTTTCGTGTTTAACTAAACCAGAATTGAGGTTAGGTTATCCATACAAAACCAATTGTGTCGAATTCCCCTCCAGAAAAGTAAAGTGTTTAATGGCAAAAATTAAATTTGTTTAAATTCCGATTACAAAAAAAAAACCAATTCGAATATGTTTGAATATAAACTTTCTTGAGATTTTGATTCAATTTGTTAAAAAAGTGTAGTTTAAGCTATGAGTTTTTTTTGCTTTAATTTTTATTTTGTTTTAATTTTATTATACGGGCAAATATCAAAATGCTTAAGTCTGAATAAAATGTGCAATTAAAACTAAATAATAAGTGTCAATACGGTAAAACCAAATTACAGAAAAATTGTGAGAAAAGAAAACAAAAGGAACATACATAAAACAATAAAAAAAAAAAAAAATGTTAATTTTTCATTAAAAGAGACTAATTTTATAACAATTAAATCCCTAAAATATGCTTCTATTACCAGAAAAATCTATCAATTGTTTATGTTAATTGTATATCAATAATTAAAAAAAAAAAACCCCACTTTTAGTCAAGCAAGGAGCCGCTGAAAGATCTTTCCGGATTCCCGTAAACAAGTAAGTCTGAATATCCTTATTTTACATTTTACATTTTGTTATTGGTATATTAAAATTAATTACAAGAAATATTCATATATTCAAGGACAATGTAAATTAAAAATGTTAATAACATTTTGCTGTTAGCAAAGTAGTATGTTAGTAATTTAACTTTAAATTCCCCAAAATTTTCTGTTAACAAAACAAAACAAAACAAAGAGAATATATGATATTTCTGGTAATTATTTAAACAGTTGAAACAATTGATTGATACCAACCATAGAAAAAAAACCAATAATTTTTTTTTAATTTTAATATCTTTCGTTATAAAAAAAAAAATATAATTATCGAATTATAAATATAAAGAAAAAGGAGATATGTAAACAAAAACAACAATATAATAAAATTTAACAGCGCGAGTGATTAAGTATTTATAGTAGTTTTTAACAACTTATTGCGCGCGCCTATGTTAACAAAGTGGTGATGTGGCCTACCGGTTAGAGGCTACTTCGTCGAGCCATGTGTTCCGGGTTCGAGTCCCAATAGAGAATTTATTTATAAAATGTTTTTGTTTATTTTTTTTTCTTTTGTTTTTTTTTTGAATTCGAATAATTTTAATTACACAACTCATTTTTAATTATTTTAATAATTGAAGAACGATTTCGTTATTGAAAATATTGATACCGAACATATAAAGAAATTTTTATTCTTAATACATTTTGTTATTAATAAATACAATTATCGAAATATATATAACGGGTCTTTGGCAAAATAAAAAAAAAAAATTAAATATACAAAAACCACAAAATATGTAATAAAATTTAACAGCGCGAGTGATTAAGTATTTATAATAAATTTTAACAACATATTGCGTGCGCCTATGTTAACAAAGTGTTAATCTGGCTTAGATGTTAGAGGCTACTTCGTCGAGCCATGTGTTCCGGGTTCGAATCCCAATAAGGACATAACTTATTTTCTGTTTTTTTTATAAATGGTTTTGTTTATTTTTTTCTTTTGTTTTTTTTCGAATAATTTTAATTCTAAACTTTTAATCGCACAACTCATTTTTTTCGAATTTTAATATTTTTAGTTTCAAAATTTTAATTGCACAACTTATTTTTTTTAAGATTTAATGTAAATCAACGAGTTTAATTTTGTTTTTTTTTTGATAATTGCCCATCTTTTATTTTTATTTCTATTTATAATGTTACAAATTGTTAGTACTAATTTTATACTAAATATTTATATAAGGCTAAGTTGAAGTTTAAATTTAATCATGTTTATTAGTTCGGTTTTTCCTTAATAAATGGGTGTGAAATATCACAATGAAATTCTAAAAGAATTTTGAGTTCTGATTTTTGGAACGTGCTGCAATAGGGTGAGTTATATTAGGGATCATGTTGGGCAATTTCTTTTTGTGCATTACGCAACATGGTCATGGTTGGGAGGGGTATTGAGCGTCCCTAGATCTTCGCTTAACTGTCGAGCTTTGCTCTTGCCTATCTAAGAAAAATGTTATATCTTTTGTCCTGTTTTCTACTATTTTTTTTTGTTTTTTTTTTGAAGCATGCAAATTAAAATAAGGTTAGCTGTAGCTGGTTAAAATTGAGTTTAGCAGAAGTAAGGACCTACACCGTTAGCCGACGAGACAGGAGCCGGAAAAAATTATTGCATGCTCGCTAGACTTTTAAAACTTGCAAAATTGATTTACAAATCAAGGTTATTCGCTACAGTATAATTATTTTTGGCGCCCAACGTGGGGCCCACACATTTAAAATCCCGATTTAACGCCTTTTGAATTTTAATTCAAGTTATGTGTGGCTCTCAATAAAATTTTCTTTCTTTTCTTTTTCTTATTTTTATTTCCTGTTTTTCTTTACTATATTGTGCAATGAAATTTTATGTTGAGAAATTTAACATAAATGCTTAGGTTGATTTATGTTAACCACCATTAAGTTTCATTTATGTTCTGGTTGCTTTCTGTTTTCTGACCCTGCTTTACCATTGGGATGAATAGTTCTTTTCCGGAAATGCTGAGCATTGGTTGTATCAGTACTAAACTCAGACCATTAGAATTCTAAACATCAACGGTAAAACAGTTTCACTTCCTTGATTAGTTAGGAAATTTCGGGTTTGAATTTATTTAGACACGTACCAACTAATTGTATCTATTTTTCTTATCTATTTCGATTTACAATTTTTTATTTCTTTTCTGTGGGATTATTTTAATTAGATAAGGCTTGAGTTTATATGAAAATATTGATTATCCAATTATTAAATCTTGTAGGGCAATATAGCATATTTTTTAAAATTTTAAGGAAGTTTAAAAGGCTTTTTGCCTTGTGATTTTGGAATAAAAATTTTTACTTCTAATAATTTATTTAAAATTTGCTCTCATATTGGTTGTTTTTGTTTAAACGGATCAAGTTTATAGATTAATAAGTGGATAGATATAAAGTTTGACATATAATATAACAAAACCCCTAGTTACCAGCACTGTTCAGAAATCAGTAAATTTTATATGATATTTATTTTAGTTTGCGTTGCTGAAAATATTTTGATTTATTCTTTTTCATTTGTTTTTTTTGGTTTGGGTTTTTTATATATTAATTTTTTTTATTATATTTTGTCTGCATCGGCGCGACATTGTTTAAAGGGTTAAATTTTTTTTATTTTTGATTTTAGGTTATATGATAATTTATAGCTACAGAATTTTGTTTTATTAAATTTAGTCACCCAGAATATAGTTTACCGATTTTTTTTATAATTATAGTTTCTTTTAGATTGTTATCATATTTGAGATTTTCAAAAAAAAAAGAAAAAGAAAAAAATAGGAATTATTTTTGATTGGATTTAACTTTTTTCTCAATAATAGCTTTCTTTCTGAATTTGCCACACTTACACATTTGATTTTTTTTATTAAAATTAAATTTTCAAACATGCCTCTGCAAAGAAGTACAGATGACCTAGTTTCCTTAGGTAATAATTTGCCTAATTGTGGTGTCTGTGCTAACGCTATAACGAACTCTTCATACCTTTATAAATCAACATGTGGACATAGTTTTCACAAATCGTGTTTCCAAAAGCATATGAAGCAAAAACCAATTTGTCCAATATGTAATACTAAATTAAATTGGGTAGCAACTCCATCAGCTCCACCTCCACCGATGGTAACCAGATCCCAAGGGCAGCGTGCTCAAGAATTTGATCTAAATCGCTGTGATCCCTCTTCTCCTCCTAAACTCGCACAAAATCAGGCAATAGAACCAAATTACTCGGTAATG
This sequence comes from Pollenia griseotomentosa, assembly GCA_963931875.1. Lineage (NCBI taxonomy): Eukaryota > Metazoa > Arthropoda > Insecta > Diptera > Polleniidae > Pollenia > Pollenia griseotomentosa. Next base: position 147,096,014 of record OZ007563.1, read on the forward strand.
TCTTCGAGTTCCCCTCAGGAGCAACGAGAACATATAAGAAATGTGGTAACTGCTGCCGTAGGGGCACAACAGGCCGAAATGCTGACTAGTCTAAGTCAACAACTCACCAAAATTATAGAGGATAATATTGAAGCAGGTTTTAGGCGATTGAGCTTGAATAATTCAACTCAGAGTGACACTAGCAATAGGAATCCTAACCCTGGGAAAACGGTCGGAAATATTGATGCTCAGGTTCCAGTAATACCGCCAGTGCAGGGACAAACATTGGAACAACTTTTAGGTTTGCCTTCGAATGTAGCGGGAAATCCGAATTTCTCAAATCGTACTGGAAATATAAATTTAAATACGAGTGGTTCAGCAGATTCTTCTCTGAGGTCTGATAAGGTTGGTCACATTATTCACAATTGGAAGGTTAGGTTTTCAGGTGATGCTAAGGGAATGGCGGTCGATAATTTTATTTATAGAGTAGAGGCTCTTACCCATCAAGCGCTTAACGGAAATTTTGATTTGCTATGTAGACATATTTCCACTTTATTCGATGCTAAAGCATCAGATTGGTTCTGGAGATACCACCGTTCGGTTTCAGAAATTCGATGGGCCGATTTGTGCACAGCGCTAAGGCATCAATATAAAGACTCTAGAACGGACGTTGATTTTAGGGAAATGATTCGTGATAGAAAACAGCGTCCAGGCGAAAACTTTGACTCTTTTTACGAGTCTGTAGTTGACATTTCTGATCGCCTGTCTACTCCTTTGCCGGAAAATGTTTTGGTCGAAATTCTGCGTAGGAATTTGTTGCCGGAAATTCAACATGAGATTCTGAATATTTCGGTGTATTCTGTATCACATTTGAGGGACATTTGTCGGCGACGAGAATTCTTTTTGCTAGATATAGGCAGGAAACAAGCGGCTAATAAACCTTTTATTCAACGTAGGCAAGTCCACGAAATTTTTGAGGATGAAGTAGAATTGCCCGACGAGACTGAGGTTTCAGCAATAGCTTTGGTTTGTTGGAACTGTCAAAAAGTTGGTCATAGATATCAGGATTGCCTTGAAGAACGTCGAATTTTTTGTTACGGATGTGGTACGCCGGATATATATAAACCAAACTGTACCAACTGCAATGGTTCAAAAAACTCGAAATCCGGTGCACTGAAAAGTGCACACAAACGGATGACAGCAGTGGGTACGAGTACCGATTAATTTCAAAAGCCAATTCCAGCCTAAGCATTGAAGAGTCTTTTGAGTGTTCTAGTAACAAAATAGAGACAAATTTAATGAAAATTTTAACACCCCCTAATTTGGAAACATTTCCTAAAGTTTTATTGAACACAATTCCTGAGAATAAAAAGCTTGAATTTAAAACAGACCGATTTGAATCAAATTTTAATGAAACTTTAAATCCGAACGTATCTCAAACGTCCTCCACTTCAACTCCAACCTATATGAAACCTTTTCACGTCCGGCTGGCAGAATATAACGCAAAAAGGGCAGAGATCTTTAACGAACCTATTCCAAGTGTTAGGAAAAGGCGATCATCTGATCGTATGAGGAAGTTTTGGAATCTTGTGAGGCAGAGTAGGCAGAGTTTATTGAGCTCAGTTTTTGACAATCCAAAGGACATTCGGCCCTATGCTGATGTTCGGATTTTCGACAAAGACTGGAGAGGTTTACTGGATACCGGTGCTTCCATAAGTTGTATTGGGTCAGATTCTGCTATTGAATTTATAGAATCTAATTCTGATTTTAAGAGAATTCGATCGTTTGTCAAAACTGCAGATGGTAGATCCCAAACTGTGTGCGGTTATGTTTTTGCAGATGTTACCTTTCGTGGAATCACAAGAGAAATCAAATTTTATTTAGTCCCGGACTTGTCGCAGAACCTTTATTTGGGAATCGATTTTTGGCGTGCTTTTGATTTACTGCCAACAGGATTGAATTGTGCTATTAGTTATAATTTAGAGATAAATAGTATCAGTGATTCAGTGGACCAGAAAAAATTACTTGGACAACAAAAATTTCAACTTCAACAAGTAATAAACACGTTTCCCTCATTTGCAAAGGAAGGATTAGGTCGAACGACAGTTTTAAGTCATATAATAGATGTTGGTAATGCCACTCCCATTAAACAGAAACATTTTCCTGTCTCTCCAGCGATGGAAAAACTGATTTATAGTGAGTTAGACCGAATGTTAGAAAACGATGTTAGAAGAATCGGATAGTGCCTGGTCATCGCCAATCGTTCTTGTTAGAAAACCGGGAAAAGTTAGGTTATGTTTAGACAGCCGAAAAGTAAACTCTGTAACCGTTAAGGATGCATATCCTCTGCCAAATATTGACGGTATTCTTGGTAGGTTGCCTAAGGCGGAGTTTATAACTAGCTTAGATTTGAAAGACGCATTTTGGCAGATTCCCCTCGATAGCTCGTCTAAAGATAAAACGGCATTTTCGGTCCCTGGCCGCCCCTTGTACCATTACAAGGTTATGCCTTTCGGTCTCTGCAATGCGCCTCAGACTATGTCAAGGCTAATGGACAAGGTGGTTCCGGCAAATTTGAGGACAGAGGTGTTCGTTTATCTAGACGATTTGTTGATTGTATCTGATACTTTTAGTCGGCATTTGGAGGTTTTAAGGGAAATATCAAAGCAAATTCGTCTTGCAGGACTGACCATTAATGTAGAGAAATCTAAGTTTTGCGTACAGGAAGTCCGTTATCTTGGCCAAGGGAACGGGGTGATTCAAACAGACCCGGAAAAAAATCTCGGCCATCACAGAATTCCCGACACCGAGGTCTGTACGCCAACTCAGACGGTTTTTGGGTATGTCCGGTTGGTACCGAAAGTTTATAAGGAACTATGCGTCTATCACTGCCCCACTAACAGACCTTTTAACGAATAAAAGAAAATTTACTTGGAGCGATCAAGCTCAAAAATCTTTTGAAGAATTAAAATCAATCTTGACCACAGCGCCAGTTTTGCATAGTCCAGATTTTTCACAGCCGTTCTTTATTCACTGTGATGCTAGCAGCACTGGGATAGGAAGTGTCTTGGTACAGAAAACTGCGGAAGGTGAAGAGTTTCCGATAGCATTTATGTCTAAGAAACTCAACCAAGCCCAACGCAATTATTCGGTTACCGAACAAGAATGTTTAGCAGCAATGTTAAGCATAAAAAAATTTCGAGCCTATGTGGAAGGGCATGAGTTCACCGTGATCACAGATCACGCATCACTAAAGTGGCTTATGTCTCAAACAGACTTGAACTCACGCTTGGCACGATGGGCCTTAAAACTTCAAGGATTTAATTTTAAAATAGAACATAGAAAAGGCAGTAAAAACGTGGTTCCTGATGCACTTTCGCGTACTAATACAGAAGATTTGTCCGCAATCCTAGGCATAAACTTGTGTGAATTAGATGACTCTGGAGTTTTCGTGGATCTCGAATCCGAATATTTTCAAAGGACAGAGTACAAACAACTTTTAGACAAAGTTAGGGAAAATTTAGCTAAAACACCCGACCTTAAAATTATTGACGGCTTTTTGTACAGACGGACTGAACACTGTTCGGGGGAACAGCTGCAGGATGACCTTGCTTGGAAACTTTGGATTCCAAAGGATATGATTCCGGAGGTTTTGAGAAGGGCGCATGATAGTCCTCTATCTTCCCATGGTGGCATAGCCAAAACTTTGGAAAGAATTAGAAGATTTTACTACTGGCCTAATTTGATTAATGACGTAAGAGAATACGTGAATGCTTGTGAGGTGTGTAAGGGCACAAAACATCCTAACTTTATTATGCGACCACCCATGGGAAGGACTTCGAATACGGTTAGGTTTTTCCAGAAATTGTACGTCGATTTCTTAGGGCCATATCCTCGCTCGAAATCAGGAAATGTTGGCATTTTTATAGCTCTTGATCACTTTTCTAAATTCAATTTTCTTAAGCCAGTGAAAAAGTTTAATTCTGATGTAATTGTAAAATATTTAGAGGATTTATTCCACACTTTTGGTACACCTGAAACTTTAGTTTCAGATAATGGTTCTCAATTTAAGTCAGCGAAATTTAACGAACTTTTGAAGGATTATGGTGTAAATCATGTTTATACGGCAGTATACTCGCCCCAAGCTAATGCATCTGAACGGGTCAATCGTTCAGTTCTATCGGCAATAAGGGCGTATATTAAAAACGACCAAAGTAATTGGGATAAGTATCTAAGCAGCATCAGCTGTGCACTGCGTTCAGCTGTGCACGCTGCAATAGGTACTTCGCCTTATTACATGGCTTTCGGACAGCACATGATTACCAATGGCAAATCCTATGCACTGTTGCGAAATTTGGAAATGCTGGAGGACCGAACTGTCAATTTTAATCGGGAAGATTCACTCTCAATCATTAGGGAAAAAGCTGCGCAGAATATTAAACGACAACAGGATAAGAATGAAAGAGCGTATAACCTGCGATCTCGTGAGGCTACGTATGAAACAGGCCAGGAAGTATTTAGAAGAAATTTTCGTCAGAGCGATTTGGGAAAAGGTTTTAATGCTAAACTGGCACCGACATTTGTAAAAGCAAGGATTCGCAAAAAGACAGGCTATTGTTATTATCAGTTGGAGGATTTAAATGGAAAATTAATAGGCGTCTATCACGCAAAAGATATAAGACCGTAGAGAACCATTCAATATTCTTTAAAGCTACAAGCGGTATCAGCTTTGGCGTTTCTTTTAACCCCCAAATCTGATTTTGGCGGGGGGAAAATGTAGGGCGCTTGTAGCCTTGTTAGTTTTTTTATTAAATTTGATTTATTTAAATAATTCGAAAAGTTTTTTAACGAAAATTAAGAATCTAATTACACAGGAAAAAATTAAAAATTGTCTCTAAGCACAAAAGTTATACCAAATTCATAGGATCAAGCAAACAATTTGTAGTGTTTGTTCCTATATCCAAAATAATTATATTGATCACTAAGAAGTGTAAAGATTTTATATTTGGAGTAGTTTTTTCTCAATGATTGCTATTTTTAATTTTAATAAAAACAAGGATCAAAAAAAAAAAAAAATAGAAAACAATGTGTTGATTCATTTTGACAACATCCAAAAACAATGATTAAACGAAATAATTTTTTTGTTGTTTAATTAGTAGTTTTAATTCAAAATTTATTCCGAAACAAACAAAATGTTAATTAAATCAAAATTTTATTTTTATTTCAACAAAAGAAAAAATAAAATAAAATAAAATAAAATAAACAAATAGTTGATTTAATTATGACATTAATAAAATTTAAATACTTTTTTCCCGTGTATATACCCATTGAACAAAATTTCTGTTACGAAATGTTATATTTAATATTTTTATTTTTATATTATTTTTATATAAATTTATTTTTATTCAATCCAAATAATATTAAAAATGTTTAGTATAAATAAGATTGAATATGTATATGTATATGTATATGTATATGTATATGTATATGTATATGTATATGTATATGTATATGTATATGTATATGTATATGTATATGTATATGTATATGTATATATATATGTATATGTATATGTATATGTATATGTATATGTATATGTATATGTATATGTATATGTATATGTATATGTATATGTATATGTATATGTATATGTATATGTATATGTATATGTATATGTATATGTATATGTATATGTATATGTATATGTATATGTATATGTATATGTATATGTATATGTATATGTATATGTATATGTATATGTATATGTATATGTATATGTATATGTATATGTATATGTATATGTATATGTATATGTATATGTATATGTATATGTATATGTATATGTATATGTATATGTATATGTATATGTATATGTATATGTATATGTATATGTATATGTATATGTATATGTATATGTATATGTATATGTATATGTATATGTATATGTATATTTATATGTATATGTTTATGTATATTTATATGTATATGTATGTTAATATGTATACATGTGCATATATGTAAGTATGTACATAAAACTTCAAACTTATTATAAACAACGTCTTTTTAGGATTTTCTTCTGCTTTGCATACGTTATAAGTTGATAGTTTTTTTCTCTTAGATTGCTTCAGATATTTGCTGGCACCTCTGTTTCCCTAGGCAATAGAATTTATTTAAAATTTTAGACTAAAATCTTATCAGTAAACAATATATCATGATACTTACGAGATTCTGTGGCATTAGTAACATAAATCTTTTGTTAAAAGTGTAGTGTCTAATAATGATAATGCAGTGTTTTATGCGTTGTAAAATTTTAGTGCGCTTGAAGTTCAGTCGATGATTAGGTAGGAGGGGGGAGCAATTTATGGATATTTATAAAGTGTACTAAAAGAAAAATGGCACGCTGAATTAGCGCATTACTTCCAGAATTCAATAGGTATAAAAGCAGAATTTTCTCTGAAACCATCTTTTCATTTTGTAAAAAAATTCATAAGGATTACTCTCGACGGAACGTAAAAGCAAAATTTTTCTGGAATTTAAAAGTTTATATTGGAAAAGGATTTTATTTTTAAAAGGAAAAAGGATTCTACAGTTTGTGACATAAAAGAGAAGGTAAAAAGTCTTTAAAATGATTTCTATGTACCACATATTGAATTTCCTCCTTTACAAATAGATTTTCGTTCGTACCATAAATTTGCATTTGTTTAGGAGTTGGAATTTTTGCATAGCAGAAAATTTAATCTGTCGGCTTTATGCTGTTGCTTATAGTGGGTGTTCTATCTCCAATTGGATTATATCTGAGGGCTGCGGGAACCCCTCTGGAAAAACCCGTCCAGCAAGATTTTTTTATAGGAGCAACAATGCAGAAATTTACCTTGACTAATGGGTTATAAAATAATATAATAAAAGTGCGGTGAAAGTCTTTAAATAATTTAAAAGCAGAGAAAAAACTTACATCGGAAGAAACGCAAAAAAATTTAAAAAAAAATATGTCGTTGTATTAAAAATTGAAACAAAATCCTGAAGTTAAGTGCCGGGAAAAAGTCAAAAATAATGTTTTTATATTAATGAAAAATTAAAGGAACAGGTGTAGAAAAGTTAATATTGGTCTATAGAAATCTAAAATCTATAAAGCTTCACACAACAACCAAAAAGAAAACTAAATTATTATATTTTTTTTTTGATATCACTATTCCAATGTGTGAAAGTATGCAAAGAACGAATTTGCTTTTCGTGTTTAACTAAACCAGAATTGAGGTTAGGTTATCCATACAAAACCAATTGTGTCGAATTCCCCTCCAGAAAAGTAAAGTGTTTAATGGCAAAAATTAAATTTGTTTAAATTCCGATTACAAAAAAAAAACCAATTCGAATATGTTTGAATATAAACTTTCTTGAGATTTTGATTCAATTTGTTAAAAAAGTGTAGTTTAAGCTATGAGTTTTTTTTGCTTTAATTTTTATTTTGTTTTAATTTTATTATACGGGCAAATATCAAAATGCTTAAGTCTGAATAAAATGTGCAATTAAAACTAAATAATAAGTGTCAATACGGTAAAACCAAATTACAGAAAAATTGTGAGAAAAGAAAACAAAAGGAACATACATAAAACAATAAAAAAAAAAAAAAAAATGTTAATTTTTCATTAAAAGAGACTAATTTTATAACAATTAAATCCCTAAAATATGCTTCTATTACCAGAAAAATCTATCAATTGTTTATGTTAATTGTATATCAATAATTAAAAAAAAAAACCCCCACTTTTAGTCAAGCAAGGAGCCGCTGAAAGATCTTTCCGGATTCCCGTAAACAAGTAAGTCTGAATATCCTTATTTTACATTTTACATTTTGTTATTGGTATATTAAAATTAATTACAAGAAATATTCATATATTCAAGGACAATGTAAATTAAAAATGTTAATAACATTTTGCTGTTAGCAAAGTAGTATGTTAGTAATTTAACTTTAAATTCCCCAAAATTTTCTGTTAACAAAACAAAACAAAGAGAATATATGATATTTCTGGTAATTATTTAAACAGTTGAAACAATTGATTGATACCAACCATAGAAAAAAAACCAATAATTTTTTTTTAATTTTAATATCTTTCGTTATAAAAAAAAAAATATAATTATCGAATTATAAATATAAAGAAAAAGGAGATATGTAAACAAAAACAACAATATAATAAAATTTAACAGCGCGAGTGATTAAGTATTTATAGTAGTTTTTAACAACTTATTGCGCGCGCCTATGTTAACAAAGTGGTGATGTGGCCTACCGGTTAGAGGCTACTTCGTCGAGCCATGTGTTCCGGGTTCGAGTCCCAATAGAGAATTTATTTATAAAATGTTTTTGTTTATTTTTTTTTCTTTTGTTTTTTTTTTGAATTCGAATAATTTTAATTACACAACTCATTTTTAATTATTTTAATAATTGAAGAACGATTTCGTTATTGAAAATATTGATACCGAACATATAAAGAAATTTTTATTCTTAATACATTTTGTTATTAATAAATACAATTATCGAAATATATATAACGGGTCTTTGGCAAAATAAAAAAAAAAAATTAAATATACAAAAACCACAAAATATGTAATAAAATTTAACAGCGCGAGTGATTAAGTATTTATAATAAATTTTAACAACATATTGCGTGCGCCTATGTTAACAAAGTGTTAATCTGGCTTAGATGTTAGAGGCTACTTCGTCGAGCCATGTGTTCCGGGTTCGAATCCCAATAAGGACATAACTTATTTTCTGTTTTTTTTATAAATGGTTTTGTTTATTTTTTTCTTTTGTTTTTTTTCGAATAATTTTAATTCTAAACTTTTAATCGCACAACTCATTTTTTTCGAATTTTAATATTTTTAGTTTCAAAATTTTAATTGCACAACTTATTTTTTTTAAGATTTAATGTAAATCAACGAGTTTAATTTTGTTTTTTTTTGATAATTGCCCATCTTTTATTTTTATTTCTATTTATAATGTTACAAATTGTTAGTACTAATTTTATACTAAATATTTATATAAGGCTAAGTTGAAGTTTAAATTTAATCATGTTTATTAGTTCGGTTTTTCCTTAATAAATGGGTGTGAAATATCACAATGAAATTCTAAAAGAATTTTGAGTTCTGATTTTTGGAACGTGCTGCAATAGGGTGAGTTATATTAGGGATCATGTTGGGCAATTTCTTTTTGTGCATTACGCAACATGGTCATGGTTGGGAGGGGTATTGAGCGTCCCTAGATCTTCGCTTAACTGTCGAGCTTTGCTCTTGCCTATCTAAGAAAAATGTTATATCTTTTGTCCTGTTTTCTACTATTTTTTTTTGTTTTTTTTTTGAAGCATGCAAATTAAAATAAGGTTAGCTGTAGCTGGTTAAAATTGAGTTTAGCAGAAGTAAGGACCTACACCGTTAGCCGACGAGACAGGAGCCGGAAAAAATTATTGCATGCTCGCTAGACTTTTAAAACTTGCAAAATTGATTTACAAATCAAGGTTATTCGCTACACGTATTGTGAAACCACACGTTAATTATTCTGTTTTACTTCAGACACTGGAACAAGACGACACTGATGAAATAAATTGCAGCCAAAGATGGCTTTTGTTGGTACATTAAGTGATAATCTGTAACTTTGAAAATCCGCACTCATTTTGCAGTTTCAACTCACACTTAGTGATAGTGCAAAAATATTGCAATCATTTTGTTGATGTTGAGTGATGAATTGAAAATTTGCAGCCCCACTAAACATGAGTGATAGTAATGTTGAAAAATTTTGCACTCAAAAACAATAGTTTGATTTAAAAAAAAGCAATCATCAGCTTATTGCAACTTTTTTTTCTTCACTCATTTGAATGCAACTTAAATTGTTGCACTAATTTTAAAATTCAAAACTTGTTTTTTCATGATTAAAGTCAATAATTATACCGTTATGACAAAATGCCATTTTGTTTAAAGTTCTTTACTTATGCGTAGCCTAATTTTTTTGCAGTTTTATTTAGTGATTTAAGTCCATATTTAGTGCACCACCCCCAACTATGATCCCTGGAGAGTGTGTTCATCACATCGAAAATTGTCTTAGACAGCCGGATGTCTGTGGATTAGATAGCGAGACATTGAGTGGTTACCCTTAAGTGGACACAGGGGCATACATGGAGACTGTATGGCTGATTCGTTGCTATAGGTGTTTTGCTCCGAAGGATTAAGCAACTTAAGCAAACTGTAATTGTGGTTTTAGCTGGCCAATCGCCCATTTGTAAACACGCCCAAAGGCTGGAGCTCTCTTACAATTACCTATGTAGGAATTGCGGAGACGAGGAACAGGAGGAGTCAACGGAACATCTTCTTTGTCACTGCTCGGCATTCGAAAACCTGAGACTCGAGCTGTTTGATCAAAGAATAATCAGGGACAAAATCTGTGTCTCTAACATTAATTTGAACAGGATACATTCCTTCATTGAATCAACCGGATGGCTGGGTGATGGCTGTCAAGTCAAAGATTCAAGAAATGTCAAGTTTCTTGTTTATTTTATTTTTACAACTAATATAAAAATTCTATACCATCTTCTTTTACTAGTTCGAAATTTCAGAGCATCAAACATTAAATGTTGTCTTACTTATCGGATATGAATTGGCATATATTAGTTCCGGGAGTTTTGTCCCGGAAAATCCCGTACTAGTTATTAGAAACAATAAAGTTACTTTTGTGTACTTTTTCATCCCTGTTCTGAAATCGATTCCGATTGTTACTAAAATCGAACATATTTTAAAACGATCTTCTCTCGAAAGTTCATAAAAAATAACGCTTTTATACATTTCTTACTATTGTTAAAATCAGGAAGAACAACGCTCATTAAAGAAAATTAATTGAAAATCTGCATCGATTTGCGAGAACATTCACATTTGGCGATTTTTTTTATTACAAAAATCCCAAGAAAATTAAATTTCGCCGATTTGTGAAGTACATTCAACTTGTGTTATGCAACAAAAGTAAGCAAAACAGGTAAATTAGTATGTTAAAAATTAAAAAAAGTAATTAAAAGTTACCAAGAAACAAAAAAAATATTACAATTACTATTTATTTTTTTTAGCGCTCGTATTCGCGATTCAATATTTTTATATTTATGTACCATAAAACGATATTTGTATACTTCTGAATTAGAGCAATTCAACTCTGCTAAATACAATACACCTATTCATCAATTTACACGAGAGATGCGTTCCTGAAAAAATCGTGTAAATCGAAATGAAAAATTGTTGTATGAGAAATCGTGTAAATCTTGGAAAGATCTAAATGCGAATAAAATGGAAGCTGATCGAAGTATTTTATAAGCCCTCGAAGCTCTATATGTATAATAGCATTGGTATCAATTGGGATTTGCTTTTGAGTTTGATTTTCTACTCAGATCATTAATGATGTTTCCACATTTTTAATTTTAACATCCCGAACGTATGATGGTGTACTCAGGCTCGTTTAAGTTCCAGTTAATACACTTTTCGTAATTCTGCTTTTCTTTTTGTTATAGATCTTATTGTCGCTTCGTTAATGTAAATAAATTTAAAAACTGTTGTTACTCTGTCTTTTGGTTTCTAAAAATATTCTTTTCTTTTCTTTGACCATAGGCAATAAAAACTATAGTTTTTGTTATTTAAATTTCATAAAAAGCGGTTTGATAGTTTCTGATAGTTTCAGGCAAATATAGCCCCCCACCTCCCCTCGTGGTCCTATTTTTATAAAAATGCTGCCTTATGTGTCCATTTAAATATGGATATGGCTTTGTCCTTTTGCCAATATGAATTTAAATTAATTATCCAAAATTGTGACCTGTACTTTGCGCACAAGGTTGCATGGACAGCCTGCGAGCCAGCCAGCCGAACGGACATCGTTAGATCGACTCAGAAAGTGATTCTGAGTCGATCGGTATACTTTAAGGTGGGTGTTATACACATCAGCACAAATGCATTATACCCTCTCCACTATAATTAATAATGAAGTAGTTAAACGCGCCAAGTTAAAAACTTGTTTACTTCATCAGTGGTACTTTATACTAAAATTGGCTACCTTAGCGTTTTTTGATGAGCATACCGACACCAGAACTTCGAGTTGAATGGCAAAAAATCTACACACGCTGTGAAGCGAGAACGAAGTAGTAACTTTTAACAGAAGACAACCATAAAAATAAATAAATTTAGGGATTAATTTCCAAAGTCTTATTCGTTTTTGAAGCTTGCGATATTTCAATTGATCTTTTAACAACAGATCCAGAAAATTGAGAAGCCAATCAGGCATTTCAAGATACAAAGAACAAAGTTTAAAATTAACAAGTAGTAAATGATGTGGCAGAACGAGGTGTGGCTTTGGCTAACACTTACTTCAATGTCACAACTTCTGAAACAGGTTTTCAGGACGCCAATAAATGATAGAAAAATAAAATTTATTTTGTACGCATGAGTTTTGAATTTTTCAAAAGAAAAACTTAAATTTTAGGTTCTCGGCTGTTTTTTCTCTGGGTGCATTATTTCACTAACAGATTGTAATATACAGCCATCAAGAACGTAGGAGTAAGTGCACTGTTTTACTCTAGAAAATTGCATATGTTTGCATTTATTTAAATTAAGTTCCATCGAGTTAAGTTTACACCATTTGTTAATTTGTAGATGTTGTTGATCACAAGGCAGTTTTGTAGTCAAAAATAATTTTACGTCGTCTGCATACATTAATACATTACAATGTTGAATTGCTTCAGGCAAATCATTAATAAAAAGAAGGAACAAAATTGGACCAATGTGGCTACCTTGAGGTACTCCAGATTTTACATTGATGTTTTCCGAAACTGCAGTATTAAATTTGACAGATTGAGTTCTACATGACAACTATGATTTGATCCAGCTCAGGAAGTTACTACAGTAGTTTTGACTTAACTGCCTTTTATTTACGTGCACTTTTGACTTAGCTGCACAAAATTGATAATTTTTGGCATTATTCTTTATAATCCCATACAAATTCCTTTTTTAAGTGCACTTTCTTTATCATACAAAAAATCCAAGTTAGCTGCACTTTGACTTAACTGCCCAAAATACATATTTTCTGTAATTATTCTTCAAAATCCTTGTTTACGTGCATTTTGGATACCTGCACATTTTTCGTATTTTTGGGCAGCTTTAAAATATTTTCATATAAAACATCAAAGTTAGCTGCACACATTAAAAAATATAGTGGCCACATTTTCACATAAATATCCAATTTTAGCAGTTTATAAAATCAAAAATCGCAAACAAGTCAAGTTGGCATCATTATAATTCATTTATTTTGTTTGCATATATGTATTTACATTTATGCATATGGGTTGTGGTTACAGCAACTTTACCACGATTATATGAAAGGAATAGCAAATCTTAGGTCTGGAACATAATAAAGTAGTTGTAGTAGTATTTGAAGCTGACGAATGCTCTGTAGTTCAAAATTTCGAATTTTGCGCTTCAACTGCAACGACTACTACAACTACGTTTTCTGTTGACACTACTTTGCAACTGCCGTTTTTAACTTTTGAGAGCTTGCAGCGCTATTCTTAACGTTGTACTACAGCGACTATTCTGTTCCACACTTTTTTGTTACCAATTTGGCTAGCTCGTTCATTATAAAAATGCGTAACAAATATCTACAAGTTGTTTGAACGTCATTGTTTTTATCAATTTATTAATAAAAACGTTGTCACTTCTCTTTCAAACACTTTACTTTAGCTGCGCTTTTATGCAGGTAACCACAATTGCGTACCTGCACCAGAGAAAGACAATGGGTATAAAAAAATTTAAGTACTCTAGCACATATCGAAAATTTTCAATACTTGTGTATATCCCTGGGCATTTGATTTCATTCATGTATGTTATCATACTTATTGTATTTCATACTCGCACATAACCACATAAACCCATAGGTATATCATTGACTTCAAACATTTTTTATTTATTAGTTTTTTTCATTAGTGTTGCCAGAATTTTTTTTGTTATTTCAGACTTTACAAAAATCTTCGGTATATAAAGATCTGCGTTCTTATATAAATAGAAAAAACTATTTTTAAGAAAATCCAAAAAAAATGACAAAATGGATGCAAATTAAAATACGTCGTTTTATTTGAATCGTTCTTAATAAAAACACAAAAAGTTGCCGAATACCAAAAAAAAAAAAAAAAAAAAATATAAATCTAATATTCGGAATTAAGAAATGAGAAATCACAGGTAAATTCATTCATACATAGTATGTTAGCCTTACAGAAGACTACAACATCACGCTATGGTGGAAAAACAACTCCACAAGATACTCACGGTTATCTTTATAAAAATGAAGAATCATGTAAATTTCTGCAGCGCAGCATCAAAACGAGTTTTCTCTTTAGCTAGAAACATGAAAAAAGAAACAAAATAGATTCCAAAATAGTTGATAGCCTTCTGTTTTAAAATTTTTTTTATAAAAGACCCCTTTCGTAGAAAAGATTATATTCTATTATTGTTAATAGAAGCATAATTATATAATTTCAAAAGATTTTGTTATTCGTTCGTACCTTCTCCTCCGAGCGGGATACGAACAAGGTATACCCGGTGACCTTTAATCCAACTACCCGGTTTTTGTTAATCCAGGGCTCTTGGATTAAGGCCACGTCCACGTTGTTGTCAATGAGGTGGGTTGCCAATTCGGTTGAGGCCGCTTCACAGTGGTGCAAGTTTATCTGCACCACTTTCAGCCTCTTAGGGTCTATCATCTTTAGGAAACCTAAATCTAACAGACCCTAACCCGAATATAGCAACCCCTCCCATCGACTTCAGCTTACCTAGAGACTCTTGGTCTACTGCGAACCGGAAGTCTCTACCTTGGTTCTCCTTACAACCCAGTGAAGCTATCATCTTCCACTGGCCTGTAGAGAGCCCGTTATTCTGGTTGGCCAGTAACCCCAGTATGACCTCCACCGGTTTTATAGGTGGAGGTATCCATACTGTGACCACTGGCCTTAATGGCAACTCAGACGCGAGTATGATGTCCAGTCTGGCTTCAGCTCAAAGGCTCAAAGGTTTTTTGGTTGCCGCAACTGACAGTTTTGACACCTCTTACCCAGTCAGCCCCTTTGAACGATACTTCGTCCGGCCTTCCCTTAACGCTAAAGATTTCGTCGAGTAGTTTGTCTTCTAGCATTTGCCATTTCTCGACACTGATCCTTCCATCGGGATCCATACGATCAATGACAGCCGCTAGAATACCGTCCTTACCCGACGAATCCCTTAGCTTCTTTGATGTGGAGGGTTGGTCCTCTCTGGAGCCAGTCCTCTTAATGATCTCCTTTCGGGGATCCTTCATCTTAGCCGCTGGGGATTTCTGGTCATCACCAGACCTAACTCTCTTAAATACTCCCCTATTGGGGGCCTTAGCAGAGTTTTGTCGGCGATCGCCGGATTTCCCTGCAGATGTTGACTGGTTTGTCTCAGTAACCCCTTTTGTGACTCCCTTTTGGGGGAGTCTGTCGGAGATTATCAAGACTTTACCAGTCCTCATCGCGCGACTAGTAGTGGGTAATTCGTCCACAGGCTTAGTTCCCTTAACTGTGACCGTACTGTCAGGGTTAAGAGGACCAGGTGTAGAATCATTACCCTCCTTTTGTTTTTCCATTCCATTTTTTGAGGACACATCAGCAGGGGTTGCTGAAGGTTTGTTGTCTATGCTGACAACATTTGAGCCCTCAGCAGTCCCTGCTGTGTATCCCGCAGGATAGGGAATGCCAAGGATATCACCGACAGATCCGTGGATTCGTTCGAATCTAGCTACGTTCTTTCGGTGCTTCCTCGGCAAGTGCCTATCCCGCCCATCGTGTAGTGAGGAGTCTTTCTTAGCTATCTTATCTAGAAAGGCTAAGGAGGCTCTTACACCACTCTTGGCTTTTTCATAACTCGTTCGGCTTTCTGATGTGACCTGTACTGTCGCATTCTGCCAAACAATAGGTTTGGAGACACCCGCTGTACCGTTCCCTATCTCGAGTGAGACCTCCAGAGCAGATGACCCAGCCCTATGGTCCCGATCATGAGCCGAAATCATTGTTATTTCGTGCTCATCATCAGATCCCAGAGCAAGATCATCGAGTCTTTCCGAGACCCCTGTTCGAGGCGGGGAACCGACAGGGGGGTCCATCCCGTCCGTATCTGTCAGTAACTGACCTTCCTGCAGCAGAATATCCCTGTGAATACTCAGCCAATCGGCGTCTGGATCTGACACCGAAACTGCCGAGTTGCCAGAGACATCCCCTGCATCGACTCCTAGAGTCACGTCCTTTTTGTTTTTGTGTAGATTGTCCAGATTTTTGGTCCCACGAGTAAGCCGTATAAAAAAAGACCGTCTCGCGCAGTGACGGCTTGCACGGACTAGGCTAGAGTTACAACTGACCCTTGCCATCGGCGTCAGAGGGAAGCTGTTCGCGACCAGTTTCTTTAACCAATAACTAGCCATTCAGGCCCTCGGCACTGCTGTCAACCACCTTGACCTTAAAAGTGGGGGATATGGGCAGTGTTGCCAGTGAAATTTCAAGAAAGATACATTTTAGTTTCCAAAAAGATACACTTTTTCCCAAAAAGATACGTTTTGAAAAAAAAATGGAAAATCCATTTTTAACGATTAACATTTATTAACATAACATTTTTATTTCATATTTAAATGTTGTATTGTAAAGAAAATGATTTCGTTTAAATCCTTTTTTATATTTATTTAAGTCAGAAATATCAGGAACATATGTAATTTTTAAAAATACAGTGAGCAAACTTTAAAATTAATTATATGTAATTATCTTTCTATGTTATCAAAACAAATTCATTTTTGTAAAAATGAATACAGAGTTAAGGCGTTTATACTAAGGCGATTGTTCATATAAATTTCCTGAAAATAAAAAAGATGTTCATATTTCCTCAGAACAACTTCGCTCTACTAGTAATCATCGATTTATCGTATGTTGCAACCCTTTATTGTTTTCTTTTAACGTTATTAAAGCTGCTGTCAAGGCGAATTCACTAGAAGGTGGGGTCAAGCATATGGTGTTTTTTTTCGGTGGTCGACTTGTCAAAGTGTGTATACAAACTAATTTTTTATGTAAACTAACCTTTTTTTAATTAGCAATATTTTTGACAATCCGACCACAGAAGCAGTGTTGTTGTAGAGTTGACCTCCCCTTCTAATCAATGCGCCTTGGCTGCTATTGTATTAGTATTGAGTCTGTTACGATGATCAATCTTAATAAGTTTTAGTTGGCTAAAAATTCTCGAATGTTTTGTTTCTGTATATTTTGCGAACAGATTCAAAAGATACGAAAAATGTCAGGATTATACATGATACCTGAAGTAGCCAAAAGATACGAAAAATGTATCTTTCGTATCCTAACGGCAACACTGGATATGGGAGATAAAGGGGGAATAGAAAGGATTTCAGGTAAGGAGAAAGCGTATAAGACTTATAGCAACAGTTCTACTTGTAATAATATCAAAGTTTAAACAAAACACATCAACAATAAACAGTGGGTTTATCTCAATCTTACATTCCCCACTACAATTAGTTGAAATTCTCTCAACATTAATTGTAGTTGTAAGTAGGTTAAGAAAAACAAAATAAAAACAACAACAACTTTACAAAAGATGTTGTCAATTAAGTAATTTTTTAGGCCGTGCACTTGCCTGTTTATTATTAAAAAGTAATTTCAATTTTTGGGAATACAAAATTTTAATTTCAAAAGATTTTGTTATTCGTGCTTAATTCCCAGTTTTTATTATTGATAAAAACACTTGAAATTTATTGTTGATGGGATAAGCTATTCCTATGCGCATTTCACTGGTTGCTTAGGCCAGATCATCAGGAAACTTCATCCATAAAGATTTTAGAAAAACTAAAGATATTAAACCAAATAAAACTGTTAAGCGTATAAGACTTATAGCAACAGTTCTACTTGTAATAATATCAAAGTTTAAACAAAACACATCAACAATAAACAGTGGGTTTATCTCAATCTTACATTCCCCACTACAATTAGTTGAAATTCTCTCAACATTAATTGTAGTTGTAAGTAGGTTAAGAAAAACAAAATAAAAACAACAACAACTTTACAAAAGATGTTGTCAATTAAGTGTTTTTTTAGGCCGTGCACTTGCCTGTTTATTATCAAAAAGTAATTTCAATTTTTGGGAATACAAAATTTTAATTTCAACATTATAAAAATTATAAAAAACATATACATACATATGTATTTGTGTCGCCAACTTTTTAAACCACAAACAACTCTGGAAATATATTTTGAAGCTATTTTAGGGGAAAACACTTTTTTTCAACCGTTTTGGACAATAAAATATATGAGTAAAAAAACGTTTTTTTTTCAGCATTTATTTTATAAATAATACGATATGACGAAAAATCCCTACATTTTGGAGATTATGAAAAATCTGTCCGATTTTCCCTACGCTTCGATTTTAGTAACAAAAATACCTACATGTAGGGATTTTCCCCTACTTATGGCAACACTGATGGTGACCAATTTTAACCAATTCCAATACTAAACCAACTTAATTTATCACTCCCCTAGCTTATCCTTTATGGCAAGTATTGTGTCAAAACCTTTATTAAAGAAGTATATTGATATGGGAGCCTTGTGAAATAACAAACCAATTTAGCACTTTTTTAATACCGCTCAAACATTTTATATAGAAAAATGTTGGCAACATATCAGGGTCTTAAGTATAATAAAGAATCCATTTGTATACTTAGCCCAAATTCAGTTACCGTACCGGGCAAGCACATTTGTATTGGGCTAGGGAAAAATGGATCGATTTGACCAATTATCAATACTAATTAAATATTTTTTTGTATGGCCACAATTTTGTATATGTTTTCATTTCGGGAGGACATTTGTGCATAAAATGAATAGTTTTTAATACCAAACTACTAAGCTGCCAAAAGAAACATTTCTTGTAAGTTTTATTACCCTAACGCTTTTTTTAGTTAGAGCCACTCAATTTTTATTTTTGTATATTTAAAATTTCAGCGACTTTATTTTAAATTTTTTTTCCACCTTATTCAGTGTAAAACTTTTTTAAAGTTCATCTAATACCCCATAAAGTATATATATTATAGGTCCTTGAGTAATTCTAAGTCGAATTAACCATGTCAATCTGTTCGGCTGTATAAGTTATATAAATTTAGTTATCCCAGTTTATGTCAGGACTACGCAACATAATCAACATAAAGATGTAAGCTATGTAAGTATTTTTTTGAGGTGTCCCCTAGTAGTGAGAGAAGCTGTTTGCAGGGCTGGGCAGTATTTGAAATACATGTATTTGAAATACAAATACGTATTTTGTATTTGTATTTTAAATACATGACGTGCAAGTATTTTGTATTTTAAATACATGTCCAGCAAGTATTTAGTATTTTGTATTTTAAATACATAAAATAAATAGAAGTTTCTTGTATTTTAAATACATACAGATGTGTAAGTATTTTGTATTTTAAATAAAGATTAAGAATCCAATGCAATTTATACTCCGGAGGAAAATTACAAAAAACTTAAAATGACACCTGGAAATATCAGAGGTAGAAGCACCAGTAAAGAAGACGATGATTTTGTTGTTTACGTAGATAGAATCTCGGACATCAAATTTGGAGTTGGAATTTGTCAGTTTTGCAGTAACAAGAGCAAAGACATTATCACTCTTGACAGCTATCCAAATATAAAAAGAGTATTCATAGAATTTAATACAAGTTTGTGCTCATCAGGACCTGTAGACAGATTATTTTCTTCAGCAGGTTTTATTTATTCTCCAACAAGAAACTGTTTGTCTCATGCTACATTCAAAAATCTAATTTTTATGAAAGAAAACAATTGTTTTGTTAATTAGTTTTATCTAATGTATTTTTTTTTTTTGTTTTAATAAAAATGGTGGTGTACAAGACGTGGAAGTATTTTGTATTTGAAATACATACAATAAATGGAAGTATTTTGTATTTTAAATACATAACCCGAAAGTATTTTGTATTTTAAATACATGACCAGCAAGTATTTTGTATTTTAAATACCGCAAACCATGTATTTTGATACGATAATGTTTAAAATTTGGGTTTTAAAAAACCGTTGAAAGCTTTCGTCTATTCATGGTTGACATGAATAGAGCTTTTTTCTTTCGTGAATCAACATTATTGCCAATGCATTAATTTTCGTACATTTCCATTCTTTTTTCACATAAAGATTTTCTGTTCGTGGTTAACCCTGGCTTCTGTTTACAAAAATTAAAATTAGATTTCAAAAATAAAATTTTCTATAAAAAGTATTACTAAATTAGTAAAAATCAAAATGTTGAATGAAAATGTTAACAATAATAGCAGTAAATAAAAGAAATATATAAAGAAGATCTTTTGCTACACATCAACATATTTGCGTTAAAGCACTAGTTTTTTGGAACTTTCGGAAGAACGGTGTGATTTTACACTGTATGTGCATTAAGGTGGGCCGAAAAAAAAGTTGTAGCGGTAAGATATGTTAATGAAGTTACTAAAACAGGACATTTTTTTCTTGTCACGCCCCAAATAGAGAATTTTTTGTTTTTTAATATATAGCGCTGGCATTTAAAATGCGATCTCATCATATTTCATATCATTTTAAATGGCTTGACAGTGGCTTAATTTTTACCCTTGGTGACTTGAATTCTTCCCCAAATGTCCAATTTTTTTCACGTGCCAAGAAAGCCCTTCTAAAACTTACTATGAATTGCATACTCACTTTTATGACACGCCTCAAAATTAAGCCCCTTTATTCATTTTTACATACATCTTACATTAAAACAGGTAGAACCCCATAAAAAAATCTACCAGTGTCGTCTTGAATAAAAGGTATATTTATTAAGTTTTAAGAACTTCAAAACTCAAGCCATGAACAACGATATGCGATATGATGAGATCGGACTATTAATGGCAGCGCTATATAAAAAAACAAAGGGCTGGAGGCGTGGCAAAAAAAATTAACTGTTTTAGAAACTTCATTGACATACCTTTAATTCAAGGGGGTGACTGGCACAACCTTTTTTTGTATGAAGGTCGAACCGCTATAATGTACATGTATACATATTTTTGAGCGTGTGTAGTTCCATTGTTTCTCAATTTTTTGAACATTTAAATACGTACTTATGTAATAATAAGTAAACCTTTATGGAATATTTTATAATAGTATCAGTTTGTTAGGTTTTTTTTCTCTAAAATATCCCAGTTATTTTCTATTTTTTGTGATTTGTTTTTTTAACGAAAGGGTTTTACTTATCATCTTCTTTTTACTGTTGTTTTCATTTATTACGAAGATGTTCTGTTACGCGCTGCTTCGATCTTCAACATTTGTTTACCGTTTTAAAAGAATCTCTATTTAAATTTAAGTTAGGAGGCAAAAAGGTTTTAAATTCCCAGCTAGCTATAAGAAATATGGTTGTGTAGTTCTTAGCCCAATTTAAAATGCGTATACATATAATTATACTTTTTATGCCACAAATCAACCAAAAAGTATAACAAATTAAAATATTTAAAAAGTTTTTTTTTTTCTTTTAGCAAGATGTTAGCTAAAGGGGGTGCACTTTTCCCTCCCTCATGATATAATATCATACTCCTTTGACATTCTATACAACCTGTTTTATTACAAAAATGTCCCTTATACAAAGTCTAGTACATATTTCTAACATAAACGTGCGTGCTCGTTGAATGCAGACGTGTTTTTTTTTAACTCGGCTTACGGTTTTTTTTTTAACATAAATAAGTGTATATTTATGATATAATAATATTATTTTTTTTAATAATATAAGATCAGCGAATGAATAGACGCTTTAAAATAATTTTTAATAAGTGAACATAAAATTTTTAATACAAATATTAAAAATTACAATTAACAAAAATATGTATATGTATGTACATGTGTGTACATACATATATGTATATACATACATACATTTTAAGCAAAAACATTTCTTGTTTTCTTTATTCTTTTTTTTTTATTCTCGGGGTTTTTAAACAACAAATAAAAAGAAGAGCACAATTAAACAAACAGTAATATATAAAAAAAAAACTCTTATGAATGCATATAATGCAAAAACAATAAAACATAACGAAAGAAATGCGTATGTTACATTGAGTGTTGACGAAACAAACGTAGAAAAAAGAATCGATGATAGCAATTATTTAACGGCTAAACCTATTACTCGAACGCGTTCCCTCTCACCCTCTTTGTTTAAAAATACGGTCGATCGTAATACAATAACAAATTTATTAACTGCAAGCGTTGCCACAGAGCAAAAAAAAACTTTAATAAGTGATGAAACGGTTAACCCCAAAACAGCCGCTATGGACAACTCAATAACTCAAGTAAAAACTTCTCAAAAGCCTACAGTACAAGTTGGTATGGACAGGTACATAACTGTGCTTAAACGGGGACGCAGCCCTACCTCTGCAGCAGTTGCTTCGGCCTCAAAAGTACCATCTTTTGATAAAATAAATTCTCAAAATCGTTTTGCAATTCTGGAGGATGAATCCTCTGAAGCACAAAACGTCATAAAATCGTCCAAGCCTCCCCCGATATATCTGAGGGAGCGAAATTCTAATGAGCTCATAAAGAGTTTGATATCGGTTATTGGTGAAAATTCGTTTTACGTAGCTGCTATCAAGCGTGGTAGTATAAACGAAACAAAAATACAAATCAATCATGAGAATGATTTTCGAAAAATTGTAAGCAACTTTGAGGCACTCAAAAAAAATTTTTATACATACCAACTGAAAAGCAGTAAAGGCCTTCAGGTAGTGATTAAGGGTATTGACTCATGTGTGGACCCAGAAGAGGTAAAAACATTCCTTGAAGAAAAAGGCTTCAAGGTAAAACATGTATTAAACATTAAAAATAGAGAAAAAATTCCCCAACCACTTTTTCGAGTGGAGTTTGAACCCGGCGACGTTAAACTTAAAAAAAATGAAACGCATCCCATCTATAACTTAAAATACATTTTGTACAGAAAAGTAACTATAGAGGAGCCGCACAAAAGAGGTGGTCCCGTTCAATGTCTGAACTGCCAAGAATTTGGCCATACTAAGGCATACTGCTACTTACCCCCTGTTTGCGTAGTATGTGGCGAATTACATGGTACAGTTCTTTGTGACAAGTCTAAAACCGACCCCAACGTAAAAAAATGCAGCAACTGTGGTGGCAATCACACTGCCAATTATAGAGGATGCCCTGTATATACTATCGTCAAGCAGTCGGTTGGACCGAAAACTAATCCCCCTCAGGTAACAAATCAAGTAAACAGTAATGACCATCAGGCCCCCCAGCCTAGTAGTAACAGAATTTCTTATGCTAACGTCTTAAAATCAAACAATGTACCAATGCAAGGCCCTTCGACAAGTAATGACGAAACTCCAGTTTCTAATCTTAGTCGGCTAGAAAAAACAATGGAAACATTAGTGCAAACAGTAAATAATTTTACAAACACAATGGGTAATATGTTACAGGAAATTCTAAGAATGCAATCGATGTTATTGCAAGCTGTACTTAACAAGCCATGAACTGTTTAAAAATTTGTTTTTGGAACGCAAACGGCATCCGCCAACATAAAAATGAACTAGAATACTTTCTCAAAAATAATCAAATTGATGTTATGATGGTTTCTGAAACTCATCTGACCTCAAGAAATACGTTTAAAATCAATGGTTATATACTATATGATACCAAGGACCCTCGAGATAGAGCTTGTGGAGGTTCTGCCATTTTGATAAAAACCCGAGTCAAACACTACTTAATGTGTGATCATCGTGAGGATTATCTGCAAGCAACAAATATTCGTGTTGAAGAGCTTAATCGAAACATAGTAATTTCATCTTTATACTCTCCACCTAGATTTTCAATATCAGAAAGCCAATATTGTGAATATTATAAATCCCTAGGACCCTGTTTCCTGGCCGCTGGCGATTATAACGCTAAACATACCTTCTGGGGGTCACGACTTATAACACCAAAGGGTCGTGTTTTGTTTAATACAATCTCTAAAATGAATTTAAATGTTGTCGCGAGCGGACAACCAACATATTGGCCTGCTGATCCACAAAAAATTCCAGATGTCATCGATTTCGGCGTGGTTAAAAACATCCCCACAGAAACGATTCACGTTGAAGCCTCATTAGAATTATCCTCTGATCACACACCTACAATTGTTACTATAACAAACACCAATAGAATTGTATCTCCCTCTAGTTACATAGCGACGTCAGCTACACAAATAAATTGGCTAAAATATAAAAAATATCTCAGTACTCATTGCACAGAAAATATTCCGCTTAGCACACCGGAGAATGTGGATCTTTCTATTGCCAATTTTGACAGTTATATTAAACTAGCGGTTCAACATTCCTGCAATACCCTCAAAAAAACTTATAATAATAATATATATTCTACAGATGTCGAGCGCCTCTTGAATGAAAAAAGGAGAGTGAGAAGGGAGTGGCAATTGCACAGATCCCCCCAACTTAAGAACTTATTAAAAGAGTGCACAAAAAAGCTAAGAAAATTACTGCAGTCCCGGAAAACGGGTTCCGTGGAAAAATATCTTAAGGACCTGGATGCTACACCACAATCAGAATACTCATTATGGCGTGCAGCCAGAAATCTAAAAAGGCCAGTTATCATGAAACCACCATTAAGAAACCTGAATGGAAGTTGGGCAAGAAATGATAATGAGAAAGGAAACCTGTTTGTAAATCATTTGAAAAACGTATTTACCCCAAACATATCTGACGACATAGCGGACGAGTTACCAACTGTTGCTGCTAGAGCAGCTGTTCCCCTAAGATTTGAGATGAGAGAAATCGAAAAGGCTATTTGTAACTTAAGCCCCAAGAAAGCCCCTGGTTTTGATAAGATAAGCAACAAAATGCTTTTGGAGCTACCTCGCATAGCAAAGAAAATTATTCTTTATATTTTTAATGCTATTTTACGCCTTGAATACTACCCTCAAGAATGGAAGGTCTCCTTAGTAAAGATGATACCAAAGCCAGGAAAAGATCACACAAAAGTTGAGTCATATAGGCCTATTAGCTTATTGTCTAATATATCAAAGTTATTTGAGAAGCTCTTAGCGTCAAAATTAACCCCAATTCTAAATGATAATGGGTGTATACCTAACCATCAATTCGGCTTCAGAAGAGAACATAGCACAATTGAACAAACCCATCGAATAGTAAACGCCATAAGAAAAGCCTTTGAAGAAAGAAAATATTGCTCCGCTCTCTTCATCGATGTTTCTCAAGCTTTTGATAAAGTCTGGCATGTAGGCTTGTTACATAAATTGAAGCTAAACCTACCGGTCAACACACACAAGCTGCTAGAAAGCTACTTGGTCGGTCGAAAATTTATTATTAAAGAAGGTGATTTTTTAAGTTCTCCTCAGCCAATTGAAGCTGGAGTGCCTCAGGGAAGCATCCTGGGCCCACTTTTTTACCTTATATATACCTCGGACATGCCAACAAATAATTACACCCTAACCTCAACTTTTGCTGATGATACAGCTTTTCTAAGCGTACACGAGAACAGTCGAGAAGCATCTCGATACCTGCAGGATCATATATTTCAACTAGAACTGTGGTTAAAACAATGGAGAATAAAGGTCAATGAGCAAAAATGCGTACATATAACATTCACCTTGCGTCGGGAAACTTGCCCCCCTATTAAAATCAATAATCAACTAGTGCCTCAACAATCGCATGTCAAATATCTCGGTATTCATCTAGATCGTCGTTTAACATGGAAATGCCATATAGAAGCAAAATTAACCCAAATGAAACTAACAGCAATTCAAATTAACTGGCTTATTGGAAGAAATTCTGTTCTTAGTCTCGATTGCAAACTACTACTTTACAACTCTATTTTAAAGCCAATATGGTGCTACGGTATTCAACTTTGGGGCACTGCCTCGGCTTCAAATATCGAAAAAATTCAAAGGCGCCAAAATAAACTTCTTCGAATAATCACAGCTGCCCCTTGGTATGTTAAAAACTCAAATATCCACACGGATCTCAATGTGCCACTGGTAAGGACTATTATTACGAAGTATGCGGTAAAATATTTAAAAAGGCTAGAGTTGCACCCTAATCCACTAGCTCGAAATATTTTAAATGATAGTGGCCACACTCGCTTAAGAAGAAGAGACACTGCAGCACTTACCCATTAAGATGAGCGATAGACACCTACATATGTGAACAGAACCCGTATGAAGAAAATTTTTGTCTGGCACTGGCAGGACATAAAATAAATTATTAGGATAAGATTTGATTAATTATTGTTAGTTCATATTTAATATATGAAGATTCAATAAATAAATAATGAAAAAAAAAAAAAAAAAAAAAAAAAATATTTCTAATTATAATTAAAATTGCTCGTCATTCCCTTGTATAATAAAATTTAGCAATTCATTTTTATTTAAATTTGCATTAAAGTAAAGATATTAAAACTAATATTAATAAGTAAATTTGTAGAAAACAATATGTTATTCAACATTTAATAACAAGCTAATTTTTAATTTAATAATTTAAAAGAATTCATTATTTTAAATGTATGACTGATCAATAAAGAAGAATAAAGAAGAGAAAAAAATACAATATGATTAACATTGAGAAAGTAAAAAAAATTACATTGTACTCTCACTAGAGTGAAATGAAATGAAATTCATAAGTTATTAATTTTACGCAAAAATTAAGAGTAATTAAAAATGATTTTACTCACAATTCATTATGTTCTTTTTTAAATACCTGTTTCTTGGTTGTTACTTTATTGATGTTCCATTGGTGAGCTCAGCAAGGAATGAATAGAAATGGGCTATATGGGAAAAAATAATCTTCTAGATTAATAAAATCAAAACCAATTACTCTCAATAAGATACAAAAAAAAAATGGATAAAATAAAATGTGTAAAATAAAGAATTCAAAAGAAATGTAGGGTTAGCCATACAACTAAAATACATATTAAATGGATAGTAAAATTATGATATAGGAATTCATCAATAATGTAATTATTATTTATACAGATTAGATTTAATAATTTTATCAAGTAATAGAGAATCTAATGTTGACAATTTTAATAATTTAGGCATATTTGCAATTAAAATTTTTGATTAAACATAATTAAGTCATGTTTTGAAATTAAAGTTATTTATACCTTAAGATTTAAGATGCATTTTAAAAAAAATTATTTAATCATACAAGTATTTAGTTTAAGTTTGTTAGCTGTTAGTTTTATATATTTTAAGGTATAAAATTAGATTTTGAATTAATAGAATTTTAAATTAATTTTAATTATTAGTATAAATTTACAATGCATGTTATATATTTTGTAGGTTAGAAAATTTTAGAAAAACTATTAGTGAAATTTTTTTTTTTTGAGTATAATACTTAGGGTACTCTTCCATAAAAACGTAAATGAGGTCTCAAGTCACGGTTAAGATCGCGTGTCCTTCTAGAATTTGTGTCAAACTAGAATATACTCTGCATAAAATGTTGATGAGCTTTTTGTAATAGGAACCCTCGCAACGTTTTTAGGAAAATTCCAGATGGTATAGAAAAATTTTAAATAAAATATGTGGCAAAGGTCAGTTGAATGTCACCTATCGCTGTGACCTTTACAAATAAAATACCACCTGTCCTTGTGGATTTTTCTAGAATTATTTATTTATTATTAATTACAAAAGCGACTTTAGTTGGGCAAAATAGGACACCGATTTAATATTTAATTACCTTTGGATAAATTAATATTTAAATTGGTTTAATTCTATTAAATTTCACTTAATTAAAATTGTATCTGTTTGCACATGGAATTCAAAGTTTCTCACACTAAATTCAAGACACTTTTAAATCACAACTTTATTGTTTGGCAATTAAACTGCAAATGAAACATTTAGGCTTGAAAATAAACGCATAAAGCTTAATAGGAAATACATTATATGGCTAGGTAAAAAAAATTAAACGGTATTGTTTACTTTAACATCTCTTTCTTACGCAAAAACTCAATGCTGTTACAAGTGCGTAATTAATATTATATGATTAAGAGTATGTAAAAAAAATATTCACCACGCCACAAAAAAAAATATCCCAAAGAATCGTCAGGGTTTTCGCCACAAATTCAAATAACTATGATTTTACCAATTAATTCTTAATTTTGAAAATAAAAACAAAAAAAATAGTTACAAACCTGCTTCGCTCATAGATTTAACATCGAATGACGAACAGGAAATGATTAATGATAAAGTCAAATTACCAAATTTTGAAGAAAGACAAACGTGGGGCTCGACCTACAAAAAGCCGGGCAAGGTCTATGATTTAAGGTCTGATGTCTGGTATCGGCCTACATAATTACCCCTCAAATCTTCGACATCGTAGAGATTGTTACCAATTTTATTTCTTATCCTGCATTTAACATATTTTGAGAAAAACTTTCTATTTACAGCCTTGGACGCATTGCTCAAAACGTGATTTTTTCTAAAAACTAGTTGTCCCCTTTCAAACTGAATCGGCCTAGTTCTCAAATTATATGATTTGCTTGCTCTTACATGAGCCAATTTTAAATTTTGTCTAATATTTATTCTGATTTTCTGCAGTCTATCTACATTTTCCAAAACTTGACAATCCTCTCCAGACATACAACCTAATTTATCCAAAATTTGGTAAGTGGAACCATGTTGTACCATATTTTGACCGAAAGTGGCATAGTACGGGGAACATTTTATGGCTGAATGATAATCACTACGCAAAATAGATAAAATTTGTGGGATATACTTATCCCAATCTGTGTGATATTTATGGTCATCTAAAAAGTATCTGATTTTGGTTATGATCTCTCTATTAGCCCGTTCAGAGGCATTAGATTGTGGTGCATAGAATCCCGTTCTTATATGCTCTATATTATAAAGTTTGAAAAACTCACTTATTTTTTTGGAAACGAACTGCTTTCCGTTATCGCTATGCACAAACCTAGGTACACCGAATATAGGGAAAATATAATTTTGGAAATAAGAGATGACGTTAGCCGATGTTGCTGCTTTAAGTGCCTTCAAAAATACAAATTTCGTTAAATGGTCTAAACATATAAAAATCATTGAATTCTTGACTTTTGTATATGGATACGGACCCAAAAAATCGCAGTAAAGTCTCTCGAAGGGACGATTTGTAACAAACTGTTCACCCATGGGTGGTTTTGAGATTTTGTTTGGTGCTTTTATCATTTTACATTTCTGACACCCGTTTATAAATGCTTGCACGTCTTTGACCATTGTTGGCCAGAAATATTTTTGTCTAATTCTTGCAACTGTTTTTGCAATTCCTCCATGGCATGAAGTGTTTGAATCGTGAGCCGCTTTTATTACCTTTTGGGACAATGTACTAGGAATCCATAGGCGCCACAAGCAACTTTCTTCTTCACTGCCTTGTCTAAAGTGTGTACGCTTATAAATTAAATTGTCATCTGATAAAACAAGATCAGGTAGAGAATCTTCTTTTTCTTTTATTAAATCCACAAGCTTTTTATATTTTTCATTACAAAAATCCGATGATGTTAAATCAACCTCAACTGGTATATCAAACGGAGCAATTTCATCAACATCCATTCGCGACAGACAATCGGGAACGACGTTTAAAGAACCCTTACGGTGTTCGATAAGAAAGTCATAGCGTTGTAATTTTAGGCTCCACCTAGCCAACCGACCACTTAAGTCCTTTTGAGACATAAGCCATTTAAGCGAAGAATGGTCTGTAATTATTTTGAATGGAAGCCCTTCAATGTATGGTCTAAATCGGTTTACGCAAACAACTGCCGCCATACACTCCAGCTCTGTAACTGTGTAGTTTCGCTGGGATTTGTTTAGCTTTTGCGAAACAAAAGCTATAGGGTGTTCTTTACCCATATCATCAATTTGAAATAATACACCTCCCACGCCAATTTTCGATGCGTCACATTGTATTATAAATTCACGATCAAAGTTTGGTTGGGCTAGAACAGGGGCTGATGAAAGGGCATCTTTTAGTTTTTCGAAAGACACTATAGCTTCGTTTGTTAGTGCAAATGGCTTAAAACCTTTTTTAAGGCAATCAGTCAAAGGTCCAGCTAAATCAGCGAAATTAGAGATAAAAGCTCGATACCAATTGGCCATGCCAATAAACCTCCGAACCTGTCTCGGTGTTTTTGGTATCGGGAAGTCTCTAATTGAAGATACCTTTTCGGGATCTACTCTCAAACTACCATTTCCAACAATATGCCCTAAGTAACGGATTTCAGTCTGGCAAAATTAGCTTTTACCTATATTTATTGTTAATTTTGCAGACTTAAGGCAATTAGCAACTTCTTTAAGGAGGTTTATGTGAGATTTGAAATCAGGACTACACACCAGCAAATCATCTAGGTAAATGAAGACATTTTCCCGTAACCGTGATGGTATAACCTTGTCCATAAGCCTGCTCATGGTCTGAGGACCATTACACAGTCCAAAGGGCATGTACTTATATTGGTACAAAGGTTTCCCTGGTACTACAAAAGCAGTCTTTTCTTTTGAGGATTCCGTCAGCCGAATTTGAAGGAAAGCATCCTTAAGGTCAATGCCCGTAATAAAAGAGGTGTCCTTTAATCTGCTTAGTAATCCGTTTATATGCGGAAGCGGATATGAGTCTTTTTTGGTTATAGCATTGAGCTGGCGTGAATCAATACAGAGGCGAACTTTTCCCGGTTTGCGTACTAAAACAACTGGGGAACACCAGGGCGAATTAGATTCTTCAATTACACCCATACTCAAAATCGGTCTAGTTCTTGATATGCTTCTTCTTGACGGGGTGGTGATAAGGGGTAATGTTTACATTTAATGGGAACTGCATCACCTGTGTCAATATTATGCTCAAGGAGGTCTGTGCAACCCAACCCGAGCTTTTCGAATGATGGAAACTCCAGAATGGTTTTTTCTAATATTATTTGCTGCTCAGGACTAAGCCTGTGAAATTTCGAAGATGCATCGCCATTTTCTAAGAAGTTCGCTTCGACGGAAGATACAGAAGAAACAATTTCTGGAGCTAGAGCAAAATCTCTCCAAAAATTTATTCCAAAATAAGCCGCTTGGCTAAGAGAAGGAACCAAATAGAAAATTATATCTTTCGTTACATTTTTGAAATGGATTGGTAGTTTACAGAATCCTATTACTGTTTGTTTAGAACCATTGGCGGTGGATATTTCAGATTTAACTGGTTTAAATTGTATGTCGTGTTTTTTTAAAAATTCTAAGCAGTTTTTACCAAGTACTGAAACATTGGCACCTGAGTCCAACAATCCTATCAAAGAATCATCGAAAACCTTTACCTTCGCGAAGGGACGGTCATCAGACCCATATAATGTAGTGGATGATATCAATTTTCGAAAATACTTTCGCTTGGCGAAACGTTCTCTACATTTTACCAACTTCTTGTTAGGGTTTCTGCTAAGGGAACATATTTTATCATAGATTTTATACCGAATATTATCATGTAGTATATATGTTTGAGTATGTTTCTCTTCAGTCACATTAATAATTAAAGGAAATACTAAGGAATTATGGTTTCGATTCGTTAATACATTACTTTCGAAATCAGTTCCTAATTTTGACTCGGGGATTGATCGGCTGGACGAGTGTCCCCGGTAACCACTTCGCCCGTCTGCTGGTTTCCCTGGAAATTGTGCTTATTAGGGCACGAAGGCGTCAAAACCCCTTTCTGCCCACATTTAAAGCAAAAAGGTTTATTTATTTCCTTCCCACAATAAATATACGAATGTCCATATGCAAGGCAATTCCAGCATTTTATAGTTGAAAAATCGATTTTAACATTGTTCTTTTGAAATTTAAAGGCCTCAAGCTGAGGATCAATTATTTCCGGACAACTTATTTCATTATCAAGTAAATTAACTTCACTGGCGTTTCCGATTTGACTTGCGCCTGGTGCAAACTATTTATTGTCAATAAGGACCTTTTCTGCCTTACGAGCAAGGTCTCTAAAATCATTTAATGATTTTGAATCCGAGTTAAATAATAGAAACCGCAAGTTTGGTTGAATATTCCTTTTTATTATATCCAACAACGTATAATCTGGTAAGGGACTTTGCAACCTGAGATTCATGGAAATAATTGAACTATGAAAATCGTCATAAGATTCCTTATACTGTTGTTTTCGTAGAGACATTTTTAAAATAATGTCATGTTCTGACTCTAAATAACCGAACTCTTTAGTCAAAGCAAATTTTAAGATGGGGTAAGACACTTCGCGGTTTTGTCTCATAAACATCCAATACCACTGTTCTGCTTTTCCCTCAAGAAGCACATGTAAATTCGATAAAAGATGTTCATCTGAGCATCTTCTGCGAGTACTGAGAGTTTCGACTTTAAATAAAAAATCAGACACGGAACCTGTACCATCGTAAACTATTTTCCATTTTTCTACTTTTATATTCTGGTCAGTATTAAGGGAGAGTCTGTTTAACTCGGAAGAATGATTTATATTGGAATTCGGGGTATCAGAATACCTTGTATTTGTTTGAATAAATGGTCTTCTTTGAGAAGTTATGTCACCGGCGTTTCCTTTTTGGGATATACTATCCCTTATAGACGAAAGTTCTTTTCTAAATTCCTCCCTTGTATTTCTCATGGTTTGTTCCATCATTGTAATAAGGTTGTCAAAACATTGAAATACTTTGGCGTGTATACTTTTATTATATAGTTAGCCAGAATTTTTAAATTTTCAGTTGGATTATTAGTTGTCACATAAAACCGTAATAATCTATTGGCTTTGGTCAGCCAACGAGAATGTGCAATTGGCCCTGGTTTTATGTGAGACAAGTCCGCAGGAACCACACCATTAGAAATTGCATTGGCCATTAACATCAAGTACCTCGAATCAGTAGATAATTCTTCTGGATTTAAATCACCAGGAGGCATATTTTCCAAATCGGTTACCACCTTAAAAGAAAACATAAAAGCTAAAAAATAGAATGAAAAATGGTAAAGAATCAGCTATAAAAATTACATACCGGAAGATTTTCACAATCAGCAATTTTTGAGCTCAACTTTCCGGTAGTTGATCGTGGTCCAGTGGTGGTTGATTTGTCTAAAGTGTCAAACAAATGTCTAAACGGAAGCTCGTTAAAGTGCAGAAGACACACAAACCAGCGCATATGGCAATTAATGAATCGAGAGACAATTGTTTTTCTTGGAAGAATTCGATCAATTTGTTGACTTTGCTTGCCGCAGTTTCACTTTCTAGTTTTGTGTAGCCTATCAATTGAGATTTTAGTTCCCTCAAAACAACTAGATGAGGTTCTTTAACCATCCTTGGATGCAACTTCTCCGTAGAATGAAAATGATATCAAATTCGAGCCATCATGCCGCTTACGAAGTGCGTCTTGTCTCCATTTTTCTCTTTCTCTACGAAGTTTACTTTTATCCATGATGACAAGATTGTCATGAGCATCTTTTACACCCAGGTCTTCCATCAGAGCTGTTGCCAATGCTGATCCCATTCTATCATGCACACCAAATCTGTCACACATCATTGCAAAGTTTTTAGTATTGTATCTGGGAGTGTATGTTTGTGGTGGTAGAACTAATTCTGAACCTCCTCTCACATCAACTTCCATTTCGTCATAATGTGGTTCGTATGTAGGATGGTTGCTCACTGGGATTGTTGGTATAGTCGTTGGTATCGTCTCTTCACTTCCACTATCGTGTTCCGGTATCGTTTGTATTCTGTCATTATATTGATCGCGCATGAAATCTTTTAAGTTTTCTGGGATAGATCCAAATGAGCAGTCGTTTTCTTTCAAGTTGCATTTACATTTTCCAATGTTGAATAATTGGTTTGTTGATTCTACGAATTTTTTGAATTCTGTTGCGCATTTTACTCGTTGTTTATCTGCATTACTATATGCGTCAAGCAAATTATTCAATTTTCTAATGATGCTACCTTTTTGTATAAGTTCAATATTAAGTTGATTCCAAATTTCTAACAATCTGTCTGCTACTTGGGGAGT
Source organism: Pollenia griseotomentosa (assembly GCA_963931875.1). NCBI lineage: Eukaryota > Metazoa > Arthropoda > Insecta > Diptera > Polleniidae > Pollenia > Pollenia griseotomentosa. The sequence goes on from OZ007563.1 coordinate 147,130,105, forward strand.
AAATCTTTTATACGAAAACATTTTGCTTTGGGCTTTTGAACGTTCGGCCATGAAAAAATAGTACTTCAATATATCTCGTTTAGTTGACAGATTAATATCAGGTAATTCACAGGCCACGCCAAAAGAAAAAACATCATGAGAGACCAGATGTTGCAAACTACTGCGTTGGGTATCTGTTGGATTTTGCGATGAACCAGGCTCTGAATCCATTTTTTAAACCGTCACTAAAAGAATTAAATATGTTTTTCATAGAATAATAATATAACTATTAACTTCAAAAGATTTTGTTATTCCTGCTTAATTCCCAGTTTTTATTATTGATAAAAACACTTGAAATTTATTGTTGATGGGATAAGCTATTCCTATGCGCATTTCACTGGTTGCTTAGGCCAGATCATCAGGAAACTTCATCCATTAAGATTTTAGAAAAACTAAAGATATTAAACCAAATAAAACTGTTAAGCGTATAAGACTTATAGCAACAGTTCTACCTGTAATAATATCAAAGTTTAAACAAAACACATCAACAATAAACAGTGGGTTTATCTCATCTTACATTCTTATTAACTTTAATAGTTAGCAATGTTTTTACACTTACCTTTAAATCTTGTCTAAATTTCAAAATAGTTTGATTATTTGTTAGTTATTTCAAGTAACACTTCACTGAAATGACGCTCAAACAAAACTAGCATACACTGGAATATTATAAACAAACAAAAATAAAAAACAAAAATAAAGAAGTCTATAAAGAAACTAAAAACAAAAAGAAATAAACAAACATAACACAGGGTGTGCACCCTGTGAAAAAATATGCCAATAATGTAAAGCGGAAATCAGTCCAGTCGTAACGTTAGGTTCGTAAGCTTCGTAAGTCAAAAAAATTGAGCCAAAAAAATGGCCATGAAAGTAATATTCTTGGACAAAATCATGAAAAAATTGGAAAAATGCTCCAAAATTTGGACAAAAATGCCCGTAACTTTTGAACCGTTGGACCAATGTTGGAGATTTTTGTTTGTAAATTGATCAAAATGAGCTCACCTTTCCAACGCGCCTTAAACCCGATCGATAGTTTTTGAGTTATGGATGTGAACGTGTAGGTAATATTTCATACGAACGTCAATTTGGGAAAAAATCTACCAACAAAAAGTAGGGGACTCGATTTTAACGATAGAGGTATGGCAAATTTTGGCAAATTTTCATGGAATAACCCATAGAATACGGACCCGCCCTAATGTACATATATACGTTAAAAGGAGCCTGATGATTATTTGAATGTATTTCAAACGCATTGAATAAAATTAATACATATACCATCATCTTTCTGGGGGTGGGTATAAATATGTCCGATTTCAACAAATTATTTAAATAACTATTTATGTTTATAATTCCTTTTTCATGTCAAAAAAAAAAAAATAAAAAAACAAGTAAGAGTGCTATATTCGGCTGTGCCGAATCTTATATACTCTTCACCATTGTGTGAGCAGAATACAGAGCAACTAAAAAATTTTTACATATACATACATATTCACAATACTTAAAACTTCATTATCAGGGGTGTCATGGAAATCGAAAACGAAAAACGAAAGAATTTTAAAAGCCGCTTTTCAATAAGATTTCTGTAATAAAAAAATTTAATTACAATTTTTATACAAATATTGCTCCATTAAACATAATTCTTAAACAAAAATTTTAAAAATTAGATTAAAAGTTTATTAAAAAGAACTTCCAAATTCTTTCGTTTTACGTTTTCAAATTCCATGACACCCCTGTATAAATGAAATTTAAAAAGCGAAAACTGGTAAATATTTTTTTAAAATCGTTTTTAGAACATAAAAATATTAAAAAAAAATCCTTTTAAAAAAACCAAGATTCGAACCAGGAAACTCACAGTTTCTAACTTAACACACCCCCTAGACAACTGAACCATGAAGAAACGCTGTTTAAATATCATTAAAATGAAATATGGACCGTTTACTGTTTACAACTCAACACAGTTTTTTGTTTGTTTTCTTTTTGTAAAGGCACTGTTGTCATACCGTAGATTTATCTCTTTTGGCGAGTTTTTAAGTAGCAAAAAAACACAAAAATTCCTAGTTTCTATTTGTTAAAACTATTTCGTTAAATATATGCAATAATAAAGAAGGGTGATAACGAAAATCATATTGGGCATTATGCTAGTATATGTCAACAAATGCGAAGGGAAGGGGGGGGGGGGGGGGCGGAAAAGAGACGACAACCGGATTTGAACTTCGCTTTTCATAAGGACCCAGAATATATATACTGTAGTGTACCTTATAAGCATCCACTGCTTACCCAATAACCAATCTTAATTGCATACATGCCACCCCAATTACTGTAGGGTAAATGCCATACATAAAAGTTCAAATAACGGCATTTACCCAAATGACTCAATGTGTTCGAGCATTAGTCAATAGAATGGTAAAGCAGATCAATCAGAATGTGAGTGACATGAATTTGGATTGTCTAACGAAAATGAGTACATTCCTTACTCATGCATTCTGATTGGTCATAGCATTGTGCATAAGGAAAAACCATGATAATTCCATGGTACTGAAAGAGAGGTATAGATTGTAAGAATTAGTACTAAAAGTTAGAATAAGTAAGCAATATTGTAAAATTAGTATTAAAAGGGCAGTAGCCCACAAATAAAATCAGACTTGAATACTGAAAACATAAAGTGGCACTTGTTGCCTAGTTGAATTATTTAAGTCTCTTATTTGGCTGTCGCAAGACGCCTGACCATTGAGCTGAACCCCTACAGCTGTTTAAAATTATATTGGGCTATAGGGAAACAAGTTATAAAAAACATAAATATACACATTATACGCTACATGGCGATCCTGCCAACTTTCATACCCTACAATACTTTATAGGGCGTAGGACCTTCGGTGAAGGGTATAAAAAACAAACTTAATTATAAAAAATGAGTATTTTTTGGGATTTCAGTATTTTGGTCATAACTCTGCTATTTCTTAACCGATTAACAGATTTATATACCGACGTGTTAAAGAAGAAATTTACCAGTTATTTTGGTTATAAAACTTAGACTCGGAAAGATCTATGGTTCCCGAAAATGGGTATTTTAAAAAAAAATTTATATTTTGGTCATACCTTTTTCGTATCTGAACCGATTTTCCCGAGTTTTTCAGAAAATATTTTCTATTAAAAATGTCCGATCTTTTGATATATAAGGCGTAACTATAGGTCATATTACAGTCAACAAATTCAGGTTTTTATACAATTTGTAATACTTTTTGTATGGTAGGTACCACGCCCACTTCTATTAAAAATTTCCGATCTTTTGATATATAAGGCGTAACTATAGGTCATATTACAGTCAAAAAATTCAGGTTTTTATACAATTTTTAATACTTTTTGTATGGGAGGTACCACGCCCACTTCTCCACTCCCTCCCACATTTTGTTAGATGGTGTATATTTATAACCTAAATGTTTGTACCTAATTTGAAAACTTTGGCTCTTGCCGTTCTCCAGATATACAGAAAAAAGTAATAAAAATACAACAACCTCAAGGGATTTTTTTGGAAAAATTAGAGTCAGTCGTGGTTTTTTGGTGGTATCTCAGCCATTGTGGGACTGATCTGGCTGAATTTCAATGGCAAGAAATGGTGGACTATATGTGACATAAATGTAAAACAACCTAGCCGCTATCATGTCTGGAGTCTCCGGAAAACACATATCAAACGTAAGACGGACAGACGGACAGACGGACGGACATCGTTAAATCAACTTCTCTCCTCATAAGGACCCAGAATATATATACTTTATATGGTCTAAGACTACTATTGTAGAAATTACAAACGGAATGACAAACTTATATATACCCTTTTCCACCTGTGGTGAAGGGTAAATAAAATGATATGAAAAACTATATTTAAATATGAATTAATATTTAAATTGAATTAGTGAAATTGGCCATTGAAGTTACAAAATAATTTTTTCTATCGTTTCTTAAGCGCTACAATTATTTTTTTACTATTTAAAGTAAATTACAAGCAGTCTGTATTTAGAAAAACAATTGACATTAAAAAATGTCAAGAACAGCGGGAAATTTTACAGTGCGTAAATATGAGCAATTGGACACAGAAAGTCATTTGGGGATTGGGGATTTTTTTGGGTATTTTATAAAAAATTTCGGGGATTTTTTGGGGATTTTACACTTTTTTATTATTTACGCTTATTTTTCTTTGTATCGTATATAAAATATAAAAAAAATGTATGTCTTCCCCAAAAAAAAGTTAATAGGAAAAACAATATAATAAAGATTGGGAAAAAAATGCTAGGCTATTGGTTAGTAGTTTTGATGCATCGAAGTACTAAATAAATGACGGATATATGTTTTTTTATTGTTATTTATAAGGATTGGACAAGCTAAAAATTCTTATAAATTGGTTCATTCGTCTTCAATAACAGCATATTGTTCTGCTTGTTATTCCTCACTGGAATCGCAAAAAAAGGATTTTAAAAAACATGCCGAAACCAGTTGCTACAAACAAAATAAAATAATTTTTTGGACTATAAATTTTTATTTGGGGATTTTTTGGGATTTCTTATTAACATTTTTCTAACTATTTTTTAAAAAAAATTTAAAATTTGGTCAGAAAAAAGACAAACTAACTTTTTAAGGTTTTGTTTCTTGGGGATTTGGGGATTTTTGGTGATATTTTTTTATTTTTGGGATAAGGAAGAAATGTACCAGGCAGCCCTGGTTAGTACACGATTACTACATGTATTTAATTAACGTTAGTCTCTTATAGGAAAAATATTAAACAATACGATAACGTAGGAACAGTAAATCTGGCAACTCCATCTTGTATGCAGTTAGTTAAATTTTCGAAATTATAAACAGCATACCTTCAGGCAGTATTATTAAAATACAGACCCAGGGTTACCGTTAACCCGACTAAAGTCGCAACTTGACCCTTTTTTAGCGGCCTGCGACTTTTTGTGAGACTTTTTTATCACCGACTTTTGCGAATTTTTTAATTTATACCATTTTATGTAAATTTTCTCCAAAAAATATTTAATTTGCAGTAAATTAAATCTTTTCTTCTTTATTTAATCAAAAAAATCTGCAAAACAACGTCGTCAAAATTTAAAAGGAATTGACAGATTATTGCTTCTTTGGCAACAATTTTACAGTGCTCATTTTACAAAATTATTTGATTATTGCTTCTTTGGCAACAATTTTACAGTGCTCATTTTACAAAATTATTTTTAGCCGCCAAGAAACGTCATATTTGGTGATACCATTTGAAAGACTGATAACTGAGGTATAAATGGTCTTTTTTTAGTGTTTTTAAGCTTTAAGTGAACTAAACAAACATCTTCAGAAACATGGAAAAATACATTAATAATATAAACAAATTAGAGTGCTATATTCGGCTGTGCCGAATCTTTGATACCCTCCACCGACGATAGTTCGAATTATTCAGGAGTGGGCTCTATATGATATATGTATATATATATTATTTATTTATGTTTCTGAAAATGGACTTCAGCATTTAAGTTGGTTGCGGTTTAGACCTATATTAAATTATTGACCGACAATCAGAAAGTTTTAGGGTTTTCTTTTTAGAAAATTAACTAGCTTGATATTTTACATAATTCGTAATAGTTTTAGCCGAACTTTAATAATTTTCAGGAGGGGAATATTATATTGGTGGCATGCTAAATAATAGACCAATCATCCTAAAATTCTGTAGAGTGATTTCTGGTATTAACAACCATAAATTTCAATACAGCGGTTAAATTAGCTTAAGAGTTTTCAGTAAGTATCAGAAGGCTGCATAACAACTAGGATGTCCAGTCGATTAAATCTTGTTCGATTAATCGAACAATTTTAGACGATTAATTGTTTGAATAATTTAAAATTGCTAATTTCGATTAAAGGGTTAATTAAAGAATTTATACCGATTAATCGAATGATAATAATTTATAGTATTTCTGTTAAATGTACAATTTTTTTAAAGTTTGAAGTCGAATAAACAAACCAAATGTCATGTTTAGTGAGTAATCTATATATATAAAATTGTAACGTTACTGACTGACTGACTCACTGATTCATCATCGCACAGCCTAAACGCCTTAAGCTAAACACTTGAAATTTGGACCAGAGATTGGTCACACCCCAAATCGATCCACTAAGACGGGATTTTTGGAAATTCGAAGGGTAAAAACAGGAAAATTCGGTAATCTTATATCTCCAAAACTAAAAGAGATAAAAAAAAATGTAAAACTTATCGGTGTTCTTTAAAAAAATTAGCGGACAGGTGTCTGGTACTTTTTTGAAATTCGGCCCTTTTAGCGAGTAAACGGGTAAAACCTGAATTTTGGTACTTTTTTGACACCCCATCTATCTTTTGATCCAATAAACATAGAAACAAAGTTTATACCACATTCGAAACTAATCAAAAAAATACCAATATGAATTTGGTACTTTTTCGAAATTAGTTAAGGGGTGAAAATCGTAACTATTTTTGGTACTTTTTTTTACAAAACATTTTTCTACATTCATTGAGATATTCGTACCAAATTATGGGCTCCCACTTCAATACTGAAATTTTTGATAACTAAATGGGGCGAAAAAATAGTACCAAAAAGGGGAGATACGGGAAATTTTTTTTTTTTTAGCTTTTTGTTTCTGCAACTGGTATTTTTTTATTGTCGTTAATATTGGACCTTAAAACATAAGATCCAACATGCAATGCCCTGAGTGTATAAGAATTTATAAGAGGGAACTTTTTGGTACTTTTTTATTCTTTGATTGGTACTTTTTTAATTTCCGTTAATATTGGACCCAGAAACATAAAATTAAACATGCAAGGTCCTGAGTGGATAAGAACCTGAAAGAGGGCTTTTAGGTACTTTTTGTTCATTAATCGGTACTTTTTGAATTTCCGTTAGTAATGGACCTAGAAACATAAAATTCAACATGCAAGGTCATGTGGTCCTCTTTTACAAAATATTTGTCTGCCTTCATTGGCATATTCGTACTTAATTATGGGCTCCCACCACAACACTGAAATGTTTCATACATAAATGGGGCGAAACAAGTATCAAAACGGATAATACGGGAAATTAACTTACTTTCATTTGCTTTTGTGTTATACGAGTGGTACTTTTTGAATTTTCTATAATATTGAACTTAGAAACACAAAATAATAGGTGCAAAGTCCTGTGTAAATATCAACCTATGAGATAAAAATTTTGGAACTTTTTTCCTAAAACATAGATACATATTCTTTGGCATATAATTATGTGCATGAAAGAAAAAGCCCGATTAAAAAGTAGCGGGTTAAATGCTTGAATTTAAACAAGTTTAAGCTAAGAAAAGTAAACTTTGGCATACAAATATGTCCACGAATAAAAGGAGACGCTAACGAAGTAGCGGGTTAAATTCTAGTTTAGCTAATATTTTTGTTAAATTTTTTCAACACAATTTAAAATTCATTTCACAAAAGAAAAAACTTTCATTACAGGGCCGTTTTTAAAATTTGATCGATTTTAAATCCACCTGATTTCGAATTCTAGAACACGCCCGTATTTTAAACAATAAAGTTCATGCATTTCTCTCTTTAGAATGAGTTTGGTTTAAAAATATTGTACGAAGGATGAATCCAATAAAGCTAAATGTAACAGGTGTCCAAAAATGTATTAACGCAAATGTTCTTCAACAACTTCAATAATTTACCACGTACACAGAGACTATAAAATAGTACTTGAAGAAGGTGCTCCACCAACAAAACCAAAGGGGCTACAAGTGGTCCAATTAATAAATAAATATTTTAAACGATCGATCCTCTTAAGGAAATTATTTGCAGAAGCATAGAAGATGATGGAATGTGTGTGAAAAGTTTCAAAAAATCCGAAATTACACATATTGACTCTTTTAAAATCTAAGTGCCCGAAAGTGAAGCAACAATTTGGAGCTACAATGACAAGTTTTATATAAAAAAGAATGTTTATTTACTCAAGTACTAATTTTTTCTAAAATTATCAAAAACTTCTCGTAATTTATAAAATTTCTGGATTTAGAATTATTCGATTCATTTTAAAATTTTATTCGTTTTATCGAATAAGCTAAAAATGCAAAATATCGATTAATCGTTTAATCGAACAAAAATAATAACCCTAAAACCAACGGATATAAGGTAAATTATGGACCGTACATAGGGCTGCCAGACGGCCTGGAATGGCTTCGATTGTCCAGTTTTTTTTTTTGTCTTGTCCAGGTACCAGCTAAAGTACAATTTACGGCCATTTTCATCACGTTTGGTTATAATTAACTTTCGGTTATAGCTGTCAAAACATTTTGGGAACTGGAACTTTAAATAAGAGTTAGTTTTAACTCAATATGGTAAAATTGGCCGTTATCCAGTTAACAAAATTTATTTAATTTTTAAAAATTACTTTTTTTATTGATTATATTTTTTAATGATTAACAGCCTGTTCATTCATTTCAAACGTTTACGTGCGCATAGAAAATTACATTTAAAACAAAAACAAATTTTCGAATTTTGAAGCAAAATTTGAAAAATTGAATTGAAGCAAAATTTACCAGCAAACACATACAAGCTGTTAGAAAGCTACTTAGTCGGTCGTCAATTTATCATTAAAGAAGGAAACTTCTTATGTTCACCTCAGCCAATTGGCGCTAGAGTCCCACAAGGCAGCATTCTGGGCCCTCTATAATACTTAATTTATACTTCGGACATGCCAACAAACAATTACATACAAACTTCAACATTTGCGGATGACACAGCCTTTCTAAGCGTGCACGAATGCCGTCATGAAGCATCACGTTACTTACAGGATCATATTTTTCAACTAGAAATATGGTTAAAACAATGGAGGATAAAGGTCAATGAACAAAAATGCGTACATATAACATTCACCTTGCGTCGGGAATCATGCCCCCTTATTAAAATCAATAATCAAATAATACCTCAAAATTCGCATGTAAAATATCTCGATATACATTTTGATCGCCGTAACGTGGAAAAGCCATGTAGAGGCAAAATTAATTCAAATGAAACTAAAAGCCATCCAAATTCATTGGCTTATTGGAAGAAATTCTGTCCTTAGTCTCGACTGCAAACTTCTACTTTACAACTCCATCCTAAAGCCAATCTGGTGCTATGGTATTCAGTTATGGGGCACTGCCTCGGCCTCTTATATCGAAAAAATTCAAAGGCGCCAAAGTAAACTTCTTCGAATAATCACAGCTGCCCCTTGGTATGTTAAAAACTCAAATATTCAAATAAATCGACTTAGAATTACTCAAGGAGCCAGAATATATATACTTTATGGAGTCTGAGATGAACAACGGAATGACAAACTTAGTATACCCTCTTCACAACTAATTTTGGTGGAGGGTATAAAAATTGTAACTCAAAATAAATGTTCCTGAGCTAGGAATCATTAAAAGGGTATTTAAAACATACCGGCTTATTTTTTTTACATAAAAGAAGAAAATTGATACTCTTAGAAAACAAATTTTCGATAATTCTATTAATCGACATAAATTATTCTAATTATTCGTTAAACGAAAATTAGCAATTCTAAATTATTCGAACAGTAAATCGCCCAGTATTATTCGATTAATTGAACAACAGCTTTTCGTTTGAAGACCCTTATATTTAGCAACCATCTCCATTTTTTCAATATTTCTCAACATTGATGAAAAAAAAATATATATAAATTTCTATATTTGCCATATTTTTCAAATAAATTCAATAGCCCAATTCACAATCTTGTGCAAATGGTCTTGCATCGTAGCATTTGCAAAAAGGTATAGTAAATACTATAGCATACTTTTGGGAGCATTTGCAAAATGGTATAGTATATTTTTACTCTACACCATTGATGCCCAAGGTAGTAGTATTGGTGAGAGTGACGAAATAACACTGGAAGAAATCAATTTGCTATTCATTTTATTAGGTCGTCATTTTTTTTCTGTTTCTTTGTTTAACAAAAGGGAAATGTAAAATTAATGAATGTACATATTTTAGTAATACTCTTGGTGAATGTATTTATTTTAGTAATACTCTTGATGAATGTATTGATAGGTATATATATATCTATAATACATACATATATAATTTATATATGCGGACATCTGGATAGTATGATATATTTCGAAATAAAAAGATTCTTCGAAGTGTTTATAAATTTTCCCTCAATTAATCATTGTTCAATTTGCAATTAAAAAGTAATAAAATCTTCTAAGTTGATACTCTTATTGCAGTTACGCAATAAAAGTATATTTCTCAAACTAGAAGAATTCAGCTTATTGCGTTTTTTTGAGCAAATATAATTCAATATATAAACTTTTTTACAATATATAAACTTATTAAGTTAGATAAACCCATTTTTAAATTCTCCTCCACCATATCTTCATCATTTTCTTTATATTGATTTACCCATTCCTTCAACTTTTCAATAAAAATTTTCTTATAAATTTTAAATTGTTTTTCTTTTTCTTCCCCCTGAAAATAATTCATGTCTTTGTGAACATCTTCAAAATTTTTTTTTAAATTATATTTCTTAGTTTTTTTAAATGTCTTATGACAAATAAGACATTACATGTCATCAAAAGCATTTTGTAACATAAAATAATTTTCGACTGACATCATTAATAAATCGCAATAATTTCAATTTATGTGTTAACTCACAGCAGTCTCGATGTCTCTCCCACTCAACATGCTGATTTCCTATTGGTTGATTGACGATCAAACAAAAGAGCGTAAGTATACGTGTGAGTTTAATTTGCTGATATCAGCCACTACTGGGCATCTTTGCTCTACACCAACAAAATATACAGCAATGCACTTGCTACTCTTTTGCAAATATGCAACGCCTAAAACCAATAGTTTATATTTACTCGACTTTTGCAACACTTGATTGTAAATCGACAGCTAAAGCTGGGATCACACGATTGCCGCAATGCACCAATTTTTACACTTTTTAATACCCCAATCGTGTGACTGCACAACCAAATGGCTCATGTACCAATCGAGGACAATATTGTGCTTACTTTTACCAATCAAATGCAACCCTGGTGCGGCAATCGTGTGACTATTTGCTATGCAACCGCGCGTCAATAAAAATTACAAAAATGCACCAATATTTATTGTGTTCTTGTGCGGCAATCAAACAACACAATACGCGCCAATATTTGCCTTTTTTTTAATAAATTTCCTTTATTTTGTTTCTTTTAGTAGGTAATGAAAATAAATATGTATTTATTTATTATGCATTTAAATTTTTTTTTAATTACAGTAGACTCGCGGTAACGTGAACTATTAAAACCTAAGCGTGTTCACGTTTGCGAAGTTGTTCATGTTTACGAAGGTGTAATTTTTTACATCTTAAAAATAAAATAGACATATATTTAACTTAAATTCATATATTTTTTTTATTAATTCATATTCATTAATTCATATTCGTATTTGATTTGCTAAGAAAAACAATTTACATTAAAATTATTTAAAAAAATGGGTTATCTTTTTTTGGATTTTCTTTTTTTGCAAAAAGCTGAACACCGCTAGTCACGCTTGATCTTTTTTTTATTTTTTCTATTACATCCACTTTTTCCTTTAAAGTTAAAAAATTTTTTAGTTTTTGCGACATTTTTCACGACAGACTTTATATCAAACTAAAAACAAACTAAGCAAATCAACAGCTCGCGTTACACAAAATGCCAGAATATATTCATAAGCAATCATTTACTGGGATTCCCAGTTTTTAAAGAAGTAGTGATTGCTTAAAAATGTTCAAAAGAAAACAACTTTTTCTATGTTCCATGAATTTTACATTTGTTCACGTTATAGGGCTTTCTTACTGTGTTCACGCTACAGAGTAGTCAGTGTAAAAAAAATTATGTTCATGCTAGCCGGTGTTCACGTAAGGCGGTGTTTTTGTTATCGCGAGTCTACTGTATTGCTATCAACAAAATATGTATGTATGTTCACAAGCATATTTAGCTGTTCAGTGTGAATATTTTTATTAAAGATATTTCTATGCAAATCTTATTTTTGAAATTTCTTAAAAAGTTTAAATAAAACTATTCAAACAAAATTTGTTTAAGTATATGATACAAATAAAATTTTTTTTAATAAACAAACCAACAAGAACTTTTAAACAAATAAAAACAGCTGTTTTCGCAGTTAACACAAGTAAGAACAATCGTGTGACTGTGCTGCGGCAATTGTTGTAACCATTTCGCTTTGTACCAACTAGCGGCAATTATATTTGCTTAAAACAGGGCAATCGTGTGATTTCAAAATATTTGATTGGTGCAATTTCAATATTGTGCGTCAATAAAGCACAATAAAAATTGTGTCATATTGGTGCATTTGCGGCAATCGTGTGATCCCAGCTTAACACTCTGTGAACCAAGCCAATCAAAAGTATACTACAGTATTTACTATACCATTTTGCAAATGCTACGATGCAAGACCATTTCCACAAGATTGTGAATTGGGCTATTGATTATCCTTTACCTTATGCAACTATTTCCAGCTGTCCGTCCTTGCCCCATTTTTTGCTAGAGGTAAAATTTTGAAAAAAGACATTGTTAAAAAAAATGTGTTGCATGCATTTTTGGGCAATATATAATTATGAAAATAATTATATAATTATGAAAATCCATTCTTATTGTTTTTGTTTCCTGTGTCATTCTTAAGATATATGATTTTTGTTTTTCATTATGTAATGCTTACTTGCACTTGGCAGTTTATTATCAAAGTAATTTTTGGGAATACAACATTCTTTTTATTTTTTTTACAAGATTTTTTAGTCGTGTTTAATTCCTAATATTTATTCTTGATAAAAACACTGAAATTTATTATTGAAGGGATAAGCTATTCCTATGCGCATTTCACTGGTTGCTTAGGCCAGATCGTCAGGAAACTTCATCCAAAGATTTTAGAAGAACTAAAGAAATTAAAAAACTAAAACTGTTAAGCTAATAAGAATTACTTATAGGCAAAAGTCTTACTAGTAACCATATCAAGGCTTTAACAAAAAAAAAAAAATTGTAAAATTTTGTATTCCCAAATATTACTTTGATAATTTTAAATCTTTTTTAGAATAATTTTAAATCATAAAAGCCTTTAAAAAGAAACATAAAACATCAAAAAATTGATTTTTCCAAGATTTCAACTTTGCTCATCCATAAGAAAGCACACTCATTTCATAGGCTGATCAATTATCTATCATATGCCTTTTTAATTTTTTGATTATCTCATTTGGTTATGATTTTTTAAAGAAAAAAATTCAAATGGCGCCACTGTGTGTCGGTGGAAAGTATGAAAGACTCGACACAGCGGAATTATTTGTAACGAAAAATTATTAAAGTTTAACACTATTTTTCCGAGACTTTTTACCAGAAAACCTTGAATTATTATGTTTGTGTAAAAACTTGCAACATTTCATCTGCTTTAAATAAAAATCCATTGGTTTTTTTTTTGTTTAATTTTTAATAAAAAAAAGTTTTTTTTATACATTTATTAAATATTTTGAATTTCTTCTTTTGTTAAATGATTTTTATATAATGTATATATTTATTATTTTATTAATACAATGTATATTTATAGAATTACTATTACATATTATTAATAATAATATAATGATAATATTTAATTTCTTTTTACAACTTTCTATTAATTATTATTACCACAATTTGTTGCATTTAAAATAAATTGTTGAAATTGCTTAAATTGAAAAAACCTTAAATAAAGAGAAAAACAAATAAAGAAATATTGGATCAATTAAAATTATTTAAAAATGTATGTAATCATTATTATTTATTTTTTGCTGCTGTTTTAGTTAATTACAAATCTACAAACTGTTTTTCAACTCGAATAATGCAATACCTATAATGATTATTATTAAATGCAATCATCATGAACCAATAAATGATTTCAATAACAATTAATTAAAATCATTATGACATATCTGATTTCTGAGAAAACAATAAAATCTCGTTAAAAAAATATGCAAATTAATGTCTAAATAAAACATGAATTGGTTTGTTTGAAAAAAAAGAAAGTAAACAAAAAATTCAATAAAATTAAATGATTTGAAAACGCTTTAAAGGCCGTAAGTGACAAAATGAAAACGAATATTAAACTTAAAGTGATCATTAAATTTACAATTATTGTAAATTTTAACACAAATTACTAAACCTTAAAAAAATTGTTTTTTAATTGTACTCATTTAATTAGTTTTAGCTTTATGTTTCAACTCCTATGGAAATATTGTTAATTGAAACTTATAATGAAAATTAATTTGTAAAATATAAAAATATACTTTATATGTATTTATTTATTCTGTTTTTTCTTAATAGTAGATCGATTTAAGGTCTAAGAAAGTACCACTTAAGATTTAAACTATCTAAGGCCTTACACATACATAAACATTTACAATTACATATACAATTAAATATATTTAATATTATTTTGTTTTAATAAGAGAACTTTAAGTGACAACTTAAAATATAGTAATTACAAACTTATTAAATTACAATAATTAAAAAAGTTATTCGTTGATTATTTATTAGGAAACTTTAAACAGATTTTCAACAGATTATCTAACGCCATTCTCGTGTTCTTTTATTCTTATTTAGGGCGGGTTTTTGAGATCAAAATTAAATTTAATACCAACATTTTAAGCAAAACTAAGCTTTTCAACATTTTATATGCGATCTTGGTAATGGAGGCACAAATCTGTTATCAAATTAACTAAACCTAGTTTAACCGAGATCTCAAAACCCCAGCCTTAGAGAATTACAAAAGCTTAAAAGAACCATTGCGCAAACTACTTGCTATTCTTACAAAAAAATTTAAATTAATAATTTTTTTAAATGAAATAATTATGTTTTCTTCAAAGTGACTGTTCACTCACGTAAAGGTTGAATCGAAAAACCATGAGTTTTAAGGAGAGAGGGGAAGGGAAATGGAATTATCTTTTTGCTTCTCTCCTAAAAGCTCAAGATTTGACAAGCCAAACTTGACGTGTGTGAACTGGCACAAACTGTTCTTCAAATTGGCCCTACACAGACAAGATTAATTTTTAAAGAGAACGTTTTTGATGTCAATCACACACGGCTTTTTATATATTCGTGTTTTTTGTATATCTATTTAAGTCTGTTTTTTTTAAATGTTTATATATTGGTTTTGTGATCCTTGTACAGGGTTGAAACGGTACGTCAACGAAAAATCATACCCTTCACCTCGCTTTTTTAGTCTTGTGTGAGCACAACCATTGAGATCAACGTTTTAAATTAAAAGTAGAAGAAATCTTTAATTGCTTTTTATCTGTGACTTCTGGACCCAAATTTCTAAATTCGAACCGGTATTTATACGTAAAGTTTTTCCCACATACTGCATGTGAAAATTTATTAAAATTGACAGCACGCAACTTAAAAGCAATTGTTAATGGTCGATCAACAAACAATTTATTGTGCACAAATGAATTTGGCTCTTGAAAACTGCTATTGTCGATGTTTTGTTGCTGTTCAAACATTTGTTTACACAATTATGTCTTACAACAGCAACAGAATTGCTCATATAAATAAACTCTATAGCGATTTTTATGGGTTGATTCGCCATACGTGTTTCCTACATCAATGAACATAAATAAAAAAGATCGAATTAAAATTTATCGACTTCTATCACATACCTGTTAATACTGACGTACCGGATCATCGATAATAAATATATAATACAAATATACCAAAATAATTAAATCCAGAGATAAAGTTGAACAGAAAAAATAGTAAAATTTTGAATTTTGAAGAACTTTACTTAAAGAATTACATGAAATGCACTTTATTCTCTTATTTTTAAAAATTGTTTTATTCGAAAATGTATATAATTTTTAAATTCCAGAAGTTGAAACTAGATCAACTCAGAAAATGATTCTGATTCGATCAGTTTCGTAAAAGCTATTGTTTCATTTTCATTTGGTGTTCAAAATAGAGCAACAATTTCTTTTCCAACTACACACATTTTGCATTAAGAAGCCGTTTGCAAATTTTAGGCACAACAATATTACGCATTTATTATTATTTTTTAAAACATTTTGTTACAATTTTCATTCAAAACTAAATAAAATTATTTTAAACGTCAGAAACAATTTCATACAAATTGTTGCTGAAGTTCCAGTTGACTCAACTTTAGTTACATTTTTTAACAAATTTTAGTTACATTTTTGTTCTAAAAATTAAAGGAAAATATATGAAATACTTTAGGAAGAAAAAAACATAGAAGAAAAAACGAAATTGTTTCTCTGATTGTGAACGAAGCTTTACTTGTGAAAACAAAATCAAGTGAAAAAATAGCACACAGGAAATCCAAAGGTAAGAAATTGTATTGTCATATACAAATTTGAATATAAAAAAAATTTAATGTATGTATGTGCCTACCATTAAATTATAGCAAATATACAACCAATATTACAAAATAAAATAAAGACCTCGTTATTCTTACGTAAACGTATGCGTTGCGAATCAGCTATTCCGTTTTCCTTACCAAGCTCACGTAAACGTTGCTTTGCGTATGAAACTTTTTCTTCGTTTTTACGTTTCTTCTGCTAACCAGGCTTTAATACAGCCCATACTTACAGGTACCGTAAGCAAAATTTTTTGAATTTTACGTATCGTACAATTATGGTATTCGAAGGTGGCAACGAACCAAAGGCTTTTGATTTTTATTGCACAACGAAAAGAAAGTGAAATGTGTTGCAACATGGTATAATGCTGATTATGTTATTCCTATAGGTTATGTTCACCTTTTTATTGAATGACTTATTGCATAGTATAGGACAAAATGGAGATAAAATGGCGAATATCATATACAATAATATAACAAATTGTCACCGTTCTCACTGTGAGCAAAGGAAGAGTTTCGTTTAAAATTTGTTTTTAAATTTGAAACTCAAGTGCTATTCAAAGTTATTTTCTTTGTGGGAGATGAGTAAGAAAAAGCAGGTTTTTGCTCATTTAAAATTGTTTTGCGTTAGTTTGGATAAGTTTTAATTTATTTATACTAAATTTAGTCTCAATACATACTTTAACTGTTTTTTATATACACACATGTTTGTATGTTTGTATGTGTGCTTATAAATATTCTAACCAACAAATCCTAATCAATCATTTGATCTTTTCTTAATTTTTGCAAAATTATAAATTTTTCTCTGCTCTATTTAATTGAATTAATTTTGCATTTTCTTTTGATTTTTTTTTTTTATTTTTAGCTAAAAAATAAAGTATTTGAAAATTGGATAATAAAATCTTATTACAAATGCATACAAACATTTATGCTATTAATTAAAATTTTAACATTTTACTAATAATTTTTTAATTTAAATTTTCGTAAATATATAATATTCTATAATACAAATTCGAAATTTTCATATCTTTCTACATCGTTTTTTTTTTTGATGTAAAAATATAACTAAATTTAAATTTGATGCTTCTTGATGTTGAATTTTTGTTGTTTTGGACAAACCCTTTATACAATTGTTTGCCATATATTATTTTGTTATACATATTGTTGCTTTTTTGTACACGATCCTAACTAAAAAATCTATTAAAAAAAATATCATAAAATATGTAAAAAAATAAAAAAAGGAAAAAAATACTTGTTATTTGAACATAATCTTAAAAAATTAAGACTTTTTCAATTTATCTTTTGTTTTTAATTTAAAATGTTATCCCGAAGATCTATTAAATTGAATAAGTTTTTGCTCGATTAGTTAAAAAAATGTGGGTTTCTTATAATTTATTTATTTTTATTCAATATTTTAATTACAAAAGTTTACACTGCGGCTTAATAAGTCATTTTTATATTAAAAATTTGATTTTGTTATAATTTTTTTTTTGCTTAAGTAAAACTACATCAGTCATTTGGCACACAAGTCTGGCAAAATTAAATCGTCGTTTTGTTTATGGTTGGTGCCGGAGTTGTTGAAAAGTTTTGCGAAATGAGATCATAAATTTTTATACAAAACAATAATTTCAAATTTAATAATGTGGAGAAATGAATTTATTACAATAAAATAAAGGGTATTCGCGAAAGGGGCTTGCCAAGGTACGATTGTGTCTTTTGTAAGTATTTGAACAATTTCGTTTTTTTTTTGCAAAATTTTACAAACCAATTAAACTTTACTTTTACTATACATAATTTTAGTTGGAATTTTTATTTTTACCTAATATTTGTCTTTGTTTAATTTAAAATCGATTAGTTTTACATGCTGGTTACATTCGATTAGGGTTTCCAAATAAAAAAAGAAAATTGCATAGCTTCCGGGTAGTAGCCTGTTTTCGCTTAGTGACCCCAACAAGAATACAAATAAGAATCTGAGCTGCGGTAAGTTGGTTACCTACCTTGACATATTTGAATCTGAAGTTAGTCGAATTTTCGTAACTGCGCAAAAACATCTTTCATCTAGATTCTTGTTTTTAGGTATCACTTAAAAGATTTTTAAATCTGGAGCAAGTAAACAAGGCAAGCAAAGAAAAAATATCGCAAGTCGAAGAACAACTAAAATTCCTGGTCGAGGGCATAAAGTGGCATTAATAAAAAATCGTAAAACTTTGGAGGAAAACGAACGAAATCGCCGAGCATCCGATAAAATCACAAAAGTTCAATTAATATTAACAACTGTTGTATTCACACATCAACAATGTTTTTTATTTGCAATAAAAAGAATTTTATAGAAAAATTTGAATTTTTGTTTTATTTATCGAAGCGTAAAAATGTTTGTACTAAAATTACGCATTGCATTTGTTGGGCTTAGATGGAGGTTTTGTATTATGATCTGCTGAAACATACTGCAAACCAAATATATGATAGCAACCAAACAGTTAATAAAATAATAGTGAAAAAATTCGTCAAATAAATATCATAGATCGTCAATTCGATATTTAAGGGACAAATAATCGTAATATGGCGTTAAGTCACCGTGGGTCGGGGGTAAAGAGCAATGTCATTAAAATTAAGCTATGTTTACACCAATATTTGACGGCCGTCGTAACTGCTAGTTTTATTTTAAAATTGTTTACTTTTGCAAAATGCTTTCTAGATTAAAAATAAAAAAGGCTAAAGTTTGATCAACGTTTCGTCAAATATTTATTAGGTCTGAACACACCTTTACAATAGAAAAGTAAATGCCCAGCAAAAACATTGCAAAATGTTTAATGCTCAATGAAGCTTGAGCATCGTTATGCAGTTAGTATATTGTTTTCCTTATGCTACCATTCGAGGCCAAAACAATATAATTATCCGTTTTGGCGTAGATTAGTTAATGCAAATTTTTGCATATTTTTACTCTTTGCAGCATTTTTTTTGCATATATTAGTGTATATTTTATATTTTTACAACATATTTTGATACTTCATATTAAAAAACTCATTTATGAATCTAACATCATAACATTATTTTATTCTGTGACTTACGCTGACCGAATACCCTTTTTATTTAATGGAAAAATTTTAAAATTGCTTTTTAGTGTCCGGATTCCCTGGTTATAAAATACAAAAGGAAATTCAGGGAATTTAATCTTGGCTCTATGATTCCAAATCATATTAAAAATGTAAGAAGACTTCTAACCAATAAAATAAATTCGTGGAAATAATAAAATTCTTGAGCATGGAAACCCTACACAGATCCCAAAACAGCGCCAGTACCTACAGAAAATAAATAGAGTTTTTAGAAAAATAATTTATAATAGATTGAAAATCCTTTTAAAGTAACACGAAAAACTGAGAACAAACGAAAACTCAATATTTTTCAACATTCTCTAACACAAAAGCAAACACAATGTCGCGTTAAAGCGACTATACGACAAATAAAATGAAAGAATAAAAATAACGGTGAGTTTTCTCACTCTCTTTTTTTTCACTTAAAATCAAAAATGTTTGCAGGAAAATACAAAACAATAAAAATCGTTTAAACGAATAATACACTGAAAGAATTAAATTGTCAGCAGTTGATTGAAGTCAAATATTCAAATATTAAGGAAAAAAATTCTAATCAATGTCGTTGTTGTGTGTCCGCGAGGGTGGGAAAAAAGAAATGTTAAATTGTAAAAAACCAAAGAAAAGAATCAAAAAATATTTCAACTACGGTTTATATAAAAATGAAATGTGTTATATTACAGGTGTGTGTATTTATATGTATATATTTTTCAACATGGTTTATGTAGTATGAAGGTGGTACGAGTATTGATGGGTGTTGGTGATGAAGTGGTCGTCTTCGTCAAATATTTTGTGTAATAGCTCCTACTTATTTATTGCAGTTACTGTTGCGGTGAGTTAATAAAGTGCACTTGGTCCAAAAAAAAAAAAAAAACCAAACCAGAGGAAAAACTATACATCGAATACAAAGCGAAATGAAAAATGTTATGTCGGAAAAAAGAGATGTTAATGGGTATTTATATTTCCAAGTCACTTTACGTGTTTTAGTTTTGTTTTTTTTTACCGGTACATTGGATTTGGAAAGGAAGGCATTTCGTTTGTACAAGCTAATAAGACGACGATGGAATAGAGGTGACAACAATGACACAACCATTTGATATACTATCGCCATCGTGACTACCACTACCACCATCACCTGTGCTATGAATTATCAGCTAAACTTCGGTGCCGTCTTCACCTTCGTCGTCAAACAATTGACTGGTGCTGCCGTGGCCACTGCGTGTTGTTGTTACCGACATTTTCTTTTTGGGCTTGGGTGGTGGTCGTGGTGGTATTTTCGCCAGCTTGGGTTCGGTGCTGCTGTTGCCACTTTTCGAGGGTGAGTTGTTAACGGAGGATGAGATGTTATTGTTAGCACTTGAGTTATTATTAATGTTACTGTTGCTGGGCACGATGGTCAGACCAGAGTGATGTCGTGCTGTTCCATACAATGGCTCTGTATCCGATGTCGTTGTCTGATGAAGTTGGTTAACCAGCTCGTGTAGGGGTTCGTAGATTTTATTCGCGTTATTCGACATGTTGGTAGAATGCTGTTGCTGAGGTTGTTGTTGTTGTTGTTGCTGCTGCTGCTGGTACATTGAATGTTGGTGTTGTTGCTGCTGCTGTTGCTGTTGTTGTTGCTGTTGGGCTTGATTTGAATTAACTGATGTTAGACTGGGTGTTGCCGGTAGCGGACGATCACGCATTGTATAGCGTACTGGTGGTTCTTGCAAATGACTCTTATTCAAATTAAGAGTAGAGCTACCGCCAGCGGTTGTTCGCAATCCCAAATTATCGTAAACAGGTTCAACTGTTAGTTCCGCCGTAGTTGCCGTGCCCGATTCACTAGGATTTGGGGAGGTGGGCGATTGAAACTCACTCAGCTGTGTCGAGTGTGTATTCGATGAGGAGGGGGCCCAGCTAGGCACTCTTGGTTTACGTGGTATTGTCATGTAACCCTGTTTCATAACAACTGAAGCCGTAGCTGCAGGCGAGTATACAACTGGTGCTGGCACAAACGGTGATTGTTGCTGTCTGCTGTTTGCAGCGGCAATAAGTGCTAAATTACGTGATTTAGGATGTTGCAATGTCATAAATCCATTAGGTGTAGCTGCTGCAATAGTGGTTGTACCATAAATGCCGTGGGGTGTCATATGAGCATACACAGGACTGGTGAGTGGTGGAGAGCGTATGCCATAAATTATCTGATCGGGTATATTTGACTGGGATGATTGCATTGAAGGTGAGGTTGGCGGTACGCGAGCAGGAAATGCTAATAAATCGGGGGGCAAACTGGTGCCGTATGTATCGTCAATGTATGTGTGACGAGTACGTGGTGTTGTTGTATCTGACATAGCCACAGAATGAGTTTCGTCGTCTCGTGGATGGTGGTTGCCTGCAAAGAAATAAAAAAGTGCCATTAAATAATATGTATAATTTAAATATTTAAAAAGAATATATGCAAAGGAACAAAAGTGTTTTTAAATATTCTTCAATGTTAATTTTGTATAGAAAATCTAAAGAAAGAATACTGATTGTATGAATATTTATTTTGTAAATTTAAAGGATGGATACTTTGGAGTACCAGTAAAATGCACTTACTAACAATTTTCTTACTTTAGTTGCAATTTAATTTTTAAAACCTTTTACTAATTACTTTAAAATAAATTCAGTAAAAATTTTACCGATATGAAAATTTAACATAAAAAGTACCAGAACAAACATAAATTACCATCCCTGAATTTTTGCCTTATTTAACGATGTGCAATCGTAGCAAATGAATCCAAAATTTGGAACAATCGGTCTAAAGTTTCAGATGAGAGTAAAATTGCGATCAAAGGAATTTTTACAAATACGTATTTATCGCTTATATGCATTTTAAATTTGCACTTTTTTGGTGCTTTTAAACAGGGCTATGGAGTAGTCAAGAAATAGTTCTAACTCCGACTCCGACTCCATCCGCTGAAATTTTTAAAGTACGACTCCGACTCAGACTCCTACTTTAACCTGGATACTTAATGTATATAAGGCTGGTCCACATTTGACTTTAAACTCTTTGCAATAAAGCAGTACCTTTTAAAAGGTTAAATATAGCAAGAAAATTATTTTGTAAAAATTACAAATCGATATAGTTATTCTAACGTGTGCCGCATGTAGTTGTTTGCATATGTAAAGTAGACTGGTCATTATTTTAAGACTTAAACATTTTTAAAGCAGACCTCTCAAATAATAAGCCAATATTTATACACAAAACAATTTTAGCTATTTTCAATAGCAAACTTTAGTTGAGCAAGTTGGGAGCCATAAATGCGTTTAATGGTTATAAGTGGTGTGCATATAAGTGATAAAAGCTGTATTGCAATTTAATCGTTAGTAAATTTTTACTTAAGTGTACCAAAGAATCAAAAAAATCCGATTTAAGGGTTCTGAATGTAGGCCCTCGATATATAGTCTGTTCTTATCCAAGTATTTATTTTCTTTCTAAATACATTGTCATCTTGATTGTTTTTATATCGAACTTTTTAGTATACAGAATTAGTTTCTGAGTCGATCTATGTCCGTCAGGCCGGCTGGTTTTCTGTCCTTGTGTGCTTAAATCTTAATTTTGAAGTTAATTTGAAAAAATTTGGTACGTCATTTCAATTGTCAAGAGGACTATTGAAAATGGTGAGAATCGGTCCATAATTTCCCCATACAAACTTATTTTTGGAACAGTCTTACACACAGAAAAAAATATCAATGTTAAATTAACATGGCGCAATGTTGATTTAAAATCATAGTAAATTTCCGCAAATGTATGGACTTTATTTAAAATTATCTTGTTTATTCAATATGTGTGTTGTTCGACCTTTTGTTGTAATTTTAATGTAAATAATTAGTGGAGCTCAAGGTCAGTTTTTTTATTTTTTTATTTATTTAAAAAATGTTTCCAATATTTCGAGATCCACTGGATCGAAATATTGGAAACATTTTTTAAATAAATAAAAAAATAAAAAAACTGACCTTGAGCTCCACTAATTATTTACATTAAAATTATCTTGTTTATTTTAAATAAAAAATGTTAAAATAAAATTGTTCAATATTAAAACCATAAAAACCTCTTTTACTAGTTTTGTATAGAAAAAACAACAGCACTATAAAAAGAAAAACATATTTTTTTTATTTTCGTGTTTAAAATAATCTAAAAAGAATAAAATAATTTCTTTATTCTTTTTGTTAAAATTAGTTAGTTAAATAGTACATACAATTTTTAAAGTTGACTGTTGACGAAGCCCATATCGGGCCATTCTGCCAACAAAGGGGAATACAAAAAAAGTGAAACATGTGTTACAGGAAAACAAATAATTACATCCTCTCTTTCTCTGGCTCCGCGGGTAAGTGTTTTGAATTGTTCTAAAATAAATGCATATGTTGTCTCTGGAGATTCTCCTCATTGTTATTTCAAAATCAAACCAATTCGATTCTACATAAAATTTACGTTGTTTTAAATTGAAATAACTTTCATTCAACATGATTCGGATTGCTATTTCAATAAAAATGACATTGTGCTCTAAACTTACTGCAATCCCAGTAAAAAATTGAGCTTTCAACGAAGCAGGTTTGTAAGGGAGAAACATAAAAGTTTCGCTTACCATTGCACTTACGGAAGACATGAATTTTATATGGCGAGTTCCCACTTTAAAGCAATACATTTTTGACACATAAAGCGCATTATTCAGTGCATAAAAAAATTGTTGGATGTAACGATCAGCTTTACACACTGAATGTTTTGATACAGTTATTTTTTAGTATTCTCCCTTACCAGGGTAATGCCGTGGCCCTTGAAATGTTGTTATACCCTCCACCACAATAAGTTGTGAAGAGGGTATACTAAGTTTGCCATTCCGTGTGAAACTTTTTTATTATTCATCTCAGACCCCATAAAGTATATATATTCTTGATCCTTGAGTAATTCTAAGTCGATTTAGCCATGCCCGTCTGTTGAAAACACGCTCACTTTCGAAAAGCTCAAAAGAAATAAAAAAACTGGGTGTCAAATTGCTTGTAGTTATCCTAAGCAGTTTGGGATCGAAATCCAGCCAAATCAGTTCAGTAGGATCACAGCTATGAATCAAAATGTGGAACCACCACTTTAAAAAATTGATAATTGTTGGCAAAAATTCGACTTGAGCGACCTCTAAACTTCTTCCGAAAAACCTGAAAAAATCTCAAAAACACTTTACCCTATTAGGTCTTAAATTATGCTTGAGCACCCATGAAAATCCAAAAACTTTTTTTTTTGGGACACACTAATGTACACGACATGTTTTTTGCATCTGACTTGTCAAATTTCCTACTGCAAAATACATACAAGTCGTGTGTTACCTCTATAGCATTGCTTCTGTAAAAGTCAGATGCAAAGCCATCTGACAAAATTTCAATTAGAGCGTGCTATATTTTCTTCTGACAAACCATCTGATATCAGCTGTGTCAGAAATAAATGCCGGGAAGAAATCTGCAGCAGAGGCAATGGAATCATTAGCCGGCTAAAGTTAATATTTTACAATACCGATATATTTATGATAATTTCACGATTGAATAGAAACTATGTAAATTTGTATATGGGTAATTCCAAAGTGTTGAACGTGACAGTCGTACGCATCAAAAATGCAATAACATTTTAAACAACAAATATTTTTACGTTTTTTTAACCCTTAAATTATAGCACTAAGAAAGCATTATTATCTATGCTTAAGTTTATGGGGGGCCGCGATTCTAGGTCAAAGATAGTGGCAAAAGAAGTAGCGGTTCGAACGTGAAAAAAATAGAAGTAGTTTTTGTGGACATGTATAAAAAGGCGTAATTCAGCGAAACCTGGCACAATTTTTTAGTCAAACTACTTTCAGAATTTTACGTAGCAATGTAACATTTAAATGTCTTTGGTTTGATTCAAAAATCTTCTGTATTTTTTTTTGTTTAAGCCAAAGTCTGGTTCGATACGTGACATTTCGAACGTGACATTTTTTCCATAATAATTTAACTGAATAATGATTTAAAAAAATAAAAATTTACCGTTGATCCGAATAACATATTTCTCTTCGAACTCTTCCTTAGATTACAGACCATGTAAGAAAATTTTTTTGGATTAATTTTCATCAAATATCACCTCTTTTGAGAAAGATAATATTAAAGAAAACATGCAATAAAACATTCTCACAAATAAGAAATTACTTTTGCACAACTTTGCAGTCTGATTGTTTGTCTAAGTCAACAGATTTATGGGTAAATTTATAAAATTAGTAAAATCTAAATATTTCTCTATAACAATATCGTAAAATAATTAGCTTTTAATAACTTTTAAGTTTTCGGTCACGGTGGACCTTTTGACGGAAATGCCCATATTTAGTATGTTAATGTTTCATTCCTAAATTGGTATCTTTAAATTTAAAGAAAAAAAATTTAAGACGACTGAAATTTTTTAAGGCGCAAATAAAAATGTTTATGGCGGCAGAACGCTATTTTGAAACTGAAAACTGCTTTGGTTTTTGCAATTACTATGCGAAAAAAAAACAGAGACAATGTCCGAAGAAAATTACATGTACGTTTGTGACCGACTGTTATAAACCTTGTGTAAAAAGGCAATCTTGACAGACATGCACAATTACATGTGGCTTGAAAAGATGACAAATCAGATGTAAAAAACATGCCGTGTGCATGCTCCTTTATACTTTCTTACTTGTTTCTTTTCCTTGTTTACTATAAAATAAAAACTGGATTGTGTCTGATGTTTGTATTTAAAATTGCTTAAACCTTTTTTTGTACATTTTATCTGATGGTTTCTTATTTTCTTCTTTATTTTCATTTATATTTTTTTCGCTCGTTTGCGGAATTTACAATTTTTTCATGTTCTTTAAGATGTTTTGCTCTCTAGTCTTGTAACCCTGAGGGCATTTCTTACTGTTGCTTCTCTACCGTTCTCTTTAAAATGTAGCTGTAGTTGTTAGCCGCTTTTTTTGCTGTTGCTTCTACACGGATTGAGTGTAACATGATGTTCATTTAAATGGTTAAATTAAAGAATTTCATATTTACTTTTTAAAGCAAGGCGAAAAATAAGAAAGAAGAAGAGAGAAGAAGAGAGAAGTGTAGAAAATACAGAAAACTTGGAAATTCAGTTAAAGATAAGGGGACACGGTAGAGGTGCGTGTGCATGTGCACGCAGAACGGGTGCGACAGAGTGGCTGAAATGAGCTTTTTAACGGTCTATACACAAGTGTGAAGACTATTTACACTTGATTGCATTTTAACAAACTCGAAACAAAGTGGTTTTTTGATTGACTTCTGGCAAGATTGATGTGCTTGTTCGTTCGTTTTGTTCTTTTTTTAATTCAGTTTCTACGTTTGAATTTAAATCCGAAGTTGAGTAAAAATATAAATAATTGATGCAAATTTAATGCAATTTGCACTTTAAGTTGTGTGAGAAATAAAACGACAATGAACTTTAAATATGTGTATAATAGAAATTTGCATCAACGTTTTTATTTTAGCTTTCAATATACTCATAAAGCATGTATACATTTATAAATACAAAAGGTAATACTACTACGTAGGGATTGCTGTTCGGTTTTAACTGAAACCGAAACCGCGGTTTTCAATGCCTAAAAACCGAAACCGAAAACCGACAAAAAAACCTCGGTTTTAAGCTTTTATTTTAAAAATAAATTTATGCTTAAATAAATTGCAAATTATATTTACATAATACTCGTACTTCAACATAAAAAAGTAAAAAAACGAATCATAAAGACTTATCAAGAATAGTCGAGGGTAGGGTACAATTTTCTCCCAGCAAATGTATCTTTTATAATCAGAAATTGAGCGCATATTCTGATTTTTTAATCGCGCTGAAGAGTCAAAAAGACTCGAATATGATTAAAATTGTATCATGGTTAAATCTTTGAGGAATCAGTTTCACGAACAAAATAAATGCATATATGCTCAATTTTCGATAATAAATGATACACTCGTTGTGAGAAAATGAATCACCTCAAAGAATCAATTGGGATACAATTTTCTGATTCCTTTTTGAGAATATGAATAAATCAATGATTTTTTTCAATGATTTCATATTTTGAATCACATATGAATGCATTTTCAATCGCTCAAGTGATAAATCAGTTTGTAATCATCAAAAGTGATATGAGAAAACTCATTTAGGTAAATTTTACAAAAAATTATCAGCCAAATGCTAGCTGGGTTGAAAGAAAAAAAAAAATTGTATAACATACAAAATATATACGGGGCAATCCAAGTCAAATCGGACAGTTTGGAAAAAAATTATTTTTTGATTTCCTTTATTTTTTACTGTGTTGATGTTCCTTCTCAACAGCACATTTAAGCAAATTTTCAGATATTTTTGGCTTATAGGGTCAGAGATATCGAAAATTAAAAAAATCGCGTTATAAGAAAACTATGTTCAAATACATCTAACTTTTTCAATATTAGTCCAAATATAATATTTTTTGTCTACTATCCAATAAATAATAGCTAAAAAGTTTTCTTCATCAAAAAATGAAAATGTTTGTAAAAATTTTAAAAAAATACTTAATAAAAAAATAAAAATTACAATCATGTTTTTTTTAATAAACAAAAAAATGTTCCACAGTGGTTTAATCGAAAATTTTTTTTAACAAAGTAGTTTTTTTTAATCCCCTCAACCAAATGTGTCCTAAAATTTGAGAAAAATATCATAATTTAATACAAAAAAAATGAAGAAAATCAAAGGTTACAAACGGAAAAAATTGATTTAAAATATTAAATCCAGAAAATCGCATTCAATCCCATTGTGCAAAATTTTTTTCTATTTTTTATTGGATAGCAGACACAAAAAGAAAAATATACCAAAAAAAATTATTCTATTTGGACTAATAATGAAAGAGTTATAAGTATTCGATATCTTTGTAACCATTAGCCAAAAAAAAATTGAAAATTTGCAGAAATGTGCTGTTGAGAGGAAACGTCAACACAGTAAAATATAAAGGAAATCAAAAAATACTTTTCTCCAAGCTGTCCAATTTGACGTGGATTGCCCCATATATATAGGCTTATGAAGTTCTATTGGGATATTTTCAAAACCGAAAACCGAACCGAAACCGACCGGTTTTAATCATTTTAAAACCGAAACCGCGGTTTCACCTTTTTACGGTTTTTAGCAAACTCTACTACTACGCTATATTTTGGATGTTGTTGTTAAACATAATTTGGGTGTTCAAGGTTACAAAACAGTAGAGGATACCACTCACACATATACTTTGGAAGATAGCTTACATTTTTTGGCCTAATCACTCGTGTCGAGAAACTGAACATGTGTCCATCACTGATATAGCATCACGCTTACTGTGACCATGTTCTATACATACTTAAATATCTAGCATCATTCAAAAATTTTTAAAATGGAATTTAAAGCCGACAATTAAAACTAAAAGTTAAAGTTTTCATTATTATTTTATTAACTCTGGTAAGTGTTTTGCAAAATTTTTTGGTACATATTGTTATTTTTTTATTTGAAAATTAAAAGTTAAATCTGTCATTAAATTTTATTTCAAATACTACTTCAACAAATAATAAAACTATTTGTGTTTTCAATTTAAAAACTTATTTTCATTCATACATGCGATTATTATAACATGAGAAAATATTTCATGTACATATTTGAAGTTTTGGTTTTATTTTATTGCCCTGCTATTCTGCTGACTTTGCCGATTCAACTTTTTTATATTTTATTATTCTGGGTTTACACTATGAAAGTTTTCTTTAAGGATGTCTGAGTTTATTAGTAAGAGGCAGTGTGACCAGATCCTAAAATTCTTTGACCTAAGTTGGCTTCAAAGAAGCCAAAAAATGCTAAAAAAAATAATTAAAGTGCTAAACCACAATGCTTAAATTTAATATTAATTCTTTTTAAGTAAGCAGTTTCTTATAAAACGCATATTTTTGCAATTTTTGCGTATATTCTTATTTTCATTGATTGAAACGAGATTTATAATTTATTTTACATAAAAACGTAACAAAAATATTAATTCAGTTTGTACTTATGTTTTTATATATGTACATATGTACATATATGTATTATATGTACTCAAACGTTTCGACGGAGCCAATTTAATCCTATTTCTCTGCAACTACTTGAGGATAAAAGCACACTATTTCGTGCCCGTTTAGTTTTAATCCAAATTCAATATGAACATATATGCGTGCACATGCGGCTGCATGTTTGCAAGCGTAATTTACTTTGAAAAGGGCGAAATAAGCCACACAAATGGCTTGACAAACACACACTTTGTTTTCGTTTTGTGTTCGCCAATAAGTAACACAAATATATTTCGTACAAACATACACAGAAAGAAAAAACTCTTACTAAAATTTATTTTTTTCTTCTTACTTTAGTACGAGTCGTACTCAAAAATTTAAGTACGGATAATACTTGAAAGTACTTAAAACAGTGCAAAATGGGATGGATAACTTTTATTTATTATTTTTTAAAATTATTTAGTTAAATACATCAACTTTTTTAATTTGAATGATTACGAAAACCATATTGGGCATGCTGCTGGTGTCTTATAATTGAGAAGTCTTCAGTGAACAAGGGGCGGAATACAACAAAAGTGAAATAAACATGTGTAACGAGTAAGTAAAATAATAATATTTTATCTGGCTCTGTGGGGTAAGTGTTAAGGCTAGAATCAATCGAATCTGACTCTCGGATTATTTCAAGTACGAATCGAGATTAAACCGTCTTAGAAGTTCTTGTGTCAAGCACAGGTTGAGGTTAATTTTATCTCACTTTTAATTAAGTCAATCCTGTTTTCGGATTATTTTAAGTACGAATTCGGGATTACAAATGGATAGTTGCTTTTGGTTTAGTTTGCTTTGAAATTTCTTTATGAATCGACTTACACCAGAGCAACGCGTGCAAATTTTTGAAATTTTTAATCAAAATATTTCGGCGAATGTGCTGAAGCACAAATTGATATTGATTTTGAATTACCATTCAAAATTTTATTTTCTGATGAAGCCCATTTCTGGTTGAATGAGTACGTAAATAAGCAGAATGGTCGCATTTGGAGTGAGGAGAATCTACAAGATTTTGTCGAACACAGAAAATTACTGTTTGGTGCGCTTTATGGGCTGGCGGAGTTATTGGCTCACATGCCTTTAAAAACGATGATGGTCAGAATGCGAAAAGTTGTTGAAAATTGGTGTTCCAGATTGCGCCTTCTACGCGCCACCCGTTGTGGCGACATCGCAGAAATCATATTTAAGCATTCATTTCGTAAAATTTTCTTTCCAATTAAGCCCGTTTCATTGCTATCAAAAATATATTTCCTTGTTTTATTATAATTGCAATTCATGTCACTCTATAAAAAACACTATTTTCTTTTGACACCGCTTCGGCTTGATTTAAATACGGATGGATTGATTTGTTTTTTCAGTGTAAGTTTTTTTATTATTGTCTTATTTTCAATGAATGCAGGCGACGATAGTGCTGCGGCAATTTCGTTCGCTATTTGTTTAAAACGGAAAAGAAATATAAACATTGAGTTGTTTTCACAACACAAGTGATTGAATATGTAGTAAAATTTATATGCAAAGCACTGAATTTTTTTTGTTTATTTTTTTACCATATAAATTAACTACACCTTCAATCATTTGTGTTTAAAAATAGAACATTAAGGAAAATAATTTTGAGTGAAGAGTGGTTTAAACAACGAACTGTTTTGTGGCAAACAATGCGGATTAAAAAAATTTGATTTTACAACTGAAAATACTTTTAATGCTTCTTCTTCAACATCTTCTCTCTCACTTAAGCCTATAGTACACGGAATGTATAAAGCCACATGCGCATGTGATTCTGACGTAATTTTGTCGTCATCAAACTTGCTGTTGTGGCTTTGTAGTGACGTCAAAACTACGTCAGAACCTCATGCGCAAGTGGCTTTTTACATTCCGTGTACTATTTTTATAGACCGAAATATAAAATCAATCCATTCGTACTTAAATCAATACGAAGCGGGTACACAGAAAAAATTATTAGTAGTTTTTTATCAATTAAAAATATTATTAAAAAAGTATATAAATTTAATTAATGTGATAATTGAATCAATTATTTTTTTTTGTTGAAAGAAAATTAACAATATAATTTTGATTTAATTAACATTTTAGTTATTTTAAAATATATTTTGAATTGAAATATTAATTAAATTACAAAAAATTATTTCGTTTAAAATAAAATAATTTAAACTTGTGAAAGTGTTGTTTGAAATTGTCAAAATCAATCAATGCCTTCTTTGAAACGGCAAAGTTTTTTGATCATATTTTTAATTAAAATTAAAAATATAATTTATTGAAAAAAAAAAACAATATTCAAAATATTAAATTTTTACAATTTTTAGTAATCAATATAATCATTTTGGTAATAGGTGCAAAATCAACAAATGGGTTGCTTGATTCTATGAATTTCGTATGAATTTGGTAATTAGAGAAAACTTTTAATTTTTTCTGTGTATCAATAGTACGGTAAGTACGGATTTTCTTGAATCAAGTACAGAACGATTGATTTAAGTACGGATTATTCATGTGCGAAATACTTAACTTATAGTATGTTCACATTTAACTTCTTAAACGCGTTTAAGCAGTTCGAACGTGATTAAGCTCTAATCACTTCAAAATCGAGATGATTACCCATACATTGAAGTGATTTGTTAATCACTTCAAATTGACATGATTATAACTAAATCACTTCATAAATCACATAGAATCCACTGAACATACCTCAAATTCGCCAACATGATCGATTTCTGCTTAATGTTTTTATTTTTTTTCCTTAAATAATTTATAAATTTTCACAATTTCATCATTAAAATTATTAAAATAATCTTCTGATAACTTTATAAAAGTGTTTTTATCCATTTTTAATACTTTAAAGAAATATAAATTTGTTTGTTGTTTTTTTGAGTGTTTGTTGCGTGTTTTTTTTCTTAATCATCTGTCATCTTAATCATCTCAAATGTAATGTGAACGGCTTTGATTAGCTAAATCAACATTTTGCTTAAACGCGTTTAAAAACCTAAGTGTGAACTTAGCATTATCCAAATTTAATTCCGAAAAATTTAAATCCGAAATTGAGATTGATTTAAGTAAAATTACGATTGAATCAATCTCAAAATGATTCACGTATTATAAAGTTGATTTAATCCCGAATCCGTACTTGAAATGATCTGAAAGTGTAGTATTATTATGATTGATTTACTCTGGTAAGACGGGAAAAGAATATTCTTTTCTTCTCTCACGAATAAACTCACGGTTTCTACAAGAAAACTTTTATAGTGTAAACCCAGAATTAACGATTCACAAACTGTGCCCATCAATTACCTTCATTTTTTAAACATTATAAGTTCCAACTAATTATAAACTAATTTCAAAATTCATAGTGCGTGTTTATATTTTGTTCCCTTGTGAGCGCGCGTGATCGTAAGTCAAAAATTGCAATGGTCTAGTATAAACGCATCATATCTAAACTGTTGGGTTTTCATTGGTTGATTGTTTGCACAATTTATGCAAAAATTCTACTTGTGGTTAACTTTTCTAGATTCTCCCCGAATTTGTTTTATCTTTGTTTTATAAGTTAAGATTTTTGTTAAACTTATATGTATTAGTTTTCCTTTAATAGTGACATATTTTGACATACAATTGTAGATCTTCGACTTCCTCTTATAGTTTCTGCCTTAATTGGACAACATCCCAGCAAAAACTTTGCTAACACTTTCAACCTAACCACTATTTTCAGCATTTTATTTCGCACACTTATAAAGCACTATCTCTTTATTCAAACGGCTTTATACGTACTACGTATCAAAAAGATCAAAAAAGGTAAAGGGTGGTCCAACCATAATAAACGATTTTAATTGTGAATCACAGCTTCAAGTCAAGTTTTTTGCGCAATCTAATTTGACATTTCTTTGTTTCAGTGTTGGACAAATTCAACCATGGAGAGGCGCGTTAAAATTGTTGAATCCTTTTACGAAATTGGGCGTTCAAATCAAAATTCATTTCGTGCACATCGTGATTTTATTGGCCGGCATAATCGACCAAATGTGTCCACAATCGGAAGAATTGTGCGCAAATTTCCGCAAGCCGAGTCTGTAGGAAATGTGAAAACACCTGTGCATGCTCGCCAAGTTCGTTCTGCAGAAAACATTGCTGTTGTCCGCGATAGTGTGGCAGAAGAGCAGTCAAGCAGTTACCGTGAATGGTGTTCGCTATCGCGAGATGATAACGGACTTCCTTTAGCCTAAAGTTGAGGATATGGACCTGAAAGATATGTGGTTCCAACAGGATGGTGCCACTTGCCACACAGCCAACGAAACAATGGCTCCTTTGCGCGAAAAATTTAATGGTCGTATTATCTTACGACGGGGCGATGTGAATTGGCCGCCACGATCAATGTGATTTGACACAATTGGACTTCTTTCTTTGGGGATATTTTAAAGAAAAAGTGTACGTCAATAAGCCAAGAAGTAAGCAACTTATAGCGCACAAGTTTCATCTTATTGCCAGTCAGAGGTGGCACGATGAAACTACCTGTGGGGAAACCAGGAAAATCTGGCCCATCATGGATGGAAAAAGGACACGGCGGGCATTACAGCTGTCCAGACATCATCTAAGAAACCTAATTGCAGTTATAACTGGCCACTGGCCCATTGGGAGGCACGCCCAGAGGCTGGGGCTCCTCTCTGTAATTGCCCGTCATTCGGAGACTTAAGACTCGAAATGTTTGGTCGAAGAGCCCTTGGAGACAAAACTTGTCTCTCTGATGTTGATGTAAACAGGATCCACTCCTTTATTGAATCGACCGGATGGCTGCATGGGAATACTAGCAGCCAGATAACATAGGGCCCATGGGAGACGGTGTGACATGGTAACACAACGGGAACTAATTAATGGACCCACGTGAGCTGTGCTTGATTACGGCTGCCAATGGAACCTAACCTAAGCCAAGAACAATTAAAGAGCCAAGGGATAAGATAATTCGGCACATTAACGACATTGCACCTCTATTAAGTCCCAGAGTCATTGAAAATATGGACCATCGGATAAAGTTATGACAGCAAAGCCGTGGCGAGCATTTGGCCGATATTTTGTTGCAATCATAATTGTCATAGATCCTTCTATCATTATACAAAATATACAGATAATTCTCTGAACACTTTTTGTTTTAATAAACATCGTGCACGTTGGTTGGACCACCCTTTAGAACGATTCAAGTTAAAATCCCAATTGGAGCAGTGGGACTAGTAATTTTGCTTGTATGTGACAATTAATAGGAAGTCAGGACGACCAAAGTTGCTTGTAACGTGGGTTCAAATAACATGTCTTCACGTTAATGTTTAAACTTCCAAAATAGTTTTTTTTAACTAAAATAAAATTAGGATTTTCCTTATAAGAATTCTGAGTTGTTTTACATAAAAAGTTGTGTTAAAAGGAAGTTCTCATTTCATAATAAGTTGTTTAGTAAGAAAAGGTTTCGCTGGGATCTTAAGGTTATTAAGTTCTTGTACATGTTTAGAATATATATGTTTGTGTATAGATTAGAGGGTTATTTGCATGTTCTATATTATATTGCGTATGTTTTTCAATACCGTTTCCGTAGGCAAATAAAAACTGAAAAGCCTCTATACACTTATTGGGAAGCATAATAAATATATTGAAATATAGACATATTTACTGCACTTCATTCTTTTATACTTAAGCAGTTCTTGAGTTTCTTTAATCAATTTACCATAAAACTTCTACATCCACCTTCTTCCAAAAAGTTTTCTGCTGGTACAGAAAGTTGTAGATTCTGAACTCTAGTGTTATTGGTCTAACTCACACAAAAACACAATCCTGGTCCCACCAAACAAGATCGCTGGGTCCAATTAAAGTATTTCAATTGGCGCCTTATATTGCCGAAGTAAATATATTAGTTAAGGCCTACTTTGTATAACGTTATGAGTAAAATTCCGTTTGGAAACGGAGTTCATTCCGTATTTTGGTGCTCCAGAAAATGACGAGAAATTTTTCGGAATGAAACCACTTTTGTTTTCATGAACGGAATGGGAGTTTTCCGTATCTGAAAGGCCAAAAAACTATCAAAATATACTTTCTATCAATAAACAAATCTGTGGCATTTTGACAAAACATCTGAAGTCAAATTTAAAAAAATCGAAAAAATTGTTGTTTATCACACGAACTTTCATCCAAATTACGTTTTGGTTAACGTTTTAAAAAAATTTTGTATTTTAAATGAAATTTTTCTTTAATTTTGGTATGTTTTATTATTTAATAAAAATGATTTTTTCACCTTGTTTTTCTTAAACACCTTTATCTTATCTCGACTTGTTGTTTTGTCAAAATGCCACAGAAATATGTTAACTTCGATTCCAAACAATCATTTCGAACGGAATTGCACTCTGTGACATGGCTGTAGATCTGAATATTCGATATACAACCTAGTTGCAATGAATGAATCTTAATGCCCTTAAAAAGGAATATAGCGTTGAGCGTTATTTGTCCTGGTTTGGCAGGGAATGTGTGTTTACAATGAATTCACGCAGTACAGAATTTAGTGATTTGTAGTTCTTTTCCTAACGAACACCTGAACAATTTTCTTTTTTATTGGACTCATTTTAAATAAATAAATTATTAGGAATCTATCCAACATAAAAAAATTGGATGCAAAATCTTTTGCCAATGCCACACTATCCCACAAAAAAAAAAAAAATGCAATAGCTTATGCCTCAGCTACTTTACAAGAAAAGGTCACTCTGATCTCATGGAATCCATGATTTTATTTAAATTTTTAGCAGCACTTACAAGTCGGACAAGCTTGTTAAAAAAAATCTGTAACTGAATTTTATTTTAAAGTCACACTATCATACTTTTAGAGCACACGCGGTTTTCTTGGCAAACCGATTGTGATATAACTTATTTGCATAGCCAATCACGGTATTCTTCAAAATTACCAAACATTTAATAATTGCTTATGTAATTCCAAATTATTATATATATTTTAAGCGAATATTTATTCTATTAAATAAAATTAAGTAATCCAAAAATGAGCAAAAAGTATTTTGTGGAATCGAATTTAAGATCGTTCCAGAATGTTGTTTTAATTTTTTTAATTTTAAATTCTAAAGCCTATAGTACACGAAATGCAAAAAGCCACATGTGCATGAGGTTCTGACGTAATTTTGACGTCACTACAAAGCCACAATAGCAAGTTCGTGTTGTGTGATGACGACAAAATTACGTCAGAACCACATGCGCATGTGACTTTTTACATTCCGTGTACTATAAGCGTTAGTTTGACTAGTAACTCAATACTACTGCAACTACTTAAATTTTTAAGTAAATGGTGTAAATATTGATTCAACTATTTCGAATATTTAATAAAGTTGAAATCAATATGAACTTCGAACTGACATCCACTTCTGCAGCAATGCCCATAAAACATAATCTATTGTCTAATGAAATTTTCAAATATGTAAAACAATCCAGAAATTGTTTGAAAACTTACACAATTCAATAACTAGAAATAATTTATCTATTTTACTTATGCAGAAATACTACGGAGTTGTTAAGTTATTTTAGTTTTAATGTGTGAAAGGTATGTATTTCTCTGATGGAAAATCAGAATCTATTAAGGGGAAAATGTTGGTCAAATATTTATATTAATATATTTTTAGATAAGTATGCATTTAAATTTAAGCATTTTAATTGAAAATCCCATCAATTTATTGTGGGAAAATGAATTTTATCATTAGATCATGTTAATTAAATATTAAAGGTTGTGGTACATTCGAGTGAAAGGGAGAAAATAAAATAGTTATAAAATAACCAAATAACTTTAATTAACATTTTCTTGCATAAAATATCTTTATACGTATTGCTTCTATTCAAACCACAATATTAATTTTGCAAAAAAAAAGAAAATATCGTTAACAGAATGGTCTGTTTGCAACAAAAGAATTGTGCCACAAATACTGACATATTGTCTTTTTTCTTACAAAGTCATTTCATTGGCTTTAGAATATAATAATTTTGTATCCGTTTAAAATTAATGCAAATTTAACACAACAAAATTTTTTCCCATTTAACAGCCCATAAAGGTTGACGACTACGACTACGACAATGACAAGGCAGCAACAATACAACATAATCTTGGCATTGTAACACCATTTTGTCCGTATTTGTACTTTTATTTATTTTTTCCTTAAAAACATTTATTCTTCTGTGCAAGCTAAATTTGGCTTTGTGTGTAGGGGGTGAGCTCGTAAGAGTTTCGTACTTACCAAATTGTGTTTCATCCAACAAAGTCTTTTTAATCTCATGCCCATCATCGCCACTAGTGCCAACGCCATCAATACTCTCCAGTTCGGTACGACGTGGCGGCTTTTCAACGGGATTAACTTCTGTCAGTAGGCTTTTTTGCATTTCCATGATGACGGAACCTTCTAGAATCGAACTGTTATGAGTTTTGTCCAATTTTGAGGAGATTAAACCGTTTTCACTTAGCATTGTGCTATCCTTTTGATAAGTTTTAATACGGCGACAATACCAGCATATAACAAGGACAACAACGATGAGTAGCAACAAAAGTGTGGTGACAATAAGGCAAATTATGAGTAATATATTTGTGTCCCGATCGGAGGTGGCAGTGCCCATGCCTCCAAACGTTGTGGCACCGCCAGTGCCATCCAAAGCACTATAGTTATCTCCGTTGATGAGTAAGAGGAATTCCGCTTCTGCTTTGCCACCACGATTGTCGGCTATACAGGTGTAGGAGCCTTTGTCGGTGGAGCGCACACCGAAGATACGTAATTCCGAGTTGAGCATATTTGGGCTTTCGGAACGTTGCTGTTCGACTGAATTCAGTATTCGAAATCTGGGATCATTGGGATTTATAGGGCGTTTGTTGTACAGCCAGGTGACGTTGGGTCGCGGTGAGCCT
Organism: Pollenia griseotomentosa; assembly: GCA_963931875.1. Taxonomy (NCBI): domain Eukaryota; kingdom Metazoa; phylum Arthropoda; class Insecta; order Diptera; family Polleniidae; genus Pollenia; species Pollenia griseotomentosa. Next base: position 147,168,635 of record OZ007563.1, read on the forward strand.
TCAATGCGACACGGCAGAGTTATATTGTCCGATTGAGCCTCAACGTATGATCTTACTGATCCCAGAATTCGTGGCATACACGCAAAGTTCTCCGAAGGTATTTCATTCCACAATTTCCCTTTCAGTTGTTTAGGCTCGTTGCAATCTGTCGGCGGTGTATAAAGGCGATGAGCTATGGCAAAATCGCGGAACTCTTGCAGTTCACAAGTACAGTTCCAAGGATTTGAGGCCAGGGACAAATGCACTAATTTTGGTGTGCGCTGAAAGGTTTCTCTTCTTAAAACTGTCAGATTGTTCGATTCCAAGTATACTGCCGAAAGCACTGGCAGCTGACCAAAAGCATGAATGTCAATACGTTTCAATTGATTATTTTTGAATTCTACTCTCGACAGAAAAGGTAAATCGGCAAAGAGGTGATTTTCTAGCACTTCGATTTGATTGTTGTTCATTACCAAATTACGCAGTTTAACCAGACCGTTAAAAGTGCCTACGTGCAATTCTCTGATGAAATTGTGCGATAAATCCAACTCAATAAGAATAGCAAGCCCTTTGAGGGCATCTCGATTAAGTTCTTGTATAGTGCAGGTTCTTAAGAAGATCTTGTGCAAATTCTGAAGACTCGCTTCCATGAACTCTTCTCTCCTAAGTTCTGGTATCATGTTATTCGAAAGGTCTATAACTTGCAGTTCATTACTCAAATCATTGGGTATTGAGGAAATTTGTTTATTTTTACAGTCGGCCGTCTTTTTGCCAGAATTCCAATGGCAATGACACATGCTACAACTCTGCATCCAATCAGAGTTGCCAACTGTTGATGGTACGTTAAGAAATAAAAGCAGACTTGTGGCAAATATTACTTTTGTCAACCAGTCTCGCAGGCAGTGTGTTGTCATTTTACTGGTCTGTTTACTATGGAAATGGAGGGGAAATGTTCCAAAATCTATTGAAATCATTTTGGGCCGTCGTGATTTTGATTTTTTTTTACAGGCAGGCAATCAAAACATGTGCTTTGTGCTGAGTATTTTCAATTAAGTTGTTGATTAATTAAAAGTATTTTGGGCAGACATTAACTCCTTTTTTATTTCAATTCATCTGTTGTTTCTTCTTGATAAATATAAATAATCTTCACAAGAAGTCGTAAAAACGGATGCCGCCTTTTCTTTTTTTTCTCCTAAATTCCCCAGTTCCTGTAAAATGGCCTTAATTGAGGCCAACTTACGGGCGCTTAAGTACGTGTTGTTCTCTTTTTTTTTTTTTTGCTCTGTTATATTGGTGTAGTACTTCCAACCAACTTGTAAATTCCTGCGTAATGTTCAATGGTTATAAAGCAGAACCAACTATTAACTATGCGGATTATGTTTTCGATGTCGATGCGGACGACAACGTCAACGTTGTAGTCTTTAACGATGATGATGTTGATGGTTTCAACGTTCGTTGTAGTGTTGGGATTCGTGTCGTTTACTTGTTATTAATTAATGTCCTTGTTCGTTGGTTCTTTGCTTGATGTTCTTATTACTGTGTAACTTGCTGTTGTATTTTGTATAGTTTTGTTGTCGTTGTTGTTGTTGGTTGGCAATGTGGATGTTGACACTCCTTTAAATGTCAGCATTTGTTTGTGGATTTACAGCTGGTAATTAGCATAATATCATTGTTGTAATATTCAACACATACATCCGCAATTAAATTAACACTCTTCTCAGTGGTTGTTGTTTTTTTAATATTATTGGGGTGGTATCTACAATTAAGAAAAAAAAAGAAAAAATTAATAAAATTCAAAATATCATCACTAAGAAGAAGTTTTGACGAATCCTACATGTTCTCTACCTTCCTACTTATAAAAAAAAACATTAAAAATTAACTTTTGTTTGAGAATAAAATAATAGCAAAGTTTTAATCAGTGGCCAAATTACTTCAGTCGATATCGATCGTATTTAACTTTTCAATTGAGTTGTAATTTGTATCAATGTCAAGGGATATGGCAAGGGTTTTCTCCTCTATGGTACAACAAGCCCCGGCTTCGCTAACTTAAGATTCTAAATTCAGAATTTGATATCGGGATTTTTTCTAAAATTCGTGATATAAATAAATTCGGGCATAAAACGTCATTATGTCCGGTTACATAATGTCCATGGACATTAGGGCACACCAAAAAGTGTCATAGTGTCCATGAAGCATATGAAATACCGTACATGGACTTAATGACACTTTTTTGTGTGTGAGATCCCAAATGTAGCATTTTTTTATCTCCATCAAATTCGCTTCATTGAATATTTACTGTAGTACAATATTTTCAGTTTAACAAAAGTGAAATGGTGTCGTTTTTAGTGCCTTTCAGGCCCACTCTTAGATGCGAATATTAAAAAGTTTAACTTTCGATATGGTCACCTCCAAAATTATGGTTCCTTAACCATAGTATTGTCAACGGCGACCATATATTATGTCCTGTTATTCCTTTAAGGAATAAAGGGCCACATTTTATGGTTAAATTAGCAGCAACATTTTCTTATTTTCCTAGAGCAACATATTATGGTATAAAACCATACCACCATTCCATTATTATTATTATTTCTAACCGTAACATGCTCGGAGGCAAGGAAAACATCATTGTTGCTTCTTAATGTAGGACTGTATTAACCATAATATGGTTGCCCATGACAATAATATAGTCAAAGTAAATATTTAATTTTTAAGAAATTCTCGTTGAAAATTGTTGTGTTCGAGCTGGCCACATTGAAAAATGTGAAATAATCCTTTAGCTCCCACTGAAGCAAAGGACACCAAAAGCATGCCGATAGTTAAAATCTAAAAACTCATTTCAAAATTACCCACAATCAGATTTTATCCAGTGCTGCAAAATTTTGAAATCTTTGTCTAACCAAAAGTTTAAGTCAGATTAAGAATTTCCAAAAAATTAATTTTTACGCAATAAATTACATTTCTAAAGCCTGTTGCGAACATTAACATCTACTCAAACTACCACGCATATTTAGTCGTTTATTTCCCATTGGATTAATTTTGAAATTTATATGCAAATCTGTTGAAAGCAAAAGAAATTTACAATTTGAAAAAGACTTTAATACTTTCTTGGCCATTTGTTTTTGGCGTTAAAGCAAACAGCAAATTGGCTGACTTAGTTGTATTGTTTTTCTTAAAGTCGTTTTTTTTCTGCGGATTTTCTTCGCCTGGTTTCTTTATCTGGCATCAAGCACGTCTTAATTTGTGACAGAGTTATGTGGAAAATAAACCCTTTCATTTACCCATAACCAACCAACATCTGTTTCTTTTTTCATTGTGTTTTAAGACTGTGTTTAAAATATTTTAACGTTTAATCCTTTAGCCGTTATTTAATTCTGTAGGATTTTTATTCCTTTTGTTCTCCGGTTGAAATGTTTATTATGCGACTGAATACTAGCAAAAAAATGTTTGCCTTCATTTGTAAAATTGTGTAAATATGTCTCTGTGTAAAAATAACAAAATTGTAGAAAAGTTTTGTTGCTCATAACTTTTGGGTCTTTGTGTTCCCATTTTTGAGCCTTTATTCCTTTCTCGTTAACAAGGACTGTTTTGTTGTTTGTTTTATTATTATTTTTTGTTTAATAAATTGTACAACCTTTGACAAATGGCCTGGTTGTTACATTGTTTTTTTTCCTAAATGTTCATACTTTTCTGATATTCTTGCCTTAATGTGTAGGAGGTCATTTTAATCAGCAACTCTTTAAATCATAATTTGTAAATTATGTCATGATAGCAATCCTTGTTATGAATGTTTGAGAGTTAACTGTCGCAAAAACACAAACGGGTTTTTTCTTAGTATACTCTGGCAAATCATCACGAATAGATGGATGAGGCTTGTTAATAAACAAAATTGCTGTTCATACGATGTTCGTGTCATCGGACCTTATTTCATCTAAAATATGCCGGAGTTTGCTTTACGATTAATTGTGGTCGTACCGCACTCTGATCAATGATTTTATGTGTGTAAATATAGATGCCAAATGATTTCTCTTCTCGTGTTACTTGATCACTCCAAAGCTTTAGACTCAATCGATCACTCTACTTTGTGTCTTAAACTAAAATATTTGTGTGAGTTTTCAGAAACTGCAGTAAAGTTGATGTCTTCCTATGTTGGTGCTAGATCCCAAGCGACTTACCACGGCTCAGAAGTATCAAACAACTGCATACTAAGGAGGGGAGTACCACAGGGATTAAAACTTGGTCCTCTTCTTTACTCGATATATTTGAATGACCTTCCATCCCAATTAAAGTTTTGCGAAATACAAAAGTACGCTGACGATGTGCAGCTCTTTAATTTGTCAACAAATTAAACCACGATCTGAATAATATTTACAATTGGGCCTCTACTAACGGTCTATGCTTAAACGCAAAAAAATCAAAAGCCATGATCATTGGTAAATCACTTTATATCCCCTCGTTTATCCCGCCGATCCAAATAAACAATGAAAAACTTGAAATAGTCAAGACAGCAAAAAATCTAGGTGTCATTTTTAACTCTGAGCTCAATTGGTCTAATCATATCAATTATATATGTAGTGTTACTCACGCAATGTTAAGGAATCTATGGAGGACGCAATATTTCACTCCTCTCAAAGTTAGAATGCTAATCGCTAAAACGTACCTCGTGTCAAAACTTCTTTATGCCTGCGAACTCTTTTCAAATATTGACTCAGTATGCGAATCTAAACTTAATGTGACATTTAACAATATTGCTAGATATGTTTTTGGCCGTAGACGTCTTGATATTATCTCTGCTTACTCAAAAAGAATCTATAATTTAACACACTCGAAAACCTGTTGAAAGTTCGTTCATTATTGTTTCTACAAAAAATGATTTTTACTAAACAACCTCAATATTTACACAGAAGATTAACTTTTTCAAGATAAAACAGAGGAAAAAATATAAACTCCATTCGCTACCGTAGCCTTATATCAGTTAGACATTTTTACGTTTCTACAATTCGTCTGTGGAACCGACTTCCTCCCCATATTCAATTCATTAGCAATGCAAACAGTTTTAAATCTGCCATTTTTAAAAATTTTTGTTAAAATTTTTTGGTAAATTAAAAAATTTTTTTTTTTTTAATTTAAATTTTCAACCCCGTATTCATAAACAATTATTAAATTTATCAAACGTTCATTAAGGAAAATTTTCATACAAAATTTGATATGTTAAATTTAAAATATTTTTATGAATACGGGCATAAATCTTTATTTTATATTTGTTTACTTATTTTTATTATTTTTTTATTATCAAAAAGTAATTTAAATTTTTGGGAATACAAAATTTTAATTTCAAAAGATTTTGTTATTCGTGCTTAATTCCCAGTTTTTATTATTGATAAAAACACTTTATTGTTGATGGGATAAGCTATTCCTATGCGCATTTCACTGGTTGCTTAGGCCAGATCATCAGGAAACTTCATCCATAAAGATTTTGGAAAAACTAAAGATATTAAACCAAATAAAACTGTTAAGCGTATAAGACTTATAGCAACAGTTCTACTTGTAACAATATCAAAGTTTAAACAAAACACATCAACAATAAATAAATTTATATGTTTAATTTTAATTTTTAACTTTACTGTGCCACATATGTATAACATTAATTCTACAGTACTGTAATATAAGACACCGTTCTTGTTGTACTGTCTTATCTAATAAAGAATCAATTCAATTCAATTGATCCGGAAGAGATGAGCTTTACAGCCTGTTCAACGATTTCGAACCTTAACGTTCGCATAGAAAATTACATTTAAAACAAAAACAAAATTCGACAAATTGTTTTTGTTTTTAATGTAATTTTCTATGCGAACGTTAACGTTCGAAATCGTTGAACAGGCTGTTAATATGATTAAGCTACGTGTCAAACGGCAGCAGCAAACGTCGACTTATTGAAATCAAAATGTGGCCATAAGTTGATTTCAAGAAAAAGATCTGTTAATTGGCCTCAAAGGTCATCAAAGGTGCGACTATGTGTAGTATCCGGGGCCTGATTCTGGCAGTCGTGATCGAGTACTTTCTCGATTCGAAAGCAATTTAATATCTAATTATTTCAGTCAATACTTAACAAATCGGAATTATTTTTTCAGAGTTATAAACCATTAATTTGAGCTTCAAAATACTGAAAAAATAATTTCGATTCGTTCAGAATCGACTGAATTTCTTTCGAATCGAGAAAGTACTCGATCACGACTGCCAGAATTAGGCCCCTGATTTATCATGATAAACCAGCAACAATTGACGCCTTGGAAGCCAATATTGTTCCTGTTATTCTTGACATACGACCAGCTATTGTCAAGAACATCAAGAACAGCTGCAGTGCCCATTTTTCCGAAATCAATTTAGAATATTATTGTCAATACCGTCTTCCGATTAAAGCATTTTTATGATTAAAATTAAATATTTTGTGTTATTTTTTTCGATTTCAAGTTCTATCGGCCTTTAAAAAGCACCCTTTACAAATTTATTTTTACTTTATTTTAAAAACTCATTTCTTTGATAATTTAATTTAAATTACAGTTTCAGAGAAAATATAAAACACACACTTTCTTCAAAAAAGAATGCTTTGCTGGCTTTGTTTCTCGTCTCTTAAACAATATTTAAAATTTAAAGATGTTTTTGCAAAAATGTAAAACTGTTTCGGATTGATTGTTCAAACTTATTTTCGTTGACTTAACAAATACAGTGGTATCCCGGTTTAACGAGTTATATATTGTCACGCCCTTTCGTTATATCGAAAAATTCGTTAAATCCCGAAGTTTTTTTAATACATTTTTATTAATAAAACAATAATATTTTAATAAAACAATGTAAATTCGTTTACTTCCATTCATAACACAAACAAAAAATAAATACTTCATATTATTTTCAATTAAATGAGTACATAGTGGAGAACAAAACTAATAATAATGAACTTAAAGAACGTAAAACATATTCAATTTATTTAAAGAATTAATTTAAGAATTAAAAGTTTTCTTTTGGGCATTTTGATGTCAACTGTACAAAAACTTCACAAAAACTTCACAAAAATTACGTAAAATTTGAAACAGAAAACAACATTTGTTTTGTAAACAAAAGTAACTCTTAACTCGTTATAAATCGCTCTTAAAATATAGTAAAAATGTATACAAAAACAAAACAGAATGGATGCAAATATGTTTGCATTCATTTTATTTTGTTTTTTCAATTTTTTTTTTGTAAAAATTCGTTATATAGAGTACAAAAATTTGCTGTTTGTTAGTAATATAAGGTACTCAATGGAAAAAATATGACCGTACGTTAAATCGCGAATTCGTTAAACTGAGTATTCGTTAAACCGGGATACCACTGTATTTTGCATAATTTATGTATTCATATATTAAAATATGAACTGACAATAATACTTTGAAGTTGGGCAAAAAAGTCTTAATGTTAGAAATACAACTGGGACGAAAGACAAATTATTCGCAACGAATATATTTGTCACCAGAAATAGAGCACATTGGTGTATATGAAAGTATAAACGATCATTGCGTAGTCCGAAATTCGTCGAGCGTAACGAACTCTGCGATAGGTTTAATTCTATATCTTACGCAGACGAACGACGAATAAATTGGGAAAGGGACAGCGCAGCATGATCGCAAATTCTAATTTTTATTAAAAATCGTGAAATCTGTAAGGAGGCACAGGGACAAATCGCGAAAAAATTGCAAACTTTTAAACACTTTCTAAAATTTATTTGAAATCGCTAAATGAGTAAAAAAAACCAAATGTCAAAAAATAACAAAAAAAAAAAAAAATTGCGAAAATTCGCGAAAATTTTTAATATTTCAAAAAGCCATAAAATTGATTTAAAGTCCCTTAAACTAAAAGGAATGGCAAAAATTCGGTAAAACTTTCTAAATTAGCGGAAATTCGCAAAAATTTGCTAACAGCTGCATGATAGCAAAGTCTACTATTTATTATAAATCGTGAAAGCTGTAAAGAATCACAGGGACCAAATCGCCTCTTCGAACTTAGCTAAAATTCGCGAAAAATTTCAAACTTTTAAACAAACACTAAAATTTGTTTGAAATCGCTAAATTGGGGGGGGAAAAACAAAATGTCGGAAAATAACAAAAAAAAAAAAAAATTGCAAAAATTTGCGAAAATTTTTAATATTTCAAACAAGCTGTAAAGAATCAGAAAACTGACAGGAACAAATCGCGAACTTGGCTGAAATCCGCGAAAAATTGCAAAATTTGAAACAAACCCAAACATTAATTTGGGATCGCTATATCGAAATGCAGAAACCAAACTACTTAAGTAATCCACTTTCGAGTGGATTCGGATTCTAGCACACACCCGATTAATAGTTAAATGTTAATAGACAAATTAATTACAAAGAAATTTTAATAAAATTTATTGCTAGTTAAAAAAGATGAAAATGGATGCAGTAAAATTGTTAAAGAATTTAAAGTATCTAAGGTATTTATTTTTAAAAATTAAAAAAAAAAGATGTCGCATGAATACCTTGAATTCACGCACTTATTTTGTCTCGTTTGACGAACTTACGCAACGAATTCTTGCCGAAAAATTCGTCGTACTATGCGAAGTTCGTCCCAGTTGTATTTGTACCATAAGTCAGAAACTGTTCTCTGAATTAAATCTATTTTTTATTATTATAATTTCTATTTTATAATTGAAGATTTTTTTTATTAAAATGTTTGTGTTATTAAGTTTCATCAAATCGAATGAAATTCTAAATTATGTATTTAGATTTGTTTATATAAAATTTATTATAAAAAAATAACATAAGACGGATGTAAGAAAAGATAAACTCACTGTTTATTGTTGGTGTTTTGTTTAAGCTTTGATATTGTTACTTACGAGTAAGACTTTGAGTGTTTAAAATTCTTATTCGCTTTAGGGTTTTATTCGTATAATATTTTTGGCTTTTCTAAAATCTTAGGAAAAGGTTTCCTGACGAGCTGGCCTAAGCAACCAGTGAAATGCGCATAGAAGCTAGCTTTCCCTCAACAATAAATTTCAGTGTATTTATCAAATATGGAAAATTGGGAATTTAGCACGTCATTCGGAAATCGTATTAATGATAAATTTTGTATTCCCGTAAATAACTTTGATAATAAAATCAATATTTTATTCAATTCAAAAAAAATAAGAAGAAGTTAATTAGTATATATAATTGACTTGGGAATCTTACAAATTAATCAATTATTATTTTAATTGATTTATTTGTAAAATTCGACTAAAATTCTAAATATATGAATACAAATGAACAATTAAAATTTGAAAACATAATTAATTACCAAAATCAATTTGCTTAGTTAACTTTTAAAATTCTATTTAAACAAAAACACATTTTGTAGTGGTAGAGAATATGTAAAAGTTAGACTACTCAATTTCCTGAAATCGGCTAATAATTCACTGTGGTCTCATGCCCACTTTTGGAAAACAATTGCACCAGTTAAATCAATAAGAAAATAAAACCACATGGAATTTTTGGCATTGGTTTTTGTTTTGTGCATTCCAAAAGACACTTTTTTCATAAATTATTTTCAGCACTTCAAACAATAAAATTGCTTTAAAACTGTTAGACGCGCTTTCGTCTACTTATGGGAAAAGTCGATATGAATTCGTTTTCTAAAAAAGGGTAAAACAAAAAAAAAAAAAAAAAAATTAGTAAAAAATTCCCGAAAATCCCATGATATTTAGAAGAAAACAATTTAAAATGAACAGCTTTGGTTTTTCTTAATGTTAAATTGAACATTTTTTAATTGCTTAATCAAACTTTTCTCTAGCTTAATTTTTTCAGAATACAAGAACTTTTTTTTTTAATATTTATTCAGAAATTATATATATACATTTTTGAGGCTATCTGGCAACATGTATTTACAGTATATACATGGGTATAAATTGATATATTTATATATTCAAATGTATATATAAATATTTATATTTTATATTAGAAGCATATCAATGTTTTGTAGTAAATATTCTTTTAATCTTCTTTTAAATATAGAAATAGAATCCGAATTTTTAGCAAATTGTTGTAGTGCAAACTACCGTTGAATTCGATTCTTTGTTTGGTTGTTTCCAGGCGGCAACTAGCCGTTTGTAAATTGGATCTTTGCCTTGTGTTAACGTTATGGTGGCTCACCTGCAATTTTATCGTATGGTGTCCAATGTTGTGGAAAATCTTATATACATACGTAAGAAGTTGCATTTTGTGCAAACCAAAAATAGGCAAAACAGTACGCGCTATGTCTTTATATAATAGCAAAGTTGAGAACATATTAAGTAGTTTATAAACATTTTTTTAAGCTTTGTTTTGCAAAACCTGCAACGATTTTAAATCAGCATTTCTTTTATATCCATAAATAAGAGACAAATAATTAATATTACTTTGTATCAACGAGTCAAAAATCATCAGCTTGGTATTCACATCACGTTTATATCGAGGTTTATACAAAATTCCAACCACTGGAGATATTTTGGATCTTATATACTGAATGTGGGACTGCCAAGCAAGATTGCTTTGCAGATGCACCCCCAAGTATTTTACAACGTCCACCTCTGTTATTTGTTTTCCATCTATCACCACCATACAATCATTATTCCGCCTCGGATGCGGTCTAAACCTTATAAATTTTGTTTTATTTGCATTTAAAACCAGTTAATTACTTCTTGCGAACTTAGAAATTAGTTCTGCATCATTAGCAATGGATGATTGCAGTGCTCGTACGTGCTGGAATGGGTAAAAAATGCACAGATCATCTGCATACAAAAACATTCTTCCTTACAACCCGATGTTATTTAAATCATTGATATCAATTTTAAACAGTAGAGGTCCTAACACACTGCCTTGTGGTACCCCATACTTTATTTGTTTCATTGTACTTCTATTTGAGTTTACTACAACAAATTGTTTTCTATTAGCTAGATAGATAGCTCTTTAAATATGCAAGCCCTCGTCCAGAAAGTCCATAAAACGACATTTTCTCAATCAAAATTGTATGTTCTACTAGATCAAATGCCTTGCTAAAGTCGTAGAATAAACCTCCTACGTCAGTGTAGCCTTAATTGTTTACAAATAAGTTTTTCAAAAATTTTCTATTATTGATAACAATGCAATTGGCCGATATTTCTCAACTGTATATGCAGATATTTGTATTGGAATCGTAATGATCTTTTGGAATTTTAATAATTCGGGAAAAACTGAAGTGTTAATTAAATTAATAAAAATATTTACAATATGTGGAACAAGTTCATCAGCACATTGAACAATTAATTTAGATGAAATATTATCAAACCCAGGTGATTTTTGTACATCTTAAAGTTTCACTAATTCTCGATACGATACGATACGATACGAAAGATACGATGACGTCGAAGCGATCTAAAGTCATTCCAACTTTCTCCTGGAATACAGCTGATCTGTTGTTTTAAATCTTGTAAGGAGTTTATAAAATATAGATTAAGTTTTTCAGCCTTCATATCTTCGTCATTAAAGGCGACCGTACACGACATGTTTTTGTCATCTGACATGTCAAATTTTCCACTGCAAAACACATACATGTCGTGTGTTACCTTTTTAACTTTGCTTCTGTAAAAGTCAGACGCAAAGTCATCTGACAAAATTTCAATTAGAGCGTGCTCTATTTTCTTCTGACAAACCATCTGACATCAGAAAGCTATGCCGGCAAGAAACCGGCAGCGGCGTCCACTATTGACGGAATCATTAGCCGGCTGATTTAATTTTTTACAATACCGAGATATGTTTGATCATTTTACCATTGAATAGAATTTATGTGAATATAAATATAAAAACCGTTTTATTATAAAATCCTAAATTGGTTTCTTTGAATTAAAAGAAAAAAATGTTAAGACGGCTGAACTATTTTACGGCGTAAATAAAACATTTCATGGCGGCAGCAAGCTATTTTGAAACCGAGCACTACTTTGGTTTCTGCAATAACAATGCGAAAAAAACAGAGACAATGTCAGAAGCAAATTACATGTACGTTTGTGACCGAATATTATAAAGCTTATGTAAAACAGCGATTTTGACAGACATGCACAATTACATGTGACTTGAAAATTTGACATGTCAGATGACAAAAACATGTCGTCTATATGCTCCTTAATCATATTTTCTTGATGATCTTTGAGTTTTATTTCAGACTTCTTTTCCCTGCCAACTGTTCGATTTAAAAACTGCCAGCATTTTTTAGGGTCATGCCTAACTTTTTCTAACTTATCCTGATAATAATATCTCACTGCGTCTCTTGTTGCTACTTTGATTACTTTACTTATTCGTTTTCCACGTTGGATTTTCTTAAAAACTACAAAACTTATTTATTTGCTAAGCAATGAAAAAAATATCTTACGATGGTGACAAATAATCATAGTTTCCATTATCTTCATCAGAACCGTCATCATTTTGCTGAAATCTTTGAGATTTTCTTGATGTACCCTTGGTTGATTCTAACAGAAGTTGATCCACTTCATCAGCACTCTTTATAAGCTTGGGTTTTGACAATTCACTCACTTTTGCAAACACTTTTCCATTTGCAGCATAAACTCTCCGGTAGCCAACTGATCTCAGAGATTTGGCATGATTTAGCAGGTTTAGCGTTTCCTTACCAGGATAATCATTAACAAAAACAGATTTTGTTTCCTCCTTTTGATTTAGTTTAGGTTTTGCTGACATTATTACGTTTAACATTTTTATTTTTCCCAATAAAATAGGCATCCTCTAATTCATCAATCTTCAAGTTAATATCAACAGATTTCATTACGTTAATAACAGCCTCAACTGTATTGCTGTCATCCGACACCCCTATGCCACTAACCAAACATTCATTTTTTACACGATCATCATTTAAAAATCTGACCGTTTGCTTCAATACACTTATTTCAGCTCTCAAAACTTTGTTTTCTTTTTGTATTACGTCTAACTTTTTTTTATTTTCAGCAATACCCTTTATAATATCATCGAATTGTTTAGACATAAACGACATAGATTCTTGCAGTGCATCCAGTTGATTCAGTTTAAAAAGCTGTGTTTTTATTACATTTAATTCAGATTTTATATTTTTTATGACATACATAATCTTCTTCTCGATTTTTCATAAGGTTTTCAAATTGTCTTTTATCAAGCTTTGTACATAATGCATGGTAAATCTTTGAACATTTATCATATATCTTCTTCTTCATCAACTTCTAATTTACATAGCCGGCACAAAACAGTTGGTTTTCTTATACTTCGACGAGTAGTTTTTGGCATTCTTGATGATTTTCAAACACCTTTATCAATGTATTGTTGAATCCAAAAAAAAACCCTATTAATTTACTTTTAAAACACTTCACAGCTTTTTTTAAATTTCTTATTAGACCACATGAAATGTTGATGTTACTACGAGAGTTGCCACACTGCAGTTCAAGATAATTATCGATATGATACTCACCGCAAAAAAACAAGCCAACTTTAATCAGATTAAACATTTTTTATCCGAATTCGGATAAATTGAGTGTACAGTTATCCAAACGTAAAAACGAAAACTTAGTAAACTTTAAACCCAATAAGCGTACCAAAAAATTATATTTAAAACATAGAATTCAACACTTTGGCCAAAAACTTTAGATTTTTTGATAGACAAGTGAGTAAAAACCCAAGCAAATTAACTCGTCGAAAAGTATCCTGATGATCTAGAAGACACAGTTAAAAAATATATACGATACATTCAATTCACGGAATCTTCAAGATGTTTATCCAAATCCTTACATAGCTTTACGAATTTTTTAAAGTATTCCTGATACAAACTGTTCAGTGGAAAGGTCTCTTTTCATCCTGAAAAAGGTAAAAAACCACCAACGGCAAAGGTTGGGCCAATTTGCGCCTAATTCTCTTCCATTATTGTCTATTGGTGCAAGAAATAAAATATGAAGCTTTAAAAAATAGTATGTATTTTTTTAAGTGTCGTTTGAATTGTCCAATAAATTGAACTAATAAAAACTATTAACTTTTCTAAAATCTTTGGATGAAGTTTCCTGGTGATCTGGCCTAAGCAACCAGTGAAATGCGCATAGAAATAGCTTATCCCACCAACAATGAATTTCAGTTTATCAATAGCAAGAATTGGGAATTTAGCACATTAAAACTAAAACTAAATCTTATTATTATGTTTTATAATCACTTCTATTTACATATCGTCACTTTGAACGCAAAAGGTCCTATCTAACATTTTAAAAATTTTACAGTAGAAAAAAAAAACTTTTTAATATGATAAATTTATAAATTGCATCAAACAGTTTATAATAAATTTTTCTTTTGTTTTTCTAGCAAAACCTTCCTGTAGCTTTGACAATTAACACTAATGTATGTTATATAAACTCTTAGTTCGATCTTTTAGCGTTTATCGTATAATCTTTTGTAGAGAGGGCCGTTGTTTGATAATAAGCTAATAGGCCTATATGACTCAACTCTTATGTGATCTTTGCCTGGCCTAGGTGTCATGGTAACTAGAAAGATCATACACATTTTAGGGTAGTATTCAATTCGCAAAACGGCATTAAAAATTAAAAAAATATTTTTATTGATATGCGGGGTAGCTCCATAAGCATTTTGTTACATATTTCGGCAATACCAATAAGTTCCTGAAGTTAATTTTCTATAAATGTAGTTTTTAGATTCTGAAGTAATTTTGTAAGCTTTTTTCGTGCATTATTTCAGTAAATTTTTCAGCTGAGGGGATCCGTGAATCGTTCGACATCTGCCAAATACATTTTGTTATATCTGATCTATGGAAGATTATCGAACAGTTCGTTTGAATTTTATATCAACATTGGCAATAGAGAGGTGTACATCTTTTGGCGATGTAGCGATATATTCTCCGTGCAATGAGTACTGATTACGTTTTTTGTATTCTATCTAATTTATCTATGAGCAAGCTGTCACCAGATTTAAAGCTGGGGATACTATGGGTGTGCGATCATGGATTTTTTCGATCAGAATGTTTTTAACCACACCAAAATCGATGGAATCTTCTGCCGACCACATATTTATTTTTTGGTCTATGAATTCATTTCATAATTGTAAATATTTTTAATTGGATGCTTAGGTGAAAATTTTCTATTTACATGAGAATAATTATTTATTGTTTTTTTTTCGTAAAAGGATTAATAAAAAAAGTTATAGAGAATCAAATTCTAGTTTGCAATTTTTCGAAGTTAAATTAGAAAAATAAAAAGTAAAAGTAAATAGAAAAACTTAAGAAACATTGTTTTCCCTACAACAGCAATAGTTACACTGGTAAAAGTTTTTAATGTTTTTATTGTTATTATTTGTTTATTTATTGAACAAACTATTATTATTTGCATATTTGCAACAACAACAACAACAATAACAACTGTAAGGAGGAAAAAAAGAAGCGAAAAACTCGTTTACTTTAATGCAAATTGTAACATAATCAGCAACCAAAAGCGCACAAGGATATCTGTGGTTGGTTGCATTATATTGCATTATGAGTACGTTGCAACCATCATCAACAGCAGCAACAGCCGCAGCAGTAACGATATTAAAATAACGAAAACTTTAAGTAAAATCAAAAATAAATAAAACAGCAATAAAACTTTGAAAAGGATACAGAGGAAAGGAAAATAAAATATGTAGAGAAGAAGAGAAACAACTACAAATTGCTAAAAGGAAAAAAGCAAAGAAGTAATTTAATGAAATTCTAAACCACAACATAATGATGTGCTGCTGATACTTTTCTCGTTACAAACTCCATTAATTCTTGTTTGAGAGGGGATGCGTTACAAAAGGGGGGTTTAAAAAAAATCTATTATAGATAGATGTTTGTTAAATGTGCAACGATATCAACAAATAACCTTCCCGACCCCTTTTATGTCTTGTGCATACATTTATGCATTTGACTGCTGGCTGTCGCAACCGCATTTGCCACATGACGATGTTAAGCGACACAAAAGTTTTGTATTTCAATTATCGAGATCAGTGCAACGATGATACATACAAAAAAGGTCGTTGCGCTGCATTGAACAGTACTTCTATGCACATCTACATGCACTGGTATCTGAAGAATTACAGCAATGGCAACATCTGCAGCAACAATAGTATCTCTGCTCACTGTCTGTGTTGTTCATTCGACTTTGTAAAACGTTTACAATTTCATAAGTATCAATGGTTTATTAGTTTTTCTTGTTACTTTAGCTTAACATGAATTCAAGCAAGCTGTGAGGACTGGGAACAGTCGATAATAAAAGTAAAAAAAATAAAATTACAGTTACAGTTACTTGCTTGACTTTACTGACCTGCTGAGGAAAAATTGCTGCAGAAAATTTTAAAATACCACGAGTCATAATTACTTTTATTGCAAATGTTATAATTGAATCAGTTCCTTTCATTTCTAAAACAATCGCGTTATTGTTGCCTCTGTTGCGGCAAGCAGAAAGAACCAATTAATTTTATTTAGATTTATAATTTGCAAATGTGTACCGCCTGCTAAACTTAAGCCGAAACGAAACCTGGAATATCGAAATCCATCAAGCCTTTTGAAAGACGCGAAGTACTTAAGAAATTAACATACAGTCAATCTCATTTTAAGTCGGGCAGACGCATAAAAATATTTGTTGACCCAATATCTATGTTTAGATAAAAGAAAACACATCTTATTTTTTCCTATTTTATTACAAAAACCCTTTTGTTTAAAAACAACAACAAAAATGTATTTCAAGTTCCGTTATAAAATGAACATGTACATGGATAAACTAAGTTAAGGACACTTTTCTGTCTCACATTTAAAGTCGGGCATTACATAAAAATCAATAAAATTAAGAGGAAAACACAAAATTAGTATTTTGTTGGGCCACCTTAATGATTCTCAACAGCTTTTAGACGGCTTGGCATCGATTCAAATAGTTTCTTGCAAACATCAGGACTAAAATTATTCCACTCTTCCTGCAGAGCAGATTTTAAAAGCTGTTTTGATGTACACAACCTGTCCTGCATCCTGTGCCTAATTCGTCCCATAAATGCTCAATAACGTTGAGATCAGGACTTTGTGCTGGTGTTTTGATCACCTTCGGACAATTATACAGCAACCAATTTTTTACATCAAGTGCTTAATGCTTCGGGTCGTTATCCTGATCAAATTGAAAGTTAGCTTCAACGCCAAGTTTCTGAACACTTTCTTTCAAATTGGTCTTCAAAATTGCCACGCCCCGAAGCTGCCATGCACCCCCAAACCATCACCGACCCTCCACCATATTCATTGTTTTCCTTAAATGTTTGCCTTCTAGCTCTTTGTTTGGTTTGCGCCATACTTTACCTCTCCCATCACACCCAAACAAATAAAATTACCTAAAAACCATAAAATATTAAAGGAACATATTGTTATTACAGTAAAAAAGGTGTAAAATATTTAATATTTACTAAATTATTTTCTTTTAAGTATTTATTTTCAGCCTCTAGTGATGTGGTCACCAAAACGATAATATACAGACCTAAAGCAAAAACTCCTTGAATGAAAATTCTACAAAACTGAGGATAACTCGAAACTATTATATCCGACATAAGCTACTCCTCCGTATTGCCACAGATATAAATATATCAACAAGATACGCCCAAAAAAATAATATCCTTCCTAGATAGCCGGGTAAAAAAGCGCAATTAAGTATTAAAAAGCTGTGGAATTTGTTTTTTACAGCGGTATAATTCAGAAACTATAAGTAATACAAGATCTAAAAAAGAACTTCTAATTATATATATTCGAAAGTTAAGTGGAAAAAATAGCAGAATTTTAAGTTTTTAATAGTTTCTGGAAAAGTCTAATTATCGATCAAATCTCCCAACAAAGCATCTAAGTTTCAATATAATATTGTTGTCACTAAAATTTGTCGCTAATAAGAAACCGATAAGCCAAAGTTACAAAACCAGATATTGTAATGAAACAAATTGCAAATCAATCTCTGCAAATCATGCACCACTACGACGCGTCGTTAGTTTTCCAAAGCTATGACGATTTCCCAAAGGACTATTTTCCCTGAGGTACCCGTTTTCGAAATATCGCTCTTTATTTTCAGATTTCTAAGTGTTGAGTGGAGATTTGTGAGAGCCAAGGTTTTAGAAACGGTTGCAAATTTCAAAATTTTGTTTTTGGCTGAAATGTTGCTTATGAATAATAGAAAAATCGTGCTACTAGCGAAAAAATATTTTTTTCGTCGTCTTTTTTGGCAAAATGTTGAATGTTATTTGTTCAATTTTTACTCTAAAAACAGGAATATAAATGGTAAAATGTGGCTCTACTATTTAAACCCAAGAAATTCATTTTTCATTGACCCACTAACTTTCAAATTTATTTAATGTTTAACATTTGAAAAAATTTGAAACAATTCTTCGACCTAAAAATTTATTTACTCATATCAGAAGAGAAGTTCTACTTATGTGTAAAAAAGTTTTACTGTGAAACTAACACAGAGTGCTTTAGCTGAACTTCATCTTAATCATCCGAAGATCACTACGTCCCAAAGTGATTAAGGGTTCTTCATTATCAATACTATCTTCTTATTCTTCCCCCTTCTTTGGTTGTAGATTTGAATCTGTTTATCTTAGATGATTTTTTCCGAAATTCGTCTTGATTTAGAGGTTTTGGTTCATCATTTTGTATCATTTCTAGCACATATGTATCCTTCGGCGAATGCGGTTTCATTTGTGAATGTAGTTCGGAAGTGATAATTCTGTATTTGGCGCACTGATGTTTTCTTACCACTTTTATTTTTGGTTGGACCTGTTCTTATGAATCTGGAGTTCATGCCAGAGTAGCAGTTTAATCGTTGATGTTCGCCCGGGTACGGTCACATCATAGGAATGCCAAACAGAATTTCATATATTTTTCTTTTTGCTCGTTTCAAAACAGAAAGCGTATAAGTACCAAATATTTTTTGAGCCCAAACAACAGCACAAAACATTGGTTTGGAAAAATATTTCTGCGGTTGTTTGGAATCGCCATTTTGATATAATATGTGTTAGAATCGAATTAAAATACTGAGAATCATGTAAATCGAAGTTAAATAACAGAATTACTTTGCATTTAAGACGAAATAATTATTTAAATGACAAATATTTATCCGTTTTTGTGCCTTCAAAACTCGAAGAATTGTTTCAAATGATGATCTTTAAAGAGATTTCAATAAAAAATTAATTTCTTGTTCTTGAATTGTAGACTGACATTAAAGAATGTAACAAAACTCCTTTAAAAATGGCTTTAATTTAAAATTTTACCAAAGAATTCGACGAAAAATATTGGTTCGCTTTGTAATAGTAGTACGATTTTTCTACGATTCATAGCTAAACTTTAGCTAAGCCAATTTATAAAATTCGCAACTTTTTTAAAAAAATTTCTCTTACAAATATCCACTGAACACCTGAAAATTTGAAAATTACAACAAAATGGGTACCTCAGGGAAAAATCCTTTGGGCAATCGCCATCATTTCGGGTACACTTAAAGGCTAGTTTTCACTATCTCACAAGTCTTACGTATTCCATAATACATTGTGAGATAGAAATCTAATGAGTTTTGTTGCGACTGTCAAAAAATCTAATTTAACATGACAGTTTGTGTTCACACCATCACACAAAGTATAAACACTCACACATGAATTAAAATGCTACCCTGATCCAATGAAAAGTATTATGGTTTAGAAATTTTTCAAAAAACGATGAAGTCGTATGGGACGTCAAACTTTTTTCATAATACTTGTCATTTTCGTGACACATTGCATTCACACTATCACACTTTGTCATATTACTTGAGTTTTTGACATGTATTAAATAAAGTATAATAGTGTAAACTAGCCTTAAGAACCATCATAGTAGAGCATAACTTGCAGAACCACTGTCGAACTGTGTAATCAGTTTACAAAAATTGTTGCTATCATATTAACTTAAAGATTTTTTGTACTAGTGCATTCTGACATGTTTAAAACTTAAGCTTTGTTCACAATGGGAACCACAATTTCGTTTTTTTTTCGTCATCTCATTTCTTCGCAAAGTATTTAATATATTTATCTTTAATTTTTCGAACAAAAATTCAACTAAAGGTTTTTTTAATAGTTGAGTCCACTTCTACTTCAACAACAATTTGTCTGAAATTGGAAAAAAAAAGTTTATAATAATTTTATTTGATTTCGAATGAAAATTTTACCAAAATGTTTAAGAAAAAAGTAATATTTCCGTAATATTGTTCTAGACAAAATTTGCAAACGGTTCATGATGTGTGTGGTTGTGAAAAAATTGTTTCTTTATTGTGAACACCAGTGCAAATGTTGCTGCCATTGTTAACGAAGCTTAAATTTTTCTTAAAAAAAGTTTGGATTTTTAATCGAAATTACAGAAATTTTTGTGCGGTAAAAAAGTGTAAATTGTAGCGAATACGATTTGCAAGCTCTAGTTTCTTTATGCCTGATTTTAACTGATCTCTTGTCTCTCTTGAAGAAAACCCTGTATAAAAGAATAATCGAAAGAACAAATTTCGAATAAAGAAACACTCACAGACAGAAATCACCAGAGCAAAAGAAAACTAAATGACTGGGTGACTAAATAAATGAATGAAAGGGAGGAATTTTGTTCTTGGACGGTTGGTTGATTCTATGGTTTACTGCTTGGTTGCGTTTTATCAACATTTTACATTATTACCATCATCGTAATCATCATTATTGTCAACATTAACATTATCATGTCGATTATTATTAGAGATTTTCTTTATGCAAATGCAAGTTTTCTATACAATGGTTTACGGGCACTGGGTTACGAGGGAAGCAACAGCAATGGTCGTTATTGATTTTGCAACAGCATGTCGACCGATGAATCTTCAAATTCCGAGCATTTACTGATTCATTTATCATTTATTATCAATGTACAAATGCATTTTGAATTAATTTTACAACAAGCCAACGCACAACGAACGGACTTGTTGATGGAAGTCATGCAGAAAATTCTGTTGTTTGCTTTGTCATTGTGCGATTTGCTACTGCAACGGATGATAATGATAATGATGTTGATGCCACAGTCATTTGCAACATTTTACTAAGCAATGGAGGGTGAAGACCAAACATAAACCATGACTGGCTGTCTGACAGACGCACTTATAAATTTATACACTGAATAAACATTGAAGCAAAAAAAAAAAAAACATAGTAGAAGCAAAAGAATAAAATAACTTATAGCGCGTGTTTAAAACAATAAAATTGTTATTAAATTACAATTTGTTTTTAATGGTATTATATCTGTGGTATTTTGACAAAACATCCTAAGTCAAATTTAAAAAATTAAAAAAAATGTAACAAGAAAATACAATAAAATAGTCTGGTAGTGTATAAAAAGTCATTCCTAAAAAATTTTAGGAATAGAACTATTACAAAAAAAGCTTTATAAAATACATAACTGAAATTTAGCTTATAGAATAAATTCGAAAAATAAAAAATGTTGAATAAAAAAAATGTTGTTAAAAATGTGAATTTTCATTCAAGAAACACTCTTGTTTACGTTTTTAAAATTTTGTATTATAAACGAAATTTTTCTTTAATTTTGGTTTATTTTATTATTGGATAAAAATGATTTTTTCGACGAGTTTTATTTAAAAACTTTTTTGCTATCTTATCTCGACTTAAGATGTTTTGTCAAAATGCCACAGATATTGTACATATTTGTAGTTTTACTACATTAAAAAATTGAATAAGAAAAACTTAAGCTTATTATTACTTCTGCATTTTCAAATTTACTATTTATTATGAAAAAAGAAAAGAACAAAACACAAACAATAATTCGAATGTTTTTTACACCCACCACCAGGGTTGTCAGATCGACTTTGGCCTTTTTCGCCAAATTCAACATCAAAAATCGCCAAAATCTCCAAAGCCTTTGTTTTTTAGTTTTTTAAAATAAAATACATATTTTTAGAATTATTAAAAATAGTTTTTATAAATTCTAAAAAATAAATTTGTTCAGTATCGCTAAAATACGCCAAAAATTTAAAAAAGTCGCCATAATATATGTTTTGTTTAAAATTTATTTAGAACACAGTGTTAGTTAGTGAACACAAAAGAGGTACAATGTTTACTATAAAATAGCTTATAATAGTCTACTTAAAGCAACAAAAAAAGAATTTTTGCAGTTAGTATTAAACAAATATTGGATATACATTTGTATATAAGTTACAGTTATCTAAAACGCTTCACTGGCAAGACTGACTATTTGTCTTCATTTTTGGAATACATTGTGAGAGAATTTCATTTATTCAATAAAGTTACAAAAGAAGTGCAACATTCACATTCCTATAATTTAAACTTCGTAATAACGCGTCTAGAAGTAAGTAATGCATTCTACTTCAAAGACGAGTTTTTGTGGAGTTCATAATTTCAACACAGGCAATTACTTGTTGTAATTACCAGCACATAAAGTACTGCCAAAGCAAGTTCCTTTAAATGGTACGTACCTGTCGTATCCATGAAGCTATAAAATGTTGGGCTAAACCTAAATAAATTAGATGAAATGATGATTCATTAAAACCCTCTTTACAATTAACAAACGCTATTTTTTTCGAGTGTGTTTCGTGAACATCAAAAGGTACGTTAGAATTCAAAAAAATCTTTAGCAGCAATGTTTTTTTATCCATGATAATAAATTGCCAAATACATATAATGGAAAAATGTTCATAGACTCTAAATATGTTAATGTTTTAAGGAATTATATTTATTGATTCTTTCAAGAGCACTTTTAAAAACGAAAAACTATTTTCTCGAAAATTTTTATTATCATACTTGTTGAGTCGGAGTTGAGGTTTTTATACCGGAGTCGGAGTCGCAGTAACCACAAAAATTCGCGACTCCGACTCCAAAATTTTTCGGCATAAAAATTTGTTTAATATTTTTTAAAATTAAAAATATAATTAGTATTGTGGTTATTTTGTTGAACTATTTATGGTTTTTAATCCAAATTTTTAATATTTTTAATTAAGCTTAAGTTCAAAAATATTTTAAAAAGGTCTTCTTAAAACATTTTGAAGGCAGAAAATATGGACCAGTCTACTTAACATATGAGTAGGTGAGTAGTTTTCAAAACTATCTCTTTGCATTTTCTGTAGAAAACTCGCTGGTTCACGGTTTTCATCTTTCTGTTTGAAGTTCGCCAAGATATCGTTGATGAAATAGAGTCGAATTAGGGAATTTAAAAATGCAAAGTTAAAAACAAGTTTGCTTTGAGATATTTGCTTCTTATAAATCAAATGTATATTGAAAAATATTTTTGTAGCGATGTTCATATACATATATGACTGGAAATCTGCTGTAGCTCCTGTGTGGAAAGCACTAAGTGAACTTCATTTTAAATGCCAACCTTCAAAGGAAAAGGAACTCGGAAAAAATTCATGACAATGTTCCTTGATAATTCCCATTATTGTGTAGGTAAACCAAAAAAAATGATTTGAGAATACTATTATCTACTCAATTTGGGAAAATTAGAGAGAAAATATAGACCTGCAATTTTATATTTCGGTCACTGAAGAAAAAAATTTTAATTTATTTGTTGAAAAATCCTTTTTTTTAATTCTTCAGGTGGGAGCTAAACTACAGCAAGCCACATTTTGAAAACTTAACAGCAGACCGCTAAAACATGATGAAAATCACAAATGCTTCTATTTCTGTATTAAAAGTTTGCCTTTGTCCGAATTTTTTATATGACTCTAATATGTTTTGTATGTCGATTATCTCCATCGAGGCAAGCAGCACCAAGTCCAACAACAAAAGATCTGCTAGTTCCCAAAAATAATACAAGGATTACAACATTTGTTTACTTAAGCTTCGTACAGACGGTGGTCAGATCTTACAATGTTGTTATTTTTCTGACAATGGTGCCATTGTCAGATGCATTATATAGTGTGCTGCAAAACTAGTTCGATCCCATTTCCCATTGTAGCAAAACTCGTTTCTTTCGAAAATTCGTAGCAAACCTCGTTCGTTCCAAAACTAAATCTTTTATTTTTCTATATCTCAGTTCGTTTAAATATTTCAATTGTTGAGTTATTAATCAAGAATGCATAACACTTCAGAATCAAAAAAGTTCAACTTATTTGGTCAATTTAATCGGGCGCTATATGTTTTTTTTCATTTTCCCAATATTCGAAAGAGTTTTGCATCTCACCTACTCATATGTAAATAACTATATTCAAGTTCAATGCGACACGTGTAAGAATTTAAATATCAATTTAAAATTGCTACATAATCGTTTTCTGGCTATGTTTAACCATCTTTTAAATGGTTGCATTAAAAAAATAGTTCGAAATCAAATAATTACTTAAAAAGATTTAGCATAAAGGTTAGAGTAGAAGTCAGAGTCGTAATTAAAAAAATATCAGCGGAGGGAGCCGGAGTTAGAACTATTTCTGGACGACTCCACAACCCTGCTTTTTATAAGAAGAATTAGATTTTTTTTGCTAACAAAATGGACCAAGTCGGTCCTTTATCTGACCTAGGCCCCAAACAAATTTCCTTTTTGAAAAAGAACATAATAAATAGGAATGTAAAATTTCGAAGAACGGGATTATTTTTTTTATTTAAAATTGAAATTAATAAGGACCGTAAGGGTTATAAGTTCTATTTTAAAAATTACTTTATAATCATTATTTCTTGAAGTTTATTTTTCGCTTAGAAAATAAAAGTAACAAAATCAAAATTAATAAAAGTTATTGCTTGCGTTTGATTTATTCCTCAGAAAGTAAAAAGTATTTCTGGGTTTTATTTTTTTTTGCTTCCAAAAACAGTAATTTTTTGCGCTAGTAAGGGCGAATTTATTCATAGAGTCAGTGCAAAAACTCTTATTTGTTAAATTAATTTCTTGATACTTAATTCAGTGTAAAATAAAGGGCTGCATGAACAACTTCATTCATAAACATACTGAAATGCTTATTCACTGAAAGTCGTGTTCGAATAAAATTGTGATTACCGAACAAACTGTTGTTTTATTCATGCTGCTATGAACACATTTCGTTTCATATCGTAAACACACAGAGGTTGTTCAATGAAACGGGCTTTGTTTCATAGTTTTCATTCTCTCTCATTTATTTTTATTAATACTCAATAGCAATGTTGCCACTTCAGTAAATTCATATAATTATTTGCATGCGTTGCCCATGTGTAATTTAAATTTTAACAAATATGTAGATATACCTATACACATATATGTGTAGTATACATATTTGGAATATAAACAATAAATAATATGCAAAATATGTTTTTTTTTGTTTGTCATTTGCATTTTTGAATAATACAAATCTTTGAAACATGGCAAGATTTAATTGTCTTGTAATGTACTGTACACGGCCCTGAAATGAAACGAACTCATAAAAACACACACACATTTTTAGGTGAAAGATGCAAAACAAAAGGAGGAATGTGTTTATGAGAAATTTAATTGTTAGTTTTGTAAGTGTCTTAGGAGTCTGACCACGTGGTTGTTTTCCATGAAGTATTTCATGATAGCTTTGATGTGTTACTATGGTGGGAAATAAATAAATCAAAATTTCCTCTTTTATACCAGGTAAGCTGCAAAATTTTCGCCACACCAGCTGGCAGTGCCTCTTCAGAACGGGTGTTTTCGTCAGCAAGAAATTTACTTTGCGAAAAACGTTGCATCATTGGGTGGAATACAACGTCAGTTGACCAAATTATGTTTTTACATCATAATATGAAAACGATGGATGTTAATCGTGCTGGATGATGTATATGACACTTTTTTGCCTAGAATTTATCACTTTTATTTTAACCATGAATTATCTCATTTTTTAGTTCTCATTATAATAATATCTGTAGATTGTGAAGCATTTTGAATTTATTAGCTATCTACTTTTTTCTATTTAAGACAAAAATATTGCCGAAAATTTTTTAATGTTAGTGAATGTTTTTGAAAATAAAATTAAATATATTTAATTTTATTGAAAATTTACATTGAAAACAAAAATAAATTTGAGTTTTTATTTCAATATTAATGTATCTTTTAAACATGTTGCATTTACCCCTCA
Organism: Pollenia griseotomentosa; assembly: GCA_963931875.1. Taxonomy (NCBI): domain Eukaryota; kingdom Metazoa; phylum Arthropoda; class Insecta; order Diptera; family Polleniidae; genus Pollenia; species Pollenia griseotomentosa. The sequence continues at coordinate 147,194,723 of OZ007563.1, forward strand.
TGGTTATTTCTATTTTTTTTTTTTTAACTTTCTTATGTTTTATTTTTCTACAACTGGCAACACTGACATTTAAATCATACTGTTTTTTCATGAACTTATTCGAGATTTGTTCAATGGTTGTTCTGTTTCATGGTTGTTAATGTTCATATTCTCTTGTATAGGCAAATAAACTAATTTCATCTTATTCGTCTTTTAAATATCGAGTGTTCATTACTTTCATTTCATAGTATTTCATCTTACTGAATACGAATGAAACGAACACAAAATTATAATGAAGGTTTCATGAACATCATTATTAAGTTTCATGCAGATGTTTAGTGTAAAAATGATTTTTTTCTAAGCAAAAAAATTAAATTTAGTAAACAATTTTTATTTTTGAGGAAAAAATAAAACTCAAAAATAATTTTTTTTTCCTAATGAATAAATTAAACTCATGCGCGTCTCATTTAATTTTAGTTAGATTTTTTAGTAAACAATTTAAAAATGATCGTAATTTGAAGTTTATCAAATTTACCAAATTTAACTTAAATTAATGTTAAAATTAAAAAAAAAAAATAAAAAAATTCCTTATAAAAAGGGTGTAAGAGATAATTAATATCTCTAATTTATATAAATAAAATTATAGCTTTAAAACAAAGTAACGTCAACTTTTGCGGAAAAAGACGATTTGGAAAATATATTTGAACCAGACCTGCAATAGAAAATAGAGTATCAGAAGCGACAGAACTTTTTTGAAAGCTTAAGCCATTGCGCCAGTACCCAGTAAACAAATAAATCTGTATTGGAATTCTCTAACTTTTAACAATTAACGTTAACGTTATTTTTACCGGCACAGTTTATTGCTTACGGTAACAATACAGCAATTCAGTAACTCAATTTTAACAACATAGCTAAAAATTTCAATCAAGTGGCATCTTTGTTAATTAATTAATTAATTAGTATATTTTAAAAGCACTGTCATCGAGAGCAAACTACTTCTCGTGTGGAACTACTTAAAGTACTTTCGAACCTAACTAAACCCCATTAAGGGTTTGCTAGTCTAGTGAAAATGGCAAAAATTCGGAAAATTTGCAAAAATAGCGAAAATTTTTAATATATTAAGCAAGCCATAAAATTTATTAAAAGTCGCTAAAACTATTAGGAATTGTAAAAATTCAGTAAAAATTGTTAAATTAGCGGAAATTTGGAAACAGTGGCTATTTATTAAAAATCGTTAAACCTCTAAGGAACCACAGGGAAAAATCGCTCATATCGCGAACATGGCTAAAATTCGCAGGAAATTGCAAACTTGGAAATATACCGTAAAAATTATTTGAAATCGCTAATGGCTTAAAAAACAAATTTTCCGAATATATAATTTTTTTTTTTGCAAAATAGCGAAAATTCGCGAAATTTTTTAATATTTCGCACAAACCGTAGAATTGATTTAAAGTCACTAAGACTATAAGGAAAAGCCAAAATTCGGTAAAAATTGCTAAATTAGGGGAAATTCGCAAAAATTTTATAACAGCGGCATGATGGCAAAGTCTACTTTTTATTAAAAATCGGTAAAGCTGTAAAGAATCAGAAAACTTACAGGAATAAATAGCTTCTACCGCGAACGTGACTATAATTCGCAAAAAATTCCAAACTTGGAGAGAAGCACTAAAATTTATTTGAAATCGCTAAATCGGTTAAAAAAACATAATGTCGGAAAATAACAAAAAAAAATATGCAAAAATAGCGAAAATTTGCGAAATTTTTTAATAATTCAAGCGAACTATAAAATAGATTTGAAGTCACTAAAACTACAAGGAATGGCAAAAATTCGGTTAAAATTACTAAATTAGCGGAAATTCGCAAAAATTTGCTAAGCGGCATGATAGGAAAGTCGACCACTTATTTTTTGTGAAGAAAAGAAAACACTATTAGTGATTTCCACAAGCTGCATCTAAAATGTAATATTTTTAATGATTGTTATAAATACAAACAAACAAATTTTTTCATATTGTTTTTGCAAAATGTATGTAAATAATGTGAATTTTAAAAATGTTAATGTTACTTTTATTTGGCAAAATTTTTGTTTGTTTTTTTTTTTTCAAAAATAACTACGAATTTATAAATAAACAATGAAAAATATTTGGCCGTTAAGATAACTTAAATACCTGACGTTAAGATAGGACATAGCAGTAAACGTAATTGTTTAAAAAGTTACTGAAAAAAATATACGTTAACTTTGCTGTTAAATATTTTTAACAATTTAAATTATGTTAAAATTGAATAGAGAATTGCACAACTGGTTTCTGGACATGTTGGTAGATGTTTAGCAGATAAACAGCTTTGGTTAGACAAATGCTCATCCAGCTCGGATTCTCTTAGCATTTTTTTTTACAAAAGCTCTAAAGACCAGTTCTAGACTTTTTCCGAACTTTTATTCGGCGTAGGGGTTATGTGTCTTCAACATTTTCGGAATAAAGAGTCATGTTTGGTAGCTCAATAAGAGTTTTTTCGATACGATTGAAGGCGATTGTCTTGAATGATTCGATCTTTGTATTGGGAGTTAAGAATTGTAGGTAAACGATAGGTTTCATTATTCTTTAAACACTTAAAGCTTTCGTTCTGAGCAAATGGTAAGTCGCAAATTTTTTGGGACTTTGAACAATTCTCTAGCTCCGCTGATTCATATTTTTTTTATAGTTTCTTATATTGTTCGAAGACTGTTAACTATCGGAATGACTATTGACCAAGAAGCAGAGTCTGTGCTTATGGATTTTGTAGCCTCTCCGAAACCCAATATTTTCAGTAAATGATTTTTTTCTAGCAAACATTTGAACAAAAACGAGGAGAAAAATCTTAAAACTAACTAATACATTCACGATTTAGCAATGAGAGAACATTCCACTTCTATGTATCGTGCAAAGCAAAACGACTAAGAACGAAAAGAATCAATTTCACTATTCTGCTTTAACTTTATGCACTGCTTTTAAATCACTCTTATCATTGTTGGCGGAGGCGTATTAAGATGAAAATAATTCCATATACACTGTCATCATTAAAAACTTAACGACAGTTTTTGCAACAAACACGCCAACCACGATAACATTTTTTGTAATAGATTTGTAGGCAGAGTAATACGACTCTGACTCTGACTCTAAATACGTATTATCGTTTTTGCATGATACCATTTTTTTAAACTCCAACCACGAAAAGGTAAATGTGTTATAACGCTAAGTTGTTATGCGAAAAAAAATCATTGGAAAGTTTCGTTGTATCGACAGTAAAATATCGTCGGCAAACCTGAAGTATCGCCGATGTATCGTTGTCGGTTACATCCCTAATTATAAGAATTGGCTAGAACCCATTTTATCGGGCAAATCAGTTAATTATTTTAAATATCGTTGATACAAATATTCCTGGGATAAAGCTATGTTCAAACCTATCAAATATTTGACGTCCTACTCGTAACCACTAGTTTTACGAAACAAATTTTTCTTTTGAAAAACGTTTACTTGATCAAAGATCATTTAACAATTTCTAAATTACATTATACAATAATCTTTCTATAAATAAAGTTTAGAAAAATAAATAAAAATTGCTAAAAATAAAGCTTAACCAAATTACCGGTCATGCTTTTTTGGAATTTTTTCGTCAAATATTTGTTAGGTCTGAACCATGAACACGCCACTATGGAATGTCCTTAAAAACAAAATTATACAGAAAGTATTTTATACCAAAAATAAGCAAAATCAATAAATTGTTTTACATGATACTTTTAATTAAATTTTTTTACACGGAGCCACAAAGAGCGAGCTAGTGCAGCGATATTTGGCAACTTCTTTATAAAAAAGGTTGCTTTTTATTGTAAATGGAGGTAAATCGAACAATTACATTATTTATAATTTGCAAAAATTACTCATTCGTCAAGGTAAAAAATTAATATGCGTCTGTAACTAAAATGTATTCCTTATTAAGTATTTCTTGAAAAATAATTTTAACTGACTGTAGATTTTTAATTTTACATCGTTTAATTTGTATTGATAGCGGTGGGTATCATAGATTCGACACGTTCTTCTCTTCTCTTTAATTTTTTTCCACTGCTTGTTATGGCATTTTTATGATAATTTTCTACTTGAAGTTTTTTAATTGAAAGAGTGTTAATAGCTTTTGCTTCCCTTTGTCGGTTTGTTTATCCGTTGTTCATTGGGATTTCTTTAAGTCTTTTTTTGTTTGAATATCCTTTAGCAAATATACCACTATTGGAGTATCCGGTTTATTTATTTATTTTTTTTTTTTGTTCTTTATTTTCTATTATTTGTTTTTATGAATGAATATTGTTTTTAATTAAAACGATTTTTAAATGTCTCGATATTTGTTTTGGTTCGGAAGAATGTTGTGAATTTGTTTTCTGTTGCCTTTGCATATTTCGTTGTTTTGGGGTATTTTTTTGTTGCAATATAATTAAGTTAGTCGTGTTGTTTATGTATTTATGTTTATGATTTCGCTTTTTTCGAATGTTATTCTTTATCGCAACAATACAACTCTAACAAAAGTTTCGCAACTGCAATTGTAAGCAAAGTCTATCCACTTTGGTTTAGTCTTACAGACGTTGGTCAGAGTGCAAAGGACAAGTAAGTATTAAGAAAGTGATGCATATAATTGCTGGCAACTTAAAGACCTTGTGTTGCACCTTAAATTCCAAAATTTTTTGAATTTTACACTTTTTCTTTTTGAAAAAATAATATTTTAAAAATTGGCAAAAAAATAAATAAGATTTTTCTTTTAGCGCCAAAAAAAAAACCTAATTTGATATTTTCAAAGCAAAAAAGCATATTTGGGGTATTCACAAGGTGTCCTATCATGTTATATTGTCATAATGTTCTAACATTTTACAATGGTCTAAAAATATTGTTGTTGCTTTGTTAACAAAAAGTGTCTTAAATTAATAGAACTTTGCTTGCTATGTTAATTGTGCTGTCGTAATTAATCAGAAGAGACCTGCGCTGAGCGGCTGAGCCGAACCGCATTAGTTTTTGTAGCCGTCGCCGTTGATGGTATAGTTTTATCCGGCTAACATTCGAATTTAACCTGCGGCTAGCAATTTTTGCAACAAAACACTTGCGGCGTCAAATTATTTTGGCTTTGGACTCTGATGTTTGGTAAACAAAAAAAAATAAAATTTATTTGTAATTTGCGTCTAAAAATGGAAAATAGTCAGATAAGATCTAATTTAATTTATTAATTCATGGATTAGAATTAAAAAATATTTTGATGTTAGGTAAATATTTATTTTTTTATATTTGTTCTAAATCAGCTGATTTAAATTCAAAATAGCACACTAAATTATGAGGGGTTGTTCACAACAGTCGTATTTTTTTATCTTATTATTTTAAGACTTATGACTTTATGACACCTTGTGAATCCCCCAATTGTTTTCACTATTCTGTTTAAAGGCTAAGTGAATATGAATGACAGTTGTATACTTTCCAAAATACCACAAAGGCTACTAAAGACACAAGCCCTTTGTAGAATAACCGCTATCTGTTGTGAATGCTGCATTTTTAAGTTATCACCTAAAATGTTGCTAACAATTTATCGTCAAACAATGCTGCTTTTACTTTTCTGCAAAAATTACGTTAAAAATAAGGTTTAATTCATAACACCCGCAGCCCAAAAAACTTGTCTTTATTTTAATTCAAAAATATATTAAATAAAAAAATCCACAATGTCCATATAAGTATGACCACTACTTGTTTACATTTCCAGTTAGAGGCAAATGTGAGGTTCTATGTATATTCGGCTCTTTTTACACTTTTATTTTATTTTCGTTCGTTTAATTTGCGTTTATAAAGTGATTTTCTGTGTTTTGTTAATTGACTTGCGGCAAGTTTTTTGTAACTTGTTGTTTGGTTTAAATATTTGAAATGCTTTTTTTGTATAATTTGTATTTAAGTTTAACTTTGTCACTATTTTAGTTGCATATTTTCTTAAAGTGCACTTTAATACTTTCAAACAAGAAAATGCAATTCAGTTAAGGTTTCTATACAATATTTTGTCATGCTCTAAGTAGAATAAGGTTTTAAACGTTAAAAGACTCTAATTTGACGAATTTTTCTTTTGTTTTTTTTTTTGTTAAGGTATGACTATATATATAATCATAGAAAGGTTTTGGTTTATATCTTAACCCTCTAATGCCAAGTTTCAGAATAAATGTGAATATATTATGAAAATAATTTTTTTAAGGCATTTTTGGGCCCTTGTGTTCAAAAAAAATATTTTTAAGCCCGTACAATGAGTTGTTTACGTTCCAGGTGAAAAACATCCAGGAGTACCTTGAGGCACCCTTGGAAATCTTGTAATAAAAACACATTTAATTTTTGTGAATTTTGTTTGTTAGTTTGTATTCAAAATAAAAAGTAATGAAACAAATTAAAAATCTTTGGTTTTGTTTATGATAATCAAGAAAAACAATTTTAATATTTGAGCAGCATAACTGAAGTTTTTATGATAATGTCGAATGGAACATGAAATAACACAACATGATACTGCAGAATGAACAATATTTCACAGTGCAACACAAAAAAAGGCAAACTCCTTCTCCTGTCGAATCTCTGGAAGTTCTTTTTGAATCTAACAGAACTCCATTTGGCTTTTGTTAGTTTTAGCTGCTGTTCGGTTAGTTTTGCTAAAACTTGATTTTTCCGAACAACTTTTCTCATTCCTATATCTTGAAAACCAATTGAAATTTTGTTTTCCTTGTTCCGGTACAATTGCAGACATAGACTAGGAAAAAAGTGTAAAGCCAACCTAATAATATAAATTATTTAGAACATTGTTATACTGTTAAATGCTGTAGTTTACAACGAAAATTCGAGAAATGTATTCAAAATATTGCAAAACATTTTTTTGGCTTTGTTCAATTTCCGATGTAAAATACTGCTGGAAGATGTTAAAAAAAACACAAATTGGGTTTCGTTATTTTCGATAAATCCTTTCAGAAATTCCACACGATTTTGCACTCGATGAATTCAAAAATGTTGCACTGTGTTATTAGAAAAAGAAAAACATTTATTTCTTATTTAAATAAACAGACCACAAATTCAATATAAAAATATGAATTTATGTATGTATATAGGCTATAAAAACTATCTCATAGAAAAAAAAGGGAAACATGAGACAATTTCCATTTCATTACGTTCAACATCTGTTAAGCGGTTTCATGAACCAAATTACACTCGTTAAACTAAAAGACCCCAGATAGAAATGATTTTGAATACACAACCAAAACCATTCATTCATTATTGCTAATAATAAAAACTACATACAGCATTTCTTTCTATTTTTTTTATATCAGATTCGTTGGGCTTATATTGACCATTAAATCTTAATCGACCATAAATATCTAAACGGTCATTTACACATTGTTAAATATAGCAAAATTTTTGTTAAACGAAAATATTTAATGGAAATAATGAAGCGATTTAGTTATGTTCAGCAGCTGAATGTCATAATTTCATGGCTATATCTGTATAAAAACTAATTTTGCTTTAATAGCTTGTATGTATGTATGTATTTATGTTTGTATATACTGGGAAAAATTTTTTAATTTAAGAAATATATTCATTTTTTATTATATATAGATATTAACAGTCTTGGGTGTGTAGTTTTAGCCAATTTGCATAAAATAATAAAAGCTTACCGTTAATTTTGTACTGAGATACTCCCTATCAAAACAGAATACCCAAAATTGACGATACACCTACCACTAGTATCTTTCTACAACATTTGACCACAAAAATTTAAAGTCACGCCTGTTTTCCCAAGCCAAAAAGTCATGATCAAAATTTAGTCCAATTTGTATACCCTTCACCACAATTGGAAGGGTATTTAAAAGTTCGTTTATATTGGTTTATCATACCGTTTGTAATTTCTAAAATATTGATTTCAGACTTTATCAAGTAAACGATGCCCGTCCGTGTGCATGTTGAAATGCGATACCTTCGCCTGAAATAAGCTCAGTAGAAAAGAAGTAGTAGAAGTTAATAAACTCGGTTCATAAATGACCGAGTTATAGAAAACTAACTACCTTTTTTTCAAAAATAATAGTTTTGACACAATAGCGCCCATGTCAAAGGAAAGCCAAATTTGGGTCAGATATTTCTTTTATGTATGGAAGGAGAATATAATATTGAAAATTAGCCGATTACTGGTTTATATTTTTAATTGTTTTAAGTCAATTTCGATTTTGGAATTAGCTAATAATGATTAACATTTCGAATAAGATCTACCAAATATATTAAAATTGTTAAAGTTTAAAAAAATAAGTTAAGCAAATTTTCATTAATCGGTATTTTGCGAACAGTGACCTGTGCTGTAAAGAACTTGGTATTCCAAAGCATTTTTGTAAAAAAATATAGCAGTTGGGGGCGGCATGAAATAACCCTCAAAAAGAAACCCCCAAAAAATATATTGGGGCTTTACTTCATAATGATTAAAAAAATTAAATAGAACCCTAAACAATCTGTACAATTTTTGAGGGCTTATTTCATGCAGTTGGATGGTATGGGATTTTTAACAAGTTTTACGTCATTTAGAGCCAACTGCGTTTTTGTAATTTTTTAAAGTTTTCCACATTCTCTAATGCTAACATTAATTCAACCAGAGTTTTCAAAATACAGATTTTAAATAAAAAAAATCTGTTTAGTATGCTTTGTCGCCTAAATTTCCATTTTAGCTTGCAATTACTAATGCACTCATTTAATGCTGGATACAGACGGTGCAATCTACTTGCAATCTATTTCAATGCAACATCAAAATATCAAAGCGTTTTGATGTTGATGCAATCTGGAATGAATAAAAAATTAATGAAAATGAATTTAATTTGCTAGATTACGTAAATGCATTCATTGCATAGTGTGTACCCATCGTTATGCTGTTTTTTCATGATCATCTTGCAATGATCCACACATAATCAGAGTCTGTTAATCTCAAACATGTACAGTCGGTCCTCGATTATCCCGTGATGGTCGGGACCAGAAGCATTACGGAAAATCGATTTTCACGGTTAATCAAAAAACAATTTTGTTTATACAATTTTTTTTTTTTTTTAATATTTTTATTATTTAACAAGTGAACATTGGTGTACATACATATTTACATCAAAAAAAATTAATTCAAGAAGTTTATGTACATTTGTAAATTAAATAAGTATGTTTTAATATTTTTAATCAGGCTTAACTTCATCAAATTTAATTTCGATTAAAGAAAGATGAAAGATTATCAATAACAATTTTAATTAATTTTCATGTTGTAAAATTCCTTTCTTCACAAAAATAATTTAATGAAAAATTAAATTTGATGAACTTAAGCCTGATTAAAAATATTAAAATTTGGATTAAAACCATAAATAGTTCGACAAAATAACCACAATACTAATTATAAATAAGTATGTATACATTAAATTTTCTACTGAAAACATGAGGCAAAAAAAGGACATTAAGAAAAAAAAAAGAATACAATTTCTTAAAAAAAAGTCGTGTAATGTTGTTTGTCTAATAATTTTCAACTGCCATCACGGATAATAGAGGTAATCACGGTTAATCGAAGCAAACAATTTTAAAACATTGCAATCAAAAAACAATAGACTGAAATTTGGCCATCACGGTTAACCGGATCACGGATAATCGAAGCCCGACTGTATACATTTAAGGAAAATAATTAAGTGATTGGTGAGAAAAACACGCTTACAACGAACACCATTTATAACAAAATATTTCAAAAAACACTAATCTCCGGTCCTTTTGATTTTACCAAAGAATTTCATACGAACCTCTCTATTCATAACGAACATGGTTTTAACGAACTTATTGAAAAGACAAACTTATTTTAATGTCCCCAAAAATAATATTTCAGACAAATAAATTATTTTAAAACGAACTCTGCTTTAAAACACGTGTTTTTAGAAATACTGTCGGTTTTGTTGTGAAATTCGAATTCTTTTCATTTTAAACTTTAAATTTTTTCGTACTTGTACTAGGGCTGTTAGACGTCAAACATAATTCTTCTAACTCCGACTGCAACCTCTGAAATTTTTTAAGTCCGACTCCGACTCCTACTCTTACATTGATGTTAAATGTCTATGAGACCGGTACTAATTTGACTTTAAAATATTTTTTTAATCAGTACCTTTCAAATGGTTAAATATAGCAAAAAAAAAATATTTTGTAAAAATTTCAAATCGATATTTTTGAAGATATGTACATATAAGAAAATTTTTAAATTTTTTGTGGGTACTTTGACTCCAACTTCGACTCCGGTACAAAAACCTCAACTCCAACTCCACAGCTCTGATAGATACGGTAATTTTTAAAATAATAAAACTAAAGATTTCGTTCAATTTTAATTTTACTCAACTTCCAGATTTTAGTACTTTTAAATATTATGTTATTTAGTTTTGTTGCAAAATTTATAATTTTTAATATTAAAAGAGAAACCCTTGAGGTGTTGTCTTTTCCACAAAAAAATGTGACATTTTATTCAAAAAAATGCAATTTGGCGTTGGTTTCTTAAAAATGCTTTGCTCACTAAATGGGTGCCTTGTTTTATTCTAAAAAAACTCACGCTTTGCATTGCACTTTACGCCCTGTATAAATCGACAGTAATGATAATGCCCTGTAAAAAGGAGACTTCTGTTTATATACAGGGCTACCAGACGAAGTTGGGAAAAAATCGTAAAAAACATAAGAAAGCATTACATTGTTGGTAGGTTGTCAGTGATATAAAATTTAAGTGGATTCGGTGTTATAAAATTGTTTGTAAAAAAATCGTCAAATCAAAACATCTTAAAAACTTGGGGTCAGTTGCCAGATAGTTGACATATTTTATAAAAAACAAACAAAAGAAATTGGAAATTCGGCATTAGTTTTGCTCGTTGATTTATTTAATATCAATCAATAAACAAATTTTGGTTAATGTATATTTTTTTAGTATTTTGAACGTTTTGTCAGCTGTTAATGTTCTCGTCAAATAAGAAATTGCGTTATTAGAATGTGGGCAACACATTTTATACACCTTTTAACAAGGTGGTATTTTTTTTGTAAAAAAGAAAACACCATTAAATTACTATCTACTACTATCCATAAAAACCATTAAAATTTTTGGAATTCCTTCGCTACAGGTTATGGGATATATGTACACAGTGACCATATTTTTTAAAACCAAAATACAGCACAGTTTAATATAGTCAAAAGGCATACAAAAATTTGATGTTATGAAAAAGATCATTAAGTGCCATTGGTACGTACAACTTGTCGTTAGTTAAAGGACGTATAATAATCTTTTTATTATTTCAGCTTAACTTCAACCTACCTTTATTACAACATAGTCATATCTCAAAAAATCAAAAAGTTTGAAAATTACTTAAGCAAAAGTGCTCTTTTAAAGGGTGATTTTTTATGAATTAAGTTTTTCGGGCTGACAGCGCTGTTTGGTAATTGTGTCCAAACTACATCTGTGAACGTGGAAAGTGTTCAGTATACTCTGCCATTAAATCATGTAGAAACTCACAAACGAGCAACGACGGCAAAGCGTTGAAATTTATTATCAAAATTCGTGCTCTATGAGAAATGTTTTACCGAAAAATTGTGTTCAGCGATGAGGCTCATTTCTGGCTAACTGATACGTAAACAAGCAAAACTGCCGCATCTGGGGTGAATAGCAGCCACATGCCGTACAAGAGTTACCGATGCATCCCGAAAAAACGACAGTTTGGTGTGGTTTATGAGCTGGTGGCATCATCGGCCCATATTTCTTCAAAGACGACCGTGGAAGAAACGTTACCGTCAACGGCGAACGATTTCGAGCCATGATACGCGACTTTTTTTTCCCCCATTGTCTGAGTTGGACTTGGTTAATATGTGGTGAAACAATGAAACAATGGACATATTGAAGGATGAATTTGGTGAGCAGTTTATCTATCGAAATGGCCCTGTGAGTTGGCCGCGAAGATCATGTGATTTGACGTCTCTTTAATATTTTTTGTGAGGTTATGTGAAGTTGTTGGTCTATGTGGACAATCCAAATACGATTGAAGCCTTAGAGTATAACATAACACGTGTTATTCATGGAATAAAGGCCGAAATACTGGAAAAAGTGGTGCAAAATTGGATCTTACGAATGGACCATTATTTGAACCGGAGCCGCGGGCAACATTTACATGAAGTTATTTTTTACAAGTTAATGGCAAAGACCAATTTATCGATTCCAGTAAAAATTTTGAATATATGATGCAAATTTGAGTGTTTTTTTAGATTTAAAAAAAAAACTACGCTTAAAAAATCACCCATTATAATACTTTCTTTATATGTAAAAAAATCAGTGTTATATCTCAAACTGAACCAAAGTTATAGCAAAATTTATTTTTTTAAAGGTGTATTAAAATGTACATTTTGAAAAGTTTAATCGCATTTTGCCAAGTTTGATTTTTTTTAGATATGACTATGTTGCAATAAAGGAGCGATATGGCACACTTTAGTCAGAAGCGATGTTGTTATTGTAAAAAATTTGTTTAACGTCAGACAAAATCCTACCTTTAACTATCGGCAATTTGTAATAATGGGCCAAAGTGGCACAGTAATAAAATCCACGTATGAAGAGACTTTCCCAATTTATCTTTTAAAATACTAAAATTCACCTATTTTATTAAAAACAATGCGCTTATTTCAAAGTCTTAATAATCTTAAAAATATTTTCGTCGGGCTTAGAAATTTTTTCCGCTTAATATTCGAGAACACAGCATAAATCGGAAGAGCTGGCTTCCATTTTGAAATCAAACAATTTGTTGGCACCGGGTGTGAAAGTCACAGCTTATCGAAGTCGTCAGGCAACACTCCAAAGTTTATTCCTTGTGAATGATGAAAAAACTTCTGCATATTGGAAGCCAGCTCTTCCGATTTATGCTGTGTTAATTCCAACCTGGCAACAATTGAATCAAGCTTATTTTGATTTATTAAAATTGGCTCATTGGATACTGATGGCTCATATGGGGGATCATCACGTGCATGATATGTCGGAGCAGTCGTAGAAGAGAAAATATCTGGGCTAGAAGCTTTTGGCACAGGAATGTGGTCCGAATGAGGCAATGGTGTTGCGGCACTTGCAACACCAACGTAATTATACGATTTTCTTATCCTTTTTGCGGCTCCTTTATTCGCACATGCATAGCAATTCAATGGATTGTGACCATCGCCAGGATTAGTCCAAGCCATTGGGATACCGAATGGCATACTTTCACGTCTTCTATTTTTCCAATCCATAAGACGGTTGTAGCTGCTTTTACACACTATATTTGGTACCCAATTTTCGTTCACTATATTATTTTGGTTGAAGTACATCTCGTATGTTTGAACAAAATCAGTACTGAAATTTCCCCTTTTTTATGTGTTGAGACATATTGACCACAGCAGTAGCAAATGCTATTTATATCTGCCTTGCACAGTTCCATATTCTGTTCTCTTTTGTTCACTTTTAAAAAACTGGAGAAAAATCACTTTTACTGTTCGCGTTCGTCGGCTCTTGTTGAATGACAAAAATCACAGAACCAGTGTGAGAAAGAGAAGAAGTATAATGACAATGCATGTTTTATGTGAACATTCTCCAAATAATGTTGTGCATATCTGGAGCAAATTTTTGAAATTCATACATTTACCTAATTGTGAATAAATGAGAAACGCGTGCATCGATTTTCATGATCTATGCCTTTTTTTTCTCATGAGTTATGTGACTTTACGCGAAAGTAATTAGTTTTGGCACTTTTTTCCATTTTGGATTTTTTATGAATTTAAAAAAAAAAAATATTTAAATTTTTAGGAAAAAAATACTTTTTTCCCTTCAGACATTCATTTTTAACTTCGAAAGTGTTGCACATATAGGAAAACGGTATAGAAACAGATTAGAGAAATTGTATTTCTTAATTTTTCAAAATTTGTTTCATCAAAATCGGACAAGTGGTTCTCGAGTTATGTTAAACTACGTTTTTGCCAAAATGTTACAACTAAGCGAAAAAAACATCAAGATAAGGAAAAAATTTAAAAGGTCATAAAAAAAAACTGACACATACGAACGCCAAACCCTTTGAGGGTTTTACTATACTGACCTAGTACCATCACCCTGACTTGGAATTTCTCACCCCCCAAACAATAATCCCAAAAATGTTCCACAGTGTTATACTATGAGAAAAATCCAAATTTGTTGAAATTGTTGTTTGTTTTTTCCTTCTATTTATTTTTTTTTTTTCAAATTTGTTTTAGCTATTTTTTTTAATACAGTAAAAATACATAACATTTAATTAAATGTAGAACAATTTAAGCTCTTTAACTTACGAATAACTTACACAGCACAACGCTCCGAAATACAGAATGGATGGACACGTAGATTTATGTAAACTATTGCTGAATTTTCTGTATATCGTAAATTTGCCAAATTAATTTGAGAACCTCTGATGTTATATACATACATACGTAATAAATGTGGTCATATTTACAAAAATAAACACAAGAAACCATTTCCCGAAAATCAAAACGAACAAAACCCAAAACAACACAAAATAAAAAAAAATATATATATTCCTGTTTCCCAACAAAGCAACAACCCAATATTAAAGGGAAACCAACTGACTAAATATTGTGCTGTTGTGGGAGTATCATCAATAGCATCATCGCAAAAGTGTTTGTATACAAATAAAAGAAAACAGCAGAAAACAGTCCAAAATATAAAATGATAATGCCGTCCTCAATGGCGAGTGGTTTCGTTTCAACCAGAGACAGAAGGAAGCTAACATAAGCCAAAAAACAAAACACACACAGTATCTCAGGAGTTGATATAAAATTCTGTTTTATATTTCCATATTTTTTTGTACTCTTATATTTATGGAATAAAAACTATTCCATAGATACACCAAACTGACCACAAAAAAGTTGCAGGGGTAACACGGGACAGAGAAAATTAGCTGTTCGAATGAGATTTGTAATTTTATACAAATGTTTTTTTACATTTTTGGTATGCAGATTAATAAATTGTACATGAGGAAAAAAGAAATCAATGTCCCTTTACGAAGGATTTTTACTGAAAACATCAAATTCCCTTTTGCTATTAAAGGGTTTAATATGTAGTGTTTAAACGATTAAAGAAAAAGTAAACATTTATTAACTAAAAATAAACTTGAATATTTAGAGGAATGAAATGAACATTTGATTGTACAAAATATGTAGTTGCTGGTCAACAAAAAATAAAATTTGTTTTTCTAAATGCTAATAGAAAACGATCTTATGCAAATGAACGATTCTTGTTTGGCCGGTAGTTGTGATAGAAGGGTAACATTTATTAAAAAATGTCACTTTAAATTTAGTGGAAGTAGTAAGACCGTTGTAGTTTTTTATTTAGCGATGATCGCTAAAAAATCACATAATAATATCTGTACTTTTTGTAAAAATTTAAACTGATTTTCAGACATTAGTACTAGAGTTTGAAAACGAAAAGGCCTAGGGATGATTATCTTAATCAGTGGTCATAACAAAAAGAGGCAACTAAAAATGTAAAAAGTACTGGGACATCCGAGGCAGAGCGTGATGATATAAATCTGCCACAAAACCGTTCTTTTTACAAAATGCTATTTTTCTGACCGAGCTTGTATTAAATTTTCATAACAATATTTACCAATGCAAGTACTTCCTTAGCACACTACCTTTCAAAGATAATCGCTACTAATAGCATTACATTACTCCGACTCATACACAGGAAGAAAAAACACTCAAGATATTAAGTTTTCTATACTTACTATAAGTCATATTGAAAAATTCAAGTACGAAAAAAACTAAAACGTACTTTCGAGAATCAATCCCGGAATTTCTTAAAATAAGTATACAATTCTTAGTTCAGGTAAAAAAAAGATTATTAGTGCCACTCTGGTAGTAAAATTACAAAGTGAGGGTTTTAATCTCTATAACTTATTAGTCTCATCTCTCAGCATTTGATTCTTTTATGCGTGCATACGCGTGTGTTCAAAGTTTGTTATTAAATTACAACTACACCACACAAGTTGGAAAAATGATTTGCTTATTGTGTGTAGAAATAACAAAAACAACAGAGCAAGAAGAAAAACTTATATTCACCCCTATTCTGCATTTCGATTACGTCTCCGCATTCAGTTCCGTTACGATAGAAAATTGGTATTCTGTGGAAATGAAACAGCAGAATAAGCAAGTCTGTTATCATTTTCATAAACAAATGTCAAATTTAATAAAACAAGTTCTGTGTATAATAAAGTAAATTGTTTATAAATTTAATAAAAGAAAAATATTGAAATAAAATAAAAAAAGAAAAAGGTAAAAATAAGTTTTGCATAAATATATAAGTGTGGTGAAGCTGAAATTAACTAAAAAAAGTAGAAAATAAAAGTGTTGTGGTTAAATATGTAAAGACAAAATGTTAATAAAAACTGTTTGTAAAGAAATAATTTAGTGAGTTGCATTTTTATTTAAAATTTAAGGACAAATGGAGTCTATTGCAGCTGCATTATTGTTGCTCGTATTGCTCCGGTGTTGTTGTTTTTGACCTGCATACATACATAACAAAACACTCATATTCCAGTACAAAAAATAACAATTTAAAACAAAAAAATTATATAATAATTTGTATTTAAATCGGTTGAATTTTTTAATTTTGTACTTACATTTTTTCACTTTTTTACTTAAAAAAACAAAAATAGAAAAAACCTCCGTTAACAAAAAAACAACTGAGAGAAACGGAGCTCCGATCGTAATGCAGAATACATACAATCGAAAGAAATTGAGCGAAATCGAAACGCAGAATACCAAAATTGCCAGACGGAGAAAATTTCGATTCGAATTCGGGATAAAATCAACCTTACAATACTTGAATCAAGAGCATTTTGAGATTGATTCAATATTATTTTTACTTAAACTAATCTCATTTTCGGATTATTTCAAGTACGAATTTGGGATTGAATATGGATAAGTTAAGAATTTCGCGATTGAAAATCCGTACTCGAATCAATTTTTCTGTACTTGATTGAAGAAAATTCGTACTCACCGTACTATTAATACCGCTTCGGATTGATTTGAGAACGACGGATGGATTGATTTTTCTTTTGAGTGTAAAGTACACTTTCTAAGTTCACACGGTAATTCAACTCAGAAAGTGATTACATAAAACATATGTATGTATCTTTTGTTTGTGTTGATTAAAGTAATTTGTTAACATTCAATTAAATGATATGTTCGTGATTAAGATTCTGGGTGTAACCTGGGTTCGAAGCTTACCTTAGCAAATTGTGGTTGTCTAAAGAAAAGCTATAAAACATTCAAAACTATTGATCTTTACCCAAGTCTCGGTAAATAAATTATCGGATTTTTATTTCTAAATCCAATTATTCTTACTTCTGGTTAAGAGAGCTGTTAAAAAGCAATTATTTTTTTTGGCGCAAAACTTTTAACAACAGCTGACTAATTATTGAAAATTAGTGTTGTTTACGCTTATTGGGAATCAAGAAAATTTAATGGTGAAAATTACTACAACCGTGGTGAATATCGCTTAAGGATAGTTAACACTATTATACTCTGTATTAATACATGTCAAAAACTCAAGTTATATGTAAAAGTGTGATAGTGTGAATG
Source organism: Pollenia griseotomentosa (assembly GCA_963931875.1). Classification (NCBI taxonomy): domain Eukaryota; kingdom Metazoa; phylum Arthropoda; class Insecta; order Diptera; family Polleniidae; genus Pollenia; species Pollenia griseotomentosa. The sequence goes on from OZ007563.1 coordinate 147,212,389, forward strand.
CAATGTGTCATGAAAATGACAAGTATTACGAAAAAAATTGACATCCCATACAACTTCTTCGTTTTTTGAAAGTTTTTAAAACAATTATACTTTTCATTTGATCAGGGTTGCATTTAAACAAAAGCATGTTCGTATATGATAGTGTGACTACAAACTGTAATGTTTCATTAAATTTTTTGACAGTCGCAACAAAACTCATTAGAGTACTATCTCACAAAGTATTATGGAATACGTAAGACTTGTGTGATATTGTAAACTAGCCTTAATTAGTACAACCTTTGCTTTCAATATTTAACACGCTAAATACACATTAGTGTTGAGTAGCTATTATTTTGTTCCAATGTATCACTTTGAAGGGGTGCGTGTTACCTGATAAATGTATAACACATTTATAATGCATTATTAGAAAACACCATTAGGGTGTAAACCTGCTAAATCCATTTTTAACAGTATATGACATTTTGGGACCGTTCAAAAGATATAGAGACGCCGCATCGAGAAAGAAAAAAATTTAATTCATTTTGGGCCTCAATAGAAAATTAGAAAATAAATCAAATATATTTAGGTTTGCTTTTTAAGGTAGGAATATAAAACATTAAAAGTTTTTTGTCTGCCCTGTAAAATTTGTTAGAAGTTAGTTAGCAGGTTTACACTCTAAGGCCGGGTTTTTGAGATGTGGATAAAGTTTAAACTTAGTTTAACGTAGTCTACAACTCGAATTTTTTTGGCGAAATGTGAATTTTTGTATTATTCCAATAACTACCAACATTTTAAGCAAATCTAAGCTGTTCCGTCAAAATTTTGCATATATGTTTTCAGAATAACTAAACCTTCTTTAACTGAGATCTCAAAAAACGATTTCTATATATAAATCGGCAAAGGCAAAACAGTTAAGACTACTTTCCTCCTCTGTTTGTCAACCGATTTGAAAAAAATATACCATTTGAAAGGTATACTTACTAAAATCTGCGGGGCAAAAAAGGGGAAATTCGAAAAACTCATTCTCCAAAACTAAGAGATACCAAGAAATTTAATACTTATCGCTGTTCATTACAAAAATAAGTTGTCAGGTTTCTGGTAGTTTTTTATTATTTGGCTATTTCGAGATTTCTTTGTCATCCCATCCATCAGTTAAACCAATAAACAAAGAATAAAAGGTTATACCAAGTTCGTAACAAATATGAATTCGCAATAAATAAAAATTTGGTACTTATTCGAAACTTTAACGTTTAAGGGGTGAAAATAGTATGTACCTACTTTTGGTACATAAAATTAAAGATGCATCATGCTGGTGAGATCTGTAAAGTGGAACTATTTGGTACTTTTTTGTTTTTCAACTGATACTTGTTGATTTTCCGTTAGAATTACCCAGAAACATTAAATTAAACATGCAATGTCGTGCGTAAATTAGTATCTGTAAGAGGGATCGTTTTGGTACTTTTACATTCTTTAACTGGTACTGATGGAATTTTTATTGTTGTGTGATGACGACAAAATTACGTCAGAATCACATGCGCTTGTGGCTTTTTACATTCCGTCTACTATAGGCTTTACAATACGAGAACTGCAGATGAGCGTGTGTTGTGTTCGGCATCGTAGAAAATTAAGAGACACACATAATTGTTATATAAATTAAAATATGTTGTTGTGTTGCTTTTGAACAGTGCATTGTGAGTATGATGTGTGTATTTTCTTAACCCTGGATAAAACTGAAAAAGTGGGCAGAAAAAAACTTAAATTAACTTAAATGCGTTATTAAATCCTATTAACCTCAAGTTATCTAAAAATCTAATCATCAAAAAAAAATCTAACCATCAAGTTCAGGTTATTGCAAAAGTTTGCTTGAATTTGTAAGACAATTTATTTGTGCAAGTGATTTTGTTCTAATGTTTAAATTGGAGATGTAAAAAAATTGATTTTTTGAGTTTAAGTAGCCATTAACCCAGCAAGGAAAATAGTCCGACGCCCATTGGCTGCAATCGGTTTCCGTCGGCCAAAAATCTGTAACTTTTGAGCCGATAGAAATATTTTTGCAATTTTTATTTTGCTGGAGAGAAGATTTTTTGAGCTTTTCTACAGTTTGAATGAAAATAGCAAGAAAATGTTGCGAGTAATTTCATGAAAAAAGTGTTCTGCAGACAGTTCGAAACAATAAACTATTTGCAATAATATATATGTGGTTAAAGAGGATACTTTTAGCTTTCTGATGGTAGTTAAATCTTTTCAACCCCTCTTAACCCTAGCAAGTCCTATTCCTCGAAAATTCTTATTTAACTAAAATTTAAAACCTGGGAAAACATTTACAGCCAATCCCACAATGTCACACGTTAACGTTCGCATAGAAAATTACATTTAAAACAAAAACAATTTCTTAAATTTGTTTTTGTTTTAAGTGTTATTTTCTATGCGAACGCTAACGTGTGACATCGCGGGATTTGCTGTTAATAACACATCAAGTATACGTAAATAGTACAGTGAAAAATTCTGATCAAATTTACAAAAATTACATTTTTTCCACAATTACCAATATTTTGATCCAGTTTTTTGGAAACCTTTGTTCTAATATGGTTGCTATCGAATAGCAATACAATTTTTTAAACCGCCAATAACAAAAAATTGGACTTTTGGCCGATAAAATTAAATCTATATTGTATACTACTACGTTCATGCGGCATAATTGTGTTTCTACGGTTAATTAAAACAAATTTAAATAAAAGATTCCAAAAATATTTAACGATTCAAACACAACTTCAGGGCATGTTGGTAGTGCAAGGGGTTTTTTTAAGTTACATGAAATTAAGAACTTTCTTATTTTAAATTTTTATATATTTAAATCTAATTGTTTCATGGGTAAAAAAAAAAATTATTTTTTTTGTTGAACATTTAAATTTGGTTAAATTACTGATTACGTTACAAATGACAAACATTTCGTTTTGTTTTCTTTTCTAATTTTTCAGCATGTTTTTAGCAAGAAAATAAATGATTTCTATCAACTACAAATAAGAGTACTTAGAGGAAGATGAATATTTCAAAAACTGGTATACTTGAGTACAAATACATACATACAGTGAAACCTCCCATACGGAACAGTCTTTTTTGGCAACTTAGATTTATATTTGAGGTAATTCCAATAAAATTGGTGATTCCCCTGTTAACACAAAGGTGCATACATACTAATGTGCTGAGGAAGACAAATAAATTGCTTTGTTGTCTGCTCTAAAAATGAATTTTGGAAAATGGATTCTTATCAGCGAGTTCAAATCTTTCGAATTTTGATACCGGGGATTATACCCCATTTGCAAAGTATGCGACTTTAAAAGAACGAAATTTAAACGAAAAGATCAAATGGCTTTTTTATGTATATAAAAGCTTTTACACTGAAGATGACAATAATATTAAAATCAAGCGCAGTGGTGCAGATCAATCAGTCTAAAGACGGCATACATATAGCAATGTCTTATTCTATAAATTCTTACGATGAAGCATTAAAGCAAGTTGCCCGATTGAAGAATTTTCCCAGAGACAAGTTGGTCGCATTTCAACACATCAAAAAACCTTAAAAGTCATTTTCAAACTCAGCAGCTAAAATTAAACCGATCTAAGTTAAAATCTACTCCAAATAAATATTGTCAACCACAATATACGTACTTGTCTATTCATTAAAAATAAAAGATTTAAAAAATAAATGTGTATTTCTCACATTGCCAAACAAAAACACTGCGACGGTGAGTGTTCAGTAATCGGAGGTTTCACTGTATATGTACATATTGACCATTATTCTGTGGTACGAATAAAATGCTTTTTTTGTTCTGAATGTAAAACAAAAAAAAAAAGTAAGTGATGGCAACTATTTTACATTTCTGAACAACATTTTTATTCATTTGTAAGTGATATTTTTCCATTATTTGTTTTAACTCAGTATCAATTTGTTTTCTCTTTAAGTTTCAGTTTCAATTGCATTTTTGTTGGATTTTTTGTTATCGATATTTGTGTTTTTTTTTTCTTTTTTTTTTTTTCAAAAATTGGAAAAGAGTTTAGTAGAAACATGGATCAAAAGATGCACTCACTCACTAACTCATTTGTTGGACTTGTTAGAGGAGAGATTATCAAACAAATTGCTTCATTTATTCATTTTATTTATTCATTCATTGTGTGTCATGCAACTGTTTACAATTCGATTTTAGGGTTTGTGTCTGTCCCTGTCTCTGTATCTGAATATGTTTTAGTTTTTCCAAATTGGGGTTTCTGTGTTGCAACAATAACATTGATATTGATTGCTACCGCCACCCCATTATTTTAAATATTGATGCTGCCGTAATACCTTCAACAAATTGTGAGATATTCTCGTTATTTGTTTTCCATTTTTTTAGCAATGAAATTATTTGGCGCTATCGATGGTTCGTTCGTTGGTTGGCTCACTGTTGGAAAGTTGAAAAGGTAGTGGGTACGACGAGCTGAAGTTGGCTTTAGTTCATGGTTATTTTTTTGTTTGTTTTATTATGGATTCAGATATAAAAACATTTTAGTTGCATAAATATAAAATGCTTTAAGCTATTGAAAAATGCTTGTTCAATATTAAAGTCATGAAGATATTTGCAAATGTTTTTTGTTTGTTTTTGGAACTTATTCAAAAATTGATTGTTCAAAACAAAACGGAAATGAATTGGCGGAGCACAATAAAGAGGAGAAAGTTCAAAAAAGAAATGTAGAAATTGGCATTCAAATAGACGATTATAATATAAATTAAATTCTCCTGATAAAATCTTTGAAAAAAACTTAGTAGATCTTAGATAAATCTGCTAATTTTAAGCAAAAAATGAAACCAATACTTGAATAAATAAAATTACGACTTGCTGAAATTGAAAAAATTATGATTATTTTAAAATAAAAAAAAATGTATTTAGTTTTAAATAAGAATTTATTTAAAAAAAAAAAAAAAATAATAGCACTTCCTGTATAAATGATAATATTGCCATTTAGTTATACCTCTGTTTTATTTTTGGCCAAATTCCCTGAACACTAAGTCTAGACTTTTAGCTGTATAAGTTTGGCTGTTCATACAATTTTTTTTAAGCGGATGCAAAACAAAAACAAATCAGCAAAATCCCATTATGTAATTTTACTGTTTGTATTTAGTCTTGTTGGTAAATTAAGGAAACACCCAAAAGAATAAACACGTCTTATACAAATGAACCTAAAAGGAGGAAAAATAAAAAAATTCCAGCAAGAAATAAAAAAAGAAAGAAAAATATGTGCAACAAAGCGTTAAATTAAATTGCATTTTCCGGACACTCAGGGTGTTTGTTGCTCATAAATTACACATAATATGCAACACACACAAATACAACTCTCCGGCCCAAAAACACACATAAACACTCTGGGGTTACACAACAAAGGGATTAAAGCTTTCCTTGAACTTTTGCAACATTAAAAAATAAAAATGTTTTTAAAAGAAGGAATTATATTTTTAATTGGGTTGAAATTTTTTAATTAAATTACAATTTGTTCGTAAAGTCGACGTGCATTTCACTTATAGTAGTAGATCCTTGGGAATTTAAATGAACGTAATTAAATGTTATAAAATTTGTTTAGTTTCACAAAGGCTTAGCTATAAATATTCGCTCGGAGTAAGTTTAGAGAGTCTGTTGCCATGCAAAATATTTAACCTAATGTTTACTTATGTATATATGTATGTTGCTCCATAAGTCTTACTCCGAAATGATATTTGTAGGTCAGTTTAGTAATATTGTGAGCTTATTGTACGGTTTTTAATGTTTTATACCAATAAATTGTAAAACTGATACAACGGATCAATTTATACTGATTTACACATACACATGTGTACACATTTCTATACCAAATTTCATGTTCCTAAGAAAAATAATGTCCTATTTCCAAATCTAATGAGATTGAGATTTTCATTTTCAAATCAAAACAGTTTTTTATCAAGGGGCCCTTTTTTGGAAGTCGTATCACACATCAACCTTCCGTTAGTCGCAACCAATCTGAGTGATACAAGTGACGAATTTTATTCTGTTTATACCCTCCATCAAGTTTGCCATTCCGTGTGAAACTTTTTTATCAATCATCTCAGACCCCAGAAAGTATACATATTGTGGCTCCTTGGGTAATTGTAAGTCAATTTAGCCATGTCCGTCTGTCTGTCTGTCAGTCTGACCGTCTGTTGAAAACACGGTTACTTTCGAACAACTCAAAAGAAGAGAACAATTTTGGTTTCAAATTGCTTATAGTTATCCTAAGCAGTAAAGGATTAAAATCCCAAGATTGGTTCATAATTTGCCAAAGGCCCCATAAAGATGCCATTGAAATAAAATTTGGTTCGTTACAAAAGACACTGTTAAATTTCGTAAAGATCGGTCAATAATTTACTATAAGCCCCATATAAAGCCTACTCTTCGAAAACAGTTTAGTACACCTTAAACCGTAGTAAATAATGCTTCTGCAATAATAATTGGTACGTCACAGTTTTATAGGACTACAAATTAGACTGTCAAATTTCGTGAAGATCGGTCCATAATTTACATAGCCTCCACATACTGCCCACTCTGGGAAATTATCGAAATACGCCTGAAGCCGTAGCAGACATAGATATTGCAGTCAAATTTGGTCCAATTAAGCTTCATATGGCCAGAAATAATACCATACAATTTTGTAATAATCGGTCAATAATTTAACTTAGGTCTCATATTAAGCAGCCTTTTGAAAACCACTTTAAAACTATAAAACGCTGTAACAAATAATTTAGGGTTTTTAATATCAAAAATCAGTCCACTGACTTTTGTGACGGCTGGTTCAGAATTTACCAAGATCCTTTGTAAATTCCCTCCTCGAAAATAATTTCAGTTTGGCTAAAGCTGTTACGAATCATGATATTTTACTCAAATTTGTTTTATATTAAAGTTTTATATGACAGTTCTAGTCAAAAACTGTCTCATTGTCGGTCAATTATGTTTCGTAGGTCTAAAACACAACCAATTTCAATACTAACGTCCGTTTTTATAAAGATTAACTGCCTGTTTTTAGAAAACGTAAACAAGTGAGTGAGTGAGAAATTACATTGAAAACAACAATAAAAAACGAAAATTTGTTTTTGTTTTCAATATAATTTCTCACTCACTCACTAGTTTACGTTTTCTAAAAACAGGCAGTTATTTATAATTTATAGATCCCATATAAGGCCCACACCTTAAATATTCCAACTGTCGGTAGAGGGTATTAAAGATTTGGCACAGCTGAATACAGCACTTTTACTTGTATTGTCCTAGAATTTGTTATCTATTTTCTGACATAAACATATTTTTATTTTTTGTTACATATTTTCATCATAATTTTTGGTAAGAAAATTACTGGATAAATAAAAAATGTTCTTGGCATCACGTCTAGGTCACCTCGTAATAAAATTTTTTCACAAAAGAATGGCGAAGGCGCCAAGACGCTTATGACAATTAACTTTCGCTCAAAAATATAATTGACATTAGTCTTACGTTCTTATTATAAATTTTTTTGCAAGATTTACATTTAATCAAATTATGGCGTTTTGGGAGTAGCGTTGACATTAACAACACTGTCCCTGTGTGAGGTTATGCAAATCTGGTCGATTTCAACTCTTCTAAGAACCTGTACTTTTCAGTAATGCAAAGACGTAAATCCGTTAAAACTGTTTTATCAATTACATAAGAGATTATGATTTGATGTTCCGGGTATGAAGATTTAATCTCATGTTAGCTGGACTGATCATATCTTCAAAGTCTCAAAGGTTGTTTTACACGATGCAAGACAAACTTTACTCACATCGATTTGCTTATTATTTATATTTCTTAAATGTCGTGGAAAATGGAATACAACTTTCATTTTCGAGCCGGGCCTTAAAATTATGGGTTTAAGTTACCCGACCGTGTGCAAGAGAGGGTTAAAAAGCTAATCGGTGATAAATTAGGGTATTCAACTCTATTGATACACTGGAGCATCGACGTAATGGGGATAACGTAACCCTATTCTACCGTTTATATAATGGCCATTGCTCTGATGAAATCAGAAAACTTGCACCTTAACCTCGATCTATCTTGCCTACAACTCGTTTTTCATATAGAGCTTATCAGTAATTGATGATTGTATGAATCGCACAACACATTAAAGAGAGATTTTGTTGTTTAGCAGTACCTTTGTTAAAAAAAAAGTTTGAAGAAATTAAAAAATAAAGAAATTGTATTTACATTAAAAAAAAAAATTGTAAAGTGCAACAAATTAAAATATCGATGCAAAAAAAGTAATATTTTTTTATTGTTGTTAAAGTGGTGCAAAAATATTGACCATTGCTCGTAAGTTTTGTGTTATTTAAAGAAAAAAATAATGAAAATTCTATAAAATATTTTATAAAAAATTGCGACCTACGACAAACAATTACTACGATATTATGACAACCTACGATTATAATATGATTACAATAATCATATTTAAATCATAATGTGATTCTTTCAGATATGTTATGATTACTTTTAACCATAACATAATTACGTTGTAGAATAATATAATTACTTCTTAGCTTGTTATGATAAACATGATAAGATTATGACAACATTGAATAATAATAGGATTATGATTATGGGAAAAATACTATGATGTAATATTATGACTACAATCATGAATCTTATCATAATATGTTGCTCTTAGAATATGTTTACCACACAATGTTAATTCTTTGCGTGTACGATCTTCCTCGTTCCGGCATAATGCAAAGCATTTTTACAGGTCAACCCCTGAGTGCTGTTCCTATTAAAAAAAAAACTATTGAAAATCACTTCTTATAGAATATGTGGGTAATGATAGAAAATTGCTTTCGTAAAACTTTTAAGTAATTTAAAAGGTCACCACAACATAGCTCTTAAGTTGACCACAGGTCCAATATAATCTGCTGGTTTTATAAGGAAGCATATAATCGGCTTTGTCCCACTATACTATCTCACATTATAGTAGTGGTTGGAGAAAAATCCTTGACACCGAAAACTAACAACAATCGTTAGTTCGAAAGCCTAATTCTCTTTTGAAAATATACAACTGGAAGTTCAATAAAATCGCTTATTTGATCCTGCATTGTTTTCGATTTGAATCGCTCCTTTTAACACAATGCTAGTGTCATAAACAATACAGCGTTCAATGTTTCAATAACATCTCAAGGAGACGCAATGCGCATAAGTTTTCCTTTTTGTATGCAGATTTTTTTTCTGCAATCAAAATCTTTTGAAAAATGCGTGTTATGCTCAATAACTAAAACATACATACACACATTCAAAGACATCTAAACTCTTTTAGTTTTAAAACAAAACTATACCGAGAATATACATAATTCTTATTAATTATTTTTCAACGCTATTGTAATTGCAAACAGTGCTGCCAGTTTTTGATGATACAAAATAAAATTTTTTTTAAAAAATAGCTTAACAAGCATCACTGATTGATGCCATTCATGCCACTATTGTTGTGGGAGTCGTTGCCGTTGTTTTTTGTATTGACAAAGTGCAGATACAGTTTATTGTTAACAAACAATAAAGAGCTATTGTTTATATGAGCTGTTTTTATTAAGAACAATTTTCTTACAAAAATTTTCACACATTTTTCACAAAAACACACACTCCCACAAACAAAAAAAATAATCTTTTTAAATGCAGGCAAGAACGTTTTTTTTTGTTTCTTTCCTTTTGCATACTGAAACATCTTCTAGCACATAAAGCCATCTTTCTTTCTTTCTTGACAAATTTTCTTTTTGGTGGTTTTATTTTATTGTTTCATCTTTTTGTGTTCGCTGTTTTATGGTTTAATTTTTTGTTTCGTTAGAAAGTGTGCAAATTAATGGCAAAGCGGGGGATTCCGCCTGTCAGTGGGTAAACTGGTAGATGTATGTATGTGTGTTTTTAAAACCACACCCCAATTGTGGAGAGGGTATTGTGCGTTTTTGCTGATGTGTGTAACACTTAAAAAAATGTAATACCGGTCGACTTAAAATCACTTTTGAATCGATTTAACGATGTCCGTCCGTCCGGCTGGCTGTCAGACCATATTACATTGTGCGCAAAGTACAGATCGCAATTTTGAAGATAATTTGATAAAATTTTGTGCAATTCACTGACCAATCGAACACAAAAGAAATGGGCTATTGGAGAAAAATGTGTATTACGAACAAACAAACAGGTTTCGGAAACCAGATCCCTAATTTAATCAGAACACATCCCGTTCTAGTAACGATAAAACAGGCAAATGCAACACACATTGCGACGGTGCTTAATGCAGTCAAAAGAATTGGATACCCTTCTGTCACCAATGAGAACCTTTGCCCTCTCCTGCACGCGGCCGAAAAGCACAAATAGACTTTGAATCACCGACCAACAAATGAGAGTTTTATTCCGTTTGCGGTTGGATATATGTTTTTTTTACATGGCCTCTACACAAATTTCTTTCCGGAATAGTCTTTTTGCTCAAAAACTGTCTTTTTATGTTGGTATTTAGATTAAATTCGCCTGAAAAATAATTTTTGCAGCATTTTGATATAAAAAATTGGTGGCGATAACTTTTGTAGCTGCTATGACATGGCAAACTTTGTACTGGTAGGCCCAGAATTGACCATATGTCGAAAACCTTTTAAGACGAACAAACCTCATATAGAAGTGGATATTCAAATAATGGTTGGTTCAAAAGTTTTTACATGAATCTTTACCTCATAACATAATTTTTTTTGATTGGCCATGAGCCCCAAAGAGGCTTCACTCCAGAAAATTTGTCTTTATATGCTGTGGTTTAGGGTATAAAATAATCGGGCTTGACCGACTACACTTTCTCACTACTTTGTTTTATTATTTTTTACAACAATGAACATGTGATATTTTTCTGTTTTGATAAATCCCAATTAGCAATTTTACTGGAAATCAAGTGCAAAACACTTCATTTCAATAGCATCCTCCAGTAAAATGGGAATTTGAAATCAAGTAAAATATTTTGAAACTTGAATAGCATATAAAAATATTTTTGAACTCAAGTTTATTTCCAGTTACATTTTTAGCACTTTAAATTTTATTTTTGAGTGCTTATTGGGATGTAAAATTGGTTGTTCTTCTTTTAAAGCAATGAAAAAAATCAAGATGATAAAACCAATCCAATAAAGTACTTCTAAAAAAAAAAAAAAAAAACGGACGTCAACAACAAAACTTCAACATTGTAAATCATGTAGAATAAGTAAATTTTTGGACTTCATTTTTTATTTTCTGGTTTGTTGATTTTATTTATTGGTTACACGTGCTGCATCAGATTATTCTACGATATTTATCATTAAAAATTTCTTTCCTTCACTCCACTTTTTAACGTGTTCTTAGCTTTTTCGTTTTGTAATATTGTTTCGTTTTTTAAACATACTTTTGTTTATTTTACTGCAAATTGCACATGCACGAACTTGAAAAAAACAAAAGAGTAATAATTTCTGTTATAAAATTAAGTACAAAATTTCGCAACAATTTCGTGCGAATACTTTAAACTGATGCAACAACAAGAATAAAACTTTTGGTCAGTCTCATCTCGTTTAAGACTTGTTCAAGTCAAAGTTTATGTAAAAGATTTCATTGGTAATTATTATGGATGCGATTACCAAATGCAAATGGGTGTTTTTGTCGATAGTCTAAGAACGATGTCGACCAATTACACAATGCTAGTTGAAAAAATAGACAAGCCGGGCACATAGCGTTTTAACATAATTCGGCTACGCTGAATCCAGTGGTCCTCGCCGTTTTTTTTAGATTTGCTCTGGTTTTCGAGATATACCGTTGTTTCGAAAATGGAGGAGGTTGCAAAACATATGTTCGCGTAACTCAAAAACGTTTTAGTTTATTGAAATTACTAAAGGACTGTTTTTGAGTTAGGCGAACATATGTCGTGCAACTTCCTCCATTTTCGAAATAACGGTATTTCTCGTAAACCAGAGCCAATCTGAAAAAACTGCGGGCACCACTGGATTCAGCGTACCCGAATTATGTTTAAAAGCCATGTGCCTAGCTTGTCACGCAAAAAAGTGTCAATTTCTTGCACAGTGTTATCTTTCCGAATCATTTAACCTGCGTTAAAATGGCAATGATTTGTTTTTGCATATTATTGTTTTTTTTTGGTGAAAAGGCATGTTTTTGCATATTTTGACATTTTTAAGTAATTTTTTTTAATTTCCATATTATAAAAATTCTTAAAAAATGTTTAAATATACACAAAAGACCCCATCCAAATAAATCTTAAAATCAATAAATAAATTCTTTTGGAGCTTTGATTTAAATACAAGATTTTCAAGATTTCGACAAAAGATCCTTCTATATTAAACCGATGCAGCACCTTACATGGTTAAGGCTTCCAAAGGGGTTTAAATTAAATAACAATAGACTGATTCTTTATATTTTTGTTTTTAGTTAAATTAAAAAAACGTTTTTTATGGATATTTTGTAGTTTTAAGTGCATATTTTTTATTTTTTAGTGCATATTTTCGATTTTTTAGTGCACGAAAATCTCATCCCTAGTAATTATGTATGTATGAATTTCCCCTTTGCTTTATATGTTTCTTATTAAGAGTCAAAAAAAATGCCATTGTAAACAAATTTAATTTGGTTTAATAACAAAAAAAAAAAAATGTTTTATGTAATACTAGAGTCCGAACTTACGGTTTGGTGTCGGATTTGGGCAAAAATCTATGTTTTTTGTTAAATAACATTTTCGCCAAACACTTAACTTTGTAAGAAGAATTGTGCACATGTTGATGTAGCTTAGCAATTTAATTTATTTATTTATGTATTTTTTGAAACTACATATATTAAAATAAATATGAACTAGATAGAGCAGAGTACACTTTTGTTGACAGTTTAGTTGCGCTGAGTCCGAATCTGTACTCAGAATTTCTCCATCGCATCATGTTATCTTATCTTAATGTTAAAAAAAACCTGTTCTTTTACTAAATTTCAGGACGTTATAACTCAGCGAATTCTACTTTATTTATAAAACCTGATATGTCGTCAGAAAGTCCTACCAATTACCTCAAAAATAAATGTTTACATTTGTCCCTTCTTGTTATTTCTCTGAGATATCTTAACCTGATATTAAATTGAAAAATCCGGGTTTTCGCAATATTTATGATAGTTTCGTTATTTGAATTTTTTTGTGATTTGTTATTATATTCTGTTGTAATTGTTTTTATAATTTTGACTTGATTTTTGTGTTTTTTTTTATTTTTTTAAGATTTTTTTATATCACAAAAATTTCAAAAGATTTTGTTATTCGTGCTTAATTCCCAGTTTTTATCATTGATAAAAACACTTGAAATTTATTGTTGATGGGATAAGCTATTCCTATGCGCATTTCACTGGTTGCTTAGGCCAGATCATCAGGAAACTTCATCCATAAAGATTTTGGAAAAACTAAAGATATTAAACCAAATAAAACTGTTAAGCGTATAAGACTTATAGCAACAGTTCTACTTGTAACAATATCAAAGTTTAAACAAAACACATCAACAATAAACAGTGGGTTTATCTCATCTTACATTCCCCACACAAAAATCACAAAAATATATAAAAACTGAATAAATATCTTAAAAACAAAATATAGAAATATAAAAAAATATAATTATGACTATTCAAATCTTATTCTTATAGCGCTCTTGTATCAGAATTAGTCCTGCGGTAACTCTTATCCTAAGGCGGGTGTGGCCACTATGACTTTCGCTAGATGGTTTAGGTGAAGTACAATAATTTTTTTTAAATTTTACCGAATATTTCGGGATTATAAATATTGAAAAAACAAACATTTACTAGAAAAAATGGAGAAAATCGTGTTTAAACTTCATTTAGTTCTTTGCAAATGTTTGAAATTACTTTTTGGCATAAATAGTTAATCATCGAATGAAATTGAAATCGATGGAGATTTTTGGTTAATTTTTTTTTAATGAACGTAGTTTTTTTTATTTTAAAAGTAGTTCTGGCGAAAATAAAAGGTACTCAAAGTATGAAGTATATAAAAGAGAATGAGCTTTTTTAAACATAGCTTTGTAAGTATGCGTCAGTTTAATTTAGTCTTCCAGAACATGACATACCTATAAGAATTAAAGCTCAGCCAGCCGGGAGTAACAGTAACCTTACCGTAAAAAAGTAAAGCTGAAGGTCCACACCAGAGAATGACAAAAGTATCATTTTAAGTACTCTTTCAATATTAGTGAAAAAACATGTATGGACATGCATGAGTAAAGATCAAAACCATACACACACATACCAATACCTATAACAAGCTAAAGTTGAATATGTATAGGTATACGCTGCCAATGTGTATTTGCATATTCATTCTTCTTTTTGAATGTACATGCAGATATAAATAAAATTTCTGTTAGCTATCTGCAATACCCATATAAGTATGTGTATTACCGTAAGTATAACGTAAATATACAGAGCGCGAGAGAGAGCAGAGATGGCAAATGCAATTTTAAAAATTTATTCAGAAAAATATCAAGATTATTTTAAAGCATTTTAAGATTTGACTAAGCTGTTTTATAACTCGAGAACTACTCAACCTATTTACAAACCAATACATGCGTCGGAAAAGGGTACTTTTACCGAGAAAACTATCTAACAGATCTTTATGAAATTTAAAACATAGATAGATCCATATTTATATGGACACATAAGCTTTGTATTTTTTAGAAAATAGGACTAGGAGGGAAGCTCGGGGGTATTTTCTGCCTCTGCAAAACCATCCAACAGATTTTAATTAAATTTAAAACATAGAAAGGGGCCTACTTATATGGACACATAAGCTATATAGTTTTTTTAAAAATAGAACTAGGAGGGAGATATGGGGTATTTTCTGCCTCCCCAAAACTTTCTTAAAAATTTTAATGAAATTAGAAATATAGATACACAGTAGCTATGTATTTTTTTTTTTTTTTTTTCAAACTAAGACCACGAGGAGCAAATTACATGTACGTTTTGGATCGAATATTAAAAAAATTTTGTTAAACAGCAATTTTGACATACATACATGCAGAATAACATGTGACCTAAAAAGTTGACAAGTCAGATGTAAAAAACATGTCGCAAACGCTATAAAAACCAATGTAAATAAATGTATTGAGTGGTTGTTTCACTCTTTCTTATTAGCACAACATACAAATCAATACTAACATGCATACATAAAAAACAATATATTCCATCTCGTGTCGCCCACCTATACTATGTGCGTGTGACAGCGACAAGTGCAGAAGTGCAAAGAAATTATGCGGATGCGTAAAGGTTTTTTAAATGCAAAAATAAAAATATCGTAGAGCCAAAACAATTGTTCTGCATATTTTTTTAAATGCACGCCAAATTCGTAGAATCAAGCAAAAAATTTGTTGATTTTACGCCTGTCACCGAAATTATATAAGTATATTGATTCCTAAAAGTTGTAAACATTTAAAACTGATATTTTTTTTTTAATATACATATGAACATATTTTATATTGTCAATTTATTAAAAATATTAATTAATTGACTGAAATTAAATAATAATTGAAGCACAGCCGCGAATAACGTTGTCAGTGATAATATAATACAGTAGACGCTCAGAAATTTGAACCTTCAGAAATTCGAATTTCCAGAAATTCGAATCAGTAATTTCATTACATTTGGCGCTCTAGAATTAGAATCCAAATTTCGAATTTCCGAGCGGTTTTTTTCGTTTTTATTGTAAATATTCAGATTTTGACAATTTAGTCTAACCAAATACAAAGTAAAAAGGGGAATCCCATTTTAATAGATGATTTACAGATCTTATTGTTGTTGTTAGAGTTTAAAAGTCAGTTTTTTTGTGTTTGTATTATAAATACTCAAATGAACTGAATTGCTATTTTTTGTTATATTTCGTTAAGTTTTTTTTAAAGTTTTTATGTTAAATAAACTAAAATTAACAAGAAACGAAGTTTTTTATATCTTTATGGTCAAATTTACCTACATTTTTTTATAAAAATACCGTCCAGAAATTCGGAAATTCGAATCGCCCTAAAAACAAAGAGGTTCGAATTTACGAGCGTGTACTGTAATGTATATTTTATTCATTTACCTCTGGTAATTAAAAATAAAATAAAGTAATTAAATTGAGCAAACTACCAAATAGTCCCATTTCATCATAGTTTGTTAGAAAAAATGTGTAATTACGCGGTTTTGCATTAAGAAAATAAACACACTTGTAGTTACTTCCCTTTGTTTTTTGTTAATAAAAGCGTCACTTTTGATCGAAGAAGTGTCCAGACATGTATTTTAATGGCATTCATAAAAATCAATCAAAAAGCTGAATTTTAATTTTTTGTTAGTTACGACTTTTTGCGTTTTAGCTAACGATATACACATGCTTGTGTAATTGTGTTTTTGCTTAATGTTTAACGGTAAAACAAACAAGTGTGAGTATAACATGGGCATGCAACAATTTCTATAGAATCTACAACATTGATGTCAAAAAAATTTTGCAACTCTACTGATCAGAGAATTTTAAAGTACAGCAAACACAAAAAACTAAGCGCAAATATTTTTATTAACATTTAATCACAATAAATGGTTTTGTCTGGAAATAAATTTAAAACATATTAAATTTTCATACTTAATTTTTTAAACTGATTTAAAACTTTGACTTTAAAAATTTTTTCAAAACAATATGTATTAAAAATTTCCTCATTTTAGGTAAATCAATTAAAAAAATAATTTAATTCAGTGTGAACTGCTATAATGTTTTGCAAATTAAAGCAAGAATTGTATCAAAGAAAACTCAAATAAAATCTTCTACATGTATGTAAGCTTTTATGACAGTTTCGTAAAGCCAATAAAATTATTTTTTTTTTTTAATTTTACCATAATTTATTTTACACACTGTAGTTGTTAAAATATAAACGCAGTTACCATACACATGCACTTGTCGCTGTCACACCCGCAAAGCATAGATAAGTGGCACGAGAAGGCATACATGGCTTTTTATGTATGCTTGTAAGTATGGATTTGTATGTTGTGCTAATAAGAAAGAGTGAAACAACCACTCAATACATTTATTTACATTGGTTTTTATAGCGTTTGCGACATGTTTTTTACATCTGACTTGTCAACTTTTTAGGTCACATGTTATTCTGCATGTATGTATGTCAAAATTGCTGTTTAACAAAATTTTTTTAATATTCGATCCAAAACGTACATGTAATTTGCTCCTCGTGGTCTTAGTTTGAAAAAAAAAAAAAAAAAATACATAGCTACTGTGTATCTATATTTCTAATTTCATTAAAATTTTTAAGAAAGTTTTGGGGAGGCAGAAAATACCCCATATCTCCCTCCTAGTTCTATTTTTAAAAAAACTATATAGCTTATGTGTCCATATAAGTAGGCCCCTTTCTATGTTTTAAATTTAATTAAAATCTGTTGGATGGTTTTGCAGAGGCAGAAAATACCCCCGAGTTTCCCTCCTAGTCCTATTTTCTAAAAAATACAAAGCTTATGTGTCCATATCTATATGGATCTATCAATGTTTTAAATTTCAATAAAATCTGTTAGATAGCTTCGGAGAGCAGAAATTGCCCCTTTCCACCCCTCGTGGTCCTATTTTTTATAAAAATATAGAGCTTATGTGTAGTTTTACATAGGCAATGCTGATGACAAATTTATTTTATGTATCATAAAAAATATTTACATAGTCCCATACCTGCCAAGTGATCAAAGCACAATTTTGCTAAAAAAAAATTTTTTCATTTTTACACAGAAGTGCCAAAAATACTGAAGGTATTTTTTTTAACATGGATATTTTAAATGTATGGCAGATACCCAAAACACATTCATGGTTATTGAATAATATCTGCATAACATTCATGTATTTTTGTTTACTAAATATGGTTGCGTGCAGATATTGCCGTGCATAAGTATAAGTAATAACCATACTTTTTGCGTTATAAATATGTGCATACACAATAACGAAAAGCGTGGGTAAATACCTCTGTATATTATTCTTATGGGTACTTGTTGTCATTCTCTGGTCCACACCATGCGTTTATGCGTCTGTCCTTTTTATGCATTTGACAAAAAAGTTGAATCAGTGTAAATGCATATGACAAGTTACACACCAAAATGCATAGAATGCATAGACGTATGAACGCATCAAAGTAGGTTTTCTTTCTACTTTTGTATCCGTCGCACACTGGTTCATATTTTGAGAAGGCGGCCAAAATTATTTTTTTTTTTGTTCTCCGATTTTAAAATTTTTTTATTCATGTGAAAGTAAATACTAGTGAACCTCGGGAGCCAAAAAATTAAAACCCTATTTCAACTATTTCATTGAGAACAGGGTGGTCCGAAATGGACTTTCTCAATATTTGGTTATAGTTTTGAATTTCTGAGTAAATTTTTGAAGTTGAAATGCTCATAACTTTTTTGTTTTTTAAGATTTTTTGACAGAATAAGTTTTGTGTATTAGTTTATTTTATTAGCTATACGTGGTTTAAAGCATTAAACTCTGCGACCTCTAGAACTTTTTAATTTTTTTTTTTTTTTTTATGTCAAAATTTCCCGGAAATTTCCTACTTTATAGAGCATAAGTCCTGAGCGTCAAAATGCGTCAAAAAAAAACCTATACTCTCTTGTAGTCCAGAATCTAACCTACATTTCTATACCCCATTGTACGCACGTCTGGATACGACCTTGCGAACTACAGCAATTTCTGTGACCCAAGGTAAGATATTCGGTTCAAAAAATAAGTCCTGCAAGGAAAAATTACTGAAATTAAAGAAGGTGAATCTTAAAGAATTTTCGACAAATAAAGCAGTTCAGGCCACATAAATTATCTAGCACGTCAGGTTATCAATTAATTTGGAGATGGTAAAGGTATTGCCATTGTTATGAACTTATTGTGGGTGAACGGATGCTGCAAAACGAATAGGCGACATAAATAGACTAACACGTTAGATTTCTGAGTAAGTTAAAAGGTTACACATAAGTAAATAGCCGCAACATAAACTACATAGTTTAATTACCTGAAAATTGCAAATTAATTTAAAAAAATGGAAGAACAGGTAAATGGTAAAAAAACTAGCACGCAGTTATATTTTACGTGAAAATTACCTACATGTTACCAGTTAATTTATTGCCGGTATGTTATCCTTTTAAAAAGTGTGAAAACAGGGGTTTTTTATGTTTCAAAGAAATGCTAATAAAAGATTAAATTTGTATTTAAAAAAGGGTTTTTATGTTTTAAAGAAGCAGTAACAAAAGATCATTTAAAAAAACTTCTATCAAGAGTATAAAAGTGCATGCATTCATAATTTTACCTTCATTATTGTTTAAACAATGGCTAAGTTCAGTTATAAAGTTCTCGCAGATATATATTTTCAACAGAAAGATGAAAAAGATTTTGTGTTACACATAATGAATAATCCATTTTTTAAATTATGCAACGAACAAGAAATCAAAATTCATAAGATAAAAATTAAAAATTTTTCATTAACATTAAGAAAACGGTACCTGAAATGTTCTAGAAACAAGAAAAAGTTTTATTTACACAACGAAAAATGGCTAACAAATGATCTGATTTTTAAGAAGCTGTCAATAACCGCTAAGGAAACTGGAAAAGTGGGTCGGCCCGCAAAACAAATTGACAATTGCAGTGAAAGATCACGAAGACGCAAGCTAGCAAATATCAATGAAGAAATTTCTCATAGTATGATAAAGGATTCATTTCTGCATCAAATTCAACCAACGCAAAATAAGAAAACAAAAATTGCAATAATTGAAAAAATAGTGGAAGCGAGCCCTAAACGCACAAAGAGGATTTTAAAAAGTATGCCTACACCAACTGAAGAAATGAAATTTACTCCAGAAGAAGCATTTGCACTATTTTTGGATTTAAAACTGACAAAAAATCAGTATACAGAACTGCGAAAGCGAACCAATGAAAAAAACTGTGGAATCTTTCCAGCATATCGAGATTTAGTTTCTGTCAAAAAAGAGTGCTTACCTTCACATTAAATTCTTAAATTGGGTTATGATTTGGAATTTGGCCCGTTAGGCGAAACAGTGAGAAAAAACAAAGAAAATGTGGAAAAAAGGAAACAAACAAAAAAACAAATTCAAGAAAAATACCTTCACCTAGGCCTTATAATTGATCAGCCAAAACAAGGAGAAGGAAATTCAAATGATGGAAACACTGCAAGGAGATTCTTTTCCGATCCAGAAACTGCAGCATCTATCACAGGAGTACATTTTGAATTAATAAGACGATTCCAGATCATTTTACAAGTTATATCATGTAGCAGAAAGATAAATGCAAAAAAATTTGGGCAGTATGCAAATGAAACAGCAATTCTTTATAACAAAAAATACTCTTGGAGACATATGCCAACCACAGTTCATAAAATTTTATATCATGGGGAACAAATAGTTCAACACAATATGCTACCAATTGGAGATCTATCTGAAGAAGCGCAAGAAAAAAGGAACAAAGACTACAGATTCTTCCGCGAGCATAACACAAGAAAAATGTCCAGATGTTGTACTAATGAAGATCTTATTACTATTTTGTTGTGCACATCAGATCCATATATGTCCAGTATTCGACAAAAATGGAAATCAACCTCAATCGAATTAGAGGAAGAAGCTAAACAACTTCTCGAAAATGAAACCCAAAGCTATTTAGAAGAAATTTTTACTAATATTGTTTAATTTAAAATTGTTTATAGATTATAATTTGTTTTTGTTTTAAGTATATATTTGTATTAATGTATAAAAATAAAATACACATACATCTCTAACCAAAAATAAAAGTTGAATTACCTAAAATGTTATCGATAGCCAATAATGCTATTTGGGAATTTTTTAAAATATTCCTTTTCAGTTTTATCCTTATAACAACTCGTCTTTCCTAAAAACGCCAACCTTTGGCCCCTGTGAATATTGGGACTAAAAAATTTACAGGGGCCAAATATTGGCATTTTCTGACAGGATCTAAGTTATACAATAAAAAATAAGTATCAGTTGTAAAATACAAGAGAAATAATCATAAATTATAAAAAAATCATATTTGAAATATTCAACTTTTACACCGAAATTCAACAAAAAAATGAAAATGCATTTTAAACTCCCCATAACTTTTGCTCCTATCAGTCGAATTTTACGTTTTATAGCGCAAATTAAAGCCTAACATCGCACCTATCGAGCAAAAAAAATCGCATAAAAAAATACCGATCCAGTCAAAAGTTATGGAATTTTGACCGCCTTCTCGTAAAATTTCCCACTGTGCGTCGCATGTGTGGTGAATAAAAGTCAGCTGTTATTGATGGCCATGGATGACAAATCATATTTTATTTTCAATGTTATCGATAAATATGTTTGTGTGGTGGATTACTTTTTACTATTTTTTTGCATTAAAAAAGGTTTTTAATAAAAGAAAAAGCTTTTGTAACAAAGATTGTATAAGCTTTAATGAAAAAAATACATAAAAATTCATTTTAAATACAATTTTTATATTTTGTATTCTCTTTATCGATTTGTATTATATTTATCGATTACTTTTAAGTACTGAGTACCATCACTGTAGTGTTTATTATTATTTTAAAAAACAAGTGCTATGGAGGAGAAGCTTATTAATGCCGTGAAAAATCACGAATATTTATTATAAATAATTTTATAATAATTTATTTATAACAATAAAAGCTTACTCCTTACATATGTACTTATGTATGAATTTCATAAATTCTTTTTAAATCTAAATTTTACTTCCCATTTTGCCAAAATTGTTTTTATTTGATAACAATTTTAACACAACAGCTGATCCAAAAAATAATACGGCGCATTAAACGCATGGCATGTAACTTGAATTTAGAAACGCATAAAATGCACAAAAAGTATCATACGCATCTAAGCATGAACGCATGGTGTGGACCTTCAGCTTTAGACTAATCCAATCTATTTCTTACAGATTGAGACGTAACATCTTACTGCTCACTACAATATGTTGTGAACTGTTGAGCATGGTTCCCACATAAAAACAACTCTACAAAATTTGCAAAAAATCGTATCTATTGTATAAATACTAAATTTAAATCTGAAATTCGCAAGTTTTTCGTTGGCAAGTCGATAACTGACTATATATACGATTAAATGGACTGCTAACATAAAATCGTGCTTACCAAGATTATATTTTCTTAGTAGTTACATTTATATAGGGTTCCCAGTTTTATTTTATACCTTTTCCCCCATTTTCGACTTTTTATCCCCCGAAATCCCTAAAATAGCTTTTTACTTTTCCCAAAATAGATTTAGTTGTGTTATCCCAATAAAAAATTTTACCATTTTGCGTAGTACATTTATAAAAATAAGCGCACAATTATGCGCTACGCAATAAGACATACAGAAATGCAGTAAAGTAAGTGCAATAACTCTCAACAACTTTTATAAAAAAAAAAAATTAAGTTTCAAGTGCCACGGTATTCCTTTACTATGAAGCAGGTTTTTAAGGGTGAATACTAAAAAATAACTGTATGAAAACATTCAGTGTGTAAAGCTGATCGTTACATCCAACAATTTTTTTATGCGCTGAATAATGCTCTTTATGTGTCAAAAATGTATTGCTTCAAAGTGGGAACTCGCCATATAAAATTCATGTCTTCCGTAAGCGCAATGGTAAGCGTTGGAAGCTCCATTTTTATTGGGATGTTATTAAACTTAAATTAATTTGTATTTTGCATACTACATACTATTACGTTACTTACTCTTACATTACCTTAACGTAACTCTTTTTATAAACATGTGTAGGTACTGTGTACAAACTAAAGGGCTGCATGAACAACTTCATTCATGAACATACTGAAATGCTTATTCACTGAAAGTCGTGTTCGAATAAAATTGTGATTACCGAACAAACTGTTGTTTTATTCATGCTGCTATGAACACATTTCGTTTCATATCGTAAACACACAGAGGTTGTTCAATGAAACGGGCTTTGTTTCATAGTTTTCATTCTCTCTCATTTATTTTTATTAATACTCAATAGCAATGTTGCCACTTCAGTAAATTCATATAATTATTTGCATGCGTTGCCCATGTGTAATTTAAATTTTAACAAATATGTAGATATACCTATACACATATATGTGTAGTATACATATTTGGAATATAAACAATAAATAATATGCAAAATATGTTTTTTTTGTTTGTCATTTGCATTTTTAAATAATACAAATCTTTGAAACATGGCAAGATTTAATTGTCTTGTAATGTACTGTACACGGCCCTGAAATGAAACGAACTCATAAAAAACACACACATTTTTAGGTGAAAGATGAAAAACAAAAGGAGGAATGAGTTTATGAGAAATTTAATTGTTAGTTTTGTAAGTGTCTTAGGAGTCTGACCACGTGGTTGTTTTCAGTATTTCATGATAGCTTTGATGTGTTACTATGGTGGGAAATAAATAAATCAAAATTTCCTCTTTTATACCAGGTAAGCTGCAAAATTTTCGCCACACCAGCTAGCAGTGCCTCTTCAGAACGGGTGTTTTCGTCAGCAAGAAATTTACTTTGCGAAAAACGTTGCATCATTGGGTGGAATACAACGTCAGTCGAACAAATTATGTTTTTACATCATAATATGAAAACGATGGATGTTGATCGTGGTGGATGATGTATATGACACTTTTTTGCCTAGAATTTATCACTTTTGTTTTAACCATGAATTATCTCATTTTTTAGTTCTCATTATAAAAATATCTGTAGATTGTGAAGCATTTTGAATTTATTGGCTATCTACTTTTTTCTGTTTAAGACAAAAATATTGACGAAAATTTTTTAATGTTAGTGAATGTTTTTGAAAAAAAAATTAAATATATTTAATTTTATTGAAAATTTACATTGAAAACAAAAATAAATTTGAGTTTTTATTTCAGTATTAATGTATCTCTTAAACAAGTTGCATTTACCCCTCATGTTTATTTCTATTTTAACTTTCTTATGTTTTATTTTTCTACAACTGGCAACACGGACATTTAAATCATACTGTTTTTTCATGAACTTATTCGAGATTTGTTCAATGGTTGTTCTGTTTCATGGTTGTTAATGTTCATATTCTCTTGTGTAAGCAAATAAACTAATTTTATCTTATTCGTCTTTTAAATATCGAGTGTTCATTGCTTTCATTTCATAGTATTTCATCTTACTGAATACGAATGAAGCGAACACAAAATTATAATGAAGGTTTCATGAACATCATTATTAAGTTTCATGCAGATGTTTAGTACAAACCCATGTAAAGGGTGATACAACCATAACGCACGATGTTAATTGTTTTTTGCCCTTCGTGACTTTTTTGGTCAGCATAATCTTCAGCGACGAGGCACACTTTGACGCGTATGGGCAAATAAGAATCCACGAGTGATTTTTGAAAAGCCACAAAGAGTGACTGTTTGATGAGGTTAATGGGCTGGCGGGCAGTACTTCTTCGAAAATGAGGTCGGCCAAGCAGATACCGTTAATGGTGTTCGCTATCGCAAAATGATAACGGCCTTCTTGTGGTCAGAAATTAGGGAATTGCACCTAGACGATATGTGGTTCCAACAGGATTGTGCTACTTGCTACACAGTCAACGAAACAATTGCGCGAGAAATTTAATGGCCGTGTTATCTCACGTCGTAGCGGTGTTTATTTGCCGCCACGATCATGTGATTTGACACTATTGGACTTTCATACTGCATTATGCTGTAATCTTTTGTTTTGATTGTATTCAATATAGACTATACTCGTTTAACACAAGCGTTACTCGTTGGTACAGAAAGCAAATTCAAAACTAGTTCAACAAGCTCTTGAAAAGGTTTCGACCCACCAGCGTCTTGGTATAAAAAAAATGTGTACCCACATCTTGACCATGCCGGTCTTGCTAATGTGCAAATGGCATTTATAAAAACGTATTATCCCCTGATATCCCCAGCGAAAAAAATGCCTTTTCCCAAAAAATCGCAATTACAAGAAATCCCATACTGGGGGGCAAATCCCCAAAACTGAGAACGCTAATGTGACTTTTGTGCAACCTTCTTTTTATTTCAATGACAATCGCACCATTGTCAGAAAAATAACAACTTTGTAAGATCTGACCACCGTCTGTACGAAGTTTTATTTTTTTCAATTATCTAAAACTTATTGAAGCAACAAAACTCTCTTCCAAGAATGCAACAAATTTCTCATACCGGTTTGGTCATACAAAAACGTAAAGAACTAAAGTTACCGCAGGGTCTTTAATGCAATCGACTTTTACTAATGTTTTACTTTTCTTGAAAACTTTTGTGATTTATTGATGCTTTTGTTTATTTATTTCCTTTCTTTTACTTTTAAAACAAAAATTTGTTTCTCGTCTACTGTTTTTCCTTTTCGGAACGTTTATTCATTTATTCGAGTTTATTATCTGCAAAAACTTATTTTATTTTCCTCAAAGTTATTTCCTTAATTTTTGTCTAAGAATCTTAGATTCGCTTTGTTTCCATTATTGCCTTCTGTCCCAACAGACACCTCATAAATTAAACGTACAAAACAAAACTCTTTTAAAACTTAGGGGTGCAACCAATGAACTTGTATCTCTCATTAGAAAATAGTTTCTTATAATTGTTGTATTAATGATAGGCAACTGATATTTTTTTTTTCGATTGAGTTCTAAAATTAAAAAATTTTTGTATTTTCGAACATAATTTGAATAAAATTTTCAATATCGACTTTAATTACGAACATTTTTTCTAAAAAGCGTGACTTTCTTTTATGCAATTATTTCTATTAAGAAATTTATTTCTTATAAAGATTTATACTGCACAGCACACACTTCTCTTGACAAGTAATTGTAAAGAGAAATTTCCTCAAACACTACTTGCTGTGCAGTGTTGCCAAAACTTGGTGACCAAAAATGGCTAAATTTACGGAAAAAAATGGCTAAAAAATGGCTAAAAATGGGCTAAAAAATGGCTAAAAGCTATTTTAAATAAAAACACATTAAAATTCAATAACAAAACAGAAATAATTAATTTAAATTTGTTTACGATGAAATTGTAAGTCAAGATCAATTTCTTAAATAAGAATAAACGTAAATTAATATTTTGATATATATTTTAAAAATTAAATCATCGATAAATTCGATGTCGTTATTGTTCATCTCATAGGAATCACTCGTGCCTATTAGTTTTAAATAATTTGAGGGAAAATCATAATCACGACAACAGTAACCCAACCTTTTGAGTCCAGATCTACAATAAAAAACAATTAAAAAAGTATAGTCGGTCAACCCCGACTAGATGATACCCTACACCACATTATAACCTATGTTCCAAATTTTATTAAATTATCTGCAAATTTCCGACCGTTACTTTGCACACAAGGTGTACATGAACAGCCAGCCAGCCGGACAATCATCGTTAATTCGACTCAGAAAGTGATTCTGAGTCAATCGGTATACGTAAAGGTTGACTAAGTATCAATATTTTAAGGTGTTACAAACATCAGCACAAACGCATAGTACCCTCTCCACTATTGTGGTGTTGGTAAAAATAGTTTATTGTTACGGTAAAAATATGTACCTAATTAAAAAAATCGAATTTACGGTTGCTAAATGTAACCTATTTCTAAAATTACTTTTAAGATGTTTACTTGGCTAAATACCGCTGCATTAGTGATTTCAAATGTTTATATAAATATCAATGAAGTAGATGTGGACCAAAAAATTGTCAAATACTACACAAAAATAAAACACAATAAAACAGATTATATTAATAATTTTTTTTATCGGCATTAAAAAAAGTTTGCTTTTCTGATGCAGCGCAGTGATGCATTTACGAACATGCCCACCCTCTCTACTTCAGCATTAGACAATGGAAGTGAGAGCAACTTTATATTCAATTCTGAAATTTCTAAAAAAAATTTTGTTGCCGACTGTATCTCTTTATTGAAATACTTTCTAAAAAAAATTTTGTTGCCGACTGTATCTCTTTATTGAAATACTTGCAACCAGAAAAAAACACCGATGTTTGTGTTGATCCATTTTATAAATTTAATATTGGAATACTGTTACATTACTTTGAAAGATGTTTCATCCTCGTTTATAGCGATTTTCAGCATTTGTAAAAGTTGTGATTTAAATTAAAGGCGTTTTAACTGTTTAAAATGTTTATTTTACTTTTATAAATTTTTAAAATAAAAATTATTCTTTTAAAAGTAAAACGGCAAATAAAATTTTATGGCTAAACAATTTGAAAAATGGCTAAAAAAATGGCTAATGGCTAAAGTCATTTTTTAATGGCTAAACAGGGTGAAAAATGGCTAAATCTAGCCACTAAATGGCTAAATTGGCAACACTGTTGCTGTGTAACAATAAAAGACGTCCGAGAGACGATTTTAACTACAGAGCACCTAAATATTTTGTAAGTAGAGAAATTGGGCACCTGCATAAGACGTAGCCGTAAAGCTAAACGGCTACAAAACTGCTAAGTCCCCATTTACATTATACGATTTTTGTCGTTGCGATTCTTACCTTATAGGCGAGAGGGGAGAGAGGAATTAAAAGGGGTACACAAGCGAGCGTACTCTTCGATTCGTTTTCTTCGCTCATTCTTCTCTTATATGACGAAAAATGTATTTAAGGGCCCTATTACTGAGTTGAGTTGTAAACCACAATGCAAAAAAATTAAGAAATTACAACTCAACTGAGTTAAAAGCTAAGGCACGAGCTCTATGTGCACATTTGTCCTTCAAGTTGTGCTGAAAAAGGTCAACAAGAAAAAGAAAGACAAAAATTAAAAAACAAAAAATGTACTTTGGACTTCAAGAAGAATTCTTGACAAAAGTACGAAAAAACAGAAGTAAGGAAATACATGTAAAATCAATTAAAATGGATACTCATTCAAAAAAGCAAATTTCGATCTACCAAAGGTTAAAATACAATTTGGTTTAAGGATTGATGTTTGACTATTGACGTCAGCAGTCGGCGATGGCTGCGAGTGTAAAACGGCAAATCCATCTGAGGAGATCGAGTGGTTGCGATCGAAAAATGTCATGGTAACCTGCCAGCCGCGGTTCTAACCGCGGCCACGGTCAAAAATGAAAGATTATCAATAACAATTTTAATTAATTTTCATGTTGTAAAATTAATTTCTTCATAAGACTTATTTAATGAAAATTAAATTTGATGAAAAATATTAAAAATTTGGATTAAAAACCATAAATAGTTCAACAAAATAACCACAATACTAATAATTGTTACTATTAAAAATTTTTTAACATCTACTTTTAACATTTACTTGTAACAATTGTTACATATTTGCTTGTCCTTTTCTGTTCATTTTGCTTGCAAATTGTTTGGTAATAAAAAAGTTAGTTAAAGAAAAACGGGACAAATGGCGTCCAGTTCAGAATACCGACGGAACACGGGACATTGCACTGTAAAACTGGACTGTCCCGGCGAAAACTGGCCAGTTTGCAATTCTAGTTGCAATATTGTGAAAGAAATTATTATATAAAATATTTCGTATAAAACACGTTAAAAAAATAATGTGTTTTCTTCTATTCCGACTCTCATTGCTGCGTTTTTTTTTATTCCCTTCATAATATTTGAGAGTACTTTTTATGCCCGCTTCTCATTTGAATTCCACTATAGTGCGACATTTGTAATTTGCTTCTGCACGTTCACACAGTCTCTGTTTGTGACATCGACACTACAGTATAGAGTTTTGAAAAATTCTTGGTGTGTTCAAAAGGAGTTGTGCAGGCTTTTAGTGCACAGACATACATACATACTTTACTAATATAATTTTGGTTTCTTAGCAAAACAGATTTAGTTATTGGATATTTGGTGTCAGCAAATACAGAGTTGCCGTGTAGAAAAATTGCTTATAGAAAATTTTTTCAATACGTACTTTCTATATTTGCAACACATACAAATATATGTATCTGATGCACATTAATTTATTTCAATTATTTACACTTTTTTCTTGAATCGTTTACACGTTATACTACTTGTGTATTTATTTATTTTTAGATTTTTCTTTTTTTCTAATTATTTACCTCTGAAGATTGACTCGTGAGTAGTTTGCACTCATAATACTACATTTACATTAGGCCGAAATCTTGTAGATTTGATTTAAAATTTTCTTCGAAATCTAGTGCGTTTACATTGTACTTTTTTGACATTAGCGAGATTTTGTTTTTATAACACAACAGCTGACTTAAAGTTTTTTCGTTACACACACAAACACAAAAAGAAATATACATTAAAAAATTTGCATTACCTTTTTTTAATAATCAATGATATTTATTTTATCAATATTATTCGTGTTTTTAATTTTTTTACAATTTTTATAAAAATTTTTAATATTTTTTTTAACAATTTTTGTTTTGTTTTTTTTTAAATGTCATTTTTTCTTGTGCAGGGAAATATTTTTTAGTGCTATATTGTAAAAACCATAGTTGCATCATTAAGTACTACTAGATTTTGAGTAGATTTCGTCGAAATCTTGTCACGAAGTAGATTTTGTTTTGTATGGGAAATCTAGTCAAAAACAACTAGATTTGGCTCGAAATCTCGTAAGTACTAGATTTTGCGTAGGTGTAAATGTAGTATTATACAATATACATAAGTACAACTTATTCATATTTGTTCAATATATTCCCTTTAATAATTATTAATTTCTCTAGCGATTAGTGTCCGTATTAGTTATTTATTCGTTCATTCAGTCGTATTAAGAGTGTGGCGCGACTGTCTGGAGCTTATGAAGAGTTTATTTACTTTTAACTTGATTGAATTTACTTTATTATTAAATGTTTTATATTAACCTTGTTTTTAAGAGAATTTTGCTTAAGAATAAATAAATTAATTTTTTTAACTATAAACCACATGTTCTAAATACAATAAACTACATTTGTATACCCCCACCAGTGGAGTGAGTATTATACGTTTTTGCTGATGTGTGTCACACATAAAAATATCGGTTCTGGAACAGCGATAGGCAACCTATACATTTTGCAATTGTATACGATGTATTCAATATACATATGTTGTTGTTAATGGCCCATAATCATAGTCAAACGCTCAAGTCGGTTCTTTTTAAAAACAACTTTAAATTAACACAGCGTTTACATTTGTCAGTACTGGCAAGACAGTAAGCATATACATATTAGTTGGCAAAACAATGCAAAAACAAAATAGCTGTAAAAGTGTTTATGTATTAGTGAAAAAGTATGAATGAATTGTTACTGTCTTGCCAGTACTGGCAAATGTAAACGCCATGTAAAACATTCTTTTAATTATTTTGCAACTTTAGTCGAAATTACAGTATGTTTTTTTAATTGAACCGACTTTAACTGGGTGCCACCTCAAATGTAGAAAATTTTTCATACAACTTACAACAATCTCAGCTGCTTAGCGGTCGGTGCCACTTGCTTTTATAAAGTTGTATGTTGTATGAAAAATTTTCTACATTTGAAGTGGCACCCAGTCGGTCAAATTTAAAACATACTTTAATTTCGACTATAGTTGGAAAATTATTAAAAGAATGTTTTAATTTATAGTTGTTTTTAACAATAGCCGACTTGAGCGTCGAAATTTGTTTTTGTTTTAAATGTAAGTTGAACGGACGAGTAAGGTGCTCGTGTTCTATAAACAACACATTAAATAAAACATTGCATATCTTGTTTCGTTGAAAATTTTTAAAAAGCAATATGAATTATTGTACAAATCAGCCACAAAATGGATAAATATTTTTGACTTTGTTCTTGCTTTCATGTTTGGCGTTTTACACAATTAGGGCCTATTCATATGAGGAGCCGCAGAACAAAACGTACTTTTTCACACATTTAAAATTTTTGGGAAATTGAGGTTTATTTCTTTCGAGCCCTTAAAAAACTGTATGAACCTGGAAATGGAAACAAGTTTTTGGCTTACCAAAAGATGAATCAAACTGTCGTAAGTCAACACATTAAATGTCAAGGATGTTTAATATCAAACCAATTTTATATCGAAAAAAGTACGTTTTGTTAAAATAAAATGAAAAAAGCACGTTTTGTTAAAAAAAATATTTAAATTTTCTAAAAATTCTTGTAATTCTTCCATGTTTTAACTATACTATTGTATTAATTCTTTTTTTCATAACACTCATTCATCAAAGAATAGTTAAATTTTTGCAATTATTGGTGGCTATTCTTAAAAACTCGTCGAACAAAAACAAATTTACATAAAAACTGTGACAAACACTTTGATTTTGGCGTTTTTTTTTTTAAATCACTTAAATATACCCATCTCTGAGTGTCAGCACTATTTAATGGTAAAAAAATACAACCCTGAAACCTACAAAAAAATACCACTCTACCACGGCGAATTGACTAACAAAAGCGAAATTAGCAGATTCAGCGTGGGTATATAAACCATTCTAATAAGAAAAGTTCATTCAACGAGTGGCAGTAAAAGTGAAAAGGTGCTGAAAATAAAGTGTCAAAGTGATTCGTTCGAGGTATTGTTTCTAGAATTTTAAATACATTTTTTTTAAAAAAAACAAAAAAAAGAAGAAAAACTTCATAACGAATATCAAATTTTCTTTAAGGAAAGAACCTGTACCCATTTATTAAACAAAGGGAAGACCCGGCACCAAGGTGTTAAATAAAAAGAAGCGTTTAAGTTGTGAAAAATCGAGGAGCGTGTCAGACAAGATAATGCAAAAGGGCGGAAAGCCGAGTGCGCAGACTTTCTTAAATTAAAGAAAAAAATAGAACCAAAACACCGTTGTACAAATTTGTAAAAAAAAAAAAAAAAACGTAAAATAATTCAATAATTCAACATTCAACAGCAAACAAAAAAGAAAAATCCAAGCGTGTGGAAAGTGCCTTGGAACTAACGTTAAAAATTTGTTGAGACGTTTTTTTTGATAACTTCAACCAAACAGGCTAGAATTGCCTGGCAAAGCCCGAAAAAGCAGCAGTAAACCTGCTACAAAATAAGTTTATGGCTAGAGGATAAGATCGCCCTAACCTCATAAGCATGCGCGGGCAACCAACACGTGCGGCGTATTAACTTTTCACTTTGGCGGCAAGACAGGTTCGCCATAACCTCAACGCGACCTCAGGCAACCGCACACATGCTGCCTAATACCACGTGCCCACCGATTAACGTTTAGTGTACACCGCCTCGAGGGTCTGAAGCAATCGTCACCACTCTCAAATCAAGGATAACAAAAGACCAAATTTCACAAAAAAACAAATTGTACAACCAAAAAAAAAGGGGAAAGACAACGAATTCACAACCAGGGCTATCTTTTAAACATTTTAAGAACGCCATCTGCTTCTAAACGTTTTTTTACTTCGTTAACACCAAAAACCACAGGCTCGGCAGCAAAATTCCAAAACGTTTCCTGAGGCCAGTAGACTACCAGGACACTACAACAAGAACATCAGTAGCACCAAATCTAAATCGACGTGTAGCATATCAACCACCATCTTTATATGCAAAGACAGCCACTACAACAGTATTCGGTCGATTTGGAAAGAAAAAGTTACCGGATTAGTGACAACATTTACGGCATTTTTTTTAGCAAGAAGAAAAAGGAAAATCCAGAGGGAAAAATTCAACTTCATAAGCGACAACTACTCGGAATCTGTATTACCTCCCATTACATCCCACGATTTGGCAAGTACCCACACCAGCAGTCGTAGTTTAGTCTTCTATATTTCAAATTTAATATCCTAGGGTTTAATAATCATCCCCTATTTAATTCCATACTTGATTTGTCTTGTCGTTCAGTTGACAAGTAGACGTGGTAATCACTTTTTAATTGGATTTTTTTTCCAGGCTCAGTTGCGTGAATTGAGTACCAAATTTGCAATTTGATAATCAATGTTGCGAATTGATTGTCCATTTTGCAAATTGATTAATGAGTTTTTATTCGAATTGATAGTCAATGTTGCGAATTGATTGTCCATTTTGCAAATTGAATAATGAGTCTCTATTTGAATTGATGATCAAGTTTGCTAATTGATTATCCATTTTGAAAATCAATTATTGATTTATTTTTGAATTGATGATCAAGTTTGCTAATTGATTATCCATATTGAAAATCAATTATTGATTTATTTTTGAATTGATGATCAAGTTTACTAATTGATTATCCATTTTGAAAATCAATTATTGATTTATTTTTGAATTGATGATCAAGTTTGCTAATTGATTATCGATTTCGCGTATTGGTTATTAAGTTTTGAACTGATTATCAAGGTTGCAAGATTGGTTATCAAGTTTGTTTTCGTTCAATTGATTGTCAAGTTTCTGAGTCATAATCAGTCGGAAAATTGAATATAACCCGAAACTAACTAAATAAATTTACATTCCAAATTTGTTTAAAGGGTCGAACCGGGAGTACATCCAAAGATTTAACCGAAAAAAAAAAAATCCAATTAAATCCAAAAGAAAAAAGATAATAAAGTTTCGTATGCGGGAATTGTAAATTGATTGATTTTTGAATTTTTAACTCGTCGTATATTTTCTTTTAAATAAGTAAACTAAGTCCCAAGTTTAAGCATCTAGGCTTAACGTAATTTTAAATCCATATTTGAGGTTAAGCAGTTAGTACGAATTTAAACATTCCAATTAAATACAACTTAAAATACCTTAACCAATTTCATAATTTAAATTCATTAACTGAAATCAGTTTGAGTATACAAACTAACATTACATACTGTGGCATAGTTACGATTAGAATACTTAAACTAAGCTTTTAGTATGAATTTGAATCTTCAATAAATATCGTTTCAAATTGCTTAAACAATTTCATGATTAAGATTCGTTAACTGAAATAAGTTTAAGTATACAAACTTAAGTTAGATACTGTAACATAGTTACAATTAGAAAACTCCAACTAGCATTTTGGTATGAATTTAAATCTTTCAGCTAAATACAAGTCTTTAGATACAACCCATTTCGTAATTTAAATTCACAAACTAAAATAAGTTTGAGTATACAACCTAGTGGTAGATACTGTAACGACATTGCCATTGGAATATTTAAACCAGATATCTGGTACGAATTTAAATTTTTCAAACTAAATACAATATCTAATTACCAAACCAAATTCAAATACTGAATTAAGTTTAAGTATACGAACTAACGTTAGATACTGTAACTTAATTACGACTAGAAAACTTAAACTAAATTTTAGTATGAATTTAAATCTTCCATAAATTTCGTTCCAAATTACTTAACCTATTTCGTAATTTATATTCAAATACTAAGTCAAGTTTGGGTATGCAAACTAAAGTGAGATACTGTAACATGGTTACAATTAGAAAGCTTAAACTTGAGTTTTAATCAATTTTTTTTTTTAAATACATAACCGCTTTCGTAATAAAAATCAATGAACTTAAATAAGTTTAAGTCTACAAACCAAAGTAAGATACTGTAGACAAATTACGGTAACACTACTTAAACTCGATTTTTAGTATGAATCCGAATCGTCAATCTAAAAACCATTTTAAATAGCTGAACCAATTCGTGATTTCAATTCGTAAACTTAATTGAGTTAAGTTATATAAGCTAAAGTTGGATTCTGTTACTTAATTACGACTAGAAAACTTTAACTAGATTTTTAGTATGCATCTTAATCTTCTAAACAACTACAATTTTTATATATGTTCCTAATTTAAGTTCATGGACAAAATTGAGTTTAGGTATAACTACTTGAGTTAGATACTGTAATTTAATTACGATTAGAATATTTAGAATATTAAACTAATAATATTTAATATAAATAAATAAATAAATTAACAAATAAACACTAAATTAGTAGTTAGTACTAACCCAATAAGTAGTAATTAATAACCAGATAAGTAGTAATTAGTAACCGAATAGGTAGTAATTAATAACCGAATAAGTAGTCATTAATAACCGAACGAGTAGTTATTGCTGACTAAGTAAATGAATAAAACCAATTTGGATTTTGTTGCTTAAATTGTTTTTTTATTAAAAGTTAAATTTGAATTGGATTAAACCGATTAGGGTTTTAAAGGCAATTTAAAAAAAAAATAACTCATTTTTCCGGCTTATTCCAGTTTTAAAATTTTAGTTTGTGAACCTGACAAACTTTGAATATTTAGACTTGACATTGAAGTTCTAAACGTAAAATAAACAAAACTTAACAGATCTTTCGGGCTTATTCTGGAATGGAAAGAAAAAAATTTTTTGAACTTCGTAAAATTTAAATAATTTTCTAAATTCTAAACAGACTCAAAACAGAGTTGCCATTGAAATATTTTTAAATACATTTTTTTATAATTTTTTTTGATTAATTTTTTTTAATTGTTGAATCAATTGTACAGGGTTGCCATACATTATTAAAAATCTTTCGATACAAATTTTATTATTAGAATTGCCATTTAGTATGGAAGTTATTGAAAGGCAAATAATCGTGTGTTGCTAAATTCTTTATTTTTGCTACTAATTATTTTCCTTCAAAATTGTAAATTTAAGCAGAGAAACAGTATTGTTGTTAAATAATATATTTTCTTTATTAATTATTATTATTATAACTCTTAATAATATGTTTATTATAATATCTCCTTAGAAGTTAAATAGAATAGAAACATATGGAAATAAAACCTTTTTTGTAATTTTTTTTCTTGAAAACAAATGACAATGTTTTAATTAATTCAGAATTTGGTTGAAAGGTAACTAGCGCATGGCAAAAGGGTGAGTTAACGTTTGGGGCATTACTCCCAAACAATTCATTTTTCAGGCAATGAGTAGTGCCATGGATGACGGTAAAATGTCATACGGGGTGGGCTGCCTGTCCAGGACGCAAACATCTGGTCCTGAAGACTCGAGTTCGATCTTGTCAAAATCAGCGAAAATTTTATTATCATCATTCAGCGGTCGTATTTGTTCAATGTTCTTCGTTTTATATCGCTTCGGTTTTTCATCTACATCTTTCGTTTTTGGCACGAATTAAGTTGTGTATGTGTGAGTAGATGGACACGAACCCCCCATTTCCGGCGAGCTTCAGCCCAAACACCAGCGTGCCATTGTCCATCGCGAAGCGAAGTTGGGATTTTGATTTACGTCAAAATTTCTCACGAAAATTTTCCCTCACGTACATCACACAAAATGGCGCCCAACGTGGGGCCACCTCGAAAGTTAGTTAACCCTTTGGGTTAAAGTAATTTAGCCTAAAGGTGTTTTAATTCATCTTTGTCTGGCTTCCACACCTTTGAACATTTCCGGATAAAATGTTTAATCCAATAACTTTTTTTCTTTTCATATTTTTGACGATTGTCCCGGAAGGTGTTAAATACACACCATTCCTGCGTTGCGACGGCATCGTATGGGGAAGTTAGGTATTGGGATCTCGGTTTTCTGACCTTATGACTGACGACCTATGTCCTGGAAGGTGTCAAGTAAACACCAAGCCTGAGTTGCAATGGCTTCCGACATAAGAGACGAGACTGAGGGAGTCGAATGGATCGAATCAACTCGAGTCCATAATGAAAAACTCGATACGGCGGCTATATAGCCAGGTGATCGTATGTTTTCATTATTGGAGGAGAGGAGAAGAAAATCCAGGAGATTCACTCTATGTCGTTTTGTCTTGTGTTTCGTTTGCAGTTGATTGATGATAGAAAACTTGTTGGCAACAACACTTAGCGCACTATACGTGAAAACAAACATTTTTTTTGACATGATTGATTTTACATATTTTTAGCATATTTGAACATCCGAACTTCGAAACTCAGCAATTTCTTAATTCGGAGAATGGAATATTTGATGAATATAAACTCGAGTAAAAAAATCACACATTTCGCCACTTCACGTTTTGTTACCAAATTTCAACCAAAACATATTTTGTATATACTAAATTAAATATTTGAAAACAAATTAACCTTAATTAGTTGTAATTGATAATATAGTAGATTAACAATATTTTTTGGCCATATTTGAATTCGTATACTAGACTTATAATCTACTAACATTACAAAAATTTATTTACAACTACAAAATAATTTTTCGATTAATCGTATACATTATTATATACATTGGAACGTATCTTTTTTCTTTAATACAATTACTATTTAAATAAATTTACTTATAAATACATTTATCTTGATAATTATTACCATAAAAATTT
Source organism: Pollenia griseotomentosa (assembly GCA_963931875.1). Lineage (NCBI taxonomy): Eukaryota > Metazoa > Arthropoda > Insecta > Diptera > Polleniidae > Pollenia > Pollenia griseotomentosa. The sequence continues at coordinate 147,249,589 of OZ007563.1, forward strand.
TTTTTTGACAGATGAATATAATCAATTATTATTTCTATGATATTTTTACATTTACATTCTTTTGAAATTTATTTTATTACTTCGAATTTGAAGAAACTACATTTTTTTTCAGTTAATCCTCTTTTTGATATTTAGATTGTATTATGTAAGAATCACAATCTTACAGACATTTGAATTTTTTTTACAATTACAATTGGTATTTCTTTTGGGAATAAATTCATAAGAGATCTTGTCCTTTACAACTTTGACATCGGATAATAGCCAATGATTAGTTCTAGCATATCTTTTTTTCTGAAAATCCATTTTTTTGACATTTTGTTGATTACTTCGTATTTAAAGATATTATAGTTTCTTAAGGGTTATTCCTTTTTCAATATTGAGGTTGTAAAATTATATAACAATTATAATTGTACATACATTTGGATTTTTTTTTTACCGTTGATATTACATTTTATAAATAAATTTATAAGATATATTGGCTGTTACAGTTCGGATATGATAATAATCAACGATTATTATTATACTTAAGACCTTTTTATATTGATATTCTTTTGTTTTGACAGTGACTTAATACACCTAAATTTGTAGATTAACTCCGTATTCATAAGGGATTGTTGAATTCAGCAAACGTTTATTGAGGAAATTTTACATACAAAAAATTTTTTTTGTTTTGTAAGCCTTTGCTAAATTTAAAATATTTCTTTTATGAAGTCAGGCGGTAATATTTTTTTTTCGAATCTTTTTCGGTTTATCGATATTGAGATCGTGGGGTTTTATAATAACTACAATTTCACTTACACTCGGATTTTCTCTTATGACAATCGATGCTTCGGATACAAATAAATTTGTGAAGATCTTTGGTCACATATATCTTGATTTCTACTTTTTTTTGGAATTACATTTTCTTGGGATTTTATTAATAAATTAAAATTTAAGGGAATAACATTTTCTTGAATTTTAATTGTTTCGGGATATTGGGATTGGGAAATTACATGATAATTTCTAATCTCATCTACATTTGAATATTCTTTTTTATTGAATTTTTATAATTAGATTCCATTGGTTTCTTGACTTAAGGTTGTAGTTTATCCACGGGTAAGATTGGTAGTAATTGTTTTTGCCTTCGTTGCTAGACTATTATAGTTGAAAGTTTTTTTTTATCTGCGAACTGTTTTGGCTAAGGATGAATACTAGGCAACTCCGATCATCTAGTAGAAACCAGGCAAGCAATAGCGACGACATTCCAACCACGACAACAAACACAGTTACCAATCGAAATACAGCACCCATTGTGTCTACAAACGCGGTGACTCCGTTAATGTCAATTAGATTCCCACCCGGATTTGGACCACAAACCCATTCTTCACCTGATAGTTTTAGTACTATACGTACACCGACCTACAGCAGCATTACTGCAAGGGAAATAAGTGGACAAACCGGTAATCAGGGTATTCGCGATTTTGAGTTAGGAAATATGAATAGAAATAATTTACCCCCTGTTGGTGAGGAGGTCGACCCTGAAATGGTTATTACCGAAGAAGGATTGACGCTGAGGGATTATGTCAGTGCTTCGGTGGGAGCTGCACAGGCTGCAATTATGAATGAGGTGCAAAATATGCAACTCATGCTACCACAATTGATTAGGGAGTCCTTGCGTTCCGAACGTGGAATCTCTTCGGAGAATCAGACTTTCCGTAACAATGGACCCTATGACCAACAGCGAGCATATCAAACCCCTTTCAATAACAATAATAGCAGACCACCGCCAGCACAACATTTCGCACATAATGACCCTCAAGTGTACAGACAACAACGCCCGCGTCAACCCAACCTAGTCCAACCGGAATTCAATAACATTCCTCAGAATTTCGCCGAACAATACCCATGTTTTGGAAACTCACCTTCTTTTCATGGTTTTAAACCAATAACTCCAAACCAATTGGAAAAATGGGGAATAAGGTACGATGGTACAAATAAGTCGTTAACGGTTGAGGATTTTGTATTTAGGGTAGAGGCATTGAAACATGATTATAACTGTTCATGGGAAGTTTTAATGAAAGGTTTTCATCACTTAGTCACGGGGGAGGCAAGCAACTGGTTCTGGTCTTTTAGAATGAAGCATCCGATATGTGACTGGCAGACTTTTAAACACCACCTGATAAAAAAATTTCGAAATTTCGAAAGCGATTTTGAAATTCAAAGGAAAATTATGGAGCGTAGGCAAGCGCCAAATGAGTCTGCGGATGTTTTCATTACAGAAATCGTCAAGCTTAAAAACCAAATGAGGGTAAGCGTACTAGAGAGCGAATTAGTAAAAATTGTTAAAGACAACCTGAAAGATGGATTGGCTCAACTGGTTTTCCCTATTAGGATTGACAGTCTGGATCAGCTACTGGAGGAGTGCAAAAGGGCAGAAAGGAATATTGCCAAGCGATCTTCGACCCGTATGCCTTTAGGTCATTCTCGACGAGTGTATGAGATGGACTTGTTTGAGCACGAGCAGATAGATGAGCAGGCACAACAGGTTGAGGCACTTCAAAGGGATAATTTGCCAGCGAAACAGCTCACGTGTTGGAACTGTAAAGCACCTGGCCACTCTTTTATTGAATGTCCCGTAGTACAACGCAATGTCTTCTGCTACAAATGTGGGTTCGGGGATGTAACCAGCCCGAATTGCCCCAGATGTGCGGGAAACAGCAAATCGAACATGTGGAAGACTGGGCCGACGTGTTCAAACCAAACCACCTCCCAGTAAAAGATAATTTTTTAAATTTCATGATTACTCAACAAGACCAACCCAACAAAATGCTTAACGAAAACCCAGACAAAGTCCAACAACCAGTTAAAGAAAATGCCATGACCGATACTAAATGTACAGATGTATGCTTGCAAACCGTCAATAACTCAAAGCCGCATGGTCTAAATCCAGGCCTATCGTATGAACAGCGTCTAGAAAACTACAATCGTATTCGATCCGAAATTTTTACAGATTATGTACCCATAGTTAGCAATAGAATCCGAAAAACCAGAGAAAGATACGCCTCAAGAAAAGAGGAGAGGAGAGAAATAGCATCCACGGTAATAGGTAGCGAAAATGACATGAGACCCTATATGACAGTAGGAATTAATGATTCTCAATATCAAGGCCTGTTAGATAGTGGAGCTTCTGTAAGCTGCCTGGGCCGTAATTGCATGGAAAACGTTAAGCAAATGAATGCGAAAATACTTGACTTTAAATCTTCTGTGCGTACAGCGGATGGGAAACAACATTTAATTATAGGCAAAATTTTAGTGAAAATTAAATATGGGAATAAATTCGTGGAAATGATGTTATATCTAGTACCGAACTTAAGTCAAGAACTGATTTTAGGGTATGATTTTTGGAAAAAAATAGGTTTGAAAGTTTCTTTTGAAAATAATATAGTCGACGAAATTTTCCTCACAAATTCGGAAGAGTCCAAAATGCACCAGTTAACTTCACGTCAACGAAAAATTTTAGAAAATGTAAAATCATCATTTCGGTGTTATACACAGTATGGCTTAGGGCGAACAGAGATCGAAAAACACACAATAGACACTGGAGATGCACCGGCCAAGAAGATGAGGCATTACCCCGTAAGTCCAGCAGTGCAGAAACTAATCTACGCTGAACTTGACAGGATGATTGAACTGGACGTAATTGAAGTAGCCACTGGAGCAGAGTGGAACAATCGTATGACCTTGGTCATTAAGCCCAACAGGAACAGGCTTTGCCTCGACGCCCGAGAGCTCAACAAGGTCACGAGAAAGGATGCGTACCCTCTGCCCAATATAGACGGTTTACTGGCGAGGTTAGGAGATACCCACTTTATCTCATCAATCGACCTCAAGGACGCCTTCTGGCAAATCCCTCTGGATGAGGCAAGCAGACCAAAGACAGCGTTCACAGTCCCTGGCAGGCCTCAGTATCAATTCAAAATGATGCCTTTTGGACTGTGCAACGCTGCCCAGAGGCTTTGTCGGTTGATGGATAAAGTGGTGCCATCTGAGCTAAAGGATAGAGTCTTTATATACCTGGACGATTTACTGGTAGTGTCATCGAACTTTGACGATCATATGAACATGCTTCGTATTGTTGGACAGAGGTTAACGAACGCTGGACTTACAATAAACATGCAGAAATCTAGGTTTTGTTACAGGGAGCTAAAATATTTAGGATACATAGTTGGCGGGGGAAAACTGAAACCGGATGAAGAGAAAGTCAAGGCTATTTTGGGTATAGGTCCACCGAAAAACCAAAAAGACGTGCGAAGATTTTTGGGCACTGTAGGGTGGTATCGCCGTTTCATTAACGATTTTTCCACTCTTACGGCACCTTTAACAGATACCCTAAAGAAATCTCCGAAATTTCATTTAACCCCTGAGGCAACAAAATCTTTTGAAGAGCTAAAGCGTCGGTTAGTGACTAGTCCAGTTTTGTCTAGCCCAGATTTCGAAAGGCCATTCTTTGTCCAATGCGATGCATCAAACGTAGGAATAGGGGCAGTTCTATTTCAAAAGGACGATGATGAAGGCGAACACCCTATCGAATATTTTTCGAAGAAACTGAACCAGGCCCAGAAAAACTATTCCACGACAGAGAAGGAATGTCTTGCAGTAGTTCTGGCCATAGAAAAATTTCGCCAATATATAGAGTTGATGGACTTCACGGTCATCACAGACCATTCCAGTCTGAAGTGGCTGATGCGTCAGCAAGATTTAAACGGGAGACTTGCTCGATGGAGTTTAAAGCTGCAGGGTTTTAAATTTAAGATCGAGCACAGAAAAGGAACAAAAAACGTTGTCCCCGATATGCTTTCGCGTCAAGACATGGAGGAAGTGGTTTTAAATAGTGGCCCCTTAATAGATTTTAATTCGGAAGCATTCAAAAATAATGATTACTTAGCATTAATAGACACGGTGGAACAAAATAAGGACCGGTTACCCGATTTGAAAGTGGAGGATGGCATAGTATTCAAGAGAGTAAAATTCAACAGAAACGACCTAGATAATGAAACGGATTGCTGGAAGATATGGGTACCGAACGATTTAACCGACATTCTGATAAGTAAATCCCATGTAAATAACACCTCGCACGGAGGCATAGCGAAAACATTATATAATATACGTGAATATTTTTATTGGCCTTCTATGGTAAAACAGATTAGGGATTTTGTTAGAGAATGCGGCACATGTAAGGAAATAAAGCACCCAAAACAAACCTTACGACCACCTATGGGCAACGAGGTAAAAACCCATAGACCATTCCAGAAAATCTATGTAGACTTCCTGGGGCCATATCCTAGAACTAAATCGGGCAACACTTTCATTTTCATTGTCTTAGATCACAAAACTAAATTTGTTTTGCTAAAGGCCTTATCTAAAGCAACCACCAAAGTGGTGATTAAATTCCTAAGAGACGAAGTGTTTTATAAGTTTGGAGTCCCGGAGGTATTGCATTCCGATAACGGCAAACAATTCGTCTCCGAAGCCTTTAGGGAATTCTTGCAAATGTTTGGAGTCAGGCACCTGCGTAGTCCCATTTATTCACCTCAGGCTAACGCCAGTGAGAGAGTGAATCAGACTATACTAAGTTCAATTCGAAGTTTCCTGGACAATGATCAAGCTAAATGGGACGAAAACTTATCGAAAATTGAAGGTTCACTCCGCTCGTCCGTCCATTCGTCGACTGGAATTTCGCCCTATTTCGCATTAACGGGATACAACATGATTACTCATGCGGATGCGTACGAAATATTGCGGAAATTGAAATCGTCTGAAGAGGGGGAGATGCTAATACTGCCTAAGCCCTCACAGATGCAATTAATCCACCAAAGGGTGAATGTAAAACTCCATGATGCCTACCTAAGAAACGTTAAATCATATAACCTTAAAAGTAGGGAAACGAAATTTAAACCGGGTCAGGAGGTCTATAGGAAAAATTTTATTCAAAGCAAATTCTCGAAGGGCATCAATGCTAAGCTTTGTAGACCCTGGCTGAGGTGTAGAATTAGAAGAGCAATAGGAAATAGTCAGTACGAAGTCGAGAATCTAAAGGGACAGTTGATAGGAGTAATACACGCGCAGCACTTGAAACAATAGAATACTTAGGATTCGAAGGGTAATATTTGTCGTAGTGAATTGAAATTTAAAAGGGAGTTGCCAGATCCAGTGATTTCCCAACTCTTTTCACTCCACAGGCTAGGAGAAAAGAGCTGGCTTTGTGACAAACACTTTGATTTTGGCGTTTTTTTTTTAAAATCACTTAAATATACCCATCTCTGAGTGTCAGCACTATTTAATGGTAAAAAAATACAACCCTGAAACCTACAAAAAAATACCACTCTACCACGGCGAATTGACTAACAAAAGCGAAATTAGCAGATTCAGCGTGGGTATATAAACCATTCTAATAAGAAAAGTTCATTCAACGAGTGGCAGTAAAAGTGAAAAGGTGCTGAAAATAAAGTGTCAAAGTGATTCGTTCGAGGTATTGTTTCTAGAATTTTAAATACATTTTTTTTAAAAAAAACAAAAAAAAGAAGAAAAACTTCATAACGAATATCAAATTTTCTTTAAGGAAAGAACCTGTACCCATTTATTAAACAAAGGGAAGACCCGGCACCAAGGTGTTAAATAAAAAGAAGCGTTTAAGTTGTGAAAAATCGAGGAGCGTGTCAGACAAGATAATGCAAAAGGGCGGAAAGCCGAGTGCGCAGACTTTCTTAAATTAAAGAAAAAAATAGAACCAAAACACCGTTGTACAAATTTGTAAAAAAAAAAAAAAAAACGTAAAATAATTCAATAATTCAACATTCAACAGCAAACAAAAAAGAAAAATCCAAGCGTGTGGAAAGTGCCTTGGAACTAACGTTAAAAATTTGTTGAGACGTTTTTTTTGATAACTTCAACCAAACAGGCTAGAATTGCCTGGCAAAGCCCGAAAAAGCAGCAGTAAACCTGCTACAAAATAAGTTTATGGCTAGAGGATAAGATCGCCCTAACCTCATAAGCATGCGCGGGCAACCAACACGTGCGGCGTATTAACTTTTCACTTTGGCGGCAAGACAGGTTCGCCATAACCTCAACGCGACCTCAGGCAACCGCACACATGCTGCCTAATACCACGTGCCCACCGATTAACGTTTAGTGTACACCGCCTCGAGGGTCTGAAGCAATCGTCACCACTCTCAAATCAAGGATAACAAAAGACCAAATTTCACAAAAAAACAAATTGTACAACCAAAAAAAAAGGGGAAAGACAACGAATTCACAACCAGGGCTATCTTTTAAACATTTTAAGAACGCCATCTGCTTCTAAACGTTTTTTTACTTCGTTAACACCAAAAACCACAGGCTCGGCAGCAAAATTCCAAAACGTTTCCTGAGGCCAGTAGACTACCAGGACACTACAACAAGAACATCAGTAGCACCAAATCTAAATCGACGTGTAGCATATCAACCACCATCTTTATATGCAAAGACAGCCACTACAACAGTATTCGGTCGATTTGGAAAGAAAAAGTTACCGGATTAGTGACAACATTTACGGCATTTTTTTTAGCAAGAAGAAAAAGGAAAATCCAGAGGGAAAAATTCAACTTCATAAGCGACAACTACTCGGAATCTGTATTACCTCCCATTACATCCCACGATTTGGCAAGTACCCACACCAGCAGTCGTAGTTTAGTCTTCTATATTTCAAATTTAATATCCTAGGGTTTAATAATCATCCCCTATTTAATTCCATACTTGATTTGTCTTGTCGTTCAGTTGACAAGTAGACGTGGTAATCACTTTTTAATTGGATTTTTTTTCCAGGCTCAGTTGCGTGAATTGAGTACCAAATTTGCAATTTGATAATCAATGTTGCGAATTGATTGTCCATTTTGCAAATTGATTAATGAGTTTTTATTCGAATTGATAGTCAATGTTGCGAATTGATTGTCCATTTTGCAAATTGAATAATGAGTCTTTATTTGAATTGATGATCAAGTTTGCTAATTGATTATCCATTTTGAAAATCAATTATTGATTTATTTTTGAATTGATGATCAAGTTTGCTAATTGATTATCCATATTGAAAATCAATTATTGATTTATTTTTGAATTGATGATCAAGTTTACTAATTGATTATCCATTTTGAAAATCAATTATTGATTTATTTTTGAATTGATGATCAAGTTTGCTAATTGATTATCGATTTCGCGTATTGGTTATTAAGTTTTGAACTGATTATCAAGGTTGCAAGATTGGTTATCAAGTTTGTTTTCGTTCAATTGATTGTCAAGTTTCTGAGTCATAATCAGTCGGAAAATTGAATATAACCCGAAACTAACTAAATAAATTTACATTCCAAATTTGTTTAAAGGGTCGAACCGGGAGTACATCCAAAGATTTAACCGAAAAAAAAAAAATCCAATTAAATCCAAAAGAAAAAAGATAATAAAGTTTCGTATGCGGGAATTGTAAATTGATTGATTTTTGAATTTTTAACTCGTCGTATATTTTCTTTTAAATAAGTAAACTAAGTCCCAAGTTTAAGCATCTAGGCTTAACGTAATTTTAAATCCATATTTGAGGTTAAGCAGTTAGTACGAATTTAAACATTCCAATTAAATACAACTTAAAATACCTTAACCAATTTCATAATTTAAATTCATTAACTGAAATCAGTTTGAGTATACAAACTAACATTACATACTGTGGCATAGTTACGATTAGAATACTTAAACTAAGCTTTTAGTATGAATTTGAATCTTCAATAAATATCGTTTCAAATTGCTTAAACAATTTCATGATTAAGATTCGTTAACTGAAATAAGTTTAAGTATACAAACTTAAGTTAGATACTGTAACATAGTTACAATTAGAAAACTCCAACTAGCATTTTGGTATGAATTTAAATCTTTCAGCTAAATACAAGTCTTTAGATACAACCCATTTCGTAATTTAAATTCACAAACTAAAATAAGTTTGAGTATACAACCTAGTGGTAGATACTGTAACGACATTGCCATTGGAATATTTAAACCAGATATCTGGTACGAATTTAAATTTTTCAAACTAAATACAATATCTAATTACCAAACCAAATTCAAATACTGAATTAAGTTTAAGTATACGAACTAACGTTAGATACTGTAACTTAATTACGACTAGAAAACTTAAACTAAATTTTAGTATGAATTTAAATCTTCCATAAATTTCGTTCCAAATTACTTAACCTATTTCGTAATTTATATTCAAATACTAAGTCAAGTTTGGGTATGCAAACTAAAGTGAGATACTGTAACATGGTTACAATTAGAAAGCTTAAACTTGAGTTTTAATCAATTTTTTTTTTTAAATACATAACCGCTTTCGTAATAAAAATCAATGAACTTAAATAAGTTTAAGTCTACAAACCAAAGTAAGATACTGTAGACAAATTACGGTAACACTACTTAAACTCGATTTTTAGTATGAATCCGAATCGTCAATCTAAAAACCATTTTAAATAGCTGAACCAATTCGTGATTTCAATTCGTAAACTTAATTGAGTTAAGTTATATAAGCTAAAGTTGGATTCTGTTACTTAATTACGACTAGAAAACTTTAACTAGATTTTTAGTATGCATCTTAATCTTCTAAACAACTACAATTTTTATATATGTTCCTAATTTAAGTTCATGGACAAAATTGAGTTTAGGTATAACTACTTGAGTTAGATACTGTAATTTAATTACGATTAGAATATTTAGAATATTAAACTAATAATATTTAATATAAATAAATAAATAAATTAACAAATAAACACTAAATTAGTAGTTAGTACTAACCCAATAAGTAGTAATTAATAACCAGATAAGTAGTAATTAGTAACCGAATAGGTAGTAATTAATAACCGAATAAGTAGTCATTAATAACCGAACGAGTAGTTATTGCTGACTAAGTAAATGAATAAAACCAATTTGGATTTTGTTGCTTAAATTGTTTTTTTATTAAAAGTTAAATTTGAATTGGATTAAACCGATTAGGGTTTTAAAGGCAATTTAAAAAAAAAATAACTCATTTTTCCGGCTTATTCCAGTTTTAAAATTTTAGTTTGTGAACCTGACAAACTTTGAATATTTAGACTTGACATTGAAGTTCTAAACGTAAAATAAACAAAACTTAACAGATCTTTCGGGCTTATTCTGGAATGGAAAGAAAAAAATTTTTTGAACTTCGTAAAATTTAAATAATTTTCTAAATTCTAAACAGACTCAAAACAGAGTTGCCATTGAAATATTTTTAAATACATTTTTTTATAATTTTTTTTGATTAATTTTTTTTAATTGTTGAATCAATTGTACAGGGTTGCCATACATTATTAAAAATCTTTCGATACAAATTTTATTATTAGAATTGCCATTTAGTATGGAAGTTATTGAAAGGCAAATAATCGTGTGTTGCTAAATTCTTTATTTTTGCTACTAATTATTTTCCTTCAAAATTGTAAATTTAAGCAGAGAAACAGTATTGTTGTTAAATAATATATTTTCTTTATTAATTATTATTATTATAACTCTTAATAATATGTTTATTATAATATCTCCTTAGAAGTTAAATAGAATAGAAACATATGGAAATAAAACCTTTTTTGTAATTTTTTTTCTTGAAAACAAATGACAATGTTTTAATTAATTCAGAATTTGGTTGAAAGGTAACTAGCGCATGGCAAAAGGGTGAGTTAACGTTTGGGGCATTACTCCCAAACAATTCATTTTTCAGGCAATGAGTAGTGCCATGGATGACGGTAAAATGTCATACGGGGTGGGCTGCCTGTCCAGGACGCAAACATCTGGTCCTGAAGACTCGAGTTCGATCTTGTCAAAATCAGCGAAAATTTTATTATCATCATTCAGCGGTCGTATTTGTTCAATGTTCTTCGTTTTATATCGCTTCGGTTTTTCATCTACATCTTTCGTTTTTGGCACGAATTAAGTTGTGTATGTGTGAGTAGATGGACACGAACCCCCCATTTCCGGCGAGCTTCAGCCCAAACACCAGCGTGCCATTGTCCATCGCGAAGCGAAGTTGGGATTTTGATTTACGTCAAAATTTCTCACGAAAATTTTCCCTCACGTACATCACAAAACAAAAGCAAAGTTTAAAAAATAGTTTTATTTTATCATAAATTTCTAAAATGAAATAAAACTGAGAATTTTGACGCGTTTCTCTCTCTTTAAAAAACGGTAAATTGTATGATAAACACAAAACTAATTTCCTAAACTTTGTTTTTGTTTTAATGAAAATTTTCACCATTATTTAACAGTTAGTTTTAAAGAAAATTAAATGACATAAATAAACGTCAAACAAATTAAGCATATAATGAAATGTTATGTAATTAAAACAATTACACGAAGAAATGGCAAAAACAATGAAAAAAGCACGTTTTGAAAAAAAAATTAAAAAAGTACGTTTTGTAATGCACCAATTTTTTAAGAACCCATTTCCTTGGTAAAAAAAAGAAACAAATATGCTAACTAGATTTTTTCTTAAAGATTTCAACCCAAATATTATAAAAATATCAAAAAACCAATTTGTCAAAAAATACGAAAAAGTACGTTTTGTTCTGCGGCTCCTCATATGTATTTTGTGTTGCTTTTCATAAAAGTTTTGCTCCAAATCATTAATAATTGCAAAAAATCGTCCAATATCTTGTAACATAAACATTTTTAAGTTCTTGTAAGAACTTTTTTATTTGGCGAAAAACAACGGATGCTGTTGTTAAATGAGTTAAAAACGACTTCAGCCAGTTTTAAATATAACGCCGGTTATAACGTGAAAATTATGCTTTTGCATTGTGTCCATAAACAATCTTATTATGTTGGTATTTATATAGAACTTGGTCCAATTCAACATAAATCGTCTTATAATTGTTTTTTTTTTTAATTCGGTTCATATTTTACCAAAGTGACATAACTTCCTTATAAATGTTGGTATTGATATGTCATGGTGACGAACAAATCTCATATAGAAGTTAAAGAGATTTTGGAGAGGGGGTTTATATACGAACTATGTTCTAACTATGTTCTATATAGATGAATTTTTATCTCGTAACATAGTTTTGATTAGCCAGGTCCGTGATTAGCCGTGGCTCCCACATAGTGCCCACTCTCGGAAACTCTGTTTACATATATACTGTGTTGTAGGATATCTAATGTTCGGGCGTGACCGCCTATAATTTCTTACTTGTTTTCCTGTTAAATTTTGAAAACTATCACTTCCCAAAAGCTGAGAAGAACATCTAAACCTCACATTTTTCACAGAAGAACAATTTATTGCGTTTTATTTTTTTTTTCTGTAAAATATAGATTTTTCTTGTTTTGGCAGTACTTACAACTTTTATTCGCTATCATTTCCTTTTAAGATACTTGCTGAAATAAAAAAAAAAACAGAAAAACATTTAAAAAGTGCTGACATCAATCGAAATAATTTAAAGTTTGCATCATCAATTTGTAAAACAAAAAGAAAAAAAATCTCAATCAACAAAATCTGCTTAAAACTAGGAGGGCATTTTGAAGTCTTAAATAATCTTTTAATTCAACAGCCTTTCAATCTTTTTCCAGCCGAAAACAACAGCATCTGTTGACCGGCGCTTGCCTTATCCCTGCTGAATGTCATTGAAAAATTCGCTTTTCTCAAAGAAGCAAATAGTTAAATGTATCTTGAAAGTGCGCTAAGAAAAGATAAGTAAAGTATTAGAAACAACAAGAAGATTATTTCTCTTAAGAATTTTTCAAATTTAGCAAATCTTCTTTTACTTAATAGAAATTCACTGCCTGAATAGTTTTCTATAAACTAAAAAGATTTTACAAATGCTAAAATCAGATTTTTTTTTTTGTTTAACTGAATACATTTAAGACGAATGTTGTTGTTTTATATTGAACTGAATAAGTATAATTGTGAATAAATTTAAGTGAATGTGAAAATAAAATTGTTTTAACTAGTACAGTGAAAGCTCGCGCAGGCGGACACCAATTGTCGGCGCAACTTTGTCCGCTGACGTGAATTGTATGTCTACGAGATAGTTGGTTTCATTCTATCAAGCATAAAATCAACTACTGTATTTTATATCAATTTAAAATATTTTATGAAAATAACAGAACATGCGTTTTTTTCTATTTCTCTACCGATAATGTTAGATAACATTAGATAAAATATATGGGTCAACTTGCGTAGGCGGAGAATATCGGCATCGCAGATTTGTGTTAGCTATACGCCGACTTCGATGTAGTTAAACGTGTAAAACTCTAAAGATTGCGCTGACTTGGTCATGAAGTGCGAATGAATGAGGATGCTGCAGCATAAAATGCGTTTGAATGCGATATCGTAGGAAGACACATAAGAGAACGACTAAAACTCCGCCAGAAGCTTCAAGTAGAAGAAACCCTTTTCAAACTTAACTTTAGAAATTGCAGAAGAAGCGCAAAAGACCGAGGTGCCTGGAAATCAATTATTAGTTTCGCCAATGACCCATATGGGTCGTCTTGAATGGCCAAATAAGCTAGTATTGACATATTGACTAACTAAAACATCGTTAACGTACACGATTTAGCTTTTCCCTATTTAAAATAAAGGAGTGTTCTCGTTAATATACATATTTTAAAGGCATATATAGATCACGAAAGATCCTCCACAAGAGTACCAAGTTAAGAGAAACCTCCCTACGATTTCTTAAGGGACACTTTTCTTAATCTGACGTAATTGGAGACACTGTTGGCTGGTCCCTTCGAAATCGGAGCATAAGAGATTTCGCTATATTTGTGCTTATGTTATACTAAATTTTTATTAATAATTGTGCTAGACGTCTTAGAAAAGGTCCATTTCCACCTAAATCCCGTATCGCTAATTCTCTAACAGCTTTCATACATCTAAAAATATATATAACTCTGAGATAGTATCCTCGTATTGCCTCGGTCATTCGACCGATATATTTACTTAGGTACCACTGTTGCAGTTAAATTGCTTTCTAGCAGCTGTACAAATTGATAAATAATATAATTTATCTGCCTTTAATTATAAACCCGAACTGTCCCCTTGTATCCATATGGACACAAAAATAAGCTGTTGCTAAAACGTCCAGAATATGCAAACAAATTTGTTTGAATAAGCGGTACCACCTGTTGTTGACTTGTTAAACATCAACGTTCATTGTTGCAAAAATTCAGTTTAATTGGTAAATGATTGCGAAAAGTTTCGCTGCAACAAAAGTGAATTTTGAAATAAAGAAATAAGTATTGCTTCATATTTGTTTATATGAACGTTATTTTTAATTATGAAAGTTTTGATGAATTATACAGTTCAAACAAACAAAACAAAGTTGTGACTTTTTTAAAATGTTGTTGTTATGCGTACATAAGTTTATTTTTATAGAAAGGCAATAAAAGTATTCAACAAAATATATTTGTTTGCTTAATTTTATTAATTTTTTCATGATTTAAAAGTAAATTGACGTTTAAAAAGGTTCCGTACTGTATTGAAAAGTTTGGCTGCGACGATTGAGGTGGGGAAAACAACGAACATACCATTTTTATTGAGCCTCCAGAAAATAAAGGTTATTTAAGTGGAGAAGATGATGCTAAATTGGACTAGAGGGAATTCTAGATAATGTATGCCCAAAACAACTAAAAGCTAGTTGTGCAATTCTAATAAGAATTAGATGTAGGCCATCCACAATAGATGAGCTACAAAACTGTCAGGCTTCTTCTTCGATTCTTCTAGGGAGATCGAACGGTTAGTTTTAGCCGGTTATTTTAGATTTGCCAAAGTCGGATATTTTAGAATATCCATTTTTCGAATATCGAATAAACCGGTTATTTTGGTAAAATAAACCGGTTATTTTAGTAATGTGTAATTTATATACGTTTTCCTTACTTTTGTTTTAAATGTACCCGTAATTTAAGTATTTTTCTAATTGAATATTGGCCAAACTTAAACTTTTTACGAAGAATGTCAATAGAAAATGTGACAAAAGTCAAAAAACATTTTAAGCAATGAAAATACAATTCGCTTATACGCGCAGAGAAAAAACATGTTTAGATATGGTCACCTCCAACAATACTAATTTTAAAGAAAAATTTAAACATATTATTTTTAATTTAACCATATTGTTGTTAAATTAGTCCTCCATCAAGAAGCCACAACCATATTATGGTTGCCTCTAAACATGTTATGGTTAAATATGACAATAATTTGTTTTTAAGTTAACAATAATATTTTCCTCTTTTCCAAGAGCAACATGCTGTGGTTGAAAACCAACCATGCTATTGTAAGTGTTAAACATATTTAAGTTATTATTAACCATAACATGTTCGGAGGCAACCATAATATGGTTGTGGCTTCTTGAAGGAAGACTAATTTACCCATAATATGGTTGTCCGTGATAATTAAATGATTTAATTAAACACAATGTGTTTAAAATTTTCTTTAAAAATAGTTTTGTTGGAGGTGACCATATTTAAACATGTTTTTTCTCTGCGTGTATAAGCGTGTGTTCTTGTAACAAAAACCAAAAACAATCCAAAATACTACTAAATAATACTACCAAAATACTAAAAATAATTAGCAATTTGACAGTATTTTAAATATTATACATATTTTTATAAAGATGTTATCTCTGGTGATATTTCGAACTAATTTAAAAGACAAAGGGCCTTAAAATGATAAGTTTCAAAGAATCTTCAACTTCACGACTTATTAATAACCGTATATTAGTCCACAAGCTTGACAAAAAAAAAAAAAGCCAAGTAAAACCTGACTCTGTTCTAAGTAGTTCTTAAGAGACTGCAAATAATACTTTTCTAAAATATGCTGCCAAAAATGAGTCATTGGGTGAGATATTAGCCTGTTGTGTTGCCGAGGACGAAATGCCCGTTAAGGCGCTTAATCTTATGCTTGAAACTACAACATACCGGCGAAATCAGCGATATGGGAAAATTCATCAGTTTTATTTATTTAAGCACCAAGAAGTTAAAACAAAAAGGAATCAAACATTGTCATGCAAGGTTTTAAATTGTGATCGACGAATTGACATTTATTTCATACAAAAAGCACGTTTATATTACTATTCGTTTCTATAATGCTGAAATAAAATAATTTGAAATATATAATCCTGGCTAAGAGGTTTTGATTGCAACTTTTCAAAAATATTGTTGAAGTCTACCGATTCATATAGACATGCTTAGCCACCAACAAATTTTAATTTAAAATAAATTTGGGAGAATATCTCAAATAATAAATTCATTAAATTCCTTTAATTTTTTCAAACCAAAGTTTTTTAAAAATTCTTAAACCATGTTCACCTATTAATATTTGACGTCCTTCACGTAACCATTAGTTTTCTTAAAGAATAGTTTGCTTTTGCAAACCGTTTGGCTAGAGCAAACATTATATAACAGTATCTAAATTACATTATACAATTATGATCTTAGAAACAAAGTTTAGTATATACATAAATAGAAATTTTTAAAAATAAAGCTTAAGTTTGATCAATTTACTGGTCACGCTTTTTTTTGTGTTTTATCGACAAATATTTGTTAGGTCTGAACATACCTAAAGTCATGTATTTTGTTGGTTCTTTACCTTCGTGAATTGTTTTGTTTTTATTTAAATTAACTTTTTATTGTATTTTTAAGTATTGGAAATGAAACCGGTTAACCGGTTATTTCTCAAATGCTTAACCAAAAACCGTTTTTTTTAAATAACAACTATTCGGAATATTCGAAAACCGGTTATTGAAAAAAGTCGAATAAGCGATCTCCCTAGATTCTTCCTATATAATCAACTAAAATAAATTCATATGTGGTGTAAATCGAATGGATCAAAATGTATCCATTTCGAGAACAGCATTCGGGCGAAAAAGCAGATGCCCCAAAGAAAACACCCAAATATGTCACGAAGTAGGTTGAAAAGAAAAATTATTCTATTAACTATATTGTCAAATTTGGAGAAAAGCCACAACGTTCAGGTCATCGGTGAACAGAAACATGAAGGAACAGCCTTACACAATACAGCCGAGCTTATGTTTTGTTGGTTGTGTTCACTAAGTTGCACTAATTGAAAATAAATGCCGTTATGCATGGGAATTCTGCAAATCAAATGGTCGAACAACATCATCAAATGTTTTATATAATACCGTACGTAACCTACGCAATACGATTTATTTTTCAAAAATCTGAAAAATATCTTGCAATAACCCATGTTTGTATCCGTGTTGCCATAAAGACACATCAGTTTTTTCCACTTTGTATATCACCCAAAGTTCTGAGACAATTCTGATTAAGATTACAAATGTGTTGCTCCCACTCAAAATATTTACTTCAGTCTACTGTAAACTCCCATGGAAATGTATAGTTTTGATATTTACTCTGCTGTAAATTACGACTCTTACGTAAAATATGACCATCACATTAAATGGCGGTAGGTCAAAACTATTACATTTGCAAATTTTAAATTAGTTTCGCAAGTTAATATTTCAGCATTAAGTTTTCTTAAATAAAATGTGGAGTATTTTTTGTTTTTGTAAAATAAGTACTTCTCTGTTTCGAAAATAAATTTTTATTTCTTGTTTAAAGTGGATTTTTACTTCAACTATTTCAGTTTATTTTTTCGTTTTATAGAAATCAAATGCCAGTTAAAAAATGTAAACATTAAGATTCTTCATAAATAAAAAAATATTTGTATGTGTGTAAGCTGGATATCGTTAAATAAAATGGAAAATTCCATAACTTAGCAAAAATTTAAACTCGACTTTTTAATTGATTGTGATAAATTGATCCACAAATATCGATATGTCTTATCGATATGCTGTATTTAGCTGTGCCGAATCTTTAATACCATTCACCAAACGTTATTCAGCGTCTTGGAGCACTCACCGACTAACACACACTGAACCAAAAATCCAATGTACGTTAAGCAAACGAAATTACGTTTATTAAAATATTTTCGTTGGCTCAACGAATTATTCGTTAATAAAATGAAAATAATACCTATAATTTTACGTATTTTGAATAAAATACCACAAATTTTAAAGCAATACATTACACAAATGCACTGTTTAGTGCCAGACTTGAGAAATGAACTTGGCTAGTGTATGGCAGGAATAACATAACCTCAAAGCGGAATTTAAACATGGTTTTTTTCTTACGATATAAATAAGAATAGGTATATAAAATGTGATAACAAATTGTTTCGCTTTTCCTAATCTTATCCATTAAACATTTTCAAAAGTTTGGTAACGGCCTTTTGCGTTTTATATAGCGATAAAAAACTTTTAAACACTTGATGAAAATTAATTACTTCCAGAACATAAGTGTAATAACTTCACAACTTTTTTATATCATTGTCAGATATTTCTTCTTTTTTTTAAAGATTATCAATTGAGGTCAATAAATTCAATTAAGAATGTTGTTTGTGTTTTTTTTTCGTTTCTTTCGAGCAAAATATTGCAAATAAATATAATGTTCATATACAGTAAAAACACTTGAAAAAATATTTACAGAAATACATTCGTCATTCATAATTATTGATGATATTAAACAAATACAAAAGCATATCTTACAAACACATATACACTTTTCCATCAACATAAGTATTAAGTGTTCCACTACACAACTGTACAACTTTCAAGCATAGTAACTATTTTAGTGAAACTTTTTTAACAACAAAAAAAAATCAATTTTAAATTAAAATAAGTAGTCTCTTCGGTATGGTTTTGTCAATAACTCCAAACCGATTCAGCAGATTAAAATGCAATGTGAAATACGAATCTAAAATTAAATTAATTTTATGATCCCTGTAATAAAATCACCCAACCTAAGGAAAGACACATGCGAGAATGATTCTGGTGATCATAAAGGAGAAAATAATATGATTGCAAATTGCTCATTTTCACCAACCAACAACCAAAAGTAAGGATTTTCTACGACCAAATTGAGTACTTTATTCCCAACAACTAAACAGTGCTGGACAATTGAAACTTTTTTTAGCGCAATTACACAAATTATTAGCGATTTACACAACCGAATTGAGTTCTTTAATTCCGACAACTAAACAGTGCTCAACAAATGAACATTAAAAAAGTAAAACTTGGCTTAAACTTCCCGTTTAACAGCAAAACCACTGAAGAGGAATTATTTGGCCTCAAAATATTTATATCGCCAGCGCGAATCATAGCCCAATAAAAAATTTATCATTTTGTGAAGCACTAAAGGTACATTTAAAAAAATAAGCGCACAATTATGCGCTACGCAATAAGACATACAGAAATGCAGTAAAGTAAGTGAAAGAACTCTCAACAACTTTTATAAAAAAATTACATTTCAAGTGCCACGGCGTTCCCTTACTACGAAGCAGGTTTGTAAGGGAGAATACTAAAAAATAACTGTATCAAAACATTCAGTGTGTAAAGCTGATCGTTACATCCAACAATTTTTATATGCGCTGAACAAAGCGCTTTATGTGTCAAAAATGTATTGCTTCAAAGTGGGAACTCGCCATAAAAAATTCATGTCTTCCGTAAGCGCAATGGTAAGCGAAACTTTAATTTTTCTCCCTTAAAACCTGCTTCGTTGGAAGCTCCATTTTTTACTGGGAGCTTACGCCTGACAAGCCTCCTCCACAAGCTAGCGACGTCTTCAAAGTCAGCTCCTTGAGTTGTCGTTGGTTCTTAACCACATTGCAAAAATTTAGATTAGCAACGATTGGTTAATGTCAAGTCCCAAAACACTGTAATGCGGTACGTCCATTAATGCGTCCATTAAACCACTAACCAATGCGGATAAAACATAAAAAGCGCGGAGGCAGACTAACAGGGGCGGCTTGATTTTCAACTAAAACATTGATGCCCACGGTAGTAGTATTGGTGAGAGTGACGAAATAACACTGGAAGAAAACAATTTGCTATTCATTTTATTTAGTCGTCAGCGAGATTGCGACGAAAGCACATGTGTGACGGGTGTTGTCATTTTTTTTCTGTTTCTTTGTTTAACAAAAGGGAAATTTAAAATTAATGAATGTACATATTTAAGTAATACACTTGGTGAATGTATTTATTTTAGTAATTCTCTTGATGAATGTATTGATTGGTATATATATATCTATAATACATACATATATAATTTATATATGCGGACATCTGGATAGTATGATATATTTCGGAATAAAAAGATTCTTCGAAGTGTTTATAAATTTTACAGGGGAAGGTTTTTTTTAAATAAAATCAGTTTGAATAAATAATATTTACATTATAAATTTTAAAATAATGGCTTTTTTCAAACTGATTTTATTTAAAAAAAAACCTTCCCTGTAAAATTTCGAGTTTGTGGCATAAAAAAGTAAGCAATAAAAATAGTGCGAAACCAACAAGTTTCATTAATACATCAATAAAACACATCTTCTTACCCAAAAATTTTACCTGCTGTCACATTTGCTTTTATGTGTATAGGTTTACACATAAATTGTAGGAAAACAAGACTTTTTTTAACTTGTTTTTTAAATATTTTTACTTACTTAAGAAAAGTGTTTTCAAAGAAAAAAACCCACCAACGCGATTGGTACAGAAACAAAAATATTTTTACAAGCACAAAATACCAACAAATTATTGTGGCTATTTTTTCTTAATAATTTCTGCATTTAGGTACGTCTTTTTAACGAAAGTAAAAGTGACCCTTTTCAGGTACAAAGAATTTTTTTCACAAACAAAACACATATCGTTAGCTTAAATGCAAAACAATGTAGATATTATTTGAAAATTACAAATTAATAGAATACAATATTTTTTCCTTAATTTAGTAATACTCTTTGTGAATGTATTTATTTATTTATTTATTTGCAAATAATTCATGTCTTTGTGAACATCTTCAAAATGTTTTTTTAAATTATATTTCTTAGTTTTTTTAAATGTCTTATGACAAATAAGACATTGCATGTCATCAAAAGCATTTTGTAACATAAAATAATTTTCGACTGACATCATAATAAATCGCAATAATTTCAATTTATGTGTTAACTCACAGCAGTCTCGATGACGATTAAAATAAGACACAGAAGTTCTGCCAGTGTAGTTTGTCTCTCGCACTCAACATGCTGATTTCCTATTGGTTGATTGACGATCAAACAAAAGAGCGTAAGTATACGTGTGAGTTTCATTTGCTGATATCAGCCACTACTGGGCATCTTTGAACTAAAAGTAAATTTAAGCCAGGGATTTCCATTTCTTTGCACAATTGTGCACACCAATACTAACACATATTTTTATGCTCTTCAATTCAGTCGTCGATGTGACTTCGACAAGTGTACATGTCTAGCGGATGCTATGTTATTTTGTTTCAGCTTAACACTCAAAAAATATTGTGCGGTCAAAAATGCTTTTTTTATGAATTTTTAAAACACAAAAATCTTATTTTTTTTTACAAATGGTTTGATAAGAAATTTGAAACTGATTTCGAGTCAGTTGTGTCATACAACTTATAAAATAACAACTTAAAAAATATATTACTAACATGTTTCTGCGGCTGTAAATAAAAGCATTCTCTCAATTTTTTCACTCCCTGGTACTCACTAATGCACAACCAAAAAGTTTTTGAAAATCGCTGATTTGAACCAAATTTCCTACAAAAAGAAAATTTTAACACAATTTCCTATTAATAGTAAATTGAAATAATTAGTAAATTTTATCAAAAATTTCTATAAAAAGTTTTCACGTTGATGTTTTTATTTGTTTAGCGAACAGATTAGATTAGTTAGAACAGTTAGATCAGCGCACAAGTGGCCGATAAAAATCGGCGCATTTGAAACATTTTGATTGCTGAACATTGTGCTAAAGAGTGTTCACACCATCGATACATCAGGGTTGCTTTTGATTGGCTAAAGTTAGCACGATTTCGTTGAAGATATAATTAATGACAGGACATTATCATAAATGTAACGAAAATTGGTACATTGCGCCGACATATCGCCGACAGTGTGGTCTAAGCTTTAGACACTAGTGTAAAACTAATTTAAGCTATTTCGTATTTATTTATGTATCATTGTTGTCTAACATTTTCATAATACAGACATACAAAAGGTATATGTGTACATATTACCTTTTTATTTGCTTATTTTTTACCTTTGATACCTTTGCATAAACATATTATCTAACTGTTTTTCAAAAGACTTCTATTTATACATAACTACTTTTTATACTATAAAATGTTGCTACTTTGTCTTTAAATATAAAATTTGTATAAAGATTTATGACGTAAGATAAATTAGTTAAGTTTACAGATACATATAACAAAATTCTAGCAGCCGCAAGTGTTTAAGTCCCTGCGAGAGATTATAGTCTAGCTCCATTAGTCCCCGTTCATACTATGAAAGATTTGAATTTGATTGTGAAAGTTAAAAGCCGAATGAAAAAGTGTACTTTGTTTCGTTTACAAGCAGTTTTTCTAAAGAAAGAAGGAAGGCTACAATACAATATAGTTAAAATGCTTAAAAACAAACGTTTTATTGTATGAACACGAATGCAGTTGCGAAAGGAATTGGCAGAGAGTTTATGCATTAAATTTTAAAGTGTGGAATATTTATGAAACAACGTTGATAGAGTGGTACTCAGTTCGTTTTAAAGATAAGGTAATAATGCTGAACTTGTAACCCTTTGCCATAAATGAGATCAAAACATGTAAAATATTTTTGGTTTTGTTGGGCAACATTATAAGAAAATAACCCTTTTTGCGCCTACAGTGCAACATTTCATTTAGAGAAGAACAAAAAATGCAGAATAAACATAACATTCACGCAAAAGAACGCCATAAATAATTTCCTTAGTTTAAAGTTAAAATAATAAATAAAGACACTAATTTCTCATTGCAATACATAAGATATTACGAATTAAATATGAAAAAAATGAATGTCACTTGGAAGTTTTAAAATCGAGACAGTATTTCTTCTAAAAAATATCTTCCGCAATACTATAAAATGTATTATTGCCACAATATTTGTCATTCTGGCAATTCGTTTTTGTATTGTTGCGTGTGTGCTGGGAAATTTTTAAGAGTCCTACATATCTCTAAATAAGTTATACACCACAAGTAAATACATGAAGGGATAGATGCATGAGTATTCAAATCACCACTATTAATGTACATAAGTCCATATCAGTGTTGCCAGCAGTAAAAAACCGTACATGTGAGTTTTTTCTTTACTAAAATAATAGCGTAGGGAAAATCAAAATTATTTTTTTCATTTCCTTTAATTGAAATTAATTTTTCAAGTTTGCATTTTTATGCCAGATAAATGACGTTATTGTCATTTTATAAATATCTAAATCTTAATTTTATGTTTGTATTACAGATTTTCTTGTTAAAACTTTGCCTTTATTCAAAAAGTTCCTTAATAAACGTTTGTTGAATTTAATAATCGTTTATGAATACAGGGGTTAATTTCTGTAACTTTGGTAATCGATGTCAGGAGGGCTTAAAAAATGTCTTTGGCGTTTGTATCAAAACTTTTTGAAAAGACTTTTGCAAAACGATAAATTTTCTTGAATGAAATTTCTATTTCAGTTAAATTTGTTATACAAAGATTAAAGGGAAAATTGTTTTGGCATGTTGGAAGATATTGGATTTTTGTATAGGATCTTATTTTTAATTTTCTGGCAACTCTTATCCACATAAATACAAATGCAACACATATTTGAATATCCTGTTTTTTCTTTGTTTGACTCTGACATAAATAAAAAAATTGTTCATGTTCGAATGCATGCACTGTATAAAAAGATATGATACTATTGCACATAATATTGTTGGATGTTTTTCATAAATATTAATTTAGACAATATGAAAATATGATAAAAGTAAAAGAGCTTATATAAAAAGATTAAATGGAAAAAACAACAAAAAAGAAGGTGCTAAATATCGCATATAATATTTTTTGTTCTTAAAGTCAATTATATATGTACACAATAATTGGAAGAACAATTGGAAGCAATAGTATTCTAAAACACTCGAATGCAGCAGCGGGCCAAAATTAAAAATGTATTCTTATTTCCTATTATATGTTTGTATTTATATGCATAAGTTCTTTAAAGTATAATTTCTTTTTTTTGGACAGGAATTTCTCCTTATTTATTTAGATGGATCTATGTTAAAAAAAGAACTTAATTTAAGTAGAAGAACTGCATTTATACGGCAGATAATCTGCATTCAATTGGTCTTTCTTTTACCAATGTTTTAGTTTGAAATCTGGCCAGAAGAAAAATCCTTGTGCGCTACATTTAAACGTACCCAAAAACGTGAATATTTGCTCATAAATTACCTTAGGGAAGACAGTAAATTTAATAAAAACAAATAAGAGTGCTATATTCGGTTGTGCCAAATATTTAAGCAGCGTCTTCGACCACTTAGACACATTTTCAAACAGAATTAAAACAAAGTAAATTTTATCGTTTAAAACACATTTCTCTATTTAAAGGCTAGTTTACACTATCTCACAAGTTGTACGTATTTCATAAAACATACTTTGTGAGATAGAAATCTAATGAGTTTTGTTGCGACTGTCAACCAATCTAATTTAACATAACAGTTTGTGTTCACATCATCACACAAAGTATAAACACTCACACATGAAATAAAATGCAACCCTGATCCAATGAAAAGTATTAAAAGTATTATTGCTTAGAAATTTTTCAAAAAACGATAAAGTCGTATAAGAATTCAAACTTTTTTCATAATACTTGTCATTTTCTTCACACGTGCATTCACACTATCTGACATGTACATATTACTTGAGTTTTCGACATGTATTAATTAAAAGTATAATAGTGTAAACTAGCCTTAAGCGGCAGATCATGTGTGTAGGTACTTGTTATGTGAAAAAAAGAAAGAAAAAAAAATAATAAAAGCAAAAAAAGTAAAAGAAGAAATAAATAACAAATTAGCTCCAATATTTCTAGGATTTTCGGAAAACTCATTTCAACAGAAAGTCAAACATCGTTAAATAAAATCCGCTCTTAATAATGACCCAAAATATGCATAGTTTAGAGGGTCTAAGATCAATATTATAGAAATTAAATACGGAAATTTGTTTTTATACCCTTTCCACCTATGGTGAAAGGTATATAAAATAACTTTTCTCTCTTAGATTTTGATTGAAAATTAATGGAATGAATGTATTACAATTAGATTCAGAATATATATATATGCCCTTTATTTATTTAAATACAATATAGATACAGCGATGTAACTTAAAATACTTAAATAAATTGTTCAACGAATTCTCTCCATCTAATTCTGTCTCTGGCAAGTAGTTTAATTTCGTTCCAGGTTATTCGAGCTGATTCATGTTCTTGTCTTATGCACCTGATCCATGTATTTCGTGGTCGGCCTGGTTGTCGTTGACCTTGAGGGTTCCACTCAAGTGAAGCTCTAGCAATATCACTTGCAGGTCGCCTTAAAATATGACCGATCCACGTCCATTTACGTCTCCGTATATCAAATTCGATGGAACTACAATCTGCCAGATTCCAAAGATTCTCATTGGATATCCAATTCGGCCAGTATACACGTAATATCTGTCTCAGGCACCGATTCACGAACGTTTGAATTTTCTTCAAGGTCAGTTTTGTAAGGCTCCATGTTGTGCAGCCATATAGTAGGACAGATTTAACGCTACAATTGAATATCCGTAACTTCGTTTTCTGTGAAATGTTGTTAGCGCGCCAAATTTTGTACAATTTTAGGAACGCACCACGGGCCTTGTTGATTCGGTCACCAATATCGGCTGCAGAGCCACCGTCTTTCGCAATTTTACATCCCAAGTAGTTGAATGATTCAACATCCTCCATAATCGTACCATCAACAATAAGTGGTGACGAAATATTGGTACCAATACGCATCAGCTTTGATTTCTTGAAGTTAATTCTCAATCCTACGTTTTTGGCATTTTCGGAGAGCCTATTTATCTTTGCTTCAATATCTACAAATCTGTGGGCCATAAGACATATGTCGTCGGCGTAGTCTATGTCATTAAGGTACTCCATCATGTTCCACCGAATGCCGGTAGGAGCCTCCATGTTGGTTTTTTCCATAACACAGTCTAACAGAAGAATGAATAATGTAGGGGAAAGGATACACCCTTGTCTAACGCCTGTAACGTTTGTGTACGGTTGGCTTTCTCTTCCGTTGAATCGGACCTTGCACTCAGCATTTTTGTACAGCTCGCGTATTAGGGTGACGATTTGTTCAGGTATTCCTTTACCAATTAACGCAGACCACATAGAGCTTCGGGTTACTGTATCAAAAGCACGTTCAAAATCTACGAAAAGCAGGTATAGGGGTGTGTTGTACTCTGCCGATTGTTCAATAATTATGCGAAGAGTATTGACGTGATCGACACATGATCGTCCAGGCCTAAAACCAGCTTGTTCTTTACGCACAATTTGATCAACAGCTGGTGAAATCCGCTGTTGTATTAAAGTTGCCATCACTTTCCCTATTGAGTTAAGCACAGTAATACCACGCCAGTTTTTACACTGAGTTAGGTCGCCCTTTCTAGGAATTGTGACTACGACACCTTCTTTCCATTCTACAGGAATTTGGTTGTTGAGCCAAGCAGTTCTAATCAGTGGGGTGAGAACTTCTGCTAATGTATCGGAACCATATTTTAATAGCTCTGCAGGTATGTTATCGGGACCAGGCGATTTACAAGTTTTAAGCTTGTTTAGTGCCGCCGCAACTTCAGAACAAGTCGGAGGAACAGTTGAAATATCTCTTCTTGGATTGCGTCGTGTAGAAAGCATTACCAACTCATCGTGGTTGGTATTGTTTACAGTTGAAGGCTGTGATGAGAAATGTTCGCGCAACCGTTCTAACTGTTGCTCAGTTGTTGTTAGATCTGAGCCATCATTTGCTTTTAATGACATAGTACCTCGGATGTTGTTGCCACTCATCTGTTTTATAGCAGAGTAAACTCCGCGTAGATTGCCTGTATTTGATGCTTTTTCGGCTTGTTCCGCTATATTGTTAAAATATTTTTCACGGTCGGCCCGTACCATATAGTTTACTTTTCGAGCAGACTGGCGGTATTCTAATTTTGCTTGTTCTTTTGCATTAGCAGATTTAGCTTGCATTCGTGCATTACGAAGACGTTTGCGGTTTTCAATCTCATCCCATGATTCGGAGCTGATCCACGGTTTAATTTTATTCTGTTTAAGCCCAAGAGTTGATTTTGCGGTATTCTTGCAGGCTGTAACTACGTCTGACCACGTATGTTGGTCGTTTTGTGCCAGGTTGGATCTTAAGTTTTGGTTAAATACGGTTGAGACTACTGGGTCGTGAAGGCGCGATATGTTGTATTTATCGACTTTTTCTCTTGCACCAGTTACGGCCGCAGGTCGAAGACGGAAAACACCTACGAGTAAGGAGTGGTCGCTGGCAACGTCGGCACCTTGCCTAGCTTTAACATCCATAAGAGAGCCCAAGAAAAGCCTACTGACAATAATATGGTCAATTTGGTTAAAAGTTTGACCATTTGGAGATTCCCATGTATACTTATGGATATTTTTGTGTGGGAATTTGGTTCCGCCAATAAAAAGTCGATTACGAGCGCAGAAATCAACCAGTCTGTCACCATTATTATTCCGTGAGGATCCCAGGCCATGCTTGCCCATTACCGCCTGTAGGTTGTCGTTGTTGTTTCCTACTTTGGCATTGAAGTCACCTAAAAATATCTTAATATCTCCTGCGGGCAAAGAGCTAACCGCATAATCAAGTTGCCCATCAGATTCAGAATAATTGATATTAAACCATTTTTAAATACAAGTTACACGCGAAATAAAAAAATGTGTTTTTTTTAAATTTTAATACGCTCTTAGAAACTAGCTTATCCTCGTGTTTCGGAAATCCCCCACGCTGCACAATGGGACGGATTCATACTTTTTTGTAAAAACTAAAAGCAATGGTCCGATATCATTGTTGGCACCAAGCCATTATATTGACGAGCGAACGTAAATAAAGAAAAGTCCTTAAAATCGGCCATGCCTTACGCTTCCGCCCATGCGATCCAAATAAATTGTTGGCATACAATTTTTTCTATCCAAGCAAAAATCTTCCAATACAAAAAGAGATCAAAACATCGATTACGCTCTATGCTGGTAATCAACGTTTCGTGGGGTACGGACTGTATTTTAGGGCGGATGGGGGGGGGGGGGGATTAAGCACCAAATATCTACCAAGTATTTACACAACTTTGTGACATTTTCAGAGAAAACTTTTGTTACGTTCTACTTCATGGAAAGGATTTGGGATTAAGAGCAAAAATATCAGCCAAATATCCAAACAACTTGTTTATATTATAAAGGCTAAAAAAAGAAGTAAAATATGCACTAATACTTAAGCGAAAAGAAAGCACTTCTAAAGATATAAAAAAACTTTCCTGTCTTTTCCAAAACGTTATAAGTTATCGATATATTGAAAATTCTAAATCACCTTGTACCATGTTCACACAGACAGCAATATTCGTGTTTCGCTCTCGCATTCCTGTTTCGCGCCCCCAAACATGATCGAAACAACATGTTTTGCCGTACAAAATTTTGAGAGCGAAACAGGTCGTTTCATATTGAAAAATGGTGTAAAAAATGTATAGTAATTCATAAAATGAGAACGGCTGCGCCGATTTCTGTAAAAAGAAAATCCATCCGGAAAAGTCGGAAAATTGGAAAAATCCTTAATGGCTTTCCAAATCAAACAACAGAAAGTTCTTAGTGTAAATCATGGGAAATTGCGGAAAATGCGTAAATTCTCCCCGCAAAAGTCGGAAAAATCAAAAATTGATTTTTTTTGTACGAAATTTTGTGTGAAATTATTCCTTAGTGGCTTTCCAAATGAAAAAATAGCAAGTTCCCAGCCAAAATCCGATAGATGGCGTTATATGTTGACTTAGACTTTGCGCAATCTGACAGGTGTCATTTTGGCATTGTAATTTTCTACAGTAAATATGCTATTTTTCTTGCTGCAATTTATTTATTTTGATGATAGTTGTGGAAATCATTGTGATAAAAAACGTTTCGAGCTCGATTTTTACCAAATTATATATAACAATGCCAAAATCTGATAGATGGCGTTGTAATTGTAGTTTGGCATTGTAATTTTCTACAGTAAATGTGCTATTTTTCTTGCTGCAATTTATACGAGTTTTGTGTATTGTTAAACTGATTCTGGATTGTCGTAAATCACGCATTATATCCATATACGGTAAAAGCATTACAATCAATTGAAATTCAGTGCAATATTTATCAAAACATTCATTCTTAAAGAAAATAAGTTCATCATCAAGGGCAAATTCAAAGGAGAGGAAGTCCTTATCCCACGAATTCCCATTATGTATTCCAACTGACCTTCCATTCCAATTCAAGCGGATTCAGTTCCCCGTTTGATTGGCATTTGCGATGACACTCAATAAATCGCAAGGCCAATCACTAGAATTCTGTGGGATTAATCTAGAATTTCCCTGTTTTTCGCACGGTCAGCTGTACGTTGCATGTTCGCGTGTTGGAAAACCGTCTTCGTTATTTGTTTTTGCGCAGGAAAACAAATCGAAAAACCCGCCCTTAATGATTAACATTGTATATTTAAATTTTCAAACCATTTAAAAGCGAAAAAATTGCAGCCTTCCAGAATTGCTTTTAAACAAAAATTCGACTTCACATAATATTCAAGTCAAAAAAAAAAACTAAGCTTTAAGATTAATTAAAAAAATTGAATATAAAACTTAAAGTGTACATCTTGATAATGGTGGCGTTTCATATATAGACCCCAGGGCTGGAAACACCACTGCCTTTAGTTTAAACGTAAACAGAAAAGTATGCCGAAAGCGGTCAAGCTCACCGCCCACGTAACCAAAATGTTCTTATTCTTCATTTTTTTAACTACAAAATGATAAAATAGTTATTTGCTAATTCTGAAAATCATAGTCATAGTTTTATTTATAATTACGTCTATGCAATTTTTTTGCCCAAATTTTTAATAAACTGTTCGACAGGTATACAGGTATACAATAAAATTTAACCAACAGTTATAAACATACTTACAACCAGGGCTGTAAAATCGGAGTTGAGGTTTTTGTACCGGAGTCAGAGTCAATGTACCTGAAAACTCGCGAATCTGACTTCAAAATTTTTCAGCTTAAAGAATTTAAAAAAATTTCCAAAATAAAAAAATGTAAGAGGGGCTTTAAAAATTTTTAACTCAGAAAATAAGGACCAGTATCAAATACATTTAGCATCAAGGTTAGTGTAGGAACTATGAGCACAAATGAGCATTTCATATTTAAACATTCTCCTAAAACACTGAATCATTCGGGTCTTAAAATTAAGCGGTCGAAAGCTTGACACCCACTGTGCGCTGTATCAGATATGTATTATTAATGTACCTTTTGCTTTGGTTTTGTGTGTATTTATGTATTTCCAAATCTAATGGATATTTACTACACATGAACATAAATCAAGCATAAAAATAGCAAAAGTGCTTACTGATGTAGAGTGTGTGTGTGTGTGTGTGTTTCTGTGTGTTTGTGCTTGCGTATAAAATGATAAGAAAATGCAATGAAATGACCATACAAAATCTAAAAAATAAGCGTGTGTATCCATAATACTCAAGTATACACATGTACATTATGCAATAATGTTCTCTTACTATTCAATATGTACATGTCTATAGTTTGCAATCCAAATGTATGTTCACACTTAACAAATATTTGAAAAAAAAAATTGAAAAAAAGGAGAGGTCACTAAATTGATTAACTGTTAACATTATTTTTGACAATTTTTCTAATTTAATTTTACTTTATTTCTTAATCAAATTGTAGTAAAATTTAGTTAATAAATTATAAAATGCTGTTTGATCTAACAAACGTTATGCAAAATCAAACAAATGTTTAATTAAAACATTGGCTTGTGCGCGGTGTCAAATATTTGTTAAGTGTGACCATATATAAAGTGTTTAGTATGGTAGTGAATATTTATTAGACCGGTCCTTAAAATTTAATTTGACTTAACTATACTATATATATAATTTTCATAGCATTATAACTGTGGCAATAAATAATCATGGCTAAAGTTGACATAAGTGCTTTTACATTTTATTAAATATTCTTATTCTCTTCTTCAAGATCTATCACTCAGCTAAATTTCAACTATAAAATGTCATTATAAATAAAACTTTACTCATTTACATTTTAACTTACAAAACAAAACGCACAATTTAGTTAAGACAAAACCCTTAATATCTCAAAACATGAAATTTCGACTTAAAGCCTAGTACTCCGTTCAAATTTGTGAAAAATGTTGAGCAACATTGATTATTCCACACGAAAATTTTGGCATTTATCAATGTTACCAATCTTGCGAGTTTGTACAATTTGACGTTTTTATTCCTTCAAAGTATGCTACATTGTTTCGTGTATGTAAACAAACGCCACATGTATTTTACTAAAACTATTTTTTTTTTATAAAAAAAAGTAAATATGGATAAAAAACTGTTACCAATTGTGTTATTTTAATTTTTTATTTCTTTTCTAATATTAAGTTCATATTTTTTGCTTTTGCTTAAAATTCCACGTGAAATAAAGGCAGCTTACATTATTTCGCAGTTGTAAAAAAAATGTTGCCAGAAACATTTCGGAACTTTTTCACAAAATAAACAGAGTACAACTCCATCAACATTATTTCGTAGATATTCCGCACAAGTTTTTTTCATATGCATTTTGACAGCATTTCACGTGAAATGTTGAACAGAGTACCAGGCTTAAGCCATTATTATTTATTGCCACAGATATAATTAACGCTTCTTATGGCTTTAAAAGTTGTATAAATTATAATATATGATTCATATTTTATTAAATTAAACTATACGTTGCAAATCTTTCACAATATAGGTGGCTTAGTATAAAAATTATTTTTCGAAAGAAATCGACTTAAGCTTTTTTTTATATTAAGTCATCGATATGTAACTGTTGCAAGTGGCTGGAAAAATAACCGGCACTTAAATATTTGGAAAAGCAAAGATTAAAAAATTCTTTTTTCTCAATATGAACAAATAACTGATTTCGTTAAAGCAAACAAACAATCAATCCCGGGGCCTAATTCTGGCAGTCGTGATCGAGTACTTTCTCGATTCGAAAGCAATTTTATTTCAGTCGATACTGAACGAATCGAAATTATTTTTTCAGCATTGTAAAACTCAAATTAATGCTTTACAACACCGAAAAAATAATTCCGATTCGTTCAGTATTGAATGAAATAATTAGATATTAAATTACTTTCGAATCGAGAAAGTAAATCACACGTGCGATTTTGTAAGCACGTGATTTTCAGAACAGGCCTGAATTGTTGGATTTTATAATATATTTGATCAAAATAAACATAAGTTTTTAAAAAAGCAAAATTCCCAATAGATATTTATTTAAGATTTTATTAAGCACAAGTTGTTCCTTATTTCAAATTTGTTTCATTCTTTGACTGGGCAGATCTAAGGTAAATTTTAAATTGAATACTGCAGCATTTTTATTGGAGTGTGCAACATTTGTATTTGTATTTGTTTGTGCGTAGCAACAATAACAACAGCTTTTAACTCCCTCATGGCATGATAACAAAATTCGATATGATTGTGTGTTGTAGCTGCCGTAAAATAAAATTAACAGGAAAATGCTCACGGGAAAGAAAATGAAGTTGAAAATATGAATGAAATAATGGTTGGATATTAAAGTAGACGAGGGAATGTTTTAGTTTAGCCTAGAACTAGGCATCAAGTCAGACCTTCTGCTGGACATAAAAATAACAGCAACAACGAACTTACTCTACTACTTTAAAAGCAGCAACTACAACTACTGTTATACAACTGTAAATGAATTGCCTTTTCATACACGCCATTTCCAGTTTTTTTTAATTTTCATGTTTTTGGTATTTTTTACTTTTGCCGGTTTAGCGTGCAAAATACATTAAGTGGACTAAGTATTTTAAAAATAATGCAGGTATAATGAATACAGTTTGTTACATCATTAGGTTTTGCTTTTACACCTGGTGTCTAAAAAGAAAACATTTGCACAAACTTACCTTGTGCATATTTACTGGAAATCAAGTCAATGGAAAATTGCAATTAAAACTTTTTTAACGGAAAAAGAAATATAGAAATCTTTGTTACGCTAATAACGTTAAACTAAGATACAGTTTTAACAAGAAAACGACTCGTTGGAAAATTAATATTAAAATTTTATGATTTAAGTAAATAAAAGCATGTCTCTCTAATCAGGTAGCGGTTTCAATGTTTAGTAGAAATTTCTATAAAATTGTGATTTTTTGGCATGCTATACAATACTACTTCTTAGAGCACGGCGGCTTAATATTTTGTAGGAAGTAGATAGGCCAAAACTTACACGTTCGCTCAGAGTCGCTAAGATGGTTTTCCAGTCGTCTTCCCAATTTGAACATTCCAAAAATTTCTACTACAAATAATGAAAAAAAATTCTATGCTTCATATTTCTTTGAATCATTTAAAATAAATTTTAATATTTTTTTAGATGGATCTAACCATAACTTCTTGCAATTTGCCTAAAAGGAGGCGATATTTTTTTAAAAACCATCGATCACAATCAATTGTTTTCGTTAGTTTTTAAAACGAACCAAATTCCCTACAAAATACAAAACATCAAAAAACTTTCAACAAATAAAACTTTATAACATAGAATACGTAGGGTCGCAAATAAATCGTCAGTTACCTAAGATTAGTCTATAAAATTGTATGTTTCTTCTATTAGTTCTTATTTTTAAATTGGCAGATCGAGAGTTGGGAATTAACATTATGATAATCTACGTAAACTATGCTTCATACAGTTATAAAAAATACTAAAAAGGCGTGTGTTACTGCCAAACGTTGTTAAACGATAAGAAATTATCAAAAAACAATAATTTGAGAAAAACAAAAACTATCGATATTATTGAAAGCTTTCAATGGTGGTACGATTGTTAATAACTAGGGCAACCAAAAAAAAGCACTAAAAAAACAGTTTTAAGCTCTTAAAAAAAGCGTTTAAAAACATGAAAATAAGCTGTTACTACTAAAAAAAGCAATTTAAACTTGTTTATTTTTCACTTAATTTGTTTAATACGATGTTATAGTAAATTATAAGTTTATGCAATAAATTTTCGAAAAGACAACTATGTCTGTTTGGTGTCAACAAGTTCTTGTACATAGAAAAAGTTCTTCCTACGTCTACAGATGTTAAGGGAGCATATTTAAAATTGAGTATTTGCTCTGAAGTATATTTTATACGATTGGACTCATAATTCCGCTTGCCTCCCAAAATATCCCCAATATCTTTTAATACCGAAAATCCTTTATTTTTTAATGAAACTGATTTAAATTTTTTATTAACTTTGTCTTCTATATCCCCTGGAACACGGGACATTTTTCTTACGGTCCATAACTATGTTCACTTACCCTGCGGCCACACGATCAAGATGTAATTGATAGTCTTTTACATATACTGCTTGTCAAAATTTACATAAATTGAAAACTGTGACGTGGGCTGCATTCAATTTGTAAGCAATTTACTTTCAAGATTGCATCAAGAAAACAATTTATAAAGACAAACATGTAATCAGCTGTTAAATTGAAAGTAAAATTGCCAAACAAATGGAGAGGTGAAATTGAAAGCCATCTCATGGTCAATTTAAAAAGTGTGAGTGTGTTAGTAAAAAAGTGAGAGTGTATTGCAAATTGAATGGAATTGAAAGGCAAAACTTGATCGTGTGGCCACCAAGTTAGAAGACCAATGAAAGATTTTTTGTTTCCAATTTTGTTACAACTTCGTGTAAAACCCCAAAGTTTGCAGAAATTAACAATATTTGATATACAGAGAAATTCTTAATAGTAAAACTATATTAAAAAAGCCAAAAAAAAAAAGACGTTACTATACCAAAAACAGAGAGAAGGGGAACTAACAGACGTTACTTTATACAAAAACTATATTTAAAAAGAAATAAGACGTTACAAAGTATGATGGTAAAAGATGTTACATACCGAGAAATTTGATCGTAAGTATACACGATCATAGGATCGTAGGAATTTTCGAGTGAAAAGAACTTAAACAAGCAAATATTAAATTAGGTTTATAAAAAGGCTTAATACTAAAAACATAAACACAAACCACAGTATTTAGAACAAGTTTCGAGAATAGTTACTGATGGGCAGAATTTGACCCTATCTCCCCTCGTGGTCCCATTTTTTAAAAAACGCATACCTTACGTGGTTATATAAATATGGATCTATCTACATTTGTC
Organism: Pollenia griseotomentosa; assembly: GCA_963931875.1. NCBI lineage: Eukaryota > Metazoa > Arthropoda > Insecta > Diptera > Polleniidae > Pollenia > Pollenia griseotomentosa. The sequence continues at coordinate 147,284,952 of OZ007563.1, forward strand.
TTAAATTGCATTAAAATTTGTTTAATAGTGGGCACAAAGACCCTCTTCCGGATAGCAGCTTATATGGGGCTATATTAAATTATGGACCGATTCGCCCTTGTTCCAATTATAACCCGCGTACCAAATTTCATTAAATTATCTTTAAAATTGCGACCTGTACTTTGCGCACGAGGTTGAATGGACAACCATCCAGCCGGACGAACATCGTTAGATCGACTCAGAAAGTGATTCTGAGTTGATCGGTATAGTTTACGACTAATATTTTAAGGTGTTTCTCACAGCACAAATGCATAATACCCTCTCCACTCTTGTGGTGTGGCTCACACCGTGTGGGTATAATAATTGTGGGGATGATATTGTGCAAGGGAAGCACAAAATATTACCATAACTTTGAACGATTTTTTAAACCAGAGTTGTTACAGCACAGAATTGGTTGATTTTTTAGTATTTATAAAAAAAAGTTGCACATAAAAAAAAATAAAAACAACTATTTTTGCAAAATTTTATTAAATAAGTCTTTTTTTTCGTATGAAAAAAATGAAATATTATCTTAAAATGGCAAAATAAGCAAAAAAAAAAAGCCGATATCGCAAAAATAACAAAAAAAAAGTCGATATTGCCAAAATAAGCAAAAATAAGCACTAACAAATATAGCTCATTTTTTTTGTTTTTTTATGATCGGAATTTGTGTTCAATCAAAATCTTTCTATCTTGTAAACCAAAAAATAAGCATTTGCTTTTTTTTGGTTGCCCTATTAATAACCATTGATAGTATCGGTCCAATTTTAGAAGAAATAATTTCAAAAACATCCATGTTTGAATAACAAAACAAAAAAATAATACAACCAATTTAGAAATCTAAAATATTGCCTTTTTAATACTGTATTGAAGGGTATATCAGATTCGGCAAAGACAAATATAACACTCTTATTTGTTCGAAATTAAGTATTTTGAGTAAAGAGTGTGCATTATCCCACAAAGTCTTACTGCCTGTTCATCTTTTTCCGAACGAAGGCTTCGTTCGCTTAACTTACATTTAAAACAAATAACAAATTAAAAGTATTCTTTTTGTTATACAATAAAACTGGAAATAATATTATTTTGCTTGTTTATAAAAACCTTAGCCTTTTTTCCTAAAAATACCCCCATTTTTTGGAAAATACCCGTTTTATGCCTCTTTTTTAAATTTTCACCAAATCCAATTGTCATTATCTGGTAGGGATCGAAGTTAATAAGTCGAGAGCCGGCCATGTTTTATATGAAGAAAGAACGTTTAACTATTAAAAGTGTTTACTGGGGTGATCGAACGGTTACGCTGTGCTAGTTGAAAAAACAGACAAGCCGAGCAGGTCAAATGGCGTTTTAACATAATTCGGGTACGCTGAATCCAATGGTGCTAACCGTTTTTAGGTTAGCTCTTGTTTTCTAGATATACCGTTATTTCGAAAATGGAGGTTGCACAACGTATCGCTGATTTGCTGCAAGACCGGCATAACTCAGAAAGTCCATTTCGAGATAAACGCATTTAAATTTTTTGATTTGCTCTAACTACTTAGAAAAAAAGAAGACACATTCTCTTTAAACTGGGAGAGTAAAAAAGATATAAAAATGAATTAAATACACAATATAAAGAAAAACAATGCGAACAATTCTGCATCTTTAACTCCAAAATTTCATTTTTTGAGTTATGCCGTTCTTGCAGCAAATGAGCGATATATTCGCGTAACTCAAAAATGGTTTAGTTTACTAAAATAACTTAAAAAACCGAAATTTCTTTAAGAAAGGTCAATTTTTTCTAACATGCGCACTCGTTTTATAAACATAATTTTTTTTTTTTTGAAAAGAAAATAATTTTTTTTTATCAAAATTTCGAAATTTTTGTTTTTAAAAATTCTTTTAAAAATTGGAAAATGCAGCTAGGCTTCTAATTTTTCCAGACGAAATTGCAAACAAAACTAGCTATAAATTATTAAATTTTTTAGCAACTTTTGATTTTATTTACAAAAGTCGAAAAACTTTAATTAATTCAAGAATTTCATAAAACGCAATATTTGTATGGGAGCCCCCCTAAGAACTGGTGATAAGGGGCAAGTATGTCTCGAGATGTTAAGGACAAAAAATTAATTGGGGTTGGTCATACATTATTCCCACTAGGGGCGACTCCTGGGGATTAATGGGACTTTTTTTCAATATATTTCTAGTCTGCATTTAACATTTTGTATGGAAGCGCCCTAAAGGAATGGATGTAGCGGGTAGGTATATTAGAAATAAATGATTGAAAAAAATCGCATGTAGTTCTAGAGTATATTCATGCTAAGAACTACAATATTCCGGCGGAATCAATAATTTGGAAAAATTCACCAGTATTTTTTTTATAAAACACCAAGAACTTTTTACTCAAATAAACTTTTTATTTTAATAACATATTCGATTTTTATTTGAATAAAACCGGCTAACCGGTTATTTTTTTTTTAATTCTTAACCGAAAACCGGTTAATTTAAAACAAGCAGACAAAAGTAAAGAAAAAATAGTTTTATATGCTTAAAGACCAGGCCACAGCTGGGAAACTTTAACCGCCCCTAAAATAAAATTCCGATGTGATCTTTCAATCCGATGTTGTTGTACAGTGAAATTTATTGATTAGTTTTTTTTAAGTTTTCTGTTTAAATGTTAAATATACATATATTTTTATTATTGAGAATTAAATGTATGTATTTCAAAACTACGAGTATTTTTACTATCCCCGCAGAGTTTTTACTGTAGTTGTGTGCAAAAATATTCAATAAATCATCAACCATTTACAGCATTTTTCAGCATTGGTGGTTATAGTTACTTGGTTTCTTTTTTCCAAATATAATAAATGCACTTTTTTTAATAAATAAATAAAAAAACGAATGACTTCACCATTCAACATTGGAAAACAAGGATGAGAGAAAAAGGGAAAAATACCCTAAATGTCTATAAATTTATGGTCGTTGGCTGGTATTTTTGTAGAACGAGTTGATTTATATAAAAATTGTATTTGATATATTGTTGTTGTTGTTTTGCAATGCAATTTTATTGATATTTTCCCAGTTATTTTTTTTAATAAATTATACATTTCAAATATTGATGCAACAGAACAAAAGAGTTTGATAAATAATTTTTATTTCTTTTTCGGATTCAAGCCATTAAATTTGATTTTGTTTATTGTTAATTTTGCAAATTAAACAAAAAACATAAACCAGATGAAAACAATGTGATTTAAATTTGAGAGTTATCTTAGCACCTGCCATGTTTGTATATAATTCGGAAGAAGAAAAGTGTGTCCTGGCCATAGAGACTAAATATTTATAATATACATACAAGCAGAATACATATACACACATAAATAACTTTGGAAAAGTTTGTTAAAACTTGTATTTATTTGGTTATTCACCTCCCTTCATCTCACTACGCTAAGGACGAATACAAAATAACCACGAACAAATTCAAGCAGATGCTTTATACAAAAACAAGCTGTACAAACAAAAAATAAAAACACTCATTATTAAAACTAATCATACATTCCTTCATACCCATCCGAACACGAGAAACATTTACACATACAAAACATGTGTTTATGATGTTGCCAACTTCCGGCTGAAATTTATATGAGAGTGAATGTTTGTTTGTTTGTGAACTTTATGCTGCATATAAATTAAACAGAAACAGCTGATGTGGCACGGCAGATGCTGTTGTTGCCAATTTGTGTTTTTTTGCAATTAGAATGTTACATCAAGACGAAATGTAACATTCTTTAAACATAAGCAAGCAGGCGTAACGCGCTACAATTGATTGCTGTTAATGAGGTTCGTAAGTGTTGCATATGAAATTCTGCTTTAAGACTCAGACTCTTTTGAAAACTGCACGTGTGGCTTATAAATATGTATGAATATGTTCTTTATGAAAAGGAAACTTTTGAGGTATTAAATTACAAAAGAGCATAATTTGGACAAATGTTGGCAACTTAACAAGCGCAAGTACTTTAATTACAACTCAAAGCACAAAGTAGTTAAAATGTGATTTTGGTTGTGAAAACATAAATGACTTTATGCCGAGAAAAAAAGTATTTTTGTAAATTATTCTTAAGTTTTATTACTGGCATGAATAAAAGACTCTTAATTTGAACCCAAGAAGAGTAGTTTAAGAAAAATCAGAAAAGTAAAAACTTTTTCAAAGCCATTCGTGCAAAAAAAAAACGTGTAATATAAGAATTACATTTCTATGCCCTTCTCACCACAAGCGGTAAATGGTAAATTTAATAGCCTTGTATAACATCAACAAGGATCCTATTAAGTTCTTAAATTTTTTGTTTTAAAAATCGCATTAATTAAAATGGCCAAATTTTTTAAAAAAAAAAGAAACAATTGCGAAACAAGTAAGGAAGTATAGTCGGTCAAGTCCGACCATTCGATACAGGGGACCGCCAAAACGAAATTGTGTTATGAGATTAAGTTTCATATTAGAGTTATTTGTTCCGAATATTATCTAGATATCAACATCTTTATGAGATTTGCTGGTCTTAAAGCGATTTAGAGAAGCGGTTTACATTGGACCTTTTCTCAATTCTGAAACTTCTAGGACAAAAGTTTGACATGATATAGTAGGAGTTATGAAAATATTTGTGACTTAATTTTATATCTGTACCAACATTTATAAGAAAATTATGGAGTTTTCGTGAATGGCATTTATACGGTAGTTATGATAAAATATGAGGCGGTATTAAAAAAAATTTGGTTAGACGATTTATGTTGATATATGATATTTTTGGACCAAATTTAATTTAAATACCAACATCACAAGACAGTTTATGGGCACAAAGACAATTAAGTTAAGACGTTTGTATGACGGCCATGTTAAATTACCCATTAAATAATGGAGCTTTCAACGAGGCAGGTTTGTAAGGGAGAAAAATAAAAGTTTTGCTTACCATTGCGCTTACGGTTCTTTCACTTACTTTACTGCACTTCTGTATGTCTTAATGCGTAGCGCATAATTGTGAGCTTATTTTTTTAAATGTAACTTTAGTGCTTTCAACATGCTTGTGCGATAAGAACATATGGACCAAATTGAAATATATAATCTTTAAAATTGCGACCTGTACTTTGAGCACAATCTTACATGCCAGCCAGTCGGACGGACGGACATCGTTTGATAGACTCAGATAGTGATCCTGAGTCGATCGGTACACTAAACCAATGTTTGTTTATGTTACACACATCGTCAGAATCGCATAAAATTATCTCCACACTTGTGGTGTAAATTTGTTCTTTGCAGACTTAAACCCAGCCTATTGGTACCGTGCGTACCAATTTACATTTACACGAACTGTTATCACGTTCGTGTTCCAATCTTGTTTAGTGCTCTGCGTTTGAAAAATTTGTTCACATTTAAGTGCAATAAACTATAACAACTTTCCTAAATGCAACTTAACATGTGACACGCAGTGTGTACATCGAAACCAGCATAAATATCTGTGGCATTTTGACAAAACATCTTAAGTCAAACTTTAAAAGTTGAAAAAAATTTTATAAATCACCCGAATTTTCATTCGAAAAGCATTTAATTTTGTTTACGTTTTTAAAATTTTATATTACACACGAAATTTTTCTTTAATTTTGGTTTATTTTATTATTTTATAAAAATGATTTTTTTACCGAGTATTTTTTTAAAAACTTTTTTGCTATCTTATCTCGACTTGAGATGTTTTGTCAAAGTACCACAAAAAAAATCAAGTTGACATACTTTAACGTTGACACAAAATTGCTACCTGCATTCTGTACACAAGGTTTGTATACTTTATCGACACAAACATTTATGCTTACCACCATAGGTAAGTAGGGTATCACGCAGCGTCGGTTTACAGTTGAAAAATCCCAAAAATGCTACTACGGAATCCAAAGGGATCGTAAAGGATTTCTTAAGCATAAAGAATGACCTGAATAATTTATTAAATTGTTATTAAAACTGTGCATTGTTTTTAAGATTAAGACAAACTTAAGGATTCAGACTAATTTATGTATTGATACTGATAAATTGTCAAAAAAAACTGATTATATTAACAAACATTTATAGACATTTATCACTCTTTTTTATGATTTATCGTTAAACAGCAGGACCACATGTGCGTCTGGATTTGTATTAGGAAAAAGTCATAAAGAGGTACAATAAAACCAAGAACCTGCTGATGTCCTCGTAATATTTATTTTCCACTTTGCGTTGCAAAGGAAGGAAAAAAGGCAGCACACAAGTGACTTGAAAATATAAAAATAGGCAGAGAATGAAAAAATTCCAATACCATTCAACATAAAATATTAATGGGCAAATGTATAGAAATGAATATCCGTGTGTGTGTCAAAGTGTCTGTGTGTATTTTATGTATGCATGTATGATATATGTGGCTGTATGGAAAAGTGATTTATGATCAAATACTCCCAGGTTATTTAGCACTAATCACACCGCTATTTTCACCTACTCCCACAAAAGTACAGCAACTGAAGCAGCCGTATTCAAGCTCTACTGATTATTGCGCCTGTTTTCGTAAGTGTTTATATCTGTGAGCCTGTTTTGAGTTACATATAAATTGTATACGGGTACCATTTGCTATTATTTTGCTTTCTTGACAATGATGATGACTACTAGCATGATGATTATGGTGTCGACAATGAATTGTTAGTGGATACAAAGAACCTAGTTGTATTTTTTATTTATTCCTATCTTGGCGTAAATTGCTCCCTGACATGATTTATATAAATTTAAAAAATAAATATATAACCGACCTTAACCAATAAACAATTTTTACTTGTTACTAATACACTCAAAAAAAATGCTTAATTCAAGATTTGTTATTGTAATACGAAATGATTAGTGAAACGAAATCATTAAAATGTCAAAAGTTTAAACAAAAAATTTAAGGTTCTTAAGGACGTGTTAATTAAGATATATAAATTAGGTATGTAACGAATACTGATACCGATATATCGGCGATAATTAAAATTTTTCGATGTATCGGTATCGGCGATATTTTACAGTCGATACTTTTTATATCTTTTTGGAGTATTTTTGAACAAAATATTTTATTTTCTATGCTTATGTTTTGCATAGCAACTAAGAGCAATAACACATTAAAAAGCAGAGCCTAAAATTAAGACAGAATATTGAATTTGTTTCACATAAAAAACGAATCATAAACGAGATTGAAAATAGTTAAGAGTCCCAAATTTTAGCGGCTGACTTAGCATTAGCTATAAATAAAGGATCTTCTGCTTTGGAAAATAATTAAAACTATTGTTTATCTACAATTCTTGGCCCTCGATACTATGCTCGAATATTTTAAAGACAATCGATTTAATTCGTATCGAAAAAACGTGTTACTCAGCTAATTACCATGGCTCTGCAATGCGAAAGTGTGGACCGCCTGACTGTGGTCACCCTTACAGGTGGTACAAGTTCTGATAGGATTACAAGTACAGGCCTTTGGAGCGCTTTTTGAAAATATTATAAGAGGATCCTGGGAGGAAAAGCCTCTTTCCATCATATACTGTAAAGGCAGCTATAATATGCTTAAGTGGGCTTAAGCACTTGTGCGAATACATGAGATTCATATGTGTCGAACCATGTTGAAATTAAGAAAAATTTTTGATTAATTTTATGAAACTGGCATTTGCTTACGCAAAGTGCGAAACAGATCGCACTTTCCGAACGGAATAAAATATTTTTTGATCTTGAATTTTTGGACTCAGTGACTAATTTCTTATGTTTCGTGGAAAAATAAGAAAAAAATTTTTAAATGCCAATCATTAAAAGAGTTGGGAATATCCCATTTACCACCCCCTGTATCCGCGCCTGATAGAAACAATAGAGTTTTGGTCGTAGGGGCACACATTTTAATTAAACAACAAAATAGTTTGCAAAAACACAAACGAAAAGCACTTGACAGTTAACATATTTACAAATGTAAATAGTGCCAGAATTCGTAGAAATAAATTGGTGCCAGAGCTAGGGTTATAGTTGGGCCTTTATTCTACTAAAGAATACCTTCAAAGATACCTTAGATCTTCTAATATTACTGAGACGCAGATCCGCTTATTTACGGGCGCAATGACATGTTATACCCAAACTTGAAGAAACTGGTGCAAGAAGTCTTAAGTTTTCAAATGAGTTCTATCGCATCTCAAAGATTATTTTCCACTGATGGTCTGGTTCAAACGGACTTTCAAAATCGTCTTTATGAACAAGTGTTGAGAATTTTTTGTATATATAATATAATATTTTTTGTATATATAATCTTATTAATATTATTGTAAACAAATGTCGTTTTTTGTTACTTTATTATGTACTCAAAATAAATCTTCGTTTTTTAAGTCTTATTAATATCAATTGAAAATATTAATAATTTCTTACACTGTTATTTTGTATAACAAACAATTTACTCTACTTGACTTTTGTTAAATTGAACATGAGTTCAAATTCAATATGCTTATCGGCGGTATCGGTATCGATATCGGCGATATTTTTGCTTGAATATCGGTATCGTATCGGGAAAAAACCGTATCGTTAAATCCCTAATATAAATATGTAATTACGCAATGACAAGCTAATAAAATTTTTAAACAATATTATTTATAAATGTGTATAAAAAAGTAATTGTGTTTTTTTTTCATTTTAAGTATTAAATTACCATTTTTTTGATACATATTTATTTATCTTTTTCAAAGAACAATGACAACAATTTTCCAATTACAATTAAATTTGATTGTATTTCATAATTTCAATTCAATTACTTTATATTTCAATTGGCAATAACTGCTTAGTATATTACTGTTATTTTTAATGGTAGTTAATACAAGTAAAAAAGTACAGACTGTTAAGCCGTGTTGGGTATCACCACAGTATATAAAAACAAGTTTTGCACGTGTACCCTATATGAGACCATGGATAATAATGGACCCACCTTAAAAAAAAATATGTCATGATGTTAAGATTCATATTAGAGGTATTTGTGCCGAATATTATATATATATATATATATCTTCATCTTTATGAGATCATAGGATAGGGGTTTATATTATTATATTGTCATGAAATAGAAGCTATAGTAAAAGAAACTATCGCCAATTTTTATGTTAATACAAACATTTATAAGAAAGTTATGGCATTAAAAGCCATCTCTTATGCCTTAGCTTCGAAATTTATTAAAAGTCTCAGTCGGTCAAACCAAAAATTTCCGAACATGTCGACTGCCGAAGTACTTTGTTGTGTATAACACTAGATTCAGACGGTGATTTTGTCCATGACTTTTTAAGACATCATTTTTGGTGTCTGTTGGCGAACGGTGAAGAGAAGCAAGCCGGGTAGAGAATAAATCAAATTCTCTGTTCTCTGTGTCTTTTTTTAGTTCAATGTGACAAAATCTCTTTACAATACAAAACACGGAGCACATTTAAATTGTTTTTTTATAAATAAGCAAGTAAAGAAGAATTACCGATAACGGGGAAAAATCAACCTTACAATCTTTGGGAAAAAATCACCGTTTGAATCTGTTGTATTATTGGAATTAAAAGAAGTCATGATTTTCAAATCACGGTCTAAATCTAGTGTAACTTTTCGTTTTTTGCTTTTGACGTCACTGCGACTATTTTCAATGAAAAATGAAAAATAATTTGACAACCTTTTGATCATTTTGTATATAAAACATTTACTGCCATTTTCACGCTGTCGAAAGAGCGCTTTAGAATTTGTTTTTGTTTTAAGTGTAGTTAAGCAAAAGATAAAGTTATTTCGCATTTTGTGAAACAGGCAGTTTATTAATGATTGAGTTTCTGCTCTTAACCTTCTTTACATTTATTAAAAATTTTGGAAATTTATGTTTAAAACATTTTCAAGTGCAAAGGTGTGAAATAAATACAGACATTTAGACCATTTTTCATTACGTTAATTGCACAATATTAACATTGCCAGAAGTTAAAAAAACGCCATATATTTTATTTTTTCAACGCCTGTTTGTATATATTTACTTCAAATTAAATACCCAAAGGAGTAATTTTCCAAATAAAAATCTTAACATAAAGTGCTTTAAGTTTAAAGTTCATTTAATTGAGAAAACATTAAGAACGACCCTCAAAATAAAAGAATGGAGGTGAAGAGAAAACACAAAAAGTAAATTTTTATAAATTATTATAACAAACAAATATCAGTTTCGTTTAGAAAATCAAAAGCTTTTATGTTTTATTTTCACATTATTCATTACAACTGACCTTCTCATAAATTATTTGATTTTTTGTTATTTTCATGTAAAAGTGTTAAAGGAATTATAAACGCATATGTATGAATGTACACATACACATACATAAACGCTCAGATTCAAACTTAAAAATCACATAAATAAGAAATGTTTCAAGGCATAGAGTGTTCTACTGTTTATGTGTAATGAATGGAAACCATTCCCAGCAATTATTTGCTATCGCTAATGTTCGGAAAACAAATTCGTTTTTGGGATCGGAATATGGCTGTTTAAGACGACTCAAGGACAGCAAACACTTCTCCTCGAATTTAATTGCAATACTTTAATTTCAAACTATTCAAATGAAACTCCTTCTTCTAGAAAAAAAGCTGACTCTGATTATATTGAATTGCCAATAATGTCAATATTTGTTTACAACTGCTAGATTCCAAGTGTAAATTATTACGTTGCACTTTCACTATAGTTGTGATTTCAGAGGAGTTTATGATTTCAATAAAAATTTGAATGAAATCGAAACAATTGCAATTAAATTGATGCATTTAATGATTTTTAAATAATTGCAAGCACAAATTAATGCAATTATAAAGAGATTTTATTTTGAAATCTGAAATCATTTAAAAAACAAAATTTGGTTCAACGTATTTTGAATTCAATGCCAATTGATTGAAGCTTTTACAGCTCTGGTAACCAATCACTTACACACACACGCATATTGTAATGTCTGAAACTACACCCATGCTAAATTTTGATTTGAAACAAAACAATTGACCAACAATTCAATGAGGAGGAGTGAGAAGCATTGCCACTTGAAGGTTTTTTCTAAGAGTTTCTATCAAAGTGTATGTACTGTATGTGCATACATACATATTTCCAAAAGGAAACAACAGCTACAATAGTAATAATGTAACGGAAAGAATAGGAACAAGCAATAATATTGATTTATAGATATTACACGTGCACCACAAACCGGTATGTGTATGCCGAGTCTGCAGAAGGACGTATCAATGTAAAGGGTGTTTTTTTAGACTTCCGATAGGGATAACTGTAAAACTTAGCTGTCATACTAATAAAGTGTGCTTGATTATTTTTTTATGACCACATTTAATCTTTTTGATAACATTTATCTATATCATGCGTACAGTACAAACCATCGCCGCTGTAGACGCGAATATGACAGGGGACTCGAATTGATTGATCTGGTGCCGTTCTTAGCAATACGATCTCTACCCGTCCATTACTTTTAAAATTTTGAGAAAATATCTAAGCCTACATCCATATAAGATGCAAAAGGTGCAAGAATAAAATTCAGCGGACCATTAAGCTCAAACTAAACGTGACTTAACCATAGCCATACAAAACAGCTGTTTTTACCAACCCTATGGGCAACACTGTATTTGATTATAGGTGACTTCCTACAACAACATAACCATAACATAACGTTTCTATGATCATCGCTACGGCAATGACATTATATGTACGTCACGTCTAATTAGACCTTCAATAACGTCGTGCGTTCGGTGAAAGGGCTAAGCATAAATTACAAGTTGAACCAGATTTTCATCTTTAAATCATTTCCATCTGTGGCTGATTTCTAGGTTAACGGTTATGTTGATGTTTTTGGAGAAAAACATCTCTGTTTGCGGAGTATACATTATCGTGAAGGATTCGTGATTGTTTTTATTCCTCATGTCATTGCAACTCATTTGGAGGAAAAATGGAACATGCCATACAACGCGTGAAACCATCACTTTGTTGAGCCCAAATGGTGGGTGACCGAATTATGTCAAGTAATGGACTTGTAAATTGGCCGTGAATTGGTTTGTGCGATTTGGCACCTAAGGACCATTTTTTGTGGGGGTATCTCAAATTTCTGGTCTATGCTGATAAACTAGCAACGATTGATCACAATTTACGAAACAAGACCGAATGTGCTAGAAAAAGTGGTGCAAAATTGGACCGACAGAATGTTGTTCATATGACTCAGACGCGTAGGCGATATGCCAGAAATTATTTTTAAACAGTAAATGCAATGAAATTTGTGAGCTTAGAAAGCCAACATTAGTCATTACGTTGAATTTGTTTTGTTTTATTCCTAAAAAAAGTTATATGCCTCTAAAAAAACACTCCTTTTATAAACTGTAGGACCTAATGTCGAACCTTCATACTTGTGTGATGAGGATTTTTTTTTATTTATTTCTAAGGAGGCATATAAAAATACATGTACATATGTATGTTTTTTTTTTTGCATGAGAACGAGCTATTACTTCAAGTACAAAGTACATTAATGCAACATTCGAACATTCGAACATTCTACTGGTTTTTTGTTGGATTGTTGAGTTTTTTCTTTCTTTCCCCATTCTGATTGTTGTTGTTTTTATGACTTCTACTACGGCTGACTACATGTTATGAGAATTTTAATAAGAAAAAAATGTTATTGTTGCTGTAGTTGTTGTAACTCACAATTGATTTATTCATAAATAACAGCAACTACAACAATGAAAAAAGAAACATAAAGTTTAACTCAGTACTGCAAACATTTATGATTTTCATTCTCAGTTGACGTTCTTGGCCTTCTACGCATGCAGTTGTGGCAACGTTAAAGTAATTCGAAATAAAAAAATAAATAATGGGTGATTTTTTAAGCGTAGTTTTTTTAAAAATCTAATAAAACACTCAAATTTGCACTATATATTCAACATTTTTACTGGAATCGATAAATTGGTCTTTGCCATTTACTTTTTAAAAATAACTTCATGAAATTTTTCCCGCGCCTCCGGTTCAAATGGTCCATTCGTAAGGTCCAATTTTGCACCACCTTTTTGAGCATTTCGGCCTGTATTCCATGAATAAAACGTGTTATCTTATACTCTAAGGCTTCTATCGTGTTTGGATTGTCCACATAGACCAACGACTTCACATAAGCCCACAAAAAATAGTCAAGAGGCGTCAAATCACATGATCTTGGCGGCCAACTCACAGGGCCATTTCGAAAGATAGACTGCTCAACAAATTCAATATGTCCATTGTTTCACGAGCTGTGTGGCATGTGGCACCGTCTTGTTGAAACCACATATGTATTAGCGAAGGCCAACTCAGACAATGGGGGAAAAAAAAGTCGCGTATCATGGCTCGATATCGTTCGCCGTTGACGGTAACGTTTCTTCCACGGTCGTCTTTGAAGAAACATGGGCCGATGATGCCACCAGCCCATAAACCACACCAAACTGTCATTTATTCGGGATGCATCGGTAACTCTTGTACGGCGTGTTTTGCTTGTTTACGTATCCAGTTAGCCAGAAATGGGCCTCATCGCTGAACACAATTTTTCGATAAAACAGTGGATTTCTATCGAGCTGAATTTTGATAATAAATTTCAACGATTTGCAGTCGTTGCTCGTTTGTGAGTTCCTCCATGATGAAATGGCAGAGTATACTGAACACTTTTCACTTTCACAGATGTAGTTTGGACACAATTGCCAACCAGTGCTGCCAGCCCGAAAAACTTAATTCATAAAAAATCACCCTTTATATAATCGTAAGTAGAAATAAGAAAATCTAAAAATTTTCATTTTTATTTATAGAGGTTTCCATTGAAAAAACTAGCACGTGCTGCAGTAACCTTGAATTAAGGAAAGTCTATACATTTAGTTTTAGTGTATAAAATATACTTATGTACTATAAAAAAAAAAAAGAATTAAAATAAAAGATAAGCAAATTGAAAGTGATAGAAATTATTTAAAATAATGTTGGCAACAAGATGTAAAGGAATATTTCAAGGACAAGGACAAAAATATATAAAAATTTAATAAAAGCAAGAAAGAGTGCTATCTGACAATTCTTAAATTGTACCGATTCAATGGCAAAATTGTACCAAATTTTGGCTACAAAATAAAAAAGCATACATACAGGCCTGTTTTGCAAATCACTATTACTCAAATCACGTGATTTCAAATCACATGTGCCTACTAAAATCACACGTGTGATATTTTAGTGTCCCGTTTTTGTGTGTTTTGGTGTGGTCTTCAATTGCCGAAAGCACACCCAGAAACACAAAACGGTATGACTTTCAGAACACCACAAAATCACGCTCGTGATTTCAAAAACACGTGATTTGAAATCACGCGATTTTCAGAACAGGCCCGATAGTTAGAAATTATAACAGCTTTTTATTTAATAAAACAACTAACAAAGTATAGTCGGTTAAGCCCGACCATTTGATACCCATGGGCAACCATGGACCCGCCAGAACAAAATTATGTTACGAGGTTAAGATTCATGTAAAATTATTTGTGCAAAATATTATTTAGATATCTTCATCTATATGAGATATGTTTCCCCTTACTTGATTTTAGAAAGGGGGACACTATTCCGAAAGAAGTTTGTATTGTGGCCTCATGATTAAGAATTAAAATCTATGTGCAACATTTTATCAAATTGCCTTCAAAATTGCGACCTGTACTTTGCGCACAAGGTTACATGGACAGTCAAACAGCCAGCCTGCCGGACGGAGGGGCATGGTTAAATTGACTTAGAAAGTCACATTAAGTCGATTGGTTTACTTAAAGTTGGGTCTAGGACCGGTATATTTTAGTGTTACACATATCAGCACAAACCCTCTCCACTATTGTGATGTGGGTATACAAAATAAAGAAGAAGCAAAAATTTCTCTATTGCTCTTTTTTTGTCAAAGGCAGACAAAAGTTAAGACGCTTTGTTGAGAGTGTCGCCAAACCATTCGACATAAGGTTCGATTTGTAGAGACTTGATCGCTAGCTTCCTACAGGGATACGAGTACAAATACTTATGTATGTATGTCCTGAATTTCTTGTATATCATGAACATAAATAATTCAGTTTTGGTAGAAGTTTTATTATTAAAAAGAAAAGTTAGTTAATCCACTTCAAAGAAATGATTAATTTCGTTGGTATTTGTTTTTTCTTAAATTGTACCAAAAAAGGACGAATTGTACCAATGTACCAATAAAGTTTCAATTGTACCAAATTTGGTACAAATCCCATCCGCGGTATGGGATCTATAAATTGTTAACCAATCGTTATAAAAAACTGACGTCAGTATTATAATTGGTTGGAGTTTCATGGCTCGTAGCAGTTTAAGCCGTATTGAAATAATTTTCAGAAGACAAATTTATTGGATCCATTGTAAATTATAGGTCAATCATCAAAAAATTCTGTCGAATGATTCCTGTATCCTTGTTCTATAACTCCCGCGCCGAGAAACTTTTCGATTGAAATGTAAGAAATGAACTAAAAATGCCATAAGCTCTCACCTAACTGCGTCTGTAACATTTTTGGTGAGTTATAGCTGCCACGTAAGGAAATCGCCAATTTACAGAAAAAGTGTGTATGTAAAATTTCTGTCAGCAAGTTTCTGCTTTTTTTTTTTTTTTGATTTTTTCATTGTTTAGTTATTTTGCTATTAACAAAGATGCGAATATTTTCAAAGCCATTTTGTAAAAAAACAAACATTAAAGTCGCACTTTACATTATTTGGTACACAGAAAAAAATATCTCAAGAACATTTTTAACAACACAGTTTGTTAAAAATAAAATTTTAGGTCAACAATCTTTTGTTTGATTCATTAAAAAAAATTTTCAAAGTGCACACTTTGCAAAGTTACACTCAATAAAACATATTTAATAATGAAGTAATTAAATATTTCTTGATATTCAATAAAAAAATATTTTAATCAACGTAAAAACAGTATTTTCAAAACTTTTGTCCATTTTTTAATAAGTCATAATTCTCATTCGCTTTACAGTCTTATTTGTATAATGTATTTAGTTTTGCCAAAGTCTTTGGGAAAAGGTTTTCTGATGATCTGGCCTAAGCAACCAGCGAAATGCGCATAGGAACTAGTATATCCTCCCATAATAAATTTAAGTGTTTTTATAAAAAAATAAAAATTAGGAATTTAGCACATCATTATTAATAAATAAATAAATTAAGATTCGATAAACATTTTGTTTGATTTATTCAACATTTCCAACAATTTATTTTAACAAATCACGTTAACATTTTGTTGAAAAAAATTATTTTGGGCAACAACTTTTTTATTGACTCTTTGACTTTATTGACTTTTATTGACTTGGTTGTTGACTAAAAATTCAATAACTAAACCTACAAACTTTTTTATCTTTAATGCAAAAATCGTCATCGGAGAAAATTCAAAAATTTTTTTTATCAAATATGAAAATTATTTTTTTCTGTGTATAGCCGACGCTTGTTTTTTCGCCACCGTCGTTGAAAAATTATCAATTTTAATAAATGTTGGTCGCCGTCAACGATATGTGTGACTGGCATTCTCAACGTCTGCAATTTAACATCGGCTTCGAGTGGAATATTATGACATTTATAACGTCATGACGTAATTTCTTTTGATTGTTTTCGACTTGAGTTACAGATATACTTTTGCTCACTTTTACAGAAACGATAAAATATTTTGTTTCACGTCTTTTCGATGCGAGAAGTTCTCACCACAGTTACAGAACATGGGTACTGGTATTGAAAGCCCCAAATTGTACCAAACTTTAAGACAGTAGTAACATTTCTTTTAGCGGTATATATGTTTTAAAGTGCTTTACAGAAGGCTGCTTTATATGGAACCTTTGGCAAATTGCACGGTGTTATTTCTGGCCATATATTTGCCATGGTTTTAGATGTATTAAGCTGGTTTTCCAGATTGGGCTTTACGAGAAGATGCTCCGTCAACTCCTCTTCTTCCTTGTCGTCGTAGCTTCTACAAAGATCACTGTAGTGGAGCCATAGACTCTGAGCGTGTTTCCTAGTAGGCCCATAGTCAGTTATAACCGCAATCAAGTCCCTGAAGTAAAGAGTTGTGTGGACTTAAAGTGATTTCAGAAGGGAGTTTTTCACGAAATTTATAGATAAAAATAAATTTATCGTTTAATATACATACTATATGTATCTCCTTAATTCCGTGAGAATATTGGTATTAGGGCTAAATGCGATTAGTGCCTAACTTCTTATAGAAATAATTCTAATACATAAATATGCATATAAAGAATTTCTGTTTTCTTTTTAGATTTTATAGTAAAACTTACTGAAATTGAGATTTTACTAGAAAATTAGAAAATAACTTTCATGTGGGTATTTTTCCCTACTTCTGGCAACACTGGGCAGAACTGAAATATTTTGAGAACGTCTACTGAAAACAGCAATATTTCTAATTATTTAGGAAAAATTATTTAAGTCAGAAATACGTAGTAAGAATCAACTTCCCATAGGCAATCAAGCATTACGTTATTTTAGCTTAAACAACTGATTAATATTCTATTCCTGTATTTTTATTTGTGAATTTTCTCAAGGCTTGAAAACGTGCATTTAAAATCCTCCAAAAATTAAACTGTTAAAATACATAAATTTTTTGGAATCGTTTATACTCGTAATCATATATAAAAAAAATCGTTTAAATTTAATATGATAATATCCATATGAAAACCAACAACTCGCACAAGGCTGCCAGATAAATTTTGGAAAAAATCGTAAATTTGCTGAGAAAACATTTAAGAATCGTTTTCTAATATTGTCAAAAAATTCGGACAACTAGTCTACTAGAAGTTTATAAATAATTTATTTCGATAGCATTTAATATTAATAGGAAATTCATACATACTTTTTTATGTATTCCGAGATCAAAAAATACATATTTTTATTTGTTTTCTTTATATCGATACATCAATAAAATTAATCAATTAATTGAATTTGTCGATTTTCAGTTAGTACACAAAAACTTGTAAAAAACCTTACGCTTGAGTTTATTTGCTTAAATGGCTTAGTAAAAATAGAGAAAAAGCAATTAAAAAATGTAATTTGCATTTTTCTCATTTTTAGCTTTTCCGCAATGTGATTCTATTGCATTGATCTTAAAAGTTTAAAATTAGTCCCACTATAGGAGAAAATTAATGTTTAGACGAAAAGCCTTGTTCGCGTTTGGAGTTGATAAATGTGCCTTACCAGTGGATTTGGAGGCTTTTCCTGTTTTTTAATAGATTTTGTATTATAAAAACATCCCACATAAATATCTTAACTTAACAATTTTAACAACAATTTTAGTTTATTACTTGTAAATTGTTTTTGGAATTAATGACACCTTTAATCGAGGCATTCTCTGGAGAGTTTTTAATTTTTGTTCTATTTAAGTTGACTTGAATGAAAATCTAACAACAAAATCAATACAGACGATGCTAGGAAATATTTCTCATTTAAAGGGTTGTGATTAACTTTAAGATTATCTCTTCGTTGGCAAAATAATGAGGAGATGTTCAAATATTTTCATCACACAAATAAATGATTTGAATAATATGGCTGCTACAGTTACACTTCATTGCTATTACATGAGAAAATTGAAGCTGTATAAAAAGATTTAAGGTTGTCAAATTTTAATTATAAAATAAAAGTTGGCAAATCGGCACTTTGCTAAATTCGAAACAAAAAAAAACGTCAAAATTATACAATTAATCGGGCAAATCTGGCAGCTGTGCACTCCCATGCTACAACATTTGAATATTATTACAACATCATATACCAACCAACCAACATATGAGACAAACTTAAACAAAAAGCATATTGTAACTTGTGCAAATCTTAGTATACATATGTACACACAAGCATATGTACATATATTGAATATGTATTATTACATGCAGTGTATATATATGTTTGTATGAATGTGTTTATCTACTTATAAACCCCAGTAGTGGCAGAAAACGTTTATTTGTATAACATGGCATAAAAATAGCATTAATATGAGAATTTGCACAGATTTTTTGAAACCACTAGAGACATGACGCCACATCGTGATATGAATTTATGATTTTAAATTAAAATTTTTTCTGCGGACTATTTCTGATGGTTCGTTTAGGTGGTTGTATGTAGTTGCAATTGTTATTGTTATTCTGCTTATTATTATTACTATTGAATGCACGAGTATTGTGCTGCAAACAAAAATAATAAGAAAAAAAAAATTAAATGTGGCCAGAAAAATAAAAATAACTTTTCTTAAATTTATTAAAATAATAAGAGTAGAGGAAAAACATGTTTAAACTCATTTAAAACTCACTAAAACGTTCAACGAGAAAATTAAAAGGCTATGACATATAGAAAACGACTAGATCAGAAAGAAAGAGAAAAAAAACATAACTATATGATTGTTTTAGTAGGAAATGTGTTAATGATAAATGTAAACGTGTGTAATTACACATATTGTGTGTAATTTCTACTTGCATGTGAAGCCCATGTGTAATTTGTTTCTTGCGTAGCCTGTGTGTAATTATACCCACACCACAATAGTGGAGTGGGTATTATGCATTTGTGCTGATGTGTGAAAATATCACTTTCTGAGTCGAACTTAAGATGCCCGTCCGGCTGGCTGGCTGTCCATATAACCTTGTTCGCAAAGTACAGGTCGTAATTTCGGAGATCATTTTATAAAATTTGCGATGTAGATTCTTATTGGCACAATGACCAAGCCTATTGAAAATGAGCCGAATCTTAGGACCACGAGGGAAGATAGGGGGCAATTTGTGTCTCTCAGAAACTATCAAACCGATTTTATATGGACCAGTGATGAAAATTGTAGGGAATTTTCCCTTTTTGTAAAAAAAGGAAAGATTTTTTATTTTAAGGCAAATATAGGGAAATTTTAAAATATGATCTCATTTTCAATATATTGTCTATAAATACGTAAATATTTATCTTATATACGTTTAAAAATTAAAATTTTTCATATACAATAGCATTTAGTATTTTTAAACAGAAACCCTATACTATGCGTCCTAACAGCCTGGCAATCTTTAACAATGGCAAATGTACCATGTACCCATATATTCCTTGCGCCTCTAATATATATTCAGCGTTTAAAAAACTGCAGTCAAAGTAGAAAAACTGTAATTTCTTCTAATTCTTCATTTGTCAATGGCCAAAAAAATGTTGCTATACTCAAAAAGTGAAAAGTTGTACACACATTTTCGTTTTTTTCTACAGTTTTTGGTTTCGACTGCAGTTTTTTAACCCTATATATAACTAGGGGGCGACGAATATTCGCGTTCAAATCTGCGAACTATTCTCTTAGTCTGTGTTCATACGGCTCTTTTCTTATTGAAAAGATTGCTACTTTATAGGCGAGAGGGGCGAGGGGAAAAGAAACGAGTACACAAATGCATGTACTGTCTTTACGTTTTGCTTTTTCATTCGTTGTTTAATTTTGTTATTGTTTTCAATATCAAAAAAGCACACATGCAAACGCAAGACTATACAAAATAAAAAACATGTCGTCAACATGACATGAATAATTTGAACGCCAATTCATGTTCAAAGAAGAAAAAGGAAGAATCTTTTCAATAAGAAAAGAGCCGTATGAACACAGACTTATACGTATGCAAATATTAAAAGCGAATATCTAATGAAATTTCTACATAGAAATAAATTTGTAAAAAAACAATCACAACTCTAAACTAAGAGAAATAAAACAATACAATTTTGAATTTTCAAGAAAGGTTTAATGAGAACTTTTAAGGAGAATGAAGGATATATTTTTGTGTTTTAGTTCAGGGGAACTGAAGAAAATATGTTTTTAAAATTTTATATTTATTTACTATGTTTCGTCTTTAGATTTAATGATATATAGTGGCGTTTCTGACAAAATGAAAAAAATTTTAATTTGTCACACAACGCAATTTTTGAAATTGAATTTTTATTTGTGCGTGTATGGCATTTACATATTTAATTTGGGTTCTTCTTTTTGTAATAAATGCTTTTATTACAATATTTACAAACTGTTAACAAAATAGGTACATATTTGTTTGCCTGTTGCTAAAAACAATAAATTTTTAACGTGGGGATATGTGTAGGGAAAACTTTTTTGGTTAAGGGAAAAAAGGGATTTTTTCTCAGACACGTAGGGATTTTTTGAAATTTCTCCTGGCATCACTGATATGGACACATAAGCATGATGGGTTTTTAAATAATGTGGTGTGGGGTATCATATGGTCGGGCTTGACCGACTAAACTTTCTTACTTGTTTTTCTATGATTTCTATTTTTCTTTATTAATTTTGGCAGCTAACATTTTTGGAAGAAATAATGTTAAACATAAACTGTAAAATGTGATTATTGTTTACTGGACATTTGTTATTTTCGCGAGGTAATGAAAAAGAGTCTACATTCTATATATTTTAGAATTTAAGAGATGTCGCATTAAAAAATAAATATTTGTGCAATTTATTTTAAGACAATCGCGTGGGACAATACAGGATAAACGCAATTTACAGCGAATTTTAAGAATTTATGTGGCTTTAGCTTGAACATTTTTTGTACTGCTTTTCTGCCCTCGTTATTATGTTCGCTAATGTTCGAGACGTGCCGTTAAAAATGTGCATATTTTTCTTTTTTACTTCTTTTTTTTGTAAACATAACCATTTAATTGCACACAAGGTATAACAAAAGAGTGATGCAGGGCGAATTTATTCCATCAACGCAATTTTTCGTTTTGTGTGTGTAATTTTGATTCAAATTTGTAAGTTTGGACACAGTCATGTGTAATTTCCTAATTCTTCATTGGCATCACTGCTTCACACGAATAAAATTTTGGTAGACAATTCTTTATTTTGTTTTTAAAGAGTTTCTTCTCTAGTCGGGTTCCTATGGGACAAAATTGATACATATTGTATCTATTAAACGTTTTTCTATTTGATTGTGTGAGTGTGTTGAGGAATTTGTAGCTGTGTGAGTAACCATGTGGGCAAACAAATGACTAACTGATAATGATGGCTGGCAATTGTTTGGATGAATGGCTGTGTAATGGTTGTGTAAAAATTTCCTTCATTCCGTCCATCATTCTCTCACACATTTACATTCATTCATTAATTTATTTGTCTGTATTAAACACGTTATTCAATATTGATTGTTGTATATGCGTTCAATTTTCAATTTATTTTTTAATTCCCCGTATTAAGTACAATTTAAACTGTTATTGACAGCTGCCTACCATTAAGTAGGTTTATTCATTTGCTGTTCCAGCTCTTTTTGCAGGCAAACGCACAATAAGGTACAAACAAGTATTACTGAGAGATACAAGGACACGTACATTAAAAGTGTGTACGGTACACCCATTACTCCTCCGTCTTCGCCAATTACGGTGCACTAGGGCAATTCCATATGTCACTGACTCTACATTTGACACAATTTGCGTTTTGTTTTGTCTTATATTACGCTAAGTAATATTTTTTTAGTATAAATTTAAACATGGCTATTTAGCAGCTTCAATAATAATCCGATAGAGAAAAAAATGGCAACCCATAATATTTTGAAATATCATTTATTTAGTAAAATATAAACGTGACTGACACTACATGCAAAAGGAAGTCGTTTTCGAGAGTATTTTTAAACTTCAATAATGTTCCACTGCACTTTCGTAATAACTTTAATTTCTATTTTTATCGAAAGTTCAAGAAACAAACTATTATAAAATGCTGAACTAAAAGCGGTAAGTTATTTAAAAAAATATTTACTAGTAAAAAAAATTGTGACTGACACTACAGCCCAAAACGTGACCGTTACTACACTTACTTTGTGTGGTGTAAAAGTCAGTATTTTTACATGAAACGTTAGAATTGAAATCACAGCGCATAATTAGGAACTCTAAAATTATCTGAAAGATACAAAATTATAATTAATGAACTCGTTAAAATGCTATTTTTGAAAAACACCACCGACGAAATCACTAATAAAAAGTTAGAAACCAAGATTGAAACTAAAATAATTCAAAAGAAACCCTTTTTAGAAATAAGAAATATAAATGTTTCAAAAACTTAAAAAATTTATTTTTTTTTAATTCAAATTTTTAAAAAAAAATATCAAATTCTTACAAAAAAATGTCAAAAAATTGTTGCCACTATAAAAACTTAAAAATAACATAATGTTGCCATCATTTTTACTACCAAAATCAGATATTAATTTTTTCCATTAATGGTGGACTTATGCGTGGAATTTTCCATTAGCATGATTTGTAATGATTTAAAGCTAAGAGAGAGAGAGAGAGAGACAGAGGCTTAAGCGCCCCATTCATTGTACAATATTATTGTATAGCTATGCACCATGTTCCCATTCCCCATTCCCATTCACCATTTTTCCCTACATGATGCAATAACTGGCACAATGGTTTCAATTAAAATATGGCACAACTTTCACTAAAAAGGTATATATAAATTATAAGCAAAGCAATGTTACAACACTGTTACAATGTTGCTAACACATTTCATTAACTTATTTTTGTCGTGCAATATATCAAAAGTCTTTTGATTTCTGCCAATATATTATGCCAGCTTTGAATATGACATACACATTGGCGATAAAATTGTACAATAACAATTATATTGCAAGTGCTTTTCTTAAATTGAAAGGTCGCTTAAGCCTTTAAAAAAATTATGTTTACCTTCTTTGCTTATTAACTGATTTAATTTGAATTATGGATTCGAATGATCAAATACAGAATATAACAATGTCCAACAAATTAGAGGTCGTTGCATAAAAATGGCCACAAAAATAAATTAGAAGCAACTCTCGAAATGTTTCGGTCAGCTGTATTTTTAATGGAGTCATTGATGCCAAAATAATTGCAGCTCTGTATAATTTTTCATATCGGAGTTTTATAAAGAATTTTAACGCTAAAATTAAGCTATAATTTTTTTTTCGACGAAGTTTTCTTGCAAATTGCAATACTCAGTACTTCGCTTTTCAAATCAAAGTTAAAACATCCCACTGCCTGTAGCAAGAGGTATAGGTGTATTATTCTTTTGGGCCTTTGTTACTTTTATTTTGTCATAACTGATGCTGTCAATTTTAATTATTTTTTTTTTTATTTTTTATTTTCCACTTTTTCCGAATGTGGGTGTGAAATCTGTAACGGCTTCACAGTTGGAGAACCGCTGAATGAATTTTGATGGGAAAAAAAATATAAAATTATCATCACTTCCTTTTAGGCTGTTGCCGTTGTAAATGTCGGTTCTCTTGATGTTGTTATTGCCACTATTACTGTTATTGTTGTTGTTATCAAAGTTGATATTGTAGTTGCTTTCATTTAATTTCCTTTAGTCCTGCTAAATAAGGACAATTTTTTGTCAGACAATTTTGTTTTGCCAATCTGTTTTGTATTTTTTTCATGTTCATTTTGTGATGCCTGTCAATTTGTTGTGTTGGCAATAAAGCCACTATCAGATTTTTTGTGGGTTTTATATGTTTTACTGCTGCTGATACGCTTTGTCTTCCTTGATTTAGTGTTTAAAGTGTGTTGTTGTTGCCACACTATATTTATGCCGTAATCCTCTATAGATGACAGTCATGACTGCGAAAAGACTGCAGCCGCCAGAGTCTATATTCAACAAAATTTATTTTCCAATATCCTTTCCCCTTCCAGTTTTCTATTCGTTAAGTACCAACAGCAACAAAAACTAAAAATTCGAGTACAACAAAAAAATATTGCTGAATTTTTAGATGCTTCGTTTCCAAAGGTTGTTATTTTTTGGGTCACTAAACATGAATCAATGTGGCACAATTCTAAGAACACTGGCCCCCAAAACTAAAAAACGGAAAAACCACCAAAGGGAACTCAAATAAGAAAACACAAAAACGTTACATTTTGAAAGTAGACATGAGCTGTCAATAGAGATTACGGGATCCCCTGTTAAGCACAAAATCAGTAGTTTATCATCTAAAATATCTGCTTTGGATTTTTTTTAGTAATTTAATACACCTACACACACATATTTTTGTAACCATTATCAAAACTTTTGGGGCATGTTGCTTTGGCCATATTCTATTGTAACGTGTTTGATAATAATTTTTGGAGATGCTATAAAGTATATATCAATCGAGTAATTGAAAGAAATACATATTAAATAGTATTAAATACAAATAAATAGATTTTCAATTTTTCGGAAAATAGTTTGGTCGACAAGAAATTCAGCTGGTGTAATGTCTTCACACAAACACTATTAAATTTTTCCCTGTTCTCTGCCAAAGCAAATCAACTTAATTGTTTTGTTTTACAAATGCGATAGGCTACACACATACAATTTATGCGGGACAAAAGAAAAAAGGAAAATAAACAAAGGCCAAAGCAGAATTTTGTTGCCAAAGAATTAAATTAAAAAAGTGCATAGCAATAGTTTACACACCAATATACTAGAAGTGTTGCCCATCACAGAAAAAAAAGCAAACAGATACGAATAAAACGATTTTTTCTATTTTAAAGCATTAAACTAACCAAATCTGTCCAAAGTTCTCATAAAAATATCTTAACAAAAAAAGGTTTAACCTCTAATAGAATAAGGTTACTTAAATCTCCTGCTAAAATAAGGCTAACATTAATAGAAATCGGTCCATAATTAGAAATAGCAAAATAATAATAACTACATAAATCTAACAGTCGAATTTACCGACTGCAATCTAGGAATAATTTATTTTAACTTATTACTCGTATTAAAAAAATAAATGGCTGAAACATTTTTACTTTAATTATCTAAATATTTAAAAAATCTTAAATTAATAAAATTATATTATGGGCAACACTGAACATATATCTATGATCACAGATGACCTACCACAACGCCATAATCATAACCATAAAAACTAATTGAATTTTGATTTTTATAGTTATAATTATGGCTTTGGCAATATGATTATGTCACGTCTAATTCGACCTTCTCGGTCAAGACGAATGTGGCTTCTTCGCAGCTATAACAAAAAACCAGCAATTCGCCTGGTACAACTTTACCAATCTGTCAATAACATCTAAGAGTAAAATTGCTTGTTTGAAAATTATTTATTTTTGTTTGCTTAATTTTAACATAACATAAAAACAAACACTTTTTGACAGTTCAGTAGTGTGATTCACTAACTTTTATAACGATAATCGAATCGTTAAAATAAATATAACGAACATCTATCGAATATGCTATTCAGTTACATTTTTAACGATATTCGCTGTCGTTATATACCAAATACATTGATCAAAATACTCATAAAGCATTGTGGTGAAAATGTATTTGGATGTGTGACACCAACAACGCTTGATGGGAAATCAAAAAATTTAGATATGACGGCGAATATTACGTCCAGCACACGTACACGTTAAATTCGCCGGCTATACAAGCATTTGACAAGTGTATTTGGTCCTTTAAAGTCAGCTGTTAACTTAAGCAATTGTTTTGTCGTTATATTGTCTGCTTTTACACGTTTCATCTTTTGATGCTCAACTCTTATGTTTTTAGGTGAGAGAAGAAAGAAGAAAGGGGGTTAGTACGGAGCAGTGTTACCAATTTAGCCATTTAGTGGCTAGATTTAGCCATTTTTTACCCTGTTTAGCCATTAAAAAATGAGTTCAGCCATTAGCCGTTTTTTTTTTAGCCATTTTTCAACTTTTTTTTGCCGTTTTTGTTTTAAAAGAATAATTTTTATTTTATTATAAAAATTTATAAAAGTAAAATAAACATTTTTAACAATTTAAACGCCTTTAATTTAAATCACAACTTTTACAAATGTTGAAAGTCGCTATAAACGATGATGATGAACATCTTTCATAACAAAGGAACAGTATTTCAATATTAAATTTATAAAATGGATCAAGACAAACAACACTGTTCCTTTCTGGTCGCAAGTTTTTTAATATAGATATGCAGGCGGCAACAAAAAACTTTTAGAAATATCAAAAACTACTATAAAGGTTCTCTCACATCCACGGTCTAATGTTGAAGTAGAGAGGGTATTTAGCCAAGTAAACATCGTTAAAAATAATTTGAGAAATAGGTTACATATAGCAACCGTTAATTCGATATCAATTATGTAAATATTTTTACCATAACAATAAAATATTTATACCAACACCACAATAGTGGAGAGGGTGCTATGCGTTTGTGCTGATGTTTTTAGCACCTTAAAATATTGGTCATAAGCTCACCTTAAAGTGCAACGATCGAATCAGAGTAGATCTTACAATGTTTGTCCGGCTGGCTAGCTGGCTGTCCATGTAAACCTTGTGCGCAAAGTACAGGCCGCAAAATTGCAGAAATTTTAATAAAATTTGGTATATTGGTTCTAATGTGGTGTAGGGTATCATATAGTTGGGGTTGACCGACTATACTTTCTTACTTGTTTTTATTGTATATCTGGACTCAAAGGGTTGGGTAAATGTTGTCGTGATTATGATTTACCTTCAAATTGTTGAAAACTAATAAAGACGTCGAATTTATCGATGATTTAATTTTTTAAATATCTAACAAAATATTAATTTACGTTTGTTCTTATTTAAGAAATTGACCTTAACTTACAATTTCATCGTAAACAACTTTAAATGAATTATTTTTGTTTTGATATTGAATTTTAATGCGTTTTTATTTAAAAAAGCTTTTATCCATTTTTTAGCCCATTTTAAGCACTGGTACGGAGATGCCTGTACTCGGTCAGTACGCTTTGTGTTTTTATTCGTTGGTGTATGCACAACGATGGCTGCATGTCATTTTTTTCTTTTCTTTTTCTCTTTGATTCGCTGTTAATAAAATTGTTGTGGTTTTGAACCGAAAAAAATTGAAACCGATTATATTGGCATCTTTAAAAGGGAATTGAAATGAAGTTGAGCATCAAAAGATGAAACGTGAAAATTCAGACTTTAGCGACAATAATTTAGGTTTTGTTTATTTAATCTATAAAATGTATTTTATTATGTACTTCTTTTATTATGTACTTTTATTATGTACTTCTTTTAACATTATTGTACTGCCGTTTTTTTCTCGATGTACTGTTTTTATGGATCTTATATCTGGCAAGCCAAGTCCCTATAAAGACCACTCCAGAAATGTTCTAACTGTTGGTGGAGGATATCAACAACTCGGCACAGCCCAATTCATCACTCTAACAATTTTTTTTTTTAACACAATTAAAATAATAAAGAACAGCGAAAATACAAGACCATTTAATAACATGAAAACATCACATAATATTTGTATCCAATATACTGCAAATTTTAAATTATGCATCTCAAAAAACTTGCAAAAAAAGGGAAAACTTGATATGTGGCAAGGCTACCATGGGATAATATAAATGTAACTCCTGAAAATCATTTTAGTTCGGCAAAAACTGTTACGAATCATGATATATTATTCAAGTTAGTTCAAATTGCTAGAAATAAAAGCATAACACTTTCTGGTTGTCGTACAATTGGTTTGAACTGGAACCAATTTTTATACTGACGTCCGTTTTATAAAGGTTATTTAATAAATTATAGCTCTCATATATTCCACTGTCGGTGGAGGGTGTCAAAGATTCGGTACATCCGAATAAAGCACTCTAACTTTTTTAATGCATTAGCTTTTAAATGGTTAAATATAGCATAAAAATGATTCTTAAAAATTTCAAATCGACATTTGAAATATTGCATCGTCAATTTCGAATATTTTTATTTTGGAAATTTTTTTTTAATTTTTTATGCCGAAAAACTTTGGAGTCGGAGTCGCGAGTTCTTGTGGGTGCTACGACTCCGACTCCGGCACAAAAACCTCAACTCCGACTCCACAGCCCTAGTTTTTATTTTATTCTCTTTTGTGCTTTTCGTTTTTTTTTACATTTTGTAGACAGAGATGTTCCAAAAAAACAGCTGTAAACAATCGTTAAAAACAAGTTACTGAATCACATTATCGTTTCTGCAAGCGAACATTTATGTCGACAAATATAACGATTGTCGGATCGTTTAAAGTTAGTGAATCGCACTACAGGTTATAACGTTCACATGATGAATTTTTTTTAAATCCAAAAATAAAATTATTTTCATTAGATGTTTATGCTTCGAGAACATTTCGGCTATTTCTTCGACATTTTCGATGATAATACGTATACACTACTTGCTGTTAAATACTTGCATGTGTAAAGGAAGAGTAAACGCACTAACACCGGGTTTGTAAACCGTAATAAAAACTTAAAAATTTCAACTGAACTAGAGTTTAGTTGTAAACCGTAATAGAGGCAATATTATTTAAATATTTACAAAAAATAAAAAATAATTGTTTAATGCTTTAATGTTTCTCTTGTTTATGCACTTATCAAAAAAACAATGATGCCAACTTATACCGGTCTGGATTAGCGCTTTCTTAAGTGCCTGAATCGCAAGAAAGTATTCCCAGCCCTAAACTTAAAAAGCGCAAATTTATCCCATTTTACTTTTGGTTCGGTGTGAAGCAATATTGAATTTTGAAAATGTTCTTAAAAATTTTAAAACGAGCGATTGGAAAAATATTTTAAGAACGGATAAGTTTTGGATCGAATTAAAATTATAAAAATATAATTGATAACAATCTATGTACTATTTAGCTATCTAGTTCTGCTATAAATAAAAATCTGCTATAGATCCGTACTCAAACGCTGAAGTTAATAGGACTCGCATGGCCGATTTCACCAATTCATTTAAATATCAATTTACATATGTTTAAAATTCGCGTTTAATATATTTAAATATAAATTAATATTTAAATAGAATTGATGAAATGTTCTATTAGTGTAATGAATTAATTTTAAAAATTTAAGGTATTTAGCTTATATTATAAATATATTCTTAAACGAGATAATCGTTGTTATTAAAACGACGAATTAAATGACAAGTTATGATTGAAGATTAAGTATGGCGAAACATACAAAAAGTCACAATATGTATGACGAAAATAGTAAGTGATTTAGTTAACAATTCAATTATTTTATTTCCCGTTTTCCCGGGATTTTTCTTGCGGGATCCCGGGAAATAAAAAGTTCCTCATAATTTCAGCAAATAGCTATTTATACTTTGAAATTAAGTTTTCTATTCTCTAAAAATTAGCATCTGTGGATGGGTTGTGGATTATATCAATTACAAGAAGTGAGTACATGTATTTAAATCAATGTCTCCTGATGCAATAAATCTACTAAAAGCAGAATAATTATTACATTTAGTGAAGTGAAGAGTAAATAAAGTACACTAATTCAAAATAAGATGCAGGCAGTAAAGTTTCATTGTCCATGAACAAGTCTTAAAAATAGGAGATACCAAAACATATCGCTCCTTTATTGCAACATAGTCATATCTACAAAAACAAACGATCTTGGCAAAATGCGATTAAAGTTTTCAAAATGTACCGATTTGAAGATATATTTTGCTATAACTTCGGTTCAGTTGGAGATATAATACGAGAAGGCATAAAGAAAAACTTTGCTAAAGTTACTTAAAATTTTGAGATATGACTATGATGCAATGAAGGAGCGATATGTTTATTATAATATCACCTATAGGTGATAAACAAAAATTTTTAATTTCAATTTGTGTTGGTTTATATACTCGTGAAGTGCGGGGTAACCGAAATAAAATAACATTTTGGAAACTCGTGTAAGATACTACAACATACAACTTGAAAAACACATTGTCCTAAAGATTACAAATGGATCTATTAAAATGACAAGGTTTGTAAGATGCAGTCCGGTTGATGCTATTTTTGCATCGACCTTGACATACATTTGACTGATATAGACGTTGTTTATAAAAAAGAAAAAATTGCTTCTGATTGTGAATCCGAAGCATGCTACAACGGTGCACTTTTCCAACCTCGGTAAAAAATGAACGAAATTTTTCGGAAACATGATAATTAGTAAATAAAATCAGGAATATACTTTTTGACGACAACTAAGCGCTTTGAGTGTGTCAGAAAGTTATTTCCTAAGGCGTTAAAAAATGTTATATATTTCTTTAAAATATTTTATCTATTTTATTAATTAACTTTTTGATCCCATATCTTGAGTACCTTAATTTTATTTTGTTTTTATTATTGTTTTATAAATTAAATTGTTGTTTATGTTATCTTTTTATCTTGTATCCAGAGCATAATAATACTGAATAAAAGCATAATAATAGGGAATAAAGTCGTGAGGTGATAATAATTCAAGTTCCTATTTCAGTCTTCAGATTATTTTTTAGTTTTGAACCATTTCTTTTACTTTCTTTGTAAACAAGTTCCCTTACGTTATTTTATAAAAGTTTTTTCATTATTTAATAACAAAATTTACTTTGTATTATTTATATGGAGCGGGATCCCGGGATCCCGGGAAATTTTAAAAAATTTCCCGCTTTCCCGGGAATCGAAAAAGTCCGGGAAAAAAACTCTATTAACAATATATCAAAATCGACTTTTCGCGAAAAAGAAATTTTTAATTGTTGAAAATGGTTCCTTGGAGCGATCAAAGCCATTTAGCCACTATTTGACGCGCAATTTAGTAGCCTTTTAAACAAGAGAAAACTCATTTTGATTAAATATAATGTAAAATTAATCCAAATTTTTTAATAATTTTAATTAGGCTTAAGTTCATTAAATTTAATTTTCATTAAATTATTTTTATGAAGAAAGGAATTTTACAACATGAAAATTAATTAAAATTGTTATTGATAATCTTTCATTTTTGACCGTGGCGGGGGCTCGAACCCGGGCCGGCAGGTTACCATGACATGTTTCGATCGCAACCACTCGATCTCCTCAGATGGATTTGCCGTTTTACACTCGCAGCCATCGACGACTGCTGACGTCAATAGTCAAACATCAATCCTTAAACCAAATTGTATTTTAACCTTTGGTAGATCGAAGTTTGCTTTTTTGAATGATTATCCATTTCAATTGATTTTACATGTTCTTCCTTACTTCCGTTTTCTTTCGTACTTTTGTCAAGAATTTTTCTTGAAGTCCAAAGTACATTTTTTTTGTTTTTTCATTTTTTTGTCTTTCTTTTTCTTGTTGACCTTTTTTCAGCACAACTTGTAAAATAATATTTTTTAATAAATTGATTTGTTTATAAATGTTTGCTCTAAAAAAAAGTGGCATAAAAAACTGTGAACACCTTCGTCGCCAATTGTACACCGAGAGAAAAAAAATTGTTTTTATAAACTTTTAGATATAATTAAGAAAATATCTTTAAAATGGGTTGCCCACATCGCAAAATGGGTAAAAAAAACTCGCCACGTTTGGCGAGAAATCGCTACATCTATTATGTAGTTTATTTTTCTTTCAAATGTAAATATATAAGCTCTTCCTTATTATAGTTGGTGGTTTAGCTATTGCATTCCGCTCACTTTTTGAAATTTATGATCACTATACTCTGGCAAATCATCATGAATAGATTCATTTTTGAACAACGCGAACAAATTATCTAACTTTTTTTGAAAACCGTCATCGATGTTTCATCGCAAAATTGTGTTCAGCGATGATTTTGGCTTAACGGGCTTGTTCGTAAACAAATTGACGCAGCCTTTTTACGCTGCTGGTGGCAGCATTAAACCTTTTTTCTTCAAACATGAAGCCGGAACGCGTGTTACAAAATCGCTATCGGACCATGACCAATAACACTGTGTTGGTGGAATAAGTAGACAAGCCGGGCACATGGCGATTTAACATAATTCAGGTACGCTCTTGTTTTCGAGATATATTGTTATTTCGAAAATGAAGGGGGTTGCACAACATATATTCGCGTAATTCAAAAACGGTTTAGTTTATTGAAATTACGCCATAAAATTACCAACTTTTGATTTTTTCACAAAAGTCGAAAAATTTTAATCAATCTAAGAATTTCATAAAACGCAATGTTTTTATGGGAGCCCCCCTAAAAAGTAGTGATAAGGGGCAAGTGTGTATCGAGAAAATGTTAAGGACAAAAAACTAATTGAGGTCGGTCATACATTTTATCTTACTTGGGGCGACTGCTGGGCATTTATGGGACTTTTTTTCAATATATTTCTAGTCTGCATTGACTATTTTGTATGGGAGTGGCATCCTAGGCGCTGCAGGGACCTCAGTACCCCCAATCCGCATTATAAAATAATTCGAATCAATACATTTTCATCCATATATCCTTTATAAGAGAGGGTCCTGAAAATAATTTTAATCGTACATTATATGATCGCAACAGATAAACTTCTTAAAAGAAAATTTGTGCGTTTCGTGTTTGGACAAATAGGAAATCCTCTTAGACGGTACGCGAAACTTCCTTTGATAATGTTGGATGCTTGTTTACTACTTTCATTAATATGAAGCAAGTAAGGTAAAAATTGGCAAAAATAACTTTTAAAGTAGGTAAAGTTTTGCAAAGGAAGCTCCAACATTTACTGGATTTCTTGTATAAATCCCAATCCATCACTTTAAAACGAATAACTGCCTGTTTTCAGAAAATGAAAATAAAATTTCGTGTGGCATCCATTTAAAATTCGGTAAAATAATATTAAATTAAAATAAAATTTAATGCTGGTAATTGGCTTCCAGCATTACTGGACAAATCTAGAAACACATTTTGCAATACTTACAAGTACAGTAGGGCATCATATATGTTGTCAGGCGTGTCGCAGTTTATTTTTTTTTTTTACTTCTTTAAGTTAAAGATGTCCCCATTTATAACAGTATTATTTTCTTTTTTTATTATAAGTTTTAAAACCTATAAAATTATTTTCAATTTAAAAATTTATTTTTTTTTTTATAAAAACTAGAAGGACATTGAAAATCAAATTAAATAGGTGTTAGAGAAACTGAAAATTGTTTACATTTTACTTCTCTTGACATTCGTATTTATTTGCTGTCTTTTTCATTGAATTACAAGTTGCTCATTTCTTGAGCCAATGTCATATAATGAAATTATTTTTGTTTTTGTTGTTACTGTTATGTAAGTAACTTGTGGCAAAGTCCCAAAAGACTTTAGAAAATTGACTGGCAGTTGCCATAGATCATGTTTAAATGAAATCAGTGTTGCCAGCAATTTTTTTGCTACATTAATTTCTACATGATTTAACCGATGTTTTTTTAACCATATACGATATTCATGGTTAAACCGTGTTTTTACATGCAGCCGATGCGAGCAGTTTGGAATATGAATATACCGGCGGATACCAACGAATCCATCGACTGATCGGTTTTCGAATGATTAAATACTGAGGAGAATGACTACTAATCGACTGTTAATAAAGATTACAGGAGCAAGAAAAGTTGCAAATAATGAGAAATGACAAATATAAGATTCTCCAATTAACTGTTAAAACAATTTCATAGGAAACGCCCAAGAGCAAAAAGAATGCACCGTTAACCCAAATGAACGGAATGTCCTTAGTGCCGCCCAGAAAACAACTTATCTTTGCTGATTGAAATATTGAAAATGTTTTGTAAAATGAAAAAGATGTATCAATTAAATACTAGCAGGTATATGAAGTCTAGCATTAGCAATCTGAAATAGTCCAAGAAACAACATTTTCATTTTTAATTTACGGATACACATTTTTTTTAAATAATTTTTTCTTGACAGCCGTACCTAAACAAGAGCGGCACGCGTTTTCTAGTTGTCAAAAATTGTCATGCCCATACAACTTGAATGAAGAATTCCTAAATAGCGCGACGTCAACGCTTAAGAGAAAAGTAGGACGCTTTTGTTAATAGATAATGGCAATTTAGCTATTTTTTGGCCAATTTAGCGGATTTATCTCAATTTTTTATACCTATTATGTGGGTTTCAATAACAAGAGAGTTAACATTACAGTTAGTGACACAACGTTGACGCTCTTGTTTGGGTATATCATATCAGCGTAAAGCTAAGTCGAAAAACGTTCCGCCTTCCCCTCTTGTTTAGGTACGGTTGTAATAAATTAAATGCTTTAATTTTTTTGGATACCTCTCAACTTTGTTCTGTCATTTGAAACACAAAATCGATTGTTCAAAAAAAAAAAAAAAAAAAAAAAAAAAAAAAAAAAATTGGACCCAATTTTTTAAGTCGTATTCTCACTGGATCCCATGTAAATTTTTTTTTGCAAATATTTTTTGAAATTTTAATTTCTAAAAGAAAAAATCAGATGAAGTAAATATAAATGAAGCTCTTTTCAAACAAATTAAAGGCACAAGAAAGACACTATTAGGGTCAATGTTTTAAGGTATTTTCTTATTTAAAAGCAAAGATTTTTAAAAAAGTAACAGCAATTTTGGAACTATTAAAAAATATATCCAATATTCCCTTTTCCACTATTTTGGAGATAAAAAAAACAAACTTCTAGGAATTATTTCCCACTTCTGACAACACTGAAATGCAAAACAAACAGAAAATCTAGAAAAAAAAAATATAACCTTGAATTTGATTTTAAGAAAACATGTTATTTAACTTTTTTTTGCATTTTGAAAAACCAACACGGCCTGGTGATTTAATGGATTCCCCCTGGCAATTTTCAACACACACTTGAATCGTACTAAACAAACAAATAAACAAATTAACGTATGTATGTACATATGTATATTGACAGAATGAATGTAGATACCAACCAAAATGAGCTTTAAACACGTGAATGGAAAATGATAAAACACCAACATAAAAAATTGCTTAACGTGTCTCGAATCCAAAATAGACTTTTGTAAAATTTAACTATTTAATACCCAGTGGCAAAGACTTCTACCCACACTTAACTCGTAATCCCCCCCAAACTTAAAGAGCAGTTGACGGTTTCGTGATTTCTGTTCTGATGGCCAGCCTGAACAAGGAGAACAATCCAGCGCCAGTAAATCTAAAATTAATGGCTGGCCAATTGATGGAAAGTGAAAAAAAACAAACAAATATTTAAATTTATTTATTCCCTGGCTGGTCAACTACGAAAAAGAGAGAAACAGCAAAGTTTTTTTTATTAGAAAGCTTGTTTATGTTCTTTAAAGTGGAGCTCTAAAGCTTATTGAATTCAAAAAAAAACTTTTTTTAATTAAGATTTAAATATTGAAATAAGAGTGTCTTTTGTTGATAAGTTGGGGTAGTTTTTCTTATTCAATAAGCTGTGGAAGATTTTCGACTTTTTAAAGAAGCAAAGAAACTTGTCACCCCAATTGTTTTTGTTTTTAAGAGTGAAATTAAATTAAAAAAAAAAATAATAAAATAAGAAATGGGAGCAAATGCCAAGGGGCAGCAATTTGTAGTTGGGGTGTTAAAAAAATTTTCCGAAATAATAACATTTCATTGATAGAAAGTGACAGGGCAGTAAGTAAACTGAATAATTTAAAGATTTAAAAAAAAATATACTGATGAAAAGTGGTTTTCATTGTTTTTGAGTTTTTATAAAAACAAAAAAAGACTCTGTAAAAAGCTGACTTGACTGTAGGATGAAACATGTAATATCACAGTGAGGCAAGCCCGAACATGCATCGTCGCAAGAATTAAAGAGCGCTGTAACTGACAAAACATAAAATGTTCACCAGAGCCAAAAAACCTGTATGAATGTAGAAAAAAATTCATATCACAACAACTATACAACTTAGGAACATGATTTTAAAAACGTATTTTTATTTTTTCTAGCTTTATATATTGGCTGTAAGCATTTCCCCTCAAGTCAATTATTCCCCGTGATTCCGCGGCTTACAGCAAACGATTTGTCTTCCACAGACCTATAAAATGCTGTAACAACAATTATTTTTTTATGGATATAAAAAAGTGAATTTTTTTTATCATACAAATATGGGACCGGGATCAATCGACGCAGTATTTTGCAAGAAACGTATTTTCGATTTTTTGTCAGTAACAGCGTTCTTTAATTCTTGCAACGATATGTCATAATGACATCTTGTTATAAACATTTATTCAAGTGAGCCCTACAAGTGAATTTTGACAAATTGTGGAACAATAATCGAAATTTGAGCAACGAATTAATTAAGATGAAATTCGAAAGTTCTTGTATGAGAACGTTATCTAGATAGTTATTTGTAGACTGATTGTATAATCGGATTTATTAATGCATAGAAACTTGTGTGATACCTAATTTTTAACAAGAACGAAATGAAGAAATTCATTATATTAAAGAGTACAGTGACAGCTCCCGGTAGCACAGGGATCCCAGATTTATTTTATACCTTATTCCCAATTTAAGATTTTTCATCTCCAAAAAGCCCCACAGATTCTAAAAAATAAAATAATATTATGTCAAAGGAAAAAAATATGCATACATTTTATTCTTTAATTTTATTTGTTCTTTGAGTTCTTAACGCTATTTACATACAAGAAAAATAATTATGCATCAATGTTTAACATTTCAAAAACGTAAGAATCAAAAACTTCTTGTTCATCAGCCATTGCAATTATTTTTTTACATTTTGTTTGTATTAGAAATTGTTTGAGTAGATGGAATAAATTCAACACAGCAAACTGTACTATTTTTAAAGTGTGTATTTATTCTAAGAAGAGCTTCTAATAACTCATACTGTATTATGTGCCGAATTTTGGTTTGATTCTATTTATTATTAAGACAAGCGTTACATGTTGGTACAGAAAATAAATTTAATACTATTTCTGCAAGCTCTTGAAAAGATTTCGAACCACCAGCGTCTTGGTATGACAAAAGAAACTTCGGACCACATCTTGACCCAACCTTTCTTACCATTGCACAAATGGCGTATATTATAATGTTTTATACCCGAATAAGTGCTTTTTCTCCAAAAAATCCCCTGGGGATTAAGGGATAAATCCCTATTTTTCCGAACGCTGCGCCAGCAGCTCGTTCATTTTAATGTATTAGGAGGGAACGTAGAAAGTAGGAACGTACATGGCAGCTCTCCGGCTAGACGAGCTATCCGTTAGTAAAGCTTTCCATTTCAGTTTATTTTTTGTTTGAAAAATGGAACAAAAATAACGGGGATTTAAAACTCAAGGTAAATAGCCGAGAAAGGTATTGAACCGTGGAGTAATTAGCCGGGTTATACTGTAGTTAATAAAAAGCAATTAAAATCACATACATTTTTAAAATAGTTTCATTTTAAACAAGCCACCTTGTTAAAGGGTGTATTATTTCGAAACAAATTTTAATAGAGAGCGAAGCTTATTTTTGGTCTACTACTGCTTGCGGAATTAGAAATAGAAATTAGCAAATTAACAGATTTAATATACTTGAAATTTGAGGACAAACAAAATTGGCAGTAAAAAGCCAACATTTTTAAATTTTAAATTAAAGTAAAAAAGTAACTAAAAAAATGATGAAGTATTTGAAATTTTCAAGTTTTGGAAAGTTAAATATTCAATGTTAAAATAAAATTTCTACTTAGGTTTTTAGTTAGAAAAAAGTATAAGTCATCGTCCAGACTTCCAATAGTTTTTGTTGCTATTTTATTAAATTCTACTTTAAAATTGCGTGAGATGGACACTAATGCAATTTTAAAGCAGAATTTTAGTTTTACAATTAATTTTGTGCATCTTTCCTCTATTTTTTATTTTGTTTTTTATATATAACTACAAATACATCTACAAACAACTTCAAGTTAAAGTTTAGTTAGTTAACTTTCGTTACTAAACATTATCATGTATAAAGGTTCTTTTAAAACGCGGAAAAAGTTCATTTTCTAGATTTCTTAAAACAAGAAAATCCAAAATCTAAAAATAATTTCTTGATTTTAACTTATTTCGTTCGTATTAAGTAAAATTTGCTTTAATAAAGAAACATTTGCTTAACGTAAACCAGTTTCATTGAAACTTTGCTTTGGTCTAACTAAAATATACTTTAAGTTTCAAGAAAATGGAAAGATTGGTTTCTGAGATATGAGTTGGTAAGTTTACTTACCAGTGGGCCGATATGTTAAGTTTTTTTGGAATAATACAATAATCCAACATCGCAGATCTAAAAGCGATCAAAAGGAAATACCCCGTTCTTCAAGTCGATTTAAGTAAGAAATCAATCCACCTAATTGACAACCAGGTGGCGTTATTACACCAACTGATTATAGGGTGATTCATCGTGAGGTTTGAATAATTATGTAAAATTAAAACCATTAATTTGAAGGGGAACTTAAAATTGTTATTATAGGTTAAAAAAAAACCAATTTGTGGTATTTACTATTTGAAAATGCAACCACGTAAATGTTGGCCATGACTACGTCTGAGGTGGTTCATTCAGAACTCAATGAAAATCCGGTGTTTTTCGTCAATGGTAACCGTTATTGCACCATGTTAACGGACTATGTGCTTCATGAAATTCAAGCGCATGGTCTCGGTGAGTTCTGGTTTCAACAAGACGGCGCTACCAACCTTACAGCGCGGGAAACAATGACCTTGTTGAGAATCATTTTGATGAGCTCTTATTTTATGTTTTGCTACGGTAAATTGGCCCCCTAATTCGTGCGATAAACCACCTTTGGACTATTTTCTCTGAGGATATGTAAAGTCTGAGGTCTGCAGAAAAAAGCCAGCTACAATTGACACTTTGGAAGCCAACATTACTCGTGTTGTTCGCGAGAAACTAATCGCTATGCTCGAACGAGTCTCCGGAATTTGACCTTCCGAATGGACAACCTCAGATGAGTCGTGACCGGCATTTACATAATATCATTTCCAAACAGTAAATGCCAAAATTTGTTCTTTCAACCGATTATACAAATTTAAAGTTCACTTCAAAATTTATGTGTTTTAGTTAACATAATAAATCAAACCTCACGATGAATCACCCTTTATTAGACCATTTTATTTGGAACGCAAAACTTTTAAATACCGTCAAGGCAAATTCAAACCTCGCCCGAATTCGCTCAGAAAAATATCTAGCTTATTTGTCAAAAATCCCAAGGAAAATTAAAATTTTTGGCAAATTTCCTTTCAATAATTTCTCAAGCTCAAGGTCCGTTTTATATAAAGAATATTTATTTAAAAAATTATCCAATATTTCGCTATCTCAATGGATAGCTTCTTCAGGGATTTTTTGGTTTTTTTATATTTCAAACAATTTTATAAACAAAATTTAATGAAAAACAAAATTGTCATGTATAATTGTGAACACAACTATTTTAATTTATTTTAAAATAATTATTACATGAATTTCCCAGTCATTTCTAGAAATGGTTTTAGAACATAATAAAGGCGGCCGTACACGACATGTTTTTGTCATCTGACATGTCAAATTTCCCACTGCAAAATACATACATGTCGTGTGTTACCTTTTTAACTTTGCTTCTGTAAAAGTCAGACGCAAAGTCATCTGACAAAATTTCAATTAGAGCTTGCTCTATTTTCTTCTGACAAACCATCTGACATCAGAAAGCTATGCCGGGAAGAAACCGGCAGCGGCGTCCACTATTGACGGAATCATTAGCCGGCTGAAGTTAATTTTTTACAATACCGAGATATGTTTGATCATCTTACCATTGAAAAGAATTTATGTGAATATATACATAAAAATCGTTTTATTATAAAATCCTAAATTGGTATCTTCGAATTAAAAGAAAAAAATGTTAAGATGGCTGAACTATTTTACGGCGCAAATAAAATTTTCATGGCGGCAGCAAGCTATTTTGAAACCGAGCAGTACTTTAATTTCTGCAATAACAATGCGAAAAAAACAGAGACAATGTCAGAAACAAATTACATGAACGTTTGTGACCGAATATTATAAAGCTTATGTAAAACAGCGATTTTGACAGACATGCACAATTACATGTGACTTGAAAATTTGACATGTCAGATGACAAAAACATGTCGTCTATATGCTCCTTAAGTAGTTATTACAGGAAGGTTTAGGAAATTTCAAGAAATAGTTATGAAATATAAAAAAGGGTGACTCATGAATAATTAGTTTAGTTTGTTTTGAGAAACGGTTCTGTTCGTAACTAATAATATGCTTTTGTTCACGATTCTATTAAATCTTGCATAATTTGCTATATGTTTCTGCCCAATGGTAAGTAAAATTACCACAAGGATAGTTGATGTTATTTCAAACTTTTAGTAAAAGTATGCATATTAAATTGAATAATGTACATAATAAAAGTAGCTGAAATGAGGGTTTAGAAACAGTTAGTACAAAACAATTTTTATTTTTTATATAATTGTTGTATCTAATTGAAAATATGGTCTTTTTTGGAGCTTAGCGAAAATCCTTCCTTAACGCGAAAGGATAACAGAAAATAAATATCCTTCAAATTGTTTTCTTCAAAGACATAAAGTTAAACTATAAAACAAACGAAAGTTAGATATTTTTTATACGATAGGATTTATACTTGACTAAAGAGCTGGTAAGTAAAATTACCGGCTGGGCAATAATGGGTTAAACCAACCAACCAACCACACATACTATTTAGAATTAGTAATTTTGGGCTTGGGCGAGAATCATGTTAATAATTCTTTTTCTGAACATACATTTTCGAATCTAGTTGTAATCAATGTATGTATATTTTTAATCTTTGGCAAAGTTTTTCTTAAAAAAAATTATCTTTTTTTTTGTTCAATCTTATTAAGAAGTCTATTTTGTAGGTATTTCACCAAAAAACTTATGATTTAAAATAAAATTCCTTCAACCACACAATCGGCTTAAATTTAAAACATGTTTCTTAAATTAAAAAATTGATGTGATCCTGTAAAAACGTTGTAATAAATTCCATTTGAACAAAAAAAAAAAAAAGAAAACGTTTTTCACTTTCCAGGGAATCTAAACTTGCACAGCATGTTGCTCGTGCAGCGAACAAGAAAAACATCTTAAAAACCAAAGCAATTTTGTTTCTTTTTTTAATGTCTTTTGTCTGATGTAATGAAAACAAAACGGAAAAGAAAATTGAAAATTTTAAATTACACCTCGTTTACCTTTTAATATGTGCAAAATGCAAACATACGAGAATACAAGAAGAAAAATGAACGGCATAAGTGCGTGTGTATACATGTTTACTTTCTTCTACGTAAGTATCTACGAATGTGTTCGACGACATATACAAGTTTAAAATGTTGTTTCTCTTTTCTTATTGAAGAACAATAGTTAAATAATGGAAAAAGTGTGGAATTCCTTTCACTTGTTGCCTTAAAGAATGAAAAGAAAAAAAATTGTATATGAAATGAGAATGAAGTAAGTTCTTGATACATCCAACGCACATATGGGTCAAAAAGCAAGAACATTCTACTCTATAAAATTCACTTACATATACAAAAGCACATACACTCACGAATTGTGCAGATACCCTGCAGTAGAAAGTAGAAATTGACTCAAAATCGTTAGGTATTTCCCTAAGGAAAAATCGACTAGCTACTTCATTTGCCACAAGTAATGCAAGAGTTCGTCCTTTAAATCTCTCACTATATTTATTTTTTGTGTGTCGAAAAAAACTGTGCCGTTATAACGGCACAGTTTTTTCCAAAGAGAATTCAACAAGAAAAACATTAACTATTTTTCTATAGAAGCAGTGTCAGTGAAATCGCACATCACATGTGATTAGTGAAATCATTAGTAAAAGGTTATGCAGATGGAGGCAATTGACTACCGTCAATGTCATCCCCAAAACTACCTGAGTAAAGCTTGTATTTGCAGCAGCTCATTTGATTCTATAACTTAAAATAACTTCAAAATCATACTTCAAAAAGTGCTAAGAATAGCATGTTCTCTTTCCCTTTTTGGTGCCTTACGCTCCAGTTGATAACAGTTTGATTTATAAAAATTTAATTTGTATTTATTTAAAAACTAATAATATTACTTCATTTATATTCTGTTAGATTGAGGCAAGTTTGATCAATAAAACTTTTCGAATAATCAAAAAAATTGTATAACTCAATTCTTCTGTCTTGAATAAGTCGTTTTGTTTCTATAGAGAAATGTCTATTACGCAAATATGTTATTTTCTGTTAGAACTAATTGTAATATCTTAATATTTTTTAACAAAATACAAGAAAAGAATTTAAAAGTGTTTTGTCGATTTTTTAAATGAAATGCAGATAAAAGTTCTGGCAACACTGTGTATAATGTCTGTTTGCTTTTCACCTCTTCGCAGTTTGCTTCTACACCAGTTTCCTTCTGTTTTTTTCTCTTCTGAAACATGCCAGAAGAGATGTTTGTTAAAACTATATACATATTTATATGAACTTTCAATTTCAAAAGCAAAGTGCATAAACATTTCCGACAGTTTGTGAAAATCTTCACTAAAAACATTTCGTTGTATTTTATTCGTTTTTCATTTTTATTTATTCTACAGAACACAAAATAAGAGGGGAATTTTTCCCATATACAAAAATAAAGTTTTGTACAATAAAAAAAGGTTTGAAGTTAAAGAAAATGTTTTTTGTATAGGTACTGTAAATATTTAAATACTTGAGATATTTTTATTAATGTGGCTTTTTGAAGTACACACTCTCGTACTCATAGTTTCACTTTAAAGTTGCAGTATTTTCGAGAGCAGAGTATGTAAATATTTAGGTGAATTATAATCATTAAAAATACCAGAACACACATGGCTTCATTAAAATCATCAATTTCAGTGAATTTAATAAAAAAAAATATATATATTTATAAAAGTAGTTAAGCGTTTTATTTGGTTTCAGTTCAATTAAGAAAAAAGGCAAATACCCAGCCAAA
This sequence comes from Pollenia griseotomentosa, assembly GCA_963931875.1. Taxonomy (NCBI): domain Eukaryota; kingdom Metazoa; phylum Arthropoda; class Insecta; order Diptera; family Polleniidae; genus Pollenia; species Pollenia griseotomentosa. Next base: position 147,328,607 of record OZ007563.1, read on the forward strand.
GCAAAAACTAAATAAAAAAATAGTTTCATTAAAACTTTAATAAACTTAATGGGGTGTCCGTCGTGACCTAATGAAACGTTGGTACACTCTTATCCATATAAATAAAAACTTTTTAGTAAACTAAAGTTTGGTCTACAAACTTCAAATCTCATAAAACTTCCTCGAAAAAGTCAAAAAACAGCCCTTTGCAGAAAAATATTAAAAAAACATGTCGTGCAATATAGTGATGGCAAATGATTGATGATTGGCAGTTAAATTAGTTTAATAAATCTTTTATTTACTGATTTATAACGAACACACAAAAATACGCTCCCATTTTCATTAATTTTCGTTTTTTATTTTCTTCGTAAAAAATCGAATAAATTTGCCGGTCCTGCTTAAAGTTCTTTAAGCTTTAGCAAAAAAAAAAAAAAAAATTTTGAGAAAAAAAAAATTTAATAAAAAACTTTTCACTTACATTCAATTAAGCACATTATTTTCTGTTCTCATTTGTGCCTTTTTTGTTTTTGTGCTTTTTTTCTTTTAGTTGCAAATGTAGGGAAGACCAAAATGTGGCAGGTTGTAAACGAAAATTTTATCCTAAACGAAATTGAAAACTCTGTGGGAAATTTTCTATAATCTGTAAAAAAAAAAGATAAGAGAATAAACAAATGGAAAAAACTGCAATTAGTAAAAAATATAAATGTTTTTTGCTTAAATGGGTGTGAAAATTCAGAAAAAATGAAATAAAAATTATTAAATTGTGTGAAAATTTCCATTACAATTTAATTGAAATAATTGCTTTTATTTTAGGGATTTATGCGAAATGATTTAAAATATATTGCTTTAAGTGTTGTATTAAAAACAAATGTTTAAATATAGCAACTGTAACTTTTACTAAAATGAATACGGAATAATTAAAGACTTGCCAATTTCAGGCAGGCATTGAGGGGCCAATAAAACTACACAAATGGCAAGACAAAAACACACTTTCCATTTGCGAACAAACGACACAAACAAAATTATGAATTTTTATATAAATTGTACAAAAAAAAAATTATTCTCGTTCTTTCTTTATGCGCTTCCCCTCCGTCTGAATTTAATTATTTTGACTGAAATAATTTAATTGAGCACAAGACAACGCAAACAGTTTGACAAATATTTAACATGATTGTCCAAACAAGCAAGAATACTAATTAACAACGCGAAAGAATTGTGCAAACGAAAAATTTTTGCTTGCTTGTCTAGCCGTTTGCGCAGTTTATTTGGCTTTTAAGTATTACCGTAGTGTTTACAAAAAATATTTTCTTTGCCATCAGCTTAAATAATACGGCTAGGAACACAATTGGATCGCACGCCATAATAACGTAGTGTATAAGGCCACGAAATTGATAACCAAGATGCTTGTATCTTATTTGGAAACTTTGGCTCTTGCCGTTCTCCAGATATACAGAAATATTTAATGCCTTTGTATGGAAAGTGCCACGCCCACTTATCCAATACCGCCCACATCTTGTGGGAAAATAATTATTGATAACCGAGGTGTTTGTACCTTATTTGAAAACTTTACCTCGTTTCGTTCTCCAGGTATACAGAAATTTATAATGTCTTTGTATGGGAAGTGCCACGCTTACTTCTCCAATCATGCCCATTTTTTTTTAGAGAGTTAGTGTGATTACCAAAATGTGCCTAATTTTAAAGCTTTGGCTATTGCTGTTCTCCAGATAAACAGAAAAAAAGGAATAAAAAACAACAGCAACAAGGGATTTTCGGGTAAAATTAGAGGCAGTGATTTTTTGCTCATATCTCAGTTATTTGCGAACCGACCAGGCTGAATTTCAATAGCAAACAATTTCGGACTATATATGACATAATTATATAACTAACAAGTCCGCATCATATTTAGGGTCTTCGGAAAACCCATTTCAACGGACAGACGGACATCGTTAAATCAACTTCACTCCTCTTAGAGACCCAGCATATACATATATATATTTTATAGGGTCTAAGATTAATATTGTAAAAAATACAAGCGGGCGACAATGTTTTCTTTTAAAATATTGAAAATTCAAAATATTTTATATTAAAGGTTTCTCAACACAAAGTATATTGTTTTTCAAATTAGCCACCTTAATAGATCTTTACGGAATAATTTAAATTTCTGAATCTTAATTACGTTATATATCATAATTTTTTCTTCTACAAATTTTTTTTCAGTTTCAACCAATTAAAATTAAAAATAACTCATTTTTATTATTGTTTTTAATAGAAGACTATAACTTGAGTAAACTGAATTTTCATTTTTACTTTTTTTGCTTGCAGAACAAGCAAGGCTTTGAGTTTTTAAAGGAAAAGGGTATAGAAAGGCCAGGCCCATGTCATTTAACTTCAACTTTTCACACACTTCGTTGACAAAGTTCAATGTTCTGCTTGTGCTCCTAATGACGGATATTTTTGATATAAACCTTCATCATGTTAAGACATTTGACTAATAATTAAAACATGTTTTTCTTATTACACTCATTAATATGCTTGAAATTTTCAGCCGCATGTTTTGGGTCAATAAATGTAAGTCATACCCAACAAAATTTGGTACTTACATTTTAACAAGATTTGGAGGGTTTAAGCTCATTGCAAAACATGGAATTTGGTAAGAATTGCTGAGATATACAAATCGCACACTAAATCATTAACAGTCATAACCCAACATTTATCAAAGCGGTTTTCAAATAAAATCTCTAACGACCGCGAACATTTCGTTTGCGTCACTGTCTTTTTTAATACAAATTTGTGTGGCACAAACTACCACCTGGGCCTGGCTGGGACCACTAGTATTTTGTATGGAGTTTTTGTGGCTATAGAAAAAACTCACACTAACGAACCTCTGGGCAAGGCTGGGACTACTTTTATATGTATGGAGTTTTATGGCTATAGCAGGAACATTTTTGGGAAATAGAATAATTCTTCGAAGAAGCAGTAAAGAAAGAATTCTGCTGTGTTGCGTATGCTTTTTGTTACTTTTTATTTTGATTTTATGCACTGCTGTATATTTATAATAGGGCACGGCCTTGCCAGGCCCAGGTGGATACAATATGCAGACAATTTGGCCTCTCTCATGTTTTTGAAAAAAAAAAACACTTTGATAGCGAAATACATAAAGTTTCGTTCTAATATACTTAATAATTATATAAAAAAAAAACTGGAAAAAAGTAAAAAAATGCCTGGCCAGGTCCAGGCATACATTTAATAAAACTACCTGAATTGAAACAAATAAAAAAAAATATATTTGTTTATGTATAAAATTTAACTTTGATATTTTCAAAACCGAACCGAAACCGACCGGTTTTAATCATTTTAAGACCGAAACCGCGGTTTTAAATTTGTACGGTTTTTTTTTAGCAAGCTCTAGTTCACCATTTAGAGTTGTGCTTAAATACTATAAAGCCGCTACTCAAATTTACCTCTTATTTCGAAAATTTTAGCACCAAATAAAAAAAAAACTAGTATAGTCGGTCAAGCCCTTCATATGATACCCTACACCACAGTACTAATAGACAAATTTTCAAGAGTCAACACAACTTGGGGCCCATGGGCAATCATGGACCCACCTACAAAAAATAATGTTGTGAGCTTATGATTCATATAGGAGTTCTTTGTGTTGAATTTTATCTAGATAAGTACATCCAAATGAGATTTTTTGTCTTTAAGTGATTTTAGGGAGGGGGCTTTTATAGGACTCATGGTTAATTTTAGACCTTTCAGTACATAATTTTGCCATGACATAGTGGCTATTATAAAAGTAATCGTTACCAAAAGTATGGCATTAAAAGCTTTTTTCGGCAGCAGTATTTGTATGCAGTTATGGTCAAATATGGACGGATTTTAGAAAAAAAAATTGTAACACGATTGGTGTTGCAATAAAATATTTATTTTTTTTTTCTCATTATTTATTAATTGAATCTTCATATACTAAATATGAACTGACAATAATTAATCAAATCTTATCCTAATACTTTATTTATGTCCTGCCAGTGTCAGACAAAAATTGTCTGCATCACGGGTTCTGTTCACATATCTGTGGACTTTTGACAAAACAACTTCTCTCGAAATAAGACATTATTGCAAGATTTTTATATTAAATATAAATTTTTAAGACGGTTCTTTTGGTGTAATCCTTGCATTTCTACGCCATTTGGTTAAAAATCTACAGTTCTTGGCAAATCAACTTCTTTCATTATATTTGGGAAAAATATTTGATAAAATATCTTATCTGAAAGAGTTTAAAAATTTTCTAAAATGCAATAAATTAAATTGTTATATCCTTTTGACAAAACATCTAAATTGTATTTAATATTTTTTTGTATATATACATTTTGTTTTAACAAAACAACTTCTCTTCAAAGAAGTTGTTTTATCAAAACTGAAATTTAGAAAATATGTAACTTGCTTGAGACAAGATAAATTTTTAAATGGTTTATAGAGAAAATTAATTTTGACTAAATGACTTGTGTGAAAAGAAGTTCTTTTGTGAAAACAAAAACTGATAAAAAGTACAATATTGTTTGCAAAGAAGTGTTTTTGTGGACTTGAAAATAAATATTTTGATCAAAAGAAGTAGTTTTGGAGTTCATGCTTGGTATAATTCTGCTGCATTGCCAGGTTAATAATTTCAATAGTTTGTCCTTTTTATTATTTGGCACCACTGTCATTTAAAAGCACAGCTAGGCCAAAACAATTCGAAAAATAGTAGGCGTTGCGTTTTAAAGCTAAACTGATTGACGGAATTTCATTCCCCAAAAATGTATTAAAGTTATGGCCAAGATTCAAAAATCAGATAATTCCAATATTTGTAAAGATAACGAATTAGAAGAAAACGACAAAAGGAAACCTTTTCTGAAAGGGTCTGACGTCGGAATGAATGATGATAAATCATTACAATTTAAACAACAGTCAAATCAACTAAGTGACGAAGATATTTTCCACGAATCCGATTTTGATGACTCTGATTATATTCCATCGGATCAAAGTTATGACAGTATACAAAATAGTACTCAGGAAATGGAACAATATGTCAGTGAATCGAATGATGATGATGAACTTCCAACAACATCAAAAAAATCGAATAAGGTTAACAAAAAGTTCATACAATTAGATCATTGTAAGAAAAATTGTCACTCAAAGATAACTTTAGATGAGCAAAAACATATATTTGAAACTTATTGGAATGTTGGAAACTATAGCAAACGACATCTATTTATTTCGCGACTCTTATAAAAGCTTCGAGACCACGAAACCGACAATATGTGTACAAATACCATTGTGTAAAAAATGGACAAAAGATTCGGGTATGTCATAAATGCTTTCTAAAGATATATGGAGAAACAATCCAGGCGATTAAAACAGTGAATTTACATAAAATAAAACAAATTTCTTGAGGACTTATACCAGATGATCGGCGTGGAAAACATCATTCACCCCACAAACTCTCGATTAATAAGTATAATGAAGTTATACATCATATAAACAGCATTCCGAAGTACGAAAGCCACTACAGTCGTCGACATACAAATCAATTATATTTCGAACGTGGTCTTAACTTAGCAACATTATACCGGTTATATACTGAAAAATACTCTGATTGCGTATCGGAATCAAAATATAGAGATATATTTAGTACCCTAGATATTAAGTTCAAGAAACCTCAGCTTGATCTGTGTAATACATGCGAACTCTTTAAATCCAAAATAAGAAACTCTGACGACGAAGATGGAAAAAAATTACTGAAGTTAGAACAAAAAAAACATCATGACGATGCAGATTTTTCGTATGAATGCAAGAAAAAAGATAAGGAACTCGCAATAAATAGCGAAAATATAAAAATGTTAACATTTGACTTACAACAATGTCTTCCAACTCCTTATTTACGTGCTTCTTTGTTTTTCTACAAGAGACCATTGTGGACTTTTAACTTAACCGTGCATGATGGAGCAACGAAAAAAGCCTTGTGCTATATATGGAACGAAAACATTGCAAAGCGTGGTGCAAACGATATTGGTTCTTGCATATTTAAATGTCTGTTGGATTTACCAAATTCAGTTCGTCATATTGTTTTATATAGTGATTCCTGTCCTGGTCAGAACCGCAACTCATATCTTTGCGCAATGTTTGGGAAAGTTTTGGAAGATCACGCAAGTATTCAACTTATTGATCATAAATTTCTTGTAGTGGGTCATACGCATCTTGATTGTGATACTGTACATGCGCAAATAGAAAAAAAAAAAATTTCTTCGGATCTATTGAACATTCACACGATTGGGCAAACTTAATATCGGCGACCAATAAAAATTATATTGTCCATGAATTAAGACAAGAGGATTTCTTCGATTTTCGTGCACTACTAAAGGACAAATATACATGGAGGTCACATAGCATTTCAGGTATAATTTTAAATACCTACATTTTTTTCAACACAATATTATTTTTAAATCTTCTGATTTTTAGGTGAGAAGTTTGAGTGGAAAAACGTTCGATGGCTCAGATACGAAAAAAGCAAGCCAGGAGTTTTGCAGTCCAAATTTTCATTACACCCAGAAGAGTCATTTCAGATGCTAGATATAAACTCGCGTCGCCGTAAAGAACCATCTCCCCAATTGGCCACAAGCTACAATTCCCCTTTGCCTGTATCACAAAATAAAAAGAAAGATTTATTAGATATGCTGCCATTGATTGGTACAAATTACCGCAGTTTTTATCAGAATATTAAGGCGGAAGGTGATACCCCTATTGAAGTTCACCCAGACCTTGACGAAGATGAAGGTATTCAATGATAATATTATGCTTTTAAAATGTGTAGAGTTACAGTTTTTATTTCCTTTCTTTTGAACGCTTCTTTGCTAAACTTAAAATTTGTTTCCCCTACAGAAATATAATTTTGTACCAATATTGTCTAATTGAATTCAAGTATTTATGTTATATTAAATATAATAATATATTTTAAAATAACCTATTTCTACTTTTTTTATTAGTTTCATTTTAACAAAAAAACTTGCCTTGAGATAAGCGCAAAATATGAATCACGTTTTTGTTTAAAACCATTTTAACAAAACAACTTGTGTAATCTAAGTTAATTTTTTTGTTGAAAAAAATTTCGACAAAACATCCTATCTTTTTATTCTTAATTTTTCTGAAAATCTGTTGGAATTAGAATAGAATTATTGATATCTTCACTTCAATTTAGTATTTAAATTTAATACTACACTTTCACCTTTTCACCAAATATTTCTAAATCAAAGTTGTTAGATATTTTAACAGTTTTTTCGTTCTCATGTAAAATTGTAGTTTTTGAAAGAGGTTGTTTTGTCAAAAGTCCACAGATATGTAGGTGTTCATCGCTCTTCTGAATGAGTAAGTGCTGCAGTGTCTCTTCTTCTTAATCGAGTGTGGCCGCCATTATTTAAAATACGACCGACTTAGTAGCTTTCTAACAGCTGGTGTGTGTTTGCTGGTAAATTTTGCTTCAATTTATGTAATAAGCCTTCATGCCAGACTTTATCAAAAGCGTGCGAAACATCGATGAAGAGTGCTGAGTAATATTTCTTTTCTTATGACATTTACTATTCGATGAGTTTGTTCAGTTGTGCTGTGTGTTCTTCTAAATCGATGGTTTGGAATACATCTATTTTCATTTAAAATCGGTGTTAATTTTGAAACTAATAATTTCTCAAACAGCTTTGACATATTTATATGACTCAACTTTTGTATGATCTTTACCTGGGTTTGTTATCATGGTAGCTACGGAAACCTTCCATTTTTGAGGATAGTATTCAAGGCGTAAAATAGCATTAAAAATAAAAATAATAATTTTCTTTGCTACGCGAGGTAGCTCTAAAAGTATTTTACTACTGATCTTATCAATACCAGGTGCCTTCTTAGTGTTTGAGTCCCAAATAGCCTTCTCGACCTGTCCCATCTCAAATCTTAGCGGAACAGCTAGCTGCACGCCATAATAAGTAGTCTGATTGTGGAGTTGCATCATGTTACTTAAGATATTTTTCTAGAGAAGCCGTTTTCTGAGTCTGCAGTAACTTTCTTAGCCTTTTTGTGCACTCTTTTAATAAACTCTTAAGTTGCGGGGATCTGTACAGTTGCCACTCTCTTCGAACTCTCCTTTTTTCAGTCAGGAGCCGCTCGACATCGGTAGAAAATATTTTATTATTATTTTTTTTTTGCCCAATACTGGAATGTTGAACAGCTAGTTTTAGATAACTGTCAAAATTAACAATAGAGCGATCCACATTCTCCGGCTGCCGTCGCTGAGTAACCAGTCGGAGATACAATTCTATTGGGGTTCATTATAGTTACAATTGTAGGTGTGTGATCGGAAGATAACCTTAAGGAAGCTTCAAAATATTTTTGAGCCAAATTTAATCTAAACACCAACATAATAAGTAGTTTAAAGGCACAAAGACTAGTCCGGAAAGAGGTTTGTATGGGGGCTATATGTTATTATAGGCCGCTTCTTAACATTTTCAATAAGCTTCGTTATTATGACAATTAAAACGTATACACCCAATTTTATCAAATTATCTTTAAATTGCAAGAAAGTGATTCTGAGTAGATCTGTAGGTCATAGACCAATATTGCTTAGTGTTACATACGTACGTACATTAGAATAAATTCAAAATACCCTCTCAACTATTGTGGTATGGGTCTAATAACTGAATCTCAATTTGATTATAAAATTACAACCATGTTTTTAAAAAAACACTTTTTTGCCTGGCCCGAACATTTGTGAATTTTGAGTTGGGACTTTTTACGGCTTAGCGCGCGATATGTATGTTAAAGTGTACATATTCTTTTTAAATGGTCTACGTACTAAATAAGCATATTATCGTTTAATTTTACTGCCATTACGTACGAACCATACAAAAACGTTAAGAAACTCAGTTGTTAATTTAATATTTAATTAATTATATTATACTGGTCGTTATAAATACAAATACACTTATGAATATGAATTGTTTTATTTTTGTACATATTCTGCATATAATGGAATGTATTTACAGCTTATAAACTTATGTATGTATGTATGTAAACATATTAAATATGTTGTTATTATTTTAATACTTTTGGCATATTCTTGTACTAAACCTGAAAAGAATTTTTAATTAATTAGCGCACACACACACTCACCTACAGTAGTGCAAAATATAAAAGATTTCTATGTTTCGTAAACCTTGCACTTAATAGATTTAAATAAACACGAGTACAATAGAGTTAACACAAATATGTATACAAGTGTAAGCTGAAAGGATAAATTTAATCCTTCAATGAATCTGTGTAGTTGAGCAGAAGACATCGTAAAGGAAACGAAAGTTTAATAAGTGTTAAACAAATAGTTAGATCTTATATGAACGAGTATTGCCACAGCAACGAAAAGAAAAATGACCGGCTACTGAATTAAAATTCCCTAAAACTTTGTAGAGAATTAGGCAAATAAGTTTGTATGTATTTTAAACCATTTGTAATCGTAACATCAGGGCTGCCAGGTACTTTTTTCCTTGTCCCCAAAAAATTAAAAATAAGTCCCCAAAATCCCCAAATTAAAAAATATAACCTTAAAAAGTTAATATTTTTTTATTGATTTTTTTCTGACCAAATTTAAAATTTTTTTAAAAATAGTAAAAAAAACGAAAAACAGAAGTAAAATACAATTTGGTTTAAAGATTGATGTTTGACTATTGGCTGCCAGCAGTCGTCGATGGCTGTGAGTCTTAAACGGCAAGCCCCTCTGAAGAGATCGAGTGGTTGCGATTGATACATGTAAGGGTAACCTGTCCGTAAAAACGCCCGGGTTCGAGCCCAGCTTCAGTCAAGAATGAAAAATTATCAATAAATTTTAATTAATTTCATGTTGCAAAATACCTTTCTTCATAAAAATAATTTAATGAAAATTAAATTTAATGAACTTTAACCTAATAAAAATATCAAAATTTAGATTAAAAAACCATGAACAGTTCAACAAAATAACCACAATATTATTAGTAAGAAAAATTTTAATAAAAAATCCCCAAAAATCCCCATTTAAAAATTTTTAATAAAAAAAAATTTTTTTTTTTTTGCTTGTAGCGACTGGTTTCGGTATTTTTTTTAATCCTTTTTATGCGATTCCAGTGAGGACATACAAGCAGAAGAATATGCTGTTTTTGAAGACGAATGAGGCTAGAATTTGGAGCTTGTTCAATCGGTTTTAGCCATCCTTAAAGTCAATAAAAAAACACATATGTATTTCCCAAATTTTATTATAATAAAAAAGAAAGTCATTAAAGTTAAAAAGTAATTAAAAATATATTATTGGTTATAAATTAAAATTTTTAACAATTTTTTTAATTAAAAGTTTAAAATTATTTATACTTCTACAATTTTTGATTTGCCGATATTTTCAAATTTGCTAACCTAAAATTTTTATTTTAATCACATTTTCATTTCAAAATTTAATTTTAGATTTTTTGCGTTTCAAGAAAAAACCATGGTGAACTGCATATCTTGCTTCTTATGTGACAAACTATTTTTTTGCCCAAATGAGTTTTTTGTTCATTTAAAGAATTGCAGTTTTGTTGAAGAAAACAAAATATATTTGTGTAATTTTAATAATTGTTTCCAAAAGTTTTCTTAAACCATTTTAAGGATATTAATTTAGTTTCGCCGCAGTTAAACCAACAAGGCGTCCTTAAAATAAATTCCAAATTATCAAGTATTCACCCTGCTTCTTCGAAAACTTTACCAGATAACAATTTTAAGTCTTCAAGTTTGGAAAATAATTTATATCATCAACGTTTGCAAGCAATGCGAGATTCTATCAGCAAGTTTTTATTGCACTCTTGTAATAATATCTCAAGATCAAATATATATAAAATTAGAGAAAATGTGTAGGATAATATTTTGTGTCCAAATATTGAATTTCTCAAAAAATCGATTCAACAAGATTCAAACACAAACATGATTTTTACTAGTATAGCTGAATTATTTAAGGAAATTAAAACGGAGTACAGATTTAAAAAGTGTATGAAAGAACTGGATCTGATTTTAAATCCTTAAAGCTTGCAAATTGCAAACTCAAAGAATCCTACAGGGACAATTATGCCTTTGGAGTTTCAGTTTAGGAAACTTTTTGCGTCTCAAGATTTACTCAACAATGTTTTAATTCACATGGAAGAAACAAAACAAAATAAAAACATCAGTAATTTCATACAAGGAGATTTGTGGATTCAGAAAACCAAGCTTTATCCACAAAATATACTAATTCCATTGTTTATATATGTACGTTGATGATTTTGGGATCAATAACCCTATTGGTTCTAAAGCAACAAATCAGGTCATGTACAATCCATATTATAGTTTTCCTTGTTTTCCTGAAAAATCGTCTGAATTAAACACTGTATTCTTAGCATGCTCTACAAAATCTGCGGATATAAAAAGACACGGTACCAATGAGTGTTTAATGCCATTGGTTATAGAATTAAGAAAGCTCGAATCGAATGGGATTGAGATTAAAACCTCTACTGGTACAAAAACAGGGTACTTTATTTTAGGCTTAATCTTAGGAGATAATCTTGGCTTAAATACAATTCTCAATTTCACGAAACCGTTTTCATCAAACTATTATTGTAGATTTTGCCAAATTAAAAAGGATTTTGCCCAAAGCAGTTGTAGAGAAAACATTATTTTATTAAGAAATAGAATAAATTATATGGAAGCTGTAACATCAAATGCACAATCTGAAACAGGAATAGTTTCAAATTCTATATTCAATTCTATACCATCATTTCATGTCACTGAAAACTTCAGTGTAGACTTAATGCAGGACATTTTCGAGGGCGTGTGTCATTATATTTTTGTCGAATCTTTTTTATATTTTATAAAAACCATGAAATATTTTGATTTAAACAGTCTAAACACAAGATTAAAAAGTTTTTCTTATCTTAACATGGATAAAGGCAGAGAAAAGAAGCAAATTTTAATAAATGAACTGGAAAATAGAAAACTTAAATTATCTGCCAGCCAGATGATGGCCTTTTGTCACTATCTTCCACTTATCTTAGGATATCTTATACCACATGAAGATGAAGTGTGGAAATTTATTTTAAATTTTCTTGATGCACTATGAAGTTTCCCATAACTATTTGCTACAAATTGAAAAGAAAATTGAAATAGTAAATAAAAAATATCAAAAAAAAATGTTAAAAGAAATTAACACCTAAGTTTCATTTTCTTACACACTACCCCATGATCATTAGCAAATGTGGACCATTAAGAAATATATGGACTTTCAAATATGAAGCTAATTATTATGAGTACAAAATATATTCCCATGTTATAACATCACGTAAAAATGTCCCTAAAACTTTTGCAATTAAACAGCAAATGAGGTTTGCAAATATTATATTTAATCCTACACAAAACACAGACTTCATATTTAAAACTCATTTAGTGCATTCAAAAGCCAAAAATCGCATTAGTGCTGCACTGAGCATGGATAACGAAAGTATAACATTATACAGAGAAGCTCAAATTTATGGATATAAATATAATGAAAACTTGGTTATTGCTACATTTATACAGGACATCAATTTATTCGCAATAAAATGTATTGCAAAAACAACGGATGGTGAAATTTTCATATGTTGCCAAAAAGAACTTACTGAGTAAAATATTCATTTTTCAGCCTTTGAAATTCGGTACCTACGTAGCAACATTTATGCAGTATTAAAAATGAATGATCTTCTCGGCCCCCCAGTAGAAATGGTCGAAACTCATTGTAATATATATTAATTTTAATTTTTTTTATATGAAATACAAGGACAATCAAATAAATATGACCGATGAACCTTCAGATTTATATGAACTACAGAGCAAATGGAAACTTTCACATATTTACATTCATTTACGAGGTAATTACGATTTTTCATATTGTAAATATTAAATATACATATATACATACATAAGTAAATAATATTTATTATCCGGCATGTTCTAGAAATTGAAATGAAGTGGACTTGAAATCGAGCAAATTTTTAAAAACGACCCTGTACTGAAAGTTCATACAAAAATTTCATTTTATCAATTTCATTTTGTGGGTACCAGTAAGCTTATAAGAACAACTATTAAAACCAGAAAAAACTACGGTCATTTTGTAAATAATTGAACTTGAAATCTCGCTCGATTTCAATTTCACTTCATTTCGATTTCTAGAACATGCCCGTATATATAATTTTTTTAATTTTCAAAAGATCAATGTATTAATATTATTAATTTAATACAGATGTTTTACAATGTCTGAATCATAACCACATTAATAAATTGTTCAATAATATGTCATTTGGAGATCAAGCTGCCTGCGAACATTGGTTGAAAATTTCTTCATCCAACAAAAAAGCAGAAAAAGAAGATTATTATGAAAATATAAAAGAAACTATAAAGAAAAACAGTTGTTTAGTGAAGAAATTCGCGTTCTATTAATTAATACTATAGCAAAGTATTTTGAAGTAAAAGGCTATCAGTTTACATTAGCAGATTGTACAACTATAGAACAACAAATATGCACTTTGTTTCCATCAGAGCAAATAGTAAGTAGTAGCTTAGTAAATTTTAGTACTTAGCTAAAAATTTAAGAATTTTTAATAATTATGTTTTTCAGAGTAACTACAAAATTGAAAAAAGAGGAAGTCTATATAGTAAAATTCAAAATTGAAGACGCCAAAACAAACCTTTATTAAAGGAAGATAAACCAAAGTTACAAGAACTCTCATCTTTTAGTAAGAACCTTAATAATTTATGTCAATAATGTTTTAATTTTAAACATTTTTCGTATAGATTCCGAACCTGATGCGCAATTTTCAATCCAATGTTTAAGAAATAATAATATAACAACTGATGATTGGATTTGATTTGGAGAAAATGTTCATTTTATAGACTTAATCAATTAATAAGCCAAAAAACTACCAACGATATTCTAACTGAATGGCCAGAATACATTAAACCTTCAGGATGTCATTTGGTTTGTACCTAAATAAATTCCACTTAGACTCGTAATAACATTATACTTTTTTTGCTTTTGTAGATCTATATAGATTTTTGCATTAAATTTCCCAAAGCCAAATCTATTGAAATAAAATGGGCCCATAAAGCTGAAAAGTTTTACAAAGTACTCCATGAAAAAGTTGTTAACTCATCAGCATTATCTATTTTAGAAAAGTCTAAAAATTGTAACGATGGTACGTATGTAGATATGCATACATATTTTAACTAAATTAGCTATTATAAATATGTACATAGATACAAAATTATTAAAATTATTTTTTAGAATCTTGAATAATTACTACTTTTTGGTTGCTGCACCATTTACTACCACCATCACTTATACCATGTTCGCACGACAGTGTTTTTTTGTAATTCAATCTCTCAATCGTAATCCACAGCCTAATTATGATCCAAATTACATAATTCGTCATACAAAATTTTGAGAGCGGATTATCTCATTTGTACGTAATTCAATTTATATTACCCTGAAGATTACTTTAAAATCAATGTGATCTCTAATTTTTATCGGTTTTTCCCATCACCAGCTGTCAAAGCACTAAAAAAACAAACAAAATATAACATAAAGAAAGAAAAGCAGGGCTGCCAGATTTGACAATTTATCGTCATTTTGACGATTTTTTGTTCCGAAATTAGCAAAGTGCCGATTTGATAATTTTTTTTTAAACAGTGACAATTTTTTTCAGTCTCCTAAGTCTGAATAAAATATAACATTTTCTTACAATTTCGTTTTTTAATCTTGGAATGTTCAACAGCCCTACATTAACAAGAGCGGGAGGCGGAACGTTTTATTTCGCTTAGCGTTTACGCTGATATGCCATACCAAAGCAAGAGCGTCATCGTTGTGTCACGAACAGTAGTGATAGCTTTCTTGTTTAATAAAACCCACAAAAAATCTAAATAAAAATAGATATAAAAACGCTATATTGACAAAAAAAAAAAAATAGCTAAATTGCCATTATGAATAAACAATAGCGGCAAACATAACTTTTACACGAGCTGTCAAAATCGGATTTTCCAATTGCAAAGCGTTCAGGTCGTTCTATTCAAAAACTAGGAAACTGATGCTGCTTTTTTTAGGTACAGCTGTAATATGAAAGTCTGAAGAAAATCTTGGATTATTCTCAGAGTAGAAAAACAACAGTGTTGCACGTTGTTTATCTTTCGTCAAACAATCATCGAATGAACCTTTTACGACTCCCTGTATAAATCATATTTTGAACAATTATACGGCGAGCATTTCACGAGTTGTAAGAGAATATCTACATGAGTCTCATACGATTCTTGACATGAAAGTCTCATTAGATTATCTTTACCCACGTCTTAAACGATTCCCACAACAATTGAAGAAGCGTCTTTCGCTGTGCTATCGAAGAATCTCACTCGTGTTACAGTTTTTCCCGTATGAGGAGTCTTCTACGATTAAAAAATGCGGTCATCGACGATCAAAGACGCTCTTCGTGAAACTCCCAGTAGCTCTTACACGATTGAAAATGCTAGCTGGGTATGAAGTAATCATGTTTTTGTTTGAATGTTTTTTTTTATAAAAATCAAACAAAATTTGTTAAAAAAAAAAAAATTAATATTAAAATGTCCGATTTTTTTTGACGATTTTCCCAAACAATAAAGACGATTTTCTTTTTCTCAGGAAACTGACGGTTTCCTCACAAATTTATCTGGCAGCCCTGAAGAAAATTAAACAAAAGTAAAGGAAGTAATTTTATATTATTAAAATACATTGAGTCCATTTGCTAACAGCTTTTCTATTACTGGGAAAATAAATATTTTATATGTATGTACTTCTTTAAAATAATAATTTTTACTTACTTTCTCTTTTCATTCTTAATACAAGAAACCGCAAACAAACAATTAAATTAAGACAAATTTAAGTAACCAAACATTTTATTATATTTACAAATTCTGTTGTTGGTGCCTTTTCAATTAAAATATTAATTGTATTGACGAATTTGATGATTTTTCGTAATTTTGTTCTGTGTATATTGTCTTTCATATTTACTTATTTTTGGGGAAGACATATTTGCTTGAAAATTGTCTTTAAAAAATCAAAATTTGTGCGTGTTTTCAACGGTTTTAGATTCTTTTTTAAATGTTTCTTTTTTCAAAACACTCACTCAAGAATAATAACATAAGTTTATTAAGTACCTTTAACACACTTAAGAAAAATGGTAATCTTAATTAGGGCCCTTTTCACCGTATAAGTTTTTGATAAGAGTAAGATACAAGTTTTGCTATTTTTTTTTAATATTTTATATAAAAAACAAAGAAAAATTAGCATAAATAATAAAAGAAGGGAAAATATATTAAACATGTGTAAACTCCCCAAAAAAAATCCCCGATTATTTTTATTAAATCCCCAAAAAAATTCCCAATCCCCAAATGACTTTCTGTGTCCTTTTTGCTCGCATTAAATCCCCAACTTTGGGGATAAATCCCCAAGTCTGACAGCGTAACATTGCAAATGCCTCTTCGGTAAGCAAGCATCTAGTATCAACACTCTTTGTATGCATTTGTAATTGGGCATCTGTGTTTACCTAACATACATGTACACACATTCAAGTAAATCATTCTTTTGGGTGTGTTGCCCCTTTGTGACTGTCTGACTGACTGAGGCTTCATTTGAAACTTCAAAACAATGACAAGTGTACATACAAATGATGCATTTGAATTGAAGGGTGTGTGTGTACTTTTATATAATGACTAATGTTGTTGTGTCTGACATCTGACGTATTCACTGATCTTGTTTAAAGAAATAAATAACACAAACAATATTCCCTATTATTTTTTTGTTATTTGTATTTGAATTTTCTTTTTTATAAAAATTTTTGATATCAAGTACTTCTACGTGTGCTAATGCACTTTACCCCTCGTTTTATATTTTATATTTCTTTTATATTAATTTATCTTAAGGTAACAATAAATAATGCTAATAAAATGTACAAATATAACTGTTAGTATATGAAAAATATGACTAGCAGGAGATATTTAGTATTTACAAACATCCGATTACACCTTACACACACATATCAGCCCTATTCTGAAACGAATGAAAAATTGTGAAGATTGCAGTACTTAATATTTATCTTTGTCTTGATATTTAATTTTTATTGATTTTACAAGCGAGAACTTCGTACTCTTATTTACAAAAAAAAGCTATAAAATAATGAATCTGACATTTATGGGTAGACATGGAACGATTGTGCAATATGTTAACAGATTTTGACAAGTTTATTAAATACATATACATATCGAATAGTTTGAAAAGTTTTTTGTCACAAAAGAAAACATTAGAGAAAGATTAGTTAGTTAAAGAAATTTTTGTGAGAGTACATTATATATACGAACCGGGTTTTGACGGGTTATTTGTGTTTACTGTATATTAGACATTGTTGAGAACACTCATTATCTTTTGAGCCTGATTTTGAGAGGCGTTAGTGCTAGTGAATAAATAGACTAATTTAGACCATTTTAAAATAGTCGGATATATGGATAGGAAAAGTGTTAACCCTAAGACTTTATCAAATCGGGAATAACACAGGAACAACCTTTTGATTTTTAGAAATAGATGGTAGTTATTTCATACGGTACCTGGTAAGTAGTTGTCATTGCAATTGTCATTATTCTGAAAACTTCAATAAGTACTTACTAGTAATGAAGTCAGCAACTACTAATTACTTCTATTATTTTCACAACTGAACATTTGCTTACTAATAATTAGCTCAATTACTTACTTATTTTCAGTATTCAATATTTACTTGCTGGTTATGTACTCAATAACTACTTATTATGGCGATTAACTGGTGATTTTTTGACTTCTGGTAAGTATATTGTAAGTACTTAAAATTCAACTTACTAGTAGTTAAGTAATAACTAGATATTTTTTAACTTTTACCTGGGGTTTACATTTGCAAGTGCTAGTTCGAAAAACTCAATACACTCACACATTTTTACTAACACCATCCCATTTTTCGTACTTGCAGCCCAACTTGCAAAAGAGTTTGCTTGCAAGTAAATTTCTGACACTTGCAGCAAGTAAAATGACAAGTGAAGAAGCAGTGCTGCCGTGGATAACTTTAGTATCAATTTACTAGTACTTAAGGCTAGTTTACACGGTAATACAATGTATTAAGACTTTGTATCGGGTGATTTTTTAGCTATTATCTTTTTGGCAACAGCTGGCGCACGTTTCGTGTTTTGTTTCACTGTCAAACATCTTCAGTTTGGTCTATAATTTAACCATGAATCGTCTTACAAACGAACAACGCTTGCAAATTATTGAATTTTATTATCAAAATGCGATCCACTTTTTTATCGAAAAATTGTGTTCAGCGACGAAGCTCATTTTTGGCTCAATGGGTACGTTAATAAGCAGAATTGTCGATTTTAGAGTGAAGATCAGCCAGAAGCATTGCAAGAGCTACCAATGCATCCAGAAAAAGTCACAGTTTGGTGCGGTTTATGGGCTGGTGGCATCATTCTTCTTCGATGATGAAGATGATGCGAATCGTAACGTAACTGTGAATGGTGAGCGCTACCGTGCGATGATGTCCAACTTTTTTTTTGCCAAAATGCAAGAGCTTCACTTGCATGACATGTGGTTTCAACAAGACGGTGCCCCATGCCACACAGCACGCTTAACAATGGACTTATTGAGAGGCGAGTTCGGTGAACATTTTATTTCACGTTCGGGACCGGTAAATTGGCCGCCTAGATCGTGCGATTTAACGCCTTTAGACTATTTTTTGTGGGGCTATGTTAAAGCTCATGTCTATACGCACATGCCCGCTTCAATTGACGCATTGGAAGTCAACATTGAAGCATTTATTCATGAGATACCGGCCGAAATGTTGGAAAGAGTTTGCCAAAATTCAACTAAGCGGATGGACCATTTGAGGCGCAGTCACGGTCAACATTTGCATGAAATAATCTTCAAACATTAAATTATATGGACCGTACTATCGATTCAAATAAAGATTTCATCCATTTTTCTGAATTTTAAATGTTTTTTTTTAACTTTCCTATAGCTCCTAAAAAATCACCCAATAGAAACAAAATAATATAAAATTCTCACCATGCTTAAAAGAAAAAATAAAAGTCTGCTGTGAGTATATTTCATATTTGCACGGATGGTTTAAGTAAAATCAAAAAAAATAACAAAAAAGCAGATAGTTGCAGTTTCAGAATTTTTACAAAAACAACATGAACATTTCCTGAGTTGTTTTTGTAACTACCACCTTCAATATAATCTGTTAAAATACACCCCTGGTGTGATGAGAATGCATAAGTTTTTAAAATGGTTTAGAAAAAAAAACCATTTACCGACCGATTGTCAGATTTTGTATTCGTATTCTCTCTTACTCAATTAGTTTTGCTTATACATGATATGATTTTTCTCATTATACATCATGTCGTAATACAATGTATTATCCTGTAAACTAGCCTTTAGTAATATAAAAGTTATGTTTATAGCGGATTCTGAGTATTTATAAAAAATAACAAATAAAAAAAAAGAACAGCTATAGAACAACGCATCTCAATGGTCATATGATCATAAAGTTAAAGCATTTTGAAAAAAATAAAATTGTAAATCCAAATATTTTCTCAGTAAAATGATGATATCGCCACTACGGCAAGACTGGAGTCACATATTTTATAAAATAAACATAATTTTTTCATCAAGATGGACAGAAAATTAAATAAAGAAGAAATTATTAAATTTATTTTGTTGCAACTTGGTAATATTTTTAACATGGTAAAGTTTTTAAACCGAAATACAAAGTTTTTTTTTATAAGATGTTTTCGCTTCGAGAACATTTAAAAAATGAACTTACAACTGACTGTTCAAGCACTCAAGCTACTTGCAAGACTTTCGGCTTTTTCTTCGACAATTTCGTTGATAATGCGTATACACCCAGTAAAAACTTCGCTTACTTTTTCAAAATGAATAGCTTCTTAAACTCATTATTTAGTAGCTTTCTTCTTTAACTTTATCTATAACAACTTCTATAACTACTTTTTTCTGGATGTATTAAAGTAAAAAAATAATGACTTGCTTTTGAATGCGTTCATTTTGGGACATCCCTTGTATAATTCATTGGTTCTTTCAGTAGAATTGTAAGTAGTGCTCTTATGTTTTTCTGATTACTCAACACATTATTTTGTAGGCGAAGTTTTTACTGGGCACTACTTGCAAGTAATAACATGCATGTGTAAAAGCAGGGTTAGTAAGTGAACTGTAAGTACTAAATTCTGTGGACGCTTTGAACAAAAATAAGTAGTTATTCGACTGAAAAATAAGTAGTGTTTATTTTTCTCCAACATTACTTGCTATCTTACCAGGTAAGTAAAGTTTTTGCTGGGAAGGTGTGGCCAGAAAAATCAAAAAACGATTGGTTCCAAACAAACTCCGTTAAGTTTGAAAAATTTTATAAATTTTTTTCTTTCACGCGGAGAAAAAACATTTTCAATATGGTTAATTAAAACCTAACTTTTTTTAACGAAAATTTTTAAATATGTTTTGGTAAATGAAACGAAATTATTGTCACCGGCAGCCATATTATGGTTAAATTAGTCCTCCATCACGAAGCCACAACCATTTTATGGTTGTCTCTAAGCATGTTATGATTAAATATGAAAATAATTTGTTTTTAAATCATTTATGGTATTTTCCTCTTTTCTAAGAGCAATAATATGGCTTAATTGACCATAATATGTTAAATAGTTTTCGTTAAAAAAAGTTTTGTTATCGGTTACTACCTATATTGAAAATTGTTTTTTCTCTAGCTGTTGCCCTAAAGCGGAATATCTTTTTGGATGCCGAAAGAAATAATTTAGCAATTACGTTTCCTTTTGAAAATAAAAAAATCTTACATATTCAAAAAATATTTTTGCTAGTTTGCTCTACGTTATCTTTAACCGACCCGGACATGCTTTTACGTAGTACACGTGTACGTAGTGCTTCAACATAAAACCGATTTCAAAATTTTTCAAAACTGCAACGTTTTGTAGAATGTCTCATATTCATCGAAGTTTTTATATACATACATACATACATACGTACATACATACATACATTCAAACATTCATCGTATTTAAATAATTATTTTTCATTCAACTAATTTTTTTTTTGCATTTCCCATTTCCCTTGTGCAAAAGCTGCACTGTGTAGATTACAGCAGGACTGCATTCTACGGCAAATACAAATGTTGCAAATGTGGCACGAATGCCTTTTGCTAAATGGTCCTTTTATATTTGTTCAGTGTAATTTCTGTTTGTCTATTTTGTATTTGTATGGGTTTGTTTACATGACTGTGTGTTTATTTTGTACATTCCGTTCTATAACGACCTGCCTACATGTCATGTCAGACGCTTTAGACACATTTTTCAATGGCAGACATAGAATTTCTTTTCATATTTATTTTTAACCTGTTTCCCTGTTCATTTCAAAATTTTTCCCCATTTTTATCATTTTGTTTGTTGTAGACTTAAGTTAACAAATTTTTCAACATTTACATGTCGGCATTTTACATTTACATCTACATTCATTTGGAAATGTAAAAATTGATTTTTTTTTTGGACATTTTTTATTTGCACTGGCGTTTGAAATGAAACTGAACTGACATTTAACGGAGTGTTAATGTTATGCATAAACAAATAAACTTTTGAGTCAGTTTTAAATTTAGATTTTTAAATTCTATTAAAAAAGTTCCATTGAAAAATTGTCAGCAGTGACAAATTTATTAATTTGTTATATTTTCCAGCAATATTTTGTTTACAAATAAATAATTCATTGCATCGGTTTGTGGACTTTTTGTCTGCTGGTTTGTCAGATCTGTTTATATCATGATTTTAAAATAAATATTTATGTAAGAACATGAATTTTTTTATTCATGAAGTTTTGAATAATTTCGAAGGATGTCTGAATGAATAAATTTTTATAAAGCAAAAATGATATATTAAATTTTTATTCAATAATATTTTTTTTTTTAAATTAAATTACAAATTTTCGAAAAATTCTTAAGACCACAAGGCGCATAGAAGTATCCTTTTTACGTCGCTTTTTCCCACTGACAACTAAGTTGATGTACAGGTTTTCTTATGAGCTTTGTCCCATATCGAACGTCTCCGTTAACGCAAATTACTTAAGTTGGGCGACTTTAAACGTTCGTTGAGTTATTAAAAGCTGTCAGTTTGTTTTTTGATTTGTTTTAGTTTAATTTTTGTGTTGTGTCTAGGCAAAAATAATATAAAATACGAAATAAAATAAACATAATTGTCTCGGTTTTGATTAAATATCCGTCATCAAAGAGTTCATTGTGAAACAGTCCTCCGTGGTTAAGATAGTGTCAGTTGAAAAGCGACGTATAAAGTACAATGGATTCTATGTGACTCGGCCCTTAATGAATTGATGTTTTATTTCCAAAAAATTAACAAAAAAATAATTTAGGTACGGATGTATTTATTTACCATTTTAATGTTGATTGAAACTTTTAGTTTTCAAAAGCTAAGAAAAACGTTTTTTTTTTTTTTTAATTTTGCCATTATTAAAAAACTTGTTTGGGGAAGCAATTTTGTTCAATTAACGGTTTACCAAAAAACAGTGAATTAATTTAACAGCAAGTATCTTAATAATTTTATTTGGAAAAATTGTTAAAAAGAACTTAATTAACATAAAAGAATTGAAATTAAATTCTTTATGCCATTGTTCTACTACTCCAAATTTTTAGTTTGCATCTTTTGTTTTAAATTCAAGAATCTGGTTCTAAAACTCAGTAGCATTTTTAGATATGTTTGCAAACTATAAACTTACTAAAAAGCCTGTTACCGGACCTGGAAAAATTGATGCACTTTGTGGGAATAATTATGATAAATTACTTTTCTAGGGCTTTTAATGTAATTTTGCAGAACTGTATATTTGTATATATAAAAAAGTGCGGCGAAGAAAGGTTTAGCGAATGCGAAAGCTTATAGTCATATTAAATTTTTGTGAATGAGAACACGAATACTTACAATGTGCTCAGAACTCATAACGCAAATTCATATGCACCGTATATATGTATGTATGCACATATATTTAAATTATATATAAAACTAGCCGTGGCCGCGGCGTTGCCCGCTCAGAGTTTATTTTTGACTCACTATACAAGTAGAATAAAAAACGGTTGGATGGAGTCGTAGCGGCAGAAAGTGATTTTCTGTTTCCTATTGGTCCAAGGTTTGAGAAAAAAAAATAAGTTAGAGTGTTATATTCGGCTGTGCCGATAATTTGAATATTTCAGGAGTGATATCTATATGATGTCTATTTATTATTAATGTATCTTTATAAAAATAGACATCAGCATTAAAATTGGTTAAATTAAATTATTATATTATATTAAATTATATATATAGTTATATTAAATTATTATATATTAAATATTAAATTATTGACTGATAATCTTGAGTAAAATATCTTGATTCGTAACAGTTTAAGCCAAACTTAAATGATTTTCAGGAGGGGGATTTATATTGGAGCCATGGTAAGTTGTGAACCAATCATCCCAAAATTCCGCAGAGGTATTTCTGGTATTAAAAAACATAAATTTCAATGCAGTGGTGAAATTAGTATTATGGGATATGGGATCTAAGGTAAATTATGGACCGTAAAACACAAAATTGCATGACACTTTTTCTGGCCATGTGAAACTAACTTGGAAGAAATTTTACCACAATTAATATATCTGCTACGATTTTAGGCATATTTAATTAATTTACCAGAGTGGGCTTTATATGGGGCCTATAGTAAATTATGGACCGATCATCACGAAATTTCTTAGTGCTATATCTTGTCCTATAAAACTGTGAAGTATTCAATTTTTTTCTAATACCATTATTAATTGCGGCTTTAGGCGTACTAAACTGTTTTCCGGGAGTAGGCTAAATTATGGGCCGATCCTCATGAAATTTCACTGTGTGATATCCAGTCGAACAAAACGAACATTGGAAAATTTCATATCATTCGGTGCATTGTTCAATATTTATGTTAGTATTTATAACAAAATTATCAATTTTTTAAAGTGGTGGTTCCACATTTTAATTCATAGCTCTGATCCTACAGAACCGATTTCGCTGGATTTCAATCCCAAACTGCTTAGAATAACTACAAGCAATTTGACACCCAGTTTTTTTTATTTCTTTTGAGTTTTTCGAAAGTGAGCGTGTTTTCATTAGACGGACATGGCTAAATCGACTTAGAATTACTCAAGGAGCCAGAATATATATATTTTATGGGGTCTGAGGTGAATATTAAAAAAGTTTCACACGGAATGACCAACTTAGTATACCCTCTTCACAACTTATTGTGGTGGAGGGTATAAAAGCTTTTTTATCTTTAAAATTTGATAACACAGGTTTGAAAATTTTTAAAAAAGTTTTTGTTTGATAGTTGTTTTTTAGTTATTTAGAATGCTGTACGTGAATCTACTCTCCGTTTCTTCATCAGATATAGCGTTAAGCAAAAAATATAGTCACTTTCATTACATATAGAAACTTAACTTTGAGAAGGTTTTCAATATTCAGTAAAAAAATTCCAAAATTCGACATCAAAATACAATTTTTTTTCCCCCTTAAGGGTATTTCACACTATCACCAAAATTTATTAGGAAGTTATTGAATTAAAAGCTACATTCAGTATTGCTATTTGTATGGAAGCCTTTCGTATGTCTAGCTAGACATATTACCGTATAAAGAGTTTTAATTTCTCATTTATCGCGTGCTTAAAGGTGCCTTTACATTTTTTACTTAATTGGTGTACAGGAGAATATCATCAAGCTAAAGAAATATCCAACTGGATCTGGGTAGCAAACAAATTAAGTATCAAATTAATATTCAATCACGTTATTGCTAAATCTCATTTGAATATTTAAACTTACTAAAAGTGTCATTTGTATTTTTTCGCCTATTTTGTATAATTTGAATATGTTAAGCTGATATTTTGTTTACATAAAATTACTATTATATTTGCAAATGACCTTTCTGTAATTATTATATGATTAAATAATTTTACCAGGCATTACATAATATTACATTATTTGGTTATTTAATTTTTTTTTTGTTTTGGCTTCATTTAACAATTTCATTTTGTTATAGAAAAAAATAAAAAAGTGAAATAAAAATAAAACTGACATTTGGTTGCGAATATCATAACATATTTTGCGTGAAACATGCAAATGTTTTGTGTTATTTGTTTTTTACGATCAAAAAAAAAAAAAAACCAAATTGAAAAGAAATTTACACTATCTAGTTCATAAACGAAACAAAAATACAGTGGCAAAAAAAGCAGAGAACTAATGACGGTAATAAAGTTAGTTAATAAATTACCACGCAAACATTCATCCAATTACCCGTTAATTTTTGCGGTTGAGAAGGTACACATTTTTAACATTGAATTTGGTTTTTACTTCATTTAAAATTTATTCGAATTTCAATTTTATAATATTTTTCTATACAGAAATACATACATATATTGATTTATTGCATTTTTAATATCACGAGCTTAAAGAAAATACATATAAAATGCGTTGAAATTGTAAAGAATAAGAATCCATAAAATATTCCAAATTCATTCAATTGTAAAAGAAGATGATCTTAAAACAAAAATTTTTATGCACCATAAAAATATCTTCATGACAATATAAATCTTGTAAATTTTTGTGCTTCTTTTAAGTGCGAATATTAAAATGAAGAAGAAAATACATAAGGCACGATATTGATTTTATATTAGGGTGTAACTTCTGCCTTTTGCAATTATTCAAAAATATTCTTTAAACTTTATCTAAGTTTCTGTATGACGAATAAAATTTAAAACATTTTTATTAACTCAAATTTTAATTTGTTACTGTAAAATATTTCCAGAGTTTAAAGAAAAACTGCCATTCATTTGTTTTAATTTCTTTTTTCATTTGTAGAGATTAGAAAATCTTGTGAGTTATTTGAAAGTTATACCCCTAATTAATATATTTTGTATTAAAAGGAAAATACTTACATACAAACCCATGTGAATGTATGAATAATAAATATAAAAATTTTAAAAATAAATTGCGGAATTTTTGTAAAACTTGTCCAACCTTAAATTCATTTGAATGAAAATTTCAGGGGAAAACTGATTAATATGGGAAGTAAGAGCTTTCGGAAATACAACTTTTTAAGAGACATCGTTAGGGTGCTTTCAGAGTGGCCGCTTGTTGCCGAGCCTAGCCGACTGACGCTTATTGCGAGAACCAATGCGAGAAAACTGGTACTATACAAATTAGTACAAATAAGCGCGAACAGGGCGCAAAGCTGATTGAATGCGAGAAAACAGTTCCAAAGCATATTTCAGCGCCGAAAACATTGTTTATGTTATGTTGTTATGATTTCAACTTGTTCAACATTTATAAAAATTAAAAACAAAAATTTAAGAAGAAGTAAAAAAAACATGCAATCAAAAAAAAATTAAGAAAATAATAAAAATTAAAAAGAAAATAAAAGTTAAAAAATAAAAATTAAATAAATTAAATAAAATTTTAACAATTAGAAAAAAATAAAACAAACCCAAATGCTTACAAACATACATAAAACAGAAATAAAAGATAAAATATCAGCGCTGATTCTCGCATCCACTCTGCAAACTCAAACTTGTTTCTCGCATGAACAAGTTCTCGCAATAAGCGTCAGTCGGCTCGGCTCGGCAACAAGCGGCCACTCTGTACGCACCCTTAGGTAACGAACTAATACGAAACTATTCTAAAGACTCTGTATTTTTTAATGAGTGCCCCGGTAGGCTAGCTGGTAGCGGGCTAATCAATCAGCGCCGGGGTTGTGGGTTCGATTCCCGCCTGAGACTCTGGTTTCTTTCCTGCAGATATCCAATAATAACCCCATGTAAAAGTGATATGTCTTATACATATAAAGTGTTAAAACTAGAACCGATCTCTACTACCAAAGGCCTACCACGGGACAACTTTGACGTCAGTTTGCTTCCCTCTGGGGTAATTACACAGTCATATAACAAAATTGAGAACTTTTCAAAAAGTGGAGCTAGGCCTCTTAGCTTCTGACACAGCCATATTTCAAATTGTACCGTTACTGACTGTCTTACTGATTCATCATTCATGCTCAATCGTCTCTAGCTCCTCGCATTAACTGCAGAAGTCCGATATGGTGTTGCCCTATTTACTTGTAACAAGCCTACCAGAACAATGACCCGTCAAAAATGATACAAGAATCCTGAAACCACTCCAATAAAACCTTAGTTACCTTTGTATCTAATCCGAACAATAACGCCCTAGTCAACCTACAATTCGTTCTATCCATCCAGGACCTGTATCCGGTATCGCGGAATTTATTCCGGATCACATAATAGTAGTGACACCAGGGAGGTTTTACCCTCCGTTCCATACCACGTCCGCAAACTCATTACCATCCACCTTGCAGTGTCCGAGTACCCAATAAACCCTTCCTTCCCTTTTGGTGAGTAAAGTCTGTATTTTGGAACTTTTTTTGTCACCCGATCTTTTTTTTAAATTAATACATATAGAAAAAAAAATTTTTACCATTCGTAACTTTTTTAAAAAATACAAACACAACTTTTGTGAAATTCGAACGTTAATGTGGGGAACATTTTAACTAATTTTGGTAATTTTTTATTACATTATGGGGGCCCACTCTAATATTGCAATATTTAATACTTCAATGGGGGAAAAAAGCATAAAAAAGGGGGAACACGGGAAATTAAATTTCTTTATTTTACTTCACCGTTCTACATGTGGTGCTTGTTCTATAATATTTAACTTAGAAACAAAGAATTATAGGTCCAGGCTCCTGATGAAAAATGTTGGTACTTTTTTTTGCTTAAACGTAGGAACATAAACTTTGGCATATATTACATTAATATGTCCACGAAAGAAAGGAAGACGCTAACGAAGTAGAGTTTCAAGTTGAATATTTAAAAGAAGAAAAAAAATCAAACTACAATTTAAAAAATTTGCGTTTACGACTGATATCTCGGTCTCTATGGGGTTACGTTATTACGCCACAAGACCTAATTGTGTGCAGTGCTTTTGGGAGTTATAGAAAAAAGTTCTATAATAGGATTGAAATGCATGAAGATGCCAATAAACTTCTACTAAATAACTTGCAATATTAAAAATTCAATTAACTTTTTTCTGAGACACGCGTGGCATACATAGTAAGACTCCTAAACAGAGGTGTACTGGAACGTTTGGGAAACAGTAAAAGATACAGACACAAAGACGGGCATGTTTTATATTTCTTCTGCTAAATCAAGGCGAGGCAAAAGAGAAAGTTTGGTTTCAAACCACAGGCTGGTTATAAACCTATAGCTTACTGAGCTACCTTAACAAGAGCGGCAACCGTTTTTTGAACATGAAGATACATTTTCAATAAAAAAACGACCAAGCGATTTATCAAATAAGATTATCCAGGCGGGTGGTTTTCAACTCGCGTTCTAAAGGTTTGTTTCGTATAAACTGTGTGGAAATGAAAAGCTTTGACATAAAACAGACGCTTGCCGCTCTTATTTAGGTAGCTCAGTCAGTGAAGTAAAAAAGTTTTTTTTATAAAGTTTAAATTTTTTTTACGAGAGTCTAGAGAGATTACAAACCTGATTAAAATTATTTTGACCTCTTTTTTTTGTAGCCCAGTGTATTTGTCTAATCTAAATACATATAACTTTATTTTTCGACTAACCTTAATGTTGCATGCATATTTTTTAAGATTGTACATCATTGCAAATACTCCCATAATATTTTTGCTTCAGGATATTTTTTCTTCTTATCGCAACTCCACACACAGCAGTTCCTTTCAGTTGCTCTAGTTTGTGCGTGTATTTATTTTGTTGTGTTTAAAATGAAAATTTTTATTAAATATTTTGGTTAAATGGTTGAATGCATCTGTTTTTTTTTTTTTTTTTAATAAATAGCGAGTGATTCATTATAAAGTCTGTTTTTTTATACTAAAAATATACAAATTAAAAAGAAACTTTGGAATTTTTAAGAACACTTTAGAATTTAATTGCCTTTTGGAAAAGCAACTCCAAATGAATCTCACATTACAAGTGCACGTATATTTGTGTTGTGTTTAGTATTTTTGTGTCTGATGCAGCCAGGAAATACAATTTTGAAAACATGCTTAAAATAATTTCAAACAAATTTAAGCAATTTGGCAATTAAAATAATTTTATTTTTATAAGTGTCCAAACCAGTGGCTAATCCAAAATAGCTTTCCCTCAACAATAAATTTCAGTGTATTTATCAAATATGAAAAATTGGGAATTTAACACGTCATAAAGAAATCTTATTAATACAAAATTTTGTATTCCCAAAAGATAACTTTGATACTATACTTGCATGTGCCCGTGCAAAAAACTGAACTGGCAAATTTGTTTTTTGTTGTTTTCTTACGAAAACAATAAAATGAAGCAATTTGTTTTTTAATTTTGTTTTTACTTTTTACCCACTTACAACTACAATTCGAGTCGGAAAAAAGCCAACCAATTGTAGGGGGATGTAGGAAAAGATAAACTCACTGTTTATTGTTGGTGTTTTGTTTAGGATTTGATATTGTTACAAGTAAGACTTTGAGTGTTTAAAATTCTTATTCGCTTTAGGGTTTTATTCGTATAATATTTTAAGTTTTTCTAAAATGTTAAGAAAAGGTTTCCTGATGAGCTGTCCTAAGCAACCAGTGATATGCGCATAGAAGTAAGTTTTCCTTCAACAATAAATTTCAATTATGAAAAATTGGGAATTTAGCACGTTATAAAGAAATCTTATCAAAAAAAAGTATTTTTTCTTCAGTATTATCCACTTGTTTTGGGCTTAAATTTTATGTATTACCAAGCAAAACAAGTCTGGATTATTGCAATAGAGTTCGTTATTCAAAACTTCATTTAATGAAGGTGATTTCCGAAACTTTAACGGCCCACCCTAAATTTGAATCAGAACATTACCAAATAAATTACTATTTATTTATTTCGTTACTTTGCCAAAGTTTATATTTGTAAATTGAATTCCCACTTAAGCCTGGTACTCTGTTCAACATTTCACGCGAAATGCTGTCAAAATGCATATGAAAAAAACTTGTGCGGAATATCTACGAAATAATGTTGATGGAGTTGTACTCTGTTTATTTTGTGAAAAAGTTCCGAAATGTTTCTGGCAACATTTTTTTACAACTGCGAAATAATGTAAGCTGCCTTTATTTCACGTGGAAAAATATGAACTTAATATTAAAAAAGAAATGGAAAATTAAAATAACACAATCGGTAACAGTTTTTTATCCAAATTTACTTTTTTTTATAAAATTTTTTATAAAAAAAAATTATTTTAGTAAAATACATGTGGCGTTTGTTTACATACACGAAACAATGTAGCATACTTTGAAGGAATAAAAACGTCAAATTGTACAAACTCGCAAGATTGGTAACATTGATAAATGCCAAAATTTTCGTGTGGAATAATCAATGTTGCTCAACATTTTTCACAAATTTGAACAGAGTACTAGGCTTAACTCGGAAGCTGCACCCAGAGAAAACTATGTAGTTTACAACAAAACTTATTTTAACGAACATTTTTAAGCAAATTATGGTTGATATAACCATATCATCATCACACGTAGCCATACTATGCTTAAATTGGTCCTCCATTAAAAAGCCACAACCATATTATGGTTTCCTCTAAACATACTGTGGTTATAATAATTGTTTCGTTTTAAATTAACAACATATTTTCTTCTTTTTCAAGAGCAACATGCTATGGCTGAAAATAACTACAGTGAGCGTCAAAATAAATGGTACACCTTGTATATATAAAATATAAAAAGAGTTATTTTGTTATAAATAAAACCTTTTAAATTCTTACTTTGCCAAAGTCGATCAGACTTAAACTGTGACTGACATCTGTGAACAATACGTTGCTCTAAAACGTGATGAAAGCAAGTTGGACAAAAACCTTAATAAATAGTTGAAAGAAGAAATTCGACAGAAACAATATAGTATCTATACACTCATAGAAAAATGCATGTTCATATTGATGATGTTCTAATATCAGAATTGTGACATAAATATTCTTAAAAATGGCATCAATCAGACAAAAAGATACATCAATCCAATGACGAACGTCTTATTACAATTTTGTCATATTTTATGCGTCATCTATGCTATGACTACAGTGACATCATTTCTATGCCACATTTTGTGTATTATTAACATTATTTTCATGTTTAAAAAGTAAAATAAGAAATAAAAATTCCCATATTCTATTTGCTTAAATTATTTAGTTAAATACATCAAATTTTCAAAGTAGAATAATTACGAAAACCATGTCGAACATGCTGCTGGTCTCTTATGATTGAGGGTTCTTCTGTAAACAAAGCGCGGAATACAACAAAAGTGAAAGAACATGTGTAACGGGTAAGTAAATAATAATATTCTCTCACTTTGACTTAAGTTAATCCAAATCACTCAATGTAATGAAAGTTTTTTCGCACTGATGCCATTTTTTCTTTAACTGATACCGATTTGTCATTTCTGTGATGCCGATGTGTCATCCCGTTGATGACATAATTTCAATGTTTGACCCTGACAATAATTTGGGCAAGTGATTGTCAAGCTGACAACATAATGATGGAACGTGTCATGGGGTCAAAAACGAAGACACTTGCCATAGTACTGATGCCAAAATATATCAGCGTTATGTTGCCTTTTTATCAGTTTAGTTAAGCGTGGTTGGTTGTTGTACTACGCCCTCAAACAGCTTGATCAGCCCAATAGACGCACGATGTCAACCTAATCAAGCATCTGACAAAACTTTGGAATGGTTGAAATGGATGCACAAGATACTAGAAGCTGCCCTAAAAGCATAAGGAAATCAAACAAACTATTAGCCACTTAACTTTTCTTAGTATTTTAAAACTGTACACTTTTGTGTCGCGATAATAACGGAGTAAATTTGTTTTCTATTGCACTGTTTTTGTTGTTTTGAAGTATTTTAAAATTTTTACTTTCTTATTGTAATAACATTATCCAAAGTTTTGAACACGGCAAAGATTCTTATGCTTATGATTCTTATACGCTTAACAGTTTTATTTGGTTTAATATCTTAAGTTTTTCTAAAATTTTTATGGATGAAGTTTCCTGATGATCTGGCCTAAGCAACCAGTGAAATGCGCATAGGAATAGCTTATCCCATCAACAATAAATTTCAAGTGTTTTTATCAAGAATAAAAACTGTGAATGAAGTACCAATAACAAAATCTTTTAAATTAAAATTTTGTATTCCCAAAAATTACTTTTGATAATTTAAATTATTTTTTACTAAAATAACACTTCTTATATTGGAAGGCCAGGTGCAAACTCTATTTTGACGCTCACAGTATGCTACGAGTATTATTATGATTTTTTTTGTTATTATTAACCATTTTATGGTTGTGACTTTTTGATCGAGTACTAATTTAACCATAATTAAGTTGCTGGTGACAATAATATGGGTGTGGTTACCGTCAAATCAGTATATTGATCGATCTTAAGACAAGTCTTTAAAAAAGTACAAAAATGTTCTAAATTCAAAAAACTACCAAAGTTTTTCGTACTGTAAACGTTTACTTGTTAACACAATAATTTTAATTTTGAAGCAAACAAAGTATTTGAAATTTTACTAATTTAACAATTAAACAGTTAACGGGTTAAGTAATATTTTTTTTTAATTCATTACGAAGTTCAACAAATGAAATTAATTCTTGCAAATTTGTTTTTTTAATTTATGTAGTTTAAGAAAAAAAAATTAATTCTTGTCAAATTTTTCAACTTAAAATGTTGTAGAACTTGAAAAATTTTATGCAACATTATTCACAGAACTGAATGCTGTTAAAATAAGCTAGCTAATGGTACAAGTATCCGTATCATCTCCGTACTCTATCTGTCAGATTTGCTACTCATCGTGGGTCGTGTTATAAATTTTCAGTTAATATAAAATATGTACTAAGATCCAGAATGATAAAAATCTAAAATACTTTCCATAGGAATTAAGCAGAACATGTTTGTTACTTTAAACCACTTTCCAAACAACCTACGCATACAAATATCTAAAAAAAGAATATTTTGCTTATTTTGGTAAAGTTATATTTATTTTTGAGAGCGTGACTCTTCTTTATTTCCTCCGAAAATAAACACAGGCAGACGCAAACTAAAATTTTATTCATCTGATGTAGCCGTTCGTGTCTTTGCGTTTTACCATAAAGGTCATTAACTTGACTTTGAACCCACAATGGCTGTTTTCAAGAAATCATTCGCGTACGAATGAGTGCATTTATCCAGTAAATTTAGTGCGTCGCATTTGTGCATTCGCAAAATAAATAACACTCAAAAGTCACCATAGAATTAAACCAGCGGGAAAGAAAACACATGGCATCAAGTTTTGATTATTTGCTTAAAGACAGTCACTTCCATTTTTAGAAAACTTATTTATAATTCGGAATACAATATGCTTCTCAAGGAAGGCCGTTTTTTATTTTTAGCTTTAGTTCCTAAAAGATTCTTTCTAACTATTCTAAAATGTTTAGTTTCCTTTATTTCTTCACCGCATAATCTTATATGCGATTCTATGGGATGAAAAGGAAAAAGGTACTAAACCGCGTGAAATTGAAACAACGATGACTGGACTTTAATAAGATTTTTGAACTGGAAAAAACATACATGATATTGACCTATTTTAATTTAATTTTTTTCTTCCCGCTATGATGTTTTGGCAATATGCTCCTTGTAGTAGTTTAAAGGAACTAATATATATATATATATGATGTTTAGCACCTCCATTGACCCACAATTACACTGTTTCACATTAAATATAAATAATTTTAAGAAGAAAGCAAAACATTAATAAAAAGTCATAGCTTTTGATTTTTGTTACCCGGTGAGTTCACCAAAATAAAAAAAATGGTGTTCGTTGCTTTTGCTGTAAAAGGGAAGAAAATATAAAGAAATAAATTTTTTTTTCTTACTTTTCTTTTATATATGTAAGCGTAAGTGTGTATCCGAACAAATATTTACTTATGCGGCAAAATTTTATTTTATTATATACATACATACATTAGTGATGTTATGAATTTAAATTTTTATGTTCGCGAATACGAATAACTGCGCCAATATTCGCCGAATACAAATATCCAATTTTAAGTTTTGCGACTCACGGTATTTTAAATTTGATTGAAATGTCTCCCATTTGCGTCGATAACAATAAATTAGAAAACAAAAAATTGCCACACTACTAAACGTATTTAACATTATTATGACATTCCGATGACTTAATTTGAAGTTAACAACTTCGCACCTCCGCTGCTAAACATTTTTCAATTTGCCATAAGCACCGCGACCCAAAGGGCCTTTTGTGCAGACCAAGTGTTTACTTAAATAGATTAAGGCTACAAATAAAGCCAATTATTCTACACGGTGAGAGATTATGTACTTCACTAACCCGATCGCTTACAAACAAAACAAATGTGTTTGTTATACATGTATAAAAAGACATCGTCTAAATTTGGCCTAAATAAGTTCTCGTTACTCATTTTTAACTTAAATTAAAATAACTGGTAATATTTTAACAAATTTAGGAGGCCCGCAAGAACTTTGATCTAAGCAAAATACAAATGACTTAAAAGATTCTTTATAAATATGTAAGGGCAGTTTATTTCTTAAGCCTAGAGTACACGGAATGTGAAAATTCGTACGTAATATTGACGTCATCACCCAATACACAATTGCCATTGTGGCTTTGTAATGAAGTCAAATTACGTCAGATGAACAAGATCAAGCCGCATGCACATTCCGTGTACTCTAAGCTTTACATTTTAAGAAAAGTTGAATTTCAAAATTATTATTTTTTCAGCAGTTTACAACAAAAAAATTGTTTCTGATATTTCGTTGGATTAACACGAAATATCCAAACATTCATTACACTACATAATTTTTATCTTGGCCCCAACAAATTCAATTTTTAACTTTACAATGTAAAATTTCCTTGTACTTGTAAACGTAATAAATATATGAAATATAATTTTTAAAATCAAAATGATTTTGGGGCATTTCTAAGACTTTCTAAATGTTAAAATGTTTTACACAACAGGTAAGACGTTTCTTAAGATAAAAATAATCCATTTTCATACGAAATTACCTTCTGAGTGCAACTATTTGTAGTCAAAATTTATAATAATTTAATAAAAAAATATCAGTAAATTAATAAAAAACTTTTAGAATAAAATAAAAAAAAAAGCTGAAAACATTTTATAAAAATGCTAAATGAATATTTTGCAGATAAACTAAAATATTTACTTCTAAAATTAGTTGCAAAAATGCTTAAATGGTAACACTGATGCCTCTAGTTAAATACTTTCAGATCTCGTTTTTCTCAATATTTTTGCGATTTTACCTAGTCAACGTCCAGACTTTCAATTTTTGTTTCAGCAGTTCTTAAGGTTATTGGTGAAAGGGGTCAAAAATCGTGGAAGGGTACTCAGTTTCATGTACTCTGCAATTATATTTTTTGTAATTCTCTCACTTTTGAACTTGAAGTTGTCTGTAGGTGTATTTGCATTTATATCTGTGGTCGCAAGCAATAACCA
Source organism: Pollenia griseotomentosa (assembly GCA_963931875.1). Classification (NCBI taxonomy): domain Eukaryota; kingdom Metazoa; phylum Arthropoda; class Insecta; order Diptera; family Polleniidae; genus Pollenia; species Pollenia griseotomentosa. Next base: position 147,364,352 of record OZ007563.1, read on the forward strand.
CCTAATGGCTTATAAGTCAATGAATGTTTAAGCGTTGGTTTATTTGAAAAAAATTTAATTTATATGTATATAGTTTAAACTTAGCAGCTGTAAATCAGTGTAGTGCAAAAAATAATAATGTGCCTGCACTACGATAAATGTTGTCAAATTCACATGGCTTTTATTGGTAGTTTAAACGATAAATTTTATGCATTTAGAGCTAGTTTAAATGTTTACTGAATTATAAATATGCTAGTTTAAACACATTTTAAAACAAAAAGAGAGTTTAACTTACACTGATTTATAAGCCCTAAGTCAATTTAAGAAACATTTTAACAACTTTTCGCATTCTCGTTTTTGAAGGCATGTGGGCCAATGACTCCGCCAGCCCATAAAGCGGCTCAAACAGTAATTTTCTGTGTTCGACACTCCAAATGCGACAATTCTGCTTATTTACGTACCCATTCAACCAGAAATGGGCTTCTTCGGGAAAAAATTTGTGCTCAGCCCATTCGCCGAATTATTTTGATTAAAAATTTTAACAATTTGCATGCGTTGCTCTGGTGTAAGTCGATTCATAATGAAATTTCATTTGGCGAATACGAATGCCTTAGGCAAATATTCGGCGTTACGAATAATAATATTCGTAGCATCACTAATATGCAGAACGGGTGTCCAAAAATTAATGCAAAGTTTAAAATTAATTAAAGACACAATTTAAAGTCTTTTAATTTTTTGTTTGGAACTAAAAAGTACATAAATACAATACGACTATTGATGGAAAATATTTTGGAAGTGGCCATTACTCCGAACAAGTTTTGGATGCTTTGGATGGTTTGCTTGAAAATATTTTTTTTTTTTTTGTTATTTTTGAGATATTGCCAGTAATAAAAACACATTCTTTAATGTGACGCTTCATTTTCACCAACTGCTCGTCGTTGCAAGGTATATGCATCCGAGAAAATTATTCTGGCTGAAAATTTTTTTATATGGAAATTTGAAAGTGGTCAAATTTTGTTCTTAAACTGTTGCCAGCCAACACTTTAAGCAGATTCGTTTGTTTTTGGGCACTCTTTATAAAAGATATACATAATTTTACATACATATGTATGTATATAAGGATGTAAATTTTAATCTTAAAGATGTGCATATCGTCAACTAATACGCAAAAGGCCCTATCTTAAATTTTGAAAATTTTACAGAAGAAGAAAAAAACTATTTAATATGATCAAATCATAAATTGCAATTAAGTGTTTATAATTAAGTTTTCTTCTATTTTTCTCTTAAAATCTAATAAATGTTTTGACAATTACCAATGTTGCATATTATACAAACTGTAAGTTAGGTGCTTTCGTGTTTATCATATAAGGCCCGTTAGTTTTTTGAAAATAAAATCGATAATGTTAGTCTAAAGATGTGGACATTTGTGTTGATGCAATAAATCAGAATTAAGGAAAAAGTCGATTTTTAATTTCTTGTTAGTTAGGGCCTTTTGCGTCTTAGGTAACGATATATATGTATGTACAATGTACATATTGTATAATTAATAAAATAAAAAACATTTTTGTGCATAAGAAAAACCCACAACTATTAAAACCAAACATGGCTGGCTGCATGGCCTAAATGTTAAATAAGTTTTACTTTTTTTGGTTTTTCCAAAGTTAAACCACAAAAAAAAAATTAATTCACAGAAAACATTAAATTATTTGTAAACACATGTGTTGAGATTCTCTATAACCATGTTTGGTTCTAATGCACTTTTAGTTACAAGTGCCCAAGTTGCATGTTCTATTTGGTATCTTCTACAGTTGTGGTTGTAATTTTGGAATTTATTTAGATATAAACAAGATTTTCCATATACAGTCTAAAAGTTTTTTTTTTTGCTTTTATATGCAAGTCTTTGCTTGTTGTTATCACAAAATTGGCATCAACAAACTCTGAGCACAATGAAACATTACTTGAAAGGATTTCTCTGCTGTTTGTAGCTGCTAGAGGTTTCATGAAGAAATGACCAACAACCCAACAAACACTACAAGTTAATCGTAACTTGAGAGTGTATTGATATCAAAGTACATACATAGTTATCAAATGTCAAACGTTGAAAAAAGTTGAAAATAATAGTATTGTAAACAAAAAGTAATAAGGCCTAGAACAGAATAAAGTAGTTGAAGTAGTAGCTGAAGCTGACGAATGCTTTGTAGCGCAACAAAGATCAACGTTTCGAATTTTGCGCTTTAACTTCAACAACAACGACGTATTCTGTTAACACTACTTTAAAACAGCTGTTTTTAACTTTTGACAGCTAACAGCGCTATTCGTAACGTTGTACTACAGCGACTATTTTGTTCCCCACTTAATGACAATTTAAATTGAAAAAGTCTTGAGAATAACCTTTGTTTTGGAATTTAAATATATTATTTTAGTGAAATTTTAACAATATATAGTTTTGAATTAAATAAAATCTTAAGCCCCTGTTAAGTTCGGCAAATTTTGAAAATTAGTTTTGTATTTTATATTTAAAATTTTTCAAAACTCGAATGTTAATATTGAATATTTAATAGGTTTTGCAAATGTTTAAAGCAATATCACTGGTATTTTAAAAATTTAACTCTGCATTAATTTATAAAGAGTTCGTTTTATACAAACCAACTTTTAAAACATTTCGAAAGTAAATCTTAAGAAGCAAGTGAACCGTTTGAAAATTGTTCGAGAACTAGTTTTGATTTCAAAGCGAAAATTTTATTATAATTTATACATTTTCACAAAACTTACATTTACAATAAAAACATTTGGCAATGTTCTGGAAATCGAAATCGAATAAAATTTTAATCGAATGAACATTTCAGTTCAATTATTTTTTAAAATGATAGCAGTTTTTCATGACATTCATGAGAGTATTTCTAACAAATACAAGTAGTACCGAAAGTATGACGTATGTATATAAAACGGAATATTTTTATAAACCTTAAAAATGGGATCGTTTTGAAAATTTATTCGATTTCAGTTTCACTCGAATTCGATTTCAAGAACAAGGCTGCACATTTTAAAATTTGTTTTGGTTTTTAATTAAAGTTCGTTTTTAATTCGTTCGAAATCGATGAAAAAATGCCGTTAACTGTACGTTTGTTGGGAAATGAATTTTTTTTGTGCACGGAGTTCATCATTAAAAAATGAAACACATAAAAGTCTTAAGGTCGAAATAAATGAAACATAAATTGCAGTTGCTTTGATGACTTTTTGGGTAGATAGATTTATAGTTATGAAGAGTTTTGGTCTTCCTAACCTTCTCGATTCTCAATCAATCAAAATTGGCCGAATACCTGAGCTTTTTAAAAGATTTGAATGAAATAGAGAATAAAGAAAAAAATGAGAAAAATTCACCAACGAAAAGTAGTTTGGTTCAAACACAAAGTTCGTTTACAGCAGTGAATAAATAGTGAAGGCCCACATAAGTGTATTTAAGAATCAAACACAAAATAAAATTCAAATATGTGTACAAAAGGTCTTTGTATATCTACAATGACAAATCCTATGCGTTACTCTTCGTCGCACAATTTCATAAGTCTTGTAAGTGTACAATAATTAATAAGAATACACTGCAGACAGTATTTGGTTTCTTTTTCAAAACATTTAGTGTTCGTAACATGTCTGTGGTATGTGGTATACGCAGACAAAAAATTGTTATTCCAATATTGTCAAAGACATAACATACAAAACATACGTACAAACATATCCCAAACTCACATAAAAAAAATACAGAATGTGTGTATTTTTTTGTTTCACTCTAATTGCTGCGTGTATTTTTCATTCCTTTGTCAAATTTCGAGAGTATTTTTTATACCCACACCTTCACTATAGTGAAGCATTTATATTTTGCTTCTACATGTTCATACACTTACGTAAATTGATCGTGTTTGTTGTTTGTGACAGCGACACCAGAGTATAAAGTTTGAAACTGTTTCAATGTTTGGAATGTGTGTAAATGGAATTATACAGGCCTCTAATAAATATAATTAAGTATTTATGCTTCAACGTTCCAGCCGCATGTCAAATTCGAGTCTATTACTAATTATTAATTCGAAAAAAAATCGATTAGACGAATTATTTACGTAGATGCTCATGTATGTATGTCGCTATATTTGAATTCCTTGGAATTCTTTAGGTTCTTTTCATTTGGACAATTTTTTGTTCTAATACTTAAACATTATCTTGTTAGAATTAAACATTCTTTGAAATAAAAATAGCATTACAGATGTGATTAAACCGAAAGCGCAGTAAGCATAAATTGCAGTTACGAGTAAAACGATGTTGCATACATTTTTATGAGCAAACAAACATCTATTTATGTTCATGTAATTGAAAGTAGAATATGCTGCTTATTATGAACTAAATTCGATTTTCGACAGCAGCCGAAATAGCTGTTCGAACGAATTTTCATTTGGTATTATGGCGCGCGTTCGATAAAAATTTACTATTGTGATTTTGCTTATTCACAGTTGTACATTTTCGATCAGCTGTCACTTAAAAAAAAATTTTTTTGTTTACAAATTTAAAAAATAAAATTTAAATTACCCGTGACAACGGCGGAATTATGGTTGTTTTCAAATAATTTAGCTTCAGTGGGGTTTTATCCCACTTTTTTACTTGCTGAACTTTGCTGCAAATAATTTTGTCAAAAAAGAATTTTGTTCCATAAGGAGTATGAGCGTTTCCAATTGCCGTTTACGACGTTGGACTTGCACAAAACAATAAAGAACAAAACTGATAAAGAATATGGTATTTGGTATACGAACACAAAAAAATTAACAAATAGTTAAATTTTCAACAAGTTTTCTACATTTATTTGCACCGTCGAAAGCAAATTTGTTTTCGTTGAAAAATTCGATGCACGACGAAATATTCGACAGTGCTGTCAACTCATAATACAAAATGTACATTCGATAGTCGATGTTGGATAGCCAGCGAAAATCGTTTGACGAATGTAACTTATAATAGGGGCCTATGTTTTGGGCTGGTTTCAGCTTAAATTATAGCAGCAAAATGATTTTACTGCTATTTTTATAACCACAATTGTTAACATACAAAATGTATTTTACTCCTCTCTTTAAACGACTGTTTAGTTTTTGCCACGTTGTTTTGAAAGTTATTAGTCGTGACACTTTTTGTTTCTAATCCTTATTAGTAGACAAAACAAGTCTACAACAACAATTTTAGTTAAAACAGTGGCTGGCAATAGCGAAACCCAACCAACACCAACAACTTCATCATTAACTACAAAAGATTTGGGTTTTTTTCTTCCTTCGGACGTTTAAAGATCTGGTTTTCTCCTTTTTTGCGAAATTCAAACATGCATGGTTTTGGACATGTTCATGACTCCATATTTCCTTTTTCACTCGTCTTCCAAAAGCAGGAATGAAATTGCTTTTATGCAACCATAGAAGAAAGCAAAGATGCACAATTCAGGGATTTTTCATAGAAATCTTATGATTTTATTGAAGTTGTATATTTTCCTTTTTTTATTTTTGCTGCTTTTGTCATTTTAATCTTTGCTCAATTTTTTGCTTGTCCTTTTACTTCTCGTATTTTCTTTTACAAGAACTACAAACATAAATCTTGAATTTTTTTTTTTTTTTGCTCTTGCAGAATTGAATGTTTAAGTGTTTAAATTTTTTTTGTGGACGTGGTTTTTGTTCTCATATTAAAAGTTGAAATAGTAAATTTGTTTCGTTTGTTTCTTTATTTCTGCTACAAGTATTTCTTCTTGTGTTATTTGGCTTGTTAACTTATTTATCTCCATAAAAGGCTGACAAAATCGTAAAAACAAAGTTTACACACATGCATAAAGCTACAGATCCATACAGATACATTTACAATGGATGTATGTATGTACGACCATATGTGAACATGTAAAGGGTGTTTTTTAGATGCATGAGAACTTTCGGTATCGATAACTATGTTTTGGCAGTTAAAAATGTAATTTCTGTTCAATAAGGTCACAAAGCATACAGAGATGAAAAAAGTGATGTATGAAAATTGCCTAAATCATTTGCGGGCAGCTTTCGAAGAAAGAGAAAGAAAACGTGTTTTGGTAGTACAGTGGCGATGTGTAAAAACAGGCCGCTACTATCAACACAAATTGCGTAATCAAACAAAAAATGCAAAAAGGGCAGCTTTCGAAGAAAAAGACAGAAAAAACACAATATTTTCTGTATCGTGACGCCTCTGTGTGCTCTGTGGTAAGGTTTCGCAAGTCATCATGAATGGTTTAACGCTAGAACGACGCTTCCAAATTGTGGGAATAAAGTTTGAAAAATAAAATAATTCTATTTGCAAAGTTCATAGAGCATTTCTTCCATTTTACGAATATCATTACTGGGTAATCAAAATTGCCATTTTTGGAGCGAAGACAATTCTCAAGCCATTAACGAATCACTATCACATGCGGTTGTGCGGTTTGAAATGGGATATAAGCTGCCGTTACAGTGAATGGCGAGCGCTATCGAGCCATGCTGACCTCATTTTTGTTTCCAAAATAAATCAGCTAAACATCAACGACATTAATTTGGTTCCACCCAGAAAGTGCAACCTGCCATACAATCGATTTGTTGCAATCGCTGAGTGCAGAAAGGAAACTACTTCAATTCATTAATTTTGAGAATATTAATTAAAACAGTGTAGTCAATATTAATAAATGCAAGTTTTTGTTCTTAGCTCGTAGAGGGGAGAACTGAACTTAATTTGAAGTGGTCGATGATGCATTCTTAGCAATACTCAAATAAGGTACACGAAAACAATGTTTGTGACAACTTTACTGGCCCCTCGTTTGTGCTATTTAGCGCTTCTGGATTACTTGTTATGGAGCTAAGTTAAGTCAGTAGCTTTTGCCGACATACCAGCAACTTTCGAAGTATTTAAAGCCAATATTCAACCCATTATTGACCCCATACGGCCAGATTTATTGCAAAAAGTAGTCAAAAACTGAACCATGTAACTAGTAGCCGCGGCGGACAGATTATAGTAACAAAAAATTTATTCCAACAATAATTCCGTCTTGTACTGTCATTTTAAGTTTTCATGCAGCGAAAAAAACACCCTATAGTATGATTTTTCAAGATTTATGGCTTTTCTAAATGCGTCTAGATCCATCTACCTTTTTTACAAAAAAGGTTAAGGCTTTGTGAGTACTTAAGTATCCATGGGTTTGTTTTTATCCTGTATGTGAGTCTCTCGCAATCTCCTCTTACATTGTTTATCTATTCATAAATTTTAATTGGCTTTTTCCTACTCTTTTTTTTAAATAAACCAACAAACACAATATGTTACAAGTGTGTATGAGTTTGTGAGCGTATGAATTTAAGATAAATTGTTATTGGATTTATATTATCCAACAAATAATAAAAGATTTTTATCGTGGTTTGTGTTTTTGATGGAACTTTATTGTCAGATACTTAAACCAATTAAATATGTTTCCGAAAGTTTACTTCGAATAAATTTAATATGAGAATATTTTTTTGCTCTTTCTCTTTAAATCTATATATTTTATTTGTCAAAAAATGTGCAATTACTACTTTAAATTAAAAATTTGTTTCAAGATGTTATCAATTTAATTTTCCTAGAATATTTATGTAAGTACTAACATGTTTATATGAAAGTACATACATAAGTACATATGTATATCGGTATCTAAAATCTAAAAGGATGTAAGCTGCAAAAAATTAAAAATAGTCTTTTTTATAGATAATGACAAGGTATATTTACACAAGGTAGAATTGTTGGCCCATATGTTTGTCAGCTGTTTACCCCAGTTGGAACCCACAAGTCAGATTTCGTGTATATGAGCAACAATTTATACATGTGTGCGTTAAATTGTTTTTGTTTTATATGAAGACAATTCTGACAACTCGGTTCTTTTTATAGAGCAGCATGTCTACACTCCCAAATGAGTCTGCCTTGTGTAAATGTACCTTGGATAATGACATAACAGTCAGTCGTATTTAAATATATAGGAGTATTTTTAAAAAAGGAAACCAAAGAGGGAATATTACGATCGATTGATGACCATATTTACTTTTTTGGAGATATGAGCAAAAAACCACGACTTCCTCTAAATTTTTCCAAAAATCCCTTGTTGTTGTTGTTTTATTTTTATAACTTTTTTTCTATATATCTGGAGAACGGCAAGAGCCAAAGTTTCCAAATTAGGTACACACATTTACGTTATCAATACACAGCATCCCATAAAATGTGGGATGCTGTATTGGAGAAGTGGGCGTGGTACCTCCCGTACAAAAAATATCAAAAATTTTATAAAAACCTAATTTTCTAGACTGTCATATGGCCTATGGTTATCCCTTATATATCAAAAGATCAAAAATCTTAAGTAAAAAATATTTTCTGAAAAACTCGGAAAAATCGGTTCAGATACGAAAAAGTTATGACCAAAATAAATTTTTTTTTTTTTAAATACCCATTATCGGGAACCACGGATCTTCCTGAGTCTAAGTTAAATAGCCCAAGTAAATGGAAAATTTGTTCTTTAACACTTCGGTTTATAAATCTGTCAAATCGGTTAAAAAATGGCTGCTATCCCAAAAATTACTCTTTTTATAATTAAGTTTGTCTCTTAATATAACATACATATATTTAGCTATACGTATACATAAACTTCTGTTCTTTCCTAACCATGGTGAAGGGTATATAGGATTCGGCATAGCCGAATATAGCACTATTACTGGTTTATTTAAATTTAAATTTTTGTGGGAATTGGTCTAAATTTAGCAATAAACTTCATACAATAATTATTATAATAAATGATTATCGTATAATTCAGCACTCGAAATTTACTACACTGAAGAAAATTGGTTTTTTTCTTAATACATTTTATATCTACTTTTTTAATGTTAAGAAATTCATTTAAGTTAATAAAATCGTTTTGTTTAGTTGAGTAAAAGTTTTGGTAATTTAGTACTTACGTACTTTTTGCAATTCTATTTGAACATTTACACAATTTGAATGTATAGCAATAATAAAATATCAAAAGAATTAGAAAAACTGTTAGCCACACTACACAGAATAACGACAAACATTGTGCAGTTAATTTAGCTTAAATATTCTAAGCAGAATTCTTTCATTAAATTAATACAAAAACAAATTAAGGGATATCAAATTTCAAACATTTTAACTTCTCTTTCATTAATCATGGCACAATTGAACTGTAGTGAGTTAAATAATAATCACAGGCGAATGTTAATTATACATAAATCCTTGAATTAATTTTAGGAAATCCTGAAAACGTGTTTTATAAAAGCAATAATTATTATACAACTCGTATTAGTATGGAAATATGCGAGAGTGCTTATTGGCAAAATATATTTGTATCCATTATTAAGGTTGATTAATCTACTCTTTAAGCTAGAAATATTGAAATGGGCTCCAAAAGCCAACAATATTTTTTAATCCCATTTACATTTGGTCACAAGTTATTAAATTTTCTAACAACGGCGCCGTTTTTGCCCACAACTTTTTAAAGCATTTGAAAATAACATTTAAATGTGGCAACAGGAGTGCAGTTAGTTGTGCGTAATCTGTTGTATGTTTTGTTAATGCATTGGCCATACTGGCCACATGGTGCATGAAGTCATTTTATGCGTGCGTTTTTATAGTAAATTATAAATTCCTAATACGATTGTTAGTGGCAGTTATTAGAGGATATTAAAAATGCACTAACACACTTGAGCATATTGTTTGTACAAGTTGACACACATATGCATACATACATCCATAGACACATATGTACCTACCTACGCCTATGCAAAATCTGCTATGTAAATATTTATTTGTGCAAGTCGGTGGGTTGTTGTTTGCCTTGGCCATGTTTGCATATAAAATTGTTGGCAAAACTTTTAAAAAAGCTTATCTAACGTAAATGCACAATAAAAGAAGCATATGCAAATAATGCACGACTATAAAAGCAGATAATGACTGAATGCATGCTACTATCGGTATTGGAGGTATTAGCTCTCGAACCAGCATTCTAAGGCTAGACAAAATAATTAAAACAGTGTCCAATCGGCTTACGATTTTTCACATAAACATCTGAATTAGGGAATTTTTCGAAACTGTTACAGCGTATTGATATAAGTCGTGATTCCGAAACCGTTGCTGACATACAAGAACTATATAGGTACTATTAACTAAAAGGCATTTTACAGAAATTGAATATTGTATTAATAAAGCTAAATAAAGATATAAAATAAAACTTTTTAAATCGTTTTCATATCAATATAAAATTATTTTTTTTTATTTATTATGATGATAACTGAAGCGTGTTTAACCAGTGATACAAATACAATTACAAATTATTTTGCAATTTATGTAATTAACCATGCAATAGTCACTTAAACCTTAATCCCGTTAAAAAGAAACAGAGCATAATCTCAGGCGGGAATGGTGCACACGACGCTTACACGATAGACTAGCTTACTGATAACTAGCCTACCAGGGCACCCATATAAGTGAAATTTTATCGTTTAATTGCACCAGATGACATCCAAATAAAAAATGCATGACAGCGATAAATACTGTTTGAAACAAGTAAGAGTGCTATATTCGGCTATGCCGAATCTTATATGCCCTTCACCATGATGAGATTAGAACAAAAAGTTATATACATAAATAACGTTCTTTAAATAGGTATAAATAAATATTTATTTATCCACGCCAACTTTTCATTTCGTCATGCCGAAGAATATATAAAAAACAAAAAATTTATATATGTACCTAAGACCGATTCCTCTTTTGCCAAAGTTGATGTTTGAAATTCGTTTTATAATCTTAAAATCGTTTTTTAGAACATAAAAAAATTAAATAAAAAAAATTCCTTTTGGGATTCGAACTGGCAATATCATCAGTCTCAGGAGAGAACTTAACAACTCGGCTACGAATGCTTTTACTGAAGAAGCGTTAAATTAAAATATATTGAGTCTATGAGTTTGTTTCTTTATTTGAGCGGCATATCATATACATGCATTAATGTGTATGTGGATGCGTAAAATTAAACACATTACAAATAAAATCCACCACTTGTAGTGAAGGGTATAAAAAACCACACTACCAACACTGTATTACCATAGCCACGGTATGACCGTAGAAACCAAAATTTAATTGGTTTGTATGGTATGTTAATGTCGTTTTGGTAATACAGTGTTGGTATGGTAATGTCACGTCTAATTGGACCTTTAAAGGAAAAAATGTGAGGCAGTCGTGGTTTTTTACTCATAGCTCAGCCATTTGTGAACCGATCTTGCTGAATTTCAATAGCAAACAATTCCGGACCATATGTGACATAAATGTATAATAACCTGGCCCCCATCGTATATGGGGTCTTCGGAAAATCCATTATAACGGACAGACGGACATCGTAAAATCAACTTCGCTCCTCATAAGGACCCAGATTATATATACTTTATAGGGTCTAACATCAATATTATAGAAATTACAAACGGAATGACAAACTTATATATACCCTATTCACCACCTGTGGTGAAGGGTATACAAATAAATTGGTTACAAAAAGTTAGTCTACAAAAACTCTCAAATAGAATTAAGCAAAATTAGTCAACGTAGTCGGTACACAACAGCACAAAAGCAATGTGAGCTATTATACCGTGTTCAAATATACCTTTTTTATTAAGTCAAATTTTATTTTTTTTTTTTTTCAAATTTATTTTATTTTATTTTTTATTCCCTAATATTCGGTTTATTGCCATAATTCTCTTTCTGTTCACATATACACAATTCAGCAAACTCAATTAGCGTTTGGCAGTTTAAGGCCCGTTTTCACGACTTACCTTTAAAGTTAAAGTTCGATATAGTTAACGGTACCTTTAGCACTAGTGAGGAATAATGTTACCTTCAACTATTTTTCGTTTGCACAACTTCTGTATAAAATAAACTTAACATTTTTAAAAAAGTGGCAATACTAAAGAAAATACCGATTATTTGTGCCAAAATAAAAATACGAACTGGCAACTACGTACTTTTTTTACATTTACAAAATATACGTATAATTGGAGTTGCCATATATAAAAAATATGTGAATTTAATATGGCAATCTCAAATCTAAACCTTACGACAAAAGTTAAAGGTAGAACGTTCCTCTCTTTAGCTTATCCTTCACTTTTAGGTTAAAGAGAACTTGTGACAATTAAAAACTCATTATCTGTTCGATAACTTCCTACATATAGCTATCGTTAAGTCGTGAAAACGGGCCTAAGAATAGTATTGTTTATATTACTACTATATACAACTTTCAAGGTAAACAAAAATGTACATGTATAAGAAAAATGTCTGGCTTTTGCGCAGACCTAATGGATGGGCCTTTGTTTTGTTGTAATTTAAGTTGCCAAATGTCAAAACATTTTGTTTAGTAAGTTGTGTTTTGCTCACTAAACACACTTGTGACAGGGTCAGATTTTAATTGAGCAAAAACTATATTGCAATTTTTTATGGATAATTGAGCTCAATAATGTCGTTCAATCAAATCTCCCCGCTCTTAACAAACTTAGGTGACAATACCACTATCACTTCTGCTATTAACGCATTATGAAAAGAAAAACCAAGCCATTCGTACTTAAATCAAGCTAAGGCAGTGTCAATGGTTCCTTAAATAAAGATTTTCTTAAATCAAGTATAAAATGCTTGATTCAAGAACGGATTATTCAAATGCCTCCGTAATTAAAATCATCCGAAAACAGGATTGACTTAAGTAAAAGTGACATAAAAGTTTTGTGCTGTTTACATGTGGAAGCGCTTTTTGTGTGCTTTTCATATACATTTTTTCACTACACAATCAATCGCCTGTCAAATAGAAATAGCACATCAATCTCAAACTGTGCTTGATTCCAGAATTTCTAAGTTGGTTCAATACCGAATTCGTACTTGAGCAAATTCGAATTTAAATGATATTTAAAATTGTAGACTTCAATTAAAAATTCATCAGTTCTTTCTTTATTTTCCATTGTTTGCAATGTTAGATTCTAAGTTTTGTATTTTATTCATAAAAGACGAATCATCAATGAAATTTTGTATGAAATCAATAATATCTATCTGTTTCGTTTTTTTTATATTATCCATACTAAATAGCGACATATTTTGCAGCAATTTAATGGAAGTCTTCTTCTTAATATGAGTACGAAATATTTTGCAGCAAAAAAGCGCTTAAATTGCAAAAAACCAAAATCACATGGTTTTCAAAAAAAAGGCAGTACCAAAAATGGGAAAAGCTTCAAAATATACCCTTTTTTAAAAAGGCTATTCGGAAAAAATTAAACGAGACTGAAAATGCGTTAAAGTGGCTGCACTGGTGTGCACGCTTATTGGTTTTCGAAATGTATCCCATTTTTATTTTTTTAAGTACTTTTAGAGTTATTCGCACTAAAATTTTAAGGTACCACTCGCACTAAAAGTAATACATAGAAAAACCCTTAATTTAGTACAACAACAACTGTAACAACTGTTTAAAATTTTCTGATATTTCAGGTGGCTGAAATAATCCAATGTAATTGCAATATGTAAACTATGCAAGTTAGTATCTTGTCAACTGTCATAAAGGCCAATCAGCTTATTATCCCCTTTAAATAAAGTATTTTAAATAAAACCAAATAAATTAAATCAAAACGCTTTATCAGATGGCTGCCCACAAGGATCTTGTCTCTTACAAATATTATTTAATCTATCGCTCATTTTCTGCAAGACCGGCATAACTCAAAAAAATCCATTTCGAGATAAACGCACTTAAAGTTTTTGATTTGCTCTAACTACTTAGAAAAAAGAAGACACATTCTCTTCAAACTGGGTAAGTATAAAAGATATAAAGATGAATTTAATACACAATATAAAGAAAAACAAAGCGAACAATTCTGCATCTCTAACTCCAAAATTAAATTTTTTGAGTTATGCCGGTCTTGTAGCAAATGAGCTATATGTACATTTGATTTTTCTTCTTTGGTCGATTGCTCATCGTCAATATTTTTTTAGAAGAAGACATTGTGATTCTCTGTCATGGCGTACTTGCTAACGACATTATTAGCCTTCTCCAAAATGCATTTTTAAAAAAATTGTATAGCCTTATTAATCGTAAAAAACTCAAGCAAAGTAGTAAACCTGAAGACGTAAGCCTTCTTTTCTCCACAAAGTGGTCTAGGTTTTAACAACACAAATATCAAATGAGGAGGTCCATAGCAATATGCAACAATTCACCTTTTTAATTGAATAATTTTAAAAATACTAAAGTCTTTACGTTCATTGTTTTAATTTACTTTAAATCGGATCAAAACGAAACAATTTCACATGCAAACATACATGGTACAGGCTTTAATAAGGTTTTTTTTTGTTCATTTGTTATAGGCTTTTTACACTGATCAACATCTAAGATCTACCATCAAAGATGTAGAAAATGTGAAACACTCGTTTACATTGCTCACATCTAACATCTGCCATCAAACAAAAATGTCACCATTTTTATAAAAAAAATGTTTTTAAAATAAAAAATGTTTTTTTTACTAAAAAGCCAAAATTTAAAAAGAAAACTCAAAAATGTATTTGAAGTTCAATTTGTTTAAAAATATAAAAAATAATTAGTATTGTGGTTATTTTGTCGAACTATTTATGGTTTTAATCCAAATTTTAATATTTTTTAATCATAGAAAAAGAAAGACAATCATGGAAAACAAAAATGTACTTTGGACTTCTAGAAGAATTCTTGACAAAAGGTACGAAAAAACAGAAGTAAGAAGTAATTTCGATCTACCAAAGGTTAAAATACAATTTGGTTTAAGGATTGATGTTTGACTATTGGCGTCAGCAGTCATCGATGGCTGCGAGTGTAAGACGGCAAATCCCTCTGAGGAGATCAAGTGGTTGTGATCGAAACATGTCAGGGTAACGAGCCGCCTGGGTTTGAATCTCAGGCCAGCCGCCTGGGTTCGAATCTCAGGTCAGTCAAGAAAGAAAAATTATCAATAACAATTTTAATTAATTTTCATGTTGTAAAATTCCTTTCTTCATAAAAATAATTTAAAGAAAAATTAAATTTGATGAACTTAAGCCTGATTAAAAAATATTAAAATTTGGATTTAAACCATAAATAGTTCTACAAAATAACCACAATACTAATTATTGTTAAGGCTAAGGCACGAGCTCTATGTGTACATTTGTCCTTCAAGTTGTGCTGAAAAAGGTCAACAAGAAAAAGATGGTAAAACATGGAAAAACAAAAATGTACTTTGGACTTCAAGAAAAATTCATTCGAGTGTAAGACGGCAAATCCCTGTGAGGAGATCAAATGGTTGTGATCGAAACTGTCAGCGTAACCAGCCGCCTGGGTTCGAATCCAAGAAAACCCAAGACAACAAAATCTTAATTTTTAAAACTTTTTTATGTCCATGACACCATTACGCCATGAATTTTGGTAAGAATATTAATGTTTTGATTGAAATAAGTAGAGGCATAAAATATTCGGCTTATACAGCATTCAGATATTTTATGGTGCTCATTAAAAGAATAATCAATTTAAATACTCTAGTATTTATCAAATCACTATTGCGGGTGACAATTTGTAAAAGTCCAATGTGCAAAAAAAAATGTAAAATAATGAAATGACCGGAAATTTTACAGTGAAAAGCAAAACAAGCTTTGATTTAAACACGAAAACAAATTTTGAATTATCATTAACCACCTGCTCATTAATAATCAATAAAAGTCATTTTGTTTAAGCTTTGATATTATTACAAGTGACTTTGAGTGTTTAAAACTCTTATTCGCTTTAGGGTTTTATTCGTATAATATTTTTAGCTTTTAAAAAATCTTAGGAAATGAGCTGGCCTAAGCAACCAGTGAAATGCGCACAGAAGCTAGCTTTCCCTCAACAATAAATTTCAGTGTGTTTATTTCTATTAAAATTTGCAAAAATAATTTTCGCATTAAATAGAAGGAATTCAAAAAAAACTTTTTAAGTTGAAAAAGTTAAACCTGTAAAAAAATATTTGGCCCTAGAAATTATTATTTTCCAAATTCTGTTAATGACATTTAAAGAAACTCTTTTCTCATTATTACAACAAAACATGCCACAAAACCAATTGGGATTTCCCGTCAAAACGAAATCATGTCAAAAAGTCAAACTTTATGCCACGCACAACTTTTTAATTACAAAAAAAAAAAACCAGAAAAGAATAATTATAATAATAAGAAATACAAACAGGTGCTCAGAAAATGATTGACTTCAAATGAATTCCCCAAATATAGTTTAACAAAGTGTCCAGCTATAATTGCTTCTACTGTTTGTTCTTGTTAATGAACGCACTGTAAAGAAGTTTCCTTTGTCGTGCGGTTGAAAGACGCATTTATAAATCACACGCAACACGAATATTAAAATTCAAGATACGTTTTAATGACAGAATACGCGGTTTATTTCTTCTGGGTTTCATTAAAATGAAACACAACAGAATGAAATTAAAATTTTTCTTTTAGGAAAACCTTAAAAAAAAAATACTTCTAAGATGTACTAAAAAACGTTCGTAGCCAACAAAATGAGTGTTGTGCGTTTTCGAATGCGTTCAGCTCCAGGCCATAAATGACTCCTTATGGTCGAATGGGTGTTTAAGTGTGTATGTGGGTTTGTGTGTTTCATTCAGGTTTTATTATGGTTTAAGAAAGTAATACAATATTGTGTTAAATTTTTATTTATGAATCGGATTTTGTAAAAGATTTAATCGTTGTGTGGAAATGTTTGGGTGTTAAGTGTGGCACGTGTATTTTTGTGTTTATATATTTAACAAAGAGGCATTTTTAGAAGCATTGTCGATAGAAAATTCGTAATAAGTCATACTAGTAGTGGATAGTGATAGTCATCACATGATTGTTGTAATTTCCTTAAAGCTAAACACGTGTGGGATTTTCGAATAAATGGGAAATAAGATCTCGAGGTTATAACCGATAGTACAATTTTAATAACATCTAACATGCTTGTAGCAGAGAGATGCAAGTTTCAATGCTGAGTTTGAAGTTGCTGTATTACAATTTTATGTAATTTTGGAATTCAATATTAAAATTTTATTGCTTAGAAGTAGCTGTGACACTATGTCAAAGATGAGCATTTTCTCCGTTGCTGTACATTAGGGTATTCATTTAATCGGGCTTTTACTTTAATCGGTTAATCGCTCGATTAATAAAATTTGTTTATAAATTAAATAATTTCAATAAATAAAAATGAAAAATTATTTATTATTTGGAGTTTATTAGTAAAAAAAAAATAATAACAATTCTTGAACTAAAACGAGCAAACCAAAAAAATAATTAATAACTATGATATACATATTTTTAAATTAATATATATATGTTTTATGTATTAATTAAAAAAAAAACTGCTTGATCATTTTATTTCAAAAGTTTAAGCAGATCTTATAAAAAAATCTTTTAGAAAAAGAATTGGCTAATTTGGCACTTTTCTTTAGTTTTGATAAAACTTGACATGGAAAAAATTCTTTCAATTATCGTAGATGTTGGAGAAATCGAAAGCAACCCAAAATACAAAATTTCTAATTTCTCAGGCCTTTTACTGGATTTCTCTAAACATATAAAATCTTCCATTATGCCATTAGAGTCCTGTTTTAATTTTTTTAAATTTTTAATAATTTTAATTGTTTCGGTTAATTAAGTTGTTGTGTTACTATCGAGAGTTTCTTCTGTTGGCAGGTCATTATC
The DNA here is from genome assembly GCA_963931875.1 of Pollenia griseotomentosa. NCBI lineage: Eukaryota > Metazoa > Arthropoda > Insecta > Diptera > Polleniidae > Pollenia > Pollenia griseotomentosa. Next base: position 147,382,091 of record OZ007563.1, read on the forward strand.
TAGCTCAGCACCGAGCATTTTGCAAAAAAGTTCATTTCCGAATTCCTTTATTTCTTATTTTGTACTGTATTTTAAGAATGAATTTCTTGAAGGAAACATATTATATGAACAAATATTTCTAAACACAACTTTTTTGGTGCACTTAAGTAACTTTTTGGTGAACTTTGATACACATAACATTGTAAAATTCGACATGATTGCATTGTAGAATGCATTTAAAGAAGCGAGTTGGTTTGCAACTGCCGTTTTGAAACTCACCCATGTTTAAAAACACAAAAAATATGGTTTAATACTAAAAAAAACCAAAAATTTTGTTACATCGGTTAATCGACTGAAATTAACCGGTTTAATCTTTAATCGAAAAAAGCCAATTTTAAATTAACCGATCAGTTAATCGGGTAGTAATTAATCGGTTAACCGATTAACGGTTAACCGAATGAATACCCTAATGTACATGTATGGTTGGGTAACAATATTATGCTTTCGCGAAGTCGACGAACGTGCACTTTTCAAAATTAAACCCAACTAGCACATTGGAGATTTACTTTTAACAAATCACTGAAATTAGTGTTTTCCCTAGGGGAAGAAGAACTTACACCAAACTTGTCACGTGGCAGTTCTAAAGCGGTTAGGGATCGGTTCCAGTTCTCACACTTTATATGAAGAGGAATTTTCACTTTAACATGGCGGTGTCCTAAAAGGGGGTTAATTGGAACCTTTTTGACACTTTTTTACAGGTCAATGAAATACCCTAAATGGATACATTTTATTTTGATTAAAATAATGCCTATCGCAGATATTGTCCCGAGTGAACCATGTCAATATGATAGATCCATTTCAAGAAAAGTAATAAAACCTAATAAAATCACGCACAAAATCCAATCACAAGACTAGTTTTGTGTCAATTACCATTTTTCTGGAGTAACTACACTTTTAACACATCTCACAATTCGTTAAATAATATTACAGTATTGTGATCACTGGACACGGAATAAATGTTTTAAGAAAAATTGACCACAAGCATTTTTATTTGGCCTCCATGTTCACCGGATTTACCAGCTCCTGACTGTTTTTTTGGATATTTGAAACAAAAAAGAATGTCTGTTAACATGCCAAGAAACATCCTTCAGCTAAAAACTAACATTTAAAATAAAAACATAGTCATTACACCCGAAATTTTGCGAAAATTTATGGAAAATATGTAAAAAGGAGCACGTTTGTGCGAAACAGAAATTGGCGACCACTTGCAGAATATAACCAATTAGCAGAAATAATTTACTATCGCATGAATAAAAAAAAAAATTTTAAGTATCTATTATAAACTGAATTCGAAATTCGAGTAAAGTCGAAATAGCTGATCGAACGAATTTTCATTTGGTATTGTGGCGCACTTTCGAAAAAAGCACTTTTGTGAATTTTACTGATTTGGTTTATTCACAGTAGTACATTTCTATCAGCTGACTTTTTAAAGAAAACATTTCTGTTTACAAATTCCAAAAATAAAACAAAAATTTAATATGACCACGACGGAATTATGATTCTATGATTAGTCTGAGGCAAATGAACGCTTACTGGAAATGAACAGCAGCAAAAATAGGTTGAGGAATATTTTCAACATATTGAAAAGCAGACCCAACCATACATGTTTAAATTGACAACAGTTTTATGCTCAATGAAGGGTTTGTACCAACTAAGCCTCGAAAATTAAGCAGCCTGATCTTTAATGCAAATTTATTTTGCCAAAAAATTATTATTTTTTTATTTACAGCATCGAAAACAAAATTACTTTCGTTAAAAAGTTCTACACGCAAGGAAATTTTTGACAGTTCTAGAACAATGAAAATCACTTGATTTGCAGAACACCAAAATATCCTCCCGTCATTTCAGAACATGCCAGATAAATGACTCTTAAAAAGGTTCTCATGTAGGGTACCATTTTCCCCCGACGAAAATATTTTTTTGTTCTTTAATATCAGAAAATATGCAGAGAAATCAAAAAAGACTTATATCGTTAATTTAAAAAAATGCTGACTGGGAAATTACTGACAGAGTTGCCACCAAAATGTAAAAAAGGAAGCAAATTTTAAAAAAGTAACCACAATTTGTTCTACGTACTACTACGTAGAGAGTTTTTCTTTTCCCGGAGAAGCGGGATTGATATTTCAATTTCCTAAAACTTCTCGCCCAATGCAAAACGATATAAAGCTAAGATCCCACTATCGGCTCAAATAGCACAATCTGTGACGATTTTTATCGTGCTATATCGGCGCATATTTAATAACATTGCACAATTTGTTCTTGGGTGGTCCCATTATCGTCGCACATTGTGACAATTTTTTTCGGTTCATATCGGCCAAAACTCAATTGCGACAATAATCGGCACAATGCGGTCACACTATCGTGCTATTTGGGCAAATTAAATCATATGTTTTTGTTTATTTGCTTGTTGGCAGACATAATTTTACTTTAGAAATTCGCGAAATTCTCCGTCTGAATATTCTATTATGTTTCCTAACAATTTTAAATAATATATTAATATAAAATAAAAAATGTATTTAATTTTATTCAAACTTACTGCACTTGTTCTTTTTTTGTACTTGTTGTTTTGTAAATATGTAGATGTTTACAAACCAGGGATGGCGACATCGATACAACTGCAATGTTTTGGTTAAAGCGAATTGTTTTCTTTCATTCAACAGTACAAATGTGCTATTTAAAGTTTTTATACATAAATAATAGATAAAACGTATGTAATTTTGATACAATTAAGCTCAAAAAGGTAAAATTTTAGTAGCCAGTTAGTTCAATTTAAAAATTTCGTTTTGCCATCCCTTGTATCGGCGCTGATTGGCGACTGTGATCGGCACACAAGTGGCCGATAAAAATCGGTACATTTTAAACAATTTGATTGCTCCACATTGTGCAAAAGAGTGTTCACATTATCGGCGCATCAAGGTAAATTTTGATTGTCCACAGTCAGCACAATTTCGGCACAGATTGTCGCATATTAAAAAATTATGACCGTTCATACTATCGGCACATGAAATACGACAAAAATTGGTACATTGCGCCGATAGTGGGATCTTAGCTTAAGATATTATTTATATATGAACAAAAAACAAATTACAATTCATGAGATCTTTTAAATAAGTTTGCAAATACATATGGAGTTTATATTTAAAGCAAAGCCAAACTTATTAATATAAAACCAAAAAAGCTAAATTACACAGGTCAACAATTTTTAGCCCGAGTAGATACAGTAGATACACTTTTATAAGGGTTTCATTATAGCGGTCTGCATTATACCCAAACCGTAAATAAAAAAATAATATTAGCACGACTTAATAGAATTGGGTAACCCCTACCTAAATTATGATAAAATCGGTGAAATAAGTGGCTTTTCCACAAATTTTTGGAAAAAAATTAGCAAAATGTATCTACATCTTTTTAAATTTCAACTGTTTTTGTTGTTTACCCCTTTTAATTTGTCTTGCTGCAAAGTGTAATTTAACATATTATCTAGATTTAAAGTGGATTTTAGAGACAATTAAAAAAAAAACGCTAAAAACATTGATAGTTAGACGTTGAAATTAAGGCGATAGAAAGGCAAATTTAAATGCTTTAAAATTTTTACTTAATACCTATATGGGCTGAAATCTAATTGCATCCTTAAAATAATTAAAAACGCAAAAAAGCTTACGTAAGCATTTCATTTAATATTTAAAATATATTAGTCAATTTGCTAATTAAACATTTTACCTTTTAATAATAGATTACTTTTGCAACAGCAACTTAACATAATTTTAAAAATGTTGACTTTCATAAAATATAAACAATTATTTAAATATTAATTCGTGCGTTAATTTTCCACGAAAAACAACTGAATATTAAATGACTGTCAGTCAGTCAGTACATTTGAAAAGACTTGTGGAAAAGTTAATTAATTATATTCATTTGTGCAAATACAACAAAATTTAAGTAGCATTTATTTAGTAAATGGTTTTAATTTTTTTTGGTTTTATTTAATAAAAGTAAATAAAAGACTCTGCTAAGTTTTGACTTTAATATCCCTGAATGTTGGACATGAAACAAAAAAGAAGTACTTAAGAAGACACAGAAAGCTTTAAGGTAGTTAAAACTTCATATTTTTTTTATTTTTTGCCAACATTTTTACTTCATTTAACACAGACTCAAATACACGTTCATGCAAAGAATATCTGAAAAAGCATAAAAGCAGCTGAAATATCTTCAAGATTACAATGCAAGTAAAAGAAACAAATCAATATCAAACACAGTTTTTGTTTAAACTTCAACAGTTTGGTAAATAAGGCAAAAAAGAAAAGATACTAAAACGCAGATAAAATTATAACAACAATTTATTTCCGCGAAAAAAAAATATCCAAATACAAATACGAGTACAAGTACCAGCTAAAATTTGAATTTATAAATGGTTTTTCTTTCATATTGTTTGCTCTAACAAACGAAAAGGCCTCAACTCAACAACAACAGTGAATAGAGGAAAAAATTGGCATTAAAATAAAACAAGTATTTTGAAGAAAAAAAAAAAGAACTGGCAAATGGAGAATGTACAAGTCAGCAGTTCTCTAAATGATTTTTTCAAGGACAACTAAATTATTTTATATCATTTACAAAAGTTTTCACAAGTATATTTTGGGTATGTATAGAATTTTTATACCCTTCACCACATGTGGAAAGGGTAAATATATATTGGCTCCTTTATTGCAACGTAGCCATATCTCAAAAAACCAGAAATTTGAAGTAACTTAAGCAAAAGTGCTTAAGTATTATATCTCAAACTGAACCAAAGTTACGGCAAAATATATCTTATTAAATCAGTACGTAAAGATACATTTTGAAAACTTGAATCGCATTTTGCCAACTTTGATTTTTTTGAGATATGACTAAGTTGCAATAAAGGAGCGATATATAGATGTTTGTTGTTACGTAAACAGGTCTAAAGTAATAAAAACTAGGGACATCGAACGGTTATTATTCTACCGGTTTTAACCGGTTATTTTAGTTTTGCGCAATGCGGTTATTTTTAAAGGTCCATTTTTCGAATATCGAATAAACCGGTTAATTTTGTATAATAAACCGGTTGTTTAATGTAACCAAACTGCGCAACAAACAAGCATTACCACCAGCTAATTTGCATGAGCATCGCAAACTAATCACAGATGGGCATCAGATTCAACGCAGTGATGCATTTTCGACCAGCCCCAATACTTTACTAAAATACACTGCCAAAAATGAATCATTGGGTGAAATATTAGCCCGTTGTGTTGCCGTGCCCGTTAAGGCATTAAAAAATCTTAAGTACTCTAGCATATCTTCATGATTAAAACTACAATATTTCGGCAAAATCAACGATATTGGAAAATTCACCAGTTGTATTTAATAAAGCCCCAATAACTAAATAACGAAATTAAAGAAATAATTATTATCGATGAATTTTATACAAAAATATGTTCACATATCTTTTCCTTTCTATTACTACGTTTGTACGCACCACTTATTCGCAAATAAATATATTGCGAGTAGAGAAGATTGCCGCATAAACAGTGAATACAATTTTTATTTGCAAATACTAACTCACGAAAACAATTCCTGATTAACGACACTAGTTGCAAATAAGATTTAAAGCATTGCCACACTTTTAACCGTTTTACTTTTTATTTCGATGTGGCACATTCTTATTTTGACCCCAAGTCATAAATATTCGATTTTTGTGTTTTTTTTTGGTTTTATGAATAAAACCGGTTATTTTTTAAATGCTTAACTTAAAACCGGTTTTTTTTATATAGCAACTATTCGAAATATTTTAAAACCGGTTTTGGCAAAAAGTCGCATAATCGATCTCCTTAATGAAAACTTATTTTGAATTTTTGATTGGACTCAACTCAATTTTTATGGTATCATTTGGTATCAATAACTAAAGTCTAGCACAACTGCTTCTAATCGTAATCATCTGCTCTTCAGGAAAAAGTCTATGAAATACACCAAAAAAATCATTTTCAATTTAATATTACGAAAAACTACAGCCTTTGACTTAAGACCTTTATGCCTATCGTCCAAGGTATAAGTTTGTAATTCCGTTTGTAATTTCAACAATATTGATCTTAAGCCCTTTAAAGTATATTTAGTTGTATGTTGGGTCAAAATGATTAGCGAAGTTAATTAACCGATGTTCGTCTCTCCCTATTTGCGTGTATATTTGTTTATTCTACACTTAAAGAAAATGATGTGAATACAAATTTATTCAAAAATAACTCAGTTGTTAAAAAAAGAAGCTCAAAACTCGTACTTTAAAGAAATTAATAAATATTTATGCCCACACCACAATATTGGAGAGGGTTTTATGCTTTTGTGCTGATGTGTGTTACACCTTAAGATATTGAGCCAACTTAAAGTATACCGATCGACTCAGACTTAGCAAACCTTGCCATGGGAAAGCTACGTCATATAACGGGAAAACATGTGCATGGCGCAATCGTGTTCTCTACCATTCTTGGTTTATATTATATTTTTACATTCTCTTGTAAAGTTGCAATTATATGAGTTAGAGCTTTTTAACATGAGACCAACGAAATGCAAAATATCGAAACTCTGTAGTGAAGTTCAGTGTTTGATGCAAATGGTTTTGCAATAGCTCAAATGCACAATATTGCACAATATTTTGTTTGTAATCTAACAACAAAAAACACAGAATTGCAATTGTCACATCATTGCTTTTGCGCAATACTAAAACTATATCGGTTTTTTTGCTACGTGCATTGCGTTCGCACCTCTGATACTCGAACAGGTGACATTTGTAAACAGTAATTTAGAACCGTCAAGCAAATCTACTAATGCTTTGATAATATTTTATTTGCACACCTTTATTCAATTTTCACGACCGATAATTCTGTATATCAGCTGTTGCCTAATTTGCATTGAGCATTACAAGTTTACTTAACATATCGTTCTCTGCCAATGACAAAATTATTGCAATAACAAACAGTTGCAACCTAAAACGCAGCAAATACTGAACACCACGTGTGAATTTTGTTGTTAGATTTAACAAAAGAGCTACGAAATTTTGTATTTGCTCTTTCGCAAAACCATTTGCACTAAGGTCTGTGTTCATACGGCTCTTTTCTTATTGACAAGATTCTTCCTTTTTCTTCTTTGAACATGAATTGGCATTCAAATGATTCATGTCATGTTGACGACATGTTTTTTATGTTGTATAGTCGTGCGTTTGCATGTGTGCTTTTTTGATATTGAAAACAATAACAAAATTAAACAACGAATGAAAAAGCAAAACGTAAAGACAGTACAGGCATTTGTGTACTCGTTTCTTTTCCCCTCGCCCCTCTCGCCTATAAAGTAGCAATCTTTTCAATAAGAAAAGAGCCGTATGAACACAGACTAGCAGTAAACTACGCTACTGTTTAAGAACCTCTGCAATATTTGTAAAATTATACAAACTACATATTGGTTTCATGTTCTTTTGACTTTTCAATTAAGCTTTATCTTCGATTAGACATGCCTCAGTCTATATTTCCTGGCAAGATACGCACATAAATACTTACTAGGGATGCCAGTTCTGATCCCGAAAATCCCAGTGGGAGTTTAAGTCCGAATACCGGGATTTAAATTTCTTAATCTCAAGATTTTAGAGGTTCAGTCAATCCCAAAAGGGTTTCCTAAATTGTTTTGTTGTCATTTATCATAACTTAATTGATCTTTTTTATTTTTTGATTAACTTTGTCATTGAAAACGAAAAAAAGAATATAAAGTTTGTTATCCTTTAAAATGCGTGGAAAAATTATAAAGAAATTTTAATGTGAAAATCGCTAAAATAATTAGAGTAGAAAATTAATTAAAGAAAAAAATGTCTCTCGAAATTCACAAAACCAAAAGCTTCACTGCTGGTACAAAATGCAAAATGAAAACTTAATTCGTTATAGATTTGGGCATATTTAAGGGTCTTCCGAGAGTGCGCGATATTTAGTATAGTAATTTGTACACTACATAATTCCTACCACTCGTGTGGTAGTGGTTACAAGTATCGGTTTCTGTTAAAATACGATTTTTATGGTTAACTAAATAAATTAATTTTGAGTTTAGATTTTTATTATTCATCTAAATTCATTTGAATCAACTATAGATTTTCTGTTAATTATTTTTTTATTGAATTTGATTTGTTTGGAATCGCACATGTTTTTGATCATATTTTTATTTTAATAAACCATTAAATAAGAAACAATCACAATCTTCGAATTTTACTTCCATAGTGACATAACTCGAAAAAATTCCTTTCGAGATATAAGCGTTTAACGGGGAAAGTATAAGAAAAATAAAGATGAATTTTATACACAAAATAAAGGAAAACATACCGAAATATTCTGCATCACTAGCTCGAAAATTGCATTTGTATTGAAGTAAATGAGGGATATGTAATCCTTTTGGTGAACGGTGCAAAATTAACAAATTGTTTGCTTCTATAATAGCAGATTAACATCAATTTTTTATTTTTTTTCGTTAATGTGTAAAATAGGTGCAATTATAAAACTTTTTTTGCAAACCTCTTTGAAAGACTTTTTTTAAATATCTTTAAAACGCATTTATCTTTAAATTTTCAAAAAACCGAAATCCTGAAAAACCCCGATATCCCGAAAAATCAATCAAATCCCGGAATTCGCGGAAACCAGTACCTTTTGGCATCCCTAATACTTACTAATACATAAAAAGTTTTGTTATTCTTGAATGATAAATATACCGTTATAAATTTTTGGATTTTTATTATTATTAAACTTATTCAAGAATGTTGAAAACTTGTGCCACTATATATTTTATTTAATTTTATTCCTTTTTTCAATACTTTTTTTCGTCTTTTTGAATTGTGTTTCTTTGAGAGAAATGAGAAATCATGAAAACATTTTTCCAGCTTTACTTTATTTTAGTTTAAATAATTCAAGGTTTTATATTTAAGTCAAACAAAAAGCGTCGGTGGAAAAAATAAAGCAAAATGTTTTAAATTATAAACCCCAAAAAAGGATATTTTTTCTTCTCTCTTTTTCTTTGCTATAAAAGCAGGAAAGCAAAACAAAATATGCACATTTTAAATTGTATTTTCCTCATTTTAGATTTATTTTGTTGATTTTGTTGTTGTTGTTGTTGTTAGTGGTGTTGCTGATGGTGGTAGTATATAAAATAAAATATATACAAACATATTATACAACTTTTATAAACTTTTTTTTTTTATTTTAGCAACTATTTCAACTATGCCTGACAAAATTTATTTTAAAATGGAGAAAACACTTAAAGCAGCAGCATCACCCACCGCCAGCGTTGTCCCCCTCATGAACACTTTGAAATGCATTTCATTAAAATACAAGTGTGTTCTTAAAAAAAATATATATGTTAAATACAATTTTTTGCGTTATCTCTTAGAATTCACCAACTCATGCGACGACCCCATAAATCAAAATGTTATTATTTTATCTCTCCAGTTTTTTGTGGCCTTTTTGGTTAGATTTTATTTTTATATGTAAATTTTGAGAATTTATTATATTTAAATTAAATTGTCTGCCATGATGTCTACATTTTTGTCAAAAATCCACACATTTATTATCACAAATAGTGCGACTGTCAGCAAGAAGTCAGATTGAATTCTTTTGCAGAAGTTTTTTCCTAAACGACAAACGGTCTTGTCAAAAACTGTTCTCATCCATACCAAATCCTTTTGTTGTTTTTTTCTTCAGACTTTTGCAAATGTACACCAATTGAAATTGATAAAAGTTTTAAGTTTTTAATTAAAAACTCTGTGTAACAGCGAACCAAAAAGACAAATATGTCAAATTAAAACACAAGTAAGAAAGTATGGTAGGTCAAACTCGATTATAAAGTACCCCACACCACAATATTGGCAAAGAAATTTCGGAGCTCATGGACACTAATGGACCTACCAGAACAAGATAAGGCTGTGAGGTAAAAATTTATATGCGATTTTTTGTGGCGAATATTATCTAGAGCTATGCAAGATTTTTTTATTTAGAGACGGTGTTTATTTGGGACTTCTGGATTTTCGGGCTGAATTTAATCCAAATATCAACATAATTGGATAGTTTATAAGGACAAAGACTTTATTTCGAAAAGAAGTTTTTAGGGGGGATATGTGAAATTATTGGCCGATATAGAACATTTTTAAATAGGCCGAATTTATAAATTTGTCCCCAAAATTCAGTTCGGTCTGGAGCCAATATTTCTAAGTGTTACACACATCAGTACAAACACATAATACCCTTCCCACTTATTGTGGTGTAGGGCATAAGCTTAAACGAACATTCATTACATGAATTCTTTAATTAATTTTTTTTAATAAATAAACTCAAAAGTTTAAAATATTTTCACTTGAAAAAAGATTAAAAGCATTAAAAAATTGGTGTGAATTTTTTAATTTAATGGAAATGATGAATGGCCAATAGCGAATTAAAATAAAAGCGCTTTAACTTTTGAAAAATTTGGTAATTTTCTACTTTATAAATAATAATTTAAGAAAGATATTTTCAGCTTATCACATTTTAAGCGGATTTGTGCGCTGAAGTTTTTTCCAAGGTTTAAAAAACTGCAGTCGAAACCAAAAACTGTCGAACAAAAACGATTTTTAAGTTAATTTAACAGCGACTGTTTACATTTTATGAATCAGAAGTAAAAGCAACATTTTTTTTTACCAATGACAAATGAAGCAGTGAAAGAAATTACAGTTTTCTACTCTGACTTCAGTTTTTTAAACGCTGTTATTTTCGTATTATAAACGAAACCATTGTCTATACTATGAAACAACTATGTTGTTTTTGCAATTTATTAAAACCAACCCATTTTTTTTTGTTTTTTTGTTGCTAAATTTATGTTATAGGTTATAAAAAAAATATATTTCAAAGGAGCTTTTCTCATAAATTATAAATTGAAAAAAAGAGAGACAAAGAAACCCATTCTTAAGCTGATTGTGGCAGTTATTATTTAAAAAAAACCCGTTTATTTAATGAAACTTAAGTTTTAAGTCTTATTTCTTGCATATATTATAAATTTTTATATTTAGCAAAAATAAATGGCTCCTATTATCATGTGCATTCGACCAACGATTTTCACTGGCTATTGAACATCGACTACACTGTGCTCGAATTTCACACTTTTTCTGTCAAGCGTTTTTTAGGTTGGCTTTTGTTTTTGAGATATACCGTTAGTTCAAAAATGGAGAAGGTTGCAAAACATATATACATATATTCGCGTATGTTAGGTCTAAAAAAAATACTTTATTTGCAAAAGAAATTTGCATAAGAGTTCAGGCTGTACAAATAAAACGGGATGAAATCTCGCTTAAGACCACCCTTAACAATATTTCCTCTTGCCGCTATATAATTGTTTTTTATCCATGTTGGGAAGTATCGTGGAATATACATAACTTAGTTCCCATAAGTAAAAGGTATACACTCGCTTACACATTTGGTTGCACACTCAAAATAAAATAAAAGCTGTTTAAAGGTTGTGAATCACAAATTTTGAAAATTTTTTTTTTCTTTTTTAATTTAAATTAACAAATAAAATTAAAGTTTAAGCAATTTAATTATTTGTATTATAAAATAAAATTAAATAAATAAAATAAAAACAATTTTTTTTGATGTAAAATAAACTATTGTTTTTTCTCAAAGTTGCCGTGAAGAATTACAATAAATTAATCCCTCATTGATCTAAAGGGAAAATTTATTAGAAAAAATAAATTTATATTTGCGGAAAATTAAATCAACTGGTTGATAATTGTTAATATGACTCTCTCATAAATTACGAAATAAACGTTAGCCAATCAATGAGAAAATTGGTAATAAAAATTTATAATAAACAAAGTAAATTTTCTGTAATTTTATGTCTATATGAAATTAACCAAGTCCCTAATAAGATTAGGCCCTATAGAAGGGAATACGTAGGTAATTCCCAAATGATCTTATTTCATTATTGTAAATAAAAGTAGAATATTATGCTACTTATATAATTTTATGGTCCCAACAATATTTCAAAGAATTGAAACGTGATACTAGGCATCCATATCTAGTGCTATACCCATATAGCCCCAACACTTTTAAAATTCTTCTTAATTAATGCAAATTTACTAGACATCCATATCTAGTGCTATACCCAAATAGCCCCAACACTTAAAATTCTTCTTAAAGCAAAACTACTAGAAGTTCACGACCATTATCAACTTTATATTACTTTTCACTTGAGACTAGATTGTCAATATCTAGTGCTAATTTATAGCCCCTTATCGAATTTATACTAATTCTCATTTTTAAACTCGGTTAGCAATATCTAGTGCTAATTATATCCCCTATTTCTTGAAAATTATACCAACTGGGGAATCAGTAATTATCTTTAAATTTAACCTAGATGAGAGACATCTAGTGCTACTTAGTAGCCCCTAAACCTATAGAAATATTACAGTCTGGAAAATACAAAGATAATATCATAATATCGATCGCCTGCCATTCCCTTATAAAGAGGCTCACTGAAATTTAGTCACCTTTGAAAATTTTTCTCTGTTTCTCGTTATCCACAAAAATGACGTCAACAAACGAAGCATCTAGCGTGGCTTTTAACCCTTTATATAGGGAACAATTCCTGTTTGATTGTGGGAATTTACTGCAATTGTGTGATACATTAAATAATACCCCAGTTGGGGATCACAATGAGTCCATACTTGAGCTAAAATAAAGGGAGCTAGATTCAGAATGGGTGAATGTAAAAGATTCCTATAGGAAACTAATGCTATCCCAGGATGGATCAGTCGATACAGAAAGTAAGACACAAGCTAAAGAGGAATATAATACGTGTTCAGAAGCTTATTTTCACTCTAGTTCTCAAGTCAATGATTTGCTAAAAATAAGTCGAATTGAGAGTTCCCGAATCCCAGCGTTTCAATCGACAGCTCACTATTCTCACTAGAATCAGAACTTAACCCATGATAGCTCAATCAGTTGCATAAAACTGCCACCATGTGATACTGAGATTTTTATAAGCAGTTATGAACAATGGCCATCATTTCGTGACATGTTCACGGCCGTGTACATAAACCACCCAAAGCTTACTCCAGTCACTAAACTCTATCACCTGAGAAACAAAACAAGGGGTGAAGCCGGTGCAATTGTAAAAAGATACCCCCTTTCAAATAACAATTTTGAAATAGCGTGGGATGCGCTTAGAACCCGGTATGAAAACAAAAGAGTATTGGTTGACAACCAGATAAAAATCCTCTTTGACATACCCGCGGCAAAAAATGAAGATAGCGAATCAATTAGAAGAATTCAATCTTCAGTTAATGATTCCCTGGCAACTCTCAGAACGCTAGGCGTCGACGTGGAGAGCTGTGACCCTATTATGATTCGACTCATCTCAACTAAATTGCCACACGTAACACTTTCGTTATGGGAGCAATCCCTCACTTCACCACGTGAACTTCCCAAGTGGACCCAAATGTCCCAATTCCTTGTGGACAGGTATGAGGCAGTAGAACGTCTCAATAGCATAAAAACTACTAAAGATTGTTTCACACTAAAAGAGACATCCAACCCTGACATACGTACATACTTATCGCAGGACAACTTAAGTTTGTCATGCAAATTGTGTAAAGAAAATCACCCACTGAGAATATAGCCCAGGTGATATTTTAAGGGATTATCTCTTAACCAAAACAACCAAAAGGTAAATAATAATACATATGTTGAGCTCAATTGGCAAATTAAATTCCATTTGCATCAATAGAAAAGAAATTAATCCTCATTTATTTATTTTCTCTACCCTACAATTATAATCATTCCATTGAGTGATTATAATTACAACTCCTCAGTAAACAATCATAACGCTCATAGTGCCCTGCAGTTCTGCAACATAAACTGAGGTTTTGTTTAAAGTTCTGTGTGCCTCCTTATCACAGAACTACATTTGGCAAATTTAATTTTTTTAAACGTCTATTTTAATGCTAATTTGAAGTCCAGGTTGGTAATGGACTGTTTTGCGCCCCTGAACGATATGGGGAAACGCAACGACTTGAGGGCCATGTTTTTTTCTTCTTTAGTGTCTCTGCTGGTTACATAAGGGGGACGCTCCGAACTTTGTCTGAACTTGGTCCGAACATGAATTCTTTAACACTTGGATGACGGTCTCTGGGTTAAGACAGTCCTGAAAATTTGTGGCCCTAGCCCGTGGCAGGGCGAGTAGGCTACTTCTACTTAGGAAGGGGGAACTCAGGCTGATTGTTGGACTGTTTACGGAGCACTGTGGTCTCAGATACCATCAGTTTATTTGGGGCAATGTTAATACCAAGTTATGCAGATCTTGTGGGGTTGATGACGAGACGTCAGAACATCGGCTCTGCTGCTGTCCCGCCTTGGGGACTTCTAAGCGGAAATTGAATACGATGAGCCCAGCTGAAATATTTGATCTTCCACCAGGCAGGGTAATTGGCTTCGTACGTAGCCTGAACCTGGCGTGGTGAGATATACAAGCTGCACAAAAGATCCTCTGGGACGCGGTGCTTTTGACCTTCTATTTATACATTCATAAGGCTAAGTTGGCACGACCCTTTCCTTGTTGCCAATTTAAATATATATGGGATTGACTTACGAAGTTGTTTTATCAACCAATATCTTGAAAGTATTCCTCAGCTTTTTTTGCTTCGAACTATAATTCCGTCGTGGTCATATTTATATAATTACTAATGAAAGCGTGCAAGAGTATCCCCCTCTATGGATGCGTGAATTGGGGTACGACTTTACAAGCACTGAGAATTGCATCGTCAAACCGTATGGTGTCAGAATCGGCCGAACAATTTGATCCCTATAGATCTGCAGGTAAAAGAAGGCAAGGAAGTTTTTATGGCAGAACCGACAAGCGAGCCAAATTAACAATAAAACGATGAAGGTAGATAGCCTGCGAAAGTTACAAAAACGGTGGGATGGCTAGAGCAAGGGAAGATGAACGTCAAAGCTTATTCCCGATATAGAGAGGAGAATAAAGACGAATGGTTACAATACCATTCATCTTTATAACATAACCAGTGATGCCAACAGTAGCGAATTTTCCCTTTTTGTAGGGATTTTTTCGGACAGATGTTTTATTTTAAGGAAAATGTAGGGTATTTTCAAAATATTATTTCATTTTCAATATATATATATATATATATATATATATATATATATATATATTTGCATTCGCACTCACATTCGCTAAAATGAATGCGAATATTAAAAGCGAATATCTAATTAATGAAATTTTTACTTAGAAATTAATTTGTAAAAAAACACACCTTCTTAACTAGGAGAAATAAAACAATATAATTTTGAATTTTCAAATAATCTCTAATGAAAACTTTTTAGGATAAGGGAGGATATATTTTTAAAAGAAAATTTTTTTTATATTTTAGTTCAGGGGAACTGAAGAAAATATTTTTTTTAAATTTTGCAGAGCCTTCCCTTTTATTTGGTATTAAGTTTACTAAACGTTATTAAAAATAAGTATTCTTGAAAAAGATTAACCCTCTAATGCCAAGTTTTAGAATAAATGGGAATATATTATGAAAACTATTTTTTTATGGTATTTTTGGGCCTCTGAATTCAAGAAAAATATTTTTAAGCCCGTACGATGAGTCGTTTACGTTCCAGGTGAGAAAACATCTAGGAGTACCTTGAGGCACCCTTGGGTATCTAGTAATAAAAACACATTTAAATTTTGAGAATTCGGTTTGTTAGTTTGTATTGAAAATAAAAAGTAATGAAACATATTCAAAATATTTGATTTTGTTTATGATAATTAAAAAAAACAATTTTATTATTTGAGCATCATGAATGAAGTTTGCACTTTGAACAAAAGCATTGTGTTCGAGATTGTTTATAATGCTTTAAGAGCTTTTAGGAGCTTTCGAAGCTTCTACAAATATTTTTGTAGATCTTTAAGCAATTGTAAAAAAATGGAAATTAATAAAAATTAGTTATATATTGGGCGTCAGTATAAATTTTGTAAAGCATGCCTTGAGGCACTCTTAGGCATTAGAGGGTTAAGCTCTTACAAAAGGACAAACGACGAGGAAATAAAAAATCAAATACGAAGTTTGATAATGTTTCGTCTTTAGATTAAAGGATATATAGTGGAGTGTCTGCCAAAAAGCAAAAATTAAATTTGTCACACATTGTTATTTTTGAAATTGAATTTTATACATATATATATATTTATTTTTGGTTTTTCTTGCTGTTAATAAACGCTTTTATTACAATATTTTCAAACTGTTAATAAAATAGGTACTTATTTGTTTACCTGTTGCTTAAAACAATAAATTTTTAACGTAGGGAAAAATTGTTTAATTGTAGGGAAAAAGGGATTTTTTCTTAGACACGTAGGGATTTTTTGAAATTTCTCCTGGCATCACTGAACGGCACACAGTCGCTCTCAGGTCACGGTTACTTAAGGAAATATGTTTACAAAATGAATAAATGCAGTTCACCATACTGCATCTACGAAGGAAATGGTAACATTGACGATGCAGAGCTTACGTTCTTCCAGTCAGACCGATGCAACAACGAGCGGAAGGGTGTGATTCTGAGAGTAGAAACTATAATGCCAGAAAACATTATAAAGAAGATGATGGACCAGGAAGAGAACTGGCTTATTTTTATGAAAAAGAACTCAATGAAACATAAATAGCGGGCTTGGATGCAAGCAACAACGTTGATGGGGAAAAATAGCTACAAAGGACCTCGAAGAAATTGGAAAGCGATCCCGAGCTGGTGACTAAGCCAAAGCTTTGTCGATACAGTCGAAAATCGATTGAAGTTTATAATAGGCACACACAGAAAAAAATATCAATGTTTAATTGACATGGCGCAATGTTGATTAAAAATCTGCAAAAGTATGGACTTTATTTAAAATTATGTATCTCGGTTTCATGTTTATTTTAAATGGAAAATGTTAAAATAAAATTGTTCAATATTAAAACCATAAAAACCTCTTTGACCTGTATTGTATAGAAACAATAACAACACTATAAA
The DNA here is from genome assembly GCA_963931875.1 of Pollenia griseotomentosa. Lineage (NCBI taxonomy): Eukaryota > Metazoa > Arthropoda > Insecta > Diptera > Polleniidae > Pollenia > Pollenia griseotomentosa. Next base: position 147,399,190 of record OZ007563.1, read on the forward strand.
AAGAAATACATAATTTTTTTTATTTTCATCTTTCAAATTATTTAAAAAAAGAAAAAAAATTCCCGTATTCTTTTTGTTAAAATTATTTAGTTAAATAGTACATCAAATTTGCAAAGTAGAATGATGACAAAAATCATGTCGGGCCATTCTGCTGGTGTCTTTTAATGGTGAGTGCTTCTGTGAACAAAGGGGAAAACAAAAAAGTGAAACATGTGTTACAGGAAAATAAATAATTATATTCTCTCTCTCTCTGGTTCTACGGATAAGTGTTTACAATGTTTCTCAAATTAATGCATATGTTGTTTCTGAAGCTTCGTCTCAAGGTTATTTCAAGCTCAAACCAATTCGATTAAATTAACATCAATTATAGTTATTTTAAAAGAAAATAATGTTGTTCGCAAGTTATTGTAAAATCATTTTTATATTGATTTTTTTCTGTTATTTAATTAAGCGCTCGCAAATATTAAGCCAATTCAAAGCAAGCCTTTATATTGTGCTATATATATTTAATTTTATTTTGTAGTTGTTTTACTTTTTCGTATGAAAATTACTAACGAAAACTATAAAACTATTTCGAATACAATACAAAATACAAAAATACAACGATATGACACTGGTTAAATTGTTGTCCTTCCCAATAAGCCATTTTGCTGGAAATCAAGTACAAAGCAATTGGTATGCAAGTTCGAATTCCAAGTTTCAAGGGTTCAGATATACTTTTGTTATAATTTATTTCAATAGCATTCTCCAGTAAAATAGGAATTTGTAATCAAGTGAATGTTAGTAAAATATGTATTAAAAATTGTATTGCTGGATCAATTATAGTATTGTCACAAAGTAATTAGTAAAACATTTTGAAACTTGAATAGCATTTAAAAATACGTTTGAACTGAAGTTTATTTCAAGTTAAATTTTAAGCACTTGAAATTTTATTTTCAAGTGCTTATTGGGTTTTATTAAACCCAATTATGATATTAAAAATTTATATTATAAAAAATGTTTTTCTTTTTAAAATAAAATCAAGTAAAAAATGTTCCTCTTTGTGGGTTAATAAAGTTTACAATGGCAAATTATATCAGTATTATTTTAAATTGAAAAAATTAACCAACCAATTTGGAATCACAGAAGACATCAAAGACTTTTCGTAATTTTTTTCCATTTAAATATTTACATATTGGACTTGCAACACAAAAAATAATTTACATATTGGACCTGCAACACAAAAAAAAAAAATATTCTGCCATTTATTTAACAAATTTGAAAAATACAACAGCAGCTAAAAAAAACAATATTTCAATCAATGTTTGCATTGATGTCAACGACAAAAAATTCAACAACGAAAAAGTGCATTAAATAATATCACCAAAAATTTTGCTCTTTTGTCTGTTTGTGTATATTTCATTTTGCAGTTTTACAAATAATCATGAAAAGTGACCATAAATATACATACATCCATGAATACGTGAGTAAATGACATTTCAAAAAAGATACATAAATTCACACAGGAATACAAAATGTACACAAAGGACACTGAAATTAAGAACAACAAAAAACGAAGAAAATAAAATATAAAAAATGCACTTTTGTTGCAAAACGTTAAGTGAGGAGCTGGTAGTGTTTATCTGGTGACTTTTTTGCGTAAATTTTTTAACACAACACCAAACAACGAAACTCTTGTTGCAGAAACATTTTGATATCGAGTGTTTGCACTTATTGCAAATAAATTATTTACCCAGAAACTGTGTGAGATGATAAAAGAAAAAGTCAACTGGCAAAAATTAAAGGCAAATTGGAAAAACTGAATTGAATTGAAACTGTTGCACACCGCAATTATATTTATTGAAAACAGTTTTGTCTTAAAAATTGCTCGCTTTAGATAATGAAATGCTCATGTCTACGGCTTATGCTTTATTAGAAATCAAACCCCATAAAAAGCTGTGAGAGTGGATGTCAATGTAGGCCATTGGTCTCTTAGGTGGTGAACTAAAATGTCTTTGCACACAGTTTAAGAAATTGTCGCTTATAAATTGCATTGCTTTGTTAACCTTTGAGACACTATGGCCTAGTGTAAGGAGCTCCTAATAGTCTCAAAGAGAGTGAACTCAAAAGCTACATACAAAGCAAGAGATAAAATAAAATTGCAATTTGTTACTGACAAATGTCATCAGTGTAGATTTATTTGTTATTAAAACTGTGAAATAAACAAAAATAAATGAAAGCAAATGCAAGGACTTTATGCAGGTTAAAACAATAGTCATCATCATCATCATCATCATTATTATATGCTGTCGTAGTTGCTCTTTCGTTTTCATATTTGCATGCGTCCTGTAGGTGGGGCACAATAGTACAAAAAACACTTAAAATGAAAACAACAAAAACTGAAAAGGTAGTTTAAAATGGGACTTGGGCAACTAGTCGAGAAAATTTTCACGGGAAAAATAATTTTTAAGATTCCCGAGAATTTGAAGACGAAAAATGTTGGAAATTTTTATACAAAATTTTATATATAAATTTTAGGTGCTCAGACGGTATTCAGTTATGTGGCACTGCCTCGGTCTTTAACATAGAAAAAATCCAGCGTTGCCAAAATAAAATTCTTCGAATCATAACAGCCACTTCCAATGTGCCATCAGTTAGGATTATGATCACGAAATATTCGGTAACATGGAATCTTAGAATTATTCCTGTTCATAAGTTACTTTTTGTTTATATTCAACATTTTTGTTTTTCGAATGCATTCTATGAGGTAAATTTCAATTTTATACAGTTGTTTATGCAATAGTCCTATTACTTCAATATTTCACATACTTTTTATTGCTTAAGAAAACTTTTGGTTAACATTGAAGCTATAGATATGTTTATATACTTTTACCGCCATATTCATAAAACACATTTCAGGTTTATAAAAGGTTTATGAAACGAATTTTCTATGAAAATTTATTCAATAAACCTTTTATAAGTCAACATTTTTTTATGAATATGGGGTTTAGGAATTATTTTTATACATAAAAAGCTTTAAAAAAATTAAATTTACCTCATAGAATACAACGAGAAATAAAAATTTTGAGTTCGGTAAAATGTTTAAAAAGGCTTGAATCATTAAGTTCGAAAAATTTTCAATGATTGTGCCCACATCCGCGTAAGGAGAAGATACGGCAGGACTTATCCGAATAGAAGAGCGCTCAGCATCATCATGATAAGGAAATTTCCGTCTGGCACTTGCAGGACATACACTTAGTTAATTAATGCTAGTTCATATTCTAAAATGTTTATGAATATTCGATATTTAAATATGAGCGTTTGTTTAATTAAATTGGTTTTATTTGCCAGTTAGTCAAGCAATACCAAATGAAAAGTTTTTGCATAAAAAATGCTTAAAGCGATGTAAAAATATAAGAAATTTTAGCATTATCATCACATTTGAGCAAATTAAAAAAAAATTAATCAACGGGTTTGGGCGACTAAATGATATTTGGCTGAATGATCCAGATAATGGCCGGAGGGAACATTGCAAAGTTCGAAACATAATAAATCAGTAGTGGTCGTGTTTTGTAAATATTGTTTAAAATTTTCCGGTTCGAGATTCCTTAGAAAGTTGTCAAATTTCAACCAACTATCGAAAGGTATAAGGCTAACTGTCGTCTATTTAAATATGTGACTTAAATCTTCGGCTACATAAGCACCAAGAGCGCATTCTTCCAGATACAGCGACAACGCTAAAAATATTAAATTAAAAGGAAAAGAAAGCAAGTTCAAATTCTTAAAAATCAACCAGGTTTTAATTAAATGGTTCCTCCATAAGGACGCCACCACAATATTATGGTTGATTCGGATCATGTTATGGTTTATTGTCTTTACCAACCGTGCTTTTAAAAGAGAGAAACATGTTGTTGTTGTTAACTAACAAGCAGAAAATAAAATGGTTGGAAGTAACCATGCATCTTAGAGCAACAAAGTACGGTTGGATTTTTAACAATGTTAGCGTTTGCAGATAATTATATTATGGTTAAACATGACCATTATATGGTCAAAATTAAGCATTAGTTGGACAAAACAATCCATAATGTGGTTAAAATAAACCATAATATGGACAAACTTTAACATAATTTGGTAAATATTAATCATATCTTGGTCAGAATTAACCATATTATTGTAAAAATGAACTACAATTTGGTCACCACTTTCCATAATTTGGTCAAAAATAACCATGTTATGGTCAGAATTAAGAATAATATGATCAATGTTAACCATACTATGGTCATTTATTTAGGCATTTTTTAATTAGCTTATTAAGTCAAGTTGTAATCTGTGTTACTGGTTTGTACTACAACTTAAGCATATGCCTTTAAGTAAATAATAAAAAGAAACAGAATGTGAGAATTTTAAGCACACCAAGCAAGTGATTGAAAAGCACTCAACTTCTGCAGAAAGCAAAACAACAAAAATTTTGTAACTTTTAAATATATTACATATTTAAAATTTAAAATTGAACATAAAATGTTTTAAAATATTAAAATTCAAATGTATGATTGTTGTCATAACATGTTCGGTGACAACCATAATACGGTTGTGGTTTTTAAATGGATGACGAATCAAAATTTGGTTGTAGCTTCCTTATGAAGAATTAATTCAACTATAACATGATTCCCTGTTACAATAATATGGTTAAGGTAGTCATAACACGTTTGAGAATAGTTTTGTTAAAAACTGCAATTTCAAAACCGTTTTCCAATTAATCGCCCACTGTGCTTGATATTGGGTGGGGTCGGCACAATGATTAAACAAACACTTTCTACTGATATAAAAAATTGCTACAAGTTAGTTTTTGTTGTTTTTCCTTACAACATGTGATAAATAATGAAAAAGTTGTGATGACTATGATGACTCCTACTTTTATTTATTTTTTGTTCTTGTGTTGCAAAAACAAAAAATGGCAATAATTTTTATTTATTTTCAAAAGTTATTAAAATTCCATAACAATTTTAACATGTTTTACCGCACCAGAAAATAAGTTAATAAATAAGTAACAATAAATGTATGTAACAGGAAAAACTACTTACGGCACTAAATGACAACTTTATATTGTTGGCAAATGATGGGGCATCATATCCATGTTTAAACATATGTTGCAACTTATAAACTGCAAGGAGAAAAGAGAAGGAAAACAAAAATAAAATTATTAATAAATTATAAAAGAAATTTCTATACAAAACTTTGTTTAAATCACAATACAAACAATTCAGTCTTATTGAATAATCTTCTTAATTAATTTTAATTAAAACTAATTGCCACCAAACAGCAGAGCAAAATAGAGCATAAAATAAAACGCTCTCCCTTTAGTAAATTATTTTACTCATCAAGCAATTGAAAACGCATTTAGTAATTGATGTTTAACTTTTGATTGTGTGTAGCAGGGAGTTCAACTCATGAAAACTCTTTTTTTACTTCACACAATTGTAATTTTAGAAATACAAAACAAAAACTACAGCAGCAACATTTTGCTCTTGTTGTCGTTCTAACAGAAACTATTTACAAGATAAACATAAATATGAATATACATAAGCCACATGAACTAAATAAATAAATAAATAAATAAAATGTTTTCGAATACCAAGTTGAGTTGCAGTGAGTTGAGTTGAGTTACTTATGATGACTGCATTTTGTAATTCGAAAATTAAAAAGAACGCCCAACACTTTTTTCCATATCATGCCTCACTTATACACACGATGTTTATTTTATAATAAAAATTCAAAGGATTTAATTCCTTAAATTGAATTTATTTGCTTCGATTTAAAACTTTAAAGTAAAACACAAATGTCCAATTTTACCAATTTTATTTAACTATCAATTCATTTTTAAAAATAGTTTTTCATATAATTTTATTTTTTTTTGACATGAAAAACCATCTTTTAACATAAATTGATATTTGAATAAATTGGTGAAATCGGCCACAAAAGAATAAAGAATAATTTTAATGATGACGATTACCTGCAAAGAAATGCAAGAATAGCTTTTAGAATACAAAATAACTGTAAAATATTGTAGTTGGCTTACAGTATAAATGACTTTGTAGTCTTACAAGTTATTTTCTGCATTACCCATGGCACCGACGACAAAAGCAAAAAAAATCTATAGATATGGTTTTGGTACTAAGTTTTGCGATTGCTTTGTGGTTGTTCCCTGTCCAGACTTGCGATTTTGGTTACAGAAATTCTTGAGTCAATTGGCAGGGGAAGCGAGAAGAGTGGGGGTAGGTACATAGTTTTATATCCTCTGCAATTCTCTTTTGTTTTGTAGTTCTCAGTTTTCAACTTGAAGTTGGCTGAAGGTTTATTTTTTTTTAACTAGAATTTCATAATATGCACACTAATGCAATTTCAAATCAGAATTTTAAAAAACTGCAGCAACAAAAATTGCAAGGTACCAAGAAGTCTTCCAACAAATAATAAAACCTTTTTGCAAGCTAGTAAACAATTTTAAATGTTGTCTGAAGCCACTTTTCTTAAAAAAATTCTTAGTTTGACGAAAAAATTTTTAGTTTAAAAAATAACTTGGAACTTATTACAAATGTATGTTTTAATGTACCCTCCAATAATTTCGATGTCCTAGGGCAGGACCATATAACCCAGCTTTGAATTACATAGGAGTAGTCTTAAAACTACTCCATGGTAAACTCATGAGGATAAGTTTTGAAGTCGTTTACAAACGAAAAAATGTCGTTAAAAAACGAAGACATGTCGTCTCACTACAAACACTTTTTAACAATGACATGGTCCATGCTTGCGTTACAATGGACAAGTCCATCCAGTAGTCCATTTTATCAAAATGGATGAGGTAGTCCAATATTATTTGCAGGGTATTTATTGCATATGTCGATCTTTAAAAAGTTAAAGAGACTCACAAGAAATCAACTTTTTGTTTAAAAGAAATACAAACAATTTTTACACCGATAAAATTTGTTCATTAATTTGTAATTGTTGGTTTTAGAAGAATTGTAGGATTTGGGATTTACGCGAAGATCTTCTAAGATATCTTCCTCATTGTCGTATTTTTAGAACGTATTGAAAAGACTCCTTTAAATTTAACATACAGTTGTTAAAACAGAAGTTTTTTACATGGGGTAGTGAGTTATCTGGAAATGAAACACTTTATATTCCAGCAAAAGGGGAAAGAAATTACAAACGAAGTTCCATCAGATCGGTTAATGCTCTATATTGAGTTTTTATTGTTTTAAATTTTATTTGAGTCTACTCGTTTTTATCACACATATGATCACACGTAGATGATTGATCTATAACATTCAACTAGTAGAAGCTTAAAGGTTATTTTGTAATATCACTTCGTTTTTAAGAAATATAAATTTTTACTCCATTAAGGCAATTAAATACTGATAAAAGCATCAAGAACCTTTAATTTTTAGATTCTGTCTAGAACAAATACAAAAATTTTTGTATTCGATAAATATAATTGAAACACCTCATGGAATCACTTCTTTCAAACTGATTTTATTACCAAATACAGTTTTTCTAACCGATATTTTTATGTTTTTAATACATTTAATACTCTGCCAATTTTAATTTTTGTTATAATGTACTTGACGAATAAAGTCAATTGACCCGTAGGCAAATTACAATGCATATTTACTATTTCTGTCTTGTATTTAGTTTCTCCATACTTAAAATGTTGACCTTTTCAGCTTGTTATGTCGTTCGACATCATCATTGTTTTACGTCATTATCATTGTCAGCGACTGTAATCATATACGAGTACATACATTTAACATTGTATGTGCAGATGCACATGAAAGTAAAGGTGCCTTTACACTATAATACTGAGTTTAACGAAATGATAAAATCAAGTAAATTGAAAACTGATAAAAATGTGAAAACAATTTGTTATAAAATTTTAAGAAATATTTCGTTCAGCCCAATTATGAATATAAATTCCCCGGGAGTTTTTCCCCTTCTCCCGTTTTTCCTATTTAAATTCAATTGTTAAATGGGGAAAAGGGAAAAAACTACCGTGGAATTTTTGTTTATAATTGGACTGATAAAGAAATTTGGTTCTTCCCATATTTTTCAATTGTTCTAAACAGTAAGATTTTTCATTTTATCAGAGTAGTATTTTTATACAAGCAAAATAAATAAAATCAGGGATGGATAATTAAAATTTTGTTCGAAAATGTTCCGTAATACTTCTTTTTAATAAATAATGCAAAATGATAAAAATAAATAAAATATTTTTAGTGCTTTCTTTTTAATTTTTTATAAAGTACACCTATTTGTTGTAAAAATAATTAAATACGGTACATAAAATGGTGTAAAAGGGGCTTAAGCCGAACATACGCATATATGTATACTAGGGATATGACTTTTTGACTTTTTTTCAAATAAAATGTTTCCTGTATCATAAAGTGATGAACTTTTACCTAAAATAATTAAAAAAGGCCAAAATACCTTTCTGGAAGCAAAAAAGGTCACCCCCAAAATAAAAATTTGATTTATAAATCAAATGATCATTTACGCGGCCTTAAGATCATTAATCTCTGTTGTTTGTTTTGATGACCCATAAATGATAATTTGATTTTCTCTTTCTCTTACTATTTGTTTACAACTTACAAACAACCTTACCCCCTCACTCACACCACTTGACAGTACCACGTACTGAGAACAAAAACAATTAGAAAAAAAACTGTTACAATTCCATGCAAGCAGAGTTTAGGCAGTTTTGATGGTTGATTTTTGCAATCAGCTTGCTGGGAATAAAGATTGCGGTAAGAAGTGAAATAATTAAGTGATATTTTTAAGTTCACTAATTTTATTTTTTTGCCTTAGAAATAAATAAACTACACTACCATATTATATACCACATTACATTCTATCATCAGTGCCAGTGTTTTGTGCTTGTGCAAATTTATTTCTATTATTTTATCATATTATACGATGTCTCACAAAAAAAGTCATACCACCGTAACAAACAACAAGGAGACTTGGACTAAAAATTTGGTGAGATTTCAGGATTCACACAGAAAAAGAGGAAACGTGGCTGTAGAAGAACATGCACTCGATACAAAATCTAGAATACCACTTCAATTGCAGATCGTAGGCAGATACCAGTTTCTTGGAGCATGTGTTAAAGGAAGAAAAGAAAGAATAGTTCAAATTTCTACGGAAATTATAAAATTGTGGGAAAATAAACTGAATTTTCCACATGTGTCTGATCAAGTGATAAGAGCAAAGCTTATGAAGGTGCTAAAGGTCTATGATGAATGTGTCAAGCGTGGAAACTATGATGTTCTTAATGAATTATTTGACATTACGAAAGTGAATGGCCAGTGGTTATCCTCGGAAGATAAACGTCTATACCACCTACAAAAAGAAAGTAAAGGACAGGTGGGGTACTCAACTGGACAAGTGGCAAGTAAAGACACCATTCACCCTTCCAAGAGAAGAAAATTCCAGTCTGGAACAGCAATACCCTCAACATCACAAGTCATGTCTCCCACAGACAGTGGTACTGAATCGGAAAACAGCAAAAGTAAGAGTGAAGATAATGAAGAAGACGACAGTGATAAAGACGATGATTTGGACACTCAGATACAAACTAGAAAGCACTACAAAAGTAAATTTGCTGTAAATATGGTTATATCAAGTGGAGTTTCCACAAAGAAAGCTGCTAAAATATGCAATGAATTATCACAACAAGGTATTGATATTCCAACTCCAAGTCAATCAGGAATTTACAAGTCCACATTTAAAGAAGCAGCTAAAATAAAAAAAGAAATGCTGGAACAACTTCAAATGGAACAGTGGTCCTTACACTTTGACGGCAAACGAATAGATGGTAACGAATATCAGGTAGTTGTACTTCAGAATGAAAGAACTGACGTGAAACTTGATGCACTGCGTTTGAAAGATGGTAAAGCGGAAACTATTTTTGAAGAAATTACCAAAGTTATTGATGAATACAATTTATGGAATTCTATTAAGATGATCATTACTGATACAACAAACGTCAATACTGGGAAAAGAAATGGAGTTGTTGTAAAGTTGCAACGTATGTTTGAATTAAAGGGTGTCACAATACCACAATTTATCGGTTGTCAGCATCATGTACTAGACAGGATTCTCCGTCTGGTGATGGACGAAGAACTTGGGGGTGATACCAAATCTCCAAACATTGAATACCCATTTGTGTCTGAACTGTTGAATAAGTATGATGAACTGAAAGATAAGTTTGTGAATGGAACTGAAGAAATTCTTGATAAATCAGGGTGGAGAGACGATATGAAGTTTTTGTACCATTTAACAAGAGTGTTCAGATTCTATGAAGAACAAAGGAACTTCCCTCTGATTCACTTTCAGAACATTCCTAACATGAGCAATGCTAGATGGAATTCAAGAGCCATTCTCGCCATTCTGGCATTCATTCTTATACCTGAAGCGAGAAGGAATTTGGAGAAGGTTTGCAGGTTCATTTCATATGAGTGGGCAGAATATTGGTTTTGTAGTCAGAAGTACAATAAGAATGACTTCAAGAATTTATCAGATGTATTGAAGCCTCACAAAAAGGCATTGCAGTCATTCAAAAATCACTGGAAGAAAGAGCCATCCGTCATGGACATACCACGAAGTAATCAGATAGCTGAACGTGCAATCAAGGTGATGCAAGACCTGTATGCTTCTTGCACAAAGAAAGAAAAACTGCAACTTCGATTCATTCTAAGTAATAAGCGCTAGACTCTTTATCAGAAGAGAGCATCATGTGACTCCTGGAGGCTTTGGGGTAATTTTGTAATAAATTTATAATTATTTATCACATAATATTTTTTGTTATATCACATCACATGTTTCATAAATAAATAAAATAACAATAGGAGTACACTTATTTTACAACATCTTCGGCCCTTAATATTGAGAAACATTTACTGCACATATTGAAAATTCGCTTTTTTGGTTTGGGGGTGACCTTTTTTCAAAATATGTTCAAATGAAAAATCAATCCATTCTTTTCACATAAAAGTTCATCGAATTACGATACAGGCATACTAGGTTGCAAAAAAGTCATATCCCTAATGTATACATACTTTTTATGTATACAATTATTATTATCAGTCATTCAACAAACATTTTATATCATCGTCGTCAACATCAATCAGTAGGTTAAATACGATTTATTCTTATTCCATTTTCAGTTTTACATTCCTTCAATTTCACTCATTAATTCGTACGTTCTTTCAACGTTTGTTCTTTTAACCATTAAATAAAAAAAAAATAAACAACTGAGAACGAACTAAAATAGCGAAATATGTGATAAAAAAAAAAATTATTCAATGTTTTTTACATTAAAAATAATAACGATGACAAACCGAAAAAAAGGAAAATTGATGAACGAGAAAACCAAACAAACGTTAAATTTTCTCTTAACGAACTTTGATTAAGCACTCAATGACCCTTGACAGACAGAAAATCGTCCGTACTTTTATGACAGGGCGTAAAAAATAAAAATAAAACTGCGTGGAAAATTGTTCGTAAGAATGCAATAAAATGTGCAAAGTACCGTTAAACTACAGTCAATAATTGAAAATTATTGGTTGTGTTTTAAGTGTTAAATACATTGAATGTCATAAAAAAATAAATGTCGCAACATGGCAGGTGTTTTTATGTTTATCCCTCAGTTGTCGTTAAATATTGACGACAGAATTAAAAATAATTACTACAATCAATGGACAAGTGCCACGGACCCTCCCATATGCTTTAATGCAGAGACGTTTAATTTTGTAGTGTTATGCGTTAATTAAATTCTTATTAATTTATGGACTCAAATATGCGCATATGCAGATTGTCGAAATGAATTAATGAAGTATTTATGGATAGATAAATTGACTTAAAAAAAAACAATCGCATGACATGATCCAAAATTTAGAGGAAGTCTTAAAATCATTTTCGACGCTTTAGTAAATATCTTTACATCACCATAGCTTCAGTTGATAACTATAACGGCTAAAACAAGGCGAATTAATTTGTTAGACGATGTTTTTTTGTTTAAATTGTTTGCTTTGATTTTATTTGCAAATTTTTGTCTAAACATTAGGACAGAAGAAAAACACTGATTAAACACTTGCTTACTACAACCAAAACCTTTGTTGCATTTGTATTGTCGTATTTGTGGTAGGTTTGCTACCACCGGTTCTCTTTTTCCCGGAATAAGATATATACGGCAACAAAGGAAGACCTACAGATGTGAAAAAGATTTACATGGATACCTGCCGTAAGGCCTACTCAATGGTGGATCTTAGCTACTGGTTAGGTTAGGTTCCATGGGCAGCCATCAGAAGACAGCTCACTTGGGTCCTCAATTGGTCCCTTTGTGATACCCGGCGCCAATGCCCATCCATTGGAGCAGTTACTCAGATGGTGTCACTGCAAGTTCCAACCACTTCGTCTTCCTAATGAAGAGAAGGAGCGATTTTAGTTCCATCCCAGACAGATCCCCCAAACAGGAAAACACCGGTCCCCCCAGGTATTCTTCCCTTATGCCCCGCAGTCCAAGGCAGTGACAGAGGAAGTGAAGCACAGTCTCCTCTTCCTCCTCGTTCTGACAACTCCTACAATAGTCGTTGAATTCCAGACCCATTCTTCCAGCATGAGTCCCCACCGGCCAGTGTCCAGTCAAAACCGATATCACCAACCTAATCTGGTTCCTGCTGAACCCAAGTAGAGAGCCAGTTCTCCGTTTATCATATCCAGGCCAAAGGATCCTGGATATCAAGCAGGTGGACTCACAGGTCGACCGCATCTGCGCTATTCTATAAGACTCGCGCTCGATGAGTAATTTACAGTGAGCTATTGGAAGACCAACAAATTGATCGATGAATACGTCATCCATGCGACCACCCTGTCTAGCCAGCCCATCTAGCTACTGGTTAACAAGCAATACGTTTGCCAGCTGCTCCTGCATGTGAGACCAACCACCACACACATGCAGCCATTTAAGTGCATAATCCGGCAGAATTAAAGCTCGCCCTATATTAAGGAGCTGCAGCTATCAAATCGCCGCTCTTTTACGAATAGCCAGCAGCTTCTGTTGAATAGTAGCAGCAAATACGGCCAATCTCTCCTCAGTATTCGAACTTTCAACAAGTGGAAAGCCCTCTTGCAGTTCAGGAGCTTCCTTCCCGCGATTTTCAGTTAAGGCCACAGCAACGAAAGCATTGTTTGTAAAGAACCATCATCCTGCGAAAAATTTATCGCATGAGAGTAGTAACTTTCTTCTCACTCCTCAACCACACTTTTCTTAATGCCCGGTCCCTCGAAAGTTAATTCATTCACCGACTCCAAGTTTTCACTTCTTGCCCACCATTTACCGCTTACCCAACAGCAAAAATATCATCTCAAACTGTAACTCATCAATAAAATGTAATTAATGTATTTCTCACAACATTTATTTGTTAAAGCACAACGATTTCTCTTTTCAAGAAAAGTACGCTCCTTGCAAAAGCAATATTTTCTTGCGAAAATCACACTTTTACACAAAAAGCATACCCTTGGGGGCCTCAACCAATAGTCAAGTCATTCTAATGCTGAAGCACTAAGAGCTACTAACCCCCGTGGGATCTCTAGTCAGCCCCGATTTCAAGAGATTAGTCAATTTTAAATTACTGCCGAATTTATGGTTTTCGTTGCTAACAGCAGAAATTTCCTTAAGATGAACCCCATAAGACCCAGGGGGAGGAAGAGCAACAATGTTGAATTTAAGGTCATATATTCTCTCAATATACCCACGACTTTTTTGGAAATTTCAATGCGCCCAAAAAGTCTGATATAAAATTTGCTTTTTTTATACTCTTGTGGTAAGAGAGTCGGCGAAGCAGAAAGTATCACTCTCATTTTTTTTTTTATTCAAAGTCTGGCAAATCCTTGCATTTTTTTTCAAATACAAATTATATTTTAAAGAATCTAACGCAGTTGAAATCCTAAGAAATAAAAAAGAGATTTTTTCACATTTACGGCCAATTTCACCAAGTTCGGTTAAAACGAACTTTCAATTAAAGTTCCAGTTACCAATATCTTTTGACAGCTATAACCGGTAGTTAATTATAGCCGAACTTGGTGAAATTGTCCTTTATTGTGCAAAAAGGGAAACGGAAAATAAAACAAGTAAGAGTGCTATATTCGGCTGTGCCGAATCTTATATACCCTTCACCATTGTGCGAGCAGAATGCAGAGCAACTAGACAGAAACAAAATAATTTTTACTTATACATACATATACTAAAAACTTCATTATAATTTAAATTTAAAAAGCGAAAACTGGTAAATATTTTTTTAAAATCGTTTAGAAACTAAAAAAAAAATTTTGTTTTATTTTGATTATAACCATTTTTTAACCGATTTGACAGAAATTATATACCGACGTATTTAAGAAGAAATTTGCCAGTTAGTTGGGTTATAAATCTTTGACGCGGAAAGATCTATGGTTCCCGAAAGTGGGTATTAAAGAAAAATTATTATTTTGGTCATAACTTTTTCGTATCTGACCCGATTTTTCCGAGTTTTTGAGAAAATATTTTTTACTAAAGATTTCCGATCTTTTGATATACAAGGTATAACCGTAGGTCATATAACAGTCCAAAAAACCAGGTTTTTATACAATTTTTGATATTTTTTGTACGGGAGGTACCACGCCGACTTCTCCGATCCCGCCCACATTTTCTCGGATGCTGTGTATTGATAAATTAAATGTGTGTACCTTATTTGAAAACATTGGCTCTTGCCGTTCGCAAGATATACAGAAATAAAAAATACAACAACAACAAGGGATTTTTGGAAAAAATTAGAGGTAGTCGTGGTTTCTTGCTCATATCTCAGCCATTTTTGGACCGATCTGGCTGAATTTCAATAGCAATAAATGGTGGACTATATGTGACATAAAAGTAGAACAACCTAGCCGCTATCATGTCTGAAGTCTCCGGAAAACACATATCAAACGTAAGACGGACAGACGGACGGACAGTCGGTCATGGTCAAATCAAGTTCTTTCCTCATAAGGACCCAGAATATATACACTTTATATGGTCTTAGATCAATATTGTAGAAATTACAAACGGAATGACAAACTTATATACACCCTTTTCCACCTGAGGTGAAGGGTATAAAAATTGGGTAAAAGTGGGTGCCATCGTAAATCATAAAATCATAGACGTAATTTTTTTTTTTTTTTTTTTTTTTTTTTTTTTTTTTGGACAAAAATGATTCGTATTTAATTACGATCATCGCTTGATGGAGACATTAAGGCATAATTTATAGAATATCTTGGCGCATTAATTGGTTTTAATCGCATTGTAGTGAAACAGCCTGTTGAATAAAAATCTTAACATTTTGTAATTTTATTACAAGATAAATACCTCGTAAACGAACATCAGACATTTTTAGGTATTTGAACTCTGGCGAACATTTTTTTTAAATTTAAACAATTCTAAAAACAAATACGATGTTGAAAATGTTTACAATTAAAAAAAAAATTATAAATGTTGCATGTTAAATTGTTGTCAGAATACATTTCAGTTTAAATTGAATTAATTGATGATTGTGTTTTTTCAGACATTGAAAGAGGGGGGAAAAAAATAAACTCTTGGTACAACTGACTTACAAATGCCATGTTCTTTTCATGTATGTTTGATTTTAGCAGAAAATTATAAAACTTTTTAATAAATATTAAGGACGTGACCAAAATGTTCTGCTCAAGTTAAAACTTTATTTTTTTGAGATTCCTTTCTTCTACACTTTAGACTTAAGAAATAGAAGAAACTCCAAAGACATCCTTAAACACGAAAAACCTTGCTTATCTATAAATTGTTTCTTAAAGCACACGAACACACACACACCTTTATAGAAGAAATTAAATGCACATATAAACTGTTAGATATCTATAACAAAAGGAAACATATTTATAGAAAAAGCCTTTGGAACAAAAGAAAAACACTTTTCAGCTAAATTTAGATGCAACTGGAATGCAGGAAAAAATAAAACAATAAATGAACTAAACAAAGAACAGAAAATGGCATACCCGTAAGCAATTCTAGGACTTGTTCTTTGGGGAAAATCATTTGACAATATCAGTTGAATTTCTAAATAAAAATAATCAGTACTATTTATATATTGACAAAATAATGAAGTTTGAAAAGCTAAAGCAAGTGACGGTTAAGACGTAACCACTATTTTGATTAAACATTTGTTTGCTTTTACGTAACGTTTGCTTGATTAAACAACAATTAACACTTTATGAACTATGTTTTACTATGACTTTTTATTATAAATACAATTTGGTAAATCTATAACAATTGTTAAAATGAAAATAAATGGCTTACAAATGTAGTGGTTACTCCTTTATTGATCAAATATTTGTTATGTGTGGCAAATCAAAATTTATTTAGTTTTCTTTAACTTTGATCAAAGGCGTCGGCTTGAAATCACTAAGCAACGCATTGGTTACAGTGGACCAACTGAATATAATAGATTGCCAGAAAGCTTAAAGACTATTCCGTTAATATCAACTTTTAAAAATAAATTAAAAGAACACTTGTTGGGAAACACAGAAATATTTCGAAGATCTTATCAAATTAATACATACAACAATTAAATTAATAAAATTAAATTAGTTAACATATCTTCTTTTCTATAATATTATAATATTTATAATTGCGGGATTCACAATGTGTGCTAACAAGTCATATCGTCATAATGTCCTAAATAATATTTTACCATTGTTTAAAAAATTTATTGTTGTGTTTCAAGCAAAATTAAAATTTTAATGCTGTGTTCATTGATTCGTCTTTAGTTACAGTAGAAATCTAAATTGTAAGCGGTTGCCCACAGCAGTCATATACATATATTTCTTGTAATTATTTTAAGACATATTATGACTTTACAACTTTATGACTACCTTGTGAATGCCCCAAATATCTTAGTGAAACAAATGTAAATAGTTGCCCTTAGCTTCTAAAAAGCCAATTCGGCGCTAAGGCAAAACGTTGTTATATTGTTATAATTAATGGAAAATAAATAAATAATAAAAACAATTAATTAAATGATCGATTAATCATGAAAACTAATAAAACTTTATGGCCCCAAATTTGCATAAAAATAAGCAGTATGTATGGAAGTGTTTCCTTAAAAAAAAAACAATTGTTTCGAAAATGTTTAAACATTTTAAAATTAATTTAAAATTTTCGTAAAGCCAACGTATAAACAGGAAACAAAAAAGGAACCGGTCAAAATACTTTTTTTAATCCTTTGGGAATTTACAATTTATTACATTTTCTTTAGAAGAAATATCTGAAGAAACTGAAAAATGGGAAAGCTTTAAAACAATATTCAAATAAAAATAAAATTAACTTTGACATAAATGTACCTAACACTCCTGAACAAAAAGTTTTCTGTAAGATAAATGAATGTTTATGTAACGTTTATATGTTCGCCCAACAAACACGGAGGTTTGATTTCCAATTGAAAATGATTTGAAATCAAACGTTTTCTCAAACGACAAACGTTTCATAATGACTTGAAAATCACAGCATTCTCAACAAAAAAGGGGAAATTATTTTCAAATTAAAAAATTCCTTTATTTTCAAGCCAGAATAACTCTATTTGATGCTGACATATATCGCACTTGTTCAACAATAGTGTATTAACTCAAAATTTTTATTTTTTCACATATTGGAAAAAATCAACGCGTAATATTCATATCTAACCGCTGTAAAATATCGTGCGATTTTTTCTACTCTTTTGTAATGAAACGGTTGGTCAAAAAATTCTTTTTCATATGCTTTTAATATAAAATTAAAATTTGTATTGCTTCTACTGAAAATGTTTAAATTTTGAGTTAATACAGTATTGTTGAACACGTGCAATATGTATTTATGTATATATGAATTTTACTCAAGGCACGAGGTAAGTTATAATAAGGAAAATTCTTATGGACAGGGTTGTTTTCAAAATTTGATGAATTTAAATTGCACTCGTGTTCGATTTCCAGAACATGGCTGATTCTTAATTTATTACACCGAAGAAGTTCTAACAAGTCTAACCTCGTATTATTCGCTCTTAGAATTACATTATTAATCATTCTGCACTGTTCACTGGGATGTGCGTTTGTGTATCTGTCTACCTTTTTCAAAAAGGTGTAGCAAGAATAAAAGCTGGAAACACAAAAAAAATAAGCCACAAAACTGTAACAACTTAAGAAGTCCTACTTATAAGCAGATCAAGAAATATTCACCAACGCCCAGGAATGAAAAGGATAAAGTGAAATTATTCAGATAAAAGTACTTTATACCCACCCGCAAACCATATCAACCAAAACATTTATGTGTAAGTAGCTAACTACACACATATATAAAAAGAGTTAAGCTTCTTTTCAAAAATTTAGAAAATAAAACTAAAAACAAAATCCTTTTAGAAATTAAGTAACTAAAATATATACTATATTGCAACCTCCTTCGGTAAGAAAGAATGAATTAATTAATTCTTTTTCCAAAAAAGAATTAAATATTGAAGAGGAATCAAGTTGGTAATTTAATTCCCTTAAACTTCTTTATTTCTTTAAGTCTTTAAGCTTTACTTCATTGAAAATTCCAACAGAATGTTGAATTCCTTTGAATGCTTGCAATTTTTCTAAATTCTACAAGTTTTTTTTAATCGATCTATTCAAGCAATTCAAACTTAAAGCAATTCAAATAAATTGGCTCATCGGAAGAAATACCTTATAACTCTATTTTAAAGCCAATCGGATGCTGCCTCGACTTCCCATATAGAGAAAATGCAAAGGCGCCAAACAAAATTCTTCGAATCACCTCATCCGTTCTCTTGTATGCAAAAAACTCGAAAATTCACAAAGACCTCAATGTGCCATCAGTTAAAATTATAATCAAAAAATATTTAATTAAAATTTTAAAAAGACTTGATTTGTAATCCACCAGCTCTAAATATTTAAAATTATGGTGGCCACATCTGCTTTAGGAGAAGAAATACAGCCAGAGTGCTAAAAAATCTTTGTAAGAGGGTACTATGATAAAAAAAAAATTTTTTCCTAGCTTTGGCAGGACGTAAACTTAAGAGCTAGCTGAATTCAGTTTTCTGTGAACCAATTCATTCTTTTAAAGGCTTTTTTGTAATTAAATGTATGTCTATAAACTTATTTCGTGTATCATCTGCATAAAAAGTAGTCCACAGGAGAAATTTTGAAGGAAAATAAAGATTTGAAAAGAGCATTTACCGTCAAAGTGTATCTTACAACTCGAAAAGAATATTGTTGTTTATATACATTATAGTTCCCTTTGTACCATCTTAAATGTCTTCTTAAAAGTGCACTATGGGGTTTAATACAAAAATAATTGTTGAAAAATTAACATGCAAAAGTTTTCTCTGCATTTCTATATCTTAAAGGTAGAAGAGGGATTTGCTATATTTATGGCTCGATGAACGGGACAAGGGGTCTACATTGGGGATCTTCATATAGGAAGGTCCTGTAGGCTTCCTGACGAATGCAGTTTATTTCACGAGGAGGCTCGAGGGATTTTGAAAGCCGTGAAACGGACAAGGGGTTATCTCAGAAAATGAATGGAGTTATTAAAATTGCTTGTGTCTTAGGGCCCCAATGGTCTATTTCATAAAGTCTAAGCTAGTGGAGGGTTGTAGACGAGATCTTAGGGAAATATTAGGAAACTACGCAGTAAGGCTATGCTAGGTACCGGGTCTCTGCAACATCACCGGCAACGAAATGGCCAATGAGTTGGCAAGACTGGGCCCGGAGGCAATCAGGCCTCCACTTGGCTAGTTGGAAGATTAGGGTGGGTTCGGAACGGGACTAGTCTGGCCTGGGGAATAAAAAGGACGGACGTTGTGGCTCAGTAGGACCGTTTCTAGTTAACTACTAGGCAGCATAAAGGCCTGCGTTAAAGTCATGATAGGTATTACCAAGGGCCACTGCACGGTAGGCAGGGTGGCGGCAATACTAGTATCTGTGTCAATATCTAGACTATAGAACATCAGGCTGAAATGGCTATGGAGTACGTTCATTGAAGAATCGGACAGGAATCGTTATGGGCCATTGTGCTGAGTAGGCTTGTTTTTCCTTCTCTTTTGATGGTAATTTCTTAATTTCTATTACTCCTCAAGGCGTCATAATAATCACCATACTGCTCTCTGGATTAGGGTGTGAAGTTTTACTTCACGCCTACCTAATACACAAAAATTAATAAGAAATACAAATTTTAAACAGTTTTTAAGAAAAAACTAAAATTTTGGTTAAAAAATCACGCACTAAAATACTCGCATAAAAAAGGGGCTTCCAAAAATTTTTCTAAAACATCAAGAACGAATTGTCTGATTTGGTTTAAAAAAGGTTCGAGCTTTTATTTCTTTTAATCCATGTCAACAGTTTACTTCAATTTGTTTATTAGTTCAATTTCACTTAAAAAACACACTTGAAAAATGTTTGAGATGTTAGTTAAACTTTATTTTATTGCCAAACCCTTTAACTTTTACTACATTCTAGAAACCGCAACATTAAACTTCTTTGCATTCAGAATTTCAATTAATTAAGTTAAGATTTTACCTTCATGAAAAGATTTATTTATCTATTTAGAACATAACATTTTGTCTCAACTAGATAATCTGGACCCATGGTGTGCTCTATAAACTTATTCCTCTTTGTTTATAGCCACTACTATTTTCTTTTCTTCGGGTGTGTAATGAAAACTGGCTGTATTTCGTACAACTTTAGTCGATGACTTTAAGTGTCTGATTCCCTTGGCCCCCCACATGAATGATAGTGCTGTGCATTGCAATTACGTGTGCTATAAAAAAGGTGTGTTTATACAATTTTTTATTTGAAATTTCTACGGGCATTTTATTTTTACTTCACAGTTGCAAAACTTTATAAAAAAATATACGAACATTTGCACAAATGCCTTTAACGTACAATTGTTTTTAAAAAGTATTTAAAAGCGCAAACACACACCGATAAGCACATTTGCAGGTGGGCATAAAGACTTGCAGTGGTGTTGGTGCATTTAAGACTCACGTACTGTGTCTGGGCCACAACAATAGAAAAATACCTGCAAATTAAGCGAAAAACAGTGTGGAATCTTTCGCACACAGTAACACAAACACACACATGTGCGGTATACGAAAGAATTGAATATAAAATACACTTCTAAAACTAGGATAACCACATCTACACACAGGCACGCATATACTTACTCACCTGCAAGTGAGTCCGTCCGTCTTACTGATATTTTGTATATAAAAAAAAGGATAAAAACGTAGAAAAAAGGAAAATGAAAAGAAGTATGTTTGTATGAAAATTAGGTCGTCACAGTTTGTTTAAGTGTGTGGAATTTATAATAATTTTCACACGTTGTAATTAAAGATAAACTGCACGTTTGCTCGCTCGTTCGTTCGTTCCTTCATTCATTTCTAGTTACTAAAATGGTGCATAAATGTCGGCATAAAGGTTTAAATGTAGTTGTATGTAGTTTTAGGGATTATGTGAATGTACTGACGTTTTTGGGTTAATATACCATCTATGGCTATAAAGTTATACACTAGTGCATGATACTGGCATAAAATACACCTGCATTAAAGGGTTTATCACAAAAAATACAACTCAATTTTTCGGTAGTAAATTTTTTGGGGCAAAACTATTATTTCTTTTGTTTTAAACTGTATAACAAAACACTTCCGGGAGTAATTAGTTAAGGGGGTTTTAATCATGTTTCTAGTTTTGCATGTTATTAAGAAAATTGTAATTTTAGTGAAATTATTATGAATAAAAATATATTAAATTTCTGTGTAATTTAGAGCACATTACCAGTGGTTATGGATAAATTATAATTGCGGGATGAAAATATGATAAAAATTAAACATTAACATTTATTTACATAAATGTATGTACCGAAAATATGATGCATTTTTATGCACAACATTTTTCAACATAAGCAAAATGTATTCTTTACATTCTTTCACAAACAAAGATGTACTGTTTGAACGTGTAGACGAAAAATACAAATGATTCACAATAGGGGAACTCAACTGAGAAAAGGGTATAAATAATAAATACTCCCAAAAATTAACAAAAAAGGCAGCAGTGAGAGTGGGAACAACAAATTCACATATTTTTACGAATGATTTGTATGTTAATTTCTTTGAAAGTATTGCAACAAAAATTCTCTGTATGCCACATGCGCCACACAAGTATATATCACACAAATTCTCGCAGACTGCACGAGGTAATTTTCAAATACCCTCACAACACTATTTAAATTGTGCGATGCATGGCATTTATCATTGCGGATGTACACAAACGTTTTGTACACACATTTGATTTCTGTTGAGTATTTTTTTTTTGAATTCCCTAAGCTGCACCCCGCGAAGTTCTTCGCTTGTCTGCACGAAAGAAACCAGAGTCTCTGGCAGGAATCGAACCTGCAACCCCAGCGCTGATAGACTAGCTCACTACCAGCTAGCCTACCGGGGCACTCATGGATTTGGTAATTGAAAAAACTTTTTAATTTTCCTAACCAAAAAAAATTAAATTTGTATTCTCGAAAGGTTTAAGTCATTTCAAAGCTAATAAAGCATGTCGGAATTAATAAAAAAAAAAAATGTTATCTTGCCTATTACAGAAAAGAAACAAAATTATTAAAAAAAATCGAATTAAAGACGATATAATTTTTACCTTGACTCATTTCGATTAAAAGCTATTTTATTATTTATTTTAGGAAATTTAAAAAAAAAAAATGTAAAAAGTTGTCCTCCAAAAAAAAAAAAATTCTCTATATAAAAGGATTTGTAAATTTTTTTTTAGAACAATAATTTACTAACGAGTAAAAGCTAGAAGCATACATTTATTCATAATCAATTAAATCCGAAACTACCAATATAAATATATATGTATATTTGTATTTTCAATAATATAAAAAAATTCTTTAAATGGGATAACCATAGAGAAACACTGATGCCCGTAATTTCTACAAAAAAAAAGCTGGTCGTGTTCGTACCTAACAGTTAAATTTACCTATTTCAGCCAACGTCTGGCCAACGTGTTTTAACCTTCAGTTTTCTTTTAAAATATGACAGCTTTTACACCATAGATTTCTATACACAGCTAGATTTCTTTTTGTAGAAATTACGAGCTTTAGATATGCAACTCCTATTTTATAAAAAACATATATATACATGTGGGGGGTTTCATGTCAAGTGACCCAATTTTGAAATCGATGTCTTCCGATTTGGATAGTCCAAGGTTAGTCCTATTGGATAGTAGTTTAGGCACAAATTTTCAACAAGATCGACCAAAAAGTTTCTGAGTTAGAGGGGGTCAAAGTTTGACATTTTAATGGCGGTCACATTGCACTCTTCCAAAAACCAGCAGCAAAATCAACAGCTGCACATAGAAACGCCAAGACAGGATTGGCAAAAGCAGAAAATAAACGCCATCAATAGGGAGAATGAAAGACTTTGTATTCGAAAATTTGCAAAACTTAAACACTTCATCACCTACAATAAATTAAGTGTAAAACTAGTTGTGATATAATAGTTATGATTATGACGTATTCATAAATTTTCAATCCAAACTATATTATTTCTATAATCAAGAAGTGACTAAGAAGCAGCAGATTCCGTATCTGTAAATTAAGAACTTTCTTTTTACTGTCATCGTGAAGTGGCTTAAATAACAACAATCGTAAGCTAATCGATAGAATAATTTTGTAGATCTTTTTTTAATTGTTGTCCTAAAAGGACTTTTTGTCGCAATGCATATAATCTGCTTAATAATGCTAGGAAATGACTGGCATTGGAAAGAACTTTATAAGTATCTTCCCTCTTAAATAGTTTTTGTTTTCCTTGTGAAAATATCAAATTATTATTAAGCACAAATTTTCACTATTATTGTCTAGGATGACGAATCAAATTGTCTTTCAAACCCGCATTATTCGGAAATGACAAAAACAAAGTAAAACTATGCTTGAACTTTTTGTACAAACACATGTACAAACAATCATTATCATTCATAGATGCCCAGTTGACCACGTCTTTAAGACATCTTTAACGACGAGTAGAAGGCAACAGTAAGTCGTAGAAGACAAACTGAGGGCAGCTCTACACAAATCGGCCACGATATTTTCATACAAATGGCGGTGAAGTCACACAAGACGAGATTAGCATTAATGTTTTTCTGGCAACTTTGTCCATGTGCTTTTTAGTAATGTTGCAGTTTTATTTCGTTTGTTTTATTTCTGTTGCATGTTATGTATTAAATTTTTTTAAGCAATTCTAAATTTGACAGTGCAGTATAAACTGCATGTTATCTATTTTTCAGACCGCGACAGCCTTCCTCAGCATGTTTTCGGTTTTAATTCGTATATGTATATAAGTATTTAAATCAACAAGACAACTTTTAAGCAGTGTTGCTCATAATGTCTCACATAGAGTTTAATAAAAGACGATTCTCTCTAAATTGACGTATAAAAAAGCTAAAGGGAAGATTAATTTTTATTTTTGTTTTCTTTTCAATGAATGCTGATATTTTGTTGCTTTTTGCTTAAAACGGAGAAGAAATAATTAAAGCCAAAGAATTTATAGTAAAAAGCGATTTAAACAACGAGTTGTTATGCGGCAATCAATACCAGCTAAAAAAATTTAAATAACCTATTGATAATAATTTTAATGCTTCTTTTCAACGTCTTCACACTGCAAAGTTTTCACTGATATAAATACATTTAGCATAAGACGTCACAAGAAGTTTGACAAACATTGCTTCAAATGTTTGACCAAACAACAAACACCCTAATTAACAATATATTTGTACAAACGTTAAATTTTGACATGCTTGCCAAGCCATTTGTGTAGTTTATTATGCCATTTAACGATAGGAGCCGAGCCGTGCATACAACATTGACGACGATATTGTCAACGGTAATCTGGCCATCTGGGTACTTAATAGTGTTAACGTATGAGTACATTAAGAGCCAAACTCTATTTAGTACAAAAAACATTTGATAAACTACAACAATAGATTCAATAACAACAACAACTTGATAGTCGACAATAAAAGGCGTCAACGATAGACAGGCTCCAACTAGACGACATCAATACCCCACAATATACACATATTTACTTACACTTCATTAAA
Organism: Pollenia griseotomentosa; assembly: GCA_963931875.1. Lineage (NCBI taxonomy): Eukaryota > Metazoa > Arthropoda > Insecta > Diptera > Polleniidae > Pollenia > Pollenia griseotomentosa. Next base: position 147,424,387 of record OZ007563.1, read on the forward strand.
CGTTAGTAAAACACTCATACACACACATGCATACATCTATAAGCTTATTGAAATTTTATGTGTAAATTACATGCATGTACTATAGTTGAGGATGTAGTAGTAAATAAAATTACTTTGCATTACGAAAAAAAAAATAGTAAAATTACTAAAAATGTCTCAAATGTCATTTAACTACCCGGGTATCAGCAACTTCAATTTCATATTTTTATTCATTTAAGCTCATGGTCACACACACACACACAAACACAGATATTTGAAAAGACATTTTGTTTTTAATAAATTCTTTTCTTTTTTTTTAAATATCAATAAATATTGGTTTTTAAATTGAGTTTTTGTCAGACTTTTTATCTTTAGGTTTTTAATTAAACAACATGAGATTAGAATTAATTAAACTTGACTATATGGGACATAATCTTGACACTTTAAAAATAAAATTTAATTCTTTATTCGTTTGTTTTTATTTTGTTCCGGTAAATTTCAAATTATTTATCTAGATTAAGAATTTTAGTAAAAGCTATTAAAAATTCTACACAAAAGATAAAGTATTACAGCCATATTCATAAAAAGTTCTTATTTTAAGCTTATAGTATGTAATAACTATTAAACGCCTTTTGTGTTTTAAACCTCTTATAAAAATTTGTATTCCTAAACGTACATTAACAGCTTTTTTACTATTAACTGTTTGTAGCGATTTTCTGTTTAAGTATGGCAGATTTCTTTATATTTTGCTGCCATTTTATTGTTAGTGATGCAGAAAAATTCTATTCGGTTTACATGATATTCTTTTTTCCATTTTTTTTTATAATTTTTTTTTAATTGTAAAAACTTTTGTTTGAACCTTTTTTAAATATACGATAAGAAAGTACTCGAATAAAAAGTTTGTTTACTTTTTATTAACATCACTATTATTACGATTTGTTTATATTATTTTATTTTTTTTTTATATTTTTGAACAATAATTTGTTGTTTTAAACAAAAAAAAAAACAACTACTTGCAATAATTTAATAAATAATTAAAGAGAATATCTGCATTTACACCTGAACATATTCATTTAAATCATATAAATTTTTTTTTAATAATTATCAATATAACTTTAAATTGGCTGTCTAAAATAAAAAAAAAATTAGTAAAATATATTTAACATGTCCGTTGTAATAAATAAAACATTATTGCCATTTTTTTTTTCTACATATTTCACAAAAATAATATCATAAAATGCAAACACCTTTTAAAATGTCATTTTATTTTTGGTTTAAAGAAGGGCAAATCCAACAATAAATTTTCTTACTTTATGTTTAGTTTATTAGACTATTTTTCGTTTATGAATACAACTTTAGCAATTTTTGCTTAAAAACGGTAAATTAATCATCAATAAGTTTTTATGAATACGGCTGTTAAACTTTAGATAAACAAGTAAGAGTCTCCGTTCGCCTAGGCAGCAGAGCTGTAAATGCATCATTCATTTTTGAATTAATTCGCGAATCATTCATGCACTGAATTAGCAAATTTTGAATTAATTCTTTCACACAAAAAAAAATGAATTGAATTAAATTTGAGTCAATTCAAACCAATTTGGTAAATATGAATTGCAATTCATTTTTAATTCAAATGAATCTGTCAAATGAATTGCAATTCGTTTCCAATCCAAATGAATTTGTAAAAGTGAATTGCAATTCATTTTACAGATTCATTTGAATTGAATTGATTTCATTAGCAATTCATTTCATTAAAGTTAAATTGATTGAAATTTGAATTGGTTTTGTATTGGAATGGAATTTTCATGTAGCGCCAGAATAGGAATTAAATTATTAGGTATATGCGAAAATCCTATCAAAATGGAAAAAATGTATTAGCTAAAATTTTTATTTTTATCAAATAGTGTGAAAATATTATTAAAAGTGTGTTTAACAACTTTTTTTAACTTTTTCAATCAAATTTTAAAGATTTTAGCAACTTTGAATCTCAACAACATTTTTTGCTGTCAAAGCAATTGGAAAATTTGTTTACTTTTTGTATTGAAAACTTCCAACTGAAATTTGATTGAATTTGATTGATTGCAACTTATTTTTGATTTCACTCATTTGAAGTAATTTTTCCAATTCCTTTGAATGAATTCAAAATCAAATCAATTCAAATGATTTTGTAAAGTGAATTGCAAATCATTTTAACAAATTCATTTGAATTGGAAACGAATTGCAATTTATTTTTCAGATTCATTTAAATTGGAAAGCGAATTAAAATTCATTTCTGCCTAATTCGTTTGAACTGATTCAAATTTCATTCAATTCTTTTTTGCTGTAAAAAGAATTAATTCAAAATTTAACGTAACGAATTAAAATCAAAAAAGAATGATTCATTTACAGCTCTGCTAGGCAGTTAGGGATTGAATTCCAGCAGAAATGTGGAACAACCTCCATAAAATTTTCAACAAATTCGATTTCTATGTCACCAAATTTCGTGAATGTCGGTCCATAATTTACCTACGGCCCCATGCTATGAACACTCTCGGAAATCATGAAAGTGTGACTAAAGGCGTAACGAATAATGCTTTTGTAGTGCAATTCTGCAGAATCTGCTTTTATAAGGCTCGACCACTTGATTTTGTAAAGATTGAAACTTAATTTATAATACGCCTTATATAAAACATACTCTTGGAAAACACTTTTCTACGTCTTAAACCGCAAATAGTAAGAAGATTCGTGAAGATAGGTCTATAATTTATCAGCTTAATAAGCCTCAAATTGCAGCAAGTTTGAATATTGTGGGGAAATTGAATTGGATAAACCAACTAAAGACTCGAGTCCGACGGAGATTAAATGAAGTTTAGAAAAAGTTTTTCTACGTAATAACCCGGGATAGCGGGATACTTGGATAATTATATTTTTCATTATTTTAACGAATAACTCATTGATTTAATAGTATGAACACTTTTTGGTTCAGTGCAATCCGTAAATAATGTTTAAAAACTGCAGTACATTTTGAAGTATTTTTTACTTTCTTACACACTTTAAATTTGTTAAACTCTATTAAATTAGTTGTTAACCCTGAAAGGTAACTCTTCATATTAGGCTTAAGGTTACTCTTCGTCGAATCGACGAACTTTTTAAAAAATAAATTCTACGAACGATTTTTAAAGTATAAAAAAAACAAAAATATGTTTTAGTTAGGCGTTTTATTAAAAAATAAAAATTTTTTTCTCTCTAAAATTCGATACGAATTTGAACTCCTTTTTTTTTGTTTTTCAAATTAATGAACTTTTTAAAACAAAAAAAAACTAAAAAGGTAAAAATAAAATTACTTTTTTCTTTTTCAGCCTTTAAAAATAATCAGTCAAATAATATAAAAGAAAAAAATATTTAGTTATTAGCCATATTTTACGCATCAGACACAACGTATAATTTTATGTTCACAACAGATGCTTTTGTGGCATATATAACATGTACTTCTCGTCATTCTGAGACGACAAATTCTATGCCCTTTTGGTCCTTTGACAACATTTTCGACGGATTCTTTTCGAAGGGTATTTGCTTTTGAATTTTTCCTTAATAAAGGCCTGCAAGGGAGGTGTCTCGAATCTGCCTCTTAAATAGGGAGCCACGAGAAATTTATGGAGATTTTTCAGATACTGTCGTCGGTTTTTGGGTTTACGATCTTTATGAAACATATTGTGAGTATATATGACGTAGCTGTTGACAAAAGTAATATTTAAAATTCCAAAAAAAGTGCACACAAAAACTTACCCGTTGTTGAGCCAGTACTAACCTTTGCATTGCAACTTTAAAAAAATAAGGATCCATCGTACGTCCACTCACTACAAGCTTACGGCATCAGCTAACGTTGTTAAAAAACAGAGCGTAATTTGAATACATATAAAAAAGTTATATGATAAAATGTAAATGAGCTTCGTCGATTCGACGAAGAGTAACTGTGCAGGTTTAATAAAAACTCTAAATTTTTACTTTGTTATTCAAGGTCTGGGTGTTGCTTCAGTTGATATCCCTTAAATATAAATAACTTGTTCTTTCGCATTCTATATTTAATTTTGATTAGGCTTTCGCTGACGTTGGTTTTTCTTTTCTTTTTGCAATCGCTAATAAATGACAAGACTTCAGACAGAAGTAATCAAATTCCATTCACAATTCACAAGTAGACAATAGAAATACACAATGAACTTTGAAAGATTAAATGTAATTTTTTGTTGTTTAAATAACTTTAAAAATCAATAAGCCTTAAGGTCTGAATGACTGACTGACATAATTCATATTTTGCACTAAATGAGCAAAATATTTAAAGAGGATTATATGGAATTTCCGTAAAACTCTTAAATGGTAAAATTATTTATAAATACACAAATTCTTAGTTTCTTTAATCGATAGAGAATATGTAAATGTCTGCATAATATAAAAATATAATGTCACACAAATTATCAGTGATAAAACGAATTAAAAGTAATTTTACATTTAATATGAAAGAAAATGTCTTTTTAATGGTTTAATTTTACTATTGAAAATAAAGATATTTTAACTTGACCTAAAGAGACCTTAATGAAATGAATTTCAAATAATTGCTTTTTTACAAAAATATATCAAGCTCTTATTTGTATATCGTCATATCGTCGACTTGCGGACGTAATAAATCATAAAAAAATTTCGATAAAAAATGGCGACTTTACATAAGAAATTCAATTGCCAAGACGACTTTATTACTTTTGACTTTGTAAAGTTTTTTGCTTTTCTTGTAAAAAAAGTGCAGTAATGTCCGTTTGCGTTTAAGGTGACGATATGTATGTATAAAAAAATAAGAGAGCAGAGCTAAAAGCACATTATACAAATATTTGATATATTACTGACGTAAGAAATATTTACATAAAACAGTCTTAATAACGATTTGCAATTATAATTATATTCTACAATGAAAAATTTAATTTATTAGTTTTTTTTTCTAAAAGTAAGGTCGATTGTTGGTAAATTAAGTGATTTTGTTTTATTCAATTAAATACTTGCCAAGTGGGTGGGTGCTGTTTTGTTGGTTTTCTTAAATTTCAAAAACAAATAGAGGTAATTTAAAATCATAATATTTGCTAAAATAAAGAGATTATCACGGATTTGCTTGTAAAAAATTTAATCACTTTGCATTTTATATATTTAAAATCAACTCAAAGACATCAAGAATTGACATTTTGAATATTTAATAATAAAATTATTTAATACTGCAATAAAAAGTGTAATATGTTGGAAAAATAAGCCAGTTCCTTACGGCGTAACCGAATTAAATAAACTCTTACAGAAGTTGAAATTTAACTTAAGAACCCAACATTTTTGAGTTCTTTAAAAAAAATATGGCTTCCAAGTTTTATCTTACAGCCCTCAAAAGTTGTATTAACTTGAATGGTTGCAAGTTTTCATTGATCTCGCCAGTTTGCATTCTTTCGTCTTTGAACATTATTCTCCTGTACTTCATTTTCGGTTTCACTTACACCTTCAGATGAAATTGAGTCTTACAAAACAATCTGCAGATTCGGACACTGTTTTCAAGACTATTTCTCTATTTCTTTCTCATTTTTATACCCTCCACCCAAACTAGTTGTGAGTAGTATACCCCCTTCTAAGTTTGTCATTCCGTGTGAAACTTTTTTATTATTCATCTCAGACCCCATAAAGTATATATATTCTGGCTCCTTGTGTTATTCTAAGTCGATTTACACGATTTACACGTTCACTTTCGAAAAACTCAAAAGAAATGAAAAAACTTGGAGTCAAATTGCTTGTCTTTATTTATTTTAGGTACGAATTCAGGATTGAAACAACTTAGAAATTCTTGAATGAAGCGCACAGTTTGTGATTAATTTTTATCGCACTTTTTCTTAAGTCATCCCAGTTCTCGAATTATTTTAAGTATGTACGGAGAACTTGAAAAGCCCGTACTTGAATCAAGCATTTGTACTTAGCGTGCTGTTGACACCACTTTGGCTTGATTTAAGTGGATTGATTTTTCTTTTCAGTGTATCCCCCATACAAACATTTTTCACAATAATGCTTATGATACGGGCCACACAACGTGGTCTAAAACAACAACAAATTTGGACTGAATACCATGTATATATCGGTGCATTTTTTACCCTATACCCTATACAAATGTCCCCCTAGAAAAATACATTTGTCACGATATCTGTCTTACGTTTGTGCTTTTTATACCTCCTTCTTAGTCGAATAAACGGCGTCCGTATTCCCGTCCATTCGGCTAGGCAGCTGTGCGTCCAAAAGGTGCTCCCTCCTTTTTCCATTTTTTTAAGTCCAAAGTTATTTGTAAAAAAATGTTTCCTAAATTTTGTAATATTTAATACAAAAAGTTGGTGGCAAACAAAGTGTGAACTTAAAACTAAGAAGTAAAACAGCCTTAATTTTGAGTTTTTGCTTCAAAATGCTTAAGAAACCATGTGCTTAAACTCGTGTTTGTTTCAATCTGACAACCACTTTACAAATATTTTGATTTTGCCCTAATTAAAAACAATTTCGCAAATTCTTTTGAAATTTTTTAAAGGGGGAAAAACCTTAAAACAAATTAATAAAGAAAGTAAACTTTATAACTATTTCATAGACTTTTACTTTCTCAAAATCTTAAAAAACTTTTGCGATTAAAGAAATGAACTAAAAGTCATTGGCTTTACTTTAGTAAAAGTTAAAAACAATTTTTTCTTAACGGAACGAAAATGCATTAATAATATAAACACTTACATCTTCCTCATCCATCCATTAAAGGAACAATCCCTAATCAAAGCTGAAATATTTATCTCAACGAAAGCAAAAAATTTTAGCTTTGCTAAATATAAATTTGTAACAATTAAATATTTATAAAAATTTTTCTTCTTAATGCTTAGAAACTCTCACTTTTGTGGTTTTCCCTATTTTTTCTGTTTTCTTCTTCAAAACATTTTAGTTTAGATAAAATTTTCTGCATCTTCTGGGGTTTAATTCCATACTTTTTGTTTTCTTTTTCTAAGTATTGCAGTATTTTTGTTTTGCTTAATGAATGTAAATTACGTTTACATCCGGTACAGATGCAAAATGTAGAAAATGGAGAATTTTATTTCACATTCATGTTGTTTTAAAACTACTCCTCCATCAGCATCATTTTCATCTTCATCATCATTATTATTACAACGACGGTAAATTTAGTTTTGCTACTTGTGTTGCATTAACAACTAAAACTCTTACACATTTATTTAAAATTTAGTACGTGCTTTTATTTTAGATTAGAAATATTTTAACATTATCCAAAAATGAGGAGCTTGTTGTTTGTGTCTTATTATTGTTACAATATTAATTCATCATCTTAAAATATACTTATATTATACATTTTTCATGAAATGAACATAAATTAATGTTTTTGTGGGAATATGTGAAAAATATTACGTGAGACAGACAGACAGACACACAAACAGACAAAAAGAGTGAGAGTGTATGTTTTAGATAATTTATGTATCATACAAACATATTTACGTACATTTATGAATATTTATAATGACATGGAAAATGTATTGAATTTTTTTTTAATTTTCTTTAAAAAGGAGGGATATAAAAAACAATACACATTTCCATGCAATAAACACAAATACTAATGCACTTTCTAATAAACATTAAAAACAAAAATAATAATACAAATTGTTGTTCAACATCGTTTTTATGGAGATATTCGATACACTTAAAGAAATATTTGTTTTTTTTTTAACATTCATTTAAAAGATTTCATTTAATACATCTGAAAAATAAAACTTTTAAAAAAAGTTGTATTCGTTAATACAAAGCAGTCCAAACGGGTGAGTACTACGGCAGCACTGGAAATTTAATACAAACAAAATCTGTTTTTATTAATTAAAAGCAGGGTTTTCAGATTTTTTTGAGCTCCATCCCCAAACCGGATGTCAGAAATCGCCAAACGTCAATTTTGTTCGGTTTTTGCCACATTTTTTTAATATAATTTTGCATCCAAAAAAAGCTGGGTCAGTACAAAATCGCCAAAAACGGAGAAAAAAAAACAAAACTGTCGCCAAAAGTAAATTTTGTTTAGTTTCTGTTATTTTTTTTTTTAAATAACATTAAATGGAAATCATATATTTAGTTAAAAAAACTTAAACACAAGTCTATAAGATCTTATACTTCAGTCTCATCGATTTCATTACTGGTGTTCTGACCTGCACACGTACTATTAGAATTAAATAGTGACTGAATATAAAATTTACTTAAAATGATAACAAAACAAAAATCATGTGAAAAAAAAGTTGCCCGATTTTTTTTTAAATTAGTAATGATAACAAAAAATTACAAACTGTAAAAAAATCGCTGAAATAATGTAAATGGTAAAAATAGCCAAGTAAATCAAAAAGTCAAAAATCGCCAGTCGCCAAATGGAAAATCCCACCGCCAAAAACGTTTCAAAATCTCTACGTTTAGCGATAAATCGCCATATATGGCCATCTGTTTCTAGATTTTGAATTAGAGATGGGAAATGTTTTGTTTTATATGCTCTTTACATATGTCTCAAAACATTTTTTATAAAAAACACCCATTCCAGTGCTGCCACCCCTAAAACAAAAAGTAGATTAGAGTGGTTCAAAATTATTCAACATCATAAAAAATTACACAAAAATACCACTAAATTAAATGTTTTATGCGACTGTTTCAAAAGGATAATCATAGCTTAGCATCGAGTAAACCAATCAACCCAGAATCAAAATCTTACTCGATCTGAACAGTTTTTCTCGGTGTTAAAAAACAGAAAGTCACTTGACAAAAACTAGCACACAGCTGATTTTTCTTAAAGCTTAATCTTATTTCGAATGCCGCGAATCCCTTTTACAGAGAGATATCTTATTAGTGTTTTTATCGCTCTAAAATTCGGCATTAAATAGTAACTATTTTATAAACCTGCCTAATTTTGTGGAAGTTTAAAATATTGAAATAAATTTTCAAGGGAAATGGATAAATTCTTGAGTTAAAGTAGTCACATAATTTTGTGTACTCTACACAGAAATGCCACATTTCCAATATTTTTAGCAAAAAGTGGCAACACTGACCCATTTTGATTTCAGTTTCTACAGCCCAATGTCAGTTCATACAGGTGACCGCAGAGAGAGTTATGAAGTTTGATATTTAGAATACATATACAGTGCAACTTCGATAGTCCGCACATGCGGCAGTCCGGTCACTCCAATAATTCGGACGCTTATACATTTCGTTGTTTTGCCATTTTTACCTCGCATGTCTTAATTTACACACGTTGATTCACATTTTGCACTGTCATTACTTCAGTTTCGATTCTTTCATTTGCAAGCGTGTTTGCCTAATTTCGTACCAAGTGCCATGTTTTTTAATAGTAAACGCAAACACAACACTAGGGTGTTCAGTCGATTAACTTTTGTTCGAATAATCGAACAATTTTTGACGATTAATTATTGGAATAATTTAAAATTGCTAATTTCGATTAAAGGAATAATCGAAGAATTTATACCGATTAATCGAATAATAATAATATATAGTATTAATGTTAAATGTATATTTTTTTTTTAAATTTAAGTCTAATAAGCAAACCAAATGTATGTGTGCGTTGGATGTTTAGTGAGTTATTTAGCTTACATTTTTGGTAAATTTTTTCAACAAAATTAAGTAATTCATTTCACAAAAGAAAAAACGACAAGGGTATGTTAACTCAAAGATTGATATTAATTTATCGAGCATGTTCTAGAATTCGAAATAAAGTGAAATTGAAATTGAGCTATAATTTAAATTCAATTACTATTTACAAAATGACCGTAGTTTTTCGTGGTTTTAAGTGTTATTTTTGCAAAAATAATAGATATTTAAGAATGAAGTAGATAAAATGAAATATTCTTATAAACTTTCATTACAGGCTCGTTTTTAAAATTTGCTCGATTTGAAATCCGCGTCATTTCGATTTCTTGAAGACGCCCGTATTTTTTAACAAAATAGTTCATGCGTTTCTCTCTTCAGAATGAGTTTGGTTTAACAATATTGTACGAAGGATAAATCTAATAATGCTTAATGCCACAGTTGTTCAAAAATGTATTAACGTTAATGTTCTTCAACAACTTTACTAATTTACCACTTACACAGAACAAAATCAAAGGGGGCTACAAGTGGTTCAATCAGTAGAGGAAATTATTTGCATAGAATGTCCGTGAAAAGTTTTGAAAAGTCCAGTTATATTGACTCTTTTAAAACGAAGTGCCCGAAAGTGAAGCAACAATTTATAAAATTTATAAAATTTCTGGACTTAGAATTATTCGATTAATCGACTAATTTGAAAATGTTATTCGTTTAATCGAATAAGTTAAAAATGCCATATATCGATTAATCGTTTAATCGAACAAAAATAAAACCCGATTAATTGAACACCCTACACAAGACCCTAAGTGGTGGTTCACATTATGTGCGTTCGTTTACTTTTCCAGTAAAATCCCAGTAAAATCCAGTAGGTGAGTAATATGAAATTCTACAAATTTATGTGTACGCGAACGCATTTCAGTAAAATCCAGTACAAATTTGTACAAATTTTGGGGTAAACGAACGCAGCTATTAAGAGGAAAAGAAATGGCATTCGTTTTTCCCTTCTCTCATAAAAGCTCAAGACGTGACGGCTTAAACTTGAAGAATGTGAACCAGCACTAACTTTTACAAAGTCTTGATGAGGGAAAAAGTTGCCGGAAAATTCTCTGTTCATAAATTAAAAAAAAAATTTGAAGATAAAACAATTTATTTCGAACCCCTGTAACATTTCCACCAAAATAATGTATTAAACCAATTTCCAAATACATATATGTACAACTTTTTTAGGGAATAGAAAAGTTATGAAAAAAGCAGAGAATCCAGAATTAGGGGAAGGGCTTTTACAAGGTTTTGTAACAAAGAAACAATCATATCCCGATTTCATCAGAAATTTTAAAAGCAAAGGCCAAATTCCTTTTATATAAAGATTGTAACGATCCATTATTGTATTGGAATGGGAAAGGGGCTACCTATTAAATTCGGCCGTGCTCGTCGTTGGGGGGGTGTGTTGTGTTCCCATATAAAAGTTTATAATAGAATAGTAAACATTTAAGAATCGGCTACAAAAACTTTACTTTAGGTAGCAATATTACTATAAATGACTAACAAAGAACTGAAAGAAAGAGAATAGAAAGAAGGTTTGGTTGGTAACTGCAGTGTAGCTCAAGGTGGAAGTCGCTACACTTATTCCATGCCCACCCACCATGCTGACATATACTAAACTGATGGTTGTCAGCCCAACAAAAAAAAATATTTAAAAACTGCTTAACTATTCATACCCTACTTCACCTTTCGCAATTAAAAGAAATAAATTCAAAACTTCATTATTAAAATCTAAATTTCTGACACAATTTTATTAATGGATGTTAAATGTATAAGTAAAAAGGGAATTATAGTTTTACATCGATATAACGGTCACCATTGAAAATATTAATTAAAAAAAATAACAACTAATTTATAAAATTAACTGTTTGATAGATTTGCAAAAATATTGATATTAACAATATAAAAAAAAAAAATAACTGGTTGATATGTAAAATACTTAATAAGTTAAAATGTGAAGAGGTGTAGGGTGTCAATTAACATGTAATATGAAAATTTTTACAATGGAATTAAACAAAATTAACATTAACAATTAAAAATGGCAACAAAACGCTGCTTATGCGATAATATTTTCTTTTTTAAATTTAATAATGAACAGTTTTAATAAAAATATTCATATTACATAAAACAAATTTGAGGGTAGGATTTTTTTTTAATATGGCAAATAAACAATTAATTCAACTTACATAGGCATGGTTCAACGATGTCAGCAGGCGCCGGTTGACAATTTATCGTAGACTGGAATTTTCAATATACCTTACTGGTGTTACAAGGTTAAGTAAGTATGAGTGAATCTTGCTATCACAGAGAGAGTTTTTCTATCCGTGATTACCAAAAATCATTCACCACATACATTGTTAAATTGTTCTAAGTTTTTTAATTAATTGATCATATTATGGTTGTGTGTGGTGAGAATGTGTAAATGTATACGTTTAAATGTGTATGTTTCTTTTATATTAGTTAGTGTATACTATCTAAATTTATACAATAAAAGAGGTGACCAAATAACAAAACGTTAAAAGAAAAAAATTAAAACTTAATAAACACAAGATAAAAAACTAATTTAGGGTTATTTTTCCCTCTTATTCTTTTATGTAACGTTACGTTAAAACATAAAGTTTAAAATTAAAACTAAATTAGGAACGTAATTTTGTTCTCTTTTAACTCGAAAGGACTTTAAAAATGGTTGTTATGGCTGCTATTTAATTTTGATATTATAGCATTTGGTCCAATAAATTAATGAATTTTAGACTGGTCACTCTAATTACACTGGTGACCTTAAATTCGAAAATAAAAGTTATTATAGTGTTTTCACATGGTATAAGGAGATAGTATAACGATGCAGGTGTAATTCCACACAAGAAATGTATTTTAATAACTCGATCCGATTAATGGATTCTATTATAACGTTTATTTCCGATTAATAGATTTGTTGATGTTGAATTCCGGTAAATGGATCTTATGTTGAAGTCCAGTTAATGGACTTTCTGTCAACTTTCGGAAAATTGATCCTTAATTTTGATCCGAAGTCCTTCTTGAGAGAGCAATAAAATTCTATATAAAAAAAAATATAAATCGCACTACTAAATTTTCGAGCCTAAAACCACAAATTAAAATATTCTTACCAGTTTCCGATTCGGTACCAACACGAAACCACAAATAACACAATACTAATAATGAATCTGCCCACGTACAATAAAAAAACTAAAACACAATTTCAAATATTAAATATTCCTAAACCCGTCTGCTTATTCAGAAACCAATTTCAAAATGAATAAAATTTTCAAATTCATGACAAACTAAAACAAACTTAAAATCAATGAAAACTCAATTTTGAATTTGAATGTACAAAAACAAAATTACTATTTATACTTGTAAGCATTAAGACCTTATAAAGCCACAATAAAATGTTGGTAAAATAAAGAAATATGACAAAATAGTTTAGATTAAAATATCATCTTAAGAAGTCGCCATCACAAAGCAGATAAAATATCAAAAACCCTGAAGAAATTTTATCTGAAAAAGGTGACCATTACCAGGAATTTCTAAATAATTTATGTCCACATATCTTTGATATGGTATACACCAATGTGACCACCCTTGACGTCCTCAAGTTCGTAGTTCAAGTTTCCAATTTTTTTTCTCACAACAGCTTTTACACCAGTGGGTGCTAATTTAGCATTAAATCGATCTGCCAAAGAGCTTTGTACAAAATTGCGCCGAACTACTATCTGGCCAACGTTAAACTCTCGTTTACGGGATCTCAGGTTATAATATTTTACATTACGATCATACGCTTCTTTAATTTTCTTTCTTATAGAATCACGAAGAAGAGTAAAACTATCTTGCCTTTCTATTTCCGTGTCCGTTTCCGCCAAAAGTTTTAAGTTACGTAAAATTTTGTAATCCTGTCCATGTGTAATCATGCTCTGTCCGAATAGTAGTTCGTAAGGTGTCCGTCCTGTAGTCTGATGTACACTACTGCGGATAGCACAATTTACGCTAGGTAAATATTCATCCCATTCTCGTTGATCGTTACGAATATAAGAACGAAGAGCTTCATTTATTGAACGATTAACTCTTTCGCTCGCATTGGACTGTGGGCTATGTACTGCAGTAAATTGATGTACAATACTATATTTAGCAACTAAGTTCTTAAATTCACCTGATTTAAACTGACTACCATTATCGGAAACAATGATTTCAGGTACACCAAAGCAAGTAAATATCTCATTTTTAAGATAATCGACTATAGGTTTAGTCATAAATTTCCTTAACGGTTTTAAAAATGTAAATTTTGTGAAATGATCTAGTATAATTAACACTCCAATATTTCCCTTTTTGGTTCGTGGGAATGGTCCGATGAGATCTATGTAAATACGTTGTAAAGGCCTTTCTGTATTTACCATCTGACCCATAGGAGGCTTAAGTGATGAAGTTGGTATTTTAGAAGTTTTACAGGAGTTGCAATTCGTGACATAGTCTTTGACGTCAGAAACTAATCTAGGCCAATAAAAGAAATGCCTAATTCGATGTACTGTCTTTGCTATGCCACCATGTGCTGCCTTGGGTATATCATGCGCTGCGTATATTACATCTTTACGGAGTTCTTCAGGGACAAACAATTTCCAACTTAAAGATTCATCGGAACCACCAGTTGAAAAATTTGTTCGCTTGTATATAAATTTATCAATTACACGATAATCTGGTAGATTAGATTTAGAAAATTCATTTCTTAACCGGCAGTATTCTATACTTTCAAAAGCGCCAGAAGCAAGGTCAATGGATGGTAAGGTTTCCAGGTTAACTTCTGACACATTTAAGTCCTCATCTTCAAACGCCCGGGATAAAGCATCTGGCACAACATTGTCCTTACCTCTCCTATGTTCTATAGTAAAAACGAAACCCTGTAACTTGAGAGCCCATCTGGCTAATCGCCCAGAAAGGTCTTTTTGTCTCATCAGCCACTTAAGACTAGCATGGTCCGTAATTACCCTAAATTCATGGCCTTCAATATACGCCCTAAACTTTTTAATCGCTAAAATTACTGCTAAGCATTCCAATTCCGTTATAGAATAATTTCGTTGAGCCTTATTCAGCTTTTGTGACATATAAGCTATAGGCGTCTCATTGCCATCGACGTCAAGTTGAGCCAATACGGCGCCAATTCCATATGTACTAGCGTCACATTGAAGAATAAAAGGTTTACTAAAATTGGCATGTACTAAGACAGGAGCTGAAGTTAACTTTTCTTTGACCGATTCAAAAGATTTTTGTGCCTCATCCGTCCATATAAATGGCTTTCTTTTTGATAACAATTCCGTCATAGAAAACGTAACGGTAGCATAATCATCAATAAACCTACGATACCAGCCGGCTATCCCTAAAAACTGGCGTAATTGACGTACTGTCTTTGGAACGGGAAACTGTGAAATTGCTCTCACCTTTTCGGGATCTACTTTTAACGATCCATTCCCAACTATGTATCCTAGGTACTGTACCTGTCGAAGACAAAAGCTACTTTTTTTAACGTTAATTGTTAAGTTTGCTCTCCGAAATTGAGTAGCCACCTCCTGCAAATGTCGCATATGTTCGTCGTATTCTTTTGAAATTATAAGAAGATCATCTAAGTAAACAAAAACGTTTGTTTTCATATTATACGGAATAACACGGTCCATCAGTCTACACATTGTTTGTGGGGCATTACACAATCCAAACGGCATTCTTGTAAATTGATACAATGGCCGATTAGGGATTGTAAACGCAGTCTTTGGTCTTGAGGTTTCGTCCAATTTAATTTGCCAAAATGCATCTTTTAGATCCACTTTAGAAATATAGTAAATTGGAGGAAGTCTCGAAATTAGTCCGTCAATGTTCGGAATAGGATAAGCGTCCTTTGTCGTCACAGCATTTAATCTACGGCTGTCCAAGCAAAAACGTACTTTTCCAGGTTTTACAATCAACACGCCAGGAGATGACCAAGGTGATGTAGGGCACTCTTCTATGACTCCTAACTTTAACATTCTGTCTATTTCATCACACAATAATTTTTCTCTTGCTGGAGATATTGGGTAATATCTCTGCTTAATAGGACTTGAATCACCAGTATCGATATTGTGTTCTAATAAAGAAGTACAGCCCAGACCATCGCGTTCTGAATTCGGAAAATAATCTATAATTTCCCTGAGACGTTGGTTTTGTGTTGCTGTCAAAGGTATCTTGTCTTTATCCTCTTCACAAATAATTTCACTAACAGTATCCATTGTCACAATTTGGATATTAAACTTCTCCCAAAAATCCATACCACAAATAACATCCTGCGTAATAGATGGGATCAACAAGAATTCAATTGATTTCCTTTCGCAACTATAACCAATTTCAAGCAAAATAGTTCCTAACACACTTTGAGTTTGTCCGTCTGCTGTCTTTACATTACCGTTACCTCGTACATACTGTTTACTCTCTACTATTTTAGTACATAATTCACCACCAATGACGTTAACATTAGCGCCACTGTCCAATAAAGCAAAGTAATTTTTCCCTAATATCTTTAATTTAACATAAGGTCTACTGTCAGTCTCCTTGTTTACTATTGAAGAGATGATTTTCTTTCCATACTGCTTTCTTCGCTTATAAAAGTCCTTAATCCTTACTGAGGATCTTTTTGGTCTTAAACCCGACGATTGATTAAAAATTCTATCTCTTACTTTATTGTATTCCTCTAAGCGTATATGGTATGGTCTTTGTAATGGATGAGTTTTAGTCGTTTCAGGAAAAATCGGTATATCTAGTAAATTTGAAGTCAAATCCGGAATATTTGTTACATCAGGTAAAGAAGATTTTAATGTTCGTATGTCATCGTTTATTATATCTTCATGAATTAATTTTTGCACGGATGCCCGTCCTTCTTCGCACGGACATCCCTTAATCGGTTTTCCCGCTTCTGCAAACACTTGGGACATTGAGGTTTGTAAACGTTTTTCTCCCCACAACCATAACAAAAGACAGACCGTGGCTGTAGACAATCAATAAAACTATGTCCGTTATTATCACAGTTCCAACATTTGCTAGATCGCACCACGAAACAGATTTCGGAATCTGAACTGTCCAAATTGCAATTTTCCTTAGGCTGAATATCATCATCAAAGACCTCAGACACTTCTGCCTTTTGATATGCGCGCTTGTTATGTTGTGAATACGTCAAGTTTTTCACAAATTTTTCATGTCTACGTACCGCACGTCTCAATTGTGCAACCCTGTTAAACTCCAAATGCAAAATCTCATGTCTAATCTCTGGTCTCAAATTTCGTTGTAATGTTTCACACAATTCATACTCGGACAAAGGATTACGCAATCTATCACAAAGCACAATGATAGAGTCATAAAACTCATCAAAGGTTTCATTCGACTTTTGCTTCCTACGTAAAATGTCGTCCTTAAAGTCAAAGTCAGTATTATAGTCTTTATATTGGCGTTTTAATGCACTACACAATTCTTCCCAGTCAATAATTTCACTACTCCGATGGAAGCGCCAAAACCATTTTAAGGCTTTACCCTCAAAAAGTATATGAGCATGTTCACACAACAAGTCAAAATCACCTCGAAGGTTTGCGTTTGTAAGAGAATTAACTCTATAAATAAATTCATCCACGGTCACTTCAGAAGTGTCCCCGGTAAAATGAATTCTCCAATTCCTAATCAGATTTAAAATTCTTTCTGAATTTCGGTTTAAGTCCCTATCAAAATCACGAGGCCTAACTACGCGCTCATTCTGTTCACTTTGAGAACCTATACTACGATTGTCATGTCTTGGTTGACCCAAATTTAACAGATCGGACTGATCCCGCTGCCTGTCTCGTCCTTGATCGACCGTGAGATCCCTAATTCCCGCTGTTATCATATTAGTAATTTCTCCTCTAAATTCTCTTAACGAGTCATATATTAATCCCCGAACCTGATTGATATTTAAACTGGCATGTTCGAGGGCCTCCCTTCGAGTCTGCGATCGTGTCATCGGTCTCCCCGGATTCGAAGAAATCCGCATATCACCACCTGCTCCTTCGTCCACAGTCAATGTCATATCAGCTGTTTCCCGCTCCATGTCAGCTGGAATATTTTCGGAACTACGTACTAAAGGCATCTTAGTTAAATTCGTTAAAAAAAATCAATGAAACAATAATAAATAAACAAAGCTCAACAAAACTCAAGAAAAAAAACTCAACCGAAAATAAAAATATAATTTACGTATATCACGAATTAAAATTCTTTCTACCCAAACTCAATATTCACAAATATGGTTAAATGGTTATAACAACAAGATATATTTAATAACTACTCGGTGAAGTTTCTAGATATGAAAGTTAAGTAAAACTAAAATTAAAAAAAAAAAAAAATAAATAAATCATTCCATCACCAACCAAAGACCGCAAAAGATCAAAATGAAAAGATACCCATTTGGTGGAAACTTTTTGACAAAAGCCAAAGAGAATAAAGTCCCAAAACCAAAATGAGTACAAGGATAAAAGGTAAGTATTGATTATCCGCCGCCGGAAAGTAATCGATAAACAAAAATCAATAACTATAAATCCACACGGTGGGTAGTATCAAACTTTGGAATATAATTTTGAAGATGAATGCCAAACTAACTGAAAAAAAAAAAAACAAAAGTGAAAGATAAGGAAATGAGTCAAATGAGTATTGAACCGATATAAACCAAAACAACTTCTCTAACTCGAACCCAAGCCCTGATAACTACTGTATCATTAAATGCCAAACCGGGAAATGTTAATAATATAAACAATAAACAAGTAAGTCCACAGTGGCAACTAAGAAAACAAATAGCCAATAGTAGGAAAAGGAAGGGAAAGTATTCAATATAAGTCAAAACACACACTAGTGATTCTAAAGACCTCAGCATCTAGATGAAAATTGCACTAATAAATTCTAAAACTTACGATAACTGAGGCCCCACGTTGGGCGCCAAAAATCTCTGTAACGATCCATTATTGTATTGGAATGGGAAAGGGGCTACCTATTAAATTCGGCCGTGCTCGTCGTTGGGGGGGTGTGTTGTGTTCCCATATAAAAGTTTATAATAGAATAGTAAACATTTAAGAATCGGCTACAAAAACTTTACTTTAGGTAGCAATATTACTATAAATGACTAACAAAGAACTGAAAGAAAGAGAATAGAAAGAAGGTTTGGTTGGTAACTGCAGTGTAGCTCAAGGTGGAAGTCGCTACACTTATTCCATGCCCACCCACCATGCTGACATATACTAAACTGATGGTTGTCAGCCCAACAAAAAAAAATATTTAAAAACTGCTTAACTATTCATACCCTACTTCACCTTTCGCAATTAAAAGAAATAAATTCAAAACTTCATTATTAAAATCTAAATTTCTGACACAATTTTATTAATGGATGTTAAATGTATAAGTAAAAAGGGAATTATAGTTTTACATCGATATAACGGTCACCATTGAAAATATTAATTAAAAAAAATAACAACTAATTTATAAAATTAACTGTTTGATAGATTTGCAAAAATATTGATATTAACAATATAAAAAAAAAAAATAACTGGTTGATATGTAAAATACTTAATAAGTTAAAATGTGAAGAGGTGTAGGGTGTCAATTAACATGTAATATGAAAATTTTTACAATGGAATTAAACAAAATTAACATTAACAATTAAAAATGGCAACAAAACGCTGCTTATGCGATAATATTTTCTTTTTTAAATTTAATAATGAACAGTTTTAATAAAAATATTCATATTACATAAAACAAATTTGAGGGTAGGATTTTTTTTTAATATGGCAAATAAACAATTAATTCAACTTACATAGGCATGGTTCAACGATGTCAGCAGGCGCCGGTTGACAATTTATCGTAGACTGGAATTTTCAATATACCTTACTGGTGTTACAAGGTTAAGTAAGTATGAGTGAATCTTGCTATCACAGAGAGAGTTTTTCTATCCGTGATTACCAAAAATCATTCACCACATACATTGTTAAATTGTTCTAAGTTTTTTAATTAATTGATCATATTATGGTTGTGTGTGGTGAGAATGTGTAAATGTATACGTTTAAATGTGTATGTTTCTTTTATATTAGTTAGTGTATACTATCTAAATTTATACAATAAAAGAGGTGACCAAATAACAAAACGTTAAAAGAAAAAAATTAAAACTTAATAAACACAAGATAAAAAACTAATTTAGGGTTATTTTTCCCTCTTATTCTTTTATGTAACGTTACGTTAAAACATAAAGTTTAAAATTAAAACTAAATTAGGAACGTAATTTTGTTCTCTTTTAACTCGAAAGGACTTTAAAAATGGTTGTTATGGCTGCTATTTAATTTTGATATTATAGCATTTGGTCCAATAAATTAATGAATTTTAGACTGGTCACTCTAATTACACTGGTGACCTTAAATTCGAAAATAAAAGTTATTATAGTGTTTTCACATGGTATAAGGAGATAGTATAACGATGCAGGTGTAATTCCACACAAGAAATGTATTTTAATAACTCGATCCGATTAATGGATTCTATTATAACGTTTATTTCCGATTAATAGATTTGTTGATGTTGAATTCCGGTAAATGGATCTTATGTTGAAGTCCAGTTAATGGACTTTCTGTCAACTTTCGGAAAATTGATCCTTAATTTTGATCCGAAGTCCTTCTTGAGAGAGCAATAAAATTCTATATAAAAAAAAATATAAATCGCACTACTAAATTTTCGAGCCTAAAACCACAAATTAAAATATTCTTACCAGTTTCCGATTCGGTACCAACACGAAACCACAAATAACACAATACTAATAATGAATCTGCCCACGTACAATAAAAAAACTAAAACACAATTTCAAATATTAAATATTCCTAAACCCGTCTGCTTATTCAGAAACCAATTTCAAAATGAATAAAATTTTCAAATTCATGACAAACTAAAACAAACTTAAAATCAATGAAAACTCAATTTTGAATTTGAATGTACAAAAACAAAATTACTATTTATACTTGTAAGCATTAAGACCTTATAAAGCCACAATAAAATGTTGGTAAAATAAAGAAATATGACAAAATAGTTTAGATTAAAATATCATCTTAAGAAGTCGCCATCACAAGATGTCGGGGAAGAACGGGTTTTCAGCGAGCTTAGGATGGTAAAATAAATTTGAGTTAAGGCATGGTATTCGCTATCTAAAAATTTTGGTGGTGACTAAGTTTCGAAGAGAGTAAATACATCCCAGTAAAACCTTCGCTTACTTTTTCAAAATGAATAGCTTCTTTAACTCATTATTTAGTAGATTTCTTCTATAACTACATCTATAAAAACTTCTATAACTCCTTGTTTCTAGATGTATGTAGGTAAAAAATAATGACTTACTTTTGAAAGCGTTCATTTTGGGACATCCCATGTAAAATTCATTGGTTCTTTCAGTAGTAGTAAGTAGTGCTGATTACTCAACACATAATTTTGTTGGCGAAGTTTTTACTGGGTTGCTATAATTTTTTTTAAAAACAGGCAGTTAATTCTCTTAGATTATTTAACAAAATTTTCACTATTGTAGTCCGGACAACTCGATAATCCGACCGAGCCTAAAACTACCAAGTTCAGCTATAATAAACTATCAGTTACAACTGTCAAAAACACATTGTTAGCTGGAAGTTAAAGTAATAGTAAGTTTTAACTGAACTTGGTGAAATTAGAAATGAAAAAGGTTTCAAACTTTTAAATCGAAACCGATTTTTAACAAAAAGAAAAAGAATAACAAAGCGAAAAATATTTCAACAAGAACAGGATAATTGATTTCCTTAATTCTTTTTAAGGGTGAGTTCTTTGGAACAACACTTTGAAAACTGCTTCGGTAAAGGAGTTTGCTGAAATTCCGGGAAATTGACTATTACATTTTCCTCAGTGTATATGTTACTACAGTAACAGATCTTCAAGTTTTTGAAAAAGAACAACAATAAACACGCAGCAAAGCAAAAACTCACAGAAATTTCTCATCCAAACTCAATTATTCCCTTTTTCTATTCCAACTATTACAAAAGCATAAACGAATTGGATTTCAAATAAACAGTGGAAATTTCAATACATATAAACAGTAAATAGAACAACAAAAGTAATTATCATCATGTTTTATAAAGTAATAACTCAAATATCCTAATACTATTGTTAGATACTTAAAAAAAACAACTAAGAGTGCGATATTCGGCTGTGCAGAATCTTTGAGACACTCCACCAAAATTTGAAATATTTCAGCAATCGGCTTTTTATGCACAGAAAGAAAAACACTCGGGATATATCCAGTTTTTTATGATTACTTTAAGTACGAGTCGTACTCAAAAATTCAAGTTCAAAAAAATTCTAAATGGGATTACTTTCGAAAATCAATCCCCGAAATAAGTATAAAATTCTAAATCAAGTAAAAAAAGATTAAAGGATTTCCTTGTTGTGTCAAGAAACAACAGAACAAGAAGAAAACATGTAGCAATCAACAACTACCCGAACTCGAAAAAGTATCCGTAACTATGCCTAGACTATTTTTTCGGGCTCGAGCTGTTAAAAGGGTTCTTGCGGATCTCGACATAAACAAGGCTCCTGGGCCGGATGGTATACCAGCACTGGTCTTTTTTTATAATTTAAAAATTTTTTTTTTAACAAAAACATTTTTTTTTTTTATTTATTATTTATTTATTGAATCTTTATATATTTAATATGAACTAACAATAATTAATCAAATCTTAGCCTAATACTTCATTTCATGTCCTGCCAGACAAAAATTTTCTCATCACGGGTTCTGTTCACTTATATAGGTGTTTATCGCTCATCTAATTGGGTAAGTGCTGCAGTGTCTCTTCTTCTTAAGCGAGTGTGGCCGCTATCATTTAAAATATTTCGAGCCAGTGGGTTCGGATGCAATTCGAGCCTTTTTAAGTATTTTACTGCATATTTCGTAATCATAGTTTTAACTAATGGAACATTGAGATCCTAGTGAATATTTGAGTTTTTAACATACCAAGGGGCAGCTGTGATTATTCGAAGAAGTTTACTTTGGCGCCTTTGAATTTTTTCGATATTGGAGGCCGAGGCAGTGCCCCATAACTGAATACCATAGCACCAGATTGGCTTTAAGATGGAGTTGTAAAGAAGAAGTTTGCAGTCGAGACTAAGTTTCTTCCAATAAGCCAATGAATTTGGATGGCTTTTAGTTTCATTTGAGTTAATTTTGCCTCTTTATGGCTTTACCACGTTAAACGGCGATCTAGATGAATACCGAGGTATTTTACATGCGAATTTTGAGGTATTATGATTATTGGTTTAATAGGGGGCATGATTCCCGACGCAAGGTGAATGTTATATGTACAAAAACATGGTGAAATTTCACCATGGTTTAAAATGTTCTTTATCTAATTTAATCAAAAATATATTGTTACCTTTTTTCCCGCCTAAGCTAATCCCCGCGAAGCCCTACGCTTGTCTGCAGGAAAGAAACCAAAGCCTCTGGCGGGAATCGAACCCTTAGCAAATCTTTTCAGCACTTTATACCATGCCACGGAATTTTCAGTCTGCTGGAAAGTTGCTAATGTAACGCCAATTCCTAAAAAAGGAATGGCTAATCACCCTGAAAATTACCGCCCAATTGCAATTTGTTCGGCACTTTCCAAAGTTATGGAGAGTATGGTAAATTACCATCTTGTCAAATATTTAGAGGCAAACTACATTCTAAGCGACCACCAGTATGGCTTTCGTGGAGGTCGCTCTTCTGAAGACTTACTAGCTCTGTTATCGGAAAAATGGTGCCGTTCCATTCACCATTTTGGCGAAAGTAAGGTAATTGCTTTAGATATTTCCAAGGCGTTCGACAGAGTCTTGTTGCATTTGGTGTCGGGGATGATTTCTCTCGATTTTCTCAGAGATCGCACTATACGAGTTGTTATACATGGGGTTTCGTCAAACGAGTTCAAGATTCATTCAGATTCCGTTCTTTCTCCTACTCTATTTCTTATCTTTCTAAATGACCTTCTACGTCAAACTTGCAACCCTTACTCCTCTTTTTCAGATGACAGCAACCATGGCATTCGTACTCACTAGATTGCAGACCAAGCGTATCCAATGTCGGCAGATGCAGCTAAGAGGCAGAGTATGAATGATACGATTGGCCGAGACCTTGACATAGTTTCGAAATGGGGTCGTGCAAATAGGGTCGATTTTAATGCCCAAAAAACCCAATGTTGCGTGCTGACGCATAAACGCGCAACAAATCAAATCATTTGTATATATGGGTGGTATAATTATTGAGGAAACAGAATCTCTTGTTCTGGGCATGAGGATACAATGCGATGTCCGATAGACAGAACAGATATTCAAGGTGTCGAAGGAAGCATTCAAGTGCCTCGGTTTTATATGACGGTGTAGGATATACTTCACTCCATCTAATGTCCTTACTATTTATACTCCCATTTGGCGGCTGGTGTTTAAAAGACTATTTTGGAGCTTCTCGGCCTCGTGCAGGAGAGGGCGAAGGTTCTCATTGGTGACAGTAGGGTATCCAATTATATTGACTCCCTTGAGCACCGTCGCAATGTGGGTTGTATTTGCTGTTTAATCGTTCCTACAATAGGATGTGTTCTGACAAAATTAGGTATCTGGTTCCCGAAACCCGTACGTTTGCTTGTAATACACTTTTTTCCTTACGAGCCCATCCTAATGTGGTCGATTGGCAGGTGAACCGTACAACGCATTACAGAAAGAACTCGTTTTTTTCCCGGACTGGTCGTATGTGGAATAACTTTCCTGCAGAAGTCTACCCTCTCACTTACAACATGATTAAGTTCAAATCGAATGTTCACAAACACTACTCCCTCTATCCCCCTTCCCACAACGTTTTTTCCTAGTTCCAACACAATGCAATGCATTAGTAGGAGTCATCCCCTAAGTGCTGGTCCTAACAGAAAAAAAATGTATAATTTTCATGTTTAAGCCTCTGGCTTACGCATGTTTTAAGTTTTACTTTAATCAATCTCATTTTCGGATTATTTCAAGTACGAAATCGAGATTGAATATGGATAATTTTAGAATTTTGCGATTGAAAATCCGTACTTGAATCAATCTTTCTGTACTTGATTCAAGAAAATCCGTACTCACCGTACTATTAATACCGCTTCAGGTTGATTTGAGTACGCATGGATTGATTTTTCTTTTGAGTGTGGGATCTATGAATTAGTAAGTATTATTAATCGCAGAGGTTTGAATCTATTCTAAATTATGGGCCGATCATCAGAAAATTTTCTACTTTTATTTTTAGTCCAAAAAAACTTAATTGAACCAATGATCAATTATTGAGCAATTATCACAAAATTAGGTAGAGTTGAAGCCTAACGTAAATAATGTACCGATCTTTACGAAAGTATTTGATTCCTTGTGCAAAATTTAATAACTGTCGGTGCATTTCGTCCCCATTTGGGTACATTACTCTTTCCCTACCGAGAGCACAACACCCAATCAGATCGAGGTGACAACAATGCTTGCTGCTTACTTTGAAAAGAAAGAACAACAAATTGTAAGAGCTTTTAAAGCTGTTTATCGAAAATGCAAATATCAAAGTATGTGTGTTTGGAAGTAACTGTTCTAGATAAAAAAAGCAATTTGATACCAAAAATATTTGCTCAAGTGGTTTCAAAGCGAGCGTTATTTCAACAGGCGGACATAAATAAATACTTTGTTCTTAGATGAATACTAAAAAAGTTTCACACGGGATGACAAACTAAGTATACAATCCCTATATTGTAGAGGGTATTACAATGGCGTAATTTTTCTACACACTGAACAATTTCTGATAGAAAAAAGGAGTTGTGAAAAACTATTTTGAGCTGCCTGTAGTTATTCTTTTGCTTACTTCACTGAAGTCAGATCGAAGACTGTCGTATAAAAGTATAGGATTATATATTTCTATAGTTTATGTTGCTTTACATACTTTAAATCTTAAAATTTTTAATTTTTTTAATTAATGTTTTTTTCAGATTTTTTTTTTTTTTTTTTGATAGCAAATAATTTTCAACAAATAAATTAAGCGAACCAACTATTTCAATTTAGGATTTTCGCAAAACAAAAAATTAATTATGCTGAAAAGAAACTTTAATGAATTTTGTTCGTACATAATAATTATCAGAGTTTTGTTGTATTTTTTTTTTAATAGAACAAAAAGTAATTAACGAGAAAATTGTATACGGAAGCTTTTAGAAAAAAGTTTTTCTTACTTTTTTAGAGTTTCCTTGATAATTTCTAGTTTTGTTTAATTTCTTTTGTTTTGCAATATTTTTTTTATAAATAAAATATTTATGATTTTTTTATGCAAACAATAAAAACCTCTGAGCAACATGACAAGTGCCACAAACATTTTCATATAAACCTACAGCTAAGGAAAATATAATTTCTATATATTTTTATTTTGGCATAGAGCACCTTAAGAAAACGCTTTTCTTAATTTGATAGTTTGACAAACGACTTTACACAGTTTTGTTTGCTGGGATACGCTTGCACACGAGCTTTATAAAACATAAATATGACTTTTTATATTTTGTTCCAACATTTTTTCCTCTTCAAAGAACAAAGTTCAAATGTACGTAGCACTTCAACTTCGGCTGAATACTTGAAAATGTATTTTCATTATTTCCTTCACTTGTATCTGTTTACTTAGACTGCATGAATATCTGTTTGTCTATCTGTACTCTAATTGTCTGTCCTTCTATCCGTTAGTGTTCATTGCCTGACTTGCTGGTTGTCAGCCTGGTTCCCTAACAGCCATTCGATTTTTTGAATAATGGCACACATATGCGCCTGCCTCTCATCCTTTTATACATGTCATATTTATGCATAATCTCTGTTTGTATCTGACATTTTTAAGGCTTCACATAAAAATAGAAAACAACAACAAAAATTTTAAATACAAAAGGCCCCTGAACTTCAAAGAAACAACGGAAAAATATAAAAACATGAAAATCATAGAGAAAAATTTACTGCCACTAGAATAAACAGTCAAGTCAACACATAAAATTATGTGCAAAACACTGCGCGTCATTTGATTAAGGTAAGTTTTCTGTACTTGAAGGCTTTGCCTAAACAAGATCCATGTCAAATTTAAAAAGTAGATTAAAAAACAGACAATCGGAATCACTAGGATATTTATTCGAAAGCTAGAAAAGTAAATGCCCACACTAAAGCTAAAAGAACGTATAAAACGCTATCGTTTCTATATTGAATTTTTCTGCGCAATGAAACTCTGATAATTCCGTGGTAAAAAATTCATATAAGAACTGTGGTCAGCTAGGAATTTTGAAATTAGAAGAATATTTTTTATTATGAATTTATAAATCCAGACGAAACGATAAAGGGGGGTCAAAAACGTACACAACTTATGGCATAAAAGAGAACAATACAACTGATCAGAATATGCGAATATAGATCCATATTTTAACTTTAAAATTTTTTAATATTTCAAACTTATAATAACGTTTCCATAAAAAGATTATGGTTCAGAACTTCGGGTTTATCTATTTAAAAATATTCATGTGCAAAAATGGTTTTGAACTGGATAAAAATTAAACAAATTAAACAAATCTATTAGATATATTTTCCGTAAATCGTTATTATCAGTTAATCGCACTTCAAATGATTTTGAACTTTATTTTCAAATTATATTAATAATAATTACAATAATAATTTGGACTTGGAATAGTAAATCACGCAAACACTAAATAAATGCCCTCAAGCTCCAGCCAAACACGATTGGAAAGGATGGGACAACATGTATCAGTTGATATATAAGAACTTAAAGGTGTCGATAAATTTGCTCACCTTGGTTCTAACGTAAACCCTTCAAATGATGAGCAAGCGAAGTTCGGACAAATGACATCCGCTGTCTGTTCATATACAAGCGCCAGTTGTTCTTAAAATCATATAAGATGCAAAACGAAAAATAACCATAAACAGGTACTGGTATATGGGCATTGTCTTAACACATCGAAAATGCTTTAGAAATGTTCATAAAATCCGAAAACAATTTTAAGATTTAAGGAAACGCTGTAATGACGTGCGTAATAATCTTTATCGACAAGTCGATGTCGATAAAAAGGCCAAAATGCTCCGGTTATAGTGGCTTGGACATAAACACCCAATAGAAGACATTGAGATTGGTAAACGAGTCTTTAAAACTGCAACATTTGGAACTAGAAAAAAAGGACGCCCTTAAGTTCCATGAAGTGATATCAACATCAACAATTTTACTACAAATTTTAACTTTGAATGATAAAACCAAAAAGTTGCATTAAATAAAAGAGAGAAAATCGTCCATTTACAAAAAGCTAAAAACAAATAAACTTATACCTAGTTTAGACTATAAGACATGTCACACAGAAATGTTTCATCGCTGCGGGAAATTTGTGCCAACTGATCCAACAGACTTGTCCTGGATTTGTGAAATTAGAACAAGTACAAAAAGAAAGAACTCATGACCAGTGAAAGGAGAACCAATCATTTAAATGGTTAATGAAGAACAAAAAGGTTGAAAAGGTGATGAATTAAAGTGCAGTCTTCACCGGTGATGTGGCACATTTTTTGGGACTTTCTAAAATTTGGTTCTTGAATTTAATTCTCGGACTTGTTTTATTGAAATAATACTGCATTGTATTGAAATAATAATACATTGTAATCAACATTAAACACGTTCACTGAGAATAGATGTGTGACTGATGAAATGGTGTTTATTGCCCCCCTCCATTGACAACCCCATGTAAAAGTGATGGATCTTATTCATATAAAGTGTTAGAACTTGAACCGGTCTCTACCACCAAACCCCTATCATGGGACTTCTTTGGCGTCAGTTCGCTTCCATCTAGGGATGATACAGAAGATTGTTGACAAAGCTTGTAGAGACGCTTGCAGGGTAAGCAATTTTGCCCGAAATGTAAAATAAAGCAACAATTTCATGTTCTTCTTAAATATGATTTGTAAAATTTTCAAAATTGAATATTTAAATTTTAATTAAAGACTAAAGGCTGAGTTGGGCGAAAGTTGCTGTATACGTGCTGTACTGTACCGTACTGTTAGCATGTTTGTGCACTTACAAAACATTTAAAAAAGCGTCATTTGTTTTTCACACACATAAACAAAAAAGCATTAGTAAACAAACAACACTAACAGTGATGGGAAATAAAAGTAGAAGTAGAAAGTAATTTTAATGGTTTCAAAAAGCATTTTGAGTATGACTAAATGCATTAATAATTTAATATTTGATATTTTATATTATAGATTTGAAATAAACAAAGCCTCGCGCTGCGATGCTTGTTAACAAGAGTGTTGATATAATTCCATTGACAAATTTTATTTTCCACCCACAGAAAGGGGTCCGTCGGAGATCGTCGTGGCGACGGCATATTTCCCCGGCGAAGAAGAAATAACTCCACCGAAGGAATTGGGGGACCTGGTGTAAGCAGCTAATTAATTTTTTTTTTATGTATATGTTTAGATGTAAAGCAAACAACTGCATACACAGAAAAATTAAAAATTATCTTTAATCACCAAATGTATAGAATCAAGCAAACAGTTTTTTGGTTTTGCACCTTTTACCAAAATGATTATTGAAATAGATAACCAAAAAATGTAAAAATTCAATATGGTAAATATTTTTTTTTTTTTAATAAATAATATTTTTAATATTAATTAAAAAAAATAAGTTTATATTATATTATTTTAAACGAAAAAATCAATTAAGATTTTTTGTTATTTTATTAATATTTTAATTAAAAATTTATTTCAAAACAACTAAAATGTTTATTAAATCAAAAGTATATTTTTAATTTTCTTTCAACAAAAAAAATAATTGATTTAATTATCATATTTATTAAGTTGAAATACTTTTTAAACAATTTTTTTAATTAAAAAAAATACTGATAATTTTTTCTGTGTACATATTTGTATATCATACTTATATATGGAAATTATGTTATATTGTAAGTGTTTTGCCGAAAATTCATAGATATACTACATACATACTAAAAAAGTGATTGAATATTAAATCGTAATTGTATACATTTGTGTGATATTAATTAAAGTGTGATTAATGCGATTATAAAATATAATCCAAAGCATGTTAAAAAATCTCATATTCAACCAACTTCCAACTTTACTCAATTGAATCTGACTATAGGAAAAACATACATAAAGGCACATATTAATGTCTTAAACATCATGTTGCCACACTTTACGTGAAAATATGTTGTTGGCTTGTTGTTGGTCGATTGCCATTAACTTTCCAAGTTCTATAAGCAGAAGCTGCTGCGCTCAAGTGTTTTTGACGTTGTTATTGTTAGTTTTTCTTTACTGCTATTGTTGAAGTTTTTTCTATGTTCTATGTTTTGAAATCCCGACCAACTCATGAATTTACTATTTACTCGTAATACTTGTAGCCAGTTCATGGACTTACAAATCTCTCTCTATGTTAGTACTTTTCGCCTCACAAAAGTTTCTTTCGAGTGATAAAACTACCAAACAAATATTATAAGAATTCTTTTGTAAAACGACTAAAAAATGCAAACCAAAACTTAAAAAATATTTTTTGAAAGTTTAACTCACCCACAACAACTGCAACTAGGGTATTCATTCGGTTAACCGTTAATCGGTTAACCGATTAATTACTACCCGATTAACTGATCGGTTAATTTAAAATTGGCTTTTTTCGATTAACGATTAAACCGATTAATTTCAGTCGATTAACCGATTAACCGAAGTAACAAAATTTTAATTTTTTTGTAGTATTTTAACATATTTTTTTGTGTTTTTAATTATTTGTTTTGTCTCATATACAAAAGGCATGTGTTTAGAAAAATATTTTTTTTCTTCTAGCAATACATTCTTTAATTTAAATACAGTGCAAAATCAAAAATTAAGAAATTCGGAAATAAATTTTTTGCAGAATGTTCGATGCTGAGCTTTGGCAGGATAAGACAGATGTATAGCTGACTCTCGATTGTAACACAAACAATCTTTTAACAGCATTAACCAAAGCAATTAGAAGTGTTTAAAATTTTAAAAATTAAAACTAAAATTTAATGTCGTAATGGAAGATTTTATAATGGGTGATTTTTTAAGCGTAGTTTTTTAAAAACTAATAAAACACTCAAATTTGCTTCATATGTTCAAAATTTTTATTGGAATCGATAAATTGGTCTTTGCCATTTACTTTTTAAAAATAACTTCGTGTAGATGTTGCCCGCGGCTCCGGTTCAAATAGTCCATTCGTAAGGTCCAATTTTGCACCACTTTTTCGAGCATTTCGGCCTGTATTCCATGAATAACACGTGTTATGTTATACTCTAAGGCTTTAATCGTGTTTGGCTTGTCCACATAGACCAACGACTTCCCATAACCCCACAAGAAATAGTCAAGAGGCGTCAAATCACATGATCTTGGTGTCCAACTCACAGGGCCATTTCGAAAGATAAACTGCTCACCAAATTCATCCTTCAATATGTCCATTGTTTCACGAGCTGTGTACAATGTGGCACCGTCTTGGACATTTCTCACAGAGCACGAATTTTGATAATAAATTTCAACGATTTGCAGTCGTTGCACGTTTGTGCGTTTCTCCATGATGAAATGGCAGAGCATACTGAACACTTTTCACTTTCACATATGTTGTTTGGACACAATTACCAACCAGTGCCGCCAGCCCGAAAAACTTAATTCCTAAAAAATTAACCCTTTATGTTTAGAGAAATACAGGAAAAGAACTGAGAAATTAGATAATCTGTATTATGGATTGCTTTCAATTTCAAGTTTTATCAAAACTAAAGAAAAGAATCGATTAAATCCTAAACATTTAAACCAAATTATTTTTCTAAAAGATTATTTTATAAGAAATACCTAAACTATTGAAAAATGTATTAATAAAATGATCTGACAGTTTTTTTCTTATTAACCCCACATTTCACCAAGTTCAGTTATAATTAACTATCAGTTATAGCTGCCAAAACATATTGTTAACTGCAAGTTAAAGTAATAGTTAGTTATAACTGAACTTGGTGAAATTAGGGGTAAATGATACATATATATTTATGAATTACTTTTTTATTTGCTCGTTTTAGTTCAAGAATTGTTTTGTTTGTTATGTAATTTTTTTTTTTTTTTTGTAATAAATTCCAAATAATAAATAATTTTTGCATTTTTATTTATTGAAATTACTTAATTTATAACAAAACTTTATTAATCGGTTAACCGATCAATCCGATTAAACAAACCGATTAAACCGATTAAACAAAAACCTCGGTTAATTAATCGAGCGATTAACCGATTAAAGCAAAAGCCCGATTAATTGAATACCCTAACTGCAACCAACATAAAGGCATTTTATTTATTACAACAATGACGCCGGTTGACTCATTTGGTCTCTTTGTTTTTCTTCTCTTTGTATTTTTTTGGAAAAAATTGTTTTTTACCAAAAAGAAAAAAGGAAAAAAACATTTCGTTTGTCAAACAAAGTAACAAAAACTATTCGAACAAAAACCTCTGAACTCAAGTGTAAAAAAAAATGGGAAAAAATCGTGACTGCCCTGGAGGTTGGCGAAAACTGAATTTAAACTGAAATAACGGTTGTTTAATCTAAAAAGGTGTATGAACGAGTCAGCGAACAAACGTTTGCAGCCAGGAAACTAAACACAAAAATTAACATGAACGATTTTAACTTTATTTTTGGAACTAACTGGCTCGTAAATGCTCAGATTGTAGTGAAACTTTGATATTTTCCTGACTGCAAAAACAAAATATTTAAATTTATTGTTTGAGGTCTCATTTGTAGTTTCTTAAATTGCTCACATTTATGCATATGCAAACAGAAACTGTGTCAAGATATTTGTTTTTCTAGTTAAAAGTTGAAATTTGTTAAATCTTTAATACTCAAAACAATTCGTTTGCTAACTTAAAGCAAATAATATTTGGTCTTGCAGAGTCGTTGAAAACAATCTAATTTTTAACAAAAGCCTAAGAGCATGCTTTTTTAGACATACATGTCGTTACATGAAACGCAATAGGCCCTAACTAACCAAAAATTAAAAATCACAACAAATGTCCACAAACATTTTTGAAATCTTTCGACCAAAATTTGCGATTTTATTAGCAAAAAACAAAAGGCCCTATCTACAAAAGTTGTATGGTAAATGCTAAAAGGCCTAACTAACAGTTTTCATAATATGCAACATTGTCGATTGTCAAAACAGCTGGTAGGATTTACAAGAAAAATAAATTATAAACAGTTTAAGGCGGTTTATCAATTCGCCATTTTTAATAGTTTTTGCTTCTCCTGTAAAATTTCCAAAATGTTAGATAGGGCCATTTGCGTTTTAGGTGACTATATATATTCAAAGTCTTTATAAAGTATGGAAACCAGGGTTATTTATTTAGTGGTTTCAAAACAGTCGGTCTGGCACGACTGTCAGCTGTTAAATATCTGCCATCTGCAAACGAAAACTTACTACAAGAGTGGTGGTTCAAGAGTGGCACACCTTTCGAGAGTTAAGGGGTGATTCTGTTCATCATAATCGACCAACTGTGCAAGGAATTGACAAGATCATAAAGAAATTTGAAGAGACTGGGAGCGTTGCAGGTTTGGTCAGGCCTGTGCATCATCGCAATGTTCACTCTGCCGAATATATCGCTTCTGTTCGTGGAATTGTGGCTGATAATCCTAATTTGTCTATTACACGGCTCTAAGCACTATAGCCGAATGATAGCAGACTTTTTATTTCGGCCTGCAATTGAAGATTATAAGCTGGGCGATAATTGGTTTCAACAAGACAGTGCCACCGTTAGACAATATTCTAGATAACACAATTCTGCGTTATGCTGAAAGATAGTTTTGAAAGTCGACACAAGTCGAAAACAACTGCACAAAAATTATAATTCCTTAGACGGAAAGTATTATTTACTAAATCCCCAGAAAATATGGCTTGAACCAAGAAAATTTTTCACCATTCTTGTCCAAGCCAAAAATCTCTCAGCACTTGATTCTTTTAGGCGAGCATACGAGTGTGTTTTGCTTGAATTCAATAAATAGACTACCCCTGAAGATGTCGGCATATACCGACGAAACGTTGGAAAAATTGTAATTACAAAAATGCTTTTTTAATTGCAAAGAAATTTTAGGCCTTATGCCCGCAATTTCTACAAATAGATATCTAGCTGTGTATAGATAACTATGGTGTAACGAATTTTTCATAATTTCAACACGTATGTTTTACCTACTGGTAAAACTATAGTGTATTTTACACCATCGATTCTTGACAGTTAATTCAAAAAATTAAAAAAAATACACATGTTGCCATATTTTACTAAAATAGTTTTACCGGATAGGTAAAGATAACTTTTAGGTACGAACACGATCAGATATTTGTTTGTAGAAATTACGGACTTTATTAGCTTAAAAACGACAAACTCTAGAATATCAATTCACTTGGCCAAACAAAAGAAATTCAACAATTAAAGAAACTTTTTCGTTTATATAAACTTAGTAATTTTCATAGCTTTAGATGCTTTTACAAGAAAAAGAAAGAATAAATCACTTAAACTAATAGCCATGATAAATATTAAAAGTAAGTGTAAATTATCAAAACATAGTTTTGATGCAAGCATTTTTGTATACGATGCTATTATGAACATTTTTCAAAGCAATGCCGTAAGCGAAATTCTCTTTTTGCACACTTCAACATAAAACTATGTTCACATTAAGTGTATTTGTCATATGAAGTGTCACTTTTTCACATGTTAAATTTTTACATATCGTTTGAGCCCCTTCAAGCAATATCATATGGTTTTTCTCTCTGTACAGTACACATGACATTTTTGATTTAGAACGAGTTCTATTTTCAAGTGACAAAGCATCTGACATCAACTGTTTTTTATTATGTGGCGGCAAAATTTATTGAAATTTTAATACATTTATAAAATAATAGTAAATAAATAATAACACAGATAAAAATACACAAATTAATTATTAAAAATGTTTATTTTTTTTATTTTTGATAGGATATGTCAAATGAACGTTACACACCAACATGTGAACATGTAAATTATAAACCTTATGTAAAACTCAAATTTTGACATACACATGAAATCACATGTGGGTAGAAGAGTGACATTCCACATGACAAAAACACATAGTGTGAACATAGATTAACTTGGCAGTCTAAGGTTTGTTGGAGTTAAAAAAAAAAGAATGGGAATAAGTTCAAACTTTGGTGCAGAAATGAAATAAAGTTTAAAAGAAAATTGAAAATAACACTGGTTCACGAATTTTTAACTTAAAAATGGTGAGTTTTGAAAAAAACATAAAAAATATGTTCTGAAAGAGACAAAAGATATCTATGCAAAATGTTAAATCTTGTACAATTCAGTTGAACAGTTCTCGAGATTTTTCCAAATACCTAAAACAACTGCAGAAAAACACGCCATATCAGCAGCCCCGATTTCATTTCATTCATTTAATTTTTTTTTTTTGTGGCATAGTGTAATTTGTCTAAGTAAACGAAACAATTGTATCTTTTTTCACAGGATATACTATATCGAATATAAACAAAAGTTTTTCTTTAAATTTCGCTTGGTCGATAGGGTAGCGGCTAATTTCGTTCGTTAACAGCCAACCATAAACAAATTTGTATTTGAGTGACAGATAGCGAATATATTTGTTTCTGATTGATGATGCGTACCATCAAGCGATAATATTAATAACAAGATTTAAGACTCAGACCAAGGCGAATTTACACAAGGTAAGTGCAACTCTACAACTACAAAAAGCCCCATGTATTTTGTTTATGAAATTTTCCCTCTTGTTGTCAAATTTCAGTACAGAATCAAAACAATATTTTGACGTTTCAGTGTTTTTTTAATTCGCCGTGGATACAGCTGATGAACGGCTGACGAGATGAGTTTACCTTGTGTAAATTCGCCTTGACTCAGACGGTAGTTTTTTTATCAGAATTACTTTGTTGTTATTTAATGCAACGCAGCCTCTGGAATTTTATTTTTTAATTTTCCATATTTCCTTATCAAATTTGTAATTTAGAACGCCGTTGTTAATAATTTTTAGATAGTCGGTATTATTCATCATTCAAAACTGATGCATTTTGGACTTTGAATACTAAACTATAGCTGGACAAGTTGGAATTGCCAAGGTTAGGTTAGGTTCCATTGGCAGCCGTGATCAAGCACAGCTCACGTGGGTCCATTAATTAGTTCCCGTTGTGTTACCATGTCACACCGTCTCCCATGGGTCCTAAGTATTACCACGCAGCCATCCATTCGATTCTGTAAAGGAGTGGATCCTGTTTACATCAACATCAGAGAGACAAGTTTTGTCCCCAAGGGCTCTTCGACAAAACATTTCGAGTCTTAGATCTCCGAATGCCGGGCAATTACAGAGAAGATGTTCCGTTGACTCTTCCTCCTCCTCCTCGACGCAACTCCTACATAAGTCATTATAAGGGATCCCTAGCCTCTGAGCGTGCCTCCCAATGGGCCAGTGGCCAGTTATAACCGCAATCAGGTTTCTAAGATGATGTCTGGACAGCTGTAATGCCCGCCTAAAGCTGGCCAAGTTGGAATGGCTAAAAGAGTTAAAAGATAAAAACAGTTGTGCAATATTTATTTTGTTTGCTTAGTCGTTTTTTAGTGAAATAGCAATAATATTTAATTTAAAATTTACAATAAAAAATTCGTTATTTTGGAACAGATTTTTAGAATCTGTTAAACGTATTTTTTTATTTTAAGGATATGGTGAGTTTAACTGTTTATAAATAAAGTATATTTCAAATCTGCTGTTTCTATTGCCACAACTCATCCGTTTCTTAATTGACTTTTATATACATACTTAAGTGATTTGTAAAGTAGCTCTTTTACTAAAAAGTAGGAGAAAAATCGTCTACTAATTAACGATCGAATTTGAGCATAAAAAAACTAATTTTAATACCCGAAGCACCGTGATTAAAAAAATTATTTTCTTGGGCGCCTCGGTAGGATGGCAAGTTTATCAGTGCGAGGGTTGGGGTTTGGTTGAAGGTTTAATTTACTTTTGCTCGGTCAGTTAAGTAAGAAGTAAGAATATAATTTTTAATAATTAGTATTGTGGTTATTTTGTTGAACTATTTGTGGTTTTTAATTCAAATTTTTAATATTTTTAATTAGGCTTAAGTTCATTAAATTTAATTTTTATTAAATTATTTCTATGAAGAAAGGAATTTTACAACATGAAAATTAATTAAAGTAAGGAAAAACATGTAAAATCAATTAAAATGAATAATCATTCAAAAAAGCAAACTTCGATCTACCAAATGTTAAAATACAATTTGGTTTAAGGATTGATGTTTGACTATTGACGTCAGCAGTCGTCGATGGCTGCGAGTGTAAAACGGCAAATCCATCTGAGGAGATCGAGTGGTTGCGATCGAAACATGTCATGGTAACCTGCCGGCCGCGGTTCGAAACCCGGCCACGGTCAAAAATGAAAGATTATCAATAACAATTTTAATTAATTTTCATGTTGTAAAATTCTTTTCTTCATAGAAATAATTTAATGAAAATTAAATTTAATAATTTTTATTTTAATTTGTAAAGTTGGTGGAATTGGTTGTTAATAAATAAATAAATTTAATAACAACAACCTTAAAAATTTGTAGTCTACATTTTTCCGATTTCAGTTTTTTTTTACAAAAATAAAGTGTTCTGAATAAGTTTAAAGTCGTTTTAAAGAAAGCAGAATTAAAAGCTAAACCTTTTCAGAAATCTGTATTTTGCTTATAAATTAAATTTAGGTTACCATTAAATTCATCTTCATGTTTTAACGCTCTTCCTGAAATAATAAATATGTAATTATAATTAATTGTTGTTTTGCTTAATTTTTCACATGTAATTGTTATTTTCGAAATGTATCCATCCGTACAAGGCGAATGTATGTCAATATATCTCATGAACATAATGAATGACGAAATGTGTGAATTCAATTGAAACACTTCTATGACGAACATTTAAACAACAACATTAACACACACATTTACACATAACGGTACACAATACACAAGTGTCATGTTGTATTAATTACAAACATAAATTGCAGATTGATTTTAAATGGATTTCCGTTAAACGTTTCATCCATTAAACTATTTTAACGAAACTGAAAAAAAAATTACAAAAATCATAAAAAATTTACTAAAGAAATTAAAGAAAAAAACGTTTCACTAAGCAACATCATGAATTTCCATATAAACTAAAATTATTTTTATGAAAACATGAGCAGGCAGGCCCATCGGATGGATGGGTAAATAAATGTTTGGTTGTGCGTATTATATTCGTATCTGTCACGTACGTACTACACCATAAATTTCTCCCAAAAAAAATCTTAATCTTCAATTAAATTAAAAAAGACTGGAGATAAAAACAAAATCAAAACGGAAGCAAAATGAAAAAAAAAATATTTGTAACAGATTCAACTATTCAAATGGGATTAACTTCAATAACAGCAGCAACCACATTAGTTGGAGGCAGCAGCAGCAGCGAATCAGAGCAACAAAAACCCTGATAAAAAAAACTCCATTAATCCGAAAAGACTTCCATTTATTAAAAGTTGAACATATTTACACGTTTCAACAGTCTGTCGAAAACGTGTAGATATACTTTAGCAAAAAAAAAAAAAAAAAATAACACCAGTAAGAAAGTATAGTCATAGTAGCCCGGCCATTTGGTACCCTAGACCGCAGTATATAAACACATATTTTCGAGATTGTACGCTATTTGTAACCCATGACCAATCATAGACCCGGAAAAATAAAATTATGTAGTGAGGTTAAGATTTATATAAGAGTTCTTCGCTTGGAATATTATTTAAGTATCACAGCTACTACAAAGACTTTGCCGGAGAAATGTCAAGTTATGGACCGATTCCCACCATTTTAAATAACCTTTGCCATTATGTCAATTGGAACATATGTACAACTTGTAATTTGCGCATAAGGCTACATGAACAGACAACCAGCAAGATGTCCGTCCATCGTAAGATCGGCTCAGAAAGTGATTCCCATATTTGTATGTGTTACATACAGTACGAGCGCATAGTACCCTCTCTAATATTGTATTGTAAGTATGGAAAAATTAAATGGTAAATGTAATGCGGATTTGGTTTAAAAAAACAAGAAAGTATAGTCGGCCAAGCTCGACCATATGATACCCTACACCACAGTATATAAAAATAGCTTTTGCTAGTGTATCCTATTACAGAGGTAATGGTATGAGGTTAAGATTCATGTAAAAGTTCCTTGTGCCAAATAAAGGGCGTTCCAACTATAATGCACGATGTTCATTGTGTGTGACATCTTAACGTCAGTGTTTTGCCAAGCATAATTTGACATTTCTTTGTTTTAGTGTTTGACAAATTCAACCATGAAGAGGGACACAATTGAGCATCGCGTTTTAGATGGTTTAAGCCTTTTACGAAAATGGGCGTTCGAATTAAAATGCATTTCGTGCACTTCGTGAGGCACACTTTCACCTCAGTGCGTTCGTAAACAAGGAATTGCCGCATTTGGGCAAATGAAACTCGACAAGGGATTGCTGAAAATCTGATGCATACACAAAGAGCAACTGTTTGGTATTTCTTCGAAAATGATTTCGGCCAAGCAGTTACCGTAAATGGTGTTCGCGAGATGAGAACGCACTTCTTGTGGCCAGAAATTAATAATATGGACCTGGGAGATGTGTGGTTCCAACAAGATTGTGCTACTTACCACACAGCCAACGAAACAATGGCGCGAGAAATTAAATGGTCGTGTTATCTCACGTCATGGCGATGTAAATTGGGCATACGGTCATGTGATTTGACACCGTTGGACTTCTTTCTTTGGGGGTATTTGTTTATTTTGTATGTTTATACCAACATTTACATATAAGGAAGTTATGGCATTAAAATCTATTTTCGGGAGTAGTATTTGTATGGGGCTTTGACCAAATATTCACCGATTCCAATAAAAATTTATAAGATGAATTTGATTGCACTAAAATGAGTTTGGACCTAATTTAATCAAAATACCAACATAACAAGATGGTTTATGTGCACATTTCTGAAAATATTAAAAAACTATTGTTCATTTTTTGTTGTAGGACGCCAACTTTTCAATCTGCTAATAATTTGCGTATCACATAACTAATCTTCAAAGAATATTAGTCAAGTAAACATCTATCTCATGCCATCATCTCTGCTATTTTTAACACATGTTAAATCTTAAATCAAAATCCAACCAGAAACTTAAACCAATAACAGGTGTGGAAAAAGATACGACCTGTGCAATCAACGCGGATGGCAGAATTGATTTTGATATCTCATAGTCAAAAAACTTTCAAGAATACACGAACTCACAAGGAAAGCAAATAAAATAACAATAAAAAAATAAATAAATTAAAGAAAATAAATACAATTTGTAAAATGATTTTCATAAAATGAAAATCATCGCCACATCATCCTATTCATCCTCATCATGACGGACGGTCTTACCATGATTTCGAAAATGAATTCAAACGAAAAGAATGCTGGAAAAACTCATCCGCTCGTGACGGAACAAATATTGAACAAAACACGAGGAAATCTGAGATTTTTTGTAACGAACTTGATGATGGTAGTGTGGATGTTGATTTCGTCTATTTGGATGAAAAAGCATCAGAGTAAACAAAAAAAAAAAAAAAAAAAAAAAAAAAAAAAAAAAAAACAGTGACTAAAATAAACAAATGTTTATTTATGATTATTTTTATGGGAAAATAGTCCAGGTAGAAAGGACTGCGAGTGTGAGTAGAGTAGAGTAGCACAGCAACATTTGTCAAGTAAAAAAATGAAATAATACATTTAAACCCCATAAAAAGTGTTAATTTAATGTTGACAAGTGATAGAGAAAAAGACGAAAACAATAAAATTCAAATGTGACAGCTTCGTGCATTTTTAATTTTTTTTGTTTAAATCGATTTTCTAAAATTCATGATGCCAAACAAAAATTTACTAAATACTCAAATGTTAAACAAATGATAGAAATCTACATACATATACAGCCCTTTACTCAATGACTTATTTAATTTCAAACGTAACAACGTAAAAACTAAAAACATTTTATTAAACACAAAAGTGTCCACAAACAAACAAAATAATTTACTTAAATTGAACAGCTACTTGCGGTGATGACATGCTACTTAATACTTCCTACCAATAAATACACAAATCAATTGAAATATTTAATTGAATGTTCAATGCAGATCCCGTAATTGCACAAATGTTTAAATTAATTTCAAAAATACAAAACACAATTGAAAATCGTATTTATTTTAGCTGAAAAACCAGAACGTTTAAGTGCTTTTTATATAAATTTTGCTTTAAATTAAAAAATTCATTAGAATAATGCGCTACATAAAACTCAGTTGATACTGAAGGCGCTTTCTGCTGCTCCAACAAGATTGTCAGTAAGGAGTTTTGTTTAGCCCTTTTGTTGCCCAATTTTTTAAAGTTTCTTACCATTCTGTATTTTCATACGATCATTAGTATACAGTAACCATAAATTCTGTAGCGTTCGTATGACCATTTTTTCAATTTTTACCCGAAAAAATAAGTATGGTTGAAGCTAACCATATTCTAAGAGCAGCATACTATGGTTGGGTTTTAACAATGTTTATGTTTGCAGGTTAATATGGTTAAAATTAACAAAATTTTTCCCGAAATCAACCATAATATGGTAAAAATTAACCATAATTATGGTTCCAATTAAAAATACTATGGTCAAAGTTAACCATATTATGGTTTTTTATTTCATAAATTTTTTCAATTTATTTATTAAGTGTCAAGCTATAATTTTATTTTGGTTTTATTCCTGTTACGACTCATGTTTCACTTTTATAAGCAACCTCACTTAAAAAATTTAATTAATGTATTTTTATCAACAATTAAAATAAAATGAATGAGAATTTTAAGCAAACCAAGCAAGTATGTAATTGAAAAGCATTCAACCATTGTAGAGAGCAAAGCAACCATAATGTTGTTGTTTTAAACACATTATTTTAAATTTTAAAGTAAAGTTTCAAACAAATTATTGTTATTACATATTAACCATAACATGTTTGGAGACAAACATAACATTGTTATGCCGGTGACAATAATATGGTTTAAAGTAACCATTATATGTTTAGGTGTATGCTTGTAGCTTTATTTTAATCAATTATTATATGGTTAAAACAACCATAATTGAAGTTTCAAAGTATTGTTAACTAGAAACAAAATATTATAAGTCGTGAAAAAGGTAATGTTTAATATAGCAATAGTTTGTTTGTTTCGATTGTGGGGACCAGCATATGTTCTTTTTAAACATACGTCAAGCACGTTTTTTCTCTGCGAGACATGATATTTTTCGGTCTTAAGAGATTTAAGGGAGCAGGTTCATTCTGGATCTACCAGCACGAAAAATGATATTATATGAGAGGCTTAAAGCACAAGGGGTTCAAGTGACTTTTGTTAAACAATGAGACAAAAGCGGTTGTTTCGCTTATGTTTCAAGCGAAGCAGGTATTTTAATGCCAAGTGCTTGAATTGTTCACCATATCTAGCGTCCGGATGAGAATCCTACATTCACCTCTTGTGCTCTGCACAACTTCTTCGAACTTCACCTATAATTCCATATGTAAATTCAATTTTAGAAAAAGGCACTTAAACCCCTTGTGCTTTAAGCCCCTCATAAGGAAGTTCGTTATAATAAAAGTTATCGTCTCCAAATTTTATACCAATACCAACATTTATTAAAAAGTTATGGTATTGAAAGCTATTTGCGGAAGTTGTTTTTATATGGGAGCAATGGTCAAGTATATTCTAATAAAATTTGATATATGATTTCAGTCGCAATAAAATATTTTTAGGTCAAATTAAATCTAAATACTTACATTATATGAATAGTTTAAAGGCACAAAGCAATTCCGAAAGAAATGTTTGTACTGGCGCTATGTAACT
Source organism: Pollenia griseotomentosa (assembly GCA_963931875.1). Classification (NCBI taxonomy): domain Eukaryota; kingdom Metazoa; phylum Arthropoda; class Insecta; order Diptera; family Polleniidae; genus Pollenia; species Pollenia griseotomentosa. Next base: position 147,467,141 of record OZ007563.1, read on the forward strand.
TTATAGACCGGATTCGTTCTTATAATAATTTAAACATATTAACTTAAGTAAGTATGTATCTTAGCACTTAGCGAACAAGGATTACATCGACAGACCGCTGGACGGTCGGACAGCAATCTTTAGAACGATTCACAAAGTGATGGCTCTTTATTTCTTACACACAGCACAAACGCTTAATACCCTCTCCCCATTTGCGGGTGTGGATATAAAATTATAAACTTCAAATAGGATTAAAAACTTAGAATTTAAATAGCAAAAAAGTAGCTCTTGATGCCGCAATACAATATTAGTAAAATAAAAACTCCATCAGATTGTCCGTATCGGAAGTTCGTACTGTAGAGAAGATCCAATGGGCCGTAGTGCTTATTGCCTTCTATGTCGATCTATCAGACGTTCGTAAAATATTGTTGTTTTCCAATATGGTAACGATAAAAATAACTTTTTTTTGTAATAATGTGAATGATTTCTTTATATGCTACGAGTGTTTTGTTGCTATATCATGTGCTACTTTATTTCTATTTTATTTACTACTTTATTAATACCTCAATTGCAATAACTTATGCTATTTTTACTTCAGTTTCTGTGGTTTTATGCTTTTATTTTTAGACAATTACAATGACTACTGCTTCTTTAATGTAAGTTAAGCAGTAGAAGACAAAATATTAAAACACTATTACTTTATAAATTTAATTTTACGACTTCAATAATTTGCTGTTAGACAAAATAGTCTTAAGTAAAAAAAAAAACGTTTTTTGAGTTTTTGATTGGCTTTAGTTAAATTTTTTTGGTATCATTTGCTATCAATAAATTCAGTCTAGCACAACTGCTCTTTAAAAAGAAGTTTTTGAATTACATCAAATAAATTAGTTATTTAATTTAACATTACGAAAAACTGTAGTTTCCGACTTAAGACATTTTTGCCTAACGCCAAAGAGTTATTCAGAAGAAAATATTAAGATAACAGAAGTAGTATCTTTTTTTGATTCTAAACAACTAAATTAAAATGTGTCAGTTTTATTACAGTTTTTGCAAACATATTGCATGAGTTCACTGTGGTGACCTTATTGAACCATGTTTTTCTCTGGGTGTACTTTTTTTACAAAATTAAAACAAATTCGAATATTTAATTTCAGTTTTATTTGTTGTTAATTAATGGAAATTGTACCAGTTTTATTTAAATTAAATTGCGCCAGATAACAAATGTTTATTACTTTTGTCAACATGAGTTTGCATGACATTATTTAAAACAGAAATGGAAAACCTGACCAACAAAACATGTAAAAGTTTTTTGTTTAAATGAAATACAATCATTATTATCAATGAATGTACATGAATATGAGTATTATTTAAGTTTGTAAATGGTATTAAAATATGTAATTAAAACTAAGGGTCACACACACAAACATTCGATTTAAATAATTATAAGCAAATAAATACAACAAACAACAACAATTTAAAACATTACTGAAAACATCAATCTCAAATTTCTAATGTTTGAAATTGACTTATGGCATTAGAACAGTCAAGGCACACATATACTATCAATTTTATGCTTGTGTGGGAAGCAGCAGAAAACGAATGACGCTCATCAACGAGAAATGACAACAAAGCAACAGCCGAACGTACATTGTCACAGACCGCACGAAGAAGTTTATAGTGTACATGTGTCGACGTCACACAAGCAGCATTTGTATTCCTATGCAAAAGTACCCTTCACTGCATTAGAACAAAGTGCACTTCGAGTTTAGTAACAGAAACAAATTTCTAGTAGACTTCGTCGAAATTAATGCAAAGAGCTTAGTTAGCAATCGGAAATATTCCAGTAAAAATATTGCCTTAAAGTTTAACTTCAACTAGAAAATTGCTTTAATACAATTTGGTGAAAAATGCACTAAGCCAAATTATCCGTACTCGGTCTATTTTTTACAGAATAAAATTATTTGGCTAAGACTAGGGATTTCTCTCTAAAAAAAATTAAACCCTATGTGTAGAAAGTTCTTGTACAAATATTTAGTCCGTCTAACTCATTTATATGTTGGCTTCCTCTAACGATTGTTGCAAATAATCTATACTCCATTTCTCTCGAATGCGAGAAACCAGATTTTAAGATCATTTGTTTTCTAAGAGGACTATAGAGTAATAGATCTATGTAAGCACATGTTGGGCCTGTTCGGAAATCTGTACTGCATTTGACGCGCAGTACGTTCGAAAATACACTGCAATATCTTGTGTTCTTAACTCATAAGTACTCAAACATATGATGCGCAAAAAGGTTCAAACACAAGGTTGTTTAATTTCAATATACAGGCCTGTCGCAGAAACCAATTCCGATCGAAAGTGGAAGTGATTTCGTATCTTGCTTTAAGCCTGCTACTCTGTTCCACATTTCACGTGAAATGCTGTCAAAACGCATACGGAAAAACTTGTGCGAAATATCTATGAAATAATGTTGTTAGAGTTGTATTTTACTCTGTTCATTTTATGAAAAAGTTCCGAAATCCCGATAAAAAATTTTATCATTTTGCGAAGCACTAATGGTACATTTATAAAAATAAGCGCACAATTATGCGCTACGCAATAAGACATACAGAAATGCAGTTAAGTAAGTGAAGAAACTCTTAACAAGTTTATAAAAGAAAAAATAACATTTCAAGTGCTGCGCCATTTCCTTACTACGAAGCAGGTTTGTAAGGGAAAATACTAAAAAATAACTGCAAAAAGTATTCAGTGTGTAAAGCTGAACGCTACTTTCACCAGTTTTTATATGCGTTGAATAAAGCGCTTTTTGTTTCAAAAATGTATTGCTTCAAAGTGGGAACTCACCGTATAAAATTCATGCCTTCCGTAAGCGAGATGGTAAGCGAAACTCTTACATTTCTCCCTGCTTCGTTTGAAGCTCAATTTTTTATTGGGATGCGTCTGGCAACATTTTTTACAACTACGAAATAATGCAAGCTGCACTTATTTCACGTGGAATTTTAAACAAAATCAAAAAAGTATGAACTGATTATTAATTAAGTAATAAAAAAGTAAAATAACACAACTGGTAACAGTTTTTTATCCATATTTCCTTTCTTTTTTATTAAATTAATTTTAGTTTTTAGTAAAATACATGTGCGGTTTGTTTACATACGCAAAACAATGTCGCATACTTTGCAGGAATAAAAATGTCCAATTGTGCAAACTCGTAAGGTAACATTAATACATGTCAAAATTTTCGAGTGAAATAATCAATGTTGCTCAACATTTTTTACAAATTTGAACAGAGTGCTGGGCTTTATTACATAAAACGAAATCACTTTCGATCGGAATTGATTTCTGTGACAGGCCTGATATTTTTAATATTCTGGAATTTATTTATTAATTTAAGGATAAATTTTATACTAACTAAAAAAAGTATGGTGAATGTTTGTGTGAATTTATAAACATTTTTAATATTCATAAAACATCTTGTTGTTGTAGTCAAACTACCCTTTATATTCATGCATAAAATGAGCATCAGCTAATTTGAATCGGCATAGCAAACTGTTGACACAGATTCAACGCTTTGATGCATTCTGCTCACTGGAAATTATTTATATTATTTTTCTCATTTATATTTTGTAGACCCATATCTTTTCGGTTCAACTGATTTTTCCCGAGTTTTAGGAGATGAAGATTTAAAAGCTTCCCCTAGAGGAAAGCGAACTGACACCAAAGTAGTCCTGTGATAGGTCTTTGGTGGTAGAGACCAGTTCTAGTTCTAACACTTTAAATGAATAAGACCCTATCACTTTTACATGGGGTTGTCATTGGAGGTGGTCAATTGACACCATTTGACCAGTCACAGATCTATTCTCAATGAACGTGCTAAGTGTCAATAACTTAAATGTAGTATTATTTCAATACACTGTAGTATTATTTCAATAAAACAAGTCCTAGAATTAAATTCAAGACCCAAATTTAGGTTAGGTTAGGTTCCATTGGCAGCCGTGATCAAGCACAGCTCACGTGGGTCCATTAATTAGTTCCCGTTGTGTTACCATGTCACACCGTCTCCCATGGGTCCTATGTTGTCTGGCTGCTAGTGTTCCCACGCAGCCATCCGGTCGATTCAGTAAAGGAGTGGATCCTGTTTATATCAACATCAGAGAGACAAGTTTTGTCCCCAAGGGCTCTTCGACCAAACATTTCGAGTCTTAGATCTCCGAAAGCCGGGCAATTACAGAGAAGATGTTCCGTTGACTCTTCCTCCTCCTCGTCGCCGCAACTTCTACAAAAGTCATTGTAAGGGAGCCCCAGCCTCTGGGCGTGCCTCCCAATGGGCCAGTGGCCAGTTATAACCGCTATCAGATTTCTTAGATGATGTCTGGACAGCTGTAGTGCCCGCCGTGTCCTTTTTTCATCTATGACGGGCCAGATTTTCCTGGTTTCCCCACAGGTAGTTTCATCGTGCCACCTCCGACTGGCGATAATATGAAACTTGTGTGCTATAAGTTGCTTGCTCCTTGGGAGTGAAGCACCTACATTATATGTTGAACCGTCTTGATTCAAGGTGGTGCCTGCATGCGCCAACGAATCCGCCATGCAGTTCCCCAGTATGTCCCCGTATCCGGGGACCCAATTAAGGGTGACCAGTGAATGTCTCGCTATCTCATCCAGAGACATCCGGCATTCTCGGACAATTCTCGATGTGATGAACACATTCTCCAGGGATCTTATGGCCGCCTTGCTATCGGTAATAATGTGAATATCCCTTCCAGATATTTCACCGTATCGGATGCGTCTCGCGGATGTGTGGATGGCCATTATCTCGGCCTGGATGACACTGCAGTGGTCCGGCAGCCTCATAGGAATGCTCCAGTTTAGCTGCTCGGAGTATATGCCAGAACCGACACCATACAGTGTTTTAGACCCGTCCGTGAAGATTTGAATCGCATTCGCGGGAATTTGTAGGTCATCATAGTGGACCACGTTATCCAAAATGCTTACCGTGAAGCCAGGATCAAAGATCGGCTCGGGTGTGACATAATCAACATCCATGTGCCAATTAATTTCGTTCAGAATATTAGCATGTCCGATATTGAAATCCCTCCATGCTCCGGTGGCCCTTAGTCCCACCACCGCGTTCGCAGCCAGCCTTTTAGCTAAAATGTCTGGTGGTAACCAGTTTAAAATCGTAAACAATGCCTTAGAGGGGGTTGTTCTAATGGCACCTGTTACCGCTATCGCCACCATTCTCATTGTACGTTCAAACCCAGTTTGATGACTCTTCACCTTGAGCGCCGGCCACCAAACAGCTGCCCCGTAGAATAGAATGGGTTTAATGACACATTCGTATAGCCAGTATACATTCCTCGGGTTAATTCCCCAGTTAAGACCAATGGCCCTCTTGCAGCAATACAATGCAGTTGCCGCCCTATTAGTCCTGGAAATGGTGTTCATCCTCCAGTTCAGTTTGCTGTCCAATATTAGCCCAAGATACTTGGCGCTGTCAGACATTTTCAGTGAGACCCCCTTTATCCTCGGGGTATCAAATTTGGGAATTTTGTATCTCCTTGTGAAAAGTACCAGTTCCGTTTTGGCAGGATTTACATCCAGTCCACATCCCTGGCACCATTTTGTTAGGACGTCCAATGCGGACTCCATTAGTTCAGACAATAGTCTGGGATCTTTACCCAGAGCCACAACTGCAACGTCATCTGCATATGCAACCGTTCTGCAGCACGTCCTTTCCATGGCCCTGAGTAGGGTATTCATATTCAGATTCCAAAGTAATGGTGAGAGTACACCACCTTGCGGGGTGCCCCTAGTCGCAACCTTGGAGATGTTCGAGGCGCCTAAGTTGGATTCGATACGCCTGAAGTGCAAGATGCTGCCGACAAATTGAATAATCGCCGGGTCGATTTCCAAATGTCTCATTGCGTTAATAACCGATTCAGGTCTAACGTTGTTGAAAGCGCCCTCAATATCCAGGAATGCAACTAAAGCAAATTCCTTGTAGTGCAGGGATCTCTCTATGTGGCCCACCAATGAGTGAAGCGCAGTTTCAGTGGACCTTCCCTTCGTGTAGGCGTGCTGAGCCAGTGACAAGGAATTGTGTCCCAATGATGATCTAATATGAATATCCAAAATCCTCTCCAGTGTTTTCAGTAGAAAGGAGGATAGACTAATTGGTCTAAAGTCTTTAGCCATAGTATGAGATGTCTTCCCACTCTTGGGGATGAAGACGATCTTATATGTTGTCCAAGTTGATGGGACATGTGAGAGGCTCAGGCAGGCTCTAAATATTGCCAGGAGCCATGGCATCAATATTCCCAGGTTCTTTTGCAGGTCCGCTGGGATAATGCCATCCGGGCCTGGAGATTTAAAGGGATGGAAGCTTTTGACCGCCCATTCCACACGATGGCGAGTTATCGGAATATTAGAGATATCCCGAGTGCCATTAAATGTTCCTTCCCTAGGCACATCATCAGTGCAACCTGGGAAGTGTGTATTCATCAGGACCTCAAGGGTGTCCCGACTGTTTGTGGTCCAGGATCCGTCCATCTTCCGTATATACGATGGAATAGCTGGTTTAGAGGATAAAATCTTACGTAGCCGACTAGTCTCCGAGGAGTTTTCCACATCGCTGCAGAATTTCCTCCATGACTGTCTCTTGGCCTTCCTGATAAGATTTTTAAATCCATTTACTGAGGACTTGTAATTGTTCCAAACACCATTACGTTTGGCCTCATTAAAGATTTTCCTGCTTTCTTTGCGTTTTTCAGCAATCTCCGCATTCCACCATATGGGTAATTGAAATCAATATACATGTGATCAGAGAAGGAACAGTCCTTTGATAATCAAATCCGAGAACTTATCACTAATAAGCGTAATATCAAGAACCTCCCTTCTGTTAGTCACAATAAAGGTGGGGTCACTACCCCTATTAACTACTGTTAGTTCATTTTCTACTATGAAGTCCAAAAGCGAATCACCTCGTGGATTGACATCCGAGCTTCCCCAGACGGTATGATGTGCATTAGCATCAGCACATATTATTAGAGGGATGTTGCGCCTGTTGGCATGCGACATCGCCTTCCTGGTTGTGGAGTTTGGGGGATTAGCACCCTGGTCATGTGCCATGTAGCAGCTCATAAACCAAACTGTTCTGGTTTTGCCAAATTTAAGAAAGTACCAAAAAATATGTCACAGCACCGGTGAAGACTGTACTGTAATTCATTACTTTTTCTACCTTTATGCTCTTCATAAACCAGTTAAGGGATTGGTTCTTCTTTCACTGGTCATGAGTATTTTCTTTTTGTACTTGTTCTATTTTCACAAATCCCAGGACCAGGCTGTTGGACCAATTTTTTTTTTTTTTTTCTCATTATTTTTTTATTGAATCTTCATATTTTAAATATGAACTAACAATAATTAATCAAATCTTAACCTAATACGTTATTTTATGTCCTGCCAGTGCCAGACAAAAATTTTCTTCATCACGGGTTCTGTTCACTTATATAGGTGTTTATCGCTCATCTAATTGGGTAAGTGCTGCAGTGTCTCTTCTTCTTAAGCGAGTGTGGCCGCCATGGTTTAAAATATTTCGAGCTAGTGGATTTAGGTGTTGTTCAAGCCTTTTTAAATATTTTACTGCATATTTTTTAATCATAGTTTTTACTAAAGGAACATTGAGATCCTTGTGAATATTTGAGTTTTTAACATACCAAGGGGCAGCTGTGATTATTCGAAGAAGTTTATTTTGGCGCCTTTGAATTTTTTCGATATTAGAGGCCGAGGCAGTGCCCCATAGTTGAATACCGTAGCACCAGATTGGCTTTAAGATGGAGTTGTAAAGTAAAAGTTTGCAGTCGAGACTTAGGACAGAGTTTCTTCCAATAAGCCAATGAATTTGGATGGCTTTTAGTTTCATTTGAGATAATTTTGCCTCTATATGGCTTTTCCACGTTAAACGGCGATCTAGATGAATACCGAGGTATTTTACATGCGAATTTTGAGGCACTATATGATTATTGATTTTAATAGGGGGGCATGTTTCCCGACGCAAGGTAAATGTTACATGTACGCATTTTTGCTCATTGACCTTTATCCTCCATTGCTTCAGCCACAGTTCGAGTTGAAATATATGATCCTGTAGGTATCGAGATGCTTCTTGACTGTTTTCGTGCACGCTTAGAAAAGCTGTGTCATCAGCAAATGTTGAAGTTTGGGTGTAGTTGTTTATTGGCATATCCGAAGTATATATTAAGTATAAAAGTGGGCCTAGGATGCTTCCCTGAGGGACTCCAGCTTCAATTGGTTGAGGAGAGCTTAAATAATCACCTTCTTTAATAATAAACTTTCGACCGACTAAGTAGCTTTCTAACAGCTTGTGTGTGTTTACTGGTAAGTTTAGCTTCAATTTATGTAATAAGCCTTCATGCCAGACTTTGTCAAAAGCTTGAGAAACATCGATGAAGAGAGCGGAACAATATTTTCTTTCTTCAAAGGCTTTTCTTATTGCGTTTACTATACGATGGGTTTGCTCAATTGTGCTGTGATCTCTTCTAAAGCCGAATTGGTGGTTAGGAATACATCTGTTTTCATTTAGAATTGGGGTTAATTTTGACGCTAACAGCTTCTCAAACACCTTTGATATATTTGAAAGTAAACTTATAGGCCTATATGACTCAACTTTTGTGTGATCCTTTCCTGGTTTAGGTATCATGATGACTAAGGAAACCTTCCACTTTTGAGGATAGTATTCCAGGCGTAAAATAGCATTAAAAATTAAAAGAATAATTCTCCTTGCTATGCTGGGTAGCTCCAAAAGCATTTTGTTGCTGATCTTATCAAAACCAGGAGCCTTCTTGGGGTTTAAATCACAAATAGCCTTTTCGATTTCTCTTATCTCAAATCTTAGGGGAACAGCTGCTCTAGCAGCAACCGGTGGTAACTCGACCGCCATATCGTGAGATATGTTAGGGGTAAATACGTGTTTTAAATGATTAACAAACAGATTTCCTTTTTCAACATCATTTCTTGCCCAACTTCCATTCAAGTTTCTTAATGGCGGATTAGCGACAACTGGCCTTTTGAGGTTTCTAGCTGCACGCCATAATGAGTAGTCTGATTGTGGAGTTGCATCAAGTTCCTTAAGATATTTTTCCAGAGAAGCCGTTTTCTGAGACTGCAGTAACTTTCTCAGCCTTTTTGTACAGTCTTTTAGTAAGTTCTTAAGTTGAGGGGATCTGTGCAATTGCCACTCTCTACGAGCTCTCCTTTTTTCAGACAAGAGACGCTCGACATCTGAGGAATATATTTTATTATTTTTGGTTTTTTTGGGGGCAATGCTGGAATGTTGAACAGCTAGTTTTAGAAAACTGTCAAAATTGACAATAGAGCGATCTATATACTCCGGTGTGCTAAGCGGAATATTTTCTGTGCAATGGGTACTGAGATATTTTTTATATTTTATCCAATTTATATGTGTAGCTGACGTCGCTATGTGACCAGAGGGAGATTCAATTCTATTGGTGTTTTTTATAGTAACAATTGTAGGTGTGTGATCAGAGGATAATTCTATGAAAGCTTCAACGTAAATCGTTTCTGTGGGGATGTTTTTAACCACGCCAAAATCGATGACATCTGGAATTTTTTTCGGATCAGCAGGCCAATATGTTGGTTGGCCGCTCGCGACAACATTTAAATTCATTTTAGAGATTGTATTAAACAAAACACGACCCTTTGGTGTTATAAGTCGTGACCCCCAGAAGGTATGTTTTGCGTTGTAATCGCCAGCAGCCAGGAAACAGGGCCCCAGTGACTTATAATATTTGTAATATTGGCTTGGACCAATTGACACAAATTTTCCGCAGGGCAGCTCTTGAGTTAGAGGATTTTATTATAGTTATATATATATTTTTTTAAAGTTTTGTTTAGACTTAAAAATTTTAGGATTAAAAAAAGAATTTACACGTTTTCAAAAATGTGAAAAGTTTGGAACGTTATAAATCATAATCAGAACTTTTTTTGGCGGATTTAGGTGCAATCAAAGCCTGGCAATGAATCAGGGTTATTAGTGGAGCCATTTGGGTATCACGTAGGTATGATATTTAAAGAGACGTATTAGGGGTTAAGCTTTCTTTGACCACCATGTTTTTCTCTGTCTGAAGGAACATTCAATTTGAATTCAAAAATGTTTTAACTTGTTTAGAATGTTTCAATTTACAAAACTAAGAACTGGAATCGTCACAATCGTGATCGAATGATCTTTATCGAAATCTTACTTTCTGAGATCGCCATACTTGATATCGAAAAGCTTGTATAGAAATTTGAGATCATGGCATTCGATAACGAGAACTCGATCGAATACCTTCTCTCGAAATGTCATTTAATAGGTCGAGAGCTGACGTAAACATTATTAATTGTTTATTATAAACAAAACAAAAATTGCATTTTGCATTATTGGGATTAATCAGAATGCTATAATTTTCTATAAAAGTATTCATATGAATTTCCTGCTTTTAGCTTTATGAATACCTGCTCGAAATTTTCACCGGCTTAAAGTGAACTTTCATGAGAATTTCACTCTAAGTCAAATTTTCAAAAATTTATAAAAATTTTCACAAATACAAGTTTGATATAGTGTTTATAGACTGTTGTAGCCTTGTCTATTGTCTTTCATTTGTAATAGGTTTGATTCCCCAAACTCATTAATTTCAGAATGTCAGAATTCAGTCTGTCATTTTTTAAAATTCATAAATTTTAATATTAAAAGACTAATAAAATTTTAAATAAGTTTTTAATATTAAATAAAAATGATTTATATTTCATAAGAACTTTAAAATTTCGTGTAAATAATCGTATTTTCTTTATAATATTTTTTATTGCATGCGATATTTTTTAAAATATTTTTTATCGCATGCGATATTTTAAAAAAATGAATTTAACTTTTCGTATTTATCTTCACACACATAAGTGTAGCTGCTACCTGAAGTTTTGGTGGCACAGCTTATTAAGCATAGGTTCCATAAAAACCCCTCTCCAAAATCGTCTTAAGACAAACAATTCTCGTAAAGACGTTAATTTTAAAACAATATTTGACACAAAGAACTCTTATATGAATCTTAACTTCATAGCATAATAATATTTTTCCGGGTCCATGTTTTTCCGTGGGTCCCAAAATGCGTACAATATCGAAAATGTGTCTATATTCTGTGGCTTCGGGTAGCAGACACTGCGGTTCATCAGGATAGAACCAACACATTTTAAAACAAACAAAAAACAGTATAAATTGCAAATACGGACAGAATAAAAAAATTTTTTTTTTCTTATATTTTTTTTTTTGTAGTCGAGTATAAAATTCTTAATTAATTTTTTTTAACAGAACAGAACCACTAACATTTTTAACTTAAATCAGTAGGCGGTTTTGATAAAAAATGTTTAATTTGGATGGCCCAGATTTTTGGTTCTATCCTGATGACCCACAGTGTATGGCCAGGCTTGACCGACTATAGTTTCTTATTTGTTTTTATACTGTATTAATAAAACAATATTCAAAATCATAAATGTAAATAATTTTTTAAATTAAAATCTGGCCAGAAAAAATATTCTACAATTGTTAAGTATTAATTAAATCTTTTTTCATACTAAAAATTTAAGAATTTTAATTTTAATCCGGAGACAATAAAATTTGTTTTTGTTTAAGCCAAGTAAAACAATCGAAATAAATGTTTTTGTAGTAAATGGCATTTCAACTGTTGTAATAACTTTTTTTTTTTTTTTTTTTGAAAATTTTCTTCTACTTACAGACGTTTTTTTGTAATTTTCTTAAAATGCTACACACCTGAAAAAAACAAGAAAAATAAAACATTAGATTTTTTATTTATTAATAAAAAATGTTATTAAAAATGATTTAAAATATGTGTTTATTAACATTTTATTAGTAACAGGTTTCTTTTCAAGCCAAAAAAAAAAAAAATACCAATAATACAAAAATAAAACACACACACAAATTGGGGTTTATTTTATTAGAAAGAAAACACCACATACATTTAAATAAATTTATAACAATCATGCAAACGCAGCAGGTGAATGAATTAATTCTAATAATAGGGCTGTGCCGAATCCTTGATACCCTCCATTGAGAGTTCGAATATTTCAGGAGTGGGCTTTATATGCGATCTATAAATTTTAAGCTAATCATTATAAAACCTGACCTCACAGTATTAAAAATATGTAGTTGCCTAATTTAAATAAGATACCATGATTTGGTTTATAAATATTGTTGAGGTCTTAAAGTAATTTTCAGTAGGGGATTTTATGTTGGGTCTATCGTAAATTATGTATCGTTCATAACCAATTAATGAGAATCGGTTCATTTTTCCACACCAATTTATGTTACAACTATTTGGGGAGATTGTTCAACATTTGGTTTCATAGCTCATTTCCTACTGAACCGATTATGCTGCATTACAATCCCAAACTGCTTCTTAGGAGTACTAGAAACAATTTGACGGAGTTGTTCTTTTCTGCTGAGTCTTTCGGAAGTGAGCCCGTTTTCAGCAGAAATGCATTAAACACAATCACCACAGCAGGCTACACGAACACAATACTACAAATGCTGCTGGCTGAAACTTTAGTCGTGTAGTTAGCTACTGAATTATGTTGAAGACGGCAGCAACAATTGAACAAAACAAACAGCTGTTTTTGTTTACTATGGCTTTATATTTCAGTGGTGCCACTATCATTTTTTTTTCTTTTATAAAATGGAAAAACATGCATAATTGCAGACTCTTATTCAAACTTAATTTAAGATTATCAACAAATGAATTTATTTAAAAAAAATTAAAATATTTTAATTTTGTTGTCTTTGTAACTAATACATATAAAATGCTTTTAAAATAAGAAAATTTGTTCCTTCAACACACGTGGTATAGTTCGTAAAAGTTTCAGAACACTTTGGGTACGTACGTAAATGCATAAAAACTATGTATCACTGCTGCATTGATGCAAAATGTTGTTGCTGATGCGTGATTACCAGTTGCAGTTGTGTTGCTGACACTTTGCACAACAGCTGTGCAAAGTTTGAATTTTTGAAATTTCAAAAGTTTAATAAGCAAACATTAAATAATAATAAAAATGCTTTTTACAATAAAGATGATGTATTCCCAAAAATTATTTTTGATGATGACAAATTTAATTGAAAATATGAACCAAAAAGTAACAGTTTTCTTATAAATGACGATTAAACGATTTCTTTTTTGTCAAAAGTTATTGCTTCAGAAAATTAACTGAAGCAATAATTGCCAATGTTTGCTGCAGAGCTGCCGCATTACTGCATAAAAACTTTTGACTTATGAGAGTGATGCCAAGTTTCTTACAAGTGATGCTTTTACGAGCATTAAACTTTACTTCTGCGCAAGTGATACCCAACAACAGCATTTACGAACGTACCGTTTATCAATAACTTTATAGGTAAAAACTGGATCTAAGAAGTAGTGGTATTATTAGAAACTACTTCGAAATGGCTTCACTTGATCTTTAAAAAACTCCGATTTATTAGCCCGTTAAGGGCCAATTTCAAAAATTAATATTTCTTGAAAAATTTTTCTACAAAACTTAAAATTTTGTCAAGGAGTTTTCTTCCTTCTCTCAATTTTTCCTATGTTAATTCAATTGTAAAAGTAGGAAAAGGAAAAAACTCCCGGGGAATTTGTATTCATGATTGGGCTGATTGAATTATTGTAATATGTACATAAATAATAAGTGTTCTGCAACGCCGAAAAACCGCAATTCAGAAAAACTTTATTAAGCAAATATCTTAGGGTTAAATAATTATTGTTATATCGACATGATTTTATAGATTCATTTTATACCTAAAGATATATGGATAAAGTATTTTGAAACTTTTACGACCTATAACTCCTGAACTAGAAGCGTTGGCGCGAAAAACATCTTCCTATAGAACTTTTTTCAAGGATATAAAAAATATTATATAAATAACAATTTGGTGTTGAGCCGAGTTAACATTCTTGTTTCAAGCCGATTATTTTCTGTTAAACAAAAAAAAAAAAAAAAAATTTAAGCACTTATTTTTTTAATATTTTTTTATATTAGCAGCACTTTTTCTGTTTTGTAGTGGACAAAAATAGAAATTAGTTTAATTTGACTACAACGACAAAATAAGCACAGACAACAACCTGCAGCCATGTATCCGTGTCGTCGTGAAAATAATCATTTCCATATGCACACATGCATTCTAGTTTTGACATATTGAAGTCGGTAGCTTGCTGCCTCGAATGTGTTTAAAGCAAAAGTCATATTGACAGACATATGGACATGGATAAATAGACTACGAGTAACGCAAGGATGCAGAATATACATACATATCGCACTTGTTCAACAATAGTGTATTAACTCAAAATTTTTGTGTTTTTACTTTTTGGAACAAATTTGCACGTAATATTCATATCTAACCGCTGTAAAAACATCGTTCTTTTTCCGTCTACTCTTAGGCACTGAAACAGTTGGATTAAAAATTATTCTCATATGCCTTTAATATAAAATTTAAAATTGTTTTGCTTCTGCTGAAAATTTTTAAATTTTGAGTTAAAACAGTATTGTTAAACGAGTGCGATATATACTTTATGGGGTCTTACACGATATGACAAACTTAGTATGGAAACCCTCTTTTCAACTAGCGGTAGAGGGTATAAAAAAGGTTTGCAAGTTTGAATTCTGTTATTTTCAATTTTCTTTCTTTTTATTATTTTAGAAAATAAAAAAAAATTAGTCAACTGTAAAATGAAATACAAAAAATTAAATAAATAAACAAAATTCTATTACAATTTATGGGAAAAAAAACGATGACACAAAAAAATCTTAAAATAATTTTTCTGTTAGATGTATAAATTTATTTTTTACCTCAACTTGTGTGTGTTGCCCGGTTTATTTGCAAACTTCTAACAAATATTTTAATAAAATACAAAAACAACAAATCGGCCATAAAAAACAAAATATACTTTTTCCACTTGGCTGAATTTGTTTATAATATTTAAAATAAACTTCAATTTCTAAAATTATAATTCTAACAAAAAAAAAAAAAATGATAAGTTGGTGTGAGTGCAAACAACAAATTGTATATTTTTCCTAAAATCTAATCCGATTAAATGAAACTTGTTTACTTCAAATGTATAATCAGGTATGAATCCTTCGGTGTGGCGGAATTAAATTAATTTTGTCCACTTTTGTGTTACTAAATTTGTGGTCTTCTTCACAAATGTAAACAAGAAAACTAATAAACTGTCGTGGGTTAAAAAGTGCCTTTAAACTTTATAAACAACAGTTACGATATCTATTATTTTAGTGATTGTGTATATGAACACAACCCTTAATACGGTTTGTAACTCTTTTCAAATAAGAGCCGAACATTATATAGTGTTCTGTTCTTCGTTAAAAAACAGAACAATTGTAGTGATACTGTAGGCAAATATTATATTTTAATGTTCTATAATATTTCTTTTTTTACATTGATAAAAAAATGAACAAACAAAAAATTTGTATCATGTATATGTTTTGTTTGTGTAAAATTATTTTGCTGGCTTTTTGTTTTTTTTTTAGTTTGTGTATTTTGTTTTTGTAAAAAAGTATGGTTTTCTTTTACCAGCCAAAAAGGTACGAACATAAATGTGCCGAACCGAACATAATGAAGTTTGTGGATTAAAAAAAAACCGAACGGAATTAGATGTTCTCCTCTTTTGTTTAGTTGGATAGAAACAGTATGATTTTTGTGTTCGAAAGATGACAAACAGGGAAACGTGATTTTTTATGACTTTCTACAAAAACACTATTAGCGTTTGTGTTTTCCACAAATTTACCGAACCGAACACTAAGGAGCGATATTAAGTGTTAATTTTCGAACACTGGTATGTACCATCACAAACTCACAATAAACATAAGATAGCAAAAGCTTCTCTAGTGCATATACGTTGTGTTAAATGTGCCTTGGTATACCACATGAAACAAAGAAAACAAGATAGTGCATTAAAACTCCAAAAACATTATTTTGCTGTGCATGGACGTCATAGTAGTCAAACACATGTTTGCAGTATGCACTGTTGCCAATGGATTTCCAAAGAAAATCGCTAAAACAGAATAAAAGATATGTAGCTAAAAATAACTGAATTTATAAGTTATTAAAAAAATATAGCGATAAATCGCTAAAACCGTTTTTGCAAATAAAGTTTTGAAAATATTAAAATGTTCATGATAAATCGCTTAAAAACTTTTTTTGCGATTAAAATCAGTAATTAACGATAAATTTTATAAAATTATGAATTAAAAAAATTTGGCAATGCATCATCAACTCGTCAGCTCAGAATTGGTTTGGCGCATATTATGGTAATTTAACCATGAATGCGCCAAACCAATTCTGAGCTTACGAAATTCTGTTTTGAAAAACAGAATTTAGGAAACATGAAAACATACATATCGTCACCTTAAATGCAAGCGTACGTAGCTACATTTCTATTTTTTTTTACAGGAGAAGCAAAAAACTTTACAAAATCAATAACAACAAGGTGTTCTTGGCCTTTGAATTTCTTAAATTAAGTCGCCATTTTTGATCGCAGGGATCTTAAAATTTGAGTGAACCAGTAGTTTAATAAAATGAACATAAACCAATCAAAAACTCGATTACGAATTTATGTGTAGTTACGTCCGTTTGCATTAAAGGTGACGATATTTTATAAATAAATCTATAAAAATGAAAAGTGTCTGTTTGTATGTTTGTTTGTTGGCTTAAAGACTCCTAAACTACTGAACCGATTTTCCTGAAATTTTTACACACAAATTAGTTCCATATTTGGTTCATTTGTTTCTGTGGTTTATTTTGCACTTTTGGTTATTTCAATTATGATTGAACACGAACAAAACCTTAATAAAAAAAATATCGCTAGATATCCCGCTAATAGCTTAATGATAATTTTTCCCGCTAAGTTTGACTAAAAATCGCTAGATTTGGCGAGAAAATATCTAAATTGGCAACAATAGCAATATGCTAAATGTTTGTTTACATTAAAATCTCTTTACTACAGTGACGTAAAAATTACGTCAAAGTGAGATTAAAAAGTTCATGAACCTGCGCAATACGCTATCTTGTTTTCTTTATTTCATGGGTATACTATCAGGGGTGTCATGGAAATCGAAAACGAAAAACGAAAGAATTTTAAAAGTCGCTTGTCAATAAGATTTCTGTAATAAAAAAAATTTATGACAATTATTATACAAATATTGCTGCATTAAACATAATTCTTTAACAAAAATTTTAAAAATTAGATTAAAAGAACTTCCAAATTCTTTCGTTTTACGTTTTCGATTTTCATGACACCCCTGTATATGTCAAAAGTTTTTGAAAAACGGAAACAAAGTTTGACTTAATGTGCCTTTTGGTTTTAATGCACATATGAAAAAAGAGTACGCAAAATGTTGCGTATCTGATACAAATAATTTTATCAAAAAATGGACAGCTCGCATAACTCTCTGCTTCTGATGAATTCGCCTTATCGTTAATTAAACTTTCTTTCACATTTTTTATTGCGGTATATAATCTTTAGTTAATCCGAAATGTAAGAACGCTTTTATTTCTCGTTTTATACTTTTAAAATTAGAAATAATCGCAATATAATTTATTAAGCTTGAGGTTTTTTGTTTTTTATAAAAAATTAAATAACATTTATTTATAAGTTTCAATATTTCGATACAGCAATGTGTATCATCGTCAGGGAAATAATTAAACAATTAAAATAACGTTCACAAAATAATGAAAAAATAATAACAATTGTCAAACATAGAAAAAATTATTTACAATTAGAAAAATTTTTTAAACAAATAATCTATTACATTCTAAAAAATTTTTTTTTTTTTTTTTTTTTTTTTTTTTAAATTTTAATTTCCTGTTATATTTTTATACACCAAATGTCTATAATTCTGTGCTACATTTTCCGTGTCCGATTTAAAATTAATTCTTAACAATTCTGGTACTTTAATGATTTGCAACATTTCTAGCATTAAACGTCGTTTATAGTTTTTTTCTGTGTTTAAAACTGATACATTCTCAAAGTCCGGAGAGTGATTTAAACTGGCACAGTGGGCTGTTAATGCTGTTTTTTGTGCTGAAATATCCCTGAACTTTTGATTTGATTTGTGACCTGAAATTCTAGTTTTCAGTTTGTTCTTTGTCGTACCTACATATACTTTGTTGCACTGTCCATTATCATTTCCCTTACAAGGTATTTTATAAACTACATTTGACATTTCTAACTTGTGTACTTTATCCTTAGTCCTAGTGAATAATTTACCAACTGTATTATATGATTTATGTGCTATTTTACATGTCCTTGTGTCGAATATTTTTGACTTTTCTAAACGTTCCGATATTTTAGGAATATATGTAAGTGATTTGTAAATTTTTGGTTCTGCAATTATATTCAAGTTGTTTGCCCTATGGTAATTGTATTTTCGTATTAAATTTGATATCAGTCCCATTGGAAAACAATTATCCCTCAAAATATTCCTAATTCTTTTTAAATTCCTGTTATGAAATTCTAAGTCACTTATTTTCAGTATTCTTTCTATAAGATTTTTTGCCGTATTAATTATAACCCTCTTTGGATGCTTGGAGAAATAATTAATAATTCTACCAGAAGAAGTTGGTTTTTGGTACCAATCCATTAATAATTTATTCCTTTTTCTTATTAACAAAGTATCCAAATATGGAAGTTTTAAGTTACACTCTTTCTCAATAGTAAATCTTATGTCCGGATGAAATGAGTTAAAAGTTTCCAAAACATTTTCTATTTCTGATTCTTCAATAATGCAAAATAAATCATCAACATATTTTGTCATTATTTTTGGTTTTATAGTCAATTTTGCAATACAAGTATCTAATAAACTCTCCATAACTATATCGGCTATAATTGGTGATGCTGGTGATCCCATTGGAAGTCCCTTTTGTTGTACATATATGTTATTATCCAATTGAAAATATCTATTATCTATTATACAGAATTTAAGAATACGTAAAAACAGTTCCCTTTCAATTTTTGTAAATTCTTTAATTATATTCCATTTTTCTTCTATTATATCTATAGCAAGATCTATTGGTATACTCGGAAATAATGAAATCACGTCAAATGAAACCAATTTTTCATTGTAAAGTAACCTAACATGTCTTATTTTATTCTTAAATTGAAGAGAATCCTTCACATTATATTTAGAATTTATTGTTACATTCTTTAGAAGACTTAGTACAGACATTAAGTAGTAAAGAAGAACAGGAAAGGGCCAGAACGAAACTTACAACAAATATTGATAATTATATTAATGGAATTAGACTGAATAATAGAGACAAATTCATTCTGGAAAAAGTAGAAGATACAAAAAAATTTTTAAGACTTAATAAGGATATTCTTATATTAAATGCTGATAAGGGTAATACTACAGTAGCTATGGACAAATGTGATTATGATATGAGGATTAATAGTATTGTGCAGGATAATTTGACATATAGAAGATTAAATAAGGATCCCACAAACAAATTACAAAAGATGAATAATGATATTATTCAAGAACTTTTTAATAAAAACATAATCACATCTACAGAGAGGAACAGACTAAAAACAAACGTGGCAATTGCTCCGAGATTGTATGGAGTTCCTAAAATTCATAAGAGAGAATATCCATTGCGACCAATTTGCTCAAGTATCAATTCTCCATCATATGACCTTTGTAAATATATTACAACAATTCTAAAGAATGTAACAATAAATTCTAAATATAATGTGAAGGATTCTCTTCAATTTAAGAATAAAATAAGACATGTTAGGTTACTTTACAATGAAAAATTGGTTTCATTTGACGTGATTTCATTATTTCCGAGTATACCAATAGATCTTGCTATAGATATAATAGAAGAAAAATGGAATATAATTAAAGAATTTACAAAAATTGAAAGGGAACTGTTTTTACGTATTCTTAAATTCTGTATAATAGATAATAGATATTTTCAATTGGATAATAACATATATGTACAACAAAAGGGACTTCCAATGGGATCACCAGCATCACCAATTATAGCCGATATAGTTATGGAGAGTTTATTAGATACTTGTATTGCAAAATTGACTATAAAACCAAAAATAATGACAAAATATGTTGATGATTTATTTTGCATTATTGAAGAATCAGAAATAGAAAATGTTTTGGAAACTTTTAACTCATTTCATCCGGACATAAGATTTACTATTGAGAAAGAGTGTAACTTAAAACTTCCATATTTGGATACTTTGTTAATAAGAAAAAGGAATAAATTATTAATGGATTGGTACCAAAAACCAACTTCTTCTGGTAGAATTATTAATTATTTCTCCAAGCATCCAAAGAGGGTTATAATTAATACGGCAAAAAATCTTATAGAAAGAATACTGAAAATAAGTGACTTAGAATTTCATAACAGGAATTTAAAAAGAATTAGGAATATTTTGAGGGATAATTGTTTTCCAATGGGACTGATATCAAATTTAATACGAAAATACAATTACCATAGGGCAAACAACTTGAATATAATTGCAGAACCAAAAATTTACAAATCACTTACATATATTCCTAAAATATCGGAACGTTTAGAAAAGTCAAAAATATTCGACACAAGGACATGTAAAATAGCACATAAATCATATAATACAGTTGGTAAATTATTCACTAGGACTAAGGATAAAGTACACAAGTTAGAAATGTCAAATGTAGTTTATAAAATACCTTGTAAGGGAAATGATAATGGACAGTGCAACAAAGTATATGTAGGTACGACAAAGAACAAACTGAAAACTAGAATTTCAGGTCACAAATCAAATCAAAAGTTCAGGGATATTTCAGCACAAAAAACAGCATTAACAGCCCACTGTGCCAGTTTAAATCACTCTCCGGACTTTGAGAATGTATCAGTTTTAAACACAGAAAAAAACTATAAACGACGTTTAATGCTAGAAATGTTGCAAATCATTAAAGTACCAGAATTGTTAAGAATTAATTTTAAATCGGACACGGAAAATGTAGCACAGAATTATAGACATTTGGTGTATAAAAATATAACAGGAAATTAAAATTTAAAAAAAAAAAAAAAAAAAAAAAAAAAAAAAAAAAATTTTTTAGAATGTAATAGATTATTTGTTTAAAAATTTTTATTTTAATTGTTTAATTATTTCCCTGACGATGATACACATTGCTGTATCGAAATATTGGAACTTATAAATAAATGTTATTTAATTTTTTATAAAAAACAAAAAACCTCAAGCTTAATAAATTATATTGCAATTAAATAAATAAAGGTTAAATAAAATAAAATTTATTAGAAATAATCTTTTAATTTGTTTATTGCCATTTCATTTTCTTTAAATTTTTTTTAAGTCTTATTCGGGATATTTTCTTCGGTTGTATTTTACAACAACTTTTCCGCTAATCGAAAATTGTGAAAAGCGAATTTTGCTAACAGGCGGTCAATGTGTTATTTACATTTAACCATAAATTGTGTTAATAACCTTTATTGATTTATTTTGAGCATTTTAAATCTTTAAAAAAGCAACAGCTAATTTGTCTTGAGCAAATAACAATAAAGCAAGAAGAAGGTTTTGATGTTTTTTAGAAGGGATTAAAATTATGGTACAAATTCAATTTTGTTTTTGTGATACATTTTGTACTTTGTTGGTACCATTTCAGTTAGCACTTCAAGATTTACTAGATTTATCAGATAGAAATTGCCTTTCATAAGTTGAATATTTTGATGACTTTTGGGGCTTTGAATATTTTAATTGGAGATATGTTATGGAAATAATTTTTATTGCGCAAAGTTGGGAGGTGTAAGAAGAGATTAATTTAAAATTTTTTTAATCGGGCGCACAACCATGTTATGTCACCTTAATTACACTATGTGACAGGTTTTTGACCAAATTTATTTGACACCCAATCTTTATGTAAAATTGCCCGCTGAATCCGAATATGAAGTCAGAATGGTCAAAAGTAGAACAATTTTCGAGATATTCCAAAATAACCTTTATTTGTCCAAAACAATAATTTGGACTCTACTTCAAACCTACATACAAAAATATGTAGTAAACGCTGAGCAGATTAAAAATAATCTTGATTTGTTGTTTTTTTTTAATTGAAGACAGCTGATCATAAATGACACCATGTGTTGTTCCGTTAATATGTCTTTCTTTCGGTACACAGAACCCGGCAGATATAAAAAAATTAATTTACAAAATATTTGCGGTCAAAATTTTCTGAAAAATCTTTAAAATGAGAAATTGAGAGAAATAACTCATCTACTACTTCTAAAACAACATTCCAGCTTTTTAATAACCAAACATTGCACATGAATGCCCCTTAAATTTCAAGTAGTAAGTTGTGTGTTGAAAAACTAGCCAATTAAAAGTTAAAGTTAATCAGTTAAAAGTTGCCTAGTTAAGCATTTGTGTTAATTTTTGTATCTAAAGGGTCCTCCAATAGGGACTTTAGGCCTTTGGCACTTGATTGAAGCCATATTGTTAAAGCTACATCTCGTCAGCTCATTATTGGTTTGTCGCATATGCCAAAAAACTGTAGTGGAGAACAACAACAACAAAGGTTTATACAAAGTTTGCTGAAAATATACCCGAAATATTTGTTTATACTCCACTACTGCTTGCGACATATGTTTTGAAGAAAAATCTTAATTTTTGTTAACTTTCATGAATAAAGTTAGAAGTAAATAGTATTAAATTGAAAATGAAAATAATTGCTTTGTGCCGCATACGCCACTTTGCTAAATTTATTTTTAGAAAGTTGTTGTGCTGCATACGCATACTTCATTGAACTGTTGTTATATTTTTTAAGCTTTTGCTTCAACTACATTTTTTTCTAAAGGCAATGAAGCTTAACCAAAGCAACATTTATTTTGTACGCAAAGCAATACTTAAAAACTTCAGAAACCATAAAAATTTCGTGAAACAGGTTTTGGATTCAGAAAGGGGGTATTCAAAATATATATACCTCATACTTAACTAATTTTTTTTAATGGTCGGTAGGTCAAACCAATAATGAGCTAATAATCAATCTAACAAATCGGCTAAAGTAATCAAAAACACGTCCAAACAAAAAATTTTAAAGTAATCTTAATTTTCATTAAAAAATCATCTTAAGCGATGGGACCTCTATTTGAATGAATAAGTACTTCAACGAACATGTTATCGAATTTAGTAAGAAACCAATGGATGAGATTCCAGAGCGTACAATGCATCCGGAAAAAGTCATTGTTTGGTTTGAACGTTTAGCTAGTCTCCTCATAAATACTTATTTCTTTAAAAACGACATTGGTCACGTCATTAACGCCAACGGTGAGAGCTTTAGGTCGATGATTACCAACTTCTTTTGGCCTGAATTGGATGATATGGTTTCATCAAGACGGCGCTATGTACTGCCACACAGCTCATGCCACAATAAACATTCTGCGCTTTATGGCATCGATATGCCTTTCAAACGAATGAAAAATTGCAATGATATCTGACACATACTTTGTTTCATTTTAAAAAAAGGAAGCGCTTCATAAAATACCCTTTATTTGTCTAAACACAAAATAAGTGTTGGAAATTTATTAACCACATACGGGAAACTAATTTACTTATGCAAATTAACTCTTGTCGTCCCTCATTAGAAACCTCAATTATTTGTTTTAAAGTTCTTTAAAGTTGCTCTTACATACATTAGCAACCCTTATTAAAGGGTCAAAGAGAAAAAATGAATCAAAACACGTGTCCAATATGTAAGTCCTCCCTTACACTCAAGCTTCTACTGACATTACAATTGTCACTCCTTATTAGAAAATTTTAAAGAACTCGGGATAATTTAAATAGAATTGCGACTGATACTCGTATAAAAGTGGCTTCTAAATGATTATTTACATGCAATTTTTCTTCTTTTGTTGTATGTATGTGGTTTTTCCTTTTCTAACCAACAAAAAATCCTAAAAATACTGTTGCCTTAACAAAGAACTTGAAAGATGGCCATGTCAGATTTATTGATAATCATCATGTTAACAGATTTATGTCTTTATT
Organism: Pollenia griseotomentosa; assembly: GCA_963931875.1. NCBI lineage: Eukaryota > Metazoa > Arthropoda > Insecta > Diptera > Polleniidae > Pollenia > Pollenia griseotomentosa. Next base: position 147,491,254 of record OZ007563.1, read on the forward strand.
ATCTGTAGTGAATTCAAAAAGGGTGGTTGGGGCGAATCGTTGAAGTGTTAATAATAAATTTGCATTGTTCCCAAAAAAGTAAGAGCTTTTAGTGAAATACATGCAAATTGTTATTTCAAATGCTTAAAGAATAAAAAAAGCATTAAAATGCCCAAAATAGAAGGGTAAGATTTTATTGCTGTAGTACAAAATAACAACAACTGAAGCTAAACACTTACTTTAAAGGATTAGAAGAAAATGTGTATAAATGACACTTAATTTAGATGGTTTATAATTTTACTGCTTTAAAGGAAGGGCATTAAATATATTTAGGGATCTTTGTATATACAAAACAAAGTTGTTCTTTTGATACGTTTTTTTATACACATACGGCCAATTTTACAAAGTTCAGTTAAAATTGACAATTAACTTCTACTGCTCTTGGTGAAATTTGCCGATAATCTTAAAAAACAAGTTGTTATCTTAATTAAGAATGATTTATTATCAAATCTAGAACGTCTTGGGGTCAAATCAAGAACAATACGTTGTCAAGCTTAAAACATTTTATAGAGTTACCGAATTCTATATGTGATTTACTGCCTGTTTTTAGAAAATGAAAACAAGTGAGTGAGTGAGAAATTATATTGAAAACAACAATAAAAAACGAAAATTTGTTTTTGTTTTCAATATTATTTTTTCACTCACTCAATTGTTTTCATTTTCTAAAAACAGGCATTTATTCCTTTTAATGTGAGAGCGGAGTTAATATATAAATATATATATATACATATATACATATGTATGAAAATCTTTTAAAACTTTATCATAAACAGGAAAAAACCTAGGAGTGTTAGGAAATTTCACGATGGGCCATTCGCGGATAGGTTTCAGGGAATTTGGAGGCCGTAGAATCAATAAGGGGTGACTTTACTAATGGCTCGGAGGTCAGTTTATTTGTGGACAGCCAGGCGGCTTGTGAATTTCTAGCTAGTGGATGTTTGTAGAAGAGCTTTAAGAGAAATCTTAGGGGAGCATGTAGTGAGGCCATGTTGCGTACCGGGTCACTGCAACATCACACATTGGTAAGACTCGACTCGGAAATTGAGGATCCTCAAGGTTTGGAGACAGTCAGACTGTCAATAGGCTTTTGTTTTGGGAAGTGTCAAGGATGTTATGGCCGCTGCTAAGGATTTAATTCTCTGTTATTGTTGAACCATAACAGGTATTATTACGGGCCACTGCATGTTAGGCAGGATGGCGGTGGTGCTTTGATCTAACTAGTCGGATTTATGTGGAACAGAGGAGAGCGTTCAGCACATTTTGGGCTACAGAACAGCAGTCCGAGATGGCTGGGAAGTAGCTTCATATGCGACTTCGGGGAATCTGACGCGATTATGAAGACTGGGCGTATGATTGCTTTTTTTTCCTCCGATATAAATTTTCATAAGTTCTTATTAATTTACTCTTTCTTTCCGTCTATCTTTAATTCTTAATCTACGTTTATTACCTAAGGCGTTATAATGAACCACACTAGTCTCTGGGTGAGGGTGTGAAGATTGACTTCACACCAGCTTTTCTAATTTTTCCAATTTTCCCATATGGTCACTTATAAAGTAGCTAAAGTAATAAAGATTTAAATTAATTGTCGAACTCTTAAATGCACACACACAAAGAACACGAGGAATTTTTTTATTATACTTTCAAATAATTTTGGTAAATGGTCTGTTTATCCAAAATGCTTAAGAGTATTAAGAGCTTTTAAAACTTTACTTCTCAGTAAAACAAATATTTGAAAACGTCTATAAAATAATTTAACAAGGGTCTCATCAAGTGAATATATTTTAATAAAACAATAAACAAACTCGTTTTTTTAAGTCATAAATTCTAGATGAAACGTAACAGTGAAACTGCTGACACATACAAAAAAAAAGATTGGAAAGGAAAATAATTTTCCCTTTTTATGTCAAAATTATAACAGTAAAACATGCTATTGTCCTGTAAGACTGCCATACGAAAAGCTTATTTCTCACTTAACGAGAACTGTTAAGGAACTAAATTATTAACCGACGTTCGGTCGTTCAAACCACCAAAAAACAAGCCGTAACAACAAAAAAAAAAAAAATTAAAAACATAAAACGGTTTTAAAAACATAAAACCATAAATAATAAAAATAAAAGAAACAATTTTTGTTTAAGAGGAACTAAAAGCAAAAGGAACTTAGACCCTGGGATACAATTTGTTTCTTTTCACTTTGTATTTTTTTTTTTTTTTCTTAACAACATAAAAGAAAAAGGTTATCACTTGCAACTGAAAGCAAGAAGAAGGATGGATAACTAACTTAAGCTCTTGGCTGTAAAATCTAATATTAGTTCATTCCCCCCCCCCCCCTTCTTTCGAGAAAGGAAATAAAAATGCGAATGTGTCCTTCCCACTTTCACTTTTATACCCCCAAAAAAACCAAATGAAATGATGATATTTTTTATTTTAAAACTTATTAAATAAACTTTTATACATTTGTTAAATGTTTTTTATGCTAAATAAAGGGGAAAAAAGTTTCCTTTTCTGTCTTTCCTACAAACAACTTTATTCATATTTATACCCACACCACAATAGTGGAAAGGGTATTATGCGTTTGTGATGATGTTTGTAACAACTGAAACTATTGGTCTTAGATCCACCTTTTTGTATGGCGATCGACTTAGAATCACTTTTTGAGTTGATCTAACCATGTCCGTCCGTCTGGCTGGCTGGCTGCCCGTCCATGTAAACTTTGTGGGAAAAGTACATGTCGCAATTTTGGAGATAATTTTCTACATATGTTCTTATTGTCACAAGGACCCAGCATTTGGAAAATTCAAAGAGCCCCAAACAAGCTTCTTTCCGGAATAGATTCTTTGTGCCCATAAATCATCTTTATGTTGGTATAACGATTAAATTTGGCCCAACCTAATTTTATTGCAATCAAAATCATCTCACAAAATTTTATTCGAATCTGTCCATAATTGACCATAGCTCCCATACAAACACTACACTCAAAATATTATGTAGTTAAATTCAATCGAAAACTAATTTTATGCAACTTCAAATTCATTTAAAAGTGGTTCATTTACATTTCATGTAAAATAAATGAATTTTACATTAATTTTAAAATTTTTTATTTGTTAAAAGCCGTTATACGCTATCCCACAAAGACTTTAGTAATTTACGAAAATGCAACCCTGGCATGATAAGTTGTTATTGTTTTTTAAACATGTTCAAAGAATTATTAGATCAGGGCAGCATTTTTGAAAAATGCGTAAGACTTTGTGGGATAGTGTGTAACGGCCTTAAACAGCATATTCCGTAAGATTTCATAGTTGTTACTTTTAAAAAATATATTTTAGCCGACAAAAATCAAACTACATAACAAAATAAGTACGGAAAAACATTATTTTTAGGTAGTTTGTTTTTTGAATAACAAACATAAATGTTAACAAAGTTTAACAGTACGGAAAAGGAATTTAATAACCCACAATCACCTACAGTAATAATTTTATGAGTGTACTCCCGCGAATAGCTTTTAATGTTGGTATTAATATAAAATTTGGGAACAGTAACTTACAGCAGGTCCAGCCCCTAAAATTAATAACTCAGTGACAAAAAAATTTCATATAGATGAAGATATCTAAATAAGAACTTTTACATGAATCTTAACCCCATAACACATTTATGTTCTCGCAGGTTCATGAGTGTTCATTAGTCGTTCTCAAAATATGTTTTTAAATACTGTGGTGTAGCGTATCGTATGGTTGGGCTTGACAGACTATATTTTCCTACTTGTTAAAAAATGTTTCCATTTGTAATATTTTCCTAAAGCTGGTCTGGTCTGGGCGAACAGGCTGGGTTGGCTGCAGCATTATCAAAAATTGTATCCAATTATCTTATTATCTTTAGGTAACCACTTGAAACCATTTTAAAGGTTTTTTCATTTCATTTATTTTTCCTTCTCTTTTCAAGAGTGTGTGTGCGTGTATGTGTGGTTGGAGCGGTTCTTTGGTATAATAGTTGGATGAGCAAGTGTGGGTTGCCGACTAAATTCCCTTAAGTAATATTGGGACCGCCATAAAATGCTTTTTATTATTTCTTTTTTTACATATTTTGTAGTTTCTTTATTTTTTTGGGAATTTTTTTCAAGGAAAATATTCTATGGTCTTTTAATCTTGAATTTTTGTTGCTATTGTCATTAATGGTGCTCTTGTTGTTGATTTTTTTTTCAACGAAAAAAGATTTTGAAAATGAAAGCAACATGCTTCCATTTCTGTTCTATTTATCTAAAACGATTTATGTTTCAATTTAATGAAAATTAAGATTTAATGAAAATTAAAATTTATACATGACTACATTACAAAAGAAAAAACTAAAAAAGAGAGAAAAAAATGCAACCACGCACACAAACTCAAACAAAATTTGTATGTACATACAAACACACATAATACATATTTTCATATACACATGTATGAATATTTATGTACATGTGTGTGCATAAGGATATTACGGTTTTATACCAGGGAAAACAAAAAGGAAACCTAGGAAAATCTAGCGGAAAAAATAAAACCAATACCAACCACCACTTCACATTTAAGTCATAAATTGAGAATATCTGTTTATGGCAGGAAAATAAAAATACTTCACATAGTTACGCCTCTTTCATTACGCGCGATGGATGGATGGTTGGATGTATTTGAATATATATGTATGTATGCTTCACCACTACCGACCACTTGATTTCACTAAATTTCATAATTTTAATGAACATTGCTTATATTGCACAAGTGGGGAAAATGATTAATATTTTCATTTTTTTATTTATTTAAATATGTACTTAAATTTGTTTAATGTATTGTTATAAAAATCATTATATTTTCTTTTCATGTGGTTTGTTGGTATTTCAAAAGAAAATAATTTAATTTATTTCTTAAGTATTTTTTATATTAAAATTTTTAAAATGGTTTAAGCTTAAAAAAAAAAATTAAGAACAAATACAGTCCTAGTCATATAAGTACACATGAAAAGAAATTTTAGAAATTTCACAAGGAATGTCAAAAATAATTTAAATAAACATTTTGTGTTGTTGTATTGCCAGGGGTATCTATATTAAATAAATAGAGACGAGTTTTAGAAGACCCGTAATACAAGCAAAGACAAAAGACATCAAACTTCAAAAGTATTTATAAAAATGTTTTCTGTTCCTAAAATATTTACACAAGTTTCGTAGTGGGAAAATTGTGGGTACAACATTTCAAAGTTTATTTTCGGTACATCAACTTTACGATAAAATTAAAATTTTTTAAATTTAAATTTTAAAAGTTTGAAAAAAGTTCACATAAATAATCCTAATTATCCTTAATACGTAAGACAAAATATTGATGAACTAACATTTTAAATGGTACTAAAGCGTTTTATTTACTCAAAATTCAAAAATTATATAAGCCTTTCTGCATCTTCGTGAATTCAAATAAAAGTCATGCCTTTTACCCTGAAGCAAAAAAAAAAACATAACGAAAAGCCAGTCTAAGAAATTTTGTAAGAAAGATGATCGAACAAGGATTGAAAGATAATTTCTTCACTATTAGCTTACAGCACATTGGGCTTCCCAAAACCGCTTTCAACTTCTTAATTTCAGCTGTGGAATAAAAAAAGTTTAAATAGTACGCAGCATAACAAGTTTTGATTTAAATTTAATTTTTTAATATTATCGTAAAACGTCCATAAACGAACGAAATTCGAGTTAATTTAGAATTCCATAGCAGGGTCATATTCATGTCCATAACAGTGAACCTAAATTCACTCATGCAAATCGTCTTAGTCGAATTACTCGATCTTAAGCTGGATGTCCCACGCGCGCAATGCGTTAATGCGTTTATGCTTCTGTTCAAAAAAGTAGAATCAGTATAAAGTTGTATTGATAAGTAAAACAGCACACGCGTAGAATGCATATAAATTCGCATCGAACGCATGAAGAAGGATAACATTCTATTTTTGCGTGCGTCAAGAAAGTTTAAATCGCATAGAACGCGACGTTTGAACCTCCATATTTATGAAAAAGCTTCCATGCATTAACTTAAGCAGCAAAGTAGAATTCAACATTCGTCAACAGCTGACACCTTGTGTTAGGGTCCCATCTAGTCTTGCCAGATTTCAATTTGCCAAATTCTTGAAATTTACTAAAAAATCTTGATTTTGAAAAGAATTCCTGACAATCAAAAACTGCTTTAAACAATCTTTTATAAAAATAACATAATTGTTAAAACCTGTCAAAAGAAAAAAAAAAAACAAGCAAATGAACTCACTGTTTGCACCAAAAATATATGAACGCTATTGTTTTGAGTCAGGTGTTTAATCTTTTTAATCAGCGTTTAAAAAACTGCAGCCAAAGTAAACTGCCATTTCATCCACTTTTTCATTTGTCATTGGCAAAAAAAAAACTGTTGCTTTTAGTTCTGATTCATTAAAAGTAAACAGTCGCTGTCAAACCAGCTCAAAAAGCGAAAAGTTGTACACCAATTTTTGGTTTTCGTTTGACAGTTTTTGGTTTCGACTGCAGTTTTTTTTTAAACCCTGTTTTTAATAATTAGTGCTGGCGTGGAAAATGCAGCGGCGCACTACTTCATTTTCTTAATAAGAGAGAGAAATGTCAAAATTTGCTTGTATTTTTGAGCTATCGAACAACAAAAGCAAAAATAAACAAGATGCATGAATCCGCCTTAATATAGAGGGAAGCCCATATCATCAAGTGTTGATACACGTTTCTGTTTCAAATCAGCATCACAGTGTTGTCAAATTATTAGTGAAGAATAAAAGAAACGTAGTTATACACTAGAACAAAACGATAAAATATTTAATTTCTCTTTGTTTATGAAAAACTGTAAACCAATTAAAAAATCAATAACGTGATTTTTGGTTGGGCCTTAAAAATTCTTGACAAAAAAAATGTTTTTTCTTGATTCTTGACGAGCACTGAAAGTTGTTGCAAATCAAGAAAAATCGAGGTCGTCCGGCAAGCCTAGTCCCAACCCAGGACACGAACACAAAATAACAAAAATTGGATTTGAACTGGCTCGATTTTGTTTAAGTGTACAAAGTACTGCGGGTCCCATTGCACATCTCCATATTCAAAAATCGATCAAAGCAAAATGATAATCAATTTAAGATTTCTTACTTTCTGTTTTTAATTGCTCTTACGGTATTATTTCATTGATTGGAGATGCTCCTAAGAGAATCGTACATATCGCTCTTTTATTGCAACATAGTCGTATCTCAAAAAAAAAAAATAAATAAATAAAAATGCGATTATAGTTTTCGAAATGAACCTTTATATACAGGTTTCATAAAATATATTTTGCTATAACTTGGGTTCAGTTTGATATATAATGCTGATTTTGGTTTTTCATATAAAGAAGATATATTCATTGATTGATAAATAAGCTTTCCTAATGAGCTTTAAGATTCAATAAAAAAGCAATTAAATCAATGTTTCATTTACTTTAGCAATGGTTTAACTAGTGGTTTTAAACAAGATTTCACAAGAGAATCTCAACATATTATAATTTAATCAAAAAGAAATACATTTTCGTAAATCAAATCAGATACTTTGAAAATTAAGACCACTTTGGCATCAACTAAGCTTTAAAGCAGTCTCATTAAATATAAAAAACAGCAAATTCTTATTTGAAATCGAATTAAACCACAGAAATATAAAACTTCAATTGCGATTTTTTTTAACAGACCAGTTAAATTAAGATTAAATTCATTTACACCTTGAGAACTGACATCGGATTACTCATGTGTATAAAACAGCACAACACCGACACAGCATCTATCGAATGCCGCAATACATCGATCGCAATGAAGCCAATGAATAAAGATAAATAAGATAAATATTTAATGCAATACTTGTTACACAACAATTCCATACTGCGTATATATTGTTAACATTTTGTTAATTTTATTTTTCCAGTGATTTACTTCATTTAAAACCACAAAATTACTGCATTCTTTCGAACAAGTAAATTTTCATTTTGTCGTTTCTTTTTATTTTTTTATTGAAATTTACTTACAACACAATCACAATGACCTACATAATTAAAAAGTTATTCATTCTTATTTTATTCTACTTTTTTTATTTCGGTTTACTGCTTCATTTTTTTATTTATTATTCATTTATTTTATACATGAGAATAAATATAAAATTTTGTTTAAATAATTTCGTAGTTTAAGGTTTCGTGCTGCACCAGCTGAAAAATAATGCGCTCTGCAAAAAGAAAATCAAGCAAAAAAACACCAACAACAATAAATTTAAAAAAATAATAAAGTTTCGTGATTTTTTCTTGCTCTTGTTTTACTTTCGAAACAAAATAAATGCAAATCGTAATGATTAATTGTAAATTAAGTAAGTTTATAAATAGTGTAAGAATGTAAGCGTTTTTAATCCCAGTAAGCATTTTATGAAAATAATAATCAAGTCTTTTTTTACTCAACTTCCAGATTGAAAGGTCCTTAATGAGCTTCTTTTCTGATCATAAAAAATACTTTTGTCAGGAGAACATGGACACCTATGTTGCCACTTTATTATACGTTTTGCGTTTTTATAAGAGCTGATGCTTTTATTTAGAGCTGATGCTCATTGATTATATGAAACAATTTCTTAACAATTTTTTTAATTGTTTGTTCAAAAAAGCTATAAAAAAATTATAAAAAGTATCGTTGCATCGCCAATACCGATATATCGGATAATCCGCAGTATCGCCGATATATCGGTTTTACAGAGTATTCTAGACAAAAATCTTATGTTAAAATATCCGTTAAGTTATAATACAGCGTCAGTACATGTGATGCAACAATGTTCATACAGATAATGCCATAGTTGCATAATGTTAAATAACATAAGCATATACGTTAAGTTTGAAAAGTATAACAAATCTTAAAGCTCGAATATTCTGGAGCTATCTAGATGATTGGGCTAGAGTATAAATACCAAAAGGCATTGCGAAGTCAGAATTAGAACTAACATAAATTGTGCAGTTCACAATAGTAAGTTGTGAATAAAAGCTGCAAATAAAGGTTGTAAAGGGACTAAACTGTAAATTAAGATTGCGACCGGAACAAGTCTTTTTATTGCTTTTACATTATTTTTATTTCCAATTAAAAGAAATCTAAAGGTTTATTCTAAAGGAAATAAACCAAAAACCTTATTGGAAAGGCAGTAACATAACAATACAGTGCACTCGGGAAAACGTCAACGCTCGTTTACGTCAACATCCCAAAACGTCAACCCTTTATTTTTTACATTGCCTACTCTAAAACGTCAACCCAACCACAAAGCTCTAAAACGTCAACTCTGAATAAAACAAAATTTTGAATTAAGCAGCAGTTAAAATACACACATTTGTACACATACACACTTATTTTATAAAATAATATCAGAAATTGGGGATTCCCCTTATAAGTAGAGTAGAAAAGAACTTACAACTGTATGTACTTATGTATTGTCTTTTTATTTATGTTCAGTTGCTTTTTTGTTCTCGTAAGTATCACATTAACAAAATGAGCTCAAACAGCCTTAATTGATTAATTTACAAGAAAAGGCAAATATTGTGGACTTATTAGAAAAGGGTACAAGTGCGGTAGCTTTAGCGAAGCAATATGTTGTAACAAAGTCAACCATTAGCAAGATAAGATTTTTTTTAATTCATATGTGTGCATGTAAAATTAAAAATATGATCTCATTTAAGATGTATTCTTTTGGTTCTAATTGTCTTCTATGGTTCTAGACAGGTTGAATGACTTTTTTGTTTCCTTTTTGAATTTGTTTATGTTTGGTTTTAGTTTATAATCAATAAAAACCTTTAAAAGCACATTTTCGATATGTTTTTTATTTAAAAATTTTACATTTGTAAACGTCAACAATTTGTTAAACGTCAACACCCGCGGTTTTAATTAGTTGACGTTTTCCCGAGTGCACTGTATATTCTAAAAACTTGCTGGGATATCTACTTCATGATACATATACATACATACATACATACGTACGCATATTTTACATATATAGATATATATGCTTGAAAATGCTTGTACTACAAATTGCAGTTCAAACGTTAAAATTTACACACACACGCATGCCCATACATACAAACGCACTTAAACACTTACATTGTGTAATTGTTTTACATTCAAGATAAATGTAGTGTATAACGATCTGACACACTTTTCTAGTTTTCTTGCTTAAATAATTTTTTTTATACAAAATAACTTTTTATCCCCTTTTTGCATTTTTTTATTCAAAGTTTATTTTTATTTTCTTTTTTTTTCCAATTCAGATGAATTCAATTAAGCAAGAGGCGGAAATGCATACGACAGAAATTGTTAAAGAAGATAGATATACATACTACATATTACACTTTTTGCAAATCCAAATAAAAAAAAAATGTTTAAATATTAAGGAAACAAAAATGCAGTTATAATGTACAAAATAAAAGAAATGACATTGTAAATAAGTGAAATATTATTAGAGGCGTACATTTGAGTTTCATAATCATGTATAGGTTTTGAAATAAACATTTCTTGTACAGCGCCATAGGGCTGTTCTTCTAAACAAAGAAGAAGAAATTAAAGCTTTATAGAATTTATGTGTTAATTTATTGTTGAACTATAATCAAAGCTTTAAAGAAATATGTTAATCAATCATTTCGAAAAATTAAATTTTGGTAAACGATGTTTGTTTTACCAATAGAGAAAGAAGATCACGGACGACGTTTTAAGAACCAAGTTACGCCATCCCAAATATAATAAAAATTTATTCTCTTGCAAAATTTAGCGTTAAATTTTAAAAAAATTATCTTAAAATGCGAAAATTGTTTCTTTCTTAAAAATAACAATCGTTTGAAATTTTAACAAGTAAAAGTGCTGTAATCGGTTTTGCCGAATCTTTGATACCACATACTGAAAGCAAAAATATATCGGAAGTTGGATTTATATGAAACCCATAACTAGGGAAGCCAGATGTGCTTTTTAAAAACTACGTGTGCTCTTTTTTTACGAAATATGCTCTAAGAACATAAGAGCGCAAAAGTGTCTTTTTTACAGTAGTGTTTTTTTTTTTTTTTTTTTTTTTTTTTTTTTTTTTTTTTTTTTTTTTTGTAAAAATTATTCTCATCACCGTTGCCAGAGTGATTTTTTATCATATTTTTGATGATTTTTTGACCACAATATGATTTTATGATTTTTTTCTCAAATGAAGATTGTTTATTTTTAGAAATTATGATTTTTAACTTAATAAGCTTTTAGTTTGAAAACTCCATCTTCCATGATTGTGATCATTTATAAACCAAGTATGATTCTATAAGTGCTTAAGAATATTTTTTGAACGCTGTTTCAAATGAAGGGCTTAAAGCACAAGGGGTTCAAGTGACTTACATATATTAAATAAGGAGAAAAAAGCAGTTAAAGATAAATTGCAATAAAAAAATGTAAAATTCTATCTGGAAAATTACTTTTTTATTAAAAGCTATCCTAAGATAAATTTTAAACTTACAAAATAAAAAAATAATATCATATTTTACATGTACAAATACCTAAAAATTACCTTCGAAGTCCCACTTACACCTCTTGTGCTTTAACTTTTTTTTAAATTTCTAAATAAATGAACTTGTATCTAAAAAGAATTTAAGAAATACCTAAAACGAACACCACATACTCTTAATTTTTTAAATCAGATTTTATTAGGAAAAGCTTATATGATTCTTCGTTACATTTTTTAGTAATAATCAGATTCCAAAGCATCATCAGGCTCATCTTCATCCTCACCTTCGCTTTCGATTCTTTCCGGAATTTCGTCCACTCTATAGTGAGGAAGTGGTTTAAACAGGTAGTATTAAATTAGTGGTATATAATAAATAAGATACTGGAGGTTCTTGAATTTCTCGAACGTTATTGGTTTAACGCTTATTTATGTAGGAAGTTGTGGGAGTGACTGCTCATATCATCCAACATTTCGAGCTTTCATGATTACTTTGGCGAAGTTTTCTTGCTCAATCAAAAGATCATCTTTTTATGAGAGGTTTCAAGGGTCATCCTTCGCAAAGTGTAACCAATGTCCGAAAATGAAATAAATCAAATACTTTGTGCAATAAGACAAAACTGATTTTTTGAGAACAAGTGCTACAATAAGTCGCCAATTTCAGCTCAGAACTTTTGATACTTACTTAGAGCAAAAGGCGTTAAAGTTCTCATGTACCCCTTGTGCTCCAAGCGAAGCAGGAATTTTAATGATAAGTGCTAGAATTGGTCGAAATATCTCTTATGCTCTAAACTTCTCTGAACTTCAAACTACTTGTTTAATGTGTAAACCTCAATTTTAGAAAAAAGCCACTTAAACCCCGTGGGCATATGCCATTTTTGCCATTTCTTCAATTATTTCGTGAAAAAGACATTTTTGGTCCAGCTTGCCAAAAAATACCTTTTTTGCAACCTAGAAGAAATTTTTAAATAAGTTTAGCGAAAATGAGGCAGAATCCATTCGAAATTCTAAATGAATGTTGTAAAAATCGGACGTAATAGTAACGTGTACATTAAAATAAAAGTACCGTAGATGAGCTCATTTTCTGATCATAAATGATACTTTTGTCGGGAGAAAATGGTACCCTACCCGCGACTCTTCTTGAAGAGTCATTAATGATTCGTTTTTTATTTAGTTTAGAGACATTTTCGACTCTGTTTTAATAATTTTTATTATTGAATTTTAAATCAAACACTTTTAAATTACAGGCGCGAGTCATTTTTGTGTCGATTTTTAAGCGTGTAAGTGATTAATCAGTTTTTAATTTCCAAAAGTACTCAAAAAATGCTAGCAGGGTAAAAGAGCACGCATCTGCTCAAGTCTTTTTTCTATAAATGAAAGCTTAGACTTAAATGACAGTGGCAAGAAAAATTTTAAAGATGTAAGTAAAAAAGATGTTGTTTAAAAGTTTAAAAAAAGTTTTAGATCGTTAAACCGGAATACAAGATTAATTAAAATAACAAATATTACATGTGAGTCCTCTTGCAAACACTGCTAAGTTAAAAAATAAATAAAAATTCCTTAAAAGCCGAAATTTTTTTTTTTTTTTTTTGTTTTTTAAATGCCTCCATAAGCCATTATCAATCTCGTACAAAACTTCGTTACTTACGCGCAAAGTCTGGTTAATTAATCAATACTCCTGCAAAACTCTCTATATTCTCTATATATTGTTTTGATTGATTTTCTCAGAATTTTGTTTTTTTAACTTAGCGGTGTCTGCAAGTGGACTACTTATATTTTAATTATTGAGACGGATGAATTTATTGACAACCTTTCTCCATCTGAATTATTAGCGTTAAAATAATCTCCAGTTACATCTTGCGATGCTGAAAGACTGTTTTCCATTTTTTGAACTGTTTTATGCGATAACAGGAGATTATTTATTTTTAACAATTTGAAGAAACAAGCTTTTGTACTATACAATAAAAAACTTTTAATAATAAACTGGCAAGTGCACGGCCTAAAAAAACTTAACTTGCAACATTCTTTTGCAAGTTGTTTTTTGCATTTTGATTTTTCTTAACCTACTTACAACTACATTGTAGTTACTACAATTAATGTTGGAAGAATTCCAATCAATTGTAGTGGGGAATGTAGGAGGAGATAAACTCTCTGTTTATTGTTGATGTTTTTGTTCAAACTTTGATATTGTTACAGGTAGAACTGTTGCTTATGATTCTTATACGCTTAACAGTTTTATTTGGTTTAATATCTTTAGTTTTTCTAAAATCTGTATGGATGAAGTTTCCTGACGATCTGGCCTAAGCAACCAGTGAAATGCGCATAGGAATAGCTTATCCCATCAACAATAAATTTCAGTGGTTTTATCAAGAATAAAAATTGGGAATTAAGCACGAATAACAAAATCTTTTAAATTCAAATTTTGTATTCCCGAAAATTACTTTTGATAGTGACACCTAATAAAATATGTAAATGTTTCTTACATAACAACATGTTTATTTTTGCCAGTTTCGCCATTTTGTGCCACTTTTTATACTTTTTCGTGCCATTTTGCCAGCCATTTTTAACTATATTTCGTGCCATTTTAAGCTTGCCCTGTTAATAACTATTCCATTTGGAAATTATTTAGGAAAATCCATAGTTTTTCAATGAGTTTTTTTTTTTTGCCTCCGCCACAACTTGTTATGATGAGTGTTTTCGGTTTTCTTGAGCAGTTTCGGATTGAAACCCAGCAGCATCGGCAAAGCAAATTAATAGTTACGAATCAAAATTTGGAACAACCACCCTAAAAAGTGATTGTTTTGTAACAAAAGCTAGCATTACTAGTGGAGGAATGTATATGTATTGATATGAGATTTGTGAGGTCGTGCTATTAATACTTCAATACTGTGCACATGAATTTATACTTTATGTTTTTTTTTTCAAAAGAAAAAGAATTGAATTTTAAAATAGAAATATTTGAAAGTCAGAAAGAAAATTTTTGTTTTTGAGGAAAAAAAAAGGAAAATTATTGAAGAGAGCAGTCGCTTTAGTTTAAAGGTCCGTTTTGTAATTTTTTAAAATATAGAAAATATATAATTATTTTTCCCGGAGGTCGAAACGAAATACATCCTTTCCTCATTGGAAAGTTTATCCAGTTAGTGATAATTTTATATCTGTTTGCCGAAGAGATATTATACAAAGGGCTGGATTAATTTTAATAAAGGATTATATTCTAATAACGTTGTCCGTTTCTTTGGGGTCATCAATTTGCGAACCATATTGGAATCCATGTAACCATCATAAAATTTCCGCTAAATATTGCTCCAAAACGCAGATTATGAAGACCTATTTCTCAAATATTAATTAAAACACATGGACGATGTTAAATTAGAAAATTGCATACAACTAAAATCAACATCTTAAATTACTTGCTGAAGAAATATATAATATTCAAGATTTCAAATTTTAAAGAAGAAACATTGAAAATTTAAACTAAATTGGTAATATTGATCTACACTGAGAATTTTTCCACTAAAAATCAGTTAAGTAATTTAAAGTAAAACTAATTTTTTTTTTATATATTATCTGAATTATCTAATTTAATTTATTAATGAATTTTTTCCAAATTGTTTATATTAATTGTCTAAATTTTAACGTCATTCATCAACAAAACAAGACACCTGCCATATACTAAGTGAAAATTAAGAATATAAATTGTTTTAAAATCAAATTATACCAAATTCCAGAGTACACAAGGCCTTATGTCATCGATGGATTTTTAAATGGTGAGTCATACATTATGAGTTTTAATAATTCTTTTATTTGTATTCTAAAATTTTCACACACACTTGATATTCAATAATACGTAAAGCGTATAATTTAAACTAATACACTTAAAGAAAATATATATATACATATTTATTTAGTTTTGTAATTTTTTTTTTTTAATTCTTTTAACCTTTAACGATTATAATTTAATTGTTGTGTTAAAATGTCATATTTAAATTTTTTTTTCCATAATTAATTCTTTATCCTTATAAATTAATTTTTTTTTATTCACTTAGTTAATTAGACAATAACTAATAATTTGGTTATAAATTTATAATTACTTCAAAGAAAGATCATTTTTTTTTTGAAATGTTTAAATTTACACATATTTGCAAATTTTCTTCTTAAATAAATGTAACTTCATATAATGGACTCTTAAATTTTGATTTTATTCCAAGAAAAATTTAGATTATTATAGAAAGAGTAAAATTTGGGCTATCTTAAACATTAAAATATAGCATGGTTGGGTGGGTAATGACCTCGAGAGTGTAGACCATCATTTAACTCTCTTAACTAAACTTCACCATGTTATTATATTATTTTTATTTATAAATTATTATTTTTTTTTGTTTGTTCATTTTATAAGTGGTCAATATTAGAGGGTATTTTGCTACCTAAATTTTATTTTATGGATCTGGCTTTAACCTACTTTGTTGTAAACAAAGATTCCACCCCATTCCCTGAGCACGGCCGGTTATATAGGTAGCAGTGTTTTTCAACAAGTAGGAATAAAGGGCCAACCAGAATGTGAATAACGTGGCTTAAGCAACTGAGCAAATACATGTAAATCATATGTGTAAAACCATATTGAACTTTAGAAAACTTTATATTAAATTTTATAAAAATGTCATTTGCTTAAGCAAGGTGCGAAACTAATCGCTCATTCCGTACGGAATCAATGTTTTTTTATTTTCTTTTTGTTATTTTAAATGCATTTGAGAGGCATTTTGTTTTCTTTTTGACATAAGCTTAAGTTTGTTTATGCACATTCTGGTTGGGCCTTAAGGAATATTGAGCCGTCACAGATTTTGCACAAATTCGTTCTACATGGCTAGAAATAATACCACAAAATTTCGGGAAGATCGGTCTATAATTTACCATAGACTCCATATAAAGCCCATTCTTAAAAAAACACGTTAGTATGCCTAAAACTATAAAAAAAATAATGCTATTATTTCAATGCATTTTGGTTCAATGTGAATTCTCTACAGGTTGCAGCGAAAAGCCTTTGTTTTGATTTTATAATGTTTGATTTAAAAATCGTTAACATATAGATCCGTTAACACTAACAATGCAAAGAAAAAAACCTATCTTGTTTTTGTATTGTTTTAGAATTGCTGCCACCGTGTTCATGAATTCGCCTTGTCAATGACGAAATAAATCCTTTTTATGTAAACAGCAATAACAATCTTCCCAGGTTACTCAACATCGTGTACATAATTTTAACAGAGAATGTGGAAAATTTAATCAGAGGCTTTAAATGTGATAATCTGAATACAAATAACAACAAATTGCATTCAATTAAAACGTTAAACATTAGTTATTGATTAAAAATTTCCCCTCTCTTTCCCTCTTGCTCATAAATATAAAATTCATTTAAGTGAATATTTAACAAATAAAACGAAAATTTAATTAACGTTTCTGTTTTTATTTTAAAATCATTAAATATGAATTTTCAAAAGTGCTTCATACTTTACAAATATAAACAAAAAAGTCAAAAGAATTAAATGGCTGTTTAAATGTAATTGTATCTACTAGATATAAATGCAAAGCTTATTATTAAAATTATATTAATTATTCATTTTCATACACTATGTTTCATTTAAAACAAATGGAAATGAAAATTAAACACAACAAACTCAACACAAAACAAAACAACATCTGCCAAATGTCTCATCGTTTCTACATCCTCAGCAGTTTTTTTAACAAATTTGTAGAGACTCAGGTATTTGTTTTAACGGGAGTTTGTTGAAATTATAACTACCCAGCTTACTTTAGAACTAGTTTTAGGGTAAGTAAAAAAACTTGAAAGTTGTTAACCGGTTCGATTGCAGATAAAACAAATTTATAATAAATGCTTATGTGTAATGACTACTCCTTCCTTCCAGCATTACTTAGTAATAGTCTTACAGCAATGATTATGTTAATTAACATATTTTTTGGAATTTTAAAGTTTGCATAATTTTAACAGATTTAGAAATGGAAATTTTAATTCACTGTAACCTTTGCCAAACTAACAGATGCCATGCCCTCAATTCTCTTCACCTTCTTAAAATTCTTTAGTTGTTTCTTGGTTATAGAAGTTGCAATTCCTAGTTCTTCTATATCTACTTAACGATAGTAAAAAGTACAACTGATAGAAATTCTTGCTTGGAATGCTCTTTAGTAATTTTTATTCTTAGGAATTCTGGGTACTTTCTTATTTCTTATATATATATAAAAATATACAAAACATTTCCACACTATTTCTTTTTTTCTTTTCCTTTACATACAAATGCACAGAAGTATGACTGCATAAATTTAAGTACAAGAAGATGTTACATGAAGTGAAATGTATTGCTGAAAAGTAATGGACTCCACATAATATATCTTCGTTAAGGAGGTGGGGATGGGGAGTTTGTGTCAAAACATCTAGTATTATGTTAACACCAATAATGCTAAAGAAAACAGAGCTTATGCCCGATTTCAAACAACTTTCAAAGCAAGTATCATGAAGATTATAGAAGTACCTCATCTGAAGTTAGTCTTTATACTGCGGCATTAAAAATCGGAGCTATCTCACCACCACCACTCTAAATGCAGTTTCTGCTGAATAGCAAAATCGCACAGAAAGTCCCAACAGCAGTTCGAACACTGCTCTAAATTAAAGAAAAATGATAATACTTTCATTTAACATCTGAGAAATCTGATCCCTTGTAATGGTCGCAATATGATCCCTGGTGGACCCTTATAAGTTTTAAGGATTTGAAAGGTACCACTTTCCGAGATACCAAATTAAACTAGATCAATGGCGATTGATTGAAGAACTCAAAATCTCCGATATATTGGCTACAACTAAGTATATTTTCAAAAAGTGCAACAACAAAAAGAAAATGACGCACAACTACCGGGAGATATTTTTTCCATCAGATAAAGAAATGATAAACGGCAAACAAATTAAATGAATAAAATCAGTGGAATCCATATTTGCCGCCTAAAGTTATGAAAAAAGGCGCCAGAAAAGGCTTAGGTGTAAAGATTTATGGATTTTACTGGGATTGTACTGGAAAAGTAAACGAACGCACATTATATTATACAAAAATTTAAGTTTTAGTTTTTATATAATAATTTTAGTTTTCAATAATTTTCTTTAATAATTTGATGATTCATTAATAAATTTTCAACAATTGAATTTGATATTAATTTAAATAAATTATTTACCATTTAATTTGGTTTAATTGAAATATCAAAAGATTTTTATTTTAATTTAAAATATGTATATGAATATAAATTCATCTATAGTAATTTTGTAAAAAAAAACACACATAAATATCTACTGCCACAAAGACATAAAATGTAGCAAGAAGCATTCCAAATTATTAAAGCTTAACTTTAGTGGAATCAATCAAAAAAGAAGCACATTGGGTTGACATGAACAAAATTAAAGATTTTTTTTGTTGAACAAAAAATACTGGGGTCTAATCACCGCATTAGATATCGAGTAAACTATCGTATTTTTCTGAACACGATAGACACTGATGTATCGAATGAAAACTCGAGGGGTGTAATGTCTTTGGTTACTCGATATCGAATGCTATCATCTCAAGTTACGATATACTTCATTCGATATCGAGTGTCATGATACCAAAATAAAATATTTCGATCAATTTTGCTCGATATCGTTTGCGGTGATTAGACCCCTGTACCAAACTCAAACCCCCGTATTCATAAACGATTATTAAATTTAACAAACGTTTATTAAGTATAATTTTCATAGTAAATTTGTTCTTGAAACTTTTATTAATTTAAAAAAAATTTTATAAATACAGGCAAAAGATTTTATGCCACAAAATTAATTTTTGGATTTGTTTCTAAAAGTTTCTAAAAAACTTTTAGTTTTAAAAGAAGTAGGGAAAATTCCAATATGTTGCGGTTTTTTTTTCCCTAAACCGACAAGATTTATTTAATTTTTTAAAATTGTAGATACTATTTTATATGAACACTTTTTTACTAAAAATTTCTTTAACTATAAGACCAACCAAAATCAGCGCGTTCTAGCATTTTTGCAGCAATCTTTACTACTTAACGCGCTGTCGATATCGAACTTTCTAATTGCAAAGCATTGACGCCGCGCTTTTAAGAGTGCTTTATACACTTTGTATGGGCATTACCATTTTTTTTTAGGAAGAAAACGTTTAACTACCTTCGCCAAGTGTGGGAATGTATTTGTCTTTGTTGAGCGCGTGCCCAGAGTTGTTCTTTCGATACCCTATTGAGCCAAAAAGTTCTCAAGATCTTTCCTAGGATTTGTTAATGAAAACTTGCATAGGCTCATAACCATATTAAATACGTGCAAGAGTGTATATATATATATATATATATATGTACATATATATATATCGTTTATTTATCTAAAAAATAATATGAATACAAAAAAAATGTAAAATAAGATATTTAAATGAAATGTTCATGGAGAGCATAGGGCGTCAACGTGCAAGAGTGTATCATTAAGTAATGTCATATCCATAACAAAGATATCAGTGAAAGAATGGGCAAAACTGGTTTTGCTTTTGCACACGCTCCATATCTTAAAAACAAAAACAGTTGTCACAAATAACTGTTTTCATCATAAGTATTTTGAAAATATCTGCTGTTATCTGTTGTATTAAAAAATATAGTTGGGGAGTTAATGTAAATAAAAAAGTTTAAAAAAAGGAAATATTCGATCGCAATCCTTCTCGTTAGCATTGTTATTGTTGCTCGACAATTTGTACGGCCACAGCACGAATAGCCTGTGTGTGTATTGTGTACATGTTTTGTTTGTTTGTTTAGCTTTTCTTCGTTCGAAACAAATTTACCCAAAAATTATTGAAAAAAATAACGGGTTTTTCGTTAAAAATAATCGAAAAAAACGGTATCGTACAATAAGTTACTTTTTGTATTACATCATTATCTGCTTGTGCGAAACAAAGGAAAACAGATATGTTACTCTCATTCTCTTTTTATCCATTCACATCAACCCTGCTACAAATAACCTGGGATTTACACATGAAAGTACTTTCTTGCTAGTAGAGTATACGTATTATCAAAGAAAAATCGAAAAAGCAGCCGATTGGCTGAACCCTGCAGATAATACGTGATCCATTTTGATGAAATGAACAACTGACTAGACTGGTCCAATGTTATGCAAGCATGGACCATGACATTGTTAAAAAGAGTATGTAGTAAAACGACATGTCTTCGTTTTTAAACGAAATGTTTTCGTTTTTAAACGAAGTTAAAACTAATCCTTTGGAGTACACCATGGAGAAGTTTCAAAACTAGTCCACTAGAGTATGTATGTATGAACATGGAGTAGTTTTAAGACGACTCCGTTGTAATGTAAAACTGGGCTATATGGTCCACTCGTAGGATCGTAATGTTAAATCGACCACCTTTTAACCATATATTTGGAGTACTCCTACGCATTTATCGACTTTTCTTTACATGCATGTATGGACTAGTCTCGTTATCTGCAGGGAATGTACAAAAATGATGTGTGTGTTAGTGAAAAAGTGTGAGTGTTTTGCGACTTTCAACAAAATATCTTTCATGTGTAAATGCAAATAAGAAAGTAATGTCGGGCTTGAGCGATATGATATGATACCCTATACCACTGTATATGATAAAATGTTTGCTATTGTGCCCTATTTGGGACCCATGGACAATCATGGAACCGTCTAAACAAAATTATGTAATCAGTACCCATGTTCTGTAACTTTAGTGAGAACTTCTCTCATCGAAAAGATGTGAAACAAAATATTCCATCGTTTCTCGAAAAGTGGGAAAACAGTGTGTCTGTAACTCATGTTAAAAACTATTAAAAGAGATTACGTCGTTACGTTATAAATGTCAAAACATTGTACTCGAAGCCGATGTGACATTCCAGGCGTTGAGAACGCCAGTCACACATGATGTTGACGGCGACCAAAATTTACCAAAATTAAAAAATTTTTAACGACGGCGGCGAAAATACAACCGCCGACTAAACCAAATAATGTAAAGTGCGACTTAAATGCTGTTTGCAGACGAGCTTTGAAAACATTCGTATATTTTATAAAAATGTTAAAAACAAAATAATTAAACAATAAAAAAATGTGCCAAGAACAAAATATTATTATTATTATTATTATTCTTTGCATTTTGCATTTTTAATCGTTTTTTAGTGTTGAAATTGTTTCTCGCCCCATTTTTTTCGTGAGTTTATTTGACAGTTCAAAGCGGGAAATTTTCTCGCAAAAATTTTACAGACACACTTTTTCTGTAAATTGGCGATTAATTTCCTTACGTGACAGCTAGTACTCGCCAAAAAAAGTTACAGACACAGTTTAGTGAGAAAAACAGCTGTTTGTTAAAATATATGGCATTTTTGTTTCATTTCACACATTTCAACCAAAAAGTATCTCGACGCGAGAGTTACAGAACATGGGCACAGGTTAAAATTCATATCTTAGGATGGGGCTTTATATGGGACCTATGGTTCATTTTAGACATACCAGGCAAACATTTTGTCATGAAATAGCAGCTATCGTAAAAGTTACAATCGCCAACTTTTATGCTAATACCAATATTTATAGGGAAGTTAAGGCATTAAAAGCTATTTTCGGGAGTAAAATTTGTATGGGAACTATGGTCAAATATGGACCGATTCCAATACAATTTGATTTTGATTGCAATAAAAAAAGTTTGGACTAAATTTAATCTAAATACCAACATAACGAGATGGTTTATGAGCACAAAGACTCTATTCCGGAAAGAAGCTTGAGTAAGGGTTATGTGAAATTACTAACCGATTCGTCTTATAGGCTTGGTGCGTATGCGAGGACATCGTGAATTGGACTCAGAAAGTGAATCTAAGCCGATCGGTATACTAAAAGGTGTTACAAACATCAGCACAAATCCATAATTAGTAAACACACATGAACTTGTACGAACAGTTGTATCTGTGCACGTCTTTAATCCATATATTCCTTTAACAACCTATGTATGTTTCTCGTAAACATTTTATCGTAGTATTATACATTTAATTTCCCTGCAGAAGATTAAGAGTTAATTGTCTAAATGCCACTAATACAATTACTAGAACAAGAAGTACTAGTGCTAACGGGGTTAGAGTTTTGATATAAAATTACTAGTGCATATGAGTACCAGTACTTGATATAGTACAAGGGCACTACTTGTAGACTGATGGAATTTTTTGTAACAAAACTAAAATTCCAGTACATATTTCTGTTTTGATACTGCTTCTTAAATTTGATTTCAAATCATTTATTT
Organism: Pollenia griseotomentosa; assembly: GCA_963931875.1. Taxonomy (NCBI): domain Eukaryota; kingdom Metazoa; phylum Arthropoda; class Insecta; order Diptera; family Polleniidae; genus Pollenia; species Pollenia griseotomentosa. The sequence goes on from OZ007563.1 coordinate 147,514,109, forward strand.
ATGGCATTTTTATTATAAAAAATGTTTAAATGCAAAATGCTAATGCAAAAAGCACCAAATGTGGTCCAAGTGTACTAGTACACGTCTAGAACCAATAGTACTAGTGCTGTTCCAAGCACACTCAATGCTAATTTGATCATTAAGATGGTATAGAAAAGTTTACAGTTGAGAACTAGTACTGGTTATTTTTGTACTAGTTTGGTACTAATTATGTACTAGTTCAATCTCCTGCAGGGTTTGTATATTATATTTTATTTGAATAAATAAAGGCAATACTTATAACATAACACACAAATACACACACATTGTGTGCGGGTGGAGATTAATGGTGATCTCCACACTGTGTTTAATTGACCGATAGCCTGTCGAGCGGTCAAAGTGCTGTTTGAGACAGAATTAGAAAAACATCCAGGCGATGTTGTTATACTATCCAAGAAGTACACTTCCTTGTTTAGTGCACTTCTTTGAATACCTCGGATAGATAATGGTTAGCTGGATGTTGCGTTCAATTCCTTTACCTTCGCATTATTTTTTATTTTGAGACCGACTTTTGCAGTTTCATTCTCCACCATTTTGGTCGAAAGAACGTATATGTCGTCGTCAAAATCATGATCGGCCAGGCGACCACCAATATCCCATGTTATGCCTTTGTTGTTTCAACACTGTTACTTGGATAAAATAAGTAAAAATTTGGGTAGCAGTAGCGGTAAAATAAATTATAATATAATTTGCAATTGTATCTGTAGCTCTAAGTATATCAATAATTTACTTCTGATTAATGCAGACGAGGGTATGTGATGATTACCACATACCCCATTAAGAAAATGTTCCTCACTGGTTGCCGGTCTTGTATATCTACCATTTTAAGCACAATCTGTTTAAGGAACATTCAATATGAATCTTTTTTTCACATATAAAGTCTAAAGTTAGAAGAAAAACACCTGACTTCCGGTATTTAAAGAACCACCACAGTTTTCATTTTAAGGTTTTCTTAAGTGCAGAAACAATTATTAATATTGTTAACATTAACCTACTACAAAACCAAAATTAAAAGAACAACTAAAAAATTATTTCGTAAAGTATATTAAAAAAAAATATTTTAAGTTGTCTTTAGGTTTTTCAGATGACCTTTCCACGGTCAGGGGTCTGATATGTCTTCACACCACCTGATGTGGTATGAGAATGTTATTTATACAGTTCTCGTGATAATTGTACATACATTTCAAATACATGCAATATGTCTGTATAACAAGTCTCAAGTATAAATGAATTATTTACAAAATTTACTTTGGATTGTATCGTATACTTAAATGCAGGTGATATCTACATACTCAGTATGTCATTGAATTAACTCACGTGCATATTTTACATTGAAATAGCTTGTATCACAGCTCATGTATACTTGTAACTTTTTGAAGGAGTTTTTTTGTCGGTTTTCTTCAGTTTGTTTTCCCTAAAATAAAAATACAAAAACTTTTGTCAAAAACTAACTTTATGACATTGACACCTTTGTACCAAAGTTATTTTTTGTTTTTAGTTTTCTATTAATTTTGTAAGTAAATTTAAGATGTCGATGTTATGTTGACAGGCCGTGAACAAAGTGCTTACCTAAATCAAAAAAAAGTAGAAGGTGAAAAATAAGAACCTTTCCGACAGCTCTTTAGTAAAAATTCGTTGTTGTCCAAGTACACTTATTATGATTATTTAAGTAATTAAAGCCAGAATATTTAGTCATTCGAATTTTATACCCCACAATTCTAAAAAAGTGGTAGCTATTTACGTTAATTGGGTGATTCAGCTTATTGAAAGCCCCCACTGAAATGTTTCGATTTTACAGAAGAGCCTGCACGACCTGACAAAAGAAATTTTCGAATAGATTCTTTACTTTTTTGGTAGAGTTCGATATCCTAAAAGAAGTGGTCGTAGAAATATTGTAATTAACTAAGTGATGGACAACATTGGCGAATGATTTCCATTATCCCGTTTAAATCCAATAACTATTAAAAACTGATTAAATTTTCTCCTAAAAAAATATATTTTCTCCCAAAAATATCTATGTACATATGTAGCTGTCATAATAACTTTAATAATATGCGTTATGTATACATAATTATAATTAATATACCAAATACAAAATATTGCGGGGGTTTATCCTGGTTTCTACATGGCTTTTACAGGGAAGCCAAGATAACAAAAGGTTTAAATAGTCTATAATTTATGTTTATAAAAGAAATTTTAATATTTTTGGTTTTATTACACTTCATCAATAACTTAAAACGTGAGCGTCACTTAAGTGTGAACGGTTAAATCCGCCAAACGCAGATACCAAATAAATTCGGTGTCTCTTGAAATAATCAGCCTGATTACGGTTGGCGTTGGCGTATACGCCTGAGTCGTTTTTTGTAGTAGATTAAAGTAACACACAACCTATGTTCTTTAATCTAATACAAAAAACGACTCAGGCGTATACGCCAACGCCAACCGTAATCAGGCTGAATGCGTTTACCAAAATTTTGGGCAGTGAAGCCAAAAGTAGGGAATTTTCCGCTTTTGTAGCGATTTTTTTTTTTTTTTTTTTTTTGAAAATTTCAAGCATAGAGAAATAACTGATTTTTTATTTTGAAGAAAATGTAGGGAATTTTCAAAGTATCCTTTTTTAATATATTCACCCTTATCGTGTTTGGAGTATTTAAAGTACGCCTACCTCTGTTTGGTAATAGATTAAAGAAAATAAGTTCACGTTCTCTTTAATATATTACCAAACAGTCGAAGGCGTATTTTAAATACGCCAAACACGATAAGGGTGATTGTATAAAAATACGTAAAATAAAAATAATACGAAATTTTCATTTAAAATTTTCCATATATCGCACTTGATCATAAAGAGGGTATTAACTCAAAATGTTCAGTAGAGCCAAAATAAATTTTAACCTTATAACTTTGGCATTAACAGTCAGATCTTAAAGTTTTTGTTTTGAGATGATCGGTTTGTTACAGTTTTATAAGACTAGAAATAACGGTAATTTACCATAGACCCCATATAAAGTAAACGCTCGGAAAACACTTTAGTGCGCATTAAACCGTAGCGGATAACGCTATTGTAATATTGATCTGTAAGATTGGCCATCTCGAGACAAAAACTTTGATATAAAATACTTTAAGATCCCACTATAAGTCCCAAAGATATTACGAAAAATTCAAAAAGGCAACCCCTACGTTCGGCAAAAAAAATTCAAAACCGCTTTGCAAAAATACTTTAAATCAAGAGGATATATATATATATTTATTCCGGCTCCTAGAGTTGTTTTTAGTCGATTTAGTCGATGTCCGTCTGCCTGTCCTTCTGTTGAAACCACGCTCACTTTCAAAACACTCAAAAGAAAGAACAATTATTAATAAGATTTCTGTATGATTTCTGTATGACGTTCCCAATTTTTCATATTTGATAAATACACTGAGATTTATTGTTGATTGTTTTTGTTGGGAATGTGAGAAAAGATAAGCTCACTGTTTATTGGTGGTGTTTTGTTTAAGCTTTGATATTGGTACAAGTAAAACTTATTCGCTTTAGGGTTTTATTTGTATAATATTTTTGGCTTTTCTAAAATTTTTGGAAAAGGTTTCCTGATGAGCTGGCCTAAGCAACCAGTGAAATGCGCATAGAAGCTAGCTTTCCCTCAACAATAACTCTCAGTGTATTTATCAAATATGAAAAATTGGGAACTTAGCACGTCATACAGAAATCTTATTAATAATAAATTTTGTATTCCCAAAAATAACTTCGATAAAAGAACAATGTTGATGTCAAATTGCTTCTAGTTATCTTAAGCAGTTTTGGATTCAAATTCAGCAAAATCGGTTCAGTTGGATGACTAGTTATGAATCCAAGTTGATATAAGATTTTGCACAAATTCGTTCAATATGACTAGAAATCAAATTGTTTAATTTCGTAAAGATCGGTCCATAATTTACCAGAGGCCCCATATAAAGCATGCTCTCGGAAAACAGTTTAGTTCGCCTAAAACCGTAACAAATAATGCTACTTTAATAAAATTTGGTACGTCACATTCTGATAGGACTAGAAATCCCACTCAGAAAACAGTTAAGTACAACTTAAACAGCAATGAATGATGTTTTACTATCAGAACTTGGTCTTTCGTAAATTTATAAAGCTTCACATCCCAGTAGAAAATGTCGTAAAAATCGGTCCATAATTTTCCATATTCCACGTATAATGCCCACTCTGGCAAATTTTAAATACGCTTTAAACCATATTAAGTCCAATTAAGCTTCATATGCCCAGAAATAATAGTACGCAATTTGTGATAATCGGTCCATAATTTACCTTAGGTCCCACTTCAAACAGTCTTCTGAAACCACTTTAATGGCCATTTTCCCAAATTCCATTTAAATATCAATTCATATTTAAATATAGCTTTTCATAAAATATTATTTGACATGAAAAACGAATTTTAAACATAAATTAATATTAAAATAAATTGGTGAAATAGGCAGGCCATAAAACTATAAAACGTTTTAACACATTTCACTACAATATCGAAATTTGTTCTAATTTAGGTTTTTTTTAATAGCATAAAATACTCTACAGAATTTTGTAATACTTGGTCCATAGTGTACCATGGGTCCAATATAAATTCCCCTCTCGAATCCTGAAATTTACTAAAGTTTGTTCAAATTATGTAAGTTTTGTATGACAAGAAATAAACTGGCCCACGCCTGAAAAGTTCTAACTGTCGTTGGAGGGTATCAAAGATTCAACACAGCCGAATATAGCAATATTACTTGTTTTTTTACTTATTTCAGTCGTTTAAGTTGTAATAACGGTGGGTATAAAAGATTTGGCACAACCGTTTATTCACTTGTTAAAATTTGTTATTATTGTGCTTAAATTTTACATAATTATAGTAAATTATTTAACTAGAAACTATTATGAGAAAACTAATTTGAAAACAAAATTTAAATTTCTTTCAAGAAAAACTACAAAAAAACTAAGTAGAAATTCATGATAAAATACATAAATTACTTTTTGCATTACAGAACGAGAACGAAAGCAAAAGAAAAAGCTTCAATAATTTATTGTATTTTTCAAATGCATGTTTTGGTGTTTTTTTAATTTCAGCACGATATAAAGTGCAAATCGTTAACTAGGTCTGGGACCACTAATTACTGGAGCACAGAAACACAAACTCAGTTACCACATACAAAATTAAAGAACGAACGAAAAGAAGGTCAAAAATAATTTATTTATAATTGAGAAGAAATGACCAAGAAAATGGAAAATTTACTTAAAAACAAGTTAGAGTGCTATATCGGCTGTGCCGAATCTTTGATACCCTCCACCGACAGTTCGAATGTTTAAGGAGTAATATCTGTATGATGTCTTTTTATTATTATTATCTTAAACTGTGACGATTTGTTATAAATTATGGTTTTAGGAGACTAAACTGTTTTCCGGGAGTAGGGCATATATGGGGCTTAGGGTAAATTATGGACCGACCTTCGCGAAATTTTACAGTGTCATTTCTAGTCGAATAAAACGGACTTGTGCAAAATCTTATGTCATTCCGTGCATTTTTGCATCATTTATGTTAGTTTTTGTAACAAAATTATCAAGTTTTTGAAGGTGGTGGTTCCACATTTTGATTCATAGCTCTGGTCCTACTGAACCGATTTTGCTGAAATTCAATCCCAAACTGCTTAGGATAACTACCTAGTTTGTTTATTTCTTTTGAGTTTTTCGAAAGTGAGCGTGTTTTCAACAGACGGACAGACAGACGGACATGGCTAAATCGACTTAGAATTACTCAAGCAGCCAGAATATATATACTTTATGGGGTCTGAGATGAATAATAAAAAAGTTTCACACGGAATGACAAACTTAGTATACCCTCTTCACAACTAATTGTGGTGGAGGGTATAAAAAGGCAAGAAAAAAAAACTTCAACTAACTTAAAATAACTGTTACCAAGCAATGAGTTTTGAATCTTTTTAAATAAACCTAAAATATTTATCCAAATCTATTAGCGGGAACACAACTACGTCGTAAGAATGCTCTTTTTACCCAGAATTCCATTGTAAACGTAAGAGCAGCTTTACACTGTAATACAAATCTTAAGTATTTTAACGAAAATGCTTCCTTTCCTGATCTAATTATTGTTTGAAAATTAACAATAACAACTCATCATGACAGGGTTGTGTTCAGGTTGTATCCTTAAAATACTTAGGACTTGTGTGATGATGTTAAGTACCCTTATACGGTGTTCAGATATACATTTTTGATTGAGGTTTATTGACAAAATTATTTTTCTGTTCACACATACTTTTAACTTTTAACATCTTTAAAGAATAACCAAAAAAACATCTAGCTTTTGCACAGATCTCATGGATGGCATATCTGAACACGGTATTATAGCCTTTTCACACTTGTCAACATTTAACATCTAACATTAATTTGCGGAGACCTAAAAATTTTCCCATAAGAAATACACAGGGCTTAAAATCAAAACTTTTCCACATCTTTACAAAATGTTCCTATCTCATTGTATTTCATTCTACAATCTTCCGATTATTTTAGTGTCATCACTAGAAAAGTGGCAATAAATTCTATTCTTAATAAGATTTCTGTATGACGTGCTAAATTCCCAATTTTTCATATTTGATAAATAATCTGAAATGTATTGTTGAGGGAAAGCTATGCGCATTTCACTGGTTGCTTAGGCCAGATTATCAGGAAGCTAGCTTTCCCTCAGCAATAAATTTCAGTGTATTGATCCAATTTGAAAAATTGGGAATTTAGCACGTCAAACAGAAATCTTATTAATAATAAATTTTGTATTCCCGAAAATAACTTTTTGCTTTGAAAGCAGCGTTCCCATTTCTCAAGTTTTTCCTTTTTTACAAGCCTTATTTTGCTTCATATCTTATATTATTAAGCACGGAGTCACGATCCACACGATCAAACTGCCCCTGTTCAAACGTGCAAACAAAAATACTAATGATTTAAAGAAAATACCACGTCCACGCCAGCCAGACGCCAACAAAAATAATTCCTAATACATTTTGGCACTTTTAGAAAAAAAAAAGTTTAAAAAAAATAAAAGTTTTTTTTCAAAATGGTGACATTTTTGATTGATAGTTGATGCTAGATGTTTCAAGTGTATTTTACACTTTCAATATCTTCAATGCTTTTCTCCGAAATGTATGTATGCAAGTGTACAAAGGGTATTAAGCTACACACGTCAAACTTACATTTTTGGGATTGTATTATTTTGATGTGAGTTTCACGAACATCGGTATAATTTCGATTTTAATAAAAATTTTAAGACGTTCGGAGTAGATACGCATTAACGTGTACGCCAGCTTAAGTGTAACTTTGTATAAAATATTATACGCTACTACGTTCAAACGGAATATTTTTAACGAATTTTTTCTTACTTTAATCCACATAAATATGAAAAATTTAAACTATTGAAATTATTTAGCATTTTCATACTTAACATCACGGGGGCGATACATGAAATATAAGCTTGGAAAATAAATAAATTTGTAAAATAAAAATAAAACAATACTCTTTTATCCTTGTTGTAACTTTTCATGTTTCATATACTGGACAGAAAAACAGAAAAAAAAATTAAACAACTCGATGGAACAGCAGCAATGGATCCCCAGAGATTTTAACAGTTTGAAATGAGCCAAGAAGCAATATTTATGTGTGAAGTTGGAAATTTAAGCAAACGATATGAATATGAATACCAAATAGTTTATAATAAAACTTTTTGCTGCCCTCATGTAATAAAATATTTGTTGAACAGAAACTTTTAGCAAAATAAGGATTTGTTTCTTTAAAAATCTAAATGGAAATTTTAAATTACAATAACTTGTTGGATTTTAAATTAAAAAAAAACAACAATTAACAACTGTAGAATATAAACTAAAAGGAGAATTAGTCGTTAGTTTGAGTAGCATTAATTGTAATTGCGAATACCCAAATTACACCTTAGATACATATGTAATGATACTTGATATTTTGAGTGGCAAAATAAACTTAGAACACACGCCAGCTTGCATTATTACAATTACTTGTAATTTTCAGTTGAGTATTTTCAATTACAAGTACTTGGAATAGGTGTGTTGTATTACAATCTCAAGTAAAGATAAATAAATAAAAATTAATGCCTGACTCAAATTAAATTATTTGCAATTTAAATTACTCAAAAACACATTGTTGTGATATTTGGTATTTAATTATGGACTATGTTTAAAATTTTATCAGACCGCGGGTAGCTCTTTTATCTTTATGTTTAATATTTTTCTTAAAGCCTCCGAGCGAATTACAATTAGTTTTTTTCTTCCAAGCAAAATTGTTCTAGTCTATCAGTTTTTGGGAACATAAAAAAGATAAAATACACAGAAACCCGTGTAAATTAATGAAGTGGAGAAAAAACAAAAGTTGAAATCAAGAGTTCAGACAACAACTGCACAACAACCAATTCATGAAGTTTTGTTGGCGGGGCAAGTTTCTACATGCGACGAAAAAAGAAAAATGTATGCAAAAAAGCTACAAAACTTATTATAAGTGAGGCATAATTTGGAAACAGGGCTGCCAGACTTGGGGATTTATCCCCAAAGTTGGCTATATCATGCAAGCAAAAAGGAAAAAGAAAGTCATTTGGTGATTTTTTTGGGATTTAATAAAAAAAATCGGGGATTTTTTTGGGGATTTTACAAATTTTTAATATATTTTCTCTTCTTTTTTTATTAAAGCTTATTTTTCTTTGTTTCGTATGTAAAATATGAAAAACAGTAGCAAAACTTGTATTTCACTCTTATCAAAAACTTATACGGTGAAAATGGCCCTAATTAAGATTACCATTTTTGTTTAGTGTCTTAAAGGTACTTAATAAACTTATGTTATTATTCTTAAAAAAGAAAAATTTAAAAAAAAAATCTGAAACCGTTGAAAACACATACAATTTTTGATTTTTTAAAGACAATTTTCAAGCAAATATGAAAGACAATATAATAAAGTTTGGGAAATATATATTTATTTTGTTGATTTTAACCCTCTAATGCCTAAGAGTGCCTCAAGGCATGATTTACAAAATTTCTACTGACGCCCACCATATAACTAATTTTTATTAATTTCCATTTCTTTACAATTACTTAGAGATCTAGAACAATATTTGTAGAAGCTTCGAAATTTCTTAAAGCTCTTAAAGCATTGTAAACAATCTCGAACACAATGCTTTTGTTCAAAGTGCAAACTTCATTCATGATGCTCAAATAATAAAATTGTTTTTTTTTTAATTATCATAAACAAAACCAAATATTTTTAATTTGATGCATTACTTTTTATTTTCAATACAAACTAACAAACAGAATTCTTAAAAATTAAATGTGTTTTTATTACTAGCTACCCAAGGGTGCCTCAAGGTACTCCTAGATGTTTTCTCACCTGGAACGTAAACGACTCATCGTACGGGCTTTAAAATATTTTTTTTGAATTCAGGGGCCCAAAAATTCCCTAAAAAAATGGTTTTCATAATATATTCCCATTTATTCTAAAACTTGGCATTAGAGGGTTAAGGATGGTTAAAACCGATGGAACAAGCTACAAAATTTTATAAATTGACTCATTCTTCTTCAAAAACAGCATATTGTTTTGCTTGTAATTCCTCACTGGAATCGCACAAAAAGGATTTAAAAAACATGCCGAAACCAGTCGATACAAACGAAATAAAAAAAATTTTTTTACTAAAATTTTTTGTGTGGGGATTTTTGGGGATTTCTTATTAAAATTTTTCTAACTTCTTTTTAAAAAAATTTTAAATTTAAAATCAATAAAAAATCTTAACTTTTATAAGGTTATTTTTTGTAATCTGGGGACTTTTGAGGATTTGGTTTGAATTTTTTGGGGACAAGGAATAAAAGTACCGGCTAGACCAGTTTGGAAACAGTATAACCATAATCAGACATTGTTTCAGACATGGACGTTCCCAATTATATTTTGTAATCACCTAAAGGTGCAATTCATCATTAGTGATTGTCAAATACAAATTACATTTAAGTAGTGATTGCGAATTACTTATTTTTTTTTAATATTAATTTATTGAATCTTCATATACTAAATATGAACTATCAATAATTAATCAAATCTTATCCTAATATTTTGTTTTGTGTCCAGTTCCAGACAACAAATTTCGTCATCACGGTTTCTGTTCACATATGTAGATGTTTATCGCTCTTCTGATTGTGTGAGTGCTGCTGTGTCTCTTCTTCTTCTTCTTTAGCGAGTGTGGCCGCCATGATTTAAAATATTTCGAGCTAGTGGATTTGGGTGTTGTTCAAGCCTTTTTAAATATCTTACTGCATATTTTGTAATCAAAGTTCTAACTAATGGCACATTGGGATCCTTATGAATGTTTGAACATACCAGGGAGCGGCTGTGATAAGTCGAAGTAGTTTATTTTGGCGCCTTTAAATTTTTTCGATATAGAGGCAGAGCCAGTGCTCCATAGTTGAATGCCATAGCACCCGATTTCCTTTTTTAATATCGTTTCTTGCCCAACTACCATTCAAGTTTCTTAATGGTAGCTTAGAGATAACTGGCCTTTTTAGATTTCTAGCTGCACGCCATAATGAGTAGTCTGATTGTGGAGTTGCTTAAGTTCCTTAAGATATTTTTCCAGGGAAAACGTTTTCTGAGTCTGCAGTAACTTTCCTAGCCTTTTTGTGTACTCTTTTAATAAATTCTTAAGTTGCGGGGATCTGTACAGTTGCCACTCTCTTCGAACTCTCCTTTTTTCAGTCAGGAGCCGCTCGACATCTGTAGAAAATATTTTATTATTTTTTGTTTTTTTTGGGCCAATACTGGAATGTTGGACAGCTAGTTTAACATAACTGTCAAAATTTACAATAGAGAGATCCACATTCTCCGGTGTGCTAAACGGAATATTTTCTGTGCAATGGGTACTGAGATATTTTTTATACTTTAACCAATTGATTTGTGTGGCTGACGTCGCTAAGTAACCAGATGGAGACAGAATTCTATTTGGGTTCATTACAGTAAGAATTGTAGGTGTGTGATCGGAAGATAATTCTAAGGAAGCTTCAACATGAATCGTTTCTGTGGGGATGTTTTCAACCACGCCAAAATCAATAACATCTGGAATTTTTTGTTGATCAGTAGGCCAATACGTTGGTTGTCCGCTCGCGACCACATTTGATCCCTTTTTAGAGATTTTGCTAAACAAAACTCGACCCTTTGGTGTTATAAGTCGTGACTCCCAGAAGGTATGTTTAGAATTATAATCGCCAGCGGCCAGGCTTTCTGATATGGAAAATTACTACGTTTCGATTTAGCTCTTTAACACAAATATTCGTTGCTTGCAGATAATCTTTACAATGATCACACATTAAGAAGTGTTTGATTTGGGCTTTAATCAAAATGGCAGAACCTCCACAATCTCTATCTCGAGGGTCCCTAGTATCATATAGTATATAACCTTTGATTTTTAACGTATTTCTTGAGGTCAAACGAGTTTCAGAAACCATCACGACAGCAATTTGTTTATTTTTAAGAAAGTATTCTAATTCATTTTTATGTTGGCGGATGCCGTTTGCGTTCCAAAAACCAATTTTTTAACAGTTCATGGCTTGTTAAGTACAGCTTGCAATAACATCGATTGCATTCTTAGAATTTCCTGCATCATATTGCCCATTGTGTTCGTAAAATTATTAACTGTTTGAAATAATGTTTCCATAGTTTTTTCAAGACGACTTAAATTAGAAACTGGAGTTTCTTCATTAATTGTTATTACTAGGCTGTGGAGCCTGAATGTCATTAGTGTTTAGCTGATTTGTTACCTGCATTTAAGGGGAATTAGTTTTCGGTCCAACCGACTGCTTGACGATAGTATATACAGGGCATCCTCTATAATTGACAGTGTGATTACCGCCACAGTTGCTACATTTTTTAACGTTGGGGTCGTTTTTAGAATTATCGCGAATTACTTATAACATGCAATTGATCATTTCCAATAACAAATTATACGTCCTCGGCAGGCAGGAAAAAAACTACTTTAAGGTAAGCCCCAATCAGTACCATATACTTGCCAATTTTGAGCTTTATTGGTCTTTAGCGGGCGTTAAAACTAGCTGAAATGCTTAATAATACCATTTTGCCACGCGTCATTTATTCTCAATTCTCCGCCCGTAGTACAAAAATCCCAGATCCGACTACTTTAGGCTATGCTCCATTGTTAGGAAATTTTCAGCTTCGTATGTCATTAGCGGGCTTTAATACAAAAAAAATGTTAAACAGCTAAATTTGTTACTCCTTTTTTCCTCTTAATTCTCCGCTCACAGGCCAAAAGTCCGGCTACGTTAGGATTTGGCCTAGGTGTTTTTCTATATGCATATAAATTTTCAGTTTTCTAGACAAAAAAAGGGTAACACACAAATAAAGAAATATGTAGTACGGTATGTAGATGGTAACTATAAAATGCATGTAATTTAATTAAACGTAGTTGATGAAAATGAAGTAATGATTAACATTGTTTAAAAACTGCAGTCAAAGAAGAAAAATTTCTTCTTTCACATCTTCATTTGTCGTTGGCCAAAAAAAAACTATTACTTTTACTTCTGATTCATTATAGGAGCATATAGACGACATGTTTTTGTCATCTGACATGTCAAATTTTCAAGTCACATGTAATTGTGCATGTCTGTTGTTTTACACAAGGTTTATAATATTCGGTCACAAACCTGCATGCAATTTTCTTCTGACATTGTCTCTGTTTTTTCGCATTGTTATTGTAGAAACAAAAGTAGTGCTCGGTTTCAAAATAGCTTGCTGCCGCCATGCAAATTTTTATTTGCGCCGTAAAATAGTTAAGCCATCTTAACATTTTTTCTTTTATTTCAAAGATACCAATTTAGAATTTTATAATAAAACGGTTTTTATATATATATTTACATAAATTCTATTCAATGGTTAGATGATTAAACATATCTCGGTATTGTAAAAAATCAACTTCAGCCGGCTAATGAAGTGAATGCCGCTGCCGGTTTCTTCCCGGCATAGATTTCTGATGTCAGATGGTTTGTCAGAAGAAAATAGAGCACGCTCTAATTGAAATTTTGTCAGATGACTTTGCGTCTGACTTTTACAGAAGCAAAGTTAAATAGGTAACACGCGACATGTATGTATTTTGCAGTGGGAAATTTGACATGTCAGATGACAAAAACATGTCGTGTTGAAAGCACAGCTGAGCTATTTTTTTTTCTTACTTAGAGAGAGGAATATCAAAAGTTGCTTGTGTTTTTGCCATATCAACCAACGAAAGCAACAAATAAAATACAATGTTTAGTTTTTGATGTTGCACTTGTTGTAGTTGTATATGAATTCGCCTTGGTCGCTGTCAAACCAACTCAAAAAGCGAAAAAGTTGTACACAAATTTTCGTTTGTCGTTCGACAGTTTTTGGTTTCGTCTGCAGTTTTTTTAAATCTGATGTTTAATTTTAAAGTATTTATAACCAACAGAGTCATAATTGCAATACTCGTTTATTGAACAATATACAAAAGTGAGGAAAAGTGATAATGGAAATCATATATGGACATTTTTACAAAAAGGTTTCTTTAGTATTGGAAATGGACTAAATGGATCAATTTTTTACCGATTTACTAAACAAATATTTATCCGCCATTATATTTTGGCATCATCGAAAGGCAATACGTTATCGAGAATAGGATGTGTGGTAGGGTGGGTAAAAAAAATCGGCTTCTAATAGCGTAAATGTGTTGTATTTTTGTCTTCATTAAGCCCCTGTAAAATATTATTAATTTATTTTTAGTGTAAGAGCCTTGACCTTCAATTTTGTTAAATTTTGAACAATAGCATTGTATGGCAGAAAAGTATTTTAACGACTTTTAACTTCGTGAAAATAGTGTCAGAAGCATCTATAACTCTAAGCGATAAAAAATTAAGAGAAGGTTTAATATAAACGAAACTTGAATCCAGACGAGAGCTGTCCAGATTTGGCAGTACTCCAGCGTGGGCTCAAGATGTGACTTTTTTAATTTTTATTAGCAAATTTTATTTGTTTTAACGTAAGACAAACCAATATTGCTATTAGAATATGATTCGAGAAGTTTTATTTTTTTCATACATCAGTGACCCACTATAATGTGCGGCCTTAATTATTATTATTTTTTTTTTTTTTTGTATTAAATGTTTGGTTACTATTAAAAATAAGCCAAATTTATAAAATATGGCGTTAAACCAATTTTGTACACTAAATTATATATATCTGATATATCATATTACTTACTGTTGCCTTAAAATTGGAAATAAAAAACAAAAATAAAATGTAATTACCATTTGTGTACTAAGAATTACTTTTTTGCAATGCCTTAAGACTCAGTTAGCCGGGAGTAACAGTAACAGTAACATTACCGTAAAAAAGTAAGACCAATCTATTTCTTACAGATTGAGACGTAACATCTTACTGCTAACTATAATCGTTCTAATTGATTTACATACAACAAAATGAATCAGCGGATTTGCAACGTTACTGTTAAAATCTACATCATCATTATCGAGGTTAAACAACACAAAAAATAAAACTTTTTGAAGTGTTACAGGAAACAAACCAACAAAACAAAACCCAGATATTTACCTTCTACTTCTCCGTTTGCTCTAATTTGGCCAAAAGAAAAATAAACAATGCCTTTTAAGCAATTACGTGTAATTAGAAATTACAATAATGGTAATTGCCAAGTACAAATTACTTGCAAGTTGCCAATTACAAAACGAATTGTAAGCGAAAAAATTCAAGTTAAATTCAACTTAATTGTTACTTGTCAATTTCCAATTACATGTATGTTATGTAATTGCTTATTAAAAAGTAATTGGCTTCGACTAAGTTTTAATTGCCCGTACATGATCACAATACTCCCGTTGATAACAACAAAAAATCATATTTTTGCTAAGAAATTAATTGCTAAATATCCAAAGCGTTTGCCTAAAATATGCAAAAACAGCAGAAATTAAAAAGCTCAAAATAATCATAATAACGATAGAAACAAGTCATAAAAATAGCAAAAACTAATCAACAATTCCATCAACATAAAAAGGCAGACGGACGTCTATTTTTTTTAATTTTTATTTTAATTGAAGGAAAATTGTATTTTGTTTGTGTGGTTGTTTGTGAAAACCCTTGAAAAAGAGTAAATAATAGTGGCCAAAAGCAAAAAAAATTGAATTACTTGAACTTAAAAATAGAAAAAGTATTTGAAAAAGTACTTAAAGCAGTGGAAAGTTAAACATGTTTCTGTCTTTTTGAATTTCTTTTTTTTATACATTTCGGATTTTCAAAATTTCAATTGGTGGTCATTTACTTGAGTGGATATCATTATTTGGATGAATAGCTTTTTTTGATGTTTTTTTTTTAATATTTTTTAGTTATTTCTGATGGATTTTTTATATACATGAACTCTAAATCATTTTGTAAACATGTCAAGGGCTTTATTTCAACGGCCCTTGTTAAGTGTTCTGAAAGAAGAAAGCAAATTTTCCTTAGACACATATAGCGATTTTTTTTTTTTAATTTAACATGTTTATAGCAGAATCATGAATTTTTAATAGTTAATAGGTTGGACTTACTGGCCTAAAAATAGGAGAACACGGTTAAGATTTATTTCATTAATGAGCAATAAGGCGATACAAATAATAATATTTTTCATTTATGCGTTTTTTACGTGTTAGAGTAACTTTAGTCATATAATTGTCACCGCAACCATAATAAAGTCTTTAAGCCAACCAAAGACATAAAATGGTTTTCTATGGTATCTTTATGCTTATTAAAATCATTTTAATGTTTTCCACAAATAGTTCTGAAGACCATTGCAAACCATTTTTCAGCGGGTCTTCACTTCCCTTGTGGACTTTTAATTTTCCAATTCGAACATTCGTTTTAAAATTTTTTATTACAAGTTTTGCAAATATGTATTCTCAAAATTCTTATAAAAGATGTAATGTGGCCCTTCGATAGGCCTCCCGTGTTGTTTACGTAACTCTTATTTTAACCATGTCTATGTTCTATAAATGTAAGTACTCAAATACTCAAAAACGTTAGCAACAAAAACACAAATAGTTACAGTTGCCTCTGGCAAAAAGCGCCAGTTACTTTTATGTAAAACGACACCAACAATAACAGCAGCAGCAGTAGTAATAGTTATAACGACAACAACCACAAGTACATATATACAACAACTTCTAAAACAACAAAAGTAATAAACAAATGTATTTTATGGATATTTCAATGGTTAGATGGATGAACGGATGGATGGATGGTTGGTTGGTTGGTTTTTTGTTAGATTGATGGTCATGATACAATTATGCCATTATTCATTTTGGTTTTAAAGAAGATGAACAAACAACCGAAAAAAGCGCTCATACGCCGACACACAGATACAAAAGTGGAGAAAGCCTCTTTACAAATAAATTGTTTATAGTTTTTCCTTTTGTTTTGTATTTTTTGTGGTAATTTTTCATTTCATAAAATTTTTTTAACGTTGTGGCTTTTTTTAATGTAAAAGGTCATCATCTAAATAAATGGGATCTCGTCTTTTTTAGTTTGCATTTGGTCTTCTGCTGCTTTAGCGTTTAAAATGTACAATTGATGGTTCATGATCATGATAAAGTGTTGCTTTTTTTCGTTTTGTTAGAGGCAATTGTTGGTGAGAGTTTATAAGTCGAAATATTGTGAGAAAAATACTTAAAAAAAAAAATAGAAAAAACTTTTCGAAAGTTTATATATTTGGTTTTTGAAAATTATACGCCAAATAACAATAACATCAGCATAAATAGCCAATTTATAAATGAACCCAGTAACAAACAATCAAACTTTAACTAAAAAAATTTTATTTTCTCTCGTTTTACTTTATGTACATATAAACTGACTTTCTGTTCATGTCCATGTAGAAAAGAGTTTTAAAGTTAGTTTTTCTTTAAAAAAAAAAGTTTAAAGCAGGTAAGTTATTTAAACATACTCGGAGCAAAAGGAATAAAACCACCAGAAGAGAGGAGCATACGTTGCTAGCTTAAAGTGCTCTGACTAAGCGATCTCCAAAAGGTAATTTATTTGATGCTACAATGACTTCCTCAAAGGTTTTTAGCATAGTAGTAAGCTTCACAGTAAGGAGGATCTTTATTTTTCAAGATGGCGATGATTTTTTCACGCAGTTAAGAAATTTTCGAGTTCAAGAAAAAGATAAGCTGAAATTAAAATCATTCTTATTTGTTAGAAAGCCACTGGGTGTAGGCAAACGATGACTTCATCGAGTTTTGGCTCAGTGCTAGGAATACAACTGGGCCGAACGACGAGCTTGTCGGTTAAAATTCGCTGTTTAGATTCGCAGTATGCAGCACAATAACGACAAAAACATAACTGGGTGCTAATTCTGGCAGTCGTGATAAAATACTTTTTCGATTCGAAAGCAATGTTATTTCTAATTCTTTCAGTCACTACTAAACGAATCTAAATAATAGTTTTCTCAGTGTTGTGAAAACTCAAGTAAATTGATTTACAAAACTAAAGGAAAAAGAAATAAATGTGCTTTCGAATCGAAAAAAAATTCGACAGTCAGAATTGGCCACCAGCTTTTATAATTAAGAAAGTTGTTTTATGACCAGTTCATCGATTTCGAACGAAGATTTCGTTCGCTTAACTGACATGTAAAACAAAAACAATATTTTATAATTTGTTTTTGTTTTAAATGTAAGTAAAGCGAACGAAGTCTTCGTTCGGAAATAGATGAACAGGCAGTTTATAAAACAAAAGCACTTCAAAACTAAAACCAAACATGGTCACATGGTACTGATTTGTTCATAGTTTGCAGGCGTAAGAAAAATAAATTATTCTATCGCAATTATTATATCTTCAAACAGACATAATTTAATCACTTTTTAAAAGTTTTTAATTCACTGTCGTCAAGTTGTTACTACAGATATC
Organism: Pollenia griseotomentosa; assembly: GCA_963931875.1. NCBI lineage: Eukaryota > Metazoa > Arthropoda > Insecta > Diptera > Polleniidae > Pollenia > Pollenia griseotomentosa. Next base: position 147,532,146 of record OZ007563.1, read on the forward strand.
TTTATTCAAACCAATTTCAGTGTAAACCAAAGTTTTCTTTAAAATCTACATCATCATTATCGAGGTTAAACAACACAAAAAATAAAACTTTTTGAAGTGTTACAGGAAACACACCAACAAAACAAAACCCAGATATTTACCTTCTACTTCTCCGTTTGCTCTAATTTGGCCAAAAGAAAAATAAACAAATAAAGAAATTAAGACACGAGTAAATGTTTGAAAACTTTACTTTTTTCACTGCTGTTTTATTCCCTCTTTAAGATTTTCCTAACTTGATAATAATTTTTTTGTTTTGTTTTTTAAATATTCCCCAGATAATAAATGTTTAATTTTTTTTTTTTACTTTTAACCAGAAAAGCGAATATAATTTAAAAACATTTGTCAATTTATGGCTTCATTCTTTTTTGTTTTTTTCTTTCTTTTAGATATAATTTCCAAAAACAAATAATTCGTAATAATTCCCACGCCCGGTGATTAGAGGGGGGAGGAAACTACGGAGAAGTTTCCCCAAGTTAAGACTTTATCAACACTTTGTTTATGAAAAAAAATAAAAACAAATTTGTTATGAAGGGAATATTTTATATTGATTCCCACTGTCGTCTTCATTTTATTTATGGATGTAATAATTATAGTCGAATTTGGAATATTCTGCTTAAAAGTTAGAGTGTGTAGGGCGGTATTCAATGTAAGTAAGTATGTATGTATTTAAATTTCATTTGAGAAATGTGTTTTGTTTCTGCCTTCACCTCATTAAAACTCAAACTCCAATTTAAAATAAAACAAACACTCTTTAAAATACTTAAAGACTTTTTTTTAAAAGTTTTTTTTTAAATATTTTTCTTTTATTGTTGTCATCAAGGCTGCCAGATTTGACGATATTTCGTCATTTTGATGATTTTTTGTTCCGAAATTCGCAAAGTGCCGATTTGCCGATTTTTTTCCTAAAAAGTGACGACTTTTTTCAGTCTCCAAAGTCTGAATAAAACATTACATTTGCTGACAATTTCGTTTTTTAATCTTGGAATGTTTAACAGCCGTACCTTAACAAGAGCGTAAGGCGGAACGTTTTCTTTCGCTTAGCTTTTACGCTGATATGCCATACCAAAGAGCGTCAACGTTGAGTCAAGAACAGTAGTGATAGCTTTCTTGTTTAATAAAACCCACAAATTATAAAAAAAATAGAGATAAAAACGCTAGATTGACCAAAAAATAGCTAAATTGCCATTGTTAATAAAAAATAGCGGCAAACTTCACTATTTAACGAGCTGTCAAAATCGGGTTTTCCGATTGCAAAGCGTTGAGGTCGCTCTATTCAAAAAATAGAAAACGCGTGCCGCTTTTGTTTAGGTACGGCTGTAATATGCAAGTCTTAAGAAAATCTTTAAATGATTAATTTTAGAGTACAAAAACAACAATGTGAGATTTGTTTATCTTTCGTCAAACCATCGGCGAATGAACCTTTTACGACTCTCTGTATAAATCATATTTTCAACAATTATACAGCAAACATTTCACGAGTTGTAAGATAATATCTACATGAGTTTCAAACGATTCTTGACATGAAAGACTCTTTAGATAATCTTCCATGTCTTAAACGATTCCCACAACGATTGAAGAAGCATCTTTCGGTGTGCTATGGAAGAATCTCAGTCGTGTCGACGATCAGTCTTAATGAGACTTCCAGTATCTCTTACACGATTGAAAATGCTAGCTGGTAATGAAGTAAATATGTTTTTGTTTGAATGTTTTTTTTTTTATAAAAATCGAAGAAAAATTGTTAAAAAAAAAAAAACTAAATTTAAGTTGTCCGATTTTTTTGACGATTTTTCGAAACGTAAAAGACGATTTTTTTTATTTTTTTCAGGAAATTTACGATTTCCTCACTAATTTATCTGGCAGCCCTGGTTGTCATAATTTATTTTCTCATTATTTTAAACTACGATTTATGTAGATGTTAATTTGTGTGTCTGTCTGTTTGTTTATTTGTTTGCCTGTCTTTATTAAGTGTTTCCCAGATTTTATTTGTTTTAAATAAACTCATACTTCACATATACATATGTGTGTACATATGTGCATAGATACAGCTGTATAGACTAAAGTGTAGACACAGATACACATTATCTCTCTTTCTCTTTTATACGGTCATGAATTGTTTGTTTAATTTACGAGCAAAAGGTGCACCGAAACATGATGCTAAATGTGTTTCCTTCTCAAAATATTTTGGTTTTCCTTTGGTGTCAGTGTTGCCGGAATACCAATTAAATTTTGTCAGACAAAATTTTATTGGTATTCCACAAAACAAATTTGTTGTTTGATGAAATGAAACGATGTTAATTTATTGTTTACTTCTCACATACGTGCTCTTTTTAAGATGTTTTTCATAACTTTTCGCAAAATTATTTAGATTGATTGCGAATGTCGGTTTTTAGTTGGGGGATGGTTCCTGGCTTGTTAATACACTCTCTTTCCTAAAAATATCCCCAAAGAAAACTTTCAGAAGTGGGGGCCAGTTAAAAACGCTTGTTATGCGTTCGCCGAATGTGTTCCTTAGCAAAGCCGTTGAAGCACCTGCAGTATGTGCCGTTCAAATTTCAAGGTTAGATGAAAAGATTATACAAATGAAATAAATATATTTTAAATAAAATGAAATCGTTTGATCAACAGATTTACCTTAATATGCAACTAGCATTTAACCTGTTACTTCATTAGCGTTTATGTTTATGTTTCTAGGCTTTAACAAAAAAGGTACCAACATGTTTCTTAGGTTCTCATTCTCTTAGAACCCCGCATCTACTATAACACAAGGGAACAATATTGAACCTTTTTTTGTGCGGACTGCAATTTTGTTGCAAATTTTTACTAATTTGAGGTCGCTGATTTCAAATCAAGTCTCAGTTTTTCACCGTCAGCTTGCATTTTTAAGTTACAGGTACTAATCGTATTTTTGACTTTTATCTCAAGCTTTAAAAGTTCAAAAAATTATATCGGTACTCTTCATTAAGCGATTTTCCAAACTTTTACTTTTCTTTTAAGATGTAATTGTTAGCTTTGAGAAACAATCAAATGGAAATCACCAAAAAATGGTTGAGTAATGGTTGTTTTTTTTTAAGGTAAAAAAAAAATACAAACTTTGTATTTTAAAAGATCATAAAAAAATCCAAAACGTGAAAAAGTTAAAGTCATATAACGTTTACATATAAACTTACACTAAACTATGAACAAAATGAGACATAGATCATAAAAATCGAACGCGTTTCGCTTTTATTCACAATTAACTGAAGGTTCCTCATTTTTAAAAGAAGGAAAAGACGTACGTAAATAGAACAGCAGCACACACATATTAAAATATGTTATTTTTGTATGGAAAACGCGGTTTTTATCAATTCGGTAATCTCCGTAAACTGTAAATAGAATCAAAAATTGTGCAAGGATTACAATGAAAAAAGCTCATTTGATTCGAAATATATTTGTTAGCCAAAATTGTGATTTGTGTACACAGAAAAGATTATTAGTAGTTTTTTATCAATTAAAAAAAAATATTTAAAAAGTATTGAAACTTAATTAATGTAATAATTGAATCAATTATTTTTTTTGTTGAAAAATATAATTTTTATTAAATTAACATTTTAGTTCTTTTGAAATAAGTTTTGAATAAAAATAATAATCAAATAACAAAAAATTATTTCGCTTAAAATAAAATAATTTAAACTTGTTAAATTGTTGTTGGAAATTGTCAAAATAAATCAACACATTGTGTGAAACGGCAAAGTTTTTTGATAATTATTTTTAATTAAAATTAAAAATATCATTTATTGGTAAAAAAATATTCAAAAAATTAAATTTTTACAATTTTTAGTAATCAATATAATCATTTTGGTCATAGGTGCAAAACCAACAAATGGGTTGCTTGATTCTATGAATTTGGTATAAAATTGGTGATTAGAGACAATTTTTAATTTTTTCTGTGTAGCGTTCTTCTTTTTTAACGAATGCTTAAAGAACACGTTTTAAGCACGGCTTAAAGATAATATTGTTGCCGAGTTTCGAGTTTTTTTTACTAAATATCGTGAACCGTTTTCAAGTTATTCCAATATATGTATGTAGTGAAAGGGCCTTAATTTTGGACAGAACGGTATATCTCGAAAAGTCGAGCTGTTAGAGAAAAATGGAGATGTGAATTGAAATCAGCCACCTCAAATTATTAAAAATTTGCAATAAAATTCCAGGCCGCAAAATGACAGTTTCCCAGTGTAATTTTATGTTTCTAAAGGTATGTTCAGACTTACGAATATTTGACATAAAATCCAAAAAAAAGCGTGACCAGTAAATTGATCAAACGTTAGCTTTATTTTTAACCAGCATTTAAAAAACTGCCATTTTTTCCACTTCTTCATTTGTCATTGGCTAAAAAAAATTTGTTGGATTAACTTCAGATTCATTAAATATAAACAATCGCTGTCAAACGCACTCAAAAAGCGAAAAGTTGTATAAAAAGTTTCGTTTTTTGTTCGACATTAGGTTTCGACTGCAGTTTTTTAAACCCTGTTTTTAAACATTTCTATTGATTTACTTAGCCTTATTTATAAAGGGTGGTTAAATTGTAAGGGCCGATGTTGAATGTGAACCACACCTAAATGCCAAGTTTTTTTCGGAATTTTATTTGACATTTCTCTATTTCAGACTTACTCAATTTGAACCATGGAGAGATACACAATCCAACAACGTGTTAAAGTTATCCAGACTTATTATGAAAATGGATGACAAATTTCGAAGAAAATCATCTTCAGTGATGAGGCACATTTTCACCTCAGTGGATTTGTCGATAAGCAGAATTTCCGCATCCAAGAGTGATTGTCGAAAAACCAATGCACCCACAAAGAGTGACTGTTTGGTGCGGTTTATGGGCTGGCGGCATCATCGGGCCGTATTTTTTCCAAAATGAGGCCGGTCAGGCAGTTACTGTGAATGGTGTTCGCTATCGTGAGATGATAACGAACTTCTTATGGCCCGAATTGGAAGATATGGATGTGGACGATATGTGGTTTCAGCAGGACGGTGCCACTTGCCACACAGCTAACGAAACAATGGCTCTTTTGCGCAACAAATTCAATGGCCGTGTTATCTTACGTAATGGCGATGTCAATTGGCCGCCAAGATCATGTGATTTGACACCGTTGGACTTTTTTCTTTGGGGTTATTTGAAAGAAAAGGTGTACGTCGATAAGCCAGCAACAATTCAAGAGCTAAAGGATGAGATAATTCGGCACATTAACGGCATAGAACCTCCATTATGCCTCAGGGTCATCGAAAATTTGGACCATCGGATGGAGGTGTGCCGCCGTGGTCGCGGTGCCCATTTGGCCGATATTTTGTTCCATACATAATTGAGTAATACCAATATATCATAATAAAATAAAATTACAATAATTTCCTAAATAGTTTGTGTTTTATTCAAAATCAACATCGGCCCTTGAAATTTAACCACCCTTTAAGAAGATAATTGATAATGTTATTTAAAAACTGTTAAATGAGGTTTGTTATAGCCAAACGTTTTGCGAAAGCAAATAAATATTTAATAAAAATAAGGGTTACGTATAGGACATCGAATATTTAATAGGTGTGAACATAGCTTATGTTCAATATCTTAGAAAATTAAAAAAGTGCCACATGTAGAACGGAAAAATATAAAAAAAGAAATTAAATTTCCTGTGTTTCTACTTTTTGATACTTTTTTCACCCCCTTGAAGCATTTAAACATTGCGGTTGGATCGATTTGGCCAGAGACCAACTTCCGGTCCAAATTTCAACTTTTTAGGTTCAGACGTTTAGGCTGTATCGTTTCAATTTTATAAAAAAATATATATATATATATATATATATATATATATAGGTATATAGATAATTTTGAGGCAAAATTACACAAAAGCTTTAAGGCCAAAATACATTGACCAAAATACTCATCAAGCATTGTGGTAGTATTAGTGAAAATGTGTTGACGAAAAATCAAAAAATTTTGATATGACGGCGAATATTACGTGTAGCACACGTACACGTTGAATCCGCCGGCTGGACAAGCATTTGACAAGTGTATTTGGCCCTTTATAAACCAAAAATAGTCCAAGCAAATACGGTCCAATTCTTCAATAAAAATCGGCAACGCTGATTTGTGTACAAGAAACATCTAAAACTAAAATGCTGCTAGATTCCTTTTTGTATTCTTAATAATTAAGTTTCCATTAAAGTATTTATGTAATACAGTTGAGCTTTTCCTTGTCATGCTGTGTCGGTCTTTGTAGTTCAAAACAATTATTAATATGTATCTAAAGTTGCTCGTTTATTCTGCCCGTAAGTGGCATAAAAAGTATCTTTAACACATATGTATTTAGGAATCGTTTATGTCATAAGATAGATGTTTACACTACTGCATATGCAAAGACATGGATGTGTATCTGCATGTTTTTATAGTTTTTATAAAAGAAAGGTACAAACATAATTATTTACAGAATTTCGAAATTTTATAAAGAAGTTTTGCTGTTGAAATTTTCAAAAATCAACGGTAAAGGTTAATAAAAAAACTAAATGGATTGTCTTTATTTCAAAAGTATTTACACAAAATTTGCAGTCAGCAACAATTGATGTAATTTTTAGTTGTTAAATACCTGTATAAGGTCTCCAAAGAATTCTTCTTAAAGAAAAGAGAAGGCTGTTTAATAATGTATGTACTTATGTATCTTTCATGTTTTTCAATTGGTAAATATTGTTCTTAACAGCTTTTTATTGTAACAGAAAAGAACTCCACACCTGATTCGCTATAAATCTGTAATAATTTACTTTTGTACCTGAAACTTTTTGTTGTTTTATTGTTATGAGAAAGTTTAATCAAACCAAACGACAAAGGATTTGCATTGAAAAATAAAAGAGAGAGTTTAGCAAATAATATATTTTTTTTTTTGTCATAAATCTTAAACTAATAAGCTCCATCTGCGAACTGTAATTTTTATTTTTTAATATTTTGCATTTTAACTGTTTCACTTTGTTTGGTGTGAAAAAAAAATCCTCTTAATACATGCCCATTTTAATTCTACTTAAAAACTTAATTAAAAAGTTTCAACCAATAAAACCTGAAAAGAATTTTCTTTTCAAAATTAATTAAATAGTTTTTCGTCTTTGTTTCCATTAATATGACATTAAATTCTCACCACTTTTCAAAGAAAGAAAGGGGTGGATTCATTAGGTGGTTTCCCTGTTCGTTTAAATTATTTGAAATTAAGTATGAAATAAATTGTTATATTCTAAATACATTTCAAATAAATTCTGGCTGTCAATGTCTCTTAATCTAACAAAAAAAAAATACGTATTATGTAAAACAATTAAAAAAAATTAATTGAATTTAATTATGTTTCAACAAACCTTTTTTTACTTTTTTCTACTTTGTCACACAAAATAAAGTCAGTTGACATTTAATACTTGTGTAATTTAACTAAGCAAAAATTTGTGTGTATTAAACACGTCTTACCTTACATAACAGTTATTCGTTTTAGATTGACAGACAAATACGCCACACTTCAAAAACTTTTATTAATGCTTCGAAATGCAGTCATTTAAAGTTATTAATTCGTAAAATGCTGCTTTTCTATAGATTGACCTAAAAGTAGACAGCAATTTATTTTTAATACAGAAATGTGCCACAAAGGAAAACAGGTTAAATAAAGTAAGACGCTTTTTGCACACGCAAAGTTTTCTTTGCAAAGTTTTTAGGAAAGAAGGAAGGAAGAATGCAGGCTTTTATATACTCACAAGCTTCCTTTGTTGTATTTGGTTGCATGTGCTGGTCCAGACACAGTTTCCTTTAATTGTGTTTTTTATCCTGCTTGTACGTTGATACGTAATCAATTTGCCTGGTAAATTTTCCTGTTATTTACCTTAAACTCAAACTCAAGTTTATATCCATTTCCATCCTCATTACCCCTCCCTCCTAAAAACTTAAAACTTGACAAGTCAAATTTGATATGTGTGAACCAGCACCATGTTTAATTTATCAAATAATAACAGCACAGAAAAAATTATACAAAATTGCATTAAAAAGCATTAATTAAAAATATAATCAGTTTTAATTAAAAATGTAATCAAGTGAATTAAACGTTTAATCAAGTGAATTAAACGTTTAATTAATACTATTAACTGGTTTAATTGATACTATTAATTTGTTTACTGGTGCAAATTTAATTAATTTTTTAATTAATATCACAAATTTTTTAAATGAAATCAATTTTTATTTTTTTTCTGTGAAGAAGTCAACAAACGAACAAAACATATGCCGAAGTAAACTTTGTATGTGCAGAAATAAAAGAAAGTTTACAAAAACATTAAAACGACTGGGTTCTGTTATCAGAGCTGTAAAAAGGCGAAAGATCTTTTTATAGTTATAATTTTCGTCGGTTCGCTTTTAGCACTTCATATCTAATAATTTAGATTGATAACTACATTCAATCCGACATAACCCTGCAACAATATTAACATTTGCTTTGGTGTCCCTTCGACACGTTTAGACGTTGTGTTTTTTGTAGCATTAAGGCTTACTTCAATTTGACTTTTAACTATTGAATTCAAATTTATCTATAAAATTTCAAAAATTAATACGAAACACTTTAAAGAGAAACACGTCCCCAATCTTTTCCTTCATAAAATAAATCTGTACGACATGAAGCATAGTGTAAATAAACACTAAAATACTTAAATAAAGTTAATTATTTTTATTTCTTACTTAATTTGCCGAGAAATAGTAACTCGGAACTTGAGTCCGTTGTAGAGAGAAATACCATAGGCTCTGTCGGGAATCGAATCAACAACACACGCACTGATGACTAGTTCACTACCAACTTACTTATTCTTTAATTACAAAAACGCCTTTCTGCTTCTTACAACAGTTTCAATTTCGTTGACACCAACTAAACCAACTGAAAATGATAATGTGAAAGAATAATAAACTAATTCGCAAATACATGGAAGAAAAGAAAGTAAATATTTATACAAAAGAATAAAAGCGAAATGAATATGTTTAATTCAATTCAAAGAGATGCGAGTCTGTATCGTTTGAAAAGATCGCTGGAAATCCTAAAGAAGCAGCCACAAACAAAAGCACCACGAGCTGAAGCAAAAACTCAAAAATACAATAGAAAAAAAAGAGAATGAAGTCTAAATCGTGTGTTCATTAAAATATACTAAAGCTTTTGATTTTGCTTAACAAGTTAAACAGTTGTATGTATGAGCAGTGCGGTGGAGTTCATGTCATAGAGAAAATATAGAAAAAATAGAAAATTTTAAAAAGTAAAAACAAACCGACATATTGTACGAGTAGATAAAAGAAAAGTAATGAAATAAATTATTCTATATGATTCTCAACATACTGCACAGATACTGAAATTCAATTTCAAAAACCATGTTTGTATGTGTATGTAAGTTTGCATGTATGTAAGTGTTTGTTGTATAGATATAACAGCAATTACAATTTTATGTTCTTTTATTATAGTTGTTTCTGTGTTCTCTACATTTATATCTATAGTTATATTCATTTGTATCTTCCATGCACCCTAAACAAAAATATGTAATATCTTTTCATACATAAAGTTAGATTTAGAAAATTTTTACATTTATTAGATTGTAGAATTGGTTGGGGGTAAAAATTATTTTGTCCGTATTGGATTGGATATTTTTGGGCTTTTTGAAAAAGACGTACCCCCTTTTTGGTAAAACAATATACAAATTTTGAAAATTTCAAAAAATAGAAACTGGGAATTATTTCCTTTCGCAGGTTACTTTACATTATATTCAACATTTTTTTATTTTTCAAATTTATTCTATGAGCTAAATTTTAGTTATGTATTTTATAAAGCTAAAAAAATTTAAGGAATAGAACTATTACAAAAAAGCTTTATGAAATACATAACTGAAATTTAGCTCATAGAATAAATTCGAAAAATAAAAAAATGTCGAATTTCAAAAAATTTTATACGATTAATTTTTCAACGCACGGTGAAGGGATTTACAAAATAATCCACTTAAGTCTTTTGCGTTAAGGTGTTTTATATATCTTAAATATTTCTTAATAGAATTATTAAAAAAAATTTAATTTTTTCGTAATTTTTTTAACACAATTGGTTTTATTGCGCTTAATTTATACAAATACTATCTTAAGCAAAATAATAATTCAACAAAAGCCTATTTACCGGACGAATATTTATACGAGGGTCAGGGTTTAAACATGGGAAAAATATTCTTGAAATTTCTGTGAGAAATATTTGTAGTAATGCTGCGGATTTTGTTTTGCAAAATTTTAATAATTTTCTTATCTTACACAGAAAAAAATTCTGGAAAATTTTTCACCAATTAAAGCATTAATCAAAAATATAATCGGTTTTAATTAAAAATTTAATCAAGTGAGTTAAACTTTTAATCAAGTGAATTAAACGTTTAATTAATACTATTAACTGGTTTAATTGATATTATTAATTTGTTTACTGGTGCAAATTTAATTAATTTTTTAATTAATATCACAAATTTTTGAATTGAAATTAATTTTTATTTTTTTCTGTGTAGTTTTGCGTTAAAACAAAAGTTAATAATAATTAATTTGTGTAGTTACTTAACTAAACTATTCAACACCAAAATCGACCCCATCATCGAGAAGCTGAAAACAGCAGCACTTGGGTATAGACTGTCAACTGACGAATTTAAGATAATTTGTTACGCAGATGATGCACTTCTTGTAGCCCGAACTGAAGACAACTTGAAAAGACTTCTCTATCGATTTTAAAAGGAGCGAAATCGTTCAGAATGAACATTTCGAAGGAAACAAGAAGACGCAAGTTAGCAGTCAACAACAAATGGATTAAACAAGTCGTTTACTTCAACTTCTTATGAGTGGTTTACGGATAGCAACACAACTGAAGCTGAGTTGCCAGCAGCGAAATTGGGCAACGTCGCTCATGTTAAAATATACAAAATTTCGCTGCTGGCAAAAATGTCGTCGTCAGCGATCGACCCATTAACCTCCCTTATAACAAGCAAAAGTGATCTCAAAAAAGTGTCGAAGATCCAGGCTAACAAAGCAACATTTTCTGAATGCTGACGAAATGTTATATGAAGAAACAAATATATGTCCAAAGATGGCAAGATGAGGGTATATACATATAACATGCATTCGACCGGTTGTGCCATATGTATCCAAGCCTCTACGACCGCCGGGAATAATACTCTATAAACAAAAGCAGGATAAGCAAAGTTCGACGGAAACTCTAATAAAGATGTCATGACCAATCTGACTTTAAAAAGAAGAAGAAGAGAGTGGCGTGAAGAATTCCAGAGTCAATAACGCACGACCGCGTCTGGAATTCTTTACATTTTCCTATCTCTTATATATAAATATCCATAATTGTCTTCTTCCCCCACCCAATACTAGTCAATTCCCATTAAACAACAGTTCATATTATTTTTACTATGAAAACTTAAGAAAGCGGAAAATGTTGTTTGTTATTTAAAATAATTCTAAATTCCAAAAAGAAAAATGAAATAGAATAACAATAACAACAAATACAAACATTCACATACATTCAGGGAGGTTTGAAGAGATACAATCAAACATATGCAATGTATTTAAGAATCCCCATTTGGCATTAAACAAATTACCAACAGCCACCCCTAATGCCAACAACAGAACCCCCATGTACATTCGAATAAGTAGTCAAAGTGTAACATGCCAGCAGGCTGAAGCTCATTTTCTATTAAGCAATAACGAAAAAGGAACAAGTATTTGCGGAAGGAAGAATGAAAATACAAAATAACATAGAAAATATTCTTAAGAAAAAAAGCATTTTTGTCAAATTTTATGGATTTCTAAGTGGGGTGGGTTGTTGGTTGATGGTGGTTATTAAAAGCCCTAATGCACATTATAAAGCCTTAAAAAAAAGAAAAACTCTGGGGCACAAAGCAAAACTACCCCTTCCTGCAATTGAAAGCGAAAAGAAATTAAACGGAATTCCAAACAGCCCCTGGCGTTCTATTGACGAGCACAAAAAAGTGCAATTTTGTCAAAGTACAAGCAGAAAGGAAGGCAGACAGGCAGATACACTGACAAAAACAGACAGCTCAAGAGGACTGCCGACTTGTATTCAAACATACATTCACTTTTATATTGTATATTTTTCCGGTAAGTCGTGGAAGACACACTGAGTATCAGTGTCACAAAAACAAAAACTCCTGACATTTTTTGAAACAATTTTATTTTTTAAGAAAATGTTTTAATACAAAAAAGAACCAAAACATATTTTTTTGGAACAGCTGATAAAAAGCTGTTTTTTCTGCTTTGACGTTTCGATTTCTTCGAACCATTATTTCGAATACACAAAAACATGCTGATTTAAGAACACCAATTTATGAATTATTCAAAAAATGTTGCGTCTTCAGTGCGAATCGAAATGTAGAACACACCTGAATGTCTAATAATATCTATAAAATTTCCTTTCAATAATTTCTCAAGCTCAGGATCCGTTTAATATTATTTCCTAAGAAATTATTGAAAGGAAATAATATTAAGAAGGTCGAAGAGATAAAGCTAAATAATATCTATAAAATATATTTAAACTATTTATATACAAAACAACATCTCCTACTTTGTCTACAACGACTCCATGCATGACAATGTTCTCTAGTTTGTCGTCACCGATAAAAATTATTAGATGGTTACTTATTTCAGACAAATTCATGAGCTTTTTATGTATATATGAGGACATATATTCGACTCTAAAGCTTCGTACAGACGGTGGTTAGATCTTACAATGTTGTCATTAAAATTGCCTAAAAATGTCTTGCAACTGTGTGAACATTGTACGCTATTTTCATTTGGCAGATGTGTTAAATTAATGCATCTGACAATGGCACCATTGCCAGAAAAATGTCAACATTGTAAGATCTGACCATCGTCTGTACGAAGCTTTATAAGCAATTCTCAAATTGACAGTGAAGTACAAACTGCATGTTATCCATTTTCCAGCCTGGGACTACCTTCATCTATAAGTGTTACTGGTGCTTATTCGTAAAACAAAAAATTTAAAAAATAATGTGAGAACTTTAAGCAAAGCAAACCAAATGATTAACCCTAGGTGGTCGTCTTGGTATGACCAGTCCAAATTTGTGTTTTGCCTACAAGAACAAAAAATCCAAAAAAAGCAGGGACGTGAATTCTATTAATGATCGAATGAAACTTAATTTGGAATCGATTGTAGCAATTTGGAAGGGTAAAGTTCCATTTTTATGTAAAAGTCTATTTAATTATCCTCTTGATCTGGCCAGACCAATTTTTTTTTTCTTGCAATATCTTTCAGATAGAATAAAATAATATTTTAAAAAAACAGAAAGTGAATTCTATAAGTGACATGTTCTGAATTGAAAGCATTAAGTTTGAATCAAAAAAATTATGGCCCATTATGCGTTGGGTTCAATTAAACTACAAAAACCTGATGCAAAACTCGTTTCAGCTGTGGTAGATGCGAAAAAGCGATGTACGAAGTTAAATAATACCTTTGTTTGTAGGATAAAATTATGAAATAAAATAGCTATGGCACAGGCTCTAATGTTTACATTTGTACTTCAAGTTTTACAGATAAAATGTCGACGAAAGTGGACAAAAAAATAATAAACAAATGTATTCAGGTTTTCAAGACAGAAGAAAACGAAAAAACAGAAGAAAGGAAGCAACATGTAATATAAAATTGAAAATGATAATTACAGCAAATTTCGAACCACCAGTACCACTGGTTAAAGATTGATGTTTGACTGTTGGCTGGCAGGCACCGCAGTAGTGCAGAGGTTAGAACTCAAAGAATTCTGATGAAAGAATGTGGTGATTTTTGAAACATGTAAATTCAAACCAGGTTCGAGCCCCAGCTCAGCCAAGAAAATTATCAATATTTTTTAATAACAAATTTCATGTTGTAAAATTCCTTCCTTCAGTAAAAATAATTTAATGAACTCAAGCCTAACTAAAAATATCAAAAATAAAAAATTTATAATAACTGCGAATAATTTAAAATAATAAATATACGTTCAGTAAAAAATATATTTATTTACTTTTAATTTATTGGGGTTTTTTAGCAATTCGAATTGTGATATGTGGCCGAATTCTGAAATTCGCTAAAGCTAAATCTCTATTGCTTAGAATCTTTAATGTTGATTTAGCGATTTTTGGCTACGAATGCAATACTGCAACGTGCATTGCTAAATTTGACAATCCCATAACAATTTAATTAACCGCGATTTTAGCTTTTAATGTCATGGCTAAAATGTTAAAATTTTGTATTCTCCAAGGCATTTTTGCGAACGAGATTTAGCTAAACGAATAACGGAATACGGGTGCTGGTCATAGGGTACAATTCGTGCATACATCATTGACGATGATGCCGTCAACGGAAATCTGGCCAACTGGGAAGTGTCGTTATCGTCGCCATTGTTGTTGTTACTGCTGCCTATTACATTTGTCCTCATCAGCATCGCCAGCATCATTCTTGTCATTGTCCTCATCAACATAAAATTATACAATTTCTTTTTCTTTCGATTTTCTACCGAGTTTGTATTCGATAATTTACACAAAAATCTCTGCTGGCTAAAAATTTTGGTGAAACAAATTAAAGACTTTAAAAGGCAAGTGTAGCTAAAATTAAATTTTTATATTCTAAATTTAGCAGAAAAAGTTATTTATGAAAAGTATTAGTTATGAAGCGTAATTCGAGTATCAGATGTAAAAACATAGTATTTTAAACAAACAATAACAAAACCGTTAAACAAAAACACATTTGTATCGTGTTAAATTCTCTTACAGCAAAACGGAATAGTCCATAAGTAACAGCTGACATTATTATTATCGAGAGAACACACAATCATCACAACAAGAGCAATAAAAAAAACAGCAATAATAGATATTTGCAATGCAAACACACTCGCACACTCACACACTCTCACCAAAAAACAAAGCACTTCATTTCCATATTTTAGTTTTGTTTAAGTAGCTGCCATCCCAAATTCATAAAAACCAGGGTTTCTGAATTCCCTGACTTTTCCGTTTCCGGAAGAACATTAAAAAATAAAATGTGACTAAAAGCCGTTACACACTATCCCACAAAGTCTTAAGTATTTTACGAAAATGTTTCCCTGATCTAATTATTGTTTAAAAATTTTTAAAAAATAATAACAAATTATCATGACAGGGTTGTATTTTCCTCAAAATACGTAAGACTTGTGTGATAGTGTAAAGTTCTCTTAACCACTTAGAGCTGAATAGTTTCTGTCTTAAGAGTAATACAGAAGTCGCTCAACTTGCCTTTTGTTGCAAAGGGTTTAGCATAGTCGTCAAAGCTCTTAATCGCATTACAAAAGATTTCAGACAATAAATCGCGAGGGAAATAGAAAAACACATTTCAGCTGATATTTTTCAGAACAAGCCAAACATCGGGTCCTTTTCATGATTTCTATTTTCTTTATTCTTAAGGCTTAACTATAATATGCATAAGCTTGCTTAAGTTACTGTCAAAAATTAACAAAAAACCTCTCAAATGCATTTAAAAACACAAAAACAACATCACAAAACATTGGATTCCGTACGGAAAGTGCGATCAGTTTCGCACTTTGCTTAAGCAGATGTCAGATTCATAAAACTTAACAAAAAGTTTCCCTAAGTACAATTTGGTTTGACACTTATCATTTAATGTATTCGCACAGTTGCTTAAGCCGGCTTAAGCATATTATAGTTGGCCCTTTATACTGCTGATAAATAGCTTAAGCTTCGAAGATTTTTCAGATGATTTAAGAAACTTTATATTTTTCTCCGACATTTTTACGACATTGATAAACTGGCAGTTTAATGGCACAAAAACTTAAATTTTGTGTCGAAAATTTTGAAAAGAAATTTCCAAAATTACCCAGAAATCTTCTCCGAAACACGAACCCCTGAATAACATCTGATAAAATTATTTCCCATAGATACATATAGATACAGAAACACAAACACATACATATGTATGCATACATTATGTTTAGTATGATTAAAGCGTTTTGGAGCCGCATTCTTCAGCACATACAAATTCGACTGTTATACAACATGTAGAGTTTGATGGTCTACAAATGATGGCAATAAAAACTTATTTTATTTTCAAGTTTTTTTTATTGCTGTTCATATAAAAAAAACAAGAAAAAAATAAACATAACACTAACAAAAAATGATAACAATCGCATAATTATTGTTTTTATAATTCAGTATTCCAGTAGCAGAAAACTATGGAGAAACTAGGAACGAATATTTAACCCTCAAATGCACATGCCTCTTTTTTAGAGGCAGTGAAAATACAATCAGTAGAAAATTTGAACTTAGTGGCAAAATCAGTGAAAAGTTTTGTACAAAAACTTAAAAGACGTGAAAACTATGATGTCGATGATAAACTGGCCCGAATTCAATAATCTGCTATGCAGAGCAAAATATACCCTTCAGGAAAAGTTTTAATTAAAACATTTGAACATTGTATAACAAAATGGCATACCGAATTCCAGAATACCGAAATCTTCGAAATTTATGCCATTGCTTAATATTTTGGCTGAAACCTGAAAAATTGTGTAGATAGTCAAATGCGAACTAATCAAACAAAACTGCAATGGTTCCAGTTTCTATTTGGTATAAATTTTAACAAATATAAAAATTTTTTAAAAAATATTTGGGGCTGGTATAATGTCGATTTATTTAAAATTTTATTGTTTTTTTTTTAAACTGCGTTACTTTGCTTTAATAAAAAGAATGGCATGGATGGATGGACGGACGGTCTTGTTTAACTCGACTCATAAATACAGAAAGTCGATAGTAGTACACATACTCCAAGGTGGGCTTCTTGGATTTTATTCGTCTGACATTTTATGCCGTGCAAAACGTAATTTTCGAATGGCATTGTGATGCAAAAACTAAATTCCGGTGGGGATTTAAAATTTTAAGGTAACCTTCTTTTTTGTGTTCTCTGCACGGTTTTAAGGGGCTACACAACGCAAGCTAAGGAGAAAAGGATTCAACTATTGGCGCCTAGTATAGCAACATCTCTCAAATTGCAGAGAATCAGTGTTGCCAGATTTTGTTATTTAACCCTAGAATCATAAGCACTCGTAAATTTTACAATTAAAAATTTTTAATTTAAAACTGAAAGCGTAAAAAACAACAAATGTTTATTGACAGTCAGTACATCTTTATATTTTGAAGGAACAACTTTTGCTTTGTGCGAAAAAAGTATTGTGTTTGCATAGAAATAGGTGCAATTGCAGTAGACTCGTAAGATTGACGATTTAATTGTCTTAAACTGCAAAAGAAAATCTCGTAGATGGCCGGTGGCAAGTATTTTAACATTGTATTGAATGTCGCTTATGTAAATTATTTTATTAATCAAACGATCATTTATAAAGCATTAATGTCAAACTTAATGCCACAACGAGTTTTTGGCAATTTAGTACAAAAACAAAAATAATAACACCTTGGCTTAAACAGCGGTTACAAATTTCATCTTTGCAACCTTCACTCGCACAAACTTAGAGCCAAATATTTACTGCCTGGCCCACAATGTCGACAATAACATTTATTTCGTATACTGACATTGAAAACAGAAACAGAAACATTCGAAAGAAATTTTCTTGTCGACAATATGGGCCAGGCTGTTAACATGTGAAAACATTGCTTTGTGAGAAGCAATAAATGCAAATAATTTTAATATATTTATTTATTACTTTAGTTCCGTAAGGTCTATTGGGCCAATTAGGGGCGAAATATTTAAATATCCAATGGTAAAAAAGCTTAGTTTTGACTTAATTCGAAAAGAGTCATTAAATTTACGAAAGCTGATCATTAATGTCCTTCTAAAAGAAGCCATTCTAGGGGTTAACACTTCCAGGGTTAATTACCAGGATAGTCCATGAAAAAATTTAAGTTTTATGCCCTACATAAAAAAAAACAAAATAAATACAAATTTTAGTCAACAAAATTTATCATTTTCAAGAGATTTTTTTTTATCCGAATGCAAAATATGAGTTACAATTGGGCTTTTACAAAAAGGCTATTTAAGAAAAAGTACAAGCAATGTAAAAATGCTGTCCGATTTTCCTTATCTACTCCTTAAAAGAATGATTAACCTACTTCTGGGAACTTTTCCCTACTGCGGACAAGAATGCCTTAAATCAGGGACCGTAAAAGTTATTTCTATTTTTTTATAAATTCAGATGATAACTGTTATTTCTTGAGTTTTATTTTTTCTGAGAAAATATAGGCAGTTATCATTTGCATTTTATGTTTTCGATGAAAATTAACAGTAATTTTTGATTTTTACTTACAATAACAAACATTTATTATATACATAGCATCAATGTTACAACGTGTACTCCCTTTTAAAAGCCACAATGCACTTACATCATATTAAGTACAAAATGTTCCAAATTAAAAAAAAAAAATATGCAATTTTGTCCAGTGCCAATTCCCCACGTCCTATCAACGTTATTGGATTGGAGAAGTGGGCGTGGTACCTCCCGAACAAAAATATCAAAAATTGTATAAAAACCTGATTTTTTGGACTGCCATATGGCCTATGGTTATCCCTTATATATCAAAAGATCGGAAATCTTTAGTAGAAAATATTTTCTAAAAAACTCGGAAAAATCGGTTCAGATACGAAAAAGTTATTTTTTAAATTACCCACTTTCGGGAATCATAGATCTTCCCGAGTCCAAGATTTATAACCCAAATAAATAAATAATTTCTTCTTAAACACGTCGGTATATAAATCTGTCAAATCGGTTAAAAAATGGCTGAGTTAGAATCAAAATACTGAAATCTCAAAAATTACTCTTTTTATAGCCTTCACCACAGGTGGAAAAGGGTACATATTAGTTTGTCATTCCGTTTGTAATTTCTACAATATTGATCTTAGACCCTATAAAGTTTATATATTTTGGGTCCTTATGAGGAGAGCAGCACGTCCTATCAACGTGGGGAATTGACACTGGACAAAATTGCATAATTTTTTTTTTTTAATTTGGAACATTTTGTACTTAATATGATGTAAGTACACTGTGGCTTTTAAAAGGGAGTACACGTTATAACATTGTTATTGTAAGTAAAAATCAAAAATTACTGTTACTTTTAATCAAATTAATAAACATAAATAAAACCACAACGAGAAATAATTAAAATATTCCTACTTAACTTTATGTGAAATTTCGCGGTACAAATACTTTCTTTGCTTTAGCAATAATGCATTAAAAATACACAAATATGGCTTTAAAATTTTTTTTTTAATTTTATTTAAGAAGCAGTTTTTTTTCCTGTAAAACAGTTTTTTTGGAAATTGTCAGTTTTTGTAAAAAAAAATATGGCAACACTATGTGTGATCATCAAGGGGGTTCTTATGCACATTAAAAATTATTATAACGAGAACACTTCTGTGGAGAATGGTTGTTATTTATTCCTGCTCGAAGACTTAAAAAAGAAAATTTTAAAACATTTTATCAAACACTAGTTCAAAAGGATCAATATGGTATACTTGAATCAGTTTTCCCACTTTTTTTTACTATGTATAGGGTTTTTTTAAAAAAAAATTTCAAACTAACTGTTATTTTTGGTCCCTGCTTTAAAATTAACGGGATGTCTGGTAAGAGATCGATAGAGATCGATTGAGTTATGTCTTTATAACAGCAAAATCTAACAAAAATTAAAGGTATATTTTGCTTTTTTTCTTCATTTGATCTACATTTCTTAGGTAATTTCTAATACTCTTGGATTTATTTTAGACATTTTATATTTTTACCTTTTTTTGTGTTTTTGTTTAAAAAAATTGCTACACAAATTTTCAGTAAGAAACCAGCTTAGATTTACCTGTAAATAGAACAGAAAACAAAATAAATTATGAATTAGTCACATGATATAAATCTCACAAAATAGAAAAAAATACTGGTGCTACTTAAAATAATTTTGGTGGCCATAAATATTTATTTGTTTATTTTATTTCATTCTCATACTATTTTGAGTATTTTGTGGAACGCTATGAGAAGTCCTATTTATTGTTCTTAAAATTGAAGTTGGGATTTTATAATTTTTTTGTGTTTACGTCGTCATATTTTTGTTTGTATTGCTTTTCAACTTCTTTATATCCTCCGCCACTAGTGGTTAATGAGGGTATACTAAGTTTATCGTTCCGTGTGAAACTTTTTTAATATTCACCTAAGATCTAAGATCGTCAAGTAATTCTTTATCGATTAAGCTATGTTCTTCTGTCCGTATGTTGAAAGCACACTCTCTTTTGAAATACTTAACAGAATAGAATAATTTTGGTGTTAAAGTTTAGGATGGAAATCCAGCAAAATCGGTTTAGTATGATAAGAGTCAAGAATCCAAATGTGGAACAACCCTAAGAAAATTATAATTTATCTACAAAAACTAACCTAAATTGATTATGAAAGGCACCGATTCCCATTAAATTTTGTACAAATTAGTGTTATAAAACTATAAATTACCATTGCCAAATTTCGTGACGATCGGTTCATAATTTACGAAATACCCCATTTAAAACCAACTCTCGTAAAACACTTTAGTACGTCCGAAACCGTTCTGAATGCCGTTGTTTTAATAAAAAAAATAGGTGTCATAGTTATACAAAACTAGAAATTTCGCTGCAAGACTTTGTAAGGATTGGTCTCTTATTTACCATAGGCCCTAAATAAGGCATACTTTTGAACAGACCGTGACGTCATTATTTTTTTTTTTTTTTGTAACGGTTCAAAATCTTTAGTATATAAAGACTAGTCTTGAAATATTCTTACCCTGGGTGGAGGGTGTCATAGATTCGGCACAGCCAAATATAGCACATTTACTTGTTTTCACTTCAGTTCGTTTTTTAAGTTCTGAACAACAACTTTTATTTTTCCTAAGGTCTTTATTTTTTGTAGGAGTAAGCAAAAACGTTTTTATGTTTTTTTAGAATTTAGGAAATTGTATTTATTTTGTTGTGCAATTTCTTCTTTTTCATTTGGTTTGGGTTCGTTTTATTTAAATTATATTCTCTGTTGTTTATGGGACTATTTGCTCAGCTAATTATGTGCGATTAAGTATAATTTCATGCTTTAATCGCTCCAAGTGCTTTTACTCGGAGCAAAAAAAGAGAACGAACAACTCTGAAATGTTTCAATCAAGTTTATGTAACAAATCTGTAGTGTTTAATATGCGGTGAGTTAAACGCATAAACGAAACCCCTGGCTTTGAACGGCCACATTGGACTTTGGTCTAATACAAACATTTCTCCTGATTACAGTAACAACCGTAATTTCAAATCTTTTTAAAAGAAATTTATAATTTTCTGCTAAAGATGGCAGACTTTAGTTGGTTTTTAATTTTTTTATCACATCCAAATAAATTTAATTAGGAATCTTGAATTAATTTTAAAGGCCATAAGCTTCCGTCTTTTTACTTTTACTTTCACAACAGAACACTTTTCAAGCACTTTTTTCCTCATATTTTCTTGCAAATAAACTTTTTAAGTGTCATTAAAAATAATGAGTCCCCTTATCAGCCTGTTTAAGGAAACTAAGTAAATCTTATAAACTGCAATTAGCAGAAAATGTTTTTTTTTTTGTGTTTTACTATCTGGAGTTTTTAGATTTAACTCAGAGAAAATTAATTGAAAATGTGTTTAAACTTGTGTTGAGCCTTAAAGTGCAACTCGTTTGTTTCGTTTGGAAATATCTCCGTGTTGTTATGCGAATTACAGTAAAAAGCATATATTTTTTTTAAATCACAACACCAATTGTCTTAAATACACCCCCTACTTCTTGAGTATATTGAGTCATAACAAAGAAATGACTCTTAAGTGTTTTTTTTTAAATAAAGGATTTAAGAATAAAAAAAATTGTCTTCTTTTGACAGTTTAACTTTTTTTCTCTTTGAAAACATCATCAACAATAGCAACATCCTTATAGATATAAAAAATTTCAGATAAAATAATTTGTTTTTGTTTAGTGTGCGCTTTAATGTGTCTGAAGTCTAGACTGCAAAATCATCCATTGCATGCATCTTGTGGCACCGAGTTAAAATGTGTGCAAAGAAAATCTGACAAACAAACACAATCGTAACAAAATAAAAGGGAAGCAACGAAATAGAAAAAAAAAACATTTCACTTTGTCTAACTGTCAAGTGATTGTTGCAACCCACTCACTCCTAATCCTGATCCACATTCAAACACCTCTAAACACTATGGTATTTCTGAAATCAACTTAAACAAAATTGAAATGATTTTTCTTTCTTCAACATTTTGTAAAGTAAATAAAATTAATTTTATTTTAACTTCAAGTGGATTTTGACTAGAAGAAGCACTTGCCGCATAAATAGACAGTCAGACAGACAGACAGGACGGCATTCCAAATCTTACCAAATCCAAAACGAAAATGAAAGTGAACATAAAAATTATATTGAATTCGATTTCTTTTCAATGCAAACGTTTAAGAAAAACGTTCTTTAATTTGTAAAATAAATTAATTTCATTAAAATGTTTCAGTACTTTAGCTGAAAACAAATTTGTAGCGTTTACACATTTCAACACTTTGCCATAATTCGTATATTTACACATCTTCATGTGATTTAACTTCAAACAACAAAAAAAAATCTAGAAAAACTGGCTTTAGTATAAAAAGTAGAAGTGCTATAATCGGCATTGCCGAATCCTTTGCACCCTTCAGCTTTTCTAAATTGTTCTGTAATACCGGCCATACACTAAACAAGTTCAGTGCTCAAGTGTAACACACTATACAATGCAATTGTGCAATTTTTTATTTTAAATTAAATAAATATGTAATAAGAAAACATTTTTGCCATTTTTATTTTTTTGGAGAATTCGACTTTCATGAGTCTATTGTTGCTTTTAATGCGCTATTCTTGCATAATTGTACGTAGGAGTGGGCAAAAAATATCGATATATCAAAATATCGATACTTAAATAAAAAATAATCGATATATATCGCAGATATTAAAAATACCGATATATCGATATTGAAATACGACTATCGAATTCGATATTTTTAAAGTCGGTCTTCATTAAAAACTCAAAATTTTAGCCGTTTTTTCAAACAATATGTTTTTTAATAATTGGCATTTATAAAAAGCAGTGCCGGATACAAGAAGCAGATTGACAGGAGAGCACATAAAACAGAGAGTGCTCCTGATGTCCATATCTGATGATTACTGGTTTAACTAAAACCATCGAAAATATTTCTAGTTAAAGTTGGTACTTTTGGGGTGCAATTCAAATTTTAAGGTAAGTTGGTACTTCCATGACTTATTTACTTCTATTTAAAATTTTCGTATTAAACTTTTTTTTTAGATTTCATATGGTTTTTTGTATTCTTCCATTTTGTTTTTGTTTGAATTTTTTGTTCTCATTAATTTTTTGAAATAAACAATAAAAAGTAACAATGTAATTACATATATTATGTTTGTTCATATATATGTATGTATCTATAAAGGTATACAAAATATTTTAAATTGGTAATAGTTTCACGTTCGATATATCGATATTTTTTTAATAATAAATTTCGATACTTTTAAAAAATATCGATTCGATATATATCGATATAATTTTTCAATTTGCTCATCCCTAATTGTACGAACTCTGTCCAGAATATTTTGCACACTAATTTTTCGTTGCCAACTCCTAAAACCAGCGACAGAACTAAACGTTTTTAACCAACATTACATTACACAAGTTCACTGTGTAGTTTCACATACTTTTTGACAGTTAAAATTAAATGAACTTTTCTTTAAAATTAAATGAAAAATAAGTAGATCGGGTTTTAACTGAATTTTCATTTATTATATGAATATCACAATTTCCGTTAAATTTACGATTACATTAAATGATTTGACATTATTTTTGAAAATTATTTTTGAATAATTTAAACGAAAACGTCTTACTAATTCAGTGAGGAATCAATCGAATACGGTTAATCAAAGTGTTCATACGAATTTGTATATTTATCAACTAAATCTAAAAGAAATATCATTAAATAACAATGAAATTTTATCTGTACGGCTTTTTGAAATGTATTCCCAACAAACGCGGAGGTTGGATTTCAAATTGATAATGATTTGAAATCAAACGTTTTCTCAAACGACAAACGTTTTATAATGATTTGAAAATCATTTGAAAATCATAGCATTCTCAACAAAAAGGGGAAATTATTTTCAAATTGAAAAATGCCTTTATTCTCAACTTGCTTTCAAACGTAATTCTCAAATGTTTTTCAAATGTGGATTTTAATACCATGTGGAACATAATTAAAACTTTTTTTTTAAATCAAATTCATTATTTATTTAAATAAACTGTGAGATTAACATTCGGCACCATAACCAAAAAATGAAATTATTGTTTTTCCGTCCTTTAATTCTTGCAAAGACGAAATTGGCTCCTTTTTATTTTGAGAATTGTAGCACGGCGATCATACAACAAACTTAAAAGTTCCGAACTTTTACGTTTTATTTTTTTTTCTAATTCGTTTCTTAATCATTATAATTACTCACAAATAATTTTTTTATTTTTCACAAGAAATAAATCGTTCACTTGTAAAACACATTTAGCCACGAAGTAAAAATTTAGCTTTAATCGCCATTTTTAAGGTTTACATTTATTTTTCGCTTTAGTATTGCCACGTTTAGTTTTGATTTGAATTTAACATTTGATACCAATTTGACATCAAATTGATAAAACATGTGATGTCAAATGTTTATTTTCAAATCATTGGCAATTTTAATTTAAATGTTTAAATTAAAAATTTGAAAAACGTTTGAGAATTGTGTTTGATGTCAAATGATAAATTCATTTCATATCAAAGGTTTGACTCCGTGTTTGTTAGGTCGTCATATCCTACTTACAAAGGAGTACGCACACATACATACATAGCTTTAATTAACCAGTAGAGTTGGTTACATTTTCTTGCATTGTTTTTTTCAAATAGTACTGAGGCAATTAAACGAACAAAATTTGAGGGACATTTTATTTCGGTTTAAGTTTAAAGACGTATGGCAATTATTTGAAAAATGGAGAAAAAAACGGGATTAAACAATCCAGTTAAACATGCCTGAAATAAATTCAAGCGTACGGAACTTTAGCTGTTGGATACCTACAACACATTTGGGAAACTCAAATTTTTAAATTTTTTCTCAATTTCCTTATAGCTTAAGCTTCCGTATGCCATCAAAATAGGCGTCAATTGCAAGCTAATATAGTAGCTGAAAGTTGATGCATGCTTTTCATTTTAATTTTTCATTTTATTTAAAACTCTTCTTTACCCATTGCATTTTTACATCTTTATTGCCACTAGCTGGGCCCCAATGAATTACAAACACATTTTTGACACAGTTTTGTAAATATTATGAATACTGAGTTTTTATTATTTTAGTGATTCTACGAGTGCAGACATTTATCAATAGATTTGGACATGTTGTTGCAATCTGTTATCAATCATAAATTTAATTTTAATGCTTTGCAAACATATTTTTCGTAACTATATGTTGACTTGATTTAATTTGATTTTTTCGTTAGTGCCAAAATGCAATGCTGTGACAAAAAGGAAAAAGTGCTTAAGTCGACATAAGCCAAATTTTACTTTATGGCACCTTTGTAATCTCTATGGAAAAGTTTCAACTATTTTGTACGATTTTTTAGGAAGTTATAGCAAATTACTTTTTGCTTATTTTTGTTTAATGTGAAAAAACATTTGGATTAAAAACTTACATTTACTTCAGTTCTGTAAAAATAAAAAAAAAAAAAACTATAGCCGAAGAGAAGTGATGATTTTATTAGAATAAAAATATTTTCAAAAATAGCCTTTAAAATTTAAAATGGCTTTCCCACAAAACTATAAAAATAGACTTAAGCACTTTTTCCTTTTTGCCACAGAATTCATTTTGCTTCAATATTTTTACTAGTAGGAATTACATAAATTATTTATTTTCAGATAAATATGTTTTTGTATCTATGTGTGTACATGTGTATAGTTTTAAAAATTTTCAATGACTTTATTTTATGCGCAATAATACGAGATGTTATCAATTGCTGCAGAACAAAAAATAATTAAAAACATTAACCCCTGTATTCATAAACGATTATTAAATTTAAATTTTCATAGTAAATTTGTTCTTTAAACCTTTATTAAATTTAAAAAATTTTTATGAATACAGGCATAAATATATCGTCGCAAGAATTAAAGAACGCTGTAACTGACAAAAAATCGCAAATACGTTTTTTTGCATCATTTTTATCAGAAAATAATACTGCGTCGATTGGTCCCGGTCACATATTTGTATGATGAAAAAAAATTCACTTACGCAAAAAAAAATCGTTTGCTGTAAGCCGCAGAATCACCGGGAATAATAGACTTGAGAGGAAATGTTTACATCCAATATATAAAGCGAGAAAAAATATCATGTTCCTAAGTTGTAAAGTTTTTGTGATATGAATTTTTTTCTAATTTCTTTCATACAGGTTTTTTTTGGCTCTGGTGAACATTTTATGTTTTGTCAGTTACAGCGTTCTTTCATTCCTGCGACGATATAAATAAATAAGTAGAGTAAAGTGAAATAGGGGATGTTTTCTTGTTGTTGTCTTTACATACATACTTATGTATGGTGATCGATTCGGGGTTTTAACAGGTTTTTTCCGCAATAGGGTTTTTGTTTTTATATTTATTTTGCCAATAATATTAGTTTTTACTATATTAAAATTAAGACGAACCATTTTTGTTTGTTTTTCTAAGCATATATTTACATATTTTTTTTTCTTTTGTCAACTACATTTACTGAAACATGCAATTAAGCCGAATCTTAAAATGTTTCGAACGCATTTCAAATTATTTCATGTATTTGGACAAATGCCAAAAAAAGGGACTGAAAGACTTACGGATTATGTAATGATCTGCTAACAATAAAAACCAAAGAAAAAAAATAGATTATTTTATTTTTAAGAGACAAAATAATTCGACTAACTTTTTGGAAGTTTATTTTTATATTAACAATATTTTAAGCAGATCTCTTTATATTTTTTATGACCTTATAAGAATGTATATAACAATTCCAATGTCGTGGAGTTTAAAGATTTTTTTATAAAGCTGATTTTTCCACTGATAGTGCCTTAGCATTTCAAAAAAATAAAGTTGATAAACATTCGGATGAACTTCTGGTTATTGGAAGATCTCAAATGGTGAAACCACTTTCGAATATACAAAACATTAAAGCTGAATCTGCTGCTGAAAATGACAGAGATTCAGATCCTTTTGTAGACACCTATTTAATGTTAAAGTCTGAATTTAATCACTATATTCAGCATATTTCAACAAAATTGAAAGTTTTCCTTTGGTCCGAAAAACAATTAGAGATTTTGAGACAGAAAAATGACTTTATATTAAGAAAAATGAACTACATGAAATGCCTTTTCTAACTAAAAGTATATTTCTATATTCTCTTGTTGGGCATATTAAAGAGAAAAATATTGTTTTTTCTGTTGAAGATGCAATATCATCTAATCATAGTAGTTATGATATTGGCCGTTTTTTAAAGGTCTAGAACAATTTTGTATAAAAAACTAAATTTAGTGGCCAATTTGTAAAAGAATTGCCAGCGATGTTAGCTTTGCTATTATTGGTGCTATAAACAAAGACATAAATAACATAAGTAGTCTTTTAGAATATTTAAACAAATGCTATGAAATAGCAATTAAACGGAATGCAGAAAAACAAAAATGTTCATTTGTATGTATTCAGTTTTGCACTCATTTACCTAAAAGGTATATTTAATCAAAATAAAGTTGACATTGATACAAGACTGAAAAATTTGTGAAAAAACTAATTTTTTAAGTAAAGAGGATGAAAACATGGGTAAAAAATCCGGTCATAGTCCTTCTTGAATTCTATTCGAAAAGTATAAATCAGATATCAATACTTGCGATGGAATGGATGCGGAAGAAAACATATTTGTTTGCCCAGAATTAAAGAATTTACTATTGGAAAAATACATACCATTTCTTCCAATGTGGTCTAATATCATCGGATCAATTATAGATTTTAGTTCAAAACGTGTAAAGCTTCGTAAAGATGATGGTCAGATCTTACAATGTTGTCATTTTTCTGGCAATGGTGCCACTGTTAGATGCATTAATTTAACACATCTACCAAACGAAAATAGCGTAAAATGTTCACACAGTTGCAAGACATGTTAAGTCAATTGTAATGTGTTTTTTTCTAATTTAACCAATTCTATTTATATGTTTATCAATTCATATTTAAATATAGTTTTTTTTATAATTTTATTTTTATTTGACATAAAAACGAATCTTAAACATTAATTGATATCTAAATAAATTTGTGAAATTGGAAGTTCTTAATTAATAGAAGGTATTTAGGATTTATATTAAAAGCATATTAAGATTGTGTACACTGATAAAATAGTCGGTTGTTACTACCTATCAATTAACTATTTTGCAAATGACTACAAATTGGTTTAAATCTCATGCAGATATCAACCAAACATATTGAAAAAAATAAGAAAACAAACGAAGAATGTCATGAAGTTATAATTAAAATATAATAGAAATAAATAAATAACAAAAATATTTATAAATGCATAAATAATTCAAATATTTAAAGTGAAAACGCAAAATTTAAAGCGATACAAATATAACACTATGGTAAGTATCTTGTAAAATATGCTAATTACTTATATCGTATATTAACAGATAAGGGAAAAGAAAATGAAGTCTTGAAGCAATTTGATGTAAAATTTTTGTTGTTAAAGATGCCTTATTGTTATATTGTGTGTTATACTAATCAATGTAAAATCCTCGAAAACAAGGTTGATTTTATTAACAAGGTTTCGTTTAAATGTGCTAAATTCCCACTTCATACTATTGATTAACTGGAATTTATTGTTGATGGGATAAGCTATTCCTATGCGCATTTCACTGGTTGCTTAGGCCAGATCGTCAGGAAACTTCATCCAAAGATTTTAGAAAAACTAAAGATATACAAATAAAACTGTTAAGCGAAAATTTTATATTTTTCGGTAGTGATTTTACTTCATAGTAACTTCTTGTTAATTTAACATGATTTTACAATAACCCAGCAAAAACTTTACTTACCAAGTAAGTTAGCAAATAATGTTGGAGAAAATAAACACTACTTATTTTTCGGCTGAATAACTACTTATTTTTGTTCGAGGTGTCCACAGAATTCAGTACTTACAATACACTTACTAGAAGTCAAAAATATCTAGTTATTATTTAAATACTAGTTAGTTGAATTGTAAGTACTTACAATATACTTACCAGAAGCCAAGAAATCACTAGTTAATAGACCTAATAAGTAATTATTGAGTGCGTTACCAGTAAGTAAATATTCAGTACTGAAAACAACACAAGTAATAAGTAGTTACTGAGCTGATTATTAGTAAGCAAATATTCAGTAGTGAAAATAATAGAAGTAATAAGTAGTTGTTGTGGTCATTACTAGTTAGTACCTATTTAAGTTTTCAAAATAATGACAATTGTAATGACAACTACTTACCAGGTAACGTATGAATTAACTACCACCTATTACTAAAAATCAAAAAGTTTTTCCTGGGAACTTGCGAATACTCATTATTTCCTTTAAAACAACTGTAGTATATATGTATACATGTGATTAGGACATTGACAAATTATACGGTGCGATCGTGCCTGGTCGCTCGGTATAGGAATGCTCTTACGGAACTCATGGAGGCATTCAATGTAAGGCTGTGTTGGGTACCTGGACACTGCATGGTTGATGGAAATGAGGTGGCGGACAAACTCGCGGGAGATGGTTCAAATCTGGTAAGGGACAGGGGGTAAAGCCCCCCCCCCCCTATGTTACTACTATGGGGTGATACGGGAGAAATTCCGTGATGGCGTTAACCGATCCTGGGGGGAGAGAACGGATTACAGGGTGTCTAGGGCACTATGGCCCAGATTGGACGCGGGGGCAACCAGGGTTATTGGGATTGGATAGGGGTGGTCTCAGAACGCTTATAGGGCTATTGACGGGCCATTGTCCTATTAGGGATTTTACGGGAAAATGGGACAACACCATACCGGACTTCTGTAGATTAGTTTCACGACGAACTGGGGTACATCGTCGGATGTAATCCGGCTGATCTACTGGGGTTTGTCAGGGAAATAGTGCGGCTGTTTCTGTTGGGGGGTCTGAAGAGAGGGTAATAGTTCTACGCGATACCTGCTTTCTAGCTTTCTTGTTTCATTCCATCTCATACTTCTTTTCTTTACTTTTCACTTTATCTATTTTTTTCTTTTCATTGAAGAGATTCACAATGGACCGTATTGGTCTCCGAGTGGAAGTGTGCCCTTGGGCACATAACCCTTCTTAACCTAACCTAACCTAACCTATACATATATATTATACACATGTCTATCCATATATATTAACATATGTATATCAAGCAGTGTTCGAAAATAAATAAACGTCATATACTCTACTTTAGTGTTCTGTGCGGTAGAAGTATGGAAAACACAAGCGCTAGAATTGTTTGTGTAGCAAATACTTTAAAAAAACGTTTCTCTTTTTGTGATCTTCGTACACAATAAAAATTCTGCACAAAACCAACTCAAAAATAAAGAAGAGAACATTTCATTGCGTTCTGTGTTTCGTAAAAAACAGCAAACGTCGTTGTGTTCGTTTTTGCACATTAATATTCGTTAGTTTCAGTTGTGCTCAGCACCCATTTAACTGGTAAAGATAATAAAATAAAACAAAAACAAACATCTACACCAGGGTTGCCAAACATTGCCTTTTCCGACCAAATTTTGTCGGATATTTTTGGTTTGATCGGATGGTAGGCTAAACCTAATTTTGGTCGGTTTCAAAAAATGTGCAACATATACTTATTTTAAAAAATTTAGAACATCTTATTCGAGCTTACCAGATGCCGTTAAAAAAAACTTTTAATCAACAAACAATATTCATATAAAAAATTTGATCGGATTGGCAACAAACGGCGCTCACGACATGACTGGAACTTTTGGTAAGCTTATAGCCTGTTTAGCGATTTCGGACGAAGACTTCGTTCGCTTAGATTACATGTAAAACAAACAATATTGTATAATTTGTTTTCGTTTTAAATGTCAGTTAAGCGAACGAAGTCTTCGATCAGAAATAGATGAACAGGAAGTTAATCTTGCTTAAGGCTAGTTTTCACTATCTCACAAGTCTTACGTATTCCATAATACATTGTGAGATAGAAATTGCATGCGTTTTGTTGCGACTGTCAAAAAATCTAATTTAACACGACAGTTTGTGTTCACACCACACAGAAAAAAATAAAAATTGATTTCAATTAAAAAATTTGTGATATTAATTAAAAAAATAATTAAATTTGCACCAGTAAACAAATTAATAGTAGCAATTAAACCAGTTAATAGAATTAATTAAACGTTTAATTCACTTGATTAAAATTTTAATTAAAACTGATTATATTTTTGATTGATGCTTTAATTGGTGAAAAATGTGGGAGATATTTTTCTGTGTATCACACAAAGTATAATCACTCACATATGAAATACAATGCAAACCTCATCCAATGAAAAGTATTATTGTTTGGAAATTTTTCAAAAAACGATGAAGTCGTATGGGATGTCAAACTTTTTTCATAATACTTGTCATTTTCGTGACACATTGCATTCACACTATCACACTTTGTCATATTACTTAAGTTTTTGACATGTATTAATACAAAGTATAATAGTGTATTCTAGCCTTTAACAATGAAAAAATATTAAGGTTCGGTAATATTTAAAGTTTTTACACATAGTCCATAGTACATAGTACAAGATTAAAGGAAGATGTTGTAAGAATCATAGGACAGTGGAATGCTTTGATACTGTATTTTGAATCATGTTTTTATAAGCCCAATAAAAATTTAAATTTAAATTTAAAATAATTTAAAAAAATTATGCGCTACGCAATAAGACATACCGAAATGCAGTAAAGTAAGTGATAGAACTCTCAACAACTTTTATATAAAAAAAAATAACATTTCAAGGGCTACGGCATTCCCTTACTACGAAGCAGGTTTGTATACTAAAAAATACTGATCGTTACATCCAACAATTTTTATATGCCCTGAATAATGCGCTTTAGGTGTCAAAAATGTATTGCTTCAAAGTGGGAACTCGCCATATAAAATTCATGTCTTCCGTAAGCGCAATTGTAAGCGAAACTTTTATGTTTCTCCCTTACAAACCTGCTTCATTGGAAGCTTAATTTTTTATTGGGAAGTCAATGGTTTAAGAGCCGCAGAACTTGCAGAAAGTATGGGAGAGTTCCAAAACGTCGGTTGCAGAGCAAGTTATCAACGTGTTAACAATAAGCTAACTATGCATTGTTAAAACTCTTTGTTACCTTTTTTACGTTGTCTGCAAAGTATTAGGATGTATTGGAGCTCAGCCTATGTCTTATAACAACGGGGTTTTCTGGTTAATATCGTTAATACATTACGCATGATTGCCACCATCCTAAAAAAACTGTTTTTATAATCTATAACTATAATTGTTTTTAAATATTTCAAAAATTTGTTCGGTTTCAAAGGATTTTGGTAGGTTTTGCAGACAATTTTGCTCGGATTTTTGCTACGTTCTACGTTTAAAGTTACATGGATCGCTTTTTATGCTGCAATACCACAAGCAAAAAAAATTAATTTGTCAAAATCAGCTGATTTGTTCTAACGATGTTTGTGACGCTTACAAAAGTAGAACGTTAACCTACTTCTCGCTTTCATCGGCTCTATGCATTCTATGATTTGGTGCATAACTAAACCGATTCTACTTTTTTTAAAGCTGCGTAGGCAGCGAAAAATGTGTAATGCATGGTATGACCACCAGCTTTAGTCGATTAAAACTTGAGTAATATTTACTTAATGTGCTTCAATTTTTTTAGTTTGCCCTTCCCTAGTAATTTTTCTTGGAATGATTTGTCACTTTACTAACCCCAAGTACTCTTTAGCGTGTAGAGATAATTTTTTTTTTTTTTTAGATAATCTTTAAGGCGTATTTCGGTTGTCAATGGAGTAACATTTTACTTCCTCCATTTTCGTAAAGTAACCAAGTTCGACAATTTTACTGATTGCCTTCACATCGATAGGGCGTACACAAAAATCTACTCCTATAAGTGTGTGTGCTTGAATTTGTGATATTTTATATGTATTTATTATTGCCTTTTTTCAAAATATTGTTTTCTTTGGAAAATTTAAAACCATTATAAATATTTATTATGTCATTTAATGACTCTTAACATTTTTGTCAATTGATTTGATGTTTTATTTACTGTAACATCATCAGGCTGATAATATGATACTCGTACACATATTCTGTAAATATTAATATAGAGAGATACATACAGACATGTGCAGATATGTGCGAGTGTATATTCAATATTTCTTCGCACTGGATAAAGTTTCGTATTTTTTTATTTTTTGTAATCCAGACTACTTGTTATGATAATATGGATTACATATTGTATATATTGTATGTAATATGTAACAATAACAAGATAAATCAATAATAATTTTGTAGCAAAAATGATGCTTGAAAGTTTATCAAAAGCAACAGCGGTTCTCAAATGAGGAGCCATACCCCTTATACTATTTGTACACTTGCATACAATTCCGAACGCATGGAAGATGTTGAAAGTGTAAAACGTGCATGCACTTGAAACATCTACTATCAAATTAATATGTCACCATTTCTGAAAAAAAAACCTTTTTTTATAAAAACTTTTTTTTCTACAAAAGCTTAAAAATTTTGGAATTTGGAATTAATTTTGTTTTAATAATATAAAAAAAATAAACAAGGAAAAACTGGATTAAAGCTAACGCTGCTTTCAAAACAAATGCCATTTAGTCAGTGATGCCACAATAATAATAGAATTTATTGCCACTTTTATAGTGAAGACATCAAAAAAAAAATCACAAAATGGAATACAATAAGATAGAAGCGAACATCTTGTTAAAATGTTGATTTTTAGCTCTTCACAAATAAATGGTAGATTTTAGACGTTGACCAGTGTACAAAAGATTATTAGAGTACATATACGCTTATAGGAGATGTGCCAAAGATAATTTAAAAAAAAATTAAAGTTCTTGAACCACATTCAACCCATATGCCGATGTTAAGTTTCTTAAAATAATAAACACTAATGGTCTTTAGACGAAAATTTAACCCTGTATAGGTTTTACTGCTTTGTAACAACATAATCTTCAGAATTTTATAAAGAGTTTTTTGATTAAAATATCAAAATTTGGATAAAAAACCATAAAGAGTTCAATGCAATAACCACAATACTAATTATTGTTAACAGCTAAGGTCTGGTACTCTGTTCAACATTTCACGTGAAATGCTGTCAAAACGCATATGAAAAAAACTTGTGCGGAATACCTATGAAATAATGTTGATAGAGTTGTACTCTGTCCATTTTGTGAAAAAGGTCCGAAATGTTTCTGGCAACATTTTTTTACAACTGCGAACTTATTTCACGTGGAATTTTAAGCAAAAGCAAAAAAATGTGAACTGATTATTAATTAAGAGCTTTAAAATTAAAATAACACAACCGGTAACAGTTTTTTTTAATCATTTACTTTAATTATTTTTTTTTATAAAGCTGTATATAATAGAAATAAAATAAATTTTGTTTCATGAAAATCCATGGATAAATTCGTTTTTAATTCCCGATAAAGTGAAACTACTTGGTTTTAACATTTTTTATCGCAAATTTGTGTAGAGCAACATGCTTAATTTATTTTTGCAACGTGTTGTTCGACACAAATTTGCAATAAAAAAATGTCAAAACTAGGTACTTTCAGTTTATCGGGAATAAAAAAGGAATTTGTTAATTGATTTATGAAACAAAAATTTATTTCTATTATATTGCAGCTTTATAAAAAAATAATTAAAGTAAAGAATTAAAAAAAAATATTGCGTAATTGAAAGGTAAAACTTTGTGAGTTTTAGCTCTACTTTCAGTTTATCGAGAATAAAACAGGAATTTGTCCATGGATTTTCATGAAATAAAATTTATTTTACTTTTAATACAAGCAGCTTTGATCTTAAGTACTAAGACTGGTAAGTACTTAAGGTAATTTTTCTAAAATTTTTTGAATTCAAAACTTTTATAAAAAAACCAAAAAAAAACGTATTTTTTCCCACTTCGGCCTCAATAACTCCAAAACTAATGGCTTATTTAAAAAATGATATTAAAGAAACTTGCATCTGGCGTAATTTAAAATGTTTTGACGGACTGCATAACAAAATCGGGTACGTCGTTCCAAAGTTACGATAAGATGTATGGAGCAGCCTCTTCTTTTTGCAGTTAGGTGACTATAGCGGATCAAAAATATATAGTGGGTATTCAAGCCTCTAAAGTTTTTTCGATTTTGTTGCCTTGTGTTAAGTTTTTTAATATTATTTTTTTTATACATACATATTTTCTTATAAAACAGAATATTAATCCGAAATAATACAGTGGCACGTTACGGGATAAAACTTCCAATGATTGTGTAATGTTTAAAAATAAAAAAGAAAATCTTAAAATGGGTGAAATTTCACCCGAAGATCGTATGAAGGTTAAATAAATATGTTACACTTCTAAGAGATTTGGAACCCCTGATTACAATATCTGTGCTGTTGGTTTTTAGTATAATCTTTTATTATTTTGAAAATTATATTTTTAATACAGCCACTTCTATACTTTTCAGTAGAAACTTTTGAAGAGTTACTAAAATTTTATTCAGGTAATTTTGTTCATAAAGTTGATCAGGCACATTACAGATGATTCACACATTTAATTAAAGATAGAGAAAGTTGATTTGCGATTTTTGAACGAATTGCACGATTTTTATGAAACTTGCCAACTGACATGTATTCCAATAAACATTCTGAATACGAGTGTTTAGGTAGAGGTCACGGAACCCTCAAAACAAGACCCAAAGGTGTATAGTCGTTTCTCAAAACGTAAAGAATTAAAAGTTTGAAACTACTTCGCAATAAGGGGATGCCGTAGTCCAAATTTAAAGTTCACTTACCTGAATCTCTGTATGTCTTACTGCGTAGCGCTTTTTTGTTCCATTAGTGCTTTGGAAAATAAGAACATATTTTATTGTGTGCTAGAGAGCAGTAATTAAACTTGGACGAAAAGTGCTAACTTTGTACGTCTGTCATTTCGTTGAAGCCCGAACTAAGCGTGAGTCGTTTTTGACTCACGTGGAAAATAATTGCAAATCATGCTTTAGAAATTGTCACGATCAAGCAAGCTTACAATCTAACTTTTTGTTTGACACATAATTACATTACTCTCGAAATGTTTTATTAAAAAAAGTTCTTTTATAGTGGAGAAGAGAACGTTGAATGGTTTTACTTAATTTCATAAATATTTTTGACTTAAATAATACACTTAATTTTATTTTAATGCAGGAAGTACTTTTTAATGGAATAAAATTTTGGATTTTCAGTTGCCATCAGTGTGTCGAAGACTTACAGCCAGGCCCACGATGTCAACCGCTGACAAACAGCTGATTTGCGCCCCACTTGAAATTTTCAGCACGACAAGTTGGTCGACAATGCAAGGTTAAAGTTTTTATTCAAATTTTCGCACCTCTCTGAAATATTATGAGACCAGAAATGTCAATTCCAGTCACTTGTGTTGTGGAAATTTTTTCTTTAATATCACTTGAAACACCAACACTTAATATGTTTTTATAATCTTTCTTTAATGCAACACCACTAATAAAAATTTATATTTTCATAAGATATATTTTCACAAAATTTTTTTGTTGAAAACAGATGTTTGTTACTGCTTTGTTATCATTTGTAGCAAATCAAGTAGCACAGAGCTGTATTTTTATGGCGTAATTAACATGTTTCGCCGATTTTTATTTTCAAACTAGCGATTTATTCGAGGAAATGTTGAAATATATATAACGTTAAAAACGTAAAACTTGATAGTCGACAAGTTCATAATTTGTAGGGCGCTTATGAGAACGATATAGAGTGACTTGGTGTCGTTTGCGATGTATCGATCGACATCTTGCACCAGGCTGCTGATTTCTAGTTTTTCAAGTGTGAAACGAATTCCATAAATTTTAAAAATATTAAAATAACACACTTTTTCGAATATACACTTGTTTTAAAACTTAATAAAAAATTTATATAGCAAATGAGCAAAATTAATGTCAGGTCTGGTTAGAAAATGCCGCAGTAATTGAGGATCGCTAAACTAATTAATTGAACCATGATGGTTCACTGAAAGCGGTATTAATAACACAGGCCAACATATTTTTAACCCATAGACCGAGGTAAACTTTTGTAAGGGTTGCGTTAGTTCCGAATTTGTACTTAGAATATCTCCATCGCATCACATATCATTTTTAAAGTTAAAAAAAAACTTTTTTCCGCCATATTAGAGACGTTATAACGGTGCAAATTCATTTTTTTTATAAAATTTTATTTGTCTTCTGAAAGTGTCTTCTGAAAGTCCTCTCAATTGCATTTAAATTAAATGTTTTTTAATATCTTAAACCAAATAGATTTCTCCAGAATCTAACTGAAGCAAATTCGCCGTGACCTCAGAACGAGAACCTGCGATGCGATGGAGAAATTCTGAGAAAAGATTCGGTTTCAGTGCATTTCAAACCTTAGAAAAGTATACTCTCGCCCCAGGGTTTCGAGTTTTTTAAAATTGTGTCGCCCTGTGTACTTTTTTCCAATCTTTAAGTTTTTATTCAATTCCTCTTTCAGGCCGCAGCTATTTCGTCTCTCGCACACAAACGAGTGCGAGTTAAACAACATTTTGGATTATTAATGTTGGAAAAATATCAATAGAGGATTTGATGAAGTTTACGTAATTGTATTGTTTTTTCTGTTTCTCTTTTTGTTCTTTATGTGCGAATGAAGATTCAACTCGTCGGTTATATTGTAAATCCATATTTTATGGTTTTCTGTACAAATATTGTCTTTTTTGTTCTTCTTTTATTTATATTATTACATAGTTGATATATCCCAGTTAGCATTTGGCTGATTATTTTTTGTAAAAATCACGCAAATGATTCATTTCAGATCAGTTTTGATGATTAAAAACTGATTTATCCCTTAAGTTATTAAAAAAAAGGATTCATATATATGACAGCGCATAGAGAAAGGGACCTAAGGATAAAAAAAATCAATTTTCACTTTTTTTTTTTTGATGTGGACAACATCTGAGCATCGAATGAGACCGATCCCATGCCCCAAAAGTGTTCCCTCCCAGAGATATGCGCTTTTTATGAAAGTGATGGTACACCAAAGATACGCGTATTTAAATCTTTAAAATGGCTCTCCTGTACAAAGCCGGTTTTTACCCTTAGGTCCCTTTCTATTTTGCGCGTCACATATGGTTCATTTTTAAATATTTTGAATTTTTGTTTTTGCCAAATGAAAAAAATAAAAATAGAAACTTTCATGTCTGCCAAACAAATAAGAAGCTTGGCTAAAAAAGAGGCCCAAAAAATATTGACAATTTATTAACATTAATGTTATTGCAAATTGTTTCTTCTCTTCTTTGCGAAAAGCCAATTATTTTTATTTTTTTTTTTTTTGGTTCAAAAGACATAATGGTGCTGATTTTATCGGAAAAAAATTAAAAACATGACAATTAAAAAACCAGTAAGAAAAAAACAGTCGATCGGGACCCATGGAGAATCATGCTTATGTATCCACATAAATATGGATCTATCTATGTTTTAGATATCATTAAAATCGGTTTCAAAGTTTGTGAGAGGCAGAAATTGCCCCCTACCTCGCCTTGTGGTCCTATTTTTTAAAAACTGCATAGCTCATGTAGAGATATTAATATTGATCTATCTATGTTTTAAATTTCATTAAAATCGGTTTGATATTTGCTGAGAGGCAGAAGTTGCTCCTATCTCCCCTCGAGGTCCTACGATTCGGCCCATTTTCAATAGGCTTGGTACTTGTACCAGTAAGAACCTATAAGTATTTTTTTTTTTTAATTTTATCAAATTATCATCCAGCCTGCCAGCCAGCCAGCCGGACGGACATCGTTAGATCGACTAAGAACGTGATTCTGAGTCGATAGGTATGCTTAAAGGTGGGTCCAGGACCCAAATTTTAAGGTGTTGCACACATCAGCACAAATGCATAATACCCTCTCCACTATTGTGGTGTGGGTATAATGATATGAAATATAATCAAAAACTATTTTTATTCTTGATAAAAACACTGAAATTTATTGTTGATGGGATAAGCTATTCCTATGCGCATTTCACTGGTTGCTTAGGCCAGATCGTCAGGAAACTTCATCCATACAGATTTTAGAAAAACTAAAGATATTAAACCAAATAAAACTGTTAAGCGTATAAGAATCATAAGCAACAGCTTTATCTATTCTTACATTCCCCACTACAATTGACTGGAATTCTGCCAACATTAGTTGCAGTTGTAAGTAGGTTAAGAAAAAACAAAATGCAAAAAACAACTTGCAAAAGCATGTTGCCAGTTAAGTTTTTTTAGGCCGTGCACTTGCCAGTTTATTATCAAAAGTAATTTTTGGGAATAAAAATTTTTTTATTATAATCAAATTTACGATTAAAAAATGAGACAAAAACAATTCAATAATGATTAGAAAATCTAACATTAAAATGATCAAAAAGGAATCAGGAAATTGTTTCACAAATGATTCTTTCAGGTGATTCATCGGTAGGGTACCATTTTCTCACAACGAGAGTATCATTTATGATTGAACAATGAGCTCATAAACGGGTATTTTGCTCTAGAAACTGATTCCTAAATGATTAGATTATGATACAAAATGCTAGCTGGGATGTTGTTTTTGTAATATGTATTTTTTATTGTTGTCATTATTTTCAGATGTTTTATTGAATGTATGTTTTGTGGGTTTCACTTTCGATTTCGTGCTTATGCACACAATTCAGTGAAGAAAACAATCAATCGTCATAGTCATCATCATCTCCTTGGAATTTTAAGAACTGGAAGTTTTATTTTTTCAGGATATTTTTTTTGTTTTTGTTTTTTTTTTATACCGTATGTATATATGTAACTTTTTTGCAAATAAAAATCTGAAGTCATCCATGCAGACTGGCACTTGTGCTCAACATCTTCGTTTTTATTTATTTGTGTTATTTTTATCTGTCGATGAGTTAAACTTTGAAATGAAAACGTCATTTGATTATGTTTGTAATCGTGAGAATGTGTTATGTTAAGCCTTTTGTTCCTCGTCACTGTTCTCAATATTTTTGATTCCTTGCCTAACAGCTCAGAAGCGAAGAGAGCAGTAAACTTTCCCAGTAGGCCAAATCGCCGTTGATGATATTTTCATCGATGAATTATGCAGGAAATTTTTAA
The DNA here is from genome assembly GCA_963931875.1 of Pollenia griseotomentosa. Classification (NCBI taxonomy): domain Eukaryota; kingdom Metazoa; phylum Arthropoda; class Insecta; order Diptera; family Polleniidae; genus Pollenia; species Pollenia griseotomentosa. The sequence goes on from OZ007563.1 coordinate 147,572,681, forward strand.
ATATTATTCCTCAACAATAATTAGTATTGTGGTTATTTTGTTGAACTATTTTTATGGTTTTTAATCCAAATTTTTAATAATTTTAATTAGGCTTAAGTTCATTAAATTTAATTTTCATTAAATTATTTTTATGAAGAAAGGAATTTTACAACATGAAAATTAATTAAAATTGTTATTGATAATCTTTCATTTTTGACCGTGGCGGGGGCTCGAACCCGGGGGCTCGAATCCTCAACGTTTAAATTTTCTCGACGATATTGTAAAATAAGATAAGAGACAAATTTTTCGATTTTGTCTTTGATTTTTCGTCCACAGCTTCCCGTTTTGCACTATCATGAATATAAAAATGACACAAAAAAGAAAAATGTCGTTTGTAAAATCGTTGACTACCATCAGAAAAATATTGTCGCTTACATGGTCGTTAACGTCCAAATTTACAAAGTGGTCAGTCATAAATAAATAATGAAAGTTAAACAACAATGTTCTCTTGCACGATTTTCGCGACACTTGTTCGAACATGTCGATGACGATTTTTTTCTGGCTGTCCCGTATTTGTCGTTAGAGATTTGACATTGTCCTACACCCATCTCCGAGAATATCATAAAGGCGTTGCCAACTGGGTTCTTTCCATTCAAATAAAATGAAATAAAACGTTATAATACTGGTGGGAAACACAAAGCCATTAAATGAAGGAAGTAATTTTGGTTCATTTTCTGGGATTATATTTAGCATTTTAGATATGGATGAATATGAATGAAACAGTGTTTTTGTTTATGTACATACATACGTAAATTTGATGGCTGAATGACATCTTGTATATGTACGTGTGCACAAAACTTATTAAATCAGCCCGGTAGATATTAGACCATGGAATCTATTCCTGATTATCACACACCAGCAAACTATTCAAAATGCTGGCATCGGTTGATGGAAAACGGAGTCATCTTTAATTTAAGGAATTGATAAAGAATGACATGGAATGAAAGTAATAGTCAATTAAATTATATTAGAGCTAGAGAACTACTGGGTACTTGGGTACATACACATATAACTTCAATATACATAATATTGAAAGTATTTTGCTATAAATTCATTGAATATTTTTATTTACATATATACATTTTAGATCAGGTAAGTAGCACAAGCACAGCTGCTGATAGCAATTTCGTTTGAAATTAACATTAAAAATTATTATGTTAGAAACGAACTAGAATTTTAAGTTGGTAAGTTCAAAATAAATGTAAGCAATTAAGCATTAGAGGTATAAGTATTAAATATTTTAATAGGTTTTTATGATAATAATTCAATTGGGAAACTACGGAAATTCAATCTTGTTAAATAGAAAACTAAACATGATAAATTTGTTCATGTTTATTAATTAAATCTTCAAATATTAGAACACAGGGTGGCGTAGAAAGTGCTACATGGTTTGAACTCTTTAAATATTAATAGCTTAAGAATTAAACAAAAACTTTAATACCCCAAATTTTACGAAAAATTATGGAAAATATGTTGCAAAGAGCACGTATGTGCGAAGCACAAAATGGTCATTATTGCTCAAAGCTTATTGAAAAAAGTCAAAATGGTCGCATAAATAAAAAAAAGTTATAAACGATTTAAGCCATATATATAGCTCATTCTGCGCTACCCTGCATAAACTTGAATTAACTTATAAAATCTTAATCTTAAATTTATGACCTCCTAATGCCGCACAAAACTTCCCCTAATCACGGTTCACAGTTCAAATTTATGGTTAGAACTCTTCTGATCGGATAAGTCCGACCGCATCTCTTCTTCTTGAGCGAGAAAATTTCGATTAAGTGGTTTCGGGTGCAACTCTTTTAGGCTAGGAACACAACTGGGACGAACGACGAATTTCACCCTACACGACTAATTTTTAAGTATAAATTTACTGAGTAAATTCGTCGTAAGAAAGACAATAATGACGAATAACTAACAGCTTTACTAATTGAGAAACTTGTTTGCTGTTTGCGCAAAGAGAGAGAAATAGTGTGATATCAGATAAAAAAAATCTACTTAAGAAACACAAAAATTAACAAAAACACAATTTAAAACTATTCTTAAAGTTATCTTCTTTTACGCTCACCACCGTATAAAATAGAAATAAATATATTGCCGCGTATGACGAACTTCGGCCAACGCCATGATTGTGTGTATTTTCATATACACAAATATGTTTTATTTTTGGCGACGAATATTCGCGGTCTAGCATTAAATATTTTATAAAATACTCTGTCATCACTGATTATTGTTTAAACTAGTTATTGCTGTTCGGTTTTAACCGAAATCGAAACCGCGGTTTTAATGCCTAAAAACCGAAACCGAAAACCGTCCAAAAAACCTCGCTAAAAGAAATTGCAAATTATACATTATACTCGAACTTCATGTAAAAAAATGTATACATAACACCCTGGAACAATGACAAGGTATTTAAAAATTCGTTAAACCTTAAATAAGTACTAAGAAGAACAGATGTTTCTTTTTGAATAAAAGAACCTGAATTGAAACAAATAAAAAATTGTATTACATACGAATATATATATATATGTGTAGTTTTACTTGGATATTTTCAAAACCGAAAACCGAACCGAAACCAACCGGTTTTAATCATTTTAAAACCGAAACCGCGGTTTCACATTTTTACGGTTTTTAGCAAACTCTAGTTTTATTTGTGAATGATTTTAATGGTTTTAGTGTTATTTGAATTAATTTTGCTATTGCACAGAATTTCCATGTTCAACTTCGATGGAGATGTAAACAGAGATATTTTACATTCGAATGTTTCACTGACTCTTATCTTCCATTGTTTTATCCCTATTTCCAATTGAAATATATAGTCCTGTAAGAATTTCTTCAAATCGATTTTCGTTAGGATAAATGTTGCGAATACAAATAAATGAATGAAATTTTAAACCCAACAAAAAATAAAAACGGTTTATAGGAAAATTTTTCTGAAAAACCTTTCAGATGTTTGTAAATATGTATGTTTATTGAAACCTTAAATTTAAAACCAAAAGGTTTTCAAACTCTGTCATGTAAAAGGAATTTAATAACACAAAATTTTTACCCAAGTAAATAAATCAAACTCAACAATACAACAGTTTTAATTTTCGAATATCAATTTAATAATAAACCGAAGTGGGCGTTTTAAGATTGTTAGAAATGAAATTACAAATGGCAGAGTAATATTCAAATCTAATTTAATGTCACTAAACTGTTTAATGTTACCACTGCTAATTTTTTCTCACTCTCTCTCTCTCTCTGTTGTTTCTGTGAGAAACTGCCTGTTAGGCAGTGATGGGATTTGAAAATTTATATATTGTGCCGAAATTGTAACAAAAACGGGCCAAATTGGCTGGCTTTTTACAATGAATTATGAAAAGGGCTAATCTTCATATTTATTAAGAATATTTAATATGTGTGTTTCAGTAAGCAATGGAAAAAAACTTGCATTCCAAACTTTTACAGTAAGAGATAAGTTTTGACTATATGGTCAATTCACTATAAAAATATTATTTTTAAGTTTGTCATTATTAAAAAAAATTAATAGTGAACACCGTTTCTGGAGAATAAATAAAATAATAATATTATTTTTGTTTATCTTCATTTTGAAAAGCAGCAGCTGCTCGAAGGTTTATGATATCCAGATTGCCGATTACCAAAAGAAATTCTGAAATGTATTCACAGGCAGATGTGGAAGAAGATTTCTTATTCATATGAAATATTTTCGTTTTTGCTTTATGAATGTATGTGTTTTCTAATTTGTAATAATAAACAGATAAAAATGTAACGGAAAGTTCTTATTGTTCCTTTATAAAAAAAAGTTTTCGTTAAATATGTTGTTTACTTTAAATAAAATTTTAGAGTTCATAAATGAATCTTCAAAGGGATTTTTCATATCTAATATTGCAAAATATATATTAAAACTTTAGAGATAATCTGAATATTTAAGTGTTTCAATAAATTACATACACAAAAGATTAAATTTTTTACTAAAACCACGAAAATTCAACAATAATTTTCGAAAAGGGCTCATCTCCAAAAACTATAATGAACAATTTTGCCTTCGAGTATTAACTTAAATTAATTTTTTGTTTATACTTTAAAACAAAAGCAGATGCTTACAATTTTAGGAAAAAAAATCAGCATCAAAAACTCAAATGGTTAAAGAGATATTCAGTTTTTTGTGTTTCCTGAACACTTTGTATTTGAGACGTTTTCGATATAAATGATTCAATTCAAAAATGCTTTTAAGATAAAAATGGTTTTAACACTTAAAATTAGAAGAAGATCAGACTTAGGTTTTGATTGTTCATTTATTTAAAATTTTGCTTTAAATTTGGACTCAACTTCATGACGAGAAATTAAATTTTTTCAATTACTGTTAACAATAATGCAATTGTGCTTAAATTTTTTTATTATTAAGCTGTATTTCTCCTTCGTATATGGAAGTTGCAAGTTGTGTACCAAAAGTGGTTTAATTACAAGAAAAAAGTTCTATACAAGAATAAAATTTTCCCTAAAGAAATGTATGTTTTAACTTTTATGATATTATTGGCTTTTCTTCGAATGTACATACATATGTGTAAAAATGTTGTTAAACGGAATTTGATTTTACATTTAAATGCTATAAAATGCTAAACGTTTATTTAGAAAACAATATAAAACATTGTTGCTTTTTAAAGTAGTGTTTTCTTATGTTGTATTTTAACAAGACTGTAAAGTTGTTTAAAAAGAGCGATTTTGTAGTCTTTTTTTTGCCAAAACTAATCAACAAAAACATACGTGCATGTTAAAAGGGACCAAAAGGAGCGAAAGGGCCATAGGGCCAAGCAACATTTAATAGTACCAAAAATGGCCCTATTTTGCTTTAAATCCCATCACTGCTTACAGGGTTGTACGCACGTTTGCTACAATTAAATAAAGTTCACACCCTAATTTGAGTTTGGTAAACCCCACAACAATGACACAAGAATTTAATTTTTATTAACAATGTATCTGTTCATTTTAATTTATAAAATAGAAACGAGAAAATATACTTAAGTAGTTTTTCACAGATACATATAAATGAATAAAACAGTCCCAGTTCTTTAACAACCAATATTTTAAATTGGGATCTTAACTACGTTTATGAAAATTAAAAATAGGGAATAACAATTACACCGGGGATTATTTGTTTTATCACCCACATTTATCTTAACAAAAGCTTTTGGTCGATTTAGAATTTAATTCACGAGTATTTGTCGTAAACAAAAACATGTTTACACAAAAAGACACATTTATACAGGCACAAATGTTTTCCCAAAAAAACAAACAAAGTGGCCATAAAAGCCAACAGAAAGAGAATGAGAGAAATGATAGGAAATTTAGACAATCTACATACGGGAAATGACCCAAACTTTATAATCACAAAGTCTGTCTGTCTGTCTGACTGGATATCTATTTGATTGTATGCATCAGTTTAAATGTGACATCCTACAGAATATTAAACCAGACTTATTTATCCAACTAAATCTAAATGATATGTAGTTTAAAGGTACACTCACACATACACATTTTTAGAAACATACATACGTCTGTGTGTGTCAGCCAGAGTTTGTGCAGATATGCGATATTCAAACATACAAATACTATAGCAGAATGTTTGAATGATTGTTAGTACTTGTACGTTCACTCATAAAATTGCAAAAGGACTATAGTCTATAGAGTTTTCTAACGAAACCGTATTTGAGTTCCTTACATACATACATACAGAAATACATGTGTATGTAGATGACTGCTTTAAAATTGTTTGTTCAATCTGTGTTGGTGAATTTTTGGATGGGGGTGTGTATGTGTGTTCGCGTTTCAGAAACATGATTTATCTAGTGGATCTTTTTTATAGGTTTTGGAGAACTGTTATTGCTATTGTTATTATTGTAGTTCGAGTTTTTGCTGCTGCTATTTTGTTAAATTTTTTTTTTTGCTATTTTATATGCTGCCGTTTTACTATTTTGTTCAATACAATTTTCTAACATTCATTCAATCAAGTGCCATTATGTGATTATATTTTTCAAGAATTTTAAGATTTAAAATTGTTATTTTAAGTATTATTAGAGTCAAATTTAGGTTCATTGAGAATTAAAATTGTGTTCTTTTTGAGCCAGCACATTTGTGAAGTTGTCTACAGGGCACAAAAATTAATTAAAATATATTTGTCTTTTACAAATTTTTTGTAACGATCAGTCAGAAAATTTGCCAGAGTTCCGTTATCAGAAGGTACCACGAAATCATCTGTGGTCTACATTAACATTCTATTTATTTTAAACATAATTGGTTATTTTTATCAGGGCTGTGGAATCGGAGTCGAAGAACCCACAAAAACTCGCGACTCCAACTCCAAGACTTTTTGACATAAAAAATTTGAAAAAAAATGTTAATATTTTCCAAAAAAATTATAATTCATAAATTAAGAGGGTCTGATTTGAAGATTTCGAAGTCAGAGAACAAGATCATATGTTAATAATTATATTAAAGCACAATGCGGAACGTGTTACATGGCGTTTACATTTGCCAGTACTGGCAAGACAGTAGCAATTCATTCAAACTTTTTCACTAATACATAAACACTTTTACAGCTATTTTGTTTTTGCATTGTTTTGCTAACTAATATGTTTATGCTTACTGTCTTGCCAGTACTGACAAATGTAAACGCTGTGTTAGATTTAAAATATCGATTTGAAATTTTAAAAGAGTCATTTTGTAGCTATATTTAACCAATTTAAAGGCATTGCATAAAAAAAAGAGTTTAAAGGCAAATAAGCACCAGTCTCATATACATTTAGCATCAAGGTTAAAGTAGGAGTCGGAGTTAGAGTCAGAGATGGACTTAAAAAAGCGGTTGGAGTCGGAGTCGGAGTTAGAACTATTTTTTGACGACTCCACAGCCCTGGTTTTTATATATAAAGCAGACGTTCTCGAAAATCTTAAATTCTTTAAAATATTTTAAACAAAACAAAATTTCATAAGCGTTACATTTATACATCATCACAAAAAAACCAGCACGAAATTCCTTTAAAGAACGTATTTACAAAATTTAGTTTTTGAATTAAGTTGTTATGTCACGTTATTTAAAGAAAATTTTAATAATTTTTGTAAAAGTTTAAGATGCTAAATCATTTCATTAAAGTATTTTACATTATGGTGCAGATATCTTAAGAGATCGTTAACCAAGCCTCATCGAAATCTCCCTAGAACGATGAATATGATTCTGGAACAAAAACATAATGAAAACTGCACAAATTTTTATTTAAAAAAGAACTCAAAGAATACAAAAGAACAAATTCAAGACACTTTCCTTATCCAACGAGGCACCACGTCAGTTGGACACTACGTTTACTGTCGCTGTAAGAATAAATATGGAAAAAGCACTAAACAATTCATTTGCCACAGTTCTGCGTTGGCGAAGAGACGACTAGCCATAATGGGATCAGCTGCTTTAAAGGATCTCTCTGCTATCTTTGGCATTTAATTTGAGTGTTTTAAGAACTATTTAAAGAGTTTGTGCTGGCTCTACAGTAGAACATTTGTACAACGAGAGCTGTGCGATATCAGCTATTCTAAGAAAGGAGTAAATTAACAACAAGTCAAATTCAATACCGGAATTACCAACTGAAGCGACATTTACTTTTTAAGGTTAAAGCTTCGTTTACAATAGGCAGCAATATTTTCACTGCTGTTCGCAACAACACAAACTTGCAATTAAGAACCGTTTGCAAATTTTTGCCACAACAAAATGATGTATTTATTATTATTTTTAAAACATTTTGTTGAAATTTTCATTGAAAACAAAATAAAATAATTAGATTAACGTCAGTTTCAATTTCATACAAATTGTTGCTGAAGTCAAAGTAGACTCAACCAAGGTATATTTACACAAGGTAGACTCATTTGGGAGTGTAGACATGCTGCTCTATATAAAGAACCGAGTTGTCAAAATTGTCTTCATATAAAACAAAAACAATTTAACTCGCACATGTACAAATTTTGGCTCATATACACGAAATTTGACGTTTGGGTTCCAACTAGGGGTAAACAGCTGACAAACATATGGGCCAACGAGTTTACCTTGTGTAAATATACCTTGGACTCAACTTTAGTTAAATTTTTAAAAAAAATTTTAGTTACATTTTTGTTCTAAAAATTAAAGGAAAATATATGAAATACTTTGGGAAGAAAAAAGATTGAAGAAAAACCGAAATTTCGAAACTAAAGTTTTTTTTTAAAAATTGAGTCAACTAGAGCTTCAGCAATAATAATTTGTATGAAATTGATTCTGACGTTTAAAATAATTTTATTTAGATTTAAATGAAAATTTTAACAAAATATTCCAACAAATAATAATAAATACGTAATATTGTTCTGGGCGAAATTTTGCAAACGGTTCCTTTATTTAAAATGCTTGTGGTCGCGAAAAAAATTGTTGCTCTTTTATGAACACCAGTGAAAATGTTGCTGCCTACTGTGAACGAAGCTTAACCCATTTTTCGCAGCACCAAGTAAACTGATAATATAATTACGAAATAAGATTTTGAGTAGCTGACAGAAGAAAAAAAACATGCAACAAAAAACAAGAGTATGAGTGCTGGTGATTATAATAACCGCTCGGCGAAAAATGGGTTAAAGCTAGTAAATAATTCTGTATATTACAAAAACCTAATTTAGTTTTTCCACTTTCTCCTTAAAGAAACCTTAGTATAATACTGTTAGTAAAAACTAGCGAAAGCGGTTTTTAAATTACCGAGATAATTACAAACCTCCCTTTTTTTATTCTCAAAAAATGATTTTGCGCTCATACAATATGATATAAGAGGCCCAAATTTCCATATTCGACCATATCTCCCATACAAGTTCCACTTCCGAAAATAGCATTAAGTGACATAACATCCTTATAAATCTTGTTATTGGTATAAAATTTAGCAGCGATAACATTAATAATAGCTACTTTGTACTGGTAGGTCTAGAATCCTCTACAAAATCGTTTAAGACAAACAAATCATATATCTTATATACTCTTATATACTATCTTATATACTCTTATGTTCATCCTTATCTCATAAAATATTTTTCTTTTTCCGGTTCCAAAAAAATTTCTCAAAAATTGTTCTGTGGTTGATCCACTATACTTTCTAACTTGTTTTAATTTATAGTTGTGCAGTTGCCGTCGAAAAGTGCAAAAAAAATTACTGATCAATCAAATATTTTATTAGAAACAAAATTGCTTGAAAATACAAATTGAAAGTGCTAATTTTAACGTTAAACAGTCTCAAAATTAACCCCACCCTACATCTCTCGTATTGCCGTTCTCAATATCAAATTCTTCATTTTACATACATAATTAATAAAAACAGCTGTGATTGAATTAGTAAGTGAGTGAGTGAGTGACTGACAATCGTCTCTTGTTATAAAAGTTCTTTCATACTAAATAATTGAACATACTGACACTTGAACACCAAAAATTGTTTTTTTTTTTTTTTTGCTTAAAAACTCGATAGTTTTTTTGTTCAATTTGATTTATAATTTAAAGTGTGCCCTTTTATTCCCAGCAAAATTGAAACGTGGAAAAGAACTGTGTAATTTATATTGTTTTTACCAGCAAAACAGGCCCAACAAGTCAACAATGCTGCCACCACCATGGGCTTAGAAAACCGCCGCAGATATTGGAAATTGTGTTTTATGGCCTTTCTGAGATTGTTTTTCCATTTGTTTTATTATTTTGCCTGTAACCATTTATTCATTCATTCAATCCATTTAGATTTATTTTTATTGTTTGTCACTTTGTGCACAAGTTTTGTTTTATTTTTTTAAGGGAGTGTTTTCATCGTTTTTGTTTTTATTTATTTGGAAATTTTTTTTTTAATTTAGGTACATTGTAAATTTTGCAATGTAATAATTTAGTTAAAGTCTACTCATAATTTTTCCATATTGTGAGTTTTATCAAAAAATTTATGTGGATTATTTATGGTTTATCTGAACAAAAAGAGCGCATGTTAAAAACTGTTTCTCAATATTCGATTATCTCGTTTTTAAGTGCTCTTTAATTAAGCAGAAGTGAAAAACAGCTGCTTAGTAATTTCGTAGGTAGCAGTGTGACTCAGAGTGTAATTAAAAATAGCAGATGCATTTTAAGGAATTGAAATTTCTGTGGCATTCTTTAAACAAAATAAAATAAATAAATTTGGTAATAATCTCCAAATTGTTTGCTGGTCTATTAAAATATTAATATTCGCTTGCAGTTAATTGTTATTCTACTATTCTACAAAACATACAGCGTTAAAAATTTTATCGTTTGTTATTTTGTTAGAGATTATGTTTGTAAAAGTTATTACAAATTCCATTGTCTTCTTTGTGTTCTGTTTTTGAAATCCTCAATATTTTCGGATTAGTTTTCTTTTCAACAAAGAAATTTTATTTCAAACACACCGCCCAACATCTTTAAGTATTTTAGCACACATTTATTTAAGTTTATCTGTTATTTAAATATCATTAAATATGGTTGATTATTGATTACTGTTTAATTTTATCATTATCACCACACCAAAAAATAAAAAACAATAGAAAAAACTTCGTAATAAACTTTAGAAAGTTGTACCATAAATTCTTCATTTAGATTTAGGGATTTAAGGAAAGAATATAAATGACTTGTGATGAAATAGATAAATGGGTTTAGTTCCCCATAAGATGTTTAAAATGTCAAAAGTCTTTTAAAATCTTTACAAATAGAAAGTGATTTTTGGAAAAAGAAAACTATTTCATTAATCTAATAAAATGTCGTATGTTTTAAACAAAGATTAGAAATAAATTCAGTTAGCATTTTTTAGGAAGTTGAAATATTTGTTTTTGTTTTCGTACGTCTTCATGACAAAAAAAGTGTATTAAAATGTCTAAAAATTCATATCAAATCAATCAAATATGGAAAAAAAATTGACATTTTCCCCCGCAACTTTTAAAAAAAACTTGAAATGACGAAAACACATTGAATTTTTACATCTGGGTTTTAAAAAAATGTCACATGTGAGCTTTGTGTCAGTTTTGTCTTTGTTTTCTCTTAATTTTTTTATTTACTTTTTTATAAGAGTTTTCAGGTATTTCAGGTTAAGTCACAATTCCGTAAGTATGTATGGCTTAAAATATATTTTGCGAAAAGAAAAGTTCTTAAGCACTTGTTTGAAACTAAAGAATGAATATTCGCGACATTTACAAAACTTTTCAGACAACAAAGAATATGTGTTCACACAGAATTGAGTCTTCAACTTCAGGCAGGAGTTCTAAAAGCCATAATTAAAGGCCCAACTATAATATGCTTAAGTTGGCTTAAGCAGTTGTGCGAACACATGTTATTCATATGTGTCGAACCATATTGAAGTTAAGAAAACTTTTTGTTAAATTTTATGAAACTGTCATTTCCTTAACAGATCGCACTTTCCGTACGGAATCAAATATTTTTTGGTTTTATTTTTATTTTTTTAAATGCATTTGAGAGGCCTTTTGTTAATTTTTGACAATAGCCTAAGCAAGCTTACAGCCGTACCTAAATAAGAGCGGAAGCCAAAACGTTTTCTTCCGCTTAGCTTTTACGGGGATATGCTATACCTAAACAAGAGCGTCCACGTTGTGTCACAAACAGCAGTGTTAACTTTCTTGTTTAATAGAACTCACATAATAGAAAAAAAAGATGAGAAAAAACCGCTAGATTGACAAAAAATAGCTAAATTGCCATTATTTATTAACAATAGCGGCCAACTTCACTATTAAACGCGCTGTCAAAATCGGATTTTCCAATTGCAAAGAGTTGACGCCGCGCTATTTAGGGATGCTTCATACAAATTGTATGGGCATGAGAATTTTTTACAACTAGAAAACGCTTTCCGCTCTTGTTAAGGTACGGCTGTTTTGCCGTTTTCTCATTAGGTGATGTTCATTTTTTTCCCAACGAAAACCTGCACGTTAAAGGAATTTGGTTTTCTTAATGTCTCATTTGCTTCTATTCTGTCGCAAAGCTAACCGGCACTCATCTGCCAATTATTTATTTGCCGTTCACATAAATTCAATCAGCTGACTCCCAGCTTTTACATGTATTTTGAGAGGTGTTGCCAACTGAAAACAATTTTTTTTGTCGGATAATGCTATGTTCACATTTGGCTTCTTAAACGCGTTTAAGCAGTTCGAACGTGATTAAGCTCTTAGCATTTAAAATCGAGATGATTACCCATACACTGAAGTGATTTGGTAATCACTTCACATTGACATGATTACAAAATCACATAGAATCCACTGAACATACCTCAAATGTAGAATCGCCAACATGATCGTGTACAACCGGCCACGATTTCTGCTTTTTCCTTAAATAATTTATAAATTTTCACAATTTCATCGTTAAAATGATTAAAATAATCTTCTGATAACTTTATAAAAGTGTTTTTATCCATTTCTAATACTTTAAAGAAATATAAATTTGTTTGTTGTGTTTTTTTTCTAAATCATCTGTCATCTTTATCATCTCAAATGTAATGTGAACGGCTTTGATTAACTTAATCAACATTTTGCTTAAGCGCGTTTAAAAACCTAAGTGTGAACTTAGCATAAGTCGCTATAAGTGAGAGCATTAGAAAAAAACGTTCTCAAAATACTATAGAATTAATTCCACGACTGCTTTTTCGTCAAATGGGATAGAAAATGTGGTCTCGACACGGTTCTGTTTGATCGCTATATTTTAAATTGTTTGAAAAGAGAAAAGATATTTTAAACAAAAATAAAAAACAATTTTAAGAACAACTAACTAAATGTTGAAAATAATTGATTTTAAAAAATGATTTTCGAAGTTTTAGGACAGTCATAATTTGTTTCCATATTTTTAGAAAAAGTCTCTGATAAACTGTGGTTTACAAAAACAAATAGTTACAAATTTAAAAACAAATATTCCACAAACAATAACAATAGTCCACTTTACAGTACACTTGTAATTGCAACAATACGGCAATATGACGAATTTGAGTGAAGAAAGTGATAGCGATGAAACTGATGGTATTTGGCAGCAAGTTCCAAATACAATAACCAACAAACGACGGTTAACTAAGCCTCCAAATATGCATCAGCATAAAAAATTTAATATTGATAACGAACCCAGCACTTCTAGAAATAACCGATATCAATTACTTGGCGATAAAGATGATGAGGAGAATAATGAAAAAGAAGATAAAACTCCAAAACCTCCACCAATTTATGTTCCAGATATTTTAGATATCTCGAAAATGATTAAATGTATAAGCAAGGAAATAACTGATTTTAATTATAAATCTTTGAGAGACAATAATATTAGACTAAGCATTCAAAGTGTTGATTCATATAGAAAGGTTATTAAATATTTTGAATCAAATAAAATCAGTTATCACACTTATCAACTTAAGCAGGAACGAGCATATAGAGTTAAAATCAAGGGTATTCATCACTCAACACCAGTAGATGATATAAAGGTAGAACTTTTAGTGTTAGGGCATCAGGTCAGGGATGTCGTTAATGTTAGGAGTCGTGTTACAAAATAACCACTACTTATGTTTTTTGTAGACCTTGACCCAAATCGAAACAACAAAGAAATTTTAAACATAAAGCATATAAATAATGCTATAGTTTCGATTGAAGCCCCAAAGAAGACTGACGATTTAGTTTGGCCATACCAAGTTCTACTGTAAACGGCCATTTAAATGTGTAAAGTGCGGATTAGAACATCCTACAGTAGAATGTACGAAAAATATACAAACACCACCAAAATGTATAAATTGTCTCCAAAATCATACTGCTAATAAAGGGATGTACAATCTACCAGAAAATTATACAACAGAAACGAAGCGCATACAATAGACAAAATCAATTTAGAACCCAACAAATACCAAATGGTCAATTCCCACATGCTAATTCATTCGTAAATACTAGAATCAATGATGGTGCGAACAATGATGCAGTTACCCATGCTCAAGCAGTTATAGGAAATACAAACAGTCCTGAGTTGAGGTTTATGGAAAGGTTAGAACGCATGATGGACAAAATGTTTGACATGATGCCAAAAATAATGGAAAAATTATGCAAATAAATTTAAGAATATCATCATGGAATGCAAAGGGTGCTTCCAATCATACAAGGGTAATAAAAATGTTCCTCAAAACTAATTATTTAGATGTCGTACTATTATCTGAAACACATTTTACTTCTAAAACACATTTTAACATAAGAGGATATGATATCTTTCAAGCAAATCATCCTGATGACAAAGCAAATGCTGGTGCAGCAGTATTAATCAAGTCAAATTTAAAATATGAATCTTTACAACCTATAAGCAAACCGTCAATTCAAGCGTGTGGTGTGAAAATTAAATGCAATAACGTTGAAATACCTATATATGCCATTTACTGTCCTCCAAGGCATAGTCTAAATCTTCAAAACTACGAAGTCTCGGTTCCAAATTTATTGTAGACGGAGATTTCAATGCCAAACGCCGATGGTGGGGCTCCAGAATTGCGAATCCAAAAGGTAAAGAGCTTTATAAACGCATATCCAAATACGGGCTTAAGACTATGTCTACAGGAAGGCCCACATATTGGCCTTCAGATCCAAATAAAATTCCAGACTTACTAGACTTCTTTGTTTACTTGGGTATATCTGACAATTTACTTGATATAATCGACTCTGATGATCTTCATTCGGATCATACACCTATAATTTTAAGTTATAGCACAATTTTACCAACTGTTTCTAAATGTAATAAAATAATTTCATCTAAAAGGCTATTTCAGTATTTGATGGATCAGAATTTAGAACTTAACACATATATTAAATCTGCTGAGGAATTGGATCTGGCTGTAGAAAAATGTACTAAACTCATACATGATGCTGCAGATTTATCTACTCCTCAAATGCAACCACAAAACGGCCACACCGTTATTTTATCAACAGAAATAAGAGAACTTTTAAGAGAAAGACGAAGATTACGAAGAATATGGCATTTAAGCAGAAATCCAAGGGACAAAACCAATTTTAATCGAGCTTCAAATGCACTTAAAAAAAGAATAGCTGAATATAGAAATGATAAAATATCAAATTTTTTTTAAAATTTGAATACTTCGAAAAATTCGGATTACAGTTTATGGAAAGCCACTAAGTACTTAAAACGGCCAGTTAAAAGAAAAGTACCGATTTTGACACATGATGGCAGATGGTGCAGAAACAACAAAAGTAAAGCTGACGCATTCTCCCAACATTTAATGCATACTTTTCAACCATTTCCGATATCTAATACAGTCGATTTTTCGGAACACCCATTTAAACAAGCACGTTGACAGAAGAACATCGTTAGATATATTTCGCTATTCATAAGGAATATACATACATATATATTTATAGGGTCTAAGATCAATACAGTTAAAATTACAAGCAGAATGACTAACTTATACATACCCTTTCCACCTGTGTTAAAAGGTATAAAAATAATAATGAAAATTTATAAAGTTATAAATAAAAACATTGAACCTTGTCAGACTTTTTTTTCATAAAGTATACAACACTACAACAGTGCAACAACAACAGAAGTTTTTAGCATTTCATTTTTAATGTTTACTGCTTGAAAGTTCAGAGCAGGCTTTAAGCTATCAGTTGATATGATTGCGCTTGGTTTTGTTAAAAAAAAAAAAAATATTTATTTTAATAACAAGAAAAATATAAAATTTTTTAAAACCTAATTTTACATTCATAAAAAATTGCAAAGTTGTAAGAATTAATTTAAACACAAACTTTTAGGCACAATTCCTTTTCACAATTTTTCCAATTTTAAACACAAAAAAAGGAATACACAAATGCTTTAATAAAATACATCACATTATGGCCCAAATTCTTCCAACAATGTTATCAAGGGGAATGAAGACGTTCCTTCTTTTTTCCTTTTCACATGTTAAAACCACAGAAGAGCATAAAGAAAATAGAATTTTACGAGGAATGTTGCACAACATGCCACAAACTCAAAGACAACAAAATTTGACAATTTAACACATTATTGCGTTTAAAAAGAAAGACGTATCCCAAGACAGACAAGCCGACAGATAACTTAGCAAGTCAACTGTAATACAAAAGTGCAAAAAAAAACAAAAAAAAGAACAAAAATTAGAAAATGGTTGTAAATTGTGCATGTGTGAAGGTGTGGCGAACTGTGTGAAAAATAGAAATCTATTCAATACCGGTTGTGATTTTCAAATTGATCACAGGGATGTATAGTTAGATAAAAGTACTCTCAATTGTTAAACCAAAGCTCTGTTACCGTTGTATTCTTTGGCGAAATGTTGAAATTAATCTCTATCATTCCTCCCATCATTTTCTTAACGCTAACGTGAAAAATATGATGATCCGCTCATTCATTTCTTGTAGGGATATTAAAATATTATAAAATCGAATCCCTCGCAAACAAACTAGAACCACTTTTTAATTTCGTTGGCACAGTTTAAAATCTTATTCATCATCAGGGTTGGCATATTTGCTAAAATTGTACTTCATTTTTGACTTTTTCATATTCAAAGAATACAATGGGTACGCCAATTATTTATTTGGCGCGTTAAGTCCTAGTCCATATTATGAAACATTTGCTGCATAAACTTTCTTCAATTCTCTTTTGAAACTACATTCGTGTCCATAAAACCAAACTTTTGTTTTGCAGCGTTTAGGCATTTTGTATGACTTTTCTCTTTCTATCAATAACATTCTCTCTTTCTTTCAATAACAAACTCATAAAAACTGCTTGTACCGAAACAAAGTACACTTATCCATTCGTGTTTCCCCTTTCATTAACAAACTCAAATGTTACATAATATGGGCGAGAACTAAGGAAACATAGAGAAAAATTTTTAATATTTTTTATTGGAACAACACGCTTTTCTTCGGACAAGATATAATGAAGTGCAAAGGAGGCTGTGTAGCTTGTTTAAGACAAACTTTTTCTGCAGAAGTCACAATATACGTTATAAAAGCTCTAAGGATGAAGCAAAGATCTGCCAAACCTTATATGTATGTATTTGGAAATTTTACTTCACTACTGTACAGTACTTACAAGCACTGTATTTCAATAAAGCTATTATTAAACAATAAAAACTTTTATATGTATATGTAGTTTTGTATGAAAACGAAATAAAACATCATTTAAAAATCTAGTTAGTGTTTGTGTTTTGTTGAAAAGTAAAATATCAAAACAATTAGGTATAGTAAAATTAACTGACGTAAAATTATTTTCAGCAAAGTGAGTAATCCGAAAGAGTAAAAGTAGGCGAATAATTTTATTTATTTTTTCAAAAAGTGGTCAGCATTGTAAAAATTTAAACTAAAAGTTTGTAGTAAACCTTTTTTTTCAATTTATAAAAACTTCTGTGGTATTTACATTAAGTTTGACTTTTATTCGGTGTTTGTGTTGTATATTATTTATTAAATTTTTTCTTTATTTATTTCTGTGTCGTGTAGTCCAGTTTTTAATATTAAATAGTTGAAAAGTACAATACAAATGTAAACCCTAATTCATTATTATGGAATAAAAATAACCCCTGGAACGTTGGGAAAAACAAATAAATCAACCATAAATGTTTTTTAGTTACATTTGGTAAAAAAAACGATTGATCATAATAAGCCCGTGAGGAAAACCAAAAACCTCAATAATAATAATATTAAATAAACATTGATCATAAAACAAAAATAGAAATTAAAACTTATTTAGTTTTTAGAGATTTGCATTGTTACCTGCTGGGTGGGCCGAACCCCTTCGTGGTCTTACCAACCTCCCCTGTATGTGTGCGCAACCCGCTCGCTCTTGTTGGGCAGCTGGAGCTAGCAGAATCTGTTAAATAGCAACAGAACTTATGGGGATCCGCCAGCAAGACGAACTTCCCACAAGTGAAAAAACTCTTGAAGCGGACTAAGATCCAAACTTAACCAATATTCAGCTGGGACCGAAATCCCAAGGGCAACAGACTCTCGTGGTACCAGAAAGACTCTATCGTCAGCCTCGATCTCCAGAATCTGTAGTTTTTAAGCACTGCCGAATTTCAGATATTGACTACATCTGATTTCCGTAAATGATTTAACAAATAAATGAGAAATATCCTTAAACTATTTCTCTACATTGTAGTACAACAGACTAGAAGCTCCGCCAGGAATTGGTCTCGCAACCCTCGCACCGATAAACTAGCTCAATACAAAATACATTTTTAAGAAAAAAGTTTGCACATTTTTGTTGGATATTTTTTACTGAAAAAAATTGATAAGCAAATCTTTGATTGTTAACTGAGAGGTGTGTTCATTGGCGTTCTTGGAAGGTAGTTTTTGAGTGTATCCCACCTTAATTTGATTGCTTGCTAAGTCATAAAAAATTGCTCAATGTAAGTTTTACCAAATAATAAGAACGACAAAAAACAACAACAACAATAACTTGCCAAGGTATATTTACACAAGGTAAACTCGTTGGCCCATATGTGTGTCAGCTGATTACCCTTAGTTGGAACCCAAACGTCAAATTTCGTGTATATTAGCCAAAATTTGTACATGTGTGCGTTAAATTATTTTTGTTTTTTATGAAGACAATTTTGACAACTCGGTTATTTTATAGATTAGCATGTCTACACTCCCAAATGAGTCTACGTTGTGTAAATAAACCTTGGAACTTGCGATGCCAATATGTTCTGTGCTTTATGCCTTTTCCGATTATTGTTCTTTTTCTTGTTTGTGTTCTCTACCCTCTTTTAGTATTGCTGATAAAGTTTGATGTTGATGATTATTTTATACAACTTTCTTCTCAACTTATTTGTATGTGAATTGGAGTGCATGTAAAATTGTTAGGTATTTTAAAATTTCTTTGGAACTGTGATAATATAAAAATCAATACAAAATATTTTAGATCCAGAACAAACCAAATTTTCAATTTTCAAATGGTATGTTCACACTTAACAAATGTTTGACGAAAACCCCCGTAAAACGCGTAACCACAAAATATTTCAAACATTTACAATCTGTTTTTTTGGAATTATTCAACATCATTTGGAAATGAAATCTTAGCAAAATGTAATTCATAAAGTGTTAATTGATGTTTAATACAGCAAACTTTTTGTGAAATTAAAAAAACATTTTAAATTAGTGGTTTCGTGTACATTTTGTACTGTACGGAACGGGACTGTCGGCGGCGCTGGTATGCTGGCGGTTTGCGCGGCTTAATTTCGCCGGATGGGAGTGGTTCTTGCCGACCAGCTGACACAAAACCCGGGTACAAAAAACTTCATACCAGCTATAAAATTCGAAGTAAAAAAGAATTTGGGGCTCGAAGTAGCTAAAACAAAACAAAAGCAAACAAGAAAACATATATTTTACCAGTTTCACACGTCTCCGGCTGATGTCGTGCCGGGATTGGCCCTGCCACTAGAGACTTAATCTCTCCGTGACATCCCTTATTGTCTGGATGTCCTAAATCTCCACCTGCAAAAGATAACCTTCCTCTACTTACCCGCCTTAAGTCAAATCTAGCAATTCATAATTAAAGCGCAGGTAATTTTCATTCAAAACGTTATAAAGCATAATTTTGTTTTATTGGAAAAAATAAAAATTGCAAAAGAATAAAAACCACACGATTTCTAATTAAAATTCATTTATGTTTTGAATTTTTATAGAATTGATGAACAAAAAAATTTAAATTCACTTTTATTGAAGGAAATGACAATTTCAAAAGGAAAGTAAAAATGCGAAATTTTCAATGAAAATTAACTCATGTTTAATAAAAATGGATTTACAAAAAAAAAATAAGATTTACTCTTAAGTTTTTTTTTTAATTAAAATTAACTTTTAAATTTTTACAATTAAAATTGGCTTTTAAGTTTTTAAATTGCAATCGAGATTAAAAATCAAAAAAAAAAACCTCAAAGTGGTTGTTAAGTGTGACCGAAGCTAAAGAGTTTCATAATATAAACCCGATACGGTCCTATTTAAAAATTTTCTTTTTTAGGATTATTTTTTAAGTTTTGCTCTTAAAAAGACGAGTTTATAGACTGAGATTAATCAAAAACTTCTCCGGTTTATTTTGTTTTTTAAAAATCAAAAAAAAAACCTCAAAGTGGTTGTTAAGTGTGACCGAAGCTAAAGAGTTTCATAATATAAACCCGATACGGTCCTATTTAAAAATTTTCTTTTTTAGGATTATTTTTTAAGTTTTGCTCTTAAAAAGACAAGTTTATAGACTGAGATTAATCATAAACTTCTCCGGTTTATTTTGTTTTTTGTCACTCTGTAACATTATTTTATACTTCATTTTAAGAGAAATTCTACTTCTGTGCTACATTTTTGTTCACTGGTCACGGCTAACTACTGTCAAAACTGTTATTGATGGGAGTTTTTTCCTTAATTTCCTCTAAAGAGAATTCCATAATTATAATTTTTTTTGTTGCCCTGCAAATAATAGGACCAGTCCAAACACGCGTGTAAAGAGTAGCCCACAAGGGACTAGGACTAGTCCAAAAGTAACCCAAACGTATGGAAAAAACATGGTCTATTTAACATTACTATGTCCTAGGGCAGGACCATATAACCCAGCTTTGGACTACAAAGGAGTAATTTTAAAACTACTCCATGGTATACTCAAGAGGATTAGTTTTGATTCGTTTAAAAACGAAAGCACGTCGTTAAAAAACGAGGACATGTCGTCTCACTTCAAACACTTTTTAACAATGACATGGTCCATGCTTGCATTACATCGGACCAGTGCATGGAGAAGTCCATTTTATCAAAATGGATCAGGTGGGGCAATATTATTTGCAGGGTTAGTATGCTCAACAAAATTTTCTTTAAATAATTCATTATATACACTTGGTTTAATTTGCCGATTTACTAAAAAAGGGCAAAAATAGATTTTTTTTTATTTTAATTGATTCCGATTCTTTGGTTCTCCTTCTGTCTCCTCCTGTCTATACGGAAGAGTTGAGATATTAGAATTTATACCAAAACATTGAAAAAACAAGACATGGGTCCGTCCAGAGAAAAAGGGCCAACTCTTCACTTCATATTCTCAATACTAGATTTTCATAACAAATAACTCTAAAAATCCATTACTTCCAAACGAAAACTGATAGGACATTTTTAAAATACATGCATGTTCAGCAGGAAGCGTTTGGTATAGAAAGCATAAAAATACAATTTTGACGGTGAAGATTTGGTAACTTTTCATGTGAACGGTCAAATAGGGGGACATAAATATGAGTCCAATTTGTATTTGCTAAATTTGTTTATTGTAAAGAATAAAATCACTGTATGAAAATTCCTTTAAAAAAAGAGGTTAAAAGAAGATTTCATAATTTTTTGTGAATGAAGGCTTAGAAGCACAAATTTTTGACAATTCTAATGAATGAGAAATTTAAGATTTGTAATTTCTTTTTTATTCATGAATATGATGAATAAAAATCATTTTGCTTTTGTTGATTCATGTGGAGGTGAATTATTTTCTTCATTTTAATAATTTTTTTATACATAAGTGAAAAAAGCGTGAACAAAAGAAAAACAATTGAAACTCCCTTATGCAAAAAAACTTTAAATTTAGATTATTTAACCAACACATAAAAACCCATGCACTTTTGATCGGTGTGTTGGTTATTCTTAAAATTCATGAACAAAAATAAGCAGCGAAATTTTAAAACATTCATACCCACTCATAATTGAAAGATAAGGAACATTTCGGTATGTACTCTGATTCAAATACACTAAAGTTCGAACGCAAAAACTCTGTGTACGAAATCAATTCAAAGTAGGAAGAGCTTTATTGTTATAAGTTAACTTTTGAGAAGTTTGAGTGCGAAATAAACTGCGAATATACAAAGATTTTGAACTTGATGTATTAAATATTAGTTTTAAGACGATAGATACTCCTTCTTTGGTGACTTGCATTGTATTATCGCACTGCGTAATTCTAATTTAACGGTCCCTGATACAAACAACTTCTTTAAATTATGTTTTTCTTGTTGTTACGTATGATAAGTGTTATGGGGTGGTAGGTGTTGTCATCTCTATACATATGTATATAAAAATTAACAAGCGTTTGTTTGTTTGTTCACTATAGACTCCTAGATACTGAAACGATTTTCCTGATTATCCGTACATAAATACGCTTAACATAAAAAAAATAATTTTTAAATATTAAAGTGGGCATGGCACCTCCCATGAATAAGTTTATGCATGGCGTACGGTTACAGCAAATAATTTCAAACTTAAAACAAATAACTTGGTTGTCAATACACAATCTCTGTGAAAAAGTGGGCTGGATTGGAGAAGTGTGCATTAGGTGGGTATTCTTATAGCATTATTTTTTTGTCTTACGTTTAAAAAAATCAAATTGCTAAAAAATGCAAAAAAGTTACATCTTAAGTCCGTGCCTGAGCTCCAAAAATTTAACTAACTGCCTGTTAAAACAAAAACAATTTATGAAATATTGTTTTTGTTTTACGTGTAAGTTAAGCGATCGAAGTCTTCGTTCGTAAATAGTATTTTTGAAAAAACCCATTTTTTCAATTTTAATATTTTATTTACTATCAATTACACTGATTGACAAAATGGAACTTGTAATTTGTCACACGAACTTCTTTGGTTTTTTTACTTTATTTTGACTTCCTAAGGTGGAAAACAGAGGAAGAAAAAATTTGACACCCATAGTTTTTTTTTTACAGGAATTTTATATTTCATAACAAATACTGATACTTTACATACAATTATACTTGATAATATGCTATAATTTTCTGGAGTATGTGACCTGAGGCTGGTCTCTTGCAAGTGTCCAATCTTCCAGCATTCGAGGACTCATTTTGCCCTGGTATCGTTTTTCCATGCTGGAAATATCCTGATGGAATCTTACGCCTTTCGGGAAAGAAATCGAGGTGGGAGTGTAGAAGGTGTATTTTGAGTGACATATTACAACCCATTGCTTGATACGTCGTTAGTAGTTCTCCTATCAGATCTTTGTAGTTACTTGCTTTGTGGTTGCCCAAAAAATTTTGTGCGACATTTTCAAAACTTTTTTAAGCAGATTTCTCTTACAAACTTAACTTTTCTTCGAATATGTTATCCTTTAAAAATTCCTTGATCTGAGATCCGACGAAAATTCCTTCCTTTATTTTTGCGTCACTAACTTTAGGAAACTTATGTATGTCTCAAGTCTCACTAAAAATAAATTAATACACAGGAGTCTATTAAAGACAAAAATACAACATAATTACGCTATTACCCAGCGGGAAAAAGAAGGAGTAGGAAGGCCTTCTAGAAGGCCTCTGTACCTCTTCTTTTGGATGTACAAGGCCTTCTTGCTCCATTCCATACTCATATATTTTTTACACACGTTGTCATTGCGGAGAGGGCCTTCCGCTCTCGCTTCTTCAGCAGGTACATAAGAAGGGTAACGGGACCAAAAAAAATTGATTTTGCTTTTGCTTGTGCAAAAAAACAATACAAAAAATGTTTCTCCCTTCTCATAGAAGCGAGTGTTTAAGGTGTATCTTATCTTTTATACGAAAGAGCCGAGGCCTTCCATGAGGCCTTCTTTGGCGGTTAGATAAGAATAGTAATTGAATCAAAAAATCTTTTAAGCAGGCCTTTAAAAAGGCCTGAAGTAAGAAGGTCTTCTGAGTTTTCCCGCTGGGTAGAAGTCAATACAATTTTTGTACCACCCTAGTGTGCATGGAACCTCCCATACAAAGACCATATAAGGTTTTTATATCTGGAGAACGGTAACAGTAACAGTATCTAAATTTGGTATAAATTGATTTGCTATTTTAGCGGGGGCTAGCGAAGCGCAACGGGTTAAGCAAGCTGCTTATATAAGTATGTATGTGTGTGTGTTGTTATTGATGATGTCTTCTACACTGCTTTCTTGTTGTTGGTAAACCATTGTCGTGTCATAATTTCATTTTGGGTGCCGTAATGTAAGGCATTTTAGTAACGGAAAAATGATAACAAGCAATTTTCGATATAGAGTAAATGTTTTCTTTTTAATGTGTTGTTTTTTTCTTTCTTGTAGGTATTTGAAGAGCAGGGAATGAATAAGAAAATATCAATATTCTATATTTTACAAATTTACCTGAATATTTGACATTTATTCATTTAATTTATTTTCCCCCTTTTTGCTTCACTTAAAACATTGTGTGTGTTGTTTTTGTTTGCTTTACTGTCAATTTAGTGTAAATTGTAGTGAAAATTCAACGAAACAACTGATAAGTATTTTATGTTGATGTTGTTATTTTTTCTATTACTACCCTACATCTGGTAGCAAAATAAAGATCTATGGTCAATAGAGTACTAGGTTTAATTTAAGGGTGGTGTGAATAAATACTAATCTTAATAAGGTTCTGAATTTACAGCTTTAATACCTATAAAATTGATATTTTAATTGTAAAGTTCTTTTGAGCAGACAGTTTTTGCCCGTGAAGTAGAGTTGCTTAATGTATAAAACTCTTAAAAAGTGTATGTAACACGTTTAAATAACAATATTTGTAAGTATATTTTCCTTCTAAGTAATTAAAATGACAAATTCTAAAAATAGCACCAATGCAGGGTGTTACACTAACCCATGTTGCCCTTGGCGTGTAATTTCAATGAATAAACATCGTTATCGCATAAATTCTTACTTACATTCGTAGTATTCTTAAATGTTGTCATAAAATATAAAGAAATATTTAACGATAAAAAAAGTAAGTAAATAAAAACAAACTGTTTTTTCTCTTAATAAATTGTCAGTTAATGCCCGCCAAAGATAAAAAAAAGTCCAAACTGCATTTTACACTGAAATCGGTAGTAACGGCTTTGAGATAAAATATACTCGTATTTTTTACCTTAAACAGAATATTCTAGGAAAATTACTTCATGTACATTTTTCAGTATAAGTTTAATCACCTTTACTTAAATAAATATTTACGCCGTCAACACTTAAACGATTAACAAGTATATAATGAAATTTTATCAGTTGGTTAAGGGCGTAATAAAGTTTATTTCTTTCTTGGAATAGGTATTTAATATAAAGAATTGCTGTATTTTATACATAAATTATTTGCCGTTAACACGATTGCGATTGATGTAAACTTTGTTTGTTTGATAAATATTTATCCTTTAAGGAAGGTGATTTATGGGTGGAAATTTAGTGAAATATAACTGTGTTTGTCTTTCCAACAAACTAAAATTTGTAGGTAAAAGATTTTTAAAGCAAAAATTTTCGATAGTTTATATGAAAATAAAAAATTTGTTTGAAATAGCATTTTTGTTGTTTACATGTATGTTATCGGGCATGTTCTATAAATCGAAATGAAGTTGATTTAACATCACACAAATTTTCAAAGCAAGCCTATAAAGAAAATTCACAAAAATATTCCTTTATATATACTTCAAACTTTGAGCACCAATCAGCTTTACAAGAACCACCACTGTTAAAAACTGGAAAAGCTACAGTCATTTTGTAAACAATTGAGATCAAAATCATGTTCGATTTAAATTCCACTTCATTTCGATTTTTTGAACATGCCCGTACATGCCTGGTTGATTTGCATTGAGCTAAAAATATTTTTGTAAAAAATTATTGCATTACCAAAGTTAGTGTTAATGCAATTAATTTAAATGCACATTATTTTTCTATCAAAGAAATGCAATTATTAATAAAACACATCATGAAAAGTGCATTATTATCGCATTATCACTAGAAATATGTAATGTGAACACAAATAAGCATTATAATTGATTCCATTATCACTTAAACATATTGCGAAAAACAAACCTAATAAAACTTAACCACCCCTATTTTGAAAGTCGACGTCACCTGAACAGAATTGGTTTTTTCTGAGTCGTTTTTGGCAATAATCGATTACTATTGGCAGTCAATTGATATTTTCTAAGGCGCTTTTAAGTCGACGTCGAGTAGAATTGTCCCTGTTTTTGTCGACAGGAAATTTTGCGACGACTCAAATGAAAAATAATAAAATTTTAAATGAAATGTAAGCATATAAATTTAAAAGAAGTTATGGGAACACATTTTATTAGTAAATTTAACGCGAAAATTCGGAAAAGTTTGCTAAAATAGCGAAAATTCGCGAAATTTTTTAATTTAATACGAAAGCCTCAAAGAGTCAAAATCGCGAAAGTTCGGAAAAGTTTGCAAAAATAGCGAAAATTCGCGAACCTTTTTAATATATCAAAAAAGTAAAAAAATTAATTTAAAGTCCCTAAAAATATAAAGGGTGTAAAAATTTCGGTAAAAATTGCAATATTAGAGGAAATTCGCAAAAATTTGCTAACACTTGCAAAGTCTAATATTTAAAAAATAGTCAAAATTGTAAAGAATCAGAAAACTTATAGGAAAAAATCACTTCTATAGCGAACATGGCTTAAATCCGCGAAAGTTGCAAACTTGGAAACAAACCCTTAAATTTATGTAAAATCGCTAAATCGGCTAAAAAAACAAAATTTCGGAAAATAACAAAAAAAAAAAAAATTTAATGCAAAAATAGCGAATAAGCCATAAAATTTGTTAAAGTCCCTTAAACTATAAGGCATGCCAAAAATTTGGTGACATTTGCTCAATTAACGGAATTTGCTAACAGCGGCATGATAGAAAAGTCTTATCTATATATATAAAAATGAAAAATGTTTGTATGTGTGTTTGTTTGTTTGTTTGTTTGTTTGTTGGCTTATAGACTCCTAAACTACTGAACCGATTTTCCTGAAATTTTTACAGATACATCACGTGAGCCCTAAAAATAAAATAGGCTACTTATTTTTTCGATAGGGGCAGGGGAATTGGTATCCCCCATAGGATGCCAATATTAATTATCGCATATATTAAGATCCGCTGAACGCATTATGCAGAACTTTTGGTAGTAAGATCTTCTGAGCCCCAAAATTAAAATAAAATAGCAGCGGGGGAAGTGGAATCCCCCATAGGACGCCAATGTTTAACATCGCATATCTAAAGAACTGTAATAGTGAGAATGTTCAAACTTTCTAGAAGTCACTCTTATGGTATACAACACTTTTGAAAATAACAATAAAGCGGGTAGGCGCAGGGGGGGAAATGCCTCCCATAGGATGCATATATTAAATATCGCTCAACTAAAGAATTATTAAAGGGAGAGTCTTCAAAAGTGGTTAAAGCTATAAAAAAGCTATAAATTCGCGAAAAAATTCAAGATTGGAAACAAACTCTACACTTAATTTTAAAAAGCTAAATCGGTTAAAAAAATGTCCGAAAATAGCATAAATAGCGGTAAAAAGTGAGCTATAATGATGAAGAACAAAAATAATAAAAACAAGTTAGAGTGCTATATTCGGCTGTGCCGAATCTTTGATACCCTCCACCGACAGTTCGAATGTTTAAGGAGTAATATCTGTATGATGTCTTTTTATTATTATTATTATCTTAAACTGTGACGATTTGTTATTAATTATGGTTTTAGGAGACTAAACTGTTTTCCGGGAGTAGGGCATATATGGGGCCTAGGGTAAATTATGTACCGATCTTTACGAAATTTCACAGTATTATTTATAGTCCTATAAAATTGTGACGAGCCAAAATTTGTTATGATTGCATTATTTTTTACGGTTTTAGGCGTACTAAACTGTTTTCCGGGAGTAGTGTAGTGGCTTAGGGTAAATTATGTACTGACCTTCGCGAAATTTTACAGTGTAATTTCTAGTCGAATAAAACGGACTTGTGCAAAATCTTATGTCATTCCGTGCATTTTTGCATCATTTATGTTAGTTTTTGTAACAAAATCATCAAGTTTTTGAAGGTGGTGGTTCCACATTTTGATTCGTAGCTCTGGTCCTACTGAACCGATTTTGCTGAAATTCAATCCCAAACTGCTTAGGATAACTACAAGCAATTTGACACCTAGTTTGTTTATTTCTTTTGAGTTTTTCGAAAGTGAGCGTGTTTTCAACAGACGGACAGACGGACATGGCTAAATCGACTTAGAATTACTCAAGCAGCCAGAATATATATACTTTATGGGGTCTGAGATGAATAATAAAAAAGTTTCACACGGAATGACAAACTTAGTATACCCTCTTCACAACTAATTGTGGTGGAGGGTATAAAAATTATTGGAGATGAGATTTTTTTTTTAAATTTTCGACGTCGACACAACATTCTTATAAAATACCAAATTAACGTCGAAGTGATGTAGTCGTCGACTTAATGTGACAACAATTTAAAATTAATGTCGACGTCGACGTCGACGACGACGACGACTTACATAATAGGGGTGAATATTTTTTTAATCAATTAGCACAAATAAACAGACGTTTATTTATTTCCATAAATTGTATTGACTTTCTCAAAATTTTAATACTAGAGCAAGTTAGAGTGGTTAATTTGGCAGTGCCAAATCTTTGATACCCTCTACGGACAGTTAGAATATTTCATGACTGGGCTCTTCAAGGGATCTAAAAATTATTAACCGATCTGTATAAAAAACTGACATCAGCAATATAATTGGATTTGGTTTAGACCAATGTTAAATTATTGGCCGACCCTCAGAAAGTTTCAGGCTTTTATTTACTAGTCAAATTTAAATTAATTTTAATAATATATCATGATTCGCAACAGTTTCAGCCGTAGTTAAATAAATTTAGGAGTACAATTTAAAGTGGACCCATGGTAAATTATAGATAAATCATCACGAAATTCTGTAGAGTGATTTCTGGGCCCTGTTTCTTAAAACTACAAGTTGCAAATCTACAAGTAAAATACATAAAAAAGCAACAATTTTACAATTTTTGTTTTGTTTCAAATATATTTTACTTGTAGATTTGTAACCTGTAGTTTTGAGAAGCAGGTTCCTGGTATTAAAAATCTTAAATTATAACAAATTTATGTAAAGTAGTGAAATCTGTTAGAGCGTTTTATAGTTTTAAAGTAGTTTTCAGAAAACTGCAATATGAGGCCTAAAGTAAATTATGGAACGATTAGTACAAAATTGCATTTCTGGCCATATGAAACTAAATTGGATCAAATTTTACCACAATATCTATATGGTCTCAGGTGTGACTGGGCCTGGAATTCAATGACAACTGCATAAGTTGTTATAACGGGGAGGAAGGGGAAACTGTGTTTCATTTTCTATTTCAATGTCCAGAAATCCGGGGCATTACAGAAAAAAATAACTGGGAAAACTGGTGTTTGCCTGCTTGGAGGATAGGAAGGTTTAGGATAGAACTAGCAAGTGAGCTGTCTCCCGATGGACATTTTTGGTCCAGCTTGCCAAAAAATGCCTTTTTTGCAACCTAGAAGAAATTTATGGCTGTTCGTCGATTCGAACGAAGGCTCGGTTCGCTTAACATACATGTATAACGAAAACAATCTTTTTTAATTTATTTTTGTTTTAAACGTAAGTTAAACGAATCGACGAGCAGGCCATTATAAATCTCAAAATGACGCTGCACCAAATATGGTACCTGCAGTCCGATCGGTTAAAACATTATTTCCAAAAAATTTACACATGACGTGCCTGGCACAATGATTGCACAATCTAGTTGATTTTATTCGTTTACATTTTGAAAATGTGAACACGTTAATATTAAACTGAAAAGCGTTTTTTCTTAAGGTAAGTTAAAAATGTATGTACATATGTCCAAGGTCACTGTGTTATTTTGTTTTTTACAGGCCCCTTCTTGTAACAATCTTTTAAAGTCAATGTTTTCCGAACTAAAAAAAACCTCGATCCCCTTGTGTCACTCGATTGGGAACGTGGATTGAAAATGCAATATATTTTCATGCGACAATTTTAAAGAAATCTCCGAAATTTTAAATAAGCTTAGCGAATATGAGGCAGAATCTTTTCGAAATGCTAAATTAATGTTGCAAAAATCAGACGTAAAAAAATACTTAATGCTCATAAATGAGCACTTTCAATGCATCTGCTGCAGTCTCTTGAATTTACAAACAAAAGGGCTGTCTATAAATGAAAGCTTAGACCGTGTTACGAAAAATATTACAGAATACAGTAAAAAAACACTTTGTCGAAAAGTTTAAAAGGTTAGATCGTAATAACGGATTACAAGCTTTAATTACAATTAGAAATGGCATATTTATATTTAAATGAAAGTAAGACGGACGAATTTGTTGACAACCTTTCTCCATCTAAACTATTAGCGTTCAAATATGCTCCAGTTACATCTTGCGATGTTGAGAACACACTGAAAAAATTTTCTTCACAGATCCAATGAAATTTACATTAAAATTCAACCTATGTAACCCTTTATTGGATTAATGAAGGGTTAATGAAATGTTTCATAAAATCAATGAAAATTTTGCATTAGTTTAATGACAAACGTTTATTTTATCCGTTTTTTCAATGAGGATTAATAAAATCAATGAAAATTTTGTCATTGATTTTATTAATCCTTCATTAATCCAATGAAGGGTTACATAGGTTGAATTTTAATGTTAATTTCATTGGATCTGTGAAGAAAATTTTTTTAGTGCAGCTGCTCATTTATTTTTGACATTTTTAAGAAATTATGCAATCAAAACTTAATAAAATAAATGTTTCTTAAAAGACAACATACTTTTTTTTGCCAGTTTTGCCATTTTGTGACATTTTTATTATTATATTATATTATATATATATATGTGTAAAGAAACATTTGTTTGGAGTAACGGATTTCTTTTTTGACTGCGTAGATACTTTTGATAGAAATTTTCTGGCAACGCTGCTCCAGGGCATTTATACAGAATTACTGAAACTTACTTTTTGCTATTCACATTTAATAAAACACATATGTATTTGTTTTACATAAACATTATAAAGATGTAATATTTTGTGAGTTATAAATGTCTTCATTAAAATTGTAATAAAATGTAGGAGAAGAGTAGCCTGGAAATACGAATTAATGATTGAATTGCGATTACAAGAAAACTCTAATCAGTTTTTACAGTGTTTTGTTTTTAATGTTTTTTTCATTTTTTCTTATTTGGTCCACCATCAGCAGGCCCTTAAATCACATTTATGTAGTTGTAGCTGTTTTCTTCTAGTTCTCAACAAGATTAAAATCTTACGATTTTTGTTCATGTTTTTCGATTTTTTATTTCATTTAAATTTACCATATTTGAACAATAAAACAAGATTTCTTGTCTATGAATATTAAACATTGACATTGATTGATTATTTCTACATGCCGTCTTAAATTTTTCTATTATTATTCTTGTTGCTCCTGCTATATTTATATTTGAAAAAAAAAATTATTAATACGTATTTGTATTCTATTGTTTGTTGCCTTCTCCTTTTCATATTGAACTTATTTTTATACACTCCACCAACACTAGTGGTAAATGAGGGTATATTAAGTTTGGCATTCCGTGTGAAACTTTTTTAATATTCATCTTAGACCCCATTTAGACTATTTAGCCATGCCCGTCTGTCGAAAGATTCAACGGAAAAGAACGAAATTGGTGTTTGGGATTGTAATCCAGGCTAATCGGTGGAACATAAATTGGAGACATAATGCACCTATTCTCATTTTAATTTTGTTTTATATTACTGAAAATGAAGCAAATTAATTTTGTGAAGATCGTAACATAATTTACCAAAGGTCCCATATAATGCCCACTCTCGGAAAACACTTAAGTGCTCCTAAAACCATAACAAATAATAGTATTGGAGTAAAATTTTGTCTGTCAAAGTTCCAAGCCCCGTAACAAATAGAGATATTGTGGTAAAATTTGATACAATTTAGCTTAATGTGGCTAGAAATGATACCATATAATTTTCTGATAATAGGTCCATAATTTATTATTTTAAAGCAGCCTTGTAAAAAGCAATTTCAGAGGCAGTTAATTCTTAAAAAACGATAGGCCCAATAAAAAATTCCCTCCTAAAAATCACTTTAATGCGCCTATTATTATATTAGTATATTTCTGAAACGAATCATGATATTTTATTTTAATGAGGCAACGAATTTGAATACTTTAATGTCAGGTCTTATAAAGATCGGTTTATATTTTATAGATACCAAATAGAGCCCACTCCTGAATATTCGAACTCTCGGTGGAGTGAATTAAAGATTCGTCACAGCCGGCATTCTTACTTGTTTTTACGGGTTTTCGTTCGAATTTGTATACCCACACCTCAATAGTGGAGAGGGTATTATGCATTTGTGCTGATGTGTGTAACGCCTTAAAATATTGGTCCTAGACCCACCTTAAGGTATACCGATCGACTTAGAATCACTTTCTGAGTGGAACTAATGATGTCCGTCCGGCTGGCTGGCTGGCTGTCCATGTAACCTTGTGCGCAAAGTACAGGTCGTAATTTTGGAGATAATTTGATAAAATTTGGGACATATATTCCTTTTGGCACAAGGACCAAGCCTATTGAAAATGGGCCGAATCGTAGGACAACGAGGGAAGATAGGGGGAAATTTCTACCTCTCAAAAACTATCAAACCGATTTTAATGAAATTTAAATCATAGATAGAAATATATTGATATGGACACCTAAGCTATGTAGTTTTTCAAAAATAGGACCACAAGGGGAGGTAGGGGGCAATTTCTGCCTCTCACAAATTTTCAAACCGATTTTAATGAAGTTTGTAAACATAGATTAATGCATTTTAATATGGACACATGATGTGTTTTTAAATACTGTGGTGTAGGGTATCATATGGTCGGGTTTGACCGACTACACTTTCTTACTTGTTGTATTTACAAATATTATAATAAAGTTTTTTGTTGTTTGATTTTAAATCAAATATGTATATATTGAACTTTTTTTTAAATTTTTGGTCAAATTACTATTTGGATTAAAACATTAGAGGAAAGAAGGAAATCTTATCAAAGAGACCGTATTTTAAACCTTGGTTTTTTCTTTGTTTATGAGTGATTCGGCAGAGAGAGTTATTTGATTGGTGTAAAATTGAGCTGAAGATAATAGTAGATATTTATATCATTAAAAAATACTATCCCAGAAAATTATTATTATTATTTCATGGTGGGGCGTAAATTTATATGTAACCTATTATGTTATCGCTCGCATGCATTGTCGATCGATGTGTCGTACTGAAAATATTAAGTAAACCACAAACCAGCTGTTTGTCGTTAAAAATGCAAGTGAGCGATAGCGGTCATGGACCAGGCCGTTAGTTAAAATATGTAATTTGTAATATTTTTTAACGGTTGATTCTGGTAGAGGGGAGCAAAAAAAGTAATACATATGCATGTGCGTGTATCGGCATTTCAAAAGTTAACAACCGGAAATAATTTTACAAATTAATTTGACAAATTCTTATGATGAATCAGCATAGAAAACAATGTTACTGTTGTTTAAAAGATTTATGTTAAATCACAAGATTTATATGGATATTTTTAAACCCTTAACTGTAAATCATATGTGTTTTTTTTAATGTTTTTTTGTATAACAAATGTCCAAAAAAGTACCCTTAAATAGGGATTAAATAGATGAAAATGTATCACAAAAATATTTGTTACAAAATTCTTCTACAAGTCTCGAACAAAGCAAGGCTCGAAATTGAACAAGAATGCCAGAAAATACCAAAATATAAAATGTGTTTAAGGATTAGTTTTATTCTTTTGCACAATTTATGGTAAAATTGTTAAAATGTCGCAAGAAACATACTTTAAGTGTTGTACAGTGTTATAGATCGATTTTTATAAATTCTGTGACTTTTTTAATTTAACTGCCAATATCATCAATAGCAAGAAATATCAGTTACTTTAGCGAATTTACTATGCTCTTTTTTATGTAAACAAATATTTTAGATAAAAAATATCTATTAACGACAAATATCGATAAAAATGTAAGAGCGTCAAAAATTAAAAACAAACCGTCTAAGTATCTACAGTGGGGAGCAAAGGTGAGTACATGTTTGTATATCTTGCACTTCTAAGGGAATAAGAAAAACAATAATAAAGCTATTTAAAAATTTTTTTTTGTATTTTATTTCTTTTTTAATTCTTAGCAAAATTCAATTTAAAACAAAATAAGAAAACAACAAGTTCATAGGTAAACATAAACAAAACTTTAATAACTCTCATGTACTCAATTTTGCACCTTCCTACTACAATTAATATTGATTACATTTTTAGTATTTAGTACATAGTCCTTTATTATTTAAAACACTTATTATGCGTTTAGGCATACTTTTTACCAAGTTCTGAATAATTTCATCAGGAATGCGCTGCAACTCCAGCTGCACACGGGGCCATAGCTCGTTTAAGTTCGATAAAGCTGATTGATACTAGAGTATCCAATTATTCGACTTTTGGTTTTGTTCGAGTAAGGAATTAATCGATTTTTGAATTTTAAAATTGCTCGATTAATCGAATAAAGGTTTTAAATTGTTCGAATTACTCGAATAACTCGAAGAATTCAAATAATTTTATCCAATGGGAAAAACAAACATCTCTATTTGAACGCAAACTTTTATTTTATTGATAAACAGAAAAAGAGAGGTGCCAGCCAGTTATGAAAAACATTTAAAGTCAATTTATTATTTCTTAAAATCGAGTGAAATTGAAATCGATGGAGATTCTCCGTTAAATTTTTTTAAAATCACCACAGTTTTTCCTGATTTTAAGAGAAATTCTGTTAAAGGTAAGAATTCAATGTTAAATATCTAAAAGAAATGTTCTTATAATCTTTTAAAACAGGATCTTTGTTTTGAATATCCCCTTTTAAATTCCTTTATTTTAAAACTCTACTCGATAGGTTTGGTTAATTTATTTTTTAACGTATTACTATTTTACAACAAAAAAAACTTCGTTTTCAAACAAGTACACCTAGGGGTTTAAGACGAAAGTAATGACATCTCAAATGTCACATCCAGCCGATTAGAAGATACGAGGTAATGAAAAATTTTATAGTAGGGTAATAACAGGTAACCCATTATCTGACAGTACATGGTTTACAAATTTATAACTGCTGATGAATTTTTTTTACGAATTTGACATTTAAAGTCAGCGTTTAAAAAACTGCAGTCAAAGTAGGAAAACTGCCATTTCTTTCACTTCTTCATTTGTCATTGGCAAAAAAAAACTTTTGCTTTTACTTCTGATTCAGTAAATGTAAACACACACAGAAAAAAATACCAATGTTAAAATAACATGACGAAATGTGGATTGAGAATCATAGTAAATTTCTGCAAAAGTAAGCCCTTTATTTAAATATATCATTATTTCATATTAATTTTAAATGAAAAATATTAAAATAACCTTAAATCACTTTTATTTAATATTATTCACTGTTAAAATAACATTGTTTAATATTGAATCCATTAAAACCTGCTTTTATGTATCGACTCTATATTAAACTATCTTGGTTTCATGTTTATTTTAAATGAAAAATGTTAAAATAAAATTGTTCAATATTGAAACAATAAAAACCTGTTTTACTTGTTTTCTATAAAAAAAAAACAACACAATTTTTGTATTTTCATGTTTAAAATATGTTATAAAAAGAATACAATTCCCTTATTCTTTTAGTTAAAATTATTTAGCTAAATAGTACATCATGTTTTTAAAGTAGAATGTTGACGAAAACCATATCGGGCCGTTCTGCTGATGCTTCTGTTAAAAAAGGAGAATAAAAAATAAGTGAAACCTATGTTACAAGGGGTAAGTGTTTTGAATTAAATTTGATTCTACATGAAATTCACGTTGTTTCAACTTGAAATAACTTTCATTCAACGTGATTCAGATTGTTATTTCAATATAAATGACATTTTGCTCTAACTTTACTGCAATGTTCAATAAACATGAATTATAGTTATTTTAAAAGAAAAAAATGTTGTTCGCAAGTTATTGTAAAATCAGGTTGAATTAACATGAAAAACGTATGAAGCAAAATCACCACCGAAAACGGCAAAATTAACCTTGTTTTCAACGATTTTACCTTGATTTTTTTTGTGTGCAGTCGCTGTCAAACCAACTCAAAAAGCGAAAAGTTGTATACAAATTTTCGTTTTTTGTTCGACAGTTTTTGGTTTCGAGTGCAGTTTTTAAAACCCTGTTAATAGTGATTTATATAATATGTCATACACGCTCAAATCTAAAGATGGATTAAAATATGTTTTAAATTATGAGTAATGAAAAAAATGCAAAAGGTAACAACATGTAATTAAGTTTTAAGGTTAGAAATTTAAGCAAAATATTTTTACATTAAAAAAAGTAGAATTTTCTAAGAAATTAATTTTAATCGATTAATTGACATAAATTGTTCGAGTTATTCGTTATTCGAAATTGGCTATTTTAATTATTCGAACAAATAATGGCGGAAAAATTCCTCGATTAATCGAACAACGATTAATCGAGTGGATACTCTAGATTGATACTGTCCCAACCGTCTTTTCGCGATTGACCACAAATTTTCAATTGGATTGAAGTCGGGACTTTGCGGTGGCCACTGCATTAACTGAAAATTTTGCCCAGTCAACCATTCCTTAACGATTTTGGAGGTGTGCTTTGGGTCGCCATCCTGTTGAAATATGACTTCTTCCTCAGGATATGCGCTCTTATCCGCAAAACCGGGAAGATGGGTCTCTAAAATTTTCAAATAATCCTCTTTTTACATGATACCATAAATTTTTTGCAGTGGTCCAATATGCCACCAAGTAAAGCAGCCCCATACCATAACGCTTCCTCCACCATGTTTAACAGTTTGTTTAACATGGTGTCTTTGTATGGTCTTCCCAGGGCGGCGCCAGCAATACTGCTTACCATCTGACTGAAATCGGTTGAATTTGGATTCATCTGACCAGAATACTCGTTTCCAATCATCGGCAGTCCAATTCTTGTGTTCCAATGCGAACTTTAAACGTACTGCAACATTTTTCTTTCATAATGCAGGTTTAGGTTTCTTAAAAGCTGATATGTAGCCAATGTTGTGCAGCGCTCTTCTTGCTGTCCATCGGCTTACAATTTTATTTATTGCTACGGAAGCTTCCTTTGGCGTTAAAGATTGATTTGCCTTCATCTTTCTCATCATTAAACGTGCGTCG
This sequence comes from Pollenia griseotomentosa, assembly GCA_963931875.1. NCBI lineage: Eukaryota > Metazoa > Arthropoda > Insecta > Diptera > Polleniidae > Pollenia > Pollenia griseotomentosa. The sequence goes on from OZ007563.1 coordinate 147,609,773, forward strand.
CCATCCGTTAAAAGTCTTCGGCGACCCAGAACTTGCGCTTGGGAAGTATTATTTCGCCTTTTCCGGACTCTTATCACCACTGACTGACTCACTTGAATTTCTTTGGCTATTACTCTCGATGAGAAGCCATTTTCTATCATGGTTAAAATACTATTTTCCACGGTTCGGGATAGCTTTCTCATAATTTTAAATATTTTGGAATTTGTATTTTATATTTGAAATGCACCTTTTTTTACATTACGCAGTTTATCAAACACGACGTTAAACTAAAATTTATATTAACAGAAACATTAATAACACCAATCAAATCATAAACCAAATCAAAATTAACGGTAAATTTTGAATGTTTCTAAGAATATGGTTGAAAACACGCGGGTGCAAAATTGAGTACATGAGAGTTATTTAAGTTTTGTTTATGTTTACCTATGAACTTGTTGTTTTCTTATTTTGTTTTTAATTGAATTTTGCTAAGAATTAAAAAAGAAATAAAATACAAAAAAAAATTTTAAATAGCTTTATTATTGTTTTTCTTATTCCCTTAGAAGTGCAAGATATACAAACATGTACTCACCTCTGCTCCCCACTGTACATCTATCTTCTATATATATAAAAATGAAAAATGTTTGTATGTGTGTTTGTTTGTTTGTTTGTTTGTTGGCTTATAGACTCCTAAACTACTGAACCGATTTTCCTGAAATTCTTACAGATACATCACGTGAGCCCTAAAAATAAAATAGGCTACTTATTTTTTCGATAGGGGCAGGGGAATTGGTATCCCCCATAGGATGCCAATATTAATTATCGCATATATTAAGATCCGCTGCACGCATTATGCAGAACTTTTGTTAGTAAGATCTTCTGAGTCCCAAAATTAAAAAAAAATAGCAGCGGGGGAAGTGGAATCCCCCATAGGACGCCAATGTTTAACATCGCATATCTAAAGAACTGTAATAGTGAGAATGTTCAAACTTTCTAGAAGTCACTCTTATGGTATACAACACTTTTGAAAATAACAATAAAGCGGGTAGGCGCAGGGGGGAAATACCTCCCATAGGATGCATATATTAAATATCGCTCAACTGAAGAATTATTAAAGGGAGAGTCTTCAAAAGTGGTTAAAGCTATTATTATAGTAAACTATAAATTTCAATATACAAATGGGCGGGGTAGACGGGGGAGGAGCAGTACCCCTCATAGATAGCAATATTAATAAGAGCCGCTGCAAGCAATTTGTTGAATTTTTGGTAGTAGGATGTTCTGAGCCCCAAAATTTAAACACAATAGCAGCGGGGGAAGTGTTACCCCCCATAGGACGCCAATGTTTAATATCGGATATCTTAAAAACTATTAAATTTAGAATGTTCAAACTTTGTAGAAGTCACACTTATGGTATACTACACTTTTGAAAATAAAAATAAAACGGGAAGGCGCAGGGGGAAAATACCTCCCATAGGATGCATATATTAAATATCGCTCAACTGAAGAAGTATTAAAGGGAGAGTCTTCAAAAGTGGTTAAAGCTATTATTATAGTAAACTATAAATTTCAATATACAAATGGGTGGGGTAGACGGGGGAGGAGCAGTACCCTTCATAGATAGCAATATTAATAAGAGCCGCTGCAAGCAATTTGTTGAACTTTTGGTAGTAGGATGTTCTGAGCCCCAAAATTGAAATAAAATAGCAGCGGGGAAATGTTACCCCCCATAGGACGCCAATGTTTAATATCACATATCTTAAGAACTGTTATAGTAAGAATGTTCAAACTTAGTAGAAGTCACTCCTATGGTATACTACACTTTTGAAAATAAAAATAAAGCGGGAAGGCGCAGGGGGGAAAACCTTCTATAGGATGCATATATTAAATATCTCTCAACTGAAGAAGTGGTTTAAGCAGTGTAGCGAAGCGCACCGGGTTAAGCTAGTATATACATAAAAATGAAAAATGTTTGTTTGTTTGTTGGCTTATAGACTCCTAAACTACTGAACCGAATTTCCTGAAATTTTTACAGTAACATCACGTGAGCCCTAAAAATAAAATAGGCTACCTATTTTTTCGATAGGGGCAGGGGAATCGGTACATCCCATAGGATGCCAATATTAAATATCGCATATCTTAAGAGCCGCTGCACTCATTTTGTTGAACTTTTGGTAGTAGGATCTTCTGAGCCCCAAAATTGAAATAAGACGCCAATGTTTAATATCGCATATGGGTAATTCCGTATTCGTACGCATCAAAAATGCAATAACATTTTAAACAACAAATATTTCTACGTTCTTTTAACCCTTAAATTATAGCACTTAGGAAGCACTATTATCTATGCTAAAGTTTATGGGGGGCGCGATTCTAAGTCAAAGATAATGGCAAAAGAAGTAGCGGTTCGAACGTGAAACAAATAGAAGTAGTTTTTGTGGCCATGTATAAAAAGGCGTAATTCAACTAAACCTGTCGCAATTTTTTAGTCAAACTGCTTTCAGAATTTTACGTAGCAATGTAACATTATAATGTCTTTGGTTTGATTCCAAAATCTTCTGTATTTTTCTTTGTTTAAGCCAAAATGTGGTTCGATACGTGACATTTCGAACGTGACATTTTTTCCATAATAACTTAACTAAATAATGATTAAAAAAAAATAAAAATTTACCGTTAATCCGAATAACATATTATTCTTCGAACTCATCCTTTTATTACAGACCATGTAAGAAAATTTTTTTGGAATAATTTTTATCAAATGTCACCTCTTTTAAGGAAGATGATATTAAAGAAAACATGCAATAAAACATTCTCACAAATAAGAAATTACGTTTGCACAACTTTGCAGTCTGATTGTTAATCTAAGTGAACAAATTTATGGGTAAATTAATAAAATTAGTAATATCTAAATATTTCTCAATAACAATATCGTAAAATAATAAACTCTTAATAACTTTTAAATTTTCGGTCACGGTGGACCTTTTGACGGAAATGCCCATATCTAAAGAACTGTTATAGTGAGAATGTTCAAACTTTGTAGAAGTCACTCTTATGGTACTTCACTTTTGAAAATATAAATAAAGCGGGTAAGCGCAGGGGGGGAAATCTCTCAACTGAAAAACTATTAAAGGGAGAGTCTTCCAACGTGGTTAAAGCAGTGTAGCGAAGCGCACCGGGTTAAGCTAGTTGAATATATTTCTAAAAAAAAAATAATTTTTTTTTCGGAAGCATTATTGCCCAAGGATCCCAAATACTGTGGTGTAGAAAGAAGCTTTATCGTCTATACTTTCTTATGTTTTTGTATTAAAAATTGGCCTTTTCACTTAATATTTTTAAACTGTTAACAGTACATTTTACGTTTTTATTTAATAAGAATTTTTTTTGTATCGTATTTATGTAAAGTATTGCGAATAGTGTTGAGGCACCAATCTTCTCCAAACCGAGTTTTTACAGTTTTTTAGGTTCCTCAGCCGCTTTAAGAGGATCTTGTTTGATTTTTTTTAAATCGAGCGCTATTTTCGCTCATTAAATATCTTACCTTGATCTTCTCGGCTTTTTCTGGTTGACCAAACTCATTGCGAAATCTTTTGATAATGTCGTGGACTGTAGACTGAAATTTCCCAACCAATTCTGGAGTTTCTGTCACAGTTTTCCCCTCAAAATTCAATATTACTATTAGCTGCCTAATTTAAACAGATGATTGCTTTCCATTTGGAGCCATTTCCAATACTTTTCTTTTTTTCTAATAATGCTTAATGACACGAAAAGAGTTGTTTTAATAAATAAGGCAAAAAAAACAAGTTTTTAAGTAAACGGCATTTTTATCATTGATACTTTGATTTGTCCGATTATGCGTTTGACACAAAAAGTGGGTTTATTTTTTGTTCTTCATTCGGATTTCACAGTTAATAATGCAAAAGTTCGTTGTTCTTTTTATGGTTTATGAAGATGAGAATATAAAGTGTAAAAAAGTGAAAAACAATTAATTGATGAAAATTTTTTTTTTTAAGTTTAGAGCACATTTTGGTCACTTGTCCGATTTTGCGTTTGAGTCACTGTATATTATTATCGTTTTAGTTTTTCCCAACCTTTAATGATGTCAATATTTGTTTCCATACTATTATAACATGCAAAAACCGCCCAGATAGCTTTAAAAATCGCTCATGAATTACATTGATAAAAGTGTAATAATTGTAAAACAAAGCAGCTTATACCCTTTGTACACTTGCATACATTTCCGAGGAACGCATGGAAGATGTGGAAAATGGAAAACATGTTCACACTAGAAACATCTAACATCTACTATCAATAAAAAAGTCACCATTTCTGAAAAAAAACCTTAATTTTTTTTAAATACTTTTTTTCACACTAGAAACATCTAGCATCTACTATCAATAAAAAAGTCACCATTTCTGAAAAAAAACCTTAATTTTTTTTAAATACTTTTTTTCTACAAAAGTGCCAACGTTTTAAAAGATAATACCAAAATGTATTTCTAATTCATTTTGTTTAATAATTTTAGCAAAATAAGGCTTGTAAAAAAGGAAAAACTTGAGAAATGGTAACGCTGCTTTCAAAGCAATTTCCATTTTGTCAGTGATGCCACAATTATAATAGAATTTATTTCCACTTTTCTAGTGATGACACTAAAAGAATCGAAAAATGTAAAAGAGAACAAAATGAGATGGTAACATTCTGTAAAGATGTTGAAAAATTTTGATTTTTAGCCCTATGTATTTCTTATGGAAAATTTACAACATCTTCGCAAATTGATGTTAAATGTTGCCAAGTGTGGAAATGCTATTATTGTATTCTATTGAAGTTGCACAACATGTAACACTTTGAGTGATTATAGGTAACATTAGAAAGTGTTACATGTACAGTGATCGAAATAACTAAATGTGCATATGGCTTTTCTACATGTTTCGCTCTCTATAATTTAATAATCCAACTAACGGTAAAATTGAGGTATACAAAAATGTTGATAGATTCTCTTCACATCATTTTGTGAAATTATTTTTAGAGTTTGCTTCTCAATAGTACCGTTATCAACATGTATTAATTGTTAATACTTCTTTGTCAATGGAAACAATTATATGTGCAAGATTAAAATTTTGTTTTATTTCAGATCTATTTCAATAAAATATGGTAAAAACTTATTTATGCTTGTAAACTAATATTTAGTATGACCACCTCTGTTAATTTGCACACTTGTTATTCGCCGTTTCATTGAATCAACGAGTCGGTGGAGAATATCTTCGTCCAACTTGGCCTATTCTTCTTGAATGGCTGTTTTAAGTGATTTTAAATCAGCGGTGGGCGCTGGTTTGCCTGGATTACGAAGTTTTTCGGGTTTTTACATTTGCTCTTCGTGTTTTTTTGTACCAGAGCTGCTACAAATAAAAAAATTTCCCTACTAAGATATTCCTTAAAATCCCCAAAACATACCATAGACTTGTTTTATTATACTACTTTTTAAATTAATAAAAGTAGATTTTAAATAGAGAAAATGAATAAAAAACTATTTTCTAGCAGTCAAAACAAAAAGAAATAACAATATTAACATTGAAATCAGAATGTGAAAAAATTTACCATATAACACATACACGTGTTTGTGTGATGTTGTTTTCGCTCATTTACTATTGCCCACAAACTGAAAATCTTGAATTCATTGTTTCAAGCATAAAAAGTAACAAAGGCAACCCGAAAAACAAATACAACAGAAAGAAAAAAAATAAAATTGTATTCAGTTGCTTAACAAATTTCAACGAAGCAGGAGTGTTGCGCATGTTGTTATTTTGGCAAATTTTGCAATTTCGTAGTGGTACACTGACAAGATATTTATTGCGTTGTGATCAAGCTGTTCTCATGTGTTTTTTTTTCAGCTTGTTTTAAAAACTTTTCAGCAATTATGTAGGATGATGAATTATATAATAATCAAGTTTTCTTACTGAATTCCTTTTTTTTTTGCATATTTACATACCTATAGTACACATTTTGAAGTTTTTGCTCACGGCATTTTCGATTTCAGGTGACCATATGAATATATATATATATAATTTTTTTTTTTTTAATTATATAAAAATAATATTTTTAATGAACTCCTTTTTTTTTGTATTGCATATTTACATACAATTTGAAAATATTTTCAAAAATTTCTCTAAGTGTAAATCAACGTATTTACTCTCTTTTATTCAATGTTCTCTATCTGCCCTTCGCTGTTTTAAATTGTCAAATTGCCTTCCGTTCTTATAAACTTGATTTGACAATATGCTCCATACATTTTCAATCGGATTTAGATCCGGACTGACTGCAGGCCACTTCAATACGGGGATATTTCTTTCTTCAAAAAATTGTCTTGTGTGTCTGGCATTGTGTATGGGTGCATTATCTTGCTGAAATATCCAGTTATCGCCATATTTTTCACTTGCAAACTCAATAAGCTCGGAATCAAGAAGCTCTACATAATGTTCAGCATTCATTTTGTTAGAAATAAAGCAAATATTGCTCTTTCCGAGATATCCAAATTCAGCCCACAACATCAGCGATCCCCCTTGAAAGTTGCGTGCACAACGCGTTTGACGGGGAAGCCTTAAGTCTTGCCAACTCATTTGATAACCGTCAGGGCCATCCAAATTAAATTTTTTCTCATCTGAAAAAATAACTGATTGTCACTCATCGTCCCTAAATTTATGTGTTTCTGCAAATCCCATTCTGGCAACTTTCAAGGGGAATCGCTGATGTTGTGGGCTGCATTTGGATATCTCGGAAAGAGCAATATTTGCTTTATTTCTAACAAAATGAATGCTGAACATTATGTAGAGCTTCTTGATTCCGAGCTTATTGAGTTTGCAAGTGAAAAATATGGCGATAACTGGATATTTCAGCAAGATAATGCACCCATACACAATGCCAGACACACAAGACAATTTTTTGAAGAAAGAAATATCCCCGTATTGAAGTGGCCTGCAGTCAGTCCGGATCTATATCCGATTGAAAATGTATGGAGCATATTGTCAAATCAAGTTTATAAGAACGGAAGGCAATTTGACAATTTAAAATCACTTAAAACAGCCATTCAAGAAGAATAGGCCAAGTTGGACGAAGATATTCTCCACCGACTCGTTGATTCAATGCCACGGCGAATAACAAGTGTGCAAATTAGCAGAGGTGGTCATACTAAATATTAGTTTACAAGCATAAATAAGTTTTTACCATATTTTATTGAAATAGATCTGAAATAAAACAAAATTTTAATCTTGCACATATAATTGTTTCCATTGACAAAGAAGTATTAACAATTAATACATGTTGATAACGGTACTATTGAGAAGCAAATTCTAAAAATAATTTCACAAAATGATGTGAAGAGAATCTATCAACATTTTTGTATACCTCAATTTTACCGTTAGTTGGATTATTAAATTATAGAGAGCGATACATGTAGAAAAGACATATGCACATTTAGTTATTTCGATCACTGTATATCTGTGGCTTGGAGCTAAAAGGGCCAATGTCACTTTTTTGCTCTTTTGAGTTAATCATTGCATTAGATTTGTTTTCTTGCTCTCTTTCATTATGGTAAAACAGCTAAATTTATACTTAACCCAGAACAGCTTCATAAATAAAATGCTGGCCGTTGTCACTCTGAAAAACCTTTGTAAAACCTTTTGTAAAGCCTTCAATTCCAATTTTCTCAAAAGTGAATATTTTGACATTGGCCCTTTTAGCTCCAAGCCACAGATATATTGTAACATGTTTTTCTCAGAAACGAAATCACCATTATTTGTTTCAAAGTCTGTAACTTTCCAACTATATAACAGTGATAGAATTGTTAATTTAAAAATTATTACTAAATTTTTTAACTTTTTTTAAGGAATGCCACAGGAAATCTCCCACTGCAAACTTTATGTTTAGGGTTAATCAAGTTTGGAAAATTATTCGGTTTTAGCAAGCATGTAGTTATTTGAATATAAAGTTATAAAAATATTTTAAAAAGGAAATTGAAACTCTAACATTTAAAATGAATATATTGTATATAAACATTTTTTGTGAAAACAGCAGTAGTATTAATTTTTTTCATTCCATCAACTAAACTTTGCTAACTTTTACTATTTTTTGTTAAAAAAGAAACTTTCATTTGTATTAAAAATTGTATATGTAATTCTATTTTTAGTTAATTAAAAACAAAATTTACAATGAAAAATTATATTTAAATAGTAACCAGCAAATTAGTTTGTTAAGTTATATTGTTTAACAGAATTGCATGAGATTAAATTTTAGATCATTGTTTAACAATTTCTATTAAAATATTGTTTGTATATTGCTTAAAAGTAATTATATAAAACCTATAACTAATTATGTAGCAGAGTTTATGACGAACATAATCTCTAATTAATAGTTGAACAGGGTGGCTCATAAGTAACGTTTTGATTTAATTAGTGAATTTTTTTTATGTATGTAGGTTATTTTTAAATAAAAATACAGAACAAAACCAAAAGTTGTTTGATTCTAACTATTTTAAAATACAGCATTCGACTATTCAGATCATATCGAAATTTCTATCATGTTCGTGCTTTAACAATTAACCGATTCGTTCAGCGTTTTAGGCAAAATAGAAAGAATGATCCAAGATTCGTGTTCTTGAAGATCTCGTGCAGTTCGATATGATGTAACCAATGCTCGTGTAAAAGAATAGATTGAGAAAACCCCGAAACATTTACCACGCGAAGTTTTCTGCTGTTGCTGATAATAAATCGTTATTTGCAGGTAATTTTACTTAAGTATGAATTTTTTCTTTGTGGTTCCAACAAGATGAGGCAACATGTTGCCAGCTTTAGTGGCCGCTTTAGCCGACCGTAAATGTAATGAAATGCACGTCTGTGCACTTAAAGAACATGTAAGAACGTGTCAGCTGTTTTTCAAAAACATTAACAAAAAAGCATTAGTAGGTATACATTAAACAACACACACAGTGATGAGAATTAAAAATATTCAAATGGTGACCGCTTTGCAGAAAAAGTACCAAGTGATTTAAATAGTATTAAAACTTTTTTTCTTGTATGTATAAATACATAAATAATTTAATTTTTCAAAATCGGAAAAGTGGACATACGCGGTTGCCCATGAAAACCACAGATACATTTGTAGAAATGAAAATATGTATGTATTGTAGTAAGTTTTTTTTTTATCAAAAGTCCACAGATATTATTACTGAAAAAAGTACCAAAGAAAAAGAGTGATTTAACCCGCATTCCATTTAAAGTACAAGCAGCCCATCACTATCTACAACTGTCACGTAAACGCGAAAAGAAATTCTATTTCCTACAGGTTGGCACGTTACGGTTAAGTGACGTTACAGTCAGTTAAGCATTTGCATTTCTTTCCATATAACAGAAATGACCAGCTCTTTACATTACATTTACATTTCTACATAACGGTCGGCTAACGTGGCCTTAAGTCTCCTGCGAAAAATTTTTGTAATCCAATAATACCTACTCGCCACCGCGTTATGCCTACCTAAAAAATAAGCTGTTTGTCAATGAGCCAATAACCAACTAACAGGTTAAAGCCAATTCCGGGATAAAGAGAAAGCATTAGAACCTAAAATGCTAAGAAAAGTTATGGGAAATGATATGGAATGAGCCATTAGTACGAAGCAATCAAAATAATCATCAAAACATAATGTGAACCAAGGCGAATTAATACAGGTGACGGCATCAGTTAAGCTGTCCTTTTTTTGTATGAAGTTAAATGTATTCCAAATTTCAAACTCCATACAAAAAAATTTACAGCCAGCAAAGCAGTGTCTCTTCCAGTCACCTGTATAAATTCGCCTTAATGTGAAAAATACTTTCAAACTTATTCATTAAATAAATCATAACATTGCTTATGTGTCATTCTCTATTAAAATTACTCCTAGAAAATAGCACGGCTTTATCATTTTTCATTACGATTTTTGACTAATGTCAACAATATGCCGATTCTTACAAAATGTAGCGCTATAATTGTTAGTCATATAATACTTGTTTGTGATAAATTAAATGATTTCAGACGTTTTAAGCTCTTCACTTTATAGAACGATCTTACTAAAATTTTGAATAATAGTGTCTAGTTGCGACAATTGTTGGTATTTTATAGTGTAAATACTTAAAAACAAAGAACTTTTCTTAATTAATACTACATTTACACCTACGCAAAATCTAGTACTTACGAGATTTCGAGCCAAATCTAGTTGTTTTTGACTAGATTTCCCATACAAAACAAAATCTACTTCGTGACAAGATTTCGACGAAATCTACTCAAAATCTAGTAGTACTTAATGATGCAACTATGGTTTTTACAATATAGCACTAAAAAATATTTCCCTGCACAAGAAAAAATGACATTAAAAAAAAGACAAAACAAAAATTGTTAAAAAAAATATTAAAAATTTTTATAAAAATTGTAAAAAAATTAAAAACACGAATAATATTGATAAAATAAATATCGTTGATTATTAAAAAAAAGGTAATGCAAATTTTTTAATGTATATTTCTTTTTGTGTTTGTGTGTGTAACGAAAAAACTTTAAGTCAGCTGTTGTGTTATAAAAACAAAATCTCGCTAATGTCAAAAAAGTACAATGTAAACGCACTAGATTTCGAAGAAGATTTTAAATCAAATCTAGAAGATTTCGGCCTAATGTAAATGTAGTATTAATTAAATATGAGCAGTTAAATCCATTTTTTAAAAATATGGCATGCGATAAAAAAATATTGGAAAGAAAATACGATTATATACACGAAATTTTAAAGTTTTTATGAAATATCACTCATTTTTATTTAATATTAAAAACTAATTTTATAGTTTATTAGTCGATTAATATTAAAACTTATGATTTTTGAAAAATATGACTTAGACTAAATTTCTTATGAATGTGTTCCGTTAGGGATATGGCCACTGTGTCCAAATCTTTTCATCTCAGGGAATCAAAATATGAAGACTGCCATAATCTATAAACACTACCATAATCTATAAACACTGTATCCAAATTGTATTTGTGAACATTTTTAATATTTTTTAATTAGGCTTAAGTTCATCAAATTTAATTTTCATTTAATTATTTTTATGAAGAAAGGAATTTTACAACATGAAAATTAATTAAAATTGTTATTGATAATCTTTCATTCTTGACCGTGGCCGGGGCTCGAACCCTGGCTGGCAGGTTACCATGACATGTTTCGATCGCAACCACTCGATCTCCTCAGATGGATTTGCCGTCTTACACTCGCAGCCATCGACGACTGCTGACGTCAATAGTCAAACATCAATCCTTAAACCAAATTGTATTTTTTTAACTTTTTGGTAGATCGAAATTTGCTTTTTTTTTTTGAATGATTATCCATTTTAATTGATTTTACATGTTTTTCCTTACTTCTGTTTTTTCCGTACTTTTTGTCAAGAATTCTTCTTGAAGTCCAAAGTACATCTTTTTTTTGTTTTCTCATTTTTGACTTTCTTTTTCTTGTTGACCTTTTTCAGCACAACTTGAAGGACAACTGAACACATAGAGCTCGTGCCTTAGCTTTATCAATAATAAGTATTGTTGTTATTTTGTTGAACTATTTATGGTTTTAAATCCAAATTTTTAAATCAAATTTAATTTTTATTAAATTATTTTTATTTGAAAATTTTCAAAAACACGCAGTAAAAAAGCATTGTTCGGCATTATTACGGCAACTACATTATGTTTATTGTAACAATATTTTGTTGACTTACACAAAAAAAAAATAATTTTTATTAAATATAAGCAATTTTATAGTAACTGTAAACATTTAAATGATTATCGCAATTAAAAATTTGAGTATTGTTGACTGAAAAATAATTATTTTTCTAACAACTAAATAATGATTACTTAAACTACACATTAAACTACTTACAACCATTTAATAATATTTAATAGTCATAACATGATAACTTTCTATACGTGTAGTCATTGTATGCTTAAGAAGCAAACAAAATATCTCTACTCTCATAATATTATGTTAGCGCCATTTGTAAATTATTTTACATCAGTTCTGTCGTAATATTTTCAATAAATTAAAAAAAAAGTTAACGAATTGTTCATTAAAAAAAAGTTTCAATAAAAAAGCATTACTAATTATGAGTGCCTCGGTAGGCTAGCTGGTAGCGAGCTAGTTTATCAGCGCCGAGGTTGCGGGTTCGATTCCCGCCAGAGACTCTGGTTTCTTTCCTGCAGACAAGCATAGAGCTTCGCGGGATTAGCTTAGGAAATTAAAAAAAAAAAAAAAAAAAAACTAAGCAAATCAGAATTTTTTTTCTTTGTGAAAGTGCAAAAAATATTGAACATTGCATGTCAGTTTAATGTTATTTTAATAGAAAAAGTATAAAAAATTCTTTAAAATAATTTATAAACAATTGCGACCTAGGACAAACGATAACAAAAATATTATGATTTAATATTACGAATATATTTGGTCATAATATGCTTTAATAATAATCGTTATATGTTGACTACAATCATGAATCTTATTATAATATGTTGCTCTAAGAATATGTTTACCACAACCATGATTTTTCTTTGCGTGAATGTATTAAAATTCAACTGTTGTGGTGTGGGTAAAAATATACTAAAAGCATTTTTGTAACTTTAATTTTGTAATATTTTTTTTTAACAAAAACGAAATTTTTGGAAAAATTAGCCCTATTTTTGTTTAAATAAAAACGTTTTGAATTTCTGCATATGAATCTGTTGCCGTATGGCAAAACTAGGTAACTTCACTTTTTGCAAAAAATGAGATAACACCAAAAATAGAAAGTGTGTTTCATTTACTATCGTTCACCCTGTCAGATCGAAATTTTGATATGATTTCTTATTTTGCAATAATCAAAATAATACCAATTTTTTATGTCAAAACTAGGTGACTCCATGCATTTTTGGATAAAACAAGATAACTCCATAGTTGCATATAATATATATGCATTCTTTATATGTATGCTATACCTATTTTTCTGAAGTTTTTGATTCATAGAATACGACTGCCAAGCACACTCGGCTTATTTTTGATACATATAAGAATAAAAGGAAAAAAATATTTTTTGGAAAAACTGGGTAACTCCGTTTTTTCGTAAAATAACCGTTTTCTTAAACGTGCTGATTCAAAAAGTTAATGTTTTTCTACAAATGGTTAATAAAGTTGCCTTTATTCCGTAAAATATAAAAATAAATTTAAAAAAGTGTTTTTGGAAAAAATTGGTAACTCCATTTTTCGAAAACACAAGTAAACTGATATTGATTTTCGGTTTTAATGTCCAAAAATGAGTTCAATGGAACCAGAAATCTTTAACATTATTTAAAATTATGGTTTGTTTAATGCGAATGCATAATAACATGAATTCATATTAAATAATTAGTGAAATATGTTTAAAACTTTAAGTATGTTTTTCTCGTGTTTTCAAAAAATCGAGTTACCTAGTTTTTCCATACGATCTTGATATTTATCAATTAATCAACTTTTCTATTTATTTTAAATTTGAGATTTATTTTTACAAAACTTTAATTTGAGATTCATTTAAGTAATGAAATATTTCAAACTATTACACTTTATTTGTGTAAATTTATAGAGATGATCTTAATCTTGTGGTCCCTTTAGACCAATTTACCTTTAATATTTTGTTGTTGTGGCTTTTTTGATCCAAAATTATAATCCAATTAACATGAGCACGACAAGATCAAGTATCTTGAAGTACATTAATTTTTTTTGTTGTTCAAAAATAAATAAATCCACAGCAAATGTTGTTTTTTTATTATTACGTTTTGTTTATTTTATTTTTAATAAAATTATTTTGTTATTTCTTTCACTTTGTTTCAGATGTTACACTTTATAATTCTACACTTTTCTTAATGTATTTTATAACACTTTTTATTTGTTTACTTTTTCTTTCTTTTTAGGTTTTAGTGCTTATTCTAATTATTCTTCTTCTTCTTGTTATTTAATTGTTTTTATTCTCTTTAATTGTGTTAAATTCAACTGAGTGTCATTCTCTTTTTGTGTGTGTGTTTTTTTTATTTTCAAAATATTAATGATGAATCACTGAAAGTAAAATATAAAAGAGGAAGAGATAAAAAATAATGATAACAAAAACAGTATTTAAAATATTAAATTTGCTCCTATACTTCGTTGCACAATGGGTAATTTCTAGAAAAAGGTGTAGTGAAGCTGTAATTTCTACTTCGGTTTGGACAAATTTTTCTGGTCTGCAGCAGCAATATAGCAGAATTGAAATTTAAAATGGAATATTAGAAAAACGATTCCACTATGTTCCATTTCCATGTGTTTTTCTTTAGATCCTATCGGGTTTTTTTTACAAAAAACGGAAATCTAAGCCTCCACATACATAAATCACTTGCTCAATCTTTCTACACACTAAAAACAATTTGCAAGTTAGTCGTTTAGAGTTATGTTTTTAATGACCCTTTTCAGCAAACGGAGTTCGTTGAGTGGATACCTGTGTCGATACTCTGTAATAAAATAAAAACACGCAGCTGTTTTTCTAATTATACCAAGTCTTTGGCGATTTAGAACTTTCACGTAAGGAATTTACTCTAAAATTTACAGAAAAAAGTGTGTCTGTAAAATTTTTGTGAGAAAAGTTCCCGCTTTGAACTGCCAAATATACTCACAAATGAAAATGCGGTGAGACAAGATTTTAAACATAATCAATATGTAGGTATGTATGTACATATGTATATAACACGGTAAGTATTTTGTTCTTGACTGATTTTTTATTGTTAAATTATTTTGCTTTTATAATTTTAGTAAAATATGCGAATGTTTTTAAAGCTATTTTGTAAACAACAAACATTAAAGTTGTAATATATTGTGTTTGGTATATCCGAGGTGTGATTTTCTCCAACGGGGAAAATGTTTAAATTTTAGTAAATTTGTGTCGCCGTCAACGATATAAGTGACTGACGTTACGACGTAAGCACTTTTGATAGTTTTCGACATGAGTTACACACAAAGTTTTTTCTCACTTTTCAAGAAACAATGAAATATTTTGTTTCGCACCTTTTCGGCGCGAGAAGTTCTCACCAAAGTTAAAGAATAGTTGGGGGTAGTGCACTGAATATTGATTTAAATCAGCAGTGCACTGTCACTAAATAAAACTGCAAAAAAGTGAGTATGCGCTCTTTTTACCAGCTTTAGTGATGATTGTTATTTTTTTTAACTACCACTAAAAAAAATTAGTGATAGTGCAAATTTTTTCACTACCACTAAACGAAGATTGAATGCAAATTCTGCACCATATTCAAAAAGTGCAAAATTTGGACATGCAATCAAAAAAGCTGCATACAAATATTGCCTCACTAGAATTTAACAAATGTAACTTTGTATGTGCATGGTTTTTGATTTCTTTTGAGCATATGCATAAGTAAAGAACATTAAACAAAATGGAATTTTGTCAATAACGGTTTAAGTATTGGTTTTAATCATGAAAAACAAGTTTTTAATTTTAAAATTAGTTCAACAATTTAAGTTGCACTCAATGAGTAATGAAGAAAAAAGTTGCAATAAGCTGATGATTGATTTTTTTTAAATCAAACTATTGTTTTTGAGTGCAAAATTTTTTAACTTTACTATCACTCATGTTTAGTGGGCTGCAAATTTTCAATTCATCACTCAACATCAACAAAATGAATTGAAACTGCAAAATGAGTGCACTACCCCCATTTATGCTGAACAGAATCAATTGGATAATGATTTCACAAACAATGCAGTAATAATTTTTCGCATTTTGGGATTCGGATTACAGACATGGCCCCGTACAGTTATTGCTACTGCTGTTATTACGACATGATAACACAGTTCCATCTGCTGATGTAAAATTATGTTCATGTGTTGAAATGTGATTTTAACAAGACCGTGTCTCGTGTCATTAATTGCGTTAAACAATCTATTTATGTATTTCCAACCGCAACAGTGGAATCTTTTACAAAGTATGGCTTTCCTAACGTCAAGTGTTTTACAGCTGATAGGCAAACAAACGCATCAAGCGCATTTTTCAAATTGACAATGCTTTGATTTGTAGTGTCAAAACAACCTTGCATTGTAGGTAGAAATTAAACCCTAGACGAATGAAATTCAGGCACAGTTTTGAAAAGTGGTCATGAAAAATTTCTATGGAAGATAGTGTTTGTTTACTCCATGATTCAATTCAAGGCTAAAATCTTTAAATTGTATTTATGTAATTTAAAGCTTGCTTTCATTTTGAAACACAATAAGCTTTTCGTTTAAAACAGCAGATATATTTCATAAATCCTCCACTGTGCGATGTTGCTGATTTTCCCTATCCTTGTCTGTCCATCACTTTATAAAATTTGTAGACATACATATATGTACATACCTATACCGAATCGTCTGGTGGTCGGTCAATTTACTAGAACTCAAAGTTAAATTTTATTTTAGCGTTCATTTGACAAAAGTATTCAAGTGCCTTCAAATAGGTTGCTTACCAATTCAAATAAATGCAGTATAAAATTAAATTGAGGATGTTTTTATGTAAACACGAGGTATGAAAGAAACAATTTTAGAAGTTCAACAAGTACAGCCTCTACCTAGAAGTCCAAAAAATTTATTATGACCTTTTTCTTTTCCTTTGTTGTTGGTTTCTTGGTCGGTTTGGCAGTCAGTGATATTGTTATTGTTCGTGTTTTTGGTTAAATACATAATTTTGCAGTTTGTTAGTCAGTGTTTGTTAGTTCGTTCACATTCAGTTGTCAGTTTCAGAATTTGAAATAAAAAGAGAATTTCAGAAAAATATATATAGTATATTTGTTGTTATTGTTAGTTGTTATTATGTTTGCGCTTATTGGACGACTATCAACCAACTCCAACATCAGGCATAAATCAAGAGGAATTCCTCTTCTTGATAATTTTGTTCTTCTTACTTCTCTACTTCGTTTTAGTTAAGTGGCTTAAGTGTGTTGTTATTGTTGTTGTTTAACTATAATCTTTGCATTGAATCCCTGGAGATAAAGAGGCGAAAAGAGAAAATAAAACAAAAGAAATAACAAGAAAGAGTGATAAAACTAGTGAATTTTTTAATTGAGTTTTTTTGTTGGTTTTTTTTTTTTTTTTGCTAAACTATCGAAAATTAACAACAAACCATTAACTTAAACGAAATGAAAATCCACAAAGGCAGAAGAGAAACAACAATTAGAGATGCCAAACGAGAAAACAAGTTTTTGAATCAGTAGTGGAGAACTTGCAACATAGGTTTTTGCTGACCTGTAAAACACTATAAAAATTCGATTGGAAAGACAGAGGTAACAAATACATAATATTATTAAGGGCCGTTTTACACTATCCCATAAGTCTTAAGTATTTTAACGAAAATGCTTCCCAGATTAATTTACTATTTGAATATTTTTAATAAACAATTGTAGTTTACTCAAAATACGTTATGCTTGTGTGAAAGTGTAAAGGCCCATTAATACTGTACAACAATTAATTTAGCACAAGTTGCAGGGAGTTTTTAATCAAATTCTCTACGTGTCGATCCATTTGATCAAAAGTAAATAAACAATATTGCAACAAAGTATTTATAAACACAGTGGTTTTTTTAAGGTTCTCAGTAAAAGGGTTTGTTTTTTGTTTTTAACGATAAGATTCAATCGAAAATATTTTTGGCAATACACATTTAAAATGCTTGCTGTCAAGCTTGTGTGTTTGAAAAATATCTAAATTTGTTTAATTCGTCAGTGTCTCACTTGCTCATAACATAAAGATGCTTCTTTATGAGTACGACGATACATCGCACGCTGTCACTAGCTTGGCTAAATAGGTAGGAAAAAAAAGGAATTGTAAGCTTGGTATGTATGTATTTGTAATTGCAACACTGTTATTTATTACATAGTCTTGCTATTTATGCATAAAACAACTTCTAAAGAAAATAAAAAAAACGTTCCATATCACTTTTAAAATGTTTTGATATATCATTGCTACAGATAAGTATTTTAACATACATATAAACATTTCTGCTGCTTCTGAGTGCTTTTATGGGGTTTGCAAATGTTTTTAAATTTTTATTATATCCTTGGTACTACACAGAAAAAATTATTAGTAGCTTTTTATTAATTAAAAAAATTATTTAAAAAGTATTTAAATTTAATTAATGTGATAATTGAATCAAGTATTTTTTTTTGTTAAAGAAAATAAAAAATATAATTTTGATTTAATTAACATTTTAGTTTTTTGAAACGGCAAAGTTTTTTGATCATTTTTTTAATTAAAATTAAAAATATCATTTATTGAAAAAAAAAAAAAATATTCAAAATGTTAAATTTTTACAATTTTAACCCTTTCGCTACAAGTTTTTACTGGGTTACTAAAAAAATCCAATTTTTTGGATTTTTATTATAATTGGCCCTAACAACCACAATTAATACTCACTTTTAAAAAAATGTACCCTAAATGTGTTTTTGGACTGTATCCATATGGATACATTTTTCGGTTATGATAAAAAAATTTTTTTATAAAAACTAACATAAATAGTGGAATAATGCATGGAATGCTATAAGATTTTGCAAAAATTCATTCTATTCGAGCGGAAAATTTTGTGTAGATCGGACCATAATTTACTTTTAGACCCATATAAGCCATACTCCCGGAAAACAGCTTATTACGCCTAAAACCGTAATAAATAATGCTATCAGAATAAAATTTAATACTTCCCAGTTTTATAAAACTAGAAATCACACTAGTAAATTTCGTGATGATCGGTCCATAATTTGCAATAGCCGCCATATAAAAACCACTCAGCAGCATCAAACGTAAAATTATTTTATATGTATTGTGTGTATATTATTCAACACCATAACTTGCGTTTGTATCCATATGGATACATACAATGTTTTAAAAATCTGCAAAGCTTTTGTCCGGCTTAAAACAAAAAACTATTGATGCAAAAAGGTAAAATAAACCTTTTTCTTTATGTGGGATGTGTTTTTTTTAAACATGGTCATATATATATATATATGTTTTTTGAAAGATAAAAAAAACCTTTTTTTGCAAAAAATTACATATAAAAAAACGTTTTTTTTTTTTAAATGCCATATTTTTCTCAATTTTGTAAAAATCCAAGAGATTTTCATTAAAAATGATTCATAAGATCTTAAAAATCAATAACATACCGACATCTAAGCCAATTATTTGACCTGTAGATTGTCAGATGCCTCCAAAGTTGAGTGTATCTATATAGATACAATGTAGCGAAAGGGTTAAGTAATCAATATAATCATTTTGGTAATAGGTGCAAAATCAGCAAATGGGCTGCTTGATTCTATGAATTTGGTATACATTTGGTAATTAGAGACCATTTTTAATTTTTTCTGTGATATATGCCTGCAACAGTGCCCAAAATTTTCATTTACGGCATTGATTATGTGTCGTATCATACCATAGCTATCAGAAGCTACCACTGAATCAAGTCACAAAAATTTTAGGAAATGCTGGGTTGAGGCATACAAGTAAAATATGTAGGGTTTAATCTAATATGGGCTGAATAGTGCATCTTATTTTGCAATTAAAACCATCCATTTCAACGAATTGTCTGAATAAACTTTTATAAAACTACGACATGAATTATTGTTATTGAAAGCTTCTTTTTTGATTTGTTGAATAAGGACATTTTTGAGGTAGAAGAATCCTGGATCTAAATTGAACAAAATTTTAACGAAGCAATAGTCATATTAAAACCAATGTCTGTAGCAAAATTTCAGTATGTCATAAATCAGTATACACATAGAAACTAAATGGTGAATTTTGTTTTTTTAATTTTTTAATTTTTCTAAAAGTTCTAATGTCTAGTGATGACTTAGGGTAACGAAAACACAAATTAAATTAGCACTGTGTATGCTGACATACCAAGTATGACCGTTTAATATCCGCTTAATGCTTTTGGATTTGTTTTTGAACTTAATAAATTTTAAAAGAAAAATTGCAACGAACGAATTAACTTATCATGTACATGTTCGCTCCTTTATTACAACATAGTCATATCTCAAAAAATCAAACATTTGAAGTTACTTAAGCAAAAGTGTTCCTTTAAAAAAAAATCAGAATTATATCTCAAACTGAACCAAAGGTATAGCAAAATATATTTTATTAAATCTGTATATAAAGGTACATACAGGATCACATCAGAATGGATGAAATTTTTAGTTTTTTTCTAATTGGCACTAATTTATTGAAATATTTTTAGCATCATTTTTTTATTAGTTTAAGTTTTATATTTTTTATAAATACGGTAGTTAGTATTTATAAAAAATAAAATAAGTTTGAAATGTGTTTTAAGGCATAATTATCATAAACATTTGTTTAAAAAAGTACAATTCAAATCCATTTTAATTTTTTTACGAATACGGCAGTTAAGCTTCTGGTTTCAGTAATTCATTATTTTTTTCCATGAAACAAAGACACAAGATAGCGCATTGCGCAGGTCCGTTATCTTTTTACTCTCATTTTGACGCCATTATAGTAAAGATATTTAAATGTAAACAAACATTCAGCATACTACAAACACATGTTTGTGTGATCATGTTTGTGCTCATTTACTACTATGACGTACGTGCGCAGAAAAATAATGTTTTAATAAATTTAAATGCACTATCTTGTTTTCTTTGTTTCATGATTTTTATCTATATATGTACATATATAAATCGGCAAAGGCAAAACAGTAAGGAAAACTTTCCTCCTTTGTTTGTCAATCGGTTTGAACAAAAAAAACACCATTTGTCTGGTACTACTTTTCTGAAATTCGGCCCCTTTTGGAGAGTATACGGGTTTAACCTGAATTTTGAAAGTTCATTGTCAACCTATTTATCTTTTTAACCAATAAACATAGAAATACAGATTTAACCACTTATCTAAAAATGCAAATATGAATTTGGTACTTTTTCGGAATTCGAAAGATTAAATTGTAAAAATCTTACCTATTTTGGGTACTTTTTTTACAAAACATTTTTCTCCATGTATTGACATATGTACATACACCTATAAAATTATGGGTTCCCACTTTAATATTAAAATTTTTAATACCTCAGTTGGGAGAAAAAAGGATCGAAAAGGGAAAATAAGGGAAATAAAATTTTTTACTTTTCCGTTCTGCATGTGGTAATGGTGCATTTTCTATAATATTGAACTTAGAAACATAAAATTATAGGTGCAGGGTCCTAAGTGAATAAGAACCTATAAAGGGAAAAACGTTGAAACTTTTTTGTTCTTCAACTGGTACTTTTTGTTAATATTAA
This sequence comes from Pollenia griseotomentosa, assembly GCA_963931875.1. Classification (NCBI taxonomy): domain Eukaryota; kingdom Metazoa; phylum Arthropoda; class Insecta; order Diptera; family Polleniidae; genus Pollenia; species Pollenia griseotomentosa. The sequence continues at coordinate 147,631,061 of OZ007563.1, forward strand.
ATTAAACATGCATGGTTCTGAGTGTAAAAGAATCTGTAAGGTGGACTTAATGGTACTTTTTCGTAATGCAAATCGTACTTTTTTTAACTTTCTTTAATATTAGATCGAGAAACGTAAAATGAAGCATGCAGTGTCCTGAGTGAGTGAATATCTATGAGCGATTTTTTGGTACTTTTTTGTTCTTCAACTGGTACTTTTTGAATTACCGTCAGTATTGGACGTAGACAAAAAAATTTCACAGGCAAGGTCCTGAGTATATGAAAATATATAAGAGGAATCTTTTTTGTACTTTTTGTTCTTTTACTAGTACTTTTGGAATTTTTATTAATACTGAATCTAGGAACATAAAATTAAACATGCAGAGTTTACAGTGATCAAGAGATTATAAGAGAAGACATTTTTGTTTTTCAATTGGTACTTTCTGATATTTTTATATTATTGAACTTACAAAACTAGATTAAACATTCACGGCATGAGTGGAAGATAAAATGCGGACCGGAGGTTGGTCCCTCGTCAAATCGATTCACTAAGACGAAAAAACAATTGCTCGAAGCATGTAAATTCGAATTTCAACCACTAGGCAAACACTAGTTCTCATAAATTTTCAAGTAACCCAGAAAACTTTCAGTAATTTAAGGCTTAAAAGTTAAAAAACTATATATAAATTTTTTTTTTAAATCGACTTTATTTTGCCTAAATAATTAAAATTTTGCAATTGCACAATAGTAACAAACATTTAAATTAAACTAGTTTTAAATATTGCAGCAACAGGAAAAACAACAGCAACGACGACGCGTCGTTAGCGAAACAATAACCAGTATTATTCAAACACTAGAAATTCAACAAATGATCTCGGTTTGTTTTTATTTTTTTATTCAAATATCACAACTAAATGCTGGCTAAATGAAGTATTTGTAGAGGAAAACTGACTCGTCCAGCTTTATTGTTGTTGTTTTTTTTTTTTTTTTTTCTTCTGTTTTTATACTTATTTTGTAAACCAAATGCTGAATTGTAAAGAAGAAGACGAAGGAGGCTGAGAAAACCAGAAAAAAGTGAACAAAATGGAAACCGGTTACTCAAGATCACTTATATAAATAGAACGACTGAGTGACTGACTCGGTGTTTGTTTGTATGCAACAACTTGTAGCAGCAGCACAGCACGCCTTATTAAATGCACTATTTAAACATTTAAGAGGCACTCACACTCAGATACAATTATTGTGTATTTATTTACACATACATTTATATATATTTTACATTCTTTACCTTTTTTCACTACACTTTTATTATGCTTGTGGGTTATTTATTGTATTTTATATTTTTTCATTCCTAATATTCAATTCTGTATTTGTTCCGCATTATTTTAATAATTTTAAATTAGATTTCATTCTTATCTTTTTCAATACTTCGATCACTAGTAAATGCTTTAATTGAATGTATGTACACACATACTATGTGTGTATGTAGTTTTAATTATACATATGAACCTATGTACCTATATAAATATATAGTACATATATATGTATATATATATATTTATTTTTTTATTTTATTTATTTTTTTTTTTTTTTGGAAATTATTTATTTAATTTTAAAGTAGAAAAAAAGCTTGTGCTTGCACTTAAAAACAAACTGGATTTTATATCAATTAAATTTTGTTGTCGTTGTATTTTTTTGTTTAAAATTTAAGTAAAAGTGCATTTAAGCATATTGTTGTATTGACAATAATAACGTTTTTTTTTTTTATCAAATTGCCCTTTTGAAACAACAAAAATAACTCACATCTGTACACTAACAAATTCTTAAAAACATTTCAATAATTCTGTTTAACATGAATTTTTTGTTGTGTTTTGACGCGCACGTTTTTCGTGAGTCTTATTGCAGTATATGATGAAGTATTTTAAACAATCACTCAATATCTTAAGTAGGAAAACTAAATTTAAAGCACCAGTACTGAAACGCACGTTTTCTATTTACGCTTTATCATTCAACCAACACGACCGGTGTTTACAAAACAACTGGCGTTTGTTATAAAAATCATCAAGCAGCAAGCAGCCAGACATCCAGACAAGCAGTTTATTAAAGCAACACAAAATGAGCGATATGTAGACGAAAGTAAGAGATACAATTTAAAAAAGCCTCATTTAAGAGAGCAAATTGTGCGTTTTGCAATAAATTTTTTGTATAGTTTTTTTATCTGGCAATGCTATTATCTCTAGGGCTCTCTCGCTCTCTTAAAGTTGTGATAAAATGAGAGTAAAAGTTAAAACAAATAACTTAACAGCAGTTTTTAAATGTTAAACTGTACGAGTGTTAATGCTATGTTAAAAAAAACAGACTAAAACTATGCCATGGATTTGTTCGTACTTTTCTATTGTTAAATTAAATGTTTTTTAACATTAAAAAAACTTTTTTACATTTTGCAATGTACAGACCAATTTTGGTAGAATGTAAACGATTTAAATTTTTGTTTATCATTTTGATTTCCTGAGTAAGTATAAATTTGCATTAGTTATTGAGCATGTTATGTTTGAGAAGTCATTTAAACTATTATGTTTTACAGTTTCACATGACAGAATTTTTTTTCAAATAAAAAATTTACTTTTAAAATACTTTTTTATAAGTGATTTGTATATTTAATCAGTCGTTTACCCCTATTTTGGATTAGAGAATAAATTTTTTGCATGACTTTTTATTTCCCTTAACAAATGTCAGCCGAAAATTGCTTAACAAAGATGTTAAGGAATTTCCCCAGAATGATCAATTTTGAATGACATACCGGCAAATAAGACTCAGTCTTTACTTTCTGTTTCTGTTCCGTGCCGTTATGTTACGAAATTTTAATAGTTACTTTTTCTGTTTAACTTATCAGCTATTTATGACAAAGTTATCAGTTTTGCACCGTCCATTGTTGTATTTCAATAACTTTAATGCACATAAATTTGAAGAAAGTAAATTTAATAAATTCTAAAAATATGTAATCATCATGAAGCTTGTTATTTTTGGTACTATTTAAAACATGTAGAAAATAATATGAAATGTGAAGTTGTTTTCTAAATATTTCACGACCCTTTTAATGGGCTTAACATTTTTCAACTAAAATAAGATCAAAGTCTTAAGGACTAATCTTTAAAAAAATTATTTTTAACATCCTTGCAATACAAGTTAGATATCCTGATCTACTAACCAATGTGATTATATTCAAATGAAACAGATTTTTGTCTACATTATTAGTCCAGTAAATATTTCAAAGTTTGTAGGGTTAATCGTGAAATATTAAACGAATAATACAAAAAATGGTGTTAATTATGCAAAAATTAAATATCCCTATTTCTTTAAAACAGCAGCTGTTATAGAAAAACTGATGATGCCATCGTAATCAGCACTCTGAATTTAACTAAAAACAATGTCAGAAAATATTTGAAGTCAGGAAACATTTGGCGTGTTGACCAGTGTTATTTTAAAAAATCACGTTAACGTACTAACGGCCAGTTTTTGATTTCGTATTTAAATACGTATTGATTTAATTTTCATTTAAATTCAAGTTGTATTAAGGTACCGTTTCCGTTTTTAAGTGCTTATTCATAAATCTTATTTTATAAAGATAAGAGTATGATTGTAATTCTCAGTATAACAAAAAAAAATCGATAATATTACATAAAACAGATGTTTAACCGAAATAAAGAAACTTATTTGGATGTGAAAAAACACACAAAATTCTTGTTTTATTTGTATTGTTAAAATATTAACGCCACCTTGTCAAGTAAATACACCAAAACTTAAATAGACTTTATTCAAGTAAAATTTTAAAAGGCTCTGAAAATCGAGATTTCTTATTTAAATAGAAATTGGAGTTAAAAAATATTTAAATACAAATTTAAAAACTGGCCCTAAATATACTTAAACCATAAAAATTCAGTACGCTGGCCTATTAATTTAATTTTAAACTTCCCATATTTAAGTCCGTTTTAATATTTTGTGTTAAAGCAATACCTAATCTATTTAGGAACTTTAACATTTAAATGATTAAATTCAAACAAAGCATTCTTTATTACAAACAATTTTTAAAAGTACGTTCTTATTACATTACACTATGCTACAAAAAAAATTTATCTCAAAAATTAGATGTTTTCCAAGCTTAATTGGGGCTGCTGAAAACGAATATGGGGCATTTAGTTATTTTTCTTAAGAAGCGTTTTCGAGATATTCGCAAAAATCATGGTTTTCAGCATCTGGTTTATCTATTTCGAAAAATCTCTAGAACTTTTCATTTGTTGGATAGATATGTATTTGCTCTTTCGGTCCATATCTACATATGGGTAATTCCAAAGTGTTGAACGTGACAGTCGTACACATCAAATATGCAATAACATTTTTAACAACAAATATTTTTACGTTATTTTAAACCTTAAATTATAGCACTAAGAATGCACTATTATCTATGGTAAAGTTTATGGGCGGCGCGATTCTAGGTCAAAGATAATGGCAAAAGAAGTAGCGGTTCGAACGTAAAAAAAAATTGAAGTAGTTTTTGTGGCCATGGCACAATTTTTTAGTCAAACTACTTTCAGAATTTTACGTAGCAATGTAGCATTAAAATGACTTTGGTTTGATTCCAAAATCTTCTGTATTTTTTTTTTGCTTAAGCCAAAATCTGGATCGATACGTGACATTTCGAACGTGAAATTTTTTCCATAATAATTTTATTGAATAATGATTAAGGCAAAATAAAAATTTACCGTTAATCCGAACAACATATTTTTCTTCGAACTCTTCCTTAGATTATAGACTATGTAAGAAAATTTTTATTAAATATCACCTCTTTTAAGGAAGATAATATTAAAGAAAATATACAATGAAAAATTCTCACAAATAAGAAATTACGTTTGCACAACTTTGCAGTCTGATTGTTTATCTAAGTGAACATATTTATGGGTAAATTTATAAAATTAGTAAAATCTGAATACTTCTCTATTACAATATCATAAATGAATCAGCTTTTAATAACTTTTAAATTTTCGGTCACGGTGGACCTTTTGACGGAAATGCCCATATACTGTGTGATACTGAGCTAGAGGATTTTAAACTTGATTTTAAAAATTTGATTTTCTAGCGTTTTTTTTTCAAAATTTAACATTTTGAAATGCTCCAGTAAGATAATCTGGAATTTTTTAAACCTTTATCTTAAATAATATTTTGTTTTAAACGTACTTAATGATAAATTGTTATCATCACACAGAAAAAATTAAAAAATAATGACATTTTTTAGTCGATTGTTATAAAAACTTTTTTTAATCAACGCTACTATTATAGTTATGTAAATGATTGCGGTTAAAGGCAGTATGGTTTCACTTATCGGTCTATTTCAAAATACTGGATGACTTTATTAATGCATCACTAAAAACAAATGCGTTGCCAAAGCATCACAAATAAAAACAATGCACAAATTTCGCAACCGTTGTGCAGTGTATACGGTTACCCTGCAGTAATTAACTCCAGACATTGTTTACAGAACAGTTGTCTAGTCTATGGATTCGATACCTTCCAGCGTTGTATTGCAACACCGCGTTTACACTGATAGAAAAGACGTCATAACGCTGATGTATTTTGACATCAGTACTATGACAAGTGTCTTTATTTTTGACCCCATGACACTTGTCATCATTGTGATGTCAACCTTAACATCACTTGGCCAAAGTGTCATCAGGGTCAAGATGAAATTATGTCATCAATGGGATGACACATCAGCATCACAGAAATGACGAACATGTCCTCAGTGCAATGACGCAGTAACATCGGAAAAAGGACACACTAGCATCAATTTAATGACAGTTTGTCATTAAGTCAAAGTCATTGGAATTGACTTAAGTCAAAGTGAGAGAATATTGTTATTTACTTACCCGTTGCATATGTTTGTTTCACGTTTGTTGAATTACGACCTTTGTTTACAGCAGAATTTTCAATAATAAGACAACAGCACCATGCCTCATGTGGTTTTCGTAATCATTCTAGTTGAAAAATTTCATGTATTTAACTAAATAACTTAAAAAAATAGAATATAGGAAGTTGTGCTTCTTATAATACATTGTAATCATGAAAATAATATTAATAATATACAAAATGTGGCATCGAATTGATGTCACTATAGTCATAAAATAGACGACACGTAAAAAATTACAAAATTGTACGAAGACATTTGTCATTGGATTGATGTTACTTTTTGCATCATTGATGCCATTTGTAGTAACATTGATGTCACAATTCTAATGTTAGGGCATCATCAAAATGAAGATGCATTTTTCTCTCAGTGTATGAAGTAAACCACTATCCCGCTTTTGTTGTTTTAATAACGTTTGCAATTTTTAAATAATATCTTAATTTTCAAAAGCTTACAACTTTTATTTTCGGTACTCAGCCAGTTTTGTAAATAATCCATGGACTCCAAACATATTTTATGCTGCGTGTTTTGTAAAATTAATTGATTTTGGTAAGGGAATGGAAAAGTATTTGCCATTCGGCAAGCCAGTTGAAAGGAGGGATTCAATCGATCATATGACTTCTGCGTGACCAAAGTGCAAGGCAGAAAAATGAAAATGTTAAAAAATCAATTGCTCTACATTCTTTTCTGTACCCAAAACAAAAAACATTAAAAGTAACATAAGATAATAAAGAAGAAGAAGAAGATATTAAATTAATGAATCGAAGCGCACTTAAGGGTTTCTGTCTTTACTTATGATTTATGTCTTGACTTAGATGTTTTTTGGACACAGAGACACGAATTTTTTAACTATCGCATTCGCTTCAAGTTATATGGACTTTTTTTCAGCAAGAAGTAAGTGGATTTTTTGAAAACAACAGAAGCTACAGTCAATTAATTCCATATACGATGAAGACTTTTATGCCGAAGGTATATAGCAAATACTGCTGGAAGCCATAGATGGGGGTAGTGCACTAATTTTGCAGTTTCAACTCACGCTTAGTTATAGTGCAAAAATATTGCAATCATTTTGTTGATGTTGAGTGATTAATTGAAAATTTGCAGCCTCACTAAACATGAGTGATAGTAATGTTAAAAAATGTTGCACTCAAAAAACAATAGTTTGATTTAAAAAAAAGCAATCATCAGCTTATTGCAACTTTTTTCTTCATTACTCATTGAGTGCAACTTAAATTGTTGAACTAATTTTAAAATTAAAAACTTGTTTTTCATGATTAATACTACATTTACATTAGACCGAAATCTTGTAGATTTGATTTAAAATCTTCTTCGAAATCTAGTGCGTTTACATTGTACTTTTTTGACATTAGCGAGATTTTGTTTTTATAACACAACAGCTGACTTAAAGTTTTTTCGTTACACACACAAACACAAAAAGAAATATACATTAAAAAATTTGCATTACCTTTTTTTTAATAATCAACGATATTTATTTTATCAATATTATTCGTGTTTTTAATTTTTTTACAATTTTTATAAAAATTTTTAATATTTTTTTTAACAATTTTTGTTTTGTTTTTTTTTTTTAAATGTAATTTTTTCTTGTGCAGGGAAATATTTTTTTAGTGCTATATTGTAAAAACCATAGTTGCATCATTAAGTACTACTAGATTTTGAGTAGATTTCGTCGAAATCTTGTCACGAAGTAGATTTTGTTTTGTATGGGAAATCTAGTCAAAAACAACTAGATTTGGCTTGAAATCTCGTAAGTACAAGATTTTGCGTAGGTGTAAATGTAGTATAAAACCAATACTTAAACCGTTATTGACAAAACTCCATTTTGTTTAATGTTCTTTACTTATGCATATCCTCAAAAGAATTCAAAAACCATGCACATACAAAGTTACATTTGTTAAATTCTAGTGAGACAATATTTGTATGCAGCTTTTTTGAGTGCATGTCCAAATTTTGCACTTTTTGAATTAAGTGCAGAATTTGCATTCAATCTTTGTTTAGTGATAGTGAAAAAATTTGCACTATCACTAAATTTTTTTAGTGGTAGTTAAAAAAATAACAATCATCACTAAAGCTGGTAAAAACAAGTGCAAACTAATTTTTTTGCAGTTTTATTTAGTGACAGATTTAAATCAATATTTAGTGCACTACCCCCAACTATGCTGGATGCCAATTCGTTAAACGTCATTGCAAATTAAAAGGAGACTCCGAAAATTAAAGATATTACATGTTCGACCAAAAATAGGATTATGAAAACAAATCAAATTGTCTCTTAACGCTTAATCCAAATCCGATCAACACAACAAAAAAACGAAAAAATTTTTAATTTAAATTTCGATATTTTTACTTATTATATTGCGATTTTTTTATTTTTTGTCCGATGATAACAATTTTGTGACAAATATGTTTGGAACAAAATTGTCTTTAAGATATGGATTAAAAAATTTAAAAAAAATTTTATTATTTTATTTTGCCTTAATGAAAGGCAACTTTTTTTTAATCTAAAGGTGTGCAACTCAGTGAATTTTTAACACAGTATAGATATAGAGAAAATATATCTTTGTAACAGTGTAAAGACCTCAAGACTTTTGGAAATAGCCTTATAAACTACAAAAAACTGGTTAATCGGTAACATCTCGAAAATGTTTCTTAAGAAAAATAAATGAATGCCAATTTCCTATTCAGGAGGTTATGGCAAAAAGTTGAAAATTTGTGAACCAATGTAAAATTAAATTATAAAAAATTTTAAATTAAAAATGAATACCACTAAAGACTTAGAATTACCACCCTCCTGGCTCAAAGACTGGATATTTTTAAGCCTGATCTGAAACTTTTATCAGCATCAAATTTACATCAAATACACTCTGATGTTTATACACTTACTTACATATAAAGTTCCTATTTAGAGCTTAGTGTGTAATTTAATAATAAATTTCGCCTTAATTTGTAAAATAATACTCATACCCTTCTTGTAATAAATATGTATGTAGGTACATATGTAGTTGGTAGTACATATTTGAGAATATTATTAGTTCTTAATACATAATTGCTGACAATTTCAGACACTTGTGAACGCCAACAGCAGCAACAAACAGCAATAAGATTCATTGAGCGCAGAACTACTCATCGCAAACAACAACAAGCCATAATCATAAACATGATCATAATCGCATTCGACATAATTATCATCATCATAAACTACATTTAGTCATTACGACTACTTGCATCTTTGTAAAAACCACGACTCAAAAAAAATTACCAGATAAAAAATATATAAGAAAATACCCAACAAATTAACGGAGAAAAAGAAATGAAAAAATCTAAGCATTTTTTGTAAAATATTGTTTCTGTTTTTGCTTGTTGTAGTTGTTGTTATTTATTATAAGCAATATCTAAAAATAATAGCGGAAATAACAAGCTGTTCTTTCCAATAAAAATCAACGGCAAGTAAATGAACATTTTTTCACTCATAAAAAAAGAAAATCTTTGCAACTAACCTCGACGAAAAAAAAGGTAATTTGAGGTAGATAAAAGACGAAAAAATTGAAAGGACATCAGTGGAATAACACTAAGCGAGCCCGAAAATAGTCATTATAATGAAAACGTTTCTAGGGAAACAAACTTAAAGCAAGTAATAATCGTAATTTACAGAAAATTTTCCTTTTTAAGCAAAAATTCAATACAACAAATAATAATATAAACAACAACATAGATACGTTTATTAAGTCCCATCTTAACATACCCTACACTTTATTCGAATAATTTGGAACGATAATATTAATTCTATATACATATATGTATACCTACTCATACCTATATAAAATATCGTAAGTGACCAATTACTGTCCATTCTATTTAATGGTGTATCCCTTATTTAAATAATAATACAATCTAATGATGTTATTCCTAGGCCACTGTTGCCAAATTTGTGATTACATTTTGTTTGCATTGGCCAAAATTTCAAGAAGAAAAAAATCGCAGTGGTGCAGTGGTTAGAACTCAAAAATTTTCTGAAGATAGAATGTGTTGATTCTGGAAACATGTAAAAATCAACCCGGGTTCAAATGCCAGCTCAGCCAAGAAAAATTATCAATAAATTTAAATAAAAATTCCAAGTTGTAAAATTCCTTCCTCAGTGAAAATTATTTAATGAAAATTAAATTAAAGAATATCAAAAAATTTAACAATATTTTGAAATTTCATCACATACATAACCTAAAACCGATAAATTTTTCTATGGAAAATTTCAATAAGAGATAAAGTTCCTATTGAAAAATCTTAATAATCCATCAACACCATTGGTTAAAAGATTGATGTTTGGCTATAGACTGCCGGCCGCCGCAGTGGCGCAAACGGAAAAACTGCAAAGAATTCTGATGATGAGAATGTGGTAAATTCGACCAGAGTTCGAGCCTGTGTTCAGAAAAGAATAAAAATGATAAAAAAAAAATTTAATTAATTTCATGTTGTAAGATTCCAATAATCGATTGCTTTCAATACAAAATTCCAATAGTCGATAAATTTTCTATAGAAAATTCTAATAGTCGATAAATTTTCTATAGAAAATGTTAATAGTCGATAAATTTTCTATAGAGAATGTTAATAGTCGATAAATTTTCAATAGAAAATGTTAATAGTCGATAAATTTTCTATAGAAAATTCTAATAGTCGATAAGTTTTCTATAGAAAATTCTAATAGTCGATAAATTTTCTATAGAAAATTCTTATAGTAGATAAATTTTCTTTAGAAAATTCTAACAGTCGATAAATTTTCTAAAAAAAGTTGTAATAGTCGATAAATTTTCTTAAGAAAATTGTAATAGTCGATAAATTTTTTATAGAAAATTCTAATAGTCGATAAATTTTCTATAGAAAATTCTTATAGTAGATAAATTTTCTAAAAAAAGTTGTAATTGTCGATAAATTTTCTTAAGAAAATTTTAATAGTCGATAAATTTTCTTAAGAAAATTTTAATAGTCGATAAAATTTTTAAAGAAAATTGTAATATTCGATAAATTTTCTATAGAAAATTCTAACAGTCGATAAATTTTCTATAGAAAATTCTAATAGTCGATAAATTTTCTAAAAAAAGTTGTAATAGTCGATAAATTTTCTTAAGAAAATTGTAATAGTCGATAAAATTTTTAAAGAAAATTGTAATAGTCGATAAAATTTCTATAGAAAATTGTAATAGTCGATAAATTTTCTATAGAAAATTTAAATAGTCGTTACATTTTCTATAGAAAATTGTAATATTCGTTACATTTTCTATAAAAAATACATTTTCTATAGAAAATTCTAAAAGTGGATAAATTTTCTATAGAAAATTGTAAAAGTCGGAACACTTTCTATAGAAAATTGTAATAGTCGATCAATTTTCTATAGAAAATTGTAATTGTCGGTAAACTTCCTATAGAAAATTGTAATAGTCAATAAATTTTCTATAGAAAATTTTAATAGTCGTTAAATTTTCTATAGAAAATTGTAATATTCGTTACATTTTCTATAAAAAATAAATTTTCTATAGAAAATTCTAAATGTGGATAAATTTTCTATAGAAAGTTCTAATAGTCGGTAAATTTTCTATAGAAAATTGTAATAATCGATAAATTTTCTATAGAAAATTTTAATAGTCGTTACATTTTCTATATAAAATTGCAATTTTCTATAGAAAATTCTTATTGTCGATAAGTTTTCCATAGAAAATTCTAATATTCGATAAATTTTCCTTAGAAAATTCTAATAGTCGATCAATTTTCCATAGAAAATTCACATAGTCGATAAATTTTCCACAGAAAATTCTAATAGTCGATAAATTTTCTGTTGAAAACTCCAATAATTGATAAATTTTTTACTGAAAATTCCGGTACTCGAAAAGTTTTTTTAGAAAATTCTAATAATCGATAAGGTTTTCTATTGAAAAATTCCAATAATCGATTATTTTCTAATCGATAAATTTTTTTATTGAATATTCTAATACGATAAATTTTTTTATAGAAAATTTTAATACGATGAATTTTCTATTGGAAATTCTTATGGTCGAAAAATTTTAATAGAAGATTCTAATATTCGATAAATGTGAAAAATTCCAATAATCGATAAATTTTCTAAAGACAATTCTAAAAAAAATTCCAACGATCGATTCTTATAATGAATCAATTTTCTTTAGAAAATTTAAATAACCGTTAATTTTTTTAATCCAAATTTTGATATTTTAATTAGGCTAAAAAGTTCATCAAATTTAATTTTCATTAAATTATTTTTGTGAAGAAAGGAATTTTGCAACATGAAATTAATTATAATTTTTTGATAATTTTTCATTCTTGACTAAATAAAGTTCCGACAAGACGCATCTTTGTAGACTGGAAGATATTGAGAAACATTGATTTTATTCGTTATCCTTACTGAGCTTCCAAATTTCCGAAAATTTTGTCTGCTTGGCACTCAACTGCCTCAGAAAAACCGCAAGTTATCATCAAACATCTAATGCGGGCGTTGTAAAAAATTATCATGGATGAAGGGATGTTACCCCTAGAGGGTAGCGAACTGACACCAAAGTAGTCCCGTGATAGGTCTTTGGTGGTAGAGACCGGTTCTAGTTCTAACACTTTGTATGAATAAGACCTATCACTTTTACATGGGGTTGTCATTGGAGGGAACAATTGACACCATTTGACCAGTCACAGATCTATCCACAATGAACTTGCTTAGTGTCAGTTACTGAAATGTAGTGTTATTTCAATACAATGTAGTATTATTTCAATAAAACAAGTCCTAGAATTAAATTCAAGAACAAAATTTTAGAAAGTACCAAAAAATGTGTAACAGCACCGGTGAAGACTGTGCTGTAATTCATTACTTTTTCTACCTTTTTGTTCTTCATAAACCAGTTAAGAGATTGGTTCTTCTTTCACTGGTGATGGATGAGTCCTTTCTTTTTGTACTTGTTCTATTTTCCCAAATCCCAGGACCAGTCTGTTGGACCAATTGACACAAAGGTCACAAATGGACTCCAATTAAAACTTTTTAGTCGAATTTGAAAAGAAATGTTTAAAACAAGGGATAGGAACCAAGAAACCTAGACTGCTTTATCATTTGTGTTAAACGAAGGAGGGGAGATGATTCAAAATTTAAAAAATCCCATCCATGTGGGTATATGTCTGTTTGTCAATATTTTGTTTCTACATACGTTATAAACAAAGTTCTCCTGAAGGAAGCACTGTGGGATTTCGGGAGACAAAGTTCGGTCTTAATATTTTCTACATAATAATCTTAATATTGCCTATATCACATGGCATCACTATTTCAGTTGAATCCATTTCATTATAAATCATTCACTTACTTGATACAGAATTCAATATCGGAAATATTTGTACATCAAGCGAAACATTCAAATGTTGTGACATATCTGTCAGATTCTCGAACTGTACAAATTGAAAGTTTTCCAAAACAGTTGTACATTCCTAATACGTTTTCTTTAGACTCGCCACACGTTTGTGCTGTATTTAAATTTTTTGTTCAAATTTTGAAATTAAAGTGCAAATATAGTCACCCGGGCTTTTGAGCTAACACACACTCACAAAATCGTGCAATACTCCACACACACACACACACACACACCACCGCACACGTACACCAGAGGGCAAACATTGAAATAAATACATCCATTTGTCTCCTTAATCAAACATATCGATAATTGCGGGACAACAAAAACAAAGAATATACGAGTATTATGAACATGAAATCAACCAAACACTTGAGTCCCGATGCCAAAAAGCATCTTCCACTGGTAATACAGAATTTAGTACCGTTGGGTAAGTGTAAGTGTAGAGTCCATGGTAAATATATTTGTAGAACACACAATGTTGGTTAGATGATTATTATGGCACGTGTGTTGCTTGATTTTGTTACAGAGAAGTAGCATTGCGCTCAAACCAACACACTGTAAATATGTACGCTTGCCTCGCACTACAATACTACTTACAGATATGCCACAAAATGCACATGAAAAGGGGTTAAAAATTACAAATAAATGAAATCCCATAATGTAGGGACGTGCAACACGTGACGCAACATTGCTTTTTCATTGTACTTACGGATTCACTAAAACTCGTTTACTCTTTTTCTCTCAAGCCAAAAGGGATTACAAAATATTTATTTCACCAAATGAAACAACATTTTGTTGCACTTGAAATGTAAGTGTATTAAAAAAATAACACACATAAGTAGTGTAGTCACACACAGGGAAAACCACGATGCATACTCGCATTTGAGTGAGGACTATACATGTTAATTAAATATTTATGACTTTTAATCATAATTATAATCATCGTACCAACTTTTATTTCAAAAGCAATTACATTTTACTTAAAAGGTTTTTTTCAAGGAAGCAGATGTTGAACATTATTCTTTGTTTGTCGAATGAAATCTTTGCTTAAGGGAAAGGGGGATGGATGAATGCAGCAATGCTTTGATATTTAAAAGAACAGAATCCGGTATGAAGGAGTTTTTTTTTTTGCTTAAGCAAAAGAATTTTAGCACTTGGAAAGAGAAATTATACATTTGAGGTGATGTGGGAAATGACGGTCCAAAACCGAACACATCGGTTATATTCGGAAATATTTATAAAAACGTTCTTAAGCAAACCACATTGACGGCCAAAAACAAGATTTCTGTGGATATTCTCAGTATAATAAGACTTTCGGAAACATCCGAAAAGGTGAACACTAATTTAACGAACTATTTACTTTTTATTTGGTTTTTTTTCGATTACCAATCTTAAATTTAATAAGAATCGAGGTAGATATCGCTTTATAATTTGCGAATCATAACAAATTAAAAAACTCTATTTAATTGGTCAAACTTTGTATTAATTTAAGCAGCTGCGAAAAAGATTAACATGTACATATACCTGGCCTAGGGCCTTCTCCATGGGTGATATAAACCGCTGGGTGAGATGAATTAGCATACGCTGGTAGTAATTTGAGTAATCCAGCAATATTTTACACTCGGCCCTTGTTTTGGAGCTGGAGCTATCTAAGCTGCACTGCTCTTGGGAACATTTTAGCAGCATCTGTTGAGTAGCAATATTACCCAGGGATAGTCCTGCCTCAGGCCGAACTGTAAAATTTGTTTCAGCTACGCTTCATACAGCCAGAAAAATGTGATAGACGCTCCATAATTTACCTTAGATCCCGTACTTAGTAGCCCTCTGAAATTCACTCTAAACTCGAAAACTAATTTCATAATTTACCACTGGTCCAATACAAATTCCCCTCCGGAAAATCATTTAAGTTCAGTTAAAACTGTTACGAATCATGATATTTTACTCAAGCTAGTTAAAATTAATAAAAAAGCATAAAACTTTCTGATTGTCGGTCAATAATTTAATATAGGCCTAACCGCGACCAATGTTGACCAATGCTGACGCCGTTTTTTTTTTTTTAATTAAATTAAATTTTTTAATTAGTAATATCTAGATACCATATAGAACGCACTTCTGAAATATTCGAACCCAAAACATTCATCAAAACAAAAACTATTCAATTAGGTACTCAAATACCTAAAAATTATTATAATATTTTTACTTTTGGCAGACTTAATTGGGGTATTCACAAGGTGTGCTATCATGTTGTATTGTAATAATGTTCTAGCATTTTACAATGGTTTAAAAATATTGTTGTTGCTTTGTAAACAAAAAGTGTCTTAAATTAATAAAACTTTGCTTGCTATGTTTATTGACCTGCGCCGAGCAACTGAGCGGAGCGGCTATGATTTTGTAGCCGTCGCCGTTGATGGTATAATTTTATCCAGCTAACATCCGAATTTAACCTGCGGCTAGCATTTTTTGCAACAAAACACTTGCGGCGTCAAATTGGATCGGCCTAGGACTCTGATGTTTGCTAAACAAACAAAATAAAATATTTGTGGTTTGTGTCTGAAAAATGGAAAATAGTCAGGAAAGATCTAATTAAATTTATTAATTCATGAATTAGAATTAAAAAACATTTTGATTTTACCCTGCCTTTACACATGCAAGTAATTACTTGCAAGTAGGCTATACGTATTAACATCGAATATGGCGACGAAATAGTCAAATGTCATACAAGTTGCATGAATGTTTACACAGTCAAGTGAAAGTTCCTTATAAATCAGAGTTACCAAGTGCGAAACAGAGCTTCAATCCTAAATAAACATTTGGCATTTATAATTATTATTACTTTTTTCAATTAGATGTTTAAAAATTAAATTAATTGTCTTCTTTATGCATACATATATGCAAAAAATTAAGAAATATTTTTAAATATACTTTAAAAAAGTTAAATCTATAATTATTATTTCCGCAATCAAATAAATTTGGTAACACTGTTTATGTTTTTGACATTAACTTGCTGCAAGTGTCAAAATATCACTGTCTTCAGAAATTTCTTGCAAGTTGAGCTGCAAGTTGTCTGCAAGTACGAAAAACGTGATGGTGTTAGTAAAAAAGTGTGAGTGTATTGAGTTTTTCGAACTTGTACTTGCATGTGTAAAGGCCAGGTTAGGTAAATATTTATTTTTTTATATTTGTTTTAAATCAGCTGACTTGAATTCAAAATAGCACACTAAATTATGAGGGGTTGTTCACAACAGTCGTATTTTTCATGTTATTATTTTAAGACATATGATTTTATGACACCTTGTGAATCCCCCAAATACAAATTACTATCATTCGGAATATCAAATTTTTCAATTTTAACCACGTTACGCAAAATTGGTAAAACTCAATAGGCTTTAATGCTCACTGTTAATAAAGTAAACTACTGAAAGCAGTTATTTTAGCAATTAATGATGTAGAATTTTATTTACTTTCATCCGATACCAAACATGACTGTGAAGGATAAAGTTAAGCTTTTTAATTAGTTCACCCTCTGTGTGTCAGTGGGGGTTCCTTTCTCGGGTGTAGGGAACATTTAAAGGATATTTCACAAGCTGTTGAAAGCAAATGGTTTGAAAGCTCCAACTCCTAAACAAGGGGCGAGTGTATAATTTTGCCGAGTTATACAAACGAAATGTCTACCTATGTGTGATGGTGCCTCTCATAGTCAGGGGCGGATGTTAAACGCATAGTTTGTCACCCAGTGGTTAAGTTCCACCATGAGATTAGGCCTAGCGTGCACCTTACAATTATGCACTATAAAAATCAGTGTTGCCAGTGGATTTTTCGAAAAAATACCTACATGCTAACAAAAATTCGATTTTTCCTACACTTTGAAAAAATTTCCCCTACAAAAATCCCTACGAATTATTGTTATTAAAATATAAGAAAAAACATTAGTTTTAAAAAAAATTAAGAATATTAAAGCTTTAACAAAAATGTACTTTTTATTATATTCAATTAACTGCCACTTTTAAGAACGCGAGCGCAAAAGTGACTCGTTTAGCTTGCATAAAAACGCACAAAAAATTTTGATACAGTAATTTTGACTTAGCTGCACAATCTCCTTTGCACGATTTTTTGTGCAGGTAAATCAAAAATGAAGCTATCTTAAATTGTGGTTACCTGCTTAAAAGTGCAGCTAAAGTAACGTGTTTAAAAGAAGAATAAAAATGTTTTAATTAATAAATTGATAATAACAATGACGTTCAAGCAACCTGTAGTCATTTGTTGTGCATTTTTATAAAGAACGAGATAGCCAAGTTGGTAACAATAAAGTGTGGAACAGAAAAGTCGCTGTAGTACAACGTTAAGAATAGCGCTGCAAGCTGTCAAAAGTTAAAAACGGCGGATTCAAAGTAGTGTCAACAGAATACGTAGTTGTAGTAGTCGTTGCCGTTGACGCGCAAAATTCGAAATTTTGAACTTTGTTGGCCTACGGAGCCAGTGATGTTAACCGTACGGTAATTACCCTTTTTTAGGGTAGTTTTGGGCCGCAAAAGGTAGCAAGGTAATTTTATTTAAAATACGGTTATTTGGATTTTTGGTATATACATATATACTTACATATGTAGGTTTTATAATAATAAAGGTTATTTTCAATTTTAAAACCGATAAATGTTATAACAAAAAATTAAGAACATTAAAAATGCTTCTGCAAATGTTTTCATAACACCGATATGTGCAGAATAAGAAAAGTGAAATTACTCTTTTAAATTATTAATTTTATATTAAACTTTTTGTTTGTTTAAAAATCAACAAATTATAGTTTTCGAATTATTTTAAGTACGGATCAGGGATTAAGGCCCGTTTTCACGATTTACCTTTAAAGTTCGATATAGTTAACGCTACCTTTAGCACTAGTGAGGAATAAAGTTACCTTCAACTATTTTTCGTTTTCACAACTTCTGTATAAAATAAACTTAACATTTTTAAAAAAGTGGCAATACTAAAGAAAATACCGATTATTTTTGGCAACATCAAAATGCGAACTGGTAACTACGTACTATTTTTTACATTAACAAAATATACGTATAATTGGAGTTGCCATATATAAAAAATATGTGAATATAATATGGCAATTTCAAATCTAAACCTTACGACAAAAGTAAAAGGTAGAACGTTCCTCTCTTTAGCTTATTCTTCACTTTAAGGTTAAAGAGAACTTGTGATAATTAAAAACTCATTATCTGTTCGATAACTTCCTACATTTAGCTAGCGTTAAGTCGTGAAAACGGGCCTAAATATGGCTAAAGTTAAGTGTTTGGCACGTAAATAATCCGTATTTGAATCAAGCATTCTGTACTTGATTTGAGAAAATCCGTGTTTACTGCACTATTGACACCGCTTTGCTTTGGTCTAGGTACGGATGGATTGATTTTTCTTGTAAAAAATTATTATAGAAAATTTATAATTAAATGAACAAAACATAATTTTTTTTTTTTTTAATTTTTATCACATAGATATGTGCGCTAGGCGTGTTAAAGAAAAATATTTTGAGTTGAATGATTATACTACATATCGATGGCTTAGTATAAAAAAAGCCTTACGTACTTACTGTTTACAGGGGTAGAAAAAAATTAATAAAACTCGTAAAATTTTACGTCTTTAATACGTCTTTTTTGTATTAAGCCATCGATATATGAGTGTACCTATTTGATTCAAAAATATTTTATTGCCTCATTCATAAAAGATATAATAATTTTGTTCAAAATATATTTTAAAACAAAAATTCCCATTGAAATTTTTCTTAAACACATTTAATCATATGTGTTGTTCCAAATGACAGGCGATGGACGTAGTGCTTTTCATATAATTTTTACTACGCAATCAAACGCATGTCATTTGGAAACAGCATATTAATGTTTTGATTAAAAATCTTTGCGTACGGTAATTTCTTCTCAAAAACGGTAATTTTTAGATGTCCGTACGGTAATGAAAAAATAAAAGTTAACATCACTGTACGGAGCATTCGTCACAGTGATGTTAACCGTACGGTAATTACCCTTTTTTACGGTAATTTTGGGCCGCAAAAGGTAACAAGGTAATTTTATTCAAAATACGGTTATTGAAAGAAATTTGGATTTTTGAAATACATATACATTAGGGATATAACTTTTTAACAATCCGATAGAGCATAAAAAACAATAAGAGAACGTATATCTATTTGTTCGCTAAGTTCAAAAAAGTTGACACACCAACCGCGATGAAGTTTTGAAAATTTTTAATTTTATTTTTGGTTAAGAAAAATTAATAATATGTGTTTTTAAAACAAAAAATTGGTCAAGTATGAAATATCATTAATATTTAGAGATGGTAAGAGATTTTTCCGCAAACCAAAACGTATCTTTAACCTTTTTTAACGAACAAAAATTAAAAATGAATAAAAAACACCGTATAAAATTATGAACATTCAATATTACATTGGTTTAGAAAAACAAATTGGTGCATGAACTTTTTTGAGAAAAATTACAAAAGGTTATAATTTTCGTGGTTACTAGGACATGGTTGACCTCATGGTACTATGCCAAAAAATTGGTTATAATATACATACATTAATATGTAGGTTTTTATAATTTTAGCTTTTGAGAGTTGATTTTCAGTTTAAAAATTTGCCTTGGTTTAAGTACGTATGGACTGATTTTTTTTTTGTGACTATCGGCCATGTTCTGACAATCGCACGATTTGAAATCGCAAAACGCCAGATTTATTATATGGTGTTCTTAAACTCGAGCGTTTAGCTTGCGATCTGCCATAGTTTTTTAAAAATATTCTAGTTCTTTTTTGCAATTTGAACTCGCCAAACTTCTTGCTTTTGCGATTTACAGAGCACCAAATTTGCAATTTTAAGTCAGAATCGCCAATGTTAAGGGTTTTGCGATTGTCAGAACATGGCCGTATAACAATTTAAAAATTATTTTTTTAATGTATAAGTTTAAATGAATTAAACAAATCATTATTTTTTTAATATTCTTCACATACATATGTACGCTAAGCCTATTAAATAAAAATATTTTGAGTTGAATGAATATATGTATGTACCTATTTTATTAAGACTTATTTTACTGCCGTATTCATAAAATATATAATAATTTTGGTTAAAATTGTATTTTAAAACAACAGTTTCCATTTAAATTTTTCATAAAACACATTTAAATTTTAAATAAATTGTTTATGACTGCTCTAATCTGTTGTTTCCAAATGAAAGGCGATGGACAGAGTGCTTTTCATATAAATTTTACTACACATTCAATCGCCTCTCATTTGGAAACAGCACATTAATGCTTTTATTAAAAACATTTGCGTACGGTAATTCCGTCTCAAAAACGGTAATTTTTAGAGGTCCGTAAGGTAATGAAAAAATAAAAGTTAACATCACTGATTCGTCAACTTCAAATACTACTACAACTATGCATAAATGTAGCTACATGCAAACAAAATAAATGAATTATAATGATACCAACTTGACTTGTTTGCGATTTTTGTTTTTATAAACAGTTAAAATTGGATATTTATGTGAAAAAGTGTCCACCATATTTTTTCATGTGTGCAGCTAACTTTGATGATTTATATGAAAATATTAATCATCAAAAAAAATGTGCAGGTATACAAAATGCACGTAAACAAGGATTTTGAAGAATAATTACAGAAAATATGTATTTTGGGCAGTTAAGTCAAAGTGCAGCTAACTTGAATTTTTTGTATGAAAATAATTTTAAAATGCCAAAAATTTTGGGCACTTATCTTAAATGTGCAGGTAAATAAAGTGCACTTAAAAAAGGAATTTGAATGGGATTATAAAGAATAATGCCAAAAATTATCAATTTTGTGCAGTTAAGTCAAAAGTGCACGTAAATAAAAGGCAGTTAAGTCAAAACTACTGTATTTTGTTTTTGTTTTAAATGATAGTTAAACGAGTCACTTTTCCACTCGCGTTCTAAAAACAGGCAATAAATCTTTCATCATCAAATCATTGAATGATATCTTAGAAAAAACATATACATACAAACATGTTAGTATCGCTAACTTTTAAGCGACAAACAACACTGGAAAATTTCTTACGCGATTTTAGGGAAAATAAAGTTTTTACTGGATTTGCAACAACCTTAACTGAAAGTTATATGTATAAAAATAAAAAATAAAACAATTAAGTCTGCCAAAAAAAAATTTCAAATCAATAAGCATATGATTTTATGAAAATAAAGCTGAAAATAATCAACATGGTTGCCGTTGAATTTGTTCTCCGATATTTTCTAGTTGGTTGTTTTTTATTTGAAAGTTCAAAAATAAGACTACGTGACAGTTTTTTGACCAAATGTATTTAACACCTAATCTTTATGTAAAATTACCCGATGAATCCTTTTTAAAAACCGCCAATAACGGTTTGGTTAGGTTCCATTGGCAGCCGTGACCAAGCACAGCTCACGTGGGTACATTAATTAGTTCCCGTATTGTTACCATGTTACACCGGCTCCCATGGGTCCTATGTTACCTGTTTAAATCAATATCAGAGAGATAAGTTTTGTCCCAAATGCCTCTTCGACCAAACATTTCAAGTTTTAAATCTCCGAATACAGGACCATTACAGAAAAGATGTTCCATTATAAGGGAGCCCGTGGCCAGTTATAACCGCAATTAGGTCTCTTAGGTGATGTCAGGACAGCTGTTATGCCTGCCGTGTCCTTTTTTCATCTATAATGGGCCAGATTTTCCTGGTTTCCCCACAGGTAGTTTTATCGTGCCAGCTCTGACTGGCGATAATATGAAACTTGTGTGCTATAAGTTGCTTACTCCCTGGGAGCGAAACACCTACATTATATGTTGAACATTCTCGGTTCAAGGTGGTACCTGTATACGCCAACGAATCCGCCATGCAGTTTCCCTGTATGTCCCCGTGTCCGGGGATCCAATTAAGGATGACCAGTGAATGTCTCGCTATCTCCTCCAGAGACATCCGGCATTCTCGGACAATTCTCGATGAACACATTCTCCAGGGATCTTATGTCTGCCTTGCTATCGGTAATAATGTGAATACCCCTTCCAGATATTTCACCGTACCGGATGCGTCTCGTGGCTGTGTGGTCCGCCAGCCTTATAGGAACGCTCCAGTTTAGCTGCTCGGAGTACATGCCAGAACCAACACCATACAATGTTTTAGACCCGTCCGTGAATATTCCAATCACGTTCGAGGAAATTTGTAGGTCATCATAGTGGACCACGTTATCCAAAATGCTCACCGTGAAGTCAGGATCAAAGATTGGCTTGGGTGTATCATAATCAACATCCATGTGCCAATTTATTTCGTTCAGAATACTAGCATATCCGATATTGTAATCCTTCCATACTCCAGTGGCCCTTAGTCTTACCGCCGCTTTCGCAGCTAGCATTTTCGCCAAAATGTCTGGGTGTAACCAGTTCAAGATCGTAAACAATGCCTTAGAGGGGTTGTTCTAATTGCACCTGTTACCGTTATCGCCGCCATTCTCATTGTATGTTCAAACCTAGTTTGATGACTCTTAACCTTGAGCGCCGGCCACCAAACAGCTGCCCCGTAGAATAGAATGGATTTAATGGCACACTCGTACAGCCAGTATACATTCCTCAGGTTAAATCCCCAGTTCAGACTAATGGCCCTTTTGCAGCAATAAAATGCAGTTTCTGCCTTAGTAGAATATAAACTACATTTGTACTTAAATGCCATTGTATATGAAAAATTTTAATTTTCAAATGAAAATAATACGAATCTTACACAATATATTGAAAATGAGATATAATTTGGAAAATTCCCTACATTTTCCTTTTCCCTACGCGTGAAGTTTTTAGAAAAAACCCCTACAAAAAGGGAAAATTCCCTACTATTGGCATTACTGGTCTAAATTCTTTAGCCATAGTGTGAGATGTTTTACCTCCCTTGGGAATGAAGACGATCTTTTATGTTGTCCAAGTTGATGGGACATGTGAGAGACTCAGGCAGGCTCCAAATATCGCCAATAGCCATGGTTTCAACATTCCTAGGTTCTTTTGAAGATCCGCTGGGATTATGCTTTCCGGGCTCGGAAATTTAAAGGGATGGTACCATTCCACACGATGGCTAGTTATCGGGATTTTAGAGATATTCCGAGCGCCACTAAATGTTTCCTGCCTCGGCATATCATCAGTGCAACTTGGGAAGTGTGTATTCATCCGGATCTCAAGGGTGTACCGACTGTTTGTGGTTCAAGATCCATCTATCTTCTGAATATACGATGGAATGGCTGTGTTAGGAGATAAAATCTTACGTAGCCGACTTGTCTCCGAGGAGTTTTCCCACATCGCTGCAGAATTTCCTCCATGTTTGTCTCTTGGCCTTCTTGATAAGATTCTTGAATCCATTTACTGAGGACTTGTAATTGTCCCAAACACCATAACGTTTCGCTTCATTAAAGAGTTTCCTGCTTTCCTTGTGTTTTCAGCAATTTTCGCATTCCACCTCAGGACTTGTGTGTTGCCTCAATTACGACACTCGTCAGTGACTTCACTGCGGAGTCAAGCGTGGGCACACTGCTTATGAGAACCGGGCACATAGGCAGTTTGTCTTCGAGTACACTCGCATAGACATACCAGTTGGTCTTTCTTCTGTTCGTGTAGGGTTTAGCTAAATCAACTCTAAGGGGAAAATTGAAATCAATATACATGTGATCAGAGAAGGAAAAGTCCTTTGACACGTTTCAATCGCTAATGATATCTTAGAACTTATCACTAATAAGCATAATATCAAGCAGCTCCCTTCTGTTAGGCACTATAAAGGTGGGGCACTACTCATATTAACTACTATTAGTTCATTTACTACTATGAAGTCCAAAAGCGACTCACCTCGTAGATTGGCATCCGAGCTTGCCCAGAAGGTATGATGTTCATTAGCATCATCACATATTATTAGGGGGATGTTGCGCCTGTTAGCATATCGCCTTCCTGGTTGTGGAATTTGGAGGATTAGCACCCTGGTCATGTGTCATGTAGCAGCTCATAAACCACATTTTACTGGTTTTATTTTCTACTGCGACAGTGGAGGTGTCCTTATCGCTAAAATCAGAGAGAATAAAAGCTTTAAGGATGTTTTTGACCATAACACAAGCCCTGGTCTTGCCTTGATCGACTGCGTACAGAGTACTCTAGCCGTCTAAACTGAGTCCGCAACCTTGTCTTTATGCAACAATGGTTCTTGGATGTATATAAGCTCCTCCGTGCCTGAAGCCAATCGGAGGAGAAGTGCAGCTGACGCTGCTATAGAGTAATGAAGTTTGCTTTGTGTAACTTTCATCATAGCGGTCGTCGTCCGATTTCAGAAGGATGTCCCAATCGTCCGCCATTTCCATCTTACCAAAGAAGTCACCCACAAGTTCGCTGACCGATTGAGTGTCTTCATTGGCCGATAGAATATCTTCCCCTGTGTCTTCCGAAATGACGGCAGAGAGTCATTGTTTATTATAACAGTGCCTTTCCTGAACTCTTCAACAGATTCAGAAACCCTCACTATTTTCCAGTCCTGTGTAAGTAGCTGGGGGTTACTGATCCGTATAATTTAAAGTATCTCCTTGAGGTCGAATGGCTCAGCGGGGATGTTGGCAACAGATCTGGGCCTTTGCCGTACATCGGCCAGAGTTATTGCCACAATTAGGCTTGCCAACCGTACTTTATAATAAAGTATTGTACGTTATTTCGAGAAATTGTACTCTATACTTTATGAGAATAATAAAATACTTTATTTCGCATGATTAGATTGATCTAGAATTTAAAATAGATTCAGGTTATAACTATTAGTCAGGCATTTATGGCTTGTTTTGTTTGCAGCTTCGTTTTTTCTATGTCTGCAAAAAATTAGAAGACTAGCTGTTTATTCCTACTATATATCAACGACCTACCTACCACAATAAAATTTTCCAATATACTTATGTATGCTGACGATGTAAAAATGTTTTCAAGCTGTGCTGACTCCATTGTTCAACCCCACTTACAACAGGATTTAAATGTATTCCATAATTGGTGCCAAATAAACTTACTGGATATAAATTTAAAAAAATGCAAACATATACGTTTTTCCAGAAAAACTAGACCAATTGGCTGCTATTTTATTGGTGACTACAAATTGGAAGTTGTTAATGTTTTCTTGGATCTCGGTGTATTATTTGACACTAAGTTATCTTTTATTGAACATATAAATATGTGTACTAATAAAGCTCGTTGTGTATTTGGATTTATTAAACGTTGGTCAAAGGAATTCTCGGATAGATCTATAACAAAACAGTTGTACATAGCACTTGTCAGACCTATAATCGAATATGGCTCAATAATTTGGGACCCATATTACAACGTTCATAGTGATCGTATTGAGTCTGTACAAAAACAATTTCTGCTATTCATACTACGGAGCACTTACCCAAATCCATCTACATATCTTCCTCCATATAGAACCAGGTTATTGGAGATTCATTTACCAACTTTAAAAAGCCGCCGAACAATGCTCAATGTGATATTTGTTATCAATCTAATTAAAGGCAATATTTGCTCGGAGTTCCTGTTAAACAGTTTATTTTTTAATGTTCCCCAACGCCCTACACGTTATTACCAGCCGTTATCAATTAAATACTTTCAACAAAATTATGCAAATGCCGACCCTTTTCGTCGAGCATGTGTAAACTTTAATGATCTGTACAGTATTATTGATATAACTTTGGATATTAATACTATCAAACAGAATTTAATTTTATATTTAAATAGATGATGTTAAATATGTTTTTAAAATTTTGTAATATTTTGTAATTTTTGTCTGAAGGGAGTTAATCCATAGACTAATTAAATAAATAAATAAATAAAATAAATAAATTCCAATTTTTTAAAAACAAAAATTTTGAAATTTTGATAAAAAAATTATTTTATTTTTTTTCAAAAAAAAAATTATGTTTCAAAAACAACTGCTCATATTAGAAAAAAGTTTTACTTTTACTTCGGTTTTTAAATTAATTTCGATAAACTAAACCGTTTTTGAGTTACGCGAATATATGTGGTTCAACCTTCTCCATTTTCGAAATAACGGTATATCTCGAAAACAAGAGCTAATCTAAAAAAACGGTGGGCACCATTGAATTCAGCGTACCCGAATTATGCTATGACGCCATGTGCCCGGCTTGTCTAAAAAACAAGTGTCAATTTCAAGCACAGTGTGAAGGTTACCCCTTAACACATTCAGGAACGCCTTACTAAGTGTGACGAACACCAGTTTCCAGTTCTTGGAGAAAATGGTGCCGTCACTAGCGTTGCGGTCAATGATCGCCCAAACGAGGTGGTTTTTAGCCACATCTTTGTCTCCTGCTCCGTGAGCTCACCAAGTCGACTAATGGTTTTGTAGGTGGAGTGCCTAGGAGAGAAGGCCCGTTTGGAAGGATGAGGGAGGTGCATTAGAGGGCTTCGAATCTTTCTTCGCGTGCTCTCTTTGCTCAGGTTTCAGCACATGGGAAACTTGGTTTCCGGCAGACTGAGTGTGTACCGTCAATCCATCACCCGAGGAAGGGGCTTTGACAGGATTTTCTCCCTTCCGGACCTAGGAAGCCTTAGAAGGAAGCCGAGGTCTCACGGTTATTTTGAAATATCTCGAAAACTGTTCTACCTCGAACGTGATAAAGCTCTTATCAAATCAAAATCGAGATGATGAACCATACATTGAAGTGATTTGGTAATCACTTCAAATTGACATGATTACAACTAAATCACTTCATTAATCACATAGAATCCACTGAACATACCTCAAATGTAGAATCGGCTGACATGAACGTGTACAACAGACCACGATTTTTGCTTAATGTTTTTATTTAAATAACTCATATACATATTTTCACAATTTCATCACTAAACGTTTAAAAAAATCTTCTGATAAGATAATTAAAGTATTTTTTTGTATCCATTTTTAATACTTTAAAGAAATATAAACTTGTTTGTTGTGTTTTTGTCTTAATTAACTGTCATCTTAATCATCTCAAAAATAATGTAAACGGCTTTGATTAGCTTAATCAACATTTTGCTTAGACGCGTTTAAAAACCCAAGTGTGAACATAACATTATGTTAAAAAAAAAACCAAATTTATTTTAAAATTTGAACAAAAAAATTAAAAGTTATTTTAAAAGTCTAATTTTTGAAACTTAAATATGACTACTTGAACATATTTGCTTAAAGTTTTACATTCCGATTTTAGAAAAAAATATTTTGAGATGTTGTTTTTTGTCAACTGCAGTTTTGCGCAGAAATTGATTTTCAATATAATTTTTATCGCAATTCGATATCAAACGTTAAACCGAAAAGAATGAATATATTTTATATTATAAGAAACCTATTAAAGATTTCAAGCATGAGTTGATTCCACCAAGAAGCATTAAAATCAAACTCACAACTACTCACAATTTAATTGAAGGAAACTAATTAATTTAATTAACTCTGATTAGAAGAAATGAACACGTCAGTGTTTTCTTTAATTTTACACTTTTTAAACGGGGCAAATAAAATTGTTGTTTTTGCTCTTGTTGTACTTCAATTTTAAATCAAATTACAATTTAATGTTTTGAATTGATATCATTATTACACACAAACGCAGACACGCTCACAAAAACCGCCATACCGTCAATTTTATTCCCAGCTAACATTTGGTAGACCATTTATCCAGAAATTACTGATCCGGGTATAATTGAAGAGTTCTTGACGAATTAAAAAAAGACTTGACAATAATTCGAACTTACGCATTAAATACGATTAATGAAAAATAGAAGAACATGATGTTCAAATGTCGCAAAATGATCCTGAGGGAGTTTTTATTTTGTAACTCATTTTAACGCAGATTAACTGCCTATTTCACGATGTCACTCGAAGGTTTACCTTCGCACAAATAACATATAAAACAAAAACGATTTTTTGAATTTTGTTTTTGTTTTATATGTTATTTGGCGCCCTATGCTCCAATGGGAGTTAGAGGAACACATATATATATTTGTGCGAACGTAAACGTTCGAGTGACATCGTGAAATAGGCAGTTAAAATGATATTTACGCAGTTGGACGATGTAAAACTTATTTGTTGTAATGTTGTTTTGTTTTTATTTTTCAAAGTTAACAGTTGTCGCAAAAAGAAGATGCATCAAAAAAGTTGTTGTACAACAGAAATGACTTTTCTAAGTTTTTTGGAAAGTTTTTATTTGAAAATTTAAATTTTTGTTAATTAATGTAAGAAAACCCGTTGTTTTAAGCAGAGTTGCCTATTAAACCATTAAGTGGCTAAATAAAGCTAATTTAATTTATCTTGTTTTGCCATGGATAAATTTATTTAGCCATTTGCCAATTTTATTTAGGAAAACTTTCCTTTTAAACCCATATGTGAAGATATTAGGGTATTCATTTAATCGGGCTTTTGCTTTAATCGGTTAATCGCTCGGATAATTAGCCGAGGTTTTGGTTTAATCGGGTCATTTTGTTATTGATCGGTTAACCGATTAATAAAGTTTTGTTTTAAATTAAGTAATTTCAATAAATAGAAATGCAAAAATTATTTATTATAAAAGTCTTTTAGTAAAAAAAAAAACAATTCTTGAACTAAAACGAGCAAACAAAAAAGTAATAATATGAAAAACACATTTTATAATTTATACATAATATTTGTATGTATTTATTAAAAAAAAAAAAAACTGTGAGATTTTTTTATTAATTATTTCAATAGTTTGAGATTTTATAAAATAATCTTTTTGAAAAATGATTTGGCTTAAATGTTTACTGCCGTATTCATAAAAAATAAAACAAGTTTGAAATGTGTTTTAAGGCAAAATTTTCATACAAATTTTTCTTAAAATACATTTCAAATCTATTTTAATTTTTTATGAATACGGCAGTTAGAATTTAAGCGATTCTTTTCTTTAGTTTTGATAAAACTTGATTTGGAAACAATTCTTTCACTTATCGAAGATGTTTGAGAAATCGGAAGCAACCCACATCCCAATAAAAAATGGAGCTTCCAGCGAAGCAGGCTTGTAAGGCAGAAACATAAGAGTTTCGCTTACCATTGCGCTTACGGAAGACATGAATTTTATATGGCGAGTTCCCACTTTGAAGCAATACATTTTTGACACATAAAGCGCATTATTCAGCGCATATAAAAATTGTTAGATGTAACGATCAGCTTTACACACTGAATGTTTTGATACCGTTATTTTTTAGTATTCTCCCTTACAAACCTGCTTCGTAGTAAGGGAATGCCGTAGCACTTGTAATGTTATTTTTTTTTTAAAAGTTGTTGAGAGTTCTTTCACTTACTTTACTGCATATCTGTATGTCTTATTGCGTAGCGCATAATTGTGCGCTTATTTTTTTAAATGTAACTTTAGTGCTTCGCAAAATCATAAAATTTTTTACTGGGATGTTTACAAAATTCAACTGTTTCATATGACGTCACTTTAGCATTTTATACACATGTTTGTTTGCTTGTGTTTCTATATTTTAACTGTACTTATACGCTGATGTGACGTAGATGCGCAGAAACATTTCATTTTTAAAAGCTGAATGCGACATCTTGGTTTCTTTGTCCTTTTCCAGGATTTCTCTGAACATATAAAAATTATGCCATTATTTCGGCTAATTTTGTTAAAGATTATTTGTGTTACAACCGAGAGCTTCTTCTATTGTCAGGTCATCATCTGAATCATCTTGGCAAAGCTTAGCACCGAACATTCTGCAAAAAATGAAATACGAACCCCTAGTTTCTGTTTTTGTACTGTATTTTAAGAATGTATTTCTCGAAGGAAATATATTGTAGGAAAAAATATTTTCTAAACATATACCTTTTTTATATGAGACGAAACAAATAATTAAAAACGCAAAAAAATATGTTATAATACTACAAAAAACTAAAAATATTATTATAATTAACCGATCAGTTAATCGGGTAGTAATTAATCGGTTAACCGAATGAATACCCTAGAAGATATGCTTCCATGATGATAATGTAAAAAAAATTTTTTCCAAATGCATAATGCCAGAAGCCCTTTTTTAGCAGATCAATTCATAACTCCCCAACTACCATAGTGAGGATCCCTAGATATCATGTGGGTAAGTCCCCATTTACATTTTGTTTGTCGTTGCGATTCGTACCTTATAGGCGAAAGGGGAGAGAGAAATTAAAAGGGGTACACAAGCGAGTGCAGTGATGCATTTTAAGTTTTTTTTTTATTTTGTACCAAACTAACGATTTAAAAGGGCCAAAATACTTTTGCTAGGGCCAAAGAATATTTTGAATGTTTAATTATTATGTTTAATTATATTGGTTGTATAACCAATATTAATACATGTCATATTTTTTTATGAACAAAAAGAACAAATTTTACATGGTTTAAAAGTATTTTTGTCCATTTTGTTTGATTTGAATGTGTGTTTGTATACTTTATTATATCAGTAGTGCGATTCACTGTGCTTTTTAAGCCACAATTGTTTCGTTTAAAAATGTTAACCACAAAATTAACCATTTTGCTATTCACTAACACTTTTAACGACATCTGCTGGTGTTTAAAGCCAGCTGTTTCAATCAGCTGTTATTTTTAACAAAACAAGTTGTGGTTTATTAACACCAACATTTTTGGTGTGGTTAAATCCGCTTTGAAAAGTGTTTATTTTTCGTTGTACCTACTATATAGTAGATGAATAATATGGCTTTGAAGTATTTAGCCTACAATTTATCCTTTATCTTGTCACACACCAATTTTCCGTGGAGCTTCTTATTTATTTGTCCTAAAGCCAACCATTTGACTCAAATAAAATTAAAAAAATTCATTTAGTTAAAAATAAATTAATAAAATAAGAAAATAAAATAATAAAAATTAGCAATGTTCTACGCACTTTGCACAATATCATTTAAAATCTATAAATTAAAAGTTTTTTGTTTTGTTTTTTTTTTATTCTTCTTTGTTATTTTATCCTATTTAGATGTTTCTCTTGGCAGAGTTGCCATGATATATCAATTTGAATAGAGAGAAATATAATACCATGTTCACACGGACAGCAATATTCGAGTTTCGCTCTCTTATTCCTGTTTCGCGCCCCAAACATGATTGAAACGACTTGTTTCCCCATACAAAATTTTGTGAGCGAAACGGGTCGTTTCATTTTGAAACAGGCTGCGAAACAGGAAAAATGTACTATCATCTCCAATTTTGATAACATTTATCGTTAGTTTATCTGAACTAGCTCTCAAAAAAAATCAAAACAAAGAAAAAAACAAAGTAAAAATTGATGTTTAATAAAATATAGTGATAATTATAATATAATAATATTAATAAAAGTATTAAATATTATATTTTCAAGTTTAAACTACTTTTTTATCTATTTAAAAAAAAATCACACTAACAACACAAAAAAAAGTGTCAAAATGAAACAAGAATGAATCGTATGAACAGCATGTTTGGCTAACTAGTTTCAGAGAGCGAAACGAGTGGTTTATATCGTCGTATGAACATAGCATAACATAGTGGTTAGTGCAAACATCAAAATGTGTGGTTAAAGTTAACACTTTTTAAAGTGTTAAAAGTTAGTGAATCGCACTACAGACATTTTCTGGAAATCGAAATCACGTGAAATTGAAATCGATCATATTTTGGAAACTATTCGGCGTTTAAAGTTTATAAAAATATTTCCTTTTATATACCGCATTATTTGCGAACCACTTATCTTTACCAGAAACTAGTCTTATAATCAGGCAAATCTATGGTAGTGTAAAAAAAAATTAATTGAAAATATCAATCGATTTTAATATTACGTAATTTTTATTTCTAGAATATGGCCGTATGTTTTACAAATGCCATTGCTCAAAAGCAACACGAAATCAAGCAAGCATTTTTACCATTTGGCAGTCTACTTTATTTTTTTAAATTTACTTAAAAGAATTTCAATTTAAAAGAAGACAGACTCGCAAGTAAAAGTAAGGAGTTCTTACTTAAAATGTCCAAATAAACTACACAAGCGGCTTGACACCAACAACCAGGATGTTTTTGTGAATATTTAAAATTTTTGATTATCGTACAAGCAAACTTCATATGCTTTTTATATCATAGATCAAACCGCTTGTGTGGTTTATTGGACCATGACCAAACAAAACAATTTCCTAAAAAATAGTAATGTTTGGAACAGTGGAAAAATAACATTGTATATATTTAAGTTTTCAGTTATAATTAACTATCACTTAAAGCTGTCAAAACATATTGTTAACTGATGAAATTGGTGGTGTTAATATTTCAAATTTTTCAGAAACCATCTAATTATAAATTAATAAACAAGATTTTTTAGTATTACATACAAACAAAAATTAAAACAAAATCGAAATCTCTTAAAAATCAACCAAAAATTTATTTTTTTTAACATTTAAAGAACAAGTCCCTACAGTATTGAACAATTTAAAGGAGTGTGTTAAATATTGACCTGAAATAGCCAAAATAGACTTCTACAGGGCCATAAAACATTCATAAGTGCCACAAATGGCACAATTGTGCCACATTTTGCATCACTGAGCGAGTGTACTCTTCGATTCGATTTGTTCGCTCATTCGTTCTCTCATTGTTCTCTCCAAGGTATATTTATAGCAGGTAGCCGCGAGATTACAACAATTGTACAATAAAATAAACAACAGGGCTTTTTATTGTTGTTATGTGGTACGAACTGTCAAATAGAAAAGGGGTTGATAAGAGACAAAAAAGACAAAAGATAAAGACAAAAAACTTGTTTACTTGTTTTCTATACAACATTTGACAGTTCGTACCACAAACCAAGCAAATAAAAAATAAACAGCTGGCTTTCCGAGACTACCTGCTATAAATATACCTTGTTTCTCTCATTAGACGAAAAATGTATTTAAGTTCGGTGGCCAGTGATGCCAACTTAGCTATTATGGGGCTAGATTTAGCTCTTTTTAATTATTCCTGGCTCGTAATTTTTTCCGTTGGCTCCTTTTTTAAAAAAGAGCTAACACGGGTTCTTTTCAAACGTGATATTGGAACGTTTGACACTTTTTACATCTATCAGTAAATACTCCCTCTTGTTTCGTCTCTGGTTCAATCCCAACCAGATATGTATATAATTTTTGCCAGATGTTCCGACAGAAACGCAAATTGCACAAGCAAATCTTGCTTTAAGCCTAGTACTCTGTTCAAATTTGTGAAAAATGTTGAGCAACATTGATTATCTTGCGAGTTTGCACAATTTGACGTTTTTATTCCTGCTAAGTATGCGACATTGTTTTGCGCATGTAAACAAACCCCACATGTATTTTACTAAATATTGTTTTTTTTAATAAACAATTTAATAAAAAAAAAAA
Source organism: Pollenia griseotomentosa (assembly GCA_963931875.1). Taxonomy (NCBI): domain Eukaryota; kingdom Metazoa; phylum Arthropoda; class Insecta; order Diptera; family Polleniidae; genus Pollenia; species Pollenia griseotomentosa. The sequence goes on from OZ007563.1 coordinate 147,664,796, forward strand.
GTAAATATGGATTAAAAGCTGTTACCGGTTGTGTTATTTTAATTTTTTATTTCTTATTTAATAACCAGTTCATGCTTTTTTGCTTAAAATTCCACGTGAAATAAATGCAGCTTACATTATTTCGCATTTGTTAAAAAAATGTTGCCAGTAACATTTCGGAAATTTTTCACAAAAAGAACAGAGTACAACTCTATCAACATTATTTCATATATATTCCGAACAAGTTTTTTTCATATGCGTTTTGACAGCATTTCACGTGAACAGAGTACCAGGCTTTATATACCGCTGTACATACATGGTTTTTCCTAATAAATAAATTCATAAAATCAAACATATAGCCAGATGAATAAAGCAATTTAACACTTTTTGAAAATACTTTAATTCTATTTATTGGAGGTTTCAGAAGGTTTTTTTATTAAATTTTCCTTCAAAACTAAGTTACTTAACATTATAAATATTACCACAAGCCAAAATGTTAAAGTAGAAAAGGAATATATTTTGCTAACCTCTTTAAAATAAAATAAGTTAAAATGTAAACAAATTAATATTAAAGAAATACAAATAAAGAAAAAAAAATATTGAAATGTTACATATTGTAATGTAAATATTTGTATAAAGTTTTTATGCTCTAATTTTATTAAACCTTAATATGTTTATTAAATTTTTTTAATATATGTGATGAGTTTGAAGTACAAAAATGAATGTATAATAAATAATTTAAAACAGAACAATCTTTGATTTTTAAGAATAGCACTTTTTAGCTCTTTTTGACTGCTCGGTCGGCACGTTGGAAAGAAAGTTGGAATCTCTGTCAGTGGCACAGAAAAAGTTCTAACGACAAAAATCGAACAATGTAAATATAAGACCGACTTTAAAGAAGAAACGACAATAATCGCAACGGCCAAAATCGTATATTGTAAATGGGCACATTATACGATTTTTGTCGTTGCTATCAGGGTTGTCAGATGTGGCGATTTCTCTCCAAACGTGGCGATTTTCAAACTTGTTTGGCGACCTAATTTTTGATTTGGCGACTTTTTGGCGATTTAAAAAATAGTTGGCGATTTTGTTGGCTATTTTTGATGAGCTACGGATTTGTTTTAAAATTTTAATATCACTTTTATTCTAGTATTTTTATGTATGAAATTTGAGGCATTCATATGTATGGTCAGTATTTGAAAGTATGTATGTTCAAATGGCTGATGAAGATAATAAAAATCTTCGAGAAAATTGGTTTTTGTTTTTAAAAGTGCTCTTGAAAGAATCAATAAATATAATTCATTAAACATGAATATATTTAAAGTCTAGGAACATTTTTCCACTATATGTATGTATGTGGCAATTTATTATCACAGATAAAATACGTTGTTGTTAAAGATTTTGATGAATCCTAACGTACCTTTGGATGTTTACGAATCACAATGGAAAAATTAGCGTTTGTTAATTGTAAAGAGGGTTTTAATGATGACATTTCGTCTAATTTATATAGGTTTAGCCCAAAATTTTATAGCTACATGGATAAGGCAGGTACGTACATTTAAAGGAACTTGCTTTGGCTGTACTTTATATGCTGGTAATTACAACAAGTATTGTCTGTGTTTCAATTATGAACTCCACAAGAACTCGCATTACGAACTTCTAGGCGCGTTATTACTAGGTTTAAATTATATGAATGTGAAAAGTACATGTTGCACTTCTTTTGTACCTTCATTGAATAAATGAAATTGTCTCACAATGTATTCCAAAAAAGAAGACAAATTGGGAGTCTGACCAGTGAAGCGTTTTAGATAACTGCAACTTAAATACAAATGTACATCCAGTATTTGTTTAATACTAACTGCAAAAATTATTCTGTTGTTGCTTTAAGTAGATTACTATAAACTATTTTACAGTAAACATTCTACCTCTTTTGAGTTCACTAACTATTTTTACTTTGTTCTAAATAAATATTAAACAAAATAAACATATGGCAACTCTTTTCAAATTATGGGCGTATTTTAGCGATACTGAACAAATTTATTTTTTAGAATTTATAAAAAATAATTTTAATAATTCTTAAAATATGTATTTTATTGTCAAAAACTGAAAAACAAAGGCTTTGGCGATTTCTGACATTGAATTTGGCGAAAAAGGTCAAAATCAATCTGACAACCCTGGTTGCGATTCTTACTTTATACGCAAGAGGGATGAGAGGAATTATAAGAGGTACAGAAGCGAGTGTACTCTTCGATTCATTTTGTTCATTCATTCGTTCTCTCAATTTTCTCTCATTTGAAGAAAAATGTATTAAGGTTGTTACCACAAAAATCGAACAATGTAAATATAAGACCGACTTCAAAAAAGAAACGACAATAATCACAACGACCAAAATCGTATAATGTAAATGGGCACTTAGGCCGCTACAAAATTGCTTGATGAAAACCAAACGCAACCACGATAAGCAAAAACATTATTTTAACAAACGTTTTCTTCCGTCTCGTGTCACTACCGTTACCGTTGTGCGACTTTAGTTGCAATTTGCAACCTTTTTGACGCTCTGACACTTTTTGTGCGACTTTTTCAAAATCGTCTAATTTTGCAACTTTTTCCAACGTTTTGCCCCTTTTTTGTCAGTGAAATACTTTTTTTACACTACATAATTTCACATATTTTCCCTTAAAAATATTAATTTTGTTTTAAACATTTCACGGGATATGTAACCTCATTCAGGTGATTATTTTGTATCCAGACAATTTCAACTACTGAACTGTATTGTATATGCGTTGTTTTGTATCGTGTTAATTGAATTTCCATGCCAATCTAAGATGACCGGCATTATTATTTAAAGCGTTTTAAGACCAACTTTTTACCGCTATTGATCTCATATCTTTATTTAAACATGTTATAAATGACACAGGCTTTCATTAACGAATTTAAGTTGTTAGAAAGTAAATCCAATCATAAATCATACAATTACATTTTTAAAATTACAAATGCTAACCATTTTTGGCATACAGTAGGAAGCTTAAAAATTGCTTTTAATTAACCATTGTACCTTTATTTAGACAAATAAGCAGCGCACAACAGTGCGTGTGCTGACAATTTTTTTTTTAATTAACTTTAATGAAAAATAACTTAACCAACAGGTTAAAAGTAGAAACTTGTGAGTCCATGCTATCAACTCTAAATTTTCTTGATACTGAAATAGAAGTTTGGATGCCAAGTAAAGGCTAGATTACACTATTATACTTTGTATTAATCCATGTCAAAAACTCAAGTAATATGACAAAGTGTGATAGTGTGAATGCAATGTGTCACGAAAATGACAAGTATTATGAAAAAAGTTTGACATCCCATACGACTTCATCGTTTTTTGAAAAATTTCTAAACAATAATTCTTTTCATTCTATCAGGGTTGAATTTTATTTCATGTGTAATTGTTTATACTTTGTGTGATGGTGTGAACACAAACTGTCATGTTAAATTAGATTTTTTGACAGTCGCAACACAAAGTATTATGGAATACGTAAGACTTGTGAGATAGTGTAATCTAGCCTTAATGAACTTGTGCGCAAAAACAAAAAAGTAAAAAACACAAAAAAAGTATATACAAACATATTCACCCCTATCGTGAATAACAAGTGCATTTTTTGTTCCCATGAAATTTTCATTCTCCTCGTAGGGAAAAAAGCAATTGTGAATCTTATGTGAAAAATTTTTCACGCTATCAGTTCCAGTGAATGTAAAAAAGAAGAAAGATTAGAAAAAATTAAAAATCAATGACAATTCTGTTCAAAAATATACACATATATATTTTAAAGAAAATTTAGAATAATAAAGCAAAAAATGTAGTATTGGAGGAATAAATAGTTCGATTACAACGTTAGTTTTTTGCACTTTTTAAATTTTATGTTGTAAAATATTTCCAAAATTCTGCCACCACGTCTTTCGAAAGCTTCACAAATCTGCAGGCAATGAACCTGTTGCTCTGCATTTTGTTGACCAATATATCGGTTTGTGCCCTATTAACGAATCTACCCTTAAATATTCGATTTATAGGAGGTACTACTTACATACATGTTCTGTTCCCTCGCAAAAATAAAGTGAGAAAATCTAAGGGAAACGTGAACAAATTACAAGGGAAAAAACTTTTCACGATAATGGGAATTTTCTCCTGTGAACATTTTTCACGTTATTATTCTCCTTTGAATTACCTCTTGTTTCATGGGAGTTTTTCATGATCGCAAATATTTGAAATGGTGAAAAATTATTCACGATAGGGGTAATTATTAAAAATCAATCAAATTTAAAATTTAAAACACATTTTTAACGAATTATTTCTCAGCTTTTTATAGCGTTTAAATTGTTAATTCCTTTTTGTTGTGTATTTTTTTGATTAACCATCGCATTACCAAAGATTTGTATGTACATCGTTTACCAATACCCACCCGGGTGTTACTGCATGTTTATAAGCGACGAGAACAAGTTATCGTCTTACAACTTTTTTCGGTTTTTTTTATGAAGTTTTCGTCATACAAATTTTTTTCGGTTTTTTTTAACGAAAACAATTTGTTCTTTAAGTAAAAATTTCTTTTTAACTGAAGCAAATTTAAGAGACTTATTAAAGAAATAAATCCGAAATTGTCACCCGGGTGGTAATTAAATTAAAGTAATTAAAATGTTAAAAAAAGTGTGAGACTTAAATTTGAAGAAACGATTTTTTTGTGCGACTTTTTGTTTTAAAATGACTTTTTGTGCAACTCTTTCAAAATTTTCAACGGTAACCCTGCGTGAAAAAACGCACAAAAGATAGTTTTATAGAAATGAAGTCGCAGACGTTTGAGAAAATAAAAGTCGCATACCTTTTTTGTTGCTTTTTTTTTCATTTCCAGAAGCCTGTTTTATATTATTATTGTGTTTTTCCATGTGGCTGAAGATGATTGTTTAGTTCGCTTAATGCTTTAAACACATTCGAGACAGCAAGCTACCGACTTCAATATGTCAAAAATAGAATACATGTGTGCATATGGAAATGATTATTTTCACGACGACACGGATACATGGCTGCAGGTTGTTGTCTGTGCTTATTTTGTCGTTGTAGTCAAATTAAACTAATTTCTATTTTTGTCCACTACAAAACAGAAAAAGTGCTGCTAATATAAAAAAATATTTAAAAAATAAGTGCTTAAATTTTTTTTTTTTTTTTTTTGTTTAACGGAAAAGAATCGGCTTGAAACAAGAATATTAACTCGGCTCAACACCATATTGTTATTTATATAATTTTTTTTATATCCTTGAAAGAAGTTCTATAGGAAGATGTTTTTCGCGCCAACGCTTCTAGTTCAGGAGTTATAGGTCGTAAAAGTTTCAAAATACTTTATCCATATCTCTTTAGGTATAAAATGAATCTATAAAATATGGGAATCATTGGAAAATTCTTTAAAGTGTGTTCCACATGGCGTTTATGTAGGCTTGCCATTTCTATTTTGAGAAAAAGAGGACGCCAGCATAAAAAATGTAGGACATTTGTTCGAAAAAAGAGGACACTTTCTAAACAACTTAATATTAATAAAATTAACGACGGCACACAAAAACTTAATTTCGGTAATTCCATGTCAAGTCGACCAAGAGTGGGACTCGACCCCTTTCGATTTGAATGCAATTTGGCGAGAGGGTTTATTTGATCCCATAAAGAACACATATCAACGAAAAACAATTTTTTAATTTTTTTTTTCAAAAGTTATGTCATATTCAAATTGTCATAATATCGCCGAATAAGCCGAATGTGTTGAGTTTATTCTTTTAATATCTCGTAAAACTACTTTACATACGAAGATGATTTTTGTCAGTTTAAAGAGAATACTTGAGGCTACAATAAATATATTGAAAAAAATGTATATGCAATATATCAAATTTTAAAAATGGACTAAGTCAAAACCCATTTTTTTGCTGATTTTTTTTTTTATATAAAACTGTTTTTTAAAAATACTAAAACTTTGAGGGATGTGCTTTTTAAGATATGATATTTTTTTTCTTTCCAAAAAGAATCTTAAAATAAAATTTTAATATAATCATTTAGCAATAAGTATTTATTTGAACAGAAGTAACGACATTGATAAGGTTGCTTTTGCTTATTTGTTCCATTTTTTTGGAAGCTCCATTTTGGGCACATTCAAAGAAAAGTACTCTTTTTGTCACGTTACGTCCCCAAAAATTAAATCATACCTATCTTAAAAAAAACCCGAGCACCTAAATTTTTTTTTTTTATAATTTTTGTGAACTGTGATTTAAATCCAGGAACAAATTTACAATGAAGGTGTAAAAAGCCGGACAACCCCGGACACTTGATGAAAAAGAAGTAGGACTGCCCCGGATACCCAAAAAAAGAGGACGGTGTCCGGGGAAAAGAGGACGGATGGCAACCCTACGTTTATGGCACACCGATTAACCAATTAAGGGCCAATTTTATGTATTTATACTCCGTGGCTGACTTTTTTTTACAAAATTGGCTTTATCTTTAAATCATGACGATATAACAATAATTATTTAACCCTAAGATATTTGCTTAATAAAGTTTTTCTGAATTGCGGTTTTTCGGCGTTGCAGAACACTTATTATTTATGTACATATTACAATAATTCAATCAGCCCAATCATGAATAAAAATTTCCCGGGAATTTATTCCCTTTTCCTACTTTTACAATTGAGTTAACATAGGAAAAATGAGAGAAGGGAGAAAACTCCCGGGGAATTTTCATTCATAATTGGGATGAATATGTAAGAAGTACATAAATTATTACCAGATATATATTTTTAATCAAACTTTTAAATAAATTGACTAATTTTCCAAAATAAAATTTTTTTAAAGCTTAATAAATTTAAAATTTTATATGATGAAGTTACTAATAATATGGTATATAAAAGATTAAGTGTTCTTCCCTAAAGATATTATGTTTTAATAAATATGTATATTGACAAAATTTTAAGTTTTGTAGAAAAATCTTTCAAGAAATATTTATTTTTGAAATTGGTCCTTAACGGGCTAATAAATCGGAATTTTTTAAAGATCAAGTGAAGCAATTTCAAAGTAGTTTCTAATAATACCACTACTTCTTAGATCCAGTTTTTACCTAAAAAGTTATTGATATAGGGTACGTTCGTAAATGCAGTTGTTGGGTATAACTTGCGCAGAAGTAAAGTTTAATGTTCGTAAAAGCATCACTTGTAAGACTTGTTTTTATGCAGTAATGCCGCAGCTCTGCAGCAAACTTTGGCAATTATTGCTTCAGTTAATTTTCTGAAGCAATAACTTTTGAAAAAAATGAAATCGTGTAATCGTCATTTATAAGAAATTAAATTTGTCATCTTTATTGTAAAAAGCATTTTTATTATTATTTAATTTTTGCTTATTAAACTTTTGAAATTTCAAAAATTCAAACTTTGCACAGCTGTTGTGCAAAGTATCAGCAACACAACTGCAACTGGTTATCACATAGTTTTTATGCATTTACGTACGTACCCAAAGTGTTCTGAAACTTTTACGAACTATACCACGTGTGTTGAAGGAACAAATTTTCTTATTTTAAAAGCATTTTATATGTATTTTTTGTTTAATCTGCAGTTAAAATTATATTGTTTATTAGTTACAAAAACAACAAAATTAAAATATTTTAATTTTTTTTTAATAAATTCATTTGTTGATAATCTTAAATTAAGTTTGAATAAGAGTCTGCAATTATGCATGTTTTTCCATTTTATAAAAGAAAAAAAAAATGATAGTGGCACCACTGAAATATAAAGACATAGTAAACAAAAACAGCTGTTTGTATTTTTTCTATTGTAGCTGCCGTCTTCAACATAATTCAGTAGCTGACTACACGACTAAAATTTCAGCCAGCAGCATTTGTAGTATTGTGTTCGTGTAGCCTGCTGTGGTGAATGTGTTTAATGCATAAAGCTGTTTGCAAACACTGCAAAAAACCGCTTTGACTCCATGTCTTTGTTAAGCTATTTATACTTCAGTTCCCAGTCTTTCGAATGGTATCACCAAATATTACGTTTCTTGAAGGGACTTGCATTCATTGACTCGACGGCTAAAAATAATGGCTCCAATTAAGAATTACAGTAAAATGGAAGATATACACATATCAGGGTTCTATAACAAAAAAAAAAATTCGGTGTTGAAGGTATGCTTTGCATCGTCAAAATTTTGGAAGACATGTAATTTGCACCTTATCTCTTCTAGCACCTTCTAACTTGTTCTGGCCTTTCAAAATTTGGATTTCGTTTATTTATTTTTAAAGTTATTCACAGTAACTTTACTTATCAAAATAACTAATGCCTACAAAATCATAATAACCACATGGGATGAGTGTGCAAGGATACAGGACTATTTGCACAGATATGTGAACTGCGCAAATATATTAACAAATTCAGATGTGATAAAATTACTTTTAAGAAACCATATGTAAAAAGTTTTAAATTAAAAGTTTTTCAAAAAATTTAATTAAAAATTAGAAATACAAATACGATTGAAAAGTTACCAAAAAAAATTGCAAATGTTTGCATGTGTGCCAGATATAAGATTGGAAATGTTACTGAAAAATTACTTGTAAACGATAAGAAATACGACTTTGAAATGAGTCCAAACTGTCTATATGATGATGAAGAAGAGCCGTAAGAAGATTACTATTTTCTGCCCACAAAATGATATTTTATGTATACGAAATGAGTTCCTTAATGATGTAGATAGAGTCTAATAAAAAGTTAATATCTAAAAAATTTTTTAATGAAATGTTGACTGGGTTACTATTTGTATGTGTGTTGCGTTAAATTAAAAGGTATTTGTGTATTGTGAAAGATATACTTTTTATGAACAAACGAGTTTGTTCTCCACCCTGTGAGAGAATATTCAGATCACTCCCATCTGAATTCATAATTGTGCACTTGAATGAATTCCCTTAGAAATGGGGTGCATGTCCATGTAATAGTTTCTGCGTGTATGTTGTGTGTGAAGAAACAATATGTGTGAATGCAATGTATTGTTTAATTATTCCATTGGCTTTTATTTGGTAGCTGTGTTTTTATGCTGCATTTTAATGAATTGTAATTTAACTTCTTTTTGTGTTATCGCCTCACAATATTCGATTTACCAATTAATTAAAAAGCCATAAATTGTTGGACTTAAATTATGAACATTTTATGGAAAAAAAAGAAAAATATATACAAAAAAGCTTGATCGCTTTCCCAGATATAAATCTAAAAAATGTCACCAGAGTTTTCACCAGTTGCCAGTATACGGGTAGCGTGTATTCTACTTCTGAACACTTTTTAAACGTCAATGTTTCAAACTCAAAAAAGAGGAAACTTGATATTTTTTATTTAATTAAGCTGTTATGAACTTTTTATAATGGATTCATCGACAATTATTGGGAACTTATTAGTTGGTTTAATGTAAATGAAATCTTTTAATTAATTTTTATTCAATTGGGAGAAAGTGAAATAAAATTAATAGATACATATTTCCGCTTAATTGAGTTTCTCAAAATGCACGACTTTTGACGCAATAAAACGGAAACTCAATTAAACAGTACTCGGTTAATTGAATCGCCGCACAGTACTTTGTTCCATATACAAAGATATGGTTAAACAATGTTGTTCCAATGTTTAAAAAATTATTTTAATAAAATTTTACAAGAAAAATTAAACTTAATTCATGTATGTATGTACTAGGATAAAAAATATTAAAAATTTATTTTAAAGAAATACCACAATTTTTAAGTTAGAATTTGGTAAAAAAGACATTCTTTTTGATATGAGCCCATGGTATGAGCACTAGGTGTTGTTGTACAACAATACAACAAAAACAGGCAAATTTGTTTGTGTAATAAACTCCGTGCTGTCAAAAATTATGTGCAACAATGTTGCCATTGTTTGTCTTTTCCGACAACATTTGGTCGGATGATTTTCGCTTGGTAGGATGGTAGGCTAAACCTTAGGGCAATGTTACACGTTTAATAAATACATATATAACAAAATCGAAAAAACTAAAGATTAAAGCTATTTAAAGATATTAAGTGGTCATTTTAAATGCTTAAGGATCATAGAAATCAATATACGTATAAACATTGCATAATGAGAATGAAAATATTGAAGTCTAAGTGGAATGCTATTTCTGAAAGGGCGAATAGAAACAGAAAGCTAAACATTACGAAGTAGGAATTCTGAAACAATTTCGTTATTAAACAAATTGTGCATTAAGGCGAAATTTAATTTATCATATTACTATGTTTATCATTCTATGTGAATTTTTTTTTTTAATATTCATCGAAGATTCCATAAAGTATATATATTCTGGGTCTTCTAAGTCGATTTAGCCGTTTGGGTTACAAATTGTTTCTAGTTCTTCAAAGATGTTTTTTTATTAGAAAAAGAGTTAAGCTCCCAAATGTGAAACTACCCCCCTAAAAACTAACATAAATTTGTAGCGGAATGCACTGATTGTCATTAAATTTCAACAAAAACCTTTTTATGACACCAAATATGGTGAAGGTCTGTCCATAATTTACCTACGGCTCCATGATAACTCAAAATTTAAAAATTTTCAGTAGAAGCAACACAAATTTTAATTTTATATTAAAGGTATATAAAAAATAAGTTTTAAACTAACAGCTATAACTGGTAGTTAATTATAGCTGAACTTGCTTAAATGTATCAAAAATAGAAAACTGGTCGAGTCCAAAGGATTTTGGTGATTAAGTTTGATCGAATAGAAAATTTTCAGTGGCAACGCTGATCTGAAACAAATAAACGAAATATATTATGAAAAAATTACTAAAAGATTCATACTTAAAATTTTAATTTTTTTGAATTAAAAACAATTGTTTTTCCACTTTTTTTCACTACAAGTCCTTTGGAAGTTTAAAGAAAGTGGCGCACAAGCGCATATCAAAAATATACGCATTTTTCAAACGTACACACGACGTGGTCACATACACAATTATTTCTGTTTTTATTTATTATTAAAAAAAACTGTTAGCACAACTAAAGACGCACATATAAAAACCACATACGATTTATTTTTTGCAAATATTTTAATTGTTATGCACAATTTTCATTTAAAAACCGCACAAAAATGATTTTTTTAAAATTGTTTTTCAAGAATGTAAGCATAAACAAAAAAAACCACAGTTAAGCAAAAAATTACCAGATGCCGTAGTGATGCCACCTTGTAGTAATTTCACCATGATATGAGCCCACACTTTATTTAACCCTTTCGGTACGAGTGGTACACATAAGTACCACCAAAGTTTAAACATTCTGTTGGGGCTAGTATCGTTACCTAGCCTTTTAGAAGTATTTTTTTTTAATTTAAACTAAAGGAAACACGGTAGGTTTCAAATTCAAATTAAACAACTTTATTAGGCTTCTTGCCTTAGTGAAGTTAAAGATTATACTTAATAACTAACAAACAAAACGGTTTGTAGTAAGCAAACAAATTCATAAAGCAAACTACAAACTCAAGAGCAAAGTATATACAAAATTCATGAAGTTAAAGAGAATTGGAAAATTCTAAAGAGTGCTCTACACTCAGAGAAAAAAATACAAATTTAATAGAATTAAAAATTAAATAAAATCAAAATTTAAACAAATTTAAAATTAAAGCAAACTAAATTTAAACAAAAAATAATAAAAACCAAAGAAAATAAAAAATTAGAGAAAATTAGCAAAATAAATGAAAATTAGAAAAATGAATATAAAATAAACTGAAGTCGCTTCAACATGCTCCCCCCGAAGAGTGGCAAAAGCACCCCTTTCACACCCAGGATTCGATCCAGCCATAGGTAGATGCTTGGGAGATTGGTACGTCAAGGTCTGGCTGCGTTGTTGAATTCAAGACCACTCTTTTTACAGCCCCTAGGGATGCTTGCTTGGAGGTACAGAAGGGTTCTTCAAGATGAAGTTTCTTGGCCACGGCCGCCAACTGGGTGCCATCTAGTTGACATATTGTGGCTTGTAGTGTTTAGCGAGGGCATCTTTTGACTTGCGGGTGTAGCAGAGTGTAGTAAAAGGCATTGCAGGCCACCCAGTTGACCAAAACTGCACATCCTTTGGTTAAGGTACAATGGTCTCGAAAGTGATTGTAGGCCAGGCAATACATGCAGTATTGCAGAGGGTGGTTAAGTTGGAAAATATGGCATCGTGGTCGCTTCTTCATCTGTATTTTTAGCAAAAGAAAAGAAAGAAGTATATACAGTGTTAAAAAATACCTAATGCGACTGAGTTTTCTAATTTTCTATTTTTGTTGAGGAATTTGGTAGACTATTTGGTAGGTTGTGGTGGGCGTGCACTCACAGTGTGGTTTGTCGGTAGCAAACATAGTTTTACAACTGGGCGTAAAATTAAACCCTTTTTGGTGATTACTTCAGCAACTCTTACTCTGCTGTCTCGACCATAGATGACGCTGTTAACGCGACCTAAGAGCCACTCGGTAGGTGGGAGTAAGTCTTCTTTGACTATGACAATATCATTTGGTTTTAAGTTGTCGCGTTCTTTCTGCCACTTAAAACGGCGCTGAAGCTCGGTTATATATTCAGATTTCCACCGTCGAGCGAAAATATGTTGTAGCGCCTTTAATCTTTCCCAACGTTTTATAAACGGCACGTCTTCGAGCGGAGGTTCAGCAGGTGCTTCTGGCAGTGCTGTAATTGGAGCCCCTCTGAGTAAGTGTCCTGGGGTCAGTGGTAGAACCTCACCCGGGTTTTCTGTAAGAGGCGATAGAGGTCGCGAATTTAAAATGGCTTCGATGCGAACTAGAAGCGTGCTGAATTCTTCGAAGGTGAGAGACAGGTTGCTGGTAATTTTCTTCAGGTGAGACTTCATGCTCTTGACTGCGGCCTCCCAGAGGCCACCCATATGAGGTGCATATGGCGGTATAAAAGACCAGGTAACGCCCAAGGTGGAGTACTTTTCGACCAAAGTCTTTTCAATAGATTTCAAAAACTCGTTGTGGCCTTTAAGTATAGCATAGCTTGCACCGACGAAATTTCGACCGTTGTCGGAAAACATGGTTTTGGGGAGTCCTCTGCGCCCGGTAAAGCGGTGCAAGCAGGCTAAAAAGGCATCGGCTGAGAGGTCTGAACAGACCTCTAAATGGACGGCTCTGGTAGAAAAACAGACGAACACAGCAGCGTAACCTTTGAGAATCTTCGCATTTCTCAACGTCGAGGACTTAATATTAAAGGGACCAGCGAAATCGACTCCGGTATATGTGAAGGGCAGGGAAAAGTTCACACGTTCTGGGGGGAGTGCGGCCATGATTTGGTGCTGGACCTTATGCTTGTAAATCGTACAAGCCTTGCACTCTCTGATGCATTTTCGAACAAGATTTTTCAATCGAGGGATGTAGAACCCCTGGCGAATCGCACGTAGCATTATATGGTGCTCAGAGTGGAGCATAATACGATGCGTGAAACTAACTAAAAGCCTCGCGAAATGAGACCCTTCTGGCACAATAACTGGATGACGTTCCTCGTAGCTTAAACCTGCATTAATAAGCCTGCCACCAACTCGTAAAAGGTCGTCCTTATCAATAAAAGGATTCAAGTTGAGCAGTCTGCTTTTGCGGCTTAACGGTATCTTTTCCTTCAGACAATCGTATTCACGGTAAAAATATCTCTTTTGAGCGAGCGAGAGGAGCCGAGTCTTCATTGAGCTAATTTCTTGAGCGGTAATAAACTTTTCGGTGGAGAACGGTTTCTTAAGAACTCGGTTGACAAATCTAAGTCGATAGCAAAGAATTCGCAACGCCCTTGGAAAAGATGAAAATTCTTCAAGTATATCTATGCAATTTACGTCAAGATGAAAGTTGATTATAAACTTCTTTGTCTCTAAGTCGACTGGGTCAAATGTACGAGGTACTGGCCACAAGGGTGTGGGAAGTTGTAGCCAGGTGGGGCCATGCCACCAGAGTTGATTGTCTGCAAGCTCCTGCGGGGAGCAGCCTCGAGTGCCCATATCTGCAGGATTTTCTTCAGTTTTTACGTGTTTCCAGTGTTGAGTGCTGGCGATGCTGATGATCTGAGTCACACGATTTGCGACAAAAGTTTTCAACGTGTAGGGAGGTTTTTGCAACCAACCCAGTACTATGGACGAGTCTGTCCACACAAATAGTTCATAGGGGAACTGACAATCCGTGACTACGCTACGGATGAGCTTAGCCAACAATAAAGCTCCACACAATTCGAGTTTCGGAACGGTAGTCCGCTTGATCGGAGCAACTTTCGTTTTTGCTACCAGCAAATGGCTATTTATTTGGCCTTCTGAGTTTTCTGTTCGAATGTATACCGAACCACAATATGCCTTCTCTGAGGCATCACAGAAGCCATGTATTTGGATCTTGTATCCTGGGGAAAAATCTACCCATCTAGGTATCTTAATGGTCGAAATAAATGGCAAGTTTTTCAGAAATGAGTTCCATTTTACATGTATGTGTGGAGGTACCCCTTCGTCCCAATCAGACTTTTCTTCCCACACTTCCTGCATCAAAGTCTTAGCATTAATAACGACTGGGCCTAACCAACCTAGAGGGTCAAATAATCTTGCAATTACCGACAAGATTTTTCGTTTTGTAGCGGATGGGGTAATTTCAATCGGCTCTACAGCATAGTAAAATATATCCGCCAACGCATTCCAGCGAATTCCCAATGTTTTTAAAGAGCTGGAGTCATCAAACTTCAAGAAATCTTCGTCTAGAAGATCCTCCCGGGGCAAACTTTCGAGTAGAAACTGATGATTTGCTGTCATCTTTTTAAGGGGAAAGCCACCAGATTTCAAAGCTGTAATGAGCTCCACTTGCTTCTGCTTGGCCTCTTTAAGCGTGTGTCCCCCGGACAATATGTCATCAACGTAGACCTCGTTCTTCAGTATAACAGATGCTTTAGGATACAGGTGTCTGCAATCATGACCTAACTCAAGTAGAGTCCTAATCGCCAAAAAGGGGGCGCAGTTCACGCCGAACGTAACAGTTTTAAGCTGAAATGAAGTCACGCATCCCTCAGGATTTTTGCGAAACAATATCTGTTGATATGGGCGATCTGCTTCATGCATCAAAATCTGCCTATACATTTTCTGGATGTCTCCAGTGAATACGTACTTATAATTTCGCCATCGTAAAACAAGTTGCATCAAATCCGTCTGAAGCGTTGGGCCCTGGTAAAGCACATCATTTAATGAAAACCCGCTTCCGGTTTTCTTTGAGGCGTTAAAGACCACTCGCACCTTTGTGGTTTTACTTTCGGGCTTGATTACCGCGTGGTGGGGTAGAAAAAATGAAGAAACCCTTTCTGCTTTAGGTTCAAAATGTACAACTGGTTCCATGTGATCCAAGTCCAAATATTCTTGGAGAACTTCAGCGTACTGCGCTTTCAAATCTGGGGTCTTATCGAGCATTTTCTCCATTCTATGGTACTGCGCAAGAGCCATATTACGGGAGGGGCCTAAAAAAATCTCTTTAGGAAATTGTTCCCTGAACGGCAGTCGAACTACGTAACGTCCATCAGACTGTCGAATTGTGGTACGTTTGAAATAATTTTCACAGTAAATGTCACTTTCAGCTTGAAAATCGGTTTTTTCAGCCTCTTCTATTTCCCAAAACTTTTTTAATTGCTCATGAAGGGCCACATCGCCGCAGGGCGAGACAAAAGTATGGAATGATTGAACTCTAGTTTCTGGCTCAGGGCCTAGCAAATACCAGCCAAAGTGAGACTCTCGGGCTTCAAGATTGTTCCCGATATTCATTTTTACGCCGCTCAAGTTTATAAAAGGCAGGTAATCACTACCAATAATCATTTCAATTGCAGCAGGTTTGTAGAAATAGGGATCTGCAAGCTCCAAACCTTTTATATCGTTTACCGTTTGTATTGGGATCGGCCGTGAAGGCATAAAATGTGCCAATGTTGGTACCACAATCGCTCGGATTTTAATTTTAAAATCGGATATTCGAGACTTAACTGTGACATAACACCTTCCCTTCGAACTTCCTACCACCGTATCACCGAACCCTGATATTTCGCTATGATGGCGTTCTAAGGGGATCGCTAAATTCTGTTGAACACGCTTTAGGATAAAACTCCTAGTCGACCCTGTATCAATTAATGAGCGAACAGTGAATTTTTCGCCTAAATGCTCTACATGAACCAAAGCTGTAGGTAAAATTGTAGTTCCGCTGTGTTGAGATAAATTAACCTGTATTGACTCCATCGCATTTGCGCCCGAGGTGGCCGATCGTCCCGATTGAGAACTGGATAGCCTGCTGCTGTTCTGTGTGCCCGACCCTGAAGGCCTTTCGTCGCCTTGAAACTGCTGATGAGTTGACGCCCTTTGAGTGGGGACCTTTCTCGCTTTTTCTTCCTCAATATGCAACAGGGTGTGATGCCTTTGATTGCATCTGTTGCAGCTACTGGTGCTCTGACATTTCGTCTTGAAATGACTGGGTGAAAAACAATTCGCGCAAAATTTATTCGCATATACATATTTGATTCTATCACTGACTGACAAACCCTTAAAATATTTGCAGAATCGTAATGGATGATTCTGTCGGCATTTCTTGCAGCTAAATTTACCTTTATCAGTTTCAGCATCAGAATAGAAAACTTGAGATTTGGAGGTATTATTGTCTCGGCTGGGCGGCTTCCTCAAATTTGTAAAAGTTTCTAAAGTTTCAATTCGCTCAGACAAGAATTTGTTAAGTTGTTGCCAAGTAGGCAATTCCTTATGGTTAGTCAGAGAATCTTCCCACGCACGCGAAGTTTCTTCAGGGAGTTTTGAAGTGCAAATATGCATGAGAAAGGGGTCATTATCAGCTACTTCAACTTGAAACGAACTAATAATCGACAAACCATCGCTGACCGTATTTTGAAGTTGCCTTAAAAATTTCAAAGTTTCATTCTGAGGGGCCTGGATGCCATAAATTTTCCTAATTTGATTGTTAATTAAAATTCGCTTATTTTCGTAGCGATTTTTCAAAGCCTGCCAAGCTAGCTCAAAATTAGCATCTACCAAATCATAATCTTTTATGAGCTGGTAGGCCTCCCCCCTCGTCTTGCCAAGTAAATAATACAGTTTATGCGCTGGCGCCACTGAAGGCTCGTTTCCAACCACTGCCCTAAACATATCCCTAAATGCTGGCCATTTGTCGAAACCCCCTTCAAACGTTTGGATTTCAACCGCAGGTAACTTTAGAGATGATTGTCGTATTGTTGTTTCTGCTGCTTTTTGTTGCGGAGCCTTAGCCTTCAATAAGTCCATTATTTTAGCCTTTAGCATCTGGTATTGTTCACAGGCATCCTCATATTTCAGAGTAATTTCATCCGGAAAATCTTCTTCTTCCTTCACTCTTTCATAGCCTCTGATGAATTCTTCAACTGTTGCTATCATCTTCAGCCATCTTCTTTCAAGTTCAGACTGTTTTACCTCTAGAAGTGAAATCGTCAAACATTCTGAAGAAATCTTTTCAAAAGTAGAGCAGAAATTCACTACTTGTCGAATTTCGTATTTACATGCTCTTTCCGATACCATTTTTTAAAATTTTTGCTCAAAGCCTTAAAATATTTTACCCCTCAACGATTTCTCAAAATGAAATGAAAAAATTTACAAAAAATAATCGTGAAGAAATTCAACCTTATTCAAAGGTATATTAAAATTATTCGCGACGAATGAAAGCGATGCAGAATGTTTAAAAAACAGCTTTAAATTTCACCAAAAAATTTTCAAAAATATTCGCCTCAAAACTGCCAAAAAAATTTCCCAAGCTGTTTATATTTCAACGTAAAATCAAATTAATTTTCTTAAAACTTTTATTTGTTAAAATTTTTTTTCTCTACCACCATAAAATTATTTTCAATATTCAGCAACAAATCAATTTTACTCAGATTTCGTAAAATTTATTAAAAAATCTACTCATCAAAATTCCCAATATAATTATTATAATTGTGCTTTAAATTAAATTTTTCAAAAATTACGCACTCTTTTCTCCAAACAATTTTTCAAAAATAATCGAACAAACTTCACAAAAAATTTCGAACGGGTTGTTCATAAGCATTAAATTTCCATTAAATAATGCTTTAAACATAGGGCCTCTGTGTAAATTTTCTATTAAAAAACACCTATTTTCGGTTCACCCTTTTTATTCCAAAATTTAGTAAACTTGATGTATATTTGCATTCAATATTAATGCTATTTTTCAAAATGTGCGCACCACTTGAAGGGCCACCCTTTAAATTCTCCTTAAAAAATTAGCGCTTTTCGAAACACCCTTTATTTTCAACTTTAGTAAGACTCGTTGTCACTGTGCATCCAAGTATACTGATGCTTACAAAAATTTTGTGTACCACTTGAAAGGTCACCGTGTAAATTTTTCATAAAAAAAATACTTCTCTATTATTTTTTAAATGACTATGCCAAACACTGTTTTCCTTCTGATTTTAATATCCCCGTACCAAATTCTTCATCAAAAAATATAAGATTAGCTGAATTCCACAAACTCACCGTTTGCCCGCAAAAAATTCCGTACTGGGAACCCTCGTTTATTTGCTGTAGCTTTGAGACAGCCTCTTCTTGTTGTGTTTTTGTTGTGGTGCTTTATGTTGTCTTGTTATGCTTCTGTTTTTTTTTTCACTTTTAAACCACTTTAATTTTATTGTTACAGTAGACGCTCACAAATTAGAGCTTTCAGTAATTCGAACGTCCAGAAATTAGAATCAGTGTTTGCAATACATTAAACGCTCTAAAATTCGAATTTATAGTTCTAATTTCAGAGCGTTTTATTTTTTTGTTATTTGAACACAAGAAATCCGCAATTTATTTTTATTCTGTTTGAACATGTTAAACTAAAAAGGGGAATTACCAAATTTTAGATGTGTTTCCTTATTTGTTGTTTTTTTTTTTTTGTCGCATTTATATATATTTGTGGCTAGTTTATTTATGAAATTCGAAACATGTGTACATATTTTGGAAGTCTCTATTAAAAAGAAATAAAAGAAGGTCAAAATATAAGAAAAGCTTGACAAAGGGTTTGAAGGGAATATTAATGTTACGACATCTTCAATCAGCTATATCAAATCACATAGAACAGCAATATTAAATGCTGTTTTCAACACATATCAGGAAGCAAGCAATAAATCTTTGCATAGCGCTGAATACCCAAATATGGTAAGTCGTCTGTATGAGTGGTTTTAAGAGAAAGCTAAAAAAATATTTAGAGAGGAATATCCCTATAAAGATGAAAATGCATTCCGTGGAAGCAATGGATAGTTTTCCAAATATAAGAAACGACACGATATTTTTAATTTTAAAAAATACATTTAATGTCAATCAAATAAAATTGAATTAAAAAAAATTTAAGTAATATTTATTTTTTATTCGAAATAAAAACGTCCAGTAATTAGAATAATTCAGAAATTAGAATTGCCTCAAAAACAAAGCGGTTCTAATTTGCGAGCGTCTACTGTAAAATTATTTTCTCTGAAGAAATTCAGTGCTTTTTTATTTATAATTTTTCTTTAGTTGTTACTATTCAATTGCACCTTCTGAATATCTTCTTCTTTTTTTTCCTTTTGTCTTATATTTTTTTCCAAATATCCTTTTTAAAACACTATAACTTTTTCCTGCAGAAATTCGGTGTTTTTTCTATTGTTTTCGTTTTTCATACACTCGTTTCCTTTTTTTTTCAATAACACTTGTTTCAATTTATTCTTATTTAAATGCGTTTATTTATTTTTTATTAAAATCTTTTTTATTTAAATTTTTTCCACACAATTTACTATTTTTCTCTTAGCTTTTCTAGCGAGTTGAACAACGACTATCAAATTGTTCGTAAAGAATTAGTTGTACATGAAAGTTGTAGAAACTGACGGAATTGAAACAATTAGTAATAAGTGTGACGAGTATGGCATTTATGTTTAACAGCAAAGCGCATGTAAATAAAAAAAACTCCGTTGCTTTTCCTTATTTACCAGTGTTGGTATTTTTTTTAAAAGTGTTGGCACGTTAGGGATTTTCTGTATCAGTGATGGCACTTTTTTTAAATTTTAAGGTTATGTTCGATTACTTGTTGGATTTGATTATGCAGTAATCTTAATTAATTTTTTTGCACTTTTTTTAATAAAAATCACACAATCGCACTAAATATAATTAAAACACTGCACTTACCCAATCTAATCCTTTTGTTGATAATCAATGTTTACCTTTCTGATTTTCCCTCTCGAAAATCACTCGTCTGGTAGACTCTTCTTCCTTCTTGGAATGTTTAGCGCAATTGGGAACTTTTTTTCCTTTTGATGGAACCAAATGTACGGGATACACCTCAGATTTATTTTTTAGTAGCCCTCTTGACTACTGTTGATGTCGTAGTTGTTGCGGTAGAACAACTTTTGATGAAATTTGCCGCAGTTGTTACGGTAGAACAACTGTTGTTGGCATTCAGTGGACAGGTTTGCCACTGGTAATTCCAATCCTAGCTCCTCTAGGATTTATCGAAGGACCAAATGTTGGGGCTAGTATCGTTACCTAGCCTTTTAGAAGTATTTTTTTTTAATTTAAACTAAAGGAAACACGGTAGGTTTCAAATTCAAATTAAACAACTTTATTAGGCTTCTTGCCTTAGTGAAGTTAAAGATTATACTTAATAACTAACAAACAAAACGGTTTGTAGTAAGCAAACAAATTCATAAAGCAAACTACAAACTCAAGAGCAAAGTATATACAAAATTCATGAAGTTAAAGAGAATTGGAAAATTCTAAAGAGTGCTCTACACTCAGAGAAAAAAATACAAATTTAATAGAATTAAAAATTAAATAAAATCAAAATTTAAACAAATTTAAAATTAAAGCAAACTAAATTTAAACAAAAAATAATAAAAACCAAAGAAAATAAAAAATTAGAGAAAATTAGCAAAATAAATGAAAATTAGAAAAATGAATATAAAATAAACTGAAGTCGCTTCAACACATTCCTAAAAGTTGAAATTCTCATTTTCTTTGGTTTACAAACAAACCATTTCGTTTTATCAAAGGTTTTCTTTGCTATAAAATGGTATCTTTTGAATCTCATTGTTAACATGTGCTCAATGCATGGATATTGTTGGCAGAGTCTTACGTAAACCACATTAATTGATGAATTTTTTTAGATTTCACGATATTAAAAAGGAATATGTTTGGACATATTTGGACTAAAAAAATAAAGTTCGGTTTATTTTTTTTAATTTACAACTGGTAAGTGCATTTTACATTTTCTTTTGTATGTATTTAAAAAAAAATTTTTGGATGGTACATATTTGTACCACCAGTCCAAGGGCTTATCAGTCCCCCAGCAGTCCCCTTGTGGCAACCCTGCCACATTTCCCTAACTGTCGATCTATTTGAGACATATCTAACACAATAATTACAAAAATGATAATATATCAATGCAATTAGAGAGCCGTCCCGAAAGGGTTAAAGTATGTTTAGTAATGCTCTGGATGAATCTAAAAAAAGTGTTGCCGTAACTAAAAAAAAGGAAAAAGAATTTTGATGGACAAATAAAAACTGAGTGAATACTTTTTTCAATTTTCTCTGCCGTTTAATATACCAAGTGTCCGCCATTAAGAATAAAAAGAGAAACTTACCACATTTAAGTTTTAACTTAGAGATATATGATCTTTTTTAGAGGACCAAAACGTATTTATTACTTTTTATAAATTAGTACTTTAGATTAAAAGCTATAAGTATTTTTCTGTACGATAAAATTATTCTATTTTCTTTGTACTGTGTTTAAAAATCAACGTTCTAAACAAATTAACTTCAAGAAACTCTCTACCGTTATTAGACATTATTATATAGACGTAAAAAAATGCAGGTTGTTTTTGCAAAAAATATGAAAATCTTCAATATTAACTTTAAATTTTAAAAAAAAACTGAGTGCACCGTTTTTTCAGTTTTTCTAAAGAATATATCGTTAGCTAAAATGCAAAAAGACGTAACTAACAAAAAATTCAAAATCGTGTTTTTGATTGGTTATTATGAATGCCATTGAACTACATGTCTTGACAAAGTCTTACGCTTCTGCGATCAAAAATTACGCTTTTATTAGCAAAAAGCAAAAGGACGTAACTACAAGAGTAATTATTTTATAAATGAAAAATTACGTAATTACCCATTTTTTTTAACAAAATATAATGAAATGGTTTCCATTTAATAATTTTTGAAGAATTCCATGGATGACTTAGCAATGCATTTTTCCTGACATGTTTGTAGTTTTCATTTTATTAAGTTTTTTGCTTCTCCTGTAAAATTATATTTTTGTTAGTTACGTCTTTTTGCATTTTAGCTAACGATATGCTCCATTGCCCTTACTATTGATGTAAAGAAAAAGATTGACCACATTTTGAGTTTAAGTGTCATTTTTTGTGCTTTTTCCGGAATACCAAATTGTACTTGTTTTTTATATTTTTGTATGAAATATTTTAATTATGAAATATTTAAATTGTTTGTATCTTTGTATCTTGTTTGTATTTTAACATTATATTTAGATAGAATTGGTAATTTTCAACATAAAAAGTGTTGCCAAATTAAATATTTTTAATAAAAGATTTTATATAGGAGGTACATGAATCCTTTGACGGAATTTTTTCAAAACTTTAAATTTTGTTTATTATTATCATATTAGTCTGGGTCAACTCCTTCTATTTTTGCACAATTTTGTTCTACATCAAAGTATTGTGCGCTGACCCAACTAAAACAAAAATTACTTAATTTAGCAGGATGTGCAATAAAGCGAAACACCCATGTGTAGATGGTAAATAAAACTCATTTCTTTATTTATTTTATACGTATAAAATTTATTTATATAACAGAAACATAAACCGAGACTTTCTTGCCACAAAATAATTTGTTTAACGTTTGCGAAGCAAAAACACATTAAGTGCCTCGGCAGTCTAGCTGGTAGTGAGCTAGTCTATCAGCGCCGAGGTTACGGGTTCGATTCCCGCCTGAGACTCTGGTTTCTTTTCTGCAGACAAGCCAAGAGCTTCGCGGGATTAGCTTAGGGAATTAAAAAAAAAAAAGTAGACATTTGCTCTTGATTTTCGCAATGCGGTCTTATTTTGCGAAATAATTAAGCGGATACGCAATTAAACGGAACTCAACTAAACGGGTATTTTTACATAGACAGTTATACTGAATGATTTCGTTTCATGATTTTTAGTGCAATAAAACGGGAAACTCAATTAAGCGGGGCTTAATTAACCGAAAACACCTGTATATTTTATAATAAAGCTTAAACTTTCTTTAATTTCAAAAGGGATGGCATAATCCATCAAATTACAAGAAAACAAAAACTTTAATTAATTTTTGTTTAAACTATGATAAAGTTTATATATGATACAACTGAGCGAGCCCATTAAGTTTTTAACATGTGGGCATTTCCTGGGGTCACGAACGTACCCTAGCATTTTTTTGCGATTCGATAGCAAAGCCAGTGCAAAAAATGGATTTCAACGAGCTTAAGTTTTCATTATGATAGTTATAAACATGTGGTCACGAACTTACGCAAAATAGTAGTCAACTTTGGCTGACAGCAGTTAAATGTAAAAATCTGCAAAATGGAACGGAATATTCAAGAGGAAATAATTTATTTTAAAAGTGTATTAATGTAGGTCTCTATCCAGTATTTACACAATTAAGTATCTATTTTGGATTTTGTTTAATTTTTTGTAAAATTTCCTTAACTTAATACACAATTTACAAGCGATTGTAATAAAAAGTTTATGAAAATAGAGTGCAAATATGACATATTTTTGCATGTAAAATAATTATATAAAAATGTCTTTAGAAGTAGAAAATATAAGAAAATATAAAATTTTCCAGTTTCCAGCCAAATTTTCTCAAGTAAAACAGCTGAGATATCCTATGAAACCATTCTTTTATAAAAACAAAGACTTTTTTTTATAATAATAAACAATAAAAGACGATTACTATCAACATTTTATTTTTCCATCCTGGTTGCCCATTCTGAGGAAATGCCCATATTTATAAAATTTTACAGCAAACATTTTAGATGTCAATTTATTGGTCTATACATCAGTAATCCGAAAGACCTTCTTCCGATCAATGTGTTATCAGGTACCCAAATTTCTGTTATTTTCGCAATCTCGATTTAAGATATTTCATATTCTAAGGTAAACTTTGATGTCGTTGAGCACCTGCTACAGCAGTAACAGCCAGCGATTATTAAGCAATTAGCAGCCCGTTTTTATCGCAGATTTCTGGCTGCAGAACAGTATTTTTAAAAGGCAGGCGAAAAGGAACTTTATAGCTCAATTACTTTTCCATCTCTATACAATTCATGGATGGTGCAGAAGGGTGTATATGGACAAACAATCCATCCCCAGAGGCTTGATTTAAAGAGCTGCGTCCAGATATTTGCAATTTTAAGATGTTGTTATTTCAGTTCAATTAAATTTTAAAAGCAAACAGTTTTTAATCTTGTTCTTTCCAGGAAAGAATTCTTATTCCGATTTAGGGGGTTAATACCGAATCCACAAGTGTTACAGTGGCTGAGTATCTGGATGCGTTGTGATATTTTATTCAATGACTATCAGTGATGGTAAGCGCCATATGATATACAAACGCAATAGTTTGAAATATAGTTTTGTTGTCAAATTAATTCAACAGAACATTAGTTATCGTGTTTTACAACAATGAGAATAATAATCGAGATTGTGGTGCACCCCGCTGAACAATCGCTGACTCTAAGGCTACAATAGTAATATGAAGGGCTACGAAATTTTATCTGGAATAGGCTGCTGCGTATCTGTGGGCAGAACTACAGTGTCATGCCTTTACACATAGAAAGACATAAAAGGAGGGAATACAATGCGTCTACTTTGGCCCCATGCGTGAAATACAGGGTATATTCGTAAATGCATCACCGCGCTGCATCAGAAAAGCAAACTTTTTTAGTGTCCACAAAAAAGCAGCGGCCCACACATGATAGTTTTATTCCATACGCGGTCGAATATAGATGATGTAAATAGTAAGCAGATCAGATTGAGTAAAGTATATCTTACATCGTTTTAAAAACCAAGGCACTTGGATACTTCTTTCGACACCTTGAATGTTTGTTCTGACCATCGGACTCATGCCCTGAACATCAAGAGATTCTGATTCGGGCAACATTAGGTTTTTTGGAAATTAAAATTGACCGTATTCGCATTCGAGTAGATAGGGTTGGAAGTTTGACAAGGAAGTCATTAAAAAAAAATAAGAAATAGAGTAGGAGAAAAAACGAAACTTTGCGGCTCCCCTGAATGAACTCGTTTGACGAAACCCTATCTATAACAACTCGTATAGTGAATTCCCTGAGAAAGCTCGATATAAATCGGGAGAAATTATTACCGACACCAAATGCAACAAGTCTTGACAAAAGTGCGCCTTGCCAGACTCTGCTCCCAGAGAAAAAACATGTTTAAATATGGTCACCTCCAACAAAACTATTTTTAAAGAAAATTTTAAACATATTATGATTAATTTAACGATATTATTGTCACCGACAACCATATTATGGTTAAATTGTTCTTTCATCAAGAAGTCACAACCATATTATGGTTGCCTCGGAACATGTTATTTTATTATTTTATTATTAGCAATTACCTTACTTTCGCCATAATGGTGAATTGAATGGCACCATTTTTCCGATAACGTTCTTAACCCTGGTTCTTATACCCGGATACAGGTGTGGCCAGTATGTATCTCATAGTAATGTACCTCCTAAGCCGCTTAAGAATTTTTGCTGAAACTCCAGATCTAGGAAGATAATGTTAATCTGCGACGATTCGTACTATCCTTGGTCAAGGCATTAAGGGGCTATGAGCCTCTAAAGTCGACACCCCCAAGAACGTTTACCCAAGTGCAGGTGTACTTGGTGTAATATTAATGCAAATTTCTAAATTGACAGCATAATCAAAGAATGTCTTTTTTCTTTAAGAAAGAAAAGGATATTTCATTACCCAACAATCAAATTTGAGTTTAACGAATGTGAAAATAAGCTACGGACTCCAACAATTTAGAATGACTATATGAGAAACCCTGCATATCTCTTGTGCAGCACAGTGTTTATTGATTGCTGCAAACGAAGTCTATTTTTATATACTCCACCACTTGTGATAAAGGAGAGTTTATCATGCCGTGTAAAACTTTATTAATAATATATATATACATATATATTTTGGGTCCTTGAGTACTTCTAATTCGATTTAGCCATATCGGTCTGTTTGTTCGTCTGTTGAAATCACGCTCACTTTTGGGATTAAAATTCAACAAAATCGGATAAGTAGGATAAAATCTATGAATCAAAATATAGAATAGCCCCCATAAAAAATGGATAATTTTGTTGCAAAAACTAACTTAAATAGTGCCGCAATTACCATATTTATATAAGATTTTGCACAAATTCGTTCTAAATGACTACAAATCATAACGCAATTTCGTAAAGATCGGCCTACAATTTTCAATATGCCGCATATAAACTCTGCTCTCGAAAATCCGTTTAATATGCATAAAACCGCCAGAAATAATGCTGTTGTAATAAAATACGGTCTGCCAAAGTAAATAAGACTATAAATCAAACGGTCAACTTTAGTGAAGATCGGTCCATAATTTAACATAGCCCCGATACAAAGCCCACTCTCGGATGCTCTTTTAATGCTTTTATATTAAAATTTGGTCGGTAGTAGTTTAAGACTATAAATCACATTGTGAAATTTCGTTACAATATGTCCCATATAAAGCCCATTACTGAAATATTCTAACTCTCGGTGAAGGGTACCAAAGATTTCGGCTGTGCACTTTTACTTTTTTTAAAGTTAAAATTCCCATTAAAATCCGATTGAATTTGAAATCAATTAAACAATTTGCATAAAAGTTTGATAACAAAGTTCTAAAATTATTTCAAATACCACAAAAAAAAAAATCTTTTTCATCAATATTTAAATGCTCTAATTGTTTTTATTTATTGTTAGTTTTTTGCTCTGTTTAAACTGTATTGTCTACATTTTATTGTATGAAAGAGTTTAAATAATAAAAAAATAATTTAGTTTTTTTCTCTTTTTGTAACATTTTATTGTTGTTATTACTGAATTTATTTCATGCAATTTTTTACTTTAACTCATATTTTTGTATTCCTTTAGGATATTTTCAATTAAAATATGCTTCCAGGGGTACAAGTGTTTGATTAAATTGTGTGATTTTTTTTGCATTAACTTATATTTATCTCTCAAATCTACCAGTTTTATGCAAACAACATGATGCCTTAAAATAATAATAAATGCAAATGTGAAATGATTTCCGGTTTTATTGTTGTTATAAAAAAGGTGTCATCAATTGAATCAACTGGATAATGAGTTTGGAATTCCCAACACAAAGTAAATAAATTAATTGATACATGTTTGCTTTTGTACGTTGCAAAATTGGTTTGAGTGTAAACTGTAATAAATAATTGGGAAATGACATAAAGTGTAAAATTTTAAAACATAAAGTGTAAAAAATTAAAAACGTTGTGCGATAAAAATGATAATAAAATAGTGAGTCTGTTTCGGAATATGTGCATGTGTTTAAAGAACTATCTGCATTACTGTCTTTATTGCTTCGAGCCCATCGAACTCGCTTTCTAACGTTTTGAGCATTAATTTTTTTATGGGTTAATATTTCCCGAAAGAATCCCTGGCTCATGCATTTAAAATTGTTCGTTTGAGATTTGAACAAATTACAAAAAAAATCTAAACTGACTAAAATTTATACAATAATGTTTATTTCCGGTACGTCAGAAAACAAAATTATCAAAACAGTCAGTTCAGTATGGATTTTGGGTTGGCGTCCACAGAATGGCGCTACGTGTCACACAGCTACATTGGATATTCTGCATGAGCGTTTCGAGGGCATTGTCATCCCACGTGGACCTGATGTAAACTGCTTACCAAGACCGTGCAATTTTACTTCTTAAGAATTTTTCTTCTGGGTTTTTGTAAGTTGCTGATCTATGCGTACACAGAAAAAAATATCTCAAGAAAATTTTTAACAACACAGTTTGTTAAAAATAAAATTTTAGGTCAAGAAACTTTTTGTTTGATTCAAAGAAAAAATTTATCAAATTTACACTTTGCAAAATAGCACTCAATAAAATATATTTAATAATGAAATAATTAAATATTTCTTCATATTCAATAAAAAAAATATTTGATTTAAAGTAAAGACAGTATTTTAACAACTCTTGTCCATTTTTAAATAGCTCATAATTCTCATTTGTTTTACAGTTTTATTTGAATAATATATTTAGTTTTGCCTAAGTCTTTGGAAAAGGTTTCTTGATGATCTGGCCTAAGCAACCAGTGAAATGCGCATAGGAACTTACTAATAAACCGCATAATAAATTTTAGTGTTTTTATAAAAATTATAAATTAATGACATCATCATTAATAAATAAAAAAATGAAGGATCGATTAACATTTTGTTTGATTTATCCAACATTTTCAACAATTTATTTTAACAAATCAAGTAAACATTTCGTTAAAAAAAATTATTTTGGGCAACAACTTTTTTTATTGACTCCATAAACTTGGTTGTTGACTAAAAATTTAATTTTTAATTATTTTTTTCTGTGTTTGCAGGCCTATTGTTGTCATTAAATGAATGGAATAAAACAAATGTCCACCGCGGCTTCGCTGGATGCCACTCATTTCAATGTCTAATAAATAAATCATACCGTTTTTGATGTATGGCATGGGTTACGTTGGCTTTGAGGACCACTGTGATTTGAAGCTCATGTACACAGAAAAAAATAATTTTCATATTTGAATACGAAAATCGCATATTTGATTACAAAAATTTTTGAATTTTCTGCGATGACGATTTTTGCGGTATTGATAAAAAAGTTTGTATGTATAATTGTTAAATTTTTAGTCAACAACCAAGTTTATTCAGTCAATAAAAAAAGTTGTTGCCCAAAATAATTTTTTTCAACAAAATGTTTACTTGATTTGTTAAAATAAATTGTTGAAAATGTTGAATAAATCAAACAAAATGTTAATCGAATCTTTATTTTTTTATTTATTAATGATGACGTCATAAATTTAAAATTTTTATATTTTTATAAAAAACACTAAAATTTATTATGTGGGGATAAGTAAGTTCCTATGCGCATTTCACTGGTTGCTTAGGCCAGATCATCAGGAAACCTTTTCCAAAGACTTTGGCAAAACTAAATATATAAATATATAGGTGGGCTGAATTGGAATCTGTAATTGGTTCTTCTCTATCGCGTTAGGTTTTCGAGATACAAAAAATATGTTTTAATTCGTGCTCTTAATAAAAAATCACTAGTTTATTTAAAAATTCATGATTTTTTAAAAGTGAATGGCGTTATTTGAGCGTCGTTTGTATTTTGTTGGTTCGGTGTCACGTATTAGTGTCCAGCAATAGTCTCCCAGCATGCTTTTGTCCCGAAATCCTTGATAAGTTCTTTTGACTTTCATTAAATCTTGGTGAGCATTCTCCCCTTGCTCACTGCACAGGTTTAGTGGAAAAAATCTAAATGCGAATGAAGAAAATGCAAAACAATGTCGGTGTCCACGGTTTTTCAGAAACTTGACTGCAAAAACAAAATAATGTATACATTTTATTGAATATGGAGAAAT
The DNA here is from genome assembly GCA_963931875.1 of Pollenia griseotomentosa. Taxonomy (NCBI): domain Eukaryota; kingdom Metazoa; phylum Arthropoda; class Insecta; order Diptera; family Polleniidae; genus Pollenia; species Pollenia griseotomentosa. Next base: position 147,694,497 of record OZ007563.1, read on the forward strand.
ATTTAATTATTTTGTGTGCTATTTTGCAAAGTGAAAATTTGATAAATTTTTTCTTTGAATCAAACAAAAAATTTGTTGACCTAAAATTTTATTTTTAACAAACTGTGTTGTTAAAAATTTTCTTGAGATATTTTTTTCTGTGAACCTTTTTGCTATTTAAGTTTAATTAAAGGCCATTTATATTGTTACGTTTTTCCTTTAATAAACGCGTTTGGCTTCTTTTAATTGCAAATCCAAATAAATATACACACTTATTTAACTTAACAAGCTTTACAAAAATTAATTATTATGTTCACAAAATTGGTCCATTATTGTTAGTTTCGAACCGAACCATTTAATGTCTCAAAACAAACTCAACTCAAGTTTACGAATCAGCCTGTATTTATAATTCACCACCGGTAGTAGATTTAAGAACCTTCTAGTCGATTCCAGATTATTCTGAATACAGTGAAGCAATTAACAATTTAAACTAATACGACAAATTATAATTTACAAGTTAACTTATAACTTTTTTATTATTTTTTTTTTAATTTCCTAAGCTAATCCCGCGAAGCTCTATGCTTGTCTGCAGGAAAGAAACCAGAGTCTCTGGCGGGAATCGAACCCGCAACCTCGGCGCTGATAGACTAGCTCGCTACCAGCTAGCCTACCGAGGCACTCAAACTATAAATTGTTCGTAGATAAATCCAATTTCGTAACAATATATATGTATATTCTGGATCCTTATGAGAAGCGAAGTTGTTTTAACGAAGTACATCTCTGCGCTTGCACAGACAATTGCGAAGACAGTTTATAGCTAACACTTCAAAACATACAACTCATTTCTTAATTGGGATCTTGGATAACTATGTTACGGATAATACTGGATACAAAGTGGATAATTTTTTTCTAATAATTTTAAGGATTTAAAGTAGATTTTTTAACTTTGAAATAAAAGTAGATAAAGCTATGATTCCTTCTTCAAAGTTTTCTTTGTATTTATATAAGCAAGTTATTTTTAAACCATGTCACAGTAGCTGAGATAACTAATCTAGCGCCGTTTAAGCGAAAGTTTAAAACTCAGAATTCGGCAAACTTTATTTTTTTTTAACTTAAACCTCAACGGATTTTTTTCTGTTTTCTCTTTTTGTTCGCACAGCTGCACAGTGGTTCAAGTTTCTAAGGAAGGCGGTCATACGTAGTTTACTCAGCTATACACTAAGAGAAAAAGCATCATGCCAGATATGGAAATCATCATTGTATCAATGATTTTTTACATTAATAACGAGCTAACGTAGCACTTCATTACATTAATGAAGAACCTTTCATAAAGTTTCATGTATAGTATGAAATTTTCTTGCGGCTGTAGTATGAAACTATTTCATTAATATCACGAAAATGTCATGAATACTTTGTATTAATAAAATGAAATACTTTCATTGCAATAATGAAAAACTTTCATTAAATGTATGACACTGCTTCCTATCTACATGAAAATCAATCGTTGATGCAATGATTTTTGTCAAGTATTTTATGAAATTAAATCATTGATATAATACTTTTTGTTCATGTATTGAATGACAATCTTTCGTTAAATCATTCATCGTACCTATGAATATATTTCATTCAGATAATGAAATTCTATCATCCTATCTATGAAAAAAATAAAAATGCAATGAAATTCTAAATAAAAATTACTAAAATTTTATTAATAATAATATATTTATGCACTTAAATTGAAGAAAGTTTATGAAACATATAATTCACAATATAACTTACATTACATATCGATGGATTAATATAAAAAAGGCCTAACTCGATTTTTTGTTTGTTAAACACTTAATAAAATCCGTACAATTAAAGATAAAAAAGTTTTAATTCAATTTAAAAAAAAAATATCCAACAAATGTTATACTACAGCCCATTAAAATGTTTAAGTCAAGATACATGTGGCATTAGCACTCAGAATAAACAAAAAAAAACTATTTAAAAATAAATCAAATTACGCAGAAATTTTTTTCGTCGGGTATAAAAAGTAGTGGGTGCTCCATAATACTTTTAAAAAAGGTATTTTCATCTGCAATGATAGAAAAAACATTTTAAGTAAAAAAAAATGTTTAAAAAAATTAATTATGTACCTACCATTGTTAACCATTTGTTCTTTCTTCAAATTCTGTACAGCATGCTTGACAAAATAATTTCTCTACTTTTTCCTCCCATTCAGAGAAAGTGAAAATTCGAAATCAATCCTATATAAAAAAATATACATTACTATTAAGAAAATAATTTAATTAAAAGCTTATTAAATATATGTACATACCAATTGTGAACTACTAGGTCCTGTGTATTACGGCCAAATTAATACAGCTTCTTTAATGCTTTTGGCTTCCAAATCATTTTGGTTAAGAGGAAAATTGGTGCACGCTGACCATGTTGAATTGAAATCTTTAGTCGAAAGGTTGTCATAGTTCAAACTTTGCTGGCAGAGTTGAGCATTTTCTTCTGGGACTGGTGTGGATTATACATACAGTCATAAAAAAGAATCATTTATTTTAATAAAACCACAACTTAAAACAATTCATTTTCTTACCTGAACAAAATTTCCGCAGCACTTTTTTAAAAAACTTATCTTTTTAAAACTTTCTTAAAAAACTTTGTACAACTTAACTTTTTTAAAATAGTTTAACCAAAACTTTGTACAGTTAGATATGTAAATTATTTATTTTAACTAAAAAAAATTTTGGCGCACGCAACCTTTTCGACAGCTAAAACTGAAATAAATCTTTAAATTACTTTGAGTTTGCTCAATGCATAGGTATAAATAACATATGTATATTAATATTATTACTTAAAGTGACCAGCGTTTTTACTTTTATTAGGAAGTTTTTGTAAGAATAAACATTAATAGCCGTATTCATAAAAACTTATTGATGATTAATTGACCGTTTTTAAGCAAAAATTGCTAAAGTTGTATTCATAAACGAAAAATAGTCTATTGAACCTTTAATAAACCATTCCTAAAGTAAGAAAATTTATTGTTGGATTTGCCCTTCTTTAAACCAAAAATAAAATGACATTTTAATAAAAAGTGTTTGCATATGTTGAAAAATAATGACAAAAATGTTTTATTTATTAAAACGGACATGTTAAATACATTTTACTAATTTTTTATTTTATTTTAGACAGCCAATTTAAAGTTATATTGATAATTATTTAAAAAAAAATTATATGATTTAAATGAATATGTTCAAGGGCAAATGCAGATATTCTCTTTAATTATTTATTAAATTATTGAAACTAGTCGTTTTTTTGTTTAAAACAACAAATTATTGTTGAAAATATAAAAAAAAAAAATAAAATAAGCAAATCATAATAATAGTGATGTTAATAAAAAGTAAACAAACTTTTTATTCGATTACTTTCTTATCGTATATTTAAAAAACTAAAATAATATGTAGTTTTATTTGATAAGAATAATTTTGAAGGTCTACAATTAAAAAAAAATTATAAAAAAAATTTTAATATTGAATATCATGTAAACCGAATAGAAGTTTCGTGCATCACTAACAATAAAATGGCAGCAAAATATAAAGAAAGTTGCCATACTTAAACAGAAAATCGCTGCAAACAGTTAATAGTAAAAAAGCTGTTATAGTACGTTTATGAATACAAATTTTTATAAGAGGTTTATAAGACAAAAAGCGTTTAATAGTTATTAGATAATATAAGCTTAAAATAAGAACTTTTTATGAATATGGCTGTAAGATTAGAGCATTTGCAAAATTTAATGAATAAAATATGTATGTATAAAAAGCAAAAAAACAATTGGTAACCTATTCAAACACATTTTTTTACTTTAAAAAATAGCCCACTCATTAAAATCTCACATGAATCTTTAAAAGAACAGTTAGATTAGTTTATAGAATTATAGCAGAGTGAGGAGGCAGTACACATAAACTTTACATGTGTACTAATGAATAGGTATAACAATGAGTTTGTTGCGCACACTGCTTCAAAATCTTTTCTATGAAGAATATTTCATTACATAAATGAAATACTTTCATTTTTGTTCTCTTTAATTTTAAAATGTTAGACCAGCTTACATACATAAGTATGCACAAACGAAAAACAAGAGAGAATTGCCATTTTAGTTTATTTATAACCGTGAAACAAAATTACAAAAAAAAAACCCCCATAATGAAGAATGTTCTTGTTATTTATGATTTGGTGTCGTTGGATTTTACATAATAAAGAAAATCTATTATTTTTTAATTTTTTATATTAAAACCAATTATATTTTCTTTGCCGAAATTTGTTAATGCGTTAAATACTAAAATAAAATATAATTAAGTTTCACATATCACAATATTTGCGAAAAATAAAATTTCATAATATCAATGTTAAGCTTTTCATGAATACAATGATAGCTAAAAAATGAACAAAATTATGAAATAAGAAAATTCATTCCTGATATGAATTTGTTCATTGCATCAACGTAACAGTTCATTCATACAATGAAGAACTATCAATGAACCCGTTTCATTAATTGAATGAATGATTTTTCTCTTAGTGTAGTCATCAAAATTAATATGAATATTTATGTTTACGGTATTTATGGGCCAATTAGGGTAAAATAAGAAAAAAAGTGTTTAAATATAATATTGTTATAATTTATTTACAAAAAATGTTAGTTATTAATTAAAGAAAAAATAATAAATTTTATAACGGCAATTTAATACATTTGTACATTATTTTTAAAAGCTTAACATACGCAAAGCCTCAGGTAATTTACGTAAAGAAGAAATCAACGGGTCGGAATTTAGAAGAAGTCTATGCAAAAGATCAGTGTTAGTGACAACACGAGATATTTTTCGCGTGTTGTCACGTCTGAATTGCTAAAATAATTTATTACAAGATTCAGCGGCTTCTTCAGAGAGCTCGCCTATGGAAACTCGACAGTGATCAACTACTTCCGATCCATGAATTAACACTTTATGAACTGAAGCAGGAAAATATACCATGGATACGTACTAATAAGCATTCGCGCGGTTCCTAACGAGTAATCTCTAAATTTTACACTATTTATTTTGTATCCCAACGAAAGACATTGCAAAAGATGCTGACACCGATCAATAACTGCTTGATCTAAGCCAGTTATTTAAGCCGATATAGCTGAATTCAAAAAAAGTTCGTACAGTGTTTCCGTCATTGGATGTGCCACATGTGCTTTGTCGACAATTAAACCTAATCGTGTCCTAAAGTGCTGCTGAACATAGTTTTTTCTATGCAATAAGCTCCTTTTCATCTGTTGAACGAGCCTGCCACTTTTTAAAATCTAATCGGTAAGATAAATGTATAAAATATTCGAAAAATCTTATCCATGAATGCAGAGGAGATAACCCAAACTGATATCTAACAGTATCAATAACGGGTTTACTTAAACACATGCCAATATCATTCATTTCTTTCGGTGTTGCACCACAAATATCTGTGGTTTTCACGAATAATCGCGTAAGTCGGTTTTTACCGAAATTGAGATAATGATGTCAAAGTGCTACATTTTGCATAAGGTTTTTATAAGTATTAAGCTTTTTAGAATATAATGTAGTATTATTAATTTTTTTCTGCTAAAAACAACTTAAGTTAACTGTTTAATAAAATATTTTGCTATTATAACGGTTTATGTCGACATACATCGCCAAAAATTGTAAAATTGCTGAATATGTTTCCAAACAAAAAGCATATGTGATGTTATGTTGTTATTCGTGCAAAAAATATAAAAGTATTTTTTTTAATTTTTCTATTAATAACAACTTATATGTACATGTGCGTTTATTGTTGACTTCTTTAGTTGCAACAACAGCAGATGAGCGGTTGATTGTAATTTTAAGTCCATACGTTGTGCTATAAGTATCAAAAACTCTGAATATGTCGCCAACTTGTGTGCTAAAAATAACAACGTAAGTCGTCATGTGTGATTAAAATGATAACATTTATTTTCACAAAAAAGAACTTATGTGGAGATATGATGTTATATTGCACACACTTAATGAGTCAATCAAACATATGCATTTTTAATCCTTTTACAGATTGTGATCCTGTGAGGATTTTTTCATGAAAACTATGTATAATACGTAGAAAGTCACTGTTAAGAGGATAGTAAAGAAAAAAGTTTAAAAAAGCATCTACAGAAGCCGCAATTGAAAAAAATAATTGTTTTTGCTCTCCTGAAAAGTTTGGTTTTATAACTTACGCGATTATTCGTGGAAACCACAGATATAGCATCTACTACACGCTGTGTTACTTAAAGCACTACAGAATTTACCATCAACCATGGTTAATAGTAATGAATGTACAACTTTAATTTCGTTGTTGTTGGTGTCAAAAATGGATGGTTGTAAATTGCTAATTTTATTTTTAAAATAGGCTTCTTCTTCTTGAACAGAAAGATCTTTTGTTTCTTTAGCAAACTGAAATCGAATAGGTTTACAAAACCTAGTGGAAGAAGGGCGTGGGTTTTTCCATATAATTTGGTCCGGATCGGAAGTGTTTGATTAACATATTAAACGAAGTGGATAATATGAAGTAATAAATAAGCTATTATCTTGTATACTGTAGCCCGTTTCTGTATATCTCACATCGTAAAACTCTTCGCATGAAACGTGTGAATTGCAACAAAAATAGTGTGAAATGAAACAAAAAATGGTTTTTCTCACACAAGTGTTTCTGTATCTTTTTTTTGCGAGAATTATCTGTCATTTAAATAATTTTCCAGCAATTATTGGAAGGATGCGAGAAAAAGTGTTTCTATAACAATATTTTGCGAAAAGTTTCTTTCAAGAACTGTCAAAATAAGTCACATTTGAAATTGGTGGCGAGAAAAACAAAATGTAGATATTTTGAATTTAAAATATGTTTATATACAATTTTTTTAAATAAATAAAAAAATAGAAGGAATATAAATGATAAATGCATAATTTATATGATGAAAATAAACAAAAAACAATTGTTTTATTTTGTTAGTTTAAATTTTTGTTAGCCTTTTCTTGTTTTGGTTTTAATCAGCGCTGCCAGATAAATTTGTGTCAAAATCGTCAATTTCCTGAGAAAAAAATAAAAAAGATCGTCTTTTTTGTTTTAAAAATCGTGCAATTTAAAATCAATTTTAAACAAATTTGTTTCGACTTTTATTAAAAAATAATCAAACAAAAACATAGTTAAAGTTCATGGGTATTTAATAATTATTACTTAATACAGTTGTTTTCGGTTAATTGAGCCCCGCATAATTGAGTTTCCCGTTTTATTGCACTAAAAATCGTGGAACGAAATCATTCAGTATAACTGTCTATGTAAAAATACCCGTTTAGTTGAGTTCCGTTTAATTGCGTCACCCGCTTAATTATTTCGCAAAATAAGACCGCATTGCGAAAATCAAGAGCAAATGTTTCGGTTAATTGATTCCCTCTACTTAATGTGTTTTTGCTCAACAAACGTTGAAAAAAATTATATTGCGACAAGAAAGTCATGTTTCTGTTATATAAATAAATGTTATATAAAATAAATAAAGAAATGAGTTTTATTTTCTATCTACACATGGGTGTTTCGCTTTATTGCACATCTTGCTCAATTAAGCGATTTTCGCTTTTGTTGCGTCGGTGATTCAATTAACAGAGTACTGTTTAATTGAGTTACCGTTTAATTGCGTCAAAAGTCGTTCATTTTTAGAAACTCAATTGAGCGGAAATAACTGTAATTGAGATATAAATCTTTAATTTACCTATTCCTTTAATCTTTTTCTTTTTTACCTGAAATAGACTTAGTAGAATACCTTGTAGTTAAAATTAAAAAAATCGGTTCATAAATAAACGGGTTAAAGACCCAGTAAAATCTTCGCCTACAAAATAATATGTTAAGTAATCAGAAACACATAAAAGCACTACATACAATTCTACTGAAAAACTAATGAATTTTACAAGGGTTGTGCCAAAAAGAACAAATTCAAAAGTAAGTCATTTTTTTTATCTTAATACATCCAGAAAAAAGTAGTTATCGAAGTTCTTATGGAAGAAAGCTACTTAATAATGAGTGAAAGAAACTATCCATTATGAAAAAGTTTTTACTGGGATACAAACAAATTTCTTTCTTGCCGGAATAATGGAAGAATATCAGATATCAATCATATTTTGTATATATATATAAGAAGTATTGTTCACAATAGTAGTTCGTGATGGATTGATGAGATTACCAACACAGGTTAAATTTAATGAAATTCTATTATTTCTTTATTGTTAACTTGTAACGCAACCTTATGTTTTAATTCCTTAAATTTAAGAGATAATATTCAATACAATTGTAAATTAAACTAAGTTATTTTATCTTACTTTTTGGTTTCAAACCACCAACTCTTCAATTTGAGAATATAAGGCACGTTGTGCGCAACTACTTGTGGTTCAAAAGGCAATTATTTGTAAAAAAAGAAAGACCGGATGTAAAATTTTACAAATGGTCAAATATAAATGACAAGTGCATAAATAATGTTCAATAAAATATTGTAAATAGAAAAAACTAACATCGGTTACTTTTCAGGGCTGCATATTCCGTACAGTGGCGGCTACAAGTATTAAATGTTCAAAATAAGCCAAGTCGGTCCATTACTTTCCCTCGAAATTTTGCTTTTGCCGATACATTTTTTAGGGAAGAAACAAACAATTTCGAGGACAATTTTCACAATAGGGATAAATATAAAAATTTAAGCAGCCTTGTTTCTAAAGATATCTTTTTTTCTAATAAACAAACATATAAAAATATTTACAATTATCTTATTTCGAAGACTAAGGGGCTTATAGTGTAAAACGCAACGCCAACAATTTCATTAAAAGCAAAAATAAAATCAAAAATATTTTATAAATTTGTTGTTGCTTTCTACAGACATTCATATTATTTTTTTTTTTTTCAATTTTCAACGCCACAAAATAGAAGTGTTTAAAATTTAAAAATTCAAGATGAATTTCTATAGAAAGTAACAACAAAATTATAAAATATTTTTGATTTTGTTTTTGCTTTCGTCACTTTTTTAGAAAAAATCATCAAAACGTCACTTTGTTAATATCGGAACAAAAAATCGTCAAGATGACGATTACTCGTCAAATCTGGCAGCCCTGTTTTTATTATATTTATTTCTTTTGTTGACGTTTCGCTTTTATTTGACACTTAAGTACTGGAAATATTCCAGTATAAACAGAATTTGTTGTGTCTGTTTTCGCATTCAAACACAGAAACACTTTTATCTCATAAATCGAGAAACGATGGAATTTTTTGTTTCACACTTCATGTAAGAAATTTTACGATGCGAGAAATACAGAAACGAGCTACTGGATATCACATATATAGAAAAGATAGGATTTCTCATGGTGGTGGCGTTGCTATAGCCATAAAATCAACTGTGGAACACAGTGAGGTATTATCACTGGGAACAAAAATTTTTGAAAATGTCTGCATTTCGCTAACCATTTCTGGTAGGAAAGTGATATTAGTATCGGCTTATTGCCCACATTATACTGATGATTTTGTCTCTGATTTAAATCTATTAACTTCTTTTAATTGCGATTTCTTCATTCTTGGTGATTTTAATTCCCAGCATATCAGCTGGAATTGCGCTAAAAACCACAGAGCTGGAAAACTCTTACTTGATCATCAAAATTTCTCAAATTATTATATTTACTTTCCTTTTAGTCCCACCCGATTTCCTCAAAATATTAATTACAGATCTGCTTCTACTATTGACCTTCTTTTGTCCAATTCGTCACTTTTATTCTCTGACTTAGACACCCACCCGAATAAACTATATTCCGACCACGTACCCATTACCTTCCATATTAATGAATTAATCAGGGAGAATCAAAAACTTTATCCAAACTATGCCAAAGCTAATTGGGTACAATTCAAAAGATCAATATATGACAAAATCAATACATCTTCGATTCTAAATAGTCAATTAACTCGGTATAATGCTGATCAATCAATTCAGGAGTTTTCTGATATTATTAAGAACGTTTGCAACGAAACAATTCCATAGCAAGTTCACAATATTCGAACGTATAAAATAGATGAGCTATGTAAAAAGCTTATCTCTAACAGAAACATGTATAGAAGAAAGTTTCAAAGATGTACTGATGCCACAAGAAAATTAACATTACAAGCATTAGTCAGAGAATTTAACAAACTTATTGACTATCACATTGGTAATTCTAGAAACGAGCAGTGGGAAAGATTTTTAGCCAAATTTTCAGTTGGTAGTAAAACCTTCTGGAAGATAACGAAACGAATTAGAGGTAAATCCAACTCGATCAAATAATTAATCGTCAACAATCAAGCTGTTACCGACAGTGGCGCAATAGCAAATGCTATTGCAGAACAGTTTGCCGCAGCTCACAGCACCACCTCCAACGTAGATAGTCCAATTGAAAGTAAAGTTAACTTGACAGTTAGAAACATACTTTGCGATGAATCGCCCAACGCCGATAATAATACTCTTACTAGTCTAGATAAAATAAGATTTATAATTAAAAATCTTAAAAATTTAAAGGCCCCAGGACCAGATCAAATAAGTAATATTGTATTAAAAAATCTTCCAACTTCAGCTTACATTTATTTAGTTAGATTCTTTAATTTTTGTATCAAACATTGTTATTTCCCTGTTGGATTTAAAAGGGCCAAGGTAATTCCCATACCAAAGGGCGGTAAAGACTCGAAACTGACTACAAGCTACACAGAAAAAATTATTTTTCCAATTCAAACAAAAAATTTGTAGAATCAAACAATTTTTTGTCTGAAATCGGTCCTACAAACAAATTTGCATATTCAAACAATTTATTTGCATTTTGTTTACTGAAAAAAAACACTAATTTTTTCAAACAAATAATTTAACTGAATCAAACAAAAAGTTTACTGAAATTCAAAATCAAAAAAAAAAAAAAGTTTTTGCACAAGCAATGACGCGCACACAAGTAAGCACTGTATGAGAAGGTGACGGCAAAGCAGAGCCGCGGACTGGCTTTGAAACACATTTTTTTGTTGGAATAATTTTTGAACGAAGTCTTATTTATACACACAACACAATGTTTTTCTTTATCACTCTCTGTTGCTGTATCCTTTCCTTTGCTAAAGAAGAAATGTAACCAAAAACGGCAGCAGACCGACTCGATATGTTTTTCGTCATCATTCTATTTTTGTATTTGATGTATTTAACCAAACAGTTTTAAAAAATTGAATACGGGATTTTGTTTCTTATAATGTCGTGTCTGCTATTGTTTTTCTTATAGTTGCACTTTTTTAAAGCGTCCAAAAATAGACTGTGTGTGTTTTTTGTTGTTGTTCTTATATTTCACATAAAGAAGTGTTGCTTACGATCAAATAAAAAAATGCAAAAAGACGACAACATTAAAGAGCGTTAAATATTTCATACAAAATTGTGAAAACTTGACACCAATAACGCGTTTATTTTATTTTTGAAGAGTTGTCCACATTTTTGTTGGTTAAATAAAAATCAAACAAAAATATTGATTGAATCAGTAAAAATATTTATAGAAATTAAAAAAATTTTCAAACAAGCGGTTGTTTGAAAATAATTCGGCAATAATTTTTTCTGTGTACAGACCAATTAGTTTAGTTAATTCTCTGGATAAAATTTTTGAGAAAGTTTTATTTAATAGACTTTGGTCCTTTGTCCATGAGGGCAATCTACTCCATAGAAGCCAATATGGGTTTAGAGCACAACACTCTACTTCCCACCAGTTAAAACGCGTAGTAAACTTTATTAAAAATAACAAAAATAGACGCTATTCTACTGGAATACTTTTCCTAGACATAGAAAAGGCCTTTGACTCAATTTGTCACAATGGCCTTATTCATAAACTTTTCAGACTAAATTGTCCGAGCTATCTTATAAGATTAATGTATAATTTCATTACTGATAGAAGCTTTTTTGTCGAAGTAAACGGTTTCCTTTCGGACGTGAAAAGCATTCCTGCGGGAGTACCACAGGGTTCGGTGTTATCACCATTACTCTACAATATATACATCTCCGATTTTAAGATAAAGGCTGGTAATGAAGTGGCTTTTTATGCCGATGATAGTGCCCTCATCTCACATGGAAAGGTTTCAAATAACATTGTTAAACGTATGCAAAAAGCTCTTTTATCTGCTTCTAAATACTTTGCCAAATGGAAAATCAAGATAAACGAAGGAAAGTCGCGAGCTATCTTATTTCCTTTCAACAAATCCCCGAAAAGGGTCCCTTCTTTGAAACTATATTTTCAGGGAACAGAAATTGTTTTTTCAAAGTCAATTAAATATCTGGGTATAATACTCGATGAAAAACTTACATTCAGGGAACATCTGGTAAATGTTTGCTCAAAAGCTATTCGATGTGGTCGAAGCTTATTTCCTCTTCTTAACAGGAAATCTAAATTAAGCATTAAAAACAAACTTCTCTTATACAAATTATGTATCCGACCCATTCTTACATATGGCTGTGTTGTTTGGAAAAATTGCGCAAAGACTCATAAGAAACGTAATCAAATAATCCAAAATAAAAATTTGAAAATCATATACAACCTGCCGAGAAGGTTTTCTACAGCAGAATTACATAAATTATCAGGACAAAAGACAATAGACGAATTTATTAATGATGTGGCCCTGTCATTTAATGATAAATGCAGGGGATCAAACTTTGCCCATTTGAGAACTTTATATAACATAGACTAATTATCTACATACATTCTTGTATGTAATAAAGTTAGTCCTTGTTCGCTTTAACTTCCCATTACTTAATTTGTGATATTATAAGGGTGGTTAAATTGTAAGGGCCGATGTTGAATGTGAACCACACCTAAACGCCAAGTTTTTTTCCGAATTTTATTTGACATTTCTCTATTTCAGACTTACTCAATTTGAACCATGGAGAGATACACAATCCAACAACGTGTTAAAGTTATCCAGACTTATTATGAAAATGGGCGTTCAAATCAAAATGCATATCGTGCACTTCGTGATTTTTTTGGTCACCTCAGTGGATTCGTTAACAAGCAGAATTGCCGCATTTGGGCGAATGATAATTCAAGAGTGATTGTCGAAAAACCAATGCACCCACAAAGAGTGACTGTTTGGTGCGGTTTATGGGCTGGCGGCATCATCGGACCGTATTTTTTCCAAAATGAGGCCGGTCAGGCAGTTACTGTGAATGGTGTTCGCTATCGTGAGATGATAACGAACTTTTTATGGCCCGAATTGGAAGATATGGATGTGGACGATGTGTGGTTTCAGCAGGACGGTGCCACTTGCCACACAGCTAACGAAACAATGGCTCTTTTGCGCAACAAATTCAATGGCCGTGTTATCTCACGTAATGGCGATGTCAATTGGCCGCCAAGATCATGTGATTTGACACCGTTGGACTTTTTTCTTTGGGGTTATTTGAAAGAAAAGGTGTACGTCGATAAGCCAGCAACAATTCAAGAGCTAAAGGATGAGATAATTCGGCACATTAACGGCATAGAACCTCCATTATGCCTCAGGGTCATCGAAAATTTGGACCATCGGATGGAGGTGTGCCGCCGTGGTCGCGGCGCCCATTTGGCCGATATTTTGTTCCATACATAATTGAGTAATACCAATATATCATAATAAAATAAAATTACAATAATTTCCTAAATAGTTTGTGTTTTATTCAAAATCAACATCGGCCCTTGAAATTTAACCACCCTTTATATAGGTTTTTTCTCACTATCTTTTTCCTATGTAATTGATTGTTTTTTAAGATATCTTTGCTATTTTAATATGTACTTATTTGCTGTAATATCTAATGATAGTAACTCAAAAATTGTATAAATAAGAATGTAAAATGATTCAATGATAGTTAATAAATAAATAAATAATAATAATAATATTTTTTTAATTAAAAAGCGATTTTTGATGGAAATTTTTCAAGTTTTCAGTGCATGTTTTTTATTTTTTTAAAGCATATTTTGAATTTTTAGTGCATATTTTAAGCGTATATTTTCGATTTTTTTGTGCATGAAAATCTCATCCCTAGTTATAAAAATTTGCCTCCACCTTAAGAATGAAATTCGAAACATAAGCCCCACGATTAGGGCTGTTGACACAACCCACCAGAATTATGCTATTATTTGATACGACTTCAACCAATATGTACTCCACCTTTGGCAATCTAGTGGACACACTTGACTGAGTATAAAATTTACCGTAAATATACCATAAAAAACATACCAATTTCTTTAATCGAATTTAATATGATTTAAACGGGACTTTTAGAACATACATATGTAGATTTAAATTTTGATAAACTTTTCCGTTTGCTTGAAATGAAAGTTGTTTCTTAAGTTTTAAAGTGGCTATTTTATCAATTATATTTTAATATCAATTTTTGTTTTCATGTCAAAACAAAAACAAAAATTGAAAATGATAATTGCAGCAAATTTCGAACCACCAGTACGACTGGTTAAAGATTGATTTTTGACTGTTGGCTGACAGGCACCGCAGTGGTGCAGAGGTTAGAACTCAAAGAATTCTGATGAAAGAATGTGGTAATTCTTGAAACATGTAAATTCAACCCGGGTTCGAGCCCCAGCTCAGCCAAGAAAATTATCAATGAATTTTAATAAAAAATTTAATGTTGTAAAATGCCTTCCTTCAGTAAAGATAATTTAATGACAATTAAATTTGATGAACTCAAGCCTAACTAAAAATATCAAAATTAAGAGCAACATTATATGAAAATCTCTATTTAGATATGAATTGATATTTAAATAATGTTGATGAAATTAGCCCTAAGAATTTTTTTTTCATCAGCTCTAGCTTAGCGACATATCGTTATCTAAAATAAAGGCACATTCACCACATATTGTAGCACATCTTGAGAACGGTTTTCCGTAAGCAGTAAACAAAATTCAAAATTCGACAATAAAATTATATTTAGGCCGTTTAGACATTGTTTCTCCATTCGCTTCTTAGTTTCGGAGGTTTTTTGTTTTTAAGAATTCATAAAAATAAAAACTTTCTAATTTAATATACTTTTTCCATTTACCTTTTTTTCAATTTAATGTGTGGCTAGAGTTTTTCTTTTCCCGGACTTTTTCATTTCCCGGGAGAGCGGAATTTATTTTTCAGTTTCCTGGGATCCCGGGAAATCCTGCTTAATACAGATCGATGCAAAATAATATTTTATTTATTTGAACAAATAACATTTCCTGAGATCAATTAAATAAGTTTATAAATGCATTCAACTTTCTCAAATTTCTGTGGCAAAAAGGAAAAAGTGCTTAATGGCACCTTAAGATCTTTTTGGGCAAAATTTCAATTATTTTGTATGATTTTTGAGAAAGTTATATCAAAATTACTTTTTGGGTATCTTTTTCAATGTGCAATAACATTTGGAATAATAAAAACCTCCGATCTGTGACATTAGGAGTGTTTAGAAATAACAACTTAAAAAACTATAACCGCAGAGAACTGATGATTATATTAAATTCGGAGAATATTTCCAAAAGCGAACTTTAAAGTTTTAAAATTGTTCTCCTATAAAACTAAACAAATAGACTTAATTAATCAAAGCCAACAGCATTTATATAATAAAATAAGATTTATGTTCACAATAAGCATTTACAGAATCGTTTGAAAGACTATTTCTAATTTTTATCATAAAGATTTCAATGAGAAAACACGTTTCCTTTCTACGGATGTTTGCCTTTATAGTCAAAGGAACATTAAATAGTTTCTCCTTTCTTCATAAAAATAATTTAATGAAAATTAAATTTGATGAACCTAATTTAAATATCAAAATTTGGATTAAAACCCATGAACGATTCAACAAAATAACCACAATACTAATAATTGTTAAAAGCTAAGGCACGAGCTCTATGTTTACATTTATCCTTCAATTTGTGCTGAAAAAGGTCGACAAGAAAAGGACAAAAAAAGAAAAATGTTCTTTGGACTTTAAGAAGAATTCTTTACAAAAAGTACGAAAAACAGAGGTAAGGAAGAACATGTAAATCAATTAAAATACACTCAGGTCTCGTTTTATGCGGATTCAAATTTATGCGATTTTTAAATTAAAGATTTTTTTAAATTTTTACGGTTTTTGAAATTTTAGATGTTTTTTTAAGCTTTTTTACATTTTTTAAATTAAACCAAGTTTGCATCACTGCTATAATCGTTATAGTTTGTTTTATTTTGTGTTTTTTATATGCATAGCCGATATGTTTGTATGAGTGTTTTCAAACTAGTGAAGAGCACATAATATTAGTTTTACAACGAAGGCTAATTTCGGTAAAAATAGAATCAAAAATTAGGTGGAAGTAAGAAAAATTCAATTTAAACTCGTTCTTTCCTGTCTTTTACGGTACAACTTTGTAATAACGACATGTACGAGTGTAAAAAAAAATTGCATGACTTTTAAACTAATAGAGGTTCCATAATAAAACTTTAACAATATGATAAGGACACTAACTAAAGGCCAATTTAGATTAAAAAATAAAAAAACATTAGAACTAAGTTAGAAAAATTTTGAATTAAATTGATCATATCCGGTTTTGCAGATGAAAATTTATTTTTTTTTTTATTGATTTTTTTTTTATTTAAAGATCAATCGATTTTCTATAAGAATCACCTAAAATTTTTTTCGTTTGATTAGTTTTTAGTTTAAAATAATAATTTAAAAAAACATTTTTTTGAAAACGGCAACACATTAACACCTCGTAACTCGACAAAAAAACATCATAGAAAAAAAATATTTCCCACACTTATTCATATATACTAGAACTTTAGTTATGCCAAATATAAAGGAATTCCAACAAAATATTTTTATTGGGTTGTCCGCTTCACATATTGATCACATTTGTTGATTTTTTTTTATGCGATTTTGTTTTGATTTTTTAATTCAAATTTGAATTTATGCGGTTTTTCAGAATTTTGGAACGAATCATTAGTTTTTATATGAAGCTAGAGTATCGTTTTATGCGATTTTTTTTGGAACGCATCTATCGCATAAAACGAGACCTGAGTGTAGTTGCATTAATTAAATTAAAAAAAAAATCTCGGGAATTGCAGCACAAATTTCCCGGGATTTTTTTCCAGAAAAATGTGCGGTATCCTGGGATTTTTGTCCGGAGAATTCCCGTATGAAAAACACTATGTGCGGCTGAAATAATTGCAACTCATATTATTTCGTAGTTGTAAAAAAAAACAAACTTTTCCTAATTGTTTCACATTTTTATTTAAGATTATTAACATTATTTTCTTGATATTCCGCTGAAGTTTTTTTCAAATGAGTTTTGACGGGCATTTCACGTGAAGTTTTGAACCGAGTACCAGGCTTAAACGAAATTTTAATGATCGAAAAATTAAGTAAAAAATATACCTTTTTTCTAGAAAATATATATTTAGTAAAGTTTTTCTTTCAATTATACTCCAAACATTAACAAAGTCTTTATTGTTCACGTATAAGTTTCTATACAGATATATTGCAGATATTGGCAGATACTTGCGTGTCCTTCTCGCATGCAATCCATTTACACTCAGGATTTTTCACCAACAAATGAGATTATAAAAATAGCAATTTTGTATGAAAACAAAAAAACATTTTCAAAATACGATATTCAATTTGTTTGTGCTATTTAATAAGACTCAACTGTAAAAGTATACAATTTCTTTTTTTGGCTAGTAAAAAAAACCTTTTCTTTTTCCTATTTTTTCTGTTTTTGTGTTTTGACATTAAATATCCATTATGGTCAAACATATTAAATTAATATCGTATCGGAAATTTTGCTTTCAACTTTTATGGGTGCACTTGTGTATGGAGACAATGGTTGTGTTCAATCTGCCTGCTTGCGTTTATTAACGAAAATAATGTGTCAGTGGCCTTCATTTAAACATACTCAATAAACATATTAACCATTCGATACGTGTTCTATTCAAAATACGCAATAATGATAATATTCGTCCTATTTAAACGTGTTAAATATCTACATTTTCCTCCTTTCGGTAATGCATTTATTACTTTCATGCGTTCTAAGATTAAAGTCTGCTCTTTGTTTTTCAAAATGATTTAGTACGTGTATTAAAGTTTGAGTAAATATAAAAATGTATATCGATGGCTTAATATAAAAAGGCCTAACTCGTTTTTTTTTTTTTTTTTTGTTTATAGGGGAAGAAAAAACTTAATAAAATCCGTAAAATTTTAAGTAAAATAATTTAGGCCTTTTTTATATTAAGACATTGATATATATATGTATTTATAACAAATAACAAATAAATCTTCAAGCTATTTATATATACTTGTATGGGCCAGCAGTTGACACAATCGACTGCAATCTAGAGGTACAGACTTTGTTAAGTGTATACCAGCCAGCCAAACGGACATAATTGACTGAAGAACTAATATTTTTATCTGTTACATAATTCAGTACAATCGCATATTATCCTCTCTATCAGAATGATTGCAATAATATTTAATTTTCTTTTTGGAAAATTAGTTTTTCTACCCACACCATTAAAGGCAGAAAGTATATTGTGCGTTTATGCTGCACAAAAATGGTGATTATTATAAAATGTATAAATTGGTCCAAAATTACACATAACCCTCATAAAAAATCTTTACGGAATATAATTTTGTGCCCATTAAAAATCATAATCTATTGATAGTTGCATTAAATTGGACCCAAAAGTATTTAATTGCAACCTTATTAATTTTACCAAATCTTATTGGAATCGATCCAATTTTGACCATAGTTCCCATACAAATTCCATAAATGCTATAACTTCCTTAGAAATGTTGGTACACTGATAGAAAAAGCGTCATAACACTAATGTATTTTGACATCACTGTTATGACAAGTGTCATCGATTTTGACCCCATGACACTTTACATCAGTGTGATGTCAGCCTTAACATCACTTTACCAAATTGTCATCAGGTTCAAAAACTTAAATTATGTCGTCAATGGGATGACACATCTACATCACAGTAATGACGAATCGTAGTCAGTTTCATAAAAAATTGACATCAGTGCGATGACTAAGTAACATCGGAGAAAGGACTTATTGCAATCAATTTAATGACAAACTGTCATCAATGCAATGATACATTGGCTTTAAAGATATGACTAATCGGCATCAATTTTATGAGAAAAAGTCAACATTCAATGTCGCACTAACATCAGGGGAATGATTAATTGACATCTGTTTATTGACAACCTGTCATCAATACAATGACAAAATAACATATGGGGGATTTCATGTCAAGTGACCCAATTTTGAAATCGATGTCTTCCGATTTGGATGAAATTTGCACCAAGGTTAGTCCTATTGGATAGTAGTTTAGACACAAATTTTCAACAAGATCGGTCTAAAAGTTTCTGAGTTAGTGGGGGTCAAAATTTGACATTTTGGCCATACAGGTGTTCTTTCTTATCCATGTAACTTATTACCTATTGGTGTTAGCAAAATTTGTCCCAAGTAGCTTCGATAGCTATTTGATCCATCTTTTGAAAAAAATTTTTTTTGTTTTTTTAAAAATTTTTTTTTATTTTTTTTTTTTAAATTTAAAATTTTTTTTATTTTTTTTTTTAGCGGGTATGTTTTTTTTTTTTTTTTTTTTGTTCAAAAGAAAGCTTATGTCTTTTCCTTTAAGGTAGTTTTGGTCCCTTTTTGGGATGCGAGCGGCTTATGTATAAAAAAAAATAATTTCTAACTCTAGACAAGGGTTTTTCAATTTTTAGCATATGCAGTGTTCTTTCTCATCCATTTAACTTATAAGCTATTAGTGTTAGCAGAATTTGTCCCAAGTAGCTTCGATAGCTATTTGATCAATATTCTGAAAAATTTTTTTTTTGTTTTTTTAAAACTTTTTTTCTTAAATTTAAAATTTTTTTTTTAAATGTAAAATTTTTTTTTTTATATTTTTTTTTATCCGGAATGTTTTTTTTTTTTTTTTTTTTTGTTCAAAAGAAAGCTTATGTCTTACCCTTTAAGGTAGTTTTGGTCGCTTTTTGGGATGCGAGTGGCTTATGTATAAAAAAAATTATTTCTAACTCTAGACGAGGGTTTTTAAATTTTTAGCATATGCACTATTTTGAATTTTTTCCTATTTGTGTTTAAGTGTTTCTAAAGCCTTAAAAATAAAACGTTTGCAAAGAAACTAGACAAATTAACCTTTCCGACGGTATGTTACAAACCCAATTACTATTTTATACCTTCGATACTATAATGCCCACAATATGTTAATCCCAGGAATAAAATCACTTTTTTTCTGTAGAAATGTTGACAAATTAAATTCTTTTTATTAATTTGTAATAATAATTAAATTAATATATTATTATAATAATAATTTCTAATAATAATAATAAAAATATAAAGATAAATAATTTAATAAAATAATTAGTATTGTGGTTATTTTGTTGAACTATTTATGGTTTTTAATCCAAATTTTTAATAATTTTAATTAGGCTTAAGATCATTAAATTTAATTTTCATTAATGAAAGATTATCAATAACAATTTTAATTAATTTTCATGTTGTAAAATTCCTTTCTTCATAAAAATAATTTAATGAAAATTAAATTTAATGAACTTAAGCCTAATTAAAATTATTAAAAATTTGGATTAAAAAAATTTAATAAAATTTATGTAGGAAAAATTAAAAAAAGAATTATTTGTCAACATTTCTACAGAAAAAAGTGATTTTATTCCTGGGATTAACATATCGTGGGCATTATAGTATCGAAGGTATAAAATAGTAATTGGGTTTGTAACATACCGTCGGAAAGGTTAATTTGTCTAGTTTCTTTGCAAACGTTTTATTTTTAAGGCTTTAGAAACACTTAAACACAAATAGGAAAAAATTCAAAATAGTGCATATGCTAAAAATTTAAAAACCCTCGTCTAGAGTTAGAAATAATTTTTTTTATACATAAGCCACTCGCATCCCAAAAAGCGACCAAAACTACCTTAAAGGGTAAGACATAAGCTTTCTTTTGAACAAAAAAAAAAAAAAAAAAAACATTCCGGATAAAAAAAAATATAAAAAAAAAATTTTACATTTAAAAAAAAAATTTTAAATTTAAAAAAAAAAGTTTTAAAAAAACAAAAAAAAAATTTTTCAGAATATTGATCAAATAGCTATCGAAGCTACTTGGGACAAATTCTGCTAACACTAATAGCTTATAAGTTAAATGGATGAGAAAGAACACTGCATATGCTAAAAATTGAAAAACCCTTGTCTAGAGTTAGAAATTATTTTTTTTATACATAAGCCGCTCGCATCCCAAAAAGGGACCAAAACTACCTTAAAGGGTAAGACATAAGCTTTCTTTTGAACAAAAAAAAAAAAAAAAAAAAACATTCCGGATAAAAAAAAATATAAAAAAAAAATTTTACATTTAAAAAAAAAATTTTAAATTTAAAAAAAAAAGTTTTAAAAAAACAAAAAAAAAATTTTTCAGAATATTGATCAAATAGCTATCGAAGCTACTTGGGACAAATTCTGCTAACACTAATAGCTTATAAGTTAAATGGATGAGAAAGAACACTGCATATGCTAAAAATTGAAAAACCCTTGTCTAGAGTTAGAAATTATTTTTTTTTATACATAAGCCGCTCGCATCCCAAAAAGGGACCAAAACTACCTTAAAGGAAAAGACATAAGCTTTCTTTTGAACAAAAAAAAAAAAAAAAAAAACATACCCGCTAAAAAAAAAAATAAAAAAAAGTTTTAAATTTAAAAAAAAAAAATAAAAAAAATTTTTTAAAAAAACAAAAAAAAATTTTTTCAAAAGATGGATCAAATAGCTATCGAAGCTACTTGGGACAAATTTTGCTAACACCAATAGGTAATAAGTTACATGGATAAGAAAGAACACCTGTATGGCCAAAATGTCAAATTTTGACCCCCACTAACTCAGAAACTTTTAGACCGATCTTGTTGAAAATTTGTGTCTAAACTACTATCCAATAGGACTAACCTTGGTGCAAATTTCATCCAAATCGGAAGACATCGATTTCAAAATTGGGTCACTTGACATGAAATCCCCCATATGTTTAATTTCAAAATGTCATCAATGCAATAACCAATATTGATACCTAATGACATGTTGTCATCAACATGATAAACTTTTTTTTATTAATTTGATGACAAAATGTCATTAAATAAATAAAAACCTGTCATTTTTGTTATGATAAAATAAATACACGATTATATATATACAAATGTCTTTTTTTTATAAAAAAATTTTTTATTTACAAAAGAAATGTATAGAAAATATTATTAAGGAAACATAGATGATTCATCCAGCACTTCTTCGATGTTTGGAAATAAGTCTTCTTCCGACAGCATCATTTTTAATTTATATGGAGTTTTAAGATCTCTCAAATACCGATTTATCTCGCCTGTAAAAAAAGAAATTTTTAAAAAAACGTTTTTATCAAATTTTTGGCTGAATGAATTAAAAACTTCTTTCACAAATTTTTACCGCATCAGATCTTGCAAAATTGCATTTAGCAAATAGCGCAGTTTCAAATATTAATATGTTTTTATGTATTTTTTTTTTAAGTTCTTCATCACTTCCACAAACTAAATTCTCAATATTTCCTTCAACGTTTGCGTTGTCCTCCTTGTTTAAAAAACTTTTTTTTTATATATTTTCATTACTTGTATTTTCAATTAATACTTAATCAAATATTTCCTCACGGTCAGCACTTAACGTGTTTGTTACCGGGTGCTTCTTACGCACGTGTGCCTTAAAGGCTGGTTCACCCACAAGTTTCTGAACCGTTTTTGGTTCGCACAAAATTTTTTTTATATGTAGTTTGACGTTTCTCTCAGAGAGCGAGAGAAATTATTTTGTGCGAACGACTCTTAGTGTGAATTAAATTAATTTTAAATTTGGTCCGAACCATTTTAGAAAAGGTTGCCACACCATGTGAAATTTGTACAAGAGACATGCCATATTGTTCGGAATTTGTATTAAAAATTCAGTAAACAGAAATAAACATATAATGAAAAAGAGGTATTGGCGGCAAAAATAAAAAACTTGGAAAAACAATTTAAAATTGAAAAATATTATATTAGGCAAGTTGTAATATTAAAGCAATTTAGTTTATAATTTCTAAATTTTCTTTGTCCTTTAGATACAAATTTAAGATGGAGTTGTCAGAAGATGTTGTCTTAAATTTAATTTATGAAATAAAAAAGCCAGGAAGGGAAGATGTTTTTATTCTTACCAAATAATTCACCACAAATGCTGTTTTTTTTTTTTTTTTTGTTACAAATATTAATTTTTTTTATTTCTTTATTTTGACACAAATATAATTAGTTTTCTTAAATTGATGCACATATGTATTTACGTCATTTTCAATAATAAATGGCAGCACTGTTTTTACGAACCAAGTTTCTGAAATGGGTGAACCATGGTGTAGAAAACTCTCAGTAAACAATAAATTTCTCCGAACCAAAAATGTTTCAGAAACTTGTGGGTGAACCAGCCTTAAATTTTGATGAGTTTTTGTAAACCGTATTACAACATTTATAATTGTCCAAAGTCTTAAGAAAATGATAAGATTTTAAATGTCCAAAATAAAACTCATTGTTTATAAAAAACTTATTACAAATAAAACACTTCATTTTCTTACTTTTTCTTATTTTCACTGCTTATTTTTTAAAAAACAATTTCACACGACCGCAAAATATATTCAGAACTAATCAAAGCGATTTAAAAAATAAAATGACCTAAAACAAAGAATACACATTTCTTTTTCATGTATGTTAGGGTTTTTATTTTTCTTTGTTGTTGTTTATTTTACTTTTAACTCTCTTCTCTCTCATTTATTTTGATGCTAAATCAGCATATGATGTCAAAGTGTCATCAATTATTAGACGTTTACAAGTAGTTATGATTAAATGTCATCATATTGACGACATTTAATCATCACTTTTTTTCTAACTGTAATGATGACATTAACGTACATCATGATGATTAAATTACATCAATATGATTACATTTAATCATCACAATTTTATTTTGTAACTGTTAAATAAAAAACGAGTTTTTTTCGTTTGCTTTATTTAACAACCACTTCTGCTCTCATTCTTTTTTTTTTGTTAATGTCAAATACAATGATTACATGTCATCAATATGAATGTTATATATTGTATAAAGTGCTTCTTGTTTTGACAACGAGTGTACATCAATATGATGTAACTTATTTAAGTTTTAAAAATGCGTCTAAAAACAAAAAATAATGAATAAAACATTAACCTTTTTTAATAAAACACATTTTTTATTCATACTTTACCTGTTAATAATGCACAAAAGTGGCATCGAATTGATGTCACTGTAGTCATAGCATGGATGACGCGTAAAATATGACAAAATTTTATGATAACGTTCGTCATTATATTGATGTCACTTTTTGCATCATTGATGCCATTTGTCATAACATTGATGTCACAATTCTGATGTTGGGGCATCATCAATATAAAGATGCATTTTTCTATCAGTGTATTAATATAAAATTTGGCAACGATAACTTTTATAAGAGCTTCTATGTGAACTGCGTAGTAGTACGTCCATTTTTACCATGGGTCCCATATAAATGCCCTCCCTAAAATCACTTTAAGACGAAAACATCTCATATAGATGAAGAAACCTGGATGATATTGGACACAGAGAATTTTTACATGAATCGTTAGCTCATTCCAAAAATTCGTGATTGTCCATGATCAATGGTTTTATTTATTACATACATCAGTGCAATCGAATTGTAAATATGTATTTGTACCCGCAAAAAGTGAGAATCGGTCCATAATTCCACATAGCGCTGATACAAAATTCGCTCCGGAATAAAGTTTTGTACCGTCTAATTATGTTGTCATTGCGATTGAATTGGACCCACATTTATTGTATTGCAACTCAATTTATCTTAGAGCTTGGTGTTAATTAGTTTTGACTTGATTTTATAGCCTATTTCTGGTGTGCGAAAGAATTCTTTCGTTCGAACAATTACATTTAAAACAAAAACAAATTCTAACAATTTTGTTTTGTTTTAAAAAAGTGACAATAAAAAATGCCTCGCCGTGGAACCTGGAAGAATAGAGTTGATAGGCTTTGAAGAAAATATTCCACAATATTACCAAATATGTAACGCAGTCCTCAACAAATGGAATGATGACACTGACACCTTAAATGTTTCTTTTAACTGTGGCTGAAATTCAAACCCACGTCATTTTTGATATTTTTACTGCATTAAAAGCTATTCTCGGTAGTGGATTTTATATGGTAAGATAAATTGTGTTGCTATACAATAAATGTGGGTCCAAATCAGTGGTGGGCGCTCCATAGCACAATTGTGCTGAGAGATTTCACACGTATTCTTAGCCTCTTTAGTTTTGTTTTTGATGAGACACATTTTCTTATATTTTTTGTATTTTTTTTTTCAAGAGAATTTACCCAGCAAACACACGTGTTTTTTTTAAACAAGTTCATTTTGAATGAGACAGCAACGAAAGCACATGAAGCGGATGCTTACATATTTTCTTATATTTTTTTTTCAAGAGAATTTACACACGTGTTTCATATCAAATAAATAATGTTAAGCGAAAAATATTTTACTGTTAATAATGCGTTTGATAACATACAATGCCTTTAATGTTATCAAAGCTTTAAGGAAAAAAGGGAGTATGTCATTAAAAGGCGTTATGATGCTTTTCATAACGATATGAATAAGTTTATTGGCAAGGAAAGGGAAGAAGTTTTCCATAAATATAAAGACATTTATTTAGGAAAAATAAAAGAGTGGTTGCTACCATTTGACCATGTCATAAGAGCATAAATGTGGACGAATTCGTACATATTTTGTAAAAAATGCGCTTCAAAAAATAATCAGTTCTTATTAAGTTTGATATTTCCAATTTTATTTGTTTTTTGGTTTCTAACTCTTCTTTCGTACGGTCAAATGCTAGCAACCATTCTTTTATTTTTCCTAAATAAAGGTATTTATATTTATTTAAAAGTTCTTCCCTTTCTTTGCTCCGGTATGCTCCACCAAGCATACATTCTTTTATTTTCATTTAGTATTTTTTTATTTTTTTTTAACTAATTCATTTTTAATTGAACCTTTGTTTTGCATAAATGAATATGGTTTTTAATTTTTTGAACTATTAAAAAAATGTTTTATTTTACTTCAAATGCGTAAAATATTAAATAAAGAAATATAATGCACCATTATATTTCAAACGCTTGGCTTTGTGTTTGGTGGGTAATTCTGCCATCTCACTAATACTAATAAACATCAATACAAGCACAGTTTTAATTGTGCCCACTTCTGGTCCAAATCAATCGTAATGACAACATAATTAGACGGTACAAAACTTTATTCCGGAGCGAATTTTGTATAAGCGCTATGTGGAATTATGGACCAATTCTCACTACTTGCAATAAGCACAATTTTTGTATACAGCACAAACGCCTAACACCATGTCTAACATTGGTGGTGCGGGTACAAATACATATTTACAATTCGATTGCACTGATGTATGTAATAAATAAAACCATTGATCATGGTACGGTGGCCTTGAACCTAACTTAAATGGGGGGGTAAGGGCACATCGAATTTTTTTGCTGGAGATCACATATTTGTGCTTAAGAAGCAAAATCCCGCAAAAATTAAAAAAATCCGCTTAGCCGTTTTTGTAAAAAATTTATTTTGTACTTATAATAAACTGTTTTTGACAAATTCTTAATTTAGAAAAAAAATCTGCGTGGCACTTAAAAAAATATATAATAATACTATTTCTCAATAATTAGGCAGATAACTGTAAAATAAAAACATATTTTACGAGAAGACAACTGAAAAATGTAAATAATAAATAATAAAATGGCCCTAAAGTATACCGATCAACTCAAATCAAATCACTTTCTGAGTCGATCTAACGATGTCCGTCCGGTAAAGATAATTTAATGAAATTT
The DNA here is from genome assembly GCA_963931875.1 of Pollenia griseotomentosa. Taxonomy (NCBI): domain Eukaryota; kingdom Metazoa; phylum Arthropoda; class Insecta; order Diptera; family Polleniidae; genus Pollenia; species Pollenia griseotomentosa. The sequence continues at coordinate 147,721,512 of OZ007563.1, forward strand.
GTTACGTGGGTTCTAATTGGCACAAGGGCGCCTCGGTCCATAATTTAATATAGCCCCCACACAAGCTGCTATCCGAAAGAGGGTCTTTGTGCCCACTATCAAACCAATTTTAATGCAATTTAAGACAAATGTAGATAGATCCATATTTATATGGACACGTAAGATATGAATTTTTTAAAAAATAGGACCACGAGGGGAGATAGGGTGAATTCCTGCCCATCAGTAACTATTTAACCGATTTTAGTGAAATTTAAACATAGATAGATCCATATTCATGTAGCCGTACACTCTCGAAATTTGTTTTTAAATACTGTGGTGTTGGGTATCATACGGCGGGCTTGACCGACTTTACTTTCTTACTTGATATTTATGCAACTCTGTCTTAGCGGTACTGTAACGTACTTTTTATAGTGTTGTGTATAATTTTTATGTGTTTATGTTTTTGGTATTAGCCTTTTTATCAACTTATTTTATTATTTGCTTGTTTAAGTTCTTTTCTCTCGAAAATTCCATAGCTGTATTCTTACGATCAAATTCCTCAGTCTGTAACGTCTTTAACCATCATACTTTGTAACGTCTTATTTCGTTTTTGTATAAAGAAACGTCTGTTAGTTCCCCTTCTCACTGTTTTTGGTGTAGCAACGTCTTATTTTTTGCTTTTTTAATATAGTTTTAGCTATTAAGAATTTCTTTGCATATCATATATTGTTAATTTTTGCAAATTTTGGGGTTTTACACGAAGTTGTAACAAAATTGGAAACAAAAAATCTTTCATTGGTTTTCTAAGTGAACATAGTTATGGACCGTGTTCCAGGGGATGTAGGAGACAAAGTTAATACAAAATTTAAATCAGTTTCATTAAAAAATTAAGGATTTTCGGTATTAAAAGATACTGGGGATATTTTGGGAGGCAAGCGGAATAAATATACTTCAGAGAAAATACTCAATTTTAAATATGCTCCCTCAACATCTGTAGACGTAGGAAGAACTTTTTCTATGTACAAGAACTCGCTGACTCCAAACAGACATAGTTTTCTTTTCGAAAATTTATTGCATCAACTTATAATTTAACGTTTTAAACGAATTAAGTGGAAAAAAACAAGTTTAAATTGCTTTTTTAATTTTAACAGCTTAGTTTCATGTTTTTAAACGCTTTTTTAAGAGCTTAAAACTGTTTTTAGTGCTTTTTTTGTAACTACATAGTTTTATAAAACTTTTAAGTATAAATTAAAGACATTGGCCCATAACAATAGTCACAAACAAAGCATACTTTAAGAGTTCTAAAGTAAACTCTTACAAAAAATATGCTTATGATCTACTATAGACAAGCAAAAGCATATGTTACACGTTAAAACCGGTGTAAATTTTAAAATAAAACTAGCTGAAGTTGTTTTAAACTCATTTAACAACAGCATCAGGTAGCAACGATTAATAGCAACACCGGAAATAAAATGAAGGGAAGTATGAGGGCTTAAAAGTAACCAATTTCGGGAATCTAGTGGCAATATAAAATGTTATATAGATTTTAATTAAATACTCCTAACCATTCCAGAGAAAAGTGGGTTCATCCAAAATTGTCATTAAAAATCGTTGCTGATTTATGCCATAGACCACAGGCTTTTTCATTGTATACTTTATGAAAGTATGTAAAATGTTTTTTGGACAAAATGAGCCATCCTTTTAAAAATCGGACGACCTGTTCCAGAGGATATCACGCTGCAAATTGGGCTTATTTAACGCTGAATTTGTAGTACTTTTTTATCACTGACACATCGTTTGGCGTCATTGTTATAAATGGCGCGAATTAGTTTTCAGCAACATTTAAAGTGACCATATTTATTTTTTTTAATTGTTTCTGTTTTTTGTAAGTTGCTGGCGGGTGTACAAATTGACAGGCTACAAGTATAATATTTTCCGTTCTTCATATCTTTATCTGTGCAAATTGCAAAAGCACCGCACACAACAAAATAAGAAAGAAAAATTTTCAACATCGGTACACACGATAAAACATTGTGTTTAGAAGTATAAAGTATCAAACAATTTTTATATTTTCGAAACGGTAACACGAACTTAACCCAACAAACCAAAACGATTTGGAAAGAACTTGAAGCAAGCTTGCTATCATAAGCCTTTAGGTTAGAAAGTGTTGCGATTACTATTATAAAAGGCTTGTTATAAATTGTTAATAACAAAAACTGATCCCTTGCGATAATATTACTTGCTGAGCTAAGAAGTCGTATTATGGTCGAATTAATAAAAATACTTTTCCAATCTATAATAAGATTACATTCTTTACGAGCACTCTCTCTAAATTTATATGGCATATTTACAAAAAGTTTATACTTATATATTATTTAATTACTTTTGTTAAATTTTGCACAGCTTAAAACACTTCACTCTTCGAACAAAACACAAAGACTGAAAACTTTATTTATTTATTTAATCAATGGACATTATCCTTACTGACTAATAACAATATTGACTTAAAATTAATGAATAACATTATGCATTTAATATATAGTAACCAACTTTACAGAATATATGTACATAAAAAATTACGAGCTAAGATAAACAATAATTTTATGCTTTATGGAATTTAAACATAAAGAAAAATCAACAAATTGTGACAAAGAATTAAATTGTCTACATAACCTTGAAAAAGGATCAGCAATAGCGTAATTTACTCCATAAAATTTCACAAAAAGCAGATTATAATGACGAGTATTGCGACAAGGTATATAAAATTCAACAGAATTTAACAGAAAATCACAACAAACATTACCATTAATAAGATAAACCATAGAAGATACATTTAACATTGTACGACAGAAAATCACAACAAACATTACCATTAATAAGATTAACCATAGAAGATACATTTAACATTGTACGACGACGTTTGAGCGATGGTAGTTTAATGATCCCAAATGATTGACCCATATTCTAAGATAGGTCTAACGAGTGACACGTAAATTTGCTTCGTTATGTATGAATCGGTGAATTCTTTAGCCCAGCGCTTAATAAAGCCAAGAACACCTCGAGTTTTATTTACAGTTAATGTAATATGAGAAACAAAGTTTAATTTTGGATCCAGTAAGACTCCAAGATCAAGAAACGAATCAACCAACTTCAGTTGATGACCACCCAAAGCATAATTAACAGTTATTTCTATAAAAACGCATGCATTTGCATTTCACCATAAAAAGAAGTTATTAAGATCCGGTTGAAGATAAAAATTATCAGCAAAGCAATTAAGAATGGAAAATTTTTACATCGTCAGCATACATCAATATATTGGCGAAGTTAATAAATTGGGCAGATCATTAATAAACAGCGAAAATAAAAGTGGGCCAAGATGACTGCCTTGGGGAACACCGGACGAAACATTAATGAACTTGGATATACAATTATTGAATTGTACTCTTTGCTTTCTGCCAATTAAATAAGAACTTAACCAGCTTAAGCTTCTACGCGATAAACCTAATAAATCCAATTTAGTAAGAAGAAGTGGTTGGTTAACTTTATCAAACGCTTTACTGAAGTCAGTTTAAACAGCATCAGTTAGTTTCTTTTGTGTAAATGCAAAATTAATTAAAGTTGTTAAATGAAGTACATTGGTTGTAGTTGAACAGCCTTTGCTAAAACCAGGCTGGCATGATGCCAGTAACGACGAGGTGTGATGGCAGATGAAATCAGCAACTAGTTTTTCAAAAATAGCACTTAATTTGGCAATTCCTCTATAGTTTCGAATCTTTCCATAATACGGGAAAATAACCACATATAATCGAAGCATTGAACATTAAAGTTAATGGGGTAACTAATGATTCTGCACATTGATTTAAAATACATGTCGGAACAAGATCATGACTAAAAGACATCTTTAGCCTTTTTAAGTTAACCAAAATATCATTGCTATTAAAAGTAGGGAAAGAGATTGCCTGGTTTGATGAGAGCACATATGGATAACCATTACTATCATCGTATGCAGCATCAGAATAAGTTGTGGCAAAAAAATCAGCAAAAATATCACATATGACCTCAGAATCTCCAGATTCTTGGCAACAAAATTTCATAACGGATTATCTTTTAAAATTGACAAACTCAAAGAACGATTTTGGGTTTTGAACGAAATTGTTTTTCACCTTATTTATGTATTGATTCAGCAGATTATATTCTGAACGGCTGACAGAGTATTTTCCGTAATCAATAAATGATCCAGACTCACAGTGGTCCCAATGACGAATTTAGCGCGAAAAAAGTCATAACTCTTGTTTTAAAGCACTTAGAGGGATCAAAATTTCTACGAATAAGTGACTTAGTACGGTGCGAGTTCACGCCAATGGGCGGATTCGATTGAGGGGGCGTGGCACTTTTCATACAAAACAAGTTGACATAATGACTGCGTTAATTTGTATATTTAAATATTTTCACTGAGAGCATAATGATTAAAAAAAATTGTAAAAATAGAAAAAAAGATAGGAATATTGTGTTTTAAAGGTTTTATTAAAAATAAGTAAGGTTTTGTTTATTAAAAATAATTAACATAATTGTGTATTTTAAATATATATGTACATAAATTTACATAAATGTTTATTCATCTGAATGGGTTTCCGCTTCGTCCGAATCATCTACTGAAAGGTTTTCTTCATTTAAAATCTAAAAGTAAAGCAATTGACTCGTGACACAATGGTTCTGGATTTCTATTCGGCAGCTTTGTAGAAAGAGAAGATATGTAAGGATCCGATGAAAATAGAAGTTGTTAAAAAGATCTTCGATGTTATTCTCCCGTGACATTTTTCGAGCATGATGTTCTCTAACATATCTAAAATCCTTGTTGCTGGGTTCAAGCGCCTCCTCGGATAACATTCCAATAGGCAGAGCAGCATTTTGAATGATGTCTGCACCATGAATAAGTATTTTATGAACGCTTGATGGCATACAATACCAAGGATAAAATTCCACGTATAATTCCGCAGTTTCGAAAGCATAAGCTCTAAACGCTTCTGCATTAATTGCGTAGCCGGATGCCATAGTTCGTAAAATAATGCTCCTAATTAAATTTTCGTTCACACCAGTTATTTGTGATGCTTAACATGGTTGCTGAAAAAACCGTCTGGCAGTGTTTCCATCATTAGTAGTTCCGTGGCCTGGCTTTGGTATATCGACTAACAAGTTCATCTCTTTTTTCATCCTATCAATTATCCTTTGCTTCCTTGTTTCAATTAAAGCCTTTTCAGATTCTCCCCGAGCTTGCCATTTTTTTAAATCAAGTTTATATGCAAAATACATTCGAACATCCTTATCCAAGCGTGTAAGGTCGATAACCGTACTCGTAAAGGCTTTCATTCGGTTTCAATTCTTTAATTTTGTTTATGTCATTCATTGCACTAGGTGGTGCTCCACAAATTCCACATCTTTGTGGCGACAAATTTGCGATTGTTGAAAAAACTTTACCACCGATCATTGTTAAAAAGAAACGATGGTTTACATGTAGTACGTTTTCGTCAACCTGAATTAAAGTTGGAGAAATTGCATCTATTTGCGTTTGTATAATATCAATTTCTTGTGTAATCAATGATTTAGTTTCTTTTTTAAATGTAATTTTAATTGGCCTGCAAAAGCGCGTAGATGAAGGCCTTGGGTTTTGCCATCTAACTTTATCATCATTTTTTAACTCCAAAGGAACTAAACACACTGCAAGCAAATGCTGATCCGTTTGTGTATCATGATCACTGAACGTCTGCTTGTATGTTAAGTGACCACTGCTTCCATCACATCCCCATTTATATGTCAACATTGGTGATGAACAAGTAAATTCTTCCAGCCTTTCTCTTTGTAGCTCTACTAGCCTATTTGACGTATGATCAACTAAGCTTTGCAAATTTACTTCGGCAGATATTTCTGAAATTTTTATACCATTGCATGGATAGCATTCTTTTTTGGCAACCAAAAGGTTTTTATAAGAGGGGTATATATCCGCATTACGTTTTTTGGCACCCGTACTCATAGAAAGATACGAACTTTTTGAGTATTTTCCGTCAATATACATCGCTAGCGCTTCTTCACTGCTATAAGGTATTGGTTCTTTAGATGGCATGCTTAAGAACGTTTTTATTTTGAATGCCCTTTTTGGAGAATTATCTATAGTTCTAATAACGTCTGAAGCAGTTTTTTGCCTGATTTATAAAGGCTACTTGCAGCAGCAAATGTTAGTTCTTCAGGGGAACAAGTGTTTACAAGATGCTTTGTTTTAGATTGCTTAGATCTTTCCCCTATTTCTAAAAACGATTTAGAAGGTCGTCCGTATTTTGACGTTGATGGTCCGTCAATGGTATTTTCGTCCGAGTTTTCCTTACTAGGAAGAATGAAATATGCATCCAACCAACTTTTAAATGAAGACTCGAACACACTCTTTGTTCGATGTACCATGGACCATTTCTTCGACAATTGTGTGATGAAATTTCTACCTGCTTGCTTTAATTTTTTTGTATAGCTATCATTTTCATCATTTTTTATACCAATTTTCATAAAAATGTAATATATGTATAACAGCATTAAATTTTTTTTTCTTGCACCTTTTCAAAGAACCAAACATTAAACAATTCTCTTTTGGTGATAGACATCGCAACTAAATGATTTGATATGAAAGCTTTCAGGCAGAAATCGGCAGGAAATTTTTTTACCATTTAACTGGCCACATATCATAGATGATAACAATATACAATATTTTGCTAAATCGGGTTAAATTCACAATTAAAACTCTAACACAAGTTATAATGCAATTAGGTTAGGTTAGGTTCCATTGGCAGCCGTGATCAAGCACAGCTCACGTGGGTCCATTAATTAGTTCCCGTTGTGTTACCATGTCACACCGTCTCCCATGGGTCCTATGTTGTCTGGCTGCTAGTGTTCCCACGCAGCCATCCGGTCGATTCAGTAAAGGAGTGGATCCTGTTTACATCAACATCAGAGAGACAAGTTTTGTCCGCAAGGGCTCTTCGACCAAACATTTCGAGTCTTAGATCTCCGAAAGCCGGGCAATTACAGAGAAGATGTTCCGTTGACTCTTCCTCCTCCTCGTCGCCGCAACTTCTACAAAAGTCATTGTAAGGGAGCCCCAGCCTCTGGGCGTGCCTCCCAATGGGCCAGTTATAACCGCAATCAGGTTTCTTAGATGATGTCTGGACAGCTGTAGTGCCCGCCGTGTCCTTTTTTCATCTATGACGGGCCAGATTTTCCTGGTTTCCCCACAGGTAGTTTCATCGTGCCACCTCCGACTGGCGATAATATGAAACTTGTACGATATAAGTTGCTTGCTCCTTGGGAGCGAAGCACCTACATTATATGTTGAACCGTCTCGATTCAAGGTGGTGCCTGCATGCGCCAACGAATCCGCCATGCAGTTCCCCAGTATGTCCCCGTGTCCGGGGACCCAATTAAGGGTGACCAGTGAATGTCTCGCTATCTCATCCAGAGACATCCGGCATTCTCGGACAATTCTCGATGTGATGAACACATTCTCCAGGGATCTTATTGCCGCCTTGCTATCGGTAATAATGTGAATATCCCTTCCAGATATTTCACCGTATCGGATGCGTCTCGCGGCTGTGTGGATGGCCATTATCTCGGCCTGGATGACACTGCAGTGGTCCGGCAGCCTCATAGGAATGCTCCAGTTAAGCTGCTCGGAGTATATGCCAGAACCGACACCATGCAGTGTTTTAGACCCGTCCGTGAAGATTTGAATCGCATTCGCGGGAATTTGTAGGTCATCATAGTGGACCACGTTATCCAAAATGCTCACCGTGAAGCCAGGATCAAAGATCGGCTCGGGTGTGACATAATCAACATCCATGTGCCAATTAATTTCGTTCAGAATATTAGCATGTCCGATATTAAAATCCCTCCATGCTCCGGTGGCCCTTAGTCTTACCGCCGCGTTCGCAGCCAGCCCTTTAGCCAAAATGTCTGGTGGTAACCAGTTTAAAATCGTAAACAGTGCCTTAGAGGGGGTTGTTCTAATGGCACCTGTTACCGCTATCGCCACCATTCTCATTGTACGTTCAAACCCAGTTTGATGACTCTTCACCTTGAGCGCCGGGTTTAATGACACATTCGTATAGCCAGTATACATTCCTCGGGTTAATTCCCCAGTTAAGACCAATGGCCCTCTTGCAGACATTTTCAGTGAGACCCCCTTTATCCTCGGGGTATCAAATTTGGGAATTTTGTATCTCGTTGTGAAAAGTACCAGTTCCGTTTTGGCAGGATTTACATCCAGTCCACATCCCTGGCACCATTTTGTTAGGACGTCCAATGCGGACTCCATTAGTTCAGACAATAGTCTGGGATCTTTACCCAGAGCCACAACTGCAACGTCATCCGCATATGCGACCGTTCTGCAGCACGTCCTTTCCATGGCCCTGAGTAGGGTATTCATATTCAGATTCCAAAGTAATGGTGAGAGTACACCACCTTGCGGGGTGCCCCTAGTCGCAACCTTGGAGATGTTCGAGGCGCCTAAGTTGGATTCGATACGCCTGAAGTGCAAGATACTGCTGACAAATTGAATAATCGCCGGGTCGATTTCCAAATGTCTCATTGCGTTAATAACCGATTCAGGTCTAACGTTGTTGAAAGCGCCCTCAATATCCAGGAATGCAACTAAAGCAAATTCCTTGTAGTGCAGGGATCTCTCTATGTGGCCCACCAATGAGTGAAGCGCAGTTTCAGTGGACCTTCCCTTCGTGTAGGCGTGCTGAGCCAGTGACAAGGAATTGGGTCCCAATGATGATCTAATATGAATATCCAAAATCCTCTCCAGTGTTTTCAGTAGAAAGGAGGATAGACTAATTGGTCTAAAGTCTTTAGCCATAGTGTGAGATGTCTTCCCACTCTTGGGGATGAAGACGATCTTATATGTTGTCCAAGTTGATGGGACATGTGAGAGGCTCAGGCAGGCTCTAAATATTGCCAGGAGCCATGGCATCAATATTCCCAGGTTATTTTGCAGGTCCGCTGGGATAATGCCATCCGGGCCTGGAGATTTAAAGGGATGGAAGCTTTTGACCGCCCATTCCACACGATGGCGAGTTATCGGAATATTCGAGATATCCCGAGTGCCACTAAATGTTCCTTTCCTAGGCACCTCATCAGTGCAACCTGGGAAGTGTGTATTCATCAGGACCTCAAGGGTGTCCCGACTGTTTGTGGTCCAGGATCCGTCCATCTTCCGTATATACGATGGAATAGCTGGTTTAGAGGATAAAATCTTACGTAGCCGACTAGTCTCCGAGGAGTTTTCCACATCGCTGCAGAATTTCCTCCATGACTGTCTCTTGGCTTTCCTGATAAGATTTTTGAATCCATTTACTGAGGACTTGTAATTGTCCCAAACACCATTACGTTTTGCCTCATTAAAGACCCTACCAGAAGAGAATGAGCGAGTTGTCACTTTTTTCACGTTGGTGTTAAGAAAATGATAGAATGAAATGACCTAAACCAAGTTTTCTGTCATTTCATTCTATCATTTTCTTAACACCAACGTGAAAAAAGTGACAACTCGCTCATTCTCTTCTGGTAGGGGAGTTTCCTGCTTTCTTTGCGTTTTTCAGCAATCTCCGCATTCCACCATATGGGCTTAGCTTTGCCCTTCCTGTCGATTCTTTTACAGGATTTGTTTGTTGCCTCAGTTAAGACACCAGTCAGTGACTCCACTGCGGAGTCAAGCATGGACACACTGTCTATGAGAACCGGGCACATAGGCAGCTTGTCCCCGAGTACACTCGCATAGATAGACCAATTGGTCCTTCTTCTATTCGTGTAGGGTTTAGCTGAATCAGCTCTAAAAGAAAAATTGAAATCAATATACATGTGATCAGAGAAGGAACAGTCCTTTGACACGTTCCAATCGCTAATCAAATCCGAGAACTTATCACTAATAAGCGTAATAATAAAAAATAATATAATGCAATTAAAATTGCACAATTAACGAATACATCTCAGTTTTCACGTATTTTGTTCTGAACGAAATGCAAAATCGTCGGCATATTAGGAATTATAAAAATACATACCCCAATTGTATAAATAAAACCCCCAAATAATAAGGAATATATTTTCGTTTTATTTGAGAAGATCTCCAAACCGAACTAAAATATTGTCTACTCTGTTATCAAAAAAAAAAACTTAATCTATTGTTTGTCTTTAAAACAGTACTGCAGTATTAATATTGCTGATATAATAAAAAAATTTATACCGTTATGTAGGCTGAAGACTTGTCATTACAAAACCAAACAAAAAATTCACATATGTACGATCCGACAAAAAGACTTTTTTCGGGCTAAACTAGTCATTGGGACCACCGTGAGACTTCTTGAATTTTTATAATTTGTATTCTTTAGATTTTTTAGCCTAGTAAGCTGTTTAGAGTTCCATGGTGGGCCAACTGGAGTATAAACAGATTGTTTGTCAAAAAAGGCGTAAATTTTATTATAAAATATAGAAACCATCACATCAATATCCGAGCTGTTGTTTAAATGAGCAGGAATTAATAATAAAATATTTACGGGACATCATTCTCAAAAATACCTGCGAAACTATAGCGAGAATAAGTCATATGCAATAATATTTGTTGTCGTGTTGTTTTAAATCTCTTGCTCATTTTACTACACGTAGCAACATTAAGTTAAACATGTCCATGTTTCCACTTATTGCTCGTGTGATCGGCGGCTTACACATTGTGGTAATTTGTAGAGACAGGGTGGCAAGCAAAAGCAATTACTTTTCTTGAAAAACTTCTGGCAGCACTGTTATAATTAATAAATACCCTACAAGAAGACTACCGGTCATTTTACTAGTTATATAACCGGTAGTGTTGACCAATATATTGGTTAAAGGTTCTATTAGTTTATTAAAAAAATTAAATACATACTTCAAAAGTTATCAGGGTTTTTAATAACATTATTTGTTCCCTTATTACCACCGGCAAATCCTCAACGATTATCCTGGTCAAATCCACCATCCGCATGGCGGCTACCTGTTGGACGACCACTCCTTTCAATGACCTATGTTGTTTCCTTAGAATCCACCACCACGTCCTATGAAGCCACCATCAGTACGACCTCCTTTACCACTAGCATTCTGATTACAGCTATTCGGCGGTGTCACTTTTTTTATAGAAATTTTTTATCTCACTACTTAAGTAAAATTAAGTAATTATTTAATTCCAATGGCAAATACTAAATTTAAATCTTGTTGTTAATGGCTTAAAATGTAGTAATGTTCAATCTGCCAAAGTTGAATTTATAAAAATTTGCACTAACGTACTGTATGTAAAGATAAATGTGATATTAACAAGGATGATTGCAAAAGAAAAGACGTTTTTATTTAACCTGGAATCGAGTTAAGAGGTACAAAAAGTTTTGTCCACCAAAGGGAAGCTTAAAGATCACACTGTTTACATACAGAAAGACTACACAGAAGAAGAACAGCAAGTAAGATACAATCTACGCCAAGTCAGTAAAAGGATAAACGAAAAGAAGAAAGGTCTTAAGGTACGTCTTGGTGAATTCTGGATTTTCGTTGAAAACAAAAAAATTCTTGGTCCAAAGGTAAAATTATGGCTTACACTAATGATGATGCTACCTTTCTAAACAATCTTTTAATGGAATGTGGATGCTCTTTTGAAATATGTGTTAGAGAAATGCATCAAGATATATCCCAAAGTCAATAGCAATACAATTTGTGCCATTTAGTATCGTATAATGTAGCAAACCTAGCAAAATCTTTAAATTTTAGTAATTTCATATTTTATTTAAATAAATTTGATATATTTTTCCTTTTCGAAACGCATGTCATTGAAGAAAAACAAAAAATGTTCGAATTGTACTTTAAAAATTATAGTCTTCAATGGATTTCGGCAACAAAAACTCATAACGCTGGGCGGGCAAGTGGTGGTTGCTTGTTTGGTTACAGAAAAGTGCTTCAAAAAGCATATACATTTAAATTTGCAAGTATTTTTAATAATCTGGTATTAACTGCTAAAATCAATGGTAATCTGTTTTATTTCATACCAAGATATTTGAATTGCACGAACTGGAGTAATGATTTTGAAGAATTTGAAAAGTTTATTCAGAAACTTAGTCCTACAAATTTTTGTATAGTCGGTGATCTGAATGCCAGAATTGCTGAAGAACAAGTATTGGACGCTGACATTTCAAGGGATTCGCCCAATATACGTGAAGTCCGAAGTTCAAAGGACAAAACATTGAATAGTGAAGGAAGAAAATTATTAAATTTGATGGAAAGCGTGGGTGGTATTTTTCTAAATGGTCGGACTACTGGCGATGCTCAAGGGGATTTTAGTTTCCATGGTGCTAGGGGGAATACAGTTATTGATTATTGTATATGTTCCTACAGTTTTTAACAATTTGTTGACGATTTTTATATATATGTTTTAAACCATATTCTGATCATATGCCGCTATGTTTGAAATTGAAATTTGCTAATCATGACGCTAGTAGAATCAATCCGCTAAAAAGGCTACGGTGGAATACTAAGTATGTTGACAAATATAGGGAAAATTTAAGTCGTCTTTCTTATAACGTTGATCTACAATCAAGTATTTTGGTAGATGATTTAATTTCAACTGTTACAAGTAAAATAAAGGAAGCAAATGTCACACCACCTAAATGTAAATGTATGATAAAAAACCTTAAATTATATTGAAAGAATCACTCGGTTCAAAATAAATCTCGTTACTTACATTCAAGAAACAAATATATCAAGGTCTGTAAGTCCAAAAAACTTGAGTTATATGAACAACACTTGAAACAATTAAATACAGTTAGAAGCAGCAGTGATTGGTGGGAGCTGTCTAATTCTATGAAAACTCGTTCCATTTCAACTAATAATAAATTAAATGCGGATGTATTTCTCCCACATTTCAGTAATATATTGCAAAGTAATGAGGAAACTCATTGCATAAGCTGGGCTATGCCATATGTTATTGATGCTGTGTTGGACTCTCCCATAGAGTATAGCGAACTGTTTACAACTGTAAAAGCACTAAAGCAAAATAAAGCCCCTGGTCAGGATGGTATAAGTTTTGAGTTCTACAGGCATGCGCCGGTTTGTTTTCTGAAGGAAATATTAAGTATATTTAATAAAATGTTTCTTTATGAGCAAATTCCAAAAAGTTTCCGCAAATCAATTTTAATTCCGCTCTTCAAAAAGGGTGATCCAAAGCTGCCAGCTAATTATCGTGGCCTGTCATTGATTGACACCATTTGCAAAATATTTAATTCCATTTTACTAAACAGATTAACGTTCTGGATTGACAGCAATAATATTTTGAATGAATACCAAGCTGGTTTCAGAAAAACTTATGCCTCTGTATATAATATTTTTAATCTTACAAATATCGTACATAAATATTAACAAGGCAGCTGGTAAAAAAACATACGCATTTTTTGTAGACTTTTCATGTGCCTTTGATACTATTCCTCGGAACAGCTTGTTCTACAAGCTTTCATGTATGGGACTTTCTTCCAAAATTATAAGAATATTGCAAAGTTCCTATAAGGAAACTGAAAGCCGAATTTGGGATGGTAACTCATACTCTGACACATTTACTGCTAATGTAGGTGTAAAACAAGGTTGTATTCTAAGTCCAATATTATTTTCATTGTATACTAACGATTTAACTGATGAATTGCCAGGTGGTGTTAACATTGCTGGAGTTAACGTTAAGATTTTGCTCTATGCAGATGATATCGTTATTTTATCTGACACGGCAACCGGATTACAAAGGATGATTGCAAACTTTGTAAGTATTGTTTAATGTGGTGTCTTAGAGTAAATCTGGACAAGTCTAAAATAGTTATTAGAGTTTCCTCGGGCTTGAACTGGAAATATGGTCAGAACAATATCGAGGTAGTAAACAGTTATAAATATCTTGGTGTTGATATTAAATATAACTTATCTTTCAAAAAACACTTAAGTAACAAATTATCATCAGCAAAACTGGCTATCAATTCCACTTGGTCCAAGTATATTAATAATCCACGTATATCTAAAAACAATAAACTTAGAATATTTCATGCTGCGTCGAGATCAATCATGTTCTACGCTGCACAAGTTTGGGTTTTAAAAAATACGTTGAAGTTGAGAAGCTATTTAGATTTTTTATTAAAAAGATGCTGTATTTACCCAGTACAACACCCAACTATATGCTTTCTCTGGAAACAGGACTTGATTCATTATACCTCGCCACTCTAAAGTTACATTTTTCTTATATTAATAAAGTTCTAAGTATGAATCCAAACAGATTACCTCGAATTCTAGCAAACTATATCATTACTAACAAGCTCTATTGGGCTGCAGAGTGGGATAACTTGAAACAAAAATGACAAATTTTGCCTGATAATACAAACAATCCAACAAGTCATAATTGGGAAATATTAAATCGTTTGAGAGTAAGGGAAAAGGAAGAATATATATCCGCTGCAATTGGTTCACAGTTTCACGATCTTTATTCTCGACTAGACTTTAATGTAACTCCCATGTTAACAAAAGATTTTTCGTCACGGTGTACTAGTTTGGTAATAAAAGCTAGAGGTGGCTTGCTAGACATAAATGCAAGGGCATTTCGTAATAACACAATTGGTATATGCACAATATGCAATTTAGACGTATCTGAAAATACATTCCATTTTATCGGTGTGTTGCAATATTTCGGTAAAACTCGTCTTGAGCAAAATGAAGTTATACGTATGCTAAATGGCACCAATTTTAACTCTTTGTGTAAATATCTTGAGATAAGTTTAAAGTATAGAAGTTATTAATTAACGAATTTGAGATGTAATTCGTTTTAGTATTATATGAACTTATAAACTTTTGAACATAATTAAAAAATTAAATTAAAAACATTAATTTATATTAAGAATCGTAGTAAAAGGCTAATCTGGCACACAACAATTATGTTATGCCACATATAGATAAATAATGGTTTTTGTAAATTAACTGAATATGTACATACAAAATATTTATATCTATTAATAAATAATAAATAATAATAATAATACTAAATTTAAGAAATTCACAAATTTTTACACGCGTATGACAAAAATATATTTAAATATTGGCATTATTTGGAAAATGATAGTTGAACCATTCTTACATATATGTTAGAGTGGAACAACTAATGTAAAATTGTTGCAAGTGTGTTAGTAATTTTTTTAGTTTTGGTTATGCATTTCTTGTAGGGTATGTTGCAGCAGTGACTCCTTATTGTATTTTTACCACAGACTTAATATTTTTACTGCCTATTTGCCATGTGCGAAAGAATTCTTTCTTTCGTATGTGCTCTGTGCTTTCGTACAACTAAATTAAAACAAAAAATTTAGAATTTGTTTTTGTTTAAAATGTAATTGTTCGAAAGGAAGAATTCTTTCTCTCTTCGAAAATAAGATATTAATATAATTTATAAAAATGTTCTTTAAACCGCATTAAAATGGCCGAGGTTTATGAAACCAGCGTTACTGTTGTGCGACTTTAGTTGCAATTTGCAACCTAAATTTTTGTTCAACTTTTTCAAAATCGTCTAATTTTGCAACTTTTTTCCACTTTTTGCCCCTTTTTTGTAAGTGAAATACTTTTTTTACACTGCATAATTTCACATATTTTCCCTTAAAAATATTAATTTTGCCCTAAACATTCTCCGGGATATTTTACTTAATTCGATTGATCAGGGGGTCGATTCTGGTTCTGTGAAACTGTGAAATGAAACTTTTTTTGTTCTGTGAAACTGTGAAATGAAAACTTTTTTCATAGAGTTTCTCATTCTCATTTAGTGAAAAAATAATAAATAAAATCTAATGTTTTCATCAAAGATGGGGGTAGTGCACTTATATTTCAGTTTAAACTCACACTTAGTGATAGTTCAAAAATATTGCAATCATTTTATTGATGTTGAGTGATGAATTGCAGCCTCACTCAACATGAGTGATAGTGATGTTAAAAAATGTTGCAATCAAAAAAAAGTAATTTGATTTAAAATAAAGCAATCATCAGCTGATTGCAACTTTTTTTTTCTTCACTCATTTGAGTGCAACTAATTTTAAAATTAAAAACTGGTTTTTTCATGATTAAGTTAATAATTATACCGTTATTAACAAAATTTAATTTTTTTTAATGTTCTTTACTTATACATATCCTCAAAAGAAATCAAAAACCGTGCGCATACAAAGTTAAATTTTTTAAATTTTAGTGAGACAATATTTGTATGCAGCTTTTTTGATTGCATGTCCAAGTTTTGCACTATTTGATTTGAGTGCAGATTTTTGCATTCAATCTGCTTTTAATGATAGTGAAAGAATTTGCATTTGTTTTATTTAGTAATAGTGCACTGCTGATTTAAATCAATATTTAGTGCACTACCCCCAACTATGGTTTTCATATGAAAAGAACAAGTGGAATGAAACAAATTGTTTCACAAATACAGTAATATGATTCCTGTTCTGTGTTATAGTGCAAAAAGTATCAAAAACTTTTCATTTATGACATATTTTTGCGCATTCATTTTAACGGTGAAAACCCTCAATATACATTCCTATTAAATGCCAATGTTTAATGATATACATAGCATTACTGACGTTAAACTTTTATAAAGTTTTCCTACCTTTGCTCATCGCGAATTTATTGCGAAAAATCAATTAATTTTTTAATATTTTACTATAAATGTACATAAGTACATACTTATACCTAGCCAGCTAAATAATCCGACGTCGTTCAGCTATCTGAGAGAAACGTCGGCAAAAAAGCCGGAATCGTATACGAATTCTGTCAGATTTCTGACCCAAAAATGTATGAAGTGGTTGACACGAAATTCTGACAGACGTATCGTGTGAAATTCTTGTTTTTTGTCGGCATTTATAATAGATATCTAACAGAAACCTAATGAAAAAGGCATGGGAAGTTCTGATGTGTTAGCCGAGATTCTTTTTGCTTTCTAACTGATAGCTGAAAGAAATAATTTTATTGCAAAATATGTAAAAGTACACACATAGTTAAAAATTTTACGCGTACGTACTTTTTTTATGCTTTTTATCTTGAACAAATAAAATAAAATTAAAAATATTTTCAACTGAATGACAACTGTCATTATTTTAAAAAAACAATAAGTCTCGTTAGACAAATCTGAATGAATTCCGTTGGAATTTTATTGGACATATCTGTACATAAATTCCCCCCAATATATCCATGCGAAATCGATCAGAAATCGGCCAGACAGTAAGTATATTCAATGTCTGACAGAAATCTAAACGAAATCAGACATTTGCACGAAATGTCTGATTTGGACAAAGTCGGAGTATTTTGCTGGCTGGGTACATATATATTACATATATATTTAAGTATGTATGTACATTAATAGAAAAAAATTAATCGATTTTTCGCAATAAATTCGCGATGAGCAAAGGTAGGAAAACTTTATAAAAGTTTTACGTCAGTAATGCTATGTATATCATTAAAAATTGGCATTTAATAGGAATGTATATTGAGGGTTTTCACCTTTAAAATGAATGCGCAAAAATATGCCATAAATGAAAAGTTTTTGACACTTTTTTGCACTATAACACAGAACAAGAATCATATTACTGGAATTGTGAAACAATTTGTTTCATTCCACTTGTTCTTTTCATATGAAAACATTGGATTTTATTTCTCGTTTTTTCACTAAACGAGAATCAGAAACTCTATAAAAATGTGAAAAAAGTTTTCATTTCACAGTTCCACAGAACAAGAATCGACCCCCTGTATTGCATATCGTTACCTTAATATAAAAAGGCCCCAACTCATCAAAAACACTTTTTACAGGAGAAGGAAAAAACTTAATAAAAGCTGAAATAATATAGCTACACAAACATTGTCAAAAAACATCTTTATTAAAATTAAACGAGGAATTCAGATTGAAATACATATGTATATATTTGTAATTTTTATAGTATATATAAAGCATTGGCTAACGTACTGTTTCGGTTCTGGGAAAAACAGCCGTCGGAATAAATGATAATATGGTGTTCTGATATGATAATATGATGTTCTGCTTATAACTTCTTTATTTTTAATCCAATTTGCTTGAAATTTTAATAGAATGTGTATTAGCAACCATTCTACAAGAATCAATAAAAAAACGGATTTCCAAAAGTAATGAGTTGGGGCCTTTTTATATTAAGGTAACGATATGCCTTGTTTTGTATTCATTGAATTTCTAAGATTTAAGTTGTTAGAAAGTAAATCCAATGATAAATCATACAATTACATTTTTAAAATTACAAGTGCTAACCATTTTTAGCATACAGTAGGAAGCTCAAAAATTGATTAAATTGATTCGAACCAGGGGACTCACAGTTTCTAACCTTTACAAACCCCCTAGACAACTGAACCATGAAGGAACGTTGTTTGGATATCATTAAAATAAAACATGGCCCGTTTTCCGGTTCACAACTCAACACAGTTGAGTTTGATGCTTTTGTTCACCGCAATATAGCAAAGTTGTAAACCATAATACAAACATTACAAATCAACTTATGAAGAAATTATAAGTTTGTTGTATGATCGCGGTGCAACAATCCTAAAAATAAAAGGGAGCCAAGTATTTCGTCTTTCCAAGAATTAGAAGACGGAAAGAACATTATTTCATCTTTTAGCTATGTTGCGGAATGTTTATCTTATAGTTTATTTAAATAAACAATGAATTTAAATTAAAAAAATAAAATATTTTTATGTTCCACATTGTGTTATAATCCACATTTGAAAAACATTTGAGAATTGCGTTTGAAAGCAAGTTGGAAATAAAGGCATTTTTCAATTTGAAAATAATTTCCCCTTTTTGTTGAGAACGCTATGATTTTCAAATCATTATCACACGTTTGGCTTTTGAGAAAATGTTTGATTTCAAATCATTTTCAATTTGAAATCAAACCTCCGTGTTTGTTGGGAAGATGATTAAAAAAAAAGATTTTTTAAAATGCTAGCAGGGAAATTTGTAAAAATAAATGTCAATTGCCTAAATTAATTTTTTTTATATCTTTTTTGTATTGTGTTAAAGTAAGAGTTTGTTTCCGGGGACATGCAATTGTTCTCAACTCCTGGAAATTAATTTCGGAATTCCCAATTAGTTTGAACAAAAACTTTAGTAATGTGGTGTTTCCAAATGACGGGTAAGTCAGTATGTAGTAAAATTTATATGTTTTTTGAGTGCTTTCCATTAAAATTTTACTTTGCAATCACTTGCCTGTTTTTCTTTAAAACAGCACATAAATCTATGTGAGACTTGTGTCTTTAGTTGTTTTATCCAACCAAATTTAAACAAAATGTCTTAGCAAACTGCAATGGGCGAAATTGTACAACAATATAATTAAGTTTTTGGGTTTAAGGCGTACCAATTTCCGAGAGTAGGTTTTATATGGGGCGTATGATAAACGATCGATCTTCACAAAATCTAGTGTGATTTCGACTCTTCTGAAACTAGATTAGACCGAAATTCACCATAAAAATATTATTTATTACGCTTTTAGCCATACATACGGCCATGTTCTAATAATCACACGATTTGAAATCCTAAAACGACAGATTTTTTTTGTGTTCTCAAACGTGTGCGCTTTGCTTGCGATCTGCCATAGTTTCTTAAAGATCCCTTGAGCATACTGTTGCGGTTTAAAATCGCCAAACTTCTTGCAATTGGAATTTACAGCACACATGCGATTTCAAGTCGAAATCGCAAAAGTTTAGCGTTTTACGATTTTCAGAACATGCCCGATACTAATATAATTTTCGAGAGGTTTTCCTACAAAATTTGGTGACGAATTTGTTAAAATTTTATGACAATCGGTATATTCTGCCACCAGTACTGAAATTCTGTAACTTTTTAACGACAAAAAAAATTGTCGTTAAGTAGTCAAAATTTGTTAGTTAAAGATAATTGTCGTTAAGGGCTATTCTGTAATAAAATTTTAACAATTGTTATCGGCAAACAATGTCGGAAGCTAACCACACAAATAAATTCTTGTTTAATAGGTAATAACGGTAATAAATGTACTGTTAACAGATTAAAAACAATAAGTGAAGAGTCCAATTTTTAAAACAAAAAAAATCTTGTTTTTTATTTTTAATATTGTTTAAAATACAGTTCAATCTATATACATATAAGTATATCTGTGGCAATAAATAATAATAAAATAAAGTATAAATAATAATAATAAAGTATAAATGCGTATAGTTTTATTAATAATGACATTTAATACTTGAAATTTAGCTGAGTGATAGATCTTGAAGAAGAGAATAAGAATATGTAATAATATGAAAAAGCACTTACGTCAACTTAAGCCATCATTATTTATTGCCACTGAAATAAACGTTTGTGCCCTGTATCTGCTCCTAAAACTTAAGAGCCGCTGGACCGATTGACACCAAACTTGGACAGAACATTATTTAAGTCGGGAGCCAGGTTTCTCTTAAGTTTAATCCCAATAGGTGGCGCTGTGCGTGATATTTAAATTTTTTTATTTATGGTACGATTTGGCTGAAGTTCACAAAATATTTTTATTAAACAAAAATAGGTTTACTGATACAGTTTTGACCCGGTAGATAGTAGATTATCCAGTATTTTGTTAATATATGTACGTATATAATATAAACTGCCTGTTTAACGATATCGAACGTCATCGTTCGCATAGAAAATTACATTTAAAACAAAAACAAAGTTCGTACAATGTTCGAACTTTGTTTTTGTTTTAAATGTAATTTTCTATGCGAACGATGACGTTCGATATCGTTAAACAGGCAGAAAATTTTAAAAGAATAAGACAGGAAAAAAGAGGAAAAAGTATTAGAAATCAATTTTTAAAGATAATGAAAACAACATTATCTATTTCAAATCGTTTTCCATCACACATGATTAAAAATGTAAGTGGAACTGTATTTTGAACAACAAGTAAGACTATAATTCTGAAACGGATTTTAAAACCGCTCTAAATTCATAACAACTTTTAAAAACGAGCATTTTGAAATCGATCGATTTTCATCACAAACGTTATTAAAAAAGTTTTACACGGAATGACAAACTTATAATACCTTTATTCAGGGGGTATAATAAAAGGCTATTAATGGATTCGATAAACCCATTTGTTAAATTTAAATTTGTTAGTGTAGATTTCCACACAACCCTTGAGGTACTACACAATGTGCGTTGCCAATTATTTTACATGGCTGGCATCCCCAGTAGGCATAAATCATGGTAATACCTTATGCGTAAACGTGTGTTGCGTATAATATATATATATATTTATATTCCATTTCTAAAATGAGAATGAAGGTAAATTAACTAAATAAGGAACTTATTTTAATTTTCGCAAAGTTTGCAAATGAAACGACTTCTGCTGAGTCTTAAATTTAGGTTATTGTTATAATATTTTTTACAGTAAACACAAACAAATCTTAAGCAAAATTGGCAGCTTAATTTTCTTAAAGATTTTGATGTATCATGTGCACAATGCAAACATACCTTGGTCAACACATCACCATGCCTATTAAGGATATGCATTAAGTAAGTCTTCGCGTATATCTGTGAGATTTATGTTATTCTACACTCTACGTTCAGCCAATTGTATTACAAATGCAACACAATTCTAACTATCATGTTGGGTATCCTGTTCAATGTTTTTTAACACCCAATTGATAAGTGGAAAATGCTTTTTTAAATAGATTAAATAAAAGGTTATAAATAGAGAAATATACTATCTGTACTTCCTTTCGGATCCATACATAGTAAATAACCTTCATCAAAGTCGATGAATACAATATAAGAGTGATGATGAAGGCACTGCGGCACAATTACTTTTCTTGGATTCCGAGATAAATAGTCTATTAATAGCTGCTCATTTTCAAAGCAATAATGACATGCAATGTATAAACAACTATCAATATTACTTTCAAACATTAAACACGTTTTAGATGCGCCAACAATAATTGTCCATAACCAGTTATTATCCTTTATGGTATCTAAATCTTTTAAAGTAATGAAGTGAAAGTATGAAGTGAGAGTAAAATGTTCTCCGTGAGTTTTTTGAAAAACGTTCTAAAATTTAAGGAGATAAAATCCTATTTCGGAGCGGGCAAAACGTTTAAGGTTTTGTATTCTATTGAAATTAACTTTTTAGGTTTAATTTCACTTAAAAGTTTTTTAAATGAGTTATTAAAATCAGTGCTTACATATTTCTCATTCTCACATTGGTCAGATTTTTCTAAATTATTTAAATCATTAATACATTGAATCTTAGTCTCGTTTCCATCGCAGAAATATGATTCTGATTCAATTTTATTACATATGTGTGAATACGACTTAATGTTGTCACTTTCAACATTATTTATCCTCCATGGGTTTATTTAACATTTCGAAATTGTTGTTTAATAAGTTATAAGAGTTCCAGGAGAAACTGCTTTGCCAAAAATATTTATATATTCAATTTTATTTTGCAAAGTTTTCCAAAGTTCTCACAAATCTTCCTAGTTTAATTTTTTGTGTTTTATGTCCTTAAATTATGTTTCAATAGGACCATTACTTACACGTTTTGAACTTAAATCTATAATTGATCCGATGATATTAGACCACATTGGAAGAAATGGTATGTATTTTTCCAATAGTAAATTCTTTACTTCTGGGCAAAAGAATATGTTTTCTTCCGCATCCATTTCATCGCAAGTATAGATATCTGACTTATACTTTTCGAATAGAATTCGGATTTATTACCCATGTTTTCAACCTCTTCACCTCAAAAATTAGTTTTTTCACAAATTTTTCAGTCTTGTATCAATGTCAACTTTACTTTGATTTAACATGCCTTTTAGGTAAATTGGTTACATTTTTTATGTGTTTCTTTGTGCACAGCACAATACATTTAACCATTTAACACATTCAACAATAATAAATAAATTGAATAAATAATTAAAAAATCGGCCAATATAATAACAAGTATGATTAGATAATCACCCCTATTATGAACCTGAACAGTAATGGTATTTTCTGAGACGTTATTGACAATAATCGATAACTATTGACAGTCAATTGATATTTTCTAAGGCGCTTTTAAGTCGACGTCGAGTAGAATTGTCCCTGTTTTAGTCGACAGGAAATTTTGCGACGACTCAAATGAAAGTTAAAGACAATTTAAATGAAATGTAAACATATTTATTAAATACGTTTAAAATAAAATATGCAAATTTAAAAGAAGTTATGGGCACAAATTTTATTAGTAAATTTAACGCGAAAATTGCGAAAATTCGGAAAAGTTTGCTAAAATAGCGAAAACTCGCCAAAATTTTTAATATAAGAAGATTGACTCAAAGAGCCAAAATTGCGAAAATTCGGAAAAGTTTGCAAAAATAGCGAAAATTCGCTAACATTTTCAATATATAAAAAGAGCGATAAAATTGATTAAAAGTCACTGAAACTATAAGGAATTGTGAAAATTCGGTAAAAATTGCAAAATTAGCGGAAATTTGAAAAAATTTGCTAACAGCGACATGATAGCAAAGTCTAACTAATATTTATTAAAAATCGTTAAAGCTGGTAAGAATCAGAAAACTTATAGGAAAAAATTGCTTCTATCGCGAACATGGCTTAAATTCGCGAAAATTTCAAATTTGAAAACAAACCCTAAAATTTATTTGAAATCGCTAAAAACAAAATGTCAGAAAAAAATTGATGCAAAAATAGCGAAAATTCACGAAAATTTTTAATATTTCCAACAAGCCATAAAATTCATTAAAAGTCCCTTAAACTATAAGGAATGGCAAATATTCGGTGAAAATTGCTCAATTAACGGAAATTCGCAAAATTTGCTAACAGCGGCTTGATAGAAGTCTTATATTTATTAATAAACGTTAAAGCTTTAAAGAATCTGAAAACTTACAGTAAAAATATCTTTTATCGAAAACATGGCAAAAATTCGCGAAAAAATTGAAAACAAACTCTATCTACATTTATTTGAAATAGCTAAGTCGGTTAAAAAAAAAATATGTCGGAAAATAGCATAAATAGCGTTAAAAAGTGAGCTATAACAAAAATAATAAAAAAATAATTAGAGATGGAATTTTATTTCAGTCAAATTTTCGATAACTAGTCGACGTCGACACAACATTCTTATAAAATACCAATTTAACGTCGAAGTGATGTAGTCGTCGACTTGATGTGACAACAATTTAAAATTAATGTCGACGTCGACGACGACTTTTATAATAGGGGTGAATATTGCATCTGCAATAGAAAAAACAATTTTTTTCTCTTTAATATGCCCAACAAGAGAATATAAAATTATTTTTTTTAGTTAGAAAAGACATTTCATGTAGTTCATTTTTCTTAATATAAAGTCATTTTTCTGTCTCAAAATCTCTAATTGTTTTTTGGACCAAAAAAAAACCTCCAACTTTGTTGAAATATGCTGAATATTGTGATTAAATTCAGGCTTGAACATTAAATAGGTGTCTACAAATGGATCTGAATCTCTGTCATTTTCAGCAGCAGATTCAGCTTTAATGTTTTGTATTAAAGACGTAAGTATTGCATTCTAAATCAGTGCAATACGCGTAGGCAACAAAAGAGTTCTGATTAATTCTAAAATTTTTAAAATTGACTTCTCAGCATTATTTTTTGGCATATAAACAATTCTTATGAAATCTTCTAAAACTTTTGTTAAAGGAAATTGTGTACGATTTTTACAAAGGATCTCAGCGATTTCAGGTATTTTCATTTTTGTATCTTAAACATTTGAAATTAAAATGTCTAACCTTTTTCCCCATTCTACTATTCCAACTTTTCTGTTGAATTGAGTGCATACTTCTGGTGTAAGGTACTTATTTCGGATAGTTTTCAATAAAACTACTGCAAAACTGTTTTCGGCAAATTCCCTTTTGTCGACACTGGACTCATTAATAAAATTATCAACAGTTTTCTCTTTATCATTTTGTGAACTTTCATTTAAATTCACAGCGAAGTTTTTATTAAAATTATTGTTCCCTAAGTCAATCTCATTTGCATTTAAATTTAATATCATATTAACACTTTTTTCTTATTGGCCTTTGTTTTCTTCACCGCACTCTGCATCACTGCACCCTTCGATTAAGTTTACATTTTCCTAAAAGAATATTTATGTATATATATATTTATTATTTAAAAACCAGCCAATATAAACTACAGGGTTTTTTCGCTTCCAGAAGTTCGGAAAAGCTGCGTTCCAGATAGAATGTATTAGTGTGTACCTTAGAGTGACCGGATCTTAACCCTACAAAACGATTCCCCTATCCAGATATTGAGATAGCCAAAATTTGAAATACCGTTTTTTGCTTTTT
Organism: Pollenia griseotomentosa; assembly: GCA_963931875.1. NCBI lineage: Eukaryota > Metazoa > Arthropoda > Insecta > Diptera > Polleniidae > Pollenia > Pollenia griseotomentosa. The sequence continues at coordinate 147,746,916 of OZ007563.1, forward strand.
GCATGGAAATCGATATTCAGTTTTCTCAGTAAATTGTGAATAAAATAAAAAGCAGGGTTTAAAAGCACTCATCAGCTGGATGCTTTTTATTTTTGCTTTTGCCACTGCTATTGAAATTTTTAATTTTTTTTCCAATAGCCAATGTTTTGTTTTTCGTTTGTGCAAAAAAGCAAATCTCCTATTTTGTATATCTTTATTTTTTGACAATGGACAAAAATGACAACCACCTAAAAAGCAAAAGCTAAAAAAAATTATTTCGCCTTTTGCTTATTTACTTTTTCCTAAAAGTAGAGCTAGTTAAAAAAGACAAACCAAAAAAATCTAAAATTCAAAAAACAAAAATTCTTCTCTGGCTCGTAATAACAAAAAGCCGATTCAATAAAATGAAAAGCAGCTGAAGTGTGTGCTAAAAGCAGTCTGAGCAGAGCTATTAGCTCTGCAAAAAGGCAGATTACAACGATAAAATACATATCAGTGTAAGGTTGAAATGGCATCATTAAGCTCGATTCACCCATGCGTTCCGAACAAAATTTTTGTCCGGACAAAATTTTTTTTATATTGAGTCTGACGTTTCGGCACGTGTTCGGCACGTTTTTTCTTGAATTGGTTTAATTTTAATTCTTGTGCCGAACAAAATGAACTGAGATGCCACTTTTTTTCAATTTGTACATAAAAGTTGAATTGAGCTGCCACATATTACATTTTTTTTTGTGCTGAATAATTAAAAAAAAAAATTAAACAAAAGATGGATGTTAAAGAAAATATTGCCCTGAAACTAATTGAAGAAATAAAAAAACCAGGAAGAGAATGTATTGATGATATGGGCAATCGTTCATATAAAAACACTTACCTTAAACAAAATATATGGACGGAAATAGAAAAATCTATTGGAATTGGTTGTAAGTAAATTTTAAATGGTAAATTTTAATCACCCCTATCGTGAATAATTTTTCCCCTTTTCACATATTTGCGATCATGAACAGCTCCCATGAAAAAAATGTAATTCAAAGGAGAATAATAACGAGAAAAAATGTTCACGGGAATAAATTCCCCTTATCGTGAAAAGTTTTTTCGCTCGTAATTTGTTCACATTTCCCTTAGATTTTCTCACTTTATTTTTGCTAAGGAATAGAACGTGTATGTTAGTAGTTCCTCCTATAAATCGAATATTAAGGGCTAGATCCGTTAATAAGGCACAAACCGATATATTGGTCAACAAAATGCAAAACAACAGGTTGATTGCCGCCGGATTTGTGAAACACGTGGTGGCAGAATTTTGGAAAATATTTTACTACATAAAATTTAAAAAGTGCAAAAAACTAACGTTGTTATCAACCTATCGCTCCAATACTTATTATTTAGATTTATTATTTTAACTTTCCTTTAAAATATATACGTGTATATTTTTAAACAAAAATTTCAATGATTTTTAATTTTTTCTAATTTTCTTCTTTTTTACATTCACTGGAACAGATAGCATGAAAAATTTTTCACATGAGATTAACGATTGCTTTTTTCCCTTCGAGGGGAATGAAAATTTCATGGGAACAAAAATTCCACTTGTTATTCACGATAGGGGTGAATATTTTTTAACATAATGTTTACCAGTTATTGTAGGAAGTGAATGTAAAATATTATGGAAAAGTCTGCGAAGACGCTACAAAGCAGCTTTACCTTAATGTTAAGGACAACTTTTCTGCCGGCGTAATATGCTCTGGTTTACGAATAGGTATACCACGCAAATCAGGCCCTAAAATTGCAAGGATTTCATTGAACGTATTGGGGTCCATACGGTGAAAATTTATAAACGATTCCACGTCATGAAGGCGCATCTCAGGAACAAGTGTGTGGAAAACACCGTTTGTTCTTCTTTTCTGTAATATTTTTCTTACTGCTATTCTTTTTACTTTCAACATTTTTTGATAATTTTTTTTTTTTGCTAGTAAATGGGTTTTATGCAATTCAATAAAAAATAATAAAATTAATTTTCTTCTTTCGTCCATTTTCTTTAACACTTACAAAAAAAACTAATAGTTTGCTAACTGTGCTGCCACTTTGTATAATCGTTTACATCTGTAAGCCATATGGTTTTTAGGTTAGGTTCCATGGGCAGCCATCAGAAGACGGCTCACTTGGGTCCTCAATTGGTCCCTTTGTGATACCCGGCGCCAATGCCCATCCATTGGAGCAGTTACTCAGATGGTGTCACTGCAAGTTCCAACCATTTCGTCTTCCTAGTGAAGAGAAGGAGCGATTTTAGTTCCATCCCAGACAGATCCCCCAAACAGGAAAACACCGGTCCCCCCAGGTATTCTTCCCTTATGCCCCGCAGTCCAGGGCAGTGACAGAGGAAGTGAAGCACAGTCTCCTCTTCCTCCTCGTTCTGACAACTCCTACAATAGTCGTTGAATTCCAGACCCATTCTTCCAGCATGAGTCCCCACCGGCCAGTGTCCAGTCAAAACCGATATCACCAACCTAATCTGGTTCCTGCTGAACCCAAGTAGAGAGCCAGTTCTCCGTTTATCATATCCAGGCCAGAGGATCCTGGATATCAAGCAGGTGGACTCACTGGTCCACCGCATCTGCGCTATTCTATAAGACTCGCGCTCGATGAGTAATTTACAGTGAGCTATTGGAAGACCAACAAATTGATCGATGAATACGTCATCCATGCGACCACCCTGTCTAGCCAGCCCATCTGCCATATGGTAGCTTTGTTTGTCCGGACAAATTTTCCGAGATGGGTGAATCGTTCTGCAGAACACTCTCTGTAAAAAAATTATTGTCCGGTCAAAAATATTGTTCGGAACGCATGGGTGAATCGACCTTTACTTACATTGCAAATAAGAACAAAATTACAAGAATTTAAAAATTTGTTTTACTTTTCATACAAATACCGCTTGTAAAAGGCAAAGCACACAAATTATGACGTTGATTTGATTATTTTATTGTATAGAAAACAATAACAAATTCTTGTTGTGTTTGTTTTGCATGAAAAATATCACTTGTCGTCGTCGAGTATTTTTTGCAATCATGTGCCTTTCAGCAGCCTTTTGCGCTGCTTTTATCTCCTATTTTGCGGCTATTAGCATGCATTGGTTTTTGATTTGGCGGCTGTTTGACAGAAGCTGTTTGTTTCCTTCTTTTTCCTACATATTTTTTCCTACAACATAAAAGTGATGGCCGTTGCTTTTTGAGTGCCATCAAATTACAAATTTTTGCTATTGTTAAAAACGCAATAGTTGGAAAAAGGCAGTGTCCATTAAAAGGTTACTTTTCAAAAACAGTGTGTTTATTTTGCTGCTGCTTTTGAAAAGTGTGGGCTTTTTTAGCACTGGAACTTGTCGGCTTTTTATTTTTGATTTTTTTTTTGATAGGAAAAAGGCAAAATTTGGCTGCTTTTGCTAATATGGCGATAGCATCTTAAACCCTGATAAAAAGTTGTGCACCGATTTCAATGAAACAAACCTCATTTAACTCGAAATTATGTTAAGTTTTTAGTTTTTAGACCAAAAATTTTTGTCGCGTTTTTATTTTTTATGAATTTTTAAAGAAAAGGTTTTTTTTCAAAATTTTCCTATTTTTTCTTCTAAAATTCAACGATATCTCTGAAAATACTGGGAAAATTTAAAACCAATGTAAGCACGGCTTTAAGATAATATTGTTGCCGAGTTTCGGTTTTTTTTTTTAACTGGATATGGTCAACCGTTTTCCAGTTATTCCAATATATGTAGTGAAAGTGCGTTAATTTTGGACACAACGGTATATCTCGAAAACTGAAGATTCGATTAGAAGATTAGATTTGAAATTAGTAAAAATTTGCAAACTTACTGTTCCGCAGTGTAATAGTAGCATTCTTAAAAAAAAAAATTAATGAAAATTCAAATTCGAAAGTTTAAACGGCGAGCGCATTGGGTTAGCGTTGTTTAATCGAGCTCAATATCTGGAAAGGGGAATCGTTTTGTGGGGTTAAGGCCAACATCGATTTTTTGTGGTATCTAGAAAAACTTTTTAGAATACATTTTTAAAATTTAAAAATACTTTTACAAACCATTGGCACGATATCCTTCTCGAATACCGAGTAACTACGTGGAAAGTCTTCGGATGTATCAATCATTCTAAAAACAGTCTGCGGAAGTTCCTCCAAAGATATCTCACAACAAACGTAATAATTAATATTAATGGAATTACAAATGAACAATCGGCGTGTACTTACGAATTCATTTTGGTGGTCTTTCTGGTTCTTATTAGGCGGCTCTAAGATGAGTTGGTTTGATGGTTTAAGTAACTAAAAAAAAAATCAATATATATCGCACTTGATCAACAAAAGGGTATTAACTCAAGTTTTTGTTTTTGGAAATAATCGACGCGTAATATTCATATCTACAAATCGTGTGACTGCACAACCAAATGGCTCATGTACCAATCGAGGACAATATTGTGCTTACTTTTACCAATCAAATGCAACCCTGGTGCAGCAATCGTGTGATTGTTTGCTATGCAACCGCGCGTCAATAAAAATGACAAAAATGCACCAATATTTATTGTGTTCTTCTGCGGCAATCAAACAACAGAATACACGTCAATAAATTTACTTTTTATTGTTTCTTTTAGTAGATAATGAAAATAAATATGTATTTATTTATTAGGCATTTAAATTGTTTTTTAATAATTGCTATTAACAAAATATGTATGTATGTTCACAAGCATATTTAGCTGTTCAGTGTGAATATTTTTATTAAAGATATTTCTATGCGAATCTTATTTTTGAAATTTCTTAAAAAGTTCAAATAAAACTATTTAAAAAAAATTTGTTTATGTATATGATACAAATTAAATTTTTATTAATGAACAACCCAACAAGAACTTTTAAGCAGATAAAAAAGCTACCGCAACAGCTGTTTTCGCAGTTAACACAAGTAAGAACAACAGTGTGACTGTGCTGCGGCAATTGTTGTAACCATTTCGCTTTGTACCAACTAGCGGCAATTAAATTTGTTTAAAACAGGGCAATCGTGTGATTTCAAAATATTTGATTGGTGCAATTTCATTATTGTGCGTCAATAAAGCGCAATAAAAATTGTGTCATATTGGTGCAATCGTGTGATCCCAGCTTAAGATTAAAATTGAATTTAAAAAGTTACACATTTTAAATTTCTCATTCATGAATGGTTAAATATGAGCGACCATATATGAGTTTTACTGAACTCTGGTAAAAACCCAAACAATATATATTTTTACTTACTGTGCTGCTTTTTTCTTCATTTTTCTGATTTTTCAAAATGTGATTAAAAAACTATAAACAAAAAATTAACTCTTACAATATTGCACCCTTTTTTTAATCGAATACATTAAGGGTCCTCATGATGTCGCTTAAAATTGCCATTTGTGCAAATGCGCAAACTTATGAGACTTGTTTCATGAAGCCCCTTTTTTAGTTTCGTGTAATTGTAAACACTTAATGTCAGTTGGCAAGAAACGTCAAAAAAATAAATTAAAACAAAATAAAATTTAAAATGTGTGCCTAAAAAGCAAAATTTGTTTTTAAAAATGCCTAAAGAAAGCCAAAAGACTAAACTACTCAAATTATTTGAAGAAGTTGTTGTTTGTGATATGCTAACACTTGAATTTTTTGGAAAACACGACGGTAATCTTAAATTTGTTTTGTTTAATTTTATATACATATGTAAATACTCTAGATTTTTTTGTATGTATTTAAAAGATAACCAACGTAAGGCAGAAGAGGAAATTTTGGAAGAGTTCACTTATGTTCTTGCAGCTTCAGAATATTTTCGTTACGCTATGCCATTTGTTCATCATTCTGTTCCAAAATCACACAATTTTTTATTAGAAGTACTGCCAAGTTTAGATGAGTACAGATTTAAGCAAATTGTGAGGGTTAGTTGGCACAGTTTTCAGGCAATTTTAAATTTAATAAAAAATGATGAAGTTTTCAACAGTCCTCATTCTTGCAAGCAGTTTCCTGTTGAAATGCAATAAATAATTGTTCTGTACAGATTGGGTTCAAGTGGCGAAGTCGCATCACTGTTCAAAATTTCCAGTTTATTTGGTATTGGCGACGGTGGAACGATTCAAGTAAATAGTAACATATAACTTTTCTATTATCTAAAGAAACTAAAAGTGCTTTAATTCCAGATAATTACTGATATAGTTTTTATGGTGCTAATGAAACTACAGAAACAATTTCTATACTGGCCAGGAAAATTAGAGCGCAAAACCATTGTTGCAAACACTTTTCACGAATTGCCACACTGTGTTGGTTACGTGGACGGAACTGAAATAAAATTAGCAGAAAAACCGCAAGATGATCCTGAATCCTTTTTTTCGAGAAAGCATATTTATTCTTTAAAAGTCCAAGGTATTTGCGACTATCGTCTTCGAATCCGCCATTTGGTTTTAAAATACAAATTAAAATTTTCTTGATATTGTAACCATTAATTTCTTACATCCCTAGTAATTTGATTTACAATAGTAAATAAAAAACACCTGTTTGTATAAATGCACAATTGAACAGCGCAAGTTTACGAGACAAAATTGTTGGGCAAATTTACCAAGTTTGTGTAAATGAATTCTAATACAATTTTTGACAGTTCCTTTACGAGGGCGTAAAAATGCACAGTTTGCACAGATTACGAGACTTATAAACGATATCATGAGGACCCTTATTGTTTTTTATTACCCGCGATTTTACTAACATTTCTGCACGATAGTTTTCGCTTTTCGTCCAAAATTTTTTCATAAATTGTGTCTTTAATTAAAAATGGGTCTGCAAGATATACTTGCTCAATAGCTTTTAGTGTTAAACTGTAAGAAAAAGTTAAAATAGTTTCTAAATTTAATTAAGAAACCGTATGCAAATTCTGGCCAGAACAGTATTAAGTATTTGTCATTACTTTTTAAAAATTTTTGTTTTGACAGTCTTAACAAAACTCACAAAGTATTATGGAATACGTGAGACTTGTGTGATAGTGTAAACTAGCCCTTAACAGTAAAGTCAATGAAAATCATATTTTCCATATTTTTTTAAGTGTCTCGATAGCAAAACGAAAGCGGTTCTGCAAGCTGTTAAACTAGCAATATTGCCAGATAACTGCAGTCTTGAAGTGTGTAAAACCAACTACATTTTTGGGTTTCCTCTCAAGCTGCAAATATGAAATATAAAAAGTTGTTTGTGTCTCCTGTAAAATGTGCTGAAAGGGAGTTAGCAGATTTGCATATTAAGCCGACGATATATGTTTTTATATAAGTACATATGGATGTATATATGTATAAATAATTTAAATTTTTTTCTGTCTATTTGTATTTTGTAATTTCTTTTTTAAACTATAAAAGAAAATTAAAAAATCTTTATTTTCTTTCAGATGACAATTTAGGGATATTGCTTAACTATTGCCGGCAAAAGTGCAGTTTACGGGGCGTACGAAAAAAAATTAAACACCCTCTGTTATTAAAAACAAAAAAACCAAAATTAAAATTTATGGGGGCTGAAGCCCGTAGGCCCGCCTGGATCCAAAAAATCGCACCGCCTACTTAGTGAAATGTGTGGGTACTAAAATTTAAGATAATGTTACAAGAAAAACTAAAATAATAAAACTTAGGGCGGGCGGAACTTCTGGGGCCCCCTGGGGTAAAAAAGTGCTCCCCCCACTTATATCTATGTGTGGGTACTCGAATTAAAGGTAATTTGCTCACGATTGTAAATATTTTGTTTTATTTTGTATTTTTTAATGCTCGATTTTTTTTTAAATTTTTTAAAATTTTTTTTGTAACTAATAGACTATTTCCGATGTGCCTTCGGCCGGGCGCAAGGATTTTCTTCTCTATGGTATAACAAACACCGGCTTCGCTAACTAAGAGGAAAATAATATGCGAATACAAAAAGAAAATACATACAGGACAGTTTTTGGTTCTAGGAAGCCCCTTAAAATTTAATTTTGTTTTTTTTTTCTTTTTTTATTCTGAATCGGGTGACATATTTTTAAGTATTTTTCGTACGTACCGTAAACTGCACTTCAGCCCTATTGCCTAAGGGGATCTCTTCCATTTGTTTGAAGTAGTATAATAGTGTAAACTATCATTAAAGGGGTAACTTAAAACAAAAATTTTCGATTAAGATCAAGGATGAAAAATATAAATTCTTACCGCTTCATTTTGTAGACAATAAAAATTATATTATTGAGTTTCATTTCTTCACTTTTATATAAAAATTTTTTAATATTATTATTTTTATTATCAAAGTAATTATTGGGAATACAAAATTTTAAATTTACAAGATTTTGTTAGTCGTGCTTAATTCCCAATTTTTATTCTTGATAAAAACTGTAGTTGGGAATATAAGAAAAGATAAACTCACTGTTTATTGTTGTTGTTTTTGTTAAAGCTTTGATATGGTTACAATTAAAACTTTTGCTCATAATTCTTATTCGCTTAACAGTTTTACTTGTTTCATATCTTTAGTATTTCTAAAATCTTTGGATGAAGTTTCCTGACGATCTGGCTTAAGCAACCAGTGAAATGCTCATAGGAATAGCTTATTTCTTCAACAATAAATTGGGAACTAAGCACGACTTACAAAATCTTTTAAATTATTATTATTTTTTAAATGTTTGTTATTATATTTTTAATTTAGTGGGTTTAAAATTTTATCTCATTTTGTTTTCTATTGTCACTGCTTTTTCACATAAATTAAAGATTTTGCACAATACTAATAGAACATATAACTATGTAAAAATAACTATATTAAATTATAACAAATCTCACTGTCACTGCTGCCAACATATGTATTTATTATTTATAACAGTGCTACCAGAAGTTTTTCAAGAAAAGTAATTGATTTTGCTTACCACCCTGTCTCTACAATTTGGAGGAAAACTTTTATGGAAAGAAACACAAAATACATTGTATAGACCCTAATTGTGTAAAACTCAACGCCAAAAATTACATTGCAAGCAAAAGCTAAGACAAAATATTTTGTTATTTTGTTGTTGCTTTTTACATAAATTCATATTGCGTGTAAAAAATTTTCAACTCCACAAGATATGCAGTGTTTTATTTATATTTTAATTTTCAATGTCAGCTGCTTAGATTTTGTTGCTTATATTTTGACGTGAGCCAAGATAGCGTCGACGAAATAGCGTCGAATTTGGGAATTTAAAAACCGGGAAAACAAAATACCCAAATTATCGTCTTCTGTGCTCATTTTGTGCGGAAAACGATTTACTTTCAGAATATATACAGTTTATACCGTGCAAAAGCCTGTGTTCCATGGGATAAATCAGCAACGCTTTTTACTGACCATTTTGGATGCACCCAAATATCTCGGGAACTAACCGAACGATTTTTTGCACGCATCGCTCATTTTGTGCGGAAAACGATTTACTTTCAGAATATATACAGTTTATACCGTGCAAAAGCCTGTGTTCCATGGGATAAATCAGCAACGCTTTTTACTGACCATTTTGGATGAACCCATATATCTCGGGAACTAACCGAACGATTTTTTGCACGCATCGCTCATTTTGTGCGGAAAACGATTTACTTTCAGAATATATACAGTTTATACCGTGCAAAAGCCTGTGTTCCATGGGATAAATCAGCAACGCTTTTTACTGACCATTTTGGATGCACCCAAATATCTCGGGAACTAACCGAACGATTTTTTGCACGCATCGCTCATTTTGTGCGGAAAACGATTTACTTTCAGAATATATACAGTTTATACCGTGCAAAAGCCTGTGTTCCATGGGATAAATCAGCAACGCTTTTTACTGACCATTTTGGATGCACCCAAATATCTCGGGAACTAACCGAACGATTTTTTGCACGCATCGCTCATTTTGTGCGGAAAACGATTTACTTTCAGAATATATACAGTTTATACCGTGCAAAAGCCTGTGTTCCATGGGATAAATCAGCAACGCTTTTTACTGACCATTTTGGATGCACCCAAATATCTCGGGAACTAACCGAACGATTTTTTGCACGCATCGCTCATTTTGTGCGGAAAACGATTTACTTTCAGAATATATACAGTTTATACCGTGCAAAAGCCTGTGTTCCATGGGATAAATCAGCAACGCTTTTTACTGACCATTTTGGATGCACCCAAATATCTCGGGAACTAACCGAACGATTTTTTGCACGCATCGCTCATTTTGTGCGGAAAACGATTTACTTTCAGAATATATACAGTTTATACCGTGCAAAAGCCTGTGTTCCATGGGATAAATCAGCAACGCTTTTTACTGACCATTTTGGATGAACCCATATATCTCGGGAACTAACCGAACGATTTTTTGCACGCATCGCTCATTTTGTGCGGAAAACGATTTACTTTCAGAATATATACAGTTTATACCGTGCAAAAGCCTGTGTTCCATGGGATAAATCAGCAACGCTTTTTACTGACCATTTTGGATGAACCCATATATCTCGGGAACTAACCGAACGATTTTTTGCACGCATCGCTCATTTTGTGCGGAAAACGATTTACTTTCAGAATATATACAGTTTATACCGTGCAAAAGCCTGTGTTCCATGGGATAAATCAGCAACGCTTTTTACTGACCATTTTGGATGCACCCAAATATCTCGGGAACTAACCGAACGATTTTTTGCACGTATCGCTCATTTTGTGCGGAAAACGATTTACTTTCAGAATATATACAGTTTATACCGTGCAAAAGCCTGTGTTCCATGGGATAAATCAGCAACGCTTTTTACTGACCATTTTGGATGCACCCAAATATCTCGGGAACTAACCGAACGATTTTTTGCACGCATCGCTCATTTTGTGCGGAAAACGATTTACTTTCAGAATATATACAGTTTATACCGTGCAAAAGCCTGTGTTCCATGGGATAAATCAGCAACGCTTTTTACTGACCATTTTGGATGAACCCATATATCTCGTGAACTAACCGAACGATTTTTTGCACGCATCGCTCATTTTGTGCGGAAAACGATTTACTTTCAGAATATATACAGTTTATACCGTGCAAAAGCCTGTGTTCCATGGGATAAATCAGCAACGCTTTTTACTGACCATTTTGGATGCACCCAAATATCTCGGGAACTAACCGAACGATTTTTTGCACGCATCGCTCATTTTGTGCGGAAAACGATTTACTTTCAGAATATATACAGTTTATACCGTGCAAAAGCCTGTGTTCCATGGGATAAATCAGCAACGCTTTTTACTGACCATTTTGGATGAACCCATATATCTCGGGAACTAACCGAACGATTTTTTGCACGCATCGCTCATTTTGTGCGGAAAACGATTTACTTTCAGAATATATACAGTTTATACCGTGCAAAAGCCTGTGTTCCATGGGATAAATCAGCAACGCTTTTTACTGACCATTTTGGATGCACCCAAATATCTCGGGAACTAACCGAACGATTTTTTGCACGCATCGCTCATTTTGTGCGGAAAACGATTTACTTTCAGAATATATACAGTTTATACCGTGCAAAAGCCTGTGTTCCATGGGATAAATCAGCAACGCTTTTTACTGACCATTTTGGATGCACCCAAATATCTCGGGAACTAACCGAACGATTTTTTGCACGCATCGCTCATTTTGTGCGGAAAACGATTTACTTTCAGAATATATACAGTTTATACCGTGCAAAAGCCTGTGTTCCATGGGATAAATCAGCAACGCTTTTTACTGACCATTTTGGATGAACCCATATATCTCGGGAACTAACCGAACGATTTTTTGCACGCATCGCTCATTTTGTGCGGAAAACGATTTACTTTCAGAATATATACAGTTTATACCGTGCAAAAGCCTGTGTTCCATGGGATAAATCAGCAACGCTTTTTACTGACCATTTTGGATGCACCCAAATAACTCGGGAACTAACCGAACGATTTTTTGCACGCATCGCTCATTTTGTGCGGAAAACGATTTACTTTCAGAATATATACAGTTTATACCGTGCAAAAGCCTGTGTTCCATGGGATAAATCAGCAACGCTTTTTACTGACCATTTTGGATGCACCCAAATATCTCGGGAACTAACCGAACGATTTTTTGCACGCATCGCTCATTTTGTGCGGAAAACGATTTACTTTCAGAATATATACAGTTTATACCGTGCAAAAGCCTGTGTTCCATGGGATAAATCAGCAACGCTTTTTACTGACCATTTTGGATGCACCCAAATATCTCGGGAACTAACCGAACGATTTTTTGCACGCATCGCTCATTTTGTGCGGAAAACGATTTACTTTCAGAATATATACAGTTTATACCGTGCAAAAGCCTGTGTTCCATGGGATAAATCAGCAACGCTTTTTACTGACCATTTTGGATGAACCCATATATCTCGGGAACTAACCGAACGATTTTTTGCACGCATCGCTCATTTTGTGCGGAAAACGATTTACTTTCAGAATATATACAGTTTATACCGTGCAAAAGCCTGTGTTCCATGGGATAAATCAGCAACGCTTTTTACTGACCATTTTGGATGCACCCAAATATCTCGGGAACTAACCGAACGATTTTTTGCACGCATCGCTCATTTTGTGCGGAAAACGATTTACTTTCAGAATATATACAGTTTATACCGTGCAAAAGCCTGTGTTCCATGGGATAAATCAGCAACGCTTTTTACTGACCATTTTGGATGCACCCAAATATCTCGGGAACTAACCGAACGATTTTTTGCACGCATCGCTCATTTTGTGCGGAAAACGATTTACTTTCAGAATATATACACAGTGCTCGTTGAATGAAGACGTGTTTTTTTTTTTTAACTCGGCATACGGTTTTTGTTTTCTTTTAACATACTTAAATAAGTTGTTATAAAATCATAATATTATTTATTAAATAAATAATATAATATCAGCGAATTGGACGCTTAAAAATAATTTTTAATTTGTGAACATAAACGTCAATAATTAAAATAATAAAAGTTATAATTTAATAAAAAAATGTATGTATGAACATACATACATAAACATACAAACATACATTTTAAGCAAAAACATTTCTTGTTTTTGTTTATTCTTCTTGTTTATTATCGGGGTTTTTAACAACAAATAACAAGAAGAGCACAATTAAACAAACTGTAAAATAAAAAAAAAAAAACTTATGAATGCGTACAATGCAAAAACAATTAAACATAATGAAAGAAATGCATATGTTACAGTGAGTGTTGACGAAACAAAAGTAGAAACAAAAAAAAGAATCGATGATAGCAATTACCTAACGGCTAAACCTATTACTCGAACGCGTTCCCTCTCACCTTCTTTGTTTACAAATACGGTCGATCGTATTACAATAACAAGTTTGTTAACTGCAGGCGCTGCCGCAGAGCCAAAAAAAACTTTAATAAGTGATGATACGGTTAACCCCAAAACAGCCGCTATGGACAACTCAGTAACTCAAGGAAAAATTTCTCAAAAGCCTACAGTACAAGTTGGCATGGACAGGTACATAACAGTGCTCAAACGGGGACGCAGCCCTACCTCTGCAGCAGTTGCTTCGGCCTCAAAAGTACCAACTTTTGATAAAATAAATACTCAAAATCGTTTTGCAATTCTGGAAAATGAATCCTCTGAAGCACCAAACGTCATAAAATCATCAAAGCCTCCCCCGATATATCTTAGGGAACAAAATTCAAATGAGCTCATAAAGAGTTTGATATCAGTGATAGGTGAAAATTCGTTTTACGTAGCGGCTATCAAGCGTGGTAGTATAAACGAGACTAAAATTCAAGTCTATCATGAGAATGACTTTCGCAAAGTAATAAACAACTTTGAAGCACTAAAAAAAAACTTTTATACATACCAACTGAAAAGCAGTAAAGGTCTTCAGGTAGTGATTAAGGGTATTGACTCATGTGTGGACCCAGAAGAGGTCAAAACATTCCTAGAAGAAAAAGGCTTCAAGGTAAAACATGTAGTAAACATAAAAAATAGAGAAAAAATTCCCCAACCACTTTTTCGAGTAGAGTTTGAACCCGGCGACGTTAAGCTTAAAAAAAATGAAACGCATCCCATCTATGATTTAAAATACATTCTGTACAGAAAGGTAACTAAAGAGGAGCCGCACAAAAGAGGTGGTCCCGTTCAATGTTTGAACTGCCAAGAATTTGGCCATACTAAGGCATACTGCTATTTACCCCCTGTTTGCGTAGTATGTGGTGAGCTACACGGTACAGTTCTTTGCGATAAGTCTAAAACCGACCCCAACGTAAAAAAATGCAGCAACTGTGGTGGTAATCACACTGCCAATTATAGAGGATGCCCTGTATATACTATCGTCAAGCAGTCGGTTGGACCGAAAACTAATCCCCCTCAAATGCAGGTAACGAATCAAGTAAACAGTAATGAGCTTCAGGCTCCGCAGCCTAGTAGTAACAGAACCTCTTATGCTAACGTTTTAAAATCAAACAATGTACCAATGCAAGGCGCTTCGTCAAGTAATGACGAAACTCCAGTTTCTAATCTAAGTCGTCTAGAAAAAACCATGGAAACATTAGTGCAAACAGTAAATAATTTTACAAACACAATGGGTAATATGATGCAGGAAATTCTTAGAATGCAATCGATGTTATTGCAAGCTATTCTTAACAAGCCATGAACTGTTTAAAAATTTGTTTTTGGAACGCAAACGGCATCCGCCAACATAAAAATGAATTAGAATACTTTCTTAAAAATAAACAAATTGATGTCATGATGGTTTCTGAAACTCATTTGACCTCAAGAAATACGTTTAAAATTAATGGTTATACTCTATATGATACCAAGGACCCTCGAGATAGAGCTTGTGGAGGTTCTGCTATATTAATAAAAAACCGAATTAAACACTACCCAATGTGTGATCATCGTGAAGATTATCTCCAAGCTACGAACATTTGTGTCGAAGAGCTAAATCGAAGCATAGTTATTTCATCTCTATATTCACCACCTAGATTTGCAATATCAGAAAGCCAATATTACAAATATTATAAGTCACTGGGGCCCTGTTTCCTGGCTGCTGGCGATTACAACGCAAAACATACCTTCTGGGGGTCACGACTTATAACACCAAAGGGTCGTGTCTTATTTAACACAATTTCTAAAATGGATTTAAATGTGGTAGCGAGCGGCCAACCAACATATTGGCCTGCTGATCCGCAAAAAATTCCAGATGTCATCGATTTTGGCGTGGTTAAAAACATCCCCACAGAAACGATTTACGTTGAAGCTTCCATAGAATTATCCTCTGATCACACACCTACAATTGTTACTATAAAAAACACCAATAGAATTGAATCTCCCTCTGGTCACATAGCGACGTCAGCTACACATATAAATTGGATAAAATATAAAAAATATCTCAGTACCCATTGCACAGAAAATATTCCGCTTAGCACACCGGAGTATATAGATCGCTCTATTGTCAATTTTGACAGTTTTCTAAAACTAGCTGTTCAACATTCCAGCATTGCCCCCAAAAAAACCAAAAATAATAAAATATATTCCTCAGATGTCGAGCGTCTCTTGTCTGAAAAAAGGAGAGCTCGTAGAGAGTGGCAATTGCACAGATCCCCTCAACTTAAGAACTTACTAAAAGACTGTACAAAAAGGCTGAGAAAGTTACTGCAGACTCAGAAAACGGCTTCTCTGGAAAAATATCTTAAGGAACTTGATGCAACTCCACAATCAGACTACTCATTATGGCGTGCAGCTAGAAACCTCAAAAGGCCAGTTGTCGCTAATCCGCCATTAAGAAACTTGAATGGAAGTTGGGCAAGAAATGATGTTGAAAAAGGAAATCTGTTTGTTAATCATTTAAAACACGTATTTACCCCTAACATATCTCACGATATGGCGGTCGAGTTACCACCTGTTGCTGCTAGAGCAGCTGTTCCCCTAAGATTTGAGATAAGAGAAATCGAAAAGGCTATTTGTGATTTAAACCCCAAGAAGGCTCCTGGTTTTGATAAGATCAGCAACAAAATGCTTTTGGAGCTACCCAGCATAGCAAGGAGAATTATTCTTTTAATTTTTAATGCTATTTTACGCCTGGAATACTATCCTCAAAAGTGGAAGGTTTCCTTAGTCATCATGATACCTAAGCCAGGAAAGGATCACACAAAAGTTGAGTCATATAGGCCTATAAGTTTACTTTCAAATATATCAAAGCTGTTTGAGAAGCTGTTAGCGTCAAAATTAACCCCAATTCTAAATGAAAACAGATGTATTCCTAACCACCAATTCGGCTTTAGAAGAGAACACAGCACAATTGAGCAAACCCATCGTATAGTAAACGCAATAAGAAAAGCCTTTGAAGAAAGAAAATATTGTTCCGCTCTCTTCATCGATGTTTCTCAAGCTTTTGACAAAGTCTGGCATGAAGGCTTATTACATAAATTGAAGCTAAACTTACCAGTAAACACACACAAGCTGTTAGAAAGCTACTTAGTCGGTCGAAAGTTTATTATTAAAGAAGGTGATTATTTAAGCTCTCCTCAACCAATTGAAGCTGGAGTCCCTCAGGGAAGCATCCTAGGCCCACTTTTATATTTAATATATACTTCGGATATGCCAATAAACAACTACACCCAAACTTCAACATTTGCTGATGACACAGCTTTTCTAAGCGTGCACGAAAACAGTCAAGAAGCATCTCGATACCTACAGGATCATATATTTCAACTCGAACTGTGGCTGAAGCAATGGAGGATAAAGGTCAATGAGCAAAAATGCGTACATGTAACATTTACCTTGCGTCGGGAAACATGCCCCCCTATTAAAATCAATAATCATTTAGTGCCTCAAAATTCGCATGTAAAATACCTCGGTATTCATCTAGATCGCCGTTTAACGTGGAAAAGCCATATAGAGGCAAAATTATCTCAAATGAAACTAAAAGCCATCCAAATTCATTGGCTTATTGGAAGAAACTCTGTCCTAAGTCTTGACTGCAAACTTTTACTTTACAACTCCATCTTAAAGCCAATCTGGTGCTACGGTATTCAACTATGGGGCACTGCCTCGGCCTCTAATATCGAAAAAATTCAAAGGCGCCAAAATAAACTTCTTCGAATAATCACAGCTGCCCCTTGGTATGTTAAAAACTCAAATATTCACAAGGATCTCAATGTTCCTTTAGTAAAAACTATGATTACAAAATATGCAGTAAAATATTTAAAAAGGCTTGAACAACACCCAAATCCACTAGCTCGAAATATTTTAAACCATGGCGGCCACACTCGCTTAAGAAGAAGAGACACTGCAGCACTTACCCAATTAGATGAGCGATAAACACCTATATAAGTGAACAGAACCCGTGATGAAGAAAATTTTTGTCTGGCACTGGCAGGACGTAAAATAACGTATTAGGTTAAGATTTGATTAATTATTGTTAGTTCATATTTAAAATATGAAGATTCAATAAAAAATAATGAGAAAAAAAAAAAAAAAAAAAAAGAATATATACAGTTTATACCGTGCAAAAGCCTGTGTTCCATGGGATAAATCAGCAACGCTTTTTACTGACCATTTTGGATGCACCCAAATATCTCGGGAACTAACCGAACGATTTTTTGCACGCATCGCTCATTTTGTGCGGAAAACGATTTACTTTCAGAATATATACAGTTTATACCGTGCAAAAGCCTGTGTTCCATGGGATAAATCAGCAACGCTTTTTACTGACCATTTTGGATGCACCCAAATATCTCGGGAACTAACCGAACGATTTTTTGCACGCATCGCTCATTTTGTGCGGAAAACGATTTACTTTCAGAATATATACAGTTTATACCGTGCAAAAGCCTGTGTTCCATGGGATAAATCAGCAACGCTTTTTACTGACCATTTTGGATGCACCCAAATATCTCGGGAACTAACCGAACGATTTTTTGCACGCATCGCTCATTTTGTGCGGAAAACGATTTACTTTCAGAATATATACAGTTTATACCGTGCAAAAGCCTGTGTTCCATGGGATAAATCAGCAACGCTTTTTACTGACCATTTTGGATGCACCCAAATATCTCGGGAACTAACCGAACGATTTTTTGCACGCATCGCTAATTTTGTGCGGAAAACGATTTACTTTCAGAATATATACAGTTTATACCGTGCAAAAGCCTGTGTTCCATGGGATAAATCAGCAACGCTTTTTACTGACCATTTTGGATGCACCCAAATATCTCGGGAACTAACCGAACGATTTTTTGCACGCATCGCTCATTTTGTGCGGAAAACGATTTACTTTCAGAATATATACAGTTTATACCGTGCAAAAGCCTGTGTTCCATGGGATAAATCAGCAACGCTTTTTACTGACCATTTTGGATGCACCCAAATATCTCGGGAACTAACCGAACGATTTTTTGCACGCATCGCTAATTTTGTGCGGAAAACGATTTACTTTCAGAATATATACAGTTTATACCGTGCAAAAGCCTGTGTTCCATGGGATAAATCAGCAACGCTTTTTACTGACCATTTTGGATGCACCCAAATATCTCGGGAACTAACCGAACGATTTTTTGCACGCATCGCTCATTTTGTGCGGAAAACGATTTACTTTCAGAATATATACAGTTTATACCGTGCAAAAGCCTGTGTTCCATGGGATAAATCAGCAACGCTTTTTACTGACCATTTTGGATGCACCCAAATATCTCGGGAACTAACCGAACGATTTTTTGCACGCATCGCTCATTTTGTGCGGAAAACGATTTACTTTCAGAATATATACAGTTTATACCGTGCAAAAGCCTGTGTTCCATGGGATAAATCAGCAACGCTTTTTACTGACCATTTTGGATGCACCCAAATATCTCGGGAACTAACCGAACGATTTTTTGCACGCATCGCTCATTTTGTGCGGAAAACGATTTACTTTCAGAATATATACAGTTTATACCGTGCAAAAGCCTGTGTTCCATGGGATAAATCAGCAACGCTTTTTACTGACCATTTTGGATGCACCCAAATATCTCGGGAACTAACCGAACGATTTTTTGCACGCATCGCTAATTTTGTGCGGAAAACGATTTACTTTCAGAATATATACAGTTTATACCGTGCAAAAGCCTGTGTTCCATGGGATAAATCAGCAACGCTTTTTACTGACCATTTTGGATGCACCCAAATATCTCGGGAACTAACCGAACGATTTTTTGCACGCATCGCTCATTTTGTGCGGAAAACGATTTACTTTCAGAATATATACAGTTTATACCGTGCAAAAGCCTGTGTTCCATGGGATAAATCAGCAACGCTTTTTACTGACCATTTTGGATGCACCCAAATATCTCGGGAACTAACCGAACGATTTTTTGCACGCATCGCTCATTTTGTGCGGAAAACGATTTACTTTCAGAATATATACAGTTTATACCGTGCAAAAGCCTGTGTTCCATGGGATAAATCAGCAACGCTTTTTACTGACCATTTTGGATGCACCCAAATATCTCGGGAACTAACCGAACGATTTTTTGCACGCATCGCTAATTTTGTGCGGAAAACGATTTACTTTCAGAATATATACAGTTTATACCGTGCAAAAGCCTGTGTTCCATGGGATAAATCAGCAACGCTTTTTACTGACCATTTTGGATGCACCCAAATATCTCGGGAACTAACCGAACGATTTTTTGCACGCATCGCTCATTTTGTGCGGAAAACGATTTACTTTCAGAATATATACAGTTTATACCGTGCAAAAGCCTGTGTTCCATGGGATAAATCAGCAACGCTTTTTACTGACCATTTTGGATGCACCCAAATATCTCGGGAACTAACCGAACGATTTTTTGCACGCATCGCTCATTTTGTGCGGAAAACGATTTACTTTCAGAATATATACAGTTTATACCGTGCAAAAGCCTGTGTTCCATGGGATAAATCAGCAACGCTTTTTACTGACCATTTTGGATGCACCCAAATATCTCGGGAACTAACCGAACGATTTTTTGCACGCATCGCTCATTTTGTGCGGAAAACGATTTACTTTCAGAATATATACAGTTTATACCGTGCAAAAGCCTGTGTTCCATGGGATAAATCAGCAACGCTTTTTACTGACCATTTTGGATGCACCCAAATATCTCGGGAACTAACCGAACGATTTTTTGCACGCATCGCTAATTTTGTGCGGAAAACGATTTACTTTCAGAATATATACAGTTTATACCGTGCAAAAGCCTGTGTTCCATGGGATAAATCAGCAACGCTTTTTACTGACCATTTTGGATGCACCCAAATATCTCGGGAACTAACCGAACGATTTTTTGCACGCATCGCTCATTTTGTGCGGAAAACGATTTACTTTCAGAATATATACAGTTTATACCGTGCAAAAGCCTGTGTTCCATGGGATAAATCAGCAACGCTTTTTACTGACCATTTTGGATGCACCCAAATATCTCGGGAACTAACCGAACGATTTTTTGCACGCATCGCTCATTTTGTGCGGAAAACGATTTACTTTCAGAATATATACAGTTTATACCGTGCAAAAGCCTGTGTTCCATGGGATAAATCAGCAACGCTTTTTACTGACCATTTTGGATGCACCCAAATATCTCGGGAACTAACCGAACGATTTTTTGCACGCATCGCTCATTTTGTGCGGAAAACGATTTACTTTCAGAATATATACAGTTTATACCGTGCAAAAGCCTGTGTTCCATGGGATAAATCAGCAACGCTTTTTACTGACCATTTTGGATGCACCCAAATATCTCGGGAACTAACCGAACGATTTTTTGCACGCATCGCTCATTTTGTGCGGAAAACGATTTACTTTCAGAATATATACAGTTTATACCGTGCAAAAGCCTGTGTTCCATGGGATAAATCAGCAACGCTTTTTACTGACCATTTTGGATGCACCCAAATATCTCGGGAACTAACCGAACGATTTTTTGCACGCATCGCTCATTTTGTGCGGAAAACGATTTACTTTCAGAATATATACAGTTTATACCGTGCAAAAGCCTGTGTTCCATGGGATAAATCAGCAACGCTTTTTACTGACCATTTTGGATGCACCCAAATATCTCGGGAACTAACCGAACGATTTTTTGCACGCATCGCTAATTTTGTGCGGAAAACGATTTACTTTCAGAATATATACAGTTTATACCGTGCAAAAGCCTGTGTTCCATGGGATAAATCAGCAACGCTTTTTACTGACCATTTTGGATGCACCCAAATATCTCGGGAACAGACCGTACGATTTTTTGTACGCATCGCTTATTTTGTTCCTAAATGTGTATTTTTTAATTTGTGTTAACTATTTTTTGTATTTTTATTAAAAATATTAGTTATTTTTACTTCCCCTTTTTAAATTCCTAAATTCGACGCTAACTTTTTTTTTACTTTTTGAAATCCCTCTAAATTCCTAAATTCGACGCTAACTTTTTGTTCTTATTCTGCAGAAGACGATAATTTGGGTATTTTGTTTTCCCGGTTTTTAAATTCCCAAATTCGACGCTATTTCGTCGACGCTATCTTGGCTCACGTTATATTTTGTTGTAAGTTGTAAGGACCACTAATAGGAATGTTCGTCTTCTTGTTTTAAAACTAATTAAATAATTCTGTTTCCATTCTCGGAAACTTACCTGTTTTTAAGGCCACTCTATTATTTGATCCGAAATTAGCCTTTTCCATTTCGCTCCAAAGTTTCCGCTTTTGATTTTATAATTGTGCATATTCATGACTTTGGCAGCTAATATTTATTAGATAAATCACTTAGCCGGAGGCCCTTTTCATAGTCGTCATTAATGTTTAATTTTTCTTTAAGAATTAAACGTTTTCTCTTGGGCATTTTGGTGTCAACTTTACAAGAACTTCACAAAAATGACGTAAAATTTTAAACAGAAGGCAGAAATTTTGTCAACAAAAGTAAAAATGACTTTGTAACGTACAAATTTTTATTTTGGAGAGAAAGTATTTTCTTTGCTTTCTTTGTAAGAAAAGAAAATACTTCTCTTAGCTCGAAGTTTTCAGTAAAATCGCTATTAAAATGTGTTAAAAATTTATAAAAATTTTTTTATAAATTTTTTTTTTTCCTACAAAATTTGGTGACGAATTTGTTAAAATTTTATGACAATCGGTATATTCTGCCACCAGTACTGAAATTCTGTAACTTTTTAACGACAAAAAAAATTGTCGTTAAGTAGTCAAAATTTGTTAGTTAAAGATAATTGTCGTTAAGGGCTATTCTGTAATAAAATTTTAACAATTGTTATCGGCAAACAATGTCGGAAGCTAACCACACAAATAAATTCTTGTTTAATAGGTAATAACGGTAATAAATGTACTGTTAACAGATTAAAAACAATAAGTGAAGAGTCCAATTTTTAATACAAAAAATCTTGTTTTTTATTTTTAATATTGTTTAAAATACAGTTCAATCTATATACATATAAGTATATCTGTGGCAATAAATAATAATAAAATAAAGTATAAATAATAATAATAAAGTATAAATGCGTATAGTTTTATTAATAATGACATTTAATACTTGAAATTTAGCTGAGTGATAGATCTTGAAGAAGAGAATAAGAATATGTAATAATATGAAAAAGCACTTACGTCAACTTAAGCCATCATTATTTATTGCCACTGAAATAAACGTTTGTGCCCTGTATCTGCTCCTAAAACTTAAGAGCCGCTGGACCGATTGACACCAAACTTGGACAGAACATTATTTAAGTCGGGAGCCAGGTTTCTCTTAAGTTTAATCCCAATAGGTGGCGCTGTGCGTGATATTTAAATTTTTTTATTTATGGTACGATTTGGCTGAAGTTCACAAAATATTTTTATTAAACAAAAATAGGTTTACTGATACAGTTTTGACCCGGTAGATAGTAGATTATCCAGTATTTTGTTAATATATGTACGTATATACATAATATAAAATTTTAAAAGAATAAGACAGGAAAAAAGAGGAAAAAGTATTAGAAATCAATTTTTAAAGATAATGAAAACAACATTATCTATTTCAAATCGTTTTCCATCACACATGATTAAAAATGTAAGTGGAACTGTATTTTGAACAACAAGTAAGACTATAATTCTGAAACGGATTTTAAAACCGCTCTAAATTCATAACAACTTTTAAAAACGAGCATTTTGAAATCGATCGATTTTCATCACAAACGTTATTAAAAAAGTTTTACACGGAATGACAAACTTATAATACCTTTATTCAGGGGGTATAATAAAAGGCTATTAATGGATTCGATAAACCCATTTGTTAAATTTAAATTTGTTAGTGTAGATTTCCACACAACCCTTGAGGTACTACACAATGTGCGTTGCCAATTATTTTACATGGCTGGCATCCCCAGTAGGCATAAATCATGGTAATACCTTATGCGTAAACGTGTGTTGCGTATAATATATATATATATTTATATTCCATTTCTAAAATGAGAATGAAGGTAAATTAACTAAATAAGGAACTTATTTTAATTTTCGCAAAGTTTGCAAATGAAACGACTTCTGCTGAGTCTTAAATTTAGGTTATTGTTATAATATTTTTTACAGTAAACACAAACAAATCTTAAGCAAAATTGGCAGCTTAATTTTCTTAAAGATTTTGATGTATCATGTGCACAATGCAAACATACCTTGGTCAACACATCACCATGCCTATTAAGGATATGCATTAAGTAAGTCTTCGCGTATATCTGTGAGATTTATGTTATTCTACACTCTACGTTCAGCCAATTGTATTACAAATGCAACACAATTCTAACTATCATGTTGGGTATCCTGTTCAATGTTTTTTAACACCCAATTGATAAGTGGAAAATGCTTTTTTAAATAGATTAAATAAAAGGTTATAAATAGAGAAATATACTATCTGTACTTCCTTTCGGATCCATACATAGTAAATAACCTTCATCAAAGTCGATGAATACAATATAAGAGTGATGATGAAGGCACTGCGGCACAATTACTTTTCTTGGATTCCGAGATAAATAGTCTATTAATAGCTGCTCATTTTCAAAGCAATAATGACATGCAATGTATAAACAACTATCAATATTACTTTCAAACATTAAACACGTTTTAGATGCGCCAACAATAATTGTCCATAACCAGTTATTATCCTTTATGGTATCTAAATCTTTTAAAGTAATGAAGTGAAAGTATGAAGTGAGAGTAAAATGTTCTCCGTGAGTTTTTTGAAAAACGTTCTAAAATTTAAGGAGATAAAATCCTATTTCGGAGCGGGCAAAACGTTTAAGGTTTTGTATTCTATTGAAATTAACTTTTTAGGTTTAATTTCACTTAAAAGTTTTTTAAATGAGTTATTAAAATCAGTGCTTACATATTTCTCATTCTCACATTGGTCAGATTTTTCTAAATTATTTAAATCATTAATACATTGAATCTTAGTCTCGTTTCCATCGCAGAAATATGATTCTGATTCAATTTTATTACATATGTGTGAATACGACTTAATGTTGTCACTTTCAACATTATTTATCCTCCATGGGTTTATTTAACATTTCGAAATTGTTGTTTAATAAGTTATAAGAGTTCCAGGAGAAACTGCTTTGCCAAAAATATTTATATATTCAATTTTATTTTGCAAAGTTTTCCAAAGTTCTCACAAATCTTCCTAGTTTAATTTTTCTTCCCTTTTATTCATTGTGTTTTATGTCCTTAAATTATGTTTCAATAGGACCATTACTTACACGTTTTGAACTTAAATCTATAATTGATCCGATGATATTAGACCACATTGGAAGAAATGGTATGTATTTTTCCAATAGTAAATTCTTTACTTCTGGGCAAAAGAATATGTTTTCTTCCGCATCCATTTCATCGCAAGTATAGATATCTGACTTATACTTTTCGAATAGAATTCGGATTTATTACCCATGTTTTCAACCTCTTCACCTCAAAAATTAGTTTTTTCACAAATTTTTCAGTCTTGTATCAATGTCAACTTTACTTTGATTTAACATGCCTTTTAGGTAAATTGGTTACATTTTTTATGTGTTTCTTTGTGCACAGCACAATACATTTAACCATTTAACACATTCAACAATAATAAATAAATTGAATAAATAATTAAAAAATCGGCCAATATAATAACAAGTATGATTAGATAATCACCCCTATTATGAACCTGAACAGTAATGGTATTTTCTGAGACTTTATTGACAATAATCGATAACTATTGACAGTCAATTGATATTTTCTAAGGCGCTTTTAAGTCGACGTCGAGTAGAATTGTCCCTGTTTTAGTCGACAGGAAATTTTGCGACGACTCAAATGAAAGTTAAAGACAATTTAAATGAAATGTAAACATATTTATTAAATACGTTTAAAATAAAATATGCAAATTTAAAAGAAGTTATGGGCACAAATTTTATTAGTAAATTTAACGCGAAAATTGCGAAAATTCGGAAAAGTTTGCTAAAATAGCGAAAACTCGCCAAAATTTTTAATATAAGAAGATTGACTCAAAGAGCCAAAATTGCGAAAATTCGGAAAAGTTTGCAAAAATAGCGAAAATTCGCTAACATTTTCAATATATAAAAAGAGCGATAAAATTGATTAAAAGTCACTGAAACTATAAGGAATTGTGAAAATTCGGTAAAAATTGCAAAATTAGCGGAAATTTGAAAAAATTTGCTAACAGCGACATGATAGCAAAGTCTAACTAATATTTATTAAAAATCGTTAAAGCTGGTAAGAATCAGAAAACTTATAGGAAAAAATTGCTTCTATCGCGAACATGGCTTAAATTCGCGAAAATTTCAAATTTGAAAACAAACCCTAAAATTTATTTGAAATCGCTAAAAACAAAATGTCAGAAAAAAATTGATGCAAAAATAGCGAAAATTCACGAAAATTTTTAATATTTCCAACAAGCCATAAAATTTATTAAAAGTCCCTTAAACTATAAGGAATGGCAAATATTCGGTGAAAATTGCTCAATTAACGGAAATTCGCAAAATTTGCTAACAGCGGCTTGATAGAAGTCTTATATTTATTAATAAACGTTAAAGCTTTAAAGAATCTGAAAACTTACAGTAAAAATATCTTTTATCGAAAACATGGCAAAAATTCGCGAAAAAATTGAAAACAAACTCTATCTACATTTATTTGAAATAGCTAAGTCGGTTAAAAAAAAAAATATGTCGGAAAATAGCATAAATAGCGTTAAAAAGTGAGCTATA
Source organism: Pollenia griseotomentosa (assembly GCA_963931875.1). Taxonomy (NCBI): domain Eukaryota; kingdom Metazoa; phylum Arthropoda; class Insecta; order Diptera; family Polleniidae; genus Pollenia; species Pollenia griseotomentosa. The sequence goes on from OZ007563.1 coordinate 147,773,117, forward strand.
ACAAAAATAATAAAAAAATAATTAGAGATGGAATTTTATTTCAGTCAAATTTTCGATAACTAGTCGACGTCGACACAACATTCTTATAAAATACCAATTTAACGTCGAAGTGATGTAGTCGTCGACTTGATGTGACAACAATTTAAAATTAATGTCGACGTCGACGACGACTTTTATAATAGGGGTGAATATTGCATCTGCAATAGAAAAAACAATTTTTTTCTCTTTAATATGCCCAACAAGAGAATATAAAATTATTTTTTTTAGTTAGAAAAGACATTTCATGTAGTTCATTTTTCTTAATATAAAGTCATTTTTCTGTCTCAAAATCTCTAATTGTTTTTTGGACCAAAAAAAAACCTCCAACTTTGTTGAAATATGCTGAATATTGTGATTAAATTCAGGCTTGAACATTAAATAGGTGTCTACAAATGGATCTGAATCTCTGTCATTTTCAGCAGCAGATTCAGCTTTAATGTTTTGTATTAAAGACGTAAGTATTGCATTCTAAATCAGTGCAATACGCGTAGGCAACAAAAGAGTTCTGATTAATTCTAAAATTTTTAAAATTGACTTCTCAGCATTATTTTTTGGCATATAAACAATTCTTATGAAATCTTCTAAAACTTTTGTTAAAGGAAATTGTGTACGATTTTTACAAAGGATCTCAGCGATTTCAGGTATTTTCATTTTTGTATCTTAAACATTTGAAATTAAAATGTCTAACCTTTTTCCCCATTCTACTATTCCAACTTTTCTGTTGAATTGAGTGCATACTTCTGGTGTAAGGTACTTATTTCGGATAGTTTTCAATAAAACTACTGCAAAACTGTTTTCGGCAAATTCCCTTTTGTCGACACTGGACTCATTAATAAAATTATCAACAGTTTTCTCTTTATCATTTTGTGAACTTTCATTTAAATTCACAGCGAAGTTTTTATTAAAATTATTGTTCCCTAAGTCAATCTCATTTGCATTTAAATTTAATATCATATTAACACTTTTTTCTTATTGGCCTTTGTTTTCTTCACCGCACTCTGCATCACTGCACCCTTCGATTAAGTTTACATTTTCCTAAAAGAATATTTATGTATATATATATTTATTATTTAAAAACCAGCCAATATAAACTACAGGGTTTTTTCGCTTCCAGAAGTTCGGAAAAGCTGCGTTCCAGATAGAATGTATTAGTGTGTACCTTAGAGTGACCGGATCTTAACCCTACAAAACGATTCCCCTATCCAGATATTGAGATAGCCAAAATTTGAAATACCGTTTTTTGCTTTTTGCATGGAAATCGATATTCAGTTTTCTCAGTAAATTGTGAATAAAATAAAAAGCAGGGTTTAAAAGCACTCATCAGCTGGATGCTTTTTATTTTTGCTTTTGCCACTGCTATTGAAATTTTTAATTTTTTTTCCAATAGCCAATGTTTTGTTTTTCGTTTGTGCAAAAAAGCAAATCTCCTATTTTGTATATCTTTATTTTTTGACAATGGACAAAAATGACAACCACCTAAAAAGCAAAAGCTAAAAAAAATTATTTCGCCTTTTGCTTATTTACTTTTTCCTAAAAGTAGAGCTAGTTAAAAAAGACAAACCAAAAAAATCTAAAATTCAAAAAACAAAAATTCTTCTCTGGCTCGTAATAACAAAAAGCCGATTCAATAAAATGAAAAGCAGCTGAAGTGTGTGCTAAAAGCAGTCTGAGCAGAGCTATTAGCTCTGCAAAAAGGCAGATTACAACGATAAAATACATATCAGTGTAAGGTTGAAATGGCATCATTAAGCTCGATTCACCCATGCGTTCCGAACAAAATTTTTGTCCGGACAAAATTTTTTTTATATTGAGTCTGACGTTTTACTTTTGAGAGAGAGGGCAAAGATTTTGTTCGGCACGTTTTTTCTTGAATTGGTTTAATTTTAATTCTTGTGCCGAACAAAATGAACTGAGATGCCACTTTTTTTCAATTTGTACATAAAAGTTGAATTGAGCTGCCACATATTACATTTTTTTTGTGCTGAATAATTAAAAAAAAAAATTAAACAAAAGATGGATGTTAAAGAAAATATTGCCCTGAAACTAATTGAAGAAATAAAAAAACCAGGAAGAGAATGTATTGATGATATGGGCAATCGTTTATATAAAAACACTTACCTTAAACAAAATATATGGACGGAAATAGAAAAATCTATTGGAATTGGTTGTAAGTAAATTTTAAATGGTAAATTTTAATCACCCCTATCGTGAATAATTTTTCCCCTTTTCACATATTTGCGATCATGAACAGCTCCCATGAAAAAAATGTAATTCAAAGGAGAATAATAACGAGAAAAAATGTTCACGGGAATAAATTCCCCTTATCGTGAAAAGTTTTTTCGCTCGTAGTTTGTTCACATTTCCCTTAGATTTTCTCACTTTATTTTTGCTAGGGAATAGAACGTGTATGTTAGTAGTTCCTCCTATAAATCGAATATTAAGGGCTAGATCCGTTAATAAGGCACAAACCGATATATTGGTCAACAAAATGCAAAACAACAGGTTGATTGCCGCCGGATTTGTGAAACACGTGGTGGCAGAATTTTGGAAAATATTTTACTACATAAAATTTAAAAAGTGCAAAAAACTAACGTTGTTATCAACCTATCGCTCCAATACTTATTATTTAGATTTATTATTTTAACTTTCCTTTAAAATATATACGTGTATATTTTTAAACAAAAATTTCAATGATTTTTAATTTTTTCTAATTTTCTTCTTTTTTACATTCACTGGAACAGATAGCATGAAAAATTTTTCACATGAGATTAACGATTGCTTTTTTCCCTTCGAGGGGAATGAAAATTTCATGGGAACAAAAATTCCACTTGTTATTCACGATAGGGGTGAATATTTTTTAACATAATGTTTACCAGTTATTGTAGGAAGTGAATGTAAAATATTATGGAAAAGTCTGCGAAGACGCTACAAAGCAGCTTTACCTTAATGTTAAGGACAACTTTTCTGCCGGCGTAATATGCTCTGGTTTACGAATAGGTATACCACGCAAATCAGGCCCTAAAATTGCAAGGATTTCATTGAACGTATTGGGGTCCATACGGTGAAAATTTATAAACGATTCCACGTCATGAAGGCGCATCTCAGGAACAAGTGTGTGGAAAACACCGTTTGTTCTTCTTTTCTGTAATATTTTTCTTACTGCTATTCTTTTTACTTTCAACATTTTTTGATAATTTTTTTTTTTTGCTAGTAAATGGGTTTTATGCAATTCAATAAAAAATAATAAAATTAATTTTCTTCTTTCGTCCATTTTCTTTAACACTTACAAAAAAAACTAATAGTTTGCTAACTGTGCTGCCACTTTGTATAATCGTTTACATCTGTAAGCCATATGGTTTTTAGGTTAGGTTCCATGGGCAGCCATCAGAAGACGGCTCACTTGGGTCCTCAATTGGTCCCTTTGTGATACCCGGCGCCAATGCCCATCCATTGGAGCAGTTACTCAGATGGTGTCACTGCAAGTTCCAACCATTTCGTCTTCCTAGTGAAGAGAAGGAGCGATTTTAGTTCCATCCCAGACAGATCCCCCAAACAGGAAAACACCGGTCCCCCCAGGTATTCTTCCCTTATGCCCCGCAGTCCAGGGCAGTGACAGAGGAAGTGAAGCACAGTCTCCTCTTCCTCCTCGTTCTGACAACTCCTACAATAGTCGTTGAATTCCAGACCCATTCTTCCAGCATGAGTCCCCACCGGCCAGTGTCCAGTCAAAACCGATATCACCAACCTAATCTGGTTCCTGCTGAACCCAAGTAGAGAGCCAGTTCTCCGTTTATCATATCCAGGCCAGAGGATCCTGGATATCAAGCAGGTGGACTCACTGGTCCACCGCATCTGCGCTATTCTATAAGACTCGCGCTCGATGAGTAATTTACAGTGAGCTATTGGAAGACCAACAAATTGATCGATGAATACGTCATCCATGCGACCACCCTGTCTAGCCAGCCCATCTGCCATATGGTAGCTTTGTTTGTCCGGACAAATTTTCCGAGATGGGTGAATCGTTCTGCAGAACACTCTCTGTAAAAAAATTATTGTCCGGTCAAAAATATTGTTCGGAACGCATGGGTGAATCGACCTTTACTTACATTGCAAATAAGAACAAAATTACAAGAATTTAAAAATTTGTTTTACTTTTCATACAAATACCGCTTGTAAAAGGCAAAGCACACAAATTATGACGTTGATTTGATTATTTTATTGTATAGAAAACAATAACAAATTCTTGTTGTGTTTGTTTTGCATGAAAAATATCACTTGTCGTCGTCGAGTATTTTTTGCAATCATGTGCCTTTCAGCAGCCTTTTGCGCTGCTTTTATCTCCTATTTTGCGGCTATTAGCATGCATTGGTTTTTGATTTGGCGGCTGTTTGACAGAAGCTGTTTGTTTCCTTCTTTTTCCTACATATTTTTTCCTACAACATAAAAGTGATGGCCGTTGCTTTTTGAGTGCCATCAAATTACAAATTTTTGCTATTGTTAAAAACGCAATAGTTGGAAAAAGGCAGTGTCCATTAAAAGGTTACTTTTCAAAAACAGTGTGTTTATTTTGCTGCTGCTTTTGAAAAGTGTGGGCTTTTTTAGCACTGGAACTTGTCGGCTTTTTATTTTTGATTTTTTTTTTGATAGGAAAAAGGCAAAATTTGGCTGCTTTTGCTAATATGGCGATAGCATCTTAAACCCTGATAAAAAGTTGTGCACCGATTTCAATGAAACAAACCTCATTTAACTCGAAATTATGTTAAGTTTTTAGTTTTTAGACCAAAAATTTTTGTCGCGTTTTTATTTTTTATGAATTTTTAAAGAAAAGGTTTTTTTTCAAAATTTTCCTATTTTTTCTTCTAAAATTCAACGATATCTCTGAAAATACTGGGAAAATTTAAAACCAATGTAAGCACGGCTTTAAGATAATATTGTTGCCGAGTTTCGGTTTTTTTTTTTAACTGGATATGGTCAACCGTTTTCCAGTTATTCCAATATATGTAGTGAAAGTGCGTTAATTTTGGACACAACGGTATATCTCGAAAACTGAAGATTCGATTAGAAGATTAGATTTGAAATTAGTAAAAATTTGCAAACTTACTGTTCCGCAGTGTAATAGTAGCATTCTTAAAAAAAAAAAATTAATGAAAATTCAAATTCGAAAGTTTAAACGGCGAGCGCATTGGGTTAGCGTTGTTTAATCGAGCTCAATATCTGGAAAGGGGAATCGTTTTGTGGGGTTAAGGCCAACATCGATTTTTTGTGGTATCTAGAAAAACTTTTAAGAATACATTTTTAAAATTTAAAAATACTTTTACAAACCATTGGCACGATATCCTTCTCGAATACCGAGTAACTACGTGGAAAGTCTTCGGATGTATCAATCATTCTAAAAACAGTCTGCGGAAGTTCCTCCAAAGATATCTCACAACAAACGTAATAATTAATATTAATGGAATTACAAATGAACAATCGGCGTGTACTTACGAATTCATTTTGGTGGTCTTTCTGGTTCTTATTAGGCGGCTCTAAGATGAGTTGGTTTGATGGTTTAAGTAACTAAAAAAAAAATCAATATATATCGCACTTGATCAACAAAAGGGTATTAACTCAAGTTTTTGTTTTTGGAAATAATCGACGCGTAATATTCATATCTACAAATCGTGTGACTGCACAACCAAATGGCTCATGTACCAATCGAGGACAATATTGTGCTTACTTTTACCAATCAAATGCAACCCTGGTGCAGCAATCGTGTGATTGTTTGCTATGCAACCGCGCGTCAATAAAAATGACAAAAATGCACCAATATTTATTGTGTTCTTCTGCGGCAATCAAACAACAGAATACACGTCAATAAATTTACTTTTTATTGTTTCTTTTAGTAGATAATGAAAATAAATATGTATTTATTTATTAGGCATTTAAATTGTTTTTTAATAATTGCTATTAACAAAATATGTATGTATGTTCACAAGCATATTTAGCTGTTCAGTGTGAATATTTTTATTAAAGATATTTCTATGCGAATCTTATTTTTGAAATTTCTTAAAAAGTTCAAATAAAACTATTTAAAAAAAATTTGTTTATGTATATGATACAAATTAAATTTTTATTAATGAACAACCCAACAAGAACTTTTAAGCAGATAAAAAAGCTACCGCAACAGCTGTTTTCGCAGTTAACACAAGTAAGAACAACAGTGTGACTGTGCTGCGGCAATTGTTGTAACCATTTCGCTTTGTACCAACTAGCGGCAATTAAATTTGTTTAAAACAGGGCAATCGTGTGATTTCAAAATATTTGATTGGTGCAATTTCATTATTGTGCGTCAATAAAGCGCAATAAAAATTGTGTCATATTGGTGCATTTGCGCCAATCGTGTGATCCCAGCTTAAGATTAAAATTGAATTTAAAAAGTTACACATTTTAAATTTCTCATTCATGAATGGTTAAATATGAGCGACTATATATGAGTTTTACTGAACTCTGGTAAAAACCCAAACAATATATATTTTTACTTACTGTGCTGCTTTTTTCTTCATTTTTCTGATTTTTCAAAATGTGATTAAAAAACTATAAACAAAAAATTAACTCTTACAATATTGCACCCTTTTTTTAATCGAATACATTAAGGGTCCTCATGATGTCGCTTAAAATTGCCATTTGTGCAAATGCGCAAACTTATGAGACTTGTTTCATGAAGCCCCTTTTTTAGTTTCGTGTAATTGTAAACACTTAATGTCAGTTGGCAAGAAACGTCAAAAAAATAAATTAAAACAAAATAAAATTTAAAATGTGTGCCTAAAAAGCAAAATTTGTTTTTAAAAATGCCTAAAGAAAGCCAAAAGACTAAACTACTCAAATTATTTGAAGAAGTTGTTGTTTGTGATATGCTAACACTTGAATTTTTTGGAAAACACGACGGTAATCTTAAATTTGTTTTGTTTAATTTTATATACATATGTAAATACTCTAGATTTTTTTGTATGTATTTAAAAGATAACCAACGTAAGGCAGAAGAGGAAATTTTGGAAGAGTTCACTTATGTTCTTGCAGCTTCAGAATATTTTCGTTACGCTATGCCATTTGTTCATCATTCTGTTCCAAAATCACACAATTTTTTATTAGAAGTACTGCCAAGTTTAGATGAGTACAGATTTAAGCAAATTGTGAGGGTTAGTTGGCACAGTTTTCAGGCAATTTTAAATTTAATAAAAAATGATGAAGTTTTCAACAGTCCTCATTCTTGCAAGCAGTTTCCTGTTGAAATGCAATAAATAATTGTTCTGTACAGATTGGGTTCAAGTGGCGAAGTCGCATCACTGTTCAAAATTTCCAGTTTATTTGGTATTGGCGACGGTGGAACGATTCAAGTAAATAGTAACATATAACTTTTCTATTATCTAAAGAAACTAAAAGTGCTTTAATTCCAGATAATTACTGATATAGTTTTTATGGTGCTAATGAAACTACAGAAACAATTTCTATACTGGCCAGGAAAATTAGAGCGCAAAACCATTGTTGCAAACACTTTTCACGAATTGCCACACTGTGTTGGTTACGTGGACGGAACTGAAATAAAATTAGCAGAAAAACCGCAAGATGATCCTGAATCCTTTTTTTCGAGAAAGCATATTTATTCTTTAAAAGTCCAAGGTATTTGCGACTATCGTCTTCGAATCCGCCATTTGGTTTTAAAATACAAATTAAAATTTTCTTGATATTGTAACCATTAATTTCTTACATCCCTAGTAATTTGATTTACAATAGTAAATAAAAAACACCTGTTTGTATAAATGCACAATTGAACAGCGCAAGTTTACGAGACAAAATTGTTGGGCAAATTTACCAAGTTTGTGTAAATGAATTCTAATACAATTTTTGACAGTTCCTTTACGAGGGCGTAAAAATGCACAGTTTGCACAGATTACGAGACTTATAAACGATATCATGAGGACCCTTATTGTTTTTTATTACCCGCGATTTTACTAACATTTCTGCACGATAGTTTTCGCTTTTCGTCCAAAATTTTTTCATAAATTGTGTCTTTAATTAAAAATGGGTCTGCAAGATATACTTGCTCAATAGCTTTTAGTGTTAAACTGTAAGAAAAAGTTAAAATAGTTTCTAAATTTAATTAAGAAACCGTATGCAAATTCTGGCCAGAACAGTATTAAGTATTTGTCATTACTTTTTAAAAATTTTTGTTTTGACAGTCTTAACAAAACTCACAAAGTATTATGGAATACGTGAGACTTGTGTGATAGTGTAAACTAGCCCTTAACAGTAAAGTCAATGAAAATCATATTTTCCATATTTTTTTAAGTGTCTCGATAGCAAAACGAAAGCGGTTCTGCAAGCTGTTAAACTAGCAATATTGCCAGATAACTGCAGTCTTGAAGTGTGTAAAACCAACTACATTTTTGGTTTTCCTCTCAAGCTGCAAATATGAAATATAAAAAGTTGTTTGTGTCTCCTGTAAAATGTGCTGAAAGGGAGTTAGCAGATTTGCATATTAAGCCGACGATATATGTTTTTATATAAGTACATATGGATGTATATATGTATAAATAATTTAAATTTTTTTCTGTCTATTTGTATTTTGTAATTTCTTTTTTAAACTATAAAAGAAAATTAAAAAATCTTTATTTTCTTTCAGATGACAATTTAGGGATATTGCTTAACTATTGCCGGCAAAAGTGCAGTTTACGGGGCGTACGAAAAAAAATTAAACACCCTCTGTTATTAAAAACAAAAAAACCAAAATTAAAATTTATGGGGGCTGAAGCCCGTAGGCCCGCCTGGATCCAAAAAATCGCACCGCCTACTTAGTGAAATGTGTGGGTACTAAAATTTAAGATAATGTTACAAGAAAAACTAAAATAATAAAACTTAGGGCGGGCGGAACTTCTGGGGCCCCCTGGGGTAAAAAAGTGCTCCCCCCACTTATATCTATGTGTGGGTACTCGAATTAAAGGTAATTTGCTCACGATTGTAAATATTTTGTTTTATTTTGTATTTTTTAATGCTCGATTTTTTTTTTAAATTTTTTTTTGTAACTAATAGCCTATTTCCGATGTGCCTTCGGCCGGGCGCAAGGATTTTCTTCTCTATGGTATAACAAACACCGGCTTCGCTAACTAAGAGGAAAATAATATGCGAATACAAAAAGAAAATACATACAGGACAGTTTTTGGTTCTAGGAAGCCCCTTAAAATTTAATTTTGTTTTTTTTTTCTTTTTTTATTCTGAATCGGGTGACATATTTTTAAGTATTTTTCGTACGTACCGTAAACTGCACTTCAGCCCTATTGCCTAAGGGGATCTCTTCCATTTGTTTGAAGTAGTATAATAGTGTAAACTATCATTAAAGGGGTAACTTAAAACAAAAATTTTCGATTAAGATCAAGGATGAAAAATATAAATTCTTACCGCTTCATTTTGTAGACAATAAAAATTATATTATTGAGTTTCATTTCTTCACTTTTATATAAAAATTTTTTAATATTATTATTTTTATTATCAAAGTAATTATTGGGAATACAAAATTTTAAATTTACAAGATTTTGTTAGTCGTGCTTAATTCCCAATTTTTATTCTTGATAAAAACTGTAGTTGGGAATATAAGAAAAGATAAACTCACTGTTTATTGTTGTTGTTTTTGTTAAAGCTTTGATATGGTTACAATTAAAACTTTTGCTCATAATTCTTATTCGCTTAACAGTTTTACTTGTTTCATATCTTTAGTATTTCTAAAATCTTTGGATGAAGTTTCCTGACGATCTGGCTTAAGCAACCAGTGAAATGCTCATAGGAATAGCTTATTTCTTCAACAATAAATTGGGAACTAAGCACGACTTACAAAATCTTTTAAATTATTATTATTTTTTAAATGTTTGTTATTATAATTTCAAAAGATTTTGTTATTCGTGCTTAACTCCCAGTTTTTATTATTGATAAAAACACTTGAAATTTATTGTTGATGGGATAAGCTATTCCTATGCGCATTTCACTGGTTGCTTAGGCCAGATCATCAGGAAACTTCATCCATAAAGATTTTGGAAAAACTAAAGATATTAAACCAAATAAAACTGTTAAGCGTATAAGACTTATAGCAACAGTTCTACTTGTAACAATATCAAAGTTTAAACAAAACACATCAACAATAAACAGTGGGTTTATCTCATCTTACATTCCCCACTACAATTAGTTGAAATTCTCTCAACATTAACTGTAGTTGTAAGTAGGTTAAGAAAAACAAAATAAAAACAAACAACAACTTACAAAAGATGTTGTCAATTAAGTGTTTTTTTAGGCGGTGCACTTGCCTGTTTATTATCAAAAAGTAATTTCAATGTTGGGAATACAAAATTTTAATTTCAAAAGATTTTGTTATTCGTGCTTAATTCCCAGTTTTTATTATTGATAAAAACACTTGAAATTTATTGTTGATGGGATAAGCTATTCCTATGCGCATTTCACTGGTTGCTTAGGCCAGATCATCAGGAAACTTCATCCATAAAGATTTTGGAAAAACTAAAGATATTAAACCAAATAAAACTGTTAAGCGTATAAGACTTATAGCAACAGTTCTACTTGTAACAATATCAAAGTTTAAACAAAACACATCAACAATAAACAGTGGGTTTATCTCATCTTACATTCCCCACTACAATTAGTTGAAATTCTCTCAACATTAACTGTAGTTGTAAGTAGGTTAAGAAAAACAAAATAAAAACAAACAACAACTTACAAAAGATGTTGTCAATTAAGTGTTTTTTTAGGCGGTGCACTTGCCTGTTTATTATCAAAAAGTAATTTCAATGTTGGGAATACAAAATTTTAATTTCAAAAGATTTTGTTATTCGTGCTTAATTCCCAGTTTTTATTATTGATAAAAACACTTGAAATTTATTGTTGATGGGATAAGCTATTCCTATGCGCATTTCACTGGTTGCTTAGGCCAGATCATCAGGAAACTTCATCCATAAAGATTTTGGAAAAACTAAAGATATTAAACCAAATAAAACTGTTAAGCGTATAAGACTTATAGCAACAGTTCTACTTGTAACAATATCAAAGTTTAAACAAAACACATCAACAATAAACAGTGGGTTTATCTCATCTTACATTCCCCACTACAATTAGTTGAAATTCTCTCAACATTAACTGTAGTTGTAAGTAGGTTAAGAAAAACAAAATAAAAACAAACAACAACTTACAAAAGATGTTGTCAATTAAGTGTTTTTTTAGGCGGTGCACTTGCCTGTTTATTATCAAAAAGTAATTTCAATGTTGGGAATACAAAATTTTAATTTCAAAAGATTTTGTTATTCGTGCTTAATTCCCAGTTTTTATTATTGATAAAAACACTTGAATTATTATATTTTTAATTTATTGGGTTTAAAATTGTATCTCATTTTGTTTTCTATTGTCACTGCTTTTTCACATAAATTAAAGATTTTGCACAATACTAATAGAACATATAACTATGTAAAAATAACTATATTAAATTATAACAAAGGGCATGTTCGTAAATGCATCACTGCGCTGCATTAGTGATTTCAAATGTTTATATAAATATCAGTGAAGTAGATGTGGACCAAAAAATTGTCAAATACTACACAAAAATAATACACAATAAAACAGATTATATTAATAATTTTTTTTATTGACATTAAAAAAAGTTTGCTTTTCTGATGCAGCGCAGTGATGCATTTACGAACATGCCCAAATCTCACTGTCACTGCTGCCAACATATGTATTTATTATTTATAACAGTGCTACCAGAAGTTTTTCAAGAAAAGTAATTGATTTTGCTTACCACCCTGTCTCTACAATTTGGAGGAAAACTTTTATGGAAAGAAACACAAAATACATTGTATAGACCCTAATTGTGTAAAACTCAACGCCAAAAATTACATTGCAAGCAAAAGCTAAGACAAAATATTTTGTTATTTTGTTGTTGCTTTTTACATAAATTCATATTGCGTGTAAAAAATTTTCAACTCCACAAGATATGCAGTGTTTTATTTATATTTTAATTTTCAATGTCAGCTGCTTAGATTTTGTTGCTTATATTTTGTTGTAAGTTGTAAGGACCACTAATAGGAATGTTCGTCTTCTTCTTGTTTTAAAACTAATTAAATAATTCTGTTTCCATTCTCGGAAACTTACCTGTTTTTAAGGCCACTCTATTATTTGATCCGAAATTAGCCTTTTCCATTTCGCTCCAAAGTTTCCGCTTTTGATTTTATAATTGTGCATATTCATGACTTTGGCAGCTAATATTTATTAGATAAATCACTTAGCCGGAGGCCCTTTTCATAGTCGTCATTAATGTTTAATTTTTCTTTAAGAATTAAACGTTTTCTTTTGAGCATTTTGGTGTCAACTTTACAAGAACTTCACAAAAATGACGTAAAATTTTAAACAGAAGGCAGACATTTTGTCAACAAAAGTGAAAATGACTTTGTAACGTACAAATTTTTATTTTGGAGAGCAAGTATTTTCTTTGCTTTCTTTGTAAGAAAAGAAAATACTTCTCTTAGCTCGAAGTTTTCAGTAAAATCGCTATTAAAATGTGTTAAAAATTTATAAAAATTTTTTTGTAAAAATTCGTTATATAGAGTACAAAAATTTGCTGTTTGTTCGTTATATAAGGTACTCAATGGAAAAAAATGACCGTACGTTAAATCGCGAATTCGTTAAACTGAGTATACTTTAAACCGGGATACCACTGTATTTAAAATTCCAAAAAAAAATTGAGAAAAACTTACACTAAGGTTACTCTTCGTCGTTGCGACATTTACACGCCTCCGAATTTCAACTTTAAAAAAATGAGGATGCAGCGTACGTCCACTAACTACAAGCTTACGGCCAGTGTTGCCAGAACTTTTAGAGGTAAAATCAGCAAAAACCCATAATTTTTAATCAAAAAAACCGCAAAATCTGCGCCAAGATTTTAAAAATCTTCAATAAATCTTTAAAACATGTTACATTGTATTATGTAGTTTATTTAGAAAAAGATATAAAAATTCATTTCCAAATATACGGTCATGTTCTGGAATTTGAAATCGATGGTAGTTTTGGAAGTAGTTCTGGTAAATATAAATGGTCCTCGTATGAGTATGAGGTAAAAAAAGGAAATATTTTTTTGAACTTTCAACACAGAAGTTTTTAAAATTTGTTCGATTTTAATTTCACTCGAATACGATTTTCAGAACATGGCTGCTAATTTTTGGATATTTTTAGGTTAAAAATATCTATCCAAATTTAATTAATCAGGGTGAGTAAGGATTAATTACATCTTTGGTTTTCTTAATAACAAATTACAATTAAATTGCTTGATATGTAATTTAAACTATCAAGGGTCTAATTGAAAATTTACAAGAGATTAAATATTACATTTATTAAAATACATAAATACATATAAATATAAACGTACGTATCCATATTATTTCGTGTTAAATCAGATGACATATCTGTTTCCAAACGGTTCTTCCATGAATGGTTGATATATATGGTTTTCAATGCAAGTTGTGGAAATAGTACAAACATAAGTAACAATGTCAAAAAGATTTCACCGAGCTTAAAAATCTGCATTTTTAAACCAATAATCTTAAAATCTGCATTTTGGCAATTGGAGTATAAAATCTGCAAAATGCAGATAAATCTGCACTTCTGGCATCACTGCTTACGGCATCAGCTAATGTTGTTGACAAAAAGGGCGTTATTTGAACACTCATTAAAAAGTTATATAATAAAAAGTAAATGAGCTTCGTCGATTCGACGTAGCGACAGTAACCATCTAGTTAGGGTTAAAATGCGCAAAGAATTTGTGCACTTTTACAGAGTTGCTGAAAACCAATTCGCGCCATTTATAACAATGACGCCAAACAATGTGTCAGTGATAAAAAAGAACTACATATTCAGCGTTTTTTTACATTAAACTAAGCCCAATTTTCAGCACGATTTCCTCTGGAACAGGTCGTCCAATTTTTAAAAGGATGGCTCATTTTGTCCAAAAAACTTTTTACTTTCAAAAAGTATGACCATTTTGGATGATCTTACTTTTTTCTGGAACGTTTTGGGCGAGCTTTTCAAAAATTGATTTTTTTAATCTTTAAGTGATACTTTTCCATATTTCACTGAGTTTATGCCCCGACCAGTGTTGCCAGAAGTTTTTTTGTAAAATACCTACGCATACTAAAAAAATCCGACTTTTTTCTACACGTTGAAAAAATTTTCCCTACAAAATCCCTACGCGCTTAAGGCATAAATATCAAAAAAAACAATAGCTATAAAAGACTAATTTTATTCTCATATAAATAGTTAAGCTTTATTTACAAAAATAAATAATAAAACTGAAAAAAATGTATGTACACGTAGAGAAAAAACTGGTTTAAATATGGTCACCTCCAACAACACCATGTGTAAAGAAAATTTTAACCATATGATGTTTAATTTAACCATTTTTTTGTCACTTACAACCATATTATGGTTGCCTCCAAACATGTTATAGTTAAATATGACAATAATTTGTTTTTAAATTAACAATAGTATTTTCCTCTTTTTCAAGAGCAACATGCTATTGTTGAAAACCAACCATTCTATTATAAGTGTTAAACATATTTTAATTATTATTAACCATAATATGTTTGAAGGCAACCATAATATGGTTGTGGCTTCTTGATGGAGGACTATTTTTACCATAATATGGTTGTCGTTGAAAATAATATGGTTAAATTAAACATAATATGGTTAAAATTTTCATTAAACATAGTATTGTTGGAGGTGACCATAATTCAATGAAAAACCAGAGGTTTTTTAAAAGTAAATACATATCGCACTAGTTCCTTTAAAGAGAGTTAACTCAAATTTTTTCAATTTTCACTTTTTGCAAGAAATCGAGTAAATATCACTGTAAATATCTTACATTATTTTCTTTGATAAAGTTGTATCCCTCTTCTTGATATAAAAGAAGCTTCACCAGAGTCAACTAAAGAGAAATATTTTGAGTTGTCCCCAAATGTAAGCTGAATTCATATCAGTTTTGTTTCAACTTAGGAGAAATATTTTAAGTTGTTCTAGTATTTATGTTACAACGGCTTACTTTGATGATGTTCTTTTTCGTGTTGTCTCTTTTTAGTTGAAATAATCCCTGAAAAAAAAATACAAAAGGAACCAACCTTGCATACTTCTTACTCGTATTTCTTTACAATGCCATAACTGTTTTTAGCTTTCATTGTAAATATCTACTGAAAATTTGTAAATTTTGAGTGACCCCCTTAAGAGGAACCAGTGCGATATGTATAGTCTTTTGTACTAAATCTTTAAATGATCATTTTAATTTAATTCAGGTACAAACGCAACCGGTTATTTTATAAATAATATAGATATGTATGTATTTCTGCATCAGTGCGAACAAAATCCATACCAGTTTCGATCAATTTGGAAATACAACCTCATCATTATATATTTTCATTTTTGCTAATTTTATCCCAAACTTTTTAAATACATGTTTCAAAAAAAAAAAAAAAATAACACAAATTCAGAAAAATTAATTGTATGTATACGATTATTCTCTACTCATGCAGGAAATCATTGAGGCATAACCCTTTCAGACCTAGCTGAATCGATTGTGCGATCTGCTTTTGTTTGCCTCAAATTATATGAAATAATAATTTTTTGTCTATTAACCGGCAAGCAATGATTGTGAGTTCTTGTTTCTGTTTAACCCATTAGAAGTCTCCGTACTTAAATGAGTACAGCTGGCATTTTACAAGTTTCTAAGCAACAACAAAGAATTTTTAATCAATGTACCAATATTTCTGTTCACAACAATAATACCAACAGCAGCTAAAAAAGAATTTGTGTTTCTTTTTAATTTTTCTGTACAAAAGAATAAGTCTGATTTGTATTACAAAAGCAGTGTGAAGGTATGAACACTATTTTAATAATATTGAAAACAATATTGAATTTTTTTTTGGTAATTTTGAATTATTATAATGAAAATCGTATCAAAATAACTCACAGACAAAAAAAAAATTACTTACATAAAAAAATAATAAACTTAGAGCAGTATAAATTTGACTGTACTCGTTTGAGTACACTGACAACATGCATAGGTAAAAAAAATGTTTTTTTTTGTTAGATTTTAACTATGAGTGGATAACATTTTACATCCCAAAAGTGATTCAAAAGCCTTCAAGAAGCTGTTGATAGCATATCATGTGGTAAAGAGGTGTTTCAAGCCTATCAAAAGACAAACCTGGTACTATTAAAGTTTTCGTAAATGTTAAATTATTGACAACGACGTCAGTGACGATAGTGATAATGAACAGTTGGCACCAAAGAAAACTCGGCAAGACTTTGCAAAGCAAATAATTCATATTTGGCGCAAATACTTTCCATCGCAGAGTTTAACCCCTCAGCAGAACTCGGAAATTTGTAAAAGATGAAATAGTGTATGTGAAGAAATATTTAAAAAATCTTTGATCCCAATGTCTTTGATCTTATAGCCTTCAATTGTTGAAGTCGAATCGAACTGGCTTTCTTCGAATGAAATGCTTAGCGGTGGCCAAAATATTCCTAAAGACGAGTCAATACTTAAATATTCTGGATACCATCCCGCTAAGCAATTCATTCGAGGAAAGCCCGTTCGATTCGGCTTCAAAAACTGGGTTGCGGCTATTGCTATAAGCTTTTGCTGCCAGTTAGATTTGTACTCCGGAAAATCGCATTTGGAATCTTCTTATCCGTTTGCTTCATGTGTTGTTAAGCCTTTGTTGGTGTTTTTAATAGCTTTTTACTAGATACAATCTTTATGTTGATCTTTAATATTTAGAGTAACGTCTGGGTCAATGTTTGCAGATGAATCTTCAAAACCATTTGCGGTACATTTTTTGATACTTAAGAGTTTGTTGGCAGAATAAGAAGTGCTTAAAAACACTTTGCACTGAAAACAATTTTCTGAAAATTTTCATACGTAAGAGGTCAGTGTACTCAGTTGAGTACACTCCAAAAACTCAGTTAAAAAAATTTTTTTTTTCATTTTTTCCATTTTATGTTTTTTTTAATACTTATTTTAATTAATAAATAAAGTTGAAATTTAAAAATTATGGCCAGTTTTGGTTTGACCTCTAATGGGTTAAAAAAAATAAAAAAAAAAACAAACCAGCAGAAATTAAAAAACTACAGCTTAAGTTTGGTTGTGTCTTTCCACAAGTGGAAACAAGCGTCCACCAGGGATGGCAAATGGATTTTTTAAATTGTACCAACTTGCATCAAAAATTGTACTTTTTTGAACATAATTGTACCAAAACACATTTTTTTAATTTTTATTTTATTTAGATTTATTAAAAACATAAAAAATACATAAATTTCATTTTTACTATTAATATAACAAAAACAGCATCAGACATAACAAAAAAAGTACATAAAATTTCATTTGTACTGTTAATATAACAAAAAAATATCACTTATAAATAAACTATTTTGAAAAAAAGGTACATAAATATTTGCAATTAGCTATTGAGATCAGTATTACAATTTGGCTAACAAATGACTAGATATATTAAAGTTATAACAATTGCAATTTTGTGAATTCAGTAGATCCTTCGTTTGTATTAAAGCAGAAACGGTTGAAACTTGTAGTCTGTTTCTCTCTTTAGTTTTGATAATATTCTGATAAGAAAAGATTCTTTCAACATTTGCTGATGAATGTGGGACTGATAATATTCCTCGCACAATTTTTGAAAGTTCTGGAAACATTAACTCATTTGATTATGATTATATGAATACGAACATCTTTTGCCTGCATTTCTAAATTTATGGAATTAATAATTTTTAAAATATATTTTAAAAATAAAAAGATCATTTTAAAAATGGGTTTGGAAAATATTGATATGATAAACTGCAGTTTAAAGTTTTTAAAATCTGATTCAAAATCATTTAACGTAAAATAATAGTGTAATGGTTCCCATTGTTCCAAAATTCGCTCTATTACTTCTTGACGCGATAACCATCTCGTACAAGAATACTTCAAAATTATGTGGACAGAAGTACCAAAGTACTCTTGAAATTTGATAAACTCTTCACGTCGACTGGAACTGTTACAAAAATGGTGGTTGATTTCTCTCATAAATTTTTCAATTTCATATGATATAGCATGTTTCGATGCAGCCAAAGACACTAAATTTAAAATGTGGCAAATACAGCCATTAGTAAATAAATGAGGAATAATGGCCTTAAATTTCGTTTGTACACCATTTACAGACCCCATCATGACCGCACAATTATCGGTAGTTATACCAACTATCTGATTTATAGGAATGTCATTTTCTTTTAACATTTTAATTGTAGCATCAAATATCCCATTTGCTGTACAATCTTCAATTTTGATTAACCCTAGAAAACGATCACGACATTTATCGTCAAAAATTCTTATTATTATAGCTAAATTTTTGGACACACTGCAATCTGTGCTCTCATCTAATACTATTGAATAGTAATTGTCTTTGCAAAAGTTCTTAATGTCCTTCACATTTTCAGGGCCGATAACTTCAGTTACAATTTTTTCTGTGGGGCAGAATGGGTTTTTCATAAAAGCATCAATTTTGGGGGTGGTTTTCATGACTTCAACTTTCTTCTTGTGGCTGTCACACGATGCATGGCGCTTTCTATGTACTATGCCACCCATTATGTTTACATTGCATGCTTTGCATCTTTTGTAACTACCATCTTTAATCAGCCATGGAAACATTTGGACCCACTCCTCTCTAAATGGCACAACGTATGGCTTGCTTTGCTTACTTGTACTACAATGTAAAACTTTATTACATGTAAAGCACTTCAGTTTAAAATAAACAAATAATTTACCTGGTTTCTTCGGTTTCCATTTTTAATCTTTAAACAAAGTTCAATTAAAGTAGACAAAATTTTCTATTTCTTGTACTTTTCTAATTCTTTTCCTTTTGTAAAACAGATCAAATCGTAAGCAAACATTTAGCAATGTTGAGTAAAAAAAGTAAGAAAAAAAATCAAGTGCAACAAAAACAAAGTAAACCAACTGCAAAGGCGCGTAAGTACAAATTGATAAAGAAGATAGAAAATATATTCACAGTAGATTGATAACATTGATGAGTTGCCATAATAAAAACTAAAACTGGGGAAATTAAAATTGTACTAAATATGTCATTGGTGTACCATTGTACTTTTGAATATGAAATAGTACCAAAAAAAGTACAATTGACGCCGTCCACATGGAAAGTGTTTTTGTAAAGTAATATTGAAATACGTTTTTAGGCTTAGTAGTGGTAACTGTAAAATAAGTTTTTGCAACAATTATGCTCGTTAGTGTTGATATTGTGCATAGTAACAAGGAGTCAGTGCTCAAAAAAATTCAGATAGCACAATTGTGTTCATCAGACACAATATAACATTTTGTTTTATGCTCACGTTTGTGCTATCTAATATTTTTACAGGGAAATTTTTGATTTGAATGAAAATTATAATATTCAGGCAGTTTTAAACATTCTTAACAATTCTGATGCTGACTTCAGTGTTGATGATAATGTTGCTGATGAAACATGTATCCCTTGTAATCTAAATACAGATGCACAAGAAAGTTATGAAACCTCATGTAATGAAAACACTTTTCCTAACACGAATGACCAAACAAGTAAAGGGTGGTTAAATTTCAAGGGCCGATGTTGATTTTGAATAAAACAAACTATTTAGGAAA
Source organism: Pollenia griseotomentosa (assembly GCA_963931875.1). NCBI lineage: Eukaryota > Metazoa > Arthropoda > Insecta > Diptera > Polleniidae > Pollenia > Pollenia griseotomentosa. The sequence continues at coordinate 147,792,906 of OZ007563.1, forward strand.
TTATTGTAATTTTATTTTATTATGATATATTGATATTACTCAATTATGTATGGAACAAAATATCGGCCAAATGGGCGCCGCGACCACGGCGGCACACCTCCATCCGATGGTCCAAATTTTCGATGACCCTGAGGCATAATGGAGGTTCTATGCCGTTAATGTGCCGAATTATCTCATCCTTTAGCTCTTGAATTGTTGCTGGCTTATCGACGTACACCTTTTCTTTCAAATAACCTTAAAGAAGAAGTCCAACGGTGTCAAATCACATGATCTTGGCGGCCAATTGACATCGCCCTTACGTGAGATAACACGGCCATTGAATTTGTTGCGCAAAAGAGCCATTGTTTCGTTAGCTGTGTGGCAAGTGGCACCGTCCTGCTGAAACCACATATCGTCCACATCCATATCTTACAATTCGGGCCATAAAAAGTTCGTTATCATCTCTCGATAGCGAACACCATTCACAGTAACTGCCTGACCGGCCTCATTTTGGAACAAATATGGCCCGATGATGCCGCCAGCCAATAAACCACACCAAACAGTCACTCTTTGTGGGTGCATTGGTTTTTCGACAATCACTCTTGGATTCTCATTCGCCCAAATGCGGCAATTCTGTTTATTGACGAATCCACTGAGGTGAAAATGTGCCTAATCACTGAAGATGATTTTCTTCGATATGCATTTTGATTTGAACGCCCATTTTCATAATAAGTCTGGATAACTTTAACACGTTGTTGGATTGTGTATCTCTCCATGGTTCAAATTGAGTAAGTCTGAAATAAAGAAATGTCAAATAAAATTCGGAAAAAAACTTGGCGTTTAGGTGTGGTTCACATTCAACATCGGCCCTTACAATTTAACCACCCTTTACATCAGTTGAACAATCATACTCCTCGGACCACCCAGATACAGCACAACTACCATCAGTTTTTAGATCCAAAATACCAAACAGGCACGTTATATTCAAAAGTTTATCATTTCCGAACACAGAACTTCTAATTCCACCTAGTTGCAAAATGAAACATATGATAAAACTTCATTCAATATTTTAAAAGCTACTTTCTAGAAATACATCGAGGAAGTTGTGAAATAAACTAAAATGTATGTATGTGTTGAGTAAAAGTGGTCAGAAAGTGCGTTACGTACCAGCAGAAATAAAAAGATTTGACGGGTGCGCGATCATGGTGGGATGCCTCAATTTTGCCCTACGATAAGAATATACTTTGCGAGTGGAAGCAAAGTTACTGCCGTTTATAACTCCACGTCCCGCGAAAAGTTTTTTCAGCTACGTCCAAATACACATTTTGAAGATAACTCTTCATCTCACTAGAAAAATAAGTTTTGGAGAGTTCAACAAAAAAACGGTGTTATGAATTGGCAGCAGAAATCACGAATTAATCAATTGATGGGCAGTTTATACTCTTTACAGGAAGATGTCTTGTACGTGAAGTAATAAGGCCAAACCACAACCCGTTTAGCTGATAAATCTTGTCTGTGCTACTTCTAGAGGTGTTGTAGTGAACTTTAAAAGATTGTAAATTAAAAATTGTGGTCTTGGTCATGGACCGTTTATATCCATAAATATCTAGATGTATATTTCGGACCGATTTTTTTTAAACAAATGCCACTGCTAGAAGCATTACACCAGATGGGTTAGTAGCAACAGGTTCAAATATGGCAAATAGAGTGTAAAATTTCCTTAAGACAAAGAAATGAAGCGCGGCGTTATTTCCCAATTTACCAATATCGAAATTGTAGCTGTTGTGAAATGCTTAAACGGGGTCGTAGCCCTACCTCCTCAGCAGTGGCTTCGGCACCGAAAGTTTTAAAAGATGGTACAACCGACAGAATAAATTCCCAAAATCGTTTTGCAGTTCTTGAGGATGAATCCCCTGAAGCACCAAACGTGATAAAGTCGTCCAAGCCTCCCCCGATATATCTTAGGGAGCAAAACTCAAATGAGTTAATAAAAAGTTTGATTTCGGTAATAGGTGAAAATTCCTTTTACGTAGCTGCATTAAAGCGAGGTATGATTAACGAGACTAAAATACAAGTGAATAATGAGGATGACTTTCGAAAAGTAATAACAAGATTTGAGGCTCTTAATAAGTCTTCAGGTAGTGATCAAGGGCATAGACTCATGTGTAGACCCAGGAGAAATTAAAGCTTTTTTGGAAGAGAAGGGCGTTAAAATAAAAAATGTAGCAGATATCAAAAATAGGGAAAAAAATCCCCAACCACTATTTCGAGTGGAGTTAGAACCCGGCGACGTTAAGCTCAAAAAAAATGAAACGCATCCAATTTATAACTTAAAGTATATTCTATACAGAAGGGTAACTATAGAGGAGCCGCACAAGAGAAATGGTCCTGTTCAATGTCTAAACTGCCAGGAATTTGGCCATACAAAGGCATACTGCTACTTACCCCCTGTTTGCGTAGTATGTGGTGAACTACATGGTACAGTTCTTTGCGATAAGTCTAAAACCGACCCCAACGTAAAAAAATGTAGCAACTCTGGCGGTAATCACACTGCCAATTATAGAGGATGCCCCGTATACACTATCGTCAAGCAGTCGGTTGGACCGAAAACTAATCCCCCTCAAATGCAGGTAACAAATCAGGTAAACATTAATAACATTCAGGGCCCGCAGCCTAGTAATAACAGAACCTCTTATGCTAACGTCCTAAAATCAAACCATGTGCCAACGCAAGGTGCTGCGCCAAGTAATGATGAAGCTCCAGTTTCAAATTTAAGTCGTCTAGAAAAACCCATGGAAACATTAGTGCAAACAGTAAACAATTTCACAAACACAATGGGTAATATGTTACAGGAAATTCTAAGAATGCAATCGATGTTATTGCAAGCTGTACTTAACAAGCCATGAACTGTTTAAAATTTGTTTTTGGAACGCAAACGGCATCCGCCAACATAAAAATGAACTAGAATACTTTCTCAAAAAATATCAAATTGATGTTATGATGGTTTCTGAAACTCATCTGACCTCAAGAAATACGTTTAAAATCAATGGTTACATACTATATGATACCAAGGACCCTCGAGATAGAGCTTGTGGAGGTTCTGCCATTTTAATAAAAACCCGAGTCAAACAGTACTTAATGTGTGATCATCGTGAGGATTATCTGCAAGCAACAAATATTCGTGTTGAAGAGCTTAATCGAAACATAGTAATTTCATCTTTATACTCTCCACCTAGATTCTCAATATCAGAAAGCCAATATTGTGAATATTATAAATCCCTAGGACCCTGTTTCCTGGCCGCTGGCGATTATAACGCTAAACATACCTTCTGGGGGTCACGACTTATAACACCAAAGGGTCGTGTTTTGTTTAATACAATCTCTAAAATGAATTTAAGTGTTGTCGCGAGCGGACAACCAACATATTGGCCTGCTGATCCTCAAAAAATTCCAGATGTCATCGATTTCGGCGTGGTTAAAAACATCCCCACAGAAACGATTCACGTTGAAGCCTCATTAGAATTATCCTCTGATCACACACCTACAATTGTTACTATAACAAACACCAATAGAATTGTATCTTCCTCCAGTTACATAGCGACGTCAGCTACACAAATAAATTGGCTAAAATATAAAAAATATCTCAGTACTCATTGCACAGAAAATATTCCGCTTAGCACACCGGAGAATGTGGATCTTTCTATTGCCAATTTTGACAGTTATCTTAAACTAGCGGTTCAACATTCCTGCAAAACCCTCAAAAAAACTTATAATAATAAAATATATTCTACAGATGTCGAGCGCCTCTTGAATGAAAAAAGGAGAGTGAGAAGAGAGTGGCAATTGCACAGATCCCCCCAACTTAAGAACTTATTAAAAGAGTGCACAAAAAAGCTAAGAAAATTACGCAGTCCCGAAAAACGGCTTCCGTGGAAAAATATCTTAAGGACCTGGATGCAACGCCACAACCAGACTACTCATTATGGCGTGCAGCCAGAAATCTAAAAAGGCCAGTTATCATGAAACCACCATTAAGAAACCTGAATGGAAGTTGGGCAAGAAATGATAATGAGAAAGGAAACCTGTTTGTAAATCATTTGAAAAACGTATTTACCCCAAATATATCTGACGACATAGCGGACGAGTTACCACCTGTTGCTTCTAGAGCAGCTGTTCCCCTAAGATTTGAGATGAGAGAAATCGAAAAGGCTGGTTTTGATAAGATAAGCAACAAAATGCTTTTGGAGCTACCTCGCATAGCAAAGAAAATTATTCTTTATATTTTTAATGCTATTTTACGCCTTGAATACTACCCTCAAGAATGGAAGGTCTCCTTAGTAAAGATGATACCAAAGCCAGGAAAAGATCACACAAAAGTTGAGTCATATAGGCCTATTAGCTTATTGTCTAATATATCAAAGCTATTTGAGAAGCTCTTAGCGTCAAAATTAACCCCAATTCTTAATGATAATGGGTGTATACCTAACCATCAATTCGGCTTCAGAAGAGAACATAGCACAATTAAACAAACCCATCGAATAGTAAACGCCATAAGAAAAGCCTTTGAAGAAAGAAAATATTGCTCCGCTCTCTTCATCGATGTTTCTCAAGCTTTTGATAAAGTCTGGCATGTAGGCTTGTTACATAAATTGAAGCTAAACCTACCGGTTAACACACACAAGCTGCTAGAAAGCTACTTGGTCGGTCGAAAATGTATTATTAAAGAAGGTGATTTTTTAAGTTCTCAGCCAATTGAAGCTGGAGTGCCTCAGGGAAGCATCCTGGGCCCACTTTTTTACCTTATATATACCTCGGACATGCCAACAAATAATTACACCCTAACCTCAACTTTTGCTGATGATACAGCTTTTCTAAGCGTACACGAGAACAGTCGAGAAGCATCTCGATACCTGCAGGATCATATATTTCAACTAGAACTGTGGTTAAAACAATGGAGAATAAAGGCCAATGAGCAAAAATGCGTACATATAACATTCACCTTGCGTCGGGAAACTTGCCCCCCTATTAAAATCAATAATCAACTAGTGCCTCAACAATCGCATGTCAAATATCTCGGTATTCATCTAGATCGTCGTTTAACATGGAAATGCCATATAGAAGCAAAATTAACCCAAATGAAACTAACAGCAATTCAAATTAACTGGCTTATTGGAAGAAATTCTGTTCTTAGTCTCGATTGCAAACTACTACTTTACAACTCTATTTTAAAGCCAATATGGTGCTACGGTATTCAACTATGGGGCACTGCCTCGGCTTCAAATATCGAAAAAATTCAAAGGCGCCAAAATAAACTTCTTCGAATAATCACAGCTGCCCCTTGGTAGGTTAAAAACTCAAATATCCACAAGGATCTCAATGTGCCACTGGTAAGGACTATTATTACGAAGTATGCGGTAAAAAATTAAAAAAGGCTAGAGTTGCACCCTAATCCACTAGCTCGAAATATTTTAAATGATAGTGGCCACACTCGCTTAAGAAGAAGAGACACTGCAGCACTTACCCATTAAGATGAGCGATAAATACCTACATATGTGAACAGAACCCGTGATGAAGAAAATTTTTGTCTGGCACTGGCAGGACATAAAATAAATTATTAGGATAAGATTTGATTAATTATTGTTAGTTCATATTTAATATATGTATGAAGATTCAATAAATAAATAATGAAAAAAAAAAAAAAAAAAAAAACCATTTTCTCGAGAAAAACTTCCTCCTATCATAAACTTAAAGGGAATAAAAAAATGAATAAGTGGCAACATCGAATTTCGAAAACAGCTGTTTTTTCTTATTTACATTGTAGTTTTCTGTGCGCGGGTTTAAAATAAATTTGAAGTTTTGTGTAAAAAATAAAATAGTTTTTAATAGAAAGAAAAAAATGCATACTATAACTTTTCAATTAGTTGCGGAGGTTAGTTTAGCTGAAGAAGAGTGTATTCCAACTGACGAAGAGCATCAAGCCAGCGGATCGTTAGAAGACTGTTGCGGGATGCATCGAATCCACTAGAATTGCCGCAGACATTGTAAGTACTAATATATCATACATATGCATTATTTTTATGGATTAAAATTATTCAATAAGGTTTTAGAAGTATAACAGACAGACACACAACAGACAAAAAAGCAGTTTGGTATTTCACCAATTGTAAAATTATGTGAGTGTTTACGTTTCTTCACCGAAGGTGGCTATTAAACGGGAGTTGGTAAAGACTGTGACGTATCGATAGCTCAGTCCACATTTTGTAAAGTGCTAGCAGAAGTGGTTGATGTCTTTTTAAATCATCTCTGCCAGTGTTGCAAAATTGAAATTTTGAAATGGTACTGAACTTCAACTAAAAGAGTATTTTTCCCAACAAATGGTACTTTTTATTAAAAAAACAATAATATATGAAAATAAAAGGAACAAAAAATATTTTATTGGAATTCATTGATCTAAGTATTTAATAGCAAACAGTATTTATATTTGAGGTACACATGTAAGTAATATTTCTATTATACTTAAGCGTCATGCGCCCTATCCATTTACAATATTATTGTATATGCTATTCGCTATATTATTTATATATGGCCCTATATTATTCAATTAGTGGCACAATGGTTTCAATTAAAATATGGCGCAACTCTTATAATAAAAAAAATTACCTTCAACATTTTTTATTTTTCGAATTTATTCTATGAGGTTAATTTCAGTTATGTATTTTATAAAGCTTTTTGTAATAGTCTTATTCCTTAAATTTTTCAGGAATGACTTTATACACTACCAGACTATTATATTGTATCTTCTTGTTACATTTTACCTACGCTATTCTATGGATAGCAATGAAGTATATTGTATGCACAGAAAAATTTACAATTATTAGACACCAGCAGAATGTAATGCATTTTCTGGCCCGCTACGGCCTTCGTCAGCATTCTTTGTGTCACACTGGATAGTGATACTTTATAAATTGAATGTATTTAACTCAACTATTTTAACAAATAGAAACTGGGAATTATTTCCTTTCGTAGGTTACTTTATATTATATTCAACATTTTTTATTTTTCGAATTTATTCTATGAGTTAAATTTCAGTTATGTATTTTATAAAGCTTTTTGTAATAGTCTTATTCCTTCAATTTTTCAGGAATGACTTTATACACTACCAGACTATTATATTGTATCTTCTTGTTACAATTTACCAGAAAATGGATTACATTCTGCTGGTGTCTAATAATTGTAAATTTTTCTGTGCATACAATATACTTCATTGCTATCCAAAGGATAGCGTAGGTAAAATGTAACAAGAAGATACAATATAATAGTCTGGTAGTGTATAAAGTCATTCCTGAAAAATTGAAGGAATAAGACTATTACAAAAAGCTTTATAAAATACATAACTGAAATTTAACTCATAGAATAAATTCGAAAAATAAAAAATGTTGAATATAATATAAAGTAACCTACGAAAGGAAATAATTCACAGTTTCTATTTAAAAAAAATTACCTTTAAAGCAAAGCAACATAGTACCTTGTTGCAAACACATTTCACAGTATATTGCACTTATTTTCTGATTTCGATTCGTGCCAATATATTGTGTCACCTTCGAATATCACAAACCCATTGGCGATAAAATTGAACAGTTATATTGCAAGTGTATAAGCCGCTTAAGGTACGTTTTTCAGTATTTTCTGAAAGCAAATATTTGAAATAGTTCATATATTTATGAATAAGTAAATAAATTAAAAATTTTATTTTTGTTAACATAAATTTTTACTGGTATTTATATTTTAACTTTTGCAAAGTTACATAATTCAGAATTTTACATATATTACATACATAGAACTAAGTTCTAAAAAAAGTTTAAAAGATGAATGTTGAAAATAAAGATTTTAATTCAGTGTTATAAGATAAAGCAAATTTACTTTAAGAGATCATAAGAAATATAACTAAAACAGCAACAACCAGTTGTTTTTAACAGATCTTTAGTTTTTATAAAACTTGAAACAGTTTCTACGTGTAAACGATTTCTTCCTTTGCTTTTTACATCATTTTGCATTTGAAAATGTGCGTTCAATTGATGCTCAGAAATGTGGTATCGATAAAATACCAAAAGCAATATGTGAAATGTCAGCAAACATTAGTTTCGTTCTTAATATTGGCTATATTTTTTCAAGAAATTTAAGTATATTCAGTTCTGAAATGCTTTATTTCTGAAAGATCCACTAGAACACGGAATTGAGAATTGATATACTTATAGTTTTCTTTTTTCGTTTGTAAATTACATTTATAACATCAGTATTATGCTAATGGTTTTTCCGGAAACAATATATTCTGTAGTGACTGGATCTGATTATTACTTTTAAGGTTTTATGTTTAAAACAAAATTTAGTTCTAAATGTTTCGCAAATTGTCGAATAAAACGATTTCGAAGTTTCTTTTACTTTATAAACCATTTCCTTAACATAGCATGTTGCTATGAATATGGTTTTCATTTAAATTTTCCACTAACATATTATCCTATGCATCCCTTTTTTAAATTTTCTTGCAAGTTGTAAAAACAAATATCCCATTCTGGAAAGCAAAATATGAATCCTTGCGTCCACGCTTTGCATTTCAATATTAACCTCGTTAGTTATGATTACCTAATGCTAAGTTCACACTTAGGTTTTTAAACGCGTTTAAGCAAAATGTTGATTTAGCTAATCAAAGCCGTTCACATTATATTTGAGATGATTAAGATGACAGATGATTAAGAAAAAAAAAACACACAACAAACACACAAAAAAACCACAAACAAATTTATATTTCTTTAAAGTATTAAAAATGGATAAAAACACTTTTATAAAGTTATTAGAAGATTATTTTAAACATTTTAATGATGAAATTGTGAAAATTTATGAATTATTTAAGGGAAAAACTAAAAACATTAAGCAGAAATCTTGGCCGGTTGTACACGATCATGTTGGCGATTCTACATTTGAGGTATGTTCAGTGGATTCTATGTGATTTATGAAGTGATTTAGTTGTAATCATGTCAATTTGAAGTGATTAACAAATCACTTCAATGTATGGGTAATCATCTCGATTTTGAAGTGATTAGAGCTTAATCACGTTCGAACTGCTTAAACGCGTTTAAGAAGCCAAATGTGAACATACTATAAGCCTGCTATCCAAATGATCACATTTACAGTTATAAAGTTAGGTGTTAAAAAGCTCAAAGCATAAAAAAGTACTGAAAACAACGCAGGGGTACTGCGGTATTTTTAATATGAAAAAGTACTGAAAAAAGTACCAAAGTACTGAATTTTTCAACACTGATCTCTGCCCAGCATGGATAAAAGTACCAACATCGGCGGACGAAAAAAGACAAATCGCGTTGGAATTTTACAGAAAACATAAAATTCCTGGTGTTGTCGGCTGCATTGATGGGACTCATGTCCAAATTATAGCTCCAACCGATAATAAACACCTTTTTTATAACCGTAAGGGAAAGTTTAGCCTAAATGTGATGTTGGGAAGTAGCTTGTTCCATACCATATAATAAACATACTACACACTTAAACAAAACTTGTCACAAAAAAACCATTTATTATATCTAGATTTGTGACCACGAGCTTAAAATTCGTTACATGGACTCATCACACCCTGGTGCATGTCACGATTCGTTTGTATGGAACACAAGCGACATAAGAATTAATGTTGAGCAGAAATATCTGCAAGGTGAAAACAAATGTTGGCTGTTAGGTAAGCTTTCTTTTTTTGATCAATTGTATACCAAAAGTTAATACATTTTTATATTTTTTACAAATAGGAGATGCTGGTTATCCTCTAGAACCATGGCTTTTAACTCCACACCGGGTTCCCGAAGATGGTTCTCCGGAAATGAAATTTAATGAGGAACACTCAAAATGCCGCAACATAATTGAGCGCACAAACGGAGTACTTAAGAATCGGTGGAGATGCCTTCTTGGTGCGAGAGAGCTGCATTATTCTCCTGAAAAGGCAGCCAAGATTGTGAATGTATGTTGTGCTCTGCATAACTTATGTATTCACTTCAACGTAAAGGATATACCTAGCGATCTTATTTTGTTAAGCATGCTGGAGGATGACATAGTGCAACCAGTTTCAAGCCAATACCAGTCCGTAGCTCAATCCATTAGAAGCAATATTGCAAGAACTCTGCATTAATTTTTAATCAAGCACATATGTGATGATCGTTTCATTTCGTATTGTTTTTATAATTATTTATACAAATTATTAGTTATTAAAAAATTAATTATTAAAGTAAATACCATAGCCGTAAAATGTGAATTAAATTTAAATTTAAGTACTTTTTTTAATTATAATTTTCTATATTAAAATAAGAAATTGAAATAGCGTAGCCGAATATACATAGCACTCTTACTTGTTATATAAAAGGTTATAAAGTTTAAAAACTACCAAAATCCTTTCTTTCAATAAACAAAAGTTGTAAAGGGTTTTTCAGTTTATGTAGTTATATTATCAGCAACAAAATATATGTATATAAAAAGAATTTAAATAAATGCATTTTGTTGTTGTTAATTTATTCGCTTTGGGGTTTTATTCGTATAATATTTTTAGCTTTTCTAAAATCTTGGAAAAGGTTGCCTGATGAGCTGGCCTAAGCAACCAGTGAAATGCGCATAGAAGCTAGCTATCCCTCAACAATAAATTTCAGTGTATTTATCAAATATGAAAAATTGGGAATTTAGCACGTCATACAGAAATCGTATTAATGATAAAATTAAGTTAACTTTTCAAACTTTCTATTTTCGATTTACTACAATAAGATAGATTGGTACTATAACTGCCATTTTGATATAGGGTTTATTTTTGTTATTTTTGGCAGAAAATCGAAAACAAAATGTTTGAAAAATAAACTTTATATACTGTTACTAATTGGTATATTCTTGCATTTGAATTTGTAGTCTATTTTTTTCCAATTTATACTCAACTTCTTTCATTCTAAGCTTCTCCATGAACGCATTGTGCCGCCGCATTTCTTCCATTTCTTCGCGTTTCATTGATTCCATTTGTTGAAAAGGGTTTCTATTTTGGCCGTTTAGCCTATCCAGGGATCTGTATATTTTTCTTGCCGTCAATTCCTGCTCCTTTTGATTAACAACACCTTCTTTTATACTCGCCAATAGCTCCCTTTGTATTTCGAGTTCAGCTTCCAATGCATTAACTGAACTTTTAGTTAAACATTTTTGCTCGTCCATCTCTTGGCAAGTTGTTTTCTTTACACGGGTTGGCACTGATATTTTAGAATATTTCAAAGGGGTTGTTTCTCTATTTTCGTCTGAGTCCTTTAATATGTCAGGTAAATCATCCAAAGAAACAAAATCTACAATTGGTGGTACAGGAACTGCTTTATGTGGAGAGCTGAGGCCTATAGGTTTTACTGGTAAACCTTCAACAGAAGCTTTCATCCCTATTAAATTATATATAGCTTCTTCTATTGGAGAAAACTTCTGTTCTTTGCATGGACCACCTCCAGTGCATTTCTTATCTCTCAAGTTCTGCGCAGCTTTCTGAAGCACATATTTCTTTTGATCAGCCCACACCTGCATACATACAAGTACATGCACACAAAATTTAAAAAGTCTATCCCATTACTAAATAAACAAACCAACCTTTTTCCATTCAGCAATGCACTTGATTGGAGGACCCATAGCATTGAGTTCAACCTCAGCTTTGCTCCAAAATCGACCGAGTATCTCCTTGCCTCCTTTAAAAAACCCACATGCAATGTCTGGGTTGGCTTCCATTAATGACAGCAAATGTTGGCTTTGTTGCTTATTTGTGCTTTTCGACCTTTCAAGAATAATTTTTAATTATTTTATTTATATTTCAATAAAAATACTTACATGTTCTTACAAGCTCCCTTTAATATTGCAGATGAAATTTTTTTTTGCGGAAAAACAAAGAACATATGTTTTTAGAATATGTATATTTTTCCCGCCGAATACAAACAAACATGTTTTTCTCACTAAACTGTTACTGTATCATTTTTGGTGTGTAATAGCTGTAACGTAAGGAAATTACTCGCCAAAAATGTTTCAGTAACAGTTAAGTGAGAAAAACATGTTTGTTTCAAATTATGGTATTTTTGTTTCATTTCTCACATTTCAATCGAAAAGTTTCTCAACGCCGGAGTTACAGAACATTGGCACAAAACACCAAAGTTGCCAAAAACGGAGAAAATTTCGATCCGAATCGAAACGCAGAATAGGGGTGTTTATAAAAATTTTTTGAAAATATCCAACGGTAACACTGGCTGCATAGCAGTGCCACTTGCTTATATTTTGTTGTATGTTTAATGAAAAAAATTTCTACATTTGCGGTAGCACCCAGTTAAAGTCGGTTCAGTATAAAACATTCTTTATTTTCGACTATACCCAGTTGGCCATGTCTTCAAAACAACGTCGGCAACGCGTATAAGACCCATAGTAAATCCCTGACGACATGTTGGCGTCAGCCTACGCAAATCGTCGACGACTTTTTCGAACAAAGGGCACTTAAGTCGTACACGACAATGTGAGCGACATTATCATGCACATTGTCCTTAATGACCATATGGCTAACGATGTGGATAAAGTTGTCATTGGCGACTATATAAACGACTTTTTTCTTATATAGTCGTTAATGCCCGATTAGCGAAATAACCTTGATAGTACCGTTGATGACAGCATTGTGAGCACTACCTTAAATTTAGTCGACGATAGGTAAGTGACAATAAGGAATGTAACGAATACCGATATATCGGCGATACTTCAGATTTACCGATATATCCGGGATAAGAATTTCATTAAACGGTTTTTTTTTAGTAATTTCAATAAACTAAACAGTTTTTGAGTTACGCGAATATATGTTGTACAACTTCCTCCATTTTCGAAATAACGGTATATCTCGGTGGGCACCATTGGATTCAGCGTACCCGAATTATACTAAAACGCCATGTGCCCGGCTTGTCTAATTTTGCAACTAGCACAGTGTAATCGTTTAAGATGTAAAAAATCTGAAACAATTTCAATAATTATTTATTAAAATTGCTCAACAACGCACAGTGGTTTCCCTCATATGGAAAGGCGGTCAAAAATCAATATCTCCAAAACTAAAAAAGCTAGGGTCTTCAGCTCATTTCATGCCCGAAGAACTTAAAGTTGGCAAATTTTTAGGAAAAAATATTGACAACTGTAGCCACAGTAACCATTTGATCTTTAAAGGGTTAATTGGCTAATATATCTGTATTAAAAATGTTTGAAATAAAGTATTTTAATATGAAAATTTGGTTGTTTTAAACAAGTTTTGTAAAGTTTTATTTCATTTTAATTTATTCGAAATATACACTGAAAAAAACTAATTTAAAAAGTTAAACAAAGTTAAATAATGCAATATAGGGTATTATTAAGTAATATATATCAAATATTAAGCAAATTTAAAACTCCTTGACTTAAACTACTTCTTTTCTTTGTTGGTAAGTTTCGGGCTCCAGAAATAAATGGATCTGAACTTAAAAAGAGGCGATTTAAAAGATCTGTATTTGTAGCTATGCGCGATATTTTTCGTGTATGTTGCAATCTAAACTGTTTTATATCCTTATTTTTCGCTTCAGCTGCTTCCTCCGATAATTCACCTATTGACACTAATGAATGCTTGATTACCTCAGCTCCATGGATAAGAATTTTGTGTACCGATGGAGGGAGGTAGTACCAGGGATACTCCTTCACAAGTTTTCTTGCTGTCTCTACAGCATATTCCTCAAACTTTTCGGCATCAATTTGAAATCCAGAGTTTATAGCTTGGAGAATTGTGGCACATCTTTGCAAAATATCCTTATCGATTCCTGTTATTTTTGATGAAAGGTTTACATTTTGAAAAAATCTCCGCGCTGTGTTGCCATCATTCGAATTTCCGCAACCACCAGCTTTTGGCCTATCTACCAAAAGTCCCATTTCGGCCCGAAATCGTTGTTGAATAAATTGGTTTCTCTTCAAAACACATGGCTTTTCGTTCTTACTGGTCTTCCATTTTTTTAGCTCTAATTTTTTATCGTAGTGAATGAAGTACTCAAAAAATCGTATGTTGGCATGTAATGGTGACAGTCCGAATTCGTAACGACCTTCATCTACTTTTTTCTCGAGGCATTTTTAAATGTCATTCATTTCTGTAGGTAAGGCACCACATATGTGACATTTTGCAGAAGAAGTTTCCGTTAGAGCGGTACAAACTTTACCGTCAACCATGGTCAGTTTTATGTCATGCTTTATATGTAATTTTTGTTTTGTTTTATTTATTTCGGTGGGAGAAAGTGCAAAAATTTTCGATTTAAAATAACGTTCCTCATTTTGACACAGTTGCGAAGTTTCTTTTTTAAATTGAAACCTCAACGGCCTGCAATAACGAGTGGATGACGGGCGCGGGTTTTTCCAAATTATAGTTTTGTTTTCCGTGACAAGTTGAAGAGGAACATAGGATGTCACAAAGAGGGAACTGTCATCCATAAGCCTATTCGACTTCTGCTTAAATTGGCTATGACCAGAACTGCCATCGAATCCCCATTTTCCAATCAGTGTTAAGTGTTTTTCTCCTGGGCCTAATGCTTCATCAAGAACTTGATCTTGCAATTGCACAATTCGATTAGCCGTATGATCAAGGAGAGCTTGTAGATCGACCTCTGCACTCGACTCTGTAACAGTAATGTTTTCTGTGCTTGGATAACAAGTTTTCTTAGCTGCCAAGATACTTTTATAGCCTGGGAAAAAATTTTTAGATATTTTTTTATTCACAAAATCTTTTATAGTTAAGTACTGTCGCTTAGTAAGTCTTGTTTCAACGAAAAGAGCCAAAACCTCGTAATCCTCCACATTGTGTGTCTGGGGAAAGTTGCGATTTTGTAAAACTTCGGTTAAAGAATTATCAACTTGACTAATTTTAGACATTTTACGCTTCTTTGTTCTATCTGAACACTTTAAAAATTCCTTAGCAGGACGACCACGCTTTTGGCTAGGTGCAGGTTGTTCTTTTTCAAGGGATTTTGCTTCTAGCTGAATAGTTTCAAAACTTTCAAACCATTTTTTATGTTCCTTCAAAATAATTAATTTGCTTCGATGATTTTTCGTCCAAATATTACCAATCCGCTTACAAAGGCTTTTTAAAACTTTTGTTAAATTGCTAAGGTCGAATTTAGTTTTTTCTGCATTAAATTTTTCCTCCATAATTTTAAATATTTTGTTTGCTTTCGAATGATAATTACCAGCTGTTGAACTCCAAATATCAAGCACATACATTCTAGAAAATTGGCACTGACAGAATAAACCTTCTATTTTAATTTCCATATTGATATATTTGAAACTTTTATCACTATCGCGAAAACAATTAATTATAAGAATTAAAATTTGACCTTTGTGTTGACACTTTTTAAATGCTTACTAATTGCATTTAAAAAGTGTCACTTAAACTAAAAGTCAAATACCTTAAAATTGCAATATAAAGTTCAAAACAACAATTTCTTAAAAAAAAAATGTTTCTCTCTATTCTTAACTGTAAATCAAATACCATAAAATTGCAATATAAAGTTTAAAATAACAACAATTAAAAAAAAAATAATTTCTCTTTAATCATATTCTTAAAAAGAAATAATAGTACAAAACAAAATGCGATTCACTATTTTTCGTCGGATGACTATGTAAATCACACCCATATGTAAAAATATGCAAAAACCCGCGGCCACAATATTTTTTAATTTAAAGAGGGATAAAAAACCTACAATTTGATACATAACGCGTTGTGGGCAGATGAGAGCCATATCACTAAAAGTCTACGCGAAAAAGAAGTTTTTGAAAAACGTGTGTTTTAAAAAGGTCAAAAAAGTATTCTTCAGCGATTTTTTTATGGGCTCATATTTTTGCAGCTTTTGTTATTTAATTTGGTAGAAAATAAGTTAAAATTAAATGTTTGTAGGGTTTTTGGAAACTTTTGCCACAATATCGCGAATAACTTTTTGGATAAACTTAAGTTTTCCTTTATGACTATGCAACCACAATATATGCAATACACCAATACCCCGGTTTGCGTCGCTAATTGGGACCGGATAAACGGGACGCAAATCGAAACGACGCAAACTGAAGCACGATTTTCCATACATTTCTATTGATTTTTATTTAATTGGTTCCGAGATTCATAATGTTAGCCGAAAAAATAAATTTTGACTTGATAGACTTGTTAACCGGTAGTTTTTTTTAGAACTTGAAATAAAGTTACAGCTTTCTTTTCAATTACCATTTGACTCAAGGGCATTCTTTGCTTATTTTTATCTTCAATCCAAATGATAGGAAGTGGCTTTATTTTGTCATTAAAGAATTTTTAATTTTGTAAACTGTTTATGTTGTAACGATGTAGCGGTTTCATTTTTAAAGTAGAAGGGGCTAATCCAAAAGGCCCAGTTTTTGTCCTAAATTTATTTGCTTTCTTTTTTGATTCATTCGGGCCTGTTCTGAAAATCACGTGATTTCAAATCACGAGCGTGATTTTTTGGTGTTCTGTAAGTCACACCGGATATGATCACACCAAAACACACAAAAACGGGACACTAAAATATTTGAAATCACCTGATTCGAGTAAAAGTGATTTGCAGAACAGGCCTGATTGTTGCAAAATATTTAGATTTAACTTTACTTCAGCAAATGTAATTTGAAACTACTACCTACTACTTCACATACATATTTAAATTAGACTTAACCGGGAAATTCCCTTTTTCGGTTTTAGTTTTGAACAAACATTTTTATATTAACGACGCAAATCGAAGCACTAACGACGCAACTTTGAAGCCATTCGACGCAAACTGAAACAAAAACGACGAAACTTCGAAATCACAGAAATTTTAAAAAGACGCAACTTCGAAACGACGCAAACCGAAGCGACGCAAACCGGGGTATTGGTGTATAAACATACCTCCGCTTTCAACGGACACAAACAATAAATCTCGCCAAAAAAACAACAAAATTTGTCACATTCATAAAATTTAGAGTGTTATCAATAAATTTTGTGCAATAAAGCTTAAAAAAAAACAATAACTTTTTTCATTTTTGGCCTATGGGGGAAACCACTGTGCAACGTTTTTAAATAACATAACAAATATTTCTCAAATATATGTAACTATTTTAAAACTATCAAAAAAAAATTAAAACTTGACTGAAAACAGTTACGACGAACGTTTATTTTTTTTACTGGGCAACTTTTTAAAATATTTCTTAAAAAAGGGCCATTTTTTCGATTCCTAAAATTTTGATAGCAGCTATTTAAGGCCCTTGCTTAAAACTTTAAATTTTGTTTTATTTCCCTAAATAAATTTTCTTAGTTTAAACATAACCTTTTTTCAAATGGCTGCTCAATTTAATATAGACAAAAGAAATAATTTAAGATTTGTTTTTGCGACAGTTATTAACACCATATAAATATCGCTGAATTGTAACAGCACTTTGGCATAATCGAGAGCAACGCAAAACTTTGCGAAATTTTTGAATTACGATTATTTAAGTTTATTCATTAGCCAAAATTTTATGAAACAAATTTGTTTGGAAATTTACAAAATTTTGTTGCGCCCCACATTGGCAAATGTGATTTATGGCCATTAAAGTTGTAGTTTATTGTTTTTATCTCAACATCTATTCGAATCGTTTTGTATTTCTCCTCTAATGTCCTTGAATCACAAATGAACTGTACAAAATGAAACGAAAAAAGAAAACAAAACCGCAAAACGCAAACAATTTAACAAAAATAAAAGTGTTCCTTGACTTAAAATCGCATTGGTTTGCATGCAGTGGGGGGGGGGCGCTATCGGCTGGTTGCTTTAATGGCAGAGGTGGCGTAAAACGAAATAAACTCCCTTATAATTTATTGAGTGAGAATTAACACACAAACAGTTAAAGTGAAAATGTTAAAATGTGTTGCCCATAAGACAATTTTTGCCTTCAAATTTTGAAAGGACTATATAATAATTTTAAATGCTTTTTAAAATCTTTACTAACTGATTTCAAATAATTTGTTTTTGGCTTTTGAGCTTAATTTACTTCACATTTTTTATCAAAAAAAAAAGGATTAATATTGCTTTGAAGGCTAGAGGGACAACGGACCGAACTTTTTTTTATTACCGGGTATAAATAATTTTTCTAGGTATTTATCTATGGGAGCTCCGCGCTTGCTTTATTTGATGATTGATCTTCCCAAAAATGTGTATAGCTGCTTTGTTATTTTAGGATCAGTGAACTTCTTAGCCAAACACTTTATAAAAGCAAGTACAGTTGTTTTGACTTAGCTGCACAATCTCCTTTGCACGATTTTTTGTGCAGGTAAATAAAAAATGCAGCTACCTTAAATGTATTTAGCTGCCTTAATGTGCAGGTACGCAATTGTGGTTACGTGCATAAAAGTTCAGCTAAAGTAAAGAGGAGTGAAACCGTTTTTATTAATAAATTGATAATAACAATGACGTTCAAACAATCTGTAATCATTTGTTATGCACATTTATAAAGAACGAGATAGCCAAATTGGTAACAATAAAGTGTGGAACAGAAAAGTCTCTATAGTATAACGTAAAGCTGTTAAAGTAGAGTCAACAGAATACGTAGTTGTAGTAGTCGTTGCCGAAATTTTAAACTTTATGGCGCTACAGAGCATTCGCCAGCTTCAAATGCTACTACAACTACTTTATTCTGTTCCAGACCTAAGATTTGCTATTACTTTCATATAATCGTGGTAAAGTTACTGTTACCACAACCCATATGCATAAATGTAGGTACATGCAAACAAAATAAATGAATTATAATGATACCAACTTGACTTGTTTGCGATTCTTGTTTTTATAAACAGCTAAAATTGTATATTTATGTGAAAAAGTGGCCACCATATTTTTTCATGTGTGCAGCTAACTTTGATGTTTTATATGAAAATATTTTAAAGCTGCCCAAAAATATAAAAAATGTGCAGGTATAGAAAATGCACGTAAACAAGGATTTTAAAGAATAATTACAGAAAATATGTATTTTGGGCAGTTAAGTTAAAGTGCAGCTAACTTGAATTTTTTGTATGAAAATAATTTTAATATGGCAAAA
This sequence comes from Pollenia griseotomentosa, assembly GCA_963931875.1. Lineage (NCBI taxonomy): Eukaryota > Metazoa > Arthropoda > Insecta > Diptera > Polleniidae > Pollenia > Pollenia griseotomentosa. The sequence goes on from OZ007563.1 coordinate 147,812,019, forward strand.
ATTTTGGGAACTTATCTTAAATGTGAAGGTAAAGAAAGTGCACTTAAAAATGGAATTTGTATGGGATTAAAAAGAATAATGCCAAAAATTATCAATTTTGTGCAGTTAAGTCAAAAGTGCACGTAAATAAAAGGCAGTTAAGTCAAAACTACTGTACTCCAAGAGCTTTCTTTCTCATTGTCGTAATCTAATTTTGAATCTAGTTAAACACCAAGATCCATAATCTTTTTAATTAATTCAAGTTGTCTGTCAACCAAAGTATAGTTACCGAAAGAATTACATTTTCTGCAAAAACGCATATGCTTGCATTTTGGTAAATTAGGATTCATGAGGTACTTATATATACGGGTGGCGCAGAATGAGCTATATGGTTTAAATGGTTTTAACTTTTTACTTATGCGATTATTATAATTTTTTAAAATACAGTATATTATTGGGGAACTTTTTGCAATTAGCTTTGAAAAATGATATTCTGTAAGTGATGTCCATTTTCTGCTTCCCACATACGTGCTATTTTTAGCATATTTTCCATAACTTTTCGCAAAATTTCGGGTGAATGGCCATGATTTCATTTCGAATGTTGGTTTTTAGTTGGAGTATGGTTCTTGGTTTGAAGGGTTCTTACAGACCCATGTTGACGAAATGGCTTATTGCTGACGCTGTCGGTGCAATGCGCACAATAAAATGACGACGATATGCACGCTATGTCAACACAATAGACTGTTGGTTTGAAAAATATAATTCAATTACTTTGTACGTTGTTCGATTGTGTAAATATTTATAATTAATTCCCTAAATCGCCTTCACAAAATGCTTAAAATAACAAAGAAAGAATAAAAAGTTATAAAGAATTCAAACCATATAGCTCATTCTGCGACACCCTGTATTAAACCAGTTATAAAAATAATCCAAATCATGTGGATGATTGAACATTTCAGAAGTATTTTTGTAGCTTAATAAGTAAGAATTTTCCATTATTGGCATACATTTCGTGAATTTGTGAAAGTTTTGATATCGTTGCAAATAAGACTTTTTGGTTGTTTGCAATTATTTGGCTTTTCAAAAAATGTTTGGGAGAATGTTTCCTGATAATCTAATGAAAAGTGAAAATTGGAATTAAGCACGACAAACAAAATCTTATTAATTTAATATTTTGTATTCCCAAAAATTACTTTCATATTATAAATTGATGCAAAAAGCGAACATTTGGTAAATATCTAAAACCATAATATATTATTATGAACTTAAAAACCGTAAAAAGTGACCATTTTATGGTAAATATTGGCCATATTATGGTGAAAATTGCCTATATTTTTGCTAATTTTAATCAAATTATGGTAAATTTTGAAGCAACTATAGTTTATTTAATCAAAAAATATAAAATATTAACTATGTTGTATAAACTATGTCATGATCACTGGAATTAAGTTACGGTCATGTTTAACCATAGTTTGATCACCTACAAACATACATATCAATTTAATAATCTACATATTCTAGTTTCTAGGGCATATTCTAGAAATTAAAAAGAAGTGAAATTAAAATCGAAAGAGATTTTTAGTAAAAATTTTTATCTAATAACCGTATTTTGCTCTTACCATAATTTTGCACACCATCAAGAATAGCTAAATCTATCCATAAATGGCTTAACTGGCAACATTGCAAGAGGTTTCATACACATCCCAACAAGCACGAAGTCAAACCTTTAATATGAAAAGACTTAAGCATTTGATATCAAGCAGCATTCCCAAACCTTTTTCAATTGTTTGAAATTGAAATTCAAATTGATAATAATTTGAATATAAACATTTGACGTACAGGGTGACCAAAAATTACCAAAGGGATTGGAGTTCCTGATAACTTTTAATTTTTGTTTTCTTTATTTTTTTAGCATTTTGTGACGAAGACTTGGGGAGTTAAGACCTACAATCGAACAAAAATAATTACACTCGAACTATTGCGAAAAATTAGATTTAATTATTCATAATTAAATTAAAAATATTCTCAATCTATATACTGTATTAAAAAAATTTTTAATAAAAAAAATTAAAATAATGTCAATCTGACAGTTTATTTAACTTAAGGCTAGATTACACTATTATACTTTGTATTAATACATGTCAAAAACTCAAGTAATATGACAAAGTGTAATAGTGTGAATGCAATGTGTCAAAAAATGACAAGTATTATGAAAAAAGTTTGACATCCCATACGACTTCATCGTTTTTTGAAAAATTTCTAAACAATAATACTTTTCATTGGATCAGGGTTGCATTTTATTTCATATGGAGTGTTTATACTCTGTGTGATGGTGTGAACACAAACTGTCGTGTTAAATTAGATTTTTTGACAGTCGCAACAAAACTCATAAGATTTCTATCTCACAATGTATTATGGAATACTTAAGACTTGTGAGATAGTGAAAACTAGCCTTAAATAATTAATTTAAATAAAAAAATATTTCATATATGTTCACTCAAAATATTATGTAGTTAAATTCAAATGAAAATTCATTTTAAGCAACTTAAAATTCATTTAAAAACGGATCATTTACATTTCATTTAAAACAAATGTTTTTAACATTAATTTTTAAACTTTTTATTTATTGAACAGCATATTCCTTAAAATTGAATAGTTTTTACTTTTAAAAAAATATATTTTAACCGACAAATCAAACTAAATAAAATAAATACGGAAGAACATTATTTTTGGTAGTTTGTTTTTTTAATAACAAACATAAATGTTAAAAAATAAAATTATTCGTAAAATAACTATATTTTTATTCAATTTTAACAGTACGGAAAACGAATTTAATAACCCACAATCAGTTACTGTAATAATTGTATGAGTGTTCCACATTATACATATTAGAATCCACATTTGAGAATTACGTTTGAACTCGAGTTGAAAATAAATGCATTTCTCGATTTGAAAATAATTTCCCCTTTTTGTTGAAAATGCTATGATTTTAAAATCATTCCCAAGCGTTTTTCGTTTGAAAAAGAGTTTGATTTCAAATCACTTTTAATTTGATATCAGTCCTTCGTGATTGTTGGGATTGTGCAAGTTTTATTCACCAGTAATGTACATACATATATGGGCTTCATGCACATAAACTATGCATACATACATGCATACGAAACAGTGTTTTCCTGAAAAGCAAAGAAAAGTTTTTAATTTCCAAATTTTCATAAGCATTTCGTGAGTTTAAATAATAATATAAAAGTATTATTGTAATAAAAAAAACAACAGAAACAACAAATAAGCAAAAAAAAACTAAAACTTCTCGTGACAATTCCGCTGCATTTTATGGCAACTGTGGCCTTGATGTTCTTAGAACAATTAAAACAACAACTTAAACAAAACACAAATAAAATAAAACAATACTAAACGCAAACAATGAGTGATGAAATAAAGCAAAAGTGCAAAATAAAAATGTAATTATGTATTTCCGTATATGTATTTGAACTACACATGAACTTTTCTATTCAAACATAAATTCCTACTTGTATGTTTATACCATAGCTTGGGAATAATGATTAGAAATCCTAATGATTAGCAATTGGATTAGAAATTTTAATTGTGCTGAAAAATTTATTAATTATGATTAGTAAGCCATTTTAGACGATTACTAATTGATTAGATTAGAAATAATCAAAAATATAATCACAATTAGTGACGATTAGCATTTCTAATCAAATCTAATCAAAACTAATCGAAAAAATAATTGATTAGACTTCTTGATTATTTTTGATTAGATTTGATTAGATCAACTATTTTTAAATATTTGTGAGAAAAGGAAATATTTATTTATCACATTTGTTGCTATATTTACATAAGGTAACAGTTTTTGAATATTGCATACGGTGCACCCTGTTCTTAAACTAAACACTTGACACAGCTGGTTCACTTTGTTGTTGTGTTATTATTAAGTTCGCCCAAATTAATGTTCAACCCTGAATTTTATGTGGAAATGGTTAAGTATGTAAGTTTTACCCATTATCTTCCATTAGGTTTGCTCTATATGGTGATCATCCCCGATCATTTGCGCGATTTTCTCCGCCGAGTGGACACCAAATATTCGCTTACACGCCAACGCAGCTGGAAATTTTGATCAAGCCAATGACAGGTGTAACCCAAGAAACTCCTGTGATTACCTGACCAAATGTCCGCTGTTGTGCAAAAGTATTTCGATGACGACATGGCTGTCTGTACCGTAGTCACCATGCTGTTGTATGTTTCATCGAGTCTTTTCATGGCTGTTTTCTGACACATAACTTTTAATCCAGTGCCACTAAACAGGTCACGAAATGACTCCCTTTCTTCAACAGAAACCGGTAACGCGCAGTCTACCAGAAAGCGAATAATTTTTTTTTCTAAAGCTTCCTGCGACTTGCTTTCATTGGAAGGACCTGCTTTCATCCTCAAATACTTTTTGTGCAACTCGCTGTGCCGAACTTTTAAATGAGAGATGAAGTTGGAGGTAACTTCACGTGTGCCTTTTATTAATTTGTGACAGGCCACACATTTAGCGGTTGTACTCCCATTTGTCTGTCACAACAAGAAGAAACAATTAATATATTGATTTAAAATGAATATCAATAAAAATTTTATTTATCACAAGTAAATATCACCATATAGAGCAAACCTAATGGAAGATAATGGGTAAAACTTACATACTTAACCATTTCCACATAAAATTCAGGGTTGAAAATTAATTTTGGCGAACTTCCGGTGCTACGCATTCTTTTAGCACTCACTGCCGGCTCGCTCTCCGAAACTATGTTCCGGATCACCTTCGTCGGTACATAATTTGGATCACATACATCATCGTCTGCGGAGAAGTCTTGGTCTTCGAAAACAATTGGATCCATTACGACAACTACAATATCGAGTTTGCATTTTGTTTAAATTTTCACGACGTCAAAAAAACAATAAATTAAATAATTTTTACTTACCAATAATTTTGAACACTTTAATTTGAATAAAACAAAAATTTCAATTTAACAAAACAAAGATTTTACTTTCAATGTTAATTAATCAAAAAAATTACACTTGCACTTCCACAAAACACGTTGAAAACAGTTTTTAAAAATGCTTGACTATTTTAAATGCTTTTGTAATTGCTTAACTTAACTTAAGAAAAAGAACACAGTGAAAGCAAAAAGCAACAGCAAAGAAGTTAACTTGCTGACTTTAAGCGCAGCAAAAGCAAGACAAAACATAAGCAACATTTATTACTTACTAAAGTCAGGGATGGCAAAGTTGGTACAATTGTACTTTTTTTGGTACAATTAAAACTTGAAAAGTACAATGGTACACCAATGACTTATTTAGTACAATTATGAAATTTTCCCAGTTTTAGTAATTTTATATCACAGAGTACTCATATGACAACTCATAATTTCAGTCATATTTGCGAAGTTTTAAGAACAAAATTCCACTTTGAAACTTAATATTTAAATGTTTTAGTAAAACAAGTTAAGAGTATCGAGGGCTCAAAACTTATATGACACTTTTTCGAATATGACATATTCATATGTTTAAGATATCAAAATATCGGAAATCTTTAGAAGAACATATTTGCTGAAAAACTCGGAAAATCGGTAAAAAAAAAGTAATGTCAAAAATATAGTTTTTTTTTTAAATACCTAATTTCGGGAACCATAGAACTTCTCGACTCCAAGTTTTATCACCAAAGTAAATGGTAATTTTATATTTTAAGATGTCGGTGTAAAAATGTGTCAAATCGGTTACAAAATGGCCGAGTTATGACCAAATACTGAAATTCGATCAAAACAAAACTTGTTATATTAATAAAACTTTTAATATAAGTATTTAATACCACGCAAACATATGCAAATAATTAAATAGAACTAAACGATATATATAATATAAATATCCATGTACATATATATATATATATATATTTAGATAAATATATAAACTTCTGTTCTTTCCAAAACATGGTGAAGGGTATATAAGATTCGGCATAGCCGAATATAGCACTCTTACTTGTTTTTTTATGTATATTTTAGACAAACTCGTGTGTTACCCAGCGTTACCGATATGCGACCTTTTTTTGACTCACTTTCTTTGCCCCTTTATTTTGAAATCCCCTTTTGATCATTTTGTATATTTTTGTGCCCCTTTTTGAACTTCCAGCTTTTATATGTTCGTATCATTTTGCTTTACCACACATAGTAGTGAATCCACTGAACTTTTTTTCTAAATTAGCATTCTAAAACAATAAATTGTCCTATAGACTGAAAGTAGATACATGGCAGTCCATGTTGAACTTATTAATAAATATTGATGTATATTTTCAAAAAATAGATATATATCAACTTAAGAAACAGCATAACACTGCAATGCATAAACAATTTGATCTGTTCCTTGTAAATGAAAATCGAGTAGCATTTTAATTTTATGTTTTTGAGTTTTTTTCATTATTAATAAATTTAGTTCAGTTTTGAATTTTTGAACAAACTATAAAGAACTTATTTGTTTGAATTAATATAAGAATCTTTATTGGCGCAGCCGTTAGTCGAATCTTCTCGGAACATATTTAGTGCAATATCATGTCGTTACCATCATTTCGCCCATTTGATTATTCGTGTGAAAAATGGTCAACATATTTTAACCAATTACAATTCTTCTACATAACACAAAAAATTTCTACTGATGAACAAAAAAAGGCGGTTTTATTATCTAATATTGGCTATTCAACATTTTCACTAACTCAAACTCTTATTGCACCTAAGGACATTTGTGATAGCACGTTGAAGCTGGATGATATAATAGAGGCACTAAATAAACATTTCGAAGAATCTCCAAACTATATGAGTGCAACTCATGAATTTTATAATTGCAAACAAAAGATTAATCAGAGTTTCTCTGAGTGGATGGCTGAATTAAGAAGCAAGGCTTAAGATTGTGGATTCACCGAATCTCAACTACATAACAAGCCATTAGAAAGAGCTTTACGCGACGCTGTTTTAATGGGAACTAATAATACGAATGTTCGTGCTTCTTTACTTAAAAAGAAAGATCCTTCACTCATTGATGTAATTAACATGGCTAAAGAAGGCGAAATGGTACAACGCGAATGTGAAAAACTTGATAAGTTGTCATTGCAAACAGATCAAGCTATTCACAAAGTGCAACAAATAAGAAAAAACTACAAAAAAGAAAATACAAAGATTGAAAATCAAAAATTCAGTTGGGGCCCATGTGCATCTTGCGGAAAAGTTAACCACAAAAGAGAAAATTGTAAGTTACGAAATGTAGATGCAAAGTCTAAGTTTGCGGTGGTTAAGGATATGAATAATAATACAACTGCTGCAGCTGTTATTACCGCTTTAGAAGAAGTTTTTACTAACTACGGATACTGTGAATATATTGTATCAGATAATGGGCCTCCTTTTGTTAGTAAAGATGTTCAAGATTTCTTCAATAAAAACAAAATTCAACATATAACTATAGCACCATATCATCCTTCAAGCAATGGTGCTGCTGAACGATTCGTTCGTTCATTCAAGGATGCGTTCAAGAAGCTTACAGAGGAGGGGAAATCTGCAAAAGAAGCACTGAAAATATTTTTAGAAAACTACAATTGGTCTATACATTCAGCAACGTTGAAAGTACCGGCAGAAATAATGTTTTCAAGATGCATTCGTAATGATCTATCTTTACTTCATCCAAAAAGTGCATTGAAAAAATGGAAAGAAAGTAAATTTCAAATAAATGAACCAGTCTGGATACGTTTGAAAAGGTCAGATTCCAAATGGACACCCGCGGTTATTGAAAAGGTTTTAAGTAGTCACATATATCAAGTTAAATTGGGTAATAGAACTTGCAAAATTCATGACGATCAGATCCGTAAACAGACTGCGCACGCGTTTTTTCATAAAAAATTAACTGAATTGAGTCCCGAAATCATGTGTTGTACAGTGTAATATTATTCTCCTAAAGACATTTTTTTTTGCAGTTTTAATGACAACATTGTAAGATCTTACCACCGTCTATACGAAGCTTAAGAATTAAACGTTCAGTTTCATCAAAACTTTTATATACTTTTTCCTTAATGTTAAACTTTTACTTTTAAACTTGTCCTATTAACAAGAATTCAGAAAGTGTTTTTGTGTTAGTGATTAAATAAAAACATGAAATATTGCTTTATTCGACTGTATGAAATCGGACAAAATTTTAAAACTCTTCCGTGTTCAAAGTTTATAAAAATATTTCCTTTCATACTTTGTGAGCCTTTCTACTACCTAAACTTTTTTTAAAATCAGGAAAAGTTACGTTAATTTTTACAAAAATGCAATAGAAAATCATCATCGATTTCAATTTAACCTGATTTTATAGGTTATAGGTCTTAGTAAGACATCAATATGGGTAAAAATTAGATGCGGTCGTGGGTTTTTGCTTATATCCCAGCCATTTGTGGACAGATATAGTTGAATTTCAATAGAAAACTACTTCAGGCTAAATGTAATATAAATTTATAACAATCATTTCTGGGGTCTTTGGAAAACAAATTTCAACATACTGTTACGAGAGTAACTTTAGTTAAGATTTAGATTAATTTATTAGTTATTTTGTATTGATTAGTTATTTAGTATTTGTTAGTAATTTTATTAGTTTTAATTGTTATTGTATAAGTTATGCACACTTCTTTAGTAAAAATCAATGTACAGATGTAATGTTAAAATTGTTGTGCATAATTGTACTTCAACCCCACTGTAAATACTAAAATCCTCGTTATTAATTATCTAATTTATTGTCACGCCTAAAAGTATGCCTTAGTTTATGATGCCTAATAAATCAATTAATTCAACCGTATAACTATAGATAAATAAGTTTAATTAACAAAACAGCCGTTAGAGGTTAGAGATGGCATGAGATCATTCTAACCCTACAAGAAATGCATAACCAAAACTAAAAAAATTACTAACGCACTTGCAACAATTTTACATTAGCTGTTCCACTCTAACATATATGTAAGAATGGTACAACTATCATTTTCCAAATAATGCCAATATTTTAATATATTTTTTGTAAAAATTTCTGAATTTCTTAAATTTAGTATTTGCCATTTGTATTAAAGAAAAAAATCAATTAAATTAATTATATAATTTTACTTAAGTAGTGAGATAAAAAATTTCTATAAAAAAAGTGACACCGCCGAATAGCTGTAATCAGAATGCTAGTGGTAAAGGAGGTCGTACTGATGGTGGCTTCATAGGACGTGGTGGTGGATTCTAAGGAAACAACATAGGTCATTGAAAGGAGTGGTCGTCCAACAGAAATCCACCATGCTGATGGTGGATTTGACCAGGATAATCGTTGAGGATTTGCCGGTGGTAATAAGGGAACAAATAATGTTATTAAAAACCCTGATAACTTTTGAAGTATGTATTTAATTATTAATATTCTTTAATTAGGCTCGAGTTCATCAAATTTAATTTTCATTAAATTATTTTCACTGAGGGAAGGAATTTTACAACTTTGAATTTTTATTAAAATTTATTGATAATTTTTCTTGGCTGAGCTGGGATTTGAACCCGGGTTGATCTTTACATGTTTCAAGAAACACCACTTTCTATCGTCAGAAGATCTCTGTGTTCTACCCACTGCACCACTGCGGTGCCCGTTAGCCAACAGTCAAACATCAATCTTTAACCAGTAGTACTGGTGGTTCGAAATTTGCTGTTATTATCACTTAAATTTCAAATTACATGTTGCCTCCTTTTTCCTCTGTTTTTCTCGTATTCTTTCTGTCAAGACTCTGTCTTGAAAACCTGAATACATTTGTTTATTATGTTTTTTTTGTCCACTTTCGTCGACATTTTTATTTGTACAAATTAAAGTACAAATGTAAACATTAGAGCTTGTGCCATAGCTATTTCTAAGAACAATTTTGATTATTATTTGAACTGTTAATTTTTAATATTCTTTAATTAGGCTCGAGTTCATCAAATTTAATTTTCATTAAATTATTTTCACTGAGGGAAGGAATTTTACAACTTTGAATTTTTATTAAAATTTATTGATAATTTTTCTTGGCTGAGCTGGGATTTGAACCCGGGTTGATCTTTACATGTTTCAAGAAACACCACTTTCTATCGTCAGAAGATCTCTGTGTTCTACCCACTGCACCACTGCGGTGCCCGTTAGCCAACAGTCAAACATCAATCTTTAACCAGTAGTACTGGTGGTTCGAAATTTGCTGTTATTATCACTTAAATTTCAAATTACATGTTGCCTCCTTTTTCCTCTGTTTTTCTCGTATTCTTTCTGTCAAGACTTTGTCTTGAAAACCTGAATACATTTGTTTATTATGTTTTTTTTGTCCACTTTCGTCGACATTTTTATTTGTACAAATTAAAGTACAAATGTAAACATTAGAGCTTGTGCCATAGCTATTTCTAAGAACAATTTTGATTATTATTTGAACTGTTAATTTTTAATATTCTTTAATTAGGCTCGAGTTCATCAAATTTAATTTTCATTAAATTATTTTCACTGAGGGAAGGAATTTTACAACTTTGAATTTTTATTAAAATTTATTGATAATTTTTCTTGGCTGAGCTGGGATTTGAACCCGGGTTGATCTTTACATGTTTCAAGAAACACCACTTTCTATCGTCAGAAGATCTCTGTGTTCTACCCACTGCACCACTGCGGTGCCCGTTAGCCAACAGTCAAACATCAATCTTTAACCAGTAGTACTGGTGGTTCGAAATTTGCTGTTATTATCACTTAAATTTCAAATTACATGTTGCCTCCTTTTTCCTCTGTTTTTCACGTATTCTTTCTGTCAAGACTTTGTCTTGAAAACCTGAATACATTTGTTTATTATGTTTTTTTTGTCCACTTTCGTCGACATTTTTATTTGTACAAATTAAAGTACAAATGTAAACATTAGAGCTTGTGCCATAGCTATTTCTAAGAACAATTTTGATTATTATTTGAACTGTTAATTTTTAATATTCTTTAATTAGGCTCGAGTTCATCAAATTTAATTTTCATTAAATTATTTTCACTGAGGGAAGGAATTTTACAACTTTGAATTTTTATTAAAATTTATTGATAATTTTTCTTGGCTGAGCTGGGATTTGAACCCGGGTTGATCTTTACATGTTTCAAGAAACACCACTTTCTATCGTCAGAAGATCTCTGTGTTCTACCCACTGCACCACTGCGGTGCCCGTTAGCCAACAGTCAAACATCAATCTTTAACCAGTAGTACTGGTGGTTCGAAATTTGCTGTTATTATCACTTAAATTTCAAATTACATGTTGCCTCCTTTTTCCTCTGTTTTTCTCGTATTCTTTCTGTCAAGACTTTGTCTTGAAAACCTGAATACATTTGTTTATTATGTTTTTTTTGTCCACTTTCGTCGACATTTTTATTTGTACAAATTAAAGTACAAATGTAAACATTAGAGCTTGTGCCATAGCTATTTCTAAGAACAATTTTGATTATTATTTGAACTGTTAATTTTTAATATTCTTTAATTAGGCTCGAGTTCATCAAATTTAATTTTCATTAAATTATTTTCACTGAGGGAAGGAATTTTACAACTTTGAATTTTTATTAAAATTTATTGATAATTTTTCTTGGCTGAGCTGGGATTTGAACCCGGGTTGATCTTTACATGTTTCAAGAAACACCACTTTCTATCGTCAGAAGATCTCTGTGTTCTACCCACTGCACCACTGCGGTGCCCGTTAGCCAACAGTCAAACATCAATCTTTAACCAGTAGTACTGGTGGTTCGAAATTTGCTGTTATTATCACTTAAATTTCAAATTACATGTTGCCTCCTTTTTCCTCTGTTTTTCTCGTATTCTTTCTGTCAAGACTTTGTCTTGAAAACCTGAATACATTTGTTTATTATGTTTTTTTTGTCCACTTTCGTCGACATTTTTATTTGTACAAATTAAAGTACAAATGTAAACATTAGAGCTTGTGCCATAGCTATTTCTAAGAACAATTTTGATTATTATTTGAACTGTTAATTTTTAATATTCTTTAATTAGGCTCGAGTTCATCAAATTTAATTTTCATTAAATTATTTTCACTGAGGGAAGGAATTTTACAACTTTGAATTTTTATTAAAATTTATTGATAATTTTTCTTGGCTGAGCTGGGATTTGAACCCGGGTTGATCTTTACATGTTTCAAGAAACACCACTTTCTATCGTCAGAAGATCTCTGTGTTCTACCCACTGCACCACTGCGGTGCCCGTTAGCCAACAGTCAAACATCAATCTTTAACCAGTAGTACTGGTGGTTCGAAATTTGCTGTTATTATCACTTAAATTTCAAATTACATGTTGCCTCCTTTTTCCTCTGTTTTTCTCGTATTCTTTCTGTCAAGACTTTGTCTTGAAAACCTGAATACATTTGTTTATTATGTTTTTTTTGTCCACTTTCGTCGACATTTTTATTTGTACAAATTAAAGTACAAATGTAAACATTAGAGCTTGTGCCATAGCTATTTCTAAGAACAATTTTGATTATTATTTGAACTGTTAATTTTTAATATTCTTTAATTAGGCTCGAGTTCATCAAATTTAATTTTCATTAAATTATTTTCACTGAGGGAAGGAATTTTACAACTTTGAATTTTTATTAAAATTTATTGATAATTTTTCTTGGCTGAGCTGGGATTTGAACCCGGGTTGATCTTTACATGTTTCAAGAAACACCACTTTCTATCGTCAGAAGATCTCTGTGTTCTACCCACTGCACCACTGCGGTGCCCGTTAGCCAACAGTCAAACATCAATCTTTAACCAGTAGTACTGGTGGTTCGAAATTTGCTGTTATTATCACTTAAATTTCAAATTACATGTTGCCTCCTTTTTCCTCTGTTTTTCTCGTATTCTTTCTGTCAAGACTTTGTCTTGAAAACCTGAATACATTTGTTTATTATGTTTTTTTTTGTCCACTTTCGTCGACATTTTTATTTGTACAAATTAAAGTACAAATGTAAACATTAGAGCTTGTGCCATAGCTATTTCTAAGAACAATTTTGATTATTATTTGAACTGTTAATTTTTAATATTCTTTAATTAGGCTCGAGTTCATCAAATTTAATTTTCATTAAATTATTTTCACTGAGGGAAGGAATTTTACAACTTTGAATTTTTATTAAAATTTATTGATAATTTTTCTTGGCTGAGCTGGGATTTGAACCCGGGTTGATCTTTACATGTGATGAACTCGAGCCTAATTAAAGAATATTAAAAATTAACAGTTCAAATAATAATCAAAATTGTTCTTAGAAATAGCTATGGCACAAGCTCTTATGTTTACATTTGTACTTTAATTTGTACAAATAAAAATGTCGACGAAAGTGGACAAAAAAAACATAATAAACAAATGTATTCAGGTTTTCAAGACAAAGTCTTGACAGAAAGAATACGAGAAAAACAGAGGAAAAAGGAGGCAACATGTAATTTGAAATTTAAGTGATAATAACAGCAAATTTCGAACCACCAGTACTACTGGTTAAAGATTGATGTTTGACTGTTGGCTAACGGGCACCGCAGTGGTGCAGTGGGTAGAACACAGAGATCTTCTGACGATAGAAAGTGGTGTTTCTTGAAACATGTAAAGATCAACCCGGGTTCAAATCCCAGCTCAGCCAAGAAAAATTATCAATAAATTTTAATAAAAATTCAAAGTTGTAAAATTCCTTCCCTCAGTGAAAATAATTTAATGAAAATTAAATTTGATGAACTCGAGCCTAATTAAAGAATATTAAAAATTAACAGTTCAAATAATAATCAAAATTGTTCTTAGAAATAGCTATGGCACAAACTCTAATGTTTACATTTGTACTTTAATTTGTACAAATAAAAATGTCGACGAAAGTGGACAAAAAAAACATAATAAACAAATGTATTCAGGTTTTCAAGACAAAGTCTTGACAGAAAGAATACGAGAAAAACAGAGGAAAAAGGAGGCAACATGTAATTTGAAATTTAAGTGATAATAACAGCAAATTTCGAACCACCAGTACTACTGGTTAAAGATTGATGTTTGACTGTTGGCTAACGGGCACCGCAGTGGTGCAGTGGGTAGAACACAGAGATCTTCTGACGATAGAAAGTGGTGTTTCTTGAAACATGTAAAGATCAACCCGGGTTCAAATCCCAGCTCAGCCAAGAAAAATTATCAATAAATTTTAATAAAAATTCAAAGTTGTAAAATTCCTTCCCTCAGTGAAAATAATTTAATGAAAATTAAATTTGATGAACTCGAGCCTAATTAAAGAATATTAAAAATTAACAGTTCAAATAATAATCAAAATTGTTCTTAGAAATAGCTATGGCACAAGCTCTAATGTTTACATTTGTACTTTAATTTGTACAAATAAAAATGTCGACGAAAGTGGACAAAAAAAACATAATAAACAAATGTATTCAGGTTTTCAAGACAAAGTCTTGACAGAAAGAATACGAGAAAAACAGAGGAAAAAGGAGGCAACATGTAATTTGAAATTTAAGTGATAATAACAGCAAATTTCGAACCACCAGTACTACTGGTTAAAGATTGATGTTTGACTGTTGGCTAACGGGCACCGCAGTGGTGCAGTGGGTAGAACACAGAGATCTTCTGACGATAGAAAGTGGTGTTTCTTGAAACATGTAAAGATCAACCCGGGTTCAAATCCCAGCTCAGCCAAGAAAAATTATCAATAAATTTTAATAAAAATTCAAAGTTGTAAAATTCCTTCCCTCAGTGAAAATAATTTAATGAAAATTAAATTTGATGAACTCGAGCCTAATTAAAGAATATTAAAAATTAACAGTTCAAATAATAATCAAAATTGTTCTTAGAAATAGCTATGGCACAAGCTCTAATGTTTACATTTGTACTTTAATTTGTACAAATAAAAATGTCGACGAAAGTGGACAAAAAAAACATAATAAACAAATGTATTCAGGTTTTCAAGACAAAGTCTTGACAGAAAGAATACGAGAAAAACAGAGGAAAAAGGAGGCAACATGTAATTTGAAATTTAAGTGATAATAACAGCAAATTTCGAACCACCAGTACTACTGGTTAAAGATTGATGTTTGACTGTTGGCTAACGGGCACCGCAGTGGTGCAGTGGGTAGAACACAGAGATCTTCTGACGATAGAAAGTGGTGTTTCTTGAAACATGTAAAGATCAACCCGGGTTCAAATCCCAGCTCAGCCAAGAAAAATTATCAATAAATTTTAATAAAAATTCAAAGTTGTAAAATTCCTTCCCTCAGTGAAAATAATTTAATGAAAATTAAATTTGATGAACTCGAGCCTAATTAAAGAATATTAAAAATTAACAGTTCAAATAATAATCAAAATTGTTCTTAGAAATAGCTATGGCACAAGCTCTAATGTTTACATTTGTACTTTAATTTGTACAAATAAAAATGTCGACGAAAGTGGACAAAAAAAAACATAATAAACAAATGTATTCAGGTTTTCAAGACAAAGTCTTGACAGAAAGAATACGAGAAAAACAGAGGAAAAAGGAGGCAACATGTAATTTGAAATTTAAGTGATAATAACAGCAAATTTCGAACCACCAGTACTACTGGTTAAAGATTGATGTTTGACTGTTGGCTAACGGGCACCGCAGTGGTGCAGTGGGTAGAACACAGAGATCTTCTGACGATAGAAAGTGGTGTTTCTTGAAACATGTAAAGATCAACCCGGGTTCAAATCCCAGCTCAGCCAAGAAAAATTATCAATAAATTTTAATAAAAATTCAAAGTTGTAAAATTCCTTCCCTCAGTGAAAATAATTTAATGAAAATTAAATTTGATGAACTCGAGCCTAATTAAAGAATATTAAAAATTAACAGTTCAAATAATAATCAAAATTGTTCCATGTATTTAATTTTTTGGTCACAATTAATTGGTTACACGTACGTTTACCTCCATTTCCAGGCCCATGCAAGAAGTGGAACGTCATAAAGCAGCCACAGATATATAATAATTTCCTATGAATTGGATTATATGTAATTTTATCAATAAAATATTAAATTAAAAATGAAAATTAGAAAAAATGTAATGTATTTTATGAAGGTTAGTATTAACCAATTTTTACGTTATGAATAACTAGTTAGTGCTAACCAATATTTACGTTAAGACTAACTAGTTAGTGTTAACCATTATTTAGGTTATCATTGACTAATTAAAAGCAGCAGAGTAAGCAGTACAGATATATGTTCCGTAGTCGAGTGGAATTCATTAGTTAGAAAGAGAGGCAAAATCACATGACACAAGAGTTTCGGTTAGTTTTTTCATTTTGATCTTAATAAACTAATAGGAACTTTAACCAATATATTGGTCAACACTACCGGTTATATAACAAGTAAAATGACCGGTAGTCTTCTTGTAGGGAAGTTTAAACTTTGTGAAGATAAGAGCGCATTACGCGGAGGAAATTATAGTGAGTTGTGAATAAAAGCTGTAAATTACTGTTGTTAAAGTGACTACCCAGCCAGCAAAATAGTCCGACGTCTTCCAGATATCTAATAGAAACGTCGGCAAAAAAGTCGGAATCGTATACGAATTCTGTCAGATTTCTGACCCAAAAATGTATGAAGTGGTTGACACGAACTCTGACAGACATGTCGTGGGAAATTCTGCCGGCATTTCTGATAGATATCCGACAGAAATCTAATGAAAAAGGCATGGGAAATTCGGATATATTAGCCGACATTCCTAATGTTTTCTGACAGATAGCTGATCAACTCAGATTTCTTACAGAAATCGAAGGGATGTCCTGGAAAAATATGATCAAAAGCTAAACGAGACTTAAAAATTATTTTTTTTATTAATTTTTTTTTTATAAAAGAACAGACGTACTTTGGCACATACATATGTACCTACATGCATAAATAAAATTAATTTTTTATAAATTCACAGCTTTTTAGCCTCTTTTGTGTCTTTCAGTTTTAAAATCTTGAAACATTTTTTTGCGATGCCATCAACGGAAGAGCTTCTTGTTCTTGATATTTTCTCATAAACTAGATTAAGAGTAGTATAAAAATACAATAAAAAGATATAAAAGTTGCATTCAAAAAGGAATTTTTAGTACACCGGTATTTCAACTTACCTTGCTGTTTCACGTTATTTTAAAAAAGGATTCTAGCTTTTTTTTGAGTCTAAGACAATCAAGGAGATATCTTCCTACATATATTAAAAAAAAAATTCGAAGGCTATAATTTTATTGCAATAAAAGTATATAATTACAAACTTTACATGTACGTACCATTTTTTAAACTTTTTTTTTTTTGCAATTAAATAATATTAAAATAATTTTTAACTAAATGACAATAGTCATTTTTTTACAAAAAAAAAAAAAAAAAAAACTAAGTACCGTTAGACACATCTATATGAATTCCGTCAGAAATCTATTAGACATATCGGTACATAAATTCCCCCCGATATATTCATGTTAAATCGATCAGAAAGCGGCAAGACTGTACGTATATTCAATAGAAATCTAAAATATGTCACTAAGATTGAAGTCAGACAATTGCAAGAAATGTCTGATTCAGACAATGTCGGAGTATTTTGTTGGCTGGGTAAGTACTAAATAGAGCTGTGTAAATAATATATAAGTATTATAAATTGTAAACAGTGTTTAAAGTGTTGTGTTTTACTTATTTTATTTAAAAGTGCAATAAAGAACTCGAAACGGTTTATTATAAAGGAAATAAACCAAAACATTATTGTAAGGCAGTAACGTAACAATACAATTAGACAGACCGACAGACCTACATAATTTAATCACCTCCGCACCTCATAATGATCCATAATATATACATACATATACTTTATAGGATCTAAGATCAATATTGTAGAAATTAAAAATGGAATGACAAACTTATATAAAAATGAACTTATATATTTTTTAAGTTAAAAGTTAAAGAAGCAGCACAAAAAAGTTTTGTAGCCTAGCACAGGGTTGTCAGATTGATTTTGACCTTTTTCGCCAAATTCAATGTCAAAAATCGCCAAAGCCAGTGGAAAGACTCAGTTGACATTTGAATTGCAAAGTGTATGGGGCGCATAATAGTGCTAAATTAGGCTATGCCGAATCGTATACACCTTTCACATTGGTCCGATAATAACAGAGAGTTATTTAAATACCGTGCTTAAAATATAAATAAATCAACTTCTCCAATCCCGCGCCTTAACTGCTTGTCATTAGCGCCTAAACTAATAAAGATTACTAAATTCTACATCTAAAAGGCCAGGAGTAAAATACTGAACAAATGACAAACTCGATTTTTGATGCATTTCTTAAAAAGAAAGAAAAAATAAAAATATTTTGGTCTAGCCTGACCAAGAGGGTTTTCTTTTAGTGTTTTTTTGAAGGTGGTAAAGAGGTTGCCGTTATTCCTAGAGTTAAAACATTTTAAGAAGTTATCCATCTTCGCACACTTTTATAATGCCAACCGAATAAATTTAGTTAAAGTAAACGGAAGTGGTTGTAATCGAAATAACGAAAACAAAATGGCGGAAAAATAATACAATGAAACCACGAGCGATAAGATAAATTAGATTTCTGTTCTATGCAAAATGCACTCAAGTGTTCTGTATCTCCAACCTAAAAAAGATAACCATAGCAACAAACAACTAATAACTATAAGAAAAAGAGAAAAAAGAGAAATCCTGTGACCCCCTGAGGCACTGTTTGAAAAAAATAAAAGTATAAAATAGTTATTTGAATCTTCATATTGTACATTTTCTAAAGTAAGAATTATAAATGTCTGAAAGAATGTTTGTGTATATGAATGCATAAATTTCATGGGATTCTTAAAATTATTGTGACATGCTATATTCGGCTGTTCCGAATCTTATATACCCTTCACCATTGTGCGAGCAGAATACAGAGCAACTTAACAATTTTTACATATACATACATATTTACAATACTTAAAACTTCATTATAAATGAAATTTAAAAGGCAAAAACTGGTAAATATTTTTTTAAAATCGATTTTAGAACATAAAAATATTAAAAAAAAACTTCTTTTTAAAAAAGATTCGAACCAGTGAACTCACAGTTTCTAACTTAACACACCCCCTAGACAACTGAACCATGAAGGAACGCTGTTTAAATATCATTAAAATGAAATATGGACCGTTTACTGTTCACAACTTACACACAGTTTAGTTGTAATTATTTTTGATGTTTTTGTTCACCGGAATATAGCAAAGTTGTAAACCATAATACAAAAATTACAAATCAACTTATTTGAGTTGTGAACCATGTATGTGTGTTTGTTTGTTTGTTTTCTTTTTATAAAGGCACTGTTTTCATACCGCAGATTTATCTCTTTTGGCGAGTTTTTAAGTAGCAAAAAAACACAAAAATTCCTAGTTTCTATGTATAAAATTATTTCGTTAAATATATGAAATAATAAAGAAGGGTGATAACGAAAATCATATTGGGCATTATGCTAGTATATGTAAACAAATGCGAAGGAGGGGGGGAAGAAGAGACGACTACCGGATTTGAACTTCGCTTTTCATAAGGACCCATAAAAAACAAACTTAATTATAAAAAAGAGTACTTTTTGGGATTTCAGTATTTTGGTCATAACTCTACTATTTCTTAACCGATTGACAGATTTATATACCGACGTGTTAAAGAAGAAATTTGCCGGTATTTGTGGTTATAAAACTTTGACTCGGGAAGACCTATAATTCCCGAAAATGGGTATTTTTCAAAAAAAAAACTAACTTTTTCTACTAAAAATTTCCGATCTTTTGATATATCCCTTTCAGACCCATGCTTTTAATTGCTTTCAAATTACCATAAATCATAAAAATCAAACAAAATATTTTTGCATTTTGTATAAGATAGTACCATAAAATATTCCTACATGGTCCTTTTTGGCAAACAGGACATCGCACAATTGTGCGGTCTAGGTCAATATCTGCAAAGTGACTTCGAACTGATAAAACATATTTTGGAACTTTTCTAACGTTTATTAAACTTAAAAAATACAGATACTTCACTGCCTTATAAGAAATAAAGAATATAATCAGCGGAGTTTCAAGTTTTTGTTCCATCTTCTAATTTTTCCTACAGGATCCTTTCCACATCTCCTTTTTTCCCCCTACGCCAATCCCGCGAAGCTCTATGCTTATCTGCAGCTACAATTTCGATATTGGAAAATTAGGAAATATCGCCCCGATTCATTTCTTTGTGCAAAGGATTTATTTGCCATATTTGTACCTGTTTCTACCAACCCATCTGGTGTAATTCTTGTAGCAATGGTATTTGTTAAAAAAAATCGGTCTGAAATATATATCTATTAATGGATATAAAGGGTCCATGACCAAGACCACAATTTTTAATCTAATGGCCTAATTACTTCACGTCCAAGACATCTTCCCGTAAAAACTATCATCTGCCCATCAATTGAGTAATTCATGATTTCTGCTGCCAATTCATAACATAGACATCCCATCATGATCGCGCACCCGTCCAATTTCTTAATTATTTTTTTTTATGCTGGTACGTAACGCAATTTCTGACCACGTTTTCTCAACACATACATACATTTTAGTTTATTTCACAACTTTCTCGTTGTATTTCTGGAAAGTAGCTTCTAAAATATTGAATGGAGTTTAATCATTTGTTTCGTTTTGCAACTAGGTGGTATTAGAAGTTCTGTGTTCGGAAATGATAAACTTTTGAATATAACGTGCCTGTTTGGTATTTTGGATCTAAAAACTGATGGTAGTTGGGCTGTATCTGGGTGGTCCGAGGTGTATGATTGTTCAACTGATGTACTTGTTTGGTCATTCGTGTTAGGAAAAGTGTTTTCGTTACATGAGGTTTTATCACTTTCTTGTGCATCTGTATTTACGTTACAAGGGATCCATGTTGCATCAGCAACATTATCATCAATACCTAAGTCAGCATCAGAATTTTTAAGAATGTTTTAAACTACCTCAACATCATAATTGTCATTCAAATCAAAAAATTTCCCTGTAAAATTATTAGACAGCACAAACGTGAGCATAAAAACAAATGACATATTGTGTCTGATCAACACAATTGTGCTATCTGTATTTTCTTGAGCGCTGACTCCTTGTTACTATGCACAATATCAACACTAACGAGCCTAATTGTTGCAACAACTCATTTTACAGTTACCACTAGGGATGCAAACGATACATCGATGTTTAGAAACCATCGATGTATGCTCATATACATCGATGTAAACATCGATGTTTTGATTTACGATACATCGGCGATACATCGTAGTCAAAACTAAAAAACATCGACATCGTCTATTTAATATTTTAATTAATTTTATATATTTTTTTTTTTTTTGATATTTTTACCAATTTTAATTTTTATTTTTCAATTAAACCTTTTTTTTAAATATAAAAAAGTGTTTTTCAAAGCATACGTTAAACGCAAGAATTTTAAATGTCGGGTTTTAATAAGATTTCTGCAGGGACCGAAAATAACAGTTATTTTTAAAATTTAAAATCAAAAAGTCAGGTGGATATAATTTGTCTATCAGATATTTGAATACCTACAGCATATTGATGCTGTTATGCTAAGGAATAATAAACTTAAAAGACTTTAATTTTTTTGACTTTTTTAAAAAAAGTCAATATATAACAGTTATTTTTTGACTTTTATTTTTTCGGTCAAAAATAAAAGTTAAAATTTGACTTTTATTTTTTAAGTCAAAAATAAAAGTTAAAATTTGACTTTTATTTTTTAAGTCAGAAATAAAAGTTAAAATTGGACTTTTGTTCCTATTGAAAGCAGATGTTAAAAAAGTAAAATAAAATTTTAATCATACCCTTCACCACAGGTGGAAAAGGGTATATATAAGTTTGTCATTCCGTTTGTAATTTCTACAATATTGATCTTAGACCCTATAAAGTATATATATTCTGGGTCCTTATGAAAAGCGAAGTTGATTTAACGATATCCGTCCGTCTGTCCGTCTTACGTTTGATATGTGTTTTCCGGAGACTCCAGACATGATAGCGGCTAGGTTGTTTTACATTTATGTTACATATAGTCCACCATTTCTTGCTATTGAAATTTAGCAAGATCGGTCCACAAAAATGGCTGAGATATGACCAAAAAACCACGACTGCCTCTAATTTTGTCCAAAAATCTATTGTTGTTGTTGTAATTTTATTACTTTTTTCTGTATATCTGGAGAACGGCAAGAGCCAAAGTTTCCAAATTAGGTACAAACATTAAAGTTATAAGTGCACACCATCCCACAAAATGTGGGCGGAATTGAAGAAGTGGGCGTGGTACCTCCCATACTAAAAATATCAAAAATTGTATAAAAACCTGAATTTTTTGACTTTTAATGACCTATGGCTACGCCTTATATATCAAAAGATCGGAAATCTTTAGTAGAAAATATTTTCTGAAAATTTCGGAAAAACGGTTCAGATACAAAAAAGTTATGAGCAAAATTAAAGTTTTTTTTTTTAAATGCCCATTTTCGGTAACCATGGATCTTCCCGAGTCCAAGTTGTATAACACAAGTAAATGGTTAATTTCTTAAACACGTCGGTATATAAATCTGTCAAATCGGTTAATAAATGGCTGAGTTATAATCAAAATAATATATTCCAAAAATTATTTTATAATTAAGTTTGTTTTTATTCCCTTCACCGAAGGTATGTTCCACAATATTGATCCTACACCCTAGAAAGTATATATATTCTGGGTCCTTATGAAAAGCGAAGTTCAAATCCGGTTGTCTCTTTTTGACCGAAAAAATAAGTCAGATTTTAACTTTTATTTTTGACTTAAAAAATAAAAGTCAAATTTTAACTTTTATTTTTGACCGAAAAAATAAAAGTCAGATTTTAACTTTTATTTTTGACTTAAAAAATAAAAGTCAAATTTTAACTTTTATTTCTGACCGAAAGAATAAAAGTCAAAAAATAACTATTACATTTTGACTTTTTTTAAAAAAGTCGTAACTGTTACGGTCCCTGGATTTCTGTAATATAAGAATTTTATGACAAATATTTCTCTATTATACAAAATTTTAAAATAAAAATTAAAAATATTTTAATAAAAGTAACTTAAAAACGACTTCCAAATTCTTGCGTTTTACGTTTCCGTTTTCCAGCACACCCCTGATAGCCATACAAAGTACGTACATATGTATGTACATTAGGGCGGGTCGATTTTTTTTTAAATCTTGTAGCAAAAACGTAATCTACATAAAAATCTAAGAAAATTCTCCGAAGAAACCATGGGCCTAAAAATCACGACAAGATATAAATCTTATAATTTACAGTTATAGAAAGTTACATGGCAATTTAACATATAAAACTTGAATTATTAAATTAATAATTAGTATTGTGGTTATTTTGTTGAACTATTTATGGTTTTTTATTAAATTAAGTTATACAATACATTCAATAAAATAAATAAATAATAAATAAAAACAATTAATAATTAAATGGATATAGATATATTTATGCTATATTAAAGATTTTTAGAATACTTTAATAATTCCTTTTTAAAAGCCGAAGTGTTGCTTTGTGTTTGAAAACGTGATGGTTATATGTTCCAGAGACTAATTGTGAAGTTAAAACATTGTCTCGAAGAGATAAGATATCTATATTTTTGAGAAATCAAATTTTTACAGCGTGGAGATTTGGCAAAAATAATTCTTCTAAATAGATATTTGGGCTCTTGTATATATATTATTTTATGCATCATGGGGAGGCTTTTAAATTTTAGTAGGTTTTTGCCTTTGGCAAAAAAAAAATTATTTTGAATAAATAGCTTTTTCCAAAAAGAAATCAAATTTTCTGAATAAAATTGTTTAGTAAGGTAGTTCTTTTGCACTTTATATTTTTCTACACTCAAAATTTTTTACATTAAAAAAAAAGTAAAAAAGTTTGTATATAATTTTGTATTTAATATTTTTATAAGGAACATAGATAAAAACATTTTCTTTCATAATTTAATATAAAGATTGAAAATACAATAAAAAAATATAACACTCAAAATATTGTTTTCAGTATTTATAAAATAAAGTTTTTTGTTAACTTATGTGTCCCGACGTGTCACAGAAAAGAATAGTGATGATGTTCTGGCAGTAACTTTAGAAAGTCGTGCCAAAGTACCTAGAATGAAGAGTAAAAAATACTTAAAAAAATTAACATGTAACCAATAAGTGAAGTTTTCTTAGTTTTCTATAATTGCAAAAACATAATAGAAATATTTTTTGAGTGAAAACACTTTTTTTTGTTTTTATTTGCATTATAAAATAAAAATTGTTTGTCGAAACAAGAAAAAGTTATTTTATAAATACGGAAAACAATTTTTTGAGTGAATTTTTTTTTTGTATTTCCAATCTTTTTTATTAAGTTATGAAGAAAATTTTTTTATCTATGTTCCTTATAAAAATATCAAATACTAGAATTTAACCCGCTAGGTTAAATTTAACTTGTTTAAAATCAGGAAATTCAAAAAGTACCAGTTAATATACAAAAAAGGACCAAAAACTTTCCTCTTATAGATTCTTATTTACTCAGGACAATGCATCTTGAATTTTATGTTTCTAGGTCCAATACTTACGGAAATTCAAAAAGCACCAGTTAAAGAACAAAAAAGTACCAAAAAGTTCCCGCATAGATTCGTATCCTCTCAGGACATTGAATGTTTAATTTTATGTTTTAAGGTCCAATATAAACGATAATAAAAAAAAGTACCAGTTGTAGAAACAATAAGCTGATGACAGATATTAAGTTTCCCGTATTTCCCATTTTGGTACTATTTTTCCCCCCATTAAAGTATTAAAAATTGCAGTGTTGTAGTGGGGGCCTATAATTCAGTACGAAAATGGCAATGAATGATTAAAAATTTTCACCCCTTAAACGTTCGAATTTCGAAAAAGTACCAAATTTATGCTCGTATTTTTTTGAAAAGTTTCGAATGTGGAATAAACTTAATTTCTAAGTTTATTGGTTCAAAAGATAGATTGGGTGACAAAAAGTACCAAAATTTAGGGTTAACCCGTTTTTTCCGTAAAAGAGCCGAATTTCAAAAAAGTACCAGATATCTGTGCAACGGTAAGTATTACAGTTTTTTTGTATCTCTTTTAGTTTTGGAGATAAAAGGTTAACGAATTATTTTTACCCTTTTTTACCCCCTAAACATTCGAATTTCCAAAAATCCCGTCTTAGTTGACCGATTTGGGGAGAGACCCACCTCCGGTACAAATTTCAAGTTTTTAGCTTCAGGCGTCAGTAACGTTACAATTTTATATATATTTATATGTAGATAAAATTATATACAAACTTTTTTACTTTTTTTTAATGTAAAAAAATTTTGAGTGAAGAAAAAAAATATAAAGTGCAAAAGAACTACCTTACTAAACCATTTTATTCAGAAAATTCGATTTATTTTGGAAAAATCTATTTTTTCAATTTTTTTTTTTTTTTTTTTGCAAAGGCGGGCATATAAATTTTCAAGTCGAGAGGCGCGGATTAGTTTTTTATTTTGGACCCATGGTTTTTTTGGAGAATTCTCTTAGAATTTTATGTAGATTACGTTTTTGCTATACGTTTTTTTATTTTATTTTTTCATCCATACAAATCGACCCGGCCTAATGTACATGCATACATACTGTGCATTGCATAACTATATGTATGTATGTATTAGGTTGGCTCAAGCAACTGTGCGAATACATAAAAATCATATTTGTCATACCATATTGCACTTATGAAAACTTTTTGTTTAATTTTATGAATCTGTCATTTGCTTAAGCAAAATGCGAAACTGATTGCACTTTGTTTTTGTGTTTTTGAATGCATTTGACAGGCTTTTTGTTAATTTTTGACAAAAGCTTATGCAAGCATATGTATATTATAGTTGGGCCTTAAAATTTTCAGTAGCAAAGAAGAATTAAAGCAGTCCGTAAGTATACTTGCAAAGTAGTTTTAAACATCGATGTTAAACATCGATGTATCGTGTTTTTTACCGATGTTTTTTAACATCGATGCTTATTGTGGAAACATCGATGTTTTTCAGAGCGATGTTGCATCCCTAGTTACCACTGCTAAGACTAAAAACGTATTTCAATATTACTTTACAAAAACACTTTGCATGTGGACACATGTTTACACTTGTGGTAAGACACAATCAAACTTAAGCTGTAGTTTTTTATTTTCTGCTGGTTTGTCGTTTCTTTTTTTTTAACAGAAACATGAACTCACAATCATTGCTTGCCGGTTAATAGACAAAAAATTTTTATTTCATATAATTTGAGGCAAACAAAGGCAGATCGCACAATCGATTCAGCTAGGTCTGAAAGGGATATAAGGCGTAACCATAGGTCATATAACAGTCAAGAAATTCAGGTTTTTATACAATTTTTGATATTTTTTGTATGGGAGGTACCACGCCTACTTCTTCAATTCCGCCAACATTTTGTGGGATGGTGTGTATTTATAACCTAAATATTTGTACCTAATTTGGAAATTTTGGCTCTTGCCGTTCTCCAGATATGCAGAAGAAAAGTAATAAAAATACAACAACAAGGGATTTTTGGAAAAAATTAGAGGCAGTCGTGGTTTTTTGGTCATATCTCAGCTATTTGTAGACCGATCTTGCTGAATTTCAATAGCAAGATATGTGACATAAATGTAAAACAACCTAGCCGCTATCATGCCTGGAGTCTCCGGAAAACACATATCAAACGTAAGACGGACAGACGGATAGACGGACGGACATCGTTAAATCAACTTCCCTCCTAATAAGGACCCATAATATATATACAGTATTTTTCGGTTAATTGCACATCAAAATTTGCACAACTTTTTGTTCAATTAACCGGGGAACCAATTAGCCGATACCCGCTTAATTCAACAATTCGTTCAATTACAAGAATCCCTTTTAATTGAACAATTCGTTCAATTACAAGAATCCCGTTTAATTGATGAATTAAAAGAAATCGCATATGTGCACTTTAAGTTTTTCAAAATAATTTTTTTTTACCTTAAACGAAAAAAATGCAAGTAACAGAAAAAAATGTACATATATGTGTATACGCAGGTATTTATTATTGTAGGTATGTATGTGCTATTAAATGCACTATTTATGTGCACAATAGTTTTACAAAAAAATAAAATTTATAAACTAAAAAACAATTTATATATGTATTGGTTTTACAAAAAAAACATAAACTTAAAGAATAAAAACAATTCATATGCATATACATATAACAAATGATGTCAAATATGTATGTGCAAAAATGCCAGATTATTTTTCAATAATAATGCAATTAACCGGGTAAAAGTAAGAGGAAATTTATTTTTGATGACATGAATTTTGAACCAATTAAGCAGGAAAATCAATTAACCGGGTTCAATTATCCGAGGAAATTTACATGGTTTTCGTATGCAATATGTATTTTTGCCCGATCATGTGGTTCAATTAAGCGTGGAAACCAATTAACCGAAAAATACTGTACTTTATAGGGTCTATGATCAATATTGTAGATATTACAAACTTATATATACCCTTTTCCACCTTTTCAAGCTAATATTGGTTGAGCATTGTGTGTAATAAAGCATAAACCATATTGATAGAGTTTTTCTTTTCCCGGATTTTTTTATTTCCCGAGAAAGCGAGACTAATATTTTAATTTTTAGGGAATTCTCGGGACTTCCCGCTTAATATAAAGAGGTGCAAAATATAATTTAATTGAAAACAAAACAAATAAAAATTAATGAGATCTATTCAATAAATATGCCAATTCATTAAGCGTAAGTAAAAAACTGTACGTTCTTTATACGCAAAGCAAACAGCATTGAAATAAAAGTTAAGTTAAATAATTTTACAAAATATTTCGTTGAAAGTAGGATTTTGGTATACATATTTGGGGTTGCAACAAATTTTTGTATTAAAAAAATGTTTCAGGGATTTTTTTCCGAATAAAGTGCCGGATCCCAGGATTTTTGTCCCGGCTAGTCCCGTGTGAAAAACACTTTGTATTAAGGATACTTTACTATACTTTGGAAGTGTACTTACATACATATATTTTATATATTGGAGGTAGTTTAACTTTTTTATTCACCTTTAAAACTACATAGTAATTTATTTTTTATTATAAGTTAATGTTTTACATTTAGTATCATTCGGTAGCTAAAAGAAAATTGCTGTTATGTTCAGGACACTTAAAGGAAATTTGCATATTATTTTAGGGACAAATTATTTGAATAACACCAATAAAATTTATCATTCAAATGTTTCGTAGTACTAATTTTCAAACATTTTGATGGAGTTAAAGAAAAAAAAAGTAAATAAAATTGAACCGGTTATTTTGCAAAAACCATACCCGAAGACACATAAAAGTTTTCTTTGACTTTGTGAAGTTTAATATGAAAATATACATACACAAAGAAAACAGATTCGTGATCACAACCGAATTTGACGCCAATCGAAATTTGTCGGTTGCATGTACTATCACACAATTCGGTTCCAATTACTGAAAGTTTCTTTGCTTCGCATAATAGTTTTGATAGCAACATTTGAATTTTAGTACACTATCAGTCATAACAACAGATATTGTTAGTTGTTAGTATGATTATTAGAAACAAAATTGTGCTTATACCCGAATATATGATAGCTGCAACTGAATTAACACATAATTGGTGTTCATAACAAGGGACTTGTCCAAAGGTTATCCCAATGAATGGAAAAAATGGCTTATCTTACAGTACGATGTCCTAGGGCAGGACCATATAACCCAGCTTGCATTACAAAGGAGAAGTCTTAAAACTACTCCATGGTATACTCCAGAGGATTAGCTTTGAAATCGTTTTAAAACGAAAACATGTCGTTAAAAAACGAAGACATGTCGTTTCACTGCAAACTCTTTTTAATAATGACATGGTCCATACTTGCACTACATTGGACCAGCCGAGGATCAAAATGGATCAAGAAGTCCAATATAATTTTCAGGGTATAAAAAAATAATACATATATACATACATATGTACGTGTATATGTTCATACCTATAAGAATACGTAAATTATTTACTTTATTAAGTTTTTGCACATTTTCCATTTTTTACCGCAAAGATAATTTTAAAATATGAAATTAAAAATTATTTTAATCTATCAAATGTTTTGACAGAAAATTAAGTAAGCAATTGGGGCTTTTTAACTATTTTTTGGTTGTGAATTCCGAATAATTATATTTTCATTTGTTGTAGTCGAATTGAAACTATTCCAACAATCAATAATTAGCTGCAATAAATGAATTAACATTTATATTACAAAATTTATTGACGAAAGCAAATTATTGATTGCAATGACCAATATTCAGTATTGCCCTATATTAAATTCGGTTGTGATTCTAACCATTTGTACTAATTTTTAGAACTAAATTAAATTAGTTATTACAACTAATAATAGAATTGAAGGAATCATATTTCAGTTGGAACATCGTTTTAACAATCAAGAGAATTAAAAATTAGTTAGAACTATTCATTTTTAATAGTTGCAATAATAAATCATGTTACTTGATCAATATTTTATTACTGCAACCGTTTCCCAACCAATTTGTTTTCTGTGTGTAAGCTTATATGTAAGAACTATTATAAGAATTTTGCAATAAAACGTTAAAGTGTAACCAGAAAAAACGGAACCATCTGTATTATTTGGAATATGTCACAGGCATTAGAGTCTAATGGTGTTTTATTTTCCAAAAATAATGCATAATAATTGTGTAATATATTCATCAGTAGCCCGTTTCTGTATATCTCACATCGTAAAACTCTTCGCATGAAACGTGTGAATTGCAACAAAAATAGTGTGAAATGAAATAAAAAATGGTTTTTCTCACACAAGTGTTTCTGTATCTTTTTTTTGCGAGAATTATCTGTCATTTGAATAATTTTCCAGCAATTATTGGAAGGATGCGAGAAAAAGTGTTTCTATAACAATATTTTGCGAAAAGTTTCTTTCAAGAATTGTCAAAATAAGTCACATTTGAAATTGGTGGCGAGAAAAACAAAATGTAGATATTTTGAATTTAAAATATGTTTATATACTATTTTTTTTAAATAAATAAAAAAATAAAAGGAATTTAAATGATAAATGCATAATTTATATGATGAAAATAAACAAAAAACAATTGTTTTATTTTGTTAGTTTAAATTTTTGTTAGCCTTTTCTTGTTTTGGTTTTAATCAGCGCTGCCAGATAAATTTGTGTCAAAATCGTCAATTTCCTGAGAAAAAAATAAAAAAGATCGTCTTTTTTGTTTTAAAAATCGTGCAATTTAAAATCAATTTTAAACAAATTTGTTTCGACTTTTATTAAAAAATAATCAAACAAAAACATAGTTTAAGTTCATGGGTATTTAATAATTATTATTTAATAATTGAGATATAAATCTTTAATTTACCTATTCCTATAATCTTTTACTTTTTTACCTGAAATAGACTCAGTAGAAACCTTGTAGTTAAAATTAAAAAAATCGGTTCATAAATAAACGGGTTAAAGACCCAGTAAAATCTTCGCCTACAAAATAATATGTTAAGTAATCAGAAACACATAAAAGCACTACATACAATTCTACTGAAAAACTAATGAATTTTACAAGGGTTGTGCCAAAAAGAACAAATTCAAAAGTAAGTCATTTTTTTATCTTAATACATCCAGAAAAAAGTAGTTATCGAAGTTCTTATGGAAGAAAGCTACTTAATAATGAGTGAAAGAAACTATCCATTATGAAAAAGTTATTACTGGGAGACAAACAAATTTCTTTCTTGCCGGAATAATGGAAGAATATCAAATATCAATCATATTTTGTATATGTATATAAGAAGTATTAAATGTTCAAAATAAGCCTAGTCGGTCCATTACTTTCACTCGAAATTTTGCTTTTGCCGATACATTTTTTAGGGAAGAAACAAACAATTTCGAGGACAATTTTCACAATAGGGATAAATATAAAAATTTAAGCAGCCTTTTTTCTAAAGATATCTTTTTTTCTAATAAACAAACATATAAAAATATTTACAATTATCTTATTTCGAAGACTAAGGGGCTTATAGTGTAAAACGCAACGCCAACAATTTCATTAAAAGCAAAAATAAAATCAAAAATATTTTATAAATTTGTTGTTGCTTTCTACAGACATTCATATTATTTTTTTTTTCCATTTTCAACGCCACAAAAGAGAAGTGTTTGATATTTAAAAATTCAAGATGAATTTCTATAGAAAGTAACAACAAAATTATAAAATATTTTTTATTTTGTTTTTGCTTTCGTCACTTTTTTAGAAAAAATCATCAAAACGTCACTTTGTTAATATCGGAACAAAAAATCGTCAAGATGACGATAACTCGTCAAATCTGGCAGCCCTGTTTTTATTATATTTATTTCTTTTGTTGACGTTTCGCTTTTATTTGACACTTAAGTACTGGAAATATTCCAGTATAAACAGAATTTGTTGTGTCTGTTTTCGCATTCAAATACAGAAACACTTTTATCTCATAAATCGAGAAACGATGGAATTCATGTAAGAAATTTTACGATGCGAGAAATATAGAAACGAGCTACAGGTTACATGCACCCTTACAAAGCGATATTAATAAGCGATATTCACCGCTGTTGTAGCATTTTTCAACATTACATTTTCTTTGAATTCCAATAAGCGTTAACAACACTAATTTTCAATGATTATAGTCAGCTGTTGTTGAAAATTTTGCGCCAAAAAGAATTATGTATTATTAAATAAAAGTAAAACAAACAAAAAACAGAAAGTTGTTATATCCATCAAAATATAACCAAAAATCACAATTAACACAAATTATACGCAAACACAAGACAAAAGTTAAAAAAAATTTTTAAACTCGTTTAAGAAAAATGTTAATAAGTTAATCAAAACCGTTCACATTACATTTGAGTTGATTAAGATAACAGTTGATTAAGGAAAAAACACAACAAACAAATTTATACTTCTTTAAAAGTATTAAACATGTATAAAAATACTTTAATGAAGTTATCAGAAGATTATTTTAAACATATTCATGATGAAATTGTGAATTATGAACTTTTTAAGGAAAAAATAAAAACATTAAGAAGAAGAATACGTGGTCGGTTACACACGTGAGGGGTACATTCAAGGTGGCCGATTCTAAATTATACTCCGTTTGAGATATGTTCAGAGGATTCTATGTGATTAGTGAAGTGATTTAGTTATAATCATGTCAATTTGAAGTAATTAAGAAACCAATTCAATGTATGGGCAATAGAGTTTTTTTCCCCGGAGTTTTTCGATTCCCGGGAAAGCGGTAATTTTTTTTAAATTTCCCGGGATCTCGGGATCCTGCTCCATATAAATAATACAAAGAAAATTTGTTTTTATTTAATGAAAAAACTTTTTTTAAAAAAGCGTAAGGGAACTTGTTTACAAGGTTAGTAAAAGAAATGCTTAAATACTACAAAAATTAATTGAAGATTGAAAGAGGAACTTGAATTATTATAACCTTACGCTTTAGATACAAGATAAAAAGATAACAATTTAATTCATAAAACAATAATAAAAACAAACAAAAATTGTGGTACTCACGTTATGAGATCAAAAAGTTAATTCATAAAATAGATAAAATATTTTTAATAAATATATTAACATTTTTTAACAGCTAAGGAAATAACATTCAGACACACTCAATGCGTTTAGGAAGCCGACAAAGAATATATTTCTGATTTTATTTACTAATTACCATGTTTACGAAAAATTTCGTTCACTTTTTTACCGAGATTGGACAATTAGTCTCAAGTGCAAATGTTCAAAGTTGTTGCATGCTTCTAATTCACAATCAGAAGCAATTTTTTCTTTTTTATAAACAACGTCTATATCAGTCAAATGTATGTCAAGGTTGATGCAAAAAATAGCATCAACCGGACTTCTTCTCACAAGACCCATAGTCATATCTCAAAAAATTAAAAATTTTAAGTTAATTAAGCAAAGCGTTCCTTCATACCTTCTCATTTTAAAAACTTTAATCGAATTTTGTCAAGCTCGATTTTTTTGTAGATATGACTTTGTTGCAATAAAGGAGCGATAGGTTTAGGTATCTCCTATTTTTAAGACTTGTCCATGGAAAATAAAAATTTACTGCCAGCATCTTATTTTAAATTTATGCTCATTATTAACTCTTCACTTCACAAAATTTATTAATTATTAACTTTTGCACTGCCCATTCTGCTTTTAGTAGATTTATTGCATCAGTTGACATTGATTTACGAATGTACTCACTTCTTGTAATTGATCTAATCGAAAACCCATCAACAGATGCTAAGTTTTAGAGAAAAGAAAACTAAATTTCTGCTTTGAAATTGCTTTATAGTATGTTCACATTTGGCTTCTTAAACGCGTTTAAGCAGTTCGAACGTGATTAAGCTCTAATCACTTCAAATTCGAGATGATTACCCATACATTGAAGTGATTTGTTAATCACTTCAAATTGACATGATTACAACTAAATCACTTCATAAATCACATAGAATCCACTGAACATACCTCAAATGTAGAATCGCCAACATGATCGTGTAAAACCGGCCAAGATTTCTGCTCAATGTTTTTATTTTTTTCCTTAAATAATTCATACATTTTCACAATTTCATCATTAAAATGATTAAAATAATCTTCTGATAACTTTATAAAAGTGTTTTTATCCATTTTTAATACTTTAAAGAAATATAAATTTGTTTTTTGTTTTTTTTGTGTGTTTTTTTTCTTAATCATCTGTCATCTTAATCATCTTAAATGTAATGTGAACGGCTTTGATAAGCTAAATCAACATTTTGCTTAAACGCGTTTAAAAACCTAAGTGTGAACTTAGCATTAGTGTTCAGATTATAAAATTATAGTTTTGCAATTTTTATCTTCTCCTTTTTTTGAAATAACAAAACAAAACAGAATTGCGGAGTACATGAAATTTAGTACGCATCCCCAATCTTCTTAACCCTTTCACCAATAAACTCAAGAATTGCTGCAAAAAAAAAATTGCAAATCTTAAAGATGACTAACTAAAGTTGCTAAGCTTGCCATTTGTTTTCAAATGTTTGGAATCGTTATGAAATTTCCCAGTTGTACGACCAAAGATCTTATATGCCGAATACATTGCACCGAAATCTTGTAGATTTCATTTTAAATCCTCTTCAAAATCAATTGCGCTTTTTTTTTTTTTTTTTTTTTTTCAATATTATTTATTGAATCTTCATACATTTAAATATGAACTAACAATAATTAATCAAATCTTAACCTAATACTTTATTTTATGTCCTGCCAGTGCCAGACAAAAATTTTCTTCATCACGGGTTCTGTTCACTTATCTAGGTGTTTGTCGCTCATCTAATTGGATAAGTGCTGCAGTGTCTCTTCTTCTTAAGCGAGTGTGGCCGCTATCATTTAAAATATTTCGTGCTAGTGGGTTTGGATGCAATTGGAGCCTTTTTAAGTATTTTACTGCATATTTCGTAATCATAGTTTTGACTAATGGAACATTGAGATCCTTGTGAATATTTGAGTTTTTTACATACCAAGCTGCAGCTGTGATTATTGCGCTTACGTTGCAATTTTTTGACATAAACAAGATTTTGTTTTCATAACCAGTGTTTAAAAATTTTATAACCACACATACATTTAAAAAAAGATGCTAGCTCAACACGAAGCGATTTTATGTCTTGCAAGTGCCGTACGAAAATTTTTTTCCTTAACGGTTTCTGTTCACTTATAGACGTGCCTAGCGCTCTTCTTATCGGATGATCCCTGCAATATCTCTTTTTTTTTTTTTGATAAATTAAAAAAATTTTAAAATTTTTGCACACAAAAAATAGTAAATAGTTTTCATGAAAAAAATATTGTCGCTAATAATTTCTGAATAACTTCGAAACAGTTGAAACATAAAAAAATGTTATTTGAATTTTTTTTCCTAATCATATGTAAGTATCGAGATCAAATTCGTAGAAATCGTTCTCAAGCTCTGACAAAATGTATTAGTGCAACTGCCTTATTTCGGGCGAAATATTAGTCAAGTTTATGAGCTTCATAAGGTTAGAAATTTTCGTAAATATAATGAAATTATGTCATTAATATTATAACACTCAAATATTGATGTCATGAATCCTTACGTTACATTAATGTAAGTTTTCATAATTGCAATGAAAACATTTGATATTAACAATGAAATTGTGTCCTTATTGGAATGTACGTTTGTCGTAGATAAAATGAAGTGCTGCATTCATTTAATGATATTGTTTCATTAATTTAATGATTAGGGATGAGATTTTCTTGCACTAAAAAATAGAAAATATGCGCTTAAAAAATGCACTAAAAAATCCAAAATATGCACTGACAAAATAAAAAATATGCACTAAAAACTTAAAAAATTTCGATAAAAAATCGTTTTTCAATTTAACTAAAAACAGAAATATAAAAAATGCAGTCTATTTTTATTCAAATATCTTTAAAAAAATTAAATAACTAAATGAAATGTTTGTTTGTTTGTTCGTTTAAATAAATAAGTACTGTTTCATTAAAAGTAAAACTTTTTCTTTTACTTGAAGAATGCCAATGCATTTTGAAAAAATTTATTTTTATGCTAAGTTCACACTTAGGTTTTTAAACGCGTTTAAGCAGAATGTTGATTTAGCTAATCAAAGCCGTTCACATTACATTTGAGATGATTAAGATGACAGATGATTAAGAAAAAAAACACACAACAAATACACAAAAAAAAAAAACAACAAACAAATTTATATTTCTTTAAAGTATTAAAAATGGATAAAAACACTTTTATAAAGTTATCAGAAGATTATTTTAATCATTTTAATGATGAAATTGTGAAAATTTATGAATTATTTAAGGAAAAAAATAAAAACATTAAGCAGAAATCTTGGCCGGTTGTACACGATCAAGTTGGCGATTCTACATTTGAGGTATGTTCAGTGGATTCTATGTGATTTAGTTGTAATCATGTTAATTTGAAGTGATTAACAAATCACTTCAATTTTGAAGTGATTAGAGTTTAATCACGTTCGAACTGCTTAAACGCGTTTAAAAGCCAAATGTGAACATACTATTAGATCCCACTTTAATTTCAGATCAGATCAGAAATATTTGAAATTTATTTTATTTTTGAAATCCTTAATTTTTTTGAAAAGCCCGATTCTTTGTTACACATTGTTAATTTTAATCATCGGTATCAACAAGCTCTTCTAACATTCTTGTTACTACTGGCTGCAGTGAAAGGGGAATCAAGGGAAACATTTTATTAAAATCTACAATATTATCTAATTTCCTCTGCAACGCGGTATAACCCATGTGCCAAGCAAGCAACTTTTAACAGTTTTAAGCAAAATATTTTTACCCATCGTTTTTAAAAAAAGGATCTTTTGTCGAAATCTTGTTTTATAAGTAAAGCTCCAAAATAGTTTATTTATTTATTTTAAAATTTTTTTTGGAGGGTTTTTTGTGTATTAAAAAATTTTTTAAGAACTTTTTTTATAATATGAAAATGAAACAAAAATCACTCAAAAATGACAAAATATGCGTTAAAAACCTAAATATGCATTTTTACCAAAATATGCAAAAACAAATCGATGCCATTTAAACGCAAATTTATTGATTCGGAAAAATGAGACGGCGTGCCAACCCGCGGGTTCGCCCCCTTGCAAGGTGGGCTTTACCAGTTGTTGGGGCGCGAAACATGCACTTTTAAGGACAACGTGGTTGGTGGCAGTGCCGAGGTCCTGGGTGGCTAGTTAGTGCTTAAAGAAACTAGTCGTTAACAGCTCCCCTCAGCATCAGGGCAAAGCGCTGTTGTATGTTAGTTGCCTAGTCCACGCATGCCGTCACTGCGTGGTTCGGTCCGACTGTACGAGCAAACTCGTGGAAACAAAATGAATAACCCTTTAAAAACAAAAACGGACTCAACAACAACTAGCAAGGACACGACGGACGGGATTGACCAGGGTCAGTCGGACGTCACGGTCTGTGAGTCGGTGAGTACCCTCTCGACTGTTCATGAGAACATAATTGAGCAGGAGAGACAGGTACTGACCGACCTATATGTGGATAGTCTTCTGGGACAATCGAGTGACTCCTGTGGTGAAACCGGGGCCACTCAAGGGTTAGAGAGGCTGACTCTGCTCTCTGACACGGCTATATAACTTCATGTAAATGTTGCCCGCGGCTCCGGTTCAAATGGTCTATTCATAAGGTCCAATTTTGCACCACTTTTTCAAGCATTTCGGGCTGTATTCCATGAATAACACGTGCTGTGTTATACTCTAACGATTTTTTGATAATAAATTTCAACGATTTGCAGTCGTTGCTCGTTTGTGAGTTTCTCCGTGATAAAATGGCAGAGTATACTGACCACTTTTCACTTTCACAGATGTAGTTTGGACACAATTACCAACCAGTGCTGCCAGCCTGAAAAACTTAATTCATAAAAAATCACCCTTTACATTGTTTTCTTAATGCAAAGATTTGTTAACATTAATAGTATGACACTAGGGTGGTCGTTAACTGTATGAAGCAAATTTTTTTTATTTTTCCATGCTCTCACCCCCCAATTGATAAAAAACGACACCCAAAAAAGTTTTAGGACAATCGGCGAAGGCTTAACCGTCCCTCACGTCCGCCAAAGTTTGAGAAAAATCGTTAAGTTCGACTTTTATGCCTCATAACTTGGAAAATAAACATTGTTTACAAAGAAGATGTTATTTGAGAAGTTTCCAACAACTTTTGTCTGAACAAGTTTTCTGTAAATCTCATATTTAACAAAAATTAACCAAACAAAAGCAAACAGCAGCATTAATGCAAATTTTTTCTTTAGAACAATTTTTTCTTACACACGTCAATTCAACTTCAATATTTGCGTTTGTGTGCGTTTGCTTACAAAAAAAAAAAAGAAAAGTCATACGCACATCATTTGTTTCTACCATACCTACCCGCTTTCTCCATATCTTAAGGGGGCTGCCATACAAAATTGTCAATACATACTAGAAATATATTGAAGAAAAAGGCCCATAACTGCCAAGGAATCGCCCATAGGGATATAAAATGTATGACGGACCTTCTTAAGTTTTTTGTGCTTAACATTTTCTTAAAAAATACTTGCCATATATCTCCAACCCTTAGAAGGGCTCCTTTACAAATATGGCGGTTTAATGAAAATCTTAAATTTGGCCCCTGCAGCGTCTAGGATGCCCCTAGAAGAGTCAAATGTATGACCGATCCCACTTTATTTTTTATCCCCATCATTTTTTTTTAACATACCTAACAGCTATCTCTATTCCTTAAGGGGGCTCACATACAAAATTTTCAATACAGACTAGGAATATATTGAAGAAAAAGCCCCGTAACTGCCAAGAAGAATAAAATATATGACCGACCTCCATTAGTTTTTTGTTTTTAACATTTTCCAGTTGTGAACAGATTTTAATCACTTATGGCTTTTTTTTGTTTGCAAATTTCGTTTTTCATATGCATAAAAAAAATTATAAGCACAGCTGCAATTCCATTTTTTTATGATTTTTTAAAGAACAAAAATTTTGAAATTTTGATAAAAAATTATTTATTTTTTGCTAAAAAATTAAGTTTCTAAAATATAAGAAAAACCTTTAGGCTTTAAAGATAATTTTATTGCGGAATTTCGGTTTTTTTAGTTAACTCAATAAACTAAACTGTTTTTGAGTAACGCGAACATATGTTGTCCAAAACAAAAGCTTACCTACCTGCAGCGTCTAGGATGCCCCTAGAAGAGTCAAATGTATGGCCGATCCCACTTTATTTTTTATCCCCATCATTTGTTTTTAACATACCTAACAGCTATCTCTATTCCTTAAGGGGGCTCACTTACAAAATTTTCAATACAGACTAGGAATATATTGAAGAAAAAGCCCCGTAACTGCCAAGAAGAATAAAATATATGACCGACCTCCATTAGTTTTTTGTTTTTAACATTTTCCAGTTGTGAACAGATTTTAATCAGTTATGGCTTTTTTTTGTTTGCAAATTTCGTTTTTCATATGCATAAAAAAAATTATAAGCACAGCTGCAATTCCATTTTTTTATGATTTTTTAAAGAACAAAAATTTTGAAATTTTGATAAAAAATTATTTATTTTTTGCTAAAAAAATTAAGTTTCTAAAATATAAGAAAAACCTTTAGGCTTTAAAGATAATTTTATTGCGGAATTTCGGTTTTTTTTAGTTAACTCAATAAACTAAACTGTTTTTGAGTAACGCGAACATATGTTGTCCAAAACAAAAGCTTACCTAAAAAACGGATACCACCAGTGGATTCAGCGTTCCCGAATTAGGTTAAAACACCAGGTGCCCGGCTGGTCTGTTTTTTTTTTAAATAAATAATAAAAATGGTTTTCAATAAAATTAAAGATGTGTGATTCATAGAAAATGCGTTTCTTTAATATATTATAAATTGTATTTTTTTGTAGTGGCCTATTCGATATTTTTCAGTTTATTTTGTTTAATAACAGATTAAGGAAAAACTTGTTAAGAACTATTCTACAAAATTAATATTTAATAAGTTATGAAACATAAAAGTCAGATTTCATGTAAAATATAATTTTTTCTCAAACTTTGGTGGGCGTGAGGGACGGCTTAGCCTTCGCTGATCGTCCTAAAAAAACTTTTGGCGCCTAAAACCATTGTCAGTGTTTGTTTGTTGAACAAATCATATACATACATATTATTATATGCACATATTTATAAGTTGTTGTTGTTGTTTCTACTGCTTAAAAGTGTTTTACAAATATCAATTCAGTTCTCTTCATTGTTTGAGTGATGAAAAGGAAAAAAAGTATGTACGTCAGTCAAAAAAATTAGCTTCTCGTGTACAATAAAAACTTATTCAATGCAAAACTCTAGTACACTCAAATGAAAAATCAATCCATCCGTAATTAAATCAATCCTAAGAGGTATTAATAGTACGTTGAGTACGGAGTTTCTTGAATCAAGTACAGAAAGATTGGTTCAAGTAGGGATTTTCAATCGCAAAATACTTAAATTATCCATATTCAATTCCGATTTCGTACTTGAAATAATCCGAAAATGAGATTGATTCAAGTAAAACTAACAGCAGTACCTAAACAAGACTGGAAAGCGTTTTCTAGCTGTCAAAAATTCTCATGACCATACAATTTGTATGAAGCATCCCAAAATAGCGCGGCGTCAACGCTTTGCAATTGGAAAATCCGATTTTGACAGCGCGTTTAATAGTGAAGTTGGCCGCTATTGTTAATAAATAATGGCAATTTAGCTGTTTTTGTCAATCTAGCGGTTTTTTCTCTTCTTTTTATTTCTATTATGTGTGATTTATTAAACAAGAAAGTTAACACTACTGCTTGTGACACAACGTTTATGCCCTAAACACATAGCAGCAGGCTACACGAATACACGACTACAAATGCTGCTGGTTGCATATGGAGCCGTGTAGTCAGCTACTGAATTGTTTTGAAGACGGCAGCTACAATCCAAAAAATATAAACAGCTGTTTTTGTGCAGTATGTTTTTATATTTCAGTGGTGCCACTATAAATTTTTATTTTTTTACTTTCATAAAATGGAACAACATGCACAATTACGACTTTTACGTAAATTTAATTAAAGCCTGTAAAAATATAAATACTTATTAATAACACTATGCTAGTTGAAAAAACTGACAAGCCGGGCACATGGCGTTTTAACATAATTCGGGGACGCTGAATCCAGTGGTGCCCGCGGTTTTTTCAGATTGGCTCTGGTTTTCGAGATATACCGTTATTTCGAAAATGGAGGAGGTTGCACAACATATATTCGCGTAACTCAAAAACGGTTTAGTTTATTGAAATTACTAAAAAAACCGAAATTCCGCAATAAAATTTCATTTCAGAAAAGTAAAACTCTTTTTCTAATATAAGTAGTCGTTATTGAAACATAATTTTTTTTTGAAAAAAAAATTAATTTTTTTATCAAAATTTCGAAATTTTTGTTTTTTAAAAATTCATACAAAATTAAAAAATGCAGCTAGGCTTCTAATTTTCTACAGACTTATAAAAAACGAAGCTACAAACAAAACAAGCCATAAATGATTAAAATCAGTTTGCAACTTTTGATTTTATTCACAAAAGTCGACCAATTTTAATTAATTTAAGAATTTCATAAAACGCAATATTTGTATGGGAGCTCCCTAAGGGAAATTCTTAAATTAATGAAAAATTTGTCGACTTTTGTGAATAAAATCAAAAGTTGCAAACAGATTTTACTCATTTATGGCTTATTTTGTTTGTAGCTTCGTTTTTTATAAGTCTGCAGAAAATTAGAAGCCTAGCTGCATTTTTTAATTTTTTATGAATTTTTAAAAAACAAAAATTTCGAAATTTTGATAAAAAAATTAATTTTTTTTTCAAAAAAAAAATTATGTTTCAATAACGACTACTCATATTAGAAAAAGAGTTTTACTTTTCTGAAATGAAATTTTATTGCGGAATTTCGGTTTTTTTAGTAATTTCAATAAACTAAACCATTTTTGAGTTACGCGAATATATGTTGAGCAACCTCCTCCATTTTCGAAATAACGGTATATCTCGAAAGCCAGAGCCAATCTGAAAAAACCGCGGGCACCACTGGATTCAGCGTCCCCGAATTATATTAAAACGCCATGTGCCCGGCTTGTCACGAAAAAAAAGTGTCAATTTCATGCACAGTGTAATAGATTTTATAACGTTAAAATAAAAAATGTATTAAAAAACTCTTTATTATCAATGCCATTCAATTATTTTAACAAAGGTTCAATACAAAATGTATATAAACTTCTTTTAAAATAAAAAATGCTAATACATATAACTATGTATACACATATTTTTTGCGCAAATGCACGTGGTTTAGGAATTAGAAGTCGTCAAAGTTTCAGAATATTATATTTATATTTTTTGAGGTAAAAATTTGATCGTAACAGTACATATTTCGAAATTAATTTTTTTTAAATCCGTGAGGAGCCAATTTAAAAATTCATATTTCTTGAAAGACTTTTTTACAAAATGGATTTTATGTTACAAATTTGTCGATATAATATTATTTATGCATGTTATAGAGAACACTTCAAGCTTTTATCTATATATATAAAAGAGACGTGTTTGTTTGTAATCGCTAAACTCAAAAACTACTGCACCGACTTTGACCAAAATTTGTGTGTTTGATGTATGAGGTATGAGGAGTGTTTCTGTGGAGTTTCGTATGTATCCGTTAGATTGCACCACGTTTTTATATTTTTGTCATTTTCGTCGTAATCGCTAAACATAATGTTTTTAAAAATCACCAAAATGAAAAAACAAAATTTATCTATCTATATATATAAAAGAGACGTGTTTGTTTGTAATCGCTAAACTCAAAAACTACTGCACCGACTTTGACCAAAATTTGTGTGTTTGATAT
This sequence comes from Pollenia griseotomentosa, assembly GCA_963931875.1. NCBI lineage: Eukaryota > Metazoa > Arthropoda > Insecta > Diptera > Polleniidae > Pollenia > Pollenia griseotomentosa. The sequence continues at coordinate 147,854,534 of OZ007563.1, forward strand.
ATAAGGTATGAGGAGTGTTTCTGTGAAGTTTCGTATGTATCCGTTAGATTGCACCACGTTTTTATATTTTAGTCATTTTCGTCGTAATCGCTAAACATAATGTTTTTAAAAATCACCAAAATGAAAAAACAAAATTTATCTATCTATCTATATATATAAAAGAGACGTGTTTGTTTGTAATCGCTAAACTCAAAAACTACTGCACCGACTTTGACCAAAATTTGTGTGTTTGATGTATGAGGTATGAGGAGTGTTTCTGTGGAGTTTCGTATGTATCCGTTAGATTGCACCACGTTTTTATATTTTTGTCATTTTCGTCGTAATCGCTAAACATAATGTTTTTAAAAATCACCAAAATGAAAAAACAAAATTTATCTATCTATCTATATATATAAAAGAGACGTGTTTGTTTGTAATCGCTAAACTCAAAAACTACTGCACCGACTTTGACCAAAATTTGTGTGTTTGATGTATAAGGTATGAGGAGTGTTTCTGTGAAGTTTCGTATGTATCCGTTAGATTGCACCACGTTTTTATATTTTAGTCATTTTCGTCGTAATCGCTAAACATAATGTTTTTAAAAATCACCAAAATGAAAAAACAAAATTTATCTATCTATATATATAAAAGAGACGTGTTTGTTTGTAATCGCTAAACTCAAAAACTACTGCACCGACTTTGACCAAAATTTGTGTGTTTGATATATAAGGTATGAGGAGTGTTTCTGTGAAGTTTCGTATGTATCCGTTAGATTGCACCACGTTTTTATATTTTAGTCATTTTCGTCGTAATCGCTAAACATAATGTTTTTAAAAATCACCAAAATGAAAAAACAAAATTTATCTATCTATATATATAAAAGAGACGTGTTTGTTTGTAATCGCTAAACTCAAAAACTACTGCACCGACTTTGACCAAAATTTGTGTGTTTGATGTATAAGGTATGAGGAGTGTTTCTGTGAAGTTTCGTATGTATCCGTTAGATTGCACCACGTTTTTATATTTTAGTCATTTTCGTCGTAATCGCTAAACATAATGTTTTTAAAAATCACCAAAATGAAAAAACAAAATTTATCTATCTATATATATAAAAGAGACGTGTTTGTTTGTAATCGCTAAACTCAAAAACTACTGCACCGACTTTGACCAAAATTTGTGTGTTTGATATATAAGGTATGAGGAGTGTTTCTGTGAAGTTTCGTATGTATCCGTTAGATTGCACCACGTTTTTATATTTTAGTCATTTTCGTCGTAATCGCTAAACATAATGTTTTTAAAAATCACCAAAATGAAAAAACAAAATTTATCTATCTATATATATAAAAGAGACGTGTTTGTTTGTAATCGCTAAACTCAAAAACTACTGCACCGACTTTGACCAAAATTTGTGTGTTTGATATATAAGGTATGAGGAGTGTTTCTGTGAAGTTTCGTATGTATCCGTTAGATTGCACCACGTTTTTATATTTTAGTCATTTTCGTCGTAATCGCTAAACATAATGTTTTTAAAAATCACCAAAATGAAAAAACAAAATTTATCTATCTATATATATAAAAGAGACGTGTTTGTTTGTAATCGCTAAACTCAAAAACTACTGCACCGACTTTGACCAAAATTTGTGTGTTTGATGTATAAGGTATGAGGAGTGTTTCTGTGAAGTTTCGTATGTATCCGTTAGATTGCACCACGTTTTTATATTTTAGTCATTTTCGTCGTAATCGCTAAACATAATGTTTTTAAAAATCACCAAAATGAAAAAACAAAATTTATCTATCTATATATATAAAAGAGACGTGTTTGTTTGTAATCGCTAAACTCAAAAACTACTGCACCGACTTTGACCAAAATTTGTGTGTTTGATATATAAGGTATGAGGAGTGTTTCTGTGAAGTTTCGTATGTATCCGTTAGATTGCACCACGTTTTTATATTTTAGTCATTTTCGTCGTAATCGCTAAACATAATGTTTTTAAAAATCACCAAAATGAAAAAACAAAATTTATCTATCTATATATATAAAAGAGACGTGTTTGTTTGTAATCGCTAAACTCAAAAACTACTGCACCGACTTTGACCAAAATTTGTGTGTTTGATGTATGAGGTATGAGGAGTGTTTCTGTGGAGTTTCGTATGTATCCGTTAGATTGCACCACGTTTTTATATTTTTGTCATTTTCGTCGTAATCGCTAAACATAATGTTTTTAAAAATCACCAAAATGAAAAAACAAAATTTATCTATCTATATATATAAAAGAGACGTGTTTGTTTGTAATCGCTAAACTCAAAAACTACTGCACCGACTTTGACCAAAATTTGTGTGTTTGATGTATGAGGTATGAGGAGTGTTTCTGTGGAGTTTCGTATGTATCCGTTAGATTGCACCACGTTTTTATATTTTTGTCATTTTCGTCGTAATCGCTAAACATAATGTTTTTAAAAATCACCAAAATGAAAAAACAAAATTTATCTATCTATATATATAAAAGAGACGTGTTTGTTTGTAATCGCTAAACTCAAAAACTACTGCACCGACTTTGACCAAAATTTGTGTGTTTGATGTATGAGGTATGAGGAGTGTTTCTGTGGAGTTTCGTATGTATCCGTTAGATTGCACCACGTTTTTATATTTTTGTCATTTTCGTCGTAATCGCTAAACATAATGTTTTTAAAAATCACCAAAATGAAAAAACAAAATTTATCTATCTATATATATAAAAGAGACGTGTTTGTTTGTAATCGCTAAACTCAAAAACTACTGCACCGACTTTGACCAAAATTTGTGTGTTTGATGTATGAGGTATGAGGAGTGTTTCTGTGGAGTTTCGTATGTATCCGTTAGATTGCACCACGTTTTTATATTTTTGTCATTTTCGTCGTAATCGCTAAACATAATGTTTTTAAAAATCACCAAAATGAAAAAACAAAATTTATCTATCTATATATATAAAAGAGACGTGTTTGTTTGTAATCGCTAAACTCAAAAACTACTGCACCGACTTTGACCAAAATTTGTGTGTTTGATGTATGAGGTATGAGGAGTGTTTCTGTGGAGTTTCGTATGTATCCGTTAGATTGCACCACGTTTTTATATTTTTGTCATTTTCGTCGTAATCGCTAAACATAATGTTTTTAAAAATCACCAAAATGAAAAAACAAAATTTATCTATCTATATATATAAAAGAGACGTGTTTGTTTGTAATCGCTAAACTCAAAAACTACTGCACCGACTTTGACCAAAATTTGTGTGTTTGATGTATGAGGTATGAGGAGTGTTTCTGTGGAGTTTCGTATGTATCCGTTAGATTGCACCACGTTTTTATATTTTTGTCATTTTCGTCGTAATCGCTAAACATAATGTTTTTAAAAATCACCAAAATGAAAAAACAAAATTTATCTATCTATATATATAAAAGAGACGTGTTTGTTTGTAATCGCTAAACTCAAAAACTACTGCACCGACTTTGACCAAAATTTGTGTGTTTGATGTATGAGGTATGAGGAGTGTTTCTGTGGAGTTTCGTATGTATCCGTTAGATTGCACCACGTTTTTATATTTTTGTCATTTTCGTCGTAATCGCTAAACATAATGTTTTTAAAAATCACCAAAATGAAAAAACAAAATTTATCTATCTATATATATAAAAGAGACGTGTTTGTTTGTAATCGCTAAACTCAAAAACTACTGCACCGACTTTGACCAAAATTTGTGTGTTTGATGTATGAGGTATGAGGAGTGTTTCTGTGGAGTTTCGTATGTATCCGTTAGATTGCACCACGTTTTTATATTTTAGTCATTTTCGTCGTAATCGCTAAACATAATGTTTTTAAAAATCACCAAAATGAAAAAACAAAATTTATCTATCTATATATATAAAAGAGACGTGTTTGTTTGTAATCGCTAAACTCAAAAACTACTGCACCGACTTTGACCAAAATTTGTGTGTTTGATGTATGAGGTATGAGGAGTGTTTCTGTGGAGTTTCGTATGTATCCGTTAGATTGCACCACGTTTTTATATTTTTGTCATTTTCGTCGTAATCGCTAAACATAATGTTTTTAAAAATCACCAAAATGAAAAAACAAAATTTATCTATCTATCTATATATATAAAAGAGACGTGTTTGTTTGTAATCGCTAAACTAAAAAACTACTGCACCGACTTTGACCAAAATTTGTGTGTTTGATGTATGAGGTATGAGGAGTGTTTCTGTGGAGTTTCGTATTTATCCGTTAGATTGCACCACGTTTTTATATTTTTGTCATTTTCGTCGTAATCGCTAAACATAATGTTTTTAAAAATCACCAAAATGAAAAAACAAAATTTATCTATCTATATATATAAAAGAGACGTGTTTGTTTGTAATCGCAAAACTTAAAAACTACTGCACCGACTTTGACCAAAATTTGTGTGTTTGATGTAGGAGGCATGAGGAGTGTTTCTGTGGAGTTTCGTATTTATCCGATAGATGGCACCACGTTTTTATATTTTTGGCATTTTCGTCGTAAACGCAAAAACATAATGTTTTAAAATTTAGATGCATGGTGGTATGTCACTAAATCTTTATCAATATACATTTATCAATTCAGCGGTAATTCACTAAAATACACTAAAATCACCACAATGAAAAAAAAAACTTTTATATGGTTTAATAGCCAGTTTAACCCAACATTTATGTTAATTTTAGTTTACAAAAGTCTATTTCCACTTCCATAAATATTTTTCAAATACGCGGTTAGGGTATCCAATAATTTTAAACAAACATGAAGAATCTAATAGCATTTGCTGGTAAGTAAAACATTTATTTTATTTTTTTTTTTTATTGTTTTGAAAATCAATTAAAATTTTAAATCTTTACTAAGGGCCAGCAAAGCGGACGGGGTCCAGCTAGTATGCTATATTTTTGGAAACTCCATCATATAAAATGATAAATATTTATGCTTGTATTCAATTAAATATTTTATCTATATATATAAAAGAGACGTGTTTGTTTGTAATCGCTAAACTCAAAAACTACTGCACCGACTTTGACCAAAATTTGTGTGTTTGATGTATGAGGTATGAGGAGTGTTTCTGTGGAGTTTCGTATGTATCCGTTAGATTGCACCACGTTTTTATATTTTAGTCATTTTCGTCGTAATCGCTAAACATAATGTTTTTAAAAATCACCAAAATGAAAAAACAAAATTTATCTATCTATATATATAAAAGAGACGTGTTTGTTTGTAATCGCTAAACTCAAAAACTACTGCACCGACTTTGACCAAAATTTGTGTGTTTGATATATAAGGTATGAGGAGTGTTTCTGTGAAGTTTCGTATGTATCCGTTAGATTGCACCACGTTTTTATATTTTAGTCATTTTCGTCGTAATCGCTAAACATAATGTTTTTAAAAATCACCAAAATGAAAAAACAAAATTTATCTATCTATCTATATATATAAAAGAGACGTGTTTGTTTGTAATCGCTAAACTCAAAAACTACTGCACCGACTTTGACCAAAATTTGTGTGTTTGATGTATGAGGTATGAGGAGTGTTTCTGTGGAGTTTCGTATGTATCCGTTAGATTGCACCACGTTTTTATATTTTTGTCATTTTCGTCGTAATCGCTAAACATAATGTTTTTAAAAATCACCAAAATGAAAAAACAAAATTTATCTATCTATATATATAAAAGAGACGTGTTTGTTTGTAATCGCTAAACTCAAAAACTACTGCACCGACTTTGACCAAAATTTGTGTGTTTGATATATAAGGTATGAGGAGTGTTTCTGTGAAGTTTCGTATGTATCCGTTAGATTGCACCACGTTTTTATAGTTTAGTCATTTTCGTCGTAATCGCTAAACATGATGTTTTTAAAAATCACCAAAATGAAAAAACAAAATTTATCTATCTATCTATATATATAAAAGAGACGTGTTTGTTTGTAATCGCTAAACTCAAAAACTACTGCACCGACTTTGACCAAAATTTGTGTGTTTGATGTATGAGGTATGAGGAGTGTTTCTGTGGAGTTTCGTATGTATCCGTTAGATTGCACCACGTTTTTATATTTTTGTCATTTTCGTCGTAATCGCTAAACATAATGTTTTTAAAAATCACCAAAATGAAAAAACAAAATTTATCTATCTATATATATAAAAGAGACGTGTTTGTTTGTAATCGCTAAACTCAAAAACTACTGCACCGACTTTGACCAAAATTTGTGTGTTTGATGTATGAGGTATGAGGAGTGTTTCTGTGGAGTTTCGTATGTATCCGTTAGATTGCACCACGTTTTTATATTTTTGTCATTTTCGTCGTAATCGCTAAACATAATGTTTTTAAAAATCACCAAAATGAAAAAACAAAATTTATCTATCTATCTATATATATAAAAGAGACGTGTTTGTTTGTAATCGCTAAACTCAAAAACTACTGCACCGACTTTGACCAAAATTTGTGTGTTTGATGTATGAGGTATGAGGAGTGTTTCTGTGGAGTTTCGTATGTATCCGTTAGATTGCACCACGTTTTTATATTTTAGTCATTTTCGTCGTAATCGCTAAACATAATGTTTTTAAAAATCACCAAAATGAAAAAACAAAATTTATCTATCTATATATATAAAAGAGACGTGTTTGTTTGTAATCGCTAAACTCAAAAACTACTGCACCGACTTTGACCAAAATTTGTGTGTTTGATATATAAGGTATGAGGAGTGTTTCTGTGAAGTTTCGTATGTATCCGTTAGATTGCACCACGTTTTTATATTTTAGTCATTTTCGTCGTAATCGCTAAACATAATGTTTTTAAAAATCACCAAAATGAAAAAACAAAATTTATCTATCTATCTATATATATAAAAGAGACGTGTTTGTTTGTAATCGCTAAACTCAAAAACTACTGCACCGACTTTGACCAAAATTTGTGTGTTTGATGTATGAGGTATGAGGAGTGTTTCTGTGGAGTTTCGTATGTATCCGTTAGATTGCACCACGTTTTTATATTTTTGTCATTTTCGTCGTAATCGCTAAACATAATGTTTTTAAAAATCACCAAAATGAAAAAACAAAATTTATCTATCTATCTATATATATAAAAGAGACGTGTTTGTTTGTAATCGCTAAACTCAAAAACTACTGCACCGACTTTGACCAAAATTTGTGTGTTTGATGTATAAGGTATGAGGAGTGTTTCTGTGAAGTTTCGTATGTATCCGTTAGATTGCACCACGTTTTTATATTTTAGTCATTTTCGTCGTAATCGCTAAACATAATGTTTTTAAAAATCACCAAAATGAAAAAACAAAATTTATCTATCTATATATATAAAAGAGACGTGTTTGTTTGTAATCGCTAAACTCAAAAACTACTGCACCGACTTTGACCAAAATTTGTGTGTTTGATATATAAGGTATGAGGAGTGTTTCTGTGAAGTTTCGTATGTATCCGTTAGATTGCACCACGTTTTTATATTTTAGTCATTTTCGTCGTAATCGCTAAACATAATGTTTTTAAAAATCACCAAAATGAAAAAACAAAATTTATCTATCTATCTATATATATAAAAGAGACGTGTTTGTTTGTAATCGCTAAACTCAAAAACTACTGCACCGACTTTGACCAAAATTTGTGTGTTTGATGTATGAGGTATGAGGAGTGTTTCTGTGGAGTTTCGTATGTATCCGTTAGATTGCACCACGTTTTTATATTTTAGTCATTTTCGTCGTAATCGCTAAACATAATGTTTTTAAAAATCACCAAAATGAAAAAACAAAATTTATCTATCTATCTATATATATAAAAGAGACGTGTTTGTTTGTAATAGCTAAACTCAAAAACTACTGCACCGACTTTGACCAAAATTTGTGTGTTTGATGTATGAGGTATGAGGAGTGTTTCTGTGGAGTTTCGTATGTATCCGTTAGATTGCACCACGTTTTTATATTTTTGTCATTTTCGTCGTAATCGCTAAACATAATGTTTTTAAAAATCACCAAAATGAAAAAACAAAATTTATCTATCTATATATATAAAAGAGACGTGTTTGTTTGTAATCGCTAAACTCAAAAACTACTGCACCGACTTTGACCAAAATTTGTGTGTTTGATATATAAGGTATGAGGAGTGTTTCTGTGAAGTTTCGTATGTATCCGTTAGATTGCACCACGTTTTTATATTTTAGTCATTTTCGTCGTAATCGCTAAACATAATGTTTTTAAAAATCACCAAAATGAAAAAACAAAATTTATCTATCTATCTATATATATAAAAGAGACGTGTTTGTTTGTAATCGCTAAACTCAAAAACTACTGCACCGACTTTGACCAAAATTTGTGTGTTTGATGTATGAGGTATGAGGAGTGTTTCTGTGGAGTTTCGTATGTATCCGTTAGATTGCACCACGTTTTTATATTTTAGTCATTTTCGTCGTAATCGCTAAACATAATGTTTTTAAAAATCACCAAAATGAAAAAACAAAATTTATCTATCTATCTATATATATAAAAGAGACGTGTTTGTTTGTAATAGCTAAACTCAAAAACTACTGCACCGACTTTGACCAAAATTTGTGTGTTTGATGTATGAGGTATGAGGAGTGTTTCTGTGGAGTTTCGTATGTATCCGTTAGATTGCACCACGTTTTTATATTTTTGTCATTTTCGTCGTAATCGCTAAACATAATGTTTTTAAAAATCACCAAAATGAAAAAACAAAATTTATCTATCTATATATATAAAAGAGACGTGTTTGTTTGTAATCGCTAAACTCAAAAACTACTGCACCGACTTTGACCAAAATTTGTGTGTTTGATATATAAGGTATGAGGAGTGTTTCTGTGAAGTTTCGTATGTATCCGTTAGATTGCACCACGTTTTTATATTTTAGTCATTTTCGTCGTAATCGCTAAACATAATGTTTTTAAAAATCACCAAAATGAAAAAACAAAATTTATCTATCTATCTATATATATAAAAGAGACGTGTTTGTTTGTAATAGCTAAACTCAAAAACTACTGCACCGACTTTGACCAAAATTTGTGTGTTTGATGTATGAGGTATGAGGAGTGTTTCTGTGGAGTTTCGTATGTATCCGTTAGATTGCACCACGTTTTTATATTTTTGTCATTTTCGTCGTAATCGCTAAACATAATGTTTTTAAAAATCACCAAAATGAAAAAACAAAATTTATCTATCTATCTATATATATAAAAGAGACGTGTTTGTTTGTAATCGCTAAACTCAAAAACTACTGCACCGACTTTGACCAAAATTTGTGTGTTTGATGTATAAGGTATGAGGAGTGTTTCTGTGAAGTTTCGTATGTATCCGTTAGATTGCACCACGTTTTTATATTTTAGTCATTTTCGTCGTAATCGCTAAACATAATGTTTTTAAAAATCACCAAAATGAAAAAACAAAATTTATCTATCTATATATATAAAAGAGACGTGTTTGTTTGTAATCGCTAAACTCAAAAACTACTGCACCGACTTTGACCAAAATTTGTGTGTTTGATATATAAGGTATGAGGAGTGTTTCTGTGAAGTTTCGTATGTATCCGTTAGATTGCACCACGTTTTTATATTTTAGTCATTTTCGTCGTAATCGCTAAACATAATGTTTTTAAAAATCACCAAAATGAAAAAACAAAATTTATCTATCTATCTATATATATAAAAGAGACGTGTTTGTTTGTAATCGCTAAACTCAAAAACTACTGCACCGACTTTGACCAAAATTTGTGTGTTTGATGTATGAGGTATGAGGAGTGTTTCTGTGGAGTTTCGTATGTATCCGTTAGATTGCACCACGTTTTTATATTTTAGTCATTTTCGTCGTAATCGCTAAACATAATGTTTTTAAAAATCACCAAAATGAAAAAACAAAATTTATCTATCTATCTATATATATAAAAGAGACGTGTTTGTTTGTAATCGCTAAACTCAAAAACTACTGCACCGACTTTGACCAAAATTTGTGTGTTTGATGTATGAGGTATGAGGAGTGTTTCTGTGGAGTTTCGTATGTATCCGTTAGATTGCACCACGTTTTTATATTTTTGTCATTTTCGTCGTAATCGCTAAACATAATGTTTTTAAAAATCACCAAAATGAAAAAACAAAATTTATCTATCTATCTATATATATAAAAGAGACGTGTTTGTTTGTAATCGCTAAACTCAAAAACTACTGCACCGACTTTGACCAAAATTTGTGTGTTTGATGTATAAGGTATGAGGAGTGTTTCTGTGAAGTTTCGTATGTATCCGTTAGATTGCACCACGTTTTTATATTTTAGTCATTTTCGTCGTAATCGCTAAACATAATGTTTTTAAAAATCACCAAAATGAAAAAACAAAATTTATCTATCTATATATATAAAAGAGACGTGTTTGTTTGTAATCGCTAAACTCAAAAACTACTGCACCGACTTTGACCAAAATTTGTGTGTTTGATATATAAGGTATGAGGAGTGTTTCTGTGAAGTTTCGTATGTATCCGTTAGATTGCACCACGTTTTTATATTTTAGTCATTTTCGTCGTAATCGCTAAACATAATGTTTTTAAAAATCACCAAAATGAAAAAACAAAATTTATCTATCTATCTATATATATAAAAGAGACGTGTTTGTTTGTAATCGCTAAACTCAAAAACTACTGCACCGACTTTGACCAAAATTTGTGTGTTTGATGTATGAGGTATGAGGAGTGTTTCTGTGGAGTTTCGTATGTATCCGTTAGATTGCACCACGTTTTTATAGTTTAGTCATTTTCGTCGTAATCGCTAAACATAATGTTTTTAAAAATCACCAAAATGAAAAAACAAAATTTATCTATCTATCTATATATATAAAAGAGACGTGTTTGTTTGTAATAGCTAAACTCAAAAACTACTGCACCGACTTTGACCAAAATTTGTGTGTTTGATGTATGAGGTATGAGGAGTGTTTCTGTGGAGTTTCGTATGTATCCGTTAGATTGCACCACGTTTTTATATTTTTGTCATTTTCGTCGTAATCGCTAAACATAATGTTTTTAAAAATCACCAAAATGAAAAAACAAAATTTATCTATCTATATATATAAAAGAGACGTGTTTGTTTGTAATCGCTAAACTCAAAAACTACTGCACCGACTTTGACCAAAATTTGTGTGTTTGATATATAAGGTATGAGGAGTGTTTCTGTGAAGTTTCGTATGTATCCGTTAGATTGCACCACGTTTTTATATTTTAGTCATTTTCGTCGTAATCGCTAAACATAATGTTTTTAAAAATCACCAAAATGAAAAAACAAAATTTATCTATCTATCTATATATATAAAAGAGACGTGTTTGTTTGTAATCGCTAAACTCAAAAACTACTGCACCGACTTTGACCAAAATTTGTGTGTTTGATGTATGAGGTATGAGGAGTGTTTCTGTGGAGTTTCGTATGTATCCGTTAGATTGCACCACGTTTTTATATTTTAGTCATTTTCGTCGTAATCGCTAAACATAATGTTTTTAAAAATCACCAAAATGAAAAAACAAAATTTATCTATCTATCTATATATATAAAAGAGACGTGTTTGTTTGTAATAGCTAAACTCAAAAACTACTGCACCGACTTTGACCAAAATTTGTGTGTTTGATGTATGAGGTATGAGGAGTGTTTCTGTGGAGTTTCGTATGTATCCGTTAGATTGCACCACGTTTTTATATTTTTGTCATTTTCGTCGTAATCGCTAAACATAATGTTTTTAAAAATCACCAAAATGAAAAAACAAAATTTATCTATCTATCTATATATATAAAAGAGACGTGTTTGTTTGTAATCGCTAAACTCAAAAACTACTGCACCGACTTTGACCAAAATTTGTGTGTTTGATGTATGAGGTATGAGGAGTGTTTCTGTGGAGTTTCGTATGTATCCGTTAGATTGCACCACGTTTTTATATTTTAGTCATTTTCGTCGTAATCGCTAAACATAATGTTTTTAAAAATCACCAAAATGAAAAAACAAAATTTATCTATCTATCTATATATATAAAAGAGACGTGTTTGTTTGTAATAGCTAAACTCAAAAACTACTGCACCGACTTTGACCAAAATTTGTGTGTTTGATGTATGAGGTATGAGGAGTGTTTCTGTGGAGTTTCGTATGTATCCGTTAGATTGCACCACGTTTTTATATTTTTGTCATTTTCGTCGTAATCGCTAAACATAATGTTTTTAAAAATCACCAAAATGAAAAAACAAAATTTATCTATCTATCTATATATATAAAAGAGACGTGTTTGTTTGTAATCGCTAAACTCAAAAACTACTGCACCGACTTTGACCAAAATTTGTGTGTTTGATGTATAAGGTATGAGGAGTGTTTCTGTGAAGTTTCGTATGTATCCGTTAGATTGCACCACGTTTTTATATTTTAGTCATTTTCGTCGTAATCGCTAAACATAATGTTTTTAAAAATCACCAAAATGAAAAAACAAAATTTATCTATCTATATATATAAAAGAGACGTGTTTGTTTGTAATCGCTAAACTCAAAAACTACTGCACCGACTTTGACCAAAATTTGTGTGTTTGATATATAAGGTATGAGGAGTGTTTCTGTGAAGTTTCGTATGTATCCGTTAGATTGCACCACGTTTTTATATTTTAGTCATTTTCGTCGTAATCGCTAAACATAATGTTTTTAAAAATCACCAAAATGAAAAAACAAAATTTATCTATCTATCTATATATATAAAAGAGACGTGTTTGTTTGTAATCGCTAAACTCAAAAACTACTGCACCGACTTTGACCAAAATTTGTGTGTTTGATGTATGAGGTATGAGGAGTGTTTCTGTGGAGTTTCGTATGTATCCGTTAGATTGCACCACGTTTTTATATTTTAGTCATTTTCGTCGTAATCGCTAAACATAATGTTTTTAAAAATCACCAAAATGAAAAAACAAAATTTATCTATCTATCTATATATATAAAAGAGACGTGTTTGTTTGTAATCGCTAAACTCAAAAACTACTGCACCGACTTTGACCAAAATTTGTGTGTTTGATGTATGAGGTATGAGGAGTGTTTCTGTGGAGTTTCGTATGTATCCGTTAGATTGCACCACGTTTTTATATTTTTGTCATTTTCGTCGTAATCGCTAAACATAATGTTTTTAAAAATCACCAAAATGAAAAAACAAAATTTATCTATCTATCTATATATATAAAAGAGACGTGTTTGTTTGTAATCGCTAAACTCAAAAACTACTGCACCGACTTTGACCAAAATTTGTGTGTTTGATGTATAAGGTATGAGGAGTGTTTCTGTGAAGTTTCGTATGTATCCGTTAGATTGCACCACGTTTTTATATTTTAGTCATTTTCGTCGTAATCGCTAAACATAATGTTTTTAAAAATCACCAAAATGAAAAAACAAAATTTATCTATCTATATATATAAAAGAGACGTGTTTGTTTGTAATCGCTAAACTCAAAAACTACTGCACCGACTTTGACCAAAATTTGTGTGTTTGATATATAAGGTATGAGGAGTGTTTCTGTGAAGTTTCGTATGTATCCGTTAGATTGCACCACGTTTTTATATTTTAGTCATTTTCGTCGTAATCGCTAAACATAATGTTTTTAAAAATCACCAAAATGAAAAAACAAAATTTATCTATCTATCTATATATATAAAAGAGACGTGTTTGTTTGTAATCGCTAAACTCAAAAACTACTGCACCGACTTTGACCAAAATTTGTGTGTTTGATGTATGAGGTATGAGGAGTGTTTCTGTGGAGTTTCGTATGTATCCGTTAGATTGCACCACGTTTTTATATTTTTGTCATTTTCGTCGTAATCGCTAAACATAATGTTTTTAAAAATCACCAAAATGAAAAAACAAAATTTATCTATCTATCTATATATATAAAAGAGACGTGTTTGTTTGTAATCGCTAAACTCAAAAACTACTGCACCGACTTTGACCAAAATTTGTGTGTTTGATATATAAGGTATGAGGAGTGTTTCTGTGAAGTTTCGTATGTATCCGTTAGATTGCACCACGTTTTTATATTTTAGTCATTTTCGTCGTAATCGCTAAACATAATGTTTTTAAAAATCACCAAAATGAAAAAACAAAATTTATCTATCTATATATATAAAAGAGACGTGTTTGTTTGTAATCGCTAAACTCAAAAACTACTGCACCGACTTTGACCAAAATTTGTGTGTTTGATGTATGAGGTATGAGGAGTGTTTCTGTGGAGTTTCGTATGTATCCGTTAGATTGCACCACGTTTTTATATTTTTGTCATTTTCGTCGTAATCGCTAAACATAATGTTTTTAAAAATCACCAAAATGAAAAAACAAAATTTATCTATCTATATATATAAAAGAGACGTGTTTGTTTGTAATCGCTAAACTCAAAAACTACTGCACCGACTTTGACCAAAATTTGTGTGTTTGATATATAAGGTATGAGGAGTGTTTCTGTGAAGTTTCGTATGTATCCGTTAGATTGCACCACGTTTTTATATTTTAGTCATTTTCGTCGTAATCGCTAAACATAATGTTTTTAAAAATCACCAAAATGAAAAAACAAAATTTATCTATCTATATATATAAAAGAGACGTGTTTGTTTGTAATCGCTAAACTCAAAAACTACTGCACCGACTTTGACCAAAATTTGTGTGTTTGATGTATGAGGTATGAGGAGTGTTTCTGTGGAGTTTCGTATGTATCCGTTAGATTGCACCACGTTTTTATATTTTAGTCATTTTCGTCGTAATCGCTAAACATAATGTTTTTAAAAATCACCAAAATGAAAAAACAAAATTTATCTATCTATATATATAAAAGAGACGTGTTTGTTTGTAATCGCTAAACTCAAAAACTACTGCACCGACTTTGACCAAAATTTGTGTGTTTGATATATAAGGTATGAGGAGTGTTTCTGTGAAGTTTCGTATGTATCCGTTAGATTGCACCACGTTTTTATATTTTAGTCATTTTCGTCGTAATCGCTAAACATAATGTTTTTAAAAATCACCAAAATGAAAAAACAAAATTTATCTATCTATCTATATATATAAAAGAGACGTGTTTGTTTGTAATCGCTAAACTCAAAAACTACTGCACCGACTTTGACCAAAATTTGTGTGTTTGATGTATGAGGTATGAGGAGTGTTTCTGTGGAGTTTCGTATGTATCCGTTAGATTGCACCACGTTTTTATATTTTTGTCATTTTCGTCGTAATCGCTAAACATAATGTTTTTAAAAATCACCAAAATGAAAAAACAAAATTTATCTATCTATCTATATATATAAAAGAGACGTGTTTGTTTGTAATCGCTAAACTCAAAAACTACTGCACCGACTTTGACCAAAATTTGTGTGTTTGATATATAAGGTATGAGGAGTGTTTCTGTGAAGTTTCGTATGTATCCGTTAGATTGCACCACGTTTTTATATTTTAGTCATTTTCGTCGTAATCGCTAAACATAATGTTTTTAAAAATCACCAAAATGAAAAAACAAAATTTATCTATCTATCTATATATATAAAAGAGACGTGTTTGTTTGTAATCGCTAAACTCAAAAACTACTGCACCGACTTTGACCAAAATTTGTGTGTTTGATATATAAGGTATGAGGAGTGTTTCTGTGAAGTTTCGTATGTATCCGTTAGATTGCACCACGTTTTTATATTTTAGTCATTTTCGTCGTAATCGCTAAACATAATGTTTTTAAAAATCACCAAAATGAAAAAACAAAATTTATCTATCTATCTATATATATAAAAGAGACGTGTTTGTTTGTAATCGCTAAACTCAAAAACTACTGCACCGACTTTGACCAAAATTTGTGTGTTTGATGTATGAGGTATGAGGAGTGTTTCTGTGGAGTTTCGTATGTATCCGTTAGATTGCACCACGTTTTTATATTTTTGTCATTTTCGTCGTAATCGCTAAACATAATGTTTTTAAAAATCACCAAAATGAAAAAACAAAATTTATCTATCTATCTATATATATAAAAGAGACGTGTTTGTTTGTAATCGCTAAACTCAAAAACTACTGCACCGACTTTGACCAAAATTTGTGTGTTTGATATATAAGGTATGAGGAGTGTTTCTGTGAAGTTTCGTATGTATCCGTTAGATTGCACCACGTTTTTATATTTTAGTCATTTTCGTCGTAATCGCTAAACATAATGTTTTTAAAAATCACCAAAATGAAAAAACAAAATTTATCTATCTATATATATAAAAGAGACGTGTTTGTTTGTAATCGCTAAACTCAAAAACTACTGCACCGACTTTGACCAAAATTTGTGTGTTTGATGTATGAGGTATGAGGAGTGTTTCTGTGGAGTTTCGTATGTATCCGTTAGATTGCACCACGTTTTTATATTTTTGTCATTTTCGTCGTAATCGCTAAACATAATGTTTTTAAAAATCACCAAAATGAAAAAACAAAATTTATCTATCTATCTATATATATAAAAGAGACGTGTTTGTTTGTAATCGCTAAACTCAAAAACTACTGCACCGACTTTGACCAAAATTTGTGTGTTTGATGTATGAGGTATGAGGAGTGTTTCTGTGGAGTTTCGTATGTATCCGTTAGATTGCACCACGTTTTTATATTTTTGTCATTTTCGTCGTAATCGCTAAACATAATGTTTTTAAAAATCACCAAAATGAAAAAACAAAATTTATCTATCTATCTATATATATAAAAGAGACGTGTTTGTTTGTAATCGCTAAACTCAAAAACTACTGCACCGACTTTGACCAAAATTTGTGTGTTTGATGTATGAGGTATGAGGAGTGTTTCTGTGGAGTTTCGTATGTATCCGTTAGATTGCACCACGTTTTTATATTTTTGTCATTTTCGTCGTAATCGCTAAACATAATGTTTTTAAAAATCACCAAAATGAAAAAACAAAATTTATCTATCTATCTATATATATAAAAGAGACGTGTTTGTTTGTAATCGCTAAACTCAAAAACTACTGCACCGACTTTGACCAAAATTTGTGTGTTTGATATATAAGGTATGAGGAGTGTTTCTGTGAAGTTTCGTATGTATCCGTTAGATTGCACCACGTTTTTATATTTTAGTCATTTTCGTCGTAATCGCTAAACATAATGTTTTTAAAAATCACCAAAATGAAAAAACAAAATTTATCTATCTATCTATATATATAAAAGAGACGTGTTTGTTTGTAATCGCTAAACTCAAAAACTACTGCACCGACTTTGACCAAAATTTGTGTGTTTGATGTATGAGGTATGAGGAGTGTTTCTGTGGAGTTTCGTATGTATCCGTTAGATTGCACCACGTTTTTATATTTTTGTCATTTTCGTCGTAATCGCTAAACATAATGTTTTTAAAAATCACCAAAATGAAAAAACAAAATTTATCTATCTATCTATATATATAAAAGAGACGTGTTTGTTTGTAATCGCTAAACTCAAAAACTACTGCACCGACTTTGACCAAAATTTGTGTGTTTGATGTATGAGGTATGAGGAGTGTTTCTGTGGAGTTTCGTATGTATCCGTTAGATTGCACCACGTTTTTATATTTTTGTCATTTTCGTCGTAATCGCTAAACATAATGTTTTTAAAAATCACCAAAATGAAAAAACAAAATTTATCTATCTATCTATATATATAAAAGAGACGTGTTTGTTTGTAATCGCTAAACTCAAAAACTACTGCACCGACTTTGACCAAAATTTGTGTGTTTGATATATAAGGTATGAGGAGTGTTTCTGTGAAGTTTCGTATGTATCCGTTAGATTGCACCACGTTTTTATATTTTAGTCATTTTCGTCGTAATCGCTAAACATAATGTTTTTAAAAATCACCAAAATGAAAAAACAAAATTTATCTATCTATCTATATATATAAAAGAGACGTGTTTGTTTGTAATCGCTAAACTCAAAAACTACTGCACCGACTTTGACCAAAATTTGTGTGTTTGATGTATGAGGTATGAGGAGTGTTTCTGTGGAGTTTCGTATGTATCCGTTAGATTGCACCACGTTTTTATATTTTTGTCATTTTCGTCGTAATCGCTAAACATAATGTTTTTAAAAATCACCAAAATGAAAAAACAAAATTTATCTATCTATCTATATATATAAAAGAGACGTGTTTGTTTGTAATCGCTAAACTCAAAAACTACTGCACCGACTTTGACCAAAATTTGTGTGTTTGATGTATGAGGTATGAGGAGTGTTTCTGTGGAGTTTCGTATGTATCCGTTAGATTGCACCACGTTTTTATATTTTTGTCATTTTCGTCGTAATCGCTAAACATAATGTTTTTAAAAATCACCAAAATGAAAAAACAAAATTTATCTATCTATCTATATATATAAAAGAGACGTGTTTGTTTGTAATCGCTAAACTCAAAAACTACTGCACCGACTTTGACCAAAATTTGTGTGTTTGATGTATGAGGTATGAGGAGTGTTTCTGTGGAGTTTCGTATGTATCCGTTAGATTGCACCACGTTTTTATATTTTTGTCATTTTCGTCGTAATCGCTAAACATAATGTTTTTAAAAATCACCAAAATGAAAAAACAAAATTTATCTATCTATCTATATATATAAAAGAGACGTGTTTGTTTGTAATCGCTAAACTCAAAAACTACTGCACCGACTTTGACCAAAATTTGTGTGTTTGATATATAAGGTATGAGGAGTGTTTCTGTGAAGTTTCGTATGTATCCGTTAGATTGCACCACGTTTTTATATTTTAGTCATTTTCGTCGTAATCGCTAAACATAATGTTTTTAAAAATCACCAAAATGAAAAAACAAAATTTATCTATCTATCTATATATATAAAAGAGACGTGTTTGTTTGTAATCGCTAAACTCAAAAACTACTGCACCGACTTTGACCAAAATTTGTGTGTTTGATGTATGAGGTATGAGGAGTGTTTCTGTGGAGTTTCGTATGTATCCGTTAGATTGCACCACGTTTTTATATTTTTGTCATTTTCGTCGTAATCGCTAAACATAATGTTTTTAAAAATCACCAAAATGAAAAAACAAAATTTATCTATCTATCTATATATATAAAAGAGACGTGTTTGTTTGTAATCGCTAAACTCAAAAACTACTGCACCGACTTTGACCAAAATTTGTGTGTTTGATGTATGAGGTATGAGGAGTGTTTCTGTGGAGTTTCGTATGTATCCGTTAGATTGCACCACGTTTTTATATTTTTGTCATTTTCGTCGTAATCGCTAAACATAATGTTTTTAAAAATCACCAAAATGAAAAAACAAAATTTATCTATCTATCTATATATATAAAAGAGACGTGTTTGTTTGTAATCGCTAAACTCAAAAACTACTGCACCGACTTTGACCAAAATTTGTGTGTTTGATATATAAGGTATGAGGAGTGTTTCTGTGAAGTTTCGTATGTATCCGTTAGATTGCACCACGTTTTTATATTTTAGTCATTTTCGTCGTAATCGCTAAACATAATGTTTTTAAAAATCACCAAAATGAAAAAACAAAATTTATCTATCTATCTATATATATAAAAGAGACGTGTTTGTTTGTAATCGCTAAACTCAAAAACTACTGCACCGACTTTGACCAAAATTTGTGTGTTTGATGTATGAGGTATGAGGAGTGTTTCTGTGGAGTTTCGTATGTATCCGTTAGATTGCACCACGTTTTTATATTTTTGTCATTTTCGTCGTAATCGCTAAACATAATGTTTTTAAAAATCACCAAAATGAAAAAACAAAATTTATCTATCTATCTATATATATAAAAGAGACGTGTTTGTTTGTAATCGCTAAACTCAAAAACTACTGCACCGACTTTGACCAAAATTTGTGTGTTTGATGTATGAGGTATGAGGAGTGTTTCTGTGGAGTTTCGTATGTATCCGTTAGATTGCACCACGTTTTTATATTTTTGTCATTTTCGTCGTAATCGCTAAACATAATGTTTTTAAAAATCACCAAAATGAAAAAACAAAATTTATCTATCTATCTATATATATAAAAGAGACGTGTTTGTTTGTAATCGCTAAACTCAAAAACTACTGCACCGACTTTGACCAAAATTTGTGTGTTTGATGTATGAGGTATGAGGAGTGTTTCTGTGGAGTTTCGTATGTATCCGTTAGATTGCACCACGTTTTTATATTTTTGTCATTTTCGTCGTAATCGCTAAACATAATGTTTTTAAAAATCACCAAAATGAAAAAACAAAATTTATCTATCTATCTATATATATAAAAGAGACGTGTTTGTTTGTAATCGCTAAACTCAAAAACTACTGCACCGACTTTGACCAAAATTTGTGTGTTTGATGTATGAGGTATGAGGAGTGTTTCTGTGGAGTTTCGTATGTATCCGTTAGATTGCACCACGTTTTTATATTTTTGTCATTTTCGTCGTAATCGCTAAACATAATGTTTTTAAAAATCACCAAAATGAAAAAACAAAATTTATCTATCTATCTATATATATAAAAGAGACGTGTTTGTTTGTAATCGCTAAACTCAAAAACTACTGCACCGACTTTGACCAAAATTTGTGTGTTTGATGTATAAGGTATGAGGAGTGTTTCTGTGAAGTTTCGTATGTATCCGTTAGATTGCACCACGTTTTTATATGTTAGTCATTTTCGTCGTAATCGCTAAACATAATGTTTTTAAAAATCACCAAAATGAAAAAACAAAATTTATCTATCTATCTATATATATAAAAGAGACGTGTTTGTTTGTAATCGCTAAACTCAAAAACTACTGCACCGACTTTGACCAAAATTTGTGTGTTTGATGTATGAGGTATGAGGAGTGTTTCTGTGGAGTTTCGTATGTATCCGTTAGATTGCACCACGTTTTTATATTTTTGTCATTTTCGTCGTAATCGCTAAACATAATGTTTTTAAAAATCACCAAAATGAAAAAACAAAATTTATCTATCTATCTATATATATAAAAGAGACGTGTTTGTTTGTAATCGCTAAACTCAAAAACTACTGCACCGACTTTGACCAAAATTTGTGTGTTTGATGTATAAGGTATGAGGAGTGTTTCTGTGAAGTTTCGTATGTATCCGTTAGATTGCACCACGTTTTTATATTTTAGTCATTTTCGTCGTAATCGCTAAACATAATGTTTTTAAAAATCACCAAAATGAAAAAACAAAATTTATCTATCTATATATATAAAAGAGACGTGTTTGTTTGTAATCGCTAAACTCAAAAACTACTGCACCGACTTTGACCAAAATTTGTGTGTTTGATATATAAGGTATGAGGAGTGTTTCTGTGAAGTTTCGTATGTATCCGTTAGATTGCACCACGTTTTTATATTTTTGTCATTTTCGTCGTAATCGCTAAACATAATGTTTTTAAAAATCACCAAAATGAAAAAACAAAATTTATCTATCTATATATATAAAAGAGACGTGTTTGTTTGTAATCGCTAAACTCAAAAACTACTGCACCGACTTTGACCAAAATTTGTGTGTTTGATATATAAGGTATGAGGAGTGTTTCTGTGAAGTTTCGTATGTATCCGTTAGATTGCACCACGTTTTTATATTTTAGTCATTTTCGTCGTAATCGCTAAACATAATGTTTTTAAAAATCACCAAAATGAAAAAACAAAATTTATCTATCTATATATATAAAAGAGACGTGTTTGTTTGTAATCGCTAAACTCAAAAACTACTGCACCGACTTTGACCAAAATTTGTGTGTTTGATGTATGAGGTATGAGGAGTGTTTCTGTGGAGTTTCGTATGTATCCGTTAGATTGCACCACGTTTTTATATTTTTGTCATTTTCGTCGTAATCGCTAAACATAATGTTTTTAAAAATCACCAAAATGAAAAAACAAAATTTATCTATCTATATATATAAAAGAGACGTGTTTGTTTGTAATCGCTAAACTCAAAAACTACTGCACCGACTTTGACCAAAATTTGTGTGTTTGATATATAAGGTATGAGGAGTGTTTCTGTGAAGTTTCGTATGTATCCGTTAGATTGCACCACGTTTTTATATTTTAGTCATTTTCGTCGTAATCGCTAAACATAATGTTTTTAAAAATCACCAAAATGAAAAAACAAAATTTATCTATCTATCTATATATATAAAAGAGACGTGTTTGTTTGTAATCGCTAAACTCAAAAACTACTGCACCGACTTTGACCAAAATTTGTGTGTTTGATGTATGAGGTATGAGGAGTGTTTCTGTGGAGTTTCGTATGTATCCGTTAGATTGCACCACGTTTTTATATTTTTGTCATTTTCGTCGTAATCGCTAAACATAATGTTTTTAAAAATCACCAAAATGAAAAAACAAAATTTATCTATCTATCTATATATATAAAAGAGACGTGTTTGTTTGTAATCGCTAAACTCAAAAACTACTGCACCGACTTTGACCAAAATTTGTGTGTTTGATGTATAAGGTATGAGGAGTGTTTCTGTGAAGTTTCGTATGTATCCGTTAGATTGCACCACGTTTTTATATTTTAGTCATTTTCGTCGTAATCGCTAAACATAATGTTTTTAAAAATCACCAAAATGAAAAAACAAAATTTATCTATCTATATATATAAAAGAGACGTGTTTGTTTGTAATCGCTAAACTCAAAAACTACTGCACCGACTTTGACCAAAATTTGTGTGTTTGATATATAAGGTATGAGGAGTGTTTCTGTGAAGTTTCGTATGTATCCGTTAGATTGCACCACGTTTTTATATTTTAGTCATTTTCGTCGTAATCGCTAAACATAATGTTTTTAAAAATCACCAAAATGAAAAAACAAAATTTATCTATCTATATATATAAAAGAGACGTGTTTGTTTGTAATCGCTAAACTCAAAAACTACTGCACCGACTTTGACCAAAATTTGTGTGTTTGATGTATAAGGTATGAGGAGTGTTTCTGTGAAGTTTCGTATGTATCCGTTAGATTGCACCACGTTTTTATATTTTAGTCATTTTCGTCGTAATCGCTAAACATAATGTTTTTAAAAATCACCAAAATGAAAAAACAAAATTTATCTATCTATATATATAAAAGAGACGTGTTTGTTTGTAATCGCTAAACTCAAAAACTACTGCACCGACTTTGACCAAAATTTGTGTGTTTGATATATAAGGTATGAGGAGTGTTTCTGTGAAGTTTCGTATGTATCCGTTAGATTGCACCACGTTTTTATATTTTAGTCATTTTCGTCGTAATCGCTAAACATAATGTTTTTAAAAATCACCAAAATGAAAAAACAAAATTTATCTATCTATATATATAAAAGAGACGTGTTTGTTTGTAATCGCTAAACTCAAAAACTACTGCACCGACTTTGACCAAAATTTGTGTGTTTGATATATAAGGTATGAGGAGTGTTTCTGTGAAGTTTCGTATGTATCCGTTAGATTGCACCACGTTTTTATATTTTAGTCATTTTCGTCGTAATCGCTAAACATAATGTTTTTAAAAATCACCAAAATGAAAAAACAAAATTTATCTATCTATATATATAAAAGAGACGTGTTTGTTTGTAATCGCTAAACTCAAAAACTACTGCACCGACTTTGACCAAAATTTGTGTGTTTGATGTATAAGGTATGAGGAGTGTTTCTGTGAAGTTTCGTATGTATCCGTTAGATTGCACCACGTTTTTATATTTTAGTCATTTTCGTCGTAATCGCTAAACATAATGTTTTTAAAAATCACCAAAATGAAAAAACAAAATTTATCTATCTATATATATAAAAGAGACGTGTTTGTTTGTAATCGCTAAACTCAAAAACTACTGCACCGACTTTGACCAAAATTTGTGTGTTTGATATATAAGGTATGAGGAGTGTTTCTGTGAAGTTTCGTATGTATCCGTTAGATTGCACCACGTTTTTATATTTTAGTCATTTTCGTCGTAATCGCTAAACATAATGTTTTTAAAAATCACCAAAATGAAAAAACAAAATTTATCTATCTATATATATAAAAGAGACGTGTTTGTTTGTAATCGCTAAACTCAAAAACTACTGCACCGACTTTGACCAAAATTTGTGTGTTTGATGTATGAGGTATGAGGAGTGTTTCTGTGGAGTTTCGTATGTATCCGTTAGATTGCACCACGTTTTTATATTTTTGTCATTTTCGTCGTAATCGCTAAACATAATGTTTTTAAAAATCACCAAAATGAAAAAACAAAATTTATCTATCTATATATATAAAAGAGACGTGTTTGTTTGTAATCGCTAAACTCAAAAACTACTGCACCGACTTTGACCAAAATTTGTGTGTTTGATGTATGAGGTATGAGGAGTGTTTCTGTGGAGTTTCGTATGTATCCGTTAGATTGCACCACGTTTTTATATTTTTGTCATTTTCGTCGTAATCGCTAAACATAATGTTTTTAAAAATCACCAAAATGAAAAAACAAAATTTATCTATCTATATATATAAAAGAGACGTGTTTGTTTGTAATCGCTAAACTCAAAAACTACTGCACCGACTTTGACCAAAATTTGTGTGTTTGATGTATGAGGTATGAGGAGTGTTTCTGTGGAGTTTCGTATGTATCCGTTAGATTGCACCACGTTTTTATATTTTTGTCATTTTCGTCGTAATCGCTAAACATAATGTTTTTAAAAATCACCAAAATGAAAAAACAAAATTTATCTATCTATATATATAAAAGAGACGTGTTTGTTTGTAATCGCTAAACTCAAAAACTACTGCACCGACTTTGACCAAAATTTGTGTGTTTGATGTATGAGGTATGAGGAGTGTTTCTGTGGAGTTTCGTATGTATCCGTTAGATTGCACCACGTTTTTATATTTTTGTCATTTTCGTCGTAATCGCTAAACATAATGTTTTTAAAAATCACCAAAATGAAAAAACAAAATTTATCTATCTATATATATAAAAGAGACGTGTTTGTTTGTAATCGCTAAACTCAAAAACTACTGCACCGACTTTGACCAAAATTTGTGTGTTTGATGTATGAGGTATGAGGAGCTGGACCCCGTCCGCTTTGCTGGCCCTTAGTAAAGATTTAAAATTTTAATTGATTTTCAAAACAATAAAAAAAAAAAATAAAATAAATGTTTTACTTACCAGCAAATGCTATTAGATTCTTCATGTTTGTTTAAAATTATTGGATACCCTAACCGCGTATTTGAAAAATATTTATGGAAGTGGAAATAGACTTTTGTAAACTAAAATTAACATAAATGTTGGGTTAAACTGGCTATTAAACCATATAAAAGTTTTTTTTTTCATTGTGGTGATTTTAGTGTATTTTAGTGAATTACCGCTGAATTGATAAATGTATATTGATAAAGATTTAGTGACATACCACCATGCATCTAAATTTTAAAACATTATGTTTTTGCGTTTACGACGAAAATGCCAAAAATATAAAAACGTGGTGCCATCTATCGGATAAATACGAAACTCCACAGAAACACTCCTCATGCCTCCTACATCAAACACACAAATTTTGGTCAAAGTCGGTGCAGTAGTTTTTAAGTTTTGCGATTACAAACAAACACGTCTCTTTTATATATATAGATAGATAAATTTTGTTTTTTCATTTTGGTGATTTTTAAAAACATTATGTTTAGCGATTACGACGAAAATGACAAAAATATAAAAACGTGGTGCAATCTAACGGATAAATACGAAACTCCACAGAAACACTCCTCATACCTCATACATCAAACACACAAATTTTGGTCAAAGTCGGTGCAGTAGTTTTTTAGTTTAGCGATTACAAACAAACACGTCTCTTTTATATATATAGATAGATAGATAAATTTTGTTTTTTCATTTTGGTGATTTTTAAAAACATTATGTTTAGCGATTACGACGAAAATGACAAAAATATAAAAACGTGGTGCAATCTAACGGATACATACGAAACTCCACAGAAACACTCCTCATACCTCATACATCAAACACACAAATTTTGGTCAAAGTCGGTGCAGTAGTTTTTGAGTTTAGCGATTACAAACAAACACGTCTCTTTTATATATATAGATAGATAAATTTTGTTTTTTCATTTTGGTGATTTTTAAAAACATTATGTTTAGCGATTACGACGAAAATGACTAAAATATAAAAACGTGGTGCAATCTAACGGATACATACGAAACTCCACAGAAACACTCCTCATACCTCATACATCAAACACACAAATTTTGGTCAAAGTCGGTGCAGTAGTTTTTGAGTTTAGCGATTACAAACAAACACGTCTCTTTTATATATATAGATAGATAAATTTTGTTTTTTCATTTTGGTGATTTTTAAAAACATTATGTTTAGCGATTACGACGAAAATGACAAAAATGAAAAAACAAAATTTATCTATCTATCTATATATATAAAAGAGACGTGTTTGTTTGTAATCGCTAAACTCAAAAACTACTGCACCGACTTTGACCAAAATTTGTGTGTTTGATGTATAAGGTATGAGGAGTGTTTCTGTGGAGTTTCGTATTTATCCGATAGATTGTACCACGTTTTTATATTTTTGTCATTTTCGTCGTAATCGCTAAACATAATGTTTTTAAAAATCACCAAAATGAAAAAACAAAATTTATCTATCTATCTATATATATAAAAGAGACGTGTTTGTTTGTAATCGCTAAACTCAAAAACTACTGCACCGACTTTGACCAAAATTTGTGTGTTTGATGTATAAGGTATGAGGAGTGTTTCTGTGGAGTTTCGTATTTATCCGATAGATTGTACCACGTTTTTATATTTTTGTCATTTTCGTCGTAATCGCTAAACATAATGTTTTGTAATCGCTAAACTCAAAAACTACTGCACCGACTTTGACCAAAATTTGTGTGTTTGATGTATGAGGTATGAGGAGTGTTTCTGTGGAGTTTCGTATTTATCCGTTAGATTGCACCACGTTTCTATATTTTTGTCATTTTCGTCGTAATCGCTAAACATAATGTTTTTAAAAATCACCAAAATGAAAAAACAAAATTTATCTATCTATCTATATATATAAAAGAGACGTGTTTGTTTGTAATCGCTAAACTCAAAAACTACTGCACCGACTTTGACCAAAATTTGTGTGTTTGATGTATGAGGTATGAGGAGTGTTTCTGTGGAGTTTCGTATTTATCCGTTAGATTGCACCACGTTTTAATATTTTTGTCATTTTCGTCGTAATCGCTAAGCATACTGTTTTTAAAAATCACCAAAATGAAAAAACAAAATTTATCTATCTATCTATCTATATATATAAAAGAGACGTGTTTGTTTGTAATCGCTAAACTCAAAAACTACTGCACCGACTTTGACCAAAATTTGTGTGTTTGATGTATGAGGTATGAGGAGTGTTTCTGTGGAGTTTCGTATTTATCCGTTAGATTGCACCACGTTTTTATATTTTTGTCATTTTCGTCGTAATCGCTAAACATACTGTTTTTAAAAATCACCAAAATGAAAAAACAAAATTTATCTATCTATCTATATATATATAAAAGAGACGTGTTTGTTTGTAATCGCTAAACTCAAAAACTACTGCACCGACTTTGACCAAAATTTGTGTGTTTGATGTATGAGGTATGAGAAGTGTTTCTGTGGAGTTTCGTATTTATCCGTTAGATTGCACCACGTTTTTATATTTTTGTCATTTTCGTCGTAATCGCTAAACATAATGTTTTTAAAATACCAAAATGAAAAAACAAAATTTATCTATCTATCTATATATATAAAAGAGACGTGTTTGTTTGTAATCGCTAAACTCAAAAACTACTGCACCGACTTTGACCAAAATTTGTGTGTTTGATGTATGAGGTATGAGGAGTGTTTCTGTGGAGTTTCGTATTTATCCGTTAGATTGCACCACGTTTTTATATTTTTGTCATTTTCGTCGTAATCGCTAAACATACTGTTTTTAAAAATCACCAAAATGAAAAAACAAAATTTATCTATCTATCTATATATATAAAAGAGACGTGTTTGTTTGTAATCGCTAAACTCAAAAACTACTGCACCGACTTTGACCAAAATTTGTGTGTTTGATGTATGAGGTATGAGGAGTGTTTCTGTGGAGTTTCGTATTTATCCGTTAGATTGCACCACGTTTTTATATTTTTGTCATTTTCGTCGTAATCGCTAAACATACTGTTTTTAAAAATCACCAAAATGAAAAAACAAAATTTATCTATCTATCTATATATATAAAAGAGACGTGTTTGTTTGTAATCGCTAAACTCAAAAACTACTGCACCGACTTTGACCAAAATTTGTGTGTTTGATGTATGAGGTATGAGGAGTGTTTCTGTGGAGTTTCGTATTTATCCGTTAGATTGCACCACGTTTTTATATTTTTGTCATTTTCGTCGTAATCGCTAAACATACTGTTTTTAAAAATCACCAAAATGAAAAAACAAAATTTATCTATCTATATATATAAAAGAGACGTGTTTGTTTGTAATCGCTAAACTCAAAAACTACTGCACCGACTTTGACCAAAATTTGTGTGTTTGATGTATGAGGTATGAGGAGTGTTTCTGTGGAGTTTCGTATTTATCCGTTAGATTGCACCACGTTTTTATATTTTTGTCATTTTCGTCGTAATCGCTAAACATACTGTTTTTAAAAATCACCAAAATGAAAAAACAAAATTTATCTATCTATCTATATATATAAAAGAGACGTGTTTGTTTGTAATCGCTAAACTCAAAAACTACTGCACCGACTTTGACCAAAATTTGTGTGTTTGATGTATGAGGTATGAGAAGTGTTTCTGTGGAGTTTCGTATTTATCCGTTAGATTGCACCACGTTTTTATATTTTTGTCATTTTCGTCGTAATCGCTAAACATAATGTTTTTAAAAATCACCAAAATGAAAAAACAAAATTTATCTATCCATCTATATATATAAAAGAGACGTGTTTGTTTGTAATCGCTAAACTCAAAAACTACTGCACCGACTTTGACCAAAATTTGTGTGTTTGATGTATGAGGTATGAGGAGTGTTTCTGTGGAGTTTCGTATTTATCCGTTAGATTGCACCACGTTTTTATATTTTTGTCATTTTCGTCGTAATCGCTAAACATAATGTTTTTAAAAATCACCAAAATGAAAAAACAAAATTTATCTATCTATCTATATCTATCTATATACATATATAAAAGAGACGTGTTTGTTTGTAATCGCTAAACTCAAAAACTACTGCACCGACTTTGACCAAAATTTGTGTGTTTGATGTATGAGGTATGAGAAGTGTTTCTGTGGAGTTTCGTATTTATCCGTTAGATTGCACCACGTTTTTATATTTTTGTCATTTTCGTCGTAATCGCTAAACATAATGTTTTTAAAATCACCAAAATGAAAAAACAAAATTTATCTATCTATCTATATATATAAAAGAGACGTGTTTGTTTGTAATCGCTAAACTCAAAAACTACTGCACCGACTTTGACCAAAATTTGTGTGTTTGATGTATGAGGTATGAGGAGTGTTTCTGTGGAGTTTCGTATTTATCCGTTAGATTGCACCACGTTTTTATATTTTTGTCATTTTCGTCGTAATCGCTAAACATAATGTTTTTAAAAATCACCAAAATGAAAAAACAAAATTTATCTATCTATCTATATATCTATATCTTCTATATACATATATAAAAGAGACGTGTTTGTTTGTAATCGCTAAACTCAAAAACTACTGCACCGACTTTGACCAAAATTTGTGTGTTTGATGTATGAGGTATGAGAAGTGTTTCTGTGGAGTTTCGTATTTATCCGTTAGATTGCACCACGTTTTTATATTTTTGTCATTTTCGTCGTAATCGCTAAACATAATGTTTTTAAAATCACCAAAATGAAAAAACAAAATTTATCTATCTATCTATATATATAAAAGAGACGTGTTTGTTTGTAATCGCTAAACTCAAAAACTACTGCACCGACTTTGACCAAAATTTGTGTGTTTGATGTATGAGGTATGAGAAGTGTTTCTGTGGAGTTTCGTATTTATCCGTTAGATTGCACCACGTTTTTATATTTTTGTCATTTTCGTCGTAATCGCTAAACATAATGTTTTTAAAAATCACCAAAATGAAAAAACAAAATTTATCTATCTATCTATATATATAAAAGAGACGTGTTTGTTTGTAATCGCTAAACTCAAAAACTACTGCACCGACTTTGACCAAAATTTGTGTGTTTGATGTATGAGGTATGAGGAGTGTTTCTGTGGAGTTTCGTATTTATCCGTTAGATTGCACCACGTTTTTATATTTTTGTCATTTTCGTCGTAATCGCTAAACATAATGTTTTTAAAAATCACCAAAATGAAAAAACAAAATTTATCTATCTATCTATATATATAAAAGAGACGTGTTTGTTTGTAATCGCTAAACTCAAAAACTACTGCACCGACTTTGACCAAAATTTGTGTGTTTGATGTATGAGGTATGAGGAGTGTTTCTGTGGAGTTTCGTATTTATCCGTTAGATTGCACCACGTTTTAATATTTTTGTCATTTTCGTCGTAATCGCTAAACATACTGTTTTTCAAAATCACCAAAATGAAAAAACAAAATTTATCTATCTATCTATATATATAAAAGATACGTGTTTGTTTGTAATCGCTAAACTCAAAAACTACTGCACCGACTTTGACCAAAATTTGTGTGTTTGATGTATGAGGTATGAGGAGTGTTTCTGTGGAGTTTCGTATTTATCCGTTAGATTGCACCACGTTTTTATATTTTTGTCATTTTCGTCGTAATCGCTAAACATAATGTTTTTAAAAATCACCAAAATGAAAAAACAAAATTTATCTATCTATCTTCTATCTATCTATATATATAAAAGAGACGTGTTTGTTTGTAATCGCTAAACTCAAAAACTACTGCACCGACTTTGACCAAAGTTTGTGTGTTTGATGTATGAGGTATGAGGAGTGTTTCTGTGGAGTTTCGTATTTATCCGTTAGATTGCACCACGTTTTTATATTTTTGTCATTTTCGTCGTAATCGCTAAACATAATGTTTTTAAAAATCACCAAAATGAAAAAACAAAATTTATCTATCTATATATATAAAAGAGACGTGTTTGTTTGTAATCGCTAAACTCAAAAACTACTGCACCGACTTTGACCAAAATTTGTGTGTTTGATGTATGAGGTATGAGGAGTGTTTCTGTGGAGTTTCGTATTTATCCGTTAGATTGCACCACGTTTTTATATTTTTGTCATTTTCGTCGTAATCGCTAAACATACTGTTTTTAAAAATCACCAAAATGAAAAAACAAAATTTATCTATCTATATATATAAAAGAGACGTGTTTGTTTGTAATCGCTAAACTCAAAAACTACTGCACCGACTTTGACCAAAATTTGTGTGTTTGATGTATGAGGTATGAGGAGTGTTTCTGTGGAGTTTCGTATTTATCCGTTAGATTGCACCACGTTTTTATATTTTTGTCATTTTCGTCGTAATCGCTAAACATACTGTTTTTAAAAATCACCAAAATGAAAAAACAAAATTTATCTATCTATATATATAAAAGAGACGTGTTTGTTTGTAATCGCTAAACTCAAAAACTACTGCACCGACTTTGACCAAAATTTGTGTGTTTGATGTATGAGGTATGAGGAGTGTTTCTGTGGAGTTTCGTATTTATCCGTTAGATTGCACCACGTTTTTATATTTTTGTCATTTTCGTCGTAATCGCTAAACATAATGTTTTTAAAAATCACCAAAATGAAAAAACAAAATTTATCTATCTATCTTCTATCTATCTATATATATAAAAGAGACGTGTTTGTTTGTAATCGCTAAACTCAAAAACTACTGCACCGACTTTGACCAAAGTTTGTGTGTTTGATGTATGAGGTATGAGGAGTGTTTCTGTGGAGTTTCGTATTTATCCGTTAGATTGCACCACGTTTTTATATTTTTGTCATTTTCGTCGTAATCGCTAAACATACTGTTTTTAAAAATCACCAAAATGAAAAAACAAAATTTATCTATCTATATATATAAAAGAGACGTGTTTGTTTGTAATCGCTAAACTCAAAAGCTACTGCACCGACTTTGACCAAAATTTGTGTGTTTGATGTATGAGGTATGAGGAGTGTTTCTGTGGAGTTTCGTATTTATCCGTTAGATTGCACCACGTTTTTATATTTTTGTCATTTTCGTCGTAATCGCTAAACATACTGTTTTTAAAAATCACCAAAATGAAAAAACAAAATTTATCTATCTATATATATAAAAGAGACGTGTTTGTTTGTAATCGCTAAACTCAAAAACTACTGCACCGACTTTGACCAAAATTTGTGTGTTTGATGTATGAGGTATGAGGAGTGTTTCTGTGGAGTTTCGTATTTATCCGTTAGATTGCACCACGTTTTTATATTTTTGTCATTTTCGTCGTAATCGCTAAACATAATGTTTTTAAAAATCACCAAAATGAAAAAACAAAATTTATCTATCTATCTTCTATCTATCTTCTATCTATCTATATATATAAAAGAGACGTGTTTGTTTGTAATCGCTAAACTCAAAAACTACTGCACCGACTTTGACCAAAGTTTGTGTGTTTGATGTATGAGGTATGAGGAGTGTTTCTGTGGAGTTTCGTATTTATCCGTTAGATTGCACCACGTTTTTATATTTTTGTCATTTTCGTCGTAATCGCTAAACATAATGTTTTTAAAAATCACCAAAATGAAAAAACAAAATTTATCTATCTATATATATAAAAGAGACGTGTTTGTTTGTAATCGCTAAACTCAAAAACTACTGCACCGACTTTGACCAAAATTTGTGTGTTTGATGTATGAGGTATGAGGAGTGTTTCTGTGGAGTTTCGTATGTATCCGTTAGATTGCACCACGTTTTTATATTTTTGTCATTTTCGTCGTAATCGCTAAACATAATGTTTTTAAAAATCACCAAAATGAAAAAACAAAATTTATCTATCTATCTATATATATAAAAGAGACGTGTTTGTTTGTAATCGCTAAACTCAAAAACTACTGCACCGACTTTGACCAAAATTTGTGTGTTTGATGTATGAGGTATGAGGAGTGTTTCTGTGGAGTTTCGTATGTATCCGTTAGATTGCACCACGTTTTTATATTTTTGTCATTTTCGTCGTAATCGCTAAACATAATGTTTTTAAAAATCACCAAAATGAAAAAACAAAATTTATCTATCTATATATATAAAAGAGACGTGTTTGTTTGTAATCGCTAAACTCAAAAACTACTGCACCGACTTTGACCAAAATTTGTGTGTTTGATGTATGAGGTATGAGGAGTGTTTCTGTGGAGTTTCGTATGTATCCGTTAGATTGCACCACGTTTTTATATTTTTGTCATTTTCGTCGTAATCGCTAAACATAATGTTTTTAAAAATCACCAAAATGAAAAAACAAAATTTATCTATCTATCTATATATATAAAAGAGACGTGTTTGTTTGTAATCGCTAAACTCAAAAACTACTGCACCGACTTTGACCAAAATTTGTGTGTTTGATGTATGAGGTATGAGGAGTGTTTCTGTGGAGTTTCGTATGTATCCGTTAGATTGCACCACGTTTTTATATTTTTGTCATTTTCGTCGTAATCGCTAAACATAATGTTTTTAAAAATCACCAAAATGAAAAAACAAAATTTATCTATCTATATATATAAAAGAGACGTGTTTGTTTGTAATCGCTAAACTCAAAAACTACTGCACCGACTTTGACCAAAATTTGTGTGTTTGATGTATGAGGTATGAGGAGTGTTTCTGTGGAGTTTCGTATGTATCCGTTAGATTGCACCACGTTTTTATATTTTTGTCATTTTCGTCGTAATCGCTAAACATAATGTTTTTAAAAATCACCAAAATGAAAAAACAAAATTTATCTATCTATATATATAAAAGAGACGTGTTTGTTTGTAATCGCTAAACTCAAAAACTACTGCACCGACTTTGACCAAAATTTGTGTGTTTGATGTATGAGGTATGAGGAGTGTTTCTGTGGAGTTTCGTATGTATCCGTTAGATTGCACCACGTTTTTATATTTTTGTCATTTTCGTCGTAATCGCTAAACATAATGTTTTTAAAAATCACCAAAATGAAAAAACAAAATTTATCTATCTATATATATAAAAGAGACGTGTTTGTTTGTAATCGCTAAACTCAAAAACTACTGCACCGACTTTGACCAAAATTTGTGTGTTTGATGTATGAGGTATGAGGAGTGTTTCTGTGGAGTTTCGTATGTATCCGTTAGATTGCACCACGTTTTTATATTTTTGTCATTTTCGTCGTAATCGCTAAACATAATGTTTTTAAAAATCACCAAAATGAAAAAACAAAATTTATCTATCTATATATATAAAAGAGACGTGTTTGTTTGTAATCGCTAAACTCAAAAACTACTGCACCGACTTTGACCAAAATTTGTGTGTTTGATGTATGAGGTATGAGGAGTGTTTCTGTGGAGTTTCGTATGTATCCGTTAGATTGCACCACGTTTTTATATTTTTGTCATTTTCGTCGTAATCGCTAAACATAATGTTTTTAAAAATCACCAAAATGAAAAAACAAAATTTATCTATCTATATATATAAAAGAGACGTGTTTGTTTGTAATCGCTAAACTCAAAAACTACTGCACCGACTTTGACCAAAATTTGTGTGTTTGATGTATGAGGTATGAGGAGTGTTTCTGTGGAGTTTCGTATGTATCCGTTAGATTGCACCACGTTTTTATATTTTTGTCATTTTCGTCGTAATCGCTAAACATAATGTTTTTAAAAATCACCAAAATGAAAAAACAAAATTTATCTATCTATATATATAAAAGAGACGTGTTTGTTTGTAATCGCTAAACTCAAAAACTACTGCACCGACTTTGACCAAAATTTGTGTGTTTGATGTATGAGGTATGAGGAGTGTTTCTGTGGAGTTTCGTATGTATCCGTTAGATTGCACCACGTTTTTATATTTTTGTCATTTTCGTCGTAATCGCTAAACATAATGTTTTTAAAAATCACTAAAATGAAAAAACAAAATTTATCTATCTATATTTATAAAAGAGACGTGTTTGTTTGTAATCGCTAAACTCAAAAACTACTGCACCGACTTTGACCAAAATTTGTGTGTTTGATGTATGAGGTATGAGGAGTGTTTCTGTGGAGTTTCGTATGTATCCGTTAGATTGCACCACGTTTTTATATTTTAGTCATTTTCGTCGTAATCGCTAAACATAATGTTTTTAAAAATCACCAAAATGAAAAAACAAAATTTATCTATCTATATATATAAAAGAGACGTGTTTGTTTGTAATCGCTAAACTCAAAAACTACTGCACCGACTTTGACCAAAATTTGTGTGTTTGATGTATGAGGTATGAGGAGTGTTTCTGTGGAGTTTCGTATGTATCCGTTAGATTGCACCACGTTTTTATATTTTTGTCATTTTCGTCGTAATCGCTAAACATAATGTTTTTAAAAATCACCAAAATGAAAAAACAAAATTTATCTATCTATCTATATATATAAAAGAGACGTGTTTGTTTGTAATCGCTAAACTCAAAAACTACTGCACCGACTTTGACCAAAATTTGTGTGTTTGATGTATGAGGTATGAGGAGTGTTTCTGTGGAGTTTCGTATTTATCCGTTAGATTGCACCACGTTTTTATATTTTTGTCATTTTCGTCGTAATCGCTAAACATAATGTTTTTAAAAATCACCAAAATGAAAAAACAAAATTTATCTATCTATATATATAAAAGAGACGTGTTTGTTTGTAATCGCAAAACTTAAAAACTACTGCACCGACTTTGACCAAAATTTGTGTGTTTGATGTAGGAGGCATGAGGAGTGTTTCTGTGGAGTTTCGTATTTATCCGATAGATGGCACCACGTTTTTATATTTTTGGCATTTTCGTCGTAAACGCAAAAACATAATGTTTTAAAATTTAGATGCATGGTGGTATGTCACTAAATCTTTATCAATATACATTTATCAATTCAGCGGTAATTCACTAAAATACACTAAAATCACCACAATGAAAAAAAAAACTTTTATATGGTTTAATAGCCAGTTTAACCCAACATTTATGTTAATTTTAGTTTACAAAAGTCTATTTCCACTTCCATAAATATTTTTCAAATACGCGGTTAGGGTATCCAATAATTTTAAACAAACATGAAGAATCTAATAGCATTTGCTGGTAAGTAAAACATTTATTTTATTTTTTTTTTTTATTGTTTTGAAAATCAATTAAAATTTTAAATCTTTACTAAGGGCCAGCAAAGCGGACGGGGTCCAGCTAGTACCTTATAAAACAAATTTTCTATGACAATGTTCCCTAATAAACGTTTGCTAAATTTAATAACCGTTTATGAATACGGGGGTAAAAAAATTATATTTTAGAAAATTGCTCAATTTATATAAAAGTTTGAAGTGTTCTCTAAGGTATATGATATTTATATCTGTGGCATTTTGACAAAACATCTAAAGTCGAGATAAGATAGCAAAAAAAGTTTTAAAAATAAATTGGTGAAAAATATCAAAAATAAAATAAACCGAAATTAAAGAAAAATTTCTTTTATAATACAAAATATTAAAATCGTACACAAAAATGTTTTTTGAAGGAAAATTCGTATAATTAACAGCATTTTTTTCAACTTTTTAAATTTGACTTAAGATGTTCTGTCAAAAGGCCACAGATATAAATATTGTTTTATCGACATAATTAATGGTAAAGTCAATTTTGTAAAAAAAACAGTCAAGACAAGAAGTATTAATTTTTGAAATTGTCTCTTAATAGTATCGGTACGTTTAAAGCACCATGTCAAAGGCATTTTGGAACATTTTTCAATGATACTAATACTGCTTTAATTCAGTTTATACCTAAAGAGATATGGATAAAGCAACTTGAAACTTTTACAACATCTACATCTTACTTTAGAACTTCATTTAAGGATACTAAAAATTTATATACATAAATACAAATTAAGTACTGGGTGTTTAAAGCTGATTCTTTTATGTTTTTGCATTTTTTATTATATTAGCAACACTTTTTCACTGATATATTTTTGCTAAAAAAAGCTACTACGCCATGTTTCTTTTTAAATTTCAACAATGTTGATATTTTTGACCATTTATAAAATATATTAAAGCACTTATTTATTTCACATTTTTTATTATGTTGGCAACACTAATCTGTTCATTGCCGCCTTTAAAATTAGAAATTATCCTAAAGTTGGCGACAGCCACAATCGTAGTCGTAGCTGTGTTGGCTTCAAAATAATCGTCTTCGTTTGAACGTGTGTATTTAATTTTTGACATATTGTAGCCTGTAGCTTGCTGTGGTCTAGGTGTTTAGAGCACTACGCTCTTGTTTAGGTGTGGCATATCTGCGTAAAAGCTAAGCGGAAGCAAACGTTCCGGCTTCTCAGATAGATCATCAAAACAGCAAAGAAACAATTAAAAAAAAAACAACAATAATTTTGTTCCACTCCGAAAGCACTTGTTAGAATTTTTAAAAAATTAATATTATCAAAAAAGCTTTAAAAATATCGAATATGCCCTATAAACTTAAAAAAAAATGTGAAAAAGGCGCTTTTGACTAAAATATGATGAAATTCATAAACAGCTCTTAAACGGATAAATATATTGTTTCTGCCTTCATTAATGGCACAAGGAAAAACATGCAATTGCATATTTGCAGTTTTCCTGATGATAAATATCAAAATTTTTAACTGCTGGTATAGTTTATATCTTTGGATTTCAAATTTTATATGTGTCCTTTAAAATCTCACTGATACACGTTGCTACTAATAAGTGCTCGCAAAGTTTAAAGTTGTCTACAAC
Organism: Pollenia griseotomentosa; assembly: GCA_963931875.1. Lineage (NCBI taxonomy): Eukaryota > Metazoa > Arthropoda > Insecta > Diptera > Polleniidae > Pollenia > Pollenia griseotomentosa. The sequence continues at coordinate 147,892,376 of OZ007563.1, forward strand.
TTTGTGAAATAATAAACTGATTTGTTGCATTATTTTTTCTCAGCTTGGAAATTTTTATGAAATAGCAGCAGCACCAGCAACTAAATATAAATTCTTGTTATTTTCTATGTGTTGCAAACAGTATGGCAAATGGCAAATCCGAGGTATTTAATTTATTGAAATACTTTTTTGTTACTTATTCAGGCGCAATCACCAGAACTACGCGCACTTATAAGTTTTAATAGCAAATGCCACTTTTTAAAATTCTTTTTCGAATTACAAAACTATAAAGTATTTTCTTTAAATCATTTTTTTAACAATAATTTTTATCCAATGAGATGAGAAACAAATTAAAGCTGAATAGCGAGAAATTAACAGTTTTATTGTGGTTGGAAAACTTTTAAAAGTTTTAAAGTAACTGTTATCACAAGTATAACCACCACCAGCTCTTTCCATTAGCTGTGATACGAATATTATTTTTACAAAAACAAAATTAACTTCAACTAAGTGGGGTTAGGAGCTTACTAAAGTGTTATAATTATTATCTACACTCTCTATAGTTGGGAAAGTATGATTTGTTTATGCTTTTATTTGTAACAACAATTTATGGCTTATTAAGTCAATTTAGCACATTGAATTCTATTGACTAAACAAAACTGTCTAAGGAAAATCGTAAAGCTAGAGGTTCACACCATGCGTTCATGTTGATGGGCTGTGCATCCATCAAAAAAGTAGAATTGTATTGACAAGTAACACAGTTAAAGCGAAGAATGTTTTGAGGCATTGAACGCATGAAGTATGATTACTTTCTACTTTTGCATGCGTCTTGAAAAAAGGTCAAACGCATGGAACGGGTTGTGTGAAACTCTAGGTTTAGAATCGGTCATAAATACACATATGTCCACAGTAGTCCAAAGGACGTTTAACGCTTTATCTATACTAATATTATAAAGCTGAAAAGTCTGTATGTTTGTATGTATGAGTATCGACTTGTGACGATTTTTCTTTTAAAGTAAATGGCAAAACACTTTTTACGGCACGAACCATTCGCTCCCACGCACCACCAGCAGAAGGGTCAGCGGGAGTATTAAATACCCATTCTATGTCTCGTCGCGTACACTCATCAGCCAACTTTTTTTTCTTTTATTACAAAGTCTTCTTTGCTGGCTCCGACAAAATTGGCACGTCTATCGTTTCTTATTCTGATTGGCACACCTCTTCTATTCATAAAGTTCCTAATACATAATATTACAGCATCAGTTGATTAAGTCCCTTGCAATTTTGAGGTGTATTGCTCTGGTTGTCATACACGTAAAAAGTGACACCCATCTTTTCTCAGGACCCAGGTAGTCGATAATAATTTCAACGCTATTTTCCAATCGTATCCTCCAGTAACCCACAGCTGCGAATACCATTTTACTCGCGTCCACAAAAATATGTAGCTCAACTATTGTCGAGGGATCAGTAAACATCATACTATAAGATCTTCGTATCTTCATATGTGTAACATTTAAGTTCCCTGTACCAGTCGTGCCATATCTTGTATATTTTATCAGGGATTGGTGAACCCCAGTCTATGTTACAAAGTCATAGCCCTTGAAGGATAATCTAAGATATTATAATAATATTTGCCAAAAAACCAAATGGATCAAATATAGACATAACTAGGCTCAGTACTTCGCTTTTTGTGGGCTTTCGTTTGCCATTCAAAATAGCATGAGGAACTCTTGCAAATTTTAGTACAAAGTAAAATGAATCGTCCTTAGAGTCCCAAAAAAAGCCCCAGCACCTTTTCCGCCATTGATTCACTTATACTAAGATTCCTTGATTCTATTGCATCACTACAGTCTGACCCTTCTATATTATGATAAGACTCGGGTGAATTTGAAATAAAACTTCGCAGCTCGAAACCAGCCTGCTTGTGAATATAAACTACATCTTTGGATACGGCAATACCTTCTTCGACAGTATCAAAGCTATCTACATAGTCATCTACATAATGACATTCCACAATTGCTCTATAAGCTTTTTTATTATTCTCCTTATATAGCTTGGCATTTAAATTTTTAACATATTGTGCGGAACATGGTGAGCTGGCTGACCCAAATACCATTGCTCGCATTACATATATATCCGGCTGATTTTCACTACTACCTGATCTCCATAAAAATCGCTGGGCCGTTTGATCAGCTTCCCGAATAACTACACGGTATAACATTTCCCGTATGTCCCCACACACTAATATTTGTCGCTGACGAAACTTGAATTAAATGGAAAGTAGTGGCTTTCGTTGATACTTGCACGGACCCTTAAGTAATCTGTATTTAAATGATTCAACAAGTCGCCTCTTATTACCCTTGTTAGCATTAGTTACAACGAAATGTGGCAAATACCATGTACGGCCAGTTTCTACAGAGGCCTCTTAAGCGGATAATTTTCTGGCATATCCCTTGGTAATATATTCTCCAACTTTGTCTTCATACCATTTAGCTAAATCCTTATCCTTTCTCATCTTATTTTCCACACATTTCATATTTATCCTGTTTCCACAGAAGACCAGTCTCGTATTGCTGTCCTTTTTTAACTGTGGTGTCCCGCAGTATACTCTTGGCTCTTATGTCAATGTCAGAAACAACAGGGCTTACAGGCTTTATTCCAAAGCTTTCCAATGAGAAGTAATCAGAAAGTGTTTTTTTTACATCATCTATGCTTTTGAATTCGATTACAAACACATTGGGTTCTACGCCTTCTTTATTTGACCCAAATAGTATATTTCCCAAAGGTGTCTTGTGTACAGAAAAACTAACATCTTAATTTAAAATTGTGTGTGGGCGTACGAGTTTTACATGTGGTAGCTCAATCAACAACTTTGGCGAAATATCAAAATAATCATCAATGGCAACATTGTACAGTGCAGGAATTTTTTCTAAGCGCTCCGAGCTTTAAACTCTGTTTTGGTAGTCTTAAATGCTCTGTGGTTCGAACATTCTTTATGTGAAAACAGTCTTTTTTTAACGCTACCAATTTCCAATTCAATTTTCATTGACATCTCCCTTGACTGTTTTCCACCAATCCATTTGAGCGATAAATTAGTTTTTGGACCCTGCAGCCCTATTTGCTTTGCAATATCCTCCTCTAAAAGTGAAATATTCGATCCATCATCAATAAATGCCATTATATTAACACTATCTTTAGGTCCCTTTAAACGCACTGGTAAGTATTTAAATAGTGTATCTTTTTCCAAGCCGTTTTCTAAAATCGTTGTAACCGAAGCGCAATCGATTTCATTCTGTGTAGCTAAATTTTAACTATTACCACTTGTACATGTACCATCACTAACATTTGGTTTTGTTTGTTTATTAGTTTTGTTATTTTTTGTAATTTGAAATACTTTTATTTGTTCCTTCATGTAAGAAACAATTGTGGTATCTTGTGCACATGGATATTCCGCATTGAGATGAGTTGTGTCCAGCTTTAAAACAACTAAAGCACAAACGATTGTCCTTTACTATTTTCCATCTTTGCGCCGTAGAGACATTCTGAAATTCAGTGCATTGACTAAGGTAATGATTTTTGTGGCACGTTACGCATTTAACTTGGCTGCGATCATCGATAGTAATAGCAAATGACGGCTTGGTTTTATTTTCCTTATTTTTTGCAACTTCTTCGGTACTAAATTCTGTTTGAATTGCCAGAGATATGTATGTTGCGACGTTTTGTAGCCACCCGCTAAATTGTCGTACCGTTGGATATTCGCTTAAGTTAATTAGTGCAAATCTAATCCACTCCACAGCTTATCAAGTACAGTCGGATTAGAAAGATGGGGTGTTGCACCGGCATTCTCCAAAAATATCGTGAGATTTGAAATCATAGTAGAAAAATTTACTGTCTCGGAAATTTTTCTTTCAGAAATCGCTGGAAATGCTCTTAGCTTTGCAATCTGGCTACGAATCATAATATGGGGACGACCATAATTAAATTCAGGTGTGCTCATTACTTGGTGAACACATTCCGGCTTTTTGTAAGCAGGTCAAGTTTTCTAAATTTGTGTAATTGTAGTGTTGTGTCGTCTCCCTGTAAGAAACAAACATAGGCCATTGTTCCGGGTGTCCATTGAATTCGGGCAAGTCATAGAGCTTATGAAAGGCGCGCTGTGGAACAGATATTGGTTCAGATGAGGCTCCAGGGGTGTTCATAGCGTATGATGTAGATGGACTTGTCGATGGAAATGTTGCCGGCTGAGGTGAGTATGGCGAAAAATATGTTGATATATGAGGCCGTGTGTATGTAGGGTGAGTCGAGGATGGCATTCGTGTGGCGTGTAATGGTGGCGGTTGTGGCATATAATTATCTGAAATATTATATTAATTATGGTAAGTGGATGGCATACTTATCTTTGTATTCGTAGAAAAGAAGATTGACGATGTCGGTGGGGCTTGTGTTGGATGCGGCAAGTTCTTAGCGGTACTGGGTGGTGTTATGTGGAATGAAGCAGTTGTTGGCGGTATTGATGAGACAGAATTCTTTGTGAACGAATCCAATGATAATTTCAATATTCTTATCTCCTCTCTTAATTGGGCCACTTTGTTTATTGTTTGTTCGTTTTCATTGTCTGATGAATCTGCACCATCTAACCTTAATTCTGTTAGACTCAGCTTCAGTGGACACATTTTTTAATCTTTCACTTTGGCATGGCATTAAATTTAATTCGATAAGCAACCCAGCGGGAAAACTCAGAAGACCTTCTTACTTCAGGCCTTTTTAAAGGCCTGCTTAAAAGATTTTTTGATTCAATTACTATTCTTATCTAACTGCTAAAGAAGGCCTCATAGAAAGCCTCGGCTCTTTCGTATAAAAGATAAGATACACCTTCCGCACTCGCTTCTATGAGAAGGGAGTAGAAAGGGAGTAACATTTTTTGTATTGTTTTTTTTGCACAAGCAAAAGCAAAATCAAGTTTTTTTGGTCCCATTACCCTTCTTATGTACCTGCTGAAGAAGCGAGAGCGGAAGGCCAACGCCAAGGCAATGACAACGTGTGTAAAAAAGATATGAGTGCGGAATGGAGCAAGAAGGCCTTGTACATCCAAAAGAAGTGGTACAGAGGCCTTCTAGAAGGCCTCGCTACTCCTTCTTTTTCCCGCTGGGAAGTCACGCAATTATTAATTGTATGATAAAAAAAATTGTTGCGGCAGCAATTTAGGTATTACGGCTGTAACACTCAATCTTAGAATTATAATAAAACGAAAACAATTTACTTCCTTTCTGATTGTGTTTAGTGTTTTATTATCTAAAACGAATTTTAAATACATTACTTAATCTTAAAATAAATACATAGCCAAACCTAACTTACACAATTTCATTATTCTAAGGTCTTTTCCAGAATCATATATTTTCGAATCGTTGTTTAAAATTGTAGCAATGCTACCAACATATAAATTAACTTACGAATGTTCATACAAAAAACTAAAAGGATTTCCAGTGTAACCACTAGCTTTGTAAGTAATGGAAATACGGTAACAGTGAAAAATAAATTAAAAAAAACGATAACACTTAATAGCCTTTTCACACTTGTCAACATTTAACATCAATTTGCGAAGATGTTGGAATTTTCCCATAAGAAATACATAGGGCTAAAAATGAAAATTTTTCAACATCTTTACAGAATGTTACTATCTCATTTTGTTCCCTTTTACATTTTTCGATTCTTTTAGTGTCATCACTAGAAAAGTGGCAATAAATTCTATTAATATTGTGGCATCACTGACAAAATGGAAGTTGCTTTGAAAGCAGCGTTACCATTTCTCAAGTTTTTCCTTGTTTGCAAGCCTTATTTTGCTTAATATTGCTAAAATTATTAAACAAAATGAATTAGCAACACATTTTGGCGTTATTTTTTCAAATGTTGGCACTTTTGTAGAAAAAAAGTATTTAAAAAAATAAAAGTTTTTTTTTCAGAAATGGTGACATTTTTTATTGATAGTAGATGTTAGATGTTTCAAGTGTGAATGCGTATTTCACATTTTCAACATCTTCCATGCGTTCCTCCGAAATGTATTCAAGTAAAGAGTGACTAAGTCTTAATTCGAAATTTAGTATTACCAAACATAAACTTAAACATACGAACATACAGTTATTTTCAAATAAAATTAATAAATTAAATAGATTAATGAAGTTCTTTGCAACACTGTAAAAACCATTCCTATTAAAAAATAAGTGTTCGTTATCGGTAGGTTTTTGAAGCCCTATGTGGGTGCCATCTATGCAGAAAACAACTGAATGTAGAGAAAGGTTAAATAAAAAGATATATTCACTCTTAAGCACAAACCTCCAGGGATCTTGAATTTCCTCATAAAATTTTCCATACATTCATTAGATTGCTCCGGGTCAAAGTTTATAAGACTTGGACATAGTTTTTTCTCCATTTCTTCGGCCACTTTTGTCACTATTTTGCATAATAAACCATTTTCTTCCTCTTCCTCTGACTCCGACGAAGATAAATATGGAAGCATAAATATTTGTTGATCCATTCTCTATAATATACAAACTTTTATTTAAAAATTTACATAAAATCTTTTACAATTAGTATGAAAACTCGATTCGATATATATCGAATGACATCATGAGGCAACTTGATATGTATCGAGTTTTATTTTTGCTCAATAGTTCATTCGATATCGAAAGCGGTACTTACACCCCAGTTTATAACAATTTTACCAAATTTTTTGAGGATATTTCCAATATTAATTTTAAGGGCCGATGTTGAATGTGAACCACACCTAATCATCAAGTTTTTTTTCTGCATTTCATTTGACATTTCTCAATTTCAGACTAACTAATTTGAACCATAAACTTTATGGTCATATCTAGCTCGAGATATAATCTGTCAAGTGGAAAAAGGTCGAAAAAATGAGAAAATGACCATATCTCAAAAACTGTTCCATAAAAAAAAAATTAACCTTGATTTTTGAATTCAGCGGAAGAAAATACATAAGAAAAATCACATCTCATCAAATGTACATGAAAAAAATTTCATTTTGTAAACTAGTGTTTTTAATTATTTTCAATTGTGATTATTATTTTAAAATGTTTGTATATATTTTTTTTTCATTTGACTTCATGGCATGCTTGTTTTAATTATTTTGCTTTTATTTGTGTTTTACGTGTGCCTCTATGCAATTTTTTGGTTGATATCTGCATGAGATTTAAACCAATTTGTAGTCATTTGAAAAATAGTTAATTTATAGTTATTGTTTTTTTGTAACTGACTATTTAATTTACTACAGGGTTGTATATCGTAAAGGCACAGTGTTGCGTTTTCGCATTACAGATATATCAATCATAAAAATAGTCGCAAATGTCGAGGATGATATATTTTTCACTAGAAATAACAATGTTAGTATATTAGCTACCTCCGCCAAAAGTTTGAGATTGCAATGTTAAATATTACTTTATTTTTTTAAACAATTTCCAAAAGTACCAAAAAAAGGAAACATTTAAATAAAAAAACTTAACAGCCAATTCCACGATGTCACACGTTAACGCTCGCATTACATTTAAAACAAAAACAATTTCTAAAATTTGTATGATACAAATCCAAAAACCGATCTTTTAGATATTAAGTTAAGTTTTATATCGCAGTGCTTTATTACAATATCACGTAGTCACAAAATGCCTGAGGGGAAGTTTAAGTGAACGTTGCAAAAACGCAACGCAGGGCCGTAATGGGTTTATTCTGCTATAGTAGAATTCAATGATTATATTCGCAAGTTGCGTAAGATATTTTTCGAAGATATTTTTCAAAGAAACTGTGTAGTTTAAAATATTTTTTATAAAAAAGGCGATATTTTTAGAGGGATTAAACCTTTTATTGCTCTTTTCTATTGTCTTTATATAACAACTAGTTGAACGCCCCGGCTTCGCCCGGAAGCTATTTAATTATGAGAAGTAAAAAGGAGGCAGTATGTTAAAAAGTTAGTTGTGCGAGTTTCTCCTTAAATTTTCTCATATTTATAAAAATGAGAAGTAAAACGGAGGCAGTGTGTTTAGTTCTTCGCGTTTCTCCTATTAAGAAAAATTAGAAGTAAAAGGGGCAGTGAAATTTAGTTCTTCCACTTCCTCCTAAAATTGTCCCATATTTACAAAAATGAGAAGTGAAACGGATGCAAACTATTAAATTTTTAACGCTTTCTATTAAATCGGCTTATACATAGAAAATATGAGAAGTGCGTAGAAAATTATTTAAAAAAATTTATTTTTTTACACACCATCCCCTGAAAGTTTCGAATCGAATAAAAAAAATCAAATCGGCTCCAGCCGTTCTCACGTGATGCGATTACATACATGCACTGTTTCCTTTTTATATACATATTTAAAAGAATGCATGAAGTGTTAAAATTATCTGTGTTTTTTTTTTGCTTTCGCGTACATATTACCCCATACAAATTTGACATTGACAAATGACATTTCTAACTCCGATAATTGTTAGGTGTTATCAAAATGTTGTGAATGTCATTATCAGATTGTACAGAAATTATAAAAAGTGCTGCCAAGTTTAGTATGATAGTTTTTTTCCTATTCCTTTTTCTAAACGTTAATTTTAAAATTTTGCTTATAACTTTAACACAAATTTTTTTATGTAGGCGTGGTCGAGAAGTAGGCGTGGCCGATAAAACCTATCTCGAGTCCACCCTGAAGGACCATTCTTAAAATTGGTAAAAACTTTTTAAAATCGAATGAGTAGTTTCATAGGTTTTTTAAATTTTACATTTTTTGCGAAAAGTGGGCGGAGAAATGGGCGTGTTCAATAAAACCCAACACATTTCCACCCTGAAGGATCGTTCCAAGTATAAATTGGTGAAAACATTTTTAAAATCGGATTAGTGGTTTTGGAGATTTTTGAATTTTACGTTTTTTGTAAAAAAGTGGGCGTAGAAGTGGGCGTGGTCGATGAAACCTAGCCTATGTCCATCCTGGAGGAACACTTTAAACATTGCTGAAAACATTTTGGAAATCGGATGAGTAGTTCCGGAGATTACTTTCTACAAACAAACAAACAAAAAAACAAACATTACCTCTTTATAATATTAGTATAGATGTAATCGAATTATGTTTTATTAATATTTAAAAAAAAAACCAAGACAAAATGCATGAGTAAATAATTCAACATACATCTTAAGTCCTGTTAAGCGTCAATGATTGATGGAATTTTTTTCGGAAAATTGTATTTTACACGTATTTTCTTAATAAAATTTCAACAATTCGATAATAATGAAAAGAACAATTTTACTTGATTCATTTCATCAGCATTCCGTCAATACATTTTTTGTATACATAACATTGCGAAATTCAAGCATGACAGCCAGTATTTTACTTTTTTCGCTTTTGGTTTCCATGTTCAAGGATTACACAGGCCTGCAAAATTTGAAAAAAGAGATACGTTGAATTCGAATCTGTGTACTCAGAATCATTTTAGGTTTTCGAGACATCTTGGCTTTAAATTAAAAAAAAAAACTGTTTTTCGCCATATTTAAAACGGTGATACTCTGGTCTCTATGGGATAAAAATTTGTTTGTCTGTGTTATTACTCAGCAGCGTTTCTATAAGAGAAAATAAATATGAATGTAGAGCCGGTCAAGGCCGGCCATTTGATACGCTACTCAAATTCTTAATATTAACAATAAAATTCTTGGTAGTGGATCTACGAGCTATTACAGACCACGTGGTAATAAGATATTTGTAATATCAACACATTACCAAATTACTAAACCTTCACAATCCGTGCATTCCGCCTCAAATTTATGTTAGTTTTTGTCAATTTTTTTAGGGAGGTTGTTCCACATTCGCGTGCAAACTTTTTTCCTATGAATGCTGGAATTCAATCCCAAACAGCCTAAGAGAACTAGAAAAATATTTGACACCCAAATGGCTACATCGACTAAGAATTACTGAAGGCGTCGAATATATATACTTTGTGGGATCTTATACCGTGTTCAGATATACCATTTTAATTGAGTCAATATTCGGTTTATTGACATAATTTTCTTTCTGTTCACATATGTACACAATTTAGCTAACTCAATTCATATTACTACTACATACAACATTCAACGTAAACAAAAATGTACATGTATAAGCAAAATGTTAACAACTTTTGACATTTTTAAGGAATAAGCATCTGGATTTTGCGCAGACCTAATGGATACCCCTTTGTTTAGTAAGTTGTGTTTTGCTCATTAAACACACTTGTGACAGATTCTCATTTTAATTTTACTCAATATTTATAACATTTTATTATTAATTGAGCAATAACTAAATTGCAATTTTATATGAAAAATTAAGCTCAATAATGTCATTTATTGCGTTAAACTCAATTAAGGTGCATATCTGAACACGGTATTAGATGAATATTAAAAAACTTAGTGTACCTTCATACACCACTGCTGATTCGGGGAATAAAACCGTAAAAAATATGTTATTAAATATGGTAAATTTAATTTCTCCTTCATGCTGATTTTGTTAAACGGTGAAAGTGTTTCAGAATTCCTACTTCATAATGATGAGCTTTTCAACCTTTAGTTTTTCGGTGTAGGGTGAAACTAACAAAATTCATACGGTGAACAAAAGAAATAACGAACCAGTCAGCAATTTTATGTTATTTCTTCATTAAGTGATGATTTTTATTTTTTACGAAGGCCATTCTTGCTCCTCCTCTGTGGATGTGCGGATGAAATCGAACTAAAATTTTTTACATTTAAGCCCACTTGTGGAATACACAGACATAGAATTTGATGTTTAAAATTAAGATTGACGTTCAAGATTAATAGCGTTTCAAAAAATAATCGCACACTTTACATGCGTGTGTTTGTGGGTTATTTGTAAAATATTTTTGCAAACTTTTAACACACAAACGTGTGTCTGTAAGTATTTAAATATATTTTAAAACATTTGTTTATTTAGCTGTTCTAAATATTTCAAGAATTATAACGATAAAGAGATGGGATGAAACGGAAGTAATAATTTCCTATTTTTAATCGAAAATTTTCGACAAGTAAAACAACATGTTTAGGACAATAATCTCAACAACATCTACTTAAATGCAATTACTATAATTAGAATTACTATAATATATATAATAATGAATTATCACAGTAATTTCCGGGAATAAAAAATTTAACAAGATTTTGTTAATCGTGCTTAATTCCCAATTTTTATTCGTGATAAAAACACTGAACTTTATTGTGCGCATTTCACTACTTACAACTACAATTAATATTGAAAGAATTCCAACCAATTGTAGTAGGGAATGTAAGAAAAGCTAAACTCACTGTTTATTGTTGTTGTTTTAGTTAAAGTTTTGACATGGCTACAAGTAAGACTTTTGCTTATAAGTAATTCTTATTCGCTTAACAATTTTTACTTGTTTAATATCTTTGGTTTTTCTAAAATCTTTGGATGAAGTTTTCTGACGATCTGGCCTAAACAACCATAAATTTCAGTGTTTTTATCAAGAATAAAAATTGGGAATTAAGCACGACTAACAAAATCTTGTTATAATAATGAATCTTAAATGCATAATATTATTGACGACTAGGGTTTTTTTCCCGGGATTTCCTGTCCCGGGAATTCCCGGGAATTTCAATTATTTTATTTCCCGTTTTCCCGGGATTTTTCTTGCGGGATCCCGGGAAATAAAAAGATCCTCATAATTTCAGAAAATAGCTATTTATACTTTAAGATTTAATTTCCTATTCTCTAAAAATTAGCATCTGTGGATGGGTTGTGGATTAGATCAATTGCAAGAAGTGAGTACATGTATTTAAATCAATGTCTCCTGATGCAATAAATCTACTAAAAGCATAATGGGCAGTGCAACAGTTGATAATTATTACATTTAGTGAAGTGAAGAGTTAACAAAGTACATTAATTCAAAATAAGATGCAGGCAGTACAGTTTCATTGTCCATTAACAAGTCTTAAAAATAGGAGATACCTAAACATATCGCTTCTTTATTGCAACTTAGTCATATCTACAAAAACAAACGATCTTGGCAAAATGCGATTAAAGTTTTCAAAATGTACCGATTTAAAGATATATTTTGCTATAACTTCGGTTCAGTTTGAGATATAATACGAGAAGGTATGAAGGAAAACTTTGCTAAAGTTACTTAACATTTTGAGATATGACTATGATGCAATGAAGGAGCGATATGTTTATTAGGTGATAAACACAAATTTTCAATTTTCAGATTTTTTATATACCCGTGAAGTGCGGGCAAACCGAAATAAAATATCATTTTGGAAACTCGTGTAAGATACTACAACATATGTATGTTGATTAAGCAAAGAGAGTAGTCGTGTTTTCTAAAGCTCCGCATTCAAAGTGATTTTTTAATTGAAATAAAAGACAATTAAATGAAAATAAGTCAAATTGCTCATAAAATAACATTTGTGAAAGTGATACATAAAATAAACTCAAAGACAATTGTGACAATAGTCTATAAAACACAAATTAAATATCTTAACTCTTGGTAGAATAAAATAAAAACATAAAAAGTATTAAAATAAAAGTGAGAGAAAATCAGCTGTGTGTGGAGACCTGTAATTCCTTTTACTTATTACCATATCGTTAAAACGAATATTTTTTTTTTTTTTTGCAATCGCCTTAAAGTAGGCAATAGTTGTTATTTATATATTTATCGTTAACTTATTTAGTACAATTACCATGCCAATAACTAATGAACCAGCTGCAAAACGTAAGTCCGATGTGCTGTCACCAGACGGCGCTGGAGAAGTGGGCCAAATGGCAATCAAAGACCTTATGTTATTTATGTCAAACTTAATGGATGAAAAAATGTTAAATTTGCCAACGAAACAAGATATTGAAGATATAAAAACAAATGTTAACGGTCTTTCTAACAAAATTGAAGTACTTCAGAGCGAAAATAGTGCCTTAAAAGATGAAGTTGAGAAGTTAAAAGAGAAAATCGAAAAGGATCATCAACAAATTACTTATCTACAAGAATATACAAAAAGAAATAGTGTTATGCTTTAAACACATTCGAGACAGCAAGCTACCGACTTCAATATGTCAAAACTAGAATACATGTGTGCATATGGAAATGATTATTTTCACGACGACACGGATACATGGCTTCAGGTTGTTGTCTGTGCTTATTTTGTCGTTGTAGTCAAATTAAACTAATTTCTATTTTTGTCCACTACAAAACAGAAAAAGTGCTGCTAATATAAAAAAATATTTAAAAAATAAGTGCTTAAAATTTATTTTCTTTTTTTTTGTTTAACAGAAAAGAATCGGCTTGAAACAAGAATATTAACTCGTCTCAACACCAAATTGTTATTTATATAATTTTTTTATATCTTTGAAAGAAGTTCTATAGGAAGATGTTTTTCGCGCCAACGCTTCTAGTTCAGGAGTTATAGGTCGTACAAGTTTCAAAATACTTTATCCATATCTCTTTAGGTATAAAATGAATCTATAAAATATGGGAATCATTGGAAAATTCTTTAAAGTGTGTTCCACATGGCGTTTATGGCACAACGATTAACCAATTAAGAGCCAATTTTATATATTTATACTCCGTGGCTGACTTTTTTTTTACAAAATTGGCTTTATCTTTAAATCATGTCGATATAACAATAATTATTTAACCCTAAGATATTTGCTTAATAAAGTTTTTCCGAATTGCGGTTTTTCGGCGTTGCAGAACACTTATTATTTATGTACATATTACAATAATTCAATCAGCCCAATCATGAATAAAAATTCCCCGGGAGTTTTTTCCTTTTTCCTACTTTTACAATTGAATTAACATAGGAAAAATGAGAGAAGGGAAAAAACTCCCGGGAAATTTTCATTCATAATTGGGATGAATATGTAAGAAGTACATAAATTATTACCAGATATATATTTTTAATCAAACTTATAATAAATTGACTAATTTTCCAAAATAAAATTTTTTAAAGTTTAATAAATTTTAAATTTTATATGATGAAGTTACTAATAATATGGTATATAAAAGATTAAGTGTTCTTCCCTAAAGATATTATGTTTTAATAAATATGTATATTGACAAAATTTTAAGTTTTGTAGAAAAATCTTTCAAGAAATATTTATTTTTGAAATTGGTCCTTAACGGGCTAATAAATCGGAATTTTTTAAAGATCAAGTGAAAGCCATTTCGAAGTAGTTTCTAATAATACCACTACTTCTTAGATCCAGTTTTTACCTAAAAAGTTATTGATAAAGGGTACGTTCGTAAATGCAGTTGTTGGGTATCACTTGCGCAGAAAGAAGTAAAGTTTAATGTTCGTAAAAGCATCACTTGTAAGAAACTTGGCATCACTCTCATATGTCAAAGTTTTTATGCAGTAATGCCTTTGGCAATTATTGCTTCAGTTAATTTTCTGAAGCAATAACTTTTGACAAAAAAGAAAAAAAAGCATTTTTATTATTATTTAATGTTTGCTTATTAAACTTTTGAAATTTCAAAAATTCAAACTTTGCACAGCTGTTGTGCAAAGTATCAGCAACACAACTGCAACTGGTAATCACGCATCAGCAACAACATTTTGCATCACTGCAGCAGTGATACATAGTTTTTATGCATTTACGTACGCACCCAAAGTGTTCTGAAACGTTTACGAACTATACCACGTATGTTGAAGGAACAAATTTTCTTATTTTAAAAGCATTTTATATGTATTTTTTGTTAAATCTGCCGTTAAAATTATATTGTTTATTAGTTACAAAAACAACAAAATTAAAATATTTTAATTTTTTTAAATAAATTCATTTGTTGATAATCTTAAATTAAGTTTGAATAAAGGCCCAACCATAATGTGCTTAAGTTGGCTTAAGCAAATGTACGAATATATGTTAATCATATGAGGCAAACCATATTGAACTTAAGGAAACTTTTTGTTAAATTTTTTGAAACTGTCATTTGCTTAAGCAAAGTGCGAAACTGATCGCAAATTCCGTACAGAATCAAATTTTTGTTGATTTTATTATTGTTTTTTTAAATACATTTGAGAGACTTTTTGGTAATTTTTGACAGTAGGTTAAGCAAGGCTATGCATATTATGGTTGGGCCTTAAAGAGTCTGCAATTATGCATGTTTTTCCATTTTATAAAAGAAAAAAAAAATGATAGTGGCACCACTGAAATATAAAGACATAGTAAACAAAAACAGCTGTTGGTATTTTTTCAATTGTAGCTGCCGTCTTCAACATAATTCAGTAGCTAACTACACGACTAAAATTTCAGGCAGCAGCATTTGTAGTATTGTGTTCGTGTAGCCTGCTGTGGTGAATGTGTTTAATGCATTATATTTAAAAACATTAGTATTGAAACAACGTTGGAAGCTGCAGTACAAAAATGCTGTAATGAAAATCTCAAGCTTACGAAACAAATAAGTATAGTATCTACTAGAAAAATTTATGAAAATGAGGGTAAAGCTGGTGTTATAGCGGAGTTGCACTCTAACCAAATGGTTCAAGAAGTTTTTAGACATGCAAAAATTTATCTGGTTCAAATATTTTTCTGGAACGTGATCTCACTAATGAAAAACAACTCGATAAACGAATTATGCTACAGTTGAAGAAAAATATTAAAGAAGTAAGTTCAAAGCATAAGGTTGCGGTAGTAAATGAGAAATTAAGAATAAATAAGAAGTGGCTTTCATGGAACCGAGAAAAACATCTGGTATGCGGAAAACAGACAGGAAAAAATGCTCTACAAGATCTCTATGGTGACGCTGCAAGTTCTATTAATACTAATTATTCTGAATTGTTGGCAACAATAGACTCAAAAAACTAATAGAAAACTATAATAAAGTTAATAAAATTGTAAAATCTAAAAATACTTGTAATAAAACTAAATATAATTGGGGGATTCACAAGGTGTCATAAAATCATATGTCTTAAAATAATAACATGAAAATATACGACTGTTGTGAATAACCCCTCATAATTTAGTGTGCTATTTTGAATTTAAGTCAGCTGCTTTAAAACAAATATAAAAAAAATCAATATTTACCTAAAATCAAAATGTTTTTTAATTCTTAAGCTAAGATCCCATTATCGGCTCAAATAGCACAATCTATGACGATTTTTATCGTGCTATATCGGCGCACATTTAAAAATTTTGGACAATTTATTTTTGGGTGGTCCCATTATCGTCGCACATTGTGCCGTTTTTTTTCGGTTCATATCGGCCAAAACTCAAATGCGACAATAATCGGCACAATAAGGTCACACTATCGTGCAATTTAGGAAAATTAAATCATATGTTTTTGTTTATTTGCTTGTTGGCAGACATAATTTTACTTTAGAAATTCGCAAAATTCTCCATTATGTTTCCTTACAATTTTAAATAATATATTAATATAAAATAAAAAATGTATTCAATTTTATTTAAACTTACTGCACTTGTTCTTTTTTTGTACTTGTTGTTTTGTAAATAGATGTTTACAAACCAGGGATGGCAACATCGATACAACTGCAATGTTTTGGTTAAAGCGAATTGTTTGTTTTTTCATTTAACAGTACAAATGTGCTATTTAACCTTTTAATACATAAATAATAGATAAAACAAATGTAATTTTGGTACAATTAAGCTCAAAAAGTAAAATTTTAGTAGCCAGTTGGTGCAATTTAAAAATTTCGTTTTGCCATCCCTTGTATCGGCGCTGATTGGCGACTGTGATCGGCGCACAAGTGGCCGATAAAAATCGGTACATATTAAACAATTTGATTGCTCCACATTGTGCAAAAGAGTGTTCACATTATCGGCGCATCAAGGTTAATTTTGATTGTCCACAGTCAGCACAATTTCGGGACAGATTGTCGCATATTAAAAAATTTTGACCGTTCATACTATCGGCACATGAAATACGACAAAAATTGGTACATTGCGCCGATAGTGGGATCTAAGCTTTATACATAAATTAATAAATAAAATTAGATCTTTCCTGACTATTTTCCATTTTTTAGACGCAAGCCACAACTATTTTATTTTCTTTGTTTACCAAACATCAGAGTCCTAGGCCGATCCAATTTGACGCCGCAAGTGTTTTGTTGCAAGAAATGCTAGCCGCAGGTTAAATTCTGATGTTAGCTGTATAAAACTATACAATCAACGGCGACGGCTACAAAATCATAGCCGCTCGGCACAGTTGCTCGGCGCAGGTTCCTGCTGATTAATTACGACAGCACAATAAACATAGCAAGCAAAGTTTTATTAATTTAAGACACTTTTTGTTTACAAAGCAACAACAATATTTTTAAACCATTGTAAAATGTTAGAACATTATGACAATACAACATGATAGCACACCTTGTGAATACCCCAAATGTATCTGATTTGTCTTTAAAAGTAATTTCTTATAATGTTCATGGGCTAGAAAATAAAATTTTAAATACTGATTTTTTTAAATATATAAAATCTAGTGATATTTTTATAAATATTACTGGAAACGCATATTTCAGAAGAAAAGGTTGAAAGATTCAAAAGATTTTTGTCGGGCTTTGATACCAGCTGGAAACCAGCAGTAAGAAACAATAGATTTGGAAGGGCAAGTGGTGGATGTGTGTATGGTGTTCGAAGAGATCTCATAACACAAAGCATAAATTGGCGATTCAGATCAGAAGGAGAAATAGATATAATTGAACTAAAAAGTCAAGGTACAGAGCTAAATATTATATTAAGGGGAGCAACACGGCAAGATGACTTTAATGCAGTAAAGCTATTTTTTACAAATGAATCTCTAATAAATCCAATAATAATCGGAGACTTAAATATTAGAATTGGCAATGCGCAACAGTATCTAGATGATTTTATAAGATCATC
This sequence comes from Pollenia griseotomentosa, assembly GCA_963931875.1. Taxonomy (NCBI): domain Eukaryota; kingdom Metazoa; phylum Arthropoda; class Insecta; order Diptera; family Polleniidae; genus Pollenia; species Pollenia griseotomentosa. Next base: position 147,910,225 of record OZ007563.1, read on the forward strand.
TTGTAAGGCTTGTTTACCGGTTAGAAATTCAAAGGATTCTATTATCAATAGTAAAGGGAGACAATTTATTGAACTGTGTAATGATTTTGGATTGCATATTGCTAACGGATGTACTTTTGGAGATGAATTAGGTAACTTTACTTTTATAAGTGGTGTGGGAGAAGCTGTTAATGATATATGTGCAGTATCGCATGAAATTATTAAAAATATTGAAAGTTTTAAAGTAGATGACAGAACGTGCTCTGACCATATGCCTATTTTTTAAAGCTTAGCGTAGAAACCCAAAGTAACCCGAATAATGCAATGAAATTACTACCGAAGCTCAAATGGGATGTAAATAAAGCTGAAATATATAAAGAAAAACTGAATCAGAAACTTGATATAAAAAGCAGATTCAACAGGAACTAGAATTGAAAGATCTAATCGAAGTTATAGAGTTAGCAAACCCATCCACGCATAAATTTTCAAAAATATTAGAAGCGAAGAATAAGTGGTTTAATTACCAATGTCATAATGCGCGAGAAAAGTCCTTTAAGGCCCTCAAGAAATATAGACAGAATTCAACTTCTGAAAATAAACAAAATTATCTCGAAGCTAACAGCAAATTTAAACACATTTGTAAAACAAGTAAAACATCTTACCTTAAAATTTTAGAATCACGAATAAGCTTGGTTAATAACAGTAAAGAATGGTGGAATATCTTTAAAGAAATAAAAGAAATAAATATACAAGAGAGCCCAAATATTCGAGCTAGTGATTTTAAATCATACTTTTGTGAGTTGTTAAATCCGCCTCAAAGTTCAAATGACATAATTTATGCTCCTATGTATTATTCAGATGATGATTTAGACTGCCTTATAACACCAATAGAAATCAAACATGTTCTCCAAAAAACTAAATATAACAAAGCTCCTGGTGAAGATAGGGTGCCATACGAGTTCTTTAAAAATGCCACAAACGAGTTTTTAGAAGAAATGGCGAAAACTTATAGCATTATATTTGAAAACGCAAAGTTAGACGACAAGTTCATAACCAGTATTATATTTCCAATCTTTAAAAAGGGTGACAAGGAATTAACTTGTAACTATCGCGGAATTTCTTTTATGAATTCGATATCAAAGATAATGATGGGAGTCTTAAACAATCGAATAAACCAATGGCTTGAAAGGCATATCATTATAACTGAGTTTCAGGCTGGATTTCGTAGAGGATACTCAACCTCAGATAATATTTATAACCTAGCTTCAATTGCACATATAAAAAACAGTGAAAAACGCAAACTTTATGCATTCTTCGTAGATTTTAAGGCTGCATTCGATAAAGTTTCAAGAAAGTCTCTTATATATAAACTACATAATATTGGTATTTCTACAAAAATGGTTAACATGATAGACAGCATATACAGTAAAACAAATTTCTCAGTATGGACTGGGGTCGAGCTTTCTGAAAAGTTTGATACCGTATTGGGTGTAAAACAAGGATGCCTTTTATCACCTACACTTTTCTCAATCTATCTTAATGATTTACACGATTATCTAGGAGGAGGAGTAAACGTAGAAAATCTTAATATCAGACTATTATTGTATGCCGATGACATAGTTATTCTGGCGGATGATATTTAAACTATGGAGGAAATGATTGGTAATCTAGAAAAATATTGTAATTTATGAAACTTGGAGGTAAATATAAACAAATCGGAAATGGTTATATTTCGAAATGGTGAAAGATTGTCTCGGCGTGAAAATTTTGTATTCAATGGCTTACCAATAAAAATTACAGCCGATTACACATATTTGGGAGTAACACTAACACCAAAAATGTCTTTTATCAAGCATTTAGAAAGAAGAAACGCATCTGCTAAGAACAATATAAATGCGATATGGAATAATTTTTTAGGAAAAAATTAAATATCGATTAAAGCCAAGTGGAACATTTACCTATCTGTGTGTAGAGCAATTCAAACATATGGTGCTCAGGTATGGGGATTCACACTTTTTGACGAAGTTGACAAGTTGCAAAGATTTTTCCTCAAAAAGGTTTTAAAACTACCTTCGTTTACGCCAACATACATCTTAATGCTAGAAACCGGCATAGAAAATAGTCATATTTATACTTTGGATCTACACCTAAATTACCTTATTAAAACTCTTTTTCACTACAACAATCAACGCCTTCCAAACTTTTTTACAAGAATACTAATAGAGAAACAACTTTTTTGGTTTAAAAGTATTAATAAGCTTTGCAGTGACTTGAATGTAACTCAAATTGCAGATTGTGTCACTAGAGAAGATTGGATGTATATGAGAGATGAAATTTTAACTAAATTGAAACTGAAAGAACATACTTTATTATTAAAGAAGGCATCTGAAACAAATCGGTTCTATAAACATCTAAATTATAACAGCAAACAACTTTACTTTGAATGTATCCCCAATGTTAACGTAATAAGCATGGTATTTAAAGCAAGGTGCGATCTAATTGAACTTAATGCCACCCGCTTTTGTCAAAATCTGCCCAAAACATGTTCGTTATGCAATCTTAATGAATCTGAAACTCTCTATCATTTCTTAGCCAAATGCCCAATTCTTAGAAATATTAGATTTCAATGTTTCAAAAAATTTGTTTTATCTGAAAATGAATTAATTAATTTATTAAACAATGTCAGTATAACTTTTAGAGAACTAAATCGTTACATTATAAATTCTTTAGATTGTAGAAAGGAGCTTATAATGGAATTCAATTATTAATAAACAAAATCACTATATTATTGTATTAAACTGTAAATTTTTAGTAAAACTCTCGACTGACGACAATACGTCATAGTCGTAAGTTCTTTTTCATATTAATTACAAAATTATAGTACTTATTGTATTTTTTGTTTTTTTGAAAAAAATAAAGAACAACTAACTAACTAACTAACTACTACAACATACAACTTGAAAAACACATTGTCCTAAAGATTACAAATGGACCTATTGAAATGAAAAGGTTTGTAAGAAGCAGTCCGGTTGATGCTATTTTTGCATCAACTTTGACATACATTTGACTGATATAGACGTTGTTTATAAAAAAGATTGTGAATCCGAAGCATGCTACAACGGTGCACTTTTAACTATTTGTCCAACCTCGGTAAAAAATTAACGAAGTTTTTCGAAAACATGATAATTAGTAAATTAAATCTAGAATATATTTTTTGACGACTTACTAAGCGCTTTGAGTGTGTCAGAAAGTTATTTCCTAAGCCGTTAAAAAATGTTATATATTTCTTTAAAATATTTTATCAATTTTATTTATTAACTTTTTGATCAAATATCTTGAGTACCTTAATTTTTATTTTGTTTTTATTATTGTTTTATGAATTAATTTTTTAGTATTGAACCATTTCTTTTACTTTCTTTGTAAACAAGTTCCCTTACGTTATTTTATAAAAGTTTTTTTCATTAATTAATAACAAAATTTACTTTGTATTATTTATATGAGCGGGATCCCGGGAAATTTAAAAAATTTCCCGCTTTCCCGGGAATCGAAAAAGTCCGGGAAAAAAACTCTATTGACGACACGTTTATGGAAACATTTAATTATTTTTAAAAATTGTTTTGCCTATTAAAAATGGTGATTTAAAATAGCCCCCGTACAAGCTTCTTTCGGGAGTAGAGTCTTTGTGCTCATAAGCCATCTTATTATGTTAGTATTAACATTAAATTTGGTCCAAGCAGATTTGATTGCAATCTAAATCATTTTACCAAATTTCATCGGAATCGGTCCATATATGAACAAAGCTCTACACAAATACTTCTCCCGAAAATAGTTTTTTTATTGACATAACTTTCTTATAAACGTTGGTATTGACATACAAATTTCCGATAATAACTTTTACAAAAGCCAATAGCTATGACAAAATATTGTGTATTGGTAGGTCCAAAATTTATCATAGATCCCATATGAAACCCAATCCTGAAATCATTTAAAGGCAAACAAATCTTCAGATGAAGATATCTGATGTTTGTTTTTACTTTTAGCAATTTTATAAATTTATATAAGAATATAAAAATTATTATCTTAAAAGAAAAAACGGCAAGATATTTTTATGGCTAAAAAAGTTAAAAAAATGGCTTATAAAAATTACTAATGGCTAAACTCATTTCTTAGCGGTTAAACAAGGTGAGAACTGGCTAAATCCAGCCACGAAATGGTTAAATTGGCAACACTGTCGCAAACTTACATAAACTGACGTTCGCCAAGATAGCAACGATTAATAGCAACGCCGGAAATAAAACCTAGGGGAATTTAAGGGCTTAAAAGTAAACATTTTTGGGAATCTAGTGGCAATGAAAGTTAGCAACGATTTTGAAAAGAAAATTTATCATCGATTTGAATAAAATACTCCTAGCCATTTCAGAGAAAAGTGGGTTTATCCAAAATGGTCAGTAAAAATCGTTGCTGATTTATTCCATCCAAACTAGGCAGTGTCAGGGCATAGACTCAATGAAATATGGAAAAAGACCACTTAAAGATTAAAAAAAATCTTTTTTTAAAAAGATCGTCGGAGCCGTTCCAGAGAAAAGTGGTTTCATCCAAAATGGTCAGTAAAAATCGTTGCTGATTTATTCCATCCAAACTAGGCAGTGTCAGGGCATAGACTCAATGAAATATGGAATAATACCACTTAAAGATTAAAAAAAATCTATTTTTAAAAAGATCGTCAGAGCTGTTCCAGAGAAAAGTGGGTTCATACAAAATGGTCAGTAAAAATCGTTGATGATTTATTCCATCCAAACTAGGCAGTGCCAGGGCATAGACTCAATGAAATATGGAAAAATACCACTTAAAGATTAAAAAAATCTATTTTAAAAAAGATCGTCGGAGCCGTTCCAGAGAAAAGTGGGTTCATACAAAATGGTTAGTAAAACTTGGATTTCATTTTGAAGGTGTTAAAAGGCAACGTCAAGGAAAAAACGCAAAAAAAAAACAAATTCGCCGTATATATAATACCATATTTAAGAAGTAAGAGTGCTATATTCAGCTATGCCGAATCTTATATACCCTTCACCATGGTTTGGAAAGAACAGAAGAAGATATGTACATGTATATTTATATTATATATATCATTTAGTTTTATTTAATTATTTGCACATGTTTGCGTGGTATTAAATACTTATATTTAAAGTTTAATTAATATATAGCTAGTTTAGTTTTGATCGAATTTCAGTATTTGGTCATAACTCGGCCATTTTGTAACCGATGTGACACATTTTTACACCGACATCTTAAAAAATAAAATTATTATTTACTTTGGGGATAAAACTTGGAGTCGAGAAGTTCTATGGTTCCTGAAAATAGGTATTTAAAAAAAAACTATATTTTTGACATTACGTTTTTTTACCGATTTTCCGAGTTTTTCAGAAAATATGTTCTTCTAAAGATTTCCGATATTTTGATATCTTAAACGTATGAATAGGTCATATTACAGCTCCAAAATTTAGTTTTTATAAAAATGTAATGTCCTTTTTTTGAGTATTTTGCTCATAACTTAACCATTTTTAACCTATTTGACAGATTTATATACCAACGTGCTTAATAATAATATTACCATTACCATTACCAATTTTTATCGAATTTTTCCCAATCCTTATAGTTTAAGGAAAATTTAATAAATTTTATGGGTTGCAATTTTAAAAAATTTCGCGAATTTTTTCTATTTATGCAAATTTTTTCTCTTGTTATTTTTGTTAAGTAAGAGAAGACAGGCTATGATTCCTGTAGATGACAAATTTTCCATTCACATTTCTTTGTAGAATCATAAAGCTTAGGTTTTTCCTCTTTGCAAAAAACTTGCTTAAATTTAGGTATGTAAAGTTTTCAGGCATCTTTCCACTTTAGTGAAAATTTTGTAAATTCATAGTTCGTGAGGACAATGTGTAAAAACGCAAATTGGTATGTCAACTTTATATAAAGAAATATTCAGCGCCTTTTTTAGAGTTGCATAAAATGTTTTCCGCCAATAATGAAAACGACGCCTTAAGCCATGTCTGTGATAGAAACATAATACAAATTTAGCGCTTTTTTACATTTACATTAGATAAAAAATTAAATCCCAGGTTTTACTGACCAATTTGGAGGCAACCAGGTTTCTGGAAAGTTTGCCCGGCAAATTTTTGCACGGAAAGCTTTTTTTATTCTATAGTACACATATTTTCATAATCTATTGCGTTTTTTCCTTGACATTGCCTTTTAACCCCTTCAAAATGAAATCCAAGTTTTACTGACCATTTTGTATGAACCCACTTTTCTCTGGAACGGCTCTGACGATCTTTTTAAAAATAGATTTTTTTAATCTTTAAGTGGTATTTTTCCATATTTCATTGAGTCAATGCCCTGACACTGCCTAGTTTGGATGGAATAAATCAGCAACGATTTTTACTGACCATTTTGGACGAACCTACTTTTCTCTGGTACGGCTCGGACGACTTTTTGCACGGTTGATGTTTTTTAATTTATATCTATATAAATATTTCTAAAATCATATCCAAAAGATTCCGTCGTTTTCATTTCCGGCGTTGCCACTAAATCCCTTGATTTTTAATTTCCTCCGTTGCTAACTTTCGTTGCTATCTTGGCGAACGTCATAAACTGTTAGAAAATTACTCAGTCGATCAGATGTTTTATGTTCACCTCAACAATTACATTCCCACAGGAATGTAATTTAGAGCCTATTTTGTATTTGATATATACTTCAGACATGCCAACCAACAACTACGCCCACACATCAACTTTTGCTGATGATACAGCTTGTCTAAGCATCCACGAAAACCGCTACGAAGCATCTAGATACTCAATTGGTTAAAACAATGAAAAATAAAGGACAATTAACAAAAATGCATACACATAAAATTTACTTTGCGTTGAGATCCTTGCTCCTCTATTTAAATTAATAACCAAAGTAGTACACAAATTGGCTTTGCAAGAGATGTAAAAAAACATGGGTTCCAAAAAACATGTAACTCCTATTACTATTGCTAACATCCTCAAACCATCGATTCCAAAAAAATGCATTTTAACAATGTAATAGTTTGAAGCACTGCTATGTCAAAAATCCAGGAATTTCTGAAAATTAATTTGCGGAAAAGTGACGTTGAGTCTGACTCTCGAAAGTCGGACAAAAGAGATGACACCTTTTCGCTGTGGAATAACCATTACAAACTGGTTCATCGGAATAGAAATAATAACCCGCACAAATCAAATTCGATATCACTTCTTGTAACATATAACTGTATGGCTTAGTAGACGGTTATTGTAAAATAAAGCGGACCGGAACCTAAAGCAAAAAGTAAAATGCTCATGAGCAAAACATTTCGTTTTAGTTTAAAAAAATTCCATTCCAATGCCGAAAAAGTAACAGTGGTATTAATAACAAAAAGTTAGCCACAGTTTGTACACTACGTACAACGAGCTGCTAACTAGAATGCCGATTTAGCTTAGCGGCTTGTTAGCACAGAGTTAATTCATAACAAACTAGTATCCTTCTGCTAACTCATTATTTTACTCAAAAATGCAACACGTTTAACATTTATCATGTTTTTTTTGTTTTTCTCTCCACATACAAAAATTTTAAAAAGTTTTTTAAAATACGTATATTAAAAAAAGACAGTTAATTAAAAAAAAAACAGTAAATTAAAAAACAAACAAAATTGTTTAACATTTAACGGCTGTTGGAAAACGTTTTGCAGCTCGTTAACAAGAGTTTAGCAAATCGTTAGCCAGAGTTTTGTAAGCCTTTTAATAAAAAACACCTTTTTTAAAATAACTTCTGCCATTATCTGGCACGTATTCACGCCAACAAACAAAAGGATGTCGAAAAAGGAACGTAGAATTTTTAGTTTGACTTTTGCCTTTATTGATTGATTAATGTTTTGCAAATTGATTACTTGTATTTAATTTTAACGTTTTGCCCTTTTGTTCGATTTAATTCTCAATAATCTATACGAAGAGTTCAACCGTCATGTATTTTTAAACATTCTGGCGTATATTAACAGGCATATTTACTCTGCACTTACGTATTATGACATTGATATTCTTCAAGTATCTCATTAAGGACTGAAAGATATTTTAAGTTATCAGTTGAATTTTTACTTAAAAGTAAAATATAGCAAGTACGAATTTGCCCTACACCACAGTTTTTACAGAAAATTTTTTAAAGAGTATTCTGTTTTAGATTTATATAAGAGTTCTTTGTGTTAACTATCTAGGTTAGAGTGGCCGGTCACAAAGACCCCGCATAGATCGAATAGGTCCCTAGCGTTACCACATTGTTAGATAACCCGCAGAAGAAAGTCAGTAAAAAGGTCATTCAGATGTGATGGTACCCAGAGTACCCCACACTCTCTTGACGAATGCCAGGAGTCTCATTAACCCAATTCCTGAGATTTCCCCGAGATCTTAGAGGTAATGATCTCCCAGACAGTTCGCAAGACGGTAGCAAGTGCTCTACCGTCTCCTTTTCCCCTGGTACCCCACAAAATCTGCAATTAACACTATTCAATCGCCCCGCTCTACGGGCGTATACCGCAGTCCAACAATGACCCGTCATAAAACCTATCAGAAGTCTACAGTCCCTTCTCGATAGCGACAGAAGAATTCTCGTCGACTCTGGATCATAGGATCCCCACATAACCTTGGAAACCCTGCACGTTCTTGTGTTTTCCCAAAACGCCTCTGATCTCCTCGGTATAGCAGAGTCCGTATCTCTCCTAATATTCTGAATTGGAGCCGGGATTGCCATCATCCTATCGTATGGTAAATGGGCCCCCCGTTTCGCCAATTCGTTCGCCTCCTCGTTGCCTTCTATGCCCTGGTGACCGCGAACCCAGTAGATATGCACTCTTCTATTGGCACAGAGTCTATCTATCGAGTCCCTACACTCCTGGACGACCGAGGAGTAAGAGTTAACTATCTACATATATATGAGATTTTTCTGTCCTAAACTGATTCTAGGGAAGGGCTTTATATGCGTCCTATGATCGATTTTTGACCTACCAGCAGAAAGTATTGATTAAAAAAAGCTATAAAAAATATTATGGTACACGCATGGTGGCCTACAACAAAACTAATTTTAACAAAAATGTTTGAGCATACATGCAACCACATTATGGTTCAATTACTACTTCGTGAAGATGCCATATTATGGCTGCCTCCAAACATCTCAGGGTTAAAAATAACAGAAATATGTTTAACACTTTTAAAAGCATGTATGCTTTTCAACCAAAAACATGTTGCTCTTAGAAAAGAGAAAAATAATATTGTTAATTTAAAATTATTGTCATATTTAACCATAAAATGTTCAGAGGCAACCATAATATGGTTGTGGCTTCGTAATGGAGGACTAATTTAACCATAATATGGCTGCACTTGACAGTAATATTGTTAAATTAACCATAACATATTTAAAAATTGTCGCTAAAAATAGTTCTATTGGAGGTGACCATATTGAAAAATGTTTTTCTCTGGGTGTAGCCAAATTTTTTATCAATTCCGACATTTATAAGGAAGTTATGGCGTTAAATGCTATTTTTTAAAAGATAGATATTTGTATGGAGCGATTCCGATTGAATTAAATAAAATGTGAATGGTTACAGTAAATGGCTATGTGATATTTTAGACTGATTCTGACCATAAGGCTTTGTCCTAATGACAATCAAGACTTATCTACCAAATTTCTTCAATTTGTCTTCAAAATTGCGACCTGTACTTTGCGCACAAGGTTTACGTGAACAGGCAGTCGGACCGATGGACACTGTTAGCTCGATTTAGAAATAGTAGCTCGAGCTGAAAAGATTCTGAGTCGGTCGGTATACCAAAAGATGCCACACCACAAAAATGGATAGTCCATAAAGTGCTTGTGCCGATGTGTGTAACACATCATCGAATCAGAATCCTCACACAAATATCAAAACCACAAATATCCCGAATATAGCATTTAACGCCAAAACTTCCTTATAAGTGTTGATATTGGTACACAATTCACCGACTATAACTTTTATAATAGCTACTATGCTCCCCCTCTCTGAAACCGCTTTAAGACAAACCATTCTTATATAGATGCCGATATCTAGGTAAAATTCAGCACAAAAAACTCTTATATATTTCCTACTAGGGATGCTAATAATATAGATATATAATAAAGGCAGAGGTACTTCCCTGTAGGACCTGTATTAGAGCATGGATCTGTTATATGAAACCCTATATATAATAAATATTCCGACCAAATTGAATTAGTCCAAAAACAGTTTCTGACTTTTTATCTGCGTGTGTTGAACTTTGACCAATGGAATCGGCCGTCTTATTCTGCTAGACTAGCCCTCAACAAGCTGCCAGCTCTAAGAGCCGTAGAACTGTGCTGAACATCTCGTTTACTTTTAACATAATTATTGGCGACATATGCTCTGGATGCTTAATTAACAATAAAACATTTAATATTCCTCAACGTCATTTGGTTCCGTTAGCAGTTTAATTTTTTTATAGCTAAGGGTGGCCTGTTAAGAAGGATGTGTAATAAGTTCAACAAGTTTTATAAATTTATTGACTATTCTTCTAGTCCCACTGATATTAAAACTAATTTTTTAATCTTTTTAAACCCATAATTTTTTTAATTTTTTGTTTCACAATATTATATATTTTGTAAAATTTTGTTTGCATTTAATTAAGAAGGATTCTATTCCATAGACAAATAAATAAATAGAGGTAGTCGTGGTTTTGCTCATATCTCAGTCATTTTTGGACCGATCTGGCTGAATTTCAATAGCAAAATTATAATAAGAATACCTGACAGAAATATACACCAACCAAGCCCCCATCATTTCTGGGAGCTTCGGAAACCCCATTTCAACAGACAGACAGACAGACAACCGGGTTTGAGCTTCCCTTCTCATAAGAATATTTATACTTTATAGGGTCGTAGATCAATATTATAGAAATTACAAACGGAATGACAAAGTTATATATACCCTTTTACCTTCGGTGAAGGGTATAATAATAATAATAATAACAATGCTTTTGTGGCGCAAATTTAGCATAATCTACTTGCATAAGACTCGAAATGCCCCATATTAAAGACAATCTCGGAAAACACTTTACTACGCTCTTAACCGCAAAACTTAATAATATTGTTGTAAAATTACGCCCACTACAGTTTGCTAAGACAAGAAATAAAATTTCGTGAAGAGAGGTCTAGGCTTCATAAGCCTTAAACTGCACAAAATTAGAAATTTGTGGTGAAATTTAGTTGGATAAAACAACTAAAGACACTAGTGCCAATAGATTAACAAAAGTCTTAAAAAAATTTTTCATCAAAGTTTTCCGGGAATACCGCAATTAATTCCCGGGCAAGCGGGAATTGAAAACAAACTCTAGTACTTACACAAGTATTTAGCTTATAAATATTAGCAAACAATATTTTATACATATCGTAATAAAAGTCCTGATGTATGTATTTAAGTACTTGATGTGCTTTTATGTATTTTTATTAAGAGGTTCATCATCATTAAGTTTCTATCAATCATGCTGAATGCTTCTTATTTACAGTTCTTCTCATCTATTCTTTTGTATTTTTTTTCTTTATTTTACTTTTGTTTGTTTAGTCATCCTTGAACCTTGTAATATTTTATAAACTGTTGCGTTAACGAGACTTCGAAAGAAATTAAAACTGTAGCAGATACCAAGTCATTTGGAATGTTTGATTTCATTTAAAACGAATACTTGTATTTAATATGTTGAAACAATTTTATCTACAGATTTTTAATGTTGATAATAACATTGTAGTTCTTACTGATATAAAAAAAGGCCTTGCTCGTCATCTACGGGCTGACCAAGGGCTGCATATCTACAATGCATAGGGTATCTATGAATTGTCTCCATGTTTGCATGTTCGTTGCTAGGTCCTTGAGATCACCGATATTCTAAGCTGACTGAAAACTCGATAACTTCTTGCGTAGTGGATCCTCACCAGGGGCCAAATTATGGATATTCAGTATCGATATCGAACAACTTAAATGGGAATTTCGAACGATATCGAATGCCGTAATTTGGCCCCAGGTAGTTTCTACTACCTTGCGGGTTATAGTCAAGAGCATGATGACATACAGAAGGCTTTTATAGAGTCATGTAACCGCTAAACATTTTTAAAAAGTTGCACAGAAAGTCGTTTTGTCGTTCAAGAAAATAAACAAGGACGATTTTAATGATTTTTATTTATAAAAAACATACATAAAACATCACAATCATAAAACGAATCAAACCAAACATAAAAAATTCATGTGTTTTTATTAAAATTTTTTAATATTCACGCAAATATCTTGTTGTTGGCAAACTGCTTGTGACGTTAATTGGCCCTATAAACCCTTCACCATGGTTAAGAAAGAACAGAAGTTTATACATATCTGAATGTATTGTTACTTCACTGCCTTTTCAATAACGATTTTGGTTTATTTCCTTTAGAACAAACCTTTTGAAATCTCTTAATTGCAAATAAAAATAATGTAAACACAATTAAAATACTTGTTCCATTCACAATCTTTACTCAAAACTTAGTCACTTTCACAATCTTTATTTACAGCTTTTATTCACAGCTTTCTACTGTTATCTCTTTGTACTAATGCAATTACAATTTAAACTAAATTAGATTACTTATAAACAGGGCTGTGGAGTCGAAGTACCGACTCCGACTCCAAAATTTTTCGGCCTAAAAAATGTTCTAATATTTTCTTATAATCAAAATTCTTCTAAATTGGCGATGCAATAAAAAAATAGTTTAAAGTCATATAAGGACTAGTCTCAATATATATTTAGCATCAATGTCGGAGTCGGACTTTCAGCGGTCGGAGTCGGAGTTAGAACTATTTTTGACGACTATACAGCCCTGCTTAAAAATACAAGATAGCCAATAAAAATAATGCCTTAGACCAGTAATGCGCCAATTATTACTTGACCGAGAAATTCGATTAAAGAATTTTGAAATTGATTTTTGTAATAAAATTTTTTTTGTATTCAGATGAGTCAAAATTTTAAGATATGGAAAAAAGTCCTGATGCCAAAAACGGACAAATTTAAAATTTAAAAAATGTTCTTCAACAAAATCGAAATATTGAGATTTGCACACCAGGGAATTTAAAATTTTTCCCGGTAGTGATCTATTTTTATTAAGTTATTTTGAAATATAAAACGGGCGCCCTGAATATAATGTTTTTAGGAAATTTGTGATGTATTTCAGCTAATTTTTGACATTTTTTCTTATTATTTTTTTATTTAGGTTTTCATATGTTTCAGAATCACTTAAATCTTCATCTTTACTAGAATAAACCATGTTCTGTTTTAAAAAAAAAATTTGTTTTATGTATGTAGGTATATTCTTTCTATGTATTTTAACAGCTGCTTTTGTTATACATGTGTATGTGTTGACAAGCAAATAATTAATTATTATCTTAAACACTAAAAACACAGATTAAAGATGACTAAATCTCTAATCTCCATGTTAAAAACGCACCCTTAGATATGCAGAAAAACAGACGGTCATCGTTAAGTGCACTTTGCTGTACATTACAGTGCTCCAAGAAAATAAACTGGCGAATTTTGACTGTCCACCATAGAATTGTTCTTTGCTTTGTTAATACACGTTGTGAAAAATGTTTGGATAATAGATACTGTTAACTAGCACAACAACGAGGCTAAAGTTAAATGGTGCATTTACAAGGGGAAAATTCATTTTTTTCCGAATCGAAATGTGTATACGTATACGTAATTCCCGTTCTAATGAGATTAGTGTTTTTCAAACAGGAATTCCTGGGACAAAAATCCCGGGATCCCGCACATTTTTCGGGAGATAAATCCCGGGAAATCTATGCGGGAATTCCCGGATTTTTTTTTTAATTTAATTAATGCAACTTTTAGCCGTTAGGCAATAATGTCTTGGGTCAAAAAACTCATTTTGAGTTTTTGATTGGCTTTAATTCAGTTTTTTTCTCTTTTGTTTAGTCTAGCACATCTCCATCTAAAGGCTACTTAACACGGTAATACAATGTATTACGACTTTGTAGAGTCAAAATAATATGAAATTCTCTCCGTGCTTTAAAGAAAAAAATAAAAGTCTGTTGTAAGTATATTTCATGCTTACACGGATGGTATAAGTAAAATCAAAAATAATAACAAACAAGTAAGAGTGCTATATTCGGCTATGCCGAATCTTATATACCCTTCACCATGGTTTGGAAAGAACAGAAGTTTATATATTTATCTAAATATATGTATATGTATATATGTACATGTATATTTATATTATATATATCGTTTAGTTGTATTTAATTATTTGCATATGTTTGCGTGGTATTAAATACTTATATTAAAAGTTTTATTAATATAACAAGTTTTGTTTTGATCGAATTTCAGTATTTGGTCATAACTCGGCCATTTTGTAACCGATTTGACACATTTTTACACCGACATCTTAAAATATAAAATTACCATTTACTTTGGTGATAAAACTTGGAGTCGAGAAGTTCTTTGGTTCCCGAAATTAGGTATTTAAAAAAAAAACTATATTTTTGACATTACTTTTTTTTACCGATTTTCCGAGTTTTTCAGCAAATATGTTCTTCTAAAGATTTCCGATATTTTGATATCTTAAACGTATGAATAGGTCATATTACAGCTCCAAAATTTTAGTTTTTATAAAAATTTAATGTTTTTTAGTCCTTTTTTTGAGTATTTTGCTCATAACTTAACCATTTTTAACCTATTTGACAGATTTATATACCAACGTGCTTAAGAATAATATTACACTTAAACTGGGTTATAGGTATATAGGTATATATACGTACATATCGTTACTTTAATATAGAAAAGCCCTATCTAACGTTTTCCTTACTTTACAGGAGAAGGAAAAAACTTAATAAAAATTATAGTCTTGTAGTCGCGATTTTTGTTAAACGCAATTTTTTTATTAAATTGCTTAGAGAATTAAATAAAAAACTGCGTTTTAAGAAAATCGCGACTACAAGACTATAATTTTTATTAAGTTTGTTCCTTCTCCTGTTAAGTAAGGAAAACGTTAGTTAGGGCTTTTATATATTAAAGTAACGATATATGTACATACATATATATATTTAAACAAACTTAATTATAAAAATAATAAATAAAAACAATCTTAAATTTAAAAAAGAGTAATTTTTGGGATTTCAGTATTTTTATTATAACTCAGCCATTTTTTAGCCGATTTGACAGATTTATATACCGACGTGTTTAAGAATAAATTTACCAGTTAGTTGGGTTATAAAGCTTAGACTCGGGAAGACCTATGGTTACCGAAAGTGGGGATTTAAAAAAATTTAATTTTGGTCATAACTTTTTGTATCTGAGCCGATTTTCCCGAATTTTCCTAAAAACCTGAATGTGTGTACTTAATTTGGAAACTTTGGTTCTTGCCGTTCTCCAGATATACAGAAAAAAGTATTAAAAATACAACAACAAGGGATTTTTGAAAAAAATTAGAGGTAGTCGTGGTTTTTTGCTCATATCTCAGCCATTTTTGGACCGATCTGGCTGAATTTCAATAGCAAGAAATAGTGTAACATAAATGTAAAACAACCTAGCCGCTATCATGTCTGGAGTATCCGGAAAACACATATCAAACGTAAGACGGAGAGATGGACAGACGGACATCGTTAAACCAACTTCTCTCCTCATAAGGACCCAGAATATATATACTTTATAGGGTCTAAGATCAATATTATAGAAATTACAAACGGAATGACAAACTTATATATACCCTTTTCCACCTGTGGTGAAGGGTATAAAAATCAGATGGTTACAGTTTTACAACTTTTACAAAAACCACAAGAAAATTTCCTGAGTTTAGTTGTTCTTGTGTGATGAGAATACATCAGTTTCTAAAATGGTTGAGTGCCCCGGTAGGCTAGCTGGTAGCGAGCTAGTCTATCAGCGCCGGGGTTGCCGGTTCGATTCCCGCCTGAGACTCTGGTTCCTTTCCTGCAGACAAGCATATAGCTTCGCGTTATTAGCTTAGGAAATTAAAAAAAAAAGGATTTATCGACCGCTTGTCAGATTTTGCATTCGTATGCTCTCTTACTCAATACATTTTGATTTTACATGATAAGATTTTTCTCATTCTACATCATTGTTTGCAATGTCGTAATACACTGTATTACCGTGTAAACAAGCCTTAATCGTTAACATCTGCTCTTAGAAAAAAAGTCTATAAAATACACCAAATAAATATTTTTTAATTTAACATAACGAAAAACTACAGTTTTTGCTAAACGCCAAAGAGATGTCAATTCGTAACCGATACATTTTTCGGATTAGATTCTGTAAGAGATGATGACAAAAGTTATTAATAATGAAAACGCTTATTCGATTCGAAGAAAACAATATTTTTTAAAAAGGAATTACAAGTTTTGAAGGAAGTGTTAAGAAAACTGAAAGTGTTTAGAGATTACATAATCTTCCTTTGACTATAAAGGCAAACATCCGTAGGAAGGAAACCTGTTTTCTCATTGAAATCTTTTTGATTAAAATTAGAAATAGTCTTTCTAACGATTCTGTAAATGCTTATTGTGAACATAAATCTTATTTTATTATATAAATGCTGTTGGCTTTGAATTAATTAAGTCTATTTGTTTAGTTTTATAGGAGAACAATTTAAAACTTTAAAGTTCGCTTTTGGAAATTTACTCCGAATTTAATATAATCATCAGTTCTCTGCGGATATAGTTTTTTGAGTTGTTATTCTTAAACACTCCTAATGTCACACATCGGAAGTTTTTATTATTCCAAATGCTATTGCACATTGAAAAAAGATAACCAAAAAGTCATTTTGCTTTAACTTTCTGAAAAATCCTACAAAATAATTGAAATTTTGCCCAAAAAGATCTTAAGGTGCCATTAAGCACTTTTTCCTTTTTGCCACAGAAATTTGAGAAAGTTGAATGCATTTATAAACTTATTTAATTGATCTCAGGAAATGATATTTGTTCAAATAAATTAAATAAAACATTATCTTGCATCGATCTGTATTGAGCGGGATTTCCCGGGAAATTGAAAAATAAATCCCGCTTTTCCGGGAAATGAAAAAGTCCGGGAAATGAAAAACTCTAAATGAGATATAAAAGACAAAATTTGATGACCAAGATGCTTTTACATATTTGGAAACTTTGGCTCTTGCCCATCTCCCAATACCGCCCACATTTTGTAGGATGCTGTGTATTTATAACCAAGATGTTCGTACTTAATTTGGAAACATAAATTTTGAGGATAATGACAACCTAAAATAAATTGACATGTTCCAGTTAGTAAAGAAACTTTGCGAATTATTTATGCTTTTTGATGAGTTCGTATCATTAAAATGTATTGCTGAAAAAATTAAAAAAAAAACCTGTGGAAAATAAATGAAAAAAATTTCTACAAAGTTGGTCATTTCCCAATTGCGAAAATATTCGTATTTTCACTTCCTCATTCAAGCAACTGAACAACTGAATTTGAATTATGAGTTCTGTGATTTCTTTTAATTTAGTTGTGCTTTGCGGCAATCGTGTAATCCCAGCTTAACACTTGATTTTAAACTGAAAATTAAATTACTATTTGAATTTGAAGCAGCTGACTAATTTAAATATTTCCATACATAAGCAGATTTAATACTTATGCCTGTATTCATAAAAATATTTTAAATTAAATAAAGGTTTACAAAACAAATTTTCTATGAAAATGTTCCTTAATAAACGTTCGTTAAATTTAATAATCGTTTATGAATACGGGGGTTTATATTAAAGATCTCATGGTTTGTGTTCTTTAAATTATTTATTTTATGTACTGAATTTCAGGCAATAAAATAAATAAAATATATCTGGCAAGCCTATGTGTATAAGTTCGTTTTTTATATAAATTTGACATTCCGTTTGCAACACCATGCAACAAGAAAAATTAAAAGGAGTAAATTAGATTTGTTGGTGTGTTATTGTCCCCTAACTACAAAAAGAAGGAGTTTAAAATTCTTAAAAAAACCTAGATCGCCTTCGGCAGGATTCCTTGTGTCTCACTACTTAATAATTTTAATGTATTTGACGAAGCTGACAGCGAGCCAGAAAACGCACAAAATTGTGCTTATGTCTGATAGTTGTAAAATTTGTCAAATTTACTTCATTGCTAACCAAAAAAAATTAAAATTCTTAAAAATTGCGCTTTTAGTACTGTGGATAAGGGTATATGTATAAGGTTCGACAAATCCGAATATAGCAGACATACTTGGTGTTTTAACTGTATGTTTGCCCATCACTTCTAAGGGGAAATCACAATGGACCCTTGAGAAACTGCAAATGGATTATGACTGTACGTCATCGCTTTTTTAAGACCAAATTTTGTCTAAAAAATATATTTATGTGGAAAAATATAAGTACATCACGAAAGGAAGAATAAACATATCGAGGGCTTATATTCAAAACGGGCTATCTGCAATTTTTCGAAAATGAGTTTTTTATAGCACCGTGTTTATTTCATTCCGTGTGAAAGGTTTTTATTATTTATCTCAGACCACATATATTCTGCCTCCTTGAGTAATTTTAAGTCGATTTAGACATGTCCGTCTGTCCGTCTGTCTGTCTGTTGAAAGCCCGCTCACTTTTGAAAAACTCAAAAGAAAAGAACAATACTGGTGTCAAATTGCTTCCAGTTATACTAAGCAGCTGGGGTTTGAAATCATGCAACATCGGTTCAGTAGGATAAGAGTTATAAATTCAAATGTGGAGCCACCACTCTAAAAAATTGATCATTTTGTTACAAAAACTAATATAAATGGTGGTATAATGCACGAATTTACATTAAATTTTGCGCAAATTCCTTCCATATGACAGAGAGCACAGTGTAATATTTCGTGAAGATCGGCCCATAACACTACGCCACAAAAAAAATGAACCTTAAAAAAATAGATATTTTCTAAGCTAAATTGGGGCTGCTGATCACGAATATGGCATTCATTTATTTATCACAAGAAGCGTTCGGATTTTTTTTTAACTGAATATGGTCAACCGTTTTTAAGTTATTCCAATATATGTAGTGAAAGTGCCTTAATTTTGCACATAATGGTATATCTCGAAAACTAGACATGATAGAGAAAAATGGAGACTAGATTTGAAATCAGCGACCTCAAATTAGTAAAAAGACCGCAAACTTACTGTTCCCCCGTTATTTCTTAATTCTTTGTCCGACGATAACAATTTTACGCTTACTACGTTTGAAACAAAATATTGTTTAAGATTTGTGTAAAAAGAAAATTTTTTATATTTGTTTTATTGCCTTAATGGAGCGAATTAAAATGGTGAATTTTGAAAAAACATAAAAAATCACTATTTTTCAAGTTTAAAGTCCTGTAGCTGAGTAAATCTTTATCCGACCGACACGGTATAGATATTGATATAGATGAAAGAGAAAAGACATATCTATGCAAAATGTTAAATCTTGTACAATTCAGTTAAACAGTTCTCGAGATTTTTCGATATACCTAAAACATCTGCAGAAATACACGATTTTCGCGTATATCTCGAAAACGCTTCTTGCGAAAAATAAATGAATGCCATATTCGTGATCAGCAGCCCCGATTTATCTAAGAAAACATTTTTGAGGTTATGGCAAAAAGTTAAAAATTTGTGAACCAGTGTAATTTACCACAGGCCCCATATAAAGCCCACTCCAGATAGCTCTTTAGTACGCGTAAAACCATAATTAATATTGTAATAATAACGACCTACTCCTGAAATATTCTAACTGTCAGTGGAGGGTATCAAAGATTCTGCACAGCCGAATAAATAATTTAATTTTTTATGCTTATTTTTTGCATAGCAACTAAGAGAAATAAAACATTAAAAAGCAGAGCATAAAATTCAAACAGAATAATGAAATTGTTTCATACAATAAATGAAACAATCGACTTCAATCGTTTCAAAAAAACGTCTTATTGAGCTACTTTAAAAGTGTTGAAAACAAGGTCACCGCTACAAGTGGTAAAATTTCTGATAAGTCTAAGAGAGCGTTTGTGAAAAAATTATAAGAGAATCCGAGGAGGATGAACCTCTTCCCACCCTAAGCTGTGGTTGTGCTAAAGAAGAAGTCGAATGATACCTTAAATATTCTAAAATTTTTAGAGGCGCATATCCGCTTGCTTACTGGCGCAATGACATGTTATACCCAAACGTAGAAATTCTTAAGTTTTCAAATGAGTTCTATCGCATCTGAGAGACTTTTTTCCACTGCAGGTCTGGTTCAAACGGGCTTGCGAAGTCGTCTTTCTCCGCGAAAGTTAACAATACTTTGGTTTCTACACAATAATCTTGTTAATGTCAATTTTAAATAATAATAATTCATTTCTTAAGCTGTTATTTTTGTGTAAAGTTTTTTTGTTAATTTTACCATGAATTCAAATTTAATTCTTTGTTTTTAAGCCCCCAATTTCACCAAGTTCAGTTATAATTAACTATCAGTTATAGCTGTCAAAATATATTGTTAAAAAATTTACATATTGTTACGAAAGTTAAATTATCTAAGCATTATTTATAGTTATACATAGTTATAAGTTATCTTGTAAGTAATAGTTTTATGGCATATTAGTTACTTTAAATTGTCATGTTTAATTTTCAACACAACTGTTTTACCGCCTAAAAATGTACTTAAGATTCGTACAGACGATGGTCAGATCTTACAATATTGTTAGCAGGCGTTGCCAACAGCAATATTTTTCTGACAATGGTGCGATTGTCAGATGCATTAATTTTGCACTTCTGCAAATACAAATGAGCTTACAATGTTCACACAGTTGTAAGACATTTTAGCCAATTTTAATGCAATTTAAGCAACGCTGCTTACCAATATTGTAAGATCTGACCATCGTCTGTACGAAGCTTTAGATTGTAACAGTTATTTTAAAATAATTACTAGATGGATCCCCCAGTCATTTTTAGAAATGGTTTTAGAACATGATAAATTGTTATCAAAGATTTTCTTGGGATTCAAAAATTTAATTAACAAGGTTTTGTTTAAATGTGCTACATTCCCATTTCATACTGTTGATAAACTGAAATTTATTGTTGAAGGAATAAGCTATTCCTATGCGCATTTCACTGGTTGCTTAGGCCAGATCGTCAGGAAACTTCATCCAAAGATTTTAGAAAAACTAAAGATATTACACATATAAAACTGTTAAGCGAATAAGAATCATAAGCAACAGTTCTACTTGTAACGATATCAAATATTAAACAAAAACATCAACAATAAACAGTGAGTTTATCTCTTCTTACATTTCCCACTGCAATTGATTGGAATTCTTTTAACATTCATTGTAGTTGTAAGTAGGTTAAGAAAAAACAAAATGCAAAAAACAACTTGCAAAAGCATGTTGCCAGGTAAGTTTTTTTAGGCCGTGCACTTGCCAGTTTATCATCAAAAAGTAATTTTTGGTTATTATAGCAAAGACTCTGGAAAGAATACGACGATACTTTTATTGGCCAAGACTAGTTACTGACGTAAAAGACTATATTCAAAATTGCGAGTTATGTAAAACATCCAAGACACCGACAAATATTTTGAGACCTCAATTGGGACAAATGGTACAGACCGAACGACCATTTCAGAGACTTTATGTGGACATTATTGGACCGTTTCCAAGGACGAGGAAAGGACATATCGGAATTTTAATTGTACTTGACCATTTTTCGAAATTCACGTTTCTTAAACCACTAAGGAAATTTGTATCAAAGGACATTATAAATTATTTGCGTAACGAAATTTTTATGTGTTATGGAGTACCCGAAATTTTGTTGTCGGACAACGGTTCGCAATTCAAATCTAAAGATTTTGAGAACTTCATAGTTAAATTTGGTGTAAAACATTTGCTAACCGCTGTATACAGCCCACAGGCAAATGCCAGTGAGAGGGTAAACCGTTGTATAAATGAGGCTTTGCGATCATACATTAGGGAGGATCAACGTGAGTGGGATACATACTCAGATAGTATTAATTGTGGTCTCAGAAATAGTGTACATCAATCAATCGGCAAAACTCCATATCAAGTAGTGTTTGGACAGACAATGACAATGACTCGCGGAAAGGACTATACATTATTGAGAAGGCTCAATCTTTTGGCAGAGACGAATTTGGAAATCGAACGGCAGGACGATTTTACACTAATACGGGACAAAGTCAAGGAATTTATGAGGAGGGCGTACGAAAAAAACGCTCGGATCTATAATCTGCGTTCTCGGACAAGGGACTTCGCCATTGGACAAACAGTAACAAGACGAAATTTTGTGCAAATCTCTAAAATTGCCTACTTTAACTCTAAACTTGCTCCGGTAGGTGTACGAGCTAAAGTTTTGCGCAAAATAGGACAACTTAATTACGAATTACAGGACTTAGACGGCGGTGGCACTGGTATATACCACGCTAAGGACTTAAAGACTAATTAATTTAATATTCACTTGCCCTTTTACAGATCCAGTTATTGATATGCTAATGCATATCGAGAAGCTGTACCTGTTTTGTGAGGGCAATGATTGGATGAGAATGTTTGCTAGGCTACAAATAATAATATATGTAATTTTCAAATAGAATAAACAGGCATTGAAAATTTTGTTTTTCAAAAATTTTCATTTGAAATAAATTTATTTAAATAAAAAAATTTGAGCACATAAACGGTTAAAAAAGAGAGAAATAAATTTAGCAAATAAAAATTGTATCAAGATCTTAATACATATAATGATAAGGATTTTGCTTGGCAGGATAATTTTATTTAAAAAAATAAACATTTTGAGGTAAGTTTAATGAGATTTTCTGTTGTTTTTTTTTTGCGATTAACTTTTATAATGTTATTTAGGAGAAAATCTCCCGAAATTTAAATTGAGCAAGCAAAATTTTGCAGTTTAAATCATTTAACTCAATTTGTGACTGTTAAATACATTTATATCCAGAAAGATCCAATATCGAATTTATCAATTTTCCGCCTAGTTCCTGATAATACTCTTACGAATTGAAATTTTTACCTGATATACATAATAACCCTGCTGAATCTTAACCTATCTAATACTTAAGACTAACTCGAGCTTAAAATCATTTTTCTTAAATCTAACTAAATCTTAACTTAATTTTTCTTTGCTTAACTATCATTTTAACTTAACTTAATTTTTCTATTCTTAAATCTAATTTTTTTTATTAAACTTAATTTATCCTTTTTCTAAACTCAACTTTAACGTTAATTTTTTTTTTATCAATATTAAAATCATTTTTTTTCTACCTTAATTTAACTTATATCAATTAATTTTCTAAAGATCTGATTTAAAATCCATTTTTTTTTTTTTTTTTTTTTAAATACATTTATTACCAAACTTACACATACACTATATTATTACACATTAACAGTCATTAACATACATATGTATAACATATACAATTAACAAAATTTTGAATATATAATCTAAATTGATAGTAAGATAATTCAAAATAATTCAAAATCTACCATAACAAATAAATTCAGCATCACATCAGGCCTGCTGTCGTCGTTGGATAAAATTTGGTGAGTTCTAAAATATGGTTATTATTTTTATTATATTTTTATTTAAATTATCTTAAAATTTTGAATTGAAATTTTATTAATGTAGAATTTGCATGTTATTAACATTAAATGTTAATAACATTTGTAAAACATCCCATAATTTAATTTCAATAGGAAATATACAAAATTTTACACTACATTAACATAACATAATCATTATACATTTTTTTTTTTTTTTTTTTTTCATTATTAGTTTATATTATTAAAATATTTCAAAATATGTTTTAATATTGTTTAAATAAATATTTTTATTTTACGCGTTGATAAAAATGGCGTTAAACTAAACTCCATGAAAGGTTAATCAACAATTAGTTAGAGTAGTATTAGGGCTATCTAAAGATTGAGCGGTACGATAGCATGGCTGGGAGGGTTTAGACCATAAGGAAGTTTAACCATCTTCTTCCTTGTACTAATTTCAGACCGGGTTACTCTTCTTTTCTATTTTTATTTTATTTTCCCACAGTTAACATTGGTTACTTATAGCTACCTTTAAAATTTAGTTTAAGCGGTTTTTAACCAGTCTTTAGGGAGACAAGAACACCACCCCATTGCCCTGAGCACGGTCGGAAGAATAGGTAGCGATGGTCTCCCAAGAGATAGGGCCGAGTGCAGTTTGGACCGTTACAGTATACAAAATTTTAATTTAAAAGATTCTGTTGGGAATTAAGCACGAATAACAAAATCTTTTAAATAAAAATTTTGTATTCCCAAAAATTACTTTTTGATAATAAACTGGCAAGGGCACGGCCTAAAAAAACTTACCTGGCAACATGCTTTTGCAAGTTGTTTTTGCATTTTGTTTTTTCTTAACCTACTTACAACTGGATGAAGTTTCCTGATGATCTGGCCTAAGCAACCAGTGAAATGCGCATAGGAATAGCTTATCCCATCAACAATAAATTTCAAGTGTTTTTATCAAGAATAAAAACTGGGAATTAAGCACGAATAACAAAATCTTTTAAATTAATAATTATGATATAAAAAAGGGGTTACTCATGAATTAAACGGTTCGGTACTAATAATATTGGATACATTTCGTGAACGTTATAATTAATTTCAGTAAAGTTTGTTAAGTTGAATAAGTGTGTTTATTTATTTGGATTTGCAATTAAAAGAACTCAAACGCATTTATTAAAGAAAAACCTAACAATATGTAGGATTTAAGGTGCGAAACTAATCGCTCATTCCGTACGGAATCAATTTTTATACCCTTCACCACAGGTGGAAAAGTTATGTTTGTCATTCCGTTTGTAATTTCTACAATATTGATCTTAGACCCTATAAAGTATATATATTCTGGGTCCTTATGAGGAGAGAAGTGGATTTAACGATATCCGTCTGTCCGTCCGTCCGTCCGTCCGTCTGTCCGTCTTACGTTTGATATGTGTTTTCCGGAGAATGCAGACATGATAGCGGCTAGGTTGTTTAACATTTATGTCACATATAGTCCACCATTTCTTGCTATTGAAATTCAGCCAGATCGGTTTAAAAATGGCTGAGATATGACCAAAAAACCACGACTGCCTCTAATTTTTCCAAAAAATCCCTTGGGGTTGTTGTATTTTTATTACTTTTTTCTGTATATCTGGAGAACGACAAGAGCCAAAGTTTTCAAATTAAATACAAACATTTAGATTATAAATACACACCATCGCACAAAATGTGGGCGAGATTTGAGAAGTGGGCGTGGTACCTCCCATACAAAAAATATTAAAAATTGTATAAAAACCTGAATTTTTTGACTGTTATATGCAGGGCTGTGGAGTCGGAGTCGGAGTTGAGGAGTCGGAGTTGAGGTTTTTGTACCGGAGTCGGAGTCGAAGTACCCACAAAAACTAGCGACTCCGACTCCGACTTTTTTGCATTACAATTTTTCTAATATTTTTTAAAATAAGAAATTTTAATGACCAATTTCTCCAATTCTTTTTAAATATCAATTCATATTTAAATATAATTTTTCTAATAATTTTATTTTTATTTGACATAAAAAAAACAAATTTTAAACATAAATTGATATATTAATAAATTAGTGGAATTGGCCATAAGAGGGTCTGCTTTTTGAAATTGTGAAGTCTGAAAATAAGGACCAGTATACTTTTCATATGAGTAGGTGAGTTTCAAAAATTAAAAAATTGAGATAACATCTTATTTTGACAATTTATAAGAATAGTTATATAGATTGTATCAAAGCATGTCCTTTTCTATGTTTTAATGTGACCTCAAATTTCTGTAACAAAAACCAGCGGGTTCACTATTTGAATTTCGCCAAGATATCGTTGATGAAATAGAGCCGAATTAAGGAATTTAAAAATTAAATTTGTAAAGATGTTGTTTTTTATTTATCGTATATTAACAAATATATATGTAGTCATATAGCCAAAATAGCCATGTTCATAAATATGACTTGAAATCTGCTGTAGCTCCTGTGGTGAAAGCATTAAGTGAACTACATTTGAAGTTCCAACCTTCAAGGTGAATTATAATAGAATAAAAGGAAAAGGAACTCGGAAAAATACATGACATTGTTCCAGATATAATTCCCATCAATGTGGGAAAAATGATTTGAGAATACTTTTATCTACTCACTTTAGGGAAAATTGGAGAGATAATAAAGACTTGCAATTTTAAATTTCGGTCTTGGACAATAATAATATTGAATTAGGAACGGAAAAATGCAATGGCGAGTACACTGAAGAAAAAGATTTAAATTTAGCAGTTTAAAAATTCACATTTTTTTTAACTCTGCAGGTGGGAGATAAACTACATCAAGCCACATTTTGAAAACTTTACAGCAGACCGCGCAAACATGTTGATAATCGCAAATGATGTTTATGTTATAAAAATGTGCATATGTACGAATATTTTATATGATCCTAACATATTTTTTTTATGTCGATGATATACTTAAAAAATTACGTCCTAAAAGGTTCGTTACCTTCTATGGTACTGTTCCATGCCTTGAGACAAACAGCACCAAGTCCAACAACAAAAGGGGTACTATTTCCCAAAAATAATAGAAGGCTAACAACATTTTTTACGTTACATTTCTCTTCAAAATGTGTTATATAAATTGTAGAACTAACATCTGAAGGCGCATATGCATGTTTTAATAAACTTTATAAAATTTTCCTGAGAATGATTTGACTTAATAAATAAAATGTATATTAAAAACAAAAGACCTCACTTCACAATTTGCAAAAAAGGACTGTCCTTTGCCTCTATTAATATTGTGGTAAACAACACTAAGTACACTTGATGCCTTTAACGTCTAAGCCAATTGGACTTGCTGTTGTTTTCAACTTTTCTATCTCGAAAGCTACATTAGATAGGACTTATGGAAATTCACACATCTATAAATTCCAACAGTATAAAAAACGTTATTTGAAAAAGATGTGAATTGGTGTAGTTTATCTCTCCCCTACAGAACTATTTTTACATTTTTTAGCACTGTTTGCATAATATTAATAAATTAATATAACCTTTAAAATATACTAAAATTCAATGATCCCATACAGATTGAAGCAAAACTCGTTTCTTTCGAAAGTTCGTAACAAAACTCGTTCGTTCTAAAATTAAATCTATTATTTTTTTATATTTCAGTTGGTTTAAATTTCTCAACTGTTAAGTTATAAGTCAAGAATGTCATAACACTTTAGAATTGAAAAAAGGTTCAACTCATTTGGTCTATTTAATCGGGCACTATATGTTTTTTGCATTTTTTCCAAAATCCAAAAAAAATATTTTGCAGCTTTTCTACGCATATGTTAGTAACTAGTATGTTAAAGCTCAATGCGCGGCACGTTAGAATTAAAATATCGATTTGAAATTTTTACAGAATCATTTTCTTGCTATAGTTAACCATTTAACAGGTACTAAATTAAAAAAGAGTTTAAAGTCAAAAAAAAAACTAGTCTCTTAAATAATGCTAGGTTAGAGTAGGAGTCGGAGTCGGAGTCGGAGTCGTGCTTAAAAAATTTCACCAAAAGGAGTCGGAGTCGGAGTTATAACTTTTTCTTAACGACTCCACAGCCCTGGTTATATGACTTATGGTTACGCCTTATATATCAAAAGATTGAAAATATTTTCTGAAAAACTCGGGAAAATAGCCTTAGATACGAAAAAGTTATGACCAAAATATTAATTTTTTTTTAAATACCCATTTTCGGGAACCATAGATCTTCCCGAGTCCAAGTTTTATAACCAAAATAACTGGCAAATTTCTTCTTTAACACGTCGGTATATAAATCTGTCAAAGCGGTTAAGAAATAGCAGAGTTATGACCAAAATACTGAAATCCCAAAAATTACTCTTTTTTATAATTTAGTTTGTTTTTTATACCCTTCACCGAAGGTCCTACACCCTGTAAAGTATATATATTCTGGGTCCTTATGAAAGGCGAAGTTCAAATCGGGTTGTCGTCTCTTGGTTTTTTAAAAAGAATTTTTTTTTAATATTTTTATGTAAAATTGTGATTTTGCAAATAGCTCTTTTTGCATATAAACCCTTGATATGTTTTTACAATTGGTGACATTTTCGAACACATTTATCTATGTTTATGTCATTCAAAAGTCAAAAAAATACTTGAACACAAAAAAAAACAATAATATTGTGCTGTATATACTGGCAGATATTAAGCATAATTTTTGTGTGCCATTGTTTCACTGCAAGTGTTTAATTACAAGAAAAAACTGGGATCTAAACGGAAAAAAAATTAAATCATCCAAGATGATTAACAAACACATCCTTTCATACACAGATGCAGACATTTGCAGGATACACACATTTAAACAGAAAATTAAGTACAGCATTTTGGTCTTAATTAAAATTTAATCGTTAAAATTCCATAATTAAATTTTTTTGAAAAGATAAAGAAAGAGACTGCAATTTCACAGATTAAAAAACGTAATTTTACTGGAAAAAATTTTAATTGAACGTGCAAGAATAAATTTTGCCCACCAATTTAAAAATATGAAAACGAAGTTTAGTTTACTACGTTTGGAACAACATTTTATTTAAGATACATACATGTTCAAAAAAAAATTTTAAATATTTTTTGTTGCCTTACTGTAGCGAACTAAAATTGTGAATTTTGAAAAAACATAGAAAAATCACATTTTTTTCAAGTTTAAAGTCTAGATATTGATATAGATGAAAGAGAAAAGATATCTATGCAATAGTTTAAATCTTGTACAATTCAGTTGAACAGTTCTCGAGATTTTTCGAAATACATAAAACAACTGCAGAAAAACACGATTTTCGCGTATATTTCGAAAACGCTTCTTGAATGACATCTTCATTTTTTTATGGCATAGTTATTCCCCGATTTCAAGTAAATACTTAAAGATATCTCTGGCTCAATATCACAAGGTTGTATTTAACATTTTTATTTCATTTGTGCTGATGTTTGTAACACCTTAAAATATTGGTCTTACAGTGCAGCCACACGGTCAAGTTGTTCTTGATAGTCTTTTACATATACTGTTTGTCAAAATTTCCAAAAATTGATAGTTGTGACGTAGGCTGCATTCAATTTTTGAGCAATTTACTTTCAAGATGCCATCAAGAAAAAAATTTATAAAGAGAAACGAAAAAATTTGCTCACTAACCTTCAAATCAGCTGTTTTCTTGAACGTAAATTGAAACACTCACTGGCATGAGAATTTTAAAGGCAAGTTCGCATCAATTTTTAAAAGTATGAGTGTATTGGTAAAAAAGTGTGAGTGTATTAAAACTTGATAGGCAAAACTTGATCGTGTAACCCTCAAGTAAGACCCACCTTAAAGTATACTGATCGGCTCAGAATCACTTTGTGAGTCGAATTAACGATGTCCATCCGGCTGGGTGGCTGTCCATTCAAACTTTGTGGGTAAAGTGCAGGCCGCAATTTTGAAGATATGTAATTTGATGAAATTTGGTATACCAAATATACGTATACGTAGGTTCTAAATGGCACCATGAGGCGAATTAATCCATAACTTCACATATCATCCATAAAAGCTTCTTTCGCCCCCCTAAAATCACTTTAAGGCCCGTTTTTACAACTTACCGATAACTACAAGCAGACTTCAACCGGCCTTATAAAAAGTGTTCCATTTTTAAAACTTTACTTTAACCTACAGTGAGCGTTAAGTAAATTAAGGTTTATCCTACCTGGTAGGTTAAAGTAAAGTTGTAATAATGAAACACTTTTTATACGATCGATAAAATCTTACCTTTGGCTATCGGTAAGTTGTGAAAACAGGCCTAAGACAATTAAATTTCAGAAAGATGTAAGTAGATGTAAAGATCTTAACCTTATACAGTGAACATTCAAATTAAAGGACTTTAGCCTGATTAAAAATATAAAAAAATTTATTAAAAACCATGAACAGTTCAGCAAAAAAATCACAATACTAATTATTGTTAAACAGCTAGGCACAGGCTCCATGTATACATTTGTTTTTTAAGTTGTTCTGAGAAAAAGAAAGACAAAGTAAAAAAAAAACTTAAAGAAATGTATTTTGGACTTCACTAGACAAAAAGTATGAAAAAACTGAAGTAAGGAAGAATATTAATAGATGATCATTTACCAAATTTCTATTTACCAAAGTAAAAATACCGTTTGGTTTAAAGATGGATATTAGTGTAATTAAGCATAATTTAAAAGCTTATAGGGGAAAGTATTTTTGAGATTTTTTTCAGATTTTTTGGAAGAGGCTCAAGTCGAATTTTTGCGAAAAATCGGGTCTGCCGGTCTTATTTTAAGTTTTCTTCATAACTTTGTCAAAAACCACGATTTTTCCAAAATGTCCAAGCTTTTTTTGGTCTACAAAGACTATAAGTTTTTGCAATGCATTTGCTCTTTAATGCACCCTACATTAAAAATTTTCGTAATGTGTCCATACATTTTGTAAATAACGCTTTATAGCTTTTAAAATCTTTATGAAAATGAAACAAACCAACAATGCAGTTTGAAAGATCAATTTATTCTAAATAGAAACAAATATTTTTTAATTTGCTCTTACCATTCCTGAGTTTCAATATGCAAAGAACAAAGCTCAAAATTTACAAGTAGTAAATGATGTGGCAACTTATTATGATTAACATGATAATAATATGATTCCTTCTTAACTTATTATGATTAACAAGACAAGAATATGATTAAGGGAAAAATATTATGATGTACTATTACGAATACATTTGGTCATAATATGATAGAAGAATAATCGTAATATGTTTACTACAATCATAAATGTTTTCATAATATGTTGCTCTTAGATATGTTTACCACAACCATGTTTTTTCTTTGCAGTACGACTTAACTCGAAACAATCTACATAGGCGTGGAATAGTGTTATATGGAAATCCTTAGCAACAAGATTTCGATACTCTAGAACCCCCAATATTGTGAAGTTTGAAAAAAAACGCATGAGCCAAAAAATTAGGGGGGTTGGATGGGGGATATGGCTCCTCATCGGGATACAAAAGCCAATTTAAAGCTTCTCAACTGTCCCTGAGTCGCTCCTAGAGGGGTAAAATGTAAGACTGACTCCCACTAATATTCCCCCCCCCCCTATTTTTTTATTAACATACTAACCCCATATCTGTGCTTCTTTCTAAATATTATTTTGTATAAAATTACCCGCCACCGCCCTCACTAGCCCCAGAGTACCTCTGAGAAGTCAAATATATGACGGACCCTCAATATTTTTGCTACCTCAGCATTTTTTCAGAACATACCTAGTTTCCATATTTAATCATTAGGGTGTCCCCATACAAAAATTTTTTTTGTTTATTCAACGTCATTGAAAAATTAATTTATAAATACGCAATAAATAACAATAAATTACACAATATTTAAAAGACTTTTAAGTTTGTATACACGGAGAGAATTGTGTGCAGAAATTATGCGCTATGGGCACAACTTATGCACAAATTGTTCACGAAAAACGACCAAGAACAGTTGTTCATAATCTATGCACACTTGTTCATAACTTAAGTTCAGCACTATGAGCATGTTTTATGAATAACTGGGCGTAGGTTATGAACATCATTTTCATAGATTGTGAACAACTGGGAAAAGACTATGAACAACTGTGCATAGGTTATGAACAACATTTTCATAGATTGTGAACAAGTAGGAAACATTTTACACCTCCTGCAAATATTAAAGAAACAAAATTTCATTTTATTTTCAAATGTCTTTATTTCAAAGTACAAGCGCTTTATAACTAATATTATATATACACATATTAAAATAAAATAAATCTTATACTTCAGTATTAACATGTTTATTTTATATAATTTATAAAGTAATTAATTTTTTTACATTTCTATAAAATTCTTATCATAAAACATAGTCTAGTGCTTAATATTGGATGAAGCTCAAAGGGTTTAGGAAATTCAATTTCTGGAATAGATTTTAATACATAATTCTTTCCCCAATAATATATGCATAATAATGCAAATCAAAATTTTCAAATCATATCAAATCAAAAAATGTATTAAAAAAGCCAACCCGTGCATAACAAATATACAACAAGTATACAGAAATAACAGCAAATTAAATTAAAATATAAATTAATACCTTCTAAATTTGTAGAAAGCATATATTCACTTCTTTGTTGACCTGCGAAGTTTTCCATTTTTAGCACTTCAATGGAAGTTTTTCTGCAAAACACAAACAAAAAGTAAACAAAATTAGCTGAAGCAGAACTCTATAAATAGTTCGTCAAGCAACTACCCAGTCAGAAAAACAATTGGCTGTATCAGTTATATTTGTTATATTTGATAATAACTCAATACTTACCTCTGGTTTTCTTGATTTGCACAATTATATATTTCTAAATAATATTCACTTCAACTACTGTCGCTTCTAAACACAACCGGCGCTCTTGACACAAGGAACATAATATTGTTCATAATCTATGCATAAATGCGCACAACTTATGAACAAGATACACACATATCAATATGTTGGGCAAAATCCATGCACAAGTAGGCATATCTCATGAACAATAAGTGTTAATAGTCGTTCAT
Source organism: Pollenia griseotomentosa (assembly GCA_963931875.1). NCBI lineage: Eukaryota > Metazoa > Arthropoda > Insecta > Diptera > Polleniidae > Pollenia > Pollenia griseotomentosa. Next base: position 147,942,896 of record OZ007563.1, read on the forward strand.
GCACAATGTTCATATATTATGATCAATTGTGTTTAATTTTCAAATAATTAAGCTATGAACAATGTTCACAAACTGTGCACATTTTTTGTGTATAACTTATGAACAATTTCCATAGATTGTGCAGAATTTATGATTATTAGGCATAATTTATGCGCAAAGTTGCATATTCAAAAATGTACCTAATCATTTTATAGTTATGAACAGCTTGTGCATAAATAATGCACAACAGTTTTCTCCGTGTAGTGCATATATTCATATATACACAAGAGCTGCCATATACCTTGCACAATTTTTAAAATTTGATTAAAGTACTTTAAAACTTAAGCATATGGTAGCATAATTCTCGTTTTGTGTTAACAGTTAGGGGATTCACATATTATTTGATTGGATTAATGCAGAAATCTTTTCATACATATTTTGTTACTTTTTATTGAGTTTTGAAGTGGAAAGTCACACTTGTAGGTACATTTATTGAAAGTGGACAATTGTGTTTTATTTTAAATTATGTAAGTAATAAATAAGCAAGTAGACAAGGAAACAATTGTTTTCCAAGCTTAGTTTAACATTTTTCAGAGTAAAAAATGGCATCAACATCGACGGGTATTGCGAGTAGACTGAGATCACATGCCGGACTCTTTTTGATTAGACAATCATGCTCGAATATAACGGGAGCTAAGTTGCCGTCTAGACACTAAGTGCTTAGAATGTATTTTTATGGTACTGGAGAGCGTAAAATAAGTGACGACGAAAGTGGTTATTTAGTAACTGACACTGTCAGGGTTTTTTGGTTTATTTCAAAGGTGCGTTTTTTTGGTTGCAGAATGGTTAGCCATTCAAAAGAATACTTTAAGAGGTGGCGAAACACAAAGAAAAAAGGAGGCTGAATTTGTCGAGAAATTGGATGATCTTTATGACATCGCACATGCAAATGTACTCGAAATGGTAACCAACCAGGAAGATATGGCTTTTTCAACTTTAAAGAGAAAAGTGGCGTCCAGGATGCATGACGGGTGTTGACAAGATTCTAGGTAAAAAACAGAAAAGACATGCGTAACGAAAAGGGCTGGAAGATAAGCAGAGAAAACGAGTAAAAATACAAAACGAGTCGTATTACAATATAAATATAATATTACAGTATAATTATGATATTTACAAATGCGTACTGTGTAATTTCAGTTGGCAAGATTTCATCCACTGAATCTAGTGAATCAGGCAATGAGCTCGAAACTGTCGATAATGCAATGCTGTCCTGTAAGCGAACACCAAATGGAGCAAGAGAAAGAATCCAATGCGTTACTCCGGATCTTGTGTCTGTTTTCGATAGATGTAAGATATCAGATGTAGCAGCAGTTCATATATTGATTGCTGCTGCACGAGCTTTTAAACTTGATCCAAGAATGTATGTAATCAATCGGAATTCCCTTCGACAAGACCGAACAAAAAATCGTCAGGAGATTGCTGTATTTTTAAAGGAAAATCCACAGTATGCCATTTTGAGTACCTTAAATAGAACTTTAAACTTATATTTTATTTTTTTTCTTAACATATATATTTTATTTTCCTTACAAGTATTAGTATTTTCTTTTTTTTATATATAAATAATTTGTCACATTGTTATCATTTGTATACGTAACTTGTCTTATTCTAATACTGTAATTTATAAGATATTTTTGTCTTGTTGTATTAGAAAATCGATGAAATAAATAAATAAATAAATAAAAATGGAAAAATGTTGCCGGACTTGCAAGGCGGCGATAAAAAAGTTGATCGACTTCCTGTTGTCGTCACATACGATGAAAAGGAGCAGCTACTGGGTATGCCAAGGATACCGTCAAGTAAAGGCAAAGCTAAGCGTATTGCGGATGCCGTTTACGGGCTTTTGCTTGAATGGAAACTCACTCACCGTGTTCGAGCTATTTCATTCGATACCACGTCAACAAACACTGGACAATTTCAAGGCGCGGTAGTGTTGTTGGAGCAAATATTAAAAAGAGATCTTTTCTATCTACCATGAACACATCACTTTTATGAATTGCTATTAAAAGAAGCGTTTGAAGCTAAATTCGGTAAAATGTCTGGAAAGGGAGTGCCGATTTTTTCCCGTATCAAAGGGCAATGGAAAGACATTAAAGATAAACCTTATAGTTCTGGCATTGATTTTAATACGGTTGCAGAAAAAAAAACCAATTAAAGTTCGAGAGGAGATTAAGTCTTTTTATTTAGCGCAACTGAAGAAAAAGCAACCCAGAGATGACTATAAAGAGTTTCTTGATATTATTTTATTGTTTCTTAGTGAAAATATTTCAAGTTATCGATTTAGACCACCAGGAGCCATGGTCGATGGATGGTATGCTTTTCTCCACTGCCCAAAAATATTTTTATTTCGAAAATATCTGTGCTTGAATAGAGAAGAAATAAGTAGACTTCGCGATATCACCATTTTTATTGTAACACATTACGTAAAAGCTTGGTTTACCGCCACCAGTGCAATCGAAGCTCCATATAAAGATTTAAAATTTTTGGTGTTCCCTACGACACCAAACGTAAACTGGCGAACGCAATTAAAGCATTAATCTAGCATTTACACATGAAAGTGAATTTCTTGAAAGCTGCAATACACTCACACTTTTTCACTAACACACACATAATTTTTGTACTTTCAGCCAATCGGCTGTTTCTTCGATTTTTCGTTAATAATACGTATACGCCACTTGCAAGAAAGTACTTTCATGTGTAAAGCCCAGGTTAAGGAGGAGAGAGAGAAATATGAGAAAAACAGAAACACGGAGAAAGAAGACGACATGGATGAAGCCTTGGAAAAAAGAGCGATGATAATTTAGAGAATTGCGGCAATCAAAATCTTTCAGCACATATTTTTGCATTCAGAGGTGTGAAAAGAATTAACGTGACATCAAAACAAATAAATAAGAAACTAATAAATATTGATTTAAGCCAATACGTAACTACTGAAACATCAAAATTTTTTGTGCGCTTGGGATTCCCGTTAAAGTTTACTGCTACCGACCCAGAAATATGGAAAGAACGCGCGGACTACCAGCAAGCGATAGAAATATTGCGTAAATTACATGTTGTGAATGACGCTGCAGAAAGAGGTGTGCAATTGATAGAAGAATATAACAACGTATTAGCCGTAACGAAGAACAAAAAATATTTTTGCTTCAGGTTGTCGCTGAAAATAGAAAGAAATATCTTTCTCATAATAAAAATGAATTAATTTAATTTTCACTATAATTCCCTTTAATTACAAAAATATATTTTTATATTTCTTTTAAATTTTTTGGAAATTAAAAGTATTTATATGGGGACACCCTTATGATTAAAGATGGAGGCTAGGTATGATCTGAAAAAATGCTGGGGTAGCAAAAATATTGGGCGTCCGTCATATATTTGGCTCCTCTAGGGGCACTCTGTGGCTAGTTAGGGCGGTTGCGGGTAATTTTATAAAAAATAATATTTAGTATTAGAGCCCCCTTAAGGAGCACAGATAGGGGGTTAGTATGTTAATAAAAAATTTAGGGGGGAATATTAGTGGGAGTCAGTCTTACATTTTACCCCTCTAAGAGCGACTCAGGGACAGTTGTAAAGACTTTTTTGGCTTTTGTATCGTTTTCCCCTAGCATTGTCACCGATGAGGAGCTATTTACCTCCATCCCACCACCGTAATTTTTTGGCTCATGCATTTTTTTATAAATCTCACAAAAGTAGGGGTTCTAGCGTTTCGAAATCAGAAAGTCGTGCACAATTCTACCCCTAATGTAGATATTGTGGTAAAATTTGGTACAATTTAGCCTTATATGGCTAGAAATAACACCATGTAATTTTGTGATAATCGGTCCATAATATACCATAGGTCCCATATAAAGCGGCCTTCCGAAAATCTATTTAAAAAGAATTACATTCTAAGAAAATTTTTATTTCTCTTTTAAAATTTGGCCTAATTTAAGTATTTTCAAATACTATTAATAATTCCAGCGAATTTTGTGATGAATGATCCCTACTTTTCCATAGTTCCAATATAAAATAGCGTATTGAAAATCACTTCAATACGCCTAAAACTAAAACAAATCATGATATTTATATGACTGTTTTGAATAGACTTTAATACGCAACGAGTTATAATACTGTGAGCTCAGGTTTTATAAAGTGTGGCGTACAATTTATAGATTCCATACTATCCCACTCCTGAAATATTAGAACAAGAGTTTTTACCGGGAGTTCCCGTAAATTTTTTATCCCGAAATCCCGGGTAATAGAGCGGGAATTTGTTTAAACTTTTGAATGGCAACTCTTTTATGGTTTTAAACAGCTGTTGATATTTTGAGTTCTATTGACTACAATTTTATTGATTGTTTTAAGGTTTTGTTTAAAAAAAATTGGCTGCTCAAGGTAAATATGCAACTAAATTGAATTTCGATTACATATTTTTAATAATTCTTTTTGTATTTTTTTAGATGGAAAACTCTTTTGCATGGGAATAATTTATAAAGAAACCCACAGATACTGGAGCGTGCAAATTATGTGCAAAATTTATTTCATGCAAAGGCAAAAGACACTTAAAAGGAATACATAATAAACAATTGGAAAAAAGGTACCACAGGAAGAACCTCCAGAATAGATGAGAAAAAACACAGGCCACATTACATAAATATGCAAGTAATAAAAATGATGGCCTTAATAATTTCAAAACTAGCTGCAATTAATGGGTTTTCTACACGGTCAATAACCAGAAGTTCTTTTATTAGAGAGTCAATGCCAAATAGAGGTTTAAAGCTAAAAGTACATAACACGCGTTAGTGCGTACAAGAACAAGTTATGTACATGCAAAATATTTTGACGCTTTTACGCCAGAAAGTTGGTTTACTTTTAACTTTTTAATACGTTTTGTATTTTTGACAAGTAAATAAGAATAATTAAACAAATTTGTGAATCATGAAAGAGAAGCCTATTGAGAGGTTAAAAACCATACAATATACATACATATATACATAGAACAAATTCAATAAAATAAAAAAATCTTGATATATTTTCGAATCCGTTTTCAATGTACAAATAAGTAAACAAATAAAAAAAAAACAGCTGAAAGGAATAGCTTTTGTAACGCGCGTTGTGTTACATTCAACTTTTCATGCGCCAAAGTTTTTAAGCACACGACACACGTCGACGAATTAACGCATGTTATGTACTTTTACCTTTAGTCTGCCAAACACGGAACATGATGTCCAAAATCTGATTATTGAGCATTTTTTGAAAGTTAAAAGTTATATAACACGACATCAAAGCTGAATTAAATGTTAAATGTAGATTTTGGTATAACGAGTATAAAAAACCGAAGATACTTCAATTTATGTTTATATGGAAGTGAGAAAATTTTTCACAACTTAGGGACGTACATAGAGGTTTTTTGCCAATCTAGCCGGACATTACTTTTTGTTTTAGCTTATATTGCTTCTTCAAAGTTATTGAGTGCCCCTACATCGATGAAACTTGGTAATATGTGTCATTGTCATAGGCAGGTAAACCTTAAAAATAAATAAAATCGGACCAAGGAGGAATAAATATTAATATAATATAAATATTAATTTTTACAACAACGTCTACTCTAATCAACGTCAGATACCTAAATTCAATTTTGCACACTTTACGCAGGAAGATGTACTTGACTCATTTCTTCGCATAAAATCTAATGCCGTTGGTTGGGATGGTATTCATCCGAAGTTTATTAAGCTCACACTTCCTTATACACTAGTTTATTTCACCCATTTTTTTAACACGATTTTAACTACATCTACGTTCCCAACTTTTTGGAAACATGCCAAAATTGTACCAATACAGAAACCAGATAAAAGTTATCGACCTATTGCAATTTTGCCTTATCGGTCAAAGGTATTTGAAAAATTAATACACTCACAAATAAGCAATTACTTACATACTAACTCATTACTAAATGCAAGACAATCTGGATTTAGGCCAAAACATAGCTGTCTTACCACACTAATTGACGTGTCTGAAGAAATAAGGTGCCATATTGATAAACGCCAAATGATGTCATTTCTTGTTTTGCTTGACCATTCGAAAGCATTTGATACTGTGCACCATTCCATTCTTTGCCTTAAGCTTAAACAAATGTGTAATTTCTCGCCAACAGCATTAAAACTCTTATCGTCATACCTAAGTAATAGAAGTCAAAGCGTATACTACAAAAAAACTGCCTCCAAAAGTTGTATGATGCCAAGAGGAGTACCCCAGGGATCGATACTTGGGCCACTGTTATACTCTATATACGCTAATGATCTACCTTTGCAAATAAAACATTGTCAAACACAAATGTACGCTGATGATGTACAACTGTATATAAGTTGTAATGTATCAGACGCATTTAATTGTGTACAACTAATAAACCAAGATTTACATCAAATTTATCTTTGGGCATCTGCAAATGGCTTGAGTTTAAACCCACGGAAATCTGTTGTTTTAGTGATTAAATCGTCAAGACACCTTACAACGTATCTTCCGCCAATACAGATTAATAACACAATTATAAATTATGTAGACACTGCAAAAAATCTTGGTGTAACTTTTAATAATGAACTTAATTGGTCAGACCATATTAAAATAAGTTGTGGAAAAACTTTTTCTATGTTAAGAAACCTATGGATGTCGCAACATTTTACACCGACACACATCCGAATGCTACTTGCCAAAACGTATTTACTACCAACTCTAATGTATGGTTGCGAGCTATTTGCTAGTTGTAATTCTGAATGTAGACGAAGGCTGAACGTAACATATAACAATATCGCTAGATATATTTTTGGTGTTAGAAGATACGAAAGCATTTCACGATTTGCATATAAAATTTATAATGTCACCTTTGATAATTTATTAAAGTGCCGAACACTTATCTTCTTGCATAAAATAATATACAACCGACAACCACCATATCTCTATGAAAAAATTACATTCTCCAGGTCGAATAGAGGTAACAGAATAAATAGCATTAAGTATACAAAAGCGATATCTGAGCAACACTTTTTCATTAATTCAATTCGTCTTTGGAGCCAATTACCCCCTCAAATACAAAATATTAGCAATGCAAGCCATTTCAAATCTGCCATATTTAGGCACTTTACGTAATTATTTTACCTTCTAAATAGGCACTTTTGCCTTAATTTTTGTCAGATTTTTTTTTTTTTAATGTTAATTATAAATAAATTAAAATTGTTAGTTATTATTTTGCTTTTTTATTTTTTAATAATTATTATTATTGTTTAAATTTATGATAATGTTTACATATCTATAAATATGCCTAATAACTAAGCAATACTTTAATATAAAACTAGTTCTTGTTGTATTGTAATAACATATATAATAAATAAATAAATAAATAAATAAAATAAATAAATAAATAAAAAAGTTCCCCCTAGAAGAACTAATCCAACCTCTGAAAAATGCAATTTTTTAAAGTTTTCCCATACTTTGGTTTGGCAAATGCAACTTTTAACGTCGGCGAGAGTTAAAAAACCTAAAATTGGACCCAGGAGATAAAATTACACTTTTCGCCCCGCCCCCTTTTGTAGGCATAAAATAATATTTTAAAAAAAATTTAAATATTAAAAGAAATAGATTTCTAACGCCAGTTGCGCCATGTATTAAAATCTTGTGCATTGTAGGTGTCATAGGTTGCCAGGGATATAGAGAAACGTACAAATCGATCCTTTTTTTCTTTGTGCTGAATGCCAAAATATTTTAAAAAAATATTTGAAATCCTTTAAGCACTGATTTACTTCTGACATTTTCCTTGACATTTTGAAATTTCGCACAATTTTCTAACTAAAATTTGTAATTTCTCTTCAACGAGTTAAGCATTACATTCTTGTATAATTTGGAATAACTCTAATTTCGTATACACTTTTTCCATTTTACTCTCGAAGCTTCAAAATGGTTCTGATAACAATTTTATGCAATAACCACAATATATACAGATTTGATTTTTTATTAAATATTATTTTTGTTGTTAATAATTTTAAAAGTTATGCAAAACAGGGACATTTATTTTGCTCCATAAAATAACGTAATTTAGCTGGCGCACAGGTGGTTAAAAACCGTTACTTACTGTTTCGCACATTCCTTTTTTTACACAGGTATTATTAGTCTTAGATGTAATAATTTAAATAAAAAAATCTACGTACAACCAAAACAAAAACAGAAAAAAGTTGAAATTTTCAAAAAAAATCATAAAAAAATAGCGCAACAACGCGCAACGTTTTTTTTTTTTTTTTAATTTAAAAGTAGAGATCTCAAATTTTATCGTGATGTTAAAGATTTTAGTTGATACAACAAAACTCACTTTCAAAAACCTTTTAATTTTTTTTTTTACAAAAAAAGTGAACAAAAAATTCGCTTTTTTTAATTTCGAACGAATTGTTTTATCATAAAAATTTCTAACAAAATTTTTCTAAAAATTTTTATAAGTAGATATTAATATAGTCTTTCACAGAAAAAAAAATCAATGTAAAATCTTTTTTCGTTTACTCACAAAAAAATATATTGTAAACCTCCCAAAACCGTCAAAAGTCAATGAACACGCATGCAATTTAATCAACTTTTCTGAATTTAACAGTGTCCTAAAACCACAAATCTCAAGCAAAAGACTTGAAAATTCACTATACGATGCAGAACTTTGTTGTCTGTCAAGCTGCGTACTTAAATTTTTACATTTCTTAAATTTAATTTTTTGCATAATGTCCGGCTAGACTGGCAAAAAACCCCTATGTGGGACGGTTTATATACCCGGAAAGTGCGGGGCTTTTGAAATTCGTTACATAATGGAAACGAGATTATCGGAATATAACATCAATTTCAAAAAAGATATAGTAGCCACCATAACTGATGGTCCAAATGTCATAAAAATTGTGTAAAAGAAAGCCCGGTCGAAGGCATATTTTGTCTCAGCCATGCTTTGCACTTAGCGGTTGTTGATGTGTTTTATTAAAAACATTACATTTGTGTATAAGAAAAAAGGACTGCATGATTTTATTTTGTTTATTTTTTAACGTTTTTTATTAATTTTTTAACACTTTTTGTTTACGTTGTGTAATGGTAATTACAGTAGACGCTCACAAATTAGAGCTTTCAGTAATTCGAACGTCCAGAAATTAGAATCAGTGTTTGCAATACATTAAACGCTCTAAAATTCGAATTTTAAGTTCTAATTTCAGAGCATTTTTTTTTTTTTTTTGTTATTTGAACACAAGAAATCCGCAATTTATTTTTATTCTGTTTGAACATGTAAAACTAAAAAGGCGAATTACCAAATTTTAGATGTGTTTCCTTATTTGTTGTTTTTTTGTCGCATTTATATATATTTTTGGCTAGTTTATTTGTGAAATTCGAAACATGTGTACATATTTTGGAAGTCTCTATTAAAAAGTGAAAGTGTATCATTCGAAATGTCAAATAAACGTAAAAAAAAACACTTTATCATCGGAAACGAAGGTCAAAATATTAGAAAAGCTTGACAAAGGGTTTGAAGGGAATATTAATGTTACGACATCTTCAATCAGCTATATCAAATCACATAGAACAGCAATATTTAATGCTGTTTTCAACACATATCAGGAAGCAAGCAATAAATCTTTGCACAGCGCTGAATACCCAAATATGGTAAGTCGTCTGTATGAGTGGTTTAAAAAGAAAGCTAAAAAAAATATTTAGAGAGGAATATCCCTATAAAGATGAAAATGCATTCCGTGGAAGCAATGGATAGTTTTCCAAATATAAGAAACGACACGGTATTTTTAATTTTAAAAAATACATTTAATGTATTGGAGTGAATTACGTTTTGTTTTCTTGTATTTATCAAAAAAAATTTAAGTAATTTTTATTTTCTATTCGAAATAAAAACATCCAGAAATTAGAATAATTCAGAAATTAGAATTGCCTCAAAAACAAAGCGGTTCTAATTTGCGAGCGTCTACTGTATATAGTTTGCATGTATGTACATATGTTAAAGAACTGAACTGATTTATTTATTGTTAAAACATTTTTTAAATACACTTTTTAATCTCATGGATGTGATTTTTTTAATAACATTGAATTACTTAAAAAAAATAACCATCTTCTATTATTATTTTTTTCGGGAATTCCCATGATCCTGGAAAATTGAAAAATTTATCCCGCTTTCCCGGGAAAAGAAAATCTCTTATTAGAACTCTTGGTGATGTGCTCTAATTTTTTATAAAATTTGTTAAGAAATTGTTGACTTACCTCACGGCATCTCTGTATGTTTTATTGTGTAGCGCATAAACGGTGACTTATTTTGTCTCTTTTTGCACATTAATTAATGTGGTTTATAGAACACGAGCGCCTTACTCGTCCGTTCAACTTACATTTAAAACAAAAACAAAATTTCGAAATTTGTTTTTGTTTTAAATGTTAGTTGAACGGACGAGTAAGGCGCTCGTGTTCTATAAACTACACATAAGAATCCTTAGGCCCGTTTTCACGACTTAACGATAGCTAAATGTAGGAAGTTATCGAACAGATAATGAGTTTTTAATTATCACAAGTTCTCTTTAACCTAAAAGTGAAGGATTAGCTAAAGAGAGGAACGTTCTACCTTTAACTTTTGTCGTAAGGTTTAGATTTGAGATTGCCATATTATATTCACATATTTTTTATATATGGCAACTCCAATTATACGTATATTTTGTAAATGTAAAAAAAGTACGTAGTTGCCAGTTCGTATTTTTATTTTGGCAAAAATAATCGGTATTTTCTTTAGTATTGCCACTTTTTTAAAAATGTTAAGTTTATTTTATACAGAAGTTGTGAAAACGAAAAAAAATTGAAGGTAACTTTATTCCTCACTAGTGCTAAAGGTAGCGTTAACTATATCGAACTTTAAAGGTAAGTCGTGAAAACGGGCCTTAATTTAATAAATACAATGACACCATTACATCTCTTCTTGAACAAACACATTCACAAATTATTTTAATGCATATTTAATTATAAGATATTGTTTTTGTTTTACATAAGTTAAGCGAACAAAGTCTACTTTCGAAATCGACGAACAGGCCGTAAATATTTCATAATTTATACCCTTAGATTTAATTAAAAAAAACTTTATAATTTTAACAATTTGTAAGTAGAAAATATATCCGAAACAATTTCCTTAAGAGAAAATATGGGTTTGTGTTTTAAAGCAAAGCTTAACAGAGTATGTATTTTAATTTACATTTAAAGTTTTAAAACATTCATTTAATTTATGCATGCTGCCAAAATATAATGAAAGTCCTGTTAAAGAGCAAAAAGTTAAAACAATAAAATGTGACACCGCCCACAGAGTTTGTGTTTGAAAAGAAATGTATACTTCACCCAAACCCTTGGCAACACTTTCCTAAAATACTTTTAATGCAAACACAAATGTATATGGGCATTTCCTCAGAATGGTCAACCAGGATGGAAAAATAAAATGTTAATAATCATCGTCTTTTATTTTTTATTATTATAAGAAAGTCTATATTTTTATAATAGAATGGTTTCATAGCATGTCTCAGCTTTTTTACTTGAGGAAATTGGGCTGAAAACTGGAAAATTTTATGTTTTCTTTTTAAGCTTCGTCTAAAGACATTTTTATATAATTATTTTGCATGCAAAAAATATGTTATGTTTGAGTATTAAATTGAGTAGGTGAGTTGCAAAACTCGCTCGTTTCAAAAATTAAAAAAATTGAGATAACAATCGATTTGGACAGATCTTTTAGCACTTTATAAGAATATATATAGATTATATCGAATCATGTTCTTTTCTATGTTTTTTTGTGACATAAAATTGCAGTTGGTAGCAAAACTGGTTCGTTCCACTCAACAGACAACTATCTCTTTGCATTCTGTGTAACAAAACTCGCTGGTTCACTGTTTTAAACTTTCTTTAAGAAGAGAGCTAAGATATCGTTGATTATATAGAGTCGAATTAGGGAAATTAAAAATGCAAGTTTGTAAACAAGTTCGCTTTGACATATTTGTTTTTTATAAACCGTATATTGAAATAAATTTTTGTACGGATGTTCTTATACTCGACTGGAAATCTGCTGTAACTCCTGTGGTGAAAGCAGCAAGTTAACTACATTTTTAATTCCACCCTTTAAAGTGAATGCTAATAGATTAAACATGGAAAAGTAACTCGGAAAAATGCATGCCATTGTTCCAAAAATACTTCATATCAATGTCAAACCGAAAAAACATTTGAGAATAATTTTATCTACCCACTTGGGGAAAATTGAAGAGAAAATTTTATATACTTGGAGAATTTTTATTTATGTCGATAATATTCTTAATAAAATAACGTCATATAACATACGTTTGACGCAACAGCATCAATTCCAACACAAAAGGTATGCTATTTCCGAAAAATAATACAAGGCTTACACAATTTTTTTTACCTTACTTTTCTCTTCAAAATGTGTTATACAAAATTTCACAATTAACAACTAAAGAAGCAAACGCATGTTTAAATAAAAATATATTTTATGTTCCTGTGAATGATTAACAAAGTTGGTCGAAATATTTGACTAAATTAAAAATAAAACCAAAATAGCAGTGTTTAAATTTATCTCACTTTACAATTACAAAAAAAGACTCTTCTTTGCCTCTAAGCAAATTCTCCTTATTGACTACAAATCCAGTGATAATCAAAACTAAGTACACTTGATGCCCTTAACTTGTTGTTGTTTTTAACTTTTCTATTTCGAAAACTTCATTAGATAGGACTTATGGGAATTTACACATCGATAAAGGAAAAATTTCGTTTCCAACTGTATAAAAAACGTATTTTAAAAAAACAAGTTAGAGTGATATATTCGGCTGTGCCGAATCTTTGATACCCTCCACCGACAGTTCGAATGTTTAAGGAGTAATATCTGTATGATGTCTTTTTATTATTTTTATCTTAAACTGTGACGATTTGTTACTAATTATGGTTTTAGGAGACTAAACTGGGAGTAGGGCATATATGGGGCCTAGGGTAAATTATGTACCGATCCATACGAAATTTCACAGTATCATTTATAGTCCTATAAAATTGTGACGAGCCAAAATTTGTTATGATTGCATTATTTTTTACGGTTTTAGGCGTAATAAACTGTTTTCCGGGAGTAGTGTTTATATGGGGCTTAGGGTAAATTATGGACCGACCTTCGCGAAATTTTACAGTGTCATTTCTAGTCGAATAAAACGGACTTGTGCAAAATCTTATGTCATTCCGTGCATTTTTGCATCATTTATGTTAGTTTTTGTAACAAAATTATCAAGTTTTTGAAGGTGGTGGTTCCACATTTCGATTCATAGCTCTGGTCCTACTGAACCGATTTTGCTGAAATTCAATCCCAAGCTGCTTAGGATAACTACAAGCAATTTGACACCTAGTTTGTTTATTTCTTTTGAGTTTTTCGAAAGTGAGCGTGTTTTCAACAGACGGACAGACAGACGGACATGGCTAAATCGACTTAGAATTACTCAAGCAGAAAGAATATATATATACTTTGTGGGGTCTGGATGAATAATAAAAAAGTTTCACACGGAATTACAAACTTAGTATACCCTCTTCACAACTAATTGTGGTGGAGGGTATAAAAATGTGAGTTGGGGTAGTTAATCTCCCACGAACAGAACTATTGTTACATTTTTTTGGACTGTTTGCCTGATTTTAATAAATTTATTAAACTTTCAAAATATACTAAAGCTTAATGCTTAATTTTCCTGGTGGGCTAAAGTGCAGAACTAGTTCGATCCCATACGGATCGTAGCAAAACTAGTTTTTTTTTCAAAAATTCGTAGCGAAACTAAATTAAATCTATTATTTTTCTATATTACAGTTGGTTTAATTTTTCAACTGTTGAGCTATTAATCAAGAATGGCATAACACTTCAAAATCAAAAAAGTTCAACTAATTTTGTCCAGTTAATCCTGCGCTATGTGTTTTTTGCATTTTCCCAAAATTCGAAAAAGGTGTAACGAACGAGTTTTGCATCTCACCTACTCAATTGTGGAAAAATCGTACGTTCGTGACCGGTACTTAAGCCAATTAAACGAAAACCAAAATAGATACTTTATTGTGTAAATACTGGATAGAGATCTACATTAATACACTTTTAAAATAAATTAATCACTTTTGAATATTCCGTTCCACTTTTACATTTCACTACTGACAGCCAAAGTTGACTTCTATTTTGCGTACGTTCGTGACCACATGTTTATAACTATCATTATGAAAACTTAAACTTGATGAAATCCATCTTTTGCACTAAACATAGAGCTAAATGCTATCCAATCGCAAAAAAATGCTATTTTCTATATTTTTTGTACATCAAAAGCGCACGAACGAGCGTTCGTGACCCCAGGAAATGCCCATATATATACATTAGAAAAGAGACTATTGCTGGACACTAATACGTGACACCGAACCTACAAAATACAAACGACGCTCAAATAACGCCATTCACTTTTGAAAATTCATGAATTTTTAAATAAACTAGTGATTTTTTATTAAGAACACGAATTAAAACATATTTTTTGTATCTCGAAAACCTAACGTGATAGAGAAGAACCAATTACAAATTCCAATTCAGCCCACCTATATATTTATATATTTAGTTTTGCCAAAGTCTTTGGAAAAGGTTTCCTGATGATCTGGCCTAAGCAACCAGTGAAATGCGCATAAGAACTTACTTATCCCCACATAATAAATTTTAGTGTTTTTTATAAAAATATAAAAATTTTTAATTTATGACGTCATCATTAATAAATAAAAAAATAAAGATTCGATTAACATTTTGTTTGATTTATTCAACATTTTCAACAATTTATTTTAACAAATCAATTAAACATTTTGTTGAAAAAAATTATTTTGGGCAACAACTTTTTTTATTGAATCAATAAACTTGGTTGTTGACCAAAAATTTAACAATTATACATACAAACTTTTTTATCAATACCGCAAAAATCGTCATCGCAGAAAATTCAAAAATTTTTGTAATCAAATATGCGATTTACGTATTCAAATATGAAAATTATTTTTTTCTGTGTACCTACTTTAAATAATTTCAATTTTAAGCAAGACTGATTTGCACATAAAAGTAACAGTTCTTTATTTAAACGGCCATGTACACAAAACAATTTGTTTGACAAAAACAACAGGATGTTTTTGTGAATACATATTTAAAATTTTTGATTTTCATACAAACAACCGCTTGTGTGGTTTATTTGGTCCTGTACAAACAAAACAATTTCGTAAATAAAAGTATGTATTTATCAAAAAAGTAAGAAAATAAAATTGAAAACTGTATAAACCGATTTGTTTCCTTAACTAATTCCGCGAAGCTCTACGCTTGTCTGCGGGAGGCCAGAGTCTTTGCCGGGAATTGAACCAGCGACTCCGGCACTATTAGACTAGCTCACTATCAGCTAGTTTAATTTTGACCTGAAAGGGCCAAAATAGATCTCTACGGGGCCATCACACGTTCAAAAGTGACAAAAATTGCCCAATTGTGCCAAGATTTGCATCACTGGGTTGGTTTACTTTTTTCGTTCTATTTTGTTGCGGAGAAATCTGTTGAAAATAGAGTTCAACGTTTAGCTACGGCCAAATTTCGTATGTATTTTAGTTTGCTGTGGTATGAAAAAATTTTAATATTTTGTTTAAAGCTAGAAAAATTTCTTTTAATAATTAAGTTTTAAAAATGTGTTGTATTTTTGACACAAAATATTAATTTTTTTAGTTTTTATGAAAAGTTTTTTCACAATTTCAATATTTTTCTTTTTTTAAAGCAGCTGATTCCCTTCACAGAAAAAGTAATTTCAAAATATTAGCTGAGACAAAACGGTTATCACTACTGGATTCAGCGTAGCCGAATTAAGTAGGTTTAAAATTTGCAAGCTAACCAAGAAATTGTTTTGACCCCTATAATTTTTTTTTCTATTATTTCGAAACTATAGGAAAGGTAATATATAGAAATTATTATTAACGAAAACATAATCAAATTTGGGGCAACAGTAGATTTAATTTGAATGATGACTAGATAATTCACTTAATATAAGGTAAAACATCAAAATTGATGAGCTAACTTACAATAAGGGAAAATCTTTCAAACTCAAGGCTACCAGTAAATATCTACCCTGTAAAAACATTTAAGGTTTCTGGAAACCAGAAAAGTACATGAGCTGATATATGCGTTGCACAGTGGCTGAAAATCGTTTTTCAGTAGCCAAAATTCTGCAATTTTTGAACCGAAGGATATATTTAAGTTATTTTTTTTAAATCAACAGATCGACTCTTAAACTTTTCTCCACTTTAAATTTTATTAAAATCGGTTGAGTAGTTATTGGGCAATTTAAGGGCAAAGTGGAACTTTAGATTTTTTTACCTTTAGCGTGAAATATGGTTTATTTTTTATTTTTTTTTAATTATTTAAAAATGTTATTTTTGGATTTAAATAATAATCATTTACATTTTTTGTAATAATGGGACACTCAAAAAAACTTAATGTTTACACAATAAAAAAAATTTTAACATTAAAAAAAAATTGTAAAATCAACTGGAATTTTTGCTATTATTACTGAAAAATTAACAATTTTTTGCTTTCAAATTTGTTTACACTTTAAAAACACTTTAGAAATATTATCTAAAGAATCTATTATTTTTTGCTGTAAAATTTGTTAATACAGTAATTTTGACTTAGCTGCACAATCTCCTTTGCACGATTTTTTGTGCAGGTAAATCAAAAATGCAGCTATCTTAAATGCATTTACCTGCCTTAATGTGCAGGTACACAATTGTGGTTACCTGCACAAAAGTGCAGCTAAAGTAAAGTGTTTGATTTAAAAGTGGAATAAAAAATATTTTATTAAAAGTTAAAAAATAGTTTAGGTTTTTTAAAACAAAATAAAAATCAGTTACGTCCATCGTACAATCTTTCTTTCCGCAAAATAATTTTTTTACGTTTGTGGATCAAAAACACATTAAGTAGACGGAAAGAATTAACCGAAACATTTTCTTTTGTTTTTCGCAATGCGGTCTTACTTTGCGAAATAATTAAGCGGGTGAAGCAATTCAACGGTACTCAATTTAACGGGTATTTTTACATTGACAGTTATACTGAATGATTTCGTTCCATGGTTTTTAGTGCTATAAAACGGGAAACTTAATTAAGCGAAGCTCAATTAACCGAAAACAACGTACATAAATTTATACTTTATTTAAATTTTATTTCAAATTAACAAAAACCATGAGAATTCACAAAGAACATAAAAATTTATGAAAAAAAAAACAAAATAATCGCGATTTATATTTTTATAAACAGCTAAAATTGGATATTTATGTGAAAAAGTAGCCACCATATTTTTCCATGTGTGCAGCTAACTTTGATGTTTTGTATGAAAATATTTTAAAGCTGCCCAAAAATATGAAAAATATGCAGGTATACAAAATGCACGTAAACAAGGATTTTGAAGAATAATTCCAGAAAATATGCATTTTGGGCAGTTAAGTCAAAGTGCAGCTAACTTAAATTTTTTGTATGAAAATAATTTTAAAATGCCAAAACTTTTGTGCATTTATCTTAAATGTGCAGGTATAGAAAGTGCACTTAAAAAAGGAATTTGTATGGAATTATAAAGAATAATTCCAAAAATTATCAATTTTGTGCAGTTAAGTCAAAAGTGCACGTAAACAAAAGGCAGTTAAGTCAAAACTACTGTATAAGCAAAATAAATCCGCTGAATTCTGATTTTTTTTAAATTTTAATACGAAAATATAGGTATTTATTTTTTGAATATTTCTTATTTATTAAAACATTTCATACTTATGTGGATAAAAAAACCTTTTCAAAATCAATGCATCAATAGATTTTAATAGCTTTTGTAACAATGTGAGGTTCTGTTTATTATTATTTTTTACTTCATAAAAATAATTTAATGAAAATTAAATTTGATGAACTTACAGCCTGTTTTTGTAAAACATAAGTCTTCTCACTTGAAGTTTTCGTATTAATACGTTTATGTTCAAAATTTGGTTTTTACAAAACATTTAAAAGCTTTCGTTTATTCATAGTTGACATAAATAGAGCTTTTTTCTTTCGTGAATCAACATTATTGCCAATGCATTAATATTCGTACATTTCTTTTATTTTTTCATATAAAAGTTTTGTTTTTGTGGATAACCCTGGCATTTGTTTACAAAAATTTAAATTAAATTTCAAAACAAAATATTTTATAAAAAGTGTTACTGAATTAGTAAAAATAAAAGTGTTGAATGAAAATGTTAACAATAATAGCAATAAATAACAGAAATACATAAAGAAGTTCTTTTGCTGCACATCAACATATAGATATGTAGAAGATATTTGCGAGATATAATTTTTTTGGAACATTCGGAAGAACGGTGGTAATTTACACTACACTGTATGTACAGTCACACAGATAATAGTACGTACGCCTTAACAACTCTTTAACTTTCCAAAAATTAGAGATATTTAAAATAATAAATAAATATTTATTTCATTATTTAATTTTAAGACTATTGATTTGTTCGCATACTAAGGTGCGAAGTCGAGTCGCTTTTATATGTTTATATCCCAAATTAATGTTTGTTTTTTCTTGGTACGCGGCTATGTAATCCGCTTTTTCGCAGAACACTTCGCACTGTTCTGTTTCGAATTTGCACGGCTGTTATTTTGGGATTTTCACTAACAACACTTTTTAAAAATTGCTCAACTCGTAAGGAAATTTTGAGTGGACGTCCAGTTTTTGGCTTGCTTACTAGAAATTGAGACTCAGACAAGTGCTTTATTACAGTCTGCACTGTAGACTTGACACGTCCAACAATTTTAAAATTTGAACTTAAGGAATTCTTATCGTTCCTTGTTTTAAAAAAAATATGTGCACGCATTTCGTTACAAATGTCCTTTGTTTTCTAACCTATTTTAACAAAATAGTTATATTTTTTTCTAAAATATAATTTTTCCTTTAAATCTTCTTAATTTAAAAAGGACAGTTTTCTATTTGGCATCGTAGGTATAATTATCTGTGCTGTCAGATTAACTTATAAGTGTGAAAGTATAATTAGCGGAAATTGACCCAAACTTTTTGTAGATTGATTTTGACAGTGTGTCGATGCCTTGCAAATGCCAAAAAATATCGATTAGAAATCCAGAGTTATTCTTAAGCTCCCATTTTAGAGAGAGTACGTACTATGCCATGAACAACGGTACGCGGCATGATGTGATCGGACTTTAAATGGCAGCGCTATATTTAAACAACAAAATGGGCTGCATATGGAGGCGTGGCTATAAAAATGTAACCGTTTTAGAAACATCATTGACAAACCTTTCATTCAAGGGGGTGACTGGCACAAACTTTTTTTTTAAGGAGGTCGACCCGCTCTAATGTACATACATATGTTCATATTTTTGAGCGTATGTAGTTTCATTGTTTCTAGAATTTTTAAAACCTGTAAATACATATTTATGTAATTATAAGTGAACCTTTATAGAATATTTTATAATAGTATAAGTTTTTTAGGTTTCCTTTTTTAAAATATCGCAGTTATTTTCCATTTTGTGGTAATTTTTTTTTTTAAACGAATGCCTTTTACTTATCGTCTACTTTTCACTTTTGTTTTCATTTATTGCGAAGATATTCATTTTATAAGAACCAAAAATATGTAGAAAAAAATTAAAGCTTTTTTTGTCACTCACATGAAATGTTTTTTAATTTTATGAAAACCTAAATCTGATTTCGTTCGTTTTTTTTACGAACGAACAAATATTTTCATTTTCTAAAAACAGGCTGTTAAGCCAAATTAAAAATATTAAAAATTTGGATTAAAAACCATAAATAGTTTAACAAAATAACCACAATACTAATTATTATGTTTTAATAATACAATGTCTGTCTTAGATCTAATGAATTATAATTATTGTTCATTTAATTGAAAGATTGATTGCAAATGTTTCATAGTCTGTTCTGTGTTATTTCTGTTCTTTAGTAATTTTTTGACTTCTTCATCTAAATCCCGATGTTCCACTTTCCATTGATTTCGAATACTGAAGATGAACGGATCTGACGTTGCCAATAATATATTAAGTAGATCTTCATTTGTGGAATTTCGTGAAATTTGTCTAGTATTGTGCTCTCTATAAAACCTGTAATCCTTATTCCTTTTTTTCGTGAGCTTCCTCTGATAAATCTCCAAGTGGCACCAACTGATATTTAATGACATCTGCGCCATGATAAAGGATTTTGTGAACTGTAGCAGACATATTTCTGTTTTGGCTGATCTATAATCAACCGAAATTTGCGATATTTATCTTGAACATGTTTCCTTTTTGAACTTCTTAACTCCTTGTTGGGTTCGTTGTTTCTTATTGATGCTGAAGATCCGAAATCCAAATCCATATGGTTTAATTGGCTTGATGTTGCATGGCATATAATGCAGCTGGATGCAGCCTTCGTGTAAGTCAAAGCCTGGACTACTTTTCCATCTATCATAGTTAGCACTAATTGGTAGCTAACTTCAATTTGCTGCCCATCTAAATCTAATTGTAATGGCTGTAGTGTTGCAATTTGGGCCTTGATATCACTAACTTCATTGTTAATGGCATCATGAGTTTCTTTTTTTTTATTCGAATTTGATAGGCCTGCAGTATTTCGTAGAAGATGGTGTCTCGTTTTTCCAAATATCCTTTGCGTTGTACTACTCGAAGGCTCTGGAATCTTTCAAAATCTTTTTTAATCGCAATGGTACAAATGATACCATGAACATATCTGAGTCCGAAATATTTTCACATACTACTTGTTTGTATTGTTTTTGTCCGGAAGAACCATCACATCCCCATTTACAAAAAAGAATTAACTTTGTGTTTCCATATTTCTTTAACTCATTTCCTTTTACTGATTGTAGCAAGCGTTCGGCTGTGTGATCAAGTAGAGATTGTAGTTGTACCTCTGCCGAAATTGGTGTGATTGTAATAGTGTCATTCAATGGCAAACAGTCCATTTTAGCAGCTGTTATGTGATGATATGCTGGATACAGATTTGAGCCTTTTTCAATCGAACGCAATCTGAGCTGAATATATTGCTGTTTTCTAAATTTCAAATCCAGAAATAATTCTAATGCCTTTTAAGAATCCATTTTTTCCTCAATGGACTAGCTTTAACAACTTTATCAATGATATCCACTTTTGTCAATTGTTTCTGTGATCGCAATTGATGTAGGAAAGTATCTTGAATATTTTCATATCCGATTTCTTCATTGATATCCTTAAGCTTACGCCTCTTAGATCTATCGCTACACTTGTCCAGCGATTTTTGTTGTCTCCCACGTGTGTTTAGATTTGAAGTTTCTGAAGCGATCTGGACAGAAAGTTCGTTCTCCAACCAGTTTGCAAAGCTCTTATAAAATGTATCTTTGCTGTTATTAACTTTCCTGTATCAGTGTTTTAAATTTTTGATGGAAACAGATAATGTATTTTCTAAGTCCAATCAGTGCTGAAGGAATTTAAGTTTCCTTTTCTCGAATGTTATTTTTAACATCTTCTTTGTTTTTGTTTCTAAAATACTCTCCGGCTAATTCTTTATAGCTGAAACTCTCCATGTTTTAATGAAAAACGTTGTTAATGCTCAGACATTTTATATCCACTGAGTTTGCATCCGAATGTCACTTGCTTTTAAACATTTTCATACTTTTTTTCATACCAAATACAGGTGGAATAAAAAGGATTATAAAACGTAAAATCCTTTTCTTTATATGTTGTAAAATACCTGACACAAATTCAACAACGCATTGCATAGTAATAGGGTCATAGAATATTATTAGAGTCATAAATACAGATAAAAAAAAATCCTTCTAAGGTGGGATTCACAATATATGTACCTGTTTAGCATAAACGCGTGTTTAAGCTCTTTATTCTACTATAAAATACGCTAGTGTAAGCGTCGTGTAACGGATAAGGATGAATAAGGGCAGCTATACGTTTTTCTGATTGCGTAACAATAATACAATTTTTATATGTACTACCTGAATTCAGTTCGATTACGATCAATATTCCCTATGTCATAAATTTTTTTTAAGGAAATAGCACATGATTTCTGCTACTTCTGCAAACTTTTTGCGGAATAAAATAAAATTGTAAAAAAAAAATTTTTGGAGTAATTTTATTAAAATTAAAAACGTGTTCAACAGACGGTTCCAAACGGGTGCAAGAGTATATACAGAGTTAAAGAAAACACTTTCACCTTTCCATCAGTGGTTTTAATTTCTTGGTTCCTTTTGGACCGCAAAAGTTCTACAGTAGTTTTGACTTAACTGCCTTTTATTTACGTGCACTTTTGACTTAACTGCACAAAATTGATAATTTTTTGCATTATTCTTTTTAATCCCATACAAATTCCATTTTTAAGTGCACTTTCTTTACCTTCACATTTAAGATAAGTTCCCAAAATTTTTGTCATATAATTAGTATTGTGGTTATTTTGTTGAACTATTTTATGGTTTTTAATCCAAATTTTTAATAATTTTAATTAGGCTTAAGTTCATTAAATTTAATTTTCATTAAATTATTTTTATGAAGAAAGGAATTTTACAACATGAAAATTAATTAAAATTGTTATTGATAATCTTTCATTTTTGACCGTGGCGGGGGCTCGAACCCGGGCCGGCAGGTTACCATGACATGTTTCGATCGCAACCACTCGATCTCCTCAGATGGATTTGCCGTTTTACACTCGCAGCCATCGACGACTGCTGACGTCAATAGTCAAACATCAATCCTTAAACCAAAAATTGTATTTTTAAACCTTTGGTAGATTATCAATAACAATTTTAATTAATTTTCATGTTGTAAAATTCCTTTCTTCATAAAAATAATTTAATGAAAATTAAATTTAATGAACTTAAGCCTAATTAAAATTATTAAAAATTTGGATTAAAAACCATAAAATAGTTCAACAAAATAACCACAATACTAATTATTGTTAAAGCTAAGGCACGAGCTCTATGTATTCATTTGTCCTTCAAGTTGTGCTGAAAAAGGTCAACAAGAAAAAGAAGGACAAAAAATGAAAAAACAAAAAAAAAAAAAAAAAACAAAAAAAAAAAAATGTACTTTGGACTTCAAGAAAAATTCTTGACAAAAGTACGAAAAAACAGAAGTAAGGAAGAACATGTAAAATCAATTAAAATGGATAATCATTCAAAAAAGCAAACTTCGATCTACCAAAGGTTTAAAAATACAATTTTTGGTTTAAGGATTGATGTTTGACTATTGACGTCAGCAGTCGTCGATGGCTGCGAGTGTAAAACGGCAAATCCATCTGAGGAGATCGAGTGGTTGCGATCGAAACATGTCATGGTAACCTGCCGGCCCGGGTTCGAGCCCCCGCCACGGTCAAAAATGAAAGATTATCAATAACAATTTTAATTAATTTTCATGTTGTAAAATTCCTTTCTTCATAAAAATAATTTAATGAAAATTAAATTTAATGAACTTAAGCCTAATTAAAATTATTAAAAATTTGGATTAAAAACCATAAAATAGTTCAACAAAATAACCACAATACTAATTATTGTTAAAGCTAAGGCACGAGCTCTATGTATTCATTTGTCCTTCAAGTTGTGCTGAAAAAGGTCAACAAGAAAAAGAAGGACAAAAAATGAAAAAACAAAAAAAAAAAAAAAAAAAAAAATGTACTTTGGACTTCAAGAAAAATTCTTGACAAAAGTACGAAAAAACAGAAGTAAGGAAGAACATGTAAAATCAATTAAAATGGATAATCATTCAAAAGAGCAAACTTCGATCTACCAAAGGTTTAAAAATACAATTTTTGGTTTAAGGATTGATGTTTGACTATTGACGTCAGCAGTCGTCGATGGCTGCGAGTGTAAAACGGCAAATCCATCTGAGGAGATCGAGTGGTTGCGATCGAAACATGTCATGGTAACCTGCCGGCCCGGGTTCGAGCCCCCGCCACGGTCAAAAATGAAAGATTATCAATAACAATTTTAATTAATTTTCATGTTGTAAAATTCCTTTCTTCATAAAAATAATTTAATGAAAATTAAATTTAATGAACTTAAGCCTAATTAAAATTATTAAAAATTTGGATTAAAAACCATAAAATAGTTCAACAAAATAACCACAATACTAATTATTGTTAAAGCTAAGGCACGAGCTCTATGTATTCATTTGTCCTTCAAGTTGTGCTGAAAAAGGTCAACAAGAAAAAGAAGGACAAAAAATGAAAAAACAAAAAAAAAAAAAAAAAAATGTACTTTGGACTTCAAGAAAAATTCTTGACAAAAGTACGAAAAAAACAGAAGTAAGGAAGAACATGTAAAATCAATTAAAATGGATAATCATTCAAAAAAGCAAACTTCGATCTACCAAAGGTTTAAAAATACAATTTTTGGTTTAAGGATTGATGTTTGACTATTGACGTCAGCAGTCGTCGATGGCTGCGAGTGTAAAACGGCAAATCCATCTGAGGAGATCGAGTGGTTGCGATCGAAACATGTCATGGTAACCTGCCGGCCCGGGTTCGAGCCCCCGCCACGGTCAAAAATGAAAGATTATCAATAACAATTTTAATTAATTTTCATGTTGTAAAATTCCTTTCTTCATAAAAATAATTTAATGAAAATTAAATTTAATGAACTTAAGCCTAATTAAAATTATTAAAAATTTGGATTAAAAACCATAAAATAGTTCAACAAAATAACCACAATACTAATTATTGTTAAAGCTAAGGCACGAGCTCTATGTATTCATTTGTCCTTCAAGTTGTGCTGAAAAAGGTCAACAAGAAAAAGAAGGACAAAAAATGAAAAAACAAAAAAAAAAAAAAAAAAAAAATGTACTTTGGACTTCAAGAAAAATTCTTGACAAAAGTACGAAAAAACAGAAGTAAGGAAGAACATGTAAAATCAATTAAAATGGATAATCATTCAAAAAAGCAAACTTCGATCTACCAAAGGTTTAAAAATACAATTTTTGGTTTAAGGATTGATGTTTGACTATTGACGTCAGCAGTCGTCGATGGCTGCGAGTGTAAAACGGCAAATCCATCTGAGGAGATCGAGTGGTTGCGATCGAAACATGTCATGGTAACCTGCCGGCCCGGGTTCGAGCCCCCGCCACGGTCAAAAATGAAAGATTATCAATAACAATTTTAATTAATTTTCATGTTGTAAAATTCCTTTCTTCATAAAAATAATTTAATGAAAATTAAATTTAATGAACTTAAGCCTAATTAAAATTATTAAAAATTTGGATTAAAAACCATAAAATAGTTCAACAAAATAACCACAATACTAATTATTGTTAAAGCTAAGGCACAAGCTCTATGTATTCATTTGTCCTTCAAGTTGTGCTGAAAAAGGTCAACAAGAAAAAGAAGGACAAAAAATGAAAAAACAAAAAAAAAAAAAATGTACTTTGGACTTCAAGAAAAATTCTTGACAAAAGTACGAAAAAACAGAAGTAAGGAAGAACATGTAAAATCAATTAAAATGGATAATCATTCAAAAAAGCAAACTTCGATCTACCAAAGGTTTAAAAATACAATTTTTGGTTTAAGGATTGATGTTTGACTATTGACGTCAGCAGTCGTCGATGGCTGCGAGTGTAAAACGGCAAATCCATCTGAGGAGATCGAGTGGTTGCGATCGAAACATGTCATGGTAACCTGCCGGCCCGGGTTCGAGCCCCCGCCACGGTCAAAAATGAAAGATTATCAATAACAATTTTAATTAATTTTCATGTTGTAAAATTCCTTTCTTCATAAAAATAATTTAATGAAAATTAAATTTAATGAACTTAAGCCTAATTAAAATTATTAAAAATTTGGATTAAAAACCATAAAATAGTTCAACAAAATAACCACAATACTAATTATTGTTAAAGCTAAGGCACGAGCTCTATGTATTCATTTGTCCTTCAAGTTGTGCTGAAAAAGGTCAACAAGAAAAAGAAGGACAAAAAATGAAAAAACAAAAAAAAAAAAAAAAAAAAAAATGTACTTTGGACTTCAAGAAAAATTCTTGACAAAAGTACGAAAAAACAGAAGTAAGGAAGAACATGTAAAATCAATTAAAATGGATAATCATTCAAAAAAGCAAACTTCGATCTACCAAAGGTTTAAAAATACAATTTTTGGTTTAAGGATTGATGTTTGACTATTGACGTCAGCAGTCGTCGATGGCTGCGAGTGTAAAACGGCAAATCCATCTGAGGAGATCGAGTGGTTGCGATCGAAACATGTCATGGTAACCTGCCGGCCCGGGTTCGAGCCCCCGCCACGGTCAAAAATGAAAGATTATCAATAACAATTTTAATTAATTTTCATGTTGTAAAATTCCTTTCTTCATAAAAATAATTTAATGAAAATTAAATTTAATGAACTTAAGCCTAATTAAAATTATTAAAAATTTGGATTAAAAACCATAAAATAGTTCAACAAAATAACCACAATACTAATTATTGTTAAAGCTAAGGCACGAGCTCTATGTATTCATTTGTCCTTCAAGTTGTGCTGAAAAAGGTCAACAAGAAAAAGAAGGACAAAAAATGAAAAAACAAAAAAAAAAAAAAATGTACTTTGGACTTCAAGAAAAATTCTTGACAAAAGTACGAAAAAACAGAAGTAAGGAAGAACATGTAAAATCAATTAAAATGGATAATCATTCAAAAAAGCAAACTTCGATCTACCAAAGGTTTAAAAATACAATTTTTGGTTTAAGGATTGATGTTTGACTATTGACGTCAGCAGTCGTCGATGGCTGCGAGTGTAAAACGGCAAATCCATCTGAGGAGATCGAGTGGTTGCGATCGAAACATGTCATGGTAACCTGCCGGCCCGGGTTCGAGCCCCCGCCACGGTCAAAAATGAAAGATTATCAATAACAATTTTAATTAATTTTCATGTTGTAAAATTCCTTTCTTCATAAAAATAATTTAATGAAAATTAAATTTAATGAACTTAAGCCTAATTAAAATTATTAAAAATTTGGATTAAAAACCATAAAATAGTTCAACAAAATAACCACAATACTAATTATTGTTAAAGCTAAGGCACGAGCTCTATGTATTCATTTGTCCTTCAAGTTGTGCTGAAAAAGGTCAACAAGAAAAAGAAGGACAAAAAATGAAAAAACAAAAAAAAAAAAAAAAAAAAAAATGTACTTTGGACTTCAAGAAAAATTCTTGACAAAAGTACGAAAAAACAGAAGTAAGGAAGAACATGTAAAATCAATTAAAATGGATAATCATTCAAAAGAGCAAACTTCGATCTACCAAAGGTTTAAAAATACAATTTTTGGTTTAAGGATTGATGTTTGACTATTGACGTCAGCAGTCGTCGATGGCTGCGAGTGTAAAACGGCAAATCCATCTGAGGAGATCGAGTGGTTGCGATCGAAACATGTCATGGTAACCTGCCGGCCCGGGTTCGAGCCCCCGCCACGGTCAAAAATGAAAGATTATCAATAACAATTTTAATTAATTTTCATGTTGTAAAATTCCTTTCTTCATAAAAATTATTTAATGAAAATTAAATTTAATGAACTTAAGCCTAATTAAAATTATTAAAAATTTGGATTAAAAACCATAAAATAGTTCAACAAAATAACCACAATACTAATTATTGTTAAAGCTAAGGCACGAGCTCTATGTATTCATTTGTCCTTCAAGTTGTGCTGAAAAAGGTCAACAAGAAAAAGAAGGACAAAAAATGAAAAAACAAAAAAAAAAAAAAAAAAATGTACTTTGGACTTCAAGAAAAATTCTTGACAAAAGTACGAAAAAAACAGAAGTAAGGAAGAACATGTAAAATCAATTAAAATGGATAATCATTCAAAAAAGCAAACTTCGATCTACCAAAGGTTTAAAAATACAATTTTTGGTTTAAGGATTGATGTTTGACTATTGACGTCAGCAGTCGTCGATGGCTGCGAGTGTAAAACGGCAAATCCATCTGAGGAGATCGAGTGGTTGCGATCGAAACATGTCATGGTAACCTGCCGGCCCGGGTTCGAGCCCCCGCCACGGTCAAAAATGAAAGATTATCAATAACAATTTTAATTAATTTTCATGTTGTAAAATTCCTTTCTTCATAAAAATAATTTAATGAAAATTAAATTTAATGAACTTAAGCCTAATTAAAATTATTAAAAATTTGGATTAAAAACCATAAAATAGTTCAACAAAATAACCACAATACTAATTATTGTTAAAGCTAAGGCACGAGCTCTATGTATTCATTTGTCCTTCAAGTTGTGCTGAAAAAGGTCAACAAGAAAAAGAAGGACAAAAAATGAAAAAACAAAAAAAAAAAAAAAAAAAAAATGTACTTTGGACTTCAAGAAAAATTCTTGACAAAAGTACGAAAAAACAGAAGTAAGGAAGAACATGTAAAATCAATTAAAATGGATAATCATTCAAAAAAGCAAACTTCGATCTACCAAAGGTTTAAAAATACAATTTTTGGTTTAAGGATTGATGTTTGACTATTGACGTCAGCAGTCGTCGATGGCTGCGAGTGTAAAACGGCAAATCCATCTGAGGAGATCGAGTGGTTGCGATCGAAACATGTCATGGTAACCTGCCGGCCCGGGTTCGAGCCCCCGCCACGGTCAAAAATGAAAGATTATCAATAACAATTTTAATTAATTTTCATGTTGTAAAATTCCTTTCTTCATAAAAATAATTTAATGAAAATTAAATTTAATGAACTTAAGCCTAATTAAAATTATTAAAAATTTTTGTCATATTTAAATTATTTTCATACAAAAAATTCAAGTTAGCTGCACTTTGACTTAACTGCCCAAAATACATATTTTCTGTAATTATTCTTCAAAATCCTTCTTTACGTGCATTTTGTATACCTGCACATTTTTCATATTTTTGGGCAGCGTTAAAATATTTTCATATAAAACATTAAAGTTAGCTGCACACATGAAAAAATATGGTGGCCACTTTTTCACATAAATATACAATTTTAGCTGTTTATAAAAACAAGAATCGCAAACAAGTCAAGTTGGTATCATTATAATTCATTTATTTTGTTTGCATGTACCTACATTTATGCATATGGGTTGTGGTAACAGTAACTTTACCACGATTATATGAAAGTAATAGCAAATCTTAGGTCTGGAACAGAATAAATTAGTTGTAGTAGTATTTGGAGCTGACGAATGCTCTGTAGCGCACAGTTTTGCCAAAACTTGGAGACCAAAAATGGCTAAATTTACGGAAAAAAATGGCTAAAAATTTTTATAAGTAAAAATACATTAAAATTCAATAACTGAACAGAAATTATTTATTAAAAATTTTTTACAATAAAATTGTAAGTTGAGATTAATTTTTTACATAAGAATAAACGTAAATAAATTTTTTAGCATTTACAAATCAATAAATTTAATGCCATTACCCAGTAAAAAATGGAGCTTACTGGTACGCAACTTTGTAAGGGAGAGAAGCACAATACCCCCTAACAAACCTGCTTACAAGAGACAAAAAATTGAATTTCTATGTTCGGTAATATTTCGGGAATGATCGTAAACACATTTTTAAATCATTGCAATACAACCTGCTTCCATGTAAGGGAATAACAGAAGCACTTAGAACATTGATCGTGAATCTTTTCTTTAAAATAATGATTTTAATTATTCACTTATAACCTGCTTATTTATAAGGGATAATGTTATTAAACCATTAAATTAAAAATTCGCTTAAATGGTATTCGCTTCTCTGGGGCTTCTTAGTAGTGTGTAATAGTCAGCGCATATATCAGCGCTCATGTAGCTTTCGTGCTAAAGATTTTTTACTGGGTATTGATCATCTCATGGGAACCACTCGTGCCTATAAGTTGTAAATTCTTCATATGTAATTGGCCATGAAAAACTGTTGTTTTTACTTCTGATTCATTAAATGTGAACACACGCTGTCAAACCAACTCAAAAAGCGAAAAGTTTTACACAAATTTTCGTTTTCTGTTCGACAGTTTTGGTTTCGACTGCAGTTTTTTAAACCCTGACTGTGGGTATAAATATTTTATTGTTTTGGTAAAAATATTTTCCTAATCGATAAGATCGAATTAACGGTTGCTAAATGTAAAAAAATAAAACTTATTAATTTAAAAGAAAAACTGCAAAAAAAATGTATGGCTAAACAAGTAGAAAAATGGCTAATGGCTAAACCAGGTGAAAAATGGCTAAATCTAGCCACTAAATGGCTAAATTGGCAACACTGGTAGCGCAACAAAGTTCAAAATTTCGAATTTGGCGCTTCAACGGCTACGACTACTACACTACGTATTCTGTTGAAACTACTTTGAAACTGCCGTTTTTAACTTTTGACAGCTTGCAGCGCTATTTTTAACGTTATACTACAGCGACTTTTCTGTTCCACACTTTTTTGTTGCCAATTTGGCTATCTCGTTCCTTATAAAAATGCATGTCGAATGACTACAGGTTGTTTGAACGTCATTGTAATTATCAATTTATTAATAAAAACGTTGTTACCCCTCTTTCAAAAACTTTACTTTAGCTGCACTTTTATGCAGGTACCCACAATTGCGTACCTGAACTTTAAGGCAGCTTAATACATTCAAGATAGCTGCATTTTTGATTTACCTGCACAAAAAATCGTGCAAAGGAGATTGTGCAGCTAAGTCACAATTACTGTATTCTACTAAAATTGAAATTTGTCAAAAATATAGTAGCTTGGAAAATATGTCTTAACAGCATTATCGATGATAGTTTTTGAGCAATGATAATTGTGTTTAACAACATGGCACAACCACAATTACTAATATTTTGACCTAATTTTTTGGCTACCTTAGTTTTAATATGTTTACTATTAAATAAAATTAAATTTTGTAAATCGGTGACAAACAAAAATAGAACTTTTGGCCAATGAAATAAAATTTTCAGCCAGTGTGCGCTGGCTGTTACATACTTCTAAGGAGCAGCAGAGAAGCGAATACCATTCAAGTGAATTTTTATTTTAAGTAAATTAAAATGATTGAACAACTTCGCATGATCCCTTTTTAGTAGGCAGTTTGTAAGTTAATAATTAAAATTATATTTAAAAGAAAGCATTTACAAGCAAAGTGCTAAGTGCTTCTGTTAATCCCTTACATGGAAGCAGGTTGTATTGCAATTATTTTAAAATTCAATTTTTTTATTACGCAATCAGTCATCAAATTATTTTTAGCAGAGAGGATATAAATTTCAAGCCTCTTGTAAGCAGGTTTTTAAGAGGGTATTGTGCTTCTCTCCCTTAAAAACTACTTACCAGTAAGCTCCATTTTTTTACTGGATAATTCCAAAATATCTAATAACTAATTTAACTTAAGGCCTCATTAGTTTTAACTTTCGGCTATCGTTCTGTGCCGTTCTTTTCTGAAGCCTATATTTTGTAATTACTTTTTCTGTGAAGGGAATCAGCTGCTTTAAAAAAAGAAAAATATTAAGTTAATTGGGACCTCCTAAACACGAAAAACGCTGTATTTTTTTTTTCTAAGTACCGTTTTTTAGATAGGGGTACTTTTGTGTTTTTCTGTGTATGGTCCCACTCAAAGCCTTGTGGAGCCCAACCGAAAAGATGAAGATGAAAATATTTAAAATGTTGGTTATTAAATAAATTATTTAGTAAAAAAATAAAACATTCCAAATCTTTACTATAACGTAGAAAAAAAAAACGAAATAAAAATGAAAAATGTTGAAACAAACGTAAAAAATAGGCAAATTTTTGCCATAACTCAGCCATTTCTTAGTAGATAGAAATTTGCAGCAATACTCATAAATGATGTCAGTTTGATTTATAATTTCAGGAATATACTCACAATGATTCAACTCATTTAGCTCATCCATTTACCGTTTTAACACAACAGATCAAACACACAACTTCATAATCAACGCTACCAGATAAATTTGCCGAAAAGTCGCCCACTTCATACATGTAACTTTAGTAAACTGTAATTGCCAAATCGTCACTTTGCTATTTCGGGAACAAATCTGGCAGCCTTGCATTTTGCTTCGCCTATACACATTGAGTTGAGTAGATTTTAAATCAACCACTACAAATGTTGCTAAAGGCTAGATTACACTATTTACTTTGTATTAATACATGTCAAAAACTCAAGTAATATGATAAAGTGTGATAGTGTGAATGCAATGTGTCACGAAAATGACAAGTATTATGAAAAAAGTTTGACATCCCATACGACTTCATCGTTTTTTGAAAAATTTCTAAACAATAATACTTTTCATTGGATCAGGGTTGCATTTTATTTCATGTGTGAGTGTTTATACTTTGTGTGATGGTGTGAACACAAACTGTCATGTTAAATAAGATTTTTTGACAGTGGCAACAAAACTCATTAGATTTCTATCTCACAAAGTATTAAGGAATACGTAAGACTTGTGAGATAGTGTAATCTAGCCTTAAGTATGCGTACCATTAGTAAAATAAGACTTCTTAGTGAATATGAGTTTGAATAACATTGGAATTAGTATGAGTGCGTATAAGTACAAGAATTTATGAGTTATGATTTAGCTCTACTCACTTTTTCACTACTCATTGCTGATCTCTGATATACATATACAGATGAGACACCTTGATTTGTCGCGCGTTTATGCGTCAGCACTGCCTTTTGTTTAAGTACACTTTCGACTTAACTGCACAAAATGAATAATTTTTGTCATTATTCTTTAAAATTTCATACAAATTTTTTTTTTATACCCCTGACAGACATAGGATTTGTATACTATACTAGCATAGTATACTACATGTGTGTCAACCTAAACTACAATTAAACCACGAAAAAAGTGGTATATATATTGCTGGTTTTTATACTACCAAAATGTACGTAGTATAAATGTGGTATCTTATTAAACACAGCTTTTCAGCTGTGTTCAGTAAGAATTGTAGTATGCATACCATGGTATGCAAACTATATGTCTGTCAGGGGTATTAAGGGATTTAAAATAACAACAATTATTTTAAGAATTAAAAATTTTTTCTTTTTAGATATAAAGCGTGTTTTTATTTATATGTCAGCTTTTTGGCCAAAAGTTTGGATTTTTTCAAACTGTTTAACGTTGTTTAATCGAACTCGAATTTCAGCCATCTCAATATCTGGAAAGGGGAATCGTTCTGTGGGTTCAAGACGAACAAAACTCCGAGATAGATTTTTTGCGGTCATCCTAATGTAGATATTTTTTAGTCAGTATGCAACACTTAATTCATTTTTAAACAATTGTCCTCAGTTGCACACTTTCTCAGTACAAGTTACGACTCTAAAATAATAATGAACCTAAAGTATAACAAATAAGGAGGCTGTATTCGGTCTTAATCTTTAGTTACTATTATTGCCAAAATCATGACAAAACGCCAATTTATATCAATTATAGATAAACTTTGTATGTATAAATAATATTTTGAAGGCACACAGAATATGAAAATCCACCTGCGCATGGGGTTCTGACGTAATATCAACGTCATCACAAAACACACAATGCCCATTGTCGCTTTATTATGACTTCAAAATTACTTCAGAACCACATACGCATGTGGATTTTCACATTCCATGCACTCTCTGCTTTATATCAACTCTATTCCAGGGAAACTTTTTGATGACGATTAGATGATATTATAAACCGACATATCTCATTTTCAATATCAACTTTATTTGAGAAAGGTATAACAATTTCGACTTAGCTCATTAATGGTGTTTTCTTTTCTGACGATAATTTTCATTTATGCTACCATTCGCGCGGGTTTTTGTTCTATTCTAAAAAAATGTGCAAAAGTGTGAGAAGTTGTCGTTTTCCTTTCTAAATATGTTGCAAAAATAAATGGCAAATTTGTTCCATTCTCAAGCTTCGTACAGACGGTGGTCAGATCTTACAATATTGTCATTTTTCTGATAATGGTGTCATTGTCAGATGCATTAGTTTTACATATCTGCCAAATAAAAATGAGCTAACAATGTTCATACAGTTGCAAGACATTTTTAGGCAATTTTATAGACAACATTGTAAGATCTGACCACCGTCTGTACGAAACTTTACCCCCAGTTATAATTAAGAGTAAGATAATACCCTTTTTTGCATCTGCGTTAAGTACATTTTTATGCAAGCAAGTATTTTTCTTCCCTCGCGAATGGGTAGTCATCTTGCCGCGATGCGAGGGCTTAAGTACAAGGACGTTTAGAGTCATGCTGGCGGTAGTGACGTCAGTCAAGACCGGTAGGGCCTCCCATGCCAGAAGGGTCTAAACCGAGTACAAACCAAGAACTACCCCCCCTGTCTATTAGCGTCTGTTTCTCCTAGTTGGAGCGGCTAATGACTATGCGTCCGCTGGCCTTTTACGGTCAAATGTTGGGCCTTCTGAAGGCCGTCGGTCCGCAATAAAATCCATCAGCGTCTGTTCTCATATTGAGCGGCTGATGGTCTGCGTCTGTCTCCAGAGGAGCGGCAGGTATTCTTTCGCCTGGCAGATAGGCATAAAATTTTTTTTTTTTTTTTTTTTTTTTTTTTTTTCTCATTATTTATTTATTGAATCTTCATATATTAAATATGAACTAACAATAATTAATCAAATCTTATCCTAATTCTTTATTTTATGTCCTGCCAGTGCAAGACAAAAATTTACTTCATCACGGGTTCAGTATCACATTTATATATGTGTTTATCGTTCATCTTAATGGGTAAGTGCTGCAGTGTCTCTTCTCCTTAAGCGAGTGTGGCCGCTATCATTTAAAATATTTCGAGCTAGTGGATTTGGGTGCAACTCTAGCCTTTTTAAATATTTTACCGCATACTTCGTAATAATAGTCCTTACCAGTGGCACATTGAGATCCTTGTGGATATTGGAGTTTTTAACATACCAAGGGGCGGCTGTGATTATTCGAAGAAGTTTATTTTGGCGCCTTGGAATTTTTTCGATATTTGAAGCCGAGGCAGTGCCCCATAGTTGAATACCGTAGCACCAGATTGGCTTTAAAATAGAGTTGTAAAGTAGTAGTTTGCAATCGAGACTAAGAACAGAATTTCTTCCAATAAGCCAGTTAATTTGAATTACTTTTAGTTTCATTTGGGTTAATTTTGCTTCTATATGGCATTTCCATGTTAAACGCCGATCTAGATGAATACCGAGGTATTTGACATGCGATTGTTGAGGCACTAGTTGATTATTGATTTTAATAGGGGGGCATGTTTCCCGACGCAAGGTAAATGTAATATGTACGCATTTTTGCTCATTGACCTTTATTCTCCATTGTTTTAACCACAGTTCTAGTTGAAATATATGATCCTGCAGGTATCGAGATGCTTCACGACTGTTCTCGTGTACGCTTAGGAAAGCTGTATCATCAGCAAAAGTTGAGGTTAGGGTGTAATTGTTTGTCGGCATGTCCGAGGTATATATAATATAAAGAAGTGGGCCCAGGATACTTCCCTGAGGGACTCCAGCTTCAATTGTCTGAGGAGAACTTAAAAAATCACCTTCTTTAATAATAAATTTTCGACCGACCAAGTAGCTTTCTAACAGCTTGTGTGTGTTAACCGGTAGGTTCAGCTTCAATTTATGTAACAAACCTACATGCCAGACTTTATCAAAAGCTTGAGAGACATCGATGAAGAGAGCGGAGCAATATTTTCTTTCTTCAAAGGCTTTTCTTATGGCGTTTACTATCCGATGGGTTTGTTCAATTGTGCTATGTTCTCGTCTGAAACCGAATTGATGGTTAGGTATACACCCATTGTCATTTAAAATTGGGGTTAATTTGGACGCTAAGAGCTTCTCAAACAGCTTTGATATATTAGATAATAAGCTGATAGGCCTATAGTCTCAACTTTGGTGTGATCTTTTCCTGGCTTTGGTATCATCGTAACTAAGGAGACCTTCCATTCTTGAGGGTAGTATTCAAGTCGTAAAATAGCATTAAAAATTAAAAGAATAATTTTCTTTGCTATGCTGGGTAGCTCCAGAAGCATTTTGTTGCTGATCTTATCAAAACCAGGAGCCTTCTTGGGGTTTAAATCACAAATAGCTTTTTCGATTTCTCTTATCTCAAATCTTAGGGGAACAGCTGCTCTAGCAACAACAGGTGGTAACTCGGCCGCAATATCGTGAGATATGTTTGGGGTAAATACGTTTTTTAAATGATTAACAAACAGATTTCCTTTTTCAACATCATTTCTTGCCCAACTACCATTCAATTCTCTTAATGGTGGTTTAGAGACAACTGGCCTTTTGAGATTTCTAGCTGCACGCCATAATGAGTAATCTGATTGTGGGGTTGCATCAAGTTCCTTAAGATATTTTTCCAGAGAAGCCGTTTTCTGAGTCTGCAGTAACTTTCTAAGTTTTTTTGTACACTCTTTAAGTAAGTTCTTAAGTAACGGGGATCTGTGCAATTGCCACTCTCTTCGAGCCCTCCTTTTTTCAGACAAGAGACGCTCGACATCTGTGTAATATATATTAATATTTTTTGTTTTTTTGGGGGCAATACTGGAATGTTGAACAGCTAGTTTCAGAAAACTGTCAAAATTGGCAATAGAGCGATCTACATACTCCGGTGTACTAAGCGGAATATTTTCTGTGCAATGGGTGCTGAGGTATTTTCTATATTTTAACCAGCTAATTTGCGTAGCTGTCGTCGCTAAGTGACCAGTCGGAGATACAATTCTATTGGGGTTCATTATAGTAACAATTGTAGGTGTATGGTCAGAAGATAATTCTAAGGAAGCTTCAACATGAATCGTTTCTATGGGGATGTTTTTAACCACGCCGAAATCGATAACATCTGGAATTTTTTGATGATCAGTAGGCCAATATGTTGGTTGTCCGCTCGCTACCACATTTAAATCCATTTTAGAAATTGTGTTAAATAAAACACGACCCTTTGGTGTTATAAGTCGTGACCCCCAGAAGGTATGTTTAGCGTTATAATCGCCAGCAGCCAGGAAACAGGGTCCTAATGATTTAAAATATTTACAGTATTGGCTTTCTGATATTGAAAATCTAGGCGGTGAGTATAACGATGAAATTACTAAGTTTCTATTTAATTCCTCAACGCAAATGTTCGTTGCTTGGAGATAATCTTCACGGTGATCAAACATTAGGTAGTGTTTGACTCGGGTTTTAATTAAAATGGCTGAACCTCCACAAGCTCTATCTCGAGGGTCCTTGGTATCATATAGTATATAACCATTGATTTTAAATGAATTTCTTGAGGTCAAATGAGTTTCAGAAACCATCATGACATCAATTTGTTTGTTTTTAAGAAAGTATTCTAATTCATTTTTATGTTGGCGGATGCCGTTTGCGTTCCAAAAACAAATTTTTAAACAGTTCATGGCTTGTTAAGAACAGCTTGCAATAACATCGATTGCATTCTTAGAATTTCCTGTAACATATTACCCATTGTGTTTGTAAAATTATTTACTGTTTGCACTAATGTTTCCATGGTTTTTTCTAGACGACTAAGATTAGAAACTGGAGTTTCGTCATTACTTGGTGATGCGCCTTGCATTGGCACATGGCTTGATTTAAGGACGTTAGCATACGAGGTTCTGTTATTACTAGGCTGTGGAGCCTGAATGCCATTCATGTTTGCTTGATTTGGTACCTGCATTTGTGGGGGATTAGTTTTCGGTCCAGCCGACTGCTTGACGATAGTATATACAGGGCATCCTCTATAATTGGCAGTGTGATTTCCGCCACAGTTGCTACATTTTTTTACATTGGGGTCATTTTTAGACTTATCGCACTGGACTGTACAATGTAATTCTCCACATACGACGCAAACAGGGGGTAAATAGCAGTATGCCTTAGTATGGCCAAATTCTTGGCAATTAAGACATTGAACGGGACCATTTCTTTTGTGCGGCTCCTCTATAGTTATTCTTCTGTAGAGAATATATTTTAAATTATAAATAGGATGCGTTTCATTTTTTTTAAGCTTAATGTCGCCAGGTTCTAATTCTACCCGAAATAATGGTTGGGGATTTTTTTCCCTGTTTTTAATATTTGTAACGTTTTTTATTTTAAAACCCTTCTCTTCCAAAAAAGTTTTAATTTCATCTGGGTCCACGCATGAGTCTATGCCCTTGATCACTACCTGAAGACCTTTGCTGCTCTTTAGTTGATATGTGTAAAAGCTTTTTTTAAGAGCTTCGAATTTATTAGTTAATTTACGAAAATCATTCTCATGATTTACCTGTATTTTTGTCTCGTTTATATTTCCACGCTTGATTGCAGCTACGTAAAACGAATTTTCACCTATTACCGAGATCACGCTCTTTATTAACTCACTTGAGTTTTGCTCCCTTAGATATATCGGGGGTGGCTTAGAAGATTTTATAACGTTTGGTGCTTCCGAGGATTCATCCTCCAGAATTGCAAAACGATTTTGAGAGTTTATTTTATCAAAAGATGGTACTTTTGAAGCCGAAGCAACTGCTGCAGAGGTAGGGCTGCGACCCCGTTTAAGCACTGTAATGTACCTGTCCATACCAACTTGTACTTGAGGCTTTTGATCACTTTTTACTTGAGATGTTTGCATTGCATCTGTGTTAGAGTTCATGGTAACATTTGTTAATAAGATTGTGTTTGCCGTTGTGGCAACACTTGCAAGTGAGAGGTTTATATTTTTTAACGTATCACCATCAACCGTCTTTGTAAAAAGAGAGGGCGAAAGGGATCGTGTTCTAAAAATTGGTTTAGCCGTTAGGTAGTTACTATTGTTTTCTTTTGTTTTATTTATTACAGCATTGTCTTCGTTAGCATGCACTGTCACATAAACATTTCTATCATTCAGTTTTATTGTTGTTTCATTGTTTTTATTCATGCAATAAATTGTTTTTGTTTTTCACCGTTTAACTGTGCTTTGATATTTTTGTTATTTATTGTATTTTACAACAACAAAAAAAGTAAGAACTTTAAACTAAAATGTTTTTGCTCAGAATATGTATGTATACATACACATGTATTAACATTAGTACGTATATATTTTTACTATTTTCTTTATTTAATATTTTTTTCGTATTAATTGTTCACTTTTATGTTTAATAATTAAAATAACAAAATTTATTTTCAAGCGTCCATTCGCTGTTTATATAACAAAATCAAATGTGATTAATTAAAAATTCAAATTGTATGCGGAGTTAAGAATACACGTCTGTATCACAACAAAGCACGAACCGAACTTTGAGGCATAAAATGCAACCCCAATTCTCACCCCCCCCGAAATGTCCGAAAATTCATGCCCTAAGTATCCGGCAAAGGGCTTCATAATCCCCGGAGACCCTACTACTACAGCGTCGGTATCAGGCTGTAGTAAGTTGAATGCTACTGAGACCTCGTCTAGCAAGGTGGTTGCGCCAGGCTCTGCTAGACGGTTAGCTACTAGTGCGCAAAAACTCGTTACGACTAAGCCTTCAGGCGGTCGTAAACCAAGCTTGGTACAGGGTTCTTCGAAACCAGGTACCTCTAAGGCTTCCCAGGTCCGGACGGGAGAAAAACCCGTCGAAACCCCTTCCTCGGGTGCTGGCTTGACGGTACAGACTCAGTCTGCCAGAAATCCAGTTTCCCAAGTGCCGAAACCTGTGCAAAGAGAGCACACGAAGAAAGATTCGATGCCCTCTGATGCACCTCCCTCAGCCTCAACGGCAGTTATCAATAAACCCCAAAGGCACATAAATGCATCCAAACGGGCCTTTACAACCAGGCGCTCCGCCTACAAAATCATTAGCCGACTTGGTGGAAAACCGGTTGGTGAACTCACTGAGCAGGAGAAAACCTCTCTCCAGTGGGCAAAAACCCATATTGAGGGTTTAAAACGTGGATCTCCCT
This sequence comes from Pollenia griseotomentosa, assembly GCA_963931875.1. Classification (NCBI taxonomy): domain Eukaryota; kingdom Metazoa; phylum Arthropoda; class Insecta; order Diptera; family Polleniidae; genus Pollenia; species Pollenia griseotomentosa. Next base: position 147,982,830 of record OZ007563.1, read on the forward strand.
CTGCCAAGGAAGGCAATCCTGAACGGAAGCCAACCGAAGCAGCGCCTAAACGGCAACGGTCAGGGGAGGACACACTTCCTGGGACTAAACGGTCCAAATATACGCCTCAACGGCCGCAAAACAGGTCGTACAAAGATGTGGCTAAAGACCACCTCATTTGGGCGATCATTGACCGCAACGCTAGTGACGGCACCATTTCATCCAAGAACTGGAAGCTGGTTGTCGTCGCACTCAGTAGGGCGTTCCTGAATGTCTTAAGGGGTAAACCTGGACCACCACCACAATGTGAAGATGCCGGCTGGTATCAAGGTCACATTAAACTGATAGCGTGTGCAGATGAGCGTTAAGCGCTGCTGTACAAGGATGCCGTGGAGTCCCTGGGGGAAGTTTGGCAGGGCGCTAGGATTGAGGCAATACCTCTGGCCGATGTACCGCAAAGGCCCAGATCTATTGCCAAGATCCCCGCTGAGACATCCGACCCCAAGGAGATCCTGGAAATTATACAGATCAGTAACCCCCAGCTACCCACACAGGACTGGAAAGTAGTGAGGGTTACTGAATCTGTCGAAGAGTCCAGGAAGGCCACTGTTATAATAAACAGTGACTCTCTGCCGTCACTTCGGAAGACACAGGGGAAGATATTCTATGGATTTGGAACTATCTTCCTCCGAGTCTACAAAGGTGATGACAAAGGGAAGCCTCAAGCTCCGGTGACTACCACCACATCAATAGCATCAACGGAGCATATGGAAGACGATTCCGCTATGTCATCGGCGAATGAAGACACCCAATCGGTCAGTGGGCTTGTGGGTGACTTCTTTGGCAAGATGGAAGTGGCGGACGATGAGGACATCCTACTGGAATCGGACGACGACCCAGAGGATGCCAACGTCACAGTCGTCCATAGCGATGAGCTATGATGAAGGTTACACAAATCAACCTTCATCACTCTAAAGCGGCGTCAGCTGCCCTTCTCCTCCGATTGGCTTCAGGCACGGAGGAGCTTGTATGCATCCAAGAACCATTGTTGTATAAAGACAGGGTTTGCGGACTCAGTTTAGACGGCTATAGTACTCTGTACGCAGCCGATCAAGGTAAGACCAGGGCTTGTGTAATGGTCAAAAACATCCTTAAAGCTTTCATTCTTTCTGATTTTAGCGATAAGGACACCTGCACTGTCGCAGTAGAAGGCGAAACCAGAACAGTTTGGTTTATGAGCTGCTACATGGCACATGACCAGGGTGCTAATCCCCCAAACTCCACAACCAGGAGGGCGATGTCGCATGCCAACAGGCACAACATCCCTCTAATAATATGTGCTGATGCTAATGCACATCATACCATCTGGGGAAGCTCGGATGTCAATCCACGAGGTGAGTCGCTTTTGGACTTTATAGTAGAAAATGAACTAACAGTAGTTAATAGGGGTAGTGAGCCCACCTTTATTGTGACTAACAGAAGGGAGGTTCTTGATATTACGCTTATTAGTGATAAGTTCTCGGATTTGATTAGCGATTGCAACGTGTCAAAGGACTGTTCCTTCTCTGATCACATGTATATTGATTTCAATTTTTCTTTTAGAGCTGATTCAGCTAAACCCTACACGAATAGAAGAAGCACCAATTGGTCTATCTATGCGAGTGTACTCGGGGACAAGCTGCCTATGTGCCCGGTTCTCATAGACAGTGTGTCCATGCTTGACTCCGCAGTGGAGTCACTGACTGGTGTCTTTACTGAGGCAACAAACAAATCCTGTAAAAGAATCGACAGGAAGGGCAAAGCTAAGCCCATATGGTGGAATGCGGAGATTGCTGAAAAACGCAAAGAAAGCAGGAAACTCTTTAATGAGGCAAAACGTAATGGTGTTTGGGACAATTACAAGTCCTCAGTAAATGGATTCAAAAATCTTATCAGGAAGGCCAAGAGACAGTCATGGAGGAAATTCTGCAGCGATGTGGAAAACTCCTCGGAGACTAGTCGGCTACGTAAGATTTTATCCTCTAAACCAGCTATTCCATCGTATATACGGAAGATGGACGGATCCTGGACCACAAACAGTCGGGACACCCTTGAGGTCCTGATGAATACACACTTCCCAGGTTGCACTGATGAGGTGCCTAGGGAAGGAACATTTAGTGGCACTCGGGATATCTCGAATATTCCGATAACTCGCCATCGTGTGGAATGGGCGGTCAAAAGCTTCCATCCCTTTAAATCTCCAGGCCCGGATGGCATTATCCCAGCGGACCTGCAAAAGAACCTGGGAATATTGATGCCATGGCTCCTGGCAATATTTAGAGCCTGCCTGAGCCTCTCACATGTCCCATCAACTTGGACAACATATAAGATCGTCTTCATCCCCAAGAGTGGGAAGACATCTCACACTATGGCTAAAGACTTTAGACCAATTAGTCTATCCTCCTTTCTACTGAAAACACTGGAGAGGATTTTGGATATTCATATTAGATCATCATTGGGACCCAATTCCTTGTCACTGGCTCAGCACGCCTACACGAAGGGAAGGTCCACTGAAACTGCGCTTCACTCATTGGTGGGCCACATAGAGAGATCCCTGCACTACAAGGAATTTGCTTTAGTTGCATTCCTGGATATTGAGGGCGCTTTCAACAACGTTAGACCTGAATCGGTTATTAACGCAATGAGACATTTGGAAATCGACCCGGCGATTATTCAATTTGTCAGCAGCATCTTGCACTTCAGGCGTATCGAATCCAACTTAGGCGCCTCGAACATCTCCAAGGTTGCGACTAGGGGCACCCCGCAAGGTGGTGTACTCTCACCATTACTTTGGAATCTGAATATGAATACCCTACTCAGGGCCATGGAAAGGACGTGCTGCAGAACGGTCGCATATGCGGATGACGTTGCAGTTGTGGCTCTGGGTAAAGATCCCAGACTATTGTCTGAACTAATGGAGTCCGCATTGGACGTCCTAACAAAATGGTGCCAGGGATGTGGACTGGATGTAAATCCTGCCAAAACGGAACTGGTACTTTTCACAAGGAGATACAAAATTCCCAAATTTGATACCCCGAGGATAAAGGGGGTCTCACTGAAAATGTCTGACAGCGCCAAGTATCTTGGGCTTATATTGGACAGCAAACTGAACTGGAGGATGAACACCATTTCCAGGACTAATAAGGCGGCAACTGCATTGTATTGCTGCAAGAGGGCCATTGGTCTTAACTGGGGAATTAACCCGAGGAATGTATACTGGCTATACGAATGTGTCATTAAACCCATTCCATTCTACGGGGCAGCTGTTTGGTGGCCGGCGCTCAAGGTGAAGAGTCATCAAACTGGGTTTAAACGTACAATGAGAATGGTGGCGATGGCGGTAACAGGTGCCATTAGAACAACCCCCTCTAAGGCACTGTTTACGATTTTAAACTGGTTACCACCAGACATTTTGGCTAAAGGGCTGGCTGCGAACGCGGCGGTAAGACTAAGGGCCACCGGAGCATGGAGGGATTTTAATATCGGACATGCTAATATTCTGAACGAAATTAATTGGCACATGGATGTTGATTATGTCACACCCGAGCCGATCTTTGATCCTGGCTTCACGGTGAGCATTTTGGATAACGTGGTCAACTATGATGACCTACAAATTCCCGCGAATGCGATTCAAATCTTCACGGACGGGTCTAAAACACTGCATGGTGTCGGTTCTGGCATATACTCCGAGCAGCTTAACTGGAGCATTCCTATGAGGCTGCCGGACCACTGCAGTGTCATCCAGGCCGAGATAATGGCCATCCACACAGCCGCGAGACGCATCCGATACGGTGAAATATCTGGAAGGGATATTCACATTATTACCGATAGCAAGGCGGCAATAAGATCCCTGGAGAATGTGTTCATCACATCGAGAATTGTCCGAGAATGCCGGATGTCTCTGGATGAGATAGCGAGACATTCACTGGTCACCCTTAATTGGGTCCCCGGACACGGGGACATACTGGGGAACTGCATGGCGGATTCGTTGGCGCATGCAGGCACCACCTTGAATCGAGACGGTTCAACATATAATGTAGGTGCTTCGCTCCCAAGGAGCAAGCAACTTATATCGCACAAGTTTCATATTATCGCCAGTCGGAGGTGGCACGATGAAACTACCTATGGGGAAACCAGGAAAATCTGGCCCGTCATAGATGAAAAAAGGACACGGCGGGCACTACAGCTGTCCAGACATCATCTAAGAAACCTGATTGCGGTTATAACTGGCCACTGGCCCATTGGGAGGCACGCCCAGAGGCTGGGGCTCCCTTACAATGACTTTTGTAGAAGTTGCGGCGACGAGGAGGAGGAAGAGTCAACGGAACATCTTCTCTGTAATTGCCCGGCTTTCGGAGATCTAAGACTCGAAATGTTTGGTCGAAGAGCCCTTGCGGACAAAACTTGTCTCTCTGATGTTGATGTAAACAGGATCCACTCCTTTACTGAATCGACCGGATGGCTGCGTGGGAACACTAGCAGCCAGACAACATAGGACCCATGGGAGACGGTGTGACATGGTAACACAACGGGAACTAATTAATGGACCCACGTGAGCTGTGCTTGATCACGGCTGCCAATGGAACCTAACCTAACCTAAGTATTTTTCTTATTAACTTTTTCTTGCGTTTGCGTACAATTTGTGTTGTTTTGTGATTTTTGGTTATATTGTGACGGATATAAAAATTTTTTGTTTTTCTTTTGTTTTACTTTTATTTAAACATTATTTTTTTTGGCGCAAAATTTTTAACAACAGCTGACTTTAATTATTGAAAATCAGTGTTGTTAACGCTTATTGGAATTCAAAGAAAATTTAATGTTGAAAATAGCTGCAACAGCGGTGTTTATCGATTAAGGCTAGTTTACACTATTATACTTTGTATTAATACATGTCAAAAACTCAAGTAATATGTAAAAGTCTGATAGTGTGAATGCATGTGGGATGAAAATGACAAGTTTTATGAACAAAAGTTTGAAATCCCATACGACTTCATCGTTTTTTGACAAATTTCATAAACAATAATACTTTTCATTGGATCAGGGTTGCATTTTATTTTATGATACTTTGTGTAATGGTGTGAACACTAACTGTTATGTTAAATTAGATTTTTTGACAGTCGCTACAAAACTCATTAGATTTCTATCCCACAAAGTATTATGGAATACGTAAGACTTGTGAGACAGTGTAATCTAGCCTTTATTAGTACAAACTTTGCATTCAATATTTAACACGCTAAATACACATAAGTGTTGAGTGTAAAACGTAGCTATTATTTTGTTCCATAGTAATTTAGAAAAATTTATCACTTTGTAAGGGTGCGCGTAACCTGACAAATATATTACACATATATAATGCATTACATATTATTTTTTAGAAAAGAAAACACACTCGGTCGAAAATTAAAACCGCGAAAGTGGCAACTACATATAAACTTAGCTTTATCGTCTAAAAATTCCATTATATAAAAGATCTTTGATCTTCTTCGATTCTGTGTAAAATAAATAGGCCTATCGAGGTAAAGTACGTAAAATAGCAATGCTTTTGGTGTCTTTTACTTATGAGAACTTTTATGCTTCTTTTCGCCGTAAACACCAACCACATTTTATTAAATATAACTCCATGTTTTCCAAATTAAGTTATAATTCATGGAATAATTTCAATTTATTACAACAGTCATTCGCATTTGTTCATATTTAATTAAATTTTTCTATTGACTTGTTCTGTCTTTACGCACTCGACATTTCCGCATTTTTCAAGAAAGTTCTCTTTTATTAAAAATCAAAAAACAACAATTGGGTTGGGCTCCAGTTTTCACACACAAACAATGAAATTAAAATTAATGGCATCGTAAATCTATTGTTTTTATTATTTTCTTTTTTTTTTTCCTTTTTACAATAACAAACACAAACAAGCGAAAAGACCCTGCAAGCATTTTGTATCGAAAAATAATCCAAATAGTTACCCCATTGAGCAAAAAACAATCGCATATGTTATCGATTTCGTATCGCGTTTTTAAGGGAATTGTTAATTAATTGTTAACCTGTTACTACTTTCTAATCTACGCGACGAAAAATTAAAGACTATTATTTGATTTTAACTTATTTTTTTGCTTTAAAATTATTAAAAAAAATCTTCTGTTTAACAACCAAATGTGACGAAGTGGTGAAATTTTAGTAGACAAAAAAGTCTATAAAATGCTTTGAGGGAATAAACAAATCTAGAATAAGTAAAACAAAAACTTAACAAAATTGGCGTTTAAAATTTCTGACAATATTTACAGAGTGGCGCATTAGTAATGTTATGATTTATTTAATAAATAACATTTTTCATTCAGATTTTTTTTAATGTAAGCATTAATCGAAATTTACTGACGTATTCATAACGAAAAGTGGGCACTAAGTTAGCACAAAGTTTATTCATTATACACTTACCAAACTCTGGCTCGCGAATTGCTAAATTCTTGTTATCATTTGCCAACTTGTGAAAACAGCCGTTTAAAGTAAAACAATTTTTTTTTTGTTTTTTTTATATGTGGAGGGAGACCCAAAAAAAAATAAATGACAAAACCAGCGATGGTTTATGCAAAACGTGTTGCATTTTTGAGGAATATAATGTAGTACAACTAAAATTCGGCGGCATGAAATAACTCACTTAAATATAACTCCCCATAAAAATAATGAAATAACACCCTAAAAGTTTGTACAGATAACAATAACAACGATTTTTGGGAGATTATTTCATTTTGTTTGGGGTGTTATTTAATTTTTTTAATTAGGGGATTAATTCATATAAAATTATCCCCCAAAAAACATTATAAATTAAAGCCCCAATATATATTTTTAGGAATTATTTCATTTGCAAATTTATGATGAAAACTTTTTAGGGCGCAAGGGTTTTCTCCACTTTGGTATACAAAACACAGGCGTTGCTACGTAAAGCTGCCTTGTATAGCAGGCCTTCGGCCGGCCGCAAGGGTTTTCTACTCTATGGTATAACAAAGACCGGCTTCGCTAACTTAAGTTATTCTGTGTATACTATAGAGGAGAAAATCTTTGCGCATGGCCGAAAGCCGCTTAAGTTAGCGATGCCGGTGTTTGTTATACCCTAGAGGAGAAAGTCCTTGGGCCCGGCCGAAGGTCGGCTATGCAGAAAATCTTTAATAAGAGAAGCTGGTGGTTGGTATATCATAGAGAAGGAAATTGCTGCGCCCGGCCGAAGTCCCAACCATGATATCTATCGCGCGATTCTTTTAAACAAAACTCTAAAATTAATTGTACTATACATATTGTGCTCTTATTTAATTTCAGAAATTGGGGTCTTATTTCATATGAAATAAGGAAACTATTTCATTTCAGCTTGGAGCGGTATTTCATTTCGTTTGGGGGCTTATTTCATTTTCAAAATTGGGGCTTATTTGCATATGAAATAAGACCCCACACTTTGGGGGGTTATTTCATTATTTTTTGGGGTGGTTCTATTTTAGGTGGTTTTTTTATGCCTCCTTAAAATTCAGAGTTGATTTAGTAAAAGTTAACAGACGGATAAAAGCTTGTTATGAATTAAGCCAGAGAGAATGTGAGCTGTTGTTATAAGGTGCGTTCGTGAACCCATAAGTTTTTACTATATTTACTGGACTTTACTGAATTTTACTAGATTGCGTTCGCATACACAAAATACAGTAATTGAGCCCACAAATTGAGAACGTAAAGTGACAGTTCTTGACAGAGTATTTAGAAATTTTTGCAATAAAATTTATTAAAACAACAAACCAGTGTTTAAAAAGTAACCTAACAAAAAGCATATACATTGTAAAATAAAAATGTTTAATAAAAGAAAAATGTAAATAAAAATTAAACAAAAAGTAAATAAATATTAATTAATTCACCTTGTTTGTGAAGCATTTATATGGCTAAATACCAACTTTTGAAACTTTTTTGCTATGTTAATTTTTAAGAGTTGTGAAAGTGTAAAGTAGTTGGTAACTTAGAACTGCGCTTGTTTTTTAAGTAATTAATAGCAAAAAAAATATTCAATTTATAAAAATTTAATTTAAAAATTTGTTTGTATTTTCCTAAGCTGTTCGTGTTATAAGAAGTATTTTATCGAGTACCCATAAGAAAACGAGTTAATTAGTCAAAAGTGTAAACATTTTTCAACACTAAATTTTACGAATTTTTAAAAATTTTCCGTTCGCGTACTTCGCGTAGAACAGAACAAGACCAAAACACATTATTTTCTTGCTTATCATTTAGTTTATATTTTCATTTATAAATGTACATTAAGTTTTTACAGTAAAAATCCTAGCGGGAGTGGTGCTGGTGATTTAAAATTTAAATTCTGTAAGTTGTAAAATGGGTACGTAAACCAATCATGTTGCTAGAAGCTCCAATGGGAGTGATGTTTTTGTATTAAAAAGACGTTAACTAAAATATAAAAAAAATCAATCATAATAAAATTCTCCTTCTAAATTTACTTTTGGTTTATTTCAAGTACGAATTTGGAATTGAATCAACTTTATAATATGTACTTGAATCAGGCGCATTATAAGATTGATTCAATCTTAGTTTTACTTAAATCAATCTCATTTTCGGATTATTTCAAGTACGAATTTGGGATTGAATATGGATAATTTAAGTATTTTGCGATTGAAAATCCGTACTTGAATCAATCTTTCTGTACTTGATTCAAGAAAATCCGTACTCAACGTACTATTAATACCGCTTTGGATTGATTTGAGTACGGATGGATTGATTTTTATTTTGAATGTAAGTGCATATCGAACATGAAAGAAATTTCGATTTAATCTTTGCGTCTAAATATTTTTTCAAATATAATTCTTAAAGAAAAATTAAAAACAAAGTTCATACGTAGATAAAAAAAAATTAATTTTCTTATTAAATCGTAACGTTACTTATGCGTCACTCTATACATTTTCATGCACGACATTTTAACAACACAGACACACACATATTATGCTTACATACAATCCAGGAACAATATTAAATATGAAAATGTTAATTCAAGTACATTTATGTAAAATGGAAATTAAAAATATTTATTATTAGAAAATATTTTGTGAAAATTTAATTCACAAGCAAATGGAGAATACAAACAAATGTATGTATGTCTGAGTTTGCATGAATAATAAAGGATAAATAACACTGAACAACAATTTCGAACTTTTTCCATAATAACGGTGTTTTGACAATGGATTCTGGTAGAGCAGACAAAAAAACTATGTGAGTGTCGGCCATTAAAATAATCACATCGGAGTTTTATTCTAGAGGGTGGGGTGGGGGGTTAAACTTTCCCCCTTTTCAACCTGTTCGTGAAGTATATTGGTATATGAAACTATGTGTTCTTTACATCTACATTCTACAATTTTTAGAAAATGTTACCGCAAATATTTTTGTATAACTCCCCTTAGTAACAGTAATTTTTGGATCTATTCTAAAAAATCGTAAAAAAACACGCCCAAGAAGGGCGTGGGCTGTGATGAAATGTTATACAAACTGCTGGCCATGAAATTTTACTACATATGTCAGAACACACCAAAGACCAGTAGTTAACACAAACAGAAAAAACAGACAAACACATTTGTTTAATGTAATGACATTGCACAGTAGGAGATTTTGCAAAAAATGGAAATAATTGTGGATTTGGTAAAGGGTAAGTCCGATGAGAATAAGGTTTCAGGTGGCAATTGGGAACTTGCGTTCGAGTTAAAGTTTTTGTGTCTAGACAAATAAGAAGGAACAAATAAAGCAAATTTTAATTTTCAAAGTTTGATATGTATTTCCTAATCTCAAAGAGATAAAATATTCAATATATAAAATTTTTTGAATAACTCGACTAGTACATTTAATTGATAAAAAAATTTAAAAATCAATCCCTACTTAGGGATCCTATTATGACCCTTCTAATATGTCTATGAACACCCCTTCTTAGAGGTGTTTTTTACCATTTGTTAGAGCCAAATATTACTGTTATAATTGGGAGTTAGAGGATTAATATGTTCAATATAAATATTTGCCGCAACATTTTTTACATAGTTGCTTTCATATACCGATATGCTGCACGAGCATGCGAAAAAGGGAAACTATAACCCCCTTCAAATAAATATTTTATGTGATCTTTCAAAACACCGAAATACATTTTTTATTTTTGTCTTTTACCAGAATTCATCGTTAGAATCCCGTTATTTTTTGTGTTGTACAGTTTAATTTCTACTTTCATGCATGCTTATGTTGAATCTAAAAACACAATATAAGTAAACAATGTATTTAATGTACATTAACAATACGAAATAGCAACCAACAAATCAATTTCTTTAAAAAATGTTAAACAAGTTAATAATGAAATGTGCAATGGATAAACAAACACACTCTTGCGTATGAGTGTTATCAAGCGCCTGAATTATAAATTAGTTATACGTCAAGTAGTTTTTTAATATGTCGGGTGTTTTATACCAATGCACGCACACTGGTCAATTCCGGCCAAAAATCCATAACTCTGGTCTGGCCAGACTTATTTTAACCACGAAGAATTAAAAAGTAAATTTTAACTTTTGCTTTTCATTTCGTTTATATTTTTGGTAAAATAAGTACATTAGATTTTTTAAATAAAAACCATATCGGGCATGATGTTGGTGTTTTATCGTTCTGTAGTGCGATTCACTATGCTTTTTAAGCCACAATTGTTTCGTTTAAAAATGTTAACCACAAAATTAACCATTTTGCTATTCACTAACACTTTTAACGACATCTGCTGTTGTTTAAAGCCAGCTGTTTCAGTCAGCTGTTATTTTTAACAAAACAAATTGTGGTTTATTAACACCAACATTTTTGGTGTGGTTAAATCCGCTAAGAAAAAAGTTTATTTTTCGTTGTACCTATAAAGTCGATGAATATTATGGCTTTGGGGTACTTAGCCTAAAATTTATCCACTTCTTGTCACACACCAATTTTCCGTAGAGCCTCTTATTTATTTATCCTAAAACCAACAATTTAACTCAAATAAAACTAAAAATTTAATTTAATTAAAATAAAAATTAAAATACTCAAATAAAATAATTAATAAAATAATAAAAATTAGTAATGTTTTACGCACTTTGCACAATATCATTTAAAATCTATAAATTAAAAGGTTTTTGTTTTGTTTTTTTTATTTTCTCTTTGTTATTTTATCCTATTTTGATGTTTCTCTTGGCAGAGTTGCCACGATATATCAATTTGCATAGAGAGAAAAATAAAACTGTTTACCATTGTTATAAATAAGTTAGTGAATCACATAGTGGTTAGTGCAAACATCAAAATGTGTGGTTAAAGTTAACACTTTTTAAAGTGTTAAAAGTTAGTGAATCGCACTACTGTAAGGTGTTAAACGGGTAAATAAATCAATCATAGTAATTTTTTCTTTCTAATTCGGGATAAAATCAACTTTGTAATACTTGAATCAAGCGCATTTTGAGATTTAGTTTTACTTAAATCAATCTCATTTTCGGATTATTTTAAGTACGAATTCGGTTAAGACAATTTTATATATCTTGAATCAAGCGCTTTTTGAGATTGATTGAATCTCAGTTTAACTTAAATCAATCTCATTTTCGGATTATTTCAAGTACGAATTCGGGATTGAATATGGAAAATTTAAGTATTTTGCGAATTAAACGTCCGTACTTATATCAATCTTTCTGTACTTGATTCAAGAAAATCCGTACTCACCGTACTATTAATACCGCTTCGGATTGATTTGAGAACGGATGGATTGATTTATCTTTTGAGTGTGGAATATCTATATATGCTAATCTCCTGTCCCCATCCTTTTGCCTACCTGAGCAAATAAAAGTAGATATGATCATATATGGTTATAATATAATATGTAAACTTATGTGATTATATACATAAACATATTTTTATGTAACTTTACATAACTCAGGCGTGGATCCGACTTGTGCTCCTGTGGGATAGGTGAGGAGGGGATTGTTTAGGACCCTTCAGCTGAAACATACTATTTTGCAAAATTTCTTTTGGAAACACCATAGAAGTGGTATATATTTTGCCGTTTAAGGTGGGGGGGGGGTTTAGGTGGGTTGGGATGAGTACCAATTCATTTTTCTTCCCCTGTACTCGCGACTGCACAACTATATATAACAAATATCTGTTTTTTCAGTAAAATGCTGAAATTTGGCATTCAAATATTGGGCATATATTCGGTATAAAAATAAAAATAGCTTAATAGAAAAAAAGTACCAACGATATTTATATATTCGAATTTCCAAAAGTTACCAAAATTTGTATGAGAGCTTTTAAAGAGAAGAGAACACAATTTAAATTTTATTTGTGTCTTTGTAACTTAAGAAGATAAATTGTTTACCAAAAAAGTACCAAAATTATATGTTTGCCCTTTTTTATACCCAGAATGTGCAAATTTCAAAAAAGTACCAACCACATAATTAAATTTTAGATTCAATAATGATATTTTTTTACGAGATATAATGTTACTGATTTATCCGTTTTTACCCATTTCTAACCCGTTATGAATTGAATTTCCAATTGTCTCTACTTTTTTTATTTACACATTGGGAGGGAAGTCTACATACAAAATTTCAAGTGTCGGGCTGGGCGATGATCACCCAGTCAGTCACGCTAATCTTATAAAAATATATGAAGTCACTAAAAATGATCTGGTTACTGGGATGGCAGGTGGTGGCAGCTGAAATGTATAGTACTTACTTTTGATACTTTACAGTACTAGATATAATTATCGCGTAACCTCCCCTAACCCCACCTTTTTTGTTATGGTCTCTTTAAATTTGGCTTACTTTAGGTTTTTTTAACTTTTAAAGTAACTCACAATCACTCCACATATCCAAAAAAAATAACGTGCACAAAATCACAATTTTCACATGGAATGGTTAATTACTAATACGGTTAAGCATAACGTGCTTATTTACAAAGAAAACTTTAAAGGCAAAATTATTGGCGTCTGGCTGGTGTAAGCTGGGCGTTCATCATGTTTCCCAGTATTTTCATCGTGTGGAACCGGACTACATGTGGTGGTGGCATCTGGCAATACCCCATGTATGAAGTCCAGCTGGCTGTTAACGTCACCTGCAAAATGAATTCGTTTTTTTTACTCACTGCTTTTTTGAAAATCGAACCAGCCAAACGCCTTTAAGTGCCAATTAAAAATAAGTTAATTAAAGAAAAATAAAATTAGTTTAACATTAAATTAATAAAAAGTGAGCAAAAGGGAGAAGAAATTGAAAGTGCCACAACAGTTGAACCACCGACAATAAGGGTGGGTTTTGTTTCAAATAACCGCTGTGTGATAGACTACTGACCTGCCCCAACCAGCCATGTATTGAGGTCCCCGAGTTTCACGCTTGCTAAACCACAAGTGCCTGCGCCAGGAACCAGTTTACCATCTAAACCCAGGTAACAACATCGACACCCAAACATTTTGGTCCTTCTACAGGGAACTTGGAGTTAAAAAAGGTGCGTACAGATCAATTTTGTTATATTATAAAGTGGTGCATATTGAGACTCGTGCTAATTTGTGGTTCGAAAGAGTGATTTAAGGTCACCTTGAAAAGGTTAACACGCGATTTTTAAAAAAGAAAAAAAAGAGACCGTTATTCAAGTGTTTTGTTGTTTTAATTTTACATTGAAAAATATTACATAGATCCCAGGGACATAACAGTTATAACCAATATTTGAAAAAATCCTAAAATAATAATTAATCACGAATTTTTAAAACCTGCTCTCTGAATAATTGTTACAAATAACCAATATTTTTTTGGTCTTTGATAACCGTTATACAGTTATTTCCGCTTAATTGAGTTTCTAAAAATGCACGACTTTTGACGCAATTAAACGGGAACTCAATTAAGCAGTACTCGGTTAATTGAGTCGCCGACGCAATTAAAACGAAAATCGCTTAATTGAGCAAGATGTGCAATAAAGCGAAACACCCATGTGTAGATAGAAAATGTAACTCATTTCTTTATTTATTTTATATAACATTTATTTATAAAACTGAAACATGAAACATGACTTTCTTGATTTTTGTGGAGCAAAAACACATTAAGTAGAGGGAAACAATTAACCGAAACATTTGCTTTTGTTTTTCGCAATGTGGTCTTATTTTGCGAAATAATTAAGCGGGTGACGCAATTAAACGGAACTCAACTAAACGGGTATTTTTACATAGACTGTTATACTGTATGATTTCGTTCCATGGTTTTTAGTGCAATAAAACGGGAAACTCAATTAAGCGGGGCTCAATTAACCGAAAACTACTGTAGTTTGTTTTTGTTTTTTTTGGGCTTCCATAACCATTACAAAAAATTTTAATTTTTTTGGTCTTCAGTAACCATTACAAAAGACTTTTATTTTTTTTGGTCTTCTATAACCATTATAAAAGATTTTAATTTTTAGGTCTTCCGTAACCATTACAAAAGATTTTTATTTTTTTCGGTCTTCTATAACCACGCTACAGTTCGCAAATCTTAAGATATTTTTATAAAATTTCGCACACTGACTTATATTTGCACAAGGATGAACTTTTTTTTCTGCTCTGAAAATTATACTCAGTGACTTACGCTGCAATTTATCTGAGCGAACATTGCGTTCATTAATGTTTGTAAAATTAAATTTTTAAAGAAATACATATGTAGATATATCTCTATATGTTCCACTTTTTCATTTTCAAAGCTATAGTTTCATACAGTTTGTTACGTTTCAATTGGTTAATTTGGTTACTTATAATGACTATGTAAGAAAAAAAAAAACAATAATAATAATAAGTAAGAAAGTTATAGTCGGTCAAGACCGACCACATAATATTATACACCTATTTGGGTCCGAAATTTGTATGGTTCCGAAGTCGACTTGGGTTCAAAATAATCGAACAAGCCTACTTAATGGTAATTTCGGTTAGGTGGCAGCCGACTTTATTCGCCAGCTTACATAGACACTGAATGTCCGTTGCGATACCACTGCGCTTCCACTCATGCGTAATAAGGTGTGTTGCATATTCTTAGAATACATGACGAGACCTACAGTTCAATGCTGAATCCAAACGGCAAGATTTGAAGTGCTTTAGAACAGAAATTACTTTCATTAGTTCGCTTAAGCCAACCGATAGTTGAGGATGTTAAGAAATAATTATTTCTTTCTGAAAAAGGTTTTTTTTTTTTGGTCGCTCGAGCCAGGAATCGAATCCGGGTCCTATCGGTTTCAGAGTCCACATCTTAGCTACTACCAACAGCAGCACTGACTACTCAATGGTATATAAATACAATTTTAGTGCGAAATTTCTTGTATTAAAAAAAAAAACGGGAAAATATGCCTAAAACTGGAGCGATTTTATTTAAACTCAGCACCATGATTGTGTGGCATAATTGGTTTCTATTTACCAAAATCATTAAAAAAAGTTCGTCCTTGTGCAAATATAAGTCAGTGTGCGAAATTTTATAAAAATATCTTAAGATTTGCGAACTGTAGCGTGGTTATAGAAGACAGAAAAAATAAAAATCTTTTATAATGGTTATAGAAGACCAAAAGGAATAAAAATCTTTCATAATGGTTACCAAAGACCAAAAAAAATTAATAATCTTTCATAACGGTTATCAAAGACCAAAAAAAATAATAATCTTTCATAATGTTTATGGCAGAACTATAATTTTCTGGGTAATTTATAATTATTATTACAGGACCAATTTTTTTTCAGTTATTTTTTCCATAACCTATTGGATATTTAAAAAATAATAACAGTTATTTCGGGTCCCTGATAGATCCCGTTTATTATTGTAACTTTTTTGAAGAAACGTGATTTGCTTTTTTTTACACTTGACCCTTTGCTTACGGCCAACCTTTGGAGTTTTTGATAAAAATTTTGTTTTTGGTGTTTCTCATCGTACGTAAGGAACTTTTTCGTTTTAAATTCATGGTGCAATTTTAAACTTACTAGTTTTGATAAAAATTTTCTAACAATATATTGGAGAAAGAAAAACTGCCTCGCTAATTTTTTGTGTTGTTCGGTAGTGCGCTTTTTTAAAACAAGATGTCGACTTTTGAAAAATTTATTCGAGCAGCAGAGGAAATAGTGAACATTGAGGTTATGTTGAAAAAAGAAGACTTTTCAACGTATACCAACGAGGCTTTTGATTTTGAAGAGGGCGAATTAGATAAAAGTTGGGATAAGTTTAAAAAAGTTTTTGATGCGTGTTCAGCGGACACAATAGAGGCGAAAAAGGAATTAGTGTCGGTGCAGACAAAATTTCCTCAGGTGCGAAAAGTATATGTGAGGTGTATAAATATTTTGGCCAATGCTAGACAGGTATTAGAAGAGGGGGGACAGAAAAATAAAACAGTGGTTTCCAACCTGTGTTCTATACCGGTACCCCCTTGTGATACTGGCGTTTTTCATGGAGATTACGTATCGTGGCCCACCTTCAGGGACATGTTTACGGCAATCTACATAAATAATTCTAGACTTAGCTCAGTAGAGAAATTGTTTTATTTATTTCAGAAGACAGATAGTGAAGCACGTGATATAAATAGAAATGTTTCGTTGACAGCTGAAAATTTTGAGAAAGCGTGGAACAATTTAAAATCCCAGTATGAGAATAAAAGGGTTTAAATTAATAGTCAGTTAAAAACTTTATTTAATTTGTCTCCATGCCAACGAGAAACAGCCTCAGAAATTAAGCGGCTCCAGAGGGAGATAAACAACTGTATTTCTGTCTTAAAATTATACAATGTAGATATTGCCTCATGGGACCCAATTTTCGTGTTCCAATGTTCTTCTCGGCTTTTAAAAAATACTCTATATCTGTGGGAGCAATCGGTGAAAAATAAAACAGAGGTTCCCAAATGGGAAGAATTAAATAGTTTTCTGACCGATAGATTTCATGCCCTTGAAAGTGTTGCTGACATTATAATAGCGAACAATGTAGCCGCCAGTGGTTCCCAATCAGGCACTTCACATAATAACAACATTTCTACAAAAGCTAAGCAATTTAAGGCACATCACACAAAAGTTGACTCTAGCACATGTAAATTATGTAAGGAAAATCATAAGATTAGTGTTTGTAATAAATATTTGAGCATGGAACACAAGGACCGTGTTTCAACATTAAAAAAAATTCCATTTTTGTTTCAATTGTCTTACTACGGGGCATATGTATAAATACAAAAATTAAAAATTTTGCCAACGAACCCAGTTTCTGCAGAAGTCTCAGGTTTAGGCGGAAATCAGCACATCTTCGAAAATGGCAGTTTTTACGATTGTTTCTCTTTTCGATCAGAACTTGTCTCTTAATATGCGGGCCCTAGTTGTCCCTCGTGTAACTGGTAGTATTTCAACGCATTCCTTTTTGCCCCAAAGAGATATTGAGCTATCCAGATTATTTTATGCTGATCCGAAGTTTTATGAAAGCAGTGAGATAGATTTATTATTAGGAGGTGATTTGTACCCCTCCATTCTTCGTGCCGGAGTTAGGCATGGTGTTTTTGAGTCATTAGTGGCTCAAGAAACCATTTTTGGTTGGATAGTTACAGGTCCAACGCCTACTAGAGTTTCCCCTCGAATTGTTAGTGTGTCTCATGTGACAAAAGTAGCCATTGATCACCAATTGTCGAAGTTTTGGGAGTTAGAAGAAGTTTCCCATAGGCGTGTTTTATCAGAAGAGGATAAGAAGTGTGAGGCGATTTATAGTTCTACTACCACTAGAAACTCAGAAGGGAGATACACAGTTAGTCTGCCCTTTAAAAATAGTTTGCTTTTGCTTGGTCCCAATAGGCATATAGCTGTTTGTCAATATTTGAGAAACGAAAAATCGTTAATGCGCAATGCTGAGCGTAAGGCCCAGTACGATGAGGTCCTTAAAGAATATATAGATCTAGGGCACATGGAAAAAGCAGAAAATGCTAGAAGTGACCCGGGTTATTATTTACCCCATCATGGCGTTTTTAAGCCAGAAAGTACAACTACGAAATTGAGGGTAGTCTTTAATGCCTCAAGTCCTTCGACAAATGGCAGAATTTTAAATGATTTTTGTACACTGGCCCTATTTTGCAAGCTGAAATAGTTAATCTAATTTTGAGATGGCGATTTTTTCAGTTTGTATTTAATGCGGACATTTCAAAAATGTACCGGCAGATATTTGTAAATCCCACACATAGGCCCTTCCAAAAAATCGTTTTCCGTAGTAGTGACAGTGCGGAAATTGCTGATTACCAGCTGAAAACGGTGACTTTTGGTGTAAATTGTGCCCCATACTTGGCACTTAGAACCATTTTGCAGTTGGCTAATGATGAAGAGCGACGGTTTCCGTTAGGTGCTAGAATCTTGCGGGAAAATATGTATGTAGACGATGTCCTAGTTGGTGCTCATTCAGTTGCTGATGCGTTGGTGGCACGTGATGAGTTAATTGCTATTTTGGATATGGGGGGATTTGAGCTTAGAAAATGGACCTCCAATTCGGAACAGATCTTAAAAAACTTGCCCCCAGGGCACTTGTTAAGTTCGTCATTTTTTCGCTCGATGAAAAAAGCACAACGAAAACGTTAGGGATTCGCTGGAATGCGGCAGAGGAAGTGTTTTTCTTTGCATATGAAAAAATAACACTTAAAAACTCATACACAAAAAGAGAGGTTCTTTCTACCATCGCTCGGCTGTACGATCCAGCAGGTTGGTTGGCTCCGGTGGTAGTTATAGCAAAAATTTTGATGAAGCAGATGTGGCTTGATAAGATCGAGTGGGACGATGCTATCAAACCAGGGGCTCTGCAGAAATGGCAAAATTTTGTTGCTAACTATGCGGATATTGGGAAAATTAAGTTGCCACGTTGGGTTCAGTATTCGCCTGGCTGTAGTATTCAATTTCACGGGTTCTGTGACTCGTCTGAGTTGGCATATGCGGCTACAATATACATAAGGGTACAGCTAGAAAATAAAGTTTTGACAAGTCTGCTCACGTGTAAAACTAAAGTGGCCCCAATAAAGAAGCCATCTTTACCTCGTTTGGAGTTATGTGGAGCAGTACTTTTGGCAAATTTGGTTGACAGTGTGGTGCCTACTTTTAACGTAAACAAGTCCCCCCTTTATTTGTGGTCCGATTCCACGATTGTTTTAGCGTGGTTGAAAAAACCGCCTTGCTGCTGGAAGAAATTCGTGGCAAACAGAGTGGCTACAATATTAGAAAAAGTGGGAAATAAAAATTGGTGTCACGTGGCTTCAGGTGACAATCCTGCCGATGTAGCAACCCGGGGGCTGATCCCTGCTGATCTGATAGAAAATATGCTCTGGTGGCAAGGACCTGAGTGGCTCACCTTGGAGCAATCTTCGTGGCCTGTAGGCGCCGCGGAGTTCGAGACGGCACAAGAGTCAAAAGGAGCTCAAGTTTTTGTTGCTAGATCGACTGATCAAGAAGATATACTAGACCGCTTTTCAAGTTTATCACGAGCGTATCACGTAATCGCTTATATGTTTCGATTTGTTGCCAGTGCTAGTAAGAAAAGGCGCGAAAATGTCGATTATGGTTCACTGGAGATCTCGGCTAGTGAGTTAAAGTTCGTAAGAAGTCGTCTATTTTTCCTTTCTCAACAAATTCACTTCTCAGGGGAGTTCCGCTGTCTTAAAGCGAATAAGGAAATCGGGTCCCGCAGCCCCCTGTTGACACTTACCCCTTTTGTTGATAAAGACAACATTATGCGATCTAATAGTCGCGTTAGCTCTAGTCCTTGTCTGTCCTACAATGAAAGGCACCCTATTATCTTGGCAGGAGTGCTGGATCATTCGAAAGAAAAATCTGATAAAAACAGTTGTGCGTAATTGCAAAGCCTGTGTTCTCTACCGGAAAAAGCTTCAAAATCAAATAATGGCCGCTTTGCCCAAAGAAAGAACTACCTTTTACCGCCATTTTACGAATACTGGCGTCGATTTTGCTGGCCCATTCGAAATTAAAAGTTTCACGGGCAGATACTGTAGAATCTCTAAAGGCTACGTGTGTCTTTTCGTCTGTTTCTCTACCAAGGCGATTCACCTTGAAGCTGTTAGCGATCTGTCTACCCCCGCCTTCCTAGCAGCTTTGGCTCGTTTCATCGCCCGTCGCGGTTGCCCCAATTGTATGTATTCTGACAACGGCAGAAACTTCGTCGGCGCCGCTAGAATAATCGATGCAGACTTCGCCAAACACGTGAAAGAGGTTCATGACACGGCTGTCGAGAAATATGAAAATATGCACATGGCGTGGCACTTTATCCCCGCTGCAGCACCTCACTTGGGAGGATTATGGGAGGCAGGGGTAAAGAGCATGAAAACGCACTTAAAAAAGTCAGTTGGCCAATTGAAGTTTACGTTTGAGGAGTTTTCTACCATTCTGGCGAAGATAGAGGCGTGTATCAATTCACGGTCTCTTGGCCCAATGTCAGAAAACTTGGAAGATTTGTCTGCCCTTACCCCAGGCCACTTTCTGATTGGCACGTCTATGCTTACCCCTGCTGAGCCCGAAGAGCTGTCTTCACCCCTTAGTATTGTTAATCGATGGCGTAAGATAAAGGCGCTACAGCAAGAATTCTGTCGCCGGTGGAAACAAGAATACCTCAAGGAGCTAAATAAGCGCAACAAGTGGCAACACCCTCAGCCAGACTTAAAAGAAGGCGACCTTGTGGCTCTAAAAGGCGAACCAGGTGGTCCCACTGAATGGCGTTTAGGGCGTACCGTGAAAGTTTATCGTGGAAGGGATGGCAGGGATGCGAGTAGCCGATCTAAGAACGCAAAATGGCGTAATTACTCGGCCGATACACAAATTAGTTCTCTTGCCTAGCGGGCGCCAATAAAGATTTTATTTAAATTTAAGCCCCGAAATCACCCTCACCCTTAATTTTTAATGTTAATTTTGTTACAGATCGTTATGGCCGGCGTATTGTTTAACCATAATTATAAATGCCCGCTGGACAAGAATACCACGCCATCCGGCAATGTACCAAATTTGTCGCCGTGCCGCTAGAGCGGAAGCTGCGTATCGTCGCCCAACATGCACTGTGCTATAACTGCTTGGCCCAGTCGCACACCAGCAATCAGTGCAGAAGTGCAGACCGCTGTCGTCACTGCAAAGAAGCCCACAACAGCTGCCTACACCCAATGTCAGAGGGCAAAATTTGGGTCCAAATGACGGCCCAAATTCGTGTGGTTGCGAAGCCAGGCCAGAAGCCCATAAAAACGCGGGCATTAATCGATCCTTGGGATTCGCGGTCCTCCATTACGTTGCGCGAAGCGACGGAGCTGCACTGCGCAGTATCAAGGGGGCGAACGAAGGTAAAACTACTTCATGAAGAGGAGCGGAAATATGTCGAGGTAGAATTATCGGTGGACGACAGGTCCTATGGGTGTAGTCCAATCGTAAACGTCCGGCGGGACTATCGTGATGAGGAGAACGATGGGTCGGCCGACCGGCGTTGGGACAGAAGTCGCCTGTATTGTGTAATAATGGGGCCAGATGTCCTAGGCCGCATCCTTGTTGGTCCAGCAACAGGAAAGCCAGGCGGTCTTTTGGTCCAAGACACGGTCTTCGGGTTCACCTACTTTGGAGAGGCGGATGCGGACAACTCCGATTAGTTTGTTTCTAGCGATTCTGATTTGTCTGTGGCTCCTTATGAGCCTACTCTTTACCAACCTATTTTCTTATATATTTGGTATTACTACTTCATGAAGAGGAGCGGAAATATGTCGAGGTAGAAATATCGGTGGACGACAGGTCCTATGGGTGTAGTCCAATCGTGAACGTCCGGCGGGACTATCGTGATGGGGAGAACGATGGGCGACCGACCGGCGTTGGGACAGAAGTCGCCTGTATTGTGTAATATTGGGGCCAGATGTCCTAGGCCGCATCCTTGTTGGTCCAGCAACAGGAAAGCCAGGCGGTCTTTTGGTCCAAGACACGGTCTTCGGGTTCGCCTACTTTGGAGAGGCGGATGCGGATAACTCCGATTAGTTTGTTTCTAGCGATTCTGATTTGTCTGTGGCTCCTTATGAGCCTACTCTTGATGAACCTATTTTCTTATATATTTGGTATTATTTTATAGAGTTTATAAACTATAAACTTTAAACTAATGGATCTCATTGTTTTTTTTTTTGTATTCCTAATCTTTTTATATACTTTGTACTATATTCTTTTTTTTCTCATACCAAATATGTATTATGTACATTTACTGAATGTAAAGACTTTAGTTGTAGGTATTAACTATATTTGTTATTTCTATTTTCAGTTGTTTCCTTTGTTAATTGAATTTTCTTATCGGTATATAAAATAATAAAATATATTGTTTATTTTTAATATATCCTTTTTTATTAAAAAACTAGTTGCACCACCGTTGCAAGGCGGGGTGTATGTTGGCGTCTGGCTGGTGTAAACCGGGCGTTCATGTTTCCCAGTATTTTCATCGTGTGGAACCGGACTACATGTGGTGGTGGCATCTGGCAATACCCCATGTATGTAGTCCAGCTGGCTGTTAACGTCACCTGCAAAATGAATTCGTCTTTTTTTACTCACTGCTTTTTTTAAAATCGAACCATCCAAACGCTTTTAAGTGCCAATTAAAAATAAGTTAATAAAAGAAAAATAAAATTAGTTTAACATTAAATAAATAATAGTGAGCAAAATGGAGAAGAAAAGTGAGTTTCTTTTGTTTAGAAATTGAAAGTGCCACAACAGTTGAACCACCGACAATAAGGGTGGGTTTTGTTTCAAATAACCACTGTTCATACATTCACATCGCTTGTTTTTTGTTTTCTTTATTTTCTTCTTTTTTTTTTGTTAATTATTTACGCTGACTCAAAAATTTATTTATTTGCCCCAATAATAAACACACACACACACGTGCATAAAAACTTTATGTTAACAAATAAAATTGTCGCAATAGTCCAATGAACCACACTGGTCAATGCACCAATAATAAATTGTAAACTTAGCAATGAATTATAAAAAAAATATCACATGTATGTATGTATGTTTAACTAAATGAGCAGCGTTCCCATTTATCCAAAGGGAACACACTATAGAATAAAAAAAAACAACAAATTGTAAACTTAGCAATAATTAGTATTTAAGAAAGAAAATTTATCAATAAAATTGTCAGAACTTCACAACTCGTTAGTGTCTCGACTTCTTTCCACTTTTTCTCCGCTGCAACCAAGTTCAAGTGCTTGAGTTGCTCCAAATTTTATCTTTGTGATACTGCCTCGATAAAAAACCCAACACAAATTCATTGAAGGACAAAAGAGTCCATTCAATATACATTTGGTGACCCCTAGTTCTTTTTATAGAACATACAAAACACGCAACCTCGCGAATTACGTCAGATCCTGCAACATTAAACAGGATCAACGTATCGATTTGCTGCAAAAATTGGATAGTTGTCCACACAGCAATCAGCAATAGTCATTTAAGTCCTGAAAATTATCAGGATCCACAAAGCAACTCGCAACCGCAGTCAGAGAACCAATCAACGGATCATCAGTGCATTGTGCTAGCTTCAGAAGATGGCAGAAAAAAAAATCAGTATGGACGTATTGGCTCAATCCCAACGCGAAACGGGTGACATTTTACAGGGAATCATAAAAAATTATAAGAAGGACTCCCAGTCCAGGAAGGCCCTAGAGTACTATAAGGAACGCCTTAGGAGGTTGAATAGCGCATGGGCGGATTTCGAGATAACTAACAACAAAATACGTTGTCTTGAAAATCCACCATTAAGCCACGATTATTTTGTCAGTAATTACTACACTGACATAGCGGTGCTCGTGGAAAAATACAGGCAGGAATTTGAGTCGGCAATGATGCAAACACCGGTTAACCAGCAAAAAGGTCCAACCAATCCAGAAGCAGAGTATCAACATCAAGAACTGGCCGCCGCTAAGTCAACTATAACAATGGCAAGGACACAAGCTCATCATCAGCCTCCACAAATTCAACAGCAGGATATGGCTTCCCCAACACCTACTCCATCCGCAAGAGCGTCGCAAATTACCTTATCCATTAGAAGACAAAACGTAATGATATCGTCTCTAAAACGGGTAATCACAACGGACCCAAAAGCAACAAACATGAAATTGAAAGAGAAGCTATGGGAACAGATCCAGGAGCTACATTTCTCAATTTGGGAAAACTGTGTCAACCCACTCGAAGAAGGATATGACATGGACTCGTACACGGATCTAGAAAAAATGGTGATACAAAACTTCAAACATACAACAGTACCTACAGCACAATACAAGGCAGAGTGTTCACAGACGAACGCGTTACCACTTCCCAAAATTATTATTTGAAATGGCCTGCGTTCGCTGATCTTTTTTCACAGCTGGTAGTCAACCAAAACATTCCCGTTGTGCAGAAAATATGGTATCTCAAGGCGAACGTAACCGGTAAAGCTGAAAAACTCATCAGCCATCTTTCCGCCACAGCTGATAATTATGAGACAGCCTGGAAAGCATTACAAGACCGGTACAACAATAAGCGTGTACTGGTATCAACACTAATGCAGAAACTAATCGAACAGCCGTCATCTGGGACGTCAGCAGCCTCCACAATACAGCTACATGATGTCACTCAAGAGTGTCTGCATGCCCTCAACAATATAGGGGTGGACACTTCTTCATGGAGTCCAATGCTGCTTCATCTTCTCATAAAAAAGTTAGATCGGGGTCTGCACTCGCAATATGAAAAAACAATAGAAAATCCAAAAGAATTGCAGCATGTGAGCCAATTCCTAGAATTTCTAGAGACCCGGTTTCAATCAATGGAAGCCATGGGGCAGAAGGAAAAAGGGTCAGCCAAGTCGTGCGCTTCAGTAGCTTCAACACACCAAGGCAATGTGGCATGCACGCTATGCAACGATGGCACTCACAAACTATTTCAGTGCCAGACCTTTTTGAAATTAAAACCCTCGGAGCGACTTAACTACACACAAAGGCAAAAATGTTGTGTGAACTGCTTACGTACGGGACATTCAGCAAAACAATGCACTTCACGATGTTGCATGAAGTGCATTAAAAAACACAACACACTGTTGCATTTGGACAACAAGCAAGAGTCCTCAAACAAAAAGGACAATCAAAAGGTATCATCAGCCGCATCAACTAAAACAGCGTGGGGCACAGGTCCTTCATCTTCAACGTCATCATCTCAGGCGACCAACGACATAGAAGCTACCTCATTAGCAGCATCTAATAATCAACAAGCAAGTTCGTACGTGATACTCAGCACAGCAGTTGTGAAAATACAAGCAAATGGAACAGAAGTGGAATGCCGTGCTTTACTCGACTCCGGATCACAAGTCAATTTCATCACGGAACGTCTAGTAAAATGTCTCGGCATTTCCAGACAGATTTCGAATATAAGCATCAATGGAATCGGTTCAACAAATACAAAGACAAGGCACCGAGTAAATGTAGGACTCAAATCCCGAATTAACACGTATTCGACGCGACTTGAGGCCTTTGTTCTGCCGCGTATATTGTCACCACAACCATCACAGTTTATCAATACTGACAAATGGCCACTACCAAAAAATGTGGCACTAGCTGATCCAGTTTTCAACCGCCCCGATATAATCGACATTCTGCTGGGCGCAGAACACTATCACGACTTGCTAGCGATCGCACAAATAAAATTGGCAAATCAGCTTCCAACAATGCAGAACACTGTATTCGGATGGATAGTTTCTGGAAAAATACAGGAGGAACAACCCAACAATCTGACGTGCGGAATATGCACCGCTGATGAATCACTTGATGCTTTCATCGCCCGACTTTGGGAACTAGAAGAGATCAAAACACCCAGTAAACCAATGTCCATCGAAGATAAACAATGCGAAAATCACTTCGAACAACACACCATAAAGGATAATCAAAATCGATTTGTGGTGCAGATTCCTTTTCATCAAAGTCCTGAGGCTTTAGGTGACTCACACGGAATCGCAATCAATCGCTTCTTTTCTCTGGAACGGCGATTGCAGAAAACCCCGGAATTAAAAGCTCAATATGCTAATATCATGAAAGAATACGAAAAGCTGGGACACATGACAAAGATACCAGCAGAAGCGATTCGCTCTCCAAACTATTTCATTCCACATCACTGCGTGCAACGACCGGAAAGCTCAACCACAAAGCTTCGGGTCGTATTTGATGCTTCAGCAAAAACTTCATCGGGACACTGAATGACCTAATTTACACAGGTCCAACTGTTCAAAGTGACTTGTTCTCCATACTTCTACGGTTTAGGTTGCCCAAATATGTATTCACAACTGACATCGAGAAGATGTACCGACAAATACTCGTCTCGCCTAAGGATCGTCACCTTCAATTAATAATTTGGCGAAAGGAACCCTCGCAACCCATAACTTACTATCAACTAAACACAGTTACGTATGGCACCAGAGCGGCACCATACTTTTTTTTTTTCTCAATATTATTTATTGAATCTTCATACATTTAAATATGAACTAACAATAATTAATCAAATCTTAACCTAATACTTTATTTTATGTCCTGCCAGTGCCAGACAAAAATTTTCTTCATCACGGGTTCTGTTCACTTATCGAGGTGTTTGTCGCTCATCTAATTGGATAAGTGCTGCAGTGTCTCTTCTTCTTAAGCGAGTGTGGCCGCTATCATTTAAAATATTTCGTGCTAGTGGGTTTGGATGCAATTCGAGCCTTTTTAAGTATTTTACTGCATATTTCGTAATCATAGTTTTGACTAATGGAACATTGAGATCCTTGTGAATATTTGAGTTTTTTACATACCAAGGGGCAGCTGTGATTATTCGAAGAATTTTATTTTGGCGTCTTTGAATTTTTTCTATATTAGAGGCCGAGGCAGTGCCCCATAACTGAATACCATAGCACCAGATTGGCTTTAAGATGGAGTTGTAAAGAAGAAGTTTGCAGTCGAGACTAAGGACAGAGTTTCTACCAATAAGCCAATGAATTTGAATGGCTTTTAGTTTCATTTGAGTTAATTTTGCCTCTATATGGCATTTCCACGTTAATCGCCGATCCAGATGTATACCGAGATATTTTACATGCGAATGTTGAGGAATTATTTGATTGTTGATTGTAATATGGGGGCAAGATTCCCGGCGCAAGGTGAATGTTATATGCACGCATTTTTGCTCATTGACCATTATCCTCCATTGTCTTAACCATATTTCTAGTTGAAATATATGATGCTGTAAGTAACGAGATGCTTCATAACGGTTTTCGTGGACGCTTAGAAATGCTGTATCGTCTGCAAATGTTGAAGTTTGGGTGTAGTTGCTTGTTGGCATGTCCGAAGTATAAATTAAATATAATAGAGGGCCCAGGATGCTGCCTTGTGGGACTCCAGCGCCAATGGGCTGAGGTGAACTTAAGAAATTTCCTTCTTTAATAATAAATTGACGACCGACTAAGTAGCTTTCTAGCAGCTTGTGTGTGTTTGCTGGTAAATTTTGTTTCAATTTATGCAATAAGCCTTCATGCCAGACTTTATCAAAAGCTTGCGAAACATCGATGAAGAGTGCTGAGCAATATTTTTTTTCTTCAAATGCTTTTCTTATGACATTTACTATTCGATGAGTCTGTTCGATTGTGCTGTGTTTTCTTCGAAATCCGAACTGATGGTTTGGAATACATCTATTTTCACTTAAAATCGGTGTTAATTTTGAAACTAATAATTTCTCAAACAGCTTTGACATATTTGATAATAAGCTAATAGGCCTATATGACTCAACTTTTGTATGATCTTTACCTGGCTTTGGTATCATGGTAACTAAGGAAACCTTCCATTTTTGAGGATAGTATTCAAGGCGTAAAATAGCATTAAAAATAAAAAGAATAATTTTCTTTGCTGTGCGAGGTAGCTCTAAAAGCATTTTATTACTGATTTTATCAATACCAGGTGCCTTCTTAGTGTTTAAGTCACAAATAGCCTGTTCGATTTCTCTTATCTCAAATCTGAGGGGAATAGCTGCTCTAGCAGGAACAGGTGGTAACTCGACCGCAGTATCGTGAGATATATTTGGGGTAAATACGTTTTTTAAATGATTTACAAACAGATTTCCCTTTTCGTTATCATTTCTTGCCCAACTTCCATTCAAGTTTCTTAATGGTGGCTTAGAGACAACTGGTCTTTTCAAATTTTTAGCTGCACGCCATAATGAGTAGTCTGATTGCGGAGTTGCATCAAGTTCCTTAAGATATTTTTGCAGAGAATCCGTTTTCTGTGTCTGTAGTAACTTTCTTAGCCTTCTTGTACACTCTTTTAACAAACTCTTAAGTTGAGGGGATCTGTGCAATTGCCACTCTCTTCGGGCTCTTCTTTTTTCAGACAGGAGACGCTCAACATCTGTGGAATAAATTTTAATATTTTTAGTTTTTTTTGGGGTAATACTGGAATGTTGTACAGCTAGCTTCAGAAAACTGTCAGAAACGGCACCATACTTAGCAACAAAATGCCTGCAGCAGGTGGCCAAGGCAAACACGATACGGTACCCGCTCGCGTCGCAGTTTCTCCAAGAGAACTTCTACGTTGATGATGGCCTGGGTGGATCCGATAGCCTGGTGACAGCGTTAACACTACAACAGCAACTCATACAAATCATGAAGGAGAATGGCTGTAACCTACGCAAATGGTGTGCCAATAACCCACAATTGCTGCAGTACATTTCGAAAGGAGATCAGGAAGACAATTTAGATTTTGAAAGCTCAAAGGTGGATTCGATCAAGACGTTAGGCCTCACATGGCTCCCAAAGGATGACACCTTCTGCGTAAAGGTCAACATTGACTCGGTTCGGAGAATCACTAAACGCTCGGTCACATCCGATCTAGCAAGGCTTTTTGATCCGTTGGGGTTATTATCACCAGTCATAATAACAGCAAAAATATTTATACAAGAGTTATGGGAATTAAAGTTTGACTGGGATCAGTCGCTGCCAGAATCGTTACACAGTAAATGGGCTACATTCAGAAACGACCTGAACGCGTTAAAAACTCTTCGGGTATCGCGGCACATTGGTAAGGGAAAGGTGCCCCAGTCGATGCAACTACACATCTTCACCGATGCATCCAATCCACATTCAAGGATGGAACCACCATGACTCGAATTCTTTGCGCAAAATCTCGGGTCGCCCCTCTTAAGCGACAAACTATACCAAGGTTGGAACTCTGCGCGGCAGTACTTGGAGCTCAGCTTGCATCAAGAATCAAAACTGATCTTTAATTATCATGTCCTGTCTGGTTCTGGACCGACTCAGAAATCGTTCTGGCCTGGATTAATTCATCATCTGCCGCCTTTCATACATTTGTGGCAAACAGACTTGCAATCATTTAAGAGTTAACCCAAGCAGATCAATGGCGTCATGTTGGCTCAAAAAGTAATTCAGCCGATGTTTTATCTCGCGGGATTTCACCAGCCGTTCTAAAAGATTGTGCACTTTGGTTCTGTGGCCCTCTGTTTCTACACGGAAACGAGTCGATGTGGCAACCCACATACAATTCACAACTGGCAATCCCAACGGAACTAGAAAGAAAACGTAAGGCGCCTGAGGCTCTTGTCACTTCAGTAGCTTCATCTGACTTTATGTATCTAATAAGACACAACAACTCATTTGCCCGTCTACAACGCATTATAGCTTATATGCTGCGTTTCAGTAATCGATGCAGGCGCAAGGACATCAATCAACAGACTCAGCAGGCACTAACCACAATCGAACTAGTCACTGCCCTGATGTACATAGTCAGGGGGATGCAAGATTCGGACTTCAAGGAAGAGATTGACCAGCTAAAAAAATATCAAGAATTGCGCGGAACAAGCAATTTACGCAACTTATCACCATTCCTGGACAACTTCGGCTTACTACGCGTTGGAGGACGTCTTGAAGAATCATCGTTGCCATTCGACTCAAAACATCAATTGTTAATTCCCTACAATGATCCAATTTCAAAACTCATCTTTGAAATGGTCCATCAGGAGAATAAGCATTGTGGAGCTCAAACTCTGCTGGGAATCGTACGACAGCGATTCTGGCCACTGAAAGGAAAAATCATGGCTCGAAATACTGTTCACCGTTGCACAAGATGTAGCAGAGCTAAGCCAGTACTGCTCAACCAAGTCATTGGAAACCTGCCTTCAACACGGGTAACACCAGCACGACCGTTCATTAATACCGGAATTGACTACTGTGGCCCTCTAACAGTCCACTACAAGCTGCGGGGAAAAAGGCCACATAAGGCCTACATTGCAGTCTTTTGCTGCTTCGCGACAAAGGCTGTGCACCTAGAATTAGTGAGCGACCTCACAACTGAGGCCTTCATGGGTGCCCTCAAAAGATTCATTGGACGACGAGGCCACTGCCAAAGAGTATATTGTGATAACGCAACAAATTTTGTTGGAGCGAAAAATAAGTTACCAGAGCTGTCAGAGGTCACACACACCCCTGCTGCGCAAGAAGCCATTACAAACGCCTGCAACAACAAGGGTATCCAGTTCAATTTCATCCCGCCAAGAGCACCATACTTTGGTGGCATCTAGGAAGCGGCTGTCAAATCAGCCAAGCATCTTCTGGTAATAAGCGCAGCAAATGCTTCCCTAACTTATGAGGAACTTGAAACATTAATCGTAGAAATCGAGGCAATACTGAATTCAAGGCCCATCTCTCCAATGTCAAACGATCCAAATGACATAGGCGCGCTGACCCCGGGACATTTTCTGATCGGTGAACCACTCACGGCCCAAGTTGACGCACAAGCAAGGCCAGCAGCGTCGAGCCTGGCCACTAGATGGAAACTGGTCTCCCAACTTAAGCATCATTTCTGGAGCAGATGGTCCCAAACTATCTAAATGAATTACAGTATCGCAACAAATGGCAAGAGCAGTCGAAAAATCTTGAACCAGGATCCATTGTCATCATCAAATAAGATAATGCTCCAGTAATGCAGTGGCCACTAGGGCGTGTCATAAAGACATACAGAGGAAAAGACAACACAGTTAGAGTTGCAGATGTAAAAACAGCCTCCGGTGTGCTCAAACGAGCCATCCACTATCTGGCACCACTGCAGAGACTCAAACAAGACACCACTAGCGAGAAAGAACTCACCACGTCGCAGCCAGTTGACACAGATGAGGAAGAGGAACAAGCTTCGCTAACTTCACAAGACGAGAGTCCAAGCAGGAAAAAACGGAAGACAGTCACCTCCGGTGTAATGATGACCATGTTCGTTACATTACTAGCTCTTCCACTAATCTGCAACGCGAATAAAATAGAAATAACTAAGTTTCAACCAAACATTGGCATACATTTTGAAGGCATCGGCACAACACGAATTTCACGGTCAGAATGGAAAATCATAACATATTATGAATTACAACCGTACTGGCGAGAAATGCAGACCTTCACAAATGGCACGGCATCCCTACAGCATCTATGTACCCTCGTATCTCAAAAAACAACATGTATAAACGTTCTCCAAAGTCTCAAATTTGGCTTCTCAGATCTTAAAGATGGAAACACTTTACTCAAGAACAAAAGAAATAAACGTGGTGCAGTAGATATCGTGGGAAATGTTGCCAACTCATTGTTTGGGGTACTGGATTCAACCTATGCTGAACAAATGTCGAACACCATCGAACAGATCAAGGAAGATGAAACTTATCAAATGCAACTGTTAAAAAACCAGACCTCATTCATAGACTCAACCCTCAACATCTTTAAGCAAGATGAAACTCAGATCCAGAGCAAATTCGACAACCTCGACGAGCAAGTAAACAGAATTGGCTCCAGGTTACGCGACAACGAACAACAAGAACATGAACTTAAGTTAATACAAAGTTTTGTTCTACCAGCTACACAATTGTCATTGATGTCAGCAAGACTACACCGAACTCAAACAGCAATAATCACGGCATTGTCTGACTCTCAACATGGCAAGATCAGCCCATTACTGCTGTCACCATCACAACATCAAGCCGAGCTGATACAAGTGAGAAATAACTTACCCTCAGCACTACAACTACCAGTCAATCAGGACAATCTGCTTCAGCTCTATAAAATCATGAACGTGAAGGGAGGAATCGCAAACAATCACATAATTTTCCATATAACCATTCCTCTATGTGATCCAGAGACGTTGGAACATTTTAAACTGCACCCGATACCAGCTCTTCTCCACAACACGATGACAGCTATCCAGCCATGCAGTCAAATCATCGCCATAAACGCTCACCAAGATGAATATTATACGTTGACTGAACAGCAATGGGCATCTTGCACACCATTAACAGAAGATGAAGTCTTGTGCTCAAGCATGCAGTCTAAATTCAATTCAGATGCAGCCAAATGCCTATGTGAAATTTCGTTGCTGAACAATGTCACTAGTACCAACTGCAACGTAACTCCGTTCAATTAAACCACAACAATCAATGGATGTACACCATGCCGCACTCAACCCCTATAACCGCCGTGTGCAGCGAAGAACACATTCGACTCAATCTACAGGGCACTGAACTAATAAAAATAAGCCCAGACTGCACACTTAAATACAAAGCTATGTTCATTCAGGGACACGAAATCTATTCAACATACACATCATCCTATACACATCATATACTGCTACTGCCAACATGAGTGAAATTAATTACCCAACCGAAGAAGAAGTCAGCAGTATTCACCTCAAAAGGTACATCGACCATATAAAAAATATATCGGATATCCAACAAGAATTACACCAACAGGTACTCACTAATCTACCCCAACAACTGACTCACATAAAAAGACACCATGCAACAGTAGCGTACGCCGCCCTTCTTCTTACAATCGGAGTCATCATTGCGACAATCTACCAGAAGCTACAAGGTCGAAGAAGAAAAATAGGTCAACAAACCTCACCAGCAGCAATTTGCCAGCATGCAGCGTCATCAGAATTTACAGTAGCTTGAACAACAAAGAAATAAAATTAAAACAAAAAAAAAACATTATTATTTTTTTTTTTTAATACTTATATCATCTAGCGACTAGGTCAGGAACATTCAAACCATTGAAAATATCAAATATCAATACAATGTAATTTGTCGAGCATAGCTCAACGGCGGGGAGCATGTTCATACATTCACATCGCTTGTTTTTTGTTTTCTTTATTTTCTTCTTTTTTTTGTTAATTATTTACGCTGACTCAAAAATTTATTTATTTGCCCCAATAATAAACACACACACACACTTGCATAAAAACTTTATGTAAACAAATAAAATTGTCGCAATAGTCCAATGAACCACACTGGTCAATGCACCAATAATAAATTGTAAACTTAGCAATGAATTATAAAAAAAATATCACATGTATATATGTATGTATGTTTAACTAAATGAGCAGCGTTCCCATCTATCCAAGGGGAACACACTATAGAATAATAAAAAACAACAAATTGTAAACTTAGCAATAATTTAGTATTTAAGAAAGAAAATGTATCAATAAAATTGTCAGAAATTCACAACTCGTTAGTGCCTCGACTTCTTTCCACTTTTTCTCCGCTGCAACAAAGTTCAAGTGCTTGAGTTGCTCCAAATTTTATCTTGGTGATACTGCCTCGATAAAAAACTTAACACAAATTCATTGAAGGACAAAAGAGTCCATTCAATATACAACCACTGTGTGATAGACTACTGACCTGCCCCAACCAGCCAGGTATTGAGGTCCCCGAGTTTCACGCTTGCTAAACCACAAGTGCCTGCGCCAGGAACCAGTTTACCATCTAAACCCAGGTAACAACATCGACATCCAAAGGACCAAAAATGTTTACGTGTTTTCAGCAGGTTACCTGGTTGATCTGCACGTTGTCCGGAGCGTCTTGGTTGCACTAGGTTGGGGTGCACTAGTTGGCTGAACAAAACCACCCTTATTTGAAACTAACTTGCCGGCTTGTGGCTCGCTTTCAAAAAAGTAAAAACACTTGAATCAGTTTTCCTTTTGTTGTTTAATTCACTTTCTGATTCTTTAGTTTCGTTTACAAATTTTTCTTTTCTTTGAGTTGCCCAATTTACTTTTCTTTAGAAACTTCACTTTACTTTAATATGTTAACTTTCACTTCTTTTCTTTTATTTAAAAATTTACAATTTGTTCAGGGTTTTTCTTTTGCTAGCGGCGTCTGGCTGATCGAAGTATTCAAAAACAAGTAAGAGAAATGTTTATGCGTTTTCAGCAGGTTACCTGGTTGATCTGCACGTTGTCCGGAGCGTCTTGGTTGCACTAGGTTGGGGTGCACTAGTTGGCTGAACAAAACCACCCTTATTTGAAACTAACTTGCCGGCTTGTGGCTCGCTTTCAAAAAAGTAAAAACACTTGAATCAATTTTCCTTTTGTTGTTTTATTCACTTTCTGATTCTTTAGTTTCGTTTACAAATTTTTCTTTTCTTTGAGTTGCCCAATTTACTTTTCTTTAGAAACTTCACTTTACTTTAATATGTTATTTTTTCACTTCTTTTCTTTTATTTAAAAATTTACAATTTGTTCAGGGGTTTTCTTTTGCTAGACGCGTCTGGCTGATCGAAATACGCGAAACCAAATACCGTGTCCTGCACAAGCAGGCCGCCTGGTTTGCCTGTTGCTGGACCGAAAACGATGCGGCCGAGAACCTCTGGCCCCAGTACCACACAATACGGGCGACTTCTCTCCCAACGCCGGTCGGCCGACCCGTCATTCTCCTCAGCACGAGCGTATCGCTGGACGTTCACGATCGGGCTATTTCCATAGGTCCTGTCTTCTACCGCTAACTCTACCCCAACGTATTTTCGCTCCTGTGCATGGAGTAGTTTCACCTTCGTATGCCCCCTTGTTACTACGCACTGCAGCTCTTCTGCTTCGCGCCGCGTGATGGAGGATCGTGAGGCCCAAGGGTCGATTAATGCCCGCGTTTTTATGGGCTTCTGTTCTGGCTTCGCGACCACACGAATTTGGGCCGTCATCTGCACCCAAATTTAACCTCTGCCATCGGGTGTAGCCAGCTGTTGTGGTCTTTTTTGCAGTGACGACAACGGTCTGCGCTCCGGCACTGCCTGCTGGTGTGCGACTGGGCCAAGCAGTTATAGCACAGTGCATGTTGGGCGACGATACGCAGCTTCCGCTCTAGCGGCACGGCGACAAATTTGGTACATTGCCGGATGGCGTGGTACTTCTGGTCCAGCGGGCATTTATAATTATCGTTAAACAATCTGTAACAAAATTAACATTAAAAATTAAGGGTGAGGGTGATTTCGGGGCTTAAATTTAAAAAAAATCTTTATTGGCGCCCGCTAGGCAAGAGAACTAATTTTTGGATCGGCCGAGTAATTACGCCATTTTGCGTTTTTAGGTCGGCTACTCGCACCTTGCCATCCCTGCCACGATAAACTTTCACGGTACGCCCTAAACGCCATTCAGTGGGACCACCTGGTTCGCCTTTTAGAGCCACAAGGTCGCCTTATTTTAAGTCTAGCTGAGGGTGTTGCCACTTGTTGCGCTTATTTAGCTCCTTGAGGTATTCTTGTTTCCACCGGCGACAGAATTCTTGCTGTAGCGCCTTTATCTTACGCCATCGATTAACAATACTAAGGGGTGAAGACAGCTCTTCGGGCTCAGCAGGGGTAAGCATAGACGTGCCAATCAGAAAGTGGCCTGGGGTAAGGGCAGACAAATCTTCCAAGTTTTCTGACATTGGGCCAAGAGGCCGTGAATTGAGACACGCCTCTATCTTCGCCAGAATGGTAGAAAACTCCTCAAACGTAAACTTCAATTGGCCAACTGACTTTTTTAAGTTTCGAATGGGCCAGCAAAATCGACGCCAGTATTCGTAAAATGGCGGTAAAAGGTAGTTCTTTCTTTGGGCAAAGCGGCCATTATTTGATTTTGAAGCTTTTTCCGGTAGAGAACACAGGCTTTGCAATTACGCACAACTGTTTTTATCAGATTTTTCTTTCGAATGATCCAGCACTCCTGCCGGACTACATTCAAAACTAGCCGAGGGCCTCCGTAAAGGAATAAAGTGTGAACGAATTCAACATACCGGCGAGCCAATCTACTGCCATACGCCAAGATAATAGGGTGCCTTTCATTGTAGGACAGACAAGGACTAGAGCTAAGGCCAACGCACCAACGCATCAGCAACTGAATGAGCACCAACTAGGGCATCGTCTACATACATATTTTCTCGCAAGATTCTAGCGCCTAACGGAAAACGTCGGTCTTCATCATTAGCCAACTGCAAAATGGTTCTAAGTGCCAAGTATGGCGCACAATTTACACCAAAAGTCACCGTTTTCAGCTGGTAATCAGCAATTTCCGCACTGTCACTACTACGGAATACAATTTTTTGGAAGTTACCAAAATCTGCCGGTACATTTTTGAAATATCCGCATTAAATACAAACTGAAAAAATCGCCATCCCAGAGTTAAATTAAATATTTCAGCTTGCAAAATAGGACCAGTGTACAACAAATCATTTAAGCTTATGTGTGGGAGTTACCAAAATCTGCCGGTACATTTTTGAAATATCCGCATTAAATACAAACTGAAAAAATCGCCATCCCAGAGTTAAATTAAATATTTCAGCTTGCAAAATAGGACCAGTGTACAACAAATCATTTAAGCTTCTGCCATTTGCCGAAGGACTTGAGGCATTAAAGACAACCCTCAATTTCGTAGTTGTACTTTCTGGCTTTAAAACGCCATGATGGGGTATATAATAACCCGGGTCACTTCTAGCATTTTCTGCTTTTTCCATGTGCCCTAGAGCTATATGTTCTTTAAGGACCTCATCGTACTGTGCCTTACGCTCAGCATTGCGCATTAACGATTTTTCGTTTCTCAAATATTGACAAACAGCTATATGCCTATTGGGACCAAGCAATAGCAAACTATTTTTAAAGGGCAGACTAACTGTGTATCTCCCTTCTGAGTTTCTAGTGGTAGTAGAACTATAAATCGCCTCACACTTCTTATCCTCTTCTGATAAAACACGCCTATGGGAAACTTCTTCTAACTCCCAAAACTTCGACAATTGGTGATCAATGGCTACTTTTGTCACATGAGACACACTAACAATTCGAGGGGAAACTCTAGTAGGCGTTGGACCTGTAACTATCCAACCAAAAATGGTTTCTTGAGCCACTAATGACTCAAAAACACCATGCCTAACTCCGGCACGAAGAATGGAGGGGTACAAATCACCTCCTAATAATAAATCTATCTCACTGCTTTCATAAAACTTCGGATCAGCATAAAATAATCTGGGTAGCTCAATATCTCTTTGGGGCAAAAAGGAATGCGTTGAAATACTACCACTTACACGAGGGACAACTAGGGCCTGCATATTAAGAGACAAGTTCTGATCGAAAAGAGAAACAATCGTAAAAACTGCCATTTTCGAAGATGTGCTAATTATATCTCCGCCTTAACCTGAGACTTCTGCAGAAACTGGGTTCGTTGGCAATTTCAATAATTAACGTCACCCTTAGAATGTTTCTCTTACTTGTTTTTGAATGCTTCGATCAGCCAGACGCCGCTAGCAAAAGAAACCCCTGAACAAATTGTAAATTTTTAAATAAAAGAAAAGAAGTGAAAAAATAACATATTAAAGTAAAGTGAAGTTTCTAAAGAAAAGTAAATTGGGCAACTCAAAGAAAAGAAAAATTTGTAAACGAAACTAAAGAATCAGAAAGTGAATAAAACAACAAAAGGAAAATTGATTCAAGTGTTTTTACTTTTTTGAAAGCGAGCCACAAGCCGGCAAGTTAGTTTCAAATAAGGGTGGTTTTGTCCAGCCAACTAGTGCACCCCAACCTAGTGCAACCAAGACGCTCCGGACAACGTGCAGATCAACCAGGTAACCTGCTGAAAACGCATAAACATTTTTGTACTTTTATTTCAAAGTACAAAAATCAACTTTGAAAACCTTTAATTTGTAGGAAAAAAATTATCTACTTTGCTCCAGTATTAACAGTAAAATAGTTATTCAAGAGCCAAATTAAGAAATGAGTTGTATGTTTTAAAGTGTTCGCTATAATCTGTCATCAAAATTTTATTAAAATTAAAAAAAAAATAATAATTTTTGGTCAGTATTGACCAGTGCGCAATGTTTTGATTTTATCTTGTGCAAAAAATCCAATCCCTTATTTTGTTTATTTTTAATTTTTGGCATTTGCTTTTTTAACCAGCTAGCAACAAAAATTGCTAGACACCTAAATAGCAAAAGCTCATAATGATTATTACTTGGAGGCCACACGATCAAGTTTTGCCTTTCAATTATTTTCAATTTGCAATACGCTCTCACTTTTTTACTAACACACTTATACTTTTTGAATTGACCACGAGATTGCTTTCAATTTCACCTTTCCATTTGTTTGGCAATTTTACTTTCAATTAAGCAGCTGATTACAAGTTTGTCTTATAAATTGTTTTTTGATGACATCTTGAAAGTAATTGCTTACAAATTGAGTGCAGCCTACGTAACAGCTTTCAATTTATGTAAATTTTGACAAGCAGTATATGTAAAAGACTATCAAGAAAAACTTGATCGTGTAGCCGAAGGGTAAAAGAAGAGCTTAAATATATAAAACTCGAACAAGAGAAATTCTTCATTGGCTGGTAATTACAAAGAACCGATTCAAGAAAATTAAAAGGACAAAAAAATACTTTCTAAAGCAGCCAAAGCG
This sequence comes from Pollenia griseotomentosa, assembly GCA_963931875.1. Taxonomy (NCBI): domain Eukaryota; kingdom Metazoa; phylum Arthropoda; class Insecta; order Diptera; family Polleniidae; genus Pollenia; species Pollenia griseotomentosa. Next base: position 148,021,574 of record OZ007563.1, read on the forward strand.
TGTGCCTAAAGCAGCCCGAGCGGAGCTATCAGCTCTGCAAAAAGGCAGATTACAACGATAAGATACTAAAGAATGAGGAAACAAAAAATTGTATGAACGGTCCTTACTATTAATGTTGTTGTTGCTCGACAGTTTGCATAACCACAACACGAAATGCCTGTGTGTGTATTTTGTTTTTGTTAAATATTTTTGGTAAAGGCAACCAGCCTTATAGCCTTTTCACACTTGTCAACATTTAACATTTAACATCAACTTGCGAAGATGTTGGAATTTTCCCATAATAGCCTTTTCACACTTGTCAACATTTAACATCAATTTGCGAAGATGTTGGAATTTTCCCATAAGAAATACATAGGGCTAAAAATCAAAATTGTTGAACATCTTTACAGAATGTTACTATCTCATTTTGTTCCCTTTTACATTTTTCGATTCTTTTAGTGTCATCACTAGAAAAGTGGCAATAAATTCTATTATTATTGTGGCATCACTGACAAAATTGAAGTTGCTTTGAAAGCAGCGTTACCATTTCTCAAGTTTTTCTTTTTTTGCAAGCCTTATTTTGCTTAAATTATTAAACCAAATGATTGAGAAATACATTTTGGTGTTATTTTTCAACATCTTTACAGAATGTTACTATCTAATTTTGTTCCCATTTACATTTTTCGATTCTTTTAGTGCCATCACTAGAAAAGTGGCAATAAATTCTATTATTATTGTGGCATCACTGACTAAATGGAAGTTGCTTTGCAAGCAGCGTTACCATTTCTCAAGTTTTTCCTTTTTTGCAAGCCTTATTTTGCTTTATTTTGCTAAACTTATTAAACAAAATGAATGAGAAATACATTTTGGTGTTATCTTTTAAAATGTTGGCACTCTTGTAGAAAAAAAGTATTTAAAAAAAAAAAAGTTTTTTTTCACATTTTTGAAATTTTTTATTAATGGTAGATGTAACATAGCGTTTACATTTAACAGTACTGGCAAGACAGTAAGCATACAATGCAAAAACAAAATAGCTGTAGAAGTGTTTATGTATTATGGCGATTTCTTTTCTGAGAAAAATGTTGCATTAATGTTACATGTTCTACATTTTGTGTTCGTTTGTACAAAAAATACAACTGTGGGAAAAATTTTCAAGTTCTTTTGTGAAAATGTTGATGAAAAACATGCAAAACATGTTACATGTTTTACCCTTACTTTTACTTAAGGGTTCATACTGCCCTGTTTTACAACTTTGGTACTTACTACTTTGTTTGTACAACCAATATTTTATTTTGTTTGTCATAATATTTTAAAAGTTTTGTCAAAAGAATTCTACATCTAAATATTCTTCGACGGCATACTCCATTTTGAATTAAATCGTTTTTTTATTTTGGTGGAAAATTCTATGTATTTATTATCGTTTTAAATTTGTTCAAGCAATAAGTGATGTCAATGTCTGTTTCCAAACCGTAAAGTAAGTGTGCAGCAAATAGTCGAATAGTTTTAAAAATCGCTAATGAACTACATTAATAATAAAAGTGTAATAGTTGTAAATAAAGGCAGCTAATTCTGTTCGATTGAAGTTGTACAACATGTAACACTTCGAGTGATTATAGGTAGCATGAAAAAGTGTTACATGCATATACTGTAGCATTTTTTTCTCAGAATAGAAATCGCCATTAGTGAAAAAGTTTGAATGAATTGCTACTGTCTTGCCAGTACTGGCAAATGTAAACGCCATGTTAGATGTTTCAAGTGTGAACGCGTATTTCACATTTTCAACATCTTCCATGCGTTCCTCCGAAATGTATAATACCCTTTGTACACTTGCATACATTTCGGAGGAACGCATGGAAGATGTTGAAAATGTGAAATACGCGTTCACACTTGAAACATCTAACATTAACTATTAATAAAAAATGTCACCATTTCTGAAAAAAAAACTTATTTTTTTTTTAATATTTTTTTTCTACAAAAGTGCCAACATTTTAAAAGATAACACAAAAATGTATTTCTAATTCATTTTGTTTAATAATTTTAGCAAAATTAAGCAAAATAAAGCTTGCTAAAAAGGAAAAACTTGAGAAATGGTAACGCTGCTTTCAAAACAACTTCCATTTTGTTAGTGATGCCACAGTTACTACAGAATTTATTGCCACTGTTCTAATGATAACACTAAAAGAATCGAAAAATGTAAAAGGGAACAAAATGAGATAGTAACATTCTGTAAAGATGTTAAAAATTTTGATTCTTAGCCCTATGTATTTCTTATGGGAAAGTTCCAACATCTTCGCAAATTGATGTTAAATGTTAAATGTTGACAAGTGTGAAAAGGCTATAAAGCTTCGTACAGACGATGGTCAGATCTTACAATATTGTAAGCAGGCGTTGCCAACAGCTATATTTTTCTGACAATGTTGCGATTGTCAGATGCATTAATTTTGCACTTCTGCAAATACAAATGAGCTTACAATGTTTACACAGCTGCTTACCAATATTGTAAGATCTGACCATCGTCTGTACGAAGGTTAAGTGTCTGTTGGATTTTTTTTTTTGCAAAAATTATTGAAAAAAAACTGAAAGAACTGCACATATCGTTATCTCAAATGCAGAATAATGTAAGATCACATTTCATAATTTTACATGAGAAGAAAAAAAAGTTGTAAAATGGAAAATATTTGAAATATAAAAGCAATTTTAAATATTTAAGACAAAGATGCGATAACCGATATATTATTGAGAAAAAAATATTATTTTTATTGTTACTTATTAAATTGTGTGTGTTCCGTTATTTTAAATAGTAATTTTCAAAAACAAAAAGACGCATCATCACCGAAAGCTTGTTAGTATGTATTAAGTAAAATGTTAAATAAGTAAATATGTATTTTTGTTAAATAACAGGTATAATCTATATATCGTTACTTTAATATATAAAAGCCCTAACTAAAATTTTCCGTACTTTACAGGAGAAGGGAAAAACTTAATAAAAATTATATTCTTGCAGTCGCGATTTTTTTTAAACGCAGTTTTTTATTAAACTCTCTAAACAATTTAATAAAAAACTGCGTTTAAAAAAAATCGCAACTACGATACTACAATTTTTATTAAGTCTTTTCCTTCTCCTGTAAAGTAAGGAACATGTTAGTTAGGGCTTTTCTATATTAAAGTAACGATATATAAAAAGAAATGTACACTTTGAAGTCACCACTAACTGCGAAAACGGGTCGACCGATTTCAACAAAAATTTCAGGGTCAACAGGGTACGTTGGGGATAGTCTGTAGATGGCTTATGTTAAGTTTGCACTAAATCGGCGAAGGGGCTATGAAGATATGGCATTTAGATTTTCCTATATGTTGCCATACAAATATCAACAAGTTGCCCTCCATTTTGAACTCCTCCGAAACGGCTTGACCAATTTTAATAAAAATTTATATGTGTATTTGTTAGGTATGAGAATAGGTCGTAAAGTATATTTTACATCGCTAGAGGGTTCAAAACAGGGCAACAGGGGCAAAAGCTGCCCCTCCTTATATCTTCTTAATTAATCGGCCGGTTTTCTTAAAATTTGGCATGCAGACACTGTAACATCTGAAAGGAAATAGGGAATAGGGCAAGAGGGGTAAAAGCTCCCCCTCCCTTTATCTTCTCAACATATAAATCGATTTTCTTAAAATTTTGCAGGAAAATATCGTAACATCTGGAAAGAACTATAGCCTTAAATATTTATTATTTAGAGCGTGAAATAGGGCAATATGGGTAAAAGCTCCTCCTCCCAAACTTCTAAGCTAATCAACCGGTTTTCTTACATTTAGGCATGTAGACACTATAACATCTGAAAGGAATTAGGGAATAGGGTGTGAAATAGGACAAGAGGGGTAAAAGCTCCCCCTCCCTATATCATCTTAACTAATCAACCTATTTTCTTGAAATTTCACAGGCAAATAGTGTTACATCTGGAAAGAACTATGGCCTATAGTTTTTATTATTTAGGGCGTGAAAAAAAGCAAGAGAGGCAAAAGTTCCCCTCCCTATATCTTCTTAACTAATCAACTAATTTTTTTGAAATTTGGCAGGCAAATAGTGTAACATCTGGAAACAACTATAGCCTATAATTTGTATTATCTTCGTAACTAATTAACCGGTTTTCTTAAAATTTGGCATGCAGACACTATAGGTTAGGTAAGGTTAGGTTAAGAAGGGTTATGTGCCCAAGGGCACACTTCCACTCGGAGACCGGTACGGTCCATTGTGAATCCCTTCGATGAAAAGAGAAAAGTAGAAAAGAGAAAAGTAAAGAAAAGAAGTATGAGGTGGATGAAATCCCGAAATTTAGAAAGTTAGTAGGAAATATGAAAAACAATTTCCCTCTCTACAGTCCTCTCAATAGAAACAACCGCACTATTTCCCCGACAAACCCCAGTAGATCAGCCGGATCTACCTGTCTCCTAGCCACTTCTGTCTGAGACCCTGCATCCTAGGACAATGGCACAGTATATGCTCGATCGTCTCCAGCTCCTCTGAATCATCGCATAATCCGCAGAAGTCCGGTATGGTGTTGTCCCATCTGCCCGTAAAAGCCCTAACGGGACAATGACCCGTCAAGAACCCTAAAAGTGTTCTAAGACCACCCCTATCCAATCCCAGTAGAACCCTGGTTGCCCCCGCGTCCAATCTGGGCCATAGTGCCCTAGACATCGTGTAATCCACTCTGTCCCCCAGGATCGCTTAACGTCATCACGGAATTTTTCCCGTATCACACCATAGTAGTAACATAGGGGAGGCTTTACCCCCTGTCCCTTACCACTAAGTCCAGATTCGAACCCCCTCTCGCGAGATCGTCCGCCACCTCATTTCCATCAACCATGCAGTGTCCAGGTACCCAACACAGCCTTACATTGAATGCCTCTATGAGTTTGTCGCGCCGATATTAAATAAAAAGAGATGTTGTTTTGTTGAGTGTTATGTATCGACTGCTTTATTCTTGCAGCCTCCTCTTTATTTATATAATTCTAATTACTTAGCAATAACTTAGCCTAACTTAACTTAACGAATATTACAATGTTGTGTTGTAGTTAGCAGGGATGGCACTATACCTCCCTTTTTATAGAAAATTTTCCGATTTTTATATTTTAAAATTTAGCTAGATTTTTCCCATTTATTTTCCTGGTTTTATATAATACATTCCTCCTTTCTTTTTTTGTAAAATATAATGAAATAAACAAGGTGATCAAACTTGGTTACTTCATGATTTTTTTTTTTTTTTTGTCTAATATTTAAATTAATTTGTACTTTAAATTTCAATAATTTCTTAATGTTAATTTATTATAAAAGAGTATTTTGTATTTTATATGTAAATTGTTTTTTTCCATTTAAAGTATCGGTACAAAGTTCAATGTAATAAAAAGTTATTATAACTACCCAGCAAAAACTTTACTTACCTAGTAAGTTAGCAAGTAATGTTGGAGAAAAATAAACACTACTTATTTTTCGGCAGAATAACTACTTCTTTTTGTTCGAGGTTCCTCTGAATTCAGTACTTACAATACACTTACTAGAAGTCAAAAAATATCTAGTTATTATTTAACTACGACTAAGTTAAATTGTAAGTACTTACAATATACTTACTAGAAGCCAAAATATCACTAGTTATTATTTAGCGGCCAAGTTAAAAGACCTAATAAGCGCTATTGAGTACGTTACCAGTAAGTAAATATTCAGTACTGGAAACAATACAACTAATAAGTAGTTATTGAGTTGATTATTAGGAAGCAAATATTCAGTACTGAAAATAATAGAAGTAATAATTAGATCCTGAGGTCATTACAAGTAATTACTTATTGAAGTTTTTAGAATAATGGGAATTGTAATGACAACTACTTACCAGGTAGCGTATGAAATAACTACCACTTATTACTAAAAATCAAAAAGTTTTTCCTGGGTATTATTGTTTTTAGAGATTTTTATATATAAAATTAAAGTGTTTTTTTATAATTTTCGTATTCTATTTTTGTGTACGGTTTTTCCTTTATTTGTTAAATTATTATGAATTGTAACATTTACACTATCTTAATGTTTTACAATAAAAGGACCATCATAAATACTACTAAATTTATTGTACGGTTCCTTTTGTAATAGTACATTATCATTAATTTGTAAATTAAGGGGTTTTGCATGTAAATCGTAAAAAGTTTTATTTCTTATTTTGTGTTTTTCAATTAAATTTTTTGCTAGAATATGAGTTTTTTGAAGTCTATATTTCACTTCTTTACAATAATTATCAATGTTGTATATAGGATCCAAATTGAAATTGGTATCATTCAACTTTGTCGCATTTTTACCAAAAACTAATTCAGAAGGCGTGAATTTGTTATCAAAAACTTTTTGTGTTGATGTGTTATGATAAAAGTTAAAATACCTCAGGTAAGTATCCCAATCTGACATATTATCACCGATGTATGCTCTAATATATTCATTGAAAACTCTATGGTTGCGTTCAACCGTTCCTAACGTTTGATTGTGGTAACTCGTTGAAAATTTAATTTCAATTTTCAAAAATTTGCAAATTTCAGACATAATTTCGTTTTTAAATTCCGTTCCTAGATCGATTTTATAATCCTCATCTTCCCATAAATTAAAATAAAATTTTCAAATATTGCACAAGCCACGGTTTTGGCAGATTTGTCTGGTAAGGATATTGTCACCAAGTATTTAGAAAGGTCACACATTAGTGTTAACGCATATTTGTTTCCATAGTTGGATTGTGGTAATGGGCCAATAGTGTCAATACGACAATATCAAATGGCCTAGAAGGAGTTGGAGTTAGAACAAGTTTCTCAATGTTTGAGGGTTTTACCTTGTTTAATTTGCATTTAGAACAGTTCCTAACGTCATTTTCTTCCAGTAATATTTAGTTCTAATCTTCGCATAAAGTCTCTTCTGTCCACAATGTCCACCAATTATAGGATCTTTATGATAAATTGGCATTATCTTCTCTTTATCATCTTCGTTTGTTATTGTTTGAATGGGATCCGTAAGAATAATTGTAAAATTTTTCAATAGTTTTAAACCGTGTTCTTTTAATGTGTGTACTTTAAAAATTGTAAAAAATAAATACTTTTTCGGCCATTCTGCCCTAAATATTCCGATATTGTTGGCTTCGGTTTCCAGCCTCGAAAGCAAGTAATCTAGATTAATAGTTTCGTTAACAATTTCGAATTCAATAGATAGCAGTTTCTTAAATTTTTGATATATATATACGCGCAAGTATTTACGTCATCGTAATCAACTATTTGCGTTCTTTTTCTTGCAATGTTCTTACTAAATTAAGATGAAAATTTATCATACATTGGCAATTCAATTTTCTCGGCATTGAACGTTACATTGAGAATTTGATTAGTTTTTTGTGTCAAATCATTGATCGAAATTCGAGATAAAGTTATACTCAGAAAGTTCGAGTCGAATTTTCTTTAATTTAGATGAGGGATCTTTAATATTGAAAAGGTAGACTAATGGCCTGTGATCTGATATTACAGTAAAATTAGTACCATAAACGTATGGACGGAATTGTGTAATAGCAAAGTGAATGGCAAGTAGTTCAAGTTCAATAATTGGTTTTTTCTGTTCGGAATGACTAAATGATTTTGAAGCGTAATATACTGGTAAGTCGTTACCGTTAAAGTCTTGACTTAGTATTGCCCCACATCCCAGTTTTGATGCGTCAACTGTTATTAAAATAGGTCTTGTGAAATTAGGGTATTGTAGAATTTTAGGTGATAATAAAGCGTATTTTAATTTTTCAAAAGACTCTTGACACTGTTTAGTCCAGGTAAAAATAGCATTCTTCCTTGCCATATAATTCGAAGGTGCTGCCAAAGAAGCAAAATTTGGGATAAAGCGCCTATAGTAATTGGCAAATGCCACAAAACGTCTAACGGAATCTTTATCAAACGGGGTTGTATAATTTTTAATGGCATCTATACAAAAAGACTTTGTTTGGCATGAGGCCAGAGAACGCGATTGACATCATTCTGGAAAATGAATTTGGTGCAACATTCAACCCATATGTCACGAGAATCTGGATGTAATGGAATTTGGTGAAACCCCGAAAATAAGTCAATAATCGAAAAATGTTTGGCGCGACCTTAATTATCTAAAATGTCGTCAATGCGCGGTAAGGGAAATTTATCAGCAATCAACTTTTTGTTCACACCACGGTAGTCTACACACATTCTATACGCCTTCTGATTGTCTGAACCCTTCTTTGGCACTAGTATTAGCGGACTGTTGAAATTTGAGGTGCTAGGTTCGATTAAATCGTTATCCAACAAATTCTGAACTTTCCTATTGATTTCCTCCTTTTGAGAATGTGCGAGCCTGTAGTTTTTAATGTATACAGGTGATGAATCAAGTAATCTAAACTTTTGCTCGTAAAAGTTGTTCACTGACATCTTGTCATCCTTTAGAGAAAAAACATCAGCATACTTTTCACAAAGCGGCATTAAATGACCCTTCACATATTCTGGCATTTGGTTTCGAAGTGTGTCCCTCAACTTGTTAATACGCTCACTATCTATCCTCTCATCATTAATTGAGTATATATAAAAATTCTTTAATCTCTCCATTCTGTGCTTATCATTGTAGATACTTTTAAATTCATCAGTGGTGTTTATAATGCGTAAAACCGGATTTTTAGAGTCTATTATTCCCTTTCCTATAAAAACACATTTCATAATCTCCTGTGAATCAATGAACATAGGTTCTTTTATATTTTGTAAATTAAAAAGTCTGAATACTTCACACCTAGGAGGGATTATGCATGTGAAATTCCTTGTACCATGCTGTATGGGGATATTTAAAATGGAATTTCGAATAGATATTGAAATTGACACGTCTTCGTAATTAATTTTACATTTGTTGTTTTTCAAAAAGTCCTTCCCTTATTTTCCACTTGATGGTATATTGAAATCATCAGCAACGATATGCAAGATTTGTTGAACTAACTTGTCTGAAAAAGTAAGGCATGTGCAAATTGTACCCAGAGTTGATATAGCATTTGACGTTATACCGGTGATAGTGACCTTATCATTTTCGTTCACTGTGTGTCAACAAGAAATCTACATTGTCTGACAGTATCAACGCAACTTATTGAAATAAAATCAGCAAAGTTAAGGTTAAAACTATAATCTGATTTTTTGTTATTTTGTTCTTCTAAATCTGGTTCTCTTCCTCCCTCAACGCTTGTTGAGGGGCTTCCGAGTTTAAAAGCCTGACAGTAGGTCTCTGATTATAACCATTCTGCGAAGTCCGTTGTCCATTCTCATTGCGATAATTCGATTGATTTCGATAATTGTCATTGCGATAACCCGATTGATTTCGATCATTGTCATTGCGATAACTTGATTGATTTCGATAATTGTCATTGCGATAACTTGATTGATTTCGATAATTGTCATTGCGATAACTCGATTGATTTCGATAATTGTCAAAACTATGATTATTACCTCTTGTATAATTTCTACCACGAGAATTGCCACGATCATTTCCATAGCGGAAACTGTTTTCCGAGTAATTGAAACTAGGTCCCTGCTGAAAGCTGCTACCCCTATTATTATACTGTCTGATTGCCAACACCTGTTTCTCTTTTGCCTCATTTGTTTGTTCAACAACAAGCTTTGCGATTACCTCCTTTGGGTCAGAAAAAGTGGATGAAGCTAAAATAGATTTAGCTAAATCTGACTTGGCGTTTAGCCGACTACTGCCATCACATGGGCCTTGTTCCTTGTCATACCTTCTATTACTAACGAGCATTTAAGAGCGTCTGCTAGTTCTTCCGCCTGTTTCGCAAACTCTACATAATTACTATCTTTAACACTAAGTGCCGCTATTCTACCAGCCACAATCTCCCGTTTCTCAGCGCTATCTTAATTTCGTTTATTGTAGTAATATTGTCAGGTAACGCCTCGCGAGCTTTTGCATCAAGTTTTGATTTAATAAAGTTCAAAAACGTATTTTGTAAAGTCGATTCTGTAAGATCTTCGATTAGGTCAATTTTATCTAAAAACGATTGCAATGTTAATGGATTACCACCATAATTTTCACGAATTATCGAAGCACACATTGTTATAAAATTTTTCTTCTGCTCAATAGTAGCCATTTCGATTTTTTGCCCTGAACTATTACACTTCCGAAGAATATTTAAGATCTGTTTCTATCATAACACTTTTATCTACACATTCTAACAAATTCGCTTCCTCTGGATTATTTATTTTGCACTGAAGCCTATCAAAACACTTTACTAAAATTATCCTACAGTGTCTAATTTTGGCTAGATAGCCTGTTAGTTTATTTTCATTTGACAATGTATTCAAATGAGTTTTAGTGTACTCTAAAATTGAATTATAATGATGTATCAGAAGTGAAATATATTCTTCGATTTTATTTGAATTAGTTGACAAAGGCCTTTTTTGTAAAATTCTCTTCTTTACATTATAAAATTGTTGAAATAATTCTTCAAAAATATTCTTGTCAAAATTTGGCATTAGGCACAAGCATTATTTGTTTTTTCTTTTTCCCATTGAAATTTAATGAAAATTTGATCAATTCTACAATTTTTTTTTAACGTAAACAATATGCAAATAAATCTCGGGTAATTTGAAACAAATGTTTTCTTTTCTGTGGCATTTTATAAACCAATTAATTATGCCACAGAAAAGAAAACATTTGTTTCAAATTACCCGAGATTTATTTGCATATTGTTTACGTTAAAAAAAATTGTAGAATTGATCAAATTTTCATTAAATTTCAAAATTGTTTGTTTTTTTATAATTTTGAAAAAAATATTAAATTGTTTGTTCAAATGTTCACTTGGCATGCATAATTGATTAGATTGCTTTGTTTTGCTTATAAAATTTCTATTTACTTCTTTTGCTATTTTCTTTTGTTTACTTTTTCCCGTAAGACATTAAGAGAGACCAAATGATTTAAAAATTTTAGTGTTCTCCTTTTCATACTTGGGGTGTGTGTGAAACGGTAGCAAAGTACTCATGGAAGTAAAATTTTGACACTATTGAGGTGAATAAAATTTCACTAGCCCTGGGGGCTAGTATAAATTTTGACATTAGTGTAGAAATTTTTGACAACCACAAAATTAATTTTTTTCATCAAATTTGTTTAAACAAAATAAAAAATAATATGGAAGCAGGACCAGCGGCAAAAAAATTAAAAAGAATTATACAACATGTAAGTATTTACATATGTATAAGCTTTTTTGTCCACACTTTTTGTAAAAATTGTTAATCTATCAGAACGAATTCATCAAATATTCGGGACGATCTCATTTCCAACAGAATTGAAATGATTATTGGTAAAAACTTGATTAATTTATTTATTTTCACAAAACTACTAGTAATTGTTTTTTTCTTTATGTCAAAATTTTACGTTGTCAAAAATGTTAAAATTTCACACAGCACAAATATGAAAATTTTCTACCACAAACAAATATCACTTCACCATAGAACTTTGCTACCGTTTCACACACACCCTTGATAAGAGAAATATACAAAGTGAAATGGTAAATTCTCTTCTCATATATTAACACTATTCCCTTTAATCATTTTGTTTCTCTTAAATAAAATGATATTGTCCTTTAAATGTTTACATACCTATTTTGTTCGATCAATTTTTATTGTAGGTATGTTTTCATTTTAAAAAAATTTACATAAATATTTTATTTACATATGTATATTTGTTAATAAATATGTATTTTATATACCTATAACGATAAATATAATTTACTTTATAAACATTTACATATAAACTATGTAAACACGAATATAATTTATATAAAAAAAATGTTCACAATAATATTATACTTAAGTATATTTTCTGCAAAGTGTTTAATAAGTTTGTTGTTGTCTTCTCCCTTCTCTTCTATTCCGTTGTATTCTTCTATATTGCTAATACCTTTTGTTTCGTCAAGTTTCCTCATGTTTCCTATTTTTGTCCAAATTGTTTATTTGTATTCTTGTAACAGTTTTTACCACCAGATTTATTATAGGTACATATGTTTTAATTTCGTAACTGTTTTTCCACTAAATTTTTGCAACTGTTTTCACAAAATTGTTTATTGTAATTTTGTAACTGTTTTTTTTACCAAATTTTTGCAATTTTTGTAACCGTTTTCACAAAATTGTTTGGTCAATTTGTAAGTGTTTTTTGTTTATTTGTAATTTTGTAACTTCTTTCTTTTTTTTGTTTCTTTTTCCGGTTCTTATGTACTTTTGTAAATTTTAAAGTTTTAGTTTACTTTTTCCAAATTTTTATCATTTAAGTTTTTTTTTTTATAGTAACATTTTTATTTTGCCATCAAACGTCATGGTGTTGATTAAGATATATGTATGTAACAAACACTTTTATAAAGGATTGTAGAACACTGTATTGTTGTTTTCTTTTTTTTTAATCTTATAGGTATACAAATTTAAAATTTTAACATATGAATGTACTTTTTTTCACTATCCTGTTTTGTTCCAATTTACTCATGTACATGCTGATGATACACGAGTTAAGCACAATTATACAAAGAATTAAAATTGTTGTTGTTGTTTTAGTTTTTTTTTTATTTGAATTTTACATGTTCAAAATTTTGTTGTTGCTTTTGTGGGTCACTAAGAAATTTCTAGATTTTTGCTAGTTTTTAAAGATTTTATTTAAATTTTAGTTAATTAATAACATATATTTTATCGGTCAACTAATTGAACTACAAAAGAAAGCAACGTGTGTAATTTATTTAAAATTAGATTTTTTTATATTTTTGATTTTTTCTTTTCACTTTTGCTACCTATGTTGCATTGTTGGTTTTGTGTTCTGAGTTTCTTTGTTCTCATCTTTTTCCACTTTACCGTTATTAGTTTTTAAATTGCTTGTTGCAAATTAAGTAAATACTTAGTACAGTTTCGTTTCCCCACTGTAGTTTATAATTGTATATGATATGTACTTTTTTATATTCTTGTTAATTAGTTTTAGGTTTTCTTGTTAACCAATTTAAATTTATTTTATTTAAATATGTTTCTTTTTTAGTTAAATAATTATAAACTGTTTTTATTACTTTTCCGTGTTAACTAGTTTTAAATTTCCTTGTTAACTAATTTTAAGTTTTTATTTTTTCCTGAATTTTCAATTGAATAATTGTAAAATGTTTTTTCCACTTTCCCTTGTTAACTAGTCTTGAGGTTGTATTATTTTTTATGTAGAAGGTTTTAGAGTTTTTGCGTGGTGATTTTGCAAATCATTTTTCCCACCTTTTTTTTTTGTACGTATGCATGTAGGTATATAAAACACTTTTCCCACAAAACATTTTTAAACGCACTTGATGCTTATTTTGTTAACCAGGTATATGGATGTCATACAAAAAAACCGTTCTTCAATTGTTCTTTGCTTTTTCTGAAATGTTTGTAGTTATGTGTGTTGTTAATTGCTTTTCTTTTCACAAAAAAATTTATAAATTTCAATAAATCTGTTTAGGAGTTTGAAAACTTTTCTGGCCTTTTTTTAAGTCACTGTTTTGCACTTAAATTGAAACAAAAATTCTTTGCTTTCATTTGCGTTTGTATTTCCAGGCAATTATTTTAAGTACTGCAGTTTTTAATAATTTTTTTTATAGCCTTTATGTGGAGACATAATAAATTTATACAACAAGAATATTTGAATACTATAACACTTTATTTATTCTTTTGATAAAAAAAATTATATTTAATTTTTTATCTTGCTTTTGTGTAAAACTTTTCCTTTATTTATACAATATAAGAATTTGGTAAATAACAACACTTGGGTTTTTTTTTATATTTTCCGTATAACATTTTTATGTAAACTTTTTTTATATTATTTTTATTAAATTGTTTCCATTCTTTATAAATTCACTTTTACTTTTTCCTGAAGTTGTAATTTTTGCTATGTTTTTGTTCACTGTTTTTGTAAACCATAATACAAAAATTAAGAAATTACAACTCAACTGAGTTGAGTTGTAAACCGTAATAGGGCCAGTTGTTTTGTTGAGTGTTATGTATCGACTGCTTTATTCTTGCAGCCTCCTCTTTATTTATATAATTCTAATTACTTAGCAATAACTTAGCCTAATACCATGTTCACACGGACAGCAATATTCGTGTATCGCGCTCTTATTCCTGTTTCGCGCCCTAAACATGATTGAAACGACTTGTTTCCCCATACAAAATTTTGAGAGCGAAACAGGTCGTTCATTTTGAAACAGGCTGCGAAACAGGAAAAATGTACTGTCATCTCCAATTTTGATAACATTTTTAGTTTATCTGAACTAGATCTCAAAAAAAAATCAAAACAAAGAAAAAATTGATGTTTAATAAAATAAAGTGATAATTATAACCTAATAATATTAATAAAAGTATTAAATATTATATTTTCAAGTTGTTTTTACTTTTTTATCTACTTTAAAAAAAAATCACACTAACAACACAAAAAATATGTCAAAATGAAACAAGAATGAATCGTATGAACAGCATGTTTGGCAAACTAGTTTCAGAGAGCGAAACGAGTGGTTTATATCGTCGTATGAACATAGCATAACTTAACTTAACGAATATTACAATGTTGTATTGTAGTTAGCAGGGATGGCACTATACGTCATACCATGTTCACACGGACAGCAATATTCGAGTTTCGCTCTCTTATTCCTGTTTCGCGCCCCAAACATGATTGAAACGACTTGTTTCCCCATACAAAATTTTGTGAGCGAAACGGGTCGTTTCATTTTGAAACAGGCTGCGAAACAGGAAAAATGTACTATCATCTCCAATTTTGATAACATTTACCGTTAGTTAATCTGAACTAGCTCTCAAAAAAAAATCAAAACAAAGAAAAAAACAAAGTAAAAATTGATGTTTTGAAAATAAACGGTTGGTAGCACTGCCAAGCGCGTCGGTTGTGAATTTTTTGTGATTTCGTGGTAAATTATATTTAACTGGTAATTTAGCTCGGAAAACTTTAAATTTTCGGTTTAATTGACGGTGATACTGATATATATTGATTTTCTTTAAGAACTTTTTGATAAGCATACGCGGCAACAGTTTTTTGTAACTTTTCGTGTTAGCATCCCAGTGGGTGCTCTCTTTCCTCAGAATGGGGAAAGATACGGATGGAATTGGCGACAACAAACGATTGAAAAAGGACAATGAAAACACCGCGGCTACTGATTTGACGACTGATATTAACATACAAAAACAAAATGCTACAAATGTCTCCCCTACTTGTGTTTCTGGTCAGGCTTATAAGGAGGATATGGATCTCTTATTTACTCATGGTGATATGCCAAGAAAATATGATGCAGTGCATCGTGGACCATATGTCGTATATATTGACACGAAAACTAAGACCGTTACCTCTGAAGACAATGATGGAATGAAAATTGAGACGCAAGTTAGAGTGCCTATTAATCAATTCAGGTTAACCCGAGCCTTAATGGAGTTAAAAACGCCAGGAGTTACTGATGTTATAAAGATTGGTTATTCTCGCTGCAAGGTTGTTGTTAACTCGACTGCTCATGCCAACAGTTTAATTGATGAGGTAAAATTGAGTGACTTTGGGTACGATGTGAAGGTGTTTGACCACCTTTTTACCAAAACTGGTTTGATTTTTAACATACCGGAGGAAATCTCAATGGGCGATTTATATGAACTGCTATCTTCACCCATTCCTATCGTTAAATTGATAAGAATGACCATGAAGAAGAATTTAACACAAAGGGAAAAAACAATGAAGGTTAAGGTAATTTTTAAGGGCCTGCAGATTCCACGTGAGATGAATTTTGCTTTCACGAAGGTGACAACCAAACCTTTCATCCCATTTAGACAATGCTATAATTGCTATAGATGTACCCACAGGACTGATCAATGAAAACAAAGAGATAAACCATGTGATAAATGCTTTGCAAGACACGACAACAAGAAGACTGCCTGTGATAATGAAATAAGATGTACAAATTGCCATGAACCTCACTCGCCAAAGGACAGAAACTGTCCGGCCAGGGAGAAGGCGCTAAACTTGAAGAGATTAATGGTTTTGGAAAACTTAAGCTTAAGAGAGGCTAGGGGAAGATTTGCGAGTACGGTTGGAGCTAATAGATTCGAAATACTAGGAGATCAGGAAAGTATTGATAGGGCCTTCCCACCGATTAAGAGAAAGCAACAACCGAGTATTATAAATAATACAGCAGAAGCCGCAAAATACATACACAAAAACAACTCTTATGCCAAAGTGATGAAGGTAAATTTGAATAGAAAAAGAGAGGAGGAAAAGGCAAAAGAAACCATGGAAGAGTGGAAGAGGGTGACGGCGGGCCCTGGGGAGAGATCTTCCTTTACGAGAGAGCTCGAAAACCCACACAGATCTACTGACTTTGACAGGCTGATTAAAAAGTTGAATATGGTTATAACATCATGGATGAATAATGAAGACAATGAGGGAAATTCAAAAGGTAACATAAATTTATTAAAAAATATCAAGGAAACGATAGATGAAGCAGCAATAGAAAAAGACAGGCTGGATATAGTCCGAGCCTACAAAGTATAGAGTAATCACAATGAAGATTTTACAGTACAACATTCATAGTTTAAACAAAAAGGGTACCAAGGAGACACTTGCATTTTTTCTCAACAACAATAATTTCGATATAGCAATTCTCTCCGAGACTTGGTTAAAGGACAACAGAAGCACAAGCATGTTAAACTATAACTATATAGGAAAATATAGAAACGACGGATATGGTGGAGTCGGTATTTATATCAAAAATAACATAAAATTTTCGATCAACAGGTTAATAACAGTATGTGAGGCAGTATCAATTTCTACGTTTAACTTGCAGAAAAATTTTAATCTGGTGAGTGTATATATACCACCTGATAAGGACGGGGTCTTTGTGGAGAACGAAATGAACAAAATTATGACATTTTTTACCAACTCGAATAAGACGACAATAATTGCGGGAGATTTCAATGCCAAATCGCCTACCTGGGGAAGTCCTGTTCTGGATGAGAAGGGTCGAGCTTTGGAGGGTATGGTGCATAACTTTGGCTATGATTTTCTGAATGATGGTTCAACAACTTTTTGTGGGCCGACTACCAGTGTTGCCACGACCAAAAAAATTTTGTAACCAATATGTAAAAATAAAGTAACCAAAAGCGAAAAAAAGTAACCAAAACTATTTTGTATCAAAAGTACTATTTTATTAGCAAATTAAGTTTAAAAATATGTCTAAAGAAGAAATTGTGTTTGTTTGTATCGGATCGGAAGGGCCTTTGACCTTATCGTTTATCTAGAAAAGTGTTTCAGTTAGCCATATGAAGCATGAAGAGCAGCAGATAATGACCACCTACACTTAATAGTCTGTTAAAGTTTAGGCTTCTAAAACCATAATTTTTAAGTAGATGAAAAAAGTATTTGTTTTTGATGCACAAATACCACACACAATTTAAAGGTCACAAAAGCGGATCGGGTAGTTCTTGTTCCAAAGCAAAAAATTGGTTATTTTTGTGTTGAAAAAAAGTAACCAAAATGGAAAAAAAGTACACAAGTACACATTGAGAAAAAAAGTAACCAATTTTGGTTAAAAGTAACCAAAACGGCAACGCTGCCGACTACAGAGTCCACCCTGGATTTGACAATGATGAAGGGGAATTCTTCTCTCTTTTCGTGGAGAACCTTGAATATAAAAATATCTGGCAGCAACCATAAACCCATTGTCATTGAAAACAATGTAGCTTGTAAGGTGAATGAGAAAGTGCGTAAGGTGGTATACAACAAATTGTACAAGGAGATAAAAAATATGGAAATCGCGGATAACATTGAAGGAATTAGCACTGGCTTCGGTGAGATCATTAAGCGCAACACTATAAACATAAAATCTTCGAGGCAGTATGTTCCCAAATCATGGTGGAATGACGTGTCAACAAGGTTATTCAGGCTAAGAAATGCAGCGAGATTAAGGAACTATAAAACAAAGTCTTTCGAGGACGCCACATCAGCCGTTAATGCGGACAAAGAATTTCATGATCACATTAGGGCGCGTAAGCGGCAGAACTTTGGCGAGCTTCAGGGGGAGCTTTCCAAACCGGAGTCCCCAAACATTATGTGGAAAAAATTTAATAATCTTAAGAAGTATAGCTGTTTAAAAAGAGTTCATAATTCATGGAGCAAGGAGGAAAATAAATCTTACCTCGAGATGATTACTAATCTAGGCTCGACCAATGTGTTTGTAGAAAGGCAGGACTTTGTAAATAGGGACACCAACACTACCTTTAAATATGAAGCTTTTGTGGAATTTTTGAGTAGCAGAAATCCTGATTCTGCAAAGCGGGCGGATGGTATTTCATACCGTATGCTTCTGAATCTTTCGGATGAGGGTAGGAGGAAGCTATTCAGTGTGCTGTGCGACACTTGGAGAACTGGTATAATCCCTGAATCATGGAGAATAGTCAAGATACACCCTATACCTAAAAAGGGTGACGCCACGGAAATTTGTAACTTTAGACCTATATGCCTATTGTCGGTTCTTTTTAAGTGCATTGAGGGATTAGTTAAACCAATTATGGAGGAGCATATTGATAGAAACAAATTGTTACCGACAAAGTCATTCGCCTTCAGGAAGGGTATGAGCACAGTTCTATGCATAAATGATATTTTGAACACCATCAGAATCTTGCAGGCAAACGGTTTGAAGGTGACGGTGGCTTGCATCGACTTGGAGAAAGCATACGATTATGTCAATACAGATTTGCTGGTGAATAAACTTATCAAGTTCGAGCTTAACAAAGACCTGATAATCTGGATCTCTTCCTTCTTAAATGATAGAACTCTGGTACTGGAAAATGAAAGAAAACACACACATAGAGGTCTGGCTCAGGGCAGTGGGTTGAGCCCAATGTTATTTAATTTGTATACGGCTTCTCTTCATAAGATCGAGGATGATGTGAGCTTTATTTTTCAATTTGCGGACGATTTTTTTATTCTTACGTTTGGAAATAATTTCGACGAGGCAAAAACTCATCTAATTTACAAGATAAGGGAATTTACATCTGAGTGCAAGAGCTTGGACCTCAGGATAAATCTACAGAAGTTTAAGGTGATGGCCTTCGGTAAGAGAGCCCCAACGTTAAATATAAGTATAGACAACACCCCAATCAAGCAGGAAACTGAAATCAAGTATCTTGGAAGAATTGTAGCGGCAAGTGGTTCAACTATGCCTCATGTCGCCAGTGCTGTGGATAAGGTCACACGGACATGTAGTTTTTTGCTGACATTAAGCGGTTGCCGTTTTGGTATCGACCCGAAGAGATCCTTGCAGTTTTATAAAGTGTACGCGCGGGCGAAGATTGAATATGCGGCAGCTTCATTTGCTAACCTGACGAAAACAGCGCTGAACAAGTTTGGAATATGCATTAATGCACAGATAAGAAGGGCACTGGGGCTCATTAAATCCACACCGGTTCATGTCTTATATCATATGGCAGGTGAGTTGCCACCTGAAAGCCGTCTTGAATTGAGGACTGCCAAAGATCTTGTTAGTATTTTTCATCGGGGCACTCACCTATCGGAGATGCTACCTGATATTGAAAAATCAATCGACACCAGTATTGTACGCGTTTTTAATAAGTACAATCAGATTTTAATGAACGTTGAGAGGCAGCAACAGCTGATCAGAAGATCCCCGAAAATTGCAGTAATGAATGCATTTTATGGCTATAGCATCAGAGGCAGTAATAAAAACAACACAAATCCACAGATAATTGGGCAATTATATCTACAGAAGTGGGAAAGGCTTAAGAATGAAAAATGAGAGGTGTTTTTTACGGATGCATCAATCAAGGATGGCAAAGTAGGTGGAGCTTTATACCATGAGAACACGGCCATGATTCAGCATTTCAAACTTCCCTTCTTGGTGTCATCAATGACGGCGGAGCTGGTTATGATGATGAAAGCTGTTGAATTTGCTATTGAAAGGGGTTTTAGAAGAATTGCGATATTGACTGACAGTAAAAGTGGTTGCTTTAACCTGAAGAGGCCAGGGGAAAATGATATCTGTATACGAATCCATAACATGATTGAGGAAGCACGTAATATAGAGCTTGTTGAATTTCATTATATCCCGTCGCATAAAGGGATCTTGGGAAATACCATTGTGGATAAGGCGGCTAAGGAAGCTATTCAAAATGGCATTAGTCAAGAGATGAAATGGCCGAAATTGGATGCAATCAAGGAAATAGAGAGAAGATTATCCAAAGATTGGGAAAGAAAATATGAAAGTTTGATTAGAAGAAAAGGCATCAATTATGGCAAAATTTTTCCGTCTCTTGCGAGGGAACCATGGTTTTCAAGATACAAACCGGACCTTAGTGGTCCTCAGATAAGACAGATCAACAGACTGATGGTCGGCCACTCATTTAGTCGTCACTCTTTGGCGAGAATGAAGGTGTCATCTGCAGGAGATGGCCTGTGCGAGCGTTGCTTGGTGGCGGAGGATGACTCTCACATTATTTTCAAATGTAGTAATTACAATCAACAGAGAGCCAAATATTTGGTTCTTAATGAATACGATGATATAACTCAATTTTTTATCAAGGAGAAGATAACCAGCTACAAATCCGTAGTCGCATTCCTGGAGGAGATTGAATTGAGCCTATAGTCCACTGGGACGAAATTGTTGGTGGCGCTGTCCTCCTTTGGACCACCCAAATAAACCTTCTATCCTTTATTCATTTAAAGGGGTATGGAGTAATTTCAAATAATCAAAAAAAAAAAAAAAATTGATGTTTAATAAAATATAGTGATAATTATATATATTAATAAAAGTATTAAATATTATATTTTCAAGTTTAAATTACTTTTTTATCTATTTTAAAAAAAATCACACTAACAACACAAAAAAAAAGTGTCAAAATGAAACAAGAATGAATCGTATGAACAGCATGTTTGGCAAACTAGTTTCAGAGAGCGAAACGAGTGGTTTATATCGTCGTATGAACATAGCATCAGTGTCTATCGTATGCAGAAAAATACGATAATTTCCTATAGAATATTGAAGGAATAAGACTATTAAAGTAAATATAAAAACTTTATAAATTGTAATTTGACTTAAAATACACATTCGAATTAATACCTATGTAAATAAATTACTTTTAAAAATATGACAAATTTCTTACTTGAATACAAGAAAAAGAGACAAAAGTAAAGTTATCGGGCATGTGCTGAAATCGAACGAGATTTCGATATCAATTATTTACAAAATGGCTCTAGTTTACCCGGTTTTCAACAGTGGTTCTTGTAAAGATAATAAGTGCTCAAAGTATGAAGTATATAAAAAGACATATTTTCATGAACCTTCTATACAGGATCGTTTTCAAAATTTGTGCGATTTTAAATTCACTTGTATGTACTTTGTTGTTCAAATTGCCCATTAAACGTTTTTTTTTTTTTGTTTTACTTTTTTGCATAGCTAAATTTATTTTATTTATTTTTTATTGTTTTTTGTAATAACAATTTGTAGGCTATTTACGCTAAAGAAAATATGATGGTTATGTCCTGTTGAACCAAAGTGTATGTACGTGAACGCTTTTAGGTTTCAAAAATTATATATACATATATACATTGACAATGAAATCGTTTGCCAACTCGACTTAACAAGCTGCATGTCTGCACCAGTGCAACCATAACTTAAGGTAGCAGCTACAATGTCACTTTTAGCCGGTGGAATTTTCCAGCACTCGTTGGACCTGTTTCTGTCATTACCAGGGAAAGTTTTTTATGGCATATGCCATTTTTTTTGCCATTTCTTCAATTATTTCGTTAAAAAGTCATTTTTGATCCAACTTGCCAAAAATACCTTTTTTGCAACCTAGAAGACATTTTTAAATAAGCTTAGCGAATATGAGGCAGAATCTTTTCGAAATGCTAAATGAATGTTGCAAAAATTGGACGTAAAAAGTGACTAACGGCCAGTTTCACCAAGTTCGGTTATAATTAACTGCCGGTTATAGCTGTCAAAACATATTGGTAACTGGAACTTTAATTGAAAGTTAGTTTTAACCGAACTTGGTGAAAACAAAAGGTCTTTCTCTAAATGAAAGATTATACTTGATTGACAGTGCTAAGGAAAATATTAAACATGTCAGTTTTAGATTAAAGTTTTAGATCGTAATACCGGATTAAAAGATTAATTAAAATAAGAAATAATCAGGGTTGTCATAAAAACCTATATTGTCAGAATTGGTTTTAAAACCGACAAGAAAAAATGCGTTGGTGTCATAGAAACCAATGTTATTGGTTTTATGTTCGAACTAAAATTAGTGTCGGTTTTAGGTGTCACAGAAACCAATGTTATCGGGTTTTTATTGGAAATAAACCCTACAAGAAGAGAATGAGCGAGTTGTCACTTTTTTCACGTTGGTGTTAAGAAAATGATAGAATGAAATGACCGAAATCAAGTTTTCTGTCATTTCTTTCTATCATTTTCTTAAGACCAACGTGAAAAAAGTGATTACTCGCTCATTCACTTCTTGTAGGGAAACCAAGCATGTGAGTAGTCCACTTGCAAGCACCGCTAAGTTAAAAAAAAAATTCTGTAGAGCTGCCATTTTTTTTTTTTTTTTTGTTTTTTAAAATGCCTCCCTTATCCATTATCAATCTCGTACAAAACTCCGTAAGTTACGCGCCATTTCTGGTTTATTATTCAAAACTCTATATGGCTTGGCATTTCAATTTAAAAAACTGTTTCAACGAATTTCTCAGAATAAAGGCCGCTTTAGCCGACCGTAAATGTAATTAAATGCAATGTAACGTACCGTAACGTACTGTAAGCTCGTTTGTGCACTTATAGAACATGTAAGAACGTGTCAGCTGTTTTTCAAAAACATTAACAAAAAAGAGAAAAGTGATGAGAACTAAAAGTGTTGAAATGGTGACCGCTTTGAAGAAAAAGTACCAAGTGATTTAAATAGTATTAAAACGGTATTTCTTGTATGTTTATATAAATAAATAAATATTTGATATTAATATTACAGATTTACAATAAACAAATATGTATTATGTATAGCATATTCGTACACATGTTCTTACATTATTTTCAAAATGTGCATACACAAAACAAAGTTTTGATCCCATTAAAAACCAGACTTTTTATTGTTTGGGGATATGTATGCATTTGTTTATTTTATACATCCAAACATATATTTTTATAAATGAAAATATGTATGGATTGTAACTTATTTTGTCAAAAGTCCACAGATATTATTACTAAAATGTACCAAAGAAAAAGAGTGATTTTACCCGCATTCCATTTAAAATACAAGCAGCCCATCACTATCTACAACTGTCACGTAATCTCGTAATGAAATTCTATTTTCTACAGGTTGGCACGTTACGGTAAAGTGACATTACAGTCAGTTAAGCAGTTGCATTGCTTTCCATATAACAGAAACGATCGGCGGTTTACATTACATTTCTACATTTACGGTCGGCTAACGGGGCCTTTATGCTTTTTTAACTTAGCGGTGTTTTAATGAAAGTGAGACGGATGAATTTATTGGCAACCTTTCTCCATCTGAACTATTGGCGTTTAAATATGCTCCAGTTACATTTTGCGATGTTGAAAGAGTGTTTTCCATTTATTGAACTGTTTTGTGCGATAGCAGGAGATTGGGTACGTTCGCTGTTGCGCATCAGTTGCGCATAAGTAAAGTTGAATGTTCATTAATGCATCACTTGTAAGAAACTTGGCATTACTTTCATGTGTCAAAAGTTTTTTTTATGCAGTGATGCCGCAGTTCTACAGCAAATATTGGTAGTTTGCAAACCCGACTTGGATTCTATGACACACCTAATTATTTTGTATTGCCTCTTTTAATCCGTAAAAATATATTTTAATCAATCATGAAGATGAACTGTAGTTATTTTCGAAATAGTTTATTGATCAATTAAAAAAATAACGTTTTTTATTTTATAATTTGATTCAGCAATACAAACTATTTAATTAGTAAATATAAAGTTCACATTATATCGCCCTAAAAACTATTATGCCGCGAAGACATCTTGTTTGTCATGTTTATATCACAGAATACTACAGAAATGTCACGAGACGGAAGATTTTGAGTTTTTTTTTTTTCTCTTTTTAAGAAAGCTGCCCTTTTGGCATTTCTCTTTGCATCATCTTTTATGCCGCAATACAATGAACACAAATTTATTTAGTTGAGATTTATTTGTAAAGCTTTTGTAAAAATTAACTTTTAAGTTTACCACAACACAAGTAAATAATATTTAAGTAAATAAATAACTAGAAACTGGGAATTATCTCCTTTCGTAGGTCACACTGGATAGTGATACTTTATAAATTGAATGTATTTAACTCAACTATTTTTAACAAATAGAAACTGGGATTTATCTCCTTTCGTAGGTTACTTTATATTATATTCAACATTTTTTATTTTTCGAATTTATAAAGTATCACTATCCAGTGTGACACAAAGAATGCTGGCGAAGGCCGTAGCGGGCCAGAAAATGCATTACATTTTGCTGGTGTCTAATAATTGTAAATTTTTCTGTACATACAATATACTTCATTGCTATCCAAAGGATAGCTAAGGTAAAATGTAACAAGAAAATACAATATAATAGTCTGGTGGTGTATAAAAGTCATTCCTAAAAATTTAAGGAATAGAACTATTACAAAAAAGCTTTATAAAATACATAACTGAAATGTAACTCATAGAATAAATTCGAAAAATAAAAAATGTTGAATGTAAATAAATAACATTATAAAACAAAAAAATATTAATAAATAAATTTTTTTTGCACAAAACACAACGTATGTTGAACTAATGCATTTTTTTTAAAGTGGTCTGTGTTTTGTTATTTTTGTTTTGATCATGCCATTTGTGTTGATTGTTGCTGCCTGTTTTTACACATTGCCACTTCACTACCAAAAAAAGCTTTCTGTCTTTTTCTTCGAAAGCTGCCGTCGCAACTGATTTGGGCCTTTTTCACACGTCACTTTTTACAGTTCTGTGGTATTCTGTGATTTCTATATACAATAACTGACTGACACAGTCCTATACCTAAAATAATTCGATTTGAATCAAATAACAGCCAGAAAAAAATGTTTTGATAAAAGTGCATCATGCTTAGAGTTTTTTTCCCCCGGACTTTTTCTATTCCCGGGAAAGCGGGAAATTTTTTTAAATTTCCCGGGATCCCGCTCCATATACATAAATGATACAAAGTAAATTTTGTTATTAATTAATGAAAAAAACTTTTATAAAAAAACGTAAGGGAACTTTTTTACAAAGAAAGTAAAAGAAATGGTTCAATACTAAAAAATTAATTGAAGATTGAAATAGGAACTTGAATTATTATCACCTCACGCCTTTATTTCCTATTATTATGCTTTTATTCAGTATTATTATGCTCTGGATACAAGATAAAAAGATAACATAAACATAACAATTTAATTCATAAAACAATAATAAAAACAAAATAAAAATTAAGGTACTCAAGATATTTAATCAAAAAGTTAATTAATAAAAGTGATAAAATATTTTAAAGAAATATATAACATTTTTTAACGGCTTAGGATATAACTTTCTGACACACTCAAAGCGCTTAGTAAGTCGTCAAAAAGTATATTCCTTTTCTAATTATCATGTTTCCGAAAAATGTCGTTCATTTTTTACCGAGGTTGGACAAATAGTTAAAAGTGCACCGTTGTAGAATGCTTCTGATTCACAATAAGAAGCAATTTTTTCTTTTTTATAAACAACGTCAGTCAAATGTATGTCAAGGTTGATGAAAAAATAGCATCAACCGGACTGCTTCTTACAAACCTTTTCATTTCAATAGGTCCATTTGTAATCTTTAGGACAATGTCTTTCCCCGCACTTCACGGGTATATAAACCAACACAAATTGAAATTGAAAATTTGTGTTTATCACCTAATAAACAAAATTTGAAGTAACTTTAGCAAAAGTTTTCCTTCATACCTTCTCGTATTATATCTCAAACTGAACCGAAGTTATAGCAAAATATATCTTTAAATCGGTACATTTTGAAAACTTTAATCGCATTTTGCCAAGATCGTTTGTTTTTGTAGATATGACTATGTTGCAATAAAGGAGCGATATGTTTAGGTATCTCCTATTTTTAAGACTTGTTCATGAACAATGAAACTTTACTGCCTGCATCTTATTTTGAATTAATGTACTTTATTAACTCTTCACTTCACTAAATGTAATAATTATCAACTGTTGCACTGCCCATTCTGCTTTGAGTAGATTTATTGCATAAGGAGACATTGATTTAAATACATGTACTCACTTCTTGCAATTGATCTAATCCACAACCCATCCACAGATGCTAATTTTTAGAGAATAGGAAATTAAATTTTAAAGTATAAATAGCTATTTTCTGAAATTATGAGGATTTTTTTACTTCCCGGGATCCCGCAAGAAAAATCCCGGGAAAACGGGAAATAAAATAATTGAAATTCCCGGGCATTATCGGGACGGGAAATCCCGGGAAAAAACACTAATCATGCTGTCAAATGTCGCTAAGACAACAGTTTTTTTTTTAACAAGAAGATAATTTTTCATACTTTTTCCAAAATTTTGGAAGGTATTATAAGATTATAGTTTTCAGGGTTGTTAAATGATAACAAAATGTCTTACTCATTTTCAGTGAATGAAAATCCAAATACATAATTAAAAATTTTGTTTATTTCTAGATAAAATGTTTTTTTTTTATTTATTAGATACACTCGTAATATACAAGAATTAATAATAATTTTTAAGTACGTTTTACTTCTAAAATAATAAAAAGCTAAAAGTGTCAATAAATACTGCAAACTTTTTCTTTTTTAACAAAAAAAAAAGAAGTTTCATAAAAGAAAAAACTTTTTTTCTTTTGTATTAAGGCCACAAAATATTCACATAAGTGTTTTTATTTTTTTTTATGTGTGTTTTTTAAAGCAAAAATTTTTATAAACAATACCATAAAATTAGTGTCAACTTAGTTTTTTAAAAATAATTACAAAATACCTAACATAGGTTCATTTATTTTACTTAAAGTAGTACGAATTACGATCAACATACAAGTCTGTACATTTTTGTTTATCGAACTCGTACTCTCTATTTAATTTCTGCTGAATACTTAAAATTAAATAATAAACTAAAAGTAGTTACTGTGATGAAAGCACAACAATATTAACAAACTTATAATTCAACTAAAAAGTAAAAAAAAAATTATTAAATACTCGCATGATACGTGTGTTGGCAATATCCGTATAAATAAGTGCATATAGCAGCATGAAATTTGGACAAGCAAGGCCAAGATTTAAATAAAAACATTTCCATCATTTTTTAGTATTAATGTAAATAAAAACTTAAAATGAATAAAAAGTTTGTAAAAAAATTTATGTGGGTATATAAAGGCACTATTTTGTTTGCTTCTTTTTTGTTATATATAAAAACTTAATCAATTATACTAATTACAATATTTATTATAATACAAGCTTTGTATACATTTAAAAAATAGCTTTTGATTACAAACTTTTTACTAGCTGAATGTTGCAGGGCAACAAAAAAAAAACTTATTTTTATATTAAATTGTGCATCAAAAAGTCTTATGAATGATTAGATTGTACAAGGGTTTCCAATTGATGTGGTCAATGGTTTCATTTGTTTAAATTAGTAACTTTCTTTAATATAATTATAATATAGTGTAGTTGCAGTTTTTGTCGTAATAGAATCTCAATTTGTACAAGTTAAATAAATAACAGGGTTTTAATTTAATTTTTGTTGTTTGCCGAAGGCCGATAATTCCTTTTGTGTTACATAACCCGATATTGGTGGCAAATTTGTACTAAGAACTCTGGCTCCGCCACCCTCATCTGGAGTAATAATTGTTTGAGACATTGTTGATTGTGGTGGTTTGAGGGATTTTCCTAAGGCATCCAGTGAAGTGTAGCCATCCGATGATGGTATTAAGGACTGCAATTAAATTAATTAATGAAATTATTATAAAATTTGGCTAATGGTAAGTTAAATATTAAAATATTGGAATTTTCTTAATACAGGGTGTGTTTTTTATTCCTTTGCCTGAAATGTAGATCAATACAATAATACAATACAATAAAAACCATAGAAGATTGACTAGAATCGTAACTCTCTCAAAACAAAACAAAAAAGTTCTCGTGTACGTGAAAAATTCAACAACAAACTAAACACATTTCTTACTTAAGGGCCCTATACACGACTACAGTATGCATGCGTATAGATTGGATTCTACCAGGTATTTACCTGATGTCTGGGTAAATACCGGGTATATTCCTTTTTTGGGAGTTTTTTTGGGAATTTATAAAACACAAATTCATATGGCAATCATTAACTGTCTATAAACTTAGTTTAATTTCAAATTACTTTACGTTTTGTTAAAAAAGTCAATAAATAAAAAGCCGGAGTATATTGAGTTAAAAACGTGAAGAAGGTTTGTGTTTAATAGTGAAACTAATATTGATTAAATTAAACAATAAAATTTTATGAAATTTTGTACAAAACGTTTATACCCTTTGGGTAAATACCAGAGTTTTTACCAATTCTTACCCAATTTTCCCTATTTACCGGGTACCAATTGTGTATTAACGCTTTTCCCATCGTACCAGCCGACAGACCGTGTATATGCTTGTGGTGTTATTGTATGCTTTGCAATAGCGATTAATTTTCTAATCAATATTCTATGATAAAAACCTCTTGTACTTAGTGATAACTAGTATTTAACCCTCTACTTCGTTAGCGTCTCCCTTTCCTTTGTGTGCTTATTTATATGGCAAAGTTTATGTTTCTAGGTTTTAACAAAAAAAGCACCAACCTTTTTCATCTTATACATACATATGTTTTCATTTAGCCAGGACTCTGCACCAATACTTTTTTTTTTTTTTTTGTAAGTTCAATAAATTTAATTCCCCGTATTTGTCTTTTTATACCCTCCACCACAATTAGTTGTGAAGAGGGTATACTAAGTTTGTCATTCCGTGTGAAACTTTTTTATTATTCATCTCAGACCCCATAAAGTATATATATTCTGGCTGCTTGAGTAATTCTAAGTCGATTTAGCCATGTCCGTCTGTCTGTCCGTCTGTCCGTCTGTCCGTCTGTTGAAAACACGCTCACTTGCGAAAAACTCAAAAGAAATAAACAAACTAGGTGCCAAATTGCTTGTAGTTATCCTAAGCAGTTTGGGATTGAATTTCAGCAAAATCGGTTCAGTAGGACCAGAGCTATGAATCAAAATGTGGAACCACCACCTTAAAAACTTGATAATTTTGTTACAAAAACTAACATAAATGATGCAAAAATGCACGGAATGACATAAGATTTTGCACAAGTCCGTTTTATTCGACTAGAAATTACACTGTAAAATTTCGCGAAGGTCGGTCCATAATTTACCCTAAGCCCCATATAAACACTACTCCCGGAAAAAAGTTTAGTACGCCTAAAACCGTAAAAAATAATGCAATCATAACAAATTTTGGCTCGTCACAATTTTATAGGACTATAAATGATACTGTGAAAGTTCGTGAAGATCGGTACATAATTTACCCTAGGCCCCATATATGCCCTACTCCCGGAAAACAGTTTAGTCTCCTAAAACCATAATTAATAACAAATCGTCACAGTTTAAGATAATAATAATAAAAAGACATCATACAGATATTACTCCTTAAACATTCGAACTGTCGGTGGAGGGTATCAAAGATTCGGCACAGCCGAATATAGCACTCTAACTTGTTTTATATCTTTTATCTCCCCCATTGAATTATCAAAAATATCAATATTGTAGTATAAGCCCATGTCAATGAATGAAGAAAAATGTTATGCAAAAAAAGTACCTAAAATAGGCACGATTTCCCCCCTTAAACGTTCGAGTTTCGAAAAGTAAATTTTAAATTAATAAGGGAAATCACGATGGGTAGTGCAAAGTTTGCAAACGATGCAAATGCGTGCAAAAATACACACATTTGCACAACACAACAACAAAATGTACGTATTTGCAATTTGCTCTTTTTTACTTCGTTTGCACTAAAAAAACCATGAGCAAAATTAGTAGTGCATATTTGCTCAGTTGCAAGCAAATGTAAACAATATGTGCGTTCGTTTACTTTTCCAGTAAAATCCCAGTAAAATCCAGTAGGTGAGTAATATGAACATTTTACAAATGTATGTGTACGCGAACGCAATTCAGTAAAATCCAGTACAAATTTGTAGAAATTTTGGGGTAAACGAACGCAGCTAATAACATTTGACATATCAAGCGCCATATTGGTTTTAAGAAAACTTATAAAATCAAAATTTTCGTGGATTTAAACATACAATAGAGAGTTAAATTTAAATTCTTTAAGAAGAAGAAATTCATTTGATTATACTTGTGTATAATTGTAAACAAATGCAGATTTTTAACAGTGTTGCCAGAAGTTTTTTGTGTTGCCAGAATACTATTTTAGAAAAAAAACACATTTGCACAAAAAATCAAAGTGGTATGCTCACGATCAATCTTAATTTG
The DNA here is from genome assembly GCA_963931875.1 of Pollenia griseotomentosa. Lineage (NCBI taxonomy): Eukaryota > Metazoa > Arthropoda > Insecta > Diptera > Polleniidae > Pollenia > Pollenia griseotomentosa. Next base: position 148,052,175 of record OZ007563.1, read on the forward strand.
CACTGCAAATTTACAAATTGCAAATTTGCACAAATACCATAGTGATCACCCTTAATATTTGTATTTTTTAGATAAGCTACGAATGTGATATATGTAATTTTTATTTCTTTATTTTTGGCTTAAAAGATAGATGGCGTGACAAAAAATTCCAAAATACTAGCTTTACCCAATTTCTCCCTAAAAGGCCCAAATTTCAAAAAAGTACCAGACACCAGTGCGCTTACTTTTTTAATGAACAACAATAAGTACGAATAGTAGATTTTTATCTCTTTTTGTTTAGGAAATATAAGGTTAGCAAATTTACACATTTTTTACCCCCTAAACATGCGAATTTCCAAAAATCCCGTCTGTCTTGGTGAATCGATTTGGCGAGAGACCAACCCTGACACAAATTTCAACTTTTAAGCTTAAAGCGATAAAGCTGTGCGATGGTGAATCAGTAAGTAACGGTACAATTTTATATTTTTATATAAAAATTGCTTCTCGAACTAAAGAGAAATATTTAGAGTTGTCCCCAAATGTAAGCTAAATTCATATTAGATTTGTTTTTAACTAAAAGTAATATTTTAAGTTGTGCTAGTTTTTATGTCACAACGGTTTACTTTGATGATGTTCAATTTTATGTTGTCTCTTTTTAGTTGTTATAGGTAAGTTTATTGTGCTGTTATTTTTCGATAAACCTTCTACTTCTTACTCGTATTTCTTTACAATGCCATAATTGTTTTTAAGTTTCATTGTAAATATTTAACACAGTTTTTTGTCTCTACTGAAAATTTGTATATTTTGAGTTAGCTCTCTTTAGAGGAACCAGTGCTATCTGTTTAGATATACAGAGATAATGTTTTTTTAAATAACAATTTGAAGTGTTATTTTATATCTTATGTGTGGTTTACACGAGCGCAAAACAAAATTTCGAAATTTGTTTTTGTTTTAAATGCAAGTTGAACGGACGAGTTTTGCGCTCGTGTTCTATAAACCACACTTTAATTAATTTTTAAACTTGTTTTCTTTTTTTTTTGCCATATTTTTTATATTTTTGACAATTGACAAGATTTTGTTTGTAGTGCTTAATTCCCAATTTGTATTGTTGATAAAAACACTGAAATTTATTGTTGATCGGATAAGCTATTCCTATGCTCATTTCACTAATTGCTTAGACCGAATCATCAGGAAACTTCATCCAAAGATTTAAGAAAAACTAAAGATATTAAACAAATAAAACTGTTAAGCGAATAAGAATTAAAAGCAACAGTTTTACTTGTAACAATATCAAAGCTTAAACAAAAACACCAACAATAAACAGTGAGTTTATCTTTTCTTACATTCCCCACATAGGAATAGCTTGGGATCATCAACAATAAAGTTCAGCGTTTTTATCACGAATAAAAATTGGGAATTAAGCGCGACAAACAAAATATTGTTAATCGAAAATTTTGTATTCCCAAAAATTACTTTGATAATTTTTCACAATTTATTGCTAGAAACACAACTGGGACGAGCAACGAATATTCATTGTCAGAAATAGAGCACATTGGTATGTATGAAAATACACACAATCATTGCGTAAACCGAAATTCGTCCTGCGTAACGAACACTGCGATAGGTTTATTTATTTTTCTTACGCAGACAAACGACGAATAAATTGGGACATGGACAGAAAACCGCAGCTAAATTAATATTTCAAACAAGCCATAAAATTAATTTAAAGTCTCTAAAACTAAAAGGTGTTTTTTTAAGCTAGATAGAACTTTAAATTGTAAAAAGTAACACAAAAAATTAAATTTTGATGAAATATTTTTTTTTATCGTTTCAGTATACTCTGACAAATCATCATGAATAGACTCACGCTTGAACAACGCTACGAAATTATCCAAATTTACTTTGAAAATCAGTCGTCGATTCGCGCAACTTATAGACGACTTCGTCATTTTTATGGCTTACATAATCGTCCATCTGAACAAGCCATTCGTCGAACTGTGGATAGATTTCGTACCACATACTCTCTAGAGGGTGCAATAACACCAACAAGTCGAAGGAATGTGCGTACTGAAGAGAATATCGCCGCTGTAAACGAAAGTGTGGAAGAAGATCCAAATTTATCGATTCGTCGACGGTCGCAGGAATTGGGGCTCTGTCCGTCCACTACGTGGAAAATTTTGCGCAAAGATCTCGGCCTACACCCGTATAAGATCCAGCTGGTGCAGGAATTGAAGCCACGAGACCATTATATGCGTCGTTCTTTCGCCGATTGGGCTCTAGAGCAGTTGGCAACTGCACGGAGAAAACTGTTGTGCATTATTTATGCACAAGCTGTTCATAACTATAAAATGGGTAGGTACATTTTTGAATATGCAACTTTGCGCATAAATTATGCCTAATAATCATAAATTCTGCACAATCTAATGAAATTGTGCATAAGTTATACACAAAAAATGTGCACAGTTTGTGAACATTGTTCATAGCTTAATTATTTGAAAATTAAACACAATTGATCATAATATATGAACATTGTGCATGAACGACTATTAACACTTATTGTTCATGAGTTATGCCTACATGTGCATGGATTTTGCCCAACATTTTGATATGTGTGTATCTTGTTCATAAGTAGTGCGCATTTATGCTTAGATTATGAACAATATTATGTTCCTTGTGTCAAGAGCGCCGGTTGTATTTAGAAGCGACAGTAGTTGAAGTGAATTGAAGTGAATATTATTTAGAAATATATAATTGTGCAAATTAAGAAAACCAGAGGTAAGTATGGAGTTATTATCAAATATTTATCACAGAACAAAGATAACTGATACAGCCAATTGTTTTTCTGACTGGGTAGTTGCTTGACGGACTATTTATGGAGTTCTGCTTCAGCTGATTTTGTTTACTTTTGTTTGTGTTTTGCAGAAAAACTTCCATTGAAGTGCTAAATATGGAAAACTTTGCAGGTCAACAAAGAAGTGAATATATGTTTTCTACAAATTTAGAAGGTATTAATTTATATTTTAATTTAAAATTATTTATTAAAATCTATTACAGAAATTGAATTTCCTAAACCCGTTGAGCTTCATCCAATATTAAGCACTAGACTATGTTTTATGATAAGAATTTTATAGAAATGTAAAAAAATTAATTACTTTATAAATTATATAAAATAAACATGTTAATACTGAAGTATAAGATTTATTTTATTTTAATATGTGTATATATAATATTAGTTATAAAGCGCTTGTACTTTGAAATAAAGACATTTGAAAATAAAATGAAATTTTGTTTCTTTAATATTTGCAGGAGGTGTAAAATGTTTTCTACTTGTTCACAATCTATGAAAATGTTGTTCATAGCCTATGCACAGTTGTTCATAGTCTTTTCCCAGTTGTTCACAATCTATGAAAATTATGTTCATAACCTACGCCCAGTTATTCATAAAACATGCTCATAGTGCTGAACTTAAGTTATGAACAAGTGTGCATAGATTATGAACAACTGTTCTTGGTCGTTTTTCGTGAACAATTTGTGCATAAGTTGTGCCCATAGCGCATAATTTCTGCACACAATTCTCTCCGTGTGACCCGTTGTTTTATCGCAAAATTGTGTTCAGCGATGAGGCGCATTTTTGGCTTAACGGGTTTGTTAATAAGCAAAATTGCCGCATATGGAGCGAGACCAATCCACAAGAGACCCTTCAGACTCCATTACATCCAGAAAAATGCACCGTTTGGTGCGGTTTTCACGCTGGTGGCATCATCGGACCTTATTTCTTCAAAAATGAGGCCGGAGCTCGCGTTACGGTCAATGGAGATCGTTACCGCACCATGATCAATGATTTTTTGTTTGAAAATATGGATGACATTGATCCGGAGGAGATGTGGTTTCAATAGGATGGCGCTACGTGCCATACGGCGAACGCAACCATCGACTTATTGAAATCAAAATTTGGCGATAAGTTGATTTCGAGAAATGGACCTGTCAATTGGCCTCCAAGGTCGTGCGATTTGACACCTCTCGATTATTTCCTGTGGGGCTACGTGAAGTCACTGGTTTATGCTGATAAACCAGCAACAATTGACGCCTTGGAGGCCAGCATTGTTCGTGTTATTCGTGACATACGGCCAGCAGTGCTCGAAAAAGTGGCCCAAAATTGGACGTCCAGAATGCGCTTCGTCAAGAACAGCCGCGGTGCCCATATGCCCGAAATCATTTTCAAATGTTAATGTCACGTATTGATCTTTCGAATAAAAAAAATTACACAATTAAATTTTTATTACAATTTAATTTTTTGTGTTATTTTTAACAATTTCAAGTTCTATCGGGCTTAAAAAAACACCCTTTATAAGGAATAGCAAAAATTGTAAAATAAGCGAAAATTCACAAAAATTTGCTAACAGCAGTGTTCAGAATTGAACATGTTTATTATTAAAAGATAATATTTATTAGTTCTAAGAATAAAAGACAATAAAGGTCATTAGAGTAAGAGATAATTTAGTGGAGATAGAATTTCCCATAAAAAGAAATTTCCATTAGTTGTAAGAATAAAAGATAAAAAAGGTCATTAGAGTAAGAGATAATTTAGTTTCCATATGTATGTAATTATGTGTAATTGGTTATTTAAGCAAACACTAACACAGATAATGCAACCTTTTGTTTTTATCACTAAAATACGCATCTGCCTTACCATGATCATAAAACACTTAAGGAGTAATAAATTAAGGGTCGCTAGTGTGTGCATGTGTACAATCTTATCAGTTCTAGTTAGGTTTAAGGTTTTCAATGTTAGTACTTAAGAATAATTTTGTAAATAAAATTTAGTATCTTACAAGTACTCAAGCGGGTAGTTATGCTCGTATGTTTTATTAATTTAACATTTGGTCCTTCGAGAGAAAAAAACCAGTGTGGAAAATAAAAATTAAAGAATAATAAATTTAACAAGCGTTAGATATTATTGAAAAATAAAAATTTTTAAATAGTATACAAAAAAGTTATAGAGCGTCAATCTCGGCTTCAACAGAGATTGTGAAGTAAAAAAAAAAAAGCGTCAATCTCGGCTAAAACAGGGATTGTGTTGTGAATAATTATCCAAATACACAGATATTATTTCTATAAACATTAATAATATAAAGCATATTAGCTATGGCTAATAAAGCAAAATTATTTGAACGCCAAAAAGAATTGGGCGATGAGCTAGTTACAATTCGGACCAAACTAAGCTTGAAAACAATTCGCGCTACAAGAATTCCTGAGGTATCTAAAAGTATTGACCAGATTCGAGCTGAATTTGAGGCAAATAATACAGCACTTTTGACAACAGGAAGAACGTCTGAAGATTACTTTGAACAAAAGTATTTTGAATCAATAGAGGATGTAATTGCAGAAAATATTGAATTAATTCAACAAGTAATGAATGAAGAAGAGCCAGATAAACATCAGGAAATTGTTCACCAGCAAAAGAAGCAGTTAATAAAAGCCAGTACGTCATTATCAGAAAGCCAATGGACGCAATCAATAGCCGGTAAAAAAGAAAACAAGGACATTACCAATGTCCAAGGAAAAGCCGAAGAACTGCTGGAAGAATTTATGGAAAAGGTAGAATGGATGCGCGAAAGGATATCAGAACTACATACAATAGTATCTGATGCATCCAACGAGCTACTGGACATAAAGACGCAGCAAATAAAAAAACGATTTTTAGCATTGGAAGACGTTTATAAAAAACTATGCGAGTTTAACAGCACTAAAGAAGTGCGTATCCTCAAGGAAGATATTGAGGACGAGTATTACATGGCTCTTGCATTATGTGCAAAAAATGTAAAAAATCCTTCAAGGGAACAGGCCAATGAGCCAAGAATTGATGCCAGTGGCATTTCAAACTTAGGTAAAATAGAAATACCTGAGTTTCATGGAGACATAAATGATTGGGCTCCATTTCATGATATGTTTAAGAGCCTTGTGCATGACTGCAATTATCTCTCTAATGTGGAGAAAATGTATCGATTGGTGACAGCACTAAAAGGTGAAGCTAAGAAACTAGTTCAACACCTGAAAGTGACGGATATAAACTATGTGGCGGCTTTTAAAATTCTCAAACAAAGATACGAGAATCGAAGGCTGTTGTTTACCAACCAAGTCGACAAACTACTAGATCAACCAATGGTCAACAGCGAGTCATCCGCAAGTGTAAAGCAGCTATTGGACACAACAAACAGTTGCATTTATGCGCTTAAAGGAATGGATGTGAAGATAACGGATGCTGAACCGTTTATTGCTCGCATTGTAATCAGAAAACTAGACAATGATGGTCTCCGGTATTATGAACAAAATGTTAAGAAAAACAAAAGAAATTCAAAGTCTTGATGACGTTTTGAAATTTTTGGAGCAACAAGTTCAAGCCTTGGAAGCAGTTACGAAGCGCCAAGGATATAAGTACCAGAAAAAAGTGGGTGACAATACAAAAGTTTCCAACACACTTTACACGGCACAACAAGCGTGCCTTTACTGCAACATAAATGGCCATTTAACGAGTGTATGCAGAAAGTTTCTAACATTACCAATGGCTGACCGCAGAAGAATCGCTTATAAAAATAAATTATGCTTTACATGCATTAACCACAAATTTGATAGGAAATGTTCTAATAAAACTAAATGCGGTATTTGCGGAAAAGGACACCATAGGCTGCTACATAAAGATGAGGAAAAAAACGAGGAACCAAAATCTAGTACATCAAAATCAATGATGATAAAAAAACCAAACACAACTACAACAACACTGCTAGCGACCTCACAGGTAAAAGTTCGTGCAGCAAGTGGAGAATTAATTATGCTAAGAGCACTAATTGATCAGGGATCACAAATTACAGCGCTTTCAGAAGAAGCTGCACAAATATTAGGACTTCCAAGAATTAAATGCAAAACTAACATACATGGACTGGGAAGTACAATAGTGGCCACATCAAAGGCAATGGTGAAACTATTAATTCAACCACGCTTCTATAGTGACCAAGTTATAAGTACAGATGCGGTAGTTTTACCTTCAATTTCAGGACCACAACCTGATAAATCATTTAAAATTGATCTCAGTCAGTGGGACAACTACGTTCTAGCTGATCCAATGTACAACAAGTCAGATAGAGTTGATATCCTGATTGGAGCTGACGTATTGGGCAATATTCTTGAAGAAGGGGTTTGCAAAAAGAATGGCTTAGTGGCTCAATCTACAAAATTGGGTTGGATTTTAACAGGAGTCTATAGTAATAACAGCAATAATAACAAATTATTGTCAGCCGTAACCAATCTGGAGAGGTTTTGGGAGCTTGAAGAGCTTCCAAATGCTGAGGAAAATTCTGAAGATAAACGCTGCCTAGAAATATTCGAAAAAACTACAATGATTAACCAAAATGGCAAAATTGTAGTAAAATTGCCAATTAGAGATGACATCAATTTGGGCCAATCCAGAAAACAAGCGTTAGCCAGGTTTCTATCATTAGAAAGAAGACTAGATCGCAACATAAAGCTAAAAAAGGACTACGTCAAATTTATGCAAGAATACTTAGAGCTGGGTCACATGACAGAGGTAAATAAGAGCCATAGTGGAAAGTACTACCTACCGCATCAACCGGTAATACGAGAAAACAGTCTAACAACAAAATTACGTGTAGTATTCGATGCGTCCGCTAAAACATCAAACGGCAATAGCTTAAACGATACAATGTTTACGGGACCGAAACTTCAAAAGGATATCTTTGACATCATCATAAAGTGGAGGTTGTGGAGATATGTAGTGACAGCGGATGTGGAAAAAATGTACCGTCAAGTTAAGATTGTAGAAGAAGATCAATCTTATCAACATGTGTTATGGAGAGAAAACAAAAATGATCCCATAAAGGAATACAAATTAAATACTGTTACGTATGGCACAGCGTCTGCAGCATTTCTTGCTGTAAGATCACTGTTCTACATAGCTGATAACTGTAAGGAAGAGGATATACTTGTTCACAACATAATAAAAGAAGACTTTTACATGGACGATTTGATGACTGGAGCAGATACAATTCAACAATGCAAAAGTATTCAGCGTAAAATTGAATATCAGCTAAAGAAATTCGGGTTTAATTTAAGGAAGTGGTTATCAAACGATAAACAAGTGATCGAAGATGTTAAAAGCATTCAGAAAAATGCAGTCATTGAAATTGAGGATGACGAATCAGTGAAGACACTGGGCCTTCAATGGGATCCAGTAAAGGATGAATTTATGTTCAATATTAATTTTATTCAAAAAGATAAAATAACAAAAAGGCAAGCACTTTCAGATGTTGCCAGAATCTTTGATCCATTAGGCTGGTTGTCACCAGTTACATTGGTAGCAAAGCTTTTTATACAGAAATTGTGGTTACAACAATCAACATGGGATGAAGTGTTTGTCTGCATGGTAACTAAAGCAATTCATTTAGAAGCTGTCAGCGATCTAACAACTGAATCATTTTTAGCAGCGCTGAAAAGATTTTTTGCACGACGAGGCTTTTGTAGTCATATATATTCGGATAATGGCACTAATTTCGTTGGCGCAAATAAAAAATTAGATGCAGAGTTCAAAAAAGCAATAAAAAGCAATGAATCCATTATACCAATTTTGGCAACACAAAAAATACAATGGCATTTCATTCCGCCCGCAGCCCCTCACTTTGGAGGGATTTGGGAAGCGGGTGTGAAATCTACAAAATATCATCTAAAAAGAATAATTGGAGATACAAAGCTGACTTTTGAAGAAATGTGTACGCTGCTGACACAAATAGAAGCAGTTCTGAATTCCAGGCCTCTGGTAGAAGTGGATAGTCAGAGCAGCGATAGTATAGATACATTGTCACCAGGTCATTTTCTGATTGGTCGACCCCTAATCGACTGTCCGGAGCACATTGATGAGTCTAAGATAAGTTCACTTAATAGATGGAAGCTTATCCAAAAATTAAAAAAAGATTTTTGGAATCGGTGGAAGGAGGAATACCTGGTGACATTGCAACAAAGAGCAAAGTGGAGGCAGCCCGGGGAGAACTTAAAGAAAGGTTCAGTGATACTGGTAAAGGATGAACCAACTTACCCTGCGAAGTGGCCTCTGGGAAGGGTGACAGAGGTACATGAAGGTAAAGATGGCATGGTAAGAGTTGTGACTGTAAAACTTCCAAACAGCATACTCAAGCGTCCAATACATAAAGTATGCGCATTGCCGGTGTCAGATGAGCATGATGGTGAAACCTCTAGACGTGACAATTATCAACAACACAAAGGAGATGAACTATTTAAAAAAATGCTGTCGAAAAAATGAAGGCATCCCACGTTGAATTAAAAAGAATTCAACTCCATACTGTATCAGGACACGCATCTTTGATATTAATTATAATTGGTATTCTAATATTGTTTTGTATGTACAGTGGCCGACAAAAGTCTACATACGACCCTCATTTCTTCCACCTGACGAGACCAAAAGCACTATTAAAAAAAGTAATGATGCAGGTTTGTTTGAAATCTGGTTTTATTAATAGAAAACGAAAAAAATAACAAACTTCAATATACACTTTAAAAAATATTTACAAAAAACGAAAAAATAGCATTGACAAAAGTCTACATACGGCAAACATGTCATGCTTTGTGTTTTTCTTGCTGCTGGATGATAACGGCTAAGTACCGTTATTTTCTTTAAATTTACTTTTCTGCATGTTTTACATTTCAAATCAATTGCATTCGGTTGTATTCTGGACAGTTTCCAGCATAATTCAATTGTAACAGCGGCCTCGCGAAAAGAAATTTTAACTGATGTCAGAAACTAAGTCGTAAAATATAGAAACGAGAAAAAATCGTTCAGGGAAATATCAAAACTGTTGAATTTAAGTAAAGCAACAGTTCAAACTGTATTTAATAATTTAAAAAACACTGGTTCTATTGAAAATAAACCGCATAGTGGTCGCCCTTTAAAGCTTAGTCGCAGAGATGTCAGCTTTATAATAAAAGAAGTGGGAAAAAAAATCCAAAAGTGAATGCCACAACGCTGGCCCAAGAGCTAACAATAAGATCAAATACGGTTCTGCATCCACGAACAATTCAAAGAACCCTAAATAATAATGGTTTCTACAGCAGAACTCCGCCCAAAAAACCCCTTATAAGCGAAAAAAAAAACCGAAAACCGCTTGGAATTCGCCAAAATTCATTTGGCAAAGGATTTGACTTCTGGAAACGAGTTTTGTTTAGAGATGAGTCAAAATACAATATTTTTGGAAGTGATGGGAAAGCGAAAGTTTGGAGAAAAGCTAATACAGCGATGAATCCGAAGCACTTAGTACCTACTGTTAAGCATGGGGGTGGCAACGTGATGGTTTGGGATGCTGTCGCTGCATCTGGTGTAGGAAATCTTTTATTTGTCGAAGGTAATATGGATCGGTTTCAATATAAGTCTATTTTAGAACAAAATCTGGGAGCATCGGTCAATAAATTAGATCTTGGTGAGAGTTGGATTTTCCAACAAGATAACGACACGAAACACAACGCTCAAGTTGTAAAAGAATGGCTGCTTTACTATGCTCCCCGACAATTGCACACACCACCTCAAAGCCCGGGCTTAAATGTCATTTAACACGTTTGAAAGATTTTGGAACGTAAAATCAGAAAGCATCATATTACTAGCGCTCCAATGTTGAAAAAGATGCTGAAAGAAAAATGGCTAAGAATTACGCCGATTGAATTGGAACATTTAGTTAATTCAATGCCCAGACGCTTACAGGCTGTTAAAGATGCCAATGGTGGCCCAACGAAATACTAAATTTAATAATAAAAATATTATTTAATGTTTCAATGAAGATTTTTATGTTATCTTACAAGCCGTATGTAGACTTTTGTCATTGCTATTTTTTCGTTTTTTGTAAATATTTTTTAAAGTGTATATTGAAGTAAGTTGTTTTTTTCGTTTTTTATTAATAAAACCAGATTTCAAACAAACCTGCATCATTACTTTTCTTCACAATGCTTTTGGTCTCGTCAGGTGGAAGAAATGAGGGTCGTATGTAGACTTTTGTCGGCCACTGTATATTAAATATCAGTGTTGCCGCAGTAATAATACTGTAGTTAAATTAGATTTCTCGGCTCCAGCTCCTCTGGAGGCCCGGCAGAATGTTCAGAATTGAACATGTTTATTATTAAAAGATGATATTTATTAGTTCTAAGAATAAAAGACAATAAAGGTCATTAGAGTAAGAGATAATTTAGTGGAGATGGAATTTCCCATAAAAAGAAATTTCCATTAGTTGTAAGAATAAAAGATAAAAAAGGTCATTAGAGTAAGAGATAATTTAGTTTCCATATGTATGTAATTATGTGTAATTGGTTATTTAAGCAAACACTAACACAGATAATGCAACCTTTTGTTTTTATCACTAAAATACGCATCTGCCTTAACATGATCATAAAACACTTAAGGAGTAATAAATTAAGGGTCGCTAGTGTGTGCATGTGTACAATCTTAGCTTATCAGTTCTAGTTAGGTTTAAGGTTTTCAATGTTAGTACTTAAGAATAATTTTGTAAATAAAATTTAGTATCTTACAAGTACTCAAGCGGGTAGTTAGGCTCGTATGTTTTATTAATTTAACAAGCAGCATAAAAGCAATGTCTATTTTTTTTTTTAAATCGGTTAAGCTGTAAAGAATCACAACACTTACAGATAAAAATCGCTTATATCGCAAACATGGCTAAAATTCGCAAAAATTGCAAAATTGAAACAAACGCAAAAATTTATTTAAATTTGCTAAATCAGTTAAAAAAATCAAAATATCCGATAATAACATAAAAAAGTTTGCAAAAATAGCGAAAATTCGCGAAAATTTTTTATTTTGCAAAGAACCCATAAAATTGAATAAAAGTCCATTAGACTATTAGGAATGGCAAAAATTGGTTAAAAATTGCTAAATTATCGGAAATTCTTACAAATTTGCTAACAGCGGCATGATAGCAAAGTCTACTATTTACTATAGATCGTAAAAGCTGTAAAGAATCAGACAACTTACAGGAACAAATCGCGAACATGGCTAAAATTCGCAAAAATTGCAAAATTGAAACAAACGCAAAAATTTATTTAAATTTGCTAAATCAGTTAAAAAAATCAAAATATCCGATAATAACATAAAAAAGTTTCCAAAAATAGCGAAAATTCGCGAAAATTTTTAATTTTGCAAAGAACCCATAAAATTGAATAAAAGTCCATTAGACTATTAGGAATGGCAAAAATTTGTTAAAAATTGCTAAATTATCGGAAATTCGCAAAAATTTGCTAACAGCGGCATGATAGCAAAGTCTACTATTTACTATAGATCGTAAAAGCTGTAAAGAATAGGACAACTTACAGGAACAAATCGCGAACATGGCTGAAATTCGTGAAAAATTGCAAAATTTGAAACAAACTCAAAAACTAATTTGAGTTTGCAAAATCGAAATGCAGAACACCAAAAATGCTTAAGTAATCCACCTTCGAGTGGATTCGGATACTATAACACACCAAATTAATAGTTTTTTATGTTTTTTTTTTTTTTTTGTTGAAATATGGTCAACCTATTATTTGATAAATGTTAACAAACAAATAAATTACAAAGACATTTTAACAAAATTTATTGCTAATTAAAAAGATGAAAATGGATGAAAATGTTTATATAATCTAGCGTCCAAGGTATTTATTTTTATAAATTAAAAAAAAATCAAGTCACATTAATACCTGGCATTCACGCACTTATTTGACGAATTTACGAAACGAATTCTTGCCGACGAATTCGTCGTACTTTGCGAAGTTCGTCGTTTGTCCCAGTTGTGTTTATACCATATAGGTTAAAGTTTTGTAAATTTTCTAGCAGAGTAATTCTGAATCTTAACAAAAAAAATTTTATTACGTCAATCAACAAATTTTTGAACTTTAATTATATTTCGTAATTTTTAAGTTAAATATACTAAATAAGAAGCAGAGAACGGCTTTGTGTGATTGCATTCAATGAACAACATCAAATACACTCATTTGTGTTCATGCAATCAAACTTTCTCAGGCACACACATTGGTGTTGTTTTGCCATTCATAACATGTTTAGCTTCGTTCGTCAATTATTGCTTTGGTAAAAAACACATACAAAGAAAAATACACAAAAATCATTGCTCTGATGCCTATTCAGCAGTTGCTATGATGTAGTAGGTATTAAAGTTTTTTCATATGCTGAATTCGAAAAAAAAAATTGAAATGAAACTAAACGCACATACATAGGAACAAAGGTACTAACAATTTCAATATAAACAGAAGACTGTTTCTATTTTTTATCATTTCTTAAAAAGTACAGTAGTTCTGTATACACAATGTACAATGTATTGTTGTTATTGTTTATAAAACTAAACACAAAAACAAATTGGACACACCAACTGGTTTATTTGAACTTATACCTACAACAATCTTACAAACAAAGCGACTCGTTCTCATACCAATTTACATTCGTCGTTGCCTCATCGAGTGCGCAATGACTGTAATTGTGTTATTGCGTGCGCATCAATGAATGCAAACAATAAAAAAACTCACACATGCACAAATAAAATGTGTACGAAACGATGTCAAAATTACCAACGTTGAACTTTGTTTTGCAGGCATAGAGTGAATGTAAATTCAAGCTTATGAGTAAATCAAAAAAAATAGTGATTTTTGCAGTTCTCTAATAAGAAGTAACTCTACGCAAAGAGCCAAACAAATTTAATGTCAATTCTTACAAGAAAATTGGTAGTTCAGTTCAGTAACTGAAAATGTTTGCTAGTTTGCAATAACTGTTATAATAAGTGTTCTCGTACTCGAAAATTTCAAAACAAAAGAGTGAAAATTTCAGATGCCAAAAATTTGTTGAATTTTCGGCTAGTAAAAGCTTTACTAGCAAGAAACATTTGTGTTTTTGTTTACAAACACAATTGTGTAAAAATAATACATTATTAAGTATGTATTTTTTTTATTTATCTTTGATTTTGGAACAATAGCATTATGGAAATAAAGGGCCGATGTTGAATGTGAACCACACCTAAACGTCAAGTTTTTTTCTGCATTTCATTTGACATTTCTCAATTTCAGACTGACTCAATTTAAACCATGGAAAGATACACAATCGAGCAACGCGTTAAAGTTATTCAGGCTTATTATGAAAATGGGCGTTTAAATTAAAATGCATATCCTGCACTTCGTGATTTTTTCGGTCAACTAAATCGTCCAAATGCGCGTACAATCGGAAAAATTGTGCAAAAATGTGAGCAAACCGGGTCTGTAGGAGATGTGAAAACTCGTACTACAGAAAATATTGCTGCTGTTCGCAATAGTGTGGCTGAAGAGCCATCCACCTCAACTCGTCGTCGTGCCCAACAATCGCACCTCTCACGCTCGTCGTTGATGAACATAATGCATAAAGACTTGCATTTACACGCTTACTAGGTCAATTAACTCAAGAACTAAAGCCTCTTGACCATTCCAAACGTCGTCAATGGTCAGAATGGTGGCAAGAAATGGCAACAGTGAATAATCAATTTTCGAAGAAAATCATCTTCAATGATAAGGCACATTTTCACCTCAGTGGATTCGTCAATAAACAGAATTGCCGCATTTGGGCGAATGATAGGTAGGTAGGTAGAAAGGCTGGTGTGAAGTCTCCTTCACACCTTCACCCAGAGACCAGTAAGGTCCATTGTGACGACTTAATTAGAGATAGCTATATAAAGATAGAAATTAGGTGACATAAACAGCGAAAGCACAAGTCAGATTCAAAAGATAGATAGAAAAGAAGGTTTCGGACCAAACCCGAGAGAAATCCTACTCAACAAAATTCGCCCTACGTGCGGTCAGCACCCAGTCTCCTCTCGCGCAGCCAGGCCATCCCCATTACGAATCCTATCAGATTCTCGAGCCCGCAACCCGAGACATCCCCTAAATTTGCTCAACTGTCTCCAACTCCTCAGGGTCCTCACACAACCTGCACATATCCGACAAGTCGGATCCCATCCTTACCGCCATCCTGCCTATCATACAGTGGCCCGTGATCATTCCTATCATGGTCCTAACGCAGACCCTACTCTTGCCCACCAGCGACCCCGAATCGGACTTTCTAAGCACCGGCCACAGCGTCCGCGCTACCCAGCAGTCCATTCGGCTCCCCCAGGCCTGATTGGTCGCGCCCAGAATCCACTCCCTGATTCTTCTAAAAGAGAAGCCTAATGGAGGCCTAACCGCCTCCATACAGTTAGGATCCTCCATCTCTGAGCCCTGTCTTGCCAACTCATCAGAAACCTCATTGCCGCCTATGTCGCAGTGACCCGGCACCCAGCACAACCTTAGCTAATACTCCCTCCAGAGCCTTCCTACAATCATCAACTAGCTTGGAGTTCACATAACAGCCCCTTACGGCCATAAGAGCCGCCTAGCTGTCCAAATATATAGTGACATCCGAGCCCCTATCAATGTTGTCCCTCACAAGTTCCACGGCCCTCAAGACCCCCAGAACCTCCGCCTGCAGTCGTCAGGAAGCCTATATGTCTTTCTAATGTTCAAATCCTCAATGTAGACCCCCGCACCCGTGCCCCTCATCTTCGAGCCATCAGTAAAAATAGCAAATCCACCAAATAATTTGCTCCTACCTGACCACCTCTCCCTAGAAGGCACTATTACCTCCGGCAGCCGCCCAAAATCCACCCTGGTACCCACATAATCAGTGGAACCGGGAGGCCCCAGGTAATAGCCACTAGCCTCAATCTCACTCAGGATCCGTGAGTGACTCCTGCCCACCAGCGACCCCGAATCGGACTTTCTAAGCACCGGCCACAGCATCCGCGCTACCCAGCAGTCCATTCGGCTCCCCCAGGTCTGATTGGTCGCGCCCAGAATCCACTCCCTGATTCTTCTAAAAGAGAAGCCTAATGGAGGCCTAACCGCCTCCATACAGTTAGGATCCTCCATCTCTGAGCCCTGTCTTGCCAACTCATCAGAAACCTCATTGCCGCCTATGTCGCAGTGACCCGGCACCCAGCACAACCTTAGCTAATACTCCCTCCAGAGCCTTCCTACAATCATCAACTAGCTTGGAGTTCACATAACAGCCCCTTACGGCCATAAGAGCCGCCTAGCTGTCCAAATATATAGTGACATCCGAGCCCCTATCAATGTTGTCCCTCATAAGTTCCACGGCCCTCAAGACCCCCAGAACCTCCGCCTGCAGTCGTCAGGAAGCCTATATGACTTTCTAATGTTCAAATCCTAAATGTAGACCCCCGCACCCGTGCCCCTCATCTTCGAGCCATCAGTAAAAATAGCAAATCCACCAAATAATCTGCTCCTACCTGACCACCTCTCCCTAGAAGGCACTATTACCTCCGGCAGCCGCCCAAAATCCACCCTGGTACCCACATAATCAGTAGAACCGGGAGGCCCCAGGTAATAGCCACCAGCCTCAATCTCACTCAGGATCCGTGAGTGACCCTGCGTGACATTCCCTGTCAATGAAGAAGATGTAGAATGACATTCAGGGTAGCTTGAGGAGTACTCCTCATGGCACCTGTCATGCCAATTGAAGCACACCTCTGAGCCTTAGAAAGAAGGTTCCTACGACTAGCCAATCTCAATGACTCCCACCAAACACAGCATCTATACGTAAGACAACCACTGAAGTGTACAGCCATCCCACCACTGACGGCCGGAGACCCTAGCTCCTACCTGTCGATGACCTGCAAGCATAGTAGGCATTGAGACCTCTCTTAAGTCTCTCCTGAGTATTCCTTCCCCATGACAGCTTGCTGTCCAGAAACACTCCCAGATACTTGGCACTATCAGATAGTCTAAGCTCCACTCCCCTTAGTACCGGTAGCCTAAAATCCTCCACCTTGTACCTCCTAGTGAAAAGAACTAACTCTGTATTCTCTGGATTAACTCCCAGTCCCTTATCATTCGCCCATGCCGACAGTTCGCCCAGCGCCCCTTGCATGATGTCGCTAATTGTCGGCAGAAACTTGCCCGACACCAATATCACTACATCATCCGCGTAGGCCACGAACTTCTGACCCATTCTGTCAAAACGTCCCAGAACGACATTGACGGCTAAGAGCCACAATAAGGGAGAGAGAACTCCCCCTGTGGGGTCCCCCTAGTCACCGATTTCCTTAAACGTTCGTTTCCCCAGTCCGAGTGAATAACTCTGCTGCTAAGCATCATAGTTATCCATTCGACCAAAAACAACGGAACCCCTAGGTCAACCAGTGCTTGCCTAATAGCCTCTATCCTCAAATTGTTAAAGGCGCCCTCTATATCCAGGAATGCCGCCAAGGTGTATTCCTTGGTTCGCAAACCCCGCTCTACATAACCAACCACATCATGCAACGCACTCTCAACAGATCTACCCTTAAGATAGGCGTGTTGAGCGCCACTGACGATGCCGGCGTCAATCTTCGTCCTCAGAAGTAGATCAATCAGTCTTTCCAACGTCTTCAAGAGCAAAGACGATAAGCTGATTGGTCTAAAATCCTTGGGTTTAGAGTGACCGGTTCTACCCGCGAATGATAATCCAAGAGTGATTGTCGAAAAACCAATGCATCCACAAAGAGTTGCTGTTTGGTGCGGTTTATGGGCTGGCGTCATCATCGGACTTCTTTCTTTGGGGTTATTTGAAAGAAAAGGTGTACGTCGATAAGCCAGCAACAATTCAAGAGCAAAAGGATGAGATAATTCGGCACATTAACGGTATTGAACCTCAATTATCAGGGGTGTGCTGAAAATCGTAAACGTAAAACGCCAGAATTTGGAAGTTGTTTTCAATACACTTTTAATCAAATTTTTATAATTTTTGTTATAAAATTCTGTTTAACAGAGAAATATTTGTATAATATTTGTCATAAAAATCTTTTATTACAGAAATCTTATAAAAAAACGACTCCCAAAATTCTTGCGTTTTACGTTTCCGATTTCCAGCACACCCCTGTATGCCTCAGCGTCATCGAAAATTTGGACCATCAATTTATTTAAAATTAACATCGGTCCTTAAAATTTAACCAACCTTTAGTTTTAAACTAAGCAACTTAGGAAGACACAATCTTGGATCTTTCAGCTGGATTCTGTCAATATGCCTTACTGGTTGAAACGCGTTTATTTTCTTTTACAGTAATTGACAGATATATTTTGTACGTTTAAAATTTACTCTCTCGTTGCAAGTTTCGGCTAGTTAGGTAAATTTCAGTCAGTATGAATACTTTTTGGCGTTTAAAAGGCACATACTAAAATAGTATATCGACGAGTTTAGCCGGTTTAGTGTCCATTTTTCAAATATCGAAATAACCGGTTATTTTAGATATGTGGCCTTCTCCGAGAAAAGGGACCTAGTGTATCAAAAAACGTTGGACTTAAGAGTGGATTCTGGTACCTACAAGGGTGTAGAATAAGATGAAATGAGTTAGATTTCTGATAAAAATTTATTTACCCCATAAAAACGTGCAAAACGAACTTGGGAAAATCGATAAAATGAGAAAAACATTAAAATTATGAAACTTTAAATGCGTTTTTCTCAAAACTTCATTTTCACACGCTAGGTCCCTTTTCACGGAGATGGTCACATATGTATATATAAGTTCCCATTGATCATATAAGGACCACAGGGATTTCCGATGGCGTATGTTTTAATTCATGCAAACCATGTGCCGAGCTGATATAAAGGTTAGCTGCAAATAAGTGTTTTTTTCACAAATACGCAGTCCCGGACAGCCAGCGGGTTTATGTCATGTTGGCGACATCGACAAGGTGAGTAAGTACCACCTTTCGATTTGTACACCTCGAACATCGTAGCGTCTGTTCACTTAACTTGAGCGGCTGCAAGCTGACGTCTGTACTTCTATTAAGCGGTTCGCTACAAAAACGTTATAGCAAAATATATTTCATTAAATCTGTATATAATGGTTTATTTTGAAAACTTTAATCGCATTTTCCAAGTTTGATGTTTTTTTTTTTTTTTTTGTTTTTGAGATATGACTATGTTGCAATAAAGGATCGATATGTAAAGCATCACACATAGTAGACAGTTTTGTTTCTTGCCAAAATAAAAAAAAATTATAGTTGCAACGTGTTTCCTCATATGGGTAATTCCAAAGTGTTGAACGTGACAGTCGTACGCATCAAAAATGCAACAACATTTTAAACAACAAATATTTTTACGTTCTTTTAACCCTTAAATTATAGCACTAAGAAAGCACTATTATCTATGCTAAAGTTTATGGGGGGCGCGATTCTAGGTCAAAGATAATGGCAAAAGAAGTAGCGGTTCGAACGTGAAAAAAATAGAAGTAGTTTTTGTGGCCATGTATAAAAAGTTGGAATTCAGCGAAACCTGGCAAAATTTTTTAGTCAAACTACTTTCAGAATTTTACATAGCAATGTAACATTAAAATGTCTTTGGTTTGGTTCCAAAATCGTCTGTACTATTTTTTGTTTAAGCTAAAATCTGGTTCGATACGTGACAATTCGAACGTGTAATTTTTTCCACAATAATTTAACTGAATAATGATTAATACAAAATAAAAATTTACCGTTAATTCGAATAACATATTTCTCTTCGAACTCTTCCTTAGATTACAGACCATGTAAGAAATTTTTTTTGGAATAATTTTCATCAAATATCACCTCTTTTAAGGAAGATAATATTAAAGAAAATATACAATAAAACATACTCACAAATAAGAAAGTACGTTTGCACAACTTTGCAGTCTGATTGTTCATCTAAGTGAACAAATTTATGGGTAAATTTATAAAATTAGTAAAATCTAAATATTTCTTCATAACAATTTCGTAAAATAATAAGATTTTAATAACTTTTAAATTTTCGGTCACGGTGGACCATTTGGCGGAAATGCCCATATTTGATTATAAATACCAAGGTTTTTCACTGATACATATGCACAACGAATTAGTAGCTATAAAGAAGTATTTTTCGATTTCCTTTAGATTCATTATATCGAAGTTTCACTGTATGTTCTTCATGCTTTGGGTGACAGTTATACATATTTACAAGAATTAGTAAAAATGATAATTTTGTAAATAATTGAACTCAAAATTTAGGCCCCTATTACGGTTCACAACTCAACTCAGTTGAGTTGTAATTTCTTAATTTTTGTATTATGGTTTACAACTTTGCTATGTTGCGGTGAATAAAAACATAACAAAAATTACAACTAATCACAACCAGTTGTCTTAATTACAACTCAACTAAGTTGAGTTGTGAACCGTAATAGGGGCCTAAGTTCGCTTTCACTTCTGATTTATTTCAACTTCTAGATCATACCCAAATAAGCAATAAAACTTCAAAAGCAAGATATTTACGAGGTCCTGCAGGGATAGAACGGATTGCAGGGTGTCTAGGGCACTATGGGCCGGATTGGAAGCAGGGGCGACCAGGGTTCTACTAGGACTGTATATGAGCAGTCCTAGGGCACTTATAGGGTTCTTAACGGGTCATTGTCCTGTTAGGGTTTTTACGGGTAAATGGGACAATACCATACCGTTCTTCTGAAGATTATGCGATGATTCTGAGGAGCTAGAGACGATTGAGCATGTACTGTGCCACTGTCCTAGGATGCGGGGTCTAAAACAGAAATGGCTAGGAGATAGATTTACGACGAACTGGGGTGTATCTCTGGATGTAATCCAGTCGATCTACTAGGGTGTGTCAGGGAAATAGGACGGTTGTTTCTGTTGAGGGGAATGTAAAGGGGGTTATTTCTTTTCTTATTCACTTCTCTCTTTTCTCTACCTCTTATTGAAAGGATTCACAATGGACCGCATTGGTCTCCGAGTTGAAGTGTGCCCTTGGGCGCATAACCCTTCTTAACCTAACCTAACCTATGTGCGAGTAATTCACTATTGTTATTTATGTACAAACCTTTTGCAACAACTGCGGTGCAATATAACCTGAACTGTTTTTCGGCAAACCACCTTTAGTGTTTTGTGATTGCGTTGCATGACCTACACCCGTTGTTTGGGGCATTTTATCCATGGGCCAGTTGAAAAGATTATTTGGTTTTATATAACCATTCTTAGACGGCAACAGTTGTGATGGTATTTGTTTGATATATCCATTACCTGTTGGCATGAACGCTGCAGGTAACTTTATGGCCGATGAAGGTGGCGCAGTATTTTTCGTTCCACTTAATGCTGCTATTGTCGAAAAGCTTGGTTGCACATAACCGTTTCCATTACTGTCCGACTGTGATATAATGTTTTCAAATGCTGTCGTTGGCGTCGATGTTGAAAGCTTGCATTCATTGGGTTTTAACAATTCCATTACCATGTATGCATCATCCACAACAGGTGTACGGTCAATAACACAACTATCGTCACTTATGTTGTCGGATGCCACAAGTGTTTCTTGAGTGCAATATTCTGTGGAGTGATTGGATCCAATATAGCCACTACTTTTGCCCAACGAACAAGATGCAATGCCATTGAGACCATCATTATTATGGTCTCCATTGTGACAGGCATAACCAGAGTCGTGACTTATAGAAGAGAGCAGACGACGACTCTCGTTGTTATAGAAGGGATCCTTACTACGCCGAAAATCACTACCTCCATCACCACTGTCTTTAACAGGGTAGGCCATAGCCTCTAGGCCAGGTGGAAGAGCACAGGATATGTTGGCCATTTTTTGATATTTATTACGCGCCACGTAAAAGGCGGCCATAACTCCAATTGATGAAACTACAATCAATAAAGCCAACATTGTAATGCGACTCAGTTTGGGATCGGAGCAATTGGTTACTGGTCCCTTTTCCCATACGGATTTATACTGAACAAATTTTTGTGTATCTTGGTATTTATTAATCGTAGACAATTGTTCTTCTGCAGCCAAAGTTGTTCCCACGCAACTTAACTCCTTGTCTTCTACAAAGTAATCGATAACATCATGGTTTGATAAATTCTTCGTCGCAAATATGTAATGATCAATTTCAGTGTCCCTTCGTACAACATTAACTGCTCGTACTTCTTTAGTAAAACGATAATCGGCATCTATACAAACTGGTAAACGAAATTCGCATTCATTGGTATCCATTACGTCAGAAATATGCTGTTTCTGTATTTGATCTTTATACCATAAAGTTATGGCAACTTCATAGAATTCAACACGTCCAGACGGAACTTCTGGCCTAGACCACTGCAAAATATTTTGGGAATTATCTTTTGTCTTGACGTTGCGGGGATTAGAGGGAACTAAAAAACAATCAAAAATTAAAGTTTAAATCAAATCCATTATCCTAGATTTTACTTACTTCCCACAAGTGTCTTAATAGTTATATCGTTACTATGATCAGATGGAGCGGTGGTGAAAGCAATTATATAAATCTTATAGATTGTATAACTGCTTAGGTTTTCTAGTTTGTATTCCATTTGTGTTGGGAGACAGTTTTCTTCATCCGTTAGACAATTTATAATGTGATGTTCATTATTATACCTAAAAAATAGATTAATTATTGTTGATGGAGTTACATTTGGCAAATTAACTTACGTTATTTTGTATTTTCTTAGTAAACCGTTGTGGTACTCCGGCTGCGACCAAGTTAAAACTAACGAATTGCTTGTAACATTGTATGCCTTTAAGTTGTGTGGTTTTGAAGGAGCTATACAAAAATTAATTTAATTAAAGATAAATAATAGCAGGTGTGCGTGCAAAGGTAATTTACCATCTTCGTGGGTATTTATAAACTGGGGATCACTGAAGTTTCCTGATGCAAGTTTTGAAAACATGTTCATTTGCATCCTGTATGTCGAATACGGTTTCAAGTTTTTAATTGTATACTTTTTTGCCGTATTTGAAATTGTCAGCTTTATGGGTTCTTCAAGGCATCTTTGAGCTGACTGTTCTTCTTTGGTCACTTGATTTGGCGACGGTCGATGAATTCGACAAAAAATCAGCGAATAGCCTTCAACTAGAGATGAACATACTCGATCTGTGCTCCATTGTAATGTTATCGTACGATTTTTTATATCGATTATTTCGGGTTCCAATTTTACCAGTTCACTTGTAACATCCGCAGAACACATTGTCCAATGCATACCATTATTAAAATCTCGATAATTGGCTGAAACAGCCAAATTGAGAAGTTGTTCTTGCTTTTGTGGTGCGGTATAAAACACAGTAGACTCTTTGCTTACATGTTGAAAGAGTATTGTGTCCTAAAAAGCGTTTTAATTGAAGTTTTTATTAAAAATCAACTTAAGCAGACAAACATTTAATAACTCACCTCACACTCAGTAGCAGTGGCGTGTTTGGATTGACACCAAAAAACAGTGTAATCAACTAAGTGCTTCAGATTTTGAGGTGGACTCCAAGAAAGCGTGAAAGTACGATTTTTAGAGTGATACACATTTCGTATCCATTGCGGAGAAAAAGAACGTTCGTGGTGTTTTTTAGTCCAGGCTGGTATAAAAATTGTACTATTATTAGGAGATTCTCCCTCGGCATTGCTACTTTTTATAACAAAAGTGTAATTATGGTGTTTGTGCCAGGGAAATGTGGCCGAAGAACGATCAATGTCTAGAGGCTTCAAAGAACTAAGAAATATAATCAGTTTAAAATTAACTTTTACTTGTTTTAGGGTATATTAATACTTACACATTAACTCCATCCCGTTTTACTTGTATAACAACGTATTTGAAATCAGGACCATTCTCCTTGTAGTTTGGCAACTGTCTCCAATAAAGACGCACTTTTGTTTCACTCGAATCGATGTAAAAACTGCCAACATCCGTTATTGGTGCTGTATCGGGTGGACAGGCTAGAGTTTGAAAGTTTTGTATGTACGGCTCACTCCAGTAACTGTCATCGTTACGGGCCAACTTCTTAACACGTAATCGTACGCTAATTTCATACCAAAAATAGGCAAATGGTAAATTTCGTACAATTATTTTGTATTCAGATCGATTATTTCGAATTTCATAATTCGATAGATACACCCAATGTGAACCTTTAGGCTTTAAGCGTATCTCATATTCTAAACCTTTTGCTGCATAAAAGCTATATTTGGCATTATTCCATTTTATAACGATAGTATTATTTGTGATCTTATCAAAAATATATTCAGGCTTAGGCGGAATGACTGAAAAATATAAATAATAAAATTATTCTTGAATAAATTGTCTTTAATGCATTATAAATATAATATAATCTTATATATAAATACGGGAACAATTTTTTTGTGGTAGTATCTAATCGTCCACCGATTTCAGTGAAACCTATGTCATTTTAAAGGCGTAGGTATGCACAAGATAAATTTTTAAGACTAAAGGGTTTGAAAAGAGTTTTAATTTATTTTGCAGTCACACGTACCAAAATGGGTGAATAGTGCATTTTGCCGATATCTTAAAATGTGTACGTTTTTATTGTATAACGCACAGGTTCTCTCGAAAGTAAATGCCAAGTGGTAGAATTTCGGCCACCGGGCGATCCTAGTATAATATAATAATTAAAATTAAAGAAATATTCACTTAGAATTTTGGTTCACTAAGCCAGATATAGGCATCTGCCCATCTGATCGTTTTTTTTTTATTATTTATGAATATGAACATAGATGCTCTAAATGTCAAATTTCCTAATAAAAAAGTTGACAGCTATGAATGCGCCTTGTTAGAATTTTTTTTTTAATCTGTACTCGTATTCCCTTTATTTAAAAATCTAAATCAATTCCAATTCAAATATATACTGTGTTTTTTCTATATCTTTGTTTTAATAAAAAGTACCGCAAGTTTTCTCGCTGCACTTTTTTCTTTACATTTTCGCTAGTCTTAGGTTTCCATTCGGGAAAATTTTTAAGAAATTTCCGGAAAAAAAATTTTAATTTTTTGGGTTTTCTCTGCAAAATCTAAAATGTTAACTAAAGGATTCGTATTACATCATAAATTCATCATTAAATGGAACTTAATGCCATATTAACAATGGCGAAAGAAAAAATTCTGAGAAACAAGATTCTAGTTAATTATCATTGATTGATAAATATTAACTGCCGTTTTCATAAAAAATTAAAATGGATTTGAAATGTATTTTAAGAAAAATTTTATGAAAATGTTGCCTTAAAACACATTTCAAACTTATTTTATTTTTTCTGAATACGGCAGTAAGTCTTAAGAAAAATTTACGTATCTAATAGTGATGTTACGAATATCAATACGAATATCTGCGCCAATATTCGCCGAATACGAATATCCAATTTGAAATTTAGCGCCACACGATATTTCAAATTTGGTTGAAAAATTTACCCATTCTCGTCCATAACAAATTATTAGAAAAAAAAAACATTATTATGACATTCCGATGACTGAATTTGAAATGATCACGATCGCACCTGAATGCCACTACTGAAGATTTTTAATTTTTTTTACTAAAATTATATTTATTATATTAAAGCCATTAGCATCGCGACCCAAACTGTCTAATGTACAGCCCAAGTGTTCACTGAAGTAGATTTAGACTACAAATAAAGCCAATTTGTATACACGGCGAGAGATTGTATACTTCACCTGTGCCCAAGTTCTGTAACTTTCGCGTCAAGAAACTTTTCGATTGAAATGTGTGAAATGAAACACAAATCTTTGCTCGTTTTAAGGTACATATGGGCATTTTCAGCGAAAAGACTACTTTTTTTTATGTACCATGTTCAACCATTACCCCTTTTGTTACTTGATGTAGAGCTAGTTGCGCTTTACACCAAAATGTAAAAAAGTAAACAATACATATAAAATTTTTTGAGAAACAATTTAAATAACTTCTGGCGTTACGTTACAAAAAGTAGACTTTTCGCTGGAACTGCCCATATGATAAAATAAATACATAAATGACACATTAACGTGCATAAAATTAAAATTCAAGCATTTATTTCAACATTGTTCATTAAACTAGATATTATTTAAGCTAATACGGCCTAAAGTTTTATATGTAATTAAAAATGCATTTAATCCATATATTCCCAAAGTTTCGTGAATGTTATGTTCACTTTATCAAGAGATTCGTAAAAAGAGAAATTAATTTTTTATTACATTGAACAATAATTTGTTGTAGAAAAACATAAAAAACATTAAACATGAAAATTTTAATTAAAAACAAACTGAAAAATTATATCACAGTTAAGTTGTTTTTAGATATTGCAACACAGTAACTGGCATTAATCTTTTGTGTGTCTTTTTTTAAGTTCATTGGCCCATAACTATAGTCATAAACAAAGCATACTTTAAGAGTTCTAAAGTAAACTTTTATTTAAAATATGCTTTTGATCTACTATAGACAAGTAAAAGCATACTTTACACGTTAAAACCGATGTTAATTTTAAAACCAGCTGAAGTTGTTTTTAACTCATTTAACAACAGCATCAGCTGTTTTTCGCCAAACAAAAAAGTACTTGCAAAAAGTTAAAAATGATTATGTTACAAGATATTGACCGATATTTTACAATTATTAATGATTTGGAGGAAAAATTTTATGGAAAGAAACTCAAAATACATTGTATAGGCCTTAATTGTGTAAAACTCAACGCCAAAAATTACATTGAAAGCAAAAACGAAGCCAAAATATTTTGTAATTTTGTTGTTGCTTTTTACATAAATTCATATTGCGTGTTAAAAATTTTCAACTCCGCAAGATATGCAGTGTTTTTTTTATATTTTAATTTTCAATGTCAGCTGCTTAGAGTTGCCCCTTGCTTATATTTTGTTGTAAGTTGTATGAAACAATTTTCTACATTTGAGGTGGCACCCAGTTGTCTTTTTTTTTTTTTTTTTTTTTTTTTGTTTCTGGTCGGAAGTTTTTCATTATAGAGATGCAGGCGGCAACAAAAAACTTTTAGAAATTTCAGAATTTACTATAAAGTTGATCTCATTTCCATGTTCTAATGCTGAAATAGAGAAGGTATTTGCCAAGTAAACATCATTAAAGTAAATTGAGAAATAGGTTACATTTAGCAACCATTAATTCGATTTTATCAATTAGGAAAATATTTTAACCATAACAATAAAATATTTATATCCACACCACAATAGTTAAGAGGGTACCTATGCATGTGTACTGAAATATTGGTCACACTTTGGTATACCGATCGACTCAGAATCACTTTTAGATTCGAATTAATGATGTCCATCCGGCTAGCTGGCTGTCCATGTTAACCTTGTGCACAAAGTACAGGTCGTAAAATTTGATACATATTTTCTAATGTGGTGTGGGGTATCATATAGTAGGGTTTGACCGACTATACTTTCTTACTTGTTTTTTATTGTAGATTTACACTCAAAAGGTTGTGTAGATGTTGTCATGATTATGATTTACCTTCTTAATATTTAAAACTAAAAAGCACGAGTGATTCCTATGAGATGAACAATAACGACATCGAATTTATCGATGATTTAATTTTTTATATGCTAAAATATTAAATTTACGTTTATTCTTATGTAAAAATTTGATCTCAACTTACAATTTAATTGAAAAAAAAATTTTTAATGAGTTGGTATTGAGCCAAATAAATGCTTTAAAAACAAGTTTAATTTATTAATATTTATTCACTTTTTGTTTTGGTTTAATTTTTATTTCGACTTTTCTTCTATTAAACAATTTTTCACAATTTGTATGCTTTTTGTTTGTTGACCTTTTGAAGTTTTTTGTTTTACCAAATTTTACTGCAAAAATGTCTGCAGTAAAAATTTGTAAATACTCAGACAAGAACTGTCACTTTATAGCCTTTTCACACTTGTCAACATTTAACATCAATTTGCGAAGATGTTGGAATTTTCCCATAAGAAATACATAGGGCTAAAAATCAAAATTTTTCAACATCTTTACAGAATGTTACTATCTCATTTTGTTCCCTTTTACATTTTTCGATTCTTTTAGTGTCATCACTAGAAAAGTGGCAATAAATTCTATTATTATTGTGGCATCACTGACAAAATGGAAGTTGCTTTGAAAGCAGCGTTACTATTTCTCAAGTTTTTCTTTTTTTGCAAGCCTTATTTTGCTTAATTTTGCTTAAATTATTAAACAAAATGATTGAGAAATACATTTTGGTGTTATCTTTTAGAATGTTGCCACTTTTGTAGAAAAAAAGTATTTAAAAAAAATAAAAGTTTTTTTCAGAAATGGTGACATATTTTATTAATGGTAGATGTTAGATGTTTCAAGTGTGAACGCGTATTTCACATTTTCAACATCTTCCATGCGTTCCTCCGAAATGTATGCAAGTGTACAAAGGGTATTACGCTCTCAATTTGTGTTTTCATTTACTGTATTTTGTGTACGCGAACGCAATTTAGTAAAATGCAGTAAAGTTCAGTACAAAATAGTAAAAACTTTTGTGTTCCCGAACGCAGCTATACATTTATAAGAATTAAAAGGGCGGGATTTCTTCTTCTTTTGTATAAAATGTAAAGTAAATTGGTAAAAATTTGACATTTGAAAATATGGTGTTGCCATTTCAGTACGCCACTTAAAAACGGCAAAAAAAATTTGTGCTCCATTAAATTTATTGTCTGATTAATTCATTATAGTTTGTTGCTAAGATTAATTTCGATCAAATAAGTTGGGTATCAATAAAAGCTAAACTAAAAAGTATGTGTGGAACCTCCTATACATGGACAATACCTAAATATCTGGAGAAGGAAAATAGTAAAAAGTGGAAATTCGGTACAAATTGCTTCGTTATCAATACACTAGATCTTATTAAAAAAATTACAAATATTGTTTTAATAGGGGTGCTTTGCTACCCTAGTTGAGCTAGTACATATATATATAAAGGGGGAAACGGTTTTTGTTTGAACCTTATAGACGACTAAGCCGCTTGAACTTTTGGCAGCACGTTACTGAAAGTCTAAACCGTTTTTGAGTTACGCGAATATATGTTGTGCAACCTCCTCCATTTTCGAAATAACGGTATGTCTCGAAAACAAGAGCTAACCTAAAAAAACGGTGGGCACCATTGTATTCAGCGTACCCGAATTATGCTAAAACGCCATGTGCCCGGCTTGTCTAATTTTGCAACTAGCACAGTGTAATTATTATCGATTGATAATTAAACTAAAGCTTCGTACAGACGATGGTCAGATCTTACAATATTGTTAAGCAGCGTTGCTTAAATTGCATTAAAATTGGCTAAAATGTCTTACAACTGTGTGAACATTGTAAGCTCATTTGTATTTGCAGAAGTGCAAAATTAATGCATCTGACAATCGCACCATTGTCAGAAAAATATTGCTGTTGGAAACGCCTGCTTACAATATTGTAAGATCTGACCATCGTCTGTACGAAGCTTAATATATATAAATATTTTAAACTATCAGAGTTTTAATTAGATTTCAATCTGCATTATGATAATTAAAATTGCGTCGGTTGAAGCCAGAGAAAATTAGCCCCATATTTAAAAATAAATACAAATAACCGTTTAGTTAAGAAGCTATCTAGATCTTTCTTATTTGTTTAACGTTGATAAGTTATTTAATTGACTTGGCATGGGCAGGGGGATAGTTACCCTTAAAAATGTTAATAACTTTTGTCTTTTATGAGGGAAAGCCTGAATCCTTTAAACTTTTTAAGTGTCAATAGAGTAATAACACTATGCAACAAGCAAAAATTACCTGAATAACCACTATAATTTTTTGATCCGCTGTAGTTACCTAACTGAAAAAAACATAATATTTAAAATTCTATGGTAAGGTTTTTTTTAAAAAAAAATTTTGTAAATTTGACATTAAATTTATTTGTTTCAGACTTAAAAGTGAATTTATAAATTTGCAGTTCATGTATAAGGAAGTCATAAAAGAAGCGATTCCTCCTCTAGAGCTAAGAATGGATGTCCCGAGATTTCAAGTAAATGCACTTCCAGTCTTATAAAATTGGTTCTCTACTTAATGAAATAGATATAATTGAAATTTTGGTTTTACCATCCCTCCTTTACATTTATATCCAATTAAATAAATAAAACCCTGTGTTTTCTTTCAACATTTGAATTCGGATAAAAGCCAATAAGACTATTTTCAAGAATACATTCTAAAAACCGATCTTAAAAGAAGAATTTCATTAAGAATTAATTCTTGATTTAAGATTTCTAATAAGAACAAAATCTTGAACTCGATCTTAAAATGAGAATTTATTCAAGATTACAATCTTATTTCTGTTCTTTAATCAAGAATTTTCGCATTCAACAGACTATTAAGATTGAAATGATTTGATTTTGATCGTAAAATCTTGATTTTAGCACGTTTTTCCCTTAGTGTATTTATCTTAATACAGCTGAACTCTTTGCAATTGGTTAATTTTTCTATTACATTATATTTGCACTGTTCACCAAAGCTGAACAATGCATTAAAATTGTAGTGTCATAAGGCCTTTAAAAACATAAAATTTTTCATATTTTTTACTTTACACAAATATATCTTGAAGGACCAATTTTATCAATTCTGAAATTATAAAAAAAACTGGATTTACTCACCGCTTTCATAGTGATTTATCCAGAAACTTTGAACATTCAACCCGACTTCATTTTGCGCCTTCAGCGTGAAGTTGTAGAATTCATAATTCGGGCGGTAGTTGTTTTTATCCATGGTTAAATTGCAGATGCCTTCATTTTGTTGAAACTCCAGTTGGCATAATTGTATGTAATTCTGTGAATAAATTGTACGGTAAAGACGTTTTCCGTTCTTGTCCCTTATATATGTACGAAACTAGTTTGGTTTGTTTGTGTGCATACGTATGTACGAGTATAAAGCGAGCAAATTAATGAGTGCAAGTGCACTCATGTATTTTAATTTAAATAGTGTCAATTGAATAGATAAAGTGACATGTGCAACGAGCAAAAACAAATTTTAATGTTAAAACATGTGTCAGTTTTATTAATTCATTTAAGGTATAATTAGCATACACAATAATTTATTTTAAAATTTAAAAGTATTATTAGTAAATAAAAAAATTAAAATTAATAAAAAAAAAAAATCATTGCAATGAAGTGGAAAACATATTTGCAGTTATTGATGTTGTTGTATAGCAAGATAAATTAATACATAATTAGCAACATGTCAAATAGTTGTTTGGTTAGTTTACAAAGTTAATACAGATAGAAGTAGAATACAGATAAGTAAATTAGTAAATTATTAAAGTGGTTGGTTTTGTAGGATAGTTGTTATGTGAGGAAGAGATTTGTAAAAATTAGTACATGCATAAAAGTCCCAAAATATAGATGTGTAAAAAAAGAAAAAAAAATTATTTATTAGTTAATAACAATCTCAAAACAAACAAAGTTCTAAGTTAAGAGTTAATTTTAAAATATTTAAATACTTAAGTGTAATATTTTTTGTATACTATTTTAGTTTTTTCATCACTAACAAACTGAATTAGTGTTTATTTTAAATTAGAAATGGGTCATATTAAACTGACTACAATTGTTTCAATCCTTAATAGCAGATATTTATTACGCCTTGAACACTGATAAAAGTTTAAAAAAACTAACTTATGCTATGTTAAAAAAATCTGTTTTTGAATAATTCATAAAAGTTGTATGTAATTTAAGAACAATCTATTTTATTTTTTTAAATTTAAAAAACAATATTACATTACAATTAAATGAACCAAACCAAAAAAAGGTTAAAAAAAGAAACATTTATTTATATGTATATACTTTTGAAATCGATGTCTTCCGATTTAGATTTAAATTTAAAAAAAAAAAAATTTAAATAAAAAAAAAATTCAAAAGATTGATCAAATAGCTACCTAAGCTACTTAGGACAAATTTTGCTAACACCAATAGGTAATAAGTTACATGGATGAGCAAGTGCACCTGTATGGCCAAAATGTCAAACTGTGGCCCCCTCTAACTCAGAAACATTTTGACCGATCTTGTTGAAAAATCTAAAATACTATCCAATAGGACTAACCTTGGTGCAAATTTCATCCAAATCGGAAGACATCGATTTCAAAACTGGGTCACTTGACATAAAATCTCCCATATATATGTGTATGTATTTTATAATTCATATATGGGGGATTCCATGTCAAATCGATGTCTGCACCAAGGTTAGTCCAATTGGATAATAGTTTAGACACAAATTTTCAACAAGATTCGTCAAAAAGAGGGGGTCAAAGTTGACATTTTGGCCATACAGGTGTTCTTGCTCATCCATGTAACTTATTACCTATTGGTGTTAGCAAAATTTGTCACAAGAAGCTTAGATAGTTATTTGATCAATCTTTTGAAAAAAAAATTGTTTTTTTTTTAATTTAAAAAATTTTTTTTTTTTTAATTTAAATCTAAATCGGAAGACATCGATTTCAAAACTGGATCACTTGACGTGAAATCCCCCATATATAAAAGGTGTTTTTTTTAAGCTAGATAGAACTTTAAATTGTAAAAAGTAACACAAAAAATTAAATTTTGATGAAATATTTTTTTTATCGTTTCAGTATACTCTGACAAATCATCATGAATAGACTCACGCTTGAACAACGCTACGAAATTATCCAAATTTACTTTGAAAATCAGTCGTCGATTCGCGCAACTTATAGACGACAATTTATCGCAAAATTGTGTTCAGCGATGAGGCGCATTTTTGTCTTAACGGGTTTGTTAATAAGCAAAATTGCCGCATATGGAGCGAGACCAATCCACAAGAGACCCTACAGACTCCATTACATCCAGAAAAATGCACCGTTTGGTGCGGTTTTCACGCTGGTGGCATCATCGGACCTTATTTCTTCAAAAATGAGGCCGGAGCTCGCGTTACGGTCAATGGAGATCGTTACCGCACCATGATCAATGATTTTTTGTTTGAAAATATGGATGACATTGATCCGGAGGAGATGTGGTTTCAACAGGATGGCGCTACGTGCCATACGGCGAACGCAACCATCGACTTATTGAAATCAAAATTTGGCGATAAGTTGATTTCGAGAAATGGACCTGTCAATTGGCCTCCAAGGTCATGCGATTTGACACCTCTCGATTATTTCCTGTGGGGCTACGTGAAGTCACTGGTTTATGCTGATAAACCAGCAACAATTGACGCCTTGGAGGCCAGCATTGTTCGTGTTATCCGTGACATACGGCCAGCAGTGCTCGAAAAAGTGGCCCAAAATTGGACGTCCAGAATGCGCTTCGTCAAGAACAGCCGCGGTGCCCATATGCCCGAAATCATTTTCAAATGTTAATGTCACGTATTGATCTTTCGAATAAAAAAAAAATTTTGATTACAATTTAATTTTTTGTGTTATTTTTTACAATTTCAAGTTCTATCGGGCTTAAAAAAACACCCTTTATGTATATACATATAAATAAATGTTTCTTTTTTGAACTTTTTTTTTGTTTAATTGTAATACCGATATATACCGTTATAAGAGTTGCTATACCGGTATACCGATACCGATATAATTAAAATACCTATACCGAAATAAAGAAAAGTTTAATACCGATACCGAAATTCGTTTCGGTACCCAACCTTGCTAGTAGGGTATTCATTTAATCGGGCTTTTGCTTTAATCAGTTAATCGATCGATTAATTAACCGAGGTTTTGGTTAAATCGGTTCATTTTGTTATTGATCGGTTAACCGTTTATTAAAGTTTTTTTCATAAACTAAGTAATTTCAATAAATAAAAATGCATAAATTAGTTATTATGTATGTATTTGGAATTTATTAGTTAATAAAAAAACAACAATAACATACAAAACATAACAATTCTTGAACTAAAACGAGCAAAACAAAAATCAATAAAATGTAATACGTATTTTCTAATTAACACATAATATTTATTTATTTAATAATAGACTTGAGATCATTTTATTACACATTTTACAGGAGGACAAACAACTTCTTATAAAGGGTGATTTTTTAAGCTAGATAGAACTTTAAATTGTAAAAAGTAACACAAAAAATTTAATTTTGATGAAATATTTTTTTTTATCGTTTCAGTATACTCTGACAAATCATCATGAATAGACTCACGCTTGAACAACGCTACGAAATTATCCAAATTTACTTTGAAAATCAGTCGTCGATTCGCGCAACTTATAGACGACTTCGTGTGTTCAGCGATGAGGCGCATATTTGGCTTAACGGGTTTGTTAATAAGCAAAATTGCCGCATATGGAGCGAGACCAATCCACAAGAGACCCTACAGACTCCACTACATCCAGAAAAATGCACCGTTTGGTGCGGTTTTCACGCTGGTGGCATCATCGGACCTTATTTCTTCAAAAATGAGGCCGGAGCTCGCGTTACGGTCAATGGAGATCGTTACCGCACCATGATCAATGATTTTTTGTTTGAAAATATGGATGACATTGATCCGGAGGAGATGTGGTTTCAACAGGATGGCGCTACGTGCCATACGGCGAACGCAACCATCGACTTATTGAAATCAAAATTTGGCGATAAGTTGATTTCGAGAAATGGACCTGTCAATTGGCCTCCAAGGTCGTGCGATTTGACACCTCTCGATTATTTCCTGTGGGGCTACGTGAAGTCACTGGTTTATGCTGATAAACCAGCAACAATTGACGCCTTGGAGGCCAGCATTGTTCGTGTTATTCGTGACATACGGCCAGCAGTGCTCGAAAAAGTGGCCCAAAATTGGACGTCCAGAATGCGCTTCGTCAAGAACAGCCGCGGTGCCCATATGCCCGAAATCATTTTCAAATGTTAATGTCACGTATTGATCTTTCGAATAAAAAAAAAATTTTGATTACAATTTAATTTTTTGTGTTATTTTTTACAATTTCAAGTTCTATCGGGCTTAAAAAAACACCCTTTATATTTTATAATTGCAGCTTGGTAGGAAAACCAAAAATATAGTTGGTTTTACACACTTCAAGACTTATGTTGAAGAAAAACTACATGCTGGTCCGTATGGTGCGTATCTTTTTCTACGACACGGCATCAAAATCTCAATTAATTTTAAAACCGGATTTTTGCATTTTCAAAATTTTTTTTAGCATTTTTAGCATTGTTTTAAGCCCCATTTAGCATCAAATTTTTTTTTAGTTGTGGTCACACTGATCTTCACATATATTTTCATTGGTAATAATGTTGGAAAATTTGTTTCTTGATTTCTTTACTGCTTTTTAGCTACTTCAAAAACATTTTGCTTTATAATTATTAAAAATACAGAACAATAATCAGGTATGTAGTGAAAATCAATTCATTTTAAAACGATCGTTTTTAAAAGGTCTGAATTTTAAGTAATTTTAAAATCAATTTCTGAATTAAAGTGTTATTTTTTTGTTCACAATACAGTTCAATTAACACATATAACATAAAATTTAAAGGAATTTAGAGGAAAATGTATTAATAATCTATTTCGTAAGCAAACATTAACAAGAAATCCTCATGTTTTAATAATAAAGGCACAATTTTTAGAAAAGAAAATCCGATTAATCTCATTTTTCTCAGTACTATTTCAGAAAAAACATAACTTTGTTTTATTCAACATTATACCTGTAATAACGCTATTTGTTATTCGACGAGAACAAAACACATGTTATGAAAAAGTGTAATTGCCCTGACAAAAAGTTTGCTTCTCACCATTATGACAAATTTTTTTAACGCTTTTATGTTATTTTCCGACATTATGTTAACCGATTTAACGAGTTAAAGAAAATTTTAGGGTTTATATCCTATTTTTCGCGAATTTTTGCCATGTTCAAGATAGAAGCGATTTTTTTCTTTTCTGTTTTCTGATTTTTTACAGCTCTAACAATTTTTAAAAAAATTTAATTTTGCTATCATGCTGCCGTCATAAAAATAGTCCTATCTGGCATGCTCTGAAAATCACTTTTTGTGAAAGTGATTTGAAATCATAAGAAAGGTGTTCTGGACAAAAAACTTGTTTCGTAATTGTGATTTAAAACCGGTCAGCTAAGTGGCCGCCGATTTTTAAATTATTTGCGTATTTTTTCTACAATTTTTAACCAAGTTACAACTTTTGTGGGTTTCAAAACACCCTTAAAACACAATTGATTTTCAGAACATGCCTATATAAATAAACAGAAGTCAACTGTTTTACTAGGCACTATCAACACTGTCGACTTATAAGGGGCGTAAACGAATTTGTTTTTGTATAAAATTTATACAAAATGTTCTTACATACTATTATTACCAAACTTAACAATTCCAGCTAATTTATTAAATTTTGTAAGTAGATGAAAATTATATTGTCTGATATTATAAAGTGCTGATTACATATACATTAGGGTGGGTCGATTTAGCAATTGATATTGTGCCATCGATTTTTTGATAGCTTTCAACATGAGGTAAAAAAGTTTCACTACGACATATCAAAAAAAAAAATTCATTTTCGAGGCGCCCAAATTTTTTCTTGAGGTTTTAGTCGGGTTTTTGTCGAAAAAATTTTTTGCACGTTAATTTTTAAGGTTTTTTTTAGTAGGTATGTTCGCCGAATAGAAATTTTTTAAATATATCCCATCAAAGGTAAAATTGAACGCTTAAAGCGATGGCATATTCGTTAAAATTTATTATTATTTTTTTTTTCTTTTCAAAAAACTAGTATCACCATTGCCTTTAACGTGCGAATTTCTTTGGAAATTAGCTATTTGATACAGGAAAAAATACATAAAAATTGGTTTGGAGACTTGAAAATAACAAAAAAAAGAGGAAAATATCGAAAAAAAACGTTTTTTCAAAAAAAAAACTCGTCTA
Source organism: Pollenia griseotomentosa (assembly GCA_963931875.1). NCBI lineage: Eukaryota > Metazoa > Arthropoda > Insecta > Diptera > Polleniidae > Pollenia > Pollenia griseotomentosa. Next base: position 148,088,897 of record OZ007563.1, read on the forward strand.
AAAACCCAAAAAAAAACATTATTTTTTTGATATGTCGTACATCTATTTTTCCTCATGTCAAAAGCTTTCGAAAAATCAATGGCACAATATCGACCAATTTTTGTGCTAACAAATCGGAGCGCCCTAATATAATATAATAGAAATATTTTTTATATAGAATTTGAATGTAATAAAATGTATTTTATGTTATACGTTTATCACAAAATAAAAACTTACAAGTCAAAGATTTTTTTTTGTAACATTTGAAGCCAATAACAACACAAATTAGACCAATCGAACAAATTTTATTAAAATTTACTTCAAAAGACTTGAAAATTTGGACTTTTATTTAAAACTGCATTCAAAGTTTAAGCAATTGTTTTTTATGACAACATTATGCCGAAAAAAATTATTTAAAAATAAAGAAATTTGTACGTAAAAACTTATGGAATTTTTTGTTTTTTTCCAAAGAATTTCTAATTTTTTTCCTTTAATTTGAAAAGGAAATGCATTGAAAAAATGTTTTCAGACGTCACCTAAATATAACACTGCTTTTACTTTAATAATAAATGAAATACGATTTTCTTCTTCAAGTGTTGATTTTTATGCCAGAATAGAAAATTAAATAAGCATTTAATTTGAACAGGAAGCAAAAAATATAAATATGTACATACATCAATATGTACATTTTCTTTCAACTTTACTCAGAAAATGGAAAAAAGTTTTGAAAAGCTAAAATAAATAATTATTCTTTATGCATGACATATGAATGCGAGCCGGTGTAGTATGTCGTCAACTAAAAAGCGAAATGGCACGGACTATTCGCTATAACTTTTCATAACAAGAAGTACGGATAGGACATAAAATTAAAAAAGGTATAATTAGTTCGAAAACTATTTTTAATTTAATTTTCATCGCGCCTTTTTGGGAATTCTAAAGGAAAGGAAATACATGCACTATGATGCCCTGTGAAAAAAAATAATACAAATGCAAACCAAATAAATTGAACGCAAAAATAAACTAATAAATTTTATACACTTTGGGCAAAGTTTTGTTTCCATTTTCTCTATGACATGGCTAACAATTTTGGACACTATACTTGTCCCAACCTCACCAATTAGTGTTTCCCCACGCTAGCCTTGGAAGTTGCACTCGCCAATAGCAAAAGTGTGGTTGCAATAAAGTTTAGCTGAACAAAATCTTTGTAAATCTAAGCTGAGTGCTTTCATTCAAATTTTATTGTAGAAACTCTCATAAATTTGATTTTAAATCTAAATTTAAATGAAAACATACTCGCCAACAAGAAAGGCTGCTATATGCGGCTCTTCCGAATTTTGATACCCTCTTCTGGCCATGTGAAGCTAAATTGGACCAAATTTTACCACAAATTCTGCCACGGCTTAAGGCGTATTTAAATAATTTCCCAGAGTGGGCATTATATGGGGAATATGGTAAATTATGGACCGATTTTTTCGACATTTTCTTCTGTGATGTGTGTGTGAAGCCTTATGAAAGTAAGAAAGGCCAAATTCTGCTACAAAAAACATTATTCGTTACGGTTTTAGGCATACTTAACTTTATATGGGGCCTATGGTAAATCATAGAGCGATCTTCACGAAATTAAACAATATGGTTTCTTGCCGTTATAAAGGATTTTGTGCAAAATCTTATATCAATCCGTGCACTCATAAAATTATTACAGTAACTGATTGTGGGTTATTAAATTCGTTTTCCGTACTGTTAAAATTTAATGAAAATATAGTTATTTTAAGAATACATAATTCTATTTTTTAACATTTATGTTTGTTATTCAAAAAGCAAAATACCAAAAAATAATGTTTTTCCGTACTTATTTTGTTATGTAGTTTTATTTTTTGTCGCTTAAAATATATTTTTTAATTTTACGAATATGCTGTTTAATAAATAAAAAATTAATGTAAAATTCATTTATTTTAAATGAAATGTTAATGATTTGTTTTTTAAATAAATTTTAAGTCCGAGTTTAGACGAGCGAACATTTGGAAGGAAAACTTCTGGAATTCTGTTTTGTTTTTTAATTCTCGGTCACACAGACGAACATGTTGCCGGAAACATTCTGTTAATATTGTTGTTTTTTTTTTTTTTTTCTCAAAAAGCAAAGTAAATGTCAACAAAGAAAATGAGAACAAAGCGTGTCGCCGAGTACCGAACACAAAAATCATTCTCTCTTCCCCACCCGTAATTTGCTACCAAATAAAATGTTTCCCTGTCTAAATGGACACTAAGTTGCTCAAAACAAATTTTCGTTGGAATTTAACCACATAATATTTTGAGTGTGCATTCTGCCGCCATTAATGTTAGTTTTTGTAAAAAAAATTTCAAATTTTTTAAGTTGGTGGTTCCACATTTGGATTCATAAGTCTTATCCAACTGAAACGATTTTGCTGTATTTCAATCCCAAGCTGCTTAGGAAACTACACGCAATTTGTCACCAAGTTTGTGTTTTTCTTTGGAGTTTTCGCAAGTGAGCGTTTTTTTCCACAGACGGACATGGTAAATCGACTAGAATTACTCAAGAAGCCAGGGTATACATCCTTTTTGGGGTCTGAGATGAATAATAAAAAAGTTTCACACGAATTGACAAACTTAGAACCTTAATTCACCACTAGTGGTAGTGCAGGGTATTACAAAGATTATAGAAAAGAACATTTTATTTATCTTACTCGGCTGCCAGCAATGAACATTTAATTTAAAAACAATATTAGTTTTTTTAGGTGAAAAATCATTTTTAACAAATATTAAATTAGTCATATTTTAATTTGGAAAGGATTTCGGAAAAAATACATAATAGGAATTACCTCCCATGTTTTTTTTTTAATAACGTAAAGCCAAAAATTTAATAGGTGCTTTAGATGCACAATTCAAAATTTCTCTAAGTTATTAAAATAATTTTAATTGAAATTGTCGAATTTCTAATATTTAAAAAAATAAAAATAAATTAAACAAGTAAACTAATTGAGATTTTTTAGAATATTTACTTTTATTTTTATATCATTATTTGTAATTTAAAATTGAGTAATAACCTAAGCAATATAGCCAAAACTTCTAATTTTACAATGTTGTCATGTTATTCAACTCCCTAAATGACTCATACGAATCTCACGACAATGCATTTAAGTATTACAAATACAAATATGTCACTTAGTTTAAACTTAGTTCAGCGTAGTCGGAAACTTGAATTTTTTCGAAATGTGATTTATTCTAAATAGTTTATAGTTTCCTATATACAGGCTTTCAAGATCATTAATTTAATGTAAATAAAAGATTATTTATTTCATTCTCAATAAAATCCGACGTTTCGTTGGTATTCTTTCCAACTTCTTCAATGATTGAGTTTTTATTAAAATCTGGCAACATTGTGAAAATACAAAGTAAAAAGTAGTCAATAATAACAATAATTATAATCTTAATTTTTGACAAATTAACTTACAATAATCTTTTTCGTCAGTTTACATCATTTATAAATTATATCACAGTATTTTGTAAAGGTGAACAGCACAACACAAAACTTAAAATATTAAAATAAATGTATGTAAATATAAAAATTATCACAGAAAATTTGTCCTCTTTTGATCACAGTTGTTATTATTACTAAAGTATTGCAATGGTGTAGTTTGCATTTGTATTGTCTTTGTCTTCTTTTGTGTTTATTGCACTTGTCGATTTTTGTTGTATTCTTAAGCTCTCCAACGTGTATCTTTTATTTTCCCTTTTCTCTTTATCTAAAATTCTCACTTTTTCAAAGTTTGGCTTGTGTTCGTTTTCAATGCAGTGTTGTGCAAGTGCAGTTGATTGTTTTCCTCTTTTTATATCAGCTTTATGTTCGTCTATTCTCACGCCTAAATTTCTCTTTGTTGTACCAATGTAGATTTTTCCACACTCCTCATTATCACCGCCGTCACATTCAATTTGATAAACAACATCACTTTGATCCCTACACTCAATCTTTGTTTTTGTTTGTGTAAATAAATTATGTATTGTCTTGTTTGATTTATGCGCGAATATTATTTGTTGGTCCTTTATTATCTCTCTCAGTTTGTTGTTCTCAGTTAGTCTTGGAATAAATTTTTATTATTTATTAAAGACCAACATTTAAAGCCAAACTAAGCTGTTCCGTCAAAATTTTGTATGCAAACTTGGTAATGACAGCACAAATCTGTTTAACGGAGATCTCAAAAACCGAGACTAAAAGTCGCCGCAAATAAGAAGCCAATAAACTAGGGATGTAACGATACATCATTTTGCCGATACGATACCAATACGCATATCGAATTTGAATTAAAGTTAAAATTAACAAAACTCTAGTATAGTAATTTTTTTATACAAAATTACAGTGTAAGAAGAGATTTAAAACTGATATAATTTACATTTAAAAAACAATGAATTGAACTTGATTTAATGGTAAATATAACGAAACATAAATAATTTTTTTTAACCAGTGTAAGAGATTAATAATATTTACAATTAATATATAATTTTGGGTATAACATGTCATTGCGCAAATATAAGATGATCTAAGATATCTCTCGACCTCTTCTTTGGCTTAACCACAGCGTAGGATGGACAGAGGCTCATACTCCCTAGATTGACTTATAAGTTTTTCACTAACCCTCCAAAGAGTAGTCCTTGTCGACTTGTCAGAACTTTTACTAGGTGTAGCGATGACCGTGTCACCAACAATATCAGAATGCAGAGTCATGTTAAGTATCAATGGATTTCTTTATTCTTTAAGCCCTCAAATCTTTTATTTCGTGCTAATTTAGTCACAACTTTTTGGGACGCTGGACTATTTCCCATCTCCGTTTATTTATTTATTATATTTTGTAATAATGTTCGAGAACTATTGGCTACACCCAGAGAAAAAAACTTTTTTTTTTTTATATTATTGACACTGGCAATATATAATAAGTCAAGAAGCCACAAAAATATTATGGTTGCCTCCGAACATGTTATGGGTAATAATAGCAAAAATATGTTTAACAATTATTATAGCATGGTTGGAGTATCGTCAGAAAATGTATCAATGGTTTAGCTTATGGATTTCGTAGCCTCTTCAAAGTAACACAAAACTTTCAGCAAATCGATAATAATACATACAAGATTTAGGAATAAAAAATAATTACACTACTATGGTGCACATCAAAACTGACAAAAAAAATAGGATCAGTGTAAACTTGTTACACAACAAACGCGTAGAATGCATAAATTTATTATTTATTCTACTTAATGCTCTAATCTTTAATGTGTTATTTCTCTTAGTTGGTATGCACAAAATAAGCACGGAAAATCATTTTTTGTTCAAAACACTCTAAAAAAGTATCGACAGTAAAATATAACCGATACCGATATATCGGCAAACCTGAAGTATCGCCGATATATCGGTATCGTCATCGGTTTCATACCTAAATTGAACCCAAGAATATAAACAAACTATTTTGTTAAGAAAATTACTGCGATTACGATTGAAAGGTTCGACTAATCCCGATTACAATAACAAATACAATCGACTTGGAAACCCTACTTTGACTTAAAAAAAATGCTGAATTGTTTTAGTTTAAATAAGAAAGGTTAAAGTATGTTTAGTCCTAACTCATTATATGCCCTTTTTATTTCAGCCGACGACACAAAGTGTGTACTATATATTCATTTAATTCATTCACTCGCACACACAAAACCAATGTAAACATTTTCATTACACCCCGTTTTATTATTCTAGTTTATTATTAAAAAAAAAATTAATTGTGTGTGATACAAGGAGTGCATCATAAAAAGAGAGAGAGAGAGAGAGAGAGTGAGAAAAAGAAAATAGAAATAAATAGTGTAATGGGCCACTACAATGCGAACTACGAAATGTGTATCTATTAACTAAATATTTATTAACATTTGATTAACTATTGCAAGAATTATTAGATTGAAAACTAAATAACCATTAAGTTTTTTACTGTTTTGTTTACCAACAAAAAGTTATAATAATAATAATAACAAAATACTAATAGGATTAATAAAGTACCAAACTTATATGTAAGTAAGCATAAACTTACTGCTATGCTTTAGCCCTACAATGAGGATATAGAATAAAATGAATGACTCGTATATGTATGTGGGCAGACTTACCGGCGATTGTGCTGTATAACTTAAATTATATTGTGTTAGTACTACGTTATGTGGCTTGGTAAAGTTGCACACCATGTATGTGTAATCATAGCCACGACATTTGAAATCCGTTATATCTAGAGGTGCAGTACCTAAAAGTTGAATAGAATAATAAAGACAAATATTTAATGTACCATGTATGCCTCGTTAGTAAACTTGATAGGCATTGTGTAGTGACTCCCATTAGAATTCGGTTTTAGGTTTAACACGTAATAAATTGAAAACCATACAACTTTCTCTAAAAAAAATTGTTTACAGTTCAAAAAATAAAATCACAAATGTTTTAGGAGCCACTGTATGTTATTACTATAGGACTACAAGATTGTATTTTATGTATAAGTGACTAAGTTAAAAGAATAAACAGGACATGAATATTAAAGTGATGATTTATTGTTTTTATTGTGAAATGTAATATAAGAAGAACAAACAAACTTACCAACTGAAACATGCATAATGCCAATGCCCTTCGTACCGATTTTGCAAATATAATTACGATCTTGTTCCGTGGCATTTCGTAACATGTAGACAATGGTTGTGTCATTTAAAATCTATAAAATTCAAAATAATTATTAAAATTTTTTACTTGTATTGTATTTTTGACTAAAATTTATTTTTTAATATGTACATTAGTGTGTCCCATATATGGGCAAATTCATTGCAAAAAATTATAGTGAATGCACACGAAAATAAAGCTTGGGCATTTTTCTTTCAAATTATTTCCTTAAAAGTGAAGAAAATCGTTGTTTTTGACAAAGTTGCGTAGAAAACTCAAAAAAGACCGGCAAACCCGATTTTTGGCAAAAATTCGACTTGAGCGACCTCTAAACCTCTTCCGAAAAATCTGAAAAAATTATTTTTGAGCCCCAAAAAAAAATTTATCATAAATGCATATTGAAAGAATGTAATTTTTTGTTCAGATAAAATAATTGCTGAAAATTCAATATTTAATTAAATTGATAAAAATTGTTTTTCTGTTGATAAACGGGTATATGATCCATAAAACCAAGGTACTCTCCACTATTGTGGTGTGGGTATAATTAAATGGAATGCAGAAAAAATATGTATATGAATAATAAAAAAAAATATTTTTTAATTTATTGGTAGTCCAGTACACTACACTCAAACATTTTTTACATATCGAGGGTTATTTTTCAAATAGTGCTATCAGCAAAATCACAATTTTACAGGAGAGCGAAAAAACTGATTTTTTCGAAAATTTTAAGAGTATAGACTAAACTTTATTTAAAAATGTTACTAAAAAACAATGTCTTAAGCATACATATGTTAATTTTTTTCTTAATTCCTGATATTCGCTCTTATATGTCTGATAGCACTATTGACAAATTTTATCGATTTGAGCATTGAAATAAGCACGAGTTACACGAGTTTTTATTAAAATTATTAGTAAAATTTAAAAAAACGCGTAATCATGTTAGTCTGAGTTCATACGGCTCTTTTCTTATTGAAAAGATTCTTCCTTTTTCTTCTTTGAACATGAATTGGCGTTCAAATTATTCATGTCATGTTTACGCCATGTTTTTTATTTTGTATAGTCGTGCGTTTGCATGTGTGATTTTTTGATATTGAAAACAATAACAAAATTAAACAACGAATAAAAAAGCAAAACGTAAAGACAGTTCAGGCATTTGTGTACTCGTTTCTTTTCCCCTCGCCCCTCTCGCCAATAAAGTAGCAATCTTTTCAATAAGAAAAGAGCCGTATGAACACAGACTTAACAGAACTCGAAATTAAGTTAAAATTTTACACTAACGTTTATTGAAAAGCAATAAATAATTAAACTTAATCCGCATATTTTAAATTATAATAAAAATAATGATATTCTTGCGAAATAAAAGACTTCAATGCTTTGTTAATGCATCCATTTTCTTAGGACGTGGGCGAGATTGTAAGGGTTTCGCTTCCATTTATATGATCGCTGCACAGTGTGGGAAATTTGAAATAAAAATGGAAATAATTCTATATTTTATAAACGGTTGGTCCGATTGGAATCCAGTTTGAGGTGACAATTAAAAAGTTGTAGTCTTAAGTCTTGGATTTGAGGTCTTTAGACTTAGAAGAAGAGGTGCTATAGGTTCCCGAATTAGGACATCTCGGGTATAACAAAAACTAAAAACGATCCTTAATTCTTAATTTTAGCAGGATGCAAAAATAATTTTTTAGTGAAATGCGCTTGTCGAGTTCTTCATAGTTTATATTTGGTCTAGTATTTTGGAAATATAAGACTCAAATTTATCTTAATTTGTTTAAAATATTTTTTTGTGAATAATCAGCAAATCAATTAATATTCTATATTTTGCAAATTGTAAAAAAAAATTGTTTTTATAAAAGAAATTTTTGGGAACACAAAAATTTTAGTTAACAAGATTTTGTTTGTCGTGCTTAATTCCCAATTTTTATTTTTGATTAAAACACTCAAATTTATTGTTGATGGGATAAGCTATTCCTATCCGCATTTCTCTGGTTGCTTAGGCCAAATCATCAGAAAACTTTATCCAAAGATTTTAAAAAAACTAAAGATATTTTAAATTATAATTCTATTTCTTCGACCTTTTTTATTAAATATTATTCTTAATAAATTATTCAAGCTTAAGGTCACTTTTTTAAAAAATTAATTAAAATATTTTAATTTTTATTTTCAATATTTCCAACGGAAATCGAAATATTGAAAATAAAAATTAAAATATTTTAATTAATTTTTTAAAAAAGTGACCTTAAGCTTGAATAATTTATTAAGAATAATAAAGATATTATACAAATAAATTCGCTTAACAGTTTTATTTGTATAATATCATGTAAATGTTGGCCATGACTTCGTCTCAGGTGATGCATTCGGAAGGTCCAATTATGGGCGAGTCGTTCGAGTTCGTATGACCCGATAAGTTTATAATAGTTGTGCAATAGGAATACTAAGACCCGTGCTTGGTAGCCATTATATTTCTAAAAAAAACAAATTTTTGGGAGTTTTCGGCTGTGTTTGGGAATTGTGGGATTCGTTTTGTAAGTTTAATAAAATTTTGAGCTGGTTTGTATTAAGCTTTAAAAAATGTAATTACTTGTAAAATTTCATTAAATAATATAAGCTAACAGATTTTATTGCATAAATTAAAATTTATATTGTTTACAAAAACTCATAAACAAATTTTTTGCAGTATTTTGCAAAATTTCTACAACGAATATTAAAATTATATTAGTTTATGAAATCTAGATACAATTTGATGTATAATATGTCTACTTTGTAATTACAATTTTTATGTAGAAAGCAATTTTTTACAAAAAAAAACCCGTGTGTTAGATAGCACAATACAATATTTATGAAAAAAAAAAGTTTTGGGAAATTTTTTTTTCAAATTTAAATGACAGATGACCCCCCTTCAGTTAGTGAATTCGTGTCTATAAAAAACACATTTTTGAAAAATTGCAGATAGCACTATTTGAAAAATAACCCTCGATATACTGTTTGTAGTTTATTTTAAAAGTTCTCCGTTTATTTAAAATTGAACCAAAATATAGTCATTTTAGCACGTACTTTTTAGGCACGTTGTTTAAAAAACAAATTATAAAATACGAATGAATTTCCGTTTATTTAAAACATTAAGTTATTTTCGTTTTTCCTTAAATTAAAAAAATTTTATATTTTTTCAATTGAGCTCTTCCTTTGACATTGATGGTAAGTGTGCTTTAGCAAATTCAATGTGCGCTAAAAAAAAAAAAAAAACAAACTGAAAAGAATTATTTATTATACCCCCCCCCCCCCCACAATAGTGGAGAGGGTATTATGCATTTTTGCTGATGTTGTAACACCTTAAAATATTGGTTCTTTAAGTATACCGATCGACTAAAAATCACATTCTGAGTTGATCTAACTATGTCCGTCCGGCTGGCTGCCTGGCTGTCTATGTAAACCTTGTGCGCAAGTACAGGTCGTAATTTTGGAAATAATTTGAGAAATTTGTTACAAGGGTTCTAATTGGCACAAGGACCAAGCCTATTGAAAATTGGGGAGACGGTCCATAATTTCAAATAGCCGCCCTACAAGCTTCTAGTCGGAGTAAGGTCCTTGTGCCAATTAACCATCTTATTATAATGGTATTTAGAAAAAAAATTTTCCAAACCATGGTATAATAAGTACCAGGTATGTTCATTAGATAACAGATAATTAATATTTAAAATTTACGCGTTTTTCTTAATTTTGACGTGTTTTGAAAATTAATAGTTGACAAGGTATAACGACGTCATGTTTTGAAGCGAATTTGCCGTATTTGGTCAAATAAACAAAGGCGAATTATTTTATTTTGACAATTTAACTTACCAGTTCCACCAACAAAACACATGTCGGTTTGTCGAACTGCGGTCAGTTTATTAGTACATTCTGCTTACCCCGTTACTCATGTTTGTTTTACTTTCGTTGCACTGATCCCTTTGTTTACAGAAGAACTATCAATTATAAGACACCAACAGCATGACCGATATAGTTTCGCAATTATTTTATTTTAAAAAACTAAATATTTATAACAAATAGAATATGGTAATTCTTTTACATACAACAAGCAAATCGTTTTTTATAGATACCTAAAAATTTATTTTTTGGTAGTTAAATTATATAAAATAACTGAATATTCCTTTGTTTTTTACGAAATATGTAGTTAATTTTTTGATAGTTAAATTTTAAATTACATATTCATTTAATTTTACATACAGAAGACTTTCACTTAATCAACGGACAATATCAACTGCAATTGAAAATCCGTATAAATGTGCACTTAGTTTTTTGAATAAATGTTAGAATCAGTTAAAAATGAATTTGCTCGGAATTTTAAATGTTTATTTATTTAAAAATGACTGAACGGTATACTTCTTAAATAAACTACAGTCCGTTACTGTAATATGTAATATTGTGAGTGCATTTAAAAATAAACTGATTTTCAGTCTGATCTAGAGGAAAAAGGAGTTGACCGGGTTTTAAATGAATTTTCATTTCTTGTATATTTCATTTTACGTTGATTTTACATACATAATATTTTGAGTGTAGAACCAAAAGAGAAAATCACCACATTTTACAATAACATATATTTTAATATACATACGTATATATTTTTAGGTGTAAAAACACAGTTTTTTAACTGACTTATTTAATAATTTAATAAACTATAACATTCTTAATTTGACATGCTTTTATTAAATTTGTTCGCAATGTTAGTCAAAAAGATATACCTTAACAGCCGTATTCATAAAAACTTGTTGATGATTAATTTACCGTTTTTAAGCAAAAATTGCTAAAGTTATATTCTTAAACGAAAAATTGTCTATTGAACCTTTAATAAACCATTCATAAAGTAAGAAAATTTATTGTTGGATTTGCCCTTCTTTGAACCAAAAATAAAATGACATTTTGAAAGGTGTTTGCATTTTATGATATTATTTTTGTGAAAAATGTTGAAAAATAATAACAAAAATGTTTTATTTATTACAACGGACATGTTAAATACATTTTACTATTTTTTTTATTTTAGACAGCCAATTTAAAGTTATATTGATAATTAGTTTAAAAAATGTATGTATATGATTTAAATGAATATGTTCAGGGGCAAATGCAGATATTCTCTCTAATTATTTATTAAATTATTGCAACTAGTTGTTTTTTTTTTCGTTTAAAACAACAAATTATTGTTCAAAAATATAAAAAAAAAAAAAATAAACAAATCATAATAATAGTGATGTTAATAAAAAGTAAGCAAACTTTTTATTCGAGTACTTTCTTATCGTATATTTAAAAAAGGTTCAAACAAAAGTTTTTATGATACCTTTCGGAAACATTTTGTTCAGAAACTAAAATAATAAGTAGTTTTATTTGATAAGAATAATTTTGAAGTTCTACAATTAAAAAAATATATTATAAAAAAATTTAAATATAGAATATCATGTAAACCGAATAGAAGTTTCATGCATCACTAACAATAAAATGGCAGCAAAATATAAAGAAAGCTGCCATACTTAAACAGAAAATCGGTGCAAACAGTTAATAGTAAAAAAGCTGTTAATGTACGTTTATGAATACAAATTTTTATAAGAGGTTTATAAGACAAAAAGCGTTTAATAGTTATTACATACTATAAGCTTAAAATAAGAACTTTTTATGAATATGGCTGTTAGTTTATATGTATTACAAGAATTAAAGAACTTATTTAATCATTTATATTTTGCTTCAACCTTTGAGAAATCATAAATTTTTTAGGATTATGTCTCTTACCAAAGTTTGTGTCAATATATCAAAATTATATTTACATATTTTTTAAAATTTTAGTTCCTCTACTAAAAAAATAAGCAAGAGAAACTCACAACATTTTGGTTAGTATTTACCACAATAGTTTGGGGTCATTTTTTTTTCGAACCCTACAATTCCTAAATTATATTGTCTCAATGGCAAAATTGTACCAAATAAACATAAATTGTAACAAAATTTCGCTATAAAATAAAATAAAAAAGCATACATACATAATAAAAATTTATTAAAAAAACAACACCAGAGTATATAAAGACAAATTTTCGAGAGTGTATCCTATTTGGGGCAATCATGGGCTCGCAGAACTGAATTATGTTATACGGTTAAGACACATCAGGCGCGGATCTAGCCTGAGCCTTAGGGGGGGGGAAATTTTTTATGATACAAAAAAAGTAAAAAATTTGTTTTTAAAAGTTTATTAAAAACAATATGTATGTATATATTAAGGGTATTCACGTCACAAGTTGCACCCTTGCAACAAAGCAAAAGTGCAAAAACATAACAACAACCACAAAGACAATTATTTACGCACAATTAATTGTGTGTGTGGTTGTTGTAATATTTTTGCATTTTTGCTTTTTCGCAAGGGTGTAACTTGTGACGTGAATACCCCCATTATATTAAAAAAAAAAACTCAACAATAAGGTAAAATAAAATATAAGATCAGTTCAATATAAATTAAAATAAATTAATCTTTTTAAATAAGCAATTGATGCTTTCCTTGTGAGGCAAATTTAGATAGTACAAGATTAGGATCAATTTCAATTTCATGATGAATGTGCATCATGGCTAAACCATTCAGTCTATCTTCTGTCATTGTTGATCTGAGCCATGTTTTTATCCGACAAAGGGTAGAAAATGACCTCTCGCTCGTAGCATTACTAAAGGGCATTGAAACGAAAATTTGAAAAATTTTTCTTAGATTTGGGTAGATATCTTCATCACAGTTTATTAAAGCATCTACAACGATATCTGATAGATTTTCAGATATTTTCCATGTTTGTTGCCAATGTAACAGTTCAGCCTCAAGTTTAGATGTTAGTAGTTGTTTATCTATATTATTAAACTTAGTCAGCTCATTAGCTAGTTGTGGTATTAAAAGTTTTGTATCTGTATATGACTTGATTACACTTTGAGGTAAAAGTTTAGGTATGTTTAATACATTTAGGATATCTATTGGGAAACGTGTTTTGAGATCTTCTAAAATAAATTCAATTAAAGGAATGTAACCTACAACTCGGTAGTAATCTTCAACATTTTGGATGCGATTATTTCGTTCAAATCTTGGCTTTTCAATTGGAACTTCGATTTGAACGCAAATAACTTTAACTTTTTCAAAAACTGCTTTAAATTGTTCTTCGGCTTTATTTCTTTTCTCTTCAAGGCACATAATTAAAGTTTTGATAAAGCTTGATCCTTTTTGAAGATCTATATCCTGCTTTTGTAGAATATTACTAAGCGGCTGTGTTACAACAAGTATCTCACTTAAAATGTTTATTCCGCAAATAAATTCAAAAGTACTAAGTGAGTTCCTTAATAATAAGGCTTTTGATGAAGTATCTCTATCTTTCCACTCAGATATTTTTTCCAAAGCTTCTATTATATGACGTACACTTGTTGCAAAGTGTAAAATTGAGTCGTGTCGGTTCACCCATCTTGTCTCGCATAATGTAGAGAGTTTGGCTCCCAAATACTTTGCTAAAATTGCGTTTCGTTTGGGATGATTATATTTAAAAAATTTTGTCGTTTCTTTAACAAATGACACAACTTTTTGTATTAATGACACTTTGTTGCTTTTAGAAATTGAGTTGTTTAATTTATGGGAATAGCAAGGCGTTTGTTTTGCATTTGTCGCGGTTTCCAGAATTTTTTTAACAGCTCCATTTTCTGCTGACATCAGAGGCCACCCATCTGTTCCAACTCCTACACAATTTTTTGGGTCAAGACCAAAATTTGGCAAAGCTTTAAGGACTATTGATGATAGTGCTTTCGCATCAATTGACACTTCAGCGTCATTATCAACATCCTTGGAGGCCTCTTGAAATGCGTCAACAAAGCCAATAAATTCTTCCCTAACAACTTTTTGTTGAAATATCTTAAAGATAAGGAAATCTGACTTTTCCCCGACAAATCCGTGCTTTCGTCGAAAATTATCGAATAGAATTTTGATTCATATATATTTCCGAGGATTGTTTCTAATATTAAACTATTACAACATTTAATTATGTTATTTTGTGTAGTTTTTGATATATACGTTGCATTTAAAGGAGATATTTTCAGGTGGTTATCTAAAATTTTATCTCCGGCCTCTATACGAAATCGCAAAAGCGCTCGGAAAATACCTTCAGAGTTTCTATTTTCGGAAGATAACAAAGGACCATCATCTCGATGTCCACGGAGAGGTATGTTATGCCTTCCAAGAAAAATTATTGTTTTTATAATTGAGAGTAAACGTTCTCGGTTTTCAATTTTTTGTTGAAGGACAGATGTATAAACTTGATTAACTACCTCGAGACGAAAGTCTTCGTGTGTCTTTAAAAACAGTTTTCCAGAAGAAACACTATTTTTATGGTAAAGGCATTTAGAGTGATTCTCTAAATAAAATAATAAAAAAATTAAATTTCAATACAGATTAAAAAAAAAATGCTGGGATTTCCAAAAATTTTGTACATTTAAAAAAAATATGTAATATTATTGGAAATTCGTGTATTATCGAAATAAGCAGAACATATTTTTATAATTTAGGGGGGGGAAATTTCCTTTTTCCCCCCCCCCCCTGAATCCGCGCCTGAGACACATGTTAAAGTTCTTTGTGCCGAATATTATTTAGATATCTTCATCTTTATGAGATTTGTTTGCCCTTAGTGATTTTAGGAAGGGTGACTAAATTAATTTTTTAATTTAATTTAATTTTGGACTTACCAACACAACATTTTATCATGACATAGCAGCTATAATAAAAATTATTATCGCCAATTCTTATATCAATACCAAAATTTTTAAGGAAGTTTTAGCATTAAAAGCTATTTTTGGAAGTAGTAGTTGTAGGGGAAGCTATCATCAAATATGGACCGATTGCAATAAAATATGGTAAGATGATTTAGATTGCAATAATATAAGTTTGGCCCAAATGTAATCTAAATAACAGCATAATAAGATGGTTAATAGACACAAACACTATTTCGGAAAGTAGTTTGTATGGGGGCTTTGTGAAATTATGCACCGATTTTTACAATTTTCAGTAGGCTTTGTCCTTATGAATTGAAACCTTTGTACAAAATTTCATCGAATTACCTTAAAAATTGAGTCCTGAACTTTACGCACGAGGTTACATGGACAAGCTTTAAAGCTTTGCGGAACCTACTGTAATATGAATTGTTAAATAAAATTGTTAAAAAAAAAAAAAAAATAACCAGCCAGCCAACCGGACGTAGGGAAATCGTTAACACTACTCAGAAAATGATTCTGAGTCGATCGAAAAAATAAAAAAATACAGCGCTTTAGGTAAAATTTCATAGTACGTAAAATTTACGTGGTGTTAGTTTTAACGCATAATTAAATAACTTTAGCCTTCTAGGGTTAAAAACACAAATAACGTAATATCTCGAAAACTGTTCTACATTTGACCATTCTAACTTCATATTCGGATTCGTTCGCTTACATTTTCAGCGACAAACAGCTGATTTGCGGCCCACTAATAATTTTCAGCACGACAAATCGATCGACAATGCAAACTACCGATAACGTAACAGCTTTCATTCACTAAGAAATGTTATGCGTCGACAAATTTCATAATTATAACTATAATCAGTCACTTCTGCTGTAGTTGTCGACAGAAGAATTTTGTTAAAATATTTAACGAAATTTTTCTTTACATGCCTATTTCACCAATTGTTTTTAAATATCAATTTTTGTTTTTTGTTTTTCATGCCAAAACAATAAATAAATTACGCAACTTGGTGGCCACACGATCAAGTTTTGCCTTTTACAGCCTGTTTTTGTAAAACATAAGTCTTCTCACTTGAAGTTTTCGTATTAATACGTTTATGTTCAAAATTTGGTTTTTAAAAAACATTAAAAGCTTTCGTCCATTCATAGTTAACATAAATAGAGCTTTTTTCATTCGTGAATCAACATTATTGCCAAAGCATTAATATTCGTACATTTCTATTATTTTTTCATATAAAGGTTTTGTGTTTGTGGATAACCCTGGCTTTTGTTTACAAAAATTAAAATTTAATTTCAAAAACAAAATATTTTATAAAAAGTGTTACTAAATTAGTAAAAATAAAAGTGTTGAATGAAAATGGTAACAATAATAGCAATAAATAAAAGAAATACATAAAGAAGATATTTAGCTGCACATCAACATATAGATATGTAGAAGATATTTGGGAAGATATAATTTTTTGGAACATTCGGAAGAACGGTGGTATTTTACACTACACTGTATGTACAGCCACACAGATAGTAGTACGTACGCCTTAAAAATTCTTTAACTTTCCAAATATTAGAGATATTTAAAATAATAAATAAATCAAAAATTTTTAAATGAAAGCAAATATTTATTTCATTAGTTAAATTTAAGACTACTGATTTGTCCGCATACTTAGGTGCTAAGTCGAGACGCTTTTATCTGTGTATATCCCCAATTAATGTTTGTTTTTTCTTGGTACGCGGCTATGTAATCCGCTTCGCACTGTTTCTGAATGAACATTAATATTGTGGTAACTTTCGAAAGTGTTTCGAATTTGCACGGCTGTTATTTTGGGATTTTCACTAACAACACTTTTTATAAATTGCTCAACTCGTAAGGAAAAGGACGATTAAGGGTTAATTTATTCTAAGAAAAGAATCGCCATACAATTCTACTGAAGACAACTGAAATTATTTTTTATCTCAAAAGTACATTTAGTATATTTTTGACTTATACCAAACGCCTTTTCAAAAAATGCTAAAACTTTAGGGGCCCATATTTCGGGAACACGAACTAACTTTTCAAAACCCTTTGGCAGATTTGCTCCACTAGTAGCCTACTTTCATTTCGCGTTGCAAGTATTGAGGCGGGTTTTTTTTTTTGTTGCTCAGTGTTATAAATGAGTACCAAAACTTCAATTGCAAAGCAGCGCCTTTTTTAAATGCATTCTACAATGCAAGTATGTAGAATTTTACAATGTTATCTGTACCAAAGTTCACCAAAAAAGTTACCAAAGTGCTCCAAAAAAAGTTGTGTTATTTCTAAACATAAAATAGATTTCCTTCAAGCAATACATGCTTTGTCAGGATGTGTTAGATGATGACCCGACAACAGAAGAAGCTCTCGATAGTAACACAACAACAATTACCCGAAACAATTAAAAATGTTAAAAAGTTAAAAAAAAAAACAGGACTCTATTGGCATAATGGAAAATTTTATATGATTAGAGAAATCCAGAAAAATTACTGATAAATTAGATATTATTTATTATGGGTTGCTTTCGATTTCTCCAACATCTACTATTGAAATTACTAATGAATTGATCTCACAGTTTATTTTTTAAAATATATGTAATAAGTATAAATTAAAAATATGTATTAAATATTTATGAATTTTTTTTTTGTTTGCTCGTCTTAGTTCAAGAATTGTTATGTTATTGTTTTTTTTACTAATAAACTCTAAATAACTAATAAATAATTTTCCATTTTTATACCCTCCACCACAATTAGTTGTGAATAGGGTATACTAAGTTTGTCATTCCGTGTGAAACTTTTTTATTATTCATCTCAGACCCCATAAAGTATATATATTCTGGCTGCTTGAGTAATTCTAAGTCGATTTAGCCATGTCCGTCTGTCTGTCCGTCTGTCCGTCCGTCCGTCTGTCCGTCTGTTGAAAACACGCTCACTTTCGAAAAACTCAAAAGAAATAAACAAACTAGGTGTCAAATTGCTTGTTGTTATCCTAAGCAGTTTGGGATTGAATTTCAGCAAAATCGGTTCAGTAGGACCAGAGCTATGAATCAAAATGTGGAACCACCACCTTCAAAAACTTGATAATTTTGTTACAAAAACTAACATAAATGATGCAAAAATGCACGGAATGACATAAGATTTTGCACAAGTCCGTTTTATTCGACTAGAAATGACACTGTAAAATTTCGCGAAGGTCGGTCCATAATTTACCCTAAGCCCCATATAAACACTACTCCCGGAAAACAGTTTAGTACGCCTAAAACCGTAAAAAATAATGCAATCATAACAAATTTTGGCTCGTCACAATTTTATAGGACTATAAATGATACTGTGAAATTTCGTGAATATCGGTACATAATTTACCCTAGGCCCCATATATGCCCTACTCCCGGAAAACAGTTTAGTCTCCTAAAACCATAATTAATAACAAATCGTCACAGTTTAAGATAATAATAATAAAAAGACATCATACAGATATTACTCCTTAAACATTCGAACTGTCGGTGGAGGGTATCAAAGATTCGGCACAGCCGAATATAGCACTCTAACTTGTTTTTATTCAAATTACTTAATTTATATTTTGTATGTCCGTTTTTGAAAACTAAGGAATTTCTCCCCTATTTTTTGAGTTTGGGTATAACACGTCATTGCGGCAAAGAGGTTCATCAAATTTTTCACAAACGCTGCAAAGGCCGGTTCCTGTACCACCTGTAGAGGTGAACGTGTTTTCAACAACACTTTCGGTATGCAGAGAATTGCAGAGACATTTTTTCGATATGATTGAAGTTGATTGTCTTTGAAATATTCGAGCATTCTATCGAGGGTCAAGAATTGTAGATAAACAATAGGTTTCATTATTTTCTCTACCTCATGTTATGTTCACAGCTATTAAATATTTGACGGCTTAAGTTTGATCAATTTATTGGTCACGCTTTTTTTTTGGATTTTTTCTTTCAATATTTGTTAGGCCTGAACATACCTTAAGTTGCTATGCAAAAATAAACGTAGAAAATTAAATTGTTTGTATCGCCGATAACGATATATAGAAAAATCTGAAGCATCGCCGATATATCGGTATTCGTTTCATCCCTTGTTTTAATGGGTATTTTGTTTAAAAACTCCAAGCGTTTTTTTCTCTCTTTATATTCATTTAAACAAAGGTGGTATAATTTTTACGTTTTTTACAGAAAATAAAAGAAAATGATTATAAAATTCATACAATGTACTTGTATGCTCATTTATGTTAAATGTACATAACTTTAGTAGGCTTTTCTCTATTTATTAATTTACACATAGATAGTAAACTACATGCATATTTTTAACTTCAAATTCGACAGTTTCCAAACCAAATTCAGGTTCTTAAAAAAAACAAATTTACCTTTTAAATCAATTTCGACACTTTAAAAATTAAAATGACGCTTTCAAAATTAATTTGATTTTGATATTTATGTGTTGTTTCCAGGTGACAAGCAATTGATTGTGTAGTAAAATTTATATGAAAAGCACTCAAAAAAACTGAGTGATTTTTATAACCATTTTTCTACACAATCAACTGCCTGTCACCTGGAAACAGCACATTAAAGTGCCGAATTTGATTTGAAAAGTGCGGAATATGATTTGTAAAATACTCAATTTGATTTTGAAAACTCTGAACTTGTATTCAAACAACCTGAGTTTGATTTTGAAAAGGCCAAATTTAAAGTTAAAACCCTATACATAGAACATGACAAGAAAATAAATAAAAAAAATCATTAAAATAATAGAACAAACGCGTACATAAATTAAAAATGTAATATGTCTTGATTTTGACCTTATCTTTTAAAACGGGGTATAATTAAGTTAAGGGTGTCTCAGCGTTTTTCTGTTTCATTTCGAAAGTTAAAATTTTACTTACAGTGTAATTAAAGAAAAAATAATTCCTAAAAAAATGTTTTTGTAATCTCAATAGTTTGCTTTTTATTAGGTTTCTTATTCCTCCTGAAAAAATTTTTAAAATATTGATAGGCCCTTTTGCATTTTTGTTTTGTTTTTAAATATTTTAAAAATTTGATCAGTTTCAAAGAAAAAAAGCTAGGGTTTGCACACAATTTTAGTCAGTTAAAAATTATTTAAACGCCAACCCTGGTTGAGTTATTTGATCAATGTTTTTGGTCCTTTAAAGTTGACAAATTACACAGATCGAAATTAAAAAAGTTTTTTTGGTTTGGCTGATTCTTATTTTTGTTGTCGTGCTAAAGTCTTTTAAAAAGTGCAAAAATGTAAATAAAAACAAGAGAATTTTTCGAATTCTTTTTGTTAAAATGATTTAGTTAAATACATCAAATTTACAATGTAGAATGATGACGAAACCCATGTCGGGTCATTTTGCTGTTATATGTTATATGGTTTTCTAAGTTTAACTTCCTTGTTCCAATGAAAATTACATTTCTTGGGTAATAAGATCACATAACGTAGAACCCGACAAAGTTTAAACTAGCTTGATCTTGTGTTTTACGAACTTGTGCGCTTTTAAAGTTGCCAAAGACAAAGTTAATGATGTTTTTGATTAAGCCTATTAACAGAAAGTACTTCACGGAAATTTACTTTACAAAAATGTTCAAATTAACAACAAACTTTTGAATTCACCTTCGCAAATATTTTTAACAGTAATTTAAAATGGCTAACAACTGGCTGATAAAAAAATAATTCATATAACGGTACATATGTAAGTAAAACAAGTTAGTGTGCTATATTCGGATGTGCCGAATCTTTGATAGTAGCCTCCACCGACTGTTCGAATCACGGTTGATAAAGTTGGTGCAACTGTACTTTTTTTGGTACAATTCAAAACTAAAAAGTACGCTGGTATCCCTCTGACTCATTAGGTACTATTTCCAAATTTTTCAAACCTATTGGTAATTGATATAAAATGGCAATGAAGATAAGCGGAGTTTAGAGTTTGGAGCAAATGGTTTTGCGAAAATGTAAAATATCGTAGCTTTTTTATGAAATCTAACGGAAACTCTGTTTTTTTTTTTTTGTTGCTGGATTTAACAAAACAGCTATGATATTTTGCATTTGTTCTTTGTCACGTTGTCACGTCATGAAGTAATCAACAGAATTTTGGAACAGTGAACATAAATTAAATTTTATTATATCGGGACTTTATACTCCAGATTTCCTCTTTTTGCAGTACATATTAAAAATTGTAAATATTCGTCCATTTCCAGAACAATTTCGTCGATTTTCCACAAAGAAATTTATTTTTGACCTATGGTTTCTTTGGCAAAGTTTGACTCAGGGCTGTCAGATTTGGGGATTTATCCCCAAAGTTGGGGATTTCATGTGAGCAAAAAGGACAAAGAAAGATATTTGGGGACTGGGGATTTAAAAAAAAATTCGGGGATTTTTTGGAGATTTTACACTTGTTTATTATTTACGCTTATTTTTCTTTGTTTTGTATATAAAATATGAAAAAAGTAGCAAAACTTTTATCTTACTCTTATATAGTGGAAAGGGTCCTAATTAGGATTACCATTTTTGTTAAGTGTGTAAAAGGTTCTTTATAAACTTGTTATTTTTCTTGAGTGAGTGTTTAAAAAAAGAAATTTTTGATTTTTAAAAGACAATTTTGAAGGAAATATGTGTCTTCCCCAAAAATAAGTAAATATGAAAAACAATATAATAAAGATTGGGAAAAAAACTAGGCTATTGGTTAGTAGTTATGATGCATCGAAGTACTAAATGCATGACGGATATATGTATTTTTATTGTCGATTATAAGGATGGCTTAAACCGATTGAACAAGCTCCAAATTCTTATAAATTGCCTCATTCGTCTTCAATAACAGCATATTGTTCTGCTTGTTATTCCTCTTTGGAATCGCACAAAAAGGATTTAAAAAACATGCCGAAACCAGTCGCTACAAACCAATTTTTTTGACTCAAAATTTTTATTTGGGGATTTTTGGGGATTTCTTATTAACATTTTACTAACTATTTTTTAAAAAAAATTTAAAATTTGGTCAGAAAAAAAAACCAAAAAAAATATTAACTTTTTAAGGTTTTGTTTTTTGGGCATTTGGGGATTTTTGGGGATATTATATATGTATAATTAATGAACATGTATTTATTTATTTATTTATTTATTTATTTCATTTATGCAATATCAAGCCTTAGAGGCCAAAATAACAATATTACATGTTCATATATCCTGAGAACTTTTACAACATATTATATATATGTACACTAATAATCTAATAATAATAATAATAAAAAAATATAATTAAGCTATAATCAAAAAACAACATATCATAGTTAATGGTTAATGGTTAATATTTATTATTTTTTTTTGCTATTTATACATGTATAAATGAATTTAAAGTACCTTTTGTTTTTGTTTATATAAAAAAAAATATAAAAATGATTTAGTACTTTTTGGGCCAAAAATGTACGATTTTAAAAGTTCATTGGTACGATATTGGTTTTCTCATTTATCATCCCTGGTTCGAATATTTCAGAAGTGGGATCTATATGAAATCTATTTATTAAAAATGCATCTTTATAAAAACAGACATTAGCATTAAAATTGGTTGCGGTTAAGACCTCTATAAAATTATTGATCGACAATCAGAAAGTCTTAAGCTTTTTTTTAGAAATTTGAACTAGCTTGAGTAAAATATCATGATTCGTAACAGTTTAAGCCGACCTTAAATGGTTTTCAGGAGGTGAATTTATATTGGTAATCTATGAACCAATCAACCCAAAATTCTGCAGAGTGATTTCTGGTATTAAAAAACAAAACATTGAATAAATTTCAATACAGCGATGAAATTAGTTTTAGCTTTTACAGTGAATTTTAGAAGACTGATAAAAATGGGATCTAAGGTAAATTATGGACCGTATATAACTAAATTGCATGACATTTTTTCTGGCCATATGAAGCTAAGTTGGAAGAAATTTGATCGCAATATCTATTACTACGTTTATACGCACCACTTATTCGCAAATAAATATATTGCAAGTAGAGAATATTGCCGCATAAACAGTGAATAAAAGTTTAATTTGCGAATAGCTAACTCATGAAAACAATTCCTGATTAACGACACTATTTGCAAATAAGATTTTAAGGATTGCCACACTTTTAACCGTTTTACGTTTTTATTTCGATGTGGCTCATTCATATGACAACAAAAGTAAAATTAAATCAATAATGTGCAAATAAATTTAAAAATACACAATAATTTTTGATCTTTTTCATTTAAAAAATAAAAAGTTTATATACATACAGTGCTACTAAATGCATACATTTTTCATCTGGCATCACTTAAAAACAAGAATTTTCATTAGGAAAATTGACATATAAACAGTAAGTTAGTTAATTGCAAATAATTTTTATTCGCGAATAGGCTACGTATAAACGTAGTATATATCTCCTACGGCTTAAGGCGTATTTAATTAATTTACCAGAGTAGCCTTTATATGGACCAATCATCACAAAAATTATTTGTGTCATTTCTAGTCATATAAAACTGTGAAGTATGAAATTTTATTCTGATAGCATTATTAATTACGGTTTTAGGCGTCCCAAACTGTTTTCCGGGAGTAGGGTTTATATGGGGCCTAGGTAAATTATTGGCAGATCTTCATGAAATTTTACAGTGTCATTTCTAGTCCTTTAAAACTGTGACGTGCCAAATTCTATTATGATAGCATTATTTATTACGGTTTTAGGCGTACTAAACTGTTTTCCGGGAGAAGGGTTTATATGGGGCCTAGGGTAAATTATGGACCGTTCTTTAAGAAATTTCACAGTGTAAATTCTAGTCCTATAAAACTGTGACATGCCAAATTTTGTTATGATATCATTATTAATTATGGTTTTAGGCGTACTTAACTATTTTCCGGGAGTAGGGTTTATAAGGGGCCTATGGTAATATATGGACTGATCTACACAAAATTTTACAGCGCGCCAATTTCCAACGAATTTTGCAAAATCTTATATCATTCCGTGCATTGTTCCACCATTTATGTTGGTTTTTGTAACAAAATTATCAATTTTTAAGGTGGTGGTTCCACATTTTTATTCATAGCTCTAATCCTACTGAACCGATTTTGCTGGATTTCATTCCAAACTGCTTAGGATAACTACAAGCAATTTGACACCAAGTTTGTGCAACTCTTTGAAGTTTTTCGAAAGTGATCGTGTTTTCAACAGACGGACAGACAGACGGACATGGCTAAATCGACTTAGAATTGCTCAAGTAGCCAAAATATATATACTTTATGGGGTCTGAGATGAATAATAAAAAAGTTTCACACGGAATGACAAACTTAGTATACCCTCTTCACAACTTACTGTGGTGGAGGGTACAAAAAGAGTTGATAACAATTTATTGTTTCTCAATATTTTTTTTTTAAGATTTTTTTTGCGTCTATAAATACAAAACTACGAGCAGAAATAATTAACCCCAGCAATGCGACTTTGAATTCATTAGATTTCGTAACTACAGTAATTATTTACCTTTGTCAACGTATGTAGGTAATACATATTAACTTACTGTCTATTTGTAGAACACGAGCGCAAGATTTACCTTACATTTAAAACAAAAACAAATTACTCTCAAAACATAAACAAATTTTGAAATTTTGTTTTTGTTTTGAATGTAACTTAAACAAATGGGTCTTGCGCTCGTGTTCTACAAACAGGCAGTTGGTTTCTAGGTATGAATAACATTCAATTCTTTATTTGTGTATTTATTTTATATATTGTAGGTAGATCTGTTTAATCTTATCAATTTAATGATAAAAATTGATATAAATGAAGTATTTCGATAATGATATACATACATACACACGTACATGCATATTTATTTTGTTTTTACTTACGTGCATATTCTCTTTAGGTACTACATATTTTGTGTCCTCTTGTTCAAAGTACAAGGAAGAGCTATTGACACTGCCGCCAAACTTTGAGGGGTTCATTCGACATGTTATATTAGCACTGCTGTTGATTTCAATCTCAAGACGCTGTGGTGTAATTTCTACAGGAAGAAAACGAAAAAAAAATAACAAAATTAAATTAAAACAAGTAAGAGTGCTATATTCGGCTGTGCCGAATCTTATATACCCTTTACCATTTAAAACTTAATAATTTTTACATATACATACTAAAACTTCATTATAAATTACATTTAAAAAGCGAAAACTGGTAAATATCTTTTAAAATCGTTTTGAACATAAAAATTTAAAAAAAAAATTTGTTTTTGAAAAACCAAGATTCGAACCAGTGGACTCACAGTTTCTAACCCAAACAAACCTCCTAGACAATTGAACAATGAAGGAACGTTGTTTGAATATCATTAAAATGAAATATGGCCCGTTTTATTGTTCCCAACTCAACTCATTTGAGGTGTAATTATTTTTGCTGTTTTTGTTCACAACAATATAGCAAAGTTGTAAACCATAACACAAAAAGAACAAATCAACTTTATTTGAGTTGTGAACTGTAATAGGGGCCTATATTCACCAAAATTGTTTGTACCATGTATGTGTGTTTGTTTGGTTTCTTTTTGTATAGGCACAGGTACATCGTTAAATCAACTTCTCTCCTCATAAGGACCCAGAATATATAACTTTATAGGGTCTAAGATCAATATTGTAGAAATTACAAACGGAATTACAAACTTATATATACCCTTTTCCACCTGTTGTTAAGGGTATAACAAGTAAGAGTGCTATATTTGGCTATACCGAATCTTATATACCCTTTACCATGGTGCGATAAGAACCGAATACAGAAATATTTAATGTTTTTTACGGGAGGTGCCACGCCGACTTATCAACTCTAACCCATTTTTTTGGAGAGGTTGGGTATTAATAACCCAGCAATGTGTACCAAACTTGGAAAATTGTTCTCTTACCGTTCTTTACATTTTAAAAAATATTTTGTGCCACGCCTACTTGTCCAACCCCGAAAAAACTGGCTCTTGTCGTTCTTCAGATATATAAAAAAAATAAATGAAAAACAACAACAAGAGATTTATGGGTAAAATTTGAGACAGTCGCGGTTTTTTTGCTCTTATCTCAGTCATTTATAAGCCGATATGGATCTAAATTTCAGTAGCAAACTAAAAAAGAGAGTATATGTGACTTGAATATATAAAAATCTAGTCCCCATCGTTTAAAGGGTCTTCTGAAAACCCATTTTAACATACACACGGACAGACGGACAACGTTAAATCAAATTCACAACTCATTAGGACCCAGAATATATTTACTTTATAGGATCTTAGATCAATATTGTAAAAGTTACAAACGTAATGACAAACTTATAAATAACCTTTTACCTTCGGTGAAGAGTATAAAAATATTCATATTGTTGTCTAAATAAATACACATATGTATGCAACAAAACTATTGTGCAAATAAATAAAAAAATAAATAAAGTTTTAAGCAAACAAACATCCAGTTATTTAGTCAATCAGCGAGTGAGATATTGTTTAAGTATACATGTTCGTTATAAAGGGTGATTTTTTATAAATTAAGTTTTTCGGGCTGGCAGCACTGCTTGGTGATTGTGTCCAAACTATATCTGTGAAAGTGAAAATGCTCAGTATACTCTGACATTTCGTTCATGGAGAAACTCACAAACGAGCAACGACTGCAAATCGTTGAAATTTACTATCAAAATACGTGCTCTGTGAGAAATGTCCATCGTTTGTTACGAACTTTTTATGGTCGTCATAATCGACCTAGTCAAATCAACAATTCGTGCCATTATCACCAAATTTACTTTGGTGGACATTAAACCACCGACTCGAGTTCATAGAGTGCGTACCGAAGAGAATATTGCAGCCGTAGCGACCAGCTTTCTCTGGTATTGGGAATGTGTTCTTCAACCACGTGGAAAATTTTAAGTGGCGATTTGCATTTTAAAGCCTATAAAATACAACTCGTGCAAGAATTAAAACCGAATGACCTACCAAAACGTCGAATTTTTGGTGAATGGGCCTTACAACAGCTCGATGGAAATCCACTGTTTTATCGAAAAGTTGTGTGCAGCGATGAGGCTCATTTCTGACTAAATGGATACGTAAACAAGCAAAACTGCCGCATCTGGGATGAAGAACAAACGACAGTTTGGTGTGGTTTATGGGCTGGTGGCATCATCGTTCGGTCCATTTTTCTTCAAAGACGACCGTGGAAGAAACGTTACCGTCAACGGCGAATGATATCGAGCAATGATACGAGACTTTTTTTGTCCCAATTGGCTGAGTTGGACTTGGTTCATATGTGGTTTCAACAAGACGGTGCCACATGCCACACAGCTCGTGAAACAATGGACATATTGAAGGATGAATTTGGTGAGCAGTTTATCTCTCGAAATGGCCCTGTGAGTTGGCCGCCAAGATCATGTGATTTTACGCTTCTTGACTATTTATTGTGGGGTTATGTGAAGTCGTTGGTCTATGTGGAGAAGCCAAACACGATTAAAGCCTTAGAGTATAACATAACACGTGTTATTCATGGAATACAGGCTGAAATGCTCGAAAAAGTGGTGCAAAATTGGACCTTACTAATGGACCACTTAAACCGGAGCCGCGGGCAACATTTACATGAAGTTATTTTTAAAAAGTAAATGGCAAAGACCAATTTATCGGTTTGAATAAAAATTTTGAATATATGATGCAAATTTTAGTGTTTTATTAAAGTTTTAAAAAAAACTACGCTTAAAAAATCACCCATTAGTATTTGAAAATCTATTCATTGACCAAGTAGGTGCATTTGAGTACTCTGTCTACAAAGGTGTTAAAAACCGCAAGTAAAAAAAAGTATTTTTTCTTATTAAGATAAAAAAAATTCCCATTTCTACACCACAAATCGTCACCTAAAATCAAAAAGGCCGTAACTATCAGAGTGGAGAGGGTATTATGCATTTGTGCTGATGTGTGTAACGCCTTAAAATATTGGTCCTAGACCCACCTTAAAGTATACCGATCGACTCAGAATCACTTTCTGATAAAATTTGGGACATAGGTTCTTATTGGCACAAGCCTTTTGAAAATGGGCCGAATCATAGGACCACGAGGGAAGATAGGGGGAAATTTCTTCCTCTCAGAAACTATCAAACCGATTTTAATGAAATTTAAAACATAGATAGAACCATATCTATATGGACACAAAAGGTATGCATTTTCTTTGAGGTTCTATTTAAATTTTTTAATTGGAAGTGGGAGTATTTCATATGAATCCCTTAAAAAATCCTTATGAAATAAAGCCCCAATAAATTTTTTCTCTGCATAACCGGCCTTCGGCCGTTTTATGATATACCACACACCGGCTTCGCTAAGTAGAGCTGCTCTGCATAGCCGACCTTCGGCCGGGCGCAAGGGTTTTCTCCTATACGGTATATAAAACACTGGCTTCGCTAACTAAAACCGATTTTAGGTGCTTTTGTTACCGAGTCGGTATTTGTAAAACCATTGAGGAGAAAGTCCTTGCATCTGGCCAAATGCCGGCTATACAAAGAAGCTTTAGTTAGCGAAGCTGGTGTTTGGTATAACATAGAGGGCGAAATCCTGGAGCCCGGCCAAAGGCCCAGCTATGTTATCAATCTCTCGATTTTTAAAGGAAAAACTGAACAATTAATTGTTTTTTACATATTGGGGTCTTATTTTATTTCAGAAATTGGATCTTATTTCATATGAAATATGACCCCAAAAATTAGGGTATTATTTCATTCCTGTTTTGGGCGTTATTTAATTTCGTTTCGTTTTCAAAATTGGGATTTTATTGCATAAGAAATCACTTTCTTAGTCGATCTAACGATGTCCGTCCGGCATCCCACTTTTTTATTAAATCACGCGCAACGCGCAGAATATAAAACGTATTTTACCACAATGTTGCACTAGTAACATTGTGGTAAAATACAAAACGACGCAAAACGAGATGTGTCACAGAAACCAGATTCGTACGCAAAAAATTTTTGTTTTTAATTTAAAAAAAAAAGCAAAACAAAACTTGTACAAATTGAAAAATGTGTAAATTTTCACTTTTATATAAATTCTGTGGCATACCTCAGTGTATAATATTTTTGGAAAATTTAATTTATGTACTACATACTAATGTCCATTGGGGGATTCACAAGGTGTCATAAAGTCATGTCTTAAAATAATAACATGAAAAATACGACTGTTGTTAACAACCCCTTATAATTTAGTGTGCTATTTTAAATTTAAATCAGCTGATTTAAAACCAATATAAAAAATAAATATTTCCCTAACATCAAAATATTTTTTCATTTTAATCCATGAATTAATAAATTAAATTAGATCTTATCTGACTATTTTCCATTTTTTGACGCAAATCACAAATAAATTTTATTTATCAAAGTTTTTCTTGGGATTCAAAAAATTAATTAACAAGGTTTCGTTTTTTTTTGTTTTTTCTTTTCCCACTAACAACTACATTTAGAGTTGACAAAAAATCAACCAATTGTAGTCGGGACTGTAAGAAAAGATAAACTCACTGTTTATTGTTGTTGTTTTTGTTTAAGCTTTGATATTGTTACAAGCAAAACTGGGGCTTATAATTCTTATTCGCTAAACTGTTTTATTTGTATAATATCTTTCGTTTTTCTAAAATCTGTGGATGAAGTTTCCTGACGATCTGGCCAAAGCAACCAGTGAAATGCGCATAGGAATAGCTTATCCCATCATCAAATTTCAGTTTATCAATAGTATGAAATGAGAATTTAGCACATTTAAACGAAACCTTGTTAAAGGCTAGATTACACTATCTCACAAGTCTTACGTATTCCATAATACTTTGTGAGATAGAAATCTAATGAGTTTTGTTGCGACTGTCAAAAAATCTAATTTAACATGACAGTTTGTGTGCACACCATCACACAAAGTATAAATGCAACCCTGATCCAATGAAAAGTATTATTGTTTAGAAATTCTTCAAAAAACGATGAAGTCGTATGGGATGTCAAACTTTTTTCATAATACTTGTCATTGTCGTGGCACATTGAATTCACACTATCACACTTTGTCATATTACTTGAGTTTTTGACATGTATTAATACAAAGTATAATAGTGTAATCTAGCCTTAATTAAATTTTATTTTGTTTATTTACCAAACATCAAAGTCCTAAGCCGATATAATTTGACGCCGCAATTGTTTTGTTGCAAAAATTGCTAGCCGCAGGTTAAATTCGGATATTGGCCGGATAAAACTATACCATCAACGGCGACGGCTACAAAAACTAATGCGGCTCGGCTCAGCCGCTCGGCGCGGGTCTCTTCTGATTAATTACGATAGCACAATAAACATAGCAAGCAAAGTTCTATTAATTTAAGACACTTTTTGTAAACAAAGCAACAACAATATTTTTTAACCATTGTAAAATGTTAGAACATTATGACAATATAACATGATAGCACACCTTGTAAATACCTCACATATGTATTTTATTTAGACAATCATTTTTAATTAATATATGTACATATATAGCGTCAAAATCCGAGATGAAAAACCGAATTCCTTAAAGATTCGTATACATAATCGTATTATCACAAATCAGGAACGTTGAAGCATATTGCGCAAAAGTGTTTTCTAGATCAATTTATTTCATATAAAAGATATTTATGAGGGATACCAATCCCGACCCCGAAAAACAAAACCAACGTGTTTTTTGCTCAGGTGAAGATATTGATATTTTATATATATTTATTTAATAAAATTGTTATTCCGTCATTGAAAACGAAAGAAAAAAATTCAACTTTGTGAAAGTGAAATGTCACTACAACATGTTCCAATGTAATGCAATCATGGACCATGTCATTGTTAAAAAAAAGTTTGTAGAACGACATGTTTTCGTTTTTAAACGACAAGTTTTCGTATTTAAACGATTTTAAAATCAATCCTCTGGAGTATACAATGGAGGAGTTTCAAAACGAATCCACTTGGAGTATGTATGAACTTTGAGTAGTTTTAAGACTCCGTTGTAAGTCAAAGCTAGGTTATACGGTGTAGCCCGAGGATATCGTAAGGTTAAATAGACCATGTTTTTTGAATACATTTGGGTTACCTTTGGACTAGTTCAAGTCTCTTATGGGCTATATTTTACATGCGTGTATGGACTAGTCGAATTATTTTCAGGGTATGAGTGTATAGAGACTTTCAGGCATTTACTTTCATGTGTAAATGCTACTGTGGCTCAAAGCTATAATGTAACAGATATACATTTTCAGTTCTCAATTAATTTTAAATTTAATTTTTTTATACTAAATCTAAGTTAAATTTAAGAACTTAAAATTAGTCAGAGTTGTTGCATAGTTTTAATAAAATTAATTAAAAAATGGTAACACTAGTAGAAAGAGCTCAAAGTGATAATGGAACACACCATTCCTTCACTTCCAATGTTATTTTTTGATTTTAAATTTAAAATGCCGCCCCGTAGAGTTGAAACTTCACCAGAGCTCAGGGAACTGATAAAAAAAATTGTGAAAAGACCCGTTAGAGAAATTGCAAAAACCGTGAATCGTGCACCTTCAACTATTTAATATTAATAAAAGATATACAAATTGCAATGAATTCTAAAATAAAATCAAATATAAAAATAAAATCTTCTTCCATAATGACGAGCAATGGTTAGTACGACAAATCAACGGAATCCTTATTTAATGTGTAGTTTATAGAATACGAGCACCTTACTCGTCCGTTTAACTTACATTTAAAACAAAAACAAAATTTGGAGAGAATTGGATACTCTCGATGTTTGTTTTTGTTCGAGCAAGAAATTAATCGATTTTTGAATTTTAAAATTGCTCGATTAATCGAATAAAGGTTTTAAATTGTTCGAATAATTCAAATAATTTTGCCCAAAGGGACAAAAATATCTCTAATTATTCATATGTACCTTTATTTGATTAATAAACAGAAAAAGAGAGGTGCCAGCCAGTTATGAAAAGCATTTTAAACCAATTTATTATTTCTGAAAATCGAGTGAAATTGAAATTGATGGAGATTCTCCGTTAAATTTTTTTTAAAGTCACCACATGTTTTCCTGATTTTAAGAGAAGTTGTGGTGAAGATAAGAATTCAATGTATACCATATAAAAAGAATTTATATTAATAAACTTTCAAACAGGATCATTTTTCAAATTCGTTTGATTCCAATTACACTCGTATGTATTCGATTTACAAAACATGGCTGATAACTTACATATACATTTTCTTTTGTAGTCCCCTTTTAATTTCCTTTATTATAAAACTCTACATTATAGGTTTGGTTAATTTGTTTTTTAACGTATTACTATTTCACATAGTTGAAGGTAGTGCACTAAATATTGATTTAAATCAGCAGTGCACTATCACTAAATAAAACTGCGCAAAAATTAGTTTGCACTCGTTTTTACCAGCTTTAGTGATGACTGCTATTTTTTAACTACCACTAAAAAAATTTTGTAATAGTGCAAATTTTTTCACATCACTAAACGCAGATTGAATGCAAAAATCTGCACTCAATTCAAATAGTGCAAAATTTGGACATGCAATCAAAAAAGCTGCATACAAATATTGTATCATTAAAATTTTAAAAATGTAACTTTGTATGTGCTTGGTTTTTGATTTCTTTTGAGGATATGCATAAGTAAAGAACATTAAGCAAAATGAAATTTTGTCAATAACGGTATAATTATTGGTTTTAATCGTGAATTTTAAAATTAGTGCAACAATTTAAATGGCACTCAAATGAGTGAAGGAAAAAAGTTTCAATAAGCTGATGATTGCTTTTTAAAATCAAACTATTGTTTTTTTGAGTGCAAAATTTTTTAACATCACTGTCACTCATGTTTAGTGAGGCTGCAAATTTTCAATTCATCACTCAACATAAACAAAATGATTGCAATGTTTTTGCACTTTCACTAAGTGTGAGTTGAAACTGCAAAATCAGTGCACTACTCCCATCTATGCTATTTCACAACAAAAATACGAATGAAAATAAATGCAAAAGTTAACAGCATGTAATTTAGTTTTAAGGTTTTTAACTAGTAAGAAATCCAAACAAAATATTTTTACATTAAAAATTAATTAATCGATTCATTTTAATCGATTAATTGACATTAATTGTTCGAGTTATTCGTTATTTGAAATTGGCTATTTTAATTATTCGATCAAATAATGGCGAAAAAATTCCTCGATTAATCGTTGTTCGATACTCTACTACCTACACAGTGTTAAAATCAAAATCAATTTTGATTCAACTGCATAATAACTTGGGGATTTCCCTAGCTATTGCTTTAAAATTGTCTTTAGTTGTTCATCTATGGCCCGGTTTCACAACTTACCGATAGCTAAAGGTAGGATTTTATCGGCCGTATAAAAAGAGTTCCATTATTACAACTTTACTTAAACCTTCCAGGTAAGATAAACCTTAATTTACTTTATCGCTCACTTTAGGTTAAAGTAAAGTTTTAATAATAGAACACTTTTTATTAGGCCGGTTAAAGTCTACTTTAAGCTATCGGTAAGTTGTGAAAACGGGCCTAATGTTTTACATACACTTTTAAGTTAGTTTTCACATTAACATGGAATTCTATATACATTTTTAAACATAATTTTAACGTACAAAGTTCTTATATATGAATTAAAAAAAGCTTACGTTTTGAACTTTAAAAAGAAAACCAGAAATTTTAGAACATTTAGGAAAAGGTATAACTAATTTAGCGAATAAATTTGTTTTTTTTTTTAATGTTCCAACAATACGTTTATTTGACTTGGAAAAAGAAAAATTTGCGGTCTTCCGAATACCCAAAAAATGGAAAATGCATGCACCGATGGTTTTTGAAAATGAGATACAAAAAGATCACAGTTAGCGGACACGGCAAATATCTGGAGGATTTTAAGAGAGCGGGGCGTTTTTATCGCATAACTTTAAGTTTGTTTTTTTTTTTAAATCAATAGTTTTTTAAATCCAATGAGCAATAAATAAAAAATCTTTAACATTAGAAACTTTTATTTTTATGGAAAAAACGTTTTTGAAAGGAAATTAGATGCCATTCGCAAATATGAACAATCTTGCAAAAGTGAACTGGCTTTGTTTTAATAAGTTCATATTATCGCGAGTGCACTGTATACATATGTATTTTTGAACCACTGTAATTAAATTAAATTAATTAGAAAAAATTACAAGTTTCAATTTTTACAAATTTAGTAATCAATATTACATTACCATTCTGGTGATAGGTGCAAAACCACAATTGTTTGCTTGATTGTACGATTTTGGTGACTAAAATAAATTTTTAGTTTTTTCTCTGTGTACTTAATATTTTTTGTAATATTCCAATATAAATCCATAAATTCGTTTATGTATAAAATATATAAGTTAATTTTATTTAACTTTGTAATCTATACTAATATCATCAAGCTGAAAAGTTTATATGTTTCTATGTTTGTAAGAGGTAATCTCCGGAACTGCCGGTCCAATTTTAAAAAATGAAATGCGAGCTCATAACAAACATAGGCTATAAAAGGTTTCACTAAAGTCCTTACGATAGGATCTAGGGGAGCTAATCCTCCTATACTCAGAAAGTATTAATTATCGTTTCAGAAGAGATATTTTCAAGCAATTGTTTCCGTATTCAAAATAAAAGCAAAGCCATTTTAACGTGAGTACGTTGTTCAACCTCTATTCCGACTTCAGTCTATCTGTCCGCTCGACCGTCTCCTGACCGAATGCGAAAGTGACTTTTGCGTTTTCTAAGCTTTATCGGCTAAATAGCTGAAACAATTTTGATGAAATATAGGCTTTTTAATTTTTTAACTAGGATAATAGGGAGAATTACTGCCTCTTCAAAAATATCTAACCAATTTTGATGAAATTTTGATCATACGATATTTCAGCGTAAATAAAACACACAGGGTTTATATTTTTTCAAAGCTAGGAATATGAAGCGACAGATGGGCAAGATCCTTCCAAAAAATATGTGTACTGATTTTTATTTTTACTTTTATAGTTAGTCAAACTTTAACTCTGGGCGGGAATCGATGCGATCATGGTTAGTATTAAGTGAATTATACAACTTTTGTTTGAAAACCTCCTTTGAAGACGTGTTTTAAAAAAATATATATAAAAAACATTTCTTTTTTAATTAAAAAAAAAAAAAAAAAAAAAAAAAAAACAAAATACCGAAATGTCCCTGGATTGCGGGATTTTATTTTTTAAAGTCCCGAATCGCGCGCTTTGCGAAAACAAGCCCCGTTTGGCATCTCTTATATTTATTTATAAAATTTTTTTAAAACTTACCGCCAGGAGAACTGCTCATGCCACAATGAAAACATTGCATTGAATTGAGTATAACAACCGATAACAGTAGCCATATTGATAAGCTGAAAAGAATAAATAATTTATTGTAATGAAAAATGCACAGTAAATAAAAGTGTAAAGAATTTTAAAAAATTTAAAAATCATCTAAATTCAAACAGAAAAAAGTCCATACTAGTCCATATGATCTTATTTTGCATTTGTTTTAAGAAATTCACCATTATTAAGAAATAAAATCATTTCTATATTATAGAACTTATCTAGAATTTAGAATTTTTTCTCATGTCACTCAATAAATTAGTGCAATTATGGAATTCCTAATTTTAATTTTAATTCCAATCATGTTGAAGTGAGCGGTCTTTAATATAATTTGAAAGTGTAAAGTTGTAAATATTTGAAAGAGATTTAAATTTTAATGCTTTTTTTCTACATTTTTTTTTTGAAAGAGATGTAATAGGGCTTTTTGTAAAAAAATTTTGTTAAAATTTATTATAACTTCAACCACGTTCAATTTGACGTTTATGAATTGCCAACGCTTCAAAAATTTGCAATGATTTTTTTAAACTTGGTATAAGGTTGTTAAGATTTAATCTTTTGTTGTAAAACTTTTTCCTTGTGTTTGTTGCAATAAAAAGTTGAATTTTTGCAATTAAAAAACCAAAATCTGAACTCAATATCCTCATTCTTTGTATTTGCTTCAATCTAACTTGATACAAGAAAGGAATTTGTTTCAAAGGTGCTACCGTTCGATTTAATACAAAAAGTTATTGAATAAATTCAAACACTTTTTGGACAAAGGACATAAATGTACATTTTTAATTCAAAAATAACTGGATGCAAAAGGTACATTCTAATATTTTTTTATTTTGTTTCTTTCGTTTTTATTTTCTTCAATCAGAATTAACAATTTCTGCACAGACTTAAAAATATTTAAACGGAAGTTAGTCATTTACTTTTAGTCGTGAAATAGCAGGTACAAATTTAATAAACCTTTAGGCATTTATAATCAATTAGTAAGAGATAAACAAAAAATCTACAGGATTTTCATATAACATAGTAAAATAATTTTCTCTCTAATAAAATTATAGGATATTTTCCTACCTGTAACTAAGTTACACAGAAAGTATACAACAGAAAAGGAAACAGTAACTGTGTTTTTGAAATTGCACCACCCTGTGGCTTTGTTAGCAATTAACATTGGAAATAGCATTAGTTTCTGATATTTATTGTTAAATATATTTTTTTATATAAGATACACAAACAAATTGTACAAAGGTAGGTAGCAAATACAGTAAAACATCGGTTATATCGTACACCTATTTTAGTATTCTATGTCTTATGCTATGCTCACACTTGGGGTTTTAAATGCGTTTTAGCATCTCTAACGTAAACGGCTTTGATTAACTGTTATGCAGTTTTCAAAACACAAGTGATTAACATGTTGTAAAATTTATATGAAAAATATATACAATATGGTTTTAACACATTTTCTTTAAAGGAACAGCAGGTTCTACTGTATAATATATTAAGTGTGTGGTTATGTTTCAGTGATGCCAGACGGATTTTTCATAAATCCCTACGTCTATGAAGAAGAATCCTTTTTCCCCTGCACCCACTTTTTCCCTAATTAATTTTTGCCTACACTACTTTGTGCATTTGTACATTTTTATTTCAGGAACATAAGTTTAGTACGTTCATTTAAGAATAATACAAAAATAACATAAAATCCAACAAAAATTATAAATAAAGTAAGATAAGAAAACCATAACAGTAACATAAAATCAACATAAATTCTGGACAAAAATACTTCAACATGTAGTTTAGACAATATTTGCTTTTCAACAGCAGCTACATATGTATGTAAAATTGAACCAGATTTTATTTAACAAATACTGGTTTTTGGAAATGTTTTGAACAATTCTTCACATTCACTGCTTATATAAACATCATCCTTATGGGACAATCACTCTTTAGGCATTCTTTTTTAATAAAATTATAACCAGTGGGGAATATCAATTATTTTATTTCCCGTTTTCCCGGGATTTTTCTTGCGGGATCCCGGGAAATAAAAATTCCTCATAATTTCAGAAAATAGCTATTTATACTTTTAAATTTAGTTTTCTATTCTCTAAAAATTAGCATCTGTGGATGGGTTGTGGATTAGATCAATTACAAGAAGTGAGTACATGTATTTAAATCAATGTCTCCTGATGCAATAAATCTACTAAAAGCATAATGGGCAGTGCAACAGTTGATAATTATAACATTTAGTGAAGTGAAGAGTTAATAAAGTACATTAATTCAAAATAAGATGCAGGCAGTAAAGTTTCATTGTCCATGATCAAGTCTTAAAATAGGAGATACCTAAACACATCGCTCCTTTATTGCAACATAGTAATATCTACAAAAACAAACGATCTTGGCAAAATGCGATTCAAGTTTTCAAAATGTACCTACTTAAAGATATATTTTGCTATAACTTGAGTTCAGTTTGATATATGACTATGATCCCTGCGGGAAATTTTTGTCAGTTGGTCCAACAGACTGGTCCTGGGATTTTTGAAAACAGAACAAGTACAAAAAGAAAGGACTAATGACCAGTGAATGATGAACCAATCCCTTAACTGGTTTATGAAGAACAAAAAGGTAGAAAAAGTAATGAATTAGAGTACAGTCTTCACCGGTGCTGTGACACATTTTTTGGTACATTCTAAAATTTGGTTCTTGAATATGACTCTAGGACTTTTTTTATTGAAATAATACTACATTGTATTGAAATAATACTACATTTTAGTAACTGACACTAAGCACGTTCATTGAGAATAGATCTGTGACTGGTCAAATGGTGTCAATTGTTCCCTCCAATGACAAAGTGATAGGTCTTATTCATACAAAGTGTTAGAACTAGAACCGGTCCCTACCACCAAAGACCTATCACGGGACTACTTTGGTGTCAGTTCGCTTCCCTCTAGGGATGCAATGAAGGAGCGATATGTTTATTAGGTGATAAACATAAATTTTTAATTTCAATTTGTGTTGGTTTATATACCCGTGAAGTGCGGGGAAACCGAAATAAAATAACATTTTGGAAACTCGTGTAAGATACTACAACATACAACTTGAAAAAGACATTGTCCTAAAGATTACAAATGGACTTATTGAAATGAAAAGGTTTGTAAGAAGCAGTCCGGTTGATGCTATTTTTGCATCAACCTTCACATACATATGACTGGTATAGACGTTGCTTACAAAAAAGAAAAAATTGCTTCTGATTGTGAATCCGAAGCATGCTACAACGGTGCACTTTTAACTATTTGTCCAACCTCGGTAAAAAATGAACGAAATTTTTCGGAAACATGATAATTAGTAAATAAAATCAGGAATATACTTTTTGACGACTTACTAAGCGCTTTGAGTGTGTCAGAAAGTTATTTCCTAAGCCGATAAAAAAAATTTATATATTTCTTTAAAGTATTTTTTCTATTTTATTAATTAACTTTTTGATCTCATATCTTGAGTATCTTAATTTTAATTTTGTTTTTATTATTGTTTTAAGAATTAAATTGTTATGTTTATGTTATCTTTTTATATTGTATCCAGAGCATAATAATACTGAATAAAAGCATAATAATAGGGAATAAAGGCGTGAGGTGATAATAATTCAAGTTCCTATCAATTCAATTAATTAATTTTTAAGTATTGAACCATTTCTTTTACTTTCTTTGTAAAAAAGTTCCCTTACGTTTTTTTATAAAAGTTTTTTTCATTAATTAATAACAATATTTACTTTGTGTCATTTATATGGAGCGGGATCCCGGGATCCCGGGATCCCGGGAAATTTATCGAAAAAGTCCGGGAAAAAAAAACTCTAAAGATGAGATAAACCCACTGTTTATTGTTGATGTGTTTTGTTTAAACTTTGATATTATTACAAGTAGAACTGTTGCTATAAGTCTTATACGCTTAAAAGTTTTATTTGGTTTAATATCTTTAGTTTTTCTAAAATCTTTATGGATGAAGTTTCCTGATGATCTGGCCTAGCTTATCCCATCAACAATAAATTTCAAGTGTTTTTTATCAATAATAAAAACTGGGAATTAAGCACGAATAACAAAATCTTTTGAAATTATAACCAACAATAAAAAAATCACCAGATTTTTTAATTTATAATGATACACTTAAACAATTATATGTTTATTATGTAATTTTAAGTTTATAATTGGAAATTTTTAGAAAAAACCTGCAAATAAATAAAAATCCCTACAATTCAACAGACGCCCACTGGGGCCAAAAGCCCTTTTTTCGAGGATTAATTCATAGATCCTCAGCTACAAAAGTGCGGCGCACTTAATTTGGTAACTCTTAGATCAAACTTCATGTTCCAACAAAACTTTGGAGGTATAAAGGGAGAAGACGAGTACCCCCATACAAAAAATTAGTTTTTTTCTTATATCTGAAGAATTACAATAGTGAAGCATACTAAATTTGATGTGCGTAACTCTTAGAACAAACTTCATGTTCCAACAAAACTTTGGATGTATAAGAGGGATGAGACGGGTACCCCCCATACAAAAACAATTTGTTTTTTCTTATATCTGAAGAATTACAATATTAGCGCATACTAAATTTGATGTGCGTAACTCTTAGAACAAACTTCATGTTCCAACAAAACTTTGGATGTATAAGAGGGAGGAGACGGGTACCCCCCATACCAATAAATTAGTTTTTTACTTATATCTAAAAAATTACAATAGTAAAAAGCATACTCAATTTGATGTGCGTAACTCTTAGAATAAACTTCATGTTCCAACAAAACTTTGGAGGTATAAGTCGGAGGAGACGGGTACCCCCATATAAAAAAAGTAGTTATTCAGCCGAAAAATAAGTACAGCCGTATTCATAACAAAAAGTTTGCCACAGTTTGTACACTACGTACAACGAGCTGCTAACTAGAATGCCGATTAAAGCTAGCAGCTTGTTAGCACAGAGTTAATTCATAACGAACTTTTCTCCATCTGCTAACTTTTAATAAATCAACTCTGAATTTTAATGATGCCACATTATATTTCTCAAAAATGCAACACGTTGTGCAATAATCATCGCTGGTTTTGTAATTTTTTTTGTCTTTTTCTCCACATTGAACAATTTTAAAAATTTTTCAAAACTAAAATTATTATAAAAAAAGGTTAAATTAAAAAAAAAAAACAGAAATTTATAAAAATTGTTTAACATTAAACAGCTGCTTTTCAAAAGTTGGCAAGCGTTAACAAGAGTTTAGCATATCGTTAGCAGAAGCTTAGTAAGTACATTATGAATAAACTTTGTGATAACTTCATGCCAAATATTCATTATGAATACGGCTGGTAGTGTTTATTTTTCTCCAACATTACTTGCTTACTTACTAGGTAAGTAAAGTTCTTGCTGGGGTATTATTGAAAACTTGGGAGTTGCACTCCGAATAACCAGTGCGTTTCTTCAGTTCTTCTTTTAAATAGATAATTTTTTCATCTATTATTTAACAATTGCCATTTTTCAAAATATCAAACAAGCTTTTACGACTGAAAAAACAACGCTCGAGCTTGTTCCTGCAAAATTAAACAAAATTGCATTGAAATATACAAAACAACATTTAAAATACTCATGTGTGACTCACGCGTAAGAAATCACAACATTTGCACATCTCTAATAAAAACACATAAAACAATGGCAACAACAACAGCAATAAAAATTTTAGCAGAAGTCGTAAAGCGTTTTTTTTTTGGTAAACTCAACGCGTGTTGCTACTAATTCGTACATAACTTCTAAGGCGCACCGATCGCACCCTAATTTTTCTAAAACAACGCTGAATTGTTCAACCTTTAAAATAAAGTTCAAATCTCTACTTAATTAAGGCTAATTAATTATTTTATGTCCGCTTAAATTGAGAAAATTAATTTTTTTTTTTTGCATTTCCCATATAAACTTAAATTTAAAGTAAAAAACCTTTTTAAGAAACAAGCTTTTATTTAAATGCGCTAAAAAGAAAAAAAATCAGTTTTTGCTTTAAAACTTTTACTATCAACTTATAAGGTCCATTACGCAATTTATATGATATTAAAGCTTAAATTTTTCAAATAATTCCCTGCAAAATGAAAAATCCCTGCACTTGGCATCACTGGTTTGTTTACACTTTTAATATATGCACTGCAAACATTGCAAACGTACTGACAAATACATATCTACTACTACATACAAACATATTTGCTTTTAATGCCGCAGTTCTAATTAGTTGAACAAAAATAGCCAATGTAAATACAAAAGCAAAAAAGTAAACAAATCAAATTTGTTAAAATGGATATCAGCTGCCAAACGTGCTGTAACCTAGCATTTACACATGCCACTGCCATTTCGAAAAACTCAATACACTCACACTTTTTTACTTATACACTCACATTTTTCGCAATGGCAGCTCCAGTGGCAGCAAAAATTGCATGCGAGTGGAAATTTGGCACTTGCATGCCATTAAATGACAAAACGATGAACAATGTTACCCTGTTAAAAATTTAATGTAAATTTACTGGATTATTGTCGAACTGTAATTAAAGTTTTAACTTGATAAATGTATTATTATGATTAATTTTTTGAAACGCGCATTAATAAAAGCAAGTTTGTTAATTATAGAGCATAAATATTGTTAAAATAATGCTTATATAAATAAATGTAAGCCATTTCCCCAAAAATGTGCTTATATGATTAACTCGGTAACTCTATTTGGTTTCTTGATACTTTTTTTTAATTTGAGAAGTCAACAAATTATATCAAGTTGACGCTTCAAAGACATTTTGAAAATGAACTCGCAGTGGCATGTGTAAACACAAAAGCTAATGGCATGAGATTCGACTATTTCGAACAAATTTTCTTTGATAATATGTATACAGTAATGGCATGCCACTACTTGCATGTGTAAAGGCAGGGTAAGACAGATTCGATATGGAACTTTTGTTTAACTGTAATTGTATGAAAAACAAATATAAAATAAATGAAATTAATAAGAACTTTTTACTAGGTACTAATTTTTGTTTTAAGTGCATATGCCTGCAAAGGAATTGGACTATAATAAAATAAATACTGTAGTAGATATAACTAAGAACATTATTGATGCAAAGAATGATTTGACATGGAATAAAGAAACATTTCATATTACCACAGTACATTGTTTTTTTCTCATAGGTTTTTATTAAAACTTCATATATTATCTGAACTAATAATAACATTATGTGACAGTTTTTTGACCAAATGAATCAGACACCGAATCTTTATGTAAAATTGCCCGCTTAATTCGAATATGAAGTCAGAATGCTCAAAAGTAGAACAGTAGAACAGATATTCCAAAATAACCGTTATTTGTGTTTTTAAAAAGATGATGTGACTTAAATGCAAACATCTTCAAAATTTTCAACGGATAATGGATTATGTATTTCTTTTTTTTTTTTTTGTGAAAGATAATAAAATTACTAAAATAACAATAGTGAAGATTGGTCAAAAATAACAGAGTTGCAGGGGACAAAAGTTCAAACTTTATTGAAAATTTTATGATTTTTTGCAATTTTGCTCTTTTCAAGTCATTTTTTTTTATACCAAACAATTAAAATTGTTTTATTGCATGGGACATTAGTTAGTGTCTAGATTGGTGCAAAAATGATAAAGCTACAGAAGATTTAGGGAATTAACCAACATAGTAATTAACAGTTTTAGGCTTTTTTTAATAGTTTTGTTACTAAACATTTCGCTATGTGTATTTACTTGGTGTGTTTTTTTTTTTTTTTTATTTGGTAAAAATTGAAAAGTGGGATATTTCAAATAATCTTCTGTAGCTTTGTAATTTTTTTACCTTTTAGGATCCTGGACACAAAATGTGCGTATTGAAATAAACTAACGTCGTAACTGATAAAACTTAAAAATTTTTATTGTTTTGTTTTAAAACAATAAGTTGAAAAGAGCAGAATTGCAAAAAAAAATGAAACTTAGTAATTTCTTGACCAATTTTTACGAGCGACCTGTGTAGAGTTGCCAGATACTAAAAGTCAAGAAACTTGACAGTAGAAAAAATTCAACTGGATTTTGAAAAAGTAACTTGACAATTTGATAAAGCACTTAACTATAAGAAAAAATAAAATTTTACTTCAGATTTTATTTAGCAATAAAAAAAAATTTAAAAAGCAAGGAAACGTAATACTTACAATTCAGTCATATCATATTACAAAATTATAATTAGGTCGAATTCACTACAAGTGGCAGCGAGTAATATTTTATTTATAAATAGTTGATATGAATAAAAATCAATGGAGATTTTCAGTTAAATTTTTCTTTAAATTACCATCGTTTTCTTATTTTAAGGTATATTCTAATAAAGATAAGCTGTACTCATAGTATAAATTATATAACACAAAATTGTTTAATGAACTTTAAACACTGGATCGTTTTTAAAGTTTGTTCGATTTTGATTTCACTCGAATTCGATTTCCCGAACATGGCTGATAACTTTTTGTTTAGCCACATATATACTTTTTTTATTGTTATTTGAAGAATTATATAACTCTATTACTTTAGTTGTAAGCAAAAATGTTTGAAACATTTTGCAACTTTCATCAAAATTTAGTCTTAATAAAATTGTAGCCTTTATTCGG
Organism: Pollenia griseotomentosa; assembly: GCA_963931875.1. NCBI lineage: Eukaryota > Metazoa > Arthropoda > Insecta > Diptera > Polleniidae > Pollenia > Pollenia griseotomentosa. The sequence goes on from OZ007563.1 coordinate 148,133,298, forward strand.
TCATATGAATGGATTCTTTGAGTAAAGATTATTAGAAATACCTTAAGTCCTTGCACAAGTAGTATTGCTAGTTGTCATGAATAACAAACGAGATCAATTTATATAAGTTTGTTACCATATTTTTATCGCATTTTTAAAAAACTGGATCTCTCTCTATGTCATTATCGGCAAATTAGAAATTTTTTCCTTACAATTTTTCTTAGTATTTAGTAATTAGTAAAAAAAGTAATTTTTTAAAATCAAATAAAGTTTTTTAACTGGACAAATTGCATTTTAGCTGGAACCTGGACAACACCGTCTGGCAACCCTAGACCTGTGGTTGTTTTAGTAATTTCATTATCTTTGAAATAAAAATAAAGGAATATTTTGAATATTTTGGAAGATACTTTTATTAAAGTAACATCATCTTTTTAAAAACCGCCAATAACGGTTATTTGAAACTGTTCTACCTTTGACCATTCTGACTTCACATTCGGATTCAGTGGACAATTTTACATAAAGATTAGGTGTCAGATTTGTTTGGTCACGACTTTGTTATAGCTGCTGTTACATGTTTTCATAGCTTTATTTTTAATAATAATAATATCGATATTGATATTTTTCCTATCAATATTAAGACTATCGATAGTACTATCGATAGTTTCCCAGCACTAGCTTCACTTGTTATCCATAAAATGGCTTATAAAAAAAATTGGTTATAGTCCAAATTTGCTAATTATAGTCCACAAAAGTTGTGCAACTATAGGAGTGGACTACAAGCGAACTAATCATACTACTAATTTTTGTTAAGATCGGTCTATAATTTTCAATAAGGCACATATAAAGCCCATTCACGCAAAAAAATTTAAAATTTATGACACAGTGTAATTTAGCATATCTTAATCTAATTCTTAAGGTTTGCGATCTGCCAATACTGGGCGAACGTTCTCCTAATCACGGTTCCCGTTCACAACGGTGTTAATCGCTTTTCTGATCGGATTAGTGCTGCAGTATCTCTTATCACGGAAAGAAGTTTATTTTCTAAAGTAATCAATTTCGTTTCTTAAGCTATGATCCCACTATAGACTCAAATAGCACAATCTGTGACGATTTTTATCATTCTATATAGGCGCACATTTAATAAAATTGCACAATTTATTCTTGGGTGGTCCCATTAGAATTACATTGAAAGCAAAAACAAAGTCATAAATATTTTGTAATTTTGTTGTTGCTTTCTACAGAAGCATGCAATCCTTCCAAAGAAGAATGCCATCCTAACAAAAAACACCAGATTATTTTAAATAACCGTGGAAAAAATATTTCTTTTGTATTACATATAGACTTTTTATGTAATGAAAAAATTGTCTGTCTCCATACAGATTCATTATAGGGATGTTTGAAACTTATTATAAAGGATATACATGCATACATACATATGTATATTATCTCATAAGGTATACTATCATAAAAATAATGGCAGTCTAATGGAAACAAAAACCTAAGGACCTGTTTGGGAGTGCAAAATGGTAGGCTGCATACATACGTATATGGATTCGGTTTTTATAATTTTACAGCAGTTTTTTTATTTTTTCTTATGCAATAATTTTCAGTCTGATCACTAATTACCACAGATTACCCAGTTTTGAAGTTTAAAAATAGTAATGTGTTCTTATTAAAAGAATTAAATACTCTGCTAATTTTTTCTTGGGTGTGCTTATACATTATGTTGTTAAAGAAAATTATATATATGATGATACGTCGTTTTTAATTTTGTAAATATCTTGGTTATTTTTTAAGATAGAAGTTTGGAAGTTAAACCATCAACCCTATTTGACCCATTTTCGGGTTCTGAAAGTAGGACTTTTTTATTAGAAATCTCATAAATTCACTTTCAGCTATGCTCTGTTACAAAAAATCTATACAAATTCTGAATATAAACTATATAGTTCTGAAATCTAGAATACCTAAGCTATCAACCCTATTAGAGCATCATTTCGATTTTGACCCATTATCGCGTTCTGAAAGTAGAACTTTTTTTATAAGAAATCTCATAAATTCACTTTCATCTATGCTCTATTACAAAAAATTTATACAAGTTCAGAATATAAACTCTTTAGTTCTAAAATCTGGAATACCTAAGCTATCCACCCTATTAGTCCATAAAAAGCACCATTTCGGTTTTGACCCATTTTCGGGTTCTGAAAGTAGGACTTTTTTTAATTATAATTCATTTCCTCGCCAAGTTGTTTAAATTAAAAATATATCGAGGGTTATTATTCAAATAGTGCTATCTGCAAAATCAAAATTTGTACAGAAAAGCGAAAAAACTGCTTTTTTCGATAACTTTAAGAGTATTAACTAAACTTTATTTTACAATGTTATTAAAAAACAACGTGTAAATAAATTTGGTTTCTTAATTCCAGATATTCGCGCTTTTATGTCTGATAGAACTATTTACAAATTAAAATTTTTTCGACTTGAACGGGATTATTATTCGTGTTTTTCTATTACATATTTTTTTAATAAAAATCCGTTATTTTTTGCTGTTTTTATCTCGTCTACTAATTTTTATTATCAAGGATGAATTATTTAATTCATTCGCAGGATACATTAAAATAATTAATTACAATCCTAGGACATGGTCTGTGTTAAGAATAATGAATTCTGGAATTAAATATTATACAAGATATGTATTACTTTCTCGATTCCTGTTGATTACGTTTTCCCGCTGGGTAATTAAAGTTACACGAATTTGTATTAAAATAATTAGTAAAATTTAAAGAAACGCGTAATCATGTTGACAGAACTCGATATTAAGTTAAAATTTTACACTAACCTTTATTGAAAAGCAGCAAATAATTAACTTTTTTCGCATATTTTAAATTATCATAAAAACAATGATATTCTTGCGAAATAACAGTCTTCAATGCTGTGGAAATGCTTCCGTTTGCTCAGTTGAATAGGAAAAGTGGGCCAGATTATAAGGGATTTGCTTCTATTTATATGATCGATGCACAGTGTGGGAAATTTGGAAAAAAAAATGGAAATAATTCTATAATTTTCATAATTTACAATAGGTCTTGTATTTTGGAAATATAAGGCTCAACCCAGTTGAGTTGTTATTTCTTAATTTTTGTATTATGGTTTACAAATTTGCTATTTTGTGGTGAACAATAACATAACAAAAATTACAACTAATCACAACCAGTTGTCTTAATTACAATATAACTTCACTCGCATAATTTTACCATGAGTTCAAATTCAATTGGTTGTTTTAAAAATATTTATAATATCAATTTTAAATATTAATAAGCTCTAACACTGTAATTTTGTTTAATAAAGTAATTGCTTGGTATCGTATCGGCATAAAGGCGTATTATTACATCCCTACCTTCAACCACCTTTAAAGTTTTTGCTTATTTCTGGTATTAAAGTTGAATTTTCGAAATAAGCGTGTTCGGAGACCTAAAGTAGAACTTCATGACAAATCTTTTCACTTCATAGGTACATCCCTGTTTTAGAGATGATTTTTGCTTTTTTTCAATAAAATTGCAAAAAAGATCAATTTTTAGAAGAGTAAGAGGTTAATGTATACGAACAAACTGTGGCTTGTAATTGAAGTTGAGATTTTAGTAAGCTAATAGGGCCTAAATTTTTTCATTGTAAATTAAAAACACATTTAATTACATTTTTTTCCAACGTTTCGTCAATTTCTTGTTGACTTCTTCAGGGGAATATTTTTAAATTGTGTATATATTACATTAAATAAAATTTAAGTTAACTAAATAATTTTTAATTATTAAATCTGCAATCGACATTATTTTAATTTTAATTTGTGTAATGTAAACTTGGTCGTTAATAAATTATCCTATGAATAAATCTTCTGAAGACACTTTATACCAAAAACCTAAGTATCACACGTTTACCTACGTTTTTTTTTACTACACAAGGGTGCAACTTTAAATAGGCCGTAAGATGAGTTTCAGATGTAAACGTTTAAAACGCCGATACACGTACAGTGCAACTTCGATACTCTGGACATGCGCCAGTCCGGTCATTCCAATAATTCGGGCGCTTCTACATTTCGGACAATTTAAAATTTTTACCTCTACAATCCGGACAACTTTTTTTATGAAAGAACAAAAATCAAATGCCGTTGCATAACCGTTTTTACCTCGTATGTTTTGTTATTCATATGTTGATTCACATTTTGCACTGTCATAACTTCAGTTTCGGTTCGTCCCTTCGCAAGCGTGTTTGTCTTATTTCGTCCAAAGTGCCACGTTTTTAAATTATTAACGAAAACGTAAACTCTAACTTTAACGGAAAAGTTATATTTTACAAATTGTTGATGAGGGAAAAACTACTATTCAGGTTGTCGAAAATTGCGACATTAATAAAAGTTTATTTCGAATACCTATATTGAACCCGGTAACAGTTGAACCACCATTTAAGTAATACACAACTCCTTTTAAGGAAATAGAAAAGTTAGGACTAAAGCAGAAAAGATGACAGGGTAGGACGATTTTTTAGCGAGATCAGGCTGGTTAGATAAATTTAAATTAAGGCATGGTATTTGTTACTTAAAGTTTGGAAAAGAGTAAATTCATATTTTATTCACTTCTACAGTCCGGACAACTCGATAATCCGAACGAGCCTAAAACTTTATTTGTCCGGATTGTCAAAGTTGCACTGTATGTATATCTTTTTTTAGTCCCGTCTACAACAATCAGTTGGCAGTAAATTGTTATTTTTTGTGTGTAGGACAGTGTTATTTCTAATAAAATGCTCAAAAAAATTCCAAGAAAAAAATAAAACACTAAAATAAATAGTAACAAAATTGAATAATTAATTAGTTTTTTTTTTTTTTTTTTTTTTGTTTAACGTACATAGGTACTAATATCGTATTTAAATAAAAAAAATATCTTTTTTGGCAAACAAAGACACAGACTAACAAAATAAATTTTTTTCTCAGAATTCCTTTTTTATTTTTAGTTATTTTATTTGTTATTAATTTTGATTTTACTACTATTTTTAATTTGTTTTGCTTCAGAATCGTAAAAACAAATACTCGAAGATAAACGTCACACAAACCAACAAATTTTATTTTTATGCAAAAAGGCACTTAAGAAGCTTTTAAGGTGACAGATAAACAAATGACTGACAGTCAGATATCAACTATCAATTAACTTCATTTGAAAGGTAGAAGCAAAAAGATAAACAATATAAAACGAGAAGAAATAAAACTGAGGTCAAACCAAAAGTAAAATGTACGCACAAAATGTGTTAAAATAAAAATAAATTAAAAAAAAAAAAAAAACAAAACAAAAACAACATCATCGACCAACTTCACTATCGTTTGTAAGATTTAGTAAAGTATTCTTGGAAAAGCAGAAAACGATTTTGAAAACGAAAATATTTAGGCGTGTGTATGAATGTAATGGGTTTTTCAACAAGAACTTTGTTTTTTAATTGAGCAACAACAACAACATGATAGTTTTTACATTAAGTTTTTTGATGTTTTCGTAGTAGATGAATTAGCAATTGGTATGTACCTACAATGAGTTTAATTTCGCTCGAAAATCGAAATAAAATAATTAAAAACCACTATGAAAATGGTGGTTTTGTTAAAGTTTTATTTCGTAAACTTCGTGACATTATCAATTTATTGCAACCAAAATTGTCCGATTACATAATTTCACGAACATCAGCTGTTAAGTGGCCAGCCAGATCGTGTGATTAAAACCACTGGATTATTTTTTGTGGGGCTATGTTAAGGACAGAATCTAAACGGACCCAATCGAATCGACCGAAGCCTTAAAACTCAAAATCCATGATGTGATTAACGAAATAGACCCGCCATTTTGCCAAAAAATGATTAAAAACTTTGATGAAAGAATCATTCATTTCATTCATAATTGCCGAACTTTTCCCTTTGTAATCCAATAAAAATTTGACTCATCTTCATCTATATTTTTTATTTTATTTAGAAATCAAAGTTCTTGTTGAAAAGCCCGATATTTGTTCATTTACGTAGCCAAACTTTGGGTTCACTAACTAAAAGTGTTGATGATTGAGCGGTTTTCTTTAAAAATTTCAAAATAAAAATGTAATCCAAATCAATTAAATACAAATGTTAAAGCTTTTTTTTACCTTTTAGCAATCAGTAATGTTAGATATCTTCACCTTAAATGCAAACGGACGTAACTAACACGAAAATTTGAGATTGTGTTTTTGATTGATTTTTTCGTTTTATTAAACTACATACTTACATGTTCACGCAAATTTTTAAACCCCTGCGATCAAAAACGGCGACCTAACCAAATAAATTAAAACGCCAAGAACACCTTGTTTGCGTCTCCTGTAAAAAAATAACAATGTAGTTGCGTCCGTTCACATTTAATGTGATGATATATATTTTATAAATAAACATTGGGCCATTGGGCACAATTGCATTTCCCTCACGGAACTCATTCAAAAGAATTTCAGTCTGTCATATTTTTTTAAAAATCATAAATTTTAATATAAAAAACTAATAAAATATCTAACAAGTTTTTAATATAAAACAAAAATGATTGATTTTTCATAAAAACTTTCAAATTTCGTGTAAATAGTGGTATTTTCTTATCAAAAAGTAATTTCAATTTTTGGGAATACAAAATTTTAATTTCAAAAGATTTTGTTATTCGTGCTTAATTCCCAGTTTTTATTATTGATAATGTTAGTAAAAGATTCTGTATAAAAATAATTATCTCTACTTTGTATTCGGTTGACAACACTTGCAAAACTGATACACTGTTTTTTTTATTTTCTTCTTCTCTTTATACTTAATACTAAAATAAAATGTTATTGGTTATTCTTAAGCTGTGCAGAGCACATGAATATTAATCCGGTTGTTTTACTTTAATTTGGTATTCGCCCCAACAATGGTTATGGGCCCAGCTCGATTAAATTAAAAAGGAACAAAGAAGTTATTTTAAAAAGTAAAATAGTTAAAAATAAAATCTATTAATTATGAGTTCCGGGCTATATCAAATTGACAAGCTCGATGACAGCAATTATGATGGCTGGAAAGTTTTAATGAAATCTGTATTAGTACACAGTGGCTTGTGGAGCTATGTCTCTGGAGAAATAGTTGAGCCATCTGAGGCTACTGCTCGTACCGCTTGGAAGAGTTCTGATGATAAAGCGCTAGCCACTTTGCTCTTGTGTATTAAACCAAGGCAGTTGCTGCATGTTAAAAATGCCAGAACGTCAAAAGTAGCATGGGAACAACTGGCTGCAGTGCATTCACCAACTGGACCAGCGCGTAAGGTTACAATTTTTAAATTGTTAGTCAATTTAAAAATGGATGAAGAAGATTCCATGCCGGAGCATCTAAATAAGTTTTTCGATTTGTTTGAAAAACTTGCTGAGCTGGAAATAAAATTGCAAGATGAGTTACTTGCTATAATCATACTTTCCAGCTTGCCTAAAAGTTATGAGAACTTTATAGTTGCCATCGAATCTCGAGATAGTTTACCAAACACAACTGTACTTAAAACCAAATTATTGGAAGAAGAAAAAAGACGAAAATGTGATATTGTAAGAGCAGATACCAACGAAGTTGCATTTTTTGCAAGTAAGTCTCGCAATCAGATGCAACAACAAAATCAACACTCACAAGTGCAAAAACAAAATCAAAAGTTTAAAGGTAAATGCTATAAATGTCATAAGAGAGGGCATTTCGCATCGTCTTGTAAAATAAACAACTCAAATAAACCGAATATTAATTGTGCTATGCTCAATGTCTCCCAACAGCAACATAAGCTTGATAAGTCAATGTGGATATTAGATAGCGGGTCGACGTGTCACATGAGTTGTGACAAAGAGTTATTCACTCAAACCGCCGAACACCACGAAAAAATCGAATTAGCAGGAGACGAATGCATATACTCTGAGGGGATTGGCACTGAAGGCGCTTGTAAATTTAAAGTATGTAGCCACCGACAAAATGGTTGCAGATATTTTTACCAAAAATTTAAAGAGAGTAAAACATAATGAATTTACTTTGAAATTAGGATTAAAATGAAAAAAATTGAATTGAATTTAAAAAAAACAAGTTAGAGTGCTATATTCGGCTGTGCCGAATCTTTGATACCCTCCACCGACAGTTCGAATGTTTAAGGAGTAATATCTGTATGATGTCTTTTTATTATCATTATCTTAAACTGTGACGATTTGTTATTAATTATGGTTTTAGGAGACTAAACTGTTTTCCGGGAGTAGGGCATATATGGGGCCTAGGGTAAATTATGTACCGATCTTCACGAAATTTCACAGTATCATTTATAGTCCTATAAAATTGTGACGAGCCAAAATTTGTTATGATTGCATTATTTTTTACGGTTTTAGGCGTACTTAACTGTTTTCCGGGAGTAGTGTTTATATGGGGCCTAGGGTAAATTATGGACCGACCTTCGCGAAATTTTACAGTGTAATTTCTAATCGAATAAAACGGACTTGTGCAAAATCTTATGTCATTCCGTGCATTTTTGCATCATTTATGTTAGTTTTTGTAACAAAATTATCAAGTTTTTGAAGGTGGTGGTTCCACATTTTGATTCATAGCTCTGGTCCTACTGAACCGATTTTGCTGAAATTCAATCCCAAACTGCTTAGGATAACTACAAGCAATTTGACACCTAGTTTGTTTATTTCTTTTGAGTTTTTCGAAAGTGAGCGTGTTTTCAACAGACGGACAGACGGACAGACGGACAGACGGACAGAAGGACAGACGGACAGACGGACAGACGGACAGACAGACGGACATGGCTAAATCGACTTAGAATTACTCAAGCAGCCAGAATATATATACTTTATGGGGTCTGAGATGAATAATAAAAAAGTTTCACACGGAATGACAAACTTAGTATACCCTCTTCACAACTAATTGTGGTGGAGGGTATAAAAAAAAATTTTTTTTATGTTAAGAATATAAAGATTATCTATCGAATTACTAATTTAAATTTGAATTAAATATGTATATATATAAATATATTTTTATACCCTCCACCACAATTAGTTGTGAAGAGGGTATACTAAGTTTGTCATTCCGTGTGAAACTTTTTTATTATTCATCTCAGACCCCATAAAGTATATATATTCTGGCTGCTTGAGTAATTCTAAGTCGATTTAGCCATGTCCGTCTGTCTGTCCGTCTGTCCGTCTGTCCTTCTGTCCGTCTGTCCGTCTGTCCGTCTGTCCGTCTGTTGAAAACACGCTCACTTTCGAAAAACTCAAAAGAAATAAACAAACTAGGTGTCAAATTGCTTGTAGTTATCCTAAGCAGTTTGGGATTGAATTTCAGCAAAATCGGTTCAGTAGGACCAGAGCTATGAATCAAAATGTGGAACCACCACCTTCAAAAACTTGATAATTTTGTTACAAAAACTAACATAAATGATGCAAAAATGCACGGAATGACATAAGATTTTGCACAAGTCCGTTTTATTCTATTAGAAATTACACTGTAAAATTTCGCGAAGGTCGGTCCATAATTTACCCTAGGCCCCATATAAACACTACTCCCGGAAAACAGTTTAGTACGCCTAAAACCGTAAAAAATAATGCAATCATAACAAATTTTGGCTCGTCACAATTTTATAGGACTATAAATGATAATGTGAAATTTCGTGAAGATCGGTACATAATTTACCCTAGGCCCCATATATGCCCTACTCCCGGAAAACAGTTTAGTCTCCTAAAACCATAATTAATAACAAATCGTCACAGTTTAAGATAATAATAATAAAAAGACATCATACAGATATTACTCCTTAAACATTCGAACTGTCGGTGGAGGGTATCAAAGATTCGGCACAGCCGAATATAGCACTCTAACTTGTTTTTTCCCATATTGAACAATGTTGATCAGTTTTGAGGGCTGGATTGTTAGTAAAAGATTCTGTATAAAAATAATAATCTCTACTTTGTATTCGGTTGACAACACTTGCAAAACTGATACACTGTTTTTTTTATTTTCTTCTTCTCTTTATACTTAATACTAAAATAAAATGTTATTGGTTATTCTTAAGCTGTGCAGAGCACATGAATATTAATCCGGTTGTTTTACTTTAATTTGGTATTCGCCCCAACAGATAAAAACACTTGAAATTTATTGTTGATGGGATAAGCTATTCCTATGCGCATTTCACTGGTTGCTTAGGCCAGATCATCAGGATTTTCTTTAAAATATTTCTATAATATATTTTTTATCGCATGCGATATTTTAAAATTATGAATTTAACTTTTCGTGTTTATTTCCACACACGTTGTGATTTACAGAACACCACAATATCACACTAGTGATTTTAAAAGCACATGTGATGAAATCACGTGATTTTCAGAACAGGCCTGAATATCTCTTATACATATGTTAAAGTTTGCCAAATTGTTTAACTATTTCATACTTTAACTGTTTGTTTAATAAATGATAAACATTCTTCCATTGATGATACGTTTTTTTGTTTCAGAAAATTTCAAATCAAAATAACGTAACATACATACATAAATTAAAAACTAACAAAAAAATACAACATTTTTTTTTTCAAAAATAGATCGGTTATCGTATTTTAAGCATAAAATTGGGTTTTTTTTATTATCGTAAAGAAAACTAAATATTTTTAATTTGCTTCATCACTCATTATTTTTAATACAAACTTACAAACAGAATTCCCAAAAATTTAAATTTCTAGATGCCAAAAGTTGACTCAAAGTACTCCTTGATGTTTCTCGAACGGGCTTCAAAATATTTTTTTTTTAACTCAGAGGCCCAAAAAGACCATAAAAAACAATTTTATAGTATATTCCCATTAATAGTGAAACTTGGCATTAGAGTGTTAACTGAAATTACCCTGCTACCTTTAGGGCCCTGAACAGACGGTAAAACGCAACTGCAACGAAACCCTTTAGAAATCATTGTTTTGAAACTAGTCTCAATCGTTTTCCACACATCCTGCAACCTAAATTGTACCAAAATGTAATGAAATAATCACAATCATTTCTAATTTCTGTGAGAACAGATGAAACGCAAACACGAGTTTCCTGCACGCCGGTTTCAATTCAACTGATTTCCAATGCATTTCAAACCGGTTTCGAAATGGTCGCGTCATGTGTGGTCCCTCAAAGGAGTCTATGGCATAAACTCAATTGAAACTCGAAAATAACTAGAAGTTGCAGTTTTGTTGCAGTTGCGTTTCACCGTCTGTTCTGGGCCTAAAAGCCAAAAATTACAATACAAAACAGTAATTCCCGTGCGGTTAACATCACTGAATGCCAGACTTAGCTCTTAAAGTATTAAGAGGTGGCCACATTTTTTATCAGAATAAAAACAAAATAACAACACCGCCAATTAAAAAAATTAGAATTTATATTTTTATAGGGGAAAAGATATTCAAAATAATTTTATGTATTATAGGTACATATATCGGTTGTTGTTTATTTGTATGAGAAACTATGGAAGTACTTTAGGAATTTATTAAAAATAATAAATAAAAAATAAATTTTATTATCTTTACTTGCAAATTCATATACATACATATGGGTCCTTATATTATTGAAACTAGGGAATGGTAAATGTATTCCAAAATCGATTTTTCGATCGACTGTTTTTATTTCGATTTTTGATATCGATTAATCGCACCCAGTGCTGGGCAAAATACATGGCTTGCGGTATTTAAAATACAAAATACAAAATACTTGCTGGTCATGTATTTAAAATACAAAATACAAAATACTTTCAGGTTATGTATTTAAAATACAAAATACTTACACATCCTGTATGTATTTAAAATACAAAATACAAAATACTTCCATTTATTGTACGTATTTCAAATACAAAATACAAAATACTTCCACGTCATGTACATTAAGGTATAACTTTTTTTTGAGTGCAAAATACCACTCCAGCGCCATGTGGGAAATTTTGTTCTGATAATAAAAAACTGTTTTTTAAGCTGATTCGGTGAAAAAAGTTTCCGCACCGTAAGCGATTCCTAAAACTCCATATTATGTGTAAATTCTATTTTTGGAAATTGAAACCCTTTTGATTTTGCATTAGACTTATGAAAAATGGTTTAATGTTGAAGATTATATATGAATTTAAACAAAAACGAACTTATTTAAGACAAGAGCCAATGATGAAAATAAAAAATAAAAACAAAACTTCAACGCTTTCGGTGCGGAAACTTTTTTCACGAAAGATGAAAAGTGACATCATATTTTTTTATATTTTGGTAGATTAAAATGCAATCAACCATCAATAAACTGACAGAATATATTTTGTAAACTATGTTTTTAAAATACAAAATTCTCCCATTTTTTTATGTATTTAAAATACAAAATACAAACTACTTATATTTATTGTATGTATTTAAAATACAAAATACAAAATACTTGCTGGATATGTATTTAAAATACAAAATACTTGCGCGTCATGTATTGAAAATACAAATACAAAATACGTATTTGTATTTTAAATACGTATTTTAAATACATGTATTTCAAATACTGCCCAGCCCTGATCGCACCTCAAAGTCGTTTTAAAATTCGTGTAAGATATAATTGCAAACTAATAGCTTGTATCACAAAGGGGGATCACCTGGATTTGTTTTGCAAAATACTAGAGAAATTGAATAAAGATTTTTGCAGTGGTTAGTTAGGTATGACTACTATTTAAAACTTTTCTGCAAAAAGTGAAAATGTGTAAATTTTGAGTAAACCTTTAGAGGAACCAGTGCAATACGCATGTATGTAAATTGCACATATTCAAATTGTGTTCTTGATTAAAATTATAGAACAAAAAATTCAATACATTGCACATATATAAATTGTGTTCTTGATTAAAATTATAGAACAAAAAATTCAATATTTTTTATAATAAATTAAATACATTTCAAAATATTGCAAATTAGTCAGTGTATGGAAAGTATTTCAAAGGATTATGACAATAGTTCTTGTTCGCTATTGTTGCTAATAACTAGATTTAAGTATCGCTCACACACTTTTCTCTTTTAATATTAGGGTATATCCACAGGAATGCCAAGGTTCATTTATCTGTTTTGTTTTTATAATATTATGTTGATTTTCTCAAAGCTCACTTTCAGTGACACAGGACTGTTTTGTACACTGCTCATTAACGACTTTATTTTCTGAAGAACAAGAGGACCTATATTAAGAAAAATACTAAGGGTATTATTAGGTAAATACTAAGGCAAATTGACTAAAAGTTGAGGTCAACTCTACAACAACACTGCTGCTGTGGTCGGATTGTAAAAAATATTGCTAGTAAAAAAAACAGGTTTGTTTACATAAAAAACTAGTTTGTATAAAAACTTTGACAAATCGGCCACCGAAAAAACACCATATCGTTAGCTACACATTCAAATGTGCTAAGTACATTTTTTTGAAAACTAAGATTTAGACGCAGTTCGATAGATAAACACCAAATAATATTTTGGAAAAAAAAACATTCAAGTTTTTATTGTTTTTACTTAACGTTGGCAATGATATATAAATGTGCTAAGTACACAGCTGTAAAAAAGCACGTGCTATGTGACAGAAAATTTTAAATTAATTATTGTTTCTACAAAATAAAAAGTTAATTTGTTTCATTTTTACAAAAAGGTAAGAAATTGTTATTATTATTAAATTAAACAAGATTTATAACAGTAAATTATTACAGAATATAATGAATTTGAACATAAATAACAATGCAGCCCAGTTGCTTCAGCCATCCGATGATTATTTTGGGATAGAACCAGACGATGGTGTTTTTGGGTTAGTGCCCTATGGATTCCATAGTGATTCTGACAATTCCAGTGATATGCCAATAAAAAATAAAAAGCGAAAGAAAAGAATTCAGGTGAAAAATGATGCATGGTTCCAGGCAAAAAATAAAAAAAGAAGGGAAATTGGCAAAAGTTATTGGGGTACTCGAAAAGAAAGTGGTTCGTGGAACTACAGAAACAAAAAGGAAGCACGGGCTATGAAGCCAAGATGTAAGTGCGCACAGAAAAAAAACAACGCTGCCATGAAATGCCCATTAATTACAGATCTTCAAAGACAAGAAATGTTTACCAATTTTTGGAAAATGGATTGGAACCAAAAAAAAATTTATATAAACACCTTAGTGAACACAACACATCCTCATCGACTCCACAATCGAACAAAGCCTACTGTCTCTAGGAGATCCCGATCTTTGCAATATCACTTGAAATTAAATAATGAGACTGTACGGGTGTGTAGAACATTTTTCATAAACACCTTGAATATAGGTAGGCGATCTGTGCTTACTTGGGTGAAGACGCCTTTGGTTGCAAATAAGAATGCTACTGAAAGTGTTAAAAAAATCTGTCCAAGAAAACAAAATTTAAATATATTTTTTGACAGCCTTCCACTGATGGAATCGCACTACTGTCGATCTGTGACTAAAAAAAAATATCTTTTGCCAGAATGGCGTTCTAAAAAAATGATTTTCGATTTGTATGCTACGGATTGGTGCTCAACTAACAATGTTCAACCGCTTTCGCCATCATTGTTTTATTCAGAATTTGAGAAAAGAAATATTAGCTTGTTTACACCGAAAAAAGACCAATGCGAGAAATGTGCTCTTTATTCAGTCGGAAATCTATCAAATGAGAAATATAATTGTCACCAAGAGAGAAAAGAAGAAGCGAGACTTGAGAAAAATAAAGATAAATCTGAACAGTCACATGTCTTCACAGTTGACCTTCAAGCAGTACTGATGGCTCCAAAGTCCAACGTCAGTAGCTTGTACTATAAAACTAAATTACAAGTACATAACTTGGTGTTTTACAACCTTATTAACAATAAAGGGTACTGTTTTTTATGGAACGAGGCTGAAGGGGGCGTTTGTGCCGAAGAATTTTCCAGCATATGGAGTTACTTCATTGAAAATAAAGTTCTTCCCAGCATTACTAACAGAGATGATGAGGTAAAGCTTATATTTTTTAGTGATGGGTGTGGGTATCAAAACCGTAATTACGTGATGAGTAACGCACTTTTGAACGCTGCAACCAAACACAAAATTGTTATAGAACAAAAAATTTTAGAGACTGGGCATACACAAATGGAGGCCGATAGCGTCCACTCCACTATAGAGCGAGCTATGAAGAACAGAAATATCCATGTTCCGGCCGAATATATTGAAATATGTAAAGCTGCAAGAAAAAAACCTGAACCATACGACGTAACTTATTTAAGTCATGATTTTTTTAAACAATTTAGCAAAATTGAGTTCTGTAAAAGCATTCGGCCAGGACGTGGAAAATTCGATGCCAAAGTGACAGATCTACGCGCTATAAGGTATACACCTGATCGGGAAATTTTTTTCAAATTAAGGTTCACCGAATCATGGAAAATTTTACCCCAAAGAATTGATCGAAACATAGTTCCTTTACAGTGGTGTGATTTACAGCAGCTTTACCAAAAAAGGAAGCCAATAACTCGCAGGAAATACGAGGACTTACAATGTTTAAAATTGTCTTTGCCCAAAGATCATCATCAGTTTTATGATGATTTACCACATGATTAATAGTAATTTTTTTTAATTTGACTAGCAGCAACGAAGTAAGTCTGCAAATTTTGTTTTGTGATAAATGTTTAGTCTGTATTTTTATAATGATATTTACAATAATGAAATTACTTTATATAGAAATAACTAATGTAACTAAGTAGCAGCAACGAAGTAAGTCTGCAAATTTTTTTTTTGTGATACAAATTAATACAACAATAAAAAAATTTTATATATATGTATGTACATATGTATATATGTATTTAAAAAGATTTTGTTTTGTTTGTATCATGGTTTTTATCAAGCAGGAAAAAATGTGCTATGTACGTAAACAAAAAAATAAAAAAAATATAAAAAGTGCTAAGTCAAAAAACATCTGAAAGAGAGATAATATGCAGCATTTATTTGTGTTTTACATTTTAATTGATCAAACAGGCAGACAAAGAAGAAGCTTGCATTTAAATTTTTATGAAATAATGATTTTTGCAAAAATTTATGAGTTATTTAGCTCTCCTGTAAAAACTGATATTTGTAACTTAGCACATTTGAATGTGTAGCTAACGATATGTTGACTTGACCCCACCTTCTAGTGAATTTGCCTTGGGTAAATACGTAAAACAACAACTGTTTTTTACTTTAAACATGGAATGTATGTGCCTACGCACAAAAAAAGTTTCAAGTTTTATTGTGCATGCCATAATTAAATTTTATTTTTTATTCATTCATTTATAACACACTAGTTGTTTGGTCCCGGCGTTGCTCGGGATTTTCCAAATTATAATAAAAAATTAAATACTGGTGAAATCCTCTCTGAAATTGGTCATATCAACTTATAAACCTTCGTCGGCTCATGCTCAACAACTTTGCTAAAAATCATAGCATCGTCAAATGCAGACTTTACGATTTAATTCATACTGAGTAATTTTCAATGGCGCTACCTGTTTTAGATTTTTTGTTTAACAATTTTAGCAAAATAAGGCTTGCAAAAAAGGAAAAACTTGAGAAATGGTAACGCTGCTTGCAAAGCAACTTCCAAGGTATATTTACACAAGGTAGACTCATTTGGGAGTGTAGACATTTTGCTCTATAAAAGGAACCATGTTGTCAAAATTGTCTTCATATAAAACAAAAACAATTTAACGCACACATGTACAAATTTTGGCTCATATACACGCAATTTGACGTTGTGGTTCCAACTATGGGTAAACAGCTGACAAACATATGGGCCAACGAGTTTACCTTGTGTAAATATACCTTGGCAACTTCCATTTAGTCAGTGATGCCACAATAATAATAGAATTTATTGCCACTTTTCTAGTGATGACACTAAAAAAAGTACCAAAATTTAGAAAGAAAACACAAAAATGGATTTAAAGTTCAATTTGTTTAAAAATATAAAGCCCAAGGTAAATTTATAGCAGGTAGCCGCGAGATTACAACAATTGTACAATAAAACAAACAACAGGGCTTTTTATTGTTGTTATGTGGTACGAACTGTCAAAAGGCAAAGGGGTTGATAAGAGACAAAAAAGACAAAAGATAGAGACAAAAAACTTGTTTACATGTTTACTATACAACATTTGACAGTTCGTACCACAAAACAAGCAAATAAAAAATAAACAGCTGTCTTTCCGAGACTACCAGCTATAAATATACCTTGATAAAGCCCTTATGACACTACATTTTTTATTCATTAATTGATATAGAATTGATAAAAAGAAACAGTAAATGTTAGAAAGAGCAAACTATAAAAAATGTAAACAAAGTTTTTTAGTTTATTTTTCTCTTGTTATGGTTTTGTTTGCTGGAGAACACTTGAAATTGCTGTGCCATAAATTTGCAATTTTCACCGCGAGTAGTCGTATAAAGTTTTGTGGCTGTACATATAAGTGGGTGAAGATAAATACGCCGAGTTAAATATGTTTTATGACGTAAAACGTTACGTTATTAAAAACGTAGCTGAGCTACGCGTATTTCAGCTCAGCTACGCGTATTTCAGCTACGCGTAGCTCAGCTACGTTTTTATTAATTTTTTTTTTAATTTTGACCGGTGTATCCGGGAGACATTTTTTTAAATTGTGACCGAACCAAAAAAGATTACGAAACGAGAGGGTATTCAAATTATAGGTAATTAGCTTTACATTCGTTATCTTGAAAGAAAATTTATGAAATATAAATTTTTCTATTTTTAAAAAACTATTTAAATTTCTGCTAGTGTATTTGGGAGGGATTTTTTTAAATTCCGACCGAACCAAAAAAGATTACGGAATGGGAGGTAAGTAGAGCTAATTGCCAATATTGGCCATATAAGCTCATAAATATAATGCAAAATCGCATATATGTATAAAAACTTCAGAGGTCCATAGATTTAAAACTATTCGTTTCCGAGACTTCTTCCTTTTATATTTCATTTTTATTTTTAAACTTTCTATCACTCTACATATTTACGGTCTAATTTATAAAAATTTCTTGTTTCAGCTTTAATGCTTACATAGTTATCAAACACTTTTTGTTTTATAAGCCATTAATAAAAAGTCAGATTTATAAACGCTTAATAGGAGTGGATTAACAATTAAACGTTTATATTACTTTTGTATTTTTATGTTGGCAACAACATGTTATTTTAATTGAAATTTTTGTAATAGTGATGCATACAACTGGGGATTAAACAATACGAGATCATACAACGAACGAATTTTAAGTGAATTTCTGTTTTGTTTTCAATTTAAAATGAATTTCTGTTTTTTAAAACGTAATATTTAAAATAATTTTATGTTTTTTTTTTTTTTTTGTTAATAAAATACATACTACATATTGAAATAGAAGCGAAATATGTAAATCATTTATTAGCAATATCAAATTTTTACTGCTCAAACTCTGTTGGTTCCACAAAAGATTATACAGCTTTATGTTTAATGAATAATTTAACCAATTTTTATTATACATTTTTTATACGCAGATGATTTGAAAATAAAACCTCCTAAGTTTTAACAAAACATTTTTAGCCACATATAACTGCCAAAATATTTTAGGTTAAAATGTTTTTACCTGGAACAATATCATTTTCCTCAATAGCAATGTTGTGAAGTACTGCTAGGGCGATAATCAATGTTTTCCCTTTTGCCAGATAAACCGTCAACCCATCTAACAAGCAGCGAAATCGTTGCTTCCAAGCCCCAAAGCAACGTTTAACAGAGCTTCTATTGCTTATCTGTGCAGCATTATATTTGTTTTCCTTTTCATTCTGTGGTTTGGATAGTGGGGAGAATAAATAAGTCTGCAGCTTATATCCTGAGTCTCCCAACAAAATACCTTTGAACTCTCCGCTTTCAAGTTTAATAGTTGACTCATTTAAAATACGGCAGTAAATCTACAAATTGTTTTTTTAACTTCAATTTAATTTGTTATAAGCGCTTTTTTGGTAATTGCTGAAATAAATTTATAAAGTTATAAATTTAATTTCGTCGGGAGGTTTCTGGTGGACACATTTTTACAAAAAAATAGTTTTAAATCAATTCTATATAACAATAATAGCGCCCTCTTTTTTTAACATTTAATCCCTTTTTTGATAGCTCGAAAATATTAAGAGATTTTGAGTTCTAGAATTGCCTGATATCTTTAATTTTACAGTTCTCTAAACATTGTTTTGCTTCTTTCGTCACTTTATGTGCTATGAAGCAAATTTTTGATGCAAAATTTAAAATATTATTGTTTGTAATTGCTGTGCTGCATGTTCCATTCAAAGCATGTAGAACAAAACATTTTTGTTCCGTGCGGCAAACAAGTAACTAACAGACGATACACTATATGGTTTCTACTTTGTGTTTGCTTTAACAAATACTTTACCTATTTGAAAGACATTTTAAAATATAAGTGTAATGAATGGTTAAAAAAGGTTTGCAATATTTGAAATAAATCTTAATAGCTTTTTATATTTTATGCAAAAAGTTATAACGACTTTAAGTTTCAACAGAAAACATATCTAGCGACCCACATTATTTTAGCAAAAAAATCTATCGAGCAGTTTATATTTAAAATTAATTCAAACACTAGTTATCGTTTTTCTAGAGAAAAAAATTTTATGCGTATTAAACTTTTTTATTAAAATAAATAAAAAGACAAAAATGTTTAATTTTTCGTGCAATTATTAAAATTTTATTTTAACAAACATTGAAATGTCAACTTATTAAACGCTTAAAGTAGGGTAAAGGCTACAATAAATATTTCAAATTTATGATATGTTTATTAAACGTTTAATAGGCTATTAAACATTTATAAATACTCTTTTTTCGACTTTTGCTTATTAATGACTTATAAAGCTGCAATGATGCGTTTATAAATTAGACTGTTAATTTTTATTTTGTTTAGAACTGCATTGGTAAACTAGCTTTGTTCCAAATTTTGTTAAATTATATAAGTTAAATGAAATAAAAGTTTTCGTCGTTTATCTTTTACATGCTGTTAATAAAATATTATTCATTTAAAAAATTACATACCAATGCAAATATTTATTTTGATTAATTAATTTTATCTCCAATAAAAACTTTAAATGGTAAAAAAATCTTTCTTTTATTAAAATTACTTTTTTCCAGTGTACTATTCATGTAGTAATCAGAGTTGCATTGTTTTGGCAATTTTTCTTTTTTGTTTTTATAGATGAATAAGCCATATAATTCAGCAATAGCTAACAGTAATAAACATACGATACCAACAAACATGCAATGCAACAGGCTTTTTGTTTTCACATTCTTAGCCCAGAATTCGTAACACTGCTTGTTGTATTTACAATACATATTTACATATAAATAAAAAATTATATAAAGCAAGAACTGATACAAAAACTGAGGAACAGTACCAAATATTTTTAAGGAAAGTGATGTTGGAAAATACACTTAAAATAACAAGAAAACGGTAAGCGTCTATTGCAATTTATTGTCGAAGTCTAGTTTCACACTTTAATTTTTTTTTTCAAAAGTCTGAGTTTATTAGTCTTCTTTTTAACACTTTTTATATAGAATCCCTGTGAATAGTTCATATTCCAATAAAGAATAATTAATGTTTAAAAAACGCATACAAGCATGTGCCGAAAATTACTTTTTGTGAAAGTGATTTGAAATCACAAGAAATGTTATCTGGACAAAAATCCTTTTTCATAAGTGTGATTTGATACCGGCCAGCCGCCGATTTAAAATTACTTGCTTATTGTTTTGCACCATTTTAAACCAATTTTAAACTTTTGTGGTACTCAAAACACACTTAAATCACAAGTGATTTCAAATCTTGTGATTTTCAGAGCATGCCTGATAGGTTTGAAATCAAAATTTATTTATATGAATACGTTACAAAATATATACTTATATTTAAAATAATTTTATTGTCTTGTATAGCTTTTTTGTTAAAACATTTTAAAATAAAAATTATTGAGTACATATATCGCACTCAAAACGAATTCATTACAGGTGCTTCAAAAGCCTTGCTGATAGCTTTTTTTCTTTGTAATTGTTGGATGTAAAAATGTTTCTTATTTTAGTTTCTGTTTTATTTCAGTTTTTGAAATTGTACCTACAATGATTTTACAAAATCAAATTGCTTGTGGTTTTTGTACGAGTAGTTATTATTGTAGTACCGAAATGACCTGTAATGTATTCCCCTTGATCGCACTTGTTCATAAAGAGGGTATTAACTCATAAAAATTGACACGTAATATTCGTATCTACCTGCTTTAAAAATATCGTGCTATATGTATTTCTACTTGTTAATAAAGAAACGGTTGATTTCAAACTTCTTTTTGATATGCCTTTAATATTAAATTAAAAATTATTGTTTTGCTTCTACGAAACATTTTTAAATTTTGAGTTAGTACCCTCTTTATGATCAAGTGGGATCAAGGGGAATGCATGTTTGTGCTATGGAAATTATATCAATTTTGACAATATAAAAATAACTAAAAATATTTCTTGAGTTCATAACATTTTCTAAATGTTTTATTTTACTTTTACAATTTAAACTTCTTATTTGCTATTTGTCAGACATTTTGTTGGTTAAGGCTAGTGAATTTTATTCAGTTTAGAAGTGTAAGAAATTTTACTTCCAATAGTACTTTGCTAACCGTTTCACACACGCCCTGTATAATTTTAATAATGTCCATAACATATATTTTTAAAGTTTTTGTAAACATTTTCAATTTTAATTACTTATTGATTACGATTATAAATTATTTAAAAATAATCACGATTACTTAGATTATCGTAAAATTATAAAACTTTGCATTTACAATCAAAATTACCTAATTACTAATCATAATGATTGGTAATCATGACTTAACAGCTTTATTGTAAGAGGTGTTATAACTTTGTTATATTTAATATGATTTTATACTTCAAAGCGTTTGTGAAAAAGAGAGTTTCGCCAACTGTTTTTTTTCTGCTTAAGACATCATTTTGTGTTGTTTGTTAACCACAGCGTAATAAATGAAAGTCGCAATTTACACTATGGACATTTCTTCCCGGACAGAAAAAGTTTGTGGGTAATGGGGCACGCTGTATGTGTGACACACTTTACTTGTTGCGCCTCACCCACAAACTAGTGGACTAGGTTGATGTATATTTATGTCACATATACTCCGTTTAAGTTTGCTATTGAAATTCAGCCAGATCGGTCCAAAAATGACGGAGATATGAGCAAAAAACCACAACTGCCTCTGATTTTGAACAAAAATCCCTTGTTGTTGTTGTAGTTTTCTGTTTCTGTATATCTTGAGAACGGCAAGAGCCAAAGTTTCCAAATTAGGTACACACATTATCGTTATCAATACACAGCATCCTACAAAATGTGGGCGGGATTGAACAAGTGGGCGTACCTCCCGTACAAAAAATATCAAAAATTGTATAAAAACCGGATTTTTTGGACTGTCGTATGACCTATGGTTACGCCTTATATATCAAAAGATCGGAAATTTTTAATAGAAAATATTTTCTGAAAAACTCGGGAAAATCGGTTCAGATACGAAAAAGTTATGACCAAAATTAATTAATTTTTTTTTTTAAATACACATTTTCGGAACACATAGGTCTTTCTGAGTCCAAGTTTTATCACCAAAGTAAATGGTAAATTTATTCCTTAAGACATCGGTATATAAATCTGTCAAATCGGTTAATAAATGGCTGAGTTCTGTCCAAAGTACTGAAATACAAAAAAATTGTATTTTTATACTCCTTACCGAAGGTAAGAGGGTATATATAACTTTGTCATTCCGTTTGTATGTTCCAAAATATTGATTCTACACCCTATAAAGTATATATATTCTGGGTCCTTATGAAAAGCGAAGTTGATTTAACATTTCAGCAGAACTGTTATCTGCTGAAATATTTTCGATTGGTCGTAAATTCTCAACATTTTCCACAATTTCCAAAAAATCGTTGTCTAAATTTGTATTATTATTGAAATCCAAATCTGGTGGTTTTATTGTTTGTACAGAAATAACTTGTACTCTTTCATGTGTTGTATTTTTTTTACCATCAATTGCATTTGTGTAACATATATCAGACTCTTGGGAAAATATTTAATTGTTGTTAAAAATTATTTGCCTGTTAACTATAATGGTAAAAAAATATAAAATCTGAATAAACAAAACTTATTCTGCCAACTAGGGACTGAATTTATGTGACACAAAAAAATTAAATCCTATTAATACCTTTTACCACAGGTAAAAAGGTATACATACCCATCGGTAAATATTGAAAGAACCGTAAGTGACAAGTCTTTTATTAAAAACTCCTTTCGATTAGATTAATCAAATTTATGAATAATTGATTAATCAAATTTATAATATAACTAGCTGTTTGTAGAAAAATTTATATTTCATAAATTTTCTTTCTAGATTACGAATGTAGAGCTAATTACCTATAAATTGAATACCCTCCCGTTCCGTAATCTTTTTTGGTTCGGTCGGAATTTAAAAAAATCCCTCCCAGATACACTAGCGGAAATTAAAATAATTTTTTAAAAATAGAAAAATTTATATTTCATAAATTTTCTTTCAAGATTACGAATGTAGAGCTAATTACCTATAATTTGAATACCCTCCCGTTCCGAAATCTTTTTTGGTTCGGTCGGAATTTAAAAAAATCCCTCCCAAATACACTAGCAGAAATTTAAATAATTTTTTAAAAATAAAAAAATTTATATTTCATCAATTTTCTTTCTAGATTACGAATGTAGAGCTAATTACCTATAATTTGAATACCCTCCCGTTCCGTAATCTTTTTTGGTTCGGTCGGAATTTTAAAAAATCCCTCCCAGATACACAAGCGGAAATTAAAATAATTTTTTAAAAATAGAAAAATTTATATTTCATAAATTTTCTTTTTAGATTACGAATGTAGAGCTAATTACCTATAATTTGAATACCCTCCTGTTCCGTAATCTTTTTTGGTTCGGTCGGAATTTAAAAAAATCCCTCCCAGATACACTAGCGGAAATTAAAATAATTTTTTAAAAATAGAAAAATTTATATTTCATAAATTTTCTTTCAAGATTACGAATGTAGAACCCTCCCGTTCCGTAATCTTTTTTGGTTCGGTCGGAATTTAAAAAATCCCTCCCAGATACACTAGCGGAAATTAAAATAATTTTTTAAAAATATAAAAATTTATATTTCATAAATTTTCTTTCAAGATTACGAATGTAAAGCTAATTACCTATAATTTGAATACCCTCTCTTTCCGTAATCTTTTTTGGTTCGGTCGGAATTTAAAAAAATCCCTCCCAGATACACTAGCGGAAATTAAAATAATTTTTTAAAAATAGAAAAATTTATATTTCATAAATTTTCTTTCAAGATTACGAATGTAGAACCCTCCCGTTCCGTAATCTTTTTTGGTTCGGTCGGAATTTAAAAAAATCCCTCCCAGATACACTAGCGGAAATTAAAATAATTTTTTAAAAATATAAAAATTTATATTTCATAAATTTTCTTTCAAGATTACGAATGTAAAGCTAATTACCTATAATTTGAATACCCTCTCTTTCCGTAATCTTTTTTGGTTCGGTCACAATTTAAAAAAATGTCTCCCGGATACACCGGTCAAAATTAAAAAAAAAAATTAATAAAAACGTAGCTGAGCTACGCGTAGCTGAAATACGCGTAGCTCAGCTACGTTTTTAATAACGTAACGTTTTACGTCATAAAACATATTTAACTCGGCGTATTTATCTTCACCCACTTTGTACATATGTATAACAAATGTTTTATGTTGTGTTTTGAAGTGGTTGTGAAATTTTCTTTTTTAAATTAATAAAAAAATTAATTGTAATTGTCGTAGCTGTGTTTTGTATTACTTTTTTGCTTATTTGCGTTAAAAAAAAGTTGAATTGTTCTATTGAAAAAATAAAAATATACAAAAAAATAAAAAAATAAAATAAAAAGCAAGCGACGAATTTATTTTTTTGTATATTTTTATTTTTTCAATAGAACAATTCAACTTTTTTTAACGCAAATAAGCAAAAAAGTAATACAAAACACAGCTACGACAATTACAATTAATTTTTTTATTAATTTAAAAAAGAAAATTTCACAACCACTTCAAAACACAACATAAAACATTTGTTATAAATATGTACAGCCACAAAACTTTATACGACTACTCGCGGTGAAAATTGCAAATTTATGGCAAAGCAATTTCAAGTGTTCTCCAGCAATAAATTCAGCAATTATTGCTCCATTGTTCTGCCGACGTTTTTGCTTGTACTTAGCAATAAATATTGCAACGTGGAGACCCAGCGTAAGGGCTTGAAGAATACTTAACTAAAAAATCATTGCAAATTGCAATGAAAGAGAAAACTTGACAAATGGTAACGTTTTCAAAACAAACTTTTTTTGTCAAAGTTGCCACAATAAAAATAGAACTTAGTCTGTGTTCATACGGCTCATGATTTAATGACATGATTGCTACTTTATTGGTGAGAGAGACGAGGGGAAAAGAAACGGGTACACAGATGCATGTACTGTCAGTACGCTTTGCTTTTTCATTCGTTGTTTAATTTTTTTTTGTTTTCAATATCAATATCAAAATATCAATATCAAAATATCAATATCAAAAAGGCACACATGCATACGCACGACTACAAAATAAAGAACATGTCGTCAACATGACATGAATCATTTGAACGCCAATTCATGTTCAAAGAGGAAAAAGGAAGAATCATGTCAATTAGACATGAGCCGTATGAACTCACACATCTTTAAAAGATGTTCATATCTCATTTTATTCTAGATGTAGAATAGAATAAAATGAGATAGGAACATCTTTTAAAGATGTTGAAAGACGTTGGTTTTTAGTCCTTTGTATATCTTATGGAAAGATGTTAACATCTTCGAAAATTGATGGTAGATGTTAGATGTTGGTCAGTGGCTATTAGGCCAATTTAATTCGTATTACATGTTGTATACTAAAGGGCTGCAAGAATACATTCATTTGCTTATCGCACACAAGCATCCCAATATTCATTCAAATATTTAAATAGTTAAAGAGCGGTTTACAGAGTTTATTTATTTATTTATTTATTTATTAATCCATATTGTAATACAAAGCCACTTGGGCCAAAAAACGTATTACACAGCAATATAATCCCGAGTATAGTACTTAACCTAATCTATAAAAATAACTTACATTTACTAATGTAACCACACCCATTAATACAACTTATTGGCTCCCCAGCCGTAACAAATAATAAAAGTACTATAAAAAAGATTCAGTTCAGCAATTTTTATCCGGTATTTGTCACAACTCATATACAAACATATGAATCATAAAAAGTGAAAAAACAATTTGAAAGCTACCTTACAGAACATAAAAAACTATCGAAATAATCTGGCAACGCTATGCCTGAGTAGTGCGTTTTTTTGTGACGGCTGATAATTTATTCTTGCTTAATTAAAAAAATATTGTTTAAAACACTATTCAATAAATTATTTTACATTTAATTTGCTATTTTGTTAAAATAAAATATAGTTGTTGTGAAGATTATATATGGTGTCAACTAGAACCTAGTTTTTTCACAAATTTCTTCACGTGCTACTTTTGCATACATATATTTTATTGTACTGTTTTTGCTGTTGTTGCTGTTTTTTCTTTGCTGTCTGCTAAAATGGCGCCTAAAATACACAAATGTGGAATTTGTGATGAAAACATTGGAAAGCAGGGCAGTATCCAATGCAAAATGTGTGCACTGTGGATACATACAGTTTGTGCCCTGATTTCAGATGATGAAATTGTGGCACTCAGGGCAAATAAGGCACTTTCTTTTGTCTGTGCAGTGTGTTTGGAGGGAAATGGGCGTAATAAGACCCTTGCAGATGTGGTTCGTGACTTGAGCCGTAAATTTGACTCCTTTTTAACGAAGAGTAATGATGATCTCATTTCGATCAAAGCTGCTTTCTCTGATGCTGTTGGTGATATTAAGGAGCAAATGACTAGCAGTGTCAATGAAATCAAGGCTGATTTGCTGTCATGTAATACGCGAATTAATAATGTTGAGTTCTCCACCAACTCTAAAATGTCTTCTCTGGAAGTTGAGAACCATGTTTTGCACCGAAGGTTAAATCGGGCTGATATCGTCATCCGAGGTTTGCCAAAAGGGTTGAAGGATTTAGTTGCAGTTGTTGTGGCCTTGGGCGCTTTTTATAGCGTACCTATTTCTGGTTATGAGATAAATCATGTGTGCTATATTAATGGGAAAAGACTTATATTGGTGAAATTTAATAATGTTTTCCTTCGGGATAAAATTATGTACGAATACTTTAAAACCCGAACTTTAAGAACGTGTGATGTTATTGGTAACGATGAAAATGATAATGACGGTGCTGTTGGTGAACAAGTTGAAACTGCTGTGGGTGATGCTGTAGGGAAACGGATTGAAAGTAGAGTTTTTCTAAATGATCATTTTTCTCCGTTAGCTGCGAAGCTGAATGCTGCTTGTAGAGACCTGCTTGTTGATAAGATAATTACAAAGTACAAGATTTTTAATGCTGATAAACTTAAAGCTAAGCTTACTTTGACTAATGGGAAGGAGTTGGAAGTTCGTGATGCGGCTGGGTGTGTAGCCCTTCGAGTTGGTGGTGGTGCTGTGTTGGATTGAATTTATTTTTTGTATGTATTTCGGAAGCTGGATATAACGTTATTGTGAAATTTTATATTCCCTTATTTTTAAGGTTTGACTTGAGTTTGGCGTTATATCTAGGTTCTTATATATTTTTGCTCATATTGAGTCTTTGTAAAATAATATAATTGATTTTTTTTCGATTTTGTAACTTTTATGCTGCTTTTATCGGCTGTCGAATATTTATCAGGAATAGTATTAGTATGTATAAATGGACTGATATTTTTGCTCACTCTTTTTATCTCTTTTGGTTCCCCGCTGTATTTTTAATTTTTAACTTTGATGTCCTTTAATGGAAATCTTGGTCCGGTAGTTAGTGACAACTCATATTTTAAAGAAGTATTGCGACCATATATGGGACAGTTTAGTGTTGCTCATATTAACTGTAACAGTTTGAAACCTGCATTTAGAACTTCTAAATTTGATGAAATTAAAAGTGTAATTGGTGGTTCGGTTTTTGATATGATTGGTATTTCTGAGACTTGGTTAACTAAGGATGTTTCGAGTCGTTCGGTTGAGGTACCCGGGTACAAGTTCTGCCGTAATGATCGTGTGGGTGCAAGGGCTGGTGGTGTCGGGATTTATATTTCTAGCAAACTTAAGTTTAGGATTGTGTCTAATGTTTCGATTATTAATAAATGTGAGTCACTCTTTTTGGAGCTGTATTTTGGGAGTTGCAAAGTTTTATTTGGTGTGGTGTACTTGCCACCGCCTGCTGATTTTGGTAAGTTTGAGGACCTTTATTATGAACTTTTTTTAAATTATACGAATGTGATTGTGGTTGGTGATTTTAATTGCAACCTTTTTGATGTAGCGAAGTCTAATTTAGTACATTCCTTTTGTACTAGGGCTAACCTGTCCATTTGCCATAATTCTAGGCCTTCTCACTTTGATGTGCATTATCAATCTACCTCATTAATTGATTTTATGTTGGTGAGTGATCGATCTTTAGTTAATATTTCTGGGCAAGTGCAGTGTCCCTCTATTTCCCATCATGCTCTTATTTTTTCATCTTTCAAAATGAATTTAGAAAATGTGGATTCATCTGTTGAGTACCGTGACTTTAACAACATTGATTGGAATGGCTTATTAACATTTTTGTTGAATTTTGATTTTTCGCAAATTTTTGAAGCGGTTGATGTTAATAATAAATGCTTTTTGTTTAGTTCTCTTATTGAGAAACTTTTTTCTTTTGTGCCTGTAAGGCGAATTATTCGTTCAGCTGGTGATGATGTTTGGATGAAGGCTAGAACTATTGTTTTGGCAAGATCTCTTCGAGATCTAGCTTTTTCTGCGTATCAAAATGATCCTACAAGTCATAAATGGAGTGTATTTTGTAAATTACGAAACAGAGTAAAATCTACTATTAGAAGGGAAAAGAGGAGGCATTATGCTGAACTATTTGGGGGATTGGATACGTCTGGTATGTGGAAGGTATTAAAGAGGGCTGGATGCGTAAATTCTAATGATATTGTTTGTAATGGTAATGTGAATGAGTACTTTGTTCGTGGTGAAGGACCTGTTCGGGACTTTGAAGTTGATTTTAACAATTTTAACGATTTGGATGGGGCATTTTCATTTCATTGTGTTACTGAATATGAAGTTTTTGTAGCCTTAAATAAGGTAAAATCTAAGTCCATTGGTGTTGATAATGTTTCTATTCAGTTCTTGAAACTTATTTTTCCTCATATTTCTATTCTTATTTTGCATTTGGTAAATGCTATTTTGACCATGTCCGTGTTTCCTGAGGCTTGGAAGATTGCACGAGTTGTGCCTATTCCGAAATCTGGTACTGTTCGGGGTCCTGATGATTTGAGACCAATCTCTATTCTTCCTGCACTGTCTAAGGTCGTGGAGCATATAATTAAGGATCAAATGCTTGTCTCTACTAGGAATAAAATTTTTGATTCTCAGTATGCCTTTCGCCGAGGATTTAACACTACATCGCTTTTGCTTAATTTAACTGATGCTGTTAGAAGTTGTGAGAATGACGGAAAATTAAGTGTGCTAGTTTCCCTGGACTTAACTAAAGCTTTTAATTCTATATGTTACTCTACTATGATTATGAAACTTAGGAGTTTCTTTAACTTTTCAAAATCGGCTTGTAAGCTTATCTTGTCTTATTTATGTGATAGGTCACAGTTTGTGGATTTAGATGGTAGGCTTTCTAGTATTCTTTCAACTAAATCTGGTGTTCCCCAGGGGTCGGTTTTGGGCCCCCTCTTATTTATACTTTATATTAATGATTTGCCTGAAGTTCTAAGTTCTAGTATGTGTAAGCCGTTTTTATTTGCAGATGATATTTTGCTTTTATTTAGTACTGGTCGAGATTTTGCTGATGTGTTGGAGTCTAATATAAACTACTGCCTTAATAAAATCGACCTGTGGTCTTCCAGAAATTCACTGGTTGTAAACCCGTCTAAATCTAAGGCGATTTTGTTTGGATCGTCTGTGAACTTTGTGACAGCTTTTGAGATTTTTATTCGGGATTCTAAAATCGATTTTGTAAGTCAACATAGATGTTTGGGTATCATCATTGATAATAGGCTTAGTTATGAGTCTCATTTCGTATATGTGCATCGCAAGATTTCTTGTACTTTACGTAGAATATATTCCACAAATATATTCCTGCCTTTTCGGGTTAAATGTAGACTAGCTCATGCTCTTCTTATGCCGCAGATCTTATATGGACTTGAGTTGGTGTCAGGGACCATTGCCATGAACTTAAAGATATTGGAGCGGGTTGTTAATACTGTGACTCGTTATGTTTTTAATATCCGTAGACGTGAGCATATATCTGAATTTGTTAAGAAATTTTTAGGGTGTTACTTTGATAAGTTCGTAAAGTACCGTAATATTCTTTTATTTCATCGCATTATTAAAAGTGGCATACCTGTCCAGTTATGTAACGAATTTACTTTTTCGCGGTCGAATAGGAACAAGCAAATTCTAATACCTAGAATCAGGTGTTCTTTGTTTGAGAGGTCTTTTATTGTAAGGGTGGCTCGCTGCTGGAATAGTTTACCCCATGAATTGCGTATTTTTTCGCAATCTAATAATGTGTTTCGCCTTAAGCTTTTGAAGCATTTTTCAAGTTTCTTTCGATAGTTTTTATGTTCTGCAGGTAGCTTTCAAATTGTTTTTTCACTTTTTTTTGATTCATATGTTTGGTATGAGTTGTGACAAGTACCGGATAAAAATTGCTGAACTGAATCTTTTTTATAGTACTTTTATAATTTGTTACGGCTGGGGAGCCAATAAGTTGTATTAATGGGTGTAGTTACATTAGTAAATGTAAGTTATTTTTATAGATTAGGTTAAGTACTATACTCGGGATTATATTGCTGTGTAATACGTTTTTTGGCCCAAATGGCTTTGTATTACAATATGGATTAATAAATAAATAAATAAATAAATAAATAAAAAAACTTGAAAAATGCTTCAAAAGCTTAAGGCGAAATACATTATTGGATTGCGAAAAAATACGCAATTCATGCGGTAAACTATTCCAGCAGCGAGCCACCCTTACAATGAAAGACCTCTCAAACAAAGAACACCTGATTCTAGGTATTAGAATTTGCTTGTTCCTATTCGACCGCGAAAAAGTAAATTCGTTACATAACTGGACAGGTATGCCACTTTTAATAATGCGATGAAATAAAAGAATATTTCGGTACTTTACGAATTTATCAAAGTAACACCCTAAAAATCTCTTTACAAATTCGGATATATGCTCACGTCTACGGATATTAAAAACATAACGAGTCACAGTATTAACAACCCGCTCCAATATCTTTAAGTTCATAGCAATGGTCCCTGACACCAACTCAAGTCCATATAAGATCTGCGGCATAAGAAGAGCATGAGCTAGTCTACATTTAACCCGAAAAGGCAGGAATATATTTGTGGAATATATTCTACGTAAAGTACAAGAAATCTTGCGATGCACATATACGAAATGAGACTCATAACTAAGCCTATTATCAATGATGATACCCAAACATCTATGTTGACTTACAAAATCGATTTTAGAATCCCGAATAAAAATCTCTAAAGCTGTCACAAGGTTAACAGACGATCCAAACAAAATCGCCTTAGATTTAGACGGGTTTACAGCCAGTGAATTTCTAGAAGACCACAGGTCGATTTCATTAAGGCAGTAGTTAATATTAGACTCCAATACATCAGCAAAATCTCGACCAGTACTAAATAAAAGCAAAATATCATCCGCAAATAAAAAAGGCTTACACATACTAGAACTAAGAACTTCAGGCAAATCATTAATATAAAGTATAAATAAGAGGGGGCCCAAAACCGACCCCTGGGGAACACCAGATTTAGTTGAAAGAATACTAGAAAGCCTACCATCTAAATCCACAAACTGTGTCCTATCACATAAATAAGACAAGATAAGCTTACAAGCCGATTTTGAAAAGTTAAAGAAACTCCTAAGTTTCATAATCATAGTAGAGTAACATATAGAATTAAAAGCTTTAGTTAAGTCCAGGGAAACTAGCACACTTAATTTTCCGTCATTCTCACAACTTCTAACAGCATCAGTTAAATTAAGCAAAAGCGATGTAGTGTTAAATCCTCGGCGAAAGGCATATTGAGAATCAAAAATTTTATTCCTAGTAGAGACAAGCATTTGATCCTTAATTATATGCTCCACGACCTTAGACAGTGCAGGAAGAATAGAGATTGGTCTCAAATCATCAGGACCCCGAACAGTACCAGATTTCGGAATAGGCACAACTCGTGCAATCTTCCAAGCCTCAGGAAACACGGACATGGTCAAAATAGCATTTACCAAATGCAAAATAAGAATAGAAATATGAGGAAAAATAAGTTTCAAAAACTGAATAGAAACATTATCAACACCAATGGACTTAGACTTTACCTTATTTAAGGCTACAAAAACTTCATATTCAGTAACACAATGAAATGAAAATGCCCCATCCAAATCGTTAAAATTATTAAAATCAACTTCAAAGTCCCGAACAGGTCCTTCACCACGAACAAAGTACTCATTTAATACATTCACATTACCATCACAAACAATATCATTAGAATTTACGCATCCAGCCCTCTTTAATACCTTCCACATACCAGACGTATCCAATCCCCCAAACAGTTCAGCATAATGCCTCCTCTTTTCCCTTCTAATAGTAGATTTTACTCTGTTTCGAAATTTACAAAATACACTCCATTTATGACTTGTAGGATCAGTTTGATACGCAGAAAAAGCTAGATCTCGAAGAGATCTTGCCAAAACAATAGTTCTAGCCTTCATCCAAACATCATCACCAGTTGAACGAATAATCCGCCTTACAGGCACAAAAGAAAAAAGTTTCTCAATAAGAGAACTAAATAAAAAGCATTTATTATTAACATCAACCGCTTCAAAAATTTGCAAAAAATCAAAATTCAACAAAAATGTTAATAAGCCATTCCAATCAATGTTGTTAAAGTCACGGTACTCAACAGATGAATCCACATTTTCTAAATTCATTTTGAAAGATGAAAAAATAAGAGCATGATGGGAAATAGAGGGACACTGCACTTGCCCAGAAATATTAACTAAAGATCGATCACTCACCAACATAAAATCAATTAATGAGGTAGATTGATAATGCACATCAAAGTGAGAAGGCCTAGAATTATGGCAAATGGACAGGTTAGCCCTAGTACAAAAAGAATGTACTAAATTAGACTTCACTACATCAAAAAGGTTGCAATTAAAATCACCAACCACAATCACATTCGTGTAATTTAAAAAAAGTTCATAATAAAGGTCCTCAAACTTACCAAAATCAGCAGGCGGTGGCAAGTACACCACACCAAATAAAACTTTGCAACTCCCAAAATACAGCTCCAAAAAGAGTGACTCACATTTATTAATAATCGAAACACTAGACACAATCCTAAACTTAAGTTTGCTAGAAATATAAATCCCGACACCACCAGCCCTTGCCCCCACACGATCATTACGGCAGAACTTGTACCCGGGTACCTCAACCGAACGACTCGAAACATCCTTAGTTAACCAAGTCTCAGAAATACCAATCATATCAAAAACCGAACCACCAATTACACTTTTAATTTCATCAAATTTAGAAGTTCTAAATGCAGGTTTCAAACTGTTACAGTTAATATGAGCAACACTAAACTGTCCCATATATGGTCGCAATACTTCTTTAAAATATGAGTTGTCACTAACTACCGGACCAAGATTTCCATTAAAAGACATCAAAGTTAAAAATTAAGAATACAGCGGGGAACCAAAAGAGATAAAAAGAGTGAGCAAAAATATCAGTCCATTTATACATACTAATACTATTCCTGATAAATATTCGACAGCCGATAAAAGCAGCATAAAAGTTACAAAATCGAAAAAAAAAATCAATTATATTATTTTACAAAGACTCAATATGAGCAAAAATATATAAGAACCTAGATATAACGCCAAACTCAAGTCAAACCTTAAAAATAAGGGAATATAAAATTTCACAATAACGTTATATCCAGCTTCCGAAATACATACAAAAAATAAATTCAATCCAACACAGCACCACCACCAACTCGAAGGGCTACACACCCAGCCGCATCACGAACTTCCAACTCCTTCCCATTAGTCAAAGTAAGCTTAGCTTTAAGTTTATCAGCATTAAAAATCTTGTACTTTGTAATTATCTTATCAACAAGCAGGTCTCTACAAGCAGCATTCAGCTTCGCAGCTAACGGAGAAAAATGATCATTTAGAAAAACTCTACTTTCAATCCGTTTCCCTACAGCATCACCCACAGCAGTTTCAACTTGTTCACCAACAGCACCGTCATTATCATTTTCATCGTTACCAATAACATCACACGTTCTTAAAGTTCGGGTTTAAAAGTATTCGTACATAATTTTATCCCGAAGGAAAACATTATTAAATTTCACCAATATAAGTCTTTTCCCATTAATATAGCACACATGATTTATCTCATAACCAGAAATAGGTACGCTATAAAAAGCGCCCAAGGCCACAACAACTGCAACTAAATCCTTCAACCCTTTTGGCAAACCTCGGATGACGATATCAGCCCGATTTAACCTTCGGTGCAAAACATGGTTCTCAACTTCCAGAGAAGACATTTTAGAGTTGGTGGAGAACTCAACATTATTAATTCGCGTATTACATGACAGCAAATCAGCCTTGATTTCATTGACACTGCTAGTCATTTGCTCCTTAATATCACCAACAGCATCAGAGAAAGCAGCTTTGATCGAAATGAGATCATCATTACTCTTCGCTAAAAAGGAGTCAAATTTACGGCTCAAGTCACGAACCACATCTGCAAGGGTCTTATTACGCCCATTTCCCTCCAAACACACTGCACAGACAAAAGAAAGTGCCTTATTTGCCCTGAGTGCCACAATTTCATCATCTGAAATCAGGGCACACACTGTATGTATCCACAGTGCACACATTTTGCATTGGATACTGCCCTGCTTACCAATGTTTTCATCACAAATTCCACATTTGTGTATTTTAGGCGCCATTTTAGCAGACAGCAAAGAAAAAACAGCAACAACAGCAAAAACAGTACAATAAAATATATGTATGCAAAGGTAGCACGTGAAGAAATTTGTGAAAAAACTAGGTTCTAGTTGACACCATATATAATCTTCACAACAACTATATTTTATTTTAACAAAATAGCAAATTAGAAGTAAAATAATATATTGAATTGTGTTTTAAACAATATTTTTTTAATTAAGCAAGAATAAATTATCAGCCGTCACAAAAAAACGCACTACTCAGGCATAGTGTTTAAGAGTAAAAATATAAAAGAGAGTGTAGTCTGTGTTTTACTTTATCATAACAAAGGCACACATTCTATTCACTCTTTTTCTTTGAATATTTATTTACTCAATTTGCAAATGCAAAGTTTATGGTAACAGTTAGATTGTGTGCAAGAAATACTACATAGTAAAATGAGTACTTATGTATATTCTCATTACAAAGCAAAAAACTGTGTGAAAACAAGTGCTTTTTTAATAAGTTGTGTGCGGCATAGAGTTAATAAAAGTAATCAAAAAATCAAATATTACTAAATTTTCGAGCTTAAGGTCTTTTTGTTATAAAAAACTTTTAACGTTTATTTTAAAACCAATATTTCGGCACTTCCTTGAGTGCCTTCTTCAGGGTTTTTTTCTTAATTTTTAAATTTTTTAACAAATTATAAAAAATTTTAACAATAACTGACAAATTAAAAAATTTTTGATTCAAAAACAAAAAAATATTTTTCAAATCAAACTTGATCTATTACAATATAAATAAATTTTTAACTTCCGTTTCTATTTTTATAAATTAAGTGTCTATAATTTTGTGCTACATTTTCAGTGTCTGACTTAAAATTAATTCTTGAAATTGTCGGAACCTTTATAATTTGTAACGTTTCTAACATAAATCTACGTTTATAATTATTTTCTGTGTTTAAAACAGTTGTATTTTCAAAATCTGGATAATGATTTAGATTAGCACAATGAGTTGATAAAGCTGTTTTTTGTGATATATTTCTATATTTTTGATCTGATTCATGTCCTGCTATCCTAGTTTTCAGTTTATTTTTTGTTGTACCTATATATACCTTATTACACTGTCCACTAACATTACCCTTACATGGTATTTTATAAACAATATTTGATAATTTTGTAAAAGTTAAGGCAGAAATAGCCTCCGTCAAAAACAATGAATTTGGCCTTACGTCCGACCTTTGGAAAGACGATTATCTTAAAAAATCTTATCTTTCTTTGACGATTCAGTACATAAAGGAGGGAATATTGAAGAGCAGACTTTTAGGAATGAAATGTATGAAAGAAGAAAAATGCACAAGTAAATAATTTTGTGGAAGCAAATCGCTTAACTCATCTTACACACATATATAACTACTTTTTAATTTACAGTCGATAAAATCAAAACAAAAGTTTGTACAATTTTAAAAGAATTTGACTTAAACTTAGACAACAAAGCGATAATTGTTACCGATCGAGGGTCGAATATGGTTGCGGGATTTCGAGCAAATAACCATATATATTGTATTGATCATTTGCTACACAATACGGTACAAAAGTCAATGCAAGACATATCTGATGTTGCGGAATTAAGAATTAGTACACACTAAATTAGTAAAATATTTCAAAGTATCGGGCCTTAATTCAAACCTTAATACCACACTAAAGAGCTATTCACCCACTCGGTGGACAGTGAACTCGCGAAAACGTGAACTAATTTTTACCAAGAGTGTTCACGTTTTCAAATTTGTTCACCTTTTCGATTGTGAAAATTTTAGAAAAAGTTAAGCTCGAAATAATATCTCAAACAAACAATTTAATATCAGATATTAAGATTGGATAAAAAATTTAAATTTTTCATTTATTCACTTTACAAAAATAAAATAAATTAAAATATTTATACTTTTTTACTTCTAAAAAAACAAAAAACTCAAACACTATGTACTAATGCAAGAAACATTAGAAACATCGTCGTCAAAAATAGAACGAACACATTGGTATGTATTAAAATACACACAATCATTGCGTAGACTGAAATTCGTCCTGCGTAACGAACACTGCGATAGGTTTATTTCTATTTCTTACGCAGACGAACGACGAATAAATTGGGACAGGGACTGCTAACCGCAGCTTAATCGTGAAAGCTGTAAAGAATCACAGGGAACAATAGCTTCTATTGCGAACTTGGCTAAAATTTGCAAAAATGGCGAAAATTCGCGAACATTTTTAATATTTCAAACAAGCCATAAAATTGATTAAAAGTCTCTAAAACTATAAGGAATGCCAAAAATTGTTATATTAGCGGAAATTCGCGAAAAATTTGCTAACAGCGGCATAATAGCAATG
This sequence comes from Pollenia griseotomentosa, assembly GCA_963931875.1. NCBI lineage: Eukaryota > Metazoa > Arthropoda > Insecta > Diptera > Polleniidae > Pollenia > Pollenia griseotomentosa. The sequence goes on from OZ007563.1 coordinate 148,170,916, forward strand.
TCTTATATTTTTTAAAAATCGGTAAAGCTGTAAAGAATCACAACCCTTACAGATAAAAACCGTTTATATCGCGAACATGGCTAAAATTCGCAAAAATTGAAAAAAACGCAAAAATTTTTTGAAATCGCTAAATCAGTTAAAAAAATTAATAACAAAAAAAAGTTTGCAAAATTAGCGAAAATTCGTGAAAAATTTTCATTTTTCAAAGAACCCAGAAAAGTCTCTTAGATTATTAGGAATGGCAAAAATTCATTAAAAATTGCCAAATTAGCGGAAATTCGCCAAAATTTGCTAATAGTGGCATGATAGCAAAGGGTACTATTTATTATAAATCGTTAAAGCTGTAAAGAATCAGACAACTTACAGGAACAAATCGCAAACATGGCTTAAATTCGCGAAAAATTGCAAAATTGGAAATTAACCCAAAAACTAATTTAAGTTTGCTAAATTTAATAAAATGTATTGCTAGTTAAAAAAGATAAAAATGTTTTTATAATCAAGCGTTTAAGGTAATTATTTTTATAAATTACCAAACAAATCAAGTCACATTAATACCTGAAATTCGCGCACTTATTGTGTCTCATTTGACGAATTTACGCAACGAATTCTTGCCGACGAATTCGTCGTACTATGCGAAGTTCGTCGTTCGTCCCAGTTGTGTTTATACCATAACAAATGTTATTATCCCAGCTAGCATTTGGCTGATTATTTTGGATCAGTTTTGATGATTAAAAACTGATTTATCACTTCAGTGATTGAAAAAGGATTCATATATAATTCATTTATATGTTTAAATAATGATTTTAAAATATTTTTGTTTTTGCCAAATGAAAAAAATAATAGAAACTTTCATGTTAGCCAAATAAATAAAAAGCTTGGCTAAAATGAAGCCCAAAAATTATTGACAATTTATGAAAATAAATGTTAGTGCAAATTGTTTCTTCTGTTCTTTGCGAAAAACCGATAACTTTTTTTTGGTTTAAAATAAAGCTGGTTCGAATAATCAAAAGGCATAATAGAGCTGATTTTATCGGAGAAAAAATAGAAAACATGACAGTTAAAAAATTATATGAAATATAATCGAAAACTATATAATTTACGATTGAAAAATGAGACGAAGCTGATTCCTAAATGATTAGATTATAATTCAAAATGCTAGCTGGGATATTCTCTGTAATTCTTAGCAACTGAATAAAAATTGATTAAAGTAATTAATAAAAAAGAAATGATTAATATCACTTTAAAGGACAGGTTTTGTTTCCTATTAGTTTTTACACAAAGAAATCGCTTATCTTCTTTTAGTATGTGTTTTGTTTTACCATTGAGATTATTAAAAACCCTTATTTCAGTTTGGTCAACCTTTTTATTTTTAGCTTATTTTAAGGCTTTATTTAATGCTTCCACGGCTTCCTTATGTTTTATTACGATTTCTGGCTGTTCTACAATAGAAACACTATCTTCGTCACCTTAAGATTCATTATCAATTTCAAAAATTCACATTTAAATTTTTAAAGAAAAATTACAAATTTTCTATAAAACAAACCTAAGGATTTGTAGCAACTACTACCTTACCTAAAAATACTTGTTTAAAAAATATAATTTTGTAAAAATATAGCATTGATTTTAATAATGAGTTTTTTGTAGAAAATAGAAAAAATAAAAATATATAAAATTATTCTTGTGTAAACTTAAAACTGATAACATCATTTTTACAGATTCATTTGCATGTATTTGTGAAAACAATCAACGTAAACAGTAAAATGAGTTAAGGGATTCTCGAAATTAAAAGTAAATTCAAAAAAGAAAAAACTCAGAAGTCAATGTAAAAATAAAAGTGTTCACGTTTTCGAGTCGTTCATGTGTTCGAGTATTCAAGTTTTCGCGAGTTCACTGTATATTTACTACGAGTATTTAACAATAAAAAAGTAAAAAAATAAGCAATACACCTTCAAGCATCCCAGCGACTCCCTCACCACCGATAAAAAGAACATTTAAAATTATTATACCTAAGAGGTAAAATATGAACCCAATCGATTAGCATCCAAGTAGTTTGCGTGTTATAAAAAGCTTCAAGTTTTTTTTTTAAAGGTTGAAATTGCCAATGAGAAGATACGTATTTCTAGGCAAAACATTCCATAATCTAGCAGTCTGAAGAACCATAGATCCTTCATGCGTGGAGTTATTGCTACGTGAAATCATCATTTGAGTATTTCTTATAGTTCTAGTAAAGGATATAATTTGTGAAATACTTATAGGATTCTGTTATTTAAAAATTCTAAATATATACATTTAGAGACGAAATTTAAGATAATCCTAAAATGAAAATCTCAACAAACTTTTAAATTTAGATTAAAATTTTCATTAAAATGAAAAAAAATTGATTTTAAATGCCCAATAATCGATTTCAGTATAAAATCGGATAGTCCCAATTTACAATGTTGAAATTGAAAGGCAGACATTTTTCTTATTCCCTTTTGAACTTGCCTAAACCTTTCACAATCTCGAAATTAATAGACAGACAGAAAGTTTTCATTTTCTTACTTCGTTCTCTTTCGCTGTTGACGAAGAGGAACATTTAACAGGCAATGATACTAAACTGACCAGCGTTGCCGTTTTGGTTACTTTTAACCGAAACTGGTTACTTTTTTTCTCAATGTGTACTTGTGTACTTTTTTCCATTTTGGTTACTTTTTTCAACACAAAAATAACCAATTTTTTGTTTTGGAGCAATAACTACCCGCTCCGCTTTTTTTGACCCTTAAAAATTGTGTGTGGTATTTGTGCATCTTAAACCAATACTTTTTTTATCTAGTTAAAAATAATTTTTTTAGAAGCTTAAGCTTTAACAGACTATCAAGTGTAAATGGCCATTATCTGCTACTCTTCATGCTTCATATTACTAACTGAAACACTTTTCTAGATAAACGATAAGGTCAAAGGCCCTTCCGATCCGATCCCGTTTAATATGAGTATATTCCACTGGGCTAAAATCATCTATAAATTAAAGATCTACCGCAAAATTTTGCTCAATTTTGCACTTTGATAATATAACACAAAGTAAGAGCTCCTCATATAAAAAGAATGAAAGCTATAGCTCATAAAACTTTTAAAAATGACGAAAATAAATTTAAACTTTGTATAGGAAGTGCCACTTCCACTAAAAATTTCGAAAAATTGTATATCCTATTGTTCTTTCCCGAAATCGGTCCGGCGGCTAATGAGCCTACAAGATACAAACAAACACAATTTCTTCTTAAGACATATTTTTAAACTGAAGTGCGAACAGAATAGTACTTTTGATACAAAATAATTTTGGTTACTTTTTTTCGCTTTTGGTTACTTTATTTTTACATTTTGGTTACAAATTTTTTTTGGTTGTGGCAACGCTGAAACTGACATTGGTGTGAGAAAAATGATATGAAGCAACAACAAGAAAACTGCAAACAGTGGAAAAGAGAAACAAAAAATGTATAGTACAGATCAAGGTATATTTACCTTGGTACAGACCAAGGCGAATTCATACAAGGTGGTCTTATTTTGAAAACGGATACAACACTGTAAACTACTTTAACGTTGTGTCAAAATAATACAACACTGAATTAAACAAATTAGCTGTGCACTTACATACAAACATGTAAATATAAATGTCAACCAAAGTAACAGCATATCATTTTGACACAAGGTTAGTTTTCAGCTGTTGCTTTCGTAGCAAGCCAAGACCACCTAGTATGAATTCGCCTTGGTACAGATGTAGTCTGGGGGAGGTAGTCCCCATTTACAATGTTGCAAGTGGAAGGCAGACAGACGAAGTTTGTTGGTGAGGGGTTGTAGAGGTAGAGTATGTAGTACATGACCAAGGTCTATTGAATAGGTCTGCTTAAGGTGCTATCAGACGGTATGTATTTTACATATGTACTGTCACTTTTCTTACCCATATGTAATTCCGTATGTATGTCAAAATTTTCTTAAATTTTTCTTTACAATATATTTTTTCAAGAAATTTCGTTTCAAAACAAACCAGCTGTTTTGTTTATGTTTGCCACAGAAAAATAGAGCGCGTTATAATCGAAAAAATTACATTTGTATTTCCACATGTATTTTACACATGCAAAGTTTCATATGTATCACACGATGTGTACAAGTTTTACAGATGGAAAATTTGACAGTACATATGTAAAATACATACCGTCTGATAGCACCTTTACTTGTGCAAAAACAAAAAACGACATGTATTTTGTTTGTGTAAAATTTCATTTTAGCTGTCAAAAACTTACTACCACATACACAAAGCAAAAGGAAAATGGGAAAAAACAATAAACCCCTGTCGGACATTCAGTTAACTTTAAATTAACTGAAAGCTAACTATTTGACACTTGCACTATTTTTATATGGAATTAACTAACTATTTTAACATTGCGATGTCCTAGGAAGTAGACGATTGTCCGACTCTGCATTACTTTCAATTAACTTTAAGTTAACTTTTTGTAGCTAGCTATAAACTCAATACTTTAAGTTAGCTTTAAGTTAAGTTAGTTTAAGTTAAAACCGATCTATGAATGTTATTCATTGGATGAATACTTTCAAAAAAATAAAAAAATTTTCTTTTTTTCTTTTATTTTCTTTTATTTCTTTTATTTTATTTTATTAATCAAAGTTGTTTTATTCAACTTTTTTTTTAACCAGAGTCGCTGGCGGGAATCGATCCCGCAACCTCGGCGCTGATAGACTTGCTCACTACCAGCTAGCCTACTGGGGCAGTCTAGTTTTTGAATAAAAAAACCAAGGCCCATCTATTAGGTCTGCTTACTTGTACAAAAACAAAAAACGATTCTTTTTAGTTGTCAAAAATTTACTACCACATATACAAAGCAAAAGGAAAAAACGTGTATGTGTGGCATACCACAAACGTATACATGCACATGTTGACAACTAAAAAGAACATAAACAATGAACATCAGGCTTCTTGCGCAGACCTTTTCAATGGGCCTTGAAAAAAACTATGTTTTTTGCCATTACTCAATTAAGAGCGTAAATATGAGATTAAATTGTCATAACATAACATCAATAACAACGTTGATTTTTTTTGCTAACGACTTGGCTCTCTCTACTTAAAATATACAACACAGTGTTTGTATACACTTTGTTTAATATAAATTTTGCATTGCGTAGTAGTTGGCTTTAGGTTAGTCTATACAAGCTAACTTAAAGTTGGGTTTTTTTGTAGTTAGCTACTCATTTGACGGCAGGGACGTAAACAATCAGGGGGGTTACTGCGTATTTCGATTCGAAAGAAATCATTTACGGATTCGAACAATTTGTACTGTGTATAACGATTTTCGCAAATGTTCGAAACGATGGCAGAGGTTGTATTTTTAAGAAAATTGAAAATTTGATTAAACATTTTTGTTCGTAATAGAGACTAGCTGTTAAAAAAGGCATTTTTTGTTTTCGAAAAAGTATAAAAAACGTCCGTTTATTCAAAACAAATTTTACGAAAATCGTAATACACAGTACGAATTGTTCGAATTCGTAAATGATTTCTTTCGAATCGAAATACGCAGTAACCCCCCAGGCTTCTTGCGCAGACCTATTCAATAGACCTTGTACATGACTATCTGTACTAGACATTTTTTGTTTCTCTTTTCCACTGTTTGCAGTTTTCTTGTTGTTGCTTCATATCATTTTTCTCACATCAATGTCAGTTTAAATGTTCATCTTCGTCAACAGCGAAAGAGTAAGTAAGAAAACGAATACTTTCTGTCTGTCTCAAGGCCCATCTATTAGGTCTGCTTACTTGTACAAAAACAAAAAACGATTCTTTTTAGTTGTCAAAAATTTACTACCACATATACAAAGCAAAAGGAAAAAACGTGTATGTGTGGCATACCACAAACGTATACATGCACATGTTGACAACTAAAAAGAACATAAACAATGAACATCAGGCTTCTTGCGCAGACCTTTTCAATGGGCCTTGGTCTGTCTATTAATTTCGAGATTGTGAAAGGCTTAGGCAAGTTCAAAAGGGAATAAGAAAAATGTCTGCCTTTAAATTTCAACATTGTAAATTGGGACTACTACACACTCTACCTCTACAACCCCTCACAAACAAACTTCGTCTGTCTGCCTTCCACTTGCCACATTGTAAATGGGGACATACGTAAATTCGATTTTTTTTTACCACAAAATCGATTTACGATTGCAATTGAAATCGATTTACAATTCCCTAACTGAAAACCTATGTTCTAGTCAATAACCAATAACTTTTGATTTTAATTAATTTGTAAGAAATGCATAATTTACTTACCCTGAAGACATCATTGTTGTTGCTGTTATTTGTGAGTGTTTGTACGTGTAATTTTTGCGTTTTTAATGGACTTTTTATTTGTTGGTGCATTGACGTACAAAAAGTTCACAATGAACGGCAACCCACTCAGTACAACCGCCACCAAAACAACGCTAGCAAAAATTCACTTCATTTGCTGCGTATATCAAAAGTCGAGGCACCCAACAAATGAACACCAAACTTATAAAAAAATTTGTATTTCCAACTGAAATAAATAGTTATTGCACACACGATATTTTTATTTTACGATTTAAATATAATGATTAATTATTTATGGTACTGTTATTACGAGTGTACAAATTATAGCAATGACGATAAAACGCCAAATATTAATAAAATCATTACTTCTTTTTTAATTTTTTATTTTCCACCTTTACCGCAGCAAAAACACCAAATACTTTTTGGTATTTCCTTTTTTATTGTTGTTTTTAAATTGCTTAATAGAAACGCCAACATAATTTTTCCCGAAGCATATCTACATTACATACAAACGAACTTAATTTTGTTATTAAAATCTTTTAACTAATCAATTCCAATTATGAAATATTGCTTTTATTTTATATTAAGCACTAATGAATCGTATGTGTTAATAAATAGAAAAAAAAGAAAACCAAACGACATAATAGATGAATATCCAACACAAAACTAAATTCATTTTAGTGATACATTTAAGATAAACAATAACGGGGTACCAAGGTACTCAGGTAACCGCTCGTTTGTCACAAGTAGCCAGGGTTGTTAGGTTTTTTTCTTTAAAAATCGTCAAAAGTTTTTACAAAATTCGGCAAAATCGTCACGAATATTTAACAAAATCGTCAGCAAATCGTCAAATATTTAAATTTTACAAATCAGACCAATTTATTGCAATGATTTGTTCAAAAATATAAATTTTATTCTATTTATTTCAGCAAGTGGGCTAAAATAAGTATATTTATCATTTGAAATACATAAAAAAATATAGCTCATAGAATAAATTCGAAAAATAAAAAAATGTTGAATAAAAAAAATATATTTTTATAAAAACATAACAAAAATTTATTTATTTCATTTATCCATATTCACAAAAACATTAACGGCCATTTTCACCAAGTTCGGTTATAATTAACTATCGGTTATAGCTGTCAAAACATATGGATAACCAGAACTTTAAGTAATGGTTAGTTATAACCGAACTTGGTGAAAATGGCCGTAAATAAAAAATAAAATCTCATTTGCTTTTACAGTGCAGCCACACGATCCAGATTTTCTTGATAGTCTTTTACATATACTATTTGTCAAAATTAACAAAAATTGAAAGTTGTGACGTAGGCTGCATTCAATTTTTGAGCAATTTACATTCAAGATGTCATCAAGAAAACAATTTATAAAGGCAAACGAAAAATTTGCTCACTAACCTTGAAATCAGCTGTTTTCTTGAACGTAAATTGAAGCACTCTCTGGAAAGAGAATTTTAAAGGCAAGTTCGTTTCAATTTTTAAAAGTATGAGTGTATTGGTAGAAAAGTGTGAGAGTATTAAAACTTGATAGGCAAAACTTGATCGTGTAACCCTCAAGATAACTCGAGATATCTTTAAATGATTAATTTTTAGCGCTATCACTTGTTTTTACTGTTAAAGTTGCTAAGCCAAGGGTTCTGTCTATATCAACAGCCTTTTACCCGACTTGAAATGTTTCATTACGTCCAATTTTAGTTCCAAACTAATGCATTTTCTTCTCTTTGCAGTCATTTTTCTACACAACTTCTTATTAAGAACTAACTTCTTACTTTCTAGCACGCAACTATACTTAGAATAACTTACCTAACAGAATTAAATGGTAATTCTTCTTTTTACACGCAAATTAGAAAATTCTTCACATGTGATTATGACTTCATTGAAATAATCCAATTGTATGTAGCTACCAGAGAACGGTTTTGTGTGATTGCAAAAAAATCGCATTTGATGTACACCAACAAGTACACTCGCTAACGGTCATACAATCAAACTTGCGCAACCGCACACATTCGCTGCTGCTTTACAGTCATTCATATAATGCACATCGTGCTTTATGAGTATATCAAAAAAAATAGTGATTTTTGCAGTTCTTTGGTAGCTACGCAAATCGAAATCATAAAAACGCAAAGCGGACTTAACCAATTTTTAAAAAGCGACGCAAATCGGGGCTCTAGTGTATATTTTTTGCAGTATCGATGGCGTTCATATACATAATTGTAGAATTCGAATTACTAATGCTTCTAATGAAAGCCACCTGGTTTGGGATGGGGGAAGATTTTTTTTGTTTAGTTGCCAATAATTTTTGTATATCGAAAAATTGATTTTTACGTTTTGGACCGTTCGCAATATAAAGCTTAGTCTAGACGATATGTTGAATCAGCAAATGTATGCTTATACTCATATGCTTAAAAATAATAACAAATGCCTCTATCAACATATTCAATAAGTTAGGTGTCTAAACGATATGCTGAAACTACCAAAATTTTCAAATTCATCACATGCCAGCAAATGAAATTTCAACATATAAGTTACACCTAATTTTCACGATGATTTAAAAGACATGTCTTTTTTTAGTTCTTTTTCAAAGAAACTTCAAAAAACATGTTAAATTTTCACAATGTTTCTTTTTTTGTTTGATTTTTTTCTGTTTTCCTTATATGTATGTATGTATATGTAAAGGTATTGAATTTTTTAAAATTAAATTTTTTTATTTTTCTATATTTTAATAAACAATTGTCATTTTGAAATAAAAATACAATAAAATTAAAAAAACAAAATTAAGTGCAAAGAGGAATGTCAAAAGAATCACAGAAAATACGATTCATGTCTTTTTTTCTACCCTGCTTACTTCTTTCCCCCGCTCGCTATCAAACTAAAAAAGACATGTTTCAAAAATAGAGGAAAAAATCATCATGAAAATTGGGTGTTAGCATACAACTTTTGTGTCTACACGATATGTTGAATTTTGTATGTTGATATGTATGTTGAGTATTGAAAACATTTGGTTAAAAATAACAAAAAAAAAAAATTGACAATTCTCTTGTTTTATTTTTTAATGCAGCTACCATTTTTGCAATAAAATTTATTTATGTCTTTGTATGCATATTTGCAGCATGAAGAGTACTTACAAAAAAAGTTTCGGCGGCTCAGATAATCCATTCGGCACATATGCTTACAAATTTGCCATATGCTGAAAAGCTTAAATACGATTTTCAACTAATAACCAAGGCGAATTAACTACAGGTGGTGTCGAAACGGCATCTGATTTTGACAGTTCGGGCTTATTTGTTTTGATTTGTTAGTGTTTTGCTAATAATGGTTGACATTTCGAGCTAATGGCACTAACAATGCAATGCAAAACACCCTATGTTGTTTCTGTTGTTTTTGGATTGTTGTAGTTCCGACACCACCTGTAGTTGAATTCGCCTTGCTAATAACCTATCTGCCATCATACGCAGAAAATTTGTTGAAGCACTAATAAAACGCTGCTCACACGATATGCTAAAATTTCCAACATTCGTTTGTTTGCATTGTTAACAAAGAGCTAGAAAATGTTGTTAAACATACGTATGTTGAAAATTTTTTGCGTTTACACGGTATGCTAGCACTTGTAACCTATTTTTCTTCATTAATATGCTCCCTACAAGAAGACTACCGGTCATTTTACTAGTTACATGACCGGTAGTGCTGACCAACATATTGGTTAAAGTTTATATTAGTTTATTAAGAGCAAAATGAAAAAACTAACCGAAACTCTTGTGGTCATGTGATTTTGCCTCTCTTTCTAACTAATGAATTCCACTCGACTACGGAACATATATCTGTACTGCTTACTCTTCTGCTTTTTATTAGTCAATGATAACCAAAATAGTGGTTAATGCCAACTAGTTAGACATAACGTAAATATTGGTTAGAACTAACTAGTTATTCATAACGTAAAAGTTGGTTAGTACTAACATTTATAAAAAATATATTATTTTATTTTTCATTTTAAATAAAAATGTTCTTATTGAAAAAATAATAATCCAATTAATAGTCAGGAAATTAGACTTCAGAAAAGTAAGTACCACGTATCGCTACTTCTGTGGCTGCTTGGTAACGTTTCACTTCTTGGGTGGGTCTGAAAATGGAGGTAAACGTACGTGTGACCATTTAATTTATTGTAGATTTTGTTAACAGATTGAGACCAAAAAATTAAATACATACTTGAAAAGTCATCAGGACAAATCTTAAGCGATTGTCCTGGCCAAAGCCACCACCTTTCAAAACAACCGCTTCGAACATGACCACTGTTGTTTCCAGAGAATGCACCACCGCATCCTCTGAAGCCACCATCAGTACGTCCTCCTTTACCACTAGCATTCTGATTACCGCTGTTTGGCGGTGCTACTTTTTCTTCATAGTAACAATCTCGTTACAAATATAATTTTTTTTCTTTAACACCAATGGTAAATATTAAATTAAAGCAATTCACAAGTTTTATCAAGCGTATGACAAAAATATATTAAAAAATTGGCATTTTTAGAAAGTGTTTTTAGTTGTTCAACTCTAACACACATGTTAGAGTAGAAACACTAATCTGAAATTGTTGCAAGTGTGTTAGTAAATTTTTTTTTTTAGTTTTGGGTATGCATTTCTCGTAGGGCTGATTCAACATATCGTCTAAACTAAGCTTAATTGTAAATATTTCTTGTAAGTGTTTTATTGATGCCAGAAAATCGTCATAACACTATTACTTTTAGTAAAAAAATCGTCAATCGTCATTTTACTGTATTTTCTCAAAAAAAATCATCAAAATGACGAAAAATCGTCACAAAAGAAAAAAAAAGCAAATTGTGTGGGAAAGAAATTAAGTTTGTGAATTTGTAGCAAATTATAGTTGTAGTAAAATAATTAAATTAAAGAATTAAATAAACATTAAAATAAAATTGCAAAAAATATTTTTATATATATAATTTTTTTCTTATTCAATCTTTATTATTTAAATTTATATAAATTTGTTTACGCTGGGTCTCCACGTGGCAATATTTATTGCTAAGTACAAGCAAAAACGTCGGCAGAACAATGACAGAACAATGGAGCAATAATTGCTGAATTTATTGCTGGAGAACACTTGAAATTGCTTTGCCATAAATTTGCAATTTTCACCGCGAGTAGTCGTATAAAGTTTTTTGGCTGTACATATTTATAACAAATGTTTTATGTTGTGTTTTGAAGTGGTTGTGAAATTTTCTTTTTTAAATTAATAAAATAATTAATTGTAATTGTCGTAGCTGTGTTTTGTATTACTTTTTTGTTTATTTGCGTTAAAAAAAGTTGAATTGTTCTATTGAAAAAATAAAAAAATATACAAAAAAATAAATTCGTCGTTTGCTTTTGTTGATCTTTACGTTTATTAAAAATTATAATATATAATAATATATTTATTGATTGCTTTTTTAATAAATAAACACACAAACAAAAAACAACCGTACAGAGAAATGAAATGTCAGATAAATTACAACTGATTTGACAGCATATTGCTAAGCAATAATTGCTCAAGCAATAAGAAGAGCAATCATTGCGCAATGGATTGCCACTCATGGCAATATGCGGTCTATACGTCGCAAATTTTATGGAGCAATGAAATTTGACGTTTGCCGCAATAAATATTATTACGTGAAGACCCGGGGTTAAGCTTGAGTTTTTTTACGTGCGTGAACAAATCATACCGAAGAAAACAAACTTTTTTGCATAGTTGAAAAAAATAGTATGAAATCAAAAAAGTACTAAAGTACATGTTTTTCCAACCATTTTCAATTAAAACAAGTACTATATTTCAATTCCACGTGTTTTTGTAAACAACATCAACAAAAAAAAAGTTTGTTATTTCAATTCCATGATGTCCGCAAGTAATAATATGACAACAAAAGTTAAAAATTAACTTGAAAAATCACATATATGGTTTGTTACTATATAAAACCGATAAACATCGTGGTGACAAAAATTGGAAAACGTAATTATATGTAGAAAGACCGTAGGAACCCAAATAACGGGTTGTCACTTTCGAGAAATTAGCCGTTTATAGGGTATACCCAAAAAAGTGTAAAAATCAAATTTCAATATTTACATAGTTTGTTACTATATAAAACCGATAAATATCGTGGTGACAAAAATTGGAAAACGTAATTCTATGTAGAAAGACCCTAGGAATCCAAATAACGGGTTGTCACTTTCGAGAAATTAGCCGTTTATAGGGTATACCCAAAAAAGTGTAAAAATCAAAATTCAATATTTACATAGTTTAAAAATGGTTTAGGCCTATCGGGGAAGCCAGCCATTTAAAATAACTGGCAACGCGCTATGTGTAGTACCTCAAAGGTAGTGTGGAAACCTGCACAAATAAGTAAGTAATCTGTTCGTTTATTATTTGTAAATAAATCTTTATTTGATTATATAATTTTATATCGCGTTAACTTTATATTAAAACTATTGTTAAACTTCCTAACAATTAGTTCCACTTATCCGAATTTTGTTTTATTGAAAATCGTGTTTAAACAAAATGAGCCTGCAAATATAAGCTTAATCAGAATTATCTGTGTTTGGGAAACGTTTTTAAAATGCGATACTATGAACTTGAGAAATCGGGTAAAGTTTGTTATTGCTTGTGGGCATAGATTTATTATTTTATATAAAACCCACTAGTATCAAAACATTAGAAATAATAAACTTTTAATATTCATATTATTGTGAAAGTAAACGAATTGACTTTTATTCTAATTTTTAACAAAAACAAAATGGTTTTAATTTGAGATGAAACCAAAAAAAATATATATATTTTCCATAGCTGTTCTTTGTAAATTATTTTCTTCTAAATATTCTTCATAATGAATTATTTACAATTTGTAGCTGTTTTTCAAAAATTAAAATATGTTAAATTTATTTAATACTTCTTTAAATAAAATTTTAATCAGTTTCAAATAATTTACAATAATGTTTATCAAATTTTATTTCTTCTCTTGTAAGCCAAATTCATTATTATTTCATTTTATTTTATTCAAATTAATATTATAAAAATATATTAAATAGAAAAACGCACAAAAAAAAAAAATTTTAATTTAAATTTCAAATAATTTCAGATTTTTTATAAAATAAATTTAAAAAAAATGCCTTATTATTTAATTCAACAAAAAAATTTTGAATAATGGTAGGAACACAACTGGGTCGTACGTCGTAAGAACGTAACGCTGCATATTTCTTAAAACACAAATTTGAAAACCTTTTTTCATTTTATATTTTTATTTTTTAAATAAATAGAATGAGATCTATGTCGACGTACGACGAAGTACGCTTTTACGTTTGGGCCAACTATTGTGTGCTCTTGTATTAAATTACTTTTTTTTGACAACGTGTATACGTCATACGCTATTACGTTTATACGGTGCAATTGTGTCCCTACAGTAATTTAAAACCTTTTAACAACTTTTATTTATTCCAATAAGCACTCAAAAATTTAATTTCAAGTACTTAAACTTGCGTTCAAAGGTATTTTTAAATGTTATTCAAGTATCAAAATATTTTACAAATATTCACTTGATTTCAAATTCCCATTTTACTGGCGAATGATATTGAAATAAAGTGTAACAAAAGTACGACTGTTGCATTGTAGTAACACATAGCATCATGTTCTTAAATGAACCATAAAAATTTTGACAATTCATTTAGTTCCGAAATGCAACTTTGTAGTTGTCACTGCGTAGGTATAGAAGAGCAAAGAAAGCAGTTAAAATAATGTAGATGAAAACCATATTCATATACAATACAACGTAGGTAAAAATTTAAGTACACAATGCATCAACTCGGTATTGATACATTGTGAACACACGTTTAGGAAAACAGCCTACATCTCAACCCTTGAAACTTGAAATTCGAACTTGAATACCAATTGTTTTGCACTCGAATTGCTTATTGGAATTATTCTAATACATATCTGTAACAATTTGTAAAATAATGCGCCGTTTAGCATCGTAAGCAAAACCGTTTTGTTTAAATACTTCCGATTCATAAAAGGGTTTCAAATTATAAATATCTAATTGTTTAGCACGTTCAATTAAATCGCGTTCCATAATTTCAACATGTGTAGCGGAAGGACCATCCTTACATCAAATATAGGCCAATTGATCCAATGTTAACTGACGTAATATAAAGAACAAGAGTTCGGAATGATCTTTTTGGAAAGACAAAGGGCATGTTCGTAAATGCATCACTGCGCTGCATCAGAAAAGCAAACTTTTTTTAATGCCGATAAAAAAAATTATTAATAAAATCTGTTTTATTGTGTATTATTTTTGTGTAGTATTTGACAATTTTTTGGTCCACATCTACTTCACTGATATTTATATAAACATTTGAAATCACTAATGCAGCGCAGTGATGCATTTACGAACATGCCCAAATATTTTTGGAACGTTGTTCGCATTTTTTTCATTACACTGAATTTTTGTGCTTCAATAAATGATTCCAACATCATACGTATGGACATACTGACATCCGCTTCGATAAAATTTTCCCGCAAATGTATACGAGCATGTGCCTCAGCCATGCGAATGACGCTTTCAATGTGACGCACGGTGATGGGTAGGGAGCCGGTGGCAAATGATTCTTGACGAAGTTGAGAGTACATTTTGGCGATTTTTTCCTCGTCAATGTTCTGAAGAAGAAATAAAATCCCTTTATTAAAAAATTCTTAAAAATAGTTTTTAGAAAGGACATTAAGGCCCCTATTACGGTTCGCAACTCAACTCAGTTGAGTTAAAATTTTTGTATTATGGTTTACAACTTTGCTATATTGCGGCGAGCAAAAACATCAAAAAATTACAACTCAACACAACCAGTTGTTTTATTTACATCCCAACTGAGTTGAGTTGTGAACCGAAATAGGGGCCTTATCCTTAAAATCCTACTTACCGTTAATTTTGGTCTTATATTTTCCTTGGTATAGACAATAGGTATATTGTCTTAAAAGATCCTGTGGTATTTCACTAAACCACTTGGTTGTATTTCTTCCATTTCGGCCTCACTAGAAGGATGGTGTTTAATGTGAGAATTCACAACAAACTTTGCTAGATGTTGATCTTGCATTGGATCAAACTCATCTTTGACTACACACAATACATCGAAACGTGACAAAATGGGTTCCGACAAATTGACATTTTCCGAAAATGTCATAGAAGGATCATAACGACCACCAATGGGATTAGCAGCAGCAATAACAGTACATCTAGCTTGAAGAGATGTAACAATACCAGCTTTCGGAATAGAAATATACTGCTGTTCCATCGCTTCGTGTATAGAAGTACGATCTTGATGATTCATTTTATCGAATTCATCAATCAAGCAAACTCCTTGATCTGCCAACACCAATGCGCCAGCTTCTAAGGTCCATTCGCGCGAAATGGGATTACGTCTTACATAGGCAGTTAAACCTACAGCACTAGCTCCCTGGCCTGTAGTAAATACTGCGCGAGGAGCAATTTTTTCGGTACAATTTTAAAAATTGGGACTTAGCTGTACCAGGATCTCCACAAATAAGTAAATTGATATCACCTCTGACCTTATGTTTCCAGGATTTTTAGATTCACCGCCAAATAATGCCAATGCTAAAGCACGTTGTGCCTCCAATTCATCGCTTGTGGTAGGAATCACAGAATACTAACAGAACTGAAAAAAGTGACGTGTGAAAAAGGCCCAAATCAGTTGCGATGGCAGCTTTCGAAGAAAGTCTGGGTTTACACTTTGAAAGTTTTCTTTCAGAAAGTCTGACTTTATAGGTAAGAGAGGAAGAGAACAGGCTATTCTTCTCTCCCCTCTCACCAATAAACACAGACTTTCTGAAAGAAAACTTTCAAAATGTGAACCCAGACAAAGAGACAAAAAGCTTTTTTTTGATGGTGAAGTGGCAATGTGTAAAAACAGGCAGCAACAATCAACACAAATGGCATGATCAAAACAAAAATAACAAAACACAGACCACGTTAAAAAAATGCATTAGTTCAACAAACGTTGTGTTTTGTGCAAAAAAAAAATGTATTTAATAATATTTTTTGTTTTATAATGTTATTTATTTACTTAAATATTATTTACTTGTGTTGTGGTAAACTTAAAAGTTAATTTTTACAAAAGCTTTGCAAATAAATCTCAACTAAATAAATTTGTGTTCATTGTATTGCGGCATAAAAGATGATGCAAAGAGAAATGAAAAAGGGCAGCTTTCTTAGAAAGAGACAAAAAAAAACGCAAAATCTTCCGTCTCGTGACAGTTCTGTTAGTATTCTGTGGTAGGAATGGCAATATGAAATGTGTCTATGGAGCAGCGTTGCCATATATATATTTTTAAACTGGTACGCAGTGCTGCCACTCGCTTATAAATATCAAGAACAAATGGATATGAAACAATTTTACGTACACTACAAATAATTAATAAATATTTTTATGAGAATATTTTTATAAGAATTATTAAATATTTTTAATTTAATAATTCTCTATTCTCAGTGAAAAAATTGCATTTTAAGTTTATTTGATTTGTAAATTTGTTTTGTAAACCTTTATTAATTAAAAAAATAATATTAAAAAAACTCATATACTGCCTTAATATATATACTTCAACTCTATCTAGAAATTAAGATAATCTTGAACGGATTTTCAGACGAATTGTTCGATATATAATATTAATGTTAGAGACCACAATAGAACCACTGAACTAGTCGCGCAAGCATTAGGTTGTTCTTTTCATAACTTTTAACATATACTCCTTGTCCTTCAGTTCTACAAGATTATGACTTGGACTTCATATTCAACTCGAAATATGTAACTAGAAATACCACAAATACATCTTTCCATTTTTGAACGTTCTTTTTAAATTAGAAAATGCCGAATCTGGAATAATTTACCTTTCAGTTTTTTATTATTTTTAATTTCTATTTTGTAATACTTTTGTGGTTCTGGAGCCATTAAATTAGAAATTACATATTTTTATATTAATTAATCTTTATAAACGTTTTTATTTTTTGGAAAACATGGACAGATAGTAATAGCAATTCATGTATAATTGGCCTTGTAGGCTTTCTTTGCATTGAAGGAATAAAATGTATAACCACACACTAAAAATAATTTCCCAGTTAGCATTTTCTTTGACATTTTCCAGTTAGTTATTTAACATTTTCTAGAATTTTTTATAATAAAGTTAACACAATTTTTAAAATTATGTGTGACCATTGCAATAATATTTAAACCCCCGTATTCATAAACTATTGTTACATTTTATACACGTTTATTAAGGAAAATTTTCATAAAAATTTTGTTTTGTAAATTTAAAATATTTTTATGACAGGCATTAGAATTTTGTTTTTTTTCAAAGGAAATAAAAATATAAGCAGAAATGACAAAAATAAGCAATTTTAAGGAAAAAATTTAATTAAAAAGAAGTAAAATAAATTTTAGCATTATGTTTTAGCACTTTATTTAATTTTAAGCATTTTTACATGCAAATTTAGCTCAACAATTTTTTAAGATCTAGTCACACTGCTGACCGATATATTGGGTAAAGTTCTATTAGCTTTGTATTATTTTATATTTTTTTCGCGTGCTCCTTAAACTGCATTTCAGACAAATGCAATACAAAATTGTTGTTGCACTTTGCGGAGATTATATCATCTAAATCTGTTTCTACCTTTGAGTGTTAGAAAGTGAATTGCACATGCATTGCTTATGTCTCAAGTGAATTATTGTTTTGAAGTTTACACAGGTTGTAACTTAAGCAACGGAAGGAAAATAAAGCTTATTGTCCACCTTATTGTTAGATTTGTTTATAAACTTAGGCTGAGTACGCATGTGTCTGGTTACGTAAAAAGTTTTCAGAATCTTTTTTTTGAGGACTATTTAAAGTTTCGGTTATTAATTTATCTTTTTAATATTATAAAGACTCAAAGTCACCCGAGTGTTTTGCGAATGATATCTTTTAACAGTTCTGTTAGAAATCCTCAAATCGTTATACCACGCATTTATAACAGGTTTATGAACAATCTTTTTTCGTACGTGCAGCACGGTTATGGAATATTTTGCCTAGAAACCTACGTTCTTTCGCCATGTCTTTTGCAGTCTTTAAGCGTAACCTTTGTGTGTTTCTTAATTCACATAGCTTAATTTTGTAATCGCTGATGCATTTTTGGGGTTTTTTCATTTCTCTTGTTTTATCCTGCTTAAATTTACTCGCTGTAATGTATGGGAGTTGGTTGGGTTGTCATGATGTTGGTATATGTTTATTTTAGATAATGAAATCTCATAGTTGTACTTATTTTATATGTATATTGAATTATTTCTCACCTCATAGTTATGAAATTACTTGTAATATATTTTATTGGCCAATTGGCTATTTGTATTACCTTGAATAAATAAATAAAATAAATAAAAATTGTTGCAAGTGTTTAAGTAAAAATAGTGTTTTATTAGTTTTGGTTATTAATATTTTGTAGGGCAAATTTTTTAGGCAATTAAACTTAGTTTTTTTGTTTTTTTATTAAACTATATTACCTATGCAATTCTTGGTAAAATTATATAGATAATTTTTTTGCGTGTAGTTTTTTTGGTATCAATTTCTCATTTTTCCACATTTTATTACCTAGAAACGCCGTGAAAGTGAAATTACATACCTTTTTTTTAATACATTTGCCAGTACCCCAAAATACGTTTTTTTACAACTCTGAAAAAAAGTATGTTAAAAAAGTATGTTTTGTTCACACCGATAGTTTTTTTTATATAAAAATATAAATTTTGTCTTAACAAAAAAAATTAATTTAATAAAACTCAATATTTTTATATAAAAAAAGATCTCAAGCTGAAACAAATTAATATACATTTAGAAAATAAGTCGAATATAGGGATGAAACGATACCTCTAAGGTATCGATACTTTTACTCGTTGTGGTATCGCTCGTAAAGCATCGATACCTACTTATTATCGGGAAAAAAGTATCGATACTTACTTGTATCGGAACTTACTTGTATCGGTTCGAATGATGAATAACACAGGCCAACACTCAATTTGCTTCTTTGAATTTATCAACTGATTCTAGTTAATTTTGGTGCGCTGAATTCAAATCTGTAATCAGTTTGTCTCTATCAGCTCTAGTTTTCATGATATAGCTTTTTTATCCCCTTCACTTATGACCTCCATTTATGACCGTCTGTTTGTTTTTTCAAAAAATTTTTTTCATCAAAATTTCTTATTTACAGTTATGGTAGTTGCCAAAAAAACATTTTTTCCGTAAAAAAAATTTTTTGTGTAATTGCTAGCTGATTAACGGGAATTTTATATGTACAATATTATTGAGAACGTATTTTTTTCTTGTTGCACTCCAATTGAATATCGGAAGTTAGTTGCTTGTAAGAAGTGTTTTATTGCAGTTGGCAAAGTTTATTAAAAAAGTGTTGATCTATGGCAACTACCATAACTGTAAACAAGAAATTTTGATGAAAAAATTTTTTTGAAAAAACTAACAGACGGTCATAAATTTTTTTAATTTTGTCGGGCTGTGTAATACATACAATACAAGCATTTATAAATGATCCTTTTCTTGCAGGTAAGGTAGTTTAGTACTAAACAATTCAATTAGCACTCCGACAATGTCAGTCACTATCAGTGATGTCAACTTTTTGAGAGCAAAAAGCACTTTAAAATTTAAAAAAGGCACTAAAAAGCACTATTTCGAACAAACAAAAGCGTAAAAAGCACTAAACCATTTTCACAATTTAATTAAACACAAAAAAAGTTGCATTCGGCTGTGCGAATATTATATACCTCCAAAATTTAAAAAAAGGCTACGGCGTTGATGGGTGACCGTTTTTATTTAAAACTAAATAATAATAAAAAATTACATTTTTATATAAAAATTTTTTTATATAAATCATTTGGATCATCATCAGATCAGTTTGAATTGGCCATAAAATAGTTTTAAAGTAATAAAGTGCGAGCTCGATTTTCGTAGCTCGAAAAAATTTAGCCTGTTGCAATTACCGAAAATTTGCAATGACCGACCATTGTTTATAAAACTTAATGACAGCCTTCTGATACTTAGTCAAACCTTTTTGTAATAGCACTAGAGGAAGAAGTGCACAACACGCGGTTATTTGGAGACGAGTGTCGTGCGTTTAAAAACTAAAGCGCATGAAAAATGCCAGGTTACACAACGCTCGTTATAAAAACATTATCTGTCAGCTATTTTTAATTAACACTTTGTTTATACCAAGTTACTGCTCTTTTTTTGTTTCAATACGTTTTTTTACATAACTCAAAATCGTTGTTTATTTTTCCATTCACAATTCCTAATATTTTCCAAGCCATTTTCTATTTTTGAAACAGTGTCTACATTTTTAAAAAAATGTTTACCGCAAGCAAATACATGGTTTTATTACGATAAATATATTGTCAACGCTAAAAAGTGAAACGTTTTATAAAATTTCCAAATTGCTAGAAAGGCTAGCTTTAACCTCGTAAAAAAAGTTTTTGGTAAAACGAATGCAACTTTCTTTTAGCACTTTTTTTATCATTTGAAATCTTAATTTCAAAAGATTTTGTTATTCGTGCTTAATTCCCAGTTTTTATTATTGATAAAAACACTTGAAATTTATTGTTGATGGGATAAGCTATTCCTATGCGCATTTCACTGGTTGCTTAGGCCAGATCATCAGGAAACTTCATCCATAAAGATTTTAGAAAAACTAAAGATGTTAAACCAAATAAAACTGTTAAGCGTATAAGACTTATAGCAACAGTTCTACTTGTAACAATATCAAAGTTTAAACAAAACACATCAACAATAAACAGTGGGTTTATCTAATCTTACATTCCCCACTAAAATTAGTTGAAATTCTCTCAACATTAATTGTAGTTAATTTTTTTTACTATTAAAAAACACTGCTTCAGTTTAAGAATAATTTCAATGCTTAAGTGAAGCGATTACTTTTGACCGATACCGAGTATTTTTTTACCGATACTACTTGGTATTCGGTGTCTAAGTATCGATTACAAAAATAGTTGGTACTTGTATAAAAGTATCGAATATGTACTTGTATTTACTCGTATCGTTTCATCCCTAGTCGAATAAGATAGAATTTATATTAGTAAATATAATTTTTTGCAAGATGGCCTCATTTTTACACTGCACCTTCTTCCTTTAACCCTTTTACATGTAGAGGGAATAATTTTCCCACCAACTTTTCTTCATTGGTAAGGTAACTGATCAGTCGCAGTTGTTTTTTTTTGATTTGGCAACATTAATTGAAAGAAATAAAGTATGTTTTCTTAACATTGTATGTGACAGATTATAAATATTTTTTTCGAGACGGGTCTTCTGTAAATTGAAAACAGGTGTTTTTGCAACTGCGAACGAAATCGGTATATATCTTCGAAATCTCGTGGTGATATATGGTAAGTTCTTCTACGTTTTATAGATTTATATTTAATATCTTAGAAAAGAGACATATCTTTTACTTTTCTTCTACATTGCTTTCCTTGTGGGATTTTTTTTGGTGGGAAGAATATTCCCTCTAACCATGTTTGTTTTTTTTTATACTAAAGGTTGTCTGAAAATGAGCAAGAAAGTACTAAAAGAATATGAAATAGAGTTGGTGCTATATGAGTTATACGGTTTACCATCAGATCCAGAGCAGTCCGAAGACGATAAGGAATCGGACGAGGAAGAAATTGAACAATATATAAAAAGTGGACATGGTATTACTTTACCCGGCGGAGGCAGAGGGAATATATTTACCACCAATCAAAAACTAAAAAAAAAATAATTTTTTTTTATTTTATATTTTTAGTCATCAATAGTAACCCTAAATCAAAACCAGATTTTATTTATCCTATTCCGATCGCTATGACCGTAAAAGGGTTAAAGTTATGAGTTAACATAAATACGTTTTCCCATACCTTTAACATAAGCTGAGCAATAAGAAATATTGCTCTGGTATTATTCTGCCGACGTTATTGCCAACTAGCTGAGATATTTATCTTTACCCTGCCTTTACACATGCAAGTAATTACTTGCAAGCAGTGTATACGTATTATCAAAGAAAATGTCGAAGAAAAAGCCGAAAGTCTTGCAAGTAGCTTGAGTGTTTACACAGTCAGTTGTAAGTTCATTTTTCAAATGTTCTCGAAGAGAAAACATCTTATTAAAAAAGGTTTGTTTTTCGGATTAAAAACATTATCATGTTGAAAACATTACCATGTTATAACAAAATAAATTTAATAATTTATTCTTTATTTAGTTTTCGGTCCACCTTGATGAAAAAATTATGTTTATTTTATAAACTATGTGACTACAGTATTGCCGTAGTGGCGATATCATAATGTTACTGAGAAAATATTTTGATTAACAATTTTTTTTTTTCAAAATGCTTTAAATTCAGGAATAAAATTACCATTAAGATGTGTTGTTGTATAGTTGTGCTCTTTTTTATTAGTTATTTTTTATAAATACACAGAAAATCCGCTATACACATAACTATTATTTTACTAAGTACTAGTAGATTGATACGAAAGTCATCCACGGCAACACTGTTTTTTCACTTGTCATTTTACTTGCAGTAAAAGTCAAAAATTCACTTGCAAGCAAATTCTCTTTCAAGTTGAGCTGCAAGTACTAAAAATTTGATGGTATTAGTGAAAAAGTGTAAGTGTATTGAGTTTTTCGAACTTGCACTTGCAAGTGTAAACCCTAGGTTAAGTCTGCTTTCACACGTTTCATCTTTTGATGCTCAACTCTTATGTTTTTAGGTGAGGGAAGAAAGAAGAAAGGGGGTTGGTACGGAGATGCCTGTACTCGGTCAGTACGCTTTGTGTTTTTATTCGTTGGCATATGCACAAGGATTGCTGCATGTAATTTTTTTCTTTTCTTTTTCTCTTTGATTCGCTGTTAATAAAATTGTTGTTGTTTTGAACCGAAAAATTTGAAACCGATTGCTACGTGTGAATATATTGGCATCTTCAAAAGGGAATTGAAAAGAAGTTGAGCATCAAAAGATGAAACGTGCAAATTTAGACTAATGAAGACCTAGGATAACAACCCTACAAGTAGCCGTCGTTATTTGTGCTGCCAGAGTAAAATACTAAAAGGATGATAATGTCAGTACATATGTACTTTTTTCAGTAATATTAGCATTGCAAAAGTACTGAAGTACTCCATTAAGGCTAGTTTACATGATAATACAATGTATTACGATTTTGTAGAATCAAAATAATATGAAATTCTCTCCATGTTTAAAAGAAAAAAATAAAAGTCTGCTGTAACACTCAATTTTCACGATGATTTTTCCCCTATTTTTGAAACATGTTTTTTTTTTTGTTTAATAGCGAGCGGGGGAGAGAAGTAAGCAGGGTAGAAAAAAAGACATGAATCGTAGTATGCATTATGCGTAAATGCATCATATCTTTATTTGAATCGATAGTACGGTCCATATAAATTAAGGTTTGAAGATTATTTCATGCAAATGTTGACCGTGACTGCGCCTCAAATGGTCCATCCGCTTAGTCCAAATTTGGCATACTCTTTCAAACATTTTGGCCGGTATCTCATGAATAAATGCTTCAATGTTGTCTTCCAATGCGTCAGTTGAAGCGGGCATGTGTGTATAGACATGAGCTTTAACATAGCCCCACAAAAAATAGTCTAAAGGCGTTAAATCGCACGATCTAGGCGGCCAATTGACCGGTCCCGAACGTGTAATAAAATGTTTACCGAACTCGCCTCTCAATAAGTCCATTGTTAAGCGTGCTGTGTGGCATGTGGCACCGTCTTGTTGAAACCACATGTCATGCAAGTCAAGCTCTTGCATTTTGGGCCAAAAAAAGTTTTATATCATCTCACGGTAGCGCTCACCATTCACAGTTACGATTCGCATCATCTTTGAAGAAGTACGGTCCAATGATGCCACCAGCCCACAAACCGCACCAAACTGTGACTTTTCTGGATGCATTGGTAGCTCTTGCAATGCTTCTGGCTGATCTTTACTCCAAAATCGACAATTCTGCTTATTAACGTACCCATTGAGCCAAAAATGAGCTTCGTCGCTGAACACAATTTTTCGATAAAAAAGTGGATCTTCGGCCAACTTTCCAAGAGCCCATTCACCAAAAATTCTACGTTGCGGTAGGTCGTTCGGCTTCAATTCTTGCACCAACTACAATATTTAAAATAATACATGCATTAGCTCACCATCATTACTAAAATAAAAAAAATCAGGGACAGCCGATAAATTATTTTTAATTTCATAATTAAATGTTCTGCCATTTTTGGCGTAAAAACTGTAAAGTGTATCCAAAACTGTGCTGGTTACATTCTCAACGTTTAATTCCGGCAATTCAGGGCCTAATCTTTGTAACGCCTTGAGCCATTTCATTTTTATGCTTTGAGTTAATAATGTTGCCGCAATTGCGATATTTGCATAAGGCTGCAACGTTAAATATGGTTGAAACCTTTGTCTTAGCCGTTGTTCCGTTTTTAAAATAATAGAGGATACTTGTTGCAGCTCCTGTTTCCTACTTAGTTTATGTAGCCTATTGCTCAATGTCACAAGAGACGGTATTAAGAATCCTGTGTTAAAAGAAATTTACATAGTATATAATTTTATATTTCAAATTTGGTACGCTACAACCAACTCCGACTTATAGTACCATAATTCATGTTGTATGTACAGTGGCTGTTCAGTTCTTAAAATTTTTTCGAAGTCTGTTGAAGCAAGCAAATTGAGAGTATGGCTGCAACATAGGCTTGCCAGACGTACTGTTTTCAGAAGTACGCGTACTTTTTTTTACCATTTGTACTGCTTACTGCATAACCATTAAAGAAGTACGCAATTGTACTTTTTTTTAGCTTTTGTACTTTTTTTGCACAAAATAAAACAGGTTTTGTGCATATTGTATTAAAAGTGCAAAAAACCAAATTTCGACATATTTTCGAACTAAAAACACTGCAAACCTGAAAGAAATGTTAAAGTTTTGCGATTTGAAATGGTTTGAAATGCTGCGTCATGTACCAACTCAATGTCGCCTGCAGTTAAAAGATTTAAAAAAACCATCGAGCCGTAAAAGCTTACTTGTTGTCCCAAAACTGTTTCGTATTTTTTATTTGTATTTTCACTTCCTCATTCAAGCAACTGAAACAAATTTTCTTTTTGGAGAAAAGAGCGAAGTGAATTAATAATAAAAACTTATTTTAAATAAATAAAAAATGGCATTGTTAACGAAGAACAAAAAAAGTGATAAATATTTGTAATTTTTTAAATTTACATTAATTTAATTCTTAAATTAGAATTATTAAATTGTAAAATTAGAATAATTAAATTGTTTAACAAACACGTAACATTAAATTGAAAATTAATATTAATATTTTTATAAAAATAAGCAAAGCGTTTTTTTTAAACATTTAATTTAAAACATCTGACAAATTTAAAGATGTCACTGCATAAGTAAATTAAATACTTATGGCCTTATTCGTTAAAAATAAAACAGGTTTTTAAAAGGTTTATTTAACAAATTTTCATAGTAAATTCGTTTCATAAACCTCTTATAAACCTGTTTTATTTTTTATGAATAAGGGGTTTTATATTAAAAAAAAAAAGATTTCTTATTTTGTGCTCTTTGCTATGCATTGAATTTTATATTTTTTGTTTATAGTTACATTAACTGCCTGTTTTTCAAAATAAATTTAAAATTTTGGCTTGGGAATTTATATTGAAATAGGAATAAAAGAACTCAAAATTGTTTTTGATGTACTGAATTTTAAGTTAATAAAATAAAAAAAAAATTGTACTTCTTTTTACATTAATGTACTGCCGTTTTTTCCCGATGTACTGTTTTTATGGATTTCATATCTGGCAAGCCTACTGCAACATCTCTGATGTGTCGGCAACCATTTCTCATTTTAAAAAACTGGCAGACCGTCATTAATTCCATCTTCGAAACGATCACTTTCCACACCGTAGTCTCTGAACGCTTTTACAAAATTTGAACCATTATTCGTAACGGTTAAAACAATGTTTGAGCTGTTCAGACCAAAGTCGGTGTTAATTTCCGTGATTATCTGCGCAATATTTTTAGCGGTGTGTACTCCAAAAATTCTTCTGCATGCCAAAGTTGCCGACTTGCGTTCAAAATTTTCCGTAAGCCAGTGACATGTATATCCAAGAAAGGTTCTGTGGTTTGCAGAGCAAATGTCTGCTGTGGTACAAAAGTAATTGGAGGAAGACATTTGTTCTTTTATATTTTGCACCATTATCGTGTATTTTCCCTTCAATTTTTCCGCCGCTGTTTGCCAGCACATCACTATTATACCCGTATCTTCAAAAAGTTTCACGAAAGATTCCTTTTCCAGAATTGAAAGGGGCAATGCAGAGTCGATAATTGCGAGTAAGAGTTTTTCATCAAACACAGATTGCGCTTTATCGCCATAAGGACTACCTGTCTTATAAATTTTGTACTTTTTAAAAAGTTCAGTATGTTTGGCTCGCAAATGCTTAATAAAGTTAGAAGTCACTTCATGTCACGCGATGACATGCAACACACTTAGCACACGTTGTCTTATCTGAAATCTGAAAATAAATGTTATATATATACTTTTTCTACTTCTATGTAAAATTCGTTTTTGAAAATTATTTTTTGCCAATCAGACGATGAAAGCAAACATACTTTTTTAAGGGGACATTCTGAATCTTTAATTAATTTTCTTTTCCTGTTGCTTGTAGAAGGATAAAAGTCTGGGTCCTTCAAACTGTCATCTGAACAAAAATCACTTTCGGAATCAATTTCTGACATATTTACAGCTAAAATAAAATATTATTTAAAAGAGTCTTCAAAAAATGATGTACCTCTTTCGTACTTACCAACAAACAGAATGTATTACAAACAAAGTACACTTTGTAGCTCAATTGATTTAAAAAAAGAAACAATAAACAAATGAATTCCAAAGAATTAAATAGCAAAACTATAAAGTAGACCTAAAGTAAAAGATGAAAGATAAACATGCTTAAAATAACTTTACACTCGCAAACAGGTTTCAAAATATATTTTTTTATAAAATTTTTATTGAAGACTATTTTCTCTCACTTCGTTTTGAGTAAACTGAAAAATTACTCTCAATTCAGGTAAAAATATTAAAAACTTTTGGGTTTTCGAACGCACCTTTTGTATATGACAGAAACTTAATCCCGTTTTAGAATTGGAATTTTTAAATAATAGCGATGAGCACAGCTAACCTGACTGAGGGTGCAAGAGTAAGATTTTTGCGTGATTGTTTCTCGACTCATTTAATATTCTGATAAAAAACTTAAATGGGATTGAAATTTTTTTAAAAATTTCCGAAATTATTAAATACAAGTGAAAGTAGTAAATTATTGAAAAAAACATTTTTGATAAGATTTTAAATATATAAATATAAATATACATATATATATAAAAAAAAAACTACAACGGTCCCATCTCAAATAATAATAACAACAATAAATACCTCAAGCAATTGTTTTCAATTGCAAAAAAAAAAGAAATTAAGAAAAATGCAAGCAGATAATAACAATAAATTCGATAAACAATATTCAGGGACACACAAAATCTTAACATTAATTTTTTGCCTTTTAACCCATTCTTAGCCGGGAACCTAATTAATATGGATATAAATACATAAAATTTTTTTGAATATGTTACATTATTACATTAAGTATCAAGTTATTAAATATAATACCGATCAATATGATTACATTTTTTGTTTGGTAATAAATAAATATAGTCAAATATTGGTAAAATATTTTAAATGGATAAAAGTGTTCGCCAGTACATTTTTGAATAATGGTAACATTTAACTGTTTCCATTAATAATAATTGTACGAATGAATACGCGACTTTTGAAAGTAATCAAAAAGAATCAAAAATAATCGTTGAAAATAATCGGAGAACATTTTGATTACTTTTGATTCTTTTTGATTATTTTGTAGTAATCGCCGGTACTTGTGATTATTTTTTGATTACTTGTAATCGTTATCAATTAGTAATCATGCAAAACCAAAAGTAATCGAAATTGGAACAGAACAAAAGAGAGCATAATGGTGTACTATTATGAGACGGGGGCTATCCTTTATGAACCATTTTACCGACTCCGTTTAGGAACCCTTCAACGCCCAAAGAAGAAAGGTGAGTTATTTTATTCCTATGTCTCATTTTCATCTCATTTAGTTTTTTGCAGATAAAATAAAAGTCACATTGCAACCAGGAGCAAAATTGAGTGTCTGAATGGACAACTTAAATCTAAATTTCGGCTTCGGGTTGATCTGGACACTGCAAAAAACATTGTGGTAGCAGTGGCTGTGCTCCAAAGGAACGAAATTCTTCTTGTTAGTCTAATAGAAATTTAAATTATTAAAACTAATTATAAATTTTACTGCTTTCTTGAGTAAAGGTCAAATTAGACGTGACATACACATTATTCCACAGCCGTAACGATGACCGTAGAAACCAAAATTGAACTAGTTTGTATGGTTATGTTTATGTCGTTATGGTAAGTTACCTTCCCCTGGGTAACAAA
The DNA here is from genome assembly GCA_963931875.1 of Pollenia griseotomentosa. Classification (NCBI taxonomy): domain Eukaryota; kingdom Metazoa; phylum Arthropoda; class Insecta; order Diptera; family Polleniidae; genus Pollenia; species Pollenia griseotomentosa. The sequence continues at coordinate 148,199,864 of OZ007563.1, forward strand.
CTTGTCGAGATGCGAGTGCTTAAGTGCACTCTACGGTTCTGATCTCTTGGGATGATGTATGTGATGAATACGTCTTAGCGGGAGGCCGAGAACACTGAAGAGGTGTGCAACTAACGGTTACCGATCTTGTCAAGATAATGAGGCGGTGATGGAATGCACACTCCCGGTCCATTATCAGTACATACAGCACGGCGTGCCAGCCCGCGTGTTCGCCCCCTTGCAAGGTGAGGGCTTAACCAGTGCTTGGGGCGCAAAAAATGCACTTTTAAGGACAACGTGGTTGGTAGCAGTGCCGAGGTTCTGTCGTTAACAGCTCCCCTCAGCGTCAGGGCAAAGCGCTGTTGTATGTTAGTTGCCTAGTCCACGCATGCCGTCACTGCGTGGTTCGGTCCGTCTGTACGAGCAAACTCGTGGGAACAAAATGAATAACTCTCTCAAAACAAAAACGAACAGGTACTGTCCGACCTATATGTGGATAGTCTTCTGGGACTAACGAGTGACTCCTGTGGTGAAACCAGGGCCCCTCAAGGGTTAGAGAGTCTGACTCTGCTCTCTGACACGGAGCTTGATATTAATATATCAGCTCACAGTCAGACTACAGAGCTTGCCACTCTCATCTGTGAGGCCAGGGGACATCAGAGGGGACACTCGGGAGAAGATTGTCCACAAATTGTTCGGCAGGATGCCGTGGAGGAGTCACGATACATTAAGAACTCCAGCCGAACGAAAGAGGAGAAGGCGCAGAGCCGAACAAGGAGTTCTCTGGCATATCTGGATAAGACGGCGAAGAGAGATCCTTCAACGTTCTCCGCGAGGGATAGGCACCGACAAAGCGTCGCAAAATTCGAAAGAATTTACGGCCCTGTCAGTACCGTGCTTGGATGGCTCTATCCCTGGAGAAAGCAGGGGGATGAAGTCGCCGACCCAGACACTTCTCAAAAGAGTACAGGGCCGTTGGCGTCGTCAACCTGCCGTGAAGAGATGGAGAAAGGATGGTTGCCCCGATGACCAAAGCGCTCATGTCTTCGGAACGAGCTGCGGAGGACAAGGGGACGAAAGTGGCTAAGGCAGCGGATACGGGGAAGAAAGCTGGTAATCCTCCGGCCGATTCCACTAGTAGCTCTCGTAAGGGGACCAATAGGGGAAAAGGCGCGGGCAGGAACTTCTAAACCAGTCGTGCCGAAGTCACCGAGCTCATTGAAGAGGGTTGGTACATCTCCGGCTGAAGCTCCTTATGGCTCTAATAAAGAGACCATTAAGTGGGTCAGATCTGGGCATGATCAGCCTTCTTCATCGAACAAACGATTGAAGAAGTAGACGAGCCTGGAGGGTCATCTGCAAGTGGCTGTCATAGATCGGAATGATCCGGATGGGAGGATCAGTACCGAGCTGTGGCAGTTAGTTGAGGCTAGGCTTATCGACAAGTTGGCAGCATTCAGGGGCAAAGAGAAGGATGTATCCTTCAATGGTGCGGACTGGGTTAAGGGAGTGAAGGTTGTCAACTGTGGTAACAAGAATTCATTAGAATTCTTAAGAACCACAATTGAAGAATGCAGCGACATTAACTCGGGGGCAAGGTTTGAAGTCATACAAGCCTCCGATTTGCCAATTAGGTCCGTATTGACAGTATGGATTCCGCCACCCATACGCCCGGTGCAATCTACACCTGCAGTATTGGGCAACCAGAATAATAGGCTTCTTACCGACCAATGGAGGCTGGTGATCTCACTGGTGTGTAAGGAGAACACCGGTAAGGACTTCCGCTTCGTGGTGGATCGGAAGTCCATGCAATTCTTGGAGGAGGTGGGGGGGGGGGTTGTTAAGTTTGGCTTGGGTAACGTCAGGTTCCGGTATCCGAAGCATAACAGGTCCAAAGAAGTTGTTAGTGGTGCAAATAAACCTGCATCATTGTGAAGCAGCCTCGGCCGAACTAGCAACCTTCCTCACCAGCACTCGGACTGACATAGCCCTAATCCAAGAACCTTGCGGGTTGCGGGATACACTCTGTGTGTCCCCCTTGCACGGAGGTGCGGGAACTGATGGCATATGCAAGGAGGAAGGGTGCAATCCTTGTATTTGGCTGCGATGCTAATGCTCATCATAACCAATGGGGGAGCGCTGACAAACAAAAGGGGTGAGTTAATGTTTGATTTTATAACTACTAACAATCTTATTATCTGTAATATGGATAACACGCCGAAATAAAGATAGGCAGGCAGTAATAGATCTGACATTAGTGAACCGTGATGAGCAACTTGTTGCTGATTGGAGGGTGGCAACGGGCTGTACTTTTTCATACCATAGTCGTATTAACTTTACACTGAACTTTGACCTACCTGGGGTTGCTTCGTTAAGGAACCTGAGGAGGAAAAAATGGGACTCCTTCAAGGTATGGGTCCGAATTGGGTTGGCGCAACATGCCTTGGGCGACTTCTGCCGATGGATCTGGAGGGTGTGGTGAACAGGTTCACTCATCTGTTAAGGGAAAGCTATGAGCAGTTCTGCCCGGTTACGTTTGCGGGTCGGCGTAAACAGCCCGAATGGTGGACCAGGGAACTTCACGTTCAAAGGTCTACGGTTAATAGACTGTTTAATATGGCCAAGCTTACGAGAGCACCAGAGGATTGGAACAATCACAGGGTGCAGTTCAACAAGTATAAGGCGGATCTAAAAAGGGCAAAGCGACTGTCATGGAGGCAATTTTGTGTATCCATTGATAATGTCAACAAGCTGTCAAGATTCCGACGGATTTTATCTAAGGGCCCTAAGGCCCTGGGTTACATCCAAAGGAATGACGGCTCATGGACTGTAGGGTGTAGGGAAATCGAAGGTATGAAAGACGGTCAGTGGGACGTGATGTCCAGGACATCGGATCATACTTTTGCTTGCGTCGAGGAAATGGTTACAAGGGAGAAGCTGGCGTGGGCGGTCAATACTTTCGGCCCATTTAAGTCACTGGGTCCGGATGGCATTTTTCTGGCCATGCTTTGCAACATCCCGGACGATGCATCATTTCTGTTGGTGAACATATTCAGGAAATGCCTCAGTAGGAGGTATCTGCCTAGGCGGTGGAGAGAGTTCAGGCTGATTTTCGTACCCAAGGCTGGTAAAGCGGGCCACCCAAAACCGGGGGATTTTAGACCTATTAGTCTGTCTTCATTCTTGTTGAAGACTCTCGAGAGACTAATAAATTTCTATCTCAGGAGCAATTTTGAGACCCGCCTTATTAGCAACGCTCAAACGTAAATCTGTTGAGAGTGCGTTACATGAGGTGGTGGGTTGTATTGAGCACGGTCTGAGGCATAAGGAACATACTCTCGCCGCGTTTCTGGATATAGAAGGAGCCTTTAATAACATTAGGATAAGGGCGATTAGAGATTCGTTGATGGACTTGGGAGTTGAGGACTTTCTGGTAGAGTGGATAGTCTGCATGCTTAGCAGTAGGATTATAAACTCGAGCCTTGGGGATCATGTGATAAGGAGGAGGGTTACCAGGTGGACACCACAAGGTGGGGTTCTATCACCTCTACTGTGGTTGCTTGCGGTCAACGGGATTCTCAGGTCATTTGATTCCATGGGCAGGAAGGTTGTTGCCTATGCGGACGACATAGTTCTGCTGGTCAGGAGAAAATTTCTGTCCACGATGGGCGAACTCTCGACATGGGTAAGGGTGAAGACTGAACTGGGCCAGTGTTAGATGGCATCGAGTTACCTTTTTCGTACGGTGCAAAGTATCTGGGTAACTTTCTGGACTGCTAACTGTCTTGGAAGAAAAATACTCAGGAGAGAATGGGAAGGGGACTCAATGCCTACTACACATGCAGGAACTCCATCGGTAAGAACTGGGGTCTGAGGCCGGATATGGTAAACTGGATTTACACATCGGTGGTTAGGCCTATACTTACCTATGGATGGAAATGAGGTGGCGGACGAACTCACGAGAGGGGGTTCGAATCTGGACTTAGTAGTAAGGGACAGGGGGGTAAAGCCTCCCCTATGTTACTACTATGGTGTGATACGGGAAAAATTCCGCGATGACGTTAACCGATCCCGGGGGAACAAAGTGGATTGCAGGGTGTCTAGGGCATTATGGCCCAGATTGGACGCGGGGGCAAGCAGGGTTCTACTGGGATTGGATAGGGGTGGTCTAAGAATACTTGTAGGGTTCTTGACCTGTCATTGTCCCGTTAGGGCTTTTACGGGCAGATGGGACAACACCATATTGGACTTCTGCAGATTATGCGATGATTCAGAGGAGCTGGAGACGATCGAGCATGTACTGTGCCATTGTCCTAGGATGCGGGGTCTCAGACAGAAGTGGCTAGGAGACAGGTTTCACGACGAACTAGGGTGCATCCCTAAATGTAATCCGGCTGATATACTGGGGATTGTCGGGGAAATAGTGCGGTTGTTTCTGTTGAGGGGACTGTAGAGAGGGAAATTGTTCTTTATATTACCTACTAACTTTCAAATTTTCTAGATTTTATCCACCTCATACTTCTTTTCTTTGCTTTTCTATTTTTTTCTTTTCATCGAAGGGATTCACAATGGACCGTACCAGTCTCCGAGTTGAAGTGTGCCCTTGGGCACATAACCCTTCTTAACCTAACCTAACCTATGGTAAGTTACCCATAATCAAATACAGTGTTGTCTATAAGGTTGGTTTAATCAGCTGTTTTGTCTGGTTATGGTTATGTCGCGTCTAATTGGACCTTAAAGCTACGGTAACATTTATTAAACATTTGACCAAAAATGCGTTACCATTACTTTTGCTAATACTCCGTTTACTCCATTTTCTAAAGAAATCAATTTCGTTTCTTAATACTACATTTACATTAGGCCGAAATCTTGTAGATTTGATTTAAAATCTTCTTCGAAATCTAGTGCGTTTACATTATACTTTTTTGACATTAGCGAGATTTTGTTTTTATAACAAAACAGCTGACTAAAAGTTTTTTCGTTACACATACAAACACAAAAAGAAATATACATTAAACAATTTGCATTACCTTTTATTAATAATCAACGATATTTATTTTATCAATATTATTCTTCTTTTTTATTTTTTTACAAATTTTATAAAACTTTTTAATTTTTTTTAACAATTTTTGTTTTGTTTTTTTTCAACGCCATTTTTTCTTGTGCAGGGAATATATTTTTTTGTGCTATATGTAAAAAACTATAGTTGCATCATTAAGTACTACTAGATTTTGAGTAGATTTCGTCGAAATCTAGTCACGAAGTAGATTTTGTTTTGTATGGGAAATCTAGTCAACAACAACTAGATTTGGCTCGAAATCTCGTAAGTACTGGGCCCAAATCGTCGCACACGTGATCATTCGAAAGGTTTCGTATCGAAATTTGTTTAAAAAATTTAATAGATTTTTATGCTTGTATACTAATGGCATACGGCATTGCACTTTTCGCCGCATATAAAACAACAATGTTGATAGTGCCCTATAAAATAGGTGACTTCGGTTTATTTATGTGGCTTTTTTTATAACGGCGGCGCTTGCCAAAAAGAGCAACAAAGCAACTCAAAAATTGCAAAAATTCGGAAAACATTTTACAAATTCAGAAAATTTGCAAAAATAGCGAAAATTCGCGAAGTTTTTAACATATCAAACAAGCCATTAAATTGATTAAAAGTCCCTAAAATTAGAAAGAATGGCAAAAATTCGATTAAAAATTTTAAATTAGCGGAAATTTGCAAACAGCGGCATGAAAGCAAAGTCTAGTATTTATTAAAAATTGTTAAAGCTGTACAGAATAAGAAAACTTACAGAAAAAATCGCTGCTATAGCAAACATGGCTAAAATTCGCAAATAATCGCAAACTTGGAAACAAACCCTAAAATTTATTTGAAATCGGTTAAAAAAACAAAATGTCAACAATTAACAAAAAAAATTTTTTTGGAAAAAATTCTGTAAAAATTGCTAAATTAGGGGAAATTCTCAAAAAATTGCTAACAGCGGCATAATAGCAAAGTCTACTATTTATTAAAAATCGTTAAAGCTGTAAAGAATCAAAAACTTTCAATACAAAAATCGCTTATATCTATGACTATAATTTGCGAAAAATTGCAAAACTGAATGTTATTATTTTATTTCTTATTGCTAAAAAAAGTTTAATATTAAAATTTTTAGCTATTTGTTAAAGAAATCTAATAATTATTCCCAAAAAGTGTGTAAATTGTTTTAAAAAAAAACAATTAAATGTTTTCACGAAAGCTCTTAACCTATTGAATGACATTTCGAGTAAAGTCATTCGATCGACTACTCGTTATCGAATGACATAATCTGAAAAAGTAAAATTTCGATCAAAGTCACTCGATCACGACTGCGACGATTTGGGCCCTGGATTTTGCGTAGGTGTAAATGTAGTATAAAACAAGAAAATCCACAATCTTAAAATAAATTCTTGATTTTAACTTATTTTGTAAAATAAGTTTAAAAAAAAACAAAGTTGCAATCAAGACATACAAATTTGTTTACAACTTTTGTTCACAGAAGACAAATTTTAATTAAATTTAAGAATTACAGATCAAAAGTTTTAAACAGATTTAAATCATTTATGACTTGTTTTGTTTGCAACTTTGTTTTGTGAGATTTAACATAGCCTTAATATGTATCACAAAATAAAGCTAATTATTCTGCTAGACATAGCAAAAAACTGTTTTTTGTAAGATGTGTTGTAATAATCAAAATAAATATAGGAATTACAGAAAATTATATATTAGGTTGCGTATTGGTAACTTTTTTTCGTTAAATATTTGCCAAGTGTTACCATAAAAACTTTATCATGTGATATTTAGTAAAACTCTTAATAGCAATCACATATTTAATTTTTACATATTTTTATTTTTTTTCTTAGTTTTATGTGATTGTTCCTCTGTTCATCCAGACACAACTAATGTTAACCTAAGTGTATTAAGCAGGTTATCTAACTGCAATACTAGCAACACTGGGAATGCATACCGATCAGCTTTTGTAAATGCTTATTTCTGAAATCAAACTTAATCACATAAAACCCCGGAGTACTTACTTATTTATTTTTAATTGTTGCATCTTTTTATATTCATTTTTCTTTAAAAATTTAATAAAGACTGGAAAAACAAGAATTTAAAATAACAATAAATATTTTGTTTTTTATAAATTTTATTTTATTTAACCTTTATTTATTAAATTGCAATATAATTTATTAAGCTTGAGGTTTTTGTTTTTTTTTTTTAATAGGAAAAACAAAAAATAAAATAATAAAAAAATATATATGTAAGCCAATTCAATTGGTAGTTTAACCGCCAATTTTATAAACCAAAAAAATAATTTGTATATTTGTAATCACTAATTAAATTTTTTAAAACTAATTTGTACTTCAGTGTTTTTAATTTTTTTTTGGTTTCAATTAACAATATTAAATAACATACATATTAGAATTTACTTTTATTTACTGAAAAGTAATTAAAAATTACAAATAATAATTGCACACTGTATATTGACTTCAATAGAAACTTATAAAATAATGTAACATAGGACTTTTCTAAAAGTTTTCATTAATATACAGTAAAATGAACCCATTTTTTACACATTAACCTTTAAAGAAAAAATCAAGAATATAAAATTTAATAATAAAAAAATAAAATAACAATTCATTAAAAGCCTTAATAACTAAGATAAAAATTTATATTTTATTCACAGCGTTTTAAAGCATGGTATAATTTTCTTTAATAAATTAATTTTCTTTTAAATTATGACTTTATAAATATACATACCAGAGTTGTAAACTATTGCAATCAATTTAATTGCAACACATGATTTCTTGTTAATGATTGCTAGTTTTTTGATTGCATTCAAAATCGTAAAACTGATGGTATGATTTCAGTTTTAAATAATACAATAAATTTACTGATTTTAAATACAGTTCATTTTTTTAAATCAATCAGCAATGTAATTTTCTTTTACAACTAATCTACTAGCAAGTGCATGTATCTATTTGTTGAAGATTCACTATAGTTGTGATAACAAAGGGAACAGATTGAAACCAAATGATTTCAATTAAAATTTGATTGCAATTAAATTGATTGCAATCTATTATATTAATTGAATTAAAAAAATGGACTGCATTAAAAATTAGAAAATTAATTTTATTATTTAAAATTGTCATCATACAATCAATTTTTCAAAAACTAGCAATCATTAACACGAAATCATGTGGAAAAGGATTGCAATCACAAAATATTGTAAACTTGTGATGCAAATTATTCCATATCTGAAATCAATTTGGTCAAAATTATTTTGATTGCAATCAAAATTGATTGCCGTTATTTACAGCTTTTATACATTCTTATCGCTCCTTTATTGCAACATTGTCGTATCTCCAAAAAAAAAAATTTGCAAAATGCGATTAAGGTTTTCAAAATCTTAATTTTTATGCAGATTTAATAAAATATTGTTACGAAAGTTAAATTATCTAAAAATTATTTTTAGTTATAGTTATCTTGTAAGTTATAGCTGTATGTATAATTATCAACAGAACTGTTATTTTAAAATAATTCCTATATGAATTTCCCGGTCATTTCTAGAAATGGTTTTAGAACATAACAAATAGTTATTACGGGAAGGTTCAGGAAAAATCTAGAAATAATTATGAAATATAAAAAGGGGTGACCCATGTGTAATTAGTTTAGTTTGTTTTAAGAAACTGTTCTGTTCGTAACTAACAATTGTGAACAAAATAATTAATTTCAATAAAGTTTGTTAAGTTAAATAAGTGTGTGTTTTTATTCGGATTTGCAATTAAAAGAACTCAAACGCGTTTATTAAAGGAAAAACGTAACATTTGGTGTCAGAAGTGAAATTGCAATAAAAAAAATAAAAAATAAATAAAATAAAAAGATAAAAAAAAAAATAAAAAAACAACAATGAAATTCGATGAGCAAAAAGTTGAACAGCTCAAGAAAGAGTTGGGCAAGTTGGATCTGCCTACTGCAGGAAATATAGCTTTGCTGCAGAAAAGATTAATCGATGAATTTAAGCGACGCAATATTGACATCGCAGCTTATGAATTTGAAGAAATAGAAGTTGCTACCCGTGCAGTAACAAGTAACATGGATCTTAGCACAATGTTTGCTGCTGTGATGCAGAAAATGGAAAAAATGTCGGCAGAATCTTCTAGAAAAATGGAAGAAAATTCAAGTACCATTTTAGCCGAAATTCAAGAAAATTCCAGATTGACAAACGAAAAACTTGAGAAGCTTCAAGAGATTTCTTCTGCTATAAATGAAAGAGTAGACGATATGGAGATAGAATTCAACCAGAAGCTGTTTGATGTAAAAACACAAGTCACTGATGTAAAAACACAAGTCACTGATGTAAAAACACAAGTCACGGTTTTTGATGGAAAACTACATCATCTGAAAGAAAATGTAAATAGTCTTCAGTGCCAAGAGGGAGCGGTGCGAGTTTTTCCAGAAGTCTCGAATAGAATAAGAGCTCCAAGTTCACCATTGAATGTGTTTAAGTTCCAATTGGACACAGTTGCCAATAAAAATGCTTGGAACAATGAAGAAAAAGTCATAGAGTTGATTCTGGCTTTAAAAGGAACTGCGGCTGAAATTCTAGAAAGTGTGAAACAATTATGACGACATTATGGTAGCACTGCAACGCAAGTATGGTGGTGAACACAGAAAAGAAATATACAGAATGGGATTACGGGACAGAGTACAAAAGGCAAACGAGACGCTACAGGATTTCGCATTAGAGATTGAGCGCTTGGTGCAGCTTACTTATCCAGGTGAAAGTCATCCGTTGCTAGATCACTTTAAGACCGAGGCATTTGTAAACGGTATACGGGATGCTGATGTGAAACTAGCGGTATGTGCATCACAGAAGCCATCATTTGCAGAAACGGTATCATTTGCCCTAGCACAAGAAACTGCAAGGATAATTTCAAGGCCGCAAGCGTATATGGTGCGAAAACCTGATTTTGCCGCTGAAGTGGAAAGAGATATTCTAAAGGAAATGAGAAGCATAAAGGAGGCAGTGATGCAAGCTTTAAGCGAGAAGCAAGGCAAAAACAAAGCGAAATGCTATAATTGCGGTACGAGTGGCCATATTCAGCGAAACTGCAAAGCACCTAGATAACGATCCAGGTCTGCTTCGCCGCAAAGGGATAAACGAAGAGCAATCATCGCGGGAGCCACCACTAAAGCTGAGAAGAGCTAGCAGTGCAGAGGAAACTGAAGGTCCCATGATAAATTTAGTTGTGAAAACGAGTAACAGAAATATTTCGACCTGTGGTTACATAAATGGTGGAATCCGCATCTTGACTATCGACACTGGTGCAGGACATTCCATTATAAGAGCTGATTTGATAAAGGGAGCTGCCGAGCCACTAAGCGGTGTAAACTTGCGAACAGCTACGGGAGAGCCTGTCATTGTCTATGGCAAAGCAAGAGTGGAAATAAGAATGGCCGATATGATAGTTTTTGATGAATTTATTGTGGCTGAAATTATGGACGAGGTCATAATTGGAGCAGATTTTATGATTCGTCAAGGCATTAGTCTAGATATGGGACGACAAATTATGAATTGCTATGGTCTAGAAATACCCCTTAACGTTGGGAATGGAAGTGAAGCTCTCGTAAGACAGCTAGTCACTAGTGATCATAAGAAATTATCATCCCAAAGAGACGATGGAAAACGTGGGAAGGCGAGCACAAATTCAAGACGGCCCAGTAAACATAAAAGCAAGCACTATATGGAGTCTGAAAACAGGAAACGCATCAACGAGATTCGCCTATTACATGTGGAACCCAGCAAAGACTGGTCATCGGCGCAGAAAAGTGACCCCGTATTAGCAAAAATTATGAAGGCCAAGAAAGACGGTGAAAGACCGACTCATGAAGAAGTTAGATTGGAGGGTCCACTGATGAAAGCGTATGGGGCGCAGTGGAGTAGTCTGCGGATGGTAAATGATTGCATATACCGTACATGGGAAAGTACTGATGACAAAACGGTTAAAAACCTTATTGTAGTACCGTCTTCTAAAGTATGCGAAGTTGTGAAGAAATTCCACGACGGTACTGGTGGTGGACATCGTAGCGTAACAAAAACCATAAATAAGTTAAAAGCAAGCTACTATTGGGTCGGTTGCAAGCAAGCCGTGATTGAGTGCATAATTAAATGCCCACAGTGTGTTCTAGACAGCGGTCTAATTAGAGGGTAGAGTAGAACACCGCTCCAGCAGTACAACTTTGGTGAACTATCTGTATCAGCGAATAATAAGGACTATACCCAAGAGCAGAAAAACGAGTTAAGACGAAAGCAAATCTAGTGGCAAATTCGGAAGGCTTCAAAGAAGGCCAGTTGGTTTTACTTTTTTATCCGCAACGGAAGAAAGGACTATCTCCAAAGCTGCAGACTCATTGGGATGGCCCATATAAAGTTATAAAGAAATTGAATGACGTGGTGTATCGGATCCAGAAATATAAGAGCCCAAGATCAAAAATGAAAGTGGTACATCTAGAACGACCTGTTCGGAACGAACAGGCTTAAGTGGAGGGCGGGGTTACGAAAGTTAAATTATCTAAGAATTATTTTTAGTTATAGTTATAAGTTATCTTGTAAGTTATAGTTGTATGTATAATTTTCAACACAACTGTTATTTTAAAATAATTCCTATATGTGACAGCGCATCGAGAAAGGGACCAGTAAGGTAAAGCGAACAGTAAAAACCAACTACACAAAACAAGAGGTAGGGACGACCTTCGCGCGTTTTCAAGGTTGACCAACACGTTACTGACGTCATGAGATGTGTCGCTTTCAAATCAGACCAATACCAACACGCTGAGTGATGGTACACCAAAGAAACACGTATTTAAATCTTTAAAATGGCTCTCCTGAACAAAACCCTTAGGTCCCTTTCTATTTTGCGCGTCACATATGGTTTTCCCGGTCATTTCTAGAAATTGTTTTAGAACATAATAAATAGTTATTACGGGAAGGTTCAGGAAAAATCTAGAAATAATTATGAAATATAAAAAGGGGTGACTCATGTATAATTAGTTTAGTTTGTTTTGAGAAATTGTTCTGTTCGTAACTAACAATTGTGAACTAAATAATTAATTTCAATAAAGTTTGTTTAGTTAAATAAGTTTGTGTTTTTATTCGGATTTGCAATTAAAAGAACTCGAACGCGTTTAATAAAGAAAAAACGTAACAATCTATTTTGCTATAACTTCGGTGCAGTTTAAGATATAATAAAATTTTTTTATATATATTAAGAAGATACGAAGGAACACTCTTGCTTAAGTAACTTAAAATTTTTGATTTTTTGAGATATGAATATTTAACAATAAAGGAGCGATGTATTTTAAATTAACTTAAAGTAAAACATTTTGGGCTCTAATCATAGTCAATAAAAAATTAACATCTTTGGGTCAAAATGTGTTGGTAACATGGTTAATTTTAACTTCAGTTGGTAATGGTTTTTGGCGTTGTATATTTATGTATGTATATAATTTCGAGTTTGTTTACTTACAATTTTTTACGTAAAATTTTGACGTTTAAAGCATGTATTTCTCTATCCCGGTCAATTTGCACTTGAAGCTGTTTTTGCTTGAGAGAGTGGATTTCTTCTTCGTGCATCTGTTGAGTTTTGTGCATACTTTATGTTATATATATACATAGACGAATCTGGAAACCATTAGCATGGTAATCGAGATGGCAACACAGTGATGAAAGACGTTTGTATTATACATACACAACGGGGATTGGCATTCTAATAACTTTACTAATGTAACACACATGTGTATCGCGACTTAAAAGAATAAAGCATTTTATTATTAATAAGAATCTTTCTGGGCTTTTATTGAAAATAATACATGGTGTCAGGTGTTCGTGTGGACTCAACTAGTTGAAAATGGCTGATCAGGAGTTTTTTAAAAACAAAATGCTGCTGATGCAACAAATGATGGAGCAATTAAACACGCTACAGCAAAATGCTGCTAGTCCCACAGAGGCGCAAGTGCCATTCCCAAGACCGCTGGAAGTCACTGGAAATATGAGTGATAATTTTCAGCTTTTTAAAAACAACTGGAAAAGTTCGTGCGAGTTGTTGCTTATGAAAATAGAATTGTGTGTCACGGTGAGTAAGCACACTTTGTTTGAAAGGTGGGCCTTCCACACATGTAACCAGGTAGAGGCAGAGACGTTCGAAGAATATTTTCGGCGATTAAATAAGCTGGCAGAATGTTACGATTTTGACACTATTACACAAAACACGGTTAAGAGAGCTATGATCCGCGAGAGATTGATATTTGGCATACGGGACGAAAACTTGAAGAAGCAGTTTTTGAAGGAAGATCTTAGAAAGTTAACTTTTGAGGATGTCGTTAACAGATGCAAAATAAACGAAGTCACTGAGGACAGATACGGTAAACGAGAGTAAAAACGCGGTGCATAAAATGAGATTAACAACGCCGCTAAGGAGAAAATGTAAGTTTTGTGGAAACACGCATCCATTTACAAGTGGCAGCTGCCCAGCATTTGATAAAACTTGTAATATTTGCAAGAAAAAGGAGCATTTTGCCAAATGCTGCTATGCAAAAAATGGTACTAACAAGCAAAAGAAAATGCACTCCATTGGAGTCAAAGCGGAGGATGATGAGGTTTCAAGCTCGGATGCATCTATATATAAAATAGAAATTGAAAACGGCCGTAAAGGTGTGAAAGCCGTGTTAAAATTGATGATTTGTGGACGTTGGGATGAATATGAGTGTGATATGGATAGTGGAGCTGACGTCTGTGTGGTGGGGTATGGTAGTTTGGCAAACTATGTGAGGATAAGCAACCCGAGTTACAGCAGTCAGTTTGTAGAATAAGGGCATTTAGCGGCACTGATATCAAGGTGTTGGGGAAAATTAGAGTTTCTTGCCGCTATAAGGGCCGAAAATATAATACCAATTTCCAAGTTGTGGACGGTGCCTGTTTATCTTTAGGCTTGATGAAATATTGCTACTCAATTGGGACCAAAAATGGTGACTCCGCGAGAGTAAGGGATCTCAGAATGGAGGCTGGTAAGATAATCGATCAGTTTAGTAATGTGTTTGATGGTCATGGACGATTTCCGGGGAAAGTTAAATTAGAAATCGACTCATCTGTGCGGCCAGTGATTCAGAAACCCAGGCGAATACCAATGGCGCTAAGAGGTAAATTGAAGGAGGAGCTAAATCGGCTAGAGAATGATGATATATTGGCTAAAGTTGAAACCCACACAGATTGGGTAAGTAACATCTTATTGGTACAAAAGGCTGACTCTTTCCGCATATGTATTGACCCTATTCCGCTTAATAAGGCTCTTAAGAGACCTAATTTACAGTTCACAACGATGGACGAAATGTTACCTGAGTTGTCAAATGCTAAAGTTTTTTTCAACGCTAGATGCAAAAAAAGGGTTTTGGCAACTTGAATTGGAAGATGAAAGCAGTTACCTGACCACGTTCTGGACTCCATTTGGCAGATACCGGTGGAAACGTTTGCCCTTTGGGGTCTCGCCAGCTCCGGAATTGTTTCAATTGAAAGTTCGTGAAATGACAGAGGATCTAGAAGGAATGGAAATTATGGCTGATGATATGTTGATTTACGGCTGTGGTGAGACGGTAGAGCAGGCAATGAGGGATCACAACAGAAAGTTAAAACTGCTACTCGGGCGATGCAGCGAGTGCAATTGGAAGTTGATCAAATTGAAAATTAAGCTGTGTGAATCTAGTGTTAAATTTTATGGTCATGTTTTATCTGAACAAGGTTTTAAGCCGGATTACTCAAAGATTGAAGCTATATCTCAATTTCCGCTCCCAACAAATAAAGCTGAACTCCAAAGATTTCTTGGAATGGTAAATTATTTAAGGCGTTTTATTCCAAATCTAACCATGAAAAATGTTGAACTGAGAAAACTTCTTTTGGAAAAACTCCATGGGTATGGTCGGAGATGGCAGAATCCGAATTTAGGGCATTACAGCAGATTATTACAAATACCGAAGGTCTACAAAATTACAGGGTCGGATAACCCATTGAGATTCAATGTGATGCATCTTCTATTGGCATAGGCGCAGCAGTGTTTCAGGACAAAAAGCCGGTTGCATTTGCCTCTAGACAGTTAACAAGAGCAGAACAAAATTACGCCATGATAGAAAATTAGCTTTTGGCTATGGTGTTCGCGTGTGTTCGGTTTGATCAGCACATCGTGGGAAATACGTTGGTTACTTTAGTAACGGATCACAAACCTTTACTGAATATTTTTAAAAAACCTTTGCTGAAGGCGCCAAAAAGGTTGCAGTTAATACTTATGATACTCCAAAGATACTCGTTTGATTTAAAGTTTGTACATGGTAAAGAAAACACCGTTGCAGGCACGCTTTCAAGAGCCGCAATGAAATTGGATGATGACGAGCCTAAGAAACAACATTTTCTCTATTAAAACCATAAGCAAACAAAAACTTATCAGGGATGTGAGCATTTCAGATAGTACGTTAGAAACACTCCGGCATGAAACGGAAAAGGATGAACTATTTCGGATTCTGAAATCATATATTACTGAAGGGTGGCCATCGTACATACAATTTAAACATGAGCTGTCTTATCAGGATGAGTTAATTTTTCGTCTGCGGCAAGTGGTAATACCTCAAAGTTTACGTAAAGCAATGCTCGATAGGTCTCATACCAGTCACTCTGGCATTGAAAACTCCATAAGATTTGCAAAGGAGAATATATTTTGACCAGGAATGTCACAGCAAATAGAGGAAAAAGTTCGAAACTGTGGAATCTGTGCTGAATTTGCAGATTTACAACAAAAACTACCAATGAGATCACATGAGATACCTATTTATGCATGGCAGATAGTCTCAATGGACGTATTTTTTGTTAAGTATAAAGGTAAACAAGAAAAGATGCTTGTGATTGTCGACCATTTTTCGGATTTTTTCGAGTGTTGTAGGCTGTCCGATTTAACTCCAAACTCGGTGATCGTGAATATGAAGGAACAATTTGCCAGATACGGGGTACCGGAAAAAGTGATTTCCGATAACGGCACTCATTTTGTAAACAGAGAAATGAAGCTCTTGTCCTTAAAATATGGCTTTAGACATATAACTTCGTCGCCTTATCACCAGCAAGGCAACGGCAAAGCAGAATCGGCAGTTAAAGTGGCTAAGAGAATTATAACCAAAGCTGACAAGGAGAATGAGGATATGTGGTGGTCATTATTCCACTGGCGTAACACACCGAACGGGGTTGGAAGTACCCCAGCTCAGAGACTTCTGTCAAGAAAGACAAGATGCAGTTTACCAGCTATAGCAGAAAGCTTTAAACCTGTAATTATTCAGAACGTTGGTGATAGAATAGAGATGGAGAGGAAGAAAAGTAAATATTACTTCGATCGAACTACAAGGGCGTTACCAGACTTGGAGGTTGGTCAAGGTGTTAGAGTACAGCTTAGGCCTGATACGTTAAAAACATGGTCTAAAGGGGTCATAAGAGATAAGTTATCGGATCGTTCATACGTCGTTGATGTGAACGGTACTCCATATAGGCGGGATCGGGTATATATAAGACCGTCGCCACCTCTTAAACACTCAGAGGCTAATTTGGATTCTGAAACAAATAATTTAGCTGAAACTACTGCTACAACATACCTAACAAAAATAACTTTCCAGATGACAACACAGATGAGACTACTTCCAGACGGTTATCTACAGAGGAAAATACTCTGCAAAACGGTCATCCGGAAAGACCGAAGAGGAAGGTCGGACCGCCAATACGACTAGCAGACTACAACTGCTCGGGAGTCTAATATTTCGGATTTTAAAAGGGGGAGGATGTTATATATACATAGACGAATCTGGCAACCATTGACATGGTAATCGAGATGGCAACACTGTGATGAAAGACGTTTGTATTATACATACACAACGGGGATTGGCATTCTAATAACTTTACTAATGTAACACACATGTGTATCGCTACTTAAAACAATAAAGCATTTTATTATTTATAAGAATCTTTCTGGGCTTTTATTGAAAATAATACACTTTCCATATGCTTAATATCGGCAATAAGTTGTTTTTTTTAATTATTAATTTCTTCAGAGTAGAATGATTCCTTTGCGATTTGACATTTTCTTTCTAAAATAATGTCGTTTTTGGACGGAGTTTTGGGTAAGTTTCTTAAGCGTTTTAGTTTGGAAGAAAAAGTGGCTGTTTTTAGTTTTGAAATTTTATACGAACATTGCTCCGGGGTTTTAATATTGATATTTTCCGTTTCTTTACTGTGGTAATCTTCCTCGCTGTTTTGGCTGTCAAGCATTTCGCAGTCTTAATATTCAGCAGATATTGGCGTTTCCATACATTCAAATTCATTTGTATTGTTGCTGTCAATTATAATATTATCCTCAACAATCTCGTACGAAATCATACTCTGCACAAAACCGTCCTCTACACTCAGTTCGGGGATAACCACTGAATTTCCTGTCGCAGCAGAAGCACGCTTGCAACATATTGGCAAACACCAAACGAAAAGAATGTGTGTGTTTGCCAAGCATTTTGTGTGGTTTATTATGTCCTTTACTAACACCTTGCACCAATTTTACATTAGTTGTTCCACTCTGACATATATGTTACGCTTTGTTCACATTTGGCTTCTTAAACGCGTTTAAGCAGTTCGAACGTGATTAAGCTCTAATCACTTCAAAATCGAGATGATTACCCATAGGGCACTGGTACACGTTCAAAATATATTGTGATATTTGGATCGCGATCTATATTGATGGATCACATAAAATGTGGCTTTTCTGCGATATGGATCGCGATCCATCAATATTGCATGCTACACGTTCAATAAATATCGTGATACTAGAAATATCACGATATTTATTGAACGTGTAGCAGTGCCCATACATTGAAGTGATTTGTTAATCACTTCAAATTGACATGATTACAACTAAATCACTTCATAAATTACATAGAATCCACTGAACATACCTTAAATGTAGAATCGCCAACATGATCGTGTACAACCGGCCACGATTTCTACTTAATGTTTTTATTTTTTTCCTTAAATAATTCATAAATTTTCACAATTTCATCATTAAAATGATTAAAATAATCTTCTGATAACTTTATAAAAGTGTTTTTATCCATTTTTAATACTTTAAAGAAATATAAATTTGTTTGTTGTGTTATTTTTCTTAATCATCTGTCATCTTAATCATCTCAAATGTAATGTGAACGGCTTTGATTTGCTAAATCAACGTTTTGCTTAAACGCGTTTAAAAACCTAATGCTAAGTTCACACTTAGGTTTTTAAGCGCGTTTAAGCAAAATGTTGATTTAGCTAATCACAGCCGTTCACATTACATTTAAGAAAAAAAACACACAACAAACACACAAAAAAAGAACAAACAAATTTATATATCTTTAAAGTATTAAAAATGGATAAACACCTTTTATAAAGTTATCAGAAGATTATTTTAATCATTTTAATGATGAAATTGTGAAAATTTATGAATTATTTAAGGAAAAAAATAAAAACATTGAGCAGAAATCTTGGCCGGTTGTACACGATCATGTTGGCGATTCTACATTTGAGGTATGTTCAGTGGATTCTATGTGATTTATGAAGTTATTTACACAGCGTTTACATTTGTCAGTACTGGCAAGACGGTAAGCATATACAAATTAGTTGGCAAAACAATGCAAAAACAAAATAGCTGTAAAAGTGTTTATATAATAGTAAAAAAGTTTGAATGAATTGCTACTGTCTTGCCAGTACTGGCAAATGTAAACGCCATGTTAGTTGTAATCATGTCAATTTGAAGTGATTAACAAATCACTTCAATGTATGGGTAATCATCTCGATTTTGAAGTGATTAGAGCTTAATCACGTTCGAACTGCTTAAACGCGTTTAAGAAGCCAAATGTGAACATACTATAAGTGTGAACTTATCATTAGAGTGAAACAACTAACAATTCCTAAATAATGTAAATTTTTTTATTTATTTTTGTGCACGCTTGTAAAATTTGTGAATTTCTTAAATTTAATATTTACCACTTGTGTTCCATTAATTTATTTATAAAAATTGTAACTAAAGTAAAGAGTTAAAATAATTTCTTGAAGAAAAAGTGGCACCGCCAAACAGCGGTAATCAGAATGACAGTGGTAAAGGAGGGCGTACTGGTGGCGGTTTTAGAGGACGTGGTGGTGAATTCTCAGCAAACAACAGAGGTCATGTGCGAAGCGGTGTTTTGAAAGGAGTGTTCGTTCAACAGGTAGCGGTCATTCGGGTGGTGGAATTGGCCAGGATAATCGTTTAAGAGTTGGTTGTGATAATAAAGGAACAAAAATTATTATTTAAAATCCTGATGGCTTTTCAAGTATGTATTTAATTTTTTGCACACAAATTGTTATCAAAATAACGGGTCCGCCATCCAACGTTTTTTTTTTAACTAGTGCTTATTTCGTGAATGGTAGCACTTAGCTCATGTCTGATTTAACAGATAATTAGTTTTATCCTTCCGCTGAACGAATATGGTTGTGTATACGCTTAAACAACGCTGGGAAATATTGCGACATTACTTTTAAAATCATGGTAATGTTGCAGAATGGAGAATGCAAAAAATCATCTTTTCAGATGAAGCTCATTTTGATCTTGGCGGGTATGTAAACAAGCAAAATTGTCGCATTTGGGGCACAGAAAACCCGCACGCATATATTGAAAAGCCGATGCACCCAAAACGAGTCACTGTTTGGTGCGGATTTCGGTCCAGAGGCATAATTGGGCCATTTTTCTTCGAAAATGAGCAAGGAGTGGCCATTACAGTCAATGGCGATCGTTATCCGCCCATGTTGAACGAATTTTTGTTCACAAAAATTGAAGAGGAGGATATTGGCAACATTTGGTTTCAACAGGACGGCGCTACGTGCCACACAGCCGAAGCTACACTCGATGTTTTGCGCCCTGTTTTTGAAGATCGCATTATCAGCCGCAGAGCTGATGTCGTTTGGCCACCTCGGAGCTGCGATTTGACACCGTTGGATTATTATTTGTGGGTGCCGTCAAAGATAAGTGTTACGCCAGCAAGCCAGAGACAATTGACGCTTTAAAGGACAATACTCGTGAAGCCATTGGTGAAATACAGCTGCACACAATCGATAATGTGCTTTAAAATTGGACCGATCGTGTAGGCTACTGCATGTCCAGCCGAGGCAGCCATTTGAATGAAATTATTTTCCATTATTAACCGGAAGGATTGTACTTTCAAATAAAAAAAGAAATTTGAGAAAATATTTAGTGGTTTTTTTATAGCATTTTCAAAAAAAAAAAGTTATTTGGCGGACCCTTTAAAATGTATTTTTAAGATCTACGATTAATTTATTGGGCACACGTACGTTTACCTTCATTTCCAGACTCATGCAAGAAGTGGAACGTTATAGAGCAGCCACAGAAATAATGGTACGAGGTATTTACTTTTCTGAAATCTAACTTCCTGAGTGTAATGTATTAATGAAATTCGATTATAATTTTTTTAATAAAAAATTTAAAAGATTTTGTTATTCGTGCTTAATTCCCAGTTTTTATTATTGATAAAAACACTTGAAATTTATTGTTGATGGGATAAGCTAGGCCAGATCATCAGGAAACTTCATCCATAAAGATTTTAGAAAAACTAAAGATATTAAACCAAATAAAACTGTTAAGCGTATAAGACTTATAGCAACAGTTCTACTTGTAATAATATCAAAGTTTAAACAAAACACATCAACAATAAACAGTGGGTTTATCTCATCTTACATTCCCCACTACAATTAGTTGAAATTCTCTCAACATTAATTGTAGTTGTAAGTAGGTTAAGAAAAACAAAATAAAAACAACAACAACTTACAAAAGATGTTGTCAATTAAGTGTTTTTTTAGGCCGTGCACTTGCCTGTTTATTATCAAAAAGTAATTTCAATTTTTGGGAATACAAAATTTTAATTTCAAAAGATTTTGTTATTCGTGCTTAATTCCCAGTTTTTATTATTGATAAAAACACTTGAAATTTATTGTTGATGGGATAAGCTATTCCTATGCGCATTTCACTGGTTGCTTAGGCCAGATCATCAGCACAAAGTATACAGAGATGTCACGAGACGGAAGATTTTGCGTTTTTTTTTGTCTCTTTTTTAAGAAAGCTGCCCTTTTTATTTCTCTTTGCATCATCTTTTATGCCGCAATACAATGAACACAAATTTATTTAGTTGATATTTATTTGCAAAGCTTTTGTAAAAATTAACTTTTTAGTTCACCACAACACGAGTAAATAATATTTAAGTAAGTAAATAACATTATAAAACCAAACAATATTAGCTCAAATACCCAAATTGCAATCTGCTATTTCCAACAAATACCCAGATGTCGAAAAAATATTTCCATATCAGCCGATGAGTTTGTAGCAGTGACTGCACTCGCGAAACTCTATACCTGGAAGATTGTGAAAAACATGTTTGGAATCTTCGGAAGAAGGTGAATGTGTGGTAGAAGATTTGACTGTATGACACGGTTCAGTGAAGGATGATGAAAATGATCAAAAGTTTTTGAATCCTGCAGATGCCCAACTGTTGTAAATAAAATTAAAAGTCTCTTCGGTAGACTCTGAAGTATTTCCATTGCGTTATGGTTCAGAAGGCTGAAGGACCTGAGAAAAGATTGTTCGTCGGGAGGCAGAAATACAAAAAGCTAAAAATTTATTTGAACAGCATTTCTACTTAACGCAAAAACTCTTCAAAATCCGCCAAAACCTCAAACATTTACTTTTCTTATAATGGCACACGAATTTTGTAAATTATTTGGCAAAAATTGTACAGACTTAGTGCTAAATACAACACCCTTTTTACAATTGCGGAGCTCCATAACAAAACGGAACAATTCCACTTTAACAATTTTTGGATAAATAAGCAAAAAAAAAAGATGAATTCCAGTACGATTTATGTATATATGTGAAATACTTGCGTTTTAATTCGTTAAAACAACGACTATAAGGATTTATGCATGTATGTATGTATGTATAAAATTATTCAGTAAAAAAAACATTAAACTTAAAAAAGTGGAATTGTTGCGTTTTGTTATGGACCTCCTCAATTGTCATTATAATCCGAATTTATGGAGGCATATTTAAGCTAAAAAGAAGTCAACTGTTCGTGATTATAAAAATAAAACTATTGTCGTAATAATCACCTAATTTAAAGTATGAACTTCTATTTTGCCTGCTCCTACAGCATTATATTTCAAATCATTAGATACCGAAATTTGCCAGTTACAAGAATACTTTTAAAACTTTCATTTTTCTTTCCCATGTTGTTTTTTTTGTTTTTAAATTTGTGTTTTTATTTTGTGTTTCTGAAGGCACAGTGTTGTTCCTTTTGTGAAGTCACGGGTAAAAAAACAAAAACAAATTGCCTGTTGTTTTTGTCTCGTTGTACTTGTTGTAGCAACGAGTCTACCTTGTGTAGTTGTACCATCCCCGCTTGTTCGTGTTACTAGTGCCGAACTATCAATTTGTCTATACATTAGGAACCAGCACTAGTTATTGTCCAATCTACTTTACATGTATTAGACTGGTGAATTTAACATGGAGTTGTCCTACGAGGGGTATAATTGTCTACCCATTGCATTACTTTTCTCGGGTTATTTCACTAGTGAAAGCCGCAATATGAATTTAATGGTATTTTCTAACCAGCTAAATAGCTAGTGAAATTGGGAATATGAATGAAAAAGGAAAAAACATGTTTTCTGAAAATTATATACTTCATATTTTATTAAATTAAATTGAAATTAAATTAAAAATCAGTTCATTTAAAGAAAGTTTACAAATTATTATTTAATTAGGTACATATTTTAAGGGTAACGTAAAATGAGATCATTTAAATTTATATTTACAGGAAAATTAAAAATTATAATTAAATTAGTCATATATTTCAAAGCAAAAGTAAAATGAATTCATTTAAAAGTTATATTTACAGGAAAATTAAAAATAATGATAATGAGTTATATATTACAAGATATGATTTAATGAGGTTTGAATTGCGGCCTCTGGAGGTTTTAAAACGGATTTGTTTTTAAACTGTCGTTTTTTCTGCCTTTGCATGGCTTTTCGGATCTGTTCCTCTGGCGGCCCCTGGCTGTCTTTTAACAATGAGATGGCATCTAGAAGTAAAGTTTTAATATCTATACAAATAAAGAAAATTTAAATTTTACCTAACAGTGCTTTATAAAAATTGTCCAGCGTTTTAAGGCTCTGCTTGCCGTGTACTCCATCAACGTTATATGCCATGGTGACAGTGTCGTCAATTATATATTTGAGGTTTTTTAGGGCTCCGCCAGTTTCCAATATATATTTCATTGCTTTAACCTACGTAAAAACAGGAATTTCCTTAGAATTTCTATTAAATCTTTTGCACAATTCCGCGACACCCTATGCTTTATGCACCACTGTTTAAGTTTTTCACTAACACTCGGGGACCGCGCTTTTTCTCTATTCTCACTGCGTCCCTCATTTACTTCTATCTCAGCTTCTGTCGTTTCCAAATGATTAATATATCCAGCGGGAACGCTTGTTGCCGACAAATTATTTTCCACTGCACTAAATTTCTCTATATAATAATCTTTTTCTTTTTTTTAATCTTCTGAGATTTCTCTTACTCATTTTATTATTCTTGTTCTTACCTGTTTCACGGAACTTTTCTCTGCACGTATCAAGTGTATCAAACTGCACCTTTGGCTAAAAATTAATAAATTAACTTTTTTTTAACTTTTAACTCTTTTTTTAACACTTTTTTATTATTCTTTTTAGGTTTTACCTGGTTAATTCAATTATTTTTCACAAATGATTTGGTATATCTTATTTTTTTGAGACAACTTAACGCAAATTTTCACAAAACTAATGACGAAATAAAATATCAAAGAGGAGCGTGCAACAGCTGTTTCAAAACAGTGTGGACAACTGTCGCTTTTATGCATTACTTAGAGATAGTGAAATTACTAGTGTAGGGTTGCTGCTTATATAACTATTTGCAAAGCGACAATTGCTATTTGCCGAACAAGCGGGTCCCTACAAGAAATGCATAACCAAAACTAAAAAAATTACTAACACACTTGCAACAATTATACATTAGCCGTTCCACTCTAACATATATGTAAGAATGGTACAACTATCATTTTCCAAATAATGCCAATATTTTAATATATTTTTGTCATACGCGTGTAAAAATGTCTGAATTTCTTAAATTTAGTATTTGCCATTGGTATTAAAGAAAAAAATCAATTAAATTAATTATATAATTTTACTTAAGTAGTGAGATAAAAAATTTCTATAAAAAAAGTGACACCGCCGAATAGCTGTAATCAGAATGCTAGTGGTAAAGGAGGTCGTACTGATGGTGGCTTCATAGGACGTGGTGGTGGATTATAAGGAAACAACATAGATCATTGAAAGGAGTGGTCGTCCAACAGGTTTGAGGATTTGCCGGTGGTAATAAGGGAACAAATAATGTTATTAAAAACCCTGATAACTTTTGAAGTATGTATTTAATTTTTTGGTCACAATTAATTGGTTACACGTACGTTTACCTCCATTTCCAGACCCATGCAAGAAGTGGAACGTCATAAAGCAGCCACAGAAATATAATAATTTCCTATGAATTTGATTATAATTTTATCAATAAAATATTTAATTAAAAATGAAAATTAGAAAAACTGTAATGTATTTTATGAAGGTTAGTACTAACCAATTTTTACGTTATGAATAACTAGTTAGTGCTAACCAATATTTACGTTAAGACTAACTAGTTAGTGTTAACCACTATTTAGGTTATCATTGGCTTATTAAAAGCAGCAGAGTAAGCAGTACAGATATATGTTCCGTAGTTGAGTGGAATTCATTAGTTAGAAAGAGAGGCAAAATCACATGACACAAGAGTTTCGGTTAGTTTTTTCATTTTGCTCTTAATAAACTAATAGAAACTTTAACCAATATATTGGTCAACACTACCGGTTAAATAACTAGTAAAATGACCGGTAGTCTTCTTGTAGGGATGTTATGTATTCTCATCACACCAGAGGTGTATTTTCAGGGTTTAAAAAACTACAGTCAAAATGAAAAAAGTGCTTTTTCTTCCACTTTTTGATTTTTCATTGAACAAAAATAAACCGTTGCTTTTACTTCTGATTCATTAAATGAAAACAGTCGCAGTGAAGCCAAAAGCAAAAAACGAAATGTTGTACACAACAAAGAACATTGGCAGTCGTCATGTTAGAAAGTGTTTGGTTTGACAGATTGAAACTTTTAATAAATCCCGAAGTTAACGAAGATGGGACGTTTTTGACTTTTACTATCTCAACTGCAGCTTTTTAAACGCTGTGTATTTTAACGGAGTATATTGAAGGTGGTAGCATTTTTATACAATTACAAAAACAACTAAAACTCACTCAGGAAATTTTCATCTTGTTTTTGCAAAAATTTAAAACTGAAACCATCTGTTTTCTTGTTATTATTTTTGACTGTACTTATACCATCCGTGTAAACATGAATTATACTTACAAAAGATTTTTCTTTTTTTCTTTTAAACACGGAGAGAATTTCATAATATTTTGATTCTACAAAGTCGTAATACATTGTATTACCGTGTAAACTGGCCTTTAATGAGAAAAATCATATCATGTAAAAGCAAAATGTATTGAGTAAGAGAGAATACGAATACAAAATCTGACAAGCGGTCAGTAAATGCTTTTTTTCTAAACCATTTTAGAAACTTACATAGCGTCTTCAACTGACAATTTTTTGTCATACCAAACGTCAAAGTCTATATAAAAAAAACTCGAAAATTTTTGTCAGCGTTTTTTTAATATGAAGTTTGACGTTTGGTATGACAAAAAATTGTCAGGTAAAGACGCTATGTTATGTATTCTCATCACACCAGAGGTGTATTTTAACGGAGTATATTGAAGGTGGTAGCATTTTAAACACGGAGAGAATTTCATAATATTTTGATTCTACAAAGTCGTAATACATTGTATTACCGTGTAAACTGGCCTTAACTAATATTTACGTAATGTCTAACTAGTTAGCGTTAACCATTATTTAGTTTAGTCTGTGTTCATACGGCTCTTTTCCTATTGAAAAGATTGCTACTTTATAGGCGAGAGGGGCGAGGGAAAAAGAAACGAGTACACAAATGCCTGTACTGTCTTTACGTTTTGCTTTTTCATTCGTTGTTTAATTTTGTTATTGTTTTCAATATCAAAAGAGCACACATGCAAACGCACGACTATACAAAATAAAAAACATGGCGTAAACATGACATGAATAATTTGAACGCCAATTTTCTATACTGAAATTTGACAACAAGTCAGAAAATTGCAAAGACAAAATACATGGGGCTTTTTGTAGTTGTAGAGTTGCACTTAAGGCTAGTCAGAAGCAAATTACATGTACGTTTGTGACCGAATATTATAAAGCTTATGTAAAACAGCGATTTTGACAGACATGCACAATTACATGTGACTTGAAAATTTGACATGTCAGATGACAAAAACATGTCGTCTATATGCTCCCAAGGCGAATTCAACTACAGGTGGTGTCGGAACTACAACAATCCAAAAACAACAGAAACAACATAGGGTTTTTTGCATTACATTGTTAGTGCCATTAGCTCGAAACACTAACAAATCAAAACAAATAAGCCCGAACTGTCAAAATCAGATGCCGTTTCGACACCACCTGTAGTTAATTCGCCTTGTATGCTCCTTTACACGGTAATACAATGTATTACGACTTTGTAGAATCAAAATAATAAGAAATTCTCTCCGTGCTTAAAAGAAAAAAATAAAAATCTGTTGTAAGCATGGTGAAATAAACAGGTGGCAGCACTACGCCAGATGATGATTTTTTGCTCTTGCATTGTTTGTCTAGGTTTATGTCAAAGTTTTGTTTATGTTTACAAAAAGTCAACGTTTTGTGCTGTGATTATTGTATTTTATTAAAGTTTTTGATAATATTAAATTAAAATAAATAAGATATTGACCATAATTAAATAAAAATTGGCTAAACATTTATTTATTTCATCACGTTCAGCGGCAAGCTTTGATTTTTGTTGAAAGTATATTTTGGCGTAAACGGTGATGTAATTTCCATTTTTGTTGTAATGTTGCATTTGTTGCCGTAACGATGCCACCTGCTTATTCCACCATGGTTGTAAGTATAGTTCATGTTTACACGGATGGTATAAGTAAAATCAAAAATAATAACAAAAAAGCAGATGGTTGCAATTTTACAATTTTAACAAGAACAACATGAACATTTCCTGAGTTGTTTTTGTAATTGTATACAAATGCTACCACCTTCAATATATTCTGTTAAAATACACCTCTGGTGTGATGAGAATACATAACATGGTACAACTACACAAGGTAGACTCGTTGCTACAACAAGTACAACAAGACAAAAACAACAGGCAATTTGTTTTTGTTTTTTTACCCGTGACTTCACAAAAGGAACAACACTGTGCCTTCAGAAACACAAAATAAAAACACAAATTTAAAAACAAAAAAAACAACATGGGAAAGAAAAATGAAAGTTTTAAAAGTATTCTTGTAACTGGCAAATTTTTTTTATTTGCCGTAAAAAAATAGAAAATTAATATGTGATATTTGTTATAGATTATCCATTCCTATGGATACAATTCTCGCAGGCACATTATCACCTATTGCCAGAAGGCAGTCGTACTGGTTTTCTTGTTGGCGATGGTGCTGGTGTGGGTTAAGGTAGAACTATTGGATATGAAAAGTAAATTTCGGTATCTAATGATTTGAAATATTGAGCAGGCAAAATAGAAGTTCATACTTTAAATTAGGTGATTATTACGACAATAGTTTTATTTTTATAATCACGAACAGTTGACTTCTTTTTAGCTTAAATATGCCTCCATAAATTCGGATTATAATGACAATTGAGGAGGTCCATAACAAAACGCAACAATTCCACTTTTTTAAGTTTAATGTTTTTTTTACTGAATAATTTTGTACATACATACATACATGCATAAATCCTTATAGTCGTTGTTTTAACGAATTAAAACGCAAGTATTTCACATATATACATAAATCGTACTGGAATTCATCTTTTTTTTTTGCTTATTTATCCAAAAATTGTTAAAGTGGAATTGTTCCGTTTTGTTATGGAGCTCCGCAATTGTAAAAAGGGTGTTGTATTTAGCACTAAGTCTGTACAATTTTTGCCAAATAATTTACAAAATTCGTGTGCCATTATAAGAAAAGTAAATGTTTGAGGTTTTGGCGGATTTTGAAGAGTTTTTGCGTTAAGTAGAAATGCTGTTCAAATAAATTTTTAGCTTTTTGTATTTCTGCCTCCCGACGAACAATCTTTTCTCAGGTCCTTCAGCCTTCTGAACCATAACGCAATGGAAATACTTCAGAGTCTACCGAAGAGACTTTTAATTTTATTTACAACAGTTGGGCATCTGCAGGATTCAAAAACTTTTGATCATTTTCATCATCCTCCACTGAACCGTGTCATACAGTGAAATCTTCTGCCACACATTCACCTTCTTCCGAAGATTCCAAACATGTTTTTCACAATCTTCCAGGTATAGAGTTTCGCGAGTGCAGTCACTGCTACAAACTCATCGGCTGATATGGAAATATTTTTTCGACATCTGGGTATTTGTTGGAAATAGCAGATTGCAATTTGGGTATTTGAGCCGTGGCGCCCAATGAAACGATATTATCCAATTTTTTTAATTTCCAGACGACCTTTTAGCGCCTTTTCCGCGCATTCATTCAAAATATGCATAAATGAATTAAAAACCGGCTGTGTAAAACTTTCAAAACGTGCGCAAATCATTTGATTATTGAAACCTGCACCATCCGTTAGGGAATCTGAATCATATTCACAAGATATCGTTTTTCTTGGTTTTGTCAATGATTCTTTTGTTTCGTTCGTGCTCCCTTATAGTATTTTTTTGTTGCACACACTCATTTTTTTATTTTAATTTTATTCACAAATTTTTATATAAAAACTGTTTTTTTAATATAAAAATTTGTATATGTATGTAAACAAACATATTTTTTTTTTTGACATTTGGGGTTAAACTGGGGTAAACAGCTGACAAACATATGGGCCAACGAGTCTACCTTGTGTACTTGTACCATGATACATAAGTTTCTAAAATGGTTTACAAAAAAAACATTTACCGACCGCTTATCAGATTTTGTATTCGTATTCTCTCTTGCTCAATACATTTTGCTTTTACATGATATGATTTTTTTCATTAAACATCATGTCGTAATACAATGTATTACCGTGTAAACTAGCCTTTACCTGTTATAAATTCGCCTTGAGCGTTGCCATTTTGGCATTTTTGCAGCTAGATTTAGCATTTTATTGTCTGATTTAGCTGCAAATTTTTCATTTAAGGCTAGTTTTCATTATCTCACAAGTCTTACGTATTCCATAATACATTGTGAGATATAAATCGAATGAGTTTTGTTGCGACTGTCGAAAAATCTAATTCAACATGACAGTTTGTGTTCACACCATCATACAAAGTATAAACACTCACACATGAAATAAAATGCAACCCTGATCCAATGAAAAGTATTATTGTTTAGAAATTTTTCAAAAAACGGTGAAGTCGTATGGGATGTCAAACTTTTGTTTGTATATAAAGACTAAAATATATTTCTTTTATAATTTAAAGACTTTTTATGTTTACTAAATATTTTATTTATTTTAATCAGTTTGTTCTATTGATATGATGTTAGTTTATAGGGAAGAATTATGTAAAATAAATCATATATGGGCATTTCCTCAGAAAGGTCAACCAGGATGAAAATTTAAAATGTTGATAATCATCGTCTTTTATTGTTTATTATTATAAAAAGTCTATGTTGTAATGGTTTCATAGCATATCTCAGCTGTTTTATTTGAGGAAATTACGCTGGAAACTCGAAAAATTTATATTTTCTTTTTAAGCTACCATTTTTAAAAACATATGTTATGTTTGCACTCTTTCTTCATAATCTCTCCATTACAATCAATTGTAAATTGAGTATTAAGTGCTTTGTTATGGATATTTGAAGATATTTATGGGAAAATGCATGGTGATAATAACAACAAAAACATATGGAAAAATCGTACGTTCGCGATCCGTACGTTCGCGACCGGTACATAAGCCAATTAAACAAAAGCCAATAGAGATATTTTATTGTGTAAATACTGGATAGCGACCTACATTAATACACTTTTAAAATAAATTAATCACTTTTGAATATTCCTTTCCATTACGCAGTAGCAAGTAGACTTCTATTTTGCGTGCGTTCGTGACCACATGTTTATGTTTAAAACTAGGAAAAGCTTTGTTTTCTATATTATTTGTACAGCAAAAGCGTACGAACGTACGTTAGTGGCCCTAGAAAATGCCCATATAAAGGAATATTAACTAAAATAAGAATAAATAATACAATTTAAATTTTAGCATTATTTTTTGGCAGTTTAGGATTTTTTCTTTGCTTTTTTTTAGCATTATTTAAAAGCCGATTTAGCTGTAAAATATTTTTGGATATGACCACACCAAGGCGAATTCATTTTCAGGTGGCGTTGAAAACACAGCTGTGCTACTTTTTTTTCTTAATTAGAGAGAGAAATGTCAAAAGTTCCTTGTGATTTTGACATATGGATCAACGAAAGCAACAAAAAAATACATTGTTGTGTTTTTGGTGTTGTTACTTGTTGTAGTATCGACACCACCGTTTACATGAATTCGCCTTGGACCACACTGTACATGACCGAAAAATAAAAACAAAATACATGTTGTACATGTTGTTTTTTGTGTTGTTGACTTGTTGTAGTCTCGCCGCCACCCGAAGTAAATTCGCCATAGTTACCACCAAGGTATATTTACACAAGGTAGACTCGTTGACCAATATGTTTGTCAGCTGTTTACCCCAATTGGAACCCAAACGTAAAATTTCGTGTATATGAGCCAAAATTTGTACATGTGTGCGTTAAATTGTTTATGTTTTATCCCTACTAGCATTTGGAAGATTGTTTCATCAAAAATCACCTAACTAAGTCTTCCTCGAGTACTTTTGACGATTAAAAACTGATTAATCACTTGCGCGCTTGAAAAAAGACTCGAAAATGATTCGTTCTTATGCTTAAAAAGTAATTTATTGAAAATGCAATAACAAAACATACAGCAATCGAAAATGGATCATACAGGGGTTTGAAATATTACTGTTTTGACTTTTAAACTTTAATAAATTTATTAAAATATTATTAAAAAGTAATTTCAATTTTTGGGAATACAAAATTTATTATTATTATTTAATTAAGCTTGAGGTCTTTTTTTATATAAAAAATATTAAATTTATTGAACCAATTCAATTGTTTTTTGATTTTTTGTTATATTTATTTAATTTGTTAAAAATTGTTGTCAAAAATTCAAGAAAAACCCTGAAGAAGGCACACAACGGAGTGCCGAAATATTGGTTCAATAAATTTAATATTTTTTATATAAAAAATTAAGAAAACAAAATAAAAACAAAATAAAAACAACAACAACTTACAAAAGATGTTGTCAATTAAGTGTTTTTTAGGCCGTGCACTTGCCTGTTTATTATCAAAAAGTAATTTCAATTTTTGGGAATACAAAATTTTAATTTCAAAAGTTTCTGTTATTCGTGCTTAATTCCCAGTTTTTATTCTTGATAAAAACACTTGAAATTTATTGTTGATGGGATAAGCTATTCCTATGCGCATTTCAATGGTTGCTTAGGCCAGATCATCAAGAAACTTCATCCATAAAGATTTTAGAAAAAGTAAAGATATTAAACCAAACTGTTAAACGTATAAGACAACATTTTGTAAGTTGTTGTTGTTTTTATTTTGTTTTTCTTAACCTACTTACAACTACAATTAATGTTGAGAGAATTTCAACTAATTGTAGCGGGGAATGTAAGATGAGATAAACCCACTGTTTATTGTTGATGTGTTTTGTTTAAACTTTGATATTATTACAAGTAGAACTGTTGCTATAAGTCTTATACGCTTAACAGTTTTATTTGGTTTAATATCTTTAGTTTTTCTAAAATCTTTATGGATGAAGTTTCCTGATGATCTGGCCTAAGCAACCAGTGAAATGCGCATAGGAATAGCTTATCCCATCAACAATAAATTTCAAGTGTTTTTATCAAGAATAAAAACTGGGAATTAAGCACGAATAACAGAAACTTTTGAAATTTATTAAAATATTATTCAAAAATATGCCAAATGGAAAATCATTTTTTTCTTTAAACTAAATATTTTTTCTAATCGTATCACATCTATGCCATTTTAGAGCATTGTTCATATAAAATAAATAAATAAAAAACCGCATAGTGTGAAAGCTCAAGCGAGACTTTTGGGTTTATTCAAGTATTCAAGAGTGCACGTAGGTGTGAGATCAAAAGAGAAAAAAGCACGGTGCAGTAGTTTTGCAGGTCTGTTTTAAAGTCAATTATTTATATACATAATCAATTTTATTTTTTTTTTATTTTTAAACAAACTTATTATATTTTTACTTATATTTTTTTGTGAGCAATAGTAAAAACCGGTTGCCTGCAAATTGTCCATTGAACTAATCGAAAAACGTTCAACAACTTGTGGAAATAAAATTTTAATAAAGCAAACATCCTTTTCTTACAAGACTACAATATAAATAAATATAATCACCCCTATTATCGGGCATGTTCTGACAATCGCAAAACGCTTTACATTGGCGATTCTGACTTAAAATCGCAAATTAGGTGTTCTTTAATCGCAATAGCAAGAAGTTTAGCGACTTAAAATGACAAAAGGGAACTATAATATTTGTAACATAGCGTCTTCAACTGACAATTTTTTGTCATAATAGCAGATCGCAAGCTCAACGCACGAGTTAAGGAACACCATAAAATCAATTTGGCGTTTTGCGATTTCAAATCGTGCGATTGTCAGAACATGGCCGTATATAAGTTGTTGTCAATGTCGATGTATATTTTAAGTTGTTGTTACATCAAGTCGACGACTACATCCCTTTGACGTAAATTTGGTATTTTTTAAGAATGAATGAATTCGATGTACACAGACATTTGGTGGAGTAATTTAAAGATAAAATTTTAGCAATTATTAATAAAAAATTATATTCATGACTTCTTTTAAATTTGCATTTTTTATTTAAAACGTTTTTTAGCTTATATTGCTTCTTTAAAGTTATTGAGTGCCCCTAGATCTATGAAATTTGTCAGAAATATGTGTTATGGTCATAGACTAGTAAAGCTCATTAATCATTCGCAAACGATTGGCATTAGGACTGAAAAATGAGTCGAAAAAGACTCGCAAACAATCAGAAATATGACTAAAAATGACTCGAAAAAGACTCGCAAATCATTAAAAATATGAGTCATAAATGAGTCGAAACTGATCAGAAAAACGGATGATAAAAGACTCCTCAAGAAGAGTCCCGGGTAGGGTACCATTTCTAGATTCATTGTCTAGACGGGGACGAGACGACGGAGCATGTACTGTGTGACTGCCCGGCGCTGGCATGGGCCAGAAGAAGGCACTTGGGGCATGGTACAATGTGTGCGTCCCGAATCGGTAATATATCGGCAAAGGCCCTGGTTGGGTTCCTATGGGAAGCGGAGGGACTTTTGGCCAGCTAAGGGGAGTGGGTACAATAGACCTGACCTGGTCGCGGTACCTGTCACTGTGGGGAAAACTCCCGTTCTATTGTGGAAAAAAAAAAAAAAAAAAAAAAAAAAGGGTACCATTTCCTCCCGAGATAACAATCATTTATGATCAGAAAATGAGCTCATATATGCTTATTTTAATCGTGCAGAGGAGTCATAAATGACTCGAATATGATTAATTTTTTCATAAAATGCTTGCAGGGATGCGCCCCATACACGGTTCAATTCAGTTGTCAACTGAGTCTTTCAACTGAATTGATACTTGGCTACACACTTCTTCAACTGAATTGAAAGATTTTAATTCAACTGTCAAATTTAGATTTTTTTGGCAATTTTGCAAAAAATTTACAAAATTAAAACAATGGATGAAAAAAGAAAAATAATTGCCATAATGGTTATTGCAGAATGCATTAATGATGGGAAAAAAAGAAAAACGATGAAGAATTTGGGCAAAAGAATGGTTAAAAAACAAGAATAAAAATTCAAATGAAAATTTAATAAGGGAACTGAAAACAACAGAGCCGGACGACTTCAAAAATTTTACAAGGTTAAATGAAGATGCTTTCCAGCAACTTCTAGAAAAAGTAACACCCCTTATAAGGAAACAGGACACATTCATGAGAGATGCAATCTCACCGGAGACTCGACTTTCCATTACATTGCGCTACCTCGCCAAGGGCTCTGATTTTAAAGATTTGAAATTTTTTTATGCTGTCTCCCCACAAGCTATTAGGAAAATTGAAATTGAAACATGCGAAGCTATCATTGCCGTATTAGAGAACTACATTAAGGTAAAGATTCGATTTATATTTGTTTAACTTTTTTGCTTTTACACCTTTTGATTTTTAGTTACCTGAGACGTCTGATCAATGGAAAATGGAATCTTTAACATTTTTTGAAGCAACTGGTTTTCCACATTGCCTTGGAGCAATCGATGGAAAACACATCGAAATCAAGAGGCCACCGCATTCAGGGTCATATTTCTTCAATTATAAGAAAACATTAAGTATTGTTTTAATGGCTGTTGTTAACTTAAACAGTGAATTTTTAATAGTTGATGTTGAAAAAAAAGGACGTATTTCCGATGGTGGAGTTTTTGGCCACACTACTTTTTCGAAACTAATCGAAAGCAATTTCCTTAAAGTTCCAATTGCAGAAGAAGTTGTAGAAGGTGGAGAAAATTTGCCATACGTTTTTGTTGCCGACGACGCATTTCCTTTAAAAGAGCATGTCATGAAGCCATATTCAGGCACTAATATAGGTTCGAAGGAAATAAACTTCAATAAATGCCTTAGTTCTGCTAGAGTGCGCGTAGAAAACGCTTTTGGAATTCTTGCACATCGTTTTCAAGTTTTGCAAAAGCTACTAAAGTTGTGCTAGCCTGTTATTTTTTGCATAATTATTAAAAAAAAAGAATGGTATCATTTATGCAATGATGCCACCAATCAACAGCCAAATATTGCCAATTGAACTTCAGCACACTACATCAAGAAATTCCACCAATCTCTCCAAAGATATTCGAAACAAATTTGCTGATTATTTATACATACAAAACTCTTTAAGATGAAAATATAATTAAATAAAAGTTCAAAAATTAAACTCAGTTTTATGTATTTAATAGAAATATTTTTAATGATGACAAATTCAGCTTGTATATGAACTCATTTTTTAACAATAAATGATACTCTAGTTGCGAGTAAATTGTACCTTACCGATTGAACCGTTTTCGTGTCATTTTTCAAACGTAAATTTTATAGTTTTTGATATTTCATATACGGGCATGTTCTACAAATCGAAATGAAGTGGAATTGAAATCGAACGATATTTAGATTTCAATTATTGACAAAATTACTGCAGTTTTTCCTGTTTTCAAGAACTGTTCTTGTAAATATAATTGATATTCAAAGTATGAAGTATATAATTAAAAAGACATATTTTTATGAACTTTCGTTACAGGCTAGCTTTCAAAATTTGTTCGGTTTAAAATCCACTTCATTTCGATTTAAAGAACATACCCGATCATTTTTTAATTGTCATACTTTTATACTATTGTGGCTTCTAATTATTCGAACCAGCTTTATTTTAAACTAAGCCAAAGTTATCGGTTTTTGGCAAAGAATAGAAGAAACAATTTGCACTAACAGTTATGTTCATAAATTGTCAATAATTTTTGGGCGTTAGCCCAGCTTTTACTTTGTTTGGCTGACACGAAAGTTTCTATTTTTATTTTTTTGATTTGGCAAAAACAAAAATTCAAAATATTTAAAAATAATTATATAAACATATCGAATCCTTTTTCTATCGTTCAAGTCATTATACAAATACAGAAGGTAGTTCCACTTCTCTGTCACAATTATTTTTTTGAAGTTTATCGGAATTATTTGAAGTTTGTTTTTTTGTAAATATTAAAAATATCGTTGCCACATATTAAAAAAGGCAACAAATTCCTTTTGGAAATTATAAGACAAAATGTGTTATTTGTATTAACAGGCTTAATGTGAATTTTTAAGCATTTTAATTTTCTTTAGAGCTGAAAATTAATAAACAATGTAATTCACTAATTATATAAATACATATAATTAGTGATACATACAAAATTAAAAAAACAGTATTTGTATGGTCTATCTTTATTAAAAAGAAATTAAAATTTATAAAACAAGATTTAAGATACAATTATTTCATCTTTGAACACAAATTTTGGATTGTTTTATGTATTAAAAAGATTCTACCCAAAAAGAACCTTTTCATTATATTTTCATCTAATACTTAATTTTAATTACATATAATTTTTTCATAAAACTAGGCCCCGTATACAAATAATTACTATTAATTTGGACAAATGTAAGGCAAGCCAGCAGATAAAAAGTTTATAAATTTTTCAAGGGCATCGTGTTCCACATCATTTAATAGCTTTATTCCTTCCCAGAGATTGCATGTTCTTCTGCGAGCTTCTAAGAAATTAAAAATTATGCTGAAGCAATCAAGAAAGTATAGTCGGTCAAGCCCGACCCTCCAACACAGAATAAAAGAACAAGTTCTTTCAAGTGAAGTCTATATGTGACCCATGGGCAATCATGGACCCGCTAGAACAAAATTCTGTAATTCAGTGCCGAATATTATTTAGATTTCTTCATCTATATAGAATTTGTTTTCCTTTAAGTAATTTTAGAAAGGGGGTATATATGGTTAATTTTTGACCCACCTGCACAACATTTTGACAAAATAGCTATTGTAAAAGTCATTGTCGCCAATTTAAATGTAAATACCAACATTTATAAGGAAGTAATGGCATTAAAAACTATTTTCGGGAGTAGAAGTTGCAATAAAATTTGTTTGATCCAAATTTAATCTTAATAGCAACATAAAAAGATACTTTTTGGGCTCAAAAGCCCTATTCCAGAAAGAAGCTTGTATATAAAATTATGGCCCGATCAACAGGCTTGGCCCTTGTGCCAATTAGAACCGATGTGCCAAAATTCATCAAATTATCACTGAAATTGGGACCTGAACTTTGCGCACAAGTTTTACATGGGCAGCCTGCCAGTCGGCCAGCCAGCCGGACTGACATCATTAGATCGACTCAGAAAGTGATACGTAAAGGTGGGACCAATATTTTAAGGAGTGCATGGAAAGCCAGCCCATCGGACGGACGAACACGTAAGATCGATTCAGAAAGTGATAATGAGTTAATTGGTAGACTTAAACTGGGCCTAGAACCAGTGTTGCCAATTTAGCCATTTAGTGGCTAGATTTAGCCATTCTTCACCCTGTTTAGCCATTAAAAAATGAGTTTAGCCATTAGCCATTTTTTTAAACCATTTTTCAAATTGTTTAGCCATAAAATTTTTGTGCCGTTTTTCTTTTAAAGGAATAATTTTTATTTTATTATAAAAATTTATAAAAGTAAAACAAACATTTTCAACAATTAAAACGCCTTTAATTTAAATCACAACTTTTACAAATGTTGAAAATCGCTATAAACGATGATGATGAAACGTCTTTCAAAATAAAGGAACAGTATTCCAATACTAAATTTATAAAATGGATCACCACAAACATTGGTGTT
Source organism: Pollenia griseotomentosa (assembly GCA_963931875.1). NCBI lineage: Eukaryota > Metazoa > Arthropoda > Insecta > Diptera > Polleniidae > Pollenia > Pollenia griseotomentosa. The sequence continues at coordinate 148,237,748 of OZ007563.1, forward strand.
TCTTTCTGGTTGCAAATATTTCAGTAAAGAGATGCAGGCAGCAACAAATTTTTTTTAGAAATTTCAGAATTGACTATAAAGTTGCTCTCACTGCCATGGTATAATGCTGAAGTAGAGAGGGTATTTTGCCAAGTAAACATCGTTAAAAATAATTTGAGAAATAGGTTACATTAAGCAACCGTTAATTCGATTTTTTTAATTAGGTAAAGAATTTTACTGTAACAGTAAAATATTTTTACCAACACCACAACAGTGGAGAGGGTACTATGCGTTTGTGCTGATGTTTCAAACACCTTAAAATATTGATACTTTTAGCCAACCTTTACATGTACCGATTGACTCTGAATCACTTTCTGAGTCGAATTAACGATGCTTGTCCGGCTGGCTGGCTGGCTGTCCATGCACACCTTGTGCGCAAAGTACAGGTCGCAAATTTAAAGATAATTAATAAAATTTGGTACATAGGTTATAATGTGGTGTACGGTATCATCTAGTGAGGGTTGACCGACTATACTTTTTTACTTGTTTTTTATTGTAGATCTGGACTCATAATGTTGGGTAAATGTTGTCGTGATTATGATTTTCCTTCAAATTATTTAAAACTAATAGGCACGAGTGATTCCTTTGAGACGGGCAATAACGACGCATTTTTCAATGATTTAATTTTTTAAATATCTATCAAAATATTAATTTACGTTTATTCTTATTTAAGAAATTGATCTTAACTTACAATTTCATCGTAAACAACTTTAAAGAATTATTTCTGTTTTGTTATAGAATTTTAATGTGTTTTTACTTAAAAAAAAAGTTTAGCCATTTTTTAGCCCATTTTTAGCCATTTTTTTCCGTAAATTTAGCCATTTTTCGTCACCAAGTTTTGGCAACACTGCCTAGAACCAATATTTTTTATGTGTTGGACACATCAGCACAAACTCTTCCGCATCAAATCGAAAGTTATACTTACAAAATAATGTTTGATAAATGTTTTTTACTTTTTTTAAATATATTTTATTTATGTAAATTCTTATTTTCAAAATTAACAAATTTTAATGCTTTTTAATATAAATTTAAATTTAATTTTTTCAAACTTCAAATAAAAAACAAAACGAAAACAGAAAAATGGAATTATTTAATTAAATATGGTAGCACACATTTTCATAATTCCAATAAACGTCAGAACGTTAATATGGCGACAAAAAGAGAGAGTGGAATTACCTTCTGTATTTGTATCATGGTTCAAGTAATAAATTTCACATGTAAATTTCCGAACAAATTTTCCCTGACTTCTTTTTGACATAATAAGCATTTTTTAAATTTCGGTATTTTTATTAAATTTATATGTACGTAAAAATATAATACACTTTAGTTTTCTCTTAAATTATCGAAAAATACAATAATATAGCAGGGCCCTGTTTCTTAAAACTACAAGTTACAAATCTACAAGTAAAATATATTTGAAACAAAAACCAAAATATATTATATTGTGTTTAATTCGACCTTTAAAATGTATAAATAAAAGAACTTTTTTTCCTTTTAAGCTCGAGGTCCAAAATTGTAAAATTGTTGCTTCTTTAATGTATTTTACTTGTAGATTTGTAACTTATAGTTTTGAGAAACTAGGTCCAGGTTTAAATAATGCGTTATTTTTACGCATGATCTTTTACGTACGCCATTAATTTTAAAATATTTCAAATATGCAGCTTTCCCGAAGTCCAAAAATATACGATACCGCCAATGAATATATTGACACAAAACTAAAAAGTAAAATTAAAAGTATTTTTTCAAAATAAATGCACAATATCTCTAAAACAAGAGTAGGGATGAAACGATACCTCTAAGGTATCGATACTTTTACTCGTTGTGGTATCGCTCGTAAAGCATCGATACCTACTTATTATCGGGAAAAAAGTATCGATACTTACTTGTATCGGAACTTACTTGTATCGGTTCGAATGATGAATAACACAGGCCAACACTCAATTTGCTTCTTTGAATTTATCAACTGATTCTAGTTAATTTTGGTGCGCTGAATTCAAATCTGTAATCAGTTTGTCTCTATCAGCTCTAGTTTTCATGATATAGCTTTTTTATCCCCTTCACTTATGACCTCCATTTATGACCGTCTGTTTGTTTTTTCAAAAAATTTTTTTCATCAAAATTTCTTATTTACAGTTATGGTAGTTGCCAAAAAAACATTTTTTCCGTAAAAAAAATTTTTTGTGTAATTGCTAGCTGATTAACGGGAATTTTATATGTACAATATTATTGAGAACGTATTTTTTTCTTGTTGCACTCCAATTGAATATCGGAAGTTAGTTGCTTGTAAGAAGTGTTTTATTGCAGTTGGCAAAGTTTATTAAAAAAGTGTTGATCTATGGCAACTACCATAACTGTAAACAAGAAATTTTGATGAAAAAATTTTTTTGAAAAAACTAACAGACGGTCATAAATTTTTTTAATTTTGTCGGGCTGTGTAATACATACAATACAAGCATTTATAAATGATCCTTTTCTTGCAGGTAAGGTAGTTTAGTACTAAACAATTCAATTAGCACTCCGACAATGTCAGTCACTATCAGTGATGTCAACTTTTTGAGAGCAAAAAGCACTTTAAAATTTAAAAAAGGCACTAAAAAGCACTATTTCGAACAAACAAAAGCGTAAAAAGCACTAAACCATTTTCACAATTTAATTAAACACAAAAAAAGTTGCATTCGGCTGTGCGAATATTATATACCTCCAAAATTTAAAAAAAGGCTACGGCGTTGATGGGTGACCGTTTTTATTTAAAACTAAATAATAATAAAAAATTACATTTTTATATAAAAATTTTTTTATATAAATCATTTGGATCATCATCAGATCAGTTTGAATTGGCCATAAAATCGTTTTAAAGTAATAAAGTGCGAGCTCGATTTTCGTAGCTCGAAAAAATTTAGCCTGTTGCAATTACCGAAAATTTGCAATGACCGACCATTGTTTATAAAACTTAATGACATCCTTCTGATACTTAGTCAAACCTTTTTGTAATAGCACTAGAGGAAGAAGTGCACAACACGCGGTTATTTGGAGACGAGTGTCGTGCGTTTAAAAACTAAAGCGCATGAAAAATGCCAGGTTACACAACGCTCGTTATAAAAACATTATCTGTCAGCTATTTTTAATTAACACTTTGTTTATACCAAGTTACTGCTCTTTTTTTGTTTCAATACGTTTTTTTACATAACTCAAAATCGTTGTTTATTTTTCCATTCACAATTCCTAATATTTTCCAAGCCATTTTCTATTTTTGAAACAGTGTCTACATTTTTAAAAAAATGTTTACCGCAAGCAAATACATGGTTTTATTACGATAAATATGTTGTCAACGCTAAAAAGTGAAACGTTTTATAAAATTTCCAAATTGCTAGAAAGGCTAGCTTTAACCTCGTAAAAAAAGTTTTTGGTAAAACGAATGCAACTTTCTTTTAGCACTTTTTTTATCATTTGAAATCTTAATCTCAAAAGATTTTGTTATTCGTGCTTAATTCCCAGTTTTTATTATTGATAAAAACACTTGAAATTTATTGTTGATGGGATAAGCTATTCCTATGCGCATTTCACTGGTTGCTTAGGCCAGATCATCAGGAAACTTCATCCATAAAGATTTTAGAAAAACTAAAGATGTTAAACCAAATAAAACTGTTAAGCGTATAAGACTTATAGCAACAGTTCTACTTGTAACAATATCAAAGTTTAAACAAAACACATCAACAATAAACAGTGGGTTTATCTAATCTTACATTCCCCACTAAAATTAGTTGAAATTCTCTCAACATTAATTGTAGTTAATTTTTTTTACTATTAAAAAACACTGCTTCAGTTTAAGAATAATTTCAATGCTTAAGTGAAGCGATTACTTTTGACCGATACCGAGTATTTTTTTACCGATACTACTTGGTATTCGGTGTCTAAGTATCGATTACAAAAATAGTTGGTACTTGTATAAAAGTATCGAATATGTACTTGTATTTACTCGTATCGTTTCATCCCTAAACAAGAGGTGATAGGTAAAATCTAATCACCCCTATAGAGAATAAAAATTTCTTGGGAGTTTTTTTCCCTTTTATCATTTTTACAATTGAATTAACATATGAAAAATGGGAGAAGGGAAAAAACTCCCAAGGAATTTTTATTCACGATAGGGGTGAATGTCATTATCGTCATCAGCAAATGGTGAAGATACCCTAGACGACGAAGATGATGATGGTGGAGGAATGGTATTCAAAGAAAGCTGGTTAAGTTGCCCGAGAATCAATATGTCCTCAATTGCTTTTTTAGCGTAAAGCTGCTGCTCATTTGATAATTTTTGATATGAGCGCGCCCAAAACTTTGCAAACACTTCTCCGTCATTCTCGGGACTCTTTTTTGATGTTGTCATGCTTTCCAAATGCATGCAGGCTTGCTCCAGGAAATTTTGTCTGGTATCTTTACGCTTTGCGGTAGTTTTCTACAATAAAAAAGTTGTTTAGTAAGATTAAAAAAGAAACACTATATTGTACCTCCATATTCATGTCCACAGACGATATACTCTCTGCTGCCTCCTCCTGGTCCTTTAGAAAATCCAGTTCGTTAAAGTAACACAAGTTCGGCACATAAACATCTTCGTCTGCTGCACCTGATCTCGATGAGTCTGCAATTTTTTTAAGCTCCCGCCTATAGCAGGTTCTGATATTAGTAATTTTATTTTTTAAAGTTACCACAGATGCTTCGCCATCAATTTCCAAATATTTCTTTAAAAGCAGCTCCCAAGCTTTTGCCTTTTTCATTTTATTTTTGTAATATGGACTTTTTATTCTCCAAAGTGCTGGATTTTCTTCCAGCAATTGGAAAATTTCTCTCCAAGTATCCATGTTTGCCACCAATGTCATTTTTTTATATTTTATTTAAAATTTTATTGAAATTAAAGACAATTTTAAAAATACTTCACTTTTTCTTTGCAAAAAAATTACAAACATAAATTTTGACAGCTGATCAAGAGACTTGAGCACACACAGTACAATCGAATTGAAAGACTTAGTAGTCAACTTGAAAAAATCAAAATCTTTTGATTTTTCTTCAACCAACTCGACAACCGTCAAACTAATCAACTGACAAGGCCATACACGCTTTGATTTGGACAACAACCGACTCAGTCAAGGCGAATTTATACAAGGTAAGTGCAACTCTACAACTACAAAAAGCCCCATGTATTTTGTTTATGAAATTTTCCGACTTGTTGTCAAATTTCAGTATAGAAACAAAACAATATTTTGACGTTTCACCGTTTTTTTTAATTCGCCGTGGATACAGCTGATGAACGGCTGACGAGATCAAGGTCTATCCAATTGGTCTGCTTAAGAAGCCAGATGTTTATTTGGTTTTTTCCTCAACGATATCAAAAGTTGTTTACATTTTCCTTATACGTGTATATTTTTGTTTACTTTTTTGGTTTTTTGCCACACATACATGCACACAAAACACATTTTTCCTTTTGTTTTGCCTATGTAGTAGTAAGATTTTGACAACGGCGAGGAATTTTACACAAACAAAATGCCTGTTGTTTTTTGTATTGTTGTAATAGTAAGCAGACCTATTGGATAGGCCTTGGACGAGATGAGTTTACCTTCAGCGTTGCCGTTTTGGTTACTTTTAACCAAAACTGGTTACTTTTTTTCTCAATGTGTACTTGTGTACTTTTTTTCCATTTTGGTTACTTTTTTTCAACACAAAAATAACCAATTTTTTGTTTTGGAGCAAGAACTACCCGCTCCGCTTTTTTGACCTTTAAAAATTGTGTGTGGTATTTGTGCATCTTAAACCAATACTTTTTTCATCTAGTTAAAAATAATTTTTTTAGAAGCTTAAGCTTTAACAGACTATCAAGTGTAAATGGCCATTATCTGCTACTCTTCATGCTTCATATGGCTAACTGAAACACTTTTCTAGATAAATGAAAAGGTCAAAGGCCCTTCCGATCCGATCCCGTTTAATATGAGTTTATACCACTGGGCTAAAATCATCTTTAAATTAAAGATCTACCGCAAAATTTAGCTCAATTTTGCACTTTAATAATATAACACACAGTAAGAGCTCTTTATATAAAAAGTATGAAAGCTATAGCTCATAAAATTTTTAAAAATTACGAAAATAAGTTTGTATAGGAAGTGCCACTTCCACTAAAAATTTCGAAAAATTGTATATCCTAATGTTCTTTCCCGAAATCGGTCCAGTGGCTAATGAGCCTACAAGATACAAACAAACACAATTTCTTCTTTAGCCATATTTTTAAACTGAAGTGCGAACAAAATAGTACTTTTGATACAAAATAATTTTGGTTACTTTTTTTCGCATTTGGTTACTTTATTTTTACATTTTGGTTACAAAATTTTTTTGGTCGTGGCAACGCTGTTTACCTTGTGTAAATTCGCCTTGGACTCAGTTGACAATTGAATTGAATCGTGTATGGTCTGCTTCAAGGTACAGTGGCCGACAAAAGTCTACATACGACCCTCATTTCTTCCACCCGAGGAGACCAAAAGCATTATGGAAAAAAGTAATGATGCAGGTTTGTTTGAAATCTGGTTTTATTAATAGAAAACGAAAAAAACAACTTACTTCAATATACACTTTAAAAAATATTTACAAAAAACGAAAAAATAGCATTGACAGAAGTCTACATACGGCCAACATGTCATGCTTTGTGTTTTGCTTGCTGCTGGATGATAACGGCTAAGTACCGTTATTTTTTTTAAATTTACTTTTCTGCATGTTTTACATTTCAAACCAATTGATTCCGTTGTATTCTGGACAGTTTCCAGCATAATTCAATTGTAACAATGGCCTCGCGGAAAGAAATTTCAAATGATGTGAGAAACTTAATCGTAAAATATAGAAACGAGAAAAAATCGTTCAGGGAAATATCAAAACTGTTGAATTTAAGTAAAGCAAAAGTTCAAACTCTATTTAATAATTTTAAAAACACTGGTTCTATTGAAAATAAGCCGCGTAGTATTCGCCCTAAAAAGCTTAGTCGCAGAGATGTCAGCTTTATAATGAAAGAAGTGGAAAAAAAATCAAAAAGTGAATGCCACAACGCTGGCCCAAGAGCTAACAATAAGATCAAAAACGTTTCTGGATCCACGAACAATTCAAAGAACCCTAAATAATAATGGTTTCCACAGCAGAGCTCCGCACAAAAAACCCCTTATAAGCGAAAAAAAAACCGAAAACTTCGCTTGGAATTCGCCAAAATTCATTTGACAAAGGATTTGACTTCTGGAAACGAGTTTTGTTTAGAGATGAGTCAAAATACAATATTTTTGGAAGTGATGGGAAAGCGAAAGTTTGGAGAAAAGCTAATACAGCGATGAATCCGAAGCACTTAGTACCTACTGTTAAGCATGGGGGTGGCAACGTGATGGTTTGGGGTGCTGTCGCTGCATCTGGTGTAGGAAATCTTGTATTTGTCGAAGGTAATATGGATCGGTTCCAATATAAGTCTATTTTAGAACAAAATCTGGGAGCATTGGTCAATAAATAAGATCTTGGTGACAGTTGGATTTTCCAACAAGATAACAACCCGAAACACAACGCTCAAGTTCTAAAAGAATGGCTGCTTTACTATGCATCCCGACAATTGCACACACCACCTCAAAGCCCGGACTTAAATGTCATTGAACACGTTTGGGAGATTTTGGAACGTAAAATCAGAAAGCATCATATTACTAGCGCTCCAATGTTGAAAAAGATGCTGCAAGAAAAAATGGCTAAGAATTACGAGATTGAATTGGAACTTTTAGTTAATTCAATGCCCAGACGCTTACAGGCTGTTAAAGATGCCAATGGTGGCCCAACCAAATACTTAATTTAATAATAAAAATATTATTTAATGTTTCAATGAAATTTTTTATGTTAGCTTACAAGCCGTATGTAGACTTTTGTCAATGCTATTTTTTCGTTTTTTGTAAATATTTTTTAAAGTGTATATTGAAGTAAGTTGTTTTTTTCGTTTTCTATTAATAAAACCAGATTTCAAACAAACCTGCATCATTACTTTTCTTCATAATGCTTTTGGTCTCGTCAGGTGGAAGAAATGAGGGTCGTATGTAGACTTTTGTCGGCCACTGTATATTTATAGCAGGTAGCCGCGAGATTACAACAATTGTACAATAAAACAAACAACAGGGCTTTTTATTGTTGTTTTGTTATACGAACTGTCAAACAGCAAAGGGGTTGATAAGAGACAAAAAAGACAAAAGATAAAGATAAAAAACTTGTTTACTTGTTTGCTATACAACATTTGAAAGTTCGTATCACAGAACAGGCAAATAAAAAATAAACAGCTGGCTTTCCGAGACTACCTGCTATAAATATACCTTGGTCTGCTTTATATGAAGACAATTTTGACAACTCGGTTATTTTTATAGATCAGCATGTTTCCACTCCCAAATGAGTCTACCTTGTGTTAATGTACCTTGGTTCCGCTATGAGCAAAACAGCATGTTTTGAGCAAAACGTGTCAGTGTTTCCATTATGTAACCCTGCCTTTACACATGCAAGTAGTTGCATGCCACTGTTGTATACATATTATCAAAGAAAAATTTTTCGAAATCATCGAATCTCATGCCATTTGCTTTTGTGTTTACATATGCCACTACGAGTACATTTTCAAAATGTCGTCGAAGCGCAAACTTGAGATAATTTGTGTACATCTCAAATTAAAAAAAAAAGTACCAAAAAACCAAAGAGAGTTACCGAGCTAATCATATAAGCACATTTTTGGGGGAATGGTTTACATTTATTTATATAAGCATTATTTTAACAATATTAATGCTCTATAATTGACAAACTTGCTTTTAGTAATGCGCGTTTCAAAAAATTAATCATAATAATACATTAATCAAGTCAAAACTTTAATTAAAATTTGACAATAATCCAGTAAGTTTGCATTAATTTTTAAACAGGGTAACATTGTTCATCGTTTTGTCATTTAACCCTCCGTTACTATCGTATATTTTACTTACTTCGGTACTATCATTGGGTGTAATCCACCCATGCCTTTTAAGTGTCTGCATTTCTTAACTGTCAAATTAAATAATGAGCACTTAAATACCGAACACATTTAGTTTTATTCGTATATCTATTTCTTGGGTAAAACTGGTTTTGGTTTTCGAATTTTCGAAATCAATTTGACATTTATGTTGTAAACAAACATGAAAGCCAAAAAATACGTGTTGAAAAAAAAAAATATTTTTCATGTATGTATATAAAAGCACATATTTTACTACCTTTTCATTATATTATTTTATTATTTTTACGCTGTAAACAAATAAATCAGCTGGAGAGTTGCATAAACCTATTTAATAAGTCTTGATATTTTGGTATATATCAGCTTTGTATATCGGCTTTGTGCGATTGCAAAAAATTCGCATTAAATCAACAACATCAAAATCACTCATTTGTGTTCATTCAATTTAAACTTTCTCAGCCACACACATCGGTGTTGTTTTAAAATTCATTCAAGTCATGCACAGCGTATTGGCTTTGCCATTCATACTATGTTAAGCTTTGTTCGCCAATTATTGCTTTGGTAAAAAACATATAAAGGGTGGTTAAATTTCAAGGGCCGATGTTGATTTTGAATAAAACACAAACTATTTTGGAAATTATTGTAATTTTATTTTATTATGATATATTGGTATTACTCAATTATGTATGGAACAAAATATCGGCCAAATGGGCGCCGCGACCACGGCGGCACACCTCCATCCGATGGTCCAAATTTTCGATGACCCTGAGGCATAATGGAGGTTCTATGCCGTTAATGTGCCGAATTATCTCATCCTTTAGCTCTTGAATTGTTGCTGGCTTATCGACGTACACCTTTTCTTTCAAATAACCCCAAAGAAAAAAGTCCAACGGTGTCAAATCACATGATCTTGGCGGCCAATTGACATCGCCATTACGTGAGATAACACGGCCATTGAATTTGTTGCGCAAAATAGCCATTGTTTCGTTAGCTGTGTGGCAAGTGGCACCGTCCTGCTGAAACCACATATCGTCCACATCCATATCTTCCAATTCGGGCCATAAAAAGTTCGTTATCATCTCACGATAGCGAACACCATTCACCGTCACTGCCTGAGCGGCCTCATTTTGGAAAAAATACGGCCCGATGATGCCGCCAGCCCATAAACCGCACCAAACAGTCACTCTTTGTGGATGCATTGGTTTTTCGACAATCACTCTTGGATTATTATTCGCCCAAATGCGGAAATTCTGCTAATCGACAAATCCACTGAGGTGAAAATGTGCCTCATCACTGAAGATGATTTTCTTCGAAATTTATCATCCATTTTCATAATAAGTCTGGATAACTTTAACACGTTGTTGGATTGTGTATCTCTCCATGGTTCAAATTGAGTAAGTCTGAAATAGAGAAATGTCAAATAAAAATCGGAAAAAAACTTGGCGTTTAGGTGTGGTTCACATTCAACATCGGCCCTTACAATTTAACCACCCTTTACAAAGAAAAATACACAAAAATCATTGCGCTGATGACTATTCAGCAGCTGAAACAATTTCCATAGAAACAAAAGACGTTTTGATTTTTTATAATTTCTTAAAAAGTACAGTAGTTCTGTATGTAAAGGGCCGATGTTGATTTTGAATAAAACACAAACTATTTAGGAAATTATTGTAATTTTATTTTATTATGATATATTGGTATTACTCAATTATGTATGGAACAAAATATCGGCCAAATGGGCGCCGCGACCACGGCGGCACACCTCCATCCGATGGTCCAAATTTTCGATGACCCTGAGGCATAATGGAGGTTCTATGCCGTTAATGTGCCGAATTATCTCATCCTTTAGCTCTTGAATTGTTGCTGGCTTATCGACGTACACCTTTTCTTTCAAATAACCCCAAAGAAAAAAGTCCAACGGTGTCAAATCACATGATCTTGGCGGCCAATTGACATCGCCATTACGTGAGATAACACGGCCATTGAATTTGTTGCGCAAAAGAGCCATTGTTTCGTTACCTAGCATTTACACATGAAAGTAAATTTCCTGAAAGTCGCAATACACTCACACTTTTTAACTAACACACTCATACTTTTTGTACTTTCAGCCAATCGGCTGTTTCTTCGATTTTTCGTTGATAATACGTATACTCTACTTGCAAGAAAGTACTTTCATGTGTAAACCCCAGGTTAGCTGTGTGGCAAGTGGCACCGTCCTGCTGAAACCACATATCGTCCACATCCATATCTTCCAATTCGGGCCATAAAAAGTTCGTTATCATCTCACGATAGCGAACACCATTCACAGTAACTGCCTGACCGGCCTCAATTTGGAAAAAATACGGCCCGATGATGCCGCCAGCCCATAAACCGCACCAAACAGTCACTCTTTGTGGGTGCATTGGTTTTTCGACAATCACTCTTGGATTATTATTCGCTCAAATGCGGAAATTCTGCTTATCGACAAATCCACTGAGGTGAAAATGTGCCTCATCACTGAAGATGATTTTCTTCGAAATTTATCATCCATTTTCATAATAAGTCTGGATAACTTTAACACGTTGTTGGATTGTGTATCTCTCCATGGTTCAAATTGAGTGAGTCTGAAATAGAGAAATGTCAAATAAAATTCGGAAAAAAACTTGGCGTTTAGGTGTGGTTCACATTCAACATCGGCCCTTACAATTTAACCACCCTTTACCCCACGTCTCCATGCGCTTTCGATTTGAACATGACATGACCATAACGCCGGCAGACCAACGGTATTAATTTGTTCACGTTCTTGTATGTGGCGAATACATGTTGATGTTCATGTTCCGATTGACCACAATTTTTGTTGTTGTGGCGTTGTTGTATACAGAAAATACATTGTATGGCCAACATCATGGCGCACATGGATGCTAAGACGAATGTTTGGGCAACGATGGCAGCACATGGACGAAACATGAACATGAACAGTCTACACGAGTAGAATTCATGTGCGACATGCTGTTCTTACCAAGTTGATGGATGGTGGAGACGGGTAGTAACAATGTATTGCTATTATTGTTGTTACTTGAGGGTTACACGATCAAGTTTTGCCTATCAAGTTTTAATACTCTCACATTTTTCTACCAATACACTCATACTTTTAAAAATTGAAACGAACTTGCCTTTAAAATTCTCTTTCCAGAGAGTGCTTCAATTTACATTCAAGAAAACAGCTGATAAATTGTTTTCTTGATGACATCTTGAATGTAAATTGCTCAAAAATTGAATGCAGCCTACGTGACAACTTTCAATTTTTGTTAATTTTGACAAATAGTATATGTAAAAGACTATCAAGAAAATCATGATCGTGTGGCTGCACTGTTAATGTTGCTTGTTAAGCGGCTTATACACTTGCAATAAAATTGTTCAATTTTACGTATTGTACAATTATATCGCTAATGTGTATGTGATATTCGAAGGTGGCACAATATATTGGCAACAATCAAAAGACTTTTGATTTTTATTGCACAAGGAAAAGAAAGTGAAATGTGTTGGCAACATTGTAGAATGTTCTTTATGTTATTACTATAGTTTATGTTCACCTTTTCAATGAATGAATGAAACCATTGAGCGACTTATTGCATAATATAGGACAAAATGGAAATAATATGGCGAATATCATATACAATAATATTGCAAGTGTATTGGCCGCTTTACACTTTTAAAAAAATACCCTGCAAATAATAGGACTAGTCCAAACACGCGTGTAAAATCTAGCCCACAAGGGACTAGGACTAGTCCAAAAGTAACCCAAACGTATGGAAAAACATGGTCTATTTAACATTACGATGTCCTAGGGCAGGACCATATAAGCCAGCTTTGGATTTCACAGGAGTATTATTAAAACTACTCCATGGTATACTCAAGAGGATTAGTTTTGAAGTCGTTTAAAAACGAACACATTTCGTTAAAAAACGAAGACATGTCGTCTCACTACAAATACTTTTTAACAATGACATGGTCCATGCTTGCATTACATCGGACTAGTCCAATGAGTAGTCCATTTGATCAAAATCAGGTGGTCCAATATTATTTGCAGGGTAAACACAAAAACAAATTAGACAATACAACTAGTTTATTTGAACTTATGCAAGGCAAATTTATACAAGGTAAGTGCAACTCTACAACTACAAAAAGCCCCATGTATTTTGTTTATGAAATTTTCCGACTTGTTGTCAAATTTCAGTATAGAAACAAAACAATATTTTGACGTTTCACCATTTTTATTAATTCGCCGTGGATACAGCTGATGAACGGCTGACGAGATGAGTTTACCTTGTGTAAATTCGCCTTGAACTTATGCCTACAACAATTATACCAACCAAGGTATATTTACACAAGGTAGACTCATTTGGGAGTGTATACATGTTGCTCTATAAAAAGAACCGAGTTGTCAAAATTGTCTTCATATAAAACAAAAACAATTTAACGCACACATGTACAAATTTTGGCTCATATACACGAAATTTGACGTTTGGGTTCCAACTAGGAGTAAACAGCTGACAAACATATGGGCCAACGAGTTTACCTTGTGTAAATATACCTTGATACCAACCAAGGCCTATCCAATAGGTCTGCTTAAGGCCAGTTTACACGGTAATACAATGTATTACGACTTTGTAGAATCAAAATATTATGAAATTCTCTCCGTGTTTAAAAGAAAAAAATAAAAATCTTTTGTAAGTATAATTCATGTTTACACGGATGGTATAAGTAAAATCAAAAATAATAACAAAAAAACAGATGGTTGCAGTTTTAAATTTTTACAAAAACAACATGAAAATTTCCTGAGTTGATTTTAGTTGTTTTTGTAATTGTATAAAAATGCTACCACCTTCAATATACTCCGTTAAAATACACCTCTGGTGTGATGAGAATACATAAGTTTCTAAAATGGTTTAGAAAAAAAGCATTTACCGACCGCTTGTCAGATTTTGTATCCGTATTCTATCTAACTCAATACATTTTGCTTTTACATGATAAGATTTTTCTCATTCTACATAATTATTCGACAAGTCGTAATACAAAATATTTCCGTGTAAACTGGCCTTTACTATTACAACATACAACCAAGGCGAATTTACATATATAAATTCGCCTTAAATACAACAATACAAAAAACAACAGGCATTTTGTTTGTGTAAAATTCCTCGCCGTTGTCAAAATCTTACTACTACATAGGCAAAACAAAAGGAAAAATGGGTTTTGTGTGCATGTATGTGTGGAAAAAAACCAAAAAAGTAAACAAAAATATACACGTATAAGGAAAATGTAAACAACTTTTGATATCGTTGAGGAAAAAACCAAATAAACATCTGGCTTCTTAAGCAGACCTATTGGATAGACCTTGATACCAACAAAGCGACTCGTACTCATACCAATTTACATTCGTCGTTGTGTCATCGAGTGGACAATGACTACTTAAATGCAAAAGCAAAAGAATAAATTAGAAAATTGTTTCATACAACTTACAACAAAACATAAGCATGGGGCAACTCTAACAGCTGACATTGAAAATTAAAATATAAATAAAACACTGCATATCTTGTGGAGTTGAAAATTTTTAACACGCAATATGAATTTATGTAAAAAGCAACAACAAAATTACAAAATATTTTGGCTTCGTTTTTGCTTTCAATGTAATTTGGGCCTATACAATGCATTTTGTGTTTCTTTCCATATAATTACTCCTCCAAATCATTAATAATTGCAAAATATCGGACAATATCTTGAAATATAATCAATTTTAACTTTTTGCAAGTACTTTTTTGTTTGGCGAAAAACAGCTGATGCTGTTGTTAAATAAGTTAAAAACAACTTCAGCTGGTTTTAAAATTAACATCGGTTTTATAACGTGTAAAGTATGCTTCTGCTTGTCTATAGTAGATCAAAAGCATATTTTTAATAAAAGTTTGCTTTAGAACTCTTATTATTATCTTATTATTGTTAAAGTAAAATTATTTCATATTTTTATATAAAAAAGAGCTCAAACTTAAACAAATTTATATAAATTTAAATAATAAAGATCGAATAAGAAAAAAATTATATAAATAAAAATAATTTTTGTAATTTTATTTTAAGGCTCAGTTAGCTGGGAGTAATAGTAACGTTGCAAATTAGCTGCTTCATTTTGTTGTATGTAACATAGCGTCTTTACCTGACAATTTTTGTCATACCAAACGTCAAACTTCATATTAAAAAAACGCTGACAAAAATTTTCGAGTTTTTTTTATATAGACTTTGACGTTTGGTATGACAAAAAATTGGCAGTTGAAGACGCTATGTAAAGCAATTAGAACGATTACAGTTAGCAGTAAGATGTTACGTCTCAATCTGTAAGAAATATATTGGTCTTACTTTTTTACGGCAAGGTTACTGTTACTCCCCGCTAACTGAGCCTTTAGTTTTTATTAAATTCTTTCACTACAAATATAACTTGCTACCATTTTACAAAATTAATTTGTTTCTCACACAATTTGCTTCAATTTTTTTTCTTGTTTGCTTCTTTTTTCTATTGACAACCAAATTTAACAAAATATTGCTGTCTTCATTAACATAGGGTCTCCACCTGAGATAAGATATAAGATTTTTATATCAGCAAACGTCAAATTCAATCGCAGAGAGTATTATCTTACGTGTGGACTCTCAAATAGTGTTAATATTAATATTATAATATATATTATGAGACAGTTGTTATGAGAAATCTTATAAGAACTATCTTATAAGATGAGCTGTCAAAAATACACATACATACATAAATATAAAACAATAATAAGACGCATTCTTTAAATTGTTAAATTGTTTACTGCAATTAGTGAAAATCTTGTGATAAGTGTTTAAAAAAACAATATTTTAAACAAAAACAAAAGAAAAAACTAAAAAAAAGAATAAAAACAATACAAGTTTACTGTACGAGAGTCATTCAATTATGAAATCTTATACGTGTTCCCCTTGTTTAAGATAAAGATTAATATGAAGAAATTTGTTCTCTCATTCTGCCGACGTTCTCTCACATATTATATCAGATATTATCTCAGGTGAAGACTCTGTGTAAATCAGAGGTCTGCAAAACACCGCACATGTGCGAATGCTCTAACACTTATTAAGAGAGCATGAGAAAATAGCTTGTATTTTTGCTAGATAACACTGGACACACAAAAACAATTACGCTCAAAAATAAGCAACCAAGAGAAACAAGAAATGTGAATGTATGTGTTTGGCGGACTCTGGTGTAAATATAACATAATTTTGGCATATACTGTCCCAATAATTATCTCTTGTATAGACGCAAGGCGAATTCATTTTTCAGGTGGCGTTGAAAACACAGCTGTGCTACTTTTTTTTATTAATAAGAGAGAGAAATGTCAAAGGTTCCTTGTGATTTTGACATATGGATCAACGAAAGCAACAAAAAAATACATTGTTGTGTTTTTGGTGTTGTTGCTTGTTGTAGTATCGACACCACCGTTTACATGAATTCGCCTTGTATAGACGGGAGTAATGTTTACCCTACGGCCACACGTGCAATTTGTGATGTCTTAGCACAAGCAATAACGCCGGCAGAATAACTTCGTCAAATTGCCAATGTGTTTTAGGTGGAGAACACGTAAATATCTTACAACATACATAAGTTTAAAAACAAGCTAAAGACAGATTGTGTGTTATATTCATAGCGAAGAAAAAGTATAGCGCTTATACATAGTATACATCGCTAAAAATAACAAATTTAAAATGAATGTATTTTCGGAAAACTTATTTTGCACTTTATTTTGCGCTTTTATTTTAATTATTTATTATATATTAGTTGTATAAAAATGTAATAAAAAGCAACAAAAAAAAGCTGTCTGTCAAACTTACACGTCAAGTTATGTTATAAAATAGCTTTCAAGACAGATTGCTTAACAACGCTGTTAAAACACAAACAAAACACTAACATGAGGAGGCTATACCTAACACTAACATGATGTTAGTGTTAATGTTAACCATTTGATGTCAGTTGTAGCCTGGGTGTTACGCTGGGTCTCCACGTTGCAATATTTATTGCTAAAGGCCAGTTTACACGGTAATACAATGTATTACGACTTTGTAGAATCAAAATATTATGAAATTCTCTCCGTGTTTAAAAGAAAAAAATAAAAATCTTTTGTAAGTATAATTCATGTTTACACGGATGGTATAAGTAAAATCAAAAATAATAACAAAAAAACAGATGATTGCAGTTTTAAATTTTTACAAAAACAACATGAAAATTTCCTGAGTTGATTTTAGTTGTTTTTGTAATTGTATAAAAATGCTACCACCTTCAATATACTCCGTTAAAATACACCTCTGGTGTGATGAGAAAACATAAGTTTCTAAAATGGTTTAGAAAAAAAGCATTTACCGACCGCTTGTCAGATTTTGAATTCGTATTCTCTCTTACTCAATACATTTTGCTTTTACATGATAAGATTTTTCTCATTCTACATAATTTTTTGCAATGTCGTAATACAATGTATTACCGTCTAAACTGGCCTTAAGTACAAGCAAAAAAGTCGGCAGAACAATGACAGAACAATGGAGCAATTATTGCTGAATTTATTGCTGCAGAACACTTGAAATTGCTTTGCCATTAATTTGCAATTTTCACCGCGAATAGTCGTATAAAGTTTTGTGGCTGTACATATATATAACAAATGTTTTATGTTGTGTTTTGAAGTGGTTGTGAAATTTTCTTTTTTAAATTAATAAAATAATTAATTGTAATTGTCGTAGCTGTGTTTTGTATTACTTTTTTGTTTATTTGCGTTAAAAAAAGTTGAATTGTTCTATTGAAAAAATAAAAATTTACAAAAAAATAAATTCGTCGTTTGCTTTTGTTGATCTTGACGTTTATTTAAAAATATAATATATAATAATATATTTATTGATTGCTTTTTTAATAAATAAACACACAAACAAAAAACAACCGTACAGAGAAATGAAATGTCAGATACATTACAACTGATTTGACAGCATATTGCTAAGCAATAATTGCTCAAGCAATAAGTAGAGCAATCATTGCGCAATGGATTGCCACTCATGGCAATATGCGGTCTATACGCCGCAAATTTTATGGAGCAATGAAATTTGACGTTTGCCGCAATAAATATTGCTACGTGAGGACCCGGGGTTATGACACCCAGTCTCCACCTAACATGAAATGCAGTTAAAACATGAAGTTAAGACTTGCTGTTAAAATGGTTATATGTTTATGGTGGCGTACACGTAGTGAAGTTAGAGTTAAAACTTTTCATTATTTTCAGTTCGTTGACGCGTTAAGTATGTAGCTACAGTGTGTTTGTGGGAAATAATTAAAGTTATTTTATACTTAAATGTTTGTTTGTATTATATTTTTCACAAAAAGCAAAGTTTATTATGTGTAGTTTACAACGCTTTTAACAAATTAATTAAAGATGTCGAAAAACAACTACAAAATAGCGTACTGTCAAACTTAAACGTCAATTTATGTTATAAAAGAACTTTCAAAAGAAATGTTATAACAATCAAGTTAAAACTTTAACTGGAGCAGTCTCCACTTAACGCTAACTTGCAGTTAGTGTTAAAGTTAGTCATTTTATGTTAGGTGGAGACCCCGGGTGAGGGCTTATTTATTGAGCGTGTGGCTGCAGAGTTAACGAAAGTTAACGAAAAAATCAACTCTGTCGGAATTCACGCATGTTCGCCATTTTTCTAAATTAGTTCATTTTTTATCAAATTTCTTCATTCTTTTTCCGGCTATCGACTTGGTGAGTTGCAATTCTAATTTATATCCGAGGAAAGTAAATCAGTGAATTGAGAAAAAAGTCAGTCTTTTGGGAAAAGTGAATTTTGTGAAGAAAAAGGAAGTAGTTGAAAGTGTTATATAAATAAAGTTTAAAAAATTATGGAAGGAGCAGTTAAAGCTGAAGTAAATGGTGGTGGTCCATTGCCACAAAGAGCACAGAAAAATCAAGGTAGTGGCAATAAGAACTTCAAACCGCAGATTGATGGTGGACCAGTCGAGAAAAAACCTCGTTTTAATCAAGGGAGTGGTGGTGGCGGCGGCAGCGGCAGCCAGAATAATAATCAGAACAATAGAGGAGGTTTTGGCAATAAAGGTTTTGGTAATAATCGTAACAATCGCAATCGAAGTGGTGGTGGAAATAATAGAGGAAATTTCCAAAATCAGCAGGTAAGTAATTTAAAATTTTTTAAAAAAACAATGACTTGTGTAATTTTCTACTTAAAAAATCAAGTGTTTAAAAAAGATTTTCTAGTGTGTATAATAACAAAATGGCCGTCGTTAGTTTTTCACCCCTTCGTTTGCCGGTCGGATTGTTTCGTGGATACATATTTTTTTTAATCAGTGCTACCAACCTTGTAATAATTATACAAACATATATGTATTTGTATTTATACATCCCAGCTAGCATTTAGTATCATAATTTAATCATTGTCATTTTTTTTAATTTTTCTCCTATAAAACCAGCACCATTATGGCTTAATTTGGCTTAAATCTAGTTTAGGCACGCACACCCAAATAAAAAAAAAAAGTACCTAGGCTGATAGAAAATTGAAAAATAAGAAGAAAAAATAAAATAAAAAATTTGGCGCAAACGCTTAGTTTTCGAGTTATGAACGTTTTAAGTTTTCATATATATGCGATTTTCCATTACATTTCTAAAGCTGTATGGGTAATATTGTTGGTTTATTACCGTATTTCTTGCTATTCAGAAAAGTTTTAGTTAGCGAAGCCGGTGTTTGTTATACCATAGAAGAGAAAATCCTTGCGCCCGGCCGAAGGCCGGCTATGCAGAGAAGCTTTAGTTAGCATGAAGTTCTTGTTTGCGACATTCGTGTTTGTTATTTTATAAATTTTGTATTATACTTTTTTTTAAATAAATTATACACTTAGTACACAAAAACTGTAATGTGAGCTTAAGAGTATTTTTTTTTTAATAAATAAATAAAAAAAAAAATTAAATTTTTTCATCTGCAAAACCGGAAATGACCAATTTAAATCAAAATTTTTCTAACTTAGTTCCAATTTTTTTTTTTTAATCTAAATCCATACTATTAATCGTTAATCTCTTTTAAAAAAATTTTGTATAGGTTTTATGATATTAAAAAAATTATCTACACCATTTTTCATTGAAAATGAGAAAATTCCAGATGAAATTGGATGAATATAATAAAAATTATATAATTTAATTTTAATTTAAAACTTTTCAATGTTATTTGGAATTTTCTCAATTTAAAATTAAAATTTTCAATTTCATTTGGAATTTTTTTAATTTCAAGTTGATATTCTCTACACCGTTCGCAATACAAACAAAAAAAACCATGGCTTAAAAAACTTAAAAAATCACCGTCTCAATCAAGTGAAATAATTTGAATGCACTCGGTGTTTTGTCCTAACATCGAATTTACACGCTGATTTATAAGACATGCCTTTTTTTATGTTTCTTCCAAAACTTGTCACCATGTTTTTTTTTTTTTATATTTTATATACGAAATTAACAAAAACCAACTAGGTTTCATGAACCATGACAATTGAATTTAACATTGGTTTTC
This sequence comes from Pollenia griseotomentosa, assembly GCA_963931875.1. NCBI lineage: Eukaryota > Metazoa > Arthropoda > Insecta > Diptera > Polleniidae > Pollenia > Pollenia griseotomentosa. The sequence goes on from OZ007563.1 coordinate 148,258,401, forward strand.
AACGGGGTTTGACATTTACAATTTGTTCTCACCCAAAATTCGGGTTCCAATACGATTGTGTAGATAATTATGATAACATTAGACGAGGCTTTTCAGGCATATGACGTAATTAGTGATGGCTTTAAAAGAAATATGTTTATGGTAGCGATTAGTCTACTTTTTGCAACGTAACGCCAGCAAGCAATTATTGTTTCTCAAAAGCTTAATGTTTTTTTTTTTTTATTTTTTAATTTTATTTTGGTGTACAGCGAAACTAGCTTTAGTTACAAAAAATGGAAAACATTTGACAACATGAGCCTAAAACAAAAGCTTATTTGCTTGCTGGCGTTACTTTACAAAAAGTAGACTTTTGGCTGAAAATGCCCATATACATTATCTGTACTTACATGCAATAATAAAATAAATGGCATTTAGAAAGACTTTTTGAATGAGATCGTATTGATATTTGGTTATGTTAAAGACCAATATGGTCCATTGTGACGCCTTAGATGATATATTAATCAAGTAATTTTTTTATTTTATAATTGTTTTATTACTGTAGCAAAATCAGCAACAGAATAATCAGCAAACTCCTCAGCAGCCAGCATCGGAAGTTAAAACTGACGCCGCAGTTAAACCAGAAGCCATTACTGCTGAAACCAAAACTGTCGCCCAAAGCAACCAACAGCAGCAGCCACAGCAACAACCACAACAAAATCAGCAGAATCAAAATCAGCTGAATCAAAATCAGCAGAATCAAAATCAGCTGAATCAAAATCAGCTGAATCAAAATCAGTTGAATCAAAACCAGCAGAATCATAATCTGAATAAACAAGGTGGTGGCGGTGGAGGAAATCGTGACAACCGCGATCGTGGTCAAAAACGCGATCGTAACTATGATGGACCTCGTGGAGGTGGCCGTGACGGAGGTCATAGAGGTGGAATGGGTGGTGGAGACGGTAATCGTGGTGGACCTGGACGTAATGATGAGTTCTTCATTGGACAACGTTTACGTTCTATTTCTGGGCCAACTCATGAACTACCCACAATTGAGAATACAGAAGAAACGAAGTTTTCTGGCCGTAATCGTCTTTATGTTGGTAATCTTACTAACGATGTTAACGAAGAAGATTTACGTGAACTTTTTAAGCCATTTGGAGAAATTGGGGAAGTATTTAGCAATCCTGAAAAAAATTTCGCTTTCCTTAAAATGGATTATCATGCAAATGCTGAGCGTGCAAAACGTGAGTTAGATGGTACCATGCGTAAAGGACGCATGTTACGCGTACGCTATGCTCCAAATGCCACAATTTTGCGCGTTAGTAACCTCACACCATTTGTCTCAAATGAATTGTTATACAAAGCATTCGAAGTTTTTGGTCCAGTCGAAAAGGCCAGTGTGACAGTAGATGATAGAGGCAAATCCACAGGTGAGGGTATTGTTGAATTTGCCAAAAAATCATCGGCCAATATTTGCTTGCGTTTCTGCAATGAAAAGTGTTTCTTTCTTACTGCCTCTTTGAGGCCATCTGTGGTTGAACCTTTTGAGATCAACGATGACACAGACGGTTTGCCTGAAAAGTCACTTAATAAAAAGTCCCCAGAGTTTAACCATGAACGCAATGTTGGTCCACGTTTTGCCGACGTCGGTAGTTTTGAGCATGAATACGGTACCAGATGGAAGCAATTGCACGAATTGTTCAAAACCAAACAGGAGGCTTTAAAACGTGAATTGAAAATGGAGGAAGAAAAATTGGAAGCTCAAATGGAATATGCTCGTTATGAGCACGAAACTGAGCTTTTAAGACAAGGTAAGTTTTGTTTTTTTGTTTTTCACGACTTATATTTTATTTGAAGAAAAGTTTTAAATATTTCGCACTTGGATCATTTTGATAAAAATAAACATGTAATATTCGTATCTACCCGCTGTAAATATATCGGGCTATTTTGTCTACTTCATGGTCATGAAACGGTTGGTTTAAAAATTCTTCTTCATATGCCTTTGATATAAAATTGAAATTTGTTTTGCTTCTACTAAAATTTTTAAATTTTGAGTAATACCAGACCCTCTTTATGATCAAGTGCGATATATTTAATGAATATGCTCAAGCTCGAGATCTGTTTTATGTACAAGTTCTTTGTTTCCGATATTCTTCGAATATCATCGTCAGGAAATGTACTGCCTGTTTTTAGAAAACGTAAACAAGTGAGTGAGTGAGAAATTATATTGAAAACAACAATAAAAAACGAAAATTTGTTTTTGTTTTCAATATCATTTCTCGCTCACTCACTTGTTTACGTTTTCTAAAAACAGGCCAGTATACTTAAATTTAACCATAACAAAACAATACAAAAATACTTACCTCTCTATTTATAAACGATTATTAAACTTAACCAACATTTATTAGGGATAATATTCAGACAAAATTTGTTTTGTAAACCTCTATAAAACTGAAAATATTTTTATGAATACAGGCATTAGACTACAAAAAAATTATAAATAATAATAAAATCGAAATAAAAACAATGTAATGTAAATCGACTACAACATAGAGCACTCATATTAAAATTAACATAAACCACAACACAGGAGTAATTGTTCTTCACGTGTCAGCCGATATATCGGCGATACTTCGGGTTTTTCAAAATGCATATATGTCGTTTAAGCGCAAAATAAATTTGCTTCTGTAAATTTCAGATGGAAAATTAACTGTGTAACATTTGTCAATTAGAAAGTGTTCTATTTTGATCTGACAAACCATCTGACATCAGCTGTCTTGCAAGTCATTTGTGTGTTTACACATTTTCTTTAAAAAACAAAATTTTTATTGACTGAAATTCAAATAAAAGTAAAAAAAAATATAAATATGTAAATAATTTGCTCTTATGGGCGATTTTAGGTTATGTCAGATGAAACCCAAAAACGAACTTGTGAAAGCAACAATTATAAACCTTCCGTGTTTGTCAATATTGACTGAAATGTGCAATTACATCAGTGATGCCTGGGGAAGAACCAAAAAAGTTACGCTGCTCTTTAAAAAAGTTACGTTTTTCGAAAAAAGTTACATTTTATAATAATCCATGTATAAAGTTCTGTGATTTAGACAAAACAAATATTTTTTTTCATATTGATGTTTCCTAGTTGAGAAGTGCGTGAGCTCACGCCATTCTTTGTGTAAGGCGCACTCGTCAAAAAAAAAAAAAAAATATTTTAATTAGAATTTTTTTTTTTTTTTTTTTCAAAAATTCTGTTGTCTTTTTGATTGACACATTGTTCTTCGAAAGGATTTACTATTTTAATAATTTTAAAAATTTCTTCGCTAAAGTCAAATTTAAGCCTAATTTGTTTTAAAACTTCAATTTTTTCTTAAAACATAAATTTCATCCGGAACTTGTTTTAAATCTTAAAGCGATGTTTGACTTAAGACTCCTAGATAAATTTTTTCGATAGGTAGAAAGTAATTTGTTGAGTTTAAAAATTCTTTTTTGGAAGCATCAGTTATTTTTGTGTAGTTTAAATCCATGCACAGTATCGGCCAAAACCTAAGCACCCCCTCAGTACATTTTTTTAAAATAATAATTTTTTTAAGAAAACAAAATTATTAAATTTTTTTTTTTTATTTTTTTATTTATTTATATCTTTATTATTGAAAAACACAAACTTAAGGAATTCAGAATTTAATAAAAAAAAGTTAAAATTCAAAAACTATTTTAAGTCGCAAATATAAGCGAACGAAACTAAAGCGCACCCCCAATTTCGTCGCGAATCCTTTATTCTGGATGACAGACGCACATCTTTTAGGCATAGAGGATATTAAATTATTAATTATATCAGGTTATATTACTTCCCAGGCTATTTTTGTGGCTTCAAATACATTTTCTTTGATTTTGCAATTTTCTCGGTTGATTTTTAAGTTAACGATCTCCCACAAGTTCTCGATTGGGTTAAGATCAAGTGAATTTAAACTTAGAAATCAACAGATCAATTATTTCTAGGCTAATTAAAAATTTTATGCAGACTATCCGCACATCTCCTACATTTTGAAGGAAGGTTACGTGAAACTTCGCGAAAAGAAGACACCGTAATTAAAAGGACAATCCAAAATGATCCTACAGCATCCATACTTCCATCAATCTTATGAATTGGCCCAATCCCTTGCCCAGAGAAACAACCCGAGACCATGATGCTGCCGCCTCCATGCTTTACAGTGCCTTTGCATTATTTAGGATTCAAACGTTGTCCATTTGTACGCGCCTTTTGCAATCTGAATCCTTTAAATTAAACTTAGATTCGCAGAAAACAGCACAATCCTCGATTTTTGAACACTTCAGTTGAGATGGGCCTTTGCGAATTCATGTCTGGCTTTTTTTTTATTTTTTGGCGATATGAAAGGTTTTTTTGCTGGTCGTCGACTGAATAATCCGGCCTCTACCGCCCTTCTGCGAATCGTTCTTTCGCTAATTTTTAAATCTAAACGGTTTCGTATGAGACGTAGAGATGCTGTAGGGCCATTTTGGATTGTCCTTTTAATTAAGAAGCCTTCTTGTTGTGAAGTTTTACGTGGCTTTCCTCCAGAATAAGTATGAGATGTGCCGCCAGTCTGCTAATAATTTAATTTTAATTAGCCTAGAAATAATTGATCTTTTGATTTCTAAGTTTAAATTCACTTGATCTTAACCCAATCGAGAACTAAATTTCTTTTTTACCGTTGGTAGGAGTTTAACAAATTTTCAAGCGAAAATAGTCTTTTAAAACAGTGTATTGTTTCAGATACGTTCACTTCTAATACTAATTGAAAAATTAAGTACTTTTTTAAATATTACTTCGTTCTGTGCCATGCACCAAAAGTTACGAGAATATGGCCAAATATAACAAAATTTTACATGGTTACATCGGACCTTTAAAAGTTACGAAAAAAGTAACAAATGTAACCAAACGGCATCACTGAATTGCATATGGATTTTACAAACCCACTGCAAAATACAGATCTTGTAAAAGAACCTTACCCAACAAACATGAAGTTAAACCTTTGATATTTATTTGTTTTTTTGTTTTTAGTTTTAATTCCTTAAGCTAATAATCCCCGCGAAGCTCTACGCTTGTCTGCAGGAAAGAAACCAGAGTCTCTGGCGGCAATCGAACCCGTAACCCAGGCGCTGATAGATTAGCTCACTACCAGCTAGCCTACCGGGGCACTCAATGAAATATGAAATGGCTTTATCCTTTGACATCAAACACAATTCTCAAACGTTTTTCAATTGTTTGATTTAACTCACTTTCTTATTCACCCATATCGTGAATAATTTTTCCCTCGTAATTTTTCCCCTTTTCACATATTTGCGATCATGAACAGCTCCCATGAAAAAAATGTAATTCAAAGGAGAATAATAACGTGAAAAAATGTTCACGGGAATAAATTCCCCTTATCGTGAAAAGTTTTTTCCCTCGTAATTTGTTCACATTTCCCTTACAAAGCGTTTACATTTGCCAGTACTGGCAAGACAGTAGCAATACATAACTTTTTTACTAATCCATGCACACTTTTCCAACTGTCTTGTCTACTGTCTAGCAAATTTTGCAGACAGTAAAATTGGACAGTGATTTGAAGTTTTGTTCGAAAAAGAAAAAAAAAATCAAGAAGTAAGAAAAAATTAACATATTTTGCTTTGATTTTTTATGTTTTAGTTAAGTGTTATATTTGTTCACACAAAAATGCTATTTTAAGTTATTTTTAAATTTGTTTAGTTCATATAAAACATGTTTTAGCTGGACTTCCACTGCAACACTTACGTTTGGCATATTTTTAAAGTAAACTGTCTGAACTACTGTCTGGACGCCTACGTCACAAAGACAGTTAGTAGTGTCTTTGGCAACTAATATGTATTTTATTACTGTCTTGCCAGTACTGTCAAATGTAAACGCTGTGTTAGATTTTCTCACTTTATTTTTGCTAGGGAATAGAAAGTGTATGTTAGTAGTTCCTCCTATAAATCGAATATTAAGGGCTAGATCCGTTAATATGGCACAAACCGATATATTGGTCAACAAAATGCAAAACAACAGGTTGATTGCCGCCGGATTTGTGAATGACGTGGTGTGGTGGCAGAATTTTGGAAAATATTTGACTACATAAAATTTAAAAAGTGCAAAAAACTAACGTTGTTATCAACCTATCCCTCCAATACTAATTATTTAGATTTATTATTTTAACATTTCTTTAAAATATATACGTGTATATTTTTAAAGAAAAATTTCAAGGATTTTTAATTTTTTCTAATTTTCTTCTTTATTACATTCACTGGAACACTGATAGCATGAAAAATTTTTCACATGAGATTCACGATTGCTTTTTTCCCTTCGAGGGGAATGAAAATATGGAAAAAAAAATTCCACATGTTATTCACGATAGGGGTGATTATTAAGCTTGTTACGCCTGGAGCTTCAATGTTAATAAAACATCAATTTTATTACAGTTTTTCCCAACGTTTCGTAGAGTATTTTTCTACTTCTTCAGGGGGCGTCTATTTAAATATGTATATGTAAAAAACTAACATTATACATAATTAATTATAATCCTTTTTCTCTTCGACATTTTTTATTAATTATTAGTAGGGATAAGATTTTCATGCACTAAAAAATCGAAAATATGCGCATAAAATATGCACTAAAAACTCCAAAATATGCATTAAAAAATATGCACTTAAAACTTAATCATTTTTAATAAAAAATGGTTTTTTTTTTTTTTTTTAATTTTATTTAAAAGGTGCAATATTTTTTAATACTTAAATTAAATTACTAATTCAAACGTTTATTTCCATAAGCAATAAATACTTTTTTATATTATCAAAAACCTATTCAGATGCAAAAAACTTTTCTACATGGAAAATAATCTGTCAACGTCAACAGAAGTTATAGGAGCATACTTGAAGGATGCCAATTCATTTATAGAATATGCATATATTTTCTAATTCAGATCCCACATTTGACTCCAGATCTAAAATGGTTGAAATTTGTTTTATTTTTTAAAAACCTTTATTTATTTGCAAAACATTTTGGATTTTTTTAATTGGTTGGGATATTTTTTATCCACATTGTTAATTTTACTTTCTGCAATATCAATTAATTTGAGCTGACTATTAAACTAAATCCCTCCAATTTAGTTAATGTTTCACCAATATATCCGTAGTTAGAAACTACAAATGCTAATTGATCTTTTACTTTTTTAAATTGGCCTTTGGGCTTCTTATTACAAAATGAACTCTTAAATAAATAAATAAATAAATAAATAAATAATTGCATAAGCATCGGTTGCAACAAGTTCTTTAAAAACATTCTTAAATTGCTCAAAGTTTTTTGAATAGTATTCCAGCGTTTAAAAAGCTGCAGTTGAGATAGTAAAAGTCATAAGATTATGCTGTAACTTCGACATCTTCATTTGTCATTGGACAAAAATAAACTGTTGGCTTTACTTTTGATTCATTAAATGAACACAGTCGCAGTGAAGGCAAAAGCAAAACACGAAATGTTGTACACGACAAAGAACATCGGCAGTCGACATGTTCGGAAGTGTTTGGTTTGACAGACCAAAACTTTTAAAAAATCCCGTAGTTATCGAAGATGGGACGTTGTGTTTGTGTTTTTATTTTCCATATTTTTTTTAATAATACATGCGTTCATAAAAACATAAATATGTACATAAGTACATATTTATTATTTTTAAGCTTAACAAATCTTTTGAATTTTTTGAAATTAAATAAAACTGTAAATAACATCATCGCTTTCATATATATTTATACAATGAACACAACGTCCCATCTTCGTTAACTTCGGGATTTATTAAAAGTTTCAACCTGTCAAACCAAACACTTTCTAACATGACGACTGCCAATGTTCTTTGTTGTGTACAACATTTCGTTTTTTGCTTTTGCCTTCACTGCGACTGTTTTCATTTAATGAATCAGAAGTAAAAGCAACGGTTTATTTTTGTTCAATGAAAAATCAAAAAGTGGAAGAAAAAGCAATTTTTTCATTTTGACTGTAGTTTTTTAAACCCTGGTATTCTACACATCTTGTTAATACTGGCTGCGGTGGTAACCGTACCAAAAGATACATTTCATTAAAAATTGCAACTCGTGATGGAGCCTTTAAAAATCTTTTTTTCCCGTATGAAACTAATAAATCAATATTATCGAATTTTTTTCTTATTTCCTCTGCAACTCGTTGTTACTCATGGGCCAAGCAAGTAACTTGTAACAGCAGTAAGATGCTGCATCGGTTAAAAAAAGGAATCTTTTGTCGAAATTTTGTATTTTAAGCAGAGCTGGGGCCTAATTCTGGCAGTCGTGATCGAGTAATTCCTCGATTCGAAAGCAATTTTATCTCAGCCGATACTGAACGAATCAAAATTATTTTTTCAGTGTTGTGAAACTCAAATGAATGCTTTACAACACTGAAAAAATAATTCCAATTCGTTCAGTATTGACTGAAATAATTAGATTTTAAATTGCTTTCGAATCGAGAAATTACTCGATCACGACTGCCAGAATCAGGCCCCTGATTTAAAAATTTTTTTGGAAGATTTTTTTTTTCTTTACATGGATATTTTTGGAACAACTTTTTTTATAATATGTAAACTAAAAAAATATATCACTTAAAAAGGTTAAAATATACAAAAATATGCATTTAAAACCAAAATATGCAAAAATATGCATTTTAACCAAAATATGCAACAATATGCAAAAACACATCGATGCCATTTTAAACCAAATTTAATGATTCGGAAAGATAATTGGTCAACACCGATTTGAGACTATCGACAAAAAACATGCATTTGCATGGAAATCGCATCCCCCCTAATCAGGGTTTAAAATGCTATCGCCATATTAGCAAAAGCCTTTTTCCTATTAAAAAAAAAATCAAAAATAAAAAACCCACAAGTTCCACTGATAAAAAAAAGCCCACACTTTTAAAAAGCAGCAGCAAAGTAAACACTCTGTTTTTGAAAAGTAAACTTTTAATGGACACTGGCTTTTTCCAACTATTGCTTTTTTAACAAGAGCAAACATTTTCTTATTTGATGGAACACAAAAAGCAATGGCAATCACTTTTATGTTGTAGGAAAAAATATGTAGGAAAAAGAAAGAAACAAACAGCTTCTGTCAAACAGCCGCCAAATCAAAAACCAATGCATGCTAATAGCCGCAAAACAGATAAAAGCAGCGCAAAAGGTTGCTGAAAGGCACATGATTGCGAAAAAATACTCGACGACGACAAGTGATATTTTTCATGCAAAACACAACAAGAATTTGTTTTTGTTTTCTATACAATAAAAAATCCAACAGACTTTGCCTGGTTGCCTTAAATAAAAATATTTTAAAAAACAAAATACACACACACACATTTCGTGCTGTAGTCATGCAAACTGTCGAGCAACAACAACATTACTGAAGAAAGGCAAACATTTATTTTTCCTCACCACCATGAAAAAAACCATGTTGCTTGTACACTGATCAGTATTTTATCGTTGTAATCTGGTTGCCTTAAATAAAAATATTTTAAAAAACCAAATACACACACACACATTTCGTGCTGTAGTCATGCAAACTGTCGAGCAACAACAACATTACTACAACATTACTGAAGAAAGGCAAAAATTTATTTTTCCTCACCACCATGAAAAAAACCATGTTGCTTGTACACTGATCAGTATTTTATCGTTGTAATCTGTCTTTTTACAGAGCTAATAGCTCTGTAGCTCGTTTCTGTATTTCTCGCATCGTAAAAGTTCTTACATGAAGTGTAAATAAAAAATTCCATCGTTTCTCGATTTATGAGATAAAAGTGTTTCTACAACTACAAGGTATTGTAGTCTATTTCAGGTAAAAAAGAAAAAAAATATAGGAATAGGTAAATTAAAGATTTATATCTCAATTATTAAATAATAATTATTAAATACCCATGAACTTTAACTATGTTTTTGTTTGATTATTTTTTAATAAAGTCGAAACAAATTTGTTTAAAATTGATTTTAAATTGCACGATTTTTAAAACAAAAAAGACGATCTTTTTTATTTTTTTCTCAGGAAATTGACGATTTTGACACAAATTTATCTGGCAGCACTGATTAAAACCAAAACAAGAAAAGGCTAACAAAAATTTAAACTAACAAAATATAACAATTGTTTTTTGTTTATTTTCATCATATAAATTATGCATTTATCATTTATATTCCTTCTATTTTTTTATTTATTAAAAAAAAAAATAGTATATAAACATATTTTAAATTCAAAATATCTACATATTGTTTTTCTCGCCACCAATTTCAAATGTGACTTATTTTGACAGTTCTTGAAAGAAACTCTTCGCAAAATATTGTTTTAGAAACACTTTTTCTCGCATCCTTCCAATAATTGCTGGAAAATTATTTAAATGACAGATAATTCTCGCAAAAAAAAGATACAGAAACACTTGTGTGAGAAAAACAATTTTTTGTTTCATTTTACACTATTTTTGTTGCAATTCACACGTTTCATGCGAAGAGTTTTACGATGTGAGATATACAGAAACGGGCTACTGCTCAGACTGCTTTTAGCACACACTTCATTCAGCTGCTTTTCATTTTATTGAAACGGCTTTTTGTTGTTACCAGCCAGTGAAGAATTTTTGTTCTTTGAATTTTAGATTTTTTTTTGGTTTGTCTTTTTTAACTAGCTCTTCTTTTAGGAAAAGGTAAAAAAGCAAAAGGCGAAATATTTTTTTTTTTTTTTTTTTTTAGCTTTTGCTTTTTAGGTGGTTGTCCATTTTTGTCGCTGGCTGGTAAAAAAGCAATTGTACAAAACTAAAAATATACAAAATAGGAGATTTGCTTTTTTGCACAAACGAACAACAAAACATTGGCTATTGGAAAAAAAATTAAAAATTTCAATAGCAGTGGCAAAAGCAAAAATAAAAAGCATCCAGCTGATGAGTGCTTTTAAACCCTGTCCCTAATTATTAGACTTTAATAATAATATCTAACATACTAATACAATATATTTGTTAATTCGAAGATATAACTTAAAAATTTTTTTATTATATTACATGTTTAAAATATTTGATGGTATTATGAAAATTTTTTTTGAAAATCGAACCACAATTAAGAAAAATACCTTCCACACACATCCTATTCTAATATCACAGTGAACAATTTTTTTAATTTATCAATTTAAACAACCCTGTAATTGATGTTGATGTTGTCTGTGTCTTCATTCAGATTCATCGTCTTATTTATTTTCTGTTGGATTCGTCGACTTTCAATCGTATATCTCTTTTTTTCAACATTCTCTCTATCTAATATTTTGACGTTTTCAAAATCAGCAGTATTATGACCATGGTGTAAAATATGTTGTGCTAATGCTGTTGTTTCTTTGTTTTTTGTTATGTCTGTTTTGTGTTCCCCCATTCTCGTCTGTAAACTTCGTTTTGTTGTACCAATGTATATTAGGTCACATGGTTCGTCATTATTTTCTTTGCATTATATTTCGTATACAACGTTGCTTATTAGTTTGTCGATTGGTGTTTTTGATTAGACTTTATTTCATGTGAAAAATAAAAATTATTTGTGATACATTTTATTATAATCCACATTTGAAAAAGATTTGAGAATTACGTTTGAAAGCAAGTTGAAAAAAGGCATTTTTCAACTTGATAATAATTTCCCCTTTTTTTGAGAATGCTATGATTTTCAAATCAATATCAAACGTTTGTCGTTTAAGAAAACGTTTGATTTCAAATCATTTTCAATTTGAAATCAAAGCTCCGTGTTTGTTGAGTAAGAGCAATAAAAAACACATTCAAAGCAGATCATAACATCAAACAGAATAATAAATTGTTTCTTTTAATTCTTAAACTGGAGGTCCACAACAGAGATCAGCAATAATGAGTAGTGAAAAAGTGAGTAGAGCTGAATCATGAAGCTCACTGAATGAAGCTCATGTTCACTCCGAAGTTTCATGTTACTCATCGTACTCATACTTAGGGCTAATAAATCAGTGCAAGTTAAACTCTCTTTTTGGTTTAAAATGTGTTTAAACCAGCAAATCTTCAATTCAGTAAACATTTAAACGCGAAAAATCCGGCGTTTAAACCAGTGTTCGAAAATAGCCACTAAATATCGCTCCTTAGTATTCGGTTCGGTAGATTTGTGGAAAACACAAACGCTAATAGTGTTTGTGTAGAAAATCTTTAAATAAATAACGTTTTTCTGTTAGTATCTTTCGAACACAAAAATAATACTGTTTTTATCAAACTCAACAAACCGTTAGTTTGCTTTTTTTTTTTTTTTATCCACAAACTTCATTGGGTTCGGTTCGGCTTATTAATATTCGTCCTTTTTGGCTGGTAAAAAAAAAACCCAAACATTTTATACAAAAACAAAATACAAATACGAAAAAAAGCTAGCAAAATAGTTTTACACATACAAAACATGTGCACAATACACACAAAGGCTGTTCGTGGTGCGGTCGTTGCTAAACATTTTTGTTTGTTCATTTCTTTATCAATGTAACAAAAGAAACATAGAACATTAAAATTAATGTTTGTCTACAGTATCACTACAATTGTTCTTTTTTTAACGAAGAAAAGAACACTATATAATGTTCGGCTCTTTCTTAAAAATCGTCGAGAACGGTATTTAGGGTTGTGTTCGTTTAAACAAACACAAAAAAAAATAGATATCGTTCTTGGGTGTGTGAGCCGAACGCTAAATAATGTTCTGTTTATTTTCGAACACTGCATACAACAGACCTCGAGCTTGAGAATAAGAATATTTAATATTGAATTCGAAAGGTAGAATAAAAAATAACTTAGAAAATTATTAAATATATTTATAAAATTTTTCAGAACTACGCAAGCGCGAATCAGACAATGAGCGCAAAAAAATGGAATGGGAAATGCGTGAAAAGCAAGCCGAAGATGTACGCAAACGCGATGAAGAACAAATGCGTCGTCAGCAAGGTGAAATGCAATCTCGCATGTTGCGTCAAGAGGAGGAAATGCGTCGCCGCCAACAAGAAAACACATTGTTTATGCAAGCCCAACAGTTGAATTCTTTGTTGGATCAACAAGAAGGTGGCTTCAGTGGAAATTGTAGTAATTTTGATAACTTTGGCGGTGGCGCTGGCAGCAACAATTCGCCTTTCGATTTCCGCGGTAAGTTTAAATATAAAGTCGCACAGAATACAGTTACTTCCAAGTTTTTTACAAATTTATTTACTGCAAGAAATATAAAAGTATCTAACAAACTTCTAATTTTAATATAAATAATTTGTTTTCACAGGCAATAATGCTGGTAATAACGGCAACAATGGTCCCAGTGGACCTAACAACCAACAGGTACGTTCATTTTTTAATATGTTTAAGACGCTATAATATTTAAGAAGCGAGATCTTAAAAAAATCATTTATGTTACTTTAAATTAAAAAAAAACTATACATTTAAATAACATGAGGCCGAAATTTGGCCTTTTGAATTCTTTTGTTTTAAAAATTTGCCTAAAGCATTGAATTATTAAACAAAACACTGTCTGTGATGTATTTTATACTTATGTATTTGATCACACAATAAATTCTGAATTAAGAAAACATAGTTAACTTATTGAAAAAAAATTCAAAATTATTAAAAATTTTTTTTTCAACTCAATTGTAAAATGTGAAATCAACATTAGCCTCTCTTGTTATTATACTTTTTAAAACAATTCCTTTGTCTGTTTCTATCATGCAAAATATAATTTATTTACTGATTGAAGCTTTAAATAAATTTCTAAAAAGCATTCGGAGAACTCATTTAAACTGTGTGTGATTCATTTAAATTGTAATGAATGATGTCTTACAACTTTTTTGATTTTGCATATAATTTGCAAAAAAAAATCCTTTATTAGACGAAACGATAAATAAATAACATAATAGCAATGAAAATTTCTTTTTGACTTGATGTGAAAAAGAACTTCAGTAGTACGTTTGAAGTTTGTTGTTATTTGTCTGTTACAACTGAAGGAAGGAAGAAGTTAAATCTGTAAGTTTTGTTGGATAGCACGCACTACTTTACACATTTTGGATAAACATTTTAGGCCAGAAATGTTTCATCCCGAATAATAAAAGTTCAAATTAATTTTATTATTATGGCTAGTAATAAAATTAATAACTACATTTAACTCGTGTGTTCTCTAACTTAACTTACAGCATTTAGGATGTTCTTTTGTAGGCGAGATAAATGATTATGATGATTATTATGTTAATGTTTTGGTTGTAGTTGTGGAGGTTCTACCAACCACTATTGTGCATTCCAAACTATAACTACTTATATATTTAAATGGAAATTGTATTGTACTAACAAAAATTTTAAAAATAACTTGAAAATATTTGACTCTTCAAAATGTTTTATTGGATGTTTTTTATTTTTTGGGGTTTCTTGGTTTAAAAGGAATTATAAGGTTTAAAATATTTTTGAACTAATTTTTACTGATATGTACATTGTGTGGGTGTTCTGAACATTATTATTTGTTTGATTACTGAATTTGTCATCTACCGCAGATGTTAATTGAATTGCAAAATTTTAGTTAGGATGCGTTTCAAAATTTTTTTACCATTATTGTGTTTTTTTTTTTTACAAATTAATATAACTGAGTTTTAATAAGAACTATTCAGTTGAAAATTTAAATGTTAACTTTAAATTTATTTAAAATTTAGGAAACAAATGCGAATATAGTTTTGTGTATTTTTAGTATCTGTTGTATTTTTAAGTTTTTGAGCAGGAAGTGCAAATTTTTGCGAAACTCTGCATTTTTCATGTCAAACGAGCGAATCGTAATGTTTTAATATGATGATGTTGAAAGGGTTGTGTTCTATTGTTCTTATTTTGCTATGTTGGGGATCATTGACATTTGGGTACTACTAATTTTTCATACAAACTTAAACAAATTTTACTTACTACAACTTTATTATGAAATCAAAATGCTTCTTCTTGAATGGTGTGAAATATTTGGAGAAACTTTTACAGTTTAAATAAAAACTTTAAAAACTTAAGGAAAAATTCCAAAGTTTTATTTGTAATTCTTAATGTGTATATAGTTTTAAAAATTAGAAATAGTTCCGAAATCGGCAAATTTCTACTACATAACTAATAAATTAACAATTATAAAATAAAACTTTTTGGAAAGAAATACTCTGTATGTACGTATGTAAAATACTGCTTTGTGTATCAATAACTTGTATAGTAAAGTAAATGACTTGGAAATATTATTAATATTTACAAGCACTACAATTATATTATTAGTTACCGCATATATATATTTTGTCAGTAGCAATCAAAGTATACTTTGGTACTAATTTTATTATCAATTTTGTCATACTGGGTGGGACAGATTGCTGTTGCTTTTAAATTTATTAAGTTTTGGTAAAATAAACAAATAAATATTTTTGGATTTTCAAATTGCGATTTGATATGGTAATCAATCTACTCTATATATTAATTTTGTACATTTTGAAACACAATACTGGTCTTAAAAAGAAAAAAATCTAAATGAATACAATAAACATTTTTTTAAACAATGAATATTTTTAATAAATATTAAGTAAATATTTTTTCGTTTAAGATAATTGAATAATATGTCAAATTTGAGAAGCAATAGGTTGCTGTTGTTTTATCTCTCGATTGTGCTCTTGCCAAAACATGAAAATATTAGTGGTGTTAGAACATTTGGGAATGTAATTAGATTTCGATGTTAAATTTTAAGAGTTGAGGATGATTTATGATAAATTACATTCTATTCACATGAACAATAAACATTTTGAATTGGGTTAACATTTTCAAGTATTTGTTTGGTATTGATACAGTTCCCTTAATCATTTTTTCTTCTTTCTTAATGATAAAAAAATCAAAACATTTCTCTTTATTTAGGCATTTAAAAAAGCTGATTGATTTAAATTTTTTGTTTAGTTTTTTTTTTCTTAATTTTTTTATTTCTTTTTTTATTATGATTTCGAATTCATTTGATAATTTTGCAATATAAAATAAATATATATTTATATTTTACCACATCAAACAAAACTTTAAATTTGCATCCTCCATATAGGATTTCGGATTTGAATTCGGTGGTAACCAAAACCAAGGTGGCCCTGATGGTAATCGTGGTGGAAATCAACGTGGTGGTGGAAACAACGGTGGTGGTAACAACAACCCATGGGAACGCCGAAGACGTTTCTGAGATGAAATGAGTGACGATCAACAGATGTTGTTAAAATAATAGAAAAAATTAAAGACACAAAATAATGATTACATTGAACACAAAACAAACCAATCAAGCATATTACGTATAATAATTACAAAGAACATATTTCTATTACCTGCTGCCAGCCAAACCACCCACAGAAAATCCCTCATAATAGGAGGGGGAAACATTTTGGGTTCTGGTTGCGGTAGTGGAATCAATTACATATGAATGTTTTAACTTATGCATACATATTTGCAAATCAAGTTTGCGCTTAAAATAATTATCTATAGTATTTTAGTATTTAGGATATTTTTTTTTTTGTGTCATTTTGAGAAACTCATTAAATTGATCAGTTTGATGGCGGGGTGGTTGATCTGTTACATTTTTCTAATAAACAGCACAATTATGAATACAAATTCCCCCGGAGTTTTTGCCCCTTTTCCCATTTTTACAATTGAATTTACATAAAAAAAATGAGAGAAGGGAAAAGACTAACGCGGAATTTTTATTCATAATTGGGCTGAAAAATGTGCATAAAATTATTACTTATCAACTCTACAACTTACAACAGTAGTAACATTTTTAATCTCTCTTAGTTTTAAGTAATCTAAAAACAAAAACCTTAAGAACAAAACAAAAAACGTTTACTATTTTAATCTTATTTTAAATAGATTAAAAAACCATTGGCTTTATGGTTCAATATTCAACAAACACTTGATTCTTGTGCATCGCTGCATGCCTTGACTGTGTTGAAAATTATTTTCTTTCTGTATTTTTTGGACAGTACTTTTTAAGAACACTATCATTTGTGTAAAATTTTAATATTAATTGGTAGACATAATAGCTTAAAACATGTCTAAGTTATTATAAACAAATATTTATATTAAACAAAATAACAAAATCTACTCAAAGTTATGAGTATTTTAAATAAATAATACAAATCTTTGTTTCTATTATGAACTAGATAGAGGGCGGGGAATTTATTTTATCAGATTTTAAAAATAATGTATTTGTGTGAGTGTGTCTGTTTGTGTATGTTTTGTTCGTTAAAATGTAGGAAAACTTCACTTAAAATTATCACAAACATTTTGAACTAATTTCAGATTGAAATTAGGAAACTAGTTATTCGGCCTTATTAGTATGTAAGGCGTTGTCGTTAACGCCTTTGTCGTTTTTTTATAAAATATTAAAGGAGACAGGTTGTGTGTTACTTTAATTTATTAAAAAACGACTCATGTGTTAACGACAACGCCTTCCACAATTGGGTCGATTAAGTTCCGTTTTCTTTTCTTTTCTTTAAAGCCCGATAGAATTTAAAAGTGTAAAACTAAAAAAAAAATAATTTTAATATAAAAACAATTTTATTGCGTCCACACATATGGAACCGTAGCGCCATCCTTTTAAAACTACACCTTGTCCGGACCAGTCGTTTATATTTAAAAAAAAAAATCATGGTGCTGTAAAAAATCTTGATCGTAACGCGAGTTCTGGCTTTATTTTTGAATAAAAAAGAGGCGATAATGCCACTAGCGTGTAAACTGAATTGCACTTACCTGTGAATTTTTCTGGGTGGATTATCTCACTCCATATTCATATTCGGGATTAAAAAATAGCCCTTATAAAAAATATAAATTTTCATATTATTCGAATGTGTATTCTAAGTCGAATTACAGTCCTCAAAAGCTTTTTTATACTTTAATAGGATTATTCCTTCAATATTTTCCAGGAATATTTTCTATGCACTATCAAAATTTTTCGAGGACTGTAATTTGAATTAGAATACACATTCGATTAATATGAAAATTTAATATGAAAATTTATATAATAAATGCTACTCAACATGCGAAATAAATTCCCAGATTCTACTTATAAAAAATGTTAGTTTTAAACAATACAATCTGCAGTTTTTAAAAATTTTAAAAGAATTTAAGAATCTTTAGTATAGTTTATTAATTTTTATTATCAAAGTAATTTTTGGGAATACAAAATTTTCTATTAACAAGATTTTGTTTGTCGTGCTTAATTCTCAATTTTTATTCTTGATAAAAACACTGCAATTTATTTTTTATGGGAAAAGCTAAGCTATTCCTTTGCGCATTTCACTGGTTGCTTAGTACATTTTTATTAAATATTAAAATAAACCAAAATTAAAGAAAAATTTCGTTTATAATACAAAAAATGTAAAAAAAATGTTTTTTGAATGACCATTTGTATGATTAAAAACATTTTTTCAACGTTTAAAATTTTTTTTCTTTAACATAAAATTTATGTTTTAAGCTTCGTTTACAATAGGTAGCAACATTTTCACTGGTGTTCAAAATACAGCACCTTTTTTTCTTGACAAACTCACACATTTTGCATTAAGAAACCGTTTAAAAATTTTGCCCACAACAATATTACATACTTATTTATTATTATTTTTTAAAACATTTTGTTGAAATTTTCAATCAAAACTAAAAAAAATTATAAAAAACATTTTTTTCAACTTATACAAATTTTTGCTGAAGTTGAAGTAGACATAACTTTTTTAAAAAGTAACCTACGAAAGGAAATAATTCCCAGTTTCTATTTTTTAAAAAACTTTAGTTACATTTTTGTTCGAAAAATGAAATGAAAATATATAAAAAACGAAATTATTGCTTCCATTGTAAACGAAGCTTTAAATAAAAAAATTTTTCGTTACACTTTTTTCTTAATCTTTTTTAAATCTATATAAACAAATCTGATCGTAATTGTCGTACATATTAGGCCAGATCGTCAGGAAACCTTTTCCAAAGATTTTAGAAAAGCTAAAAATGTTATTAAAATAAAACCTTAAAGCGAATAAGAATTATGAACACTCAAAGTCTTACTCGTAAACATATCAAAGCTTAAGGCCCCTATTATGGCTTAAAACTCAACACGAGTTGTTATTAAAACAACTGGTTATAATCAGTTGTAATTTTTGTTATGTTTTTGTTCAAAGTTGTAAACCATAATACAAAAATTAAGAAATTACAACTCAACTGAGTTGAGTTGTAAACCGTAATAGGGGTCTAAACAAAACACCAACAATAAACAGTGAGTTAGCAAATCCCCTCTTACATTCCCCTACAATTGGTTGGCTTTTTTCCGACTCGAACTGTAGTTGTAAGTGGGTAAAAAGAAAAAACGAAATAATAAAAAAAAACAAATTGCTTCATTTTATTGTTTTCGTAAAAAAAAGGTTTGGAAAATGGAGCAATAACGGCAACAAAAATGAAGATGGCGCAGAGTGACAGTAATAAAATGCTTAAATATGTAAAAATATTTAAAATTGGAAAATTTAAATAAAATAAATAGTGATGATTTGCGAAAAGAAAAAAAATTAATAGATGAGAAAGACAAATGCGCAAACGCATTAAAGAGTACTAATCCCTAGATTTGCTACCATTTCTCTCGCATCGCAATAGAGAGTAGCCCCCAGGGCCCAAGGTAGGTTCTAGGTTTCGACTCGAATTGAATCCGAAAATATTTCTGAATCCGCATGATTCATAAATTGGTGTTCCCAAATCCGTATGTTTTTGTGTATTCAAAGTTTTTGAACTTTGGTTGTACTTAAAATCGCTAATTTGCTAACCGCAGCATGATAGCGAAGTTTTATTAAAAATCGTGAAAGCTGTAAAGTATCACAGGAAAAAATCGCTCCTATCACTAAAACGCTAAAATTTATTTGGAATCGCTAAATGGGTAAAAACAAAATGTCGGGGGAAAAAATTGCAAAAATATCGAAAATTTTTAACATTTCAAACAAGCCATAAAATTGATTAAAAGTCTCTAAAACTATAAGGAATGGCAAAAATTTGCTAACGGCGGAGTGAAAGCAAAATCTACTATTTATTGACCCCTATTCTGCGTTTCGATTCGGATCGAAATTTTCTCCATTTTTGGCAACTTTGGTATTCTGTGACCATATTCTGTAACTCCCGCGTTGAAAAACTTTTCGATTGAAATGTGAGAACTAAAACAAAAATAACATAAATTGAAACAAACATGTTTTTCTCACTAAACTGTTACTGTATCATTTTTGGTGTGTAATAGCTGTAACGTAAGGAAATTACTCGCAAAAAATGTTTTAGTAACAGTTTAGTGAGAAAAACATGTTTGTTTCAACTTATGGTATTTTTGTTTCATTTCTCACATTTCAATCGAAAAGTTTCTCAACGCGCGAGTTACAGAACATTGGCACAAAACACCAAAGTTGCCAAAAACGGAGAAAATTTCGATCCGAATCGAAACGCAGAAAAGGGGTGATTATAAATCGGTAAAGCAGTACAGTACTTATACAAAAGTACAAGCAACAATTTTACGATCCTGATAATCAGGGTATGTGATGAAAAACGTTTCGAACCCGATAATTTCTAGGTTTTTCCTCTTGTTTTTTTCTGTTTAAATTCTATTGAATTTTATATAATACTAGCATTTAACCCGCATTTCCTTAAGGTCTTCCTTTTTTCGTAGATATACATAGTTACGTAAAAGTTAGTTTTTTCATCTTATAGGAAGGTTCTCATTTCAGGACCCTGCACCTATATTTTTATGTTTCTTAGGCCACTATTACGGTATTATCAGTTGACTGCGTTGAGTTGTAATTTTTTAATTTTTGTATTACGGTTTACAATTTTGCTATATTGCGGCGGACAACAAAAATTACGGCCCCTATTACGGTTTACAACTCAACTGAGTTGAGTTGTAATTAAGACAACTGGTTGTGATCAGTTGTAATTTTTGCTATGTTTTTGTTCACTGCAATATAGCAAAGTTGTAAACCATAATACAAAAATTAAGAAATTACAACTCAACTGAGTTGAGTTGTAAACCGTAATAGGGGCCTACAACTGATCACAACCAGTTGTCTTTATTACAACTCAACTGAGTTGAGTTGTGAACCGTAATAGGGGCCTTAGTTCAATATTATAACAAAATTCAAAAAGTTCCACATGTAGAACGGAAAAGGAAAATAAAGAAATTTGATTTCCCGTATGCCCCCATTATGATTTTTTTTCACCCCATTGAAGTTTTAAAAATTTCAATATTGGTTTTTTTACTCGTCAGATAATAATAGCCCAATCTTATATATAAATACGGGAACATTTTTTTTTTTTCGTTGATTTTTAAGTATCTTATCGTCCACCGATTTTAATGAAACATATATCGTTTTAAAGGTATTTTTGTGTAGATATGCACAATATAAATTTTTCTAAAATTTTCAGGATTAAAGGGTTTAAAAATTAAATTTAAAATTTGCTTGCAAACACGTACATACATACATACATACATGTATAAATAGTGGTTGAGTTTTTTGTTATTCTCCCAAAATGTGTTTTTTCTTGCATTATGCTTGCAAACACACGTGTACACCTGTATAAACGACGGTTGTGTTCTATGCCTGGTGGAATAAGCAGGTGGCATCGTTACGGCAACAAATACAACATTACAACAAACATGGAAATTATATCACCGTTTACGTCAAAAAATACTTTAAACAAAAATCAAAGCGTGGCGCTGAACGTGAAGAAATAAATAAATTTTTAGCCAATTTTTATTTAATTATGGGCTATATCTTGTTTATTTTAATTAAAAATTATCAAAAACTTTAATAAAATACAATAATCACAGCACAAAACGTGGACTTTTTGTAAACATAAACAAAACTTACAGCCTGTTCAACGATTTCGAACGTTAACGCTCGCATAGAAAATTACATTTAAAACAAAAACAAATTGTCGGATTTTGTTTTAAATGTAATGTAAGACTAGACAAACAATGCAAGAGCAAAAAATCGTCATCTGGCGTAGTGCTGCCACCTTTATTATTTCACCATGGTTCTATGTTGTCTCCCAAAATGTTTTTGTTTTGATTTTGCACTTT
Source organism: Pollenia griseotomentosa (assembly GCA_963931875.1). Classification (NCBI taxonomy): domain Eukaryota; kingdom Metazoa; phylum Arthropoda; class Insecta; order Diptera; family Polleniidae; genus Pollenia; species Pollenia griseotomentosa. Next base: position 148,280,516 of record OZ007563.1, read on the forward strand.
CAAACACACATGTATAAACGTATTGGGACAGGGTTACCGTAGACATTTTGAAAAATAAAGACGCGCAAAAACGTCGTTTAAGAAAATTAAAGTCGGAAACCTTTTTTAATGACAATGGAAGATCTGTGTTTCTATTTTTTACTTTAATAACATTTCATGAAAATCAATGATGGGTCAATATTGCATTTTGCCGATCTCTTAAAATGTGGTACGTTTTTTTTGTATAACGCACAGGTTCCCTCGAAAGTAAATGTCAAGTGGTCGAATTTCGGCCACCGGGCGATCCTAGTTATGAATAAAAATTCCCCGGGAGTTTTCTCTCTTCTCCTTTTTTTTCCTATCTAAATTCAATTGTAAAAATGAGAAAAAACTCCCGGGGAATTTGTATTCATAATTTGGCTGAATGTATTTTCTGTATACAACCAAACGCCACAATAACAAAAATTGTGATCAATCAGAACATGAACATCAACACGTAATCGCCACATACAAGAACGTGAACAAATTAATACCGTTGCTCTGAAGGCGTTATGGTCATGTCATGTTCAAATCGAAGGCGCATGAAGACGTGGGGTAAGGGTTATGGTTAATTGAGTTAATCTAGAGTTTTTTTTTGTGTTAATTTCAATTTTAATTAAACATTAAAATGTAAAACAAAAACTATGGGTTTTACTCGAATAATTTTACAGTAAGAAATGTTAGTAAAATAGTGTGTGTGATCAGTGAAATAGAAAGAACTCCATTAAATTTTGCTATTCATATTAAGTAGATCGATTTACTATATTTTGGCGGAATAGGTTTGTTTTTTAATGTATGTGTCAAATTTTTATGAGGTACATATATATTTAAAACTTTGTTGTACGAGGAACAGAAGGAAATTACACTACTTTATTGAAACAGAAATTTAACTACCTATGTCGCTGAATTGATTGCTTGTTGACTGGAATCTATGTATGTACTTAATATTAAAATGGAATTCTGGACGCTCCAGTATTTTTAATTCACAAAATGAAGCTGTGACGCTTTTATTTAATATAGTGTTTTTTTACACATATGTAATCTGATGTCTATAAACTACTACAATACTACAAGTTCAACTAAATGTCTATATATAAACTATATTTTTATTTGAAATTGAGGTAAGATTTGAAAAAATTGTTAGTTTAACGCTATGAGCTTTAAATAATAAAAATGAAAACAGTTTGGCTTTTTTTTTTTAAATTTGTAACGAGCCTGCCGTTAAAAGAACAGAATTTTCACTAAAATTCACCTAATCTTTTTCTGTATTTTATACAAATTGTTAATATTTTGCAGATTGAAAAAAAAAATAATACAAAAAAGTCAAACTGCTTTGATAGAATATGTTAAAAATTTTATTAATGCCGAGTTTTGGAAAATTTATTCTTGTGTGGAATTTTGATACACTTTCAAGATATGTAATCCATATCTTAACACTCCTCCTCACCTCTCAGATATGCCAAACCTTTTCTGCATTTGAAAATTGTATTTTTAAGAAAACATTATTATGATGGTTATAAGTTTATTGATTTTGCTTACACATAAATATGTAGTTCTATGTTGCAGGGGCACATAATAGTGTGGGATTAATTAAATTGTGTAACACATTTTTAAACCTTTGAAAAATTTGGTGATAAGGAAAAATATTTAAATAATTTATTTAAACATTTAAGGCATATTTGGGATTTGCATATTTTCTGTTAAATTTTCCCTGAAACACAAACTTTATTAATGTTTGCACTTGCAACGACTGTTTTTTAAAAACTGTTATTCGGAAATTTTGGATCAATTTGGCATCACGTTTGCGATACTATTCAAGTTTTTTTTATAGTTAAAATTTTTTATTGAAAATAAAAATTCATTTAATCATTTTAATATTCCACAATATTATTAGAACAAACATGACAGTCCGAACATTGCCACTCCAAAATATTGGAAAAGCTTTGGACAATGCTTGTTTTCAACAAATCAGCATATCAATAAATGTATGCCTGCCGCGCTGGTAGTGTTATGATGTGTTTTGAACTAAATTTTTTTGAAAAAATTAATTTAAAAACGAAATTTCTAGTTTACTTTTTTTATCATGTGGGATTTGAATAAATACTTGATTCTTGAATAGTATTCAAAATGTGTAGGCCAAATAAATAGCTCTCAATTACATGATAATTTCAATCAATTAATGTATTGTATCATTTTTCAGTGGGTTATTTGATAATGAAACTGCCTGCTGCCCGTGAAATGAGCTCTTAACCAATCAACGCCCTAATGGATTGCATATAAATATATTAAAGGTAATTTTTTCTAAAACTCATGTATTTAAATGCGCCTATTACGGTTTACAACTCAATTTCGCAAAAAATTTTGAAAATGGATCAACACTGAAAATAAAAATTAAAGATGGCGCAGATTGACATTAATGAAATGTCAAATTATGTAAAAAAAAAAAAAAAAATTGGAATTGGAAAATTTATCGTGAATACTTTTTCCATCGTAAAATATAATTGAGATATAGTTCAGTTAAAATTTTGAAGTTTTGTGTGATTATTAACAACTCTGTGGTAGTGCGATTAATATATATACATATATTAAAGAGATGCACAAGCACAAGAAATATTGCTTACAAGCAATTTCATTAAATTTAGAAAGTGTGTGTATATTACTCTCTCATTACAAAACACATACTTCCAAAAACAATTGTTTTGCTTTACAATCAAAATATAAAAGAATAGAACAAAACTGCACTAGAACAATGCTGAACTAGAATAAAGCTGAATTAGAACAAAGATGAAGTAGAACATTAAAACAGAAATAGAACATTCCAAGCATGTTTGAATGTTTTGAAAAAGCTTAAAAAAGTTTATTGTTAATATTAATTTTTATTTGCAAAAATTTATTGTTTATTATTTACATACATACATATATATGAAGGTACTTAGGTCTAATATTTAAATAAAATTAAGAAGAATTCATTCTTTTTATAGAAATAAAAAATAAAAACATATGTAATTCATATAATGGTGTTTTTGTGTTGATATTCTGTTTGTTTTGATAATACAAGCACTAACAAAGCAGAAGAGAAAAACTTTTCAAGTTATGCTTGTTTTGTTTTGGTGGGAGTAATGTGTTGTTATGTTTGTTTTGCTATGTATGTTTACAGTGAAATAATATGATTGATAGTTGTGTGAAGTAGAACACAGAACATTAAGAATATTTTGCGCAGCCCTTTAATATATATATATATATATATATATATATATATATATTTAAGACAAGTTAAAATAATTAAGCAAAATATTTAGTATTGGAAGGATAGTTTAATTAGAACGTTAGTTTTTTTAAATTTTATGCAGTAAAATATCCAAAATTCTGCCACCACGTCTTTCGAAAGCTTCACAAATCCGAAAGGAAATCGACCTGTTATTTTGCATTTTGTTGACTAATATATTGGTTTGTGCCTTATTAACGGATCTAGCCCTTAATATTCGGTTTATAGGAGGAAATTCTTACATACATGTTCTGTTCCCTAACAAAAATAAAGTGAGAAAATCTAAGGGAAATGTGAAAAAATTACAAATTTAAAAATTGCAAAAAACTAACGTTGTAATCAAACTATCCCTGCAATACTTAATATTTTGCTTTATTATTTAACTTTTCTTTAAAATATATACGTGTATATTTTAAACAAAAATTTTATTGATTTTTATTTTTTTTAATCTTTCTTCTTTTTTACATTCACTGGAACTGATAGTGCGAAAAATTTTTCACATGAGATTCACGATTGCTTTTTTCCCTTCAAGGGGAATGAAAATTTCATGGGAACAAGAATTCCACTTGTAATACACGATAGGGGTGATTATTCTCCTTTCAATTACCTTTTTTCATGGGAAAAGGGGAAACATTACGAGGGTGATTATTGAGTTGTAAACCGTAATAGGGGCAAAAAACCAAAATAAAAGTTTTTTTATAAAAATGATTTAAAACAACGGATCTAATTACTGAATAACCTTACCTTACAAATAATTTTTTTCATGTTTGATTTAATTTTATATGATTTTAACTAGCATTTATTAAACAAATAAATAAAAAATGTTAGTATATTCAAAAACATAGTAACACCACCATTCCTTATTTATTTTAGGTTTTAATTACCCACTGAGAATTTGTGTGGCAAAAGCTGATTCCTATAAAAGGTGAGTGTTTAAAAGCGTTGAAAATTTGACAGAAATTAAAATTATCAATGATTATTTTAACGGATTTAATTCCTGAATATAAATCTTACCTTACAAATTTATATTTCATGTTGACAAAGACCTAATGAGATTTTAATGCACAATTGACAATAACATGTAGAACATATGGTATGTTCGTAAATGCATTACAGCGCTGCATCAGCCGAACCGAATAATCGGTTTCGGTATTAGCCAAAAATGGCTAATCGGCCAATAATCGGTGTTCGACATTAATTTGTCTGAATTTTGCCGAAGGCCGAACTTTTTAATACACTCCCCTATCGCAAACAACTACATACTCCCATAAAAATATTCCCATATTTTTTTATTTTGTATTGTGAATGATTCCCATAACAAATTTTTTTGAGAATGTATTCCCAAACTTAAAAAATTTTGCATCGCCAATGTTAACTCCCGCGAGTATTTTTACTAAAGGCTAGTTAACACGGCTGAGATATGTACAAAAAACCACGACTACCTCTTTTTTTCAAAAAAGCCCTTGTTGTTGGATTTTTATTTCTCTTTTCTGTATATCTGGAGAACGGCAATATCAAAAGTTTCCAAATTAGGTACAAACATTTAGGTTATCAATACACAGCATCCCTCAAAAATGTGGGCGGGTTTGGAGAAGTGGGCGTGGTACCTCCCGTACAGAAAATATAAAAAAAAAGAATTTTTGGGCTGTCACATGACTTATGGTTACGCCTTTTATATCAAAAGATCGGAAATCTTTAGTAGAAAATATTTTCTGAATAACTGAAAAGTCGGTTTAGATATGATAAAGCTATGACCAAAATAAAAATACGCATTATCGGGAACCATATATCTTCCCGAGGCCAAGTTTATAGCCCAAGTAAATGGAAAATTTTCTCTTTAACACGTCGGTATATAAATCTGTCAAATCGGTTAAAAAAATGGCTGACTTATATGTGCAAATAATAAAATGCAATTAAGCGATTAACCCTGCCTTTACACATGCAAGGAAGCTGGCAACCCTATTCGTGAGAAAGTCATTTTTTACAAGAGCTCTGATAAAGAAAATTTAATTTGCATATTGCGGGATACTGAATCATCTTTAAATAGTCTGGTAAATGTAAAATTTTAGACTTAGTTGTTTGTCATCTTAATTGCATCAAATATGCCTAAATCCAGTCGCCGTAGTATCAAAAATCCTAAGATTTTCTGTGAACAATGCAAGCTGGTGGTGAAAGAAGAAGAATCTGATAATTCCATTCAGTGTGATAGATGCTCCAAAACGTTTCACTCTCTTTGCACAAAACTAAACAAGCGTCAATTTGAACAGCTGATGGACGATGAGAACATTGAATACATATGCCATCTCTGTTGCGAAAGTTTAGAAAACAAAAACAACAACATTAACAGCGAATTGAATTTGATAAAAACAAAACTGAACAAGCTCGATCAGCTGGATGATATGCATAAGTCGATGATGTTTATGTCCAAACAAGCGAGAAGCTTCTGGATTTTTACTGAGAGAAGAACAAATAAATTTAACTAAAACTTTTGTAATATAATAAAAATTACCCAAATGTTTTTAAAATATCAAAACGAATTCGCATAAAGTAAAACAATCCATGAATGAAAACAGTGGAAAATTGCGATAAACAACACAATAAGCACGCAAAACAATTAGAACTTTTTTAGAAAAAAAATTAATTTTTAAAAAAAAAAAAACTTCGGGACAAACACGTTGAACACGTGTGTATATATTTTAAATCTATAAAATAAGAAAAATAAATTGTATGTCTTATTGCAGAAGATAAAATAGAGAAAAATAACAAAAATTAAAAAAAAAAAAAAATTTGTTTAAAATAAAACTGAATATTAAATAAATACAAAAGCAATAAAAATATTTTAATTTTTCGTTTTTAAACAAAACTAATTAAATACATATACATACATATGGATGACGGCACTAAAGGGGCTAAAATTGGCGGCCTGAAAAGGAAGAAAAGACTTGACGAATCCCAGGATGATATTGACGTAGTAACATCATTTGATGTTAACAACCAAAACCGCTTTTCAATTCTGGGAGATCTTGACTTTCAAAATACAAACGGTGCGAGTAGCAGAAATACCAACAACTCCAACACGGACGCTGTTAACACAATAACTGCAAATGTTACGGAACCGAGGAAAAAACTGTGTCCGCCGATTTTTATTTTTGATCAAGACATTAAAGCCTTAACCTGCCAACTGGAGGGGATTACGCCAAAGATTTCATTTAAAATTAAAAACGTGAATCGCCGCAAAAGCAAAATTTATTTTTCAGACACTGCTGCACATTCTGAAATGATGGCAATGCTGAGGGAAAAGGGTGTGAACTCTTATTCTTTCACGCCGAAGGAATTAAAACAAGTGTCGTTGGTTCTACGTGGACTCGACTACAGAACCCTATCCGAAGAAATAAAGGGCAAACTGGATCAAGAGGTTCCAGGAGTGGTGGCAAAAGTCTCAAATTTTTCTACGGCCCACTCATACAAAAATGATTATGTGACTGGTCTTTTTTTAGTGACTCTCCATCCTGGGAAGAACAAAGATGATGTTAAACATATCAAAATTGTTGCAAGCCAGGTTGTATCGTGGGAAAAGCCTAATAACAAGAAAAAGGAAATTCAATGCCGTCGTTGCCAGCACTGGGGACACATCTCAAAAAACTGTAACGCAGAATTTAAGTGTGTGAAATGCAACCAGAAACATGAACCTGGCAAATGCCTGTTACAACATCAAGATGGCAACCAACCAACGTGCGTGAACTGCGGTGAAGTCGGCCATCCAGCAAACTGGAGGGGTTGTAGCGCCTACAAAAAGTACGTTCAAACTAAACGCCAGAAAATGATAAAAGTTCAAGAGGAAAAGGAAATTGCTAGTCGCAATGTCAGGAGAGTAGCAACCTCATATATTTCTCCGGGTAAGTCGTTTGCTAACCTATTTAACCAGAATACTAACACCAACACTGGAAAAAATTCAGTTGTTGATGAGTTTCTTAAGCTGACCAGATACTTTATGCAGCCCGAGGAACTTACTATAGAACAAGAAATTGAAAATTTTCTTAAAGAATACCGTCTTATGTCAAAGTCAGACGCAAAGGCAGAATTTGTGCGTCTGTACAATAAAGTCAGTAAAACTCCCTAAACATCTGAACTTCATAACATTTAATGTGCGGTCACTGGTTGACAGAGGCCGGCAAATCGAACTCTCTAATACCCTACACTATAATAAAATTGACATTGCCTTTGTGCAAGAGTGCCACCTTAGGGGCAACATGCGTATATTTATAGACGGCTACAATTTTTTTTATGATAAATCCCCCCTTGGTGTGGCAATTTTATTGAAAAAAACAATCTCTTTTAAAAGGGTTTTTATTGACGTCTTCCAATTCAACACCACTTTTCTTCAAATTGAAATTAAATTCAACAGCAGTATTAAAAAAATTCTAGTTGGATCCATCCACGTTCCTACGAACCTGCCCCGAGATGCTTTAGGTATTGGACTTAATTCAATCCTAAACGCTGCACGTAGTTATGACTCCGTAATCCTGGGTGGTGATCTGAACGCCAAAAATACATCCTGGGGTGACCATTCTGAAAATATTAATGGAAAATCATTATTTAACTGGCTTCATGACCATACCCTTGATATTACGCGCATTTGTGACAATAAGCCAACTTACCCCAATGGCAACTCCTTCTTAGACCACTTTCTTCTCAGTTCCCACTTAGTAAATAGAGAAACCCCGAATTTTAAAGTGACCAGCCTGGCAACGTTCTCGGACCATTTTCCTCTAAAATTGGAACTGAAATTGGAAAACGCAGTCTTTTCCCTAAGATCGCCTAGTTTTTATACATCATATAAAAACACGAACTGGAGCAACTTCAAACGAGATATAGATATTGCAGTGAACTCTATTATGCCTCCTGGATATAGAAATCTTAGAAACAATGAAATTGATGGACTTATTAACGAATTCAATGAAATCGTTAATTCAACCTCCAACAGGCATTCAGTTAAAATTGAATTAAAACATAACAAAACACCCTTACCTGAAAATATAAGAAAAATGTTCCGTGTAAAGCATCAGTGGCAAAAAGAACTTAAAAAAATATACCACCGTACTGGCGATAGGTCAAGCAGGGAGTACAACATTATCTCGAAACAAATTGGACTATTAAAAATAATTCTAAAAGATCTGGTCAGTATCGATCAAGCTTATAAATTCAACAGTAAATTGGAAAAAATAAAGCCCGGCACGTCTGCTTTTAAGGAGATTTATCGCATGTCGGGGAAAAAGAAATCTGTCTTCCCTCAACAAATCAACGTGAATGGCATAGCAGTTTTAAATGAATCTGAAATAGGTGAAGCGTTTCGTACATATTACTCGTCTGTGTACAGTGAAAATCTACCCGATTGCCCAGTGGCAAATCTAAATGAAAGAGCTGCATCTTACATCTCAGAAGTTCCTCGTCATATTTATTCATTTGATAACGCCTTTAACTCCATGCAAAACGTTGACAGCTATCATTTCACAAACTGTGCTGAAATAAAAGAAATCATAAATACAATCAACAACAAAAAATCTAGCGGCGTTGATAATATTTCCAACCTTGTAATTAAAAAATTACCTGACAGCTCCCTGCAACTCTTGGAGTGCCTTTTCAACAATTGCCTAAATAATTGCTACTTCCCTAAGGCTTGGAAGTCGTCTAAAATCATTCCAATAAAAAAGAAACACAACAGCATTCAGATTGATGATTTCAGGCCCATTTCGTTATTATCCAATATTGGTAAAATTTTCGAGCACATCCTAAAAAGAAAATTGGAAAATGAATTTATATTCTGTCCCCTTCCACCTTACCAATTTGGATTCAGGCGGCATCATTCCACTCAACACGCATTACTGAAATTCCATACTGATGTCACAGACAATCTAAGGGAAAAACGTTGCACAGTAGCTATATCCCTGGACATACAAAAAGCCTTTGATTCTGCGTGCCACAATGGGATCTTGTACAAGTTCGTAGAACTCGGTGTTGACCCCTTCTTGGTAAAAATGTTTTCCAATTATTTTACTGACCGCGAATTTTGTGTGGAAATTAATAACTTACCTTCGTCTCTTGGAAGTGTTAAAAGTGGTGTACCGCAGGGCAGCGTGTTGGCACCTCTATTGTTCAACATATTTCTGTACGACTTTCCACATTGTATCGCCGGCTCAAAAGCAATATTATATGCCGATGATTGCATGATTTATGCGCATGACGAATATCCTCTTAGGGCTCTTACTGAGGCTACTGCACATCTTAACATCATTAACAATTACTACAAAAAATGGGGTATCCAAATTAATGCAACCAAATCCGAAGCGATTTGTATCAGGAACGCCTCTGGTAAATGTCATCGTATCGTTGTGCCAGAAAGCAAAATTCTTTCACTCTCCCTTGAAGGATCTGAGATCCCATTTAAATCATCCATAAAATATCTCGGAGTGCAGTTTAATAAATTAATGAAGTTTAACATTCACAGCAGAACCCTCTTATCAAAGGCAAAAAAAATTGCAGGAATCTTCTCCAGGGTAATGCATAGTAAATTTTTAGCTGAAAAAACTAAATTACTCCTGTACAAGGTGGCTATTAGGCCAATACTCATATATGCTTTTCCGATTTGGTTTACCATCTCCCCACTTGCCGCAAAAGAGCTTGAAATCTTTGAGAGGTCCATTCTGAGAAAATGTTTGGGAAAGAACTTTCAAAATCCAACTAAACGCTTTTCCAACACGTATATCTACGAAAAGTCAAATATAACACCACTCTGTGACTACGCGCTCACGTTACAAAAGCGTTTGATGGAGCGGCTTGAATTACACGATAATCACCTTATGAACGAAATCTTTGAAGCGGAAAGATATACTGATTGGAACAATTCTACATACCTGTCTCCCATCGGCATCGTAAACGTCAGCATTGACGCCAACCTCCAACGGGACTTCTACCTCAAATCCGCACCAGGCTCCAATAGGGGCTAATATAAAATCCTCTGAGATATTAGCATTAAGAATTATATTTATAGAATATGTATATATTTAGGCTACTATTAAAATATTTTTTTTCAAATACCTCTATCATATTTATTCATATGGCCTTACATTTGACTATTATATTAAAAATAATAGCTTGTTTATTTTATCTGTAGTGAAAACAAAAAACAAAAATTATATAAATTATTCAATTTATTGTTTATTAACTTCAAATGTCAGTACCTGTCAAACTCTTGCACATGTACGTATCGGTTTTTAGTATAACATATGTTTCTACAACTCTGTTAATCACTGTTTTCAATGTTTGTTTTTTAACATAACATATCGTTTTTATGTTGTTTTTAAGTGTTATTTAGTTTTTGAATTTTACAGACTTTGGCTCTGTTCGTTAAAGTAAGTGCCATGAGCAAGCACTGTGTTTTAACATCCAAATAAACACGATTTTTGTTTTTTGTGATACTCATTTTTATATTTTAGCATGTAGCGTATACAATTAGCGTGTATTAGAACAAGACGAATATAGTTCTAAGAAACATCTGTAAAATATCATATGGTTAATTCCAACCTTTCGATTGTCAAAAAAAAAAAAAAAGAAAAGACTCAATAAAAATTTATTATTATTATTATGTCCAAACAATTTGATGAGTTATTGAAAGGTGTAACAGAAAATAAGAAAAAAATAGATGCAGTCCAGAAGGAAAATAAAATGTTAAAAGCTGAGATAAGTGAATTAAAACAGTCCGTTAAAATATTAAACGACAGCCGAGTTAAAAACGATTGTTTAGTTAATGGTGTAGAGAATGTTGGAGATGCAACCGCAGTGGATACAATAATAACCATCATGAAGAAAGTTGAAGTTGATTTAAAACCCGAAGAAATTGATGCTGCTTATTTCTTGAAAAAGAAAAATAACGCCAAAAAACAAACGATTGTTGTAAAATGCAATTCATTTAAAACAAAACAGGCATTAATGGCTGCGAAATCTAAATTAATGGAAAAAGAAGAAACCAAATCAATTTATGTCAATGATTTCCTCAGTAGAGAGACACTTGCACTGCTTAATCATGCCCGAACGTTGAATACAGTTGGATATCGTAGAGTTTATGCGCATGGCGGACGTGTTTTTACAAAGAGAAGCGAATTATCAAAGCCAAAGTTAATACGATGTGCCGAAGAAGTAGACGAACTTCTCTTGGAAGCAACAACAAATAGAAGCCGTAGAAGCAAGCAATTTATTCATGTAGAATAACAGTGACAGTGATGTGGAACGGGGTGCAGAATATTTATCACCGTCAAATAATTAACAGCAAACACACTATTTTGTCGTTTTTATTGAATATTTTGTAATCTTTTTTTTTATTTTTCTTCTTTTATGAATTTTATTACTAACCAATACTTTAATAACTTCATGTCTTTTGAATCTCATTTAATTAATTTAAATAAAAACAAGTTTAATATATTGTCAGTTAATAGCAGAAGTATTTCGTCGATAAATAAATTTAATAGATTTCGCAGTTTAATATAGAATTTTACAATCTTACCCAGTATTATTTGCGTTCAAGAAACATGGTTAAGACAAGAGCTTACAGATTTATACAATATTCCCGGATATAAAGCTGTACACTGTTGCAGAAAAGACGGTTATGGCGGTACAACAGTATATATCAATGAAGGCTTACGTTTTAATGTTGATGTGGTTGAAAGCAGGGATTTTATTGATACAATTGTATTGTCGATAGTGTCCAAAAACATCAGAGGCAAAGCTTTAAAGATCGTTTCGTTTTATCGTTCGCAAAAATGTAGCGTACCTATATTCTTGTACTATTTGGAAGCTTTACTTTTGCGATTCGGCCTGATGCCATGCATTTTTGTAGGTGATTCGAATCTGAATATTTTAGACAACGTATCACAAGAGTTACTAAGTTTACTTAACTGTTATGGATATATAAACTGCCATAGTATGATTACTCGTCCCTGCAGCGGTAGTTCAATAGACAATGTATATAGCAATTTGCAAATCGGTATACATATAGATTCTTTTGAATGTAATCTTACAGAACATAATCTTATTTCCTGCAGTCTAAATTTGAGCAGGGATAACTGTGATTTTATTGAAATAAAACGACAACACTGCAGTTATGATTGTGTTAAGGAACGGTTACGTCAAAATTTAGATAGTTTAAACCTCAACGGAGATGTTTTGTCTGACACAAGAGAAGTATTGTCGTGTATATCAAATGCAGTAAGGTGTTCTACAATTGAGTCAAGAAGGAAAAAACTAACTAAGTATGAAATAACTCCATGGATCAATGGAAATCTGCAAAAGCTCATTGAATACAAAAACACATTGCTCAAAACTAGAAGAAAGAGAAGGAACCCTGACACAGAGGCCAAGTTAAAAAGGGATTCCTTTTGAAAATCTAGTTGGATTTGCATCAGATACATCTCATGTTATGTTTGGACAACGACGATGTTTGGACGGACGACGCATCATTTCTGCTGGCGAATATATTCAAGAAGTGCCTCAGTAGGAGGTTTCTGCCTAGGGGGTGGAGAGAGGTTAGGGTGATTTTTATACCCAAGGCTGGAAAGGCAGGCCACTCGAAACCGGAGGATTTTAGACCTATTAGTTTGTCTTATTTCTTGTTGAAGACTCTTGAGAGGCTAATAGATTACTATCTCAGGAGTAATATTGAGACACGCCTTATAAGCAACGCTCAACATGCTTACCTGAAGGGTAAATCTGTTGAGAGCACGTTACATGAGGTGGTGGGTTATACTGAGCACGGTCTGAGGCATAGGGAATATACTCTGGCCGCGTTTCTGGATATAGAAGGAGCCTTTAATAACATTAGGATTGAGGCGATTAGAGATTCGTTGTTGGAGTTGGGAGTTGAGGACTTTCTGGTAGAGTGGATAGTCTGCATGCTTGGCAGTAGGATTATAAACTCGAGCCTGGGGGATCATGTGATAAGGAGGAGGGTTACCAGGGGGACACCACAAGGGGGGGTTCTATCACCCCTACTGTGGTTGCTTGTGGTCAACGGGATGCTAAGATCATTTGATTCCATGGGCAGGAAGATTGTTGCCTATGCGGACGACATAGTTCTTCTGGTCAGGGGAAAGTTTCTGTCCACGATCGGGGAAATTATGCAGGTGATGCTGGGCGAACTCTCGGCTTGGGCAAAGGATAGGGGACTGGGTGTTAACCCTGTGTAGACTGAGCTGGTGTTATTTACCAGAAGGTATAGGATAGAGGGATTTAGGGGGCCAGTGCTAGATGGCGTCGAGTTACCGCTATCGGGCGGAGCAAAGTATTTGGGTAACTTTCTGGACTGCAAACTGTCTTGGAAGAGAAATACTCAGGAGAGGATGAGAAGGGGACTCAATGCATACTACACATGCAGGAACTCCATTGGTAAGAACTGGGGTCTGAGGCCGGATATGGGATATGGTAAACTACCTATGGATGCACTGTCTGGTGGGGTGCGTTGGGAGTGGATAGCTATAGGAAGCTGCTCAGCAAGGTTCAAAGAAGTGCATCTCTTGGCATTACAGGCGCTAGGAGAAGCACTCCGCAGGCAGCGCTGGACATCCTACTATATCCTATTGAACATTATGTGAGGAGTGTGGCCGCTAGGAACTAACTTAGACTTTACGAGTCTTCTTTAGTTAGGCCTAGGCGGGATGATCACACGAGAATTTTGTACGAGATGGGTCTGCTTGGTCAGGGTAATACTCTTGAGGGTATTTCGGATCATTGGACTATGACCCTGGACTTTGGTGCAACACCACCGGTGGACTTCCCGGATAGGGAAAATTGGAGTGGGTCCAACAGACTGTTTGAGGGGTGGGCAGTATTTACGGATGGATCCAAGATGGAAACCGGCACTGGTGCCGGTGTATATATTGCGGACACCGATGTGAAAAGGTCATTCAGACTCCCCGGTGAGTGCAGTATCTTCCAGGCTGAGATCCTAGCGATCTGGAGGGCGACGGAGGTGATAGTGGAACACATCGTGGGTGGATCTGTGGTGACAATTTACGTCGATAGTCAGGCTGCGCTGAGGACATTGACAAATTATACGGTGCGATCGCGCCTGGTCGCTAGGTGTAGAAATGCTCTTAGTGAACTCATGGAGGCATTCAATGTAAGGCTGTGTTGGGTACCTGGACACTGCATGGTTGATGGAAATGAGGTGGCGGACGAACTGGCGAGGGCGGGTTCGAATCTGGACTTAGTGGCAAGGGACAGGGGGTAAAGCCTCCCCTATGTTACTACTTTGGTGTGATAAGGGAAAAGTTCCGTGATGACGTTAACCGATCCTGGGAGGACAGAGTGGATTGCAGGGTGTCTAGGGCACTATGGCCCAGATTGGACGCGGGGGCAACCAGGGTTCTACTGGGATTCGATAGGGGTGGTCTTTTAGAACGCTTATAGGGTTCTTGACGGGTCATTGTCCTGTTAGGGCCTTTACGGGAAATGGGACAACACCATACCGGACTTCTGCAGATTATGCGATGAATCAGAGGAGCTGGAGACAGTCGAGCATGTGCTGTGCCACTGTCCCAGGATGCAGGGTCTCGGACAGAACTGGCTGGGAGAAAGGTTTCACGACGAACTGGGGTGCATCGCTGGATGTAATCCGGCTGATCTACTGGGGTTTGTCAGGGAAATAGTGCGGTTGTTTCTGTTGAGGGGACTGTAGAGAGGGAAATTGTTTTTCACAGCACCTACAAATTTTCTAATTTTCTGGATTTCATCCATCCTATACTTCTGTTCTTTACTTCTCTCTTTTCTACATTCTTTCTTTTTATCGAAGGGATTCACAATGGACCGTACCGGTCTCCGGGTGGAAGTGTGCCCTTGGGCACATAACCCTTCTTAACCTAACCTAACCTTGTACAATATAATTAAAAAGGTCAGTTGCTAAAAGACGAAAAGCCAGTTTTTATTTTGATAAAATGCTCGTGCCACCTAATACATTTGGTAACGTCGAAGGCCTGTCTGAACCTTCCAACATATTTGGAAGATTTAATTTGTAATATTAAATCTTGTTTTATTAGAAGTAATGCTCGGCAGATAAAACTTAAGAAGTTTCAAGAATATTTTCGCGACAACATGCAATTTGAATGCAGAATATTATTGGAAAAAATTTTTTGATATAAATAATTCCTTTGGAGACAGATTATTTCCTACTTTGCAAAACCGACAATGAGCAAAACCGACAATGAGCAAAACCGACTTGAATTCTATGACACCCCTGATAATGTTTGTCTACAGTATCACTACAATTGTTCTGTTTTTTAACGAAGAACAGAACACTATATAACGTTCTGCTCTTTCTTGAAAATAGACAAACACTAAAAAAAATATTTGTTCCTGTGTGTGTGAGCCGAACGCTAAATCCTATTTCAGTTCAAAAAGAGAACAATAAATTGAATATACATAGAACAATTTTAGGTGTTTTACTTTAAAATAATTCACCCAGAACAAATATCTGAAATTCAGTGCTGATTTGTATAATACGGAACCGGACGGTCACCGTTAATTTGATTATATCCATGGCGGAATAATTATTTTACCATGTTTACAACATCGTACCATGGTGAAGGGCATGAATAAAAAAAAACAAGATTGTGCACTCAGCCGTACAAAAAAAATTCTACTGTGCATCTTCGTCATCAAATTTAGTGATACTGCAAATTTTTTCACTATCATTAAACGCAGATTGAATGCAAAAATCTGCACTCAATCCAAATAGTACAAAATTTTAAAAAGCTGCATACAAATATTGTCTCACTAAAATTTAAAAAATTTAACTTTGTATGTATATGGTTTTTGATTTTTTTGAGGATACGCATAAGCCAAGAACGTTAAACGAAATGAAATTTTGTCAATAGCGAGGTAATTATTGGCTTTAATCATGAAAAAACATTCTTTGATTTTAATTTTAGTGCAACATTATGAGTTGCACTCAAATTAATTAAGAAGAAAAAAGTTGCAATAAACTGATGATTGCTTTTTTAAATCAAACTATTTTTTTTTTAGTGCAAAATTTTTTAACATCCCTATCACTCATGTTTAGTGAGGCTGCAAATTTTCAATTCATCACTCAACATCAAAAAAATGATTGCAATATTTTTGCACTATGGCCGTTTTCTCATTAAATGATTATCTTTGTTACCAACGAAAAACTGCACATTAAAGAAATTCGGTCTAATTTGCTTCTATCCTGTGGCAAAACTAACCGGCACTCATCTGCCAATTATTTACTTGCCGTACAGTTAAATTCAATCAGCTGACTCCCAACTTTTACATGTATTTCGAGAGGTGTTGACAACTGAAAACAATGTTTTTTGTCAGTATATTGAGAAACCCAAAATTCTTAACAGACAGTTTATCGGTCTTATAAATTTATGTTGACATTAAGTAACAGACAGTTTGTCGGTACATTGAGAAAATGGCCATAAGTGTGAGGTGAAACTGCAAAATGAGTGCACTACCCCCATCTATGATACATACATATCAGATGAGCACTTCTCCGATTATGCGATGGATTCACTGCATGTATAAATAAATAAAATTGAAGTTTTGTATCTCTACTGTTTTTTTTCTCTCTTTTTAATGATGACAAAAGTTACCGTATGATCTTACACTGATTATACTAATTGGCTGCAGAATTTTCTGTTCTGATATACATAATAAAATTTAAAATTATATTTGATTGCATGCTTTTGGAAATTTTAATACTAAAATACAATTTTTTTTTTTATTTTAGATCATAACAAACCTACCTGGCGCCAAAGCAAGAATTAAATTAAACTGTGGGTTCGATAAGGTAAGAAAAATATTTTATTGTTTTAAGTACCAACATTCAATTTACTAAATTAGATCACTTAAATAGGTTTCCTAATTTTTCTAAGTTTTTTTTTACAATTAATTCGTTGCCTTTGTTTACCTATAAAACTTACCGCTGACTGAGTGCCCCCTTAGGCTAGCTGGTAGGCTAGCTAGTCTATCAACAGCGAGGTTGCGGGTTTGATTTCCGCCAGAAACTCGGGTTTCTTTCCTGTAGATAAGCATAGAGCTTGGCGGGATTAGCTTAGGAAAATTAAAAAAAAAAAAAAAAAAAAAAAAAAAAAAAATGGAACACAAAACCCAAACAGTCATGCAGATTTTGTCATACAAACTTCCTGCGTCATTGGTATCACATTGAAAATCCAAGCTTTAGGCCCCTATTACGGTTCACAACTCAACTCAGTTGAGTTGTAATTAAGACAACTGGTTGTAATCAGTTGTAATTTTTGTTATGTATTTTATTTGTTCACCGCAACGCAGCAAAGTTGTAAACCATAATACAAAAATTAAGAAATTACAACTAAAAAAACAAAATTGTAAATTTCTGTATTGATCAGCAGTTTCAGCAATTGCAATAATTTATCACCCCTATCGTGAATAACAAGTGGAATTTTTCTTCGCATGAAATCTTTATTCCCCTAAAAATACAAATATAATATTTAAAAGAAAAGTTTAAAAAAAAAAAAATAAAGTAAATATTTTATAGCTGATTGCTATTTTAGCTTATTGCACTATTTCACTTTTATGTAGTAAAATTATGGCGAAAATTCTGCCACCACGTCTTTCGAAGGCGAAGTTGAGCAACATTTTAGTTTATGCCTTTTTAACGGAACTTGACCTTAAAATTAAATTCTTTTTTCTCTAGCAGAATCACAGCATAGGATGGACAAAGGTTAATCCTTCTGTAGGGTTATTTTCAATAATTTCGGAATGCAGAGGCATGCTTAGACCTTTTTTTTTGGATACAATTGACGTCGATTGTCTTTGAAATACTTATTTGAGCATTGTATCAAGAATTGTGAATAAACAACAGGTATCCGTTAAATTTTGGGACTATTCCGCAGCTGCGTTGATTCATTTATTATATGAAACAATTTTATTATTATTAATAAGATTTCTCTTCAACGTGCTTAATTCCCAATTTTTATTTTTGATAAATACACTGAAAAAGTTGAGGGATAGCTAGTTTCTATTGGCATTTCACTGGTTGCTTAGACTAGATCATCAGGAAAACTATTTCCAAAGAATTGGAAACAGCTAAACAGGGGTGTGCTGGAAATCGCAAACGCAAAACGCAAGAATTTTAAAAGTCTTTTTTTAGTAAGATTTCTGATTTAAAAGCATTTTATGACAAATCTTATACAAACATTTCTCTATTAAACAGAATTTTATAACAAAAATTATAAAAATTTGATTAGAAGTGTATTAAAAACAGCCTCCAAATTCTCGCGTTTTGCGTTTGCGATTTCCAGCACACCCCCAAAGATATTATACGAATTCATTATTTTATTTTGATTTTATCAAGGACTTAATAGTTATAACTTTTATTTGACAAAAATTGCGAATAATTTTTACGAATAAATTAATATTTTATTTATTAAGAATAATTATTATTTCCAATTTTTATTTTTAAAAATTGGTGATAACTATTATGAGTAATAAATAAAAGTATTTCTCAAACATAACTATTACTATTCGATGGATATATTACTAATTATTTTTAATAGTTATGAATAAGAAATAACATATGTAACTGTTATAACTCATTTTAATATATATGTATATATTGATGGCTTACTATAAAAAAGGCGTAACTAAATTTGTTTCAAAATAGCGTTCTTTGTATATTCTGGTAGGCAAATGTCCGATGCACCTTGCCTCAAAATTTCAGGGAGATATAATTGCAAATAACAGATTTATAACGATTTCGAAAAAAGCCCTAAGTCAACTCAAAGAATTTTTGAAAATAAAAGCCCTAACTCGTTTTTTGTTTTATTTCATTTGTTTTCACTATGACACAACAATACAATAAATAATATGAAAGCAAGCGAAAATTCTGACTCTGATTCGGGGAACGCCGATGGTATTCGAACAAGGAAAAATATTTCAAGAAAGTCCGAATGGACATATAACGTAAATAGAAAAAAAAATAATGGAAGGTTTGCAATATATTGGAATATCGAATAAAGAACTGTCTGTTAAGCCTCATACTTGAGGGTTACGCGATCAAGTTTTGCCTATCAAGTTTTAATACTCTCACACTTTTCTACCAATACAATCATACTTTTAAAAATTGAAACGAACTTGCCTTTAAAATTCTCTTTCCAGAGAGTGCTTCAATTTACGTTCAAGAAAACAGCTGATTTCAAGGTTAGTGAGCAAATTTTTCGTTTGCCTTTATAAATTGTTTTCTTGATGACATCTTGAATGTAAATTGCTCAAAAATTGAATGCAGCCTACGTCACAACTTTCAATTTTTGTTAATTTTGACAAATAGTATATGTAAAAGACTATCAAGAAAATCTTGATCGTGTGGCTGCACTGTTAGAGAACTAGGAGAAGCATGTTCATCAAAATTTTGTAAAAAAAAAGTGCGCTTAGAAATTGCTTAGGTTTTAAACAGCACATCCGAAATGAAATCTTTAATTTGGTTTGGAAGATGACTTGGGAGCAAAAACGAATGTATGTGATCAGCCTTACAAGCAGTTCTGAGACAAAAATTAATTCCACATTAATTAATTCCAAAAACCGAGACGAAAGCAGACAATTCAATATTTTTGAGACTTAATTCAATCAGTCCACAAGTGTGCCGTAATATGTTTTGTTCAACGCTAAGTATAAAAGAAAAGATGGTTCGGAATTGGAGTAGCGAGGCCAGTAAACATGGTATGCAAGAAAGTCCCGATAAGACTTCAAATCTGCCAAACGGTCATCTGTCACAAGAAAGCGCAACGAAGAAAGGCGTATGTATATTTCTACAAAAAATTTTAGATGAGTTGCCAAAAATGGAGTCCCATTATTGACGAATGTGCAGTAAAAAATTATATTTTAAATTGGATTTTTCCACCTATCAGGAAATTTTCCAGCTTTATGTCGCAGAGTGTGATTCAAAAAAAGAAAGTGACAACATAAAATTGTCCTATCCAATGTTTGCACAATTATTAAAGGAATTAAACTATTCCATCAGAATCAATATATTTCAAAACAGACATAACTGACGATTACGAATTGCTCCCACATATATCGGAGTCGGCGATTAAAGACATCCCCTGATTCACTTCATAGGGAGAAAATATCAATCACAAAAAAGAATTTAAAAAAGTTTTTACCTGCAGATTGCCATCTTTTTTATGATAACTTGCCTTATAAGAACTAATATTTTACAGTTAACTTCTGATTTAAACAAGGACCGGAAAACGTTTTTTTTTTATGTTTTTTAAAAAATATTTATCATTGGTGTTCGAAAAATATTTTAAACTGTACAAAAAACAAAAAAAGAAAAAAATATTTTGTTTGATATTGTTTCTTTAAGTTCAAAATAATAAAGTTCTCAAAAAAAAGTTTTAATTTTTTCGTACAAAATAAAAATTTTTCCCATCAGTTAAAAAAAAATAAAAAACAAACTCAAAAAAGATATTTATTTTTTCAGTACAATATTATTTTGTACATAAAAAGAAAAAAACCGAAAACTTAAAACTTAAAATTGAACATGACAAAGATAAAAATTATGAGATAAGATTATAAAGATATGTATATTATTTTTTTACGCTGTTTAGCTATTTTTATTGTTTTTTTTAACCGATTTAGAGATTTCAAATAAATTTTAGAGTTTGTTTCTGATGTTGATTTTTTCGTGAATTTTTGCCATGTTCGCGATAGAAGCGATTTTTTCCTGTAAGTTTCTGGTTCTTTACAGCTTTAACGATTAATAAAATATAGTAGACTCTGCTATCATACCGCTGTTAGCAAATTTTTGCGAATTTCCGCTAATTTCCCAATTTTTTCCGAATTTTTGCCATTCCTTATAGTTTTAGGGACTTCCAATCAATTTTATGTATTGTTTGAAATATTAAAAATTTTCGCTATTTTAGCAAACTTTTGCGAATTTTTGCAACATTTAATTTACTAATAAAATTTGTGCCCATAACTTCTTTTAAATTTGCATTTTCATATTATAAATTTAATTAAAATTCACAATTTAAACTACAAAATTTGAGTTCTCAATGTAAGTTTCTAAAAACAAAAAAAAAAAATATTTTTCTTTAAAACGTTTTTTTAAAAACTTTATTGTTTTTTAACTTTAAAGAACAATTCAAACAAAATATTTTTTTTTTTTTTTTTTTTTGTACGGATGAAAATATTTTTTGAACACCAATGATAAATATTTTTTCATGTACAAAATACATATTGTACTTCAAAAATAAATATCTTTTTTTGTGTTTCTTATTTTTTTTTAAACTGATAGAAAAAAAAATTTATTTTGTACGCATGAGTTTTGAATTTTTCAAATGAAAAACTTAAATTTTAAGTTTTCGGTTCTTAATTTCTGATGCCTGGATTTAAACCTCTTAATTTTATGAATTAATTCCTTTTATTATTAAAACCGGAATTTCTATAATAATATGTCTAATTTTCAACTCAGTTTAAAAAAGCCCTAACTTAACTTTTTCCAAAAAATATCAATGAAAAAAGGGCCTATCTCAGATAACTTCGTTAAAAAAAAAAAAATATAAATTTAATGAGAAATAAAATGTGTTGACTCTTTTCATTAAAAATTGCATTAAAACTTATTTTGTATCTAAAATTTTGCGGATTTTATAAAGTTTTTTCCTTCCCCTGTAAAGTAACAAATAATCGAGCTACGCATTTTTTATATTAAGCCATCGATATGCACATGCATACCCTGCAAATAATAGGACCAGTCCAAACACGCATGTAAAGAGTAGCCCACAAGGGACCAGGACTAGTCCAAAAGTAACCCAAACGTATGGAAAAAACATGGTCTATTTAACATTGCGATGTCCTATGGGAGGACCATATAACCCACCTTTGGACTACTATGGAGTAGTTTTAAAACTACTCCATGGTATACTCAAGAGGATTAGTTTTGAAGTTGTTTAAAAACGAAAGCATGTCGTTAAAAAACGAAGACATGTCGTCTCACTACAAACACTTTTTAACAATGACATTGTCCATGCTTGCATTACATCGGACCAGTCCATGGAGTAGTCCATTTTATCAAAATGAATCAGGTGGTCCAATTTTGTTTGCAGGGTAATCTGCAAAAATAAAGCAATTAATATTAAGAAAATATTCAAAATAATTATTATCGTAAATAAAAACAATAAAAATCTTATTAAGTAAAAGTTATCTGTAAGAGAAATAAATATTTATCGATCATAATATTCATGAGCCAATGTAAAAAGATATTAATTTAATATAATGTTGCGGAATTTTTTAGGGAACATTTGTTTGTTAATACATATGGTCGTGCCTTTTTTACTATTAAATGATGAGAAAAGTTACCGTATGATCTTATACTGATTATACTAATCGGCTGCAGAATTTTCTGTTCTGATAAAATTATATCGCTCATTTGCTGCAATGTCATAACTCAAAAAAATACATTTCGAAATCAACGTGTTTAAAGTTTTTGATTTAATTTCAAAAGATTTTGTTATTCGTGCTTAATTCCCAGTTTTTATTATTGATAAAAACACTTGAAACAACAATAGGATAAGCTATTCCTATGCGCATTTCACTGGTTGCTTAGGCCAGATCATCAGGAAACTTCATCCATAAAGATTTTAGAAAAACTAAAAATATTAAACCAAATAAAACTGTTAAGCGTATAACACTTATAGCAACAGTTCTACTTGTAATAATATCAAAGTTTAAACAAAACACATCAACAATAAACAGTGGGTTTATCTCATCTTGCATTCCCCACTACAATTAGTTGAAATTCTCTCAACAATAATTGTAGTTGTAAGTAGGTTAAGAAAAACAAAATAAAAACAACAACAACTTACAAAAGATGTTGTCAATTAAGTGTTTTTTTTTTGATTTACTCCACCAAAAAAATAACGACACATTCTTTTTCAAATGCGAAAAGTATTAAATATAAAGGGTGTTTTTTTTTGGAGTGATACAACTTTGAGTTGGCATCACTGCTTTATTTGACAATGGGCTGAAGCACAAATTGTTATTAATTTTGAATTTCCATTCAAAATTTTATTTTCTGATAAAGCCCATTTCTGGTTGAATGGGTACGTAAATAAACAGAATTGTCGCATTTGGAGTAAAACCATTACATCCGCAGAAAATTACCGTTTCGCGCGCTTTATGGACTGGCGGAGTCATTATCCCATATGTCTTCAAAAAGGATGATGGTCAGAATGCGAAAAGTTTGTGAAAATTGGTGTTCCAGCAGCCGTATTCCGTAATTCGCTAAAGCTATATCTCTATCGCTAAAAAATCTATAAAGTTGATTTAGCGATTTTTTGCCACGAATCCAATTCTGTAACGTGCATTGCTAAATTTGGCAATGCCATAAACATTAAATTCGCCGCAATTTTAGCTTTAATGTCATCTCTAAAATTTTTAAATTTTGTATTTTCTAAGAAATTTTAGCGATCGAGATTTAGCTTTAGCTAACCGAATTACCGAATACGGCTGAAGATTGCGATTTCTACCCGCCAGCCTTGGTGGCCACATGGCCGAAAGCTTATTTAAACATTAATGTCATAAGATGTCTATCCAATAAAGACCGTTTCATTGATATCAAAAATACTATGTTTTATTATAATTTAAACATGTATCACTCTATAAAAACCACCCTTTACAATAATGATGAATTTCTTACACAATATAAAGAAAAACAATTCTGCAACCCTAACTACAAAATTTCAGTTATGACGACGATGCAGCCAATGAGCGATATATAAAATAATAATTGATTTTAATTTTGTTAAATTTAATAAAATACAGAAATACAATTATTTTTTCATTTAAGATCGTACGTAACCTGTTCATTTTTTGGCCCCAATGCTAGAAATAAACTGCGAGTTTGATAAGGTAAGAAAATATTTTATTTTTTAATTGGCAACATTTAATTTACAAAATTAATTAAATCAATTGATTAGGTCTTCTAATATTTTTAACAAATCGTTCATGGAAGTTTTATAACATTAGTATGTAGATATGTGGATTTGAAATTGACTTTTGGTTAAAAATTAGTATCACGAAATTTGTAAATTGAAAAAAATTAAAAAAAAAAAAAAAAAAAAAAAAAAATCAATTTATTTGATCTTTGACTCTTGTTTTACTGCCTATTTAAATAAAAGCATTTGCTTCGCTTTGCGTCAGAGACAGGGTTGTTATGCTTTTTTCTTAAAAAATCGTCAAAAGTTTTAACAAAATTCATCGAAATCGTCACGAAAATTTAACAAAATCGTCAACAAGTCGTCAAATATTTAAATTTTACAAATCAGAGACAATTTC
Organism: Pollenia griseotomentosa; assembly: GCA_963931875.1. Taxonomy (NCBI): domain Eukaryota; kingdom Metazoa; phylum Arthropoda; class Insecta; order Diptera; family Polleniidae; genus Pollenia; species Pollenia griseotomentosa. The sequence goes on from OZ007563.1 coordinate 148,305,180, forward strand.
TTGCATTGATTGGTTCAAAAATACAAATTTTTAGCAAGAAATTCTATTTATGATAAATAAAGTAATATGTTTAAGTTTTATTCTATTTATTTCAGCAAGTGGTCAGAAATATACTTATTATTTGAAAAGAAATATGTTCATAAGAAAAAATATATTTTCATAAAAACATGACAAAAACATTAAATAAAAAAGAAAATCTCATTTGCTATTAACTCTAGCTATCTTTAAATAATTAATTTTAAGCGCAATCACTATTGCAAATGGTTTTTACTGTTGAAGGTGCTAAACCAAGGGTTCTGTCTGTATCAACAGCCTTTTCACACGACTTGAAACGTTTTATTACGTCCAATTTTAGTTCCAAACTAATGCATTTTCTTCTCTTCGCACTCATTTTTCTACACAACTTCTTATTAAAAACTAACTTCTTACTTCCTACCACGCAACCATACTTAGAATAACTTACCTAAATAAAATGGGAATTCGCCTTTTTACACGCAAATAGAAAAATTCTTCACATGTGATTATGACTTCAGTAAAAAAAATCCAATCGTATGTAACGACGCAAATCGAAATCATAAAAACGCAAAGCGAATTTAACCAATGCAAGTTTTGCAAGTACATACGTGAAAACTTACGATTAAAAAAAAAAACAATAATTTTCTGTTTTGAACAGAATAATATAATGCCATTGTTTAAAATCAAATCTATTAAAAATTACTTGATAAAATGTATTGGTTTTTTTTTTTCTTAAATAGTGTTATTACAAAAGGACTTAACTAAATTTTTCTTAATTCAATTCGCAGAAAAAACTTAAAAATATAAACACATACAATTCAAAAAGGTTTCCTTACATCTATTATTAACACATAAAATAGTTTCAATACATAGTATAATAAGTACCAGTTGTGTTCATTAGGGAAAGTTGTCATTATTTACCCATGTAATGTCAAATTTATTTATTTGATTTTTGAAACTTGTTTTAATTTTTTCCCCATATTTTCTTTTGTTTGACGTTATATGGGTTTTGAAATTAAGAACAAAATATTTAATGACTACACCTTGTACTTATTCTACCATGGTTTCAATAAGTCTTTTGATTGAATTTTTTTTTTTTTTAAGTCTTGTAATAATTAAATATCTTAATATACCTTTAGTGTAGGTTATCATATGGTTGGGCTTAACTCGACAATTTTTTTTATTAAATGATGACAAAAGTTACCGTATGATTGTTACTGATTATACCAATCGGCTGCAGAATTTTCTGTTCTGATAAAATTATAATTGATGTTAATTTTGTTTTTGTTAAATTAAATACTAAAATACAAACTAATGTTTCGTTTTAGATCATAATCTGGTACACTATTCTAATTTGAGTAATGCAATCAAATCGGAAATTTAACAAGGTATGTAAAGTGTTATATTTTATTATTGGAAACTTAATACTAAAAGTTATTTTTAACTATTAACTGATATGTCGATGTGTCGATTACGGATGGCAACTGAACTTCAGTTGTGTTGACAGCAGCGTAATCAGGCAACACAACTTCAGTTAAGTTATGAGGATACTTTAATGCAGGCTTTTATTAGGATTATTAATTCCAACTAAGGAGTAATAGAATTAAAACGAATTTTGTCATCTAAAAATAATTTATGAATATTACATATATTATATTATAAAAAAATATTTTATTTAATAGTCTTGTGATTTAAAATATATCCTCATTTAATTTGTAAATAAGGACGAATGTGACCGTATGACAGAGCTGTAAATGAATCATACTTTTTTGATTTTAATTCGTTACGAATTGATTCTTTTCACAGCAAAAAAGAATTGAATGAAATTTGAAGCAATTTAAACGAATTAGACAGAAATTAATTTCAATTCGTTTCCAATTCAAATGAATTTGTAGAATGAGTTGCAATTCGTTTTCAATTCAAATGAATCTGTAAAATGAACAGCAATTCGTTTCCAATTCAAATGAATTTGTTACAGTGAAATGCAATTAATTTTAAAGATGAAATTGTTACATGAATTTCATTCATTTTACAGATTCATTTGAATTGAATTGATTTTGAATTCATTCAAATGAATTAGAACAATGAATTGCAATTCAAATGAATGAGATCAAAAATGAGTGGCAATCAACCAAATTTAAGAGCAGATCTAGGGGGAATTAAATTTACTATTTTTATTGCAATTGGAAGTTTTCAATACAAAAGTAAACAAATTTTCCAATTGTAGTAAAAGTAGTAAGAATTTCGAGTAAACGAACACAGCTTTGACAGCAAAAAATGTTGTTGAGATCCAAAGTTGCTGAAATCTTTAAAATTCGATTGAAAAATTAAAAAAAAAAAGAAATTTTCCACAACATACAAATATGAGATTATTTTAACAAAAAATTATTGTTAAACACACTTTTAAAAATATGTTCACACTATTTGAAAAAAAAATAAAAATTTAAATTTCTTTTAGCAAATAAACAAAATTTTTCCATTTTGATAAGATTTTCGCCTATATCTAATAATTTAATTCTTATTCTACCGCTACCTGTCAATTCCATTCCAATACAAAATCATTTTTACCAAATTAATTTGAATTGACTCAAATTCAATTCATTTTTTTGTGTGAAAATAATTAATTCAAAATTGCATATTGTACCTATATTGATAAATATTGGATATATTTTAACAGCAATACATGTTATAATTGGCCTTATAGACTTTCATTGTATTTAAAGAATGGAATAAATAAATTTGCTTATTCGGTGCATGAATGATTCGCGAATTAATGATTAATTTACAGCTACACAATTTCAAGTGCCTTTACTGATCAAATTTAATTGAACAATTTTTGTTTTTAATCGAATATACATATAATCAACAAGAAGATAATCACCCTTAATTTGCATTTCGATTACTTTCCCACATTCTGTTACGCATCAATCGAAAAAAGTATTCCAACCAGTGTTTAAAAAGCTGCAGTTGAGATCAGTGCTGGCATACTATCGATATTTATCGATAGTTAAGATTTCACTATCGATATATCGATATTACTATCGACTGAATGTTTGTACTTGTGCAGGAAAACTAACTAGTTTTTTATCAGGCTACAGTTCGTTGTTTTTATCACTTTAATGAACGTATGAGACGTATGTATATACACACGTTATTTTAGATGACAGTTTTTTAAAAATTGATAAGTAAATTTCTAAAGGAACCGAAGTAGCAGGGACTATAAGATATTCTTTTACAACTTTAAATAATTTTCTAAATTGGTTTTGATGATTCTTAACCCAAAAAGGTAATCAATCTAACGAACTTATCCTCTAATGGTCGTTCATTGTTTTGTCCTATGCTCGCAATTGAATCGTTTATTTCAGAAACCCGTCAACACTCATTTAAAATAGGCAGACTTGACGGGTTTCTGAAATAAACTATTCAATTGCAATTGAATTTGGATTTGCATTTTTTTTTTTTTTTTACAACATAACAAAAATATTTGACATTTCAGTCCCTATACAAACATGTACAAATTTCGACTTAAAGGCTTTTAATTAGCAGTAAAAAGCACAGCTAAGCAATCCAAACCACTTGCCATTCTTGTTGTTTGTATTCATTACTGTAATTCAGCGCGAATTTATAATAGGAAGTAAAAATTTGCGGCAAAAAACTGTGTGTGTATAGCTGCTGTTAGATGTCTTCATAGCTGTATTTTAAATAATAATATCGATATTGATATTGATTTTTCCTATCGATATTTTCGATATTTTAAAACTATCGATAATATCGATAGTTTCCCAGCACTAGTTAAGATAGTAAAAGTCATAAGATTGTGCTGTAACTTCGACGTCTTCATTTGTAAAATAAACTGTTGCCTTTACTTCCGATTCATTAACAGCCGTACCTAAATAAGAGCGGAAGGCGGAACGTTTTCTTCCGCTTAGCTTTTACGCTGATATGCCAAACCTAAACAAGAGCGTCAACGTTGTGTCACAAACAGTATTGTTAACTATTTTGTTTAATAGAACCCACATAATAGAAATAAAAACAAGAGAAAAAAACGCTAGATTGACAAAAATAGCTAAATTGTCATTATTTATTAACAATAGCGACCAACTATTATTAAGCGCGCTGTCAAAATAGGATTTTTCAATTGCAAAGCGTTGACGCCGCCCTATTTAGGGATGCTTCATACAAAAGGTATAGGCATGAGAATTTTTGACAGCTAGAAAACGCTTTCCGCTCTTGTTTAGGTACGGCTGTAAATGAAAACAGTCGCAGTGAAGGCAAAATCAAAAAACGAAATGTTTAACACAACAAAGAACATTGGCAGTCGACATGTTCGGAAGTGTTTGTTTTGACAGACTGATGGCCGTTTTCTCATAACATGATTATCTTTTTTCCCAACGAAAAACTGTGCATTAAAGAAATTCAGTTTTCTCAATGTCTCATTTGCTTCTATCCTGTTGCCGTATAGATAAATTCAATCAGCTGACTCCCAACTTTTACATGTATTTTGCGAGGTGTTGCCAACTGAAAACAATGTTTTTTGTCGGTATATTGAGAAACCCAAAATTGTTAACAGACAGTTTATCGGTCTAATAAATTTATGTTGACATTAAGTAACAGACAGTTTGTCGGTACATTGAGAAAATGGCCATGAAACTTTTTAAAAATCCCGTCGTTAACGAAGATGGGACGTTGTGTTTTTGTTTTCCATATTTTTTTTTTTTAATAATACATGCGTACATAAATATGTCAATACATATTTATTTATTTTTAAGCTTAAATCTTTTTAGTTTTTTGAAATTAAATAAAACTTTAATTAACATTATCGCTTTCATATACATACAATCAACACAACATCCCATCTTCGTTAAAGGTGCATGTAGACGACATGTTTTTTACATCTGACTTGTCAACTTTTCAAGTCGTATGTATTTGTGCATGTCTGTCAAAATTGCTGTTTTACAGAAGGTTTATAATATTCGGTCTCAAACGTACATGTAATTTGCTTCTGACATTGTCTCTGTTTTTTCGCATAGTTATTGCAAAAACCAAAATAAAAATGCCGCCACGAAAATTTGTATTTACGCCGTAAAATAGTTTAGCCATCTTAACATATTTTTCTTTTAATTCAAAGTTATCAATTTAGGATATTAAAATGAAACGGTTTTTATGTATACATATATTTACATAAATTCTATTCAATAGTGGGATGTTCATACATATCTCGGTATTGTAAAATATTACCTTCAGCCGGCTAATGAATAGTCAATAGTGGACGGCGCTGCCGGTTTCTTCTCGGCATAGATTTCTGACGTCAGATGGTTTGTCAGAAGAAAATAGAGCAATTGAAATTTTGTCAGACGACTGCATCTGACTTTTACAGAAGCAAAGTTAATAAGGTAACACACGACATGTATGTATGTATGTATTTTGCAGTAGGAAATTTGACATGTCAGATGACAAAAACATGTCGTGTACGGTCGCCTTAAGATGATCAAACATATCTCGGTATTGTCAAAAATTAACTTCAACCGGCTAATGATTCCGTCAATAGTGGACGCCGCTGCCGGTTTCTTCCCGGCATAGCTTTCTGATGTCAGATGGTTTGTCAGAAGAAAAGAGAGCACGCTCTAATTGAAATTTTGTCAGATGACTTTACGTCTGACTTTTACAGAAGCAAAGATAAAAAGGTAACACACGAAATGTATGTATTTTGCAGTGGGAAATTTGACATGTCAGATGACAAAAACATGTCGTGTACGGGCGCCTTTAATAATCTTTGATATTTTTAAAAATTTGGTTACCGCTTGTATGTTTTTCCGTGATGGGTAGGAAAGATAAGTAATTGGATCATGATTGAAGATTAGATTTCGAATTGCGTTATGTTTTGAGCAATATTTTATTATGTGTTCTACCGAAATGGGTTCCGAAAGGCAATAAGGGCATATGTTAGAAATATTGTGTTCGAATGAATATCTGTGTGTCCAAGTCTTAGTTTCACATATGACCTGCTGTCCAAAGAGCCGTAGTTAAAATTGAGATAATCCCCCATATTAAACATTGTCCGGTTTAACCTTTTATACCAGTCCGATTTTCGAGAAAAAGGATCCTCCCGTCTGGTTAATATGTTTTTAATGTGGCTTGAAATATCATGTATGTTAAAGTTTGATGTTAGAAAAAGGGGTGAATTTAGAGAACTTTTGGCAACTGTTTTCAGGGGTGTTCAGGAAATGGAAAACGCTTAAATTTGCCAGTTGTTTTAAATACACTTTAAATATATGTAATTTTGATATAAAATTCTGTTTAATAGAGACATATTTGTATAATATTTGTCATAAAATTTCTATATTGCAGAAATCTTACTAAAAAACGACGTTTAAAATTCTTGCGTTTTCGATTTCCAGAACACCCCTATGTGTACCAGAATTTTGTTGGTAGAAATTCCCGTTTTTTTTTTAGGCCTTTTAATTATTATATGTACCTATAAGTTTTTGTTAACACAGTAAATATTTTATTGCGTATTTATTTTTAATACATGCATATCGTTAGCTAAAATGCAAAAAGGCGTAACTAACATAAAATTCAAAATCAGTTTTTTGATTGATTATTATGAATGCCATTAAACTACATGTCTGGACAAAAATTTACACTTCTACGATCAAAAATGACGCTTTTATTAACAAAAAACAAAGGGACGTAACTACAAGTGTGTATTTAATTAATGCAAAATGGCGTAATTACACATTTTTTTTCTAACAAACTGATGAATTGGGTTTCTTTGAAAATTATTTGAAGAATTCCATGGACGTCTTTATCAATACATGTTTTCCTGACATGATTATAGTTTTCATTTTACAAAGTTTTTTGCTTCTCCTGTAAAATTATATTTTTGTTAGCTAACGATATGTATCTTTGTGTAGAGTAATAAAGTGGATCGATATTAACCCATATCGTCCCAATGTTAGATTTTTCGAACAGTAAATTTTACGCGTTTTTATAATATTTTTACTTTTTTTAGGTAAAACAAAGAACTAATTTTTTTAAACAATTATATATTGTAAGTGGTTAGATACAAATAAAAAAATTAAAGTTCATACCCGCTTCACCCCTCCCTTGTATAACTAGGGGGAAGAAAAAACCTTAATTTTGACATAATTTTAAAAACTGAAAACTTTGTATAAAAAAATGAAAAAAGTAGAAATGTAGTTCCATTGAAAAACGATTAAACTTTTAACAACATTTGACTTTGACTTTAAAAAGCAGTGTTCGATTTTTCGAACACTGGGCACTATTTAGCACTTGTTTTTTCTCTGAAAGGCTAACTGAATCATCGCATATTACCATAATATAAATTTTTCACTCATTTGAATAAACGGAAACATATTTATTTTGTTTTTGCTGATCAATAAAAAGTTTATGCACAATCACCGTTCTGTGAGAAATGTTTTTCGTGCGATTCGAGGAACTTACGGTGCGCATAATGAAACCACTATTGCAAACATCAATATTGAGTCCCAGTTTACATTGGTGGATGATACTCGACCGGTTAGACCACATCCAGCACGTAGTGAAGTAAATAGAGCAGCTGTAGCTGAGAGAGTATTCATTGGTCCAAATTTTTCCAAAATTGAGAAAAATCAGAGCACTCAGGGGATGACCCCTACTAATGCATTTCATTGGGTTGGAACTAGGAAAAAATGTTATAGGAAGGAGAGAAGAGGTAGTGCCTGAGAACATTCGACTAGAATTTATTTATGTTGACAGTGAGAGGGAAGACTCCAGCAGGAAGATTATTCCACATACGAAGAGTCCGACCAAAAAACGAATTTTCACTGTAATGCATTGTACGATTTACCGGCTGATCGACCACAAAAGGATGGGCTCTTGAGGAAAAACGTGTATTACGAACAAACGTACGGGTTTCGGTCTCGGCGTATCAATCATGTTCTGACTCATAGCACCAACATCGGATACGCTTGGTCCATAATCAAATGATTACGAATGGCAAAGGTTGCTGTCATTTGCCAAAGAGTAGATAGGGTTGGAATTTTGATATAGGAGGTCATTTAGAAAAATAGGAAATATAAATAGTAGAAGAAAGAACGGAGCCGTGCGGCAACCCTGAATGAGTTTGGAACTCGTTTGACGAAACTCCATCTATAACAACTCGTATAGTGCGATCTCTGAGAAAACTCGATATAAATCGAGAGAAATTATCACCGAATTATCACCAAATGAAACAAGTTTTGACAAGAGTGCACCATGTCAGACTCTGTCAAACGCCTTGGAAATATCTTAAGCAATTCCCTTGCTTTCGCCAAAATAGAACAGCCCCATATTTCCGATAACAGGGACAGTAGGTCTCCAGTAGAGCAACCTGAAAATCAAGCGCATGGTCTCGGTGAGCTCTGGTTTCCACAAGACGGTGCTACGAGCCATACATATTGGTGAGCACATAATTTCATGATTTGCTATGGTAAATTGCCTACCTAGATCGTGTGACATCACACCGTAGACTATTTTCTCTGTGGATATGTGGGATCTTCAGGAATAAGTCACGATTGACGCTTTGGAAGCTTACATTACTCGTGTTATTAGCGAGATACCAGTCGCTATGCTCGCATGAGTCGTCCAAAATTGGTCCTTCCGAATGTACCACCTCAGACAAAGTCATGGCCAACATTACCATGATATCATTTACATACAGTTAATGCCATAAATTATTCTTTTAACCAATAATAAAAATTCAAGTTCACTTTCAAATTTATGTGTTTTATTTTACATTTTAATTTAAACCTCACGATGAATCACCCGATATATCTATTAACCCGGTCCTGTGCGAGTCACATAATCGAGGTTCAACTGTATATTTTTAATTTTAATAAATCCCTTGTGTACTATTTTTCTTTAACTAAATACAATTAATTAGTTTCAGTTTATAAAAAACTTAGGTTTTCTATATTTACAATCTATAGGAGCAATAAAACAAAAATGCTTAATAGTGCCCAATGTTCGATTAATCGAACACCATTTTTCTCAAAAACAAAAAATCTAAAAAAAATTGGACTTCAGGTTCGTGTTTTCTAGTCCCGAATTATCTATCAACCACCAAGTTTTATAAAGTTACTCGAAAAAAAAATTGCTGGGACGAAATGGGTTAACAGCAATACATATGTATGTAATTGGCCTTAAATGAAGGAAATAAAAATAAATTGAAACTTTGAGTTACTACCCTCTTGTTGATCAAGTGCGATATTTACATATCGTTAGCTAAAATGTAAAAAGGCGTAGCTAACAAAAAAAGAATCAAAATCGAGTTTTTGATTTATTATTAATGTCATTAAACTATTGGGGGATTCACAAGGTGTCATAAAGTCATATGCCTTAAAATATTAACATGAAAAAATACGACTGTTGTGAACAACCCCTCATAATTTAGTGTGCTATTTTGAATTTTAATCAGCTGATTTAAAACAAATATAAAAAAATAAATATTTACCTAAAATCAAAATGTTTTTTAACCCATTAGATCCCACTGTACTCGCTTGAGTACAGAAAATTACCGAATTTTATGCCCTCGTAACAATATCGTTACTATCTTTTTTGAAGAGCTGTTCGCTTTAAATATAACTTTAGAGTGTAGAGAATAAATCTGTATCAAAAGAAACTAAACATGTGTAAGAGTGAACTAATATTCTTAAAAAGGAGATTTCCCGTTTTTCAGTATTTTGCACTAGTCATTGCTATTCTTTTTATATTTTATTAGTGTTGAGCTTGACGCGGAGAAGATCGTTTGAAATTTAAAGCTAAGCTAACTAAATTTAGGTATAATTATTAAAATTTGTTGAAAAAGTGATTAAAAGTGTTTTTTGGTAAGCATTATTATTGCTGTACTCGTATGAGTACAATGGGATAATGCATGTAATAATTTTCATATAATAATTGTAGTTATTTTGCGATGGACGTTAATATGTTTTATGGTAAAAAATTTGAAAATATTGTTGCTGCATTTGATTATGCTGAAAGTAATAGTCACACGAATTTTGACTTTACCATAATTCCTCCAAATGCCGATCACGAAACAGATGAAGAAGAAATTGACGAAGGAAATTTAGTACGTAACGATTTTCCACACGACATTCCACGGGAGTTAGAATTGCTTGGAGATAGCGATAGCGATAGCGATGATGTTCCACTCTCAGAGTTAAGAAAATCGATGTTAGGGCCATCGGCAATAAAATGGAGGAAGAGACCCATAAATATGGATATGCCTAGCTCTAGATCTTTTGAAACTTTTAGGAGTAATATGAACACTGCACTTGAAGGCAAATCTCCTGTAGAAGTATTTGAAACAGTTGTTGATCATGATGTTGTGCATCTAATCGTTGACCAAACTATGAAATACGCCTCACAACACAACATGCATAAGTTTTACATTACTCCAGAAGAGCTAAAGGTATTTATTGGCATTCTTCTTTACAGCGGTTATCACTCCTTACCGAGAGAGCGCATGTATTGGCAGTTAGACGAGGATACGCACTTACCATTTATTTCCAATAACATGTCAAGAAATCGTTTCCAGGAAATTAAAAGCTACTTACATCTTGCTGATAACTCTCGATTGGATTTGAGTGATTGAATGGCGAAAATTAGACCGTTGTCAAAAATGTTGTGTGAAAAGTTTTGTCAATTCGGATACATGCACCAAAATCTCTCGATTGACGAGTCAATGGTGAAATATTTTGGAGGTCATTCGGCCAAACAATTTATTAGAGGGAAGCCTGTAAGGTTTGGATTCAAAAACTGGATGCTCGCCAGTAGATGTGGATATTTGTATCAGTTCGATACTTATTGTGGTGCCAAAGTGGTTGGCAGAGAACGTCAACATCTGCCATTAGGTTCGAGAGTTGTTCTAGACCTTGTTAAAAATATATATATATATTTATGTCGTGTTCAATTTAAAAATACCCTAAACGTGAATAAAAAATATTTTGAAACTAAGTCTACTTTCTTTAATATCTAATTTATTATACACCCCATTGTCCCATTGTACTCGTACGAGTACAGGTCAAAAAACACTCTTCAAAAAATTTTTTTTAAATTTTTAAAATTTTTTTTTCTTAACTGAACTCTAATAAGCTAGATTTAAACGAAAAACGTGTGAATATTTTATTTAAAAGAAGCTTGGGATCTAATGGGTTAATTCTTATCCATGAATTAATAAATTAAATTAGATCTTTCCTGACTATTTTCCATTTTACAGACGCAAACTACAAATAAATTTTGTTTTGTTTGTTTACCAAACATCAGAGTCCTAAGGCAATCTAATTTGACTACAAAATCATAGCCGCTCAGCTCAGTTGCTCGGCGCAGGTCTCTTCTGATTAATTACGACAGCACAATAAACATAGCAAGCAAAGTTTTATTAATTTAAGACACTTTTTGTTTACAAAGCAACAACAATATTTTTAAACCATTGTAAAATGTTAGAACATTATGACGATACAACATGATAGCACACCTTGTGAATACCCCATATATTTATTGACAACATTTTACACTTCTGCGCTTTTTAACAAAAAACAAAGGGACATAACTAATGTGTGTTTATTTGGTAAATGCAAAACGACGTAATTACGCATTTTTTTCTAACAAAATATGTGTGTTTTTTCTTTGTTTTTCTGACAAGCATATAGCTTTAATTTTATAGTTTTTTGCTTCTCCTGTAAAATTATATTTTTGTTTGTTACGCCTTTTTGCAGTTTAACTAACGATATAAAAAAAAACCGTTAAAATACTTAAAAATCTTTATTTTTATTTTCAGATCAAAATCCTAAATCTATTTACTAAATTTTGGCTTATCACATCAAGTTTGGAAAAAAGGTAAATATGGGCTAAAAACTAAATAATAATTTTTATTATTCTTTTTTTTTTTTTTAATTTTGTGATGATATTAATTGGTCCGTGTTTATGATTTTTTTTGATTTAAACCTTCCAATTACTGAAAAATTTTTAACACCTATTTTAATTAAAGCTGAAATTGTATGTTGGTTGCTATTTTTGTTTAAAGGTTATTGACATCAATCACTAAGATATCTATGAACTAATAAAAAATGAAATGGACATTATGGAATATTTTTCCGTATAATACTAGAAAGTGACCGACCAATGTCTCTATTACGGTTTCCAACTCAACTCATGCCTATGTTCGTATGAGGATATGAGCCACTTGTTTCGCTCTCTGAAACTAGATTGCCACACATGCTGTTCATAAGATTCATTCTTGTTTTATTTTGACATTTTTTTTTGCATACTTTTATTTGGTTTCTGTTTTTTGTTGTTAGTGTGGTTTTATTAAGTAAGTAAAAATTAAAAATATCAATCAGACTTATTACGGTTGCCGTCATTTTTTGTAGTTGATTAAAGAGCACAGGTTGTGTGTTACTTTAATCTAATTTCTACATGGTTCGCTCTCAAATGTTGTATGGCAAAACATGTTATTTCAATCATGTTTGAGGCGCGAAACCTGAATGGGAGAGCGAAACACGAATATTGCTGTCCGAGTGAACATAGGTGCCTATTATGAACTATATTCGATTTTCGACAGCAGTCGAATTAGCTGATCGAACGAATTTTCATTTGGTATTACGGCGCGCATTCTATAAAAATTAACTATTGTGATTTTGTGACAGTAGTGCATTTTCGTTCAGCTGTCACTTAAAAAAAAAATGTTTGTTTACAAATTTAAAAAATAAAATTAAAGTTAAACGTGGCAACGGCGGAATTATGGTTGTTTTCAAATAATTTAGATTCAGTGGTGTTTTATCCCACTTTTTTACATGCTGTACTTTGCTGAAAATCATTTTGTCAAAAAAGGATTTTGTGCCATAAGGAATATGAGCGTATCCAATTGCTGTTTACGACGTTGAACTTGCATAAAATGAACAAAACTGATAAAGAATATGGTATTTGGCATACAAACACAAAAAAATTACAAATATGTAGTTACATTTTCAATAAGTTTTTTACATTTATTTGCACCGACGAAAGAAAATTTGTTTTAGTTGAAAAATTCGATGCGCAACGAAATATTCGACAGTTTTTTTTTTTTTTTTTTTTTTTTTTTTCATTATTTATTTATTGAATCTTCATATATTAAATATGAACTAACAATAATTAATCAAATCTTAACCTAATACGTTATTTTATGTCCTGCCAGTGCCAGACAAAAATTTTCTTCATCACGGGTTCTGTTCACTTATCTAGGTGTTTATCGCTCATCTAATTGGATAAGTGCTGCAGTGTCTCTTCTTCTTAAGCGAGTGTGGCCGCCATGATTTAAGATATTTCGAGCTAGTGGATTTGGGTGTTGTTCAAGCCTTTTTAAATATTTTACCGCATATTTTGTAATCATAGTTTTGACTAATGGAACATTGAGATCCTTGTGAATATTTGAGTTTTTTACATACCAAGGGGCAGCTGTGATTATTCGAAGAATTTTATTTTGGCGCCTTTGAATTTTTTCTATATTAGAGGCCGAGGCAGTGCCCCATAACTGAATACCATAGCACCAGATTGGCTTTAAGATGGAGTTGTAAAGAAGAAGTTTGCAGTCGAGACTAAGGACAGAGTTTCTACCAATAAGCCAATGAATTTGAATGGCTTTTAGTTTCATTTGAGTTAATTTTGCCTCTATATGGCATTTCCACGTTAATCGCCGATCCAGATGTATACCGAGATATTTTACATGCGAATGTTGAGGAATTATTTGATTATTGATTGTAATATGGGGGCAAGATTCCCGGCGCAAGGTGAATGTTATATGCACGCATTTTTGCTCATTGACCATTATCCTCCATTGTCTTAACCATATTTCTAGTTGAAATATATGATGCTGTAAGTAACGAGATGCTTCATAACGGTTTTCGTGAACGCTTAGAAAAGCAGTATCGTCTGCAAATGTTGATGTTTGTGTATAGTTGCTTGTTGGCATGTCCGAAGTATAAATTAAGTATAATAGGGGGCCCAGGATGCTGCCTTGTGGGACTCCAGCGTCAATGGGCTGAGGTGAACTTAAGAAATTTCCTTCTTTAATAATAAATTGACGACCGACTAAGTAGCTTTCTAGCAGCTTGTGTGTGTTTGCTGGTAAATTTTGCTTCAATTTATGTAATAAGCCTTCATGCCAGACTTTATCAAAAGCTTGCGAAACATCGATGAAGAGTGCTGAGCAATATTTTTTTTCTTCAAATGCTTTTCTTATGACATTTACTATTCGATGAGTCTGTTCGATTGTGCTGTGTTTTCTTCGAAATCCGAACTGATGGTTTGGAATACATCTATTTTCACTTAAAATCGGTGTTAATTTTGAAACTAATAATTTCTCAAACAGCTTTGACATATTTGATAATAAGCTAATAGGCCTATAAGACTCAACTTTTGTATGATCTTTACCTGGCTTTGGTATCATGGTAACTAAGGAAACCTTCCATTTTTGAGGATAGTATTCGAGACGTAAAATAGCATTAAAAATAAAAAGAATAATTTTCTTTGCTATGCGAGGTAGCTCTAAAAGCATTTTATTACTGATCTTATCAATACCAGGTGCCTTCTTAGTGTTTAAGTCACAAATAGCCTTTTCGATTTCTCTTATCTCAAATCTGAGGGGGATAGCTGCTCTAGCAGCAACAGGTGGTAACTCTGCCGCAATATTGTGAGATATATTTGGTGTAAATACGTTTTTCAAGTGACTAACAAACAGATTTCCTTTTTCAATATCGTTTCTTGCCCAACTACCATTCAAGTTTCTTAATGGTGGCTTTGATATAACTGGCCTTTTTAAATTTCTAGCTGCACGCCATAATGAGTAGTCAGATTGTGGAGTTGCATCAAGTTCCTTAAGATATTTTTCTAGAGAAGCCGTTTTCTGAGTCTGCAGTAACTTTCTTAGCCTTTTTGTGTACTCTTTTAATAAATTCTTAAGTTGCGGGGATCTGTACAGTTGCCACTCTCTTCGAACTCTCCTTTTTTCAGTCAAGAGCCGCTCGACATCTGAAGAATATATTTTAATGGTTTTTGTTTTTTTTGGGGCAAAATTGGAATGTTGAACAGCTAGTTTCAGAAAACTGTCAAAATTGTCAATAGAGCGATCTACGTACTCCGGTGTACTGAGCGGAATATTTTCTGTGCAATGGGCACTGAGAAATTTTTTATATTTTAACCAATTTATTTGTGTGGCTGACGTCGCTAAGTAACATGACGGAGATACAATTCTATTTGGGTTCGATATAGTACCAATTGTAGGTGTGTGGTCGGATGATAATTCTAGGGAAGCTTCAACATGAATCGTTTCTGTGGGGATGTTTTTAACCACTCCAAAGTCGATAACATCTGGAATTTTTTGCTGATCAGTAGGCCAATATGTTGGTTGTCCGCTCGCGACCACGTTTAAACCCATTTTAGAGATTGTGTTAAACAAAACACGACCTTTTGGTGTTATAAGTCGTGACCCCCAGAAGGTATGTTTAGCGTTATAATCGCCAGCGGCGAGGAAACAGGGTCCTAATGATTTAAAATATTTATAATATTGGCTTTCTGATATGGCAAATCTAGGTGGAGAGTATAAAGAAGAAATTACTAAGTTTCGATTTAGCTCTTCAACACAAATAGTCGTTGCTTGCAGATAATCTTCACAATGATCAAACATTAAGTAGTGTTTGATTCGGGCTTTTATCAAAATGGCAGAGCCTCCACAAGCTCTATCTCGAGGGTCCTTAGTATCATATAGTATATAACCATTGATTTTAAACGTATTTCTTGAGGTCAAGTGAGTTTCAGAAACCAACATGACATCAATTTGTTTATTTTTTAGAAAGTACTCTAATTCATTTTTATGTTGGCGGATGCCGTTTGCGTTCCAAAAACAGATTTTTAAACAGTTCATGGCTTGTTAAGTACAGCTTGCAATAACATCGATTGCATTCTTAGAATTTCCTGCATCATATTACCCATTGTGTTCGTAAAATTATTAACAGTTTGCACTAATGTTTCCATGGTTTTTTCAAGACGACTTAAATTAGAAACTGGAGTTTCTTCATTAATTGGCGAAGCACCTTGCATTGTCACATGGTTTGATTTTAGAATGTTAGCGTAGGAGGTTCTGTTATTACTAGGCTGTGGAGCCTGAATGTCATTAGTGTTTAGCTGATTTGTTACCTGCATTTGAGGGGAATTAGTTTTCGGTCCAACCGACTGCTTGACGATAGTGTATACAGGGCATCCTCTATAATTGGCTGTGTGATTACCGCCACAATTGCTACATTTTTTAACGTTGGGGTCATTTTTAGATTTATCGCAAAGATTTGTACCATGTAATTCTCCACATACTACGCAAACAGGGGGTAAGTAGCAGTATGCCTTAGTATGGCCAAATTCTTGGCAGTTCAGACATTGAACGGGACCACCTCTTTTGTGCGGCTCCTCTATAGTTACTTTTCTGTACAGAATGTATTTTAAGTTATAGATGGGATGCGTTTCATTTTTTTTAAGTTTAACGTCGCCGGGTTCAAACTCCACTCGAAAAAGTGGTTGGGGAATTTTTTCTCTATTTTTAATGTTTAATACATGTTTTACCTTGAAGCCTTTTTCTTCAAGGAATGTTTTTACCTCTTCTGGGTCCACACATGAGTCAATACCCTTAATCACTACCTGAAGACCTTTACTGCTTTTCAGTTGGTATGTATAAAAATTTTTTTTGAGTGCCTCAAAGTTGCTTACAATTTTTCGAAAATCATTCTCATGATTGATTTGTATTTTTGTTTCGTTTATACTACCACGCTTGATAGCAGCTACGTAAAACGAATTTTCACCTATATTCGATATCAAACTCTTTATGAGCTCATTAGAATTTTGCTCCCTCAGATATATCGGGGGAGGCTTGGACGATTTTATGACGTTTTGTGCTTCAGAGGATTCATCCTCCAGAATTGCAAAACGATTTTGAGAATTTATTTTATCAAAAGATGGTACTTTTGAGGCCGAAGCAACTGCTGCAGAGGTAGGGCTGCGTCCCCGTTTAAGCACTGTTATGTACCTGTCCATACCAACTTGTACTGTAGGCTTTTGAGAAGTTTTTACTTGCGTTATTGAGTTGTCCATAGCGGCTGTTTTGGGGTTAACCGTTTCATCACTTGTTAAAGTTATTTTTTGCTCTGTGGCAACGCTTGCAGTTAATAAATTTGTTATTGTATTACGATCGACCGTATTTTTAAACAAAGAGGGTGAGAGGGAACGAGTTCGAGTAATAGGTTTAGCCGTTAAATAATTGCTATCATCGATTCTTTTTTCTGCGTTTGTTTCGTCAACACTCAATGTAACATACGCATTTCTTTCATTATGTTTAATTGTTTTTGCATTATATGCATTCATAAGAGTTTTTTTTATATATTACTGTTTGTTTAATTGTGCTCTTCTTTTTATTTGTTGTTTAAAAAAAACCCCGAGAATAAAAAAAAAAGAATAAAGAAAACAAGAAATGTTTTTGCTTAAAATGTATGTATTTATATGTATGTGTGTACATACATATATTTTTGTTATTTGTAATTTTTAATATTTGTATTATAAATTTTATGTTCACTAATTTAAAAATTATTGTAAAGCGTCCATTCATTCGCTGATCTTATATTATTTTAAAAAAAAAAAAAAAAAAATAATATGATATTATAAATATACAATTGTTTATGTTAAAAAAAAACCTTATGCCGAGTTAAAAGAAAAAAAACACGTCTGCAATTAACGAGCACGCAAGCAAGACTGAATATTCGACAGTGCTGTCAACTCATAGGCCCCTATTACGGTTTACAACTCAACTCAGTTAAGTTGTAATTAGGACAACTGGTTGTGATCAGTTGTACTTTTTGTTATGTTTTTGTTCACCGCAATGTAGCAAAGTTGTAAACCATAATACAAAAGTTAAGAAATTACAACTCACTAATTTTGCAGTTTCAACTCAGTGATAGTGCAAAATTATTGCAAAATAATTTTCCCTCGTACTTTGTTCACATTTCCCTTAGATTTTCTCACTTTATTTTTGCTAGGGAACAGAAAATGTATGTAAGTAGTTCCTCCTATATATCGAATATTAAGGGCAAGATCCGATATATTGGTAAACAAAATGCAAAACAACAAGTCGATTGCCTGCGGATTTGTGAAGCTTTCGAAAGACGTGGTGGCAGAATTTTGGAAAATATTTTACTATATACATAAAATTTAAAAAGTGCAAAAAAAAAACGTTGTAATCCAACTATCCCTCCAATACTTTATATTTTGCTTTATTATTTTAACTTTTCTTTAAAATGTATACGTGTACATTTTGAAAAAAATTTCATTGATTTTTAATTTCTTTAATCTTTCTTCTTTTTTACATTTACTGGAACTGATAGCGTGAAAAATTTTTTCACATAAGATTCACGATTGCTTTTTTTCCTTCGAGGGGAATGAAAATTTCATGGGAACAAAAATTCCACTTGTTATAATACAACTCTGTCATCGTTTCGAACGAGCTACGCAGTACGGTTTAACTTTCGAATCGAAATACGCGGTAGCCCCCAGACATAGTGAATAGAATAAGGCAACATACATACTTCAGTGAGCTGGGTGATTATTCGATATTTCATTTAAAAAGATACTCGTCCTTATTGTGTAAGGCGTTGTCGCTAACGGGTAGTAGTTTTTTTTGTAATAGATTGAAGTTATAACACACAACATATGTTCGTTAATCTGGGGGGTTACCGCATATTTCGATTCGAAAGAAATAATTTACGAGTTCGAATAATTTGTACTGTGTATTACGATTTTCGTACTACATATTTGTTTCGAATAAACGGAAGTTGTTAATACCTTTTCGAAAACAAAAAATTCTTTTCGAAACGGCAACTCTTTATTACGAAAACTAAAAATCCCTTTCAAATTCCCATTTGTTTATAAATACAACTCTGTCATCGTTTCGAACGAGTTACACAGTACGGTTTAACTTTCGAATCGGAAATTGCTTTCGAAAAATTTTGCTTTTCGAATCGAAATACGCGGTAGCCCCCCTCAAATAGTGGTAACGGTCAAAATTTTTTAATATGCGACAATCTGTGCCGAACTTGTGCTGACTGTGGACAATCAAAATTAACGTTGATTCGCCGATAATTTGCACAATGTGGAGGAGCAATCAAATTGTTTAATATGTACCGATTTGTATCTGCCTCTTGTGCGCCAAACAGTCGCCAATCAGCGCCGATACAAGGGATGGCAAAACGAAATTTTTAAATTACACCAACTGGCTACTAAAATTGTACTTTTTTGTGCTTAATTGTACCAAAATTACATTTGTTTTATCTATTATTTATGTATTAAAACGTTAAATAGTACATTTGTACTGTTAAATGAAAGAAAACAATTCGCTTTAACCAAAACATTGCAGTTGTATCGATGTTGCCATTCCTGGTTTGTAAACAACTATTTACAATACAACAATTACAAAAAAAAAAAAAACAAGTGCAGTAAGTTTGAATAAAATTGATTACATTTTTTTTTATTATATATTCATATATTATTTAAAATTGTTAAGAAACATAATGGATTATTCAGACGGAGAATTTTGCGAATTTATAAAGGAAAATTAAGTCTGCCAACAAGCAAATAAACAAAAACATGATTTAATTTGCCCAAATAGCACGATAGTGTGACCGCATTGTACCGATTACACTGTGATAGTTGCAAAATTAGACAAGCCGGGCACATGCAGCGCCTAGGATGCTTCTAGATGGGTCAAATGTATGACCAACCCCACTTTATTTTTCATCTGAATCATTTATTTCTAACATACCTACCCGCTATCTCCATTCTTTAAGGGGGCTCCCATACGAAATGTTCAATGCAGACTAGAAATATATTGAAAAGAAAGGCCCATATATGCCCAGGAGTTGCCCCTAGTGGGATAAAATGTATGACAGACCTCATTTAGTTTTTTGTCTTTAACATTTTCTTGAGACATACTTTCCTCTTATCACCAATTCTTAGGGGGGCTCCCATGCAAATATTCAGCCTTATTTCGGTTCTCGATGTCGAAAACGACTCAGTAGTAGATTAAAGTAAATTAAATTAAAGTTCTTTAATCTACTACAAAATTCGACTTACTGTGTTACCGACAACGAGAACCGTAATAAGGCTGATTGCGTTTTATGAAATTCTTAAATTAATTAAAAATTGCCGACTTTTGTAAACGGATTTTGTATGGGGGGCTCCCATACAAATATTGCGTTTTATGAAATTCTTAAATTAATTAAAAATTGCCGGCTTTTGTAAACGGATTTTAATCATTTATGGCTTGTTTTGTATGCAGCTTCGGTTTTTATATGTCTGCAAAAAATTAGAAGCCATTTTCCATTTTTTTTTTATGAATTTTTAAAAAACAAAAATTTCGAAATTTTGATAATAAAATTATTTTTTTTCCCAAAAAAAAATTATGTTTCTAAAACGACTGCTCATATTAAAAAAAAAAGTTTTACTTTTCTTAACCCTTTCGACCCCAAAGTTGCTCATAAGCAACTTAGATTTTAATCATCGTTTTATTTAAAACAATCGTAATAAAATTATCAAAGCACATATAGAGTTGGTTAAAGAATGAATAAAATATAGAAAAGTTTGTTTTAATTTTTCATAACGTGCAAAACTTCCTTAACGGCCCAAAGTTGCTTATAAGCAACTTCCTATATCTAGTCACCCGAAAACTCAAAAAGTCTGAAATCTTCAAAAATCCTTAATTTATATCTTATAACTAAGGAAATTATAAAAAATAATTTTTCTGACGGTTCGTTCAAGAACGGGCGCGAAACTGAACCGTTTTTGAGTTACGCGAACGGCGGGCACTGGATTCAACGTACCTGAATTATGCTAAAACGCCATGTGCCCAGCTTGTCTAAAAAAAGTGTAAATTTCGAGCATAGTGTTATTGTCGCAATTGAGTTTTGGCCGATATGAACCGAAAAAAATTGTCACAATGTGCAACGATAATCGGATCACCCAAGAATAAATTGTGTAATGTTTTTAAATATGCGCCGATATTGCACGATAAAAATCGTCACAGATTGTGCTATTTGAGCCGATAGTGGGATCTTAGCTTAACAAACAACGACTTACTCGTTAACGACATAGCCCTACACAATAAGGCCGACTACAATAAGAAAGGTGCAATTTTGAATTTTTTTTTTTTTTATCGAAATATGAAATAACGCTACAAGTTTTTAATTTTAAATGATTTTTATAATGGTGAAATTAAATTTTTTAATGAAACTTTTTTCTTCTTTCAGTTAACCTTTGGCCTACAACATTTTAAGGTTTTGTAAAGAAGTAAGTAACAAATTTTAAACATTAAAAAATGTTGTCTAAAAGTTAAAACATTTTTGGCCGTAAATTTGAATTTGTAAATTTAAGCTCGTAATTGAGTTAGAATGGTTTTAACTTCATCTTTTTTATTCCTATAAATATTTTAAAAGTTTTTTGTTGTACATACTTTTTATTCTGGTATTTTACTTAAAATTCTTGATTTATTATTTTGTAACATTTTAACAATGTGCTTTTGAAGTCAAATTTAAATTTATAAAGTTTTTGCTTTTCGGGAATTGTTCTCCAAAAAAATAAAATTAGAATCAATCTACGTGGTAATTGCTCTTGTGTTTGGAATGAAATTGCACAAAATTTAGCTGGTTATTTTATTTTTGTTTTGATCGTTTATTTGATTAACTCTCTCAAATTAAGTTACTAAAAACCCAAGGCGAATTCACACCAGGTGACCTTAGCTACGTAAGCAACAGCTTATAACTACCCTTGTGCCAAAATGGTAAACCGTTTTGGTGGTTCTGGGCAGGGACTGAAACAGTTATTCCTTTTTTTATAAAAGACAGATGATAACAGTTATTTTTTGATTTTTTTAAACAAAAATAAGTTATCCGAGCATGCCAAGAAATCTGAATGAAGTGAAATTAAAATCGAACGAGATTTTAAGTTCAACTATTTATAAAATGTGCTTATTTTATCGTGGTTTTAAGCGTTATTCTTGTAAAAATAACTGATACTTAAAGAATGAAGTAGTAAAAATTTAATAAATTTATGAACTTTTACTAGAGGGTCATTTTAAAATTTTCTCGATTTTTAATCCACTGCATTTAGATATCTAGAACATGCCCGATTTTTTGATTTTTATTTTTTGAAATACATACATATAATAAAATAACTGTTACTTTATGATTTTTATTTTTTGAACAAAAATAACAGTTATTTCTGATTTTTATTTTTTTAAACAAAAATAACAGTTATTTTTGATTTTTATTAAAAAAATGAGTACAATGGGATAATGCATGTAATAATTTTCATATAATAATTGTAGTTATTTTGCGATGGACGTTAATATGTTTTATGGTAAAAAATTTGAAAATATTGCTGCTGCATTTGATTATGCTGAAAGTAATAGTCACACGAATTTTGACTTTACCATAATTCCTCCAAATGCCGATCACGAAACAGATGAAGAAGAAATTGACGAAGGAAATTTAGTACGTAACGATTTTCCACACGACATTCCACGGGAGTTAGAATTGCTTGGAGATAGCGATAGCGATAGCGATGATGTTCCACTCTCAGAGTTAAGAAAATCGATGTTAGGGCCATCGGCAATAAAATGGAGGAAGAGACCCATAAATATGGATATGCCTAGCTCTAGATCTTTTGAAACTTTTAGGAGTAATATGAACACTGCACTTGAAGGCAAATCTCCTGTAGAAGTATTTGAAACAGTTGTTGATAATGATGTTGTGCATCTAATCGTTGACCAAACTATGAAATACGCCTCACAACACAACATGCATAAGTTTTACATTACTCCAGAAGAGCTAAAGGTATTTATTGGCATTCTTCTTTACAGCGGTTATCACTCCTTACCGAGAGAGCGCATGTATTGGCAGTTAGACGAGGATACGCACTTACCATTTATTTCCAATAACATGTCAAGAAATCGTTTCCAGGAAATTAAAAGCTACTTACATCTTGCTGATAACTCTCGATTGGATTTGAGTGATTGAATGGCGAAAATTAGACCGTTGTCAAAAATGTTGTGTGAAAAGTTTTGTCAATTCGGATACATGCACCAAAATCTCTCGATTGACGAGTCAATGGTGAAATATTTTGGAGGTCATTCGGCCAAACAATTTATTAGAGGGAAGCCTGTAAGGTTTGGATTCAAAAACTGGATGCTCGCCAGTAGATGTGGATATTTGTATCAGTTCGATACTTATTGTGGTGCCAAAGTGGTTGGCAGAGAACGTCAACATCTGCCATTAGGTTCGAGAGTTGTTCTAGACCTTGTTAAAAATATATATATATATTTATGTCGTGTTCAATTTAAAAATACCCTAAACGTGAATAAAAAATATTTTGAAACTAAGTCTACTTTCTTTAATATCTAATTTATTATACACCCCATTGTCCCATTGTACTCGTACGAGTACAGGTCAAAAAACACTCTTCAAAAAATTTTTTTTAAATTTTTAAAATTTTTTTTTCTTAACTGAACTCTAATAAGCTAGATTTAAACGAAAAACGTGTGAATATTTTATTTAAAAGAAGCTTGGGATCTAATGGGTTAATTCTTATCCATGAATTAATAAATTAAATTAGATCTTTCCTGACTATTTTCCATTTTACAGACGCAAACTACAAATAAATTTTGTTTTGTTTGTTTACCAAACATCAGAGTCCTAAGGCAATCTAATTTGACTACAAAATCATAGCCGCTCAGCTCAGTTGCTCGGCGCAGGTCTCTTCTGATTAATTACGACAGCACAATAAACATAGCAAGCAAAGTTTTATTAATTTAAGACACTTTTTGTTTACAAAGCAACAACAATATTTTTAAACCATTGTAAAATGTTAGAACATTATGACGATACAACATGATAGCACACCTTGTGAATACCCCATATATTTATTGACAACATTTTACACTTCTGCGCTTTTTAACAAAAAACAAAGGGACATAACTAATGTGTGTTTATTTGGTAAATGCAAAACGACGTAATTACGCATTTTTTTCTAACAAAATATGTGTGTTTTTTCTTTGTTTTTCTGACAAGCATATAGCTTTAATTTTATAGTTTTTTGCTTCTCCTGTAAAATTATATTTTTGTTTGTTACGCCTTTTTGCAGTTTAACTAACGATATAAAAAAAAACCGTTAAAATACTTAAAAATCTTTATTTTTATTTTCAGATCAAAATCCTAAATCTATTTACTAAATTTTGGCTTATCACATCAAGTTTGGAAAAAAGGTAAATATGGGCTAAAAACTAAATAATAATTTTTATTATTCTTTTTTTTTTTTTTAATTTTGTGATGATATTAATTGGTCCGTGTTTATGATTTTTTTTGATTTAAACCTTCCAATTACTGAAAAATTTTTAACACCTATTTTAATTAAAGCTGAAATTGTATGTTGGTTGCTATTTTTGTTTAAAGGTTATTGACATCAATCACTAAGATATCTATGAACTAATAAAAAATGAAATGGACATTATGGAATATTTTTCCGTATAATACTAGAAAGTGACCGACCAATGTCTCTATTACGGTTTCCAACTCAACTCATGCCTATGTTCGTATGAGGATATGAGCCACTTGTTTCGCTCTCTGAAACTAGATTGCCACACATGCTGTTCATAAGATTCATTCTTGTTTTATTTTGACATTTTTTTTTGCATACTTTTATTTGGTTTCTGTTTTTTGTTGTTAGTGTGGTTTTATTAAGTAAGTAAAAATTAAAAATATCAATCAGACTTATTACGGTTGCCGTCATTTTTTGTAGTTGATTAAAGAGCACAGGTTGTGTGTTACTTTAATCTAATTTCTACATGGTTCGCTCTCAAATGTTGTATGGCAAAACATGTTATTTCAATCATGTTTGAGGCGCGAAACCTGAATGGGAGAGCGAAACACGAATATTGCTGTCCGAGTGAACATAGGTGCCTATTATGAACTATATTCGATTTTCGACAGCAGTCGAATTAGCTGATCGAACGAATTTTCATTTGGTATTACGGCGCGCATTCTATAAAAATTAACTATTGTGATTTTGTGACAGTAGTGCATTTTCGTTCAGCTGTCACTTAAAAAAAAAATGTTTGTTTACAAATTTAAAAAATAAAATTAAAGTTAAACGTGGCAACGGCGGAATTATGGTTGTTTTCAAATAATTTAGATTCAGTGGTGTTTTATCCCACTTTTTTACATGCTGTACTTTGCTGAAAATCATTTTGTCAAAAAAGGAAAAAAATTACAAATATGTAGTTACATTTTCAATAAGTTTTTTACATTTATTTGCACCGACGAAAGAAAATTTGTTTTAGTTGAAAAATTCGATGCGCAACGAAATATTCGACAGTTTTTTTTTTTTTTTTTTTTTTTTTTTCATTATTTATTTATTGAATCTTCATATATTAAATATGAACTAACAATAATTAATCAAATCTTAACCTAATACGTTATTTTATGTCCTGCCAGTGCCAGACAAAAATTTTCTTCATCACGGGTTCTGTTCACTTATCTAGGTGTTTATCGCTCATCTAATTGGATAAGTGCTGCAGTGTCTCTTCTTCTTAAGCGAGTGTGGCCGCCATGATTTAAGATATTTCGAGCTAGTGGATTTGGGTGTTGTTCAAGCCTTTTTAAATATTTTACCGCATATTTTGTAATCATAGTTTTGACTAATGGAACATTGAGATCCTTGTGAATATTTGAGTTTTTTACATACCAAGGGGCAGCTGTGATTATTCGAAGAATTTTATTTTGGCGCCTTTGAATTTTTTCTATATTAGAGGCCGAGGCAGTGCCCCATAACTGAATACCATAGCACCAGATTGGCTTTAAGATGGAGTTGTAAAGAAGAAGTTTGCAGTCGAGACTAAGGACAGAGTTTCTACCAATAAGCCAATGAATTTGAATGGCTTTTAGTTTCATTTGAGTTAATTTTGCCTCTATATGGCATTTCCACGTTAATCGCCGATCCAGATGTATACCGAGATATTTTACATGCGAATGTTGAGGAATTATTTGATTATTGATTGTAATATGGGGGCAAGATTCCCGGCGCAAGGTGAATGTTATATGCACGCATTTTTGCTCATTGACCATTATCCTCCATTGTCTTAACCATATTTCTAGTTGAAATATATGATGCTGTAAGTAACGAGATGCTTCATAACGGTTTTCGTGAACGCTTAGAAAAGCAGTATCGTCTGCAAATGTTGATGTTTGTGTATAGTTGCTTGTTGGCATGTCCGAAGTATAAATTAAGTATAATAGGGGGCCCAGGATGCTGCCTTGTGGGACTCCAGCGTCAATGGGCTGAGGTGAACTTAAGAAATTTCCTTCTTTAATAATAAATTGACGACCGACTAAGTAGCTTTCTAGCAGCTTGTGTGTGTTTGCTGGTAAATTTTGCTTCAATTTATGTAATAAGCCTTCATGCCAGACTTTATCAAAAGCTTGCGAAACATCGATGAAGAGTGCTGAGCAATATTTTTTTTCTTCAAATGCTTTTCTTATGACATTTACTATTCGATGAGTCTGTTCGATTGTGCTGTGTTTTCTTCGAAATCCGAACTGATGGTTTGGAATACATCTATTTTCACTTAAAATCGGTGTTAATTTTGAAACTAATAATTTCTCAAACAGCTTTGACATATTTGATAATAAGCTAATAGGCCTATAAGACTCAACTTTTGTATGATCTTTACCTGGCTTTGGTATCATGGTAACTAAGGAAACCTTCCATTTTTGAGGATAGTATTCGAGACGTAAAATAGCATTAAAAATAAAAAGAATAATTTTCTTTGCTATGCGAGGTAGCTCTAAAAGCATTTTATTACTGATCTTATCAATACCAGGTGCCTTCTTAGTGTTTAAGTCACAAATAGCCTTTTCGATTTCTCTTATCTCAAATCTGAGGGGGATAGCTGCTCTAGCAGCAACAGGTGGTAACTCTGCCGCAATATTGTGAGATATATTTGGTGTAAATACGTTTTTCAAGTGACTAACAAACAGATTTCCTTTTTCAATATCGTTTCTTGCCCAACTACCATTCAAGTTTCTTAATGGTGGCTTTGATATAACTGGCCTTTTTAAATTTCTAGCTGCACGCCATAATGAGTAGTCAGATTGTGGAGTTGCATCAAGTTCCTTAAGATATTTTTCTAGAGAAGCCGTTTTCTGAGTCTGCAGTAACTTTCTTAGCCTTTTTGTGTACTCTTTTAATAAATTCTTAAGTTGCGGGGATCTGTACAGTTGCCACTCTCTTCGAACTCTCCTTTTTTCAGTCAAGAGCCGCTCGACATCTGAAGAATATATTTTAATGGTTTTTGTTTTTTTTGGGGCAAAATTGGAATGTTGAACAGCTAGTTTCAGAAAACTGTCAAAATTGTCAATAGAGCGATCTACGTACTCCGGTGTACTGAGCGGAATATTTTCTGTGCAATGGGCACTGAGAAATTTTTTATATTTTAACCAATTTATTTGTGTGGCTGACGTCGCTAAGTAACATGACGGAGATACAATTCTATTTGGGTTCGATATAGTACCAATTGTAGGTGTGTGGTCGGATGATAATTCTAGGGAAGCTTCAACATGAATCGTTTCTGTGGGGATGTTTTTAACCACTCCAAAGTCGATAACATCTGGAATTTTTTGCTGATCAGTAGGCCAATATGTTGGTTGTCCGCTCGCGACCACGTTTAAACCCATTTTAGAGATTGTGTTAAACAAAACACGACCTTTTGGTGTTATAAGTCGTGACCCCCAGAAGGTATGTTTAGCGTTATAATCGCCAGCGGCGAGGAAACAGGGTCCTAATGATTTAAAATATTTATAATATTGGCTTTCTGATATGGCAAATCTAGGTGGAGAGTATAAAGAAGAAATTACTAAGTTTCGATTTAGCTCTTCAACACAAATAGTCGTTGCTTGCAGATAATCTTCACAATGATCAAACATTAAGTAGTGTTTGATTCGGGCTTTTATCAAAATGGCAGAGCCTCCACAAGCTCTATCTCGAGGGTCCTTAGTATCATATAGTATATAACCATTGATTTTAAACGTATTTCTTGAGGTCAAGTGAGTTTCAGAAACCAACATGACATCAATTTGTTTATTTTTTAGAAAGTACTCTAATTCATTTTTATGTTGGCGGATGCCGTTTGCGTTCCAAAAACAGATTTTTAAACAGTTCATGGCTTGTTAAGTACAGCTTGCAATAACATCGATTGCATTCTTAGAATTTCCTGCATCATATTACCCATTGTGTTCGTAAAATTATTAACAGTTTGCACTAATGTTTCCATGGTTTTTTCAAGACGACTTAAATTAGAAACTGGAGTTTCTTCATTAATTGGCGAAGCACCTTGCATTGTCACATGGTTTGATTTTAGAATGTTAGCGTAGGAGGTTCTGTTATTACTAGGCTGTGGAGCCTGAATGTCATTAGTGTTTAGCTGATTTGTTACCTGCATTTGAGGGGAATTAGTTTTCGGTCCAACCGACTGCTTGACGATAGTGTATACAGGGCATCCTCTATAATTGGCTGTGTGATTACCGCCACAATTGCTACATTTTTTAACGTTGGGGTCATTTTTAGATTTATCGCAAAGATTTGTACCATGTAATTCTCCACATACTACGCAAACAGGGGGTAAGTAGCAGTATGCCTTAGTATGGCCAAATTCTTGGCAGTTCAGACATTGAACGGGACCACCTCTTTTGTGCGGCTCCTCTATAGTTACTTTTCTGTACAGAATGTATTTTAAGTTATAGATGGGATGCGTTTCATTTTTTTTAAGTTTAACGTCGCCGGGTTCAAACTCCACTCGAAAAAGTGGTTGGGGAATTTTTTCTCTATTTTTAATGTTTAATACATGTTTTACCTTGAAGCCTTTTTCTTCAAGGAATGTTTTTACCTCTTCTGGGTCCACACATGAGTCAATACCCTTAATCACTACCTGAAGACCTTTACTGCTTTTCAGTTGGTATGTATAAAAATTTTTTTTGAGTGCCTCAAAGTTGCTTACAATTTTTCGAAAATCATTCTCATGATTGATTTGTATTTTTGTTTCGTTTATACTACCACGCTTGATAGCAGCTACGTAAAACGAATTTTCACCTATATTCGATATCAAACTCTTTATGAGCTCATTAGAATTTTGCTCCCTCAGATATATCGGGGGAGGCTTGGACGATTTTATGACGTTTTGTGCTTCAGAGGATTCATCCTCCAGAATTGCAAAACGATTTTGAGAATTTATTTTATCAAAAGATGGTACTTTTGAGGCCGAAGCAACTGCTGCAGAGGTAGGGCTGCGTCCCCGTTTAAGCACTGTTATGTACCTGTCCATACCAACTTGTACTGTAGGCTTTTGAGAAGTTTTTACTTGCGTTATTGAGTTGTCCATAGCGGCTGTTTTGGGGTTAACCGTTTCATCACTTGTTAAAGTTATTTTTTGCTCTGTGGCAACGCTTGCAGTTAATAAATTTGTTATTGTATTACGATCGACCGTATTTTTAAACAAAGAGGGTGAGAGGGAACGAGTTCGAGTAATAGGTTTAGCCGTTAAATAATTGCTATCATCGATTCTTTTTTCTGCGTTTGTTTCGTCAACACTCAATGTAACATACGCATTTCTTTCATTATGTTTAATTGTTTTTGCATTATATGCATTCATAAGAGTTTTTTTTATATATTACTGTTTGTTTAATTGTGCTCTTCTTTTTATTTGTTGTTTAAAAAAAACCCCGAGAATAAAAAAAAAAGAATAAAGAAAACAAGAAATGTTTTTGCTTAAAATGTATGTATTTATATGTATGTGTGTACATACATATATTTTTGTTATTTGTAATTTTTAATATTTGTATTATAAATTTTATGTTCACTAATTTAAAAATTATTGTAAAGCGTCCATTCATTCGCTGATCTTATATTATTTAAAAAAAAAAAAAAAAAAAATAATATGATATTATAAATATACAATTGTTTATGTTAAAAAAAAACCTTATGCCGAGTTAAAAGAAAAAAAACACGTCTGCAATTAACGAGCACGCAAGCAAGACTGAATATTCGACAGTGCTGTCAACTCATAGGCCCCTATTACGGTTTACAACTCAACTCAGTTAAGTTGTAATTAGGACAACTGGTTGTGATCAGTTGTACTTTTTGTTATGTTTTTGTTCACCGCAATGTAGCAAAGTTGTAAACCATAATACAAAAGTTAAGAAATTACAACTCACTAATTTTGCAGTTTCAACTCAGTGATAGTGCAAAATTATTGCAAAATAATTTTCCCTCGTACTTTGTTCACATTTCCCTTAGATTTTCTCACTTTATTTTTGCTAGGGAACAGAAAATGTATGTAAGTAGTTCCTCCTATATATCGAATATTAAGGGCAAGATCCGATATATTGGTAAACAAAATGCAAAACAACAAGTCGATTGCCTGCGGATTTGTGAAGCTTTCGAAAGACGTGGTGGCAGAATTTTGGAAAATATTTTACTATATACATAAAATTTAAAAAGTGCAAAAAAAAAACGTTGTAATCCAACTATCCCTCCAATACTTTATATTTTGCTTTATTATTTTAACTTTTCTTTAAAATGTATACGTGTACATTTTGAAAAAAATTTCATTGATTTTTAATTTCTTTAATCTTTCTTCTTTTTTACATTTACTGGAACTGATAGCGTGAAAAATTTTTTCACATAAGATTCACGATTGCTTTTTTTCCTTCGAGGGGAATGAAAATTTCATGGGAACAAAAATTCCACTTGTTATAATACAACTCTGTCATCGTTTCGAACGAGCTACGCAGTACGGTTTAACTTTCGAATCGAAATACGCGGTAGCCCCCAGACATAGTGAATAGAATAAGGCAACATACATACTTCAGTGAGCTGGGTGATTATTCGATATTTCATTTAAAAAGATACTCGTCCTTATTGTGTAAGGCGTTGTCGCTAACGGGTAGTAGTTTTTTTTTGTAATAGATTGAAGTTATAACACACAACATATGTTCGTTAATCTGGGGGGTTACCGCATATTTCGATTCGAAAGAAATAATTTACGAGTTCGAATAATTTGTACTGTGTATTACGATTTTCGTACTACATATTTGTTTCGAATAAACGGAAGTTGTTAATACCTTTTCGAAAACAAAAAATTCTTTTCGAAACGGCAACTCTTTATTACGAAAACTAAAAATCCCTTTCAAATTCCCATTTGTTTATAAATACAACTCTGTCATCGTTTCGAACGAGTTACACAGTACGGTTTAACTTTCGAATCGGAAATTGCTTTCGAAAAATTTTGCTTTTCGAATCGAAATACGCGGTAGCCCCCCTCAAATAGTGGTAACGGTCAAAATTTTTTAATATGCGACAATCTGTGCCGAACTTGTGCTGACTGTGGACAATCAAAATTAACGTTGATTCGCCGATAATTTGCACAATGTGGAGGAGCAATCAAATTGTTTAATATGTACCGATTTGTATCTGCCTCTTGTGCGCCAAACAGTCGCCAATCAGCGCCGATACAAGGGATGGCAAAACGAAATTTTTAAATTACACCAACTGGCTACTAAAATTGTACTTTTTTGTGCTTAATTGTACCAAAATTACATTTGTTTTATCTATTATTTATGTATTAAAACGTTAAATAGTACATTTGTACTGTTAAATGAAAGAAAACAATTCGCTTTAACCAAAACATTGCAGTTGTATCGATGTTGCCATTCCTGGTTTGTAAACAACTATTTACAATACAACAATTACAAAAAAAAAAAAACAAGTGCAGTAAGTTTGAATAAAATTGATTACATTTTTTTTTATTATATATTCATATATTATTTAAAATTGTTAAGAAACATAATGGATTATTCAGACGGAGAATTTTGCGAATTTATAAAGGAAAATTAAGTCTGCCAACAAGCAAATAAACAAAAACATGATTTAATTTGCCCAAATAGCACGATAGTGTGACCGCATTGTACCGATTACACTGTGATAGTTGCAAAATTAGACAAGCCGGGCACATGCAGCGCCTAGGATGCTTCTAGATGGGTCAAATGTATGACCAACCCCACTTTATTTTTCATCTGAATCATTTATTTCTAACATACCTACCCGCTATCTCCATTCTTTAAGGGGGCTCCCATACGAAATGTTCAATGCAGACTAGAAATATATTGAAAAGAAAGGCCCATATATGCCCAGGAGTTGCCCCTAGTGGGATAAAATGTATGACAGACCTCATTTAGTTTTTTGTCTTTAACATTTTCTTGAGACATACTTTCCTCTTATCACCAATTCTTAGGGGGGCTCCCATGCAAATATTCAGCCTTATTTCGGTTCTCGATGTCGAAAACGACTCAGTAGTAGATTAAAGTAAATTAAATTAAAGTTCTTTAATCTACTACAAAATTCGACTTACTGTGTTACCGACAACGAGAACCGTAATAAGGCTGATTGCGTTTTATGAAATTCTTAAATTAATTAAAAATTGCCGACTTTTGTAAACGGATTTTGTATGGGGGGCTCCCATACAAATATTGCGTTTTATGAAATTCTTAAATTAATTAAAAATTGCCGGCTTTTGTAAACGGATTTTAATCATTTATGGCTTGTTTTGTATGCAGCTTCGGTTTTTATATGTCTGCAAAAAATTAGAAGCCATTTTCCATTTTTTTTTTATGAATTTTTAAAAAACAAAAATTTCGAAATTTTGATAATAAAATTATTTTTTTTCCCAAAAAAAAATTATGTTTCTAAAACGACTGCTCATATTAAAAAAAAAAGTTTTACTTTTCTTAACCCTTTCGACCCCAAAGTTGCTCATAAGCAACTTAGATTTTAATCATCGTTTTATTTAAAACAATCGTAATAAAATTATCAAAGCACATATAGAGTTGGTTAAAGAATGAATAAAATATAGAAAAGTTTGTTTTAATTTTTCATAACGTGCAAAACTTCCTTAACGGCCCAAAGTTGCTTATAAGCAACTTCCTATATCTAGTCACCCGAAAACTCAAAAAGTCTGAAATCTTCAAAAATCCTTAATTTATATCTTATAACTAAGGAAATTATAAAAAATAATTTTTCTGACGGTTCGTTCAAGAACGGGCGCGAAACTGAACCGTTTTTGAGTTACGCGAACGGCGGGCACTGGATTCAACGTACCTGAATTATGCTAAAACGCCATGTGCCCAGCTTGTCTAAAAAAAGTGTAAATTTCGAGCATAGTGTTATTGTCGCAATTGAGTTTTGGCCGATATGAACCGAAAAAAATTGTCACAATGTGCAACGATAATCGGATCACCCAAGAATAAATTGTGTAATGTTTTTAAATATGCGCCGATATTGCACGATAAAAATCGTCACAGATTGTGCTATTTGAGCCGATAGTGGGATCTTAGCTTAACAAACAACGACTTACTCGTTAACGACATAGCCCTACACAATAAGGCCGACTACAATAAGAAAGGTGCAATTTTGAATTTTTTTTTTTTTTATCGAAATATGAAATAACGCTACAAGTTTTTAATTTTAAATGATTTTTATAATGGTGAAATTAAATTTTTTAATGAAACTTTTTTCTTCTTTCAGTTAACCTTTGGCCTACAACATTTTAAGGTTTTGTAAAGAAGTAAGTAACAAATTTTAAACATTAAAAAATGTTGTCTAAAAGTTAAAACATTTTTGGCCGTAAATTTGAATTTGTAAATTTAAGCTCGTAATTAAGTTAGAATGGTTTTAACTTCATCTTTTTTATTCCTATAAATATTTTAAAAGTTTTTTGTTGTACATACTTTTTATTCTGGTATTTTACTTAAAATTCTTGATTTATTATTTTGTAACATTTTAACAATGTGCTTTTGAAGTCAAATTTAAATTTATAAAGTTTTTGCTTTTCGGGAATTGTTCTCCAAAAAAATAAAATTAGAATCAATCTACGTGGTAATTGCTCTTGTGTTTGGAATGAAATTGCACAAAATTTAGCTGGTTATTTTATTTTTGTTTTGATCGTTTATTTGATTAACTCTCTCAAATTAAGTTACTAAAAACCCAAGGCGAATTCACACCAGGTGACCTTAGCTACGTAAGCAACAGCTTATAACTACCCTTGTGCCAAAATGGTAAACCGTTTTGGTGGTTCTGGGCAGGGACTGAAACAGTTATTCCTTTTTTTATAAAAGACAGATGATAACAGTTATTTTTTGATTTTTTTAAACAAAAATAAGTTATCCGAGCATGCCAAGAAATCTGAATGAAGTGAAATTAAAATCGAACGAGATTTTAAGTTCAACTATTTATAAAATGTGCTTATTTTATCGTGGTTTTAAGCGTTATTCTTGTAAAAATAACTGATACTTAAAGAATGAAGTAGTAAAAATTTAATAAATTTATGAACTTTTACTAGAGGGTCATTTTAAAATTTTCTCGATTTTTAATCCACTGCATTTAGATATCTAGAACATGCCCGATTTTTTGATTTTTATTTTTTGAAATACATACATATAATAAAATAACTGTTACTTTATGATTTTTATTTTTTGAACAAAAATAACAGTTATTTCTGATTTTTATTTTTTTAAACAAAAATAACAGTTATTTTTGATTTTTATTAAAAAAATAGGCAAAAGTGCACTTTACGGGGCGTACGAAAAAAAAAAAAAAATGGACCCCCTCTGGAATAAAAAAAAGAAAAAAAACCAAAATTAAAATTTAAGGGGGCTGAGGCCCCTGGGACCCCATACATCAAAAAAAGCGGCCCGCCCACTTAGTGGTATGTGTGGGTACTCAAATTAAAGGTAATTGTGTAAAAAATACGAAATTAATAAAATTTAGGTCGAGCGGGACTTCTGGGTCCCTCTGGGGGGTAAAAAAATTGCCCCTCCCACCCTTATAACTATGTGTGGGTACTCGAATGAAAGGTATTTTGCTTACGATTGTAAATATTTTGTTTTTATTTGGCTTTTTTAATGTTGTATAAAAATCGCGGGATTTTTTTATTTTTTGTAACTAAAGCTTTTCTGTATAGCCGGCCTTCGGCCGGGCGCAAGGATTTTCTCCTCTATGGTATAACAAAGACCGGCTTCGCTAACTAAAGCTTTCTGTATAGCCGGCCTTCGGCCGGGCGCAAGGATTTTCTCCTCTATGGCATAACAAAGACCGGCTTCTCTAACTAAAGCTTTTCTGTATAGCCGGCCTTCGGCCGGGCGCAAGGATTTTCTCCTCTATGGTATAACAAAGACCGGCTTCGCTAACTAAAGCTTCTCTGTATAGCCGGCCTTCGGCCGGGCAAAAGGATTTTCTCCTCTATGGTATAACAAAGACCGGCTTCGCTAACTAAAACTTCTCTGCATACCTATAAAAGATACATAGATTAACCTAGAGACGAAAATATTTAACGAATACAAAAACAAAATACATATTGGCAATCGTGAGCAAATTACCTTTAATTTGAGTACCCACACAGATATACATAAGTGTTATGGGGGGAAACTTTTTTTGCCCCAGAGGGCCCTTGAAGTGCCGCCCACCCAAAATTTTATTATTTTCGTTTTTGTTGCACAATTACCTTTAATTTGAGTACCCACACATACCATTCAGTGGGCGGGGCGGTTTTTTGGACCCAGGGGTCCCCACGGGCCTTTTTATATTTTTTTTCGTACGCCCCGTAAAGTGCACTTCAGCCAAAAAATAAGTTATTTTTTTTTAACAACAAACACAGTTACATATTTCTTGATCTTTATTTTTTCGAGCAAAAATTAAAGTTATTTTCACCCCTATCGTGAATAACTAGTGGATTTTTTTTTTTTTTTTTTATCTTGTCTCCGTAATTGTATAAAAGTTATTGGTGTCCAGCCCATACCACAATTGTGGAAATTAATTCACACGCATTCTTACGCTCTTTCATTTAGTCATCGAGAGTACCACAATTCAGTCGTCGATTATCAAGCGACGAGTGCACATGCGGTGGATGCTTACATATTTTGTATATTTTACTTAAGAAAACTTCTCCAGTAAACATTGCATACATAAATAGAGAGTTAATAGAATGATGCAATTTAATGCTTTTGACAATATACAGTGCCTATTATGTTTTAAAACATTTAAAAATAAGAGGCAAGATGTTTTAAGAAGGCAATTTTTAAAAAGGTGTTCTTTTTCTTTCACTTTAAATTCATTTATATTATTATAATTGTTAACAAAATGCCTTTTTAAAATATCTTCCCTCTTATTTTTAAATGATTCGTAACATAAGAGCCAAAATTAAAAATGACTTCCTGTTTTTGATAATAAAAAAAATAGAAGTCAAATATAAGAATTAATTTACCATTTAAAAATAATCACTCTTATTTTGCAAGCAAAAAAAAAAAACGATGGAAAATAACAAACTTAAATATCAAATGTTTTTTTTTAATACATTTGAGAAACTTTTTGTTAATTTTTGACAGTAGGTTAAGCAAGGATATGCCTATTATGACTGGGCCTTAAAATCTACTACATTTGGCACAATAGCACATACATACATAATTGAGAAATGTTTAATTGGTTGTCTTTTAAACAACACTTATGATAATATATTTTTGTGATGAAATTAATTGGTCCGTGTTTATGAATTTAAATTGATTTTAAACATTCCAATTACTGAAAAATTCCTTTAAATATTTTGTATTAATATACAAGTGTTATTTTTTAAAAAGTATGTACATATTATTAATATTTGCTTAATATTTTAATTTTAGATAACATTCAGAACTCAACGAGATGATTTGGAACTATTACGAACATTTTATTAAGTAAGTTAATTTTTAATGTTTTTTGTTTCTAAATATTTTTTTATATTAAAAATTACATTTAAAAACCAAGAATAAAATGATGATATTAATTGGTCCGTGTTTCTGAATTTAAATTGATTTTACTTTCCAATTCCTGATTTTTCTATTTCAAATAACACAATTTATATACAACTTACAAAAAAATATATTTATATGTTTACAAATACATATATTGTTTTTGAATTTTATGTTACATCAAGTTTTTCTTTTTCCTTACAGATTGCTGGTGTTACATTTCACACATAAATAAAGAATGGTCGCATCTTAAAAATGAGTTTACATAAATTATACTACTTAAGCAAAATTGGACAATTGATTGATTTGATCTATTTCAAGAACATAATTATGAAGATATACTAGATGATTGTCGTAAAAATTTAGGTCACTGGTGTAATTAAAATCACGCTATTTCATAATTTTTTGTGCGCAAAACTTCAAAAAGTTAATTACAGAGCAGGCGGCCTGGCCTCTAAGTCAAATAATTTCAACATCTGTATTTAATAATTTTTGTAAATAATTACGGCTTTTTTGTGTTATTGTTTACAACCCTGTGTTAGTACGTGTAATAGAGGCATATAATTAATGTAAACTCATTTTAACCACAAAAAGAACAACAATATAAAATCAAATCAGATATCTGTAGGTAAGTGTTACAACCAAATTACATATGTAAACAGTCATCCCTATTATGAAAGTCGACGGAAGAATTATCTTGTTCTTATTGTCGTTGTTTGTGAAAGATTAAAGTAACACACAACCTGTGTTCTTTAATTTACTGCAAAAAAGC
The DNA here is from genome assembly GCA_963931875.1 of Pollenia griseotomentosa. Lineage (NCBI taxonomy): Eukaryota > Metazoa > Arthropoda > Insecta > Diptera > Polleniidae > Pollenia > Pollenia griseotomentosa. The sequence goes on from OZ007563.1 coordinate 148,342,947, forward strand.
GACTAAACAGTCATCCCTATTATGAAAGTCGACGTAAGAATTATCTTGTTCTTATTGTCGTTGTTTGTGAAAGATTAAAGTAACACACAACCTGTGTTCTTTAATTTACTGCAAAAAAGCGACTAAGTCGATTTCGACAACGACAACCGTTATAAGGCTGACTATTGGCAGTCAATTGGTATTTTCTACGGCGCTTTTAACGACGACGAGTTGAATTGAGTCCGTTTTTGTTGACGACTCAAATGAAAGTTAAACATTTAAGCTAGAAAGTAAGTAAATAAATTTATTAAATACGCTTAAATAAAATTTTTTCGACACAAATTTAATTGATAATTGTTAAAATTTAATGTTTAAAATAGTCCACCAAAAGTTTACCAACACCTGTGATTATGGCCCCTATTATGGTTTACAACTCAACTCAGTTGAGTTGTAATTAAGACAACTGGTTGTGATCAGTTGTAATTTTTGTTATGTTTTTGTTCACCGCAAAATAGCAAAGTTGTAAACCATAATACAAAAATTAAGAAATTACAACTCAACTGAGTTGAGTTGTAAACCGTAATAGGGGCCTTAATTACAAAACTAAATTTAATTATTTTAGTATAAAAAAACAACACAAAACGTCAGAAGCAAAAAATTATTATAGATGGGATTTTTTTGTATAATTTTCGTTAAATCGTCGACATTAACTCAACATTTTTAGATAATACTAAATTAACTTCGAAGTGATGTCAACGTCGACTTGATGTAACAAAAACTTTAAACTTACGTCGACGGGGGACGTGGACAACGACTTATATAATAGGGGTGGTTATAATACATACATAATACATATCGTTGGTATCATGTAGGATGGCCTTAACTCACATAATTGCAACTTTACCGTAACTTTTGATGCTATTGCATTACATTTTTGGGATTTTGTGTATTTGGAATTATTTTTACACTTAACAAGTTTATGAGAGAATATGCAACACAATATTGATATATTGTGTTTATTTGATTATCTCGGTTAAGACTTGTTTACACGTTAATACGATCAATTACGCCATGTCAAAAAACGATGTAGAATGAAAAAAATCTTATCATGTATTAGCAAAATGTTTTCAAAATTTGACAAGCGGTCGGTAAACTTTTATTTTTCTAACCCATTTTAGAAACATGTGTTCTCATCACACCAGAGGTGTATTTTAAAGTAAACATTGGCAGCACTAACAGAATATATTGAAGGTGCTAACATTGTTATACAATTACAAACACAACTTGGGAAATGTTCATGTTTTTGTAAATATTGTAGAACTGTAACCATCAGCTTTTTTCGTTGTAAACTCGGCTTTTTAAAATCTTTGCTTTAATTTGATCTTACTAATACTAATCCGTGTAAACATGAAAAATACTCACAGTAGGCTTTTATTCCATTTTTTTTTTTTAGCACGGAGAGAATTTCCTAATCTTTTGATTCTACAAAGTTGGCGAATTTAAAATACGCCTGCGACTGTTTGGTAATAGATTAAAGAGAACGTGAACTTATTTCCTTTAATCTATAACAAATTAAAAACGCCTGCGACTGTTTGGTAATTGAGTGCCCCGGTAGGATAGCTGGTAATGAGCTAGTCAATCAGCACCGGGTTGGGATTCTCGCCAGGGACTCTGGTTCCTGCAGACAAGCATAGAGCTTCGTGGGATTAGCTTAGGGAATTAAAAAAAAAAAATACATGAGACCAACGATATATGTATTTGTATAATTTTGTTTAAACTGGGTGAATTCCAAAACGTCATATGCAATGGAACCGCAACGCAAACATTTAAATATTGACAATGTCATACGTCCCGAAATGTATAAAAACAAAAGACAAACTCTGTGCAATTATTTTGTTGATGCTTTGTTGACAATTTTGTTTTCAAAGTTAACAAAACGTCAAAAAAAACTTTGTATCGAAACCGCATCACTGCAATGTGTTTTGATGTTTTGGAACTCACCCACTCTTCAACTAATGATGATTTTATTTAATTAAGTCTTCTTTTCCCAACATAATTAAAGTTGATGATATTTCACTAAATTCTGATATACTATATTCTTACAAATTTTTTTATCTACATATCTATATATTTTGATAAATTAATATTTAAAGTAATTTCTATTTTATTTCCTCCAGGCCTGACAACGTGTTAAGGATATGAGATAGCTCTTTCCCAAGGTAAGAAACCTATTTTTTTTTTTTTTTTTTTTTTTTTTCTCTTTAAATTGAGAGAAAAAACGATTTAATTTAAAAAGATTAATATTTACATATGTATTTTCAATTTAGGTATTAGTTTTACTGCCTTTTGATCAATTTCGAACGTAAACAATCGTATAGAATTAAATACATATAAAGAATATACAGAACTGATTGTTTGTCATAGCAAATTTCAATACGACGTTTACGTTTGAATTTTATAAATAGTCAGTTGATGTATTTTATAACATTTTAATGATGAATTTTATTTAATTATGTCTTCTTTTCCCAACATATTTTATGTTGATGATTTTTTAAATTCTGATATATTCTAGGTTTTTTTTTTTTCATTATGTTTATGCTTTGACTGTGAAGTACGTAATAGTATTTTTTTAAATTAATTTGCAGGTATGTACACGACAATAATCACGATCTTAGGAAATTAATGGAGGAGAGACGTTCAGAAAGTATATTTTCGACGCTGAACTATTTTTTGCTATTCTTATTTTATTTTAAGTATAAATATTTTTTTAAATAAATATTGGAAAAAAATCGTTTTTGTGTACAATTAATTCATAGTTTAAATTAATATTCTAAGCCCAGCCGTGCCGTGCCTCTTGTTATAATATTAAACATTAACTGTAGTTCTCCATACGATTCCATGGATAAACCTAAAATGATATTTAGAAATCGAAAAAATTAAAGAAACATGATATTGAAAATTAGAAGTCGTCAACGACTGTCGTTTTTTTTTTTATATATATTACAAAAAACGACACAGCCGTTGACGACAAAGACAACAGTAATAAGGCTGATTGTAAAGTTTTTTCCAGGGTTTTATTAATAATAAAAACTGGGAATTAAGCACGAATAACAAAATCTTTTGAAATTAAAATTTTGTATTCCCAAAAATTGAAATTACTTTTTGGTTTAAAAAATACTAATATATATGCACAACTTTAAACACGAACTAACAGAAAATCTGAAAATATTAAATAATAATCAACCAACGTAATATGTATATGTATTTAAATGCATCGCTGTATTAATATAATTTCTAGTTATACTCAAAAATATTTAACCAGTGGTACATTTTTAATATTACAATGCGCAAAATAATTACTATTTCGCCGTATAAATTTAGTTTATATCGAAATATTAAAATATTTTTAGTCACCATAAATATTAAATATTGTTTTTCTACAATATCAATATTAGGGTATTCATTCGGTTAACCGTTAATCGGTTAACCGAATAACTACTACCCAATTAACTGATCGGTTAATTTAAAATTGGCAATTTTCGATTAACGAGTAGAGTAAACCGGTTAATTTCAGTCGATTAACCGATGTATCATTTTTTTTTAGTTATTTGTAGTATGTATTATAAAATATTTTTTGTGTTTTTTATTTATTTCGTCTCATATATAAAAGGTATATGTTTGGAAAATATTTTTTCCTACAATATATTTCCTTCGAGCAATACATTCCTAAAATACACTACAAACACAGAAACTAGGGGTTCGGAGATACATTTTTTGCAGAATGTTCGGTGCTGAGCTTTGCCAGGTTGAGTCAGATGATGACCTGACAATAGAAGAAACTCACATACATATGTACATATATAACAAAATATGCCGTCTTGTTGATCACCGACTGCCAAAATATGCGACTATTATGCTTTAAACACATTCGAGACAGCAGGCTACCGACTTCATTATGTCAAAACTAGAATACATGTGTGCATATGGAAACGATTATTTTCACGACGACACGGATACATGGCTGCAGGTTGTTGTCTGTGCTTATTTTGTCGTTGTAGTCAAATTAAACTAATTTCTATTTTTGTCCACTACAAAACAGAAAAAGTGCTGCTAATATAAAAAAATATTTAAATAAAGCAAGAAACGTGAAAAGAAATTAAATTTAAGTATTAAGAAGCAATTAGCTTCTTTTCTTTGTTACTTGTCCTGCAAAATAACGAAAACAGAAACGCCTCAGATAAAAGAAAAGTTTAAAATTTATACAATCGTTTTTCTAAGAAAAGCCAACACACTCACAGCCTGCCAGCCAGCAAACTCCCTGTTAAACATAAACCACCTTGTAGCACCATAATTTGAGGCGTACTATATTAATAAAATATGGAGCATATGTATGGTATTAGTTAAGGAAGAACTTGGCAACTTTAGTTTAAAAAAAACTTTTAGTTGCTTAGGAAATCTTATACTTGATCGGCATGGATACCTTTGCAGTAAAATTAAAAATTATAAATAAAAATTAAATTTATTCAACAAATAAGAACATTTAAAAAAAATTTTTTTAAGAAACGCTTTTCTTAAAAAAGAACATTTTTAACCCTTTTACATGTAGAGGGAATAATTTTCCCACCAACTTTTCTTCATTGGTAAGGTAACTGATCATTCGCAGTTGTTTTTTTTTGATTTGGCAACATTAATTGAAAGGAATAAAGTATGTTTTCTTAACATTGTATGTGACAGATTATAAATATTTTTTTTGAGACGGTTCTTCTGTAAATTGAAAACAGGTGTTTTTGCAACTGCGAACGAAATCGGTATATATCTTCGAAATCTCGTGGTGATATATGGTAAGTTCTTCTACGTTTTATAGATTTATATTTAATATCTTAGAAAAGAGACATATCTTTTACTTATCTTCCACATTGCTTTCCTTGTGGGATTTTTCTTGGTGGGAAGAATATTCCCTCTAACCATGTTTGTTTTTTTTTTAATACTATAGGTTGTCTGAAAATGAGCAAGAAAGTACTAAAAGAATATGAAATAGAGTTGGTGCTGAATGAGTTATACGGTTTACCATCAGATCCAGAGCAGTCTGAAGACTCAGGAATCGGACGAGGAAGAAATTGAACAATATATAAAAAGTGGACATGGTATTACTTTACCCGGTGGAGGCAGAGGGAATATATTTACCACCAATCAAAAACTAAAAAAAAAAATTTTTTTTTTTATTTTATATTTTTAGTCATCAATAGTAACCCTAAATCAAAACCAGATTTTATTTATCCTATTCCGATCGCTATGACCGTAAAAGGGTTAAAAAATTTTGCCCGCCCCCCTAGATTTTATCCTGGCTACGCCCATGTATTCGTGTACTACTGTCATCGGGAATATGTATGCCTGCAAAGTTTCATCCATTTGCATCGAGTAAAAGGCGGTCGAAAAATTGTTGCCTCCTCCCCCCCCCCTAGATTTTATCCTGGCTACGCCCATGTATTCGTGTATTGTCATCGGGAATATGTATGCCTGAAAAGTTTCATCAATTTGCATTGAGTATAAGGCGGTTAAATTAACGTTACAAGATTTGATTTTCCGAAGTGAAGCTAAAGAAAAGGTTTTAAAAATTTTGCCCGCCCCCCCCTAAATTTTATCCTGGCTTCGCCCATGTATTCGTGTACTGTCATCGGGAATATGTATGCCTGCAAAGTTTCATCCATTTGCATTGAGTAAAAGGCGGTTAAAAAAGCATTTTACCAAAGAAAAATTTTTTTTTGCCTGTTCCCCCCCCCCCTATATTTAATCCTGGCTACGCCCATGTATTCGTGTATTGTCATCGGAAATATGTATGCCTGCAAAGTTTCATCCATTTGCATTGAGTATAAGGCGGTTAAATTAACGTTACAAGATTTGATTTTCCGAAGTGAATCTAAAGAAAAGGTTTTAAAAATAACTGCTTAATTTTTTTTTGTTTAACAGAAAAGAATCAGCTTGAAACAAGAATATTAACTCGGCTCAACACCAAATTGTTATTTATATAATTTTTTTTTATATCCTTGAAAGAAGTTCTATAGGAAGATGTTTTTCGCGCCAACGCTTCTAGTTCAGGAGTTATAGGTCGTAAAAGTTTCAAAATACTTTATCCATATCTCTTTAGGTATAAAATGAATCTATAAAATATGGGAATCATTAGAAAATTCTTTAAAGTGTGTTCCACATGGCGTTTATGGCACACCGATTAACCAATTAAGAGCCAATTTTATATATTTATACTCCGTGGCTGACTTTTTTTTTACAAAATTGGCTTTATCTTTAAATCGGGCCTGTTCGGAAATGCATCACTGCGCTGCATCAGTGATTTCAAATGCTTAAATATATATCAGTGAAGTAGCTGTGGACCAAAAAATTGTCAAATATTCCACAAAAATAATAGCCACACCATTAAAAAAAAATTTTAATTATTTTTTATCGGCATTAAAAAAGTTTGCTTTTCTGATGCAGCGCAGTGATGCATTTCCGAACAGGCCCATCATGTCGATATAACAATAATTATTTAACCCTAAGATATTTGCTTAATAAAGTTTTTCTGAATTAAGGATTTTCGGCGTTGCAGAACACTTATTATTTATGTACATATTACAATAATTAAATCAGCCCAATCATGAATAAAAATTTCCCGGGAGTTTTTTCCCTTTTCCTACTTTTACAATTGAATTAACATAGGAAAATGAGAGAAGGGAGAAAACTCCCGGGGAATTTTCATTCATAATTGGGATGAATATGTAAGAAGTATGTACATATATCTGTGGCCACAAGGAATAACAACTAAACTCTATTTTGAGAAGTTTTCAGCAGAGCATTTTTAAGTTTGAAATTGGTGCCTGAAATCAGGGAATTAAGATTAAGCTAATATCTGAAAGCTCGATGTTAGCAATTTTATTATATTTTAATCTGCAATTCAATTCATAATGAAAAAGCAGCTAACTTGAGAAATATAAGTAAAACAAATTGTTAAGCTTCTTTTCCTTTTTCGTTTCTAAAAATTTCTAAGTCTTATCTCGACTTTAGCTGTTATACCAAACTTAATTAGTTGACTTCAGCTATTATGCACTTTCATTTTGTTACTTTTGCTGAATAAAAAGTTATTAGTGAGATATAGCAAGTTTTTTTTTATTTTTAAGGATTATAAAATTGTTATATGTATATTTGTACTTCTGTTGCTATGATTAGAATTAATTAAGGAACACAAAAATATACATACGTCAGACCCATATGTTTGTCATATTTAAATCAAAATAAAAAAAAAGAAATTCAGTTAATAAGATTAAAAATTAATGAAAGGTTTTAAAATATAAAATAATCTGTTATACAAATGACAACTTGCAAGATTATCTTAAAATAAAATTTATAATACGAAATGTTTATACTTTTCTGTATGAACTCTTACACTTAACAACCAAATTCGATTTAAGATTTTATTGAACTGCACACAAAATTTTGGAAAATGAACTTAACTTTACTTTAGAAATGCTTCAACTGAAAACCTGTTACGGAAAAACAACTTAAGTGGAGTTAGGCCTTGAACATATTATTCTTCACATTTGGAATAACGACCAAATTCGACTTTGTCTTTTACTGGAAACTCGAAAAAAACTCAATAATGACTAAACTCGAGTTTGGTTGTTATTCCTAATTTGAAGAATTATCAATTTAACATACGGAATAATGACTAAACTCGAGTTAAGCAGACATTTTACGTCTGAATACACGCACGGCACTGTTTGGAATAAAATCCTAATTCTACTTAAGAAACTTTTTTTAAAAAAATATTGAAGCAAATTGCAATAGGCTGTTATTCCAATTTCATACGAGCAAAATTTCGACTTTAGCTGTTTAGTTTTTTAGGTATAAAATACTCATTTTTTGAGCTACGATGATAAAATTTTGTGTGGTAGTGCATTTGAATACAGTGAACACAACAGTAGTAATAACTCTACTTTGTCCTAACTCGACTTTAGCTGTTATTCCTTGTGGCCACAGATATTATTACCAGATATGTATTTTTAATCAAACTTTTAAATAAATTGACTAATTTTCCAAAAATAAAATTTTTTAAAGCTATATAAATTTAAAATTTTATATAATGAAGTTACTAATAATATGGTATATAAAAGATTGAAGTGTTCTTCCCTAAAGATATTGTGTTTTAATAAATATATATATTGACAAAATTTTAAGTTTTGTAGAAAAATCTTAAAAATTTTTAAAATTGGACCTTAACGGGCTAATAAATCGGAATTTGTTTAAAAATCAAGTGAAAGCCATTTCGAAGTATGTAGTTTCTAATAATACCAGTTTTTACCTAAAAAGGTATTGATAAAGGGTACGTTCGTAAATGCAGTTGCAAGGCGAATTTACACAAGGTAAACTCATCTCGTCAGCCGTTCATCAGCTGTATCCACGGCGAATTAAAAAAACGGTGAAACGTCAAAATATTGTTTTGTTTCTGTACTGAAATTTGACAACAAGTGGTAAAATTTCATAAACAAAATACATGGGGCTTTTTGTAGTTGTAGAGTTGCACTTACCTTGTGTAAATTCGCCTTGTGCAGTTGTTGGGTATCACTTGCGCAGAAGTAAAGTTTAATGTTCGTAAAGGCCCAAATACACTTGTCAAATGCTTGTCCAGCCGGCGAATTCAACGTGTACGTGTGCTGGACGTAATATTCGCCGTCATATCTAAATTTTTTGATTTTTCATCAAGCGTTGTCGGTGTCACACATACAAACACATTTTCACTAATACTACCACAATGCTTGATGAGTATTTTGATCAATGTATTTTGGCCTTAAAAGCATCACTTGTAAGAAACTTGGCATCACTCTCATAAGTCAAAAGTTTTTACTCAGTAAGTCCCAATTTCCACAATGCAAGTCTTATTAATAAACTTATCACATTTTCTTCTTTGAATCAGCTTCGGTGTTTCCACGAGTCAAGTCTTATTATTTATCTGTTATTCCATTTGTATGAATGTATATGTGCGTTTTGACATTTCGCTTAAAACATATTTCTTATTAAAATATATTTAAATTCAAATTCGTGTTAATTTTTAATATTTATTAAATATGTATGTATATTTCTTTTGTTTTGTTAAAATAAAACATATTCAAAAAATTTTACACACAAAAAATCACACACGCTACGAAATTAACTTTGTACAACGAAATTAAATATGAAAGATAATTGTCAAAATAGACCTGCTGAAAATTACGAATGAGAAAACAAAGCGCATATGACGAGTACAGCAAGCTGAGTACTCGTTTCTTTTCCCCTCGTCACTCTCGCCTACAAAGTAGCAAGCTGATCAATAAGACTTGCATTGTGGAAATTTAGACTTAGCTGTGTACACATTGTGTGTATTTGTCATATGGAATGTCACTATTCTACACACATTTAATTTCATGTGTATGTCAAAATTTATGTTTTACATATGGTTTGTAATTTACACGTTCACATGTTGGTATGTAAAGTACACTTGACATAACCTATCAAAAAAAAAAAAAAACAATCTTAAAACTGAGTGTATAAAAATTTAATTTTTGCTAAAAAAATTTTATTTTAATATGGAACGAAAGGTTGATCAAATAGTCATCATCTGCTCCGGCCCCACTTCTTTTTGCTTTTGCAATTTCTCGGCTATATTGACCGCGCAAGTATGTTATTTTATTCTGGAAATATATTGCATTACATTTATTACAAACAACAATTGCCCGATGCCTTACCTTTATTGCTTCAGTTAATTTTCTGAAGCAATAACTTTTGACAAAAAAGAAATCGTTTAATCGTCATTTATAAGAAAACTGTTACTTTTTGGTTCAATATTTTCAATTAAATTTGTCATTGAATAAAATTAGCCTTTTGGGTAGCCCAAATTATTATAAATTCTCTTTTCCTTGGGAGACAGAAAGCGAGAATTCTTTGCCAATGATAATTATAATTGCTCGTCAGAGAAATTATAATTATTGGGGTTAAAAAAGAAGAAAGAAAACAAGGGATTAGTTTTCTCTTCTTTGTGTAGGGGATTTAAGCTGTGTGATCTTACCTATGGCTGCTGGTGATTCTCCACTTAAATGAGAAGATGTTCGGGTTTTTCTTTTGTAATCCACGTTAAATTTATTATTAAGTATTCACTTAGCCTGAGAGTTGAATTTAAGTGTCGTTAGTAGAGGGGTTCGTCTGCCCAATTGAAGTGTTAAAAATGAAGTGAAAACAAAAGTCATGTTTTAAACTTATTCAACCTCGGCTTCTTATCCACACCGATGGTTGGATAAGTTTTGATCGCCCAATTTTGGCGAGTACTAAATAGTACACTTAGAGAAATTTACGCTTGACTATAGTTAACTTTAATTAGGCATTTAATTCAATCAAATTAACAATTCAAATTCATAAATCAAATAACTAACTTCATTATAAAATTCACTCAAATTTACAGTTTTTATAAAGTAAACAATTCAATATATATAATTCAGTGAACAATACAAAGGTTAAATAAAATAAGAAAATGCAAAAAATGTAAATGTGTACAATGTAAATTGTACAGTCATCATCAAAAGTAATTTTTGGGAATACATCATCTTTATTGTAAAAAGCATTTTTATTATTAATAATTGCTTATTAAACTTTTAAAATTTCAAAAATTCAAACTTCAACGCTTTTTACTGACCATTTTGGATGAACCCAGATATCTCGGGAACAGCACGGGCAATTTTTTGCACGCATCGCTGATGTTGTTCCAAATAGTGTATTTTTAATTTGTGTTAACTATTTCTTGTATATTTGTTAAAAATATTAAATATTAATACTTCCCCTTTTTAAATTCCTAAATTCGACGCTAACTTTTTGTTCTTATTCTGCAAATCCCATTATTTGGGTTTCCCGGTTTTTAAATTCCCAAAAATCGGCGCTATTTCGTCGACGCTATCTTGGCTCACGTAAAAAAATTAGTATTTACCTAAAATCAAAATTTTTTTTAATTCTAATCCATGAATTAATAAATTTAATTAGATCTTTTCTGGCTATTTTCCATTTTTCAGACGCAAACCAATAATATTTTATTTTGTTTGTTTACTAAACATCAGAATCCTAGGCCGATCCAATCTGACGCCGCAAGTGTTTTGTTGAAAAAAAAGCTAGCCGCAGGTTAAATTCGGATGTTAGCCGGATAAAACTATACCATCAACGGAGACGGCTACAAAATCATAGCCGCTCGGCTTAGTTGCTCGGCGCAGGTCTCTTCTGATTAATTATGACAGCACAATAAACATGGCAAGCAAAGTTCTATTAATTTAAGACACTTTTTGTTAACAAAGCAACAACAATATTTTTAAACCATTGTAAAATGTTAGAACATTATGACAATATAACATGATAGCACACCTATATCTGGGGTATTCACAAGGTGTGCTATCATGTTATATTGTCATAACATTCTAACATTTTACAATGGTTTAAAAATATTGTTGCTTTGTTAACAAAAAGTGTCTTAAATTAATATTACTTTGCTTGCTATGTTTATTGTGCTGTCGTAATTTATCAGGAGAGACCTGCGCTGAGCGGCGGAGCCGAGCCGCATTAGTTTTTTTAGCCGTCGCCGTTGATTGTATACCCTTCAAGAAATGCATAACCAAAACTAAAAAAAAAATTTTTACTAACACACTTGCAACAATTTTACAATTTACTAAAAAACACTTTCTAACAATGCCAATTTTTTAATATATTTTTGTCATACGCTTGATAAAACTTGTGAATTGCTTTAATTTAATATTTACCATTGGTGTTAAAGAAAAAAAATTATATTTGTAACTAGATTGTAACTATGAAGATAAAGTAGCACCGCCAAACAGCGGTAATCAGAATGCTAGTGGTAAAGGAGGACGTACTGATGGTGGCTTCAGAGGATGCGGTGGTGGATTCTCTGGAAACAACAGCGGTCATGTTCGAAGCGGTCGTTTTGAAAGGTGTTGGCTTTGGCCAGGACAATCGCTTAAGATTTGTCCTGATGACTTTTCAAGCATGTATTTGATTTTTTGGTCTCAATCTGTTAGGTTAGGTTAGGTTAAGAAGGGTTATGTGCCCAAGGGCACACTTCCACCCGGAGACCGGTACGGTCCATTGTGAATCCCTTCGATAAAAAAGAAAGAATGTAGAAAAGAGAAAAGTAAAGAAATGAAGTATAGGATGGATGAAATCCAGAAAATTAGTAGGTGATGTGAAAAACAATTTCCCTCTCTACAGTCCCCTCAACAGAAACAACCGCACTATTTCCCTGACAAACCCCAGTAGATCAGCCGGATTACATCCAGCGATGCACCCCAGTTCGTCGTGAAACCGTTCTCCCAGCCACCTCTGTCTGAGACCCTGCATCCTAGGACAATAGCATAGTACATGCTCGACAGTCTCCAGCTCCTCTGATTCATCGCACAATCTGCAGAAGTCCGGTATGGTGTTGTCCCATTTTCCCATAAAGGCCCTAACAGGACAATGACCCGTCAAGAACCCTATAAGCGTTCTAAGACCACCCCTATCCAATCCCAGTAGAACCCTGGTTGCCCCCGCGTCCAATCTGGACCATAGCGCCCTAGACACCCTGCAATCCACTCGGTCCCCCCAGGATCGGTTAACGTCATCACGGAACTTTTCCCTTATCACACCAAAGTAGTAACATAGGGGAGGCTTTACCCCCCTGTCCCTTACCACTAAGTCCAGATTCGAACCCGCTCTCGCCAGTTCGTCCGCCACCTCATTTCCATCAACCATGCAGTGTCCGGGTACCCAACACAGCCTTACATTGAATGCCTCCATGAGTTCTCTAAGAGCATTTCTACACCTAGCGACCAGGCGCGATCGCACCGTACAATTTGTCAATGCCCTAAGCGCAGCCTGACTATCGACGTAAATTGTCACCACAGATCCACCCACGATGTGTTCCAGTATCACCTCCGTCGCCCTCCAGATCGCTAGGATCTCAGCCTGGAAGACACTGCACTCATCGGGGAGTCTGAATGACCTTTTCACATCGGTGTCCGCAATATACACACCGGCACCAGTGCCGGTTTTCATCTTGAATCCATCCGTAAATACTGCCCACCCCTCAAACAGTCCGTTGGACCCACTCCAATTTCCCTATCCGGGAAGTCCACCGGTGGTGTTGCACCAAAGTCCAGGGTCATAGTTTTATGATCCGAAATACCCTCGAGAGTATTACCCTGACCAAGTAGACCCATCTCGTACAAAATTCTCGTGTGATCATCCCGCCTAGGCCTAACTAAAGAAGACTCGTAAAGTCTAAGTAAGTTCCTAGCAGCCACACTCCTCACATAATGTTCAATAGGGGACAGATATAGTAGGATGTCCAGCGCTGCCTGCGGAGTGCTTCTCCTAACGCCTGTAATGCCAAGAGATGCACTTCTTTGAACCTTGCTGAGCATCTTCCTATAGCTATCCACTCCCAACGCACCCCACCAGACAGTGCATCCATAGGTAAGTATAGGCCTAACAACCGATGTGTAAATCCAGTTTACCATATCCGGCCTCAGACCCCAGTTCTTACCAATGGAGTTCCTGCATGTGTAGTATGCATTGAGTCCCCTTCTCATCCTCTCCTGAGTATTTCTCTTCCAAGACAGTTTGCAGTCCAGAAAGTTACCCAAATACTTTGCTCCGCCCGATAGAGGTAACTCGACGCCATCTAGCACTGGCCCCCTAAATCCCTCTATCCTATACCTTCTGGTAAATAACACCAGCTCAGTCTTCACAGGGTTAACACCCAGTCCTCTATCCTTTGCCCATGCCGAGAGTTCGCCCAGCATCACCTGCATAATTTCCCTGATCGTGGACAGAAACTTTCCCCTGACCAGCAGAACTATGTCGTCCGCATAGGCAACAATCTTCCTGCCCATAGAATCAAATGATCTAAGAATCCCGTTGACCGCAAGCAACCACAGTAGGGGTGATAGAACCCCCCCTTGTAGTGTCCCCCTGGTAACCCTCCTCCTTATCACATGATCCCCCAGGCTCGAGTTTATAATCCTACTGCCAAGCATGCAGACTATCCACTCTACCAGAAAGTCCTCAACTCCCAACTCCAACAACGAATCTCTAATCGCCTCAATCCTAATGTTATTAAAGGCTCCTTCTATATCCAGAAACGCGGCCAGAGTATATTCCTTATGCCTCAGACCGTGCTCAATATAACCCACCACCTCATGTAACGCGCTCTCGACAGATTTACCCTTCAGGTAAGCATGTTGAGCGTTGCTTATAAGGCGTGTCTCAATATTACTCCTGAGATAATCTCAATCTGTTAACAAAATCTACAATAAATTAAGTGGTCACACGTACCTTTACCTCCATTTCCAGACCCACGCAAGAAGTGAAACGTTACCAAGCAGCCACAGAAATAGCGATACGTGGTACTTACTTTTCTGAAGCCTAATTTCCTGACTATTAATTGGATTATAATTTTTTCAATAAAATAATTTTTATTTAAAATGAAAAATAAAATAATATATTTTTTATAAAGGTTAGTACTAACCAATTTTTACGTTATGAATAACTAGTTAGTGCTAACTAATATTTACGTTATGCCTAACTAGTTAGCGTTAACCATTATTTAGGTTATCATTGACTAATAAAAAGCAGCAGAGTAAGCAGTACAGATAGATGTTCCGTAGTCGAGTGGAATTAATTAGTTAGAGAGAGAGGCATAATCACATGTACACAAGAGTTTCGGTTATTTTTTTCATGTTGCTCTTAATAAACTAATAGAAACTTTAACCAATATATCGGTCAACACTTCCGGTCATATAACTAGTAAAATTACCGGTAGTCTTCTGGTAGGGTTCATAAACCATGTAGAATCGCCAACATGATCGTGTACAACCGGCCGCGATTTCTGCTTAATGTTTTTATTTTTTCCTTTTTTCATAAATTTTCACAATTTCACCATCGAAATGATTCCAATAATCTTCTGATAACTTTATAAAAACATTTTTGATGATTAAGATGACAGATTATTAAGAAAAAAACAACAACAAAATTTTTTTTCTTTGAAGTATTAAAAATGGATAAAAACACTTTTTTAAAGTTATCAGAAGATTATTTGAATCCTCTTAATGATGAAATTGTGAAAATTTATGAATTATTTAAGGAAAAAAATAAACATTAAGCAGAAATCTTGGCCGGTTGTACACGATCATGTTGGGGTTTTTACATTTGAGGTATGTTCAGTGGATTCTATGTGATTTATGAAGTGATTTAGTTGTAATCATGTCAATTTGAAGTGATTAACAAATCATGTCAATTTGAAGTGATTAACAAATCACTTCGATATTGAAGTGATTAGAGCTTAATCACGTTCAAACTGCTTCAACGCGTTTAAGAAGCCAAATGTGAACATACTTTAACACTGTGTGTAACTTTTTAAGTAATGGAAAAAAACCCATATACGGACAACTCTACGTGATAAAAAAACCAAAAAAAAAGACCCGTGTCTCCCAGATTTGCCCAAAGTCATGCATGTAAAAAAAGATCTCAGTAAACAACTTTTTAGAACATACCCAGCGGGAAAATGAGGAATTGATTACATAAATAACTTAAAAAATAATGTATTATTTTCGAAATAATGCATACATTGGAATCGAGAAGGTTATTTTATCAGAAAAAATAAATTGGCATTGATTACCGCTTATATTCCCACATTTGCAGAACAAGGAATGTATTGTTTCTGTTCGTGACTGTTGTTTGTGTTTTTATATATTTTCTTAATAAAACTTCGTTATTTTTTGCTGCCTTTATGTCGTTTACAAATTTTATCATAAAGGATGCATTATTTAATTCGTTTGCAGGATGCATTAAAATAATTTATTACAACCCTAGGACATGTTCCGTGTTAGGAATAATGAATTCTGGAATTAAATATTATGAAAGATATGTATTACATTCTCGATTCCTATTGATTACATTTTCTGGCTGGGTATAAACTTCCTAGGAATGATTATTAGCACCGTTTAGGTAGCTTCAGGGGGAAAAAGGTACAAAAAATCGAATTCACTTTTACGGCTACCTAAACGGTGCGAAGAATCATTCCTAGAAAGTTCATATGTTCTAAACAGTTGTTTACTAAGATCTTAGGCACATTTATGTAGTTGATTGTTTCCTTGAATTTTTAACGGTTTGCTACATACCTATGGACCTGAACAGGGGAAAAAAGGTAAAAATGATTTTTTTTAATTTTTTTGCGATTTCGACCTTGTAGATGAAGTTTTTTTGATTATATGTGTTCACAATTTTTGTTCTTTATTGCAAGAGCTACAACTTTGTCTCCAAACGGTTTGCAAAATATGAGCCTGAGAAAATGATCACTTTTTTGCAAAAACGACACCGAGGTCCCAAATCTTTGGAGGCCCTTAAAAAAAGTGCATGACTTTGGGCAAAACTGGGAGACTTTTTTTGTTTTCCGTAAATGGTTATTTTTTTTCGTGTTGCAATGTGTAATGCTATTTTGACAGTGTCAACTAAAAATTAATCTTAACAAATTAAAAAAAAACGAACAAAAGTTATTTACCCATATCGTGATGACGAATTTCAAATAAGCCTGCGACTGTTTGGTAATAAAGTAATTTTGACTTAGCTGCACAATCTTTGCACGATTTTATGTGCAGATAAATCAAAAATGCTGTTATCTTAAATGTATTTACCTGCCTTAATGTACAGGTACACAATTGTGTGCATAAAAGTGCAGCTAAAGTAGTGTTTAAAAAATAATAAAAATCGTTTTTTATATTAACAAATAAACTGCTAAGCATGATGCAGTTAATTATTACAAAACTATGCGTTTAAACCTACGGATAGCACTATGGAATGCTAATGGCATTACCAATCATACAAGGGAAATATAAATTTTCCTTAGAACTAATTATCTCGATCTACTTTTGGTCTCAGAAACGCACTTAACAAGCAGAAGTTTTTTTTAAATTAATGGTTATGATTTCATATACACCAATCATCCCGATGACAAAGCCCATGCTGGTTCTGGAATCTTAATAAAGTCAACAATAAAATATGAAACTCTTACTGGTTTTCAGCAAAATTTTCTTCAGGCAACATGTATCAAACTTAAAAGTAATGATGGCGACCTAGTTGTGTCCTCGATTTATTTTCCTCCTCGGCATACTGTTTGTTGTTCTGATTATGAAGGTTTCTTTCATACACTTGGTGTTCGATTTATTGTTGGGGGTGACTTTAATGCCAAACACCCTTGGTGGGGATCCAGATTAATAAATCCTAAAGGTAGGGAACTCTACAAATGTTTAATAAACCAAAGTCTTTCAGTGTTATCAACTGGTTCCCCAACGCACTGGCCTAGCGATCCACATAAAAATCCAGATCTACTAGACTTTATTGTTTACAAAGGAATTCCTAATCACAAATTGGAAATAAGAAGTAACAATGAACTAAGTTCAGATCACACCCCTGTTCTCGTAAATCTCAACGTTTCAGTTCATTTAAATGCTCCTAAAGACCGTTTTACACTATCCCACAAAGTCTTTAGTAATTTACGAAAATGCAACCCTGTCATGATAATTTGTTATTGTTTTTTAAAAATGTTCAAAGAATAAAAGTAGCAGGGAAGCATTTTTGAAAAATACGTAAGACTTTGTGGGATAGTGTGTAACGGCCTTAAGTATCACGTTCTATCATCAAATACAAATATACAACAATTTCAACAATTTTTGGATGAGAAATTAGATCTGGGGGGTTATTATGTAATACGATTCGAAAGAAAAGATTTACGAATTCGTACAAATTGTATTATGTAGTACGTTTTTCGAAAATTTATTTTCGAACGTTCGGAAATATTTTCTTTTTGTGGGATTTTTTTTACCCCTTTTCGTAAATTATAAATTACCCTTTTACAATTGCAACTATATAATACGAAAGCAAATGTCAGTTCATTTAAATTTTACGTAAATTATTCGAAAGGTGCTGTGCTTGCGAAAACAATAAAAAATTTAAAAATGTAAGTAATTAAATAAAACTTTTCACAAAAAGTGTAAAATATAATTTAAAACATACGATTTCCTCTATATTCAGAACTGTGAGTGACTTGAAATCACAATTTATACTGTGTTTGTTGTCACAACTCCTTGTTTTTAGTCTGAAAATTTTTATACATAGTAATTTTTTTAAATTTGGGTTGTGTTTAGGGAAAGCTTAAACAAAGCAATGTTTACAAAACCAAGACAGAATATGGTGATGGTTGATTTTATAATTGCACATGCATATTGAGCAAAGGGGCACCTCAATGTTGCAAATGCTAAAAGCAAGTCGAAGGATTTGTGGCAAAGACTATCAAAGGATTAAGATGCGGTTGGTCCACCGTATCGTGAATTGAAAAAGTGGAAAAAAGTGAGTTTTCATTTAATCGATTTTGTATTAACTATTTTTACAAATGTGCTATGTTACTAGGTATGAGAAGAGTTAAATGTCTGTTTTCGGTTGAAGTATAAATGCTCATCGTTACTTGGCCAATTACTCCAGGTATTCCACATTTATTAAAAAAAACCATATTTTCGCCTCCATCTTTTTTTCTTCAGTCATTTCAAAGATAATATGCTTCGGACAAATATTTTGTTCGATTATTTCGCATACCTCAGATAAGCATATGGAATTGATGAGTGTGAAAGTCCTACAAGACGATCTTGGTCAATCTGATGTTGGTATCCACCTTGTACCAAACATTTTAATGTTGAAGCTAATTTCATCAAAGGTGCAATGACTGTCGATCTTTCAGGTGTCTTTAAATCACCCTACATATGTATATACAATTGTTTACATACATAAATGAATTTTTATTAAGCCGAAAGTTCTTCACGAAACTAAAAATAGTATTTTTATAATTAAATTTGATAATTAAAAATCTTTCTTACGTACTATTATCAAGGCTCATAATGTCGGATGTATCTCGTATTATTTTCCGTTCAACTCTTTCTGCAATTGCATCACTTTCTTTATCGCTATCTTCGAACCACAATGGAACAGAATTTATGTTCTTAGACCGTTATATTTTTATAAATAATTGCACTACGTGACAAAATTTCAACAAAGTCGTGACCAAATGAATCTGACACCTAATCTTTATGTAAAATTTTCCGCTGAATCCGAATATGAAGTCAGCAATCCATGGTTATTTTAGAAATTTTATAACCTTTCACTAGAAAGAAAGAATTATGTACATAATCCGTTTAAAATTTTTGAAGATATTTGCATTTCAGTCACAGCATCTTTTTTAAAAACACAAATAATGGTTATTTTGGAATATCTCAAAAACTGTTCTACTTTTGACAATTCTGACTTCATATTCGGATTCAGCGGAAAATTTTACATAAAGATTAGGTGTAAAATTCATTTGGTCAAAAAATTGTCACGTAGTGTTATTTGTTATTTTATTTTGTGTTGAAGTTTTCACTTATATTTACATTTTGCGGAAAATTTAACGTTTTTTTATTAACGCTTGTTTTTCAAAAAATTTCTGTCAATATTGACAGGTACTGTCAAATTTATCGGCTATAAATTTGGCAGCACTTTGTTTTTCCCTTTTTTTAACAAATACAAATCTGTGGGGCTTTCGAACGGATTAGAAAATACCATTTCATTTTCGATACGGAAATTTTTTTCGAAAGTATTTTCGTTTCGAATCGAATTACATAATAACCCCCCTGAACATAAGAATTAAATCTGAAATCGAACTAGATGAAGCTGTTGAAAATTTTACAAATCAGATACATGCTGCAGCGAATATCGCAACGCCAATTCCAAAACCAGCACATCAGAAAGGTATCTCTAATCTTGATATTTCATTTGAAATTCGACAACTTTTAAGAGAAAAGAGAAGATTGCGAAAAAGGTATCAATTAAGTAGAAACCCTTTTGATAAAGCAATGTTTAACAAAGCTTGTAAAGACCTTAAATCTCTACTAAATAACCATAAAAACTTCAAAACTTCTGAATTTCTCGAAACAATAAACAACTCAAGATATGATGAGCACCTGCTATGGAAAGCAACTAAATTTCTCAAAAGTCCAACCAAAGCAAATATTTTATTAAAAAAATCAGATGGTTCCTGGAGTAGATTTGACAAAGATACTTCTGAGACATTTGCTACTCACCTAACAAATACCTTTACGCCATTTTCATTTAATACAGCCACTCAACAAGAGGAAGTAAGAGATTTTTTGGACTGTCCATTACAAATGGACCTTCCAATAAAATTCATCACGCCAAATGAAGTTAAATTAGAAATCAGCATGTTGAATAAGAAAAAAAGTCCAGGATATAATCTAATTGACGGACACGTAGTCAGCAAGCTACCCCATAAATGTGTTGTTTTCCTAACATTAATATTTAATTCAATTATAAGGCTTAACCATTTCCCATCACAATGGAAATGCGCGGAGATTATAATGATACAAAAGCCAAACAAACCAGGAAATTCAGTATCCTCGTTCAGACCTATAAGTCTACTTGTAATTTTCTCAAAGATATTTGAAAAAATCTTTTTGCGAAGATTATCTCCGGTCTTGGAAAATCGAAACATCATGCCCGAACACCAATTTGGTTTTAGAAACAAACATGGCACTCCCGAACAAATTCATAGAATAGTAAATATTATAACTGATGCGTTAGAGAAGAAGAGATACTGTTCTGCCGTGTTTTTAGATATTCAGCAGGCTTTTGACAGAGTTTGGCATATGGGGTTACTCTATAAAATCAAAAAATTTTTGCCGGCGCCATTTTATCTCTTTTTCAAAAGCTATTTATCTAAAAGATATTTTTATGTCAAGATCAATGAAGAAACATCAGAACTACATGAAATTCATGCTGGAATACCACAAGGTAGTGTGTTAAGCCCAATTTTATGCACTATATATACTGCAGATATGCCTGTAGTAGATAATGTCATGGTGGCTACGTACGCTGATGATACTGCAGTTATTGCTACTAGTGAATTTCCTGATGAAGCATCATTATTTGTTCAAAATGAAATCAACGAACTAGATCAATGGCTGAGAAAATGGAATGTTAAAGTTAACTGTGAAAAATCGCAGCACATTACTTTTACACTCAGAAGAAACCATTGTCCTTCAATTGATTTAAACGGTTCTACAATTCCAAGGAGCGAAACGGTGAAATATCTGGGAATGACACTTGATAGACGTCTTACTTGGAAAACACACATCAAAAACAAACGAGAACAACTCAAAATCAAAACAAAAAAATTTTATTGGCTTATAGGTTCTAAATCTCAACTTAATTTAGAAAACAAACTCAGAATATATAAGGTGATCCTGAAACCCGTGTGGTCGTATGGTATCCAATTATGGGGTACTGCTTCTAATTCAAATATCGATATACTTGAAAGATACCAATCAAAAACACTGAGGCAAATAACGAATGCGCCATGGTTTATTACGAACAAAGCGATCAGAAACGACCTTTCTATGTCTACAGTCAGAGACGAAATTAGAGCCGCCAGTGAGAGGTACTTGCAGAGGCTTAGTGATCATATCAACCCATTAGCTATATCATTACTGGATAGCACCACCGAAACAAGAAGATTAAAACGCAATCATGTCTTGGATCTCCCATTTCGGAAATAACGCCAATACATATTTAAATATTTGCTAATGTACATAATGTATTATATATAGCTTTTTTTCTCTTCTCTTTTACTTCTTTTTATATTTATTTCGATTAACTTGTATATATACACTTAAACAAAATTATTTTTTTTTTGTTATGTATCTCATTGGAGTTGCATAACCTCTGTGATGTATTCTACTTTTAACACATTTGCTTATTATCCTTGGATAGATTGTAAATAAAGATCCTATTTAAATTTAAAAAAAAAAAAATATTAAAATATTTTAAAGCTGTCCAAAAATATGATAAATATGCAGGTATACAAAATGCACGTAAACAAGGATTTTGAAGAAGATTTATTGAAAATATTTATTTGGGACAGTTAAGTCGAAAGTTCAGCTAACTTTATTTTTTGTATGAAAACAATTTAAAAATACCAAAAATTTGGGCATTTATTTGAAATGTACAGGTATAGAAAGTGCCCTTAAAAAAGAAATTTGTATGGGATTTTAAAGAATAATGACAAAAATTAATCACCTTTATTCTATTTAGCAACCCAAATTTAAAAAAAAATTGCTATGTACAAAATTTTTCAGACTAAAAACAAACAAAAAAGAGTTGTGACAACAAACACAAGGTATAAATTGTGATTTCAAGTCACTCACAGTTTTGAATATAGAGGATATCTTATGGCCTGGAACAGAATAAAGTAGTTGTAGCTGAAGCTGAAGCTGAAAAATATTCTGGAGTCAAAAGAAAAAAACAAGCTTGGTGTCAAATTGCTCGTAGTTATCCTACACATAAAAAATCAAGCAAACAATTTGTTGATTTTGCACCTATTACCAAAATGATTATTTAGGTTACTAAAAATTGTGATTTTTTTCAATAAATGATACAATTTTTAATTTTAATTAAAAAAATGTCCAACAAACTTTGCCGTTTCAAAGTATAGCTCAGGTTTTGACAATTCCCAACAACAATTCTACAAGTTAAAATTATGTTTTTTACTTTAAACGAAAAAATCAATTAAGATTATTTGTTATCTAAATGATATTTTAATTGATATTTTTTTTCAAAACAACTAAAATGTTAATTAAATCAAAATTATATTTTCAATTTTCTTTCAACAAAAAAAAAAAAAAAAATTATTTATACAATTATCACATTAATTTAATTGAAATACTTTTTAAACAATTTTATTAATGGATAAAATGATAATTTTATTACAATAACTAACATAAATCGAGGAATAATGCACGGAATAATATTAGATTTTGCACAAATTCGTTTTATACGACTGGAAATTATTAAATTTCGTGAAGATTGGTCCATAATTTACCATAGACCCCATATAAAGCCTACTCTTGGAAATTAATTAAATGCGCCTAAAACTGTAGCAGATATACGTGCCTATTATGAACTTTATTCGATTTTCGAAAGCAGTCGAATTAGCTGATCGCACGAATTTTCATTTGGTATTATGGCGCGCATTCGATAAAAATTTACTATTGTGATTTTGTTAATTCACAGTAGTCCATTTTCTATCAGTACGAGAGCGTTGTACCGAGCTCTTTTGATTGATCTGCGTACTGTATCCGCGGAAACACTTTTGTCCACGGACTCTTTCAACTCGGCAGCAATCTTTGGTGCACTTTTAAAGGGGTCATTCCTAATTAAAGACACTATTTTTCTTTCTTCTCGATACTACGCTTGCGAGGACGCCCAGAATTGCTTTTATTTTCAAAGCGTTTTTCTTTTTGAAAGCGATTTATTACCTTTTGTATTATTGACTTACTTCTATTAGTTATTTGAGCAATTTTAGAATATGATTTTCCCAATCTTTGATTATTAATACTAATATTGCGCTTATCAAAGGATAGCTCCTGGCGAGTCATTTTATTTAACACTTTTTTCCATAAAAAACCAATTATTGCTACTGATATCAACAAGAAATAACTGAATACATTCTAAATGTACCCTTACTAATGTAGAAAGAAAAAACATTTAAAATAATTGAGATGCCAATACTTAAACATAGATCTCTTTAGAGGGTACCAAGACTTTTGCTGTGCAAAATTATGAAGTTGCCAGAAACTTAAGGATATTTTATGGTTGTTTCTTAGAATAAGAGTGCATAATTTTGCTGGACTGTAGTATACAAATAATTTTACAAAATTGGAATAAATAAGACAAACTTTCTTACGTGTTTTTAAAAAAATTTTAAAAATTGTTTTATGCTTCACACTGTAAATGCAATTTTTTGTTCCTTGTTTGCCGATGAGCTAGAAGTCTTAATAAGTTCCGGGGTTATGTACAAAATTAATCAAGGAATTGAAAGAATTTGTCGTGTGCTGAAAAGCTTGCAAACGACTTTCAACAAATAACATATTTGTCAACATACGTAGAAAATTTGTTGAAAAGCAAAAAATATTGTCGGCCATGTTCTGACAATCGCACGATTTGAAATCGCAAAATGCTAGATTTTTTATGGTGTTCTGAAACTCTTGCATTTTGCTTGTGATCTGCTATAGTTTCTTAAAAATATTCAAGTTCTCGTGAGCATAAGTTTGCAATTTAAAGTCGCCAAACTTCTTGCGATTGCGATTTATAGAACATCATTAATGCCATTTCAAGTCAGAATCGCAAATGTTAAGCGTTTCGCGATTGTCAGAATATGCCCGTGTGTCTAGACGATATGCTATAATTTTAAACAAACGTTTGCTGAAATCGTTAACAAATGCCTGTCATATGTTGGTAGGTAAGCATACGTTTGTTCAAAAAATTTGGTGTCTACACGATATGTTGTTATGGATCTCCGATTTAAGTAGGATGTGCTGCTTCACCACTAGCTCAATTTTTCTCTCGGGATGGATTCTTAACCCGCACATTCAAACATTAGATCACAACAGTAAAACAAAACTAAACAACAAAAAAAAAAAACTAAACAACATAATCATCACTAAAAACCACCAAAATCAAATAGACACGACCTACATGGGATATATGTTTCATCCCTGTCAGCGTTTCCCTTATCCCAACCATGTCTTCTAATTGCGATACGATGACCCCTAACGCTTGAATACACTTTAGACCAAGAATGATAGAATAAAAGATTACGGTGGCAAGCCTGCAATTTAAAATAATTTGAAGTTTCCTGAAAATATATTTTAGTTAAGGCTCAGTTAGTCTTTACTTTCTGTTTCTGTTCTGATCCGTGCCGTTCTATTACGAAATTGTAATAGTTACTTTTTCTGTAGCAACTTATCAGCCATTTATGACAAATTTATCAGTTTCGAACCGTCCATTGTTTAATTTCAATAACTTTAATGCACATAAATTTAAAGAAATTAAATTTTATGATGTCTTAAAATCAAAAAATAGTTTATTTCAATATAAATATGTATGTATTTTTATTTGGGGGATTCACAAGGTGTCATAAAGTCATAAGTCCTAAAATAATAACATGAAAAAATACGACTGTTGTGAACAACCCCTCATAAATTAGTGTGATATTTTGAATTTAAATCAGCGGATTTAGAACAAATATAAAAAATAAATATTTACCTAACATCAAAAAATGTTTTAATTCTAATCCATGAATTAATAAATTAAATTAGATCTTATCTGACTATTTTCCATTTTTTAGAAGCAAATTACAAATAAATTTTATTTTGTTTGTTTACCAAACATCAGAGTCCTAGGCCGATATAATTTGACGCCGCAAGTGTTTTGTTGCAAAAATTGCTAGCCGCAGGTTAAATTCGAATATTAGCCGGATAAAACTATACTATCAACGGCGACGGCTACAAAAACTAATGCGGCTCGGCTCAGCCGCACAGCGCAGGTCTCTTCTGAATTATTACGACAGCACAATAAACATAGCAAGCAAAGTTCTATTAATTTAAGACACTTTTTGTTAACAAAGCAACAACAATATTTTTAAACCATTGTAAAATGTTAGAACATTATGACAATATAACATGATAGCACACCTTGTGAATACCCCAATTATTTATTTTGCTGTCACTTACAATTATTTTACAAGTTTTTGATTTTAACAAACTGAACCGCAACAGAACAGAAAAACTAATCAATTTCACAGGTTTTTTGATAACAAAAACAAATCAGTTGATTCGTAACAGAACAGAAAGTAAAGACGAACTGAGCCTTTATTGTGCTTAAATTACGGATTTTAGCTAACATTTTATACAAAACAATATTAAAATATAAAAAAAACGTTACAGAAGTGTGTTACAACAACTTTAGCCAAAGAAAAGATATAACAATAAAACATAAACATGAAGTGTGTAGTAGTCAAATGCAAGAAAATTAGCAGTAAGAAAATTAAGTGGAAAGTTGTACTAAAAAATTAAATTTTGTTTGTTTTTAATAGAGTTAATACAGAAATTTCTCAAAATTTTTGTATTAGAAAGAGGAAATTTAACAAAATAACAACTTAATATATAAAACAAAAAAACAATATTTTACTACGAAATCATTTTAAGAACAAAATAATGTCACACTGCAATGTTACAACAACTATTTTTAGTTTGACAACTTTAAATTCGTAGCCAATAGGAAAGCAGTTTGCGTGACGTCATATGTGCGACATGCGCAGAAGATTTCAATTTTGTTATCGGGATGGCGTAATCTTAAATTCTATCATTCTTGCTTCAGACTACTTCACAACCATTACACCGGAAATCCTGTCAAAAAAATTACTCACACATATTTAAAATTATTTTTTTAAAACATTAATTTATAATTTACTAGCTGGCCGTCCCGGCTTCGCTCGGTAGCTGATTACTAATGATCGATGGAGCCGTTTTCTGATTTTAGGAAAATCGAAAAAAGTGGGCGGGAAAATATTTTCTTTCCCTAAAAACCTAAGTTGGACCATGGCGAACATTTTAAAGAAAAAATCGTCCAAATCGGTCAAATAAATAGAAAAAGTGGGCGTAAAAGTAGGCGTGGTAAATTTTTCTTTCGATGAAAATTTAAAATGGATTAACACGAACATTTGAAAAAAAAATAAGTGAAATCGATGGAGCCGTTTTCTGATTTTAGGTAAATCGAAAAAAGTGGGCGGGGCAAAATTTTCTTTTCGTACAAACCTAAGTTGGACCATGGCGATAATTTTAAAGAAAAAATCGTCCAAAACTGTCAAGCCGTTCTCAAGTTATGCGCTTAATAGAAAAAGTGGGCGTTAAAGTAGGCGTGGTAAATTTTTCTTTCGATGAAAACTTTAAATGGATTAATACGACCATTTGAAAGAAAAATTTGTCAAATCGATGGAGCCTTTTCTGATTTTAGGTAATTCGAAAAAAGTGGGCGTAAAAATGGGCGGGGCAAAATTTTCTTTACGTATAAACCTAAGTCCAAATCGGTCAAGCCGTTCTCAAGTTATGCGATCAGCAACAGACATTTCATTTTTATTATATAGATTTTGATAATTTCTTAACCCAAGCACTTAACAAAAAATAAATAACTAAAATATAAAAATTCTATTTACTAAAAGATTATTGTTCTAATATAATAATTAATTCGAGATATACATTCACAATTTCTTGAATTGTGAAGATATCCGTTATATACATATATGTAAAAAATTTTCTTTTTTTTATATAGTTTTTCCCTTTTTTTATATAACAATCAAAAAATTTCCCCATTAAGTAAACTCAAAAGATCAATTATTAAACGAATGGTACATATACCCCAAGTCTTGAACTCTCAATGAAATATGGCAAAAGCGGTAAAAGCTACCCCTCCCAATGCATGCAGACACTTTAACATCTGAAAGAAGTAAATTATGTGGCAAAACAACGTTTGCCGGGCCAGCTAGTACATATGTATATAAAATCTTGTCTTTTTCCTTAAAAAAAAAAATACAAAACACGATTTAACAAGTAAGAAAAAAAATTACGAAATTATTCACGTACCCAGAAGGTTAAAATTAACCACTTCTGGTACTTTAGTTTTCAAAATTTTAACTCTATTATTGTACCTATCGCTTTTCTCTAACTAGAAAAAATTCAAATACGGTTCAAACGCTCTCTTTTGTTCCTGAAAAGCTGAGTACTACTACTGTATATCTAAATTTCGATTTTTTTTTCTTTTACAAACATACAATTACACTAACACCTCTACCTACATATATCGCTTATTCTAATCTTAAATTTATTTATGCCCCTAGTTGAATTTTCCTTTTAAGCCTTAACATATACAGGGCTGGGCAGTACATTTTTGAAATACATGTATTTTAAATACATGACGTGCAAGTATTTTGTATTTTAAATACATGTTCAGCAAGTATTTTACATACAATAAATAGAAGTATTTTGCATTTTAAATACATACAGATCTGTATGTATTTTGTATTTTAAATAAAGACAAAGAATCCAAAATCTTGCAATTTATACTCTGGAGGAATATTACAAAAAACTTAAAATGACACCTGGAAATATCAGTCGTAAAGAAGACGATTATTTTGTTGTTTTCGTAGATAGAATCTAGGATATCAAATTCGGAGTTAGAATTTGTCAGTTTTGTCAGTGACAAGAGCAAATACATTATCACTCTTGACAGCCATCCAAATATTAAAAGAGTATTCATAGAATTTAATACAAGTTTTTGCTTACCTGTAGAAAGATTATTTTCTTCAGCAGGTTATATTTATTCTCCAACAAGAAACTGTTTGTCTGATGCTACATTGAAAAATCTAATATTTATGAAAGGAAACAATTGTTTTGTTAATTAGTTTTATCTAATCTATTTTTTTGTTTGAATAAAAATGGTGTATTTCGTATTTTAAATACATATGTATGTACATGTACAAGACGTGGAAGTATTTTGTATTTGAAATACGTAAAATAAATGGAAGTATTTTGTATTTCAAATACATACAATAAATAGAAGTATTTTGTATTTAAAATACATATAATAAATAGAAGTATTTTGTATTTTAAATACATAACCTGAAAGTATTTTGTATTTTAAATACATGACCAGCAAGTATTTTGTATTTTAAATACCGCAAACCATGTATTTTGCCCAACACTGAACATATACTATTGTTTCCTTTCAAGTTAAAATTTAATCTTTTCACAATTGCCGAAAAAGTCAGAAACTTCGATTTCCTCCCTTCTGGAAGGTGGGACGACACCACTAGCTCTACCAGACCTATCGTACTGGCCTATGGCCAGTGATGCCAGGGTGGACACATTTTCCGTTACCTGTTATTTCCTTTTTTTTTTTTTTGTTGCAAGCGTTATCTTATTTTTTCTTCATTCCCAGGATTTTTAATCCTCTATTTTAGACACAGGTACCTAATTGTCCTGACTCTTTCTCCTTTGCTGTCCCAAAAAAAGGTCCCTTTAAAAATGATATACATATATAAACAAAAATTTAATGACTTTTATTCATGACTAGCTCACTCCACTCCGTTCAAATTTCAACTTCACTCACTAAAAAAATGTTTTATACTTTTTAATTTAATTATCAATATAAAAATTTTCGGCAACTTATTCACCTCTATCGTGAATAACAAGTGGAATTTTTGTTCCCATGAAATTTTCATTCCCCTCGAAGGGAAAAAAGCAATCGTGAATCTCATGTGAAACATTTTTCACGCTATCAGTTCCAGTTAATGTAAAAAAGAAGATACGGATATAGCCCTCAATATTCGATTTATAGGAGGAACTACTTACAAACATGTTAGGTTCCCTAGCAAAAATAAAGTAAGAAAAACTAAGGGAAATGTGAACTAATTAAGAGGGACAAATCTTTTCACGATATGGGGAATTATTTCCCGTGAACATTTTTTCACGTTATTATTCTCATTTGAATTACCTTTCTTTCATGGGAGTTTTTCATAATCGCAAATAAGTGAAAAGGGGAATAATTACAAGGGAAAAATTATTCACGATAGGGGTGATTAAAAATCCGCCTTTTGTGTTTAAGGCTCAACTTTACTTAAAACAATAATTTATTAACGACCAAGTTTACATTACACAAATTAATATTAAAATAATGTCAATTGCAAATTTAATAATTAAAAATTATTTCGTTTACTTATATTTTATTTAATGTAATATACACACACTTTAAAAATGTTCCCCTGAAGAAGTCAACAAAAAATTGACGAAACGTTGGGGAAAAAATGTAATTAAATGTGTTTTTAAGTTACAATGGAACAATTTTGGCCCTATTAGCTTACTAAAATATCTAAAACTTCAAATATAACACCTTGGCCAAAAAATAAATAAATAACATATATAATCTTTCAGTATCGTTTTCTGTTATTAAACCTTTCACTTTTGTCAAACACAAAATTTAACGGCTTTACTGCACTAACAAAGTTCTTAATAAAAAAAACTACCTCTCACATAATTACAACATTTATGTAGCCAGGTTCAATGCCCTTTTTCCTTTTTAACCTTGTCGCAAGGTATATTTATAGCAGGTAGTCTCGGAAAGCCAGCTGTTTATTTTTTTTTTTGCTTGTTTTGTGATACGAACTGTCAAATGTTGCATAGAAAACAAGTTTTTTGTCTTTATCTTTTTTGTTTCTTATCAACCCCTTTGCTGTTTGACAGTTCGTATCACATAACAACAATAAAAAGCCCTGTTGTTTGTTTTATTGTACAATTGTTGTAACCTCGCAGCTACCTGCTATAAATATATCTTGCACAGTCGTTAAGAGAAATTTTTTTCTCTTTCAAGAATATTATTTAGTGGCAACTTTATCCTTGTTAATTACTAAAAAGTATCAACTCTACATATAACAGTTTTAAAGAATGGGCTTCCATTCACATTATACAGTTTTTGTCGTTGCGATTCTTACTTTATAGCAGGCATTTCCAAAAATTTTTTGGTTATGTAGTAGTGAGCAAGAATGATAAAATAAAGATTACGCCAACAAGCTTAAAATTTTAAAATGTTCTGCGCATGTTGGCCCTGTGACGTCACACATTCTGTGTTTCTATTGGCTAATAATTTGCAGCTGCCGAACTGTAATGTTTATGAGTAAACACAACAGTGGGACAAATTATAATTTTTCTCTTCAAATTATTTTGTAGTTAAAAATTAATTTTTCTTTTTATTTATTTATATTTATTCCATTTAATAAAAATTATCTTTGTAACAATAAAAGACAAAACACTTTCATTTTGAATTTCAAATTGAGTTGGAATTTCATTTTCAATACTGCTGTCAATGGTCGGAACTGCTCCCGGTTTCAACTTTGGTGCACGCCGATTGCTAAATCCTATTCATAATTATGAAGCAGTGAACTGCAACAATTAAATATATGTTGACTTACCCATTTCAAATATCAAATTTCTTTCAAAATCCTCCTCTTTGAAATGTAAGGCACAAATTCTATCATTTTTAACATCTATGGGTTTGCATCGATTGCAAAACATAACCCAAAGCTTTCTTTGTCCTGCATCTTTGGGAAATTTGTAAAACGATACATCTATGGCAAAAAATATATTAGTTCCATTAAAAATATCCAAAATTTAATTTTTTTCTCACTTGTTTTTTTACTGCTGCTTTGCTTACATTTGCCCACTGCACACTTCATGTTTATATTTGTTGTTGTTTTTTTTTTGTTCATTTTTCTTTTTTCAACAATTACAAGGTTACCAACTATCACATAATACATACATTTTTTCGCAAGAAATTTTAAATCTAACACATGAAATATTCTTGGTAACCCTTTGAATGGCCCTTCTACGTCACATAACGGGAAATCATGCGCATGTCGTAATCTTTATTTTATCATTCTTGGTAGTGAGTACCAGAGAGTAAACAAATTGAGAAAATGCATTCATTTACAGCCGAAATAAAATGTTAGTAATATATTTTATAAGTTGTATAACACAAAGGTACAAAATTAAAAATTTTTTGTGTTGATAAAAAATTTGTAGCAATTCTTTACCAATTCAATGTCGCTGATTTTAAAACTGCACTTTTTTTTTATTCGGAAGCTTTTTGACTCTAAATCAAAAAAATAGAAAGGGTATTCACGTTGTTGGGTTACTCATACTTCAAACATCTGTGCATACATTTTAATTCTAGCTAATGGTATATCATAACTTTTTACAAAATACCAAATGCGCACCTGAGTTTGCCTGCAAAAATGTATAGTCATTATAACAGGTCAAAGTTACGTTAAATAAATACCATAAATTAGTAAGGTTAACTCTTTACCGCTGAAAAAATGTATCCCACAAACTCGAAATTTTACAGGGGAAGGTTTTTTTAAATAAAATCAGTTTGAATAAAGCCATTATTTTAAAATTTATAATGTAAATATTATTTATGTAAAATGTAAATATTATTTACATTATAAATTTTAAAATAATGGCTTTTTTCAAACTGATTTTATTTAAAAAAAAACCTTTCCTGTAAAATTTCGAGTTTGTGGAATACATTTTTTCGGCGGTTATGGCTCGATATAATCGTAGCATAAAAAAGTAAGCAATAAAAATAGTGCGAAACAAACAAGTTTCATTAATACATCAATAAAACACATCTTCTTACCCAAAAATTTTACCTGCTGTCACATTTGCTTTTATGTGTATAGGTTTACACATAAATTGTAGGAAAACAAGACTTTTTTTTAACTTGTTTTTTAAATATTTTTACTTACTTAAGAAAAGTGTTTTCAAAGAAAAAAAAACCCACCGACGCGATTGGTACAGAAACAAAAATATTTTTACAAGCACAAAATACCAACAAATTATTGTGGCTATTTTTTCTTAATAATTTCTGCATTTTAACGAAAGTAAAAGTGACCCTTTTCAGGTACAAAGAATTTTTTTCACAAACAAAACACATATCGTTAGCTTAAATGCACAACAATGTAGATATTATTTGAAAATTACAAATTAATAGAATACAATATTTTTTCCTTAATAATATATCGGTTAACGCATTTTTGTCTGAAATATTAAAAATTGAATTTAAATCTCAAATAATTACCATTTTACAAAGTTCTTTGCTTTGCATGTAAACTTATAAAATGTTATATTATTCAACATTTAAGTCTTTAAATTTAAACTCTAAATTAAATTTAAAAAAATTGCACGCAAGGCATTGGATGTTACCAAAAGCATTTTTGACCGCACAATATTTTTTGAGTGTAAGCTGAAACAAAATAATATAGCATCCGCTAGACATGTACACTTGTCGAAGTCACACCGACGACTGAATTGAAGAGCATAAAAATATGTGTTAGTATTGATCTGCACAATTGTGCAATGAAATGGAAATCCCTGCTTTATAGGCAAGAGGGGTGAGAGGAATTATAATGGGTAGAGAAGCGAGTGTACTCTTCGATTCGTTTTGTTCACTCATTCGTTCTCTCATTTGACGAAAAATTTATTAAGGTTGTTACCAGGGTTGTCAGATTTTTTTTCACCTTCATCGCCAAATTGTATACCGAAAATCGCCAAAAATCGCCAAAAATTTATTTTCTTAGATTTTTGGTAAAAAAAATTCGCCAAAAATCGCCAAATTAAAGTACACAAGTATATTTTACCTTTACATAAATTTTCCATATTTATCCTTATTTTAATAGTGTGTTTATATTATAGTAGAACATCGCCAAAAGGTAAGATTTGTGATTCTGACTGGAATTCTGTAATCTGTAAATCATAAATCGCAATCGCAAGAAGTTTGGCGACTTCAAATTGCAAAAGTATGCTAATGGGAACTAGAATTTTTATAATCATAAGAAGGCAGATTATCTTAAAACCTAGAACTTGTGAGATCAGTTAATTGAATTGTGTTAAAACATTAACTTTATCAAAATGAGTAGAATTTGAGGCAAAAAAAAATTAGTTTTTATAAGCGTGATTTTCTATGTGAATGTAAGTGAGAATATGGTAAAATTTTGTATTTGGTTGCAGTGTTACCGTTCGCCCGACTAAAGTCGCAATTTGACCCTTTTTCAGCGGTCTGCGACTTTTTGTGAGACTTTTTTTTATCACCGACTTTTGCGACTATTTTAATTTTGTTGCTACTTTTTACCCTTTTTGTTAAGATTCTTACAAAACATTCAATTTGCAGTATATTATAAATTTTCTTATTATTTGTATCAAAAAAAAAAATTCGTCAAAA
Organism: Pollenia griseotomentosa; assembly: GCA_963931875.1. NCBI lineage: Eukaryota > Metazoa > Arthropoda > Insecta > Diptera > Polleniidae > Pollenia > Pollenia griseotomentosa. Next base: position 148,376,742 of record OZ007563.1, read on the forward strand.
TAGCGTCGTCAAAATTGAAAAACAATTTATAAATTATTGTTCATTTGGCAACACTTTTATCACATTTTTGCAACCTTGTCATGTATACAACGTATTTGAGGCGAATTCAGTTCAAGGTGGTGGCAAGTTTTGACAGTTCGGACCAATTTGTTTTAATTTGTCAGTGTTTTGTTAGAAATGGTTGACATTTCGAATCGTAAACACTAGCAATGCAATGCAAAAAACCTCTGTTGAAGTGTTGTAGTCTTAGCACCACCTGTAGTTTGTTGCGAAAAAACTTTAAACAAGATTAATGAAATTCAAAATGGACTGTCACCCATGAACCAAATTTTTATAAAATTTTTGTGCTACATTCTTGGAATCATATATAAGTTAAACAAATGTTTCCAAAGATCGTTCGAAATCGTTGAACAGGCTGTAAGTAAATGTTTTCACTATACCTGAAAACATGGACAAACATGTACATTGTTATGAAATATGATAAGAATTAATGCTTTTTATTAATAAAAAACGTTAAAAAAAGATGTGCGACTTTTATTTTCTGAAACGACTTTTTTGTGCGACTTTATTTTTATAAAACAACCTTTTGTGCGACTTTTCAAAAATTCCTAACGGTAACCCTGTTTGGTTGAAGCAAAAGATAAAAATCTTAAAAGGTGTATTCAAATACCTTAAGTCAACTCAATCTTCTAAGCAAATTACATGAATTATTTTTAAAAATTAATAGATGTGGTTCTATCTTTGTTTTAAATTTCATTAAAATCGGTTTGATTGTTTCTGAGATGAAGAAATTCCCCCTATCTTCCCTCGTGGTCCTACGAGTCAGCCCATTTTCAATAGGATTGTGGTAATAAAATTATCTCGAAAATTGCGACCTGTACTTTGCGCACAAGGTTACATGGACAGCCAGCCAGCCGGACTGACATCGTTAGTTCGACTCAGAAAGTGATTCTGATTCGATCGGTATACTTTTAGGTGGGTCTAGGACCAATATTTTAAGGTGTTACACACATCAGCACAAATGCATAATACCCTCTACACTATTGTGGTGTGGGTATAAAAACAGTATCAAAATGTGTAAAAAAAACTGTGCATTTTTCGCTTTGCACTACACATTGAAAAATACGGAAAATCTGATATCAATGCAATTTATTTTTAAAATTTTCTGATTTTCTTTCGCTATTAATTTAACTATTTTTGCATACTACCTTAATATACATTATTATTTATTTATTTTGAAAAACACATTTCATATGAAATCGAAAACGATTGCGTTTTTAAAATTTATTTTGCAAAATAAATTTTTCGGTAAAGATCCGATTATTGACAACTTCTGATCAAGAAAATGTGCGAAAATCTAAGAAAGCTTAAGCTTTATTCCAAATTTCTATGGCAACAATTCGGGAATGTTTTCAATGTAATTATCTGGTAATATTATCAATTTATCATTTAAAACAATCGCATTCGTATTGCGATTTTAAAATTTGTTAAAAATTCGAAGAAAAAACTTAGCCAGTTCTTATAAATTTGTTCATATAAATATAAAAAAATGTGTTTTAGAAATCGCCAAAAATTCGCCAAGATTTTCTAATATCGCCAAAAAAATCGCCATGTCGCCAAACACAAAATTGAATCGCCAATTAGGTTTATAAATCGCCACGATTGGCGAAAAATCGCCACATCTGACAGCCCTGGTTGTTACGACAAAAATCGTACAAGGTAAATATGACACCGACTTCAAAGAGGAAACGACAATAATCGCAACGACAAAAATCGTATACATAATGTGAATTGGGACTTACTTTGACAGGCCATTAAATTACAAACATACAACATTCATAAAATAACATTAAATTAAACACAAAATAAGAAACATCAAAAACAAACAACTACATTCGCCAAGTAATTCGAACGAACCATAAATAAACAATTCAAAGCATACCAAAAAAAAAAACACAAACATGAATATTAGGGAGATCGATCGAAAAGTATTCGACCGGTTTTAACCGGTTATTTTAGTTTTGCCAAAGTCGAATATTTTAAAATGTCAATTTTTCGAATATCGAATAAACTGGTTATTTTAACAAAATAAACCGGTTATTTTAGTAATGTGTAATTTATATACGTTTTCCTTACTTTTGTTATAAATGTACCCGTAATTTAAGTATTTTTTAAATTGAATATTTGGCAAAATTAAACTTTTTATAAAGAATCTCAAAACAAAATGTAACAAAAGTCAAAAAAACATTATGGACAATGTAAATACAAATCGCTTATATAGCCAAAAACAATTCAAAATACTACAAAAAAAGTTCAGTTTAAAAAGTAATTAGCAATTTGACAGTATTCTAAATGCTATATATATCTTTATAAAGATGTTATCTCTGGCAATAATATCGAACTGACTTAAAAGACAATGGTGCTTAAACGGCCCTAAAATGATAAGCTGCAAAGGTTCTTCAACGTCTTCAAGCTTGACATAAATATACGCCAAGTAAAACTTAACTCTGTTCCCAGTAGTTTTTAAGAGACTGAAAATAATACTTTACTAAAATATGCTGCCAATAATGAATGAAAAACTCTTAAGTAGTTCTAGCATATCTTCATGCTTAAAATTACACCATACCGGCGAAATCAACGATATGAAAAATTCTTCAGTTTTATTTATTATATTACCAAGAATTTAAAACAAAATTGAAGGAATCAAACAATCTCATGGAAGGGCTTAAATTGTCATCGACGAATTTCTATAATACTGAAACAAAAATTAATTGAAATATATTATCCTGGATAAGAGGTTTTGTTTGCAACTTTTCAAAAATATGGCTGAAGTTTACTGTTTCATATAGCCATGCTTAGCCACCAACAAATAAAAACTCATTTAAAAAAAATTTGGGAGAATATCTCAAATAATAAATTTATTAAATTCCTATAATTTTTTAAAACCAAAGTTTTTCAAAATTTCTACAGTTATGTTCACACCTATTAAATATTTGACGTCGTACACGTAACCACTAGTTTTCTTAAAGAATTGTTTGGCTAGAGCAAATATTATTTAACTGTTTCCTAACTACATTTATACATAAATACAATTATCATCTTAGACATAAAGTTTAGCAAATAAATAAAAATTGTTAAAAATAAAGCTTAAGTTTAATCAATTTACTGCTCACGTTTTTTTTTTTTTATTTTATCGTCAAATATTTCTTAGGTCTGAACATACCTTAAGTCATATTTATGTATTTTGTTGGTTCCTTATTCTAATTAACTTTTTATTTCAAAAACTAATCTGATTTTTGCATTTTTATGTATTCGAATTAAAACCGGTTAACCGGTTATTTTTAAAATGCTTAACCGAAAACCGGTAACTAACAGCTTGTTATTTCAGTTGCTATATTGCTAACAACGATAACTTGTAAAAGTAAAGAATGCGGCAAACCTAATGTATATATTTCTTATAAAATGTTTCTGCTGTTTTAGTTTATTTATATATGTATATCGTCACCTAAAATGCAAAAGGCCCTATTAAACATTTTGAAAATTTTACAGGAGAAGAAAAGAACTTTTAATATGTTAATAATAAATAAAAAAATTGCATTAAACTGCTCATAACTAATTTTTTCTATTATTCATGAAAACCCCTTCCAGCTGTTTTGACAATTCGTCAGCTCATTATTGGTTTGGCGCATATGCCAAAAAGTCGGAGTGAAGTTTTTTTAAAATGTATACGATAAAATATTTATATATTTTCTTCGCTGCTTCCGGCATATATGCAAACCTGCTAAATCCACTTTTTAAGTAAATTGAGATTTTGATGCGGTATGGTAGACAAAGCTACGCCTCGTCGACCAGCATTAAGTTTTTCTTTAATTTGAGGCTTGAAGTGTGTAAAACCAACTATATTTTTGGTTTTTCTCTCAAGCAGTAAATAGGAAAAATAAAAAGTTTTTTACTCTCCTGTAAAATTTGTTGAAAGGGAGTTAGCCGGTTTGCATATTAAGCCGATGATATGAAATAGTTTTTTCTTCTCCTGTAAAAGTTTTAAAATGTTAGATAGGGCCTTTTATGTTTTAGGTGACGATGTATTTCTGTTTACCCACAACTCAAGCGATATTTAGAACGTTTAAATTATAAATACCTTTAGTTTTTGAATTGTCCATTAGTATTTTGACATCCTTCAACTCGGGTTTGCGTCCTGTTAGCCAAGATGACATATCTGCCATCATGTTACTACAGCGAGGTTTTGATATTGGAGTTATTAATTTGTAATTTGTGACATTTCCAAGAACTGGCACATGAATACGACTGTAGCCTAGTGAAGTTTCGATGCCCCAACGAGTTTTACCATATATAGATATTAACAATTGTGGCCCTAAAAAAGCAAACTACGGCAGTTAAATAGTTCAAATACGAACATAAAAATGAAGATATTAACAAGCAATAACAGTTAAAAAACGATTACTACTTGTAATGATTAGTAATTAGGTTATCTTGATTTTAAATGGAAGTTAATTTATTAAATACGATTATTTTAAGTAAATTAGCACTGAACTGGCAAATTGCTTTATTTTGTATTTCTTGCGGAAACAATTTGTTTTTAATGTTGCTTTTCTTAATTCACTTATTTGGGAATTTAAGAAAAGATAAATTCACTGCTTATTGTTGGTATTTTGTTTAAGCTTTAATATCGCCGCAAATAAAATTTGAGTGTTTTCTAATTTTTTTGGGAAAAGGTTTACTGGCCTAAGCATTCAGTAAAATGGGCATGGGAACTAGGTTATCCTCCAATAATAAATTTCAGTGTATATATCAAGAATGAACATCTGGAATTAAGCACGACAAACGAAATCTTATTAATTGAAAATAACATATTTCAAAAAATTTCTTTGATAAGTTCACTAGCATTTTTTTTATTTGTAATCGTGTTTATTGATTTATTAATTATTTCTTCATTGCGTATCGAATTTTAGCAACTATAAAAAACTTACAACCAAATGGATTTGTACTGCGGTAAGTCTGTTCAATTGGCATATTGAAGGCAATTGGATCATTAAAATTGCCACTGTGATTGGAAGCAGTTTGGGTTATACCTTGTTTAAGCCCACTGACAAGTTCCCAATCAGCACCTGCAACGCTTTCGTAGCGGCAAAATATTTCGGAGGCCTCTGGTCCTAAGGGAAATGTGGCTGATTCCAATTGCCCAGTTATGAAAATATTAAAATAGCTTGCGGCTGTAGTATTAGGTTCCATTTTTTTATATACACAATATTTTTTATTAATGTAGTGGCCGTTACTATGACAACTTCAAATACTTAAACGAATGATTGGCAATTCAAAACAATTAAAAACTTACATATAGATGGCGCTCTAGCTCTATATTAAAGCTGCCATGGTAAAATTACTACAAGGTGGCATAACTACGGCATCTGGTAATTTTTTTCTTAACTGAAGGCGAATACATTTTTCAGGTGGGCCGTCAAGGCGAATTAACTACAGGTGGCGGCGAAAAGACAGCGGGTTATTTTTTTGTCATGCCATAAATGACAAAAGTTTTGTTTACATGTGCTTTTTAAAATTGTGTTTTTAAATAAAAATTTTGTTTTACATTTTATTAATGAAAAAGTAAAACAATAAAGAGATGATTAATGAAACTATGTATAAAAATTAAGTACAAATCGTTTTTAGATTACTAAAACTTATTTTAACCTTTATCACTATATATTAAAGATATTTTTATGTTCAGTTTTAATATTAAAATGCATAAACTGGACGCACAAAAAACGCTTTAGATTATTTTTAATACAACATTCAATTCAACCGATTTTGCAATTTAATGCTCACAAAATTTTTACAAGTTTATGTTATAAAAACTGTTTTTTTTCTTAATTTTAATTTATTTTTTTTTATTTTTTTACTCAAAATTTTTTATTAATTATAGTCTAGGGCTGCCAGATAATTTTTTTCTTCAATCCCAAATTTAAAATAAAAATTTCTTATAATATCCCTCTAAAAATAAAAAGCCCACAAATGCATTATTTTTCAGAAATTTGGTTTTAAAATTACATATTAGTGGGGAATAATTGTATTTTATAAATTTGTATTTTAAATTTATATAAGTACACTAAAACAATAATGTAATTTTACCAATTTTACAATTTGGTAATTATCTTTCAAATTCTGACCAAAAATCTACGTTATTAAGGGAGAGGAAAAGCTGATTATTCAGTTAATCTCAAATATTAATAATACATTTTTAATTTCTTGTATTCCTTTCAGACCTGACGCTAAACTACTGTGAATTTTTTCATAATTTTTGGAATATATGGTCTCTTTATCTTGTAGAAATATAATCAATGTTTATGTTTTACCATTTTTATGTTCTTCAATGATTTTCAGGGCCCGCACAATTGATGCAAATCGTTAAAATCTTTAGCTAAAACGCATTTTTATGGCATCATATGACTTTAGTTGGCCTGAAACATTCTGTGGCACATTTTGGCAAAACTAAAACGTGACACAAGAATTTCGCAATAACTCAAATAACGGTTAAGCGAACAGCGGTTAATGTGAGAAACAAACTTAAAGAACAACTAACGCAATCGTTGCATGCCGGTGTATTTGACATGTGTCAAATAGAAGCGAAAATATTTAGACAGAAACCCACCTGCACAAACGATGCGTCACGGTCTGAATGGGGTATGACTGGTTAATATATAATACTTGAAGCATCATGTGCATATTAGCAAACATTCTTCTAGCATTTATGGAGTCAGCCTGAAAATTCCCGTTTAACCATATAATATCGTTAAAAACATTTCAAGTTATGACATTTTAAATATGGAGAATTATATTGGTGGACATAGTACGTTTGAGAGTATGTATGTTAGAGTATTAACAGGTCAACCTTAACAAAAGGAGGAAACGTTTTTTATGTAAGAAAAATTCTGCTGCTGACACATTTTAAATAAAAAACTAATATAGCGTTCAGTAAATCCGATTTTTCAGCCGTCCGTATTGAATTTGCTCTATCATATGTTTAATATACATAAATTGTATTAATATGAGCTTTGTACATGAAAACACTTACAGATCTTATATATGTTGGCCTGTAAAAGAAACAAAACCATCAATAATTTTCACAAAAAGAAAAATAGTTTATTTTTACATTCTTAATTAAAACCCGAAATTCATTTTTGTTATCTAATTTGAGATTAGAATCCCAAATCTGGTAGCCCTGCTTTAGTCAACTGTTTTGTACAAGGCGAATTCATATATATATATATCAATTCGCCTTGTTTTTGACATTACATGACCGAAAAATAAAAACAAAATACATGTTGTTTTTTGTGTTGACTTGTTGTAGTCACGCCGCCACCTGTAGTGCGATTTTGTAATTAATTTTAACAATAGTTGTCATTGCTAAAAAATTTAACAAGCAAATTAACGATTTTGCTATTCTGTAACATTTTAAACAACACTTTATATCGTAAATTCAGCTGTTTGTGTTAAGTAAACGACAGCTTTATTAGTGTGTTAATTTTTTGTTAAATGTCGAAAAAATAAAAAAAATTTAGTTTTAAGAAATAACCCTACAAGAAATGCATAACCAAAACTAAAAAAATTACTAACACACTTGCAACAATTTTACATTAGCTGTTCCACTCTAACATATATGTAAGAATGGTACAACTATCATTTTCCAAATAATGCCAATATTTTAATAAATTTTTGTCATACGCGTGTAAAAATTTGTGAATTTCTAAAATTTAGTATTTGCCATTGGTATTAAAGAAAAAAAATCAATTAAATTAATTATATAATTTTACTTAAGTAGTGAGATAAAAAATTTCTATAAAAAAAGTGACACCGCCGAATAGCTGTAATCAGAATGCTTGTGGTAAAGGAGGTCGTACTGATGGTGGCTTCATAGGACGTGGTGGTGGATTCTAAGGAAACAACATAGGTCATTGAAGGGAGTGGTCGTCCAACAGGTAGGCGCCATGCGGATGGTGAATTTGACCAGGATAATCGTTGAGGATTTGCCGGTGGTAATAAGGGAACAAATAATGTTATTAAAAACCCTGATAACTTTTAAAGTATGTATATAATTTTTTGGTCACAATTAATTGGTTACACGTACGTTTACCTCCATTTCCAGACCCATGCAAGAAGTGGAACGTCATAAAGCAGCCACAGAAATATAATAATTTCCTATGAATTTGAATTTAATTTTATCAATAAAATATTTAATTAAATATGAAAATTAGAAAAAATGTAATGTATTTTATGAAGGTTAGTACTAACCAATTTTTACGTTATGAATAACTAGTTAGTGCTAACCAATATTTACGTTAAGACTAACTAGTTAGTGTTAACCACTATTTAGGTTATCATTGACTAATTAAAAGCAGCAGAGTAAGCAGTACAGATATATGTTCCGTAGTCGAGTGGAATTCATTAGTTAGAAAGAGAGGCAAAATCACATGTACACAAGAGTTTCGGTTAGTTTTTTCATTTTGCTCTTAATAAACTAATATAAACTTTAACCAATATATTGGTCAACACTACCGGTTATATAACTAGTAAAATGACCGGTAGTCTTCTTGTAGGGAATATAACTTGAAAATGGCTATTAAATAATTTGCATTTAATTTAATTTAATAGTAAAATAGTAAAAAAAAAAACAAAAACTAAAAAAAAATCTGTTTAGTTTTAATAATTTTATTTGTTTTCTTGTATTCCTCTTTGCGTTTTTCGTTATTTTGCCACTTTTTTGACAGTGATGCCACTTGACGTAAATTTTTATCTATGTTGTTAACAACAATTTAGAGAATCACATAATCGTAAGTGCAAACAACAAAATAAGTTGACATTAGGTGCGTTTGAGTCCTTTTACAGTAAAATGCAGTAAATGAGCAAATTGAAAAATTTTCTCTCACAAAAAGCTGTATTAAAATAAGGGCAACAGCTGATGACAAATACTTGAAGTGTTGAAAAATGTTTACACTTTTGACTACTTAGCTCGTTTTTTTATTGGTACTCGATTAAATACTTTTTATAACGCAAACATTTTTTTAAAATACAAACAAAAATATTTTATGTAATCTTTCATATTTGTTTGTTTTTTATTTTATTTGATGTTACTAATTTGTGGTGGGTTAATATATTCAAAAGAACATGAATAATTTTTTGCTATTGATAACTTAAGTACCCAAGTACTTAACACTTTTACAACTCTAAAAAAATTTTTTTTTTTTTTTTGCAATATTATTTATTGAATCTTCATACATTAAATATGAACTAACAATAATTAATCAAATCTTAACCTAATACTTTATTTTTTGTCCTGCCAGTGCCAGACAAAAATTTTCTTCATCACGGGTTCTGTTCACTTATCTAGGTGTTTATCGCTCATCTAATTGGATAAGTGCTGCAGTGTCTCTTCTTCTTAAGCGAGTGTGGCCGCTATCATATAAAATATTTAGAGCTAGTGGGTTCGGATGCGATTTGAGCCTTTTTAAGTATTTTACTGCATATTTCGTAATCATAGTTTTTACTAAAGGAACATTAAGATCCTGGTGAATATTTGAATTTTTAACATACCAAGGGGCAGCTGTGATTATTCGAAGAAGTTTATTTTGGCGCCTTTGAATTTTTTCTATATTAGAGGCCGAGGCAGTGCCCCATAACTGAATACCATAGCACCAGATTGGCTTTAAGATGGAGTTGTAAAGAAGAAGTTTGCAGTCAAGGCTAAGGACAGAGTTTCTACCAATAAGCCAATGAATTTGAATGGCTTTTAGTTTCATTTGAGTTAATTTTGCCTCTATATGGCATTTCCACGTTAATCGCCGATCCAGATGTATACCGAGATATTTTACATGCGAATGTTGAGGAATTATTTGATTATTGATTGTAATATGGGGGCAAGATTCCCGGCGCAAGGTGAATGTTATATGCACGCATTTTTGCTCATTGACCATAATCCTCCATTGTCTTAACCATATTTCTAGTTGAACTATATGATGCTGTAAGTAACGAGATGCTTCATAACGGTTTTGGTGGACGCTTAGAAAAGCTGTATCGTCTGCAAATGTTGAAGTTTGGGTGTAGTTGCTTGTTGGCATGTCCGAAGTATAAATTAAGTATAATAGAGGGCCCAGGATGCTGCCTTGTGGGACTCCAGCGCCAATGGGCTGAGGTGAACTTAAGAAATTTCCTTCTTTAATAATAAATTGACGACCGACTAAGTAGCTTTCTAGCAGCTTGTGTGTGTTTGCTGGTAAATTTTGCTTCAATTTATGTAATAAGCCTTCATGCCAGACTTTATCAAAAGCTTGAGAAACATCGATGAAGAGTGCGGAACAATATTTTCTTTCTTCAAAGGCTTTTCTTATGGCGTTTACTATACGATGGGTTTGTTCAATTGTGCTGTGTTCTCTCCTAAAGCCGAATTGGTGATTAGGAATACATCTATTTTCACTTAAAATTGGAGTTAATTTTGACCCTAACAGCCTCTCAAACAGCTTTGATATATTAGAAAGTAAGCTTATAGGCCTATATGACTCAACTTTTGTGTGATCCTTTCCTGGTTTAGGTATCATGGTGACTAAGGAAACCTTCCACTTTTGAGGATAGTATTGAAGACGTAAGATAGCATTGAAAATTAATAGAATAATTTTCTTTGCTGTGCTGGGTAGCTCCAAAAGCATTTTGTTGCTGATCTTATCAAAACCAGGGGCTTTTTTGGGGTTTAATTCACAAACAGCCTTTTCGATTTCTCTTATCTCAAATCTTAGGGGAACAGCTGCTCTAGCAGGAACAGGTGGTAACTCGACCGCAGTATCGTGAGATATATTTGGGGTAAATACGTTTTTTAAATGATTAACAAACAGATTTCCCTTTTCGTTATCATTTCTTGCCCAACTTCCGTTCAAGTTTCTTAATGGTGGCTTAGAGACAACTGGCCTTTTTAGATTTTAGCTGCACGCCATAATGAGTAGTCTGATTGCGGAGTTGCATCAAGTTCCTTAAGATATTTTTGCAGAGAATCCGTTTTCTGTGTCTGTAGTTACTTTCTTAGCCTTTTTGTACACTCTTTTAACAAACTCTTAAGTTGAGGGGATCTGTGCAATTGCCACTCTCTTCGAGCTCTTCTTTTTTCAGACAGGAGACGCTCAACATCTGTGGAATAAATTTTAATATTTTTAGTTTTTTTTTGGGGTAATACTGGAATATTGCACAGCTAGCTTCAGAAAACTGTCAAAATTAAGAATAGCGCGATCTACGTATTCCGGTGTACTAAGCGGAATATTTTCTGTGCAATGGGTGTTGAGATATTTTTTATATTTTAGCCAATTGATTTGTGTAGCTGGCGTCGCTAAGTAAACAGTTGGAGATACAATTCTATTGGGGTTCATTAAAGTAACAATTGTTGGTGTGTGGTCGGAAGATAATTCTAAGGAAGCTTCAACAAAAATCGTTTCTAAGGGAATGTTTTTAACCACGCCAAAATCGATGACATCTGGTATTTTTTGCTGATCAGTAGGCCAATATGTTGGTTGTCCGCTCGCTATCACATTCAAATCCATTTTAGTAATAGTTTTAAATAGAACACGACCCTTTGGTGTTATAAGTCGGGACCCCCAGAAGGTATGTTTAGCGTTATAATCGCCAGCGGCCAGGAAACAGGGTCCTAATGATTTAAAATATTTATAATATTGGCCTTCTGATATTGAATATCTAGGTGGGGAGTATAGCGATGAGATTACTACGTTTCTATTTAATTCATAAACGCAAATGTTTGTTGCTTGAAGATAATCTTCACGATGATCACCCATTAGGTAGTGTTTGACTCTGGTTTTTATTAAAATGGCAGAACCTCCACAAGCTCTATTTCGAGGGTCCTTTGTATCATATAGTATATAACCATTTATTTTAAACGTATTTTTTGAGGTCAAATGAGTTTCAGAAACCATCATGACATCAATTTGTTTATTTTTTAGAAAGTATTCTAATTCATTTTTATGTTGGCGGATGCCGTTTGCGTTCCAAAAACAAATTTTTATACAGTTCATGGCTTGTTAAGTACAGCTTGCAATAACATTGATTGCATTCTAAGAATTTCCTGCATCATATTACCCATTGTGTTCGTAAAATTATTTACTGTTTGCACTAATGTTTCCATGGTTTTTTCTAAACGACTTAAATTAGAAACTGGAGTTTCATCATTACTTGGCGAGTCACCTTGCATTGGCTCATGGTTTGATTTTAGGACGTTAGCGTAAGAGGTTCTGTTATTACTAGACTGGGGGGCTTGAATTGCATTTGTGATAACTTGATTTGCAACCTGCATTTGAGGGGCATTTGTTTTCGGTCCAACCGTCTGCTTGACGATATTATATACAGGGCATCCTCTATAATTGGCAGTGTGATTACCACCACAGTTGCTACATTTTTTACGTTGGGGTCGGTTTTAGACTTATCGCAAAAAACTGTACCGTGTAGTTCACCACATACTACGCAAACAGGGGGTAAGTAGCAGTATGCCTTTGTATGGCCAAATTCTTGGCAGTTTAAGCACTGAACAGGTCCATTTTTTTTGTGCGGCTCCTCAATTGTGATTTTTCTGTATAGAATATTTTTCAAACTATAAATGGGATGCGTTTCGTTTTTTTTTAACTTAATGTCGCCGGGCTCTAATTCTACTCGAAAAAGTGGTTGTGGATTTTTGTCTCTATTTCTAATATTTACCACATGTTTTATCTTGAAGCCTTTTTCTTCCAAGAAAGTTTTAATTTCCTCTGGGTCTACGCATGAATCAATTCCCTTAATCACCACCTTTACTGCTCTTGAGTTGGTATGTATAAAAACTTTTTTTAAGTGCCTCAAATTTGTTAATAATTTTGCGAAAATCATTTTCATGATTCACTTAAATTTTCGTTTCATTTATGCTACCTCGCTTTATTGCGGCTACATAAAACGAATTTTCACCAATCAACGAAATTAAACTCTTTATAAGATCATTTGAGTTATGCTCCCTAAGATATATCGGGGGAGGCTTGGACGATTTTATGACGTTTGGTGCTTCAGAGGATTCATCCTCCAGAATTGCAAAGCGATTTTGGGAATTTATTTTGCCAAAAGATGGCACTTTTGATGCCGAAGCAACATCTGAAGAGGTAGGGCTGCGACCCCGCTTAAGGACTGTTATATACCTGTCCATACCAACTTGGACTTGAGGCTTTTGGCAACTTTTTACAGGGGGGTTTTCCATTGCATTTGTGTTTTGGTTCATGGTATCATTTCCCACTAAATTTATTTTTGACGTCGCGGCAATACTTGTTGGCCTGGCAACACTTGTTACCAGGTCTCGTTTTAGTTTTTTTAATGAGTCACTATCCACCGTTTGTGTAAATAAAGAGGGTGAGAGGGAACGTGTACGAAAAATTGGCTTGGCCGTTAGGTAGTTAATATTGTTTTGTTTTGTTTTATTTTTTTCAACATTATTTTCGTTGGCATGCACTGTCACATAAGCATTTCTCTCATTTAATTTTATTGTTGTTACATTGTTTTTACTCATGCAAGAAATTGTTTTTGTTTTTCACCGTTTTACTGTGCTTTTAATGTTTTTATTATTTATTGTATTTTACAACAACGCCAAAAATAAGAAATTTAAACTAAAATGTTTGTGCACAGAATATGTATACATACACAAGTATGAACATTCATACGTACATATGTATATATTTTTACTTTATTTAAATTTTCGTTTTAATTGTTCACTTTTATGTTAAATAATTTAAATAAAAAATATATATTTTCTAGCGTCCATTCGCTTAATATTTATATTCCAAAATCAAATTTAATTAATAATTAATTAAAATCGTATGCGGGGTTGAAAATACACGTCCGTTTCACAACAAAGCACACCGAGTTGTGTTCATCTTATTGGTTTGAAGGACCAGACTTCATGCAACAAGGTAGAGAGTACTGGCCAGACAACCCACACTTTAAAACAAGTCCGGTAGTTAACTTACCAGATGTCAGAAAGTTGAAGTCTGTGTGCGTCGTTTCTCAATTGCAAAACCACTTAATTATCGAAATAATAAGTCGATACTCGTCGTATATGAAAATCTTAAGATCTATCGCATATGTTTATAGATTTATCACGCCTAGAAATAACAATAAACCGAAACAGTTTACTGCTACAGAAATGGAATGGTCTTTTCATAAAATCATCTGAAATAAAATGTATACAAAACTCACAACTATTGAGTTCAAAGTATCAGAAGCTGACACCATTTATACAAGATTTTGAGCAAAATGGTAGAACAATTAGCTTGTTGCGAGTTGGCGGTCGACTTCTTAATGCAGATATGCCATACGATGCAAAATTTCCCCTGCTGTTGCCAGCGCATACCAGATTTGCGTACATGTACATGAAGCACTTACACTTAACAAATTATCATTGTGGTCCAAAAATTCTAATCGGGATAATGAGACAACGAATATGGGTCATCAACGCTCGTGAAATAGCCCGAAAGATAGTGAGAAGCTGCTTGCATTGCTTCAGGTATAAGCCCAAGTTAGCAACACAGATAATGGGAAATTTGCCTGCCGACCGGCTTAAAATTATGCGTCCTTTTCTTATAGCTGGTGTAGATTTCTGCGGTCCCGTCTACACTACTTATCGTATACGTGGGAAGTTACCATACAAAACGTATATTGCTGTATTTGTGTGCTTTTCATCGAAAGCAATTCATATAGAAGCGGTTTCAGATTTGTCTTCTAATGCATTTATTTCTTGTTTAAAAAGGTTTATATGCAGACGCGGCGTACCAGAGAAATTGTATTGTGACAATGCCACTAATTTTGTTGGAGCCAACTCCGAATTACAAGAATTAAAAAGAAAATTTTTTAACGATCAAAATCGTGCAGAGCTGCTGAATTTCGTTGCAGAACGTGGTATAGAGTTTGTCTTCATTCCGCCACGTGCCCCGCATTTTGGTGGTCTCTGGGAGGCTGCAGTTAAGTCTACAAAAAACTTGATGGTACGCACTGTGGCAAACTCAAATCTTACATTCGAAGAATTGTCAACTGTACTTATTGAGATAGAGGCCATACTGAACTCGCGGCCTATTGCCCCATTATCTAATGATGGCGAAGCCCTAACGCCGGCTCATCTACTCATTGGGTCAACACTAACTACAATTCCTGAAAAGATTTCAGAAGCCCCTACTGTGAAGTATACAAAACGATACCAGTTAATTTCTGATCTAAAGGCACAATTTTGGCGTATATTTCAACGCGATTATGTACTTGGACAGCAGGAACGCGTTAAATGGTCAAAACCTCAGTACAATCTGCAAGTTAGTGATTTGGTTTTTCTGCACGATATTAATCTTCCTCCCCTAAGATGGATGCTCGGTCGTGTCGTGAAGGTCAACGCTGGTGCTGATAGAAAGGTGAGAGTTGCTGAAGTGCACACCAAGTCAGGCTTATTAAAGCGCGCAATCCATAAACTGGCGTTGTTACCAAACTGTCATTCTCTGGTGACATTCTTAAGGCTCAGTTAAGGCCTAACTACAATATGCTTATGCTAGCTTAAGCTACTGTCAATAATTGAAGCATAGCCGCGAATAACGTTTTAAATTGCAAAATAATTATTTTTCAGGAGAGCAAAAAAAAAGAAGTTTTTACCAGGCAAGATTATTAATTTTTTATTTTTTTTTTAGATTATTAAAAATAATGATAATAAAAATTTTTATGCAAAATATCAACAAATTTAAAATTTATATTACATGCAAATTTACAGTTTATAACTTTTTTTTAGTGGAAAAACGTTTCATATCTACAATCACGATGTCATTTAAAACGTTCTTCCACTACGCAAAGCATAATGACTGGTGGCTTTTAAAACGTTATTCCACGTTTAAAACCATTTACTTTGTATCATTTTGTAAGTAACTTACAACGGTCTTCCACTAGCTGACTCCTTGTATGTACTTTTTAAAGGCTTTAAGGTGCATAATTTTGGGTGATTTGAGGTTTAAACAGTGAACGAGAGTAATGTTAACGGTTATCTGCAAAAAACAGTTTTTGCAAAAAGTGGCTTTTACAACGTTATTCACGGCTGTGCTTCAATTAACGAAAAGTCTGTCAAATGCTTAAGCAAATTATTGTGGACTTTTGGGTGACTATATTGTACTTTTTGAACTTAAATAACTTTAACGCTTACATACATTATAGTTAGCCCTTTAGTCTTTACTTTCTGTTTCTATTCTGTTCCGTGCCGTTCTGTTACGAAATGGTAGTAGTTACTTTTCTGTAGCAACTTATCAGCCATTTATGACAAATTTATTAGTTTTGCAACCATTGCACCCATCCATTGTTTTATTTCAATAAAATACATAAATTTGAAGAAAAAAATTTTATGAATTCTTAAAATCAAAAAAATAGTTTATTTCAATATAAATATGTATTTTTTATTACACAGAAAAAATTATTGCTGAATTATTTTCAAACAAACGCTTGTTTGAAAATTTTTTTAATTTCTACAAATTTTTTTACTGATTCAATTAATATTTTTGTTTGATTTTTATTTTAACCAACAAAAATGTTGACAACTATTCAAAAATATAATATACGCGTTATTGGTTTCAAGTTTTCATAATTTTGTATGAAATATTTAACGCCATTTCATGTTGTCGTTTCTCTTTTGCATTTTTTTATTTGATCGTAAGCAACACTTCTTTATGTGAAATATTAATAATTAGAGCAACGACAAAAACACATACAGTCTATTTTTGGACGCTTTAAAAAAGGACAACAATAAGAAAGATGGTAAAATAGCGTGGCGGGGTTTGTAGTTAAAGAAAAACAAAAACAATAACAGGTAAAAGAAAAAACTTTTCACTCTTTTTAAACAACAGAAACAACAACAACATTTTAAGAAACAAAATAAATTTTTGGTAGGTTTCAAAGTTGGTAAAAAAGAATGAAAAACAAAATCCCGTATTCAATTTTTTAAAACTGTTTAGTTAAATACATACATCAAATACAAAAATAAAATGATGGCGAAAAACATGTCGAGTCGGTCTGCTGCCAAGGAAAGGATACAGCAACAGCGAGTGAAGAAGAAAAACATTGTGTGTATAAACAAGACTTAGTTCAAAAATTATTCAAAAAAAAAAATGTGTCTCAAAGCCAGCCGCCGCTCTGCTCTCTCCTCTGTATTCATCATCTCCTAGAGTGCTTGCTTGTGTGCGCGTCATTGCTTGCGCAAAAACTTTTTTGTTTGATTCAGCAAAATTATTTGCTAGAAATTTATATGAATTTCAGTAAACTTTTTGTTTGATTCAGTAAATTATTTGTTTGAAAAAATCAGTGTTTTTTTTCAATAAACGAAATGCAAATAAATTGTTTGAATATGCGAATTTGTTTGTAGGACCGATTTCAGACAAAAAATGTTTTGATTCTACAAATATTTTGTTTGAATTGGAAAAATAATTTTTTCTGTGTATTTATTTTGCTGTCACTTACAATTACTTAACAAGTTTTTGAATTTAACAAACTGAACCGCAACAGAACAGGAAAACTATTCAATTTCACAGGTTTTTTTTATAACAAAAACAAATCAGCTGATTCGTAACAGAACAAAATGTAAAGACTTAGCCGTTAAAAAAAAAATTGTGCGTTAAAAAAAATAATTTTTGTGCAATTTTTAAATGAAAATTATGCATACAAATTTAATATTTGCAAACAAAAATCGTATTTGGTTTTTATATGTGCATCTTTAGTTGTGCTAATAGTTTTTTTTTTTTAAATAATAAATAAAAACAAACATAATTTTGTATGTGACCTCGGCCCTGTTTCCCAAACTACAAGTCTACAAGTAAAATACATTAAAAAAGCAACAATTTTTGTTTCAAATGTATTTTACTTGTAGTTTTGAGAAACACTCAAATCACATGAGGGCTTTTACGACGTCGTTTATCTTAATTCCATTTTAAAACAACTTCCAAAATCTCTTTGCGATGATTTTTAGTTGCATGTTTTTTTTTTATTAACCGGCAGCTTCAATTAACTGGCAAATAAAAATTTTTTTTTGCATTGATTCAAATTACCTCTATTATCCGGCATTACCTCTGTTATCCGAAATTATGAACAAATTATCTTTTTTTCGTTTACTTTTGAACAATCAAAACAAATTTAAATAAACGAAAAAAGAGAATTTACCATCGTACTGGAAGCATGTTCTGCCAAAATGACTTTTTTCCTCATGTTTACATAATAATACATTATATATTTACATAAAATAAGAAACACACCAAAAAAATAAATAATCAAGAATGCTGCCGGTCCCGTATATTATCAATAATCGAGGTCTCACTGCATTTTCAACCGCACACTTCAAAGAACTTGTAATAAAGAAAAAGTGGTAAAATAATTATTTTTTATTCAAAAAGCATTAAAATTTTTAAAATTTTTTCATAACATTTTTTGTTTTATTTGTTTAACGGCCAATTTTAGCAAGTTTAGCTATATTTACTACCACCCAGCAAAAACTTTGCTTACAAAATAAGCAGAAAAATAATGAGAACTTGACGAACAGACTACTTATTTTTCTACTAGAAGAAGTACTTATTTTTGTTCGAGATGTCCCAAAAGTAATCCTTTATAATTTAGCCTATTATAATCTAAAAAATAATATGTTCTTTTTATACTTAAAATTTTTATAAAAATATATAGTTACACAAAGTCAATAAAGTAAAAATTTATTAATTTTTTTTTTTTTGTTTTTTTTTTTGTTGTTTTTTTTCTTATTCTATTTTACTTTATTTTATTTTTTATTTTTTTTTTCTGTCTCTGGCGGGATTTGATCCCGCGACCTCGGTGTTGATAGACTAGCTCTCTACCAGCTAGTCTACCGGGGCAGTGTAGTTTTTGCATTAAAAAACTATGTTTTATGACTATAATGACATTTTTATTGTCATAATGAAAATACAAATTTTTCTGTATATTTAAGATATAATAATAAAGTTATTATTTAATATATAACTAATAATCCAAAAAGTGGCGAATAAGGCTACAAAGTAATGAATTCTTGAAGTCATTAAAAGTAGGATTGTAAGTAAAGTTTTTGCTGGGCAGTTAGAGCTGTAAGTTCATATACCTTTAATATAAAATTAAAAATAGTTTTGTTATGTTCACACTTGGATTTTTAAACGCGTTTAAGCAAAATGTTGATTAAGTTAATCAAAGCCGTTCACATTACATTTGAGATGATTAAGATGACAGATGATTAAGAAAAAAACACAAGAAACAAATTTATATATATTTTAAGTATTAAAAATTGATAAAAAATACTTTTATAAAGTTATCAGAAGATTTTTTTT
Source organism: Pollenia griseotomentosa (assembly GCA_963931875.1). NCBI lineage: Eukaryota > Metazoa > Arthropoda > Insecta > Diptera > Polleniidae > Pollenia > Pollenia griseotomentosa. The sequence goes on from OZ007563.1 coordinate 148,396,142, forward strand.
AAATGATGAAATTGTGAAAATTTATGATTTACACTCAAAAATGAGATGTTTTCTAAGATAAATCGGGACTGCTGATCACGAATATGGCATTCATTTATTTTTCTCAAGAAATGTTTTCGAGATATACGCGAAAATCGTGTTTTTATGCAGTTGTTTTAGGTATTTCGAAAAATTGAAATGAACTGAACAAAAATTGTTATTTTTATTAAATTTTCTTATTGTTTCTTCAAAAATTCTACGATATCTCTGAAACTACAGGGCAAATTTAAAAACTATGTAAGCACGGCTTAAAGATAATATTGTTGCCGAGTTTCGGATTTTTTTTAACTAAATGTGGTCAACCGATTTTTAGTTTTTCCAATATATGTATTGAAAGTGCCTTAATTTTGGACATAACGGTATATCTCGAAAATTAGAGCTGATAGGGAAAAATGGAGATTAGATTTGAAATCACCGACCTCAAATTAGTAAAAATTTGCAATCAAATTCCAGACCGCAAATTTACTGTTCCGCAGTGTATAGAAGAATTCTTAAAAAAAATTGTTTATGAAAATTCCAATTCGGATGTTTTCACTAAATATGCCGTTATTTCTTATATTTTTGGTCCGACGATAACCATTTTACGCTTTCTACGTTTGAAACAAAATATTATTTAAGATACATGTTAAAAAAGAATTTAAAAAATTTTTTTATTGCCTTACTGGTGCGACTTAAAATGGTGAATTTTGAAAAAAACATACAAAATAAATTTTTTTTCAAGGTTAGAGTCCTGTAACTCAGTTAATCTTTATCCGATCGATGGATGGTTATGAAAGAGAAAAGAGATATCTATGCAAAATGTTAAATCTTGTACAATTCAGTTGAACAGTTCTCGAGATTTTTTGCAATACCTAAAACAATTGCAGAAAAACACGATTTTTGCGTATATCTCGAAAACTCTTCTTGAGAAAAATTAATAAATGCCATATTCGTGTTCAGCAGCCCCAATTTAGCTTAAAAAATATCTAATTTTTAAGGTTCAATTTTTTGTGGCATAGTGTTATTTAAGAAAAAATAAAAACATTAAACAATAAAACATTGGCCGGTTGTACACGTTCATGTTGGCCGATTCTACATTATACTCAGTTTGAGGCATGCTCAGTGGATTCTATGTGATTAATGAAGTGATTTAGTTGTAATCATGCCAATTTGAAGTGATTAGCAAATCACTTCAATGTTTGGGTAATCATCTCAATTTGATGTGATTAGAGTTTAATTTTAAAACTGCACTTTTTTCTATTCGGAAGCTTTCTGACTCTAAATCAGTTTCAAATATTGTCGGACTATGTACAGTTTTTATCACTATCGATACTATCGGAAAATTTTAAAAGTAACGGCAAAGTTCATTAGATGTAGTCAACCAAACATTTTTAACAACTCATTCGATGCAAGTATTAAGCAGTGCATAAACTTGTTTAGTTCTTTGGGAAAAAGGAAGAGGAGAAGTACTTAAGTTGACTCAACCTAAAATTTAGTTTTTTTTTTTGATCTTCATATTCAAAAGTACACATGCAACAACAACTCTTCTAATGGCACCCTTGAGATCTTCAAAATCAAAATTACACACGGGTAAAGTTTCAATTATTTTGTACGACTTTTCAGGAAGTTATAGAAAAATTTGACCTTGTGTACATATCTTTTTTCAATGTGTAATAATATTTGGAATAAACACTTAAGTTTACTTCCGATCTGAAGCCAAAAGTCTTGGGGTTATTTTGTAAAAGACCTTTTTTCTACTTCCTTGAAAATTTTTGAAAATTCAAAAAATTTTTTATGAATAAATTTTCAACGCAAGGGTTACGACATAACCTTTTAAATTTCTAGACTTAAGTTAAATATTTTGACGTCGAAGGTGAAAAAACTGACAACCCTGATGACAATTAACCGTCTCTATATCTATATAAAGTTTATATCAATTATAAACTATAGATAACTCTGAAATTTAAAGTAAATATGCTGGGTTTTATACCTGAAAAACGTTTTCTGTAAATGAAGTTTTAAAACTTTTTCATTTTTTACCACCTTCATTGACTAGCGTGTCCACAGAAGTGGTATATAAAAACTTTTTGATACTATCGATAGTATCGATAGTTTTTAAGCTAACTATCGATTGCGCCGACTATCGGTATTTTTGCAGCCCTACACATCGACGACTGAATTGAAGAGCATAAAAATATGTGTTAAGGCCGTGTCAGATAAAACTTTTGCTTCGCGTTGCGTTACATATACTTTGACAGAAAAGCGTAAAGCAAAAAGTGTTTGTCACAATAAAAACTTTGACAACACTCACACATTGTGTGTTAAAAAGAAAATAAATAAAAAAAATTATACTAGAAGATTGTCAAAGCGCGCAAAAAGATGAGAGTTGCCCAACTTTTCGCTTCGCTTTGCGTTAAAAGCAGTTTATGTGACAAGTGCCATATAAACATGTACATTTAACTCAAATGTCAAAGCGTATATTTAAAGCAACGCGAAGCAAAAGTTTTATCTGACACGGCCTTTAGTAGTGGCCAGCGTTACCATATATTTTTTAAAAAAATCTTGTTATCTCAGAAAAAAAACTTGTTTTCGCAAGAAAAAACTTTTTTTTTCAAAAGTGTCAAATCTTTAAAATAAAATACAAAAATGTATTAGGAATTCATTTTATTTAAAGATATCAAAAACTTAAATATAAAATAGCTTACAAGGAGCTACATACATACCTATTAAAAAAAAAAACAACATATAATAACAATACATAAAATTCATTTAGGAGATCTTTCTTTTCTTGGGACTAAAATAATATAAAAAAATTTATTTAAAAATAGGCATAAATATTTTATATTCTTTTTTTGTTAAATATTTATCCATGTTTTTTTTAATGTCTTCCGCACTACAAAGTTAGCTACAAACTGTCAATGTATAAAAACGACCTAGTTTTACTTACAGGGAGTATACACAATTAAACACTGTTGTACTAATAAAGGAGTAAGAAAATATAAAAACTGCAAATTACTTTTGATAATAAACTGCAAAAACTTTATGTATTTATAAAAAACTTGAAAAAACTTTAATTAAGTTAAAAACTTTTTTGCATCTCAAAAAACTTGCAAAAAAAAAGAAAATCTTGGCAAATGGCAACGCTGGTAGTGGTATACACAATTGTGCAAAGAAATGGAACTCCCTGCATTAGACTAGAAATTTTTGACAATTTTAATTCACCATAGAACTTTGCTACCGTTTCACACACACCCTAATTATGCAAATGATTTATATTGATTTCTATGATCCTATTGGCATCAAAAATAACCACTTTAATATCGGAAAATAAAAACAATGGCAACGTTGTAGTAATTTCACCATGAAAGCTGCCATATCGATTATTTGTACAAAAGCATAAAAAATTCATGCAACGGAAATTCCAAGGGGTAATATTTTTTTAATTGTAAACAGTTGAGAAACAAAATAAAAATTTTATTTAAATTTCTTTCTTTTTTGCTTTAAAATCTTTTGTAATTTCGAAAAATAAAACAAGAAAAATACATAAACTTACACACATACAAAAATGGTACATCCATTTGCTGCAAAAATAACAAACTATATAAGTTCCTTGAGGCCATATAACCAAATCGGATTGGGTGCAGTGTCAGGTTGGTTGACAGGCTTTTTGGTAATGAAAATTGGTAAATTTGCTGCCGCCCTATTAGGAGGTGCACTGATAATAATAAAAATTGCCGAAGTTGAAGAACTTGTAAAAATCGATTGGTCGAAAGTTAAAGAAAATGTTCAAAATGTTCCACTGAAGCCTTACAATAACTTTACTATAGAGAATGCAGAACAAATAATTTCGAATGGAGAAAATTTTTTAATTTCATTTGTGGGAGGATCTTTAATTGGAATTGGATGCTCCTAAAATTAAAACTAAATTATTTTGTTAGGAAAATTATCAATTTTGTATATCTATACTAATATTAAAAAGCTAAGAAGTTTGTGTTTTTATGTTTGTAAGAGGTAATCTCCGGAACTGCCGGTCCGATTTTAAAACTTTCTTCAACAACATGAAGAATGGAACCTTCTTACTGACATAGGCTATATAAGGTTCCAATAAAGTACTTAGGATAGGATCCAGGGGCGCTCACTTATATCTCCAAAACTAAGAAACATGTTATTCTTATCGTTGTTCTTTACTTGGAGGCCACACGATCAAGTTTTGCCTTTCAATTCCTTTCAATTTGGAATACACTCTCACTTTTTTACTAACACACTCACACTTTTTAAATTGAGCACGAGATTGCTTTCAATTTCACCCAAGGTGAATTTAAAAAGGTAAGTGCAACTCTACAACTACAAAAAGCCATATGTATTTTGTTTTTGCAATTTAATTGCTTCCCTGCCGTCAAATGAGTAGCTAACTACAAAAAAACCCAACTTTAAGTTAGCTTGTATAGACTAACTTAAAGCCAACTACTACGCAATGCAAAATTTACATTAACCAAAGTGTATACAAACACTGTGTTGTATATTTTAAGTAGAGAGAGCCAAGTCGTTACCAAAAATATCAACGTTGTTATTGATGTTATGTTATGACAATTTAATCTCATATTTACGCTCTTAATTGAGTAATGGCAAAAAACATAGTTTTTTTATTCAAAAACTAGACTGCCCCAGTAGGCTAGCTGGTAGTGAGCAAGTCTATCTGCCCCAAGGTTGCGGGATCGATTCCCGCCAGCGACTCTGGTTAAAAAAAAGTTTAATAAAACAACTTTGATTAATAAAATAAAATAAAAGAAATAAAATAAAATAAAATTTTTTTATTTTTTTGAAAGTATTCATCCAATGCCTTAACTTAAACTAACTTAACTTAAAGCTAACTTAAAGTAGTAAGTTTATAGCTAGCTACAAAAAGTTAACTTAAAGTTAATTAAAAGTAATGCAGAGTCGGACAATTGACTACTTCCTAGGACATCGCAATGTTAAAATAGTTAGTAAATTACATATAAAATAAATCCAAGTGTCAACCACCACTAGTTGAAAAATAGTTAGCTTTCAGTTAATTTAAAGTTAACTGAATGTCCGACAGGGTTGTTGTCAAAAACAGCAAACTGAACACCAATGCATTTTTATATAAAATTAAAATTTTCACTTTTTTATAAAAGGAATTAATAGTTTCACTTTATATTTATATTTGCTTAATTATAATAATATTTTTCACACTTTTGAATCAAATTTTTCTCGGAAATTGTTTCTTTTATTATGGCGCAAAACATAAACAAACGTATTTTTGACGTTTGTGAATTATATTTTGAATTCGCCGTGGATACAGCTGATGAACGGCTGACAAGTTGTTTAAATTCGCCTCGATTTCACCTTTCCATTTGTTTAGCAATTTTACGCTCAATTTAACAGCTGATTACACGTTTGTCTTCATAAATTGTTTTCTTGATGACATCTTGAAAGTAAATTGCTTCAAAATTGCGTGCAGCCTACGTCGCAGCTTTAAATTTTTGGAAATTTTGACAAACAGTGTATGCTAAAGGCTATCAAGAAAGACTTGATCGTGTGGCTGCAGGGTTAGAAAAATAAGCGGACAGGTGTCTGGTACTTTTTTGGAATTCTGCCCTTTTAGGGAGTAAACGTGTATCTTTTATCTAATGAACGTAAAAATAAACATTATATGACGTTCGAAACTTATCTAAAAAACACAAATACAAATATGGTACCTTTTAGAAATTCGAATGTTCAAGGCGTGCAATTCGTAACTATTGTTGGTACTTTTTTGAAAAGTATTTTTTGATGCTTCAATGGGGAGACAAAAGTACCAAAAAGGGGAAATACGCAAAATTAAATTTCTTGCTTTAGCTTTTTGGTTCCGCAACTGGTACTTTTTTAATTCCCGTTAATATTGGACCTAGAAATATAAAATTCAACATGCGATATCCTGAGTGATAACCCTCTATGGGGGAACTTTTTGGTACTTTTTTGGGCTTTAACTGGTACTTTTTGAATTTCCGTTAGTATTGGACTTAAAACAAAAAATTAAACATGCAAAGTCAATAGTGAATTAGAATCTTTAAAAGGATCTATTTGGTACTTTTTCGTTCTTTAACTGGTACTTTTTTATTTTCGCTAATATTTGACCTATGAACATAAAATTAAACATACAAGGTCCTGAGTAGATGAGAATCTGTAACAGGGCTTTTTGTTAGTTATTTTTTCTTTAACTGGTACTTTTATTATTTTCATTGGTATAGGGCCTCGAAACATAAAATTAAACACGCAATATCCTGAGTAAATAAGAAGCTGTAAGAAGGATTTTTTGGTACTTTGTATTTCTCTTACTGGTTTTAACTTAGGATAGGTTTCAGGGCCGCTAAACATCCTATATTCAAAAAATATTAATTATCGTTTTAGAAGAGATCTATTAAAGCAATAGTTTCCGTACTCAAAAGAAAGAAAAAGTAATTTTAACATGAGTACGCTGTTCATCCTCCATTCTGCCTCCACTCGACCGTCCCCTGGTCGAATGGACATACAATAAAACACACAGGCTATACATATGTATTTCTTTATAGTTAGTCAATAATTTATTTTGGGCGGACAACGCTGACGGAACTGCTAAATTTATTAATAAGTAAACAAAAAACATAACAAACAATATGTATTCAGGTTTTCAAGACAAAGTCTTGACAGAAAGAATAGTAAAAACAGAGGAAAGGAAGCAACATGTAATATAAACTTGAAAATGATAATTACAACAAATTTCGAACGACCAGTACCACTGGCTAAAGATTGGTGTTTGACTGTTGGCTGGCAGGCACCGCAGTGGTGCAGAGGTTAGAACTCAAAGAATTCTGATGAAAGACTGTGGTGATTCTTGAAACATGTAAACTCAACCCAGGTTCGAACCCCAGCTAAGCCAAGAAAACTATCAAAAAATTTTAATAAAATTTCATGTTGTAAAAATTCCTTCCTTCAGTAAAAATAATTTAATGAAAATTAATTTTAATAAACTCAAGCCTTACTAAAAATGTTGAAATTTATTAATAATTTTGAAAAGTAAAAATATGTAAATTAGAGCGACTCAAAAAAAGTGATTTTTTTACCCCTCTGAAAATAAAGCTCGATATGTTTTATGATGATTCCCAAAATATTTTGGTTCTAGCGTTGACCATCCGTGAGCTGGACCATTTTTAAAAAAGGTATTTTTTTAGTTTTAAGATTTTTTTTTGTATTTTGCTCCAAGTCGACATAAAAAAGTTTTTGTTATCATCGAGAATCTTGACCACTTGCGACCTACTAATTGAGATATTTAACCAAATACATATTTTCGTTTCAGGTTTTCATACAAATTCTACGTATGTGGAAATAATGTTATGCTTTTTAAACTGAATCTGTTTTAAAATAATGTTAATTTATTTATTTTTTTTGTAATTATTCACATAAATTTTTTCTAATTTTTTCTTTTTTCATATACATATAGGCTAGACCGACTCACCTTGTATGGAGCTGAAAAAAATGTTGTTCTTACCCCTCTGAAAATAAAGCTCGATATGTTTTATGATGATTCCCAGCATATTTTGGTTCAAGCGTTGACCATCCGTGAGCTGGACCATTAAAAAGGTATTTTTTAGTTTTGGAATGGAATCGTGCAAACTTTATACAAAGATAGAATCGCGAAAAGATTTTTTATAAATTTTATATTTTTTATTGGAATTGTATTTTTCACATTTTGATAAATTAAACAAGTAAGAAAGTATAGTCGGTCAAGCCCGACCTTATGATACCCTACACCACAGTATTTAAAAACACATCATGCTTATGTGTCCATATAAATATGGATTTATCTATGTTTATAAACTTCATTAAAATCGGTTTGAAAGTTTGTGCGAGGCAGAAATTGTCCCCTACCTCCCCTTGTGGTCCTATTTTTGAAAAACTGTATAGCTTATGTGTCCATATAGATATGGATCTATCTATGTTTTAAATTTTACTACAATCGGTTTGAGAGGCATAAATTGCCCCTAAATTGGTCCTTTGTCCTTGTGCCAATAAGAACCTATGTCCCAAATTTTATCAAATTATCTCCAAAATTGCGACCTGTACTTTGCGCACAAGGTTACATGGACAGCCAGCCAGCCAGCCTGCCGGACGGACATCGTTAGTTCGACTCAGAAAGTGATTCTGAGTCGATCGGTATACTTTAAGGTGGGTCTAGGACCAATATTTTAAGGCGTTACACACATCAGCACAAATGCATAATACCCTCTCCACTATTGTGGTGTGGGTATACAAATTTGATACCCATATTGCCTATATATGAAAAAAGATAGAAAATATCGCGATTTTCGCGTTTTTTGTAAATAATTACAACAAAAATATAAATTAACATTATTTTAAATCACATTCAATTCGAAAAGCAGAACATTATTTCCATTTATGATACAAAAAAGTAAAAAATCTGTTTTTAAAAGTTTATTAAACGTAATATGTGTATTTTATATTTACAAAAAAACTCAACAATAAGGTTTAATAAAATATAACATCAGTTCAATATAAATTAAAATAAATTATCTTTTTAAATAAGCAATTTATGATTTCCTTGTGAGGCAAAATACTACAGTCTATCTTCTGTCATTGTTGATCTGAGCCATGTCTTATTCGACGAAGGGTAGGTAATAACCTCTCGCTCGTAGCATTACTGACGAGCATTGAAACGAAAAATTTAAATATTTTTCTTAGATTTGGGTAGATATCTTTATCACAGTTTATTAGAAAATCTACAAAAAAAAAAATACCTCCATTTCTGAATCTTAAACCGGTTTCATGAAATTCGTTATGGTTTATGAGATATTAAACATAAACTTTGCTCCATATCAAAATTATTAAAAATAAAAAAATTGATTTTCAGATATTTTCCATGTTTGTTCCAATGCAACAGTTAAGGTTCAAGTTAATATGTTAGTAGGTGTTTATCTCTTTTATCAAACATAATTTGCTCATCAGCTAGTTGTGGTTTTAAAAGTTTTGTATCTGTATCTATTGGGAAAGGTGTTTTGAGATCTTCTAAAATAAATTCAATATGAGGAATGTAACCTACAACTTTGTCTTTTCGGTTGGAACCACGATTTTAGCGCAAATAACTTTAACTTTTACAAAATCGCTTTAAATTGTTCTTCGGATTTATTTCTTTTCTCTTTTAGGCACATGATTAAAGTTTTGATAAGGCTTGATCCTTTTTGAAGATATATAACGTGCTTTTATAAAATGATACTAAGCGGCTTTGTTACAATAAGTATCACACTTAATATGTATATTCCGCAAATAAATTCAAAAGTACTAAGTGAGCTCCTAAATATAAGGCTTCTGATGAAGTATCTCTACCTTTCCACTCGGATATTTTTTCCAAAGCTATATGATGTACACGAAGTGGCAAAAAATGTTTTAGTAATGAAAACACCTGTCTCCCGTCGTTTTGCGAAAAAAAACTTCACGCAGGGATGCAAATTTCTAAAATTTGGAACCGCGATGAATTATAAACCGTAGGAAAATTTTTAAATCTAAAGCAGTGGATAAATTTCAAAATAGCATTTAAGTGATACGTATAGGAATATATACAAATATCAGGTGTATATTTTTTAAAATTTCTGTAATATAAAAATGTTTGTCTTCAAACTTCAACACGATCCCTGCGTAAACTTTTTTAACAATCCGAAAAAATTATCATATTTCTTATTAATGACACAAATTATTTAAAATTTAAATAATTTATTATAAGCCGACTATCCTATTAAATAACTACAAATTGGTTAAAAAATAAGTAATTAGTAGTCAATTAAATAGTCATGCAGAGATAACCAATTGACTACAGCCTATGACATGCCTATGTTAAAATAATGAGTCGCCGACAAGGAAAAAAGTCACTTAATCAACTAGATGTGGTTATAAAAAACCCAGTTTGAAGTTACTTAAAAATGTGTTTGACTTCCTACAGGGTAAGGTTAAATAAAATATAAGATCAGTTCAATATAAATCAAAATAAATTAATCTTTTTAAATAAGCAATTTATGATTTCCTTGTGAGGCAAATTTAGATAGTACAGTCTATTTTCTGTCATTGTTGATCTGAGCCATGTCTTACTCGACGAAGGGTAGGAAATAACCTCTTGCTCGTAGCATTACTGACGAGCATTGAAACGAAAAATTTAAATATTTTTCTTAACGTAACGACGTAAATCAAACAGAAAGAATAAGGATAAACCTGATGATTCTGCCTCATCTACAACTACTCCAGCCAACTCTTTAATTCCGTTTATGAAAACTCCTTCTCTTAACAATCCTTCAACTTCTATTACTCCATTTAATTATCCTTCAACTTCGATTACTCCTGGTATTTCTCTAACTTCATCCGTAAAAATTCCATATACTAGTAACACAAATGCTACAATTGCATTAACCACAAATCCTACAATAACAGCTTCAAAGATTACTGATAAATCAATAAATAATCCTGAGGTTCCTCTTAATTATGCCCAGGTCTTAACTTCTACTGCTATTCCCCCAAATATTACTGAAAGTAACTCTATTCCTGATGATAACGTAATTGTTCACAGAGAATTACGTGTAATATCCGTCCGAAATCAATCTTCATATCCCGTCTTGCCTCCGAAACTACTATTGAGGACATAAATTACTATATTACTACTAAGTTAAATTCAAATGCTGAAATTTCAACTTATAAATTTTCATATGCACAACCCAGAAGTATTGCATCATTTAAAATAACAGTTTCAGCTGAAATGTATGTGAAATTGATTGATCCATGTTTCTGGCCTGATAACACACTGGTCCGCGAATACAGGTACAAAGAAAACCAGAGAAATAATAATATAACACGATTACCTTCGTCATCCGGTCAAAAAAACTAACTATCTCTTCTGATAACCAACTGTATATTACATACCAAAACGTTCGTGGTCTCAATACTAAGCTTTCCAATCTGTTTATAGAAAGCTTCACTTTTGATCAACATATTATTGTTTTAACTGAAACCTGGTTAAATAAAAAGACCTTAAATACTGAAATTTTTTGTAATGGATTCAACGTATACCGACTCGATAGAGAAACTACTACAATTGGTGGTGGCGTCTTAATTGCTGTTTCTTGTCTTTTCTCATCCGAGGAAATTAAAACTAATACTTCTCACAAAATAGAATTTATTGCTGTTCGTATTAAGCTAAAACACAAACATATATACCTAACCTGTTCATATATTCAACCGAATTCTGATGCTCTAACTTATAATCAACATTACGAGAACATTAAATCCGTCGTATCGTGTGCCCAGCCAGATGATTCAATATTCGTTTTTGGTGACTTCAACTTGCCCGCAGTATCTTGGAGATTCTTACCAGATTCATTTTACTATACTCCCACAAATTGCAATGACTATATTGATGTATTTTTTAATAATCTTTATGACTTGTGCCTTTTCCAATTTAACGGCGTTTACAACGAACACGGAAAACTATTAGATTTGGTGTTTGTGAATGAACCTGCTGACTGCTCATTAACTCGTGCTTTTCCAATTTCAAGACCTGAAGATCGTTATATTTCCACTATTGACATTTCTTGTAACACTCCGTTTGTTAAACGTAAAGCTATGGTCAATAAGAATAAAGTCTACTGTTTCAAACGAACAAGTTACAACGAGTTAAATTGTCTTCTAAATAATACAAATTGGCTTGATAAGTTATCTATTTCAAATGGCACAGCATCTTCCTTCGATACTATGATTGATACTTTCTATAAAACTATTTTTGAATATTTAGACGAATGTGTTCCGAAAATCACTGTGTTTAAGCAGTCAGGTCCTCCCTGGGGCTCAAGACAGCTGTATAGACTTAAAAATATAAAAAATAAATATTACAAAAAATATAAAGAATACGGATCATTTTATGCTTATAGTAAATATTCTGTATCTCGTGCTGAATATAATTTACAAAACATAAATCTATATAAAAATTACTTAAATGAAATGAAAGTTAAATTTAAACATGATCCTAAATCATTTTATAAATTCGTAAATTCTAAACGTAAATCTACAGGCTATCCAACTATAAAGAAGTACTTAAATAATGAGTCCAGTGATGATTTGACAAGAAGTAACATGTTTGCCAACTTTTTTGCAACTACATATTCTGATACTAAATACAACAACTCCAATAATTACCCTTACGTGATTGATGAACACCAGTCAATATCGTTTTCTCCAATTATAACTTCCCAAATAGTAACCAGTCTGAAAAGTGTAAAATCATCTTTCTTTAGTGGACCGGATGGTATCCCAAGCTGTATTTTAACTAACTGTGCTTATGCTTTTGCCACACCTTTATCAATAATATTTAACCATTCAATTAGATATGGCTACTTTCCTCAACTTTGGAAAGAATCTTATATAATTCCGCTATTTAAGTTTGGAAACAAATCAAATGTTGCAAATTATAGAGGTATAGCCAAACTAAGTGCTATCCCTAAACTCTTTGAAAAGTGCATAACTGATTCTCTCTCTCGTCAAGCATCTTCATTACTATCACCTTTCCAGCATGGTTTTAGAAAAGGTTGTTCAGCAATTACCAACCTACTACAACTAACCGCTATTATACATAATGGATTCAATAATACCCAAATAACAGACGTAATATACACAGACTTCAGCAAAGCTTTTGATAAAGTTAACCATAGCCTTCTTCTTAAAAAACTATCAATAATGGGTTTTACTAACAACAGTCTTCGCTGGCTTGAGTCATACCTTACTTATAGGAAACAAAGTGTTCGTTTTAATAATACAACATCAAGGAGCATCATCGTCAATTCTGGAGTACCGCAAGGAAGCCACCTTGGTCCAATCTTATTTTCACTTTTTATAAATGATCTGCCGAGTGCAATACACAATTGTAATGTGTTAATGTATGCCGATGATGTAAAAATCTTTTTAAGCTACAAAAAATCATCGGAAATGCTTAATCTTCAACATGATTTAGATAATTTTTATAACTGGTGCAATATCAACATTATGAATCTCAATTTAACAAAATTTAAGCATATGCGCTTTTGTAGAAAATGGAATCCTCTGGGTATCTATACTTTGGGTGACTGCCAACTTGAATTAGTTAAAGAGATTTTGGATCTTGGTGTTTTACTTGATCCAAAATTAGATTTTATAAAACACATTACATCAACAATAAATAAAGCTCGTGGTGTACTTGCCTTTATAAAACGTTGGGCTAAGGAGTTCACTGATCCTATGATTACAAAGCTGTTATATACATCCTTGGTAAGACCTATCATCAAATATGGCTCTGTTATCTGGGATCCTGTTTATGATGTTCACATAAACCGAATAGAATCTGTCCAAAAACAATTTTTATTGTTCTGCTTGGGGAACTCAACTTGGAATCCTTCTGACGTACTTCCATCTTACTCTGTCAGACTTGCACGCGTTAAATTACCATCACTAGTAAGCCGAAGAAAAATGCTTAACATTGCGTTTTTAGTTAATTTGCTTAATGGTAACGTTAGTTCTTAATTCCTGCTTAATAATGTTAAACTCAACGTTCCTCAGCGATCAACTCGAAATTACATACCATTATATCTTCAGACCTTTCACACAAACTATGCAAATTCTGATCCTTTTCGGAGAATTTGTAAAGATTTTAATGAAATGTATAATTTAGTTGACTTTTCTTTAAGTGCCAGTGTCATTAAACGTAGTATTATCTTGTTTTTAAATATATAAAATTATAAAATTGTTTGTAATTTAATTATAGTCTGTACGGATTTAAATCCATAGACTTAAATAAATAAATAAATAAATAAAAAAAAAAAAAAATTGATTTGGGTAGATATCTTCATCACAGTTTATTAAAGCAACTACAACGTTATCTGAGAGATTTTCAGATATTTTCCATGTTTGTTGCCAATGCAACAGTTCAGGCTCAAGTTTAGATGTAAGAAGGTACTTATCTCTTTTATCAAACATAATCAGCTCATCAGCTAGTTGTGGTTTTAAAGGTTTTATATCTGTATATGACTTGATTACTTTTTAGGTAGAAGTTTAGGTATGTTTCAAACATTAAAGATATCTATTGGGAAAGGTGTTTTGAGATCTTCTAAAATAAATTAAATAAGAGGAATTTAACCTACAGCTCGGTAGTAATCTTAAACATTTTGGATGTGATTATTTCGTTCAAACCTTGTCTTTTCGATTGGAATCCCGATTTGAACGCAAAAACCTTAAACTTTTTTAAAATCGCTTTTAATTGTTCTTCGGCTTTATTTCTTTTCTCTTCCAGGCACATGATTAAAGTTTTGATAAGGGTTGATCCTTTTTAGAAGATCTATATCGTGCTTTTGTAAAATGATAGTAAGCGGCTGTGTGACAATAAGTATCACACTTAATAATTCAAAATTCATAAGTACTAAGTGAGTTCCTTAATATAAGGCTTTTGATGAAGTATCTCTACCTTTCCACTCAGATATTTTTCCCAAAGCTATATGATGTACACTTGTTGCAAAGTGTAAAATTGTGTCGTGACGGTCCACCCATCTTGTCTCGCATAATGTAGAGAGTTTTTCTCCCAAATACTTTGCTAAAACTGCGTTTTGCTTGGGATGGTTATATTTAAAAAATTTTGTCGTTTCTTTAACAAACGATACAACTTTTTGTATTAATTGCACTTTATTGCTTTTAGAAATTGAGTGGTTTGATTTATGGGAATAGCAAGGCGTTTGTTTCGCATTTGTCGCGGTTTCCAGCATTTTTTAAAAGATCCATTTTCTGCTGACATCAGAGGACACCCATCTGTTCCAACTCCTTCACAATTTTTTAGGTCAATACAAAAATTTGTCAAAATTTTAAGAACTATTGATGATAGTGACACATCAACGTCCTTATCAATATCCTTTGAAGCCTCTTCAAATGAGTTTACAACAAAGCCAATAAATTCTTCCCTTACAACTTTTTGTTGTATGTTTAAATATCTTAAAGATAAGGAAATCTGGCTTTTCCCCGACAAATCCCTGCTTTCGTCAAAAATTATCGAATAGAATTTTGATTCATATGAATATATTTCAAAATTACAAATTCAAAGATGACTATGATGAAAATGTGATACGAAAAACGGTTGTATTCTAATTAGAGTATCCATCCAGTGATTCGACTTTTGGTTTTGTTCGAGTAAGGAATTAATTGATTTTTGAATTTTAAAATTGCTCGATTAATCGAATAAGAGTTTTAGATTGTTCAAATTACTCGAAGAATTCAAATAATTTTATCTAATAGGAAAAAACAAACATCTTTATTTAAACTTATACTCTTATTTTACTAATAAACAGAAAAAGAGTGGTGAGAGGTGAGAGGCGCGCGCCAGCCAGTTATGAAAAACATTTTAAACCAATTTAGTATTTCTAAAAATCGAGTGAAATTGAATTAGATGGAGATTCTCCGTTAATTTTTTTTAAAAATCACCGCAGTTTTTCCTGATTTTAAGATAAATTCTGTTAAAGATAAGAATTCAATGTTTAATATATAGAATTTTTTAATAATCTTTTAAAACAGGATCTTTGTTTTTAAATCCCTTTTTAATTTCCTTTATTTTAAAACTCTATTCTATAGGTTTGGTAATTTATTTTTTAACGTATTACTTTTTCACGACAAAAACCAGAAACTTCGTATTCAAACAAGGACACTTAGAGTTTTAAGACGGAAGTAATGACATCTCAAATGTCACATCCACCCGATTAGAAGATACGAGGTAATGAACAAATTTACAGTAGGTGTTTTACAAATTTATAACTGCTGATAAATTTTTTTACGAATTTGACGTTTTATAGTCAGCGTTTAAAAAACTGCAGTCAATGTAGAAAAACTGCCATTTCTACCACTTCTTCATTTGTCATTGGCCAAAAAAACTTTTGCTTTTACTTCTGATTCATTACATATAAACAGTCTCTATCAAACCAACTCAAAAAGGGAAAAGTTGTGTGCAAATTTTCGTTTTTTCTTTTACAGTTTTTGGTTTCGACTGCAGTTTTTTAAACCCTGTTAACAGTGATTTACATAATTTGTCATACACGCTCAAATCTAAAAATGGACTAAAATATGTTTAAAATTATGAGTAATGAAAATAAATGAAAGCGGTAACAACATGTAAAATATTTTTAAGGTTTGAAATCTAAACAAAATATTTTTACATTAAAAAAGTAGAATTTTCTAAGAAATTAATTTTAATCGATTAATTGACAAAAATTGTTCGAGTTATTCGTTATTCGAAATTGGCTATTTTAATTATTCGATCAAACAACGGCGGAAAAATTCCTCGGTTAATCGAGTGGATACTCTAATTCTAATGTATATAATAATAATTATCATAACACATACATATATGCATAAATATTGCATAAACTAAAGCTACGGTCAGACTTATCAAATATTTGACGAAAAAAACGGGACCAACAACCAAGCTTAGAAATCATTTCGCTTAATATCAATATTTATTTTGATTAAAATACCACATCTTACAAAAAACTGTTTTTTGCTATGTCTAGTAGTATAATTAGTTTATTTTGTAATATTAAGACCATTTTAAATCTCACTAACTATTAACAAAAGTAGGGGTTACGCTTATTTGATCAAATATTTAATAAGTGTGACCGTAGCTTAAGGCTTATTAATAATTCAACCGCACGCATTTTCAAGTCAACCGTTTACTCTTTGGATATAGTTACATGGCACCTGCTGGGATTGAATGTAGAATAATAAGTATTTGAATACAGTAAACTAGATGTTTCATTGGAATCATCTAATAGGCAACTATTAGGATTAAGATTTGGATACTTACTAAAATTTCGTTAGATTTCCAAAAATTTTGTACATTTAAAAATATTACTATTGGGAATAATGTTATAATCGTAATAAACAAAACATATTGTTATAATTTAGGGGGGAGAGGAATTTCCTTATTACCCCCCCCCCCCCCCTCCCTGAATCTGCGCCTGATCCGTAGAGAGGAAACGTGTTTTCTGTATGCTTTGAATTAATTCTGTGGCAATAAGTGCTTAAGTAAATTTGTTTAGTTTTATAAAAAAACAATATTAAACTTTAAAGGTGGCTTTTTGAAATTTCCTCCAAATTTAATATTGTCATCAGTTCTCTGTGATTATAGTTGTTTAAGTTTTTATTCTTAAACACTCCTAATGTTACAGATCGGAAGTTTTTATTATTCCAAATGTTATTGCACATTGAAAAAAGATAACCAAAAAGTAATTTTGCTATAACTTTCTTAAAAATCCTACAAAATAATTGAAATTTTTTAAAGCACTTTTTCCTTTTTGCCACAGAAAAAAATGTTGAATGCATTTATAGACTTATTTAATTGATCTCGGGAAATGTTATTTGTTCAAATAAATTTAATGTAATAAGTTTTGCATCGATTTGTATTGAGCGGGAATTCCCGAGATCCCGGGAAGTTGAAAAATAAATCCCGGAAAGGAAAAGCTCTACACACAGTGCATTTAAAACAGTGCTGCCACAAAGAATACAATTTTTACGACCAAATTTTTTGAAAAAGTTACCAAATGTAAAAAAATATAACCAAATTTAAAGTGCTTTTTCTTAATTGAGAAAATCATTAAAATCATTGTTATACATTGTAACACAAAAGTTATTTGCACTTTATAGTAAAACAATAATTATAAATCAAGAAAACAAAACAAGAAATGTAATTCTTTTACATATTAAAAAATAACGTGAAACTTAATTAAAAGTTTTTATTTCTTTGAGACTTTTTTCGTAAAAAATTTTTTTTTTTTTTTGGCGCCCTATGCTTCAGTTGGAGTTAGAGGAATATATATGTATATAAAAAAAAGAATATTTTTTAATATGCCAGTTATAAATAACAAAAATGGATAAAAGTTTTCCGCTTTTTAGCTGTTATTGGCAAGACTGTCAAATGTGGCGATTTCTTAATCCTTTTGTCGATGGAAATTTACGTTTGGCGATATGGCGATTATTTTGGCGAAATTTAAAACGATTGGCGATATGCATTTTATGTAAATATTTTCTAATTTACATATATCTAGAATATTATAAAAACTTTTTTCTGTTTTGTGTAAATTTTATTTCAAATTTATAATTCTTATTATAAAAAAATGTTTCAAAATTGTTCTAATATATCAAATATTTTGTAAATCATTGTAAAATATTACTGGCTTTCGCCTTTCGTAACGTACATTCAATGGGGAATAAGTATATGACTGACAGTCAAAAGTTTTTTTTTTACCAAATAATTATCTTAAAAAACATTAAATAAATTTACATACCGACAAGTTATAAACAGTAAAATTTCAAATTTCTTTAAACTTACAGCCATTAAAGAAAATTCCATAAATCAATGTAATTTTAAAAAATCTTTAAAATTTCTACGTGTATTTTCAAATATGTATATAAATATACTTCTGGAAATAACCTAAATTCAGAACCTTAAACTTATTTTCAAGTTTTTAAAAACACTAAAACGATTTTGTGTAATTTTTCAGTAATTTTCTAAAATCGATTCCGGATGATTTTATGCACTTCCTACTATAAGTACTAATTATTTTTACTTCTCTTAAAATCAAAAAAAAACTACGCTCATTTAAAAAAAGTTACTGAAAATCTCCATTGATTAAAACTTCATTTGTTTACGATTTCAGATCATGGCGTTTTTAATATAAAAATCACAAATGGCAATATTTTCTTAGCAAAAATCCTAAAAAATTATTTGGTTGCTGTTTTGAAAGGGATTATAAAAAACTTCCGTTTATTAATAACAAATAATGAAAAAATCGTAGTACACAGAACAAATTATTCGAGCTCGTAAATAATTGTACCAAGAAAAACATATTCGTTCGTAATTATTATTGTTTTAGAAAAAAGTAACCAAAATGAAAAAATATTCACATCTCCACATTGAAAAAAAATATAACCAATTTTGGTTAGAAATAATCAAAACCGGCAGTTCTAATTTAAAATTTGCACTTTGTTATTTAAAGTGATTCTTAAGTAACCACAATCCAGCACATGGATCATCAAAATTATTCTTGCAACATCATATGGCTCCTTTGTTGAGAGAGAAAATATTCTTTCAATAGAACGAACAATTTTAGGATT
Source organism: Pollenia griseotomentosa (assembly GCA_963931875.1). NCBI lineage: Eukaryota > Metazoa > Arthropoda > Insecta > Diptera > Polleniidae > Pollenia > Pollenia griseotomentosa. The sequence goes on from OZ007563.1 coordinate 148,415,366, forward strand.
CGATCTAACGCTGGCATTAGTGTTAACCAGTGTGGTTTGCTGTATTTATGTTGTTATTTTGGGGTTTTGCGAAAATAAAACTTAAAGTTTTTGAGTTTAAAGAAGATGTTATAGATGTTATATATTCACTAAAAAATGGACAATCTGCTGTCCTTTATTTTGAAAAAAATCTTAAAGGACATCGTGTCAAAAAATGACTGTCCTCTTAAAAAAGGACGAATGGTCACCGTAGTTATTATCACATTAGCTAAACGTACTACGCTCCTTTTAATTTTCGAAGCCTCAAACCATATAAAAGAACTAAGAATTAAATCGTTTAATTTTTGTCATAAACACTCAACTCGAAAAAAATTAGTTTTTGGTTTAGGTATCAGGGAAAAAATATCTTGTTTGGAATTTTTTTGAGTGTTGTTGTCGTGGTCGAAAACTAGTCGTTTTTAAAAATTGGTAATATGATTGACGCAAACGACATATATACGACGCACTTTTTACTTATGTGTTTTAAATTGTCGTTGTCGTGATTTTAAAATCGACAAAAATTTCAAACGACTACGACTTTGATCACGACAACGACTGACTCGTCAACTATTTTTTTTAAAAATTTGTTGAAAATTTCTGATAGTAAAATTTTTACTAGCAAGAATTATTTATCCTGTTTCAATTTTTTATTAAAAAAAAATAATTTTAAACATTTTTAAATTAAAAGTTTTTCAATAAACAACATAAAATATTTATTTTTCAAAACAATTAAATTAATTACGAAATAATCTATTTTTTTACAGCTGAATAGTGTCGATATGGCCAAATTGATAGTTTTTGCTGGTAAAGCGTACATCTACTTTTTTATTTTTGTGCTAGTTTCTGCTAATAAATGAACACATTATATGTCTAATTCAAAGTTGATAAGTAAAGTTTGGAATTATTCTCAGCTACATATAATTAAATTTTATAAAAACTTCAAATGTAATTTTTCCAAATATGAGTATTTCGACATTAACCTTTAAGAACAAAGCCAAAGATATTATATAAACTTACTTAAACACTATTTAATCTATTAAAAATGTTGAAATAATTAAAAGTTACTACAAGAAGCTATAACAAAACTTAGCTTTATTTTTTGGATTTAAATTTTCTTCTTTAGCTCTTTTTAGCTCTATTTCAAGCATGATTTAGCCTACTTTTTTTTTAAAATCTGGTCACACTGGTGCTTTGCCTTTTACAAGCGGTAAAGTTATTTTTATGAAAAGTAAAACAAACTTTTTAAATTCTTGTAATTTTGTTCTTATTTGCAATGTAAGTAATGTTGACATTTCAACCTTATTATCCATTTAATTTTACTCATGAACATTTTTATACCCTCCACCACAATTACTTGTGAAGAGGGTATACTAAGTTTGGCATTCTGTGTGAAACTTTTTTATTTTTCATCTCAGACCCCAAAAAGTTTATACATATATTCTGGCTCCTTGAGTAATTCTAAGTCGATTTAGCCATGTCCATCTGTCTGTCCGTCTGTTGAAAACACGATCACTTTCGAAAAACCAGGGCTGTGGAGTCGTCCGAAAAAAGTACTAACTCCGACTCCAAACGCTGGAATTTTTTAAGTGCGACTCCGACTCCTACTATAATCTTGATGCTAAATGTATATGAGACTCAGTGATGTTAACTTTTATTTTTTCATTACCGTACGGCCTTCTAAAAATTATCGTTTTTGAGAAGAAATTACCGTATGCAAACATTTATGTGCTGTATGTGCTGTGTAATTGATAAAATTTTTTTTTGTATACCATGGTCATAACGAAAAACTAATTTAGGCTAAATTACACTATTATACTTTGTATTAATACATGTCAAAAACTCAAGTAATATGACAAAGTGTGATAGTGTGAATGCAATGTGTCACGAAAATGACAAGTATTATGAAAAAAGTTTGACATCCCATACGACTTCATCGTTTTTTGAAAAATTACTAAACAATAATACTTTTCATTGGATCAGGGTTGCATTTTATTTCATGTGTGAGTGTTTATACTTTGTGTGATGATGTGAACACAAACTGTCATGTTAAATTAGATTTTTTGACAGTCGCAACAAATCTCATTAGATTTCTATCTCACAAAGTATTATGGAATACGTAAGACTTGTGAGATAGTGTAATCTAGCCTTTAGTAAATAAAATTAAAATTTAATTTCATAAACAAATGATGCGATAATAATTTAATTTAAAATTTGAAGCCAATCTTCTACATCTGCATTTTTGTAGGTAGAACTTGTTCCTATTTTGTCTACCGCCGATTTCGGTACTTTGTAATTGTGGCAATATTTGTTATTTAATTTCAATCCGAACCTGCAAATATATTAAAGAAGTTTATACAAAAGATGCAATTAAAATTTTAAAAATGCTCACCTTACGTGTTAAACTGCATAAACTGTTTCTTAATTTGGTTTTAACAATATTGAGTTGACTAAAAACTCTCTTAACATCAGCATTCGACCACGGTAACGATAACACATTAATAGCAAATTTAGCTAGATCTTCAAATAGGTTATTGCCAGCAGCATCCTTAAAAAGAAAAACTTCAGCCCAAAATGCACAAGTTGAAGTGGTCTCAGACCATTTAACATAACATATGTATGTTAACATATTGGGTGTTAATTGCATCAATTAAACCACTACTAATATTAAAAACCGTTAAAAGAGGAAGTAAATTGCACGTTTTTGGTTTTAAGGTATTTTCAACAGAAAGCAAATTAACCAGCTTTAAAATTTTATAATTATCAAGTAACCTGTTTTAATACAAAATGTTCAAAATTACTATTTAAAGTTAAATGAATTTTTACCTGTTTTTTAATTCCATTATTAAATTAAGAACACACTGAATTCACGAATAACGAACATCTGTTTCCTTTTTCACATTTAATAATCCTTTTAAATGGGTTTCGAATGTATATCCTAGATTCAAATCTGAAGATATTACATCGGTTTCTATTATTGGTTGTATAACAAATTGTTTTAAAAAATAAATCGTTAATTCGATGTCGTTAAGAAGTTTAGTTGGGTCACAATTCTGACTCTGGAAACTTTTGTTTAGGATCTGAACACGTATCAGTATTGGCCGAAGAAATAATAAGTAGCATAGATTAATTTCATTGTATTAATCATAGAGGTTTTGAGCCATAAAACATTTTTCGTAGTTCTTGCAATGCCAAAATGTGTTTTCAATTCAGTCCACTGGTCAATAATTTTTGATATTGAAATCTCTATTGAAAGCCAACGAGTATCACAAATATTTGTGATTTTTAAAGGATGCTAAAAATTTTGAACAACATTACATATAGAAAATATCATATAAAAAAACACGTACTTCTCCATCATTTATTGCCTCAAAAATGTGTTTGTAAGATTGTTGCCTTAAATAACTTCTTGAAAACCAGTTGTACGTTCATTTACAAGATACTCAAGATATTTCGGCATACAAACCTTCCAAGAATGCGTTACTGCCAGCTGGACAGAAAGGCATACACATCGTATAAATAGAAGGTTTGGAATATATTTCTTTAATTCTGTGTAGACGCTCTTTTTATTGCCAACCATAACGTTTGCGTTGTCAGTGCCAATACCTAACAAAATATTCAATTCTAAAGCTACGGTCAGGTCACACTTATTAAATATTTGATCAAATAAACGTAACCCCTACTTTTGTTAATAGTTAGTGAGATTTAAAATGGTCTTTATATTACAAAATAAACTAATTATACTACTAGACATAGCAAAAAAAAACAGTTTTCTGTAAGATGTGGTATTTTAATCAAAATAAATATTGATATTAAGCGAAATGATTTTTTAGTTTGGTTGTTGGTCCCGTTTTTTTCGTCAAATATTTGATAAGTCTGACCGTAGCTTAAGTTATACTTTTTCAGCACTTGCAAAACAACTTGTGTAATACCGTCAGCTGTTGAGTCGGTTACTTCAGCTAAACCTAAAAATGTTGATATAACTTTGTGTTTTTCCTTACTAAAGTATATTATTACAAAACCTACAATAAAATATTTAAAATTGTGTTAAAAGATTTGTTGAATTTAAAATACTAACCTAGCAACTTGATGACTCCAACATCTGTTGATTCATCCAATAATACACTGTATTTTGATTCTGAAATATCGTTAGGTAGTTCCATAATAAAATGCGTTGCTAAAACGTTTTTCATTATTGGTGTACATTTGGTTCTATGTATACGGATTTTATCAGCATCATCAAAATTAGTTTTACACAAATCACTAAGGTGATCAATAGAACTATTTGACGTATGTTGACATATAAATAACGACTTTAACATCGTCAACAGTATTTGCATTTGAGACAAATTCTAACTTTTTACAGCACGATCCTCTAAGCGAAGTATTTGATTTGTGCTTCTTAGTTTCTGCATGGCTAAGAAGGTCATACAGTTTTCCTGACAGGGATGATCTACAATACTTGCAAAATCCTTTTGTCTCATGTTTTTCATATATTTAGGCCCCATTATAATAAAAACTAATTGATTTTCATTAATAAGATTTCTCTATGACGTGCTAATTGTTTTTCATTTACAATAGTCCACTCTCTTCTTTTAATTAATAGTAGATATTTCATGGTTTGTGTCTAGCAACACGTGAGTTATACCCAGCTTCATGTAACGTTCTCCGAACAGTTTTTTGGTGTACATCTTTGCCAAGATCTTCTTTTATCTCTGCGGCAACCTGAGAAGATTGTTTTTTTGGATCACCTCTTACTTTTCGTACGATTTTAGCACGTTCTTTCTTAGTTAATTTGCGATGACAACCACAGCGACTTGCATTTTCAAAGTTTGTGTCGCCTTTGAACCGATTTACAATGGGCCGTATGGTAAAATGACTACGATCCATTAATTCTCCGATCTCAGCAAGCGATTTGCCTTGGTTATGCAAATGTAAAAATATTTACCGCTCAGATTCAGTCGGTTCACATGGTTTAGGACGCATTTTAAAAAGATAACAAACAAAATTAGTTTTTACTAAACTTCTTGCAACTTTTCAGTTACTTAATTCAATAAAAGATTAATAACGGAATATAATAGCGAGTGTCAAATGCAAAATTGTTTGTTGCCAAATTATTAAAATTTAAATAAAGGTGGAGAAGCCTAAAAACAGTGTACCTATACTTATGTCCATTGTATTTTAGAACTTTTTGTACTTTTTATCTGCCAACGGACTAACTCATCTTTTTACATGAATGAAACTGCTATAGTCTTAAAATATACAGCAGCCAGTAATAAAATATTCTTTCTGCTTTAAATACAATATTTTAATGCTACATGGCTGTTGTGCCTATACTTAAGTCCATCACTGTATATCTGCTTTCGGCGTAATTATTAATTTAGCATGTGGGCCTTATATGGGGCCTATAGTAAATTATGGGCCGATCATTACGAAATGTATTAAGCTTCGTACAGACGATGGTCAGATCTTACAATGTTGTCATTTTTCTGACAATGGTGCCATTGTCAGATGCATTAATTTAACACATCTGCCAAATGAAAAGAGCGTACAATGTTCACACAGTAGCAAGACATTTTTAGTCAATTTTAATGACAACATTGTAAGATCGGACCACCGTCTGTACGAAGCTTTAGTGTGATTTCTAGTCCTATAAAACTGTGAAGTATTGAATTTTATTTTGATAGCATTATTAATTTCGGTTTAAGGCGTATTAAACTGTTTTCCGGATGTAGGGTTTATTTGGGGCCTAGGGTAATTTATGGACCAATCTTAACGAAATTCGAGTTGAATAAAACGAATTTGTGCAAAATCTTATATCATTCCGTTAATTATTCCACAATAAATGTTGGTTTTTGTAACTAAATTGTCAATTTTTTAGGATGGTGGTTACACATTTTGATTCATAGCTCGGGGGCCAAATTACGGCATTCGATATCGATCGAAATTCCCTTTCAAATTGTATTGTAATTTCGATCGATATCGAATGCGGTAATTTGGCCCCTGATCGTACTAAACCGATTTGCTGGATTTTAGTCCCAAACTGCTTAGGATAACTACAAGCAATTTGGCATCAAGTTTGTGCATTTCTTTTGAGTTTTTCGCAGGGCTGTGGAGTCGGAGTTGAGGTTTTTGTGCCGGAACCGGAGTCGTAGTACCCACAAAAACTCGCGACTCCGACTCCAAGGTTTTTCGGCATAAAAAATTTTAAAAAAAATTTCCAAAATAAAACTTATTCGAAATTGACGATGCAATATTTCAAATATCGATTTGAAATTTTTAAGAATCATTTTTATGCTATATTTAACCATTTAAAAGCTAATTCATTTAAAAAGTTAGAGTGCTATATTCGGATGTTCCGAATCTTTGACACCCTCCACCGAAAGTTCAAACCAATTATACGACAATCAGAAAGTTTTATGCTTTTTTCTTAGCAATTTGAACTAACTTGAATAATATATCATGATTCGTAACAGTTGTTGCCGAACTAAAATGATTTTCAGGAGGGACATTTATATTATCCCATGGCAGCCTTGCCATTTATCAAGTTTTCCCTTTTTTGCGAGTTTTTTGAGATGCATAATTAAAAATTTGCAGTATATGAGATACAAATATTAAGTGATGTTTTCATGTTATTAAATGGTCTTGTATTTTCTCGGTTCTTTATTATTTTAATTGTGTTAACTTCTTCGTAAAGATCCCAAATTTTATTTTTAGATTCTGAAATATCTTAAGCACTGGATTCATATAAGTTGTCTGAAGTTAATGTAATAGATCTTGGTGTTTATTCTTTAAAGTTTTATGTTGCACTTTTTAATGGTCTGTAAAAAAAGTTAGATTTTGATTACGACTTTCTTAATTATGTCAAAGATCTTGCACCTTTTTATGTAATAAGAGGTAACCAATTGATTTCTCAATTATGTGCTATTGTGGCAAATTTAGTCCAATTGAGAGAAATTGAAGAAGTTAATAATGAATAGCTTGAGCTTTAATTTTTAGGAAAATAATTAATAGAAAGATCATACGCGAGGGCGTATTTAAAATAAAAACATTTTTCGATTTAATTTTTATATTTTTAAATAAAATTAATTCCATATACTTTTTTCATTTAATTATTTAACAGAAATAAAAAAAGCCTTACAACATGTTTTTGAGAAAACTCTTAAAAATGTTTGCACTTTTGCAAAAAACAATTTTTTTTTCAGAAATAAGAGCTTTTTTTAAAAAAATAAATTATGGACTGATCATCACGAAATCCTGTATAGTGATTTCCGTTATTAAATATCTAAATGGACCAAATTTCAATACAGTAGTGAAATTGGTTTAAGCGCTTAAAGAGCTTTTCAGAAAGCTGCTTAATATGGGATCTAAGGTAAATATGTCTTATAAAACTGTGACGTACCAAATTTTATTATGATAGCGATATTTATTACGTTTTTATGCGTACTAAACTGTTTTCCGGGAGTAGGCTTTAAATGGGTCCTATAGTAAATTATGGACCAATCTTTACGAAAGCACATTTAAATATGATAGCAATATTTATTACGGTTTTAGAAGTACATTATGGTACCTTTTACGTAAGTTTTTGTAACAAAATTGTTAATTTTTAAGGGTGGTGGTTCTACATTTTGATTGATAACTATGATCCTACTGATCGGATTTTGCTGGATTTCACTCCCAAACTGCGTATGATAACTAGAAGCAATTTGACACCAAGATTGAACTTTTGTTTTAAGTTTTTCGAAAGTGAGCGTATTTTGAACAGACGGACAGACAGATATGGCTAAATCGAATTAGAATTACTCAAGAAACCAGGGGTGTTAGATGGATAATAAAAAAGTTTCACATGGAATGACAAACTTCCCAGCAAAAACTTGGTAATGACTTGCAATTACTGAACAACTTACTTTTCAATGCCTACTTCATACCATATGTATTACATAGAAGTAGTTTAGTAATGGCTGGCATATAATCTGATACATAGGTACTTGTTTATGAGTTGATTAACGAAATTTATAATTAATTCTTAATAAAATGCATCTAAGGTTTTATTTATTCAAATCTAATACAAATTGATTTTATTTGTACTAAATGAAGAACAATTTGTAATAAATTTGAATATGAAAAATTTAAATACCTAATTGATTTTGATATAAATTTTAATATAAAAAACTTGATTAGAAAGTTGGTATTGTGGTCTCAACCAATCGATATTATAACGATATCGTCTAGGTGATATAAATTATAGCATATGATATCGATATTGTAGCATAAACTTAATGACTTATTTAACTCCCTATTTGTAAGCGAATGTGGTAATGACTTATTTAACTACCTATTTGTAAGCGAGGGTGGTAAGTACTTGCCTCCAATGACATCACCGTGTAATAATAAGATAAAATGCCATTGTAGAAGTAGTGAAGAGAAGATGTATTAGCTTTTTAACGCATTATTTTGCAATGTAAATTTTTGCTGGGTTAGTATACCCTCATTCCGTACGGTAATTACCCTTTTTTAGGGTAATTTTGGGCCGCAAAAGATAGCAAGGTAATTTTATTAAAAAAACGGTAATTTAAAGAAATTAGAATTTTTAGTATACATGCTTACTAGGGATGCCAATCGGGACTGGTTTTCGCAAGTCCCGGGATTCGGGATTACAAAAAATCAAATCCCGGGATCCCGGGATTTTTCGGGATATCGGGATTTTTGAAAATTAAGAGATAAATGCTTTTTAAAGATATTTATTTAAAAAAAAAACGTCTTTAAAAGAAGTTTACAAACGAAGGTTTTATAATTAATTTATTATTTTAAAGATAAATATTACTTAAATTTGTAAAAATTTAAAATTGTGATTTTTGTTATTTAATGACTAATTTAATTTAAAATATTGTAAAAATAAAAACAACGTACGATTTTAAACAATGTGCTACTTGATTCAATAAAAAAATAATTACCATAAAAGCAATATTTGATTCAATTACCTCAGTTCATTCAAGCTAAATAAAAAAAAAATAATATTCTAATTGAACAACGCAACATAGTAGTTGATTAATGAATTAAAATAAATAATTGAAATTTGAATTCGAAATTAACTTATAAAATCAATTTATTTAGTTAACCATTAAAATCATATTTTAACAAAAACGCATTTTTATAACCCACCACTTGCGGTAGGAATTATGTAGTGTATAAAATACATTACTAAATATTGTGAAATTGCTCCATTAATTACCGAAGGTTCGATGTCAACTCTCGGAAAACACTTTAATAATCTTAACCCTGTAAAGAGTAAAGTTAAAATTTTTTTATTTGGTGCACCAGTGAAATGTTTTGTGCATTTCAAAAACATTTTTTCTTTAATAATTTTCAACACTTTTCACTTAAAAATTTCTTTATAATTATTGGACACGCTTGAAAAGAATAACAAAGTTTAACTATTTTCTTACGTTGTCAATGACAGTATTAACAGAATTAATCAAATAAATATTAAAGATTAATATTGTATTCCCTATCCTCTCATGGGGAATGTCATAATGAATTTCTTTTTATAAAAAAAGGTAAAACAAAAAAATTAAGTTAACAATTTCGGGATTGACGAAATCCCAAAAAACCCGAGATTAAAAAATTTAAAGCCCGGGATTCGGGATTCACTAAATCCCGAAAATCATAGTCAAAAATAAAGTCGACTTTTTCTAAAGTACACTTTAGAACAATGTTATTGACATCCATTTAAAGCCGGTTTTAACTTAAAGTCGACTTTATTTTGACTATGAATATGGGCCAATGTTTTTGCAAATGTTTTCGTAACAGCGATTAGTCCAATTAAGAAAACTTAAATTATGCTTGTATAGTTATTATTAATTTTATATTAAACTTTTTGTTTGTTTAAAAATCAACAATATTTAAACATACTTACATATCAAATAGCCGTGAGCTAATAAATTTTACTATAGTTTTCGTATTATTTTAGGTATGGTCCTGAAATTAAATGGGGCTAAAGTTAAGTGTACTTGATTTTAGATAATCTGTACTTACCGTACTATTGACACAACTTTGCCTTGGTTAAGTACGGAGGGATTGATTTTTCTTGTGACTGTTACAATTCAAAAATTATTATAGTACATAACGTTTTTGAATTATATAATTAAATGATTTAAACAAAACATGCACGCTTAGCGTATTAAATAAAAATATTTTGAGTTGAATGAATATGCATATGTATATGTATGTATGTACCTATTTTATTCAAAATTATTTTACTGCCATATTCATAAAAATACAATAATTTTGCTTAAAAATGTATTTTAAACAAAAATTTCTAATAAAATTTTTTCTTAAAACACATTTAAAATTTAAATAAATAGCTTATGAATACTGCTCTTATGTGCTGTTTCCAAATGACAGGCGATGAACTGAGTGCTTTTCATACACATAAATTTTACTACATAATCAATCGCCTGTCATTTGGAAACAGCACATAAGAGCAGTATTCATAAGCTATTTATTTAAATTTTAAATGTGTTTTAAGAAAAAATTTTATTAGAAATTTTTGTTTAAAATACATTTTTAAGCAAAATTATTGTATTTTTATGAATATGGCAGTAAAATAATTTTGAATAAAATAGGTACATACATACATATACATATGCATATTCATTCAACTCAAAATATTTTTATTTAATACGCTAAGCGTGCATGTTTTGTTTAAATCATTTAATTATATAATTCAAAAACGTTATGTACTATAATAATTTTTGAATTGTAACAGTCACAAGAAAAATCAATCCCTCCGTACTTAACCAAGGCAAAGTTGTGTCAATAGTACGGTAAGTACAGATTATCTAAAATCAAGTACACTTAACTTTAGCCCCATTTAATTTCAGGACCATACCTAAAATAATACGAAAACTATAGTAAAATTTATTAGCTCACGGCTATTTGATATGTAAGTATGTTTAAATATTGTTGATTTTTAAACAAACAAAAAGTTTAATATAAAATTAATAATAACTATACAAGCATAATTTAAGTTTTCTTAATTGGACTAATCGCTGTTACGAAAACATTTGCAAAAACATTGGCCCATATTCATAGTCAAAATAAAGTCGACTTTAAGTTAAAACCGGCTTTAAATGGATGTCAATAACATTGTTCTAAAGTGTACTTTAGAAAAAGTCGACTTTATTTTTGACTATGATTTTCGGGATTTAGTGAATCCCGAATCCCGGGCTTTAAATTTTTTAATCTCGGGTTTTTTGGGATTTCGTCAATCCCGAAATTGTTAACTTAATTTTTTTGTTTTACCTTTTTTTATAAAAAGAAATTCATTATGACATTCCCCATGAGAGGATAGGGAATACAATATTAATCTTTAATATTTATTTGATTAATTCTGTTAATACTGTCATTGACAACGTAAGAAAATAGTTAAACTTTGTTATTCTTTTCAAGCGTGTCCAATAATTATAAAGAAATTTTTAAGTGAAAAGTGTTGAAAATTATTAAAGAAAAAATGTTTTTGAAATGCACAAAACATTTCACTGGTGCACCAAATAAAAAAATTTTAACTTTACTCTTTACAGGGTTAAGATTATTAAAGTGTTTTCCGAGAGTTGACATCGAACCTTCGGTAATTAATGGAGCAATTTCACAATATTTAGTAATGTATTTTATACACTACATAATTCCTACCGCAAGTGGTGGGTTATAAAAATGCGTTTTTGTTAAAATATGATTTTAATGGTTAACTAAATAAATTGATTTTATAAGTTAATTTCGAATTCAAATTTCAATTATTTATTTTAATTCATTAATCAACTACTATGTTGCGTTGTTCAATTAGAATATTATTTTTTTTTTATTTAGCTTGAATGAACTGAGGTAATTGAATCAAATATTGCTTTTATGGTAATTATTTGTTTATTGAATCAAGTAGCACATTGTTTAAAATCGTACGTTGTTTTTATTTTTATCATATTTTTAATTAAATTAGTCATTAAATAACAAAAATCACAATTTTAAATTTTTACAAATTTAAGTAATATTTATCTTTAAAATAATAAATTAATTATAAAACCTTCGTTTGTTAACTTCTTTTAAAGACGTTTTTTTTTAAATAAATATCTTTAAAAAGCATTTTTCTCTTAATTTTCAAAAATCCCGATATCCCGAAAAATCCCGGGATCCCGGGATTTGATTTTTTGTAATCCCGAATCCCGGGACTTGCGAAAACCAGTCCCGATTGGCATTAAATGCGTTAAAAAGCTAATACATCTTCTCTTCACTACTTCTACAATGGCATTTTATCTTATTATTACACGGTGATGTCATTGGAGGCAAGTACTTACCACCCTCGCTTACAAATAGGTAGTTAAATAAGTCATTACCACATTCGCTTACAAATAGGGAGTTAAATAAGTCATTAAGTTTATGCTACAATATCGATATCATATGCTATAATTTATATCACCTAGACGATATCGTTATAATATCGATTGGTTGAGACCACAATACCAACTTTCTAATCAAGTTTTTTATATTAAAATTTATATCAAAATCAATTAGGTATTTAAATTTTTCATATTCAAATTTATTACAAATTGTTCTTCATTTAGTACAAATAAAATCAATTTGTATTAGATTTGAATAAATAAAACCTTAGATGCATTTTATTAAGAATTAATTATAAATTTCGTTAATCAACTCATAAACAAGTACCTATGTATCAGATTATATGCCAGCCATTACTAAACTACTTCTATGTAATACATATGGTATGAAGTAGGCATTGAAAAGTAAGTTGTTCAGTAATTGCAAGTCATTACCAAGTTTTTGCTGGGAAGTTTGTCATTCCATGTGAAACTTTTTTATTATCCATCTAACACCCCTGGTTTCTTGAGTAATTCTAATTCGATTTAGCCATATCTGTCTGTCCGTCTGTTCAAAATACGCTCACTTTCGAAAAACTTAAAACAAAAGTTCAATCTTGGTGTCAAATTGCTTCTAGTTATCATACGCAGTTTGGGAGTGAAATCCAGCAAAATCCGATCAGTAGGATCATAGTTATCAATCAAAATGTAGAACCACCACCCTTAAAAATTAACAATTTTGTTACAAAAACTTACGTAAAAGGTACCATAATGTACTTCTAAAACCGTAATAAATATTGCTATCATATTTAAATGTGCTTTCGTAAAGATTGGTCCATAATTTACTATAGGACCCATTTAAAGCCTACTCCCGGAAAACAGTTTAGTACGCATAAAAACGTAATAAATATCGCTATCATAATAAAATTTGGTACGTCACAGTTTTATAAGACATATTTACCTTAGATCCCATATTAAGCAGCTTTCTGAAAAGCTCTTTAAGCGCTTAAACCAATTTCACTACTGTATTGAAATTTGGTCCATTTAGGATTTCGTGATGATCAGTCCATAATTTATTTTTTTAAAAAAAGCTCTTATTTCTGAAAAAAAAAATGTTTTTTGCAAAAGTGCAAACATTTTTAAGAGTTTTCTCAAAAACATGTTGTAAGGCTTTTTTTATTTCTGTTAAATAATTAAATGAAAAAAGTATATGGAATTAATTTTATTTAAAAATATAAAAATTAAATCGAAAAATGTTTTTATTTTAAATACGCCCTCGCGTATGATCTTTCTATTAATTATTTTCCTAAAAATTAAAGCTCAAGCTATTCATTATTAACTTCTTCAATTTCTCTCAATTGGACTAAATTTGCCACAATAGCACATAATGTTGTAGTTGAAATTAGAAGATCTTTTGTATTTTTTCTTGACCTGGAGTGCTCCGTGGAGATCGCAGGTATATTTTTATTTGCTTGCTAATTACAACTCAACTTAAACTTATTCTTACCCGCTATTTATACTTAGTTTTTATAATTAAAATGCTGACTGTACTAAAGTCAGCAAGTGTCTAAAGTGCTGACTCGTATAATTGAGTCAGCCTATTTTGTGATTACTTATTATATACGAGGGTGGCTCTTAACATCCCTCCCCCCTTTATGAAGAAGTGCAGCCCTTGTCTGGTGTTGATGCGCTTTGATGTTTATTGACGTTGTGAACTAATTTCTCAATATGTTGTTGTTGCTGCGATCCATCATAGCTATTTTCAAGTAGTGGTGATTCTGAGATATGGTTTCTCGTATCGGATTCTGTGGATTTGTGTTCCGGTGATTTTGGATAAGCCACGCATTCAGAACCTTCTGGTCTTCATTTGGCAAACAGTGGTGTAGTAAAATATTCTTTAAAGGAGCCAAGGCAATTTTGCCACTGCCATCCAGTAATTGGTTCATGTCGTGCACATTACGTTTCTTCATTTTGGTTGTAAGATCCTGTTAGGTTGACCTCTAGTCATCCAGTAACTGGTTCATGTCGTGCACATTACGTTTCTTCATTTTGGTTGTAAGATCCTGTTAGGTTGTCATCTAGACTTTTTTTTTTTTTTTTTTTTTTTTTAAACAGATAGACTGGGATTTCTTTTCCTTGTTTTATACGAAATTAAAGTCTATATGGGGTTCAGAGTAATGGCCAAATTATTATTAGTATTCTTTGCCACCCCGATACAATTGTATTAGCTGCTCTGAGCTTGACCATCTTGTTGCTGGTTATCGAACTGAAACAAGAGCTTTTATATAATTCAGATTTTTACCTTTTTATCATCACATTTTTCCGTCCTATGATCTTAAAGTTCTTTGGACATGTATTCAATCAGAGTTATCGTTTTGCAAAGCTATACTATCCTTCATATCATATACATCAGAATTAACACAATCCAAGACATCCGAACGAGAATCACCATATTCATTTGGCATGTGTGGAGACATCATGCGCGGTTATCCCATCGGTTGTTGAGCGAATAAGGGCAGGGTACTTAATAACTTCTTCATGTCAAAATATAATAGTAATAATAATAATAAATTTAAAAAACTAAAAAGTTTAAGCTACAATTTTTTGATATCAACAAATCAGTTAGGGAAAGATGTATATTTCTTAATAGCTATGGTAAAAGTTATCAAATAAAAGAATTACAGTAGATACAATCCATATTTTAAAAATTAAATCATTAGTATTATGATTTTTGATTAACTCAATTCAATGAAATCATTCAATGATTAATTTATAACTATAAAAATATTTTTTATGTTCTTCTTAAAAAAAATATAAAAAATCAATTACTTTTTTTTTTATTTTTTTTTTTTTTTTTTTTTTTTTTTTTTTTTTTTAAGACTTCATTCATTTCTCAGTTATCTTAATAACTTCTTCATGTCATAATATAATAGTAATAATAATAATAATAAATTTAAAAAACTAAAAAGTTTAAGCTACAATTTTTTGATATCAACAAATCAGTTAGGGAAAAGATGTATATTTCTTAATAGCTAATGTAAAAATTATCAAATAAAAGAATTACAGTAGATACAATAGTAAAATCCATATTTTCAAAATTAAATCTTTAACATTATGATTTTTACTTAACTTATTTCAATGAAATCATTCAATGATTAATTTATTACATAACTAAATATAAAAATGTTTTTATATGTTCCTCTTTTATTTTTTTCTTTTTAATTAGAGGCCAAAACAGTTATTTTGATTTTGTGGTGGTCTGGCTTTAAAACATTAAAAAAAATATTAAAAAAATATATAAAAAATCAATTACTTTTTTTTTTTTTTTTTTTTTATATTTATATTTTTTGACTCAAATATTTATTTAATTAAGCAAAAGGCAAATGATCGCGGTTGTAAACAAAATGCTTGCTGGGATCTATGCAAAAAGAAATAAAAGAAATATAAAACATTCAACGTCTGTGCAAAAGTGTTTAGGTTTGCACATTCTAAAGTGTTTATTGCACTAATGTATTGTACTGGGCATTGTAAATATGTATAAAGAGTCTTGACTCTTTGCAAATATTTTATGCTTAGAGTGACAATAATTCTTGTCATTGATAAATTTGTTCCCCCCAGTGAATAATTTTATCACTGAGTTGCAACAAGTATTTATGTTTTATATTTCTTTTGTCCAGCCATCCTTATTTAATGGTTCGCTGATTACTCAAATGTTTGCTTAACCAAACGATCATGATTTTAAATGGAATGCTTACTGGGATCTACACAAAAATGGAATAAAAAAAAATTTAAACACTAACGTGTGTGTTATAGTTCTTAGGTATGCACATTCTAAAATATGTATTGCACTGTTGAATTGCGCTGGGCGTTGTAAATATGTATAAAGAGTTTTGACTCTTTGCAAATATTTTATGCCCAGGGTGACAATAATTATTGTCATTGGTACATCTGTTCCTCCCAGTGAATAATTGTATCACTGAGTTGAAACAAGTATTTATGGTTATGATTATATTTCTTTTGTCCAGCCAAAAGTTGTCTTATAATAGTTCCATACAGAATGCTTGCTGGGATCTACACAAGAAAATTAAATAAAAAGAAATATAAACCATTCAACGTCTGTGCTATAGTGCTTAGGTATGCACATTCTTAAAAGTGTATTGCACTAGTGAATTGCACTGGGCGTTGTAAATATGTATTATATCAGCATTTAAACGATTAATGTTGAGGCGCGCACGTGGAATAAAAAAAACGCAAACGAATGAACATAAATTTTACGGTTAAATTTATTTTTATCTAATGTTGCCTAAATGCGAAAAAAATATTCTTTGAATAATTAACGAAGTATAATTATCTATTTATTATTTTGCTTACAATTTTAAAAAAAAAAAGTGAAGAGAAAAAAAAAAACATAAGTGAAAAAGATAACGAACTGGTTTAGCCCCCTGTTCCCCATATTTTTTATACAAATAAATTCGTCCAACCTATGCACTGAATACATACTGGCACTTATCTGGTGTTGGTTAAGGGTGAGATAAAGAAAAGATTTTATGAGCGATGCCAATATTTTGTTTTAACGATAAAAAAGATTTTTTATAAGAACTTCTGTTGTTTTTTATGTGTAAAATTGTTTTAAAGTTGAATGAAAATCTATCTACTCACTTAGGAAACGTAAAGGTACCTATTGGGATTTACATGCTTATAAATTTTGTGAACAATTTGAATTAAAATTAAACCGAAATTGTGTATTGTACTGTGTGTAAGTAAGTGAGTTACTGAAGACTACCCAAAGTTAAATGTTAGCCACGGTTAAACAAATGGTGCCCCGTTAGGACTAGAGGATGGATCCTTCGACCCACACCAGGCCGAATGGATCCTAGACGGTACGTTTTGTTTCAATTGAATTTTCCTATTGAATTTATACTAATTCCTTTTCTTCTTCCAGCCATCTGTGACTGTTGCCCTTTTTACTGCAGGACCATCCCTGTGTGAACTACGAGTTATATTTTAATTTGTTATGAACTATAGAGTAACCTATACTAAAGTCCGGTTTTTATTTTAGGTAGACCCGCCGTTGCGGAAAGGAGTTTCTGTCAATGCTAATGTTGGATTGGTTGAAATTTGTGGGTAAGTCCACAAATTCGAAAATAGAAATATATGTACATCTGTAATTTTACTACATATGAGCCAAGAAGCTCCTGTTAAATGCTTTAGTGAAGAGTGCGTTTAAAATGGAGAGTTTATTTAGATTTCTACCTTGCGTTTCATCTTCGTTATATGACCCTTCTGGTCCTTTCCCCCTGTTTATGTATTTTAGTTTTACTTCCGAGTATCTTGCTTAAACTGTGCTTTTTTTTCATTTCGTGACCGTCCTGGTCCTGTCTTTATTTCTAACATTCCTTCTGGTTAATGTCTTTATTTCTTAATGATCCGTTTGGTCATATTCCCCCCTTTTGTTTTTCCCTTGGTTTATCACCTTATTTTTACCCACCTTTTCTGTTATTTTTCTCGAGTATCGCCCTTACATTCTCTCTTCATCTCGTATCTTTGGTTTCGAGCCAAAATAACTAGGATGGGAGAATGGTTTGACTGATACTTCCCTTATATTATACCGCCTATTGCTATTCAGCTTACTATTATTGGTGCTGCCACCTTATTTTATTATCTACTTGATACTTTCCTTTTGATCCCTTTTTTATGTTTACCCCAAACTTTTCCTTCACACCCCCCATAGCGTTTGCCGTCAGCTGAAATCGTATCAAACTTTCGCACTAATTTCCCCTGTTGTAGGCAAACTACCCATGGTGGTGCAGCATAGGAACCTAATCACCGTTTGAGTATCCTGCTTGTATTCCATCTTTGTCCCATACCTTTGGTTTCGAGCCAAAGTAACTGGAAACGAAAATGGAGTAACTCATACTCTATACTAAAACTAAATATACCATTCGGAAAGAAGGGAGAAAAAAAACGGAAACTACCCTTTTTTATTGAACGTATCAAAATCTATCCCCTTGCACTCTACCACTTTTGGCAATACTTATTTCGCTAGCTTTATCAAATTGTTGTGATAAACCTTCTCCGAGTTCTTGTGTCTTATTCTTACATTGACCGGTGTTGGTACTCCCGTAACTTCGTAGGGACCCAACCATATAGGTGAGAATTTATTTTTTCGCGCCTGATTCTTTAGCCAAACCAATTGTCCTGTCCTAAAATGTCTAGTTCTCGTGCCCTTGTCATAATATTGTTTTGATTTTTCCTTTGCTCGAACCTGGTTTTGTCTCACGACTTCATAACTTCGTTGAATCTGATACCTGAGGATCTTGCTGTAATCGTCTATGTTATAGAGAGGCGCTGGCTGTTTTTTGAGCCTCACAGGTATTTCAAATTCGAATCCGTACAGGACCCTATTCGGTGTTTGCTTAGTGGACGAATGTCGGGTATTGTTGTGCACATGCATAGCATGATGCAGCCATTCATCCCAGTTAGTTCCGTCAAGCTTCACAAAACTCCTTAAATATTCTGCCAGGGGTCTATGCGTCCTTTCCAAAGATCCATTGGATTGGGGATGATACGGTGTTGTATAAATGTTTTTCACTCCAAGCATTTTACAAACTTCTTTGAATAATTTCGAAGTAAAATTACTTCCGTTATCCGTCACCAGGATCTTGGGGATGAAGAATCGTGCAATTATTTCCCTGAAGAACTCTCTTGCCACTGTTGTCGCCTCCATGTCGGGGATAGCTGCGCAGGCAAGGTATTTAGAAAAATCGTCTAAGAAAGTTACTATATATTTGTTGTCCTATCTATTCTCGAACTTTTATTTTGCTGACAAAGCTTGCAGGAGGCAACATACTTCTTAATTTGGCCCTGCATACCGGCCCATTTATATTGTGATCTTATGCGGAAATATGTTTTAAGTGCGCCTTGGTGTCCTCCCACCGGGGTGTCGTGAAATGTTTTAATCACATTATGTATATCCCTTTCGTCCGTTAAGTACATCGTATATTCCGTAAATTCTTTAAATAGTCTTAATCCGTTCAATTCTGTCCACGCGAGCACCTGTAGACTGTCCACTGAATAGTTATATTTATTAAGTTTGGCTAGTAATTCGTCTGTCTTTGACTGAGGGTTGTCCATTTATACTCACGAAAATTGCAAAATAATACTTACCAGCATCCAAACTATTTGTGCCATCCTTAAATTTTTTGGAAAAACAAAAAAAAACTTTTTACGCGTTACCACAATGTCGCGTTGTACTGGTCCTTCCTCAAAACTTCCCCAATACAGCTGGTGTCAGTGGCAACTACTTGTACATCCACCACTTTGTATTTTCACACAGATACTTAAGGCGTACCAGAATGTGGCTGCTTAAGACCTTCAGCACTTTGCTTCTACACTCAGTGGTTTCCTTAACGTTTTCCTTGCCACTGTCTTTACCGATTTAGTTAAGTTTTAAGGAAAAACCAACCGAAATAAATCGCCTCCTAATGTGGTGAAAAGTCCGCGGCAACTTACTCGCAATTCCACCAATTCGCACTTCTTCGAAGATACTAAAGGCGTACCAGAATGTGGCTGCTTAAGACCTTTAGCACTTTGTTTCCGTGTTTACTGGTTTCTTTTACTTTCGTTGCTCTCGAAACCAGTCGCCATACCAGGGAGGGATCTAAATTCGACAAAAATGTCGTGTAATAAATAAATTTTATTCCTGGAGGGTCCCTTGGGAATCGCAGGATCTTTATTTAATTACCGGCTGCGCCAATTGTTGTAGTTGAAATTAGAAGATCTTTTGTATTTTTTCTTGACCTGGAGTGCTCCGTGGAGATCGCAGGTATATTTTTATTTGCTTGCTAATTACAACTCAACTTAAACTTATTCTTACCCGCTATTTATACTTAGTTTTTATAATTAAAATGCTGACTGTACTAAAGTCAGCAAGTGTCTAAAGTGCTGACTCGTATAATTGAGTCAGCCTATTTTGTGATTACTTATTATATACGAGGGTGGCTCTTAACATAATTGAGAAATCAATTGGTTACCTCTTATTACATAAAAAGGTGCAAGATCTTTGACATAATTAAGAAAGTCGTAATCAAAATCTAACTTTTTTTACAGACCATTAAAAAGTGCAACATAAAACTTTAAAGAATAAACACCAAGATCTATTACATTAACTTCAGACAACTTATATGAATCCAGTGCTTAAGATATTTCAGAATCTAAAAATAAAATTTGGGATCTTTACGAAGAAGTTAACACAATTAAAATAATAAAGAACCGAGAAAATACAAGACCATTTAATAACATGAAAACATCACTTAATATTTGTATCTCATATACTGCAAATTTTTAATTATGCATCTCAAAAAACTCGCAAAAAAGGGAAAACTTGATAAATGGCAAGGCTGCCATGGGATAATATAAATGTCCCTCCTGAAAATCATTTTAGTTCGGCAACAACTGTTACGAATCATGATATATTATTCAAGTTAGTTCAAATTGCTAAGAAAAAAGCATAAAACTTTCTGATTGTCGTATAATTGGTTTGAACTTTCGGTGGAGGGTGTCAAAGATTCGGAACATCCGAATATAGCACTCTAACTTTTTAAATGAATTAGCTTTTAAATGGTTAAATATAGCATAAAAATGATTCTTAAAAATTTCAAATCGATATTTGAAATATTGCATCGTCAATTTCGAATAAGTTTTATTTTGGAAATTTTTTTTAAAATTTTTTATGCCGAAAAACCTTGGAGTCGGAGTCGCGAGTTTTTGTGGGTACTACGACTCCGGTTCCGGCACAAAAACCTCAACTCCGACTCCACAGCCCTGCGAAAAACTCAAAAGAAATGCACAAACTTGATGCCAAATTGCTTGTAGTTATCCTAAGCAGTTTGGGACTAAAATCCAGCAAATCGGTTTAGTACGATCAGGGGCCAAATTACCGCATTCGATATCGATCGAAATTACAATACAATTTGAAAGGGAATTTCGATCGATATCGAATGCCGTAATTTGGCCCCCGAGCTATGAATCAAAATGTGTAACCACCATCCTAAAAAATTGACAATTTAGTTACAAAAACCAACATTTATTGTGGAATAATTAACGGAATGATATAAGATTTTGCACAAATTCGTTTTATTCAACTCGAATTTCGTTAAGATTGGTCCATAAATTACCCTAGGCCCCAAATAAACCCTACATCCGGAAAACAGTTTAATACGCCTTAAACCGAAATTAATAATGCTATCAAAATAAAATTCAATACTTCACAGTTTTATAGGACTAGAAATCACACTAAAGCTTCGTACAGACGGTGGTCCGATCTTACAATGTTGTCATTAAAATTGACTAAAAATGTCTTGCTACTGTGTGAACATTGTACGCTCTTTTCATTTGGCAGATGTGTTAAATTAATGCATCTGACAATGGCACCATTGTCAGAAAAATGACAACATTGTAAGATCTGACCATCGTCTGTACGAAGCTTAATACATTTCGTAATGATCGGCCCATAATTTACTATAGGCCCCATATAAGGCCCACATGCTAAATTAATAATTACGCCGAAAGCAGATATACAGTGATGGACTTAAGTATAGGCACAACAGCCATGTAGCATTAAAATATTGTATTTAAAGCAGAAAGAATATTTTATTACTGGCTGCTGTATATTTTAAGACTATAGCAGTTTCATTCATGTAAAAAGATGAGTTAGTCCGTTGGCAGATAAAAAGTACAAAAAGTTCTAAAATACAATGGACATAAGTATAGGTACACTGTTTTTAGGCTTCTCCACCTTTATTTAAATTTTAATAATTTGGCAACAAACAATTTTGCATTTGACACTCGCTATTATATTCCGTTATTAATCTTTTATTGAATTAAGTAACTGAAAAGTTGCAAGAAGTTTAGTAAAAACTAATTTTGTTTGTTATCTTTTTAAAATGCGTCCTAAACCATGTGAACCGACTGAATCTGAGCGGTAAATATTTTTACATTTGCATAACCAAGGCAAATCGCTTGCTGAGATCGGAGAATTAATGGATCGTAGTCATTTTACCATACGGCCCATTGTAAATCGGTTCAAAGGCGACACAAACTTTGAAAATGCAAGTCGCTGTGGTTGTCATCGCAAATTAACTAAGAAAGAACGTGCTAAAATCGTACGAAAAGTAAGAGGTGATCCAAAAAAACAATCTTCTCAGGTTGCCGCAGAGATAAAAGAAGATCTTGGCAAAGATGTACACCAAAAAACTGTTCGGAGAACGTTACATGAAGCTGGGTATAACTCACGTGTTGCTAGACACAAACCATGAAATATCTACTATTAATTAAAAGAAGAGAGTGGACTATTGTAAATGAAAAACAATTAGCACGTCATAGAGAAATCTTATTAATGAAAATCAATTAGTTTTTATTATAATGGGGCCTAAATATATGAAAAACATGAGACAAAAGGATTTTGCAAATATTGTAGATCATCCCTGTCAGGAAAACTGTATGACCTTCTTAGCCATGCAGAAACTAAGAAGCACAAATCAAATACTTCGCTTAGAGGATCGTGCTGTAAAAAGTTAGAATTTGTCTCAAATGCAAATACTGTTGACGATGTTAAAGTCGTTATTTATATGTCAACATACGTCAAATAGTTCTATTGATCACCTTAGTGATTTGTGTAAAACTAATTTTGATGATGCTGATAAAATCCGTATACATAGAACCAAATGTACACCAATAATGAAAAACGTTTTAGCAACGCATTTTATTATGGAACTACCTAACGATATTTCAGAATCAAAATACAGTGTATTATTGGATGAATCAACAGATGTTGGAGTCATCAAGTTGCTAGGTTAGTATTTTAAATTCAACAAATCTTTTAACACAATTTTAAATATTTTATTGTAGGTTTTGTAATAATATACTTTAGTAAGGAAAAACACAAAGTTATATCAACATTTTTAGGTTTAGCTGAAGTAACCGACTCAACAGCTGACGGTATTACACAAGTTGTTTTGCAAGTGCTGAAAAAGTATAACTTAAGCTACGGTCAGACTTATCAAATATTTGACGAAAAAAACGGGACCAACAACCAAACTAAAAAATCATTTCGCTTAATATCAATATTTATTTTGATTAAAATACCACATCTTACAGAAAACTGTTTTTTTTTGCTATGTCTAGTAGTATAATTAGTTTATTTTGTAATATAAAGACCATTTTAAATCTCACTAACTATTAACAAAAGTAGGGGTTACGTTTATTTGATCAAATATTTAATAAGTGTGACCTGACCGTAGCTTTAGAATTGAATATTTTGTTAGGTATTGGCACTGACAACGCAAACGTTATGGTTGGCAATAAAAAGAGCGTCTACACAGAATTAAAGAAATATATTCCAAACCTTCTATTTATACGATGTGTATGCCTTTCTGTCCAGCTGGCAGTAACGCATTCTTGGAAGGTTTGTATGCCGAAATATCTTGAGTATCTTGTAAATGAACGTACAACTGGTTTTCAAGAAGTTATTTAAGGCAACAATCTTACAAACACATTTTTGAGGCAATAAATGATGGAGAAGTACGTGTTTTTTTATATTATATTTTCTATATGTAATGTTGTTCAAAATTTTTAGCATCCTTTAAAAATCACAAATATTTGTGATACTCGTTGGCTTTCAATAGAGATTTCAATATCAAAAATTATTGACCAGTGGACTGAATTGAAAACACATTTTGGCATTGCAAGAACTACGAAAAATGTTTTATGGCTCAAAACCTCTATGATTAATACAATGAAATTATTCTATGCTACTTATTATTTCTTCGGCCAATACTGATACGTGTTCAGATCCTAAACAAAAGTTTCCAGAGTCAGAATTGTGACCCAACTAAACTTCTTAACGACATCGAATTAACGATATATTTTTTAAAACAATTTGTTATACAACCAATAATAGAAACCGATGTAATATCTTCAGATTTGAATCTAGGATATACATTCGAAACCCATTTAAAAGGATTATTAAATGTGAAAAAGGAAACAGATGTTCGTTATTCGTGAATTCAGTGTGTTCTTAATTTAATAATGGAATTAAAAAACAGGTAAAAATTCATTTAACTTTAAATAGTAATTTTGAACATTTTGTATTAAAACAGGTTACTTGATAATTATAAAATTTTAAAGCTGGTTAATTTGCTTTCTGTTGAAAATACCTTAAAACCAAAAACGTGCAATTTACTTCCTCCTTTAACGGTTTTTAATATTAGTAGTGGTTTAATTGATGCAATTAACACCCAATATGTTAACATACATATGTTATGTTAAATGGTCTGAGACCACTTCAACTTGTGCATTTTGGGCTGAAGTTTTTCTTTTTAAGGATGCTGCTGGCAATAACCTATTTGAAGATCTAGCTAAATTTGCTATTAATGTGTTATCGTTACCGTGGTCGAATGCTGATGTTAAGAGAGTTTTTAGTCAACTCAATATTGTTAAAACCAAATTAAGAAACAGTTTATGCAGTTTAACACGTAAGGTAAGCATTTTTAAAATTTTAATTGCATCTTTTGTATAAACTTCTTTAATATATTTGCAGGTTCGGATTGAAATTAAATAACAAATATTGCCACAATTACAAAGTACCGAAATCGGCGGTAGACAAAATAGGAACAAGTTCTACCTACAAAAATGCAGATGTAGAAGATTGGCTTCAAATTTTAAATTAAATTATTATCGCATCATTTGTTTATGAAATTAAATTTTATTTACTAAAGGCTAGATTACACTATCTCACAAGTCTTACGTATTCCATAATACTTTGTGAGATAGAAATCTAATGAGATTTGTTGCGACTGTCAAAAAATCTAATTTAACATGACAGTTTGTGTTCACATCATCACACAAAGTATAAACACTCACACATGAAATAAAATGCAACCCTGATCCAATGAAAAGTATTATTGTTTAGTAATTTTTCAAAAAACGATGAAGTCGTATGGGATGTCAAACTTTTTTCATAATACTTGTCATTTTCGTGACACATTGCATTCACACTATCACACTTTGTCATATTACTTGAGTTTTTGACATGTATTAATACAAAGTATAATAGTGTAATTTAGCCTAAATTAGTTTTTCGTTATGACCATGGTATACAAAAAAAAAGTTGTATCAATTACACTATGTGACAAAATTACTTTTTTTTAATAAAATTTGCATTTTAATGCATCAACATTTTGTTTCTAATCACCAATTTATACAATTTATCGTAAGCTACTGTTTTTAGGATAAAAATGTTTTTTTTTTTAGCGATTTATCGCAAAATTTTTGAATATGTTCAAAATTTAGCTATTTTCTAGCAATTTTTCATGCTGTTTTAGCGATATTTTTTGAAAATTTTTTGGCAACATTGCTTTTAAAGGCACCAAAGAATTTTTTACACAAACAAAACACATATCGTTAGCTTAAATGCAAAACAATGTAGTGGTCATTGGAAAATTTAAAATTGACTTGTTTTGTTGATTACGATTCTTGTTACATATTTTTAAAAAATTGTAAACTTCTTCCTTAAAAAATAACCAAGTTATTTACAAAATTCAAAATGACTTATCATCAGGTATATAATTTTCTTAAACAACATAATGTACAAACACACTCAAGAAAAAACATAAGCAGAGTATTTGATATTTTTATAAGAACACATTAATGTTTTAAACGTCAAAATTGGGTATTTTGTTTTATACTCTGCGGTTAACTGTTTCCACGGTGTTAGTGGATCAGACTGAAAACTATTGTCCATATACATATGTATTACAAAACCTACATATTGTTACGTTTTTCCTTTAATAAACGCGTTTGAGTTCTTTTAATTGCAAATCCGAATAAAACCCACACTTATTAAACTTAACAAACTTTATTAATTATTTTGTTCACAATTATTAGTTACGAACAGAACCGTTTCTCAAAACAAACTAAACTAATTATTCATGAGTCACCCCTTTTTATATTTCATAACTATTTCTTGAAATTTCCTGAACCTTCCTGTAATAACTACTTATTATGTTCTAAAACCATTTCTAGAAATGACTGGGAAATTCATGTAATATTTATTTTAAAATAACAGTTGTGTTCAAAATTATACATGACAATTTTAGGTAACTACTATAACTTAAAAGATAACTTATTACTATAACTATAAATAATGCTTAGATAATTTTACTTTCGCAACACTGCCCTCCACTTAAGCCTGTTCGTCCCGAATAGGCTCAGATTCTCCTTTTCCATAATGGGCTAGTCGTTCTAGATGTACCACTTTCATTTTTGACCTTGGA
The DNA here is from genome assembly GCA_963931875.1 of Pollenia griseotomentosa. NCBI lineage: Eukaryota > Metazoa > Arthropoda > Insecta > Diptera > Polleniidae > Pollenia > Pollenia griseotomentosa. The sequence continues at coordinate 148,442,082 of OZ007563.1, forward strand.
CTCTTATATTTCTGGATTCGATACACCACGTCATTCAATTTCTTTATTACTTTATACGGGCCATCCCAATGAGTCTGCAGCTTTGGAGATAGTCCTTTCTTCCGTTCCGGATTAAAAAGTAAAACCAACTGGCCTTCTTTGAAGCCTTCCGAATTTACCGCTCGTATCTGGCTTCCATCTTGTCACTGGACAGCTTAATCCGGCATCGCACGAATTCATGAAGTTCATTGAGGTCATCTTGTTTCTGCGAGGTAAAGCTCTCATTATTTTCATCTGTTGGTCCAGGCTTAACGCAAAATTCTAGATCTCCAGGTAATCTGAGCTCCGTTCCAAAGACAATTTTGGCAGGTGTACGAGAGGTGGAGTTGTGAACAGCTGATCTATATGCCAACAGGAACTTCGGAATGTGTTCATCCCAGTCTTTCTGATGTGTGCTTACTACTTTACGCAAGTGCTCCTCTAGTGTGCGGTTAAATCTTTCAACCATGCCATCGGATTGTGGATGCAAAGGAGTGGTTCTAGTTTTCCTTATTCCGTACAATTCACACATTTCTTTGAACACACCAGATTCAAAATTTCTGCCTTGGTCGGAGTGTAATTCTATTGGAACTCCGTAGCGGCATACCCATTTATTCAAAAATACGTCCACAACGGTTCTGGCTTCTTGATTTGGGATTGCATACACCTCTGGCCATTTACTGAAGTAATCGATAACTACTAGCACATAACGGTTGCCGGCATCACTCACAGGAAAAGGTCCAGCTATATCCATTGCGATTCGCTTAAATGGGGCACCCGAATTGTACTGTTGAAGCGGTCCCCGACTTCTCTTTGTTGGTCCTTTTGCGGCAATGCATTGGGTGCAATTCGATATCCAATCAGCCACAGCTTGTTGGCACCCAACCCAGTAGAAACGTTGTTTTAATTTTTCTAGTGTTTTTGTTATGCCAAGATGGCCACCACTAGGTCCGTTATGGAATTCATTTAAAACATCATGTACGGTAAAGGCAGCCATTTATCAACTGTAGGCTGTTCCATAGGGCCCAGTATGCTTTTGTTAGAGGGCTTTCAGATGATATTTCGTTTCGATTCGGCCTTCTGCCTTCTTCTCTGGCCTTCATAATTTTTTTTAATATAGGGTTAGCTTTCTGTGCTATTGACCAGTCTTCATTGGACTCAATCTGCAGTAGGCGAACTTCACAGTTGTATTCCTTTCCTTCAGCCCTTACACAATGCTTGCATTCCAGTTTGCAGGGTCGTCTTGATAGGGCATCCTCATTTCCATGTTTCCCGCCTTTCCTGTGCTCAATGCTGAAATCATAACTTTGTAGGCGCTCAATCCAGCGAGCTATCTGACCTTCTGGATTCTTGAATTGCAGCAACCACCTGAGTGCAGAATAGTCTGTTCTTAACTCAAAATGTTGACCATACAAATACTTGTGAAAATGTTTTATGCACTCTAATACTGCCAGGAGCTGCCTTCGCGTCACGCAGTAGTTTCTCTCAGGCTTCGATAGTATTCGACTGTAATAGCCCACGACCTGCTCTACGCCATTGACCACCTGGGAAAGCACACCACCAATTCCGTATCCGCTCGCATCGGTATCAAGCACAAATTTCTCTCCAGCAATGGGGTAAGCCAAAATTGGTGCTGAGCACAACAATTCCTTCAGTTTCTGAAATGCTGCATCCTAGTTTGAGTCCTGCCATTGATACAAATGTTTTCCCCATGACAATAATGTCGTCAAGATACACCAAACATGTCTTTCTGTGAAGACCTTTTAACACCTGCTCCATTAAACGCTCAAATGTAGCCGGAGCATTGCAGAGTCCAAATGGCATCACATTAAACTGCCATAGACCATCACTTGCACCAAATGCAGTTTTCTCCATATCATTTTCTGAAATTTCCACTTGCCAATAACCGCTCTGCAAATCTAATGTAGAAAACCATTCCGTTCCGGCTAACGTGTCCAAGGTTTCATCAATTCTAGGCAATGGACAACTGTCTTTTTTCGTGACGTCATTCAGCTTTCTGTAATCTACGCAGAATCTGGTACTTCCATCTTTCTTTTTAACCAAAACCACCGGTGAGCTCCAAGGACTTGATGACGCTTTAATAACTCCGTTCTTTTCCATCTCGCTAACCAGCTCTCATACTTCATTTCGCTTTGCTAGAGGAATGCTTCTTGGCGCCTGTTTTATTGGCTTAGCTTCGCCGGTGTGAATTTCGTGTTTAACTATTGACGTTCTGCCTTGGTTTTGACCTTTCAAAGCGAATGCAGAGGAATATTTTCTTAGTAGCTGTTTGGCCTTATTTTTACTAGGCGGTGTTAGTTTTTCGGTCCACTTTCGCACATGTTCCTCTAGGGATTCGTCGTCCTTGCTGGCTGCGCCTTGATGCTGCTCACAATTAATTATTGCCTCTGTTGAAGTACATTGTCCAATCTTCTTCGTAAGGACATTTTCACCACTGGATAAATTTAATACTCTTACGGGAACTAGACTCTTACTGGGTTTTACGAGAGCATTCGCTGTTACGATATCTCCTTTAACTTCTGCTGGCTCTACCACCCACAAACTGTTGTCCTCACAATCTCCCTCCATTCGTGCCCATACTAAGGTTTCTGATTTGGGTGGTAGTTTTTCACGTTGAAAGGCGATTAGCTGTCTTACATGGGCCTTGGCTTCGTATCCAACTTCAAGGGGTATTTCCACATCACGCCAATACATAATTTGCTGACCCATATCCAATTGAATACCATGTTCAATCATAAAATCTGCGCCAATCTCATCTACAATATCAGCCACAATAAAAACGTGATGGGCGATTGCATTGGCCTTAATTGTGCTTTTACTTTTCCATAGACAGTGGCAGACTCACCCGTAGCTGTTCGCAGACTTTCCCCGCTTAGTGGTTCGATTGATTTTTGTATTAAATCGGGCCTTATAATAGAATGTGATGCCCCAGTGTCCACAGTAAGAATGCGTTTTTGACCGTTAATGTAACCACAAGCAGTAAGATTCCTGTTACTTTGTTGCACTACTGATATTGAGATTGTGGGGCCCTCAGTTGTGGAAGCTAGCCCATGCCCCGCAGTGCTAGCTATTTTTAGTTTAAAGGTGACTCTTGTGATGTATGGTGATTAGCACGCTGGTTGTTTCCTGGCGGCGAAGAAGGTCTTGATCGTCTTCTAGGTGCTTTGCAGTTTCGCTGAATATGGCCAATCTTACCGCAGTTATAGCATTTTGCTTTATTTTTTCCTTGCTTCTCGCTCAAAGCTTGCATCACTGCCTCCTTTATGTCCTTTACAATATCTCTTTCTTCTTCAGCGGCAAAATCAAGTTTTCGAACCTTATACGCTTGCGGCCTTGAAATTATCCTTGCGGTTTCTTGGGCTAGGGCAAATGGTACCGTCTCCGCAAACGATGATTTCTGTGATGCACATACCGCAAGTTTTACATCAGCATCTCGTATACCATTTACAAATGCTTCGGTCTTAAAATGATCTAGCAATGGATGACTTTCACCTGGATAAGTAAGCTGCACCAAACGTTCAATCTCTAGTGCGAAATCCTGTAGCGTCTCGTTTGCCTTTTGTACTCTACACCGTAATTCCATTCTGAATATTTCTTTTCTGTGTTCACCACCAAACTTGCGTTGCAGTGCTGCCATAATGTCATCATAATTGTTTCTGCAATTTACTGGTACACTTTCTAAAATTTCAGCTGCAGTTCCTTTTAAAGCCAGAATCAGCTCTATGGCTTTTTCTTCATTGTTCCAAGCATTTTTGTTGGCAACTGTGTCAAACTGGAACTTAAACACATTCAATGGTGAACTGCCGTCAAAACTTGCAGCTTTTATTCTATTCGAGACTTCTGGAAAAACTCGCACCGCTCCCTCTTGGCACTGAAGAGTATTTACTCTTTCTTCCAGATGATGTAGTTTTCCATCAAAAACCGTGACTTGTGTTTTTACATCCGTAACTTGAGTTTTTACATCAGTGACTTGTGTTTTTACATCAGACAATTCGATTTCCATACTCTTTCGTTTATAACAGTGGAAATCTCTTGAAGCTTCTCAAGTCTTTCATTAGTAGCCTGAAGTTTTTCGTTTGTCACTCTAGAATTTTCTTGGATTTCGGCTACGATAGCTTTTGAATTTTCTTCCATTTTTCTAGAAGTTTCTGCTGAATTTTCTTTCACCATTTTCTCCATATTTTCCTCCATTTTTCTAGAAGTTTTTGCTGAATTTTCTTTCACCATTTTCTCTATATTTTCCTCCATTTTTCTAGAATTTTCTTTCATTTTTCTAGAATTTTCTTCCATTTTCCTAGAAATGTCTGCCGACATCTTTTCCATTTTCTGCATCATAGCAGCAAACATTGTGCTTAGATCCATGTTGCTTGTTACCGCACGGGTAGCAACTTCTATTTCTTCTTTTTCGTCAAATTCATAAGCTGCGATGTCAATATTGCGTCGCTTAAATTCATCGATTAATCTTTTCTGCAGCTCAGCTTTATTTATTTAGTAGGCAGATCCAACTTGCCCAACTCTTTCTTCAGCTGCTCAACTTTTAGCTCATCGAATTTCATTGTTGTTTGTATAGTTTTTTTTTTATTTGTTTATTTATTTTATTTTTTTTTATTGCAATTTCACTTCTGACACCAATTGTTACGTTTTTCCTTTAATAAACGCGTTTGAGTTCTTTTAATTGCAAATCCGAATAAAACCCACACTTATTTAACTTAACAAACTTTTGTTTCTCAAAACAAACTAAACTAATTATTCATGAGTCACCCCTTTTTATATTTCATAACTATTTCTTGAAATTTCCTGAACCTTCCTGTAATAACTACTTATTCAGCCTTATTTCGGTTCTCGATGTTGAAAACGACTCAGTAGTAGATTAAAGTAAATTAAATTAAAGTTCTTTAATCTACTACAAAATTCGACTTACTGTGTTACCGACAACGAGAACCGTAATAAGGCTGATTATGTTCTAAAACCATTTCTAGAAATGACTGGGAAATTCATGTAATAATTATTTTAAAATAACAGTTGTGTTCATTCCCCACTACAATTAGTTGAAATTCTCTCAACATTAACTGTAGTTGTAAGTAGGTTAAGAAAAACAAAATAAAAACAAACAACAACTTACAAAAGATGTTGTCAATTAAGTGTTTTTTAGGCCGTGCACTTGCCTGTTTATTATCAAAAAGTAATTTCAATTCTTGGGAATACAAAATTTTAATTTCAAAAGATTTCGTTATTCGTGCTTAATTCCCAGTTTTTATTATTGTTAAAAATACTTGAAATTTATTGTTGATGGGATAAGCTATTCCTATGCGCATTTCACTGGTTGCTTGGGCCAGATCATCAGGAAACTTCATCCATAAAGATTTTGGAAAAACTAAAGATATTAAACCAAATAAAACTCTTAAGCGTATAAGACTTATAGCAACAGTTCTACTTGTAACAATATCAAAGTTTAAACAAAACACATCAACAATAAAATAAATAAAATATCTAAAATTTGGTCTTTTCCTGATTCCTGAATTATACAAAATAAATCATAAACATTAATTAATTTTTCAACACATATGTCTAATAATTTTTCCATAACTATATCTGCTACAATTGGAGAAACTGGCGAGCCCATAGGAAGTCCTTTCATTTGACTATATACATGATTATTTAATTGAAAATATCTACTCTCTATTATTCAAAATTTAAGAACACTAGGAATGAATCTTTTTCTATATTCGTATATTTCCTTATTATATTCCATTTTTCCTCAACCATATTTATAGCTAAGTCTACTGGTACACTCGGAAACAATGAACCTACATCAAGAGAAATTAACTTCTCATTAATATCCAATGTTATATTCTGAAGAGAATCTTTAACATTGTATTTTAAATTTTCTGTAATTTTCTTAAGAATTCCTGTTATATATTTACATAGTTCATATGATGGAGAATTTATCATTGAACATATTGGTCTCAATGGAAAATCGATTTTATGAATTTTTGGAACACCGTATAACTTAGGTGCCATTAAAAATTTAGTTATATTTTAATAAAATTTTATTAAAAATAATAATGCAAAATTGAAATCGAACAAATTTTTAAAAACGATCCTGTATAAAGTATATAAGTCATCCTTTTCGTACCACTTGTATTTATTAGAATTACTCTAAAAATCATGAAAAACTACGGTCATATTTAAAAAAATTTGACTAAAAATTTCCATTGATTTTAATTTTACTCGGTTTCGATTTCCAGTTGTTTGCCGATTTTGTGTTTTTATACCTTTTTTATACCATAATTGTGTCTACATTTTTATTTATTTATAATCTAGAATAAAGACTTTTACGATAAGGAAAAAAATTTGACAAAAACTAAAAAAAAGTGATTTTTTCGCCTTGCATCACTATTCAACTTTTTAATCGATTTCTGGCTCGACTTTTCTTTACCCAATCGGCACGAAACTTCATATTTAATGTTTTTGTATACAAAGGGACTAAATAAGCACATTCAGTGATTTAAGAGTCCACTTTAATTTTTTAAACACCTCAAATATACATGAACTTGTCTAGGAAAATACAAATTTTGGACTTATTATAAGTACATAATCGAATTTGGGGGTCCATCAATTACACTGGTTTACAGCCAAAAAATACCAAGAACGCCACATGCCTAGATACGTTAATTGGGACCTCCAGAACACGAAAAACGCTGTAATTTTTTTTCTAAGTACCGTTTTTTAGTTAACAGTACTTTTGTGTTTTTTGGTGTATGGTCCCACTTAAACCCTTGTGGAGCCCAACCGTTGGAAAGGTAATTGAATGCCTTTTCAGTCGATATGCTGCAAATTTCTATCTGATAAGAAGTGGCTGAGTTATAGCACCTTCAAAATTTGCGTATTTTTTACGTTTTTTTCAAAATTTTTCATTTTTATTTCGTTTTTTTCTACGTTATAGTTAAGATCTGGAATGTTTTATTTTTTTACTAAATGCCGTTGGTAAGCGTTAAGTGAAAACATGTATATCAAAAAGGCCGTTATCATTTTAAAATTTGTTCTTTGAGGTACTATAACTCAGCCACTTCTTATCAGATAGAAATTTGCAGCATATCGACTGAAAATTTACTTCAATTACCTTTTCAACGATATGCTACTTATCTCGATCGGACTTTTCATCTTTGATTGCATTGAAATATGTTAAGACCAAATTTAATCTAAATACCAACATAATAAGATGGTTTATGGCAGTGCTGCCAAAACTTTGTTACCAAAAATGGCTAAATTTACGGGAAAAATGGCTACAAACTTTTTTAAATAAAAACACAATAAAATTCAATAACGAAACAAAGAAAAAAACAAAAAGTTAAAATCAATATGTGTTTAAATATTAAAAAATGCCATTTTGGCATTTTTGCAGCTAGATTTAAGTTTTGAAAATGAAAACTAAAATAAAGAAGATTAAAATAAAAAAAAACTGCAATATAAAAAAAATTGTTTAACATTAAACAGCTGTTTTTCAAAAGTTGGTAAGCGTTTGGCAGCTCGTTAACAATAGTTTAGCAAATTGTTAGCCAGAGCTTGGTAAGTACATTATGAATAAACTTTGTGCTAACTTCATGCCAAATATTCATTATGAATACGGCTGTATGAATTCGCTACTTTATATTAGGTGTGGTTTAAAATGTTTCGATAGTTTTTAAAAAATGTACGATCTCATTTAAAAATGCGATAAGAACATATATTATGATTAGGGATGAGATTTTCATGCACTTAAAAATCGAAAATATGCGCATAAAATATGCACTAAAAACTCCAAAATATGCATTCAAAAAATAAGAAATATTCACTAATAGCTTGACCATTTTCAATAAAAAAGCGCTTTTTTTTAATTATTTAAAACAAAATAAAAAATTCTGTTGTTGTTTTTATTCTATTGTTATTCAAAGGTATAATATTTTTTAGACTTAATTTAAATAACTTCATAACTTAAATTTATACATATTATCAAAAGTAAAAGCTTTATTACATGGAAAATAATCTCTCAACGTCAACCTAAGTTGAGGCATACTTGAAAGATGAAATCCTGTATTTTTTTGCAACACGTTTTGGATTTTTTTTAATTTGTCGAGCTATTTTTCCTTCCACATGTTAATTTTACTTTCTGCCATATAAATGAATTTAAGTTGACTACTAGGTGAACTAAATCCTTCCTATTTAGTTATTGTTTCACCAATATATCCGAAGTTGGAAAATACCAATGCTAATTGACTTTTGACGTTATTTAAATTTAATATTTCTTTTACTTTTTTATGGCATAAGCATCGGTAGCAACAAGTTCTTCAATAACATTCTTAAATTGCCTTTAAAAATATTTGTTCCCGTATGAAACCAATAAATCAATATTTTCGAATTGGCTTCTAACTTTCTCTGCAACTCGGTGTTACCGAGCCTGAACCATGTAAGGTGCTGCATTGGTTAAAAATTTAAGGATCTTTTGTCGAAATCTTGTATTTTAAGCTGAGCTCAAAAAGAGAAGAATTATGTAAAATAAATCATATATAAAGGTATATTAACTAAAATAACAAAAAAAATAATACAACTTAAATTTTAGCATTATTTTATGGCAGTTTAGGATTTTTTTCAGCATTTTTAGCATTATTTTAAAGTTTATTTAGCTGTTAAATATTTTTGGATATGGCCACACTGGGTACATGTAAAACTTTTTAATGTGATTAAATTCCATATTGTAAATCTGTATTGTTTATGTGTAACATTATTGTTCTTATTTTATTGTTTAAATTTAATTTTATTGTGTGTGAATAAGAATAAACGTAAATTAAATATTTTAGCATTTAAAAAACTAAATCATCGATAAATTCGAAGTCGCTATTGTTCATCTCATTGGAATCACATGTGCCTATTAGTTTAAAATATTTTGAAGGATCTACAACATTGGTGTCCAGACCATACCACAATTGTGGAAATTAATTCACGCGCATTCTGACGCTCCTTCATTTAGTCCACGAGAGTACACAATTCAGTCGTCGATTATCAAGCCACAAAGTATACAGAGATGAAAAAAGTGACGTGTGAAAAAGGCCCAAGTCAGTTGCGAGGGCAGCTTTCGAAGAAAGAGACAGAAAGCTTTTTTGGTAGTGAAGTGGCAAGGTGTAAAAACAGGCCGCAACATTCAACACAAATGGCATGATCAAAACAAAAATAACAAAACACAAATCACGTTAAACAAATGCATTAGTTCAACAAACGTTGTTTTTTGTGGAAAAAAATTTATTTATAATATTGTATTGTTTTATAATGTTATTTACTTACTTAAATATTATTTACTCGTGTTGTGGTGAACTAAAAAGTTAATTTTTACAAAAGCTTTGCAAATAAATATCAACTAAATAAATTTGTGTTCATTGTATTGCGGCATAAAAGATGATGCAAAGAGAAGTGAAAAAGGGCAGCTTTCTTAAAAAGAGACAAAAAAAAACGCAAAATCTTCCGTCTCGTGACATCTCTGTATACTTTGTGATCAAGCGACGAGTGCACATGCAGGGTTGTTAGATGTGACGATTTTTCGTCTTTTTGAAGATTTTTTTTGAGAAAATACAGCAAATGTCGATTGACGATTTTTTTACTAAAAGTAATAGGCTGTTTTCCTAAACGTGTGTTCAAAATTATCAATACCGTGTTGATGCATTGAGTACTAAAATTTGTACCTACTTTGTATTGTATATGAATATGGTTTGCACATATTTACATTATTTTAACTGCTCTATTGCCCTACAAGAACAGTGACAGTCATTTGACCTGTCATATGACTGGCATTGCTGATACAAATATCCGTCATCGCGTAGAACAAAGTTTCTATCACTTTCTTAAGGCCAACGTGAAAAATATGACCTAAACTTTTGCGTACGTGTGATTTTCCATCCTTCTTTAACCTATGAATTTTGTGGTTGATAAAACATATATCTGAGCTGTTTACTCTTATACTCTTTACAAATCAGTACTGATGTAGAAACCGGACACAGCTGACTAGTCACTACTGATGTATATAACGGACACAGCTGACTAGTCAGTACTGATGCATACACCGGACACAGCTGACTAGCTTAAATAAAACACAATTCATCTCATTCAATTCTCATACATATTTTTGTCTATATTTAAAATAAACAGCAATATGTATATGTTCGTTTTACAAATAAATTAAATAAATAAATTATTATTTCTTGTTCTATGTTCATGAGGTTAATTAAAATTTTATAAAGCTTTTTTGCAATAGTCCCATTACTTCAATATTTCACTAAGTTTTTTCTTAAGCCAACCTGTTGCGGGTAAAATTTATTAAAATGACAAATGCCTGTCAAAATTAACAAATACAGAAGGTCTACAATTTGCCTTAATAAATTTCTAACAATGCTCTATTTGCCAACAATTCCACCGTAGACGTATTTTGTTTTTCAATAAAAACAAATGGCAAAATATCCAGAATTTGTAAAATGGTTTTTTTTTGTGTCTTCTGTGTATTTGTTTTCAAATGATAATTTGAAAACACAAGGTTATTTCAAGGTAAACGTACGACGTAGGTGAACTTTTACGTTTGTACCAATTATTGTGTGCCTTGAATTAAATATACACGATTAATTGGACAACGTATCTACGTCATACGCTACTACCCTAATACGGCGCAATTGCATTCCAACGGCCATGGCTCATTGTCAGTTTCATCTGCAATAACCCCAAATTAGTACGGGTATACTCACTTTTAATTTTATATAATGTATATATTCCGCCACAAACAAATGAATTGCAAAACAACTGATGTCCAAATAGTTTCTCAATCAAAATAGAAAACGCTTTTATTAAAAATTTTACACTGCTAATTCAGGCTGACCTTAGATAAAGCCAAAGGGTTTTTGTTTGAACACACATTTATGCAGCTTTGAGTTTTTTTTTGGTACTGCTGGGCAGGCTGAAAAGAAAAAAAGTAAAAAGTAAGCGTTAGTTTTTGTTTGCAAATAAAAATGCGTAAAGGAACGATACATACATTTACTTACATGTAGTTTCTTGTCCAGTATCCATAAATTTACATCTAATGTATAGATTCAGCCACAAACAAAATTAGAGCTGACATCAGTAAAGCAAATTTTCTTTTGCTTATCCAAAATATGTATGCTGTGGTTTTTTTTTGTACTGCTGGGCAGGCTGAAAAAAGGAAAATTTTGCATTAGTTTTTGTTTGCAAATGAAAATGTGTAGAGGAACGATACATATCTTTACTTACCTGTAGCCTCCTGTGTAGTATCCATAGAATAGTTTTAAATGTCCCAAAAACCTGAAAAAAGAGAAAAAAATGGAAAATAAAATTATTAATTAATACTCACGTGTATTTTTTAGTGATGGCGACAAATAATGATAGAACATATGAGTTTGTGTGGGCGTTGCTCAAGGGTAGTGTAAAAACGTATGTGGCAAAATCAACCGCAAAAACTACATTGAGGTGGCAACGCTGGCAGAAATAGTAAAATAGTGCAGAGCAGGGTATAGTAAAATTTTTTCAGGGCTGTATTTTTCATTCAAAAGTGGAAAAATAATATTTAAAATATAATTTAATAAAATTTATGAATGAATGAAATTTACGTGTGAAAATTTATGAACTCCTGGTAATTGAACTGGTTGAGGTTAAGGAGTTATAGATTTTATGATGTTATGGGTCTATATAGGTAAATTAATATTATGTGTGTGTGGTTTTAAAGCCGCGGTATTTTAAAGAGTTCGGGCATTGCTATGGATTTAAATAAAAATAGAAAATTTTATAAGCGCGGAAAATTTATGTAATTGTTTTGGGTTATATAATTTGGTTTTACAGAGTAAAAGGCGCCAAGAGTTTTTTTTGCACAAATATTTTTAAATAATTACACAGAGGCGCGAATACGAGAAAAAGTATATATATATACATATATATTTTAGTATTTTTGTAGCAATGGGAGAGGCGCCAAGAGTAAAATTGGGTATATAGGATTGTAGTGAGATTTTGTGTAGTTTGATTTGGAAGGTTAAATGAGAATTTTGGAAAATACCGCCAAAGGGCTGAGACGAGTAGGGTATTTAAATAGACAAAATAAGAGAGCTAATTTTATTAGTAAAATAATTGTGCAGTGAGACAGACCGTCTAGTAAAAAGTGAAAGTTATCTAAAGTGCCTGAAAGTGAAAATTTGTTTATTTTTGTGCGGTATAAAATCAAAATAGCTGCAACAATAAAGACAAAAGGGAAACAAATCCAAGATTTTAAATTGAGGATTTAAAATAAAAATTTTCTGAACAAAATAAAAAAACGTAAGTTAGTGCCAGTGTTTAATACTTAGTTAGTGATAACAAATTTGGAATTTATTAAGTTTTGAATTTATTACTATAAAGGTATAGTCATAAGTAAGATTGCAGATTTATTTAAGGTTTAAAAATCAATTTTGTTTTAAACAAATTTGGTAAATAAATGTTAATAAATCTGGAAATTTTAATTATGAAAAGGCCTATAGCAGTAAAGGAAAAGACTTGGTTAATAAAAAATTTTTAAATGAAGTTTAGAGAGTAGTGGAATAATAAAATATTATTACATCCTTTTTGATATAGCTGGCTATTCTCTATTTTCACGGATATTGATTTACGTGGTCTGTCGGAGGAATTTTCCCCAAAACAACACAGGAGATATAGCCAGGTAACCAGTTTTATTTTATGTTTATTTATATACGTATATCCAAGCGAGTTTTGTGGCAGGATATTGAAAAATTGAAAAAAGGCATAATACTAAAAAAAATACAAACCAGTTTTTTTACATTCTGGAGGGAAGAAAAAGATCAAGATCAAGTGTATGTAGAATGTTTAAGTATTTATTTATACGTGTCTTAAGTTAAACATAAAATTGGTGGCTGATGAGAATTTACAAGCAAGAAGATTAGAATTTAGCTCGTGTTTAAAAAAAATAAAAAAATATATATAAATATAAATAAAAAGAAAATACATAAGAAAAAAAATATTTGGAAATAAAAAAAAGTAACGTAAAAAAAAAGAACATTAAAAAAAGTTAAAAAAAATTTAAATGAATAACAAAAAATTGAATTAAAAAAAAAAAAAAAAGGAAAAAAATACTATAGATATAAGATTATAAAAAAAAGGAATAATAATAGATTTAATTTAAAGTAGATGTGTAATTGTGGAAGAATTGTGTCCGTTGTGAGTGTATCAGTGTTGAGTTATCAGGAAAAGAAAACAGCCTAGAAAAGAAAAGGAAAAGAATCAAAATTAATTTGTATATAGATTTAAATGAGTAAAAGAAAATATATAATAACATATAGAGTTCCAAGGTTAGTGCTCAAATTAGGCGCGAAAATTTTTAGAAAAAAGAAATATAAGAATTTGGAAAATATAGTGAACTTCAGGGAGCTCCTTTAAGTTTTATAAATAATTAGCAGCGTCGAGATTTTGAGAAAATTAAATAGAGTAATAATTTGAGCTCTGAATAGGAATTAATATATGAGGAAAAGAAAAGGATTGTTAGAAAATATAGAGTTTGTTGCTTTGAGCTAAGCTGAAAAAATACGTAAATATATACAAATTAATAAATAAAAAAATAATGTTTGAATTTATAATAGAGACAAATTAAAGAATTAGTAACGGCTGGAAAATAAAAGAAATTAGGGTTAGTTTATTATTATATTATTTTAGTATTATAATTTATTATAGTAGGTATCATAAAACTTAAAATAATTATTAAATTTGTGAATTTATATTTTTTAGCATATAAATATGAATAATAAATTTTGTTTTGATTAAGTGATTTACAGAAATAATGTTGGCTTAATAACTTAAGGTTTGGGCAACATCTGTCTCATCGTGATGATTCTTGTGTTTGTGGAATCATGTGTTTTTTTTTGTAGTTTCAGTTTTGATGTGTTTTTTAAAATTGTTTTTTTTTTCGTGTTCGGGTACGCGTCAGGCGAGAAGGGTTGGAACCACCTGAGAGTCACAATAAAAAGAAAAGAAGCTAGTCGGAAACCTCGCGTGTTCAACCGGCCCGTAACAGAAATGGCGCCCAAACGAATGAAATAACTCAGAATACTTTTTTTCAACAATGGGATCAGTATACTGAGCTATTGTGACAAATGATATGTAGTAACATCGATACATACGGAAAGAAATAACACAACTTCAGTAGCTTTAAACTTCCAGTTTTTATATTTTAGATTTTTATTTATATAGCCGCCTAAGGGAATAAAAAGTTAGAGTGTTGTATATAATTAGAATTCGACAAATTGTTAATTGGATAGTACAATATTAAGACTTACGGGATTGAACTGCCTTAGCTTAGAGAAACATTAAAATTCCTAATTGTAGGGTGTTTAGTTGCGAGTCAATATCAATTTTTTTTGTAGAAATATAAATTATAATGCAGGATCAATGACAGTACAGAAACGGGTATCATTCAATAACCTCTCGTGCTCTGTTTGGAAACGAGGTTAGTTGTGTTGAATGTTATTTGATGTCAATCGTAGCTCGCTTTGTAACCATTACAGGGGAAAGTACGATTGATCATACTTTTAATGATCTTGTACATATTTCCTTTTATTTACGTTTTTCCACAAACAACAAGAATCCGTCAGTGAAATTATTTACCGCCTTGACATACGAATCCGTCTACCATTGCCAACCTGTAAAAAGATAAAATATTATTAATCAAAACAAACTTAAAACATATTTAGTTTTTTTTTAATAATTATTATTTTATTTTAGCTATTTATTTATTTATATTTTTTTTATCAATTTATTTTATCATATTTTTTTTATTTCTTTTTATCTACATCTATTATTTTTTTTATTGGATTTAATTTTATTTATTAGCTTGATTTTTTTTATTTATTAGCTTGATTTTTTTTTATTAGCTTGAATTTTTTTTATTAGCTAATTTTTTTTATTTAGCTTGAATTTTTTTTATTACATATATGCATGAATTATTTTTTTTTATATTTTCTTGATTAGCTTAAATTTTTTTTATTACATACCTACATACATGATTTTTTTTCTTTGAATTTTATCATTTTTTTTTGAAAATTTTGTTTTTGTTAATTTAACCCCTTTTTTCTACCACTAAAGTCGTGGGATTTATTTTGTATCAATAGTCTAAATCATAAAATCGTAGATCAGTTTTTTTTTGAGTAGCTTGCTATTTCAGTATAGTAGGGTATGAACAATAGTCCGCCGGAAACAAGATCGCGGAAAAGAATTAGGCAAGTGCAGTTTGACCTTAATCGATCTTCACCTCACGTGTTAGAAAAAATTTGCAAACCCAATACTCCCAGAACTAGGGTAACTATAGATATGGCAGAGGGAAATCAAAATAACGACCAAATTAGGGACTTGTCGAAAAGTATTATTTCTAGTACTCCTAATATGCCACAGGGTGTTAACGTTTTGGCCGATTTGTTAGCACAGGGTACAAGTAGACAACCCTAATCAATCTGTTAGTTTAGAAAGAGTAGAAGAGTCGTTAAAACAACTAGTTGATCAGAGTATTAATGTACAAGTAGCAGATATCAAGAATACTATGGCCCAATTGACATCTACTATTAGTAGGCTTAGCATTGTGGTGCAGCAAACGCAAAAAGAAAATTATAAACTAATGGCGAACTTACCAAATGCATCCAGAAGTTCTAACGAAGCACAGCAGCCAATGGATATCTCTGACATGCAACAACAACAATCGTCTCACTCCTCAAGAGCTTCGTCTGTGTGTAGTGATGAACACCGAAGCTACAACCGTCCTCGGATTGATAAGTGGGGACTGGAATTTAATGGCGATAACAATAAACTCGCGGTCGAAGATTTTGTGTTTCGACTAGAACGTCTCCAAAGTCAATATGGTGTATCGTGGAAAGAAGTGCTTGATAACTTCCACCTTTTAGTGAAAGGAGCTGCAGAAAAGTGGTATTGGTTGTTTATTCAAACCAACTATGTTTCTGAATGGTCTACTTTAAAATCTGCAATGCTGAAACAGTATCAAGCTACGCGATCCAGTTTTGAGTTGATGAGAGACATGGTCGAACGGAAACAGCTGCCAGGTGAAACAATAGATGAATTTTTCTTTGCTATGACACAGTTTAGGTCACGCCTGACCATTTCAATGCCAGAAGCTGAAATGATCAAAATGTTAAAAAAGAATATTAGAGAGGCAATAGGAAGAATAGTTTACCCAATGACTGTATCATCTGTAGAGGAACTTAGAATGTGCTGTTTAGATGCAGAAAAAACTTTTCTGAGAAAAGAAGTAAGACCACAACCGGCGGTAGCAAATCGTTATGTAAGGCACGTTAATGAAATTTATAAGGAACCGCAAGACATCCAAGAAATTGTGAACGTTGACTGTGAAGAGGTAGCGGCAGTAAGATTACGGAGCTCAAGCAATTTGGCACCGAACACGCCCCTTATTTGCTGGAACTGCCGACAAAATGGGCACATGTTTATGGACTGTCCAGCCGATCAGAGGACGATTTTTTGCTACCGGTGTGGTAAGCCAGAGACAATAGCCCCAAACTGTGAGAACTGCCGAAATAGAAATTTTGTCAGGAACGAGGGGAAAGCGGGGAACCGTCGTTCAACACAAAACCCGCAATAGAACCTAAAAATAAACAAATAATTAATATAGAAAAAGCAACAAAAAATTTCAACAAAATTATACCACAACAAAAACATTTATATACATTAGAAGAAAGACAACAAAATTACGAAATAGTAAAAAACCGGATATTCAATTCAGAAATTTATTTTAGAAGGCCAGCAATAACAAGAAGAATAAAAAAATTAAAGCAAAAATTTGCAGAGAAAAAAAGAATCAGAAAACTTGCAATAGAAGCAATAAAAACAGCAGATAATAAATTAGCTGATCCTAGGCCATATGCTGAGTTTGCTATGGGAAGTGTCAAAATAAAAGGTCTACTTGATACTGGTGCTTCTGTGAGTATTCTGGGAAAAGGATGTAGGGAAATAGTAGAAAGTTTAGACTTAGCTATATCACCAATTTTTTCTATTATCACTACCGCTAGTGGACAGGAGCAAAGACTGTTAGGTAAAATAATAACTGAAGTAGAATATAATAATAAAACTAAAAGAATGACGTTCTACTTATGTCCTGATCTAGAGCAACCTGCCTATCTTGGCGTAGATTTTTGGAAAATGTTTCAACTTGCGCCAGAAATAGTAGGGGTTTCGGAAATGAATATAGAAAAGATTACTGAAGAATATAAATCAGAAAACCATAAGTCAGATCCCCACGATTTAACTGAGACACAAAAAGTAGAGCTAGAAAAAGTTGTAAAAATGTTTCCATCTTTTGAGGAACAAGGTCTAGGATGCACATCATTGGAAAAGCACTCTATAAAACTAGTAGAAGGAGCAGAACCGGTAAAGGATAGATATTATCCCATTTCACCAGCGGTGCAAGAGATAGTTTATAAGGAAATAGATAGCATGCTAGAACTTAACGTTATCGAAGAAAGCGAAAGTCCGTGGAGTAATAGGACAACGGTCGTTAGGAAACCGGGTAAAAATAGGTTTTGCCTAGATGCCAGAAAGCTAAATAAAGTTACAATTAAAGACGCCTATCCACTGCAGAATATCGACGGGATATTAAGTAGAATAGATGAAACCTACTATATTAGCAGTGTAGACTTAAAATTTGCGTTTTGGCAGATAGAATTAGATGAGGAAAGTAAACCTTATACAGCGTTCACTGTAGCAGGCCGTCCACTCTACCAATTTCGCGTAATGCCCTTCGGCCTATGTAATGCGGCTCAAAGACTTTGTAGGCTAATGGACAAAGTTATTCCACAAAGGCTTAAAGAAAACGTTTTTATATACTTAGACGACTTGCTTGTTATCTCAGATAGTTTTGAAAAACACTTAGATCTATTAAAAGATGTAGCTCAGTGTCTTAAAAATGCGAATTTAACAATTGGCTTAAAAAAATCACAATTTTGTTTCAAACAACTTAAGTATTTAGGTTTTATAATTGGAGGTGGAATGCTAAAGACTGACCCTGAAAAAATTAAGGCCATAAGAGAAATTAGAATACCAAAGACTCCAAGGGAAGTCCGAAGTTTTTTAGGAACAGCTGGCTGGTATCGCAGATTTATTAAAGATTTTTCTACGATATCAGCGCCTTTAACTGATACCTTAAAGAAATCCAGCAAGTTTGTAATGACACCTGAATCTATATCTGCCTTTGAAAATCTGAAAAAAGCTTTAACATCAGCTCCGGTTTTGCGGCATGCTGATTTTTCAAAAAGATTTTACATACAGTGCGATGCATGCGATTATGGCATAGGTGCAGTGTTGTACCAATTAAACAACAATAATGAAGAGCATCCAATTGCGTTTTACTCGCAAAAGTTGAATACCTGTCAGAGAAATTACAGCGTGACGGAGAAAGAATGCCTAGCAGCAGTAATGGCTGTAAAAAAATTCCGCCCATATGTAGAGATGATGCCGTTCACGATTGTCACAGACCATGCCAGCCTCAAATGGCTTATGTCCTTAAAAGACTTAACAGGTAGATTAGCTCGTTGGTCCTTGCAACTTCAGGCTTTTGATTTCGAAATCATTGATAGAAAAGGATCTGAAAATACGGTAGCTGATATGCTATCAAGGCTACCAGAAGAAAGTGTTGAAGAAGTAAATCTAGAAGATCTTTTTGATTTCGAAACAACCGAATTTCAAAGTGACGAATATCTGGAGCTAATAAAAGAAATACAAAGTAGTGAACAACAACTACCAGACCTGAAAGTGGACAACGGAATGGTTTTCAAAAAAATGTCGTTTGAGCGAGAAGAAAATGATGAAGAATGTAAATGGAAACTGTGGATACCACCAAATATAACGCAACCGCTTATAGAGAAAGCACACGCAACCCTAACAACAGCACATGGGGGAATAGCCAAAACTCTTGAAAGGTTGAAAAGGCACTATTACTGGCCCAAGATGGCGTTTGAGGTCAAAATGTTTATAAAAAATTGTCAGACATGTAAAGAAACTAAACCTACCAATCAAAACCTAAGGCCCGAAATAGGTAATCAAGTTGTCACAGAAAGGCCCTTTCAAAAACTTTACATAGACTTTATGGGTAAATACCCTAGATCTAAAAGCGGGAATTGTTATATTTTTGTAGTGGTCGACCACTTTACAAAATTCACATTTCTAAAAGCAATGAAAGAGGCATCAACACAAAATGTAATTGATTTTCTTGTTCAAGAAATTTTCTACAAATTGGGCGTGCCAGAAATAATACATAGTGACAATGGGGCACAATTCATATCTAAAAACTTTGAAAATCTAATAAAAACTTATAAAATAAATCATATAAAAACAGCAGTGTACTCCCCACAAAGTAACGCAAGCGAAAGGGTAAACCAGTCAGTCTTGTCAGCAATCAGAGCTTATCTAAAAGAAGACCACCGAGATTGGGACCTATACCTATCTGAAATAGAATGCGCCTTACGAACAGCAGTTCACTCAGCCACAGGCTTTACACCGTTTTTCGCCCTATTCGGATACCATATGTATTCAAGCGGAGGTGAATACAAATTAGGCAGAAAGCTACAATCACTTACTGATCATCAAATAACAAATTTGGATCGAAACGATAAACTTGAGATAATTAGGCAACAAATAAAAGATAATATGCGAAAAGCCTACGAGAAAAGTGCCGAAAGGTACAATAACCGAGCTCGTAAAATAACTTTTGTTCCAGGCCAAGAAGTGTATCGCCGAAATAACACGTTAAGGACTTTGCAAAAAACCGAAACGCAAAATTTTGCAGAAAATTTTTAAAGTGTAGGGTGGTTCGGCCTGTAGGGAACAACATGTATGAGCTAGAGACATTACAAGGTAAGTCAGTAGGAATTTACCACGTCAAAGATATAAAGGTATGATGGCATCGGCCAGAAAGAAGTAAAATGTGCAATACTAGGGAATTAGCTCTACTTGGCAAACAATATAGTGGACAGTTATACTTAGAATGAGAAAAAAATGTTGTGTTTTACATACCATAGCCAGTGCAATATAATTATAATTTTCCTTGACAAAGAAATGTATGTTGTGATGTCCAGTTTTTTTTTTACAATTTATTTTCGTTTTATACACGATGATTGTAGGGAAAGTGCAATATTTGAAATATTTTCAATGTTGTGCAATCAACATGATCTCTAGTATTTTGACGAATCTAAAAAAGAAAGAAAAAAAGATATCACAAAGTACATATTCTTAAAATGATGGAATCACAAAATATACTTCCCGTGAGGTAACCAACAGTTGAGCTGGTTATGCATCCTAAATCATCTCTCAAAGCTTTATCAAAAAAGATTTGTAGAGATGTGTGTTGACAACTAGACAATAATTCTTGAAAGAAAATAATCAATAGAGGCGTGACCCATTAATTTAGACGCGGTTCGTAGAAACTTAGATTTTCAATAAAAGTTTTTTTTTGCCTCAAAACAAAAATAAAGGTTTTGTGGGCGTTCGAGTTAATATAAATACTTCAGCACACAATTGTGCACTACTGGTTAAAATCCAGTAACAAGAAATTTAATAATTCAAATCGGGTTGCCTCTACTAATTTTTTTCTTACCACAGTAAAAATTTAGGAAGAGTGCTATTGTCTAGTCATCATCAACGGGAGGGGATTTAAATCAGTTCCGATCAGTATCGAAGGTACTAAGTGCGAGGTTTCCTGGGGAAGAAAAATATATTGAACTTTTTCGGCTATGAAGAGAAAACATATTTTTATGCTTACATTTCATGTTTATGGCCCGGCTAATTCAAGTAGAGCATGAGACTCTTGATTTCAGGGTCGTGAGAGTTCCCCACGTTGGGCTTCTGTGGTGCAAATGTTTAACCGCACACCGTTCCTTCTGGCCAACAACCAGCAGCACCGGAGTTTTGTTGCGGGTAAAATTTATTAAAATGACAAATGCCTGTCAAAATTAACAAATACAGAAGGTCTACAATTTGCCTTAATAAATTTCTAACAATGCTCTATTTGCCAACAATTCCACCGTAGACGTATTTTGTTTTTCAATAAAAACAAATGGCAAAATATCCAGAATTTGTAAAATGGTTTTTTTTGTGTCTTCTGTGTATTTGTTTTCAAATGATAATTTGAAAACACAAGGTTATTTCAAGGTAAACGTACGACGTAGGTGAACTTTTACGTTTGTACCAATTATTGTGTGCCTTGAATTAAATATACACGATTAATTGGACAACGTATCTACGTCATACGCTACTACCCTAATACGGCGCAATTGCATTCCAACGGCCATGGCTCATTGTCAGTTTCATCTGCAATAACCCCAAATTAGTACGGGTATACTCACTTTTAATTTTATATAATGTATATATTCCGCCACAAACAAATGAATTGCAAAACAACTGATGTCCAAATAGTTTCTCAATCAAAATAGAAAACGCTTTTATTAAAAATTTTACACTGCTAATTCAGGCTGACCTTAGATAAAGCCAAAGGGTTTTTGTTTGAACACACATTTATGCAGCTTTGAGTTTTTTTTTGGTACTGCTGGGCAGGCTGAAAAGAAAAAAAGTAAAAAGTAAGCGTTAGTTTTTGTTTGCAAATAAAAATGCGTAAAGGAACGATACATACATTTACTTACATGTAGTTTCTTGTCCAGTATCCATAAATTTACATCTAATGTATAGATTCAGCCACAAACAAAATTAGAGCTGACATCAGTAAAGCAAATTTTCTTTTGCTTATCCAAAATATGTATGCTGTGGTTTTTTTTTGTACTGCTGGGCAGGCTGAAAAAAGGAAAATTTTGCATTAGTTTTTGTTTGCAAATGAAAATGTGTAGAGGAACGATACATATCTTTACTTACCTGTAGCCTCCTGTGTAGTATCCATAGAATAGTTTTAAATGTCCCAAAAACCTGAAAAAAGAGAAAAAAATGGAAAATAAAATTATTAATTAATACTCACGTGTATTTTTTAGTGATGGCGACAAATAATGATAGAACATATGAGTTTGTGTGGGCGTTGCTCAAGGGTAGTGTAAAAACGTATGTGGCAAAATCAACCGCAAAAACTACATTGAGGTGGCAACGCTGGCAGAAATAGTAAAATAGTGCAGAGCAGGGTATAGTAAAATTTTTTCAGGGCTGTATTTTTCATTCAAAAGTGGAAAAATAATATTTAAAATATAATTTAATAAAATTTATGAATGAATGAAATTTACGTGTGAAAATTTATGAACTCCTGGTAATTGAACTGGTTGAGGTTAAGGAGTTATAGATTTTATGATGTTATGGGTCTATATAGGTAAATTAATATTATGTGTGTGTGGTTTTAAAGCCGCGGTATTTTAAAGAGTTCGGGCATTGCTATGGATTTAAATAAAAATAGAAAATTTTATAAGCGCGGAAAATTTATGTAATTGTTTTGGGTTATATAATTTGGTTTTACAGAGTAAAAGGCGCCAAGAGTTTTTTTTGCACAAATATTTTTAAATAATTACACAGAGGCGCGAATACGAGAAAAAGTATATATATATACATATATATTTTAGTATTTTTGTAGCAATGGGAGAGGCGCCAAGAGTAAAATTGGGTATATAGGATTGTAGTGAGATTTTGTGTAGTTTGATTTGGAAGGTTAAATGAGAATTTTGGAAAATACCGCCAAAGGGCTGAGACGAGTAGGGTATTTAAATAGACAAAATAAGAGAGCTAATTTTATTAGTAAAATAATTGTGCAGTGAGACAGACCGTCTAGTAAAAACTGAAAGTTATCTAAAGTGCCTGAAAGTGAAAATTTGTTTATTTTTGTGCGGTATAAAATCAAAATAGCTGCAACAATAAAGACAAAAGGGAAACAAATCCAAGATTTTAAATTGAGGATTTAAAATAAAAATTTTCTGAACAAAATAAAAAAACGTAAGTTAGTGCCAGTGTTTAATACTTAGTTAGTGATAACAAATTTGGAATTTATTAAGTTTTGAATTTATTACTATAAAGGTATAGTCATAAGTAAGATTGCAGATTTATTTAAGGTTTAAAAATCAATTTTGTTTTAAACAAATTTGGTAAATAAATGTTAATAAATCTGGAAATTTTAATTATGAAAAGGCCTATAGCAGTAAAGGAAAAGACTTGGTTAATAAAAAATTTTTAAATGAAGTTTAGAGAGTAGTGGAATAATAAAATATTATTACATCCTTTTTGATATAGCTGGCTATTCTCTATTTTCACGGATATTGATTTACGTGGTCTGTCGGAGGAATTTTCCCCAAAACAACACAGGAGATATAGCCAGGTAACCAGTTTTATTTTATGTTTATTTATATACGTATATCCAAGCGAGTTTTGTGGCAGGATATTGAAAAATTGAAAAAAGGCATAATACTAAAAAAAATACAAACCAGTTTTTTTACATTCTGGAGGGAAGAAAAAGATCAAGATCAAGTGTATGTAGAATGTTTAAGTATTTATTTATACGTGTCTTAAGTTAAACATAAAATTGGTGGCTGATGAGAATTTACAAGCAAGAAGATTAGAATTTAGCTCGTGTTTAAAAAAAATAAAAAAATATATATAAATAAAAAGAAAATACATAAGAAAAAAAATATTTGGAAATAAAAAAAAGTAACGTAAAAAAAAGAACATTAAAAAAAGTTAAAAAAAATTTAAATGAATAACAAAAAATTGAATTAAAAAAAAAAAAAAAAGGAAAACAATACTATAGATATAAGATTATAAAAAAAAGGAATAATAATAGATTTAATTTAGAGTAGATGTGTAATTGTGGAAGAATTGTGTCCGTTGTGAGTGTATCAGTGTTGAGTTATCAGGAAAAGAAAACAGCCTAGAAAAGAAAAGGAAAAGAATCAAAATTAATTTGTATATAGATTTAAATGAGTAAAAGAAAATATATAATAACATATAGAGTTCCAAGGTTAGTGCTCAAATTAGGCGCGAAAATTTTTAGAAAAAAGAAATATAAGAATTTGGAAAATATAGTGAACTTCAGGGAGCTCCTTTAAGTTTTATAAATAATTAGCAGCGTCGAGATTTTGAGAAAATTAAATAGAGTAATAATTTGAGCTCTGAATAGGAATTAATATATGAGGAAAAGAAAAGGATTGTTAGAAAATATAGAGTTTGTTGCTTTGAGCTAAGCTGAAAAAATACGTAAATATATACAAATTAATAAATAAAAAAATAATGTTTGAATTTATAATAGAGACAAATTAAAGAATTAGTAACGGCTGGAAAATAAAAGAAATTAGGGTTAGTTTATTATTATATTATTTTAGTATTATAATTTATTATAGTAGGTATCATAAAACTTAAAATAATTATTAAATTTGTGAATTTATATTTTTTAGCATATAAATATGAATAATAAATTTTGTTTTGATTAAGTGATTTACAGAAATAATGTTGGCTTAATAACTTAAGGTTTGGGCAATGGTAGACCGGTAAGTAAAAGTAGGGTCAGGTGGATTTTGGGGTCGAAAATCAAACGGTTTTGGATGGATTTTTTCGGCTAGGTTGGGAGGGCAAATAATGAGACCAACATCTGTCTCATCGTGATGATTCTTGTGTTTGTGGAATCATGTGTTTTTTTTTGTAGTTTCAGTTTTGATGTGTTTTTTAAAATTGTTTTTTTTTCGTGTTCGGGTACGCGTCAGGCGAGAAGGGTTGGAACCACCTGAGAGTCACAATAAAAAGAAAAGAAGCTAGTCGGAAACCTCGCGTGTTCAACCGGCCCGTAACAAACCTTTGGTTAACATTGATGCATTTTTAAAATTTTCGAAGTGTTTTCGCCTCTAATCATAATATAACATCGGGTTG
This sequence comes from Pollenia griseotomentosa, assembly GCA_963931875.1. Lineage (NCBI taxonomy): Eukaryota > Metazoa > Arthropoda > Insecta > Diptera > Polleniidae > Pollenia > Pollenia griseotomentosa. The sequence goes on from OZ007563.1 coordinate 148,467,033, forward strand.
AGCCTCTTTATTGAGAATACGTTCAGCACCCCCAGCAGGAGCCAAACCAATTAATTCGCAGTAATCTACATGCAATTCATGTCCACCTGGTGCCTAAAACAAAAAAATGAGTTTCTGTAATATTGTTCACGAAACAAAACTTACCGCTTTGCCTTCTGGCACAGGTTTTAGTGTACCAAACAATTGTACCAAACATTGTAAAAATCCGCAATGTTGTAAAAATTAAACCCAGCCATAGATTTTAACGTTTCTGTCAATTTTCGACAACTTCAAAAATGCGAATTTTCTTGGCAGCTGACGAACTGGGATCTTCGGATGTGACACTCTTTTTGGCGTCATCCAAATTTTGTTTACGCTTTTCCGCATCTTCAGCTTCGCGTTTTTCTTTATCGGCATTTATCGGGCTCCTTTCCAGCATGTCTCATGGCTTGCAAAATTAATAAAATATTTTGCAGTATTAAATTTAAACAATTAACAAATACTAGCCAGTAAAGCGTATGACAAAAATTTATAAAAAAATTGGCATTTTTGTGGTGTTTTTAGTTGTTCTACTTTAACATATGTGTTAGAGTGGTACAACTAATGTAAAATTGTTGCAAGTGTGTTAGTAAAAAAATTTTTTTTTTAGTTTCGGTCATCCATTTCTTGTAGGGTGGTTTTTCTCTGCGCAGTGAAAACTACAAAGTTGCATTTCGGAACTAAATGCATTGTCAAAATTTTTATGTTTGCGTTTAGGAACATGTTGCCATGTATTGCTACAATGCAATAGGTGTTTAGGAAAACAGCCAAAGTGTTATGACGATTTTCTGGCATCAATAAAACACTTACAAGAAATACATATTTACAATTATATTGGGAACAGTCCAAAACGTAAAAAACAATTTTTCGAAATACAATAATTATTGGAAATTAAACAAAAAAAATTCTTCCCCCATCACAAACCAGGTGGCTTTCATTAGAAGCATTAGTAATTCGAATTCTACAATTATATGAATGCCATCGATACTGCCAAAAATATACACTAGAGCCCCGATCCTTTTTGGTCCGCTTTTTAAAATTTGGTTAAATCCGCTTTGCGTTTTTATGATTTTGATTTGCATCGCTACACGATTGCATTTGTTCACTGAAGTCATAATCACATGTGAAGAATTTTTTTATTTCGGTGTAAAAAGGCGAATTCCCATTTAATTCTGTTAGGAAAGTTATTCTGAGCGCACAAGGTTTACATGGACAGCCAGCCGGACGGACGTCGTTTATTCGACGCGGAAAGTGATTCTGAGCAGGTCAGCATACTTAAAGGTAGCTCTAGGACCAATATTTTAAGGTGTTACAAGCATCAGCACAAATGCATAAAACCCCTGCAAATAATAGGACTAGGCCAAACACGCGTGTAAAATGTAGCTCACAAGGGACTAGGACTAGTCCAAAAGTAACCCCAACGTATGGAAAAAACATGGTCTATTTAACATTACGATGTTCTATTACAGGACCATATAACCAAGCCTTGGATTACAAAGGAGTAGTCTTAAAACTACTCCATGGTGTACTCCAGAGGATTAGCTTTGAAATCGTTTAAAAACGAAGACATGTCGTTAAAAAACGAAGATATGTTGTCCCACTACAAACACATTTTAACAATGACATGGTCCATGCTTGCACTACATTGGACCAGTCCATGGAGTAGTCCATTTTATCAAAACGGATCAGGTAGTCCAATATTATTTGCAGGGACCCTCTCCATGTATAAAAAGGAATATCAAATATTATTTCTACCAATTTGGCTAACTCTTTCATAATATGAGGTAATTGAAAATCTTTAAAGCTTAATAAAATATCAATATGGTATTGAACATATTACTTTAGTTGCACTTTTAGGCAAGAAACCACAATTATGTACCTGTACATTAAGGAAGATAAGTACTTTTAAAATAACTCAACTTTTGATTTACTTGCACAAAAAATCGTGCAAAGTTGATTGTGCAGCTTCGTCCAAATTATACAGTATACATTAGGGTGACCGTTAAAATCCAAAGTTGGATTATTTTAGGTCTCACCCGCCAATTTGGTGGGTATTGATAAAAAACAACGCAAATTTTAAGACGATCGGCGAAGGCTAAGCCGTCCCTCACGCCCACCAAAGTTTGAGAGAAATTATATTTTACATAAAATCTGACTTTTATGTTTCATAGCTTATTAAATATTAATTTTGTAGAATAGTTCTTAACAAGTTTTTTCTTAATCTGTTATTAAACAAAATAAACTGAAAAATATCGAATAGGCCACTATAAAAAATAAAAGTTATAATATGTGAAAGAAACGCATTTTCAATGAATCACATATCTTTAATTTTGTTGAAAACCATTTTTATTATTTATTTAAAAAAAAACAGGCCAGCCGGGCACCTGGTGTTTTAGCCTAATTCGGGACCGCTGAATCCAGTGGTGGTATCCGTTTTTTAGGTAAGCTTTTGTTTTGGAGATATACCGTTATTTCGAAAATGGAGGAGGTTGCACAACATTTGTTAGCGTTACTCAAAAACGGTTTAGTTTATTGAGTTCACTAAAAAAACCGAAATTCCGCAATAAAATTACCTTTAAAAAAAGCCTAAAGGTTTTTCTTATATGCGCAGTCATTTTAGAAACTTAATTTTTTTAGCAAAAAATAAATAATTTTAATAAATTTAATAAAAAATTTGCTTCATACAGTTAACGACCACCCTAGTCTACATATTGCATATGGTCCAGTGGCCGGAATATACATATTTGGACATTTCTTGTTTTCATATGGACAGTTGAATGTCGGTTACTCAAGAGTATCGAGTGCTCAAAACTTAAATGTAGTATGTGTCGGCGAAAAATAATTATTCCTACAATGTTGTTAATGGAAATATGATCCAGGTTATCTTCAGGTTAAGGTTAAGAGGTTATCAGTTCTATGCAGAAGTGTCATTCGCGCTATATGATAAATGTTAAAATTATTTGTATTTGTTTATTATCATGGCAAATAAACGTTTTTTAAAATGTATGTCGATTGAGAAAAAATAAATCTAGCTAGTACGGTCTCAACGATTTTTTAAACTTAAGATTTATTTATCATGAAACAAGCCGATATTTTTCTTTATTTTTTGTAACTGGTTTATTACAAACACATACATGTATACTTATTTATGCAGCTTTCAAATAGTGTCTGTTAACAAAAAAAAATACATAATATACACCAGAGAACTGCAAAATCAACTATTTTTGTTGATTTATTCATACGCTTAAATTTACATTAACTCTATGCCTGCAAAACAAAGTTCAACTTTGGTAATTTTGATTTGTGCATGTGTGAGTTTTTTATTGAAAGTGCTTTTTTTGCATTTACTTTTGGCGCACGCAATAACACAAACTCCTCTAAGTCAAAAGCATGTATGGGCAAATGCAAAATGAAAATGCAAAAAGAGCGAACGATCTGTATACATACACAAAAAACAAAGAGCAAAGAGCATAAAATCAACAAAAGCAAACGTAAACAAACCAATACAATGGCACACATGCAAAGCGTTCAATGTAGTGGTGCCCATACCTGGTCAAAAGGCAAACATTCTTATGCATTAAACACATTCACCACAGCAGGCTACACGAACACAATACTACAAATGCTGCTGGCTGAAATTTTAGTCGTGTAGTCAGCTACTGAATTATGTTGAAGACGGCAGCTACAATTGAAAAAATACAAACAGCTGTTTTTGTTTACTATGTTTTTATATTTCAGTGGTGCCACTATCATTTTTTTTTTCTTTTATAAAATGGAAAAACATGCATAATTGCAGACTCTTATTCAAACTTAATTTAAGATTAACAACAAATGAATTTATTTCAAATAAATTAAAATATTTTAATTTTGTTGTTTTTGTAACTAATAAACAATATAATTTTAACGGCAGATTAAACAAAAAATGCATATAAAATGCTTTTAAAATAAGAAAATTTGCTCCTTCAACACACGTGGTATAGTTCGTAAAAGTTTCAGAACACTTTGGGTACTTACGTAAATGCATAAAAACTATGTATTACTGCTGCAGTGATGCAAAATGTTGTTGCTAATGCGTGATTACCAGTTGCAGTTGTGTTGCTGATACTTTGCAAAGTTTGAATTTTTGAAATTTCAAAAGTTTAATAAGCAAAAATTAAATAATAATAAAAATGCTTTTTACAATAAAGATGACAAATTTAATTGAAAATATTTAACCAAAAAGTAACAGTTTTCTTATAAATGACGATTAAACGATTTCTTTTTTGTCAAAAGTTATTGCTTCAGAAAATTAACTGAAGCAATAATTGCCAAAGTTTGCAGCATTACTGCATAAAAACTTTTGACATATGAGAGTGATGCCAAGTTTCTTACAAGTGATGCTTTTACGAACATTAAACTTTACTTCTGCGCAAGTGATACCCAACAACTGCATTTACGAACGTACCCTTTATCAATAACTTTTTAGGTAAAAACTGGATCTAAGAAGTAGTGGTATTATTAGAAACTACTTCGAAATGGCCTTCACTTGATCTTTAAAAAATTCCGATTTATTAGCCCGTTAAAGGCCAATTTCAAAAATAAATATTTCTTGAAAGATTTTTCTACAAGACTTAAAATTTTGTCAATATACATATTTATTAAAACATAATATCTTTTATATACCATATTATTAGTAACTTCATCATATAAGATTTTAAATTTATTAAGCTTTAAAAAATTTTATTTTGAAAAATATATATCTGGTAATAATTTATGTAATTTATGAATATGTATCCCAATTATGAATGAAAATTCCCCGGGAGTTTTCTCCCTTCTCTCATTTTTCCTATGTTAACTCAATTGTAAAAGTAGGAAAAGGGAAAAAACTCCCGGGGAATTTTTATTCATGATTGGGCTGATTGAATTATTGTAATATGTACATAAATAATAAGTGTTCTGCAACGCCGAAAAACCGCAATTCAGAAAAACTTTATTAAGCAAATATCTTAGGGTTAAATAATTATTGTTATATCGACATGATTTAAAGATAAAGCCAATTTTGTAAAAAAAAAGTCAGCCACGGAGTATAAATATATAAAATTGGCTCTTAATTGGTTAATCGGTGTGCCATAAACGCCATGTGGAACACACTTTAAAGAATTTTCCAATGATTCCCATATTTTATAGATTCATTTTATACCTAAAGAGATATGGATAAAGTATTTTGAAACTTTTACGACCTATAACTCCTGAACCAGAAGCATTGGCGCGAAAAACATCTTGCTATAGAACTTCTTTCAAGGATATAAAAAAAATTATATAAATAACCATTTGGTGTTGAGCCGAGTTAATGTTCTTGTTTCATGCCGATTCTTTTCTGTTAAATAAAAAAAAAAAAAAATTAAGCACTTATTTTTTAAATATTTTTTTATTTTAGCAGCACTTTTTCTGTTTTGTAGTGGACAAAAATAGAAATTAGTTTAATATGACTACAACGACAAAATAAGCACAGACAATAACCTGCAGCCATGTATCCGTGTCGTCGTGAAAATAATCATTTCCATATGCACACATGTATTCTAGTTTTGACATATTGAAGTCGGTAGCTTGCTGTCTCGAATGTGTTTAAAGCATTATGCTTTTGCCTTTACGTAGTTATTTTCCACTCGATGAGGCAACGACGAACTAAATTGGTATGAGTACGAGTCGCTTTGTTACAATAACATTAACAGCAATAACAACAATAGCAACAACAATACATTGTTGTTAAGAAATGATAAAAAATAAAAACAGCCTTTTATTTCTATGGAAATTGCTTGTACCTAGTGCGTTTGCGTTTCATTTCAATTTTTATTTTCTTGTACTACATAGCAACTGCTGAATGCCTACATGAGTAATGATTGTTTGATTTCTGGCTTTTTTGTTTGTATTTTTTTTTTCTTTACCAAACAATCATTGTCGCACCGAACACACATCTTAATTAAAAAACGAAGCTAAACGATGGTATAAAAAACAAAGCACGATGTGCATTATTTGAATGACTGCAAACCATCAGCGAATGTGTGCAGTTGCGCAAGTTTGATTGTATAACCGAAAGCGAGTGTATTTGTTGGTATTAATTAAATGCGATTTTTTTGCAATCGCATAAAGCCGTTCTCTGATAAACACACAAGTTTCAAATTGATACTTTATTCAACAAATAAATTCTTTGACTCGAAGTCTCCATAAATCGAAGTTTTGTTTTGGGACAATGGTGATTCGAGTTATGGAAGTTCGACTGTATTCAAAATTTTACAATACGATTTGTTGTATAATTTTAGTTATTTTATTACTTTTAAACATTTCTAAGCATTGAGAGTATGGGGAGGCTACACAGTTACATATACAGTAATTTTAACTTATAGGGCCCGTACACAACACCATCTTGATTGTGCAATCAAGTGGTTGTGCCAGCTGATTAACCGTATATGAGCTTGTGGTGTGATTGTAACAGCTGCTGGAGCTTTATCAAAAATAGTTTGATATATTTTTGATTGTACCAGCATGATTGAATCGTGTGTTGTAAAGTTAGCTCATAAAAGTTAAATCGTCAAGGCATATATATCAAAAAATACAAAATTTAAAATATGAATGAAAAAAAAAAAAATATTTTGGGGGACTTTCTCGAACTTTATAAAACAATGCCTTGCCTATGGAAAGTTAAAAGTACAAAATACTGCTAATGTGAATTAAAAAACCAATGCTACAATAAAATGGTAGAAAATTTTATCGTTATTTATTACAACCTTTTCCACACAATTTTTAATAAAAAATGAATTTTGTACCAGCACAATCATGATGGTATTGTGTATGGGCCCTATTAGCTGCACAATCTCCTTTCACGATTTTTTGTGTAGATAAATCAAAAATGCAGTTGTTTTAAATGTATTTAATTGACTTAATGTGTGTTACGGATTTAAAATTACTTTTTTTCCCATTTGAATTTTACCAGGAAATTTTTTCCCTTACCCAATAAATCCAAACCTGCAATGGTTCATGCAAAACCTTTTTCCCTTGTACATAAATATGTATTTAATCTCTATTAATTGCGCAATTGTATTCATGATATTTATGTATGTAGTTTGTCTTGTTGGTAACAACTTTCATCCCGTTTTTAAATTCCTTAACACCAAAAAAGAAAAAAAAAATTGAGAGAGAAAAAAGGAATTAAAAAGAGAATAAAGAAACATTCTTATTTTTTGCATAAGTGGTCTGATTCTGCCGTTAGAAAAAGAACCTGTTTCAACATGGTAACAAATGTTCTAGATCTTTTTTTTTTATTATCATTTGTCATCCATGGTCATTTCGTGTTCTCTGTACTCTGGTTATTAGTGTTGGCATGAACTGCGCATGTCAAATTTTTTTTCTCTTGCCTTAGGCAGTTACGGTTGTTCTGCTCATCCCTCATAGTCGTGTGCGTACGTACGTACCCACATACATACTTGCATGCACTCTTCTCTCTCTCATGACAATGATTATGGATGATGCAATAGCAAAGGAAAAAAAAATAATACATTTTGCAAATGCAATGGTATAAAGGGAATTGCGCAGGACAAAGTTAGTTAGTTGGTTTTGGGCAATCGTGTGAATAAGCTGGTTTTCGGAGACGAATTTTAGTGAGTGCAAGGCAAGAAAAAGTGTTAAAACAATTAATTGTGATTAGTAATTAAATTAGGCAAAAGCCATCAAAAACTAATGATAATAAATTGGATTCTTATAAAGTTACCTAAGAACAAGAAATGTGTGCAAAATAAAATGGTATTGTAAAATTTTGTGTAAAACTATTAAAACAAACGATAAATGTTTGAAACGTCTGAAAAAACAAAACCATGTTCATTTATATAAGGCAGAATGGCCAAATATAAAAAAAAAGAAAACAGAAACAATTGTGTAAAACCTATTGAAAAATAAAGTCACTGAAATATAAAGTATGTGAAATGTATTAAACCAAGTTTCATTAGACAAGAGCATATGTAATAGTGTAGTCGTAGTTATTGCAGAAAAAAAAAATTAAAATTAATGTTAAAGAAATAATTGCTGAAAACTAGATATGTATGTAAATCGATTCAGCGAAGAACAAGAAAACTACTATTCCACCTGGTAAAAGACAGGCCATTCTGTAAAAGTGACAAACGTCAGTTATACCAGATCTGACGCAACGAGATTAAGCTAATATTGTTTCCCTTTAAAACACGTTTTGTTAGAGGCGATGAACAAATGAATCATTTAAAACCTTGGACGTGTGGAAAAATAGTAACCCTTCAGGCCTAGAAGGCTGTCGTACTACAGGACTAAAAGTTTTGGGATTATAACCATGAAACAAATGGGTATGTTAAAGTAAAATCATCAATCCTTGCTTGCTACCAGCACCATTAAGTGCTTCAAACACCATTCCAATAAGGAATCACCAGCAAATACTATAACACAGAAACAACAACAACAAGAAACAGCGATAAAGCAACAACAAATGCTGCAACAAAAACATCAGCATCCCATAATAAGCAACTAAAACATCAAACAACCCCCATCCTGCCGAATCATCACCTATAGTAGTAAGTTTATCTTATATTTGTATTTAATTTTATCATTACTACACGGGACTTACTAGGCATGCCAATTCAAAATTCCAAAGAATAAAAGTAATAATTACATATTGTCGTGCATAAGAAAACATAAGTGTCGGTACAGTCAGCCACATCCAAAGTAGAACACCTTGAGAATGATCAGTAACTTTTGTAAATGATGAGCAGTGCTGAACAATGTTTAGTTGTAACTTTTTAATGCGAACTGCTTCCTTACTAAATGATTTAAATTATTTGAAAAAAAAACAAGGGCATACCTATAGCCTATTTAATTTGTTTGCCTTAAGCCGAAATTGTAAATTTTAATTTGTTTTTCGTAAGATTGAAATTTGAATGTGACTCACTGTACATTTTTAAGAAGATAAAAGATAAAATTTATTAATTGTATGGGGACACATACCCCAGTTAACAATTTAAGTACCCAAGTAGAATAGTCCATAAGAATAAATAGAAACCTTTTATTGTAATTTGAATCCAAGTGGCAAATTATAAATGAATCAGAAAATAGAAATTATTTACGTTTAAATTTTATTGTTAAAATGAAAAATTAATAAATACATGAAATTTTGAAATATTTTTTTTATGAAATTAAAATGAACTCTTAAATTATTTACGAAAGGATGCTAAGAAGAACTAGGCACGGTAAGTTGGCATTAATGTAACGATTGTTTTTGTATATGGGACAGGTAAAATAAAATTGTAGGGTACCAGCCTGTCATAGGGTGGTGTAGGGAATAGTGTACCCCTATATGGCACAACACCTAGCCATATCGTCTATCCTTGTGATAAATTCTCGTTTTTAGATTTCCTAGCTTTTCCAGACGTTTGTCATTTTAGTTTTCAAGTAACTTTTCTACCGTGGCACTTTTGCATTTTAGTTTTTTTTTTGATATTTGGAATTTTCTACATACTTCCAGGGTGTGAAGTATGTATATGTGTTTACGCGTCAAATCCCGGGGTCGGGAACCACACCTCCTCTTTGAGCTAGCTGGCCACCTTTTATGCCCACCCTTTTCCGGTTTTTGAGATTGTTGAAAAATTTTATTTAAAGTTATTTGACGGCGCGTAACATATATGGCGCCCAACGTAAATGCCAACTGTGGCATTGATGCTTGAAATTTTTAAAAGTAAAACAAATGTAAAAATGACGCTAACGTAAAATAACATTAGCTTAAAGCCAAACTGACGATTAGGCAAATGTTATAGTTTTACAGCGGGTTATTTATAAACTTACCGCTTGAGTTTTTTTTGAAGATTTAATTAAATTAGACTTTCGGAATTTTTTTTTTAGGACGTAAGGTCATGATTTTGGGGTTATTCAACACCCGAAATTTCATTCGCGACGGCCAATTATTAAATTATTTACGGAAAGTTTGTCAACAGCAAGTATTGCATTCGTTGAAAATTCGTTTAGTAAAAGTCCGAACTGACGACATCGAGTTGCGCGGTTACGTTGCGTTAGTAGACGGTTTTTAGGGAAGCGGTACGGAATCGAATTCATTTGTTAGAGTCCTTGTAGTAAATTGCCATCGGGTGGCAATACAAGTTGCAGAATAATTTAGTTCGGTTTTAATCCTCGCGATAATTTGGAAAACCTGGGAATTTTAAGAATGAGATTTTTTTTTATTGTTGATAAAATTCAATAGTTTTTTTTATCATTATTATATTACAAAACAATCGTTGCAGTTATCACGGCTGGTTCTTCTTGGCATCCAGATTTTTATGACTATTTAAAAAAATAAAAAAAAAACAAACTTAACTTACGAGATAAAACAATTTTTTTTTTTTTAAATTAAAACTTTTTTTGAAAATTTTTACAAAATATTTTTTTTTCCTGAGAATTGGAAAAAAAAAAAAAGTTTAATTTCTTTTCCAGAAAATAATTTTTTTTGTTGGGAAAAAAAAAAAAAAATCATCATAAAAATTTTTTTTTGATATATTGAGAATTAAATTTAAATTATCTTAAATAAAATATTAGTCAGGTTACAAATAGTTGATCACAAATAATTTTTTCATATTTTTTTTTCTAAATTTGAGCACTTTGAGAATTTTTTTCCATTTTTTTACACTGATCTCCTTTTGCACATTTAAAATTCGTATTTTTTGAAAACAATTCGTTCGATTTGTCTTTTCCTTAAGTAGACCCGCGTTTCTACTCTTTAGTTGGCTGGCGAATTATGCACAAGCCTACCACACGGCAAAACACAGCTAAAAATTTGTCGCGTAGTGTCTCCTACCCAAAATCAACTGACTTATCGGCGAGAGGTAGGGCACAATCGACCGTTCGTAGCTCGTCTCTGTCTAAAGGTAGGGGAAGGGGTTCAACTCCATCAGGGAGAAAGTTGTCAGTGGACTCGCAGAGTAGCATAACGGCAGTAAGGGGTTCGTCCGTGTCCCGTTCACTTATTTCTGGCCCCTCGGTAGAATCTGTCCATTCTGACCTCAAACCTCTTAGCTTATCTCTTCCGGACATAGAATCGGCCCAAATTGAGTCCGTAACACCTAGGGTAGCAAATAGTGAAATTGTTGAAATGGCCACATCGGAAACAAATCGTGAGGGTAATACACAACCTTCAGATGCGGGCATAATGGAAAATTTAATGGCTTATTTCCAGGAAGCCTTGAGAAATACACAGGATGAGTTTAGGAGGGAATTTAGTGCCCTGAGGGAATCTGTAGGTTTAAGTGGGAATGGTAGGGAAACTTCTGCCACACCGGGAACTAATGCTAGGACGCCTACTTTGGCAAATTCATACTCACACGTTTCCTCTAACGTAAACTTCAGACTTAAGGATTGGAATGTGTCTTATAGTGGCGAGGGTAGTGTGTCAGATTTTTTGTTTAAAGTGGATACTTTAACTGAGCGATCCCAGTGTCCTTATGACCACCTTATGTCAAATTTTCATTTATTTCTGACGGGTAAGGCCGAAACATTTTATTGGGATTACATAAGACAAAACCAGAGGGCCACATATCCGATGTTAAGATCCGCGTTGTCTAGTGAATTTGGCACGTTGGAAAGTGACCATGAAATTTTGCTCAAGATCTCTTCACGTAAGCAACTCCCCAGGGAAAGCTATGACGATTTTCATTCATTTATCGTGCGCTTAAACTTGCGTTTAACAACCCCTATGTCAGATTCCTCCCTGATTGAAATAATTAAGAAAAATGTACATGCGGACCTTAAAGTCATGCTATTTATTTCAAACCCGAGAGACTTGATTAGTCTTCGTGACTTAGCTAGAAAAGCGGAAAAGGTTCTTCTGGAGAACAAATCAATTCCTTTTGGCAGACAGCGCCAAGTAAATGAAGTTTTAGTGGAGGTAAACTCTGAAGATTCGATTCGATCCCCAAATTGAGGCCATTAGATTAGGCAGAACCTGGGTAAAGGGCGACTATTCCAAAATCAAGTGTTGGAATTGCCTGCAATTTGGCCATAGTTACATATATTGTCCCGACGAAACTCGGCATGTTTTCTGCTATAAATGCGGACAAAGGGGGGTAACTACTCCTAATTGCAAAGGTCCCCATGCGGAAAACAGGCAGCGGAGCGAGTGGGCGACCGGGGATGCTCGTTCCAAAGATTAAATCCCGAGTTTATGTTCAGCAACGAGAGTAAGCCGTCACAGATGGACTTACCTCCCAGGCTGACCAGACCAATCAATGATCTGCCACCCAGACTTTCAAAATGTGTAAATGATTTACCACCCAGACTTACAAATTGTGTAAATGATTTACCACCCAGACTTACAAATTGTGTAAATGATTCACCACCCAGACTTTCTGATAATGTCAATTATCCACCACCCAGACTTTCTGATAACATCAATTTTTTTCAACCCAGACCTTCAAACCGTGTCAATTATTTATTACCCAGACTTTCAAATTGTGTAATTTCTCGTAAAATCCTCAAGTGCAGAGAGCGCTACCGGAAAAGAAAAAAATATAGAAGACTTATTGAAACCACATGTTTGCCATATCAAAATGATGATAGACCTTTTGCCATGATAAAAATTTTTGATGAAGAGTTATTATGCCTTTTAGATTCGGGGGCTAACGTGTCAGTATTAGGGAAAGGGAGCTTAGACTTTATAGCTAGAAATAACGTCCGTTTGGAAAAATTTAAAACTTTTGTCATAACTGCCAACGGAGCAAAAAACGAAGTTATGGGGTATTGTAAATTACCAGTCACGTTTAAAGGGGTTACAAAGGTCATGATATTTTATATTGTACCGAACTTATCTCAACTTGGGTATCTTGGCATAGACTTTTGGAAGGCGTACGAGCTTGCTCCCCAAATATTTTCAAATCTGTCCTGTATGGAAATTGTTGCCAAACCCGATGCGAATTGTCATGAGCTTAACCCAGAGCAGAGATTACGCCTTGAAGAAGTTATTTTAAATTTCCCATCCTATGAAAAATTAGGACTCGGCTGTACGCCCTTACTTGAACACCACATTGACACAGGGGATGCTTTACCTGTTAAGCAGAAACATTACCCGCTCTCACCCCCTAGGCAGGAAGAAATTTATAAGGAACTTGATAGATTGTTAGCACTTGGTGTTATAGAGGAGTCGAATTCTCCTTGGTGTAGTCCCATAGTATCTGTTCGCAAGCCTGGAAAAATCAGACTTTGTCTTGACTGTCGGAAACTAAACTCGCTCACCAAGAAGGATTCATGCCCGCTACCACACATTAACGGACTGCTTAGTCGTTTAAAAGATACACACTTCATCAGTGGCATTGATCTGAAAGATGCATTTTTCCAGATAAGATTGTCCGAGTCCTCTAAGGAAAAGACAGCATTCGCTGTACCGGGTAGGTCCTTGTATCAGTACAAGGTAATGCCTTTTGGTGTTTGTAACGGGCCTCAGACAATGAGCCGTCTGATGGACAGGGTAATCCCGGCTAGGTTAAGGGAAAATGTATTCATTTATCTTGATGATCTTCTCGTGTGCAGTCACGATTTCGACACCCATCTTAAATTGCTTTCTGAGGTTGCATTCTGTTTAAAATCTGCGGGGTTAACAATTAATGTGGGTAAGAGCAAATTTTGCCAACGCGAGATAAAGTATCTCGGCTATATTATAGGCGGTGGGAATTTGAAAGTTGATCCGGGGAAAATTGAGGCAATTACTCAATTTCCCAGTCCCAAGACACCTCGACAGGTAAGACGTTTTATAGGCATGGCAAATTGGTATCGGGCATTTATTAACAATTTTTCTGATCTCGCGGGCCCAATGACAGATTGTTTGCGTAAATCAAACAAACCTTTTCGCTTGTCGGCTGAAGCCGTTGATTCGTTCGAAAAACTAAAATCGGCTTTGTCAAATGCCCCGGTGTTGGTTCAACCAGACTTCAGTAGAGGGTTCGTGATTCAGTGCGATGCTTCACGCATTGGCGTAGGTGGCGTTTTGTACCAAATAGATGACGTAGGGGGCGAACGACCAATCGCATTTGTATCTCAAAGGTTGAATAGGGCACAGCGAAACTACACCGTAACGGAGTTAGAATGTTTAGCGGCCATTATTTGCGTCAAACGGTTTAGACAATACATTGAAGGACTCCCTTTTAAAATCATAACTGATCACTCCAGTCTTCGCTGGCTCATGAGCCAAAAAGACCTTAACGGTAGACTTGCCCGCTGGAGTTTGAAACTTCAACATTTCGATTTTGTGATGGAACATAGAAAAGGTTCCCTAAATATTGTCCCCGATACACTTTCTAGGTTTGATACCGACGAGATAAATTTGAATTGTAACCCTCCCGAAATTGATTTTTCTTCACCCGAATTTAACAGCCCCAAGTATAACGGACTAAGAGAACAGATACGCCAAAATGGCGATGCCTTTCCTGACCTGTGTCTAAACGACGACCTTATTTACAAGAAAGTGAATTTCCGAAATGACCTGGATGAAGAAAATTTATGGAGGCTATGGCTGCCAGAATCTTTGACAATGGAAATTACTAGACTAGCTCATGAGGAGGGATGCCATAGCGGCTTTAACAAAACCCTTTTTAGAATCAGGCAGAAATACTTCTGGCCACAAATGGCAAGGGATGTTAAATCGTATATTCAAAACTGCGATGACTGCAAGACCATAAAGCCTGTTAATCAAACACTGCGTCCGCCCATGGGAAATCAGATCCAAACAAGCCGCCCTTTTCAAAGACTGTATTGCGATTTTTTGGGACCTTACCCATGCTCTAAATCAAAAAACTGTCAGCTTTTCATTGTAGTCGATCATATGACCAAATTTCTGTTTTTAAGGCCCATGAAGACGGCAACCACAATTAATGTAATCGATTTTTTTCAAAATGAAGTTTTCTGTACTTTCGGTGTACCACAGTTTGTACATACCGACAACGCAAAGCAATTCACCTCAAAAGAGATGAATGAATTTTTCGATCTTTACGGCATAACCCATATCACCACGGGATTCTACTCACCACAGGCCAACGCCTCAGAAAGGGCAAATCGTGAAGTGATTTCTAAGATTCGTTATTTCCTTAAAGACCATTCGGACCATACAAATTGGGATAGGGGAATATCAAAAATTTTACAAATTTTGAGAAGTGATTTTCATGCGGCCATAGGGTGTTCGCCCTACTATACGGTTTTTGGCCAAAATATGATTCTAAACGGATCAAGTTATACAATTTTAGATCATTTAAACATGCTTCGTGATGACACACCGATTGAGAGAAATGACAAATTACAGCTTATCCGGGACAAGATTAATGGAAACCTAGATAAAGCCCATGAAAAAGCGTGTAGGACATATAATCTGAGGACCAAACCGATTAACTTCATCGTTGGCCAAGAAGTTTTTAGAAAAAACCACTCACAAAGTGACTTTAAAAAGGGCCTTAATGCAAAGTTCAACCCTAAGTTCGTTAAATGCAGAATTAGGGGCAGAATTGGAAATTCTCTGTATGAAATCGAGGACCTTCAGGGGAAGTACGTCGGTAAATTTCATGCCTCTGACATACGACCTTAGTTAAACTGGCTTAACGTATATTGCCCGGCTTCGTGGGTCGAGCCACACGTTGTACATAACGTATCTTTTCTGTAAATATTTTCGCGCCTAAATCCTGCCTGTTCAAACCTTTTATCAATGATCTTGTTTTGAAGCAGGTTTGTTACGGATTTAAAATTACTTTTTTTCCCATTTGAATTTTACCAGGAAATTTTTTCCCTTACCCAATAAATCCAAACCTGCAATGGTTCATGCAAAACCTTTTTCCCTTGTACATAAATATGTATTTAATCTCTATTAATTGCGCAATTGTATTCATGATATTTATGTATGTAGTTTGTCTTGTTGGTAACAACTTTCATCCCGTTGTTAAATTCCTTAACACCAAAAAAGAAAAAAAAAATTGAGAGAGAAAAAAGGAATTAAAAAGAGAATAAAGAAACATTCTTATTTTTTGCATAAGTGGTCTGATTCTGCCGTTAGAAAAAGAACCTGTTTCAACATGGTAACAAATGTTCTAGATCTTTTTTTTTTATTATCATTTGTCATCCATGGTCATTTCGTGTTCTCTGTACTCTGGTTATTAGTGTTGGCATGAACTGCGCATGTCAAATTTTTTTTCTCTTGCCTTAGGCAGTTACGGTTGTTCTGCTCATCCCTCATAGTCGTGTGCGTACGTACGTACCCACATACATACTTGCATGCACTCTTCTCTCTCTCATGACAATGATTATGGATGATGCAATAGCAAAGGAAAAAAAAAATAATACATTTTGCAAATGCAATGGTATAAAGGGAATTGCGCAGGACAAAGTTAGTTAGTTGGTTTTGGACAATCGTGTGAATAAGCTGGTTTTCGGAGACGAATTTTAGTGAGTGCAAGGCAAGAAAAAGTGTTAAAACAATTAATTGTGATTAGTAATTAAATTAGGCAAAAGCCATCAAAAACTAATGATAATAAATTGGATTCTTATAAAGTTACCTAAGAACAAGAAATGTGTGCAAAATAAAATGGTATTGTAAAATTTTGTGTAAAACTATTAAAACAAACGATAAATGTTTGAAACGTCTGAAAAAACAAAACCATGTTCATTTATATAAGGCAGAATGGCCAAATATAAAAAAAAAGAAAACAGAAACAATTGTGTAAAACCTATTGAAAAATAAAGTCACTGAAATATAAAGTATGTGAAATGTATTAAACCAAGTTTCATTAGACAAGAGCATATGTAATAGTGTAGTCGTAGTTATTGCAGAAAAAAAAAATTAAAATTAATGTTAAAGAAATAATTGCTGAAAACTAGATATGTATGTAAATCGATTCAGCGAAGAACAAGAAAACTACTATTCCACCTGGTAAAAGACAGGCCATTCTGTAAAAGTGACAAACGTCAGTTATACCAGATCTGACGCAACGAGATTAAGCTAATATTGTTTCCCTTTAAAACACGTTTTGTTAGAGGCGATGAACAAAAGAATCATTTAAAACCTTGGACGTGTGGAAAAATAGTAACCCTTCAGGCCTAGAAGGCTGTCGTACTACAGGACTAAAAGTTTTGGGATTATAACCATGAAACAAATGGGTATGTTAAAGTAAAATCATCAATCCTTGCTTGCTACCAGCACCATTAAGTGCTTCAAACACCATTCCAATAAGGAATCACCAGCAAATACTATAACACAGAAACAACAACAACAAGAAACAGCGATAAAGCAACAACAAATGCTGCAACAAAAACATCAGCATCCCATAATAAGCAACTAAAACATCAAACAACCCCCATCCTGCCGAATCATCACCTATAGTAGTAAGTTTATCTTATATTTGTATTTAATTTTATCATTACTACACGGGACTTACTAGGCATGCCAATTCAAAATTCCAAAGAATAAAAGTAATAATTACATATTGTCGTGCATAAGAAAACATAAGTGTCGGTACAGTCAGCCACATCCAAAGTAGAACACCTTGAGAATGATCAGTAACTTTTGTAAATGATGAGCAGTGCTGAACAATGTTTAGTTGTAACTTTTTAATGCGAACTGCTTCCTTACTAAATGATTTAAATTATTTGAAAAAAAAACAAGGGCATACCTATAGCCTATTTAATTTGTTTGCCTTAAGCCGAAATTGTAAATTTTAATTTGTTTTTCGTAAGATTGAAATTTGAATGTGACTCACTGTACATTTTTAAGAAGATAAAAGATAAAATTTACTAATTGTATGGGGACACATACCCCAGTTAACAATTTAAGTACCCAAGTAGAATAGTCCATAAGAATAAATAGAAACCTTTTATTGTAATTTGAATCCAAGTGGCAAATTATAAATGAATCAGAAAATAGAAATTATTTACGTTTAAATTTTATTGTTAAAATGAAAAATTAATAAATACATGAAATTTTGAAATATTTTTTTTATGAAATTAAAATGAACTCTTAAATTATTTACGAAAGGATGCTAAGAAGAACTAGGCACGGTAAGTTGGCATTAATGTAACGATTGTTTTTGTATATGGGACAGGTAAAATAAAATTGTAGGGTACCAGCCTGTCATAGGGTGGTGTAGGGAATAGTGTACCCCTATATGGCACAACACCTAGCCATATCGTCTATCCTTGTGATAAATTCTCGTTTTTAGATTTCCTAGCTTTTCCAGACGTTTGTCATTTTAGTTTTCAAGTAACTTTTCTACCGTGGCACTTTTGCATTTTAGTTTTTTTTTTGATATTTGGAATTTTCTACATACTTCCAGGGTGTGAAGTATGTATATGTGTTTACGCGTCAAATCCCGGGGTCGGGAACCACACCTCCTCTTTGAGCTAGCTGGCCACCTTTTATGCCCACCCTTTTCCGGTTTTTGAGATTGTTGAAAAATTTTATTTAAAGTTATTTGACGGCGCGTAACATGTGCAGGTACGCAATTGTGGTTTCCTGCATAAAAGTGCAGCTAAACAGGTCTGTCATATAAATCAATTCCTATCGAAAATGATTTCGTTTTATGTGAAACAAGATACGAAATCACTTCCACTTTCGATCGGGATTGATTTCTGTGACAGGCCTTAAATAAAATTGTTTAAAAGAAGAATTAAAACATTTTCATTAATAAATTGATAATAACAATGACGTTCAAACAACGTGTAGTAATTTGTTATGCATTTTTATAATGAACGTGATAGCCAAATTGATAATAATAAAGTGGGGAACAGAATAGTCGCTATAGCTACAGTACATCGATACGAAACAAACACCGCCTTCGTTAGCAAAAGTTTCCTGTATAGCCGGCCTTTGGCCGGAGGCTAGAACTTTCTACTCTATAGTATACCCAACACCGTTTATTTAATTAATTAGCGAAGCCGGTGTTTGTTATACCATAGAGGAGGAAATCCTTGCGCCAGGCTAAACAGAAGAGCATATGAAATATGCCCCAAAAAATTAGGGTATTATTTCATTTCTGTTTGGGGTGTTATTTCATTTCGTTGGGAGTTTATTTCATTTTCAAAATTGGGGGTTTATTGCATATGAAATCAGAACCCAGACTTTGGGGGGTTATTTCAATATTTTTTTGGGGGGTTATTTCATGCCGCCGAAAAAGTGGCCACCATATTTTTTGATGTTTTATATGAAAATATTTTAAAGCTGCCCAAAAATATGATAATTGTTTGGAATTTAAAACAATAATGGCACCACTTTCACAACAATAAAAAAAAAAATAAAATTTATTTCATCGATTTGTTTATTTTGTGGCACTTTACAATTTTTATACCCTTCACCACAGGTGGAAAAGGGTATATATAAGTTTGTCATTCCGTTTGTAATTTCTACAATATTGATCTAAGACCCAATAAAGTATATATATTCTGGGTCCTTATGAGGAGAGAACTTGATTTAACCATGTCCGCCCGTCCGTCTGTCTGTCCGTGCGTCTTACGCGTGATATGTGTTTTTCGAAGGCTCCAGACATGATAGCAGCTAGGTTGTTTTACATTTATGTCACATATAGTCCACCATTTCTGATGCAAAATAATTTTACAAATGGCGCTAACAAAATATTATTAGAGTAAACATATTTTGATTGCATCTTAATCATACTATTATTACACGTATAGAAAGTTATCATGTTATGGCTATTCAATATCATAAAATGGTTGTATGTAATTAAATATGTTTTCAAAGTTATCATTATTTAGTTGTTAGCAAAATGATTATGTTTCAGTCAACAATACTTAAATTTTAAATTGCGATAAACATTGAAATGTTTACAGTAACTATAATATTGTTGATATTAAATAACAATATTTTGTGTACGACAAGAATATATTGTTTAAGAAAACATACTGCAGTTGCCTTAACCATGCCCAACCATATTTTTTCTCTGTGTGTACATAAATATTTATTTTGTTCTCCTACAACCTAGCTTTTAGGATCCTCGGCGTATATCTGGCAACTTGCTAGATTGTCTAGCAGCGTTTTACATTCCGCATGCCGCAGTATGGTTAAATATGATCATGATTAGGTCAAAATTTACTATATTATAGTCGAAATACCTTCTACTACTAGTGATGAATGAGGGTATACTAAGTTTGTCATTCCATGCAAACCTTTTTTTTAATTCATCTTAGACCGCGTAAGGTATATAGTTATATTTCTTTAGAGATTTAGTCCGTCTGTTTGTCAGTCCATTTGTTGAAAACACGCTCACTTTCGAACAACTCAAAAGAAAAGAACAAAATTAACGTGAAATTGCTTCTAGTTATCGAAGTTTGGGATTGAAACCCAGCAAAACTATTGCAGTAGGATAAGAGTTATGAATCCAAATGTGGAACAACCATTTTAAAAAATTGATAATTTTGTGACACAAAGGCTGACTTCCAAAACGTACTAATACAAAGTTCGTACACAATTTTACTACCGTATTTTAACAATGTACATGTACAAAGTACCGAAATAATGCAACTATGTGTTTTGTTTATTAAAACCAAGGTATATTTACACAAGGTAAACTCGTTGGCCCATATGTTTGTCAGCTGTTTACCCATAGTTGGAACCACAACGTCAAATTGCGTGTATATGAGCCAAAATTTATACATGTGTGCGTTAAATTGTTTTTGTTTTATATGAAGACAATTTTGACAACATGGTTCCTTTTATAGAGCAAATTGTCTACACTCCCAAATGAGTCTACCTTGTGTAAATATACCTTGATTAAAACGTTTTGAAATGTAAGTGATGCAATGCATAATACTTTTAAAATAAATTGTATTGCTTGCAAATAAAATGTCACAAAGCATCAACTTTAAAACCGATGCTCTGATTGCTTTTTTGATGCGTTACTAATACTTAGCAGTGACGTTTTGGAAGGGTTTGCATTGTATATATATTGTACTGCGGCGTTATGAAACATTATACTTTGTTCTAATGTAAAGCAATTGACGTTTTGGAAGTCAGCCAAACTTACATAAGTGGTGGTGGAATACACAAATTCGTTGTATATAGCTGCCAATCATACTACTTATTGCTGTTAAGATCGGTCAATAATTTTCCATAAGGCACATATAACGCCCACTCTCGAAAAACAATTTAGTAAGCATATTTTTTAATACTAGAATAGGAACTCTACCGAATTTTGTGATGAACGATTAGAGATTCGGCACAGCCGAATATAGCACTTTTACTTGTATGTGCCTTAATAACTGCTATAACCATATTATTATAGTCTAGTGAAAAAATTTATTAATATGATATTTTATCCGTTTAAAAATTGTGAATTTTCCTCATTTTATTCGAGAAACTTCCAGTTATGATATGAATTCACTCATTCATAACTATGTTAGATGTTTAAGTACTATGTACTTAACATACAACCATTCTAACAAATACAACTTTGTATCCTTTTTAGTACATTGATATACATTAAATATATTGTAACTTTTAGCTTTTAAGATCACTCAATAAACTCCATTTTAACATAAAACATGGTGCCAGGTGTTAAAAAAGATTGAGGTTAATTTTAAAAACGTGGTATTTTTTCAAGTCAAAAAACATAAAGTAATTAAAAATAAAATCAAAATGTCAAAATCAGAAAATGGAAGTCTTCTCGTTATAAATCAAACTCCAGCATTCACAACAGCAATGGCACCGTTAAACACCAATGTGACAAATCAATGCCAGGAGTGGAAAAACTGGAGCAACAATTTTAAAGTTTTCTTGAGGGCGTCAGCGTTGGAAGACCAGCCAGACTCACGTAAGGTAGCGTTGTTACTGCAGCACATGGGTGGGGAAGCATTTCAAATAGTAAACTCGTTCAACGTCAACATTGATACAGTCAAGTATGAGGATTTGTGGAGAAAATTTGAAGCCCATTTCGTTCCCAAAGTCAACACGGCCATGGAACGTCATAAATTTTTTAGTCGAAGACAAAAAGATGGTGAGTCTATAACCCAATATGCTACAGATTTACAAAATCTTAGCATGTCGTGTAAATTCAGCACTTTGAGGGAAACTCTCGTAAGAGACATTTTCAATTGTGGGTTATCCCAAAATTTCATAAAAATCAAAGAAAGATTACTTAGTGAAGGTGACATCGAATGGGATAAGGCAATCGAGATAGCCAAGGGTAGAAGGCAGCCCGAGAAAATGCTTCATTAATTCAACAAGTGTCTAACAACAACAACGCAAAAATAAGTGGGTTAAATAAATACAACAACAACAAGTCAAAACTTAACAACAACAATAATTACCTTAAAACTAAATGAAATCAACAACAAAAATGTAAAAGATGTGGTCAACAGAGTCATCGTTACAAGTGTCCAGCAGAAGGGGTGAAGTGCCATACATGTGGTTAGCTTAACCACTTTGCCAAAATGTGTTTTTCGAAAAACCACAACAAAAGTAACAATAACAACAACACCTACAACAAATATGTTAAGGCGTTTGCAAATAATGATGATGGACAATATTTATTTATTGGTACAATAAACAACAAAACAAATGGTACAAATTCAGCCCAAGAGTGGAATATTGATGCACAAGTCAATAACAACAAGATGGTGGGTGACATTCCAGGTGGACACCGGCGCGCAAGCCAATCTACTTTCAGAAAAAACTATAAGTATTCTTAATATTACAAATTTTTATACAAATAATAACACTAACATACTTACATTTAGTGGGGTAAAACTTCCAGTTTTAGTAAAGTTGTGATGGCGACTTCTTAAGATGATATTTTAATCTAAACTATTTTGTTATATTTCTTTATTTTACCAACATTTTATTGTGGCTTTATAAGGTCTTAATGCTTACAAGTATAAATAGTAATTTTTTTTTGTATATTCAAATTCAAAATTGAGTTTTCATTGATTTTAAGTTTGTTATAGTTTGTCATGAATTTGAAAATTTTATTCATTTTGAAATTGGTTTCTGAATAAGCAGACGGGTTTAGGAAAATATTTAATATTTGAAATTGTGTTTTAGTTTTTTTATTGTACGTGGGCAGATTCATTATTAGTACAGTAGTTTTGACTTAACTGCCTTTTACTTACGTGCACTTTTGACTTAACTGCACAAAATTGATAATTTTTGGCATTATTCTTTATAATCCCATACAAATTCCTTTTTTAAGTGCACTTTCTTTACCTGCACATTTAAGATAAGTGCCCAAAATTTTTGGCATTTTAAAATTAATTTCATACAAAAAATCCAAGTTAGCTGCACTTTGACTTAACTGCCCAAATTACATATTTTCTGTAATAATTCTTCAAAATCCTTCTTTACGTGCATTTTGTATACCTGCACATTTTTCATATTTTTGGGCAGCTTTAAAATATTTTCATATAAAACATCAAAGTTAGCTGCACACATGAAAAAATATGGTGGCAACTTTTTCACATAAATATCCAATTTTAGCTGTTTATTAAAACAAAAATCGCAAACAAGTCAAGTTGTTTGCATGTACCTACATATATGCATATGGGTTGTGGTTACAGCAACTTTCCCAACAAACCAAAACGATTTAGAAAGAACTTGTAACAACCTTACTAACATAAGCCTTAAGCTTAGAAAAGTGTTGTGATGACTATTATAAAAGGCTTATTAATAATTGTTTAATAATGAAAACTGATCCCTTGCGATAATATTACTTGTCTATAATATTATGTAAGCTTTGAAGTCTAATTATAGAATAAGCTTACAGAAATTTTTTTAATCTGTAATAAGATTAAATTCTTTACGAACACTGTGTTTTTTATGGCATATTTACAAAAAGTTTTTAATTTATATAATATTAATTTAATTACTTTTTTGAAATTTTGCACTGTTTAAAACTCCTTAAAACACTTCACCCCTTGAACAAAACACAAAGACTGAAAACTTTTACAAATAATACAATATTTAGGCACGCGTCAAAAACTATTTCGAGATTAAGTCATTTGCAATCATATTGGTTGTCATGTTGTATGAAATCTCTTATGATAAGCTTATTCTACAACTCATTTACATTATGCTCTGTTTTGGTCTGTTGGGTTTACCATGATTATATGAAAGGAATAGCAAATCTTATGTCTGGAACAGAATAAAGTAGTTGTAGTAGTATTTGAAGCTGACAAATGCTCTGTAGCGCAACAAAGTTCAAAATTTCGATTTTTGCGCTTCAACGGCAACGACTACTACAACTACGTATTCTATTGACACGACTTTGAAACTGCCGTTTTTAACTTTTGACAGCTTGCAGCGCTATTCTTAACGTTGTACTACAGCGACACACTTTATTATTACCAATTTGGTTATCTCGTTCCGTCTAAAAATACATAAAAAATGACTACAGGGGTCTAAACACCGCATACGATATCGAGCAAAATTGATCGAAATTATTTATTTTGGTATCATGAAACTCGATATCGAATGCAATGTATTGAATTTGAAATAATAGCATTCGATATAGAGTAACTCGACATTACATTTATCGAGTTTTCATTCGATACGTCAGTGTCTATCGTATGCAAAAAAAATCGATACGATAGTATCGAATGCGGTGATTAGACCCCAGGTTGTTTGAACGTAATTGTTATTATCAATTTATTAATAAAAACGTTGTTACTTCTCTTTCAAACACTTTACTTTTATGCAGGTAACCACAATTGCGTACCTGCACATAAAGGCAGCTAAATACATTTAAGATAGCTGCATTTTTGATTTTGATTTTGATTTTTGATCATGCAAAGGAGATTGTGCAGCTAAGTCAAAATTACTGTATTGTGTTATTTGTGGTTTCGTGTTGGTATCGAATCGGAAACTGGTAAGAATATTTTAATTTGTGGTTTTAGGCTCGAAAATTTAGTATTGCGATTTATATTTTTTTATATAGAATTTTGTTGCTCTCAAAAGAAGGACTTCGGATCATAATTAAGGATCAATTTTCCGAAAGTTGACAGAAAGTCCATTAACTGGACCTCAACATAAGATCCATTTACCGGAACTCAACATCAACAAATCCATTTATCGGAAATAAACGTTATATTAGAATCCACTAATCGGATCGAGTTATTAAAACTACATTTCTTGTGGGAATTACACCTGCATCGATATACTATCTTCTTATACGATGTATATTTTCTTTTATTTTCGAATTTAAGGTCACCAGTGTAATTAGAGTGACCAGTCTACATTCATTAATTTATTGGACCAAATGTTAAAATATCAAAATTAAATAGCAGCCATAACAACCCTTTTTAAAGTCCTTTCGAGATAAAAGAGAACAAAATTACGTACCTAATTTAGTTTTAATTTTAAACTTTATGTTTTAACGTAACATTACATAAAAGAATAAGAGGGAAAAATAACCCTAAATTAGTTTTTTTATCTTGTGTTAATTAAATAGAATCTGGGAATTTATTTCTCATGGTGAGTTACATTTATTATAAATTTTTCATATTATTCGAATGTGTATTCTATGTCAAATACATTCCTCAAAAGCTTTTATACTTTAATAGTCTCATTCCTTCATTATTTCACAGGAATATTTTCTATGCACTATCAGAATTTTTGTTTGTATATTTCTGTTACGAAGCTTACCTTAGCTATCCTTTGGTTAGCAATGAAGTAAATTGTAAAGAAAATTTATACAACTATTAGATACCAGCAGAATGTAATGCATTTTCTGGCCCGCTACGGCCTTCGTCAGCATTCTTTGTATCTTATAACTGGATAGTGCCTATTGTAAATTTTATGTATTTAACTTAATTATTTTATCAAATAGAATCTGGGAATTTATTTCTCATGGTGAGTTACATTTATTATAAATTTTTCATATTATTCGAATGTGTATTCTATGTCAAATACATTCCTCAAAAGCTTTTATACTTTAATAGTCTCATTCCTTCATTATTTCACAGGAATATTTTCTATGCACTATCAGAATTTTTGTTTGTATATTTCTGTTACGAAGCTTACCTTAGCTATCCTTTGGTTAGCAATGAAGTAAATTGTAAAGAAAATTTATACAACTATTAGATACCAGCAGAATGTAATGCATTTTCTGGCCCGCTACGGCCTTCGTCAGCATTCTTTGTATCTTATAACTGGATAGTGCCTATTGTAAATTTTATGTATTTAACTTAATTATTTTATCAAATAGAATCTGGGAATTTATTTCTCATGGTGAGTTACATTTATTATAAATTTTTCATATTATTCGAATGTGTATTCTATGTCAAATACATTCCTCAAAAGCTTTTATACTTTAATAGTCTCATTCCTTCATTATTTCACAGGAATATTTTCTATGCACTATCAGAATTTTTGTTTGTATATTTCTGTTACGAAGCTTACCTTAGCTATCCTTTGGTTAGCAATGAAGTAAATTGTAAAGAAAATTTATACAACTATTAGATACCAGCAGAATGTAATGCATTTTCTGGCCCGCTACGGCCTTCGTCAGCATTCTTTGTATCTTATAACTGGATAGTGCCTATTGTAAATTTTATGTATTTAACTTAATTATTTTATCAAATAGAATCTGGGAATTTATTTCTCATGGTGAGTTACATTTATTATAAATTTTTCATATTATTCGAATGTGTATTCTATGTCAAATACATTCCTCAAAAACTTTTATACTTTAATAGTCTCATTCCTTCATTATTTCACAGGAATATTTTCTATGCACTATCGTAACAGAAATATACAAACAAAAATTCTGATAGTGCATAGAAAATATTCCTGTGAAATAATGAAGGAATGAGACTATTAAAGTATAAAAGCTTTTGAGGAATGTATTTGACATAGAATACACATTCGAATAATATGAAAAATTTATAATAAATGTAACTCACCATGAGAAATAAATTCCCAGATTCTATTTGATAAAATAATTAAGTAAAATACATAAAATTTACAATAGGCACTATCCAGTTATAAGATACAAAGAATGCTGACGAAGGCCGTAGCGGGCCAGAAAATGCATTACATTCTGCTGGTATCTAATAGTTGTATAAATTTTCTTTACAATTTACTTCATTGCTAACCAAAGGATAGCTAAGGTAAGCTTCGTAACAGAAATATACAAACAAAAATTCAGATAGTGCATAGAAAATATTCCTATGAAATAATGAAGGAATGAGACTATTAAAGTATAAAAGCTTTTGAGGAATGTATTTGACATAGAATACACATTCGAATAATATGAAAAAATTATAATAAATGTAACTCACCATGAGAAATAAATTCCCAGATTCTATTTGATAAAATAATTAAGTTAAATACATAAAATTTACAATAAGCACTATCCAGTTATAAGATACAAAGAATGCTGACGAAGGCCGTAGCGGGCCAGAAAATGAATTACATTCTGCTGGTATCTAATAGTTGTATAAATTTTCTTTACAATTAACTTCATTGCTAACCAAAGGATAGCTAAGGTAAGCTTCGTAACAGAAATATACAAACAAAAATTCTGATAGTGCATAGAAAATATTCCTGTGAAATAATGAAGGAATGAGACTATTAAAGTATAAAAGCTTTTGAGGAATGTATTTGACATAGAATACACATTCGAATAATATGAAAAATTTATAATAAATGTAACTCACCATGAGAAATAAATTCCCAGATTCTATTTGATAAAATAATTAAGTTAAATACATAAAATTTACAATAGGCACTATCCAGTTATAAGATACAAAGAATGCTGACGAAGGCCGTAGCGGGCCAGCAAATGCATTACATTCTGCTGGTATCTAATAGTTGTATAAATTTTCTTTACAATTTACTTCATTGCTAACCAAAGGATAGCTAAGGTAAGCTTCGTAACAGAAATATACAAACAAAAATTCTGATAGTGCATAGAAAATATTCCTGTGAAATAATGAAGGAATGAGACTATTAAAGTATAAAAGCTTTTGAGGAATGTATTTGACATAGAATACACATTCGAATAATATGAAAAATTTGTGTTAATTAAGTTTTAATTTATATCTTTTAACGTTTTGTTATTTGGTCACCTCTTTTATTGTATAAATTTAGACAGTATACACTAACTTATATAAAAGAAACATACACATTTAAACGTATACATTAACACATTCTCACAACACACAACCATAATATGATCAATTAATTAAAAAACTTAGAACAATTAAACAATGTATGTGGCGAATGATTTTTGGTAATCACGGATAGAAAAACTCTCTCATATTAAAAAAAAAAAAAAACCTACCCTCAAATTTGTTTTATGTAATATGAATATTTTATTAAAACTGTTCATTATTAAATTTAAAAAAGAAAATATTATAGCATAAGCAGCGTTTTGTTGCCATTTTTAATTGTAAATGTAAATTTTGTTTAATTCCATTGTAAAAAAATTTTCATATTACATATTAATTGACACCCTACACCTCTTCACATTATAACTTATTAAGTATTTTACATATCAACCAATTATTTTTTTTTTATATTGTTAATATCAATATTTTTGCAAATCCATCAAACAGTTAATTTTATAATTAGTTGTTATTTATTAATTAATATTTTCAATGGTGACCGTTATATCGATTAAAAGCTATAATTCCCTTTTTACTTATACATTTAACTTCCATTAATAAAATTCTGTCAGAAATTTTGATTTTAATAATGAAGTTTTGAATTTATTTCTTTTAATTGCGAAAGGTGAAGTAGGGTATGAATAGTTAAGCAGTTTTAAATATTTTTTTTTTTTTTTGTTGGGCTGACAACCATCAGTTTAGTATATGTCAGCATGGTGGGTGGGCATGGAATAAGTGTAGCGACTTCAACCTTGAGCTACACTGCAGTTACCAACCAAACCTTCTTTCTATTCTCTTTCTATCAGATCTTTGTTAGTCATTTATAGAAATATTGCTACCTAAAGTAAAGTTTTTGTAGCCGATTCTTAAATTTTTACTATTCTATTATAAACTTTTATATGGGAACACAACACACCCCCCCCCCCCCAACGACGAGCACGGCCGAATTTAATAGGTAGCCCCTTTCCCTTTCCCATTCCAATACAATAATGAATCGTTACAGAGATTTTTGGCGCCCAACGTGGGGCCTCAGTTATCGTAAGTTTTAGAATTTTTTAGTGCAATTTTCATCTAGATGCTGAGGTCTTTAGAATCACTAGTGTGTGTTTTGACTTATATTGAATACTTTCCCTTCCTTTTCCTACTTTTGGCTATTTGTTTTCTTAGTTGCCACTCTGGACTTACTTGTTTATTGTTTATATTATTAACATTTCCCGGTTTGGCATTTAATGATACAGTAGTTATCAGGGCTTGGGTTCGAGTTAGAGAAGTTGTTTTGGCTTATATCGGTTCAATACTCATTTGACTCATTTCCTTATCTTTCACTTTTGTTTTTTTTCAGTTAGTTTGGCATTCATCTTCAAAATTATATTCCAAAGTTTGATACTACCCACCGTGTGGATTTATAGTTATTGATTTTTTTTATCGATTACTTTCCGGCGGCGGATAATCAATACTTACCTTTTATCCTTGTACTCATATTTGGTTTTGGACTTTATTCTCTTTGGCTTTTGTCAAAAAGTTTCCACCAAATGGGTATCTTTTCATTTTGATCTTTTGCGGTCTTTGGTTGGTGATGGAATGATTTATTTATTTTTTTTTAATTTGAGTTTTACTTAACTTTCATATCTAGAAACTTCACCGAGCAGTTATTAAATATATCTTGTTGTTATAACCAGTTAACCATATTTGTGAATATTGAGTTTGGGTAGAAAGAATTTTAATTCGTGATATACGTAAATTATATTTTTATTTTCGGTTGAGTTTTTTTTTTTTTTCTTGAGTTTTGTTGAGCTTTGTTGAGCTTTGTTTATTTATTATTGTTTCATTGATTTTTTTTAACGAATTTAACTAAGATGCTTTTAGTACGTAGTTCCGAAAATATTCCAGCTGACATAGAGCGGGAAACAGCTGATGTGACATTGACTGTGGACGAAGAAGCAGGTGGTGATATGCGGATTTCTTCGAATCCGGGGAGACCGATGACACGATCGCAGACTCGAAGGGAGGCACTCGAACATGCCAGTTTAAATATCAATCAGGTTCGGGGATTAATATATGACTCGTTAAGAGAATTTAGAGGAGAAATTACTAATATGATAACAGCGGGACTTAGGGATCTCACGGTCGATCAACGACGAGACAGGCAGCAGGATCAGTCCGATCTGTTAAATTTGGGTCAACCAAGACATGATAATCGTAGTATAGGTTCTCAAAGTGAACAGAATGAGCGCGTAGTTAGGCCTCGTGATTTTGATAGGGACTTAAACCGAAATTCGGAAAGAATTTTAAATCTGATTAGGAATTGGAGAATTCATTTTACCGGGGACACTTCTGAAGTGACCGTGGATGAATTTATTTATAGAGTTAATTCTCTTACAAACGCAAACCTTCGAGGTGATTTTGACTTGTTGTGTGAACATGCTCATATACTTTTTGAGGGTAAAGCCTTAAAATGGTTTTGGCGCTTCCATCGGAGTAGTGAAATTATTGACTGGGAAGAATTGTGTAGTGCATTAAAACGCCAATATAAAGACTATAATACTGACTTTGACATTAAGGACGACATTTTACGTAGGAAGCAAAAGTCGAATGAAGCCTTTGATGAGTTTTATGACTCTATCATTGTGCTTTGTGATAGATTGCGTAATCCTTTGTCCGAGTATGAATTGTGTGAAACATTACAACGAAATTTGAGACCAGAGATTAGACATGAGATTTTGCATTTGGAGTTTAACGGAGTTGCACAATTGAGACGTGCGGAACGTAGACATGAAAAATTTGTGAAAAACTTGACGTATTCACAACATAACAAGCGCGCATATCAAAAGGCAGAAGTGTCTGAGGTCTTTGATGATGATATTCAGCCTGAGCAAAATTGCAATTTGGACAGTTCAGATTCCGAAATCTGTTTCGTGGTGCGATCTAGCAAATGTTGGAACTGTGATAATAACGGACATAGTTTTATTGATTGTCTACAGCCACGGTCTGTCTTTTGTTATGGTTGTGGGGAGAAAAACGTTTACAAACCTCAATGTCCCAAGTGTTTGCAGAAGCGGCAAAACCGATTAAGGGATGTCCGTGCGAAGAAGGACAGGCATCCGTGCAAAAATTAAATCATGAAGATATAATAAACGATGACATACGAACATTAAAATCTTCTTTACCTGATGTAACAAATATTCCGGATTTTACTTCAAATTTACTAGATATACCGATTTTTCCTGAAACGACTAAAACTCATCCATTACAAAGACCATACCATATACGCTTAGAGGAATACAATAAAGTAAGAGATAGAATTTTTAATCAATCGTCGGGTTTAAGACCAAAAAGATCCTCAGTAAGGATTAAGGACTTTTATAGGCGAAGAAAGCAGTATGGAAAGAAAATCATCTCTACAATAGTAAACAAGGAGACTGACAGTAGACCTTATGTTAAATTAAAGATATTAGGGAAAAATTACTTTGCTTTATTGGACAGTGGCGCTAATGTTAGCGTCATTGGTGGTGGATTATGTACTGAAATAGAAGGGAGTAAACAGTATGTACGGGGTAACGGTAATGTAAAGACAGCAGACGGACAAACTCAAAGTGTGTTAGGAACTATTTTGCTTGAAATTGGTTATAGTTGCGAAAGGAAATTAATTGAATTCTTGTTGATCCCATCTATTACGCAGGATGTTATTTGTGGTATGGATTTTTGGGAGAAGTTTAATATCCAAATTGTGACAATGGATACTGTTAGTGAAATTGTTTGTGAAGAGGATAAAGACAAGATACCTTTGACAGCAACACAAAACCAACGTCTCAGGGAAATTATAGATTATTTTCCGAATTCAGAACGCGATGGTCTGGGCTGTACTTCTTTATTAGAACACAATATCGATACTGGTGATTCAAGTCCGATTAAGCAGAGATATTACCCAATATCTCCAGCAAGGGAAAAATTATTGTGTGATGAAATAGACAGAATGTTAAAGTTAGGAGTCATAGAAGAGTGCCCTACATCACCTTGGTCATCTCCTGGCGTGTTGATTGTAAAACCTGGAAAAGTACGTTTTTGCTTGGACAGCCGTAGATTAAATGCTGTGACGACAAAGGACGCTTATCCTATTCCGAACATTGACGGACTAATTTCGAGACTTCCTCCAATTTACTATATGGATCTAAAAGATGCATTTTGGCAAATTAAATTGGACGAAACCTCAAGACCAAAGACTGCGTTTACAATCCCTAATCGGCCATTGTATCAATTTACAAGAATGCCGTTTGGATTGTGTAATGCCCCACAAACAATGTGTAGACTGATGGACCGTGTTATTCCGTATAATATGAAGACAAACGTTTTTGTTTACTTAGATGATCTTCTTATAATTTCAAAAGAATACGACGAACATATGCGACATTTGCAGGAGGTGGCTGCTCAATTTCGGAGAGAAAACTTAACAATTAACGTTAAAAAAAGTAGCTTTTGTCTTCGACAGGTACAGTACCTAGCATACATAGTTGGGGATGGATCGTTAAAAGTAGATCCCGAAAAGGTGAGAGCAATTTCACAGTTTCCCGTTCCAAAGCCAGTACGTCAATTACGCCAGTTTTTGGGGATAGCCGGCTGGTATCGTAGGTTTATTGATGATTATGCTACCGTTACGTTTTCTATGACGGAATTGTTATCAAAAAGAAAGCCATTTATATGGACGGATGAGGCACAAAAATCTTTTGAATCGCTCAAAGAAAAGTTAACTTCAGCTCCTGTCTTAGTACATTCCAATTTTAGTAAACCTTTTATTCTTCAATGTGACGCTAGTACATATGGAATTGGCGCCGTATTGGCTCAACTTGACGACGATGGCAATGAGACGCCTATAGCTTATATGTCACAAAAGCTGAATAAGGCTCAACGAAATTATTCTATAACGGAATTGGAATGCTTAGCAGTAATTTTAGCGATTAAAAAGTTTAGGGCGTATATTGAAGGCCATGAATTTAGGGTTATTACGGACCATGCTAGTCTTAAGTGGCTGATGAGACAAAAAGACCTTTCTGGGCGATTGGCTAGATGGGCTCTCAAGTTACAGGGTTTCGTTTTTACTATAGAACATAGGAAAGGTAAGGACAATGTTGTGCCAGATGCTTTATCCCGGGCGTTTGAAGATGAGGACTTAAATGTGTCAGATGTTAACCTGGAAACCTTACCATCCATTGACCTTGCTTCTGGCGCTTTTGAAAGTATAGAATACTGCCGGTTAAGAAATGAATTTTCTAAATCTAATCTACCAGATTATCGTGTAATTGATAAATTTATATACAAGCGAACAAATTTTTCAACTGGTGGTTTCGATGAATCTATAAGTTGGAAATTGTTTGTCCCTGAAGAACTCCGTAAAGATGTAATATACGCAGCGCATGATATACCCAAGGCAGCACATGGTGGCATAGCAAAGACAGTACATCGAATTAGGCATTTCTTTTATTGGCCTAGATTAGTTTCTGACGTCAAAGACTATGTGACGAATTGCAACTCCTGTAAAACTTCTAAAATACCAACTTCATCACTTAAGCCTCCTATGGGTCAGATGGTAAATACAGAAAGGCCTTTACAACGTATTTACATAGATCTCATCGGACCATTCCCACGAACCAAAAAGGGAAATATTGGAGTGTTAATTATACTAGATCATTTCACAAAATTTACATTTTTAAAACCGTTAAGGAAATTTATAACTAAACCTATAGTCGATTATCTTAAAAATGAGATATTTACTTGCTTTGGTGTACCTGAAATCATTGTTTCCGATAATGGTAGTCAGTTTAAATCAGGTGAATTTAAGAACTTAGTTGCTAAATATAGTATTGTACATCAATTTACTGCAGTACATAGCCCCCAGTCCAATGCGAGCGAAAGAGTTAATCGTTCAATAAATGAAGCTCTTCGTTCTTATATTCGTAACGATCAACGAGAATGGGATGAATATTTACCTAGCGTAAATTGTGCTATCCGCAGTAGTGTACATCAGACTACAGGACGGACACCTTACGAACTACTATTCGGACAGAGCATGATTACACATGGACAGGATTACAAAATTTTACGTAACTTAAAACTTTTGGCGGAAACGGACACGGAAATAGAAAGGCAAGATAGTTTTACTCTTCTTCGTGATTCTATAAGAAAGAAAATTAAAGAAGCGTATGATCGTAATGTAAAATATTATAACCTGAGATCCCGTAAACGAGAGTTTAACGTTGGCCAAATAGTAGTTCGGCGCAATTTTGTACAAAGCTCTTTGGCAGATCGATTTAATGCTAAATTAGCACCCACTGGTGTGAAAGCTGTTGTGAGGGAAAAAATTGGAAACTTGAACTACGAACTTGAGGACGTCAAGGGTGGTCACATTGGTGTATACCATATCAAAGATATGTGGACATAAATTATTTAGAAATTCCTGGTAATGGTCACCTTTTTCAGATAAAATTTCTTCAGGGTTTTTGATATTTTATCTGCTTTGTGATGGCGACTTCTTAAGATGATATTTTAATCTAAACTATTTTGTTATATTTCTTTATTTTACCAACATTTTATTGTGGCTTTATAAGGTCTTAATGCTTACAAGTATAAATAGTATTTTTTTTTTTTTTTTTGTATATTCAAATTCAAAATTGAGTTTTCATTGATTTTAAGTTTGATTTAGTTTGTTATGCATTTGAAAATTTTATTCATTTTGAAATTGGTTTCTGAATAAGCAGACGGGTTTAGGAAAATATTTAATATTTGAAATTGTGTTTTAGTTTTTTTATTGTACGTGGGCAGATTCATTATTAGTATTGTGTTATTTGTGGTTTCGTGTTGGTATCGAATCGGAAACTGGTAAGAATATTTTAATTTGTGGTTTTAGGCTCGAAAATTTAGTATTGCGATTTATATTTTTTTTATATAGAATTTTGTTGCTCTCAAAAGAAGGACTTCGGATCATAATTAAGGATCAATTTTCCGAAAGTTGACAGAAAGTCCATTAACTGGACCTCAACATAAGATCCATTTACCGGAATTCAACATCAACAAATCCATTTATCGGAAATAAACGTTATATTAGAATCCACTAATCGGATCGAGTTATTAAAACTACATTTCTTGTGGGAATTACACCTGCATCGATATACTATCTTCTTATACGATGTATATTTTCTTTTATTTTCGAATTTAAGGTCACCAGTGTAATTAGAGTGACCAGTCTACATTCATTAATTTATTGGACCAAATGTTAAAATATCAAAATTAAATAGCAGCCATAACAACCCTTTTTAAAGTCCTTTCGAGATAAAAGAGAACAAAATTACGTACCTAATTTAGTTTTAATTTTAAACTTTATGTTTTAACGTAACATTACATAAAAGAATAAGAGGGAAAAATAACCCTAAATTAGTTTTTTTATCTTGTGTTAATTAAGTTTTAATTTATATCTTTTAACGTTTTGTTATTTGGTCACCTCTTTTATTGTAGAAATTTAGACAGTATACACTAACTTATATAAAAGAAACATACACATTTAAACGTATACATTAACACATTCTCACAACACACAACCATAATATGATCAATTAATTAAAAAACTTAGAACAATTAAACAATGTATGTGGCGAATGATTTTTGGTAATCACGGATAGAAAAACTCTCTCATATTAAAAAAAAAAAAAAAAACCTACCCTCAAATTTGTTTTATGTAATATGAATATTTTATTAAAACTGTTCATTATTAAATTTAAAAAAGAAAATATTATAGCATAAGCAGCGTTTTGTTGCCATTTTTAATTGTAAATGTAAATTTTGTTTAATTCCATTGTAAAAAAATTTTCATATTACATATTAATTGACACCCTACACCTCTTCACATTATAACTTATTAAGTATTTTACATATCAACCAATTATTTTTTTTTTATATTGTTAATATCAATATTTTTGCAAATCCATCAAACAGTTAATTTTATAATTAGTTGTTATTTATTAATTAATATTTTCAATGGTGACCGTTATATCGATTAAAAGCTATAATTCCCTTTTTACTTATACATTTAACTTCCATTAATAAAATTCTGTCAGAAATTTTGATTTTAATAATGAAGTTTTGAATTTATTTCTTTTAATTGCGAAAGGTGAAGTAGGGTATGAATAGTTAAGCAGTTTTAAATATTTTTTTTTTTTTTTGTTGGGCTGACAACCATCAGTTTAGTATATGTCAGCATGGTGGGTGGGCATGGAATAAGTGTAGCGACTTCAA
The DNA here is from genome assembly GCA_963931875.1 of Pollenia griseotomentosa. Taxonomy (NCBI): domain Eukaryota; kingdom Metazoa; phylum Arthropoda; class Insecta; order Diptera; family Polleniidae; genus Pollenia; species Pollenia griseotomentosa. The sequence continues at coordinate 148,503,444 of OZ007563.1, forward strand.
CCTTGAGCTACACTGCAGTTACCAACCAAACCTTCTTTCTATTCTCTTTCTATCAGATCTTTGTTAGTCATTTATAGAAATATTGCTACCTAAAGTAAAGTTTTTGTAGCCGATTCTTAAATTTTTACTATTCTATTATAAACTTTTATATGGGAACACAACACACCCCCTCCCCCTCCTTTGGAAAAATACAGTGATGTATTTGAAGGTCTAGGTCAATTGGAAAAAGAGTGTCACTTACATGTTAGAGAGAATAGTGTTCCTATAGTTGAAGTTCCACGGCGTGTCCCATTCGGCCTTTTTGAGCCATAAAGAAAAGAGCTGGATAGAATGGTAAAATTGAGGGTAATAGTCAGTGAAAATGAGCCTACTGAGTGGGTGAATTCCATTGTGTTGGTAACCAAGCCTAACGGAAGTCTTCGGTTATGTCTTGACCCAAGGAATTTAAATAGTAATATAGTAATAGTAATTTAATAGGTAATAGTGAGACCAAGATTAAGTTTTCCGAATATAGATGAGTAGTAGCCTTGATGCAAATTCGGGTTTCTGGATGGTTCCATTGGATGAAAGTTCTTAGGTCGATATCGATTTCTTCGTCTACCATTTGGCATTAACGCAGCCCCTGAGATTTTTCACTCGGAAATGGTTAGACTGTTCGGTGATATAAATGGTCTAATCATTTATATGGATGATTTTCTCATTCAGGCGTCTAGTATAGACACACATAATGAGATACTCGTCAACGTTTTGGAAAGAGCCAAAGTCGTGGGACTTAGGTTCAATAAATCAAAGTCAGAAAATTTTGAACACCGAAATTAGGTTTACCGGCCATGTTTTTAATGGTAATGGTGCTAAACCAGATGAGGAAAAGGTAAGGGCAATTTTAGAGATGCCAAGGCCTACGAATGTTGCAGAGTTGCAAAGATTTTTAGGAATGGTGAACTATTTGGGTTCATTCATTCAAAATATGTCTTCAAAAACAAAACATGTAAGGGATCTTCTTAAAAGTAATGCTTTATGGCAATGGCACGAGGAACAAAACAAAGAATTTTAAAATTTAAAGAAGGAAATCACTGATTCTTCTGTTTAAGTCTATTTTGATCCGAAAAAACAATTAAAGTTATCCGTTGATGCGTCTAAGTTTGCAGTGGGAGCTACAATCATGCATGGTGACAATCCAATTGCATATGCTTCTGCTTAGTTGACTGATTGTCAGTCCAATTATGCTCAGATTGAAAAGGAGCTATTTGCTATCTTGTTCTGTTGTACTCGTTTTCACCAGTACATATATGGGTTACATGTAATGGTGGAAACTGATCATAAGCCATTAGTATCGTTATTTGAGAAGCCACTTTATAAAATACCGGCACGGCTACAAAGGTTTATGCTACGTCTTTTAACATACAACATCAGCGTCATATAAAAACCTAGTAAATACCTTACATAGCCGACACACTTTCAAGAGCACCTCTTGAAGTAAATACGTTACAGGATCTAAATACGGAAATTGATTTGCATTGTAATTTCATAATGTCGCAAAACGGTTTTCCAGACCTAATGGGAATCAATTAAAACGGATGAGGTTTTTAAAATGTTGTTAGGATGTTTAAAAAACGGATGAAGAATTACTTCCGTATTATTCTATAAAAAATTAAATTACTGAGGTTAATGGAATTCTACTTATGAATAATCGCATAATAATTCCAAAAACTCTGAGAAGAGAAATGGTAAACAAATCAACAATGATATAAATATAATGGTATCGAATTGTAAAATTTGTAAAAAAAATACCAAAGATCTAATTCTAAGGAGGAGCTATTGCCTCATGAAATTGTAACCATTCCGTGGTACAAAGTAGGTTGCGACCTTTTTGAATTAAACAGAAACATGTATTTGCTAGTAGTAGACTACTATTCCCAATATGTTGAAATTGATGTGTTGGGTTCTGGTTAGAATAGTAACCAAGTTATTACTAAACTCAAATCTATATACCTAAGACATGGAATACCGGCTATTTTTATATCGGATAATGACCCACCACTCAATTTGGCAGAATTCTCAAATTTCTCGTAGGGGAAAAGTTCCAAGTCCTTCTGAAATGTTAATGGGCAGGGTTTTAAGAACTAAATTACCTTGTTACTCTGAGAACTTAAAACAGAAACTTATTGATTCTAAGGATCGTTTCGATTTGAAATGAAATCGCCAGCTCAAAACGTTTAAAATACTTAAAGGTGTGACAAAAAACGTATCGATTTCATATTCCAACTTTGTTTCTTTTTCAACGGGTTACAAAAAAAGCAACTCTGTTGTTTATTTTTTTTTTTTTTGTGAAAATTCATATTGTTTGAAAAAAAAAATTCAAGTTTAAATGGCTTTTGTTGTGATATCATCATTAATTATTATAGATGAAGAGAGTAAAAATGAAAATATTAAGCGGAGAAAGCTGCGGGACGCATCCAACCCATTAGATTTACCTGATAAAATGTATGTAAGTTGAAACCATTGAATCAGATTGAATTAATTAAAGGTAAAAGTTTTATGTTTGTTGAATGTTTTCGAATTAATAAAAAAGCTTTCTCGTAGATATTGAAACTAAGTAATATGCTCATCGATTCCTTTGCCCATCCAACTAGCAGCAACATTTAGATTTTTTGCTCAAGGCAGCTTTCAACGATCAGTTGGTAACGACGTATTTATTAATATGCATCGAACCACTGTTTCCAAAACATTAAGTAAAATACTAGTGCATCTGGAGAATGTAATATGCCCGCATTGGATTAAGCTCCCATGTGATACAACAGAAATTTTAAAATCCAAAAGACACTTCTTCGAAAAGTATGGCATTCCCGGCGTTGTTGGCTGCATAGATGGTACCCATATCAAATTAGTCAAGCCAGGTACTCAGGACCACTTATTCTTTAATAGAAAAGGGTACTTCAGAATAAATGCCATGATAGTAAGTATACATAAAATAATTTTGTTTTTACAAAATAATGTAGTATTTATTTAAGGTATGCGACTACAATATGAATGTTATAGCAGTAGATGCAACGGGACCAGGATCAAGCCATGATTCCGTTGTTTGGAATTTAAGCGTTGCAAAAGATTTTTACCGTTCTAGGTATGAAAATGGAGAACGTGGATCATGGCTGCTGGCTGATTCTGGTTACGCTCTTGAACTATTTGTGTTAACCCCTTACAGGAATCCATGTGCAGGCTCGTTTCAGCATAAGTTCAACAAGGTACACTCGTCTGCAAGAAACATAATTGAAAGAACAATAGAGTTCTCAAAAGCAGATTCAGATGTATTGCACGAACATTGTGGTATAAACCGTCTAAGTTTGTAAAAATAATGAACGTTTGTTGTGCTTTACACAACATGTGTAATTTCTATAAAATAGAACGATATCCAGTGTTGACCAACAGCAATGTAACAGTTTTGGCTGATGAAGAAACTTACGCTGAAACCAGTCTAATAAATGATGAAGCTAGCAGAAACCGAGACAATGTTGCCCGCAGCTTGTAATATACATAAATTTAATACATGTACAGTGGTATCCCGGTTTAACGAATTATATATTGTCAGGCCCTTTCGTTATATCGAAAAATTCGTTAAATCCCGAAGTTTTTTTTAATACATTTTTATTAATAATACAATAATATTTTAATAAACAAAATGACGTAAAATTTGAAACAGAAAACAAACATTTGTTTCGAACAAAAGTCAAAAATGACTTTGTAACGTACAAATTTTTATTTTGGATAGCAAGTATTTTCTTTGTAAGAAAGGAAAATACTTCTCTTAACTCGTTGTTTTCAGTAAAATTGCTCTTAAAATATGGTCAGTACACAGTTAACAGTTGAACAAACAACACGTATCAAATTGTGCGCGCTTTATTTATTCTATCGTAAGAAAAAAAAAAAAATCACTGCATAGTGAAAAATATTGCATAAACCTTTTCATCATGAGCTCTCCGCCTCCAGGGGGAGGAGGAGGTGGTCTCTATAGAGACTCCCCTCCAAGAAAAAAATCTAAACACAAAGCTTACATTAAAACGGAAATCAATTTTCCATACCTTTCACCAAAAACAAACCAACAAGACAATCCAAAATTTGTTTCTATGAAATCTACAGACGCTGAAAAACCTTTAAACAAACTTAATATATTCCTTCTAAGTAAGGCTCTTAATGGTGTTATAAGTGAAAGCAATCGAATTTTTACAAAATTCACACGTGACGGCAACATACTGATTCTTACAAAAACCAAAAGACAAGCAGATTTGCTCATTAAAACCAAAAAGCTAGCTAACGTTTGTGATATCACATGTTCGTATCATGATAATCTGAATACTGTGAAAGGTGTTATCTTTTGCCCCGAGTTAAAAGACCTAACTGAAGACGAAATTAAATTCGGCCTCTCTGATCAAAACGTCACAGAAGTTCAAAAAATTAAAAAAATGGTAGATGGTAATGAAATTAACACTCCACTACATATACATACTTCTTTTCGATCTGTACAAACTCCCTTCAGAAATAAAAATTGGTTTTCAACTGTACAAAGTTGATCACTATGTACCAAAACCTATGCAATGCAAAAACTGTAACAAAATTGTACACACCAAAAAACGCTGTCAAAATACCGCAACCTGTTCAATCTGTTCACTAACATTACATAACGGGGAAGAACTTTGTACCCAAGTAAAATGTATTAATTGCAGTATGCAACACAGGTCCACAAACAAAAATTGTCCTAAAATAAAAAAAAGGCAAGAAATAATAAAACACTCCACCATAAATAGAACATCAATTGCAGAAGCAACTGAATACATCAATTTAAACTTTGCAGCCGATCACTTTACAAAAAATACTCCAATAAAAACCCTTAATTGACAACATCTTTTGTAAAGTTGTTGTTGTTTTTATTTTGTTTTTCTTAACCTACTTACAACTACAATTAATGTTGAGAGAATTTCAACTAATTGTAGTGGGGAATGTAAGATGAGATAAACCCACTGTGTATTGTTGATGTGTTTTGTTTAAACTTTGATATTATTACAAGTAGAACTGTTGCTATAAGTCTTATACGCTTAACAGTTTTATTTGGTTTAATATCTTTAGTTTTTCTAAAATCTTTATGGATGAAGTTTCCTGATGATCTGGCCTAAGCAACCAGTGAAATGCGCATAGGAATAGCTTATCCCATCAACAATAAATTTCAAGTGTTTTTATTAATAATAAAAACTGGGAATTAAGCACGAATAACAAAATCTTTTGAAATTAAAATTTTGTATTCCCAAAAATTGAAATTACTTTTTGATAATAAACAGGCAAGTGCACGGCCTAAAAAACCCTTAATTGACAACATCTTTTGTAAAGTTGTTGTTGTTTTTATTTTGTTTTTCTTAACCTACTTACAACTACAATTAATGTTGAGAGAATTTCAACTAATTGTAGTGGGGAATGTAAGATGAGATAAACCCACTGTGTATTGTTGTTGTGTTTTGTTTAAACTTTGATATTATTACAAGTAGAACTGTTGCTATAAGTCTTATACGCTTAACAGTTTTATTTGGTTTAATATCTTTAGTTTTTCTAAAATCTTTATGGATGAAGTTTCCTGATGATATGGCCTAAGCAACCAGTGAAATGCGCATAGGAATAGCTTATCCCATCAACAATAAATTTCAAGTGTTTTTATTAATAATAAAAACTGGGAATTAAGCACGAATAACAAAATCTTTTGAAATTAAAACTCCAATAGAAACTTTAGAAGAAATAATGGAAAATAAAAAAAACGATATTAATAAAAAAAACGAAACTGATAAAAAAAACGAAACAAGTAAAGAAGAAGAAACAATAACAACAAACAATTCCGAAAAAACAATTTTAACAAAATCAATCAACACAAATAATACAAAACAAACCAACATTGAAAAAACACAAACAACAAAATCAACAAAACAGTTACCCAATGCAGAACCTTCAGGTTCTTCCATATTATCAAAAAATATAGCAAAAGCAAAACCAAACACAACAATAAAACTAACAAACACTCTCTTAGCATCTAATCAAATATTAAACGACAAAGTACTTAATATTCTCAATAAAAAAGAAATACAAAATAAAACTAATAAAACAACAAAATCTCTTTCAACGTCAACACAACAAATATCATCTGATATTAGTGATGATGAAACAATGATAACAGAATAATTTATCAACCGATAAATTTTTCCTCCTTTACTCTAACCACTACACCTTACCCCTTATTATCAGTATTAATGATAATAATACAATGGAATATAAATGGATATATAAATAACTACGACAACCTTGAAATCCTAATCAAAAAATATAAACCTGACGTAGTGGTTCTCCAAGAAACGCATGTTCCAATGAACATTAAACGAAAGCATCCAAAACAATATCACATTTACTTTCATAATACCCAAACTCAAAGCAAACAAGGGTTAGCATTTATGGTAAAGAAAAACATACATCACTCTTTGTTTGTTCAAAACCTTCCAGTTAACTACCAAATTCTATCATTTAAAGTACAAATGGCACAAGAACTACTTATTCAAAACATATACTTGCCCCCTAATACGAAAATAACAAAACCGGACTACGAAAACTCCTTAAATGTTTCTGCTCCAAACAACTTTATATTAGGTGATGTAAACGGTTGGTCCCCCCTTTGGGGCTCAGCCAAAAGTAACGATCGTGGCAAAACTTTTGAAAATTTTTTAAATTTGAATAATTTATTTGTTCTTAACAATGGTAAGAGTACCCATTATTCAACACACAACTCCTTTACGTCAATTGATGTGTCTGTATGCAGCACTAATCTATCAACCAAAATTATATGGGATATCGAAGAAGACCTCCATGGTAGTGACCACAATCCTATAATACTACATTTCGAGAGAAACAATACTACAATACCGTTTAATCCCACATTCAAACCCCAATATGCTAATTGGGCTCTATACTGCAATACAATAGAACATGAGCTGAGTAGAAGAAAACAATCTGACAACAACAACAAAGAAAACGCCTTACTCACCAAGTCCATACTATCAGCAGCAAATGTAAGTATTCCTCAAAATAAACCTAGAAAATCAAGCCACAACACATATTGGTGGAACAGAGAACTAAGCATCCTTAGAGATAACAAAATGAAATTATTGCACAAACTAAACAAAACCCCAACACTTACCTTGAGTATCGAGTACAAAAAAGCGAATGCTATCTTTAGGAAAAATGTTAAAATGGCCAAACAAAAAGCATATAAAGACTTCACGTCTAAAATTAACCCTAAAATGAAAATTACCGACATGTGGAGAACAATTAAATGTTTCTCAGACAAAACTCCAACAATCCAAAATATAAAAGCGTTAAAAAAGCCTGATGGCAATATTACAACATCACCCGAAGATATTACCGAAATACTTGCTTTTCAATTCTCTAATATTTCATCAAATTCGAATTACTCAATCGAATTTTCAAGAGAAAAAAACATATATTTATCTGGAAACTATTCGCCTCTGAACATCAGTAAAAACGCTAAGCTAATTGAAAAAAAAATCACAAAATATGAACTACACCTAGCTCTGAAGACCACCAAAGATAACAGTCCCGGCCCTGATAGAGTAACGTACTCTATGATTAAAAATGCTCCTGAAGCGTTTAAACAAAGACTCCTAGATTTATTTAATAACATTCTCAAAACTGGTACCATCCCACATGTATGGAAAAGATCAAATATAATTTGTATACTAAAACCTACAAAAAACAAACTGGAACCAGAGTCTTATCGGCCAATTTCGTTAATTTCTTGTACCAGCAAACTATTAGAAAAAATAATAGCTAAACGAATTGCATGGTTTCTAACTCAAAACAATTTAATCCACGTTAAACAAACTGGTTTTAAACAGAACAGCTCAACAACAGATGCCCTAATTCACATTGAATACTTTCTTGCAAAAACAATATCTTCACGTAACCACTGCTCAATCTTTAGTATTGATTTCGAAAAAGCCTTCGACAAAATTGGCATTCACAACATTCTTGCCCAACTTATGGAATGGAATGTGGGGAAAAATATCTATAACTACGTAAAAGCATTTCTTAGCAACCGAACTTTTTCTGTAAGGGCAAACGGGCTCTTTTCAAAATTAACCAAACTTGATAATGGCATCCCACAGGGATCTCCACTATCGGTCATCTTATTCTTAATAGCGTTTGAAAAAATCAACCAAATAATGGAAAACCACAAACAGATACATCACTGCTTATATGCTGATGATTTTTATCTGTTTGCTAAAACAAAAAACCCACAAGAGGTTCAAACTTCATTAAACAAAATTTTTATCGACCTCAACAAATGGTGTAAGATATCTGGCGCTTCAATTTCACAAGAAAAAAGTAAACATTTACACATATGTCGTAAACACAGATGTTCTATAGATCAATTCCAAATAAACAGAGCAACTTTTACTGACGTCAAAGAACTCAAAGTTCTTGGCCTTATATTCAATAAAACATGTAATTGGAATAGTCATATTGCGTTTCTAGCAGGCGATCTCTCTAAAAGAATAAATATCCTTAAAAGTATTTGCGGTCTTTCAAGTGAAAGCCACATTAACAGTTTAACAAATGTTCTTAAATCAATTATACTAAGCAAAATTGACTATGCCCTCATGATATATGGAAAAGCACCCAAAACACAACTGTCAATTATTAAGAAATACTATCATCACGCATTACGAATCATTTCACAAGCTTTCAGAACAACACCAATAAGGAACATGCTTACAGAATTGGGGCTACCAACTATAGAAGACAGATACTGTAAACTCATCAGCAACCAAATAATAAAAATTTCACAAATCAAAAATAACGTTATATTTAATGACGCTACCAACTTCTTAAAATTGAAAAGAAAACCTAAAATTGAAACTACCATTGCATCAATCACAAAAACAGCCAATAATCTATCAATTCTATTAAACAAACCATCAAATTTCAGGGTACACTTTCCGCCCTGGACTAATACAGAAACGCATTTTATAAAAACCACAAATATCGCCAAAAAAAACTGTAATTCAGACCAGATTATTCAGCAACACCTTGAACAAATAAACACTTATAAAAACCAAAACTACATAATCTGGTACTGTGATGGCTCCAAAACCGCTAGTGGCAATGCATTTGCTGTAGTAGATGAAAACAATACCATAGTCAAAACTGGAATGCTTCCTGACTTTACTTCAATATTTACATCAGAAATAACAGCCATAGAAGAAGCAATCAAACTTAAACCACCTGGAATGAACCTCCTAATATGCACTGATAGCCTATCATCCGTTAACGCCTTGAAATCCTATAAGCACTCTGATCCCCTAATCTCCCGCATCAAAAAAAACCTTGTTCGTAGCAAACACACAAAAATACTCTATACACCGGCTCACATGAACATTAAAGGTAATGAATTTGCAGACACGATTGCTAAAATCACTAACAAATCGCCAACCATATTAATTAATAACTACACAAAAAAAGACATTCAAAATCTAGTAAAAATAAATCAACTTCAAAACACTAACACTTTGCCAAATACATACTACAAAAAAATAAACCCTCTTTTACAAAAACCAACATATCCTACCAACTTCACTAAACAACAACAAAAAATATTTACAAGGCTGAGACTAGGTCACTCAAAATTAACCCATGAATACATCCTTAAGAACAGCTCATTAAAACCAACATGCCCTAACTGCGGCAACATCTTAACTATGGATCACCTCTTATCCTGCTTCAACAAAAACAACCAAATAACATCTTTAACGGAATCCATACAGAACTTTGATTATAACCACCTAAAAAAGCATCTACCTCAGGACATAGTAAACAAATTATAAACCTTTTTATACTTTTTATTATATATTCTTTTGTAACCAATTATCTATGTAAATACTTAAAATCTTAATTCATTAAAGGCGAAGGCCCTGGCAGCCAGTCCTTTTTTTCTTTAAATTTGCACTAAATAAATATTAATAATAATAATATGGTAAAAATGTATACAATGTATGTACAAATGTATGCAAATATGTTTGCATTCATTCTATTTTGTTTTTTAAAATTTTTTTTTGTAAAAGTTCGTTATATAGAGTATAACAATTTGCTGTTTGTTCGCAACATAAGGTACTCAATGGAAAAGATATGACCGTACGTTAAATCGCGAATTCGTTAAACTGAGTATACGTTAAACCGGGATACCCTGTATTTAACAAATTGTTTTATTCATTTATTCATTGAAATTCAGTTGACGCTTTTATTAACATACATACATGTAAATATATAAATTTAAAATAAAAAAAAAGTAAATTTTAAAGCTTGTACAGATTTAGCTGGTCTTTTTGTATTTGCAACATTTCTTTTTTTAAAATGTTTTTTTCATATGCTAATTTCTCTAACTCTTTATGATGCCTTTCATTTTCTAATCGTTGTTTAGTCAGTTCTTCAGTTTGAGCATTGGTGGCTTTAACACTTTCTTTGAAGCGATCTGATAATTTTTCTAATGCTTTTTGCATACGTTTAGTATTAACGTCTAAATTTTTAAGAATTTCTGTATTTCCTTTCATAGTACTATGCAGCTTCGTTAAAGTTTTTGATATTGCCGCATACGAACTGGTTTCATCTGACATGAACTTTTTCAATTTGTACTGAAGAGAATCATTTTCAGCTGTTCTTTTTTTTAATGAGATAGATGTGGTTGGTAATTCCTCTTCGTGAACTTCCTCTGAAGCACTTGAATCTGTTGAGTCTAAAGACTGCTGTATAATATCTTCTTCACGTTGCAAGCCATAGGAAACACTATTGTCTATGCCGTCAATAATATCATATAGGCCACATATCTTTGCAATAGCGTCATCTCTGCCGGAAATGTAAAGCTGATTATAAGGACCTCCTTCAGCAGTGTTGCCAAAACTTGGTGAACAAAAATGGCAAAATTTACGGAAAAAATGGCTAAAGCTTTTTTAAATAAAAACATATTAAAATTCAATAACAAAACAGAAATAATTCATTTAAAGTTGTTTACGATGAAATTGTAAGTTATGATCAATTTCTTAAAAACGAATAAACGTAAATTAATAAGTTAAAAGATATTTAAAAAATTAAATCTATAAGCTTTAAATAACTTGAAGGAAAATCATAATCACGACAACAGTAACCCAACCTTTTGAGTCCAGTAGCTCGTTTCTGTATTTCTCGCTTCGTAAAATTTCTTACATGAAGTGTGAAACAAAAAATTCCATCGTTTCTCGATTTATGAGATAAAAGTGTTTCTGTATTTGAATGCGAAAACAGACACAACAAATTCTGTTTATACTGGAATACTTCCAGTAATTAAGTGTCAAATAAAAGCGAAACGTCAACAAAAGAAATAAATATAATAAAAACAGGGCTGCCAGATTTGACGAGTTATCGTCATCTTGACGATTTTTTGTTCCGATATTAACAAAGTGACGTTTTGATGATTTTTTCTAAAAAAGTGACGAAAGCAAAAACAAAATCAAAAATATTTTATAATTTTGTTGTTACTTTCTATAGAAATTCATCTTGAATTTTTAAATTTCAAACACTTCTATTTTGTGGCGTTAAAAATTGAAAAAAAAAAATAATATGAATGTCTGTAGAAAGCAACAACAAATTTATAAAATATTTTTGATTTTATTTTTGCTTTTAATGAAATTGTTGGTGTTGCGTTTTACACTATAAGCCCCTTATGGCCGTAATTTCTACAAATAGGCATCTAGCTGTGTATAGGTATCTATGGTTTTCATAATTTTAAAACGTATTTCTAACCTACGGGTTAAAGTGTAATGTATTTTACCCCATCGAATTTCGGTAGTTAATTCACGTAGGCAAAATTAACGTTGAAGTTACCACAATAGTGATACCGGATAGGTAAAAATAACTGTTAGGTATGAACACCACTAGATATCTATTTGTAGAAATTACGGGCATTAGTCTTCGAAATAAGATAATTGTAAATATTTTTATATGTTTGTTTATTAGAAAAAAAGATATCTTTAGAAACAAGACTGCTTAAATTTTTATATTTATCCCTATTGTGAAAATTGTCCTCGAAATTGTTTGTTTCTTCCCTAAAAAATGCATCGGCAAAAGCAAAATTTCGAGAAAAAGTGGTCCATTACTTTCCCTCGAAACTTATTTGACTTATTTTGAACATTTAATACTTCTTATATACATATACAAAATATGATTGATATTTGATATTCTTATCTTATATGTACACTTTTGTGCCAAGGTAAATTAAAGATTTATATTTCAATTATTAAATAATAATTATTAAATACCCATGAACTTTAACTATGTTTTTGTTTGATTATTTTTTAATAAAAGTCGAAACAAATTTGTTTAAAATTGATTTTAAATTGCACAATTTTTTAAAAAAAAAGACGATCTTTTTTATTTTTTTCTCAGGAAATTGACGATTTTGACACAACTTTATCTGGCAGCACTGATTAAAACCAAAACAAGAAAAGGCTAACAAAAATTTAAACTAACAAAATATAACAATTGTTTTTTGTTTATTTTCATCATATATATTATGCATTTATCATTTATATTCCTTCTATTTTTTTATATATTAAAAAAAAATAGTATATAAACATATTTTAAATTCAAAATATCTACATTTTGTTTTTCTCGCCACCAATTTCAAATGTGACTTATTTTGACAGTTCTTGAAAAAAACTTTTCGCAAAATATTGTTATAGAAACACTTTTTCTCGCATCCTTCCAATAATTGCTGGAAAATTATTTAAATGACAGATAATTCTCGCAAAAAAAAGATACAGAAACACTTGGGTGAGAAAAACCATTTTTTGTTTCATTTTTCACTGTTTCTGTCCCGATTCACTGGTTTCAGTCGGAAAATTTTACGATGCGAGAAATACAGAAACGGGCTACAGATCTACAATAAAAAACAAGTAAAAAAGTATAGTCGGTCAACCCCGACTAGATGATACCCTACACCACATTATAACCTATGTACCAAATTTTATTAAATTATCTGCAAATTTGCGACCAGTACTTTGCGCACAAGGAGAACATTGACAGCCAGCCAGCCAGCCCGACAAACATCGTTAATTCGACTCAGAAAGTGATTCTAAGTCAATCGGTATACGTAAAAGTTGGCTAAGTATCAATATTTTAAGGTGTTACAAACATCACCACAAACGCATAGTACGCTCTCCACTATTGTGGTGTTGGTAAAAACATTTTATTGTTACGGTAAAAATATTTACCTAATTAAAAAAATCGAATTAACGGTTGCTTAATGTAACCTATTTCTTAAATTACTTTTAACGATGTTTACTTGGCAAAATACCCTCTCTTATTCAGCAATAGACCATAGAAGAGAGCATTTTTATAGTCAATTCTGAAATTTAAAAAAAAAAAAAATGTTGCCGCCTGCATCTCTTTATTGAAATACTTGCAACCAGAAAAAAACAGCGTTACTTGTGTTGATCCATTTATAAATTTAATATTGGAATACTGTTCATTTATTTTGAAAGATGTTTCATCATCATAGTTTATAGCGATTTTCAACATTTGTAAAAGTTGTGATTTAAATTAAAGGCGTTTAAATTGATAAAAATGTTTATTTTACTTTTATAAATTTTAATAAAAAAATAAAAATTATTCTTTTAAAAGAAAAACGAGAAGTAAAATTTTATGGCTAAACAATTTGAAAATGGCTAAAAAAATGGCTAATGGCTAAACTCATTTTTTAATGGCTAAACAGGGTGAAAAATGGCTAAATCTAGCCATTAAATGGCTAAATTGGCAACACTGTCCTTCAGTAGCACGTGATTCCCTTTTATTTGTTGCTAGCTTTTTTTTTAATTTGCGTCTTCTTATCACTCCATGCCTATGAAATTAATTGGTTATAATATTTCATGTAATTAATGAAAAGTACCTTTTTCCTAGCATCTGGATTCTTTAATGGTGGACCAATACTATTTAAATCATCCGAAAGTGTTTGCCAAAGTTTCTCGATTTCTATCCGATCTCCTTTAGCAAAACCCTTTCCTAACTGGGGATGCTTTTCCATATATTCTATTATTGCATCTTCTTGCTGAGTATTTATATGTTTTCCCCTGGAAATATTATGTATTATATACATACATATCAAGGCGAATTCATGTAAACGGTGGTGTCGATACTACAACAAGTAACAACACCAAAAACACAACAATGTATTTTTTTGTTGCTTTCGTTGATCCATATGTCAAAATTACAAGGAACTTTTGACATTTCTCTCTCTAATTAAGAAAAAAAAGTAGCACAGCTGTGTTTTCAACGCCACCTGAAAAATGAATTCGCCTTGATACATATGTATGTAGATAAATCTGTCTTAATTATTTTAAAGAATTTTACTTACATTTTAACACAACTTATTGCACGCAATATTTTTTTTCAAATACAAGTATTCAAAAAAATTTAAATCGTCGATTTAAAAACGCAAAAACAAAACAAATCCCGTTTTTCATCACATCCGTTTTTTCTTTCATTGTCATAGAACAAGATGGGAAATTAAATCGATTTCGATTTAAAACAAAACCGGAATGAAAACGAAAAAAATGTGTGCATCACAACTTTCAACGTTTTTCAAACGATTTTCATCACATACCTGAATGTGTGCATTTTAAGCTACAATATATTCTATAAAAAGTAACACTTAGTCCGAGCCCACACTTGCAATTTTTGTTGCTGTAATTCTTGAGCTTGTTGGTACGTAAGAAAGTTGGAGAAGGGCACTCAGTTTCGGGTACTCTGCAATTCTGTTTTATTTGTAATTCGCACTTTTCATTGACCGTTTTATATAAAAAATTTATAATGAGAAGAGGAAAGAAGGCATAAAAATATAAAAATTGCAAAAGTAAAATTTTATAATTTCATAAATTTCATTCGAGACAGCAGACTACCGACTTCAATATGTCAAAACTAGAATACATGTGTGTGTATGAAAAAGATTATTTTCACGACGACATGACTACATGGCCGTAGGTTGTTTTGTCGTTGTAGTAAAATTACAGTAAGTACTTATTTTGTTAACTATAAAAAAGAAAAACTGTTGCTAGTATAATCAAAAATTAAAAGAATTATGGCCATTTTCTCAATGTATCGACAAACTGTATGTTACTTAATGTCAACATAAATTTATTATACCGTTAAACTGTCCGTTAACTATTTAGGGTTTCTCAATATACCGAAAAAAAAACCATTGGTTTGAGTTGGCAACACCACTCAAAATACATGTAAAAGTTGGGTGTCAGCTGAGTGAATTTATCTGTACGTCAAATAAAAGAGCCAATTTACACTAGAATAATTGTTCTGGCAGAAAACGACAGTTTGTAGGCGAAAGAGGTGAAGAGAGTCGTTTTTGGTTGGCATAATTTTTAATCCAGCCTCAACCCCGCATTAGCAGAACAAAACCAATACATACACACTTATGAAAAAACAGGTTCAGTGTTTTCTTTTTTGCAGAGCGATTTTAATCGTTAGTTGTTCACCGTCTTGTAAACATGAATATAAAAACAGAGGGTGTTAGGCGCCCGAAATGTTTTTATGTTTACAGCGAACGAACACCAAACGTCAAAAAAAACAAAAAAATACCGACACATACAAAGCCGCGTGTACGTATACAATTTTATGCCAGAATAATTAATCCAGTGTAGTTTGGAAAGAACAAAAGTTAATCCGACTAAAAATTAGTCTAGTCTAAATTGGCTCAAAGGAAAACAAATAATTGGCAGATGAGTGCCGGTTAGCATTGCGATAAAATAGAACAGTGGTGTCAATTATGATTGTGTTGGTGAGATTACTCTTATCTCTTACATGCCCAGCGGGCGAAATATGCGGTTGCGAGGCCTATTGCGAGGCCTAATTAACGACCTTTTCTAAGGGTCATTTATGTTCGATTAAATTGTTGGGAATCAGGTTAGGTATTAAAACTTACAAAAAGTTTTCATGATAGGGCGATGCAAACACCAGGGCCAGCATTATGCGAGGAAATATAGTTCATGCTTTCCATTCATTTTTCATCAGACCATTTAAAGTTAACTTACATTTATTGCTATGAAGACTTAAAAGCAATAAATAATAATACAATTATCGAAAAATGTTGAGTTATGGCAGACACAATAAGTTATTATTTAAATAAATTTAATTTGGAACCTCAGAAACTTTGCTTATTTTTTGGAAAAATTGCGCAGTTGACAATATTTGAAGTCTTTTTACAACCTTATACAATTCTTTCCAATATTTTTCGTTTTGTGCTCAACATACCTTTGCGAATTCTAACAATGAAAATTCATTTGCTCATACTAATGCAAATATTAAGTTTAAAAATATTCTGTAAGTATTTACCACCATTATAAAAAGAGAAGATTTTACTAGCCTATAATAAATACTTTTATTTACCAATAATATCTTCTAAATTTATATTGCAGTTTCGTAACAACAAAACATTTTTTAAGTTTGCGGATGTTAATTTATTTCGTTGTTTTAAGCAAATGTATTTCAAATCGGAAAATATTTGTTCGCAAAGATATGTTGAGGAAAAAAGCGACAAACATTTGAAGGAATTTTTTTTATTATAGGATATAGCGCCCCGTCTAAATTTTTCCAGAACTCAATAATATTTTCCCTGTCTTGAGGATTAATTTCGCTCTGAATTCATAATTCGCAATGTCGCAGTTAAAGGGATTTTGGAACATGTTAAGTAGTGGTTTTATATCCTCAAAATCTTGAAAACGATCTTGAAAGTTGTAAAAAAGGTTTTCAAAAATTGCCAAATACTCAGAAAACTGCATGGAAAAGCTTTTTTATAAATACCCCATCGGAAAATGGTCTACCCTGCTTTACTATTTCCAAAGTTAGTAAATTTGATATTTCTATTTTTAACTCTTCTTCTATCCTATCTTCTTGCTCTTCTTCTTGTGATACTCAACTTTTCAAACTATCCAAATAAAACTTTTTTTTAATCTTATATTGGTTTTCCCTTTCTTTTACTTCATATTGTTTAATATCATTATGGAAATGATCATAATGCCTTTTCAAACTATCCAATCTCTTAAGTTCAAATGTTTTAAAACATAAGAGACATTGATAATCATTAAATGCATTTTTTATCATAAAATATTTTTTATATGGCATCATTTATCTTTTTTTTTCTCTCATCCGCTTGCACGTCCGTTATCGCTGTCTACAAGACTATTAAATGAAAATATAATTTGAAGATTACAGGTATACACAATTGTGCATAGAAATGGATTTCCCTGGTCTATTTATTCAAAAATAAAATGAATTACATGAGAATTATAACGTGAAAAAGTTATTTTAGTAAAAAGTTAGGGTATTCAAAGTGGTAAGTAAAATAGAAAGGGTATTCACGGTGTTGGGTTACTCATACTTCAAACATCTGTGCATACATTTTAATTCTAGCTAATGGTATATCATAACTTTTTACAAAATACCAAATGCGCACCTGAGTTTGCCTGCAAAAATGTATAAAGTCATTATAACAGGTCAAAGTTACGTTAAATAAATACCATAAAGTAGTAAGGTTTACTCTTTAGACTCGGTCATATAATTGTAGCATAAAAAAGTAAGCAATAAAAATAGTGCGAAACAATAAAGTTTCATTAATACATCAATAAAACACATCTTCTTACCTGCTGTCACATTTGCTTTTATGTGTATAGGACCACCTTTTACCCATATATTTGGAGTAGTTTTGAAGTACTCCTACTCCTTTATGGACTACTCTTTACATGCATGTATGGACTAGTCTCGTTATCTGCAGGGGTTACTTATTGTACGATGCCGTTATTTTCAATTATTTTTCAACGAAAAAGAGCCGACCCTCAAAATACATACATTTTTTTCAATAATTTCCCTGCAAATAATAGGACTAGTCCATACACGCGTGTAAGGTGTAGCCCACAAGGGACCAGGACTAGTCTAAAAGTAACCCAAACGTATGGAAAAAACATTGTCCTTTTAACATTACGATGTCCTAGGGCAGGACCATATAACGCAGCTTTGGACTACAAAGGAGTAGTCTTAAAACTACTCCATTGTATACACAAGAGGATTAGTTTTAACTTCGCTTAAAAACGAAAACATGTCGTTAAAAAACAAAGACATGTCGTCTCACTACAAACACTTTTAATAATGACATGGTCCATGCTTGCATTACGTTGGACCAGTCCATTTTATCAAAATGGGTTTTGCGTCATGTGTTTCGAGGTCAAAAAAGGCAAACAAAAAAAATTTACAAGAACAAAACTGGTCGCAAAAATGTGCTTCTTGTTTTTTTTCTTCGTTCAAGTGCCACGTAGACAAAAATTATTGTAAAAAAAATCCTGAAAGAACTGAACACAGGCCCTTTGTTCTTGTAAAAAAAATAACAAATTTGGTCGTCAAAATGTGCTTGTTGGTTTTTTTTTTTTTTGGAAGGCAAAAATTTTTTAAATGATCGATCGGTAATGACATGTAAAGGGTGGTTAAATTTCAAGGGCCGATGTTGATTTTGAATAAAACACAAACTATTTAGGAAATTATTGTAATTTTATTTTATTATGATATATTGGTATTACTCAATTATGTATGGAACGAAATATCGGCCAAATGGGCGCCGCGACCACGGCGGCACACCTCCATCCGATGGTCCAAATTTTCGATGACCCTGAGGCATAATGGAGGTTCTATGCCGTTAATGTGCCGAATTATCTCATCCTTTAGCTCTTGAATTGTTGCTGGCTTATCGACGTACACCTTTTCTTTCAAATAACCCCAAAGAAAAAAGTCCAACGGTGTCAAATCACATGATCTTGGCGGCCAATTGACTTCGCCATTACGTGAGATAACACGGCCATTGAATTTGTTGCGCAAAAGAGCCATTGTTTCGTTAGCTGTGTGGCAAGTGACACCGTCCTGCTGAAACCACATATCGTCCACATCCATATCTTCCAATTCGGGCCATAAAAAGTTCGTTATCATCTCACGATAGCGAACACCATTCACAGTAACTGCCTGACCGGCCTCATTTTGGAAAAAATACGGCCCGATGATGCCGCCAGCCCATAAACCGCATCAAACAGTCACTCTTTGTGGGTGCATTGGATTTTCGACAATCACTCTTGGATTATTATTCGCCCAAATGCGGAAATTCTGCTTATCGACAAATCCACTGAGGTGAAAATGTGCCTCATCACTGAAGATGATTTTCTTCGAAATTTATCATCCATTTTCATAATAAGTCTGGATAACTTTAACACGTTGTTGGATTGTGTATCTCTCCATGGTTCAAATTGAGTAAGTCTGAAATAGAGAAATGTCAAATAAAACTCGGAAAAAAACTTGGCGTTTAGGTGTGGTTCACATTCAACATATCCCTTACAATTTAACCACCCTTTATTTTTGTTTTTGTAAAAAATTCTTTAATGCATTTAAAAGGGTGGGTTTTCTTCGTTCAAGTGCCATGTAGACAAAAATTATTCAAAAACAAAATTCTGAAAGAACTGAACACGTGTACTTTGTGTTTGTAAAAATTTCTTAACCGATTTGACAGATTTATATACCGACGTGTTAAAGAAGAAATTTTCCAGTTATTTTGGTTATAAAACTTGGACTCGGGAAGATCTATGGTTCCCGAAAATGGGTATTTTTTAAAAAAAAATTAATATTTTGGTCATAACTTTTTCGTATCTGAACCGATTTTCCCGAGTTTTTCAGAAAATATTTTCTATTAAAAATTTCCGATCTTTTGATATATAAGGCGTAACCATAGGTCATATTACAGTCAAAAAATTCGGGTTTTTATACAATTTTTAATACTTTTTGTATGGGAGGTACCACGCCCACTTCTCCAATTTTGTGGGATGGTGTGTATTTATAACCTAAATGTTTGTACCTAATATGAAAACTTTGGCTCTTGCCGTTCTCCAGATATACAGAAAAAAGTAATAAAAATACAACAACCACAAGGGATTTTTTTGGAAAAATTAGAGGCAGTCGTGGTTTTTTGGTCATATCTCAGCCATTGTTGGACGGACGGACGGATATCGTTAAATCAACTTCTCTCCTCATAAGGACCCAGAATATATATACTTTATAATATTGTAGAAATTACAAACGGAATGACAAACTTATATATACCCTTTTCCACCTGTGGTGAAGTAATTATTTTCAGTCCCTGAGTTTTTTTTTTTTTATAAAAAACAAAAAAGTCCATATAAAACTGTTATTTTTCAACGTAAAAATAAAAGGTCAAATTTAACTCTTAAAAAGAGAATTTTATTAAGCCGTAATAAATTAAAACTCAGTTAAGAAATAAAAGATCGAATAAAACTCCTAAAACGAGAATTTGATTCAGCCGTCAAAAAATAAAACTCATTTCAGGAGTCTGATTTTAAACGACATTTAATAAAACTTATTTTTTATACATTGACACCCAAAGCTTGTCGCTGGTCAGATCACTACAATTTGTAAAGCGGTGTTATCTAATCAGCTTGCACTGCAATTAAACTATCTAATCATCATTTAAAAAAAAAGGAAACAAAATGAGTGTTATCTTAGACGTAAAAATAAAAATCCTTAAAAGAGTTTTATTTGTTGACGGCGAAGTGAGTTTTATTTAAGGCCGAATATTTTATGATTCACCCAGAGAAAAAACATGTTTAAATATGGTCACCTCTAACAAAACTATTTTTAAAGAAAATTTTAAACATATTATGATTCTTTTCATTTTTTATTCTTTTATGGCGTGCCCTGTAGTCTATTATTGCTATTATTTTTAATTTTGTTTACCTTTTTTCACAAATTTCACAAATTTTCACTTTTAAGTAAACAATAACATGGTTCATATTACAGTAGATTGGACCATGTTGTTAGTAGTCCATTTAAGCCACAATGGACCACGTAGTCCAATATTATCTGTAGGGGCCGTGTCGGAAGGAAAATAATCATTTTCGTAAGCACACATGTATTCTAGATATTTTTGACATATTGAAGTCGGTAGCCTGCTGTCTCGAATGTGTTTATAGCATCCCTGCAAATAATATTGGACCACCTGATCCATTTTGATAAAATGGACTACTCCATGGACTGGTCCGATGTAATGCAATCATGGACCATGTCATTGTTAAAAAGTGTTTGTAGTGAAACGACATGTCTTCGTTTTTTAACGACGTGCTTTCGTTTTTAACCGATTCAAAACTAATCCTCTTGAGTATACCATGGAGTAGTTTTAAACCTTGTAGTCCAAAGCTAGTTTATATGGTCCTGCCCTAGGACATCGTAATGTTAAATAGACCATGTTTTTTCTATAGTTTGGGTTACTTATGGACTAGTCCTAGTCCCTTGTGGGATACTCTTTACACGCGTGTTTGGGCTGGTCATATTATTTGCAGGGATAATATCTATTTTTGTCCACTACAAAACAGAAAAAGTGTTGCTAATATTAAAAAATATTTAAAGAATGAGTGCTTAAAACATTTTTTTTTTTTTTTGTTTAACAGAAAAGAATCGGCTTGAAACAAGAATATTAACTCGCCTCAACACCTAATAGATATTTATATAATTTTTTAGTATTCTTGAAAGAAGTTCCATAGGAAGATGTTGTTCGTAGAAGTTGCAAAATACTTTATTCATATCTCTTTAGGTATTAAATGAATCTAAACAAGTAAGAATGTATAGTCGGTCAAGCCTGACCATATGATACCCTACACCACAGTATTTAAAAACACATAATGCTAATGTGTCCATATGAATATGGATTTATCTTATCCAGCCAGCCAGCCGGACGGATATCGTTAGTTCGACTCAGAAAGTGATTGTGAAAATGATTCAAAGTGTGTTTCACATGGCGTTTAAAGCATACCGATTTACCAATTAAGAGCTAATTTCATATATTCATACTCCGTGGCTGACTTTTTCTTACAAAATTGGCTTTATCTTTAAATAATGTCGATATAAAAATAAATATTTAACCCTTAGACATTTGCTTAATAAAGTGTTTTCGGGTTTTCTTCTGACAAACCATCTGACATCAGAAAGCTATGCCGGCAAGAAACCGGCAGCGGCGTCCACTATTGACGGAATCATTAGCCGGCTGAAGTTAATTTTTTACAATACCGAGATATGTTTGATCATCTTACCATTGAATAGAATTTATGTGAATATATATATAAAAACCGTTTTATTATAAAATCCTAAATTGGTATCTTTGAATTGCAAGAAAAAAAATGTTAAGATGGCTGAACTATTTTACGGCGCAAATAAAACTTTTCATGGCGGCAGCAAGTTATTTTGAAACCGAGCACTACTTTGGTTTCTGCAATAACAATGCAAAAAAAACAGAGACAATGTCAGAAGCAAATTACATGTACGTTTGTGACCGAATATTATAAAGCTTATGTAAAACAGCGATTTTGACAGACATGCACAATTATATGTGACTTGAAAATTTGACATGTCAGATGACAAAAACATGTCGTCTATATGCTCCTTTAACAAAGTGACCTCAGTACTACAACAATGAAACAATAGAAAAAACAACAGGCATTTTGTTGCTAGAATTGAGACGGCAAATGTCAAAATGCCTTATTAAAAAAAGTAAATAAACAAAAAAAATGACGACAAACGTCACACACGAAGAAAATCACTGCAAACAGCTGTGCTTGTGAGGTCACTTTATTAGTACATTCTGGTTTTTAAGCGGTGATGCCGCAGCTCTGCAGCAAATGTTGGCAATTATTGTTTCAGTTAATTTTCTTATTGTAAAAGCAGTTTATATGTATTTTTTATTTAATCTGCGTTTAAAATTATACAGCCTTATTCAAAAAAAAATGTTAATTTTGGTTTAAAGAACATATTAGTTAATAAGCACTTTACGCTTAATAACCTTTTTGTAAAAATTTGTATACAAAAAACGTATATTAGTTAATAATGACTTTAAGAATTTTTTTAGTTTAAGACTGGTAACACCGTTTTATGCACTTGTCATTTCAATTCTAGTAATGCAAAACAAATGAATATTATTTTTATCCGTAACCGTATTTGTAAATTATTTTCCTATCTATAGACTAAAAGGAAATATTTTTCTTTAAAAAAAATTTGTTTGCTTTCATTTTATTCAGAAATATAAAAAAAGAAAATAAAAACATTAATAAATATCAATAATCATACATGACTATAGTTTCTTTCGAATAAAAATAAATTGATTAACCATTATTTTATTTGTTGTTTTGATTTATGTAATATTGAGCTAAATCACCACCAGTTTTTCTAATTCTTATGTGAGTTCCATCAATTGCCCCAATAACAGTGGCGAAGTTGCGAATTTCTTTAAATTGTTTTGAAACTTTCACTTCATCTTGCACGGTAGCAGGCATTTTGATTTTATCGTTTGCTAGTTTGGCGATAGCTCGAGCCACTTTTGCACAAATTCTGCTGACCGTTGCTTGAAATAGGCCATGAATGTCACCAGCATCGTCCTGCACCTAAAAATCGAATTTTTTTCTACTTAAAATTCGCTCTTATAAATTGCAAAACTTACTTCTCTTCTGGCCCAACTGCGCAAGGCTACCAATACCTGCAATTCTGCCGATGTTCCACATCCTCTTCTGTCCAATGAAATATCATTTTTTATTAAATTTTTAATGTTTTTTACGGTTTGCTTATTAAACCGATATTTCTTTTTGAATTCGATGTCAGGAAGGAAAAACGGATCAGGCCTATCTTTATAAATTCTTTGGCGTCTGCAGTTGGATATTTGCGTTAAAAATTCTGTTAAAATAGAAGACAAGTCAAAACCTACTTATTTTTTATAAATAATCATAATACTTACCAATTCGTTCTATAAAACTTAGTGTTTCCATTTTAAATACCAATATAATATTGTAAAATGTATATTTTTATTATTTTGTTTATTTTCTCAAAGTTTGTTGCCTTTGTTATATTATTAATTTAGGTTTAAAGTAGGGTTGAAGGTACTTTAAAATTCTTACTTTTAATATTGAGTTAAAAAAGGTATTTTAGACTAATAATTGCTTTTGAATAATACTTTAACGATTTTTACCTAATAAGTCTTGGTAAACATTTAGTAACTTTTTTTGAATAAGGCTGATAGTGTTTATTACTTCCAACAACAACAAATTAAAATATTTTAAATGGTTTTTAATAAATTTATTTGTTTTTACGTTATAAAATGTATTATAAATAAGTATTTATTTATTTATAATCTTAACTTAAGTTTGTATAAGAGTCTGCAATTATGCATGTTTTTCCATTTTATAAAATTAAAAAAAAAAAAAAAATGATAGTGGCACCATTGAAATATAAGGACATAGTAAACTGAAACAGCTGTTTATACTTTTTCAATTGTAGTTGCCGTCTAATTGTAAACACAAAAAGGTACAATGTGTACTATAAAATAGTTTATAGTTATTAAAGTAGCAAAAAAGTATTTTTGCGGTAAGTAATAAACAAATATCGAAGGTTTTCAACATCTTCATCAGCTATTTTAACATTACATAATTTAGTTTCATAAACTGACCATACATATCGCTCTTTGGCTGCAAGACCGGCATAACTCAAAAAAATCCATTTCGAGATAAACGCATTTAAAGTTTTTGATTTGCTCTAACTACTTAGAAAAAAAGTAGACACATTCTCTTCCAACTGGGAAAGTATAAAAGATATAAAGGTGAATTTAATACACAATATGAAGAAAAACAAAGCGAACAATTCTGCTCCTCTAACTCTAAAATTTAATTTTTTGAGTTATGCCGGTCTTGCAGCAAATGAGCGAAATGAACGCCTCAAATTTCATATATAAAAATAATATTATTTTTTCGTATTAATTTTAACGAATTTCAATACTCATGGCCCATCTAAAATAGTTAACAAAATCGCCAACTATTTTACAAATCGCCAAAAAACCGCCATGTCGCCAAATCAAAAATTAGATCGGCTAACAAGTTTTACAACCGCCACGTTTGGAGAGAAATCGCCAAAACGTCCTGATTTGCAAATTTTGTTGCAGGAATTCTTGAGTTTATTGGTGAGTAAGATGAGGGGGGAGGTTTACTCAGTTAAATGTAATCTGCAATCAGGGTTGCCGAACTTGGTCTTTTCCGACCAAATTTGGTCCGATATTTTGGTTTGTTCGGATGGTAGGCCAATCCTAATTTTTGTCGGTTTTAGGAAATGTACAACATATATTTATTTTAACAAATTTAGAACACTGGTCGCAAAGCAGACAAGTGCAAATCTATTTTCTTTTTTTCCAATTACGTTAGTAGCAAATTACTTTAACGGTGTTAGTTTTATAAATAATAGTCTTTTTACCTTATTCGAGCTTACCAAGTCAGATACCGTTTAGTTTTTCTTTTTAAAAGCTTTTCATAAACAAACAATATTCCTTTCAGAAATTTGATTGGATTGGCAACAAACGGCGCTAACGCCATGACTGGTAATGTTGGTAAGCTTAAACTTGCTTTAGGCTAGTTTACACTGTCTCACAAGTCTTACGTATTCCATAATACTTTGTGAGATAGAAATCTAATGAGTTTTGTTGTGACTGTCAAAAAATCTAATTTAACATGTTCACACCATCACACAAAGTAAGTCGTTTTTCAAAAAACGACGAAGTCGTATGGGATGTGAATCTTTTTTTCCTAATACTTGTCATGTTCATCACACATGCATTCACACTATCAGACTTTTACATACTACTTGAGTTTTTGACATGTACTAATACAAAGTAAACTAGTGTAAACTAGCCTTTAGCAATGCAAAAAGTACTAAGCTTCGTTCACAATAGGCAGCAAGATTTTCAATGGTATTCAAAATACAGCAACAACTCACAACAACTCACACCCTTTGCATTAAGAAACCGTTTGCAAATTTTTCCAACAACAATAATATGCATTTATTACTATTTTTTACAACATTTTGTTAAAATTTTCATTCAAAACTAAATAAAATTATTATAAATGTCATTTCCAATTTCATACAAATTGTTGCTGAAGCAAAAGATTTTTTTTTGAAAGTTGAGTCTACTTCTACTTCAGCAACAATTTGTATGAAATTGTATTTTTTATGACGATTTACTTGTTTTTAAATATTTCAAAAACTTGGTCGGTTTCAAAGGATTTTGGTACGTTTTGCACACAGTTTTGGTCGGATAATAAATTTTCAAATTCTGTTTTGTTTTGTAATTCTCACACTTTTTAACTTAATACTATGTTTCCACTATGAGCAAAACATCTTGTTTTGGGCAAAACTTGTCAAAGTGTTTCCATTATGTAAAACTGGTTTTGGTTTTCGAATTTTCGAAATCAATTTGACATTTATGTTGTAAACAAACATGGAAGCAAAAAAAATATTTATCTTTAACATGAAATTTCCTTTTTTGTTTTTTAATACACAGATGTACATATATGTACTTATATAAAAGCACATAGTTTACTACCTTTTTATTCTATTATTTTATTATTTTTACGCTGCAAACAAATAAATCAGCTGGAGAGTTGCATAAACCTATTTAATGAGTCTTAATAGTTTGGTAAATATGTCACTTTTTTCGAAATTGTCAATCACCAATAATGGATAACCCAGAGTTGTATTCATGATTTTCGAGATGTTTTGGAGCAAAACTAGTTTTTGTTTGAGTTTTTCGAACATGAAAAATGTATGGGAAAACAAGTAGCAAAACACTTGTTTTGCTGCAAAACTAGTTTTGTGGCAAAAAACATGTAAGTGGAAACGTACTATAAAGTTGGTTGTAGGCAGGCCTGCCATATTTGCCGATTTTTCGGCTCTAAATTATCGAAGTGCCGATTTTTGCTCAAAAAATGCCGATTTTTCAATAAACGACTAAGACATGGTAACTTTTTGTTTGTTTTGGTATAACATATTAATTTTGTGCAATACTTGTAAAATTTTTAAAATTTTATTTGAAAAATATTCATCTATGAAGAATGAAAGAACTAAATCCAAATAAAAGAAAAAAAGCCATCGGTTAAAATATCTTTATCTATTAGAAAAATATAAAGAATTTTATAATTGAGTTTGAAAATGAATAGAAGCTTACAAAAAGGAGTAGGTTAGGTTAGGTTCCATTGGCAGCCGTGATCAAGCACAGCTCACGTGGGTCCATTAATTAGTTCCCGTTGTGTTACCATGTCACACCGTCTCCCATGGGTCCTATGTTGTCTGGCTGCTAGTGTTCCCACGCAGCCATCCGGTCGATTCAGTAAAGGAGTGAATCCTGTTTACATCAACATCAGAGAGACAAGTTTTGTCCCCAAGGGCTCTTCGACCAAACATTTCGAGTCTTAGATCTCCGAAAGCCGGGCAATTACAGAGAAGATGTTCCGTTGACTCTTCCTCCTCCTCATCGCCGCAACTTCTGCAAAAGTCATTGTAAGGGAGCCCCAGCCTCTGGGCGTGCCTCCCAATGGGCCAGTGGCCAGTTATAACCGCAATCAGGTTTCTTAGATGATGTCTGGACAGCTGTAGTGCCCGACGTGTCCTTTTTTCATCTATGACGGGCCAGATTTTCCTGGTTTCCCCACAGGTAGTTTCATCGTGCCACCTCCGACTGGCGATAATATGAAACTTATGCGCTATAAGTTGCTTGCTCCTTGGGAGCGATGCACCTACATTACATGTTGAACCGTCTCGATTCAAGGTGGTGCCTGCATGCGCCAACGAATCCGCCATGCAGTTCCCCAGTATGTCCCCGTGTCCGGGGACCCAATTAAGGGTGACCAGTGAATGTCTCGCTATCTCATCCAGAGACATCCGGCATTCTCGGACAATTCTCGATGTGATGAACACATTCTCCAGGGATCTTATGGCCGCCTTGCTATCGGTAATAATGTGAATATCCCTTCCAGATATTTCACCGTACCGGATGCGTCTCGCGGCTGTGTGGATGGCCATTATCTCGGCCTGGATGACACTGCAGTGGTCCGGCAGCCTCATAGGAATGCTCCAGTTTAGCTGCTCGGAGTATATGCCAGAACCGACACCATACAGTGTTTTAGACCCGTCCGTGAAGATTTTAATCGCATTCGCGGGAATTTGTAGGTCATCATAGTGGACCACGTTATCCAAAATGCTTACCGTGAAGCCAGGATCAAAGATCGGCTCGGGTGTGACATAATCAACATCCATGTGCCAATTAATTTCATTCAGAATATTAGCATGTCCGATATTGAAATCCCTCCATGCTCCGGTGGCCCTTAGTCTTACCGCCGCGTTCGCAGCCAGCCTTTTGGCCAAAATGTCTGGTGGTAACCAGTTTAAAATCGTAAACAATGCCTTAGAGGGGGTTGTTCTAATGGCACCTGTTACCGCTATCGCCACCATTCTCATTGTACGTTCAAAACCAGTTTGATGACTCTTCACCTTGAGTGCCGGCCACCAAACAGCTGCCCCGTAGAATAGAATGGGTTTAATGACACATTCGTATAGCCAGTATACATTCCTCGGGTTAATTCCCCAGTTAAGACCAATGGCCCTCTTGCAGCAATACAATGCAGTTGCCGCCTTATTAGTCCTGGAAATGGTGTTCATCCTCCAGTTCAGTTTGCTGTCCAATATTAGCCCCAGATACTTGGCGCTGTCAGACATTTCCAGTGAGACCCCCTTTATCCTCGGGGTATCAAATTTGGGAATTTTGTATCTCCTTGTGAAAAGTACCAGTTCCGTTTTGGCAGGATTTACATCCAGTCCACATCCCTGGCACCATTTTGTTAGGACGTCCAATGCGGACTCCATTAGTTCAGACAATAGTCTGGGATCTTTACCCAGAGCCACAACTGCAACGTCATCCGCATATGCAACCGTTCTGCAGCACGTCCTTTCCATGGCCCTGAGTAGGGTATTCATATTCAGATTCCAAAGTAATGGTGAGAGTACACCACCTTGCGGGGTGCCCCTAGTCGCAACCTTGGAGATGTTCGAGGCGCCTAAGTTGGATTCGATACGCCTGAAGTGCAAGATGCTGCTGACAAATTGAATAATCGCCGGGTCGATTTCCAAATGTCTCATTGCGTTAATAACCGATTCAGGTCTAACGTTGTTGAAAGCGCCCTCAATATCCAGGAATGCAACTAAAGCAAATTCCTTGTAGTGCAGGGATCTCTCTATGTGGCCCACCAATGAGTGAAGCGCAGTTTCAGTGGACCTTCCCTTCGTGTAGGCGTGCTGAGCCAGTGACAAGGAATTGTGTCCCAATGATGATCTAATATGCATATCCAAAATCCTCTCTAGTGTTTTCAATAGAAAGGAGGATAGACTAATCGGTCTAAAGTCTTTAGCCATAGTGTGAGATGTCTTCCCACTCTTGGGGATGAAGACGATCTTATATGTTGTCCAAGTTGATGGGACATGTGAGAGGCTCAGGCAGGCTCTAAATATTGCCAGGAGCCATGGCATCAATATTCCCAGGTTCTTTTGCAGGTCCGCTGGGATAATGCCATCCGGGCCTGGAGATTTAAAGGGATGGAAGCTTTTGACCGCCCATTCCACACGATGGCAAGTTATCGGAATATTAGAAATATCCCGAGTGCCACTAAGTGTTCCTTCCCTAGGCACATCATCAGTGCAACCTGGGAAGTGTGTATTCATCAGGACCTCAAGGGTGTCCCGACTGTTTGTGGTCCAGGATCCGTCCATCTTCCGTATATACGATGGAATAGCTGGTTTAGAGGATAAAATCTTACGTAGCCGACTAGTCTCCGAGGAGTTTTCCACATCGCTGCAGAATTTCCTCCATGACTGTCTCTTGGCCTTCCTGATAAGATTTTTGAATCCATTTACTGAGGACTTGTAATTGTTCCAAACACCATTACGCTTTGCCTCATTAAAGAGTTTCCTGCTTTCTTTGCGTTTTTCAGCAATCTCCGCATTCCACCATATGGGCTTAGCTTTGCCCTTCCTGTCGATTCTTTTACAGGATTCGTTTGTTGCCTCAATTAAGACACCAGTCAGTGACTCCACTGCGGAGTCGAGCATGGACACACTGTCTATGAGAACCGGGCACATAGGCAGCTTGTCCCCGAGTACACTCGCATAGATAGACCAATTGGTCCTTCTTCTATTCGTGTAGGGTTTAGCTGAATCAGCTCTAAAAGAAAAATTGAAATCAATATACATGTGATCAGAGAAGGAACAGTCCTTTGACACGTTCCAATCGCTAATCAAATCTGAGAACTTATCACTAATAAGCGTAATATCAAGAACCTCCCTTCTGTTAGTCACAATAAAGGTGGGCTCACTACCCCTATTAACTACTGTTAGTTCATTTTCTACTATGAAGTCCAAAAGCGACTCACCTCGTGGATTGACATCCGAGCTTCCCCAGACGGTATGATGTGCATTAGCGTCAGCACATATTATTAAAGGGATGTTGCGCCTGTTGGCATGCGACATCGCCTTCCTGGTTGTGGAGTTTGGGGGATTAGCACCCTGGTCATGTGCCATGTAGCAGCTCATAAACCAAACTGTTCTGGTTTTGCCTTCTACTGCGACAGTGCAGGTGTCCTTATCGCTAAAATCAGAAAGAATGAAAGCTTTAAGGATGTTTTTGACCATTACACAGGCCCTGGTCTTACCTTGATCGGCTGCGTACAGAGTACTATAGCCGTCTAAACTGAGTCCGCAAACCCTGTCTTTATACAACAATGGTTCTTGGATGCATACAAGCTCCTCCGTGCCTGAAGCCAATCGGAGGAGAAGGGCAGCTGACGCCGCTTTAGAGTGATGAAGGTTGATTTGTGTAACCTTCATCATAGCTCATCGCTATGGACGACTGTGACGTTGGCATCCTCTGGGTCGTCGTCCGATTCCAGTAGGATGTCCTCATCGTCCGCCACTTCCATCTTGCCAAAGAAGTCACCCACAAGCCCACTGACCGATTGAGTGTCTTCATTGGCCGATGACATAGCGGAATCGTCTTCCATATGCTCCGTTGATGCTGTTGACGTGGTGGTAGTCACCGGAGCTTGAGGCTTCCCTTTGTCATCACCTTTGTAGACTCGGAGGAAGATAGTTCCAAATCCATAGAATATCTTCCCCTGTGTCTTCCGAAGTGACGGCAGAGAGTCACTGTTTATTATAACAGTGGCCTTCCTGGACTCTTCGACAGATTCAGTAACCCTCACTACTTTCCAGTCCTGTGTGGGTAGCTGGGGGTTACTGATCTGTATAATTTCCAGGATCTCCTTAGGGTCGGATGGCTCAGCGGGGATCTTGGCAATAGATCTGGGCCTTTGCGGTACATCGGCCAGAGGTATTGCCTCAATCCTAGCGCCCTGCCAAACTTCCCCCAGGGACTCCACGGCATCCTTGTACAGCAGCGCTGAACGCTCATCTGCACACGCTATCAGTTTAATGTGACCTTGATACCAGCCGGCATCTTCACATTGTGGTGGTGGTCCAGGGTTACCCCTTAAGACATTCAGGAACGCCCTACTAAGTGCGACGACAACCAGCTTCCAGTTCTTGGATGAAATGGTGCCGTCACTAGCGTTGCGGTCAATGATCGCCCAAATGAGGTGGTCTTTAGCCACATCTTTGTACGACCTGGTTTGTGGCCGTTGAGGCGTATATTTGGACCGTTTAGTCCCAGGAAGAGTGTCCTCCCCTGACCGTTGCCGTTTAGGCGCTGCTTCGGTTGGCTTCCGTTCAGGATTGCCTTCCTTGGCAGAGGGAGATTCACGTTTTAAACCCTCAATATGGGTTTTTGCCCACTGGAGAGAGGTTTTCTCCTGCTCAGTGAGTTCACCAACCGGTTTTCCACCAAGTCGGCTAATGATTTTGTAGGCGGAGCGCCTGGTTATAAAGGCCCGTTTGGATGCATTTATGTGCCTTTGGGGTTTATTAATAACTGCCGTTGAGGCTGAGGGAGGTGCATCAGAGGGCATCGAATCTTTCTTCGTGTGCTCTCTTTGCACAGGTTTCGGCACTTGGGAAACTGGATTTCTGGCAGACTGAGTCTGTACCTTCAAGCCAGCACCCGAGGAAGGGGTTTCGACGGGTTTTTCTCCCGTCCGGACCTGGGAAGCCTTAGAGGTACCTGGTTTCGAAGAACCCTGTACCAAGCTTGGTTTACGACCGCCTGAAGGCTTAGTCGTAACGAGTTTTTGCGCACTAGTAGCTAACCGTCTAGCAGAGCCTGGCGCAACCACCTTGCTAGACGAGGTCTCAGTAGCATTCGACTTACTACAGCCTGATACCGACGCTGTAGTAGTAGGGTCTCCGGGGATTATGAAGCCCTTTGCCGGATACTTAGGGCATGAATTTTCGGACATTTCGGGGGGGGGTGAGAATTGGGGTTGCATTTTATGCCTACCTGCCAGGCGAAAGAATACCTGCCGCTCCTCTGGAGACAGACGCAGACCATCAGCCGCTCAATATGAGAACAGACGCTGATGGATTTTATTGCGGACCGACGGCCTTCAGAAGGCCCAACATTTGACCGTAAAAGGCCAGCGGACGCATAGTCATTAGCCGCTCCAACTAGGAGAAACAGACGCTAATAGACAGGGGGGGGGGTAGTTCTTGGTTTGTACTCGGTTTAGACCCTTCTGGCATGGGAGGCCCTACCGGTCTTGACTAACGTCACTACCGCCAGCATGACTCTAAACGTCCTTGTACTTAAGCCCTCGCATCGCGGCAAGATGACTACCCATTCGCGAGGGTACAAAAAGGAGTAAGGCTAAGCTAAATTTAAACTCACTATCAATAAAAATAATTTGAATAAAACAATTATTTTTATAAGATTATACGGAATTGAGGAACGTAAGATAGTAAAGTAAATTTGCAAAAATTTAGATTTAAAACGTTAGAATTTTTGTGGTGCATTTCCAAAAAATTATTTTCCTTCCAATCTTTCGAAAATTATGTAAGAATTTGTAGCCAAGTCAACCTAAATAAAAATAAATTTCGATGGTAGAAAATACAATTTGTAAGGAAGTTTCATTTTGCAAGTTTAATTATTCGAATTGTTTTGAAACTGACATCAGGGGGCTAATACTTTTCGTTTCGAATACTTTTGCGTTTCGAAAGCAATTTTAGTTCTTACTCATTCAGTCGATACTAAACGAATAGTGTTGTGAAAAATCAAATAAATGCTTTACAACATTGAAAAAAAAATTCGATTCGTTCAGCATTGACTGAAAGAATTAGAAATAAAAAAGCTTTCCTATCGAAAAAGTATTCAATCACGACTGCTGGAATTAGCCATAATAAATGGAATAAAAATGTCAAACTCAAATATTTGTCTATAATAAAAAAAGTTTAAAAAAATTACCCTAAAGTACGAAATATATATATTTGTGTTTAATTAACTACAAATTATTTATAAAACGTTTATTTTTTATTGATTATTATGTTTCAAACATTAGTTAATGCTGCATTTTTCTGTTTTGTTATTAAACATATTTTTTATTGTATTTAAAAGAGGTATTTATAGTTTGCCGTTTTTTTGCCGATTTTTTTAAATTTAAGTGCCGATAATGCCGATTTTTTTTTTCAAAATCTTCTGGCACCCCTGGCTGTAGGTGTACTATGTACAGTGTTGCCAGTGAAATTTCGAGAAAGATACATTTTAGTATCCAAAAAGATACATTTTGAAAAAAATTTTAATATCCATTTTTAACGTTCAACATTTATTAACGTAACCTTTTTATTTCATATTTAATGAATATTGTTAATAAAATTATATCATATAAATTGACTCTTATTCGACCTTTACAAAATTTGATTAGTATTATTATTTAATTAAGCTTCAGGTCTCTTTTTTTTATAATAAATATTAATTTTATTTAATCCAATATTTCGGCACTCCGTTGTGTGACCTGATAAATCATATAAATTCATTTTTATATTTACTTAATTCATAAATATTAGGTATGTAATTTTTTTTATATCGTCACCTTAAAGACGAAATAACCTAAACGTTATAAAATTGGAACTATACGTTATTTGGGATTGTAAAGCAGTACTAATAATTATGAATAAATAACAATTTATTTATACATATGAGTATTAGATACATTAAATAATAGCAGTTATAGTTTCTTTTAATGGTTTAAGCAAAAAAAAAAGTACTTAAAGTTTGTTTAAATTACACTGTGCAACAAAATTAAACTTTCGGCCATGTTCTGACAATCGCACGATTTGAAATCGCAAAACGTCAGATTAATTTTATGATGTTCTAAAAGTCGTGCTTTTGCTTGCGATCTCTTATAGTTTCCAAAAGTGTCCTGGAGCATACTTTTGCGGTTGGAAGTCGCAAACTTCTCGCGATCGCGATTAACGGTACACCTTTTATGCAATTTCAAGTCAAAATCGCAAATGTTAAAGGTGTTATGATACTTGCTATTTTTTGTATTTTTTCAATATTGGAGAACAGTGCAAATATATTTGCATAAGAAAACTGACTAAGTGTAAAGAGTAAGATTATATCATAAAAAATCTTTAAATGTCAAACAAATATACGTGTGTTATCGATAAATAATCTAAGACTGTCAAAAAAAATATAAAAATTTTTAACTTAAAATTGACATTTCCAGATTAAATGTTAGCACTGTTGCCAATTTTTTTAGTTTTTGATCGAAAGAAGCGGGTTTTACCTTTTTTTTTCGCTATTTTTAGCTTTTTTTGACGGGTTTTGTGGAAACAAAACGTGGGCAATATTGTTTGTTTTGTTTACATTTTATTTTTGAATAACAAACAATTTTTTTAAATACAATAAAATTTAATTCTTATAATGAATAATATTACGAGTTACATCGGTGTATATTCTTTAATTGAAAATTTAAAGATGATAGAAGTTGTTTTAAAAAAAGAAAATAAGAAGAAAAAACTAAAAAAATTTTCGTCACGGTGGCTGCTTCTAAGAGAAAATGAAGGGTTTACCCACAAACTTTTAAAAGAAATCGAGTGTGAAGACTCAAAACTATACAAAAATATTTTACGGATGACTTTGCATCAGTTTCAATTCATATTGGAAAAAGTAAAACCGTATATAACTAAACAAGATACCCGGTTTAGGAATTGTATTGGACCTGCCGAAAGACTCCATGTTACATTGAAGTACCTTGCAACAGGTTTGTATATGTAAAATTTATTTCTTTGATAATTTCTGTTTTAATAAATTCTTAAAGGAGAAACGCAATCATCCTTGCAGCTTTAATTCCGAATTGAACAGTCAACCATAAGCAAAATTCTACGAGAAACAATTCCAGCTATTTTCAAAGCTTTGAATAAAGAATTTTTGGAATTTCCACAGTCTGAGGAACGATGGCGTTTGATCGCAAAAGATTTTTTAGAGATGTGGGGTTTTCCTAATTGCATAGGTGCAATCATAAGCATAAATTGTCTTTTAAACGAAGACCATCAACCAATCAATGTAAAAACAAGTTAGAGTACTATATTCGGCTATGCCAAATCTTTGATACCCTGCACCGATAGTTACATTGTTTCAGGAATTTTACAGTATAATTTCTAGTCATATAAAACGAGTTTGTGCAAAATCTTATATCATTGCGTGCATTTGATACTTTTACGTTAGTTTGTGTAACAAAATCATAAATTTTTAGGAAAAATTTACTAGAAACTGAGAAACTATAAATTTATTACTTTTTTCAGGAAAGCACTGCAACATTATCGGGTTTAAAAAGGCTGGATCCACGTACTACAATTATAAAGGCTTTAATTCCATAATACTTATGGCAATAGCAGATGCAAATTATCGCTTTTTGTATGCGGACGTTGGAATCAATGGCAGAGTTGGAGATGCTGGGGTTTGGGTTCGATCAGATCTCAAATACGCAATAGAAAATAAAGAAGTGAAAATTCCGCCCCCACAAAATTTGCCATTATCTGATGTAATGTCTCCATTCACATTTTTGTCAGATGATGCGTTTGCTCTCACGAATTATATGGTTAAACCATATTCACAGCGAAACTTGAGTGAACAACAAATTTATTTCAATAACATCTTATCGCGCAATAGACGTGTCGTCGAAAATGCTTTCGGTATCTTGGTGAATCGCTTTAGAGTTTTGTGTTTCGCAATTTACAGAGATCCTGCTGAGGCATCAAAAATTGTATTAACATGTATTTGCTTGCACAATTTTTTAAGGACATCAAACATTAATGAAAAAAATGGCTTCGACAATTTATCAAATAATGAAATCGATGGTATTATTCAAACAAATTTTAGAAATGCACCATCGGACAGACGAAAACCACAAAAAAGTGCAGAAAAAATCCGAGATGCTTTGGCCGATTATTTGTGGACATTTCGGGATTGAGTGTTCTTAATTTTAACATTTTTTTTAATTTCCAAATAGTATACGTTCATTTTAGTTTAAAAACTCTCAGGTATGTGATGGAAAACGATATTGAAAACAAAACGATTTGAAATCGATAATGTCGCTTTCAGTATCTTTAAAAGTAGATTTTTAATACAGTTTCTCCTTTTTACTGTCTACATTCTTTTAAAATCTATTATTTTGAACAAAAAGTTAAGAATATAATTCTGAAATGGGTTTTAAAATCGGTCCAAATTCATCACACCTGATATAAACAATAATTTCGAAAACGATAGTTTTTCATTACATACCAGGGGCCTAATTCTGGCAGTCGTGATCGAGTACTTTCTCGATTCGAAAGCAATTTTATTTCAGTGGAAACTGAAAGAAACGAAATGATTTTTTCAGTATTGTGAAGCTCAAATCATTGCTTTATAACACTGAAAAAATAATTCCGATTCGTTCAGTATTGACTGAAATAATAAGATATTAAATTGCTTTCGAATCGAGAAAGTACTCGATCACGACTGCCAGAATCAGGCCCCTGAATATTTTTTATTCATTACCAACGTTATTGTTATTCATCAAACATTGAAATTCGTTTTTTTAAATTGGTTTTATTATACCTGATTAAATAATTGAAAAAATATATTAGTTTTCTTCAGAAGTGACCTTTAAAATGTGTACTAAATGATTTTTGAAAAGTTTTGAAATTAAAATATTACTTTTTACAAACTTGTACCGTATTCGCACAAATTTTTTAAACTAGTTTAAATCAGTGTTCGAAAATAAACACTAAATATCGCTCCTTAGTGTTCGGTTCGGTAGATTTGTGGAAAACACAAACGCCAATAGTATTTGCGTAGGAAATCACTAAAAAAATAACGTTTTTCTATTAGTCATCTTTCGAACACAAAAATAATACTTTTTTTATCAAACTCGACAAAAGATAGGAACATTTAATTCCGTTCAGTTTTTTAAGAATTCACAAACACAAACTTCATTGGTAAAAAAAACCAAACATTTTTAATAAAACAAAATACACATACGAAAAAAAACAAAAATTTTATTTAAATTACATGTATGTATGTACATAGTAAATATGTTTCATTAATAAAAAAAGTAACTTATTAACTATAAAAAAATAACAATTCATTTTTAAATATACATAAACATTTACTTTGAATATTTTTGTAAGTATTTTTAAAGGTACACATTTTATTAAAAAAAACATCACATTTTATGTAAAATACAATGAATTTCATTAATAAAAAATAACTTATTAACTATAATAAGAAAAATAATTAATTTTTTAATAAACATAAGCATTTACTTTGACTATTTTTTAAAATATATTTTAAATAATAAAGTTAAAAGTAAAGTAAAATTATATATATATATAGGAAACATAAGCAAAACAAATTTACACTCATTCACAACTTAAAGAAAAAGCTCATTGCGTGTTAAATAAAAAGTTTTATAGAATCTTAAAGGCAATAATATTGAAAGTATTTTTTTTGATTAAAGATTCTTTTAAGACAACTGAAAAATAATTGAATTCAAATGCACAAGTAAAAAATTAAAAAAAAAAACTAAACAGAAACAGCGGAATTTAATAAAAAAATAAGCTTTACGTTATCATTTACACCGTTGTGCTAGAAATCGAAAACGTAAAACGCAAGAATATTAAGAGTCGTTTTTTAATACGATTTCTGTAATAAACGAATTATACGACAAATATTATACAAGTATTGCTCTATTAAACAAAACTGTATAGCAAAAATTATAAAAATTAGATTAAAAAGAACTTCCAAATTCTGGCGTTAGCTTTGTTAAAAAAAAAAAAAAAACATTTTAAAATGAGGAACACATTTTGTTTATATATATCATCTTCATTCTTCAGATTGGAGTTCAAATAGTATAGCTGTTATTTTTGATTTTGCTATTAACTGTTTGTGTTTGGGTAAGTTGTTTAGTTCGTTAACTACAAAAGGTCCGAATGGAGCATTTGGTTCGTCATGTTACAGTTTTTTTGTGGGAACATCAGCCAATTTTTTTGAACTTTCGCAAACAGCTTCTAAATTTTCATTTTCTACTTTTCTTTTCTTACGAGTAACATGTGACGCTTTTTGACCACCATT
This sequence comes from Pollenia griseotomentosa, assembly GCA_963931875.1. Taxonomy (NCBI): domain Eukaryota; kingdom Metazoa; phylum Arthropoda; class Insecta; order Diptera; family Polleniidae; genus Pollenia; species Pollenia griseotomentosa. The sequence continues at coordinate 148,542,031 of OZ007563.1, forward strand.
TGGAGTTAAGCTGATATTAGAAGACTGCGATTCAAATTCATCTTGAGTCACTGAGTCATTAAAATCGTCATCAGTTTCAACCCAATGTGCAATGTCAACACCAGGATGAGTTTCAACGTTGTACAGCTCCTATAAAGAAAAAGAAGTACATGAATGTTTTTCCCAGATATGTTTTTGCAATAGGTATTCATAGTTTTGAATTCAAAATAGCTAACGGCATTCAAAATATCTTTACCCAAAAATTAGCTACTACGAATTCAGTTTGGCCTGCTCCCATATTTTGATATATGGGGAGATGGTCATCGCTAGATGGGCCCAACATCAAACGAGGTTTACCAATAGTAATAATTTATAGGATTCTGCGTACATATTTCGTTGTGTTAAAAGCCAAATAAAAATAATGTTGCGAAGTTACAATATCGGGCATGTTCTTGAATTCGAAATGAAGATGATTTAAAGTCGAGCAAATTTTAAAAATGACACCGTACTGAAAGTTTAGCTTTACAAGAACAACTCTTAAAACCTTGAAAAACTATGGTCATTTATAAATAATTGAACTTAAAGTCTCTTTCGGTTTCAATTTAATTTTATTTCGATTTGTAGAACATGCCTGTATTTTTCAAATAATTAAATCAAGACTGCTTTTGTTAAAATTATTGACTGAGGATGTAGCCTCATTTGTGGTGGATAAAAAGTCCATTGGCTGGCTATATTTCCAGTTTGACAACATATCATCCACTGCATCAGCGCTGCATCCACTTTTTTTAGCTTTGATACCTTTTGTCTGCTCCGTATGGTAGTAAGCTTTTAAATTACTCCATTTTTTTGACACATCCGCTAAAATAAAACTAAATTATTAAATAAAATATTAAATAAAAACAATTATTTATACCTACCAGAACTAAATGGAACCATTGGAGCAAAGCTTGTGTTTATTTTTTTAGCCAACTCGTCCCAAAATTGCACTTTTTTAAATTTATTTTTGTACTGTGGCGATTTGAAATCCCATATGAAAGGCACCTGCTTCATTTCATTTATCAAAAACAAAATAGTTTCATCTTCCCAAGCTTTTACCATTTTTTTATTTTGTTTTAGTAAAAAAAAATTATTCATGAGAAATGACAATTAGAAAAAAGGGTTTGTTTACATATTGTATTTCTTGTTCTTTCTCGCATTTGTTGTTTCATTCAGTCAATCCTAAAAAATCCAATACAAAAAATAGCAAGTATCATAACACCTTAAGCGTTTTGCGATTGTCAGAACATGCCCGTTTTATCGTGATTTTTGATGATTTATTTATCTCTTTTTATGGTGCGTAATGCTTTAAACACATTCGAGACAGGAAGCTACCGACTTCAATATGTCAAAACTAGAATACATGTGTGCATATGGAAATGACTATTTTCACGACGACACGGATACATGGCTGCAGGTTGTTGTCTGTGCTTACACAAGAATATTAACTCGTCTCAACACCAAATTGTTATTTATATAATTTTTTTTAAATATCCTTGAAAGAAGTTCTATAGGAAGATGTTTTTCGCGCCAACGCTTGTAGTTCAGGAGTTATAGGTCGTAAAAGTTTCAAAATACTTTATCCATATCTCTTTAGGTATAAAATGAATCTATAAAATATGGGAATCATTGGAAAATTCTTTAAAGTGTGTTCCACATACCGTTTATGGCACACCGATTAACCAATTAAGAGCCAATCTTATATATTTATACTCCGTGGCTGACTTTTTTTTTTTACAAAATTGGCTTTATCTTTAAATAATGTCGATATAACAATAATTATTTAACCCTAAGATATTTTCTTAATAAAGTTTTTCTGAATTGCGGTTTTTCGGCGTTGCAGAATACTTATTATTTATGTACATATTGCAATAATTCAATCGGCCCAATCATGAATAAAAATTCCCCGGGAGTTTTTTCCCTTTTCCTACTTTTACAATTGAATTAACATAGAAAAAATGAGAGAAGGGAGAAAACTCCCGGGGAATTTTCATTCATAATTGGGATGAATATGTAAGAAGTACATAAATTATTACCAGATATATATTTTTAATCAAACTTTTAAATAAATTGACTAATTTTCCAAAATAAAATTTTTTAAACCTTAATAAATTTAAAATTTTATATGATGAAGTTACTAATAATATGGTATATAAAATATTAAGTGTTCTTCCCTAAAGATATTGTGTTTTAATAAATATATATATTGACAAAATTTTAAGTTTTGTAGAAAAATCTTTTAAGAAATATTTATTTTTGAAATTGGCCCTCAACGGGCTAATAAATCGGAATTTTTTAAAGATCAAGTGAAAGCCATTTCGAAGTAGTTTCTAATAATACCACTACTTCTTAGATCCAGTTTTTACCTAAAAAGTTATTGATAAAGGGTATGTTCGTAAATGCAGTTGTTGGGTATCACTTGCGCATTAAGAAGTAAAGTTTAATGTTCGTAAAAGCATCACTTGTAAGAAACTTGGCATCACTCTCATATGTCAAAGTTTTTATGCAGTAATGCCGCAGCTCTGCAGCAAACTTTGGCAATTATTGCTTCAGTTAATTTTCTGAAGCAATAACTTTTGACAAAAAAGAAATCGTTTAATCGTCATTTATAAGAAAACTGTTACTTTTTGGTTAAATATTTTCAATTAAATTTGTCATCTTTATTGTAAAAAGCATTTTTATTATTATTTAATTTTTGCTTATTAAACTTTTGAAATTTCAAAAATTCAAACTTTGCAAAGTATCAGCAACACAACTGCAACTGGTAATCACGCATTAGCAACAACATTTTGCATCACTGCAGCAGTAATACATAGTTTTTATGCATTTACGTAAGTACCCAAAGTGTTCTGAAACTTTTACGAACTATACCACGTGTGTTGAAGGAGCAAATTTTCTTATTTTAAAAGCATTTTATATGCATTTTTTGTTTAATCTGCCGTTAAAATTATATTGTTTATTAGTTACAAAAACAACAAAATTAAAATATTTTAATTTTTTTAAATAAATTCATTTGTTGATAATCTTAAATTAAGTTTGAATAAGAGTCTGCAATAATGCATGTTTTTCCATTTTATAAAAGAAAAAAAAATTATAGTGGCACCACTGAAATATAAAGACATAGTAAAAAAAAACAGCTGTTTGTATTTTTTCAATTGTAGCTGCCGTCTTCAACATAATTCAGTAGCTGACTACACGACTAAAATTTCAGCCAGCAGCATTTGTAGTATTGTGTTCGTGTAGCCTGCAGTGGTAAATGTGTTTAATGCATAACTGTTCTCTAGGTACAAAAACTTTATCATTTGTAATATTACATGCTAAAAATTTTGCACACATATGCGTTATGATATAGGGAATAAAAATCCATAAAAAACGCAATTTTGAAATTTTTGCAGATAGGTTATTAGGTCTTTAAGATGACGATATGAAACTATCAAAACAAATTCATTTTTATAAAAATTATATACGAGCATGGTGGAATAAGCAGGTGGCATCGTTACGGCAACAAATACAACATTACAACAAAAATGGAAATTACATAACCGTTTACGTCAAAAAATACATTAAACAAAAATCAAAGCGTGCCGCTGAACGTGATGAAATAAATACATTTTTAGCCAATTTTTATTTAATTATGGTCAATATCTTATCAAAATTATCAAAAACTTTAATAAAAACAAAAATCACAGCACAAAACGTGGACTTTTTGTAAACATAAACAAAACTTTGACATAAACCTAGACAAACAATGCAAGAGCAAAAAATTGTCATCTGGCGTAGTGCTGCCACCTGTTTATTTCACCATGTATACGAGTTAAGGCGTTTATACTAAGACGAGTATATCAAAAAGTTTATATAAAATTCCTGAAAATAAAAAAGATGTTAATATTTCCTCAGAACAACTTCGCATTACTAGAAATCCTCGATTTAGGTGGATCGTATGTTGAAACCTAATTAATGTTTTCTTTCACCATTATTAAATCTGTTATTGTATTAGTATTGAGTCGGTTACGATGATCAGTCTTAATAAGTTTTAGTACATTTTGCGTACAGATTCAAAAGATACGAAAAATGTCAGGATTATACATGGTACCTGAAGCCATCAAAAGATACGAAAAATTTATCTTTCGTATCCTAATGGCAACACTGACTATGTACAATATAAAAAGGAGAACAGGAAAGTAAAGATAAAAATACAAAAATTGCAAGACTCGAATATCATAATCTGCACACTTACGCAATTTCAAAGCAGAATTAAAAAAAATTCCATCAACAAAAATTGCAGGTTTGGACGAGTCCTAAGAACAAATTTAAATGCCTTATATTCAGCAGACCATCGTGTGTTTTTGCCATGGTACAAACAATTATGTGTGTGTATGAGCTTTTTGTAATTCATCTCTCGGCTTGTTAATTTTATTTTCTCTTAACTGACAAATATTTTGTTGGTAAAAACCGATGCTCATTGGCCATTCTCAGTCAAATTGTGTGTGACTTTTAACGAGTGCGGACATACAAAAGTTTAGATAGTCGCGTTTGAACGTCGACAAACAACGCTAAAGAAAATAAAAAATAATAATTTTATTTAACCAAAAAAGCTTACAAACTTGTTGCTAAAAAATTCATTTCACCGATATACTTATGTATGTGCATATGTATGTAAATTTTATTTAATAAATTAATGGTGCCAAAAAAAAACTCGTGTAAAAATTAAATAAATATTAAACAAAACCACAAAAGAGTTGTGATAAAAATTTTTATAAAAAATCCAGTGAAAAAATGTATAATTAATAATACAAAAGAGTTGTTATTCGTTGTCGTTTTCGTCGTCATTGTTGTTTTTGTCGCTACTTGTGTATTCCGAATGGCAGACGAAAAAAGAGTGAGAGAAGAAATTTTTACACTATTAAATTAACAAAAAAAGTAATAAGAGAATAAAACAGGTAAACATCAGTCAGAAAAATCTAAAACAAAAGAGTTATTTACAGTAATGTGTGCATTGTTTTTAAATTGTAAAAACTTTGGCGGGGGTGAAAGTTGATGAGGATTATATTCTGTGAAATACATAAAAAAAACGATGCTGCCATAACACTGGTAATGAAGCATTATAAATTATGATGCTCCATTACCAGTTATGATTCATAATATGTTTATCAATTCGGGTTGTACCAAATTTAAAATTAATCATTCTTATGTTTACAAGTCATAACTTATGTATATTTTGCTTCTTCTTTTAAAAATTTAATAGACATGAATTAATGATTGTACATACATATTTACATACGTATGAAAGTATTATGGACGACTTGTTGTGCTCGTCTGTCTGCTAACGTGCTGCAAATGATAACAAACGGAAGTGGAATCTGTTTAACATCCTTTTTAAAATGGGTGCAGAGAGAAATTGCAAAGTCCCAATTTACACTAGGGACATTTCTTGCTGGACATTTTTTGAATTCTCTTTTAATCTTACCAGAAGCGTTTACATATGAAGTCAGACAGAAAATAATATAAAGTAACAAGATGTAAACTACGAAAAGTACGAAAGAGAAATGAAAAAATGTCCAGTACAGATAGTCATGTACTACACACTCTACCTTTTCGACCCCTCGCCACCAAACTTTGTCTGTCCGGCAAGAAATGTCCCTAGTGTAAATTGGGACAAAGCAATGTAAAAACATTTGTGTGGGTGTGTGCAAATCTCTTTATTTATGTTTTCTCTGCTTTTTTGCGTTGTTGCTGCTGATATTGTTATTGTAGCCAGAGTTGCCAAGACCAAAAAATTATTACAACCTAAATTTTAGAATAATTTATCACCGGTGATTAACCAAATAGGTATAAATTGGCAACAATAACACTAATTTTAAGTTGCATTAAAATACAAATATACTAGCTATATAAACTTTTGAATTCTTTAAAATTCCTATGTGCATTTTCAAATATTAAAATATACTACTGTAAATAATCTAAATTTAGAACATTTTACCTTTATTCAGGTTATTAGAAACACTAAAATTATTTTTGTGTACTTTTTCAGCCATGTTCTGAAATCGATTCCGAGTGATATTAAAATCGAACAAATTTTAAAAAGATCTTGGGTTGAAAAAAATTTATAGAAATAAGTTCTTTTATACATATCATTAGGGCAACCAAAAAAAATCACTAAACAGTTTTAAGCTCTTAAAAAAAGCGTTTAAAAACATAAAAATAAGCTGTTAAAATTAAAAAAAAAGCAATTTAAACTTGTTTATTTTCAACTTAATTCGTTTAATACGTTGTTATAGTAAATTATAAGTTGATGCAATTAATTTTCGAAAAGAAAACTATGTCTGTTCGGAGTCAGCAAGTTCTTGTACATAGAAAAAGTTCTTCCTACGTCTACAGATGTTAAGGGAGCATATCTAAAATTGAGTATTTGCTCTGAAGTATATTTTATACGATTGGACTCATAATTCTGCTTGCCTCCTAAAATATCCCCAATATCTTTAAATACCGAAAATCCTTCATTTTTTAATGAAACTGATTTAAATTTTGTATTAGCTTTGTCTCCTATATCCCCTGGATATATATATATTTGTTCCTTTTACTCCTGCAAGGGCCGCTATATCCCCTGGAACACGGGACATTTTTCTTACGGTCCATAACTATGTTCACTTAGAAAACCAATGAAGGATTTTTTGTTTCCAATTTTGTTACAACTTCGTGTAAAACCCCAAAATTTGCAGAAATTAACAATATTTGATATACAGAGAAATTCTTAATAGCTAAAACTATATTAAAAAAGCCAAAAAATAAGACGTTACTATACCAAAAACAGAGAGACGGGGAACTACCAGACGTTACTTTATACAAAAACTATTTTTAAAAAGAAATAAGATGTTACAAAGTATGATGGTAAAAGACGTTACAGACTGAGGAATTTGATCGTAAGAATACAGCTAGGGAATTTTCGAGAGAAAAGAACTTAAACAAGCAAATAATAAAATAAGTTGATAAAAAGGCTTAATACAAAAAACATAAACACATAAAAATTATACGCAACACTATAAAAAGTACGTTACAGTACCGCTAAGACAGAGTTGCATAAAAATCAAGTAAGAAAGTATAGTCGGTCAAGCCCGACCGTAAGATACCCAACACCACAATACTTAAAAACAAGTTTTAAAAGTGTATGGCTATATGAATAGGGATCTATCTATGTTTTAAATTTCATTAAAATCGTTTAAATCTCCCCTCGTGGTCCTACTTTTTAAAAATTGCATACCTTACGTCTCCATATAAATATGGGTATATCTACATATGTCTTAAATTGCATTAAAATTGTTTTGATAGTGGGCACAAGACCCTCTTCCGGATAGCAGCTTGTATGGGGGCTATATTAAATTAGGGACCCATTCGCCCTTGTGCCAATTAGAACCCACCTACCATATTTCATTAAATTATCTTTAAAATTGCGACCTGTACTTTGCGCACGAGGTTACATGGGCAGCCAGCCAGCCGGACGGACATTGTTAGATCGACTCAGAAAGTGATTCTGAGTTGATCGGTATACTCTAAGGTGGGTCTAGGACCACTATTTTAAGGCGTTTCACACATCAGCACAAATGCATAATACCCTCTCCACTATTGTGGTGTGGGTATAAATAACGTTAGAATCATACATGTTAAATTCCAATTAGAATTAGCAATTGATGCAATTAGTTTATATTTTCTAATTGATTAAACAATTAGAATAAGTTCAACTAATTCCCATTAGCTAATTAAAATTTTTATTCTAATGGTAAAACTAATTGCAATTAGTTGCCATTAGCAAAAAAAATTGGTTAACCTTTACAATTAGAAATCTAATTGACTTCTGATAATGCAATTAGATATTCAATTAGCTCGAATTAGAATCAATTGAATTGAATAATTGAATATCTAATTGCATTATCAGAAGTCAATTAGATTTCTAATTGTAAAACTTTTGCAATCAAATTCCAGACCGTAAAATGACTGTTCCGCAGTGTTATCGCTCCTTTGGCAGCAATTTTATTACTTTTTTGCAACCTTGTCATGTAAACAATGTATTTAAGATATTTTTCTCAAATTTTCAGTAAAAGTTTCAAAGAAAAGTTTGAGCATAAAAGCTTTTTAAGATATCAAAATTTCAAAAGTTGAAAAAATGTTGTTATTCATACTAATTTTCATTCAAAAACATTTTTGTTTACGTTTTTAAAGTTTTGTATTATTTTCTTATATTAACAAGATTTTGTTGTCGTGCTTAATTCCCAGTTTTTAGTCCTAATAAAAACACTGGAATTTTTTGTTAATGGGATAAGCTATTCCTATCCGCATTTCACTGGTTGCTTAGGCCAGATCATCCGGAAACTTCATCCAAAGACTTTAGAAACACTAAAGATATTAACAAATAAAACTGTTAAGCGAATAAGAATTATAAGCACCATTTTACTTGTAACAATATCAAACAGAACAAAAACAACAACAGTTTATCTTAAATTAATTAATTGTAGGTTAAGAAAAACAAAATATCATCATGGTCAACAAAACCAATCTTATTGGTACCTTGTCTTACCTGAAGACAATTGAAGTAAATCAGAGTAGACTCCATTTATACATATATTTATAGTGTTAAGCAAAATAAGGCTTGCAAAAAAGGAAAAACTTGAGAAATGTTAACGCTGCTTTCAAAGCAACTTCAATTTTGTCAGTGATGCCACAATAATTACAGAATTTATTGCCACTTTTTTAGTGATGACACTAAAAAAATCGAAAAATGTAAAAGGGAACAAAATGAGATAGTAGGTCTGTCTGCGTACTTTTCCAGTAGCAAATACTCAGTAAATTTTTTTGGGAGAGTAAGACCAATTTTACTCTGTCGGCTGAAAATATCTCAAAAAGTACGCAGACAGAATCCAGTGAAATCTTGCAAGAAAACAGCTGGTCGGTGTGTAGGCAATTGAAATGACAAAGCAAAATTTAGCAAAATAGCGACTTTTGGGAATTTAAAAACCGGGAAACAAAAATACCCAAATAATGGGATTTACCGAATGAAATCAAAAAGTTAGCGTCGAATTTAGGAATTTAAAAGGGGAAGTATAAATATTTAATATTTTTAACAAAAATACAAAAAATAGTTTAAAAAAAATTAACTTTTTGGAACAAAATGAGCGATGCGTGCAAAAAATCGTTCGTTCCGTTCCCGAGATTTCTGGGTTCGATTTTTTGCAGAATATATACAGTTTGGCTGAGTTCCAAAACATCAATATACTTTGCAGCACAAGTCAAAAATGTATATTCAAGTTTAATAATGCACAGCTTTTGTATTATGTTCTCATTAAATACTTTTTTGGTGCACATTGGGACAAATAGAATTGTAATAACCTACACGGTTGCATTGTAGCATGCATTTAAAAAAGATAGTTGCTTTTCAACCGACGTTTTGGAACTTAGCCTTTATACCGTGCAAAAGCTTGTGTTCCAAGGGATAAATCAGTAAAGCCTTGTACTGACCATTTTGGATGCACCCAAATATCTCGGGAACTAACCGAACGATTTTTTGCACGTATTGCTTATTTTGTTCCTAAATGTGTATTTTTTTTTTATTCGTGCTAACTATTTTTTGTATCTGTATTAAAAATATTAGTTATTTTTACTTCCCCATTTTAAATTCCCAAATTCGACGCTAACTTTTTTTTACTTTTGGAAATCCCCCTAAATAATTTGGGTATTTTGTTTTCCCGGTTTTTATATTCCCAAATTCGACGCTATTTCGTCGACGCTATCTTGGCACACGTAATAAAAACAGCTGTTCAAACTAGTTGCAAAATCTTGCAAGAGGAAATTTCTCCAGTAACATTTTGTAAGTTCTCTAACTTCCAACTGTCAAAAAATTCTCTTTTTGGCTCTCTCGCTGCAAGAGATTTGGAGTACACAGACAACATTTTGTAATATTTTGCAACATTTTTCACAAAATGATGCAAAATATGTGTACGCAGACAGACCTAGTAACATTCTGTAAAGATGTTGAAAAATTTTTATTTTTAGCCCTATGTATTTTATGTTTCACTGACAAAATGGAAGTTGCTTTGAAAGCAGCGTTACCATTTCTTAAGTTTTTCCTTTTTTGCAAGCCTTATTTTGCTTAATTTTGCTAAAATTATTAAACAAAATGAATGAGAAATACATTTTGGTGTTATCTTTTAAAATGTTGGCACTTTTGTAGAAAAAAAGTATTTAAAAAAAAATAAAAGTTTTTTTTTCAGAAATGGTGACATTTTTTATTAATGGTAGATGTTTCAAGTGTGAACGCGTATTTCACATTTTCAACATTTTCCATGCATTCCTCCGAAATGTATGCAAGTGTACAAAGGGTATTATGGGAAAATTCCATCATCTTCGCAAATTGATGTTAAATGTTTAATGTTTACAAGTGTGAAAAGGCTATTACATATTTTGTTTATTTTACTTAACCCTGCGGCCACACGATCAAGTTGTTCTTGATAGTCTTTTACATATACTGCTTGTCAAAATTTACAAAAATTAAAAGCTGTGACGTAGGCTGCACTCAATTTATAAACAATTTACTTTCAAGGTGTCGTAAAAAAAAACAATTTATAAAGACTAACATGTAATCAGCTGTTAAATTGATAGTAAAATTGCCAAACAAATGGAGAGGTGAAATTGAAAGCAATCTCGTGGTCAATTTAAAAAGTGTGAGTGTGTTAGAAAAAAAGTGAGAGTGTATTGCAAATTGAAAGGAATTGAAAGGCAAAACTTGATCGTGTGGCCACCAAGTAAGAAAACTTCCCCAGTAAACATTGCATACATAAATAGAGAAGTAATAGAATCATGCAATTTAAAAGATATTTCATGCTTGGGAATGCTTTTGGCAATATACAGTGCCTTTTATATTTTAAAGCATTTAAAAATAAGAGGCAAGATGTTTAAAAAAGGCATTTTAATTACTTTCATAGATATATAAATGACTTATATGTTAAAGAAAAAGAAGACCTTTTTAACTTTTTTAATATGAATGTTATCAAAATGCCTTTCTAAAACATCTGCGCTCTTTATTTTAAGTGATTCATAACATAAGAGCCAATAAATTAAAAAAGGACTTCCTGTTTTTGATAATAAAAAAAAAAAATAAAAGTCATATATAAGAATTAATTTACCATTAAAAAAATATGTAATTTTTATTTTGCAAGCAAAAAAAAAAAAAAAAGATGGAACATATCAAACTTTAATTTTTATGGCACTGCTCGTAATTATTACGGTACTTATTTTAATAATTGCTTTTTTATTTTGACTTGAATTTGTGTTTGCTGGGTAAACTCTCTCTATTCACTAATACTAATATGAAGCAATTCAACCACAATTTACTTTTTGGACGTCACTGATCAATGAAACCAACAGCAACCACTTATCCGTATTTATATGATCACGTACAGAATCAGTTAAATTTAACAACAAGGAAGTAGAGCTATCTCTACGGCGAAAAGCATTTTGAGAAGCAACAATGTCCCGACTAACAAATGATAAAATTTGGTGTTTGAGAATATTTTCCATTACTTTAGATAATCTGGGAAGGATTGAAATAGGTCTTAAGTCTTCTTCACTATGAATTGCTTTCAATTTAGGAATTAGGAATGACGTTAAAATAGAGTTGAATTGAAAAGAATATATTGAGAAATATGTGGGAAAATGGTTTTAATGAAACCTAGGGGGATGCCATCAACATCAACTGATTCAGACTTAACCTTACACAGTGACAGCCAAGTGTCTTCCCTTGTAACTTTATTATTATCCATAATAAACTACACTGTTAAAGTTAGAGATTCATATGTACTCAAATATTAAATTTATAACTGTAAGAAAATGGCTGTAAATTTAAGAAAATTGAAATTCTGCTTTTTATAACTTGTAGGTATGTATATTTTTTATGTTTTTTAATTTATAATAATAAAAAACATTGGACTGTCAATCAAATACTACTTCCCCCATGAAGAATGTACGTTCCGAAATGTGAATTTATTTATGTTCGCCATAGTATTTTGCAGTGGTTTACAAATTATTTCAAAAAGGACAATTTTTCAACAGTTATCATAACAATTATAGATTTTAAATAAAAGTTGCTTACAAGAGAAAAAAAAATTATACCCGTTTTCTTAAAAATTTAGATATACACTATATCTGAATTAGAAAATATTTACAAAAAATGTAGGTTACATATCGCTAGCCATTTCCGATTCAAAAAAAAATCTTAACACATTTATTAGTGATAAAAAAACATAAAAATAACAAGAAAAAACCAAAATATCATGAAAAGTAAGGCAAAATAACAACAAAAGTAGAAGTTAAACTAAAGTAAAACTCAAAAATATTAAGTAAAACTAAAGGGTGGTTGTGAAGGGTGGTTATAAGCATTTGTTGATGCGAAAAAAGTTTTTGCCAAAAAAAAAAAAAAAAAAATACTGGATAGGGACACTCTAATGACCTAGCGGTATGAAATATACTTTACGACATGTTCTCATACTTACATACAAAATATCATTAAAATCAATTGCGCCGTTTCGGTGGAGTTTAAACACAAACATCGCGACTCGAGAATTTTATATATGTACCTATGTATGTACTTGCTAAGCCCGTCAAACGACGTCTTACCCTCAAATGTTTTTTTATACCCACCATAATAGTAGAGAGAGCATTGTTCTTTTTGTATACCGATAAACTCGGAATCATTTTCCGACCAATGTTTCTTCCTCTAGATCGGGTCGGCATTATTATTAACAAAATTGAATTTTTCGAAATTTAAAATTGAAATTTTTTTAATGGTAACTTAAATTCTTTAGAAAATTTTTAATATTTTGACAATTTATTTTTCCAAAGGCCATAAAACAAATTGTCTTGAACAAAAATACATACATACATACATTCTGAGTTTAAGTAAAATGTCTTAACAAATATGAATATCTAAATAGCATCACCATAGCGCTACATATTAGGTTCATTCATACAAACACAAGAAATACACACCTTCTAAAGTGACGGCAAAAAAAGACTCAAATTTTGAATGAAGAATTTTGTTGATAACTTGTCTCTAGCGCTTTATACCGGATCAAAATTTTGTTCGGAAACTTATTTTTGTTTACTAAATATTTTTTGTGAATTTCAGCTAAATCGTACCATAAACTAAAAAAATTGAAATATCACAACAACAGCGCCAAATATATGGATTAAACCTGGTTCCAGACTTTACTAATTTATTATCCAAGTTTGGTGTCAATCGGTCCAGCGGTTATTGAGTTTTAGGAACACGTACACGGCACAAACGTTTTTATACATATAGAATATTTAAGATGTAGTTAACTTGTCTCATTCGATATTTTAACAAAAAACAAGTAACGGCTTATCCATTTTTCTTGGTGGCAAATTGACGTCGCCAAAACGTGAAACTACGCGTTCTGAAAAATCGGTCGTTCGAATTATCCGCCACACTTTCGCTAACAGAAGCGAAATTTTTCGGCAGGGAATTCATTGCGTGATGCAGAAGCCTAAATACACCTGTAACGCTTCCAGTATCTTCAAATTTATTTATAATCTTCCAATTCCTTGCACTGGCGATCGATTATGACGCCCATAATCACCCCGTAATGCTCGAAACGTGGCCGCGTTGTAAATACCACTTTTGTAGTAAGCTTTAACTTTTCTGAGCGTTCTTCGGTTGTTAAACGATCTTTATTTATAGTAGCAGACAGTCTTGCCAGAGCTTCGGGCTTGAAACAACTAAATGGATAACCTTGTTCATATCATATACCAAAAGAATATGTAATGCTAGGAATACAACTGGGACGAACGTCGAATTTTTGGCCGCGAATATTCGTCGCCAAAAATAAAACATATTTGTGTATATGAAAATACACACAATCATGGCGTCGGCCGAAATTCGTCATACGCGGCGACTTTGCAATAGATTTATTTCTATTTCATACGCCGGCGAACTACGAACAAATCAGTACCAGGTGACCATGTTTGATTTTAGCTTTCAAGTATTTTAGTATATAAAGTTACTTTTTTACTTTAATAATTGTTTTTTACTATTTTATCGCATTTAAAATAAATATACAAAGAAGATAACTATAAGAATAGTTTTTAATTGTGTTTTTTAAGTAAATTTTTTTTTATATGGTCACACTATTTCTCTCTCTTTGCATAAACAGCAAAGAACTTTTTCAATTAGTAAAACTGTGAGTTATTCGTCGTTATTGTGTTTCATACGACGAATTTACTTAGCGAATTTTTACTAAAAAATTCGTCGTGTAGGGCGAAATTCGTCGTTCGTCCCAGTTGTGTTCCTAGCATTATATGGCCCGGCTTTATTTATCGATAATAAATAATGCTACTTTTTTATAATATTCTAAATGATGATGGATTTATTTTAAATCATCACGCTAGAATATGTCAGAAAATCTGTAATAAGAATATTTTAACAATTTAAACAGTGATACATTTTTATTACTGGTAATACTGGTACATAAACCACATAGAGCACCCGTATATTTAGTCATAAAAAAAAACTTGCGTATTGTAAACATGTTAAAGAGTATTTACTTATTAAGTCGTATTGGAGTAATATAGAGAATTTAGTACGTACAAATGAACAAGTTTCTACTTATGGAATCAAACATTGAAACACGTATAGAGGTACGAGTATGAAGGTAATGTAAGAGTTTCTGGAGTTACGAGGTGTGTTAAATAATTTTAGTCTTATTAAAATTACAAATGGAATACAAAAAACAACATATTAAATCTGTGGTATTTTGATAAAACATCTTAAGTCGAGATAAGTGAGCAAAAAAGTTAAAAAAATCGGTGAAAACCCCATTTTTATTAAGAAATAAAATAAACCAATATTAAAGAAAAATTTTGTTTATAATACACAATTTTAAAAACGTAAACAAAAATGTTTTTTGAATGAAAATTCGTATGATTAACAAAATTTTTCTCAACTTTTTAAATTTGACTTAAGACGTTTTGTCAAAATGACACAGAAATAAAAAACAAGTAAGACGGCTCTATTCGGCTTTGTCGAATCTAATATATTCCTCAACATGGTTGGAAAAGAACAGAAATTCATTTGAGATCAATTTTATCCACGTACAGTGTTGCCACTTTGTGGGTAATTACCCGAATTTGGCGTAAGTTATTCTGTCGTGGGTTGAGCGTGGGTAATTTCTTCTAGGTGTAATTCGAAATTCGGTCTTTAGTTACCCAAAAAAAAAGCACGACTTCAGTGATGATATTTGCACAGTCATCGCTTAAATTTGGATAAAGATGGTTATCATAATGATTTAGTACCTCAAGCTTATTGGAAAAAGCTATTCAAACTAAAAACTAACCTGGGGAAATGTATGTTTCTAATATTCCTCTATATAATAAATTGTATTATTATTTTGCAATATTTAGCAATATTTTTATGGGAATATTTAGCGCCCTTTACAGTTGTAAAACGGAGCGCCGTAAGAGACATTTGTATTAAAGCCTAACAGGAATTTTACCTACTTAATAAGTTATAAAGGGTGTTTTTTTAAGACCATGAAACTTAAAATTGTAAAAAAACACAAAAAAATTTTGGGTTGAATCGAAGATCAATACATGGCATTAATATTTGAAACTGATTTCAAGTATATTGGCACCGCGCTTGTCCTTGAAGAATCGCATTGTAGATGTCATATTTTGTTCGACTTTTTCGAGCATTGCTGATTGTATGTCACGAATAACATGAACAATAAGCATAAACCAGTGACTTCATGTAGCCTCACGGGAAATAATCGAGCACAACGTTGGATGGTAATTGACAAGTTATTTTCTCGAAATCGACATATCTGCTTCATATGTGGAAAGATAAGTTTCACCATTAAAATTATGAATTCGAACATAAATTGCGCGAATTGATCGCTGATTTTCAAAGTATCTTTGGATAATTTAGTAGCGTTTCAAAAGTGAAAGCAGTATGACAGTTCGGTTGACAGCTAACCTTTCGTAAGTTCTATCGGCCTTAGAAAACGCCCATTATAGGCAATGTTCATTGAAGCTTTCCTAGATATCGAGCCCTATTTGCGATTATATCGTAAGCGACAGATGGCAAATTTTACAAGAGAAGGGTTTTTATTATTTTTTTTTCTTATGCTATGAATACTTTATTTCAATTTAGATTTTTCTCCGCAACGGTACAAATTCAAAGTCTATAAATTTGTTCGTCATTGTAACGAGTAATTATAACCTATTTCCAAGAAAAAAGCAAGATTTCGGTAAATTGTCGCTGACGATATAATCGCAAATAGGGCTCGATATATGCAACCAAATGTTGAACTCATTATTTAAGGAGTTTTATTTTATGTTTTATTAATTTGTTTTAAGTCTTAATGTTAATTTTGTAAAATTATTTTAAATAACAACAAGATTCTATATAATAGGACTATTCTGCGTTTCGATTCGAATCGAAATTTTCTCCGTCTGGCAATTCTGGTATTCTGCGTTTCGATTTCGCTCAGTTTCTTTCGATTGTATGTATTCTGCATTACGATCGGAGCTCCGTTTCTCTCAGTTGTTTTTTTGTTAACGGAGGTTTTTTCTATTTTTGTTTTTATACCCTCCACCACAATTAGTTGTGAAGAGGGTATACTAAGTTTGTCATTCCGTGTGAAACTTTTTTATTATTCATCTCAGACCCCATAAAGTATATATATTCTGGCTGCTTGAGTAATTCTAAGTCGATTTAGCCATGTCCGTCTGTCTGTCCGTCTGTTGAAAACACGCTCACTTTCGAAAAACTCAAAAGAAATAAACAAACTAGGTGTCAAATTGCTTGTAGTTATCCTAAGCAGTTTGGGATTGAATTTCAGCAAAATCGGTTCAGTAGGACCAGAGCTATGAATCAAAATGTGGAACCACCACCTTCAAAAACTTTATAATTTTGTTACAAAAACTAGCATAAATGATGCAAAAATGCACGGAATGACATAAGATTTTGCACAAGTCCGTTTTATTCGACTAGAAATGACACTGTAAAATTTCGCGAAGGTCGGTCCATAATTTACCCTAAGCCCCATATTAACACTACTCCCGGAAAACAGTTTAGTACGCCTAAAACCGTAAAAAATAATGCAATCATAACAAATTTTGGCTCGTCACAATTTTATAGGACTATAAATGATACTGTGAAATTTCGTGAAGATCGGTACATAATTTACCCTAGGCCCCATATATGCCCTACTCCCGGAAAACAGTTTAGTCTCCTAAAACCATAATTAATAACAAATCGTCACAGTTTAAGATAATATTAATAAAAAGACATCATACAGATATTACTCCTTAAACATTCGAACTGTCGGTGGAGGGTATCAAAGATTCGGCACAGCCGAATATAGCACTCTAACTTGTTTTAAGTGAAAAAGTGAAAAAATATAAGTAAAAAATTAAAAAATTCAAAAACGATTTAAATACAAATTATTATTATAATTTTTTTGTTTTAAATTGTTATTTTTTGTACTGGAATATGAGTGTTTTGTTATGTATGTATGCAGGTCAAAAACAACAACACCGCAGCAATACGAAAAACTGGCAAATTTAATGACGGCTAAAGCTGCAATAGACTCCATTTGTCCTTAAATTTTAAATAAAAATGCAACTCAATAAATTATTTCTTTACAAACAGTTTTTATTAACATTTTGTCTTTACATATTTAACCACAATACTTTTATTTTTTACTTTTTTTTAAGTTAATTGCAGCTTCACTAGATTATACACACTTATATATTTATGCAAAACTTATTTTTACCTTTTTCTTTTTTTATTTTATTTCAATATTTTTCTTTTATTAAATTTATAAACAATTTACTTTATTATACACAGAACTTGTTTTATTAAATTTGACATTTGTTTATGAAAATGATAACAGACTTGCTTATTCTGCTGTTTCATTTCCACATTCCACATTGATACAATTAGGCTTGCCAGACGTACTGTTTTCAGAAGTACGCGTACTTTTTTTTAGTATTTGTACTGCTTACTGCATAACCATTAAAGAAGTACGCAATTGTACTTTTTTTGTGCATATTGCATTAAAAGTGCAAAAAACCAAATTTCGACAAATTTTCGAACTAAAAACACTGCAAACCTGAAAGAAATGTTTTAGTTTTGCGATTTGAAATGGTTTGAGAAATGCTGCGTCATGTACCAACTCAATGTCGCCTGCAGTTAAAAGATTTTAAAAAAACCATCGAGCCGTAAAAGCTTACTTGTTGTCCCAAAACTGTTTCGTATTTTTTATTTGTATTTTCACTTCCTCATTCAAACAACTGAAAAAAATTTTCTTTTTGGAGAAAAGAGCGAAGTGAATTAATAATAAAAACTTATTTTAAATAAATTAAAAAATGGCATTGTTAACGAAGAACAAAAAAGTGATAAATATTTGTAATATTTTAAATTTACATTAATTTAATTCTTAAATTAGAATAATTAAATTGTAAAAATAGAATAATTAAATTGTTTAACAAACACGTAACATTAAATTGAAAATTAATATTAATATTTTTATAAAAATAAACAAAGCGTTTTTGTTTTAAACATTTAATTTGAAACATCTGACAAATTTAAAGATGTCACTGCATAAGTATATTAAATACTTATGGCCTTATTCGTTAAAAATAAAACAGGTTTTTAAAAGGTTTATTTAACAAATTTTCATAGTAAATTCGTTTCATAAACCTCTTATAAACCTGTTTTATTTTTTATGAATAAGGGGTTTAATATTAAAAAAAAAAAGATTTCTTATTTTGTGCTCTTTGCTATGCATTGAATTTTATATTTTTTGTTTATAGTTACATTAACTGCCTGTTTTTCAAAATAAATTTAAAATTTTCGCTTGGGAATTTCTATTGAAACAGGAAGAACTCAAAATTGTTTTCGATGTACTGAATTTTAAGTTAATAAAAAAAAAAAAAATTGTACTTCTTTTTACATTAATGTACTGCCGTTTTTTTCCCGATGTACTGTTTTTATGGATTTCATATCTGGCAAGCCTAGATACAATTAATTTTGTAAACATTGTTATCTTCTTCTTATTTTTTCGATTCCGTTTTTCTGCAGAATACCAATTTTCGATCGTAACGGAACTGAATGGGGAGACGTAATCGAAATGCATAATAGGGGTGAATATCTCTTTTAAAAGTTAATTCTATACCTATCAGGTGTAATTTCATTTAAATCGGGTAATTTTGCTTGATCTCAAGTGTAATTTTGAATTTTGCTGGTGGCAACACTGTCCACGTAGCTTGTTAATACGGCAGGGCATTTCATTTGTATGGTGGCCAGGTGAAATAGTAACTGTTTTTACACTTTTTTGTTAGCAAAAACTACACAACTCGGTCTTTTTAAATATGTATTTGTTAAAAAAATTTTGTTCAAAGTACAGTTAGGGACAAAATTGTTCACAAAATTTATGGTATTGGCAAAATAGGCCATTCATTTTTGCTTTATTTATAATTATTTTTATTTAATATTTTTTAACTATATGAAATGCAGAACTTTTCAAGATCTTGAAACTTTTCCCAAAAATATCTGTTCATAATATATTACACGGTATTAGTAACTATTAAGTTCTGAATGTGAACAATTATGACCGAAGTTAGAGATGGTTGTTGTATTTCGGTCCTAGCGTTTGGTGTGCTGTCCTTTTGCCCTTCAAGCTGCCTTAATCCTTTTTGCCATACTTTTACAAAAGTTTTTAGCATATTCGGCATTATTTTTTTCCCAAAGCTCCCAAAGCATATATACAGTGTTGGGCGGGTTCCTCTGAGCAAAAAACAATTTTTTTGGTGTTTTGGAATGGACCAAAGGTACTCAAGTAGGTGCAACTCTGGCGACTGAGGAAGTACATTTATTTTCGAATTTTTATTTTCTTCAAACTAACTCTTAGCTATTTCTGAAGTATGCTTAGAATCGTTGTCCTGCATTATGATATCACCCTGTCGTGGTTCTTAA
Source organism: Pollenia griseotomentosa (assembly GCA_963931875.1). Taxonomy (NCBI): domain Eukaryota; kingdom Metazoa; phylum Arthropoda; class Insecta; order Diptera; family Polleniidae; genus Pollenia; species Pollenia griseotomentosa. Next base: position 148,562,087 of record OZ007563.1, read on the forward strand.
CCGAATGTACGGGTCTTTAAAATGTTAAAATTTGGAATTATTCCGCTCTTTTACGCTACATTTTTATCCAGCCATGTTTACTGCCGTCCGTCTGGCTCTAATCTCATAATTTTTGTTCGATCTTTGCATGTTGCATGCATTGAATTTTTAAAACTGAATTTTTTTTACTTTTTTGCAAACTTCAGCCGTTTTCAGCCTTTATTTTTGCTTAAAGGTGAATTGTCGCTCTTTATTCTAACTACTAGAACTTAAGCAACTTCGTACGATTTAAGTGTTTACATCTAAATGAACCTTATGATCATTATTTGCCGGACCTTAATAACTATATTGACAACACCAGTAACAATTAGTCGCTTTGATTCGCGACAATCTTTTGGCCAAAGTTTTTTTTGGGCGACCAGCTTTGTTGCTTTTGATATCCAAACTACACTCTTTTTTTTATTTTACATACAAATCTCACTGAAATGTGTTTTTTTTTGTGATCTTGCGATGTGAGACTAGGTACTTTTTGTACATTTTTCACAATGATTTGTTTAAAAAGTGTCGCTTTTGACTTGGCGTTATTAAAGAAACTAGGCAAAATTTAATTGCTTATCTTTTTTTCCAAATTATTTAAAAAAAATTCATTTTAATGAACTAATTTACCCACTTTAAAAGAAAATCTCACAGATAAAACTGGAAATATTTTTGGAATTTTTATGAAAGGTTTATACAGGTAACAAATTTTAGAAATTGTTTTTGTTTTAAATGTAATTTTCTATGCGAACGTTAACGTGTGACATCGTGGGATCGGCTGTAAATAAATTGTTGGACAAGCCGATAGCCTTAGTTGCTAGTGCTTTATAGCTTTTAGATTTATTGTAATTTTAATTATAATAAATATCTAAATACAAATTTTTGAAAATTAGAAAAATTAATTTATTATACGCAACTATGTGTGAGATTGTTTTATCCCTTTCATCTTTGGGGCCTTATTTTTTTCAAAAGTTCAGTACCTATAAAGAACAAAAAGCATTTTTTGTAATTGGTACATATGTTGTTTTGCAAAAATTTACCGTTAGAATTCAGAAATTGGATCAAAAAAGTCTGCATAAAAGGGTTAAAGATAAAAATCCTACTAACATAAATCATGGAGTTAATTTTTTAAAGGTCATTTGTGTTTTCACTCTTTTTCGATGGCATCGAAACATGAACGTATGTGTCAAATGCTTTGTTCGTGATGTTTGCTTTTAAAAAGCCACAAAATGTTAAATCTTTCCTTTGATCTTATCTTTTTTAATTGTATTTCTTTATATTATTGTTGCTAGTTATTGAATTAATAATTTTTAAGAATATGATTTGAATATATTGTTATGCTTGCGTTAACCCATTTTCTGCAACCGGTCGATTTTTCGACCAGTACCTTTTTATATCTTTATCTTTAAAGTTTACTATAATTTCTTTTATCTGTTTTAACAAATATAAAATCTGGAATGATTTCAAATATATTAGTAATAAATCGATTTTCTAAAGACTTTATAAAATATTTTGGTAGGAGGATTAATAAAAGCCAATTTTTACCACTTTTTTTCAAATAAAAAATACCTATATGTATTAAAAAATAGAAAATAAAATTTTTTGTTTTTCATTATTTTTAAAGCATAATTAGTATATTATAAGAATCGACAAAAATCAAGTTGTTGTTCACCAGTTTTTGGTTTTGTTTTGGTTTTCTGTAGTTTTAATTAAGGTTATTTGTGGCTGGTGTATATACATATATTCTTTTCAAAAGTAAAAACTTGTGTCTTGAACTCATTTAATGAAATCATTGTTTTATTCTAAAAATCCCGGGATTCCCGGGAATTCTTTCCCGCGTAGAAACTCTAGATATGTCTCATCAGAGAGACCTTTACGGTGCCACGGTAGTCAGTAGCCCCCAAAGTCACGACTCCGGTCTGACTATTGGCTTATACCAAAAATCACGGGAAGGGAGATCTTAAAAACTCGGCTTCAAGGACTGGTAAACGCACTATTTGTCACCTAGTGGTCGAACACGGCAGGTGCTTATGTAATTTTTTTTACTCATAATCCCTTATCCTCCATAATCAATTCAATTATTAGACACATATATTTACACGGAAAAATACATATATTTACAAAGACTACCATTAAAATTTATAATAAAGACATTTTTTTAAATAAATTTCCATAAATTGAGCCAAAAGCAATATTTTTCCATATAAAGACAACTACAAATCGGCAAACAAAATTTTTTGAAAAATATTCTTAATTGAAGTGTCAAGCACCTCCCTGCAAGGTATTTAAAAAAATCCTGCTTCTCATGATAGCGGCCAATAATGGGTTAAAAAAGTTTGCTATTTATTCCCTAATAGTACTGTCAGCGTTGCCAGAAGATTTGGAAGGAAAATCTTCATTTAGCGAAAATAATCTTATTTTGAAGAGAAAAATCTTCAAATTTTTTATAAAAAGGGCAAAAAGTAAAAATGATGAATTTTTTATAAGAACAAACTTTTTAATATAGAAACTTCTTAAATTTAAAAAAATAATTGCGGTATTTATACAAAATTAAATTGTAGGCTTAAATTGTGTTTTTAGTTATATTATCCATTAAAATTTTTCCAAAAATACATTTTAAAATTATTAATTTTCTAATAAATAAGAACGTAGAAAAGGTCTAACTAAATGAAGAAGTTTCATTGAAACTAATTAAATTCTTAAATCAGAGATACAAAAATTTTGGGCAAGAAGATTTTAGTTTGGGAGCTATGAAGCTATGAAATTTAAAGGCTTCAATTTAATATTATATTTTTTGATCAAAGGTGTTTTGAGGAAATTGAATTTAAAAAAAGCTCATTGAAAATATATGGATTTTAAGATTAAGATTTTAAAATTTTAGCACCCAAACTAAAATTTCTTGCCCAAAATTTTTAAATAACTAATATTAGAATTTAATTACTTTCAATGAAACTTCTTTATTTGGATGGACTTTTTACGTTCTTATTTATTAGAAATAAAATGGATTATAATGTATTTTAGAAAAATTTGTACGGAAAATATAACCGAAAACCTATTTAATTTTGTAAAAATATGGCAATTCGTCAGCTCATTATTATACATAATAGCCCGAAAAAAAAGACATGCAAAAAAGTAGTAAATGCATGGGTTCCAACAATAATGCACTGGTTCTTTTTTGGCGAAACATGCAAGATTTTTCTTTATGAACTAGGATTTTCATTGATATGAAATATTCATTTGAACGCAATGAAGTTTAATGATTCTAATACGTATTTTCATTAGTGCTCAATATTAATTTTAACATGCATTATCAGTTGTATTATAAATTAATTAAAAAGAAACATGAAAAAACTAAAAATAAGGTACCTATTTTGTAAATTTTTAATTTTTTATTAAAGTTTTAAACTTTCCATTTTCAAAAACCAAAATATTAATTCTAACCATACATGTTAAGTAATGATTAGCTAATGCTAATGATTGCTAATTAACATTCTTTTGTGAAATTCTCTAATTGATCAAACAATTAGAATTAGTTCAACTAATTCCCATTAGCTAATTAAAATTTTTATTCTAATGGTAAAACTAATTGCAATTAGTTGCCATTAGCAAAAAAAATTTGTTAACCTTTACAATTAGAAATCTAATTGACTTCTGATAATGCAATTAGATATTCAATTATTCAATTCAATTGATTCTAATTCGAGCTAATTGAATATCTAATTGCATTATCAGAAGTCAATTAGATTTCTAATTGTAAAGGTTAACCAATTTTTTTTGCTAATGGCAACTAATTGCAATTAGTTTTACCATTAGAATAAAAATTTTAATTAGCTAATGGGAATTAGTTGAACTTATTCTAATTGTTTAATCAATTAGAAAATATAAACTAATTGCATCAATTGCTAATTCTAATTGGAATTTAACATGTATGATTCTAACGTTATTTATACCCACACCACAATAGTGGAGAGGGTATTATGCATTTGTGCTGATGTGTGAAACGCCTTAAAATAGTGGTCCTAGACCCACCTTAGAGTATACCGATCTACTCAGAATCACTTTCTGAGTCGAACTAACGATGTCCGTCCGGCTGGCTGGCAGGCTGGCTGGCTGTCCATGTAACCTTGTGCGCAAAGTACAGGTCGCAACTTTGGAGATAACTTGATAAAATTTGGGTCATAGGTTCTATTGGCACAAGGACCAAGCCTATTGAAAATGGGCCAAATCGTAGATCCATATCTTTATGGACACATAAGCTATACAGTTTTAAAAAAATAGGACCACAAGGGGTGATAAGGGCAATTTTTGTCTCTCAAAACCGATTTTAATGAAATTTAAAACATAGATAGATCCATATCTATATGGACACATAAGCTATACAGTTTTAAAAAATATAGGACCACAAGGGGAGAAAGGGGCAATTTTTGCCTCTCAAACTGATTTTAATGAAATTTAAAACATAGGTAGATCCATATCTATATGGACACATAAGCTATACAGTTTTTCATAAATAGGACCACAAGGGGATGTAGGGGGCAATTTCTGCCTCTCACAAACTTTCAAACCGATTTTAATGAAGTTTTTAAACATATAGAAATCCATATTTATATGGACACATAAGCATGATGTGTTTTTAAGTACTGTGGTGCTAAGTATCATATGGTCGGGCTTGACCGACTATACTTTCTTACTTGTTTTTTATTAAAGAAATTTTAAAGAAAAATTAAAAGATATTGAAAATAATTTCTAAATGTGGCATTGATACAAAATTATGTAAATTTACAAACTAAGTTGTCAAACCTTTATTCGCCTTATTTTTTTTTAAAAACTATTAAGTATTAAAATTAAATGTATAAATTAAATTAATCTAACTCAACTATTAATTTTAAACGCAAAAATATTCAACCCTTTTAAATCCTAAAAGAATACATACCAAATTATAGTGAAATATTACCATCTTATCTAATCTAAAATAAGATAAAATCTTTATTTTGGCAACGCTGAGTACTGTATTATTTTTACTCAATGTACTGTTTTTCCGAATTTTAAATCTGGCTTCCCTACACCTTATTTTTAAAAAATATATGAGCTAAATTTGGTCTATTTAGCTGTGGTCGCTATCGTGCCAAAATCCTTATTCCGGAATCATATTTGTATGGGCGCTAGGTGAAGTAGTAGGTCGATTTCGTTGATTTTAATAACCAAATTTTCAAACCAAAATTTCATACACCGAGAATATTAAAGCTAAATTTTCTCAAGCGTGCCAAAATCCTTAACTCGGTAGCACATTTGTATGGCGTCCAAGTGAAATAGTATACCGATTTGAGCCAAATTTGTCTCTAAGCTCACATGGGATGGGCGCTGCTGTGCTTAAGCCATTATTTCGTGCTTAAACCGCACAGCACAAAAATATTAATACTGACTCGATAAATATTGAACATTTAGTACAGGTACGCGCTATCAATCCATTATAATGGATCGCAATACAAATATATATTGAACGTGCAGCAGTGCCCTAAGACCTTGAGTTCTCTTATAGTACATAGTACCTATGTACTACATACATACATTTGTAAATACTTACGTATACCATTAGTTAGGTGATCATACTTTAAAAAGCATCATACAAAACAGGAGTTTCATATTCCCAACAAATGCGAAGACAAACTTTGATATGAAATGAATTCATCATTTGGCATCAAACACAATTCTCAAACGTTTTTCAAATTTTTGATTTTAACATTTAAATTCAAATTAGTAATGATTTGAAAATAAACATTTGACATCAAATGTTTTATCCACTTGATGTCAAATTGGTAGGTATTAAATGTTAAATTCAAATCAAAACTAAACTTGGCAATACTAAAGCGAAAAATAAATGAAAACATTAAAAATGGGGATTAAAATTAAATTTTTTTAATTCGTGGTTAAATGTGTACAAGTGAACGATTTATTTCTTGTGAAAAATAAAAATTTTTTGTGAAAAATTACAATTATAAGGAAACCGAATTAAAAAAAATTTAAAGGTGGTGAAAACCGCCCGTAGAGAGTTTTGCATAGTATCGATATCGAAAGAAACCTGTCGATAGTCCGGCAAAAATAAAACTGTCGATACTATGGTTGGTTTTGCAGCTATAATGCCGGCACTGTGTAGAATACGAAACGTTTGGTCATCGTAATACCCTTTGTACACTTGCATACATTTCGGAGGAACGCATGGAAGATGTTGAAAATGTGAATTACGCGTACACACTTGAAACATCTAACGCTGGGTCTCCACTTTGCAATATTTATTGCTAAGTACAAGCAAAAACGTCGGCAGAACAATGCCAGAACAATGGAGCAATAATTGCTGAGTTTATTGCTGGAGAACACTTGAAATTGCTTTGCCATAAATTTGCAATTTTTACCGCGAGTAGTCGTATAAAGTTTTGTGGCTGTACATATTTATAACAAATGTTTTATGTTGTGTTTTGAAGTGGTTATGAAATTTTCTTTTTTAAATTAATAAAATAATTAATTGTAATTGTCGTAGCTGTGTTTTGTATTACTTTTTTTTTATTTGCGTTAAAAAAAAGTTGAATTGTTCTATTGAAAAAATAAAAATATACAAAAAAATAAATTCGTCGTTTGCTTTTGTTGATCTTGACGTTTATTAAAAAATATAATATATAATAATATATTTATTGATTGCTTTTTTAATAAATAAACACACAAACAAAAAACAACCGTACAGAGAAATGAAATGTCAGATAAATTACAACTGATTTGACAGCATATTGCTAAGCAATAATTGCTCAAGCAATAAGAAGAGCAATCATTGCGCAATGGATTGCCACTCATGGAAATATGCGGTCTATACGTCGCAAATTTTATGGAGCAATGAAATTTGACGTTTGCCGCAATAAATATTGCTACGTGAAGACCCGGGGTAACATTTACTAGCAATAAAAAATGTCACCATTTCTGAAAAAAAAACTAATTTTTTTTAAATACTTTTTTTCTACAAAAGTGCCAACATTTTAAAAGATAACACCAAAATGTATTTCTTATTCGTTTTGCTTAATAGGTTTAGCAAAATTAAGGAAAATAAGGCTTGCAAAAAAGGAAAAACTTGAGAAATGGTAACGCTGTTTTCAAAGCAACTTCCATTTTGTCAGTGATGCCACAATAATAATAGAATTTATTGCCACTTTGCTAGTGATTACACTAAAAGAATCCAAAAATGTAAAAGGGAGCAAAATGAGATAGTAACATTCTGTAAAGATATTGAAAAATTTTGATTTTTAGCCCTATGTATTTCTTATGGAAAAATTCCAACATCTTCGCAAATTGATGTTAAATGTTGACAAGTGTGAAAAGGCTATAACCATTAAGACCTTATGACACTACATTTTTATTCATTAATTGATATAGAATTGATAGAAAGAAACAGTAAATGTTAGAAAGAGCAAACTATAATACATAAATGTAAACAAAGTTTTTTTCTGTTGTTATGGTTTTGTTTCAGGGATGGCGATGACAATTTTTATAATTGTACCAACAATCTTTAAAAATTGTACTTTTTTACCCTAATTGTACTAAAAGATTTTTTTAGTTGAAATTAATTTTTTTTTTAATTCATAAAAAACACCACAAAAAGGTATTATAAATCTTAGTTTAAAAAGTATCAACAAAAAAATACAATTCAAACAACTTAGCCATCCCTGTTTTGTTTATTTTATTAAATGTTGCCAACTTTTTGTTTATGAGAAACCTAAAAACAAAAAACGGTAAGTCGCTGAATTTACCCATAAACCGCTGATTCAGCAACACTTTTAATATTTCAAGCTTGAAATGTCAATTTTAAGTTAAACAATATTACATTCTTTTGGAAATAACTTCATTTTTTATCGATAACTTTAGTAAAATTTTTGACAGTTTGCCATTTATCTTAATAAAGCTTAACTCTTTGCACTTGGTAAATTTTTGTATTACATTATATTTGTAGGTACTGTTCACCAAAACTTAAAAAATGCATTAAAAATGTAGTGTCATAAGGGCATTAGCGAATTAACAATGTGGGCAAATTGTCTTTAAAATAACTTTTTTTAAACGCCCGTCGTATTTTACCTACTTTCATACACAACTTTTTACGCAAATAAATGCTTACGTTCATGAGTGTAGTAACCACTATTGACAAAAGTTGTGTTTTACCTATTATTAACTCATTTATCGGCTCTAAAACGCAGACAAACACTTGCTCATAAAAAGAAGAGCGAACAAAACAAAATCAAGCAGTCAATCAAACAACTTTATGTCTAACTAACTACATACTGTTAACAGCACTAACATTATTTAAATTTTTAAGCAGAATTTTTAAACTGACAAATATTCTGGGAATTTTGTCAATAACTGATGTCGATTGTTTCTTATTTTTTATACCCTCCACCACTATAGTAAATAAGGGTATACTTAGTTTGCAATTCGGTGTGAAACTTTTTTAATATTCATCTATACCCCAGAAAGTATGGGCATGTTCGGAAATGCATCACTGCGCTGCATCAGAAAAGCCAACTTTTTTTAATGCCGATAAAAAAAATAATTAAAGTTTTTTTATTGTGTGACTATTACTTTTGTGGAGTATTTGACAATTTTTTGGTCCACATCTACTTCACTGTTATATTGAGCCCTAACCGCGAAAATAACGTAAAGGCGAAAAATCTAATTTTACAGGAGAGTTTTTTTATTGCATTTCATATAATTTTTGTATGAAATTTGTCGCTTATGATAAAATTGTCCTTGCTATAAAATCGTAACGGTATCTTATGTGAACATGATGTTTTAGGAGATGAGGCAAGTGTTGCCAATAAAGTTATTTATTAAAAAAAAACGAAAATTAAAAATTATGTTGCTTACGTTATTTTCCCGGTTGGGGCTTGACATGTATATATAAACATATGAAAACACTGATGCAGCGCAGTGACACATTAACGAACATACCTTATATGTGTACATTCTGGGCTCTTTAGTAATTCTTAGTCAATTCAGCCATGCCCGTCTGTCAGTCCGTCTGTTGAAATCACGCTCACTTCCGAACGACTCAAAAGAAAAGAACAATATTGGTGTCATATTGTTCCTATGTTGAAATCCAGCAAAATCAGTTCAGTAGGAAAACAGTTAGAAACTCAAATGAGGAACAACCATGCACCTTATATTTTGCACCAATTCGTTCTATATGACTAGAAATCATACTACTAAATTTTGTCAAGATCAGCCCATAATTTACTATAGGCTCCTTATAAAGCCCACTCTTAAAAGCCACTTTAGTACGCCTAAAACCGAAATGAACGATACTATTTTAGTAAAATTTGGTATAACATATTAGAAATCACACTGTCACATTTCGTGAAGATCGGTCGGTTTTAAATTACAGGCTCCATAAAATTCCCACTCTCAAAAAACACCTCAGTGGGTCTATAACTGTAACGAATAAAGCTATTGTACAGGGTGGGCCATAAGTCACTGAACATCTGTTAATAATTAGATCAGTTTTTCACAAAATCTTAAGCGGTTGACAAAGTCTTGCGGCAAATTTCATGTACCATTTGCGTATTTTAAGGAAGCAGTAATTGATTTTTTTTTTTCATTATTCTTCGCAGTGGAGTTCTGGACATTTAAAGCTGAGTGGCACGTTGGGAATCAATGTTTCAGGGTTCTTATTTACGCTCTTCCGAACTCGTTCGATATTATATTAGCTTCGTGCTTCAATCTGTCTGCTTCTCAGAGATAAGTGATTAACATATCCTAATGACTGAAAACGACTAGATTGCGTAGGTACTAGATTTCCTGATGGTGCATTTCTGGTGTAAAACAAATTTCGAAACTTTCTTTCGGTTTGCTGTTGAATTTTGACTAGCGAAATAAAACTCAACTCATAAGCGTTGTTTCTAATACTAAAAAATATCAAAGAAAAAATAAAAAAAAATTATATCAAAACTACAATGTTCACAGTAACACCCTGTAGTTTCACAGTATCACAAGACTAGAAATCACTCTTCCGAGTTTTATGATGATAGGTTCATAATTTCCCATAGTCCAATATAAAACCTGCTCCTGAAAATCACTTTAACACGCCGATAACCAATTAATTTTTTATACCGGGAAAACAAAATCGTAAATCTTTGTCATGATCGGCTATTTAGTATATAAAGCCAACCACTGAAATTTTCTTACTGTGGGTGGAGGGTATCAAAGATTCGGCATATTCGAACTAGAATTTTTACTTGTTTATAATAAAATTTGTTAATATTTTAAAACGACACCAATTACAATTACAAAAAAAAAAAAAACAAAAGCAAAGATTAAAAAATTAAAGAGAAATAACAGTTGTTTTTTGTTTTTAAGAGAAACGTCAAAACTGATATAGTCAGTCAGTGTTGGTTGTGTGTTGTTTGAATGAAGAAAATTTAAATATATTAAAATACAGCAATATTATCGGCGTCACTGTATACGTAGACTTACTTATTAGGGAGGTCGCTTCTTAGTGTGTTTGGATAAGGCATCGAAATAAAAAGACTTTGTCAAATTATTTAGCTTAGCTTTAGCCAAGGCGAATTCACAAGAAGTTGGGGTCAAGTCAACATATGGTGATTTTTTTGGTGGTCGACTTGTCAAAGTTTGTTTGCAAACTAGTTTTTTTAAAGTAAACAAACCTTTTTAACTAGCAATATTTTTGACAATCCGACCACAGAAGCAGTGTTGTTTAAGAATTGACCTCACTTTCTTGTTGATTCGGATTGGGCTTAGCGTTCGGTAAACTCGATTAAAGAGAGATCGGAGAAAAATATTGTTTTGATTATTTTGCGCTACTTTTTAGAAGGGGTTTTAAATTAAAGTGTAAAGCTCATAATATGCATAAGCTTGCTTAAACTACTGTCAAATAAAAAATAACGAAAAGCCCATAAAATGCATTTAGAAAAACAAAAAAATAAAAGAAACACAAAAGATTTCGTACGGAATGTGCGATCAGTTTCGCATTTTGCTTAAGCAAATTAAGGTTTATTGCACTTAACGAAAAGTTTCCCTAAGTTCAATTTTATTTGACAAATATGATTAATATGTATTCTCACAGTTGCCACAATTAGTTATGGTGGAGGGTTGGCTCCTTGAGTAATTCTAAGTCGATTTAGCCATGTCCGTCTGTTAAAAACACGCTCGCTTTCGAAAAATTCAAAAGAAATAAACAATCTTGGTGTCAAATTGCTTGTAGTTATCCTAAGCAGTTTGGGATTGAAATCCAGCAAAATCGGTTCAGTAGGATCAGAGCTATGAATCAAAATGTGGAACCACCACCTTAAAAAATTTATAATTTTGTTACAAAAATTAACATTAATGGTAGAACAATGCACGGAATGATATGAGATTTTGCAAAAGTTCGTTTTATTCGACTGGAAATCACACTGTAAAATTTCGTGGAGATCGGTCCATAATTTACCCAAGGCCTCATATTAACCCTAATCTCGGAAAACAGTTGAGTACGCCTAAAACCATAACTAATAATGCTATCAAAACAAAATTTGGCACGTCACAGTTTTTTAGGACTAGAAATGATATGTGCAATTTCGTGATTTCGTATAAACCCTACTCCCGGAAAACAGTTTAGTACGCCTAAAACCGTAATAAATAATGCTATCATTACAAAATTTGGTAGGTCACAGTTTTATAGGGCTAGAAATGACACTGTGAAATTTCGTGAAGATCGGTCAGAAATATTGTATCAATTTAAGACCAAACTCAACATTAAAGTTAAATTAATGATTTATCATTCTCTTGTACACTCTAATTTAACATATTTGCCACTAATATGGATGTGGTTCGTCTACCTCTCTAAAAAGTTTGCAATCAGCACAAAACAAAGCTCTTAAAATAGTCTTTAACTTACCATTGCGTTATTCTACTATGAGCTTATATAAATACAAGGCCAATCCGAGGTCTATACAAACAACAAATGCTATTGTACATATTTAAAGCTTTAAGAGGATTAAATTAGAATAACTTGCAGATTGCAAGATGTCGCATTGATTTAACTAAACAACGTATTACGTTTTCTGGACCAATTGAATACAATAACTTACCGATAAGATTAAAAAATATATCAGTCTTATCATCCTCTAAAAGAGAACTTAAATTTTACTTGTTGGGTAACCTAGAAACACTTCTAATCTAATCTAAAAATTTTATAATTATAAATATTTATAGTTTATTGCAATATACTTATATGTAAATATAAATATTGTAAATAATAATAAACGTATTCAACACAATAATATTGCCTCTACAAGGCCTATATGGCGCTGAGGCTTTAAATACGAAATGGATATAATATTTAACTGTCAATAAAAATTTACCCTAGGCCTCATATAAAGCCCACTCTGGTTAATGAATTAAATACGCCTTAAACCGTAGCAGATATAGATGTTGCGGTAAAATTTAGTCCAACGCAGCTTCATATGGCCTGAAAAAATGTCATGCAATTTTGTGGCTTACGGTCAATAATTTACCGTAGATCCCATATTTAGCAGCCATCTGGAATTCACAGTAATCGCTAAAACTAATTTCACCGCTGTATTGAAATTTATGTATTTTATGCTGGGTACAGACAGTGCAATCTACACGCAATCTATTTCAATGCAACCTCAAAATATCAAAGCGTTTTGATGTTGATGCAATCTGGAATGAATGAAAATGAATTTAATTTGCTAGATTGCGTAAATACATTGCATAGTGTGTACCCAGCATTAATACCAGATATCACTCTGTAGCATTTTGGTATTATTGGTTCATAACCATGGCTCCAATGTAAATTCCCCTCCGGAAAATCATTTAAGTTCGGCTTAAACTGTTACGAATCATGATATTTTACTCAAGCTTGTTAAAATTGCTAAAAAAAAAGCATAAACCTTTCTGATTGTCGGTCAATAATTTAATATATGCAGGTCTAAACCGCAACCAATTTTAATGCTGATGTCTGTTTTTATAAAAATAAACTAATTAAAAATTGATATCATATAGATACCATTCCTGAAATATTGTAACTGTCGGTGGAGAGTAACAAAGATTCGGTACAGCCGAATATAGCACTCTAACTTGTTTTATTTTATATGTATGTATATGGTTTTTGTAATTAAAAAAACATACAGCCACAATTAAGATTAAAAAAATCACAGATTTTTTCTTATCAATGGTCATAAAGTAAATAAATCAGGGTTGGCAAAATTGGTACAATTGTGATTTTTTTGGGACTACTTAAACTCGAAAAGTACAATGGTACACCAATGGCTTATTTTGTACAATTCAAAAAAAGAATTATCCCTATTTTAGTACTTTTTAATGGAAACTCATCATTTCAGTTGTAGGTATAGTTAGTAGATGTTTGAGAAGAAGTCTGTATGTATGTACCACAGAATACCACAGAACTGAAAAAAGTGACGTGTGAAAAAGGCCCAAATCAGTTGCGAGGGCAGCTTTCGAAGAAAAAGACAGAAAGCTTTTTTTGGTAGTGAAGTGGCAATGTGTAAAAACAGGCAGCAACAATCAACACAAATGGCATGATCAAAACAAAAATAACAAAACACTGACCACGTTAAAAAAATGCATTAGTTCAACAAACGTTGTGTTTTGTGCAAAAAAAATTTATTTATTAATATTTTTTGTTTTATAATGTTATTTATTTACTTAAATATTATTTACTTGTGTTGTGGTAAACTTAAAAGTTAACTTTTACAAAAGCTTTGCAAATAAATCTCAACTAAATAAATTTGTGTTCATTGTATTGCGGCATAAAAGATGATGCAAAGAGAAATGAAAAAGGGCAAAAAAAAAAACGCTAAATCTTCCGTCTCGTGACAGTTCTGTGGTATTCTGTGGTATGTACCGCACTTGTTCAACAATAGTGTATTAACCCAAAATTTTTATTATTTCACTTTTTGGAAAAAATCGACACGTAATACTCATATCTACCCGTAAAAATATTGTGTTGTTTTGTCTACTTTTTGTTAATGAAACGGTTGGTGTAAAAATTTCTTTTCATAAAGGTGCCTTTATTAAATTAAAACTTGTTTTGCTTCTACTAAAATTTTTCAAGTTTGAGTCAATACAGTATTATTGAACAAGTGCGATTTGTAAAAAAAATCAGGCAGAAGATATTCGTATTTATATTTTTTAAAATGTATATATAACGTTTTTGTTTCGCCAAATCGGACGTAATTTTTTGCAAAAGGATGTGATAGATACATTTAATATAGCTGAGTTGAATCTAAAATTTGAAGAAAATTATATAACTTTGAATTATGTTTTCTAGGGTGGGTCGAAAAAAAAGTTGTGCTAGTCACCCCGTAGAATAAAAGATATGTCAATGGAGTTTCTAAAAAATATTAAAATCCAAAAGGGCTGTATTTGGTACGCCCCCAAATACAGCCCTTTTGGCTTTTTATATGTAGTACTGCCATTTAAAGTCCGATTTCTTCATATCGTTGTTCATGGATTGACAGTGACTTTATTTTTGCCTTAGGTGAGTTTTTAATCCGACCTCAAATTCTTGGCGCTACTTATGTCATCTCGGATCCTTCCCCCAAATATAAAATTTTTTTCACGTGTCAAAAAAGTTCTTCTAAGACTTTGTATGTAAAGCTTTTAATATGCTCACTTTTATGGCACGCCTCCAAATTAAGCCCCTTTTTCTTTTTCACATACATATAACTTAAACCATGTAAAAGCCAAAACAAACCAACAAAATTTCCATAAGTCACGCTCTAGAATAAAAGGTATAATTTGAAAAACTAAAAAAAAAAATTGTTTTTGCCTCGCTCTAAAATACAGCGCTTTTTGTTTTATATATGTATATAGCACCACCATTTAAAGGTTTATTTCATTGTAATCGGAGCACAACTTTTGATTTTATTCACAATTTACTAAGAAAACTGAATATCGATTTCCATACAAAAATAACATTTTAATACATATGTGTGTGTCATGAACGTTTTTTCTATTTCGTATGGAAATCGATATTTAGTTTTCTCAGTAAATTGTGAATTAAATCAAAAGTTGTGCAACGATTAAACTTCATTTCATTCGCAATTATCTTAAGATACATGATTTAGACCGAAACTGTGATTTTTGTCGCATTTTTATTTTTTTATGAATTTTAAGAGAACAAAAAATTAGTTTTTTTTTCAAAATTTTCCTTTTTTTAAAAAATTTTACGATATCTCTGAAACTACAGGGCAAATTTGAAAACAATGTAAGCACGCCTTAAAGATATTACTGTTGCCGAGTTTCGGATTTGTTTGTTATTTGAATATGGTCAACCGTTTCAAGTTGTTCCAATGTATGTAGTGAAAGTGGCTTAATTTTGGACATAACGGTATATCTCAAAAAGTAAAGCTGATAGAGAAAAATGGAGATTAGATTTGAAATCAAATCAATCAAATTCCAGACCGCAGAAAAAAAATTCAAATTTGTTGCCTTGTGTTACCAATTTTGTAACTCTGATCTCGAAATCTAATTCAAAACTAATTTATATACCAATTGAATTGTTTTTGTTTTCTTATAATCAATGAGTACGAATAAGAGTTATTTTACTAAAAAAGCAGGGACCGTAACAGTTATAAGTGATATCAAAAAAGTTATTTTATAACAGCTATTTCATGAATGAAAACCAGAAAGATCCATCTAAAACACATGAAACAAAGAAAACAAGATAGCGCATTGCGCAGGTCCGTTATCTTTTTACTCTCATTTTGACGTCATTATAGTAAAGAGATTTAAATATAAACAAACATTCAGCATACTACAAACACATTTTTGTGTGATCATGTTTGTGCTCATTTACTACTATGACTTACATGCGCAGAAAAATTATGTTTTTATAAATTTAAATGCACTATCTTGTTTTCTTTGTTTCATGTCTAAAACATTTGTTTTTCAAAGTAAAAATAAAAGGTTGAATGAAAAATAGAGTTTAATTTTGCCGTCATAAAATAAAACTCAGTTGAGAAATAAAAGCTGGAGTAAAACTCTTAAAAAAGAGAGTTATTTAGCTGTCAAAAAATAAAACTCATTTGAGGAGTGTGATTTTTTCCCGTCATTAAATAAAATTCATTTTATACAAACTGATACCCAAAGCTTCTCGCTGGTCAAATCATTAAAATTTGTAAAACAGTGTAATCTCATCAGCTTGGACTGTAATTGAATTGATCGACATTAAAAAAGAAGTAAATATACAAAATAAGTTTTATTTTAGACGAAAAAATAAAAGTTCTTAAAAAAAGATTTATTTTGTTGGCGGACAAATTAAAACTTCTCAAAATTCGAACTCTTATTTTTTCGTTGAAAATTAAGTCTTAACTGTGGAGTTAAGATCGTTTTTCCAAGATCACCATAGATTCTGAAAAAGCAATTCAATTCGAATTAATTGGTAAGTCTTCGGTGACTCAAATAGGGAGAGTCGTTGAGTTAAAATTATCTGGATAACTGTTATTTACGGTCCCTAAAAAAAGTCGTTTAGTACAATTAAGGTCAAAAAAATACAACTTTTAAAGGTTGGTGGTACAATTTTAAAATTCTGAATGCCATCCCTGAAATGAATTAAACAGAAACAAATCGTATATGCACGCACACTCACACATTTAAAACGAATAACGAAAATTGATATTAAAAATCAATTTAAACACATGTTTGAATTATTTCCGTTTTATTTTAAATACAAATAAATATGAACTACATATTAACACTACTACCAGCGTTGCCATTTTGGTGTCTTTCGGGTTTTTTTTTGGCGCTTTTTTGCTTATGCAATACCCGAAATTTTGTTAAACACCCGTTTTTAAAAAGCGGGTATTTATAGTGCTTTTAACAATTTCTCACAGTGCTTTTTAGTGCCTTTTAAGTAATCTACGTATATTTTTGAACCATTTTGCTACTATTCTGTAAACACAGCGAATACTTTTTTAACCAACTGCGTATTATTTGCATTTATGTTTTGAGTAGTGTTCGCAAACTCTTCTAGGCTTTTCTCAAGCATCATCAGTGATGCCAACTTAGTGCTTTTGGCAATTTTATGGTGCTTTTTGATGCCTCAAAACTAAGAAAAATCACTAACTTGGTGCCTTTTCAATTTTTTGTTAGTGCCTTTAATGCCTTTTAAAATTTTTATTTTTTTTTACCATTTTTTAAAACTTCGGTTATATAGAGGATGATTTAGATGAGATAAGCTATTTGGACAATTTTGAGAAAGCCTGTAAAGATTTTAAGATTTCAAATGATAAAAGAAAGTTGCATTCGTTTTACCAAAAACTTTATTTACGAGGTTTGAGCTAGGCTTCCTAGCAATTTGGAAATTTTACAAAACGTTGCACTTTTAAGCGTTGACAACATATTTAGTAATCGTAATAAAAACGATGTATTTGTTTTCGGTAAACATTTTTTTAAAGATGTAGACACTGTTTCAAAAATAGAAAATGGCTTGAAAAATATTAAGAATTGTTAATGGAAAAATAAACAACGATTTTGAGTCATGTAGAAAAAACGTATTAAAAAGTTTAAAACATGCAGTCGGAAACCGTATTTTTTCGAGCTACGAAAATCGGGCTCGCACTATATTACTTTAAAACTGTTTTATGGCCAATTCAAACTCCAAATAATTTGGATAATATTATTTTTATTGAAGATAATATTAATACATTTAAAAATTTGTATATACAAATGTAAATATATTTATTATTTAATTTTAAATGAAAATGGTCCACCATCTACGCCGTCGCTTTTTTTAAAATTTTGGAGGTATTTAATATTCGGCACAGCCGAAGGCAATTCGTTTTGTGTTTAATTAAATTGTAAAAACGGATTAGTGCTTTTTTTGTTCAAATAAGTGCTATTTAGTGCTTTTTTTAAATTTTAAAGTGCTTTTTGCTCTCAAAAAGTTGCCATCACTGACTACTACAGTATAACCCGCTTAATTCCCAACGCTTTAATGCCTTTTACGCTTTGTTTTTTTACCATCAGTTTTAAATCCTCGTTTTTGCCCTCCATTTTTCAAACCAAGTTTAATTGCCATACGTATAAATACCCATTTAGGGCAATTGCCCTTAAAATTAAACTCCCAAAATAAAATGTCGCCTAAATTGTATTCGCTTAATTGCCTCAGTACCAGGGATTATAAATGAGAAAACCAATATCGTACTAACGAACTTTTAAAATCGTACTTTTTCGACCCCAATAGTACTAAATCATTTTTTATCTTTTTTTATAAAAGAAAAAGTCTTGTTTCGATAAGACTTGAAATGAATGGAAAATATTCCTTTGGTTATTCTTCAACCTCTGGAAACATTAACTGATCTAATTCATTTTTCATTGTGGTCACTTTGGACCAAAAAACATAAATAAATTTTTTCTTTTTTTTAAGTTTTGTAAAGCATCTTTATCCGACAACGCTCGAAACTCCTTATTATTAGTATCATAATTTGCACTCAGCCATTTTTAATTAGAAATACTTTTAATAAAAGCTGTACTATACTAGTTATACACTTCACCGAAGGTAAAAGGGTATATATACCTTTGGCATTCGGTTTGTAATTTCTACAATATTAATCCTACACCCTATAAAGTATATATATTCTGGGTCCTTATGAAAAGCGTAGTTCAAATCCGGTTATCCGTCTGTCCGTCCGTGCGGCCGGCTGTCTGTTGAAATGGGTTTTCCGAAGCTCCCAGAAATGATGGGGGCTAAGTTGGTATATGTATCTGTCAGGTATTCTTATTATAATTTTGCTATTGAAAATCAGCGAGATCGGTCCAACAATGGCTGAGATATGAGCAAAAAAACACGACTACCTCTAATTTTTCCAAAAAAAATCCCTTGTGGTTGTTGTATTTTTATTACTTTTTTTTGTATATCTGGAGAACGGCAAGAGCAAAAGTTTTCATATTAGGCAAACATTAAGGTTATAAATACACACCATCCCACAAAATGTGGGCGGGATTGGAGAAGTGGGCGTGGTACCTCCAATACAAAAAATAATAAAAATTGTATAAAAACCTGAATTTTTTGACTGTAATATGACCTATGGTTACGCCTTATATATCAAAAGATCGGAAATTTCTAATAAAAAATATTTTCTGAAAAACTCGGGAAAATCGGTTCAGATAAAAAAAAATTATGACCAAAATATAAATTTTTTTTTGAAAAATACCCATTTTCGGGAACCATAGATCTTCCCGAGTCCACTGGCAAATTTCTTCTTTAACACGTCGGTATATAAATCTGTCAAATCGGTTAAGAAATAGCAGAGTTATGACCAAAATAATGAAATCCCAAAAATAACTCTTTTTTTTATAATTAATTTTGTTTTTCATAACCTTCACCGAAGGTCCTACACCCTATAAAGTATATATATTCTGGGTCCTTATGAAAAGTGAAGTTGAAAGCCGGTTGTCGTCTCTTCTTCCGCCCCCCCCCCCCCCTTCCTAGCATAATTCCCGATATGATTTTCGTTACACCCATCTTTATTTTTTCATATATTTAACGAAATAATTTTAACAAATAGAAACTAGGAATTTTTGTGTTTTTTTGCTACTTAAAAACTCACCAAAAGGGATAAATCTACGGTATGACAACAGTGCCTTTACAAAAAGAAAACAAACTGTGTTGAGTTGTAAACAATAAACGGTCCATATTTCATTTTAATGATATTTTAACAGCGTTCCTTCATGGTTCAATTGTCTAGGGGGTGTTCCTGGTTCGAATCTTGGTTTTTTAAAAATAAATTTTTTTTAAATATTTTTATGTTCTAAAAACGATCTTTAAATTTAATTTATAATGAAGTTTTTAGTATTGTAAATATGTATGTATGTATATGTAAAAATTATTTAGTTGCTCTGTATTCTGAATATAGCACTCTTACTTGTTTTTACTGAAATCACATTTTTTTGAGTAAATTTTGTTAGCCAGTTTTAGATTTCGTCGTCGAAGTTAACTTTATTTCTTAAAGCCTCGAAAAATGTTATATAGCAAGTATTATACCTACTTTCAATGTTATATATTAATATATAAATATCTACGATTTATTAATATCATTGAGTGGCAGATAATTTTCTTTTTTTTGTCTAAAAACTCCTTTTTCAAAGAATTGCGCCCCATTTGACGAAACAAATATTTTAAGCGATCTAAAATATGTGCATACGAGTATCTTTAACAGTAGACCTGGACTTAATCGATAATATACTACACAGTTCCGTTATATCGTTAAACAGATTTTATAATATTTCCTAATCTTATTTGAGTTTATTATTTGTTAATCGTTTGTAATTGTAAAAAATTCATTCATGTTTTTTTGATTTTTTATCCAAATAGAATCCGTAAGTTTAACTTTATATATCTATACATATATATAAAAATGAAAAATGTTTGTGTGTTTGTTGGCTTATAGACTCCTAAACTACTGAACCAATTTTCCTTAAATTTTTACAGTAACATCACGTGAGCCCTTAAAATAAAATAGGCTACTTAATTTTTCGATAGGTGCAGGGGAAATTGGTACCTCCCATAGGATGCCAGTATTAAATATCGAATATCTTAAGAGCCGCTGCACGCATTTTGTTCAACTTTTGGAAGTAGGATCTTCTTCGCCCTATGGGGGAAGTGGTACCCCCCATAGGGCGCCAATGTTTAATATCGCATATCTTAAAAACGGTTATAGTGAGGTATACTACACTTTTGAAAATAAAAAAGCGGGTAGACGCAAGGGGAGAAATACCTCCCATAGGATGCATACATTTAATATCGCTCAACAAAAGAACTATTAATGGGAGAGTCTTCAAACGTGGTTAAAGCTACTATTATGGTAAACTATAAATTTCAATATAAAAATGTGCGGAGTAGACAGAGGAGAAACAGTACCCCTCATAGATAGAAATATTAATGAGCCGCTGCACGCATTTTGTTGAACTTTTGGTATTAGGATCTTCTGAGCCCCAAAATTGAAATAAAGTGGTACCCCCCATAGGACGCCAATGTTTAATATCGCATATCTAAAGAACTGTTATAGTGAGAATGTTCAAACTTTGCAGAACCCACTCTTATGGTATACTACACTTTTGAAAATAAAAATAAAGTGGATAGGCGCGTAGTGAAGCGAACCGGGTTAAGCTAGCTGTTTTTATTTTTCACTTATTAGAAAAATTCATATTTTTTTAAAAAAGTTTTTTTAAATGCAAATTTCTCAAAATGTCTTCGATATAACAACGATATCAAAAATAGTATCTATATTATTAAATTATGAACGCTTAAGATTTTATATGATGTTCAAAGCTCCCAAACTAAATAAAACTTCTTTATTTAAATCTGTGATTTTATACGTAGGACAGAATTGCAGTGGGAATAAAGGACGGGTTTTTGGAAAACTGTGTTAATACGGCAACATTACAAATTGTTAAATTTCTCTGAGTCATCGCTTGCCGTCATTTCAGCTTTAATTTTAACGTAAATTTGTGATAAACTCTCATACAAAAGTGGATATCTTTTGAAACTAATTTTACTGAGCAAGGAATAGATAAAGATGAGTATCAAAAAGTTTTGGAGTAAAGTCATCAAAATGAAAAATTTAAATGAAAATTTCTTTTACCGCCCTTAGTTGAAATAAGCTAACTTTGATTTATCACTGCCACATGTCAATACATATAGATGGGATTCTACCGCGTATTTACGTGATGTCTGGGCAAATACCGGGTTGATTTCTTTTTTGGGAATTTATTTGGGTATTTATAAAACACAAATGCATTTGGCAATTATTAACTTTCAATAAACTAAATTTAATTTAAAATTACTTTTCTTTTTTGAAAAACGTCATTAAATATTAAAAAGCTGGTTAAATTACACTAAGACTACACACAGGACTTTTTTATCATTACTGATGTTCGCACTAAAGAAAGAATTAAGCTTAGTCATCAAATTTTATCTTTAATTTGCATTGTGCGGATGTAAAAATTGTTATACCTTTCAGTGCACCAAAACTTATTAAAAACAAATATATATTCTTACACCTTGTAGGGTATCACAATTAAAAATTGATACGGGCAAAGAATTAATTTTTCTAGTATCCAAATAAAATCAAAAAGTACATAAATGTGATTTTAAGTGCATTTATATCATGTTTTGTTTTTGTTTATTTAGTTTTTAGTTAATAAAAATCACTGATTTAAAAAATCGAGCCTAAATTGATTGTGGTTCGTTTTATCAAACTACCCTACAAGAAATTGCAGATGTAAACTAACACATACAAAACTTATAAACTTACACACTCGCAATTTTGTATTAAATTTACGTATATAAAGGGTGGTTAAATTGTAAGGGCCGATGTTGAATGTGAACCACACCTAAACGCCAAGTTTTTTTTCCGAATTTTGTGCGGATGTAAAAATTGTTATACCTTTCAGTGCACCAAAACTTATTAAAAACAAATATATATTCTTACACCTTGTAGGGTATCACAATTAAAAATTGATACGGGCAAAGAATTAATTTTTCTAGTATCCAAATAAAATCAAAAAGTACATAAATGTGATTTTAAGTGCATTTATATCATGTTTTGTTTTTGTTTATTTAGTTTTTAGTTAATAAAAATCACTGATTTAAAAAATCGAGCCTAAATTGATTGTGGTTCGTTTTATCAAACTACCCTACAAGAAATTGCAGATGTAAACTAACACATACAAAACTTATAAACTTACACACTCGCAATTTTGTATTAAATTTACGTATATAAAGGGTGGTTAAATTGTAAGGGCCGATGTTGAATGTGAACCACACCTAAACGCCAAGTTTTTTTTCCGAATTTTATTTGACATTTCTCTATTTCAGACTTACTCAATTTGAACCATGGAGAGATACACAATCCAACAACGTGTTAAAGTTATCCAGACTTATTATGAAAATGGATGATAAATTTCGAAGAAAATCATCTTCAGTGATGAGGCACATTTTCACCTCAGTGGATTTGTCGATAAGCAGAATTTCCGCATTTGGGCGAATAATAATCCAAGAGTGATTGTCGAAAAACCAATGCACCCACAAAGAGTGACTGTTTGGTGCGCTTTATGGGCTGGCTGCATCATCGGGCCGTATTTTTTCCAAAATGAGGCCGGTCAGGCAGTTACTGTGAATGGTGTTCGCTATCGTGAGATGATAACGAACTTTTTATGGCCCGAATTGGAAGATATGGATGTGGACGATATGTGGTTTCAGCAGGACGGTGCCACTTGCCACACAGCTAACGAAACAATGGCTCTTTTGCGCAACAAATTCAATGGCCGTGTTATCTCACGTAATGGCGATGTCAATTGGCCGCCAAGATCATGTGATTTGACACCGTTGGACTTTTTTCTTTGGGGTTATTTGAAAGAAAAGGTGTACGTCGATAAGCCAGCAACAATTCAAGAGCTAAAGGATGAGATAATTCGGCACATTAACGGCATAGAACCTCCATTATGCCTCAGGGCCTTTGGACCATCGGATGGAGGTGTGCCGCCGTGGTCGCGGCGCCCATTTGGCCGATATTTTGTTCCATACATAATTGAGTAATACCAATATATCATAATAAAATAAAATTACAATAATTTCCTAAATAGTTTGTGTTTTATTCAAAATCAACATCGGCCCTTGAAATTTAACCACCCTTTATATTAAAATGCACAAGTATGAGTGGGAAAAATGTCACACGTACACAAATGTTTACATCAGTTTTTTCATATTGCCCTTAATAAAATGATAGAAGCTTCTGATGTATAAACCCATCAGCAATGCCCATCAGATGATGCATTAAATGACTTTCATTGTTCTTGTAGGGTACATGCTGATGCAAACTTTTAAACCCCTGCAATAAAAAATGGCGACTTTATTAAAGAAATTCAAACTCCAAGAACAATTTAATATTATTGATTATATAAATAGACTTTTATTCGACCTTTACAAAATTTATTATTATTATTTAATTAAGCTTGAGGTCTTTTTTTTATATAAAAAATATATTAAATTTATTAAACCAATATTTCGGCACTCCGTTGTGTGCCTTCTTCAGGGTTTTTCTTGAATGTTTGACAAAATTAACAATTTTTAACAAATTAAATAAATATAACAAAACATCAAAAAACAATTTTCAATTAAATACAAAAAAAGGTTTTCCAATTCAAAAACTATTACTTTTATGTAATGTTTTTTGCTTTTCCTGTGAAAAAATGTAAGTGTAGTAACGTCCGTTTGCATTTAAGGTTACGATATGTATGTATGCATGCATAACCCAGCCATGCATTTTGTATCATAATTAAATACTTTAGAAATCAGCTTCTCATGCAAATTAAACGTACATGACCTAATTTTTCGATCATAAATAATACTCTCGTTGTGAGAAAATGGTACCCTACCGATGAATCACCTCAATATCCTTTTGAGCGATTTAATGCCGGCGTTTTTGATTAATCGTTAAGGTTTTTATTTTTTTCTTCGATAAAACACAATTTGTCGATGTAACAAACGATGGACATTTCTCACAGAGCATGAATTTTGATAATAAATTTCAACGATTTGCAGTCGTTGCTCGTTTGTGAGTTTTTCCATGATGAAATGGCAGAGTATACTCAACACTTTTCACTTTCACAGATGTAGTTTGGACACAATAACCAACCAGTGCTGCCAGCCCGAAAAACTTAATTCATAAAAAATCACCCTTTAGTTTACATAATAAGAAGTATGTTAAAAAAAATAAATTTATTTACGTTTTTGCCCTTTTTATAAAAAATTTCATGATTTTGCTCTTCAAAATATGATTTTTTTTTCGCCCAATAACAATTTTCTTCCCAAAGCTTCTGGGAACGCAGTTTTGACAAGCAATTGATGCCCCGAGATACGGCAAGAGAGATTTAAGAAAAGTGGGTATCAATTAGGAATTCTAAAACTATAGCGTCTCCTACCTAGGCATGCTATAGCATCTTCTGACTATGCATGGTCTAACTACTATCAGCTTTTTAGATGTAACAAGGGACAGCCGGGCAAGAAGCAATAATTTAACAAAGCCGGGTTATCTCCGAGGAGCCTTTTACAAAAGTTACTCAAGGCCTTACATTTTACCGATCTGATTAGATTATTAAACCTATTCAATGCTGCCTTATATTCCGTTACGTTTCCCAGACGCTTAGCCATATTAAATTACTCGCGATACTCCCTACGTGACTGCACAATCTATTCCATTTCAGTCTCTATGACACCAGTAATGAAAGTGACTCAGCATAGAGAATACGGACGGGAACCTAATTAAATGCTTAGATTTCTGTGGTCTGAAAGAGAACAGTCATTAGAGACCGTCCAACTACTAGGGTATTCATTCGGTTAACCGATTAATTACTACCCGATTAACTGATCGGTTAATTTAAAATTGGCAATTTTCGATTAACGATTAAACCGGTTAATTTCAGTCGATTAACCGATTAACCGATGTTACAAATTTTTTTAGTTTTTTGTAGTATTATAACATATTTTTTAGTGTTTTTAATTATTTGTTTCGTCTCATATAAAAAAGGTATATGTATTCCAGCAATACATTCTTAAAATACAGTACAAAAACAGAAACTAGGGATTTGGAAATACATTTTTTGCTTTGCCAGCATGAGTCAGATGATGACCTAACAATAGAAGAAACTCTCGATTGTAACACAAACTATCTTAAACAAAATTAGCCGATATAATAGCATAATGGAAAATGTTATATGTTGAGAGAAATCCTGGAAAAGGACTGAGAAATTAGATAATCTGTATCATGATACAAAGAAACCAAGATAACGCATTCAGCTTTTAAAAATTAAATGTTTATGCTCATCTGCGTCACATTAGCGCATAAGTACAGCTAAAATATAGAAACACAAGAAACCAAACATGTGTATAATATGCTTAAGTGACGTCATATCAAACAGTTGAATTTTGTAAACATGTGCAATGCGTAATCTTGTTTTTATCATTATTGAATCTGTATTATGGGTTGCTTTCAATTTCTCCAACATCTTCGATAATTGAAAGAATTTTTTCCGAGTCAAGTTTTATCAAAACTAAAGAGAAGAATCCTAAATCCTACACATATAAACCGAATTATTTTTCCAAATGATCATTTTATAAGATCTTAAACTACATATTGAAATAATTAATGAAAAAATCTCAGGTAATTTTTTAATAAATGCATAAAAATGTTAGGTATTAATTATAAAATATGTTTTTTATATTTATGAATTACTTTTTTGTTTGCTTCTTTTAGTTCAAGAATTGTTTAGTTCGTTATATTATTGTTTTTTTACTAAAAGACTCCAATAATAAATAATTTTTGCATTTTTATTAATTGAAATTACTTAATTTATAACAAAACTTTATTAATCGGTTAACCGATGAATAACAAAATTAACCAATTATTAACCGATTAAACCAAAACCTCGGTTAATTAGTCGAACGATTAACCGATTAAAGCGATAGCCCGATTAAATGAATACCCTACCAACTACTGATCAAGTTAGAGTGTCTCGAGCCTATCAATCGATATATGTATTATATCGAGAGCTTTCCGTCTTAAGTTTTGAGCCTATGTTGTTATTGAATTTAATGTGTTTTTATTTAAAAAAGTTTTAAGCCTTTTTAAGCCAATATTTAGTCACTTTTTAGCCATTTTTTCGTTAATTCAGCCAGTTTTAGTCATAAAGTTTTGGCAACACTGGTGTAAACCTACTCTTTATAATAAATTTAAATTAAAAAAATAAAAAAACCACCACAAGATAAATAAAAAAAAAAATAAAAGAAATACATATGAATTAAAGTAAACAAAAAAAGTATGTTTTATTTATTTTCCACGTTGTATTACAATCCACGTAAGAGAATATTGTTTTTAAATTATTTTCAAACGTTTAGCGTTTAAAAAGGAATTTTATAACAAATCATTTTCTATTTGAAATCAAATCTCTGTGTTTGTTGGGTACACACACACACACACCTATTTAGGCACGTTTTTTTATTTATTTAAAAATAGTGAATTTTAATTATGTTGTTCTTGCTAGTGTGGTGTTTTGTTGTTGCGATTTGCTTATTTTAGAACAAGCTGACAAATTATAATTAAAAGTAAAATAAAAACGGTACTCAAATCGTTAATATGTAATTGGCATTTAAATAAAAGTGTGTAAAATTTCTTGTGTTTTTCATGTGCCATTTTTTTATTTTATTCTCTTTTAGATGAGAGTGAAACCAAATCAAAACAAAATGTTCAAAGTTCAGTTACAAGGAGGAATCGAATGAAGATGTTAATTAAACAATATAATTGATTGACTTCAAAGCTATTGGATGTGCAAGACGAGAAAAAAATTAAACAACAATATTAATCACAAAAGTAACAACTCAGCAATACCAAGTTAAAAAGTTAACATCACAAAAAGATCAGAATGCTGCAGTTCAACATTAATAATTTAAAACGGAAGAGGTAATTTAGACTTTAAATAAAATTTATCGATTTAAATTAGTTTTAAGCCTACCCTACCAATTTTTTAATTATTAAAATAATAATAATAAGAGTGCGACTCGACCCCTTCAGATTTTAATGAAATTTGGTGAAAAGGTTCCTTTTCTTATAAGGAACATATATGAACGAAAAAATTTAAAAATTTTTTTTTTCGAAAGTTATGTATGTCATATTCAAAATGTCATAAAATGTAAAAAACTTGTTGAAAATTAAACTAGATATTTGTTAATTTTTTTGTGTTCGTATACCAAATACCATATTTTTTATCAGTTTAGTTCATTTAATGTAAGTTCAACGTCGTAAACAGCAATTGGAAACGCTCGTATTCCTTATGGAACAAAATTATTTTTTGACCAAATGATTTTCAGAAAAGTTCAGCATGTAAAATAGTGGGATAAAACACCACTGAAGGTAAATTATTTGAAAACAACCATAATTCCGCCGTTTTCATGTTGTCACGTTTAACTTTAATTTTATTTTTTAAATTTATAACAAAAATTTCTTATTTTAAGTGACAGCTGATAGAAAATGTACTACTGTGAATTAACAAAATCACAATAGTAAATTTTTATCGAATGCGCGCCATAATACCATATGAAAATTCGTTCAATCAGCTAATTCGACTGCTGTCGAAAATCGAATTTAGTTCATAATAGGCACGATTGTCAGCAGTCTTCTGAAATTCACATTATGACTATAAAACGCTATAACAAATGTCACTAATAGGTATATCGAAATTTGAACAAGTTTAGGTTTTCAGAACCAGAAAAAAATCTACACAATTTTGTAATGATTGGTCCATAACTTACCATACGTCCAAAATAAATTTAGATCGACTAAAACTGGTTTGAATCATGATATTTTACTTAAATTTGTTAAAATTAAGTTTCATATGACTAGAAAGTAAGAAAGTGGACCCGCCAAAACAAAATTATGTGGTTAAGATTCATGTAATAGTTCTTTGTGCTAAACAGTGTTGCCATTTTAGAAATGAAGAATAGCGTCAACTGTATTGTAAAAAAAGGAATAGAGGGTTAACATACAAATAGAAGGGTAAAAGAGCCAAGAGAAAAATGAGAAATTGAATAAAAACTTTTTGCTTTGAAAATAACAAATTAAAAAGGGTAGAATTGGTGCAAAAAAACTTTAAATTTAATAAAGAATATTAAAAATTTTAAATCAAAAACTGATTTTATTATTATGTAATTCATTTAGTTTAGGAGTAAACGAAAACTTAAAAGAAAATAAAGGCAACGTTTTATAGAAAAACAATTTCATTTTCAAATATTTTAATGAAAAAGTTTGATTTGAATTAAAAATAAAAATAGGAAATTTTGTAATTGCAACAACAAAGTTTTTCTTTTTTTATACCGTATTTAATTTATGAGGAGCTTTAAGCACAAGGGATTCAAGTGACTAATGTTTAAGAATGAGAAAAAGAGGTTAAACTTAAATTGCAATAAAAAATGTTAGATGCTATCTGGAATATTACTTTTTACTTAATACAGATTATGATATATATTAAAATCTAACAAGATAAAAAAAAAAATATTTTACATATGTGACGCGCAAAATAGAAAGGGACCTAATGGTAAAAGCCGGTTTTGTTCAGGAGAGCCATTTTAAAGATTTAAATACGTGTATCTTTGGTGAACTTTAATTTCATAAAACGCGCATATCTCTGGGAGGGAACACTTCTAGGGCATGCGATCGGTCTCATTCGATGCTCAGATGTCCACATCAAAAAAAAAAAAAGTGAAAATTGGTTTTTTTTACCCTTAGGTCCCTTTCTCTATGCGCTGTCACATATACAAATACAAAAAATTTTCTCCGAAGTAAAGAAAGTCGCACTTATACCCAAGAATGATAAAATAAAGATTACGCCAACAAGCTTAAAATTTTAAAATGTTCTGCGCATGTTGGCCCTGTGACGTCACACATTCTGTGTTTCTATTGGCTAATAATTTGCAGCTGTCGAACTGTAATGTTTATGAGTAAACACAACAGTGGGGCAATTTATAATTTTTCTCTTCAAATTATTTTGTAGTTAAAAATTAATTTTTCTTTTTATTTATATTTATTCCATTTAATAAAAATAATCTATGTAACAATAAAAGACAAAACAATTAAAGACCATTTTTCTTTATGTTGTTATTTTATTCATTTTCCTTTTTCTTTGGGTAATATTTTGGGCAATTTCGACATTAAGTTATCTCATTCTAAAATACATTCTGCATCTAAAAAAAGTTTTTTCACCTGATCATTGGCTTCAATGTCCTTTGCTTCCAATAAATGTTTTTGCAAATATCCGGTTGCAAGCAACAATTTTTCACCATTTAGTTTTAAAAATATTGCATCACATGATTTAAGTGTTTTCATTAAAGCAGTTGATGGCTTACTTAGCCCACCTTCACTTAGATGGTTAACCCAGGAGTAGTTCGATTCCTCTAGAGGATTAACTGCAAGATTAGGGTTTTCGTTTTTTAATCTGTTGCAAATATATCCGGCCAAATTCTCCAATCCGTCATACTGCAGGTTTTCTAAGTCGGTTTCATTATTTTCGGTTTCAACTACATCTTCTTGGATACTATTATTAACACGCTTAAGTATAGCACCTGAAAAAACCACAAGAAAAACTAAACAATGTGTTATTTAAAATTGTATGTTGAGGTTTACCTGTTAAAGAATTAGTTTTATCTAAATCAGGCGTATTGTCGACCTCGACATTTGCTTCAGTACTAAAAATGCCTTCGTTGTAGCCTAGAATATATGACCGTAGTCTATATTTAAATTCCTGACGATCGGGATGATCGTGAAGTCCGCCTTTAGATCTAATTATTCCAAAAAAATTTTCCAGAACATCCTGATTTAAGCGATACGTTAATATGTAGTCAATATTATATAGATTTTTTAGTTCGATATGTAACATTTGTAAAGCGTTATTTGATTGAATGATGCCTGTGAAATAAGTGTTTTAGATTTTAGGCAAAGATTTTTAAACATGTTATATAATTTTGAAATGGTAACAGTGTATTTCTGCCGATCACACGAATTTCTGACATCATTTTCGTCATATTATTTAAGATACCATTTTGTATTTCTGGTGCCAAACCATATGCGTGGAATCGCTCTCTTTTATCTTGTCTCGGCACCCTTGAATTCATGACATCAAACCAGTCGTTGGTCTAGTAAAAGAAAATCACAAAAATAATTTTGCTATTATTAAAAAAAAAGTAATTACTAGTTTGAACAATTGATGACATTCGCTCCAATTTTGATTTGTCAAATGTCCTAAACTTGCAGCTCGCGTTATAGATTGTGCAATTGTGTGTGAGAAAAGTTTGGTAGCCAGTTTAACCTTTTGCCTCGCAGCACCAACCACACTTAAATTTTGTGCTGATATTTTATGTGTGATCTTTAAATCATTTGATTGGAGAGACAGAAGATTCAAAATTATATCTTTTTTAACTTCTTTGTTATCAATGATGAATCCACTATCGATAAAATGATTTCTCAACAGTTTGATTAGATGTGGAACATCATTGAAAACAAATATTTTTATGTCGTCAAACAAAAACCTAGAAATTTAAAAATACAATAGTAAAAAGCAGATAGATACGTATTTTTATTAAACGTACCAAGGCTTATTAAAATCAACTTCAAGTTCATTGTAAAGTTTTCTATTCCCACCACCTAAATCGCATACAATTGCCACAATTGTAAAGCCACTCTGCTTCATTGTCTTCAATATATCAATGTATATATATTAATTAGCTGGTGCAAGCATAGAATCTGTTTGCTTGTCGTAACAGTACTTTTTTTTTGCTTTCATTTCGTCAAAACTTAATACACACAGTTTTTCAGTTTCAGACATTTGGTTAGCCGCAGATAAAATTTTTACAACAGGGTTCAAAATAACTGTTGACATATCTAATTTTTGTGACCATCTTTGTAATGTTCTCACTGAAGGAAGTGGGAAATGTTTTTTCCTTAAAAACTTATAAGCCTTGGCACTTGTGGAATACAAAGTGATTGATTGAGCAATGTCTGCTTCAGTAAAGTTTTGTTTTTTATCGCCGTTTTTAAGTTTTTTTATTTGGCCTTTAGTAAATAAACTTCTCAATGCTTTTTCGTAATTTAAGTTTGCAAAATTTAAGCTCTGAACTTTACGAGACAAATTTTTTATTGTAATCGCAGATTGACTTTGTGCAGTTTTAAGGATACCATTCTCCTGGCGCAATGCATCGCTAGAAAAGATTTTAAATAAGTATTTCTTCACTTTTTTTAAAACATACATACATTTTACTTTTCAAAGTATTTATGTACTGTTCTCGACTATCTTCCTTAATGTCAGTCGTCTTTGGAGTGTTTAAAACTTTATTTGGAATTTCAATTTCATTTGAAATTTCAATTTCATTTGCAATTTCATTTGAAATTTTAATTTCATTTACAATTTCAAATTGAGTTGGAATTTCATTTTCAATACTGCTGTCAATGGTCGGAACTGCTCCCGGTTTCAACTTTGGTGCACTCCGATTGCTAAATCCTATTCATAATTATGAAGCAGTGAACTGCAACAATTAAATATATGTTGACTTACCCATTTCAAATATCAAATTTCTTTCAAAATCCTCCTCTTTGAAATGTAAGGCACAAATTCTATCATTTTTAACATCTATGGGTTTGCATCGATTGCAAAACATGTTAATAATAAACCCACGATAATATTTAGTTTTATCTTTTATTATAAAACGTTATAAAACTTAAGGGTTGAAAACTTATGACAAACTGAGAAAAAATATTTTTTCAACAACAAATTATAAAACCAATTTCTCAAACTAATTCGATAAAGTATTTACATTGAAACTAAAGTAGAATTGAACAAAGTACTTCCAACAAACACCACCACAATGTAAATTCCTCTATCATTGATAAATAACAAAATTAATATCGAAATAACAAATCAAAATTAACATCAGTTTAAATAAAAATAAAATTTACATCAGTTTAAATTTAAAAATTTACAACATTTAAAATGATTTTGATTTGGTAAAGATTTGGTTAATATATCAGCCACATTATTTTCTGTTGGTATATATTTTAGACATATCTCGTTGGCATTGTACTTCTCCTTAATGTAGTGATATCTTATATCAATGTGCTTGCTTCTCTTCATCGTCATTTGGTTTTTCGTTAGATATTGAGCTCCTTGATTATCGCAATATAAAGTCGTCGGTTGCGCTAATAAATCTTGAAACCCCAACTCATCAATCAAACTTCTGTAAAAACTTATTTCTTTGGTGGCTTGACACATAGCAATATATTCAGCTTCCATCGAACTTAACGCCACTATTTTCTGTTTTTTGGATTCCCAAGATATCGGACCACCTGCGAAAAATAGAACAAAACCACTATAAGATTTACGATCAATTACATTTGATCCCCAATCAGCATCAGAATAGCACATTAATCCAATTCCGTTTTTAGTATAACTCAGCGAAAAATCTTTAAAGTTTAAATAACGAAGTACATGTTTTGCTGCTACGAAATGTTCATTATGCGGATGAGAGTTAAACTGAGCTAAGTTTGAAATTGTGTGAGCAATATCAGGTCTAGAAATTGTAGCTAAATACATTAAACTTCCAATTAGAGATTGATACTTCTTCACATCTGTCATCTCATCACAATTTTCTTTTTCACATTTAGATAAAATCATGCCAGCAGCAAAAGGTGTTTTGGCTGGTTTACAGTCTTGCATATTCCATTGTTCAAGTAGTTCCTTCACAAAATGTTTCTGAGTAATTTGGATGTCTCCTCTAGAATTATTTCTTTCTATCTCCATACCGAGATAATAATTTGCAGGACCACGATCCACAATTTCAACATGCATTTTTAAATTTTCCAGTATTTTTTCCATACTTTTGCTGCAAGAACAAGCTAACAATAAATCATCAACATATAGGGCTATAATGTTAATTTCAGTTTTATCACGTGATATAAATACACAACTATCGGTTTTACATTGAGTAAATCCCATTTTCAATAAAATTTCATTAATTTTGTGATTCCATTGTCTACCAGCTTGTTTCAGACCATACAAAGATTTTTTTAATTTACATACCATATTTTCTTGACCTTTTCTAATAAATTTTTGAGGTTGCTTCATATATACTTCCTCCGTTAAGTCTCCATTTAAATAAGCAGCTACAACGTCAACATGTTTTACAAGTAAATTGTACTTTACCGCTAAAGATAATATTAGACGAATTGTAGGATGTCGTATTACTGGTGCATATGTTTCACTATAATCTTGATTATATTGTTGAAAACATCCTTGAGCAACTAATCGTGCTTTGTATTTCTCAATAGTACCATCCGCTAAACGTTTCTTAGTAAAAATCCATTTGCTACCAATCACGTTTTTATCTTTGGGTTTTTCGACAAGCTCCCACGTTCCATTCCTTATTAAAGATTCATGTTCTTTATTCATAGCCTCTTCCCATTTTTTGGACTCTTTACTATTAATCGCTTCTTTTACGCTTATTGGATCAAAATTAAAATCTTCAATTGCATTTAACTCTTCATTTTCAGTTCTATATATCTTACGAGGTCTACCTGGTTTTCCAGTTTTAAGTGTAGTTGGCCTACCTCTTTTACGTTTTCCATTTGCATTTGGAACTGTTACATAAGTACAGTTTTCATCTGAATCATCAAAACCAAGAAATTCAGATCCATCTTCGTCACTTACAACAAACGATTCATCCAATTGATTTTGAGTTGATTCTATTTCCTCTCCAGATATAAGATTTTCATTATTTTGACTTGAATCTTGAAATATATTTTGATTATTACTTAAAGTTGAACAATCAATAAAATCATAAAAATCATCATTATTTTCGTTTCTATTGTTTTCGCAAACGCTGTCATTTATAAATTGATTTTCAAAAAATTTTACATTTCTTTCAATAACTAACATTTTAGTTTTGGTATTATATAAACGGTAACCTTTTGTATTAGGTTCGTAACCGACAAATGAAAATATGTTACCTTTTGGATCTAGTTTGGATCGACCCGGTTTCTTACTCAATACAACAGCTTTGCTTCCAAATATTTTAAAATATGAAACGCAAGGTTTTCTTCCGGTCCATCTTTCATAGGGTGTAATATTTTCTAATACCTTTGTTGGTGATCGATTTTTAATGTAGACACTTGTATTTATAGCTTCTGCCCATAAATATTTTGGTAATTTGGAATCTTGAAGCATACACTGAGTCATTTCCATTAAAGTTCTATTCGCTCTTTCAGAAACTCCGTTCTGTTGTGGTGTATAACTTACTGTAGTTTCATGTACTATACCATTTTTCTTTAAAAAATCATTAAAATTTCTATTAACATACTCACGACCATTATCGCTTCTTAAACGTTTTAATTTGCAACCAGTTTGTTTTTCTGCCATTGCAACATAGTCCTTGAAAACATCAAAGGCATCAGATTTATTCTTTATAATATAAACTGTGATGTAACGTGAGTAATCATCTATAAAAGTAATAAAATAAGCCGCTCCACCTACAGATCTGATTCTCATTGGTCCACAAATATCGGTATGTACCAACTCAAGTAAATTTTTTGATACCGTGGTTCCAATTTGTTTAAACGGTTTTGCACTAATTTTGCACATTGAACATGTTATACAATCAAAATTATTTGGTATATTACCTTTTAAACCACGAACCATTTCATTTCTTTCCAATTTCTTAAGATCTGTAATATTTAGATGACCGAAACGCTTGTGCCACAAATATTTCTTCGTATTCTCTTCATTTAACATTAAATGTTCCATATGACTTGATTTTATTTTGTAAATGCCATTTGACGCCGATGTTTTAAATTGAAATTCGTCGTTCTTGAAAATTTCTACCTTATTTTTAGAAAACGTAATTGAAAATCCTTTTTCAGACATCTTACTTATTGAAAGAAAATTTGACTTCATATCTGGTATATACAAAACATCTTTTAAAATATAATATTTATTAAAAAATTTTACTTTTACTTCCCCTATTCCACTGACTTTAAATGTATCGCCAGAAGCAAGTATAACATTGCTATCGTTTTCTCTCATACCTGTGAACGCATTTTTATTTCCACAAACATGTGAGGATGCACCACTATCCAAAATCCATTCATTCTGGTCTTGATCATGCATACATGAGTTAATGACAAGCATAGCACAATTAACATTATTTGCTTTATTCTTTGAAAAACACTGTGATTTGATGTGTCCCTTTTTACCACATTCAAAACATTTTAAATTCTTGTTTTTATTAAAATTATTGATGCACTTTTGTTGAAATTTTTATTCTTGTTTTTAATTGCACACACTTGATCCTTACCAATACACACGTTCTCATTTCTGTTCTGGGCCCATAACCAATGTTAATAATAAACCCACGATAATATTTAGTTTTATCTTTTATTATAAAACGTTATAAAACTTAAGGGTTGAAAACTTATGACAAACTGAGAAAAAATATTTTTTCAACAACAAATTATAAAACCAATTTCTCAAACTAATTCGATAAAGTATTTACATTGAAACTAAAGTAGAATTGAACAAAGTACTTCCAACAAAATATAACCCAAAGCTTTCTTTGTCCTGCATCTTTGGGAAATTTGTAAAACGATACATCTATAGCAAAAAATATATTAGTTCCATTAAAAATATCCAAAATTTAATTTTTTTCTCACTTGTTTTTTTACTGCTGCTTTGCTTACATTTGCCCACTGCACACTTCATGTTTATAGTTTTTGTTGTTTTTTTTTTTGTTTGTTTTTCTTTTTTCAACAGCTTTATTAATACTTTTTAACACGACAATGAACGTTATTAATTAATTTAATATTATTTATCACCAAATACAATATCAAATTTATTTATTTTATCAAAACCCGATGTAATATTTTTTTAGAACTGTCAATGTGATTTCAATTACAAGGTTACCAACTATCACATAAAACATACATTTTTTCGCAAGAAATTTTAAATCTAACACATGAAATATTCTTGGTAACCCTTAGAATGGCCCTTCTACGTCACATAACGGGAAATCATGCGCATGTCGTAATCTTTATTTTATCATTCTTGACTTATACCCCTTGTGCTCTTACTTTTTTTAAAAAAAATTTCTAAATAAATAACTTGTACTTTAAAAGAGAATGTTAGTAACATCTTATAAGAAAATAGGCTTGCCAGATATGAAATCCATAAAAACAGTACATCGAGAAAAAAACGGCAGTACAAAGAAGTACATTTTTTTATTTTCTTAACTTAAAATTCAGTACATAAAAAAAATTAATGTAACTCACAAAATATAAGATTTAATGCATAGCAATTAATAAAGAACACAAAATTAGAGATCTTTAAGTTAAGTATTTAATATACTTATGCCGTGAAATCCTTTAATTAGTCAAATGTTTCAAATGTTTGTAAAATAATAAATTAATTTTCAGTTTAATATCACATGTTAGTTAAACAATTTAATTATTATGAATTTTAAAATTACAAATATTTATCACTTTTTTGGTACTTCGTTAACAATGCCATTTTACCGTTATCTGTTTTTAAAAAATTAAAAAACTCAGTGTATTTAAAATTAGTTTTTATTATTAATTCACTCTCTAAGTTTTCCAAAAAGAAAACATTGAACTAAAATTTTTTTCAGTTGTTGGAATAAGGTGGTGCTAATACGAATATTTTCGAAATTGGGAAATGACCAACATTGTAGAAATTCTTTTCATTTCTTTTCTACAGGTTTTTCTTTTAAAATTTTTTTCAGCAAAAGCTTTCAATAACACTTACTTATCAAAAAGCATATTCAAGTCAATGTATTTATAGAAAATAATTGAGTTACTTCTCCAAAATCATGGACTAAAATGTTTTAATTAAGGTTAAAAATGGAAAGTTTTTCAAATTGTCTATGGTTTAGGCTGAAACGTTGTTGTATATAAAATTTCGTTTTCAATAGAAACTCATCTGCACGATTTTTAAAAGGAAAATATCCTGTTCATTATCGCAGCTGTTGCAAATTTGTACGTTCGGCTATGAAACCATAAAATTTTTGATTCTGTTGTTGTTTTAATTTTTCGCAAATTTGCTTTATTATCTGGAAAATGTCAATTACTTTTTGGTTGGTTGTCATTATCCTCTAACTTTTCTAAAATACATTATCAGGCATGTTCTGAAATCACGGTGATTTCAAATCACGAACGATTTTGAAATCACCCGAGAATTATTTTGGTGTTCTGAAAATCACGAGTTTTTTAATTTTTAGTCGTGATTTTCATTGTTCTAAACCACGAGAAAACAATTTTGCGCTTCTTTTTAAAATGTTGCCATTCATTACGTACGTATGGTTGCCGTTTTCATTTATTTAACCTTCGTATATTAAAATATAACCAATCAAACTTCATAATTATTGTTTACTTAAAAATTTTTTTTTACAAATTAATCTAATTTTTATTTTTAATGTTTAATATAATTGAAGAAATTAGTCATATGCTACACGTCTTTAAGTCTTTTTTGCTCTGGCAACCACAGAAGTTTTTTTGATGAACTACAAGTAAGCTTTAACGGCTGGATAGTTTTTTAATAATTTTCTATCTTCTAGTGCCATCGAGTTGGTACACGACTAGGGTTGCCAGACGGCCTAGAATGGCCTGGATTGTCCAGTTTTTTAGGGTCTTGCCCAGTTTCCAGCTAAATTACAATTTGCACAGTTAAAAAATAATTTTAAAAACTAATGTTTTTATTAATTATATACCGAATAAAAAGAAAAATTTACAATTAGCTGAAAGATATATCAATCAAAAAGATTAATTTTTTTAAAATTCAATAAAAATTAGCGTACGCTTTGTGAAAGTACTTTCAGCATTTTAAATAATCTATACTCTCAACAAAATATTGATATTCTTCAAGCACTAATGTCATTTTAAATGCGTTTTAACTACATGGTTTCGATAACAGTATAACAAAGTACACATGTATTTACTATTTTTACTCACCAATAGCTAAGAAACATATTTTCAACACCACTTGAATATACGCAATAACCTTTTTGTTCGGGAATTAAGAACCAAAAAAAAAAAATATTTTAAAACTTTGCAAAAAAAAAAAAACGGAGACTGCTTCCAATGGGTAAAAATTAATACATTTCTAGAAAGTACTTCGTCAAGTAATGATGAAACACCAGTTTCTAATTTAAGTCGTCTAGAAAAAACCATGGAAACATTAGTGCAAACAGTAAATAATTTTACAAACACAATGGGTAATATGATGCAGGAAATTCTTAGAATGCACTCGATGTTATTGCAAGCTGTACTTAACAAGCCATAGACTGTTTAAAATTTTGTTTTTGGAACGCAAACGGCATCCGCCAACATAAAAATGAATACTTTTTAAAAATAAACAAATTGATGTCATGATTGTTTCTGAAACTTATCTTACCTCAAGAAATACGTTAAAAATTAATTTAATTTTGTTTTTTCTTTTTACCCACTTACAACTACAATTCGAGTCGGAAAGAACCCAACCAATTGTAGGGGGATGTAAGAAAAGATAAACTCACTGTTTATTGTTGTTGTTTTGTTTAAGCTTTGATATTGTTACGAGTAAGACTTTGAGTGTTTAAAACTTTTATTCGCTTTAGGATTTTATTCGTATAATATTTTTAGCTTTTCTAAAATCTTAGGAAAAGGTTTCCTGATGAGCTGGCCTAAGCAACCAGTGAAATGCGCATAGAAGCTAGCTTTCCCTCAACAATTAATTTCAGTGTATTTATCAAATATGATAAATTGGGAACTTAGCACGTCATACAGAAATCGTATTAATGATAAATTTTGTATTCCCGTAAATAACTTTGATAATATACTCGCATGTGCCCGTGCAGAAAACTGAATTGGCAAATTGGTTTTTTTTTTGTTGTTTTCTTACGAAGACAATAGAATGAAACAATTTGTTCTTTAATTTTGTTTTTTCTTTTTACCCACTTACAACTACAATTCGAGTCGGAAAGAACCCAACCAATTGTAGGGGGATGTAAGAAAAGATAAACTCACTGTTTATTGTTGTTGTTTTGTTTAAGCTTTGATATTGTTACGAGTAAGACTTTGAGTGTTTAAAACTTTTATTCGCTTTAGGATTTTATTCGTATAATATTTTTAGCTTTTCTAAAATCTTAGGAAAAGGTTTCCTGATGAGCTGGCCTAAGCAACCAGTGAAATGCGCATAGAAGCTAGCTTTCCCTCAACAATAAATTTCAGTGTATTTATCAAATATGATAAATTGGGAACTTAGCACGTCATACAGAAATCGTATTAATGATAAATTTTGTATTCCCGTAAATAACTTTGATAATATACTCGCATGTGCCCGTGCAGAAAACTGAATTGGCAAATTGGTTTTTTTTTTGTTGTTTTCTTACGAAGACAATAGAATGAAACAATTTGTTCTTTAATTTTGTTTTTTCTTTTTACCCACTTACAACTACAATTCGAGTCGGAAAGAACCCAACCAATTGTAGGGGGATGTAAGAAAAGATAAACTCACTGTTTATTGTTGTTGTTTTGTTTAAGCTTTGATATTGTTACGAGTAAGACTTTGAGTGTTTAAAACTTTTATTCGCTTTAGGATTTTATTCGTATAATATTTTTAGCTTTTCTAAAATCTTAGGAAAAGGTTTCCTGATGAGCTGGCCTAAGCAACCAGTGAAATGCGCATAGAAGCTAGCTTTCCCTCAACAATAAATTTCAGTGTATTTATCAAATATGATAAATTGGGAACTTAGCACGTCATACAGAAATCGTATTAATGATAAATTTTGTATTCCCGTAAATAACTTTGATAATATACTCGCATGTGCCCGTGCAGAAAACTGAATTGGCAAATTGGTTTTTTTTTTGTTGTTTTCTTACGAAGACAATAGAATGAAACAATTTGTTCTTTAATTTTGTTTTTTCTTTTTACCCACTTACAACTACAATTCGAGTCGGAAAGAACCCAACCAATTGTAGGGGGATGTAAGAAAAGATAAACTCACTGTTTATTGTTGTTGTTTTGTTTAAGCTTTGATATTGTTACGAGTAAGACTTTGAGTGTTTAAAACTTTTATTCGCTTTAGGATTTTATTCGTATAATATTTTTAGCTTTTCTAAAATCTTAGGAAAAGGTTTCCTGATGAGCTGGCCTAAGCAACCAGTGAAATGCGCATAGAAGCTAGCTTTCCCTCAACAATAAATTTCAGTGTATTTATCAAATATGATAAATTGGGAACTTAGCACGTCATACAGAAATCGTATTAATGATAAATTTTGTATTCCCGTAAATAACTTTGATAATTGATATATATTATATGATACCAAGGACCCTCGAGATAGAGCTCGGGAGGTTCTGCCATGTCGATAAAAGCCCGAATCAAACACTACTTAATGTGTGATCATTGTGAAGATTATCTGCAAGCAACGAATATTTGTGTTGAAGAACTAAATCGAAGCATAGTAATTTTTCTTTTATGTATTTTTTTTATTATTGTACATAAATAGTATGAATTCATTTTAAATATGGCCCCAGCGCTATCTTTATACTCTCCATCTAGATTTTCAATATCAGAAAGCCAATATTGTGCACTCAAAATAAAAATCAATCCAAGCGTACTCAAATCAATCCGAAGCGGTGTTGATAGTGCGGTGAGTAAGGATTTTCTTGAATCAAGTACAAAAAGATTGATTTAAGTACGGATTTTCAATCGCAAAATACTTAAATTAGCCATATTCAATCCCGATTTCGTTCTTGAAGTAAAGGCAGAATTAGTCTTTACTTTCTGTTCTGTTACGCTGTCACGTACAATTACTTAACAAGTTTTTGATATTAACAGATTGGACCGTAACGGAACGGAAAAACTTATCTATTTCACATGTTTTTTAATAACAAAAACAAATCAGCTGATTCGTAACAGAACAGAAAGTAAAGACTAATTCTGCCTTAATCCGAAAATGAGATTGATTTAAGTAAAACTAAGATTGAATCAATTTCAAAATGCGCTTGATTCAAGAATTATAAAATTGTTTTAATCCGAACTCGTACTTAAAATAATCCGAAAATGATATTGGTTTAAGTAAAACTAAGATTGAATCAATCTCAAAACGCGCTTGATCCAAGTATTATAAATAGGGCAACCAAAAAAAAGCACTAAAAAACAGTTTTAAGCTCTTAAAAAAAGCGTTTAAAAACATGAAAATAAGCTGTTAAAACTTAAAAAAAGCAATTTAAACTTGTTTATTTTCCACTTAATTCGTTTGCTACGTTGTTGTAGTAAATTATAAGTTGATCCAATAAATTTTTTAAAAGAAAACTATGTCTGTTTGGAGTCAGCAAGTTCTTGTACATAGAAAAAGTTCTTCCTACGTCTATAGATGTTAAGGGAGCATATTTAAAATTGAGTATTTGCTCTGAAGTATATTTTATACGATTGGACTCACAATTCCGCTTGCCTCCCAAAGTATCCCCAATATCTTTTAATACCGAAAATTTTTAATTTAATTTTTTAATGAAACTGATTTAAATTTTGTATTAACTTTGTTTTCTATATCCCTGGAACACGGGACATTTTTCATACGGTCCATAACTATGTTCACTTATAAAACCCATGAAAGATTTTTTGTTTCCAATTTTGTTACAACTTGGTGTAAAATCCCAAAATTTGCAGAAATTAACAATATTTGATGTACAGAGAAATTCTAGCTAAAACTATATTAAAAAAGCCAAAAAATAAGACGTTACTCTACCAAAAACAGAGAGAAAGGGAACTAACAGACGTTTCTTTATACAAAAACTATATTTAAAAAGAAATAAGACGTTACAAAGTATGATGGTAAAATATGTTACAGACTGAGGAATTTGATCGCAAGAATACAGCTATGGAATTTTCGAGAGAAAAGAACTTCAACAAGCAAATATTAAATTAGGTTTATAAAAAGGCTTAACTCTAAAAACATAAACACATAAAAATTATACACAACACTATAAAAGGTACGTTACAGTACCCCTAAGACAGAGTTGCATAAAAATCAAGTAAGAAAGTATAGTCGGTCAAGCCCGACCGTATGATACCAAACACCACAGTATTTAAAAACAAGTTTCAAGAGTGTATGGCTATATGAATAGGGATCATCTATGTTTTAAATTTCGTTAAAATCATCTGAATAGTTTCTGATAGGCAGAAATTGCCCCCTAGCTCCCCTCGTAGTCCTATTTTTTTAAAAAATGCATACCTTACGTGCCCATATAAATATGGATCCATCTACATATGTTTTTAATTGCATTTAAATTGGTTTGATAGTGGGCACAAAGACCTTCTTACGGATAGCAGCTTGTAT
Source organism: Pollenia griseotomentosa (assembly GCA_963931875.1). Taxonomy (NCBI): domain Eukaryota; kingdom Metazoa; phylum Arthropoda; class Insecta; order Diptera; family Polleniidae; genus Pollenia; species Pollenia griseotomentosa. The sequence goes on from OZ007563.1 coordinate 148,605,097, forward strand.
GGGGGCTATATTTAATTATGGACCGATTCGCCCTTGTGCCAATTAGAACCCACGTACCAAATTTCATTAAATTATCTTTAAAATTGCGACCTGTACTTTGCGCACGAGGTTACATTGACAGCCAGCCAGCCGGACGGACATCGTTAGATCGACTCAGAAAGTGATTCTGAGTCGATCGATATACTTTACGGTGGGTCTAGGACCAATATTTTAAGGCGTTACACACATCAGCACAAATTCATAATACCCTCTCCACACTCTTTAGTGTAGGTATAATAACATACAGAGATAATATAGGTTTTTGGGATGATATTGCTCAAGGGAAGCACAAAATATTACCATAACGTTGAACGATTTTTTTAACCAGAGTTGTTCCAGCCCAGAAGTGGTTGATTTTTTAGTATTTATAAAAAGAGTTGCACATAAAAAAAATAATAATAACGGATTTTGCAAAATTTTATTAAATAAGTTTTTTTTTTGTATGAAAAAAATGAAAAATTATCTAAAAATGGCAAAATAAGCAAAAAAAGCCGATATCGCAAAAATAACTTAAAAAAAGCCGATATTGCCAAAATAAGCAAAAAAAGCCCTAACAAATATAGCTCATTTTCTTTGTTTTCTTATGATCGGAGTTTGTGTTCAATCAAAATCTTTCTATCTTGTAAACCAAAAAATAAGCATTTGCTTTTTTTTGGTTGCCCTAATTATAAGTTGATTTTATCTCCAAACATGCGTTAGCCGGAGGGTTAAACATGAAAATAATACATACATATGTATATGTATGTGTTTTCCTTTTTGTTCTGTTGTTTTTGTTGTTACTACAAACAAAAAGCAAATCGTTTTGTTCGAACTTGTGTTGTGTTTTTGCAATTGTACAACGAATTTTGAAAAACACACACGTACGCACGCATAAAAGAACGCAATGCTGAGAGATGAGACTAGAGGCCCAACTATAATATGCTTAAGTTGGCTTAAGCAAATGGGGCAATGCATGTAAATCATATATGTCAAACCATATTGAACTTAAGGAAACTTTTTGTTAAATTTTATGAATCTGTCATTTGCTTAAGCAAGGTGCGAAACAAATCGAACTTTCCGTACGGAATCAAATGTTTTTTGGTTTTGTTTTTGTGTTTTTAAATGCATTTGAAAAGATTTTTGTTATTTTTTGACAGGAGCTTAAGCATATTATAGTTGGGCCTTAATACGTTTTATGAGATTAAAACCCTCATTTTGTAATTTTACTCTCAGAGCGGCACTATCAACGAAAAGTATAATCTTTTTTGTACTTGATTTCAGAATTTTATGCTTATTTCAAGAAATATCGGAATTGATTTTTGAAAGTAATCCCATTTAGGATTGATTTAAGTACGTTTGAGTGTTATTCGTACTTGAATTTTTAAGTACGACTCGTGATTAAAGTAAGTAAAAAAAGTTTAATTTATCCCGAGTGTTTTTCTTTCCGTGTGAATGTTATAAATCACTAGGACCCTGTTTCCTGGCCGCTGGCGATTATAACACTAAACATACCTTCTGGGGGTCACGACTTATAACACCAAAATGGGTTTAAATATGGTCGCGAGCGGACAACCTACATATTGGCCTACTGATCAGCAAAAAAAATCCAGATGTTATCGAGTTTGGCTTGGTTAAAAACATCCCCACAGAAACGATTCATGTTGAAGCTTCCTTAGAACTATCTTCCGATCACTGTTACTGTAATGAACCCAAATATAATTGTGGCTCCATCTGGTTACTTAGCGACGTCAGCCACACAAATCAATTGGTGAAAGTATAAAAATTATCTCAGTACCCTTTGCACAGAAAATATTCCGTTTAGTACACCGGAGAAACTAGCTGTTCAATATTCCAGCATAACCCTCAAAAAATCAAAAATAATAAAATACATTCTACAGATGTCGAACGGCTCTGGACTGAAAAAAGGAGAGTTCGTAGAGAGTGGCAATTGTACAGATCCCCTTAATTTAAGAACTTATTAAAAGAGTGCACAAAAAGGCTACGAAAGTTACTGCAGACTCGGAAAACTGCTTCCCTGGAAAAATATCTTAAGGAACTTGATGCAACTCCACAATCAGACTACTCATTATGGCGTGCAGCTAAAAATCTAAAAAGGCCAGTAAAAACCAACTTCTTTCAACATCTTGAAAATATGTTCCTATCTCACTTTATTCCATTCTACATCTTTCGATTATTTTAGTGTCATCACTAGAAAAGTGTCAATAAGGTCTATTATTATTGTGGCATCACTGACACCGACATCACTGAAAAAATTTTTTGAAAGCAGCGTTACCATTTGTCCAGTTTTCTCTTGTATTGCAATGTTTTTTGAAGTATTTTTTATATTTTTAAACAAATTGAACTTAAAATACATTTTTGTGTTTTCTTTTTAAATTTTGGCACTTTAGTAGAAAAAAACATTTTTTATTTTAAAAACATTTTTTTTTTTCAAAAATTGTGACATTTTTGTTTGATGGTAGATGTGAGTAATGTTTCACATTTTCTACATCTTTGATGGTATGTAGATGTTAGATGTTGATCAGTGTAAAAAGCCTATAAACCACCATTAAGAAACTTGAATGGTAGTTGGGCAAGAAACGATATTGAAAAAGGAAATCTGTTTGTAAGTCACTTGAAAATCGTATTTACACCAAATATATCTCACGTTATTGCGGTGAGTTACCACCTGTTGCTGCTAGAGCAGCTATTCCCCTAAGATTTGAGATTAGAGATATCGAAAAGGCTATTTATGACTTATACACTAAGAAGGCACCTGGTATTGATAAGATCAGCAATAAAATGCTTTAAGAGTTACCTCGGGTAGCAAAGAAAATTATTCTTTTTATTTTTAATGCTATTTTACGCCTTGAATACTATTCTCAAAAAAAGGTTTCCTTAGTTACCATAATACTAAAGCCAGGTAAATATCATACAAAAGTTGAGTTATATAGGCTTATTAGCTTATTAACAAATATATCAAAACTATTTGAGAAAATAATTGGTGTCAAAATTTACACCGATTTTAAATGAACCATTCCAAACCATCAATTCGGAACACAGCACAATTGAACAAACTCATCAAATAGTTAATGCCATAAGAAAAGCCTTTGAAGAAAAAAATATTGCTCAGCACTCTTCATCGATGTTTCGCAAGCTTTTGATAAAGTCTGGCATGAAGGCCTATTAGATAAATTGGAGCAAAACTTACCAGCAAACACACACAAGCTGTTAGAAAGCTACATAGTCGGTCGTCAATTTATTATTAAAGAAGGAAATTTTTTAAGTTTACCTCAGCCAATTGGCGCTGGAGTCCCACAAGGCAGCATCCTGGGCCCTCTTTTATACTTAATTTATACTTCGGATATGCCAACAAACAACTTTACCCAAACTTCAACATTTGCGGACGATACAGCGTTTCTAAGCCTTCACGAAAACTGTCATGAAGCATCTCGTTACTTACAGGATCATATATTTCAACTAGAAATATGGTTAAGACAATGGAGGATAATGGTCAATGAACAATAATGCGTGCATATAACATTCACCTTGCGCTGGGAATCATGTCCCCCTATTAAAATCAATAATCAAACAATTCCTCAACACTCGCATGTTAAATATCTCGGTATACATCTAGATCGACGGTTAACGTGGAAATGCCATATAGAGGCAAAATTAACTCAAATGAAACTAAAAGCCATTCAAATTCATTGGCTTATTGGAAGAAATTCTGTCCTAAGTCTCGATTGCAAGCTTCTACTTTACAACACTATCTTAAAGCCTATCTGGTGCTACGGTAGTCAACTATGGAGCACTGCCTCGGCCTCTAATATCGAAAAAATTCAAAGGCGCCAAAATAAACTTCTTTGACTTATCACAGCCGCTCCCTGGTATGTTAAAAACTCAAACATTCACAAGGATCTCAATGTGCCATTAGTAAAAACTATGATTACAAAATATGCAGCAAGATATTTAAGAAGGCTTGAACAACACCCAAATCCACTTTTATTTACTTAAGTAGAAGAAATACAAAAAAACGAAAATTAACATTTCAAATCTTCCTTAGATTAGCAACCAAATGTGGAAATAAAACCAATTATCGTTAACTTTTATTTAATATTTTATTTATTTATTGTTCCTTATTTATTCCTAAGATTTTATCATGCAAATGTACTTATAGACAGCCCCGTATGCATTAAAAGTTAAAGTTATCATTAGTTAACCAACACATAAAAACAAATACACATTTGCTGTGCTTAATGTGTTGGTTAACTAATGTGAACTTAAACATTTTTTTTTTGCATAAGGGGGTTATTTTGTAAATTACCTATTTTCGTCAAAATGTTCAAGATTGGAGTGTAAAGAGATTTGGTAAATATTATCTAAAAGAATGCAGACAATTTGGTTTTTATTAATACATAAAATAAAAATACAATTAAGTTTTGTTTGCCTTTAAGTTTAGCTGGTGTTTACTACTAATTTTGTTTATAAAACACATGAGTATCTTGTGGTTGCATTTTTAGCTTAGTTTTCTAATAAATACGAATACGAGCGAAAAAAATAAACTGCAACAGTATCTATTTTGTTTTGTGTCTAACCAATTAATCTAATATTTCCGGTTTTTGCTTGAATCTGTTTTGCAAATGTATTATTATCAGTAATATGTACAATATTAATTCATGGAAATACATTCAAAAGCACATTGGTTCATCTTTAAATATTGTCATTGAAATGTTCGCTTATATGCACAATCAAAAATAATCGCAGAAAAATGTTTATATTTTTCCAAAGAATTTAAAAAAAATGTTTGTTTATTTTTTTTGTTGATAAGTTGTATTGTATATTAAAATTATTATACTTAATAATACGGCCATGTTTTGACAATCGCACGATTTGAAAAAGCAAAACGCCAGATCTATTTTATAGTGTTAATGCGTTTTGCTAGCTATCTGCCTTAGTTTCTTAACCCTGCACGGTTACTCTTCGTCATTTACATTTTATCATATAACTTTTTTATGTTTATTCAAATAACGTTCTTTTTTTAACAACTTTAGCTGATGACGAAAGCTTTAAAAAAATAATTAATTTGAAAACGCAAAAAAGTGCTAAAATTCGTATCAAATTTTGAGATGGATGAAAAACTTTTATTTTTTTGTTTTATTTTAGTTTATTTTTTAATTAAATGCTTAACTAAAGAAGTTTTTGTTCATTTTTTACTTTAAAAATCGTTCCGCTAGAACTATTTTTTAAAAAGTTCGTCGATTCGACGAAGAGTAACCTTAATGTTCCAAAATGAAGAGTAACCTTTCAGGTTCTCCAGTAAAATAGGAATTTAAAATCAAGTGAATATAAGTAAAATATTTTGAAACTTTAATAGCATTTTTTTAATTTAATTGAACTCAAGTTTATTTCCAGTTAAATTTTAAGCACTTGAAATTTAATTTTTGAGTGCTTATTGGGATATGTTTTTCTTCTTGTTCTGTTGCCTTAAAAATTAAACTACCAAAACAAAATTACACCTTAATTTCATTTGTTTAATTGCCTCAATACTATTTGACAACAACACAGCAAGAATTGCAACCAAGTTTACGTGTTAATAACACAGTGCAACAAAATTCAGGTCATCGCCGCCCGCCTTAACACTTGCAACGCGAAATAAAAGAAGACTACTAGTGGAGCAAATCTGCCAAAGGGTTTTGAAAAGTTAGCTCGGGTTCCCGCAATATGGGCCCCTAAAGTTTTTAAATTTTTTGAAAAGGCGTTTGGTATAAGTCAAAAAAAAATATACTAAATGTACTTCTGAGCTAAAAAAAAATTCAGATGTCTTCAGTGGAATCGTATGGCGATTTTTTTCTTAGAATTTATTAACCCTCTAACTCTCATTTTAAGGGGTCGTGTGCAAAATGTTGAAATTTTTAATCAAAATAATTCTACAAATGGGCTGAAGCACAAATTGATATTGATTTTGAATTTCCATTCAAAATTTTATTTTCCGATGAAGCACATTTCTGGTTGAATGGGTACGTAAATAAGCAGAATTGTCGCATTTGGAGTGAGGAGAAACCACAAGTTTTTGTCGAAACAACATTACATCGGAATGCGAAAAGTTGTTAAAATTGGTGTTCCAGATTGCGCTTTCTACGCGCCAGCCTGTCACATGGCCGAAATCATATTTAAACATAAATGTCAGAACATTTTGTATCCAATAAAGACCGTTTCATTGATATCAAAAATATATTACTATGTTTTATTATGATTTAAACTTGTATCACTCTATAAAAAACACCGTTTATATGAGATATTTTGTCTTAAAGGAATTAAAGGAAATGTCGCTATATTTTAAATTATATAAACATTTAAAGGATAAAATAGCTTGAATATTCTAGGAATTGATATTTGAATGAATCTGAACCGATTCAACCATATTAAATTTGCAGTAAGACATTTTGGGGCACATTTAATTTTAATACGAACATGATTAAATGGTAATACTGGATAGCAAACTGTCGTTGAGATTGAATGTGGAGGAAAGGGTAAAAAAGGCAACGATTGCGCTCTACGCATGTAAGGGAATGCTAGGCAAAACGTGGGGTCTAACCCCTGCTCTTACACATTGGGTCTACACAGCGGTGGCGAGACCAATCCTACTCTACGGGATACTTGTGGGGTAGATGGCCTTGGATAAGATATCGTACCGGAATATCCTAACAGGCGTTCAGAGAATCGCCGAACTTAGTATGAAAGGTGCTTTCCGTAGTACACCGACTGCGGCACTGGATGTGATCCTGGACTTGCAACCGATTCATCTGCAAGGAAGTCTGCGATCCGCTTCAAGGCGACGGGACAATTCGCATACGGACTCTACGGTCACGGTAGTATTATAAGGGGAAAAGATTGAAGCAGTGACTACACCATTCCGAGACTGACACTTGGAAGGAAACCGCGAGTTGGTTGGCAGGACTCCGATCTGGCCAGTTTCGACACTGACGGTTCGGTCGTCCAGGAGTGTAGGGACTCGATAGATAGACTCTGTGCCAATAGGAGAGCGATATCTACTGGGTTCGCGGTCACCAGGGCATAGAAGGCAACGAGGTGGCAAACGAATTGGCGAAACGGGGGGCTCATTTACCATACGATAGGATGATGGCCATCCCGGCTCCAATTCAGAATATTAGGAGAGATACGGACTCTGCTATACGGAGGAGATCAGAGGCGTTTTGGGAAAACACAGGAACGTGCAGGGTTTCCAAGGTAATGTGGGGATCCTATGATCCAGAGTCGACGAGAATTCTTCTGTCGCTATCGAGAAGGGACTATAGTCTTCTGATAGGTTTTATGACGGGTCATTGTTGGACTGCGGTATACGCCCGTAGGGCGGGGCGGTTGAATAGTTACAATTGCAGATTTTGTGGGGTACCAGAGGAAAAGGAGACGGTAGATCACTTGCTATGCTACTGTCCAGCACTCGTGCGCTCCAGGGCGAACTGTCTGGGAGATCATTACCTCCAAGATCTCGGGGAATTCTCTGGAATTGGGTTAATGAGACTCCTGGCATTCGTCAGGAAGGTGTGGGGTACTTTAGGTAACATCACATCTGAATGACCTTTAAACTGACTCTCTTCTGCGGGTTATCGTACAATGTGCTTATGCTAGGGACCTATTTGGTCTATGTGGGGTCTTTCTGACCGGCCACTCTAACCTTACCTTACCTAACCTATGATTAAATGGTTTATGGACATAAAGAAAGAAGTTTGCATGGGGACTTACTTGGGTTTTCGTTCTTATGACAATTAAAACGTATTTACCAAATTTAATCAAATTATCTAAAAACTCCTACTTTTACTTTCCGCACAAGGCTTGCATAGGCAGATAACCAGCCAGATGGGCAGACGGACACGAAAAGATCAATTTTAAAAGAGTTTCAAGATTTCTACGTATCAGCAAAAATTTATATAACTGCTTTTTCCTTAATTTTTGCATATATATAAATCTGTACAGTTTGGAATAACCTTCTCGAATAATGTTTGATTCTTTAACTATTTGTATAAAGGTTTTTACTAAATTTTACCTTTAAAATCTTCAACTATGTAAATAAACTCTTTAAACTTGCTTGAGAAGCTCAATCATTTGTTGTAATATCTTTATGGAAAGACAAGATCTGATATGTAAATATTAAGTTTAGCTTTGTAAAATAGTGTAAATAAAGGAAGACATTTATCTCTACCGAAAACTTGCTTTGGCTTACAATTGTAGAGTGAAAATTAAATGTAGATGGCGAAATTAAAGCAACAGAAAATTCGTCTGTTAACCTGAATTTTAAGCAATTTTTTAGTTGCCGAACCAGTTTTAAAATATGCTTCAAATACGTGAAAAAATGCAGCTATACCTATAATAAGCAAATTTTTCACAAACAAATCGATTCCAAAATTCATAAAAAGCTTTAGAACGGATAAATATATTGTTTCTGCCTTCATTTGTCGCACAAGAAAAATCATGCAATTGCATATTTACGGTTTCCCTGATCATCAGTTTGTATGTATGAGCACGCTTTTGTTAGTAGGATATGACAGGGGACATCTGAAAAATAATTACAGATAAAACTAAAGACAGCAAATCCCATTGCTATCTCTTTAGATTTAGCTGATACATGTAAAAAATCCTATGTCTTAACTTTTTTCCATTAATCAAAGTTAAGGTATCTTGTAAATATATACGTTTAATTACCTTAGTTAAATACCTCAGTTAAACGTATTCGCTTAATTGCCTCAATAAGGTAGTTAAACGTATTCTTATAATTACCTCAACGAGGTAGTTAAGCGTATTAGTTTAAATGCATAATTACCCAAAAATTTATGCATTTTTGCCGAGGTAATTATCCGCGGAATATGTAGTAGATTTGCTATCATGCCGCTGTTAGCAAATTTTTTCGAATTTCCGCTAATTTAGCAATTTTTGCCATTCCTTTTATTTTTAGGGACTTTTAATCAATTTTATGGCTTTTTTTAAATATAAAAATTTTTCGCGAATTTTTGCCATTTTTGCAAATTTTTTTGTTTTTGTTATTTTGAAATTTTTTTTTCACTCATTTAGCGATTTCAAATAAATTTTAGTGTGTGTTTTAAAGTTTGCAATTTTTTCGCGAATTTTAGCCACAATAGAAGGGTTTTGTCCCTGTGACTCTTTACAGATTTCACGATTTTTCATAAATATTAGACTTTGGCTATCATGCTGCGCTGTCCCTTTTCCAATTTGTTCGTCGTTCGTCTTCGTAAGAAATACAAATAAACCTATCGCACGACGAATTTCGGACTACGCAAGGATTGTGTGTACTTTCATATACATACACCCATGTGTTCTATTTCTGGTGACGAATATTCGTTGCGAATAATTCGTCGTTCGTCCCAGTTGTGTTTCTAGCAATAATTGATTAACAAAATTGGGGTATTAATTTTCTGAACAATTTTTCCTTTTTTTTTATTTAAAAAAGTACTATTGTTAGTGTTAAAAAATGCTAAAAAAAAAACTTTTTAATTATTTAAAGTTAAATCCCACTACAAAAAGTTAAAAAAAAGGTCAAAAGCACAAACAGAGCAGGGTCTCTGGCGGCAATTAAACCTGCAATAGCCACTTTGATAAACCAGGTCCCTACTCCACAAAACAACTTGTCAACTTTTTACTTTGAACTTATAAAATTGCATTTTTTATGCAATTTGATATGTGTTTTTGTTCTTTGCAAATCTCACTTTGCACTAAGCAAATTATTGTACAGACTTTGTTCTCTTTGCGCTCTCCTGCTAGTTAATGTGAAAAGTGTTCGACGAAGCATTTAATCATATTTGCATTTTTGTCTTATCACTTCTACTAATGTAATTCACAAGTTGCACCCTTGCGAAAAAGCAAAAGTGCTTAAAACATAACAACAACCACATAGACAATTAGTTGTACATAAATAATTATCTATGTGGTTGATGTTAGGTTTTTGCACTTTTGCTTTTTCGCAAGGTTGCAAGTTGGGACGTGAATTACCTTACTATATACTCTTATCACTGTACTGAATAAACGCATTTAACGCAATCACTCTTTTAAATTAAAGTTTTGTAGTCCCGAAAAGTAATTCGGTCTCTATAATTTCTGGTTATCACCGCATCTTCACTGTCGTCGAGCAACAAATCATGTCTTAGAACCAACCGTAATGTGCTTAGCCTTGCTTAACCAACTGTCAAAAATTAACAAAACGTCTCTCAAATGGATTTTAAAAACTAAAGTTTGATCAATCAGTCAAATATTTGTTAGGTTTGAACATACCCTTAGTTAAAAAATGTTTGTATTAATATTTGGGTGTTTGCATTAATTTGATGCAGAACAATATGTGTTTTTACAGCGTTTTTAACTCGGAGCGTTTCGCACCATTTTTTGGTATTTTTTTAAAATTGTTGTGCGAAAAATTCCTTAGTTGGTACGCGGTGCGCTTTTTTTAATTTCGATGCATTAGACCCCTTAAAGTATAGATATACTGGCTCCTTGAGTAGTTCTTAGTCGAGTTCAACTGTACCGCTCTCAGTTCGATTTGTGTCGAGCGAGAATGCGTATATGGCCAAACCGTCCTACTCATTCGAATACATGTTAAAAACTGAAGTATTGAACTGCACGTGTGTGTACATCTCAGTTGACAGTTAAGTCTGTCAGTTTTAACTGAACAGTTGAAACTGAAAGTTTAAACTAAACGTGAATGGCCGGCCTAAGATTTCTGAATCAAAATGTGGAACCACCACTCCAAAAATTTTGTAACAAAAACTAATACATTGTGTTACCATGTAAACTAGCCTTGAATGTTTATTTTTTAAACCATTTAAGAAACTTATGTATTCTCATCACACCAGAGATGTATTTTAACAGTATATATTGAAGATGGTTACATTGTTATACAATTACAAAAAATCATCATAGGAAATGTTTTTGTTGTTTTTGTAAATGTTATTATTATTGTTCTTTTTTGTTATTAATTCAGCTGTTTAATATCTTTACTTTGATTTTACTTACACCATCCGTGTAATCGTGAAAAATACAAACAACAGACTATATTTTTTTTTTAAATACGGGGAGAATTTCATAATATTTTGATTCTACAAAGTCGTTATACATTGTATTACCGTGTAAACTAGCCTTAAGTTTAATATGGTTTGACACGTTTAATCAACATGTGTTCGCACAGTTGGTTAAGCCTGCTTATGTATATTATGGCCTTTAGATCGATTTTATAAAAAGACAACAAAAAAAGAGAGTTCATGTAGGTTTCAAATCTTTTTAAATTTACTTGAAGTGTAGTTTTATTGATACATGGATTGCATCTTTCATTAAAGTAAAAAATTCGACTACATAAAAAAATGGCAAAGACTATGAAATAAGTACGTTTTGTAAAAAAAAAAAATTTTAAAGTACTTAAAAAAAATTTTACTAACTACTCTTTCTAGAAGAAACCAATTTGTCCAAAAATGCGAAAAAGTACGTTTTGTTCTGCGGCTCCTCATATGTTAATGAAGCAACCCAGGAAAAACTTTAATTTAGCAACAACTTCCTGAAAACATATGGCCTGTGCAACGATTTCGATCGCATTTTAAGCGATCGGAAACTGTTTTGGCTTCGACTCACTCTATTCTATACGAACATTCGTTCAAACGACACCTCGAAAGAAAACTACGCCACAAAAACAATTAACCTTAAAAGAGAGATTTTCTTTTAGCTTAGTTGGGGCGGGTGAACACGAACATGGCACTCATTTATTTCTCTCAAGAAGCGTTTTTGAGATAAAAATTTTCGATGGACGAGTAATGGAAAACAATAAGCCTAAAAATAAATGCCATTGGGCCAAATAAGCGTTCTATTGAACAGTGGGAAAAGTTAAACCACATTATTAGTAAAGAACCATAGCTGAATTGATTTTGAAAAAATATTTACAGACATGGGCAGATTTAAAATGTAGGACAAAAAATATTGCAGAAAAATAAAACAAATGCCTGCAATGTATCTATAAGCAAAACTATTCAACTTCCCTAGAGCAGATAATTCATCGGACGCGGCTTCTGTCATCGGCTGCAGCACCAAGTTGTAGAGTGCTGGTGGATAAAGTTAAAAGTGCTGAAACTTAGTCACAAGATATCAGAATCACCAACAAGAGCTTATAAAGGTGCGACGGTGGTTGCACAAGAAAGCAAACTTGAAGAGATATTTCCCTTAATATTATTTGAAACACCAACAATTTTGGAGGAAAACAGCAAAAACTTTGAAACTTCATTCAAACGAAGACGGATAGAGTTCGATAGTGAGGAATAAAATTAAACCTGTTCTTCAGGTAAAAAAAAGGGAGACGGTTGTTGAGGAACAACTGTTGTTAATTTGTCGTCAAATGAAACACATTAGTCGACTTCCAAGGAACAAGCTGATGCCTTCAAAATATTGACTTGTACCAATCAAACGTTTTGTTTGATTGGTACAATATTAAACAAATTTTAATATTTTTAATCAGGCTTAAGTTCATCAAGTTTGATTTTTCATTAAATTATTTTTATGAAGAAAGGAATTTTACAAAATGAAAATTAATTAAAATTGTTATTGATAATTTTTCTTTCCCGACTGACCTGAGATTCGAACCCAGGCGGCTGTTAACCCTGACATGTTTCGATCACAACCACTTGATCTCCTCAGAGGGATTTGCCGATTCTTGACAATAAGTACGAGAAAACAGAAGTAAGGAAAAACATGTAAAATCAATTAAGAATGTGGATAATCTTTCGAAAAAAGCTAATTTCGATCTACCAAAGGTTAAAATACAATTTGGTTTAAGGATTGATGTTTGACTATTGACGTCAGCAGTCATCGATGGCTGCGAGTGTAAGACGGCAAATCCCTCTGAGTAGGTCAAGTGGTGGTGATCGAAACATGTCAGGGTAACCAGCCGCCGGTGTTCGAATCTCAGGCCAGCCGCCTGGGTTCGAAAGAAAAATTATCAATAACAATTTTAATGTTGTAAAATTCCTTTCTTCATAAAAATAATTTAATGAAAAATTAAATTTGATGAACTTAAGCCTGTTTAAAAATATTAAAATTTGGATTAAAACCATAAATAGTTCGACAAAATAACCACAATACTAATTATTTTATAAAAATATTCAATAAAATATAGAAATATCTTATATGGCAATACTTTATTTTTTAATACGTAATTAACAAATATTTACACGCGTAAGAGCAAGCGATCGAAAGCTGTCGAAATTGTTGCACCTAATCTGATTCGAAATCGAGCGAATGGATGGCGATCGCCTCGATTTGCTGTCTAGATTGTTAAACAGGCAAATAATCTTTTTTATCTTTTGGCACTTGCAGCATAACGAGCACATTTACATCTATTTATAAAGAACTTTTACATAATTCACACGGTAATTCGCAAATTTGCGGTGAGCGCAAAACTAAAAACATCAACAAATAAAGAAAAGATCCAAGTTCAAATCCGAACTAGGGCAGTGTATTTTTTTTACAAATACAGGGTGGTCAAAATTAACGATGGGGTTTGAATTGCTTATAACTTTTTTATTATATTTTTCTTTTCTTTTCAGTATTTTGTAAAGAAGACTTGGGGAATTTAAAATGGAGCAGTACTCAATTGAACAACGTGCCCAAATTGTTGAGCAACGATCCATTGTTTTGACTCATTATTTCGCGTAAAAGTGATTTTAATTGGCTTCCGCGTTCACCGGATTTAACCGCCCCGGACTGCTTTCGTTGGGGTTATTTGAAAGGAAAAGTCTGCATTAATAAGTCTAGAACCATCCAGCAATTAAAAAGCAATATACGCGATGAAATAAACAACATAACACCTGAAGTTTTGCGAAAGGTTATGAAAAGAGCACGAATTTAAGAAGCAAAAAATGGCCACCACTTGCGAGATATTATTTTTCATAACTAAACTAAAAATATTCCCCATTTATATACTGTATTAAATAAAAAAAAAAATTTAATAACTATTTATTAAATAAAAAGTTATAACGAATTCTAACCCCTTCGTTAATTTTGGGCCACCCTGTATTAAAATTTATGCTTGTACGTAAAAATTATTAGACTAACGGATATTGACGTTATTTGTTATTCGGATCTTAGCTTAGCCAATCGTTTTTTCCTTACATAAGTTACTTACAAAATAGATTCTCTTTAGCAAAATGAGAAATTCATTCAAATGATCTCACTTAAAATTGCTTTTTGAAATTATATTCTTTTTTTGACACTAAAATGTTTGTGAGTAAATTAACTCTGTATACAATACAAAAAGTGTGTAAACCAGCGCTGCCAGAAGTAAGATTTTACCTTATTTTTTAAGATTTTTTAACCGAAAAAAGATTTTAAGATTTTTTCCCCAAAAACAAGACTTTTTGTTGTGTCAAGACGAAGGTTCAATTAAAAAAACCTTCAAAGTTATTTACGGGAATACAAAATTTATCATTAATACGATTTTTGTATGACGTGCTAAATTCCCAATTTTCCATATTTGATAAATACACTGAAATTTATTGTTGAGGGAAAGCTAGCTTCTATGCGCATTTCACTGGTTGCTTAGGCCAGCTCATCAGGAAACCTTTTCCTAAGATTTTAGAAAAGCTAAAAATATTATACGAATAAAACCCCAAAGCGAATAAGAATTTTAAACACTCAAAGTCTTACTCGTAAGTAACAATATCAAAGCTTAAACAAAACACCAACAATAAACAGTGAGTTTATCTTTTCTTACATCCCCCTACAATTGGTTGGGTTCTTTCCGACTCGAATTGTAGTTGTAAGTGGGTAAAAAGAAAAAACAAAATTAAAAAACAAATTGTTTCATTCTATTGTCTTCGTAAGAAAACAACAAAAAACCAATTTGCCAATTCAGTTTTCTGCACGGGCACATGCGAGTATATTATCAAAGTTATTTACGGGAATACAAAATTTATCATTAATACGATTTTTGTATGACGTGCTAAATTCCCAATTTTCCATATTTGATAAATACACTGAAAAACCTTCTTTGTTCACATTTGAAAATTTAAAACTTAATAATGCATATTTGCGGTTTACTGAAACAAAAATATCTTAAAAAGCAACCTTTTTCTTTTGCAAAACAGAAAATATTGCAAGTTAGACTAGGGTTCGCAGAAATTAAATAATAGCAAAGACATTTAATGGAAACATTTTTAATCCGAAAAGGTAATTTTAAGTGCATCGAAATACATATTGATATGTTTTATTTAAAGTTAATTTTCTATTTTTTAAATAAGATGGTTGAAGATATTGTGGTAAGATACTAATTTGTGGCGACTCCAAATAAAAAAAGTGTATGGGATTATAGAACATGGGAAAAAAGACAAAAAAATAATATGCAAAATCTTGGCACACCCGTTTGAATCCTTTAATTATTTTTTCGTCTTATTTTTCGATTTTCTGACAACCTATATATTTTGTTTCTTATTTAGAACTGCGTCCGTACACTACATTTGTTACTAGTTTTTTTATTAAACTTTTATTTTTCAAATATCCTTTGTTCATGGTTAAAAAGTCAACAAAAATTAATTTATTGTTGTTACAATTTAGCAGTTGGTTGACAAAAATTAAAAGCTCGTCTGGTTAGGATGAACTATTTTGTAAAATATGCAACGTTGTTTTTATTATCAAAGTTATTTACGGGAATACAAAATTTATCATTAATACGATTTCTGTATGACGTGCTAAATTCCCAATTTTCCATATTTGATAAATACACTGAAATTTATTGTTGAGGGAAAGCTAGCTTCTATGCGTTTTTATTATTTATTTTTATTATTTTCCAAAAATAAGATTTTTTCTTCAAAAATAAGATTTTTTTTTGTTGAAATTAAGATTTTTTGCTGAAAATTTCTGGCAGCCCTGGTGTAAACAAATATTTTAATACAAAGCCTATTTTTTCATGTGTTGAAGAAGTTTTTATATGTGTTAAGATGATTCAACTTCATAACTTTGTGTGATAGATTTAACGAGCATCGTAGTGTATAAATTATAAAGGCAAATGAGGAACATTCCTAAGAAAAAGAAAAACAGACCAAATAAATATTCACACGTGTTCTCCTGTTAAATATGTATGTACATGCAAAAAACAGAAGTTACTTGTTGAACAAAATGCGTACGACATGACGCTAATGAAAATGATAAAGTGACTGTCTGGCCTGTCTTTTGCGAAATATATCTTAGCATTTGCACACACTCATATACT
The DNA here is from genome assembly GCA_963931875.1 of Pollenia griseotomentosa. NCBI lineage: Eukaryota > Metazoa > Arthropoda > Insecta > Diptera > Polleniidae > Pollenia > Pollenia griseotomentosa. Next base: position 148,621,382 of record OZ007563.1, read on the forward strand.
GTATGTGTTAGTGATGTTACGAATATTCGTATTCGTATCGCTGAATATTCGCCTATTTCATGGCATTCGTATTCGACAAAGTCAAGCGAATATTTTGCAAAATAAAGAAAAAAACCTAAATTAAATATTTAGTTTTTGCTTGCTGCGGCATCTGCGAAAATATTTTCTCCCAAACAACACTCAGTTACTAAGTAAAAGCGCAAAAGCAGTGAGAAAAAGAAGATCTTAAAGTATGAAAGTATAAGTATCTAAGCAGAATGAAGTTTCTTGGAGTTATTTCAATGACTTCAGGTGAAGTACAAAATCTCTCACCGTGTAGAATAATTGCCTTTATTTGTAAGGTAAAAAAATAATAATGCAAGTATAAAAATGTAACCCTTCTGCATTTCTTCTTACTTTCCTCCATCTATTGTCTTTTTAGGTCAATTTGACTCAACTTTTATTATATGAAAACATCAGATTAATTTGATTTTACCAGACTTTCATAAAATAAACAAACAAATTTGGAAGAAGCTACCAAAACTACTACTTTAATAATAATAAAACTTTTAAATTCACATTCACATTTTAATTCTGCTGTAAATTTTAACATAATTAATTTTGCCCCATAAAGATCAGTTTATTTGAGGATGATATATGAATATAAAGGCAAAATAAGATATTAATGACAAACATTTTACTGCAGGCCAATAAAATAAAGCTGGGTCACATTGACCCAACAAGACTTTAAATGTATATAAAACTTATATTTTTATTCATGTTTAGGATTAAATAAAATATTACGTCCGATACTGCGTCATCTACTTAAAACAAAATGATTTAAAAAGTAACTGCCTGTTTGTGGAACACGAGCGCAAGCCTCGTTCGTTTAACTTACTTACTTTTTAATCAAAAACAAATTCTTAAATTTTAGGAGAAAAAGGGTGGAATATGTTCAGTAGTGGCATTCAGGTGCAAAGTTGCTAATTTTACATTTAGTCATTCGAATGTCATAATACATAATGTTAAAAATACATTTAGTAGTGTTTTAATTTTTTTTTTATTTACTGCTATCGACGCAATCGGAAGACGGTTTCTTCCCCGCATAGATTTCTGATGTCAGATGGTTTGTCAGAAGAATATAAATTTTGTGAGATCACTTTGCATCTGACTTTTACAGGAGCAATGTTATAAAGGTAACACACGACATGTATTTATTTTGCAGTGGGAAATTTGACAAGTCAGATGTAAAAAACATGTCGTGTATTAGACATAAATTATTATTAAACATTTAAACATACATACTTGTTTTTATTAGAATACAAGCACATAAGTTAAACTTGAAGAAATACATAATTTCCCAGCCAGCAAAATACTCCGACATTAGACATTTCTTGCAAATGTCTGACTTCAGTCTTAGAGACTTTGTTCAGATTTCTGTCCGACATTGAATATACTTACTGTCTGGACGATTTCTGATCGATTTCGAATGGATATATCGGGGGAAATTTATGTACAGATATGTCTAATAGAATTCCGACGGAATTCTACAGACTTATTATTTTTTTTTTTTTTTTTTTTGTGAAAATAATGACAATTGTCATTAACTTTAAAATAATTTTAATTTTATTTTATTGTTTCAAGACAAAAGGATTAAAAAAAGGTGCGTACGTTTAAAATTTATAATTATATACTTTTAAATATTTTGCAATAAGAGAATTCTTTCAGCTATCAGTTAAAAAACCATAAGAATCTCGGCTAACTCATCAAAATTTCCCATGCCTTTTTCATTAGATTTCTATCAGATATCTATCAGAAATGTCGGCAAAAAAAAACCAGAATTTCCCACGACATGTCTGTCAGAATTCGTGTCAACCACTTCATACGTTTTTGGGTCAGAATTCTTATACGATTCCGACTTTTTTATCGACGTTTCTCTCAGATATCTGGAAGACGTCGGACTATTTTGCTGGCTGGGTTATTTATTTATTGATTATTAAATATCATTATTTCAATATATTCGTATTCGGCGAAAATTTCGTAGATATTTGTATTCGCATTCGTATTTGCAAATATTAAAAATTGATATTCGTAACATCACTAGTATTATGTTTGCATATTTTATTCATATAAGTGTATGTATGTATGTACAAATATAGATTAAAATTTAAATATAGATTTCAATGGCAAATGCACGGGTTACTTGATTTTAACCCTCAGCTTCAGCTCTAATCAAGTCGAACTGTGCATAACCCTACATAGATTTTAAATAAAGCTCTTATCAAGAAGTAAAAAATTCGTTGATAATTTCTTTCAATTTTCATTGAATCACTGCACCGAGTTTTTTTTGCGAAAAAAAAAATTTAAATGCGAAGGAAGAAAATGCAAAACATTGTCGGTGTCCACAATTTGTCCAAGTTTCTTACTACAAAACCTAAGTAATGTAAATTCATATGCATATTTTAATGATTCTTATATTGCATATCCTTTTTTTGCAACCAAATATTCACCACACTCAAAGCAAAAATAGCTTGAATCAGTAACAAATAGAGTTTTTTTTTCCCGGACTTTTTCGATTCCCGGGAAAGCGGGAAACTTTTTTAAATTTCCCGGGATCCCGGGATCCCGCTCCATATAAATAATACAAAGTAAATTTTGTTATTAATTAATGAAAAAAACTTTATAATCGAAGATTGAAATAGGAACTTGAATTATTATTACCTCACGCCCTTATTCCCTATTATTATGCTTTTATTCAGTATTATTATGCTCTGGATACAAGATAAAAAGATAACATAAACATAACAATTTAATTCATAAAACAATAATAAAAACAAAATAAAATTAAGTTACTCAAGATATGAGATCAAAAAGTTAATTAATAAAATAGATAAAATATTTTAAAGAAATATATAAAATTTTTTTAAGGCTTAGGAAATAACTTTCCGACTTACTCGAAGCGCTTAGTAAGTCGGCAAAAAGTATATTCCTGATTTTATTTACTAATTATCATGTTTCCGAGAAATTTCGTTCATTTTTTACCGAGGTTGGACAAATAGTTAAAAGTGCATGCTTCGGATTCACAATCAGAAGCAATTTTTTCTTTTTTATAAACAACGTCTATATCAGTCAAATGTATATCAATGTTTATGCAAAAAAAGCATCAACCGGACTGCTTCTTACAAACCTTTTCATTTCAATAGGTCCATTTGTTATCTTTAGGACAATGTGTTTTTCAAGTTGTATGTTGTAGTATATTACACGAGTTTCCAAAATGTTATTTTATTTCGGTTTCCCCGCACTTCACGGGTATATAAACCAACAGAAATTGAAATTGAAAATTTGTGTTTATCACCTAATAAACATATCGCTCCTTCATTGCATCATAGTCATATCTCAAAATTTTAAGTAACTTTTGCAAAGTTTTCCTTCATACCTTCTCGTATTATATCTCAAACTGAACCGAAGTTATAGCAAAATATATCTTTAAGTCGGTACATTTTGAAAACTTTAATCGCATTTTGCCAAGATCGTTTGTTTTTGTAGATATGACTATGTTGCAATAAAGGAGCGATATGTTTAGGTATCTCCTATTTTTAAGACTTGTTCATGGATAATGAAACTTTACTGCCTGCATCTTATTTTGAAATAATGTACTTTAACTCTTCACTTCACTAAATGTAATAATTATAAACTGTTGCACTGCCCATTCTGCTTTTAGTAGATTTATTGCATCAGGAGACATTGATTTAAATACATGTACTCACTTCTTGTAATTGATCTAAACCACAACCCATCCACAGATGCTAATTTTTAGAGAAAAGAAAACTAAATTTCAAAGTATAAATAGCTATTTTCTGAAATTATGAGGAATTTTTTATTTCCCGGGATCCCGCAAGAAAAATCCCGGGAAAACGGGAAATAAAATAATTGAAATTCCCGGGACGGGAATTTTTTTCAAATTTATTGAACGTTAGATGTCGGACGTTCTAGAGCCTTCTAGAGGTCTGGGCTCGAACGTTCTAGAGTCATCTGCACGTTTGGGCAAAAGTATTAATAGATTCGCATAAGATGGCATTAATTCAATATCAGTTCAGACTTTGTCAAGTCAGTATTAAGCTTCGTACAGACGATGGTCAGATCTTACAATATTGGTAAGCAGCGTTGCTTAAATGGCATTAAAATTGGCTAAAATATCTTACAACTGTGTGAACATTGTAAGCTGATTTGTATTTGCAGAAGTCCAAAATTAATGCATCTGACAATTGTCAGAAAAATATTGCTGTTGGCAACTCCTGCTTACAATATTGTAAGATCTGACCATCGTCTGTACGAAGCTTTAGTACAAACATTAAAGTGCGTAGATCACAAATAGAGGTCGTAATTGTGAGTTAGTTTCTAAGAGCTGTAAATTACGTTTGTTAAAGTGACTAAGTTCTTAATAAAACTTGTGAACTAGATAAAAGTTTTAAAAGTGTTGTGTTTCAAAAGATTTTGTTATTCGTGCTTAATTCCCAGTTTTTATTATTGATAAAAACACTTGAAATTTATTGTTGATGGGATAAGCTATTCCTATGCGCATTTCACTGGTTGCTTAGGCCAGATCATCAGGAAACTTCATCCATAAAGATTTTGGAAAAACTAAAGATATTAAACCAAATAAAACTGTTAAGCGTGTAAGACTTATAGCAACAGTTCTACTTGTAACAATATCAAAGTTTAAACAAAACACATCAACAATAAACAGTGGGTTTATCTCATCTTACATTCCTCACTACAATTAGTTGAAATTCTCTCAACATTAACTGTAGTTGTAAGTAGGTTAAGAAAAACAAAATAAAAACAAACAACAACTTACAAAAGATGTTGTCAATTAAGTGTTTTTTTAGGCGGTGCACTTGCCTGTTTATTATCAAAAAGTAATTTCAATTTTGGGAATACAAAATTTTAATTTCAAAAGATTTTGTTATTCGTGCTTAATTCCCAGTTTTTATTATTGATAAAAACACTTGAAATTTATTGTTGATGGGATAAGCTATTCCTATGCGCATTTCACTGGTTGCTTAGGCCAGATCATCAGGAAACTTCATCCATAAAGATTTTGGAAAAACTAAAGATATTAAACCAAATAAAACTGTTAAGCGTGTAAGACTTATAGCAACAGTTCTACTTGTAACAATATCAAAGTTTAAACAAAACACATCAACAATAAACAGTGGGTTTATCTCATCTTACATTTATTGTTGATGTGTTTTGTTTAAACTTTGATATTGTTACAAGTAGAACTGTTGCTATAAGTCTTACACGCTTAACAGTTTTATTTGGTTTAATATCTTTAGTTTTTCCAAAATCTTTATGGATGAAGTTTCCTGATGATCTGGCCTAAGCAACCAGTGAAATGCGCATAGGAATAGCTTATCCCATCAACAATAAATTTCAAGTGTTTTTATCAATAATAAAAACTGGGAATTAAGCACGAATAACAAAATCTTTTGAAATTAAAATTTTGTATTCCCAAAATTGAAATTACTTTTTGATAATAAACAGGCAAGTGCACCGCCTAAAAAACACTTAATTGACAACATCTTTTGTAAGTTGTTGTTTGTTTTTATTTTGTTTTTCTTAACCTACTTACAACTACAGTTAATGTTGAGAGAATTTCAACTAATTGTAGTGAGGAATGTAAGATGAGATAAACCCACTGTTTATTGTTGATGTGTTTTGTTTAAACTTTGATATTGTTACAAGTAGAACTGTTGCTATAAGTCTTACACGCTTAACAGTTTTATTTGGTTTAATATCTTTAGTTTTTCCAAAATCTTTATGGATGAAGTTTCCTGATGATCTGGCCTAAGCAACCAGTGAAATGCGCATAGGAATAGCTTATCCCATCAACAATAAATTTCAAGTGTTTTTATCAATAATAAAAACTGGGAATTAAGCACGAATAACAAAATCTTTTGAAATTAAAATTTTGTATTCCCAAAATTGAAATTACTTTTTGATAGTGTTGTGTTTATTTTATTTTATTTTATTAAAGTTGCAATAAAAAAACTCAAGCGGTTTATTGTAAAGGAAATAAACCAAAAACGTTATTGAAAAGGCAGTAACGTAACAATATATATTTGTTCTTTTCAACTTCTACAAGGAGCATTGGGCCGTAGCAAGATTATTCCAATATAATCGATCGGATGCACGATGTTTTATTTTATTCCATCGGGATTCTTCTAATTCGACTTGTCGTTTCCAGGTATGTGATGGTCTTCATATTCGTCGACTGCCTTGCGGATTCCAGTCTATGGCTTGTTTTGTAATATCTGTCGATGGTTTTCACAATGTATGCCCAATCCAACACCATTTACGTTTGTGAATTTCCAGATGGATCGGTTGTTGCCGGTTTTGTTACCATAGCTCGTTGTGCAAAACTGTTCTGGGCCAATATATATATGGGATCTTCCTTAAGCATTAGTTTACAACAACTTGTACGCGTAATCCGTACACGTTTCGCATCCGTACAACAGTGTGGATTTTACGTTTGAGTCAAACAGATTTAGCTTTGTGCTATGTACGTTGAATTCCACACCGGCTTAAGTTGTCCGATTGATTGCCTTGCTTTGTTTATGCCGCTTGAGATATCAACCTTAGAACTACCAATTTTGTCCAGAAGGCTTCCCAGATAACAAAATGATTCTACCTCATCAAGCCATTGGTTCTGCACGGACAGTCATTGCTGCTTATTAGAGTTTATTCTCATTGTTTTAGTTTTGCCAATGTTAATCTTCAGACCAGCATGTAATGATGGTTCTTGAACTACTGACAACTTAGTCTGCATGTCTGAAAATGTGTGGGTGAGTGGGCCAATATTATCGGCGTATTCAATGTCCTCCAATCTGCCTTGAAGATCCCAAGTGATTCCTCTTATATGGCAAGTTGCATTATTTATCACAACGTCAAGTAAATAGAATAGAAGAGAAAACATAGCCTTGTCGTACACCAAGGTTAATGCTAATTTTGTTGTTACCTAGTTGCCTTTGGTGCCTAATTCGGCAGGTGGCGTTAATATATTTTTTTTTTTTTTTTTTTTTTTTAATTTCCTAAGCTAATCCCGCGAAGCTCTATGCTTGTCTGCAGGAAAGAAACCAGAGTCTCTGGCGGGAATCGAACCCGCAACCTCGGCGCTGATAGACTAGCTCGCTACCAACTAGCCTACCGAGGCACTCGGAGACCTTTTATGAGTCTTATTAACTAAGTAGGTACCCCTATGCATTCTAATGCATTCCATATCGCTGAGTGGTTAAATGTGACGAATGCTTTTTCGAAGTCTATGAAAGTGAGGTATCTCCATTCCACACGCTGCTCTATGATCCCTCTCAGGCTATTTACATGGTCGACACAGGATTTGTGAACGCGGAAACCGGCTTGTTCTTTTCTAAACGCAGTTGCGTTAAGTATGTGCGAAATCACTTTGTTAGTCATACTTAGAAGTTTAATTCCTCTCCGGTTTCTACGTTCTGTGAGATCCCCTTTTTTGGTATGTTTCGAACACCAGAATTTTCTTACAATAGGCAGGTTTAGAAGGGCACTGGTTGTTGCGTCGGTTGCATCTCTGGAGAAATAGTGTCTATACTAGGCGATTTGTTTTTCTTAAGCGATCTTAAGCGATTTGATTGATTCGCATATCTCATAAATATCTGGACAATTGGTGGGGATATTTGAGTTTATTGGATGTGTGGGAACTGATGAATATAACATTTTACCATAAAAATCTTCCCAAAGTTGTAATTGTTGTTGTTTAGATGTTATAAGTTCTCCAGCATCGGTTTTCAATAGTTCTTTACCGCACGACAGCGATCTCGCACCCGGTACGTTTCGGCAGCAGCTTGAGCTTCTTTAGCGACATTGTGTTTAAATTTATCTAAATTTTTTTTTTGAACACCAAAAATCCGTTTGCTTTTCTTTTTGCCTTGAGTGCCCCGGTAGGCTTGCTGGTAGTGAGCTAGTCTATCAGCGCCGGGGTTGCGGGTTCGACTCCCGCCAGAGACTCTGGTTTCTTTCCTGCAGACAAGCGTAGAGCTTCGCGGAAATTGCGTATAGTTTTGAAATTGAAAATTTGAAAACAAAAGTACGTTGACTCAAAACGTTGCAACGTACGTTTGAAATACAATTGTGTTTTAAGAAATTTACGACCTACGATCCAATTGTGTTATTAACCTAAAGACACACTATCATCCCAATTATGAATAAAAATTCCCCGGGAGTTTTCTCCCTTCTCTCATTTTTCCTATGTTAATTCAATTGTAAAAGTAGGAAAAGGGAAAAAACTCCCGGGGAATTTTTATTCATGATTGGGCTGTATTTGATTTCATTGAATTTGTTTCTTTTTTTACTTAAATACATTTAAATGATTTAAATTTTTGTTTGATGGGGATATGAAATTAACAGTTCAGTTCTGTTTAAAAATTTTATAAATCTTATAAATCAAATAAATTTTGTTATTCAAAATTTTCAGTCTTAAGTTAGGCCCCTTTCACAATCGGCAAGTTACTTGCGCAACTCTTGGTTTGTTGACGCCAGCGGTAAGGTCGGGGAAAGGAAACAAAATGTTGTACAGACTTTGTTGTACTCGCAAGTTACTTGCACAACTAACTTGCCGAGTCTTAAATTAGGCAAAAAAGTCTGAAGACAGAAACTGTAGTTTATTACAAATTTTTTACTTGCCTAATTTATTGATACTAAACGAAAGAGAAAAAATTAGTTTAACCCAATTAAAAAAAATTCAAAATACCTTTTTAAAGTAATACCTCTTTTCCTAACCGTCAAAGAAATGGGAATATAATTACAAATGTGAATGTGTGAATTTATTAAAATGTTCGCTGGATGCGCTGAGCAGTAAACAATTTGGTATAAAATACATAACTTCATTCGTTAAACTGCTCTGGATAGAAAACCCGAGACCTGCTGTCATTGTCCTTGTTTGTTTGCCTTTGGTGCGATTTGCGTTTTATTTGTATTGGCTTATGGCTAAGCGTCATATGTACCGAGTTACAATATTTGGGTTTTCAACATAAGCTATATGTATTTGATTTTAACATAATTTGTTTAACCGGTTTGTCTGTTAGAGAACCAAATATAACTTGAATAGACTCGGTAGAGTAGTATTTAAAATTAAGGTTGACTACTGATGGAGGCCTTAATGCGGATTCTGGGATTTTAAGGCGAAGGTTTTGGTTGGCCGATGACCTTGAATACCCTGGCAGTTTAAAAAACAAAATAATTTTGAAACTACCTTACAAAAAAAGAAAAGATGCAATTTAAATAGTTAAGAGCTTAATTAAGCTTTAGCTTTAATTAAGCTTGAGATTATTGGAATCTTGTTTGAGCACGTTAAAATTAATTTAAGAAAATATAAATTTGTTTATTTTGTTTTTGTAATTTTGCTTTTTTTTATAAAGAAAACTGGTATTTATGAAAAATACAGGTCATTAAATATTTACTGATTTTCGGTTTAAACGTGACTTTTTTTAATTTAATAAATTCAATAAATAAATTTGTCAAAAACATTTTAAGCTATGTTCATTAGGGCGTAACCAAATTTTTCGTAATGTGTTCCTTTGCAAAAAAACTTCACCACCAAATTCATTTTCTATATCAAAGCCAAAAAAATTGTTTACAGTTGTGCAGTTTTGTTTGTGTTTTTCGTGCAACTTTCGCAATTCGACGCGTATTCGTCGGCTTAATATGCAAACCTGCTAAATCCACTTCTTAAGTAAAATGAGATTTTGATGCCGTGTGGTAGAGAAAGATACGCTTCGTCGTTTCAAGCTGCAAATCCTTTCCCTCTCAAGCTGCAAATATGAAATATAAAAAGTTTTTTGTCTCTCCTGTAAAATGAGCTGAAAGGGAGGTTTGCACATTAAGCCGACGATATGTATTTGGTTTGAACAAATTGCAACGCCGTCTTGTTGCATACAAATTCCAAACTTAATCGCTGTTGGTGCGAGAACTTTTTTAATGCCAGCGAAAAAGCAAAAACTTATTTCTTCATAGTTTTTAATGGGCTATTCGGCTATACTCTACGCAATTTCATATTTGCAATATAAACATATAGAGCCCTATTTGCGATTATATCGTAAGCCGTTACAATTACCGAAATATTCATAGACCTTGAATATGTACCGTTGCGGAGAAATAGCCCATCTATATCCAAATTAAGTATAGCACAGATATTATTGTACTAAGTATTCATGTTGCCAAAACTTGGTGACCAAAAATGGATAAATTTGAGAAAAAAATGGCTAAAAATTGGCTGAAAACTTAATTTAATAAAAACACATTAAAATTCAATAACAAAACAGAAATAATGTATAAAAAATTAATAAATTAATATTTAAGCATTTAAAAAAAATCATCGATAAATTCGTCTCATTGGGATTACTCGTGCCAATTAATTTTAAATATTTTGAAAGTAAATCATAATCATGGCAACATTTACCCAACTTTTGAGTCCAAATCTACAATAAAATACAAGTAAGAAAGTATAGTCGGTTGAACCCGGATATATGATACCCTACACCACTTTAGAATCTTTGTAACAAATTTTATCAAATTGTCTCCAAAATTACATGGACAGCCAGATGGACGGACATCGTTAATTTGACTAAGAAAGTGAATATTTTATTGTTTTAATAGAATTGAATTAACGGTTGTTAACTGTGACCTATTTCTCTCTACTTCAGCATTTTACCATGGAAGTGAGAGCAACTTTTTAGTAAAGTCTGTTTTGATCCATTTTATAAATTTAATGTTGGAATACTGTTCCTTTATTTGGAAAAATGTTTCGTCATCATCGTTTATAGCGATTTTCAACATTTGTAAAAGTTTTGATTTAAATTAAAGGCGTTTTAATTCCTAAAAATGTTTATTTTGCTTTTATAAATTTTTATAAGAAAATAAAAATTATTATTTAAAAAAACGGCAAAAACAAGTTCAAAATGGCTAATGGCTAAAAAAGTTGAAAAATGGCTAAACCAAGCCACAAAATGGCTAAATTGGCAACACTGTTAGTACTTATTCCAATTGTTGCAAACTGCTCGTATTAACTCAAGATATTCCCTTGTCAAAGTAAAGTTGTAACACTGGCCCACGGTGTTAGGCTTTTTTCTTCAAAAATCGTCAAAAGTTTTAACAAAATTCGTCAAAATCGTCACGTACACTTAACAAAATCGTCAACAAATCGTCAAATATTTAAATTTACAAATTAGAGACAATTTATTGCATTGATTGGTTCAAAAATATACATAAAGAAAGTGATATGGTTAAGTTTTATTCTATTTATTTTAGCAAGTGGGCTGAAATATACATATACATTTGAAAAGAAATACATAAGAAACAATATATTTTCATAAAAACATAACAAAAATTTATTTATTTCATTTATCCATATTCACAAAAACAATAAATAAAAAATAAAATCTTATTTGTTATTAACTCGAGCAATATTTAAATAATTAATTTTTAGCGCTTTCACTATTGCAAATTGTTTTTACTGTTGAAGGTGCTTAACCAAGGGTTCTGTCTATATCAACAGTCTTTTTACTCGACTTGAAACTTTTATTACGTCCAATTTTAAATCCAAACAAATGCATTTTCTTCTTTTTGCACTCATTTTTCTACACAACTTTTTATTAAGAACCAATTTCTTACTTCTTAACACGCAACTACACTCAGAATAACTAACCTAACAGAATTAAATGGGAATTCGCCTTTTTAAACACAAATACAAAAATTCTTCACGTGATTATGACTTCAGCGAAAAAATGCAATCGAAATCATAAAACCGCAAAGCGGATTTAAACAATTTTTAAAAAGCGGACCAAAATATTTCGAACAAATTATTTTTACGTTTTGGACTGTTCCTTATATAATTGTAAATATTTCTTGTAAGTGTTTTATTGATGCCAGAAAATCGTCATAACACTATTACTTTTAGTAAAAAAATCGTCAATCGTCATTTTACTGTTTTTTCTCAAAAAAATCGTCAAAACGACGAAAAATCGTCACATCTAACAACCCTGCACTGGCCATGCCAAAAACATTCCAAATAACACTTAATAAAAAGCTCTACATTTCAAAGAAAAATTCATACTTGTATTGAAACTCTCTTCGTTTTTGTTTTGTCTCTGTTCCTGTTGTTTTGGTTAGCTACTGCATGGATAATAATGGTTGCTGCTTTATTTCCAGAATATACAAAGTAACAAGGGGTTGCAAGTCGATTTCAAGTATTAGCGATTAATCGCAGCTTTAAATCGTATTAGCGATAAAATAACAGCGATTACGGTTTATAATTTCCATATTTTTTTTTAACTGGTTTTAAATTTTAATAAAGTATAAGTTAAAAATGTGGCCTATCATTTAATTGTCGAAATATATATGAAAATGCTCTGATATCTTATATTTATGTATATACATATGCATATGTTCTCTAACTTTAAAAACTTTTTTCTCAAATTTTTTCAAATTAAATTTATTTGCAGTTCCCTAATTCCTATCCTTAAAATATTAAAATATTCACAAGTTTTTGAACCTTAAGCGCAGCTATCTAGAGAGTTGAAAAGTCTCAAAAGCATTTCTACGTTTTATTAGTGCAATGAAAATATTTTGTGCAGAATTTATTAAAATAAATGATTCTTATCGGGCGAATTCTATAAACATGTGTACATATTAAATTTGTCTTCATAATTTCAAATTAAAATAATTTTGGCCAATTTCACTAGTTCTATTTAAATATCAATTCATATTTAAATATAGTTTTTATATAATTTTATTTTTATTTGACATGAAAAACTAATTTAAACATAAATTGATATTTAAATAAATTGTGTGGAATCGGCCATTAATCATTAAAAGTAACGGTTATAAAAATTTAGCTTAAATGCAAACCCTAAAATAAAAGTTGAAATGAAAATGTAGACGTTTATGTATTTTGCTAAAATATTTTTAGTTTTATTAAGCCTTTTGTTTTTGCTGCCAGTATTTTGTTGCTTTTAATTTGAAAATTGGTTGGTGATTTTTTTTATTGTTATTTTTTTTTGCTTTATTTGGTATATTTTGTGCCGTAGATCATAATAATGACGATCATGATTAAAGTTTGCCTGACTTACGAAAAAAAAACACACACACACGGTTTAAATAAATTTGTTGTAGTTTGTGTCTGTCAAACAGTTGGTTTACCTTTTAAAGTAGGTTGAAATTAAGACTGCTCAACAATTGGCTTGTTATCCTTTGAAGAGTTTTATTTTCTTAACAAGTTTTGAATTTTTGCGCTCATCAGGTCTGAATGGTACATTTTTTAAAGTACAATTTATTTAATTTGTTTCTTGTTTTTAAGGTTAGGACCAGTGCTGACACAACGAATACAATTTTTACAACCAAACTTTTTGAAAAAGTAACCAAATGTAAAAAATATAACCAAATTTAAAATGCTTTTTATTAATTGAGAAAATCATTAAAATCATTGTAATACATTGTAACACAAAGGTTATTTGCACTTTATAGTAATTATAAATCAAAAAAATAAGACCAGAAATGTAATTCTTTAACATATTAAAAAAATAACGGTAATCACAATTAAAAGTTTTATTTATTTGAGACTTTTTTGGTAAAAAAATTATTTTTATTTTTTGGCGCCTTATGCTCCAGTGGGAGTTAGAGGAATATATAAAAAAAAAATAATATTTTTTAATATGCCAGTTATAAATAACAAAAATGGATAATAGTTTTCCGCTTTTTAGCTGTTATTGGCAGGACTGTCAAATGTGGCGATTTCTTAATCCTTTTGTCGATGGAAATTTACGTTTGGCGATATGGCGATTATGTTGACGAAATTTAAAACGATTGGCGATATCCGAAATGCATTTTATGTAAATATTTTCTAATTTACATATATCTAAAATATTATAAAAACTTTTTTCTCTTTTGTGTAAATTTTATTTCAAATTTATAATTTTTATTATAAAAAAATGTTTCATAATTGTTCTAATATATCAAATATTTTGTAAATAATTGTAAAATATTATTGGGGAAAAAGTATATGACTGACAGTCAAAAGTTTTTTTTTTACCAAATAATTATCTTAAAAGACATTAAATAAATATCCATACCAAAAAGTTAAAAACAGTAAAATTTCAAATTTCTTTAAAATTATATTGATAAATCAATGTAATTTTAAAAAAATCTTTAAAACTCCTACGTGTATTTTCAAATATGTATATAAATATACTTCTGGAAATAACCTAAATTCAAACCTTAAACTTATTTCAAGTTTTTAAAAACACTAAAACGACTTTTGTGTAATTTTTCAGTAATTTTCTTAAATCGACCTACTTTAAGTACTAATTATCTTACTTCTCTTAAAATCAAGAAAAACTACGGTCATTTAAAAAAAAATAATTGAAAATCTCCATTGATTAAAACTTCATTTGTTTACGATTTCAGATCATGGCGTTTTTAATATAAAAATCAAAAATGGCTATATTTTCTTAGCAAAAATCTTAAAAAAATTATTTGGTTGCTGTTTTGAAAGGGATTATAAAAAACTTCCGTTCATTGGTAACAAATAATGAAAAAATCGTAGTACACAGTACAAATTATTCGAGCTCGTAAATAATTTTACCAAGAAAAACATATTCGTTCGTATTTATTATTGTTTTAGAAAAAAGTAACCAAAATGAAAAAAATATTCACATCTCCACATTGAAAAAAAATATAACCAATTTTGGTTAGAAATAACCAAAAACGGCAGCTCTGGTTAGGACTTAGCTCTAAGGCAAAAACATATGATCAAGGCCCATTGAAAAGGTCTGCGCAAGAAGCCTGATGATCATTGTTTATGTTCTTTTTAGTTGTCAAAAGTTGTTTAGATTTTCCTTACATGTGCATGAATACGTTTGTTTACGTTTGTGGTATGCCACACATACACGTTTTTTCCTTTTGCTTTGTATATGTGGTAGTAAATTTTTGACAACTAAAAAGAATCGTTTTTTGTTTTTGTACAAGTAAGCAGACCTTATAGATGGGCCTTGCATATGATTAATAATTCGTTTGAATAAAATATACATATATGGTGAATTAAATAAAAGTTTGGAAAATAAAATTCTTACGCATTACAGTGTTGACAGGCATTTCCTTTAACCACTGCGATATCTAAATACCAATTTTAAATGAATTTACCTTTTCGATTTGTATCAAATCAAAGAAAAACGCAACAAATAAAAGCTAATTTTTAGTAACAAAAACTTTTAAATCTTAAAACTATTTAATTGTTATGTTGTCTTCTGTAGTTTTGACATTTTTTCACCAATCTACCCAGCAAAAACTTAAATTTTTTTTAATTAAAAGCATGCTGGGAGACTATTGCTGGACTCTAATACGTGAAACGTAATAACGCCATTCACTTTTGAAAATTCATTGATTTTCAAATAAACTAGTGATTTTTTATGTAAGAAACGAATAAAAACATTTTTTGTATCTCGAAAACCTGACGTGATAGAGAAAACCCAATTACAAATTCGAATTCAGCTCACCAAATTACACCAAGTTGGCTAGTGTTATAGATGTCACTTCGTTTGTTTTTGTCACAGATTGTTTGTTTCCTACATTTCGTACAACAACCCACTTAAAGCTAATTCTACTTAAAACCTACTTTAATCTTGGCTAAAGTGACAAGTTAGAAGCAGGTTTTAAATTTAAAGTTTTTTTTAAAAAGAACCGACTTTATCGTTTAACCATGATTTGGGGGTTAATATGTTTAAAAGTTACAAGATTAATGTTGTATTTTCTCAGTTTTAGCTGAATACTTTTTTTTCACATACTTGGCTTGCTTAAACTTCTCATATTCTTTTTCTTTTAATTTTTGATTAAAATACATGGAATTTATAAATACTGGAAGAATACTGCAGGTAATCGCAGTCTGGAAAATGGATTACCTGTTGTGTACTTGAAAAAATAACGAAATAAAATTATAACTTAATTTTTAACAACTTGACTCAAAAAGTAAATTAAAAAATGTCTGTAATAACCAACCATAATATGGCAAATATTTGTATTTGTATTTTTACAATTAGGTTTATATACTTGAATAAATACATTTTTGAATATTTATTGTATCCATTAATAATATTGAGGATTTTGCTTTTCTAATATATATATTATTATATTTTATAGGTTTTTGTACATTACTTATATTAAAATAAATAAATAATATTAACCATATTATTGTTAATTTTGAGCATAATAAGTTAGCTTGTTTAATTGTGACCATATTATGGTAAATCTCAACCAAATAAGGATTAATTTAACCCTCTAATGCCAACTTTTAGATAAATGGGAACAATTTTTTATGGTATTTTTGGGCCACTGAATTAAAAAAAAATATTTTTAAGCCCGTACGATGAGTCGTTTACGTTCCAGGTGAGAAAACATCTAGGAGTACAATGAGGCAACCTTGGGTATCTAATTTTTGAAAATTCTGTTTATATTGAAAATAAAAAGTAATGAAACAAATTAAAAATATTTGGTTTTGTTTATGATAATCAAAAAAAAAAACAATTCTTTTATTTGGCCATCATAAATGAAGTTTGCACTTTGAACAAAAGCATTGTGTTCGAAATTGTTTACAATGCTTTAAGAGCTTTTAAGAGCTCTCGAAGCTTCTACAAATATTTTTCTAGATCTTATGCAATTGTAAAAAAATGGAAATTAATAAAAATTAGTTGTATATTGGACGTCAGTAGAAATTTTGTAAAGCATGCCTTGAGGCACTCTTAGGCATTAGAGGGTTAAACCAAATTATGTTTTGTTTTTTCCAAAATAGGGTAAATAGTATAGTTATTTACACACATTAGTGTTAAAATTAAACCCTAGTATGTTGCTCTTAGAATATTGTTACCTCCAGCCATATTTTTTCTGCACTATCAGGGCCTTGCAATGAAAAAATCCACTTTTAAGTAACAAAAAACAAAGAATAGTTCAATCGCCTTCATTGGTTCCTATAGTTTTAAGCCAAGTCCCTTTTCTATTTAATCTCAAAGGCTCTCTCGTGTAGAATATATAGTGCCCAAATCCTTTACTTATGATGACATTTGTGTATATGCGCACTGAATTTTCTTATAACGTCTTGTCTATAACGGCAATTACTTTTTGAGTACCAATTAAATGTACCAATTTATTTGTGTCTCTAGAACAGGGATGATAATGACATTCTCCAAATTGTACTTTTTTGACGCTTATTGTACTAAATACCAAAAATATTTGTTTACTAGTTTTATTATTGGAATAATTTTTTGTTGTTCGTATGACATGCTTTAAAATTCACTTGTACTATACATATATATAGCATGTCTCAGAGATGTGGCTGTTTCTCACCGATGACGCGTTGTATATCAGATTTAAGCTCAGGAACTGTTTCTGGTTTTTTCGCATTAACGCGAGATTTTAAGAAACCCCAAAGAAAAAAATCGCATGGCGTTAAATCGCCTGATCTTGGTAGCCAGTTGACATCAGAGTTTCTTCAGATATTTGTTAAGTTTCTGCAATTAATCGATTCCTCTGGCGTGGCAGGAGGCACCGTCTTCCTGAAACCACATGTCAACAACTTCGTTATTATGTTTCTGTAACGAAAGCTGTTCGCAGTCACTGCAATTTCGGCCTCATGTTCAAAAAAGTAAAACCCAATCACGCCGCCCGACCATCGGAAAAAATTAATTTTTTTCGATCAGTCTCAGCATAACTTTCCAAGTTTTTGTAATAAATTTTCATAATTATTTTTAATAATCGGAATAAACATATGTTACACGGAATAAAAAAGTGCACGCTTACTGAGACACCCTTTATTTGAAATATACCTTTGGCAATTAACAAAAAGAAAAATTATGTAAATAATAAGAAATTTAGATAAAGACTTTTTAGCTTGTTTTTTAGAGTTGATAGTGGAAAAGGGTAGAAATGCGTTTAACCGAGAAAGTTATAAGTCTAAAAATGTTGTTTTAGAAAGTATATTTCTTTTGGATTAACGCGTACTTATAAAGTACATACTATTTATGTACTTATACATGTATAAAAAATTAAATTGAAAACCTACAGCAAGAAGTTAAGTAAAGCCTATAGTACACGGAATGTAAAAACCCACACGCGCATGTGGTTCTGACGTAATTTTGATGTCACAACAAAGCCACTTATAGCCATGTGGCTTTCTAAATTCCGTGTACTATAGGCTAAAGGAACATAAAATGATTATTTCCATGGAAATCAAAGTTCAATTGATGTACAAATTAGTTTTTGACATAAGTTTTTTGTTAATTAAAAACTATAGCAACAATATTCATTAGACGGTAGTAAAATCTTTTGTCTGAATTAAAGTCGATACAGAATTTTAAAATTTTACTTACCATATCGTTGGAGTACTTCAGTACTTTTTCAATACTAGTAGTACCGGAAAAAGTACAATTGTACTAACTTTATCATCCCTGCTCTAGTGTATATATCTATAAATAAAATATAGAAAAGACACAAATACACAAAGTAGTGGGTATGTACGTGAGTGATTCACTTTTGTACCATTTTTTGTCCAGTCTTAGTAGTGTTGTGTCTTATTTTAATTTTACAGGCGGATTCACCCATTTGCTTCGAACAAAAATTTTCTGCTGAATAATTTTTTTATGTGAAGTTTGACGCCTGTAAAAGAGACATACAACTACAAAACACATCTTGTGAGGACTTTAGAATAAATGGGTGAATTAACCTTAATACAATTTAAACGAGTGCCAGCTTTTTTGTGCTTTGTTTTGTTTAGTTTTTTTTTCGTGCCAGTTCTTAGAAATCATAATTTTACATTTTTAACATTAAATGCCAACCAAAAACATCATCACTGCAGTCTGCGCGCACTACCACAACTTCCACTCAAATCACCAGGAGACAATAAAAAGAACTTTAACAGCACAAAACATGTCATCATCATTTTGTCCATTGAATTAAAATAATGTAAGATCTCGTACGACCTTTCTACAATATATACTCGTACATACATATTTTCTAATTTTTCTTATTCAGTTTGCAGCTTTTCGAATGAATTTCAAGGATGGTAAAAATGTCAGGAAATTCCAATTGGGAAATCCCGATGATAAAAGTGCTTTCGGCTTATACGAGTTTAAACTTATCGGTTTTACTGCTGGTTGGTTTGATCTTTGAAGAAATTTGAAAAAAGCGTAGAAAGTGGTAATTTTATCACTTCCAAAAAAATTTACGTTGCAATAGTAGTTATATCTTTAAGCCAATTCAAACTTAATACTAATATAAAACAAGTAAGAAAGCATTGTCGGTCGTGCCGGACTATTTGATATCCTACACCACAGTAAATAAATACACATTTTCGACATTGTACCCTTTTTGGGACCCATGTGCAATCATGGAACCGGTAAAGCAGAATTATGTTATGAGGTCAAGATTAATACAAGAGTTCTTTGTGCCGAAAACTAAGCGATACTGGAGAGGGGAATTTATATGGGACCTATAGTAAATTTTGGACCTACCAGAACACAATTTTGTCATTACATGGGTAGTAGATATAATAAAAACTATCGTTTTTGGATTAAAACAGAACTTTGAAAAGAACGCCTAAACGTTATGTAGTACATACAACTTTGTTGCTAAACTTTTGACCCCATATGACATACAACTATGAAACACTGTTGTTCAAGGTGGCCAAGGTCGTGCTGGTGTGTCTGTATCGACACTAAAATCTGTAACATGTCACATACAACCAGCGTTGGCAGAACGAAGATTTTATCTTATTTTTGAAAATTTTTTGACCAAAATAAGATTTGAAGATCTGTTTTCTCAAATAAAGATTTTTTATTTTTAGAAATAAAAATTCTTAACTTTAAGTTTGTACAACATACATACTTTTTGCCGTTTTTAAAACAGTCAATTTTTAAAACAATGAGGTTTTGTATCAGCTTGTCGTCTATTGGTTTTGCACACTTTTGTACCCATTGTCTAACATACACACAAATGCATCATTATTTCTGGGCATACAAAATATAAAAAAATGCATCTTAGATAAGCGGTTGTTTAATTTGGGAATATTGATGAAAAAAAAAATTATTTGTAAAAAGAAAAACCCGCATTTTTATAAAGCACAAAATAGTCTATGAATTTAGTACCAAAAGGTAAAACTAGTGGAACTTAACCCTAGGATTACCGACTTGGTGTGGCCAGAACAAATTTGTGTTTTCCTTTCAATATTTTTCGAATATAACAAAATATCAAGGGTGTGAATTCTATAAATGATGTGTGCTGAATCGATTGAAACTAATTTTGATTCGATTGGATCAAATTAGTGGGGTCAAATTCTATTTTCTTTGTAGTAGTTTATGAAATTACCCTCTTGGCCAGACTAAATTTTTCTTTTTGCAATATTTTTCAAATAGGACAATTATATAAAAAAAACAGAAACGTAAATTCTATAAATGGTATGTTCTAGGTTGACTTAATCATGTTTGAATCAAATCAGAAAACTACGGCCCGTTATGAGCTAAGTTCCATTTAACTACAAAAACAAAGCGGAAAACTCGTTTCACTTAGATGCGAAAAAGCAATGTGCAAAATAAGTGACAACATATTCGATGACTTGCATGTGAAATAAAATAATAAAATTATATAATAAATTCGTATAATCTCAAATAATAAGCATACGTTCAGTAAAAAATATATTTATTTACTTTTCATTTAATTGGGGTTTTTAACTGTTCTTATTGGGGTCTGGCCTGACCAAGAGGACCAAGAGGTAAAAAGTTAAGAAGCTTTTGGTTTGAAAATTCCACATTCCATGTTAATAATAATTTTTAAACAAAGTATATGTACATAAGTGCCTTACAATGTCTTTAAAAAAGGTGTACCAACATTATTTTAATAACAATTCCATTAGGAATATATTATCGAATTTTCAATGAGCTTTTTTTAAATGCAATTTTCTCCAAATGCCTTCGATATAACAACGGTATCACAAAATATAATGCTAAAATTTAATTAAAAAATTAATAATTTTTACTTCTTTGCACCTGTTATTAAAAATTTTAAGATTTTTCTTTTCAAAATAAGATTTTTTTTCGCCAAATGAAGATTATCCTTCCAAACCTTTTGGCAACGCTGCATACAACCAGTGATGACAGGAGAAATTTCTAAAAATCCCTACGTGTCTAAAAAAAAATCCTTTTTTTCCTTACAACCAAAAAAATGTTCCCTACACTTTTCCCTACGTTAAAAATTTATTGTTTTTAGCAACAGGCAATCCAATACAAATTTTCTTTACATTTTGTTAATATTTGTCGTGCTTAATTTCTTATTTTTATTCTTAATAAAAACACTGAAATTTATTTTTGAGGGACAAGCAAGTTTCTATGCGCATTTCACTGGTTGCTTAGGCCAGTTCATCAGGAAATATTCTCCCAAAATTTTTTTTAGAAAAGCCAAAGATATTAGCAAATAAAACTGCAGAGTGAATGAGCATTCCAAATACTCAAAAAATCATATTTGCAACGATATCGAAGCTTAAACCTTTCAGAAGAATACATACAACTTATGTATATTAAAACAAATTTCAAAAGTCGGTAATACCAAAGTTTAAGATTCGTTGGCAGAAGGCGAACAGATCGGTTAGTGTTTCTTAAAAGAAATGAAAATTGGTAAAATACAGGAAGAATTAACTACAAAATCCCGAAAATTGTTCACTTTTGCGGCTTCCTTACCTAAACGGTGTTAAGAATCATCCCTAGGAAGTTCATTTGTTCTATAAAGTTGTTTACTGAGATCTTAGGTACATTTCTGTAGTTGATTGTTTTCTTGAGTTTTGAACGGTTTGCAAATTATGGACCTGAACATGCGAAAAAAGGTAAAAATTCGTATTTTTTAAAGTTTTTTGCGATTTTGACTACAGAGAGTAATTCAAAATTCCGAACGGTTTGCAAGATATGAGCATGAGAAAATAATCACTTTTTTGCAAAAATGACACCGAGGCCCCAAATCTTTTGGGAGCTCATAAAAAAGTGCATGACTTTGGGCAAAACTGGGACTCGTGTTGCACTGTGTTATTTAACAATGGTTTTACCTTTTTTATGAAAAATAATTCATTTTTGACTTTTTCCCATGAGAAGTTAGGGAACACAACATTGATCTTTAATAAATATTTGATTAAGCCTGACTATACTGTCAATAATTATAATAAAAAATTTTTATTGTGAGAAGCGTTAAAAATAATTAAAGACATTTTCGTCTTTTGAAATACACAAAAAAAGCAAAACCATAAATTACGTATGGGTTTATTCCCCAATTAATTCCACTGGTGCACCAAATACAAACTTTATTAGGCGTATAAAAGTGTTTTCCGACTTTCCAACTTTCACCTTTATCCATTTAATAAAAATATTAACTGAATCTTACAAATCAATCAATTGCTAGTTTGCTCTATTCAATTCCTTTATTTATTTATTCACTTAATTCGCCAATGAAACTCACATTTCTTACTGGCTAGTAAGCTTAAACTTAATAAATTTAGATAGGTATTATAGTACAATACATAAAATAAAAATTTTTCATTTAATTTATCTTAAGACATTGAAGAGGTTATTTTTGACGCCAATATGATCAGTAAAATCAATATACCTATAAAAATTGTTAAGTTCGGAGCTCATTCTTCGGATAGGTTAAAAATTTGCATAATTAGACCGAAATTATTGGAGTCTAAGGGGAATATAATTTCTGGAAGGACGAATAGGAATTGAAAACTCAACCTTTCGAACTAGGAATTCTGAAACAATTTCACCGGTTAACAAATTCAACATGAAGGAGATGTTCATATATATCCTCCGATTTTTTAAGGTTGGTAGATTAATTAGTTTTAAACGGTTTTCATACGGAGGTAAATTGATATTTGGATTCGAGTACAGTTTTCGAAGACAGAATAAAAGAAATTGCTTGTGTACGGATTCCAATTTTTTAGCATGAACCTCATATCATACTGTGGTCCCAGACGACCGAAGCGTATTCCAGAATAGGTCTCACTAATGAAATGTATAATTGTCTTATGACATAGGGATCGTCAAACTCCTTCCCCCAGCGTTTTATAAATTCAAGGACACTTTTGCCCTTGTTAATAATCTGCGATATATGCGCATAAAAACACAGTTTATGATCAAGTAAAACACCCAGATCAAGGAATGTCTCTACTCTTTCAAGTTGATGCTCATTTAGTGTATAGCTGCAGAGTACTGGGCTTCTTCTGTAGAATAACAAATGTTTTCATTTTTTCGAGTTCAGATCCATCAAATTTATTTCACACCATAAGTTTGAACTGTTTAGATCATCTTGTAGTAAGGAAGACATTGTTGAGTCTTTTTAGCTAAGGAAAAGTTTTACATCATCTGCATACATTAATATTTTCGAATACATCGTGTAGGTTAATCATTAATGAATAATAGGAATAATACTGAACCCAAGTGAATACCTTGAGGGACTCCAGATGGAACAGGTTTAGCTTTAAAATTACAGCTGCGAAACAATATGTCAACAATTAAGATAAGTTGACATCCACTTAAGAAGTATAGGAGAGAGGCCAATTTTATCCAACTTGTACATTAGAAGGTCATGATTTACTTTATTTAATGCTTTAAATGCTTTACTTAAATCCGTATAAATGGTATCAGTTTGCATCCTAGAATAATATGAGGATATCACCGAAGTAGAAGTCGAACGTCCTTTCCTAAATCCATGTTGGAATGGTGATAACAAGGAAGAGACTTGATAAGAAAAAGTGTTGGTCACGATTTTTTCAAAGAGTTTAGGAATAAATCTTAACTTAGCTTACCTCTATAGTTCGAAATATTGGATCTACATCCGGATTTTGGCAAAGGTGTGATGAAAGATTTTTTTACAGTAATCAGGGAAATATCCTTTTAAAAGTGAAACGTTATATAAATACGTTAAAGGCGAAATTAAGGAACATAATCATTTCTAAAGGACACAACTGGGAATTTCATGAGGGTCAAACCTTTTAGAGTATTTAATTCCTTTGAGAGCATCCAACCCAGTTGTTTCATGTAATGGACAATTTCATGGACAATTTGTTTATTTAATTTATTATTGAAGTATGCGATATGGATAATCGAATGAAAGATGAAATGAAGATGAAAAATTTTTGAATTCACAAAGTTATAAAATGATCTTGATTCGCTTCTAAAGTTTTCCCTAACTTTAAAGAGATAATCATTGTAGCATTGGATATTTGCTAAATTGCAAGCTGATCTTGTTGTTGCTATCTAGTATAGTCTAGCGAAAGAGACGACTTTTTATATTTTCTTATATAACTAATTTTTCAGATTTTTTAAACTAGCAAGTCTTTTTGTACTTTTGGTTGGAAAAGATCCTCTAAAGATAAGTACTAAATAAACCATCATAGAACATAAAAAAAGACTAAATCAGTTTTAGTAGGAGAAAAATTATTTGGTGGATAATAAGTTAACCAATTTTAAGTAGCGAGTAAGTAATTCAATTTACTAAAGTCCGCATTTCCAAAGTCAAAAACCATGTCCTCGTTATTACCAATTTATTATTTTTTTTTATTTATTTTGAATCAACTGAGGTATTTTAATAAAATATAGATTTAATTCTAATTATTTTCAATTGAATTAATTAACCAGCGCACAGACAGGTACTGGCCCTAAAAGACGCTCAAAAAAATTTTTTTTTTCATTTATAATTTTATGTTAGTATTTGATTGAATTTAAAGGTAGATTACGGTATTTTAGTGTAGAAAAAGGCAAAAACATAATAATAAATCTTATTTATTCGTCATTTTCCACAGTATCGTCTTCATTTTCAATATTAACGTTACAAAAGGTCGTTTTCGTCAAGTAAATTTAAGACTTCAATCAAAAGGGGTTTCTTTTTTTTCGATTTGGTCTTCGTGTCAGAAGAGGGTCTGACGTCAAGAGCAACCTGTTAAGCACATCTTGGTTGCATTTTATTCTTGAAAATTTTCTAGAGTAATCCATCCTGTATGTCCGAACGTGTCTTTTTGGCTTCTGCCGCTTCTTCGGAGAGTTGACCGTTTGGCAGAATCGCCTCCCTTATTTCGGCTGCACCATGGCGCAACACCTTGTGCAATGTCAGTAACATAGGGTGAAATTTATAAAGGGAAACATACAATTTAGCAGTTTCCTTAAAGTAAGCCACGAACTTTTTCTGTTAATTTTAATACCACAGCACATGGCATCTAGCATTATTTTTAACTGCTAGATTAAATTTTTGTCATCCCAGTTATCTCTGCTGATCTTTCGTACTCTTTAAAAAAGCGGCGACTGGTATTCCCATCATTAGTGTTGCCGAACTTCGCCTTAGGTATGTCCACCAATAAGCCCAGTTGGTCTGGAAATTTTGTTTGAATTTCCTTTTCTTGGTTTACCACCAGATCCTTCTCCTCCAAGCGTCCAAGTCAGCTGACCGAAGATCTTTTGTTTTTGTCTCTTACTGCCTTCAATTAGTTTTGAGAACGTCTTTTGAGGCCTACTGGGACTTAATCCTGTAACAATGGGCACAAGGTGAGTCATTACTATAGACAGGGTCACAATGTGTTTTCAGTAAATAAACAATAGCATTTGGGTTTTACATACCTGCTTTTGGAAGCGATATGGTCACATTAAGCCATTCGCTATTGTTTTCTTGGAATCAGGGCTTTGTGTTCCGGCATATGACCATTTCTGCTTAAATTGGTGTCGTTTCACTACAGCGATGTTTGGGTCAGGTTCAGAATAATGACTGAGAATCTCTGACTACACAAATTTAAATTTTTCGTTGAAATTTTAAACATCTGAGCATTTTATAATGACCTATAAGTTGTTTCTGGTAAATACCCTCATTCCAGAAGAGCCTCTCATAAAAAATGGCATTTTATTGAAATTCTTGATTAACCTAGTTTTCAAAGACCATATGCTAAAAAAATCGCTGAAAATTTAGCGGTGGATTGAGGTGGCTTTTTTTAGCATTTTAAATTTTTGGAGGGTCTATTCTACAAAATCCTAGCAAACTTTAAGCTCAGAAATGAGCAGAAATAGTTTAAAACCTTTATGATATGTGAAGATGTGTGTTTTTTTTTTTGCATTTGTAGATCTTAACCATTAAGAGCGAAAAAAAACTGGTAGATAATTAGAATCAATGTAAAACTTAAGTTTTAGATACACAATCCATCATAGAAACTAACAAAAAAATCCACTTTATCACCATAAAATGAATATTTGAAGACAGTAATGTTTTGACCATATCAAACGATCACACGAAAACATTTAGCTAACGGTAACTTCCGACTGACTTCATGCAGCTGGTGGAAGGTTCAAGCGCGCCATGTTGGTACTATTGTTTGGAGGGGTTACCTGACTTTTAAAAAATAACAGTAAAAAGGGTGTAGTGCTAATATAAAAAAATGCATTTTGAGCGACTTTTAGGGCCAAATACCTGTCTGTGCAGCGTTTACAAAGTAGAAAAACTGCCGTTTCTTCCACTCCCTCATTTGTCATTTGGGCAAAAAAGAAAACACAGAAGTACAACTGATTCCTTGAATGTAAACCGTCGCTGTCAAAACAACTCAAAAAGCGAAATGTTATAAGTTGTAAGTTTGTTTCGACTGCAATTTTTTTAACCCTGCAATTAACCCATTGCACAGTGTCAGATTTCATTGTTTTAGATGGATTTAATTAAAAAAAAATACTTCTCTTTTTTATGTTAAAAAAATTTAATACAATAAAAAACAACCCAGGTATTTACAAAAAACATGTTTAAAAAAAATGTGTAAACAATAAAAATATAACGGTATCACAAAGTGAGATTTTTTATTTACATAAAAATTTGTAATAGTTCTTGCCAAAAAGAATCAATGTTTGGATACTTAGAATTTTGTTGTTTTTTATTTTTTTTTTTTAATTCTTTTTGAATATTAGACTGCAATATATAAACTAGATAAGAGTCTTATAACATTTTAAAATAAAGCCTACTTAATTTATTTGAGAGCGATATCCAAGACATACATTTTAGGTAAGTTTTTTTCATATATAAAATTTTCAATAGAAAAAAATTACAGTGTTCAGTTGTGTTCAGTGAAATTTTTTTACTACACCATTTACCGACCTTTATATTTATAGAAACAAAAAAGAAAACCTACTCTAATTGACCCCCAGATAAATTTGACCCATAAAAGCATCATGCCCAAACAAATTTTTTGTAGTGTAATTTCCGAAATTTGGCTTTCAACGAAGCAAATCACGGTCACGATTTTTTATGTGGAAATGTTAGTACTGGAAGTGATGAGACTGTAAACATTTCCAAGTTAAATAATTTTGTAAGAAAGTTTTGCTATGAAATAAACGTGAAGTGGAAAAAAGCAAATGCAACTGAGTTGAGATATCTGAAATGAAATGCTGATTAGCTTAATTCTAAAATTGACATTACTTAATTTATTAGTGATGCCAAAGTCCAACACACAGCTGGAAGACCAGCAAAATTTTTTAAAGATTGCTGTGAAAGAACAAAGAAAAGGAAAGCAAAACATTTTGGGATTCTTCAGACAATTGAATACTATTAATGGCAGCAGAAATAAAAATTCGTTCGTCTAGAAAACGATCATCGGCTAATACTGTTTACGGACTTATTACTTTTTCTCCAAAAAGTGGCACTGACATTTAAAAACACAGAGGCAATTCAGATAGTAAAACAAGCCTTTCTCCTGACTAAGCTTTAGCACAAATGATTGATTGTGATTTATCCAGTCATAGTTACCGTATGCTACGGCAGCATTTAACTTATTTTAAACCTTCAGTACTACCATGCTATGATTTAGTCAAAAATTCAATGAGTTTGTGCTATCCACTTGATATAAATATCCTGAATCTTACGCTGATATAAGATTACAGGTACTGTTAGATCATACTGCAATAAGATTATGTTTAACGCTTTATTACTTTACTTTATTAAAAAATGGAGCTGCGAAGGTGCTGAGCAAAATCAATACATACAAACAAATTATTACTTAATTACGTTTTTTGCTTCTCCTGTAAAAAAAAATAAAAGTGTAGTTACGTCCGTTTGCATTTAAGGTGACGACATAAAACTTTTCTGTAATAAACAAACGTATGTAAATATAAATTAAAATAGTTAATTTTAAGCCGTAATGCAACATTTATCATATTCAATGAAGAATTGTGTAAAAGTGTTGGCAGTGGACGTGTCAGTTCTCAAATTTCTCCCAATTTTTAAGGAAAGTTGCGCGTTAGTCTAGTTATACCTTGTACGAAATTTTAAAACGCTAGCTCAATTACTTACCGAGATATTAATTTTGTCCAGCTAGATTAGCTAAATCTTTGAAATCCCACAGTTTTTTCTTTCATATTTTCATTTAATTACTCATTAAATGAGGTTTATTTAACTTTCAAATATTAGCTGCCTGGCCCACAATGTCGACAAGAAACATTTCTTTCTTATATTTGTTCGGAAAAAAAACCAAATTTTATAGATTTTTATTATTGTTTTCAATATTAATACATATACGAAAGAAATGTTCTTGTCGACATTGTGAGCCAGGCAGCAAATGTATTATAAAACTTTTGTGTCTTATACCCCTTGTTCACTTGCATACATTTCGGAGGAACGCATGGAAGATGTTGAAAATGTGAAATACGTGTTCACACTTGAAACATCTAACATATACTATCAATAAAAAATATCACCATTTCTGAAAAAAAACTTTTATTTTTTTAAATACTTTTTTTCTACAAAAGTACCAACATTATAAAAGATAGCACCAAAATGTATTTCTAATTCATTTTGTTTCATAATTTTAGGAAAATTAAGCAAAATAAGGCTTGCTAGAATGGAAAAACTTGAGAAATGGTAACGCTGCTTTCAAAACAACTTCCATTTTGTCAGTGATGCTACAATAATAATATAATTTATTGCCACTTTTCTAGTGATGACACTAAAAGAATCCAAAAATGTAAAAGGGAACGAAATGAGATAGATAGATAGATGTTGAAAAATTTTGATTTTTATCCCTATGAATTTCTTATGGGAAAATTCCAACATCTTCGCAAATTGATGTTAAATGTTGACAAGTGTGAAAAGGCTATTAGCCTCTATTAAAAACGTTTTTTTTTTAAATAAATATTTGTAAACAACAATTACCTTTTTATTTTCAAAAAACCCGAAAACACCCGATACCCTGAAAAATAGCAGGATTCCGAGATTTGATTTTTGTAAATCCCGAATGCTGGGTTTTACAAAACAAGTACCGATTGGCATCCCTAATGTAAACTGACATTTTTTTAGTATGCGCAAGTAACATCTATTTGATGTTGTAGGTATATTTTTTATATATTTTACAGTTTTGTGTCACAATCAAAGATCACTTCGATTGGAAAACTTGACAAAACATATCGCACACTAAATCATAAACAGTCACGACTAAAAATTCAGAAATGTTCTTGAGAGGCAAAAACTGGATTAAAAACAGGGTTCCAATTATTTAATCAAATCGGGTTCCACACATGTTAACGAACAAAAATTAAAGAATACATACAGTGACGTAAACGAAATTTTCGGGGTCGTTAATAGAGGTCTGCACAAATGATTTGGTAGCCAAATGAATGCTGTGTGTGTATTTGATATGCTTATCAAATGTGTAAAAAAAATGAGAGCGATTCATTCACGCTCAATCATTTTAAATGAGAGATCAACACAACACCCCAGCGGCGAACTTCGCATACCACAACACATCTCTTCAATGAAGTTTGTGTTCAATGAATTCTAGCTTACAATGTGTGCGAAGCAGTGTGCAATGCGCTTTCTACCTTCCCACGAAGTAAGCGAGATTGTGTATATACTGTGTACTGCCTGCTTACAATGTGTGCGAAGCAGTGTGCAGTGCGCTTCCTACCTTCCCACGAAGTAAGCGAGATGGTGTATAGACTGTCTACTGCCTGCTTACAATGTGTGTGGAGCAGTACGGAGTTTATATTTATTGAATGAACACTTCACAATCCCGGTTACTTTGTGTGCAAGTGGTAGGCGTTCACTCCACAAATGCGGCAATGCATTCGAAAAAGTGTGCTAGGTTGTAATTGAGATGGTGTGCATTACTGTCTTACTCGTGTCTATCACTTCATCGCTTCTGTAATCGATAAATTCGCCCCTGGGACCGTTCATTAAAAAGTTAGCCACATACACTTACACTAATTGTGTGTGTTTCTCTCCCTGCAAATAATAGGACCAGTCCAAACACGCGTGTAAAGAGTAGCCCACAAGGGACTAGGACTAGTCCAAAAGTAACCCAAACGTATGGAAAAAACATGGTCTATTTAACATTACGATGTCCTAGGGCAGGACCATATAACCCACCTTTGGACTACTATGGAGTAGTTTTAAAACTACTCCATGGTATACTCAAGAGGATTAGTTTTGAAGTCGTTTAAAAACGAAAGTATGTCGTTAAAAAACGAAGACATGTCGTCTCACTACAAACACTTTTTAACAATGACATGGTCTAAAATTATTTGCAGGACTATTATTGTTTATTGTTTGATGAACTCAAATTCATACATATTACAATAAAAAAAACTGAGCGAAGTTAAAAATCACACTAATCATTCGTGTGTTTCTTGACTTTCTTATTTTGTTAAGTGAAGAGGAAAGTTGAAATTTTAACAAAAAAAGTAATAAAATTAAATGGTATTAATAAATGTATTTTTTATATGCAAAAACAATAACAATAATAACATTACAAAAAAAAATATTTTAAAATATGACAAACCAGTATACAAAGGCAATAATTCTTAAGCACTTATTACACTATATTTTTATTCATTGATGATACAGTACTTTTCGCTTATAGTCCACTACTATAGTTGCACAACTTTTGTGGACTATAAGCGAATTTGGACTATAACCGATTTTTTTTATAAACCATTTTATGGATAATAAGTGAAACCTAGTATAATCCACATTTTGGACTATATAAATATTATTTTCTTCAATAAATCCACTCTTTTTAAACCATTGAAAAGTTTATTTAAAACATAACCAAATATTGATTTATTTTAAATAAATAGTTAAAACAAAAATCTTTTTAATTAATTAATTCAAATGCTTTAAAAGATTTCAATAAAAACAAATGCGTATGAGATTCATTTTAATTCTTTGGATGACGAAATCAAACACAACATAAATATCAATTTCATAGGATCTTTACATGGGGTCTCCACCTGACAGTTTTTTGTTATACCAAACGTCAAAGTCTATAAAAAAAAACTCTTTTATTTTTATGAGCGTTTTTTTATAAAGTTGGACGTTTATTTAACAAAAAATTTAATAGAGCATTATTTGAATAATAATTGTCATACAACCTTATTGAAAAAAGACTCTTAAAATTCTTTCGTTTTACGTTTTCGATTTCCATGACACCCCTGATAAATTGCGAAATTTGGCATTTATAATACAGTAGACGCTCAGAAATTCGAACTCTTAGAATCAACTTGATGTTGTTAGAGTTTAAAACTCAGTTTTTTAGGTGTTTGTATTACACATACTAAATAAAGTCAAATGAACTGAATTGTTATTTTTTATATTTCGTTAAGTTTTTTATAGTTTTTATGTTAAATAAACTAAAATTAAAAAAAAGTATAGTTTTGTATATCTTTATGGTCAAATTTATCTAAATTTTTGTAAAAAAAACCGTCCAGAAATTCGAATAATTCGGAAACTCGAATCGCCCTAAAAACAAAGTGGATCGAATTTCCGAGCTTGTGCTGTAATTGCCAGAAAGGTAAATTAAAACATGTTGCCATTTGATTTTTTTTTTTTTTTTTTTTTTAATTTCCTAAGCTAATCCCGCGAAGCTCTATGCTTCTCTGCAGGAAAGAAACCAGAGTCTCTGGCGGGAATCGAACCCGCAACCTCGGCGCCGAGGCTATAAGCGAACATTTTTGCATGAAGAATTATATACGCATGCTAAGAAAATGTGGCTTTAAAACGAAAATGGACTACAAGCGAAATCGACCTTAGAACAAATAATTTGTATGAAATTCGAAAAAATCTGCATGTGAATATGACAGTTTTGGCTTATATCCGTTTTTGGCCTTTAAGCGGAATGGACTATAAGCGAAAAGTACTGTATAGAATTGATAGAAAAAAACAGTTAATGTCAAAAAAATAAGTAAAATTGTTCAACTTAAAATTGACATTTCAAGCTTAAAATATTAAAAGTGTTGCTGAATTTTTTGTTTGTTTTTTTTTGGTGTTTCTCATAAACAAAACGTTGACAACATTTAATAAAATAAACAAAACAATAACAAAAAAAAGAAAAAACTTTGTTTACATTTTTTATAGTTTACTCTTTCTAGCATTTACCGTTTCATTCCATCAATTCTATTTCAATTCAATGAATCATCTTTTTACTAATATTTTGTTTTTAATACGATAAAAAAAAATTTAAACCACAAAACACATGTTGTGTTGATAAAACACAATATGTACATCGTTACACAAGTGTATTTACTCGAATTAAAGAGCAAATTTGTTATTTATACCTGTATCAAATATTTCTCTCACAACACTCACATAAATAATTGAACGCTTTGCACACATAGGCTATTACCAGTGTGGCCATATCCAAAAATATTTTACAGCTAAATCGGCTTTAAAATAATGCTAAAAAATGCTAACAAAAATCTTAAACTGCCAAAAAATAATGCTAAAATTTAAATTTTATTATTTTTTGTTATTTTAGTTAATATACATTTATATGGGCATTTCCTAGAGTCACGAACGTACGTTCGTACGTTTTTGCTGTACAAATAATATAGAAAACAAAACTTTTCCTAGTTATAAACATAAACATGTGGTCACGAGCGTACGCAAAATAGAAGTCTACTTTGGCTGACAGTAGTGAAATGTAAAAATCTGCGTAATGGAACGGAATATTCAAAAGTGATTAGTTTATCTTAAAAGTGTATTAATGTAGGTCTCTATCCAGTATTTACACAATAAAATATCTCTATTGGCTTTTGTTTAATTGGCTTATGTACCGGTCGCAAACGTACGATTTTTCCATAAGTTTTTTTTTGTTATTATCACCATGCATTTTCCCATAAATATCTTAAAATTTCCGTAACAAAAAACTTAATACTCAATTTACAATTGATTGTAATGAAGAGATTATGAAGAAAGAGTGCAAACATAACATATTTTTTGCATGCAAAATAGTTATATAAAAATGGTAGCTTAAAAAGAAAAAAATAAAATTTTCGAGTTTCCAGCTCAATTTCCTCAAGTAAAACAGCTGAGATATGCTATGAAACCTTTACAACATAGACTTTTTTATAATAAAAAACAA
Source organism: Pollenia griseotomentosa (assembly GCA_963931875.1). Lineage (NCBI taxonomy): Eukaryota > Metazoa > Arthropoda > Insecta > Diptera > Polleniidae > Pollenia > Pollenia griseotomentosa. The sequence goes on from OZ007563.1 coordinate 148,654,839, forward strand.
TAAAAGACGATGATTATCAACATTTTAAATGTTTATCCTGGTTGACCTTTCTGAGGAAATACCCATATATGATTTATTTTACATAATTCTTCCTTATAAACTTACATCATATCAATAGAACAAACTGATTAAAATAAATTAAATATTTAGTAAACATAAAAAGTCTTAAAAATATAAAAGAAAAAATCAAAGGAACTTGACCTATAAATGGCTTTTATTTAGTATTTCAATAAAATTTATAACATGTTTAATAAAAAATTTCATTTTATAAATTAAATACGTCATCAAAATTAATATTATGCTTCAACTTCTGAAGAATCGATCGAGATATCATTATAATATATGTCCTTATCGCATTTTTATGTGAGATCGTACATTTTTTTAAAACTATGGCAATATTTTAAACCACACTTAATATAAAGTAGCGAATTCAAAGTCTTTAACGTCAGTCTATTTCGAATTTTCGTTTTCAAGAGATTTATACAAAAAAAAACCTATTTTAACTTCCGCGTTGCTAAATGGCAAAACCCAGAACTTTATTGCAAAAGAAGCTAATTCACTGAATGGATTTTCATTTAATGCATTTTTATATCCATATACATTTATCCAGAAATCAACTGTTGAGTTCTTATTTAACAATTCATATGAATTCAGTTTCTGCCACTGATGTTCCAAATTTGTAATTTCTTCTTCTTTAAAATGTTCGCTTAAGTTGCATTTATTAGCTTTTAAACTGTTTTCTACACAATAAAAGTTAGCATTTGTTAAATTATTAAAACTTTTTGGCAATCGTTGTCTTAGTTGACATATTAATTGAGCTATAAAATTTCGGCATGTAATTCGTATTTGTTTTTCTATTTCAAAAGTTTTGGTATCACTTTTCGTTTCCAAAAATTTTTCAAATTCGTTATTGGAAAAAATCAGCTTAACATGAATTTAATGTATCAAACTGATCAAATTTTAAAACAATTTGACATGAAAGATCTTTTAAAAGATTGTACAGTTTCTATAGCAAAAGAGTAGGGTTTTGAATGTGCATTCAACAAAAAAGTGTGGTAGATTTTCAAAAAAATATTACTTGAATATTCTTAAATTAAATAATGCTAAAAAATGCTAAATATTTAGTTGAAAAATGCTAAAAAAAATGCTAACTGCTAAATAAAAAATTTGCAGCCAAATCAGACAAAAAAAATGCTAAATCTAGCTGCAAAAATGCCAAAATGGCCACGCTGGCTATTACACTACTTGCTAGTTTGATATGTGAATTCATGTGTCGTTTAATCGCACACATGCAGACCTCTAGTCGTTAATAATTTGAATTGTGAACTGGTTTATTAAAAAATAAACGAACTGTTTATGACTTAGTGTGCGATATGATTATATTTAATAACAACCATTTGTTTAAATTTGTTTATTAGTTTCTTTTTTTTGCGAGGATATATTTCAGGTTTTTTTTCATGGGAATATTTTCAAGCATATATTAAACATTTTTGTGCATATTTTAAAATGCCCTGGTCAAAAGTATAGTTTGTTGCAAATTTAAAAGACATTTGCTCTTTATGTTCGGTTTTGCACATTTTGTGCGACTTTATTAAATGCTATGTCATTTCGGTTTCAAATCTGAATTTTCGAAATGGTTTATTTTCTTGTTTTTGGAATTGAATAACTAGTCAACCATCAAATCAAACAACATTCATGTACTTCATTCTTCCATGTTTCTTTGTGGATTCTAAAGCATAATTATTTCTGTCTTAAAAATTGTATATTTAAATGGAAATATTTCAAATAAATATATCAGTCATGTATAAATAAAAAAGTGTTCAACCTTTACATATATTCAAACATTAACATGTGCATGCATGTATATATGTATGCACATATGTACATAAATTTGTGTGTGTGAATTTGTAGGTATGTTCGTAGTTGTAGAACGATTAAAGGAATTGATAATTTTTTGTTATTGTTGAAAACTGATATGTGTAATTTATTAGAGATGTTCAATTCGTTACCTTAATCGCTTCTTTTAATAAGAAAAACGTTTTTTTTCACTCTTTATTTGTTTTCTTAATTTTTTTTTAGCGTTAAACAAAAATTTTGTGAATAATACCCCAGCGGGAAGAAGACTTTCTTACTTCAGGCCTTTTTAAAGGCCTGCTTAAAAGATTTTTTGATTCAATTACTATTCTTATCTAACTGCTAAAGAAGGCCTCGGCTCTTTCATATATGAGAAGGGACAAGCAAAAGCAAAATCAATTTTTTTTTTGGTCCCGTTACCCTTCTTATGTATCTGCTGAAGAAGCGAGAGCGGAAGGCCTTCTCCGCAATGACAACGTGTGTAAAAAAGATATGAGTATGGAATGGAGCAAGAAGGCCTCGTACATCCAAAAGAAGGGGTACAGAGGCCTTCTAGAAGGCCTCCCTACTCCTTCTTTTTCCCGCTGGGACGCTTCAACTACTATTTACATATATTTTTGCACACAATTAAATAATGTCTGTTTAAGTTTTTAAATATAAAATATTGTGTCTTTATAATGCTTGATATTATACAGTGAATCACAGCAATAACGAACCCAAAATATAGTTGTGGCCAAGCATTTTTTAATTTTAAGAGTAATTGGCGATACTTAGTTTTTTAATGTCTTTGTGCAGTGTTGTAAAATTTCAATACTTTTTAACACAGATTACTAAACAGACATGTAAAAAGTGACGTGTAAAAATGACGCAAATCAGTTGCGATGGCAGCTTTCAAAGAAAAAGACAGAAAGCTTTTTGTTTGGTAGTGAAGTGGCAATGCGTAAAAACAGGCCGCAACAATCAACATAAATTTCGTGATCAAAACAAAAATAAAAAAACACAAAACACGTAAGGCAAATGTAGTTCAAAAACGTTGTGTTTTGTGCAAAAAAATTTATTAAGTTATAAGGGGTGTTCTGGAAATCGAAAACGCAAGAATTTTAAACGTGGATTTTTAGTAAGATTTCTGTAATTAAAGAATTTTGTGACAAATATTTCTCTATTAAACAGAATTTTATAACTTATAAAAAATATATTTAAAGTGTATTAAAAGCAACTTCTAAATTCTTGCGTTTTCGATTTCCAGAACAACCCTGTATATTGTTTTGTGTTATAATGTTATTTACTTACTAAAATATTATTTACTAGTGTTGTGGTAAACTGAAAAGTTAATTTTTACAACAGTTTTGCAAATAAATCTCAACTAAATAAATTTGTGTTCATTGTACTGCGGCATAAAAGATGATGCAAAGAAATATGCAAAAAGGCAGCTTTTGAAGAAAGAGACAAAAAAGCGCAAAATCTTCAGTCTCGTGACATATCTCTTTAGTTATCTGGGCTTTTGAGAACTCGATACTTTAAAAGTACATATCGTCGCAGGAATTGAAGAACGCTGTAACTGTCAAAACATAAAATGTTCACTAGAGCCAAAAAACCTGTATGAAAGAAAGTAGAAAACAAATTCATATCACAAAAACTGTACAACTTAGGAACATGATTTCAAAAACGTATTTTTATTTTTCTCGCTTTATATATTGGCTGTAAACATTTCCTCTCAAGTCTATTATTCCTGGTGACTACGCGGCTTACAGCAAACGATTTTTTTCATCATACAAATATGGGACCGGGACCAATCGAAGCAGTATTTTTTTCTGATAAAAATGATGCAAAAACGTATTTTTGTTTTTTGTCAGTTACAGCTTTTTTTTAATTCTTGCGACGATATGTATTGACTCAATACTTTTACGTTTTTTGAATTAAAGAATAAAATAAGAGGAAACTTCAAAAAATTAAAAAACAAAATGCAAAAAACAGCTTGCAAAAGCATGTTGCCAGGTAGTTTTTTTCAAATTACTTTTGACAATAAACTGGCAAGTGCACGGCCTAAAAAAACTTACCTGGCAACAAGCTTTTGCAAGCTGTTTTTTTGCCTTTTTGTTTTTTCTTTACCTACTTACAACTACAATTAATGTTGGAAGAATTCCAATCAATTGTAGTGGGGAATGTAAGAAGAGATAAACTCGCTATTTATTGTTGATGTTTTTGTTTAAACTTTGATATTGTTACAAGTAAAACTGTTGCTTATGATTCTTATACGCTTAACAGTTTTATTTGGTTTAATATCTTTAGTTTTTCTAAAATCTTTGTGGATGAAGTTTCCTGATGATCTGGCCTAAGCAACCAGTGAAATGCGCATAGGAATAGCTTATCCCATCAACAATACATTTCAAGTGTTTTAATCAAGAAAAAAAACTGGGAATTAAGCACGAATAAAGGCTCAACCATAATGTGCTTAAGTTGGCTTAAGCAAATTTACGAATACATGTAAATCATATGAGGCTAGCCATATTGAACTTAAGGAAACTTTTTGTTAAATTTTATGAAACTGTCATTTGCTTAAGCAAAGTGCGAAACTAAACGCACATTCCGTACGGAATCAAATGTTTGTTGATTTTATTTTTGTTTTTTTAAAAACATGTTAGAGACTTTTTGTTAATTTTTGACAGTAGGTTAAGCAAGGCTATGCATGTTATGGTTTGGCCTTAACAAAATCTTTTGAAATTAAAATTTTGTATTCCCAAAAATTAGTTTTGATAATGTTATAGTTATAAGTTATCTTGTAAATTACAATTTATATCGTATTAGTTTAAATTGAATTCGAGCAGAATATTCTGGAATCGACTAGAAGGTTCTTGAATCTACTACTCTACAACTACTACCGGTTGTGAACTATAAATATAGGCTGACTCGTAAAGCTTAGTTTAGTTTTGTTTTGAGACATTAAACGGTCCAGTTCGTAACTAACAATATGGAAAAAATTTTGTGAACATAATAATTCATTTGTTGAATCAGTGTGTGTACATTAGAGTGGGTCAATTTGTATTCATTAAACAAAATTCACCAAGCGGTTGTCAATATCGTAATCTACGACGAATTCTAAGAAGGTTTGACAAAGAAACCATGGGTCTGAAATCAAATTCGAGCTTCCGGTTTTTAAAGAGAAACTTATTTTCGTTTATACTAATATTACAAAGAGGTAATGTTTGTTTGTTTGTTTGCAGTAGGTAATCTTCGTAACCGCTGAGCCTATCTTAATGAAACTTTTACAGTTTTTACTTGGTTATCAGTACACAACATCTGACAAAATCTTAGCCGGATTGGAAACTTTTTTCAACAAAATTTTAGCATATTTTAACAAAATTTAAAATTCGAAAAGAGAATTTTGTTGTTAAAAACGGGAAGCTCGATTTTGATTTTAGATCTCTGGTTTCTTGGGCAATCCTTCTTAGAATTCGTCGTAGATTACGATTTTGACAACCGCTTGGTCGAGAAAAAAATTGACCCACTCTAGTGTACATATTTATACGGAGTTGCAATTAAAAAAGCTTAAACGCGTTTATTAAAGGAAAAGCGTAAAAATAAAGGTGTACTTTCATACAATTTTAAATATGTATGTGAAAAGAGTACAGAGATTACATTTTTACCTTTTACCACAGGAGGAAAGGGTATATGGGCATTTCCTGGGGTCCCGAACGTACGTTCTTACGCTTTTGATGTACAAATAATATAGAAAAGAAAACTTTTCCTAGCATTTTTTTTTGCGATTCGATAGCATTTGGGTAGATGTATGTTTAGTGCAAAAGATGGATTTCATCGAGTTTAAGTTTTCATAATAATAGTTATTAACATGTGGTCACGAACGTACGCAAAATAGAAGTCAACTTTGGCTGACAGTATTTTTTTTTTTTTTTTTCAATATTTATTTATTGAATCTTCATATACACAGAAAAAATTATTTTTCCAATTCAAACAAAAAATTTGTAGAATCAAAACATTGTCTGAAATCGGTCCTACAAACAAATTCGCATATTCAAACAATTTATTTGCATTTCGTTTATTGAAAAAAACACTGATTTTTTCAAACAAATAATTTAACTGAATCAAACAAATAGTTTACTGAAAATCATATTAATTTCAAACAAATAATTTTGCTGAATCAAACAAAAAAGTTTTTGCACAAGCAATGACGCGCACACAAGCAAGCACTGTAGAAGTAGATGAAGGCAGAGCAGAGCGGCGCCGGCTGGCTTTGAGACACATTTTTTTGTTGGAATAATTTTTGCACCAAGTCTTGTTTGTTCACACAATGTTTTTCTTCTTCACTCACTGTTCTGTATCCTTTCCTTGGCAGCAGACCGACTCGACATGTTTTTCGTCATCATTTTATTTCTTTTATTTGATGTAGGTATTTAACTAAACATTTTTGAAAAATTGAATACGGGATTTTGTTTTTCATTCTTTTTTACCAACTTTGAAACCAACAAAAAATTTATTTTGTTTCTTCTAATGTTGTTGTTGTTTAAAAAGAGTGAAACGTTTATTACCTATTATTGTTTTTGTTGTTTTTTACTACAAACCTCGCCACAATATTTTATCATCTTTCTTATACTTGTACCTTTTCAAAGCGTCCAAAAATAGACTATGTGTCAATGGCACATTGAGATCCTTATGAATGTTTGAGTTTTTAACATACCAGGGAGCGGCTGTGATTATTCGAAGAAGCTTATTTTGGCGCCTTTGAATTTTTTCGATATTAGAGGCCGAGGCAGTGCCCCATAGTTGAATACCGTAGCACCATATTGGCTTTAAGATAGAGTTGTAAAGTAGAAGCTTGCAATCGAGACTAAGGACAGAATTTCTTCCAATAAGCCAATGAATCTGAATGGCTTTCAGTTTCATTTGAGTTAATTTTGCCTCTATATGGCATTTCCACGTTAATCGCCGATCCAGATGCATACCGAGATATTTTACGTGCTAATGTTGAGGAATTATTTGTTTATTGATTGTAATAGGGGGGCAAGATTCCCGGCGCTAGTTTTAGAAAACTGTCAAAATTGACAATAGAGCGATCTATATACTCCGGTGTGTTAAGCGGAATATTTTCTGTGCAATGGGTACTAAGATATTTTTTATATTTTAACCAATTTATATGTGTAGCTGACGTCGCTATGTATCCAGAGGGAGATTCAATTCTATTGGTGTTTTTTATAGTAACTATTGTAGGTGTGTGATCAGAGGATAATTCTAAGGAAGCTTCAACGTGAATCATTTTTGTGGGGATGTTTTTAACAACGCCAAAATCGATGACATCTGGAATTTTTTGCGCATCAGCAGGCCAATATGTTGGTTGGCCACTCGCGACAACATTTAAATTCATTTTAGAGATTGTATTAAACAAAACACGACCCTTTGGTGTTATTAGTCGTGACCCCCAGAAGGTATGTTTAGCGTTATAATCGCCAGCAGCCAGGAAACAGGGCCCCAAAGACTTATAATATTTATAATATTGGCTTTCTGATATTGAAAACCTAGGTGGTGAATATAAATATGAAATTACTATGTTTCGATTTATCTCTTCAACACAAATGTTCGTTGCTTGGAGATAATCTTCACGATGATCACACATTGGGTAGTGTTTAATTCGGTTTTTTATTAAAATGGCAGAACCTCCACAAGCTCTATCTCGAGGGTCCTTGGTATCATATAGAGTATAACCATTGATTTTGAACGTATTTCTTGAGATCAAATGAGTTTCAGAAACCATCATGACATCAATTTGTTTATTTTTAGGAAAGTATTCTAATTCATTTTTATGTTGGCGGATGCCGTTTGCGTTCCAAAAACAAATTTTTAAACAGTTCATGGCTTGTTAAGTACAGCTTGCAATAACATCGATTGCATTCTAAGAATTTCCTGCATCATATTACCCATTGTGTTTGTAAAATTATTTACTGTTTGCACTAACAGTATTTGCTGACAGTATTAAAATGCAAAAATCTGCGTAATGGAACGGAATATTCAAAAGTGATTAATTTATTTCAAAAGTGCATTAATGTAGGTTCATGCAGTATTTACCAAAAAAATGCAGTTTCCCATTAAATGATGAAACAGAATTGAGTCTTCAACTTCAGGCAAAAATTCTAAAGCCCATAATTAAAACGTCGACAGTTACTTCAAATTCGCTCTCATTTCTTTATTTTTCTTATGTTCTTATTTTTCTTTGTTTACAAAATGTATGAAATTGAATGAAAGTATGGTAGCATTGTTAAGAGAATAAGTGTTTATATGTGAGAGCATTAGAAAAAACGTTCTCAAAAATAAAATTAATTTTATTTCTCGACCGCATTCTCTGGCATAATATTATGTCAAACTGCATGAAAAACATCGTTCAGCCCCAGTTCTGTTTCATCATTAATGTCTTTAAATTTCCTTAACAAAGCTATAAGTGAAAAAAAGTATAATAAAGGTTCTATAAAATAAATTCTTTTTCTGGTCCCGTGCATATTTATTATAGGGAATTGAGGGGCCTTTTACGCGAAATTCTAATTTTCTTAAGATAAACTCTGCAAAATTTGAAGTAAAACTGATTTCTTTAAAGGCATAATTTCTTGACAAATGCAAATTTTAATCATTTGTATGCAGATAAAAAAAAAACAATACCAGAGCTTCAATAACATGTTCATAGATACACAATATAACCGAGTATATTCAATGTGTTTTATGTTTTATTTATAATTTTCTTATTTTTAGATTCAGTTGTCTTCCATACATTGCAACACTTCTTATTGCTATTCAGCCATGGACATTGACGACACGTTCAGGTTACACAGGAATAATGACAGCAGCGGCGTCTGTAAAATCTCCAGGCGGTAAGTTGAATTAAATCATTAGTAGTTTTACATAAATACATATGTATGTACATTAGGGGCACCTATATTACAAAATATCGAATTCTTTTAGTTTTACATTTGGTCTAAAAGATACATATGTGGTTAAAATTTGAGCCCAATCGGACAACGTAACCCCAGACGTATTGAGGTCAAAGGTCATATTCCCTCATAAAAATATTTTTATTAAATGAATTTCTTTTTTAACCATTTTTATAAATTTGATATGTTATAATTTTTTCATATTTTTTATTAACCCTAACAACGTTTAGTGGGGCCAAAATTATTGGAATATATTTTAATTTGGACTTACGCTGAATATTGTTTTACGTTGGATTGTAATTCGTAAAAATATTATTAAAAACATTTTTACAAACTGGATATTTAGAGAAATATTAGCAGAAACCGGCAAATATTGTATTGGCTTGGCGTCAACCTGTAACGGAAGTTACAGGTAAGTGAAGCTATGTATTTGCTTACATATCGACTTGTAAACGTCATAAGAAAATCAATTAAAGATAGAAATTATTGCTCTGCACTTTTCATAATTGTTTCTCAAGCTTTTGATAAGGGCTGGCATGTAGGTGAATTACATAAATTGAAGTTTAATTTACCGTAAACACACACTAGCTGTTAAAAAGTTACTTACTGAGCCACCTAAACAAGAACGTCAAGCATTTTTTAAACATAAAAATTCTATTGCCAATACGTTTTCAATAAATCAAATCGACATAACGATCTGTCAAATAATTTTTTTAAGTTCTCCTCCGCCAATTGACGCTGGAGCATATGAGGCTTCATTAAATACTAAATATATATGTATACATATTAGAGCGACTCACCAAAAAAAGTGCTCGATGTACCCTCCTAAAAATTAACCTTGGACTTTTTAAGATGACAGTTTAAATATTTCGGCTCCAGCTTTGACCACTCGTCAGCTGGACCATTTTGTTAATTTGAGAATCTGTTTCCTTACCAACATATACAAATAGGGTATCGTAAGAAAGGTTTTTTTTAAGGCGCGTCCAACTGTAAATACAATAGGACTAAAGAAAGAAAAAAAGAAATGATCCATGACTTTTTGGCGGTATACTTTTTTTCGCAAATTAAAAAAAATTAAGTCGTGGATCATTTCATTTTTTCTTTCTTTAGTCCTCCATACATGATCTAGAAAATAAATCCGCTATCGTATTAGAGTAACCACAAAATTGCAATGCATCAAATTTGCAAATATCTAAATTATTTACATACCAAGATGATGTACTTGGCAAATGAAGAAATTTGATACCCATACTGCCCTATTTAAAACGAAGGGTTACCACCCCATTGCATTTTTGTCAAAACGCGAACTAGCACGAATTTCAAAAAAAGCTGAGACACGTATTTAATTAAATCGACTAAAGATTAAAATATGTTAATTTGGCATTTTTATTACAAACAACCCCGAACAAAAAATTCAAGAACCGTTTTTTTTTAAAGAAAATCCTTAAAAAAAGACATGGCTGATCGTCCTTGAACAAATTGTGTATACAGTTGGACGCGCCTTAAAAAACCTTTCTTACGATACCCAATTTGTATATGTTGGTAAGGAAACAGATTCTTAAAATAACAAAACATGCAAAAATATACCCTTGTTCAAAATGGTCCAGCTCACGAGAGGTCAAAGCTGGAGCCGAAATATTTAAAATGTCATCTTAAGAAAGTTCAAGGTTCATTTTTAGGAGGGTACATCGAGCACGAATTTTGCTTCCATACAACTTGAGGCGCTCTTATGTATATATATACGGCCATGCACACAAATAACCACACAAAAACTTTAACTTTTGCTGATGATACAGCTTTTATAAGGACTACAAAAACCAACGCGTGTTAAATATTCTACCAATTTATGTATATTAAAACAATCCATTTCGTGTCCGTTAAAATCGCTATCACGTATTAAACTATTTCAGCTGAAATTCCCACCACATGAGAATTAAGGTGCCGTTAATTCTTTATATTTAAGTATGTATAATTTTGTAAAGCTTCACTTACAAAAATAATTATTACGGCCAATTTCACCAAGTTCGGTTATAATTAAATACCGGTTATAAATAGCTGTCAAAACATATTGGTAACTGAAACTTAAATTTTTTTTTTTTTTTTAATTTATTTATTTGCAATCTATCTACTATAAGACAATAAGCAAATGTGGTAACTTAAGTAATAAATAACAGGAGTTATGTAGCCCCAAAGGACTACATAGCTATATACAATTAAATTTAGTTGAGATTATATATGTACATATGTAAATATTTACAAAAAGCAGACTAGCCTCTAAAAGGCAAGTCTAGCACATGAACTCGTTGCAGTCTTCGGGAACTTTAATTGAAAGTTAGTTTTAACCGAACTTGGTGAAATTGGCAGTTAGTAGAATAATTGCAAAACGGTTATTAATTATGTATTGATGAATGACAACCAATCGAATTACAATATTCAGCGTAAGTCCAAATAAAAAAAATTAATTTCATAATGTTGACTCCACTCAACGATATAAGGGTTAATAAAAAATATTAAAATATTACTATTATATGTTTATCATAACTGCTACAGTTCACCACATTTTAAAAAAATGGTTTAAGAAAAATATAAGCGGAGTTCTGCATTAGTCTTGCATCAGAGTTTCCGTTAAGCGCCAAATTTGATATGTCATATTATCATCATACCCGTGTAATAAAGAAAAATTCGTGTATGTCAGTGGGGTATGTTGAAAAAAAAAAAAAAAAATTATAATGGAAATCACGATGGGTAGTGCAAAGTGTGCAAATGCGTGCAAAAATACATTCATTTGCACAGCACAACAACAAAATGTACGTATTTGAAATTTGCTCTTTTATACTTCGTTTGCACTAAAAAAACAATGAGCAAAATAAGTAGTGCATATTTGCTCAGTAGCAAGCAAATTTAAACAATAACATTTGACATATTAGTTGCCATATTGTTTTTAAGGAAACATATAAACTAAACATTTTCGTGGGTTTTAATGTAAAATAGAGATTTAAATTTAAGTTAATTAAAAAGAAAACAATTATTATAATTTGCTTGTGTATAATTGTAAACAAATGCATATTTTTTACAGTGCTGCCAGAAGTTTTTAGTGTTGCCAGATTTTTTTTTTAAATGGCATATTTGCACAAAAAATAAAAGTGTTGTGCTCACGATCAATAATAATATGCTTTGCAAATTTGCACAATGGCCATCGTGATTACCCTTTATGATTTGTGTGCAGCGTGGTCATTCGGTGCATTTCGCCAAGAATGATAGAAATAAAGATTACGACATCAGGCAGATATAATTTTTTTTACTGCGCCTGTAGGAACTGTGACGTCACACCACCTTCGTTCTCATTGGCTAATAACACTGTGCTCGAAATTGACACTTTTTATTTCAATAAACTAAACCGTTTTTGAGTTACGCGAATATATGTTGTGCAACCTCCTCCATTTTCGAAATAACGGTATATCTCGAAAACAAGAGCTAACCTAAAAAACGGTTAGCACCACTATTCAGCGTACCCGAATTATGCTAAAACGCCATGTGCCCAGCTTGTCTAATTATGCAACTAGCACAGTGTAATTATTAGCCTTCAAACTGTTATGATTATGTGTAAACATGACAGTGGGACAATTTATTATTTCTCCATTTAAATTATTTGAAAACTGACAATTTTTTATTAGAAGTTATTTTTTCTTCATAATTTTATTTTTGACTTACATAAATATATATTATCTCTATATTAGCTAATGTTAAAAATATAGACATTTAATTTAAAATGACGTGACACGTTAGTTTTTCGCACAATTTCTCCCTTTCTTTTTTTTTGCGGTTAACTGGTTGGCATTTGCCCACTGCACACTTTTTGTTTGTACTCTTTTCTGCTCTCTTCCATTTTATTTTTCTTTATTATGCTGCTTTTAACATACGTTTGAACACTTTTAAAAATTGTATTGATTGTAATAATATTTTTAATATAAAATATTAAGCAAAATTCGTAGGTTTTTGACAATTGATATAATCATCCCTATCGTGAATAACAAGTGAAATTTTTTTTCCCATGAAATTTTCATTCCCCTCGAAAGGAAAAAAGCAATCGTGAATCTCATGTGAAAAATTTTTCACACTATTAGTTCCAGTGAATGTAGAAAATAGAAAAATAGAAAAAAAATTTAAAATTTTAAATCAATGAAATTTTTGTTCAAAAATATACACGTATGTATGTATATATTTTAAGGAAAATATTAAAGCAAAATATTTAGTTTTGGAGGGATAGTTTGATTACAACGTTAGTTTTGTCCACTTTTTAAATTCTATGTAGTAAAATATTTTCCAAAATTCTGCCACCACGTCTTTCGAAAGCTTCACAAATCCGCAGGCAATCGTCCTGTTATTCTGCATTTTGTTGCCCAATATATCGGTTTGTGCCTTATTAACGGATCAAGCCCTTAATATTCGATTTATAGGAGGAACTACATACATACATGTTCTGTTCCCTAGCAAAAATACAGTGAGAAAATCTAAGGGAAATGTGAACAAATTACGAGGGAAAAAACTTTTCACGATAAGGGGAATTTTTTTCCCTTGAACATTTTTTCACGTTATTATTCTCCTTTGAATTACCTTTTTTTCATAGGAGTTTTTCATGATCGCAAATATGTGAAAAGGGGAAAAATTACGAGGAAAAAATTATTCACGATAGGGGTGAATATTTTTTATTTGAACTCTCTGAGTAAATTAATTGCAGGGTTGCCAACTTTCACGTAATACATACATTTTTTGGAAGAAATTACGATTTTCACATGTAATAAAGACTTGGTAATCTTTACCAGGGAACTACTACGTCATCAAACGGTAAAACATGCGTAAGGCGTAATCTTTATTTCTATCATTCATGCATTTCGCACCATTTTGGGTGCGTTGTTAAATTTTTTGTGCGAAAAATCCCGTTGTTGGTGCGTAGTGCGCTTTTTTTAAATTCGGTGCGTGGCACTAAAGCAAATTCAACACAACATTTTGTTGAAGTATGATTCTAATTGTTTTTTAAAAAAATTTTGTGCTACTCACTTTTGGCGTTTTCTTTTCTAAGTAAAATTCTGAATTTATTCTGCCTTTTACATTTTTTTATGTTCTTTTCTGAAAAAAATGTGTTATTTTAAAAGTGTAAAGCATTCTTTTCTGATGATGTTCCCTTTAAAATTAAAAAAAATGCTTCATGTTCAAATTAATTAAAGGGGCATGAGTGCAGCACTATATCAAGTAGAATTCAGTACGAGGTGGTGGCAAGTTTCGAGCCGTAAACACTAACAATGCAATACAAAAAACATCTGTTGTTTCTGTTGGCTTTGAATTGTTTTAGTCTTGCCACCACCTGTAATTGAATTTACCTTGCGCTAATTGTACTTTATTGTTTAATGCCGAAATTTGTGTTCTTTTGTAAACGTAAAATATGAAACACTTCTTAAAAATTAGGGGTGCATTTAAAAATGTTGCCAAGTCACATGAAACACTTATGCAACATTTTTTTTTGAAAAGAAAACGCCATTAAATTAAATTTTTTCGTTTATCCAAAAAAGAAATGTATGGTTTAATTATTGCGTTTTGTTATGGACCTTCTCATATGCACTTAGTAAAACGGTCTTGCTGTTGTAGATAATTTGTATTATGTAAAGAAAAAAAACTTCATTATATGAAATTTGCTCTATTATTAATTAATTAATCGCTTATCTCTTTTTAAAAAGTTTTGTGTAGATTTTATGACATTAAAAAAAGATTATTATCTACACCATTTTTCATTGAAAAAAAAAATTCCAGATGAAATTGAGAAAATTCCAAATGAACATGAATTAAAAATTTAAGTTTCTCAATTTTATTTGGAATTTTCTCAGTTTCAAATTAAAAGTTCTCAATGGTCTTTGGAATTTTCTTAATTTCAAATTAAAATTGTCAATTTCAAATAAAATCTCTCAATTTCAACTGAAATTTTCTCAATTTCATTTGAATAATAAAAAAGTTCAATAATGTTCAAATAAATTTAATTAATTAAAATTTTAATTTGTATGTCATAACATTTTAATTCGAAGCAATAACCTTTTATGGTGGTAATGGCTTACAAACGTTAGCTTTTGAAGAGTCCGGAAAATGTCTACATTCAAATACAACTTGTAATAAGAACTTTCGTTGTTCTTATTACAAGTTCTTGATCTTGAGTTGATGTCTTGGATAAATTTTACTCCTCTATCAGCTGTGTCATTAACTACCCTTTAACCGTCCACTATTTTTTTTAGCTTTTACATAGTGTTGATTTTCACACTAACATCAGGATCAATATTTAAGAAATATTTATCGATTTCAAATATCTTAAAAAAATTTAGAGTCCGAGAAGAAACAAAAAAATCAATTTCTTTGTCCAGCAAATGATTACTAATGTGTTATTTGGCCAAATTTTAATAAATATTTTATGTTTGAATTGTTTCAAGTCAGCTAATTAGGCCTATATTATTTAATGTAAATAAAAAACTTTTCTTTACATGTTTTTAGTTTTGTTTTTAGATCCCTGTTATTAGAATTAAATTCAGCGTTTAATTTTTCGACCTATAATACCATGCTTTTTTCACAGTTTTCCCAAAGTATCATCGAAAAATGAACAAGCAACTTGCCCTGAATTGAGATAACATAGGTGGTAAGTTATTTAAGACAATGCCTTGTCTGCAACTTCTTTATCAATTATATAATAATGATAGGCCTTGGTTGGTGGCCATGCTTTTAAATAAATATTAATTATAAATAAGCAAATATCTTCAATAGCCTTTCTTTCTAATTCATTTAATTAAAATTTATCCCTGATATTTTTAAGCAATAAATGGCCTTTGCCATCCATCTGGCATGATGACTAGCTCCAGTTACTCTAAAAGTAATTTTTTCCGGTGGTAGGTGTCCTAAATAAATAAGGGAAATTTTTAATTATTCAAAAAAAAATTTTGAAATTTGTTCCGGATACTTATTTTTTTTCTAAAATTTTTATCTTCTTTAAATGTTTTGTATTTCTTTTTTGTCTAGCTTAGGCCATCCCGTCTGGAATTTTCAAAAATTTCTAGTTGCGAAGCGATGGATTTGCCCATTTTGCAATTAAAAACTTTCTTTAAAACAACTTCTAAAATATGGTGGCGACATGTATAATAAAGCAGATTTTTTCTTATAACACTGTGCAACAAAAAAAAAGACCAGCTTCAATAGTTGCAATTCGAAATAAAACTAGACTTATGGTAGAGAGTATCTGCTAAAGCGTTTTGAAAAGTTAGCTCGGGCTTTCAAAATTTCGGCCCTTGAAGTTTTTGAATTTTTTGAAAAGGCATTTGGAAAAAGTCAAGTCATTTTTTCAGATGTATTCAGTAGAATTGTATGGCGATTTTTTTTCATAAATTATTTTAACAATGTAACTCTCATTTTAAGGGGTAATTTTTGACATTTTTTCCAATTTTCGCACAAAAGTATACTAAAACGGCACTTTAGAGGGTGAAATTGTTCCAAAAATATTTTTTGCGTCAAATTTCACTAGGGAAGACCAAAACTTCGTGTAATGAATGTAAAATGCTTATATAAGGAAAATTGAAACGTGGCATATATTTTAATTTTTCAAAAAGTAGTGGTAATTAAGTCAAAACAGTGTAAAATATTTATCAGCTTAATGAAATACATATTAGGATTTAAAAAAATTCTTATGGCATTTTTTAGAAAAATTAACCTTATTTTTTCTTTTTATGATCTTATTTGTCCTGTTAAAAAAAAATACTTAAAATTTTACATACACAGATTGTCTTATTCGACCTTTATTTATATTAATTATTAATTTTCTTATTTAGCTGGAGGTCTCGACGCCTCCCATGCGGCCAGGGCGTCCTTTATCTCTCTGGAGTCACAAAAGTTCGCTGATTTCTTCAGCGGCCTTAGTAAGGGCATCCTGATGAGCAACGTCAAAGCTTGACTTGAATTCCTACACGCAGAGAAAAATATGTTTGGGCATGGTTACGGCAACTACACTATGTTTATTGTAATAATAAATTGTTGTCGTACACAAAAAGTTGTTATTTTTATTTAATATCAGCAATATTATGGTTACTGTAAACATTTCAGTGTTTATCGCAATTATAAATTTGCGTATTGTAGACCGAAAAATAATAATTTTTCTAACAACTAAAAATTGATAACTTTGAAAACATATTGTATTACTCACAACTATTTGATGATATTTTATAGTTTTGGAGCACATTTTTTCCTGGGCTAATAACTTAAGTTTTCAGCCTATTGTATATTAAAACACTAGTCTGCCCGGAATAAGGCAATTAGGCTATTATATTTGTCCGATTAGTAAAATACTACACACATAAAAAAATATCAATGTTAAATTGACATGGCGAAATGTTGATTGAAAATCATAGTAATTTTCTGCAAAAGTATGCCCTTTATTTAATTTTATCATTATTTCATATTAATTTTAAATGCAAAATATCGTTTATTTAATATTATCACTGTTAAAATAACATTGTTCAATATTGAATCCATAAAAACCTGTTTTATATTAAAATCAAAAGTGTATCTTGTTAAATTAACATGCATACATACTTAAGTATGTATGTAGGTACATATCAAAAAATATCAATGTTAAATTAACATGGCGCAATGTTGATTGAAAATCATAGTAAATTTCTGCAAAAGTATGGACTGGACTCTATTTAAAATTACCATTGTTTTAAATTTATTTTAAATGAAAAATGTTAAAATAACATTGTTCAATTTTGCAACCATAAAAACCTGTTTTACTTGTTTTGTATAGAGAAAAAAACACCATAAAAAGAAAAACATACATTTTTTATTTTTATGTTTAAAATATGTTAAAAAAAAAAGAGAATTTCCATTCTGCTGATGCTTCTGTTAACAAAGGGGAACAAAAATAAGTGAAACATGTGTTACAGGGATAGTGTCTTAAATTATTCTTAAATAAATGCATATGTTTTCTCTGTGTCCATCATCCGGCTGGCTGTATAAACTTTGTACGCAAAGAATAGTTCACAATTTTAGAGACGATTTGATGAGTTTGGTACAAAAGTAGATATCTAGATAATATTCGCAACAAAGAACTCTTATAAGTACATTAATCTTAACCTCACAACATAATTTTGTTTTGGCGCGTCCATGAATTCTCATTCCTAAATAGTGTACACTCATGGATGAATTAAAACAGAGGTATCACTTGAGCGATTAAAAAAGGAGTCATATAGGATTCATGCATATGTTCAAATAATGATTTCTTAATAAGCATTTTGAATTTAAAACTGATTTATCACTAGAGCGATTCTAAAAAGGATTCACGTATGATTCATTCATATGTTTAAAAAAGGAATAAGAAAAGTGTATCACAAATGATTCTTTGAGGTGATTTAAGGGTTGGGTTCTATTTTCTCACAACGAGACCATCATTTATGATCGAAAAATGGTATCATATGCGGACAGCCACAACACAAGTGACTGATTTTGACATTTGTGATCGCATAATATTTCATAGTGGGTGCAAAATTGTATAAAAACTATTACGTAATCGCTCGTTTGCATTGTCGTTCGACTTGTCGTGCTTAACATTTTAAGTGAGGCGCAAACCAGCAAGCGAGGGATAGCTGTCGACATCGTGGGACAAACTGGTTATTTATAATAACAAACTTTTGGAGTTCTGTAGAACCACAAATACAATTAAACTTATAATATTATGACAAAAAAATCTTTTTATATCTTCTTTAATTCTTTTTTATTTGTTTAGAAATGGATCCAAAATCATTATCAATTCTGATTGGAGATAATGCTAACATAACGTGTCGTCTTTCAAATCCCAATAGTTCTCAAATTTGGTTCATAGAGGAAAAAACCAAACGGCAAATAAAACAACTATCCGATGGAATAAAGGTAAACGAATTTTAATTTATTAAACAATCTATATTACAATGTTATCCATAATAGAACGCATTACCAATAATAACTGCATGCAAAAAAAAAAAAAAAATTAAGTGTGAGGTAACCATAATCTAAGAGCAGTATACTATGATGTGACCCATATTGTGTTTCAAGTAGGGCTGGCAAAAACACTGGTTCTTTAAAAAAACCCAACCCAACGGGGGTTTTCATGGGTTTTATTGGGTTTTTTTAGGTTTTGTAGAATGAATTTGACAATTACATTCATAGAATTAACGTTCAGTTGTATAAAAAAGCTTTCAATCTCCAACAAATGTTACTCAAAGTTCAAAAAGATCTAAACGCTGTACAAAGTGACTCCGCTACAATTGCAACTGTTATTGATGCAATTTGTTGAACAATGTTATACTACTGTCAAAACGGAATTTTGTTGAAAAGCGTACTTACTCAAACTCATTATTTGGCGACTAGTGTGCATCCCAAGAATGTGTATATACAAACTAATTAGGCAAGAAAACGTAGACAGCAGAAGAATGGAAAAGTCAAAAGCACCTCTCATTTCGTGCACCCTGTTTGGCATTTAAAATTCAAGTTGCAGAATATTTTTCACAATAACGGTATTCAGTTCAAATTTAATTTGATTGAAAAAATGGAAAAATGCATTTTTTATTACAACAAACAGAAGGAAAAGTATTCACACTAAAAGCTGCAACTTAAACCACCTTTAACCAAGTGTAAACAATCAGGTTGAGAAGTTGGACCATTGCAGTTTTAAAAGCTTTTTTCCATTTACCATTATTTTCATATATATCATCTATTTCCATTAACGACGTAATAATAAGATGACAGGCTGTTTTACTTTTTTTGACACGACAAATATGTACAACATTACGCTGGGTCTCCACGTAGCAATATTTATTGCTAAGTACAAGCAAAAACGTCGGCAGAACAATGGTGCAATAATTGCTGATTATATTGCTGGAGAACACTTGAAATTGCTTTGCCATAAATTTACAATTTTCACCGCGAGTAGTTGTCCAAAGTTTTGTGGCTGTATTTCTAACAAATGTTTTATGTTGTGTTTTCAAGTGGTTGTTAAATTTTCTTTTTTCAATTAATCAATTAATTCAATAAAATAATTAATTGTTATTGTCGTAGCTGTGATTTGTATTACTTTTTTGTTTATTTGCATTTGAAAAAAATTGCTATTTAATAAATAAACATACAAATAAATAAACAACCGTACAGGGAAATAAAATGTCAGATAAATTACAACTGATTTGACAGCAGATTGCTAAGCAATAATTGCTCAAGCAATCAGAAGAGCAATCATTGCGCAATAGATTGCCACTCATGGCAATATGCGGTCTATACGTCGCAAATTTAATAGAGCAATCAAATTTGACGTTTACCGCAATAAATATTGCTACGTGGAGAGCCGGGGTTACGATTTTAAATAATAACAAAGACCATTCACTTACTTCATCATGAGTGCAACTTTCCATTTTCCTTTTTTTGCAATAAAAAAAATCTGAGCTGAACAAAAATGGTGAAAAATATTAAATGTCAAAAATGTCACTTAAGTAATAAATTGCCCGGCCAGTTCAGCATCAATAGAAAACATTTTTCCCCCTTATTGTTAAATATGGAATAACCATAGAAATCGTCTTGGATTGGAAAAAGTATTCGCTCTTGTTTAAATGTATCGACACTTAAAATCTGAACCACTTTTTATTTATAGGATTTTAACTTAAATTTCGGCCTTTTCATTTTGAAAATTCAGGTTTTTAAACAAAAGTTCGGAACTTTTACAAATCATATCCGCATTTTTCAAATTAAATACATTTTAAAAGCCTGATTTGGATTTTTAAAATAAATTAGATTTAGAAAAGGCCGAATTTAAGTGGTATACTATCTATACTATCAATTAATAAATAGAGAAAATCCACTAACATTAAATCAACATACGGACAAATGGGCATATGATCACATTGTATGCATTTTATAATAATTTCTTTTATTTTTCTGTAAATAAAATGTAAAAATTATACCATCTTTGCTTAAATGAATATAAAGAAAAAAAAAAAACACCCACTTGGGGTTTTTCTGGGTTACCCAGTGAGCACCCAACCCTGGTTTTAAGGGGGTCCATGTAATTTATGGTCTATTATAGAAGTTATGTGTGTCATATTAAAACTCGATATGTACTAATATTTATACAAAAATTATTGTGGTAAAAGCGATTTTCGGGAGTTATAGGGTCAAATATGGACCGACTTTATTAATTTTTTGCCAGAAACTGTGTCCACTATTCAGATTTTTTTAATAATGGCAAAATCAAAAATAATTGTTTATAAAAAATTGACCACATAGTCAAAACTTACCTCTCACTGTAAAAATTTTGAATGAAAGTTTTTTTCAATTGCTAACTAAAGCACACATAATTAAAATTCTAAATAAATATGGAGATGAGCCCTTTTCGAAATTCATTTTAAAAAGATACGTGTTGTTCTATGCTATGGAAGGGGTTCATAACCTTTCATGCTCACTGTATAACGATTTATATGTGTACCTCCAAAAACAGCAAAAAATTCAATTTCAAAAATTTGTACCGGAGCCCTTTTCGAAATAAATGTTCAATTAAGGCTGCAAAAAAAAATTTGATTTAACTCCAATAAAAAGTCTATTGGTAGGATCTGTTTTGATTTATTATGACTTAGTTTATAAATTAATAAGATTCTTTACGTGATTTATATTACAGAAAAAGCGCAATAAATTTTAATACTGTGAAGTCAGTTTTTTAATTGGTTTAAAATTTATAAATTCCAACTAATGACATTTTCTTAATCTCGGTGGAGGTTATCAAAGATTCTTCACATCCGAATATATTATTCTAACTTGTATATAATCGTATATGAATCGTATGAGACTCGTGTAAACGGTTACCGATCTTATTTAAGTTTGTTTGTAAAAAGAAGTGAAAACTTGCGTTTATAGTCAATTGGAGCGAGAATAGCGGTTTAATTTTTAAAGATTATTTAAGATTGGGCACGTTCATAAGACGTAACTGTTGAGCTCAACTGCTAGAAAACTGTTGACAACTGTTGAGCCGAACACTTTTGTCTTAGAAACGGCATTATATGTATAACAAAAAATTAACAGCTGATAAATATAAACAATTGATAAATATAAACAATCTTTCTGTGTACATTTCGATGAAATACTTGGTGGCTTTTGTATCCCATTTAAATTTTTGAGATCCTGGGCGATCAACTAATGGAAATATGTATAAATACTATTTTATTATTTGTAAAAGCTTTAAATAACACCTTTTTTATTACCCGCATCGGCATCCACAACTGCAACTAACTCCGGAATATCTGTTGATTCAGCCACATACTTTTTTAAAAAAGTCTCATCTGTAAGAAATTTTAATAAGCAATAAAATTTATATATGCTCTTTAGAAAGTTAACTTACCAGAACTCAATTTTAAGTGCATTTCGTGTTCTTCAAATATTTTATAAACATAGTCCCCAATGCAATAGTTTTTCCAGGTTTTAAACATTTTTTATTTTAAAATTTGCTTAACAAAACAAATCAAAACAAATCTACACAATTCTCTGCAATCCAGAGGTGCCAGATAATTTTGACAAGAAATCGTAATATTTTCCACAAAAAATCGGCAATTTTAAAATACTTAATTTTAGTACAATAAAACCTATTTTTATAAATAGATAATAACAAAACAGAACAATTCAGCATTAAATAATGCTTATAACATAAAAATAAACGTTTTACAAATAAATTCTAGTGAATTAAAAAAAGTTTAATTTTTATTTAACTTTTTTATATTAAAATATATTTTATAGTACACATTTAACTCTCTTTTAAATGTAATAAGTATTTCAATGTCGCCGAAAATTAAGACATTATACTAAAACAAACAAAAAGTAACCTTGTTTTAAGGGTTTATTGAAAATTCGACATTTTTTGAGCAGAAATCTGCAAATTAGCACTTTGATACTTTAGATGCAAAAACAACGGCAAAATGCCGATTTATCGACAAATATGGCAGGCCTGCTTCAATCAGCTGTTGAGGTTGAGCACAACATGTTGCCTTTAGGTAGCTAAAAAATTTTATGATGGATTAAATGGCTTCAAATACCCAACTGTTGTGTTGAGCGGAAGTGCTCAACTATGCGTTTCTAAGACAAACACTAAACAGTTACACAACTGTTACATCTTATGAACGTGCCCAATGAATAATTTTTTTCCATTTATTTCAACAAACAAAAGTCTGTATTACTTTACAATGACGATTTAATTAAGTCAATTTGACGATTTTTTTTTGCAAAATTTGCCGATTTTCGAAACATTTTATCTGACAGCTATGATTACAGCCGTATCTAAACAAAAGTGGCACGCGTTTTCTAGTTTTCAAAATGTGTCATGCCCATAAAATTTGTATGTCCCCTTTTACAATGTGACAGACAGAAGGCAGACAGACGAAGTTTGTTGGCGAGAGAGGAAAAAAGTAAAGTGTGTCACGCATACAGCGTCGCCCCCTTACCAACAAACTTCGTCTGTCTGCCTTCTGTCTGTCACTTTGTAAAAGGGGTATATGAAGCATACCGTATGAAGCGGCGTCAACGCTTTGCAATTGGAAATCTCGTTTTTGACAGCTCGTTTAATAGAGAAGCTGGGTGCCATTGTTAATTAATAATGGCAATTTAGCTATTTTTGGTCAATCTAGCGTTTGTATCTCTATTTTATTTATAATTTTTGGGTTTTATTAAACAAGAAAGTTTTCACTATTGTTCGTGACACAACGTTGACGCTCTTGCTAAGGTCTTGTTAAGGTACGGCTGTTAAACATTCAAAGAATAAAAAAACGAACGTTTCAGAAAATTTTTTATTCAGACTTTGGAGATTAAAAAAAATTGTCACTTTTTGGAAAAAAATCAACAAATCGGCACTTTGCTAATTTCGGAAAAAAATCGTCAAATCTGGCAGCCCTGATTACGGTTATTTTTTCACCCGAAGAACTTTCCTGTAAGTTCCCTGTAGATAACGAGACTAGTCCATACAGGCATGTAAAGAGTAGTCCATAAGGAAGTTATGGAAAAGTTGGTCGATTTAACATTACGATGTCCTAGGAGTGGACCATATAACTAAGTTATATACTCCTAGTGGATTAGTTTTGAAACTACTCCATGGTGTACTCCAGAGGAGTAGTTTTAACTTCGTTTAAAAACGAAAACATTTTGTTTAAAAACGAAGACATGTCGTTTCACTACAAACTCTTTTAAACAATGACATGGTCCATGCTTGCATAACATTGGACCAGTCCAGGAAGTAGGCCATTTCACCAAAATGGATCACGTAGTCTAATACTATCTGCAGGGTTATTTTAAAGTACGATGGAATTTAATGGATGATTTTAGTTTATTGTTTTCTTATGAAACATTATTTTGTGGAATTGTTTTGTTTGTTTTAAACAACATTTAAAATACATACTTATTTTAATCGGTGAAATTTGAACGTGGAAAAGTTAATGGGATTGGATAATAAATATTTATAAAAATAATTAAATAATTGCATTATTTTACTCTAATTCTTATTTATTATCCCATCTGTATTTGCGAATGTACATAAAGAATAGAAAAATATACAACAGAATTTGAAAATTCCCACGTTTTAATTAATTTGGGCTTGTAGCTGGCCATTGCGAGTCACACTTCTAGCGTGGTAAAAGGAATACTTTTATTTATTATATATATAAAAAAAAAATATACTTGTTGCAACTGTCAAGAACTAAAAATTTATTGCAGACAGTTATTTGCTTATTTATCTTTCTAAAGAATATTTCTAACGAATTTATTTGTTTTATCGCATTTTATTTAGTTATTTTTTTGTTTTATGCACTCCACCATCACGAGTGGTGAATGAGTGTATATTAAGTTTTTTCATTCCGTTTGTCAAAACACTAAGAAATATTCAGGTATGTGATGAAAAACGATCGTTTTCAAAACCGTCGCTTTTAGCAGGTGTGATGAATCTTGACCGATTTTAAAATACATTTCTGAAGTAAAGTCTTAATTTGTTGTTCCAACAAAAGTTTAATAAACATATATAATAAATAATTTAAAAGAATATATACAGGAAAACAGATAAAAATTTATTAGAAATCAATTTTTAAAGATACTGAAAAAGAAATTATTGTTTTCAAATCGTTTTTCATCACATACCTGATTTACCTAGGACCGCTTAAAGTCTAGGTTATTGAGTAATTTCCAGTCGAATTTGCCATGTTGGAATGTCTGCCTGTCTGTCTGGTGCTAAACCGTTTAAAGTTTTAATAAATCGTCTGGGAATCGAATACAGCACAATCCAGGGGGCTTTTAGGAAAAGAGTTATAAATCCAAATGAGAACCAAACCCCCTAAAAAAAATTAGTGGGTATTTTAATTCTGTTCTATCGATATATTGTTGATCCAGTAAACCTGTGTTTAAGCTTATCTTACATCACAAAAACTTTGATTTTTTGTCTACGCGACTAAATATCAAAAATTAGTATAGAATCTATTCCGAAATACAGGTAATTTTGAAATTTGGCATACATCGCTAATAAAGGAGCGACATGCTTTCCATATGACTAGACAAGCACACATGATGGTCGGTCCATAATTTTCTCAAAGTCCATATAAAGCTCCCTTTTAGACTGCCAAACTTTTTGATCGTGAGTTCATAATTTACTATATAATAAGGGTCACACTCGAAAAACATGTAATGAAAAATAATACTGTCATTAAAATTTGCCATATATTAGATTTATATGACCAGAAATTTGGCTCATATTAGTTTTATACAATAAATAATAACACCATTGAATTTTGTGACATTCGATCCGCTATAGGTTACTATAGGTTCCATATACATGACTAGAAATTCTGACGTAAGATCTGACGAAAATTCCATATTACGTTGTCTTCCGAAAAATTTGAGTTCTTGTTCGAGGCATCCATACTATATATATTCTGGATCCTTATGAGAAGCGAAGTTCATTGAACGACGTCTTTCTGTGTGTTGAACTTAAGTTTCCAAAGTCACCAAATATGGTAAGGACTAAGTTGATATACAATTATATCACAAATAGCATGGAATAGTTTGCTATTGAACTTCAAACAGATCGGTCCACAAATGGCTGAGATATGGACTAAAAAGCATGACTGCCTTTCCCCAATAAAATTTGTTATCATTTTGCGAAGCACTAATGGTACATTTAAAAAAATAATCGCACAATTACGCGCTACGCAATAAGTCATACAGAAATGCAGTTAATTTAGTGAAAGAACTCTCAACAAGATTTATAAAAAAAATAACATTTCAAGTGCCACGGCATTCCCTTACTACGAAGCAGGTTTGTAAGGGAGAATACTAAAAAATAACTGTATCAAAACATTCAGTGTGTAAAGCTGATCGTTACATCCCACAATTTTTATATGCGCTGAATAATGCTCTTTATGTGTCGAAAATGTATTGCTTCAAAGTGGGAACTCCCATATAAAATTCATGTCTTTCGTAAGCGGAATAGTAAGCGAAACTTTTATGGTTCTCCCTTACAAACCTGCTTCGTTGGAAGCTCCATTTTATATTGGATCCTATTAATCTTTAGTTTTTATCCATAAGCTTTTACTTTTTGAAGCCTTCTTATAACCTATGAACTTTATTTCTTCAATTTCAGCTTTGGTAAATTTAGTAGAAGACTATTAGGGAAATTTAAGAAAATCGGCTTAGAAATAACCGAGTTTTAGACAAATAACTTATATTTTCTCTTTGAAATAATAGTGTTGGCACAACAGCGTCCATACTATAGGTATATTATTAAAGAGCACTTAAAATAGAAAATAGGCCAAATCGGTCCATTATTTTACCTGGCCTCCATACATGTGTTAAGGGTTTTGTTAAGATAGGGTTAATACGAAACAAGTTAAGAAGATAAAACTCGATGTATAAGATTTGTTTGGTCCTATAAATCAGTAAAATCGACCTGTTATTTCACCTAGCGCCTAAGCAAATCTGCTTCCGAATGGTATTAACTTTAATAAAATTGTGAAGGGTATATAATATTCGTCATAGGCGAATATAGCACTATTACTTGTTTTCTTCTTCTATGAATAGTGATATGTGCTAAATATGTTATCCAAACTTTCCAGATAACTTCTTCTGCAATAAAATAGACCAGACTATGACAGTGAACAAAGTTAAATATCAAAACAAGTTGGGTAATAAAATTTAATGTTACTAAATGAATGTTTCTTGTGAATTTGCAAAATGAAATTTTTAAACCAAAATACATTGAATGTAAGTTAACAGAAGAAATAATTTAATTTAAATACAGCGACTATTTCTTGTTTTTCCCTCTTTTTCCCAAAATTACCAGAAAATGTGTGTTTGCGTGCATTACAATGTCAGTTTCAATAACAATCACTGATTTTGTCGTACTTAACTATTAGTGCTTGTGTACACTGTATACATACAAATATGTTTAGGAACAAACACACATACATATGTATATAAACATTTATGTTTAAAGTTCGTTTTTAAATGTTGCTACTTATTATTCTCAATAGGTTTAGAATTTAAACAGTGCGGCTTAAAACTAACGTACTCTCATACCCAGTAAAAACTTCGCCTACAAAATAATGTGTTGAGTAATCAGAAAAACATAAGAGCACTACTTACAATTCTACTGAAAGAACCAATGAATTTTACAAGGGATGTCCCAAAATGAACGTATTCAAAAGCAAGTCATTATTTTTTTACTTTAATACATCCAGAAAAAAGTAGTTATTGATGTTGTTATAGATGTAGTTATAGAAGAAAGCTACTAAATAATGAGTTAAAGAAGCTATTCATTTTGAAAAAGTAAGCGAAGTTTTGACTGGGTATTATACATTTCGTTTACAAAACAAGAAAACATCCATATTATATAAGTCGTTGTCGATGTCAACGTAAATTTTGAGCTGTCGTCACATCATATCAAAGACTGCATCATTTCGATGTCAATTTGTTATTTTCTGATTGTAACGATACCGGCTTTGAATCGTAAGTCTGACAAAAAACAAACTATCTCTAATTCATTTTCTTTCTCTGACATTTAGTGGCTATTTTTTTAAAATTTAATTTACATCAATAAAAAATCAAATTTAAAAGTGTACATTTGAAAACTAAAAGTAACACAATAAACTTAATTCCATCCTGACGGCTTAAGTTATTTAAGTGCTAGTCCATAGTGGGTATTTAGCTGAAGTCTAAAATAAATTTTAGGTGTGTGTTTTTTTTGCTGTATGACAACTTAAAATGATAATACAAAACGGAAATTTGTTGGAATGAAATTTTTTTATTATGATCTGGTAGATAATTTCTTGGCATTTATTTTTTAAATAAGATTTCCGGCATATGTCCGTCGGGGCTATGAGTTACATGGTCCAAGTTTTGAAATCTGGCCGTATGGCGTCAATGGTGGCTTGATATTGTCTTTCAACGCATCAAGAGTTCCTGTTTTATCGGCATAAACCAATGACAACATATCACCATAAAAAGTAATCCAGAGGCGTTAATTCGTACGAACGAGGAGGCCAGTGGACAGGACCACATCTGGATTTAAAGTTGTCACAAACGCGCTGTCTGGCAAATTCGTCTTGTTGGAACCGAATGTTGTTTATGTTTAGCTGATACGTTTTTGGAAACAAATATTAAGTCAGCATGGCTCTATAACGCTCGCCATTCACCGTAACGGCAGCTCTTTGCTCATTTCGAAAGAAATAAGGATCGATGATTCCGCCAGCGTAAAAACCGCTCCAAACAGTCAATTTTTTGTCTGGTTGATGATTTTAAATCGAGAAGAGTAAAATTAGTGCAAAAACAATTAATACCTGCACGAATTGCGTGCTTACAAGGCCGATTATGTCTACCGTAAAATGGACGAAGTTCTCTATGAACTTTGCGAACAGATATACTTTTTTTAAAGTAAATTTTCAGAATTTCGAAGCATTGTCTAAGCGTTACACAATTCATGATGACTTGTCCAACCTTACCGAAAAGAAATGTTAACACAGTTTGACATTCTCAGCTGTCAAACAATAGTTATCGAATAAAAACACAGGTGCTTGGTAAGCTTTTGGTGTACTATATAGGTAATTCCATGTCAAATCGACCAAGGGTGGGACCCGACCCCTTTCGATTTAAATGAAATTTTGGTGAGAAGCTTCCTTTTGTCATGTAAGGAACATTTATAAACAAAAAAAATTTAAAAATTTTTTTTTCAAAAGTTATGTCATAATTTCGCCGAATTAGCCCAATGTGTTGAGATTATTTCTTCAATATCTCGAAAACTACCTTACATGATTTTAATGTCATTTTAAAGAGAATACTTGGGCTACAAACCATATATTGAAAAAAAATTTAATATCTGCAAAATATTAAATTTTAAAAACGCACTAAGTCAAAAACCTATTTTTTATTTGGCTGATTATTTTTTTGTATATAATCCCTCAAACTGTTCTTTAAAAATCCTGAAAATTTCAAGGAGGTTTTTTTTTTTTCTTTTTAAGATATGATTTTTTTCTTTCGCAACCTTTAAAAAAATAATCTTAAAATAGAACTTTAATATTGTAATTTTATGCAATAGGTACACTGTGCTAGTTGCAAAAAACAGACAAACCGGGCACCTGGCATTTTTACCTAATTGGGGCACGCTGAATCCAGTGGTGCTAACCGTTTTTTATTTTAGCTCTTGTTTTCAAGATATACCGTTATTTCGAAAATGTAAGAGGTTGCACTGCATTAATTCGCGTAACTCAAAAACGGGTTAGTTTATTGAAATTACAAAAAAAAAAAATACGAAATTCCGCAATAAATAATAAAGTGGGGTTGGTCATACATTTTACCCATCTAGGAGCATCCTGGATATGTATATGATTTGTAGCCCCAAGTATTCTCTTTAAAATGACGTTGAAATCATATTGGTTTGTAAATTATTTTGCTAGATATTGAAGAAATAATCTCAACACATTCGTCTAATTCGGCGAAATTATGACATTTTGAATATGACATAACTTTTGAAAAAAATTTTAACATTTTTTTTCGTTCATATATGTTCCTTATTGGTCGATTTGACATGGAATTACCCATATTAAATATGAAACTTTGACAGTTTTTTATTTTAAACGTATTTAATAAATATATGTGCAATTAATGTTTCGTTGCCGTCGACGTTCTTAATAGGAGTAAATACGTCGAATTAACAGTTATTGTTTCCAACCTCAATAAGTATGAAGCATTTTAAAATGTAAATGTTTAAATTTGATTTCGAAAACGAAACGATTTTAAACAGAGAGGGTAAGGATGTAATTTTATTGTCGGTAAAACTTTTTTGAGGCGGATTTAGCAAATAATTAGTTTAAAGTTCAAAACGATCGACCTAGAGGCAAGTTACGGCATTCAATATCAATTGAAATTACAATACGGTTTGAATGAAAACTTTGATCGATATCGAATGCGATAATTTGCCCACTGGTGGCAAGAAAAAATTACAAATAAAAATTAAGTATTAAAATTTTTAATGTAATTCATATAACGTCGGCTTAATATGCAAACCTGCTAAATCCACTTTTACTCCTCATCGACCAGCATGAAGATTTTCTTCAATTTGAGTCTTGAAGTGTGTTAAACCAACTATATTTTTGGGTTTTCTCTAAAACTACACATATAAAATATAAAAAGTTTTTTGTCTCTCCTATAAAATTTACTGAAAGGGAGTTAGCAGGTTTACATATTAAGCCGACGATAAAACACTTTGTATAGTTTGGCGCATATGTAACGTAATTATCGCCAAAAAGAGCCATAATTAGACGAGCTGTGGCTCCATCTTGTTGGAACCGCAATTCTGGATTGGTCCCTACCTCTGGCCTTTTTTAAGTTTTTAATCATTGCCCGATATTAAGTGAAAAAAATATGGTCCAATGATCTTTTCTAAAGTTATTCCATCTAAAGGTATGTTAACATTATGTGTATTTGTCATGTGGATTGTCACTTTTTTCATGTTAAATTTGCACATATCGTCTGAACCCCTCCAAACAATATCATGTGTTATTTCTCTGTGTACAGTACATATGACATTTTTGATATAAGGCTCAGTTAGTCTTTACTTTCTGTTCTGTTACGAATCAGCTGATTTGTTTTTGTTATTAAAAAACCTGTGGAATTGATTAGTTTTTCTGTTCTGTTGCGGTTCCGTTTGTTAAAATCAAAAACTTGTTAAGTAATTGTAAGTGACAGCAAAATAAATAATAAAAAATACATATTTAAATTGAAATAAACTGTTTTTTGATTTTAAGAATTCATAAAATTTAATTTCTTCAAATTTATGTGCATTAAAGTTATTGAAATAAAACAATGGACAGTGCAAAACTAATAAATTTGTCATAAATGGCTGATAAGTTGCTACAGAAAAAGTAACTATTACAATTTCGTAACAGAACGGCACGGAACAGAACAGAAACAAAAGTAAAAACTAACTGAGCCTTTAGAACGAGTTCTATTTTCAAGTGACAAGGCATATAAAATAAAATTTTAATAAATATAAATTATAAAAGTAAATAAATACTAAAAAAAAATAAAACATACACAAATCAAATTAATTTTTAGGAATACAAAATTTTAATTTAAAGGATTTTGTTATTCGTGCTTAATTCCCAATTCTTGATAAAAACACTAAAAATTTATTGTTGATGGGATAAGCTATTCCTATGCGCATTTCACTGGTTGCTTAGGCCAGATCGTCAGGAAACTTCGTCCAAAAAGATTTAAGAAAAACTAAAGATATTAAACCAATTAAACTGTTAAGCGTATAAGAATTATAAGCAACAGTTCTACTTGTAACAATATCAAAGTTTAAACAAAAACATCAACAATAAAAAGTGATTTTATCTTTTCTTATATTCCCTACTACAATTCATTGGAATTCTTGTGTGTAGAAAAGTGACATTCCACATGACAAATACACATAATCTGAACATAGCTTAAATTCAATGTTCAACAAAAATGGGCCTCATCGCTAAGTGTTCGATATGATCTTTGTGTCGGAATAATCGAATGTTGTAGAGAAAGAAAAAACTAAACTAAATTTGAGTTTTTTCCACTTACTTTAAGTACGAGTCGTACTTAAAATTTAAGTACGAAAGTACTTAAAACAATCCAAAATGGGACTACTTGCGAAAACCAATCCCGGGACAATAAGTATTCAATTCTTTTATCAAGTAAATAAAATCTTGAACTCTATATTCCATATGCGTGCATACGCGTATGTTTGTAAAAGCTTATTTTATTAACAACAACAACAACACTACAAAAGCAGGTGGAAAATGGTTTTCTTGTTTTGTGTAGAAACAACAACAATACTACAAGAAGAATATCATACATTATTTTTATATTTAAAAAGTAAAATAAGAAGCAGAAATTGCCGACTTCTATTTGTTAAAATTATTTAGAAAAATGCAACAAATTCTCATTCAAAGTAAAATAATTTCGAAGCCCATGTTGGGCCTGCTGCTGGTGTCTTGAATCAATCACAGTTTGAGATTAATGACCTGTTGCAATATTTTATAATTTGTTTTAAATGTTATTTAAGCGAACGAAGTCTTCATTCTTTATCGACCATAATTTTTTCCTCAGTTTTATTTAAACCAATCCCGTTTTGAGATTATTTTAAGTACGTGGCACTTAAATAACGCAATACTTAATTTATTTAAGGAAATCCGCACCAACCATATTATAAACAGCGCTTCTGCTTGATTTAAGTACAGGTGTATTGATTTTTATTTTTTATTTGCCTTTCAAAATGAAATTGAACAACTTTCACAGAAAAAATTTTAAATTATGGGTAATCACGATGGTCATTGTGCAAATTTGCCGTGCACATTATGATTGATCGTGAGAATACCACTAATTTTCTA
Organism: Pollenia griseotomentosa; assembly: GCA_963931875.1. NCBI lineage: Eukaryota > Metazoa > Arthropoda > Insecta > Diptera > Polleniidae > Pollenia > Pollenia griseotomentosa. The sequence goes on from OZ007563.1 coordinate 148,687,591, forward strand.
AAAACTTATTCTGGCAACACAAAAAACTTATTCTGGCAACACAAAAAACTTTTGGCAGCACTGTAAAAAATCTGCTTTTGTTTACAATTATACACAAGCAAATAAAAATAAATTTTTCTTTTTACATTATTTAAATTTAATTCTCTATTTTATATTAAAACCCACGAAAATGTTTTTGTTTTTTTATAAGTTTTCTTATAAAACAAAATGGCATATTTAGTGCAAGCGAATTCAAAAAGAGAAAATTGCAAATAAGTACATTTTGTCGTTGTGTTGTGCAAATTTGTGTATTTTTGCACGCATTTGAATCGTTTGCACACTTTGCACTACCCATCGTGATTTCCCTTATTGTTTTAATTACCAAATTCGTAGAATCAAAAAAACAATTCACTGATTTTGCACCTATCACCAAAATGATTATATTAGCAGTATTCCAAAAATAGATGCGTTTTTTATTTTCATGAACTGTGAGCGCGCTTTAACTCAATTTTGCAACACAATTTTCATTACCTCTATGTTTTTGACATCTCCCAAATAATTGAGATTATTCTGTTTCCATTTCTTGTTTGTTTTTTTCTTTTTTTCGTGTTTGAATAAATTTTTACAAAATTCAGCTCGTTCGCATAGAAAATTACATTAAAAACAAAAACAATTTCTAACATTTGTTCGCATAGAAAATTACATTAAAAACAAAAACAATTTCAAAAATTCGTTTTTGTTTTAAATGCGAACGTTAACGTGTGACATCGTGGGCCTGGCTGACTGTTTTTTTAAATGACAGTTGTAGAACGTAAAACTGACTGATTTCAAACAATGAATTAATTAAATCAATTGAGGGATTGTTGAAAGGCCGATGCATTTTCAAAGAGTGACTGTTTGGTGAGGTTTATGGGCTGGAGCGTCATGGCGCGTCATCGGACCGTAATACTTCGAAAATGAGGCGGGCCAAGCAGTTACCTCAAATGGTGTTCGCTACCGCGAGATGATATCGAACTTCTTGTAGCCAGAAATTAGGGATATATGTAAGCGATTTAGTGAAAGTACCTAGTTTTGACATTTTTTTATCGCAAATTTGTGTCAACAACATGTTGCAAACATAAAATAAACATGTTCCTCTACACAAATTTGCGATAAAAAATTTTAAAACTAGGTACTTTCACTTAATCGGGAATAAAAAACGAATTTATCCATGGATTTTCATGAAACAAAATTTATTTTATTTCTATTATATTCAGCTTTATGAAAAAATAATTGAAGTAAAGGATAAAAAAAAATATTGTGTAATGAAAAGGTAAAACTTTGTGATTTTTAGCTCTGCACAAATTTGCGATAAAAAAGGTCAAAACTAGGTACTTTCAGATTATCGGGAATAAAACAGGAATTTGTCCATGGATTTTCATGAAATAAAATTTATTTTACTTCTTATATATGCAGCTTTGAGCTTAAGTACTAAAACTGGTAAGAATTCGTTGATTTAAATTTGTTATGTAGCTGGAAGCTAATTTGTGTTTCAATTATTTTATTATTTATGGGTTTTTGTAAAGATTATAGCCTGGCTCTGAAGAGACACTTAGGTCAGCTTCGGTTCCTAGACTTTCCAACGTCCACAAGGGCCTTTAGTCCACAAGGGTTAGTTGGGTTTTTAGTATTTATATTTTCTTTAATTTTAATGAAAAGCCGAGGAGGTCTTTACTGCTCGAAAGCCAAATTCAGAGTGATTTTTATTTAACAAAATTCTTACATCTAAGTTTAATAAGAACAAAGCATAAAACAAAATAAGCGATTAGTCAAATTACAAGTGACTTTAAAACTACAAACATATGACACTCACAACACAGGGTTGTATTTAAACCAAAGTAAATGTCTCTTATTACAGACCGTTAAATTCAAATTAATTAGGTAATTTCAAAATAAGTAAACAAATAAAATCAAAGTAAGTCAATATTGTATTGATAATTCAAAATAGTGTAAAGTAGTATATAATAATTTAATATATTAATATAGCGGCGCTACAATCTCCCCCTCTGTTGCATACAATCGTCCCGATTATGTAACAGCATTACAAGTTTTAGCATCCTTCTGGGTTAGATTGGAATGTTGGTTTAACAAGCGTGTTGATCTTCTTGGTTGTAATGAAGATTGTTGCTCTGCATCTTCATTGTTATGTTGATCATACTCGTTGTTGTTGTTGTTGTTGGTAGTGGGTTGGTTGGAACATGAGGGCTTTTCATCAGTTCTGGGACGTCCTCGTTTTCGTATTGGGTATATCGGTTTTGTTGTGACACCCTCATATGGAGTTAGTTCGGATACGTGGTGTGTAGCTAATGGTACCTTTAAGTCTTCCTCACTTGCTATTGTAAAACAAGATGTTCCCTTTTTGGCTATTACAACGTATGGCCCATCTCGGCGTGGTGTAAACTTGGATGTTAGGCCTTGGCTCGCTTTGCTTAGAATATGTGTAGCCACTAGGACTCTGTCACCAATATCAATTTTTGTTTGCGGTCTTCTTTTTCGATCCCCGCTGCTTTTATTTTTATCTTGCATTTGCTCTTGTGCTTCGTTTGCTATCTCTAACGTGTTTGCCAGTCGTAACAAATGGGGAGTTATTTGCGGGATGAAGTTTTCAGCATTTACAATTGCCTTAAAATCATAGTGTACTTCTGTTGGTGTCCTTAACTCTCTTCCAAATGTGAGGTAAGCCGCGGAATAACCAGTGCTATTGCCCTTTGCTGTGTTCATTGCAAACCGTATCGATGGAAGCATTAAATTCCATTGTTTGTGTTCTTTCTTCACACAAATTGATAATTGAGTTTTTAAATCTCTGTTTTTCCTTTCAACAGGATTCGATTCTGGATGATAAATGGGAGTGAAGGTTTGTTTTATATTTAAACAAAATGTCAATTTCTGCATCAATGATGATATAAACTGCGTTCCGTTGTCAGTATGGATTCTCCGTGGAACTCCATATCTAAGTATAACTTCGTTTAATAACGTAAGGGCACAATTTTCTGCCGAACCTTCTTTAAGTGCGAACAATTCCACCCAGCGACTACAAATGTCTTCCACAATTAATATCCACTGGTGACCATCTTTGGTTTTTGGCAAGGGCCCGAATAAATCAACAGCAATTGTCTCAAAACGTTTATTACTGCTTACAGTTTGTAGTAATCCCATGGGTTTCATGTTGGCTGGTTTATATTTTTTACAATCATCACATGACTTTACGTGCTTTTCGATGTCACCTCTTATGCCAGGCCAGTAGAACAATTTTGTGATACGAGCAATTGTTTTGTCAATACCATAGTGACCAGCTTTTTCATCGTTATGATATTTAAGCAATATCTCCGTACGAAGCGATTTTGGTATGACTACTTGACCATTTTCTGAGTCTTGTTCCGAGCAATATCTGTAGAGGATGCCATCGACCATCATATAGCCTCGACTGGTATGACGCGTTGTGTTTTCATCATTGTTGTCGAATGAGGTTACAATTTTCCTTATTTCCTCATCTTCAAGCTGTGCATTTCTAAATTCCCCCGCACTTTTCCTAGGGAAATCTACTTCGATGTGATTACATTCACATGTTTCGACGCAATCGTTATTTGCACACGGTGGCCTAGATAACGTGTCAGCTATCAGGTTTTGTTTACCAGGAGTGTATGAGAAACTCAAATTGTAGCTTTGGATTAATAGAGACCAACGGGCTAGTCTTCCTGTGGGCGACCTTAACGTAAATAGCCATTTTAGCGGCTGATGATCAGTGAGAACTATTATTTCCGCTCCCTCAATATAACCTCTAAATTTTTGTATTGCCCATACAACAGCTAAAGCCTCTCTTTCAGTGGTGGAATAATTTCGCTCAGCAGGAAGTAATAATCTACTGGCGTATTCGATTGGTTTTTCATAATACTTCTCCCCCTGCATTAAAACAGCTCCTAAAGCATAATTGCTGGCATCAGTATACAAATAAAACTTTTCGTTTTCTTTCACCTGTTGAAGAATAGGCGGTGAGGCTAACAGATTTTTCAACTTTTCAAAAGCAGCTTGTTCTTCTGCTGTCCATTTCCAACCTACTTTCTTTTTCGTGAGGTTTGACAACGGCTTTGAAACTTCTGCAAAGTTCGGGATGAAACGACGAAACCAGGAACAGCTTTGAAGAAAAGATATCAGTTGTTTTAAGTTTTTGGGTTCTGTTCGCTTGAGAATTGCCACTGTTTTTCCCGGATCGACCATAAGACCATTTGCTGTCAAAATGTGGCCTAAATACTTGACTTCTGGCTTGCAAAAAAAACATTTTTCTCTATTTAAATGAAACCCCATCATTCTTAGCTTTTCAAATGTAAGTCTCAAATCATTTATATGTGAGCCGAAATCCTTGGAACAAATTATTATATCGTCCAGGTATGCTAATATCAGAATATTAGGTAGGCTTAAACGAAATTTGTCGATAACCCGCTGAAACGTCGCAGGTGCATTTTTCAGACCAAAAGGCATTCGGTTGCAAACAAAAATGCCATAAGGCGTAGTAAATGCCGTTTTTGGTTTATCTTTGGTGGCAACCTGGATCTGCCAATATCCTGATTTAAGATCTAAAGTTGTCATAAAAGGTGTAGTTTTTGCCGCGTGTAATACATCGTCCATCCTTGGCAGTGGGTAAGTGTCCGTCACTGTTATGGCATTAAGACGTCTGTAGTCTACACAAAGTCTTGTGCTACCATCCTTTTTTGGTATTAGTACCACTGGAAATGCCCATGGAGACTCAGATTCTTGAATTACCTTCTTTTCTAACATATCATCAAGTTCTTGACGTAGTTTTATTTTCATTGCAGGAGAAAGACGGTAAGGTGCAGTAGAAATTGGATCATGATCTCCTGTGTTAATACGATGTTCAACGCCATGTATTGGTTCAACTATGTTTTCGAAAATTTCCTTTTTCTCATTTAAAAGTTTTTCGATGTTTATCTTTTGTGATCCTGATAGGTTTGGAGCCTCATCAGTTCTTAAACGAATGTCAATAGCATTTAACTGAATGTATTGATTTGCTGGTGATCCTTCATTACGTTTAACCTTTTTCAGGGGAGGAAATAAATCAGATACTTTTGGAGTTTCATACGTTTCTGGCAAACAATTGGCAAATATTTTGTCGATGCCATTTGGTGAATATTCAGTTTTCATGGGAGAAGTTCTGTTCGGAGTTTTATTTATTTCAACGAACCATGTCAAAAAATCATCTATGGCCTTTTTAGGTTTTGGTGTTTTCATTTGCTCACTAATCATTGTTTGGCTTATAGAAACATTTTCACCTGACCTGGCTGGCTTATTCTTAAACTCAAAAACGTTTTGTGGTTCATCCTTAAAGTGCCAAGTTCTTTGTGCCAAATCCATCACGATTCCAATTTGTTCTAGAAAATCTATGCCTAGCAGAGTTCTGTTGTCCTGGGCCTTCGGCAAACATATAAATCTTATGCGTTTCAAACGTTTACCAATAGTAATATTTGCTATTGTAGACAATACTGTGTCTTTGCTTGCACTACCGTCGGCCAATGTTATTTCTGCTAAAACTTTTTGGAAAACGGCTCCCTTTTCTTTCAATTTACGAAACAGATAATAACCGGCAACACTTGTTCTTGCGGCTGTATCCATATAGGCCTCTCCGTTTAAACCATTTACGTTTATGTTGACAGTAGGAACATTTCTTCCGACTATTGTCGTGTGGATACTATTAAAATCCAGTTCTTTTGGACTTTCCATAGCTTTTGTATTTTTATTATTACAGGTTGGACAATTTGATCTGTAGTAGCCCGTAGCCCCGCAACCATAACAGCTTAATTTAACCTCTTCTTGTTTGCCTTTTCTTTCTTGTTCGATTCTTTTATAGCAAACGTCTGCAGAATGATTTTTCTTTCTACAATATGTGCAGCGTCCGATTGATTTTTCCCTAGGTTCTACGTTTTTATGTACAGTTTCACCATTTTCAAGGAAAAGTAGCTCAATTTCCCGGGCTTTGACCAAAAGTTCTTGGAAAGACTCAACACTTTCACGATTGATTTTTTCCCGAATTTGCACACTAATTTGAGAGAATATCATATTTATAATGGTTTTTTCAGGCAGTCTATCTTTAAGTTGCGCAAACAAACGCCTCTTTCTACAAATAAAACTGTCTGTCGATTCATTCAGTTTTTGTTTATCCTGAAATATTTCAGAAAAAATTCTCCAGTCGGGCTTTGGAGGGGAAAAAGCATTTCTCAGTAAGCTAATAGCTTCCTCAAACGTTCGTGCCTCGTGTTTAACACCCTGCCACCATGTAGATGCATATCCTTCTAGAAGAAGGGGTAGGCTTAAAAGAGCGAACGCGTCTGAGATATTCTCAGCTTCTTTAAAAACTAAAATAGTGGCAATAAAATCCTCGACCTTTGTTGTACTGCGACCGCCATTAAACCTTGCACTACAGGCACTAAATGTTGACTTATTTTCACGTCTAACACTAAAGCTTTCTAAGAGGTCCGAAAATTGACGTTGAGTAAGGCTAATCAATTGAGGATTAATTCCAGCACTATTTTGAGATATGTTCGTGTCATTAGACATCGGATTTTGAGTGGAATTATTTGGTATAGCACTTGTTGCTGATGTAGTGGACGCAGCAGAACCCATACCCGTAACAGAATCACTAAAATATTGATTTGTGGCAGCTATTTCAGCGTTTTGGGAATTCATCGTGGTTCTAGGCATTTTCCACTTAATAATAATTTTATTTTATATATGGCAACACTGTTATACAATAATATATGCAAGCAATCAAGAGCAAATTATTTATATTTTAACGGCGCGGCAGCGTATAGAAAACACCACCAAGCGAAACAGCAGCAGCAGCAAAAACGTTAACAAACGTACGTATGTATGTGTATGTGACACAGAAAACAATACGCACAATCTTAGCAGTTAAATTGCAGCGAAGCAGCAGCAGCAGCAAAAACGTTAACAAACGTACGTATGTATGTGTATGTGACACAGAAAACAATACGCACAATCTAAGTAGTTAAATTGCAGCGAAACAGCAGCAGCAGCAAAAACGTTAACAAACGTACGTATGTATGTGTATGTGACACAGAAAACAATACGCACAATCTAAGAAGTTAAATTGCAGCGAAACAGCAGCAGCAGCAGAAACGATACCAAACGTAAGTATGTATGTATGTGTGACACAGAAATCAATTCACACAATAACAACAGAAGCCAACACGTATGTAGCAAACTAGCCGTTAAATTGCAGCGAAAAATAATGTGCACAACAACAACAAACGAATGACGAAACACGCCAAGCAACCTGTTTAGCAGCAAACAAAATGTAACAACAACAACAACAGCAGAAGAAGAAAAAAAAATTCCACAAAAACGATCTCCAATGGTTGAGTGTAATTGCAAATAAATAAATGCGTGCGGAAATATTTAATATTCTTTGCCAACAAAAATGTAGTTGAAGTTAACAAAACTATTTTATTTTTTAGAAAACTTTTCTTTTCGTTGGGCGCCAATGTAGCTGGAAGCTAATTTGTGTTTCAATTATTTTATTATTTATGGGTTTTTGTAAAGATTATAGCCTGGCTCTGAAGAGACACTTAGGTCAGCTTCGGTTCCTAGACTTTCCAACGTCCACAAGGGCCTTTAGTCCACAAGGGTTAGTTGGGTTTTTAGTATTTATATTTTCTTTAATTTTAATGAAAAGCCGAGGAGGTCTTTACTGCTCGAAAGCCAAATTCAGAGTGATTTTTATTTAACAAAATTCTTACATCTAAGTTTAATAAGAACAAAGCATAAAACAAAATAAGCGATTAGTCAAATTACAAGTGACTTTAAAACTACAAACATATGACACTCACAACACAGGGTTGTATTTAAACCAAAGTAAATGTCTCTTATTACAGACCGTTAAATTCAAATTAATTAGGTAATTTCAAAATAAGTAAACAAATAAAATCAAAGTAAGTCAATATTGTATTGATAATTCAAAATAGTGTAAAGTAGTATATAATAATTTAATATATTAATATAGCGGCGCTACAGTTATGAATTTTTTGAATTCAAAAATTTTATAAAAAAACAAAAAAAAATTATGTTTTTGCCACTTCGGCCTCAGTAACTCAAAAAATAATGGCTAAATTAAAAAATTATATGAGATAAACTTAAATCTGGCGTAATTTAAAATGTTTTGCCGGATTGCATAACAAAATCGAGTACGTCGTTCCAAAGTTACGATAAGATGTGTGAAGCAGCCTCTTCAAAAATCTCAAATTTTAGAAAAAAAAATTTAAAAAAAAACATTACCATCGAATTTTAAAAAATTATGTTTTTTGCAGTTAGGTGACTACAGCAGATCAAAAAAATATAGTGGTTATTCAGGTAATTTTAACTTGTTGCATAGTGTAATTATCAAAAATATAAACATAATTCTCCGAAAACTTTTTGTTTTATTTACAATTAACATCGTGCGTTTTGTTTGGACCACCCTTTATTAATTCAAAAATGTATAATTAAAAATTAGTTAATTTCGTTTTGTATATCTAGAAATAACACCATGTAATTTTGTTATGACCGGTCCATATTTTATTTCAGAAAATCTTCTAAAATATATGTACTATGTATTAGAGTTGTCAATTATGTGCCTTTCAGCTCTGTTCGAATAATTCAAATAATTGTTTTGTTCGATCGAACGATTAAAACTGAAAAATTATTCGATTAATCGATGAGAATAACGAATAAAATTACATATTTTAAATAAGAAACATCCGTCCATTAATTTACAACTATCGAAAATCTACCATTTTCTTTATTTTTTCTCAAACCAACTACCTATGACTTCTTCTTTTTTTGATGCGTATAATTTTTCATCTTCACACCATATCTTTGTATCGGGTGATTTTTTAGCTATTATCTTTTTGGCAACACTGGCTTAAACAGCTGGGGCCTAATTCTGGCAGTCGTGATCGAGTAATTTCTCGATTCGAAAGCAATTTTATCTCAGTCGATACTGAACGAATCAAAATAATTTTTTCAGTATTGTGAAACTCAAATTAATGCTTTACAACACTGAAAAAATAATTCTAATTCGTTCATTATTGACTGAAATAATTAGATATTAAATTGCTATCGAATCGAGAAATTACTCGATCACGACTGCCAGAATCAGGCCCCTGACGCACGTTTCGTGTTTTGTTTCACTGTCAAACATCTTCAGTTTGGTCTATAATTTAACCATGAATCGTCTTACAAACGAACATCGCTTGCAAATTATTGAATTTTATTATCAAAATGCGTGCTCTGTTAAGAAAGTTCATCGCGCGCTTCTTCCATTTTATGGTCAGTTTAATCGACCCACTGAAGCGGCTATTCGGGCTTTTGTGACTAAATTTCGCACCAAATTTACATTGTTGGACATTAAACCACCAACACGCTTACGTAGAGTGCGAAGTGAAGAAAATATCGCAGCTGTATCGGCCAGTGTTAATGATGACCATCAATTATCGATTCGTCGCCATTCGCAGCAATTGGGCCTCTGTTACTCAACAACGTGGAAAATTTTGCGGAAGGATTTAGGTGTGAAGCCTTTCAAAATACAGCTAGTGCAAGAATTGAAGCCGAACGACCTACCGCAACGTAGAATTTTTGGTGAAAGGGCTCTTGGAAAGTTGGCCGAAGATCCACTTTTATATCGAAAAATTGTGTTCACGCTTAACAATGGACTAATTGAGAGGCGAGTTCGGTGAACATTTTATTTCACGTTTGGGACCGGTCAATTGGCCGCCTAGATCGTGAGATTTAAAGCCTTTAGACTATTTTTTGTGGGGCTATGTTAAAGCTCATGTCTATACACACATGCCCGCTTCAATTGACGCATTGGAAGACAACATTGAAGCATTTTTTCATGAGATACCGGCCGAAATGTTGGAAAGAGTATGCCAAAATTGGACTAAGCGGATGGACCATTTGAGGCGCAGTCACGGTCAACATTTGCATGAAATAATCTTCAAACATTAAATTATATCGACCGTACGTACTATCGATTCAAATAAAGATTTCATGCATTTTTCTGAATTGTATGTGTTTTTTTTTAACTTTCCTATGGCTCTTAAAAAATCACCCATTATTACTTAAAGGAATCTTAAAATCCTTAATTCTCAAATAATCCGATACAACTTTGGATCTATGAAAGGCGTTTGCAGACCTACCATCTTCAGCCAAACTTGTGCGTACAATTTCTTCTATACAACAACCGCTGTCTCTCTTTATGTATTTTACCATTTGAACAAGTTCGGCATTTTTTGATGTCGGTGGATTATCTTCTGCTACATCGTTTTCAATGGTAATATTGTGACACTTATGCTAAGTTCACACTTAGGTTTTTAAACGCGTTTAAGCAAAATGTTGATTTAGCTAATCAAAGTCGTTCACATTACATTTGACATGATTAAGATGACAGATGATTAAGAAAAACAAACACAACAAACAAATTCATATTTCTTTAAATTATTAAAAATCAATAAAAACACTTTTATAAAATTATCAGAAGATTATTTTTATTATTATTTTAATCATTTTAATGATGAAATTGTGAAAATTTATGAATTATTTAAGGAAAAAAATAAAAACATTAAGCGGAAATCTTGGCCGGTTGTACACGATCATGTTGGCGATTCTACATTTGAGGTATGTTCAGTGGATTCTATGTGATTTATGAAGTGATTTAGTTGTAATCATGTCAGTTTGAAGTGATTAACAAATCACTTCAATGTATGGGTAATCATCTCGATTTTGAAGTGATTAGAGCTTAATCACGTTCGAACTGCTTAAACGCGTTTAAGAAGCCAAATGTGAACATACTATTATACTATGTTCACACATGGGCTCTTAAACGCGTTTAAGTAACTCGAACGTAAGTAAGCTCTAATCACACCAAAATCGAGATGATTACCATATATTGAAGTGATCTTGTTAATTTTATTTAATGTTGTCAACTTTTTGTTTATGAGAAACATAAAAACAAAACAAACAAAAATCGGCAAATCGCTGATTCAGCAACACTTTTACTGTCGTATTCATAAAAAATAAAATAAGTTTGAAATGTGTTTTAAGTAGAGTTTCTACGCGGGAAAGAATTCCCGGGAATCCGGTGGCATTTTTTTAAAATTCCCTTGAAATTTATTCCAGGTATTTTCGGGAATTTCAAATTAAATTTTTTGAAATTTTAGTTTGTTAGCACGAGCAAACGAGTAACAAAAATATATTCTTTACTAAATGCCACCTACAAATCGAACTGTATTTCCTACGCCAATAAATCAACCTAGAAGTTAATGAAGTAGAAAATTAAAAGTTACACGATACATCATCACCAACACCAGAACCATCAACAGATTCTAAAAAAAATAAATGTAAAGAAAATACAAAAGCCTGAACAAATCTTAAAAAAAGAATTTGACGTCTATGAAGTCACGTGTAACAGGCCAACAAATTTATAATCTTTATATGATGCGCTTCTTACTTTAAAACCAACGTCTGTAGAGAACGTGAGCACGTTTTCGATAGCAGGCAATATACATATCAACAAGGATTAGAAATAGAATATCCGATGAGCTTTTAAATACTTTAATAATACATACTAAAAATTTTGTTTTTAAAAGAAAATTAATTTTACCAAGTTGCTATTAATAATAACTACTAAATATATATAAGTTTTAATAATTCGTGATCTCATATGAATTTAACAATTTATTTGGGTTTGTTTTGGTTTTCTGTGGAATTAATAAAGCTAATTTTTTTAGACTGTTGTATATGTGTATGTATATTCTTTTAAAAAAGTAAAAACATTTGTCTTGAACTCATTTAATTAAATCATTGTTTTAATTCAAAGAATCCTGGGATTCCCGGGAATAAGATTTTTTTTGTTTCGTTTCCTGGGAACAGAAAAGGTCCGGGAAATTAGACAACCTAGTTTTTAGGAAAAATTTTCATAAAAATTTTTCTTAAAATGCATTTCAAATCCATTTAAATTTTTAATGAATACGGCTGTTAATATTTCAAGCTTAAAATGTCAATTTTAGGTTGAACAATTTAAAATTTTTTTTTACATAACTTCATTTTTATCGATAACTTTTTAAAAAAAGCTAAAATCTATGCACTTTGTCTGCTGCATTATATTTGCACTGTTCACAAAAACTTGAATAACGCATTAAAAATGTAGTGTCATAAGGGCTTTATAATAATTTTCAAAAAAAATTTTAAATGATAAAAAATAATGAAAATTTTGTCATTTCTTTGTTTGAATGAATTGAGTGACAATTTTGTTTGACAAGTCCGCCCGAATTGCAAATGTTTATTAAAATTTTAATAAAATGATAGATTCTATGCGATCAGAGTTGCATTTTCTTGTAAGGTAGCTGAGTCATTTGAGTTTGCATCATTTTTGTGGAATAGTGTGCCATTGACAACAGATTTTGCAGACATTTCTTTTATGTCGGATATAATTTCGTCAGATTTTCGTGTGAGTTAATCGTACAATTGTGTAGGTAAGTCAATCCCGGCCTTTACTGTGTAAAGCACAGACTACTTAATAATATCGGATAGAATTTTGTCAGATTTTCGTGTAAATGAATCGTATGATTGTTTAGGTAAGTGAATCCCTGCCTTTAATATGTAAAGCATATTTATTTTAAAAAAGTCCTGTATATCTAAAGAACGTCAAGAGCAAAAGTTTCAAAATTAGGTACAAGCATCTTGGTTATCAAAACACAACATTCGACAGAATTTGTGCGGGATTAGATTTATTTATATCTAAAGAACGGTATTTATATAACATTTTGCTCTATCGCACAATTGTAAATAGTATATACGTTTCGGCATAGCTGAATATGCACTCTTATTTGTTTTCCTTTGAAATGTTCTGACACCCCTACAGGAAAGTTCGCTTATATGTGAAAAGTCTGTTGTAACTGAAACAAATACTTGTTACGGCCATTTTCACATTATATGATTAAATGTTAATCGAAACATTAACCGTAAGTTAACAAAATTTGCTTTTGACAATTTACGATTAACACGTAAAGCCTAGTACTCTGTTCAAATTTGTGGAAAATGATTACCAACATTTATTATTTCACACGAAAATTTTGACATGTTTCAATGTTACCTATCTTGCGAGTTTGTTCAATTTGACGTTTTAATTCCTGTAAAGTATGCGACATTGTTTTGCGTATGTAAACAAATCCCACATGTGGTTTACTAAAATGTATTTTTTTTAATAAAAAAGAAAGTCAATATGGATAAAAAACTGTTACCGGTTGTGTTATATTAATTTTTTATTTCTTATAAAATAATCAGTTCATATTTGTTTGCCTTTGCTTAAAATTCCACGTGAAATAAGTGCATCTTACATTATTTCGCAGTTGTAAAAAAATGTTGCCAGAAACATTTCGGAACTTTAAAAACCTAAGTGTGAACTTAGCATTAGAAACATAAGTCTTCCAACACAACGATACCACTTTTATTTCTCAATATTAATTTATCACGATTAAAAATTAAAAAAAAATTAATATTTATCTATGAATATGTAGTTACCATTATACAACACAACGTTGACATTATATGATATTTAGAATTAGTAATATTCCAAAAACACACTTTCACAATGATAAAAATGAGCCAGTACAAATAATCAACAGACAAACACCCATTTTTTACGATGATTTTAACTCTATTTTTTAATAATTTTTTTTTTCTTTTGGTAGCGAGCGGGGAAGAGAAGTAAGCACATACTTGTATTTTTTAATTAATGTTTTATTCTTATTGCAAAGTGACAACTGCTTATTAAAAATAAAGAATTTTATTAAAAAAAATTTAGTACATTTAAAAATTATGTGGACTAACGAAATTTAAATATTTCTATACGAATAAGAAATTAAGAAAAAATCAACTCCGACTGCAAAAAAAAAAGAAACATAGTGAAAATGTAACAAGTTTTTGGAAGTTTCTTTTAAAAAGAAATACAAGAAAGACATGTCTTTTCAATCTATGCGAAAATTGGGTGAAAGGGCCATACAATTAAATAAGTCCAACATCCCATTGTATTTTTTAATTTTTTTTACAAAATGTTCTAACGGTACACTGGGGTTATTATTGCACAGAAGTAACCGTTCAATCGTTTTTGCCTATCATTCGATTATGTTTGTTCGTTTATATTGCTTATAGGCTTTTTTTAATTTATAATTTCTAAATTTAAAAAAAATATTTTAAATTAAACTTTAGTTTTATGTTACTCATTAGGCCGAGGCCACGCAATAACGGTAAAGCGGCGAGGGCCAAGGCGACAGAGCGGCAAGCGGCTTATTACTGAGCGTCATTTCAAAAAGAAGATAACGGTAACGGTTGGTAAAAAAGTGCTTGTTAGCCTAACTGACAGTTTGTTAATTTTATTGTTAAATTATTTGAATTATATGTTCTGAAAACGGCCGAAAGTTCTTTAAGCTTCCATCATTACTTAACAAATCGCGGATTTAATGTTAATACTAGGAAAAAAATTTTGGAAAGCGTTATTACCTAAAAAAAACTATATTAGTAAAAAATTAAAAAATCCGGGAATAAATTTATTATCAAGATAAAGTTTTGAGCTTCATGGTATAGATATATTTTTAATAATACACGAATTTCCATTCGTACAATTTATATTTGTATTCTTTATTCATGATTGATTTAAATCGTAACAGTTGCATAAAACTTAAGAATTATGTCCATATGTATGTGCGTATGTACGTACATACATAAGTATGTTTACACGGTTTTAAGTTTGGCTGACTCCATGTGTTACTGTCAGTTTTGCTTTCTTTTATTCGATGAATAACATTTACGTAGCTACAACATATTTCAATTTATTTACTTAAATAATCAACGACTACATTTTAATGTACAAGTAGGAATTTGCTGTAAAAATGGCCTCTAAACTTAATTATATCCAGCGTGGCCATTTTGGCATTTTTGCAGCTAGATTTAGCATTTTTTTGTCTGATTTTGCTGCAAATTTTTCATTTAGCAGTTAGCATTTTTTTTAGCATTTTTCAACTAAATATTTAGCATTTTTTAGCATTATTTAATTTAAGAATATTCAAGTAATATTTTTTTGAAAATCTACCACACTTTTTTGTTGAATGCACATTCAAAACCCTACTCTTTTGCTATAGAAACTGTACAATCTTTTAAAAGATCTTTCATGTCAAATTGTTTTAAAATTTGATCAGTTTGATACATTAAATTCATGTTAAGCTGATTTTTTCCAATAACGAATTTGAAAAATTTTTGGAAACGAAAAGTGATACCATAACTTTTGAAATAGAAAAACAAATACTAATTACATGCCGAGATTTTATAGCTGAATTAATATGTCAACTTAGACAACGATTGCCAAAAAGTTTTAATAATTTAACAAATGCTAACTTTTATTGTGTAGAAAACAGTTTAAAAGCTAATAAATGCAACTTAAGCGAATATTTTAAAGAATAAATAATAGAGTTCACTGTAGAAGAAATTACAACTTTGGAACATCAGTGGCAGAAACTAAATTCATATAAATTGTTAAATAAGAGCTCAACAGTTGATTTCTGGATAAATGTATATGGATATAAAAAAGCAATAAATGAAAATCCATTTAGTGAATTAGCTTCTTTTGCAATAAAGTTCTGGGTTTTGCCATTTAGCAACGCGGAAGTTAAAATAGGTTTTTAGTTGTATAAATTTCTTGAAAACGAAAATTCGAAATAGATTGACGTTAAAGTCTTTGAATTCGCTACTTTATATTAAGTGTGGTTTAAAATTTTGCCATAGTTTTAAAAAAATGTACGATCTCACATAAAAATGCAATAAGGACATATATTATAATGATATCTCGATCGATTCTTCAGAAGTTGAAGCATAATATTAATTTTGATGACGTATTTAATTAATAAAATGAAATTTTTTATTAAACATGTTATACATTTTATTGAAATACTAAATAAAAGCCATTTATAGGTCAAGTTCCTTTGATTTTTTCTTTTATATTTTTAAGACTTTTTATGTTTACTAAATATTTTATTTATTTTAATCAGTTTGTTCTATTGATATGATGTAAGTTTATAAGGAAGAATTATGTAAAATAAATCATATATGGGTATTTCCTCAGAAAGGTCAACCAGGATGAACATTTAAAATGTTGACAATCATCGTCTTTTATTGTTTATTATTATAAAAAAGTCTATGTTGTAATGGTTTCAAAGCATATCTCAGCTGTTTTACTTGAGGAAATTGCGCTGGAAACTCGAAAATTTTATATTTTCTTTTTAAGCTACCATTTTTATATAACTATTTTGCATGCAAAAAATATGTTATGTTTGCACTCTTTCTTCATAATCTCTTCATTACAATCAATTGTTAATTGAGTATTAAGTTTTTTGTTACGGAAATTTTAAGATATTTATGGGAAAATGCATGGTGATAATAACAAAAAAAAAACTTATGGAAAAATCGTACGTTTGCGACCGGTTCATAAGCCAATTAAACAAAAGCCAATAGAGATATTTTATTGTGTAAATACTGGATAGAGACCTACATTAATACACTTTTTAAATAAACTAATCACTATTGAATATTCCGGTCCATTATGCAGATTTTTACATTTCACTACTGTCAGCCAAAGTAGAGTTCTATTTTGCGTACGTTCGTGACCACATGTTTATGTTTATAACTAGGAAAAGTTTTGTTTTCTTTATTATTTGTACAGCAAAAACGTACGAACGTACGTTCGTGACCCTAGGAAATGCCCATATAAAGGTATATTAACTAAAATAACAAAAAATAATACAATTTAAATTTTAGCATTATTTTTTGGCAGTTTAAGATTTTTGTTAGCATTTTTTAGCATTATTTTAAAGCCGATTTAGCTGTAAAATATTTTTGGATATGGCCACACTGATTATATCGAATATGTATTTTCTTTTTCGAAAATGTTGCGTGTTGCATTTAAGAGCAAGTGTGTTGCAAAAATTGTCAATTTTCCATTGTGTTCACTTAATAAAAATCATTTCTTGTGAACTATGTATCTGATATTCAGTTGATGTAAATATTCGCACAAAGTTTGTCGTTATAGGCCAAACTGACATCAATCTCTTTCATGCGGTAAATATAAAAAAAACATTTTGTTTATTATACTCATACTGTTTTTTCTGCAACAACGTCATTTGTCAGACATATTGAATGATTTGCGACAGTGTGACTGTGGCGTTATTCTAAAGCAATATTATACTTAATTTGAATTATACCTGCAGTGTTTACAAACTTGTTTACATATTTAAATACATGGAGATGGAATGTAGTAAATTTTCGTAGTGCATTTCGTATGTACTTTGAGCTTTTCGTTAATCTTTAAAGTTCCTTGATATTTATACAGTTCGACTTATAAGTATAAGTCTACATTGAACTGTACTTATACATACTTGTGTATATAAACTGGCCGAGCGTTCTGTACAATATCTATGGATTTGTTTTATTAACATTTTTCATCTATAAATCATTCTAAAGAAATTTTTTGTTTTTCTTTTTCTAAACACCCGACTTTGGATATTCAAACCTCGTTCCCTGACATGGACGTATATTTATTACATAATTATATTTACACCCACACCACAATAGTGGAGACATCATTATGCGCTTGTACAGATGTTTCTAACACCTTAAAATATTAATCTTAATCCACCTTTATGTAGGACGATCGACTCAAAATCACTTAGTCAATCTAGCAATATCCTTCAGGGTGGCTGTCCATGTAAACCTTGTGCGCAAAGTACAGATCGTTATTTTATGGCAAACTACATGTTGAGGCAAAATAAGTTAATTTTACGTACAGTATATTGTGAGTGTAGAAATATTTATGTGTTAAATGCTTTTGTGCGGTGAAATAGATTTAATTCGACCGACAACCGAAATAATTTCATAATTAAAGGAATCGAAACTACTTTAACTGTGAATTTTTGGGAAACGTCTTAAAACCACTCAATTGCACGATAAATATCGCTTTATTTGTAATTCAACAAATAAACTAATAAGAGATGCTATATCTGGTTATTACTCAAATAAATTTACTTTCTACCGGAGCTAAGAAAACCCGGCAAAATATTTGATAAATTCGTGCCGGAATGCTTACAAATTGTGCAAACATTAATATTAATTCAAATATGTACGTACTTTAAATAAAAAATTCGTCAAATTACACTTCGTGACAGTTTTTTGACCAAATGTATTTATCTGACACCTAATCTTTATATAAAATTGTCCGCTGGATCCGAATATGAAGGCAGAAAGAATAGCCGTTATTTGTGTTTTTAAAAAAGATGACGTCACTTTAATGCAAACATCTTCAAAACTATTACACAGATTGTGTATAACTTATGTTTTAGTGAATGATAATAAAATTGCTAAAATAACATGGGTGGCTTGTAAAAATAGGCCAAGAAATGATAGAGTTGCAGTGGACAAAATTTTAAACTTCATGAAAAATTTTATGATTTTTTGAAGTTATTTTTTTAACCAAACAATAAAAATGTTTTATTACATAGGACAATAGTTTATTTCAATACGAACATTTTGCGCTCAACAAGGCCCAGATTGGTGCAAAAATGAAAAAGCTAGAGAAGATTTACTAAATTAACCCACTTTTCAAACTTTTACCAATTCAAGAATCCAAAGGAAGTAAATACGCAGAATTCGAAAAACGAACGCTTTTAATATTAGAAACATTGAATTTTGTAAAAAAAAAAAATCACTAAAGAAGCTCAATTCTAGTGACGCATGTCTAAATTACTGGGTCTGATAGAGTACGAACAACTTAACTGGAATATCTGTGCCAATCTAAAAGTTGTTGCCATGGTGATTAGTTTGCAATAAGGCTACACAAAATGTTTCTGTTTTTTGTGGAAATGGGACAGCCGAGCACGACATGAACACTATGCCCGAACAGATTGGCAGGATAGAGTAGATTTTACGCTTGGCCAAGATTATGTCATATGCAAAGCTCTGGTAAAAAAGGAAAACATTATTTTGCCACCGTTACATACCAAAAGTTTCGTCAAACTTTGGTAAAAAAAGAGGAAACTGTGTCGCATTTGAATACCAGAAAACCGCCAAAATCAAAGAAGGGATTTTTGTGGGACCACAAATTACAAACCTGAAAGATTCCAAATTTGATTCGATTTTGTCTGAAGATGAGTGAAAGGCAGGGAAGTCAATTGGTTTAATTGTATCAAGCTTTCTGCAGAATGTCAGGAGCCCAAAGAGACAAAATTGGTACAGTGTTAAACACAATTATGTTTTTTTAAGCTAATATTCATTGTTATATATTACTCAAAAGAGGAGTTAATATGTCTTTAAAAATACAAATACAAGAAAAGGAACGTCGTTTATTGTTACTAACATTTAGCTTTGTATATTTACTACACATTTTTAAGTTGAAATTGAAAATACAAATTAATATCGAGACTAATTGATGAGAGAATACAAATTATTAAAAGTAGAGATGAGTTTAATGCGCTTAAAATATGCCCAAAAAAATTTAAAATATACACTTAAAAAATATAAAAAAATATCAAAAATAATTTAAAAATTTCCATTAAAACCCGTTTTTTAATTTTACTAAAACAAAAATACAAAAAATTCAGTCTATTCCCTGCGGGAAATTTGTGTCAATTGGTCCAACAGCCTAGTCCTGGTATTTGTGAAAATAGAACAAGTACAAAAAGAAAGGATTCATGACCAGTGAAAGAAGAACCAATCCCTTAACTGGTTTATGAAGAACAAAAAAGTAGAAAAAGTAATGAATTTCAGTACAGTCTTCACCGGTGCTGTGACCCATTTTGTTGGTACTTCCTAAAATTTGGTTCTTAAATTAATTCTAGGACTTGTTTTATTGAAATAATACTACATTGTATTGAAATAGTACTACATTTTAGTAACTGACACTAAGTACGTTCATGGAGAATAGACCTGTGACTCGTCAAATGGTGTCAATTGACCCCCTCCAATGACAACCCCATGTAAAATTGAATAGGACCTATCATATAAAGAGTTAGAACTAGAACCGGTCTCTACCACCAAAGACCTATCACGGGACTACTTCGGTGTCAGTTCGCTTCCCTCTAGGGTTGTTATTCAAATATCTTTAAAAAACTAATTTAGATTTTCGTTTTATAAAAAGTAAAACTTTGTCTTGTACTCAAAGACCGCCAATGCATTTTGAAAAAATTAATTTTTAGATCCCACTTTAAAGGCCCAACTATAATATGCTTAAGTTGGTTTAAGCAAGTGGGCGAATACATGTAAATCATATATGTCAAACCATATTGAACTTAAGCAAACTTTTTGTTAAATTTTATGAATCTGTCATTTGCTTAAGCAAGGTGCGAAACAAATCGCACTTTCCGTACGGAATCAAATGTTTTTTGGTTTTGTTTTTGTGTTTTTAAATGCATTTGAAAAGATTTTTGTTATTTTTTGCCAGGAGCTTAAGCATATTATAGTTGGGCCTTAAGTCCACTTTGATTCAAATCAAAAAATTTTAAATTTATTTTATTTTTTGAAATCCTTAATTTTTTGCAAAAAGTTTTGGATTTTTTTTTTTAAGTTTGTCGGGCTATTCTTTCTTCCACATTGTTAATTTTACTTTCAGCGATATCAACATATTTGACTTCAAAATTAAGTTAACTAAATTCCTCCTAATTAGTTATTTTTACCAATATATCCGTAATTGGAAAATACAAATTCTTAGCGACTTCTGATGTTAATAAAATTTAATATTCCTTTAACTATTTTAAGTGCATTATTATCGGTATCAAAAAGCTCTTTTGACATTCTGAAATTACTCAAATCTTATAAATAGAATTCTGACGCATCTAGCCAGAACCCCAATTAGTTACTAGTGGCTGCATTGGAAGGGGAACCAAGGGATACATTTCATTAAAAATTCCAATATTGCCGAATTGGCTTCTAATTTCCTCTGCAACGCGGAAATAACCATGTGCCAAGCAAGTAACTTGAAACAGATTTGGATAAAATATGTTAAACCTATTGGAAGGCTTAACCATGTAAGGTGCTGCATTGGTTTAAAAGAGAAGGAATCTTTTGTCTAAATCTTGAAAATCTTGTATTTAAAGAAAAGCTCCAAGGGAATTTATGTATTGATTTAAAAAAAAAACAATTTGGAAGGTTTTTTGCGTACTTAATATAACAATAAAACAGCCTTTTACAATATTGTTTAAAAAACAAAAAAACTTAATAAAAAACTAAGCAAATTTGTGCATAAATACATAGTAAGGGTTTTCATGATATCAATTAAAATTTCCATTTGTGCAAATGGGCAAATTTCCTAGACTCGTTTCATGAAGACTCTTTCTTTTAATATAAAAATCGGGGTCTCCACGTAGGAATATTTATTGCGGCAAACGTCAAATATGATTGCTCCATTAAATTTGCAACGTGTGGATTGCATATTGCCATGAGTGACATTTATCTGACGCTTCATTTCTCTGTACGTTTGTTTATGGCAAAGCAATTTCACGTGTTCTCCAGCAATATAATCAGCAATTATTGCGCCAAAGTTCTGCTGACGTTTATGATTATGATTTACTTTCAACATATTTAAAACTAATAGGCACGAGTGATCCCTATGAAATGAACAATGACGACATCGAATTTATCGATGATTTATTTTTTAAAATGCTAAAATATTTATTTACGTTTATTCTTATATAACATTGATCTCAACTTACAATTTCATTGTAAAAAATTTTGTGAATTATTTCTGTTTTGTTATTGAATTTTAATGTGTTTTTGTTAAAAAAAAAAAATTTTAGCCCAGGCGGGTTTTTCTGGGTTACCCAGTGGGCAGCCAACCCTTACTTAAGAGGACGCAATAATGAATCTTCGTTTTCGCAACAGATCTATGGAATAACACTTAAGAACCCACTGGAAACAAAAGCTCTTATAACATTACATAAGATTATCTACAACAAACAACCTGATTATCTTTATAAACGACTAAACATTGTACGATCAAATAGAGGTATAGGATTAACAATATTTTAACATAAAACCCTGACATCCGAATGGCAATTCTTTATTTACGCTATCCGTCTTTGGAACTCTTTACCTTATAGAGTTTTTCTTTTACCGTACTTTTTCATTTCCGGGGAAAGCTAGATTTATTTTTAAGTTTTCCGGGAAACCTTTAAATAGATCTATTCAATAAGTTTATTAAAGCATTAAACTTTAGGGAAAAAAAATAAAAAATACCAGTTCTTTATATGCAAAGCCAACAGCATTAACGTGAAACCAAATAAGCTAAATTATTAAAACAAAATATTTTTTTGATAAATGAAATTCAAAACAGAATAATCATTTACAGAATCGTTTGACAGCATTTTTTCTAATTTTATTTAACAAAAGTCAAGTCAACGTTCAACACGTTCACTTTCTACGGATGTTTGCATAATATAATCTATGATACTTTTATCTTTTTGCAACTTCCTTTTAAAACTTGTAATGTGTTTTTCACTTTTGTCAACAGCTCCTACCTTAATACTATTTACTCCGTTTCAGAATCAAATCCAAAAAGTATTTTATGCAGCAGCGCTAAAAGTAAAGTTGACATAATTAAATAAAGTAATCCCGGAGTTTCCGGACAACATTTTTCGGGATATGTTTTCCCGAAAAATGTGCGGGATCTTTTTCCCGGGAAATCCCGTACAAACTAAAAAGCTCAATATCAGGAAAACCAGAAATATGCTTTAAAAATGCGTTTTATGCGCATTAAATATTAAGTAAAATCTGAAAAATATGCCCTAAAAATTGTTAAAAATATGCCCCAAAAAAATCAAAAATTGCTAATTTGATAACAAAATATTCAACAATTTAAAAACAGTTCTTTTTAATAAAAACAATCCAAAAAATATAATCGGTAAAGCCCAAACAACATAGTATTTACAAACGATTTTACCCTATTTAAAAACGATGGGCAGTCAATGGCTCACAAAAACAAAGTTATGTTAAGAGGTTAAAATTCATATAAAAGTTATTTTTGTGCCAAATATTATCTAGATATTAACATCCATGTGAGATTTTTTGTCTCAAAGGGATATAAGGGACGGTCGCTAAATTGCTTATTAATGCTAACATTTAAAAGGAAGTTAAGGTAGAAGTACATAACACGCGTTAGAGCGCGCAAAATATTTTGAGGCGTTTGCGCCAGAAAGTTGGTTAACTTTGAACTTTTTAACGCGTTGTGTATTTTTGACAAGTAATCAGCTGACAATAAAAAGAATAATTTAACAAAATTGTGAATCATGAAAGAAAAACTTATTGAAGAGCTTAAAAAACATACAATATTTATATAAAATGAATAAATTTAATAAAATAAACGAATCTTGATATACTTTCGAATCCGTTTTTAATGTACAAAGAAGAAAACAAACAAAAAACAGCTGACGGCTTTTGTAACGCGCGTTGTGTAACATGCAATTTTTCATGCGCTAAAGTTTTAAAACGCACGACACACGTCGACGAATTAACGCGTGTTATGTACTTCTACCTTAAAAGCTGTTTATAGATGGGAGCTTTGGGCAAATGTGAACTGATTCGAAAAGAATTTATTTTCCAGTAAAATATTTTTGGGGCGAATTTTATATAAATGCCAACATAACTCGATGGTCTACGGACACAAATAATCTAATTTGGAAAGAAGTTTTAATGGGGAATGTGTGAAATTATAGACCGATTCTCACCATTTACATAGACTTCGTTCTTAGTACAATTAAAATGTATTTACCATATTTGATCAAATTATCTACAAGATTGCAACTTGTACTTTGCGCACAAGGTTAACTTGAACAGGCAGCCAGCCAGACGGACGGATGGACAACGTAAGATCACTTTAAAAAGTGATTCTAAGTCGATCAGTATACTAAAAGATTGGTCCAGATTTCTATACATTACACCCATCGCCAAAAACGTACACTTAAAATATTATGTAGTTAAATTCAAACAAAAATTCATTTTAAACTACTTAAAATTCATTTAAAAAGCGGATCATTTACGTTTCATTTAAAATAAATAAATTTTACATTATTTTTTAAATTTTTTATTTATTATATTATATATACTAGTGTTCCCCTAATGGTCAAAATTCGACCATTAATTTATATGTACATATGAAGAAAACATAGTACATCTAAGTATATATTAATTTACATGTTTTGAGCATTATTTTTTTTCCCGTCTTAGCGGATCGATTTGGCGAGGGACCAACCTCCGGCTCATATTTTATCTTCTACGTGAGCTAATTTAATTTTGTAAGTTCGACAAAATAATATCAGAAAATACCAATTGAAAAACAAAAAAGTATCAAAAAATATCCTTTATAGATAGTCATTAGAGTTTTTTTTTCCCCGGACTTTTTCGATTCCCGGGAAAGCGGGAAATTTTTTTAAATTTCCCGGGATCCCGGGATCCCGCTCCATATAAATAATACAAGGTAAATTTTGTTATTAATTAATGAAAAAAACTTTTATAAAAAAAACGTAAGGGAACTTGTTTACAAAGAAAGTAAAAGAAATGGTTCAATACTAAAAAATTAATTGAAATTTGAAATAGGAACTTGAATTATTATTACCTCACGCCTTTATTCCCTATTATTATGCTTTTATTCAGTATTATTATGCTCTGGATAATTCATAAAACAATAATAAAAACAAAATAAAAATTGAGGTACTCAAGATATGAAATTAAATAGTTAATTAATAAAATAGATAAAATACTTTAAAGAAATATATAACATCTTTTAATGGCTTATGAAATAACTTTCTGACACATTCAAAGCGCTTTGTAAGTCGTCAAAAAGTATATTCCTGATTTTATTTACTAATTATCATGTTTCCGAAAAATTTCGTTCATTTTTTACCGAGGTTGGACAAATAGTTAAAAGTGCACCGTTGTAGCATGCTTCGGATTCACAATCAAAAGCAATTTTTTCTTTTTTATAATGTATGTCAAGGTTGATGCAAAAATAGCATCAACCGGACTGCTTCTTCCAAACCTTTTCATTTCAATAGGTCCATTTGTAATCTTTAGGACAATGTGTTTTTCAAGTTGTATGTTGTAGTATCTTACACGAGTTTCCAAAATGTAATTTTATTTCGGTTTCCCCGCACTTCACGGGTATATAAACCAACACAAATTGAAATTGAAAATTTGTGTTTATCACCTAATAAACATATCGCTCCTTCATTGCATCTTAGTCATATCTCAAAATTTTAAGTAACTTTAGCAAAGTTTTCCTTCATACCTTCTCGTATTATATCTCAAACTGAACCGAAGTTATAGCAAAATATATCTTTAAATCGGTACATTTTGAAAACTTTAATCGCATTTTGCCAAGATCGTTTGTTTTTGTAGATATGACTATGTTGCAATAAAGGAGCGATATGTTTAGGTATCTCCTATTTTTAAGACTTGTTAATGGACAATGAAACTTTACTGCCTGCATCTTATTTTGAATTAATGTACTTTATTAACTCTTCACTTCACTAAATGTAATAATTATCAACTGTTGCACTGCCCATTCTGCTTTGAGTAGATTTATTGCATCAGGAGATATTGATTTAAATACATGTACTCACTTCTTCCAATTGATCTAATCCACAACTCATCCACAGATGCTAATATTTAGAGAATAGAAAACTAAATTTCAAAGTATAAATAGCTATTTTCTGAAATTATGAGGAATTTCTTATTTCCCGGGATCCCGCAAGAAAAATCCCGGGAAAACGGGAAATAAAATAATTGAAATTCCCGGGAATTCCCGGGACGGGAAATCCCGGGAAAAAACCCTAATTGTCATCCACTCAGAACATTGCATTTTTAATTTTATTTTTCTATGTCTAATATTAACGAAAATTAATCGAAGTACCAGATGTTGGACGAAAACGTACCAAAAAGCTCCCCTTACACATTCTTCTTTACTCAGGACCATGCATGTTTAATTTTATCTTTGTACGTCGAATATTAACAAAAATTTAAAAAGGACCAGATGAAAAACAAAAACTACAAACCTTTTTATCTTATAGGTTTTCATTCACTCAGGACCCTGCACCTATAATATTATGTTTCTATGTTAAATATTATAGAAAATTAAAAAATTTTCGCATGCAGCACGGAAAAGTAAAAGAAAGAAATTGAATATCCCGTATTTATATAGCCGAAATATTTGAAAACCGGATTCTTAAAAATGTCGAATAATCGGCCACCCTTTTTTTATTATTTGAAATTGAAAAAAAAAAAATTTTGTATTTACATATGTGTTCTGCATATGTGTTAGTAGCAAACGCTTATAACACTGAAAATATCAAACAGATCGTAATAAAATATATATTGTGCACTTCTGTAAGTAAATACCTTTCGAATGGTACATATTTTGTTCAAATCGGCTGACATACAGAGGAGGAAAGTGTTCTTAATTGTTTTGCCTTTACCGATTTATATATAGATAATTATTATACATATATAATTATATTTTAACCGACAAAAAACAAACTACATAAAAAAATAAGTATGCAAAACATTATTTTTTTTGGATAACAAACATAAATGTTAAAAAATAAAATTATTCGTAAAATAACTATATTTTTATTCAATTTTAACAGTACGGAAAGCGAATTTAATAACCCACAATCAGCTACTGTAATAACTTTATGAGGCTATAGAATTTCTTTTTCCTTAGTTTTTATTTATATATAAACTTTTAAAGTTTCGAGTAAAAATTAAATCTCGAAAGTGAAGCAGCACGTTGGGTATACAGATAAATATTTAAAACAGAAAAGCCAAAATTTCGCAAAAAATAAATTTTTTATTTGGTGCTAAATCGGCATATAAAAAAATGTAATATGTATCAAAATATGCATCAAAAAGGCAAAATATGCGCTATAAACTTAAAAAATGCTACAAAAAGGCTCTTTTAAGTATATTATGCAAAAAAATGCTGCAAACGCTAAAACATGCACTAACAAATCGATGCCAAAAATTCTTAAAAGCTCTAAAACGGAAAAATATATTGTTTCTGCCTTCCTTACACTGAAAGAATTTTCTTCACAGATCCAATGCATTTTGACATTAATTCAATGAAAAATTACATTTAAAGTCAAACTATGTAACCCTTCATTGGATTAATGAAGAATGTAACATTAGCCCCCCGTCAATGAAATGTTTCATAAAACCGATAAAAATTTTAATTTGTTGAATGACATAAATTCATTAAATTACTGTTTTAATTTGGTCATATTTATGACAGTCTTTTATTAGTTTAATGATTGTTATGGTTATATATTTATGTTTATTTTTTTTTTATTCCTGGTTATATAAATTTTTTTTTCGTTTATATAATTCTGTTACAACATGTTATGTTCTACTTGTATAAGCTTACCTTTTAGTAAATTGTATTTAATTCATTTTCCAGCCCGGGACGGCCTTCATCTGGCTTCTTTCCATTTTGCTGGCTTGTACTACTACGCAAATTTTGAGTATTTCAATTAACAATTAAAGTAAAAAGAATGTGAGAATTGTTTGCATTTGTTTTATCTTTCTCGTTGTTTTTGAACCTATTACGAACATGTAGCTAAATTCAGTGTTTCGTTATCGTTATGAATTTTTTCATTGATCTTATGAAACATTGAAGCTTAAAATTTTTTTTATATATTTTCATGTTTATTCCTTAAAATGGAATTAAAAATACGTTTTTACAGCAGTTATAGGAAGAAAATATTTTCTAGTTATAACTATTTTGAAGTTAGAGAGCTTTATCTTTTTTCATTGATTTATTGACATTTTTCATGGAAAATATGAAGTAACACTTTTTTTTCATTAACTGAAAAATATTTGAATACATTAATTAATAGCTCATTTTAATATTAAAAACCCTATTGATATAATTTTTTTATACCCTCCACCACAATTAGTTGTGAAGAGGGTATACTAAGTTTGTCATTCCGTGTGAAACTTTTTTATTATTCATCTCAGACCCCATAAAGTATATATATTCTGGCTGCTTGAGTAATTCTAAGTCGATTTAGCCATGTCCGTCTGTCTGTCCGTCTGTTGAAAACACGCTCACTTTCGAAAATAAACAAGCTAGGTGTCAAATTGCTTGTAGTTATCCTAAGAAGTTTGGGATTGAATTTCAGCAAAATCGGTTCAGTAGGACCAGAGCTATGAATCAAAATGTGGAACCACCACCTTCAAAAACTTGATAATTTTGTTACAAAAACTAACATAAATGATGCAAAAATGCACGGAATGACATAAGATTTTGCACAAGTCCGTTTTATTCGACTAGAAATGACACTGTAAAATTTCGCGAAGGTCGGTCCATAATTTACCCTAGACCCCATATAAACCCTACTCCCGGAAAACAGTTTAGTACGCCTAAACCCGTAATTAATGATGCTATCATAACGAAATTTGGCACGTCACAGTTTTTTAGTTCTCGAAATCACGCTGTTAAATTTCGTGAAGATCCGTCCATAATTTACCCTAAGCCCCATATAAACACTACTCCCGGAAAACAGTTTAGTACGCCTAAAACCGTAAAAAATAATGCAATCATAACAAATTTTGGCTCGTCACAATTTTATAGGACTATAAATGATACTGTGAAATTTCGTGAAGATCGGTACATAATTTACCCTAGGCCCCATATATGCCCTACTCCCGGAAAACAGTTTAGTCTCCTAAAACCATAATTAATAACAAATCGTCACAGTTTAAGATAATAATAATAAAAAGACATCATACAGATATTACTCCTTAAACATTCGAACTGTCGGTGGAGGGTATCAAAGATTCGGCAAAGCCGAATATAGCACTCTAACTTGTTTTTTATTTATTTATTAAGTCTATGGATTTAAATCCGTACATACTAAAGGGTGGTTAAATTTCAAGGGCCGATGTTGATTTTGAATAAAACACAAACTATTTAGGAAATTATTGTAATTTTATTTTATTATGATATATTGGTATTACTGAATTATGTATGGAACAAAATATCGGCCAAATGGGCGCCGCGACCACAGCGGCACACCTCCATCCGATGGTCCAAATTTTCGATGACCCTGAGGCATAATGGAGGTTCTATGCCGTTAATGTGCCGAATTATCTCATCCTTTAGCTCTTGAATTGTTGCTGGCTTATCGACGTACACCATTTCTTTCAAATAACCCCAACGAAAAAAGTCCAACGGTGTCAAATCTCATGATCTTGGCGGCCAATTGACATCGCCATTACGTGAGATAACACGGCCATTGAATTTGTTGCGCAAAAGAGCCATTGTTTCGTTAGCTGTGTGGCAAGTGGCACCGTCCTGCTGAAACCACATATCGTCCACATCCATATCTTTCAATTCGGGCCATAAAAAGTTCGTTATCATCTCACGATAGCGAACACCATTCACAGTAACTGCCTGAGCGGCCTCATTTTGGAAAAAATACGGCCCGATGATGCCGCCAGCCCATAAACCGCACCAAACAGTCACTCTTTGTGGGTGCATTGGTTTTTCGACAATCACTCTTGGATTCTCATTCGCCCAAATGCGGCAATTCTGCTTGTTAACGAATCCACTGAGGTGACCAAAAAAATCACGAAGTGCACGATATGCATTTTGATTTGAACGCCTATTTTCATAATAAGTCTGGATAACTTTAACACGTTGTTGGATTGTGTATCTCTCCATGGTTCAAATTGAGTAAGTCTGAAATAGAGAAATGTCAAATAAAATTCGGAAAAAAACTTGGCGTTTAGGTGTGGTTCACATTCAACATCGGCCCTTACAATCTAACCACCCTTTATAATTAAATTACAAACAATATTATTAGTTTATGTATTTAAAAACAAGATAATACTACGTTTAATGGCACTGGCACTTAAAGAAAAATCAACTAAATCATACATTTCATTAAAATCTTTACATATTCTCCGAAAAGGATCAGAATTTGCATAGTTTGTGTGAAAGGCCTGAAGATATAATGGTATGTAATTGCGAGTTGATCGCTGAGGAACGTTGAGTTTAGCGTTATTAAGCAACAATTCAGAACTAACGTTACCATTAAGCAAATTAACTAAAAACGCCATGTTGAGCATTTCTTCGGCTTACTAGTGATGGTAATTTAACGCGTGCAAGTCTTACAGAGTAAGTTGGAAGTACTACAGAAGGATTCCAAGTTGAGTTTCCTAAGCAGAACAATAAAAATTGTTTTTGGACAGATTCTATTCGGTTTATGTGAACATCATAATCAGGATCCCAGATAATATAGCCATATTCGATGATAGGTTTTACCAAAGATGTAATCATAGGATCAGTGAACTCCTTAACGTCTTATAAAGGCAAGTACACCACGAGCTTTATTTATTGTTGATGTAATGTGTTTTATAAAATCTAATTTTGGATCAAGTAAAACACCAAGATCCAAAATCTCTTTAACTAATTCAAGTTGGCAGTCACCCAAAGTATAGATACACAGAGGATTCCATTTTCTACAAAAGCGCATATGCTTAAATTTATTTAAAATGGGATTCATGATGTTGATATTGGTGTTCATCAATCACGTAAGGGTAATTATTGGAGTTATTGTATTGAGCATCAGAATATGTAGTTGCAAAAAAGTCGGCCAACATGTTACTTATTGCCAAATCATCACTGGACTCATTATCTAAGTACTTTATTATAGTTGGATAGCTTGTAGATTTACGTTTAGAATTAACGAATTTATAAAATGACTTAGGATCATGTTTAAATTTAACTTTCATTTCATTTAGGCAATTATACCCTTCACCACAGGTGGTGAATAGGGTATATATACGTTTGTCATTCCGTTTGTAGCTCTATAATATTGATGTTAGACCCTATAAAGTATATATATTCTGGGTCCTTATGAGGAGCGAAGTTGATTTAACGATGTCCGTCTGTCCGTCTGTTCGTTGAAATGGATTTTCCGAAGACCCCATATATGATGGGGGCCAGGCTATTATACATTTATGTCACATATGGTCCAGAATTGTTTGCAATTGCAATTCAGCAAGATCGGTCCACAAATGGCTGAGATATGAGTAAAAAACCACGACTGCCTCAAATTTTTTCCTTTAAAGGTCCAATTAGACGTGACATTACCATACCAACACTGTATTACCAAAACGACATAAACATACCATACAAACCAATTCGATTTTGGTTTCTACGGTCATACAGTAGCTATGGTTATACAGTGTTGGTAATGTGGTTTTTTTGTTGTTTTTTTTATACCCTTCACTACAAGTGGTGGATTTTATTTGTTATGTGTTTAATTTAACGCATCCACATACACATTAATGCATGTATATGATATGCCGCTCAAATAAAGAAACACACTCATAGACTAAATATATTTAAATTTAACGCTTCTTCAGTAAAAGCATTCGTAGCCGAGTTTTTAAGTTCTCTCCTAAGACTGATGATATTGCCAGTTCGAATCCCAAAACGAATTTTTTTTTTCATTTTCTTAATTTAATTTTTTTATGTTCTAAAAAACGATTTTAAGATTATAAAACGAATTTCAAATATCAACTTTGGCAAAAGAAGAAAGGGTCTTACTACATATATAAATTTTTTGTTTTTTATATTCTTCGGCAGGCGAAATGAAAAGTTGGTGTGGCTCAATGAATATTTATTTATACCTATCTAAAGAACGTTATTTATGTATATAACTTTTTGTTCTTATCTCATCATGGTGAAGGGTATATAAGATTCGGCATAGCCGAATATAGCACTCTTACTTGTTTTTATATAGATTCATGTTTAGTAAATTATATTCAGCACGAGATACAGAATATTTACCATAAGCACAAAATGATCCGGATTCTTTATATTTTTTGTAATTAGTATTGTGGTTATTTTGTTGAACTATTTATGGTTTTTAATCCGAATTCTTTATATTTTTAATTAGGCTCAAGTTCATCAAATTTAATTTTCATTTAATTATTTTTATGAAGAAAGGAATTTTACAACATGAAAATTAATTAAAATTGTTATTGATAATCTTTCATTTTTGACTGTGGCCGGGGCTCGAACCCTGGCCGGCAGGTTATCATGACATATTTCGATCGCAACCACTCGATCTCTTCAGATGGATTTGCCGTCTTACACTCACAATATTTATTTTTTACATTTTTAAGTCTAGACAGCTGTCTTGAGCCCCAGCGAGGACCTGACTGCTTTAACACAGTGATTTTCGGAACAAATTCGTCTTCAAAAATAGTTTTATAGAAAGTATCAATCATAGTATCGAAGGAAGATGTTGTGCCATTTGAAATAGATAACTTATCAAGCTAATTCGTATTATTTAGAAGAAAATTTAACTCGTTATTTATTGTTATTGACCATAGCTTCACGTTTAACAAATGGATTGTAACAAGAAATTCCAATAGTAGGATGATAACGATCTTGAGGTCTTGGAATTGGAAAGCACGAGATAATGATAGTCAGCAGGTTCATTCACAAACACCAAATCTAATAGTTTTCCGTATTCGTTGTAAACACCGTATTCGTTGTAAACAACTGCGGGCAAGTTAAAGTCGCCAAAAACGAATATTGCATCATCTGGCTGGGCATACGATACGACGGATTTAATGTTCTCGTAATGTTGATTATAAGTTAGAGCATCAGAATTCGGTTGAATATATGAACAGGTCAGGAATATATGTTTGTGTTTTAGTTTAATACGAACAGCAATAAATTCTATTTTATGAGAAGTGTTAGCTTTAATTTCCTCGGATGAGTAAAGAAAAAAAAAACAGCAATTAAGACACCACCACCAATTGTAGTAGTTTCTCTATCGAGTCGGTACACGTTGTATCCATTACAAAAAATTTCAGTATTTAAGGTCTTTTTATTTAACCAGGGGCCTAATTCTCGCATTCGTGATCGAGTACTTTCTCGATTCGAAAGCAATTTTATTTCAGTCAATACTGAACGAATCAAAATTATTTTTTCAGTATTGTGAAACTCAAATGAATGCATTACAATAACGAAAAAATAATTCCAATTCGTTCAGTATTGACTGAAATAATTAGATATTAAATTGCTTTCGAATCGAGAAAGTACTCGATCACGAATGCCAGAATCTGGCCCCAGGTTTCAGTTAAAACAATATGTTGATCAAAAGTGAAGCTATCTATAAACAGATTGGAAACCTTAGTATTGAGACCACGAACGTGTTAATATGCAATATACAGTTGGTTATCAGAAGAGATAGTTAGTTTTTTTGACCAGATGACGAAGGTAAGCGTGAAATATTATTATTTCTCTGGTTTTCTTTGTGCCTGTATTCGCGAACCAGTGTATTATCAGGCCAGAAATATGGATCAATCAATTCAGCTGAAACTGTTATTTTTAAAGATGCAATACTTCTGGGTTGTGCATATGAAAATTTATAAGTTGAAATTTCAGCATTTGAATTCAACTTAGTAGTTATATGGTAATTTATATCCTCAATAGTAGTTTCGGAGGCAAGACGGGATATGAAGATTGATTTCGGACGTGGTATTGCACGTAATTCTCTGTGAAGAATTACGTTATCATCAGGAATAGAGTTACTTTCACTAATATTTGGGGGAAGAGCAGTAGAAGTTAAGACCTGGGCATAATTAAGAGGAACCTCAGGACTATTTATTGATTTATCGGTAATATTTGAAGCTGCTATTGCAGGATTTGTGTTAAAAGCAATTGTAGCATTTGTGTTATTAGTATATGGGATTTTTTCGGATGAAGTTAAAGAAATACCAGGATTAATCGAAGCTGAAGGATTATTAAATGGAGTAATAGAAGTTGAAGGATTGTTAAGAAAAGAAGTTTTCATAAACGGAATTAAAGAACTAGCTGGAGTAGTTGTAGATGAGGCAGAATCATCAGATTTATATTTATTCTTTCTATTTGATTTACGTCGTTTTGGCGACGACTGTGGCGGAGATTTAAGCGTATCAAGCGTTATTATTGTTTTTTTTTTAAATAAGAAGAGAGATCAAGCACTTGTTTGTTTTGTTTATTATTATTTTGTTTCTGTTGTTATTGATGTAAAAATATGTTTACAAGTAGAATATTTTATTTTCAAAGGCTTGTTGTTATTGTTGAATTTTATAT
Source organism: Pollenia griseotomentosa (assembly GCA_963931875.1). Lineage (NCBI taxonomy): Eukaryota > Metazoa > Arthropoda > Insecta > Diptera > Polleniidae > Pollenia > Pollenia griseotomentosa. Next base: position 148,721,861 of record OZ007563.1, read on the forward strand.
TTTCTGATAATGTTTTGTTCATTTTCTGTTTATTTTGCTTTTAAGAGAATTTTTGTTTATGATTTGTGATTTTAATTTATTTTTATAGATTTTTAATAAGATTTAGGATTTTTACAAATTTTTATTTGTTTGTAATTGATTATAAAACTATTTGTATTAATAGAATGTAAATTTAAATTATGTTGTTTTATTTATTTTAACGAAATGTTATAAATAATTGCAAAAAAACTGTGGAGCTTAATAAAAACACGCCCGTTTACTTTTAAGGTAATTGGCTAAGTGAATGTATAACAATTAGTTGAATTTTTCTTTTGAAAGAGATATTAAGTTGTCATTAATTTAATGAAAAATTTTAACGAAATTACGAAACTCAATTTCATAGTGTTAATGAAATTGCTTCGTTATGTTTGTAAAATTTCATTCCCGTAATGACATTTTTCATTGGATTAAAGAAAAAAATTTAATGAAATTGATTAATTAGATTTATGAAGCATAATTCTTTCAGTGTAGTTTCCCTGCTCATTATAAAACACTTCACTGATACGATACGATTCACCCATGCGCTCCGAACAATATTTTTGCCAAACAAAATTTTTTGTATAATAGGTTAGCCTAATTCAGGCACGCTGAATCCAGTGCTGCTAGTCATTGTTTTAGGCTAGCTCTTTGAAAATTGAGGAGCTTGCACAACATATATTCTTGTAACTCAAAAACGGTTCAGTTTATTGAACAAACAAAAAAAATCTACACTCCGAAAAAAAATACTTTTAAAAAGATTAGCATCACTGAAGGTAAACCCGCTGAGTGCACCGCTTGACAGTTTTTCCGACTAGTGTAATTTAACAGATCTTATTCTAATTCTTAAGTTTACTACCTACCTGACGAAAATTCTCTTAACCCTTGGACATAGGTATTTGGTGCTCTTCTTATCGAATAAGTCCTGTCGTATCTCTTCCCCTTATGTGGGTATACTTTTTAAAAATAAAGAAAAATTCCAAAAATCTATTTTAAAAATTTTTAATCCCTGATGATGCTTTACAATGGCATAGCTAAATATTGTAGAAATTGAGATTATTTTTATAAAATTTTATTTGAAACTTAATTTGAATACACGATATGAATTAAATTAATTTATGCTTACCAAATATAAATTACAAACAAATATTTTATATTACTTTTCAGATCTTAGATCCATATACGGCGATATTAGTGATACAAAATGCTGAGGAACAAAACAGTCGGTACCAATGCAAAGTCGGAGAAAATGCCATTGGAGAAACAGAGCTTTATGTGGGTAAGATTTACGAAAAAGTATTAGCCACATTTATCTACTTACCCTTTTATGCAAAAAAGTTAAAGCTTACATTAGATAATCAACACACTAAGCCCAGCAAAAGTGAATGGGATTTTATGTGTTGGTTAACAAATGTGAACTTTAACTTTTTTGCATAAGGGGTTAATCTTTAAAAGTTAAACTTGTTCTATACAAACATTTAAAAATATGGCGTTTTAAAGTAGACTTTTTCTAAAGTCGACTTTAGAACAATGTTATTGAATTCCATTTAAAGCCGGTTTTAACTTAAAGTAAACTTTATTTTGACTATGAATATGGGCCAAAGTTTTCAAAGTTTTTTTTTAAATACTCAAGCATACCAATGTTTTTCTTTGGAGTCAAAAATTCATTTACAAGGTTTTGTTTAAATGTGCTAAATACCCAATAATTACTATTGATAAACCTTATCCGGATAAACCTTATTCCGCGCTGGTCCTAGGATGCAGGTTTATTTCTTAAACATTTTCTTCGTTAATGCGCATTAGACGACACACTCGGGTTAAAGCAGGCATTTTACATATCATCAGTATATGTAAATGCGAAATATACCGTTTTTCCTGTGGCATACATCTTACACCAGGATCTTGTATGTCATACGGATTGACAGATTTTAAATAAAAAATAATAATAATATAAAATAGCACCCTAGATTGTTGTATACAGGCGCGAATGAGCTTAAAACTGATATCCTGCAAATGATGGCCATTTTCTGCTTCGCTCATAGGTGCTCTTTTTAATAAAATTTCAATCACGTTTCGCAAAATTCGGGGCGTAATGGCGATGATTTGATTAAGATTTTTTTTGATTTTTAGTAGGGATGGTTCCAAAGAAAATTGGCAGGAGCTGTTAAATCCGGTGAACTTGGAGGCCAGTTGAAAGTGGATATTATTGTCGATGACGTACTGCTCTTTAATCCTCCGTACCTCAAATCCTGCAGTTTTGCTTGTTGACGTAGTCATTTTTTAGAAATGGCCTTCAAACCAAAATACGGAGACAGTAACACTTCTCATAAGACTCCATAACTTAAAGTGGCTCACAGCTTATTTCAAATAGAATTTCGAAACGAACCAAGTTATTGAAAAAATTTAAATCGGGGTTTTTAAAAAGTGGTACAAATTAAAAAAAATATTCAATCTAAAAGTATAGTTTACAACGTACACAAATTTATATTCAATAAAAAAATAATTTGAACTTACTTACTTACTTAATTCCCCTTTTAGTGTGGGGATTTTTTACAAAGAGTTCGTCAATTGTCTGTCAGCTGCTACGGTTTTAGCGTTGTGTAGGTTGATATCCCTTCTTTGAAATGCCGGATGCAATGAGCCCTCTCATTCGTTTTACCATATTGGTCTGTTTCCTTCACTTCTAGCCTTAAACACTTGTCTTGGAAGACGTTCTGCTGTATTCTCGCAATGTGACCAAACCATCTCATTTTCTATTGGTCTATTATCTTCCTGTCTAGCCCCAGTGCATGTCATAAATTCTGATTTGACATTACTATCCTCCCATACTTCCTGTCAGGGCACAAATCGAAAGCTTTTTCCAGATCAATGAAGCATAGGTGTAACTCTTAACATTTAGAAGTTCTTCAAAGTATTCGCGCCATCGTTCCATTATAGCATTTTTCTTTCTCGGTAGGTTGCCATTTTTATCTTTGATTAACTCAATTGCTTGAGAGTTCTATAGAACAACTTTTGATTTGCGTTAAAGTTTTTTTTCAAAGTTTCTCCAGATTGCTCCTAGATCAACTGTTTTTGCGTTCTTACTATTTTTGACAACAATGCTCTATTATTTGTAGCGAGCTTCGTCCGTTTCCCTGATCGCTTGGTTCAGATGTTTCCTATGAAGAAGCTGCCTTCTCGAAGTCTCTAGGACGACTTATAATGCAAACTGAAAACGTGCCCTTGAACATATGTACGTTTGAGTGGTCGTGCTCGGTTTACGTTACTACCAGGTAGTCCGCCTAACTGGGACCGTGCATGCCGCCGTTGATTTTATCCGAATTTATCCGCCGTCAGTACTTTAGTTTGCCCCTGGTATCAAATCGTTGTTAGATTTTGTTCTACCTCAGGTATTTCATTTTCCTCATACCACCCATAAATGGCTGATATGGGATGTGTTTTCCTATTCAAAAGGGGAGGCGCCCGATAGAGGACCTACCAAACCCCCACGGTATATTTTTTAAAATTAACCATTGTGTATTTTCGAAAATCATAAAAGTGTCATTATATTTTACCTAACATTTTCGTTTCATTGCATGCAAGATATCGGGTGTTTTTTTTACAGGTTTGTTTTTCGAATAGAGATAAAACTGGCATTTTGTGGTCAAATCTGGCAACTCTAATGTCATTTATGTTCAGTTTATTTTGCCATTTCATCATGAACAGGTTGACAAAAGAACAACGCTTGCAAATCGTGCAAATTTATTTCGAAAATAACGGTTCAGTTCGCGAAGTTTACCGCAAGCTCCGTCCATTTTATGGTCGACATAATCGTCCATCAGAGCAATTAATTCGGTTAACCATGGATCGTTTTCACACTACGTTTACTCTATGTGATAATACGCATCCGCAGAGACGTCGAACAGTGCGCACCGAAGAAACAATTGCCGCTGTAGAGCAAAGTGTTGAAGAGGACCCGAATGAATCGATTCGCCACCGTGCACAGCAATTGGAGCTTTGTCCATCAACTTTATGGAAGATTTTGCGCAAAGATCTTGGCTTGCGACCTTACAAGATCCAGCTTGTGCAAGAATTAAAGCCGCGAGACCATGCAATGCGTCGTGATTTTGGTGTATGGGCCGAAAATGAGATTGATCTCAATGCTGATTTTCATCGCAAAATTTTGTTCAGTGATGAGGCTCATTTTTGGTTGAATGGCTACGTCAACAAGCAAAATTGCCGCATTTGGAGTGAAGAGAATCCACATGAGACCCTTGAGACGCCATTACATCCACAAAAACTGACTGTTTGGTGTGCTCTATGGGCTGGTGGAGTCATTGGGCCATACTTCTTCCGAAATAATGCTGGAGAGGCAGTTACCGTTAATGGAGACCGGTATTGAGCCATGATAACCGACTATTTTGTTCCCGAATTGGATGGCATGAATGTGGATGAGTTGTGGTTCCAACAAGACGGCGCTACATGCCACACAGCGCACGCCACAATCGATTTATTGAAGGAAACATTCGATGAGCGCATAATTTCGCGGAATGGACCTGTCAATTGGCCACCAAGATCGTGTGATTTGACACCATTGGATTATTTTCTTTGGGGATATGTGAAGTCGCTCGATTACGCCAACAAACCAGAAACGTTAGGGGAATTGCAAGCCAACATTCGTGGCGTTATTGCCGACATACGGCCCCATATGCTCGAAAAAGTGGTTGAAAATTGGACCTGTAGAATTGGCTTTATTCGAGCCAGCCGCGGCGGCCACATGCCTGAAATCATATTTAAACATTAATGGCATAAAATTATCCTTCCAATAAAGCCAAATTGATGGTCATTTAAACGATTTTCTTGTGTTTTATTTCAATTCGAAGTTCTATACCACTGAGAAAAAGTTTTCGTAGTGATGGATTTTTCTTTTCTTTGTAATGCTTTTAACTCTTTTATAAACTTAAACATTAACAGTCATAAATTGAGTTTCACAATAACATTATTTTTACAGTTAAAGAGGACAGTGACGCAAATAAAATTTTCGTGGTCGTAAGCGATACATAGCGTTACCTTAAATGCAAACGGACGTAACTGCACAAAAATTCAAAATTGAGTTTTTGAATGGTTTTTGTTCGTTTTATTAAACTTCATGTTCACGCAAATTTTTAGATCTCTGCGATTAAAAATGGCGATTTTTTTTAAAGAAAATCAAATGACAAGAACCGCTTATTGTTATTGATTTTGTAAAGTTTTTTGCTTCTTCTGTATGAAAAATAAAAATGTTGTAACGTCCATTTGCATTTCAGGTGACGATATACATAATTGTTAATGCAAATTATTAAAAACATGTGCATCTTTTTTATTTCCAGGTACCAAACCTTTAAATGTAACTGATTTTGGTTGTATATCTTATGATTATGTATATATGGAATGTAGTTTCACAAGGCCCAAAAATATGGTTTTAACAAGATTTGATTTGGAATATAGACTACCAACAGATGTAAGTTATAAGTTATATATAAGTTGAAATAATATAGTTAGTTTTAGAAATTTTTGGATTTTCTAAGTTCAAAAAACAAGAAGGCACGTTTTTACAACTTGCCGATAGCTTAAAGTAGGGTTTTATCGGCCGTATAAAAAGTGCCTAATTCGAACAGTACCAACGCACATTTACTAGGTAACCGCATAAGCTAAGCAATTGAACAGCTGTTTTAATTAAAACGTCAAAATATGTTGATGGAAAAACAAAAAATTTTTTCAAATAATCTATTGTGTGGAACAATTTTGAAATAGTCAAAAAATTACAAATAAACATGCGTTGGTGTGCTGTTTGGAAAGATGCCTAGAGACCGGTTCTAGCTCTAACACTTGATATGTATAAGACCTATCACTTTTACATGAGGTTGTCATTGGAGGGGGTCAAATGACACCATTTGACCAGTCACAGATCTATTCTCAATGAACTGCTTAGTGTCACTTACTAAAATTTAGTATTATTTCAATACAATGTAGTATTTCAATAAAACAAGTCCTAGAATCAAATTCAAGAACCAAGTTTTAGAAAGTACCAAAAAATGTGTCACAGCACCGGTGAAGACTGTACTGAAATTCATTACTTTTCCTACCTTTTTGTTCTTCATAAGCCAGTTAAGGGATTGCTTCTTCTTTCACTGGTCATGAGTCCTTTCTTTTTGCACTTGTTCTATTTTCACAAATCCCAGGACTAGTCTGTTGGACCAATTGACACAAATTTCCCGCAGGGTGGTTATGCAGCGGGAAATGGAAATTCATTTCGCAACCACAAAGACAAAGCAAAAAAATTGCAAAATTTTAACGTCCATGTCCGTCGTATGCGCCGACCACTTTTTGTCGTAAAGTATTGTGCTTTCTGGACCAACATTAACTTTTTTGCCAAATGCTGAATGGTACTAGCAAAACTTTAATTGGTGTGTAAAAACCTTTCCTGGAAATTATCATTAGTAGGTAAAAAGAATTATATGTTTTACGTCAAAGTACACGCTATTTGTTTCTTGTACAGGGTGGCACAGAATGAGCTACATATATGGCTTGAATTCTTAATAACTTTTTTAATTATTACTTTTGAAGATTATTATTTTGTTAAGTAAATTTGGAGAATTAATTATGAATAACTATCAATCGAAACAAAAAATTTACTCCCGAAATTTTGCGAAAAGCTATGGAAAATATTAATTACAGAATATCATTTTTCAAAGGTTATTGAAAAAAATTCCCCAATAATATATTGTATTTAAAAAAAATATAATAAAAATCCCATTAATAGAAAAGTTATAAACCATTTCCACTGGCGCCACCCTGTATTTTGTTAAATGAAATAAAGTGTTTTTCGTTCTTTTTAATTTCCAGTGAGCTGTTTTTGACAGTTGGCATGAAAATTGCAAAAACAAAATGTTGTGTTTCTTGTAGCGAAGCAATTACCTTGTAAGTTGAAAAGCTCTAATTCCTACAAAAACTCTGTTTATCATTTAAAATTTTTATCTATATCAAATATTATTGTGTTTAAAAATTACCATTAAGATTCTTAACAATATAAAAAATTCACCAAAAATTAAATTAGGTGTGTTCATCAGGGCTGTCAGATATAGCGATTTCTCGCCAAACGTGGCGATTTTAAAACTGGCGATTTACTTGGCTATTTTTACCATTTATATTATTTCAGCGATTTTTTTATCAGTTTGTCATTTTTTGTTATCATTACTTATTTAAAAAAAATCTGGAAACTTTTTTTCATTTGATTTTTGTTATCATTTTAAGTGAATTTTATATTCAGTCACTATTTAAGTCAAAACCAGTAATGAAATCGATGAGGTTGAAGTGTACGATCTTATAGACTTGTGTACTTAATTTTAGTTTTTTTTTTTACCTGAATATATGATATCCATTTTATGTTAAAAAAAAATAACAGAAACTAAAAAAACTTTTCTATCGGCGACTATTTTGTATTTGTTCTCAGTTTTTGATTGAAATATTATACTATCTTTTTTGTAGGCATTATTTAATTTAAAAAACAAACAAAATGTTAGGAAAACTGAACAAAATTGACGTTTGGCGACTTATGATATCCGGTTTGGAGCTCAAAAAAATCTGACAACCCTGGTGTTCATTTACTTTACTAGCAGAAACTTTCAACGCGAGCGTAAATTTAAAATATACAAATTTTTTTTTCCCAATTACCAAAAAAACAAAAAAGCTAATGAACGCTTTATATTTTCCATATTATTTTTTACTAAATTCAATTATTTTTAACTATTTGAGCAGGAATATTGTTCTTATATTTTAGAAAAATAAATATTTTATGTTATTGAAAAACTTTTAACTTCAGAATTATGAAAACTATTTTTGTTTTGTAAACAAAACCATAAAACAGAAATTTTAAAAAAAATTGTTTTTCTCTTAATTTGTATGCTCTTTTTTTACTCTCCCGTTGCAAGTTTTTCGAGTACGTGAACACTTACTAGTAACTGAAAATAAACAACAATTTTTTGTAACCTATTGTATCTTTTCTTTATATTTTTAGAATTTTATAAACAAATGTTACTGTCACAGTGTGGAAAGTTATAAACTGAAATGCAACGTCACCGATTATTTGCCAATGAGAGACAAATATTTATTCACTTTAAAAGGGAAAAACGATGTCGGTGAAAATTTACAAAAATTTGTAATAGATAATCACAAAATTGGTAATGTATAATATACATATCTATGTCATTTTGACAAAAAAATCTTAAGCCAAATTTAAGAAGTTGAAAAAAGATGTTCGAAAGACTAACTTACGTTTTTAAAATCTTGTATTATAAACGAAATTTTTCTTTAATTTTAGTTTTTTTTTATTAAATAAAAATTATTTTTTGACCCAGTTTTTTTTAACTTTTTTGCTATCTTATTTCGACTTAAGATGTTTTGTCAAAATGCCACAGATAGTACATATGTGTATATCGTTTAAAAAATGTTTACGTTAAGGAAATCATGTTTGTAACACCCAAAATAGCTGTTTATTGTTATGGCAACAAAACCAAAAATGTGTTTTTATTGTTTTGGCATTAAAGTTAAACTTTTGATTTTTTAAGCATTTAGTACGAAAATAAGGATTTTTTTTAATCTGCTTTATTTATAAAAAAAAAAACAAACAAGTAACAAAGTATAGTCGGTCTAGCCCGACCATATGATACCCTCACACCAGTATATTAGAACAAATTTTTGCGAGTGGGCTCTTTTGAGACCCATGGGCAATCATGGATCCGTCAGAACAAATCTTTGGATGTTTCAGTAAAATTTTTACAAAAATAAAAACCAAAAAATTCCATTAGGTTTTTACACATTTAGTGCATGTGTTTTTTTTTTATTAGTATGATTAAATTACGACCAATTGGTTTTTTCATACCTACTACATATTAAAAATATTTATTATTCCAATTGGTATATAACGTTCATATTCTGTACACCATAAATTAAATCTTCATTAATAGAAGAAAAAGGTAACATAAAATTATTTAGAATAATTGTGATTTTTAGTTGAACTGTTAATTTTTAATTTTGATATTTTTAGTTAGGCTTGAGTTCATTAAATTTAATTTTCATTAAATTATTTTTACTGAAGGAATTTTACAATATGAAATTTTTTATTAAAATTTATTGATAATTTTCTTGGCTGAGCTGGGGCTCGAGCCTGGATTAAATTTACATGTTTCAAAAATCACCACATTCTTTCATCAGAATTCTTTGAGTTCTAACCTCTGCACCACTGCGGTGCCTGCCGCCAACAGTCAAACATCAATCTTAAACCAGTGGTACTGGTGGTTTGAAATTTGCTGTAATTATCATTTTCAATTTTATATTACATGTTGCTTCCTTTCTTCTGTTTTTTCGTATTCTTTCTGTCAAGACTTTGTCTTGAAAACCTGAACACATTTGTTTATTATGTTTTTTTGTCCACTTTCGTCGACATTTTATTTGTACAACTTGGAGTACAAATGTAAACATTAGAGCTTGTGCCATAGCTATTTTAAGAACAATTGTGATTTTTAGTTGAACTGTTAATTTTTAATTTTGGTATTTTTAGTTCAGCCAAGAAAATTATCAATAAATTTTAATAAAAAATTTCATGTTGTAAAATTCCTTCCTTCAGTAAAAATAACACTATGCCACAAAAATTAGATATTTTCTAAGATAAATCGCGACTGCTGATCACGAATATGGCATTCATTTATTTTTCTCAAGAAGCGTTTTCGAGATAAACGCGAAAATCGTGTTTTTCTGCAGTTGTTTTAGGTATTTCGAAAAATCTCGAGAACTTTTCAACTGAATTGAACAAGATTTTACATTTTGCATAGATATCTCTTTTTTCTTTCAGAACATATCCAAACTTGTCGATCGGATAAAGATTTACTGAGTTAAGGGATTTTTAACTTAAAAATCTGCAAAATGGAACGGTATATTCAAAAGTGATGAATTTATTTTAAAAGTGTATTAATGTAGCGCTCTTTCCAGTATTGTTTATTTATTATTATCACAATGCTTTTTCCCACAAATATCTTCAAATTTCCTTAACAAACAACTTAATACTCAATTTACAATTGATTGTAATGAACAGTTTATAAAGAAAGAGTGCAAACATAACATATTTTTTGCATGTAAAATACATAATTATATAAAATGTCTTTAGAAGTACACAATTTCCTCAAGTGAACAGCTGATCAGTTCGATTTGTGCTTTATTGTGATACAGACGTGTATTCTTAACCGCGCATACAATTTGAATTATTACAATTGATTTTTTTTTTTTAAATAAACATTTGGCGAATGAACGAAAAATAAATGATTTTTACATAAATTGAACATAAGTGAACAATTATCAAAAACTGAGAATTAAATAAAGAAATTAAAAAAATATATATGTATGTATGAATGTACATACATTTGTATGTATACATATTCTGAGCAAAAACATTTTGGTTTGAAATTCTTATTTTTTGGTGTTGTTGTAAATATAATAATCAACAAAAATATTAAAAGCACAGTAAAACGGTGAAAAACAAAAACAATTTACTGCATGAGTAAAAACAATGAAACAACAATAAAACTAAATGAAAGATATGTTTGTGTGATAGTGCATGCTAACGAAAGCGATGCTGAAATAAATAAAACAAAACAATATAAACTACCTAACGGCTAAGCCAATCATTCGAACACGTTCTTTTTCACCGTCAGTTTTTACAACAACAGTGGATAGTGATACACTGAAAAATGTCAAACTGCCTTTTGTGAAAAGTGTTGCCGCGACGGCAAAAACAATTTTAGAAAGAAATGATACCATGAACTCAAACAAACATGACACAATGGAAAACCCTCTATTAACCAGTTCTCAAAAGCCTCAAGTACAAGCTTAGGGAATCGACTCATGTGTGGACCCAGAAGAAATTAAAACTTTCTTGTCAAGCAGTCGGTTGGACCGAAAACTAATACCTCCCAAATGCAGGTAACAAATCATGCAAACACTAATGTCATTCAGGCTCCGCAGCCTAGTAATAACAGAACCTCTTACGCTAACGTCATAAAATCAGACCATGTACAAATTCAAGGTGCTGCGCCAAGTAATGATGAAGCTGCAGTTTCAAATTTAAGTCGTCTAGAAAAAACCATGGAAACATTAGTGCAAACAGTAAATAATTTTACGAACACAATGGGAAATATGATGCAGGAAATTTTTAGAATGCAATCGATTCTATTGCAAGCTGTACTTAACAAGCCATGAACTGTTTAAAAATCTGTTTTTGGAACGCTAACGACATCCGCCAACATAAAAATGAATAAGAATACTTTCTTAAAAATAAACAAATTGACGTCATGATGGTTTCTGAAATTCATTTGACCTCAAGAAATACGTTTAAAATCAATGGTTACATACTGTATGATACCAAGGAAACTTGAGATAGAGCTTGTGGAGGTTTTGTCATTTTGATAAAAAACCGAATTAAACACTACCTAATGTGCGATCAGCGTGAAGATTATCTCCAAGCAACGAACAAAAAATTCCAGATGTGTGGTTTAAAACATCCCCATAATGAACCCCAATACAGTTGTATCTCTGACTGGTTACTTAGCGACGTCTGCTACACAAATTAATTGGTTAAATAATAAAAAATATCTCAGTACCAATTGCACAGAAAATATTCCGCTTAGCACACCGGAGAATGTGGATCTTTCTATTGTAAATTTTGACAGTTATCTTAAACTAGCTGTCCAACATTCCAGTATTGGCCCAAAAAAAACAAAAAATAGTAAAATATTTTCTACAGATGTCGAGCGGCTCCTGACTGAAAAAAGGAGAGTTCGAAGGGAGTGGCAACTGTACAGATCCCCGCAACTTAAGAATTTATTAAAAGAGTGCACAAAAAGGCCAAGAAAGTTACTGCAGACTCAGAAAACGGCTTCTCTAGAAAAATATCTAAAGGAACTTGATGCAACTTCACAATCAGACTACTCATTATGGCGTGCAGCTAGAAATCTAAAAAGGCCAGTTATATCTAAGCCACCATTAAGAAACTTGAATGGTAGTTGGGCAAGAAACGATATTGAAAAAGGAAATCTGTTTGTAACCAAATATATCTCACGATATTGCGGTCGAGTTACCACCTGTTGCGGCTAGAGCAGCTATTCCCCTAAGATTTGAGATAAGAGAAATCGAAAAGGCTATTTGTGACTTAAACACTAAGAAGGCACCTGGTATTGATAAGATCAGTAATCAAATGCTTTTAGAGCTACCTCGCATAGCAAAGAAAATTATTCTTTTTATTTTTAATGCTATTTTACGCCTTGAATACTATCCTCAAAAATGGAAGGTTTCTTTAGTTACCATGATACCTAAGCCAGGTAAAGATCATACAAAAGTTGAGTCATATGGGCCTATTAGCTTATTATCAAAAATGCCAAGGCTGTTTGAGAAATTACTAGTTTCAAAACTAACACCGATTTTAAGTGAAAATAGATGTATTCCAAACCATCAGTTCGGATTTCGAAGAAAACACAGCACAATTGAACAAACTCATCGAAGAGTAAATGTCATAAGAAAAGCATTTGAAGAAAAAAAATATTGCTCAGCACTCTTCATCGATGTTTCGCAAGCTTTTGATAAAGTCTGGCATGAAGGCCTATTAGATAAATTGGAGCAAAACTTACCAGCAAACACACACAAGCTGTTAGAAAGCTACATAGTCGGTCGTCAATTTATTATTAAAGAAGGAAATTTTTTAAGTTCACCACATCCAATTGGCGCTGGAGTCCCACAAGGCAGCATCCTGGGCCCTCTATTATACCTAATTTATACTTCGGACATGCCAACAAACAACTTTACCCAAACTTCAACATTTGTAGACGATACAGCTTTTCTAAGCGTGCATGAAAACCGTTATGAAGCATATCGTTACTTACAGCATCATATATTTCAACTAGAAATATGGTTAAGACAATGGAGGATAATGGTCAATGAGCAAAAATGCGTACATATCACATTCACCTTGCGTCGGGACTCATGCCGCCCTATTAAAATCAATAATCAAACAATTCCTCAACACTCGCATGTAAAATATCTCGGTATACATCTGGATTGGCGATTAACGTGGAAATGCCGTATAGAGGCAAAATTAACTCAATGAACGTTGCTGTACCCGTAATGTACCGCACCGTTCTGTAAGCACGTTGGTGCACTTATAGAACATTTAAAAATGTGTCATATGTGTTTCCCATACATAAACAAAAAGCAATAGTATACATAAAACAAAACACACAGTGATGGGAATCAAAAATGTTTAAATGGTGACCGCTGTGCAGAAAAAGTACCAAGTGATTTAAATGGTATTAAAACAGTATTTTGTGTATGTAAAAAACATTAATAATTTATATTTATATTATAGATTTACAATAAACAAATTTGTATTTTAGCATATATATTTTTAGCATACATATATTGTATTGTGGTGTACGCACCAAACGAGGTTTTGATACTATTTAAAGCCTTTTACTTGTTTCACATTACCATTGTATGTGTATTTAAATTTTTTTTATTTTTTACATCTAAACATAAATATATTTGTTTATATGGAAATATGTTGTATTTTAAGTTGTTTTGTCTCAATTCCATAGCTTACTGAAAAAAGTTCCAAAAAAAAGAGCAAAAATACCCACATTCAATTAAACATACAAGCAGCCCATCACTGCCTTACAACTGTCACGTAACAACGGCATAAAAATCTGTTTTATACAGATCGAGACGTTCCGTCAACGTGACATTTAAATTCAGTAAGCATTTACATTGTTTGCAAATAACAAAACGAACCAGACGTTCCGTTAGGGGACGTGGACGTTCGGCTAACTCTGCCTTTAGATTAATTTATTAGTTACACAGTGCAACACGAAAAAAAAAATAACCATAAACGGACAATAAATAACCAAAAAGGACCAAAAAAAAAAACGATCCGTGTCTCCCAGTTTTGCCCAAAGTCATGCACTTTTTTATGGGCCTTTAAAGATTTGGGGCCTCGGTGTCATTTTTGCAAAAAAGTGATCATTTTCTCAGGCTCATATCTTGCAAGCCGTTCGGAATGTTGATTTACCCTCTGAGTCAAAGTTATAGCTCTTGCCAAAAAGAACAAAAATTGTAAACATGTAAAATCAAAAAAATTTCTTCTTCAAGATCAAAATCGCAAAAAACGATTTGGATCCACAAGTTAAGAGAATTCGATTTGCAAGTCCAGGGCCATCAACATTATAAACATAATACGAATATTTTTTTTAATATTTTTGTAATAGATAGCATAGTATCCCAATGTTGAAGTAAAGAAAAAACAAATGAAATTTAAAAAATTTCGGAAAATTTTTCACTTTTGCGGCTACCTAAACGGTGCTAAGAATCATTCCTACGAAATTCATATTTCTTTATTGAGATCTTAGATACATTTTTGTAGTTGATTGTTTCCTTGGATTTTGAACGGTTTGCTACCCATGGACCTGAACAGCGGAAAAAAGTTAAAAAAAAATCGAATTTCTTAAAGTTTTTTGCGATTTTGATCTTGAAGGAAAAATTTTTTGATTTTACGTGTTTACAATTTTTGTTCTTTTTGGCAAGAGCAACAACTTTGTCTCAGAAGGTAAATCAACATTCCGATCGGCTTGCAAGATATGAGCCTGAGAAAATGATCACTTTTTTTGCAAAAATGGCACCGAGGCCCCAAATCTTTAAGGCCCATAAAAAAGTGCATGACTTTGGGCAAAACTGGGAGACACGGGTCTTTTTTCTTTTGTCCTTTTTGGTTATTTATTGTCCGTTTATGGTTATTTTTCCATGACTTAAAAAATTGCACACAGTGTTATTTAGTATTTGTTAGTAATTTTATAAAATTTTATATATATATTTATAAAATTATAAAAAAGTGCATGACTTTGGGCAAAACTGGGAGACACGTTATTTATTGTCCATATATGGTTATTTTTCCATGACTTAAAAAATTACACACAGTTTTAATTGTAATTGTATAAGTTATGCACGCTTCTAGTGTAAAAATCAATGTATAGATGTAATGTTAAAATTGTTGTGCATAATTGTACTTCAACCCCACTGTAAATACTAGAATCTTCGTTATTAGTAATCTTAATATATTGTCACGCCTAAAAGTATGCTTTAGTTTATGATGCCTAATAACTCAATTAATTCAGCCATATATAGTAACCAGCGTTGCCACGACCAAAAAAATTTTGTAACCAAAATGTAAAAATAAAGTAACCAAAAGCGAACAAAAGTAACCAAAATTATTTTGTATCAAAAGTACTATTTTGTTCGCACTTCAGTTTAAAAATATGTCTAAAGAAGAAATTGTGTTTGTTTGTATCTTGTAGGCTCATTAGACGCTGGACCGATTTCGGGAAAGAACAATAGGATATACAATTTTTCGAAATTTTTAGTGGCACTTCCTATACAAAGTTTAAACTTATTTTCGTCATTTTGAAAAATTTTATGAGCTATAGCTTTCATTCTTTTTATATGAAGAGCTCTTACTGTGTGTTATATTATCAAAGTGCAAAATTGAGCTAAATTTTGCGGTAGATCATTAATTTATAGATGATTTTAGCCCAATGGAATATACTCATATTAAACGGGATCGGATCGGAAGGGCCTTTGACCTTATCGTTTATCTAGAAAAGGGTTTCAGTTAGCCATATGAAGCATGAAGAGTAGCAGATAATGGCCATTTACACTTGATAGTCTGTTAAAGCTTAAGCTTCTAAAACAATTATTTTTAACAAGATGAAAAAAGTATTGGTTTAAGATGCACAAATACCACACACAATTTTTAAAAGTCAAAAAATTGAAGCGGGTAGTTCTTGCTCCAAAACAAAAAATTGGTTATTTTTGTTTTGAAAAAAAGTAACCAAAATGGAAAAAAGTACACAAGTACACATTGAGAAAAAAAGTAACCAGTTTTGGTTAAAAGTAACCAAAACGGCAACGCTGATAGTAACTATAGATAAATAAGTTTAATTAACAAAATAGCCGTTAGGGGGTGTTGATTATAATGTTATTTGTATATACTCGATCTACATACTTGTTATGAGAAAATATGAACTAGGCATGTAGAATATTGTATTTGATGATTAGTTAGTTTTGTAAAATTTTCTTTATTCTAATAAAACGTTTGTACATAAAACATCAATATTCAACTGGTTATGGGCCCAGGTCACTTTTGCTAAGATATAAACGGAATTTTAAGAAAATTTTCAAGCTGCCTAGAAGGATTTTAAAGAAAAATTTCAAGTTGCTTAGAAGGATTTTAAAGGAAATTTTTCAAGCTGCCTAGAAGGATTTTAAAATTTCAAGCTGCCAAGAAGGATTAAAAGCAAGTATCAAGCTTCTCGAAGGGTTCAGAAATTTTATTAAGACGTTTAAACAAAATAAAATAGGAAATGGAGGATTTTAAAATCGAAAAACTACGCGGAGCTGTTAATTGGTGTTCATGGAAGTTCCAGATGCGTATAATTTTGAAATCTATGGACCTTTACAATATTGTGGATGGGTCATATACAAGACCTTTTAATGCGGATGGAAGTGGAGATGCAGGTAGGGCTATTTCTCTGCAAAATCTTCAAGCCTGGGAGAAAGCTGATATTAGGGCACAAAGAATTATTATAACTTCTAGTGATAATGTCATTTTAAAATATTTGATGTGTTGCAAAGAAGCGTTTGATATGTGGCAAAAATTGCATACTATACATGAAATGCAATCAGAAGTAAGTGTTCATTTGCTACAGCAACAGTTTTATGAATAAAAAAAGAATTCTGAAGATTCAATTGAAATGCATATCGCCAAAATAGAAGAGCTTGCAGAACGATTAAGAAATTTAGGAGAACCATTGACAGAGAATATGATTATAACAAAAATTTTGATGACGCTGCCACCAACATATAACCATTTTGTAACTGCTTGGGAATCAACTGAAGAAAACAAAAGAAACATTGTCAATTTAACTAATCGTCTTGTACTAGAGCAATCACGAAGAAGTCGAGATATGGATGTAGCTGAAGCTTTTACAACAAAAAGGCAAAAGCCACGGGAAGATAGCAAGAGGCCAGGTAAATGTTTTAAATGTAATAAAGAAGGTCACTGGAAAAAAGATTGTCCATTATGGAAGAAAAAGAAGAATTTTAAAATGCCTAATTCAAATTCCAATGCTTTTATGAGCGGAAGAACCAAGTTTTTAAAAATAGATGAAAATTGGATAGTTGATTCGGGAGCTTCAGAGCATATGACATCTCATAGAGAATGGTTTTCAAGTTATTGTTATTTTCAAGAGCCATCCAAAACTAAAATTGGAGGTGGAACGACTTTAAATGCGTTAGGCGAAGGAATCATGTCAATTGGCAGATATTTTAACCAAATCTTTATCCAGACCATTTTTTGAAAAATTTGTTAAATACTTCAATATTGTTTCTAATAACTAGTTTATAGATTTTTTGTTTTATACAATTATAACATTAAGGGGAGGTGTTGATTATAATGTTATTTGTATATACTCTATCTACATACTTGTTATGAGAAAATATGAAGTAGGCATGTAGAATATTGTATTTGATGATTAGTTAGTTTTGTAAAATTTTCTTTATTCTAATAAAACTTTTGTACATAAAACATCAATATTCAACTGGTGGCAAACTTTCTAGAGCCATCTAGACGTTACTAGTAACATCTACACGTCTGGGCTAGAGTATAAATAGAATCGCAAGAGATGGCATGAGTTCATTCTAAGTTCAAACTTTGTGAAGATAAGAGCGCATCACGCGGAGAAAATTATAGTGAGTTGTGAATAAAAGCTGTATATTACGGTTGTTAAAGTGACTTAGTACTAAATAAAGTTGTGTAAATAATAAATAAGTGTTATAAATTAAATTGTTTGTTGTTTTTATTTAATTTTATTAAATTGCAATAAAGAACTCAAGAGGTTTATTATAAAGGAAATAAACCGAAAACGTTATTGAAAAGGCAGTAACGTAACAGTATTATGGAATACGTAAGACTTGTGTAAACTAGCCTTTAGGAATCATTTTCTTGGCTTCATGTGCTGATATATTGACTTGACTTGACATATTTTATAAAAAATAACTAATGCGATGCAGAAATAAACTTAACAAAAAATAGCAAATGATAAAGTAATCGAAAGAGAATGTAGATATGTAGTAGAACATAAGGCACAAATGAAAGCAGTTTTGCACATATAATTATTTGACTGAGAGTACATACAAATGTATTGTTACGCTACTGCTCTTCAATAACGTTTTGGTTTATTTCCTTTATAATAAACCGTTTCGAGTTCTTTATTGCACTTTAAATAAAAATAAATAATCACAACACTTTAAACACTGTTTACAATTTACACAACTTTATTTAGTACTAAGTCACTTTAACAACGGTAATTTATAGCTTTTATTCAAAACCAACTATAATTTTCTCTTCGTGATACGTCATTGACAAAGTCTGAACTTATGCTAGCCGCCGCAAGTATTTACACTGCAATATGGCCATCTAGAACATACGAAATGTTTTTCGAAGGTTCGAGGCTTTACTATTCACCACTCTTAACGTCTATTTGATTTATGGCGGCACTTATGTTTAACGGTCATTTCGAGGGCTTTCTGCACATTGGGATTGAAGTGTACTAAATTATAACAATTTTTAATAACAATGTAAATTAACAAAATTACTTATGAATACCAGATAACTAATAAATACAAGATAACTAAAAATTATAACTAATTCTTAACCAATAATTACAACTAATTCTTAACTAAAGTTACTTTCGTAACAGTATGTATGTACGAGCTTTTGCTTTAATCGGTAAGTCGCTCGATTTATTTACCGAGGTTTTGGTTTAATCGGTTAACTTTGTTATTGATCGGTCAACCGAAAATGCAAAAATTATTTATTATTTGGAAAAAATTAGTAGAAAAAAACGATAACATAACAAGCACAGCAATTTTTAAACTAAGACGAGCAAATAGAAAAGTAATTCATAAACATGTAATACATATTTTATAATTTATACATGCTATGTATTTATTAAAAAATAAACTGTGAAATCATTTTATTTATTATTTCAAAAGTTTAAGGAGACCTTATAAAATAATCTTTTAGAAAAATTATTTGGTTTAAATGTTTAGTATTTAAGCGATTCTTTTCCTTAGTTTTGATAAAACTTGACTTGGAAAACCTTTTTTTTTATTATCAAAGATGTTGGAGAAATCGAAAGCAACCCATAATATAGATTATCTTGTTTCTCAGTCCTTTTCCTGGACTTCTCTAAACAAATAAAATCTTCTGTTATGACATTAGAGTCCTGTTTTAATTTCGTAAAATTTTTAATACTTCTTATTGTTTCGGTTAATTCTGTTAAAAGATTGTTTGTGTTACAATTGAGAGTTTCTTCTATTGTCAGGTCATCATCTGACTCATCCCGGCCAAGCTCAGCACCGAACATTCTGCAAAAATTTAATTTCCGAAATTCTAAGTTTCTGATTTTGTACTGTTTTTTAAGAATGTATTGCTAGAATAAAATATATTGTATGAAAAATATTTTTCTAAACACATAACTTTTTGTATGTAAGTATGTTTTTATGTGTGTAGGTGTATGTATGTGGATGTATGTGTATGTATGTAATGTATTCATCCAATTTAAAAAAAGAAATATTTTAATTTTACATAAATTTCCAACTTTTAGTCATACCTTCTGCTGTTGATATAGTGAAACAAAATATTACAAGCGATAGTATTGCACTTTCTTTTGAAAAATTGAAAATTTCATACTATAAAAATGGACTATCGTACGATGTTCAAATAAGAGACAACATAAGCGATTGGCAAACACCTGAGATGGAAGAACTGGAGAGTCAAAATGGCACATATAATATAATTGTACGAAATTTATATGCATTTTGGTTGTACTGGATAAAAATAAAAGTAAAATCGAGAGCTATCAACAACGACAACTTTTGGAGCGATGAATCTATAATCGAATTTCGAACTAAATCGAACCGACCTAAGAGATCGCCTAAAACACCGCTAGGTGGTTTTTATATTGATAGTACGGAAACTCAATTGCGTTTGTACTGGGAACAAATGCCCAAAAATGAGCAAAATGGCCCTGGCTTCCATCATGTTTTAAATGAAGTAAATGGGCATGATGATGTCGTGTAAGTACTACAAATATTAAAATTTTTTGATAGATATCTCTAATTTTTTTTTTATTTGAACAGATTTAGTACTAAAGTAAACGAATCTTCTTTCACATTACCATGGAAAAATGAAAGTATGCGAATATTTGTTATAAAAAGTGCTAATAATATTGGCGAAAGCATCGCCGGAAGTAAAATACGCGTTTATCGTAGTGGAAGTTCCCGCTACGAACTCAATGAAAATAGTATTGCAAAAGTTTATCACAACAGTAGTTATACGCTTTCGTGGTCACCACCAGAAAATATGGCAGATTTAATGAATTACACGGTATTTTGGTGTCTGCCAAAAATTGAATTACCAAATCAGTGTAAGGTAAGTAATTCATATCTATTAAAACAAACAGAAATACATTAAAATATATTGTTATGAACACAAAGAAGTAGTAAATTTTCTTAATTGACGCTATTTTAAGCCCAAATTTCGTCGAAAACGTACGCACTTATGTACCAAGAGACATTCATAAGGTATATGCATTCAAGAGAGCTATTCTGGCTGTTAACTTTTGTATATGGAATTTAATATTATCTGTAAAATTTTTTAAAATTGAATAGTTAAACTTCAATATAAAAAGTTTTTTGTTTTAGAAAAACCTCTAGAAGAAAAAAAACTGATACAAGAAAAAGATTGTCATGCACCAATAATAAAAATATGTTATAGAAACATTTTTTATAAGAAATTTTTTTACCGGGTAATACATCACTAAAGGGATTTGTGGTACAATTGTACCAAAGTTGGCACAATCGAAACTTCATTGGTACACTGGTACAATTCATCCCGTTTTGGTACAATTAAAAAAAATACCCACGAAGTTTTATCACTTCTATGAGGTGGATAAACTCGCTTATCTTATCTTATATATATATATATAAGAGTTGCGTGAGTGACTGACTCATTCATCATCGCTCAGCCCAAACCGCTGACCCCAGAAACTTGAAATTTGGACTAGCGATTGGTTGCTCCCCCTCCACTAAGACTGGATTTTTCAAAATTCGAATGTTTAGGGGGTAAAAACGGGAAAATTCGGTAACCTTATATCTCCAAAACTAAAAGAGATGCAAAAAAAATATAATACTTATCGTTGTTCTTTATAAAAATAAGCGGACAGGTGTCTGGTACTTTTTTGAAATGCGGCCCTATTAGGGAGTAAGCGGGTAAAATCTGAATTTTAGTACTTTTCTGCCACCCCATCTATCTTTTGAACCAATAAACATAGAAACAAAGTTAATGCCACATTTGAAACTTATCAAAAAAATACGTATACGAATTTGGTACTTTTTCGAAATTCGAACATTTAAGGGGTAAAAATCGTAACTATTTTTGGTACTTTTTTTTACAAAACATTATCCTCCATTCATTGACATATTCGTACTAAGTTATGGGCTGCCACTACAATACTGAGATTTTTGATACTTTAATGAAGAAAAAAAAGGAAACACGGGAAATTTGATATTTTTCTTTAGCTTTTTGGTTCTACTAAAGTAGCGGGTTAAATGCTAAAATGTAAACAAGTTTAAACCTAGAAAAATTAACTTTGGCATAAAAATATGTCCACGAAGAAAAAGGAGACGCTAACGAAGTAGCGGGTATATGCTAGTCAATAATAAAATTTTTAATAAACATGCATACATAAGTATACATATATACTCGTATCCCTGTAGAAGCCTAGGATTAACAGCCGTACCTAAACAAGAGCGGAAGGCGGAACGTTTTCTTCCGCTTAGCTTTTACGCAGATATGCCATACCTAAACAAGAGCGTAAACGTTGTGTCACAAACAGTAGTGTTAACTTTCTTGTTTAATAAAACCCACATAATAGAAATAAAAAGAAGAGAAAAAACCGCTAGATTGACAAAAAACAGCTAAATTGCCATTATTTATTAACCATAGCGGCCAACTTCACTATTAAACGCGCTGTCAAAATCGGATTTTCCAATTACAAAGCGTTGATGCCGCACTATTTAGGGATGCTTCATACAAATTGTATGGGCATGACAATTTTTGACAGCCAGAAAACGCTTTCCGCTCTTGTTTAGGTACGGCTGTAAGTTTCTCCAAATCGCCACTTTAGTCGATTGTTGTAGTGACACTGTCAACCAAATTTCTACATTTTTGTCTGCCTTTGAGAAAAAAGAGAAATAGACAAATTTTTGCTTATACTTAATTTTTATACCCACAGCACAATAGTGGTGAGCATATTATGCGATTGTGCTGATGTGTGTAACACTACAAAATTATACTTTCTGAGTCGATTTAACGATGTCCCTGCGTCCGGCTGGTTGTCGGTCTGCGTAAAGTACAGGTCGCAATTTTTAAGATAATTCGATGAAATTTTGAACATAGGTTTTAATTCATCAGGACAAAGCCCACTAAAATGGTGAGAATAGTCCTTTAATTTCACGTATAGTGTTTGTGCCTGTAAACCATCCTATTACGTTGGTATTTACAATAAATTTGGAAACAGACTTATTTTATTGCAATCTAAATCATCTTACCATTTTTTATCGGAATCGGTCCATATTTGACGACTACCTTATAAATGTTGGTATTGATATAAAAATTGGTGGCAATAACTTTTACGATAGCCATTTTGTCAAGACAAAATGTTGCGCAGGTGGGTCCAAAATTAACCAGAGGTCCCTTATAAACCCCCTTCCTAAAATCACTTAAAGGCATACAAATCTCATATAGATGAAAATATCTAAATAATAGTCGACACAAAAACGTTTACATAAATCTTAAAGTCATAACATAATTTTGTTCAGGCGGGTCCATGATTGCCCACGGGTCTCACTCTCGAAAATTTGTCTGTATATACTGTCTGTATATGCTCGGGCTTGACAAACTATAATTTCTTACTTGTTTTGTTTTTACTAAATAAAAAAGTGTTATGAATTCATACTATGTATGATTTTTTATTTTATAGCAAAATTTTGGTACAATTTATCTCAATTTGGTAAATTTTGCAATTGAGACGGTACAATTTAAGAATTGTCTGAATTGTCTGATCCCAACAGTGTAATATATACTGTATTTGATTATACAAAATATCCAAAAACTTAGGGCTTAAGAATCAGCCGTTTGTTGTTGGTATATTAAAAGCAATACAAGACCTTACCGAGTTTTTATGCCCCGTAGTTGTAACGTACCATTCTGTAAAAATCTTAAGGTTATATCCAGTTAAACTTTCATTAAAATCGGCTAAGAAGTGTTAAGCAATTCAAGAACAAAGTTGAACTTTTTTTAGCATTTAGTATAGAAATGCAGGTTATTTTTGTTCTTATACCCTCACTACCATAGTGGAGGGGGTATTATACGTTTGTGTCCATGTTTGTAATACCTAAAAATATTGGTCCTATACCGGTGTCCGTCCGACTGGCTGGCTATCTATATAAACATTGCGTGCACTTTTGGAGATAATATAATGAATTCAGCATATACATGGGTCTAAATTGTTGTTCACATAGCTCCCATTAAAACTACTTTCCGGCAAAGAGTCTTTGTGCCCATAAACCATCTTATTATATCGGTATTAAGACTTAATTTAGCCCACAAATATAATATTATATCCTTAATCATCCTATCAAATTTTATCGGATTTGGTCCATATTTCACCAAGCTCCCATGCAAACACCAGTTCCGGAAATAGCTTTAAGTGCCATAGCACGCAGAGATATAAATGGTTCGGCATTATTCCGGCAACTACACTATGTTTATTGTAATAATAAATTGTTGTCGTACACAAAAAGTTGTTATTTTTATAAATATAAGCAATATTATAGTTACTGTAGACATTTAAATGCTAATCGCAATTATAAACTTGAGTATTGTTGACTGAAAAATTATTATTTTTCTAACAACTAAAAAATGATAACTTTCAAAACATATTATATTACTCACAACCATTTCATGATATTTAATAGCCATAAGATGATAACTTCTTATACGTGTAGTCATAATATGTTTAAGATGCAAACACAATATCTTTACTCTAATAATATTTTGTTAGCGCCATTTGTAAAATAATTTTACATCAGTTCTGTCGTAATCAAGGTATATTTACACAAGGTAAACTCGTTGGCCCATATGTTTGTCAGCTGTTTACCCATAGTTGGAACCACAACGTCAAATTGCGTGTATATGAGCCAAAATTTGTACATGTGTGCGTTAAATTGTTTTTGTTTATATGAAGACAATTTTGACAACATGGTTCCTTTTATAGAGCAAAATGTCTACACTCCCAAATGAGTCTACCTTGTGTAAATATACCTTGGTCGTAATATTTTGAAGAAATTAAAAAAAGTAAACAAATTGTTTATTAAAAAAACTTTTTAAATAAAAGAGCATTGCAAAACAAATTATAATTTTTTCTTTGTAAAAGTTAAAAAAAATATTGACCATTGCATGTAATTTATAAATAATTGCGACCTACGAAAAACAATAACAACGATATTATGATAACCTACGGTTATAATATGATTACAGTAATCATAATATGATTCTTTCAGATATGATGATTACTTTTAACCATAACGTAATCACTTTGTTTCATACTATGATTACTTCTAAACTTATTATGATTAACAGGATAATAATATGATTACTTCTTAACTTATTATGATTAACATGAAAAGAATATAATCAAGGGAAAAATATTATGATGTAATATTACGAATATATTTGGTCATAATATGATTCAATAATAATCGTAATATGTTGACTACAGTCGTGAATCTCTTCGAATATGTTCACCACAACCATGGTTTTTCTTTGCGTGTAGTACCTGAGGAAACATATAATAGCACACCAGGTATAAACTGTATTGCATACAGCATACCATTTCTTAAATTGCTTTTAGTTCTTTCCCCAAAATTGATTAGCATTAACCCATTAATAGCACCGTGCTAGTTGCAAAATTAGACAAGCCGGGCACATGGCATTTAAGCATAATTCGGGTACGCTGAATCCTCTTGTTTTCGAGATATACCGTTATTTCGAAAATGGAGGAGGTAGCAGAACATATATTCGCGTAATTAAAAACGGTTTAAAATTACCAACTTTTGATTTTTTCACAAAAGTCGAAAAATTTTAATTAATTTAGGAATTTCATAAAACGCAATATTTGTATTGGAGCCAGCCTAAAAAGTAGTGATAAGCGGCAAGTGTGTATCAAGAAAATGTTAAGGACAAAAACTAATTGAGGCTGGGCATTTATGGGACTTTTTTTCAATATATTTCTAGTCTGCATTGACTATTTTGTATGGGAGCCCCCTTAAGGAATAGAGATAGCGGATAGCATGATACAAATACACAAGGTAGTTCCACTTCTCTCTGACAATATTTTTTTTTTTTTTGAAGTTTATCGGAATTCCTTTTGGAAGTTATTAGTTAAAATGTGTAATTTGTCTTACAAATTATCAATGCATATTTTATTTATGTAGATATTAGTAAGAAAGTACACTTGGCCATATGATATCAAGGCGATTTCTCTGTTAGAAATGGTTGCTTTGTGAGAATATCCTTTTGGGCAATCATGGACCTAACAAAATTAAATTAAGTAAGATTCGTACCTTGTACCGAATATTTTTTAGGCATCTACATCTACATATATGAGATTTTTCGTCTTGAAGTGGTTGTATGAAGGTGGTTTAAATGGGGCCTATGGTAGATTCTAAGCATAAACGCATAAAGTTTTGCCATGAGAGTGTAGCTTTTACAAAAGTTCACGTGTCCAAATTGTTAATCACTACCATTATATACCAATACATTTAAAGGAAAGCTATAGACTTAAA
This sequence comes from Pollenia griseotomentosa, assembly GCA_963931875.1. Taxonomy (NCBI): domain Eukaryota; kingdom Metazoa; phylum Arthropoda; class Insecta; order Diptera; family Polleniidae; genus Pollenia; species Pollenia griseotomentosa. Next base: position 148,747,955 of record OZ007563.1, read on the forward strand.
AGCTATATATTTTCAGGTGTTGATTTTTGTGAAAGCTAAGATCAAATAAAAACCGATTTGAATAAAATTTGGTAGGAAGATTTATATTGAAATTATCGGGTCTGTTCTGAAAATCGCGTGATTTCAAATCACGTGTGATTTTAAAAGGCACATGTAATTTGAGTTTAATTCGTTTTCAAAACAGGCCTGTATACATCGATTCCATCATTTTTAACAGGCTTGTAACAGCTAAAATGTTATCAACAAATTTTAAAATATTATCTTAGAAATTTTGTACTTTGTACGTCACAGTTTTGCGCACAATGCTTACATGGACAGATAGCCAGCCGGACATCGTTAGATCGGTTAAAAAAGTGATTAAGGGTCCAGAGCCAATATTTTTATGAATTACAAACATTAGCACAATTCGATTTATTTATTATATATATATATATTATTTTAAAGTTCATTCGGTGTAAAAATATGCTTTTGAGTTAAAAATCTTTGTATTGTACGATTTACAGCATCAAATGCATCTTGTTTATGATCACTAACATTGGGTCGAGCCTCATATGTACAGATTGTAACACTAGGCTAATGGGATTCACTAAATTCAGCACGAAGACCAATAAATTTTTGTATTATCATCGCAAAAATTTGAAGGAAAATGTATGTGCATATACAAAGGTGATGAACTGAAGGAAATGTCACCAGTTTTGTTGAATATTCTATTTCGGCTTGGCAGTCTCTTGATAATTCAAATTCTTGATCCGCTTTAGCCCGAACGTCATCCAAAGTCATGTCAGGACGGTTTTGGAATAATGTCATTTTTTTAGGATATGTATTATCTCTAGTTCCCGCCACAATAATTTTCTTTAACTTAACGTTGCCGGTAAAGGGAATATTGAAAAGTAACTTCTTATCGGCATTACTTTGAACAAACTCCCCTAAGTCCAAACGTTTTTCATAAGGTTCAAATACTTTCTTAACACCACCTTCCGATTCTTCATTTAAACATTTCAAGTTTTCAAGTTTTCCACATCGATCTTTTGTTACAGACTTTATTCTGTGCCCATTTCAAAGGCATGATCAACATCAGTGGCTTCATGACCACAATTTATTAATTCACAGGAATATTTAAAGTATTTTAATATAAATTTTCTTGAAAATTTTTCGAATTTAAAATTAAATTTTTCTAAACTTCAAAAACAAAAACAGAAAAATTGGATTATTTAATGAAATATGGTAGCACAAATTTTGATAATTCCCATAAACGTCAGAACGTTAATATGGCGATAAAAAGAGAGAGTGGAACTACCTTCTGTATTTGTATCATGGCGGGTAGGTATGTTAGAAATAAATGTTTTAGATGAAAAATAAAGTAGGGTTGGTCATACATTTGACCCATCTAGGAGCATCCTATGCACTGCAGCAGCCAAATTCAAGAATTTGAACCAAACATTTATGGCGGTTTAATAAAATTCTTAAATTTGGCCCCTGCAGCGCCTAGGGTGCCCTAGATGGGTCAAATGTATGACCTACCCCACTTTATTTTTCATGTCTAGAAGCCTACACACAAAAAAATAATTTAGGTAATTTTACCAAGGCGTGCATAGGCAATTTATTTTTATATAAAAAGAAAAAACTATGTTTTATTGTCTTAAATAATTGGTAATTTATACAATAAGTATTGCTTAAAATTTTTGTTAATATTACTAATTGGGTTAGGTATCTTCTTCGAATTTTTTTATAATATGTATGTATGTTTATTTTATTTTTCATTTGTGAAAAAAACATTCAAATATAAATTTGAATATAGAATTTTTTAATATAAAATTAAAAAAATTAAATTAAAAACTTTTCAATAAAGGATAAAAATAAAACTTATGTAAGTGAGTATTATTAACATAAGATAAAGAACTCCGCTGAACTTTTTAAACACAAGACAGAATATATTAACAATAAATCCAATAATTATTTATTACTTTTATTGAAGATTATTAATTTGGACGACACGATGCTGGATCAATATGGATTTTAAAGACAAGATTAGTTTTAATCCTTTGACCTCAAAAGGGCACTTGAAACCGCCCGGAACTTTAAGAAACCTCAAAACAAATTTTTCAATGCCACTCTAATATACAACAAAAAGTTTCAGTATATCATTAAATTAATTGGTACACATATGAATTGATAAATAAAATACATATCGAACCCTTTGCGCGAAATTATCGTATGTTACAAAAACTAAATTTTACAGGACAGCCATTTTTCTACTTTTCAAAATGAAAATATACATTCAATTTTTGGAGCAACGAAGTGGAATTCGCCTACAATATTTTGTCAGGTGACGTCTCTTTGAATGTAGAACAAGATTGCATCAAAAACTCAATTTCAAAAAAATGGTGTATACGATAATTTCGCGAAAAGGGGTCGATATATTGAAATGAAAAATGCTTTTTTATTAAAAAAAAAGTAGTAAATTTACCTTAAACCTATGTTCTTGTACAAAATTTAACTTAGATAACTTTTCTAAAATAAAAATATAAACTAACTTTGCTATCAATGCTAAATTTTCAAAGTTTCTTTGTAATTTTAACAAAATTATTAGATACTTTTTCGAATATAGAAATTACCTATGTTAAACGTTTTATTACCTAAGAAACTTAGATACTGCCATGCTACCTTTGCGCTTAGTTAAATTTATACCATATTTTTAGGTAATTTTACCTATGATTTTTTTTGTGTGTAGCTGCATTTTCCAATTTTTTATAAATTTAAAAAAAAAAAAAATTTCGAAATTTTGATAAAAAAAAATTATGTTTCTAAAACGACTACTCATTAGGGCTATAACTTTTTCACACTTTTTGCGAATATCAAAAACGGCATAGTATAGTCGTGTATAACATTAAAAGTAATAAAAAATATGATAATTTTTTCGGAAAAATATAAATCTGATATTTGTATATATTCCTATACGTATCACTTAAATGCTATTTTGGAATGTATCCACTGCTTTAGATTTAAAAATTTTCCTACGGTATACAATTCATGGCGGTTCGAAATTTCATGGAAGGTTTTAGAAATTTGCTTCCCTGTGTGAGGTTTTTTCGCAAAACGACGGGTGTTTTCATTACTGAAACATTCTTGGTCACTCCGTGGTACTATGCCAAAAATTTGGTTATAGCCCTACTGCTCATATTAAAAAAAAAATGTACTTTTCTTAAAGGAAATTTTATTGCTCAATTTTTTTAGTAATTTCAATAAACTAAACTGTTTTTGAGTTACGCGAATATATGTTGTGCAACCTCCTCCATTTTCGAAATAACGGTATATATCGAAAACAAGAGCTAACCTAAAAAAAAAACCGTGGGCAGCATTGGATTCAGCGTACCCGAATTATTCTAAAACGCCAGGTGCCTGGCTTGTCTAAAAAAAGTGTCAATTTCGAGCACTGTGTAGCCAGAACTTTGTTTTTGGAATTGTGGAATGAAATTTTAAACACATGGTCCTTTTTGTATAAGATACATACTTTGTTCAGCCGGAACAATTTGGTAACTTGTGTTTTCACCCGGCCACTTTAAATCCCAGTGGGCTTTTAGCTAACATATTGACAAAACATCAAACTTCATTGAAAAATAGAGTTCTATTCTTTTCTTGGTTTATTTAAAAGAAAAAGTTTAAAAAATACTTTTGAAATAATACTATGTATACATATTTTTCAATTGATTTGTTATAAAAAAAAGCATTTGTTTGGGTGGAGAGAAACTTTTGCATTATAATGGAGAACATATTTTTGTCTGCAAGCTATCGGATGTGCCTTGATGGCTTAGTTCTGAAATTTAATTTCTTGGGAACACGATTTTCCCATAACGCTTTTGTAGCTCCCAGGCGCGGATTCAGGGGGGGGGAAAAAAAGGAAATTTCCCCCCCCTAAATTATAAAAATATGTTTTGCTTATTTCGATAATACACGAATTTCCAATAATATTACATATTTTTTTTAAATGTACAAAATTTTTGGAAATCCCAGCATTTTTTTTTTAATCTATATTGAAATTTAATTTTTTTATTATTTTATTTAGAGAATCACTCTAAATGCCTTTACCATAAAAATAGTGTTTCTTCTGGAAAACTGTTTTTAAAGACACACGAAGACTTTCGTCTCGAGGTAGTTAATCAAGTTTATACATCTGTCCTTCAACAAAAAATTGAAAACCGAGAACGTTTACTCTCAATTATAAAAACCATAATTTTTCTTGGAAGGCATAACATACCTCTCCGTGGACATCGAGATGATGGTCCTTTGTTATCTTCCGAAAATAGAAACTCTGAAGGTATTTTCCGAGCGCTTTTGCGATTTCGTATAGAGGCCGGAGATAAAATTGCTCCTTTAAATGCAACGTATATATCAAAAACTACACAAAATAACATAATTAAATGTTGTAATAGTTTAATATTAGAAACAATCCTCGGAAATATATATGAATCAAAATTCTATTCGATAATTTTCGACGAAAGCACGGATTTGTCGGGGAAAAGTCAGATTTCCTTATCTTTAAGATATTTCAACATTCAACAAAAAGTTGTTAGGGAAGAATTTATTGGCTTTGTTGACGCATTTCAAGAGGCCTCCAAGGATGTTGATAATGACGCTGAAGTGTCAATTGATGCGAAAGCACTATCATCAATAGTCCTTAAAGCTTTGACAAATTTTGGTCTTGACCCAAAAAATTGTGTAGGAGTTGGAACAGATGGGTGTCCTCTGATGTCAGCAGAAAATGGAGCTGTTAAAAAAATTCTGGAAACCGCGACAAATGCAAAACAAACGCCTTGCTATTCCCATAAATTAAACAACTCAATTTCTAAAAGCAACAAAGTGCCATTAATACAAAAAGTTGTGTCATTTGTTAAAGAAACGACAAAATTTTTTAAATATAATCATCCCAAACGAAACGCAATTTTAGCAAAGTATTTGGGAGCCAAACTCTCTACATTATGCGAGACAAGATGGGTGGACCGACACGACTCAATTTTACACTTTGCAACAAGTGTACGTCATATAATAGAAGCTTTGGAAAAAATATCTGAGTGGAAAGATAGAGATACTTCATCAAAAGCCTTATTATTAAGGAACTCACTTAGTACTTTTGAATTTATTTGCGGAATAAACATTTTAAGTGAGATACTTGTTGTAACACAGCCGCTTAGTATCATTCTACAAAAGCAGGATAAAGATCTTCAAAAAGGATCAAGCCTTATCAAAACTTTAATTATGTGCCTTGAAGAGAAAAGAAATAAAGCCGAAGAACAATTTAAAGCAGTTTTTGAAAAAGTTAAAGTTATTTGCGTTCAAATCGAAGTTCCAATTGAAAAGCCAAGATTTGAACGAAATAATCGCATCCAAAATGTTGAAGATTACTACCGAGTTGTAGGTTACATTCCTTTAATTGAATTTATTTTAGAAGATCTCAAAACACGTTTCCCAATAGATATCCTAAATGTATTAAACATACCTAAACTTTTACCTCAAAGTGTAATCAAGTCATATACAGATACAAAACTTTTAATACCACAACTAGCTGATGAGCTGACTAAGTTTGATAATATAGATAAACAACTACTAACATCTAAACTTGAGGCTGAACTGTTACATTGGCAACAAACATGGAAAATATCTGAAAATCTATCAGATAACGTTGTAGATGCTTTAATAAACTGTGATGAAGATATCTACCCAAATCTAAGAAAAATTTTTCAAATTTTCGTTTCAATGCCCGTCAGTAATGCTACGAGCGAGAGGTCATTTTCTACCCTTCGTCGGATAAAAACATGGCTCAGATCAACAATGACAGAAGATAGACTGAATGGTTTAGCCATGATGCACATTCATCATGAAATTGAAATTGATCCTAATCTTGTACTATCTAAATTTGTCTCACAAGGAAAGCATCAATTGCTTATTTAAAAAGATTAATTTATTTTAATTTATATTGAACTGATCTTATATTTTATTTTACCTTATTGTTGAGTTTTTTTTTTAATATAATATATACATACATATCGTTTTTAATAAACTTTTAAAAACAAATTTTTTACTTTTTTTGTATCATAAAAAATTTCCCCCCCCTAAGGCTCAGGCTAGATCCGCGCCTGGTAGCTCCAATATTTGGTTGCTGCAGTTCTTCACTGAACCAATAAGGTACGTGAAGACAACGAAAATGTACGTTAAGCAAACAAAAAATTTATTAATTTTCGTCCAATAAATTTGTTCGTTTACACAGAAAAAAATCAAGTTAAAAACGTAGAAAACAAGGTTGATTTAAAATTTTTCGGTGGTGATTTTGCTTCATACGTTTTTTTTGTTAATTCAACCTGATTTTACAATAACTTGCGAACAACATTTTTTTCTTTTAAAATAACTATAATTCATGTTAATTTAACATTGCAGTAAAGTTAGAGCAAAATGTAATTTATATTGAAATAACAATCCGAATCACGTTGAATAAAAGTTATTTCAAGTTAAAACAACGTGAATTTCATGTAGAATCAAATTGGTTTGAGTGTATTATAACAGTGTGAAGAAGCAACATATGCATTTATTTAAGAATAATTCAAAATACTTACCCCTGTATAACACATGTTTCACTTATTTTGTATTCTCCTTTGTTAACAGAAGCATCAGCAGAATCGCCCGATATGGTTTTCGTCATCATTCTACTTTGAAAACTTGATGTACTACATATTTACCTAAATAATTTTAATTAAAAGAATACGGGAATCGTCTTCTTTTTATAACATATTTTAAAAATGAAAATAAAAAATGTACATACTTAAGTATGTATGCATGTTAATTTAACAAGATAAACTTTTGATTTTAATATAAACAGGTTTTTATGGATTCAATATTGAATCCATATTTATTTATATTTTAATATTTTTTTATTTTAACAGTAGATAATATTAAATAAACGTGATTTAAGGTTATTTTATTTAAAATTAATATGAAATAATGATAAATTTAAATAAAGGGCATACTTTGCAGAAATTTACTATGATTCTCAATCAACATTTTTCCATGTTAATTTTACATTTGTATTTTTTTCTGTGTGTTGTAACAATGAATGAATGTCCTTTAAAAGATTTTATTTTTATAATTTAATGAACTGTTCGTTGATAAACGGAAAATTATTATAAATTTATAATTATAATTTAATGAAAGAATCTTTTAATTAAATAATCTATTTCGTTATCTTAGTGAACCTTTACGTTAATTCAACAAACAATTTTGTTTTTACAAATTTGTCGACTCAACGTACACAGAACATTATCTCAATTAACTGTTTTTTAAAATTTCCCCTCGCAAAATTATACCACCCCTCATAATTTACTACTGTAACCCCCTATACAATTAAAACAAGTAAGAAAGTATAGTAGGTCAAGCCCGTCCATATGATACCCTACACCACACTGTTTAAAAACACATCATGCTTATGTGACCATATAGATATGGTTCTATCTATGTTTTAAATTCCATTAAAATCGGTTTGATAGTTTCTGAGAGGAATAAATTTCCCCCTATCTTCCCTCGTGGTCCTAAGATTCGGCTCATTTTCAATAGACTTGGTCCTTGTGCGAATAAGAACCTATGTCCTAAATTTTATCAAATTATCTCCAAAATTGCGACCTGTACTTTGCGGACAAGGTTACATGGACAGCCAGCCAGCCGGACGGACATCGTTAGTTCGACTCAGAAAGTGATTCTGAGTCGATCGGTATACTTTACGGTGGGTCTAGGACAAATATTTTAAGGCGTTACACACATCAGCACAAATGCATAATACCCTCTCCACTATTGTGGTGTGGGTATATAGACTCATAATTGAAATGTGTTTGTTTATATTTTATTTTATGTTTTTTCCTATTTTACAAAAATGTTTGAAATTTATTGTAGTACATATATTTATTTATGTATAATATACATTTGGGGTATTCACAAGGTGTTCGTTCTATCATGTTAAATTGTCATAATTTTCTAACATTTTACAATGGTTTAAAAATATTGTTGTTGCTTTGTAAACAAAAAGTGTCGTTTTCCAACTTTTTAAACTTGACTTCAGATGTTTTGTCAAAATGCCACAGTTTTACACCTACGCCATAAACAGGTTTTAAGTTCCCTACAAGAAGAGAATGAGCGAGTTGTCACTTTTTTCACGTTGGTGTTAAGAAAAGGTTAGAATGAAATGACCGAAATCAAGTTTTCTGTCATTTCTTTCTATCATTATCTTAACACCAACGTGAAAAAAGTGACTACTAGCTCATTCACTTCTTGTAGGGTTGTTTATGATGATAAACTAGTTTGAAAAACTTGTTTATTCTACAAATTATAAACACGTTTGTAACTAGCTTTTGAGATAATTTAGTTACAAACAACCAGTTGTTGTTAATGCAACTCTGTTTCATCAAATTTTGTTCTGGCAACACTAGTGATATTTGACATTTCCTCAAATATAAAAATTAACCCTAGATCTACACCAGGGGTGTCAGCGTCATACACAATTGTGTAAATTAATTCACACACATTCTTCACACGCATTCTTACGCTCTTTCATTTAGTCCACGAGAGTACACAATTATTCGTCGATTATCAAGCGACGAGTGCACATGCGGCGGATGCTTACGTATTTTTTAAGAATAATTGTCTCTTTATTCCTGCGATCGGCAAAATCAGGGCGCCGCGTTTTCTCTATTCTCTTTGATTCTTTTTTATACTCTTTTATTACGTATGTGTGCACACACATTGAAGAGAGTTCTACAACATTAACAACAAAATGTGTAAAATTCATACAACCCATACAATCGCAAATGTAATAGTATAGGTTGCCGATCGCAGCTTTATTCACTAATACTTATATAAAGTAATACAACCACAATTGACATCACTGATCTACACGTAAGATAAATATCTCAGCGAGTTGGCAATAACGTCGGCGGAATAACAGAGCAATATTTCTAATTGCTCCGCTTATGTTAAAGGCATGGGAAAACGTATTTATGTTAACTCATAATTTGAAAAAAAATCAAGGAAGAAGGTGCAGTGTAAAAACTGGCGCTATCTTGCAAAACTTATTTTTATTATTATAAATTCTTTCTTATTCGACTTTATTATTTAAATGTATAATAATTTGTTTAAGCTTGAGGTCTTTTTTTTATATAAAAATATTAATTTTTATCAAATTAATTTTTTTTTTTTTTGATAAAATAAAATTTATTTTTTTATATAAAAAAAAACTCAAGCTTAAACAAATTAATATTAATTTGAATAATTAAGATCGAATAAGAAAAAAATTATCTTAATAAAAATAATTTTTGCAATTTTATTGTAGTGTTTATTTAATTCTTTAATTTCTTTTTCTACAATTATAATTTGCTACTATTTCACAAACTTAATTTCTTTCTTGACGTTTTATGATAGCAATAATTGTCAACCAAAAAGTACTAACAATTATTGCAACATAAATTGCCGGCAATAAATATGTACAAAAAATTGCTGTCTACATTAAAGATAACATTATTTTGACATTTACTGCAATATATGTCGTAATAATAATCTCTGGTATAGACGGGCAGTAACTGAAAAAAAATTTAATAAACAAAAAAAAATTGAAAAAATAAAATAAACAAACAAAAAGTTTAAAAAAAATCCAAATTTAAAAGATGTTTTAGTTTTTTTTTTAATATGGACAACGGAAATAAAAGGTATGTTTACATGTTCATATGTACGTGCATTAACGTTTTTTTTTTTAATATTGGGCCTTAGAATATTGGCTTGTCAAAGATAAACAACTTAACTGTCTAAAATGCTGATGTAAACGGTATAGTTTGTAAAAGTAGCTTACGATCATAAACTAGTTTGAAAATGTTTATGTTTATTGTGCTGTCGTAACTAATCAGAAGAGACATGCGCTGAGCAGCTGAGCAGAGCAGCATTAGTTTTTGTAAGCCGTCGCCGTTGATGGTACAGTAGTTTTGACTTAACTGCATTTTATTTACGTATTTACTTTTGACTTAACTGCACAAAATGGATAATTGTTGGCATTATTCTTTATAATCTCATACAAATTCCTTTTTTAAGTGCACTTTCTTTACCTGCACATTTAAGATAAGTGCCCGAAATTTTTGGCATTTCAAAATTATTTTCATACAAAAAATTCAAGTTAGCTGCACTTTGACTTAACTGCCCAAAATACATATTTTCTGTAATTATTCTTCAGAATCCTTGTTTACGTGCATTTTGTTTACCTGCACATTTTTCATATTTTTGGGCAACTTTAAAATATTGTTATATAAAACATCAAAGTTAACTGCACAAATGAAAAAAATATGGTGGCTACTTTTTCATATAAATATCGGGGGGGTGCTTTAAAACCATGGGAGATAAGGCCATGATGGCTTTATTGCTCAATTGAATGGGAGATAAAGCCATAATGGCCTTATTGCCCAATCATTGAGAGGTAAGGTCATATTTAAAATTTTGCGAAATGAGAGATATAGCCATATTTTTTTTCACAAATGTGAGATAAAGTCATATTTTTCCAGAATATTGTTACTTTACTTTAGTGTTTCCGGGAAAAGTCATTTTTTTATTCTTGTGACGCACGCAGGAAAACTTTATTCAGCGAAGCCACCTGCCGTGTCCTACTGGAGGAGAAAACCCTTAAGCGCGGCCGCAGGCCGCCACGCAGAAAAACTTTAGTATGCGAAGCCAGATTCCAATACTTTTCTTTACTGTTTCCGGGAAAAGTAATTTTTTTATTATTGTGACGCACGCAGGAAAACTTTATTCAGCGAAGCCACCTGCCATGTCCTACTGGAGGAGAAAACCCGTAAGCGCGGCCGCAGGCCGCCACGCAGAAAAACTTTAGTATGCGAAGCCAGATTTCAATACTTAACTTTTGTGTCTCCGGGAAGACTCTTAATTATAAAAATAAGAAAACTATTAATCAATGTAAAATGCAAAAGTTCTTCAAAACTGAAATGAGAGATAAACCCATTTTCTAAAATTACTTATGTGAGCTAAGGCCATGATGGCTTTATCTCCCATTCAAATGAACAAAAAAAATAAAAGACTTTATCTCCCTTTTGAATGAGAGATAAAGCCATCATGGCCTTATCTCCCATGGTATTAAAGCACCCCCTCTAAATATCCAATTTTAGGTGTTTATAAAACCAAAAAATCGCAAACAAGTCAAGTTGGTATCATTATAGTTCATTTATTTTGTTTGCATGTACCTAAATGTATACATATGGGTTGTGGTTACAGCAACTTTGCCACGATTATATGAAAGGAATAGCAAATCTTAGATCTGGAACAGAATAAAGTAGTTGTAGTAGTATTTGAAGCTGCCAAATCGAATGCTCTGTTGCGCAACAAAGTTAAAAATTTCGAATTTTGCGCTACAACGGCAACGACTACTACAACTACGTATTCTGTTGACACTACTTTTAAACTGCAGTTTTTAACTTTTGACAGCTTGCAGCGCTATTCTTAACGCTGTACTACAGCGACTATTCTGTTCCCCACTTTATTGTTACCAATTTGGCTATCTCGTTCTTTATAAAAATGCATAACAAATGACTACAGGCTATTTGAACGTCATTGTTATTATCAATTTATTAATAAAAACGTTGTTGCTCCTCTTTCAAACACTTTACTTTAGCTGCACTTTAAAGCAGGTAACCACAATTGCGTACCTGCACATGAAGGCAGCTAAATACATTTAAGATAGCTGCATTTTTGATTTACCTGCACAAAAAATCGTGCAAAGGAGATTGTGCAGCTAAGTCAAAATTACTGTATAATATTATCCGGCTAGCATCCGAATTTAACCGACGGCTAGCAATTTTTGCAACAAATCACTTGCGGCTTCTAAATAGATCGGCCTAGGACTCTGCTGTTTGGTAAATAAACAAAATAATCACCCTTATCGTGTTTGGCGTATTTAAAATACGCCTACGACTGTTTGGTAATAGATTAAAGAGAAGGTGAACTTATTTCCTTTAATCTATTACCAAACAGTCGTAGGCGTATTTAAAATACGCCAAACACGATAAGGTTGAATATGTATTTGTGATTTGCTTCCGAAAATTCGAAAATAGCCTAATTTAATTTATTAATTCATAGATTAAAATTAAAAAATATTTATATTTTAGGTAAATATTAATTTTTTATATTAGCAGATTTAAATTCAAAATAGCACACTGAATTATGAGGGGTTGTTCACAACAGTCGTATTTTTTCATGTTATTATTTTAAGAAGTATGACTTTATGACACCTTATTGATACCCCAATTGTTTATACATATGATGATATATAAATACATATATGTAGACCCCTATCGTGAATAACAAGTGGAATTTTTGTTCCCATGAAATTATCCTTCCCCTCGAACGGAAAAAAGCAGGGCTGTGCAGTCGGAGTTGAGGTTTTTGTACCGGAGTCGGAGTCGAAGTACCCTCAAAAACTAGCGACTAAAATTTTAATGTCCAATTTCTCCAATTATTTTTAAATATAATATAATTTTATTTTAATTTGACATAAAAAAACAAATTTTAAACATAAATTGATATTTAAATAAATTAGTGGAATTGGCCATAAGAGGGTCTGCTTTTTGAAAATGTGAAGTCAGAAAATAAGGACCAGTATACTTTTCATATCAAAAATTAAAAAATTGAGATAACATCTTATTTTGACAATTTATAAGAATAGTTATATAGATTGTATCGAAGCAATTCCTTTTCTATGTTTTAATGTGACCTCAAATTTCTGTAACAAAAACCAGCGGGTTCACTATTTGAATTTCGCCAGGATATCGTTAATGAAATAGAGCCGAATTAAGGATTTTAAAAGTTAAATTTGTAAAGATGTTGTTTTTTATTTATCGTATATTAACAAATAATGTTGTAGCCATGTTCATGAATATGACTTGAAATCATACTCAAGGTGAATTATAATAGAATTAAAGGAAAAGGAACTCGGAAAAATACATGAAATTGTTCCAGATATAATTCCCATCAATGTGGGGCTTAACCCGAAAAATGATTTGAGAATACTTTTATCTACTCACTTTAGGGAAAATTGGAGAGATAATAAAGACTTGCAATTTCAAATTTCGGTCTTGGACAGTAATAATATTGAATTTTTTTTTTTTTTTTAATTTAATTTTCCTAAGCTAATCCCGCGAAGCTCTTCGCTTGTCTGCAGGAAAGAAACCAGTGTCTCTGGCGGGAATCGAACCCGCAACCCCGGCTCTGATAGACTAGTTCACTACCAGGAACGGAAAAATGCAATGGCGAGTTCTTGATGCCTTTAACGTCTAAGGCAATTGGACTTGGTGTTGTTTTCAACTTTTCTATCTCGAAAGCTACATTAGATAGGACACACATCTATAAGTTCCAACAGTATAAAAAACGTTTTTTGAAAAAGATGTGAATTGGTGTAGTTTATCTCTCCCCTACAGAACTATTTTTACATTTTTTAGCACTGTTTGCATAATTTTAATAAATTAATATAACCTTTAAAATATACTAAAGTTCAATAATCCCATACAAATTGAAACAAAACTCGTTTCTTTCGAAAGTTCGTAACAAAACTCGTTCGTTCCAAAATTGATTCCATTATTTTTCTATATTTCAGTTGGTTTAAATTTCTCAACTGTTGAGTTAGAAGTCAAGAATGTCATAACACTTTAGAATTAAAAAAGTTGAACTCATTTGGTTTATTTAATCGGGCGCTATATGTTTTTTTTTTCATTTTTTCCAAAATCCAAATAAAATATTTTGCAGCTTTCCTACTCATATGTTAGTAACTAGTAGGTTAAAGCTCAATGCGCGGCACGTTAGAGGTAAAATATCGATTTGAAATTTTTACAGAATCATTTTCTTGCAATATTTAACCATTTAACAGGTACTAAATTAAAAAAGAGTTTAAAGTCAAATAAAAACTAGTCTCTTAAATAATGCTAGGTTAGAGTAGGAGTCGGAGTTGGAGTCGGAGTCGTACTTAAAAAATTTCAGCAAAAGGAGTCGGAGTCGGAGTTATAACTATTTCTTAACGACTCCACAGCCCTGGAAAAAAGCAATCGTGAATCTCATGTGAAAAATTTTTCACGCTATCAGTTCCAGTGAATGTAAAAAAAGAAGAAAGATTACAAAAAAAATTAAAAATCAATGAAATTTTTGTTTAAAAATATACACGTATATTTTAAAGAAAAGTTAAAATAATAAAGCAAAACATTTAGTATTGGAGAGATAGTTTGATTACGACATTAGTTTTTTGCAATTTTTTTAATTTTATGTAGTAAAATAAATATTTTCCAAAATTCTCCCACCATGTCTGTCGAAAGCTTCACAAATCAGCAGGCAACCGACCTTTTGTATTGCATTTTGTTAACCAATATGTCGGTTTGTGCCTTATTAACGGATCTAGCCCTTAATATACGATTTATGGGAGGAACTACTTACATACATGTTCTGTTCCCAAGAAATAATAAAGTGAGAAAATCTAAGGAAAACGTGAACAAATTACGAGGGAAAAAAACTTTTCACGATAAGGGGAATTTTTCCCCGTGAACATTTTTTCACGTTATTACTCTCCTTTGAATTGCCTTTTTTCATGTGAAAAGGGAAAAAATTACGACGGAAAAATTACGGGTAAAACATGAACATATTTTGAAACATTTTTGTCACGCATAGATCTTTTAAACCAAAAAATGTTCTTCATTCTTTGACATAAACGTAATAAATTATGGGCTCCCACCACAACACTGAAATTTTTGATACATAAATGGGGTGAAAAAAGTATCAAAAAGGATAATACGGGAAATTAACTTTCTTTCATTTGCTTTTGTGTTCTACGAGTAGTACTTTTTGAATTTTCTATAATATTGAACTTAAAAACACAAAGTTATAGGTGCAAAGTCCTGTGTGAATATCAACTTATGAGATGAACAATTTTGAAACTTTTTTGCTAAAACCAAAATACATATACTTTGGCATATGTAAATATGTTCATGAAAGAAAAGTCCCGATTACAAAGTAGCGGGTTATACGCTAGAATTTAAGCAAGTTTCAGCCTAGAAAAATAAACTTTGGCATAAAAATATGTCCACGAAGAAAAAGGAGACGCTAACGAAGTAGCGGGTTAAATGTTAGTTTATTTATAATTTTTACAAAGTTCTTTGAAAATTAAATTTAATAGAACCAAACGAGTGTTTTCAATGGAACTTGGTGATTCCTTTGTTAATTTGGAAGTCAAAGAACCACTTGAATCTGATCTAAGTTAACTATCAGCAAATCCACCGCACTTAATTTTATTTTACACAGATAGCAAATCATTTTTCTAAATCGAATTTAACTCACAAATGTCCTTTTTCACTTTTATTTAATTTGAGATAGTGTTTTTTTACAGACACGACAATATTTTTAATTTTACACTGCATTTTTTTATTTGCTTAAATAATCAGCCTTATTCCGGTTTCCGTTGTCGTAATCGATCAAATCGTTTTTTGTTTAAGAAGAACCAGTTCGAATAGAATAATAACAAGAAATGCCAAAAAAATTTCAAACTAACAATGTTTTTAAAACCAATTTAACAAACGTTACGTTACCCCTTTTTGACTTCAACGTACGAGTTCGTTGAGCCGAAAAATCAAATGTAAATTTTATGCGTGGGGTTAACATTTTATTAAGGTTTCGTAAACTAAACGAACACTATGTTAATTTTAACGTAAGAGTTCGGTGTAACAGCCCAACGAACACTTCATTATCGTTCGAGTTTATAAAATGAATGGACATTTGTGTTAACAAGACTTATTAAATGTTTCGTTACCTTAAAGATCATTTTATTTACTTTAATGAACATTTTATTTGAAATATTTAATAAATGCATGTTCTTTGTGTCAATGGACACTACTTAAACTTCAATACCTGAAAAATTTTATTTTTCATTATATGAACGAATAAATCATTGAGCCAACAAAAACTATTTTAATAATCGTTGTGCTTTAATAAAGGGTGGTTAAATTTCAAGGGCCGATGTTGATTTTGAATAAAACACAAACTATTTGGGAAATTATTGTAATTTTATTTTATTATGATATATTGGTATTACTCAATTATGTATGGAACAAAATATCGGCCAAATGGGCGCCGCGACCACGGCGGCACACCTCCATCCGATGGTCCAAATTTTCGATGACCCTGAGGCATAATGGAGGTTCTATGCCGTTAATGTGCCGAATTATCTCATCCTTTAGCTCTTGAATTGTTGCTGGCTTATCGACGTACACCTTTTCTTTCAAATAACCCCAAAGAAAAAAGTCCAACGGTGTCAAATCACATGATCTTGGCGGCCAATTGACATCGCCATTACGTGAGATAACACGGCCATTGAATTTGTTGCGCAAAAGAGCCATTGTTTCGTTAGCTGTGTGGCAAGTGGCACCGTCCTGCTGAAACCACATATCGTCCACATCCATATCTTCCAATTCGGGCCATAAAAAGTTCGTTATCATCTCACGATAGCGAACACCATTCACAGTAACTGCCTGACCGGCCTCATTTTGGAAAAAATACGGCCCGATGATGCCGCCAGCCCATAAACCGCACCAAACAGTCACTCTTTGTGGGTGCATTGGTTTTTCGACAATCACTCTTGGATTATAATTCGCCCAAATGCGGAAATTCTGCTTATCGACAAATCCACTGAGGTGAAAATGTGCCTCATCACTGAAGATGATTTTCTTCGAAATTTAGCATCCATTTTCATAATAAGTCTGGATAACTTTAACACGTTGTTGGATTGTGTATCTCTCCATGGTTCAAATTGAGTAAGTCTGAAATAGAGAAATGTCAAATAAAATTCGGAAAAAAACTTGGCGTTTAGGTGTGGTTCACATTCAACATCGGCCCTTACAATTTAACCACCCTTTATTATGAACACTTTTTGGTTCAGTGTTTGAGTAAGCTTACGCTCGTGAATAAGTTATCAAAGATTAATTGAGTTGATCTCGTTATCCTGTACAAATAAACGATATCTTTACTTGTACAAAGCCACCTGAAAGATAAATAAGGGGTGCATCAAAAGGTTTTTTTCAAACATGCTTTCAAAGTCCCTGAAATTGGACTAGTCAGAATGTAAGATTTCGGCAGCGTTTTGCATAATTTTCGCCATGATTGGACGAGGCAATCTCTCTAAGTATATGTCCGACTTATCGGATTCAATATCTGTATCTTATCTAGGAAGACTAATAACTATATCGGCAGGTATTTCATAATTTTCCGAAAGTTCCAATTCCTTAAACTATTAAATTATTCCTTGTTTACACTTTCCAAATAAAAATTTTAACATTGATATTGCTTGAAATATGTTAAGTTTTAATAAAAATATTCCATCTTTCTTCAAAACTAAACAGCTATGTGTAAAAACAATTAAAATTTAATGATTAGAAATGCTCCAACAAAATGAGTTATGTGTAGTTTTCGAAAAAATTTGTTAAAGCTGCCCAATGGCCAATAGGTCAAGTTTTATTTCACGATATTCCTAAAGCAATGTTAAAATTTATTCAATCAACCGTTTCATATTAAAAATATATGCTAAGGTAACTACATACGTTAACTCCTGAAACCCCAGGAAAACACATAGCTGATTTTGTCGCAGCAACGACGTATTGTGATCTGCACCCTTTAATGTTTGTACATACTAATAATGCAATGCCATCTGTGTGTGTATTGACACTCTATCCCAAGTTTCGAGCTATTTCCGGAACATTCGAGCTTTTATTGGTTTACCAAACTTTATTTGTAAGAAGATAATTGTACAATATAATTTAAAAACAGATCAAACGTTTTGCAAGGACGTCAAATATTTAATAGGTCTAAACATACATAGCTTAATGCCCGTAATTTCTACAAAAATAAAGCTGGTCGTATTCGTACCTAACAGTTAAATTTACCTATTTCAACCAACGTCTTTCCAATGTGTTATAACCTTCAGTTTTCTTTTAAAATATGGCAGCTTTTACACCATAGATTTCTATACACAGCTAGATTTCTTTTTGTAGAAATTACGGGCAAAAAAAGTGCTAAATTTTTCTACAGTGAAAAACAAAAGTGCTAGTTTTTTAACATTGATTTTTATGAATATAATAAAAACTTTAGATTTGCAATTTGTTTACATATTAATTTTGTTGAATATAAAAACTTTTTCGATGTTACAATATAATAAATATAATAAAGTTGTCAAAACTATTTAAAATTTCAATCATGTCATTTTCATCTTTCTCATATACCAAAGCATTTTGTTCCTTTGCAGATGAACCGATTTTTTTTACAATATCATTCGATATGTTTAAAGTGTGGCAACAAACGTTGTCTAAATTTGAACCTTCTCTTATGCGTATAACTTAACATAACAGTTCTATTTAATTAATTAAATTATTAATTAATGGCGATTTCTTTTCTGAGAAAAACATATTACAGTATATACATGTAACACTTTCTAATGTTACCTATAACACAGTGAGACAAAAAAATGAAGTGAAAATACCTGGGATCTTATACCATTTTTCTGGTAGGTACTGTCGAGTACAACAACAGTCTGTATTTGGAATTTTCAAAACACCCCCAAAATCTTGAGTTACGGGTAAAAAAAACCGGTTTTTCATACCCGTATGCACTTATCACCCTGTAACTTAGTTGAATACCAACCGATTTCGAACTTTTTGGCAGATTTAGAAAGAAGAAGCTTAGACCTTTTGAGTAAATTTCAGATACATGTACATATGTATTTTTACACCAAATGTATTTTTTACGTTTTTTTTTTCTCATTTTTCTATTTTCGGGACGTTTTTACACAACATTTTTGTATAAGAACCGTGCTATTTATGGTTTTATTTAAAAACTATAATTAATTAGAAATAGAACGAGGGTTTGTGTTTAAAAATCCGTTGAAAATTGACTGATTTATTCAACTTTAAAAAAAACACACATTTTTTACAAAAAAATTATTCCTTACGATTCCGATCAAAAATGTTTGCTTGACCTTTTTCTTTTTAATTTAACGTCTTCTCTTTTAAGTAATTATTAAAATAATTACAACAATGTTTGCAGCCTGCGAGTCGCAAGTTACAAATCACTGTTATTCTAAATACGAGGGTGGTCTGAAAAATTTTCGCCCTAACAATGAATTAAGAAATTTAGCCTTATTTTTTTCTATATAATCTCTTTGTGTACTGCCTTTAAAGAAAATCTAATCTACTTAATTTTTCCATTTACACGAAAACACTCACATCATCTCAATCAACTAAAAACTGCCCGTCCAAAATAGGTGAACCTTGGGGAGTAATTGTCAAAAGATGCAAAACTACATTTACTAGCTTTTATAAACTAGCGCTGAGATCGGAAACTTTGCAGACCAACCTTGTAAAATTTAAAATAAAAAAAAAACTGTGCAAAAAGAGCTCAACTCATGTAAAAATACTGTTTTTTTTTTATTTCTGTGGCATTTTGACAAAATACCTTAAGTCAAATTTAAAAAGTTGAAAAAAATTATGTTAATTATAAGAAATTTCATTAAAAAACATTATTGTTTAAGTTTTTAAAATTTTGTATTATAAACGATGTTTTTCTTTAATTTTGGTTTATTTTATTATTTTTTCGGATTTTTTCACCGAGTTTTTTTTAAACTTTTTTGCCATATTATCTCGACTTAGGATTTTTGTCAATATGTCAGAGACTTAATGTGACCCTTTATTTATCACTTCTTTATTATTTTCCAACTGTGTACATTAAAAATTTTACAATTTAATAAAATCGTGTAAAATTTAAATAAAAATGTGTGATAAGCGTAACAAATTTTGCTATATCTGTGGCTTCTTTGCGGATATTAGTCATATGAGAAATTTTAAAAATAATATTGCAGTGGTGGAAGTGTACAACGAAGTCTTTAATCGCTCCTATGAAACCAGTTGCTGGTATGAGCCAGAATTCATTTGTATAAATTGTTGTACAACCTTAAAAAAACGTAAAGTTCAACCGTCAGTGTCTTTGCCTTTTGCTGCGCCTATGACTTGGCATCGTCAGGTATATCACAAGTCCGCTGATTGCTATTTTTGCGAATATTTCAGGTCATAGTTTTAAAACGCGAAAAAATATTAAGTACGCAAATGTTGTTACTGTAACAAAACCCATAATATCAAATGATGAACTTCCAACTACAAGCAAATCTGCTGCTGATGATGAGAAATATATGGAGGAAGAAGATTAGCATCCATTCTAGTCTACGGCAATGGAACCGAATTTAATTTCTAGCGCAGATTTTATCGATCTCGTACGAGACTTAAAATTGTCAAAACGACAGTCTGAAATTCTCGGCTCGCGATTAAAACAGCAAAATTTGGTGAAAGCAGACTTTCGTATTACATATTGTAGAAAAAGTGAGATGACTTCGTTATTTGAAGAAAGCTTTGAAACTGATAAGAGTGACAGCAATCTTAAGTATTGCAGTGATATTCCAAAGTTATTTTCTGCACTAAATAACAATTATAATGCAGATGAATGGCGACTTTTCATTGATGGCTCATGTAAAAGTAAGTAGTAATTTTCAAAATAATGGATTATCTTTAATCTGTAATCTCATATTTAGGTTTGAAAGCAGTTTTATTACATAACGAAAATCGGTTGCCATCAGTTCCAATTTTCTATGCGACTACCACAAAAGAAACATACGAAGTCATGCAAAAAATACTCCTGTTCGTCAGCTATGCTACACATAAATGGAAAATCATAGGTATAAAGTATTGACAATTTTATTTGGCATGCAAGGTGGTTACACAAAATATCCGTGTTTTCTTTGTGAATGGGATAGTCGTGCAAAAAACCACTATGATTGCAAAGTATGGCCATCTCGTGAGTCGCAGCAAATTGATAGAAAAAACGTTCTAAACATACCATTACACAGAAAAAATTTTTTAGGCCAGTAAAAGAATTAATCAAAAATAAAATCAGTTTTTATAAAATATTTAATCAGGTGAATTAAACTTTTAATCAAGTGAATTAAACTTTTAATTGAAATATTGTCAATTAAACATTTTATACACTTGATTAAAAAGTTTAATTCACCTTATTAAATATTTAACTAAAACTGATTTTATTTTTGATTAATTCTTTTACTGGCCTAAAAAATTTTTTCTGTGTAGTTAAAGCTGAGAATGTTATTCTTCCACCATTGCATTTAAAATTAGGATACATGAAACAATTTGATATTAGCGGCGAAGCTTTTAAGCATCTTAAATCGATATTTCCAAGATTAAGTGAAGCAAAAATAAAAGGAGGTATTTGTGTATTTACTTCGAAATAGCATTTAGTTTTAACATTTTTATCTCTTCTGATTAATCTTAGGTATTTTCATTGGACCTCAAATTCGTAAAGTTATGAGAGATAAGACCTTTTTAAAAATGTTGAGTTCCGTTGAAAAACGCGCGTGGAACAGTTTTGTTGCGCTTTGTGATAATTTTCTTGGGAGTCACAGAAGCGACGACTATGCCATGGTCGTTAATGAATTTTTAAAAGCTTATGGTGAAATGGGCTGCAACATGTCTATAAAAATTCATTTTTTGCACTCGCATTTGGATTTTTTTCCAGACAACCTAGGCCAGTTTAGCGATGAACAAGGCGAACATTTTCATCAGGAAATAATTGCAATGGAAAGACGTTTTGAAGGAAAAAATAAAATAAAAATGCTTTCAGAGTATTGCTGGTCCCTTAAACGAGATACTGAAGACGTTAAATTAAAAAGAAAAAGGTCAAGCAAACATTTTTGATCGGAATCGTAAGGAATAATTTTTTTGTAAAAAATGTGTTTTTTTAAAGTTGAATAAATCAGTCAATTTTCAACGGATTTTTAAGCACAAACCCTCGTTTTATTTCTAATCAATTATATATTTTAAATTAAACCATTCTTATACAAAAATGTTGTGTAAAAACGTCCCGAAAATAGAAAAATGAGAAAAAAACCGTAAAAAAATACATTTGGTGTAAAAATACATACATGTATCTGAAATTTAATTAAAGAAAATATATACCGTTTTAAAATTCCAAAAACAGACTGTTGTTGTACTCGACAGTACCTACCAGAAAAATGGTATAAGATCCCAGGTATTTTCACTTCATTTTTTTTGTCTCACTGTGTAATCACTCGAAGTTTGATATGTTGTGCAACTTCAATAGAACAAAAAAGCTGCTTTTTCTTACAACTATTACACTTTTATCATTAATGTGCTTCATGAGCGATTTTAAAGCTATTCGAGCGGTTTCTGCTCGCTATTACGGCATGGAAACAAATATTGACATCACTAATGCCTTGGAGAAATGAAATGGATAATGATATACTTATGGCCAATTTTCAGGATTGATATTAAAACACATTTATGTTTAAAATCGTTTTAAATACAAAATTCTCTTCTTGACTAAATACTTAAAGGAAACTTAATTCACCGATGTGATACACTTAATTTCAACTTGAGTTTCCTTTGTTATATTTTAGCAAGGTGGACTCAATATCACAACAACAACAGGCGAAGCAATAACAATCACCTGTCTTTTGAGACCACCTTGTAAATACATAATTATACTTCCTTATGATATTTTTTTGTATCTTATTTAAATAAGACTTTTCAAATAAAACTCAAAAAACCAATCTGTATTTAAATACGATTTAAGTTTTTATAAAAATTAACTTAATTTTGATATAAAAACTATCCTGAAAATTGAGAATTAGACTTTTTTCATTTAAATATGTATATATATTAATTTTTTTTGTTTTAAAATAATTTTTGACAAAATTATGAGCGGTATGAATTTTAACAAAATAAAACATTATTTGTACAAACAAATTAGAAAGTATCAAATTGTAAAACAGGGCAGTATGAACACCTAAAGTGAAAGTAATGGCTAATAAATCAGTGCAAGTTAAACTCTCTTTTTAGCTTAAAATGTGTATAAACCAGCAAATCTATAATTCAGTAAACATTTAAACCATCTCTAAATCATAAAATTGGGCGTTTAAACTACCAATACAAATCATATGAGCTTGACAACATTTACGTAGTGCTGCCACACTATTATTTTTTGCACTACACTGATTACAGCTGTTAAGTTTAAACTACATATAAATTTAAGTTTAATTCACCTAAACCAAAGTTTAAACATTCATTGATTTTTTAGCCATAAGTGTAAAACATGCAACATGTTTTTTAGCGAGTAGTATTTGGATTGTGATTGGTGTGCAATATTGAGTTCGCCAAAGGGTTGTTACCATGGAAAACGTTCGACCACATGCATTTTTTATGTGGTCAGACCATGTAAGTGTGGTTTAAAATTCCAAGGTTTTTGGCCGTATTTCCGATTTCTATGCATTGAATATTATTGGAAATATTGGGCATGAAGTTAATTTTTGCCAGACGTTTACGTTTAACAATACATTTGGTTTTTTGGGGGTTTATTCCAAGATCGTTTCCCGTTGTCCACAAATTAATTCTATGTAGTTTTTTATTCAGAGTGATGACACACTGATTTAGCGAGGCTTCATTACAACTGATGTAGAGTTGAAGGTCATCTTCATACACTCTTATCTCACAGTGCGTGAGTACATTAGGGAGATCGTTTGTGTACATCGCAAACAGAAGTGAGCCTTAAATTGATCCCGGTGGAACACCTCTTGCAACGGGTAGTGTTTCTGATGTCTTGGTGGTTTGGACATACTGATATCTATTACTGAGATATTTTGACAAAAGACAAATTGCGGGTGACGAAAAATTAAACCTTTTTTCCAGTTTAAGGCACAATATGCCGTGGTCAACAGTATCAAACGCCTTAGAATGATCCAGCAAAACTCAAAACGTGGCATTACCCCTATCAACCTCTTTCCTTATCTCCTCGGCAAAGTCTACCAGGGCAGTAATGCAGCTGTGTTTAGTTTGAAACCCAGATTGACGATCAGTTAACAAATTATTATTATTTAAGTAAAAAGAAATTTGATTATGAATTAGCCTTTCAAAAACTTTAGAAAGGAACGGTAAAATATCTATTGATCTGTACTCAGAAGTTGATTTGGGTACTGGTACAATTTTTGAGTTTTTCCATTTAGCAGGAAAATGAATTTTGTTAAAAAAAAAACGTGATAAACGGGATAAATTGTTGGAGAAGCATTTTTATAAATTTTGGATGGATTCCATCAACTCGTACAGCATTAGATTTTATGGATAAGCATTTTAACAATACGTCTTATTGATCTTCACTTGTAAAAAATAATTTGTTGTTCTCAGAAACAATTTCAGAATTATTATTATGTATTAGTGTAGTAGTTGCGATCAGCTTCAATCATAGGGATATTCAAAAAAGTCTTATTCATAATATCAGCATCAGTTGTACACGATTCCTGAGTGGTTGCTTTACCAATACCAATTTCACAAATAGTTTGCCATGTCTTTTTGGACCCCAGAGCACACGAGAACTTATTAGCGTAGAAATCGGATTAGGCATTTATTTATTTATTTATTTCTTGTAGGTCTCTTTTCTTGCAATACGATATTCATTAAAAGTTGTGTTGTTTTAAAGCGTTTCCATCAAGAAAACAATAAATTTCTATGGAAAATAGCTTCGTTGATACTGGAGGAAAACCACGGTTTTTTCCTCTGACTGACGGTTTTAGTTATCAAAGGGAATGTTTGATTAAATATACTACGTAGATTGTACTTCAGAAAAGAAAGCTGATCATCCACAGAGAGAATATATGTAGTACAAACAACTCCAGTCAACTTTAAAAAACTCATTTTCCAGTGCTGCAAAAACAGTATTTTTAAAATCACGAAAGGTAACTAACTGGCTATAGCTATATAGCTATAGCTGCTGACAAATCAAAATTATACGCCATGAAAATAAGATCACGTCTAGAAAAACATGACGCAGAGGGTTGGTCATAAAGAAGTACATTAGATTCATTATTAACAAAAACTAGATCCAAGAGTGTGTTTTTTTTACAGTGTAGTGCGTAGGGGCGTTGTGTTTGGTGAAGTAAGTCCAGTGTGGTCATATTATCAAAAAGATTTCGTTGTACTAATACGTTGGAATTAAAGTCACCAACTAATATCACGTCTTCATATAGTGCTGTAATTGTTTCCAGTGTTTAAATAAAACGATTTATCGGTAAATTTTTATTTGGCCTATATACACTTCCCACTAGCAGTTTTCTACCCTCACTATTCATTTCAATTAGCAAATACTCAACAAAGTTTATTGGAACCGAATCACCGAAAAAATCTGCATCCTTTGAAGTACATTCAACACAAAAATTAATGCCCTTTTTACCCATTAATGCCCAAGAAGAAACTGCTAGTTAAAAGCTATTGTTATTGTTATTTATTTCTAAAGTTACCGAAAATCAAATTTCTGTCTTTGTCCTGGATTTTTCTAAACATATTAAGTCTTCCATTATGCCATTAGAGTCCTGTTTAAATTTTTAGATTTTAAACACTTCTAATTGCTTCGGGTAATTCTGTTGTTGTTTTACTATCGAGAATTTCTTCATCTAACTCATCCTGACAAAGCTCAGCACCGAACATTCTGCAAAAAAGGTCGTTTCCGAATTCCTTAATTTCTGTTTTTGTACTGTATTTTAAGAATGCATTGGTAGAAGGAAATATATTGTCTGAAAAATATTTCTAAACACAACTTTTTTTGTGCACTTAAGTAACTTTTTTGGTGAGTTTTAGTACATATAACATTGTCAAATTCTATATGGTTGCATTGTAGAATGCGATTAAAAACGCGAGTTGCTTTGCAACAGACGTTTTGGAACTCACCCATAATTATAAACACAAAAAGATATGGTTTTATACTACAAAAAATTAAAATTACATCGGCTAAAAATAACCGGTTTAATTATTCGTTAACCAAAAAAGCCAATTTTAAATTAAACGATCAGTTAATCGGGTAGTAATTAATCGGTAAACCGATTAACGGTTAACCGAATAAATACCCCAATACATAAATACACAAATTTATTTTAACTTATTATATAATTTAATTGCAGGGACCAATTTCTTACAAGTACCTCGATAAATTAGCAACAAATTTTACAACTGAACCGAAAGATCGTAGTTTAAATTTGGCTATATCAGCCAATTATCCGAATTACAATAAAGGCATGCAATGGGCCAGATGTTCGGGTGATATTTCAAGTGAACTTATGAAAATGGAACTAGAAGTAAATGCCCTGAATGAAAGTGCGATTTTAGTTAAATGGAGTTCGGGTAGTGTATGTGCCTCAATTTTAAAGGGCTATAACTTAACGTATTGTCAGGCATCAATGGATGACAAATGTAGAACACCGTCAGTAACTCTTGAACTTTTAAGAGAGAAGCAAGAGTATAGAAATTATACAATTTCTGAGTTGCCTCCTTACACAAATGTATGTTTATATATGTTCATGTATTCTTCAAATAAGCAAGGTCGTATTAGCGACTTAAGTTGTATAAGAACCAAAGCAAGTGGTAAGAATCTTGAAAGGAAAAAGTTATTATTGTTTAAATGTTTAAATGTAACCATATATTTTTAGCGCCATGGCCACCAAAGGACATAAAGTACATTAAAAGCACAGTCACAAGCAAATCGGTAAAAATTCAATGGAGTCCTCCAGACATTAAAAATGGTATTTTAAGCCACTACACAATTTATTGGTAAGTTTTGATTTAAAGCAAATTAAAATAAAACCCAGTGAGTAAAGAAGCTATGGTCACACTGAACAAATATTTGACGTCCCACACGTAACCACTAAATTTATTAAACAATTGTTTGATTTTGATAAACGTTTGCTAGTTCAAACACCATTAAACATTTAATAAACTTTATTTCACTTCGATCTTTTCACAAATAAAGTTTAGTAAATAAAAAAGTGTTTAAAAAAAACCTAAGGTTAATAAATTCAGTGGTTACGCTTTTTTGGATTTTTTTTCGTAAAATATTTGCTAAGTGTAAAGATTGTTTATAAAAATCTTAATTTTTTAAGACTTTAGGTAATCAATTTATAATTTTGGGTTGTTTATATACTTATTGCTTTTTCATAATTATTTAATTCTTAGAACTTTGTACATTCTAACGATTTCCAAGTATCATGCAACAGTGATGGGATTTATAGCACAATTGGGCCATTTTTGGCTTTATTGAATGTTGCTTGGCGCTATGACCCTATCGCTCTTTTTTAACACATATATTTTTTGGTTGTTAGGCCCTTTTGCATTTCAGGTGACAATGCAACTTTATTTCTGGGGCATTTTGACAAAACATCTTAAGTCGGGATAAGATAGCAAAAAAGTTTTTAAAAAAAGCTCGGTAAGCAATCATTTTTATTAAATAATAAAATAAACCAAAATTAAAAAAAAATTTCGTTTTTAATACAAAATTTTAAAAACGTTAGCAAAAATGTATTATTAATGAAAATTCGTATGATTAACAGCATTTTTTTCAACTTTTCAAATTCTACTTAAGATGTTTTGTCAAAATGCCACAGATTTGTATTGTATATGCGAAAAAGTAATAGAATTTAATAATAAACATGTCTAAACTGAGTTTGATTTTTGTCAGAGAAACCGAAGATATACATTAATAAAACAATTTTATAATATTTTCAAATATGTATGTAATAAACAAGTAAAAAAGTAAAAGCAGTCAATCCTACTCCACAGTTTCTACAAAAAATTTTTGAGTATTCCACTTTGGGGCTCGTGGTTACTTCCCATGGTCCTCAAAGATGAACAACCAGAATAATATTATGTTATGATTTTAAGATTCATATAAGAGATATTTGTGCATTAAAAAAATTAACAAGTGTCCAAATATATTTAAAAAAACTTATAATTGCATTCTTATGGTCTTCCTGATTTTTGTAAACTTGATTAAAAATTTAATTTATCTTAAACTACACAGAAAAAATTATTTTTCCAATTCAAACAAAAAATTTGTAGAATCAAAACATTTTTTATCTGAAATCGGTCCTACAAACAAATTCGCATATTCAAACAATTTATTTGCATTTCGTTTATTGAAAAAAACACTGATTTTTTCAAACAAATAATTTAACTGAATCAAACAAAAAGTTTATTGAAATTCATATAAGTTTCAAACAAAATATTTTGCTGAATCAAACAAAAAAGATTTTGCACAAGCAATGACGCGCACACAAGCAATGACGCGCACACAAGCAAGCACTGTAGGAGAAGATGAAGGCAGAGCAGAGCGGAGGCTGGCTTTGAGACACATTTTTTTGTTGGAATAATTTTTGAACCAAGTCTTGTTTATACACACAATGTTTTTCTTCTTCACTCACTGTTGCTGTATCCTTTCCTCGGCTATAGAAGAAGAAATGTAACCAAAAACGGCAGCAGACCGACTCGTCTTCATTCTATTTTTGTATTTGATGTACTTATTTAACTAAACAGTTTTGAAAAATAGAATACGGGGTTTTTTCATTCTTTTTTAATATACTTTGAAAGCAACCAAAAATTTATTTGGTTTCTTTTAATGTTGTTGTTGTTTCTGTTGTTTAAAAAGAGTGAAACGTTTTTGTATTTTTACATCTTTCTTATTGTTGTACTTTTTTAAAGCGTCCAAAAATAGACTGTATGTGTTTTTTGTTGTTGTTCTTATATTTCACATTAAGAAGTGTTACTTACGATCAAATAAAAATGTGTATGCAAAAAACCGACAACATTAAAGAGCGTTAAATATTTCATACAAAATTATAAAAACTTGAAACCAATAACGCGAATATTATATTTTTGAATAGTTGTCAACATTTTTGTTGGTTAAATAAAAACCAAACAAAAATATTATTTGAATCAGTAAAAAAATTTGTAGAAATTAAAAATTTTTTCAAACAGGCGTTTGTTTGAAAATAATTCAACAATAATTTTTTCTGTGTAGGAAAGGTCCTACATTTCTTAAGCTACGGACACAGTTGTCAAAATATTTTACGCAAAAAACTAAAAATTAATTCCAATATTTATTTTGATTATGATACCATACTACCTACATCTTACCGGAAAATTTGGTAAAATGGAAAAAGGTCGCAAAAGTCGGTGATAAAAAAAATCCCAGACCGCTAAAAAAAGGGTAGATTGCGACTTTAGTTGGGCAACGGTACACATACATGTATTGTACACACATACATGTATTTATCATTTATTATTACCCTGCAAATAATAGGACTAGTCCAAACACGCGTGTAAAATGTAGTCCACAAGGGACTAGGACTAGTCCAAAAGTAACCCAAACGTATGGAAAAACATGGTTTATTTAACATTACGATGTCCTCCCTACAGATAATATTGGACAACGTTGTCCATTGTGGCTTAAATAGACTACTTACAACATGGTCCAATGTACTGTAGTATGGACCATGTTATAAGAAATTAACATGCAGTGCTGCCAACAACTGCATGATGTATACTTTTCTATAGTTTACAGTATTACACATTGGTAGCCCTGATGGTGTCCATTATTAATTATTTATTTAAAAGTGAAAGAGGAAAGTATGTAAAATTTGTGAAAAAAGGCATGGCATATGATACTATATTTTAGTTATTAGGTTTTTTTTTCTAAAACGACAACTTAATTAATTTAACTTAGGTTTTTTTATAAGGATAAATTAAAAAAAATGGTACACTAATTTTTTTATTAATTAAACATTTTCTTCAAAATAACACTACATGCAAACTTAAGTCCTTCGCCGTATACATACATATATAAATATATAATATGGGTGAGAAAAGGATTGTTTTTATTATTATGTTATTTTTAATAAACAAAAATAAAAAAGCTTAATCGTAAAGTTATTTTTAGTCTTTCATTCAGTAGTGGCATGAAGTAGTTTTAAAACTAACCCTATTAGTTAATCCATGGAGTAGGTCTGAAACTACCCCTTTAGTGCACTACATTCAGTAGTGGCATGGAGTACTTTTGAAACTACCCCTTTAGTGTACTCCATACTGTAGTGACATGGAGTACTTTTAAAACTAACCCACTTTAGTACTCCATGGAGTAGTTTAGACACTACATCGGTGGGTATATGATCCCCTCCTAGGACATCGTAATGTTAAATGGACCACCTTTTACCCATATATTTGGAGTACTCCTTCTCCTTTATGGACTACTCTTTACATGCATGTATGGACTAGTCTCGTTATCTGCAGGGCTAGGCCAGGACCATTTTACCCAGCTTTGGATTACAAAGGAGTAGTCTTAAAACTACTCCATGGTATACTCAAGAGGATTAGTTTGAAATCGTTTAAAAATGAAAACATGACGTTAAAAAACGGAGACATGTCGTTTCACTACGAACTCTTTTTAATTTAACAATGATATGGTCCATGCTTGCATTACAATGGACCTGTCCAGGGAGTAGTCCATTTTATAAAAATGGATCAGGTAGTCCAATATTATTTGCAGGGTATAAACACACGAACTCAAGCTTTTGCTTATGCCGCCGCGGCGCGCCGTAATTAAAACAACCATATCGGATCATTTTTCTTGATTTTGTTATATCGAACATGTTGTGTCAAACAATAAAATTAACCCACAGATCGCCAATTGTACATGCATTTTTATGTAAACTTTAAATATTAGCAAATGACAATTCTCTACAAAACGTAATTTTCTTATTGAGCTAACATAGGAAAATATATTGAATACAAAATGCAAAAAAAGGATTTTGGCAACTAAATCTCAAAAAATCTTTATTTTGAAAAAAGATCTTCAAATCTTATTTGTAATAAAAAATCTTCAAAAAAAGGTGAAATCTTCGTTCTGGCATCACTGGATTAAGGGCATTCACTCATGCGTGGAACCAAACAAAATAAAAACGTTCTAAGAAGAGAAAGGCTTCAAAATAAAAAATGTTAGAAACACTAAAAATAGAGAAAAAAAATCCACAACCACTTTTTCAAGTAGAGTTAGAACCCGGCGTCGTAAAGCGTAAAAAACGAAACTCATCCCATTTACAGTTTTAAAAATATTCTTTACATATTCACGATAGAGCAGCACAAAGAAATGGTCCCGTTCAATGTTTAAACTGTCAAGAATTTGATCATACATACGCCCTGTTTGCGTAGTATGTGCTGAATTACATGGTACAGTTCTTTGCGATAAGTCTAAAAACGACCAACGTTAAAAAAATTAAGCAACTGTAATACCCTTTGTACACTTGCATACATTTCGGAGGAACGCATGGAAGATGTTGAAAATGTGAAATACGAGTTCACACTTGGAACATCTAACATCTACTATCAATAAAAAATGTCACCATTTCTGAAAAAAAACTTTTATTTTTTTAAAATACTTTTTTTCTACAAAAGTGTCAACATACTAAAAGATAACACCAAAATGTATTTCTAATCCATTTTGTTTAATAATTTTAGCAAAATTAAGCAAAATAATGCTTGCAAAAAAGGAAAAACTTGAGAAATGGTAACGCTGCTTTCAAAGCAACTTCCATTTTGTCAGTGATGCCACAATAATTACAGAATTTATTGCCACTTTTCTAGTGATGAAACTAAAAGAATCGAAAAATGTAAAAGGGAACAAAATGAGATAGTAACATTCTGTAAAGATGTTGAAAAATTTTGATTTTTGGCCCTATGTATTTCTTATGGGAAAATTCCAACATCTTCGCAAATTGATGTTAAATGTTGACAAGTGTGAAAAGGCTATAACGGTAATCACACTCTATAGAGGATTATAGAGGATGCCCTGTATACACTATAGTCAAGCAGTCGGTTGCACCGAAAACTAATCCCCCTCAAATGCAGGTAACAAATCAAGTAAACACTAATAACATTCAGACTCCGCAGCCTAGTAATAACAGGACCTCCTAACGTAGTAAAATCAAACCATGTGGCAATGCAAGGTGCTTCACCAATCTCACCATTGTTTTCTATTTTAAGTCGTCTAGAAAAAACCATGGAAACATTAGAGTAAACAGTAAATAATTTAACGAACACAAAGGGTAATATAATTGCAAGCTGTACTAAACAAGCCGCCAACATTAAAATGAATTAGAATACTTTTTAAAGAATAAACAAATTGATGTTTTGATGGTTTCTGAAACTCATCTGACCTCAAGAAATAAGTTTAAAAGTGGTTATATGGTACATATATGATCGAGATAGAGCTTGTGGAAGTTCTGCCATTTTTATAAAACACTACTAAGGGCTAATTAATCAGTGCACGTTAAACTCTCTTTTTGATTTAAAAAGTGGTTAAACCAGCAAATCTTTAATTCAGTCAACATTTAAACTAACTCTAAACGCGAAAAATCGGGCGTTTCAACTACCAATACAAACCATACGAATTTGACAATATTTATCGTAGGGCTGCCACATTATTATTTTTTACACTACATATAATTGGGGTATTCACAAGGTGTGCTATCATGTTATATTGTTATAATGTTCTAACATTTTACAATGGTTTAAAAATATTGTTGTTGCTTTGTTAACAAAAAGTTTATTAAATTAATAGAACTTTGCTTGCTATGTTTATTTTCTGTCGCAATTAATCAGAAGACCCCTGCGCTGAGCGGCTGAGTTGAGCCTGCGGCTAGCAATTTTTGCAATTTTTTTACTTGCGGCGTCAAATTAGATCGGCTTAGTACTCTGCTGTTTGGTAAACAAACAAAATAAAATTTATTTGTGATTTTCGTCTAAAAAATGGGAAATAGTCGAATAAGATCTAATTTAATTTATTAATTCATGGATTAGAATTAAAAAATATTTTGATGTTAGGTAAATATTTATTTTTTAATTGTGTTTTTAACCAGCTGATTGAAATTAAAAATAGCACACTAAATTATGAGGCGTTATTCACCGCAGTCCTATTTTTTCATGTTATTATTTTAAGACTTATGACTTTATGACACCTTGTGAATTCCCCAAATATATACTCTCCATCTAGATTTTCAATATCAAAAAGCCAATATTATAAATATTTCAAATCATTAGGACCCTGTTTCCTGGCCGCTGGCGATTATGTTGCTAAACATACCTTCTGGGGGACTTATAACACCAAAGGGTCGAGTTTTATTTAATACAATTTCTAAAATGGATTTAAATGTGGTAGCGAGCGGACAACCAACATATTGGCCTACTGATCAGCAAAAAATTCCAGATGTTATCGATTTCGGCGTAGTTAAAAGCATCCCCATAGAAACGATTCATGTTGAAGCTTCCTTAGAATTATCATCCGACCACACACCTATAATTGCTACTAAAGAGTGGTTAAATTGTAAGGGCCGATGTTGAATGTGAACCACACCTAAACGCCAAGTTTTTTCCGAATTTTATTTGACATTTCTCTATTTCAGACTTACTCAATTTGAACCATGGAGAGATACACACTCCAACAACGTGTTAAAGTTATCCAGACTTATTATGAAAATGGGCGTTCAAATCAAAATGCATATCGTGCACTTCGTAATTTGTGATGAGGTACCTTTTCACCCCAGTGGATTAGTCAATAAGCAGAATTGCCGCATTTGGGCGAATGAGAATCCAAGAGTGATTGTCGAAAAACCAATGCACCCACAAAGAGTGACTGTTTGGTGCGGTTTATGGGCTTGCGGCATCATCGGGCCGTATTTTTTCCAAAATGAGGCCGGTCAGGCAGTTACTGTGAATGGTGTTCGCTATCGTGAGATGATAACGAACTTTTTATGGCCCGAATTGGAAGATATGGATGTGGACGATATGTGGTTTCAGCAGGACGGTGCCACTTGCCACACAGCTAACAAAACAATGGCTCTTTTGCGCAACAAATTCAATGGCCGTGTTATCTCATGTAATGGCGATGTCAATTGGCCGCCAAGATCATGTGATTTGACACCGTTGGACTTTTTTCTTTGGGGTAATTTGAAAGAAAAGGTGTACGTCGATAAGCCAGCAACAATTCAAGAGCTAAAGGATGAGATAATTCGGCACATTAACGGCATAGAACCTCCATTATGCCTCAGGGTCATCGAAAATTTGGACCATCGGATGGAGGTGTGCCGCCGTGGTCGCGGCGCCCATTTGGCCGATATTTTGTTCCATACATAATTGAGTAATACCAATATATCATAATAAAATAAAATTACAATAATTTCCTAAATAGTTTGTGTTTTATTCAAAATCAACATCGGCCCTTGAAATTTAACCACCCTTTAGCTTGGTGAAAATGTGCCTCATCACTGAAGATGATTTTCTTCGAAATTTATCATCCATTTTCATAATAAGTCTGGATAACTTTAACACGTTGTTGGATTGTGTATCTCTCCATGGTTCAAATTGAGTAAGTCTGAAATAGAGAAATGTCAAATAAAATTCGGAAAAAAAACTTGGCGTTTAGGTGTGGTTCACATTCAACATCGGCCCTTACAATTTAACCACCCTTTATTTGAGAAATTATTAGTGTCAAAATTTACACTGATTTTAAATGAAAATAGTTGTATTCCAAACAATTAATTCGAATTTAGAAAAAACACAGCACAATTGAACAAATTTATGGAATAGTAAATGAAGAAAAAAATATTTCTCAGCACTCTTCATCGATGTTTGTCAAGCTTTTGATAAAGACTGGCATGAAGGCTTATTACTAGGGATGCGATTTCCATGCAAATGCATGTTTTTTGTCGATAGTCTAAGATCGATGTCGAACAATTATCTTTCCGAATCATTACATTTGCGTTAAAATGGCATCGATTTGTTTTCGCATATTGTTGCATATTTTGGTGAAAATGCACATTTTTGCATATTTTGGTTTTAAATGCGTATTTTTGCATATTTTAACGTTTTTGAGTGATATATTTTTTTAAATTTCCAAATTATAAAAAAAAGTTCTTCAAAAAAATTTCCAAATTGTATACAAAAAAATCTTCCTAAAAATAATTTTGAAATCAATTAAAACATTTCTTTGAAGCTCTGCTTAAAATACAAGATTTCAAGATTTTTCAAGATTTCGTCAAAAAATCCTTCAACTTTTAACCGATGCAGCATCTTACATAGTTACAACTGTCAATTGGACTACAGCAATTAATCCAAAACTGTTACATGTTACTTGCTTGGCACATGGGTTACACTGAGTTGTAAAGGAAATTAAAAGCCTATTCGATAATATTGGTTAATTGGTTTCATTTTAATGAAATGTATCCCTTACCACCGGAGCCAGTATTAACAAGAAGGGGAACCTGGCTAGATGCTTTAGAATACTATTCAAAAAAAATTTAAGCAATTTAAGAATGTTATTGAAGAACTTGTTGCTACCGGTGCTTATGCGGTTAAATAAGTATAAGAAATATTAAATCACAACAAAAGTCAATTAGCATTTGTATTTTCCAACTACCGATGCTTATGCGGTTAAATAAGTATAAGAAATATTAAATCACAACAAAAGTCAATTAGCATTTGTATTTTCCAACTTCGGATATATTGGTGAAACTTTATTTAAATTGGATGGACTTAGTTCACTTAATAGTCAAATCAAGTAATTTGATTGGCAGAAAGTTAAATTAACAATATGAAAGGAAGAACCCAACCCAAATAAAAAAAAAAACCAAAACGTTTTGAAAAAAATATAGGATTTCAAAAAATAAAACAAATTTCAACTATTTTTGATCCAAATTCCATATTCTCCAAATGAAATGGCATCCTTCAAATATTGAGAGATCATTTTCCATGTACAAAAGCTTTTCAACAGACAAAGGTTTGCTTTTGATAATATAAAAATTTTATATCGGGAATGTTCTTGAAATCGAAACGAAGTGGATTTAAAATCGAGCAAATTTTGCAAACGAACCTGTAATTCAAATTCATAAAAATATTCCTTTTTATCTACTTGATTTTTTGACTAATTAGCTTTACAAGAATAACTCTTAAAGACAGGAAAAACCACGGTCTTTTTGTTAATAATTGAACTTTTTGTTCTAACCGATTTCCAGAACATTGCCGATTATGTAGTTATTTAAATTAACTGCCAGGCCCACAATGTCGACAAGAACATTTCTTTCGCATATTTATATTGAAAACAATAATAAAAAACTAAAATTTGTTTTTGTTTTCAATATAAATATACGAAAGAAATGTTCTTGTCGACATCGTAGGCCAGGCTGTAAGTTTTAAATATATGTTGTATACCTTTGAATAACCATAGAATAAAAACATCAACTGAATTTTTTTATTTTTAAATAAAATAAAATAAAAAAACAAACCCTTTTTTATTGAAAATGTTCCAGTTTTCAGTGCATATTTTTTATTTTTTTAATGCATATTTTGGAGTTCTTAGTACTTATAACATAAATTAAAGCAAAATTTACCAGCAACACACATAACATGTTAGAAAGCTACCTAATCGGTCGTCAATTTAGGCAATTTCTGAAGTTCCACTCAGCCAGTTGGCGCTGGACGCCTGACAGGCAGCATCCTGGGCCCTCTATTATACTTAGTTTATACTTCGGACATGCCAACAAACAACTACACCCAAACTCCAACATTTGCAGACGATACAGCTTTTCTAAGCGTGAACAAAAACCGTCATTAAGCATCACGTTACTTATAGGTTTATATATTTAAACTAGAAATATGGTTAAAACAATGGAGAATAATGGTCAATTAGCAGAAATGCGTACATATAACATTCACATTGCGCCGGGAATCCAGCCCCCCCTATTAAAATCAATAATCATATAATACCTCAACATTCGCATGTAAAAAATCTCAGTATACATCTAGATCGGCGGTTAACTTGGAAATGCCATATAAAGGAAAAATTAAACTCAAAAGCCATTCAAATTCATAGGCCTTAGTCTCGATTGCAAGCTTCTACTTTACAACTCTATCTTAAAGCCTATCTGGTATTCAACTATGGGGCTGATATCGAAAAAATGCAAAGGCACCAAAATAAACCTCTTGAAATAATCACAGCCACTCCCTGGTATGTTAAAAACTCACACATCAATAAGGATCTCAATGTGCCATTAGTAAAAACTATGATTACAAAATATGTAGTAAAATATTTAAAAAGGCTTGAACAACACCCAAATCCACTAGCTCAAAATATTTTAAATCATGGCGGCCACACTCGCTTAAGAAGAAGAGCCACTGCAGCACTCACCCAATCAGAAGAGCGATAAACACCTACATACATATGTGAACATAAAACGTGATGACGAAATTTTGTCTGGCACTGGCTGGACATATGTATATAATGTATTAGTATATGATTCGATTAATTATTGTTAGTTCATATTTAATATATGAAGATTCAATAAATAAATATTAAGACAAAAATGTATATAAATATATTAGCATTGTCATTTAAAGCTCAATCTCATCGTATCGTACATCATGGTTAATGGCTAATATGGCTTCATTATTTTATTTAATTTTTATTCTAACATCAAATTCTAGATGGCAATTATGATCTCTTGGATCCTTCCACTCTAATGTCGTAAACTTTGCGATATGAAACAAAATGTGTTCACTAATCTCAATTCACAGTAAACTCGTTTTTTTTAACATGAACTTCAGAGAATTACCATTCCAATATGTTTATGAATAAAGTTGTTCATGCAGCCCTTTAATTCGTAAAACTGATCCCGCTTATTATTATTTTTTAATGACAATCAGGTCGTTTTTCTTTGTCTGTAGCCCGTTTCTGTATATCTCACATCGTAAAACTCTTCGCATGAAACGTGTGAATTGCAACAAAAATAGTGTGAAATGAAACAAAAAATGGTTTTTCTCACACAAGTGTTTCTGTATCTTTTTTTTGCGAGAATTATCTGTCATATATTTTGCGAAAAGTTTCTTTCAAGAACTGTCAAAATAAGTCACATTTGAAATTGGTGGCGAGAAAGACAAAATGTAGATATTTTGAATTTAAAAAATGTTTATATACTATTTTTTTAAATATCAAAAAGTAATTTAAATTTTTGGGAATACAAAATTTTAATTTCAAAAGATTCTGTTATTCGTGCTTAATTCCAGGGATAAGCTTATCCCATCAACAATAAATTTCAAGTGTTTTTATCAATAATAAAAACTGGGAATTAAGCACGAATAACAGAATCTTTTGATTTTTTTAAATAAATAAAAAAATATAAATGATAAATGCATAATTTATATGATGAAAATAAACAAAAAACAATTGTTATAATTTGTTAGTTTAAATTTTTGTTAGCCTTTTCTTGTTTTGGTTTTAATCAGTGCTGCCAGATAAATTTGTGTCAAAATCGTCAATTTCCTGAGAAAAAAATAAAAAAGATCGTCTTTTTTGTTTTAAAAATCGTGCAATTTATAATCAATTTTAAACAAATTTGTTTCGACTTCTGTTAAAAAATAATTAAACAAAAACATAGTTAAAGTTCATGGGTATTTAAAAATTATTATTTAATAATTGAGATATAAATCTTTAATTTACCTATTCCTATAATCTTTTTCTTTTTTACCTGAAATAGACTTAGTAGAATACCTTGTAGTTAAAATTAAAAAAATCGGTTCATAAATAAACGGGTTAAAGACCCAGTAAAATCTTCGCCTACAAAATAATCACCCCTATTCTGCGTTTCGATTCGGATCGAAATTTTCTCTGTTTTTTGCAACTTTGGTATTCTGTGCCCATATTCTGTAACTCCCGCGTTGAAAAACTTTTCGATTGAAATGTGAGAAATGAAACAAAAATACCATAACCGATACTTTTAACCGATGCAGCATCTTACATAGTTACAACTGTCAATTGGACTACAGCAATTAATCCAAAACTGTTACATGTTACTTGCTTGGCACATGGGTTACACTGAGTTGTAAAGGAAATTAAAAGCCTATTCGATAATATTGGTTAATTGGTTTCATTTTAATGAAATGTATCCCTTACCACCGGAGCCAGTATTAACAAGAAGGGGAACCTGGCTAGATGCTTTAGAATACTATTCAAAAAAAATTTAAGCAATTTAAGAATGTTATTGAAGAACTTGTTGCTACCGGTGCTTATGCGGTTAAATAAGTATAAGAAATATTAAATCACAACAAAAGTCAATTAGCATTTGTATTTTCCAACTACCGATGCTTATGCCGTTAAATAAGTATAAGAAATATTAAATCACAACAAAAGTCAATTAGCATTTGTATTTTCCAACTTCGGATATATTGGTGAAACTATATTTAAATTGGATGGACTTAGTTCACTTAATAGTCAAATCAAGTAATTTGATTGGCAGAAAGTTAAATTAACAATATGAAAGGAAGAACCCAACCCAAATAAAAAAAAAACCAAAACGTTTTGAAAAAAATATAGGATTTCAAAAAATAAAACAAATTTCAACTATTTTTGATCCAAATTCCATATTCTCCAAATGAAATGGCATCCTTCAAATATTGAGAGATCATTTTCCATGTACAAAAGCTTTTCAACAGACAAAGGTTTGCTTTTGATAATATAAAAATTTTATATCGGGAATGTTCTTGAAATCGAAACGAAGTGGATTTAAAATCGAGCAAATTTTGCAAACGAACCTGTAATTCAAATTCATAAAAATATTCCTTTTTATCTACTTGATTTTTTGACTAATTAGCTTTACAAGAATAACTCTTAAAGACAGGAAAAACCAAGGTCTTTTTGTTAATAATTGAACTTTTTGTTCTAACCGATTTCCAGAACATTGCCGATTATGTAGTTATTTAAATTAACTGCCAGGCCCACAATGTCGACAAGAACATTTCTTTCGCATATTTATATTGAAAACAATAATAAAAAACTAAAATTTGTTTTTGTTTTCAATATAAATATACGAAAGAAATGTTCTTGTCGACATCGTAGGCCAGGCTGTAAGTTTTAAATATATGTTGTATACCTTTGAATAACCATAGAATAAAAACATCAACTGAATTTTTTTATTTTTAAATAAAATAAAATAAAAAAACAAACCCTTTTTTATTGAAAATGTTCCAGTTTTCAGTGCATATTTTTTATTTTTTTAATGCATATTTTGGAGTTCTTAGTTCATATTTTCGATTTTTTAGTGCATGAAAATCTCATCCCTACTTATAACATAAATTAAAGCAAAATTTACCAGCAACACACATAACATGTTAGAAAGCTACCTAATCGGTCGTCAATTTAGGCAATTTCTGAAGTTCCACTCAGCCAGTTGGCGCTGGACGCCTGACAGGCAGCATCCTGGGCCCTCTATTATACTTAGTTTATACTTCGGACATGCCAACAAACAACTACACCCAAACTCCAACATTTGCAGACGATACAGCTTTTCTAAGCGTGAACAAAAACCGTCATTAAGCATCACGTTACTTATAGGTTTATATATTTAAACTAGAAATATGGTTAAAACAATGGAGAATAATGGTCAATTAGCAGAAATGCGTACATATAACATTCACATTGCGCCGGGAATCCAGCCCCCCTATTAAAATCAATAATCATATAATACCTCAACATTCGCATGTAAAAAATCTCAGTATACATCTAGATCGGCGGTTAACTTGGAAATGCCATATAGAGGAAAAATTAAACTCAAAAGCCATTCAAATTCATAGGCTTATTGAAATAAATTCGGTCCTTAGTCTCGATTGCAAGCTTCTACTTTACAACTCTATCTTAAAGCCTATCTGGTATTCAACTATGGGGCTGATATCGAAAAAATGCAAAGGCACCAAAATAAACCTCTTGAAATAATCACAGCCACTCCCTGGTATGTTAAAAACTCACACATCAATAAGGATCTCAATGTGCCATTAGTAAAAACTATGATTACAAAATATGTAGTAAAATATTTAAAAAGGCTTGAACAACACCCAAATCCACTAGCTCAAAATATTTTAAATCATGGCGGCCACACTCGCTTAAGAAGAAGAGCCACTGCAGCACTCACCCAATCAGAAGAGCGATAAACACCTACATACATATGTGAACATAAAACGTGATGACGAAATTTTGTCTGGCACTGGCTGGACATATGTATATAATGTATTAGTATATGATTCGATTAATTATTGTTAGTTCATATTTAATATATGAAGATTCAATAAATAAATATTAAGACAAAAATGTATATAAATATATTAGCATTGTCATTTAAAGCTCAATCTCATCGTATCGTACATCATGGTAAATGGCTAATATGGCTTCATTATTTTATTTAATTTTTATTCTAACATCAAATTCTAGATGGCAATTATGATCTCTTGGATCCTTCCACTCTAATGTCGTAAACTTTGCGATATGAAACAAAATGTGTTCACTAATCTCAATTCACAGTAAACTCGTTTTTTTTAACATGAACTTCAGAGAATTACCATTCCAATATGTTTATGAATAAAGTTGTTCATGCAGCCCTTTAATTCGTAAAACTGATCCCGCTTATTATTATTTTTTAATGACAATCAGGTCGTTTTTCTTTGTCTGTAGCCCGTTTCTGTATATCTCACATCGTAAAACTCTTCGCATGAAACGTGTGAATTGCAACAAAAATAGTGTGAAATGAAACAAAAAATGGTTTTTCTCACACAAGTGTTTCTGTATCTTTTTTTTGCGAGAATTATCTGTCATATATTTTGCGAAAAGTTTCTTTCAAGAACTGTCAAAATAAGTCACATTTGAAATTGGTGGCGAGAAAGACAAAATGTAGATATTTTGAATTTAAAATATGTTTATATACTATTTTTTTAAATATCAAAAAGTAATTTAAATTTTTGGGAATACAAAATTTTAATTTCAAAAGATTCTGTTGTTCGTGCTTAATTCCCAGTTTTTATTATTGATAAAAACACTTGAAATTTATTGTTGATGGAATAAGCTATTCCTATGCGCATTTCACTGGTTGCTTAGGCCAGATCATCAGGAAACTTCATCCATAAAGATCTTAGAAAAACTAAAGATATTAAACCAAATAAAACTGTTAAGCGTATACGACTTATAGCAATAGTTCTACTTGTAATAATATCAAAGTTTAAACAAAACACATCAACAATAAACAGTGGGTTTATCTCATCATACATTCCCCACTACAATTA
This sequence comes from Pollenia griseotomentosa, assembly GCA_963931875.1. Classification (NCBI taxonomy): domain Eukaryota; kingdom Metazoa; phylum Arthropoda; class Insecta; order Diptera; family Polleniidae; genus Pollenia; species Pollenia griseotomentosa. The sequence continues at coordinate 148,790,098 of OZ007563.1, forward strand.
GTTGAAATTCTCTCAACATTAATTGTAGTTGTAAGTAGGTTAAGAAAAACAAAATAAAAACAACAACAGCTTACAAAAGATGTTGTCAATTAAGTGTTTTTTTAGGCCGTGCACTTGCCTGTTCATTATCAAAAAGTAATTTAAATTTTTGGGAATACAAAATTTTAATTTCAAAAGATTCTGTTATTCGTGCTTAATTCCAGGGATAAGCTTATCCCATCAACAATAAATTTCAAGTGTTTTTATCAATAATAAAAACTGGGAATTAAGCACGAATAACAGAATCTTTTGATTTTTTTAAATAAATAAAAAAATATAAATGATAAATGCATAATTTATATGATGAAAATAAACAAAAAACAATTGTTATAATTTGTTAGTTTAAATTTTTGTTAGCCTTTTCTTGTTTTGGTTTTAATCAGTGCTGCCAGATAAATTTGTGTCAAAATCGTCAATTTCCTGAGAAAAAAATAAAAAAGATCGTCTTTTTTGTTTTAAAAATCGTGCAATTTATAATCAATTTTAAACAAATTTGTTTCGACTTCTGTTAAAAAATAATTAAACAAAAACATAGTTAAAGTTCATGGGTATTTAAAAATTATTATTTAATAATTGAGATATAAATCTTTAATTTACCTATTCCTATAATCTTTTTCTTTTTTACCTGAAATAGACTTAGTAGAATACCTTGTAGTTAAAATTAAAAAAATCGGTTCATAAATAAACGGGTTAAAGACCCAGTAAAATCTTCGCCTACAAAATAATCACCCCTATTCTGCGTTTCGATTCGGATCGAAATTTTCTCTGTTTTTTGCAACTTTGGTATTCTGTGCCCATATTCTGTAACTCCCGCGTTGAAAAACTTTTCGATTGAAATGTGAGAAATGAAACAAAAATACCATAAGTTGAAACAAACATGTTTTTCTCACTTAACTGTTACTGAAACATTTTTGGCGAGTAATTTCCTTACGTTACAGCTATTAAATACCAAAAATGATACAGTAACAGTTTAGTGAGAAAAACATGTTTGTTTCAATTTATGGTATTTTTGTTTCAGTTCTCACATTTCAATCGAAAAGTTTTTCAACGCGGGAGTTACAGAATATGGGCACAGAATACCAAAGTTGCAAAAAACGGAGAAAATTTCGATCCGAATCGAAACGCAGAATAGGGGTCAATATGTTAAGTAATCAGAAACACATAAAAGCACTACATACAATTCCACTGAAAAACTAATGTATTTTACAAGGGTTGTGCCAAAAAGAACAAATTCAAAAGTAAGTCATTTTTTTATCTTAATACATCCAGAAAAAAGTAGTTATCGAAGTTCTTATGGAAGAAAGCTACTTAATAACGAGTGAAAGAATCTATCCATTTTGAAAAAGTTTTTACTGGGAGACAAACAAATTTCTTTCTTGCCGGAATAATGGTTTTGGCACAAAAGTGTACATATAAGATAAGAATATCAAATATCAATCATATTTTGTATATGTATATAAGAAGTATTAAATGTTCAAAATAAGCCAAGTCGGTCCATTACTTTCCCTCGAAATTTTGCTTTTGCCGATACATTTTTAAGGGAAGAAACAAACAATTTCGAGGACAATTTTCACAAAAGGGATAAATATAAAAATTTAAGCAGCCTTGTTTCTAAAGATATTTTTTTTTCTAATAAATAAACATATAAAAATATTTACAATTATCTTATTTCGAAGACTAAGGGGCTTATAGTGTAAAACGCAACGCCAACAATTTCATTAAAAGCAAAAATAAATTCAAAAATATTTTATAAATTTGTTGTTGCTTTCTACAGACATTCATATTATTTTTTTTCAATTTTCAACGCCACAAAATAGAAGTGTTTGAAATTTAAAAATTCAAGATGAATTTCTATAGAAAGTAACAACAAAATTATAAAATATTTTTGATTTTGTTTTTGCTTTCGTCACTTTTTTAGAAAAAATCATCAAAACGTCACTATGTTAATATCGGAACAAAAAATCGTCAAGATGACGATAACTCGTCAAATCTGGTAGCCCTGTTTTTATTATATTTATTTCTTTTGTTGACGTTTTGCTTTTATTTGACACTTAAGTACTGGAAATATTCCAGTATAAACAGAATTTGTTGTGTCTGTTTTCGCATTCAAATACAGAAACACTTTTATCTCATAAATCGAGAAACGATGGAATTCTTTGTTTCACACTTCATGTAAGTGCCCATTTAGACAGGGAAACATCTGGAAGGGAAACATTTTGTTTGGTAGCAAATTACGGTTGGGGAAGAGAGAATGGTTTTTGTGTTCGGTACTCGGCGACACGCTTTGTTCTCATTTTCTTTGTTGACATTTACTTTGCTTTTTGAGAAAACAACAACAATAGTAACAGAATGTTTCCGGCAACATGTTCGCCTGTGTGACCGCAAATGAAAAAACAAAAGAGAATTCCAGATGTTTTCCTTCCAAATGTTCGCTCGTCTAAACTCGGACTAAGAAATTTTACGATGCGAGAAATACAGAAACGAGCTACTGGCTTTCGTGTGTTTTGCGTTTCACAGCTTTGGTTGATAGTGTCGCGTTGCATAACTGTAATGATTTACAGCCGTATTTATAATGGAAATTTGGCATGAAGTTAGCACAAAGTTTATTTATAATACACTTACCAAACTCTGGCTAACGATTTGCTAAACTCTTTTTAACCAGCTGCCAAACGTGTGCCAACTTGTAAGAAACAGCTGTTTAATGTTAAATAATTTGGTTGGTTTTATTTTAATTACTGTTTTATTTTATGTTTTTTCTTTTTTTATTTTATATTAATTTTAAAAATTTTTTAAATTTGTTATAAATATGTGGAGGAAAAAACAAAAAAAATTACAAAAAAATGACAAAACCAGCGATGATTAATTGAAACGTGTTGCATTTTTCAGTAATATAATGTGGCATCATTAAAATTCAGAGTTGATTTTTTTTAAGTTAGCAGATGGACAAAAGTTTGTTATAAATAAACTCTGTGCTTACAAGCTGCTAGGCTTAATCGGCATTCTAGTTAGCAGCTCGTTGTACGTAGTGTACAAACTGTGGCTAACTTTTTGTTTTAAATACGGCTGTTAAGTGTTTTTCGTGTTTCAACATTACCCGCATGCATACAATTTAACCTTTTTTTTACTTGGCGGTGACCATGTTAAAATAAATGGGAGACGATTTTAAGCTTAAATTATTTATACACTGGTAGACGACCATTAGAACTCCAATCGATTACTGGTGTAGGACTATTTAAAAGTCAATTTATGACTACCATTGGAGTGGACTTCGGAACTTTCATCTTCCTATACGACGGTATAGGTCGTTTTGCGGAGCACCTTTCTTTTTGTGTGATATCAGAGCAAAACGACTAGGGAAAAAAGAAACTACAGTAGTTTTCGTTTATAGTCGCTACCGTTTTAAGTCACATAAGTAAGTTTAATACAGTAGTTTTGAATTAACTGCCTTTTATTTATGTGCACTTTTGACTTAACTGCACAAAATTGGTAATTTTTCGCATTATTCTTTATAATCCCATACAAATTCCTTTTTTAAGTGCACTTTCGGTACCTGCACATTTAAGATAAGTGCGCAAAATTTTTGGCATTTTATAATTATTTTAATACAAAAAATTCAAGTTAGCTGCACTTTGACTTAACTGCCCAAAATACATATTTTCTGTAATTATTCTTCAAAATCCTTTTTTACGTGCATTTTGTATACTTGCACATTTTTCATATTTTTGGGCAGCTTTAAAATATTTTCATATAAAACATCAAAGTTAGCTGCACACATCAAAAAATATGGTGGCCACTTTTTTACATAAATATTCAATTTAAGCCGTTTATAAAAACAAAAATCGCAAACAAGTCAAGTTGGCAGTTCAAGCGAAAAGTCTACTTTTTGTAACGTAACGCCAGAAGTAAATTAAATTGTTTCTCAAAAAATTGTATACATATAGTTTACTTTTTTATATTTTGGTGTAAAGCGCAACTAGATCTACATTAGGTAACAAAAGGGATTACGGTCGAACAACATCGTCCTAAAATACAACCTTATTTGCATTCTGGCGTTACATTAAAAAAGTAGACTTTTCGCTGAAAATGCCCATATGTACCTCAAAACGAGCAAAGATTTTTAAATTTGATAGCTTGAAAGATAAATCTATATAAGTCGAAAGTTTACTAAAAAAGGTTTTATACAAAACATCTTGTTCAATTCGCAGTCTTATTCAGTTTTGTAATGCAAGTCAAAATCCAGTTTCGTTTTTTCAACGTCGCGCCAGCGCATATTTTGGCTTATATCTGCAAATCCATATCGTCGATTGCTGTAATTTTTTTTTTTTGAATATAGTGCTACTTCATTACTTTGTATATTAAAAACCCTTTTTACAAATTTGACTTCTTCATTTATTTTTTTTAACATTTTGTGGTACAAATTTCACGACACGTCAAAATGAAAATGCCCATATGGGTTGTGGTTACAGCAACTTTACCACGATTATATGAAAGGAAGAGCAAATCTTAGGTCTGAAACAGAATAAAGAAGTTGTAGTATTATTTGAAGCTGACGAATTCTCTATAGCGCAACAAAGTTCAAAATTTCGAATTTTGCGCTTCAACGGCAACGACTACTACTACGTATTCTGTTCACACTACTTTGAAACTGCCGTTTTTAACTTTTGACAGTTTGCAGCGCTATTCTTAACGTTGTACTACAGCGACTTTTCTGTTCCCCACTTTATTGTTACCAATTTGGCTATCTCGTTCTTTATAAAAATGCCTAACAAATGACTAGAGGTTATTTGAACGTCATTGTTATTATCAATTTATAATAAAATCGTTGTTACGCCTCTTTCAAACACTTTACTTTAGCTGCACTTTTATGCAGGTAACCACAAACACGTACCTGCACATTAAGGCAGCTTAATACATTTAAGATAGCTGCATTTTTGATTTACCTGCACAAAAATTCATGCAAACGAGATTGTGCAGCTAAGTCAAAATTACTGTAAAAATTATTTACGTTACATAGCGTCTTCAACTGACAATTTTTTGTCATACCAAACGTCAAAGTCTATATAAAAAAACTCGAAAATTTTTGTCAGCGTTTTTTTTAGTATGAAGTTTGACGTTTGGTATGACAAAAAATTGTCAGGTAAAGACGCTATGTTATAGTCCATTTAGCGATATAAGCACATTTGTCATACATATATGCCATCTATCAGCGGCTATTAAAAGCAAAAGTAAAGCAAATTTTTGCCGTTTTATTCACATTTGCTAAGTTTTTAAGTTTTTTTTAATTTTCGAAACCACAATCTATCTAAAGAACTAAGAATTAAATCTTTTAATTGTTGTAATCAATTCTCTACTCGTAGAAAAATAGTTTTTGCCGCTGGTATCAGTTATCATTAGTTTACCTTTTTTCTACAGTACGCAACTCTGTTGCAAAACCATAGGCCTGCTGTCGGTGTAATTACAGTGTAGCCTCGTTGAAAGCAACCGTCGATATGCGCAACCCCTCGCTTAACCCAACACCCAATTTCGTAACATTGGTGACTCTGTAAACGTAACTTTTCAAATACAAAGCCTCATTTTACGCAACTTTGCAAAAGCAAAAAAGTAAGGCTTTTTTTGTTATTTTTTTAGTTTGGTTTTTGATAAATAAATTCAAAACTAAAACGTGTGTATGTAAAATCTTATGGTTAAGTGCAAAAGTCTTTTTGACTTACCGTTATTCTAAGAATGACAAATAGTTTGTGTTTATGTACATATTAGGGTCGGTCAATTTGTTCAGGCCCAATAAATTGACAAAGCGTATAGCAAAATCGTAATCTATGGAAAATTCTAAGAACTTTTCCTAAAGAAACCATGGTTTTAAAATCAAAATCCAGCTTCCGGTTTTTGACTTGGAAATTTGGTGCTTAGGAAATCTGAAAAAATTCTACTTTTTTGGAAATATTTATTGCAATTGGTAAACAGTTGACCTGTATCGCTGAAAGACGGGTTGGCTAAAAGTAAATTTTCTATATCTGTGCTCATTTTTAGAAAATTCTGTACATAAATAATTGGTTTAGAGGTTTGTGACAAAGTAATCATAGTCAAGCTGGTAAAAGAAGAAAAATTTACATAAATATATTATTTTATACTAAAGCTCACTTTTCTATTTCAAAAATTCACTACCTTTTAAAAAATAAAATAAAATTAACAATTTCAATAAAAATGTATTCAAAAGAAAAAATAATGGCCAAACCGTGAATTAAACCCTGACATCCTGGGTCACAAAGCACGACTTAACCACAAATGCACTTATGTATTAAGTTATGCGCTTAATACGAGTTTTTGTACATTATTAAATATTGTTGGCTATTCTTAAAAAAGCGTCGAAAAAGTTAAAATTTTTATAAAACTAAAACAAAGTTTAAAAAATAAACAAAATACCAAAACAAAATCTTGGATTTTTTTAACAACCTTTGGGATCCGTCAACACTTAGAGCTTACAAAAACCTAAAACAAATTTTGATTGCTCAGGCTGCGTTGACTTAGATTTTGTCTGAGCCGAATTTACTTCAAGCATCCCCTACAAGCATTTGCTAGGATACATTGAATTTAATGATCCACCGTTTACTGATCTCGGATTAGCGGCACATATTCAGGGAACTGGCCGATTTGTACAATTGCTTACCAATGTTTCGCGGCGTGCTATAGAATGTCATCGCGATGATAGTTTGGCAGTTACTATTTAATCCACAATAGAATACTACAAATAGATATATTATTTGGTTCGTTTTTTTAAGTTAGTGAATTTTCGAAATTAAAACGTGCGTTTAAAAAATATATTTTTTAAAGAAATTTTAATTAAACAAGTTTTGAATTAGTTATTTTTTTTTAATCAATTATAAATAACAATTTAGTTAAATTATTTTATTTATTTTTTGGGTAGAAAAAATGTAACAGTTTTAGTTTTTTTACCAGTTTGACTATGATTATTTTGACAAACACCTCTAAACCAATTATTTATGTACATAATTTTCTAAAAAATAAGAAGAGATATAGAAAGCTGAGAAAATTTCCTTTTAAACAAGCCCTCTTTCAGCGATACAGGTTAACTGTCCACTAAGTGCAATAAAAATTTCCAAAAAAAAGTAGAATTTTTTCAGATTTTCTGAGCACCAAATTTTCAAGTCAAAAAAAGGAAGCTCGATTTTGATTTTAGAAGCATGGTTTCTTTAGGGAAAGTTCTTAGAATTTTCCGTAGATTACGATTTTGCTAAACGCTTGATGGGCAAACAATTGACCCACCCTAATGTACATACTTCTGTTTTTGAAATCAATTTAGTTTAGAAACTTCTTTTTTATGAGTAATTCTTACAAAAATACCTTTCTTGACAAAATTTGTTAAACTAACAATAAAAGAAAAGAGTGAAATTCTTAAGAAACTGGAAAGTGAAATACCTGTCAAAACGATATGTAATGAATACGAGGTTCACAAATCAACAGTATGTAGAATAAAAAAAATAACAAGCATTAAAAACGTTTGTGGCAAATGCTGAAACTGGACCTGGTAAGCGTTATTTAATAAGAGCATCCGAATATCTCAAAACGGAAAAAGCTTTGTATAAGTGGTTCATTAAACAATGTAGGCGTAACTTGCCAATTTCCTCGGAAATTTTGAAACAAAAATTACGCGAGCTGCATAGAAAAATCTCAAATGAACCTGGACAGTGCAAGCAACGGCTGGTTTGCAAGTTTTAAGAGTCGCCACGGTATACGGATGCTTTACATTTGTGGTGAAAAGCTGTCAAACAAAGTAGCGGCTATAAATCCATTTATAGAAAGATTTCAAGAGAAAGTACGGGAGCATGAATAAACACCGGAACAAATTTACAACGCCGATGAGTCTGGTCTATTTTATAAAATCATGCCGGACAAAACTTAAGTAACATTCAAAGAAACATCTGCCCCGGGTCGAAAAATAAGCAAAGAACGAATTACATTTCTCGCTTGCACCAATGCAACTGGAACACATAGGCCCATATTCATAGTCAAAATAAAGTATACATACTTGAAGTTAAAACCGACTTTAAATGGATGTCAATAACATTGTTTACAAAGCCAACAAAAACCCTTGCATGACTGTAGAACTTTTCGAGCAATGGTTTCACGAAATTTTTGTACGAGAGGTAAAATTATTGCTATCGTTTTTTTTTTAATTCTGTAGTTAAAAAATGTTGTTTTAGGTGAACTCCTTTCTATCCTCCAAACAACTTCCGTTAAAGCTTTTAAATAGAAAAATTTGACTCGGTTTGCACAACAACTCAGTTATCGCAACAGCCCAAAATTTCTATTGGTTGCAATCACCGAGGTTACACTGTATTATATTTTTTTTATTTTTTACAATCACATAGTGGCATATATGGCATAAATGTGAATTAGGCTTAGCGACATAGTCCACGAAATGTCTGCCACTCAAGGATGTGAATAAATAACATACAAAAAATTTTTTAAGGGGTTGTTAACCTACACAGAAAAAATTTTAGCCAAAAATCAATCAACTAACCAAATGATTGATAAAAAAAAATTTTTTAAAGAATTTTTTAATTGATTCAATTAAATTTTTTAATTAAAAGTTTTGTTCTAGTGGTGCATAATAAAACACACTGAATACTTTTACTTAAATACTTTATATTATAAATGCGAATACTTGTTTCAACTTAATACTTGTAATGAAAAATTAGACCTCAGTATTTTATAAAATCATGTTAATTAGCATTAGTAAATAATTTTTTTATTTGCAAAATCTTATAAATAAAAAGTGTATGAATTTGTGCCATCAATTTATCATGGTTATGCAATACCCATTAACTACATGCTGATTTGCGACAATTACAGCATCAGTACTTCTATTGGAAGAAAAGATAAAGTAAAAACTACCCTACAAGAAGCCTACCGGTCATTTTACTAGTTAAACTGGTTAAAGTTTTTATTAGTTTATTAAGAGCAAAATGAAAAAACTAACCGAAACTCTTGTGTACATGTGATTTTGCCTCTCTTTCTAACTAATGAATTCCACTCGACTCGCAACATATACCTGTACTGCTTACTCTGGTGCTTTTTATTAGTCAATGATAACCAAAATAATGGTTAGTGCTAACTAGTTAGTCATAACGTAAATATTGGTTAGGACTAACTATTATTTATAACGTAAAAATTGGTTAGTACTAACCTTTATAAAAAATTAGTGGCAAAAAATTATATACATACTTGAAAAGCTATCAGGATTTTTAATAATTCTTTTGGTTCCTTTATTATCATCACCAAATCTTAAACGATTATCCTGGCCAAAGCCACCACCCGAATGACCGCTACCTGTTGAACAAGCACTCCTTTCAAAACGACCTTTTCGCACATGACCTCTGTTGTTTCCCGATAATCCAGCACCACGTCCTCTGAAGCCGCCATCAATACGCCTTCCTTTGCCACTAGCATTCTGATTACAGCTTTCTGCCGGTGTCACTTTTTTATAGTAATTTTTTATCTCACTACTTTTATAGTTACAAATTATAAATTTAATGGAATTGTTTTTTTTTCTGCAATATCAATATTAAATTTAAGAAATTCACAAATTTTTACAGGCGTATGACAAAAATATAAATATTGGCATTATTTGGGAAATGTTTGTTGTACCATTATAACCCTTCAAACATTTTTGAAATTTTTTGGCGATTGCTTGCTTGGTGATGATTACGCGATCCTTCTCAGGGAATACCAATCGCTAACCATCGCCTATGGCGATGAATATACGAGCGCACACAAGTAGCGGCAATCATCAGTGTTTTTTTATAACTTTCGATAGAATTTTTTTTGTCTTGTTGTTTTGTTAAGGTAACGGGAAAATAAATATTTGGTTTCAATCGCGATACGCGATACGCGTGGTTGACACATGCGAACGTTTTCGCGATTCGCCAGAGGATCGCATTTAGCTTCCACGCGATGCATCGCAGCGATGTTAGACAACTTGCCGGCGATTCGCGGGCGATGATTCGGCGATGGAAATTGTTTGCAGGGAACATATATGTTAGTGTGGAACAACTAGTCTTAAATTGTTGCAAGAGTGTTAGTAATTTTTTTAGTTTTTAGTAAAAAGTGAAAAAGGCCCAAATCAGTTGCGAGGGCAGCTTTCGAAGAAAAAGACAGAAAGCTTTTTTTGGTAGTGAAGTGGCAATGTGTAATAACAGGCAGCAACAATCGACACAAATAGCATGATCAAAACAAAAATAACAAAACACAGACCACGTTAAAAAAATGTATTAGTTCAACAAACGTTGTGTTTTGTGCAAAAAAAATGTATTTATTAATATTTTTTGTTTTATAATGTTATTTATTTACTTAAATATTATTTACTTGTGTTGTGGTAAACTTAAAAGTTAATTTTTACAAAAGCTTTGCAAATAAATCTCAACTAAATAAATTTGTGTTCATTGTATTGCGGCATAAAAGATGATGCAAAGAGAAACGCAAAAAGGGCAGCTTTCTTAAAAAGAGACAAAAAAAAACGCAAAATCTTCCGTCTCGTGACAGTTCTGTAGTATTCTGTGATGCTAAGTGATCTTAAACAGTCAACATTGTTCGCGTACGTAAATTTTTGTGTTTTTGCAAATATTGTAACGGTATTTTTTATGTTCGCAACAAAAAAATATTTTGTTTGTGGTGTCATTAAAAAGGCATAGACAGCGTGTTTCTTGGACAATAAAGTGCAAGTGTTCTTGGTAGGTTTTATGTCTGTACACGTCTTTCGTTGGTACTGCTTAGGAGAAATTGGTAAGCATAAATTTTTACTATGTTTTATATATAAATCATTGAAATAATATTTTTCATTGCAGAAATTTTATACTAATATTAAAAAAGAGGCAAAATATACAACAAACCGGCAAATTATAGGAGACTTTCTAAAAATGTTTAAAAACTTGATGAACTTAAAGGAAAAGAAACCATGCCTGGTAAGTAAATCCTCGTCCATATTATAAAACATTTGCTGCAGAAACATTCTTTAATTTGTTTAAACTTTATTCGAGACCATATAATGAAACTATAAACATACTTAAATAATACTCTGTTTACTTTTTTACAGAAAATAAAGAAGATTACACTTATACAAATGTAAGATCTGGAAATATATGCCAAGATGAATTCAATATCAACAAATTGCAAACTCTAAGAACACTTTTGAAGCTTCATGTTATGGACAGAATACACAAGCCGTCTGGCAACTTTTGGTAAGAACACTCAAATCTTTCAAGTTATAAAAGTCTTACAAATATTTCTTTTTTCATTTTAGGTCGATATAAATTTTGTTGTACAGTAGCTCCTGGCATAAAAGTTGCAGGAACGCTGGCCCTATTTTGCAGAAGAAATTATGAAGACCAAAATAACGAGGTCATTTGTTATAAAAAAAACTACTTCAAAGTCAACATATTGATGAAGGTAACAAAATTTTCAAAAATTTAAATATGAATTGATATTTAAATACAGTTGGTGAAATAGACCCTCATATGTCAATTGTTATTATGTACATAAATGCTTTAAAATAAATTGTTTACTTTATTTTATATTTTATTATAACAACATGAACTTTGCATTTATTTTATGTTAACTTTAAATAAAAAGCAAATTAATAAAAAAAAAATTTTTAAATTGATTAAAAAAACAAATCTAAATATTTATTTGGGGGTTTAATTTTTAATATTTTATTTAATTGATTGATTGGTAGTTAATAAAACAGTTTATTTATTTGATATTTTTAAAAATTTTATTACATATTTCAATTTATGCCATTATCAATTAATTTTTGAATTAATTTAATTGATATTTTGTTTGAAAATTAAAGAAAGTTTTTTTTATTTTTCAATGAATTCAATTAAAAAGTTTATTAAAAATTTAAAACGAAATTAATTAGTCTTTTAATTGATTGAACTAATAGTTTAATTGAAACTTCCTTCTGCTTTTCAATTAAATTTTTTAGTTTTCATTAATTGACTTTGAAATAGGGGTAAACTTGAAATTTACAAATGCATTAATTGATATGATCAATTTGTTTGCAGGTTGAAAAATAGCGAAAAACATAATTGGGATAACAAATTTCATAATTGAAGTCAGTTTTCCATTTTTTCTGTGTATGGTTTTTGCCATTTATAAATATATCTTGCACTCATATCTAAAAAACAGCTGTTTAACCAAAATAATAAAATTTGTAGTGTATTTATTCACAAGGTGATTGTTTTTTGCTTTGCCTATTGTTTTTATATAGTGGTGATATTGAGGCCACCTTGTCAAGTAAATACACCATGGCAACTTAAATAGACCTTAAATAAGCAACGTAGGCCATTTAATATTATTTAAAAATGCATTGGAAACCACAATTTCGTATTAAAATAGAACTTAACGATTAAAAATATTGAAATACGCCATTATAATATTAAATTTACTTATTTAAATTTACAGGAGAAAATATCCAGATCAAATATTTGAAAAGAACACAACGTCTATTCAACAAACATTTTACGACCTAACTGGACTCAATAGCTATTCCAACTACGAAGTGTACATAACAGCTCACACTGTCGAAGAATCAGTGCCTAGTAGGCGCATCAACTTTACCACTCTCATAGGAAGTAAGTAAATTCGCTACATTTTACACACACCCAAAGAAAAAACATGTTTAAATATGCATACAATTTTCTTTGAAAATAGTTTTGTTGGAGGTGACCATATTTAAACGTGTTTTTTCTCTGCGAGTAAACACTGCCACAAGCATGTCCCTCCGTTTTCCCATCTGGTTGGCTGTCTGTCAGTGTGTCCATGTAAACCTTTCTGAAAATGTATACCGCAATCAGAGCTGCCGTTTTTGGTTATTTTTTTACCAAAATTGTTAATTTTTTTATTGTGGAGATGCGAATCACGTGTTTTTAATTTTTAAGAATTTTATTACCAGTTTTTATAACGTTTTTCGCATACCACAAATCATGCCCAACAAACACGAAGTCAAACCTTTGATATTAAATGAATATATAATTTGACATCAAACCTTTTTTAATTGTTTGATTTTAACTTTTGAATTCAAATTGAAATTGATTTGAATATAAACATCTGTAATATAATGTTTCATCAATTTGATGTCAAATTGTTATCAAATGTTATTCTCAAATCAAAAAATAACTTGGCAGCACTGAAGAGAAAAATAAATGTAAACACTAAAAAATAGCGATTAAAGTAAAATGTGCTACACAATTAAAGAAAAGTTACATATTACGTGAAGTATATTCGCCCTTAAAAAACTTTGATTTCTTGTTACAAAATATAGATTATTTGTGAGTAAAAAACTAATTACAAAGTAAAAATATGTGAATAAAAATAAAATGGGATAGTGAAGAAAATAAAAGTTTATTGTACAATCGCATGAAAATTTTAAAAACAAAGTGGAGCCAAGTATTTTGTCTTTCAAAGAATCAGAGAACGGAAAGAACACTATTTGATCTTTAAGCTATGGTGCCGAATGTTTATCTCATATTTTTTTTAAATAAATAATGAATTTAAATATAAAAAAAAAAAAATTTATTTATGTTCCACATTGTATTAAAATCCACATTTGAAAAACATTTGAGAATAACGTTTGAAAGCAAGTTAAACATAAATGCATTTCTCAATTTGAAAATAATTTCCCCTTTTTGTTGAGAATGCTATGATTTTCAAATCATTATCAAATCTTTGTTGTATGACAAAGGTTGGATTTCAAATCACTCTCTATTTAAAATCAAACATCCGTGTTTGTTGGGTATGTATTCAGAAATTCGCCAAATTTAATTTTCTAAATATTTTTGTTGAAAAAAATCGACAAATGTAAAATTTATATTAGAAACGGTCATGTTTTGGAAATCAAAATGAATTAAATTTGAAATTGATGGTGATTTTTTTTAATAGGCGTAATTGTTCCCGATTTTAAGAGTAGAATAAAATGTATAAAAGTGCTTTTTATGAACTTTCAAAATAACATATTTTTAACATTTCTGCGATTTCAATATAACTCGGAAATGATTTCAGAACATGGCTGAAAAAGTAAACAAAATTTATTTTAGTGTTTCTAAAAACGTGAAGATAGGTAAAACGTTCTAAATTTAGATTATTTCCAGTAGTATGTTTTAATATTTGGGAATGCACGTAGGCATTTAAACGATTTTTCAAATATTTAGCCAATTGGGAGGCACTAGGTGCAGTTGTTTCGAGTTTGTATGTTTTAATCCTTTTCACTGGTACACAGCTACAATTGCGCCAATGACGGGAAAACAAAATTCCAAATGGTTGTGTGATATCATCGTGAGAATAAATGCTGATTTAAGCCAAAATATGTAAGAGACCATAAAATCCGAACAGCAGCTTAACATAGCAAAACCCTAATAGCGTTTTGTTAGTTTCGATAAGTACTTCGAGAAATTCCACACAAGAAGGAGTTTGCATTTTATGTGTTGCACTGTGTAAGCAGAACGAAAAGATCTCTCCGGGTTTCTTTAACCCTAGATACACTTTCTTATTTTTAATACACTACACACTTTCTTCGTCGAATTGACGAAGTCCGTTTATGATCTGGCCCCAAACCCACACAATATAAGGAAACAGAAACATTTTTGTATAGTTTATAATATACTTTAGTTTTTATTCATTCTAACTAGTTTATTATAGTTAATTTCAAAACTTATTACTAAAAACACAACAAAATCAAACAAAGGTTTTTTTGGTTTTTTAAAAAAGGAACAAAATATAAACTTAAAAGGCAGTATTTCAGGTACCATATTATTTTAAAAAATTAAATCATAAAGTAAATGCATTAAATAAAGAAAAATATCAGGTTTTTTAAAGATTGCTTGTTATTTAGTGCATGAGGCACAGAGATCAATTTTGTGTTCCCCACATATATGTTTTTTGCAATTTGCACATATAAATTTTGTCATTCTGCGTTTTGAATATGGACAAAATACACAAGTAAACACATTCGTTTTCCGAGTCTGTAATTCATCACACAGAGCAAACAATTTTTAAATTTCTGCGTCGTTAATTCTAACGTCTCTATTCATTTTCTTTATGTAAACTGCAAAAAAATCAAACTTACAGACAACTTATAAGCATGTACTTCCACACACCTCAGCAGATCAGCAACAACTGAGGTTACGTAAAATTTGAGAGAGTTTCAGTGAGAAACTAAGAAGATAAATAAGTATTAATTAACGATATTCGTCGAAACGACGAAGAAAGTGTATCTAGGGTTAAATGTCTCATGCATTAACTCAAAATAAAAGGTGGTTAAATTGTAAGGGCCGATGTTGAATGTGAACCACACCTAAACGCCAAGTTTTTTTCCGAATTTTATTTGACATTTCTCTATTTCAGACTTACTCAATTTGAACCATGGAGAGATACACAATCCAACAACGTGTTAAAGTTATCCAGACTTATTATGAAAATGGATGCTAAATTTCGAAGAAAATCATCTTCAGTGATGAGGCACATTTTCACCTCAGTGGATTTGTCGATAAGCAGAATTTCCGCATTTGGGCGAATTATAATCCAAGAGTGATTGTCGAAAAACCAATGCACCCACAAAGAGTGACTGTTTGGTGCGGTTTATGGGCTGGCGGCATCATCGGGCCGTATTTTTTCCAAAATGAGGCCGGTCAGGCAGTTACTGTGAATGGTGTTCGCTATCGTGAGATGGAAACGAACTTTTTATGGCCCGAATTGGAAGATATGGATGTGGACGATATGTGGTTTCAGCAGGACGGTGCCACTTGCCACACAGCTAACGAAACAATGGCTCTTTTGCGCAACAAATTCAATGGCCGTGTTATCTCACGTAATGGCGATGTCAATTGGCCGCCAAGATCATGTGATTTGACACCGTTGGACTTTTTTCTTTTGGGTTATTTGAAAGAAAAGGTGTACGTCGATAAGCCAGCAACAATTCAAGAGCTAAAGGATGAGATAATTCGGCACATTAACGGCATAGAACCTCCATTATGCCTCAGGGTCATCGAAAATTTGGACCATCGGATGGAGGTGTGCCGCCGTGGTCGCGGCGCCCATTTGGCCGATATTTTGTTCCATACATAATTGAGTAATACCAATATATCATAATAAAATAATATTACAATAATTTCCTAAATAGTTTGTGTTTTATTCAAAATCAACATCGGCCCTTGAAATTTAACCACCCTTTAGTATGTAGGTAAAAATCAACGTAAAATGAAATATAAACCAAATGAAAATTCATTTAAAACCTGGTCAAAAGTAGAAACAAAAAAAAGAATCGAAGATAGCAATTACTTAACGGCTAAACCTATTACTCGAACGCGTTCCCTCTCACCCTCTTTGTTTACAAATACGGTCGATCGTTATACAGTAACAAGTTTGTTAACTGCAAGCGCTGCCGCAGAGCCAAAAAAAACTTTAATAAGTGATGATACGGTTAACCCCAAAACAGCCGCTATGGACAACTCAGTAACTCAAGTAAAAACTTCTCAAAAGCCTACAGTACAAGTTGGTATGGACAGGTACATACCAGTGCTTAAACGGGGACGCAGCCCTACCTCTGCAGCAGTTGCTTCGGCCTCAAAAGTACCAACTTTTGATAAAATAAATTCTAAAAATCGTTTTGCAATTCTGGAGGATGAATCCTCTGAAGCACCAAACGTCATAAAATCGTCAAAGCCTCCCCCGATATATCTTAGGGAACAAAATTCAAATTTGCTCATAAAGAGCTTGATATCAGTGATAGGTGAAAATTCGTTTTACGTAGCGGCTATCAAGCGTGGTAGTATAAACGAGACAAAAATACAAGTCAATCATGAGAATGATTTTCGCAAAATAATAAACAACTTTGAAGTACTAAAAAAAAACTTTAATACATACCAACTGAAAAGCAGTAAAGGTCTTCAGGTAGTGATTAAGGGTATTGACTCATGTGTGGACCCAGAAGAGGTAAAAACATTCCTAGAAGAAAAAGGCTTCAAGGTAAAGCATGTAGTAAACATTAAAAATAGAGAAAAAATTCCCCAACCACTTTTTCGAGTGGAGTTTGAACCCGGCGACGTTAAGCTTAAAAAAAATGAAACGCATCCCATCTATGATTTAAAATACATTCTGTACAGAAAAGTAACTATAGAGGAGCCACACAAAAGAGATGGTCCCGTTCAATGTTTGAACTGCCAAGAATTTGGCCATACTAAGGCATACTGCTACTTACCCCCTGTTTGCGTAGTATGTGGTGAGCTACACGGTACAGTTCTTTGCGATAAGTCTAAAACCGACCCCAACGTAAAAAAATGCAGCAACTGTGGTGGTAATCACACTGCCAATTATAGAGGATGCCCTGTATATACTATCGTCAAGCAGTCGGTTGGACCGAAAACTAATCCCCCTCAAATGCAGGTAACGAATCAAGTAAACAGTAATGACCTTCAGGCTCCGCCGTCTAGTAGTAACAGAACCTCTTATGCTAACGTCTTAAAATCAAACAATGTACCAATGCAAGGCGCTTCGTCAAGTAATGACGAAACTCCAGATTCTTATCTATGTCGTCTAGAAAAAACCATGGAAACATTAGTGCAAACAGTAAATAATTTTACAAACACAATGGGTAATATGATGCAGGAAATTCTTAGAATGCAATCGATGTTATTGCAAGCTATTCTTAACAAGCCATGAACTGTTTAAAAATTTGTTTTTGGAACGCAAACGGCATCCGCCAACATAAAAATGAATTAGAATACTTTCTTAAAAATAAACAAATTGATGTCATGAAGGTTTCTGAAACTCATTTGACCTCAAGAAATACGTTTAAAATTAATGGTTATACTCTATATGATACCAAGGACCCTCGAGATAGAGCTTGTGGAGGTTCTGCTATATTAATAAAAAACCGAATTAAACACTACCCAATGTGTGATCATCGTGAAGATTATCTCCAAGCTACGAACATTTGTGTCGAAGAGCTAAATCGAAGCATAGTAATTTCATCTCTATATTCACCACCTAGATTTGCAATATCAGAAAGCCAATATTACAAATATTATAAGTCACTGGGGCCCTGTTTCCTGGCTGCTGGCGATTACAACGCTAAACATACCTTCTGGGGGTCACGACTTATAACACCAAAGGGTCGTGTTTTGTTTAAAACAATCTCTAAAATGAATTTAAATGTTGTCGCGAGCGGACAACCAACATATTGGCCTGCTGATCCGCAAAAAATTCCAGATGTCATCGATTTTGGCGTGGTTAAAAACATCCCCACAGAAACGATTTACGTTGAAGCTTCCATAGAATTATCCTCTGATCACACACCTACAATTGTTACTAAAAAAAACACCAATAGAATTGAATCTCCCTCTGGTCACATAGCGACGTCAGCTACACATATAAATTGGTTAAAATATAAAAAATATCTCAGTACCCATTGCACAGAAAATATTCCGCTTAGCACACCGGAGTATATAGATCGCTCTATTGTCAATTTTGACAGTTTTCTACAACTAGCTGTTCAACATTCCAGTATTGCCCCCAAAAAAACCAAAAATAATAAAATATATTCCTCAGATGTCGAGCGTCTCTTGTCTGAAAAAAGGAGAGCTCGTAGAGAGTGGCAATTGCACAGATCCCCTCAACTTAAGAACTTACTAAAAGACTGTACAAAAAGGCTGAGAAAGTTACTGCAGACTCAGAAAACGGCTTCTCTGGAAAAATATCTTAAGGAACTTGATGCAACTCCATAATCAGACTACTCATTATGGCGTGCAGCTAGAAATCTCAAAAGGCCAGTTGTCTCTAATCCGCCATTAAGAAACTTGAATGGAAGTTGGGCAAGAAATGATGTTGAAAAAGGAAATCTGTTGGTTAATCATTTAAAACACGTATTTACCCCAAACATATCTCACGATATGGCGGTCGAGTTACCACCTGTTGCTGCTAGAGCAGCTGTTCCCCTAAGATTTGAGATAAGAGAAATCGAAAAGGCTATTTGTGATTTAAACCCCAAGAAGGCTCCTGGTTTTGATAAGATCAGCAACAAAATGCTTTTGGAGCTACCCAGCATAGCAAGGAGAATTATTCTTTAAATTTTTAATGCTATTTTACGCCTGGAATACTATCCTCAAAAGTGGAAGGTTTCCTTAGTCATCATGATACCTAAACCAGGAAAGGATCACACAAAAGTTGAGTCATATAGGCCTATAAGCTTACTTTCAAATTTATCAAAGCTGTTTGAGAAGCTGTTAGCGTCAAAATTAACCCCAATTCTAAATGAAAACAGATGTATTCCTAACCACCAATTCGGCTTTAGAAGAGAACACAAAAAGTAAACGCAATAAGAAAAGCCTTTGAAGAAAGAAAATATTGTTCCGCTCTCTTCATCGATGTTTCTCAAGCTTTTGACAAAGTCTGGCATGAAGGCTTATTACATAAATTGAAGCTAAACTTACCAGTAAACACACACAAGCTGTTAGAAAGCTACTTAGTCGGTCGAAAGTTTATTATTAAAGAAGGTGATTATTTAAGCTCTCCTCAGCCAATTGAAGCTGGAGTCCCTCAGGGAAGCATCCTGGGCCCACTTTTATACTTAATATATACTTCGGATATGCCAAT
This sequence comes from Pollenia griseotomentosa, assembly GCA_963931875.1. Taxonomy (NCBI): domain Eukaryota; kingdom Metazoa; phylum Arthropoda; class Insecta; order Diptera; family Polleniidae; genus Pollenia; species Pollenia griseotomentosa. The sequence goes on from OZ007563.1 coordinate 148,809,799, forward strand.
AAGCAACTACACTCAAACTTCAACATTTGCTGATGACACAGCTTTTCTAAGCGTGCACGAAAACAGTCAAGAAGCATCTCGATACCTACAGGATCATATATTTCAACTCGAACTGTGGCTAAAGCAATGGAGGATTAAGGTCAATGAGCAAAAATGCGTACATGTAACATTTACCTTGCGTCGGGAAACATGCCCCCCTATAAAAATCAATAATCTGGTGCTACGGTTTTCAACTATGGGGCACTGCCTCGGCCTCTAATATCGAAAAAATTCAAAGGCGCCAAAATAAACTTCTTCGAATAATCACAGCTGCCCCTTGGTATGTTAAAAACTCAAATATTCACAAGGATCTCAATGTTCCATTAGTAAAAACTATGATTACAAAATATGCAGTGAAATATTTAAAAAGGCTTGAACAACACCCAAATCCACTAGCTAGAAATATTTTAAACCATGGCGGCCACACTCGCTTGAGAAGAAGAGACACTGCAGCACTTACCCAATTAGATGAGCGATAAACACCTATATAAGTGAACAGAACCCGTGATGAAGAAAATTTTTGTCTGGCACTAGCAGGACATAAAATAACGTATAAGGTTAAGATTTGATTAATTATTGTTAGTTTATATTTAATATATGAAGATTCAATAAAAAATAATGAGAAAAAAAAAAAGAAAAAAAAAACCTGGTCAACACATTTTTCAATTAAATCAAATCTGCCTTTAAACTTTTGTTTAAAAAAAATACTGATAAGTTACAACAGAAAAAGTAACTATGTATTACAATTTCGTAACAGAACGGCACGGAACAGAACAGAACAGAAACAGAAAGTAAAGACTAATTCTGCCTCTAAACTTTTGTTAAAAAAAAAAAAATTAAAACGTACCAAGTTTTTTTTTTAAATTACAAAAAAAAAAAAAAAAGAATATTTTAAATGAACGGAAATTCATTGGTCTTTTGTAATTTGTTTTTTAAACAACGTGCGTGCCTAAAAGGTTACAAATAATTGTCGTTCTAAAATGACTATATTTTGGTTTAATTTTAACAAAACTTAAAAAAAAAACCCTTAAACATTTACAGCCATATTCATAAAAAGTTCTTATTTTAAGCTTATAGTATGTAATAACTATTAAACGCTTTTTGTCTTATAAACCTCTTATAAAAATTTGTATTCATAAACGTACAATAACAGCTTTTTTACTATTAACTGTTTGCAGCGATTTTCTGTTTAAGTATGGCAACTTTCTTTATATTTGGCTGCCATTTTATTAAAAATTCAAAATTATTCTTATCAAATAAAACTACATATTTGGGGGATTCACAAGGTGTCATAAAGTCATAAGTCTTAAAATAATAACATGAAAAAATACGACTGTTGTGAACAACCCCTCATAATTTAGTGTGCTATTTTAAATTTGAATCAGCTGATTTCAATTAAATATAAAAAATAAATATTTACCTAATATCAAAATATTTTTTAATTCTAATCCATGAATTAAAAAATTAAATTAGATCTTATCTGACTATTTTCCATTTTTTAGACGCAAATCACAAATAAATTTTATTTTGTTTGCTTACCAAACATCAGAGTCCTAAGCCGATATAATTTGACGCCGCAAGTGTTTTGTAGCAAAAATTGCTAGCCGCAGGTTGAATTCGGATATTAGCCGGATAAAACTATACCATCAAGGCGACGGCTTCAAAAACTAATGCGGCTCGGCTCAGCCGCTCAGCGCAGGTCTCTTCTGATTAATTACGACAGCACAATAAACATAGCAAGCAAAGTTCTATTAATTTATGACACTTTTTGTTAGCAAAGCAACAACAATATTTTTAAACCATTGTAAAATGTTAGAACATTATGACAATTTAACATGATAGCACACCTTGTGAATACCCCAATTATTTTAGTTTCTGAACAAATTGTTTCCGAAAGATATCATAAAAACTTTTGTTTGAACCTTTTTAAATATACGATAAGAAAGTAATCGAATAAAAAGTTTATTTACTTTTTATTAACATCACTATTATTATGACTTGTTTATTTTATTTTTTTTTATATTTTTGAACAATAATTTGTTGTTTAAAAAAAAAACAACTAGTTGCAATAATTTAATAAATAATTAAAGAGAATATCTGCATTTGCCCCTGAACATATTCATTTAAATTAATAAATTTTTTTAAATAATTATCAATATATGTAACTTTAAATTGGCTGTCTAAAATAACAAAAAAAATAAAAATTAGTCAAATGTATTTAACATGTCCGTTGTAATAAATAAAATATTTTTGTGATTATTTTTCAACATTTTTCACAAAAATAATATCATAAAATGCAAACACCTTTTAAAATATCATTTTATTTTTGGTTTAAAGAAGGGCAAATCCAACAATAAATTTTCTTACTTTATGAATGGTTTATTAAAGGTTTAATAGACTATTTTTCGTTTATGAATACAACTTAAGCAATTTTTGCTTAAAAACGGTCAATTAATCATCAATAAGTTTTTATGAATACGGCTGTTAATGTAAAACCTTTTTGAGTGTTTAAGTTATATTTCCCAATTTATAATTCCCGGGAATCTCGATTATTTCTTCTGTCGTTCAATTATACTGTGATCGCTGTCACATTCTAAGTGAGTATGGCCAGGTTCTAAAAATTTTTGCTCGATAAGTTCTAAGTTTGTCCCACGTTGATTAACGAGGAGAACAAGCATAGCAGTAAAAATATTGTTCTTATTTTGACCAGAACATGTATCTGAATAAATCACAACATGGCTTTTAAGATTAATTATTTAATATTTTAAATGTTTGTTTCACTAAATACTAATATACTTTCGATGACGTCTTTTTGTTTCTGAAAATTACAAATTAATATAACGGAACACACACAACTTAAAAAATAACAATAAAAATAATATTTTTTCCTCAAAAATATATCGGTTATCGCATTTTTAGCTGAAATATTTAAGATCGCTTTTAAATCTCAAATATTTAACATTTTACAAAGTTTTTTGCTTTGCATGTAAACTTATAAAATGTGATGTTACATTATTCTGCATTTAAGATGACGATATGTGCATTTTTTTTAATTTTTTTCAGTAATTTTTTCCTACAAACAATCCAACAGACACTTTGGCTGATTTCCTTTACCAAAAAAAAAATACACACACAGGAATTTCGTTATGTGGTCATGCAAACTGTCGAGCAACAACAACATTACTAGTGAGGAGCGTTAATAAAACTTTTTTTCTTCATGACTGAAGAAAGGCAAAAATGTATTTTTCCTCAAAAACATAAATGAATTTGGCGAAATATTAACAATTCATTTATGACTGTGAAAAAAGTTACATATTCTACATTTTTCATTTATGAAAAAAATTCAAGAATGGTTAAATATGGGCGATCACATATGAATTTATCTGAACTCTGCTTTTACGGTACAACATTGCAATAACCACATGTACAAGTGTTGCATGACTTTTAAACTAATTGAGAGCACGTAATGAAACGTTTATAATATTATAAGGACACAATATAGGCTAACTTCGGTTTAAAAATTAAAAAAAATTAGGACTAACGCCCAATTTTCAAGATAGTAATTAAATCTAAATTAAGTTAATTTTCATAAAAACTTAAATCGTATTTAAAAACAGATTGATTTTTTGAGTTTTATTTGAAAAGTCTTTTTTAAATAACATAAAAGTACAAAAAAATACAAAAAAAAAATTCATAAAAAAGTATAATTATTTACAAGGTTGTATTGTCGTGATATAGAGGCCACCTTGCTAAAATATTACAATAGAAACTTAAGTTGAAATTAAGTGTACCACATCGGTGAATTAAGTTTGATTTAAGTATTTAGTGAAGAATTTGTATTTAAAACGATTTTAAACATAAATGTGTTTTAATATCAATCTTGAAAATTGGCCATAAGTTAGAAAAATTTTGATTTAAATGAGTCATTTCCGGTTTTTCATATTAAAAAAAATTTTTTTTTTCAAATAAATTTTTTTTAATACAAAGATTAATCGATTTCCTATAAGAATCACTTAAAATTTTTTTGTTTGATTTAGCTTCGTACAGACGATGGTCGGATCTTACAATAATGTAAGGTCTGGCAATGAAATATAAATATACTGCCAAAGAAAATTGCCACCAATAGTAAATTGACAGTTCAAACCATTGTAAGAAAACCATACAATTTCATTGGTAGACAACTGTCTGACAATAAATTCAACTGCCAACAGAAATTGTCAATTCACATGGTTGGCAGCTAATTTCATGGCAAGAATTGCCAGATCTATTTTTAGACATTGTATGAATATTCAAATTGCTTTTATTTTTTTAAATTGAAAAAGTGGGAATATTGTAATTGAAGGGAAAAAGCAATAGCAAGGATTTTTACTTTTTTTATGTTGTTTTATTGATTTTCATTAAAATTAATTCTAATCTTGCAAAATTAAAGTGGGTTTTTTCTTTTCAATCATGCATATCACGGATGGAAGCTATGGTACAGTTGTACTTTTTTTGATACATTGGCGGCTATCTTTAAAAAATATTCATAATAAATAAAAAATAAATATATATCTGTGGTTTTCATGGGCAACCGCGTATGTCGTAAAATAAAATTTTTTAGGAGAGCTGAAAAAACCATTTTAGATCAAACTATGTGCTAGGTATTGCACTTTTTGAAATTTGTAATTGAGTTTTCAAAAATGTTTAGAACCATGTAAAGAGCGTTTTAAATTAAGCAAAATCGTATCAACATTTTAAAATTGAAAAAAAGACATACGCGGTTGCCCATGAAAATCACAGATATATCAAGAGATGAGCCAGAAAATATAAAATTAGTACCGTCCTAGTCTCGAAACTACGTTTTGTTATTGCGGTTGGTTAAGAACCCTAAGGCCCATTTTCCAACCCTGATATGCATTTATTTGCACCGTTGCCAATAAAAAAAATGTCTCTGTCAATGTCAGATGCAAACACTTCGTACATCTGACAGTAAGAAATAAGCTTTCAACGTCTGATAATGATCTGCCAATTACAGCGAAGTGTGTTCACACTATTGTCCGATATCTAACAATATACGGACAATGCTTTTTCTAACAACGTTGTCAAACAAAATTACCAGTTCACACGGTTGAAAGACATTTGTAGCACATTTTACTGACAATATTGTTAGATCTGACTAAGCTTTAGTTTTTTGTTCGAAAAAATAATTTAAAAAAAAAACCTTTTTGTAAACGGCAACACTTTACCACCCTATAACTCGACAAATAAACATCATACAAAAAAATATTTCGCCCACTCATTTAAATCTACTATAACTATATTTATGCCAAATATAAAGGAAGTTCAAACAAATTTTTTCTCTTGGGTTGTCTGAATCACAAATAATGCCCCAGATCTAAATGTATATCCTGTACAATTTTCCCAAAAAAAAAAAAAAAAAAAAAATGCCAGATCACCAAAAGTAAATTTCCATCGCCAAATAAATTAAAAAATCACCATGTTTGACGAGAAATCGCCACATTGAACAGCCCTTCCACTGCCAGTGAAAAAGCGTAAAGCAATTTTATATTTCCTTTTTTGTTTTTTATAACTGTGAAGTATAAATGTCGTTTATTGTAAAGGCCACATTGAAAAAAAATTGAATTTATAGACTTTTAATATACTGAATTTTGTATGGAAATTTTATGGGTTTTCCTGTTATACAATAGACAAATTTTTTATGAATTAGGTTTCTCGTTATTTTTTCCAATAAGTTAGAAAATTACATTTCTTGTTTTGTATTCTTGATTTGTTAACTATAAGTTGTATTATAATACATTTTAAAATTTTGTTACTTTTTAAAAAATGTTGATTTTAATATTTTTGTCCTGACAGCTCTGATAAATTAAAAGATAATTTCTCTAGTCCTCACACAAACTGAAAACAATGTTTCTTGTCGGTATGTTGCGAAACCCAAAATTGTTAACAGACTTATCGGTCTTATACATTTATGTTGACATTAAGTAACAGACACTTTGTCGGTACATTCGTTTTCATAATTTTTCTAATTATTTTGTTTTAATGAAATGATAATATTCAGCACAAGCGTCAACAAGTTGTCAACTTTGAAATTTAAAAACGCACCGATCATTTAAAAAACAACAAGCTTAGAATTTCTTTGTTATTTAAAATATTTATTGAATAAATTTTGCATAAAAAGTAAAATAGTTTTGTATTAAAAATTTAACAATAAAAAGTCTTTTACAGTTCAGGGTGTTTAGAAAAAAACATCTAAACTGATGAACTTGATGAACTTTATTTAGCCTGATTAAAAATATTAAAATTTAGATTAAAAACCATGAACAGTTCAATAAAGACATACTTATTTGTTTATTATATACATTTGTTTTAACCCTACTTTTTAACCTTTTTATATACTCAAGAATCAAATAAAACTCGAATTGGCTTGGGGTTCCAATTTTAACCCAGGTGGACAACTGGTGAAGTATTTAGGTTGATTACTGGTGAAGACCATAGTACTCAGAACCGATTTTCGGCTTTCTATACAAAGGTTTAGGTAAACCGATAACTTCAAAGAAGGCTATAATTTTGTTGGATATACTTTGTATATACTTGCATGTGGAGTGTGGTTTCACATGGCCGGTTAAATAACTATTTTTTGTTTGTTTTATATTTCGTTAATTGCAATTTAATAATTTATTTTTTCAGTTCCATCAGGTCCACGCAACCTTAACATTTACGAAAATGACACTGTTATATACTGGGATCAGCCTGATTTGCCTTCTGGGCGGCATTTGTTTTATCTTGTCGCTCTCATACAGCAAGATGAAAAATTTAATACAATTTATGAACGGGTTTCTATTGTGAAAGGACGTAGTTGCCGCTTTCAACAGCCAGGGTGTTCAAACTCAAACATCTCATACGCTTTGAAGGTAAGAGCAGTTAATTTCGGTGAAGAAGAAGAGGTTGATAGAGAAATTGTTGCCATGAACAAAGAAGTTATACTATCTGGTGCTCCAATCGATGAAAGATTTTGTGAATCGGAGGAAAAGCAACGAGAAAATGTCGTTGAAATCGACACGGAGTCCATTTTTCAAAATGATAATAAAAAGTTTTATTTTGCATCGCCATGGATTATTGCTCCACGTAGTTACAGCTGCTCAGCGAATTCAAAGGCATCCATTTATGCTGTTCCATTATTAGTTGTCATTTTATTTGCCGCTTTCGTCTGTCATTGGCTGCGAAACAAATATTATAAAATGAAAAATATAAAAGTAATTTTACCTGAAGGATTGGTCGAACAGGTTTCCAATTACAAGTTTGCCACAAATGCATTAGGTAATGGATCAGAGTTAGGATCACCGACAAAGAAGGAATTTCATTCGGATATATCCCGTAGTAACGATTGCTTAGTGTCTTATGGTCACAAGGAAAACTTTAACTTAATTACCAACTTTCATAACGGATCTTCTAATGCATTATCATCGCTTTCTTCGAATACCAGCTCTAAAGACCATCAAATTCATAATGAAGAACAAATAGGAGAACATCCCTCACTAGAAACAACTAACGAAGAACTAAGTTCAAATTCCAGTTCAGCTTCAAATTCAAATCTCACCTATCATGAACATTGTCAAATTAAAAGACTAGCTTCATTTGGGAGCAACAATACAACGCCCGTCTTTGGTTGTGACGAAGAGGAAGAGGACAATTTTAAAAACAACAGTAAGAATAGTAGCTACAGCGAAGAAAATGTTGAACATTTATCTTCCCCGGAAAAAAACGGTTATGTGACCCACAATTCACAACTGTTGGCATCAATTTTAAATGCTGCAGATCGAAATGTGCCAACAGTTCCAAATTTTAATTCAACATTCCCAACAATGACCAATGATGGTTACATTCAACCAAGTGCTGCTAAACAAATGGTAAGTTAAAACTTCTCTTTCCGTTTATTGTCATATTATTTATGCTACTGTGTAGATAGCAATACAAATATTTAGATAGAACCCTATTCCAAAGAAACATTTGTATGATTACAAGGTGAACTCAAAAACCGACTTCTTATACATATTCTTTGCTAAAAATTGTCGAAAATTCCGCCGTATACTTTTTTAAAATTTTTTCTTACGGGAATTTTCGAGAAATTTTGCCAAAATAGAAACCAACGCAGAGTACAAAAATCAATTGGATTTGGAACCATTTTGACCAAGCAGCTGGATGTTAACTTCTCCTTAAAGAAAATTATAGCAACATTTCCAGTTTAAGGTTTTGTTTAGTTTAGTTTCTTGTTATTTCCCTCTGTCACACTCCAAAGATCGAAAACGATTTGCTTTTATTAATTTGACCCATTTTTGAGGCATTTGCTACATTTTTTGGCACTCGTTTTAATGTACCCTTTAATATTAATGCTTGCTTCTTTTTGACCCTCTTTTCAAATTATGTCACGATCAGGAAAAAAAGATATGAGGCTGAAAGTTTTAAGTTTGTTAGACCTGGGCCCTGTTTCTCAAAACTACAAGTTACAAATATACATATGTACATATTTATAAAATGCCAACCAGATACATACCAGTGATGCCAGGAGAAATTTCCCTACGTGTCTAAAAAAAAATCCCTTTTCCCTACAACAAAAAAAATTCCCTTAACGCAGGGAAAAGGCGTTGAAAATGTATTATTGTTAGCAACAGGCAAACAAATGCCTGTTTTGTTAACATTTTGTAAATATTGTTACTGCATTTCAATAACGTTTTGGTTTATTTCCTTTATAATAAACCTCTTGAGTTCTTTTTTGCACTTTAATAAAATTAAATATACACAACACCAAATATTCGATATTCCTTGAATATCATCATCAGGAATAGTCTAAAAACAACAATATAAGTTTATTAAACATCAATACAAACACAAAAAATATCACACAAAAATTCAAACAGTAATCACAATTACAACAAGAACTTACTCTAAATAGTTTATATAGGTTCCTATATGCAGGCTTTTAAGGTCTTTAATTTAATGTAAATAAAAGATTATTTATTTCATTCTCAATAAAATCCGACGTTTCGTTGGTATTCTTTCCAACTTCTTCAATGATTGAGTTTTTATTAAAATCTGGCAACATTGTGAAAATACAAAGTAAAAAGTAGTCAATAATAACAATAATTATAATCTTAATTTTTGACAAATTAACTTACAATAATCTTTTTCGTCAGTTTACATCATTTATAAATTATATCACAGTATTTTGTAAAGGTGGACAGCACAACACAAAACTTAAAATATTAAAATTGATGTATGTAAATATAAAAATTATCACAGAAAATTTGTCCTTTTTTGATCACAGTTGTTATTATTACTAAAGTATTGCAATGGTGTAGTTTGCATTTGTATTGTCTTTGTCTTCTTTTGTGTTTATTGCACTTGTCGATTTTTGTTGTATTCTTAAGCTCTCCAACGTGTATCTTTTATTTTCCCTTTTCTAAAATTCTCACTTTTTCAAAGTTTGGCTTGTGTCCGTTTTCAATGCAGTGTTGTGCAAGTGCAGTTGATTGTTTTCCTCTTTTTATATCAGCTTTATGTTCGTCTATTCTCACGCCTAAATTTCTCTTTGTTGTACCAATGTAGATTTTTCCACACTCCTCATTATCACCGCCGTCACATTCAATTTGATAAATAACATCACTTTGATCCCTACACCAGTGATGTCAGCGTCATACACAATTGTGTAAATTAATTCACACACATTCTTCACACGCATTCTTACGCTCTTTCATTTAGTCCACGAGAGTACACAATTAGTCGTCGATTATCAAGCGACGGGTGCACATGCGGCGGATGCTTACGTATTTTTTAATCTTTATTAAGAATACTTGTCTCTTTAATAGAGTTGTGTCGGTCATGAACGACCCGGTTCAATTGAACGAATCAGTCAAATGAACGTTGAACGGCCGTTCAGTCTCATCGTTCAATATGGTTCACTTGGGTCTTTTCAGGTCTTTTGAATCAGTCATTCACTTGCTTACCGAACAACTGATTGAAAAGAAACAACAGTACTATTCTTGTGTATATGTTTGTTATGCCAGAATAATATGCTTGTTTCTTTTACTCATTGTCACATTGCTTTACACATTTTCATAATACATCGTTCAATATGGTTCACTTGGGTCTTTTGAATCAGTTTGAATCAGTCATTCACAAAAAACAATGCAAAACACAAAGCAAAATGTTTCTTCGAATTTGCTTTGTGTTTATTGTTTTCTATTATTGTATACATATTTCTTATATGAATATTGCTATACTCTTTTAACACATTGCCGTATTCAATCAATTGTGAATGACTGAACGAAAACCACAAAAGAGCAACTGATACAAAAGACCGACTGATCCAAACGATCAACCGACCCAAAAGACAAGTGACCTGAAATGACCGACTGAACGAAATGAACGAACTCGTTCACTGTTTCGAATTGAACGTTAATGACCGGTCACCTAAACGAACGATTAAGCCCAAGACTACTCTTTAATCACTAATACTAATGTAAAGCAATACAACCACAATTGACATCACTGCCCTACACTCAATCTTTGTTTTTGTTTGTGTAAATAAATTATGCATTGTCTTGTTTGATTTTTGCGCGAATATTATTTGTTGGTCCTTTATTATCTCTCTCAGTTTGTTGTTCTCAGTTAATCTTGGAATAAACGGTAGACTATAGTATTTGGCGTTGCCAGATTTTTTTCTCTCATTATTTTTTATTGAATCTTCATATATTAAATATGAACTAACAATAATTAATCAAATCTTAACCTAATACGTTATTTTATGTCCTGCTAGTGCCAGACAAAAATTTTCTTCATCACGGGTTCTGTTCACTTATAAAGGTGTTTATCGCTCATCTAATTGGGTAAGTGCTGCAGTGTCTCTTCTTCTCAAGCGAGTGTGGCCGCCATGGTTTAAAATATTTCTAGCTAGTGGATTTGGGTGTTGTTCAAGCCTTTTTAAATATTTCACTGCATATTTTGTAATCATAGTTTTTACTAATGGAACATTGAGATCCTTGTGAATATTTGAGTTTTTAACATACCAAGGGGCAGCTGTGATTATTCAAAGAAGTTTATTTTGGCGCCTTTGAATTTTTTCGATATTAGAGGCCGAGGCAGTGCCCCATAACTGAATACCATAGCACCAGATTGGCTTTAAGATGGAGTTGTAAAGAAGAAGTTTGCAGTTGAGACTAAGGACAGAGTTTCTACCAATAAGCCAATGAATTTGAATGGCTTTTAGTTTCATTTGAGTTAATTTTGCCTCTATATGGCTTTTCCACGTTAAACGGCGATCTAGATGAATACCGAGGTATTTTACATGCGAATTTTGAGGCACTAAATGATTATTGATTTTAATAGGGGGGCATGTTGCCCGACGCAAGGTAAATGTTACATGTACGCATTTTTGCTCATTGACCTTTATCCTCCATTGCTTTAGCCACAGTTCGAGTTGAAATATATGATCCTGTAGGTATCGAGAGGCTTCTTGACTGTTTTCGTGCACGCTTAGAAAAGCTGTGTCATCAGCAAATGTTGAAGTTTGGGTGTAGTTGCTTATTGGCATATCCGAAGTATATATTAAGTATAAAAGTGGGCCCAGGATGCTTCCCTGAGGGACTCCAGCTTCACTTGGCTGAGGAGAGCTTAAATAATCACCTTCTTTAATAATAAACTTTCGACCGACTAAGTAGCTTTCTAACAGCTTGTGTGTGTTTACTGGTAAGTTTAGCTTCAATTTATGTAATAAGCCTTCATGCCAGACTTTGTCAAAAGCTTGAGAAACATCGATGAAGAGAGCGGAACAATATTTTCTTTCTTCAAAGGCTTTTCTTATTGCGTTTACTATACGATGGGTTTGCTCAATTGTGCTGTGTTCTCTTCTAAAGCCGAATTGGTGGTTAGGAATACATCTGTTTTCACTTAAAATTGGAGTTAATTTTGACACTAACAGCCTCTCAAACAGCTTTGATATATTAGAAAGTAAGCTTATAGGCCTATATAACTCAACTTTTGTGTAATCCTTTCCTGGTTTGGGTATCATGATGACTAAGGAAACCTTCCACTTTTGAGGATAGTATTCCAGGCGTAAAATAGCATTAAAAATTAAAAGAATAATTCTCCTTGCTATGCTGGACAGCTCCAAAAGCATTTTGTTGCTGATCTTATCAAAACCAGGAGCCTTCTTGGGGTTTAAATCAGAAATAGCCTTTTCGATTTCTCTTATCTCAAATCTTAGGGGAACAGCTGCTCTAGCAGCAACAGGTGGTAACTCGACCGCCATATCGTGAGATATGTTTGGGGTAAATACGTGTTTTAAATGATTAACAAACAGATTTCCTTTTTCAACATCATTTCTTGCCCAACTTCCATTCAAGTTTCTTAATGGCGGATTAGAGACAACTGGCCTTTTGAGATTTCTAGCTGCACGCCATAATGAGTAGTCTGATTATGGAGTTGCATCAAGTTCCTTAAGATATTTTTCCAGAGAAGCCGTTTTCTGAGTCTGCAGTAACTTTCTCAGCCTTTTTGTACAGTCTTTTAGTAAGTTCTTAAGTTGAGGGGATCTGTGCAATTGCCACTCTCTACGAGCTCTCCTTTTTTCAGACAAGAGACGCTCGACATCTGAGGAATATATTTTATTATTTTTGGTTTTTTTGGGGGCAATACTGGAATGTTGAACAGCTAGTTGTAGAAAACTGTCAAAATTGACAATAGAGCGATCTATATACTCCGGTGTGCTAACCGGAATATTTTCTGTGCAATGGGTACTGAGATATTTTTTATATTTTAACCAATTTATATGTGTAGCTGACGTCGCTATGTGACCAGAGGGAGATTCAATTCTATTGGTGTTTTTTTTAGTAACAATTGTAGGTGTGTGATCAGAGGATAATTCTATGGAAGCTTCAACGTAAATCGTTTCTGTGGGGATGTTTTTAACCACGCCAAAATCGATGACATCTGGAATTTTTTGCGGATCAGCAGGCCAATATGTTGGTTGTCCGCTCGCGACAACATTTAAATTCATTTTAGAGATTGTTTTAAACAAAACACGACCCTTTGGTGTTATAAGTCGTGACCCCCAGAAGGTATGTTTAGCGTTGTAATCGCCAGCAGCCAGGAAACAGGGCCCCAGTGACTTATAATATTTGTAATATTGGCTTTCTGATATTGCAAATCTAGGTGGTGAATATAGAGATGAAATTAGTATGCTTCGATTTAGCTCTTCGACACAAATGTTCGTAGCTTGGAGATAATCTTCACGATGATCACACATTGGGTAGTGTTTAATTCGGTTTTTTATTAATATAGCAGAACCTCCACAAGCTCTATATCGAGGGTCCTTGGTATCATATAGAGTATAACCATTAATTTTAAACGTATTTCTTGAGGTCAAATGAGTTTCAGAAACCATTGTTTATTTTTAAGAAAGTATTCTAATTCATTTTTATGTTGGCGGATGCCGTTTGCGTTCCAAAAACAAATTTTTAAACAGTTCATGGCTTGTTAAGAATAGCTTGCAATAACATCGATTGCATTCTAAGAATTTCCTGCATCATATTACCCATTGTGTTTGTAAAATTATTTACTGTTTGCACTAATGTTTCCATGGTTTTTTCTAGACGACTTAGATTAGAAACTTGACGAAGCGCCTTGCATTGGTACATTGTACTAGGCTGCGGAGCCTGAAGGTCATTACTGTTTACTTGATTCGTTACCTGCATTTGAGGGGGATTAGTTTTCGGTCCAACCGACTGCTTGACGATAGTATATACAGGGCATCCTCTATAATTGGCAGTGTGATTACCACCACAGTTGCTGCATTTTTTTACGTTGGGGTCGGTTTTAGACTTATCGCAAAGAACTGTACCGTGTAGCTCACCACATACTACGCAAACAGGGGGTAAGTAGCAGTATGCCTTAGTATGGCCAAATTCTTGGCAGTTCAAACATTGAACGGGACCATCTCTTTTGTGTGGCTCCTCTATAGTTACTTTTCTGTACAGAATGTATTTTAAATCATAGATGGGATGCGTTTCATTTTTTTTAAGCTTAACGTCGCCGGGTTCAAACTCCACTCGAAAAAGTGGTTGGGGAATTTTTTCTCTATTTTTAATGTTTACTACATGCTTTACCTTGAAGCCTTTTTCTTCTAGGAATGTTTTTACCTCTTCTGGGTCCACACATGAGTCAATACCCTTAATCACTACCTGAAGACCTTTACTGCTTTTCAGTTGGTATGTATAAAAGTTTTTTTTAGTACTTCAAAGTTGTTTATTATTTTGCGAAAATCATTCTCATGATTGACTTGTATTTTTGTCTCGTTTATACTACCACGCTTGATAGCCGCTACGTAAAACGAATTTTCACCTATCACTGATATCAAGCTCTTTATGAGCAAATTTGAATTTTGTTCCCTAAGATATATCGGGGGAGGCTTTGACGATTTTATGACGTTTGGTGCTTCAGAGGATTCATCCTCCAGAATTGCAAAACGATTTTGAGAATTTATTTTATCAAAAGTTGGTACTTTTGAGGCCGAAGCAACTGCTGCAGAGGTAGGGCTGCGTCCCCGTTTAAGCACTGTTATGTACCTGTCCATACCAACTTGTACTGTAGGCTTTTGGGAAGTTTTTACTTGAGTTACAGAGTTGTCCATAGCGGCTGTTTTGGGGTTAACCGTATCATCACTTATTATTAAAGTTGTTTTTGGCTCTGCGGCAGCGCTTGCAGTTAACAAACTTGTTATTGTATTACGATCGACAGTATTTGTAAACAAAGAGGGTGAGAGGGAACGCGTTCGAGTAATAGGTTTAGCCGTTAAGTAATTGCTATTATCGATTCTTTTTTTTTGTTTCTACTTTTGTTTCGTCAACACTCACTGTAACATAAGCATTTCTTTCATTATGTTTTATTGTTTTTGCATTGTACGCATTCATAAGAGTTTTTTTTTTTTATTTTACAGTTTGTTTAATTGTGCTCTTCTTGTTATTTGTTGTTAAAAACCCCGATAATAAAAAAGAAGAATAAACAAAAACAAGAAATGTTTTTGCTTAAAATGTATGTATGTATGTTTATGTATGTATGTTCATACATAAATTTTTTTATTAAATTGTAACTTTTATTATTTTAATTATTGACGTTTATGTTCACAAATTAAAAATTATTTTTAAGCGTCCAATTCGCTGATATTATATTATTTATTTAATAAATAATATTATGATTTTATAACAACTTATTTAAGTATGTTAAAAGAAAACAATATTTTCTTTCTTCAAAGGCTTTTCTTATTGCGTTTACTATACGATGGGTTTGCTCAATTGTGCTGTGTTCTCTTCTAAAGCCGAATTGGTGGTTAGGAATACATCTGTTTTCACTTAAAATTGGAGTTAATTTTGACACTAACATACTCTCAAACAGCTTTGATATATTAGAAAGTAAGCTTATAGGCCTATATGACTCAACTTTTGTGTAATCCTTTCCTGGTTTGGGTATCATGATGACTAAGGAAACCTTCCACTTTTGAGGATAGTATTCCAGGCGTAAAATAGCATTAAAAATTAAAAGAATAATTCTCCTTGCTATGCTGGACAGCTCCAAAAGCATTTTGTTGCTGATCTTATCAAAACCAGGAGCCTTCTTGGGGTTTAAATCAGAAATAGCCTTTTCGATTTCTCTTATCTCAAATCTTAGGGGAACAGCTGCTCTAGCAGCAACAGGTGGTAACTCGACCGCCATATCGTGAGATATGTTTGGGGTAAATACGTGTTTTAAATGATTAACAAACAGATTTCTGCGGCAGCGCTTGCAGTTAACAAACTTGTTATTGTATTACGATCGACAGTATTTGTAAACAAAGAGGGTGAGAGTGAACGCGTTCGAGTAATAGGTTTAGCCGTTAAGTAATTGCTATTATCGATTCTTTTTTTTTGTTTCTACTTTTGTTTCGTCAACACTCACTGTAACATAAGCATTTCTTTCATTATGTTTTATTGTTTTTGCATTGTACGCATTCATAAGAGTTTTTTTTTTATTTTACAGTTTGTTTAATTGTGCTCTTCTTGTTATTTGTTGTTAAAAACCCCGATAATAAAAAAGAAGAATAAACAAAAACAAGAAATGTTTTTGCTTAAAATGTATGTATGTATGTTTATGTATGTATGTTCATACATAAATTTTTTTATTAAATTGTAACTTTTATTATTTTAATTATTGACGTTTATGTTCACAAATTAAAAATTATTTTTAAGCGTCCAATTCGCTGATATTATATTATTTATTTAATAAATAATATTATGATTTTATAACAACTTATTTAAGTATGTTAAAAGAAAACAATATTTTCTTTCTTCAAAGGCTTTTCTTATTGCGTTTACTATACGATGGGTTTGCTCAATTGTGCTGTGTTCTCTTCTAAAGCCGAATTGGTGGTTAGGAATACATCTGTTTTCACTTAAAATTGGAGTTAATTTTGACACTAACATACTCTCAAACAGCTTTGATATATTAGAAAGTAAGCTTATAGGCCTATATGACTCAACTTTTGTGTAATCCTTTCCTGGTTTGGGTATCATGATGACTAAGGAAACCTTCCACTTTTGAGGATAGTATTCCAGGCGTAAAATAGCATTAAAAATTAAAAGAATAATTCTCCTTGCTATGCTGGACAGCTCCAAAAGCATTTTGTTGCTGATCTTATCAAAACCAGGAGCCTTCTTGGGGTTTAAATCAGAAATAGCCTTTTCGATTTCTCTTATCTCAAATCTTAGGGGAACAGCTGCTCTAGCAGCAACAGGTGGTAACTCGACCGCCATATCGTGAGATATGTTTGGGGTAAATACGTGTTTTAAATGATTAACAAACAGATTTCTGCGGCAGCGCTTGCAGTTAACAAACTTGTTATTGTATTACGATCGACAGTATTTGTAAACAAAGAGGGTGAGAGTGAACGCGTTCGAGTAATAGGTTTAGCCGTTAAGTAATTGCTATTATCGATTCTTTTTTTTTGTTTCTACTTTTGTTTCGTCAACACTCACTGTAACATAAGCATTTCTTTCATTATGTTTTATTGTTTTTGCATTGTACGCATTCATAAGAGTTTTTTTTTTATTTTACAGTTTGTTTAATTGTGCTCTTCTTGTTATTTGTTGTTAAAAACCCCGATAATAAAAAAGAAGAATAAACAAAAACAAGAAATGTTTTTGCTTAAAATGTATGTATGTATGTTTATGTATGTATGTTCATACATAAATTTTTTTATTAAATTGTAACTTTTATTATTTTAATTATTGACGTTTATGTTCACAAATTAAAAATTATTTTTAAGCGTCCAATTCGCTGATATTATATTATTTATTTAATAAATAATATTATGATTTTATAACAACTTATTTAAGTATGTTAAAAGAAAACAAAAACCGTATGCCGAGTTAAAAAAAAAAACACGTCTGCATTCAACGAGCACTGTACACGTTGCCAGATGTGTCATTTTTGTTTTTTCCCCCTGATGAAATATTATTTTTGACTTTAGTCAGTAATGAATTGATCAATCCCTTTGGAAAATTGTTTTTCATTCATTTCCTTTATTCTTGTCATATTTTTAAATTGAAATTTTACGTTGCTTATTTTTATAACTTTGTCGATTAGATTCATTGCTGTATTTATCTTCTGTTTCATGGGCTGTGTTGAGTGGAAATTCATCAAGCGTCCAGAAGCAATTGGTTTCATACATCAATTTTAATACAGTAGACGCTCGCAAATTAGAACCGCTTTGTTTTTGAGGCAGTTCTAATTTCTGAATTATTCTAATTTCTGGACGTTTTTATTTCGAATAAAAAATAAAAATTACTTAAATTTTTTTTAATTCAATTTTATTTGATAAAAACAAGAAAACAAAACGTAATTCACTCCAATACATTAAATGCATTTTTTAAAATTAAAAATACCGAGTCGTTTCTTATATTTGGAAAACTATCCATTGCTTCCACGGAATGCATTTTCATCTTTGATTGAAGATGTCGTAACATTAATATTCCCTTCAAACCCTTTGTCACGCTTTTCTAATATTTTGACCTTCGTTTCCAATGATAAAGTGTTTTTTTTACGTTTATTTGACATTTCGAATGATACACTTTCACTTTTTAATAGAGACTTCCAAAATATGTACACATGTTTCGAATTTCACAAATAAACTAGCCACAAATATATATAAATGCGACAAAAAAACAACAAATAAGGAAACACATCTAAAATTTGGTAATTCCCCTTTTTAGTTTTACATGTTCAAACAGAATAAAAATAAATTGCGAATTTCTTGTGTTCAAATAACAAAAAAAAAACAAAACGCTCTGAAATTAGAACTATAAATTCGAATTTTAGAGCGTTTAATGTATTGCAAACACTGATTCTAATTTCTGGACGTTCGAATTACTGAAAGCTCTAATTTGTGAGCGTCTACTGTATTTTAAGTTTTGTGTTGTGCTGTCCACCTTTACAAAATACTGTGATATAATTTATAAATGGTGTAAACTGACGAAAAAGATTATTGTAAGTTAATTTGTCAAAAATTTATATTATAATTATTGTTATTATTGACTACTTTTTACTTTGTATTTTTACAATGTTGCCAGATTTTAATAAAAACTCAATCCCTGAAGAAGTTGGAAAGAACACCAACGAAACGTCGGATTTTATTGAGAATGAAATAAATAATGTTTTATTTACATTAAATTAATGACCTTGAAAGCCTGCATATAGGAAACTATATAAACTATTTAGAGTAATCAAAAAAGGTCGATCAACACTTATAATTATAGAACTTACTAAATTATTAATAAAAAATTACAAAACATTTTTCTTTATTATCTATGTATGTAGTGTTTACTCCCATCGTCATGATTGTACTAAATTAGAATATTGCTTTGTCTTATTAACTAGATATCTATAATGTTTTGCACAGCCACTCTCTGCATCGCTCTTAAAATTCATAGTTTTTGGTATATTCATAATGTTCAGCATCTCCAACATAAAGCGTCGTTTGTAATTTTGTTCTTGTTGTAATATTCGTACATCATCAAAATTTGGCGAGTGATTTGTACTGGCACAATGGGCTGATAGGGGATTTTTTTGTGATGAAATATTTAAAATGCGTTGATCGGATTTATGGCCTGATATTCTAGTTTTAAGTTTATTTTTGGTAGTCCCTACATACACTTTATTGCAATTTTCACCATTCCTGCCGTTGCATGGTATTTTATATATGTACTACATTAGCTTTCTCCAATATTTCTACTTTATCTTTAGTATTGCTTAATAATTGCCCAAGAATGTAGCATGTTTTATGAGCCAGTCTATATATATCGGCATTATATAGTCGGGATTTTTCAGTTCTTTCGGACAGAACTGATGATGATATTCAAGGAATATCGAAATATTGGATGTATGTATTTAAATAAATAAAAATTATTTAAAAAACTTATGACCTCGCTATTCTATAAAGAAAATGTCGAATAAAAATACCAACTTTTATTATATACAACACTTTAATGTATGACACCTATTTATTAAGAACTTAGTCACTTTAACAACCGTAATTTACAGCTTCAATGTTTATAATTTTCTCCGCGTGATACGTTTACACTTGACAAAGTCTGGACTTTTTTTCATTATTTATTTATTGAATCTTCATATATTAAATATGAACTAACAATAATTAATCAAATCTTATCCTAAGTTTTTATTTTATGTCCTGCCAGTGCAAGACAAAAATTTTCTTCATCACGGGCTCTGTCCACATATATAGAAGTTTATCGCTCATCTTAATGGATAAGTGCTGCAGTGTCTCTTCTCCTTAAGCGAGTGTGGTCGCCTTGAATTTTTTCGATATTTGAGGCCGAGGCAGTGCCCCATAGTTTAATACCGTAGCACCATATTGGCTTTAAAATAGAGTTGTAAAGTAGTAGTTTGAAATGGAGACTAAGAACAGAATTTCTTCCAATAAGCCAGTTAATATGAATTGCTTTTAGTTTCATTTGGGTTAATTTTTCTTCTATATGGCATTTCCATGTTAAACGCCGATCTAGATGAATACCGAGATATTTGACATGCGATTGTTGAGGCACTAGTTGGTTATTGATTTTAATAGAGGGGCATGTTTCTCGACGCAAGGTGAATGTGCTTATTGACCTTTATTCTCCATTGTTTTAACCACAGTTCTAGTTGAAATATATGATCCTGCAGGTATCGAGATGCTTCACGACTGTTCTCGTGTACGCTTAGGAAAGCTGTATCATCAGCAAAAGTTGAGGTTAGGGTGTAATTGTTTGTTGGCATGTCCGAGGTATATATAAGTTAAAAAAGTGGGTCCAAGATACTTCCCTGAGGGACTCCAGCTTCAATTGTCTGAGGAAAACTTAAAAATCACCTTCTTTAATAACTAATTTTCGACCGACCAAGTAGCTTTTTAACAGCTCGTGTGTGTTAACCGGAAGGTTTAGCTTAAATTTATGTAACAAGCCTACATGCCAGACTTTATCAAAAGCTTGGGAAACATCCATGAAGAGAGCGGAGCAATATTTTCTATCTTTAAAGGCTTTTCTTGTGGCGTTTACTATCCGATGGGTTTGTTCTATTGTGCTATGTTCTCTTCTGAAACAGAATTGATGGTTAGGTATACACCCATTGTCATTTAAAATTGGGGTTAATTTTGACGCTAAGAGTTTCTCAAACAGCTTTAATATATTAGATAATAAGCTAATAGGCCTATATGACTCAACTTTTGTGTGATCCTTTCCTGGTTTAGGTATCATGATGACTAAGGAAACCTTCCACTTTTGAGGATAAAATTCAAGGCGTAAAAAAGCATTAAAAATTAAAAGAATAATTCTCTTTGCTATGCTGGGTGGCTCCAAAAGGATTTTGTTGCTGATCTTATCAAAACCAGGAGCCTTCTTGGGGTTTAAATCACAAATAGCCTTTTCGATTTCTCTTATCTCAAATCTTAGGGAACAGCTGCTCTAGCAGCAACAGGTGGTAACTCGACCGCAATATTGTGAGATATGTTTGGGGTAAATACGTTTTTTAAACGATTAACAAACAGATATGGGCATTTCCAGGGGTCACGAACGTACGTTCGTACGCTTTTGATGTACAAATAATTTAGAAAACAAAGCTTTTCATAGCATTTTTTTGCAATTCGGTAGCATTTGGGTAGCTCTATGCTTAGTGCAAAAGATGGATTTCATAGAGTTTAAGTTTTCGTAATAATAGTTATAAACATGTGGTCACGAACGTACGCAATATAGAAGTCAACTTTGGCTGACAGTAGTGAAATGTAAAAATCTGCGTAATGGAACGGAATATTCAAAAGTGATTAATTTATTTTAAAAGTGTATTAACGTAGGTTTTCATCCTGTATTTACAAAATAAAATATCTCTCTTGGTTTTTGTTTAATTGGCTTATGTACCGGTCGCGAACGTACGGGTCGCGAACGTACGATTTTTCCATATGTTTTTTTTATTATTATCACCATGCATTTTCCCATAAATATCTTTAAATTTCCTAAACAACAAAACTTAATACTCCTTATACAATTGATTGAAAGGGAGAGATTGTGAAGAAGGAGTGCAAGCATAACTTATTTTTTGCATGTAAAATAAGTATATAAAAATGTCTTTAGAAGTAGAAAATATAAGAAACTGTAAAATTTTCCAGTTTCCAGCGCAATTTCCTCAAGCAAAACAACTGAGATATGCTATGAAACCATTCTTTTAAAAAACGTAAACTTTTTTTATAATAATAAACAATAAAAGACGATGATTATCAACATTTTTTATTTTATTTAGGGGCTTTGTGCAATTGCCACTCTCTTCGCACTCTCCTTTTTTCATTCAAGAGTCGTTCGACATCTGTAGAATATATATTATTATTATTGTTTTTTTTTTGAGGGTTTTGCTGGAATGTTGTACAGCTAGTTTAAGATAACTGTCAAAATTGACAATATAGAGATCCACATTCTGCGGTGTGCTAAGCGGAATATTTTCTGTGCAATGGGTACTGAGATGTTTTTTATATTTAAACCAATTTATTTGTGTAGCTGACGTCGCTATGTAACCAGAGGGAGATACAATTCTATTGGTGTTTGTAATAGTAACAATTGTAGGTGTGTGATCAGAGGATAATTCTAAGGAAGCTTCAACGTGAATCATCTGGAATTTTTTGCGGATCAACAGGCCAATATGTTGGTTGGCCGCTCGCGACAACATTTAAATTCATTTTAGAGATTGTGTTAAACAAAACACGACCCTTTGATGTTATTAGACGTGACCCCCAGAAGGTATGTTAAGCGTTATAATCGCCAGCAGCCAGGAAACAGGGCCCCAATGACTTATAATATTCATAATATTGGCTTTCTGTTATTGCAAATCTAGGTGGTGCGTATAAGGATGAAATAACCAGGTTTCTATTCTTCAACGCAAATGACCTTGAAAGCCTGCATATAGGAAACTATATAAACTATTGAGAGCAAATGTTCGTTGCTTGGAGATAATCTTTACGATGATCACACATTAGGTGGTGTTTGACTCTGGTTTTTATCAAAATGGCAGAACCTTGGTGTCATATAGTACATAAGCATTGAGTTCAAACGTATTTCTTGAGGTCAAATGAGTTTCAGAAACCATCATGACATCAATTTGTTTATTTTTAAGAAAGTTTTCTAGTTCATTTTTATGTTGGCGGATGCCGTTTGCGTACTAAAAACAAATTTTGAAACAGTTCATGGCTTGTTAAGTACAGCTTGAAATAGCATCGATTGCATTCTAAGAATTTCCTGCATCATATTTCCCATTGTGTTCGTAAAATTATTTACTGTTTGCACTAATGTTTCCATAGTTTTTTCTAGACGACTTAAATTAGAAACTGAAGTTTCATCATTACTTGGCGAAGCACCTTGCATTAGCACATGGTTTGATTTTAGGACGTTAGCATAAGAGGTTGTGTTATTACTAGGCTGCGGAGCCTAATTGTCATTAGTGTTTACATGATTTGGTACCTGCTTTTGAGGAGGATTAGTTTTCGGTCCAGCCGACTGCTTGACGATATTATATACAGGGCTCCTCTATAATTAGCAGTGTAATTACCGCCACAGTTGCTAGATTTTTTTACATTGGGGTCATTTTTAGACTTATCGCACTGGACTGTACAATGTAATTCTCCACATACGACGCAAACAGGGGGTAAATGCCTTAGTATGGCCAAATTCTTGGCAATTAAGACATTGAACGGGACCATTTCTTTTGTGCGGCTCCTCTATAGCTATTCTTCTGTAGAGAATATATTTTAAATTATAAATAGGATGCATTTTAATTTGTTTAAGCTTATTGTCGCCAGGTTCTAACGTCACACGAAATAATGGTTTTTCCCTATTTTTAATATTTGTAACGTTTTTTATTTAAAAACCCTTCTCTTCCAAAAAAGTTTTAATTTCATCTGGGTCCACGCATGAGTCTATGCCCTTGATCACTACCTGAAGACCTTTGCTGCTCTTTAGTTGGTATGTGTAAAAGCTTTTTTTAAGGGCTTCGAATTTGTTAGTTAATTTACGAAAATCATTTTCATGATTAACCTGTATTTTTGTCTTGTTTATATTACCACGCTTAATTGCAGCTACGTAAAACGAGTTTTCACTTATTTCCGAGATTACGCTCTTTATTAACTCACTTGAGTTTTGCTCCCTTAGATATATCGGGGATGGCTTAGAAGATTTTATGACGTTTGGTGCTTCCGAGAATTCATCCTCCAGAATTGCAAAACGGTTTTGTGAATTGATTCTATCAAAATATGGTACTTTTGAGGCCGAAGCAACTGCTGCAGAGGTAGGGCTGCGACCCCGTTTAAGCACTGTTAATTACCAGTCCACACCAACTTGTACTTGAGGCGTTTAACCACTTTTTACTTGAGATGTTTCTATTGCATCTGTGTTTGAGTTCATGGTACCATTTGTTACCAAGATTGACTTTGCCGTTGTGACAACACTTGCAAGTGAGAGGTTTATATTTTTTAATGTATCACCATCAACCGTCTTTGTAAAAATAGAGGGCGAAAGGGAACGTGTACGAACAGTTGATTTTGCGGTTAGTAGTTACTTTCGTTTTCTTTTGTTTTATTTATTACAGCATTGCCTTCGTTAGCGTGCACTGTCACATAAACATTTCTTTCATTAAGTTTTATTGTTGTTTCATTGTTTTTGTTCATGCAATCAATTGTTTTTGTTTATTCCGTACAATTCACACATTTCCTTAAATATAGCAGATTCAAAATGTCTGCCCTAGTAAGAATGTACTTCTAATGGAACACCGTAGCGGCACACCCAATTGTTCACGAAGACGTCCACAAATGTCCTAGCTTCTTGGTTTGGGATGGCATATGCCTCCGGCCATTTACTAAAGTAATCGATGACTACACATATTTGTTACCGGTATTACTTACAGGAAATGGCCCAGCTATATCCATTGCAATTCGCTCAAATGGAGCACCAGAATTATACCGCTGTAGTGGCCCACGACTTCTCCTAACTGGACCTTTGGCGGCAATGCATTGTGCGCAATTTGTTATCCAATCAGCTACAGCTTGTTGGCAGCCAACCCAGTAGAAGCCCAGATGACCACCACTAGGACCGTTATGAAATTTACTCAGAACTTCTTTAACTTTCGCCGACGGCACTACTATAAGGTTTTTAACTGATTTCCGTCAGTACTTTCCCACGTACGGTATAAGCAGCCATTTACTACTTCAAGGCTGTTCCACAGAGCCCAGTATGCTTTCATCAGTGGACTTTTAGGCGAAATTTCGTTTCGGGCGGGTATTTTACCCTCTGCCTAGGCTTGTAAAATTTTTGCTAAAATGGGGTAATTTCTCTGAGCCATTGACCAGTCTTCGTTGGACTCTATCTGCAATAGACGAACGTAACAAATGTTTTCTTTTCCTTCAGCCCTTGCTTGCATTCCAGCTTACAAGGTCGTCTAGACAGAGCATCCGCATTGCCATGTTTTCCACCTTTTCTGTGTTCAATGCTAAAACCATAGCTATGAAAACGCTCAATCCAACGAGCTATCTGGCCTTCCAGATTTTTGAATTGCAGCAAACACCTGAGTGCAGAAATGTTGACCATTCAAACCTTTGTGAAAATGTTTTATGCACCCAAGTACTGCCAGAAGCTCTCGCCGAGTCACGCAGTTATTTCTCTCAGGCTTCGAAAGTATTCGACTGTAATAGCCTACGACTTTCTCTACACCGTTGACCACCTGGGACAGCACACCTCCAATTCCAAATCCGCTCGCATCAGTATCTAGCACCAATTTTTCGCCCGCGATTGGATAAGCCAAAATTGGAGCTGAGCACAATAATTCTTTTAGCTTCTGGAATGCCCGTTCGGTACAACACGCCTGTAGTATGTACATAAACCTAAAAAACTGCGTAACTCATGTAGATCCATAACTGCTTGTATTTTTTTTTCGTCTGTTGAAATGCCATCAGATGTTACACGATGCCCTAGGTATTTTACTTCCTTCTGGAACAGTGAACATTGCTTAACACTTAACTTGAGCCCGGCTGTAGGTATAAGTTTCAACACCTCTTCGAGGTTTTTCAGGTGTTCCTGAAATGTTTTTCCCATGACAATTATGTCATCAAGGTACACCAAACATGTCTTTCGGTGGAGACCTTTCAACACCTGTTCCATCAAACGCTCGAATGTAGCTGGAGCATTACAGAGCCCAAATGGCATTACATTAAACTGCCATAAGCCATCACTTGCACTAAAAGCAGTTTTCTCTTTATCCTTGTCTGCAATTTCTACTTGCCAATAGCCGCTCTGCAGATCTAAAGTGGAAAACCATTCTGTTCCGGTTAACATGTCCAAGGTGTCATCAATCCTAGGCAATGGATAACTGTCTTTTTTGGAGACGTCATTTAATTTCCTGTAGTCTACGCAGGACCTAGTACTTCTTCTTTCTTCTTTACCAAAACCACTGGTGAACTCCAGGGACTTGAAATGGTTTTATTATGTCGTCCTGTTCCATTTCATTTACCAGGTCTCTAACTTAATTTCGGTTCGCTAGAGGAATGCTTCTTGGGGCCTGTTTTATTGGCTTAGCATCGCCGGTGTTAATTTCGTGTTTCACTATTGACGTCCGGCCCTGGTTTTTACCTTTCGAGGCAAATATAAAGGCATATTTCTTTAGTAATTGTTTATCTTTATTTTTCTCGGGCGGCCTCAGTTGTTCGGTCCATTTAGCACTTGTTCCTCTAGTAATTCCTGGTCCTTGGTACTCTTTTCTGGGTGTTCCTCGCAACTTATTATTGCCTCTGTTGAAGCACATTGGCCAATCTTAAAGCTCTGCGTAAGAACCTTTTCGCTGTTTGATAAATTTAAAATTCTTACTGGAACTACGCTGTTGTTGGTTTTAACGAGGGCATTCGCTGTTACTATGTCACCTGTTATTGCTGCTGGCTCTACCACCCATAAACTATTGTTGTCCTCACAATCTCCCTCCATTCGCGCCCAGACTATGGTTTCTGACTTGGGTGGCAATTTTTCACGTTTAAAGGCGAGTAACTGTCTTACATGAGCCTTGTTTTCGTATCCAACATTAAGGGGAATTTCAACATTACGCCAAGTCATAATTTGTTGTCCCATATCCAGGTGAATACCTTGTCTAATCATAAAACCTGAGCCAATGATTACTTCATTTACAATATCAGCCACAATAGACACATGGTGGCCACTTGTATTGGCCATACATAATTTAACTTTTACTTTCCCATGGACGGTGGCAGGCTCCCCCGTAGCTGTTCGCAGACTCACAATGGACTGTTGTAATTAATCCGGCCTAATGATCGAATGTGATGCCCCAGTGTCCACAGTCAAACCCGTTTTGATATAACCACAAACAGTAAGGTTTCTATTACTCTGTTGCATTAATGCGATGGAGATTGTGGGGCCCTTAGATATGGGAGCTAGCTCATGCCCCGCAGTGCTAGCTCATGCCCCGCAGTGCTAGCTCTTTTTAGTTTAACGGGGATTCTTGTGAAGACTGGTGATTACCCCGCTAGTTGTTTCTGGGCGGTGTAGCAGATCTTGAACGTTTTCTCGGTGATTTGCAGTTACATTGTATGTGACCAATCTTTCCGCAGTTATAGCATTTTACTTAAGTTTTTGTTTTCTTCTCGCTCAAAGCTTCCATAACTGCCTCTTTTAAATCCTGCACAATATCCCTTTCACCATTGGCGGTCACATCGAGCCTTCGCACTCTGCCTACTTGTGGTCTTGAAATAATTCTTGCGATTTCCTGGGCTAAAGCAAATGAAACAGTTTCTGCAAAAGTTGGTTTTTGTGATGCACATACCGCAAGTTTAACATCAGTATCACGAATACCGTTTACAAATGCCTCAGTTTTAAAATGATCCAAAAAGGGATGATTCTCACCAGGATATGTTAGCTGTACCAACCGCTCAATCTCCAGTGCGAAGTTCTGTAAGGTTTCGTTTGCCTTTTGCACTCTGCCACAGTGAACCAAGCCGAAGGCATTTGATCGGCGGCGGCGGCGTGGGTATAATTGATCGGCGGCGGCGGCGTTTGCGTCAATGAATCGGCGGCGGCTTAAATGTCGGCTTGATATGTTTAAAATTGTTATTTGCATGCAGTCTACAACTGACATGAAATGCTTTACTTTAACACTAATATGATGTTACTGTTAAGTATAGACTAATCATGTTAGAAGTTTTCTCATGTTATAACACGGTTGTTAATGCAAATGTTTTAGCAACGCTTTTATAACATCAAGTTATAACAGCAAATCATGTCAGTTGTAGACGGGCAGTTAAGGAAAACTATTAATCATTTCTATATCTATTTATTTTTATGTTAAAGTACAAAACATTAAATAATTATAAAAGGATAGTGCAATTTCGTTTTTTTCTCATTACTTTTTTAAACTGATGTTATCTGTAGGACCACATACCCATATCCATTTACAAAAAGTAAAGCTTTCTGCAATAATTAAATATAAAATTTCCTTAACCTGAACTTATCAGCAAAACTATTTTTTTAATTTAATTATTGTGGTCAAAATTATACCACTAATTAGTTAAAAGCAAGAAAAAAATATGTTGTTCACATATTTTTTTTTTTTTAATTTAACAAGTTTTCAAATAGATTACTTCAATAAAGCATTCACTGATATTTTGCTATTACCAAGTTTTTTGTCTGAACTTCTAAATCGATATGTTTGGAAATACATATGTGTATAATACTTAAATATTTGAGAAAAAAAAAATTCTGTATGTACAAGGCCCTATGCTCCTTGTAGGAGTTTAAAGGAACTAATATATACATATATATAAACGGTGTTGTGTCCTAAATAAGAGTCCATCAAAATATTAATATGAACATGGAAAGTTTATTTGAAAATATTGCAAGTTAAATTTGTTATTATCATGGAAATATTTGTGTAAAAATTATTTTTAATAAAGATTCACATATGTATGTATGCATTCATGAAAACGAAAGAAGCATTTAACCAATTATATTTTCAAAAAACTAAGAAAAAGTTGTTAAGTACAATAACGCTTTGAAAAATTTTAAGAAAATATAACGGCACTTGAATGTTGTACATTGATGCTAAAACATACCATTTTTGACAAAGAAATTAATACATTAAAACGCAAATCTGTGAAATAAACTTAGTCACACGAATTAAGAAATTTCACGGCTCAGCTGCTGTTATCGGCGGCTTTAATTGAGCCGTCTAAGCCGTGTAAGTCGGCGGCGGCGCGGCTTGGTGAAATCAAGCGGCGGCGGCGAGCTGATCGGCTTGGTTCTCTGCTCTGCCATGCAAATCCAATTTGTAGATTTCCTTTTTGTGTTCACCACCATACTTACGTTGCAGTGCTACCATAATTTCATCATGATTGTTTCTGCTACTTACTGGTACACTTTCAAGCACTTCAGCCGCAGTCCCCTTTAAAGCAAGAGTAAGCTCGATGGCTTTTTCCTGACTGTTCCATGCATTTCTGTTGACAACATTTAAAAACATTTAATGGCACACTTCCTTCAAAGCAAGGGGCCTTTATTCTTCTAGAAACCTCTGGAATAATCCGTACTGATCCCTCTTGGCTTTGAAGAATATTTACTTTTGCTTCCAATTTGTGTAGCTTTCCATCCACTTCTATTTTAACATCAGTCAGCTTTTTATTGAATTCAATTTCCATGTCATTTACTCTTTCATTTGTTTCAGTGGAAATCTCCTGAATCTTCTCATTTGTGGTTCTGAAACTCTCTTGAATTTCAGCTAGGATGGTGCTTGTCTTCTCTTCCATTTTTCTAGAATTTTCAGCCAGAATATCACTCGAATTTTCTTTGATCATCTTTACCATGCTTTTGGAATTATCGTCCATTTTTCTGGAATTTTCATCAATTTTTGCCATCATAGCAGCAAACATTTCTTCTTTGTCCTCGAATTCGTAACTCACAATGTCGATATTGCGTCGCTCGAATTCATCTATTAACCTCTTCTGCAGCTCTGCTTTATTACCTGAAGTTGGCAGATCCAACTTGCCCAATTCTTTAAGTTCTTCAAATTTCATTGCAGTCTATTTTTTTATTTAAGTATTTTTTTACTTTTATTTATTTTATTTTTGCAATTTGACTTCTGACACTAATTGTTACGGGACTGCCTTTCAATAACGTTTTGGTTTATTTTCTTTATAATAAACCTCTTGAGTTCTTTATTGCACTTTAATAAAATATATATATATATTTAATATATAACACTTATTTATTAAGAACTTTAACAACCGTAATTTACAGCTTTTATTCACAAACACTATTGTGATCAAAACACTTCAATGTTTATAATTTCCTCCGCGTAATGCGTTTCAACTTGACAAAGTCTGAACTAATACTCTTTTTTAATGCTAGCCGCCGCAAGTATTTATACTGTAATTTTGCCATCTAGAACATTCGAAATGTTTGTCGAAGGTTCGAGGCTTTACTATTCACCACTTTAACATCTATTATGTTTCATGGTGGCATATTTGTTTACATAATTTCACCACTTATACTGAAGCTTTTTTAACGGTCATTTCGAGGGCTTTCTGCACATTGGGATTGAAGTGCACTAAAGAATAACAATTTTTCAATAGCAATGTGAACTACTAAAACTACCTTTACATACAAAACAACTAATAAATACAAGATAAATTATAATTACAACTAATTCTTAGCCAACAATTACAACTTATTCTTAACTAAAGTTAAGTTACTTTTGAAACAATATTATAACAAAAGCATTTATTAACAACAAGAAAAAAACCAAAAAAAGGGGCATTTCATGTCAAGTGACCCAACTTTTGAAATCAATGTTGGATGATATTTGCACCAAGGTTTGTCCTATTGGATAGAAGTTTAGACACAAATTTTCAACAAGATCGGTCAAAAATTTTCTGAGTTACAGGGGGTCAAAGTTTGACATTTTGGTGTTCTTTCTCATCCATGTAACTTATTATTTATTGGTGATAGCAAAATTTGTCCCAAGAAGCTAAAATAGCTATTTGATCAATCTTTTGAAATTTTTTTTTTTATTGTTTTATAAATTATTTTTTTTAGATTTAAAACTTTTTTTTTTATTGCGCAAAAGAAAGCTTATGTCTTTTCTTTTAAGGTAGTGTTGGTCGCTTTTTGGAAAACGAGTGGCATATGTATAAAAAAAAAATAATTTCTAACTCAAGACGAGGGATTTTCAATTTTTAGCATATGTTTTCCTATATGTGGTTAAGTGTTTCTAAGACCTTAAAAATAAAACTTGTGCTGAGAAACTAGACAAATAAAGCTTTCCGACGGTATGGAACATACCCAACTAGCATTTTATACCTTCGATACTGTAATATACACAATATGTTAATCCCAGGAATAAAATCACTTTTTATACCCTCCACCACAATTAGTTGTGAAGAGAGTATACTAAGTTTGTCATTCCGTGTGAAACTTTTTTATTATTCATCTCAGACCCCATAAAGTATGTATGAGGTGGTCCATAACAAAACGCAATAATTACAACATCAAATTTTTTTGAATAAACGACAAAATTGTATTTAAGTAAGTAGCACATAATTTTTTTAAAAAACAATTATTGAGGTATTATTGTCTACAAAAAATAATATTAATCGCAAATTTATTATCTTATCTGACAGTTTGTTTTAAAGTTATTTAGATAGCAAATTTGGAATTATTGCGTTTTGGTCCGAATCATAGTATTTATTCATGTTATTATTGCGTTTTGATATGGACCTCCTAAATTAACTTACCCTACGTTTCCACATGCAAGTAATTACTTGCAAGTAGCGTATACGTATTAATTACGAAAATCAGGAGAAATACAAAAAAAACACAACATTTTTTTGAGTGGCTACACAGGACAGTGCAAGTTCATTTTTCTAATGTCGGCATCAACTAAACTTCTAGCTTTTATTTCCAAATCGTTGCATCTATAGACTCTCCTCATGTCTAGGATAAAAAATAATTAAATTTATAATCTTTTCTTCATTTAACTTTTATGGAAATCTTTATAAAAAGTTATGTTTATTTTTAAGAATATGTGAATTCAGTATTGCCGTGTTTCCGATATCATAAAATTACTAACAAGAATATTTTGATTTAAATTTTTTTCTAAATGCCTGAAATTTATGTTTAAAAATACCATTAAGATGCGTTGTTGTTTGGTGGTGTTCTTTTTTATTTTTAATTTATTAGCTATAAACATAACTTATATTTTACTAAGTTCAAGTTAGATGATACAAAACTCATCCACGGTAACACTGTTTTTCCATTTGTCATTTTACTTGCGACAAGTGTCAAAAATTTACTTGCAAGCAAATTCTGTTGCAAGTTGAGCTGCAAGTACGAAAAATGTGATGGTGTTAGTAAAAAAGTGTGAGTGTATTGAGTTTTTCGAACTTGTACTTGCATGTGGAAACGCTAGGTTAGCAAAAGTGAAAGTTATTAACTAAACAAAAATTCCTTACGTTTTACAGTTATCCAAGAGTTACCACCAGAGCATAATTTATTTATAATATTGACTTTTCTAAAATTTCTTGTAGCGATTTATTGCAGAGATGTGTAATGTGTTGAAAACACGCTCACTTTCGAAAAACTCAAAAGAAATGAACAAACTTGGTGTAAAATTGCTTGTAGTCATCCTAAGCAGTTTGGGATTGAAATCCAGCAAAATCGGTTCAGTAGAATCCACAGAATACCACAGAACTGTCACGAGACGGAAGATTTTGCGTTTTTTTTTTGCCTCTTTTTAAGAAAGCTGCCCTTTTTCATTTCTCTTTGCATCATCTTTTATGCCGCAATACAATGAACACAAATTTATTAAGTTGAGATTTATTTGCAAAGCTTTTGTAAAAATTAACTTTTAAGTTTACCACAACACGAGTAAATAATATTTAAGTAAATAAGTAACATTATAAAACAAAAAATATTAATAAATGCGTTTTTTTTTTTTTTGCACAAAACACAACGTTTGTTGAAGTAATGCATTTTTTTAACGTGGTCTGTGTTTTGTTATTTTTGTTTTGATCATGCCATTTGTGTTGATTGTTGCTGCCTGTTATTACACATTGCCACTTCACTTCCAAAAAAAGCTTTCTGTCTTTTTCTTCGAAAGCTGCCCTCGCAACTGATTTGGGCTTTTTTCCCACGTCACTTTTTACAGTTCTGTGGTAGAATCAGAGCTATGAATCAAAATGTGGAACCGCCACCTTAAAAAAATTTATAATTTTGTTATAAAAACTAACATAAATAGTGGAACAATGCACGGAATCATATAAGATTTTGCAAAAATGCGTTTTTTTCGACTGGAAATCACCCTACTCCCGGAAAACCGTTTAGTACGCCTAAAACAGTAATAAACAATGCTATCATAATAGAAATTGGTACGTCACAGTTTTATAGGACTGGATACGACACTAATAAATTTCGTGATGATCGGGCTTTAATTTACTATAGGCCACATTTTTAAGAAAATATGCCATAATTAAGTAAATATGCCTTAAACCGTAGCAGATAAAGATATTACTGTAAAATTTCTTCCAACTTAGCTTCATATGGCTAGAAAAAATTTCATGCAATTTTGTGATATACGGTCCATAATTTACCTTAGATCCCATATTTAGCAGCCTTCTAAAATTCATTGTAAACATAATTATTGTATTGTTGAACTATTTATGGTTTTTAATCCAAATTTTTTAATATTTTTAATTAGGCTTAAGTTCATAAAATTTAATTTTCATTAAATTATTTTTATGAAGAAAAGAATTTTACAACATGAAAATTAATTAAAATTGTTATTGATAATCATTCATTCTTGACCGTGGCTGGGGCTCGAACCCTGTAAACGCTAAAACTAATTTTACCACTGTATTGAAATTTATGTTTTTTAATACCAGAAATCACTCTGCGGAATTTTGGGATGATTGGTTCATAACTTACCATGGCTCCAATATAAATCACCCTCCAGAAAATCATTAAAGTTCGGCTTAAACTGTTACGAATCATGATATTAAACTCAAGCTGGTTAAAATTTCTAAAAAAAAGCATAAAACTTTCTGATTGTCGGTCAATAATTTAATATTAATAATGCTGACGTCTGTTTTTATAAAGATAAATAAATAATAAAAAGATATCATATAGATATTATTCCTGAAATAATCGAACTGTCGGTGGAGGGTATCAAAGATTCGGCACAGCCGAATATAGCACTCTAACTTGTTTTCTTTAGAAATGTTGACAAATTATTTTTTTATTTTATTAATTTGTAATAATAATTAAATTAATATATATTTATAATAATAATAATAATATTGTTACGTTACTGCCTTTCAATAACGTTTTGGTTAATTTCCTTTATAATAAACCGTTTCGAGTTCTTGATTGCAACTTTAATAAAATAAATTAAACACAAACACTTTAAACACTGTTTACAATTTACTCAACTCTATTTAGTACTAAGTCTTTTTACCAACCGTAATTTATAGCTTTTATTCACAACCAACTATAATTTTCTCAGAGTAATACGTTATTGACAAAGTCTGAACTTAGAATGATCTCAATACGCTAGTCGTCGCTAGTATTTATACAGCAATTTGGTTGTCTAGAACATTCGAAATGTTTTTCGAAGGTTCGAGGCTTTACTATTCACCACACTTTAATTTGATTTATGGAAGCACTTATGTTTACATAATTTTACCTCTTATACTGAAGCTTTTTTAACGGTCATTTCTAGGGCTTTCTGCACATTGGGATTGAAGTGTACTAAATTATAACAATTTTTAATAACAATGTAAACTAGTAAAATTACTTATGAATACAAGACAACTAATAAACATAAGACAACTAATAAAGATAAATAATTTAATAATTAAAGATTATTTGTTCGGCTTAAGGTATTGTGATTAAATTGAAAACGGCTAAAGTATCCTGCCTGAGGCACCTGTTATTTAAGTATTACGTGCGCTCAAAACTACTGATAGGATTGACAATAATACCGCAATGTAAGTCAGATAAAACCCGCAGGAAAAAAATTGGCGTTGGAAAATTAATGGCGGTCTGCCTCACATTGCACCGTCCCAAAAACCAGCAGCGAAATCAACAGCTGAACCTAGTAACGCCAAGAAAGGATTGGCAAAAAATGCAGAAAATAAAGGCAATACATAGGGAGGATGAAAGACTTTGTATTTGAAAATTTTCAAAACTTAAACACTTCATCTACAACAATAAATTAAGTGTAAAAATAGTTATGACAAGGGATGCGATTTCCATGCAAATGCATGTATTTTGTCGATAGTCTATGATCGATGTCGACCAATTATCTTTCCGAATCATTAAACTTGCGTTAAAATGGTGAAAATTCATATTTTGCTTTTAAATGCATATTTTTTAATTTATGAGTGACATATTTTTTAAATTTCCATATTTTAAAAAAAGTTCTTCAAAATATTTTCCAAAATAAAAATATTTTAAATCAATAAATAAGATTTTGACAAAAGATCTATAAATTTTTAGCTGATACAGCACCTTACATCGAAAACTGTTACATGTTACTTGTAGGCACATGGGTTACATCGAGTTGCAGAGGAAATTAGAAGCCAATTCGATAATAATGATTTCATACGAGAAACAATGTGGAAGGAAGAATAGCCAGACAAATTAAAAAAAAATCCAAAAAGTTTTGCAAAAAAATATGGGATTTCAAACAATAAAACAAATTTCAATTATTTTTGATCTATAACACCGCGTTACAGACATTCTGTCCTATGAACCAAATGTACTTTTTTCGGAAAGGGCAGAAAAAATAAAAATACACGTGTATTGGCGATTTTCATGTACACGTCAGAATTTTTTTTGTCCGTCCGAAAAAGTATATTTGGTTCATAGGACATTAAAAAAACTCGTATTTGTAACGCTGTGTAATCAAAGTATTTGTATTTGTATTTATTATTTGCTTTTCTAACACAACAAGATACAATATCTTCTAAATTACAGCATTAGAATCAGATACGTTATAGGGCATGGTTTGCAAAAACAATTATTAAACTAAGCAATTAACATTATAAATAAACATTTAACATTTAAATTATTTATGATTTAAGAAATAAAAATAATTAAACATAAAATTTAAAACAAACTTATATCTAGGTCCTAAATGTTTTAGTTATAAGCAAAGTGAGTTATTAACAATTTTTTGAATTTTATTGCGTTGCGGGTAAGTTGTATATCAGTGGGAAGATGGTTCCAGAGGTATATTGTGGATATATAAAATTGGTTATAAGAAGCACTCTTGCGAAATCTAAAGGTGCGTATGCTATTGTTTCTTAAGGATGAGGTGAATGTTAACTTGTTGTAGAGATATTTAGGCTCTTTTGTTACTATAATTTTATGCAAAAAAATTAAACTTTTAAACTTGAGGTAGTCATCAAAGCGCATGCCAAAAACACGTTTGGAATATGGAGATACATGATCAAATCTCTGTAAGTCGAAAATGTAACGCGTGATGTTATTAAATGTTGTAACAAGCTTACGTTTGTCAGTGGCATTGCAAGCAGCAAAGACTTCACAGCAATACAAAAGTGTTGGTCTGTGGATCCTCTGTGGAGTAAAATGTTGACTACACCAAAGGCTTCTAAGCATAGCATATGTTCTGCCACATACTTGGTTAATATGATCCGACCAAGTAAGGGTACGATTAAAAGTAACACCCAAGTTTTTTACTGTATGTACTAGTTCGATTCGAGTACCATCAATATTAACATTAATGTCATTTATTATGTCAGTGTTAGACCTCGCACCGATTATAAGACATTTTGACTTGTTTGGATTTAGTCGTAATCCATTTGCGGAAGCCCATTGAGAAATCATGTACAGATCGTGGTTAAGTTTATTCACTACAGGACGAATTGATGTTCTGTTACAGCTCAAATAAAGTTGGACATCGTCCGCATACATTTGTATATACGAGTATTTTATTTGCAAGGGAAGATCATTAGCATACAACGAGTACAAGAGTGGACCAAGGATAGATCCCTGGGGAACACCTCTCAATGTACTCAAAGGCCTAGAAAAGGTACCATTGTTGGCAACTATCTGTGATCTATCACCTAGATATGAAGCAATTAATT
This sequence comes from Pollenia griseotomentosa, assembly GCA_963931875.1. NCBI lineage: Eukaryota > Metazoa > Arthropoda > Insecta > Diptera > Polleniidae > Pollenia > Pollenia griseotomentosa. The sequence goes on from OZ007563.1 coordinate 148,846,598, forward strand.
TTGCAGCAGTTTCTGAAAAGTTAAACATTCTTGCAAGTTTCATTATTAACATCTTGTGTTCAACGGTGTCAAAGGCCTTTGAGTGGTCGAGTAGAATCAATAATGCTATCTTGCTATCATCCAAACTACTTCGGATGTTTTCAACAACTTCGGTTAAGGCTGTAGTACAGCTATGCTGAGGTCTAAATCCAGATTGACGATCCGTTAAAAGATTATTATCAGATATGTGTTTGGAGATCTGCTTATGTAGGAGGCGTTCGAAAACTTTAGAAAGGTAGGGAAGAATGGCAATTGGCCTGTATTCCTTATCATCTTTGATGGAAAAGTACTTGTGGTGACTGCCATATTAAAAATGTAGTTTACATGACGAATTATCCATGGTAAAATAAGTCTAATAAAACGAGGTTGAATGTCATCAAGACCGACAGAATTGGACTTAACGGCAAAAAATCCTTCAGCAGTGTCTTCTAAGTTAAAACATTGAAAGCTAAACTGGTTTACAGGACGAGTTAAAGCAATATCGTCATAAAAATCAAGTTGTACCGGTGGTTGTAGAATATTAGTAAATTTTTGATTCAATGCATAAACATCAATTAATCTTATGTTAGCGCGTGTACCAACTATACCAATTTCACGAATTTGCTTCCATTTTTGTTTAGTGTTGACTGCGGTCTGAAATTTGTTACCATAGTAAAGAAGTTTATCATGTCTTATTTTAAATACAACTGCTCTTCTTGCCAAACGATAATGATTTAGTAAATCTTGTGTTCTGTAGCGTTTCCACTGATTATAAAGTAAGTCACGACGCTCTATTAACAGTTTAGTCTCTGATGTAAACCAAGGACTTATCCGACCATTTGTATTTCTATGTTTAAGGGGAACGTGTTTGTTAAATATGGGAAGAACAAGACCATTTAGATACTCGACTTGCGCACTCACAGACGAAAGGTAATATATTCCATCCCAATTGGCATAGGAAAGATCTTCTTGGAGTGATGACATATTGATGTTTTTATAGTCACGAAAGGTAAATGTATGTTCTTGTCTTGCGACTTTAAATTTATAAGACAAGAATATAAGGTCATGCTTAGAAAAAACGGGTGCTGACAACTGTTCATAATGCATTATTTTACGATTATCAGCAACCAAGAAAAGGTCCAATAAGGAGCCATTCGTTGCTGTGAAATGTGTGGGTCTTATGCTATTTACTGGAAATAGGTTGAGAGACGTCATTACTGTAGAAAGATTTGATCCGGAATTAGACATTAAGTTTGCATTAAAGTCCCCAGATATTATTATATTTGTGTAGGCAACAGATAATTGTTCCAACTCAGATACAATCGAATCCAATCTTATGTTATTACTGGGTCTGTATACACATCCTAGTAGCAATTTCTCACCGTACGAATTTAACTCCACTAATATGTACTCAACATCATTTTCTGCATTAAAAGTGTGAAGAAGCTTGCATGAAATATTATTTTTGATATATATAGCCACTCCTCCAGCATTACCACGACGGTCACTTCTAAAAAGTTGATAATTCATCAATTCAACAAGTTTATCATTATGAGCATCAGTGAACCAAGTTTCAGAGATACATATAGCATCAATACCAGACCCTCCAAAAAGATAACGGAATTCATCAATCTTGCGATACAGGCTTTGAGCATTTATGTGACAAATATTAAAGCCTACATTTTGTTTTGTCAATATACGAAGCATATTATGATTACCGTCTCTGGAACCAAGTTGATCAATATTTAAAGCTGTCATATAGTATGTGTGGTATAGCATATTTGAATGTAAAAAATTGTATTATAGTTTTGTGTAAAAAAATGAACAATCTACAGTTATTAATAAAAAATTTCAACCAAATAGTTATAAGTATGTAGAACATTATATATGACATAAAAAAAATTGAATAAAACTGAAAGCAAGATAAGATGCAAAAATACAGAGTTAATATAATTGTAAATGTGTCAACAGTTCTCCAGGACCCTCTAACGAAAAAGTCGATCCATTTCTTCAAGGAATTCAATTAAAATCGGATCATTAGTATCATGTTTTTTCACATAGACCAGGCCTCTCAGTGTGTAAACAGATAGTACTTTTTTATCTTTTTTTAGACGTAATGCTGCCTTAAATATCTGATGATTATGTGGTGTCAGGTTCTCGTTTACATAAATGGGTTGATTACTGTCAAACCCGGCATTTCGTAAGCATAACGTTGTTTTGTTTTCGCGTCGATATTTTGAAATAGACTTGAGAACAAAGTTTTTTTCAAATGCTGACTGTAATTTCACAGCTATTACTTCATCGTTTGGTTCATACGGTTTATTATTTTTATATATTTTTTTGAGTCTGTAGATACTTTCTATTTTTGGTGTAGTTATTTGTAAAGAAGTACATATGTTACTAAAAATCTTAATAAGGTCTTCATTTTCATAGTAGGGTACACCACTAATTCGTATACCGCCAGCAACAACTGAGTTTTCTTGTCTTAATATTTTTTTCTTTATATCAATTAACTCATCTTTCATTTTGTCCACTCTTAAAATCTTAGTTTCCAAGTCGTTCACTCTTTCAGTAATATTATTTACTTGAACTTGTATCAATGTTGAAAAATTCAGTACTTTGGTACTTTTTTCAGTACTTTTTCATATTGAAAATACCGCAGTACCCCCGCGTTGTTTTCAGTACTTTATTATACTTTGAGATTTTTAACTGTGATGTGATCATTTCGATAGCAGGCTTAGGTTATCTATTATGTGTTTGTTGCAAAATATATGTTGTTTTTAAAAAAATTATTAACTACGTTAATATTGAAATGCAAAGCGTGGAAGCCAGGATTCATATTTTGCTTTCCAGAATGGAATATTTGTTCTTATAACTGGCAAGAAAATTTATAAAAATGAAAAGGATAATATGTTAGTGGAAAATTGAAATGAACACCATATTTATAGAAACATGCTATCCTAAGGAAATGGTTTATAAAGTCAAAGAAACGTCGAAATCGTTTTATTCGACAATTTTCGAAACACTAAGAACTAAATTTTGTTTTGAACACAAAAAATCTTAAAAGTGATAATCAGCTTTACTCCAGAAAATATTGTTTCCGAAAAAACCATTAGCATATACTTTTTTCTGTTGTTATTAATGTTATTTACAAACGAAAAAGAAAACTATGCATACATAATAATATCAATTCTTAATTCCGTGTTCTAGCGGATTTTTTAGAAATAAAGCATTTTAGAACTGAATATATTTAAATTTCTTAGAAAAATATAGCCAAAATTTCATATATTGCTTTTGGAATTTTATCGATATCTCATTTCTGAGCATCAATTAAACGCACATTTTCAAATGCAAAATGATGTAAAAAACAAAGAAAGAAATCGTTTACACGTAGAAACTGTTTCAAGTTTGATAAAAAACTAAAAATCTATTAAAATCAACTGGTAGTTGCTGTTGTAGTTATAATATTTCTTATGATCTCTTAAAGCAAATATGCTTTATCTTTAAACACTGAATTAAAATCTTGATTTTTAAACACTTATGTTTTAAATTTTTTTCAGAATTAAGTTCTAAGTATGTAAAATATGTAAAAGTCTGAATAAAACACAAATAAAATTTTTAATTTATTAACTTATTCATAAATAAATGAACTATTTCAAATATTTTTTTTTAGAAAATACTAAAAAACGTACCTTAAGCGGCTCATACACTTGCAGTATAACTGTTTAATTTTAAAGCCAATGGATTTGTGATAGTCGAAGGTGACACAATATATTGGCAAGAATCGAAATCAGAAAAGAAGTGCACCATACTGTGAAATGTGTTTGCATCAACGTACTATGTTGTTTTGCTTTAAAGGTTATGTTTTTTTTATAAGAGTTGCGCCATATTTTAATTGAAACCATTGTGCCACTTATTGAATAATATAGGGCCATATAGAAATAATATGGCGAATAACATATTCAATAATATTTAAACGGATGGGGCGCTTGACGCTTATGTAAAACAAAAAAATTATTTACATGTGTACCTCAAATATTATTTACATGTGTATCTCAAATATAAATACTAAATTTGCTATTAAATACTTAGAGAAATGAATTCCCTTTAAAAGTTTTTTGTTCCTTTTATTTTTATAAATTATTGTTTTTTTTTAACAAAAAGTACCATTTGGTGGAAAAAATACTCTTTTAGTTGAAGTTCAGTACCATTTCAAAATTTCAATTTTGCAACACTGACTTGTATATTGTTTATTTTGTCCTCAATTACAGAGAGAATTCGAGTTTCACTCTCTTTTATTAAACTGTTTATAAAATCAAAATGTTTTTCTTCACTTTCTTTTATTGATTTTTTGATGACTTGCGAAGTAATGTGTTCACTCTCTTTTATTAACTCTCTAATGAAAGCTTTATCATCACTTGTTAATCTTGGAATTTTCGGAGAATTTTCAGGAGTTGAACATTGCTTTGACTCTCTTAATTTCTTAAGGGTCAGTTCACTTCGTGTATTCACTTTAATTTGTTTTCTTTTAAGGTTTTTGTTGATAAAAATTTAATAATAATTTATTGTTGTCTCGGAACAGGTTTTGTATGTTTTGTTTTCGTTTGTTTAATGTTGTTTATTTTTGTATTTGTTTTACAATTGGGTTACAGTTTTTTTTGTTGTTGTTTGTTTTAATTAGGTTTTAGATTTTTATTTTGTATAAAGTTTTAAATAAAGTTAAAGTTTTAAGATTTGCTTAAAATTTTGTATTTTTGCAATTACTAAGTTTCTTACGATTTTGTGTTTATGGTTTTGTTTATTTTTATGTAAATAAATTTTAAATAATAACAAACGAAGCGGAGCTCAAACAAGACACGTCCAGACACTTTGACACTATTTCTATTCGGATGTTTTCACTAAAGGTGACATCTGAATTAGAAAATTAATGTTCTCCAAATGAATTGGCATCCTTCAAGTATGCTTCGATTGACGTTGAGAGATCCTTTTGCCATGTACAAAAGCTTTTGAACAGACAAAGGTTTACTTTTGCTGATATAAAAATATATGATTATGCAAAAACAATTTAAATTATGTAGTTATTTAAATTTAGTTTTAAAAAAAAAAAATAATTTTTTTTTTAAATAAAATAAAATAAGCAAACGCTTTTTTCTTGAAAATGTTCAAGATTTTCGTACATATTTTTAATTTTTTCAATGCATATTTTGGAGTTTTTGAGCATATTTTATGAGCATATTTTCGATTTTTTAGTTCATGAAATCTCATCCCTAGTTATGATATAAAAGGATCTAATGTGATTAAGATTAAATTTTATTAAATTATTTATCTCTTTTTTTTTAATTATTATTATATGTATGTATATTGATTTAATTATTATTACAAATTACTAAAAAGAATTTAATTTGTCAACATTTCTACAGAAAAAAGGGACTTTATTCCTAGGATTTACATATTATGGGTATTACAGTATCGAAGGTATAAAATGCTAGTTGGTAATGTTCAATACCGTCGGAAAGGTTAATTTTTCTAGTTTCTCAGCATAAGTTTTATTCTTAAGGTCTTAGAAACACTTAACCACAAATAGGAAAACATATGCTAAAAATTTAAAAAAACTCGTCTTGAGTTAGAAATTATTTTTTTTTATCCATATGCCACTCGTTTTCCAAAAAGCGACCAAAACTATCCTAAAGAAAAAGACATAACCTTTCTTTTGAGCAAAAAAAAACATTCCAGCTAAAAAAAAAAATTGTTTTAAATATTTCAATAAAACAAAAAAAAATATTTTCAAAAGATTGATCAGATAGCTACCTAAGCTACTTGGCACAAATTTTGCCGATCTTGTTGAAAATTCGTGTCTAAACTACTATCCAATATGACTAATTTTGCACAGTGGTCAATTCCGTCCAAAAATCCATAACATATTTCTTTACGTAAATGGCTATAATTTGGTATCCAACTTAAGAATAGTATTTTTGATCCCTAGGTAAAATGTTGGACACGTACATGCAGGGGTTGGCCATGTAATTTTGTTTAGTAACCATCAACTGAAACATACCATTTTGCAAAATTTCTTTTGGAAAGACCATAGAAATGGGGGTTGAGGTGGGTTGGGATGAGAACCAATTAATTTTTCTTCCCCTGTACTCACGACTGCATAACTATATATAACAAATATCTGTTCTTTCAGTAAATAGCGGAAATTTGGCATTCAAATATTGGGCATATATTCAGTATAAAAATAAAAATAGCTTAATAGAAAAAAGTACCAACGATATTTATATATTCGAATTTCCAAAAGGTACCAAAATTTGTATGAGAGCTCTTAAAGAGAAGAGAATACAATTTTAATTTTATCTTTATTACTTTAGAAGATAAATTGTTTATCAAAAAAGTACCAACATTATATTTTTGCCCTTTTTTATACCCAAAATGTGCAAATTTCAAAAAAGTACCAAACACATGACAATTAATTTTCGATTCAATACCTTAATCTAGGAGCAATACATAGTCAAACTTCGTATTTGATTTTGTATTTCCTCATCTTTTGTCCTTTTCGACAAGCTTAATATTTTTCATGAATAATTATGTATTTTAAATAATAAATTTTATGTAAATATCTTATAACATTGGGTAGTGTTTGTACTGCAGCAACCAAATATCTGCCCTGTGGACTGAATTCGAATCTGTAATTGGTTTTAGTTTATCTAAAAATCAATGAATTTTCAAAAGTGAATGGCGTTATTTGAACGTCGTTTGTATTTTTTATTTGGTTCGGTTTCACGTATTAGAATCCAGCAATAGTATCCCAGCATGCTTTTGTTTCAATATCCTTGATAAATTCTTTCAATTTTCATTGAATCTTGGTGAGCACGCTCCCGGAGTTCGCGCTCACTGCAACTAGTTTTTTTTTCTTAAATCTAAATGCGAATGCAAAACATAGTCGGTTTCTGACTGCAAACCCAAAGTAATGCGAACATGCATATTTTAATGATTCTGAAATTGCATATCCTGTTTTCCAACCAAATATTCACCACACATAAAGCAAAAATAGCTTGAAACAGTAACACACGATCTCCCTGACATTCTTAAACGCTTCTATTATGAAGATTAAAAATGCATGTGGGCTTCTATCAAATAAATAATTGTGAAATTGTAGTGCAGTATTGTCTGTTTTACAGTATTGCCAGCATGTGGTAAAAAATGAACAAGACGTGATAGCCCAATTTTTATGCCAGATTAGTTAAAAAACATGCTTCGTTTCTGCAGTCATTTGCTTTCAAATTTGTAGACCAGTGTAATTTTTAGCAAACTTGGAACCCAATAAAAGGGAACGCTCTGTACAATTTTAAAACAATATTTACTTTAGCTCCTCTGAACTAAAATATAAAAAAATCCTTTTAAAAATATGTATATCCTTCCTAATCCTTAAAAATTTTCACTAAACATTTTTTAAAAATTCGAAATTGTATTTTTTTGTAGCTCTTAGTTTAGAAGGTGCGATTGTTTTTTTACAAATCAATTTCTATGTAGAAATTCCATTCATTAGATATTCGATTTAAATATTCGCATACACCTTGGCGATTGTGAGTGCGAATGCAAGTAGCAAAAATAAGATAGTAGTTAACAATTACGAACGTGAATATTCGTCATTATATACATTAGAGTGCGTCAAATATTCGGGTTCATGGTTTTGGCAATTGTTGAAGATTGCCAGGCTGTTGGGACTCATAGTATCGGGTTTCTGTTTAAAAATACAACATTTGTACTAAAATGCTAATGCTTATGAAAAATTTTATTTATTAAGCGAAAATAAGACGAATATTTATTTAGTTAAATTTGCCTCAAAATAAAAAATATTGCCTTTTTTCCCTGCGCTTGAAATTTTGCAAAAAAAAAAATGCCTACAAAAAAGGAGAATTCCCTACTATAGGCATCACTGAAACATACATATGTACATTATTTGAATTTGTTTCCCAGTTCAAAAGCATAATTGTTGAACCAACGGCTTTTATCAACGAATTAACCCAAGAAGAATATTCGTCATTATATACATTAGAGTGCGTCAAATATTCGGGTTCATGGTTTTGGCAATTGTTGAAGATTGCCAGGCTGTTGGGACTCATAGTATCGGGTTTCTGTTTAAAAATACAACATTTGTACTAAAATGCTAATGCTTATGAAAAATTTTATTTATTAAGCGAAAATAAGACGAATATTTATTTAGTTAAATTTGCCTCAAAATAAAAAATATTGCCTTTTTCCCTGCGCTTGAAATTTCGCAAAAAAAAATGCCTACAAAAAAGGAGAATTCCCTACTATAGGCATCACTGATACATACATATGTACATTATTTGAATTTGTTTCCGAGTTCAAAAGCATAATTGTTGAACCAACGGCTTTTATCAACGAATTAACCCAAGGCGAATTCATACAAGGTGGCCCCATTTTGAAAACGTTTACAACACTGTAAAATATTTTAACGTTGTGTCCAAGGCGAATTCATGTAAACGGTGGTGTCGATACTACAACAAGTAACAACACCAAAAACACAACAATGTATTTTTTTGTTACTTTCGTTGATCCATTTGTCAAAATCACAAGGAACTTTTGACATTTCTCTATCTAATTAAGAAAAAAAAGTAGCACAGCTGTGTTTTCAACGCCACCTGAAATATGAATTCGCCTTGGTTGTGTCAAAAATTCAAACGAGTATTTCATTTTGTTTTTAATTTTAAATTGTGTGTTTTGAAATGTAATAATTTAAACAAATTTTAAATTTCATAATTTTAAGGGAAAATCATAAAATTTAGTCAAGATTCCCAGAACTACCAGGAGGGTATACCATTTTGACACAAGGTTAGTTATCAGCTGTTGCTTGCGTAGCAAGATAAGGTCACCCGGTGTAAATTCGCCTGGAATTAACCCTTCCACTACCGTTTTATAACGAGTGATTTTTGACAAATCTAAATAATTTTTTCGTGCGTAAAAAAATATTTAAAAAAATCTAGTATCCTTCAGAAATAAGATGTCCTGGGATTATATGAACCTCTGGGCTTTTTAAAACCTCAAAAATTGGGACTACTCTTCCCTTTGGTAGTTTTTCTATGACAACAATATTTTCTATGAGTTTCTATGAGAATATATTCTGAATCTGAAGGCCTAAAATCTCCAAAATCAGAGTCACTGGAATTAATTATCGCAGAGATTTCTTCTTCATTCAGTCTACCACCAGATTTGTTTTTATTCCTTCTGCAAACTTACAAATTGGTTTATATCATACATGTTAAGTAATGATTAGCTAATGCTAATGATTGCTAATTAACATTCTTTTGTGAAATTCTCTAATTGATCAAACAATTAGAATTAGTTCAACTAATTCCCATTAGCTAATTAAAATTTTTATTCTAATGGAAAACTAATTGCAATTAGTTGCCATTAGCAAAAAAAATTGGTTAACCTTTACAATTAGAAATCTAATTGACTTCTGATAATGCAATTAGATATTCAATTATTAAATTAAATTGATTCTAATTCGAGCTAATTGAATATCTAATTGCATTATCAGAAGTCAATTAGATTTCTAATTGTAAAGGTTAACCAATTTTTTTTTGCTAATGGCAACTAATTGCAATTAGTTTTCCATTAGAATAAAAATTTTAATTAGCTAATGGGAATTAGTTGAACTTATTCTAATTGTTTAATCAATTAGAAAATATAAACTAATTGCATCAATTGCTAATTCTAATTGGAATTTAACATGTATGGTTTATATATGGGCATTTCCCCAGAATGGTCTACTAGGATGAAAAAATAGAATGTTGATAATCATCGTCTTTTATTGTTTATTATTATTAAAAAGTCTATGTTGTTATAAAAGAATGGTTTCATAGCATGTCTCAGCTGTTTTACTTGAGGAAATTGCACTGGAAACTGGAAAATTTTATATTTTCTTATATTTTCTACTTCTAAACACATTTTTATATGCTTATTTTACATGCAAAAATATGTTATGTTTACACTCTTTCTTCATAATCTTTTCATTACAATCAATTGTAAATTGAGTATTAAGTTGCTTGTTAAGGAAATTTGAAGACATTAATGGGAAACTGCAATGTGATAATAATAAAAAAACATATGGAAAAATCGTACGTTCGCGACCCGTACGTTCGCGACCGGTACTTCAGCCAATTAAACAAAAACCAAAAGAGATATTTTTTTTGGTAAATACTGCATGGAGACCTACATTAATACACTTTTAAAATAAATTAATCACTTTTGAATATTCCGTTCCATTACGCAGATTTTTACATTTAACTGCTGTCAGCCAGAGTTGACTTCTATTTTGCGTACGTTCGTGACCACATGTTAATAACTATTATTATGAAAACTTAAACTTGATGAAACTCATCTTTTGCACTAAACATACAGCTACCCAAATGCTATCGAATCGCAAAAAAAAAAGCTAGGAAAAGTTTTGTTTTCTATATTATTTGTACATCAAAAGCGTACGAACGTACGTTCGGGACCCCAGGAAATGCCCATATGTATACCAATGGGATAGCATATCCCATTTATGTGGACTAATAAAACCAGTGGGATCTATTATCCCAAGTGGTAAAAAACCCGCATAAAATCTTGAATCTTCATTTATTAAATATGAACTCACAATAATTATTCAAATCTTATCCTTAAACTTTGTTTTATGTCCTGCCAGTGCCAGACAAACATTTTCTTCATCACGGGTTCTGTTCACTTATATAGGTGATTATCGCTCATCTAATTGGATAAGTGCTGCAGTGTCTCTTCTCCTTAAGTGAGTGTGGCCACTATCATTTAAAATATTCCGAGCTAGTGGGTTCGGATGCTAATTCGAACCTTTTTAAGTATTTTACTGCATATTTCGTAATCATAGTTTTTACTAATGGCACATTGAGATCCTTGTGAATATTTGAGTTTTTAACATACCAAGTTGCAGCTGTGATTATTTAAAAAAGTTTATATTGGCGCCTTTGAATTTTTTCGGTATTAGAGGCCGAGGCAGTGCCCCATAGTTGAATACCGTAGCACCAGAAAGGCTTTAAGATAGAGTTGTAAAGGCCAGAATTTCTTCCAATGAATTTGAATGGCTTTAAGTTTCATTTGAGTTAATGTTGCATGTATGTATATGACTTTTCCACTTTAAACGGCGATCTAGACGTATACCGAGATTTTTTACATGCTAATGTTGAGGTATTATATGATTATTGATTTTAATAGGGGGGCTTGATTCCCGGCGCAATGTGAATGTTATATGTACGCATTTTTGCTCATTGACCATTATTCTCCATTGTTTTACCCATATTTCTTGTTTAAATATATGAACCTGTAAGTAACGAGATGCTTAATGGCGGTTTTTGTGCACGCTTAGAAAAGCTGTTTCGTCTGCAAATGTTGAAGTTTGGGTGTAGTTGTGTGTTGGCATGTCCGAATTATAAATTAAGTATAATAGAGGGCCCAAGATGCTGGCTTGTGGGACTCCAGCGCCATTTGGCTGAGAGGAACTTAAGAAATTGCCGTCTTTAATAATAAATTTACGAACGACTAAGTAGCTTTCTAACAGCTTGTGTGTGTTTGCTGGTAAGTTTTGCTTCAATTTATGTAATAAGCCTTTATGCCAGACTTTATCAAAAGCTTGCGAAACATCGATAAAGAGTGCTGAGCCATATTCTTTTTCTTCAAGCTTTTTTATGACATTTACTATTCGATGAGTTTGTTCAATTGTGCTGTTTTTTTCTTCTTTATCCGAATAGATGGTTTGGAAAGGTTCATTTAAAAACAATGTAAATTTTGACACTAATAATTTCTCAAATAGCTTTGATATATTTGATAATAAGCTTATAGGTCTGTCTATATGACTCGACTTTGGTAGCATGGTAACTAAGGAACACTTCCTCTTTTGAGGATAGTATTCAAGGCGTAAAATAAATCGAAATAAGGCATTAATGCTACATACATTTTATCATAACATGAGAAAGATTTGTGCAATTTTGATCTTTTACAAATGATTATTTTCAAAATTATTTATTAATTAGTGGCGACCATTTTTTGATTTTTATCAGAAATTCAGGTATATTATGAATAAAATAAGACATGAAATCATGAACATCAGTTTTTTGCCGAGCAGTGGAAATACAACATTAGTATTTTTAAAAAGCCTTTTCGGATATTTCAGGAAAAGTAAAGTAATATAATTTCAAATATACACGGAAATAATTATTAACTTAATCACTAGAAAATATGGCTTGAACCAAGAAAATTTTCCAACATTCTCGCCCAAGCCAAAAATTTCTTATTGTAAACATATGTGTGGCTTGGTTTATGCAAAAAGTTATGACTCAAAGCGAACTAAAATTAACTTAACTATAGCTAAAAACAATTTTTTTGTTAACTCTATTGTTACTTAAATCAAGTTCTTTTTGCTTTTTATTTAACAAAATCAAAAGAAAAGCCTAAATTTTTTCATAAAAACGTGTATCACAAGTTAGTTAAGAAAACTTAATATAAAAATAAGAAACTTTTGATTGTTTTGCTTAACATGTCAATCCAAATAAAAATTAATTGAATCAAACCAAGGTATATTTACACAAGGTAAACTCGTTGGCCCATATGTTTTTCAGCTGTTTACCCCTAGTTGGAACCCAAACGTCAAATTTCGTGTATATGAGCCAAAATTTGTACATGTGTGCGTTAAATTGTTTTTGTTTTATATGAAGACAATTTTGACAACTCGGTTATTTTTATAGAGCAGCATGTCTACACTCCCAAATGAGTCTACCTTGTGTAAATATACCTTGAATCAAACCAAGTTTTATTAAGCATTTTCTGAAAAATTTAAAGAAATCCCTAGCATTTGTTTCTTGATGCAAGAAATTCGATTCTATTTAAAAATCAAGAAAACCAGACTTATATTAAATAAATGCAGCTTGATTTCAGAAATATCATTTTTGCTTTTATTTTAAAAATAACTTCATGTAAATGTAGCCCGCGGCTCCGGTTCAAATGGTCATTCGTAAGGTCCAATTTCCAACTCACAGGGCCATTTCGAGAGATAAACTGCTCACCAAATTCATCCTTCAATATGTCCATTGTTTTACGAGCTGTGTAGTATGTGGCACCGTCTTGTTGAAACCACATATCAACCAAGTCCAACTCAGCCAATTGGGGCAAAAAAAGTCGCGTATCATGGCACGTGGTTGAATAACACATGCCTAATACCTGTGAAGGGCCACGAACTGAAATTTCACTATCCTCATTAACACTGGTCGCTACGGCTGCAATATTCTCTTCGGTACGCACTCTACGAACGCGTGTCGGTGGTTTAATGTCCACCAAAGTACATTTGGTGCGAAATTTGGTGATAATAGCACGAATTGTTGATTCACTAGGTCGATTCACTGGACATTCAACGATTTGCAGTCGTTGCTCGTTTGTGAGTTTCTCCATGATGAAATGGCAGAGTGTACTGAACACTTTTCACTTTCACAGATGTAGTTTGGACACAATTATAAACCAGTGCTGCCAGCCCGAAAAACTTAATTCATAAAAAATCACCGTACATAAAAACGCTTATTTAGCGCTCTTTAAAAAAACTAAGGAAAAAATATGCGCCTTTTGACAGTTAAAAAGCGCTAAATCTATCGCCAAAGGCGCTAAATTGGCAACTCTGTCAGAAAGGCCGTTAAACGTTTTCCGTAGACAGTTTTTATTTAGGTGAGCTCCTGTGCAAGAGAATGCCTAAAAATAATTTTCAGAAATACTAGAACTATTGTAGACTACGTTGAGACGACGCAGGACTTTGCGAAAGATTTTATTTTGAACAAACTTGCTGGTATTACAGGAACAGTATATTTTGAAAGCGATAACTATTTTATACTATTTCAATCTGTCTATGCAAATCTAGTAAGGCAAACAAAGAAAAATCGTATTTTGAGGGCTACAAAATTATTATAGGATATAACAACTTACGATAGATTTAAAGAAATTGTTTTGACAATACATTTAAAAGGATTGCAACAAGAAATAGAGAAAATACAAGCGGAATTTAGAACAAAATACTATTATCCGAATTATATTAAAAAAATATCAAATATGTATAATTAGTAATTGTGACTTATGCAATGAGTGCAAATTCGATCATAGAACTACAAAGATGCCTTTCAAAGTCACACCTCCTACATACCCTGTTCGAGATAAATATATTATTGATATTTGGAAGTATGAAGTGGGACCTCACCTGCATATATATTTTCTCCAAATATGCTATGATAGAAAATTTAAATCACACCAATTAGATTGAAGAAAAAAGAGCATTATTAAAAATATTCAACACTATGGGTCCTCCAAGGGCAATTAAAACTGATCAAGATGCAAGATTAGTTAATATTAATTAACAAAAATGGTATAAAACATTAAACATAGAAATCGAAAAAACAGGAATAGCCTATTTTGAAAGAATTCACAAAACCTTAAATGAGAAGTTAAGAATTATTAATACATGTAATAATTAGGGACTAAAGCAAACAGCGATTGTACAAACAGTTTTTACTACTCTCATAACCAGCGTGACCATTTTGGCATTTTTGCAGCTAAATTTAGCATTTTTTTCTGATTTAGCTGCAATTTTTCCATTTAGCAGTTAGCATTTTTCAATTACATTATTAGCATTATTTAATTTAAGAATATTCAAGTAATTTTTTTTTTTTGAAAATCTACCACACTTTTTTGTTGAATGCACATACAAATCCCCACTCTTTTGCTACAGCAACTGTAGAATCTTTTAAAACACCTTTCATATCAAATTGTTTTAAAATTTGATCAGGTTGATCCATTAAATTCATGTTAAGCTGATTTTTTCCCTCAACTACGATTTTGAAAAATGTTTGGAATCGAAAAGAGATACCATAACTTTTGAAACAGAAAAATACGAATAACATGCAGAGATTTTATAGCTCAATTAGGCCCGTTTTCACAACTTACCGATAGCTAAAGGTACGATTTTATCGGCCGTATAAAAAGTGTTCCATTATTACAACTTTACACTGAAAGAAAAATGCTTCATATATTTAATGAATCGTCTTCATAAAAAAGTTTTCTCTGGTTAAATGAAAATTTTCATTGTCCAAATGGAATTTCGTAGTTATAATGAAGTATTTTCGCTAAAATCGATTCATTGGATTTCGTAATTACGTTAAAAATTTTCATTTGATATTTGAAAACTAAAGTTTGTCCAAGTTAAACAAAAAATTTTAATTGGGAACATAATAAACAATATACAAACATAACTTTATTCATAAATTAATAAAAAATTATAGTTTCTTTAAAAATATGTTTAATTGTTAATTAAAAAATGTAAGATTTAATTATTTCATACATCTAATGTAATATTCCATTAAATTTATGAAATAAAAAATATTTTTATAAAAGCAACATATTTCAATAATTGAAAAAAAAAATTATTTTTAACATTCAAATAACTCTATAGTCTCAAAAATTTAAAGTATAGAAATATGTATTTCGAAAAAGCATGCCTTATTTTAAACTGTTGTCAACCAAATGATATACGAAAAAGCTTGTTCTCTCTTTATGTGCTCTTTTTTTTATTATGCATTAGCAAAAAAAATCAACGTTGTTATTGTTGTTATGTTATGACAATTTAATCTCATATTTACGCTTTTAATTGAGTAATGGCAAAAAACATAGTTTTTTTTCAAAAACTACACTGCCCCGGTAGGCTAGCTGGTAGTGAGCTAGTCTATCAGCGCCGAGGTTGCGGGATCGATTCCAGCCAGCGACTCTGGTTAAAAAAAAGTCGAATAAGAACAACAAAAAAAAAAATAAAAAAAAAAACATTTGTTTACTTTTTTGAAAGTGTTCATTCAATGAATAATAGATCTAATGTAATGTTTCATTTAATTTAACGAATTGTTAAATAAGAACTCAACAGTTGATTTCTGGATAAATGTATATGGATATAAAAGCAACTCGGAAGTTAAAATAGGTTTTTAGTGGTATAAATCTCTTAAAAACGAAAATGCGATATAGAATGACGTTGTATTGTATTGTATTTATTTAATATGATTTTCTTACACAACAAGACAAAATATCTTATAAATTACAGTATTAGAATCTGAAAAGTTAACCATACATTGATTCAAATAAATTTAAATAATTATAAAATAATGAAAAATTAATTAAAATTAAATAAATAAACCTAAAATTACTTAATTTAGTTTGGAATTTAAGAAAAAATAGAAAAAGAAACAAAATTAAAAAATAAGGATTTTTTATCATTATTTTAAAGCCGATTTATCTGTAAAATATTTTTGGATATGGCCACACTACTCATAACAACTTTTCTTTCAGAAATCGGAATACCCAAAATAATACTGACAATATTGATATACCTATATACAGTTCGTACATACGGTGGTCAGATCTTACAATGTTGTCATTAAAATTGACTAAAAATGTCTTGCAACTGTGTGAACATTGTACGCCTTTTTTCATTTGGCAGATGTGTTAAACTAATGCATCTGACAATGGCACTAATGATGACCGCAATAGTCAACAGCCAAATAATTGAAATTAACCCAATAACATGGGTTATTCCATAATAGAACAAGGAATTGGCAATCAACCTACTAACTTTAAAATCATGTATTAACCATGGTTAGGTTCCATGGGAAGCCATCGAGAGACAGCTCACCCTTTGTGATAATGTATTAACCATAAATAAAACTTATTTGGACTTGACCTATGCTATTCTTCTGGAAGAGTTTAACAAAAATAAATGTTATCAAACCGATATGATCAGGAGTTATCTTTCGGTAACAAAGAAAGAGCTGAAATACAGCTTGTAATAGAGGATTTTAGGAAAAATTCAATTTCGTCTAATGATTAAATGAAGTCGTTGATCTTATTAACAACGAAACAAAATTATGCACTATCAAAATTTAAAACTGAAACCCTAACTGCCGTATTCATAAAAAATAAAATATGTTTGAAATGTGTTTTGAGGCATAATTTTCATAAAAATTTTTCTTAAAATGCATTTCAAATCCATTTTAATTTTTTATGAATACGGCTTCGAAACTTCGAAATAAATAACCAGAAAAAGTTCTTTCAGATCTTTTTTTTTGACAACGTAAAATTATATTTGGAACATGTTAAAGACATCCAATTAGACAGGCAATTGGCACAAAAGGGCATCATACATCTAAAAATAATGGACTTACCCACCATTACTGACCTCACTGACCTAAAGTTTGAAAATATTAGAGCTCGGTTTGGTTAGATGAAGAAAATATTTTCTTCGTACTCTCAATACCTGCAGATTCTGTAAACAAATTATACCAATGCCCGATAAAAATAAGGAAGAATTAGTATTAGAAGATAGTGATTATGTTAGGAAAAATAATATGATACATATTTGAATTTAAAAATAATAAAATTGAATATGCTAAAAATAACTGTATTCGAAATATATTAAATAATAATAAGACCGAGTGTCAATTTAAAAAGAACATTGAATCGTTTATAAGATTTATTGAACCAAATATTATTGAAACAAAAAATTTTGAATTAACGCAAATAGAACAAATCTGCCAAAGGGTTTTTAAAAGTTAGCTCGGGTCCCCGAAATATGGGCCCCTAAAGTTTTTTAATTTTTTGAAAAGGCGTTTGGAATAAGTCAAAAAAAAATATACTAAATGTACTTCTGAGCTAAAAGAATATTTCAGATGTCTTCAGTAGAATTGTATGGCGATTCTTGTTTTAGAATATATTAACCCTCTAACACTCATTTAGAGGGGTAATTTTTGTCCTTTTTTTAACTTCCCCACAACAGTATACTAAAACGGCATTTCAGAGGGTTAAAGTGTTTCACGAATATTTTCTGCATCAAATTTTACTAGGGGTCTTCTAAGACCAAAACAACGTGCACTGTGTGTAAAACGGATTTTCGAAATTTCGGGCATTGAAATTTTTGAATTTCTTAAAAACGCGTTTGTTATAAGTCAAAAAATATACACTTAATGTACTTCTGAGCTCAAAACTAATTTCATATGTCTTCAGTAGAATCGCATGGCGATTCTTTTTTAGAATATATTAACTTTCTAACACTCTTTTTAAGGGGTAATTTTTGTACTTTTTTTAACCTTCACACTAAGACGACACTTTAGAGGGTTAAAATGTTCTACAAATATTTTCTGCATCAATTTTCACTAGAGGAATATTTTCTATGCACTATCAGAATTTTAGTTTGTATATTTCTGTTACGAGGAAATATTAAAGGAATTAGACTATTAAAGTATTTATAAAAGCTTTTAAGAATTGTAATTTGACTTAGAATACACATTCGATTAATATAAAAATTTATATAATAAATGTTACTCACCATGAGAAATAAAATTCCTAGATTCTATTTGTTAAAATAATTAAGGTAAATCCATAAAATCTACAATAGGCACTATCCAGTTATAAGATACAAATATATTATAAATACTCACTTATGTTAAACAAGTAAGAGTGATATATTCGGCTATGCCGAATCTTATATACCCTTCACATGTATGTTTATATAATATAAATCGCTTTATTTTATTTAATTATTTGCACATGTTTGCGTGCTATTAAATAAATTAAAAGTTTAATTTATATATACATAGTAAGTTTAGTTTTGATCGAAATTCAGTATTTGGTCATAACTCGGCCATTTTGTAACCGATTTGACGGATTTTTATACCGACATCTTTAAGAATAAATTTACTTTTTACTGTGGTGATAAAATTTGGAGTCGGGAAGATCTATGGACCCTTTTTTTACAGATTTTTTCTGAGTTTTTCAGCAAATATGTTTTACTAAAAATTTCCGATATTTTGATATCTAATACGTATGAATAGGTCATTTCACAGCTCTAAAATTTTAGTTTTTATACAAATTTTAATAATTTTTAACCAATTTCAACCAATTTGGCAGATTTGTATACCAACGTGCTTAAGAATAATATTACCATTAAATTGGGTTATAGGTATAGACATATGTATATATACTTACATATATGTATGTATATCTATTTAAACAAACTTAATTATTAATAAAAAAATTAGTAATTTTTGGGATTTCAGTATTTTGATTATAACTCGCTATTTTTTAACCGATTTGACAGATTTATATAGCGACGTGTTTAAGAAGAAATTTACAATTTAAATGGGTTATAAAACTTGGACTCGGGAAGATCCATGGTTACCGAAAACGGGTATTTTTGAAAAAAAAAATTATATTATGGTCATAACTTTTTTGTATCTGTACCGATTTTTCCCAAATTTTCAAAAAATATTTTCTACTAAAGATTTCCAATCTTTTGATATATAAGGCGTAAATTTTCTTTTTTACTTTGGTGATAAAACTTGGAGTCGGGTAGATCTATGGATCCCGAAAATATGTATTTAAAAAAAATTATATTTTTGACATTACTTTTTTTACCGATTTTTTCTGAGTTTTTCAGAAAATATGTTCTCCTAAAAATTCCCGATGTTTTGATACATATACGTATTATCCATAGGTCATATGAAAGCCCTAAAATTTAGGTTTTTATACAAAACGATTTTTCCGAAATTTTCAGAAAATATTTTCTACTAAAGATTTCCGATCTGTTGATGCTGTGTATAGATAACCTTAATGTGTGTACCTAATTTGGAAACTTTGGCTCTTGCCGTTCTCCAGATATACAGAAAAATAAAAATACAACAACAACAAGCGGTTTTTGCAAAATTTAGAGGTAGTCGTGGTTTTTTGCCCATATCTCCGTCATTTTTGGACCGATTTGTCTGAATTTCAATAGCAAACTTAAACGGAGTATATGTGACATAAATATATGACAACCTAGTCCCCATCATTAGTGGGGTCTTCGGAAAACCCACTTAAACATACACACGGACAGACGGCCAACCGGATTTGAACTTCGCTTTTCATAAGGACCCAGAATATATATGCTGTATAGGGCGTAGGATCAATATTGTGGAACTTATAAACGGAATGACAAAGTTATATATACCCTCTTACCTTCGCTAAAGGGTATAAAAAAGCGACAACTTGACGAAATGTTTATTACTAAATGTAGATCACTCAAGTTATTTTTAAATTCTTATATCATGAAAAGTTGATTTTTTTAATACTCTAAAATTAATTATGAAAATATTTCTAATTCAGTTTCAGCCCTCTTTTTCGCATCAGCAACAACCTTTAACATCTGTAAATGGCTATACGTGCATAGAATCTTTAAGTAAACTAGCCACACCGAATGATTCGGGACATGCAAATAATATTCACACATCACCAAGTATCACAAATTCGCCAGTGTCCAACACAAGTACAACTCCAATGAACGGAGTTAATATACAAACATCACATGTGCCATCAAATACATTGTCATCTATACACACATCGCCAGTCATAATGGATTTACATGAATCTCCAAGTTCAGACTACAACAATAAGGAAGCTGTACAAGCAAATGGAACTGTCGTCTCAGCGTCAAATGTATCCCATCAACCAAATCATAACAACACAATCTATGGATATGTTACACAACAGCAACTAGCCACTTTCGGTACTAATGTTGCACTAGGAAAAGAACTTAATACCTAAATTGTTTGACTTTAAACATGCATACATGTACATATAGTTTAAATTGAATTTAGGATAATGAATAGAACAAATTTTTAACTACAATATTAATGGAGCGACTGTACTTTATCTATATACATACATTCATATATATAAATAATATCCATTAACACGTACGTACTACATGTATTGTATATCAATTGTACCTAAATAACATCAAATACATCGACCATGTTCTGGAAACCGAATTCAAAATCGAAATTTGTATCAAACGATTATTGTAAAGATTATCAGGGT
This sequence comes from Pollenia griseotomentosa, assembly GCA_963931875.1. Classification (NCBI taxonomy): domain Eukaryota; kingdom Metazoa; phylum Arthropoda; class Insecta; order Diptera; family Polleniidae; genus Pollenia; species Pollenia griseotomentosa. The sequence continues at coordinate 148,867,577 of OZ007563.1, forward strand.
TGTCATAGAAACCAATATTGTCAGAATTGGTTTTAAAACCGACAAGAAATAATACGTTGGTGTCATAGAAACCAATGTAATTGGTTTTATGTTCGAACTAAAATTAGTGTCGGTTTTAGGTGTCACAGAAACCAATGTTATCGGTTTTTTATTGGAAATAAACCAAGCAGCTTACAGCTCTTGTTTTTTTTATTGGAAACAAATACAGTTGCTTAAAACTTAATTTTTATTTAGCAGTTAGATTTTTTCCACAGGTAGAAGTAAATAAAATTGATAAATTTGTAAAATATTATTTTTTGCATGTTTCCGGTAGTCTCCGGCAGCGGGCTGCTGCAAATTTGCAAAAGTCTTCTTTTCACTTTTTCTGCTAACAACAAATATGCAACAACAGCAGTGGTCAATTTACTTATTTATAACGTTAAACAACAAATTTGTTTATATTTTAAATAAATTCGCTTTATAATTACATATTTTTACAAAACAATAAAATTACACAAATTAAAACAGCAAATGCAATGCAAGATTATCTTCCAATAACAAAAATGCTACAACTGCTGATGTCATTTTATTTTCTTTATAAGCACTTATCACCTTTTATTTATTTGATATCAATTATTTTCACAAAAAACACTTTTACTGATATTTTAATGAAAAAAATATAATATTTTGTAAATTTTCTGCAAAAAAGTAAAAGAAAAAATAATAAAAATGTAAACAACAGCTGTTTGGATATTGGTTTTATTTACATTCGAAATTAACAAAACCAACTTGGTTTCGTGCCACCAAATGAAACCAATATTGGTTTACAAAACCGACAATTAGCAAAACCAATATTGGTTTCTATGACAACCCTGTATGCTTTTGAGTGATCGACTTATATTTTGATAAAAATACTCGTTGGATTTTATTTCACTTGGAGTCGATTTTCAAAATACAGGCTCGTGTATACTTTTGTTAAAATACTCATCATGTTTGAAGAAAACTCATTGTAGCATTAAACGTTTATATCACACACTGCTGGACAGGTACAAAAAGTATTCAAATTATTATTTTTTTATTTAATATTTTAAACATGCATATAACGCGGCCAATTTTACCAAGTTCAGTTTTAATTGATAATTATAGTTAATTAAAATTGAACTTGGTGAAATTGGCCGTTAGTAAATGTTTTTTTTTTTTTTAGGAATATCACCTAAATGATACATGTTGAGCACCGCACCTAGACTTGCCAACCCACCAGTTTTTGTCGGGATGGGCCAGTATTAGAGTGGAATGTCAAGTGTCCCATCGATACCCTGAACGGGACGTACGCCATTTGTTGCCACATATAATAATAACGAATTTTGGCGCTTGGTCCTCGTTCATATTTGAACGAAACACTTGAGTTAGAGGGTGAAAGGGGAAACGCGAAAGGAAAATTGTTTCCTGAACAAACAGTTTTTGTGAGTTTGTAAAGGTGCCGACTAGAGATGAGCAATATTTGTGTACCTGGTCTTTAATCACTGTTACTGAAAAATCGGGAATTACAGTTGTGACCGACCAAGTTTGTCAAGTAACAGCTACTTGCTAAGTCGTTCTTTTCGTTTTTTATTACATACACAAATTTATGATATTTAACTGTTTGCGTGGGTATTAGCGTTTTTAGAATTCAATAACCAATAAAGTTGTTGTTGCTTTTGTTCTCTCTTCTACCTTATGAGTATTTTTTTTTAAAGCCAACCCACCAAACCAAACCGATTTGGAAAGAACATGTAGCAAGCTTACTTATATAAGCCTTAAGCTTAGAAAAGGCGTATTAAAATTAGTTTAATGATGAAAACTGATGCCTTGCGGTAATATTACTTTTCTATAATATAATTTAAGCTAAGAAGTCTAATTATAGAATAAGCTTACAAAAAAATACTTTTCTAATCTACAACAAGATTACATTCTTTACGAACACTCTGTTTCAATTTATATGGCATATTTACAAAAAGTTTTTTACTTATAGGTATAATATCACTGGTTTACAAATTTGGAAAATTGACTTCAGAAACGAAGCATGTTTTTAACTAATCTGGGTGCGCTGAATTCGAATCTGGCAAAATTGGGCTATCACGTCTTGTTCATACTGCAATTACAATTTCACATAATTGACAAAAGGCCACATTCATTCTTAATCTTCATCATGGAAGCGTTTAAGCATGTCAGGGAGATCGTGTGTTACTGATTAAAGCTATTTTTGCTTTGTGTGTGAAAAATATTTGGTGGAAAAAAGGATATGAAATTTCAGAATCATTAAAATATGCATATCGCATTACTTTGGTTTTGCAGTCAGAAACTTGGACAAACCATATTCTTCATTCGCATTTAGATTTTTTTCAAAAAATAACTAGGTGCAGTGAGCTCGAACAAGAGGAGCGTGCTCACCAAGATTCAATGAAAATTTAACGAATTTATCAAGGATTTTGAGATAAAGCTTGCTGAGAGACTATTGCTGGACTCTAATACGTGAAACCGAACCAACAAAATACAAACGGCGTTCAAATGACGCCATTCACTTTTGAAAATTCATTGATTTTTAGGTAAACTAATTTTTTTTTATGTAAAAAACGAATCTCGAAAACCGTGATAGAGAAAAACCAATCACAGATTCGAATTCAGCCCACCAAATTACCCTAGGAATAGGAAAGATGTTTGGTTGCTCCAGTCCAAAAACCTTTTTGGCTAGTGTATTTAATTATTTTTTATAAATTGTGTTTAAAAGATGTTTGGTTGCTCCAGTCCAAAAACCTTTTTGGCTAGTGTATTTAATTACTTTTTATAAATTGTGTTTAAAACACTTCACTCTTCGAACCACAGAATACTAACAGAACTGTCACGAGACGGAAGATCTTGCGTTTTTTTCCTCTTTCTAAGAAAGCTGCCCTTTTTGCATTTCACTTTGCATCATTTTTTATGCCGCAATACAATGAACACAAACTTATTTAGTTCAGATTTATTTGCAAAGCTTTTGTAAAAATTAACTTTTAAATTTACCACAACACGAGTAAATAATATTTAAGTAAATAAGTAACATTATATAACAAAAATATTAATAAATACATTTTTTTTTGCACAAAACACAGCGTTTGTTGAACTAATGCATTTGTTTAACGTGGTTTGTGCTTTGGTTTTTTTTGTTTTGATCACGCCATTTGTTTTGATTGTTGCTGCCTGTTTTTACATATTGCCACTTTACTACCAAAAAAGCTTTCTGCCTTTTTCTTCGAAAGCTGCCCTCGCAACTGATTTGGGCCTTTTTCACACGTCACTTTTAACAGTTTTGTAAGTATTCTGTGCTTCCAACAAAACACATATACTGAAAACTTTAACTAATTATCAGGGCTGCCGAGCTTTGTTTCTTTTTTGTATGGTCGGATGGTAGGCCAAACCAGTGCTGCCAGGTAAGTTTTTCTTCTCCCCCAAAAAATTTAAAACACCCCAAATTTAACGCATTTTGAAAAATACCCCTAAATGTAAAAGTTTTTATAATAATGTCATTTCAATTAATTTAACTTGGCTCAGTTGTAATTAACATACTAATATCATTACCGAAATAAAGCAAAAATCTGAACATTTTTAACATTTTACTGAAATTTCCCCAAAAATATTTTTTTTAAGTTTCTTGAATATTTTTATTTAATTAAAAATAAAAAAGTTTTAACATTTCAGGTGTTGTATTAAAGTTGTGACGCGTATTATTTAATTAATACTTCACCTCTAAAACGCTTTCTCTTATTATCTCTTCAAAAAGCTTTGCTTTTTTAAATTCCAATGGTCGATCACAGACGAGAAATTTTTTTAAGCCGCACAATTTTTGTGCTTTCCGTCACACACGGGATAATTTCATATGGCATTAAATTATATACATGTACATACTTTGCTTTGTATGTTTAGTGTTTTTTATTAATTTGATGTTTACCTTTCGGCGCAATATATCATTGTTTTTTTTATTTATTTGGTGTTTGACGCAAAAGATTAAAATTTATAGAGATATGGCAGAAAATAATACTGAATTCGCAATTTGGAAACTGCAGCAATACTCCTAGAAGAAGAAGAAAAAGTTAATAAGCCAAGATCTTGTTGGGCTTAGCCGTGGAGGGAGTCTCAAGATTCTGGTGGTAATATACAGTTTCTTCTCCAGGAGTTCAATTTGTTCGACGATGAAGAAGCGTACACTTCGTTCTTCCGCATGGATAAAATGTTTTTTCGGAAATATTGAATTTTGTAAGTGCAGATATTGAGAGGTCTGATACATCCATGCAAAAATTTATTCCAGTTCAGGAGAAATTGGCTGCTACATTAAGGTTCCTAGCTACACTGGAAAAATTTAAGGAAATTGCAGAAAATAGCAAACTTTCTGCATTTTATTTAAACTCCGCAGTTATAGAATTATGCTCTGCAATTTACAAAGATATAAAAAATTAATTTTGCAGGTGTTTCAATGTACATACATATATCGACCATTTAAGGTGACGGTAATTATGATATTTAGTTATGTTATTAAGTATTAAAATATTAATTTAAAGTTTCCAGATTCCCCTTGTGCCTAGATGTCCTTGATGGAAAACATATTGCTTTTAAACAAAAAAAAATTGTTCCAAGTTATTTTACAACAACAAAGTGCTGTTGTCCTTCGCAGGTGCATATTGCAAATTTCTGTTTATTGATGTGGGCTGCAGTGGTCGAATTTCTGATGGTGGCAATTTAGATCGCTCGGATCTAATGTTTATATTGGAAAATGATGGCAATTTCCCAGATTTTTAATAATAGATTAAGCCGTGCAAGGCAAAATATTGAACGAGCGTTTGGTATTTTGGCAAATCATTTTCGTGTTCTACAAAGTCAAATTCAGCATGACGAAGTAAACACGACTCTTATAGTGCGAGCTTGTTACGTACTGCATAGTGTTACCACCAGCCAAATTCAAAATACACTTGAGATGAAATTACACCTGGGGCATAATTCTGGCAGTCGTGATCGAATACTTTCTCGATTCGAAAGCTATTTTATTTCTAATTCTTTCAGTCGAAACTGAACGAATCGAAATTATTTTTTCAGTATTGTGAAAATTAAATAAATGCTTTTCAACAGTGAAAGAATAAATCCGATCCGTTCAGTATTGACTGAAATAATTAGATTATAAATTGCTTTCGAATCGAGAAAGTACTCGATCACGACTCTGCGACTACACTTTTGTTGCATTAAAAAAGCTCTAAATATGAATCGAAACCGATTGCCACGTACCTTAGCTGAAACAATCATTGCCAAAAAAGAATTCTGTGCAAAGGAGTGGACCAATCTACAACAAATTCTTCATTTTACTTCTTCTAGTTCAAACCAACCTCTTTGTTCTGATTGGAAACCAATAATAGCCTTGTTAATCACTAAGGAACGTGAAAATAATGTACTCAAAGCAACAATCTCACTACACCACGATCTTTATTCACAACTTAATTAAAGTGATACACCACTTCTTGCTGGTAATTATTCGTCCCGTTTTACTAGCTTAATTATCAAAGCGAGAGGAGGAATGCTCGATTTAATTGCAAGATCGTTTCGTATTAACTCAATTTCGACATGCGCATTATGCAACTTAGAGATAGCAGAAAACCACTTTTACCACTTTTTAGGCGTATGTCCAATATACATATAATGGTTTTAGACTACAACACTTTGGAAAAACTCAACTTGGAATAACTGAAGTACTAAATATTTTAAATGGTTCTGATTTCAACAACATCTATAAATAAGTAGAAATCTCCTTAAAATATAGAAAATTAATAATCAATGAATTCGAAACTTAATTTATTTTTTTCAGTTCCATACTAAATGACCTGAATAAAATTTTTCTTAATTTAAAATTCAAATCAAAAAATATGGATATTATAATTGTATTTATAGTAACAAATCAAGTTATCTGCCAATCTAAATATAAAAATGTACATATAATTTTAATATATCTATTAATAAATAATAACACATAAAACGCGAAAGTCGCGATAAATTTTATCTTTTTTCATATATAGGCTAGACCCAAGAATAATAAAAACAAGATTACGCAATGCGCATGTTTACAAAATTCAACTGTTAATACAACGTCACATCAGCATTTTATACACATGTTTGTATGCTTGTGTTTCTATATTTTAGCTGTACAGTATAACCCGGTTAATTACCCCACGCTTAAATGCTTTTCACGCTTATTTACCTTGAGTTTTAAATCCCCGTTTTTATACCCTTCACTACAGGTGGTGAATAGGGTATATATAAGTTTGTCATTCCGTTTGTAATTTCTATAATATTGATGTAAGACCTTATAAAGTACATATATTCTGGGTCCTTATGAGGAGCGAAGTTGATTTAACGATGTCCGTCTGTCCGTTGAAATGGATTTTCCGAAGACCCCATATATGATGGGGGCCAGGCTATCATACATTTATGTCACATATGGTCCAGAATTGTTTGCAATTGCAATTCAGCAAGATCGGTCCACAAATGGCTGAGATATGAGTAAAAAACCACGGCTGCCTCAAATTTTTTCCTTTAAAGGTCCAATTAGACGTGACATTACCATACCAACACTGTATTACCAAAACGACATAAACATACCATACAAACCAATTCAATTTTGGTTTCTACGGTCATACAGTGGCTATGGTAATACAGTGTTGGTAATGTGGTTTTTTTTTGTTATTTTTTTATACCCTTCACTACAAGTGGTGGATTTTATTTGTAATGTGTTTAATTTAACGCAGCCACATACACATTAATGCATGTATACAGTGCTGCCACAACGAATACAATTTTTACAACCAAAATTTTTGAAAAAGTTACCAAATGTAAAAAAATATAACCAAATTTAAAATGCTTTTTATTAATTGAGAAAATCATTAAAATCATTGTAGTACATTGTAACACAAAGGTTATTTGCACTTTATAGTTAAACAATAATTATAAATCAAAAAAACAAAACCAGAAATGTAATTCTTTAACATACATATTAAAAAAATAACGAAAAACTCAATAAAAAGTTTTTATTTATATGAGACTTTTTTCGTAAAAATATTTTTTTTTATTTTTTGGCGCCCTATGCTCCAGTGGGAGTTAGAGGAATATATATAAAAAAGAAATAATTGAATATTTTTTAATATGCCAGTTATAAATAACAAAAATGGATAATAGTTTTCCGCTTTTTAGCTGTTATTGGCAGGACTGTCAAATGTGGCGATTTCTTAATCCTTTTGTCGATGGAAATTTACGTTTCGTGATATTTTTTTTTTTTTTTTTTTTTTTATTTCAATATAATTACGACTGAGTAAAACTCATTTAGTAATATTACAATAGGAGGTAAAATAGTGTGACGAGTGATAATTCATTAATTATCCTCAAAAAAAGTTATAAATTTATGTACTTGTGTACATATATCTAGTTGACCAGATCCATTGGAAGGGTCCTCTGTAGTCTTCTGAATGGGTTGTGAGAGAAGAAGATTTCATTAAGATCTTCATTTGTATGAAGCTGAAGTTTTGTAGCGTGCTTTTGTGCATGGAGTTGTGTCTCCTCAGTTACGGTGTTTATCCCCAAATCTCTATGCAGGTCGTCGTTACGAATGAACCATGGAGCATTGACGATAGTACGTAGTATTTTGTTTTGTGTTTTTTGAATAATTTGTACGTTAGTTTTCTTCGAACAGCCCCAGAGCTGTATTCCGTACGTCCATATTGGTTTTATGATTTGGTTATACACCAAGAGTTTGTTAGTGAGAGATACATCAGAATTACTCCCAAGTAACCAGTATAGTTGTCTGAATTTTAATTTCATTTCCTGAGTTTTTTTTTTAATGTGTTCCTTCCACTTTATTTTAGTGTCGAGAGTCATGCCTAAGTATTTGGCAGTATTAGCGTATGGTATCTTTATGTTGTTTATGTATAATGGTAGGTATTTAATTTTTTTGTTGGTGAAGTTCATATGAATAGATTTGCTTTCATTGAGTTTCATCCTCCACTTCCTGATCCAAACTATGGTGTCTGAAAGTGCATGTTGTACTTTGTTAGTTGATTCTTTCTCATATTTGCCTGTTGCTAGAATTGCAGTGTCATCTGCAAATGTGGCTATTGTTGCAGATTGGGGTATGGGCAGATCTCTTGTGTATAGCAAGTATAAAATAGGTCCAAGGACACTACCTTGCGGTACACCGGCTTCTATATTTTTTAAGTTTGAATATTCATTTTCCAATTTAACTCGAAAATGTCGATCAGCTAGATATGACTTTAAAATTTTGTAGAATTCTTTTGGTAGATCTTTGTGCAATTTGAATAAGAGTCCTTGATGCCAAACTCGATCAAAAGCTTGACTTACATCAAGAAATACGGCTGAACATACTTGTTTATTTTCTAACGACTTTTCAGCAAAGTCTATAATACGATGGACTTGTTCTATTGTAGAGTGACGCTCTCTGAACCCAAACTGATGCTTTGGGATCAATTGACGTTGTTCTATTATGTACTGAAGCCTTTTAACAAAAATTTTTTCAAAAATTTTTGACATTACAGGAAGTAATGAAATGGGTCTATATGATGCTATTTCATTAGGTGGTTTTCCTGGTTTTTGGATAACGATAACTTCTGCAACTTTCCATTGCAAGGGAACATATTGAATTCGAAAACATGCGTTAATAATGTATAAAAGTTTCTTTAAAGCTATTTCTGGCAGTTTCTTTATTATTTTACCGGTTATTAAATCATAACCTGGAGCTTTTTTTGGACTTAGGTCTTTTTGTATAACGTTTTTAAGCTCCTTCATAGAGGTTGGCTTTATGCTTTTATTATCCAATTTAAAATTCTTCATTATATTTTCTTCAGCTGTTTGTCTTGGCAAAGGCTTGAAAATTTCAGCGAAGTGATCTGCGAACGTTTCAGATTTTTCTTTGGCATCCTTAAGCCATGTGCCAGTTGGATTCCGAATCGGTGGTATATGCGGTGATGCTTGATTAAATTGGTTTGTGGCCTTCCATAAGCTATAGTTGGTATCTTTGTTTGCAGAAAGGTTTTTCAGATATGCAGACATGGTATTATTTTTTGACTCATTTATTAATTGTTTAAGTTTAGTACATAATCTATTGAAAAAAGACTTGTTTTCCGTAGTGCGCTCAAGTTGCCACTTTTTTCTAGCTTTGCGTTTTTTATTTACAAGTTCCCGTATTTCTTTGGGATATGTAGTGGTTTTTGTAGAATTTTGTATATCTGGCGTGCTTTCCCACGCAGATGTTTGGATAGCATCAATTAAGTTGTCTAGCTCATCTTCGATATCGTGTTTTGATTTAAGAGGAGTTTGTAAGAAAATTTTATCATTGAGCAATGCTGAAAATAAGCTCCAGTTTGTTTTGTTGCTTACTAAAGCTGGTGAAACAGGTCTTTGTACGATATTATCACTGACTGTCATAATGACAGGTGAATGATCGGATGAAAGACCACAGTAGTTTTCTAAATGTATGTAGTTTTTTGAAATACCTTTAGTAATATAAAAATCTATTAAATCTGGGATTGAATTTGGATTTGAAGGCCAATATGTTGGTTCATTTCCTGAGAAAATTTCACAATTAAAATGGCAGCATGCTTTGTATAATTCACAACCTTTTGGTGATGTGAGCCTGGACCCCCAAATTTTGTTTTTGGCATTGTAATCACCTCCAACTATGAAATGGGTTCCAAGGGATTGAAGCATATTTAAGTATTGTTGATATTGAACATTATGTTTTGGCGGAATATAAATTGCACATATTTTAAATGAATTTTTGTGTTTAAAATTGACTGAAATACTAGCCAATTGGAACGTATCAGTTTCAATTTTTGACTCTTCGTTGTGTTGAATGTTTTCTTTTATTATCACGGAAGCTCCACCTCTTGCACGTTCCGCTGGATGGATTGAGTTGTAAATTTTATAGCCTTTGATGGAGGCATATGATTGTTTTGTTAAATGACTTTCTGATATAAGAAGTACGTCGATTTTTTCTTCATTTAAGAATAGTTCAATTTCATGTAAGCGGCTTAACAAGCCGTTACAATTCCATATAGCTATACGAAGTGTTGAATACATTTTGGTGGATTAAAGATTGTTTTGAGATCTAAGCTCTATCGAATTAATTTTGTTGAAAAACTTTTCGTTAATATTGTTTTGTTGATCTAACCTTTGGTTGATTTTTTCTATACTTTTTAAGATTTCGTCAAGAATTCCATTGTTAAATGAATTCTGCGTATGTTGGTTTTGTAATGTTTGCGAATATGATCTATTTTGAAGATCTGATACATGTGGCTGTGGTTGGAATGACGTAATTTGGTTATGACGCTGTTGTGGTTGACGTTGTTGAGGTTGTCGAGGTTGTTGTGGTTGACGTTGTTGTGGTTGACGTTGTTGTGGTTGACTTTGTTGTGGTTGTGTTTGGATCTGAGCTTCAGGGTTTGGCACCTCTGGCAATGTAGATCGATTTTTATTACGTATCTTTTGTAATTCTTTGGCTACTTCGCATCCTCTATAGCTAGCAGGATGGTTACCTTGACAGTTTACACATTTAGGTGTCGTTAGAGATGTTTTAGAACATTCCGATGTTAGATGTTTACCGGCACATTTAACGCACCTGGGTTCTCTATAGCAATATTTTTTCGTGTGATTAAAGCCTTGACACTTTTTACATTGTGGTATTCTGGCAGTGGTTCTTCTTATCGCTTCTATTTTAACTTGCATATTGGCAATATATTTGATTTTATATATTTTATCAATATTATCTTCATAACTAAAGGTAATCATAAAAAGTGGCAACCCTCTGCGGTTTGTTAATATGCCTGTATCAGTTTCGACAGATTCTTTTTTGATTATGTTGACTGCATCAGTTGGATGGTATCCTTGAGTGATATGGCGAAATTTAAAACGATTGGCGATATGCGAAATGCATTTTATGTAAATATTTTCTAATTTACATACATATATCTAAAATATTATAAAAACGTTTTTCTCTCTTGTGTAAATTTTATTTCAAATTTATAATTCTTATTAATAAAATTTTTTCAAAATTGTTCTTACAGATACATATATCAAATATTTTGTAAATCATTGTAAAATATTATTGCCTTTCGCCCTTCGTAACGTACATTCAATGGGGGAAAAGTATATGACTGACAGGCAAAAGTTTTTTTTACCAAATAATTATCTTAAAAAACATTAAATAAATATACATACCGACAAGTTCTAAACAGTAAAATTTCAAATTTCTTTTAACTTACAGCCATTTCTTAAAGAAAATCCCATAAATTTCAAAATTATATTGATAAATTAATGTAATTTTAAAAAATCTTTAATATTCCTACGTGTATTTTCAAATATGTATATGAATATACTTCTGGAAATAACCTAAATTCAGAACCTTAAACTTATTTTCAAGTTTTTAAAAACACTGAATCGACTTTTGTGTAATTTTTCAATAATTTTCTAAAATCGATTCCGGATGATTTCATGCACTTCCTACTTTAAGTACTAATTATCTTTACTTCTCTTAAAATCAAGAAAAACCATTGATTAAAACTTCATATGTTTACGATTTCAGATCATGGCGTTTTTAATATAAAAATTACAAATGGCAATATTTTCTTACAAAAATCTTAAAAAAATTATTTGGTTGCTGTTTTAAAGGGATTATAAAAAACTTCCGTTCATTGGTAACAAATAATGAAAAAGTCGTAGTACACAGTACAAATTATTCGAGCTCGTAAATAATTGTACCAAGAAAAACAAATTCGTTCGTAATTATTATTGTTTTAGAAAAAAGTAACCAAAATGAAAAAAATATTCACATCTTTACATTGAAAAAAAATATAACCAATTTTGGTTAGAAATAACCAAAAACGGCATGTATATGATATGCCGCTCAAATAAAGAGACAAACTCATAGACTCAATATATTTTAATTTAACGCTTCTTCAGTAAAAGCGTTCGTAGCCGAGTTGTTAAGTTCTCTCCTGAGACGGATGATATTGCCAGTTCGAATCCCAAAACGAATTTTTTTTTCATTTTTTTTATTTAATTTTTTTATGTTCTTAAAAACGATTTTAAAAATATAAAACGAATTTCAAACATCAACTTTGGCAAAAGAGGAAACGGGCTTAGGTACATAAATAAATTTTTAGTTTTTTTATATTCTTCGGCATGGCGAAATGAAAAGTTGGCGTGGATCAATTAATATTGTTACGTTACTGCCTTTCAATAACGTTTTGGTTTATTTCCGTTTCGAGTTCTTTATTGCAACTTTAATAAAATAAATAGAACACAAACACTTTCAACACTGTTTACAATTTACACAACTTTATTTAGTACAAAGTCTTTTTAACAACCGTAATTTATAGCTTTTATTCACAACTAACTATAATTTTCTCCACGTTATACGTTATTGACAAAGTCTGAACTTTGAATGATCTCATTAGGCTTGTCGCCGCTAGTATTTATACAGTAATTTGGTTGTCTAGAACATTCGAAATGTTTTTCGAAGGTTCGAGGCTTTACTATTCACCACACTTTAATTTGATTTATGGAAGCACTTATGTTTACATAATTTTACATCTTATACTGAAGCTTTTTTACCGGTCATTTTATTCTGTGCTCGCCAGAATAGCGTTACGTTATGAGGTTAGAATTCATATGAGTTATTTGTGCTGACTTTTATATACAGGGGTGTGCTGGAAATCGCAAACGCAAAACGCAAGAATTTTAAAAGTCGTTTACTTGTAAGTTGTCTGTAATAAAAGAATTTTGGGACAAATATTATACAAACATTTCTCTATTAAACAGAATTTTGTAACAAAAATCATAAAAATTAATTTAAAAGTGTATTAAAAACAGCCTCCAAATTCTTGCGTTTTCCGTTTGCGATTTCCAGCACACCCCCCATAGATACACCAAATATATGAGATATTTTGTCGTAAAGGGAAAGGTCGCTAAATTTTAAAGTACATACATTAAAATTTAAAAGGTTAAAATAGCTTGAATATTTTAGAGATTAAATTTGAATGGAAGGTACAAGGTGTACATGGAAAGACAACCAGCCAAATGGACGGACGAACACGAAAAGAAAACTTTAAAAAGTGTTTCTGATTCGATCGGTTAACTAAACGATGCGTCTAGATTTCTATGTAGCAGAACAAATTTACATGAGTGCTTTTTTCTTAGTTTTTGCAAACATATAAAACTTTAAAGTTTGGAATAACGTTTATTCATTGAAGAGTAAAAATTAAATGTAGATGGCGAAATTAAAGCAACAGAAAATTCATCTGTTATGCAAATTATTTAAGCCTTTTTCATTTGTTGAACATGTTTCAAAATATGCTTAAAAATTTGAAATATGTGTGCATAAAATGCAAATTATTCACAAACAAATCGATACCAAATTTAAAAAAAGTTTAAAAAAGGATAAATATTTTGTTTCTGCATTCATTGATCGCACAAGAAAAACCGTGCAATTGCAAATTTACGGCTTCCCTGATTATAAGTTCGTATGTATGAGTACGCAAATCCCGTTGTTTTTTATTGCTATCTCTTTAGATTTAACTGATACATGTAAAAATTCTTGTCAACTTTTTCATACATCAAAGTTAAGGTATCTTGTAAATAAATATGTTTAATTACCTTACTGAGGTATTTTAACGTATTCGCTTAATTACCTCAATGAGGTAGGTAAACGAATTCTCATTATTACCTCAACCAGGTAGTTAAGCGTATTCGTTTAAATGCTTACCCCGCAAATTTACCCAAAAATATTGGCATTTTTGGCAAGGTAATTATCCGTGGAATACTGTACTTATACGTTGATGTGACGTAGATGCGTAGAAACATTTCATTTTTTAAAGCTGAATGCGTTATCTTGTTTTCTTTGTATAATGGGCTAGACCGACTCACCTTGTATGGACCTGCGAAAAGTGTTTTTGTTACCCCTCTGAAAATTAAGCTTAATATGTTTTATGATGATTCCCAAAATATTTTGGTTCTAGCGTTGACCATCCGTAAGCTAGACCATTTTAAAAAAAGGTATTTTTTCAGTTTTGCGAATTTTTTTGTACTGTGCTCCAAGACAACATAAATAAAATTTGGTCATGTTGCAAACAAAATGCAATCGTGCAAACTCTATACAAAGATAAAATCACGAAAAGATTTTTTATAAATTTTATATTTTTTATTGTTCACATTTTGATAAATTGAAATATGAAAAAATTTGATACCCATGCTGCCTATATATGGAAAAAGATAAAATGTATCGCGATTTTCGCGTTTTATGTGAATAACTAAAAAAAATATATATATTAACATTATTTAAAAACAGATTCAATTTGAAAAGCAGAACATTATTTCCACATACGTAGAATTTGTATAAAAACCCGAAACGAAAATATGTATTTTAGGGTGACCGTTAAAATCAAAAGTTGGATTAGGATTAGGTCTCACCCGCCAATTTGGTGGGTATTGATAAAAAAACAACGCAAAAAAAATTTTAGGACGATCGGCGAAGGCTAAGCCGTCCCTCACGCCCACCAAAGTTTGAGAAAAATTATATTTTACATGAAATCTGACTTTTATGTTTCATAACTTATTAAATATTAATTTTGTAGAATAGTTCTTAACAAGTTTTTCCTTAATCTGTTAGGTATGTTAAAAACAAATGATGGGGATGAAAAATAAAGTGGGATCGGTCATACATTTGACTCTTCTAGGGGCATCCTAGACGCTGCAGGGGCCAAATTTAAGATTTTCATTAAACCGCCATATGTGTAAAGGAGCCTCCCTAAGGGTTGGAGTTATGGCAAGTTTTTTTTAAGAAAATGGTAAGCACAAAAAACTTAAGAAGGTCCGTCATACATTTTATATCCCTAGGGGCGATTCCTTGGCAGTTATGGGCCTTTTTCTTCAATATATTTCTAGTATGTATTGACAATTTTGTATGGCAGCCCCCTTAAGATATGGAGAAATTGGGTAGGTATGGTAGAAACAAATGATATGCGTTTGACTTTTCTTTTTTTTTTTTTTGTAAGCAAACGCACACAAACGCAAATATTGAAGTTGAATTGAAGTGTGTAAGAAAAAATTGTTCTGAAGAAAAAATTTGCATTAATGCTGCTGTTTGCTCTTTTTTTGTTTACTTTTTGTTAAATATGAGATTTAGAGAAAACTTGTTCAGACAAAAGTTATTGGAAACTTCACTAATAACATCTTCTTTGTAAACAATGTTTATGTAAAATTAATATTTTCCAAGTTATGAGGCATTCAAGTCGAACTTAACGATTTTTCTCAAACTTTGGCGGACGTGAGGGACGGTTAAGCCTTCGCCGATTGTAATAAAACTTTTTTGGGTGTCGTTTTTTATCAATACCCACCGAATTGGGGGGTGAGAGCATGGACAAATTTGCTTCATACAGTTAACGAAAACCCTAATGTATTTAGTTAAAAACTCAATTAGTAGGTCGCTGCTTCAAAAAATCTTTTTAATGATACTAAATTGTATCTATGTCGTCTTGGAGCAAAGTACAAAAAAATTCGAAAAACTGGAAAAAGGCTTTTTTTGGTCCAGCTCACGGATGGTCAACGCTAGAACCAAAATATTTTGGGATAAAACATATTAAGCTTAATTTTCAGAGATGTAACAAAAACACTTTTTTCAGCTCCACACAAGGTGAGTCGGTCTAATTTATATATAAAAATGTTTGTGCTGTGTATGTTCTGCTAAATCTTAAGAACCACTGTACCAATTGCCACCAAACTTGGACAATAAATTAGTTTATGGCCATTTTCTCATTAGGCGTTTAACTTTTTTCCCAACGAAAAACTGCACATTAAAGAAATTTTAGTTTTCTCAATGTCTCATTTGCTTCTACATATTCTGTCGCAAAGCTAACCGGTCCTCATCTGCCAATTATTAGCTGCGTTCGTTTACCCCAAAATTTGTACTGGATTTTACTGAAATGCGTTCGCGTACACATAAATTTTCAAAATTTTCATATTACTCACCTACTGGATTTTACTGGGATTTTACTGGAAAAGTAACGAACGCACATACATATTTATTTGCCGTTTATTTGTCAAACAGATAAATTCAATCAGCTGGCTCCCAAGGTATATTTATGGCAGGTATCCGCGAGATTACAACAATTGTACAATAAAACAAACAACAGGGCTTTTTATTGTTGTTATGTGATACGAACTATCAAACAGCAAAGGGGTTGATAAGAGACAAAAAAGACAAAAGATATAGACAAAAAACTTGTTTACTTGTTTACTATACAACATCACAAAACAAGCAAATAAAAAATAAACAGCTGGCTTTCCGAGACTACCTGCTATAAATATACCTTGCTGACTCCCAACTTTTACATGTATTTTAAGCAGTGTTGCCAACTAAAAACAAAGTTTTTTGTCGGTATATTGAGAAAACCGAAATCGTTACCGGACAGTTTATCAGTCTAACTACCCGTCTCCACTATCCATCAACTTGGTAAGAACATCATGTCGCACATGAATTCTACTCGTGTAGACTCCTCATGTTCATGTTTCGTCCATGTGCTGCCATCGTTGGCTAAACATTCGTCTTAGCATCCATGTGCGCCATGATGTTGGCCATACAATGTATTTTCTGTATTCAACCAAATACCACAACAACAAAAATTGTGGTAAATCAGACCATGAACATCAACACGTATTCGAAACATACAAAAACATGAACAAATTAATACCGTTGCTCTGCCGGCGTCATGTTCATGTCATGTTCAAATCGATAGCGCATGGAGACGTGGGGTAATAAATTTATGTCGACATTAAATAATAGGCAGTTTGTCGATACATTGAGAAAATGGCCATTAGTCTATTAATATGTTCTAACAACAAATTGTGAAAGCATTTAAGTTTCCGTGAAAAAAATCAATTTAAAATGACTGAAAATGGCATTTCGTTCATAACAATGCCGACCCGATACAGATAAGGAAACGTTGGTCAGACAGTATGGGTATTAAAAGCTTTTGAGGGTAAGACAACGTTTGCCGGGCTGTATGTATATACATATATATATATATATATATCGTCAGGTGATTACTGTTTTAGCCTACACACCATTTTTGAAAAAAAAAGCAAGTAAGAGTGCTATATTCGGCTATGCCGAATCTTATATACCCTTCACCATGATGAGATAAGAATAGGGTTACTAAATTCCTGGGCTATTTCTATTCCCGGGAAACGAAACAGAAAAAATCTTATTCCCGGGAATCCCGGGATTCTTTGAAAAAATAAATTCATATGTATGTATGTATATTTTTTTTTTTTTTTTTTTTAATCACGAATTATTAAAACTTATTAATATTTAGTAGTTATTATTAATAGCAACTTGGTATAATTAATTTTCTTTAAGAACCATTTTTTTAATTATTATTAAAGCATTAAAAAGCTCATCAGAGATTCTATTTATAATCCTTGTTGATATGTATATTACCTGCTACCGAAAACGTGCTCTCGCTCTCTACAAACATTGGTTACATAGTAAAAGCGCATCATAAAAAGATTATAAATTTGTTGGCCTGTTGCTCGTGACTTCATACACGTCAAATTTTTTTTTTTAATTTTTTCAAGCCTCTGTATTTTCTTTACATTTATTTTTTTAGCATTTATAGATGGTTCTGGTGTTGGTGTATCGTGTACATTTTCGTTTTCTACTTCAAGTAGTTTTTTAGATTTTTCATCAGCAATTAAAATGACCCTTGATTTATTGGCGTAGGAAAAAAATCGATTTGAAGGTAGTTTTTAGTAATATTAGTAAAGATTATATTTTTATTGCTCGTTTTTGATTTCGACGATGCTAAAAATTTGAATTCAAAAAATTTAATTTGAAATTCCCGGAAAAATTTTCTGGGATTAATTTAAAAAAAGTGTCCCGGGAATTCTTTCGCGCGTAGAAACTCTAGATAAGAACAAAAAGTTATAAACATAAATAACGTTCTTTATATATTTATAAATAAATATTAATTGAGCCACGCAAACTTTTCATTTTGCCATGCCGAAGAATATAAAAAAAACAAAAAATTTATATATGTACCTAAGCCCATTTCCTCTTTTGCCAAAGTTGATGTTTGAAATTCGTTTTATAATCTTAAAATCGTTTTTTAGAACATAAAAAAATTAAATAAAAAAATGAAAAAATATTCTTTTTGGGATTGGAACTGGCAATATCATCAGTCTCAGGAGAGAACTTAACAACTCGGCTACGAACGCTTTTACTGAAGAAGCCTTAAATTAAAATATATTGAGTCTATGAGTTTGTTTCTTTATTTGAGCGGCATATCATATACATGCATTAATGTGTATGTGGCTGCGTTAAATTAAGCACATTACAAATAAAATCCACCACTTGTAGTGAAGGGTATTAAAAAAACAACAAAAAAACCACATTACCAAGACTGTATTACCATAGCCATTGTATGACCGTAGAAACCAAAATTTAACTGGTTTGTATGGTATGATTTTACTGAAGAAGCGTTAAATTAAAATATATTGAGTCTATGAGTTTGTTTCTTTTTTTGCGTAAAATTAAACACATTACAAATAAAGTCCACCACTTGTAGGGAAGGGTATAAAAAACAACAACAAAAAACCACATTGCCAACACCGTTTTACCATAGCCACTGTATGACCGTAGAAACCAAAATTGAATTGGTTTGTATGGTATGTTTATGTCGTTTTGCTAATACAGTGTTGGTATGGTAAAGTCACGTCTAATTGGACCTTTAAAGGAAAAAATTTGAGGTATTCGTGGTTTTTTACTCATATCTCAGCCCTTTGTGGACCGATCTTGCTGAATTTTAATAGCAAACAATTCCGGACCATATGTGACATAAATGTATAATAGCCTGGCTCCCATCATATAAATTAATAAAACTAAAGTTGAAATTTTTGTTTTAATGTTTCTTTATTTTAAATTTTAATGTTTCTTTATTTTTACTTTTAATGTTTCTTTATTTTTACTTTTAATGTCTCTTTATTTTTACTCTTAATGGGCTATGCCCATACTTTGCTTAATTCAACGAGTACAGAAACTGAACTAACTTAAAGAATAATAAATTACAATATTTTATCTAAACCTTAAACCCTTGTTTTGCTGATGCGACACATTTTGGTTGCGCGTGTAGCTTGTAACCTTATACTTTGTTTTCGTTTTAAACAGCAGACGCTGACTTAAACAAAGTGAAGAATTTTTATAAGAGAAAAAAAGTAAAGAAGTATGTGTCGCAGAAATTATTTAGGGTAAAATATTTATTGTATTAACTCCTCCCTCCGAAATTCCAAACGTCCTCGGTTTGGTTTAAAAATAAGGAATGTCGTTCAGACTTATGTGCTTTGCGGCAATTTTAATCGGTGTCTTGGAGGATTCATCGTTTTTTACAATAATTTCTTTTGTCTTAGACTTCCTAAACTTAAAAATTAGGACCAAGATTTTGAAGAAGGCTAATAACCCGAAATGTGTAACCATACTGGACTTGACTAACAAATCCAGAGAACTAATTTTTTTTATGTTTTTAATATTCAACTCCTTCATAAGTTCTAACGAAAGTACCTCTTCGTACTTAGAACGAGAGTTTGCATGTTTAAGTAATGCAGGCAAAGGTTTTAGGTTGAGTGTTTCTATAGCTACGAAAGTTAAGTTATTTATTTTTAACGTATCATTTATAATTTTTATTAGATAATTTCCATTTAGTTTTTTTGTATTATTTTTTATTAGGACATTTCCGTTAAAATTATTTAATAAGATTAATTCATCGCTTATTTCTTCTATTTTGTATACATGTTCTGTGTTTGTTACAGTGCAATCATATGGTTTATTTTCTATTAAATTTTTAATACAATCGTCTTTTTCCAAATCAACAATTTCATTTTGTTTACAAAATTTAATTTCGTTTTTTTGTTTACAATCTGTTTTAATACCATAGTATTTCTTATTACATTTTAATACTTTTTCAAACATAATTTTTAAGATTGAATTATTATTACTTAAAGGTTTGATTAAAATAGAGTTACATTTTTCTGTTTCAGTTTTTGGTATTTTTATAATATAAAATAATATATTTCCTTTGAAGGCTATTTGACTATCGGCAAAATTTAATGACTCTTCTAATGAATGAAACGGTATATTATCTCCTACAAAAATATCATTAATCTTGTGAGCCTCTTGGTTTGAAATGATGAATGTGTTAATAATGTTAGCTTTTGTGAAGTGAATTGCTTTATTAATATTTCTATTTCTTCTTTTATCAAATCGATTTTAAATTTATATTGTAGTATTAGTGCAGTTAGATATTCATTACTATTTTTGAATGATTTTATAATATAAATAAAAATGCTTTTTCTTCAAGCTCGAGGCCAGTATTGAAAATAAATTTTATTTTTAAAAGTTGCCGATATTTCGATACTCTTTGAGTATCATCATCTGGGCTTGTCTATAAATATAAATATAAGTACAATGTAAAACTCATACAAAAAATATAACAATCATAATAAACGACATAGAAAAAGCAACAATAACCATACATGTACAAATTAATACGTAAACTTACAAATAAATAATAATTTATATTTAACACGAAAAATTGTTCATTTCTTTGAAGCGTCTGATGTTAAACTAAACTTAAAAAACTACATATTGCTAACTCTCTTCCCCTTGTTAATCAAATGTTTGTAGCTTTGAGAACAGTTCTCCACATCAATTTTAAAATTCATTTTTGTAGTTGGTATATTGATGATGTGTAGCATCTCTAGCATGTAACGTCGTTTATAATTTTGTTCGCTCTCTAACACTCGTACTTTGTCAAAGTCTGGAAAATGTTTATTCTCAACACAGTGGGTTGTTAGTGCTGTTTTTTGAATAAATTTGTTCAGCCGGTGTTTTTGATCGGATTTATGTCCTGCAATTCTAGTTTTTAATTTGTTTTTAGTTGTTCCAACATACACTTTCTTACACGTTTCAGTTTCATTACCTATACAGGGGATCTGATATACCACATTTGCTTTTTCCATATTTGTAATTTTGTCTTTGGTGTTACTGAAAATTATTCCAAGGTTTTGTTCAGTTTTGTGCGCCATTTTAATGTTTTCTCCATTAAATAATTTAGATTTTTCAAATCTTTCGGACATTTCAGGAATATATGTTAATGGTTTATATATTTTAGGTTCTTCACTTGATTTAGTCCTCTTTTCCTTGTCTTTGTCATAATCTTTAATAAGTTTGTTTGTTAGTTTTTTTGGAAAATTGTTGTCAGATAATATGTTTTGGATTTTCTTCTTATTATGCTTGTGAAATTCCACATCACTAAGTTGTAACACCCTCCGTATCATATTGTTGGCAGTATTTATTATAATTCGCTTTGGATGTTTAGAGAAGAAATTAATAATCCTGCCCGACGCTGTTGGTTTTTGATACCAATCTGTTTTTAATATATTACCTTCTCTTATAATCACAATGTCTAAATATGGTAACTTTGAATCGCGTTCTAATTCGCTCGTGAATTTAATCCTATTGTTAAAACTATTTAATTTGGTCAACATCTCCTCGATTGCACTTTCCCTTACTATACAAAAAATGTCATCCACATATTTCGTTAATATTTTTGGTTTTTGAGATAAGTTTTCAATTACGGAGTCTAAAAGTTTTTCCATAACTATGTCTGCAATTATCGGAGATGCTGAAGATCCCATAGGTAGTCCCTTTTTTTGGGTGTATATTTTTTTGTCAAATGTAAAGTACCGGTTGTCCTTAATGCAAAATTTTACAACTCTTAAAAATAATGATTTTGATATATTTGTATATCCTTCAATTTCATCCCATCTATCCTCAATTATTACTAACGCTAAATCAACAGGCACACTCGGAAACAAAGCTACAACATCAAACGAAATTAATCTTTCATCGTCTTCAATAGTCAGTTCTTTTATCTTATTTTTAAATTGCACGGAGTCCTTCACATTGTATTTCGATTCTTCAGTAATCATTTTTAAGACACTAGTAATATGCTTACACAATTCACTTGATGGGGCATTAATACTGGAGCAGATGGGTCTTAATGGATAGCCCTCTTTATGAATTTTTGGGAGGCCATAAATTCTAGGAGCATTGGCTGTGTCAGTCTTTAGTCTTTTCCTTTGGTTTTCTGAAATCATGTTATTTTTAAACATCTCTTCTACTAGCTCATTATTTATCCTCTGAAGTCCGTTTGTGGGATCCTTATTCACCCGTTGGTAAGTCATCATTTCTCCAATTATATGTTTCATTCTAGTTTGATATTCGTCTTTTTCCATAGCTACGGTCACATTCCCTTTATCCGCATTTAAAATAAGAATGTTTTTATTCCTTTTTAAAAATTGTTTTGCTTTTTCTACAATATTCAATGTAAATTTATCCCTATTGTTAATTTTTAGTTTATTTAAATGGTTGTCAATTATTGATGTAAATTTAGACCTGGCTATTTCTTTGTCATCTCTGTTATCTAAAGTCTGAATAAAGTCCTCTCCCCCTGCAATGTATTTGATCATTGGGAATTTATCTTTTGTCACTGGCAATGCATGTTTTTGACCAAGGGATAATATCCACTGTATTTCCTCTGGAATGACCGTTTTTGTCTTATTCACAAACCAGTTTTTATTAAGTTTAACTTCAAGTTCTTTTTTCTGTGCTTCCTTTAACTTCTCGAACTTTTTCTTGTGTTTGTCTTTCAATTTTTCGTTGAAAGATTTAGCAAGAATATTCTCGCTGGCCCACAGTGCAAGTGCGTCATCTTCAGTTAATTGTTTATTTATAATTATTCTTTTGGTTTCTTCTTCTTTTATATTGTGTTTTAAAATTTCATGTTTTTGTTTTAATAGTAAATTCAAAATTTTGTTATGAAAGTGTTGTATATATTTCGAGAGCGTTTGTCGAGTAGTTGATTTAGTTATTATGTTAGTATCAAAAATATTATAAATATTTTTGGTGGAATTAGTAATGAAGGATGGGGTTATACCTGTATTCCTGCATCTTAGTAAAAAAGTGATTGATGTTCTAAGCTTTAAGTTTTTATCCCTTATTGTCTTGTACTTATTAATGTTGATTTTGATGGTTTTGTTGTTCTTAAATTTATTATAGACCATTTTGTTGCTGTATTGCGGCGTGCTCTCCGTTAAAATTAATTTAAGTTGTTTTTATTCGACCTTTTAATATACGTATAAATAAAAATGCTTTTTCTTCAAGCTCGAGGCCAGTATTGAAAATAAATTTTATTTTTAAAAGTTGCCGATATTTCGATACTCTTTGAGTATCATCATCTGGGCTTGTCTATAAATATAAATATAAGTACAATGTAAAACTCATACAAAAAATATAACAATCATAATAAACGACATAGAAAAAGCAACAATAACCATACATGTACAAATTAATACGTAAACTTACAAATAAATAATAATTTATATTTAACACGAAAAATTGTTCATTTCTTTGAAGCGTCTGATGTTAAACTAAACTTAAAAAACTACATATTGCTAACTCTCTTCCCCTTGTTAATCAAATGTTTGTAGCTTTGAGAACAGTTCTCCACATCAATTTTAAAATTCATTTTTGTAGTTGGTATATTGATGATGTGTAGCATCTCTAGCATGTAACGTCGTTTATAATTTTGTTCGCTCTCTAACACTCGTACTTTGTCAAAGTCTGGAAAATGTTTATTCTCAACACAGTGGGTTGTTAGTGCTGTTTTTTGAATAAATTTGTTCAGCCGGTGTTTTTGATCGGATTTATGTCCTGCAATTCTAGTTTTTAATTTGTTTTTAGTTGTTCCAACATACACTTTCTTACACGTTTCAGTTTCATTACCTATACAGGGGATCTGATATACCACATTTGCTTTTTCCATATTTGTAATTTTGTCTTTGGTGTTACTGAAAATTATTCCAAGGTTTTGTTCAGTTTTGTGCGCCATTTTAATGTTTTCTCCATTAAATAATTTAGATTTTTCAAATCTTTCGGACATTTCAGGAATATATGTTAATGGTTTATATATTTTAGGTTCTTCACTTGATTTAGTCCTCTTTTCCTTGTCTTTGTCATAATCTTTAATAAGTTTGTTTGTTAGTTTTTTTGGAAAATTGTTGTCAGATAATATGTTTTGGATTTTCTTCTTATTATGCTTGTGAAATTCCACATCACTAAGTTGTAACACCCTCCGTATCATATTGTTGGCAGTATTTATTATAATTCGCTTTGGATGTTTAGAGAAGAAATTAATAATCCTGCCCGACGCTGTTGGTTTTTGATACCAATCTGTTTTTAATATATTACCTTCTCTTATAATCACAATGTCTAAATATGGTAACTTTGAATCGCGTTCTAATTCGCTCGTGAATTTAATCCTATTGTTAAAACTATTTAATTTGGTCAACATCTCCTCGATTGCACTTTCCCTTACTATACAAAAAATGTCATCCACATATTTCGTTAATATTTTTGGTTTTTGAGATAAGTTTTCAATTACGGAGTCTAAAAGTTTTTCCATAACTATGTCTGCAATTATCGGAGATGCTGAAGATCCCATAGGTAGTCCCTTTTTTTGGGTGTATATTTTTTTGTCAAATGTAAAGTACCGGTTGTCCTTAATGCAAAATTTTACAACTCTTAAAAATAATGATTTTGATATATTTGTATATCCTTCAATTTCATCCCATCTATCCTCAATTATTACTAACGCTAAATCAACAGGCACACTCGGAAACAAAGCTACAACATCAAACGAAATTAATCTTTCATCGTCTTCAATAGTCAGTTCTTTTATCTTATTTTTAAATTGCACGGAGTCCTTCACATTGTATTTCGATTCTTCAGTAATCATTTTTAAGACACTAGTAATATGCTTACACAATTCACTTGATGGGGCATTAATACTGGAGCAGATGGGTCTTAATGGATAGCCCTCTTTATGAATTTTTGGGAGGCCATAAATTCTAGGAGCATTGGCTGTGTCAGTCTTTAGTCTTTTCCTTTGGTTTTCTGAAATCATGTTATTTTTAAACATCTCTTCTACTAGCTCATTATTTATCCTCTGAAGTCCGTTTGTGGGATCCTTATTCACCCGTTGGTAAGTCATCATTTCTCCAATTATATGTTTCATTCTAGTTTGATATTCGTCTTTTTCCATAGCTACGGTCACATTCCCTTTATCCGCATTTAAAATAAGAATGTTTTTATTCCTTTTTAAAAATTGTTTTGCTTTTTCTACAATATTCAATGTAAATTTATCCCTATTGTTAATTTTTAGTTTATTTAAATGGTTGTCAATTATTGATGTAAATTTAGACCTGGCTATTTCTTTGTCATCTCTGTTATCTAAAGTCTGAATAAAGTCCTCTCCCCCTGCAATGTATTTGATCATTGGGAATTTATCTTTTGTCACTGGCAATGCATGTTTTTGACCAAGGGATAATATCCACTGTATTTCCTCTGGAATGACCGTTTTTGTCTTATTCACAAACCAGTTTTTATTAAGTTTAACTTCAAGTTCTTTTTTCTGTGCTTCCTTTAACTTCTCGAACTTTTTCTTGTGTTTGTCTTTCAATTTTTCGTTGAAAGATTTAGCAAGAATATTCTCGCTGGCCCACAGTGCAAGTGCGTCATCTTCAGTTAATTGTTTATTTATAATTATTCTTTTGGTTTCTTCTTCTTTTATATTGTGTTTTAAAATTTCATGTTTTTGTTTTAATAGTAAATTCAAAATTTTGTTATGAAAGTGTTGTATATATTTCGAGAGCGTTTGTCGAGTAGTTGATTTAGTTATTATGTTAGTATCAAAAATATTATAAATATTTTTGGTGGAATTAGTAATGAAGGATGGGGTTATACCTGTATTCCTGCATCTTAGTAAAAAAGTGATTGATGTTCTAAGCTTTAAGTTTTTATCCCTTATTGTCTTGTACTTATTAATGTTGATTTTGATGGTTTTGTTGTTCTTAAATTTATTATAGACCATTTTGTTGCTGTATTGCGGCGTGCTCTCCGTTAAAATTAATTTAAGTTGTTTTTATTCGACCTTTTAATATACGTATAAATAAAAATGCTTTTTCTTCAAGCTCGAGGCCAGTATTGAAAATAAATTTTATTTTTAAAAGTTGCCGATATTTCGATACTCTTTGAGTATCATCATCTGGGCTTGTCTATAAATATAAATATAAGTACAATGTAAAACTCATACAAAAAATATAACAATCATAATAAACGACATAGAAAAAGCAACAATAACCATACATGTACAAATTAATACGTAAACTTACAAATAAATAATAATTTATATTTAACACGAAAAATTGTTCATTTCTTTGAAGCGTCTGATGTTAAACTAAACTTAAAAAACTACATATTGCTAACTCTCTTCCCCTTGTTAATCAAATGTTTGTAGCTTTGAGAACAGTTCTCCACATCAATTTTAAAATTCATTTTTGTAGTTGGTATATTGATGATGTGTAGCATCTCTAGCATGTAACGTCGTTTATAATTTTGTTCGCTCTCTAACACTCGTACTTTGTCAAAGTCTGGAAAATGTTTATTCTCAACACAGTGGGTTGTTAGTGCTGTTTTTTGAATAAATTTGTTCAGCCGGTGTTTTTGATCGGATTTATGTCCTGCAATTCTAGTTTTTAATTTGTTTTTAGTTGTTCCAACATACACTTTCTTACACGTTTCAGTTTCATTACCTATACAGGGGATCTGATATACCACATTTGCTTTTTCCATATTTGTAATTTTGTCTTTGGTGTTACTGAAAATTATTCCAAGGTTTTGTTCAGTTTTGTGCGCCATTTTAATGTTTTCTCCATTAAATAATTTAGATTTTTCAAATCTTTCGGACATTTCAGGAATATATGTTAATGGTTTATATATTTTAGGTTCTTCACTTGATTTAGTCCTCTTTTCCTTGTCTTTGTCATAATCTTTAATAAGTTTGTTTGTTAGTTTTTTTGGAAAATTGTTGTCAGATAATATGTTTTGGATTTTCTTCTTATTATGCTTGTGAAATTCCACATCACTAAGTTGTAACACCCTCCGTATCATATTGTTGGCAGTATTTATTATAATTCGCTTTGGATGTTTAGAGAAGAAATTAATAATCCTGCCCGACGCTGTTGGTTTTTGATACCAATCTGTTTTTAATATATTACCTTCTCTTATAATCACAATGTCTAAATATGGTAACTTTGAATCGCGTTCTAATTCGCTCGTGAATTTAATCCTATTGTTAAAACTATTTAATTTGGTCAACATCTCCTCGATTGCACTTTCCCTTACTATACAAAAAATGTCATCCACATATTTCGTTAATATTTTTGGTTTTTGAGATAAGTTTTCAATTACGGAGTCTAAAAGTTTTTCCATAACTATGTCTGCAATTATCGGAGATGCTGAAGATCCCATAGGTAGTCCCTTTTTTTGGGTGTATATTTTTTTGTCAAATGTAAAGTACCGGTTGTCCTTAATGCAAAATTTTACAACTCTTAAAAATAATGATTTTGATATATTTGTATATCCTTCAATTTCATCCCATCTATCCTCAATTATTACTAACGCTAAATCAACAGGCACACTCGGAAACAAAGCTACAACATCAAACGAAATTAATCTTTCATCGTCTTCAATAGTCAGTTCTTTTATCTTATTTTTAAATTGCACGGAGTCCTTCACATTGTATTTCGATTCTTCAGTAATCATTTTTAAGACACTAGTAATATGCTTACACAATTCACTTGATGGGGCATTAATACTGGAGCAGATGGGTCTTAATGGATAGCCCTCTTTATGAATTTTTGGGAGGCCATAAATTCTAGGAGCATTGGCTGTGTCAGTCTTTAGTCTTTTCCTTTGGTTTTCTGAAATCATGTTATTTTTAAACATCTCTTCTACTAGCTCATTATTTATCCTCTGAAGTCCGTTTGTGGGATCCTTATTCACCCGTTGGTAAGTCATCATTTCTCCAATTATATGTTTCATTCTAGTTTGATATTCGTCTTTTTCCATAGCTACGGTCACATTCCCTTTATCCGCATTTAAAATAAGAATGTTTTTATTCCTTTTTAAAAATTGTTTTGCTTTTTCTACAATATTCAATGTAAATTTATCCCTATTGTTAATTTTTAGTTTATTTAAATGGTTGTCAATTATTGATGTAAATTTAGACCTGGCTATTTCTTTGTCATCTCTGTTATCTAAAGTCTGAATAAAGTCCTCTCCCCCTGCAATGTATTTGATCATTGGGAATTTATCTTTTGTCACTGGCAATGCATGTTTTTGACCAAGGGATAATATCCACTGTATTTCCTCTGGAATGACCGTTTTTGTCTTATTCACAAACCAGTTTTTATTAAGTTTAACTTCAAGTTCTTTTTTCTGTGCTTCCTTTAACTTCTCGAACTTTTTCTTGTGTTTGTCTTTCAATTTTTCGTTGAAAGATTTAGCAAGAATATTCTCGCTGGCCCACAGTGCAAGTGCGTCATCTTCAGTTAATTGTTTATTTATAATTATTCTTTTGGTTTCTTCTTCTTTTATATTGTGTTTTAAAATTTCATGTTTTTGTTTTAATAGTAAATTCAAAATTTTGTTATGAAAGTGTTGTATATATTTCGAGAGCGTTTGTCGAGTAGTTGATTTAGTTATTATGTTAGTATCAAAAATATTATAAATATTTTTGGTGGAATTAGTAATGAAGGATGGGGTTATACCTGTATTCCTGCATCTTAGTAAAAAAGTGATTGATGTTCTAAGCTTTAAGTTTTTATCCCTTATTGTCTTGTACTTATTAATGTTGATTTTGATGGTTTTGTTGTTCTTAAATTTATTATAGACCATTTTGTTGCTGTATTGCGGCGTGCTGTATTGCGGGTGAATAAGGATCCCACAAACGGACTTCAGAGGATAAATAATGAGCTAGTAGAAGAGATGTTTAAAAATAACATGATTTCAGAAAACCAAAGGAAAAGACTAAAGACTGACACAGCCAATGCTCCTAGAATTTATGGCCTCCCAAAAATTCATAAAGAGGGCTATCCATTAAGACCCATCTGCTCCAGTATTAATGCCCCATCAAGTGAATTGTGTAAGCATATTACTAGTGTCTTAAAAATGATTACTGAAGAATCGAAATACAATGTGAAGGACTCCGTGCAATTTAAAAATAAGATAAAAGAACTGACTATTGAAGACGATGAAAGATTAATTTCGTTTGATGTTGTAGCTTTGTTTCCGAGTGTGCCTGTTGATTTAGCGTTAGTAATAATTGAGGATAGATGGGATGAAATTGAAGGATATACAAATATATCAAAATCATTATTTTTAAGAGTTGTAAAATTTTGCATTAAGGACAACCGGTACTTTACATTTGACAAAAAAATATACACCCAAAAAAAGGGACTACCTATGGGATCTTCAGCATCTCCGATAATTGCAGACATAGTTATGGAAAAACTTTTAGACTCCGTAATTGAAAACTTATCTCAAAAACCAAAAATATTAACGAAATATGTGGATGACATTTTTTGTATAGTAAGGGAAAGTGCAATCGAGGAGATGTTGACCAAATTAAATAGTTTTAACAATAGGATTAAATTCACGAGCGAATTAGAACGCGATTCAAAGTTACCATATTTAGACATTGTGATTATAAGAGAAGGTAATATATTAAAAACAGATTGGTATCAAAAACCAACAGCGTCGGGCAGGATTATTAATTTCTTCTCTAAACATCCAAAGCGAATTATAATAAATACTGCCAACAATATGATACGGAGGGTGTTACAACTTAGTGATGTGGAATTTCACAAGCATAATAAGAAGAAAATCCAAAACATATTATCTGACAACAATTTTCCAAAAAAACTAACAAACAAACTTATTAAAGATTATGACAAAGACAAGGAAAAGAGGACTAAATCAAGTGAAGAACCTAAAATATATAAACCATTAACATATATTCCTGAAATGTCCGAAAGATTTGAAAAATCTAAATTATTTAATGGAGAAAACATTAAAATGGCGCACAAAACTGAACAAAACCTTGGAATAATTTTCAGTAACACCAAAGACAAAATTACAAATATGGAAAAAGCAAATGTGGTATATCAGATCCCCTGTATAGGTAATGAAACTGAAACGTGTAAGAAAGTGTATGTTGGAACAACTAAAAACAAATTAAAAACTAGAATTGCAGGACATAAATCCGATCAAAAACACCGGCTGAACAAATTTATTCAAAAAACAGCACTAACAACCCACTGTGTTGAGAATAAACATTTTCCAGACTTTGACAAAGTACGAGTGTTAGAGAGCGAACAAAATTATAAACGACGTTACATGCTAGAGATGCTACACATCATCAATATACCAACTACAAAAATGAATTTTAAAATTGATGTGGAGAACTGTTCTCAAAGCTACAAACATTTGATTAACAAGGGGAAGAGAGTTAGCAATATGTAGTTTTTTAAGTTTAGTTTAACATCAGACGCTTCAAAGAAATGAACAATTTTTCGTGTTAAATATAAATTATTATTTATTTGTAAGTTTACGTATTAATTTGTACATGTATGGTTATTGTCGCTTTTTCTATGTCGTTTATTATGATTGTTATATTTTTTGTATGAGTTTTACATTGTACTTATATTTATATTTATAGACAAGCCCAGATGATGATACTCAAAGAGTATCGAAATATCGGCAACTTTTAAAAATAAAATTTATTTTCAATACTGGCCTCGAGCTTGAAGAAAAAGCATTTTTATTTATACGTATATTAAAAGGTCGAATAAAAACAACTTAAATTGATTTTATAATAGTATTGCTTATCTGGGTTATGTTGTTAATTCTTTCGAAAATGTTTTTGTTAATTACTAATTGTTGATTATTATTATCTACTATTTCTTTAAATTTATTATTTATGGCCTCAAGATCATCATGATCAGGGTTTCCAGCTACCCATTTTAATGCTGATCCAATGAAATTTAACTATCGTTTATTTCGATTTTTAGGAAGTATGTTGTTAATGGTTATGTTTACACTGTTGATTTCTTCTGCTACAAATGGATAAAGGGGATGAGATGAAGGTATGTTTTTGATGAAGTTATGCTTTAGGTCCTCTGTGATATCCAGGTACTCTGTTAGATTTATCACATGAATGATCCTGTATGTTCCGGTCTGAATTTTCCCGGGGCCATCTTCAATGGTAACGATTTCAGATCGGAAATAGTCAAGTATTTCGACTGAACCGTAGCAGAGAAGAAATTTCAGTGAAAAAATGGATATTATAAAAATCATCTCTCTTCTGGTGTTTCTCGTTCCCCTGATGAGTCACTTGTTCCCTTCTCGGTTGTTTACTTCCTTCACGGTTCTATAGATTTAATATTTGGCTTAGTTTTATTGGTGTAGGTTCCTTTTGTTAACTTCACTTTGTTTAATTTATGTTTAATATCAGTATCTCCAATTTATTTACTTTCAGTTTATTAGTCACGGTTATTTTGCTGATTCTAAGTTTATTAAAAAGAATTTTTTCTATTTTCTTTCATTTATTTGAGTTCTTAGTTTATTTGTCACATTTGTTTGTTAATTATTTTAGTTCCGTTTCGGGTTTGCTTATTTATTTTTGAGTTTTTTTTGTCACTATTATTTTTATACCCTCCATCACAATTAGTTGTGAAGAGGGTATACTAAGTTTGTCATTCCGTGTGAAACTTTTTTATTATTCATCTCAGACCCCATAAAGTATATATATTCTGGCTGCTTGAGTAATTCTAAGTCGATTTAGCCATGTCCGTCTGTCTGTCCGTCTGTCCGTCTGTTGAAAACACGCTCACTTTCGAAAAACTCAAAAGAAATAAACAAACTAGGTGTCAAATTGCTTGTAGTTATCCTAAGCAGTTTGGGATTGAATTTCAGCAAAATCGGTTCAGTAGGACCAGAGCTATGAATCAAAATGTGGAACCACCACCTTCAAAAACTTGATAATTTTGTTACAAAAACTAACATAAATGATGCAAAAATTCACGGAATGACATAAGATTTTGCACAAGTCCGTTTTATTCGACTAGAAATTACACTGTAAAATTTCGCGAAGGTCGGTCCATAATTTACCCTAAGCCCCATATAAACACTACTCCCGGAAAACAGTTTAGTACGCCTAAAACCGTAAAAAATAATGCAATCATAACAAATTTTGGCTCGTCACAATTTTATAGGACTATAAATGATACTGTGAAATTTCGTGAAGATCGGTACATAATTTACCCTAGGCCCTATATATGCCCTACTCCCGGAAAACAGTTTAGTCTCCTAAAACCATAATTAATAACAAATCGTCACAGTTTAAGATAATAATAATAAAAAGACATCATACAGATATTACTCCTTAAACATTCGAACTGTCGGTGGAGGGTATCAAAGATTGGGCACAGCCGAATATAGCACTCTAACTTGTTATTTCTAAGTTTATTAATATTTTTTGCTTAGGTTCTTTTTATTAATTTATTTTTAGATTTATTTGTCATTATTATTTTGGATAATTCTGAATATTTCTTACTTTAAGTTCCTTTGATTTCTTTTGTGCTTGGTTTATTTTAAGTTATTTGTCACTTTATATTAGAAAATAGATTAGTATTTCAGGTTTGTTTATTTTTTTTTTTTTTTTTTAAATATTCTCCACTTTGATTTTCGCTAGTTTTATTCACCTTTTCCTCTCAGGTTTTTTTTTAATTTCCGTAAATTTACTTTATGTTCATATTCTAATTTCGTAACTTCGACTTATTTAATTTTTTGTCATCTTTATTCGGCTAATTCTAAGTTTATTATAATTTTCCACTTAAGCTATTCTTATTAATTCCCTAATTTATTTTCCGTATTTAAATTCTTTTAACTTTATTTTGGGTAACTTTGAGTTTATTATTATTTTTCACTTCAGTTTCTTTTATTAAATTTATATTTTTATTTCGTATTTCAAATTCTTTTAACTTTCCTTTTTTACTAAATTTAAGTTTAACTTTTTCACTTATAAAGCGCTGCTTAGTAGGCTCTGCTCCCGTTTGCTTTTGCTACTAGGGTACCGATTCCTAAGACTTATGTTCAAAAGATTTTTTATATTTTAAGGACACTTCTTGTTAATATCCTTTATTTTCAAGGATCCTTTTTTTTACACTAAGTTTATTAATACTTTTAACACTTAGAAAGCGCTAATAAGTAGGTTCTGCTCCCGTTTGCGTTTGCTACTAGGGCACCTTTCCTTAGACTTATGTTAAAAAAGATTTTTTGTATTTTAAGGACACTTTTTATTCAGGGTCCCTTAACTTAAACTAATACCCAACATCGGTGGAATTCTGTTTTTTTGAATCCGTAGAAGTCAAATGTTCATTTGTTTAAGCCTTTTTTTCGATTAATTATTTTTCAAATTTTCAAGCTTCAGTTGGCTTTACTTTTTATTGTAAATTATTTAGCTTTACTTTTTATATTGAAACACTTTTCACTTCATCGATATTGGGTCCCTGCTCGGGCGCCAATTAATAAAACTAAAGTTGAAATTTTTGTTTTAATGTTTCTTTATTTTAAATTTTAGTGTTTCTTTATTTTAAAATTTTATGTTTCTTTATTTTAAATTTTAATGTTTCTTTATTTTTACTTTTAATATTTCTTTAT
The DNA here is from genome assembly GCA_963931875.1 of Pollenia griseotomentosa. Classification (NCBI taxonomy): domain Eukaryota; kingdom Metazoa; phylum Arthropoda; class Insecta; order Diptera; family Polleniidae; genus Pollenia; species Pollenia griseotomentosa. The sequence goes on from OZ007563.1 coordinate 148,901,346, forward strand.
TTTTACTTTTAATGTTTCTTTATTTTTTCTTTTAATGGGCTATGCCCATACTTTGCTTAATTCAACGAGTACAGAAACTGAACTTACTTAAAGAATAATAAATTACAATATTTTATCTAAACCTTAAACCCTTGTTTTGCTGATGCGACACATTTTGGTTGCGCGTGTAGCTTGTAACCTTATACTTTGTTTTCGTTTTAAACAGCAGACGCTGACGTAAACAAAGTGAAGAATTTTTATAAGAGAAAAAATGTAAAGAAGTATGTGTCGCAGTAATGATTTATTGTAAAATATTTATTGTATTAACTTATATGGGGTCTTCGGAAAATCCATTTCAACGGACAGACGGACAAAGTTAAATCAACTTCGCTACTCATAAGGAACCCCAATATATATACTTTACAGGGTCTAACATCAATATTATAGAAATTACAAACGGAATGACAAACTTATATATGTATACCCAATTCACCACCTGTGGTGAAGGGTATATTTTCTCCAAACCGACTTGAGGCTAAAACAATAATAACCTGACGATATATATACTATATATGTACATTCACTCTGTGGGTAGTTTTATTATAATTATTTCTTTTTTAAATATTTTAATTATTCCGTTGGTACATCCAACGAGCTTGAGGTTTTGTACAAATCTAAATCTTTATTTTTCAAAAATCAAAAGGATTGCTTAAATTAAATCTATCTTAAATATAAACAAATAGTTAAATATAAACAAATATTTGTATGTGTGTTTTATTTCTTTGTTTCAAATCTTTGTTCTGAGATTCATTTTATGCTGAATCTCAGAAAACGGTTTAGGTTACAAATTTTAATAAATTTTGTTATCCACAAAACAACGAATCTCGTTGTGTGGTCAAAATTAGCAAACTAAGCATAACATTAAGTGGATGGCCAAATGTTTATGCTATTGCCAGTCTCTTCGGTGATGGGTAAGTCACAGTCATATATGACTCGCCCCTCCTTATGATTCGAGTCTCTTCGAAGCAAAACCTTTCTGAACCTCAAAGCCACCAAAACACAAGCAACACATAGAATTAATGAGTAAAGTATATAAGTATGATACGCATTATGATTTTCATATATAATTGCTTTAATTTCCTCTAAGTTGTCAAACTTGGGAATTTCCATTAATTCAGTAACATTATTTTTTAACTTTTGTTGATTAGGAATAATTATATCCATTCTACTTTCAAATCTTTTGATTTTATATTCATTTATTTCTATTTCACAATTTTGAAAATTTATTAAGTAATTTCCATTGAGTTTATATTCATATTCATTACAAGTACTTTTCAAGGTGGAATTAATATTTATTAACAAAAGATTTCCAAAATCCAATTCATGTACCAATTCCTGAGTGAATTTTCTTTTTGTACATTCATCATATGAATCATTTATAATACTTTTAATACATTTATTAGTTTTTTCCAAACTATTTATATCTTTTTCAGAATTTACGTAAAATGTTTCATTTTTTATGCTTACAACTCTAGAAATATTTATATTGATCTGCATATAATCTATGTTTGGTATTGGTACAACAAATATTGTATTTTCGTCATTTTCCAAAAATATTGGAATTGATATTACAAACAATAAAACATTTTTTGACAGTTTTCCCAAAGAACATTTAAGATAACTTAACTTATCACTATTTATTTGGTAAAAATCAATTTCTTTATTAGTTAAAAAGAATCTATTCATTATTTGATGTTTGGAACTCATTATATTATCTTGAATTCTTTCAATTTTATCTTTTATTTTGTTTATTAACAAAGTTAAATGGTTATACTTTACAAGTTCTAATTTGTTTTCTAACTGCCTTATTTATAAAAAATAAAACAACTTTATAAAGGGTTTATGAAACAGTTTTTGTATAAAAATCGGTTTTATTAACGCTTTATTAACCTGTTTTATTTTTTATAAATTGGACCGTAATTCTTTACTGTGTGTTTCATTAAACAATTCTTTGTTGGATTCCAAAATCAGTTTAACATTTAACATATATTTCTGTATATCATTATTTATTGTTATTTGCTTATTCATATTGTTTATAATATTATGTTGGTTGATATCTACCGTTTTAAAGTGGTTGTCAATATCTTGTTTATCTTGGTCGTCCAAATTTCCAAATACCCATTTAATAAGTCTTCCTCCCGCGTCAATCAACGCTCTTCTTTCTCTGCTGTCATGCTTTTCTATCGTCAACAATGAATGTTCCAACTCTTCAATATCCCTTTGTAAGTTCAACATCATCCATCCCTGCTTCACCTTCATGCTACCTGAAATGCTAGTTCTGATTTTCCTGACTGTATCTTCTATTTCCTTCAAGTCAATTACATGTATGAGCTTTGAATAACTTTGGATTAGGGTAACGGACTGACTTTTTACTATCATATATCCTGCCTCAGTTTCTATCTTATTTATTATTATTTCGGCTTTGCCAATCGTCGACATTACCACAATTAGCATCATCGTCAAAATTACCTGAAATTTATGGAAAAAATTGTAATGGTCGCTTGATTCGTGCAACATCTATCTTGTTAGGGTTACTGCGATTATGTTTTGTGTATCTTTTGGCAGTTTTTTGTCTCTCTGCTTTTGGATTTTTCATGAACATATTCTCAGGATTCACAGCAGGAATATGTTTCCTTTTAATATTTATTTTCCCTATCAAGTGTCTTTTCTTTTTATCCATTCTGTCTGAAACTACTTTAAAGTTTAAATTTAGTCTATTTATAAAGTCCATAGGCTTTTGCTTTGTTGTTGAATGAATTGTATTGTTCAGTCAGTCCTTTCTTCCCTAATTTTTATTATTCTAATGTGTTCAAGCATTGTCGAATGCAATCTTTCGATGTCTGAATTCCCAGTGTGAGAATATGGAGTAGTAAAATGAGTTTTGATATTATTTTCTCTGCAGAAAACTTCAATTAAATGATTATCAAATTCGTTATCCATAACCAAAAGTTCTGGTTTGCCTAATAACGCTATTCTTTCTTGTAATTTTATCTTTATGGTAATCATATTTTTATCAGACAACCTGTGGGCGCTTCCCAATTTTGTAAATCTATCTATTGTTGTTAAAAAGTATTGTTTCTCTACGTGAAAGATATCCATATGGACTATTTGATTCGGTTTTGACGGTGTTTCCGTGTTGCAAAAATGTTTTTTTATTGGATTGCGATCATATTTGGCTTCGATACAAATCCTACAATTATTTACATATGTTAGAGTAATACTTGTCGTCAACTTAGTTTTTTAATTATTTAATAATCAAGTTAACCATTTTTGTTCGAACTGATAAATGTCTAGTTTTTTCTATATATAATTTGATTTTATAAAATAAAGAAGAATATATACATTAAAGCTTTCAGAAGTGGGATAATAAAAAATAAAAAAATGCAAAGGAGAAATTTAACACGCCGAGAGCTTATTACAGCGTTAAGCCAATGTGGAATTGAATTTCCGGAAAGTGCAACAATCGCTCAACTTCGAATCTTGTTTCAAAACTCAAATTGCGATGGGGCTGCTCATAATTTGGATGAAGATTCTGTTGATATAGGCCAACCTAATGATGGCTTTAATAAAATATCAAATGTTGCTTTCGATATTCAATCATCTTCAGTTCAGCCGGCTATTGCTTCAGTTCAAACGATGGTTTCTAATCATCCTTGCGCAACAGCTCAATCTGTAGTTCATTCCGTTCCAGTGTTATATGATCAGTTTTCTGCCGTTACTCAAACCGCTGATATACAAAATGATGCTTCTGTTCAATCAATTGCTACTATTCAACCTACTGTGCCCGTTCAATCGTCTCTTTTGTTCCAACCTTCTGTTTCGGTCCAACCTTCAGCTTACGTTCAATCCAATGTTAATGTTAATCTCCCAATTTCTGGTCAAGCTTGTTCGTCCAGAAATTATTCAACTATTGCTGATCCACCTACTACTTCTAGTAGCCTTGATAATTCATTAGATAGTGCTATTAAACGGTTACAAAAACAACGTGAATTGTTGTTACTCCAGCGTGAGGTGGACATACTTCAAGGGGAAGTTAGATTTTCATCCTCCGATTTTGCAAATATCGATTCTATGGTTATAAAATTTTCTGGAGATGACTCTTATGATATAAAGCGTTGGGTAAGTGATTTAGAAGAAGCTTTTGTTTTGCTTAATTGCGCAGAACGTATGAAATTGATTTGTGCACGAAGATTGCTGTGCGGAACTGCAGCATTATTTGCAAGAACATTGTTTTCATCTAATTATGATGCCTTAAAGAGGGCTCTTATAAATGAATTTGAACATTTGAATCAAAGTCCATACTTCAAATATATGAACAATTGAAAATTATGAAAAGAAGGTAGCTTGGAGCAAATGAAAGTATCCAGCGCTATGTTATTGAAATGAAAATAATAGCGGAGAAAGGCAACATTCCAGAAATGGATTTGGTTGATGCAATCATTGCCGGTTTAAATGACAACAGCCCACTTATAAATATTCTGTATCAAGCTAGTAATATGCAACAGTTAAAAATTCAGCTTGATCGCTATCAAAAGCTACGTGATAAACAGACTAGAAGCAATTTGGGATCTGAAAAGATATCCAACAAATATTCTTCATCAAACAAATTGAATGAGACTTAAGCGGAAGTTCGTTGTTTTAACTGTTCCCAGTTTGGTCATTTTAAAAACCAATGCTCAAAACCTACGCGTATAAAAGGTTCTTGTTTTAAATGTGGTGAATTGGGCCATTTGCATAATAATTGTCCAAAGAAAACTTCAGTTGTTGCAGTAGTAGCTGAATCTGAGGATTATAAGCCTGAAATTGAGACAGCTAACTTGACGCCTGTAAATGCTTTACAAATGGTGAGTGTCGCTTTTATAGATAAATTAGGCAAACGCACTGACGTTAGTTCTAAAATTTGTTCTCTTTTTGATTCTGGTAGCCTGAGGAGTTTTATTAAATGTTCAGCTGTTCCCATTCCGATTAAAAAGATACCTAAACTTTCAAAGTATCGGGGAATAGGTAATAATCCGCTAAAAATTTTAGATGAAATAGTTTGTGAAATAAATTTTGACAATGAAAAAATTGTTCATAAATTTTATGTATTGCCTGATACAGTAATTTTGACTTAGCTGCACGATTTTTTGTGCAGGTAAATCAAAAATGCAGCTATCTTAAATGTATTTAGCTGCCTTAATGTGCAGGTACGCAATTGTGGTTACCTGCATAAAAGTGCAGCTAAAGTAAAGTGTTTGAAAGAGAAGTAACAACGTTTTTATTAATAAATTGATAAAAACAATGACGTTCAAGCACCTTGCAGTCATTTGTTACGCATTTTTATAATGAACGAGCTAGCCAAATTGGTAACAATAAAGTGTGGAACAGAATAGTCGCTGTAGTACAACGTTAAGAATAGCGCTGCAAGCTCTCAAAAGTTAAAAACGGCAGTTGCAAAGTAGTGTCAACAGAAAACGTAGTTGTAGTAGTCGTTGCAGTTGAAGCGCAAAATTCGAAATTTTGAACTTTGTTGCGCTACAGAGCATTCGTCAGCTTCAAATACTACTACAACTACTTTATTCTGTTTCAGATCTAAGATTTGCTATTCCTTTCATATAATCGTGGTAAAGTTGCTGTAACCACAACCCATATGCATAAATGTAAATACATTTAAACAAAATAAATGAATTATAATGATACCAACTTGACTTGTTTGCGATTTTTGATTTTATAAACTGCTAAAATTGGATATTTATGTAAAAAAGTGGCCACCATATTTTTTCATGTGTGCAGCTAACTTTGATGTTTTATATGAAAATATTTTAAAGCTGCCCAAAAATATGAAAAATGTGCAGGTATACAAAATGCACGTAAAGAAGGATTTTGAAGAATAATTACAGAAAATATGTAATTTGGGCAGTTAAGTCAAAGTGCAGCTAACTTGGATTTTTTGTATGAAAATAATTTTAAAATGCCAAACGTTTTGGGCACTTATCTTAAATGTGCAGATAAAGAAAGTGCACTTAAAAAAGGAATTTGTATGGGATTATAAAGAAAAATGCCAAAAATTATCAATTTTGTGCAGCTAAGTCAAAAGTGCACGTAAATAAAAGGCAGCTAAGTCAAAACTACTGTACTGGAATGAGTGTTCCATTATTAATTGGACGTGATCTTTTATATCGATTAAATATATTCTTATGTAAACTTAAACGAATTTATACAAAGAAAGAGCTACTGGAAATAAATAAAAAAAATTTAGTTAATAATATTAATAATTATATTCAAAACAGTGCGTTTGTTAAATTTGATATTTGGAAAATAAGAACTAATGATTGCGAAATAAATAAAATAGAACAAATAAAAGAGTGTCGTTCAGATCACACTGTTACTGAATTATGTAATGATTTGTTTGATGATCCTGTGGTAAATTTTGATAATTATTTAATTGAAATAAAATCGATGGAATTAGTAGATAAAAATGTAAATGAGTATCAAGATGTCACTGTGTCTTCTAATAAAATGATATTTTCTGTACTACAACCTGGGTTTGGGGAATATATAGATATAGATCCACAATTAAGTGAGGAAAATGTAAAGAAACGTAGATCCATAATTGAAAATTATTACTGTAACCCTCCTCCCGCATTGAGGAGAATACCTTGTGATTCTATAATGAAAATAAATTTAACCGATGATACACCTTTTCATTTCCCCCCTCGTAGACTCTCATTTGTTGAGAAAAACGAAGTAGATACTATAATTAATGACTTATTAGAAAAAAATATTATTCGGCACAGTAATTCGCCATATGCATCTGCAACTGTGTTGGTAAGGAAGAAGAGTGGTGAAGGAAGATTATGTGTTGACTATAGATTTTTAAATAAGAAAACAGTTAGAGACAACTTTCCTTTGCCAATTGTAGAAGATTGTTTTGAACATCTTGAAGGGAAAAAGTATTTTACAGTTTTAGATTTGAAGAATGGCTTTCATCAGGTGGAAATGCATGAAGACTCAGTGAAATACACTTCATTGGTGACACCTAGAGGACAATACGAATATAGAAAAATGCCATTTGGCTAAAAAAATGCACCAGCATTTTTTCAACGTTTTATTAATAATATTTTGAAGGACTTTATATCATCAGGGAAAATTGTTGTATATATCGATGACATTACAATAGCAACTTCTGATTTCGAAAGTCATTTGCAAATTGTAGAAGAGGTTCTTATGCGTTTATATTCAAGAGGTCTTGAGTTAAAGTTGAGTAAGTGTAAGTTCGGATACACCGAAATACAATTTCTAGGATATATTCTAAATTCTATGGGAATACGTCCGAATAGTGGTCATCTGCAAACAATAACAAATTTTCTACAACCTCAAAATATAAAACCATTGCAACAATGTCTTGGGTTATTCTCTTACTTTAGAAAATTTGTGCCGAATTTTTCAACAATAGCTAAACCGATGACATCGTTATTAAAGAAAAACGTTCCATATAATTTTGACAGTAATTGTATTAACGCATTTACAAAATTGAAAAAATTATTGATGACTCCCCCAATATTATCAATTTATAACCCTGAAAGGGAAACAGAATTGCATACAGATGCTAGTAAATTGGGGTTTGGTGCTGTTCTTTTGCAAAAGCAGAATGATGGAAAATTTCATCCAATTGCATACTTTTCAAAAATATCATCTGAAATTTAATCGAAATTACACAGCTTTGAGTTGGAAACATCAGCAATTGTATATGCTCTGGAAAGATTTAAAACACAACTTGGAGGTATACCTTTTGTAATTGTTACCGATTGTAATGCACTTACTCAGGCTATACAGAAAAGACAAGTTAATTTGAGAATAGCTAAATGGGTGTTTTCATTTGAAAACTACAATTACAGTATAAGACATCGATGTGGAATTTCTATGGGTCATGTGGATGCATTAAGCCGTTGTTGTGTTATTGAATCTGAGGAGATTTATGAAACAGATTTGAATATTCAAATCACACAAAACAGGGATATCAAAATAAAGGAGCTAAGAAATAAATTGGAAAATGGGACTGTCGATAATTTCGATTTAGTTGTCGGAATTGTTTTTAAAAAAGAGGAGGGGAATGGTAGAAGACAAATGTATGTTCCAACTGAAATGGAAAATAATATTATTCGAATTATACACGAGAAAATAGGTCACTTAGGTGTAAACAAAACTCTTGAGAAACTTAAGCAAAATTACTGGTTTCTAAAACTAAGAAAAAAAGTGGCTAATTTTATTAAAAACTGTGTAAAATGTATAATTTATTCACCATCTAGTTGTTCTAATAAACACAATTTGTATTTTATTCTCAAAGAACCTACTCCTTTCCATACAATTCACGTTGATCACTTTGGCCCTTTACCTTCTATACGATCCGTTCGTAAACATGTTTTGGTTTTTGTGGATGGTTTCACAAAATATGTGAAATTATACCCTGTCAAATCAATAAGTTCAAAAGAAGTGTGTATCTCGTTACAGAAGTATTTTGATCATTTTAGTAGACCAGTACGTATAATTACTGATAGAGGTACTTGCTTTACTGCTAAAGAATTTTCAGAATTCCTTTCACAAAACAATATAAACCATGTAAAAATATCAGTTGCTTCTCCACAGGCAAATGGACAGGTGGAAAGAGTTAATAGAATTTTAAAGTCGATGTTGGCTAAATTCGCTGATTGGGTATCCAAATTAGTTAATGTTGAATATGCTCTTAATAACACCATCCATTCAACAACACGTAAATCTCCGTCAGTACTCTTATTTGGAGTTGAACAAAGGGGAAGGATTGCAGATGAACTGACAGAATTTTTGGAGGAAAAGACAAATGCTGAGGTAATTAATTTGGAAAAGTTTCGTTCGGAAGCATTGGCAAACATAGAAAAGTCTCGACAGTACTGTCAAAACTATTTTATGAAGCATAGTGTTCCTGCGAGTGAATTTAAGGAAGGAGATTTTGTAGTTATGGAAGATTTTAGTTCACATATAGGTAAAAATAGAAAATTATCAGAAAAATACAAAGGTCCATATATCATTACAAAAAAATTACCACATAATCGATATGTTATAACAGACATTGAACCTCATCAAATAACTCAAAAACCTTATAATAGTGTGATCGAATTAAGACGATTACGTTTGTGGTTAATGCCGAGTAATGATATTAGTCACAGAATACCACAGAACTGTCATGAGACGGAAGATTTTGCGTTTTTTTCTTGTCTCTTTTTAAGAAAGCTGCCCTTTTTCATTTCTCTTTGGATCATCTTTTATGCCGCAATACAATGAACACAAATTTATTAAGTTGAGATTTATTTGCAAAGCTTTTGTAAAAATTAACTTTTAAGTTTACCACAACACAAGTAAATAATATTTAAGTAAATAAATAACATTATAAAACAAAAAAATATTAATAAATAAATTTTTTTTGCACAAAACACAACGTTTGTTGAACTAATGCATTTTTTTAACGTGGTCTGTGTTTTGTTATTTTTGTTTTGATCATGCCATTTGTGTTGATTGTTGCTGCCTGTTTTTACACATTGCCACTTCACCACCAAAAAAAGCTTTCTGTCTTTTTCTTCGAAAGCTGCCCTCGCAACTGATTTGGGCCTTTTTCACACGTCACTTTTTTCAGTTCTGTGGTATTCTGTGATATTAGTTCTGTTATTCCTTTTACGTAAAGCGGCACTTAATAATATAATAAAAATATATACTTTATGATCGGGTCGATCAAGTGTCAGGATGGCCGAGTTGTTAGAGTAATACTTGTCGTCAACTTAGTTTTTTAATTATTTAATAATCAAGTTAACCATTTTTGTTCGAACTGATAAATGTCTAGTTTTTTCTATATATAATTTGATTTTATAAAATAAAGAAGAATATATACATTAAACATATTTATTTATAAGCTTTACTAGATTAGGACAGAAATACATATCTTTTAATTCTTCAAAATTCTCCAAAATTCCTCTATGATTAGTTTCTTCGTGAGTTCTCTTTACAATATTATAAAGAAGTTCCGATTCCTCCACATCAATAGCCAATGTACTACATTTCGTAAATTTCACTCTCCTTTCGTTTCCAAACAACTGAATTAATTTCTGTTGAACAATATTATATTTTGTGTCCTCTAATTCGCAATATATCCCTATAGAACCTTTAAATATATTTTCTTTAAAAAGATTTTCCAAATGACTTTCATTCAATAAGTCAGATTCATCTACATGCAAAATCAAATACTTCCCAAATAACCTATCTACAGTTCTTTCTTTTGTTTTCATAATACGTACCTGGGTTCTATATTTGTTAACTATTCCTTCGCTAATCTTAAAATGATCATTCAAGTCTTCTTCACCACTATGCACCGTTCTTGCCTCTTCATCACTCAATTCAAAAACCTGTTCCTCATTTAATTTGTCTTTCTGTTCAATTCTACTCAAGAAATCTGCAACTCTATTATTTTTCCCTTTTACGTAATCAATATCAAAATCATATTCACTTAACTGAATTCTCCATCTAGACATTTTTGCGTTTGGCTCCTTCATTGTATAAAGCCAATTTAATGGTTGGTGATCTGTTTGGACCAAAAATTTCCTACCGTATACATATCTTCTAAAATATTTTAAAGCCCACACAATGGCTAAAAGTTCTTTTTCTATGGTTGAGTAATTCCTTTCATGATTATTCAATGTACGACTTGCGTAGCAAATAGGTCTACTTTCCTGACTAAGTACTGCACCTAACGCATTATTACTGGAGTCTGTAGTCACAATAAATTTTTTATTAAAGTCAGGATATGCCAAAATAGGATAAGACGTTATTAACCTTTTGAGTTTCTCAAATGCTTCAATATATTTCCAATCAGTTTGGTCGACTTTTGTATCTTTCTTTAAGTATTTTATTACAGGTGATGCTATAGAAGAGTAATTCTTAATAAATTTCCGGTAGTAACCAGTTAATCCCAAAAATGACTTAATCTGTTTTACTGTCCTGGGCAGAGTTACCTTATTTATTGACCTAATCTTGTCAGGGTTTGGCTTAATGCCATCCGTAGTTATGATATGCCCCAAAAATTCTGCCTGTTGAGTCATAAATTTGCACTTATCAAGTTGTACTTTAAGACCGTACTCGTTCAATTTGCAAAAAATCTTGTTTAAACTATCGAAATGTTCATCGACTGAAGTTGAAAACACTAGTACATCATCCATATAAATGACGCATAGTTTATTTATGTACTCTCTCAAAACAATTCTGATATACTCATAATGACCAAAAGGTGTAGAGAAAGCATTTTTTTCTATATCTCTTTCATTTATTAGAATTTGATGAAAGCCCTTTGCTAAGTCAATAACAGAAAAGTATTGGGCTCGACCCAACTTATCAAATATCGAACTTATATCGGGTATCGGGAATTTATCGTCTATTGTAACGCTATTTATCAAATATCGAACTTATATCGGGTATCGGGAATTTATCGTCTATTGTAACGCTATTTAAGCCCCTATAATCAATGACTATACGCCATTTTTCCCGATTGGAATTATCAGACTTTTTCTTGACAATCCACAAAGGTGAATTAAAAGGTGATTTACTCGCTCTTATAATTTTTCGCTCTAACATTTCGTTGATTTGTTTCTCTATCTCTTCTTCATGTATTTGGGGGTATTTATATATTTTCGAGTAAATTGGTTTATCCGTATTTGTACGAATGCTATGTTTTATCACGGGGGTGGCAGACAATATCTGACCATCCTGGTAAAATGTATTTTTATGTTTATAATAAAATTTTTTAAGTTTTTTATCTTCGTTTGAATTTAAAACGTGGGATTGGATATCTTCAAAACTTATTTCACATTTCTCTAAGTTATATACGTCCTCATATTTAACCTTGAATTCATTCTCAATTTTTTTTCTATAAAAAGGTATAGAGATATTATTTATGATTAATTTTTCAGTTTTGTAATCGATACATGCTTTAAGCGGCATTAAGATATTGTTTCCTATTATGCAATCGAATTTTTTATTTTTAAGATCTATTAATTTTACAGACATTGTCTTATTTGGAATACGAAATTCAACTGGAAGAGTAGAAATAACCTCTTTGGTTATTACGGAAGAACCTCCTAAAGTATTTAACAGAATTGGTTTTATAAGATTTTGTGTTTTAAATAAAACTGAAAATGTATTGTAGTCACCCAAAGTTGTTGCAGCTCCCGTATCGATCAAACATATTATTTGTTTTTTATTAAAAGTTAAAAGCACTAGGGGTAATCGGTTCTCCGAGTCCCCTGTTGAAAATTTTGCACTATATCAACATTATCTAGTTCCATAGGTTCTTGACCAAAATTATTTCTAAAATTTCCTGACCTTCTATTATCATTCCCATTATGGTGTACGTGATTCCAATTATCATTACGTCTAAAATTCCCATAATTATTTCTATATTCCTGACCAACGTTATCTCTGAAATGTCCATAATTATTTCTAAAATTTCCCGAAACTTGTCTTTTATTGTTATTATTATTGTTTTGTTTAAACTGATTTTGTTTATTAAAATGAGTTTTAAAATTTGTAGGGGAGACTGGGGCAGCTTCGGCACTTTTTTTTGAAGCCCTGAATCTAAGAATGTATGCAACAGATTTAAAAATTGTATCACTTGTTGTTGTCCTTGGATATTGAATAATAAAATATTAGTACAAAATTTTATGAATACTGAGTATTTGTTATGTTTTTTTGAGAATTAGTAAAAAAAGTCATTTTCGCTGAATGTGCCCCACGCCGGGGTAGCTTCGGCATTTGACGGGGCACATTCGTCGACTATATTCTTAAAGGCAGTGGTTTAATAAAAACTCCATAAAAAATAAAATTAGATGCCAGTTATAAACGGATTAAGCATTTTTTATTAGATGGATACAGTTAATGAAAAATAAACACATTTCTTGGAATTAGTGACTGAAGTTTTATTTCGGCCCATAAAACTAGCGAAATATTTTAATTTTCAGGCTTAACAAATAGAGATCAAAAAGATATAAAGCATCCGAAGGAAGTTTATTATTGAGATGCAGTCGTCAAGAGTTTAAGTAATCTCAGTAACTTGATAAATTGGATTATTACTATATCGACCAAGTTTGACTAGGCCGAATGTGCCCTAATTGAAAATGCCGAATCTACCCCGAAAGCACTATGTACACTATTTTCATCTTTTTTCTTTTATTCTCCAACAAAGATTTAGATTTAATTTATTTTTTAGGAAACTAGCACAATTATTAATGTTGGCTTGTAATTTTTATTTTAAATATTGATAATTTTCAAATACAAAATACTTACGAAATAGAATCAAAATATAACAGAAACACTTGGAAAAACATTTAAACACGTGTAGCTTTTTCAGTTGGTAAGCTAGAGATGCCAAACTTTGCGGGAGTTATTTATTTTGATTTTCGACACATTAAAATAAATAGTTAGTGATATAAAATAAGTGCATCATATCGAAAACGTCATTGACGAATGTACCCCAGTGCCGAAGCTGCCCCGGTCTCCCTATTTTCACATTTGTTTCTCAAAGAGATATCATTTATTAAATTATTTTGAATAAAATAGTTATGAGCACTATTAATATCACTTATGTTATTCTGAATTAATAAAGTTTTAATGTTCAAAGGCAAAAAATTCATATAAATATTAAATATCATTTTTTCGTTTTTATCGGGACTATAGTCCTGATTTTTTTGAATTTCCAAATTAAATTTAGTGTTCATTGAATTTAGAATTTTTTCTAATTTATAATTGAGTTCTTCAATATTACAGACCTTTACATCCATTGCTTATTGTCGCAGTGCAAAATAATCTTCTTTAACTGAAAATTCGGACCTTAACTTCACAAGGATATCATCCCAGGTAGGGTTGGTTAGTTTCTCGATACGTCTTAAGGCTTTTCCCTGTAACTTGTTCACCAAAACCGATTTTACAATTGGTTGACTTTCTGCTGGGGTGAAAGATAGAATATTCATCACATCTCTAAGATAATTGCCCAAGGTGTAGCCACCATCTCCGGTAAATGGAGGAAGGCTTCGCGCTTCCCTCAAGCATTCTGCTAATTCAAGTGTTGTCATCTTCGAATATTTAATTTCCTGTTGCACTATTTAATTTGAATTTTTTTTTTTTTTTTTTTTTTTTTTAATTGTAAAAAATATTAATAAAATTCTTTTTGTATAAAATAAAACACTTCACGGTTTAATAACAATATATTTCTTTCGGTTTACCGACTGCGCCAGTTTTATTATAATTATTTCTTTTTTAAATAATTTAATTATTCCGTTGGTACATCCAACGAGCTTGAGGTTTTGTACAAATCTAAATCTTTATTTTTCAAAAATCAAAAGTAATGCTTAAATTAAATCTATCTTAAATATAAACAAATAGTTAAATATAAACAAATATTTGTATGTGTGTTTTATTTCTTTGTTCTGAGATTCATTTTATGCTGAATCTCAGAAAACGGTTTAGGTTACAAATTTTAATAAATTTTGTTATCCACAAAACAACGAATCTCGTTGTGTGGTCAAAATTAGCAAACTAAGCATAACATTAAGTGGATGGCCAAATGTTTATGCTATTGTCAGTTTCTTCGGTGATGGGTAAGTCACAGTCATATATGACTGGGTTCTTTCTATAGATTGAACCTGATAACACTAAACAGTGTTGCCATATTTTATATTGGTGTGTGAACTAGCTTTCAGATTGGACCTGACATTTCTCTATTATAAAGGCACAAAAATGCAATAATAACAACTTGGCAACACTGAAAACTTCGGAGGAATTTTTGAGTCGGATTTGGGAATTTAAGAACGGGATGCAAAAAAAAGTAAACCAACACTGCCAGTATGCTCTCATTTGATATTTTCGAATTAGAACGGGAAAAAACATACTATTAACCTGTCGACCGACAACTCAATTGTTAATGGGCCGTTTAAGAGAAAGATAATGAGGAGGAATGGCTGTTAATTTTTTTCTTTATCTACACAAGCAAATCAGTTGAATTAATTTATATATTTTTAACCTTAAAAAATAAGAAAATGTACTTTTTTTCTCATTATTTTTTATTGAATTTTCATATATTAAATATGAACTAACAATAGTTAATCAAATCTTATCCTAATACTTTATTTATGTCCTTCCAGTGCCAGACAAAAATGTTCTTCATCACGGGTTCTGTTCACATATATAGGTGTTTATCGCTCATCTAATTGGGTAAGTGCTGGAGTGTCTCTTCTTCTTAAGCGAGTGTGGCCGCCATGGTTTAAAATATTTCGAGCTAGGGTATTTGGGTGTTGTTCAAGCCTTTTTAAATATTTTTTTTAGAAAATGTATTTGAAATCAAGTTTTAAAAATACTGAAAACGATATTAACGGTTTAAGTCCACCAGTAAAAATTGAGAAAACTTAGCCCTAAATGCATGATGACACCACCCTGAATCGAGACCGCACTGCCCTTATGTAAAACCACTCTCTGAATATCAATTTAGTGTTAATATTCCCAGTAAATGTACCGTTTTTCCGGAAAATTAAAAAAAGTAAAATATTTTTAATGTACCATATATGGTACACTATGCATTCCATGTACATATATTTAACAAAAATTTTGGTACAGCTTTTTAGTTTATTTCATAAAATGTAAACCAAAATAAAATTGAAAATTGATGACAAGAATATTATAAAGTAAAAATTAAAAAAACACAAAAAGTTTTGGCAGCTTTTAAATAATGTGATACTCAACAAAACAGTTGCTTTTTTTGTTCAAGCAGAGGAGGACATTATCAAATTTTTACCACAAGCTCTTATAATTCTCGAAAAAGGAATTTCACGGGCCATTCGAACAACAATATTTGAGGAAGCCTTCAGATCTGGCTCTTCGGCTTGCTGGTTATGTTCCTCTCCAGTATAAATTTCAAGTACCTATATAGTATATATATATGAACTTCATACCGCTAAAAATTCTTTCAACTTCCGCGTTAATAAATGGCAAAACCAAAAACTTCATAACAAAAGAAGCTAACTCGTTGAAAGCATTTTCTTTTAAAGCGTTTTTGTTCCTGTAAGCACCTATCCAGAATACAATAGTTGAACTTTGGTTCATCCATTCGTATGCATTAAGCTTTTGCCATTGCTGCCCCAAAACCATTAAATCTTCTTTAGAAAAACCTACCATTTCTTCTCTAATTTTTTTTTGGTGTTTACAGGGTTGCTATTATTATACATTTGTGAAATAGCAATACATATATAAAATTTATGAGATTAAAAAATGCTAAAAAAAATATTACAAAAATGCTGAAAATAATGCTATTTTTTAACTTGATTTAAGCATTTTATAGTTATTTTAAGAAACTCCGGGAATGATTTTCGAAAGTTATCTCATTTAGGATTGTTTTGAGTACGTTTTAATGTTATTCGTACTTGAATTTTTGAGTACGACTCGTACTTAAAGTAAGTAAAAAAAACTTAATTTATCCCGAGTGTTTTTCTTTCTGTGTATAGCTGGCGAAAACGTAAAACGTCGTCCTCCTACATTGATCCAAGGCTCAAATCTAGTTTACCAACGCAGCTCCAAATAAAAAAAGTACCTCGGGTGATAGAAAATTGAAATATAAGAAGAAAATGTAAAGTGAAAAAAGGGTCGCAAACGCATAGTTTCGAGATATGGACCTCTTAAATTTTCGTAAACAATATAAATGCGATTTTCCACTACATTTCTTAACGTGTGTATATGGCCAATACTAATATCATTTTAAAGCTTTTGAATAGATCTTTCTTTATATACAAAATGTATTTAAAAATTCCTAACGCATTAAGAAGCGCGTAGTTTGCAAAAATAGAAGAGTTTTTAGTAAGCATAATATTTACTATTGAGAGAAATTTTAGTTAGCGAAGCCGGTGTTAGTTAAACTACAGAGGAGAAAAATACTTGCGCCCGGCCAAAGGCCGACTTTGCGTAGAAGTTTTATTTAGCGAATCCAGTGTTTGTTATTCCATAGAGGGGAAAGTCTTTGCTCCCGCTGAAAGCCTGTTATGCAGATAAGCTTAAGTTAGCGAAGCCAGTATTTGTATACCATTGAGGAGAAAATCTTTGCGCCCGGCCAAAGGCCGGCTATAAATAGCGCAGCTGGTGTTTTTTATTTAATAAATTTTTATTTTTTACACTTTTATTGGAATTAACTACACAAGTATTTACTTAGTACAATTCCGTAATATTTTGTTGTAAAATTTTTTAAAAACTGTAATAGAAGTTAAAAAGTAAACAATTTTAGTATTGATATTGAAATTGTTTTTTATTATCAGAAAGATCTATTCAAAATCTTTAAAATGATACCAATATTGGCACTATACGTTCACAAATGTAGTCGAAAATCGCATATTTATATGAAAACTTAAGATGTCCATAACTCAAAAAACGTTGCGCCATATTTGGGTTATTGTTTTTTTTTTTAATTTTAACTTTTTTTTTGCTCATCTTGCATAGGTACATATGAGTAAGAAACCTTTTTGTTAGTCATAAAATGTTCCGGTTTTTAATAATTGTAAAAAACAACAAAAAAAAAAACGGACGTAGAGGCAGGAGTTGGCGCAGGTAGTACCACTGACAACTCAACAGGACTGGTGTCAGACTCAGACTCGAATCTGCTGGGTATTCACAGGGAGATTCTTCTGCAGGAAACCGGAAGAACGTTGCTAGATTCGAACGAATAAACGGTTATTTCGGTGCCATCCTAGGGCTTCCCTATTCTGCGGGATACACAGCATAGGCTGCTGAGGAATCAAACGTTGTCAATAAGGACAAAGGAACCTCACCAGACTCTGCTGTCGAATCCTCAAATAAAGAAGTTGGTACATGGAAGGGGCAAGAGTTCACCGCCCAGCCCTCTTAATGGTGACTGTGGACATTCACATCAACATATATTTTAAGAATATATTTTTATTTTTAATAAATGTACTATTTTACTTAATGTTAATGAACTACATAAGTTCCGTTTATAAATAAGCGCTGACATAACATATTTTTATTTTATTTATTATTTTTATTCCGTTTATAAATAATTACTGACACCACATAGTTATTTGTTTTACTTGAAGTTCAATCATCCCAAACAATTGTTAAGCATAATTTTATTTTTTGTACAATGAAATGTTTAGTTCAGCAATTATACAAACCATTAATTTGGGTCATTTCCACATTGTGCAATAACTGCATTTAACTTTAATCAATTTGTTAATAATTTTTAGTATATAAGAAAGAACAAAAATAAAAAAATTTGTTCAATTATTATAAGGCATTCAAAGTGTTTTATTTATTGAATCTACAGCGTTCTACAGGTTAAAGTGCTTGGAGAACAATTAAGGCTAATAATATGTATATCAGTTCAGATTTATGCGTTTGAACTGAATCATATTATAGCCACAAAAATACATCTATTACATTTAGTCATTGGTGACCCCAGAGTCTTTAGTTATTATAAGTTTCCCCCCACCAGCGGTAAGGGACTTTTGACTCTAAAGGCGGAACACGCAACAATCGTCAGGCACCAAAAACATTTGGTGACTCCAGTCTTTAAGTTATTACAAGTTTCCCCCCACCAGCGGTAAGGGATTTTTAATTTTAAAGGCGGAACACGCAACAATCAAGGCACCAAAAATATTTGGTGAACCCCTCAGATCTTGAAGTGAAGAAGCAAAAGCAATACCAACAGTAGTGCAAGAGCTATACAAAATGTTTTCAACAAAACAAACAACAGTAGCACAAAGCTAAATATAAAACAAAATGACGTCATTAAACGAGCTTGTAAAGATACAAGACGAAAAGGCAGAAGAAATAAATCGGGCGATTAGAACTATAAAGAAGGCACCTATAGAAAGGAGATCCATTGAATATTATGAAAAGAAATCTAACGAGCTCAAAGAATTGTGGAAGAACTTCGAAAAAATAGACAGTCGCATAAGAAGTGATTCGGCAGCAAAGAAAGATCATCCATATTTTTTACAAAAACTATACGAAGAGACGTGTCAAAGATTTAAAGGCTGATGACTACATCTAAAAACACATTCAACAAATAAGGGAGCAATCAAAGGTACAAGCAAGCAACTCAGGCATCACTAGGAAGCAGGCATCGGAGACAACAATAAACAATCTTATAAGCATACAGAACGCCACCAAATCCAAAATTATCGGCACATTGGACGATATGTTATCCAAAGGTGTTCAGTACACAAGGCAGCAGATTGATGTAAAACTAAAGGAAGTCGAATGCAATATGAAAACTATAAAGCAGTTGCAGGATAAGATATATACGGATAATATCGAGCACGATATATACCAATTTATGGCAAAACATACAGAAAGAACGGATAAGATAATGCAAATTGAAGACCTTAAAACTAGTTTGACGCCAGAAGCTATTAACCAATCAAGAATTAACCAAGATACCCATCCGCATCATCTTCCCAAGGTAACAATACCAAAATTCAATGGGGATTATCTGAGCTGGCAACCATTGTATGGCATGTTCAACGAAATGATACACAAAAAGACAATGCCAACCATACAAAAAATGTGGTTTCTAAAAACAAATGTAACAGGTGAAACCGCAAGACTAATACAAAATTTATCTCCAACAGAAACCAACTATGAGACGGCATGGAATACACTTCAAACCCGCTTTAACAATCCAAGAAGTCTAACAAATAATGTTATTAATAAATTGTTAGGCCAGCAAAAAATATTGGAATATCCCTCTGCTGTTTCCTAGAAACTAGATTCCAGTCACTAGAAGCAGTCGGTCGAATTCAAAATACGCCAAAAAGAACTGTGTCGGCAGCAACCACTTCTTAAGATACCTACTCCTGCAAATTATGCGACTATGGAAATCATCAGTTATATCATTGCAAACAATTTTTATCAAAGTCAGCGTACGAGCGATTAAAATGGATTCAACAGCAGCAACTATGTGTCAATTGTTTCAAGCCTGGCCACATAGCAAGACATTACACAACAAGTTGCTTTAGAAAATGTCAAAAAAAAACACAATACGCTACTTCACCTGGAAATATATCAGCACAACACAAAACCTGTTTCCTCAACATCAAAAAAGGTGTCCACTGTGAGTAACACACCAGCTACCAATGTGCCAACACCGTCAACAGAAGCGTCGGCTTATTTGACTGGGGCCCGGGAAGGCTACGTCCTGCTAGCAACAGCACGCGTAAAAATCACTGCAAATAACGGGCAATCTGGTCTTTTCAAGGCAATATTTGATTCAAATCAACATTGTGACAATCCGACTACACAGAAAAAAATAAAAATTTATTTCAATTAAAAAATTTGTGATATTAATAAAAAAATATATTAAATTTGCACCAGTAAACAAATTAATAGTATCAATTAAACCAGTTAATAGTATTAATTAAACGTTTAATTCACTTGATTAAAAGTTTCATTCACTTGATTAAATGTTTAATTCAAATTCATTATATTTTTGATTAATTCTTTAATTGGTGAAAAATTTTGGATAATTTGTCCTGTGTAGTAAATCAATTGTCCATCGATCCCACAGAAACATCTCTATGCATCGAAGGTATCTGCAGGCAATCACGCAGAACAACTCAACGCATTAACGTTGGGCTTCATTCCACTTCAAACAGCTTCAGCACAAGGCTAGAAGCGTTTGTTCTTCCCAACATTATTCCAATTCAACCTTCCGATTAATTCAATTACACATCCTGGCCAATTCCAGAAAATATACAATTAGCTGATCCTGAGTTTAACAAACCCAACAACATTGATTATCTCTTAGGGGCCGAATACTACCATGATCTGATAACTTCCGGTAAAATTAATTTATCACCGGAACTACCAAGTTTAATAAATACAAGACTTGGTTGGGTCGTTAGTGGAAGGCTAGGACAAGGCTCCATTCTCTCGGTAACATGTGCAATAAATACTAAAAGCAGCCCAGACACAAACGAACTCATCGAGCGTTTTTGGAAAATAGATGGTTTTGAGTCAAATGACACTCTTACTGAGGGAGAAAGGCGATGCGAAACACACTTTATTCAAACCACTAAAAGAACCTCTGAAGGTCGATTCGTAGTACGACTGCCATTTCGTGAAGACCCAAGTAGTTAAGGCAGTACAAGGAAGCTTGCATTTTCAAGATTTATAGCTCTAGAACATCTATTAGCCAGTAACCAAGACATCAAGGCTCAATATGTCGATTCCATGGACCAATATAAAAAATTAGGCCACATGACTCGCATAGATACTTCTGAAGTACATGAACCCCATTACTACATCCCTCATCACTGTGTGCTTAAACCAAAAAGCAACACCACGAAGCTGCGAGTTGTATTTGATGCTTCAGCAAAATCCTCGACAGGGGTCTCTCTTAACGATATACTAAGCATCGCCCCTCCAACTCAAGGAGATCTATTTGGCATGCTGTTACGATTTCGATTGCCCAGATTTATTTTCTGCACCGATATCGAAAAAATGTATCTGCAAATTCTGATTGATCCGTCTGACCGAAATATGCAACTAATATACTGGAGAAAGAATCCGACTAAGACAATGCACACATACAAGCTCAATACGGTAACTTTTGGAACGTCTGCGGCCCCATACTTAGCTACAATATGTCTACAAAGGCTAGCAGACAAAAATATGGAGAAATATCCTCTGGGTGCTAAAGTTCTAAGATATGATTTTTACGTAGACGATGGCATGAGCGGCTCAGACAGTTTAATAGCAGCAGTTGATATGAAACAACAACTAAGTAGTCTTTTACAAGAGGCTGGGCTTAAACTGAGGAAATGGTGTGCAAACCATCCTCAGCTATTTTCTGGAATACAGCCTAAGGACATAGAGCTGAACCTTGACCTTGACGATCAAAGCACAAAAATTTTGGGATTAACATGGAATCCCAAGGCAGACATATTCTGCCTCAAAGCAGATATCCAAGAAACCCAAAGAATCACAAAGAGAACAGTAACATCAGATGTGGCACGAATATTTGACCCATTTGGGAGTCGCTGGTGCCTTAGTAGTTGCCGCAAAAATGTTTATCCAACAGCTATGGCAGCTGGAACTAGCATGGGATGACGTACTCCCAAAAAATCTTTATAACTATTGGTGGTCATTCCGGCAAAACTTAAAACATATAAACAATTTATCTACCAAGAGACATATTTTTGAAGGCCAAGTCTCAAAGGACACGCAAATACACACTTTTGTAGATGCGTCAGAAAGAGCTTATGGTGCCGCAGTCTATATACGTTCCAAATTGAAGGATAATCGAATCATAGTCAGATTGTTATGTTCCAAATAACGAATCGCACCCTTAAAGAAGTAAACCTTACCAAGATTAGAACTATGCGCTGCTCTTCTTGGGACAGAACTTACCAGGAGAGTAAAAAGGGAAATACGAGCTGAAAACACCCTAACATACTTATGGTCGGATTCAGAAATAGTTTTTCACTGGATTACATCGTAACTTCGCACTTTCGTCGCCAATCGGGTAAGTAAGATTCAAGAGCAAACAATAAACAGTCAGTGGAGACATGTTGGCTCGAAGCAAAATCCAGCTGATCTAATTGCTCGAGGTTAAGTCCAGAAAAACTGTCTCAATGTAATCTGTGGTTCGTCGGACCAATTTTTCTGCATTGCAGTGAGAAGGTGTGGCCTACAGAATTTAATAAATATCAATCACCTCCTCATTCCGAAGAATTCAAACTAACCCCTATAACGGCTCTATCTACCACTTCACCTGGTTTGGAATAGATAATCTACATAATTAATAATTACGAATCATTTAAGACTCTTCAAAGAGTGGTAGCATACACACTTCGTTTCATCCAAAATGCTAAGACATCCAAGGCCGCCCGACCAATAAGCAAAACACTCACCCTTCAAAAACTCACTTCAGCAACTAACCTAATCATCAAAACCATTCAGGCGTCAGAATTCAAAATTGGGCTCGAAAAATCAAGTTCAATAAGTGGTTTATCTCCCTTTTTGGACGAGAATGGCCTTATAAGGGTCGGGGGAAGGCTGGAGGCCTCTTGCCTTTCATACAACTTAAAACAACCACAACTACTTCCATACAATGACCTGATCTCAAGGCTAATAATGAAGATGCTACAAATCGACAACCACAAACGCTGTTAGCCATCTCAAGACAGCAGTTTTGGATCATCAAGGATAAGTCGGTAGCCAGAAGCATCGTCCAAAACTGTGTCCGATGTACAAAATCAAGACCAATCCTAATGCAGCAAGTATTGGGAGACTTACCCGCCAATAGATAAATCCAACGAAGCCCTTTGTGATATCAGGTGTAGACTACTGTGGTCCACTCTTGGTGCACCACAAGTTAAGGGGCAAGAGGCCCCACAAGGTATACATAGCAGTCTTTATTTGTTTTTCAAACAAAGCAACACATTTAGAGGTAGTAAGCGACCTTACAACGGAAGAACTTATTGGGGCTTTCAAAAGATTTATTGCTCGCCGAGGACGTTGCCAAACTATATACTCGGATAACGCTACAAATTTTTTAGGAGCACGAAATCAATGACGTCATCTTTTCTAAGCAATCGCAGGAAACAATCATAAGAACTTGCAGCAACAATGGGATCGAATTCACGTTTATACCCACAAGGGCACCACATTTCGGTGGATTATAGGAAGCAGCAGTGAAATCCGCTAAACAGTTGCTGCTTAGAAGTATGGCAACAGCTTCACTTTCATATGAAGAACTAGAAACTGTCATCATTGAAATTGAGGCAATACTAAGCTCGCGACCACTAACTCCACTGTCAAGTAATCCAAACGACTATGCAGCCTTAACTCCTGGTCATTTTTTAATCGGAGAACCACTTACGGCACAAATAGATTCAAGAGCACCCAATCCTACCAACCAATCATTGTCAAATAGGTGGAATCTTGTCTCCCAACTCAAACACAAATTTTGGAAACGCTGGTTATTGGAATACATACACCATCTCCAAGAGAAACGAAAATGGAAAACATCATTCGAAAATGCAAGGGAAGGAAAATTAGTCATAATAAAGGAGGATAATCTTCCGGTAATGCAATGGCCACTCGGCAGAATTCTTAAAACTTATGAGGGAAACGATGACAAGGTTCGAGTAGCAGACATTAAAACAGCGTCAGGATTAAAAAGACGGCAATTTAGCCGAATTAGCAGAAATTAGCAGAAAATGAAGTATCCCAATCAAATGGACCAGGACTTACAGCAACCCAATTCTTCTCACAATGATCATAGCGATCCTTCTCATCCCAGCGATCATAAGCAGTTACATCAATATCATCAACTTTCGCTCTGACCCAGGACTATATTTCGAAGGAATGGAAACTGTAAAACTCGTTACGGCTGAATGGAGGCTTATGGTATACTACGACTTAACACCCTTTTCGTCTGAGCTAAGCGCCTTTCAGTCTGGAATATCCAACTTTTAATCAGTTATGTTCATCCATGAAACACCTGTCAACATGCAACATGTTGGCAAACAACTTTATTCAAATTAAGGAAGACTTACTAGAGGAGAAGGCGCTTTTCGTTACTAGTAGAACAAAAAGGGGCGCATTCAACATTGTAGGAAATGTAGCAAGGTCATTATTTGGTGTTCTGGACTCAGACTACGCAAATGAAATGTCAGATGCCATTAAAAGGTCCAAGAGCGAAACAGACTATCTTTTCCAGCTACTAAAAACCAAACGTCAACCATTGATTCTAATGTTAACATCATTAAACAAGATGAGCTTAATGCACAAAACCAACTAAGAGAAATTGTCAAAAATATTAACGAGGCAACAAACGAAATAGCAAAGGAATCTGAACAAGTCAGTCAAACACAACAAATGTCTCTACTAGCCAACCAATTGACATTAACCGCCTTAAAGGCTAGTTTTCACAATCTCACAAGCCTTCCATAATACATTGTGAGACAGAAATCTAATGAGTTTTGTTGCGACTGTCAAAAAATCTAATTTAACATGACAGTTTGTGTTCACACCATCACATAAAGTATAAACACTCACACATGAAATAAAATGCAACCCAGATCCAATGAGAAGTATTATTGTTTAAAAATTTTTCAAAAAACGATGAAGTCGTATGGGATGTCAAACTTTTTTCATAATACTTTTTATTTTTGTGACACATTGCATTCACACTATCACACTTTGTCATATTACTTGAGTTTTTGGCCTTTATAAATACAAAGTATAATAGTGTAATATAGCCTTAAACCTGCAAAGAATAGAAAAGCAAATAATAGACGTATTAACCGATGCTCATCATGGAAAAATCAGTCCGCTTCAATTAGCTCCTCATTTACTTAGGAATGAGTTAACCGTAATCTCCCAAGGCAACGTGCACTTCCTATAGAAGTCGATAGTCTGATACAGTTTTATAAGCTAATGAAGGCCAGTGGAGCGGTAACAAGGGGCGAAGTTATCTTTGAAATTATGCTGCCACTTGTCGATCAACAATTCCTAGAACTCTTCAGTGTAATTCCGGTTCCAACAATAAAAAGTAACATCCTAATATTTTTATTTTTCGAACTATTACAAAAAAGCTTTATAAAATACATAACTGAAATTTAGCTCATAGAATAAATTCGAAAAATAAAAAATGTTGAAAGTAAAGAAAAATAGTAAAAATATATACGTACTAGTGACAAATTAAAACAAGTGTTTTATTTTGGAGTTGATATTAAACTGATTTTACTTTATTTCCAAGTTACTTATTCTACTTAATTCTATTACAAATATAATTTTATGAAATATGATTACAAACATAAATTTATGAAATATGAATTTTTAATTAAACAATATGATTTTAAATAAACTTTTATTAAACCAAAAAAAAGACAGAATATGAAACCTTTGTTGTATTTAATTTTATATTGTTGGTTTGTATTCTTTGTGCAGTCTTAAGGAATGTTAACATGAGATTCGTGTATGTCACTCCTCCCCTGTTTAGAAGGCACAATGTCCTCATTGTTTTTTTCTTTATTTTTTACAAATCTCTTGCCTTTACAATTTTTAGCAAATAGAAAAATAATTAAGAATAATATTAGAAAAATTGAAATTAGAAGACCAATTAAATAGTTTACATTTTTTTTATTTACATATTCAATGTGCTTTTTTAAGATTGGCAGAGATAAATTTAGCTTTACAATGTTATCAATATTCTTAACTAGGTAATATGATGGATTTTTCGTTAACTTGTAGCAGTTCTACTTCAAAATCTCTTATTTTAATTTTACAATTATGTATATAAATTTATTATATTATTGTTTTTAATTGTTACATTTAATTCGTTACAATTTTGTTGTATTTGTGTTAATTCTAAATTTTTTGTTACAATAATATTTGGTTCAACAAATCCTATAAAGGATTCAATGTTCTTTTTGAATTGACACTCGGTCTTATTATTATTTAAAAGGTTTCTTATGCAGTTATTTTTAGTAAATTCAATTTTATTATTTTTAAATTCAAATATCATATTATTTTTCCTAACATAATCACTATCATTTAACACTAATTCTTCCTTATTTTTTATCTGGCATTGGTATAATTTTAATTTTTTTGACAGAATCGAATGCTGTAGGTAATAAGAGGACAAAGAAAATAATTTCTTTATCTAACCAAACCGTGGCTCTAATATTTTCGAACTCTAAGTCGGTGAGAGTAGTAATGGTGGGTAAGTCTATTAATTTTGGATTTATTATTCCCTTTCGTGCCAGTTGCATGGCTAATTGGATATCTTGAACATGTTCCAAATACAATTTTACCGTGTCAAGGAAAAGATCAGACAGAACTTTTTCTGTTAATTTATTTTGAAGTTTAAGGGTTTCAGTCAAGGACCGGAAAACGTTTTTTTTTTATGTTTTTTAAAAAATATTTATCATTGGTGTTCGAAAAATATTTTAAACTGTACAAAAAACAAAAAAAGAAAAAAATATTTTGTTTGATATTGTTTCTTTAAGTTCAAAATAATAAAGTTCTCAAAAAAAAGTTTTAATTTTTTCGTACAAAATAAAAATTTTTCCCATCAGTTAAAAAAAAAATAAAAAACAAACTCAAAAAAGATATTTATTTTTTCAGTACAATATTATTTTGTACATAAAAAGAAAAAAACCGAAAACTTAAAATTGAACATGACAAAGATAAAAATTATGAGATAAGATTATAAAGATATGTATATTATTTTTTTACGCTGTTTAGCTATTTTTATTGTTTTTTTAACCGATTTAGAGATTTCAAATAAATTTTAGAGTTTGTTTCTGATGTTGATTTTTTCGTGAATTTTTGCCATGTTCGCGATAGAAGCGATTTTTTCCTGTAAGTTTCTGGTTCTTTACAGCTTTAACGATTAATAAAAAATAGTAGACTCTGCTATCATACCGCTGTTAGCAAATTTTTGCGAATTTCCGCTAATTTCCCAATTTTTTCCGAATTTTTGCCATTCCTTATAGTTTTAGGGACTTCCAATCAATTTTATGTATTGTTTGAAATATTAAAAATTTTCGCTATTTTAGCAAACTTTTGCGAATTTTTGCAACATTTAATTTACTAATAAAATTTGTGCCCATAACTTCTTTTAAATTTGCATTTTCATATTATATATTTAATTAAAATTCACAATTTAAACTACAAAATTTGAGTTCTCAATGTAAGTTTCTAAAAACAAAAAAAAACAAATATTTTTCTTTAAAACGTTTTTTTAAAAACTTTATTGTTTTTTAACTTTAAAGAACAATTCAAACAAAATATTTTTTTTTTTTTGTACGGATGAAAATATTTTTTGAACACCAATGATAAATATTTTTTCATGTACAAAATACATATTGTACTTCAAAAATAAATATCTTTTTTTGTGTTTCTTATTTTTTTTTAAACTGATAGAAAAAAAAATTTATTTTGTACGCATGAGTTTTGAATTTTTCAAATGAAAAACTTAAATTTTAAGTTTTCGGTTCTTAATTTCTGATGCCTGGTTTCAGTTTCAAATTTTGATATTAATTTTGTTCGTTGTTAATAAGGTCAATGATTTCGTTAAACTCGTTAGTCGAAATTGTAGTTTTCCTAAAATCCTCTATTACGAGCTGTATTTCGGCTCTATCTTGGTTGTCCATAGTACCAAACAAGAACCTTAGTCCATTTCCTACAAAATTGGCAAGCCCTCTTTTCTGTCTGTTAAAAAACATTTTCTTCTCTTTGTTTGCTAACGAAAGATAATTCCTGATCATATTAGTTTGATAGCATTTGTTTTTGTTACATTTTTCCAGAAGCGTATCATAGGTCAAGTCCAAATAAGTTTTATTAATGGTTAGTACATGGTATTTAAAGTTAGTAGATTGATTGCCGACTCCCTATTCTATTATCGTATAACCCATGTCATTGTCTATTGAGTTTATTTCAATTCCTTGGCTGCTGACTGTAGCATTCAAAATGAATATTGTAGAAATTATAATTCCAAGGGCCTTAATGCCCCTCAATTGCCTTTGTTTCCTAATTATATTTAATTCTGAAATTGTAAATAATTCTGTTTAAATTCGCTGTTGCGGATTTATTGTAAGCTTAATTTATTTTAACTAGTTGGTTACTTCTTCTTTCTTTTGAACTGATTTTTATATTTCCTAACATTTCTATTTCTTAACTTAACTATAAAGTGTTCACCGTCGTCTTCTGTTCTCAGCCGTTCTGCTTTTTTAAAAGGGTTATCAATTTTGTTTAATCTTTTCCTCTTAATTTCTGCACTAACAAAATTTTTATCTACGGGTTTTTCCGTTCTAAATCTATTTATTTTATATATTCTTTTCTCTTTTTCCATCTGTGGGTTGGTTTTAGGTTTTAGTTTGTTAAAGAAAATATTATAAGGTGTTTCTCCAGTGGTGGAATGAACTATATTATGATTATAAGTAAATAATGTTTGTTCAATTTTCAAGTAATCTAATTCCTTATCGTTTGCCGTGTTTATGATTCTCAATTTCCCATTCAATGTTTTGTGTAATCTCTCTATATCTCCTATTCCGGTTTTGCCTGTAGTGATTTCTAATTTAATTTTTAACTCCTCACACCATTTTTTTATATTTATGTTATTCATACCTGGTCTTGATCTATCTTTAAAACCTTTGGAGGGCCCATAGTGTTAAATACTTTCAAAAGAGCCTTTTTAGTGTCAATCCAATTCAATGATTTTACTGGTTCAATTGTCGCGAATTTTGAATACAAATCTATACAAGTTAAATAGTATTCTTTATCCCATTGCCAAAAGTCTGTTACATATTTTTCTCTTGTTTCGTATACAGGAGGTGTGATTTTAAATGGCAATTTAAAATTTATATGGTCTACTTTACAACGATTACAAAGTTCACACTCGTTTATTATACGGGATATTTCTTTTATATAGTTTGGGAAATAATATTTCATTTTAAATATTTTTACTATTTTCTTTATACCCTGATGAAATCCATTTAAATAGATTTCTAAAATTTTTGTTTTAAAATCCGGGTAGTTACATAAATTTTCTAAAAGTCTGGTCGATCTTAAGACTCTATTTCTTATGTTTAAAATAATTTGGGAATAAATTCTTTGGAATTCGATAAAGAGTTATATTTTTATTTAGTAAATAAGTTTTAATTATTTCCTTCATTCATTCGGTATCTAGATCCTTGTATATAATTGAGGTAACATTATTGGAAAAATCTTTTTTGTAAAGATTTTGTTTTGATTTCCTCTAATAAGTTTGATTTGATTTTTAAATATATTTAAGGGCTTTTCAGTTATTGATATATATGCGGAATTATCTTCGTCAGCCGAGTGAGTTGTTGCGGCTACAGAAGAAATTTCCTCTGTTTCATCTACTTCATCAGTAACCTCGTTATTTTCTTCAATCTCTTCATTGAAATTACAGTTTTCTCTCCTTATACGAGAAAGTGCATCTGCAACATGATTTTCCCTTCCAGGAATATGTTTTATCTCAAAATCGAATTCATTTAGTTTTATTTTCCACCTTTGTAGTTTTTGGTTTGGCTCTTTAAGATTTTGTAACCATTGTAATGGTTTGTGATCGTTATTGATCAAGAATCTTCTGCCATATAAATAAGGGCGAAAATATTTAGTCGCCCACACAATGGCAAGCAACTCTTTTTCCGTAGCTGAATAATTTAATTCATGCTCATTAATAGTTCGGCTCGCAAAACAGATTGGGTGTCTGTTCTGACTCAGTACAGCGCCCAGGGCGATATTAGAAGCGTCTGTTGTTAAAGTAAATTGCTTCTCATAGTCTGGGAAAGCTAAGATTGGCTCATTAGTAATTAAAAGTTTAATTGTGTCTACTGCACTAATAAAGCTCTTGTCTGACGAATTTATTTTATTGCCCTTCTTAAGGCATTGAGTTAAGGGTTTTGTTATTTTGGAAAAATTTTGGATAAATTTTCGATAAAATCCAGCCAATCCCAAGAATTGTTTAATTTCCCTTTCATGCTTTGTTGTGAAACGGACGTGTATTTTCAACCCCGCATACGATTTTTTTTAATTATTAATTAAATTTGATTTTGGAATATAAATATTAAGCGAATGGACGCTAGAAAATATATGATATTTTTTATTTAAATTATTTAACATAAAAGTGAACAATTAAAACGAAAAATTAAATAAAGATAAATAAAGTAAAAATATATACTACATATGTACGTATGAATGTTCATACATGTGTATGTATACATATTCTGTGCACAAACATTTTAGTTTAAATTTCTTATTTTTGGCGTTGTTGTTAAATACAATAAATAATAAAAACATTAAAAGCACAGTAAAACGGTGAAAAACAAAAACAATTTCTTTCATGAGTAAAAACAATGTAACAACAATAAAATTAAATGAGAGAAATGCTTATGTGACAGTGCATGCCAACGAAAATAATGTTGAAATAAATAAAACAAAACAATATTAACTACCTAACGGCTAAGCCAATTTTTCGTACACGTTCCCTCTCACCCTCTTTATTTACACAAACGGTGGAGTGACTCATTAAAAAAACTAAAACTAGATCTGGTAACAAGTGTTGCCAGGCCAACAAGTATTGCCGCGACGTCAAAAATAAATTTAGTGGGAAATGATACCATGAACCAAAACACAAATGCAATGGAAAACCCCCCCGTAAAAAGTTGCCAAAAGCCTCAAGTCCAAGTTGGTATGGACAGGTATATAACAGTCCTTAAGCGGGGTCGCAGCCCTACCTCTTCAGCTGTTGCTTCGGCATCAAAAGTGTCATCTTTTGACAAAATAAATTCCCAAAATCGCTTTGCAATTTTGGAGGATGAATCCTCTGAAGCACCAAACGTAACAAAATCGTCCAAGCCTCCCCCGATATATCTTAGGGAGCATAACTCAAATGATCTAATAAAGAGTTTAATTTCGTTGATTGGTGAAAATTCGTTTTATGTAGCCGCAATAAAGCGAGGTAGCATAAATGAAACGAAAATTCAAGTGAATCATGAAAATGATTTTCGCAAAATTATTAACAAATTTGAGGCACTTAAAAAAAGTTTTTATACATACCAACTCAAGAGCAGTAAAGGTCTCCAGGTGGTGATTAAGGGAATTGATTCATGCGTAGACCCAGAGGAAATTAACACTTTCTTGGAAGAAAAAGGCTTCAAGATAAAACATGTGGTAAATATTAGAAATAGAGACAAAAATCCACAACCACTTTTTCGAGTAGAATTAGAGCCCGGCGACATTAAGTTAAAAAAAAACGAAACGCATCCCATTTATAGTTTGAAATATATTCTATACAGAAAAATCACAATTGAGGAGCCGCACAAAAAAAATGGACCTGTTCAGTGCTTAAACTGCCAAGAATTTGGCCATACAAAGGCATACTGCTACTTACCCCCTGTTTGCGTAGTATGTGGTGAACTACACGGTACAGTTTCTTGCGATAAGTCAAAAACCGACCCCAACGTAAAAAAATGTAGCAACTGTGGCGGTAATCACACTGCCAATTATAGAGGATGTCCTGTATATAATATCGTCAAGCAGACGGTTGGACCGAAAACAAATGCCCCTCAAATGCAGGTTGCAAATCAAGCTATCACAAATGCAATTCAAGTCCCCCAGTCTAGTAATAACAGAACCTCTTACGCTAACGTCCTAAAATCAAACCATGAGCCAATGCAAGGTGCCTCGCCAAGTAATGATGAAACTCCAGTTTCTAATTTAAGTCGTTTAGAAAAAACCATGGAAACATTAGTGCAAACAGTAAATAATTTTACGAACACAATGGGTAATATGATGCAGGAAATTCTTAGAATGCAATCAATGTTATTGCAAGCTGTACTTAACAAGCCATGAACTGTATAAAAATTTGTTTTTGGAACGCAAACGGCATCCGCCAACATAAAAATGAATTAGAATACTTTCTAAAAAATAAACAAATTGATGTCATGATGGTTTCTGAAACTCATTTGACCTCAAAAAATACGTTTAAAATAAATGGTTATATACTATATGATACAAAGGACCCTCGAGATAGCGCTTGTGGAGGTTCTGCCATTTTAATAAAAACCAGAGTCAAACACTACTTAATGGGTGATCATCGTGAAGATTATCTTCAAGCAACAAACATTTGCGTTGAAGAATTAAAAAGAAACGTAGTAATTTCATCGCTATACTCCCCACCTAGATATTCAATAGCAGAAGGCCAATATTATAAATATTTTAAATCATTAGGACCCTGTTTCCTGGCCGCTGGCGATTATAACGCTAAACATACCATCTGGGGGTCCCGACTTATAACACCAAAGGGTCGTGTTCTATTTAATACTATTACTAAATTGGATTTGAATGTGATAGCGAGCGGACAACCAACATATTGGCCTACTGACCAGCAAAAAATACCAGATGTCATCGATTTTGGCGTGGTTAAAAACATCCCCTTAGAAACGATTTTTGTTGAAGCTTCCTTAGAATTATCTTCCGACCACACACCAACAATTGTTACTTTAATGAACCCCAATAGAATTGTATCTCCAACTGGTTACTTAGCGACGCCAGCTATACAAATCAATTGGCTAAAATATAAAAAATATCTCAGCACCCATTGCACAGAAAATATTCCGCTTAGTACACCGGAATACGTAGATCGCGCTATTCTTAATTTTAACAGTTTTCTGAAGCTAGCTGTGCAACATTCCAGTATTACCCCAAAAAAAACTAAAAATATTAAAATTTATTCCACAGATGTTGAGCGTCTCCTGTCTGAAAAAAGAAGAGCTCGAAGAGAGTGGCAAATGCACAGATCCCCTCAACTTAAGAGTTTGTTAAAAGAGTGTACAAAAAGGGTTAAAAAAGTTACTACAGACACAGAAAACGGATTCTCTGCAAAAATATCTTAAGGAACTTGATGCAACTCCGCAATCAGACTACTCATTATGGCGTGCAGCTAAAAATCTAAAAAGGCCAGTTGTCTCTTAGCCACCATTAAGAAACTTGAACGGAAGTTGGGCAAGAAATGATAACGAAAAGGGAAATCTGTTTGTTAATCATTTAAAAAACGTATTTACCCCAAATATATCTCACGATACTGCGGCCGAGTTACCACCTGTTCCTGCTAGAGCAGCTGTTCCCCTAAGATTTGAGATAAGAGAAATCGAAAAGGCTGTTTGTGAATTAAACCCCAAAAAAGCCCCTGGTTTAGATAAGATCAGCAACAAAATGCTTTTGGAGCTACCCAGCACAGCAAAGAAAATTATTCTTTTAATTTTCAATGCTATCTTACGTCTTCAATACTATCCTCAAAAGTGGAAGGTTTCCTTAGTCACCATGATACCTAAACCAGGAAAGGATCACACAAAAGTTGAGTCATATAGGCCTATAAGCTTACTTTCTAATATATCAAAGCTGTTTGAGAGGCTGTTAGTGTCAAAATTAACTCCAATTTTAAGTGAAAATAGATGTATTCCTAATCACCAATTCGGCTTTAGGAGAGAACACAGCACAATTGAACAAACCCATCGTATAGTAAACGCCATAAGAAAAGCCTTTGAATAAAGAAAATATTGTTCCGCACTCTTCGTCGATGTTTCTCAAGCTTTTGATAAAGTCTGGCATGAAGGCTTATTACATAAATTGAAGCAAAATTTACCAGCAAACACACACAAGCTGCTAGAAAGCTACTTAGTCGGTCGTCAATTTATTATTAAAGAAGGAAATTTCTTAAGTTCACCTCAGCCCATTGGCGCTGGAGTCCCACAAGGCAGCATCCTTGGCCCTCTATTATACTTAATTTATACTTCGGACATGCCAACAAGCAACTACACCCAAACTTCAACATTTGCAGACGATACAGCTTTTCTAAGCGTCCACGAAAACCGTTATGAAGCATCTCGTTACTTAAAGCATCATATAGTTCAACTAGAAATATGGTTAAGACAATGGAAGATTATGGTCAATGAGCAAAAATGCGTGCATATAACATTCACCTTGCGCCGGGAATCTTGCCCCCATATTACAATCAATAATCAAATAATTCCTCAACATTCGCATGTAAAATATCTCGGTATACATCTGGATCGGCGATTAACGTGGAAATGCCATATAGAGGCAAAATTAACTCAAATGAAACTAAAAGCCATTTAAATTCATTGGCTAATTGGTAGAAACTCTGTCCTTAGCCTCGACTGCTAACTTCTTCTTTACAACTCCATCTTAAAGCCAATCTGGTGCTATGGTATTCAGTTATGGGGCACTGCCTCGGCCTCTAATATAGAAAAAATTCAAAGGCGCCAAAATAAACTTCTTCGAATAATCACAGCTGCCCCTTGGTATGTTAAAAATTCGAATATTCACCAGGATCTTAATGTTCCTTTAGTAAAAACTATGATTACGAAATATGCAGTAAAATACTTAAAAAGGCTCGAATCGCATCCGAACCCACTAGCTCGAAATATTTTATATGATAGCGGCCACACTCGCTTAAGAAGAAGAGACACTGCAGCACTTATCCAATTAGATGAGCGATAAACACCTAGATAAGTGAACAGAACCCGTGATGAAGAAAATTTTTGTCTGGGACTGGCAGGACATAAAATAAAGTATTAGGTTAAGATTTGATTAATTATTGTTAGTTCATATTTAATGTATGAAGATTCAATAAATAATATTGCAAAAAAAAAAAAAAAAAAAAAATTCTTAGGAATTGGATATTCGAGGATAGCTTTTACCTTATTGGGGCTTGGCTTTATACCATCAGGTGTGATATGTCCCAAAAAGGTTGTTTCCCTCTTTAAAAATTCGCTTTTGTCAAGCTGTATTTTCAAGTTGGCATCTGAGAGCCTTTCAAACACCTTTTCGATTGAGCTAATGTGCTCTTGCAGAGAAGTGCTGAAAATAATTATATCGTCCAAATAGACTAAACAATCCTTTCCTACAAGATCTTTCAAAATTGTATTCATCAATCGTTGGAAGGTTGAGGGGGCGTTTTTAAGGCCGAATGGCATTCTTAGAAATTCGTAATGCCCGTTTTGGGTGGAAAATGCTGTTTTTTTCTATCAGAATGTTCCATTTCGATTTGATGGAACCCTTTAGTAAGATCTAGGGTAGTAAAATATAAGCATCTACCCAGTTTATCTAAAATATCGTCCATAATTGGTATCGGATATTTATCGTTAATGGTTACATCGTTTAACTTACACAGAAAAAAATAATTTTCATATTTGAATACGAAAATCGCATATTTGATTACAAAAATTTTTAAATTTTCTGCGATGACGATTTTTGCGGTATTGATAAAAAATTTGTATGTATAATTGTCAAATTTTTACTCAACAACCAAGTTAATTGAGTCAATAAAAAAAGTTGTTGCCCAAAATAATTTTTTTCAACAAAATTTTTACTTGATTTGTTAAAATAAATTGTTGAAAATGTTGAATAAATTAAACAAAATGTTAATCGAATTTTTATTTTTTTATTTATTAATGATGATGTCATAAATTTTCAATTTTTATATTTTTATAAAAACACTAAAATTTATTATGCGGGGATAAGTAAGTTCCTATGCGCATTTCACTGGTTGCTTAGGCCAGATCATCCGGAAACCTTTTCCAAAGACTTTGGCAAAACTAAATATATTATTCAAATAAAACTGTAAAACAAATGAGAATTATGAGCTATTTAAAAATGTACAAGAGTTGTTAAAATACTGTCTTTATTTTGATTCAAATATTTTTTTTTATTGAATATGAAGAAATATTTAATTATTTCATTATTAAATATATTTTATTGAGTGCTATTTTGCAAAGTGTAAATTTGATAAATTTTTTCTTTGAATTAAACAAAAAGTTTGTTGACCTAAAATTTTATTTTTAACAAACTGTGTTGTTAAAAATTTTCTTGAGATATTTTTTTCTGTGTACGATTATCAATTACAATACGCCATTTTTGTCTATTAAAAGCATCTAGTTTTTTGGGTACAACTCAGATCGGTGCTGAATATGGCGATTGACTATGGCATATAATATTTTGGTCTAACATTTCCTGAATTTGTTTATTAACCTCTTCTCTGTGGACTTGAGGGTAACGATAAGTTCTACAATATATTGGATCTTCGTGGACAGTATTGATTTTATGCTTGACAACATTAATGAAGATTAACTTATCTCCTTATCTATAAAAAATATTGTTGTACTTTTTTAATAATCTTTCTAAGATTGTGAATTCCTCTCTACTGAGGTGTTCCAATTTAAATATTGATTCATTGTACTTGCTATTAATGCAATTCACCAATTTAAGATTATTAATTTGCGGAATATTAGTTCTTTCATTTTCAATTTGAGGTTTCTTTATTTGATCGAACCTTACATCAGAACTAACATTTTTATTAACTTTCAATATCTTCCTTTTCCTTTTGATTTTCATTCAAAAAGAAATATTTAATATTATTTAATCTTACGAACCCCATGGGGATATTTATTAAAGCATTTAATTTTTTTAAACTGTCAAATCCAAAAAGGCCGTCATAATTATTGCCAAAATCGAAAACAAAAAATAATAGTGTAGCACTTTTTATAGGACTAAAAATTTCCTGTGTTGGATCAAGAATTATATTTCCGGAAGCAGTTTTAACGCAAATGGGATTTACTTTTATCAGGGGGGTTGGAAATCTTTTAGGTTTTATTAAGCTGATTGACGATCCCGTATCGATCAGAAATCTATAATTTTTGTTATTAATTCTCATTGCGATGGAGGGAAGTGATTGGAGGCAATGGAGTGAAAATTTTCTACTTCCATCGGAACTGGCACTCCGAATCTTCGCAACCTAAACTGGTTAGAATCTTGCTCCCTCATTCGTTTTGGATTTCGATAATTGCCATCAGGGTTCTGAAAATTATTTTGATAATTACGACTTTGGAATCTATTTTGAAAATTTTGGGAAGGGGTTTGGAAATCGTTCCTGGGATGTGGTTGAAAATTATTTTGTGGATTTTGGAAAGATGGTTGAAAATAACGAAATTCATTCATCTGTGGACGTACATTATTCCGTGGCAGATTCCTTTGGTTATTGGGTTTAAAGTAATTGTGGGTGTTATTTTCAATTTCATTATTTTCCCTGAGGATCTTAATCCCTGATCTAAAATCGGTCACTAAGTTGGCGTTAAGTAAAGCCACTAGATGAATGGGTAATTCTTTTTTTAAAACATTCAAAGCATTAAAGTTCACTTCATTTCTAAAAAATAATTTTCTTTCCTCCGTTTCACTACATAATTCGATTGTATCCTTTATTCTACAAACTAACTTATTGATTTTATCACAAAATATTTTACAATTACCTTTAAATTTAATGTTGTTAATACTTAGAATTAATTGCGGTATTGGTTGATGTTCTCCAAATCCGTCAATTAAAATTAACTTCAATGTTGCCCAATCAGTCGGCTGCTCTCTCCTTACTACGTCCAAAGCTTCGTCATTCAGAGTCCTCAAAATAGTGTTAAAGAAAAGAACCCGATCATCCCGGGGCATTGCTGTGATATTAGGTATTATACTTTCGATACTTCTTATAAATACTCCCAGTTTATCTTTTTCCCCAGTAAAAGGATGCACCATTCTTAGGTTCTGCATGATAAAGTTCCTCTGTTGTTATTATTCATGTTGTTGTTGTTATTCATATTGTTTTCGTTATTTATATTTAAATTCTCGAGATTGTTGATAATCTCATCCATTAACAAATTCGTAAAATTTTCAAATAAAAATTGTATCACTTATGTAGGTTTTCTTTTAACACAACCAGTTTTTTGTTTGTTTTTATTTAATACTGTTTTTCCTTTCTTTTAATATATTTTCATTTATTATTAATATAATTTTCTTTTTATTTCCACACGGACTTAACTTTTTATTAAGTATTTAAAACAATTATTTTTTTTTGTCCTTTAATTAATTATTTATTACACTATGTGATTTATTTTTATAATTTACTTTATTATTTTTTACTAGTAAACGACGGGTAAGTTCGTTCAAGGATTTTTTTCGCAGATCCTACCGACTGCGCCAGTGACAAATTAAATTAAGTGTTTTATTTTGGAGTTGATATTAAACTGATTTTACTTTATTTCCAAGTTACTTATTCTACTTAATTCTATTACAAATATAATTTTATGAAATATGATTACAAACATAAATTTATGAAATATGAATTTTTAATTAAACAATATGATTTTAAATAAACTTGGTTGGTTGGTTTGTATTCTTTGTGCAGTCTTAAGGAATGTTAACATGAGATTCATGAGATTCGTGTATGTCACTTACTAATGTTCATACATGTGTATTAGGGCTTCCAATCGTGATTGGTTTTCCGAATCCCGGGATTCGGGATTGAAGAAAATATTTCGGGATTCCGATTTCGGGATCCCGGGATTTTCGGGATATTTTGAATCCCGGGATTCACGGGATTTTTAAAAAATTTTTGGGATATTTCGGATTTCTTAAATTTTTTTTATATACCCAATATAAAAAAAAAAACTTTTTAAACTACTAATATAAAAAACAACGAGTTGAAATACACATTTCATGAACGAACATACATATATTATTTATTTGTAAAAATAAAAAGAAACTTAAATTCTTAATTGATCCAAATTCATAAGGACCATGTAATAAAAAAAAAACGTAACAAAACAACATAAAAATCTTATTTTTATCCATATTAAATTATTGATAAAAAAAATGACACCATTTCCAATAGTTTTTTAATATTTTTCAAATGAATTTCAAAATTGTCCAAATATACTTTTTAAATTTTCTCAGGCCGGGTTTTTGAGATGTGGATTAAGCTTAAACTTAGTTTAACGTTGCATAAAACTGTAATTTTTTTTATTATTTTTGCCCCTATTATAATTTACAACTCAATTCAATTGAGTTGAAATTGAACAACTGCTAGTGATGAGTTGTAAATGTTTGATGATTTTGTTAACCGCACTAACACAGAGTTGTAAACCATAATACAAAAACTGCAAAATTTCAACTGAACTAGAGTTGAGTTGTATTAAAGACCAACATTTTAAGCAAAACTAAGCTGTTCCGTCAAAATTATGTATACAAACTTTTGAATGGCGGCACAAATATATTTTCATATTAACTAAACCTAGTTTAACTGACACCCAGCCTAAATGTATTTTGAAGTTATCCAAATATTTTAAATTTGTCAAATATATTTTAAAATTGTCCAAATATATTTAAAATTTTCAAATATAATTTAAAATTGTTCATATGTATTTTAAATTTATCCAAATGTAATTTAAACTTTTTTTGTCAACAAATACACGTATCTTTATACAAGTTATTAAAAAAAGTAATAAAGAATATAAAAAAAATCGGGACCCCGAAAATCCCGCCTAATCAAGAAAGTCTCGGTATTTCCGATTGGAAGCCCTAATGACTATGTATACATACATATTCTGAGCAAAAACATTTTAGTTTAAATTTCTTATTTTTTGTGTTGTTGTAAAATACAATAAATAACAAAAATATTAAAAGCACAGCAAAACGGTGATAAACAAAAACAACTTTTTGCATAAGTAAAAACAATAAAACAACAATAAAACTAAATGAAAAAAATGTGTATGTAACAGTTCACGCAAACGAAAATAATGCTAAAATAAATAAAACAAAACAAAACAATATTAACTACCTAAGTCGCAATTTACACTATGGACATTTCTTGCCGGACAGAAAAAGTTTGTTGGTAAGGGAGCGACGCTGTATGCGTAACACACTTTGCTTCTTGCCTCTCTCGCCAACAAACTTTTTCTGTCCAGCAAGAAATGCCCACAGTGTAAATTGCGACTAACGGCTAAGCCAACTATTCTTACACGTTCCCTATCACCCTCGGTGTTTGCAAAAACAGCGATACATTAAAAAATATTAAACTGGCTCTTGGGACAAGTGTTGCCGAGCCCGCAAGTATTGCCGCGACGGCAAAATCAATTTTAGTAGGAAATGATCCCATGAATTTAAACACAGTCACTATGGAAACCCCTCTAGTAAAAAGTTTTCAAAAACCTCAAGTACAAGTTGATATGGACAGGTATATAACAGTGCTAAAACGGGGTCGCAGCCCTACCTCTTCAGTTGTTGCTTCGGCCTCAAAAGTACCAACTTTTAATAGAATAAATACACAATATCGTTTTGCGATTCTGGATGATGAATCCTCTGCAGCAACAAACGTCATAAAATCGTCAAAGCCACCCCCGATATACATTAGAGAGCAAAACTCAAATGAGTTAATAAAACGTTTGATTTCGGTGATAGGTGAAAATTACTTTTATGTAGCTGCAATAAAGCGAGGTATGATTAACGAGACTAAAGTACAGGTGAATCACGAGGATGATTTTCGAAAAGTAATTACAAGATTTGAGGCTCTTAATAAAAACTTTTATACATATCAATGAAGAGCAGTAAAGGTCTTCAGGTAGTGATCAATTGCATAGACTCATACGTAGACCCAGGGGAAATTAAAGCTTTTTTGGAAGAGAAGGGCTTTAAAATAAAAAACGTAACAAATATCAAAAATTGGGGGGAAAATCCCCAACCACTATTTCGAGTGGAGCTAGAACCCGGCGACGCACACTGGTTCATATTTTGAGAAGGCGGCCGAAATTATTTTTTTTATTTTTTCCGTTTTTAAAATTTTTTTATTCATGTGAAAGTAAATACTAGTGAACCTCGGGAGCCAAAAAATTTCAACCCTATTTCAACTATTTTATTGAGAACAGGGTGGTCCGAAATGGACTTTCTCAATATTTTGTTATAGTTTTGAATTTCTGAGTCAATTTTTGAAGCTGAAATGCTCATAACTTTTTTGTTTTTTAAGATTTTTTGACAGAATAAGTTTTGTGTATTAGTTTATTTTATTAGCTATACGTGGTTTAAAGCATTAAACTCCGCGGCCTGTAGAACTATTTATTTTTTTTTTTTTTTAATGTCAAAATTTCCCGGAAATTTCCTACTTTATAGAGCATAAGTCCTGCCCGTCAAAACGCGTCAAAAAAAATCTATACTCTCTTGTAGTCCAGAATCAAACCAACATTTCTATACCCCATTGTACACACATCTGGATACGGTCTTGCGAACTACGGCAATTTCTGTGACCCAAGGTAAGACATTCGGTTCAAAAAATAAGTCCTGCAAGGAAACATTACTGAAATTAAAGAAGGTGAATTTTAAAGAATTTTCGACAAATAAAGCAGTTCAGGTCACATAAATTATCTAGCACGTCAGGTTATCAATTAATTTGGAGAAGGTAAAGGTATTGCCATTGTTATGAACTTATTGTGGGTGAACGGATGCTGCAAAACGAATAGGCGACATAAATAGATTAACACGTAAGATTTCTGAGTAAGTTAAAAGGTTAAACATTAGTAAATAGCCGCAACATAAACTACATAGTTTAATTACCTGAAAATTGCAACTTAATTTAAAAAAATGGAAGAGCAGGTAAATGGTAAAAAAAACTAGCACGCAGTTATATTTTACGTGAAAATTACCTACATGTTACCTGGTAATTTATTGCCGGTATGTTATCCTTTTCAAAAGTGTGAAAACAGGGGTTTTTTACGTTTCAAAGAAATGCTAATAAAAGATTAAATTTGTATTTAAAAAGGGTTTATGAATAATCGAACACCCTATTTTTTTTATTATTTGATAATTGAAAAAAAACAAATTTTGTATTTTGTACATATGTGTTAGTAGCTAATTTGAACGCTTATTACTCCAAAAATATTGAACAGATTTTAATAAAATATATATTGTGCACTTCTGTAAGTAATTATCTTTCAAATGGTTTGTGTTTTTTCAAATCGGTTGACATACAGAGGAGGAAAGTGTTCTTAACTGTTTTGCCTTAGCCGATTTATATATAGATATTTGTATTAATATATAAAAATAAAATACACATACATCTCAAACCAAAAGTTTCAAAGTTATCTTTATTGAGCCTTTCCAGCGTTATTAAAAGTACAAAAAAAAATAAACAAAACGAAAACTTAAGACTATAATGTAACATCTTAAAAAACTAAAGCGCTCATAGCAACAAGCTTGCAATAAAAAGTAATTTACATATATAAAAAATATTGTTTTTTCCGCCCTTGCTCCCGAGGCTTCCATAATTTGAGAGAAAATCTCCTAAACTAAAATTATCAACTTAAAACTAACTTAAAAATAAACTTAAAATAACAACAAACAAACACAAAAAAAAAAAAATTAACCCCTATGTATTCCTAAGGAACTTTTGGAATAAAAAGGATGTCTAATTGATAAATTCAAATCAAAAGAAAGTGATTTATTTATAAACCCAATGGGTGACAATTAATTTGTATTTGACCAGGTAAAATTTTTCTGATTATTAAAAATATCTAAAATGAATTTATTTTCATGAAATCGTGATCTAGTAACAAATCTACTTAATATATCACAAACGTATAAACCTATAGGTGTAACATTAGATTTTTTATAAATGTAAAGATTTGAAAAGCGTTTTGTAAAAGACTCAAAATGTTTTCCAATACAGCAACGTAAAAATTTTCGTTCCAAAATTTCAAGTTCTTTAATTTAAATAGGAGAAATGTTAAACCAAATAGGAAAACCATATAAAAAGACAGGTCTAATACAAGTTTTGTACAATAAAAGTTTGGAATTTTTTGATAAATTTTTATTATTAAGGATTTTACTAAAAGAACCTATTATTTTATATGATTTTCTTATCACAAGTCTTGCATGTTTATTAAATTTCAAAAGCTTATCAAATCTTATACCAAGATATTTTATTTGATCCTTAAAAGGAATTTCAATACCATCAAGAAAAAGATTCAAATTTTTACTCTCAGGAACCACAAATCTTCGACATTTTCCGGAAGCATTGCGAATACATATTGCTTCGCATTTTGAGGTATTAAGCTTAATACCCCAATAATCATAATAATTTTTAACTAAAGTCAAATGATTTGAAACCTGACTTAATGCTGATTGTGGAGATTCACTGTGAGAGTAAAGCAATGAGTCATCAGCATACAATAAACCAATTGACTGAGTGTTAAAGTGAGGAAAATCATGTACAAAAATGTTGTAAAGATGAGGTGCCAAAATTGAGCCCTGAGGAACTCCACAATTAACATTTCCAAAACTACTAAAACTTGTATTAAAATGAACACAAAATTTTCTATTAGAGAAAAAACTATTAAACATTTTAATAATAAAAGAATCAAAACCCAATTGAATCATTTTATACAAAATACCATTGTGGTAAGCATGATCAAAAGCTTTTTCGACATCTAAAGATACTGCTACTGTGCATTGTTTAATGCGAAGATGTTTAACAACATCATCTTGAAACTTAAGCAAAGCATCAACTGTCGAGTGATTTTTCTTGAATCCAAATTGTAGTTCTGGGATATACGACTCAATAATTCCGAAGTTCATTTTTTCCCGTAAAATTTTCTCCAACAATTTTCCTATATTTGAAAGCATTGAAATTGGTCTTAAATTATTTATATCATAATTGTTTAGTTTTTTCTGAATCGGGACTATTTTGGACATTTTCCAAGCATCGGGAAAATAAGAATTATTAATGCAATTATTAAAAATAATTACAAGGTATAAAATGGCTTTTGCTGGAAGCTTTTTAATAATAAAATTCGAAATGTTATCCAAACCATTGGATTTTTTACTATTTAAATGTTTAACAAAATTTGTCAGATCATCAAAATAAGTCAACCTCGAACATTTTTGAACGTTGCTTGCCGGAAAATTGTTATCGAAAATAAAAAGATTATCCTGTACATCAGTAATTGTGGAATTAACAACGTCATTAATATTTGAAACATCTCGATTTGGAATAGAACCACTATAAATTCTAGAAAAATGGTCTTTTAAACAATTCAAAAATAAAAGTTGAATTACCTAAAATGTTATCGATAGCCAAGAATGCTATTTGGGC
Source organism: Pollenia griseotomentosa (assembly GCA_963931875.1). NCBI lineage: Eukaryota > Metazoa > Arthropoda > Insecta > Diptera > Polleniidae > Pollenia > Pollenia griseotomentosa. The sequence continues at coordinate 148,945,954 of OZ007563.1, forward strand.
ATTTTTCAAAATATTCCTTTTCAGTTTTATCCTTATAATAACTCGTCTCATCCCAAAAAAGCCAACTTTTGGCCCCCGTGAATATTGGGACTAAAAAATTTACAGGGGCCAAATATTGGCATTTTCTGGCAGGATCTAAGTTCGACAATAAAAAATAAGTATCAGTTGTAAAATACAAGAGAAATAATGATAAATTATAAAAAATCATATTTGAAATATTCAACTTTTACACCGAAACTCGACAAAAAAATGAAAATGCATTTTGAACTCCCCATTACTTTTGCTCCTATCAGTCGAATTTTGAACTCCCCATAACTTTTGCTCCTATCAGTCGAATTTTACGTTTTATAGCGCAAATTAAAGCCTAACATCGCACCTATCGAGCAAAAAAAATCGCATAAAAAAATACCGATCCAGTCAAAAGTTATGGAATTTTGACCGCCTTCTCGTAAAATTTTTCACTGTGCGACGTTAAGCTCAAAAAAATGAAACGCATCCAATCTATAATTTTAAATATATTCTGTACAGAAGGGTAACTATAGAGGAGCCGCACAAAAGAAATGATCCTGTTCAATGTCTAAACTGCCAGGAATTTGGCCATACTAAGGCATACTGCTACTTAACCCCTGTTTGCGTAGTATGTGGTGAATTACATGGTACAGTTCTTTGCGATAAGTCCAAAGCCGACCCCAACGTAGAAAAATTTTGCAACTGTGGCGGTAATCACACTGCCAATTATAGAGGATGCCTTGTATAAACTTTCGTCAAGCAGTCGGTTGGACCGAAAACTAATCCCCTAAAATGCAGGTAACAAATCAGGTAAACACTAATAACATTCAGGCCCCGCAGCCTTGTAATAGCAGAACCTGTTATGCTAACGTCTTAAAATCAAACCATACGCCAATGGAATGTGCTTCGCCAAGTAATGATGGAACTCCAGTTTCTAATTTAAGTCGTCTAGAAAAATCCATGGAAACATTAGTGCAAACAGTAATTAGTTTTACAAACACAATGGGTAATATGTTACAGGAAATTCTAAGAAAACAATCGATGTTATTGCAAGCTGTACCTAACAATCCATGAACTGTTTAAAAATTTGTTTTTGGAACGCACACGGCATTCGCCAACATAAAAATGAATTAGAATACTTTTTTAAAAGTAAACAAATTTCTGAAATACGTTTAAAATCAATGGTTATATACTATATGATACCAAGGACCCTCGAGATAGAGCTTGTGGAGGTTCTGCCATTTTGATAAAAACCCGAGTCGAACACTACCTAATGTGTAATCATCGTGAAGATTATCTCCAAGCAACGAACATTTGCGTTGAGGAATTAAATAGAAACCTAGTAATTTCATCGTTATACTCTCCGCCTAGATTTTCAACATCAGAAAGCCAATATTATAAATTTTTTAACTAAAAAGAAGTTAGAGTGCTATATTCGGCTTTGCCGAATCTTTGATACTCTTCACCGACAGTTCCAATATTTCAGGAGTGATATCTATATGATGTCTATTTATTGTTAATTTATCTTTATAAAAACAGACATCAGCATTAAAATTGGTTGCGGCTTATTATTGACCGACAATCTTGATCTTGGGTAAATTATGGACCGATCTTCACAAAATTTCACAGTATCATTTATAGTCCTATAAAACTGTGACGAGCCAAAATTTGTTATGATAGCATTGTTAACTATGCTTTTAGGCGTACTAAACTGTTTTCTGGGAGTAGGGTTTCTATGGGGCCTAGGATAAATTATGAACCGATCTTCACGAAATTTCACAATATCATTTATAGTCCTAAACTGTGACGTGCCACATTTTGTTATTACAGTAATTTTGACTTAGCTGCACAATCTCCTTTGCACGATTTTTTGTGCAGGTAAATCAAAAATGCAGCTATCTTAAATGCATTTAGCTGCCTTAATGTACAGGTACGCAATTGTGGTTACCTGCATAAAAGTGCAGCTAAAGTAAAGTGTTTGAAAGAGAAGTAACAACGTTTTTAATAATAAATTGATAAAAACAATGACGTTCAAACACCTTGCAGTCATTTGTTACGCATTTTTATAATGAACGAGCTAGCCAAATTGGTAACAATAAAGTGTGGAACAGAATAGTCGCTGTAGTACAACGTTAAGAATAGCGCTGCAAGCTCTCAAAAGTTAAAAACGGCAGTTGCAAAGTAGTGTCAACAGAAAACGTAGTTGTAGTAGTCGTTGCAGTTGAAGCGCAAAATTCGAAATTTTGAACTTTGTTGCGCTACAGAGCATTCGTCAGCTTCAAATACTACTACAACTATTTATTCTGTTTCAGACCTAAGATTTGCTATTCCTTTCATATAATCATGGTAAAGTTGCTGTAACCACAACCCATATGCATAAATGTAAATACATTTAAACAAAATAAATGAATTATAATGATACCAACTTGACTTGTTTGCGATTTTTGATTTTATAAACTGCTAAAATTGGATATTTATGTAAAAAAGTGGCCACCATATTTTTTCATGTGTGCAGCTAACTTTGATGTTTTATATGAAAATATTTTAAAGCTGCCCAAAAATATGAAAAATGTGCAGGTATACAAAATGCACGTAAAGAAGGATTTTGAAGAATAATTACAGAAAATATGTAATTTGGGCAGTTAAGTCAAAGTGCAGCTAACTTGGATTTTTTGTATGAAAATAATTTTAAAATGCCAAAAGTTTTGGGCACTTATCTTAAATGTGCAGGTAAAGAAAGTGCACTTAAAAAAGGAATTTGTATGGGATTATAAAGAATAATGCCAAATATTATCAATTTTGTGCAGCTAAGTCAAAAGTGCACGTAAATAAAAGGCAGCTAAGTCAAAACTACTGTATAGCATTAATAATTACGGTTGTGTGCGTACTAAATTGTTTTCCGGGAGTATGGTTTATATGGGGCCCAGGGTAAATTATAGACCGATCTTCATGAAATTTCACAGTGTCATATCTAGTCTTAAGAAACTGTGATGTGCCAAATTTCGTTATGATAGCATTATTAATTACGGTTTTAGGCGTACTAAATTGTTTTCCGGGAGCAGGGTTTATATGGGGCCCAGGGTAAATTATGGACCGATCTTCACGAAATTTCACAGTTTCATTTCTAGTCCTATAAACCTGTGACGAACCAATTTCTATTATGATAGCATTATTAATTATGGTTGTAGGCCTACTAAACTGTTTCTGGGCAGTAGGTTTTCTATGGAGCCTAGGGTAAATTATGGACCGATCTTCACGAAATTTCACAGTTTCATTTCTTGTCCTATGAACCTGTGACGAACTAATTTCTATTGTGATAGCATTTTTAATTATGGTTTTAGGCGTACTAAACTGTTTTACGGGAGTAGGGTTTCTATGGGGCCTAGGGTAAATAATGGACCGATCTTCACGAAATTTCACAGTTTCATTTCTAGTCCTATTAACCTGTGACGAACCAATTTCTATTGTGATAGCATTATTAATTCTGGTTTTAGACCTACTAAACTGTTTTCTATAGAGCCTAGGGTAAATTATGGACCGATCTTCACGAAATTTCACAGTTTCATTAATAGTCCTATGAAACTGTGAATTACCAAATTTTGTTATGAAAGCGTTAGTTTTTACGGTTTAAGGCGTATTAAACTGTTTTCCGTGAGTTGGTCTTATTTGGGGCATAAATCATGGACGGATATTCACGAAATTTTACGGCGTGATTTCCAGTCGAATAAAACAAATTTTTTGCAAAATCTTATATGATTCCGAGCATTTTTCCACCATTAATGTTAAGCTTCGTACAGACGATGGTCAGATCTTACAATATTGTAAGCAGGCGTTGCCAACAGCAATATTTTTCTTACAATGGTGCGATTGTCAGATTCATTAATTTTACACTTCTGCAAATACAAATGAGCTTACAATGTTCACACATTTGTACGTCTGTACGAAGCTTTAGTTTTTGTAACAAAATTATCAGCCAACATTGGCCTACAGATCATCAAAAAATTGCAGATGTCATCGATTTCGGAGGGGTTAAAAACATCCCCACAGAAACGATTCATGTTGAAGCTTCCTTAGAATTATCTTCCGACCATACCCCTACAATTGTTACTATAATGAAACCCAATAGAATTGTATTTCCGACTGGTCACTTAGCGACGACAGCTACGCAAATTAATTGGTTAAAATATAAAAAATACCTCAGTACCCATTGCACAGAAAATATTCCGCTTAAAAAAACAATATTAAAATATATTCCACAGATGTCGAGCGTCTCTTGTCTAAAAAAAGGAGGGCTCGAAGAGAGTGGCAATTGCACAGATCCCCTGAACTTAAGAACTTACTAAAAGAGTGTACAAAAAAGCTTAGAAAGTTACTGCAGACACAGAAAACGGCTTCTCTGGAAAAATACCTTAAGGAACTTGATGCAACTCCACAATCAGACTACTCATTATGGCGTGCAGCTAGAAATCTCAAAAGGCCAGTTGTCTCTCAGCCACCATTAAGAAAATTTAATGGAAGTTGGGCAAGAAATTATGTTGAAAAAGGAAATCTGTTTGTTAATCATATAAAAAACGTATTTACCCCAAACATATCTCACGATATTGAGGCCGAGTTACCACATGTTGTTGCTAGAGCAGCTGTTCCCCTAAGATTTGAGATAAGAGAAATCGAAAAAGCTATCTGTGATTTAAACTCCAAGAAGGCTCCTGGTTTTGATAAGATCCGCAACAAAATGCTTTTAGAGCTACCCAGCATAGCAAAGAAAAATATTCTTTAAATTTGTAATGCTATTTTACGCCTTGAATACTATCCTTAAAAGTGGAAGGTTTCATCAGTCATCATGATACCTAAACCAGGAAAGTATCACACAAAAGTTGGGTCATATAGGCCTATAAGCTTACTTTCAAATACAGTAAAAATTCGATAATCCGGATAATTGATTGCAGACCCCAATCCGGAGTAGCGAATTATCCGGATTACCGCATGTATGTATTTATTAAAAACTATAATAATTCATAGCAAAATTAAACATAAATATTAATTTGTACAGTTCAGTTTAAATAAAACAAATACAATTTCAACAACTTTTACTTTAACTAAAATAGATAAAGTCTTGTGTGCAATCTTCAGTGAAGGCATCTTGCATCAATACTAAAACTAAAAACGCATGTGCAAACATACTCACATCACACTATTCTAACTGTATTTTTCAAAGCATGCTGCGATTTGAATAAAAAAAATAAATAAAAACGGGTGTTATTTAATCCGGACTATAGAGTTGCAATCAATCCGGATTATAGAATACTCAATGACTGTATTTTTCAAAACATGCTGTGATTTCAATCAAAAATAAATAAAAACGGATGTTATTCAATCCGGAGTTGCAATTAATCCGGATAATAGAATACGCAATGAGCTGCAAAATTCTGTCCGGATTACCGAATATTCCGGATTAGTGGAGTCCGGATTATCGAATTTAAACTGTATATCAAAGCTGTTTGAAAAGCTTTTAGCGTCAAAATTAGCCCCAATTTTAAATGAAAACAAATGTATTCCTAACCACCAATTCGGTTTTAGAAGAGAACACAGCACAATTGAACAAACCCATTGTATAGTAAACGCAATTAGAAAAGCCTTTGAAGAAAGAAAATATTGTTCCGCTCTCTTCATCGATGTTTCTCAAGCTTTTGATAAAGTCTGGCATGAAGGCTTATCACATAAATTGAAGCTAAGCTTACCAGTAAACACACATAAGCTGTAAGAAAGCTACTTAGTCGATCGTTTATTTATTAAAGAAGATGATTATTTAAGCTCTCCTCAGCCAATTGACGCTAGAGTCCCTCATGGAAGCATCCTGGGCCCACTTTTATACTTAATATATACCTCCGATATGCCAACAAACAACTACACCCAAACTTCAACATTTGCTGCTGATACAGCTTTTCTCAGCGTGCACGAAAACAGTCAAGAAGCATCTCGATACCTACAGGATCATATATTTCAACTCGAACGTGGCTAAAGCAATGGAGGATAAATTCACCTTGCGTCGGGAATCATGCCCCCTATTAAAATCATTAATCAAATAATACCTCAAAACTCGCATGTAAAATACCTCGGTATTCATCTAGATCGCGTGGAAAAGCCATATAGAGGCAAAATTAACTCAAATGAAACTAAAAACCATCAAAATTCATTGGCTTATTGGAAGAAACTCTGTCCTTAGTCTCGACTGCAAACTTCTACTTTATATAAATAAATAATGAAAAGAAAAAATATATTTTCTTTAATTATTTTCTTTTTTGTCAAATTTTTAATAGTGTTTTCTATGATATTATCTATTTTCTGAGCAATTTTATCAACATCTACATCATCATCTCGAAGGTTTTTTACAGTTCTTTGCTGAACAACTTTTTATTTAAAAATTTCAATTTCCTTTTTCATTGGATAATCATTACTTTCACTATCAAACCATATATCTTTTGCTTCATGATCGGCTATTTTATTTGCATTGTTATTTTTAACAACTATATTTTCATTATTTGTTATTACAAAGTCAATTAGTGTTTTTGTATTTGCTGTTATTCTTGTGTATGTATTTACTATTTGTTTAAGTCCATTATTATTTAGAGTTACTTGCACAGAAAAAATTATTGCTGAATTATTTTCAAACAAACGCTTGTTTGAAATTTTTTTTAATTTCTACAAATTTTTTTACTGATTCAATTAATATTTTTGTTTGATTTTTATTTTAGCCAACAGAAATGTTGACAACTATTCAAAAATATAATAAACGCGTTATTGGCTTCTACTTTTCATAATTTTGTATGAAATATTTAACGCTCTTTATTGTTGTCGTGTTTTTGCATTTTTTTATTTGACCGTAAGCAACACTTCTTTATGTGACATATAAGAACAACAAAAAAAAAACACATAGTCTATTTTTGGACGCTTTGAAAAGGTACAACTATAAGAAAGATGATAAAATATTGTGGCGAGGTTTGTAGTAAAAAAACAACAAAAACAATAATAGGTAATAAACGTTTCACTCTTTTTAAACAACAACAACATTAGAAGAAACAAAATAAATTTTTTGTTGGTTTCAAAGTTGGTAAAAAAGAATGAAAAACAAAATCCCGTATTCAATTTTTTAAAAATGTTTAGTTAAATACCTACATCAAATAAAAGAAATAAAATGATGACGAAAAACATGTCGAGTCGGTCTGCTGCCAAGGAAAGGATACAGAACAGTGAGTGAAGAAGAAAAACATTGTGTGAACAAACAAGACTTGATGCAAAAATTATTCCAACAAAAAAATGTGTCTCAAAGCCAGCCGGCGCCGCTCTGCTGTGCCTTCATCTACTTCTACAGTGCTTGCTTGTGTGCGCGTCATTGCTTGTGCAAAAACTTTTTTGTTTGATTCAGCAAAATTATTTGTTTGAAATTTATATGATTTTCAGTAAACTATTTGTTTGATTCAGTTAAATTATTTGTTTGAAAAAATCAGTGCTTTTTTTCAATAAACGAAATGCAAATAAATTGTTTGAATATGCGAATTTGTTTGTAGGACCGATTTCAGACAAAAAATGTTTTGATTCTACAAATTTTTTGTTTGAATTGGAAAAATAATTTTTTCTGTGAGTATTCTATTTTTATATGTTTCATTATTTTTCCAATCTATGTTGAAATCTCCTGCGATAATTATTTCATAATTTGTTTGACAAATTAAATCTACAATTTCAACAAAGGCATTTCAAAACTCTACTTTTCTACTGCTTGGTGATCTATACACAAGTGAAATATTTTTCACTAAATAAGCACAACTTTTTCACATACTAAATTCGTAAGATTTAATTGTTTTTTTTTTTTAATTCATTCTGTTTCGTAATTTTTTTCTATGAGTTCATCTTCTGAATATTTAAATGACATATCTGTTACGACCACCATTGTCTCTAAATTTCTTGTTACCTTTATTTCGTAGTTAACACTATGTATTGCTGCCTTTATTTTGTTCTCTTTTCTCATTATTGTCAGTTTGAATCACTAAGGTACCATTACTTCTATTTTCAACATTCAAGATTTTAAGATTAAGATTATTATTCAAGCCTTTTTTTCTATTTTTTGTTTCTCTCTTGGCTTTATAATTAGTGGCACTTGTTTTTTCAGTTCTGGCAATGCTGTATTTTTTTAACCATTTCTGCAAACGATAATTTGTTTTGTTTACCACTTGTTTCTTTAATCAATTGTTTTATTTCACTACATATTTTAGCATTACTTTCTTGGATGTTATTACACATATCTTTTTTATTATTTTCGTAATTATACCCTTCACCACAGGTGGAAAAGGGTATATATAAGTTTGTCGTTCCGTTTGTAATTTCTACAATATTGATCTTAGGCCCTGTAAAGTATATATATTTTGGGTCCTTATGAGGAGAGAAGTTGATTAAACGATGTCCGTCCGTCTGTCCGTCTTACGTTTGATATGTGTTTTCCGGAGACTCCAGACATGATAGCGACTAGGTTGTTATACATTTATGTCACATATAGTCTACCATTTCTTGCTATTGAAATTCAGCAAGATCGGTCCACAAATGGCTGAGATATGACCAAAAAACCACGACTGCATCTGATTTTGCCCAAAAATGCCTTGTTGTTGTATTTTTTTATTTCTATATATCTTGAGAACGGCAAGAGCCAAAGCTTCCAAATTAGGTACACACATTAACGTTATCAATACACAGCATCCCACAAAATGTGGGCGGGATTGAACAAGTGGGCGTGGTACCTCCCGTACAAAAAATATCAACAATTGTATAAAAACTTGATTTTTTGGACTGTCATATGACCAATGGTTACGCCTTATATATCAAAAGACCGGAAATTTTTAATAGAAAATATTTTCAAATAAAAGAACTTTTTTTCTTTTGAGCTCGAGGTCATGGTTTTATTGTTAATTATTCTAATTTTACAATTTTTAATTTGCCAATATTTCGTTTTTCATTGAAAAACATCTTCTGGGCTCTAATCTAGAAATTACAAGTAACCAAAAAGAACAAATAAATGTATAAGTACAAAATATTTTAAACACTATGTATACTAAAAACAGCAAAAAACTCTTACATAGAAAAAATTATAAACGCACAAAAATCAGAAAATTAATTCTTATTATGTTGTGTCAACATCGTCTAATTATGAACTGAGCTTAAAATAAATAAATAAATAAATATTGCACTATGTTATGTTCGTTTGTTAACTAGATGTCTGTATACTCTCGCAGAATTCTCATCAACATCGGCTTTAAAATTCATCCTTGTTGTTGTTTTAATTATATGTAACATTTCCAATGTGAAACGTCTTTTATAGTTATTTTCACTCTGTAATACTTGTACATTGTCAAAATCAGGAGAGTGCTTTGTGTGTGCACAGTGGGTTAACAGTGCGGTTTTTTGTGTTGAAATTTTATTTCGTAGTTTTAAGTCTGATTTGTGTGCTGAAATTCTAGTTTTAAGTTTGTTTTTAGTGGTACCTATATAAACCTTGTCACAAATTCCAAATTCGTTTCCATTGCATGGTATTTTATAAATAACGTTTGATTTATCTAATTTTTCTATTTTATCTTTGGTTTTACTGAACAATTTTGCCAATGTGTTAATAGATTTATGGGCCATTGCGTACGTTTCATTATTAAATAATTTAGATTTTTCAAATCTCTCAGATAATACTGGAACAAATATAAGGGATTTATATATTTTTGGTTGTTGTTCACCATACAGATTCTTTGTTTTGTATTTGTCATAATCAAAAAGTAATTTATTAATTAGATTTGCCGGAAAGTTGTTGTCGCTAAGTATTTTTCTGATCTTATTATAGTTGTTTTTGTGGAACTCTGTGTCACTTATGGATAATACCCTTCTTATTAAATTGTTCGCCGTGTTGATGATAATTCTTTTAGGGTGTTTGGAGTAGAAATTAATAACTCGGCTTGAGGCAGTTGGTTTTTGATACCAGTCAATTTTGAGTATACCATTTCTCCTTGTCACAATAGTGTCCAGATATGGTAACTTTTTATTGTTCTCCTCCTCCATAGTAAACTTAATACTAGGGTGAAAATCGTTCACACTCGTCATAATTTCTTCTATTGCACTCTCCCTCACTATTCCAAAAAGATCATCTACATATTTCGACAGAAATTTAGGTTTAAATTTCAATTTTCCAATAGAGGTGTCAAGTAGTTTCTCCATAACAATATCCGCTACAATTGGGGATGCGGGTGAACCCATGGGAAGTCCTCTTTTCTGAGTATATATTTTGTCCCTGAATTTAAAATATCGGTTGTCCTTAATGCAGAATCTTAATATTCTCAAAAATAAGTCCTTTGTCATGTTGGTGTGTATTGTAATGTCTTCCCATCTATCCTCTATAATTCTTAATGCTAAATCAACAGGTACGCTCGGAAACAAAGACACAACATCAAACGAGATTAATCTTTCATCTTCACTTATAGTCAAGTCTTTTATCCTATTTCTAAATTGCACTGAGTCCTTAACATTGTATACTGAGTTCTCCGTAATATTCTTCAAAATTGCCGTAATATATTTGCAAAGCTCACTCGATGGGGCATTAACATTGGAGCATATCGGTCTTAATGGATTGCCTTCCTTATGGATTTTAGGAAGTCCATATATTCTCGGTGCTACGGCCACGTCAGTTTTTAGTTTCCTTCTTTCAATTTCGGAAATAACTTTGCTACTGAAAAGTTCTTCAACCAATTCATTGTTCTTCCTTTGAAGAACGGCAGTGGGGTCTTTATTGCATCTTTGATATGTCATCATGTCACCTATTATACTTTTCATCTTTGCGTCGTAGTCATGTTTTTCCATTGCCACCGTAATATTGCCCTTATCAGCATTTACAATTAAAATGTTCTTGTTTTTCCGTAAAAACTTTTCGGATCTTTCTACTGCATTCAATGTATACTTATCCCTGTCGTTTACCTGTATCTTGTTCATGTGGTTGTCAATAATTGAAGTAAATTTCGTTCTGGACATCTCCTGTTCTTCCCTGTCTTGTATTGTCTGAATAAAATCCTCACCGTCGGTTATAAATTTCAGCATTTGGAATTCATGCTTGGTAACGGGTAGGGCATGCTTTTTACCCAGAGATAACAACCATTGAACTTCTTCCGGAACGTCTATATTAGTTTTATTTACAAACCAATTTTGGTTGATTTTGATTCCAAGTTCATGCTTTTGTAATTCCCTTAATCGTTTAAATTTTTTCCTATGTCTATCTTTAATTTTCTCGTTTGTCGACTTAGCCAAAACATCCTCGCTATACCACAGTTCCTCAGCTTCTTCATCCGTTAATTGTTTTCCTATTTCACTTTTAATTGTGTCCTTTATTTCATCATTACGTTTCAGTAGTTCATGTTTTTGTCGTAATAGTAAGTTAAGAATTTTGTTATGGAAATTTTGTAAATATGTGGAAAGCGTTTGTTGTATTGTTGATTTTACACATAAATTGCTATCAAAAATATTATATATGTTCTTTGTACTGTTTTTTATAAAATTTGGTATAATACCCGCCTCCCTGCATCTTATTAAAAATGTAATTGTTGATTTAATTTTAAGTGATTTATCTCTTTTTGTTTTATATCTATTTATGTTAATTTTGATACTTTTGTTGTTTCTAAATTTGTTGTATAACATTTTGGTTTATGTATTTACGGCGTGCTCTCCGTTATTATAAATATTATATTGTGTTTAATTCGACCTTTAAAATGTATAAATAAAAGAACTTTTTTTCTTTTGTGCTCGAGGTCCTGGTTTTATTGTTAATTATTCTAATTTTACAATTTTTAATTTGCCAATATTTCGTTTTTCATTGAAAAACATCTTCTGGGCTCTAATCTAGAAATTACAAGTAACCAAAAAGAACAAATAAATGTATAAGTACAAAATATTTTAAACACTATGTATACAAAAAACAGCAAAAAACTCTTACATATAAAAAATTATAAACGCACAAAAATCAGAAAATTAATTCTTATTATGTTGTGTCAACATCGTCTAATTATGAACCACAGAATACTAACAGAACTGTCACGAGACGGAAGATTTTGCGTTTTTTTTTTGTCTCTTTCTAAGAAAGCTGCCCTTTTTCATTTCTCTTTGCATCATCTTTTATGCCGCAATACAATGAACACAAATTTATTTAGTTGAGATTTATTTGCAAAGCTTTTGTAAAAATTAACTTTTAAGTTTACCACAACACAAGTAAATAACATTTAAGTAAATAAATAACATTATAAAACAAAAAATATTAATAAATACATTTTTTTTTGCACAAAACACAACGTTTGTTGAACTAATGCATTTTTTTAACGTGGTCTGTGTTTTGTTATTTTTGTTTTGATCATGCCATTTGTGTTGATTGTTGCTGCCTGTTTTTACACATTGCCACTTCACCACCAAAAAAAGCTTTTTGTCTCTTTCTTCGAAAGCTGCCCTCGCAACTGATTTGGGCCTTTTTCACACGTCACTTTTTTCAGTTCTGTTAGTATTCTGTGTTATGAACTGAGCTTAAAATAAATAAATAAATAAATATTGCACTATGTTATGTTCGTTTGTTAACTAGATGTCTGTATACTCTCGCAGAATTCTCATCAACATCGGCTTTAAAATTCATCCTTGTTGTTGTTTTAATTATATGTAACATTTCCAATGTGAAACGTCTTTTATAGTTATTTTCACTCTGTAATACTTGTACATTGTCAAAATCAGGAGAGTGCTTTGTGTGTGCACAGTGGGTTAACAGTGCGGTTTTTTGTGTTGAAATTTTATTTCGTAGTTTTAAGTCTGATTTGTGTGCTGAAATTCTAGTTTTAAGTTTGTTTTTAGTGGTACCTATATAAACCTTGTCACAAATTCCAAATTCGTTTTCATTGCATGGTATATTATAAATAACGTTTGATTTATCTAATTTTTCTATTTTATCTTTGGTTTTACTGAACAATTTTGCCAATGTGTTAATAGATTTATGGGCCATTTGTTTCCGAGCGTACCTGTTGATTTAGCATTAAGAATTATAGAGGATAGATGGGAAGACATTACAATACACACCAACATGACAAAGGACTTATTTTTGAGAATATTAAGATTCTGCATTAAGGACAACCGATATTTAAAATTTAGGGACAAAATATATACTCAGAAAAGAGGACTTCCCATGGGTTCACCCGCATCCCCAATTGTAGCGGATATTGTTATGGAGAAACTACTTGACACCTCTATTGGAAAATTGAAATTTAAACCTAAATTTCTGTCGAAATATGTAGATGATCTTTTTGGAATAGTGAGGGAGAGTGCAATAGAAGAAATTATGACGAGTTTGAACGATTTTCACCCTAGTATTAAGTTTACTATGGAGGAGGAGAACAATAAAAAGTTACCATATCTGGACACTATTGTGACAAGGAGAAATGGTATACTCAAAATTGACTGGTATCAAAAACCAACTGCCTCAAGCCGAGTTATTAATTTCTACTCCAAACACCCTAAAAGAATTATCATCAACACGGCGAACAATTTAATAAGAAGGGTATTATCCATAAGTGACACAGAGTTCCACAAAAACAACTATAATAAGATCAGAAAAATACTTAGCGACAACAACTTTCCGGCAAATCTAATTAATAAATTACTTTTTGATTATGACAAATACAAAACAAAGAATCTGTATGGTGAACAACAACCAAAAATATATAAATCCCTTATATTTGTTCCAGTATTATCTGAGAGATTTGAAAAATCTAAATTATTTAATAATGAAACGTACGCAATGGCCCATAAATCTATTAACACATTGGCAAAATTGTTCAGTAAAACCAAAGATAAAATAGAAAAATTAGATAAATCAAACGTTATTTATAAAATACCATGCAATGGAAACGAATTTGGAATTTGTGACAAGGTTTATATAGGTACCACTAAAAACAAACTTAAAACTAGAATTTCAGCACACAAATCAGACTTAAAACTACGAAATAAAATTTCAACACAAAAAACCGCACTGTTAACCCACTGTGCACACACAAAGCACTCTCCTGATTTTGACAATGTACAAGTATTACAGAGTGAAAATAACTATAAAAGACGTTTCACATTGGAAATGTTACATATAATTAAAACAACAACAAGGATGAATTTTAAAGCCGATGTTGATGAGAATTCTGCGAGAGTATACAGACATCTAGTTAACAAACGAACATAACATAGTGCAATATTTATTTATTTATTTATTTTAAGCTCAGTTCATAATTAGACGATGTTGACACAACATAATAAGAATTAATTTTCTGATTTTTGTGCGTTTATAATTTTTTCTATGTAAGAGTTTTTTGCTGTTTTTTGTATACATAGTGTTTAAAATATTTTGTACTTATACATTTATTTGTTCTTTTTGGTTACTTGTAATTTCTAGATTAGAGCCCAGAAGATGTTTTTCAATGAAAAACGAAATATTGGCAAATTAAAAATTGTAAAATTAGAATAATTAACAATAAAACCAGGACCTCGAGCTCAAAAGAAAAAAAGTTCTTTTATTTATACATTTTAAAGGTCGAATTAAACACAATATAATATTTATAATAACGGAGAGCACGCCGTAAATACATAAACCAAAATGTTATACAACAAATTTAGAAACAACAAAAGTATCAAAATTAACATAAATAGATATAAAACAAAAAGAGATAAATCACTTAAAATTAAATCAACAATTACATTTTTAATAAGATGCAGGGAGGCGGGTATTATACCAAATTTTATAAAAAACAGTACAAAGAACATATATAATATTTTTGATAGCAATTTATGTGTAAAATCAACAATACAACAAACACTTTCCACATATTTACAAAATTTCCATAACAAAATTCTTAACTTACTATTACGACAAAAACATGAACTACTGAAACGTAATGATGAAATAAAGGACACAATTAAAAGTGAAATAGGAAAACAATTAACGGATGAAGAAGCTGAGGAACTGTGGTATAGCGAGGATGTTTTGGCTAAGTCGACAAACGAGAAAATTAAAGATAGACATAGGAAAAAATTTAAACGATTAAGGGAATTACAAAAGCATGAACTTGGAATCAAAATCAACCAAAATTGGTTTGTAAATAAAACTAATATAGACGTTCCGGAAGAAGTTCAATGGTTGTTATCTCTGGGTAAAAAGCATGCCCTACCCGTTACCAAGCATGAATTCCCAATGCTGAAATTTATAACCGACGGTGAGGATTTTATTCAGACAATACAAGACAGGGAAGAACAGGAGATGGCCATAACGAAATTTACTTCAATTATTGACAACCACATGAACAAGATACAGGTAAACGACAGGGATAAGTATACATTGAATGCAGTAGAAAGATCCGAAAAGTTTTTACGGAAAAACAAGAACATTTTAATTGTAAATGCTGATAAGGGCAATATTACGGTGGCAATGGAAAAACATGACTACGACGCAAAGATGAAGAGTATAATAGGTGACATGATGACATATCAAAGATGCAATAAAGACCCCACTGCCGTTCTTCAAAGGAAGAACAATGAATTGGTTGAAGAACTTTTCAGTAGCAAAGTTATTTCCGAAATTGAAAGAAGGAAACTAAAAACTGACGTGGCCGTAGCACCGAGAATATATGGACTTCCTAAAATCCATAAGGAAGGCAATCCATTAAGACCGATATGCTCCAATGTTAATGCCCCATCGAGTGAGCTTTGCAAATATATTACGGCAATTTTGAAGAATATTACGGAGAACTCAGTATACAATGTTAAGGACTCAGTGCAATTTAGAAATAGGATAAAAGACTTGACTATAAGTGACGATGAAAGATTAATCTCGTTTGATGTTGTGTCTTTGTTTCCGAGCGTACCTGTTGATTTAGCATTAAGAATTATAGAGGATAGATGGGAAGACATTACAATACACACCAACATGACAAAGGACTTATTTTTGAGAATATTAAGATTCTGCATTAAGGACAACCGATATTTTAAATTCAGGGACAAAATATATACTCAGAAAAGAGGACTTCCCATGGGTTCACCCGCATCCCCAATTGTAGCGGATATTGTTATGGAGAAACTACTTGACACCTCTATTGGAAAATTGAAATTTAAACCTAAATTTCTGTCGAAATATGTAGATGATCTTTTTGGAATAGTGAGGGAGAGTGCAATAGAAGAAATTATGACGAGTTTGAACGATTTTCACCCTAGTATTAAGTTTACTATGGAGGAGGAGAACAATAAAAAGTTACCATATCTGGACACTATTGTGACAAGGAGAAATGGTATACTCAAAATTGACTGGTATCAAAAACCAACTGCCTCAAGCCGAGTTATTAATTTCTACTCCAAACACCCTAAAAGAATTATCATCAACACGGCGAACAATTTAATAAGAAGGGTATTATCCATAAGTGACACAGAGTTCCACAAAAACAACTATAATAAGATCAGAAAAATACTTAGCGACAACAACTTTCCGGCAAATCTAATTAATAAATTACTTTTTGATTATGACAAATACAAAACAAAGAATCTGTATGGTGAACAACAACCAAAAATATATAAATCCCTTATATTTGTTCCAGTATTATCTGAGAGATTTGAAAAATCTAAATTATTTAATAATGAAACGTACGCAATGGCCCATAAATCTATTAACACATTGGCAAAATTGTTCAGTAAAACCAAAGATAAAATAGAAAAATTAGATAAATCAAACGTTATTTATAAAATACCATGCAATGGAAACGAATTTGGAATTTGTGACAAGGTTTATATAGGTACCACTAAAAACAAACTTAAAACTAGAATTTCAGCACACAAATCAGACTTAAAACTACGAAATAAAATTTCAACACAAAAAACCGCACTGTTAACCCACTGTGCACACACAAAGCACTCTCCTGATTTTGACAATGTACAAGTATTACAGAGTGAAAATAACTATAAAAGACGTTTCACATTGGAAATGTTACATATAATTAAAACAACAACAAGGATGAATTTTAAAGCCGATGTTGATGAGAATTCTGCGAGAGTATACAGACATCTAGTTAACAAACGAACATAACATAGTGCAATATTTATTTATTTATTTATTTTAAGCTCAGTTCATAATTAGACGATGTTGACACAACATAATAAGAATTAATTTTCTGATTTTTGTGCGTTTATAATTTTTTCTATGTAAGAGTTTTTTGCTGTTTTTTGTATACATAGTGTTTAAAATATTTTGTACTTATACATTTATTTGTTCTTTTTGGTTACTTGTAATTTCTAGATTAGAGCCCAGAAGATGTTTTTCAATGAAAAACGAAATATTGGCAAATTAAAAATTGTAAAATTAGAATAATTAACAATAAAACCAGGACCTCGAGCTCAAAAGAAAAAAAGTTCTTTTATTTATACATTTTAAAGGTCGAATTAAACACAATATAATATTTTAGAAAATATTTTCTGAAAAACTCGGGAAAATCGGTTCAGATACGAAAAAGTTATGACCAAAATATTAATTTTTTTTTTCAAAAATACCCATTTTCGGGAACCATAGATCTTCCCGAGTCCAAGTTTTATAACCAATATAACTGGCAAATTTCTTCTTTAACACGTCGGTATATAAATCTGTCAAATCGGTTAAAAAAATAGCAGAGTTATGACCAAAATACTGAAATCCCAAAAATTACTCTTTTTATAATTAAGTTTGTTTTTTATACCCTTCACCGAAGGTCCTATACCCTATAAAGTTCTGGGTATTCTGGGCCCTTATAAAAAGCGAAGTAAACTGATCATATTTACTTTTAATGATATTCATAAAACGTTCCTTCATGGTCCAGTTGTCTAGGGGGTTTGCTTAGGTTAGAAACTGTGAGTCCCTGGTTCGAATCGTGTTTTTTCAAAAAGAAAATTTTTTTTTAATTTTTATATGTTCTGAAACGATTTAAAGTTAGAAACTGTGAGTCCCTGGTTCGAATCTTGTTTTTTCAAAAAAAAAATTTATTTTTAATTTTTAAAACCTTTTCTTTAGCTTCACTTCGGAAAATCAAATCTTGTAACGTAAATTTAACCGCCTTATACTCAATGTAAATGGATGAAACTTTGCAGGCATACATATTCCCGATGACAATACACGAATACATGGGCGTAGCCAGGATAAAATCTATGGGGGGGTAGGGGGTCAAAAATTTTTTTGTTTTTAGTAAAATGCTTTTTTGACCGTCTTTTACTCAATGCAAATGGATGAAACTTTGCAGGCATACATATTTCCGATGACAGTACACGAATACATGGGTGTAGCCAGGATAAAATCTAGGCGGGGCACACTGTGGTAAATCACAAATCTAGCTGGAAAAAATAAAAAAAAAAATGTCTGGCAACATTCTTTTTGATCGTTTAATGAGCTTCTGAACACAAAAGGTAACTTTAAATCATGTTTTGTTTTTTTGTTTTTAGCTCTGATTAGGAAACAGTAAGCTTTAAAGTCAGTTGTTGTCAATACGTGTATTTAGATTTCAAAGAGAATCGTATTTTTTGTGTGACTTTGGTTTATGATTAAAAAGGCTACTGTGATTTTATTGTCATAATTTTTTTTTATTATTATTAACCTCTATTTCAAGGAAATATATTTCAATTTTCATTTAATTATTTCCATTGTAAGTATTAAAAACAAATTTTTTTTGTGAAAGGTTCAGAAAGTGCAAAAAATAAAATATTTCTTATTTTCAAGTAGAGTTAAAGCTGTTTATTCCGGATTGTTCCGCTGTAAAATTATATTTGAATTAATCTTTCAAGTGTTATCTTTAAGGTAAATCAAAAACATCTTGCGCATTTTTACGACCGCCATACATTTTTTTTACTTTTCCAGTATGACCTCCACTCTTTCACGAAAGGAAATTTTTGAAGAATGGGTAAAAACTCCCAAAATACATCGCAAAGACGTCTTATTGGCATTAATAATGGTTAGATATGGTCTTCAAGATATATAAGAAGAAGTGAAAAGAAATCTAAAGGCAAATATAAATATTATTTGTTTTAAGCTAGCCGAAAAATGGATAAAAAGTGGAAGGCATCGTGACCGTTTCTTAACATCAAATTCAGTTTGGCTTGAAGAACCGTACGTATTGCCTGAAAGTGTACAACCGAAAAGTTGCAACAAAGCTGGAAGAAAACCAAAAAACTTTGATGACTGTAGTGAAAAATCGAAAAAAAAAGATACAAAGTCTTTTGGATTCAACTGATCATCGAGAAATTATTAAAGCTAGTGAGCAAGTGTTACGTAAAATGGGAAAGCGAGATTCAGCCAGACTTGTGAAAGATCTGTCGGAAGCTTCATCAAGTAAAGGTACGGAACTAAAAAAAATTTGTGAGAAATTTAGCTCTGAGCCTGTGCCTTTAGGGAGCCTTTCTCCAGATGAAGCCTTAGCTTTAATTGTTGATACTAATTTGTCAAAACATCAATACGATGTTATTCGGCTAAAACTCAACGCAAAATGCAAAAATCTTCTTCCCTCCTACACTAATGTTCAAAAAGCTAAGAAAAAATGTTATCCAGCTGAAACAGAAATCACTGAGATGCATGCAAAAAGCTCACTCCAGTCATTAGTGAATCATACAATTGAAAGGCTTTGTTTGGCTCAAAGAGAGGTTTTACTCGATATTGATGAACTGAAAACTGTAGAAAATCGTCTTAATATTTTGATAAAATGGGGATGCGATGGGGCTCAGCAAAAGCAGTATAAACAGAAGTTTTCTTCGGAGGAGGGCCATACAGATGAAAGTTTATTTAGTATTTCAATGGTTCCTATTCAAATGAATTTAAGTTCTACACAAAGAAAAATAATTGTATGGCAAAATCCTGCTCCTTCTTCTACAAGATACTGCCGTCCAATCAAGTTTGTTTTTGCCAAAGAGTCCACTGAGTTAATTTCTCAAGAAGTTAATTTAGTACAGCAAGAAATTAGAGGTTTGTCTCCAACTCTTATCACAAATGGCGAACAAAGTTTTCTTGTTGAGTCAACTTTTATGCTTACTATGATAGATGGTAAAATTTGCACCGCACTATCATCTGTAACTTCTTCTTCTCAAACGTGTTTTATATGTGGAGCGAAACCGAGTGAACTAAATAAGCCTTCTGTAATTTTAAACAAAACTGTCGATGAACGATCTTTAACCTTCGGAATGTCTCCGCTGCATTCATGGATCCGTTTTATGGAGTGTGTATTACACATAGCATATAAGCTTCCTATAATAACCTGGCAAGCTAGAGGACCGGAAAATAAAGCAAAAGTGGCTGAAGAAAAAAAAAAAATTTAACAGAGATTTCGAAATGAGATGGGGTTGCTTGTAGACATGCCAACACAACAAGGAGGTAATACGAATGACGGTAATACTGCTAGATGGTTCTTTAGAGCAGCAGAAAAGAGTTCAGAAATCACTGGTGTCAACAAAGAATTAATTGAACGTTTTCATATTATTTTGGAAACTTTAGGTAGTGGTTACCCTATTGATGAAGATGCTTTTGAAAGTTTTATTGTTGTCACACGAAATTTATACTTAAATGAATACCCATGGTACATTATGCCAGTAAGCGTCCATAAAATCCTTTTTCATGGAAAAGAGATAATAAGGTCTTGTGTTCTTCCTATCGGACAGCTGTCAGAAGAAGCTCAAGAAGCAAGAAATAAGGACACGAGGAAATTTAGAGAGTTGTTTACGAGAAAAACATCGAGAATAGACACAAATACAGAAATTTTCAATCGACTCTTAATTTCTTCAGATCCTTTTATCGCAAGTTTGCGTCACACTCCCTTTCGAGTTCGAGGTTCGATAACAAAAGAAGTTCTTTCATTATTATCTGTTGATGCTTTTGAGGAGGAAGAATCTTTTAACGATGAATATGAAAGTGAATAAAATAAAATCTGTATTTGTATTTATGTGTATTTATGTGTTATTATCTGTATTATTATTGTAATAAAGCAAAAACAAGTAAAAAATAGTTAATATCAAATATTTTTTAAAAATATTAAAATTATTTTAATATTAAAAATGATTATCTCCGACTCCTTACGTAAAAACTCACTTAATATTTTTATTAATCATAAATCTTAGTTGTATTTAACCTAAATTCTAGTACATATATATAACTACAAATAATTTCGGAGGATGTGTTTGAGAAACCAATTTTTTATCTTAAAATTTATTTTTTTCTTGATAGGGAGCAATGTTTATTTTTTACCTTATTTTATTATTGAAAAATATTCTTTTTTTAAAAAAAGTTGATTTTTTGTAATCATTTATATATTTGAACTCATTTTTTACTTAATTCATAAGTGAGAAGTGAACCCAACGCGATTTATTAATTTTGTCCAGTTAGATTTTCGATCTACCACACTGTGCGGGGGCGGGTAAAATTTGTTAAAACCTTTTCCTTAGCTTCACTTCGGAAAATCAAATCTTGTAACGTTAATTTAACCGCCTTACACTCAATGCAAATGGATGAAACTTTGCAGGCATACATATTCCCGATGACAATACATGAATCCATGGGCGTAGCCAGGATAAAATCTAGGGGAGGGGGTTTAAAACCTTTTCTTTAGCTTCATTTCGGAAAATCAAATCTTGTAATGTTAATTTAACCGCCTTTTACTCAATGCAGATGGATGAAACTTTCCAGGCATACATATTCCCGATGACAATACATGAATACATGGGCGTAGCCAGGATAAAATCTAGGGGGGGGGCAAAATTTTTTCTTTTGGTAAAATGCTTTTTTGACTGCCTTCTAATCAATGCAAATGGATGAAACTTTGCAGGCATACATATTTCCGATGACAATACACGAATACATGGGCGTAGCCAGGATAAAATCTAGGGGGGGGGGGGCAAAATTTTTTTTTTTTGGTAAAATGCTTTTTTGACTGCCTTATACTCAATGCAAATGGATAAAACTTTCCAGGCATTCACCAGGATAAAATCTAGGGGGGGCAAACATTTTTTTTTTTGATAAAATGATTTTTTGAATGCCTTCTACTCAATGCAAATGGATGAAACTTTGCAGGCATACATATTTCCGATGATAATACACGAACACATGGGCGTAGCTAGGATTAAATCTAGGGGGGGGCAGATACTAATCCACGTGTGTAAAGTTTTATTATATGAATATAAATTTTTTTTTTTATTATATGAATATAAAATACAAAACATGTAAAAAAATTTTCTTATTTACCATGGAAATTGTAATGCATTAATTAAAGCTATTCGTTACTAAAAAGTAAAAAATAAATAAAAAAAAAAAATTTTAAGAAACGCTTTTCTTTACCTTAATATATTGATCAGTTGTGAACACAGAATAAATATGAATACTAAAAAAATCGACTAAAAGCCAAAAAATAACATTTCAAACAACATAAACTTTTAAATCAAAATTGAAAAAAACTCACACATCCCTTAAAGAAAAGCGTGGGGCGCGTTGTTATGAAACAAAATGCTCAATTATTGAAAATTGGTAGCTTTAAGCATGATTGGTTGTATTTCTTTCGGTCTGAAATATTAAAATGTACTCACGGCAGTCATGTTTTTTTTTTAAGTTCAGGTTGGTATGGGCGCCCCACGCTTTTCTTTAAGGGATGTGTGAGTTTTTTTCAATTTTGATTTAAAAGTTTATGTTGTTTGAAATGTTATTTTTTGGCTTTTAGTCGATTTTTTTAGTATTCATATTTATTCTGTGTTCACAACTGATCAATATATTAAGGTAAAGAAAAGCGTTTCTTAAAATTTTTTTTTTTTATTTATTTTATGTTCTGAAACAATTTAAAAAAATATTTACCAGTTTTAACTTTTTAAATTTAATTTATAATGAAGTTTTATGTATTGTATATATGTATGTTTATGTAGAAATTATTTAGGTTTTGTCTAGTTGCTCTGTATTCTGCTCGCACAATGGTGAAGGGTATATAAGATTCGGCACAGCCGAATATAGCACTCTTACTTGTTTTTTACTAGGATCACAAATATTTCTTATTTCATACATGTTTTTTTCAAATATGTTTTGTGCCTTGTCTATTTTTTTAAGCCTTTTCTCAAACCGTTTTTCAATTGCTTCTAGTAATTGTTTAATTTAATTTTCGTTACGTGATAATGATGCCTCGAAGTCGTGCTTATATTCAATTAAGTTCTGTTTGTTTTCATTTACACCATCTTGAATTTCTCTAAGCACTAAGTCAACATTATGTATATATTAAATACAATCGGTACATATATACCGCACAAAATTATCTTTATCAATTATTTTTGCCGAGTATTGATCAATTCCAGCGCATTTTAACGATAAATGCTATGTTTTTTTACATACTCCCGCACAACTTATGCCAGTTTTAACGCATATTGTGCTTTTGCATTTGTGACATTCAGCCATGTCTGTCACTTTTTCTAATAATTCCGTTTTTATTTACATATATTATTTTGTTTAATTTTTTTATTTTTTAAAGTGACTATCTTTTCTTAAAACAATATTTATAAATATTTCAAATAATTTCACGGAAGTTTTGCAAATAATGTTATGCAAAATGGAATTGGTAGGGAACCAGGGGCTCGGAGGTATATATGTACTGCCAGGCGGCTCTTAGGGATGTTATGTGAACATCAGGCTAGTGGATGATTGCAGGAGGGCTCTGGGAGAAATCTTAGGGAATTATGTGGTGATGCTGTGCTGGGTACCGGGTCACTGCAGATCACCGGAAACGAGAAAGCTGATGAGTTGGCGAGTCTGGGCTCGGAAATGGAGGATCCTGACAGTTTGCAGGCGTTCAGGCTTTGGATAAATTAATGAATTGGTTCTGAGCGGGACTTATCGGGTTAGGCAGAGCTGCCGGGTATCGCGAACGCTGTGGCCGGTAATTTGTAGTTAAAATTCGGATGCTCTACCGGGAAAAAGTAGGGCCTGCGTCAGGACCATGATAGGTATAATTACGGGCCACTGTCTGATAGGCAGGATGGACGTGAGAATGCAATCTGACTTTTCGGATAGGTGTAGGTTGTTTATGGACCTAGAGGAATTGGAGACAGTTGAGCACTTTCTGTGCCAATGTCCCAGGCTAAAGAACAGACGTTTCGTGCTGCGGGCTCGAGAATCTGGCGGGATTCGTAATGGGAATGACCTGGCTGCGCGGCAGGAGACTGGGCACATATAGGGTTTTCTGTTTGGTAGGGTTGTTTTTTCTTGTACTGTCTGATTTTGTATCTTCTACTACTTTCTCCTTTTTCTGTACTTTCACTCTTTACTTCTTCTATTCTTTCACTAACTAAGGCGTCATGGACCATGTTGGTCTCTGGGTGAGGGTGTGAAGTTTACTTCGCACCAGCCTTTCTAACCTAACCTTAGATGTCTCTTATTAAAATTGTTAATGTATGTAAAAAAAGGAATGTGCGAAACTGTAATTTTTACCCACTCCCATAACGGTTTTTAGCCTCCAGTGCAGCTCAAGTTTTATATACCATTGGATGCTTCTTCAAGAACTCTTTTCGATGATAACAAATATTATTTATGTCATCTTAGAGCAAAGTACAAAAAAATTCGAAAAACTTAAAAAGACCTTTTTTAAAAATGGTCCAGCTCACGGATGGTCAACGCTAGAACCAAAATATTTTGGGAATCATCATAAAACATATCAAGCTTCATTTTCAGAGGGGTAACAAAATAACTTTTTTCAGCTCCATACAAGTTGAGTCGGTCTAATGTGCATGTTATGTTTGTTTACGTTTATTGTTTTTTCCCAAACAAATTTAAGCGCCATTGATTTTATCCCAGCTAGCATTTAGAAGATCGTTTTTTAAAAAATCACCTTGCTGAGTCTTCTTCGAGTACTTTTGGTGATCAAAAACTGATTAATCACTTACACGATTAAAAAAAGACTCGAAAATGATTAAAAAGAGTTTGATTTAAAATACAATAACAAACTGTACAGTGTTGTTTAAAATGTGAGTATTTTAACCGTTATTTTTGATCATATTTTAAGCATATGGATGATTGACAACGGCTTGATCGAATACAGATCATGCAGGGGTTTGAAAAGTGATTATAATTATGTATTTTATGATCATATTTTGCGCGGATAGATGATTAAAAAATGGTCGTTATGCTGTTTTTTTCTTAAGTATAACGGGACAGTGTTTGCTTATTTTTGAGTAAATGTCACAAAGTTAAATTTTTGTTTATTTATAAAAGTTCCGTCGAGGTGTTGAAATCGTTAAATTGTGAAAGTGATATATAAATAATAATTAAAAAGTGTTATTAAATTAAACACAAGAGCTAAGACAATTTCTGCTTTACACGGGTCCTTTCATATTAAAAAATGTTCTAAGCTCAGAAAGATATAACAATTTCTTAAAATTATCCTTGGCTTTAAGAATTCTTTTAGGTAGCAAAGACTGCAGGGAGAATAACAACTGTGCTAAAAATCTATTAAATTCATTCGTGAACGAAATTCCATTATTGTACGAATCCAGCTTTTTAACGTACAATTTCCACGTCTTATTGCATATTCATGAAGATGCAAAACTTTATGGCAATTTAGACGATATAAGCGCTTTCAAGTTTGAGAACCATTTGCAAACAGTGAAACGAAAAGTAAGAAAGGGGCAAAACGTTGCAGATCAAACTTACAAAAGACAGGTAGAAACAGTGTTGCCAACAACGAAATGGTAAATTACACATGGATCATGGCAAAATTACACATGAAAATACGAATTACACATGCTATCTTTTTAATCATGTCATAGAAACAAATTTCGATCAAAAGTGGAATTAAATCCGTATTTGGCATCTTCAGAAAACGTAAACCAATATCAATTTTCTTATTTTAAGCAGCATATATACCAAAAAACTCAGTATTTCACCTTTTTATTTCGTACAAACCACTTAAAACTTATGCATTTTTGCAAAACAATTGAACATAAATATTTTCACCTGAAATGCAAAAGACGTAACAACACTTTATTTTTTTACAGGAGAAGCAAAAAACCATACAAAATCAATATCAACAAGGTGTAATTGGCGTTTGAATTTCTTTAATAAAGTCGCCATTTTGATCTAAAATTGTGTGTGAACATAAAGTTAAATAAAACGAACAAAACTCAATAAAAAACGCTTAATTCGATTTTTTTTGTTAAGCCCTTTTGCATTTTAGGTGACGATATGTAACATACATTTCATTTGGGTATAATAAAGAATCTGATGCTTCCCTATAAATGTCGTCGAGTCAAAAACGGAATGTTAATTCAGTTCCTCTATTCCTGCAACATTGGATATGCCGGATATTTTTATATTTTTTACTTATCCAACACAAAAATATTTTTCAAATGTCTCTTTATTTGCTTTTTGTTTACAACAATCGTATCGTTGCTATATTTAATGCAAAAAAATAATATTTTCATTTTACCATTTAAAAGATTAAAACCAAAATAACTAT
The DNA here is from genome assembly GCA_963931875.1 of Pollenia griseotomentosa. Classification (NCBI taxonomy): domain Eukaryota; kingdom Metazoa; phylum Arthropoda; class Insecta; order Diptera; family Polleniidae; genus Pollenia; species Pollenia griseotomentosa. Next base: position 148,972,512 of record OZ007563.1, read on the forward strand.
TTGTAAAGTTGGAAATAGTCTGTCTCCAAAGGAATTATTTCAAAAACCTTTTTCCAATAATTTTCTGCCTTCAAATTACTATGAATCTAAAATTTTACAAAATGTAAGAGTGCATGTTGCCGCGAAAATATTCTTGAAACTCCTTAGTTTTATCTGCCGAGCATTACTTCTAATAAAACAAGATCTAATATTACAAAGTAAATCTTCCAAATATGTTGGAAGGTTCAGGCAGGCCTTCGACGCTACCAAATGTATTAGGTGGCACGAGCATTTTATCAAAATAATAACTGGTTTTTCGTCTTTTAGCAACTTGACTTCTGAATTTTACTGTCCAAACTTAACATTAGGTGTATCTGATGCAAATCCAACTAGATTTTCAAAAGGGATCCCTTTTTCTATAATTGTGCCTTTGAGAAGCTCAAACATTTCTTTTGCAGTCGATGATCTTCTCTTTGAAATAAAAAAAGAATAATGTACCCAGGATGTTTCGTCGTTATAATAAATTGTGGCAAAAGCTATCTACATAAATGCCAAATGGTTAGTAGTTAATGATGCAAGCATTTTTAGTTCAGCTCTTTTAACGCTTCTATTCTTTTAATTAAATTTTTAAGTTTTGCTAAAAATAATGAACCTTTTAACTTTTTGTGAAAAAATAATAACAAAAATCAGTGCTACAAAACGTTAAAATATTAAATTACACATGAATTACACATGCAGTCAATTACACATGGGCTACACATGAAAAAAAATATTACACATAATATCAGTAATTACACGTGAGGTGGCAACACTGGGTAGAAAACAGTATTTACCAAAGTATATTTTAGTATTTTATTTTATGCATGTACTTTTTATAAATATACTTTGGTATAAGTCAAAAGTTGTCAGGTTCTCGTAGTGAAAAAAACACACCGTTCACATTAACATTTAAAATTTTGCAGTTTTTAATTTTTTCCACAAGTGGTCGACTTTGTTTTTCTTCCTTTTCTAGGTAAATACCAAAGTATATTTATAAAAAGTACATGCAAGTGATCAGCTGTTCAGTTGTTTATATTTTCGATAGTGTCAAAATTTGATTACATTTTTAGTGCGCCATGATTTTAATATTTATGTCTGTAAGTTGTGGAAAGATTTAGGTGTTTCCCCAGGTAAGTTTAATATAACATACCTAATTATGAATTTAAATTCCCGTGAATTTTTCCTTCTCTTAATTTTCCTATTTAAATTCAATTGTTAAATTAGAAGAAGGGAAAAACTCCCCTGCAGTTTTAATTAAAAATTGAGTTAAATAAAACAGCTACAAACTTCACCAAAAAATTCACACAACTTCGTGCAACACACCGCTTCGACAACTTCATAACTGCGAGCGCCAAACAAATTGACATCAATTAAAATGTCAGTATTTTGTCATACCTTAATGCTTTGTAAAACAACTGGAATAGAAATGGGTAATTAATAGGGTTTTTTCCCGGGAATTCCCGGGAATTTCAATTATTTTATTTCCCGTTTTCCCGGGATTTTTCTTGCCAGATCCCGGGAAATAAAAAATTCCTCATAATTTCAGAAAATAGCTATTTATACTTTGAAATTTAGTTTTCTATTCTCTAAAAATTAGCATCTGTGGATGGGTTGTGGATTAGATCAATTACAAGAAGTGAGTATGTACATGTATTTAAATCAATGTCTCCTGATGCAATAAATCTACTAAAAGCAGAATGGGCAGTGCAACAGTTGATAATTATTACATTTAGTGAAGTGAAGAGTTAATAAAGTACATTAATTCAAAATAAGATGCAGGCAGTAAAGTTTCATTGTCCATGAACAAGTCTTAAAAATAGGAGATACCTAAACATATCGCCGCTCCTTTATAGCAACATAGTCATATCTACAAAAACAAACGATCTTGGCAAAATGCGACTAAAGTTTTAAAAATGTACCGATTTAAAGATATATTTTGCTATAACTCCGGTTCAGTTTGAGATATAATACGAGAAGGTATGAAGGAAAACTTTGCTAAAGTTACTTCAAATTTTGAGATATGACTATGATGCAAAGAAGGAGCGATATGTTTATTAGGTGATAAACACAAATTTTCAATTTCAATTAAATAAAATCAGGAATATACTTTTTGACGACTTACAAAGCGCTTTGAATGTGTCAGAAAGTTATTTCCTAAGCCATTAAAAATGTTATCTATTTCTTTAAAATATTTTATCTATTTTATTAATTAACTTTTTGATTTCATATCTTAATTTTTATTTTGTTTTTATTATTGCTTTATGAATTAAATTGTTATGTTTATGTTATCTTTTTATCTTGTATCCAGAGCATAATAATACTGAATAAAAGCATAATAATAGGGAATAAAGGCGTGAGGTAATAATAATTCAAGTTCCTTTTTCAATCTTCAATTATAAAGTTTTTTTCATTAATTAATAACAAAATTTACTTTGTATTATTTATATGGAGCGGGATCCCGGGAAATTTTAAAAATTTTCCCGCTTTCCCGGGAATCGAAAAAGTCCGGGAAAAAAAACTCTAGTAATTAACAATTTAGTTGTAATTTTTCGTTTCTTCTTTTTATACCCTTCACCACAGGTGGAAAAGGGTATATATAAGTTTGTCATTCCGTTTGTAATTTCTACAATATTGATCTTAGGCCCTGTAAAGTATATATATTTTGGGTCCTTATGAGGAGAGAAGTTGATTTAACGATATCCGTCCGTCTGTCCGTCTTACGTTTGATATGTGTTTTCCGGAGACTCCAGACATGATAGCGGCTAGGTTGTTTTACATTTATGTCACATATAGTCCACCATTTCTTGCTATTGAAATTCAGCCAGATTGGTCCAACAATGGCTGAGATATGACCAAAAAACCACGACTGCCTCTAATTTTTCCAAAAAATCCCTTGTGGTTGTTGTATTTTTATTACTTTTTTCTGTATATCTGGAGAACGGCAAGAGCCAAAGTTTTCAAATTTGGTACAAACATTAAGGTTATAAATACACACCATTCCACAAAATGTGGGCGGGATTGGAGAAGTGGGCGTGGTACCTTCCATACAAAAAGTATTAAAAATTTTATAAAAACCTGAATTTTTTGACTGTTATATGACCTATGGTTACGCCTTATATATCAAAAGATCGGAAATTTAATTAATAAAAAATATTTTCTGAAAAACTCGGGAAAATCGGTTCAGATACGAAAAAGTTATGACCAAAATATTATTTTTTTTTTTTGGAAAATACCCATTTTCGGGAACCATAGATCTTCCCGAGTCCAAGTCTTACAACCAAAATAACACGTCGATATATATATATTTCAAATCGGTTCAGAAATAGCAGAGTTATGACCAATATACTGAAATCCCAAAAATTACTCTTTTTTGTAATTAAGTTTGTTTTTTATACCCTTCACCGAAGGTCCTGCACCCTATAAAGTATATATATTCTGGGTCCTTATGAAAAGCGAAGTTCAAATCCGGTTGTCGTCTCATCTCTGCCCCCCTTCGCATTTGTTTACATATACTAGCATAATGTCCAATATGATTTTCGTTTATTATTTCATCTATTTAACGAAATAATTTTAACAAATAGAAACTAGGAATTTTTGTGTTTTTTTGCTACTTAAAAACTCGCCAAAAGAGATAAAAAATGACAACAGTGCCTTTACACAAAGAAAACAAACAAAAAAAACTGTGTTGAGTTGTAAACAGTAAACGGTCTATATTTCATTTTAATGATATTTAAACAGCGTTCCTTCATGGTAGGGGGTGTGTTAAGTTAGAAACTGTGAGTTCCCTGGTTTGAATCTTGGTTTTTTAAAGAGAATATTTTTTTAATATTGTTATGTTCCAAAACAATTTTAAAAAAATATTTACCAGTTTTCGCTTTTTAAATTTCATTTATAATGAAGTTTTAAGTATTGTAAATATGTATGTATATGTAAAAATTATTTAGTTGCTCTGTATTCTGCTCGCACAATGGTGAAGGGTATATAAGATTCGGCACAGCCGAATATAGCACTCTTACTTGTTTAGTGTTAACATTGTTTGTTTTAAAATTCATTTCACTAACTAAAGATTTTAGCTTAACGTGAATTTAATTTTTTAATATTAATATTTGTTTTTTACCCGTTAACTTTTAATAACTTTTAATAAGTTTATTTAATTCCTCAGTTTCGTTTAACACAACAACAAGACACAACAATAAGACTATTTAATAGTTTGTCACCAAATATTTCTTCATTCAAATTATCTCAAGATAAACCATGGTTCACCAGCCCTGTAAGCGCTGACCAAAAAGTGTTTACGTTTGCGGATGTCCCTCATTTGGTTAAACTGGTTCGTAATCATTTTTTGGATACGGGTCTGATGTTTGAGAATGAGTTTTTAACTGCACGCACAATAGCAGATTTGCTGAAACACACATCACAGTCGGATGCCTCCATAACGTATAAAATATCTGTCGAACACCTCACGCTTAAAGGTCCAGGTAAATTGTTGTTATAAAAAAAAGAATAAATGTTACTAACAACTATTTAGCACGACAAAAAATTAAAAACACAAAATTAGCAACACAATTGTTCTCCAACACAACATCTAATGCGATTAGACGATACTACTCCCTTGGATTAGATACTTATATACAATCCTACTAAAACCGCAGACTTCTTTCAACTTGTGAATGATTGGTTTGATGTTCACAACTCCACATTGGCGACATTTAAATACCCTGGCAAGGTTAATTTTCTTATTTTATTTCTTATTGAAGACTTGTATTTAATTGCACTTAAACCGCTAAAAAACTATATACATGTGTAATATTTCATTACCTTTTTAAAGGAACCATACGGCATTGCTCTAGAGTTGCAAAAAAAAACATTACTAAATATGAATAAAGTAATGTCAATTCCAATTGTTCCCGGCAAAAAAACTTTGGATCCTTTCCAAAAAGGAATAATTGCTAGCAACAATGCGTTGATGATGCTTCATGAATACGTGGAACAGTTTAACATGTCATATGTAGTGACCAATCGTCTAAACCAAGACGTACTAGAGCATTTTTTTGGTGCTTTACGTAGCAAGGGGGGTTTAAATGACCACCCATCTCCAGGAGATTTTAAGAACAGGCTTCGAAAGTACATCCTTGGTAGGTTTTTAACAATATGTTTATGACTTTAAGTAATATTTTAATTTTTGTATATCTACATACAATGTATGTGTGTTTTCAAATAAATATTTAGCGAGAAATACGGAGCATTTAAATAGAAAAGGAAATGTCCAAGATGATACCACAGAGTGGCTTAATAGTTTCAATACGTCGTTTGATATCACAGAAGGAGGAACGAAAGACTATGATGAAGAGCTCTCTGAGATTGAAAGAGATTTTGATGACCTACATGAAACTAATGAAGAAGAAATTGGAATTCTTCAAGAAGATGCGCTAGAGTACATAGCTGGCTACATCCTTAAAAAGCATCATCTTGATGAATTTGAATTTTGCGGAAGTTCATTTACATGGGTCGATCAAGTATCGAAGGGATCATTGAAAAACCCAAATGACATTTTCATGAAAAAAATAAAAGAGCTAGAAACAATTTTTCATAACATTAATGGCAGAGAAATTTCACACTGCAAAAACTTAAAAAAGCTTCTGATAGATCAAAGCAAAGATGTTAACCTGCCGGAAATAGTAATAAACACTTTCCACAAATGTCGAATTTACTTCAGGATACGTCAGTTAAACAAGAGGCTAAGTCATCAAAAATCTGCACAAAAGGCAATGGGATTTAAGAAAATGATTTAAATCAAACTCAAGGTTTAGCTTTTATTTTAAAAGTAAGCAGGTACATGCATATTTAAAACTTGTTTGAAAATCATTATTTCTTGACCATTTTATTTATCATTTTTAATTTTCAGCTTTCATGTTCTGTTAGCAACAAACCAAATAAAAAATTGAAGCCGTTGAAATTCAACATAAGTATGTAAGAATTTTACATAATATAAAATTATTTTCATTAAATTTTTCAAGAGTTTTCCTTAGTAATAAGTTGTTCTTTTCTGTTGTTTCTGTTGTTAAGAAATTATGTTGTTTCATTTGTTCTTTATTTAATGTTTAATTATTAGGTCAACTATTACAACTTAAAGTTAGTTTAAAAGAGGATTCTGCCTTTATAGCAACAAGGACCTCTGCCATTATAGCAACATAACTTTTACCCAACGTTTTAATCATGAACAATTTTTTATACGTCCGACAAAATCCTGCTTTTAACTAACTTTAAGTGGTAATGGCCATTAATGTTATCCCTTTGTGAACCTTATTATTACTTTTTAGTTATCTTATTAATGCGTTTTTGTGAACGTAAGGATAAGTGTTTGTTGAAATAAATAATCAAAAGAATTATTTAAATTACTTAACATTAAACACATGTCTTTTTTTATTTAAAGCTAAAAAAGGAACAAAAATAAATCTATTGCACTTTTCCAAAAGTTTTATTAAAATACTTTGTTTTGTATAGTGGATACTTTGAGTATCAGTTATCTTTACCATAACTACTCTTAAAATTTGGAAAAACTCCGATCATTTTAAAAAAAACATTTTCCTTTTCGTAACCCCCTTAAATGTAATGAACCAGGCGGAATTTGTTTCGTTTCTTAACCTGGCGCATTCGATACCAAATTTTACTTGACGTACCCCTGACAATTTTGTATTTAAAAAACTATTTTACTCCCTGGCTGCGAAATGGTAGATTACATACTTTTTATCGTTTGATAAAAAGTATTGAATGGCTGAGCCATTTATAATGTTATTACCCAAAAAAGATGAAATTGAAGTCGCTCTTAGTTAAGTTAGCAGAGCAAATAATCCAGAAAGGAATATAAACTATGCAAAAACGTGTTTACTTATTTCTACCACTTAACATCCTTACTAACACAATAATTTACCACCATTTCCCCAGCCGTCCAATTATTGCTTCTCAAATTTCTATTCGCCGATGCTTAAATAAGTAAAATAAAATTTTTTTGCAACGTGTAGGCCGTACCCTTTTTTCCTGCCCTTCCTGTGGGACCAATACGATGGGTATGTATATCCATAAATTTGCCTATGTCATAATTTACCACATTTTTAATCTGAGTATATCTAACACTCGCAAAACTGCTCTGAGTGGAGAAGCAGCTCGCGCTTTTTGTCATTATTTCTTAAAGACAAACAGGTCGTTCTTGTTTGTCTGCTTTTCGTGCGTTTTGCGTTGTCACCCCGCATTGGTTAGTGGTTCGGCGTCGTATAACTGTACCGAGTTACAGTTTTTGCGGTTTCCACATTAACTATATGCAATCGTTTTTAACCTCAATGTTTTAATGTGTTGTCTAAATTAACTAAATGTGATTGGTGGAGAACCATATATAACTCAGACGTTTTACTGGTGGAGTACCAAGGAAATAACTCAGAAGTTTACTGGTGGAGACCAAAATACTCTGGAGCGGATTCTGGAAGCTCTCGCCTTCTTATACGAAGGTTTAGGTCGAACGAGGTTTTGTGGTTGAAGCTCCAAAAATTGAGTGATACCAGCATTTGCTTTTTTGGTAACAAACATCAAAACACTTCCTTCAGAAAGAAAGCGTACTAAATTGAGAAGTAGCCAATTCAATTTTTGCATCGGACTTGGAAAAACATAAACGTATGCGCACTGGATCTTAAATAACTTGCTGCCACCAAAAATTGTATAGCAGCATTTCTATTCCAAAAAAAAACACATATTTTTTAACAAACAAAATATTTATTTTTTGTTTTGTTTATGTTTTGCTGTTTGACAGTATCAAGAGTTTTTACACAAACAAAATGACTGTTGTTTTTTTTATTGTTGATTTGTTGTAGACTTGCATCTACTTGGTATAAATCATTGATGCCCAAGGTAGTAGTATTGGTGAGAGTGACGAAATAACACTGGAAGAAACAATTTGCTATTCATTTTATTTAGTCGTCAACGAGATTGCGACGAAAGCACATGTGTGGCGGGTGTTGTCATTTTTTTTCTGTTTCTTTGTTTAACAAAAGGGAAATGTAAAATTAATGAATGTACATATTTTAGTAATACTCTTGGTGAATGTATTTATTTTAGTGATACTCTTGATGAATGTATTGATAGGTATATATATATATATAATACATACATATATAATTTATATATGCGGACATCTGGATAGTATGATATATTTCGAAATAAAAAGATTCTTCGAAGTGTTTATAAATTTTCCCTCAATTAATCATTGTTCAATTTGCAATTAAAAAGTAATAAAATCTTCTAAGTTGATACTCTTATTGCAGTTACGCAATAAAAGTATATTTCTAAAACTAGAAGAATTCAGCTTATTGCGTTTTTTGAGCAAATATAATTCAATATAAAATGGCCTTCCTTTTTTTACAATATATAAACTTATTAAGTTAGATAAACCCATTTTTAAATTCTCCTCCACCATATTTTCACCATTTTCTTTATATTGATTTACCCATTCCTTCAACTTTTCAATAAAAATTTTCTTATAAATTTTAAATTGTTTTTCTTTTTCTTCCCCTGAAAATAATTCATGTCTTTGTGAACATCTTCAAAATGTTTTTTTAAATTATATTTCTTAGTTTTTTTAAATGTCTTATGACAAATAAGACATTGCATGTCATCAAAAGCATTTTGTAACATAAAATAATTTTCGACTGACATCATTAATAAATCGCAATAATTTCAATTTATGTGTTAACTCACAGCAGTCTCGATCACAGAATACTAACAGAACTGTCACGAGACGGAAGATTTTGCGTTTTTTTGTCTCTTTCTAAGAAAGCTGCCCTTTTTCATTTCTCTTTGCATCATCTTTTATGCCGCAATACAATGAACACAAATTTATTTAGTTGAGATTTATTTGCAAAGCTTTTGTAAAAATTAACTTTTAAGTTTACCACAACACAAGTAAATAATATTTAAGTAAATAAATAACATTATAAAACAAAAAGTATTAATAAATACATTTTTTTTTGCACAAAACACAACGTTTGTTGAACTAATGCATTTTTTTAACGTGGTCTGTGTTTTGTTATTTTTGTTTTGATCATGCAATTTGTGTTGATTGTTGCTGCCTGTTTTTACACATTGCCACTTCACCACCAAAAAAAGCTTTTTGTCTCTTTCTTCGAAAGCTGCCCTCGCAACTGATTTGGGCCTTTTTCACACGTCACTTTTTTCAGTTCTGTTAGTATTCTGTGGTCTCGATGACGATTAAAATGTAAAATAAGACACAGAAGTTCTGCAAGTGTAGTTCGTCTCTCCCACTCAACATGCTGCTTTCCTATTGGTTGATTGACGATCAAACAAAAGAGCGTAAGTATACGTGTGAGTTTAATTTGCTGATATCAGCCACTACTGGGCATCTTTGGTATAAATATACTTTGACTTATACAGAATAAAATTGTTAAAATCATAGAAATTAATAAAGAGGAAAATGTTTTATGTTTTGTTGGCAAAAAAATAAGTAACCTGTAGCCCGTTTCTGTATTTCTCGCATCGTAAAATTTTCCGACTGAAACCAGTGAATCGGGACAGAAACAGTGAAAAATGAAACAAAAAATGGTTTTTCTCACACAAGTGTTTCTGTATCTTTTTTTTGCGAGAATTATCTGTCATTTAAATAATTTTCCAGCAATTATTGGAAGGATGCGAGAAAAAGTGTTTCTATAACAATATTTTGCGAAAAGTTTTTTTCAAGAACTGTCAAAATAAGTCACATTTGAAATTGGTGGCGAGAAAAACAAAATGTAGATATTTTGAATTTAAAATATGTTTATATACCAATTTTTTTAAATAAATAAAAAAATAGAAGGAATATAAATGATAAATGCATAATTTATATGATGAAAATAAACAAAAAACCATTGTTAAATTTTGTTAGTTTAAATTTTTGTTAGCCTTTTCTTGTTTTGGTTTTAATCAGTGCTGCCAGATAAATTTGTGTCAAAATCGTCAATTTCCTGAGAAAAAAATAAAAAAGATCGTCTTTTTGGTTTTAAAAATCGTGCAATTTAAAATCAATTTTAAACAAATTTGTTTCGACTTTTATTAAAAAATAATCAAACAAAAACATAGTTAAAGTTCATGGGTATTTAATAATTGAGATATAAATCTTTAATTTACCTATTCCTATAATCTTTTTCTTTTTACCTGAAATAGACTTAGTAGAATACCTTGTAGTTAAAATTAAAAAAATCGGTTCATAAATAAACGGGTTAAAGACCCAGTAAAATCTTCGCCTACAAAATAATATGTTAAGTAATCAGAAACACATAAAAGCACTACATACAATTCTACTGAAAAACTAATGAATTTTACAAGGGTTGTGCCAAAAAGAACAAATTCAAAAGTAAGTCAATTTTTTATATCTTAATACATCCAGAAAAAAGTAGTTATCGAAGTTCTTATAGAAGAAAGCTACTTAATAACGAGTGAAAGAAGCTATCCATTTTGAAAAAGTTTTTAATGGGAGACAAACAAATTTCTTTCTTGCCGGAATAATGGTTTTGGCACAAAAGTGTACATATAAGATAAGAATATCAAATATCAATCATATTTTGTATATGTATATAAGAAGTATTAAATGTTCAAAATAAGCCAAGTCGGTCCATTACTTTCCCTCGAAATTTTGCTTTTGCCGATACATTTTTTAGGGAAAAAACAAACAATTTCGAGACAATTTTCACAATAGGGATAAGTATAAAAATTTAAGCAGCCTTGTTTCTAAAGATATCTTTTTTTCTAATAAACAAACATATAAAAATATTTACAATTATCTTTTTTCGAAGACTAAGGGGCTTATAGTGTAAAACGCAACGCCAACAATTTCATTAAAAGCAAAAATAAAATCAAAAATATTTTATAAATTTGTTGTTGCTTTCTACAGACATTCATATTATTTTTTTTTCAATTTTCAACGCCACAAAATAGAAGTGTTTGAAATTTAAAAATTCAAGATGAATTTCTATAGAAAGTAACAACAAAATTATAAAATATTTTTGATTTTGTTTTTGCTTTCGTCACTTTTTTAGAAAAAATCATCAAAACGTCACTTTGTTAATATCGGAACAAAAAATCGTCAAGATGACGATAACTCGTCAAATCTGGCAGCCCTGTTTTTATTATATTTATTTCTTTTGTTGACGTTTCGCTTTTATTTGACACTTAATTACTGGAAATATTCCAGTATAAACAGAATTTGTTGTGTCTGTTTTCGCATTCAAATACAGAAACACTTTCATCTCATAAATCGAGAAACAATGGAATTTTTTGTTTCACACTTCATGTAAGAAATTTTACGATGCGAGAAATACAGAAACGAGCTACTGACGGCTCTTTTTTTGCATCCAATCAATTAAAAAAATATATATATATATATTTGTCGGCTGGCATTGCCTTAGATAAAACAATAAAAATTCACCATTAACGATATTAATAAAAAAATTATATGTTTGCGTAATTCTTCAGACAACAGCTACTTCTTTACACCTCTAATCAGCTATGTCGCAAAATAATGTTTTTGTCTCAGATGACTTCCAATATACACCATCAAGCAATGTTACAACATGTAAGTGAAACATTGATCTATTTTATTTTTCATCTTTACAAAGAAAATCTTATTTTCAGTGCAGAATGTGTACGTCCCTCAATCCGATAGCATTGTTACTTTAATAATGGAATTGCGAAATGAAATAGCTTCATTGAAAACTGAAGTTATAGATTTAAAAAAAGAAGTAAATGAGTTGAAGTAAGGCAATAAGCGGCATTTTTTAAAATTAACAGAAGAAGTTATTTCCGTTAAGTTGGAAGGTCGAAAATACCACGGTGAAAATATAATGGTGGACGAACTCACTGACACCCAAAAACTTCCGATCAATAAGAAAACCGATTTAGATACCTTTGATGCTTTAGTACAGGAGAATGAGGACAAACTCAAACAATTTGTAAGTATAGAAAACGTCGAAAAAAACTAACTAACTTACTAACTACCTTATCATATAATATTTTTTATAATATTTTTTATGAAATCATTTTTCAGAAAGAATATATTGCAAAAACCGGTGGTGAAGGTCCCGCACAATTCCTAGCATAACACAAGAAAAATGTCCAGATGTTGTACTAATGAAGATCTTATTACTATTTTGTTGTGCACATCAGATCCATATTCGACAAAAATGGAAATCAACCTCAATCGAAGAAGCTAAACAACTTCTGGAAAATGAAACCCAAAGCTATTTAGAAGAAATTTTTACTAATATTGTTTAATTTAAAATTGTTTATAGATTATAATTTGTTTTTGATTTAAGTATATATTTGTATTAATATATAAAAATTAAATACACATACATCTCAAACCAAAAATAAAAGTTGAATTACCTAAAATGTTATCGATAGCCTAGAATGCTATTTGGGCATTTTTTAAAATATTCCTTTTCAGTTTTATCCTTATAATAACTCGTCTCGTCCCAAAAAAGCCAACCTTTGGCCCCTGTGAATATTGAGACTAAAAAATTTACAGGGGCCAAATATTGGCATTTTCTGACAGGATCTAAGTTCGACAATAAAAAATAAGTATCAGTTGTAAAATACAAGAGAAATAATGATAAATTATAAAAAAATCATATTTGAAATATTCAACTTTTACACCGAAACTCAACAAAAAAATGAAAATGCATTTTGAACTCCCCATAACTGTTGCTCCTATCAGTCGAATTTTACGTTTTATAGCGCAAATGAAAGCCTAACATCCCACCTATCGAACAAAAAAAATCGCATAAAAAAATACCAATCCAGTCAAAAGTTATGGAATTTTGATCGCCTTCTCATAAAATTTCCCACTGTGCGGCGCAAATAAAACTTTTCATGGCGGCAGCAAGTTATTTTGAAACCGAGCGCTACTTTGGTTTCTGCAATAACAATGCGAAAAAAACAGAGACAATGTCAGAAGCAAATTACATGTACGTTTGTGACCGAATATTATAAAGCTTATGTAAAACGACATGTATGTATTTTGCAGTGGGAAATTTGACATGTCAGATGACAAAAACATGTCGTGTACGGGCGCCTTTAGGTTAGAAACTGTGAGTCCCTGGTTCGAATCTTGTTTTTTCAAAAAGACAATTTTTTTAAATTTTTTTATGTTCTGAAACGATTTAAAAAAATATTTACCAGTTTTAACTTTTTAAATTTAATTTATAATGAAGTTTTATGTATTGTGTATGTATGTTTATGTAGAAATTATTTAGGTTTTGTCTAGTTGCTCTGTATTCTGCTCGCACAATGGTGAAGGGTATATAAGATTCGGCACAGCCGAATATAGCACTCTTACTTGTTTTTTAAATTGCAACGAATTTTTGAAGCCTTAAGTACACATGCAAATTTTAAAGCACAAACAATTTATTTTATATATGTAATTTTTTTTATTAAAGTAAATACTTTTTTCTATTAAAAACTTCAAGGTATAAATGAAAAATGTACAAAATTATTTTTAACTTAATTTAAAGCTAGACTTTGAATGCACATATAATTAATGTTGAAGTACAAATTATTAATTATAATTTTTTATTTTTTTCTTACTTTTGTATCTATATATATAAAAGAGACGTGTTTGTTTGTAATCGCTAAACTCAAAAACTACTGCACCGACTTTGACCAAAATTTGTGTGTTTGATGTATAAGGTATGAGGAGTGTTTCTGTGGAGTTTCGTATTTATCCGATAGATGGCACCACGTTTTTATATTTTTGTCATTTTCGTCGTAATCGCTAAACATAATGTTTTAAAATTTAGATGCATGGTATGTCACTAAATCTTTATCAATATACATTTATCATTTCAGCGGTAATTCACTTAAATACGCTAAAATCACCAAAATGAAAAAACAAAATTAATATGGTTTAATAGCCAGTTTTATTCCAAACATTTATGTTAATTTTAGTTTACAAAAGTCTATTTCCACTTCCATAAATATTTTTCTAATACGCGGTTAGGGTATCCAATAATTTTAAACAAACATGAAGAATCTAATAGCATTTGCTGGTAAGTAAAACATTTATTATTATTTTTTTTTTATGTTTTGAAAATCAATTAAATACGTTCATATTTTATAAAATTTTAAATCTTTACTAAGGGCCAGCAAAGCGGACCGGGTCCAGCAAGTCTATATATATAAAAGAGACGTGTTTGTTTGTAATCGCTAAACTCAAAAACTACTGCACCGACTTTGACCAACATTTGTGTGTTTGATGTATGAGGTATGAGGAGTGTTTCTGTGGAGTTTCGTATTTATCCGATAGATGGCACCACGTTTTTATATTTTTGTCATTTTCGTCGTAATCGCTAAACATAATGTTTTAAAATTTAGATGCATGGTATGTCACTAAATCTTTATCAATATACATTTATCATTTCAGCGGTAATTCACTAAAATACGCTAAAATCACCAAAATGAAAAAACAAAATTAATATGGTTTAATAGCCAGTTTTATTCCAAACATTTATGTTAATTTTAGTTTACAAAAGTCTATTTCCACTTCCATAAATATTTTTCTAATACGCGGTTAGGGTATCCAATAATTTTAAACAAACATGAAGAATCTAATAGCATTTGCTGGTAAGTAAAACATTTATTATTATTATTTTTTTTTTATGTTTTGAAAATCAATTAAATACGTTCATATTTTATAAAATTTTAAACCTTTACTAAGGGCCAGCAAAGCGGACCGGGTCCTTTTTTTGAAAGATTTTTCATAATCATAATCAGTTGTGATTTAATTTAAAGGCGTTTTAATTGTTACTTTACTTTTATAAATTTTTATAATAAAATAAAAATTATTCTTTTAAAAGAAAAACGGCAAAAAAAATTTTATGGCTAAACAAGTTGAAAAATGGATAAAAAAATGGCCAATGGCTAAACTCATTTTTTAATGGCTAAGCAGGGTGAAAAATGGCTAAATCTAGCCATTGGCAACACTGTTTAATAGCCAGTTTTATTCCAAACATTTATGTTAATTTTAGTTTACAAAAGTCTATTTCCACTTCCATAAATATTTTTCAAATACGCGGTTAGGGTATCCAATAATTTTAAACAAACATGAAGAATCTAATACCATTTGCTGGTAAGTAAAACATTTATTATTTTATTTTTTATTGTTTTGAAAATCAATTAAACACGTTCATATTTTATAAAATTTTAAATCATTACTAAGGGCCAGCAAAGCGGACCGGGTCCAGCTAGTATTATATATTTGTTTATTTTCTGTTTAAAAACTGGATCTCTTAGTGTGAAAATAATTTATTTCCATAAACTTTTTGGTTGTTTTTTAATGTAAATTTTTATTTTAAAAACTATTTTTACAAAAAAATATGTTTACTATGTACGTACATCACACGAATATTTAATACTTTTTGTTTGTGTTACTTCACGCTCATATGAACGTGATTTTAAATATCGCGTCAGTGTATACGTAGGACTCAAAAAACCGACTGAAAAACAATCGAAAAAGAGTCAAATGCGATTAGTAATACGACTGATAAATGACTCGAAAAACAATCATTAATGATGTAAAAAGGACTCCTAACCGAATAGAAATATGACTGATAAACGGCTATAAAGACTCCCAAACAGATTGATAAATTACTCAAAAAAAGACTCGTAAGCGATTAGAAACATGAGTGGAAAACGACTCGAAAAAGACTCATAAATGAATAGAAATAGGACTAATCAATGACTAGAAAGCGATTCGAAAAAGACTTTAAATACTATTAAAAAAGGATCGAAAATGACTCTAATTTAACAAAGAAAGACTCATAAATGACTTATCCAGAAGAGTCGCGGGTGGGCACAATTTTCTCCCGACAAAAGTATCTTTTATGATCAAAAAATGAGCGCCTATTCCATCTTTTTAATCGCGAAGGAGAATCAAAAAAGACTCGAATTTGATTAAAAATTTCAAAAAATGCTAGCATTTGGCTGATTATTTTTTGTAAAAATCACCCAAACGATTCTTTTCAGATCAGTTTTGATGATTAAAAACTGATTTATCGCTTGAGTGATTGAAAAAGGATTCATATATGATTCATTTATATGTTTAAATATTTTGAATTTTTGTTTTTACCAAATGAAAAAAATAAAAACAGAAACTTTCATGTTAGCCAAATAAATAAGAAGCTTGGCTAAAAAAGAAAATTATTGACAATTTATGAAAATAAATGTTAGTGCAAATTGTTTCTTCTCTTTTATACAAAAAACTGATAACTTTTGTTTTGTTTAAAATAATGCTGGATCGAATAATCAAAAGTCATAATTATCGGAGAAAAAATAAAAAACATTACAATTAAAAAATGATACGAAATATAATCAATAACTATATAGTTTACGATTGAAAAATGAGACGAAAATGAATCAATAATAATTATAAAAACTACCATTAAATTGATCAAAAAGGAATCAGAAAATTGTATCGCAAATGGTTCTTTCAGGTGATTCATCGGTAGGGTACCATTTCCTCACAACGAGAGTATCATTTATGATTGAAAGATGAGCTCATATACGGATATTATGCTATTGAAGCTGATTCCTAAATGATTAGATTATGATACTAAATGCTAGCTGGGTGGGTATGTGTATGGTATGCCACACATACGCGTTTGTTCCTTTTGCTTTGTCCCAGCTAGCATTTTGTATCATAATCTAATAATTTAGGAATCAGCTTCACGAGCAAAATACTCGTATATGAGCTCATTTTTCAATCATAAGTGATACTCTCGTTGTGAGAAAATGTTACCCTACAGATGAATCACCTGAAAGAATCATATGTGATACAACTTTCTGATTCCTTTTTGATCATTTCAATGTTAGTTTTTATAATCATTATTGAATCGTTTTTGATTCATTTTTCAATCTTAAATTATATAGTTTTTGATTATATTTCATATAATTTTTTAATTATCATGTTTTTTATTTTTTTTCGGTAAAATCAGCACCTTTTTGGCTTTTGATTATTCAAACCAGCTTTATTTTGTTACGAAAGTTATCGAATTTTTGCAAAGAAGAGAAAAAACCATTTGCACTAACATTTATGTTCATATATTGCTTATAATTTTTGGGCTTTTTATTTGTTTGGCTGACACGAAAGTTTCTATTTTTATTTTTTTGATTTGACAAAAACAAATATTTAAAAATCATTATTTAATCATATCACTGAATCATATATGAATTCTTTTTCTATGGCTCAAGTGATAAATCAGTTTTTAATCATCAAAACTGATCTGAAAACGCTCACTTAGGTGATTTTTACAAAAAATAATCACCCAAATGCTAGCTGGGGTATATGTGGTAGTAAGTTTTTGACCGCTAAAAAGAAATTTTACTCCAACAAGATACATGCCGTTTTTTTTTTTTTTTTTTTTACAAGTAAGCAGACCTGATAGGTGGGCCTTGTCCATACCTTTTGTTATTATTCAAATATAAAACCAAGGTTGAATTCGCTCAAGGCCTAAGGAGAATTCAACAACAGGTGATATCGAAAAGGCATGTGATTTTGATAGTTCGAGCTTATTTGTTTTGATTTGTTAGTGTTTTGCTAAGAATGGTTGACATTTTCAGCTATAAGCAATAACAATGCAATGCGAAATACCATATGTTGTTTCTGTTGTTTTTGAATTGTTGTAGTTCCGACAGGTCTATACAATAGGTCTACGCAAGAAATCAGATGTTTTTTGGGTTTATTCCTTTACGATATCAAAAGTTGCATCATATTTTCTTATACATTGTGAAAAAAATTGCTAGTAAAAAAAGATGTTTGTTTACATAAAAAGTTGCGCTTAAACCTAGTAAACCTACGCAGCTCCTGACAAAAAAAATCTACATAAGGTGATAGATGCCGACTTACAAGCGAAGCTCTATTAAGCGAAGCGAGTGTTTGTTATTTAATTAAACTTTATTTTACTTATTTTAATAAACTACACACATAATTAACATTTTGGTATAAAATTTTGAAAAATCAGTATTGAAACTAAAAAATTTTTAAATGAATTTTGTATATCCAGAAAGGTCTATTCAGAAGCTTTGAAATGATACTAATATTGGGCATACAAATTCAAAATGTAGTGAAAACCCCCACATAAATATGAAAATTTCACAGGTTCATAACTCGAACACTAACATGCATATGTAATTTTTTTTTTTTTTTTTTGTTTGGAGCTGCGTTGGTAAACTAGATTTGTTCCAAAACTAGATTGTATACAAACCACCAAAAAATAACCAGCCGTTGTCTTCACCCAACCTTCTAGTGATTTCGCCTTGGAACATTCGACAAGGCTGAGTAATGTTTAAGCTGTCTTTTTCTTTTTATCGCTTTTTATTTTTATGAAGTACGTATACCTACATATTTCAAAGGCTTGAGAAAAAAAGATTTTAAGGGTGTTTTCATAAATTTAATTGTAATTAACACGTTTGGTAGTTCAAATCATTCCTACTTTCTAGATAACGCATTATGGATTTTGAATGAAAGACTATTTCCTCACATTCAGGTAGTTTTTCATTGTTTATAACGATGCTTTGCAAAATCTGGACAACATTTTTCTGTTCAACTTCGTTAAGGGTGCAATAGCGGCTTTGCAGTAAAATGGACATAGTTTTTAATATCATCTCTGTCTCGGCCTCATAGCTTTTAACAACATGTAACTTCTTAAGTAATTTCTTTAATACTCCCAATTTTGCACATTCGTCTTTTAACAAAGAAAATTCGGTAGATATTGAAGTTATTAAAAAGCACGACTTTAAGAATACACGATGAGAATCACTATTCAAACAGTTATTTACGTTCCTTATACCGTCTTTCCTTATAAATTCCATTAAAGCTGGTTCAAAACTTCTTATTAAGCCAGATAAAGCATATAGAGAAGTTGCGACAACTTCCGAGTCCTCATTATTTAGATATTCAATTAACAGTTCAACTATATTTTTTTGTAGAAAATACTGTTGGCAGAATGGATTGTTCTGGCACATTTCAGCAACTATGTTAATAGTCTCGGTGCAAACTGATTTATTTGTATGCTTAATGCAGTTTATTAAAATATCTGCCCCCTCTATTTTAATAAAACTATTTGCAAAATCAATATTATCGATATAATCTCTTATTAAATCAAGGGCCTCACATTTTTCCACATCGCTCGAAAGCTCATTTTGGAGAATTTGAATTGAATTTAAAAACTCCTCCATAACATTTACTGACATCGACTGCAGCACACTATTCAGGAATTTTTTTTTATCCTCATCTATTTCGACGCAGTCTGTTCTATCATTTTGTTGTTGTTTTATAGCAAATTTGAGAAGATCCTGCATATTTTTCGGGGAGTGTTTTTCCATTTTAAGCACAAATTATAATTTTAAGTTTTACTTCGTCACGTTGAAAAAATACCAAAATAAACAACATGCCTTAAGAACGGTGTTGCCATTTTGGTTACTTTAAACCAAATTTGATTACTTTTTTCAATGGGTACTTGTGTACTTTTACTACCCGACCACACTCGCGATATGTTTGGCAATTATTGCCGTGGCAACTGTCAAATTCTAAAGCTGGGATCACACGATTGCCGCAATGCACCAATTTTTACACTTTTTAATACCCCAATCGTGCGACTGCACAACCAAATGGCTCATGTACCAATCGAGGACAATATTGTGCTTACTTTTACCAATCAAATGCAACCGTGGTGCGGCAATCGTGTGACTGTTTGCTATGCAACCGCGCGTCAATAAAAATTACAAAAATGCACCAATTTATTCTTGTGCGGCAATCAAACAACACAATACGCGCCAATATCTGCCTTTTTTTTAATAAAGTTCCTGTATTTTGTTTCTTTTAGTAGGTAACCCTGCCTTTACACATGCAAGTAGTGGCATGCCACTGTTGTATACATATTATCAAAGAAAAATTGTTCGAAAGAGTCGAATCTCATGCCATTGGCTTTTGTGTTTACACATGCCACTGCGAGTTCATTTTTAAAATGTCGTTGAAGCGTCAACTTAAGATAATTTGTTTGCTTCTCAAATTAAAAAAAAAGTACCAAAAAACCAAATAGAGTTACCGAGCTAATCATAAAAGCACATTTTTGGGGGAATGGCTTACATATATTTATATAAGCATTATTTTAACAATATCAATGCTCTATAATTGACATACTTGCTTTTTTTAATGCGTGTTTTAAAAAATTAATCATAATAATACATTTATCAAGTCAAAACTTTAATTAAAATTTGACAATAATCCAGTAAATTTGCATTAAATTCTAAACGGGGTAACATTGTTCATCGTTTTGTCATTTAATGGCATGCAAGTGCCAAATTTCCACTCGCATGCAATTTTTGCTGCCACTGGAGCTGCCATTGCGAAAAATGTGAGTGTATTAGTAAAAAAGTGTGAGTGTATTGAGTTTTTCGAACTGGCAGTGGCATGTGTAAATGCTAGGTAATGAAAATAAATATGTATTTATTTATTATGCATATAATTTTTTTTTTAATTATTGCTATCAACAAAATATGTATGTAGTATGTTCACAAGCATATTTAGCTGTTCAGCGTGAATATTTTTATTAAAGATATTTCTGTGCAAATTTTTTTTTTGAAATTTCTTAAAAAGTTTAAATAAAACTATTCAAACAAAATTTGTTTAAGTATATGATACAAATAAATTTTTTTTAATGAACAAACTAACAAGAACTTTTAAACAAATAAAAAAGCCATCGCATCAGCTGTTTTCGCAGTGAACACAAGTAAGAACAACCGTGTGACTGTGCTGCGGCAATTGTTGTAACCATTTCGCTTTGTACCAACTAGAGGCAATTAAATTTGCTTAAAACAGGGCAATCGTGTGATTTCAAAATATTTGATTGGTGCAATTTCATTATTGTGCGTCAATAAAGCACAATAAAAATTTTGTTATATTGGTACATTTGCGGCAATTGTGTGATCCCAGCTTAACCCTAGGTCTTCACTTAAGATAAATATCTCAGCAAGTTGGCAACAACGTCGGCAGAATAACAGAGCAATATTTCCAAGGCGAATTCATCCCAGGTAATCTCGGTACTACAACAAGTACAACTCGTACAAAAACCACAAGCAATTTGTTTTTGTAAAATCATTGTACAATGTCAAAAACAGAAATAAAACAAAACAGAAACAAAGATAATAAAAGAGAATAAACAAAATTTTGACATCAAACAGTGATTTTAGCTAATATCAGCAGGGCTTTTAAGACCACCTGTAATAAATTCGCCTTGAATATTTCTTATTGCTCAGCTTATGTTAAAGATATGGGAAAACGTATTTATGTTAACTCATAATTTTAAAGCAATCAAGGAAGTAGGTGCAGTGTAAAAATGATGCCATCTTTAAAAAAATGTATTTATTAATATGAACTCTTTCTCATTCGGCTATTTTTTAAGTGTTTATTAATTTGTTTGAGCTTGAGATCTTTTTTTATATAAAAATATTAATTTTTATTATATATATTTTTTTTTTTTTTGTTAAAATAAAATTTATATTTTTATGAAAAAAAGAACTCAAGCTAAAACAAATTAATATAAATTTAAATAATAAAGATAGAATTAGAAACAAATTATTACTGTTTATTTAATTCTTTAATTTAATTCTTTTACTTCAATTATAATTTGTTACCATTCCACAAATGATATTTTTTTCTCACGCAATTTGCTTCTACTTTTTCTTTTTTGCTTCTTTTTTTCAATTGTCAACGAAAATGGACTAACAATTATTGCAACATGAATTGCCGGCAATAAATATGTACAAAAAATTGCTGTCTACATTAAAGATAACATAATTTTGACATTTACTGCAATATATGTCGCAATAATTATCTCTGGTATAGACGGGCAATAATGCATACACAAGATATGCTCCCTTATACCATTTTCACACGGACAGCAATATTCGTGTTTCGCTCTCTTATTCCTGTTTCGCGCCACAAACATGTTTCCCTATACAAAATTTTGAAGGCGAAACAAGTCGTTTCATTTTGAAACAGGCTGCGAAACACAAAAAATTTTTGGAGAATAATCTTAATTTATAGCATAACACGAGCACAGTTTTAATTTACAGTAAATTTTGTATTTATTTACCGAAGATAAACCCTCGCGAATGGGTAGTCATCTTGCCGCGATGCGAGGGCTTAAGTACAAGGACGTTTAGAGTCATGCTGGCGGTAGTGACGTCAGTCAAGACCGGTAGGGCCTCCCATGCCAGAAGGGTCTAAACCGTGTACAAACCAAGAACTACCCCCCTGTCTATTAGCGTCTGTTTCTCCTAGTTGGAGCGGCTAATGACTATGCGTCCGCTGGCCTTTTACGGTCAAATGTTGGGCCTTCTGAAGGCCGTCGGTCCGCAATAAAATCCATCAGCGTCTGTTCTCATATTGTGGTCTCCAGAGGAGCGGCAGGTATCCTTTCGCCTGGCAGGTAGGCATAAAATGCAACCCCAATTCACCCCCGCCCCCAAAATGTCCGAAAATTCATGCCCTAAGTATCCGGCAAAGGGCTTCATAATCCCCGGAGACCCTACTACTACAGCGTCGGTATCAGGCTGTAGTAAGTTGAATGCTACTGAGACCTCGTCTAGCAAGGTGGTTGCGCCAGGCTCTGCTAGACGGTTAGCTACTAGTGCGCAAAAACTCGTCACGACTAAGCCTTCAGGCGGTCGTAAACCAAGCTTGGTACAGGGTTCTTCGAAACCAGGTACCTCTAAGGCTTCCCAGGTCCGGACGGGAGAAAAACCCGTCAAAACCCCTTCCTCGGGTGCTGGGTTGACGGTACACACTCAGTCTGCCAGAAATCCAGTTTCCCATGTGCCGAAACCTGTGCAAAGAGAGCACACGAAGAAAGATTCGATGCCCTCTGATGCACCTCCCTCAGCCTCAACGGCACTTATCAATAAACCCCAAAGGCACATAAATGCATCCAAACGGGCCTTTACAACCAGGCGCTCCGCCTACAAAATCATTAGCCGACTTGGTGGAAACCCGGTTGGTGAACTCACTGAGCAGGAGAAAACCTCTCTCCAGTGGGCAAAACCCCATATTGAGGGTTTAAAGCGTGGATCTCCCTCTGCAGAGGAAGGCAATCCTGAACGGAAGCCAACCGAAGCAGCGCCTAAACGGCAACGGTCAGGGGAGGACACACTTCCTGGGACTAAACGGTCCAAATATACGCCCCAACGGCCGCAAAACAGGTCGTACAAAGATGTGGCTAAAGACCACCTCATTTGGGCGATCATTGACCGCAACGCCAGTAACGGCACCATTTCATCCAAGAACTGGAAGCTGGTTGTCGTCGCACTTAGTAGGGCGTTCCTGAATGTCTTAAGGGGTAACCCTGGACCACCACCACAATGTGAAGATGCCGGCTGGTATCAAGGTTACATTAAACTGATAGCGTGTGCAGATGATCGTTCAGCGCTGCTGTACAAGGATGCCGTGGAGTCCCTGGGGGAAGTTTGGCAGGGCGCTAAGATTGAGGCAATACCTCTGGCCGATGTACCGCAAAGGCCCAGATCTATTGCCAAGTACCCCGCTGAGCCATCCGACCCCAAGGAGATCCTGGAAATTATACAGATCAGTAACCCCCAGCTACCCACACAGGACTGGAAAGTAGTGAGGGTTTCTGAATCTGTTGAAGAGTCCAGGAAGGCCACTGTTATAATAAACAGTGACTCTCTGCCGTCACTTCGGAAGACATAGGGGAAGATATTCTATGGATTTGGAACTATCTTCCTCCGAGTCTACAAAGGTGATGACAAAGGGAAGCCTCAAGCTCCGGTGACTACCACCACATCAACAGCATCAACGGAGCATATGGAAGACGATTCCGCTATGTCATCGTTCAATGAAGACACTCAATCGGTCAGTGGGCTTGTGGGTGACTTCTTTGGCAAGATGGAAGTGGCGGACGATGAGGACATCCTACTGGAATCGGACGACGACCCAGAGGATGCCAACGTCACAGTCGTCCATAGCGATGAACTATGATGAAGGTTACACAAATCAACCTTCATCACTCTAAAGCGGCGTCAGCTGCCCTTCTCCTCCGATTGGCTTCAGGCACGGAGGAGCTTGTATGTATCCAAGAACCATTGTTGTATAAAGACAGGGTTTGCGGACTCAGTTTAGACGGCTATAGTACTCTGTACGCAGCCGATCAAGGTAAGACCAGGGCTTGTGTAATGGTCAAAAACATCCTTAAAGCTTTCATTCTTTCTGATTTTAGCGATAAGGACACCTGCACTGTCGCAGTAGAAGGCAAAACCAGAACAGTTTGGTTTATGAGCTGCTACATGGCACATGACCAGGGTGCTAATCCCCCAAACGCCTATGTGCCCGGTTCTCATAGACAGTGTGTCCATGCTCGACTCCGCAGTGGAGTCACTGACTGGTGTCTTAATTGAGGCAACAAACGAATTCTGTAAGAGTCGACAGGAAGGGCAAAGCTAAGCGCATATGGTGGAATGCGGAGATTGCTGAAAAACGCAAAGAAAGCAGGAAACTCTTTAATGAGGCAAAACGTAATGGTGTTTGGAACAATTACAAGTCCTCAGTAAATGGATTCAAAAATCTTATCAGGAAGGCCAAGAGACAGTCATGGAGGAAATTCTGCAGCGATGTGGAAAACTCCTCGGAGACTAGTCGGCTACGTAAGATTTTATCCTCTAAACCAGCTATTCCATCGTATATACGGAAGATGGACGGATCCTGGACCACAAACAGTCGGGACACCCTTGAGGTCCTGATGAATACACACTTCCCAGGTTGCACTGATGATGTGCCTAGGGAAGGAACATTTAGTGGCACTCGGGATATCTCTAATATTCCGATAACTCGCCATCGTGTGGAAAAAAGCTTCCATCCCTTTAAATCTCCAGGCCCGGATGGCATTATCCCAGCGGACCTGCAAAAGAACCTGGGAATATTGATGCCATGGCTCCTGGCAATATTTAGAGCCTGCCTGAGCCTCTCACATGTCCCATCAACTTGGACAACATATAAGATCGTCTTCATCCCCAAGAGTGGGAAGACATCTCACACTATGGCTAAAGACTTTAGACCAATTAGTCTATCCTCCTTTCTACTGAAAACACTGGAAAGGATTTTGGATATTCATATTAGATCATCATTGGGACACAATTCCTTGTCACTGGCTCAGCACGCCTACACGAAGGGAAGGTCCACTGAAACTGCGCTTCACTCATTGGTGGGTCACATAGAGAGATCCCTGCACTACAAGGAATTTGCTTTAGTTGCATTCCTGGATATTGAGGGCGCTTTCAACAACGTTAGACCTGAATCGGTTATTAACGCAATGAGACATTTGGAAATCGACCCGGCGATTATTCAATTTGTCAGCAGCATCTTGCACTTTAGGCGTATCGAATCCAACTTAGGCGCCTCGAACATCTCCAAGGTTGCGACTAGGGGCACCCCGCAAGGTGGTGTACTCTCACCATTACTTTGGAATCTGAATATGAATACCCTACTCAGGGCCATGGAAAGGACGTGCTGCAGAACGGTTGCATATGCGGATGACGTTGCAGTTGTGGTTCTGGGTAAAGATCCCAGACTATTGTCTGAACTAATGGAGTCCGCATTGGACGTCCTAACAAAATGGTGCCAGGGATGTGGACTGGATGTAAATCCTGCCAAAACGGAACTGGTACTTTTCACAAGGAGATACAAAATTCCCAAATTTGATACCCCGAGGATAAAGGGGGTCTCACTGAAAATGTCTGACAGCGCCAAGTATCTTGGGCTAATATTGGACAGCAAACTGAACTCGAGGATGATCACCATTTCCAGGACTAATAAGGCGGCAACTGCATTGTATTGCTGCAAGAGGGCCATTGGTCTTAACTGGGGAATTAACCCGAGGAATGTATACAGGCTAAACGAATGTGTCATTAAACCCATTCTATTCTACGGGGCAGCTGTTTGGTGGCCGGCGCTCAAGGTGAAGAGTCATCAAACTGGGTTTGAACGTACAATGAGAATGGTGGCGATAGCGGTAACAGGTGCCATTAGAACAACCCCCTCTAAGGCATTGTTTACGATTTTAAACTGGTTACCACCAGACATTTTGGCTAAAAGGCTGGCTGCGAACGCGGCGGTAAGACTAAGGGCCACCGGAGAATGGAGGGATTTCAATATCGGACATGCTAATATTCTTAACGAAATTAATTGGCACATGGATGTTGATTATGTCACACCCGAGCCGATCTTTGATCCTGGCTTCACGGTAAGCATTTTAGATAACGTGGTCCACTATGATGACCTACAAATTCCCGCGAATGCGATTCAAATCTTCACGGACGGGTCTAAGACACTGTATGGTGTCGTTTCTGGCATATACTCCGAGCAGCTAAACTGGAGCATTCCTATGAGGCTGCCGGACCACTGCAGTGTCATCCAGGCCGAGATAATGGCCATCCACACAGCCGCGAGACGCATCCGATACGGTGAAATATCTGGAAGGGATATTCACATTATTACCGATAGCAAGGCGGCCATAAGATCCCTGGAGAATGTGTTCATCACATCGAGAATTGTCCGAGAATGCCGGATGTCTCTGGATGAGATAGCGAGACATTCACTGGTCACCCTTAATTGGGTCCCCGGACAAGGGGACATACTGGGGAACTGCATGGCGGATTCGTTGGCGCATGCAGGCACCACCTTGAATCGAGACGGTTCAACATATAATGTAGGTGCTTCACTCCCAAGGAGCAAGCAACTTATAGCGCACAAGTTTCATATTATCGCCAGTCGGAGGTGGCACGATGAAACTACCTGTGGGGAAACCAGGAAAATCTGGCCCGTCATAGATGAAAAAAGGACACGGCAGGCACTACAGCTGTCCAGACATCATCTAAGAAACCTGAATGCGGTTATAACTGGCCACTGACCCATTGGGAGGCACGCCCAGAGGCTGGGGCTCCCTTACAATGACTTTTGTAGAAGTTGCGGCGAGGAGGAGGAGGAAGAGTCAACGGAACATCTTCTCTGTAATTGCCCGGCTTTCGGAGATCTAAGACTCAAAATGTTTGGTCGAAGAGCCCTTGGGGACAAAACTTGTCTCTCTGATGTTGATGTAAACAGGATCCACTCCTTTACTGAATCGACCGGATGGCTGCGTGGGAACACTAGCAGCCAGACAACATATGACCCATGGGAGACGGTGTGACATGGTAACACAACGGGAACTAATTAATGGACCCACGTGAGCTGTGCTTGATCACGGCTGCCAATGGAACCTAACCTAACCTACCGAAGATAGGTAGGTAGGTAGGTAGGTAGAAAGGCCGGTGTGAAGTCTCCTTCACACCCTCACCCAGAGACCAATATGGTCCATTGTGATGCCTTATTCAGGGATAGCCCTAGAGAGATAGAAAGTTAGTGAAATAAACAGAGAAAGCATAAGATAAATAAGAAAGAAAGAAAGAAGGTTCCGGACCAAACCCGAGCGAAATCCTACTCAACCAAATACGCCCTACGTGCGTCCAGCACCCAGCCTACTCTCGCGCAGCCAGGCCATCCCCATTACGAATCCTATCAGATTCTCGAGTCCGCAACCCGAGACATCCCCTAATTCGCCCAGTAATCTACTGCCCAGCCACCTCTGCCTGCTGCCCTGTAACCTGGGACAGTGGCACAGAATGTGCTCCACCGTCTCCAACTCCTCAGGGTCCTCACACAACCTGCACATATCCGACAATCCGGATCCCATCCTCACCGCCATCCTGCCTATCATACAGTGGCCCGTGATCATTCCTATCATGGTCCTAACGCAGACCCTACTCCTGCCCATCAGCAAAACCGAATCGGACCTATTAAGCACCGGCCACAGCGTCCGTGATACCCGACAGTCCGTTCGATTCCCCCAGGCGCGATTGGTCGCGCCCACAATCCATTCCCTGATTCTTCCATAATAGAATGCCATTGGAGGCCTAACCGCCTCCAAACAGTTAGGATCCTCCATCTCCGAGCCCTGTCTCGCCAACCCATCAGCAACCTCATTGCCGACTATGTCGCAGTGACCCGGCACCCAGCACAACCTTAGCAAATACTCCCCTAAGACTGCTCCAAGAGCCTTCCTACAATCATCAACCAGCTTGGATTTCACATAACAGCCCCTTACGGCCATAAGAGCCGCCTGGCTGTCCACATATATAGTGACCTCCGAGCCCCTATCAATGTTGTCCCTTATCAGTTCCACGGCCCTCATGACCCCCAGAACCTCCGCCTGAAAAACACTGCAGTCGTCAGGAAGCCTATATGACCTTCTGATGTTCAGATCCTCAATGTAGACCCCCGCACCCGTGCCCCTCATCTTCGAGCCATCAGTGAAAATAGCAAATCCACTAAATAATCTGCCCCTACCTGACCAGCTCTCCCTAGAAGGAACGATTACCTCCGGCAGCCGCCCAAAATCCACCCTAGTGCCCACATAATCTGTGGATCCGGGAGGTCCCAGGCAATAGCCACACGCCTCAATCTCACTCAGGATCCGTGAGTGACCCTGAGTGACATTCCCCATCAGTCCTGATTCCCTCAGTCTAAGAATACTCCTGGCCGCCATTCCCATCACATACTGCTCAATAGGCAGAAGATGTAGAATGACGTCCAGGGCCGCCTGAGGAGTACTCCTCATGGCACCTGTCATGCCCATTGAAGCACACCTCTGAGCCTTAGAAAGAAGGTTCCTACGACTAGCCAATCTCAATGACTCCCACCAAACACAGCATCCATACGTAAGAATGGGTCTAACCACCGAAGTGTACAGCCATCCCACCACTGACGGCCGGAGTCCCCAACTCCTACCTATCGATGATCTGCAAGCATAGTAGGCATTGAGACCCCTCTTAAGTCTCTCCTGAGTATTCCTTCCCCATGACAGCTTGCTGTACAGAAAAACTCCCAGATACTTAGCACTATCAGATAGTCTTAGCTCCACTCCTCCTAGTACCGGTAGCCTAAAATCCTCCACCCTGTACCTTCTAGTGAAAAGAACCAACTCCGTCTTCCCCGGATTAACTCCCAGTCCCTTATCACTCGCCCATGCCGACAGTTCGCCCAGCGCCCCTTGCATGATGTCGCTAATTGTCGGCAGAAACTTGCCCGACACCAATATCACCACATCATCCGCGTAGGCTACGACCTTCTGACCCATTCTGTCAAAACGTCTCAGAACGACATTGACGGCCAAGAGCCACAATAAGGGTGAGAGAACTCCCCCCTGTGGGGTCCCCCTAGTCACCGATCTCCTCAAACGTTCGTTTCCCCAGTCCGAGTGAATAACCCTGCTGCTTAGCATCCTAGTTATCCATTCGACCAAGAACAACGGAACCCTCTGATCAAACAGTGCCTGCCTAATAGCCTCTATCCTCAAATTGTTAAAGGCGCCCTCTATATCCAGGAATGCCGCCAAGGTGTATTCCTTGGTTCGCAAACCCCGCTCAACATAACCCACCACATCATGCAACGCACTCTCAACAGATCTACCCTTAAGATAGGCGTGTTGAGCGCCGAAGATAAATTCAAAAGTTTTTTCATAATACGAATTTATTTTAAATGTACGATAAACTTTTGAACTTATTTACCGAATAAGAAATATGCTATAAAAATACCAAAACTTATTTCACTATACGAATAATGCTTGTTATTTGCTATAAAATCTTGAATTTCTTTTCTAAATAGCATTAATATCTTATAACCCGAAATGTGGTTTTAATTTGTTATAGAAATCCTTATATTTATTTTCCGAATAAAAACTACAAACGTTATTCCGTAATATGCATAGTGATTTTTATTTGCTATAAACTTCGGTATTCAACATTCCAATGAAAAACCAAGAAAAAACCTCATACGTACTACGATTTAAGGTTTGAGTCTATGATAAGCTAATAAAAATTATAAATTTAACTTTTTAAAGTATATTTAAAAATGTTTCTTGATTTTTTTTTGCATATATACATAAAGAAGACAATTAATTTAATTTTTAAACATCAATCTAATTTGAAAAAGTAATAATAATTATTCATGCCAAATGTTTATTTAGAAATGAAGCTCTGTTTCGCAATTGATAACTCTGATTTATAAGGAACTTTCACTTGACTGTGTAAACATTCATGCAACTTGTATGTCATTCGACTATTTTGTAGCCATTTTCGATGTTAATACGTATAGCCTACTTTCAAGTAATTACTTGCATGTGTAAAGGCAGGGTTACACTCATATGCTTAAAAATAATAATAAATACCTCTATTAGGATATGCAATAGGTCTGTCTGCGTACTTTTCCAGTAGCAAATACTCAGTAAATTTTTTTGGGAGAGTAAGACCAATTTTACTCTGTCGGCTGAAAATATCTCAAAAAGTACGCAGACAGAATCCAGTGAAATCTTGCAAGAAAACAGCTGATCGGTGTGTAGGCAATTGAAATGACAAAGCAAAATAGCGAATTTTGGGAATTTAAAAACCGGGAAACAAAAATACCCAAATAATGGGATTTACCGAATGAAATCAAAAAGTTAGCGTCGAATTTAGGAATTTAAAAGGGGAAGTATAAATATTTAATATTTTTAACAAAAATACAAAAAATAGTTAAAAAAAAATTAACTTTTTGGAACAAAATGAGCGATGCGTGCAAAAAATCGTTCGTTCCGTTCCCGAGATTTCTGGGTTCGATTTTTTGCAGAATATATACAGTTTGGCTGAGTTCCAAAACATCAATATACTTTGCAGCACAAGTCAAAAATGTATATTCAAGTTTAATAATGCACAGCTTTTGTATTATGTTCTCATTAAATACTTTTTTGATGCACATTGGGACAAATATAATTGTAATAACCTACACGGTTGCATTGTAGCATGCATTTAAAAAAGATAGTTGCTTTGCAAACGACATTTTTCACAACATTTTTCACAAAATGATGCAAAATATGTGTACGTAGACAGACCTAATATGTAACTCCCAGTCTACAACTGACATGAAATGCTGAACATTAACAGTAATATGATGTTACTGTAACCCGGGGACTCTACCTAACATGGCGTGGAGACTGCTCCAGTTAAAGTTTTAACTTGATTGTTATATCATTTATTTTGAAAGTTCTTTTATAGCATAAATTGACGTTAAGTTAAAATAAAATAACTTTAATTATTTTCCACAAACACACTGTAGCTACATACTTGACGCGTCAACGAGCTGAAAATAATGAAAAGTTTTAACTCTAACTTCACTACGTGTACGCCACCATAAGAATATAAGGTGGAGACTGGGTGTTGAGTATAGACTAATCATGTTATAGGTTTTCTCATGTTTAAGCACGGTTGTTAATGCAAATGTTTTAACAACGCTTTTATAACATCGTGTTATAACAGCAAATCATGTTAGTTGTAGACGTGGAGTTCGGTGTCAAGACGATATGCTGAAAATACATAATTTTTCAAATTAATCATATGCCAGCAAATGATATTTATCAAATAAGTTACCCTGCCTTTACACATGCAAGTCCCCATTTAGACAGGGAAACATTTGGAAGGGAAACATTTTGTTTGGTAGAGAGGGACGGGTGGGGAAGAGAATATGAAATTTGTTTCCCGTTCTCGGAGGCACGCTTTGTGCTTTCATTCTTATTGTTTACATTCGCTATGCTTTTTGACATTTGCTTTATTTTTTTTCGGCGTGCTTTGTTCTCTATGTTTTATATTTGACTTTGTTTGAATAAAAAGAAAAAAATAAATATTGTACTAAATAAAATTAAAATATATACATACATACCTACAAAAGAAAAAATGGAGTGTAAATGGGGAAGAAAAGAAAGTGAAAAACTAATACTGTTCATTCAGGAAAGGGACTACATGTACAGTGTACGGTCCAAGGAGTACATGGACCGCACGAAAAAGGCACTAGCCTAGAATGAAATAAAGAACATTTTTGAAAAAGAAATGTTAGGCGTGACAGTGGCGGATATAAAAAACAAATGGAAAGGTTTACGAGGGCAATATATCAGGGAGTTCAGATTAATAAAAACCTTAAAAAAAGTGGAAGTGGCAGAAGCGATTTATATAAGCCAAAGCTTTGGTGCTACGAACAACTTTCTTTTTTGGAACCACATACACTAGGTGTCAAAAGTCTAAGCTCCTTAAGCTGTATTAAATTTAACTGCAAAAAAACATCCATACTTCATTAGAATGTCAAAAGATTTTTCATGGCGACTGTTGTTTACATCATAATCAAAATCGACGATGCAATTTTTTTTGTATTTTCTTATTCCAGAAAATGTAACGGGACTTTTTTTAAAAGAAAGGTTTTTTAGCAGCATCAAAAGTCTACGCTCATAGTACTTAATCATTTAATATGTGACAAGTGTAAGATCAGTAAGCATCGTTTTGGATAAATTTGGATGAAATATATTTTTACAAATAATGAAAAATACAAATCATAAAGTTTGTTGGTTTTTTTTACGCGTTTTAAATAATGGATAGAAGACGGAAAGAAATAGACGTAAATGAAAGAAAAATAACAATTAAACTTTGGAAAGAAGGTCAAAATTATCGCCAAATAGGAAGAACTGTAGGCAGATCATGGACATCCGTAAGAACCGTAATTCAGAACTTCGAAAAAACCGGAATTATTACATCTAAGCCGAGATCAGGCCGTCCGCGAAAACTTTCAGATAGAGAATCTCGAAGCGTTGTGTCCCTTGTACAAAAAAATCCCAGAACAACGGCACTCCAGATAACAGTAGAAGTAAAAGAAAAATTTAATAAGACCATTAGTGCGTCTACAGCAAGAAGAGTGCTGAAAAAAACTGGTTTCCATGGGCGTGTAGCTCGTAAAAAGCCGTATATTTCATTGATTAATCGGCAAAAACGAATTGCATTTGCAAATAAATATGTAAATATGCCGCCAGAGTTTTGGAAAAAAGTAATTTTTTCAGACGAAAGCAAATTTTGCATTTTTGGAATAAAGGGTCGACAAATTATATGGAGAAAATCGGGCACAGCACTTAATAAAGAAAATCTATTGCCGACTGTCAAGCATGGTGGAGGAGGAGTGATGATGTGGGGATGTATGGCAGCTAGAGGAGTTGGTAATTTTGAGTTTATAGAGTCAACAATGGACAAATACGGTTACCTAGACATCCTAAAAAGGAATGTAATGCAAAGTGCGGAAAAATTGGGGTTGTCTAATGACTACTACTTTCAGCAAGACAACGACCCAAAGCACACTGCAGGAGTTGTCAAGCTTTGGCTTCTATATAATGTTCCAAAAATACTGCCTACACCCCCACAATCACCCGATATTAACCCGATAGAGCATTTGTGGGCATTATTAGAAAGAAAAATCCGCCAACACAATATAACCAGTAAGGCGATGCTTAAAGATGTAATCAAGAGCGAATGGGAGAATATTTCACCTGAGGAGACCACACACCTGGTTAATTCCATGCAAAACAGGCTTAGAGAGGTCCTTAAATGCCGTGGATATCCGACGCGATACTAACTTTAAGTTATTTTTTAATTATAATATTTTTTTTATAATTCTCTTGTTATGAACGTAGACTTTTGACGTAATATCTTTTGAGTTTAAAAATCATTTTTGTTGTTTTTATAAATAACTAGCTGGACCCGGTCCGCTTTGCTGGCCCTTAGTAAAGATTTAAAATTTTATAAAATATGAACGTATTTAATTGATTTTCAAAACATAAAAAAAAATAATAATAAATGTTTTACTTACCAGCAAATGCTATTAGATTCTTCATGTTTGTTTAAAATTATTGGATACCCTAACCGCGTATTAGAAAAATATTTATGGAAGTGGAAATAGACTTTTGTACACTAAAATTAACATAAATGTTTGGAATAAAACTGGCTATTAAACCATATTAATTTTGTTTTTTCATTTTGGTGATTTTAGCGTATTTTAGTGAATTACCGCTGAAATGATAAATGTATATTGATAAAGATTTAGTGACATACCATGCATCTAAATTTTAAAACATTATGTTTAGCGATTACGATGAAAATGACAAAAATATAAAAACGTGGTGCCATCTATCGGATAAATACGAAACTCCACAGAAACACTCCTCATACCTCATACATCAAACACACAAATGTTGGTCAAAGTCGGTGCAGTAGTTTTTGAGTTTAGCGATTACAAACAAACACGTCTCTTTTATATATATATACTAGCTGGACCCCGTCCGCTTTGCTGGCCCTTAGTAAAGATTTAAAATTTTAATTGATTTTCAAAACAATAAAAAAAAAAAAAATAAAATAAATGTTTTACTTACCAGCAAATGCTATTAGATTCTTCATGTTTGTTTAAAATTATTGGATACCCTAACCGCGTATTTGAAAAATATTTATGGAAGTGGAAATAGACTTTTGTAAACTAAGATTAACATAAATGTTGGGTTAAACTGGCTATTAAGCCATATAAATGTTTTTTTTTTCATTTTGGTGACTTTAGCGTATTTTAGTGAATTTCCGCTGAATTGATAAATGTATATTGATAAAGATTTAGTGACATACCATGCATCTAAATTTTAAAACATTATGTTTAGCGATTACGACGAAAATGACAAAAATATAAAACGTGGTGCCATCTATCGGATAAATACGAAACTCCACAGAAACACTCCTCATGCCTCATACATCAAACGCACAAATTTTGGTCAAAATCGGTGCAGTAGTTTTCGAGTTTAGCGATTACAAACAAACACGTCTCTTTTATATATATGGATAGATAAATTTTGTTTTTTCATTTTGGTGATTTTTAAAAACATTATGTTTAGCGATTACGACGAAAATGACAAAAATATAAAAACGTGGTGCAATCTAACGGATAAATACGAAACTCCACAGAAACACTCCTCATACCTCATACATCAAACACACAAATTTTGGTCAAAGTCGGTGCAGTAGTTTTTGAGTTTAGCGATTACAAACAAACACGTCTCTTTTATATATATAGATAGATAAATTTTGTTTTTTCATTTTGGTGATTTTTAAAAACATTATGTTTAGCGATTACGACGAAAATGACAAAAATATAAAAACGTGGTGCAATCTAACGGATAAATACGAAGTTCCACAGAAACACTCCTCATACCTCATACATCAAACACACAAATTTTGGTCAAAGTCGGTGCAGTAGTTTTTGAGTTTAGCGATTACAAACAAACACGTCTCTTTTATATATATAGATAGATAGATAAATTTTGGTCAAAGTCGGTGCAGTAGTTTTTGAGTTTAGCGATTACAAACAAACACGTCTCTTTTATATATATAGATAGATAGATAAATTTTGGTCGGTGCAGTAGTTTTTGAGTTTAGCGATTACAAACAAACACGTCTCTTTTATATATATAGATAGATAAATTTTGTTTTTTCATTTTGGTGATTTTTAAAAACATTATGTTTAGCGATTACGACGAAAATGACAAAAATATAAAAACGTGGTACAATCTATCGGATAAATACGAAACTCCACAGAAACACTCCTCATACCTTATACATCAAACACACAAATTTTGGTCAAAGTCGGTGCAGTAGTTTTTGAGTTTAGCGATTACAAACAAACACGTCTCTTTTATATATATAGATAGATAAATTTTGTTTTTTCATTTTGGTGATTTTTAAAAACATTATGTTTAGCGATTACGACGAAAATGACAAAAATATAAAAACGTGGTACAATCTATCGGATAAATACGAAACTCCACAGAAACACTCCTCATACCTTATACATCAAACACACAAATTTTGGTCAAAGTCGGTGCAGTAGTTTTTGAGTTTGAGTTTGGGTTGTAGCCGATATTTGACGTAGCAGGGCTTATGTTGCTTTCATCTGGTGAATTTTCTGCACTTGCCTCGCCACATTCTATTTAATAGTTGTGCAAAGCGCAACATGCTAAAGATATTATTTGCACATTTTCCACTTTGTGACACATAGGAGCAAGAAAAACTCTAAATTTATTTGACAAAATGCCAAACGCATGCTCTACTACATGCCTTGCACGGGAGAGTCGTTGATTGTATATTTGTTTTTTTTTTTTGGCAAGGCGAGTGATATGGATAAGGCTTCATTACATGTGTCTGCAAAGGGAATGCATCGTCGCCAACAACATAGGGTACACAGCGTCCGTTTCGAACCGCAGCTGCTTTCGGTAGGTCTTTTTCTTCTTGCAAAACATTATGAAGCTTGCTTTGCAAAAAGACTCCAGCATCGTTGCTGCGACCGTTGCAACCGAGGTCCATAAAGATAAATTTGCAATTAGCATCTACCAAAGCTAGCAGAATTATACTATTTGTACCCTTATAGTTGTAAAAGAAAGCACCATCTTTACGTCGGGGGCGAAAAGTTATATGCTTTCCATCCAACGCACCTAGGCAATTTGGAAATTGCCATTTAATTACAAATTCTTTTGCTATGGCCTCCCACTCTAAGCGACTGTTTGGAAACTGCAATATAAATTTTAACAAAATTTAAACATTCAATAACACTACATAAATATATAGTACATAGACATACATAGATACATATATGTACGTATCTTTACCTTTAAATATGACGTTTTCAGTCGCCTATAAAGAGCGTTGCATACCTCGGGAACAATACCACAAATTGCAGACTTTGATAAACGTGTCTGATAGTCTTAACTGACGTAAGACTCCCCTTTTTTTGTAATAATATCAATAATATCAATAATATCATCAAACTTACCAGTTGCGAGGAATCGCAATGTCATTGCTAGTTTTTCCTCTGCGGGAATCGAACTCCTCATAATAGTGTCACTGCGTTGGATATCTTCTTTTATCAGAGACAATAAAAAGTCAAAATTTGTCTTAGAGACCCGTAAGTAGTTCCTATAACTATCCTCATCATTGGGCAGCAATTCTCTAGTTAAAAATGCAAAAGAACCGCAATCCGACTTTTGCTTTCCCATTCCTTCACCCATTTTCTAGTCCTTTTCTCTGGTAATGACTCTATCTCTTCGCCTAAACAGGCCAAGCCTTTTTCAAATACACTTTTGTTATTTTATGTTCATATCTTCACACACGTACTTACCTAAAAGTATTTCGTCCCTTGCACTGTCATCTGAATCCAACTCCATGCCTTCCCCAATACTGTCCCAAATATCGTCGATTAAGGAGAGTTTTTCTCTATTTTCCATACTTTTAATTTTCTATTTGTATTTATGTACATATATACAAATAAAATAAATGTTTTTATAAATTGTATCTTTTATAATTTATTTATTTATTTCACAAATCAAATATACTTACATTAGCAAATCAAATACAGTAGAAATTAAAAAAAAAAACAACACTGCAATTAGACAAAAGTCAAAAAAAAAAAAACAAATATAAACTGGAATGTTTCCGATAACAATGTTTCCCTGTATGACCGCGAAGGAAAATACAAAAGAGAATTCCAGATGTTTCCCTTCCAAATTTTTCCCTGTCTAAATGGGGACCAAGTAGTGGCATGACACTGTTGTATACACATTATCAAAAAAACATTTTTCAAAATAGTCGAATCTCATGCCATTGGCTTTTGTGTTTACACATGCCACTGCGAGTTCATTTTCAAAATGTCGTTGAAGCGTCAACTTGAGATAATTTGTTTACTTCTCAAATTAAAAAAAAGTAACAAAAACCTAAACAGAGGTGCCTGTAATGACCTAAATTCGATTTTCGACATTAGTCGAATTAGCTGATCGAACGAATTTTCATTTGGTATTATGGCGCGCATTCGATAAAAATTTACTATTGTGATTTTGTTAATTCACAGTAGTACATTTTCGATTTACAAATTTAAAAAATAAAATTAAAGTTAAACGGGGTCACGGCGGAATTATGATTGTTTTTAAATAATTTAGCTTCCCACTTTTTTTACATGCTGAACTTTGCTGCAAATCATTTGGTCAAAAAAGAATTTTGTTCCATAAGGAATATGAGCGATTCCAATTGCTGTTAACGACGTTGGACTTGCATTAAATGAACAAAACTGATAAAGAATATGGTATTTGGTATACGAACACAAAAAAAATTACAGATAGTTACATTTTCAACAAGTTTTTTTCATTTATTTGTACCGTCGAAAGCAAATTTGTATTCGTTGAAAAATTCGATGCACAACGAAATTTTCGACAGTGCTGCCAACTCATAATATCAAATTAACATTCGATAGTCAATGTTCGATAGTCAGGGAAAGTCGTTTATCGAATGTAACTCATAATAGGGGCCAGAGCTTAATCATACAGGCACATTTTTGGGGAAATGGTTTACATTTTTTATATAAGCATTATTTTAACAATATTAATGCTCTATAATTAACCTTTTATTAATACGCGTTTCAAAAAATTAACCATAATAATACACTTTTCATGTTAAAACTTTAATTACAGTTTGACAATAATCCAGTTGTAGAACTGGGAGTCTTACTTCTTGTAAAAAATCTTAATAGCAAGAAAAACACCAGTTCATTTTTTTTAATTTCAAATGAGTATTGCAGCTCCTTGCTGCTAGTTTATTACACAAAGTAAACTTACATACTAAAAAAAAAATTTATAATTGCAATTTGAAAGGAAAAAATGAGTGAGAAAAACCCAAGGGACTAAAATTCCATTTGAGTGAGTTAAAAACCGTTAAAAAAAAAAGAAAGAAAAGTAAATGCAAATCAAAATAATTCATTACACTAAGAAAAATAGTACAAAAAAAAAACTTTAAAATAAAAAAACCTCTGTTGACTTCACGTCAACATACTCCCGGGCACGAGTGGAAATGCTTATGAGGATGGCTCCTCGCAACGATTTGACCGGGGGGTACACCCTGAGGAGGTCCTGATTCATCCGAATCGCTCCGATGATGATCCATTCGGTCGCCTTGGTCATACCTCCCGTAGTAGACTCCGGGTATACCGGGTTCGATGCCGCTGCCGTCTTCGTCTGGGCTGTCTGAGAGATCGTATGGCATGGGATTAGGATCATCCTCAAAGCTGGAGGAGAGAACTCCGGTCGCATCCCTGTGTAGGAGGGTGTGGTGCCTGGCGTTACAAAATTTATTCGGCGGTAGCGGGAATTGGCATCGGGCTCGGGATGGACACCAATGCCTTACGTGGTCGAAAGCCAGACAATTGAGGTTATATTCCTTGTTGAGTATGGAGAGGCGTCGCAATGTAGGACTCAACCCCTTAAACTTACGGCAGTATTTTAACGGATGGTTGAGGCTGCATAGGTGGCATTTTGGTTTTCCGGTAGTCTAGATTTTAAGAAAAGAAACAAAGAAGTACATAAAGCATTAAATGACATAAAGCGCAATTGAGATTTCTAGACGTAATTTAAGGCAAAAAGGAGTAGATTAATTAGTGAGTAGCATTAGAGGAAATATTGTTTTCATGCTGAGTATTGGCTGGGAGTAAGCACAACTTTACTATGGGGCGTAATATAGTACCGTTTTTAGTTCGAACTTCTGCTACTCTAATCTTTCCATCTCGACCCTGGACAATTTTAGTTACACGACCAAGAAGCCACTCAGTAGGCGGTATAAAGTCCTCCTTGACTATGACGATATCATCAGGTTTCAGGTTATCTCGTTCTTTCTTCCATTTAACACGCTTTTGGAGTTCTTATCTTCGAGCAAAGATATGCTGGAGGGCCTTGAGCAGCTCCCATCGTTTTAAATATGATAAGTTTTCTATGGGAGGTTCTGCAGGAGCTTCAGGTAGAGCAACAATTGGGGCACCTCTAAGTAGATGTCCCGGGGTAAGAGGTAAAACTTCGTTTGGATTTTCGGTTATAGAGGACAATGGTCTGGAGTTTAAAACAGCTTCAATCCGAACAAGAAGAGTGGAGAATTCTTCAATTGTGAATGAGAGGTTGGCAACAACTTTTTTGAGATGAGACTTCATACTTTTTACAGCAGCCTCCCAGAGGCCGCCCATATGAGGCGCGTAGGGAGGAATGAAGGACCAGGTGACTCCACGAGACCCGTATTTTACAGCCAAAGCCTTTTCTGTTGATTTTAAAAATTCATTATGGCTTTTCAGAAGCGCACTACTCGCTCCCAGGAAATTCCTGCCATTATACGAAAACATGGTCTTTGGAAGACCTCTTCGCCCAACAAACCGATCAAAACAGGCTAGAAAGGCCTGAACAACTTTCTAAATGTATAGCACGAGTCGAGCAACAGACGAAAACCGCTGCGTATCCTTTAAGAATTTTAGCATTTCTCAAGGTGGAGGATTTTATGTTAAATGGGCCAGCAAAGTCAACTCCCGTATATGTAAACGGTAAGGAAAAGTTGACTCGTTCAGGGGGTAGCGCTGCCATGATTTGATTGTTGACTTTATGTTTGCAGATGGTGCACGTCCTGCATTGACGAATACATTTACGCACAACATTTTTAAGTCTGGGAAGATAAAAGCCTTGCCTGATCGCTCGCAGCATAATGTGATGTTCGGCGTACAGCAGAATCCGATGTGTAAAATCAACTAGGAGTTTTGCAAAAACGGATCCCTCTGGAATAATAATCGGATGGCGTTCTTCATAGCTTAATCCGGCATTAGTAAGTCTGCCGCCTACTCGCATTATACCATCTTTGTCGAGAAACGGGTTTAAGGTTAGTAATCGGCTTTTTCGACTTGTAGGTTTCTTATCTTGCATACACTGGACCTCTCGATCGCAGTAGATTCTTTGCGCTATGGAGATCAGCTTAGTTTTCATAGTAACAATTTCGTCCGACGTTATAAATTTTCCTGTTGAAAATTGTTTCTTTCGAAGACGATTTATAAATCGTAGGCAATAACACATGATTCAAAGGAGGAGAAATCTTCAAGCAAGTCTTTATACTGAGCTTTTAGATAAAAACTTTTTACTTGTTTGATTTCCAAATCTGTTGGGTCAAAAGTGCGTGCTGTCGGCCAAAGATCTTTAGGACTATTAAGCCAGGGGGGCCCATGCCACCATAAGTCTGCAGGATTTTCT
Organism: Pollenia griseotomentosa; assembly: GCA_963931875.1. Classification (NCBI taxonomy): domain Eukaryota; kingdom Metazoa; phylum Arthropoda; class Insecta; order Diptera; family Polleniidae; genus Pollenia; species Pollenia griseotomentosa. The sequence continues at coordinate 149,013,635 of OZ007563.1, forward strand.
TCACTCTTAATGTGATTCCTATGACTTAGGCTAACAATGTTTGAGATTTGCGCAACTCGATTTGCGACAAAGGTTTTTAAACTATTCGGGGGTTTTTGTAACCACCCTAGCACTATGGATGAATCTGTCCACAGGAATAGCTCGTAGGTGAAGTTACAGTTTAAGACAACATTTCTCATTAGTTTTGCAAGTAAAAGAGCTCCGCACAGCTCGAGCTTAGGGATTGTAGTCCTTTTTATCGGGGCAACCTTTGTTTTTGCAACTAACAGGTGACAACTTATCTGGCCTTCTGAGCTCTCCGTTCTGATATATAAGGAGCCACAATATGCCTTCTCTGAGGCGTCGCAGAAGCCATGTAGCTGGACATTGCATTGAGGTGAAAAGTCTACCCACCTGGGAATTTTTATAGTTTCAATATAAGAGAAATTCTTCAAAAATGTGTTCCATTTATTCAGTATTAATGGAGTGACGCCCTCATCCCAATCGGATTTTTCCTGCCACAGTTCTTGCATGAGTAGTTTCGCAAGAATCACAATAGGGCCTAGCCAACCAAGGGGGTCAAACAATCTTGCAATAGTCGACAAAATTTTTCTTTTTGTTGTAGAGGAAGTGATTTCAATATGTTGAGCTTCATAGTAAAACAAGTCCAACGACGCGTTCCACCGGATGCCTAGAGCCTTAGTTGTGCTGGTGTCATCGAACTTTAAAAAATCGCGATCTAAAAGATCTTCACTGGACAAGTATTCAAGCGCTAAAATATTATTGGCTGTGATTTTCTTCAATGGAAATCCAGCAGACGTTAAAGCTTCAGTCAGCTCACTTTGCTTGAGCCTGACTTCTTCAAGAGTGTGGCCACCGCTAAGGATATCATCCACGTAGACTTCGTCTTTTAAAATTGCTGAGGCTTTAGGAAACATACCTCGAGAATCTTTACTGAGCTCATGTAGAGTCCTTATCGCTAAAAATGGCGCGCAGTTGACTCCAAATGTCACAGTTTTTAATTGAAACGTTTTTACAGCTTCATTCACAACATTACGGAACAAAATTCTCTGATATGGACGATCTTCTTCATGAACCAAAATCTGACGGTACATCTTCTGGATATCTCCTGTAAACACGTATTTATAGTTTCGCCAGCGTAGGATGACCTGCAGCAGATCTGCCTGTAGTGTGGGACCTTGGTATAAGACATCATTCAGGGAGAATCCGCTTCCAGTCTTTTTCGAGGCGTTGAAGACCACGCGCACTTTTGTGGATTTACTTTCAGGTTTTACGACTGCGTGGTGGGGGAGGAAAAACGACGAATGGATTTCTTGATTAGGTTCTATGCTACCCACCTTTTCCATGTGGCCTAAATCTAAGTATTCTTGAAGAACTTTCTCGTACGCTGTCTTAAGACCTGGATTCCTCTCTGATGTTTTTTTCATTCTATAATACTGTGCCAATGCTATGTTTCTTGAAGGGCCTAAGAATACTTCATCTGGAAAGTTTTTCTTGAATGGGAGTCGAACTATATAACGCCCATCAGATTGACGACGAGTGGTCTGCTTAAAAAAGTCTTCGCAATATACATCTTCATCGGATTGTAGAGAAGTTTTTTCAGCCTCTTCTATCTCCCAAAATTTTCGTAGCTGCTCATGCAGGGCTACATCATCTGAAGACGATACGGTTGTATGGAAGGTTTTAACCTCAGAGATTGGCTCACGACCAGATAAATACCACCCGAAGTGAGACTCTCTTGCCTCTAGACTTTTTTCTATATTCGATTTTACTCCCGGCAAATTGATATATGGCAAGTAATCGCTACCAATAAACATGTCTACGGCAGCTGGCTTAAAGAAATTGGGGTCAGCTAATTTCAGGGCTTTAATTTCTTCTAAATGGAAAGTTCGGATTGGCCTAGAAGGCAAAAAATGTGTCAGATTAGGGACCACAATTGCCCTAATTTTTATCTCAAAATCTGATATCCGTGACTGAACCGTAACGGATCATATGCCGTTATATTTGCCTACTATGGTGCCACCAAGACCAGATACTTGAAAGGTCTGAGCTTCCACTGACAAAGCAAGATTTTGTGGAAGACGTTTCGAGATGAAACTTGTTTCCGATCCCGCGTCTAATAATGCCCTTATAGTAAACGATTCACCTTCATGTCGTACGTTAGCTAAAGCGGTGGGCAAAATAGTTGTACCCCTGTTTTGCGAAAAATATGTTTGAGTTTGTTCGGTGACTGGACCTGGACCGTTCCGTGAATTTTGTGCGTCTGAGTTATGTTGAGTGCCTGAACAAGATGGCCTTTCATCATCTCGTTGATGAGGCTGCGAGGGTGTAACTTTAGGAAGACTACTTTCACCCCTTTCTGTTTTCTCTAAATGATGTAAGGTATGATGCCTCTGGTTGCATTGAGAGCAATTTCTTGTACTGGAGCACTTTGATTTAAAGTGACTGTTCGATAAACAGTTTGCACAGTATTTGTTAGCATATACAAATTTTATACCCTCTTGTATTGACAACGACTTGAAATGTTTACAAAATTTAAGCGGATGATTCTGTTTGCAATTTTTGCAACTAAAATTATTTTTGTAAGCTTTTTCTTGCGTCAGAAAACTTTGCGACTTAGAGGTACCAGCTTCTCTGGTAGTCGGCTTACGTAAATTAGTAAATGTTTCTAAAGTCTCAATTCTTTCGTTTAGAAACTGGCTAAGTTGATCTCAAGTAGGTTATTCCTTGTGATTACTTAATGATATTTCCCAAGCACGTGAAGTTTCTTCTGGTAATTTTGAAGTACAGATGTGCATTAGAAACGGGTCATTACTAGGAAGTTCTACCTCAAATGATCTCATTATATGCAACCCATCACTTACAGTATTTTTAAGTGACCTCAAAAATTTTAAAGTTTAGGTTGGCGGGGACTGAATGCCATAAATCTTCTTGATTTGGTTATTTATCAAAATTCTTTTATTTTCGTATTTACTCTTCAACACCTTCCATGCTAATTCAAAATTCGAATCTACTAACTCATAGTAGATATTTCTTCACGAGATTAAAAGCCTTTTTTATTTTAATTCCTAGATATTCTCACAATTGCACTAAATGTAATAAAATACTGTACATACCCAATGATTTCTTTTTGTTTTTACCGTCTTAAATTGTGTTTGCCAAGTAGACTTCTCTTAAGAATTAACTGCTTTGTTGTTGTAGGATGCCCTTGATGATTGTAGGAGATGTCTTCTTCAAAAGCAATGACAAATGATGATTTTTACCAACAGACCTCTTGCCTGATGAACAAATTATTGCCTTGATGCAATTGTAGCGTTAGGGATTCTATCTTCTATTGATCGGGATACCAATGGAAGATTTTTACAGACCTCGTTGTCTGCCAAACAAATTGTATGTTATGTTGTTACGGTTGAACAAATAACGCAGCCAAAAGTAGTGGACAAATTCCACCAGATATCCAGTCCTAGCTCCTCTAGGACTTTTCGAAGGACCAAATGTAGAACTGGGAGTCTTACTTCTTGTAAAAAATCTTAATAGCAAGAAAAACACCAGTTCATTTTTTTTTAATTTCAAATGAGTATTGCAGCTCCTTGCTGCTTGTTTATAAGACAAAGTAAACTTACATACTAAAAAAAAAAATTATAATTGCAATTTGAAAGGAAAAAATGAGTGAGAAAAACCCAAGGGACTAAAATTCCATTTGAGTGAGTTAAAAACCGTTAAAAAAAAGAAAGAAAAGTAAATGCAAATCAAAATAACTCATTACACTAAGAAAAATAGTACAAAAAAAAACTTTAAAATAAAAAAACCTCTGTTGACTTCACGTTAACACCAGTAAATTTGCATTAAACTTATAACAGGGTAACATTGTTCATCGTTTTGGCCCGTTTTCAGTGTGCGTCTTCACCTGGCAATTTTTTGTCATGCCAAACGTCAAAGTCTATATAAAAAAAACTCGAAAATTTTTGTCAGCGTTTTTTTAATATGAAGTTTGACGTTTGGTATGACAAAAAATTGTCACGTCAAGACGCTATGTCACGACTTAACGATAGCTAAATGTAGGAAGTTATTGAACAGATAATGAGTTTTTAATTGTCACAAGTTCCCTATGAAAAATATATTTTTACTTATTTTTTATAATAAATAAGCCCACTTGCTGAAATAAATAGAATAAAGCTTCGTTCACAATCAAAAAAACATTTTCACTTGGTGTTCATAATAGAGCAACAATTTCTTTTGCAACCACACAATGCGCAGTCGTTTTAGAAACATAACTTTTTTTTGGAAAAAAAATAATTTTTTTTATAAAAATTTTGAAATTTTTGTTTTTTAAAAATTCATAAAAAATTGGAAAATGAAGCTATGCTTCTAATTATTTGCAGACATATAAAAAACGAAGCTGCAAATCTGTAAGCTACTTTTGATTTTATTCACAAAAGTCGAAAAATTAAGAATTTCATAAAACGCAATATTTGTATAGGAGCCCCCATCTAGAAGCATCTGGCGCTGCAGGGGCCAAATTTCAGAATTTGGGTTCTAGATGGGTTCTAGAAGGGGGCTCCCATACAAATACAGTAGTTTTGACTTAACTGCCTTTTATTTACGTGCACTTTTGACTTAACTGCACAAAATTGATAATTTTTGGCATTATTCTTTATAATCCCCTACAAATTCCTTTTTTAAGTGCACTTTCTTTACCTGCACATTTAGGATAAGTGCACAAAATTTTTGGCATTTTAAAATTATTTTCATACAAAAAATTCAGTTTAGTTGCATTTTGACATAACTGCCAAAAATACATATTTTCTGTAATTATTATTCAAAATCCTTCTTTATGTGCATTTTGTATACCTGCACATTTTTGATATTTTTGGGCAGCGTTAAAATATTTTCATATAAAACATCAAAGTTAGCTGCACACATGAAAAAATATGGTGGCCACTTTTTCACATAAATATCCAATTTCAGCTGTTTATAAAAACAAAAATCGCAAACAAGTCAAATTGGCATCATTATAATTCATTTATTTTGTTTGCATGTACCTACATTTATGCATATGGTTTGTGGTTACAGCCACTTTACCACGATTATATGAAATAAATAGGAAATCCTAGGCCTGGAACAGAATAAAGTAGTTGTAGTAGTATTTGAAGCTGGCGAATGATCTGTAGCACAACAAAGTTCCAAATTTCGAATTTTTCGCTTCAACTTCAAAGACTACTTCAACTACGTATTCTGTTTACACTACTTTGAAACTGCCGTTTTTTTAACATTTGACAGTTTGCAGCGCAAATCTTAACGTTGTACTACAGCGACTATTCTGTTCCCCACTTTATTTTTACCAATTTGGCTACCCATTCATTATAAAAATGTATAACAATTGACTACAGGTTGCTTGAACGTCACTGTTATTATCAATTTATTAATAAAAACGTTGCTACTCCTCTTTCAAACACTTTACTTTAGCTGCACTTTTATGCAGGTAACCACAATTGCGTACCTGCACTTTAAGGCAGCTAAATACATTTAAGATAGCTGCTTTTTTGATTTATCTGCACAAAAAATCGTGCAAAGGAGATTGTGCAGCTAAGTCAAAATTACTGTATTGCGTTTTATGAAATTCTTAAATTAATTAAAATTTTTCGACTTTTGTGATTAAAATCAAAAGTTGCTAACAGATTTGCAGCTTCGTTTTTTATATGTCTGCAAATAATTGGAAGCATAGCTGCATTTTCCAATTTTTTATAAATTTTTAAAAAACAAAAATTTCGAAATTTTGATAAAAAAAAATATATTTTTCCAAATTTCGGTTTTTTAAGTTTTTTCAATAAGCTAAAGCGCTTTTGAGTTACGCGAACATATGTTGTGCCACCTCCTCCATTTTCGAAATAACGGTATATCTCGAAAACCAGAGCTAACCTAAAAAAACGGAATGGTCCATAATTTCTCAACGATACAATCTTTGCGGATTAGAATCTTTTTGCCAATAAAACATGTTTTTATGTTGGTATTAAGATTAAATTTTGGCCAAAAACTTTATATTCCAAATCTATAGTTCCCACTCCCACCAATATTTCCAATAACATAACTCAGTTAAAATTGTTGGTATTGATATAAAATTTGGCGACGATATATACTACTAAAATTTCTTTAAGAATAACAATTATCATATAGATATATTTATCTAGATAATATTTGGCGTAAAAAACTCTTATATAATTCATAACTTTATTTTGTTATTTCCATGGTTGTATATTCTGTAATATAGGGTATTAAGTGGCCGGACTTAACCGACTCGTAAAAACATATAACTTAATTTGACCAAATTTGAATAAACTATTATGACTTGTATCAATTTAGCCGTATTAAAGGTTTTTTTGGGTCGATCATCACAAAATTCGTTTAAGTAAAAAACATAAATTGGACCAAATTCCAATACAATTATACAATTTTTTTAACCGTTTATACGGGACCTAAAGTGAGTTGTATGCCGATTATCACAAAATCGCATCGTGTTATTTCTTGCCATTTAAAGCTAAGTTGGACTATATTTTACCACAACATCGATATTTTTATGATATTTAAATGATTTCCCATAGTGGGTTTTATATGGAGCCTATGGTAAATTGTGGGTCGATCTTCTCCAAATTTAATTGTGTGATTTCTAGTTTTTTGAAACTATGACAGACCAAAGTTTGCTATAATAGCGTTATTCGGTACGTCTTAGGCATATTAAAGTATTTCCGAGAATGTGTTTTATATGGGGCCTATGGTAAATTATGGAGCGATCATCGTAGTGTAATATCTAGTCATAGAAAACGAGTTCTTGCTAAATTAAATAACAATCGGTTCATTCTTCCACCAATTTTTATTAGTTTCTTTAACAGAAATATCAATTTTTAAGGGTGTTTGGGTTCTGATTTAAATGATGAAAATTACTTCAGCTGAGCGAAGTCCGCGCTTGACATACCAAAAAATTAAGAACGCTTATGTCCGGTCAAAGACCGGCAATAAAGAAAAATTTTATTAAGCGAAGCTGGTGTTTGTCATACCATAGAGTTAAATAGTACCCATGTTGAAGCAATTAAATAAAGTATATAAATTATTATCATATTTATACTCAAACTTATATATGGGCGCCCTATGCTCCAATGGGAGTTAAAGGAACATATATATATATATATATATATTAAACAAAAAGATTTATTAGAATATAAATTTATAACTTTAATAACTTCAGAATTTTATACGCTACCATGCATTTATATATTCAAGCTTGAAGCGTTCCATAGAAAATATTATATGTAAAAAATACCTTTATATCAACAAAATTTAAAGATAAGAGTAATTTTTATAAAATACATTAGTAAATAAAAATATTTTTTGAAATTGGTTCTTAATGGGTTTATAATTTGGCATATTTTATATACCATGTAAAAGGTATTTGGAAACACCCTAATTTTTTTATATTTTTACAAACATTGCTTCAAATTAACACCCAAATTAACAACACAAAATATTTGTTCAAACGTAAAACTTTGATATGTTTGCCAAACCATTTGTGTGGTTTATTATGCCCTTAATAGTGCATTTACACCTACGCCATAAGCAGGTTATAAGTTGTTTATGATGATAAACTAGTTTGAGAAACTTATTTATCCATACAAATTATAAACACGTTTGAAACTAGTTTTTGAGATAAACTACCCTACAAGAAGACTACCGGTCATATTACTAGTTATATGACTGGTAGTGGTGACCGATATATTGGTTAAAGTTTCTTTTAGTTTATTAACATAGGGTCTCCACCTGAGATAAGATATAAGATTTTTATATCAGCAAACGTCAAATTCAATCGCAGAGAGTATTATCTTACGTGTAGACTCTCAAATAGTGTTAATATTAATATTATAATAAATCTTATAAGACAGTTGTTATGAGAAATCTTATAACAACTATCTTATAAGATGAGCTGTCAAAAATACACATACATGCATACATAAAAAACAATAATAAGACGCATTCATTAAAATGTTAAATTTTTTTGTACAAATAGTGAAAATCTTTTGATAAGTGTTTAAAAAAACAATATTTTTAACTAAAAACAAGAAAAAACTAAAAAAAAGAATAAAAACGACAAGTTTACTGTGCGAAAATCATTCGATTATGAAAACTTATAAGATACGTGTTCTCCTTGTTTAAGATTAAGATTAATATGAAGAAATTTGTTCTCTCATTCTGCCGACGTTCTCTCACATATTATATCAGATATTCTCTCAGGTGAAGACTCTGTGTAAGAGCAAAATGACAAAAACTAACCGAAACTCTTGTGTACATGTGATTTTGCCTTTCGCTCTAACTAATTAGTTTCACTCGCCTACTGAACATATATCTGTACTGCTTACTCTACTGCTTTTTATTAGTCAATTTTAACCTTAATAATGGTTAATGCTAACTAGTTAGTCATAACGTAAATATTGGTTAGCACTAACTAGTTATTCATAAAGTAGAAATTGGTTTGTACTAACCTTTATAAAAAAATATATATTTATTTAATTTTCATTTTAAATAAAATTTTTTTTATTGAAAAAATTATAATCCAATTAATAGTCAGGAAATTAGGCTTCAGAAAATTAAGTACCACGTATTGCTATTTCTGTTTCACTTCTTGCGTGGGTCTGGAAATGGAGGTAAACGTACGTGTGACCAATTAATTTATTCTAGACTTTGTTAACAGATTGAGACCAAAAAATCAAATACATACTTGAGGGAATCCACCACCGCATACTCTGAAGCCTCCATCAGTACGTTCTCCTTTACCACTAGCATGCTGATTACTGCTGTTTGGCCGTGCCACTTTATATTTAAGACATTTTTTTTTAGCTCTCTAATTTAATAGTATACAATCTAGTTAGAAATATAATTTTTTTCTTTAACACCGATGGTAAATATTGAATTAAAGCAATTCACAAGTTTTATCAAGCGTATGACAAAAATATATTAAAAAATTGGCATTTTTAGAAAGTGTTTTTAGTTGTTCTACTCTAACACACATGTAAGAGTAGAAACACTAAAGTAAAATTGTTGCAAGTGTGTTAAACTTTGTACAGACGATGGTCAGATCTTACAATATTGGTAAGCAGCGTTGTTTAAATTGCATTAAAATTGGCTAAAATGTCTTACAACTGTGTGAACATTGTAAGCTCATTTGTATTTGCAGAAGTGCAAAATTAATGCATCTGACAAACGCACCATTGTCAGAAAAATATTGCTGTTGGCAACGCCTGCTTACAATATTGTAAGAATTTTTTTTTAGCTTTGGTTATGCATTTCTTGTAGGGTAGTTCCAAGGCGAATTCATGTAAACCGTGGTGTCGATACTACAACAAGTAACAACTCCAAAAACACAACAATGTATTTTTTTGTTGCTTTCGTTGATCCATATGTCAAAACACAAGGAACTTTTGACATTTCTCTCTCTAATTAAGAAAAAAAAGTAGCACAGCTGTGCTTTCAACGCCACCTGAAAAATGAATTCGCCTTAGGTAGTTCCAAACAAGGTATATTAACACAAGGTAGACTCATTTGGGAGTGTAGACATGCTGCTCTATAAATGGAGCCAATTTGTCAAAATTGTCTTCATATAAAACAAAAACAATTTAACGCACACATGTACAAATTTTGGCTCATATACACGCAATTTGACGTTTTGGCTCCAACTAGGGGTAAACAGCTGACAAACATATGAGCCAACGAGTTTACCTTGTGTAAATATACCTTGGTTCCAAACTACCAGTTTTTGTTAATGCAACTCTGTTTTTTCAATTTTGTTCATGCAACGCTATAGCGATATTTGACATTTCATCACACGCCGTCCAGACCTTCCATTGTTATGTTTGCACAAGAACAAAACGTTGGCAGAACTATTAACAAACAATTGTCCATGTTATTTGATGTGTGAAAAACGTGTCATGTCCATGTTTTGTTTTTTCATAATTTTTTGATTGTTCACAAACAGCGTTGCCAGAATGAAGATTTTATCTTATTTTTAAAGATTTTTAGACCAAAATAAGATTTGAAGATCTTTTTTCTCAAATTAAGATTTTTTATATTAGAAATAAAAATTCTTAACTTTAAATTTGTACAACAAGCATACTTTTTTGCAGTTTATTAAACAATCAATTTTTAAAACAATGCGGTTTTGTATCAGCTTGTTGTCTATTGGGTAGTACACACAAAAATGCATCATTATTTCTGGGCATACAAAATTTTGAAAATGCATCTTAGATAAGCGGTTGTTAATTTGGGAAATATTAATGAAAAAAATTATTTGTAAAAAGAAAAACCGCATTTTTATAGAGTTTAATATATTAAAGCACAAAAAAGTTCATGAATTTAGTACCAAAGGTAAAACTAATGGAACTTAACCCTAGGATTATTATCTTGGTGTGGCCAGACCAAATTTGTGTTTTACTTTCAATATTTTTCGAATATAACAAAAAAATCAAGGTCGTGAATTCTATAAATGATGTGTGCTGAATCGAATGAAACTTATTTGGATTCGATTGGCGCAAATTATAGGGGTGAAAATCTATTTTTATGTAAAAGTCTATGAAATTACCCTCTTGGCCAGACCAAATTTTTTTTCTTGCAATATTTTTCAAATAGGACAAAATATCAAAAAAACAGAAACGTAAATTCTATAATTCTATAAATGATATGTTCTGAATTGAATGAATCGAGTTTGAATCAAATCAGAAAACTACGACCCGTTATGTTCAAAGTTCAATTTAACCAAGCGCGAAACTCGTTTCACTTAGATGCGAAAAAGCAATTTTAAAAATAAGGGACTTATACATATAATAAATTCGTATAATCTAAAATAATAGGCAAACATTCAATAAAAAATATATATATTTACTTTCAAAAGATTTTGTTATTCGTGCTTAATTCCCAGTTTTTATTATTGATAAAAACACTTGAAATTTATTGTTGATGGGATAAGCTATTCCTATGCGCATTTCACTGGTTGCTTAGGCCAGATCATCAGGAAACTTCATCCATAAAGATTTTAGAAAAACTAAAGATATTAAACCAAATAAAACTGTTAAGCGTATAAGACTTATAGCAATAGTTCTACTTGTAATAATATCAAAGCTTAAACAAAACACATCAACAATAAACAGTGGGTTTATCTCATCTTACATTCCCCACTACAATTAGTTGAAATTCTCTCAACATTAATTGTAGTTGTAAGCAGGTTAAAAAAAAAAAACAAAATAAAAACAACAACAACTTTACAAAATATGTTGTCAATTAAGTGTTTTTTTAGGCCGTGCACTTGCCTGTTTATTATCAAAAAGTAATTTCAATTTTTGGGAATACAAAATTTTAATTTCAAAAGATTTTGTTATTCGTGCTTAATTCCCAGTTTTTATTATTGATAAAAACACTTGAAATTTATTGTTGATGGGATAAGCTATTCCTATGCGCATTTCACTGGTTGCTTAGGCCAGATCATCAGGAAACTTCATCCATAAAGATTTTAGAAAAACTAAAGATGTTAAACCAAATAAAACTGTTAAGCGTATAAGACTTATAGCAACAGTTCTACTTGTAATAATATCAAAGCTTAAACAAAACACATCAACAATAAGCAGTGGGTTTAACTCATTTTACATTCCCCACTACAATTAGTTGAAATTCTCTGAACATTAATTGTAGTTGTAAGCAGGTTAAGAAAAACAAAATAAAAACAACAACAACTTTACAAAAGATGTTGTCAATTAAGTGTTTTTTGATCTGGCCTAAGCAACCAGTGAAATGCGCATAGGAATAGCTTATCCCATCAACAATAAATTTCAAGTGTTTTTATCAATAATAAAAACTGGGAATTAAGCACGAATAACAAAATCTTTTGAAATTAAAATTTTGTATTCCCAAAAATTGAAATTACTTTTTGATAATAAACAGGCAAGTGCACGGCCTAAAAAAACACTTAATTGACATCTTTTGTAAAGTTGTTGTTGTTTTTATCTTGTTTTTCTTAACCTGCTTACAACTACAATTAATGTTGAGAGAATTTCAACTAATTGTAGTGGGGAATGTAAGATGAGATAAACCCACTGTTTATTGTTAATGTGTTTTGTTTAAGCTTTGATATTATTACAAGTAGAACTGTTGCTATAAGTCTTATACGCTTAACAGTTTTATTTGGTTTAACATCTTTAGTTTTTCTAAAATCTTTATGGATGAAGTTTCCTGATGATCTGGCCTAAGCAACCAGTGAAATGCGCATAGGAATAGCTTATCCCATCAACAATAAATTTCAAGTGTTTTTTATCAATAATAAAAACTGGGAATTAAGCACGAATAACAAAATCTTTTGAAATTAAAATTTTGTATTCCCAAAAATTGAAATTACTTTTTGATATATATATTTACTTTTTATTTAACTGGGGTCTTTAAGGCTAGTTTACACTATTATACTCTGTATTAATACATGTCGAAAACTCATGTAATATGTAAAAGTCTGATAGTGTGAATGCATGTGTGATGAAAGTGACAAGTTTCATCGTTTTATGAAAAATTTCTAAACAATAATACTTTTCATTGGATCAGGGTTGCATTTTATTTCATGTGTGAGTGTTTATACTTTGTGTGATGGTGTGAACACAAACTGTCATGTTTAATTAGATTTTTTGACAGTCGCAACAAAATTCATTAGATTTCTATCTCACAAAGTATTATGGAATAAGTACGTAGTGTAATCTAGCTGTTCTAATTGGGGTCTGGCCTGACCAAGAGGAGAACTTAGTGGTAAAAAGTTACCTAAAGTTAAGAAGCTTTTGGTTAGAAAATTCCACATTTCATGGTTATGATAATTTTTAAACAAACTGTATATACATTAGTGTTTTACAATGTCTTTTAAAAGGTGTACCAACATTATTTTAATAACAATTTCATCAGGAATACATTTAGGAAAATTCATATATTTTCAATGAGCTTTTTCTAAATGCAATTTTCTCCAAATGCCTTCGATATAACAATGGCATCAAAAAATATGATACTAAATTGAGAACCCTTAAAATTTCATATAATATATGAACTTCATAGCTCCCAAACTAAAATCTTCATGCCCAAAATTTATATATCTCTAATTTTAGAATTTAATTACTTTCAAAGAAACTTCTTTATTTAGATAGACTTTTTTACATTCTTATTTATTAGAAAACAAATGGATTTAAAATATGTTTTTAGAAAGAATTTTATGAAACTAAAAACACAATTTAAACCTACAATCTAATTTTGTATAAAGGGTGTTTTTTTAAGCTAGATAGAACCTTAAATTGTAAAAAGTAACACAAAAAATTAAATTTTGATGAAATATTTTTTTTATCGTTTCAGTATACTCTGACAAATCATCATGAATAGACTCACGCTTGAACAACGCTACGAAATTATCCAAATTTACTTTGAAAATCAGTCGTCGATTCGCGCAACTTATATATGACATTGATCCGGAGGAGATGTGGTTTCAACAGGATGGCGCTACGTGCCATACGGCGAACGCAACCATCGACTTATTGAAATCAAAATTTGGCGATAAGTTGATTTCGGGAAATGGACCTGTCAATTGGCCTCCAAGGTCGTGCGATTTGACACCTCTCGATTATTTCATGTGGGGCTACGTGAAGTCACTGGTTTATGCTGATAAACCAGCAACAATTGACGCCTTGGAGGCCAGCATTGTTCGTGTTATTCGTGACATACGGCCAGCAGTGCTCGAAAAAGTGGCCCAAAATTGGACGTCCAGAATGCGCTTCGTCAAGAACAGCCGCGGTGCCCATATGCCCGAAATCATTTTCAAATGTTTTCAAAATTTTGATTACAATTTAATTTTTTGTGTTATTTTTTACAATTCCAAGTTCTATCGGGCTTAAAAAAACACCCTTTATATACAGCAATTATGTATTTCAATTTAAATAGTTTCAATAATAAAAGGTATTTTCCCTTTAAAAAAATAATAATTTTTACTTCTTTTCCATTGTTATTAAAAATTTTAAGATTCTTCTCTTCAAAATAAGATTTATTTTTCGCCAAATGAAGATTTTCCTTCCAAATTTTCTGGCAACGCTGTTCACTAACAAGGTTGTTGCCAAGGTATATTTACACAAGGTAAACTCGTTGGCCCATATGTTTGTCAGCTGTTTACCCCTAGTTGGAACCCCAACGTCAAATTGCGTGTATATGAGCCAAAATTTGTACATGTGTGCGTTAAATTGTTTTTGTTTTATATGAAGACAATTTTGACAACATGGTTCCTTTTATAGAGCAGCATGTCTACACTCCCAAATGAGTCTACCTTGTGTAAATATACCTTGGTTGTTGCTTGCAGTCGTTTACGCTGGGTCTCCACGTTGCAATATTTATTGCTAAGTACAAGCAAAAACGTCGGCAGAACAATGGAGCAATAATTGCTGAATATATTGCTGGAGAACACTTGAAATTGCTTTGCCATAAATTTGCAATTTTCACCGCGAGTAGTCGTATAAAGTTTTGTGGCTGTACATATTTATAACAAATGTTTTATGTTGTGGTTGTGAAATTTTCTTTTTTAAATTAATAAAATAATTAATTGTAATTGTCGTAGCTGTGTTTTGTATTACTTTTTTGTTTATTTGCGTTAAAAAAAAAGTTGAATTGTTCTATTGAAAAAATAAAAATATACAAAAAAATAAATTCGTCGTTTGCTTTTGTTGATCTTGACGTTTATTAAAAAATATAATATATATAATAATATATTTATTGATTGCTTTTTTAATAAATAAACACACAAACAAAAAACAACCGTACAGAGAAATGAAATTTCAGATAAATAACAACTGATTTGACAGCATATTGCTAAGCAATAATTGCTCAAGCAATAAGAAGAGCAATCATTGCGCAATGGATTGCCACTCATGGCAATATGCGGTCTATACGTCGCAAATTTTATGGAGCAATGAAATTTGACGTTTGCCGCAATAAATATTGCTACGTGAAGACCCGGGGTTATTTGGCGGAATTTATGATTTGAGGAAAAAACCATAAAACATATACAAATGTACATAAGTATATAAATACGAAATAAAACATTAAAATAAATTACAAAATCTTTAAACACGTCAATTAAATTGAGAAAAGGTTTTTGTTTAATAATTTTGTTTGTAAATGAAAGGTTTTGTGCAAGGTATATTTATAACAGGTAGTCGCGGAAAGCCAGCTGTTTATTTTTAGTTGCTTGTTTTGCGATACGAACTGTCAAATGTTGTATAGTAAACAAGTTTTTTGTCCTTATCTTTTGTCTTTTTTGTCTCTTATCAACCCCTTTGCTGTTTGACAGTTCGTATCGCATAACAGCAATAAAAAGCCCTGTTGTTTGTTTTATTGTACAATTGTTGTAATCTCGCGGCTACCTGCTATAAATATACCTTCGCTTTGTGGAATTGATCATTTAATATGGCGTTGAATAAAACTTTAGGCATTTTCGTTGCTTTGAAAAAGCTTAAAGATTTGATTGATCTTTCGAGCCAGGAATAATGCAAAGCAAGAAGATTCTGGGTAAATCCATTTTTAGAGAGAAGACAACGAAATTGTTTGGATGCCCAGTTATTAAAAGATTTACTTTGGGAAAACTCGGAGTTTCAAAATTTTTCCCAATAAAATATTAACGAATTTTAGAATACTTTAATATTTTATTTTATATTTTTATTTATACATAGAAAAATATATTATTGTTTTCAATAAATATGTATACTGTATCCATATGAAAGGAGTTTTCGTTTAACAGCTAGCGGTCATTCGGGTGGTGGCTTTCGCCAGGATAATCGTTTCAGATTTTGTAGTGGTAATAAAGGAAAATATAATATTAATTAAAATCCTGATGATTTTTCAGGTTTGTATTTGATTTTTTGGACACAAGTTGGTATAATTTATTTATATTTATAATATATTTTAATAAATTTAATTTAAAAAGAAAAAATGTATTATTTTTTAAAGGTAAGTACTAACCAATATTTACGTTATGAATAACTAGTTAGCCAAGGTATATTTACACAAGACAAACTCGTTGGCCCATATGTTTGTCAGCTGTTTACCCCTAGTTGGAACCCCAATGTCAAATTGCGTGTATATGAGCCAAAATTTGTACATGTGTACGTTAAATTGTTTTTGTTTTATATGAAGACAATTTTGACAACTCGGTTCCTTTTATAGAGCAACATGTCTACACTCCCAAATGAGTCTACCTTGCGTAAATATACCTTGCTAGTTAGCGTCAACGCTGGGTCTCCACGTTGCAATATTTATTGCTAAAGCGGCTCATACACTTGCAATAAAATTGTTCAATTTTACGTATTGTACAATTATATCGCCAATGTGTATGGGATATTCGAAGGTGGCACAATGTATTGGCATCAATCAAAAGACTTTTGATTTTTATTGCACAACGAAGAGAAAATGAAATGTGTTGGCAACATTGTACAATGCTGTTTGTGTTATTTCTATAGGTTATGTTCACCTTTTTATCGAATAAATGAAACCATTGTGCGACTTATTGCATAATATAGGACAAAACAGAAATAATATGGCGAATATCAATTACAATAATATTGCAAGTGTAGGGGCCGCTTAAGTACAAGCAAAAACGCCGGCAGAACAATGACAGAACAATGGAGCAATAATTGCTGATTATATTGCTGGATAACACTTGAAATTGCTTTGCCATAAAATTGCAATTTTCACCGCGAGTAGTTGTCCAAAGTTTTGTGGCTGTATTTATAACAAATGTTTTATGTTGTGTTTTCAAGTGGTTGTTAAATTTTCTTTTTTCAATTAATAAATTACCTAAATAAACTAATTAATTATAATTGTCGTAGCTGTGTTTTGTATTTATTACTTTTTTGTTTTCATTTGAAAAAAAATTGTTATTTAAATTTATAAATAAACAAATAAATAAACAACCGTACAGAGAAATAAAATGTCAGATAAATTACAACTGATTTGACAGCAGATTGCTAGGCAATAATTGCTCAAGCAATCAGAAGAGCAATCATTGCGCAATAGATTGCCACTCATGGCAATATGCGGTCTATACGTCGCAAATTTAATGGAGCAATCAAATTTGACGTTTGTCGCAATAAATATTGCTACGTGGAGACCCGGGGTAAGCATTATTTAGATTATCATTCACAAATTAAAAACAGCAGAGTAAGCAGTAAAGATATATGTTCCGTAGTCGAGTGCAATTCATTAGTTAGAAAGAGAAGTCAAATCACATGTACACAAGAGTTTCAGTTAGTTTTTTCATTTTGCTCTTAATAAACAAAGACCCCTCTCAGACTCGGCAAGTTAATTGCGCAAGTTACTTGCCGACAACAACAAAATCTGTACAGTTTTTTTTTTCTTTACCCCGACCTTACCGCTAAAGTCTACAAACCAAGAGTTGCGCAAGAGACTTGCGCAAGTAACTTGCCGAGTGTGAAAGAAACTTTAAGCAATATATCGGTCGACAACCGGTAATATAACTTGTAAAAGGACCGGTAGTCTTCTTGTAGGTCATGAATCATGCTTGTCGGTGGACTACCGATGGCTTGTCAGGGTGGTGTGTTGACATGGTGGAATAAGCAGGTGGCATCGTTACGGCAACAAATACAACATTACAACAAAAATGGAAATTACATCACCGTTTACGTCAAAAAATACTTTTAAGAAAAATCACAGCGTGCCACTGAACGTGATGAAATAAATAAATTTTTAGCCAATTTTTATTTAATTGTGATCAATATCTTATTTATTTTAATTTAAAATTGTCAAAAACTTTAATAAAATACAATAATCACAGCACAAAACGTGGACTTTTTGTAAACATAAACAAAACTTTGACATAAACCTAGACAAACAATGCAAGAGCAAAAAATCGTCATCTGGCGTAGTGCTGCCACCTGTTTATTTCACCATGGTGTGTTGATTTGAAAAAATTTTGCATACTAGTGTGGCATCATCGTTTTAAATGGTACTCCGCCATTTTTATAATTTTTGTAATAGATTACTGTGATAGAGAACTTTTAATATTTTTCAATCGCGTTTTATCATTGATTTGTGAAGGCTGCTTCTTTAAACGTGTTAACCACGCTAACATTTTATTAATAAATAAATTGAAAACATGGACAGTAAGTTAAATAAACAATTTCAGGGTTTTTGTTGATAATATATTGGATTGAAATTTAGGATACAGTAGTGGACAAGGAGGTGGTGGCAGCGGATATAATTTTTCTGTTCCTCCACCCAACTTCCAAATGGACGATGGTGGTAACAGTGGGCCATTCAGTAAACCACCACCCTCTTTTTCCAAACCGGGAGGTAATTGTATTTTTTTTTCCTTATTTTTATAAACCTAAGTGCTTTTACATTTAAAAGGTTATGATACTGGTAACCGTGGTGGTGGCGGTTGGCAAGACCGTGGTGGCAATAACAGCTCCGGTGGCTATGGGTATGTATCATCTAAACTATTTATATAAGTAATTAAGAAAAGTGGAGAATTGCAAAAAAGAAAAACAAAATCTAAGGTTTATAATTATGCAAATTGCTGTATTTCGCATATCTTACATCTCTAAATGTGTAATAGTTATAATTATTTCTTGC
Organism: Pollenia griseotomentosa; assembly: GCA_963931875.1. NCBI lineage: Eukaryota > Metazoa > Arthropoda > Insecta > Diptera > Polleniidae > Pollenia > Pollenia griseotomentosa. The sequence goes on from OZ007563.1 coordinate 149,032,319, forward strand.
TTCTCAACTAGGTATGTAGTATATATAGCCATTTTGTTAGCATCATAATCTACTACAAACTTAAAGTTTTCATTCTTCAACCGCTTAACTACATACTTCATTCCTGATGGAATACAGTTCATACTTTTTTATAAAAAAATTAATATTTTTGTTTACGTATTTTGTTTTCTGCAACATTTACATTTACGACTTTAGTTTTTAATTTACACAAAACATAATGGAAAAAGAAAATTTTATTCTCAAGAGTTGATTTACAAAAAACTTCCCTGAATAGCAATGCTTACTAAAAACTGTTGTATATTCGCAAACTCATCCCCGCTTCTTAACGAACTAAGAATAAAAAAAAAAATATCTAGAAAGATATATTCAAAAGCTTTCGAATGATACCAATATTGACCATGTACGTTTAGAAATGATGTGAAAAATCGAGTATAGTGTTGGCCACATAATTAGAAACTACTTTGCAGCATAATTATATACATATATGTTTACATATATATAAATACGAGACCTCAAGGGTACAAAACGCTCAAATTGCTTGACATCAAGAAGAATATAGGGAGCGTTCGTAAATGCATCACTGCGCTGCATCAGTGATTTCAAATGCTTATATATTTATCAGTGAAGTTAATGTGTACCAAAAAATTGTGAAATACTCCACAAAAATAATGGTCACACAATAAAAAAAATTATAATTATTTTTTTATGGGCTAATCTAAATCTAAAATATTTTTTAAAAACGAAAATAAAAACAAAAATAACGAAATCGAATCAAATGCCTATCCTTGCGTCGTCGTGCAACTTTATCAATTCCGGGGTCTAATCACCGCATTTGATATCGAGCTGACTATCGTATCGAGTGTACGTTAATTTAGTTAGATTTTCTGCGTACGATAGACACTGACGTATCGAATGAAAACTTGAAAGATGTAATGCCCTTGGTTACCCAATATCGAATGCTATCATTTCCAATTACGATACATTTCATTCAATACCGCGTGTCATGATACCAAAATAAAAAAAAAATTCGATAAATATTGCTCGATATCGTATGCCGTAATTTGCCCCCCGTTTTCTTCCCTACACCTCTAACTAACAAACAAAACGTTGCACGCAAAAGTTGCAGCGTAAGTTGCATAATGTCAATATGGTCAAAGTCTTATCTAAAAGAAACACATTGATCCCGAATTCCAGATTTTCAAAAATCAGTCCCGATTGGCATTCCTAATTCAGACCTAACAAATATTTGTCCTAACAAATATTTGTCGAAAAAATCCAAAAAAGCGTGTCCAGTAAATTGATTAAAGTTAAGTTTTATTTTTTAACAATTTTGTTTGACTTACCTTTATTTGAAAGAAGATAATTGTATAATGTAATTTATAAACTGTTCAATGATGCAAAAGCAATCAATTTTTCAACGTCAAATATTTGATAGGTGTGAACTCTAAAGGTCTGCATAAGACTATAAAATTCGCACTCAAAACATTTTACACTAAAACGTTTCTAATAAGCATTTCTCTTGAGAAACACAACCGCTTTTTAATATAGATGGAAAAAGGGTAAATACCCAATTGGTATGTAAACAACCGGTAAATAGGGAAAATTGGGTAAGAATTGGTAAACACACTGGTATTTACCCAAAGGTTGGGTATACAAGTTTTGCACAACATTTGATGAAAATGTATTATTTAATTTAAATAATATTTGCTTCACTAATAAACACATACATACCTTCTTTACAATTTTAAATCAATATTCTCCGGTTTATTGTAGTTATAGTACAATTTAACAAGCTTTTTGATATTTAATGACGTTTTTAAAAAACGAAAAGTAATTTAAAATTAAATTAATTTTATTGACAGTTAATGATTGTCATATGAATTTGAGTTTTGTAAATATCCAAATAAATTCCCAAAGAAGGTATATACCTGGTATTTACCGAGACAAAAGGTAAATACCCGGTAGAATCCCATCTATACTTTTTAATATATTCTTTCGTTCGCGATGCACCTACGATGTCCAGACTCATTTAATCGACTTCGTATTTTCCGTGTTCAATTTCACCCTTTCTTTACGCGAAGATAAAAAAGGATTACTTTTACTGGCCCTGCAAATAACATATCTTCTGTTGTAGTTGTCTTTCTGGCCCAAGGCTTTCTGTAGTGCGATTCCCTATGCTTTTTAAACCAAAATTGTTTCGTTTAAAAATGTTAACCACAAAATTAACCATTTTGCTATTCACTAACACTTTTAACGATATTTGCTGTTGTTTAAAGCCAGCTGCTTCAATCAGCTGTTATTTTTAACAAAACAAATTGTGTTTTATAGGTATTTGTTGCGAAATAATTGATCACAAATTTTTGTGACGCACGCCACTAAAAGTGGAAGTAACTTTAAAAGTTGAAATGTGTTTTCCTAATATTTAGAGAATTTTGCATCATAAGGTATACAAAATCTATACCTAAAAAAAAGATGAATATAAGAGAATTCTAGAATCACTTATTCGCAGCCAAAAAATGTTGTGATTTTTTGACAAAAGCCGTGAACCCTTTGTGACGCGCGCCTCACAACGCACGCTACATTTTTTCCAGTAGTTATAATTAACCCAATTTTATTTATTTAAACAAAACAAATTATATATATAAACTAATTTTGTGATTATTAAGGAATGTATGAATGAGTATCAATTTTTTTTAACGAAACTCATGTTTTGATGAGTCTGCTGTAAGTGCTATTTTAAGCCCATAAAACCAGGGTTTAAAAAACTACAGTCAAAATGAAAAAATTGCTTTTTCTTCTACTTTTTGATTTTTCATTGAACAAAAATAAGCCGTTGCTTTTACTTCTGATTCATTAAATGAAAACAGTCGCAGTGAAGGCAAAAGCAAAAAACGAAATGTTGTACACAACAAAGAACATTGGCAGTCGTCATGTTAGAAAGTGTTTGGTTTGACAGATTGAAACTTTTAATAAATCCCGAAGTTAACGAAGATGGGACGTTATGTTCATTGTATATATATGAAAGCGATGATGTTATTTACAGTTTTATTTAATTTCAAAAAATTAAAAAGATTTGTTAAGCTTAAAAATAATAAATATGTACTTATGTACATATTTATGTTTTTATGAACGCATGTATTATTAAAAAAAATATGGAAAATAAAAACACAAACACAACGTCCCATCTTCGATAACTACGGGATTTTTTAAAAGTTTTGGTCTGTCAAAACAAACACTTCCGAACATGTCGACTGCCGATGTTCTTTGTCGTGTACAACATTTCGTGTTTTGCTTTTGCCTTCACTGCGACTGTGTTCATTTAATGAATCAGAAGTAAAGCCAACAGTTTATTTTTGTCCAATGACAAATGAAGATGTCGAAGTTACAGCATAATCTTATGACTTTTACTATCTCAACTGCAGCTTTTTAAACGCTGCATAAAACACCTAAAATATTGTTAAATTCATGTATAACATTAAAAGATCAGGGGTGGGGTAGGATTTGGTAAAAATTATTGTATTATTGATCATCGAAATACATATTTTTTAATATAAAAATAAATTTAAACATCTAGTCTTATATTGCATTAAAAAAAATTGTCTTGCAACTGTGTGAACATTGTAAGTTCATTTTTATTTGGCAGATGTGTAAAATTAATGCATCGGACAATGGCACCTTTGTCAGAAAAATGACAACATTGTAAGATCTTACCACCGTCTGTACGAAGCTTAACAGTAAAGGTCTTCATAGAAGTTACAATGCGTTATTTTTTTCTTAAAACGTCGTTTCTAATTATGTAGCCACTACTGTACATATATTTTTCAATTTTCTATCACCCTATGGGGGGTGTGCTGGAAATCGCAAACGCAAAACGCAAGAATTTGGAGGCTGTTTTTAATACACTTTTAATCTAATTTTTATAATTTTTGTTATAAAATTCTGTTTAATAGAGAAATGTTTGTATAATATTTGCCATAAAATTCTTTTATTACAGAAATCTTACTAAAAAACTAGTTTTAAAATTCTTGCGTTTTGCGTTTGCGATTTCCAGCACACCCCTGTATGTAAGTTAAGTTTTTTTTGTTTGGAGTTGCGCAGATAAACTAGATTTAAACCTAAACTTATTTTAAGTAAAATTTATTCAAATATGTAATGTCTTAAATAAAATATAAACATACAATTTCTTAAAACGACTTTAGTGAAAAATATGATGAGTAATACAAGTTGTTGGTCAATTTAAAAAATCCCAGTGGTTTTTTTTGCTGATTTTTACAAATTATGGTTTTTAAGTTACACGTACAATATACATTTTAATTATGTTGTAGTTAATAAGTTAGAAATGGTGATCAGTTTGATTGTTTGTTAAAACAATTGTATTTATTAATTCTCCGGTATGCAATTTCTAGTTGCTAAAGGCTAGTTTACGCTACTATACTTTGTACTAATACATGTCAAAAATTCAAGTAATGTTTAAAAGCAGGGACATAACAGTTATAACCAATATTTGAAAAAATCCCGAAATAATAATTTATCACGAATTTTTAAAACCTGCTCTCTGAATAATTGTTACAAATAACCAATATTTTTTTGGTCTTTGATAACCGTTAAAGTTTGTTTTTGTTTTTTTTTTTTTTGGGCTTCCATAACCACTACAAACGATTTTAATGTTTTTTGGTCTTCCGTAACCATTACAAAAGACTTATTTGTTTTTGGTCTTCTATAACCATTATAAAAGATTTTAATTTTTTTTTTTGTCTTCCGTAACCTTTACAAAAGATTTTTATTTTTTTCGGTCTTCCATATCGAATTTCACTCAAGTTTTATGAAAATATTCGTTGGAGTTCAGCCAATGACACTCTTAATAAAATCTATGAAACAGGTTTCTTTACAGTCAATGTTAATGAAAAGAATTAATGAAACTCTTTACAGAAACAATAAATCGTCTGGTAATGAAGCATTTTATAGAATCTATGAAACAGTTTCATAAAAGTCATTCCTAAAAAGAACTTCATTAAATTATCATTTTTATTAACATTTGTATTACTAGCAATATTTGCATTTGAAATTACTTTCATTAGTTCGCTCAAGCCAACCGATAGTTGAGAATGTTAAGAAATAATTATTTCTTTTTGAAAAATGTTTTTTTTTTGGTCGCTCGAGCCAGGAATCGAATCCGGGTCCTATCGGTTTCAGAGTCCACATCTTAGCTACTACACCAACAGCAATGACTACTCAATGGTATATAAATACAATTTTAGTGCGAAATTTCTTGTATTTAAAAAAAAATCGGGAAAATATGCCTAAAACTGGAGCGATTTTATTTAAACTCAGCACCATGATTGTGTGGCATAATTGGTTTCTATTTACCAAATATTAGAAAGATATCAAAAAATTTGCGGATCCTTACTAAAATCATTAAAAAAAAGTTCGTCCTTGTGCTAATATTAGTCAGTGTGCGAAATTTTATAAAAATATCTAAGATTTGCGAACTGTAGCCTGGTTATAGAAAACAGAAAAAATAAAAATCTTTTATAATGGTTATAGAAGACCAATAAGAATAAAAATCTTTCATAATGGTTACCAAAGACCAAAAAAATTTATAATCTTTCATAACGGTTATCAAAGACCAAAAAATATAATAATCTTTCATAACGGTTATCAAAGACCAAAAAAAATAATAATCTTTCATAATGTTTATGGCAGAACTATAATTTTCTGGGTAATTTATAATTATTATTACAGGACCAATATTTTTTCCATAACCTATTGGATATTTAAAAAATAATAACAGGTATTTCGGGTCCCTGTTTAAAAGTGTAAATGAAATGTGTTATGAAAATGACAAGTATTACGAAAAAAAATTTGACATCCCACACGACTTCATCTTTTTTTTTTTTTTTTTTTTTTTTTTTTTTTTTTAACTTTTTTAAACAATAATACTTTTCATTTGATCAGCGTTGCATTTTAACAAAAGCATGTTCAAGAACGAAAGAGATCAAGATTACGACATCAGGCAGGCATAAAAAATTTTTATTGGGCATGAAGTAACTCTGCGTCACACAACCTTTGTTCTCATTGGCTAATATTTTTGAGCTCTCGAACTGGTATGTTTATGGAAAAAAATGACAGTGGTAAATTTTTTTTATTTTTCTATTTAAATTATTTAAAAAAAAAAATTTCTTAAATATATTTTTCATAGTTTTATTTAAGGCCGTTATACACTATCCCACAAAGTTTTAAGTAATTTACGAAAATACAACCCTGTCATGATAAGTTGTTACTGTTTTTTAAAATTGTTCAAAGAAAAATTAGATCAGGGAAGCATTTTTGAAAACTACGTAAGACTTTGTGGGATACTGTGTAACGGCCTTTAATAACATAAATATATAGATACATACGGGCATGTTCTACAAATCGAAATGAAGTGGAATTGAAACCGAACGAGATTTTGATTTCAATTATTGACAAAATTACTGTAGTTTTTCCTGTCTTTAAGAGCTGTTCTTGTAAATATAATTAAGAACCCTATTACCGGTTTACAACTCAGTTCAGTTGAGTTGTAATTTCTTAATTTTTGTATAATGGTTTACAACTGATCATAACCATAAAACTCAACTGAGTTGAGTTGTAATTAAGTTGAGAAGAGACGGACAGCCGGATTTGAACTTCGCTTTTTATAAGGACCCAGAATATATCTACTTTATAGAGTGTAGGATCAATATTGTGGAACTTACAAACGGAATGACAATGTTATATATACCCACTTACCTTCGGTGAAGGGTATAAAAAAGTAATTTTTGGGATTTCAGTATTTTGGTCATAACTCAGCCATTTTTAACCGATTTGACAGATTTATGTACCGACGTCTTTAGGAATAAATTTACTATTTACTAGGGTTATAAAACTTGGACTCGGGAAGGGGCATGGTTACCGAAAATGGGTATTTTTGAAAAAAAAAAAATGATATTTTGGTCATAACTTTTTTGTGGTTGAACCTATTTTTCCGAGTTTTTCAGAAAGTTCTACTAAAGATTTCCGATCTTTTGATATATATGGCGTAACCATAGCTGATATGACAGTCCAAAAATGCAGCTTTTTATACAATTTTTGATATTTTTTGTACGGGAGGTACCACGCCCACTTCTCCAATCCCGCCCACATTTGGGATGCTGTGTATAGATAACCTTAATGTGTGTATCTAATTTGGAAACTTTGGCTTTTGCCGTTAGTCGTGGTTTTTTGCTCATATCTCCGTCATTTTTGGACCGATTTGGCTGAATTTCAATAGCAAACTTAAACGGAAAACAGTCTTCGGAAAACCCATTTCAACAAACACACGGACAGACGGACAACCGGATTTGAACTTCGCTTTTCATAAGAACCCAGAATATATATACTTTAGAGTGTAGGATCAATATTGTGGAACTTACAAACGGAATGACAAAGTTATATATACCCTCTTACTTTCGGTGAAGGGTATAAAAACAAAACTTAACATTAACATACATTATACATTATACATATGTATGAATAAAATAAGATACATAAAAGTCTTATAAATATATGAGATCAAAATCAGGCACTTATTTGTTTAGTTAATAAACTACATATTTGGAATTTTTACATCATTGCAGCATGAATTATTTGATCTTAACCAATCCTTTGTTTGTGTGAGGCTTGATAATGTTGGCACATGTAGTTAAAGTTGACTTTGGTTCTCAAGACTTCACAAAATTTTATATGAAATTGTTTTGAATTTTCTTTTATTTCTTTAAAAATGTCAATATTAATATTATTTGTAGAAATATATAAATCCACTTCTGTTCCGCATTGTTCCCACATTGTAAAAGGAGACTAAGCGCTCTATACACCACAATACTAGTCGCATATTTAAGCGCCCATTACATCAAAGATTTGTTGTACAACATTAATGTAATGAGAATGACTAAATAATTTGTTTGCTATACTAAAAATACAAATGACAAATTTTTAAATTGTACCAAATGAGTCACGGTAGTACCACGGTACTTTAGAAGAAGGTCAAAATGTTCAAAATAAAAGTACAATTGTACCAACTTTAACATCCCTGGTTAGTGTACTCTTTAAATACTTACATACATTTTTATTTCCAAAGTTTTTATGTAAAGTTGAACACTATCTTCCTTAACGTCAATTTTCATTGGAGTGTTTTTCACGACGCATTTGCTTTCAAATTCATTTGGAATTTCAACATTAATTGGGATTTCAACTTCATTTGCACTTCACTGCACCGGGTTTTAATTTTGGTGCACCACAATAACTAAAACCTATTCAAAATAATTTAGTAACGAACTGCAAAAATTTAATTTGCGGTAACTTTCCCATTTCAAATTTCAATTTCCTTCGAAGGTTTTTTTCTTTGTTTAAATTAACTGGTTGCCCTCGCTTGCAAAACATTACCCATTGCTAACTTTGGAATGCATCTTTTGGAAAATTGTAAAACGATACAGCTATAGTCAAAAATATTAACATATTGGGTGGTATTATTGATTCCGTTCCGCAAGTGCGGAAAGCAATTTTTGTGCGGAAGCCAAATTTGTAATTATTCATTCCGTTTGTGCGGTATCCTTGCGGTATCATCTCTACCATTGCGGTATTGCCATATTATTGAAACCGCAATGTAGATATTTTTCGCCATTTTGCTTACGTTTAAATTTTACAACGAGAAGCTAACGGAAGGAATAAAAATGTAAGAAATATTTAAAAAAAAAGCATTTAGTTTTGCTATATAAAAAAATTATTTTTATTCATTATTTGTTATATTATTTGTATGTTTTACAGAAATTAATTAAATAAAAATTTTTGCTCACAAAAATTTCAACTCGTTTAAAATGTTCTTTTTACCAACAGCTGACACAATAGCTCTTTTTCTTTACTCTAATTTGGAATCCCTCGGGATCCCAATTTGCACGAGACGCGTTCCCGTACTTTAAATTTGTGCAAATGAGATCGGGTTTGAGAGAATAAAATTCTTCTTCTTCTTGTACGAAACAGCCCAGACATTTTCTTCGTGCAAATTGTGTAAATTGTCCAACAGCAGTAAAACATAAACAAAACAAAAAAGGAAAGATTAAAAGTTCATGATCCAAATTCTGGAAAAAGGGTTGTGGAATACAATAATGTACTTAAATAGATAGTCATTTGCATGATCTTTACCCAAAAAGTAAAGAAACAGAGCTAATATCAACTCAGAATTTATTAAAACAGTGATGTTAAAAATTTATTGCGGAAAGCTTATACCGCAGGAATGAATAATTGCAATTTGCATATCGATCGATATTTATTTCCGTCGAATTTTCCTTTCCGTGCGGAATCAATAATACCACCCATTATTAAAAACACGCTAAACGTTATTTTTTACACAATTTCTCACTTGTTTTTTTGCTGTTAATTTGTTTGCATTTGCCTACTGCACACTTCATATTTGCACTCTTTTTTTACTCTTTTTATTTTTTAACATTTTTTTTTTTTTCTTTTGCCATAGAACTATTTAAAGTTTAACCGTTTTTATTATTCAGGGGTGTTCTGGAAATCGAAAACGCAAAACGCAAGAAATTGAAAGTTGTTTTTAATACACTTTTAATCTAATTTTAATAATTTTTGTTATAAAATTCTGTTTAATAGAGAAATTTTTGTGTAATATTTGTCAATAAAATCTTATTAAAAAACGATGTTTGAAGTTCTTGCGTTTTCGATTTCCAGAACACCCCTGATTAATTAAATATTTAATAATATTTTTAATATAAAATATTTATTAAAATTCGTATTTTTTTTGACAATTGATATAAAATTTTTTTGAAGACTCTCGAGTAAATTTACTGCAAGGTCGCCAAATATCACGAAATACATAAATTTTTTCCAAGATATTATGAATTTCACATATGAAACAGACTTGGCCACCTTAATAAGGGAACTACTACGCCATCACATGCGCAAGGTGTAATTAATTCTATCATTCTTGAGCATGTTCATGTTCAAACTGTAATGTTATATTGGAGTTTTTGATATTTATATCACAAAGAATTATGGAATACGTAAGACTTGTGTGATAGTGCCTTAATTGTCTAATATTATAAGCAAGCGAAAATTAATCACGATAAAGGAAAAAAATAGACGGTATTTTAAAACTAATGCAATTATACCAAAGACAACTTGTGATTTTTTTACGGTTTTTTTATAATTTGGAATTACTTACATAGAAACTAATTATAAAAAAAAAATATAGAATTGGTTGCCCACTTACCGTCTTATTTATAAAAAATAAAACAGGTTAATAAAAGTTTTATTAAACAAATTTTCGTACAAAATCCGTTTCATAAACACTTTATTAACCTGTTTTATTTTTTTATAAATAAGGCCGTTAACTTTTAAATATTTCGGCAACCGAAAAAAACACCTAACCTGGGCTATTAGCACGTCAAGGGCATTTGTATGCAAATACATTCATGAAACACCAGCCGTAAATGTTGTATCCATATCCTTTTAGATGCGTAAACTAAAATGGCAAATATCTCAATTTTTTTTTTAAGATAATTACTAAAATAAACTTTTTCCATATATATGTATTTTTTTTTTTGTTATACTACAACCTATATATTTTAATAAGAAATTATTTTTAGCGTTTCATAAACATTTTTCAGAAATCTGATTTCATTTTTGAAGAAAAATATTGTTAGGTAATGACAATGTAATATTGTGCTATTTCTTTGAGTTCTTAATTTATCATTGGCCAAACACAAACTGTTGCGTTCACTTCTGACTCTGAATATGTAAACAGTTGCAGTGAAGGCGAAAGCAAAAAACTTAGTTAGACACAACAAAGTACTTCGGCAGTAGACATTCGAAAGTGTTTGGATTAACTAACTGAATCTTTTAATAAATTCGGAAGTTAAAGATATGTTGTCTGTTTTTTTTCTTTTGATTTTACAGTTTAAAAAAAACAATTTTTCAAAAACACTAGCACGCCATAATTCGACAAAAAAAACATCATACAAAAAATACTTGGCACACACATTTATATCTACTAGTTATGCCAGATATAAAGAAATTGCGACAAAATATTTTTTTGGTATGTCCGCTACACGAATAATGGCCTCAAATACATAACATATTCTTATGATGTCAAAATTTTTGAATAATTTTTGTTTTTAATTCGTTAAATATGTTTGATGAACCTACATTACATTTTCTTTTTAACAAACGCAACTTTATTGGTATTTAATTATAATTGTATTATATATTAAAAATGTTGAGAAGCAACTTCTAATAAGGATAAGGTTTTGAATATTTTTTTTATTAATCATATAAAATTTGATAGTTTTTTTAAGTTTTTTTTTCTAACAAAAAGTGTTTATGGTTTAAAACAAAGTGTCATAAAATTCAACATACTCTCTGAAAAGGTATAAAACAATGGTTACTGGTAAACTTGCTCCTTACAATTCATTTGGTTAAAATAAATGTAGCGATTTGTAAGCGTATGGTAAAAAAAAATTGTGAGGTAAAAAGTCATCGAGGTTTTAAAGTATGCATTTTTGATGAAATGGAAAAATCCACCTTAAACATCATTCTAAAGACACTGCACGATACAATTTAAAAATTTAATTAATTTTACACGATTAAGGGAAGATCTATGGTCAACAATTGAAAATAATTAAAACCTAAATAAATAACTTTACAATTATCCACAAACTATTTTAAAACAAATACAATTTGATTGAATATTGTACAAACCGTTAAATGATGAGTTACTATTACAATCCTATTTTAGAAACGGAGGCGGCAACAAGGACAACTATAATAAAGGTAAAAATAAAATGCGAGCAATATAACAAATTGCTATGCAATCTTCAAATAAAGAGTAATGTATAACAATTTGTAATACCATTTTACTATTGTATTTAATTTACTTACAAATCTTACTACAACTATTTTGTAACCTTTACAATTGAAATTTAAATTGTTTGCAAATCGATACTTATAATAGAGTAAATGCCATTCATAGTGGATATTTAAATTTGTGTGGCTTTATAAAACGAATTTTGTATATAAAGCGATTATAATTTTGAAACTGACACTATCAGGGATGTGCTGAAAATCGAAAACGTAAAACGCAAGAATTTGGAAGTTGTTTTTATTAAATACACTTTTACTCTAATTTGCATAATTTTTGTTATAAAATTCTGTTTAATAAAGAAATATTTGTACAATATTTGTCATAAAACTATTTTATTACAGAAATCTTATTAAAAAACAACGTTTAAAATTTTGCGTTTTCGATTTCCAGCACACCCCTGTACGAATGAGGATTATACAATATTTAGTTTTTTTCTCCGAAATGATTTTTTTTTTATAGTTGATAGTCAGTTAAACTAATTTTAAACATAAACGCAATTCACAAACTGTTCTATTGTGTTTTATTGGTTATATTTACTATAATTTTATGACTGTCATAAAAGTTTTGCTTTATTTCTTATATTAAAATATTTTATGACAATACAAATTTGTTTCCTGTTTTTAGTGCTCTATTTTTTTTTAATTTTTAATCAGTATTTTTTATACTCGCAATGAAAAAAATTCAAATTTTAAAAATTTTTTTCATTTAATTTTGACGTTTAAAAGTAATCCACGGGGTAATAAAAATTGAATTATGTACAAATGAGATAATCCGCTCTTAAAAGTTTTTATGACGACTTAAGTAATTTTGATCATAATTCGTCTGTGAATTACGAATGAGAGAGTGAATTACGAAAAAACGCTGTCGTGGGAACATGTTATAACACTAATTTCTAAAATAGTAGTTTAGTACTTAGCATTTTAGAACACTTTGTGAATTGGGTAATGATATTATCGACAACAAAAAAATTATAAATAAAGTATAATTCTGCTGTCAATGTGTAATTGGAAATCTTTAACTTCTGTGCAAAGTTTAACACAAATAGATCCATAAACGTTCACAATGTCTATATTTTTTTTAAATAAAAATTGTATTTGTCACATCTAACTACTTAATATTTTACGACATAAACTTTCAACGGAAATTTCATATACATAAAAAAACCGGATGCACAAAGCAATCAACATTTTCAAAGGGAATTCACAATGAAGGCAACAATTTTGTTTACGAACGCGCTAAATTTGGAAAGAAAAAATATTTTCTAATATTACCCCATACAATATTGTGTATATATTTTCAGTTTAAGTTAAAAGTTGTATTTAAAACATTTATAAATTTTTTAAAGAGTTTACAATTTTATAGAAATTCTTACTGCATTTAAAGTAGACTATTTTTTTTAATAAAACTTCATATATTAATTTAATGACATAGATACATAAAGTTGAAAAATACTTGACAAAAAAAAAAAGACAAGTTGTTGCATTCATTGTGAATAACGCTGTAATCTACTTCAAATAAATTTAACATGTATTTATGAAAAACGCCAAAATACAAAAATAATATTGGTGACTCCCTTAAAACAACAGAAATTTGCACATTATGGTTATAAAAATATGATTTTATTTTATATGGTCATATTAAAAAAAAAAATAAGTGTATAAATAAAACCTATGTTGAGAGTAATTATCATAACTTTAAGGGTTAAATAATAAATAGGAAGTTGGTTTATTAAAGAAAAATTAAAAGGTGGTTTATAAAAAGGTTTAAATGGTTTTCTAAACTAAACAATAATTATCTTGCGTATGTTGAAATGTTGGATTTTATTAAGTAACTTCGTCGTAAAAATCAAATTCATCAAATTAATTTGAATCAAATACAAAAAGTTATAATAGATTCAGTTAAAAATGATCAAAAAAAAAAGTAGTAGTTATTTACTTAAGTTTTATTATTTAGTTGTGAATGTGCTATATATAATGCAATTGTTGTACATATAATAATAGTTTAATAAATTACAGGTGCAGGAGGCGGTAGCTTCGGAGGAGGTAGTAGTGATTTGATAACACAAGAAGATACCATATTTGTGTCTGGTATGGATCCAGAGGCAACTGAAATGGATATCGAATCTCATTTTGGAGCAATTGGAATAATTAAGGTAAATATGTAATAGGATTGTTTTCTTGTTTCTCAAAATAATCAGTATGTAGACATTTTACGAAAGACTTACGTGACGACTTTTTTGTTCCATTTAGAAAAGTTTAGAACATTATACAAAAAATAAATTACTCTAGCATTTGTTAATTTACCGAAAGTAACGAATTCTTTCGTTGTCTTGTTTTTCGTAAATATAACATTTTTTATGTTTTACGAAAAAAAATTTCGTAAAATAATGCATATGTGCTCTAATTTTTAACGAAGCTAGCCGCCTATTTCTATATATTCGCATTCATATGTAAAATTCTTTTCTGAGAAAAATATGTTACAGTATATATATATCTAATGTTACCTATAATCATTCGAAGTGTGACATGTTGTGCAACTTTAATAGAACAAAATTAGCTGCTTTGTTTAACAACTATTAAACTTTTTATTAATGTACTTCATGAGCGATTTTTAAAACTATTAGAGCGTTTTCTGCACGCTATTACGGTTTGTAAACAAATATTGACATCACTAATTGCTTGGAAAAATTAAAACGATAATAATATACATATGGGGTATTCACAAGGTGTGCTATCATGTTATATTGTCATAATGTTCTAACATTTTACAATGGTTGTTGCTTTGTTAACAAAAAGTGTCTTAAATCAATAGAACTTTGCTTGCTATGTTTATTGTGCTGTCGTAATTAATCAGAAGAGCCCTGCGCTGAGCGGCTGAACCGAACCGCTTTAGTTTTTGAAGCCGTCGCGTCGCCGTTGATGGTATAGTTTTATCCGGCTAATATCCGAATTTAACCTGCGGGTAGCAATTTTTGCAGTAAAAGACTTGCGGCGTCAAATTATATCGGCCTGGGACTCTGATGTTTGGTAAACAAACAAAATAAAATTTATTTGCAAGGCGAATTCATACAAGGTGGTCTTGGCTTGCTACGTTAGCAACAGCTGAAAACTAACCTTGTGTCAAAATGATATGCTGTTACTTTTGTTGACATTTATATTTACTTGTTTGTATAAATCCCATGACAAGTTATTTTGCAATGTGATTCCCAAATACTTAAGGCGCATATAGACGACATGTTTTTGTCATCTGACATGTCAAATTTTCAAGTCACATGTAATTGTGCATGTCTGTCAAAATCGCTGTTTTACATAAGCTTTATAATATTCGGTCACAAACGTACATGTAATTTGCTTCTGACATTGTCTCTGTTTTTTTCGCATTGTTATTGCAGAAACCAAAGTAGTGCTCGGTTTCAAAATAACTTGCTGCCGCCATGAAAAGTTTTATTTGCGCCGTTAAATAGTTCAGCCATCTTAACATTTTTTTCTTTTAATTCAAAGATACCAATTTAGGATTTTATAATAAAACGGTTTTTATATATATATTCACATAAATTATATTCAATGGTAAGATGATCAAACATATCTCGGTATTGTAAAAAATTAACTTCAGCCGGCTAATGATTCCGTCAATAGTGGACGCCGCTGCCGGTTTCTTCCCGGCATAGCTTTCTGATGTCAGATGGTTTGTCAGAAGAAAATAGAGCACGCTCTAATTGAAATTTTGTCAGATGACTTTGCATCTGACTTTTACAGAAGCAAAGTTAAAAAGGTAACACACGACATGTATGTATTTTGCGGTGGGAAATTTGACATGTCAGATGACAAAAACATGTCGTGTACGGGCGCCTTTAACGGAATGGGTTTCATAAACAGATTTTTCATTAATAAACACGTTGAAATCACTATTTATACTTAAAGCATATGGTCTAAAGCGTATTAATTTGGTTTTATCAGGGTTAAGAACTAATCGATTTAATCGCGCAAATTCAAATATTAAAGCATCATCCCTTTCAATTCTTGTTTTAAGTGATACATCGTACTTGTAGAGGTAAAACAAGCACACATCGTCTGCAAACATAAAAAGTTGCCCATCTAAATTTAGATTTTTTATATCATTTAAATATATAGAAAACAAAAGAGGGCCCAATCCACTACCCTGCGGTACACCATAATCAACAGAACCAAGAAAACTGTCCGTGTTGTTTATATTAACATATTGTTTTCTATTAACGAAATAATTTTTAAACAATAAAAATTCTCGTCCCTGAACACCATATTTTATTAATTTCTGTAACATTATTTCATGATCTACTAAATCACAAGCTTTAGTAAAATCAAAAAATATTCCAGCAACTCCACTAGAACCTCCATCAAGCCCACTACAAATGAACTGCACTACATTCAACACAGCATCTTCAGTACTACAACCCCTTCGAAATCCAAATTGATAATTGTATAAAAAAGTATTTTCCTCCATATAAAATAGAAGTTTATCATAAAGAATCTTCTCAAAAATTTTATCAATTGTAGAAAGAACAGCAATAGGTCCATATTTATCTATATTTGTTGCATTAACCTCTTTCGGAATTGGAACTATTTTGTACACTTTTAAGACGTCAGGGTACACTGAATTGTTAACGATTTTATTAAAAATATCTTTTAATATCGGGATTATAATATCTCTACATTCTTTTACAAATTTAGGCGAAATACCATCAAAGCCTGGACTTTTATTATCTTTCAAATTTTGGATTATTTCAAACATATCATTAACGTTACAAAGTGTAAAACGATGAGGTGGCTGTGAAAGAGTCCGTAAAGAATTGAATCCATCACCAGGATAAATTTCAATTTCCCTTTTAAGATTTTCCACACTCGTAATAAAATAATTATTAAGGCAATTCACTTTATCTTGGTCACATATTATTGGTTGCCCTTGAGAATCCTTAAGGTTAATGAAGTTACTCTTTGTTCGACCAAGAGTACTATTTATAAATTTCCACGATTTCTTAGGATCATTACCTGCCTTCAATAAATTTCCAGCGTAATAATCATCTCTACACTTTTTTGTAGACATTTTTATAACTTTGCTGATTCGCTTTAAAATATCATTAACGTTCTGTTTGTTTTTCCATTTATGTCTTTTCCTTAAAAGTTTTTCTTTAAATAAAATTAAATCTTGAAGATTCTTGTTAATCCATGGAGTTAGCTCAAAGCGCAACGGTTTTTTACATTTAGTTAACACAGTTGAATTATTTATAGCACCTTTAATACAATGCACCAAGACGTTTGTTAATTCTGAAGAATTAAATGATTCATAGTTGTCAGGTAAATTATTACGCAAGTATTCTCTAGCCTTTTCATATCACAGTGTGTCTTTTCAATCTCAACATATTCATACCTCTTTCTTAAATTTACAGCAAATTATATTGTGATCAGATAAATTACATTCAACTGAATCAATATAAATTTCATCAGAAAAATTGCTAAAAACATGAGCAATACACGTTTTACTGAAAGGTCTTTTTATTAAATTATGAGCACTGTCACAATCATAATTTTGAAAAACGGTCAACAAATCAATAAAATTATGATTTTGAATGAGATCAATGTTAGAATCTCCAACAATAATTATTGGACTCCGAGCATGTTCGCTTAAAATACTGTCTAAAATATTAATAAAGTCAATTACGCTACACTTCTGCGATCGATAAAATGACACTATCTTCAAAGGTTTTCTTTCAACTTTAACACTGTTCAAAGTCAAAACTAAAAGCTCAACAAAAGTACTACTCTTGCATACTTCAACACTAAATTGTATGTTTTTATTAATATATATAGTCGTACCACCATAAGCATCTTCTCTACAACAATGTATATTATTAAAACCTGGAAGTTTGTAAATTTGTGTAATGTCCTTCTAAAACCAAGTTTCTTGGACAGCTATTATATCCGGTAACTTAAGAAAGCTTGCTATTAACGATTTAAATTGATTAAATTTATCAACAGACGAAACGCTTCTGATATTTAACTAATAATATTAAGAAAACTTAAATTCAAATTACAAAAATAAGTTTTAAAATTCGCAAATTGTTGAAAATATCATAAAAAATAGAAAAATTATAAAGAATTATACAAATTAAATATATACATTCCTTTTTAAGGGGACACGTAAGCATCACCATCATCGCCATCATCACTTGAACTTGCATCATCAACTCTTCTGCTATTAATCATAGATCTTCTCTTCCAATGTTTATTAGTAGTTGCTTCCAATAACATATTATCAACATCATCTTCATCTCTAATAAGCTGTTGTTTTGCAATATCACTTTTTCTACAATAGACTCTACCATTTCTAACATAAATATGTTGATAACCAATAGTTTTTAATGATTTGGCATAATAAAAAAGGTTCATAGTTTCCTTGCTATGAAAATCATTTACAAACACCTCACTTGTACCTTCATTTTCTTTCAGTTTTGATTTAGAAGCCATCAGTCATTCCTTATGAAATTTGGAAGAAAATTTAACCACAACAGTTTTTTTCCCATCCTCAGATTCTTTTTTAGTTCTAAGAAAATATGCAGCATTAACAGCATTCGGTTCAAAATCAACACCAACATCCTTAGAAAGATTAACTACAGCATCCATTGCATTATCTTTGGCACCAACTTTCAATCCTCTTATGACACAATCACTTTGTACTCGATAATCATTCAGTATTTTTACAGATGTTTTTAAAGTTTTTATTTCAGTTTTCAATTTTTTATTTTCCTTTTGTACTTCTGCTATCTTCTTCTTATTTTCTGCAACATCTTTAAATACTTCATCGAACTTTGCTGACATGAAGTTTATCGACTCAGTCAGCTGATCCAATTTTTCTAACTTCTCTAGTTTTCTCAGCTCAGTTTTAATTGTATTTAGCTCTTTTCTTATTTCTCCATCTCCTTCTTTACATAAATGACAGTTGAAAGTTTCTTTTTCATTTTTTAATAGACTCTCAAACTCTCTTTTACTCAATTGAGTGCATTGAAAATGAAAATTTTTCCCGCACTTGTCACCCTCTATAAAATCATCGTATTCCTCTTTGATCTCATCTTCGCAATGACTACAAAGCATTATTTTATTATTTGCCAAACTACGACGAGCTTTATTTTTAGGCATATTTTATTTTTTTCAAACACCGTATGATTTCTTTTATATGTTTATAAACTTTGTATAATATATGGCACAGTTTTTAATACAAAATTTTAATATGTTTCAAGAACGATAAGGCACTGACAAAAAAAGTACGTTTTATTCAAAGGGTTGCCAACTTTTTTTTTAGTTGGCATTTAATAATTTAATGGTAAATTATGGACCGATATTCACGAAATTTAACAGTATAATTTCCAGTCGTATAAAAAGAATTTGTGCAAAATCTTATATTATTCCGTGCGTTATTTTTTGAAACAAAGTTATCATCTTTTTAGGGTGGTGGTTCCACATTTTGATTCACAGCTAGGATCAGAGCTGAACCGATTTTACTGCATTTCAATCCCAAACTGCTTACACAGAAAAAATTATTAGTAGTTTTTATCAATTGAAAAAATAGTTTAAACAGTATTTCAATTTAATTAATGCGATAATTGAGTCAATTATTTTTTTTTTTTTTTAAAGAAAATTAAAATATAGTTTGATTTAATTAACATTTTCGTTGTTTTGAAATAAATATTTAATTTAAATATCATTTAATAAATAACAAATAATCTTAATTGATTTTTTCGTTTAAAATAAAATTATTTAAACTTGTAGCATTGTTATTGAGAATTGTCAAAACCTGAGCTATACTTAATTAAATCAATTTATAAATTGTTTGAAACGCGAAAGTTTTTTGATCATTTTTTAATTAAAATTAAAAATATTATTTATTGAAAAAAAAAAAATTCACAATTTTAAATTTTTACAATTTTTAGTAATAGGTAAAAGGTGCAAAATCAACAAATTGTTTGCTTGATTTTTTTTATGTGTAGGATAACTACAAACAATTCTACACCAAATTTGTTCTTTTCTTTTGAGTTTTTCGAAATGAGCATGTTTTCAACAGACGGACATGGCTAATCGACGAATTACTCAAGAAGCCAGAATATTTATACTTTATAGGGTCTTAGATGTATAATAAAAAAGTTTCACACGGAATGACAAACTTAGTATACCCTCATTCACCACAAGTGGTGGTGGAGGGTATAACAAGCTTTTAGCAGAACATGTTTGTTTTTTATGTTAATATGTGCACACACAATCATAGCTAGCAGATTAAATGAATTTTCAAAGTAAAATTTGTTACCTATCTTTTTCATAAAATAGCGGTTGAAACAATAATTTTTTTTTTGTTTTTACAATATTTTACAATATTTTGTATTAAAAATAAACATTGTTAACCAAAAATCGAATGCTGTTAACCACAATATGCCCTTAAGCAAAATGCACGTAAACGATTTTTTTTCTAACAAAATTTAGCCATCATACACAACGCTTTGTATTTTGTGCTGATAGGCAAGAAATGTAGTTAAGCGAAATGCAGCTAAACGAAAAATATGTACAAAGTTGTGAAACAGGGCAGTATGAACGAACACCTTAAGTAAATGTAAGGGTAAAATACGCAACATGTTTTGCATGATTTTCATCAACATATTCACAAAAGAACATATAAATTTTTCCCACCATTATATTTTTTGTACAAACGAACACAACAATGTAGAATTTATTATTTTTATTTTAATATGAATGCAACATATTTCTCAGAAAAGAAATCGCCATTACTTACAAGTTGCCCAAAAATAAAGAAACTTATAAAAATATTAGTGACCCTAACTGTAATGTTGTTCCGTGTTCTTATTTGTTCCATGGTTAAGGGTAAAAAATTCGGCATAGTCGAATATATCACTTTAACTTTCTATGATTTGCATCCTACTTAACCCATTAGAAGTCTCTGTACTTAAATGAGTACAGCTGGCATTTTACAAGTTTCTAAGCAACAACAAAGAATTTTTAATCAATGTACCATTATTTCTGTTCACAACAATAATACCAACAGCAGCTAAAAAAGAATTTGTGTTTCTTTTTAATTTTTCTGTACAAAAGAATAAGTCTGATTTGTATTACAAAAGCCGTGTGAAGGTATGAAAACAATTTTAATAATATTGAAAACAATATTGAATTTTTTTTTGGTAATTTTAAATTATTATAATAAAAATCGTATCAAAATAACTCACAGACAAAAAAAAAATTACTTACATAAAAAAACAATAAACTTAGAGCAGTATAAATTTGACTGTACTCGTTTGAGTACACTGACAACATGCATAGGTAAAAAAATGTTTTTTTTTGTTAGATTTTAACCATGAGTGGATAACATTTTACATCCCAAAAGTGATTCAAAAGCCTTCAAGAAGTTGATAGCATATCATGTGGTGAAGAGGTGTTTAGGAAAATATAACGGTTTCAAGCCTATCAAAAGACAAACCTGGTACTATTAAAGTTTTCGTAAATATTGAAATTATTGACAACGACGTCAGTGACGATAGTGATAATGAACAGTTGGCATCAAAGAAAACTCGGCAAGACTTTGCAAAGCAAATAATTCATATTTGGCGCAAATACTTTCCATCGCAGAGCTCAACCCCTCAGCAGAACTCGGAAATTTGTAAAAGATGAAATAGTGTATGTGAAGAAATATTTAAAAAATCTTTGATCCCAATGTCTTTGATCTTATAGCCTTCAATTGTTGAAGTCGAATCGAACTGGCTTTCTTCGAATAAAATGCTTAGTGGTGGCCAAAATATTCCTAAAGACGAGTCAATACTTAAATATTCTGGATACCATCCCGCTAAGCAATTCATTCGAGGAAAGCCCGTTCGATTCGGCTTCAAAAACTGGGTTGCGGCTATTGCTATAAGCTTTTGCTGCCAGTTAGATTTGTACTCCGAAAAATCGCATTTGGAATCTTCTTATCCGTTTGCTTCATGTGTTGTTAAGCATTTGTTGGTGTTTTTTATAGCTTTTTACTAGATACAATTTTATGTTGATCTTTGATATTTAGAGTAACGTCTGGGTCAATGTTTGCAGATGAATCTCAAGTTGGGGCTGGACACTATCCTAATAAACTACAAAACCATTTGCGGTACATTTTTTGATATTTAAGAGTTTGTTGGCAGAATAAGAAGTGCTTAAAAACACTTTGCACTGAAGACAATTTTCTGAAAATTTTCATAGGTATGAGGTCAGTGTACTTAGTTGAGTACACCCCAAAAACTCAGTTAAAAAAAATTTTTTTTTTTTTCATTTTTTCCATTTTATGTTTTTTTTTTTTAATACTTATTTTAATCAATAAATAAAGTTGAAATTTAAAAATTATGTCCAGTTTTGGTTTGACCTCTAATGGGTTAAGGCTAATGTACACTATTATACTTTGTATTAATACATGTCAAAAACTCAAGTAATATGTAAAAGTCTGATAGTGTGAATGCATGTGTGATGAAAATGACAAGTATTATGATGCGCATCTATACAAGAGTTTTCCTTTTCATCATCATAAAATAAATCGGCACTAATATCAATTATAAATACTTTTTAGTCAACACAACAATTAAAAATACTTTTAGTTTAAAAAATTATTTAATTTTATAAAATTTTCACTTGTCAAACGTTATATTTAAAGTTGGCAAATCGATATTTTAAGTTGGTAACTTTATATCAAACTCAACTAAAAACAGTTGGGTATCACAATTCCTAAAATAAGTTTGGTTGTGCATAAGTTGGGTTGACTCCAACACGACCAAACTGAGTTGAGTGGAGAATCGCAATAGGGGCATTAGTTTTTTTGACAGTCGTAACAAAGCTCATTAGGTTTCTATCTCACAACGTATTTTGGAATACGTAAGACTTGTGAGATAGTGTAAACTAACCTTCAAGACTATGTCATAATATGTAAAAAGTAAGATAGCGCTAATGCAATGTGTTATATACTTGCCGTTGTATTATTATTGAAAAAAAAATATCCCATAACACTTCATCGTTTTTTTTTTTTTTTTTTTTAAATTTGTTTAAACAATAATACTTTTCATTTGATCAGGGTTGCATTTTAACAAAACCATGTGATAGTGTGAATACAAACTTTTATGTTAAATTAGATTTTTTGACAGTGGCAATAAAACTCTAGGTTTCTATCTCACAAAGTATGGAATACGTAAGACTTGTTTGACAGTGTACACTAGCCTTTATCATCTTTCTTTTTATAAAATTTAACAAAATTTAAAAACATGAATAGATTTAAAAAACAACGTAAATTAAGGAATATAATGTATTTTACAAATTGTTGAATCTTATCGATTTTTTAATTTTTTGTTAATTTTAGAAAGATAAACGCACCTCCAAACCAAAAATTTGGCTGTACCGTCATAAGGATACAGGTATATCCAAGGGAGAAGCTACTGTTACATATGACGATACCAATGCAGCTCAGTCAGCTATTGAATGGTTTGATGGCCGGAATTTCAACGGGTGTGCAATAAAAGTATCATTAGCCCAACGTCCTAACAATTGGAGCAAAGGCGGTGGTGGTGGCCGAGGAGGTGGTGGTGGAGGTAGTGGCGGCGGTGGTGGCCGAGGACGTGGAGGTGGTCCTGGCGGCGACCGCGGAGATCGCCCTCGATTTGATCGAGGCGGTAGTGGAGATTATGATTCCGGCAGAGGAGATCGAGGTGGTGATGATCGTGGTGGTAGACCTCGAATGGGTGGAAACAGTGGAGGCGGACCTGGAGGTAATAATAATGTTGCTCCACGTGAGGGCGATTGGAAATGTAGTAGCTGTAACAACACCAACTTTGCTTGGCGCAATGAGTGCAATCGTTGTAAAACACCAAAAAGTGGTGACGAAGGCGGCAGTAGTGGTGGAAGAGGAGGAGGGGGCGGTGGAAATTATGGAGGAGGTGGCGATCGCGGTTATAGCAGAGACAATCGAGGCGGTGGTAGCGGTTACGGAGGCGGAAATAGATTCAGTAGTGGTGGTGGAGGTGGTAGAGGTGGTGGTGGCGACCGTGGAGGACGTCGAGATTATGGTGGTAGCGGCGGTAATAACAGTAGTGGTGGCGGAGGTCCCATGCGCAACAACACAGGTAACCGTTCGCGACCCTATTAATTTGTTCATAGTGAGCACATCAAAAAACCAACAATTTTCGGTCCGATAAGCCTAGTTTTTAGAATGAAATTATGTTTTTCGTCGATCGTTTTTGATCATATGTCACCTAAAATAACGAAAATATTTGTTTAAATTTTAAGACTATCCGTAATTTTAATTGTCATTTTAATGCCCTGAAGATGTGTTAAAAATGTTACAGTGTAAAGAAAAAAAGAGAAGGGCAAATTAACACAAAATGTAACTAAATTTTAAAATTTTACTTAACTGAATTGTTGGATTAAAAATATATCCTTCAAATTAAGAAGAAAAATAAAATAAACAAACAATTTATATTATTCTTTATATTTTAAACAAACTATACAATTTATGTATGTAACTTAGTTCAGTAATATATATTAAAACGACAAATGTAATATAAACACATAAATACGTACACTTGATCAACAAAAGTGTATAACCTCGAAATTAATTTTTTTAGTTTCGTTTTTTTTACTTTTTTGGAAAAAGCCGACACGCCATATTCATATATACCCGCTGTAAAGATTATCGTGCTATTTTGTCTACATTTTGGTAATGAAAGTGTTGGTTCTAAAATCCTTTCATATTAAATTGAAAATTGTTTAACTTTTACTGAACATTTTTAAATTTCGAGTTAATCCCTCTTGTTGATCAACTGCGATGTGTATGTACTCTTCCGTTTTATTGAAGGCGACCTAGAAATGACAAAAAAATATATCAACAAACTATAAGCTAACAAATGTTAACACACACTTTTTTAAAAGATCTTGATTCAACTTATACAGCACAATTATGAATAAAAATTCTCCGGGAGTTTTCTCCCTTCTCCCATTTTTCCTATGTTAATTCAATTGTAAAAATGGGAAAAGGGAAAAAACTCCCTGGGAATTTTTATTCGTAATTGGACTGATAGTATATCGATATCTATACTGTTTTTATCGGATAAAAATTCACCGAGTTACATGCGTTAAGCTTAAAAAAAATTGATTTTTTTCAAAATCCAACATTTTCAGTACTTTTGTTAAAGCAAAAAAAAAAAAAAAAATATTTTTTTAATCCCATAACTTAAAGAAAAATTCGCTCCAAACCAATTATGTAGTCACAAAATTGTTACCATCGGGCAAAAAATAAAAAATTTGCAATATAATTAGTAATGATGCGATTGCATGTTTTTTGTCAAAGTCTAAGAACGGTGTCGGCCAATTACACTGTGATATAAACTGACACTTTTTTTAGACAAGCTGGTACACCGAATCCAGTGGTGCTAGCCGTCTTCTTAGGTTAGCTCTGATTTTCGAGATATGTATACCGTTATTTCGAAAATGGAGGAGGTTGCACAACACATTTTCGCGTAACTCAAAAACGCTTTAGCTTATTGAAAGAAAGGTAAAACTTTTTTCTAATGCGCGCAGTCGTTTTAGAAACATATTTTTTTTTTTTTAATGTTTTTTTTTATCAAAATTTCAAAATTTTTGTTTTTTAAAAATTGGAAAATGCAGCATAAAAAACGAAATTGCCAATAAAACAAGCCATGAATGATTAAAATCTGTTACCAACTTTTAATTTTATTCACAAAAGTCGAATTTATTTTTCATCTCAATCATTTATTTCTAACATACCTACCTACAAAATAGTCAATAGATAATATATAAATACTGGAAATTAAATTTCTTTCTTTTATTTTTCCGTGCTGCATGTGATAGTTTTAAATTTTCTATTTATAATATTGAACTTAGAAACATAATATTATAGGTGCAGTGTCCTAAGTGAATGAAAACCTATAAGATAAAAATTTTGGTAGTTTTTGTTGTTCACCTGGTAGTTTCTGAATTTTGGTTAATATTCGACCTATAAAGATAAAATTAAACATGCATGGTTCGTACTGAGTGAATAAAAATATGTAAAGGCTAGTTTACACGGTAATACAATCACCCCTATCGTGAATAATTGTTCCCTCGTAATTATTCCCCTTTTCACATATTTGCGATCATGAAAAACTCCCATGAAAAAAAGGTAATTCAAATAGGGATAATAACGTGAAAAAATGTTCACGTTAAATAATTCCCCTTATCGTGAAAAGATTTTTCCCTCGTAATATGTTCACATTTCCCTTAGATTTTCTCACTTTATTTTTGTCAGGGAACAGAACATGATTGTAAGTAGTTTCTCCTATAAACCGAATATAATAAAGTGCTATTTCCGTTAATAAGGCACAAACCGATATATTGGTTAACAAAATGCAAAACAAGTCGATTGCCTGCGGATTTGTGAAGCTTTCAAAAGATGTGGCGGCAGAATTTTGGAAAATATTTTACTATGTAGGTACATAATATTTAAAAAGTGCAAAAAACTAACGTTGTAATCAAACTATCCCTCCAATACTAAATATTTTGTTTTATTATTTTAACTTTTCTTAAAAATATGTACATTTTGAACAAAAATGTCATTGATTTTTAATTTTTTTAATATTTCTTCTTTTTTACATTCACTGGAACTGATAGCGTGAAAAATTTTTCACATGAGATTCACGATTGCTTTTTTTCCTTCGAGGGGAATGAAAATTTCATGGGAACAAAAATTCCACTTGTTATTCACGATAGGGGTGAATGTATTACTGCCCCTATTGCGGCTCTCCACTTTTCTACAGTTTGGTTGTATTCAAGGTATATTTATAGCAGGTAGCCGCGAGATTACAACAATTGTACAATAAAACAAACAACGGCTTTTTATTGTTGTTATGTGGTACGAACTTTCAAACAGCAAAGGGGTTGATAAAAGATAAAGACAAAAAACTTGTTTACTTGTTTTCTATACAACATTTGACAGTTCGTACCACAAAACAAGCAAATAAAAAATAAACAGCTGGCTTTCCGAGACTACCTGCTATAAATATACCTTGGGCAAATTCATACAAGGTGGTCTTATTTTGAAAACGGATACAACACTGTAAACTACTCTAACGTTGTGTCAAAATAATACAACACTGCAGTAAACAAATTAGCTGTGCACTAACATACAAACATGTAAATATAAATGTTAACAAAAGTTACAGTATATCATTTTGACACAAGGTTGGTTTCAGCTGTTGCTTACGTAGCAAGCCAAGACCACCTTGTATGAATTCGCCTTTGTTGTCTTTGATAAATTCACATTGCCATTCTCAACTCAACCGGCAGTTGCAAGGCGAATTTATACAAGGTGGTCTTGGCTTGCTACGTAACCCTGCGGCCACACGATAAAGTTGTTCTTGATAGTCTTACATATACTGCTCGTCAAAATTAACATAAATTGAAAGCTGTGACGTAGGCTGCACTCAATTTGTAAGCAATTTACTTTGAAGATTTCATCAAGAAAACAATTTATAATAAAGACACATGTAATCAGCTGTTAAATTGAAAGTAAAATTGCCAAACAAATGGAAAGGTGAAATTGAAAGCATCTCGTGTTCAATTTAAAAAGTGTGAGTGTGTTAGCCCCACTATTTTACTAAGTCCCAATTTACACTAGGGACATTTCTTGCCGGACAGACGAAGCTTAATGGCGAGGGGTCGAAAAGGTAGAGTGTGTAGTACATGACCATCTGCACTGGACATTTTTTTTTCATTTCTCTTTCTTACTTTTCGTAGTTTACATCTTGTTGCTTTATATTATTTTTCTGTCTGACTTCATATGTAAACGCCTCAGGTAAGATAAAAAGAGAATTCAAAAAATGTCTGGCAAGAAATGTCCCTAGTGTAAATTGGGACTTAGTAAAAAAGTGAGAGTGTATTGCAAATTGAATGGAATTGAAAGGCAAAACTTGATCGTATGGCCACCAAGTTACAGTGCAGCCACACGATCAAGATTTTCTTGATAGTCTCACATATACTATTTGTCAAAATTTTCAAAAATTGAAAGTTGTGACGTAGGCTGCATTCAATTTTTGAGCAATTTACTTTCAAGAAAACAATTTATAAAGGCAAACGAAAAATTTGCTCACTAACCTTGAAATCAGCTGTTTTGTTGAACGTAAATTGAAACACTCACTAGAAAGAGAATTTTGAAGGCAAGTTAGTTTCAATTTTTAAAAGTATGAGTGTATTGGTAGAAAAGTGTGAGTGTATTAAAACTTGATAGGCAAAACTTGATTGTGTAACCCTCAAGTTACTTGAGGGAGGGAGCAAATTTACCCTACGTGGCACTACACCTTGCCATGGTTTTTTTTTCTATTGTCTCTTTTAATTCGGTTTTGTTATTTTAATGAATTTGATACTCTTTGGTTAATAGGCATTAAGAGTATTTATATGTAAATGCGCTAAAATACGGGTTTAGAACCAACATACCACATATATGCTAGCTGGGAAATCTGTTTATATGCCACCTAAACTTTGTGTTTTAAATTCACACACAATTGATACGGGAAATAAGTGTCGATTTTTGTTATTCACGTAACAAGCAAGTAGCGCGTACTTGAGGGTTACACGATCAAGTTTTGCCTATCAAGTTTTAATACACTCACACTTTTTTACCAATACACTCATACTTTTAAAAATTGATGCGAACTTGCCTTTAAAATTCTCATGCCAGTGAGTGTTTCAATTTACGTTCAAGAAAACAGCTGATTTGAAGGTTAGTGAGCAAATTTTTCGTTTCTCTTTACAAATTTTTTTCTTGATGGCATCTTGAAAGTAAATTGCTCAAAAATTGAATGCAGCCTACGTCACAACTATCAATTTTTGGAAATTTTGACAAAGAGTATATGTAAAAGACTATCAAGAACAACTTGACCGTGTGGCTGCACTGTTAGTGCACAGATAATTTGTTTACAGCAGTGTTGTATTATTTTGACACAACGTTAAAGTAGGGGTACGTTCGTAAATGCAGTTGTTGTGCATTATTAAAGGCCCAAATACACTGGTCAAAGGCTTGACATCAAGCTCGTGTACGTGTGCTTGACATTTGAACATACATTTGCTGGATCAGCTGTCAAGCATTCATTTTGCCATTTATTTTGAAGTGACAACAGCAGGAGCAACCAAATATTAAAATATAGATAAAAGTGTTTAATTGTTGCTTTTTAATAAATAAAAACAAAAATTGAAGAAAAGAAGAAGAAAATTATTAATTAAAAAATTTTCCATAATTCCATAATTTTTTTTTCCTCCAAAGCATTTTTTTTCATCCTACATTTTTAGCGACTGTTCGGTTTGAAATCACGTTTAAAGTGTGTGGGTGCTTGAAGAGTAACGCCAATACATTCATCAAAATCACTCGTCAAGCATGTTAAATATCTAAATTTTTTGATTTTCCATCAAGCATCGTCGGTGTCACACATACAAACTCATTTTCACTAATACTACCACAATGCTGGATGGGAATTTGACCAATGTATTTGGGCCTTAAAGGGTACGTTCATAAATGCGTCAAAACTGGGCATCACTGCTGCAGTGATGCAAAATTTTGCTGCTGATGCGTGATCACCAGTTGCACTTGTGATGCTTTTTTACTGCACAACAGCTGTGCAAAATTTGAATTTTTGAACACAAGCTAAATTTTAAAAGTTTAATGAGCGAACATAAAATTATAAAAAAAATATGTTATCAACAATCGCGATGGCAAATTTTATTGAAGATATTTAACCAAAAATAATAGTTTTCTTATAAATTACAAGAAAAAGCATCAACAAAGAAAAATAAAACGATTTCTTTAATGTTAAAAGTTATTGCATCAGAAAATTAACTGATGCAATAATTGCCAATATTAGCTGCAGAACTGCGGCATCACTGCATAAAAAAAACGTTTGACACATGAATGTAATGCCAAGTTTCTTACGAGTGACGATGGTTAGATCTTATAATATTGGTAAGCAGCGTTGCTTAAATTTCATTAAAATTGGCTAAAATGTCTTACACCTGTGTGAACATTGTAAGCTCATTTGCATCTGACAATCGCACCATTGTCAGAAAAATATTGCTGTTGGCAACGCCTGCTTACAATATTCTAAGATCTGACTATCGTCTGTACGAAGCTTAAGTCCCAATTCACATTATACGATTTTTGTCGTTGCGATTATTGTCGTTTCCTCTATGAAGTCGGTCTCATATTTACATTGTACGATTTTTGTAGTAACAACCTTAATACATTTTTCGTCAAATGAGAGAAATTTGAGAGAACGAATAAATGAACAAAACGAATGGAAGGGTACACTCGCTTCTGTACCCCTTATAATTCCTCTCACCCCTCTTGCCTATAAAGTAAGCGCAACAACTGCATTTACGAACGTACCCAAAGTTGAATGTTCATAAATGCATCACTTGTTAGAAACTTGGCACTACTCTCATACGTCAAAAGTTTTTTTATGCAATGATACCGCAGCTCTGCTGCAAATGTTGGCAATTATTGTGCATCAGTTAATTTTCTGATGCAATAACTTTTAACGTACAAAATATCGAAATATTTTTCTTTTTTGATGTTTTTTCTTGTAATTTATAAGAAAACTATCACTTTTTGGTTCAATACTTTTAATAAATTTTGCCATCGCTAATTTTGATAAAATGTTTTTATTATCTTTTATGTTCGCTTATAAAACTTTTAAAATTTAGCTCGTGTTCAAAAATTCAAACTTTGCACAGATGTTGTGCAGTAAAAAAGCATCAGCATCACAAGTACAACTGGTGATCACGCATCACAACAAAGTTTTTGCATCACTGCAGCAGTGATGCTCAGTTTTTGTTGCATTTACGAACGTACCCTAGTTTACAGTGTTGTATCCGTTTTCAAAGTAAGACAGTGATGTCAATTGTGGTTGTATTACTTTATATTAGTATTAGTGAATAAAGAGACAAGTATTCTTAAAAAATACGTAAGCATCCGCCGCATGTGCACCCGTCGCTTGATAATCGACTAGAGTTGTGTCGGTCATGAACGACCCGGTTCAATTGAACGAATCAGTCAAATGAACGTTGAACGGCCGTTCAGTCTCATCGTTCAATATGGTTCACTTGGGTCTTTTCAGGTCTTTTGAATCAGTTTGAATCAGTCATTCACTTGCTTACCGAACAACTGATTGAAAAGAAACAACAGTACTATTCTTGTGTATATGTTTGTTATGCCAGAATAATATACTTGTTTCTTTTACTCATTGTCACATTGCTTTACACATTTTCATAATACATCGTTCAATATGGTTCACTTGGGTCTT
This sequence comes from Pollenia griseotomentosa, assembly GCA_963931875.1. NCBI lineage: Eukaryota > Metazoa > Arthropoda > Insecta > Diptera > Polleniidae > Pollenia > Pollenia griseotomentosa. The sequence continues at coordinate 149,063,632 of OZ007563.1, forward strand.
TTGAATCAGTCATTCACAAAAAACAATGCAAAACACAAAGCAAAATGTTTCTTTGAATTTGCTTTGTGTTTATTGTTTTCTATTATTTTATACATATTTCTTATATGAATATTGCTATACTCTTTTAACACATTGCCGTATTCAATCAATTGTGAATGACTGAACGAAAACCACAAAAGAGCAACTGATACAAAAGACCGACTGATCCAAACGATCAACCGACCCAAAAGACAAGTGACCTGAAATGACCGACTGAACGAAATGAACGAACTCGTTCACTGTTTCGAATTGAACGTTAATGACCGGTCACCTAAACGAACGATTAAGCCCAAGACTATAATCGACGACTAATTGTGTACTCTCGTTGACTAAATGAAAGAGCGTAAGAATGCGTGTGAAGAATGTGTGTGAATTAATTTACACAATTGTGTATGACGCTGACACCCCTGAAGTAAGACCACCTTGTATGAATTCGCCTTGTGCAGTTGGCTACTCAGTTGTGTATCTGTTTGTGCCGGTTTTTTAAACTAAAAGTATATTTAATTGTTGTGTTGAATAAAAAGTATTTATAATTGATATTAGTGTCGATTTATTTTATGACGAAAAGGAAAACTCTTGTATAGATGCGCTACGTACAAGAAGACAAATTCGTGATGATTCCAACCCTCTTGAACTTCCCAGTACCAAGTAAGAAAATTCTAATAAGTAACGAAACTTTCTTGTGCCTGATGAGTTCTTCTTCTGGTTGGGGTAGCTGTTGGCCAATCTGCTGGTTGTGTTATTGGTTCAACTGACTCAGTAAAACTGTCACTTGATGGTGGAATATTTTCAGTATCCTCAAGGCTATTTAATTGAACCTCTTGTGATAGCCCTCCCCCTGTCGCTTGAGTGTTTCTTTTATTGTTGGCAAGTTTTTTCTTTATACTTGCCTTGTAGTGTATCCAAACCTGTGGCAAGAATATTATAATTAGATTAAGAAGATTATAAGTGTTTAAAAGAAGTTCTTGTCGTGATCCCAAGCTATTTAACTCCTTACATGCATTTTTCATCATAACAAACTTTGACGTTTTCCGCAAACATTTTCCGAGTTTCTCTAAAGAAGCTGGACGAGCCGCTCCAATTGAGCTTTCGTTTTTATTTTAAAACTAATAAAAGTTTTTTAAAAAAACCGAAAAAGTTATTATAAAAATTTATACATACGATTTCTTCATTTAATTTTCGATTGTCACCAAATTTAAAAAAAAAACAAGTTTAACTGCCAATAACACAACTACTTTTTAGCAGTTGTGTGTATTTAACATTTTTGTCGACCAAACTTTTACAAAGTTGAAAACGGAAATACCACGAAACAAAGTGCCGGTTCACACACGTCAAGTTTGACCCGTCAAGTCTTGAGCTTTTAGGAGAGAAAATAAATTTTGTTTTTAGCTTAAAATCTTTTTATCTAATTTAATCTAAAGTATATCGTTATCTAAAACGCAAAACCCTAAATTTAAAATCGACTTTTTCATTGATTTTGACGATTTTTGTTTTTTTCGGACAATTTGTTTTTTTAATCGACTTGGCGATCTCAAATTAGTTTTTGGGTTTGTTTAAAATTTTGCAATTTTTCGCGAATTTTAGCCATGTTCGCGATAGATGCGACTTGGTCCTGTAAGTTTTCTAATTCTTTACAGCTTTAACGATTTATAATAAATAGTAGACTTTACTATTATGCCGCTGTTGGCAAATTTTTGCGAATTTATTAATTTTTACCGAATTTTTGCCATTCCTTTTTTTTGTTATTTTCCGACAGTTTGTTTTTTTAACCCATTTAGCGATTTTAGTGTTTGTTTAAAAGTTTGCAATTTTTAGCAAATTTTAGCCATCTCCGCGATAGAAGCAATTTTTTCCTGTAAGTTTTCTGATTCTTTACAGCTTTGACGACTTATAATAAATATATAGTAGACTTTGCTATCATGCTGCGATTAGCAAATTAGCGATCTTTAGTTCGACAAAAGTTTTTTCGAACAAAAACTTCGAATACACAAAAACATACGGATTTGAGAACACGAATTTATGAATTATGCGGATTCAAAAATTTTTTCGTTTTCAATTCGAGACGAAACCTAGAATATACCTGATTTTCTGTCTCGTGACGCCTCTGTGTGCTCTGTGCAATAGGTCTGCTTACTTCTACAACAATACAAAAAACAACGGGCATTTTGCTTGTGTAAAATTCGCCGCCGTTAGTAAAATCTTACTACTACATAGGGAAAACCAAGGTATATTTATAGCAGATAGCCGCGAGATTACAACAATTGTACAATAAAACAAGCAACAGGGCTTTTTATTGTTGTTATGTGATACGAACTGTCAAAAAGCAAAGGGGTTGTAAAGAGACAAAAAACTTGTTTACTATACAACATTTGACAGCTCGTATTACAAAACAAACAACTGGCTTTCCGAGACTACCTACTATAAATATACCTTTGGGAAAACAAAAGGAAAAATGTGATTTGTGTGCATGTATGTATGGCAAAAAACCAAAAACGTAAACAAAAATATTTATATATAAGGAAAATGTAAACAACTTTTGACATCGTTGAGGAATAAACCAAATAAACATCTGACTTCTTGCGCAAACCTATTTGATAGACCTTGGTTTTAGTTTAGCTGGTAGCGAGCTAGTCTATCAGCGCCGAGGTTGCGGGTTCGATTCCCGCCAGAGACTCTGGTTTCTTTTCTGCAGACAAGCATAGAGCTTCGCGGGAATAGCTAAGGAAATTAAAAAAAAAATAAAAAAGCAGATGATTGCAGTTTTACAATTTTTACAAAAACAACATGAAAATTTCCTGTGTTGATTTTAGTTGTTTTTGTAATTGAATAAAAATGCTACCACCTTCAATATACTCTGTTAAAATACACCTCTGGTGTGATGAGAATACATAACCCTATAAAAAGACTACCGGTCATTTTACTAGTTCTATGACTGGTAGTGGTGACCAATATATTCAGGGTTGTCATAGAAACCAATATTGGTTTTGCTAATTTTCGGTTTTGAAAACCAATATTGGTTTCATTTGGTGTCACGAAACCAAGTGGGTTTTGTTAATTTCGAATGTAAATAAAACCAATATCGAAACAGCTGTTGTTTACATTTTTATTATTTTTTCTTTTACTTTTTTGCAGAAAATTAACAAAATATTATATTTTTTTCATTAAAATATCAGTAAAAGTGTTTTTGTGAAAATAATTGATATCAAATAATTAAAAGGTGATAAGTGCTTATAAAGAAAATAAAATGACATCAGCAGATGTAGCATTTTTCTTATTGGAAGATGATCTTGCATTGCATTTGCTGTTTTAATTTGTGTAATTTTATTGTTTTGGAAAAATATGTAATTATAAAGCGAATTTATTAAAAATATAAACAAATTTGTTGTTTAACGTTATAAATAAGTAAAGTGACCACTGCTGTGTTGCATATTTGTTGTTAACAGAAAAAGTGTGAAGAAGACTTTTGCAAATGTGCAGCAGCCCGCTGCCGGAGACTACCGGAAACATGCAAAAAATACTATTTTATTAATTTATCAATTTTATTTATGTACTTCTATCTGTGGAAAAAATCTAACTGTTAAATAAAAATTAAGTTTTTAGCAACTATATTTATTTCCAATAAAAACACAAGAGCTGTAAGCTGCTTGGTTTATTTCCAATAAAAAACCGATAACATTGGTTTCCATGACACCAACGCATTTTTTCTTGTCGGTTTTAAAACCAATTCTGACAATATTGGTTTCTATGACAACCCTTGGTTGAAGTTTCTATTACCCTACAAGAAGACTACCGGTCATTTTACTAGTTATATAACCGGTAGTGTTGACCAATATATTGGTTAAAGTTTCTATTAGTTTATTAAGAGCAAAATGAAAAAACTAACCGAAACTCTTGTTTACATGTGATTTTGCCTCTCTTTCTAACTAATGAATTCCACTCGACTACGGAACATATATCTGTACTGCTTACTCTGCTGCTTTTAATTAGTCAATGATAACCTAAATAGTGGTCAACACTAACTAGTTAGTCTTAACGTAAATATTGGTTTGCACTAACTAGTTATTCATAACGTAAAAATTGGTTAGTACTAACCTTCATAAAATACATTACATTTTTTCTAATTTTCATTTTTAATTAAATATTTTATTGAAAAAATTATAATCAAATTCATAGGAAATTAGACTTGAGAAAAGAATGTACCACGTATCGGTATTTCTGTGGCTGCTTTATGACGTTCCACTTCTTGCATGGGTCTGGAAATGGAGGTAAACGTACGTGTAACCAATTAATTGTGACCAAAAAATTAAATACATACTTCAAAAGTTATCAGGGTTTTTAATAACATTATTTGTTCCCTTATTACCACCGGCAAATCCTCAACGATTATCCTGGTCGAATCCACCATCCGCATGGCGGCTACATGTTGGACGACCACTCCTTTCAATGACCTATGTTGTTTCCTTAGAATCCACCACCACGTCCTATGAAGCCACCATCAGTACGACCTCCTTAACCACTAGCATTCTGATTACAGCTATTCGGCGGTGTCACTTTTTTTATAGAAATTTTTTATCTCACTACTTAAGTAAAATTATATAATTAATTTAATTGATTTTTTTCTTTAATACCAATGCAAATACTAAATTTAAGAAATTCACAAGTTTTTACACGCGTATGACAAAAATATATTAAAATATTGGCATTATTTGGAAAATGATAGTTGTACCATTCTTGCATATATGTTAGAGTGGAACAGCTAATGTAAAATTGTTGCAAGTGTGTTAGTAATTTTTTTAGTTTTGGTTATGCATTTCTTGTAGGGTAGTTTATTAAGATCAAAATGAAAAAACTAACCGAAACTCTTGTGCACATGTGATATTGCCTATCGCTTTAACTAATTGGTTTCACTCACCTACGGAACATATATCTGTACTGCTTACTCTACTGCTTTTATTAGTCAATGATAACCTAAATAATGGTTAATGCTAACTAGTTAGGCATAACGTAAATATTGGTTAGCACTAACTAGTTATTCATAACGTAAAAATTGGTAAGTACTAACCTTTATAAAAAAATGTTATTTTATTTTTCATTTTTAATAAAAAAATGTTTTATTGAAAAAATTATAATCCAATTAAAAGTCAGGAAATAAGGCTTCAGAAAAGTAAGTACCACGTATCGCTATTTCTGTGGCTGCTTGGTAACGTTTCACTTCTTGCGTGGGTCTGGAAATGGAGGTGAACGTACGTGTGGCCAATTAATTTATTGTAGATTTTGTTAACAGATTGAGACCAAAAAATCAAATACATACTTGAAAAGTCATCAGGACAAATCTTAAGCGATTGTCCTGGCCAAAGCCAACACCTTTCAAAACGACCGCTTCGAACAAGACCACTGTTGTTTCCAGAGAATCCACCACCGCATCCTCTAAAGCCACCATCAGTACGTCCTCCTTTACCACTAGTATTCTGATTACCGCTGTTTGGCGGTGCTACTTTTTCTTCAAGACATTTTTTTAGCTGTCTAATTTAATATACAATCTAGTTACAAATATAATTTTTTTTCTTTAACACCAATGGTAAATATTGCTCGTGTACGTGTGCTTGAAATTAGAACAAACATTTGCTGGATCAGCTGTCAAGCATTCATTTTGCATTTTATTTTGAAGTGACAACAGCAGGAGCAACCAAATATTAAAATATAGATAAAAAGTGTTCAATTGTGTTTAATTGTTGCTTTTTAATAAATAAAAACAAAAATTGAAGAAAAGAAGAAAATTATTAATTAAACAATTTTCCATAAGTTTTTTTTTCTCCAAAGCATTTTTTTTTCATCCGACATTTTTAGCGACTGTTCGGTTTGAAATTACGTTTAAAGTGTGTGGGTGCTTGAAGAGTAAGCATGCTTAATATCTAAATTTTTTGATTTTCCATCAAGCATCGTCGGTGTCACACATAAAAACTCATTTTCACTAATACTACCACAATGCTGGATGGGAATTTGACCAATGTATTTGGGCCTTTACAAATTGAATGCAGCCTACGTCACAGCTTTCAATATACTTATGTGAATTTTGACAAGCAGTATATCGTTACCTAAAACGCAAAACGCCCTATCTAACATTTTGAAAATTTTACAGGAGAAGCAAATTACTACTAAAAATGTTAATCAATAAATTGCCTTAAATTGTTTATAATTTATTTTTCTTAAATTTTTCTTGTAAAACCTACCAGTTGTTTCGACAATTGACAATGTTGCATATTATGCAAACTGTTAGTAAGGTCTTTCAGCGCGTATCATATAATCTTTTGTAGATAGGGCCGTTTGTTTTTTGTTAATAAAATCTGTAATTTTGGTTGAAAGAATATAAAATTTTATGTGGACATTAGTGTTGATGCAATTCATCAGATTTATTAAAAAAGTCGATTTTTTATTTTTTGTTAGTTAGGGCCTTTTGCGTTTTAGGTAACGATATGTAAAAAACTATCAAGAACAACTTGATCATGTGGCCGCAGGGTAATACTACCACAATGCTTGAGTATTTTGATCAATGTATTTTGGCCTTTAGCTTATTTGGTTGCTCCTGCTGTTGTCACTTCAAAATAAAATGCATAATGAATGCTTGACAGCTGATCCAGCAAATGTATGTTCTAATGTCAAGCACACGTACACGAGCTTGATGTCAAGCCTTTAACCAGTGTATTTGGGCCTTAAAGCACACGTACACGTTGAATTCGCCGGCTGGACAAGCATTTGGCAAGTGTATTTGGGCCTTAACCCATTTACACCCGCTGTGCCAATTTGGGATCACTTAATTTTTTGCAACTTACGACAAAGTTTTTGACATTATTCAATCACCCCTATTATGAAAGTCGACGTCGACACAAGACGACGGAACCTGAACAGTAATGGTATTTTCTGAGACGTTATTGACAATAATCGATAACTATTGACAGTCAATTGATATTTTCTAAGGCGCTTTTAAGTCGACATCGAGTAGAATTGTCCCTGTTTTAGTCGACAGGAAATTTTGCGACGACTCAAATGAAAGTTAAAGACAATTTAAATGAAATGTAAACATATTTATTAAATACGTTTAAAATAAAATATGCAAATTTAAAAGAAGTTATGGGCACAAATTTTATTAGTAAATTTAACGCGAAAATTGCGAAAATTCGGAAAAGTTTGCTAAAATAGCGAAAACTCGCCAAAATTTTTAATATAAGAAGATTGACTCAAAGAGCCAAAATTGCGAAAAATCGGAAAAGTTTGCAAAAATAGCGAAAATTCGCGAACATTTTCAATATATAAAAATAGCCATAAAATTGATTAAAAGTCCCTAAAACTATAAGGAATGGTAAAAATTCGTAAAAATTGCAAAATTAGCGGAAATTTGCAAAAATTTGCTAACAGCGACATGATAGCAAAGTGTAACTAATATTTATTAAAAATCGTTAAAGCTGTTAAAGCCCTTATGACACTACATTTTTAATGCATTGTTCAAGTTTTGGTGAGCAGTACAAATATAATGTAATACAAAAATTTACGAAGTGCAAAGAGTTAAGCTGTATTAAGATAAATGGCAAACCGTCAAAAATTTTACTAAAGTTATCGATAAAAAATGAAGTTTTGTCAAAAAAAATATAAAATTGTTTAACTTAAAATTATCGATGTGAACAAAACATACTTTTTTAACATACTTTTTTTCAGAGTTGTAAAAAAAGGTATTTTGGACTTACTGCCAAATTTAGTAAAAAAAAAGTATGTATTTTCGTTTCCACGGCGTTTCTTGGTAAAAAAAAATGTGGAAAATAAACATAAGGCTGCCAGATTGGCAGAGTTATCGTAATTTCGACGATTTTTTTGTTCCAAAATTAGCCAACTGCCGATGTTCTAATTTTTTTTTTCTTAAAGTGATGATTTTATTCAGTCTTTAAAATTAGACAATATTAGTTCATTTAAAAATATAAGGATTTAATACGTGGGCAAAAGTGCACTTTACGGGGCGTACGAAAAAAAAAAAAAAAAAAAATTGGACCCCCTCTGGAATAAAAAAAGAAAAAAACCAAAATTAAAATTTAAGGGGGCTGAGGCCCCTGGGACCCCATGGATCAAAAAAAGCGGCCCGCCCACTTAGTGGTATGTGTGGGTACTCAAATTAAAGGTATTTGTGTAAAAAATACGAAATTAATAAAATTTAGGTCGAGCGGGACTTCTGGGTCCCTCTGGGGGGTAAAAAAATTGCCCCTCCCACCCTTATAACTATGTGTGGGTACTCGAATGAAAGGTATTTTGCTTACGATTGTAAATATGTATTTTGTTTTTATTTGGCATTTTTAATGTTGTATAAAAATCGCGGGATTTTTTTATTTTTTTGTAACTAAAGCTTTTCTGTATAGCCTGCGTTCGGCCGGGCGCAAGGATTTTCTCCTCTATGGTATAACAAAGACCGGCTTCGCTAACTAAAGCTTTTCTGTATAGCCGGCCTTCGGCCGGGCGCAAGGATTTTCTCCTCTGGTATAACAAAGACCGGCTTCGCTAACTAAAGCTTTTCTGTATAGCCGGCCTTCGGCCGGGCGCAAGGATTTTCTCCTCTATGGTATAACAAAGACCGGCTTCGCTAACTAAAGCTTTTCTGTATAGCCGGCCTTCGGCCGGGAGCAAGGATTTTCTCCTCTATGGTATAACAAAGACCGGCTTCGCTTACTAAAGCTTCTCTGCATGCCTATAAAAGATACATAAATTAACCTAGAGAGGAAAATATTAAACGAATACAAAAACAAAATACATATTGGCAATCGTGAGCAAATTACCTTTAATTTGATTACCCACACAGATATACATAAGTGTTATGGGGGGGAACTTTTTTTGCCCCAGAGGGCCCTTGAAGTGCCGCCCACCCAAAATTTTATTATTTTCGTTTTTGTTGCACAATTACCTTTAATTTGAGTACCCACACATACCATTCAGTGGGCGGGGCGGTTTTTTGGACCCAGGGGTCCCCACGGGCCTCAGCCCCCTTAAATATTAATTTTGGTATTTTTTGTTTTTAATTCTGGATCGGGTGGCATATTTTTTATATTTTTTTTTCGTACGCCCCGTAAAGTGCACTTCAGCCAATACGTGTTATAAAAAAATTGATGAATTTAATTTTAAATTATATTTTGAATAGTGTATCTACAAAAAAATATTCTAGAAATTTCTACCAAGTGGTGCATAGGTAATTTATTTTTGTGTGAAAACAAAAACTAAGTTAAATGCCGCAACAATTGGTAATTTATACAATAAGAATTGTCTTAGCTTATTGTTAATACTTCAAATTGAGTTAGGAACCTTCTTCGAATTTTGTTTATTGTCAAAATGAATATTTTTTTGTGCAAAACCTTTTATATTAAATTTTATAAATAAGTAAAAATTGGTTTTTCTTATATATTATTACATATTGCACATGCTTTCAGTAACAGGAATTCAAACATAAATTAAATTCCTAGCAATTGCAGAGGTAAAATACTTAACTGTGTTTAACATATAAAACAAATATAAATAAAAACTTTATTGTATTTTCCATCAATGATACCTTTTATCTGTTTATGAACCAGTTGGGTAACTTGAAGTACAAGGTGTTGGAGATAATGGTGACAATCTTGTCTACCTATTCTTAAGTACATTCACCAGCACCTATTTTTTCATCATGGTTAATACATATGTATATATATTATATATATTGTTTAATAAATCTGTGGCCGTATGGAAAAACTAGATAACTTCATTTTTTGAAAACAAAAGAAAAACACACTTAAAGTTTTAAACATATTTCGTTTATTATTTAACATGAATTTATGTTACTTTGCATGCGCATTAAACAGAACAAAATTTTAAATGGTGTTAAAGATTTCTAGTTCCATTGTATTTATATGCCAAAGTTTATGTTTCTAGATTAAAAACAGTTATTCTCATCCGTTCATAACATTGCATGATTAATTTTGTGTTTATAGGTGCAATATTAACGAAAATTGAAAAAAGTACCAGCCAAAGAACAAAAAAGTATGAAGAAGATACCTCCTACAGATCCTCATTCACTGAGGACCTTGCATGTTTAATTTTATTTTTTTAGGTACAATACTAACGGAAATTCAAAAAATACCCGTTAAAGAACAAAGAGTACCAAAAAATTTATTCACAGGTTCTTATTCACTCCGGACGTTGCATGTTGAATTTTATGTTTATATGTAAAATATTAACTACATATATTCAAAGAAAGTTTCACTTGTAAAACAAAAAGCTAAAGAAAGGAATTTAGTTTCCCGTTTTTTCCCCTTTTTGGAATTTTTTCTCCCTATTAAATTATCAGAAATTTCAATATTGTAGTGGGAGCTCAAAAATTAATATTCGATTTCCAAAAAGCACTGAATTGGTATTTGAAGTCAAATGTGATATTAACTTTATTTTTTATGTTTATTGGTAGATGATAGATGGTGTGACAAAAAAGTTCCAAAATACATGTTTCACCCGTTTACTCCCTAAGAGGGGGGAATTACAAAAAAGTACCTGACACCTGTCCGCTTATTTTTCTAAAGAACAACGATACCTTTTACAGTTTTTTGTATCTCTTTTGGTTCTGGAGATATTTCAAGTTTTTAGCTTCAGGCGCTTAGGCTGTGCGGTGATGAATTAGTCAGTAACGTTACAATTTTAAATTTATAGATAAGCCGAGTTTTTGTCTGTTTTTATGCATAAGCCTTTATGGCTTACCCTTCTTGATTTTATGAACCAAAACACTGTCTTATCTTTGCAACAGAAAAAAAAAATATTACTTGGTAAGTCGAAAGATTTTTCAAAGTTACTGTACCCCAAAGAGTACGGTAGATCTTTATGGGCTAAAAACTATTACTCGGAAAGATTTCGGGTGTTTGGCAGTCGTATTTTATATATCAAGAGCTTCAGAAATGATATAATATTCTATATTCTATAATATTCTTTGATTTATCGCGACTGTCAAATTTTAGGTTTAAAATTTTGACCCAAAGAGCTTGTGACCCAAATTTTTTCTATTTCGCTCTTTTTCTCTTAGTTATCGACACAAAGTCGTTTTTAACTTCTAATTTTTCTGTTTCTTAAGAAAATGTGGAGTTACCATGTTTTTTCAAAAAATGTATGGAGTTATCTAGTTTTTACATAAAAATTGGTATTTTTCTGATTTTTGTTTTTCAAATAACTTTTAAATGAGAAACTATATTAAAATATCGATCTGACAGAGTGATAGTAATTGAAACACGCTTTCTAGTTTTTTATGTTATTTCATTTTTCGCAAAAAGTGGAGTTAACTAGTTTTTCCATACGGCCACAGAAATATAAATAAAATACATGTAGTTCTTGTGTTTTTTGACGATTTGTAAAAAAAAAGTATTTTTGTTAGAAACAAAGTTTTTTTCAGAAGTTAAAAGGTTTTTGAAAAAAAAATAAACACTGATTGAGAATAAAATATGTCCCGAAATTAGTTTTCTTTTCCTTAAAAAATTTATGGGCAAATCAAAACTTTGAAGGGAAATTCTGTTCACTTTTAATTCACGATAGGCTTTATTATTTAATGTATTTTTTTATGTGATCAAATTACCTCATTCTTCTGCCAATGTAGAGAAACATTTTAGCCCAGTCAATTTTAATAAAATGGCAATAAAAGTGCTATATTTGGCTTTGCTGAATCTTTTATATCCTTCACCAAAACCTCGGTTTCGAGAGTACACTTGTATGGCGACCAAGTATTTAATACTTCTTAAAAATAAAAAAAAAGCTTACGAGAGCACTATGAGCCTGTTTTTTCGGGAAGAAAATTTATTTCAATTGAAAAAGAAGAAATAATAATTTTAAATAATATTTTATAAAAAGACTTCAAAAAGTAAAGATTTATACATAGCTACAAATTAGAAATTTAAGGGTACAAATTACTGGCAATCGTGTTTTTTTGTATATCTTAATTATTTTTAGGCCGATTAGACTGCATTTTAATAGCTCTTGCACTCATTTGTGTTTTTTTAATTAAAAAAAAAAAAATAATAATAATAAATACAAGTCAAAATTATGTAGAATAACGAAATTTCAAATATTTTCATATGAATAAGAAACCAAGGAAATCAGAAAAAATCAACTCTTGACTAAAAAATATGGGGAAAATTCAACAAGTTTTTGGAAGTTTCTTTAAAAAATAAATCCTAAAAGGAATGTCTTTTCATTGTGAAAATTTGGTTCTAGACAAAATAATGTACGTATGCATAAAAAGGCTTAAATATAGTATAAACCACCCACTCTTATTAAAAAATCACAGAATTTAAAATATTCAAAATTAAAAAATAAAAAAATTTTTAACATTAGCTCAAATTTTAGAAAGTCAAAATTTTTAAAATTTTCAAGAAATATATTCAATTAAAAATGGAAGACAGAAAAAAGACTAAAATCAATAAAACTCACAAAATTCTTTATGCAAAATAAGACATTTGAAAGAAAAAAGTTGCTACCACAAAATAAAAATCAATTTATATAATATTTTTTTTAATCTCAACATTTTACTCTAAATTGCTTGAATTTAACATTTCTATCGTATTTAAAATATTAAAAACCAAACAATTTTATTAAATAAGCGCTTTAAACTACATAAAAGCATTAAAAATTACTTTCAAATAATTCCATTTGATGTTCAATTCCAATTGTACCTGTATCCATTTCTGCATATCTGGCAACTCTCAGAACAAAAAGTAAACAAATAGCAGAAGGAATAAAGCATGGCAAGTTTATTTATTACAATTATTTTAATAACTTTTCCATTTTCAGGTTTTTTAGAAGTTATGCGGATGTACAAAGTTAAGATTTAAAGGTAAATATATATGTATCGTTTTAATTGTATGGCTAATTTATAAATTAATGTCATTTGGTTTCTTTATTTCAGCTAAATCTCAATCAACAGAAAACACTGTGACTCGGGCGGGTGGTAGTATTTCCAAAAGTAGCCCCACATTAAACATGTATTGTAATGCCGGTTTAGAGGTCTAAGCTTCACGTGTGCCTCCCGAAAGTGGTTTCCTTTATGTTACTCCACGCAAAATTTTTTTTCAGTATACATTGGCGTATCATAGGGTAATGGGCCTTATTTCATTAAACTTTAAGGCCTTATGCCCCATACACGATTTAATTCCGTTGTCAACTTAAGCAGCCCATACACGATTCAATTCAATTGTCAACTGAGTCGTTTGTTGTTCAAATCAAAGCGTGTATGGCTTTGTCAATTGATAAGTTTGACGGTTGTCGAATTGGTTGAAGAAAAATCAACTGAGTTGAAAGACTCAGTTGACAACTGAATTGATCCGTGTATGGGGCGCATTAGTCTTTCAACTGAATTTATGCTTGGCCACACACTTCATCAACTGAACTTAAAGATTTTAAATTAATTTTAAAATTTAATGAAATAAAATACAATTTTTAAAGTACTTAACTTTTTTTTACAAAAGAAAACTACAAACATATATTTTGACAGCTAATCAAGAGTCTCGAGCACACACAGTACAATCGAATTGAAAGGCTTAGTAGGCACATTGAAAAAATTAAAATCTTTTGATTTTTCTTTAAACAAATCGACAACCGTCAAACTAATCAATTGACAAAGCCATACACGCTTCGATTTGAACAACAACCGACTCAGTTGACAACTGAATTGAATCGTGTATGGGCTGCTTTAATCATTTAATTTTCTGGTTTTTAAAAAATTTCCTATCAAAATCGGTTGTATACGGATGTGTTCTACATTCCACTCGAAAGTGGATTACTTCAGCATTTTTGGTGTTCTGCGTTTCACATCCACGTGTTTTTATTCGTTTTCGATAAGAGTAGTAAGGGGTTGGAGAAAGTAAAATGAAAATGTGAACATTAAAAAAAAATTCGGTTTTTAGTTTAAAATGTTTTTTAAAATGTTCGAACAAAAACTTCGAATTCACAAAAATATGGGGACTTAGAACACCAATTTGTGAATTTTGCGGATTAAAAAAATTTTTCGTTTTCAATTTGAGTCGAAACCTAGAACATATCTGATAAATCAGAAGCATTTTTTACATTTAAGAAAAAAATTTGTTTTCTTATTATGTAATGATAATAAATTCTGTTGGACATAACTTGCCAGCCCAAATATAAATAAAAATTCCCCCAGGGTTTTATTTCAATTTAATTTAAATAGGGAATAAAATGAGAGAAGGGAAAAATTCCCGGGATATATTTTTATTTATTATTGGTCTGTATAGTTTTTTTATTGTGTGACTATTATTTTTTTAAAGTATTAGACAATTTTTCGGTCCACATCTACTTCACTAATATACATACATATAAACATTAGAATTTACTGATGTGATGCATTTACGAACATACCCAAATAATACATAATAATTAAACCTTTTTTTACAATATTTCTGCGCATAGCTTATTCCATCAACAATAAATTTCAGTGTTTTATCAAGAATAAATATTAGGAATTAAGCACGACATTCAAATTCTTGTTAATTGAAAATTTCTTAAACTGTAAAAAATACTTCTGCTAATCTGTTTTATAAAGCGGAAATATTTTATTAATAAGGCCTTAAGGTTTTATGAAATAAGGCCTATTACCCTACGATAAGCAAATATGTATACTGAAACAAATTTGCGTAGAGGATCAGGGATGATAAAGTTAGTACGAGTGTACTTTTTCAGTACTATTATCATTGCAAAAGTACTGAAGTACTCCAATAACATGTTTAGTACAATTTAAAAATTTCAAACATTCAATTGGAAAATTGAAAAATAAAATTAATAAAAATTTGTTTCCAAATATCAGTAGAATTGCCAAATGTATATTGTCTATACTACATTCGTCGGCGAGTGTGGAACATATTTTTTCATGACATAATTTATTAAAAACAAACCATAGAAATCTCTTTTATGTAAATACTGTATCGAATTTAATTCAGACAAAATATTTACTACAGTCTAATGAATCTTGTTGCTACACACAAAAAAATAATTTAGGTGATTTTACCAAGGCGTGAATAGGCAATTTATTTTTATATAAAAAGAAAAAACTAAGTTTTATTGTCTTAAACAATTGGTAATTTATACAATAAGTATTGCATAAAATTTTTGTTAAAATTACTAATTGGGTTAGGTATCTTCTTCGAATTTTTTTCTAATATGTATGAATGTTTATTTTATTTTTCAATTGTGAAAAAAACATTCAAATATAAATTTGAATATAAAATTAAATTAAAAACTTTTCAATAAAGGATAAAAATAAAACGTATGTAAGTGAGTATTATTAACATAAGATAAAAACTCCGCTGAACTTTTTAAAAACAAGACAGAATATATTAACAATAAAACCAATAATTATTTATTACTTTGATTGAAGATTATTAATTTGGACGACACGATGCTGGATCAATATGGATTTTAAAGACAAGATTAGTTTTAATCCTTTGACCTCAAATGGGCACTAAAAACCGCCCGGAACTTTAAGAAACCTCAAAACAATTTTTTCAATGCCACTCTAATATACAACACAAAGTTTCAGTATATCATTAAATTAATTGGTGCACATATGAATTGATAAATAAAATACATATCGACCCCTTTGCGCGGAATTATCGTATGTTACAAAAACCAAATTTTACAGGACAGCCATTTTTCTACTTTTCTCTGCTTTCGCTTACATGAAAATATACATTAAATTTTTGGAGCAACGAAGTGGAATTCGCCTACAATATTTTGTCAGGTGACGTCTATTTGAATGTAGAACAAGATTGCATCAAAAACTCAATTTCAAAAAAATTGGTATATACGATAATTTCGCGCAAAGAGGTCGATATAATGAAATTAAAAAAGTTAAAAAAGTATATAGAGTTTATTTTAAAAATGCTTTTTTATTAAAAAAAAGTAGTAAATTTACCTAAAACCTATGTTCTTGTACAAAATTTAACTGAGATAACTTTTCTAAAATAAAAATATAAACTAACTTTGCTATCATTGCTAAATTTTCAAAGTTTCTTTGTAATTTTAACAAAATTATTAGATACTTTTTCGAACATAGAAATTACCTAAGTTAAACGTTTTATTACCTAATAAACTTAGATACTGCCATGCTACCTTTGCCCTTAGTTAATTTTATACTATATTTTTAAGTAATTTTACCTATGATTTTTTTTGTGTGTATAGTTTTAAATTAACAAAAAACTTATCGTTACTTTAATTTATAGCCTTACGTTATGTACAAGTTTATCAAAAAACTGATTTGCTACATAAATCGGACTTTGATGTCCTTGAAAAATAATATAATGATTATTGTGCTCCTTAAAACACTTCGTTTATATGGTATGAACTATATGAATACTTCATTATTGGATTCAGAGGAAGAATTTAGCTTGATTTTTTGAAGAACAATCAAACGCGGCATAAGGGCTTTTAGAATGATACCAAATCCAAAAGAAATTTAATTATGTATAATAATAAAAATATGTTTTTGGTTTTTGACTTTTTATTAAACAAAATTGGCAGAACATGAAATTATTCAATTATAGAATAAAATAAAAAAAATTTAAATATAAAATATACATATCGCGCTTGTTCAACAATACTTTATTAAGTCACACTAAAAATTCTCAGTTGAAGCAAAACAATTTTCATTTTCAACTTTTCAATCGGTTTAACAAAGGTACACAAAACAAATTTTCAATATTTTTAATAACTATTTGCAATGTAGTACGTTTTTTGTTACAGTTTCATTCGTTCCAGATATATAAATGCGAGTGGCAGTACTTAATAGAAGTTTAAAAAATATATATCTGGCAACGCTGCTCCGTAGACATTTCAATTTTGCCCATTCCTACATTCCTAAGAACTAAGTTACCATGGAAGCAGTCTATTTTTAATTGAAAAGAAATCTAAAATGTATTTTTTTAAAAAGAAGTAATTAAAAATAAAAAAAATTGTATACTGCAAAATATAAAAACTTCTGGCGTTCAGCATGTTGCTAAAACAATATTCTTCAATCAAACACCATTTCAGCTGCTACACACAATAGCGGTATGCAAAGAAATACAAAAGCTAGCCCGCTTGCGTGTGGTGGACAATAGTGATTGGGATAAAAAAGCCATGACCGGCGGTGGCCTTCAGGCTGTTTTAATTTTAACAATAATCGTGGAGTTGGAATTATTATGGAAAAAAATTTTGATTGCCTCTTGTTGGGCGTAAGCAAACACAAAAGCCAAAAATTTCTTAGCAACAATTTGGTATTTAAAGACGACCATGGAACTCCTTAAGGACTAGAATTCACGTCCCTGTAGACACTATATTGCTCACAGTACTTAATGGAATGATTCCGGCTAAGGTTTGAAGTAATAATTATTGTTGCAATAAATATTATTGTTAATGATAAACTAAAAATTACAATGTTTGAAAATTACAGTCTTTAAATATGAACATATGTATGTATATATTTGTACGAAATAAAATTAACTGCCTGTTTAACGATATCAAACGTTAACGTTCGCATAGAAAATTATATTTAAAACAAAAACAAAATTCTAAATTTTGACGTTCAAAATCGATGAACGGGCTGTAAGTAACATGAATACCAAACCAATTTAATTTTTATATATAGTATTTATATAGTAACAGGTTTTATATAGTAACAAACTATATATATATATATAGAATTTTAATTTTTACACTTTTTTGGCTACACCCTTTATTTATTTGGATTCCCATTGTCTTTCGACATGGAATTACGTTTTCCAATTTTTGTCACCACGATATTTATCGGTTTTATATAGTAACAAACTATATAAATATTGAATTTTGATTTTTACACTTTTTTGGGTATACCCTATAAACGGCTAATTTCTCGAAAGTGACAACCCGTTATTTGGATTCCCATTGTCTTTCGACATAGAATTACGTTTTCCAATTTTTGTCACCACGATATTTATCGGTTTTATATAGTAACAAACTATATAAATATTGAATTTTGATTTTTACACTTTTTTGGGTATACCCTATAAACGGCTAATTTCTCGAAAGTGACAACCCGTTATTTGGATTCCTAGGGTCTTTCTACATAGAATTACGTTTTCCAATTTTTGTCACCACGATATTTATCGGTTTTATATAGTAACAAACTATGTAAATATTGAATTTTGATTTTTACACTTTTTTGGGTATACCCTATAAACGGCTAATTTCTCGAAAGTGACAACCCGTTATTTGGATTCCTAGGGTCTTTCTACATAGAATTACGTTTTCCAATTTTTGTCACCACGATATTTATCGGTTTTATATAGTAACAAACTATGTAAATATTGAATTTTGATTTTTACACTTTTTTGGGTATACCCTATAAACGGCTAATTTCTCGAAAGTGACAACCCGTTATTTGGATTCCTAGGGTCTTTCTACATAGAATTACGTTTTCCAATTTTTGTCACCACGATATTTATCGGTTTTATATAGTAACAAACTATGTAAATATTGAATTTTGATTTTTACACTTTTTTGGGTATACCCTATAAACGGCTAATTTCTCGAAAGTGACAACCCGTTATTTGGATTCCTAGGGTCTTTCTACATAGAATTACGTTTTCCAATTTTTGTCACCACGATATTTATCGGTTTTATATAGTAACAAACTATGTAAATATTGAATTTTGATTTTTACACTTTTTTGGGTATACCCTATAAACGGCTAATTTCTCGAAAGTGACAACCCGTTATTTGGATTCCTAGGGTCTTTCTACATAGAATTACGTTTTCCAATTTTTGTCACCACGATATTTATCGGTTTTATATAGTAACAAACTATGTAAATATTGAATTTTGATTTTTACACTTTTTTGGGTATACCCTATAAACGGCTAATTTCTCGAAAGTGACAACCCGTTATTTGGATTCCTAGGGTCTTTCTACATAGAATTACGTTTTCCAATTTTTGTCACCACGATATTTATCGGTTTTATATAGTAACAAACTATGTAAATATTGAATTTTGATTTTTACACTTTTTTGGGTATACCCTATAAACGGCTAATTTCTCGAAAGTGACAACCCGTTATTTGGATTCCTAGGGTCTTTCTACATAGAATTACGTTTTCCAATTTTTGTCACCACGATGTTTATCGGTTTTATATAGTAACAAACCATATATGTGATTTTTCAAGTTAATTTTTAACTTTTGTTGTCATATTATTACTTGCGGACATCATGGAATTGAAATAACAAACTTTTTTTTTGTTGATGTTGTTTACAAAAACACGTGGAATTGAAATATAGTACTTTTTTTTAATTGAAAATGGTTGGAAAAACATGTACTTTAGTACTTTTTTGATTTCATACTATTTTTTTCAACTATTCAAAAAAGTTTGTTTTCTTCGGTATGATTTGTTCACGCACGTCTTAAAATTGACATTTCCAGCTTGAAATATTAAAAGTGTTGCTGAATCAGCGGTTTATGGGCAAATTCAGCGATTTACCGCTTTCTGTTTTTAGGTTTCTCATAAACAAAAAGTTGGCAACATTTAATAAAATAAACAAAACAGGGATGGCTAAGTTGTTTCAATTGTACTTTTTTGTTGATACTTTTTAAACTAAGATTTATAATACCTTTTTTTGGTGTTTTTTATGAACATAAATAAAATTAATTTCAACTAAAAAAAATCTTTTAGTACAATTAGGGTAAAAAAGTAAAAGTTTTAAAGGTTGTTGGTACAATTTTAAAAATTCTCAACGCCATCCCTGAAACAAAACCATAACAAGAGAAAAAAAAAACAAAAATCTTTATTTACATTATGTATAGTTAGCTCTTTCTAACATTTACTGTTTCTTTCTATCAATTCTGTATCAATTAATGAATAAAAAATGTAGTGTCATAAGGGCTTAAAGCCCTTATGGCTTAAAGCCCTTAAGCCCATATGACACTACATTTTTAATGCATTGTTCAAGTTTTGGTGAACAGTACAAATATAATGTAATAGAAAAATTAACCAAGTGCAAAGAGTTCAGCTGTATTAAGATAAATGGCAAACTGTCAACAATTTTTAAAAAGTTATCGATAAAAAATGAAGTTATGTCAAAAAAAATGTGAAATTGTTTAACTTAAAATTGACATTTCAAGCTTGAAATATTAAAAGTGTTGCTGAATCAGCGGTTTATGGGCAAATTCAGCGATTTACCGCTTTTTGTTTTTAGGTTTCTCATAAACAAAAAGTTGGCAACATTTAATAAAATAAGGGCTTTATGACACTACATTTTTTATTCATTAATTGATATAGAATTGATAGAAAGAAACAGTAAATGTTAGAAAGAGCAAACTGGAGCAAACTATAAAAAATGTAAACAAAGTTTTGTAGTTTTTTTTTTCTCTTGTTATGGTTTTGTTTCAGGGATGGCGTTGAGAGTTTTTAAAATTGTACCAACAACCTTTAAAAATTGTACTTTTTTACCCTAATTGTACTAAAAGAATTTTTTAGTTGAAATTAATTTTATTTATGTTCATAAAAAATACCACAAAAAGGTAT
This sequence comes from Pollenia griseotomentosa, assembly GCA_963931875.1. Lineage (NCBI taxonomy): Eukaryota > Metazoa > Arthropoda > Insecta > Diptera > Polleniidae > Pollenia > Pollenia griseotomentosa. Next base: position 149,084,247 of record OZ007563.1, read on the forward strand.
TATACATCTTTGTTTAAAAAGTATCAACAAAAAAGTACAATTGAAACAACTTAGCCATCCCTGTTTTGTTTATTTTATTAAATGTTGCCAACTTTTTGTTTATGAGAAACCTAAAAACAAAAAGCGGTAAATCGCTGAATTTGCCCATAAACCGCTGATTCAGCAACACTTTTAATATTTCAAGCTTGAAATGTCAATTTTAAGTTAAACAATTTCACATTTTTTTTGACATAACTTCATTTTTTATCGATAACTTTTTAAAAATTGTTGACAGTTTGCCATTTATCTTAATACAGCTGAACTCTTTGCACTTGGTTAATTTTTCTATTACATTATATTTGTACTGTTCACCAAAACTTGAACAATGCATTAAAAATGTAGTGTCATATGGGCTTAAGAATCAGAAAACTTATAGGAAAAAATTGCTTCTATCGCGAACATGGCTTAGATTCGCGAAAATTTCAAATTTGGAAACAAACCCTAAAATTTATTTGAAATCGCTAAATACAAAATGTCGGAAAAAAAATTGATGCAAAAAAAATATCTTTTATCGAAAACATGGCAAAAATTCGCGAAAAAATTGAAAACAAACTCTATCTACACTTTATTTGAAATAGCTAAGTCGGTTAAAAAAAAATATGTCGGAAAATAGCATAAATAGCGTTAAAAAGTGAGCTATAACAAAAATAATAAAAAAATAATTAGATAAGGAATTTGATTTCAGTCAAATTTTCGATAACTAGTCGACGTCGACACAACATTCTTATAAAATACCAATTTAACGTCGAAGTGATGTAGTCGTCGACTTGATGTGACAACAATTTAAAATAAATGTCGACGTCGACGACGACTTTTATAATAGGGGTGAATATATGTTTACCTTATTGATAAACTAAAATTTCAGAAATTTCTATAACATCAAAAAAAAATTTTTTTTAAAGTGACCGTAGTGCCAATTTGGGTACACCTCTTTATTTCCCAAAAAAAAATTTTTTTTTTTATTTTTGTTTATATGTAATGAATTAAATAATAAAATAATATTTTATTTTTTGTCCGGTAGTTTTTGTTTGGGCTTAAATGGGTTAAGGTCCCACCTAGGAATGGGCAAAAATATCGATATATCAAAATATCGATATTTAAAATAAAAATAATCGATATATATCGCCGATATTTAAAAAAACGATTATCGATATTGAAATACGACTATCGGATTCGATATTTTTTTAAAGTCAGGGCCCAAATCGTCGCAGTCGTGATCGAGTGACTTTGATCGAAATTTTACTTTTTGAGATTATGTCATTCGATAACGAGTAGTCGATCGAATGACTTTACTCGAAATATCATTCGATAGGTTAAGAGCTTTCGTAAAAACATTTAATTGTTTTTTTACAAACAATTTACACACTTTTTGGGAATAATTATTAGATTTCTTTAACAAATAGCTAAAAATTTTAATATTAAACTTTTTTCAGCATTAAGAAATAAAATAATAACATTCAGTTTTGCAATTTTTCGCAAATTATAGTCATAGATAGAAGCGATTTTTGTATTGAAAGTTTTTTGATTCTTTACAGCTTTAACGATTTTTAATAAAAAGTAGACTTTGCTATTGTGCCGCTGTTAGCAATTTTTTGCGAATTTCCCCTAATTTAGCAATTTTTACAGAATTTTTTCCATTCCTTATACTTTTATGGACTTTTAATCAATTTTATGGCTTGTTCGAATTATTAAAAATTTTCGCGAATTTACGCTATTTTTGCAAAAAAAATTTTTTGTTAATTGTTGACATTTTGTTTTTTTCAACCGATTTCAAATAAATTTTAGGGTTTGTTTTCAAGTTTGCGATTATTTGCGAATTTTAGCCATGTTCGCTATAGCAGCGATTTTTTTTGTAAGTTTTCTGATTCAGTACAGCTTTAACAATTTTTAATAAATACTAGACTTTGCTTTCATGCCGCTGTTTGCAAATTTCCGCTAATTTAAAATGTTTAATCGAATTTTTGCAATTCCTTGTAATTTTAGGGACTTTTTATCAATTTAATGGCTGGTTTGACATGTTAAAAACTTTCGCGAATTATCGCTATTTTTGCAAATTTTCTGAATTTGTAAAATGTTTTCCGAATTTTTGCAATTTTTGCGTTGCTTTGTTGCTCTTTTTGGCAAGCGCCGCCGTTATAAAAAAAGCCACATAAAATAACCGAAGTCACCTATTTTATAGGGCACTATCAACATTGTTGATTTATATGCGGCGAAAAGTGCAATGCCTTAAGCCATTAGTATACAAATATATAAATATCTATTACATTTTTTAAACAAATTTCGATACGAAAGCTTTCGAATGCCGCAATCCCGTTTTTGATACGTCACGAAGTTTTATTCGATACGAAAGTTCATTCGATCACGTGTGCGACGATTTGGGCCCAGTTTTCATTAAAAACTCAAAATTTTTGCCGTTTTTCAAACAATATGTTTTTTAAGAATTGGCATCACTGCATGCATCATATGTTTTTTAAACTAATATGAAGACCTAAAATCACGGAATACTAACAGAACTGTAAAAGTGACGTGTGAAAAAGGCCCAAATCAGTTGCGAGGGCAGCTTTCGAAGAAAAAGACAGAAAGCTTTTTTTTGGTAGTGAAGTGGCAATGTGTAATAACAGGCAGCAACAATCAACACAAATAGCATGATCAAAACAAAAATAACAAAACACAGACCACGTTAAAAAAAATGCATTACTTCAACAAACGTTGTGTTTCGTGCAAAAAAAAAAAAATGCATTTATTAATATTTTTTGTTTTATAATGTTACTTATTTACTTAAATATTATTTACTCGTGTTGTGGTAAACTTAAAAGTTAATTTTTACAAAAGCTTTGCAAATAAATCTCAACTTAATAAATTTGTGTTCATTGTATTGCGGCATAAAAGATGATGCAAAGAGAAATGAAAAAGGGCAGCTTTCTTAAAAAGAGTCAAAAAAAAAAAACGCAAAATCTTCCGTCTCGTGACAGTTCTGTGGTATTATGTGGATTCTACTGAACCGATTTTGCTGGATTTCAATCCCAAACTGCTTAGGATGACTACAAGCAATTTTACACTAAGTTTGTTCATTTCTTTTGAGTTTTTCGAAAGTGAGCGTGTTTTCAACAGGCGGACATGGCTAAATCGACTTAGAATTACTCAAGAAGCAAGAATATATGAGGGGGTCCATAACAAAACGCAATAATTACATTTTTGAAGTTTTTTGATTGAATCCTATTCTACACATTGAAACCTATATTACCTTTATTATAAAGTATTCCAAAATCCAATAACTACACTGCAATTCAATATCAAATATAATGGTTAAGAGCAAAATGCAATAATTACACATCTCTGCAATAAATCACTACAAGAAATTTTAGAAAAGTCAATATTATAAATAAATAATGCTCTGGTGGTAACTCTTGGATAACTGTAAAACGTAAGGAATTTTTGTTTAGTTAATAACTTTCGCTTTTGCTAACCTAGCGTTTCCACATGCAAGTACAAGTTCGAAAAACTCAATACACTCACACTTTTTTACTAACACCATCACATTTTTGGTACTTGCAGCTCAACTTGCAACAGAAGGTCTGTCTGCGTACTTTTCCAGTAGCAAATACTCAGTAAATTTTTTTGGGAGAGTAAGACCAATTTTACTCTGTCGGATGAAAATATCTCAAAAAGTACGCAGACAGAATCCAGTGAAATCTTGCAAGAAAACAGCTGATCGGTGTGTAGGCAATTGAAATGACAAAGCAAAATTTAGCAAAATAGCGACTTTTGGGAATTTAAAAACCGGGAAACAAAAATACCCAAATAATGGGATTTACCGAATGAAATCAAAAAGTTAGCGTCGAATTTAGGAATTTAAAAGGGGAAGTAAAAATATTTAATATTTTTAACAAAAATACAAAAAATAGTTAAAAAAAATTAACTTTTTGGAACAAAATGAGCGATGCGTGCAAAAAATCGTTCGTTCCGTTCCCGAGATTTCTGAGTTCCAAAACATCAATATACTTTGCAGCACAAGTCAAAAATGTATATTCAAGTTTAATAATGCACAGCTTTTGTAGTATGTTCTCATTAAATACTTTTTTGGTGCACATTGAGACAAATAGAATTGTAATAACCTACACGGTTGCATTGTAGCATGCATTTAAAAAAGATAGTTTCTTTGCAACCGACGTTTTGGAACTCAGCCTTTATACCGTGCAAAAGCTTGTGTTCCAAGGGATAAATCAGTAAAGCTTTGTACTGACCATTTTGGATGCACCCAAATATCTCGGGAACTAACCGATCGATTTTTTGCACGCATTGCTTATTTTGTTCCTAAATGTGTATTTTTTTTATTTGTGCTAATTATTTTTTGTATTTTTATTAAAAATATTAGTTATTTTTACTTTCCCATTTTAAATTCCCAAATTCGACGCAAACTTTTTTTTAGTTTTGGAAATCCCCCTAAATTCCTAAATTCGACGCTAACTTTTTGTTGTTATTCTGCAAAAGACCATAATTTGGGTATTTTGTTTTCCCGGTTTTTATATTCCCAAATTCGACGCTATTTCGTCGACGCTATCTTGGCACACGTAATAAAAACAGCTGTTCAAACTAGTTGCAAAAACCTTGCAAAAGGAAATTTCTACAGTAACATTTTGTAAGTTCTCTAACTTCCAACTGTCAAAAAATTCTCTTTTTGGCTCTCTCGCTGCAAGAGATTTGGAGTACACAGACAACATTTTGTAATATTTTGCAACATTTTTCACAAAATGATGCAAAATATGTGTACGCAGACAGACCTAGAATTTGCTTGCAAGTAAATTTTTGACACTTGTCGCAAGTAAAATGACAAATGGAAAAACAGTGTTACCGTGGATGAGTTTTGTATCATCTAACTTGAACTTAGTAAAATAAAAGTTATGTTTATAGCTAATAAATTAAAAATAAAAAAGAACACCACCAAACAACAACGCATCTTAATGGTATTTTTAAACGTAAATTTCAGGCATTTAGAAAAAAATTTAAATCAAAATATTCTTGTTAGTAATTTTATGATATCGGAAACACGGCAATACTGAATTCACATATTCTTAAAAATAAACATAACTTTTTATAAAGATTTCCATAAAAGTTAAATGAAGAAAAGATTATAAATTTAATTATTTTTTATCCTAGACATGAGGAGAGTCTATAGATGCAACGATTTGAAAATAAAAGCTAGAAGTTTAGTTGATGCCGACATTAGAAAAATGAACTTGCACTGTCCTGTGTAGCCACTCAAAAAAATGTTGTGTTTTTTTTGTATTTCTCCTGATTTTCGTAATTAATACGTATACGCTACTTGCAAGTAATTACTTGCATGTGGAAACGTAGGGTAAGTTAATTTAGGAGGTCCATATCAAAACGCAATAATAACATGAATAAATACTATGATTCGGACCAAAACGCAATAATTCCAAATTTGCTATCTAAATAACTTTAAAACAAACTGTCAGATAAGATAATAAATTTGTGATTAATATTATTTTTTGTAAACAATAATACCTCAATAATTGTTTTTTAAAAAAATTATGTGCTACTTACTTAAATACAATTTTGTCGTTTATTCAAAAAAATTTGATGTTGTAATTATTGCGTTTTGTTATGGACCACCTCATACCTACTTTATGGGGTCTGAGATGAATAATAAAAAAGTTTCACACGGAATGACAAACTTAGTATACTCTCTTCACAACTAATTGTGGTGGAGGGTATAAAAAGTGATTTTATTCCTGGGATTAACATATTGTGTATATTACAGTATCGAAGGTATAAAATGCTAGTTGGGTATGTTCCATACCGTCGCACACTGGTTCATATTTTGAGAAGGCGGCCAAAATTATTTTTTTTTTTGTTCTCCGATTTTAAAATTTTTTTATTCATGTGAAAGTAAATACTAGTGAACCTCGGGAGCCAAAAAATTAAAACCCTATTTCAACTATTTCATTGAGAACAGGGTGGTCCGAAATGGACTTTCTCAATATTTGGTTATAGTTTTGAATTTCTGAGTCAATTTTTGAAGTTGAAATGCTCATAACTTTTTTGTTTTTTAAGATTTTTTGACAGAATAAGTTTTGTGTATTAGTTTATTTTATTAGCTATACGTGGTTTAAAGCATTAAACTCTGCGACCTCTAGAACTTTTTAATTTTTTTTTTTTTTTTATGTCAAAATTTCCCGGAAATTTCCTACTTTATAGAGCATAAGTCCTGAGCGTCAAAATGCGTCAAAAAAAAACCTATACTCTCTTGTAGTCCAGAATCTAACCTACATTTCTATACCCCATTGTACGCACGTCTGGATACGACCTTGCGAACTACAGCAATTTCTGTGACCCAAGGTAAGATATTCGGTTCAAAAAATAAGTCCTGCAAGGAAAAATTACTGAAATTAAAGAAGGTGAATCTTAAAGAATTTTCGACAAATAAAGCAGTTCAGGCCACATAAATTATCTAGCACGTCAGGTTATCAATTAATTTGGAGATGGTAAAGGTATTGCCATTGTTATGAACTTATTGTGGGTGAACGGATGCTGCAAAACGAATAGGCGACATAAATAGACTAACACGTTAGATTTCTGAGTAAGTTAAAAGGTTACACATAAGTAAATAGCCGCAACATAAACTACATAGTTTAATTACCTGAAAATTGCAAATTAATTTAAAAAAATGGAAGAACAGGTAAATGGTAAAAAAACTAGCACGCAGTTATATTTTACGTGAAAATTACCTACATGTTACCAGTTAATTTATTGCCGGTATGTTATCCTTTTAAAAAGTGTGAAAACAGGGGTTTTTTATGTTTCAAAGAAATGCTAATAAAAGATTAAATTTGTATTTAAAAAAGGGTTTTTATGTTTTAAAGAAGCAGTAACAAAAGATCATTTAAAAAACTTCTATCAAGAGTATAAAAGTGCATGCATTCATAATTTTACCTTCATTATTGTTTAAACAATGGCTAAGTTCAGTTATTAAGTTCTCGCAGATATATATTTTCAACAGAAAGATGAAAAAGATTTTGTGTTACACATTATGAATATTCCAATCTTTTAATTATGCAACGAACAAGAAATCAAAATTCATAAGATAAAAATTAAAAATTTTTCATTAACATTAAGAAAACGGTACCTTTAATGTTTTAGAAACAAGAAAACGTTTTACTTACGCAACGAAAAATGGCTAACAAATTATCTGATTTTTAAGAAGCTGTCAATAACCGCTAAGCAAACTGGAAAAGTGGGTCGGCCCGCAAAAAATTGACAATTGCAGTAAAAGATCACGAAGACGCAAGCTTGCAAATATCAAAGAAGAAATTTCTCATAGTATGATAAAGGATTCATTTCTGCATCAAATTCAACCAACGCAAAAATAAGAAAACAAAAATTGCAATAATTGAAAAAAATAGTGGAAGCGAGTCCTAAACGCACAAAGAGGATTTTAAAAAGTATGCCTACACCAACTGAAGAAATTAAATTTACTCCAGAAGAAGCATTTGCACTATTTTTGGATTTAAAACTGACAAAAAATCAGTATACAGAACTGCAAAAGCGAACCAATGAAAAAAATTGTGGAATCTTTCTAGGATATCGAGATTTAGTTTTTGTCAAAAAAGAGTGCTTATCTTCACAAACGGCTATTAGTGTAACTTTAAGTTCAGCAGAAGTAAAATTGCAGGCTCTTCTCGAACACACTGCAGAACGATTATTAAATACACTTGATGCTGACTGTTTAAAAAAACTTAAAAATTGCAGCATCACTTTATTTTCTAAATGGGGATGTGATGGAAGCTCTGGTAATAAACAATACAAGCAATGTAATTCAGAAAACTCATCTGATGCTAACAAGAAGCTAAACAACTTCTGGAAAATGAAACCCAAAGCTATTTAGAAGAAATGTTTACTAATATTGTTTAATTTAAAATAGTTTATAGATTATAATTTGTTTTTGATTTAAGTATACATTTGTATTAATATATAAAAATAAAATACACATACATCTCAAACCAAAAATAAAAGTTGAATTACCTGAAATGTTATCGATAGCCAAGAATGCTATTTGGGAATTTTTCAAAATATTCCTTTTCAGTTTTATCCTTATAACAACTCGTCTTTCCCAAAAAAGCCAACCTTTGGCCCCTGTGAATATTGGGACTAAAAAATTTACAGGGGCCAAATATTGGCATTTTCTCACAGGATCTAAGTTCGACAATAAAAAATAAGTATCAGTTGTAAAATACAAGAGAAATAATGATAAATTATAAAAAAATCATATATGAAATATTCAACTTTTACACCGAAACTCAACAAAAAAATGAAAATGCATTTTGAACTCCCCATAACTTTTGCTCCTATCAGTCGAATTTTACGTTTTATATCGCAAATTAAAGCCTAACATCGCACCTATCGAGCAAAAAAAATCGCATAAAAATATACCGATCCAGTCAAAAGTTATGGAATTTTGACCGCCTTCTCGTAAAATTTCCCACTGTGCGTCGGAAAGCTTTATTTGTCTAGTTTCTCAGCACAAGTTTTATTTTTAAGGTCTTAGAAACACTTAACCACATATAGGAAAACATATGCTAAAAATTGAAAATCCCTCGTCTTGAGTTAGAAATTATTTTTTTTTTATACATATGCCACTCGTTTTCCAAAAAGCGACCAAAACTACCTTAAAAGAAAAGACATAAGCTTTCTTTTGCGCAATAAATAAAAAAGTTTTAAATCTAAAAAAAATAATTTATAAAACAATAAAAAAAAAAAAAATTTCAAAAGATTGATCAAATAGCTATTTTAGCTTCTTGGGACAAATTTTGCTATCACCAATAACTAATAAGTTACATGGATGAGAAAGAACACCAAAATGTCAAACTTTGACCCCCTGTAACTCAGAAAATTTTTGACCGATCTTGTTGAAAATTTGTGTCTAAACTACTATTCAATAGGACAAACCTTGGTGCAAATATCATCCAACATTGATTTCAAAAGTTGGGTCACTTGACATGAAATGCCCCTTTTTTTTTGTTTTTTTCTTGTTGTTAATAAATGCTTTTGTTATAATATTGTTTCAAAAGTAACTTAACTTTAGTTAAGAATAAGTTGTAATTGTTGGCTAAGAATTAGTTGTAATTATAATTTATCTTGTATTTATTAGTTGTTTTGTATTTAAAGGTAATTTTAGTAGTTCACATTGCTATTGAAAAATTGTTATTCTTTAGTGCACTTCAATCCCAATGTGCAGAAAGCCCTCGAAATGACCGTTAAAAAAGCTTCAGTATAAGTGGTGAAATTATGTAAACAAATATGCCGCCATGAAACATAATAGATGTTAAAGTGGTGAATAGTAAAGCCTAGAACCTTCGACAAACATTTCGAATGTTCTAGATGGCAAAATTACAGTATTAGTTCAGACTTTGTCAAGTTGAAACGCATTACGCGGAGGAAATTATAAACATTGAAGTGTTTTGATCACAATAGTGTTTGTGAATAAAAGCTGTAAATTACGGTTGTTAAAGTTTTTAATAAATAAGTGTTATATATTAAATATATATATATATTTTATAAAAGTGCAATAAAGAACTCAAGAGGTTTATTATAAAGGAAATAAACCAAAACGTTATTGAAAGGCAGTCCCGAACCATTAGTGTCAGAAGTCAAATTGCAAAAATAAAATAAATAAAAGTAAAAAAATACTTAAATAAAAAAATAGACTGCAATGAAATTTGAAGAACTTAAAGTAGAACAGCTCAAGAAAGAATTGGGCAAGTTGGATCTGCCAACTTCAGGTAATAAAGCAGAGCTGCAGAAGAGGTTAATAGATGATTTCGAGCGACGCAATATCGACATTGTGAGTTACGAATTCGAGGACAAAGAAGAAATGTTTGCTGCTATGATGGCAAAAATTGATGAAAATTCCAGAAAAATGGACGATAATTCCAAAAGCATGGTAAAGATGATCAAAGAAAATTCGAGTGATATTCTGGCTGAAAATTCTAGAAAAATGGAAGAGAAGACAAGCACCATCCTAGCTGAAATTCAAGAGAGTTTCAGAACCACAAATGGGAACATTCAGGAGATTTCCACTGAAATAAATGAAAGAGTAAATGACATGGAAATTGAATTCAATAAAAAGCTGACTGATGTTAAAATAGAAGTGGATGAAAAGCTACACAAATTGGAAGCAAAAGTAAATATTCTTCAAAGCCAAGAGGGATCAGTACGGGTTATTCCAGAAGTTTCTAGAAGAATAAAGGCCCCTTGCTTTGAAGGAAGTGTGCCATTAAATGTTTTTAAATGTTGCCAACAGAAATGCATGGAACAGTCAGGAAAAAGCCATCGAGCTAATTCTTGCTTTAAAGGGGACTGCGGCTGAAGTGCTTGAAAGTGTACCAGTAAGTAGCAGAAACAATCATGATGAAATTATGGTAGCACTGCAACGTAAGTATGGTGGTGAACACAAAAAGGAAATCTACAAATTGGATTTGCATGGCAGAGTGCAAAAGGCAAACGAAACCTTACAGAACTTCGCACTGGAGATTGAGCGGTTGGTACAGCTAACATATCCTGGTGAGAATCATCCCTTTTTGGATCATTTTAAAACTGAGGCATTTGTAAACGGTATTCGTGATGCTGATGTTAAACTTGCGGTATGTGCATCACAAAAACCAACTTTTGCAGAAACTGTTTCATTTGCTTTAGCCCAGGAAATCGCAAGAATTATTTCAAGACCACAAGTAGGCAGAGTGCGAAGGCTCGTTGTGACCGCCAATGGTGAAAGGGATATTGTGCAGGTTTTAAAAGAGGCAGTTATGGAAGCTTTGAGCGAGAAGAAAACAAAAACTAAAGTAAAATGCTATAACTGCGGAAAGATTGGTCACATACAACGTAACTGCAAATCACCGAGAAAACGTTCAAGATCTGCTACACCGCCCAGAAACAACTAGCGGGGTAATCACCAGTCTTCACAAGAATCCCCGTTAAACTAAAAAGAGCTAGCACTGCGGGGCATGAGCTAGCACTGCGGGGCATGAGCTAGCTCCCATATCTAAGGGCCCCACAATCTCCATCGCAGTAATGCAACAGAGTAATAGAAACCTTACTGTTTGTGGTTATATCAACGGTAAAAAACGGGTTTGACTGTGGACACTGGGGCATCACATTCGATCATTAGGCCGGATTAATTACAACAGTCCATTGTGAGTCTGCGAACAGCTACGGGGGAGCCTGCCACCGTCCATGGGAAAGTAAAAGTTAAATTATGTATGGCCAATACAAGTGGCCACCATGTGTCTATTGTGGCTGATATTGTAAATGAAGTAATCATTGGCTCAGGTTTTATGATTAGACAAGGTATTCACCTGGATATGGGACAACAAATTATGACTTGGCGTAATGTTGAAATTCCCCTTAATGTTGGATATGAAAACAAGGCTCATGTAAGACAGTTACTCGCCTTTAAACGTGAAAAATTGCCACCCAAGTCAGAAACCATAGTCTGGGCGCGAATGGAGGGAGATTGTGAGGACAACAATAGTTTATGGGTGGTAGAGCCAGCAGCAACAACAGTTGACATAGTAACAGCGAATGCCCTCGTTAAAACCAACAACAGCGTAGTTCCAGTAAGAATTTTAAATTTATCAAACAGCGAAAAGGTTCTTACGCAGAACTTTAAGATTGGCCAATGTGCTTCAACAGAGGCAATAATAAGTTGCGAGGAACACCCAGACGCAGCTGAAAAGAGTACCAAGGACCAGGAATTACTAGAGGAACAAGTGCTAAATGGACCGAACAACTGAGGCCGCCCGAGAAAAATAAAGATAAACAATTACTAAAGAAATATGCCTTTATATTTGCCTCGAAAGGTAAAAACCAGGGCCGGAAGTCAATAGTGAAACACGAAATTAACACCGGCGATGCTAAGCCAATAAAACAGGCCCCAAGAAGCATTCCTCTAGCGAATCGAAATGAAGTTAGAGACCTGGTTAATGAAATGGAACAGGACGGCATAATAAAACCATATCAAGTCCCTGGTGTTCACCAGTGGTTTTGGTAAAGAAGAAAGAAGAAGTACTAGGTCCTGCGTAGACTACAGGAAATTAAATGACGTCTCCAAAAAAGACAGTTATCCACTGCCTAGGATTGATGACACCCTGGACACGTTAGGCGGAACCGAATGTTTTTCCACATTAGATCTGCAGAGCGGCTATTGGCAAGTAGAAATTGGAGACTAGGATAAAGAAAAAACTGCTTTTAGTGCAAGTGATGGCTTATGGCAGTTGAATGTAATGCCATTTGGGCTCTGTAGTGCCCCGGCTACATTCGAGCGTTTGATGGAACAGGGCCAAAATCGTCGCAGTCGTGATCGAGTGGCTTTGATCGAAATTTTGCTTTTTGAGATTATGTCCTTCGATAACAAGTAGTCGATCGAATGACTTTACTCGAAATGTCATTCGATAGCTTAAGAGCTTTCGTAAAAACATTTAATTGTTTTTTTACAGACAATTTACACACTTTTTGGGAATAATTATTAGATTTCTTTAACAAATAGCTAAAAAGTTAAGAATTAAACTTTTTTCAGCAATAAAAAATAAAATAACAACATTCAGTTTTGCAATTTTTCGCAAATTATAGTCATAGATAGAAGCGATTTTTGTATTGAAAGTTTTTTGATTCTTTACAGCTTTAACGATTTTTAATAAATATGTAGTAGACTTTGCTATTATGCCGCTGTTTGCAATTTTTTGCGAACTTCCCCTTATTTAGCAATTTTTACAGAATTTTTTCCATTCCTTATACTTCTATGGACTTTTAATCAATTTTATGGCTTGTTCGAATTATTAAAAATTTTCGCGAATTTTCGCTATTTTTGCAAAAAAAAAATTTTTTTGTTAATTGTTGACATTTTGTTTTTTTAACCGATTTCAAATAAATTTTAGGGTTTGTTTCCAAGCTTGCGATTATTTGCGAATTTTAGCCATGTTCGCTATAGCAGTGATTTTTTCTGTAAGTTTTCTGATTCTGTACAGCTTTAACAATTTTTAATAAATACTAGACTTTGCTTTCATGCCGCTGTTTGCAAATTTCCGCTAATTTAAAACTTTTAATCGAATTTTGGACCCATTATGCAAAATTTAGGACCTGTGACAAAAATGTGAAAACGGGCCGTTATAGAGGAAAGTCTTGGCTACATTTCCTCATATTCAGTTTTTTTTGTTAAAGTTTTTTGTAGAACGATTTTTTTCCAACAAACTTTTTTCAAAAGTCACTCATACTATATATGGACCCATTATGCAAAATTTAGGACCTGTAACAAAAATGTGAAAACGGGGCGTTATAGAGGAAGGTCTTGGCTACATTTCCTCATATTCAGTTTTTTTTGTTAAAGTTTTTTGTAGAACGATTTTTTTCCAACAAACTTTTTTCAAAAGTCACTCATACTATATATGGACCCATTATGCAAAATTTAGGACCTGTGACAAAAATGTGAAAACGGGCCGTTATAGAGGAAGGTCTTGGCTACATTTCCTCATATTCAGTTTTTTTTGTTAAAGTTTTTTGTAGAACGATTTTTTTCCAACAAACTTTTTTCAAAAGTAGCGCACTTTTTTTTTATTTGTTCAGGTTTTGAAAAAAGTTTGTTGAAAGCCGAAAATAAAGGGTGTTTTTTTAAGCTAGATAGAACTTTAAATTGTAAAAAGTAACACAAAAAATTAAATTTTGATGAAATATTTTTTTTATCGTTTCAGTATACTCTGACAAATCAACATGAATAGACTCACGCTTGAACAACGCTACGAAATTATCCAAATTTACTTTGAAAATCAGTCGTCGATTCGCGCAACTTATAGACGACTTCGTCATTTTTATGGCGTACATAATCGTCCATCTGAACAAGCCATTCGTCGAACTGTGGATAGATTTCGTACCACATACTCTCTAGAGGATGCAATAACACCAACACGTCGAAGGAATGTGCGTACTGAAGAGAATATCGCCGCTGTAAACGAAAGTGTGGAAGAAGATCCAAATTTATCGATTCGTCGTCGGTCGCAGGAATTGGGGCTCTGTCCGTCCACTACGTGGAAAATTTTGCGCAAAGATCTCGGCCTACACCCGTATAAGATCCAGCTGGTGCAGGAATTAAAGCCACGAGACCATTATATGCGTCGTTCTTTCGCCGATTGGGCACTAGAGCAGTTGGCAACTGACCCGTTGTTTTATCGCAAAATTGTGTTCAGCGATGAGGCGCATTTTTGGCTTAACGGGTTTGTTAATAAGCAAAATTGCCGCATATGGAGCGAGACCAATCCACAAGAGACCCTACAGACTCCATTACATCCAGAAAAATGCACCGTTTGGTGCGGTTTTCACGCTGGTGGCATCATCGGACCTTATTTCTTTAAAAATGAGCTCGCGTTACGGTCAATGGAGATCGTTACCGCACCATGATCAATGATTTTTTGTTTGAAAATATGGATGACATTGATCCGGAGGAGATGTGGTTTCAACAGGATGGCGCTACGTGCCATACGGCGAACGCAACCATCGACTTATTGAAATCAAAATTTGGCGATAAGTTGATTTCGAGAAATGGACCTGTCAATTGGCCTCCAAGGTCGTGCGATTTGACACCTCTCGATTATTTCCTGTGGGGCTACGTGAAGTCACTGGCTTATGCTGATAAACCAGCAACAATTGACGCCAGCATGGAGGCCAGCATTGTTCGTGTTATTCGTGACATACGGCCAGCAGTGCTCGAAAAAGTGGCCCAAAATTGGACGTTCAGAATGCGCTTCGTCAAGAACAGCCGCGGTGCCCATATGCCCGAAATCATTTTCAAATGTTAATGTCACGTATTGATCTTTCGAATAAAAAAAAAATTTTTGATTACAATTTAATTTTTTGTGATATTTTTTACAATTTCAAGTTCTATCAGGCTTAAAAAAACACCCTTTAAAAAAAAGAAGATGAACATGCACTCACTGTAGATTCCTGGTTTATTGCATTTGATGCTGCCATATAAATTTACCTGCACTTAGTTTCAGGGATGGAAAGTAGTTTTATAGTGGCGTGATAGGTACATTTATTCAGTGCTGCCACAGCCAATACAATTTTTACAACCAAAATTTTTGAAAAAGTAACCAAATGTAAAATATATAACCGAATTTAAGATGCCTTTTATTATTTGAGAAAATCATAAATATTTATTTTAAGTTGCATTGTAATACAAAGGTTATTTGCACTTTATAGTAAAATAATAATTATAAATCACATTTTTAGATAATCTTTAAAACTCCTATGTGTATTTTCAAATATGTATATACTTCTGAAAATAACCTAAATTTAGAACATTAAACTTATTTTCAAGTTTTTAGAAACACTAAAACGACTTTTGTGTAATTTTTCAGTAATTTTCTGAAATGGATTCCGCAATTCCTACTTTAAGTACTACTTATCTTTACTACTCTTAAAATCATTTAAAAATATAATTGAAAATCTCCATTGATTAAAACTTCATTTGTTTTCGATTTCGGAACATGGCGTTTTTAATAATAGAGCCGAGTTTCAAAAAAGTACCAGACACCTGTCCGCTTTTCTAAAGAACAACGATGGCCCCTATTACGGATTACAACTCAACTCAGTTGAGTTGTAATTTCTTAATTTTTGTATTATGGTTAACAACTTTGCTATATTGCGGCGAACAAAAATATAACAAAAATTACATCTGATCACAACCAGTTGTTTTAATTACAACTCAACTGAGTTGAGTTGTAAACCGTAATAGGGGCCGATAAGTATTACATTTTTTTTATCTCTTTTACTTTTGGAGATATAAGGTAACCGATTTTTTCCGTTTTTACCAAATAAACATTCGAATTTCTAAAAATCCCGTCTTAGTGGATCGATTTGGGGAGTGACCAATTTCTGGTCCAAATTTCAAGTTTTTAGCTCCAGGCGTTTAGACTGTGTGATGATGAATCAGTCAGTCAGTCAGTAACGTTACAATTTTATATACATATGTATATAGATTTCTTTTTATATACTTTATACTGTGAGTACCAATTATCTTTTTAAGAACAAATCTTAAAAACAGGAAAAACTAGTCCTTTTATAAATCTGTAATTAAAATCTCGTTAGATTTCAATTCCATTTTTTTTCGGTTTTTTATTTAGTTATTATAAAACCAATAAAAACGTGAAGATTACCTGCCTGGCCCACGATATCGACATGAACATTTCTTTCGTATATTTATATTGAATACAAAAACCAATTTAAGTTTTTTATTATTGTTTTCAATACAAATATGCGAAAGAAATGTTCTTGTTGACATTGTCGGCCTTGCAGTTAAATTGCAGAAAAGCAAAAATGCCTAAGTATATTCGGATTCTAGAACACACCCTATTATATTTTATTTTAACATTGGCCCCTATTACGGTTTACAACTCAACTCAGTTGAGTTGTAATTAAGACAACTGGTTGTGATCAGTTGTAATTTTTGTTATGTTTTTGTTCACCGAAATATAGCAAAGTTGTAAACCATAATACAAAATATTCAACATTTTTTATTTTTCGAATTTATTCTATGAGTTAAATTTCAGTTATGTATTTTATAAAGCTTTTTTGTAATAGTCTTATTCCTTCAATTTTCAGGAATGACTTTATACACTACCAGACTATTATATTGTATCTTCTTGTTACATTTTACCTACGCTATCCTTTGGATAGCAATGAAGTATATTGTATGCACAGAAAAATTTACAATTATTAGACACCAGCAGAATGTAATGCATTTTCTGGCCCGCTACGGCCTTCGTCAGCATTCTTTGTGTCATACTGGATAGTGATACTTTATAAATTGAATGTATTTAACTCAACTATTTTTAACAAATAGAAACTGGGAATTATCTCCTTTCGTAGGTTACTTTATATTATATTGAACATTTTTTATTTTTCGAATTTATTCTATGAGTTACATTTCAGTTATGTATACAAAATTTAAGAAATTACAACTCAACTAAGTTGAGTTGTAAACCGTAATAGGGGCCATTATCAGGCCTGTTCTGCAAATCACTTTTACTCAAATCACGTGATATCAAACCACATGTGCCTACTAAAATCACAAGTGTGATATTTTAGTGCCCCGTTTTTGTGTGATCTTCAATTGCCAAATAATATTTTTGTGGCTAAAATTTGCAAACGGTTTCTTAATGCAAAATGTGTGCGGTTGCAAAAGAAATTGTTGCTCTATTATAAACACCAAGTGAAAACGTTTCTTTGATTGTGAACGAAGAGGTGCGTTCGTAAATGCATCACTGCGCTGTATCAGTGATTTCAAATGGTTATACATATGTATATTTATCAGTAAAGTAAATGTGTACCAACAAATTTTTAAATACTCCACAAAAATAATAGTCACACAATAAAAAAAACTATAATTCACCCCTATTATATAAGGCGTTGTCGACATTATTTATTTTCATATTACCTATAACCTAGCCTTTAAAGGCCATAATCGGTTACAAATTTCTACTAACAATTGTAAATAAAATTAATATATGAAAGTATGTAGGTATATGTATATAAAAATTCAAATATATAAAGTTAAAATATAGTTACAAAGTTTACATTAAGTTTTATTTATTGTCACATCAAAGCAACGACTACATCACTTAGACGTTAATTTGGTATTTTATAAGAATGTTGTGTCGACGTCGACTAGTTATCGAAAATTTGACAAAAAAAAATCCCATCTCCAAATATTTTTTTATTATTTCACTTTTTTACGCTACTTATGCTATTTTCCGACATATTTTTTTCACCGATTTAGCTTTTTAAAATAAAGTGTAGAGTTTGTTTCCAATTTTGAATTTTTTTTGCGAATTTTTGGCAGGTTTTCGATAAGAGATATTTATACTGTAAGTTTTCTGATTCTTTATCGCTTTAACGTTTATTAATAAATATTAATAAACGTTAAAGCTTCTCTGCATAGCCGGCCTTCGGCCGGGCAAAAGGATTTTCTCCTCTATAGTATAACAAAGACCGGCTTCGCTAACTAAAACTTCTCTGCATACCTATAAAAGATACATAAATTAACCTAGAGAGGAAAATATTAAACGAATACAAAAACAAAATACATATTGGCAATCGTGAGCAAATTACCTTTAATTTGAGTACCCACACAGATATACATAAGTGTTATGGGGGGGAAACTTTTTTTGCCCCAGAGGGCCCTTGAAGTGCCGCCCACCTAAAATTTTATTATTTTCGTTTTTGTCAGCCTCAGCCCCCTTAAATATTAATTTTGGTATTTTTTTTTTTTTTTAATTCTGGATCGGGTGGCATATTTTTTTTTCGTACGCCCCGTAAAGTGCACTTCAGCCAAAAGTTTTTTTGCAACAGAAGTATGTTAGGAGTTTTGGAACATATATAGTTTACAAACGCACCTCCAAATAAAACAATTTAAAAATAAAAGAAATATATTATATGTCATAATTGATATAAATAAGATTTTAAAAACTACGAACTGAATTTGAATACCAAAGTTAAATTACTTTTTAAGCAAAAAAAGTGTAACGGTCTGAACTAACCTAATGAAATATTAGATGAAAATATTTGTTCTGATATTTGCTTCAAACTCTGTGAAACAATAAAATATTTTGTTTAATGTTCAAACTAAGCTCAAATATTTGACAATTTTTGTTTGTTAAAACAGTTGGCTAATAGTGTCAAATAAATTAAATCTTGTTTGCCATGCGTTCAGACTAGGGTATTCATTCGGTTAACCGTTAATCGGTTAACCGAAAAATTTTTACCCGATTAACTGATCGGTTAATTTAAAATTGGCTTTTTTCGATTAACGATTAAACCGGTTAATTTCAGTCGATTAACCGATTAACTGATGTAACAAAATTTTTGATTTTTTGTAGTATTAAACCACATTTTTTTGTGTTTTTAATTATAAGTGAGTTCCAAAAGGGCAGTTGCGAACAAACTCGCTTTTTTAAATGCATTCTACAATGCAATCATGTAAAATTTTGCACCAAAAACGTTGTGTTTAGAAATATTTTTTCATACAATATATTTCCTTCAAGAAATTCCTTCTTAAAATACAGTACAAAAACAGCAATTAAGGAATTCGGAAATGAACTTTTTTGCAGAATGCTCGGTGCTGAGCTTTGCCAGGATGAGTTAGATGATGACCTGCAAACTTAAGAAACTCACGATGGTAACACAACAACAGTATTAACCGAAACAATAAGAAATGTTAAAATTTAAAAAAATTAAAATGGAAGATTTTATATGTTTAGAAAAATCCAGTTAAAGGACTGAGAAATTAGAAATTTTGTATTATGAGTTACATTCGATTTCTGCAACCTCTACGATAATTGAAAGAATTTTTTCCATGTGAAGTTTTATCAACCCTAAAGAAAAGTCTAAAATTAACCAATTGTTTTTCTAAAAGATCATTTTATAAGATCTACATATGTAAAATATGTGTAACATGGTTATGAGTTATGTATTTTTTTGTTTGCTCGTTTTAGTTCAAGAATTGATATGTTATTGTTTTTTTACTAATAAACTCCAAGTAATAAATAATTTTTCATTTTTATTTATTGAAATTACTTAATTTATAAAAAAAACTTTATTAATTGGTTAATCGATCAATAACAAAATTAACCGATTATTAACCGATTAAATAAAAACCTCGATTAATTAATCGAGCGATTAACCGATTAAAACAAAAGCCCGATTAAATGAATACCCTAGTTCAGACTAAAACAAATATTTGCATCAAATAATTATTTAATGAAATTGTTCAAAAATAAAATAATATATTTCACAAATAGTAAAAATGAGCGCAGAAGATAATTTATTTGTTTTATTCTGTGGAGCAGCATCTCTTATAGTGTAAGAACAAGAGAATATAAAAGAAAAAAAAACTTGAAGACAATGGGAAACAGGAACAGGAAATTTGCGAAAATTGCGAACTTGGAAACAAACCCTAAAATATATTTGAGATCGCTAAATCTGTTAAAAAACCAAATGTCGGCGAAAAAACAAGAAAAAATGTTGCAAAAATAGCGAAAAATTTAGATATTTCAAACAAGCCATAAAATTTATTTAAAGTGCCTAAAACTATAAGGAATAGCAAAAATTCAATAAAAATTGCTAAATTAGCGGAATTTGGCAAAAAATTGATAATACCGGCATGATAGCAAAGTCTAATAATTATTTAAAATCTTTAAAACTGTAAAAAATCCTAAAACAGAAAATAAAAATACAACATTTATAAAATTAAATAATTTCAAATATATTAATTTAGAATGCGATTTAATAGTTTTTTATTATTAATAAAAGTTATACATAAAATAGTTTGTATTCCAGTTAGTTTTTAAGTTATTGAATTGTTGCGTTTTGATCAGATTCATAATAATAAAATCGTTTCGATATGAACCCAATGGAAATATTGCCTTTTAAGATGAAATAGGTAATTTTTCATTTTAAATCTTAATAATATTGTAATTTCCCATTTTGTTTTGAAGTTAATAAGTTTTATATAAATAGAAAATAAAAAAACACATATATTATTAACTTCACTCTTCACAAATATTTTGAAATTGTTTATTGATAACATAATTTTGACATTTAATTAGTTTTATAATAATAACAATTGCTTTATATGTAGATTTTAATGTGTAGTATTTAATAAATATTAGACAAAAAAAATTGCATTTTGTTATGGAGCTCCTCAAATATTAATTAAAAAATTGTTTTATAAATTGTCAAAATTAAAATAGTTAAAAACTACCAAAATATAAAAATGTTAGTAATCCTTAACTAGTTTAATAGTTTTTTATGTAACTAGGCAACAAATTCTTAAAAACATTTTTGACATATATTTTCATAATTAAAAATAATAATTTTTCCTTTTTAAAATCAACTTTCCATCTCTGAGTAGTTTTATTTAATCTGGTAGCACTTCAAATTTCAGTCTTCAAAGCAAAATAAAATCACTGAATTATGGAAGGCGAATTGAGTAGAAGGTGGGGTCAAGTCAACATATGGTGATTTTTTTCGGTGGTCGACTTGTCAAAGTTTGTATACAAACTAGTTTTTTATGTAACCCTGCGGCCACACGATCAAGTTGTTCTTGATAGTCTTTTACATATACTGCTTGTCAAAATTTACAAAAATTGAGAGGTGTGACGTAGGTGGCACTCAATTTACTTTCAAGATGCCATAAAAAAAAACAATTTATAAAGACAAACATGTACTCAGCTGTTAAATTGAAAGTAAATTGTCAAACAAATGGAAAGGTGAAATTGAAAGCCATCTCGTGGTCAATTTAAAAAGTGTGAGTGTGTTAGTATGTGACGGACACCGTGTTGTTTTCGATCTTAGTTTTCTATTCAAAAACACAAAAATATTCCCAGCTCTGAGTGCCATCACTATACAAATGGAAAGAAATACAACCCTGCAAGATACAAAAAAATACCACTCTGTCAAGGCGAATTGACTGCGATGACGAGGTTTTGTGGGCTTGGCGTGTAGATACACCATTTTTTTTTTGATAGAAAAAATTCATTGTGCGGTGGTTGGTTGTCGTAACATTTTCTTTTGCAATTAATTTAAGATTTAGTGAAAAATTAATAAAACTTAGCAAAAGGTAATTTTAGTTGAGAATATGTGTTAAAATAATAATAATTCCTCATATTAAAACAAATAACGAATACGTTTCCTTTTTTTAAACTAAAACATCAAAAAGCTTATTAACAAAAGGATAAAAATTGTCTTGGAACGTTTAAACGTGTCTTCATCGTTACTGGGTCACGTGGCTCATACAAACATACTGGTTGATGTGGCTGGCCGTATGTAAATCTTCTCGGCATTAAATTTTGGGGGCACACGGCCTAAAACTTGTTCGGCGTGTTAACTTGTAAATTCTGGCGGTATAACAGGTTCTCCATAACCTCAACATTACCTCAAGCAATCGTCCACATGATACCATATACAACTAGTCGACGATCAACGTTTGTTTTACACCGCCACAATAAATTTTACCAACCATCGAACACTCTCAAACGTCCACGGCCGGGGAAAAGAGCGCCAAATTAAAAAGAAACAAATCCTCGCCATCAACTTTTAAACGTTTTTTTTCAGTTACACCGAAAATTAAGGCCTCAGCAACAAAACCAAAAACACGTTTTCAAGGCCTAACAACAAAATCAACGTAACCACGTTTTCTAGGCCTAACAACAAAATCAACGTAACCACGTTTTCTAGGCCTAACAACTTTACCACGTTTTCTAGGCCAAACAACAAAATCAACGTAACCACGTTTTCTAGGCCTAACAACTTTACCACGTTTCCTAGGCCCCAACAACAAAACCAAAAACACGTTTTCTAGGCCTAACAACTTTACGTCAAAACGCATTTTTTAACACCCTGCACTCGACGCCTCTACAACTACGACAACAACAACTAATCACCACCAAGCCTCAATGTCATAAAAACCGGAATCACCACTGTCCATGGATCACCTCGGGCGGGTGTAACACACCCACACATCCAAATACTTTTCATGCTTAAGGAGAAAAAAACATCGAGTCAACAACCCTGGCAACTATAAATAGCCTCGGCAGATCACAGGTAAATCCTTTTTATTCGGATCAGATTCATTCTTGGGGGCAAAAGTAAAGCTCATTTAAATACTTGATTTCTCTTATTTTGAATTTAAAATACGCTCTTAAACGGTAGAAATAGAAAAAAAAACAGAAATAACCTTTTGCTATTCGACGGAAAAAAAAAAAAAATTAAAAAAAAAATAAATTTTAAATTTCTTAACTAAGGCCAATTGACTCATCAAAAACCTAAATGTAAAAACGTAAAAAAAAAACCAGTAAAAAAAAAAAAAAAAAATATACAGTTTGAAAAAAAAAAAAACGGACCGGAACAAAATTTATATATTCAAACTGATTTCAACGTCAAATACAATTTAAACATGTCCAACAAATTTAGATAGTTAAACCAACTTTAACTACGTTAACCAAATTGAAATCTAAAAACGTAAAAATACCTTTTTTTTGAATATTGAAAAAAAAAAATAAAGTCTGAATATTTATACTAAAAAAAAATTTCAACTAAACTAAATTTAAAAAGAAAAAAAAGGCAACTTAAATATTTAAGAATTATTGAAATTTTTAAGCTAAATTTTAACGAGTTAAGCTCAACAAAAAAAAAAATTTTTTTTCCAAAACTAATTTTTACAGATTAAAATAAGAAAAAAAAACAATTTAAATATTCAAACTAGGGTCAACTAACAGAACTAAATTCAAATTTAACTAAATAAACTAAAAAAAAAAAAAATTAAAGTCTTGAAACAAATTGGAATAATGATTCAAATGAATGGAGAAAAAAAACTGGATTAAAGAAAAAAAACATTTGTATTATTTGTACTCAGATCTAAGCTTAATTCGGCTACATAAGCCCAATTCGAATTTGAAAACGTTAAATACACCTTAAACATTTAACAATTGAATATTTAAATAAACTCTTATACCCTAAACTGAATCCAAATTTGAAAATGAGGATTAAATATTTAATACTAATTTAAATAACTGAACTAAACTTGGTTAACTAAGTTCAATTTAAATCTGTAGATTCTAAGAAAAACAATTTTAAATATTAAAAAGAAAAAAAAAAAGGAGAAAAATTGAAATATCAAATACTTAGCTAGTTTAAAATCAGAAAAAAAAAAACTTGAAATACGCTTGAATAAAAACCGAAATACGAATAAGTAAAACTAAATTTAACTACGTGGTCTAGATAAAAAAAAGTCAAAACGGGATATGTAAATCCAAATAGTTAAAACTAGGCTTCAATAATATTTAAAACAAATTTTAAACTTTAAACTTGATTTAACTACGTAAGTTAAATTTAAGTTCGAACACGTACACTTAAACATTTAATGATTTACACCCATGTAGAATATTTGAACTAGATTTAAACTAACCACACTAAGTTCTAGTTTGTAAACGTAGAAATAGAATTTAAATAAACTTAACTAACTAACCTGAACTCAAAAGTAGAAATATACGATTCAATTGTTTAGAACGTAGTCCAAATAGGTGAAATACAATTGAAATTTTTTTTGTTTAAACAAACTCATTCGGACGGTTGAAATTGATTTCAACTATTCAAGCTTAATTCAAATTAGAATACGTGAAAATTTTGGTTTAAATATTTAAACACAAGATTTAAGTTTAAATATTTAGAAAATAGTATAACTAAATTTAAATACGTAAACAAAAAAAAAAAAAACAAAATTTAATTTTTTTGATATCAAGTAAAATTAAAAGTATTTAAAAACCAAATTTAAATAGTTGAACTAAGTTAAACTATGTGTAGTTAAATTTAAAATTTAAGCCAAAAAAAAAATAATTTGAATAGTGAAAAACAAAATTTGGTCTATTAATCTGATTTAAATAAAATTCAAGTTTGGAAATTCAAAATGCAGATTAAAAGATTAAAAAAAAAATAAATCTAGATAATTAAACTAAAAGTAACCAAATACACTGAAATGAAATACAAGAACATAAATTTGAGATTTAAGATAAATTTAAAACTTGAAAACTCATTCTAAATCATAATAAATATACTAAAATTAGAAATTTACACTAAATTTAAATACTGGTCCTAGAGAAAAAAAAAGAGGAATTTAATTTACGAAATAATACTAATTAGATTTTTTAGAGGTTTAGGAAAAAGTAAACATTAATAATGATAAGAGAAAGAAAAAAAAAAACAAAATAAAATTTGACAAACGAAAATAAACAAAACAAAAATATACCCAACGAACAATTTGGGGGTAGAAAGGAAATAAGCCCAACAAACAATTTGAATTGAAAAAGGAATAAATAAAAAAAAAAAAGAGAAAAAGATAATTAAACATAATGTTTATAGATATCTTATTTGTTATCTAAAACCATATTTTATTCCTTGTTGGAGTCTTAATTAAATTAAGAAATATAAATAAACTTTTGTTGTAGATCCTTTATACATGCATACTTAAATTTGTTAAACTTATATAGAAAAAAAACTTATGAATAAATGTTGATGATATAATTTGTATCGAATGAAACCTTAATAATGGATTGATTTGGTAAAGTTAATGGTTGAAAGGTGACACGCGTATGGTGAAGTGGTAAGTAACATTTGGGGCATTACTCCCAAACAATTTTTTTCAGGCAATGAGTAATGCCATGGATGACGGTAAAATGTCATACGGGGTGGGCTGCCTGCCCAGGACGCAACCATCTGGTCCTGAAGACTCGGGGTCGGTCATGTCGAGAATAGCGTAATCTTTTTCTTATCATCATTCAACGGTCGTTTTGTTCAATGTTTCATGTTTTATATCGCTTCGGTTTTTTTTCATCTACATCTTTCGTTTTTGGCACGAATTAAGTTGTGTATGTGTGAGTAGATGGACACGAACCCCCCATTTCCGGCGAGCTTCAGCCCAAACACCAGCGTGCCTCTGTCCATCGCGAAGCGAAGTTGAGATTTTGATTTACGTCAAAATTTCTCACGAAAATTTTTCCCTCGTGCGCATCACACAAAATGGCGCCCAACGTGGGGCCACCTCGAAAGTTAGTTAACCCTTTGGGTTAAAGTAATTTAGCCTAAAGGTGTTTTAATTCATCTTTGTCTGGCTTCCACACCTTTGAACATTTCCGGATAAAATGTTTAATCCAATAACTTTTTTTTCTTTTCATATTTTTGACGATTGTCCCGGAAGGTGTTAAATACACACCATTCCTGCGTTGCGACGGCATCGTATGGGGAAGTTAGGTATTGGGATCTCGGTTTTCTGACCTTATGACTGACGACCTATGTCCTGGAAGGTGTCAAGTAAACACCAAGCCTGAGTTGCAATGGCTTCAACATAGGAGACGAGACTGAGGGGATCGAATGGATTGAATCAACTCGAGTCCATAATGAAAAACTTGATACGGCGGCTATATAGCTAGGTGATCGTATGTTTTCATTATTGGAGGAGAGGAGAGGAAAATTTAGGAGATTCACTTTATGTCGTTTTTGGTCTTGTGTTTTCGTTTGCAGTTGATTGATGATAGAAAACTTGTTGGCAACAACACTTAGCGCACTATACGTGAAAACAAACATTTTTTTTGACATGATTGATTTTTGTACATTTGTATCATACTTGAACATCGTATGAGCTTCGAAGTTCTCATTTCTGAGAACAAAATTTCCAATGACTTTAAACTCGAGTAAACAAATTACACACATTTCGCCACTATACGTTTGTTACCAAAATTTCAACCAGTACATATTTTGTATATATTAAATTAAATATTTGAAAACAAATTAACCTTAATTAGTCGTAGTTGATAATTTAGTAGATGAACAATATTTTTAGCCATATTTGAATATTTTTACTAAAATTATTATCTGCTAACGTTAATTAAACTAGTTAACCAATAGTAATAGTTCTTTTAAATAACCTTCAACCTTATCTACATTAACACGTATCTTTTTAATATTACTACAATATACTCTATAAATAATTATATAAATTTATTTTGGCAAATACTATTTGACATAGAATAATAATCCATGATTATTTCTATAATATTTTTACATATACATTTTTTTTCATTTATTTGATAACTTCGAATTTGAAGATACAATGTTTTCTTACAGTTTAATCTTTTTTTTTCTCGATAGTTGGATTGTGAAATTATATAACAATCATAAAATTTCATACATTTGGATTTTTTTTAATTACAATTGATATTTTATTTTATAGATAAAATTTATAAAGTATTAACGTTTACAATTTTGATAGGTGATAATAATCAACGATTATTATTATAAATCTTTTTTATATTTTCGACATAGGCAATACATTTGAATTTAAAGAAAATTAATTCCGTGTTCATAAGGTATTATTGAATTTAACGAACATTTACATAAAACAATTTTGTTTTGTAGACTTCTGTTAAATTTAAAATATTTCGTTTATGAATTCAGGCAGTAATAATTTCTTAGCTTTTGAATCTTTTTCGGTTTCTAGATATTGAGATCGTAAAATTGTTTGATAATTACAATTTCACATACAATCGGTTTTTCCCTAATGACAATCGATATTTCGTTTACAAATAACTTTGTGAAGATCTATTGGCATATACATTTTGATTATACATAACTACTTTTTTTAAATTACATTTTCTGGGGATTTTATTAATAAAGTAAAATTTAAGGGAATAATATTTTCTTGAATTTTATTTGTTTTGGGATATTGGGATTGAGAAATTACGTGCAAATTTCTTAAACATTTACGTTTGAATATTTTTTATTGATTTCTTGTATAATTGGCGTCCATTGGCTTCTGGACTTAAGGGTGTAGTTTATCCACGGGTAACTCGTTGAGTAGGTTTTTCCTTCGTTGCTAGACTATTATAGTTGAAAGTTTTTTGAATCTGCGGACGGTTTTGGGCTAAGGATGAATACTAGGCAACTCCGATCATCTAGTAGAAACCAAGCAAGCAATAGCGACGACATTCCAACCACGACAACAAACACAGTTACCAATCGAAATACAGCACCCATTGTTTCTACAAACGCGGTAACTCCGTTAATGTCGATTAGATTCCCACCCGGATTTGGACCACAAACCCATTCATCTCCTGATAGTTTTAGTACAATTCGTACACCGACCTACAGCAGCATAACTGCCAGGGAAATAAGTGGTCAGACAGGTAATCAGGGTACTCGTGATTTTGAGTCAGGCAACATGAATCGGAATAATTTAGCCCCTGTTGGCGAGGAGGTCGACCCTGAAATGGTTATTACCGAAGAAGGATTGACGCTGAGGGAATATGTCAGTGCTTCGGTGGGAGCTGCGCAGGCTGCAATTATGGGAGAAGTTCACAACATGCAACTTATGCTACCTCAGTTGATAAGGGAGTCTCTGCGTTCAGAACGTGGCATTTCTTCGGAGAACCAGACGTTACGTGATAATGGACCCTATGATCAACAGCGAGTATATCAAACCCCTTTCAATAACCATAATAGCAGACCACCGCCAGCACAACATTTCGCACATAATGACCCTCGAATGTTCAGACAACAACGCCCGCGTCAACCCAACCTAGCCCAACCAGTATTTAATAACGTTCCTCAGAATTTTGACGAACAATACCCAGGTTTTGGAAACTCACCTTCGTTCCATGGTTTTAAACCAATAACTCCTAACCAATTGGAAAAATGGGGAATAAGGTACGATGGTACTAATAAGTCGTTAACGGTTGAGGATTTTGTATTTCGGGTAGAGGCATTGAAACATGATTATAACTGTTCGTGGGAAGTTTTAATGAAAGGTTTTCATCACTTAGTCACGGGGGAGGCAAGCAATTGGTTCTGGTCTTTTAGAATGAAGCATCCGATATGTGACTGGCAGACTTTTAAACACCACCTGATAAAAAAATTTCGAAATTTCGAAAGCGATTTTGAAATTCAAAGGAAAATTATGGAGCGTAGGCAAGCGCCAAATGAGTCTGCGGATGCGTTTATAACCGAGATTGTCAAACTTAAAAACCAAATGAGGGTAAGCGTACTAGAGAGCGAACTAGTAAAAATTGTTAAAGACAACCTGAAAGACGGTTTGGCTCAACTGGTTTTCGCCATTCGGATTGACAGTCTGGACCAACTACTGGAGGAGTGCAAAAGGGCAGAAAGGAATATTGCCAAGCGATCTTCGACCCGTATGCCTTTAGGTCATTCTCGACGCGTGTATGAGATGGATTTGTTTAACCCCGAGGAGATAGATGAACAGGCACAGCAGGTTGAGGCACTTCAAAGAGATAGTTTGCCAGCAAAACAGCTCACATGTTGGAACTGTAAAGCACCTGGCCACTCTTTTATTGAATGTCCCGTAGTACAACGCAATGTCTTCTGCTACAAATGTGGGTTCGAGGACGTTACCAGCCCGAATTGCCCCAGATGTGCGGGAAACAGCAAATCGAACATGCGGAAAACTGGGCCGGCGTGTTCAAACCTAACTCCGTCCCAGTAAAAGATAATTTTTTAAATTTCATGCTTACTCAACAAGACCAACCCAACGAAATGTTTAACGTCAACCCAGACAAAGCCCAACAACCAGTTGAGAAAAATGCCATGACCGAAACTAAAGGTACAAATGTATGTTTACAAACCATCAATAATTCAAGGCCACACGGTCTCAATCCAGGCCTATCGTATGAACAGCGTTTAGAAAACTATAACAAAATTCGTTCTGAAATTTTCACAGATCACGTACCCATAGTTAGCAATAGAATCCGAAAAACCAGAGAAAGATACGCCTTAAGAAAAGAAGAAAGGAAAGTAATAGCATCCACGGTTATAGGCAGCGAAAATGACATTAGACCCTATATGACAATCGAGATTAACGATTCTCAATATCAAGGCCTGTTAGATAGTGGAGCCTCTGTGAGTTGTCTTGGCCGAAACTGTATTGAGAACGCAAAGCAAATGGATGCGAAAATAATCGATTTTAAATCTTCTGTGCGTACAGCGGATGGGAAACAGCATTTAATTATTGGCAAAATTTTAGTAAAAATTAAATATGGGAATAAATTTGTGGAAATGATGTTATATCTAGTACCGAACTTAAGTCAAGAACTGATTTTAGGGTATGATTTTTGGAAAAAAGTAGGTCTAAAGGTTTCATTTGAAAATAGTATAGTTGATGAGATTTCTCTCGCAGATTCGGAAGAGTCCAAGATGCACCAATTGACGTCACGTCAACGAAAAATTTTAGAAAATGTAAAACAATCGTTTCGGTGTTACACACTGTTTGGCCTGGGAAGGACAGAGATCGAAAAACACGTAATAGACACTGGAGATGCACCGGCCAAAAAGATGAGACACTACCCCGTGAGTCCAGCAGTGCAAAAATTAATATACGCTGAACTCGACAGGATGATCGAACTGGACGTAATTGAAGTAGCCACTGGAGCAGAGTGGAACAATCGTATGACCTTGGTCATTAAGCCCAACAAGAACAGGCTTTGCCTCGACGCCCGGGAGCTCAACAAGGTCACGAGAAAGGATGCGTACCCTCTGCCCAATATAGATGGTTTACTGGCGAGGTTAGGAGATACCCACTTTATCTCATCAATCGACCTCAAGGATGCCTTCTGGCAAATCCCTCTGGATGAGGCAAGCAGACCAAAGACAGCGTTCACAGTCCCTGGCAGGCCTCAGTATCAATTCAAAATGATGCCTTTTGGACTGTGCAACGCTGCCCAGAGGCTTTGTCGATTGATGGATAAAGTGGTGCCATCTGAGCTTAAGGATAGGGTCTTCATCTACTTGGACGATTTGTTGGTGGTGTCATCAAACTTCGAAGATCACATGGACATGCTTCGTATTGTTGGACAGAGGTTAACGAACGCTGGACTTACAATAAACATGCAGAAATCTAGGTTCTGTTACAGGGAGCTGAAATATTTAGGATACATAGTTGGCGGGGGAAAACTGAAACCGGATGAAGAAAAAGTTAAGGCAATTATGGATATAAGTTCACCTAAAAACCAAAAAGAGGTTAGAAGATTTTTAGGCACAGTAGGGTGGTATCGCCGTTTCATCAACGATTTTTCCACTCGTACGGCACCATTAACGGATACCCTCAAAAAAACTCCTAAATTTATTTTGACCCCGGAAGCAACAAAAGCTTTTGAAGAGCTCAAGCGTCGGTTAGTTACAAGCCCTATTTTGTCCAGCCCAGATTTCGAAAGGCCATTCTTTGTCCAATGTGACGCGTCAAACGTAGGAATAGGGGCGGTTCTGTTTCAAAAGGACGATGAGGAGGGCGAACACCCTATCGAATATTTTTCGAAGAAATTGAACCAGGCCCAGAAAAACTATTCTACGACAGAGAAGGAATGTCTGGCAGTCGTCTTAGCCATAGAAAAGTTTCGCCAATATATCGAGTTGATGGACTTCACGGTCATCACGGACCATTCCAGTCTGAAGTGGCTGATGCGTCAGCAAGATTTAAACGGGAGACTTGCTCGATGGAGTTTAAAATTGCAAGGGTTTAAATTCAATATCGAGCACAGGAAAGGAACAAAAAACGTTGTCCCCGATATGCTTTCGCGTCAAGACATGGAGGAAGTGGTTTTAAATAGTTGCCCGTTGATTGATTTTAATTCTGAAGCGTTCAAAAATAAAGATTACCTAGCTTTGATAGATACTATAGAGCAAAATAAAGACCGATTACCCGATTTGAAAGTGGAGGATGGCGTTGTATACAAAAAAGTTAAATTCAACAGAGACGACCTAGATAATGAGGCCGAATGTTGGAAAATATGGGTACCGATAGATCTAACAGACAGCTTAATTAAGAGATCGCACATTGATAACACCTCGCACGGAGGCATAGCGAAAACGTTGTATAATATTCGCGAGTATTTTTATTGGCCTTCTATGGTGAAGCAGATTAGGGATCTTGTTAGAGATTGTAGTACTTGTAAGGAGATAAAACACCCAAAACAAATTTTACGGCCACCCATGGGATATGAAGTCAGGACTCAAAGGCCTTTCCAGAAAATATACATAGACTTCTTAGGACCTTACACCCGAACAAAATCCGGTAACACATTTATTTTCATAGTACTAGATCATAAAACAAAATTCGTTCTATTAAAAGCCCTATCGAAAGCCACAACCAAAGCAGTGATGAAATTTTTAAGAGACGAGGTGTTTTACAAATTTGGAGTGCCAGAATACCTACACTCGGACAACGGCAAACAATTCACCTCTGAAGCGTTTAAAGATTTTTTACAAATATTTGGTGTAAAACATATCCGGACCCCTATATACTCACCACAATCGAACGCCAGTGAGAGGGTGAACCAGACCATACTTAGCTCGATTAGAAGTTTCTTGGATCAGGATCAAACTAAATGGGACGAAAACTTGTCTAAGATTGAATGTTCCCTAAGATCGACTATTCACTCTTCCACGGGTGTTACCCCCTATTTTTCGTTAACTGGCTACAACATGGTAACTCACGCGGACGCGTATGAAGTATTGAGAAAACTGAAATCTGCTGAAGAAGGGGAAATGTTAATATTGCCTAAGTCATCACAAATGCAACTGATCCATCAGAAAGTGGGCGAAAAGTTACATGACGCCTATTTGCGAAATGTGAGATCCTATAACCTCAAAAGTCGAATTATAAAATACATGCCTGGCCAAGAGGTCTATAGAAAAAACTTTATACAGAGCAAATTTGCAAAGGGAATAAATGCTAAACTTTGTAGACCCTGGCTGAAATGTAGGATTAGGAAGGCAATAGGTAATGGTCAGTATGAGGTTGAGAATCTTAAGGGACAGATGATCGGGGTAATACACGCGCAGCACTTGAAACAATAAAATACGTAGGATTTGAAGGGTAATGTCGATCGTTGTGGATTGAATTTTAGATGATGGACAACTTGTTAGGAAGAATCGTATTATAGCCGAACGATTTTAATTTACCCCTACAAAGTTGGAAGAATATTATTAGTTGAGGATCTTTGGAAACTACAAAGGTTACGGCTTATTAATTTGTGTGCCATGGAGGGAATATTCAAAATTTGACAGCGTATGCATTTTCGCAATTAACGCTCTATAATCTATGATTATCCTTTAAAGTTACTTCGAGATTATTTTCACATTAACCTCTAACAATTTCTTTCCAAGCATTTGTGCAATCAAATGTAAACAAAATTACTGTGTTGTCAACCAAGCATCTACTATCATTACTAGACGGAGAAAATTTTTTTTAGATATGTACTTTATAAATGCTTGTTAAATTTGGTTTCCTTGAAACTTTACAAAATTTAATATACTTGTATGAATATATACAATGGATTTTAAAATGCTTAATAACTCGCGGTTAGAAGTCGAAACCATTCTACACAAAAAAAGTTTACAGGAAGAAAAAAAGAGGATGGCGTTTTTTTTTTGTAATCACAAAAATTGACAACATTTAGAGGAATATCCCGTTTAAAGAAAAAAAAAATAAACAACACCAATAAAATGCCACTTACCTTTGCTGACATACGATCAGCAAAACGTTTTGCGTAGTTGAACCCGCTTTCTTTGTTTTGCTTCTGGCCTGGATTCACTTGCCACGATTGTTTGGTGTCGGTATTGACCATTGGTTCAATGGATTTAACATTATTTTTCACTCTGGAGAAATTTTAATCATGTTGGAGCGATAAATAGAGTCTTAATTTTTTTTAACACAAATCACTGTCTCGATACAGAAAAATTATAGTTCCTTTTTTTTTTTTCACCAACGTCATTTTCGGGAATACAAAACTGTTATATTATGTATTTATTACGAGGTTTTTTGTGTGAAAATTTTCACCACCTCCGGAACACACTAGTTGATGTACACTCGCGTGACACACAAGCTGAAAAGCAAGCGTGACCGGATAAGGAGTTTTGAAATGGCCGAATATAACGAAAGTTATAGGCCGTGAGTACACTACTGGCAGTCTCCGACGACAGAAATGATAGGGGAGTTGCCAGATCATACGGTTTCCCAACTCTTTTCACTCCACAGGCTATGAGAAAAGAGCTGGCTTTGTGACGGACACCGTGTTGTTTTCGATCTTAGTTTTCTATTCAAAAACACAAAAATATTCCCAGCTCTGAGTGCCATCACTATACAAATGGAAAGAAATACAACCCTGCAAGATACAAAAAAATACCACTCTGTCAAGGCGAATTGACTGCGATGACGAGGTTTTGTGGGCTTGGCGTGTAGATACACCATTTTTTTTTGATAGAAAAAATTCATTGTGCGGTGGTTGGTTGTCGTAACATTTTCTTTTGCAATTAATTTAAGATTTAGTGAAAAATTAATAAAACTTAGCAAAAGGTAATTTTAGTTGAGAATATGTGTTAAAATAATAATAATTCCTCATATTAAAACAAATAACGAATACGTTTCCTTTTTTTAAACTAAAACATCAAAAAGCTTATTAACAAAAGGATAAAAATTGTCTTGGAACGTTTAAACGTGTCTTCATCGTTACTGGGTCACGTGGCTCATACAAACATACTGGTTGATGTGGCTGGCCGTATGTAAATCTTCTCGGCATTAAATTTTGGGGGCACACGGCCTAAAACTTGTTCGGCGTGTTAACTTGTAAATTCTGGCGGTATAACAGGTTCTCCATAACCTCAACATTACCTCAAGCAATCGTCCACATGATACCATATACAACTAGTCGACGATCAACGTTTGTTGTACACCGCCACAATAAATTTTACCAACCATCGAACACTCTCAAACGTCCACGGCCGGGGAAAAGAGCGCCAAATTAAAAAGAAACAAATCCTCGCCATCAACTTTTAAACGTTTTTTTTCAGTTACACCGAAAATTAAGGCCCCAGCAACAAAACCAAAAACACGTTTTCAAGGCCTAACAACAAAATCAACGTAACCACGTTTTCTAGGCCTAACAACAAAATCAACGTAACCACGTTTTCTAGGCCTAACAACTTTACCACGTTTTCTAGGCCAAACAACAAAATCAACGTAACCACGTTTTCTAGGCCTAACAACTTTACCACGTTTCCTAGGCCCCAACAACAAAACCAAAAACACGTTTTCTAGGCCTAACAACTTTACGTCAAAACGCATTTTTTAACACCCTGCACTCGACGCCTCTACAACTACGACAACAACAACTAATCACCACCAAGCCTCAATGTCATAAAAACCGGAATCACCACTGTCCATGGATCACCTCGGGCGGGTGTAACACACCCACACATCCAAATACTTTTCATGCTTAAGGAGAAAAAAACATCGAGTCAACAACCCTGGCAACTATAAATAGCCTCGGCAGATCACAGGTAAATCCTTTTTATTCGGATCAGATTCATTCTTGGGGGCAAAAGTAAAGCTCATTTAAATACTTGATTTCTCTTATTTTGAATTTAAAATACGCTCTTAAACGGTAGAAATAGAAAAAAAAACAGAAATAACCTTTTGCTATTCGACGGAAAAAAAAAAAAAATTAAAAAAAAAATAAATTTTAAATTTCTTAACTAAGGCCAATTGACTCATCAAAAACCTAAATGTAAAAACGTAAAAAAAAAAACCAGTAAAAAAAAAAAAAAAAAAAATATACAGTTTGAAAAAAAAAAAAACGGACCGGAACAAAATTTATATATTCAAACTGATTTCAACGTCAAATACAATTTAAACATGTCCAACAAATTTAGATAGTTAAACCAACTTTAACTACGTTAACCAAATTGAAATCTAAAAACGTAAAAATACCTTTTTTTTGAATATTGAAAAAAAAAACCAAGTCTGAATATTTATACTAAAAAAAAATTTCAACTAAACTAAATTTAAAAAGAAAAAAAAGGCAACTTAAATATTTAAGAATTATTGAAATTTTTAAGCTAAATTTTAACGAGTTAAGCTCAACAAAAAAAAAAATTTTTTTTCCAAAACTAATTTTTACAGATTAAAATAAGAAAAAAAAACAATTTAAATATTCAAACTAGGGTCAACTAACAGAACTAAATTCAAATTTAACTAAATAAACTAAAAAAAAAAAAAATTAAAGTCTTGAAACAAATTGGAATAATGATTCAAATGAATGGAGAAAAAAAACTGGATTAAAGAAAAAAAACATTTGTATTATTTGTACTCAGATCTAAGCTTAATTCGGCTACATAAGCCCAATTCGAATTTGAAAACGTTAAATACACCTTAAACATTTAACAATTGAATATTTAAATAAACTCTTATACCCTAAACTGAATCCAAATTTGAAAATGAGGATTAAATATTTAATACTAATTTAAATAACTGAACTAAACTTGGTTAACTAAGTTCAATTTAAATCTGTAGATTCTAAGAAAAACAATTTTAAATATTAAAAAGAAAAAAAAAAAGGAGAAAAATTGAAATATCAAATACTTAGCTAGTTTAAAATCAGAAAAAAAAAAAAACTTGAAATACGCTTGAATAAAAACCGAAATACGAATAAGTAAAACTAAATTTAACTACGTGGTCTAGATAAAAAAAAGTCAAAACGGGATATGTAAATCCAAATAGTTAAAACTAGGCTTCAATAATATTTAAAACAAATTTTAAACTTTAAACTTGATTTAACTACGTAAGTTAAATTTAAGTTCGAACACGTACACTTAAACATTTAATGATTTACACCCATGTAGAATATTTGAACTAGATTTAAACTAACCACACTAAGTTCTAGTTTGTAAACGTAGAAATAGAATTTAAATAAACTTAACTAACTAACCTGAACTCAAAAGTAGAAATATACGATTCAATTGTTTAGAACGTAGTCCAAATAGGTGAAATACAATTGAAATTTTTTTTGTTTAAACAAACTCATTCGGACGGTTGAAATTGATTTCAACTATTCAAGCTTAATTCAAATTAGAATACGTGAAAATTTTGGTTTAAATATTTAAACACAAGATTTAAGTTTAAATATTTAGAAAATAGTATAACTAAATTTAAATACGTAAACAAAAAAAAAAAAAACAAAATTTAATTTTTTTGATATCAAGTAAAATTAAAAGTATTTAAAAACCAAATTTAAATAGTTGAACTAAGTTAAACTATGTGTAGTTAAATTTAAAATTTAAGCCAAAAAAAAAAATAATTTGAATAGTGAAAAACAAAATTTGGTCTATTAATCTGATTTAAATAAAATTCAAGTTTGGAAATTCAAAATGCAGATTAAAAGATTAAAAAAAAAATAAATCTAGATAATTAAACTAAAAGTAACCAAATACACTGAAATGAAATACAAGAACATAAATTTGAGATTTAAGATAAATTTAAAACTTGAAAACTCATTCTAAATCATAATAAATATACTAAAATTAGAAATTTACACTAAATTTAAATACTGGTCCTAGAGAAAAAAAAAGAGGAATTTAATTTACGAAATAATACTAATTAGATTTTTTAGAGGTTTAGGAAAAAGTAAACATTAATAATGATAAGAGAAAGAAAAAAAAAACAAAATAAAATTTGACAAACGAAAATAAACAAAACAAAAATATACCCAACGAACAATTTGGGGGTAGAAAGGAAATAAGCCCAACAAACAATTTGAATTGAAAAAGGAATAAATAAAAAAAAAAAAAAGAGAAAAAGATAATTAAACATAATGTTTATAGATATCTTATTTGTTATCTAAAACCATATTTTATTCCTTGTTGGAGTCTTAATTAAATTAAGAAATATAAATAAACTTTTGTTGTAGATCCTTTATACATGCATACTTAAATTTGATAAACTTATATAGAAAA
Source organism: Pollenia griseotomentosa (assembly GCA_963931875.1). Taxonomy (NCBI): domain Eukaryota; kingdom Metazoa; phylum Arthropoda; class Insecta; order Diptera; family Polleniidae; genus Pollenia; species Pollenia griseotomentosa. The sequence goes on from OZ007563.1 coordinate 149,121,696, forward strand.
AAAACTTATGAATAAATGTTGATGATATAATTTGTATCGAATGAAACCTTAATAATGGATTGATTTGGTAAAGTTAATGGTTGAAAGGTGACACGCGTATGGTGAAGTGGTAAGTAACATTTGGGGCATTACTCCCAAACAATTTTTTTCAGGCAATGAGTAATGCCATGGATGACGGTAAAATGTCATACGGGGTGGGCTGCCTGCCCAGGACGCAACCATCTGGTCCTGAAGACTCGAGGTCGGTCATGTCGAGAATAGCGTAATCTCTTTCTTATCATCATTCAACGGTCGTTTTGTTCAATGTTTCATGTTTTATATCGCTTCGGTTTTTTTTCATCTACATCTTTCGTTTTTGGCACGAATTAAGTTGTGTATGTGTGAGTAGATGGACACGAACCCCCCATTTCCGGCGAGCTTCAGCCCAAACACCAGCGTGCCTCTGTCCATCGCGAAGCGAAGTTGAGATTTTGATTTACGTCAAAATTTCTCACGAAAATTTTTCCCTCGTGCGCATCACAAGTAAAAAAATGAGAGAGTTGAGTAAATTGAATGGAATTGAAAGGCAAAACTTGATCGTGTGGCCACCAAGTAAACAAACCTATTTTTTTTACTAGCAATATTTTTGACAACCCGACCACAGAAGCATTTTTATTTTATTTTATTTATTTATTAAATTTTCTTAAAGTCTATTGGATTTACAAAATATCCTTACAGACTATTCGCTAAAAATATTATTTGACGTGCTTATATTAAATTTTTTAAATAAAATTTGAACTTAACTTTAGAAAAACTAAAATCTAAAATATGGTTACCGTTCAATTTATTATATAAATTTTGACATTTAACTAATGGCTCATTTAAAGAATAATTAGTTCTATGTAAGCCAATATAAAAATAATCATGAAATCTTAAGGTCCTAGAAGGAACATTAATATTAATGCAGGACAGCAAATCAGAACAAATGATGTTGTAATTAATTATATCATATAAGAAAACTATTGATTGCATTGATCTTCTACTTTCAAGGGATTTAATTTCTAGTATATTACAACGAATAATATACGATGGTAATGGATTGCGCGAACTATTATTAAAATAAAGAGCAAATTTTGTAAACTTTCGTTGAACTCTTTCCACACGATTTATGTGAACAAAATAACATGGACTCCATATAATTGAAGCATATTCAAGGACTGACCTCACATATGAAATATATAAAATTTTACGCGTGTATATATTATGAAATTCCTTACTATTTCTTTTAATAAAAGCCAAGAGTGAGTACGATTTGGAAATTATATAATTCAAATGCTTAATAAAAGTAAGTTTACTATCAAACACAACACCTAGGTCCATTATATCATCAACTCTAGTCAGATATATTGAATTGATAGAATAATCAAAGACTATTGAGTATTTCAATTTATGAAAACGTATAAAATAACACTTTTCAATATTTAATTGTAAGTAATTACGATCCGACCATAACACTAGTTCATTAATACTTTTTTGCAACTCTAAAGCATCATTAATATTTTTTATTTGACAAAAGATTTTTAAATCATCAGCATAAAGTAAAAATTTACAAGAATTAAAGCATGAAGATATATCATTTATATAAATACTAAAAAGTAAAGGACCTAATATGCTACCTTGAGGAACACCTGAAGTCGCAATATATGGGAAGGAAAAGCAATCATCAATATTTACATAGCAAGTACGATTATGCAAATATGATCTTATCCAATTCAAAAAATTTGAATGTATACCAATTTTATCTAATTTAGCAAGAAGAATATTGTGTGATATTCTATCAAAAGCTTTCGAATAGTCAGTATATATAGTATCTACCTGAAATCCTAACCCAAAACTTGAAATGCAATACTGCGTAAAAACTGCTAAGTTTGAAGTGGTAGAACGACCATGCAAAAAACCATGTTGCTCCTTAATTATTATAGGACTAACAAAGAAATATAATTTTTTAATTATTGCATGTTCAAATATTTTAGAAACAGTAGACAGTTTAGATATTGGCCTTTAATTTTTTACATCACATTTATTTCCAGACTTAAATATTGGAGTAATAGAAGAAATTTTCCATTTATCTAAAAAAATTCCAAACTTCAAAGAAAAATTAAATATTAACTGAAGTGGAAAACAGATAGAGTAACAACAGTTTTTAACAAAATAAGAACAAAGACCATCCAAATCGCAACCAAAGGAGACTTTTAAAATAGAAATAGCAGAAATAATATCGTACATTGATAATTGTACATTAGAGAATTGACCTATTGAATGAATATTATTTAAGAGTTCTGAACTAAAAACTGGAGAATGTGAAATAAAATTGGATTTAAAGTATTGTGCAAAGAGATTTGCAGATTGAATAGGTGAACTAGAATTATTCTGACCATAAAAAACAGAAGAAGGTATTTTAGATTTACCTCTTTTAGATTTAATAAAATGCCAAAATGATTTAGGATTAATTTTTATGGAATCCTCAAACCCAAGAATATATTGATTATATAAAAATTTATTCAAAAAATTAAATTCCCTAGAATATTGCAAATATAATTGCATATGCCCTGGGTGATTACTATTTTTGTGTTTTTTAAAGAATTTATTCCTTAGATTCTTAAGTTTCTTTAATCCCTTTGTGTACCAAGGCAATTTATAAACTTTAGAGCCAGATTGCGGTACATAAAGGGAGATTATTTCATATATTTTATTAAGAAAAATATCATAGCATTCATTTAAAGATTTTTGAAAGAAGAGATCACTCCAAACAATAGATTTTATAGAATCATTAATAAGATTATAATCACAAAATTTAAAATTATACGATACTTTTTCATTTATATTGATATTATTATAAGCATAAAAATTTATAACAATACTTAGTGGAACATGATGCATGTCGGATTTACACAGAGATGCAGCACATTCAGATACAGTGTAATTTACTTCATTAGAAATAAATACTAAATCTAACATTCTCTTTAATTTATTACGAATTGTATTAATTTGTCTCAAATTTAAACTTAACAATGAATCAATTAAATTAATTTCATGAACAGAATTTACATTTCCGGGTAAAAATACTGAATCATCACCCGGAATAAATGACCAAACTAACTTATTTAAATTGAAATCTCCCAAAATACAAAATTCCGAATTATCTTGATAAGAATCATATAAATTTACAATATTTTTAACATGTTTATCGTATAATAAATCAGTACTATTAGGCGGTATATAGGAAGCACAAATTAGAATATTAAAATTACCCGATATAGAAATACATAATTGATCTATTAGCGTATCATTATCCTCTAAACATATTAAATTAGATTTTAAGGAACGATTCACAATAATTATAACACCACCACCTTTCTTAAGACCAGTTTTTTCCGAATCCCTATCTTTTCTAAAAACTTGATAGGTATTTAAATCGAAAAACTCTCCATCAAAAAAATCCTTATTTAACCAGGACTCAATTAAAACATAAACATCATAGTCACGTTGAGATGTAAAAGAAAAAACTTGCACAGATTTACTTCTCATTCCGGACACATTTTGGTAATAGATACGTAAAGGTTTATTCAAGCAAGTATTGTTTACTATTTTATTGGCTGAGTTACAAGCTTTTTTGGAAAATTTTTAAACGGCCTCACTCTAATATTAGACGGCCAAATAGAAGCATCAAACAGTTTCTCATAATAAGTTGAAGATATACCAAGTTTAAAATTTACTTTATTAATGTCTTTAAGATCTGTATCTTTTTTAATTAATTTAAAACAAGCAATATGTTCAGCATTAACATTAACATGTTTCGCAACATAAGATTTTATGTTATCTTCAGACTCAGTAGGTTTAAATGACGAAATATGTAACCATTGTTTACGAACAATAACATCCAATTCATTACTATCATTTTGACCAACAACAATTCTCTGCTTATTATTTCCCCTATTTTTTATAACATTAATCCATTCTGGACCTTTTTGCATATTATTGTTTTTAGACGCCTGTTTAGAAGTAGATGGATACACATTAATATCTTGATTATAATTGTCTGAGAGCGAGTTAGTATTGATATTCTCTTTTTTATAGTATAACATTCAATAACTGCATCAACAGTAGGAGAGTATGACTGATCAGGCAAATTGAATTCCGTATTACAAACAACGGCATTTGAATTATTAACAGGAACAACAAGTTGAGCAGATGAGCGACGAGAGTCAGCAAAACTCATATTATTGTCATTATCCAGAGCAGCAATAACATCAACACGATCAGCAGGTGGAGAGAAAGATTTGCGAAGATCACTTGAATTTAAGGCGAGATCAATGGATTCAGCAATTGCACTATTATTGGCACTAACAAAATTAGTATTTATCGAATGATGAGCATGAGAAGAATTGTTTGTGTTTACATAATTTGTTTTTGTTGATGTATTCGCATTATTTGACTTAACAGTTTTTGTAAGTTCATTGACCATAGACTTTAACTCATTTACTTCGTTTGATAAAATATAAACTGTTAAAACAAGACCACAAGACCACAAACAATTGTCACAATTGTAGACTATATTTTTATTATTATTTATTATTTTTACAGCAATTAAATCATGAATATTAGCACAAAAGTTATGAAAAACACGATGGCATATTATGCAGTTTATAGGGTTTTTATCAACATAAACAAAGCATTTAGCACAAATTATTTTATTATTTTCCGTCATTTTAAAGCACGTCTTTATCTTACAAGAGAGACTGGTAATGTAGTTGTAGAGTTGACCTCACCTTCTAGTCAATTCGCCTTGGAATTATGTCTGCAAAATTTCTCAGAGATTTACAACTTGCTCTCTTTGAAATGAGTGAAAAAAAAAGTTTGTCAGCAAAAGTTTGTTATTTTCTCGCGGGTTGCATTGTTAGTGCCATTAGCTCGAAATGTCAACCATTCTAAGCAAAACACTAACAAATCAAAACAAATAAGCTCGAACTGTCAAAATCTGATGCCGTTTCGACCATGGTGGAATAAGCAGGTGGCATCGTTACGGCAACAAATACAACATTACAACAAAAATGGAAATTACATCACCGTTTACGTCAAAAAATATATTAAACAAAAATCAAAGCGTGCTGCTGAACGTGATGAAATAAATAAATTTTTAGACAATTTTTATTTAATTATGGTCAATATCTTATTTATTTTAATTTAAAATTATCAAAAACTTTAATAAAATACAATAATCACAGCACAAAACGTGGACTTTTTGTAAACATAAACAAAACTTTGACATAAACCTAGACAAACAATGCAAGAGCAAAAAATCGTCATCTGGCGTAGTGCTGCCACCTGTTTATTTCATCATGGTTTCGACACCACCTGAAGTTAATTCGCCTTGGATCCCACTAACGGCTCAAATAGCACAATCCATGGTGGAATAAGCAGGTGACATCGCTACCGCAACAAATACAACATTACAACAAAAATGGAAATTACTTCACCGTTTACGTCAAAAAATATTGTAAACAAAAATCAAAGCATGCCGCTGAACGCAATGAAATAAATGAATTTTTAGCCAATTTTCATTTAATTATGGTCAATATCTTATATATTTTAATTTAATATTATCAAAAACTTTAATTAAATGCAAAAAAACGTGGACTTTTTGTAAACATAAACCTAGACAAGCAATGCAAGAGCAAAAAATCGTCATCTGGCGTAGTGCTGCCACCTGTTTATTTCACAATGGCACAATCTGTGAAGATTTTTATTGCTATATCGGCGCACATATAAAAACATTGCACAATTAATTCTTGGGTGGTCCCATTATCGTCGCACATTGTGACAATTTTTTTCGGTTCATATCGGCCAAAACTTAATTGCGACAATAATCGGTACAAAGCGGTCACACTATCGTGCTATTTAGGCAAATTAAATCATATGGTTTTGTCTATTTGCTTAATTTTACTTTAGAAATTCGCAAAATTCTCCGTCTGAATATTCCATTATGTTTCCTAACTCACTTCTGCTTGCTTGCACGTTGAATGCAGACGTATTTTTTTCTTTTACAGTGCAGCCACACGATCAAGATTTTCTTGATAGTCTTTTACATATACTATTTGTCAAAATTAACAAAAATTTAAAGTTGTGACGTAGGCTGCATTAAATTTTTGAGCAATTTACATTCAAGATGTCATCAAGAAAACAATTTATAAAGGCAAACGAAAAATTTGCTCACTAACCTTGAAATCAGCTGTTTTCTTGAACGTAAATTGAAGCACTCTCTGGAAAGAGAATTTTAAAGGCAAGTTCGTTTCAATTTTTAAAAGTATGAGTGTCCCTGCCGTCAAATGAGTAGCTAACTACAAAAAAACCCAACTTTAAGTTAGCTTGTATAGACTAACTTAAAGCCAACTACTACGCAATGCAAAATTTACATTAACCAAAGTGTATACAAACACTGTGTTGTATATTTTAAGTAGTGAGAGCCAAGTCGTTAGTAAAAAAAATCAACGTTGTTATTGTTGTTATGTTAAGACAATTTAATCTCATATTTACGCTCTTAATGGAGTATAGCAAAAAACATAGTTTTTTTATTCAAAAACTAGACTGCCCCAGTAGGCTAGCTGGTAGTGAGCAAGTCTATCAGCGCCGAGGTTGCGGGATCGATTCCCGCCAGCGACTCTGGTTAAAAAAAAAGTTGAATAAAAACAACTTTGATTAATAAAATAAAATAAAAGAAATAAAAGAAAATAAAATAAAAAAATAAAATTTTTTTTATTTTTTTGAAAGTATTCATCCAATGAATAACATTCATAGATCGGCCTTAATCGGCCTTAACTTAAACTAACTTAACTTAAAGCTAACTTAGGCTGGGTTTTAGAGTTGTAGTTCAACCTGAGTTTTTGGTTTAGTTTGTTAAACTTAAAAAAAATTTAAACTTGTGCTAATCTACCATGGCGTTTTTAAGTGGTAGATTAAGAACTGTCAATTTTGAAGATGTTACCATACTTTTGCAGAAAAAAATATTGGTAGCATCGAAAAATGTCATCTGCAAAAATTTAAATGGCGCTAAAATTATAAGACGCATAATAAAAAAAGGACGCATAAAAAACATAATAAATTTAAAAAAAATTGTCATTCATCCATTGGAACATTCATTCATTCATCCATTCCCTTCAATTAGTGAAATAATAAAAAAAAAATAATATAATAAAATGAGTGAGAAAGAGAAAAGAGCTGCAAATTTTTCAATCAAAGAAATTGAAAATAAAAAAGGCACAATTGAATGCAAGAAATCGGATAGGACGACAGCCGAAGACAAAGTTCGTGCCTGGAAGGAAGTGGAGGCTGATTTCAATGCTGAGTTTGACTCTTTTCGGTCATTTAAAACGCTGAAAACAAAATACGAAAATTTGAAAAAAAGTGCAAAAAAAATTTTGCAAAGGACAAACAAGAGTCCTACAAAACGGGTGGTGGACCCAAACCAGCATCAAATGTTACTTCCATAGACGAAGAAATTTTACAAATTGTTCAGGAGGAGCAAATAGCTGGTCACGAGTCTATTTATGTCGATGATTTCGTATCTGGTTGCAGTAAGTATAAGTATAAGTTTATTTAATTTAATTTTAGTACACATTTTATAAAATTCTCTATTTTTAAAAATTGAAGCAGCTGATGATACGCTAGATGAATCGGGTTTCAACGCATTAGGTAATTTTTTTTCTATTTGTGCTATGTACCATATGTCACTTGACCTATAAAGGACTGGAGAACTTTTACTGCAGGGACAGAAATTATGATAAATTTTTTAAATTGCAAACATTTCAAGCACAATGTTTGTGGTTAAATAAAAATGACAAATCAAATTAAAGATATGTATATATCGCTCAAAAAATTACTCAAAAAACCTGATGACATTACTCAAAAAAACCTGATTTTAAAATCCGCTCCTATTGTGCCTTCTAGAGGAGTAAAAAGTGAGACACACCACCATTAATTTTTAGCCACCAACATTTTTTCCGATCATACCTTCATCCTATCTCCATTACATAAGGCGGCATCCATACAAAACTTACAAACTTACCTTTTTATAAAAATTTGGTCCTAGAGAAGTCGAATGTATGGCTGACCCCGTATGTTTTTTTTTAACGTCAACATTTCCTTGCAACATACCTTCCCTCTATCTTCAACGAGATATAGTGCCCAAAAATTCATTGTCCAAAAAATAAAACAAATTTATAAAAAATAAAAAAACTGTAAAAGTAAGTTTTGTGTAAAAGCCGCCTAATGCAATGGAGTAATGTTTTTAAGTGATGAGCGATATATACATATCTTTAATTTGATTTGTTATTTTTATTTAATCACAAAAATTACGTTTGAAATGTTTGCAATTTAAAAAATTAATCAATATTTTTATCCCTGCAGAAAAAGTGACAGGTCCGTCATAGGTCAAGTGACATATCACCCGGACCCAAAAAAGCTATCACAAACTTGACTACTTTCATATAGAAATACCTCTCGCTTTTGTTAGGAAATGTCTTACTCCAAGATACATCACTAGTGACATGTCCCTTGTCCTTGATAGGTCACGTTACACAAAACAAAATGAATGAATGAATGTCAATGAAAAATGAATATCACCCGGACCCAAAAAACCTATCACAAACTTGACACCTTTTATATACAGTGGTTGACAACAAATTATAAATGTTTATTGTATATGCAGGTTGTTAAAGATAAAAGCCTCTGTTCTGTCTTTGACAACTTTTAAATTCACATGAAAATTTCCGAATTACAAGTTTAGTATCATATACATAGAGGCGAAGGCGTCAAAAATTGAGTTGTCAAAGTACAACTTGTATAAAGAAACCAGTCACTTTTCCTGCAGAAAGGGTTCTTGCGTATCCAAATCTACTTAAAATATTAAAAACACAATCCCACCTCATTTGCATACATTTGCTTTTTATAGGCACGCCACATAGAATTCTGCAGTAGTTCACTCTCCCATTATTTAGTGAATCAGTTTTAGGGACTTTTGGGGTTGTTACATTTTTGCAAATCATTTCCAATTACTTAAGGTTCTTAATGTGATGTCGTTAAAGTGTGTGTTTCTAAATTTATGTCTTCATTTCTTTGTTGCTCATCTTCAGCTAATTCTTAAAGTGGTTCACCACATTTAGCACAACAATATTCCTAACACAGAGCTCCATCGTTTCGAATTTTAGGTATTTGTTCATCTAATAATCTTTTTGAAGCACAACAATTTTTGCTATTGTATATATTTATATATGAATTAAGTTTATATTAATAATATCTTTATCGAAAAAAAAAGATGTTAGTGTTTACGTTTTAATTTTTTTTTACCATTTCAGAGATGGCAATTTTAGGACTTTTTTTTTGGGACTTTTTTATGTTTACGTACACAGAAAAAGGCATAAAACAATAATACCGAAATTAAAACTTTGTCTATCGACAAAGGGGTATTTCCTTAGTCGGGTTAACTTCTCATTAAGCCCATATGACACTACATTTTTAATGCATTGTTCAAGTTTTGGTGAACAGTACAAATATAATGTAATAGAAAAATTTACCAAGTGCAAAGAGTTCAGCTGTATTAAGATAAATGGCAAACTGTCAACAATTTTTAAAAAGTTATCGATAAAAAATGAAGTTATGTCAAAAAAAAATGTAAGATTGTTTAACTTAAAATTGACATTTCAAGCTTGAAATATTAAAAGTGTTGCTGAATCAGCGGTTTATGGGCAAATTCAGCGATTTACCGCTTTTTGTTTTTAGGTTTCTCATAAACAAAAAGTTGGCAACACTTAATAAAATAAACAAAACAGGGATGGCTAAGTTGTTTCAATTGTACTTTTTTGTTGATACTTTTTAAACAAAGATGTATAATACCTTTTTGTGGTATTTTTTATGAACATAAATAAAATTAATTTCAACTAAAAAAATCTTTTAGTACAATTAGGGTAAAAAAGTACAATTTTTAAAGGTTGTTGGTACAATTTTAAAAATTCTCAACGCCATCCCTGAAACAAAACCATAACAAGAGAAAAAAAAAACTACAAAACTTTGTTTACATTTTTTATAGTTTGCTCTTTCTAACATTTACTGTTTCTTTCTATCAATTCTATATCAATTAATGAATAAAAAATGTAGTGTCATAAGGGCTTTAGGGCAGGTCACCAAAGATAATAAGTTTTTCGAAAGCTTAAGACGTGCCTTTCGTATATGCTTTATTTTGGCTTCTGGTTGACGTATGTGAACATAATTGAACACCAAATGGTATTTAAACAAGTACAAACATATATTTTTACAAAAAAAGAAAAAGATCGCGGATTTTTTTTTTTACCAAAATTTGTTTTCGCGGAAATTTATTTTTTTAATTTTTTTTTTCAAAAGTAATTTCCTTTTAAATAAAGTTTTTTGCAATAATCTTTTTGAAATTGTGGAGGGTATCACTACATTCGGCAAGGCCGAATTTAACTTTTTTACTTGTTTTTATTTTTTGTTTACATTTAGAAGGGTGTATAAGATTTGGATCAGTCGAATTTAACACCATCAATTGCTTTTTTGTCTTTGCTTTATAATTAATATTTTTATTACTATACATTATTTTCAGGCGATGATTCCATTCAGTGCATTGAAATTGAAGTACAAAAGGACAATACTAAATGGGAAAAATACACCCCGAAAATGCTGAAAACTCCAAAAAACTCAGCTCTTAATATAGGAGAGAAAAGGAAGACAAGAGACATATGGGCCGATGTTGCACAAACAAAAATAAAAAAATACAACTTGGAAATGAAGATCATTCAGGAAGAGTGGAATCTTAAAAAAACTAAATTGGAATTAGAAATTGAACTATTAAAACAGAATTTTACGTATGTACCATAAACAAATTTAAAGCTGGTATGAATATTCAATGAATTTTTAAAATTTTCGAAATGAATTTTAAAACTGTTTTTTAAGTTGTCCAAATGTATTTTAAAATCTTCCAAATGTACTTTGAAAATTTCCAATGTTTTTTAAAATTGCATTTTGTTATTTAAAAGTGTCAAAATGTATTCTAAAAATTAGCCAAATGTAGGGGCATGTCACAGACTCAATTCCGTTTGAAATTTTTACAATTTTGAAATACATATGGAAAATTTGACATATTTGGACAATTTTAAAATGCGTGGCATGTCACAGACTCAATTCAATTTTCTATAGATTGGAAATGGTAAATTTATTTTTAACTTGGAAAAAAATTAGAAGAGATCTCAATTAAATTTTTTTGTTTTTTTTTTTTTTATTTGGGTTACAAACCCTTGTTTTGTTATGAATACTTTAAAAGTGTTTTATGTTTTTGAATTATTTAAACGAATTGTAAACTCTGTTATGTTATGTTAAGTTTTTTATTTTTTTTTTTAATAAAATTTATCGTAAAAAATCATTGTGTTTTACTTGTAAAAGGGAGGTTTTAAGGTGACAGCGATAGCACAGTGCAACAAAAGTGAACAAAAACATTATGCAGAGTTACTCTTCTAAGAACTCGGGTTGATTGGAGTCCACAGAGTATGGTAATACTCAAAGTTTTTTCAATCAATTCGTTTAGTACTTTTTTAATAGCAAATGAATTTTCTATAATATATTTGAAAGATATGTGCCGTAGCTCTTAAACAAAGCGAAATTTCAATATTTAAATATCTAAAAAAATAAGAAAAAGACTTGATAAATCAAAACTATACTTCAATTTCATTTTGCAATACATCCTAAAAATTGTGTATTCAAAAAAGGAGGAGACGAAGGAATTGTGGATTTGAAGGAATTTTTGTTTTTAACGATATATTCTTCACAAAAATCCTAACCAGTGTTTTTTCAAAAAAAAAATATATTTTTACACTCAAAAATGTTAAACAAAATAATGTACACTCAAAATAATTTATCACTAAAAAAATTATGAGAGTAAATTTTTTTTGAGTGAAAAATTTTTTTCTTGGTGTACGATATATTTTTTTTTTAATCCAAAAATTTTTTTGTTGGTGTAAGATATATTTTTTTTAATCTAAATATTTTTTTTAGTAACAAAAACACTGTTTTAGGTATTTTTGTGGAGAATATAAAAAATATTGTTAAAAATAACTTGAGATAGGTGATATCATACTTTTTTGAAAATGTATATAATTTGGATTATAGATTTGTTTAAAACAATTTTCAAATTTAAATATTCCCGTTAAAAATTTTTTGGGAACCAGTGAATTTTTTGCATGATAACCCTGCATTTTTTGTAATATTTTAACGAATTACAATATTTTTTTAAAGTAATCTTTAATTAAGAGACGACGAACAAAATTGTCTTTATCATTACGATTTTCTCTGTTATTAGGAGTAGATAGTACGTAGTCAACAGCATCTTGTAAATCGGTTGGCAAACTTGGACATTCGGTTTCATTGTTTATGCAGCAAATGTTGTGAAGCACGGCCGTAGCAACAATTATACTTTGAACTTTTTTAAAATTCAAACGAATGCCTAAAGACAGTATCGGGAATCTTTTTTTCCATACGCCATAGCTCCGTTCAACACTTCCACGTGTTCGAATCTGAGACTCATTATAAAGAGTTTCTTCAGGAGATTTCGGGTTCAGTAGTGGTGTCATTAAATACTTTTTATTGGGATACCCACTATCTCCTAGTACTATGCTGTCACCAAATTCACCACTCTCAAATCTGGAGTAAATTTTAGAATTCCTAAGAATTGTTGAGTCATGCCAACGAGCAACTATATTTGTAATTTTTAAATTTGCATCAAACATTGCTTGTCCACCTTTAAGAAGAAACAACATTTACACTTTACTTAAAAATGAAGAATAGTAATTTTGTTACCTGGGGATATTATTTTGACGTGTGTGCAGTCCAGAGCTGCAATTACTTTCGGAAACTTAGCAATGTGATAAAATTCCTTTTTGCTCTGGCGGAGCTCCTCATCTGTAGATGGAAATTTAATAAAATGCTCTCTTAACAAAGCTATATAATGGGACACCTTGTCAACTACTTTTGAAATAGTTGATTTCACTACTCCATTCACTTCACCATTCGTCATTAGCATGCCTCCAGTTGCATATAACCTCAAAGTTATTAAAAGCATTTGTTCTTCCGACAATGCGTTATTCCTTAAATAGAATTCTTGAGAAAACAAAATATAAATTATAAAAAGTACTTACCAGTTTGTTGGGTTTTTGATATGTGGCCCAATAAGTTCCAATACTCTGTAGGCTGAGAGTTTTGTCAGTCGAAAACGTTGGACAAATTCCTTGTCTGTGTATAGATGGAAATGGTTTGGGCGCGTGTTGACTGTTCTAGGTTTCCATACTATAGTTTTATTTAAAATTTCATAACTTTCGGAATCACTAAAGTCTTCATCATCCGACGAATACTCCATTTTTTTAAATTAATTAAATGGATTAAATAAGTTGAATTTTGTGTTAGAAAACTTTTTAAATTATTTTTTTTTGCTGTTTATTTATTGTTATAAATTTAATATGATCCAGTTTTATAATTGTTTATTAAAATTGGCCACAAATAACAAAATTTAAAAGTAACTAACCACGCGATATTTTTTTTTTGTTTTTTTTTATCAGCTGATTACTTTTGACAACTGTGACTTAGGTTTAACTTGCCAATCCTGCAGGGTTAAACTAAAATTCAAACGAAATAAACTAGATCCCAAAAACAGCATTTAAGGTTTAAACCAAAGTAAACCGAAAACTCAGGTTGAACTACAACTCAAAAACCCAGCCTAAATGAGAAGTTGATAGGTACAGGAGGTATTCAAATATAAATAAACCGACTCTTGGATACGTGACCTGGGTGGGTAATCGTTTATATCAATCAGTAGATAGTTAGTTCTAAATAAACAATCTCTTGAGGGATAATTTTCACCTTAATTGATGAATTCTTAATTACTTGAATTAATCCCTTGATGACTTAATAACTAGATCGGAAAATGCCCGAATGAATAGATTTACAAACGTATCTATAAATTGATACATTCTGATGTGCCTAAACTTATATGAGACTTAACTACCTATATCGAATCGATGCTCACTATACTTAATCAATCACACTTAGCATTTTAATAAAAAACTGAATAAATAATATTATAATATTATTAATAATATTAATCAAAGTTTTGATGAAAGGGAATAAAAAAATTACATTATTATTGAATCAGTGATCTATAGATAACGGAATACTTGAATAGATGATCTCATCAAAATTTTGATAAATTAATAATTACTTAACTTAGGAGTTGATTTTTTTATACACGAATAAGTACTTAAATAATAAAATAAATACCTACCAACAACATTTGATCGATTCGATGATGTAGGAAATGAATAAGTACAAATAAATAATTAAAAACGAATAAGTATATATAATTGAATAGGTGTAAATAAATAAGTATGATTATATAAATAAATAAGTTTAAATGATTATATGAATAAATAAGTATAAATGAATAAGTATATATATATATATATATATATATATATATATATATATATATATATATATAATAGGTGTAAATAAAGAAGTATGATTATATAAATAAATAAGTTTAAATGATTATATGAATAAATAAGTCTAAACGAATAAGTATATATAATTGAATAGGTGTAAATAAATAAGTATGATTATATAAATAAATAAGTTTAAATGATTATATGAATAAATAAGTATAAATGAATAAGTATATATATATATATATATATATATATATATATATATATATAAATAGGTGTAAATAAAGAAGTATGATTATATAAATAAATAAGTTTAAATGATTATATGAATAAATAAATATAAATGAATAAGTATACATAAATAAATCAGTATAAATGAATAAGTATATATAAATAAATAAGTATAAATGAATCTATATACATATAAATCGGCTAAGGCAAAACAGATAAGAACACTTTCCTCCTCTGTATGTCAACAGATTTGAACAAAATATACACCATTTGAAAGGTATTTACTCACAGAAGTGCACAATATATCTTTTATTCAAATCTGTTCAATAATTTCAGAGTTTTAAGTGTTTAAATTTGCTACTAACACATATACAGAACACACAAAAAAATTTTTTTTTTTTTAATTATGAAATAATGAAAAATAGGGTGGTCGATTATTCGTCATTTTTCAGAAACCGGTTTTCAAATATTTCGACTATATAAATCTTATGTATAAATCGGCAGAAGCAAAACAATTAAGAACGCTTTCTTCCTTTCTTTAGGGTCCTGAGTGAATGAAAACCTATAAGATAAAAAATGTTGGTACTTTTTGTTTTTAATCTGGAACTTTTTAAATTTTCGTTAATATTCAGCCTATAAAGATAAAATTAAACATTAAACTGGGTGAATAAGAACATGTAAGAGAAGCTTTTTGGTACTTTTTCGTTCAACATCTGGTACTTTGATTAATTTTCGTTAATATTAGACATAGAAACATAAAATTAAAGATGCAATATCCTGAGTGGATGACAATCCATAAAGGAGACTTTTTGATACTTTTTGGTTTTTCAATTGATATTTATTATATTGAACTTACAAAATTAAATTAACCCTCGCCAAATCGATCCACTAAGACGGAAAAAATAAATGCTCAAAACATGTTAATTCATAAATACTTAGATGTGCTATGTTTCCTTCATATGTATGTATGTAGATAAAAATTTATGGTCGAATTTTGACCATTAGGCGAACACTAGTAAGTATAAATGAATAAATAAGTATAAATGAATAAGTATACATAAATAAATAAATAGGTATAAATAAATAGGTACAGATAAATGAACGAAGGCACAAATAACTGAAAAGAGGAAAAAAACCCTTTTAATGAATTAATATCGACTTACATGAAAAATAATAGAAAAATTAACAAAAAAAAAAAAAAACCCCCGGAAAGCAAAATTGATTTTAAATAAGACAGTTCAACCCAACGAACAAAAAAGGGGAGTGATATAAATAAACCCAACGAACAATTTAAATAGGAAACGGGAAAGACTTGATTAAGCCCAAAAAAATAAATAAATGAACCATTTATTCAAGGCGAATTTACTTCAGGTGGTGGCGAGACTACAACAAGTCAACAACACAAAAAACAACATGTATTTTGTTTTTATTTTTCGGTCGTGTAATGTCAAAAACAAGGCGAATTTATATATATATGAATTCGCCTTGTATAAAACAGTTGACTAAAGCAGGGCTACCAGATTTGGGGTTCTAATATCAAATTAGATAACAAAAATTAATTTCGGATTTTAATTGAGAATGTAAAAACAAACTACATATTTTTCTATTTGGGAAAATTATTGATCGTTTTGTTTCTTTTACAGTCCAACATATATAATTTCTGTAAGAGTTTTAATGTACAAAACTTAATACAATTTATGTATAAATGATAAACAAATTATAGAGCAAATTCAATTTCGGACGGCTGAAAAATCGGATTTACTGAACGCAATATAGTTTTTTATTTAAAATGTGTCAGCAGCAGAATTTTTCTTATATAAAAAACATTTTCTCCTTTTGTTTAGGTTGACCTGTTAATACTCTAATAAGTAAAAATACTTTCAAAGGTATGTCCACCAATATAATGGCTTAACCAAT
Source organism: Pollenia griseotomentosa (assembly GCA_963931875.1). Taxonomy (NCBI): domain Eukaryota; kingdom Metazoa; phylum Arthropoda; class Insecta; order Diptera; family Polleniidae; genus Pollenia; species Pollenia griseotomentosa. The sequence continues at coordinate 149,138,381 of OZ007563.1, forward strand.
GGATATTTAACGCATTCAATGGATGTATTTGTGGGGTCGTTATTATAACCCTAATTCTCCATATTTGAAATGTCAAAACTTAAAATGTTCGTAAACGATATTGAATAGTTAAACGGGAATTTTCAGGCTGGTACTCCATTACCCCACGTCTCCATGCACTTTCGATTTGAACATGACATGACCATAACGCCGGCAGAGCAACGGTATTAATTTGTTCACGTTCTTGTATGTGGCGAATACGTGTTGATGTTCATGTTCTGATTGACCACAATTTTTGTTGTTGTGGCGTTTGTTTGTATACAGAAAATACATTGTATGGCCAACATCATGGCGCACATGGATGCTAAGACGAATGTTTGGGCAACGATGGCAGCACATGGACGAAACATGAACAGTCTACACGAGTAGAATTCATGTGCGACATGCTGTTCTTACCAAGTTGATGGATAGTGGAGACGGGTAGTTAATGCTAGAATAATGTTTGCTTATATGTACATGATGCTTTTAGTTTTAAATATTAACCAGTAGTCATACAATAAACTAAAAATGTATTAATAATATTTAAGATTAACTGAATGATCAACTTTCCCTCTCCCTTAAAAACGTACATTTTTGGTCAAAATTTGAAAGATAATTACCAAATTGTAAAATTGGTAAAATGACATTATTGTTTTAGTTTACTTACCTATACCTACTTATATAAATTTAAATGACAAATTTATAAGATAATTATTAATCCCCACTTATATGTTACTTTAAAACTAAATAGTTTCTTAAAAATAATGAATTTGTGGGCTTTTTATTTTTGAAGGGGATATTATAAGAAATTTTTATATTAAATTTGGGATTGAAGAAAAAATTTATGTGGCATCACTAGACTAAAAATTAATAAAAATATTTGAATTTTTCATATTATTCGAATGTGTATTCTATGTCAAATACATTCCTCAAAAGCTTTTATACTTTAATAGTCTCATTCCTTCATTATTTCACAGGAATATTTTCTATGCACTATCAGAATTTTTGTTTGTATATTTCTGTTACGAAGCTTAAAATATTTGAGTAAAAATATAAAAAAAATTAAATTTTTTTTTAAATTAAGAAAAACACAGTTTTTATAACATAAACTTGTGAGAATTTTGTGAGCATTAAATTGCAAATTCGGTTGAATTGGATCTTGTATTAAAAATAATCTAAACCGTTTTTTCCTGCGTCCAGTTTATGCATTTTAATATTAAAACTGAACATAAACATAAAAATACCATTTAGATATAGTGAAGACGGTAAAAATTATTTTTTGTGATGTAAAAACGATTTGTATTTAATTTTTATATATAGTTTCTTTAATCATCTCTTTATTATTTTATTTTTTCATTAATAAGTTGTTAAACAAAATGTTTATTTAAAAACACAATTTTAAAAAGCACATGTAAACAAAACTTTTGACATATCTGGCATGACCAAAAAAAATAACCGGCTGTCTTTTCGACACCACCTGAAGTAAATTCGCCTTGCATTTATTGTTCTGAAATCGTTTTACATACTTATTTAAAATAAAAATAAAATAAGGGAAAATAAACCCAACGAACAATTTAAATAGGAAACGAGAAAAACTTGATTAAGCCCAAAATATAAATAAAGGTACCATTTATTGTTCTGAAATCGTTTTACATAATTACTTAAAATAAAAATAAAATAAGGGAAAATAAACCCAACAAACAATGTAAATAGGAAAAGGGAAAAACTTGATTAAGCACAAAATATAAATGGATATGTCGTTTATTGTCTGGAATCTCTTTATATAACCAATTATTTAAAAGAAAAAGGAATGGGCATTTAGAAGTTTTATTTATTGCTAATTATTTTGTATGAAACCATTATCTAAGTCGATAAACTATATTTTGGTAGATGATAACCTTTTTGTTTATATAAATATTTATTTTAAGATCGTCATGAAATAAATTTTATAATCTAGTTATACACCTTTAAGAATAATAATAATATAATTAACTGTAAATAAACATTTATTGTATATATTGGAATGAAATGAAAACACGATGAATTGATTTAATTAAATTTGGTTGAAAGGGTAACACGCGTATGGCGAAGTGGTAAGTTACGATTTGGGGCATTACTCCAAACATTTATATTTTCAGGCGATGAGTAGTGCCATGGATGACAGTCAAATGTCATATGGGGTGGGCAGCCTGTCCAGTACGTGAACATCTGGTCCTGAAGACTCTAGGCAATCATGTCGAAAACTGCGGTGAAGTTTTAGTCAACTTCAATCAACGGTCGTTTTTGTTTAATGTTTTATGTTTTATATCGCTTCGTTTTTTTTTAACAACTTCGTTTCTTTTTTTTTTTTGTCAAGAATTCAATTGTGGATGTGTGAGCAGATGGACACGAACCCCCCATTTCCGGCGAGCTTCAGCCCAAACACCAGCGTGCCATTGTCCATCGCGAAGCGAAAGTGAGTTTTTTTGATTTACGTCAAAAATTTCTCACAAAACATTTTTTTTCCCTCACCCACATCACATAATAAAATATATTCTTAAGATGTCGAGCGGCTCTTGACTGAAAAAAGGAGAGTTCGAAGAGAGTGGCAACTGTACAGATCTCCGCAACTTAAGAATTTATTAAAAGAGTACACAAAAAGGCTAAGAAAAATATCTTAAGGAACTTGATGCAACTCCACAATCTGACTACTCATTATGGCGTGCAGCTAGAAATCTAAAAAGGCCAGTTATATCTAAGACACCATTAAGAAACTTGAATGGTAGTTGGGCAAGAAACGATATTGAAAAAGGAAATCTGTTTGTTAGTCACTTGAAAAACGTATTTACACCAAATATATCTCACAATATTGCTGTCGATTTACCACCTGCTGCTGCTAGAGCAGCTATTCCCCTCAGATTTGAGATAAGAGAAATCGAAAAGGCTATTTGTGACTTTAACACTAAGAAGGCACCTGGTATTGATAAAATCAGTAATAAAATGCTTTTAGAGCTACCTCGCATAGCAAAAAAAATTATTCTTTTTATTTTTAATGCTATTTTACGCCTTGAATACTATCCTCAAAAATGGAAGGTTTCCTTAGTTACCATGATACCAAAGCCAGGTAAAGATCATACAAAAGTTGAGTCATATAGGCCTATTAGCTTATTATCAAATATGTCAAAGCTGTTTGAGAAATTATTAGTTTCAAAATTAACACCGATTTTAAGTGAAAATAGATGTATTCCAAACCATCAGTTCGGATTTAGAAGAAAACACAGCACAATCGAACAGACTCATCGAATGGTAAATGTCATAAGAAAAGCATTTGAAGAAAAAAAATATTGCTCAGCACTCTTCATCGATGTTTCGCAAGCTAGCAAACACACACAAGCTGCTAGAAAGCTACTTAGTCGGTCGTCAATTTATTATTAAAGAAGGAAATTTCTTAAGTTCACCTCAGCCCATTGGCGCTGGAGTCCCACAAGGCAGTATCCTGGGCCCTCTATTATACTTAATTTATACTTCGGACATGCCAACAAGCAACTACACCCAAACTTCAACATTTGCAGACGATACAGCTTTTCTAAGCGTCCACGAAAACCGTTATGAAGCATCTCGTTACTTACAGCATCATATATTTCAACTGGAAATATGGTTGAGAAAATGGAGGATAATGGTCAATGAGCAAAAATGCGTGCATATAACATTCACCTTGCGCCGGGAATCTTGCCCCCATATTACAATCCATAATCAAATAATTCCTCAACATTCGCATGTAAAATATCTCGGTATACATCTGGATCGGCGATTAACGTGGAAATGCCATATAGAGGCAAAATTAACTCAAATGAAACTAAAAGCCATTCAAATTCATTAGCTTATTGGTAGAAACTCTGTCCTTAGTCTCGACTGCAAACTTCTCTTTACAACTCCATCTCAAAGCCAATCTGGTGCTATGGTATTCAAATATAGGGCACTGCCTCGTCATCTAATATAGAAAAAAATTCAAAGGCGCCAAAATAAAATTCTTCGAATAATCACAGCTGCCCCTTGGTATGTAAAAAACTCAAATATTCACAAGGATCTCAATGTTCCATTAGTCAAACCTATGATTACGAAATATACAGAAAAATACTTAAAAAGGCTCGAATTGCATCCGAACCCACTAGCACGAAATATTTTAAATAATAGCGGTCACACTCGCTTAAGAAGAACAGACACTGCAGCACTTATCCAATTAGATGAGCGATAAACACGTATATAAGTGAACAGAACCCGTGATGAAGAAAATTTTTGTCTGGCACTGGCAGGACATAAAATAACGTATTAGGTTAAGATTTGATTAATTATTGTTAGTTTATATTTAATATATGAAGCTTCAATAAATAAATAATGAGAAAAAAAAATGTTTTCTAAGTCCGAGTTTAGACGAGCGAACATTTGGAAGGAAAACATCTGGAATTCTCTTTTGTTTTTTCATTCTCGGTCACACAGACGAACATGTTGCCGGAAACATTCTGTTTATATTGTTGTTTTTTTCTCAAAAAGCAAGGTAAATGTCAACAAAGAAAATGAGAACAAAGCGTGTCGCCGAGTACCGAACACAAAAACCATTCTCTCTTCCCCACCCGTAATTTGCTACCAAACAAAATGTTTCCCTTCCAAATGTTTCCCTGTCTAAATGGGCACTAACAATTTTAAATAACATATTATTACGTTACTGCCTTTCAATAACGTTTTGGTTTATTTCCTTTATAATAAACCGTTTCGAGTTCTTTATTGCACTTTAAATAAAAATAAATAATCACAACACTTTAAACACTGTTTACAATTTACACAACTTTATTTAGTACTGAGTAACTTTAACAACCGTAATTTATAGCTTTTATTCAAAAATAACTTTAATTTTATCCACGTGATACATTATTGACAAAGTCTGAACTTAAGCTTCGTATAGACGATCAGATCTTACAATGTTGTCATTTTTCTAACAATGGTGCCATTGTTAGATGCATTAATTTAACACATCTGCCAAATGAAAATAGCGTACAATGTTCACACAGTTGCAAGACATTTTTAGTCAATTTTAATGACAACATTGTAAGATCTGACCACCGTCTATACGAAGCTTTAGAATGATCTTACTTTGCTAGCCGCCGCAACTATTTATACTGCATTTCGGCCAGTAAGAACTTTCGAAATGTTTTTTGAAGGTTTGAGGCTTTACTATTCACCACTCTTAACGTCTATTTAATTTATGGCGGCACTTATGTTTACATATTTTCACCACTTATACTGAAGCTTTTTTAACGGTCATTTCGAGGGATTTCTGCACATTGGGATTGAAGTGTACTAAATTATAACAATTTTTAATAACAATTTAAACTAATAAAATTACTTATGAATACAAGATAACTTATAAATACAAGATTACTAAAAATTATAACTAATTCTTAACCAATTTAACTAAAGTTACTTTCGTAACACTGCCTCCACTTAAGCCTGTTCGTCCCGAATAGGCTCAGAATCACCTCTTCCATAAGGGGCTAATCGTTCTCAATGAACAATTTTCATTTTGGCTCTTGGACTTTTGCATTTCTGTATTCGGTATACAACATCATTTAATTTCTGTATCACCTTATATGGCCCATCCCAATGGGTCTGTAATTTGGGAGATAACCCTTTCTTTCGTTGGGGATTAAAAAGCAAAACTACCTGGCCCTCCTTAAATCCTTCAGATTTTGCCGCTCGATCGTATCTGGTTTTTATCTTGTCACTAGACAACTTAATACGGTTTCGTACAAATTCATGAAGTTCATGAAGAGTTTCTTGTTCTTGTGAGGTGGAGCCTTAATTGTTTTCACCCGTTAGTATGGGCTTAACACCAAACTCTAGATCTCCTAGTAGTCTGAGTTCTGTGCCAAACCCAATTTTGGCGGGTGTACGAGAGGTGGAGTCGTGAACAGCTGACCTATACGCCAACAGAAATTTTGGAATGTGCTCATCCCAGTCTTTTTGTTGTGTGCTGACTACTTTTCGCAAATGTTCCTCTGATGTACGGTTAAAAGTTTCAACCATGCCGTCAGATTGCGGATACAATGGGGTTGTTCTTGTTTTCCTTATTCCGTACAATTAACACATTTCCTTAAATATAGCAGATTCAAAATGTCTGCCCTAGTCAGAATGTATTTGTAATGGAACACCGTAGCGGCACACCAAATTGTTCACGAAGACGTCCATAACTGTCCTAGCTTCTTGATTTGGGATGGCATATGCCTCCGGCCATTTACTAAAGTAATCGATGACTACACATATTTGTTACCGGCATTACTTACAGGAAATGGCCCAGCTATATCCCTTGCAATTCGCTCAAATGGAGCGACAGAATTACACTGCTGTAGTGGCCCACGACTTCTCCTAAGTGGACCTTTGGCGGCAATGCATTGTGCGCAATTTGTCATCCAATCAGCTACAGCTTGTTGGCAGCCAACCCAGTAGAAGCGTTGTTTTAATTTTTCTAGGGTTTTCGTCACACCCAGATGACCGCCGCTAGCTAGGACCGTTATGAAATTCACTCAGAACTTCTTTTACTTTCGCCGATGGCACAACGATAAGGTTTTTAACTGATTTTCCGTCAGTACTTTCCCACGTACGGTATAAGCAGCCATTTACTACTTGAAGGCTGTTCCACAGAGCCCAGTATGCTTTCATCAGTAGACTTTCAGGCGAAATTTCGTTTCGGGTGGGTCTTTTGCCCTCTGCCATGGCTTGTAAAATTTTTGCTAAAATGGGGTCATTTCCCAGCCATTGACCAGTCTTCGTTGGACTCTATCTGCAATAGACGAACGTAACAGATGTTTTCTTTTCCTTCCGCCCTTGCTTGCATTCCAGCTTACAAGGTCGTCTTGACAGAGCATCCGCATTGTCATGTTTTCCACCTTTTTTGTGTTCAATGCTAAAATCGTAGCTCTGAAGGCGTTCAATCCAACGAGCTATCTGGCCTTCCGGATTTTTAAATTGTAGCAACCATCTGAGTGCAGAATGGTCAGTTCTCAAATCAAAATTTTGACCATACAAATATTTGTGAAAATGTTTTATGCACTCAAGTACTGCCAGAAGCTCTCGCCGAGTCACGCAGTAATTTCTCTCAGGCTTCGAAAGTATTCGACAGTAATAGCCTACGACTTTCTCTATACCGTTGACCACTTGGGACAGTACACCTCCAATGTATGAGTGCCTCGGTAGGCTAGCTGGCAGCGAGCTAGTCTATCAGCGCCGAGGTTGCGGGTTCGATTCCCGCCAGAGACTCTGGTTTCTTTCCTGCAGACAAGCATAGAGCTTCGCAAGATTAGCTTAGGAAATCAAAAAAAAAAAAATTCCAAATCCACTCGCATCAGTATCTAGCATAAATTTTTCCCCCGCGATTGGATAAGCCAAAATTGGTGCTGAGCACAATAATTCTTTAAGCTTCTGGAATGCTCGTTCCTGTGCTTCACCCCAGTAATATGCCTGCGCCTTTTTGGTCAATTCATGCAGACTTGCAGCAATATTGGCAAAACTCGGTACAAAACGCCTGTAGTATGTACATAAGCCTAAAAAGCTGCGTAGCTCATGTTGATTTTTAGGGCGAGGCCAATCCATAACTGCTCGTATTTTTTCTTCGTCTGTTGAAATGCCATCAGTTGCTACACGATGCCCTAGGTATTTTACTTCTTTCTGGAACAGTGAACATATCTTGACATTTAACTTGAGTCAGGCTGTAGATATACAATTCAACACCTCTTCGAGGTTTTTCAGGTGTTTATCAAATGTTTTTCCCATGACAATTATGTCATCATGGTAGACCTTTCAGCACCTGGGCCCAAATCGTCGCACACGTGATCGAATGAGCTTTCGTATCGAATAAAACTTCGTGACATATTGTTTTGAGAAGCACTTTATTTTACATACTGAAGTTTATTCTTTCAAATTATTCCTTATATACTATTTACAAAATTCTTAAAACTATCTAGTAGGCATGCGTACGTGACTATGCGCACATATTCTTATCTCTTATTTTTAGCTAAGTACAATCTGCTAATGAGTTTTCATTATCATGAAACATATGTATAAGGGTGGTTTTCCCATGTGCGTGTGGCCAAACAATAAAATGTAATTTATTTATAGATTACCAATGAGTTTTCTTATCCTAAACAAACATAAGACAGCCAGGGGTTGTTTTACAGCTGCGTGAGATTAACAGACCCACACGAACTGTAAGCATCTTATGATAATTAAAAATAAATTTAAAATATGTTCAACTACAATTGAACATTCTGCAGGGGGCAAAAGTTATTGCAGATATTTGTCTTATTTTAATAAGCCTTCTTATAAATAACATAATAAGAATGATTATGACAATTAATACTAATATAAGAGATGTATGACCAGCTATGTGATGAAATGAAATGCCTCTCAGTTCGATATTTTGCTTCTTCAACTCATCGACATGGCCTTTTAGCTGGGATATTTCACGATTGTGGTTCATCAAGACATTGCCCAGTGGTTTCGTAATTTCTATCTCGTCTGTTGTCGCATCTCTCGTCAAAAAGGAGTGAAATTTATTGTTGAACTCTGCGCGAACGTTGTGTCTGGCTGCTAATGTTATCTCTTCAATTCTTGCTGTACAATCATTTTCTAAAGCTAGTATACCTAGACGCGGAAGCTCCATGATGGTTTGCTGCTGATTCAAACATTTTATATGTGCTGATGTGTTCTTAAAGACCTTATAAAGCCAGTTACCCCTTGTGCTAAGTTCCACCCAAAAGGGAACTTCATCAGCTTCGTCATATGAGCAATTGAGAACTGTGTGCGGTTTTAAAGGTGATAGTTCACATTCATTGGATGCGGCATCTATCCATGGGGAGTTTTCTTCACACACAATTTCTTCGCTTAAAGTTTGTTTGCACTCATTAAGCACTGCATCCGTCAAAAAATGAAAGGCGTCCATTTCGTAATTGTACACAATATATGGTGCTTTTATCCTTGCCATTAATGCAACGTCATCTCTAACAAACGGAACTGGAATTATTTTGTAAATCTGGGATGACTGACGGTTGAAAAGTGGTATTTTCAAATTAATGATGAGTTGGCTGCCCAAAAATGTGCCCGTTCCAGTTAAAAGATGCCATATTTCTTTTAGCTCAGTACCGCTTCTCTTTCCTGGTAACATAAACTTGTCAAGAATTGTATCTCTTATTCTGTTGATTTCTGCTTGTAGTTGTTGTGGACTTATTATTACTGGATGTATTTTTCCGTTATTCACATTAAGCAACAAATCGATTGCTTCCTTCTGAACTTCACTGCACTCATCTATGATATCATGTAATTGTTTAGTTACCATGAAGAAGCGTATAGATTCTCTATATTCGAAGTGACGTTCTCTCACCGTATCACTTATATTTTTAATTTTGGACCTCATATCATCAAAGTGCGTGTTAACCTCTTCGGTTGTTCTTTTAAGAAGATTAACAGTTGAATCAACCACCGATGTCTGTTTCTTAGATAATTCTTTTAAATTATGTTGATTTTCTAAAAGTGAATTCATGTTGTTCTCCAAAGCCTGTCGGTCATCTTCATCCATCAATCCAAACAAAACGTGATGTAAGGAGCCTATAAACTTTAATGGAGCCTCTCTTTTCTTTCGGGAACTTATGTTGAGTAAATCGTTGGCAGTTTTTATTTTGTTCATTTTATATTCCATATTAATTAATACTGCCCAGCACTGGTCTTTGAAGGTGTTTATCTTGGGGCATATTTCCTTAGAGCTGCCAATTATATCTGCTGCTTTTTCCAATGTTTCAAAATAAGTCTTCATTTCGTAAAAATTATTATATTCCAAGAAGAACCCGCCACATTGATTTGACCTATTGGATCCAAATACATTAATGTTTTTTCTTTTATACTATGTACCTTCGTTGATGCGTGTGTAGTCATTATAAACAACAAGTTCAGTAATAGAATTATTGGCAATGCAAATTTCTTCTTTTTCGGCTGATTCATTGTAATATTGACCTGAGCTGTACTGGAATTAACTTCTTTGATCGGCTGGGTTGATAATTCCTCAATATCATCTGGATGTTCCAAAGGGCATAACTTATTCGTTGGCCTTTTTGTTATGCCATTTTGAGTTTTTAGAGTCACTACTCTAACAAGTCCATATTTTTCTGGATGAACATCTATCACTCTAGCTAACGGCCAGCGAGCGGGATGAGAATCTTCATTCTTGATTATTACAACTTGTCCCTTCACAATATTGTCATATGTTTTTCTCCATTTTGATCTTTGTTGCAAAGTACATAAATATTCATTTTTCCACTGTTTCCAGATATGATCTTTCATTTTTTGCAAAAGTTTCCATCGATCTAGACAATTCATTTTGGTTTCTTCATATTTTTCTGGGCATCCTATCATCGCACGTCCTATTGAAAATGACCCGGTGTTAATACTTCCAGTTCATCAGCATTGCTATTCAGTTCATGAATTGGTCGCGAATTCAACACTGCTTCGATCTGAGCCAGTAACGTGCTTAGCTCTTCGTACGTGAGTTTATTTTCACCTATTATTCTTTTTATGTGAAACTTCATCGATTTAACTGCAGCTTCCCATATTCCACCCATGTGTGGACTTGCCGGGGGAATGAAATGCCACTTTGTTTTTTCATTTTCCAAGATTGGCGCTATCTTAGAATTATTTTTAATGGCTTCAATAAAATCCTTGTCAAGCTGCCTTGCTGCTCCAACAAAATTTGTACCGTTGTCTGAGTATATATCGCTAGATTTACCTCTTCTTCCAAAAAATCTTCTAAGTGCTGCAAGAAACGCCTCTGTTGTAAGACTGCTGACTGCTTCAAAATGTACTGCTTTTGTAGTCATGCACACGAATATAGCGATATAACCTTTCATTGACTTTTGTCCTCTTCCGTTTGAACATTTTATGTGGACTGGACCTGCATAATCAATACCGCAATGAGTAAATGGTGGATTTGCATTTACTCTATAGTGAGGCAGCATTCCCATAAGTTGGTTATTTGTATAATGCCTAAATCTTATGCATTTAGTGCAGCTTCTTATGCATTTTTTAATGCTATTTTTTGCTCCTATGATCCAGAAATTTTTTCGGATTGTATTCTCCATCAATCGATTTCCTCCGTGCATGGTGTATACGTGAATATGTTTAATAATCCTATCGCCTAGTGCTGATTTTTGTATGATGATTGGATGCCTGTTGTTGTACGGCAGGTTAGCGTATTCAAGTCTTCCTCCAACTCTTATAACTCCATTTGAATCTAACTGCGGATGTAGAGGTGCTAGTTTGCTTCTGTGATCTACCATTTTATTAATTTTTAGCTGATGCATTTCATTTGGCAATTCGTGATCTTGATGAAGTTTTACCATTAAGATCTCAGCCTCTTGTAGCTCTTCTGTTGTTAAATAATGAGGTAAGTTCCTTTTGCCTCTTAGTTTTTTGACAAAACGTAAAGTATATGCCAAAACGCGTTTAAGTGCTTTGAAATATTTGTAACTGCAACAAGTGCCTCCACAGGGTTTTCTAACGGCCACTGCCTTTTTTCCTTTATAAGCCACTCAGGACCTTCCCACCAGATCTTCTCATTAACTAATTTTTCTGCTGATATTCCTCTGGACGCTATATCTGCTGGATTTTCTTTTGATCTAACATATCTCCATTGTGCTTCTGGGATTAGTGAAAGGATCTCAGTCACTCTTGTTCTTATAAATTTATCTTTATTTTTGGAATTTTTTATCCAAGCCAGAGTGATCATTGAGTCACTCCAAGTATAAATAGCAGTGTTTGAATAAAATGTTTCTTTTATCTTGAACATTAGTTTAGCAAGTAAATGAGCAGCGCTTAGTTCTAATTTCGGCAACGTTTTACGATTTTTAATCGGGTTTACCTTACTTTTAGCGGCTACAATGGTTATGTCGACTCAATTTTTGCGTAGACTACTGCGGCATACGCTTTTTCTGAGGCGTCAGCGAACCCGTGTAGTTCAATCGATATTCCATTTGAGAGTTGAATCCATCGGCTTATTTTAATTTCTGTTATTGCTGATAAATTTTTAGTAAACGCTAGCCACTCCTTTGTTAAGTTTTCATCTAATGGCACGTCCCAATCAGTTTGCTGTCTCCACAAGTTTTGTATAAATAGTTTTGCTGTAATTGTCACTGGAGTTAGCCATCCTAACAGATCAAATATCTTTGCTAATCGTGATAAAGCAATACGCTTGGAAACTATTTCTTCTTTTTCAAGCTGCATGCTGAAGGAGAAACAGTCCATAATAGGATTCCATTGCAATCCTAACGTTTTTAAGCATTCATCTTCCTGAATTTTTAGTATTTCATTATCTCCGTCTGCGTTCCCTGTATGTACTATTTCATCCTGATTTGAAATCCATTTTCGTAAGTGGAAACCAAATTTATCCAAATGGTAAGATATGGCTTCTCGGATGTCCTTACATTCTTGTAGCGTATCTGCTCCTGTCAGCAAATCGTCCATATAGAAATCTTCCTTTATTATTTTTGCAATGTTTTCATTTGCACAGTGGTTTGCAATTTCAATTAATGTTCTTATTGCCAAGAATGGTGCTGCTGCTGCACAAAACATACTGGTATTCTTGATCCAGTACATTTATATTTATCTTCCGAAACATCTTTTCTATATCTGCAGATATAACATATTTCCAGGACCTCCATCTTGTTATGATATCAAATATATCTTTTTGTAGTTTCGGACCAACGTTTAACACGTCATTCAAACTTTTACCGTTTGATGTCTTTGAAGAAGCATCGAACACCACTCTAACCTTTGTAGTGAGACTATTTTCTCTGATAACTGCTTGATGTGGCATGTAATACTTCCCTTTTCTGCCAGCGTCTCCCTTTTTCATATGCCCCATTGACAGCAATTCATCCATTATTTTGCAGTATTCGACGTTCAAAGAAGTATTCACTTTGAGCCGTTTTTCTAGGTTTATAAATCGAGCCATTGCTCTTTTATAAGATTCTCCAAGCTCGACATCATCTAAAAATGGTAGTCTGACAATAAATTTACCATCCTCACCTCTCTCAGTTGTATTTGAATAAAGTTGTAAACAATAATCATTTTCGATTGAAGCTTGCTCATTTTCAATCTCCTCGATCTCCCAAAACCTCTCAATATTGTGGTTGTGGCTGCCGACTTTCGTTTGTTGTTTGCTCGATTAACTCGTATCACCCCGGAAAGGATCCAACCGAACTTTGTGCTCTGACCCACTATTTTATCATTTCTATGTATTCCCTCTTCTAATATCTGGGAATACAAATCAGCTCCAATGACAATATCAATTCTGTCGGACTTATTAAAATTTGGATCTGCTAGCGTGAAATTGTTCCACTCCTGAATATCATAATTGAACGATATCTCTGGCTGAGTTGACGCCAATGTTGGAAGAATTAAGGCCTCCGTTGTTACTTGTTCATTGCTTAGAAATCTAGGATGTATTTCTAGATTTACTTTACATTTTGCTACGCCTACTACTGTTTGCCCCAGTCCATGAAGTTTAACCTCCGTTTTAGTTCTGGGCAATTGCAAAATTTGAGCAGCTTCTTCGCTTATCGATGTTATTTGAGAACCCTGATTTATTAAAGCTCTCAGCGTTATGAATTCATTATGTAGGGATTTCACTCTGACTTGTGCTGTAGCTAGCAGTACGCTGCTTGGTGTGCTTGTACTCATGGATTTTTTTTCTTTTGCTTTTTCTAAGTGAATAACTGTATTGTGAAACATCCCGCATTTTTGGCATTTGTTCTCACTAAAACATTTTTTGTCTTTTTTATGTTTAAGACAATTGTAGCATAACTCGTTCGTTTTGACCCAGGAATGTCTCTCTGTAACCGGCAATGCCAAGAATTGTTTGCATACTATAATGTTGTGACCTGTTTTTTTTACAGTAAGAACAAATTCGCCTTTCTGTATAAAATGTTGTGGATTTTACCTGTTGTTTGTAGTTGCTGCTCTTCTTATTTGTTGAAGCCTCTAGTGCTTGGTAATGCTGCTCTATGAACTCCATGACGTCTTTCAGCTGTTGTATTCTTTTGATTTTTTTGTATTCTGTTCATACAGAATAACCCCTTCTTTATCCAATTTTCTTATTACTATCCTAGCAATAAATGGATCGGCGTCTTGCAAATTTATATTCATGGCCCTAAGCGCATGCATACATTCATTTGTTGTGTCCAAGAGATTTTTCAAGCTTTCTGGCGATGCACTATTTATATTCGGATGATCCAAAATCTTATCCACTAGTTTTGTGAATGAAATTCTTTCATTACCAAATCTTTGCTTTAAAATTTCCCATGCTGCGTTATAGTTACTTTCCGTTACTGGCAAATGTTGTATTAATCTAAGTGCTTCGTTTTTTAGATTTGTTTTTAAATAATACAATTTTTGCACTTCTGCCAGTTTGTGGTTTTCATGAATCAACTTCTTAAACAAATCATGAAAGGAATTCCACTCTTCCACCTTCCCGCTGAAGCACGGTATTTCAATGCTTTTTAAAGCGATTTGCTTCGGTTCTTCACTGCGTCTGGCAATCTTATTTATCTTCTCTTTATATATTATATCGTAACCCCGTAACCCCATTAGGTAATTAATTGATAGTTCCGAATGAAGCTGCCTTATATCATCTATTTGCCTTTCCCATGCTGATATTAATTTTTCTAATGCAAATAAGTTTTCTTCGCTTTCTTTATGCATTAGGGATTCCCTCAATTTAAATACTTTTCTTCAAAATTGATTAATCAATACCTTTAATTTTGCATCAGGGATACTTTCAGCTTTCTTCTCTTTAGCCTCTTCGGACACCGCTCCATTGCTTTCTCTCGCGTTTACCATATCTATTAGATGTTGCATCTGCTTTTGATGTTGTTCTTGTTGTTGCTGCATTTGTAGCTGCATCTCTATTATCATTTTGTTGACGTGGTCATTTTTGACTTCCACTTCAGGCTCTTCAATTGACATTTTAATTTGTTGTAGTAGACTTATTGCCGATTCTACTTGACTCTTCGTGTTTTCAAATACCTTTTCACGGAAATATAAGTCATCGTTTACTCCATGCTGCATCAATTTCTCTTTATTTGTAAGAAATTCTTCCCATTTATTGGCCAAGCTTTTTATTGTTTCTTCAACCGCGGCTTTTCTCACCAATTTGTTTTTAATTTTTTCAGAAATTGTATTGATTTCATTATTAATTTGATTTTGAGCCTTGTATAACAGGACTCTGGTTGCCATTTTTGTATTTACCGCTTATGCAATCTATTTATTTTTGTTTTTTCGTAAGCGCAAATTTTCGTATTTGGCGCTTATATACAGTATTTATTTTATTTTTAAATACTGTACTTTTGTTTAATGGTTCGTTTTTTTTTTCTCTATCGAAGGACCAATGTTTTGAGTAGCACTTTATTTTACATACTGAAGTTTATTCTTTCAAATTATTCCTTATATACTAAATATTTACAAAATTCTTAAAACTATCTAGTAGGCATGCGTACGTGACTATGCGCACATATTTTTATCTCTTATTTTTAGCTAAGTACAATCTGCTAATGAGTTTTCATTATCATGAAACATATGTATAAGGGTGGTTTTCCCATGTGCGTGTGGCCAAACAATAAAATGTAATTTATTTATAGATTACCAATGAGTTTTCTTATCCTAAACAAACATAAGACAGCCAGGGGTTGTTTTACAGCTGCGTGAGATTAACAGACCCACACGAACTGTAAGCATCTTATGATAATTAAAAATAAATTTAAAATATGTTCAACTACAATTGAACACCTATCAAAAACGGGATTGCGGCATTCGAAAGCTTTCGTATCGAAATTTGTTGAAAAAATGTAATAGATTTTTATGCTTTTATACTAATGGCATAAGGCATTGTACTTTTCGCCACATATAAATCAACAATGTTGATAGTGCCCTATAAAATAGGTGACTTCGGGTTATTTATGTGGCTTTTTTTATAACGGCGGCGCTTGCCAAAGAGCAACAAAGCAACGCAAAAATTCGGCAAACATTGTACAAATTCAGAAAATTTGCAAAAATTACGAAAATTCGCGAAAGTTTTTAACATATCAAACAAGCCATTAAATTGATTAAAAGTCCCTAAAATTACAAGGAATGGCAAAAATTCGATTAAAAATTTTAAATTAGCGGAAATTTGCAAACAGCGGCATGAAAGCAAAGTCTAGTATTTATTAAAAATTGTTAAAGCTGTACAGAATCAGAAAACTTACAGAAAAAAGCGCTGCTATAGCGAACATGGCTAAAATTCGCAAATAATCGCAAGCTTGGAAACAAACCCTAAAATTTGTTTGAAATCGGTTAAAAAAACAAAATGTCAACAATTAACAAAAAAATTTTTTTTTTGCAAAAATAGCGAAAATTCGCGAACATTTTTAATAATTCGAACAAGCCATAAAATTGATTAAAAGTCCATAGAAGTATAAAGAATGGAAAAAATTCTGTAAAAATTGCTAAATAAGGGGAAGTTCGCAAAAAATTGCAAACAGCGGCATAATAGCAAAGTCTACTACATATTTATTAAAAATCGTTAAAGCTGTAAAGAATCAAAAAACTTTCAATACAAAAATCGCTTCTATCTGTGACTATAATTTGCGAAAAATTGCAAAACTGAATGTTATTATTTTATTTTTTATTGCTGAAAAAAGTTTAATACTTAACTTTTTAGCTATTTGTAAAAGAAATCTAATAATTATTCTCAAAAAGTGTGTAAATTGTCTGTAAAAAAACAATTAAATGTTTTTACGAAAGCTCTTAAGCTATCGAATGACATTTCGAGTAAAGTCTTTCGATCGACTACTTGTTATCGAAGGACATAATCTCAAAAAGTAAAATTTCGATCAAAGCCACTCGATCACGACTGCGACGATTTTGGCCCTGTTCCATCAAACGCTCGAATGTAGCCGAAGCACTACAGAGCCCAAATGGCATTACATTCAACTGCCATAAGCCATCACTTGCACTAACAGCAGTTTTTTCTTTATCCTTGTCTCCAATTTCTACTTGCCAATAGCCGCTCTGCAGATCTAATGTGGAAAACCATTCGGTTCCGCCTAACGTGTCCAGGGTGTCATCAATCCTAGGCAGTGGATAACTATCCTTTTTGGTGACGTCATTTAGTTTCCTGTAGTCTACGCAGAACCTAGTACTTCCATCTTTCTTCTGTACCAAAACCACCGGTGAGCTCCAGGGACTTGATGGTTTCATTATGCCGTCCTGTTCCATTTCATTAACCAGGTCTCTAACTTCAATACGTTTTGCTAGAGGAATGCTTCTTGGGGCCTGTTTTATTGGCTAAGCATCGCCGGTGTTAATTTCGTGTTTCACTATTGACGTCCGGCCATGGTTTTTACCTTTCGAGGCAAAGATAAGGCATATTTCTTTAGTAATTGTTTAGCCTAATTTTTCTCGTACGGCCTCAGTTTCCATTTCCGCACATGTTCCTCTAGTAATTCTGGTCCTTTGTACTCTTTTTAGCTGCGTCTGGATGTTCCTCACAACTTATTATTGCCTCTGTTGAAGAACATTGCCCAATTTTAAAGTTAAATAAATAAACTCTTACAGGAACTAAGCTGCTGCTGGTTTTAACGAGGGCATTCGCTGTTACTATATCACCTGTAATTGCTGCTGGCTCTACCACCCATAGACTATTATTGTCCTCACAATCTCCCTCCATTTGCGCCCATACTATGATTTCTGACTTGGGTGGCAATTTTTCACATTCAAAGGCGAGTAACTGTCTTACATGAGCCTTGTTTTCGTATGTTTCGTACGCCAAGTCATAATTTGTTGTCCCATATTCAGATGAATACCAATCATAAAATCTGAGCCAATAATTACTTCGTCTACAATATCAGCCAAAATAAAAACATGGTGAGCGCTTGTATTGGCCATACTTAATTTTACTGTCCCATAGACGGTGGCAGGCTCCCCCGTAGCTGTTGGGCGTTGTATTAATTCGGGCCTAATGATCGAATGTGAAGCCCCAGTGTCCACAGTCAAAACCCGTTTTTGACCGTTGATATAACCACAAGCAGTAAGGTTTCTGTTACTCTGTTGCATTACTGAGATGGAGATTGTGGGGCCCTTAGATTTTGGAGCTAGCTGTTTTTAGTTTAACGGGGATTCTTGTGAGGACTGGCGACTAACCCGCTGGTTGTTTCTGGGTGACGAAGCAGATCTTGAACGTTTTCTTGGTGCTTTGCAGTTACGTTGTATGTGACCAGTCTTTCCGCAGTTATAACATTTAACTTTAGTTTTTGTTTTCTTCTCGCTTAAAGCTTCCATAACTGCCTCTTTTAAATCCTGCACAATATCCCTTTGTTATGTATTTCCAAGCAACAATCAACAGCAGATAAATTAGTATTCTTCAATGTATATATTTTTATTCATTCAATGTCTTAGCTTACTAATTATTTATTAAAATGTTTAATGAAAAAGGTGTATGTGTTGAAAGTTGCTGCTATTGCCGGAAAAAGAAAAAGACCCAGCCCGACAATGTGTGCTGTCAAAACGCGAGTTATGCAAAGCTGCCAGATTGATGGTTGTTGATAATTACTTCATGAACAACTTATTTGCCACTTAGCAATTATATTAGTGTTAGTACATATCAGCTTTCCCTTCCTTTATAGGTCCAACCGCTCAGGTGCCCTTCTCGTTCTATTTGATCTTCTTAGACTGGTCGAGCGATGTTGTTCGTTGTCATTATTTTGTATAGAAGATTCAATAGGCTCCGGTGACGGCTTGGACGGGGCGCTAAACGGCATTGTTGTTGCTAACTCTGATGGTAGTGGCCGTTGTGATGTGTTCGACGTATTTGGTGGTAATTCCTGTATTGATTTGGTTTTCTGTACGTAAGTATGAAGTTCAGTGTCTTGTCCGGTCGTCGTCCTGTCTTCTGACCCGCCTTCAGCCGTCCTCGCCAACAGGCCTGGGTCATAATTATCTCCCCCATTGGATGCTTGGCAATCCGTACCCCTTATTTGATCGATATGGCGCCTATGCTCCTCATTATCTATGATAACATCGTACATACGGCTTCCTACCCTCCTAACTATTTTTCCAAATTTCCATTTGCAGGTTTTATTTTTATAGAATCGTACCTGCACTAACTCGCCTTTCGAAAACTGTCTGGGTTCCTTACCAGAGTCTTCTCTGCTCATAATCATATGCGAAAGATCATTTTTGACTAGATCAATTTTTGTTCTAATTGTTCTTTTAAACATAAGTTCAGCAGGGGATAATCCTGTGGATGAGTTAGGTATTTTCCTATATTGCATTAGAAACTTGCATAGCTTGTAGTCTAGATCGCCATCTTCATTTAACAGTGATCGCAATCCAGCTTTAACCGTTGACACATACCTTTCTGCCTGCCCGTTTGAAGCGGGGTGATAAGGGGCACAGAATTTATGTCGAATGCCATTTGACTTGGTGAATCTTTGAAACTCATGTGATGTGAAGTTTGTTCCGTTGTCGGAAACCAATACTAGCGGCAGCCCAAACCTCGCAAAGAGTTCTCGGAGTATTTTAATTGTTCTTGTAGTGCTAAGTGTTTGTGTTGGTATGGCTTCTACCCACTTTGTGTAGGCGTCGACCGCAATCAGTATGTAAGTATTCATAAATGGGCCGGCGTAATCGATGTGCACCCTCTGCCACGGCCCTGTTGGATACTCCCACGGATGTGGAATTTCCTTTGGTGGGTTACTTTTATTTTTACAGCAGTCATAACACGCTCTTGATACCGTCTCGATATCTCTATCGATTCCTCTCCACCAGACGTAGCTTCGAGCCAAAGCTTTCATTCGGACTATACCCGAATGTCCTGTGTGTAGTTCGTCAAGGATTCTCCTTTGTAATGTTTTCGGTATCATTACCCGTATTCCCTTGAATACGCAACGATTTTCCAGTGAAAACTCCTCGGTAGACTCACCGTGAGGTAACACAGTTCCCTTTTGTAAGGCGTTAAAATACTGCCGGCATTCCTCATCTTTCATTATTTCGCGCTGAATCTCCCTATGAGTGACTGGAAGTGTCTCTACCTGATTAATTTGAAATATTGTTGTTTTATCTTTGGATAAATCATTAATTGGCTTATCTAGAGTGAGTTTGTGCTTTGTTGTGAAACGGACGTGTATTTTCAACCCCGCATACGATTTTAATTTATTATTAATTAAATTTGATTTTGGAATATAAACACTAAGCGAATGGACGCTGGAAAATATATGATATTTTTTATTTAAATTATTTAACATAAAAGTGAACAATTAAAACGAAAAATTAAATAAACATAAATAAAGCAAAAATATATACATATGTACGTATGAATGTTCATACATGTGTATGTATACATATTCTGTGCACAAACATTTTAGTTTAAATTTCTTATTTTTGGCGTTGTTGTTGTAAAATAAAATAAATAATAAAAACATTAAAAGCACATTAAACCGGTGAAAAACAAAAACAATTTCTTGCATGAGTAAAAACAATGTAACAACAATAAAATTAAATGATAGAAATGCTTATGTGACAGTGCATGCCAACGAAAATAATGTTGAAATAAATAAAACAAAACAAAACAATAGTAACTACTTAACGGCTAAGCCAATTTTTCGCACTCGTTCCCTCTCACCCTCTTTATTTACACAAACGGTGGATAGTGACTCATTAAAAAAACTAAAAATAGACTTGGTAACAAGTGTTGCCAGGCCAACAAGTATTGCCGCTACGTCAAAAATAAATTTAGTGGGAAATGATACCATGAACCAAAACACTAATGCAATGGAAAACCCCCCTGTAAAAAGTTGCCAAAAGCCTCAAGTCCAAGTTGGTATGGACAGGTATATAACAGTCCTTAAGCGGGGTCGCAGCCCTACCTCTTCAGCTGTTGCTTCGGCATCAAAAGTGCCATCTTTTGACAAAATAAATTCCCAAAATCGCTTTGCAATTCTGGAGGATGAATCCTCTGAAGCACCAAACGTCATAAGATCGCCCAAGCCTCCCCCGATATATCTTAGGGAGCATAACTCAAATGATCTAATAAAGAGTTTAATCTCGTTGATTGGTGAAAATTCGTTTTATGTAGCCGCAATAAAGAGAGGTAGCATAAATGAAACGAAAATTCAAGTGAATCATGAAAATGATTTTCGCAAAATTATTAACAAATTTGAGGCACTTAAAAAAAGTTTTTATACATACCAACTCAAGAGCAGTAAAGGTCTCCAGGTGGTGATTAAGGGAATTGATTCATGCGTAGACCCAGAGGAAATTAAAACTTTCTTAGAAGAAAAAGGCTTCAAGATAAAACACGTGGTAAATATTAGAAATAGAGACAAAAATCCACAACCACTATTTCGAGTAGAATTAGAGCCCGGCGACATTAAGTTAAAAAAAAACGAAACGCATCCCATTTATAGTTTAAAATATATTCTACACAGAAAAATCACAATTGAGGAGCCGCACAAAAAAAATGGACCTGTTCAGTGCTTAAACTGCCAAGAATTTGGCCATACAAAGGCATACTGCTACTTACCCCCTGTTTGCGTAGTATGTGGTGAGCTACACGGTACAGTTTCTTGCGATAAGCCTAAAACCGACCCCAACGTTAAAAAATGTAGCAACTGTGGCGGTAATCACACTGCCAATTATAGAGGATGCCCTGTATATAATATCGTCAAGCAGACGGTTGGACCAAAAACAAATGCCCCTCAAATGCAGGTTGCAAATCAAGTTATCACAAATGCAATTCAAGCCCCCCAGTTTAGTAATAACAGAACCTCTTATGCTAACGTTCTAAAATCAAACCATGAGCCAATGCAAGGTGCCTCGCCAAGTAATGATGAAACTCCAGTTTCTAATTTAAGTCGTTTAGAAAAAACCATGGAAACATTAGTGCAAACAGTAAATAATTTTACGAACACAATGGGTAATATGATGCAGGAAATTCTTAGAATGCAATCAATGTTATTGCAAGCTGTACTTAACAAGCCATGAACTGTATAAAAATTTGTTTTTGGAACGCAAACGGCATCCGCCAACATAAAAATGAACTAGAATACTTTCTTAAAAATAAACAAATTGATGTCATGATGGTTTCTGAAACTCATTTGACTTCAAAAAATACGTTTAAAATAAATGGTTATATACTATATGATACAAAGGACCCTCGAGATAGAGCTTGTGGAGGTTCTGCCATTTTAATTAAAACCAGAGTCAAACACTACCTAATGGGTGATCATCGTGAAGATTATCTTCAAGCAACAAACATTTGCGTTGAAGAACTAAATAGAAACGTAGTAATCTCATCGTTATACTCCCCACCTAGATATTCAATATCAGAAGGCCAATATTATAAATATTTCAAATCATTAGGACCCTGTTTCCTGGCCGCTGGCGATTATAACGCTAAACATACCTTCTGGGGGTCCCGACTTATAACACCAAAGGGTCGTGTTCTATTTAATACTATTACTAAAATGGATTTGAATGTGATAGCGAGCGGACAACCAACATATTGGCCTACTGATCACCAAAAAATACCAGATGTCATCGATTTTGGCGTGGTTAAAAACATCCCCTTAGAAACGATTTATGTTGAAGCTTCCTTAGAATTATCTTCCGACCACACACCAACAATTGTTACTTTAATGAACCCCAATAGAACTGTATCTCCAACTGGTTACTTAGCGACGCCAGCTACACAAATCAATTGGCTAAAATATAAAAAATATCTCAGCACCCATTGCACAGAAAATATTCCGCTTAGTACACCGGAATACGTAGATCGCGCTATTCTTAATTTTGACAGTTTTCTAAAGCTAGCTGTACAACATTCCAGTATTACCCAAAAAAAAACTAAAAATATTAAAATTTATTCCACAGATGTTGAGCGTCTCCTGTCTGAAAAAAGAAGAGCCCGAAGAGAGTGGCAATTGCACAGATCCCCTCAACTTAAGAGTTTGTTAAAAGATTGTACAAGAAGGCTAAGAAAGTTACTACAGATACAGAAAACGGATTCTCTGCAAAAATATCTTAAGGAACTTGATGCAACTCCGCAATCAGACTACTCATTATGGCGTGCAGCTAAAAATCTAAATAGGCCAGTTATCTCTAAGCCACCATTAAGAAACTTGAACGGAAGTTGGGCAAGAAATGATAACGAAAAGGGAAATCTGTTTGTTAATCATTTAAAAAACGTATTTACCCCAAATATATCTCACGATACTGCGGTCGAGTTACCACCTGTTCCTGCTAGAGCAGCTATTCCCCTCAGATTTGAGATAAGAGAAATCGAACAGGCTATTTGTGACTTAAACACTAAGAAGGCACCTGGTATTGATAAAATCAGTAATAAAATGCTTTTAGAGCTACCTCGCACAGCAAAGAAAATTATTCTTTTTATTTTTAATGCTATTTTACGCCTTGAATACTATCCTCAAAAATGGAAGGTTTCCTTAGTTACCATGATACCAAAGCCAGGTAAAGATCATACAAAAGTTGAGTCATATAGGCCAATTAGCTTATTATCAAATATGTCAAAGCTGTTTGAGAAATTATTAGTTTCAAAATTAACACCGATTTTAAGTGAAAATAGATGTATTCCAAACCATCAGTTCGGATTTCGAAGAAAACACAGCACAATCGAACAGACTCATCGAATAGTAAATGTCATAAGAAAAGCATTTGAAGAAAAAAAATATTGCTCAGCACTCTTCATCGATGTTTCGCAAGCATTTGATAAAGTCTGGCATGAAGGCTTATTACATAAATTGAAACAAAATTTACCAGCAAACACACACAAGCTGCTAGAAAGCTACTTAGTCGGTCGTCAATTTATTATTAAAGAAGGAAATTTCTTAAGTTCACCTCAGCCCATTGGCGCTGGAGTCCCACAAGGCAGCATCCTGGGCCCTCTATTATATTTAATTTATACTTCGGACATGCCAACAAGTAACTACACCCAAACTTCAACATTTGCAGACGATACAGCATTTCTAAGCGTCCACGAAAACCGTTATGAAGCATCTCGTTTCTTACAGCATCATATATTTCAACTAGAAATATGGTTAAGACAATGGAGGATAATGGTCAATGAGCAAAAATGCGTGCATATAACATTCACCTTGCGCCGGGAATCTTGCCCCCATATAACAATCAACAATCAAATAATTCCTCAACTTTCGCATGTAAAATATCTGGGTATACATCTGGATCGGCGATTAACGTGGAAATGCCATATAGAGGCAAAATTAACTCAAATGAAACTAAAAGCCATTCAAATTCATTGGCTTATTGGTAGAAACTCTGTCCTTAGTCTCGACTGCAAACTTCTTCTTTACAACTCCATCTTAAAGCCAATCTGGTGCTTTGGTATTCAGTTATGGGGCACTGCCTCGGCCTCTAATATAGAAAAGATTCAAAGGCGCCAAAATAAAATTCTTCGAATAATCACAGCTGCCCCTTGGTATGTAAAAAACTCAAATATTCACAGGGATCTCAATGTTCCATTAGTCAAAACTATGATTACGAAATATGCAGTAAAATACTTAAAAAGGCTCGAATTGCATCCAAACCCACTAGCACGAAATATTTTAAATGATAGCGGCCACACTCGCTTAAGAAGAAGAGACACTGCAGCACTTATCCAATTAGATGAGCGACAAACACCTAGATAAGTGAACAGAACCCGTGATGAAGAAAATTTTTGTCTGGCACTGGCAGGACATAAAATAAAGTATTAGGTTAAGATTTGATTAATTATTGTTAGTTCATATTTAAATGTATGAAGATTCAATAAATAATATTGAGAAAAAAAAAAAAAAAAAAAAAAAATCTACTGGAAGTCTTGATAAAAAGTCTGCATTGCCGTGTTCTTTCGTTGGTCGGTATTGGATGTCGTAATCAAACCCCGATAAAAAATTTGCATAGTGTAGCAACCGCACCGCTGACATGGCTGGTAAGCCTTTATTTGGATGAAAAATTCTTGTTAGAGGTTTGTGATCCGTTATCAGTGTAAAACGGCGGCCGTAGCAGTATTGAAAGAACTTTTTTAAACCCCAAAAAATTGCCGTAGCCTCTTTATCAATTTGCGAATAATTTTTTTCGGCTTTCGTTAACGATCGTGATGCGAAGGCTATCGGCCTTTCCTCGTTGTTGACTATGTGTGAGATGACAGCCCCCAGACCGTTTGAAGACGCATCTGTGGCCAGAACTAACGGCAATTTGTCATCGAATGGTATTAACACCTTTGTACTAGTAATTTCGCCCTTAATTTCATTAAATATTTTTTCGCACTCCGAGGACCACTTATACTTAACCTCTTTTCTTAATAACTTGTAAATTGGTTGTAAACGGCTAGCCAAGTTAGGCAGGTATTTATGGTAATAGTTTACAAGACAAAAAAATGCTCTGGTTTCAGACACATTGGTTGGTCTTGCACAATTTTGTATGCTTTGGATTTTATTATACATAGGTTTAATTCCAAACCTATCAATGTGATGCCCCAAATATGTAACATGATCAAGTAAAAATTGGCATTTTTCTTTATTCAAATGCAATCCATGCAACCGTAACCTCTGCAAAACCAGTTTAAAACGTCCAATAAAAATCTTATAGGAATTCCCTTGTATTTTAATATCGTCAAAAAAGCATGATACGCCTTCGATGCCTTGTAATATTGAATCCATAAATCTTTGCCATATTTTTGGAGCAGCTTTGATTCCAAACATTAGCCTGTTCACCTTGTATGTGCCCTTATGTGTACTTATGGCTTGCAGTATTGACGTTTTCTCGTCGACCTCCATGTGCAAATAGGCCTGATGTAAGTCCAAAGTCATGAAATATTTGCCTCCACTCATTCTTGCAAATATGTCCTCGACCGTTGGTATAGGATAACTATCATCCTTAAGGGCATTGTTGAGTGTGACTTTATAGTCAGCGCATATACGAATGTCGCCGTTCTTTTTCACTACCGGGACTATGGGTGTACCCCATTCAGCAAATTCGACTTTTTGTATAATTCCGTCGTTTTCCAGGCGAACTAACTCTTTTTCGATCCTATCTTTCAAGGCGTATGGTACTGGGCGGTGTCGTATGAATTTAGGTGTAATACTTTCTTTAAGTTCTAGCCTGCATTTGTAGTTGGGTATCGTACCTCTAGTATGTGTAAACGTTTCTTTGTAATCATCCATTATCTTACTAATTTCTTTTTGACATTGAGGCTCGTCCATGATGTTGTCAATCACGTTCAAGTCCGATATATTCAGGTTTAATTTCCTGATCCATTCTCTGCCAATTATGGAATCGACTTTGGCATCGATGACATATAGATTAGCTTGTGTGCTCACATTTCTATGAGAAACATTCACCCTAGCCTTACCAATTGGATGTATTAGTTGGCCTGTATATGTTCGCAATTGTAATGCGGTACGTTCTAATTTTATTTTTGGCAATAACTGTTTCTGTGTTTCTAGTGACATGGTGGACACTGCTGCACCGGTGTCCACTTCCATTTGGCAATGTGCGTTTTCAACAACTAAATTAGTCATGAATTTTTCATGAATGCCCTCGATGCTATTTACTTGGACTATTTGTATTGTATTAATACTTCCCAGTGAGTCCGAATCGGAATATTCTTCAATATTTTCTGAAACATCAATTGCGCGATTATCTGCTATATTTTTACTTAGACAAACTTCCTGGACATGTCCGGGCTTATTACACTTAAAACATTTTAAATTTCTTGCTTTACATTTATTCGCC
Organism: Pollenia griseotomentosa; assembly: GCA_963931875.1. Lineage (NCBI taxonomy): Eukaryota > Metazoa > Arthropoda > Insecta > Diptera > Polleniidae > Pollenia > Pollenia griseotomentosa. Next base: position 149,165,258 of record OZ007563.1, read on the forward strand.
TTATGATTTGTTTTGCCACATTTAAAACACTTACCATTAAATTTGTCACTAAATGGTTTTTGGTTTTTTGTGTACTTTGATTTACTTCTAATTTGGTTTAGTTGTAAATGTTGATTACGTATTTCCTTGCTTTCAAGTTTGGCGGATTCTATTGCCAGTGCAAGTTTCACTGCATCTTCAAATGTTTTGCTGGCATCTTGTTGCAAAAGCCGTTTACGTATGTCGTTATCCCGAATACCTCTTACAAATTGCGATCTCAGATGAGTTGAGTTGGTAGACGTATTGCAATTCCCACATTTGAAATTACAATTTGTTGAAAGTTTTTTTAAATCTGCTTGAAAATTTGCAATGGGTTCCCCTTCGTGTTGAACTCGATTAGAGAACTTATGCTGTTCTGCAATTTCGCTTGGTATGGGACATAAATGGGAGCGCAACAGTTTTATCAATTCATCGAATTTCTTTAATTTTGGATTGTCGGGGGCGGTCAAACATGTTAATGTGTGGTAAAGTTTCGGACTTAAGCAATTTAGGAGGATTTTTACACAAATTCTGTCACCTTCTTCGTTTTCGTTTGACCAGCCTCTTAAATCCAAGTAATTTTCTATTCTTTGTAAATATGAATCAAAAGTTTCGTTGTCTTCGTCAAACGATTGTAAATGTATGCCTTGAGATGGTGCGGCCGGTTGTATTCTTGCAGGCAACTGCAGTAAGGTATCTGCCAATTTTTTTAATGTTTCGTCCATTTCTGCCATTCGTCTGGTGGATGCCTTGGCCTAGCCCTTTCATCAACAGTCAATCCGTCCGACGTTGGTCAATATAGTCCGTAATCTCCCAATCAATACTTACAGAAATTACCTTTCACCAATAGCGTGTGGATTCGATTTAACCTCACTTCCCGTGTGTGTGTAGCACCAGTTGACCCCACAATTCTCGTTCGCCAGTTGTTATGTATTTCCAAGCAGCAATCAACAGCAAATAAATTAGTATTCTTCAATGTATATATTTTTATTCATTCAATGTCTTAGCTTACTAATTATTTATTAAAATGTTTAATGAAAAAGGTGTATGTGTTGAAAGTTGCTGCTATTGCCGGAAAAAGAAAAAGACCCAGCCCGACAATGTGTGCTGTCAAAACGCGAGTTATGCAAAGCTGCCAGATTGATGGTTGTTGATGATTACTTCATGAACAACTTATTTGCCACTTAGCAATTATATTAGTGTTAGTACATATCACCCTTTCACCAGTGGCGGTCACATCGAGCCTTCGCACTCTGCCTACTTGTCGTCTTGAAATAATTCTTGCGGTTTCCTGGGCTAAAGCAAATGAAACAGTTTCTGCAAAGGTTGGTTTTTGTGATGCACATACCGCAAGTTTAACATCAGCATCACGAATACCGTTTACAAATCCCTCAGTTTTAAAATGATCCAAAAGGGATAATTCTCACCAGGATAAGTTAGCTATACCAACCGCTCAATCTTCAGTGCGAAGTCCTGTAAGCTTTCGTTTGCCTTTTGCACTCTGCCACGCAACTCCATTTTGTAGATTTCCTTTTTGTGTTCACCTCCATACTTACATTGCAGTGCTACCATAATTTTATCATAATTGTTTCTGCTACTTACTGGTACACTTTCAAGCACTTCAGCTGCAGTCCCCTTTAAAGCTAGAATTGGCTCGATGGCTTTTTCCTCACTCTTCCATGCATTTCCTCAAATTCGTGGCTAACAATGTCGATATTGCGTCGCTCGAATTCATCTATTAACCTCTTCTGCAGCTCTGCCTTATTACCTGCAGTTGGTAGATCCAACTTGCCCAATTCTTTCTTGAAATTAAGAATTAATTGTGCAATGTTTTTAAATGTGCGCCGATATAGCAATAAAATTCGTCACAGATTTTTTTTCACCTTTTCTGTGTTCAATGCTAAAATCGTAGCTCTGAAGGCTTTCAATCCAACGAGCTATCTGACCTTCCGGATTTTTAAATTGTAGCAACCACCTGAGTGCAGAATGGTCAGTTCTCATATCAAATTTAGAGCCAAGATCGTTTACATTTGTTTTGATTTCATCAATATCTTGCTTTGTTGGGATATTTTTTAGTTTATCATCCATAAGAGTTGACATAAGCGTCATTAATTCAGTAACTGCCATTGTTTCAACTGAAATTTCCATATCATTTTTATTTGGAAACATTTTTCAAAGTTTACGTTTGGCCGAGGGTGTACCTGCCATAATGGGACAGTATTTCAGTGCTGGTCTTTAGGCTCATTAAGCTAATTGATATTTGCTTCTTTTTTATGTATGTATAATAATAATTAGTATTGTGGTTATTTTGTTGAACTACTTGTGGTTTTTAATCCTAATTTTTAATATTATTAATTAGGCTTAAGTTCATTAAATTTATTGTTGTTGTTTTTGTTTAAGCTTTGATATTGTTACAAGTAAAACTGTGGCTTAAAGTTCTTATTCGCTTAACAGTTTTATATGTGTAATATCTTTAGTTTTTCTAAAATCTTTGGATGAAGTTTCCTGACGATCTGGGTAAGCAACCAGTGAAATGCGCATAGGAATAGCTTATCCCTTCAACAATAAATTTCAGTTTATCAATAGTATGAAATGGGAATGTAGCACATTTAAACGAAACCTTGTTAATTAAATTTTTGAATCCCAAGAAAAACTTTGATAAATTTGATTTTCAATAAATTATTTTTATGAAGAAAGGAATTTTACAACATGAAAATTAATTAAAATTGTTATTGATAATCTTTCATTCTTGACCGTGGCCGGGTTATTACTTCATTGCTATCCAAAGATAGCTAAGGTAAAATGTTACAAGAAAATACAATATAATAGTCTGGTACTTTTGTATTTTACTTCTTTCTGGAACAGTGAACATATCTTGATACAGTGAACTCGCGAAAACGTGAACTAATTTTTACCAAGGGTGTTCACGTTTTCAAATTTGTTCACCTTTTCGATTGGGAAAAGTTTAGAAAAAGCTAAGCACGAAATAATATCTCAAACAATCAATTAGATATGAGATATTAAGATTGGATAAAAAATTTAAATTTTTCATTTATTCACTTTACAAAAATAAAATTGCTAGAAACACAACTGAGACGAACGACGAATTATTCGCAACGAATATTCGTCGTCAAAAATAGCACACATTGGTATGTATGAAAATACACACAATCATTGCGTAGACCGAAATTCCTCCTGCGTAACGAAAACTGCGATAGGTTTATTTCTATTTCTTACGCAGACGAACGACGAATAAATTGGGACAGGAACTACTAACCGTAGCTAAACCGTGAACGCTGTAAAGAATCACAGGGAACAATAGCTTCTATTGCAAACTTGGCTAAAATTTGCAAAAATGGCGAAAATTCGCGAAAATTTTTAATATTTCAAACAAGCCATAAAATTGATTAAAAGTCTCTAAAACTATTAGCAATGGCAAAAATTCGTTAAAAATTGCCAAATTAGCGGAAATTCGCAAAATTTGCTAACAGGGGGATAATAGCATTGTCTAATATTTTTTAAAAATCGTTAAAGCTGTAAAGAATCACAAGCCTTACAGATAAAAATCGCTTATATTTTGTTTGGTTTAAAATAAAGCTGGTTTGAATAATCAAAAGCCACAATGGAGCTGATTTTATCGGAGAAAAAATAAAAAACATGACAGTTAAAAAATTATATAAAATATAATCGAAAACTACATAATTTATGATAGAAAAATGAGACGAAAACGACTCAGTAATGATTATAAAAACTACCATTAAAATTATCAAAAAGGAATCGGAAAATTGTATCACAAATGCTTCTTTCAGGTGATTCATTGGTAGGGTACCATTTTCTCACAACGAGAGTGTCATTTATAAAAATGAGCTCATATACGGATATTTTGCTCTTAAAGCTGATTCCTAAATGATTTGATTATAACACAAAATGCTAGATGGAGTATTCTCTGTAATTCTGAGCAACTGAATAAAAATTGATTAAAGTAAATAAAAAAAAAATCATTAATATCCCTTTATGAGTTTTTACACAAAGAAATCGCTTATCTTCTTTTGTTATGTGTTTTGTTTTACCATTTTACCATTGAGATTATTCAAAACCCTTATTTCAGTTTGGCCAACCTTTTTATTTTTAGCCCATTTCAAGGCTTTATTTAATGCTTCCACTGCTTCCTTGTGTTTTATTACGATTTCTGGCTGTTCTACAATAGAAACACTATCTTCGTCACCTTTAGATTCGTTACCAATTTCAAAAATTTCACATTAAAATTTTTAAAGAAAAATTAAAAATTTTCTATAAAACAAACCTGAGGACATACAACGCACATATATGTACGTTGTATATTTTTGTGAAAACAATCAACGTAAACAGTACAATCAGTTTAGGGATTCCCGAAATTAAAAGTAAATTCAAAAAATAAAACGAAAAAAACTCAGAAAACTTTGTTCACGTTTTAGAGCTTTCAGACTTTGTTCACGTTTTAGAGTAGTCAATGTAAAAATAAAAGTGTTCAAGTTTTCGAGTCGTTCATGTGTTCGAGTGTTCACGTTTTCGCGAGTTCACTGCATATATATTTTTTTAAAGTTCATTCGGTATAAAAATAGGCTTTTTAGTTAAAAATCTTTGTATTGTACGATTTACAGCATCAAATGCATCTTGTTTATGATCACTAACATTGGGTCGAGCCTCATATGTATAGATTGTAACACTAGGCTAATGGGATTCACTAAATTCACCACGAAGACCAACAAATTTTTGTATTACCATCGCAAAAATTTTAAGAAAAATGTATGTGCATATATAAAGGTGATGAACTGAAGAAAATGTCACAACTGAAGAAAATGTCATGTCACGAAATATTCAATTTCGGCTTGGCAGTTTCTTGATAATTCAAATTATTGATCCGCTTTAGCCTGAACGTCATCCAAAGTCATGTCAGGACGGTTTTGGAATAATGTAATTTTTTTAGCTCTCATAATATATAATAATAAAAAGTAACTCCTCATCGTCATTTGCTCCCGCCACAATAATTTCCTTTAACTTAACGTTGCCGGTAAAGGGAATATTGAAAAGTAACTTCTCATCGGCATTACTTTGAACAAACTCCCCTAAGTCCAAACGTTTTTCATAAGGTTCAAATACTTTCTTACCACCAACTTCCGATTCTTCATTTAAACATTTCAAGTTGTCCACATCGATCTTTTGTTACGGACCAAGGTATATTTACACAAGGTAGACTCATTTGGGAGTGTAGACATGCTGCTCTATAAATAGATCCGAATTGTCAAAATCGTCTTCATATAAAACAAAAACAATTTAAGGCACACACGTACAAATTTTGGCTCATATACACGAAATTTGACGTTTGGGTTCCAACTAGGGGTAAACAGCTGACAAACATATGGGCCAACGAGTTTACCTTGTGTAAATATACCTTGTTACAGACTTTATTATGTACCCATTTCAAAGGCATGATTATCATCAGTGGCTTCATGACCATAATTCATTATTATTTATTATTATTGATTCACAGGAATATTTAAAGTATTTTGACATAAATTTTCTTAAAAATTTTTGGAATTTAAAATTAAATTTTTCTAAACTTCAAAAAATAAATAAAACAAAAACAGAAAAATTGTATTATTTATTGAAATATGAAAGCACAAATTTTAATAATTCCCATAAACGTCAGAACGTTAATATGGCGATAAAAAAAGAGAGTGGAACCTCCTTCTGTATTTGTATCATGGGACCAACCATAATATGCATAGCCAGCCTTGCTTAACCTACTGTCAAAAATTAACAAAAAGTCTCTCAAATGTATTTAAAAAAACAAAAATAAAATCAACAAACAATTGATTCCGTACGGAATGTGCGATCAGTTTCGCACTTTGCTTAAGCAATATGATTTACATGTATTCGTACATTTGCTTATATGGCATAAAAGTCTTAAATCATATTTGGAATTAGGTGACTATCGTTATGGCTTCTGTTGTTTTCTAAAAACCCACTTACTACTTTCTGAAAAGAATTTCATATATCTTGGAGGGATTGCGATAGTGAAAAATGCGCATCTCTGGGTCCGAAAATCATCTTTCTTTCAAACATGAAGCGAGTATTTTCATGTTATGTTTTGACAAGTTTAAGTCACGATGTAAATCATTAAGTGCGCTTTGACTTATAGTTTAATTTTTGTATCACCTATAGAATTAAAACTCAGATTTAAATGTTCTTCATTATCTGATGTTACTTTTATTGCTGGAGGTTTTCGCTTTAGGAATGGAGATCAATTGCTTTATATATGGAAATACAACATGGCCATTTTTTTCGCTGTGCACTTTGGTGATGCTGATAAAGCAATCAGTCATAGAATCAATTGGATCCCTCCATGCAACTGGCTCACCGAATGACAAATACTCCTGCCAATTAATAATTTAATTAATTAATTAATTTTTTATTAATAATTTTTTAATTAATTAATTAGTCCTGTTAATTTAACAAAACACTTTGGTCAACTTTCTTCGGACACTTTTTTTAATAGTGTAGACAGACCAGTGAATATTTACATATTTTAATATACAATGTAATTAAGAAATTTCAAAAGTTATTAAAACAACGAAAACGGGACAGTGGTTGACTTCATCAGCTCGGTGTTGCAATGCAACACTGAAAGACATTTTTTTATTTGTGATGCTTTGTCAACGCATTCGTTTTCAGTGATGCCCTGCAACATTGCATTTATGAAGTCATCTCGTATCTTGAAATAGACCGATAAGTGAAAGCATACTACCTAAAGCCGCATAAAGGTACATAAATATAATAGTAGGTAGCATTGATAAAAAAATTGTTTATAAAAAATCAAATTCGGATGTTTTTACGAAATATGCTGTTATTTCATAATTTTTTGTCCGACGATAACAATTTTACGCTTACTACGTTTGAAACCAAATATTATTTAAGATACATATTAAAAAAATTTTTAAAATTTTTTTTTATTGCCTTACTGGAGCGAATTAAAATGGTGAATTTTGAAAAAACATAAAAAAATCACATTTTTTTCAAGTTTAAAGTCCTGTAGCTCAGTAAATCTTTATTCGACCGACACGGTATGGATATGAACTAAAAGAGAAAAGAGGTATCTATCCAAAATGTTAATCTTGTACAATTCAGTTAAACAGTTCTCGAGATTTTTTGAAATACCTACAACAACTGCAGAAAAACACGATTTTCGCGTATATCTTGAAAACGCTTCCTAAGAAAAATAAATGAACGCCATATTCGTGTTCAGCAGGCCCAATTTAGCTTAGAAATTAAGGTTTATTTTTTTTGGCATAGTGTTATATAATGTTCTTTTGATTATAAGTGAAAACATCCGTAGAGAGGAACGCGTTTTTTCATTGACAGGACTCCACTAGAATATAAGAAATAGGCTGTTAAACGATTCTGAAAATGCTTATTCTGTACTAAAATCAAAATTTCAAAGAAATATTTTGTTTAAATACATAATTCATTTTTTTGGTTGTATGTTAATGCAGTTCGCTTGCCATATAAAGACCTAAAATTAATTTATTTTTTTTTACTAACGTTAAATGCATTGATTAACCTTTTTAATAGATCTCATGACTAAATTCTATTTTGCACCGTTTTTTATTAAGCGAGATTGCCCGGAAAATTGAAAAATAAATTCCGCTTTCCCGGAAAATGAAAAAGTCCTGGAAAAGAAAACTCTAATACTAATGCACTTTTTGCATATACCATGTCGTATACGTAATATTTAGTAATTATAAAAACTATACGCACTAGGGTAATGGACTACTTTGGATGCTTTTTAAAATTAGAAAACTTCTTTTTATTTTAAAACATTTGCAATGTACATATGTGTGTTTATTTTATATATTTGCGAAATATTTTTTTAACTCATACAAAAACCTAAATTAATATATTTTATGCGCAACTTTTTTTTGTAAATTGTTGACAGAAAATACAGAAAAAAAGGATTTTTTAAGTTTCTTTTTTATAACTGCATGTTAACAAAATGTTTATTAGCAGTTATAGTGATAGTTATTGCACACTCACAATATTCTGTACGTAAGATTAACTTAAATTGTACTAAAAAATAAATGAAAATTCAGTTAAAAACCGGTCTACTTAGACCATATTTACATTATGAAATTAACGCCGCAACTTTTGCATGCAACATTTTGTTTGTTAGCAAGAGGTGCAATGAAGAAAACGGGGTTGAAAAAGTTGCATTTTATTCGTTTTTGTCATTTTTGTTTTAATTTTTTTTTTTTCGTTATTAAATGTTTTTTATTCGAAATGTTGTCAACTTTTGTGCTGAAGAAAAGACGCAGCTTTCATAAAAATATTTTAAATTAATTAATGGTTTAAAAAACAAACTAAAGCAAAATTCGACTGTATTTGTTTTTTAAATTTTACAATCAAAAAAAACAATATTTTGCACTTTTAATAATAAAAAAGATTTTAACCTTCTCGTAATTGGTGTGTTACTTCTAGAATTTTTCTTTTCCCGGACTTTTTCATTTCCCGGGAAAGCGGGATTTATTTTTCGATTTCCCGGGATCCCGGGAATTCCCGCTAAATACAAACTGATGCAAAATTTTATTCAATTAAATTTATTTGAACAAATAATATTTCCTGAGATCAATTAAATAAGTTTATAAATGCATTCACCTTTTTTATTTCTGTGGCAAACAAGAAAAAGTGCTTAATGGCACCTTAAGATCTTCATGACACTTTCAGTTCTCAAAGCACTTCCTTCAAAACTTGTATGTATTTAACTTGAGTCCGGCTGTAGATATACAATTCAACACCTCTTCGAGGTTTTTCAGGTGTTCATCAAATGTTTTTCCCATGACAATTATGTCATCAAGGTACACCAATCATGTCTTTCGGTGGAGACCTTTCAGCACCTGGGCCCAAATCGTCGCACACGTGATCGAAAGAACTTTCGTATCGAATAAAACTTCGTGACGTATCAAAAACGGGATTGCGGCATTCGAAAGCTTTCGTATCGAAATTTGTTGAAAAAATGTAATAGATTTTTATGCTTTTATACTAATGGCATAAGGCATTGTACTTTTCGCCACATATAAATCAACAATGTTGATAGTGCCCTATAAAATAGGTGACTTCGGGTTATTTATGTGGCTTTTTTTTATAACGGCGGCGCTTGCCAAAGAGCAACAAAGCAACGCAAAAATTAGGAAAACATTGTACAAATTCAGAAAATTTGCAAAAATAGCGTAAATTCGCGAAAGTTTTTAACATATCAAACAAGCAATTAAACTGATTAAAAGTCCCTAAAATTACAAGGAATGGCAAAAATTCGATTAAAAATTTTAAATTAGCGGAAATTTGCAAACAGCGGCATGAAAGCAAAGTCTAGTATTTATTAAAAATTGTTAAAGCTGTACAGAATCAGAAAACTTACAGAAAAAAACGCTGCTATAGCGAACATGGCTAAAATTCGCAAATAATCGCAAGCTTGGAAACAAACCCTAAAATTTATTTGAAATCGGTTAAAAAAACAAAATGTCAACAATTAACAAAAAATAGCGAAAATTCGCGAAAATTTTTAATAATTCGAACAAGCCATAAAATTGATTAAAAGTCCATAAAAGTATAAGGAATGGAAAAAAATCTGTAAAAATTGCTAAATAAGGGGAAGTTCGCAAAAAATTGCAAACAGCGGCATAATAGCAAAGTCTACTACATATTTATTAAAAATCGTTAAAGCTGTAAAGAATCAAAAAACTTTCAATACAAAAATCGCTTCTATCTGTGACTATAATTTGCGAAAAATTGCAAAACTGAATGTTATTATTTTATTTTTTATTGCTGAAAAAAGTTTAATACTTAACTTTTTAGCTATTTGTAAAAGAAATCTAATAATTATTCCCAAAAAGTGTGTAAATTGTCTGTAAAAAAACAATTAAATGTTTTTACGAAAGCTCTTAAGCTATCGAATGACATTTCGAGTAAAGTCTTTCGATCGACTACTTGTTATCGAAGGACATAATCTCAAAAAGCAAAATTTCGATCAAAGCCACTCGATCACGACTGCGACGATTTTGGCCCTGTTCCATCAAACGCTCGAATGTAGCCGAAGCACTACAGAGCCCAAATGGCATTACATTCAACTGCCATAAGCCATCACTTGCACTAACAGCAGTTTTTTCTTTATCCTTGTCTCCAATTTCTACTTGCCAATAGCCGCTCTGCAGATCTAATGTGGAAAACCATTCGGTTCCGCCTAACGTGTCCAGGGTGTCATCAATCCTAGGCAGTGGATAACTATCCTTTTTGGTGACGTCATTTAGTTTCCTGTAGTCTACGCAGAACCTAGTACTTCCATCTTTCTTCTGTACCAAAACCACCGGTGAACTCCAGGGACTTGATGGTTTCATTATGCCGTCCTGTTCCATTTCATTAACCAGGTCTCTAACTTCAATACGTTTTGCTAGAGGAATGCTTCTTGGGGCCTGTTTTATTGGCTAAGCATCGCCGGTGTTAATTTCGTGTTTCACTATTGACGTCCGGCCATGGTTTTTACCTTTCGAGGCAAAGATAAGGCATATTTCTTTAGTAATTGTTTAGCCTAATTTTTCTCGGACGGCCTCAGTTTCCATTTCCGCACATGTTCCTCTAGTAATTCTGGTCCTTTGTACTCTTTTTAGCTGCGTCTGGATGTTCCTCACAACTTATTATTGCCTCTGTTGAAGAACATTGCCCAATTTTAAAGTTAAATAAATAAACTCTTACAGGAACTAAGCTGCTGCTGGTTTTAACGAGGGCATTCGCTGTTACTATATCACCTGTAATTGCTGCTGGCTCTACCACCCATGGACTATTATTGTCCTCACAATCTCCCTCCATTTGCGCCCATACTATGGTTTCTGACTTGGGTGGCAATTTTTCACATTCAAAGGCGAGTAACTGTCTTACATGAGCCTTGTTTTCGTATGTTTCGTACGCCAAGTCATAATTTGTTGTCCCATATTCAGATGAATACCTTGTCCAATCATAAAATCTGAGCCAATAATTACTTCGTCTACAATATCAGCCAAAATAAAAACATGGTGAGCGCTTGTATTGGCCATACTTAATTTTACTGTCCCATAGACGGTGGCAGGCTCCCCCGTAGCTGTTCGCAGACTCACACCCCTAAGTGGTTCAATAGGCGTTGTATTAAATCGGGCCTAATGATCGAATGTGAAGCCCCAGTGTTCACAGTCAAAATCCGTTTTTGACCGTTGATATAACCACAAGCAGTAAGGTTATTGTTACTCTGTTGCATTACTGAGATGGAGATTGTGGGGCCCTTAGATTTGGGAGCTAGCTGTTTTTAGTTTAACGGGGATTCTTGTGAGGACTGGCGACTACCCCGCTGGTTGTTTCTGGGCGACGAAGCAGATCTTGAACGTTTTCTTGGTGCTTTGCAATTACGTTGTATGTGACCAGTCTTTCCGCAGTTATAACATTTAACTTTAGTTTTTGTTTTCTTCTCGCTTAAAGCTTCCATAACTGCCTCTTTTAAATCCTGCACAATATCCCTTTGTTATGTATTTCCAAGCAACAATCAACAGCAGATAAATTAGTATTCTTCAATGTATATATTTTTATTCATTCAATGTCTTAGCTTACTAATTATTTATTAAAATGTTTAATGAAAAAGGTGTATGTGTTGAAAGTTGCTGCTATTGCCGGAAAAAGAAAAAGACCCAGCCCGACAATGTGTGCTGTCAAAACGCGAGTTATGCAAAGCTGCCAGATTGATGGTTGTTGATAATTACTTCATGAACAACTTATTTGCCACTTAGCAATTATATTAGTGTTAGTACATATCAGCTTTCCCTTCCTTTATAGGTCCAACCGCTCAGGTGCCCTTCTCGTTCTATTTGATCTTCTTAGACTGGTCGAGCGATGTTGTTCGTTGTCATTATTTTGTATAGAAGATTCAATAGGCTCCGGTGACGGCTTGGACGGGGCGCTAAACGGCATTGTTGTTGCTAACTCTGATGGTAGTGGCCGTTGTGATGTGTTCGACGTATTTGGTGGTAATTCCTGTATTGATTTGGTTTTCTGTACGTAAGTATGAAGTTCAGTGTCTTGTCCGGTCGTCGTCCTGTCTTCTGACCCGCCTTCAGCCGTCCTCGCCAACAGGCCTGGGTCATAATTATCTCCCCCATTGGATGCTTGGCAATCCGTACCCCTTATTTGATCGATATGGCGCCTATGCTCCTCATTATCTATGATAACATCGTACATACGGCTTCCTACCCTCCTTACTATTTTTCCAAATTTCCATTTGCAGGTTTTATTTTTATAGAATCGTACCTGCACTAACTCGCCTTTCGAAAACTGTCTGGGTTCCTTACCAGAGTCTTCTCTGCTCATAATCATATGCGAAAGATCATTTTTGACTAGATCAATTTTTGTTCTAATTGTTCTTTTAAACATAAGTTCAGCAGGGGATAATCCTGTGGATGAGTTAGGTATTTTCCTATATTGCATTAGAAACTTGCATAGCTTGTAGTCTAGATCGCCATCTTCATTTAACAGTGATCGCAATCCAGCTTTAACCGTTGACACATACCTTTCTGCCTGCCCGTTTGAAGCGGGGTGATAAGGGGCACAGAATTTATGTCGAATGCCATTTGACTTGGTGAATCTTTGAAACTCATGTGATGTGAAGTTTGTTCCGTTGTCGGAAACCAATACTAGCGGCAGCCCAAACCTCGCAAAGAGTTCTCGGAGTATTTTAATTGTTCTTGTAGTGCTAAGTGTTTGTGTTGGTATGGCTTCTACCCACTTTGTGTAGGCGTCGACCGCAATCAGTATGTAAGTATTCATAAATGGGCCGGCGTAATCGATGTGCACCCTCTGCCACGGCCCTGTTGGATACTCCCACGGATGTGGAATTTCCTTTGGTGGGTTACTTTTATTTTTACAGCAGTCATAACACGCTCTTGATACCGTCTCGATATCTCTATCGATTCCTCTCCACCAGACGTAGCTTCGAGCCAAAGCTTTCATTCGGACTATACCCGAATGTCCTGTGTGTAGTTCGTCAAGGATTCTCCTTTGTAATGCTTCGGTATCATTACCCGTATTCCCTTGAATACGCAACGATTTTCCAGTGAAAACTCCTCGGTAGACTCACCGTGAGGTAACACAGTTCCCTTTTGTAAGGCGTTAAAATACTGCCGGCATTCCTCATCTTTCATTATTTCGCGCTGAATCTCCCTATGAGTGACTGGAAGTGTCTCTACCTGATTAATTTGAAATATTGTTGTTTTATCTTTGGATAAATCATTAATTGGCTTATCTACTGGAAGTCTTGATAAAAAGTCTGCATTGCCGTGTTCTTTCGTTGGTCGGTATTGGATGTCGTAATCAAACCCCGATAAAAAATTTGCATAGTGTAGCAACCGCACCGCTGACATGGCTGGTAAGCCTTTATTTGGATGAAAAATTCTTGTTAGAGGTTTGTGATCCGTTATCAGTGTAAAACGGCGGCCGTAGCAGTATTGAAAGAACTTTTTTAAACCCCAAAAAATTGCCGTAGCCTCTTTATCAATTTGCGAATAATTTTTTTCGGCTTTCGTTAACGATCGTGATGCGAAGGCTATCGGCCTTTCCTCGTTGTTGACTATGTGTGAGATGACAGCCCCCAGACCGTTTGAAGACGCATCTGTGGCCAGAACTAACGGCAATTTGTCATCGAATGGTATTAACACCTTTGTACTAGTAATTTCGCCCTTAATTTCATTAAATATTTTTTCGCACTCCGAGGACCACTTATACTTAACCTCTTTTCTTAATAACTTGTAAATTGGTTGTAAACGGCTAGCCAAGTTAGGCAGGTATTTATGGTAATAGTTTACAAGACCCAAAAATGCTCTGGTTTCAGACACATTGGTTGGTCTTGCACAATTTTGTATGCTTTGGATTTTATCATACATAGGTTTAATTCCAAACCTATCAATGTGATGCCCCAAATATGTAACATGATCAAGTAAAAATTGGCATTTTTCTTTATTCAAATGCAATCCATGCAACCGTAACCTTTGCAAAACCAGTTTAAAACGTCCAATAAAAATCTTATAGGAATTCCCTTGTATTTTAATATCGTCAAAAAAGCATGATACGCCTTCGATGCCTTGTAATATTGAATCCATAAATCTTTGCCATATTTTTGGAGCAGCTTTGATTCCAAACATTAGCCTGTTCACCTTGTATGTGCCCTTATGTGTACTTATGGCTTGCAGTATTGACGTTTTCTCGTCGACCTCCATGTGCAAATAGGCCTGATGTAAGTCCAAAGTCATGAAATATTTGCCTCCACTCATTCTTGCAAATATGTCCTCGACCGTTGGTATAGGATAACTATCATCCTTAAGGGCATTGTTGAGTGTGACTTTATAGTCAGCGCATATACGAATGTCGCCGTTCTTTTTCACTACCGGGACTATGGGTGTACCCCATTCAGCAAATTCGACTTTTTGTATAATTCCGTCGTTTTCCAGGCGAACTAACTCTTTTTCGATCCTATCTTTCAAGGCGTATGGTACTGGGCGGTGTCGTATGAATTTAGGTGTAATACTTTCTTTAAGTTCTAGCCTGCATTTGTAGTTGGGTATCGTACCTCTAGTATGTGTAAACGTTTCTTTGTAATCATCCATTATCTTACTAATTTCTTTTTGACATTGAGGCTCGTCCATGATGTTGTCAATCACGTTCAAGTCCGATATATTCAGGTTTAATTTCCTGATCCATTCTCTGCCAATTATGGAATCGACTTTGGCATCGATGACATATAGATTAGCTTGTGTGCTCACATTTCTATGAGAAACATTCACCCTAGCCTTACCAATTGGATGTATTAGTTGGCCTGTATATGTTCGCAATTGTAATGCGGTACGTTCTAATTTTATTTTTGGCAATAACTGTTTCTGTGTTTCTAGTGACATGGTGGACACTGCTGCACCGGTGTCCACTTCCATTTGGCAATGTGCGTTTTCAACAACTAAATTAGTCATGAATTTTTCATGAATGCCCTCGATGCTATTTACTTGGACTATTTGTATTGTATTAATACTTCCCAGTGAGTCCGAATCGGAATATTCTTCAATATTTTCTGAAACATCAATTGCGCGATTATCTGCTATATTTTTACTTAGACAAACTTCCTGGACATGTCCGGGCTTATTACACTTAAAACATTTTAAATTTCTTGCTTTACATTTATTCGCCTTATGATTTGTTTTGCCACATTTAAAACACTTACCATTAAATTTGTCACTAAATGGTTTTTGGTTTTTTGTGTACTTTGATTTACTTCTAATTTGGTTTAGTTGTAAATGTTGATTACGTATTTCCTTGCTTTCAAGTTTGGCGGATTCTATTGCCAGTGCAAGTTTCACTGCATCTTCAAATGTTTTGCTGGCATCTTGTTGCAAAAGCCGTTTACGTATGTCGTTATCCCGAACACCTCTTACAAATTGCGATCTCAGATGAGTTGAGTTGGTAGACGTATTGCAATTCCCACATTTGAAATTACAATTTGTTGAAAGTTTTTTTAAATCTGCTTGAAAATTTGCAATGGGTTCCCCTTCGTGTTGAACTCGATTAGAGAACTTATGCTGTTCTGCAATTTCGCTTGGTATGGGACATAAATGGGAGCGCAACAGTTTTATCAATTCATCGAATTTCTTTAATTTTGGATTGTCGGGGGCGGTCAAACATGTTAATGTGTGGTAAAGTTTCGGACTTAAGCAATTTAGGAGGATTTTTACACAAATTCTGTCACCTTCTTCGTTTTCGTTTGACCAGCCTCTTAAATCCAAGTAATTTTCTATTCTTTGTAAATATGAATCAAAAGTTTCGTTGTCTTCGTCAAACGATTGTAAATGTATGCCTTGAGATGGTGCGGCCGGTTGTATTCTTGCAGGCAACTGCAGTAAGGTATCTGCCAATTTTTTTAATGTTTCGTCCATTTCTGCCATTCGTCTGGTGGATGCCTTGGCCTAGCCCTTTCATCAACAGTCAATCCGTCCGACGTTGGTCAATATAGTCCGTAATCTCCCAATCAATACTTACAGAAATTACCTTTCACCAATAGCGTGTGGATTCGATTTAACCTCACTTCCCGTGTGTGTGTAGCACCAGTTGACCCCACAATTCTCGTTCGCCAGTTGTTATGTATTTCCAAGCAACAATCAACAGCAAATAAATTAGTATTCTTCAATGTATATATTTTTATTCATTCAATGTCTTAGCTTACTAATTATTTATTAAAATGTTTAATGAAAAAGGTGTATGTGTTGAAAGTTGCTGCTATTGCCGGAAAAAGAAAAAGACCCAGCCCGACAATGTGTGCTGTCAAAACGCGAGTTATGCAAAGCTGCCAGATTGATGGTTGTTGATGATTACTTCATGAACAACTTATTTGCCACTTAGCAATTATATTAGTGTTAGTACATATCACCCTTTCACCAGTGGCGGTCACATCGAGCCTTCGCACTCTGCCTACTTGTCGTCTTGAAATAATTCTTGCGGTTTCCTGGGCTAAAGCAAATGAAACAGTTTCTGCAAAGGTTGGTTTTTGTGATGCACATACCGCAAGTTTAACATCAGCATCACGAATACCGTTTACAAATCCCTCAGATTTAAAATGATCCAAAAAGGGATAATTCTCACCAGGATAAGTTAGCTATACCAACCGCTCAATCTTCAGTGCGAAGTCATGTAAGCTTTCGTTTGCCTTTTGCACTCTGCCACGCAACTCCATTTTGTAGATTTCCTTTTTGTGTTCACCTCCATACTTACATTGCAGTGCTACCATAATTTTATCATAATTGTTTCTGCTACTTACTGGTACACTTTCAAGCACTTCAGCTGCAGTCCCCTTTAAAGCTAGAATTGGCTCGACGGCTTTTTCCTCACTCTTCCATGCATTTCCTCAAATGTCGATATTGCGTCGCTCGAATTCATCTATTAACCTCTTCTGCAGCTCTGCCTTATTACCTGCAGTTGGTAGATCCAACTTGCCCAATTCTTTCTTGAAATTAAGAATTAATTGTGCAATGTTTTTAAATGTGCGCCGATATGGCAATAAAATTCGTCACAGATTGTGTTTTCCACCTTTTCTGTGTTCAATGCTAAAATCGTAGCTCTGAAGGCTTTCAATCCAATGAGCTATCTGGCCTTCCGGATTTTTAAATTGTAGCAGCCACCTGAGTGCAGAATGGTCAGTTCTCATATCAAATTTAGAGCCAAGATCGTTTACATTTGTTTTGATTTCATCAATATCTTGCTTTGTTGGGATATTTTTTAGTTTATCATCCATGAGAGTTGACATAAGCGTCATTAATTCAGTAACTTTTTTTTTTTTAATTAGCTAATTTTAAGTTTTTTTTGTTTTTTTTTTCCCGCGAAGCTCTATGCTTGTCTGCAGGAAAGAAACCAGAGTCTCTGGCGGGAATCGAACCCGCAACCTCGGCGCTTATAGACTAGCTCGCTACCAGTTGGAACTGCCATTGTTCCAACTGAAATTTCCATATCATTTTTATTTGGAGACATATTTCCAAATTTACGTTTGGCCGAGGGTGTATCTGCCATAATGGCACAGAATACCACAGAACTGTCACGAGACGGAAGATTTTGCGTTTTTTTTGTCTCTTTTTAAGAAAGCTGCCCTTTTTCATTTCTCTTTGCATCATCTTTTATGCCGCAATACAATGAACACAAATTTATTTAGTTGAGATTTATTTGCAAAGCTTTTGTAAAAATTAACTTTTAAGTTTACCACAACACAATTAAATAATATTTAAGTTAATAAATAACATTATAAAACAAAAAAAAATTAATAAATACATTTTTTTTTTTGCAAAAAACACAACGTTTGTTGAACTAATGCATTTCTTAACGTGGTCTGTGTTTTGTTATTTTTGTTTTGATCATGCCATTTGTGTTGATTGTTGCTGCCTGTTTTTACACATTGCCACTTCACCACCAAAAAAAGCTTTCTGTCTTTTTCTTCGAAAGCTGCCCTCGCAACTGATTTGGGCCTTTTTCACACGTCACTTTTTTCAGTTCTGTGGTATTCTGTGATAATGGGACAGTATTTCAGTGCTGGTTATGAGGACGATTTGTGAACCATATATTTAAAAATGAGGGAAAAAAAAAATAGAAGTAGCTTTGAGTTATATTTAAAATAAAATTTGAAATTTGAAAAAAAAAAAAATGATAAAACAATTTTTTTTCGTTGGGAAAGGAAAAATTTAAAATTCAGCCCAAAAGATAATTATTTTTAATTCTAAAAAAACAAGAGGAAAAGAAAAATTCTATTTGATATTTGGGCCATCTAAATAAAAAAAAGGAAAAAAAAAGAGATTGACAATTTCTTGCTAAATCATCTCATTGCAAACAAGGATCAACTTTTTAACGGAAATTTTGGGTGTTAAATATTCCCATATACCGCAGCATCCATTCAAAGACTGCAGTTGAGAAGTTGTTTAATTTAAAACGGCGAAAGGCAAAAATAACCACCAAAAATTATCATCAGAAGAAGATAAATTCACCAAATAAAAAATATATATAATTTCTAAAATACAATTTTAAAAGCTAAGAAACCGCATCACGAAATATTTTTTTTTTAATTAAATTAAAATTAGAGTTAACAATGGTCCTATTTACTTTAGGGATGAACTCTTGTAAACCATTATAATAATATTAAATTCAATTTTTTTTTTATGTTGGTTAAGTGTCGTTTATATTAATAACTTCATAATGTATGAGTAATTTTATATACTTTTGATTTGTTTTCTTTTATAATGTTATCTTTGTTTTTTACTTTTTGACTAATTTTTTCTTAAATTCGAATTTTCATACATTAACATAAAACTAAATTTCACCACACTTTAACTATTAAAAGAAGAGAAGCAAAACTTACAATGGTGCAGTTCCTGTCATCAAGCGCTTGTCGACGTTGGAAGTGTAAACTGTAAGTACATTTTAAAATATCTATTTCAATTTATTAAAATATTAAACAAATATTAAACAAATAAATAACATACATACTTACATAATCACCAAAAGATTGATGACGAAAATTAAATAGAAAAAAAAAATAAAAAATAGATGCATACATATTTTAATTTATGTTTCTAAACATTTGTATATAAACTTTCAAATTTTGCTTATAAACATTGTATCACATTAGAATAAATTAAACAAACAAAAAATTAATAAGAGCAATTCATACTTTTATATAACTTATAATTAAAAATAATTAAAAAAAAAAAAAAAACTTTAATTTACTACATATAGATGTTAATAAAACTATATTATATTATGATGAAATTTTAAACCAATTTTCATTAAATCACGAAAGGTATGAAATATGGATAGATTAATGACAGTTTAAGCATATGCAATTATCAAAGATAGGATGATGTACACCGATGTAATCAATTACCATCTAGATTTTAAAAAGTAGATCACTATCATGTATTCTCACAGATATTTCTTTATTTATTTTTTTTTATAAGAGCTATCTTATATAATTTACTTTTGTGTTGCGAATTTTTACTTGTCTTTGTTGGAAAAGAACCACTCCCACCACTGAGCATGGCTGGTAAAACAAGATAGCCAATTTCCATACAAGGACAGGGCCAATTGGTCAAGTTCGTTACATAAATTTAATGGCGCCCAACGTGGGGCCTCAACGAAAGTAACAGCCTTAGATTATTATTGGCCAATGAATTGATCAATAACAAATTCAATCGTGATGTTGAGGTTCCTTTTGATTTCTAATTTTTTTTTTTTTTTTTGAGTTTGTTGTCCATTATCAATATATTTTGAATTTTTGTAATTTTACTTAGGTAAAAACAATACAAATATATTGAATTTGATGTTTTATGTTTTTGGGAAGTATATTGATATAAGAGTTTTAATTCCTGAACAATTTTGGGATTATACTTATAGAGATTACCTTCGATTTTTTTAAGAATATGTATATGGATTTATTTGAGAATTCTTGGATCACGAATTAATTTGTGACCATACTCATAAATAAATATATTTATTTGTCTTTATTTTGAGTGGT
This sequence comes from Pollenia griseotomentosa, assembly GCA_963931875.1. NCBI lineage: Eukaryota > Metazoa > Arthropoda > Insecta > Diptera > Polleniidae > Pollenia > Pollenia griseotomentosa. The sequence goes on from OZ007563.1 coordinate 149,185,407, forward strand.
TATTTCTCTGTGTAGAAGAATTTTGTTTTTACAAATAAAAAGTTAAAAACATACACTAATAGGAAATATTCCATACCTTTTTATTAATTTTTTTTTTTTTTTTTTTTTTTTTGCTGTGAGACATTTGATATTTCCATAATACTTCAAATGATAGCTGCATTAAAAAAAAAAAAAAAATACGAACATAATTTATTCTGAATTTCATACTGAGTAGTGATAGTTTATTTAATCTTATAACCGAGTGCTTAAAATAATTTTTTTTATAAAGTATTGTAATTTTTTTTTGTGTTTTTTTTTCCTCATCAAAATTTTTATTTGGTTTCTTTACTTTTCGGATATATATTATAATTGTTATTTTGGTTGCCATGCCTCTCGTCCGCAGTAGAGAAGATTTAACGGCGGAATGTCCTAATGATGTGACTAATGCATCGTTCGTAGTTGAAATGAGAAATACAAATTTTCCTAACATGACTGGACCTATAACTAGATCTAGAGCGAATATGCTAGATTTTAACAATACAAACACGGACAATAATATCAATTTAGTTCAGGAAAGTGAGCCAGGTAGGCCTACTGAAGATGCTGAAAATTCTACAGTGGACGAGAATAGAATAATGCGAATTATTTCAGAATCACTGCAAAGTTTTAGAACAGAGATAACTGGCGAAATTAGTTCGATGTTAGGGAATGTAAATTTGCCCATCAATAATGAATCGCGTCACAATGCTTTACCTTAGGCATCACTTTCATTCGGCCAAGCTCGACAAACGGGACAACATAGAGAAACTTTTCGTTCAGAGAACTGTGAGTTTTCTTTAATTAATCAGAATTCGGAAAAGGTCTTAAATATAATTAGAAACTGGCGTATAAAATTTAGTGCTCGTTCGGATGATATTGACGTGGAAGAATTTATTTATAGGGTAAACATTTTAGCATCAAACACTTTGAACGGAAATTTTCGCTTATTGTGTGAGCACGTCTATAGTCTTTTTGAGGGAAAGGCCTTAGATTGGTTTTGGCGATACCATCGGCAAAACAATGACATAACTTGGTTTTCCCTTACTAATGCATTGCGGAAACAATATAAATCTGAATATACCGATTTTGATACACGTGAAGATATTAGGAAAAGAAAGCAAAAGGTAAATGAAGTATTTGACGATTATTTAGATGCTATGCTAAATTTGTCTGATAAACTTTATACACCAATGTCTGATAGTGAACTATGTGAAACAATTTTGCGAAATCTCAAACCTGAAATTAGACATGAGTTATTGCATGTAAATATAACGCAAATTTCACAGTTAAGACGAGAAGTTCGAAAACATGAGCGGTTTATGAATGTCATGAGGTTAAACAATAGTTCGAGGAATTTTATGGTAAAGAAACAAGTGGCGGAATTGGATTTCGATTCAGAAAAAGATAATGTTGATGAAATTGAAGTAGACGTATGTGCAGTAAGTAAACTACTAATATGTTGGAATTGCAGCGAAACAGGACATACGTATAAAAATTGTTTAAAAGAAAGAACAATTTTTTGTTATGGCTGTGGAATTAAGGACACATATAGACCCAATTGTGCGAACTGCAAAATTCAGGGAAACTTGAAGAAGGATGTCCTTTATCAGAAGAAAGGACATCCCAATATTACTCGAAAAAATTAAAATTATGTAATAAAGATTCAAATTTTAATAAAAATTTCTCTGTACCGGATGTATCAACTGCCCAGCTTTTAACTTACGATAGAGAAAAGAATAAAACATTTAAAAAATATACACGTAATGTAGCTAGAATGAGAAATTTTTGGGAAAAATTAAAAACTTTTAGAAAATTTATTATTTCAGCAATTGTAAATAAAAAAGGAGATAATAGGCCATTTGTTAATTTAGATATTAATAACAAATTATATTTTGCATTATTAGATAGTGGAGCAAACAAGAGTGTTTTTGGCGGGAAACTTGCGGATGACATTCAAAATCATTTAGCTTTTAAAAGTTGCCATGGTTGTGTTAGGACAGCTGATGGACATAAGCAAAATATAACGGGCACTATTATTTTGGATGTAACTTTTCGTAATAGAACTGAAAAAATTGAGTTTTTAGTAATTCCATCTATAAGACAGGAGGTTATCTGCGGTATAGACTTTTGGGATAAGTTTAATATAATTATTTCTGCTACTGATTATATTGCTGAACTGGCTAGTAAAAATTGTGACATAGAATCTGATAGAATTTCTCTCACAGAAATTGAGAAACGTAAACTGGATATGATTATTGAGTCTTTTCCCAATTCTGAGAGAGATGGATTAGGATGTACGGACTATATTCAACATAATATTAATACCGGTAATTCTATTCCAATAAAGCAACGTTATTATCCTATTTCACCAGCAAGAGAGAAAATTTTATGTGGAGAAATTGACCGGATGTTAGAATTAGGAGTTATAGAAGAATGCCCAACTTCTCCGTGGTCATCACCAGGAGTATTGATTGTCAAACCAGGAAAAGTTCGGTTTTGTGTGGACAGTAGAAAACTTAATTCTGTGACTGAAAAGGACGCTTATCCGATACCTAACATAGACGGACTTATTTCCAGGCTTCCTCCAGTTTATTTTATTTCGAAAGTAGATTTAAAAGATGCGTTTTGGCAAATAAAACTAGACGAAGCTTCAAAACCAAAGACTGCCTTCACAATTCCTAATCGGCCATTATATCAATTTACTCGGATGCCGTTTGGATTGTGCAATGCACCTCAGACTATGTGCAGACTCATGGACATCGTTATTCCGTATGACTTAAAATCAAATGTATTTGTATACCTTGATGACTCTTATCGTTTCAAAGGACTTTGACGAACATTTGAACCATTTAAATATAGTATCCACACAACTTAAAAAGGCTGGTTTAACAATTAATATTAAAAAGAGTAGTTTTGCAATCAAGCAAGTTCAGTACCTTGGGTATATTGTTGGTGGTGGATCTCTAAAAGTTGATCCTGCTAAAGTTGAAGCTATTGTAAAATTTCCAGTACCCAAATCTATACGTCAGTTAAGACAGTTTTTAGGGATGACCGGCTGGTACAGGCGGTTTATCGATGACTATGCCAATATAACATTTCATTTAACTGAACTGCTTTCAAAGAAGAAATCTTTTAAATGGACATTGGAGGCTCAAAATTCATTTGATGCCCTAAAAAGTAAATTAACAACCGCACCTGTACTGGTTCATGCTAATTTTGACAAACCTTTTATTTTACAATGTGACGCAAGTGCATATGGGGTTGGCGCTGTTCTAGCTCAAGTTGACAATGATGGGAATGAAAGGCCTATAGCCTTTATGTCGCAAAAACTTAATAGGGCACAACGTAACTATACAGTTACGGAACTTGAATGCTTTGCTGTCGTTCTTGCAATAAAAAAGTTTAGAGCTTACATTGAAGGGCATGAATTTAAGGTTATAACGGATCATGCTAGCCTTAAGTGGCTAATGCGGCAGAAGGATTTGTCTGGGCGTTAAGCGAGGTGGGCTCTTAAACTACAAGGTTTCAATTTCACAATTGAACATAGGAAAGGAAGAGACAACGTTGTACCAGATGCCTTGTCTAGATCTTTTGATTGCGATGAGAGTGGTATAGCTGTAGTAGAATTGGAAGTATTACCTTCAATAAATTTGGACTCAGAAGCGTTTGATGGTTGTGAGTATTCACAATTAAGAAACGAGTTATTAAAATCCGACATTTCAGATGTAAAAATTTTAGGTAAATTTATTTATAAGAAAACTGAATTTTCAACACCTTACATTAATGAAAAAGATTCTTGGAAACTACTTGTTCCCATTGAGTTAAGAAATGGAATTTTGTACGCAGCTCATAATATTCCAACATCGGCACATTTTGGCATCGCTAAAACTTTAGAACGAGTACGACGATTTTTCTATTGGCCAGGACTCACAGTCGATGTGAAAAATTTTATAAGTAAGTGTGATAAATGTAAAACATCAAAGACACCTACAATGACTTTAAAACCACCAATGGGACAAATGACGTAAACGCAAAGGCCTTTTCAACAGTGGTATATAGATCTGATAGGACCATTACCTCGCTCTAAAAGGGGGAATATAGGAATATTTATTTTATTGGATCATTTTTCAAAATTTACATGTTTAAAACCATTGCGTAAGTTTACTTCTTCTAGTATAATTGATTATTTAAAAACGGATATTTTTGATACATACGGGGTGCCTGAAATAATCGTCTCAGATAATGGCTCGCAGTTTCGAAGTAAAGATTTCGAAAAATTTCTACAGAAATATGGCGTAACACACAAAAAAACTGCTATATATAGCCCGCAGGCTAATGCTAGTGAAAGGGTAAATCGGTCTGTGAATGAGGCATTAAGATCCTATGTTCAAGATAATCATCAGAATTGGGATGTGTTTATAAGTAGTGTGAATTGTGCACTGAGAAATAGTCTACATCAATCTACGGAAAATACTCCATATCAAATAGTGTTTGGTCAAATGATGATCACGCATGGCCAGGACTATAGACTCTTAAAGAATACGCAATTATTAAATGAATCAGTGAACTGTTTGTTACGTCAGGATGAGTTTTATCTTCTTAGAGAATCAATTCAAGAACGTTTGAGAAAGGCATATAAAAAAAATGAGAGAATTTATAATTTAAGATCCAAGAAGAGGGAATTTACTGTAGGTGAAGAAGTTTTTCATCGAAATTTTGTTCAAAGTTCATTAGTAAAAAGATTTAGCGCAAAACTTGCTCCCATAGGAGTTAAGGCAAAAGTAATAAGAAAGGTTGGACATGTTTATTATGAACTTGAGGATTTGAACGGGAAAAATATCTCGATTTATCATTTAAAGGATATTTGGAAATAAATGTAGGTTTTTAATACATCTAATATTTAAATAATTTTTTTTGTCCCTTTTCAGATTTATTTCTTCTGTAAACATTGAAATAAATCTGTTTTATGAGGACGATTTGTGAACCATATATTTAAAAATGAGGGAAAAAAAAATAGAAGTAGCTTTGAGTTATATTTAAAATAAAATTTGAAATTTGAAAAAAAAAAAAATTATAAAACAATTTTTTTTCGTTGGGAAAGGAAAAATTTAAAATTCAGCCCAAAAGATAATTATTTTTAATTCTAAAAAAACAAGAGGAAAAGAAAAATTCTATTTGATATTTGGGCCATCTAAATAAAAAAAAGGAAAAAAAAAGAGATTGACAATTTGCTAAATCATCTCATTGCAAACAAGGATCAACTTTTTAACGGAAATTTTGGGTGTTAAATATTCCCATATACCGCAGCATCCATTCAAAGACTGCAGTTGAGAAGTTGTTTAATTTAAAACGGCGAAAGGCAAAAATAACCACCAAAAATTATCATCAGAAGAAGATAAATTCACCAAATAAAAAATATATATAATTTCTAAAATACAATTTTAAAAGCTAAGAAACCGCATCACGAAATATTTTTTTTTTAATTAAATTAAAATTAGAGTTAACAATGGTCCTATTTACTTTAGGGATGAACTCTTGTAAACCATTATAATAATATTAAATTCAATTTTTTTTTTATGTTGGTTAAGTGTCGTTTATATTAATAACTTCATAATGTATGAGTAATTTTATATACTTTTGATTTGTTTTCTTTTATAATGTTATCTTTGTTTTTTACTTTTTGACTAATTTTTTCTTAAATTCGAATTTTCATACATTAACATAAAACTAAATTTCACCACACTTTAACTATTAAAAGAAGAGAAGCAAAACTTACAATGGTGCAGTTCCTGTCATCAAGCGCTTGTCGACGTTGGAAGTGTAAACTGTAAGTACATTTTAAAATATCTATTTCAATTTATTAAAATATTAAACAAATATTAAACAAATAAATAACATACATACTTACATAATCACCAAAAGATTGATGACGAAAATTAAATAGAAAAAAAAATAAAAAATAGATGCATACATATTTTAATTTATGTTTCTAAACATTTGTATATAAACTTTCAAACTTTGCTTATAAACATTGTATCACATTAGAATAAATTAAACAAACAAAAAATTAATAAAAGCAATTCATACTTTTATATAACTTATAATTAAAAATAATTTAAAAAAAAAAAAAACTTTAATTTACTACATATAGATGTTAATAAAACTATATTATATTATGATGAAATTTTAAACCAATTTTCATTAAATCACGAAAGGTATGAAATATGGATAGATTAATGACAGTTTAAGCATATGCAATTATCAAAGATAGGATGATGTACACCGATGTAATCAATTACCATCTAGATTTTAAAAAGTAGATCACTATCATATATTCTCACAGATATTTCTTTATTTATTTTTTTTTATAAGAGCTATCTTATATAATTTACTTTTGTGTTGCGAATTTTTACTTGTCTTTGTTGGAAAAGAACCACTCCCACCACTGAGCATGGCTGGTAAAACAAGATAGCCAATTTCCATACAAGGACAGGGCCAATTGGTCAAGTTCGTTACATGGTCTTTTAAGCATGGCTTATTAAGCAGATTGATTTTTCCTTCTTTTTTATGTATGCATAATTATAATTATGTATTGTGGTTATTTTGTTGAACTATGTATTTGTGGTTTTTAATCCAAATTTTTAATATTTTTAATTAGGCTTAAGTTCATTAAATTTAATTTTCATTAAATTATTTTTATGAAGAAAGGAATTTTACAACATGAAAATTAATTAAAATTGTTATTGATAATCTCTCATTCTTGACCGTGGCCGGGTTATTACTTCATTGCTATCCAAAGGATAGCTAAGGTATAATGTAACAAGAAAATACAATTGGGATTCACAAGGTGTCATAAAATCATATGTCTTAAAATTATAACATGAAAAAATACGACTGTTGTGAACAACCCCTCATAATTTAGTGTACTATTTTGAATTTAAGTCAGCTGATTTAAAACAACTATAAAAAAAATAAATATTTACCTAAAATCAAAATGTTTTTTAATTCTTATCCATGAATTAATAAATTAATTTAGATCTTTCCTGACTATTTTCCATTTTTCAGACCCAAACCACAAATATTTTATTTTGTTTGTTTACCAAACATCAGAGTCCTAGGTCGATACAATTTGACGCCGCAAGTATTTTGTTGCAAAAAATGCTAGCCGCAGGTTAAATTCGGATGTTAGTCGGATAAAACTATACCATCAACGGCGACGGCTACAAAATCATTGCCGCTCGGCTCAGTTGCTCGGCGCAGGTCTCTTCTGATTAATTACGACAGCACAATAAACATAGCAAGCAAAGTTTTATTAATTTAAGACACTTTTTGTTTACAAAGCAACAACAATATTTTTAAACCATTGTAAAATGTTAGAACATTATGACAATACAACATGATAGCACACCTTGTGAATACCCCAAATATAATAGTCTGGTAGTGTATAAAAGTCATTACTAAAAAATGTTATAATACCATGTTCACACGGACAGCAATATTCGTGTTTCGTTCTCTAATTCCTATTTCGCACCCCAAACATGACTGAAACGACTTGTTTCCCCATACCAAATTTTGAGAGCGAAACAGGTCGTTTCATTTTGAAACAGGCTGCGAAACAGGAAAAATGTACTATCATCTCCAATTTTGATAATATTTATCGTTAGTTTATCTGAACTAGCTCTCAAAAAAAATCAAAACAAAGAAAAATAAAAATTGATGTTTAATAAAATAAAGTGATAATTATAACATAATAATATTAATAAAAGTATTAAATAATATATTTTTAAGTTTAATTTACTTATTTTAACTATTAAAAAAAAAAAAATCACACTTGTTGCGGGCGGAGGTAACAGGGACGATATTTCATGTTTAGATACTTACGCTTAATTGTTGTCTATGTTACCTTAAGATTAAATAAAAAAATGTTTGCTTGGTTGTGTTGCATTTCATGTATATTGGTTTTTTTTTTTTTGATTTCTTCTACTTTGTTTGTTTTTATTGTCTGAATGTTGTTGTTTTTGGATTTTGTCAAAGAAGCTCTTTGCTTTTTTTTTGTGTATATTTTTGTTTGGTTTATTTGAATTCTTCTGCTAAACAAATGTTTATAAATTTATAAATAAATATGAATTTGATAATAAAGATCTGTAAATACCTGTTATTTGTGTCGTCCAAATTGTTGTGGTTCGTACAAATAGTTGAATTGTCTGAAAATAAAATTAAATAAATTTTAACAATACTTACATTGTGTTGTAATGTCAGCTGCATGTTTGGTCTATGTGGATGTAGTAAAATAGTGTTTAAAATGGGTTGCCTCTACTAGTTTTTACCGGAAAAAAAACTTCGAGAGAGTGCGTAGTAGTACAGACAGCTAGCTGAAGTATATAATAAAAAAATCTTATGGCGAAGAGAATTTAATGCGAAAGCAATCGCAGATTGTGGCGAGGTTTCCTGGGAGAAAAAAAAAACCATTATAGGGAAACCAGAGAAAATAATTGTAAATTTACCTCTTAAATGGCCCGGCTAATATTGTGGTAGATCATGAGACTTTTATCTCAGGGAGTGGGAGTTCCCCACGTTGGGTTATAATGGAGCCTTAAACCGCACACCGTTTCCTCATTCTGGCGTTTGCGACACCGGAGTTTTGTTGCGGGCTAACCGGCTCATTCAGCCTGATTGCGAGTCATTAGTTTAATGTCTCGACAATGTAGGGCATACGGAAAGCTTGCGCAGTTGTTAGGAAAAAGAAAAAAAAAACAACAATGCTCGTAATAATCTCGGGTCCCCTAGGATACGCCATGGTACGGCCCGAAAAAAATTTTTTCGTGGAGGGGCCTTAGGAAAACCACTTTCGGGAGGTCAATATAAAACTAAGACCTCAAATCCCTCATATACAATATTGAATTTCAAAAGGGGAGGGCCATATTGGTACGGAGCCACCACTCCTGCCCTGGTCCCAGTGGGTTTTTTGGAGAGGGGCTTGCGGCCAGCGGAGACACCACCTCCTGCCCGAGTCTCGGTGTAAAAATATGTATATTTTGTTAGTATTCTTTTGTTAGTTGGTTTAGGTTTTTTTTTTGTTTTTTTTTGTTAGTTAATTAAATGTTAGTTTTTTGATTGAGTTTTTATGTTTTTGGTTGAGTTTTTATGTCGAATACGTGGCTGGTGAGGAGGGTTGGAACCCCCCGAGAAAAAAAAAACTCATATAGTTAAGTTAAGTTTAAGTGTAGGTGTGATTTTTGTCCTAATTTTGTAAGAGTTTCGTAAGTGTTGTAGAAAAAAAAAAAAAAAGGAAAAAATAATTATAAATAACAGAGAAAAATAATTTTAAGTGTAGTTTTGTGCATTGTGTAAAAAAAAAATCTGTAAAACGAGTGTCAAGTGTAGTAGTTTGTGTGCATGTCCCATATATTTGTATATATACACTTAACCCTCTTTTGCCGGTATTAATTTATTTATAATTATAAATTTAAAATTAAATTAAAAAATTCAATTTAAAAAAAAAAGGTTGCATGTCTCAGAGAGCTCTTTTAGATATAGAAAGATAAACAAATTTTAAATTTATAATAAAAAAAAAAATATAGATAAAAGAAAAATAAATTTTAAGAATAAAAAAAAAATGTAGATATAAACAAATTTATTAGTCAAGGGCATATGAAAAAGAAATTAAGAAGAAAGATTGAGGGAAAAAGTATATATGTATAATGTCTTATTTTTGTGTTTTTCTGTTTTATTTTATATTATTATAAATATTATTATTTTTAATTATTAAGTTTTTTTATAACAAATAATGTAAATTTTAATTTGAAAAGCTAGGTTTTTGATTAAACAAGGTACAGGTAATGATGGATTGGTAAGTGGAGAGAGAGGTCAAGTGGGTTGTGGGTCATGCGACTGAATTTGTGCGGATGCATCCATGACATGGTTGGGAGGGCATAATGAGACAAACATCAGTCTCAAAATTCTTTGTGTGGTGGTAGTGTTGTGTAGTGATAGTTTTGAGTTTTATTTTATGTTTAATTTTTTTTTTAATGTTCGAATACGTGGCTGGTGAGGAGGGTTGGAACCCCCCGAGAAAAAATGCACAAGAGCTAGTGGGAAACCTCGCCATACCAAACGGTTTGTAACACACTAACAACATAAAAAAAAATGTCAAAATGAATCGTATAAACAGCATGCTGGGTTGTTAGGCTTTTTTCTTCAAAAATCGTCAAAAGTTTTAACAAAATTCGTCAAAATCGTCACAAACATTTAACAAAAACGTCAAATATTTAAATTTTACAAATAAGAGACAATTTATTGCATTGATTGATTCAAAAATATAAATTTTTAGCAAGAAATTCTATTTATGTTAAAGAAAGTGATATGGTTAAATTTTATTCTGTTTATTTCAGAAGGTGGGCTGAAATACATTTATCATTTGACGTTTTTTTACGTCCAATTTTAGTTCCAAACTTCACTCATTTTTCTACACAACTTCTTATTAAGAACTAACTTCTTACTTCCTAACACGCAACTATACTTAGAATAACTTAACTAACAGAATTAAATGGGAATTCGCCTTTTTACACGCAAATAGAAACATTTTTCACATGCGATTATGACTTCAGCGAAAAAAACGCAATCGTATGTAGCGACGCAAATCGAAATCATAAAAAAGCAAAGCGGATTTAGCCAATTTTTAAAAAGCAGACCAAATAGGACCGACGCAAATCGGTTCTCCAGTATATATTTTTTGCAGTATCAATGGCATTCATGTAATTGTAGAATTCGAATTACAAATGCTTCTAATGAAAGCCACCTGGTTTGTGATGGAGGAAGAATTTTTTTTGTTTAATTTCCAATAATTTTTGTATTTCGAAAAATTGATTTTTACGTTTTGGACTGTTCCCAATATAATTGTAAATATTCATTTCTGTCATTAGGAGCTCAGCCTTCCGGTTCACAAGGGACCTGAACTCATTCCAGTCCGTTCGTCTGGGATTGTAAGCGCCTCTACGCAAATCCTCCCCCCCCCCCCGGTTTGTCAAACCTAATATGTTGATGGTCCGACAGCGAGGCCTCATCCGTAACCCTTCAGTTACGAATTGAATAGCGCAAAGCGCCGCTAACCAGTGTAAGGTCTAATACCTCCTCCCTGATCGCATTCATAAAGGTCGGCTTACAGCCGACATTGGCTATGTCCAAGTTCGTACCTACCAGATATTCCAGTAGTAACTCACCTCTTTTGTTGATGTTGCTGCTACCCCAAACGGTGTGATGGGCATTGGCAACGCAGCCCAGGATAAGCTGCTTTCCATGCATACCGCAGTACAGCACCAGGTCCGCCACCTCTTTTGGTGGGGCTACATCTTCTCCATGGCACATCTTCCATAACGGCACAGAATACCACAGAACTGTCACGAGACGGAAGATTTCGCGTTTTTTTTGTCTCTTTTTAAGAAAGCTGCCCTTTTTCATTTCTCTTTGCATCATCTTTTATGCCGCAATACTATGAACACAAATTTATTTAGTTGAGATTTATTTGCAAAGCTTTTGTAAAAATTAACTTTAAGTTTACCACAACACAATTAAATAATATTTAAGTTAATAAATAACATTATAAAACAAAAAAAAATTAATAAATACATTTTTTTTTTGCAAAAAACACAACGTTTGTTGAACTAATGCATTTTTTAACGTGGTCTGTGTTTTGTTATTTTTGTTTTGATCATGCCATTTGTGTTGATTGTTGCTGCCTGTTTTTACACATTGCCACTTCACCACCAAAAAAAGCTTTCTGTCTTTTTCTTCGAAAGCTGCCCTCGCAACTGATTTGGGCCTTTTTCACACGTAACTTTTTTCAGTTCTGTGGAATTCTGTGATAATGGGACAGTATTTCAGTGCTGGTCTTTAGGCTTATTAAGCAGATTGATTTTTGCTTCTTTTTTATGTATGCATAATAATAATTAGTATTGTGGTTATTTTGTTGAACTATGTATTTGTGGTTTTAATCCAAATTTTTAATATTTTTAATTAGGCTTAAGTTCATTAAATTTAATTTTCATTAAATTATTTTTATGAAGAAAGGAATTTTACAACATGAAAATTAATTAAAATTGTTATTGATAATCTCTCATTCTTGACCGTGGCCGGGTTATTACTTCATTGCTATCCAAAGGATAGCTAAGGTATAATGTAACAAGAAAATACAATTGGGGTTCACAAGGTGTCATAAAATCATATGTCTTAAAATTATAACATGAAAAAATACGACTGTTGTGAACAACCCCTCATAATTTAGTGTACTATTTTGAATTTAAGTCAGCTGATTTAAAACAACTATAAAAAAAATAAATATTTACCTAAAATCAAAATGTTTTTTAATTCTTATCCATGAATTAATAAATTAATTTAGATCTTTCCTGACTATTTTCCATTTTTCAGACCCAAACCACAAATATTTTATTTTGTTTGTTTACCAAACATCAGAGTCCTAGGTCGATACAATTTGACGCCGCAAGTATTTTGTTGCAAAAAATGCTAGCCGCAGGTTAAATTCGGATGTTAGTCGGATAAAACTATACCATCAACGGCGACGGCTACAAAATCATTGCCGCTCGGCTCAGTTGCTCGGCGCAGGTCTCTTCTGATTAATTACGACAGCACAATAAACATAGCAAGCAAAGTTTTATTAATTTAAGACACTTTTTGTTTACAAAGCAACAACAATATTTTTAAACCATTGTAAAATGTTAGAACATTATGACAATACAACATGATAGCACACCTTGTGAATACCCCAAATATAATAGTCTGGTAGTGTATAAAAGTCATTACTAAAAAATGTTATAATACCATGTTCACACGGACAGCAATATTCGTGTTTCGTTCTCTAATTCCTATTTCGCACCCCAAACATGACTGAAACGACTTGTTTCCCCATACCAAATTTTGAGAGCGAAACAGGTCGTTTCATTTTGAAACAGGCTGCGAAACAGGAAAAATGTACTATCATCTCCAATTTTGATAATATTTATCGTTAGTTTATCTGAACTAGCTCTCAAAAAAAATCAAAACAAAGAAAAATAAAAATTGATGTTTAATAAAATAAAGTGATAATTATAACATAATAATATTAATAAAAGTATTAAATAATATATTTTTAAGTTTAATTTACTTATTTTAACTATTAAAAAAAAAAAAATCACACTTGTTGCGGGCGGAGGTAACAGGGACGATATTTCATGTTTAGATACTTACGCTTAATTGTTGTCTATGTTACCTTAAGATTAAATAAAAAAATGTTTTCTTGGTTGTGTTGCATTTCATGTATATTGGTTTTTTTTTGATTTCTTCTACTTTGTTTGTTTTTATTGTCTGAATGTTGTTGTTTTTGGATTTTGTCAAAGAAGCTCTTTGCTTTGTTTTTGTGTATATTTTTGTTTGGTTTATTTGAATTCTTCTGCTAAACAAATGTTTATAAATTTATAAATAAATATGAATTTGATAATAAAGATCTGTAAATACCTGTTATTTGTGTCGTCCAAATTGTTGTGGTTCGTACAAATAGTTGAATTGTCTGAAAATAAAATTAAATAAATTTTAACAATACTTACATTGTGTTGTAATGTCAGCTGCATGTTTGGTCTATGTGGATGTAGTAAAATAGTGTTTAAAATGGGTTGCCTCTACTAGTTTTTACCGGAAAAAAAAAACTTCGGGAGAGTGCGTAGTAGTGCAGACAGCTAGCTGAAGTATATAATAAAAAAATCTTATGGCGAAGAGAATTTAATGCGAAAGCAATCGCAGATTGTGGCGAGGTTTCCTGGGAGAAAAAAAAACCATTATAGGGAAACCAGAGAAAATAATTGTAAATTTACCTCTTAAATGGCCCGGCTAATATTGTGGTAGATCATGAGACTTTTATCTCAGGGAGTGGGAGTTCCCCACGTTGGGTTATAATGGAGCCTTAAACCGCACACCGTTTCCTCATTCTGGCGTTTGCGACACCGGAGTTTTGTTGCGGGCTAGCCGGCTCATTCAGCCTGATTGCGAGTCATTAGTTTAATGTCTCGACAATGTAGGGCATACGGAAAGCTTGCGCAGTTGTTAGGAAAAAGAAAAAAAAAAACAACAATGCTCGTAATAATCTCGGGTCCCCTAGGATACGCCATGGTACGGCCCGAAAAAAATTTTTTCGTGGAGGGGCCTTAGGAAAACCACTTTCGGGAGGTCAATATGAAACTAAGACCTCAAATCCCTCATATACAATATTGAATTTCAAAAGGGGAGGGCCATATTGGTACGGAGCCACCACTCCTGCCCTGGTCCCAGTGGGTTTTTTGGAGAGGGGCTTGCGGCCAGCGGAGACACCACCTCCTGCCCGAGTCTCGGTGTAAAAATATGTATATTTTGTTAGTATTCTTTTGTTAGTTGGTTTAGGTTTTTTTTTTGTTTTTTTTTGTTAGTTAATTAAATGTTAGTTTTTTGATTGAGTTTTTATGTTTTTGGTTGAGTTTTTATGTCGAATACGTGGCTGGTGAGGAGGGTTGGAACCCCCCGAGAAAAAAAAAACTCATATAGTTAAGTTAAGTTTAAGTGTAGGTGTGATTTTTGTCCTAATTTTGTAAGAGTTTCGTAAGTGTTGTAGAAAAAAAAAAAAAAAGGAAAAAATAATTATAAATAACAGAGAAAAATAATTTTAAGTGTAGTTTTGTGCATTGTGTAAAAAAAAAATCTGTAAAACGAGTGTCAAGTGTAGTAGTTTGTGTGCATGTCCCATATATTTGTATATATACACTTAACCCTCTTTTGCCGGTATTAATTTATTTATAATTATAAATTTAAAATTAAATAAAAAAATTCAATTTAAAAAAAAAGGTTGCATGTCTCAGAGAGCTCTTTTAGATATAGAAAGATAAACAAATTTTAAATTTATAATAAAAAAAAAAATATAGATAAAAGAAAAATAAATTTTAAGAATAAAAAAAAAATGTAGATATAAACAAATTTATTAGTCAAGGGCATATGAAAAAGAAATTAAGAAGAAAGATTGAGGGAAAAAGTATATATGTATAATGTCTTATTTTTGTGTTTTTCTGTTTTATTTTATATTATTATAAATATTATTATTTTTAATTATTAAGTTTTTTTATAACAAATAATGTAAATTTTAATTTGAAAAGCTAGGTTTTTGATTAAACAAGGTACAGGTAATGATGGATTGGTAAGTGGAGAGAGAGGTCAAGTGGGTTGTGGGTCATGCGACTGAATTTGTGCGGATGCATCCATGACATGGTTGGGAGGGCATAATGAGACAAACATCAGTCTCAAAATTCTTTGTGTGGTGGTAGTGTTGTGTAGTGATAGTTTTGAGTTTTATTTTATGTTTAATTTTTTTTTTAATGTTCGAATACGTGGCTGGTGAGGAGGGTTGGAACCCCCCGAGAAAAAATGCACAAGAGCTAGTGGGAAACCTCGCCATACCAAACGGTTTGTAACACACTAACAACATAAAAAAAAATGTCAAAATGAATCGTATAAACAGCATGCTGGGTTGTTAGGCTTTTTTCTTCAAAAATCGTCAAAAGTTTTAACAAAATTCGTCAAAATCGTCACAAACATTTAACAAAAACGTCAAATATTTAAATTTTACAAATAAGAGACAATTTATTGCATTGATTGATTCAAAAATATAAATTTTTAGCAAGAAATTCTATTTATGTTAAAGAAAGTGATATGGTTAAATTTTATTCTGTTTATTTCAGAAGGTGGGCTGAAATACATTTATCATTTGACGTTTTTTTACGTCCAATTTTAGTTCCAAACTTCACTCATTTTTCTACACAACTTCTTATTAAGAACTAACTTCTTACTTCCTAACACGCAACTATACTTAGAATAACTTACCTAACAGAATTAAATGGGAATTCGCCTTTTTACACGCAAATAGAAAAATTTTTCACATGCGATTATGACTTCAGCGAAAAAAACGCAATCGTATGTAGCGACGCAAATCGAAATCATAAAAAAGCAAAGCGGATTTAGCCAATTTTTAAAAAGCAGACCAAATAGGACCGAAGCAAATCGGTTCTCCAGTATATATTTTTTGCAGTATCAATGGCATTCATGTAATTGTAGAATTCGAATTACAAATGCTTCTAATGAAAGCCACCTGGTTTGTGATGGAGGAAGAATTTTTTTTGTTTAATTAAAACCTTTTCTTTAGCTTCACTTCGGAAAATCAAATCTTGTAACGTTAATTTAACCGCCTTATACTCAATGCAAATGGATGAAACTTTGCAGGCATACATATTCCCGATGACAATACACGAATACATGGGCGTAGCCAGGATAAAATCTAGGGGGGGCAAAATTTTTTTTTTTAGTAAAATGCTTTTTTGACAGCCTTTTACTCAAAGCAAATGGATGAAACTTTGCAGGCATACATATGCCCGATAACAATACACGAATTCATGGGCGTAGCCAGGATAAAATCAAGGGGGGGCCACAATTTTTTTAAATGCTTTTTATTAGCTTCACTTTGGAAAATCAAATCTTGTAACGTTAATTTAACTGCCTTTTACTCAATGCAGATGGATGAAACTTTGCACGCATACATATTCCCGATGACAATACATGAATCCATGGGCGTAGCCAGGATAAAATCTAGTGGAGGGGGGTTAAAACCTTTTCTTTAGCTTCACTTCGGAAAATCAAATCTTGTAACGTTAATTTAACCGCCTTTTACTAAATGCAGATGGATGAAACTTTCCAGACATACATATTCCCGATGACAATACATGAATACATGGGCGTAGCCAGGATAAGATCTAGGGGGGGCAAAATTTTTTTTTTGGTAAAATGCTTTTTTGACTGCCTTCTACTCAATGCAAATGGATAAAACTTTGCAGGCATTCACCAGGATAAAGTCTAGGGGAGGGGGGGCAAAATTTTTTTTTGATAAAATGCTTTTTTGACTGCCTTCTACTCAATGCAAATGCATAAAACTTTGCAGGCATTCATACTCCCGATGGTAATACACGAATACATGGGCGTAGCCAGGAAAAAATCTAGGGGGGGCAAAAAAAATTTTTGTTTGATAAAATGCTTTTTTGACTGCCTTCTACTCAATGCAAATGGATGAAACTTTGCAGGCATACATATTTCCGATGACAATACACGAATACATGAGCGTAGCTAGGATTAAATCTAGGGGGGCAGAATTTTTTTTTTGTGAAATGCTTTTCTTTACATTCACTTCGCAGCATCAAATCTTGCATCCATTTGCGTTAAGTAAAAGGCGGCTAAAAAAAGCATTTTACAAAAAAAATTCTGCCCCCCGTAGATTTCATCCTGGCTAAAAAAAAAATTTTCTAATGAATTCCTTACTTACTGCAGTTTTTACCCCTAAATATTAAAAATATTTTCATTTAAATTTAAAACTATTTTCGTAAATGTAAATGTAAATTGTAATGTATTAATTAAAGCTATTCGTTACTAAAAAGTAAAAAATAAAAAAAAAAAAAAATAAATTTTTCATATTATTCGAATGTGTATTCTATGTCAAATACATTCCTCAAAAGCTTTTATACTTTAATAGTCTCATTCCTTCATTATTTCACAGGAATATTTTCTATGCACTATCAGAATAATGAAGGAATGAGACTATTAAAGTATAAAAGCTTTTGAGGAATGTATTTGACATAGAATACACATTCGAATAATATGAAAAATTTATATAATAAATGTAACTCACCATGAGAAATAAATTCCCAGATTCTATTTGAAAAAAAAAAAATTTTAAGAAACGCTTTTCTTTACCTTATTATATTGATCAGTTGTGAACACAGAATAAATATGAATACCAAAAAAATCGACTAAAAGTCAAAAAATAACAACATTTCAAACAACATAAACTTTTAAATCAAAATGGAAAACAACTCACACATCCCTTAAAGAAAAGCGTGGGGCGGCGCCCATACCAACCTAAACTTAAAAAAAAACATGACTGCCGTGAGTACATTTTAATATTTCAGACCGAAAGAAATACAACTAATCATGTTTAAAGCTACAATTTTCAATAATTGAGCATTTTGTTTCATAACAACGCGCCCCACGCTTTTCTTTAAGGGATGTGTGAGTTGTTTTCCATTTTGATTTAAAAGTTTATGTTGTTTGAAATGTTGTTATTTTTTGACTTTTAGTCGATTTTTTTGGTATTCATATTTATTCTGTGTTCACAACTGATCAATATAATAAGGTAAAGAAAAGCGTTTCTTAAAATTTTTT
The DNA here is from genome assembly GCA_963931875.1 of Pollenia griseotomentosa. NCBI lineage: Eukaryota > Metazoa > Arthropoda > Insecta > Diptera > Polleniidae > Pollenia > Pollenia griseotomentosa. Next base: position 149,203,695 of record OZ007563.1, read on the forward strand.
TTTTTTTTTATTTCCAATAATTTTTGTATTTCGAAAAATTGATTTTTACGTTTTGGACTGTTCCCAATATAATTGTAAATATTCATTTCTGTCATTAGGAGCTCAGCCTTCCGGTTCACAAGGGACCTGAACTCATTCCAGTCCGTTCGTCTGGGATTGTAAGCGCCTCTACGCAAATCCTCCCCCCCCCCCCCCCCGGTTTGTCAAACCTAATATGTTGATGGTCCGACAGCGAGGCCTCATCCGTAACCCTTCAGTTACGAATTGAATAGCGCAAAGCGCCGCTAACCAGTGTAAGGTCTAATACCTCCTCCCTGATCGCATTAATAAAGGTCGGCTTACAGCCGACATTGGCTATGTCCAAGTTCGTACCTACCAGATATTCCAGTAGTAACTCACCTCTTTTGTTGATGTTGCTGCTACCCCAAACGGTGTGATGGGCATTGGCAACGCAGCCCAGGATAAGCTGATTTCCATGCATACCGCAGTACAGCACCAGGTCCGCCACCTCTTTTGGTGGGGCTACATCTTCTCCATGGCACATCTTCCATAATGGCACAGAATACCACAGAACTGTCACGAGACGAAAGATTTTGCGTTTTTTTTGTCTCTTTTTAAGAAAGCTGCCCTTTTTCATTTCTCTTTGCATCATCTTTTATGCCGCAATACTATGAACACAAATTTATTTAGTTGAGATTTATTTGCAAAGCTTTTGTAAAAATTAACTTTTAAGTTTACCACAACACAATTAAATAATATTTAAGTTAATAAATAACATTATAAAACAAAAAAAAATTAATAAATACATTTTTTTTTGCAAAAAACACAACGTTTGTTGAACTAATGCATTTTTTAACGTGGTCTGTGTTTTGTTATTTTTGTTTTGATCATGCCATTTGTGTTGATTGTTGCTGCCTGTTTTTACACATTGCCACTTCACCACCAAAAAAAGCTTTCTGTCTTTTTCTTCGAAAGCTGCCCTCGCAACTGATTTGGGCCTTTTTCACACGTAACTTTTTTCAGTTCTGTGGAATTCTGTGATAATGGGACAGTATTTCAGTGCTGGTCTTTAGGCTTATTAAGCAGATTGATTTTTGCTTCTTTTTTATGTATGCATAATAATAATTAGTATTGTGGTTATTTTGTTGAACTATGTATTTGTGGTTTTAATCCAAATTTTTAATATTTTTAATTAGGCTTAAGTTCATTAAATTTAATTTTCATTAAATTATTTTTATGAAGAAAGGAATTTTACAACATGAAAATTAATTAAAATTGTTATTGATAATCTCTCATTCTTGACCGTGGCCGGGTTATTACTTCATTGCTATCCAAAGGATAGCTAAGGTATAATGTAACAAGAAAATACAATTGGGATTCACAAGGTGTCATAAAATCATATGTCTTAAAATAATAACATGAAAAAATACGACTGTTGTGAACAACCCCTCATAATTTAGTGTACAATTTTGAATTTAAGTCAGCTGATTTAAAATAACTATAAAAAAAATAAATATTTACCTAAAATCAAAATGTTTTTTAATTCTTATCCATGAATTAATAAATTAATTTAGATCTTTCCTGACTATTTTCCATTTTTCAGACCCAAACCACAAATATTTTATTTTGTTTGTTTACCAAACATCAGAGTCCTAGGTCGATACAATTTGACGCCGCAAGTATTTTGTTGCAAAAAATGCTAGCCGCAGGTTAAATTCGGATGTTAGTCGGATAAAACTATACCATCAACGGCGACGGCTACAAAATCATTGCCGCTCGGCTCAGTTGCTCGGCGCAGGTCTCTTCTGATTAATTACGACAGCACAATAAACATAGCAAGCAAAGTTTTATTAATTTAAGACACTTTTTGTTTACAAAGCAACAACAATATTTTTAAACCATTGTAAAATGTTAGAACATTATGACAATACAACATGATAGCACACCTTGTGAATACCCCAAATATAATAGTCTGGTAGTGTATAAAAGTCATTACTAAAAAATGTTATAATACCATGTTCACACGGACAGCAATATTCGTGTTTCGTTCTCTAATTCCTATTTCGCACCCCAAACATGACTGAAACGACTTGTTTCCCCATACCAAATTTTGAGAGCGAAACAGGTCGTTTCATTTTGAAACAGGCTGCGAAACAGGAAAAATGTACTATCATCTCCAATTTTGATAATATTTATCGTTAGTTTATCTGAACTAGCTCTCAAAAAAAATCAAAACAAAGAAAAAACATAATAAAAATTGATGTTTAATAAAATAAAGTGATAATTATAACATAATAATATTAATAAAAGTATTAAATAATATATTTTTAAGTTTAATTTACTTATTTTAACTATTAAAAAAAAAAAAATCACACTTGTTGCGGGCGGAGGTAACAGGGACGATATTTCATGTTTAGATACTTACGCTTAATTGTTGTCTATGTTACCTTAAGATTAAATAAAAAAATGTTTTCTTGGTTGTGTTGCATTTCATGTATATTGGTTTTTTTTTGATTTCTTCTACTTTGTTTGTTTTTATTGTCTGAATGTTGTTGTTTTTGGATTTTGTCAAAGAAGCTCTTTGCTTTGTTTTTGTGTATATTTTTGTTTGGTTTATTTGAATTCTTCTGCTAAACAAATGTTTATAAATTTATAAATAAATATGAATTTGATAATAAAGATCTGTAAATACCTGTTATTTGTGTCGTCCAAATTGTTGTGGTTCGTACAAATAGTTGAATTGTCTGAAAATAAAATTAAATAAATTTTAACAATACTTACATTGTGTTGTAATGTCAGCTGCATGTTTGGTCTATGTGGATGTAGTAAAATAGTGTTTAAAATGGGTTGCCTCTACTAGTTTTTACCGGAAAAAAAAAACTTCGGGAGAGTGCGTAGTAGTGCAGACAGCTAGCTGAAGTATATAATAAAAAAATCTTATGGCGAAGAGAATTTAATGCGAAAGCAATCGCAGATTGTGGCGAGGTTTCCTGGGAGAAAAAAAAAACCATTATAGGGAAACCAGAGAAAATAATTGTAAATTTACCTCTTAAATGGCCCGGCTAATATTGTGGTAGATCATGAGACTTTTATCTCAGGGAGTGGGAGTTCCCCACGTTGGGTTATAATGGAGCCTTAAACCGCACACCGTTTCCTCATTCTGGCGTTTGCGACACCGGAGTTTTGTTGCGGGCTAGCCGGCTCATTCAGCCTGATTGCGAGTCATTAGTTTAATGTCTCGACAATGTAGGGCATACGGAAAGCTTGCGCAGTTGTTAGGAAAAAGAAAAAAAAAAACAACAATGCTCGTAATAATCTCGGGTCCCCTAGGATACGCCATGGTACGGCCCGAAAAAAATTTTTTCGTGGAGGGGCCTTAGGAAAACCACTTTCGGGAGGTCAATATGAAACTAAGACCTCAAATCCCTCATATACAATATTGAATTTCAAAAGGGGAGGGCCATATTGGTACGGAGCCACCACTCCTGCCCTGGTCCCAGTGGGTTTTTTGGAGAGGGGCTTGCGGCCAGCGGAGACACCACCTCCTGCCCGAGTCTCGGTGTAAAAATATGTATATTTTGTTAGTATTCTTTTGTTAGTTGGTTTAGTTTTTTCTTTTGTTTTTTTTTTGTTAGTTAATTAAATGTTAGTTTTTTGATTGAGTTTTTATGTTTTTGGTTGAGTTTTTATGTCGAATACGTGGCTGGTGAGGAGGGTTGGAACCCCCCGAGAAAAAAAAACTCATATAGTTAAGTTAAGTTTAAGTGTAGGTGTGATTTTTGTCCTAATTTTGTAAGAGTTTCGTAAGTGTTGTAGAAAAAAAAAAAAAAAGGAAAAAATAATTATAAATAACAGAGAAAAATAATTTTAAGTGTAGTTTTGTGCATTGTGTAAAAAAAAAATCTGTAAAACGAGTGTCAAGTGTAGTAGTTTGTGTGCATGTCCCATATATTTGTATATATACACTTAACCCTCTTTTGCCGGTATTAATTTATTTATAATTATAAATTTAAAATTAAATAAAAAAATTCAATTTAAAAAAAAAGGTTGCATGTCTCAGAGAGCTCTTTTAGATATAGAAAGATAAACAAATTTTAAATTTATAATAAAAAAAAAAATATAGATAAAAGAAAAATAAATTTTAAGAATAAAAAAAAAATGTAGATATAAACAAATTTATTAGTCAAGGGCATATGAAAAAGAAATTAAGAAGAAAGATTGAGGGAAAAAGTATATATGTATAATGTCTTATTTTTGTGTTTTTCTGTTTTATTTTATATTATTATAAATATTATTATTTTTAATTATTAAGTTTTTTTATAACAAATAATGTAAATTTTAATTTGAAAAGCTAGGTTTTTGATTAAACAAGGTACAGGTAATGATGGATTGGTAAGTGGAGAGAGAGGTCAAGTGGGTTGTGGGTCATGCGACTGAATTTGTGCGGATGCATCCATGACATGGTTGGGAGGGCATAATGAGACAAACATCAGTCTCAAAATTCTTTGTGTGGTGGTAGTGTTGTGTAGTGATAGTTTTGAGTTTTATTTTATGTTTAATTTTTTTTTTAATGTTCGAATACGTGGCTGGTGAGGAGGGTTGGAACCCCCCGAGAAAAAATGCACAAGAGCTAGTGGGAAACCTCGCCATACCAAACGGTTTGTAACACACTAACAACATAAAAAAAAATGTCAAAATGAAACAAGAATGAATCGTATAAACAGCATGCTGGGTTGTTAGGCTTTTTTCTTCAAAAATCGTCAAAAGTTTTAACAAAATTCGTCAAAATCGTCACAAACATTTAACAAAAACGTCAAATATTTAAATTTTACAAATAAGAGACAATTTATTGCATTGATTGATTCAAAAATATAAATTTTTAGCAAGAAATTCTATTTATGTTAAAGAAAGTGATATGGTTAAATTTTATTCTGTTTATTTCAGAAGGTGGGCTGAAATACATTTATCATTTGACGTTTTTTTACGTCCAATTTTAGTTCCAAACTTCACTCATTTTTCTACACAACTTCTTATTAAGAACTAACTTCTTACTTCCTAACACGCAACTATACTTAGAATAACTTACCTAACAGAATTAAATGGGAATTCGCCTTTTTACACGCAAATAGAAAAATTTTTCACATGCGATTATGACTTCAGCGAAAAAAACGCAATCGTATGTAGCGACGCAAATCGAAATCATAAAAAAGCAAAGCGGATTTAGCCAATTTTTAAAAAGCAGACCAAATAGGACCGACGCAAATCGGTTCTCCAGTATATATTTTTTGCAGTATCAATGGCATTCATGTAATTGTAGAATTCGAATTACAAATGCTTCTAATGAAAGCCACCTGGTTTGTGATGGAGGAAGAATTTTTTTTGTTTAATTTCCAATAATTTTTGTATTTCGAAAAATTGATTTTTACGTTTTGGACTGTTCCCAATATAATTGTAAATATTCATTTCTGTCATTAGGAGCTCAGCCTTCCGGTTCACAAGGGACCTGAACTCATTCCAGTCCGTTCGTCTGGGATTGTAAGCGCCTCTACGCAAATCCTCCCCCCCCCCCCCCGGTTTGTCAAACCTAATATGTTGATGGTCCGACAGCGAGGCCTCATCCGTAACCCTTCAGTTACGAATTGAATAGCGCAAAGCGCCGCTAACCAGTGTAAGGTCTAATACCTCCTCCCTGATCGCATTAATAAAGGTCGGCTTACAGCCGACATTGGCTATGTCCAAGTTCGTACCTACCAGATATTCCAGTAGTAACTCACCTCTTTTGTTGATGTTGCTGCTACCCCAAACGGTGTGATGGGCATTGGCAACGCAGCCCAGGATAAGCTGCTTTCCATGCATACCGCAGTACAGCACCAGGTCCGCCACCTCTTTTGGTGGGGCTACATCTTCTCCATGGCACATCTTCCATAATGGCACAGAATACCACAGAACTGTCACGAGACGGAAGATTTTGCGTTTTTTTTGTCTCTTTTTAAGAAAGCTGCCCTTTTTCATTTCTCTTTGCATCATCTTTTATGCCGCAATACTATGAACACAAATTTATTTAGTTGAGATTTATTTGCAAAGCTTTTGTAAAAATTAACTTTTAAGTTTACCACAACACAATTAAATAATATTTAAGTTAATAAATAACATTATAAAACAAAAAAAAATTAATAAATACATTTTTTTTTTGCAAAAAACACAACGTTTGTTGAACTAATGCATTTTTTAACGTGGTCTGTGTTTTGTTATTTTTGTTTTGATCATGCCATTTGTGTTGATTGTTGCTGCCTGTTTTTACACATTGCCACTTCACCACCAAAAAAAGCTTTCTGTCTTTTTCTTCGAAAGCTGCCCTCGCAACTGATTTGGGCCTTTTTCACACGTAACTTTTTTCAGTTCTGTGGAATTCTGTGATAATGGGACAGTATTTCAGTGCTGGTCTTTAGGCTTATTAAGCAGATTGATTTTTGCTTCTTTTTTATGTATGCATAATAATAATTAGTATTGTGGTTATTTTGTTGAACTATGTATTTGTGGTTTTAATCCAAATTTTTAATATTTTTAATTAGGCTTAAGTTCATTAAATTTAATTTTCATTAAATTATTTTTATGAAGAAAGGAATTTTACAACATGAAAATTAATTAAAATTGTTATTGATAATCTCTCATTCTTGACCGTGGCCGGGTTATTACTTCATTGCTATCCAAAGGATAGCTAAGGTATAATGTAACAAGAAAATACAATTGGGATTCACAAGGTGTCATAAAATCATATGTCTTAAAATAATAACATGAAAAAATACGACTGTTGTGAACAACCCCTCATAATTTAGTGTACAATTTTGAATTTAAGTCAGCTGATTTAAAATAACTATAAAAAAAATAAATATTTACCTAAAATCAAAATGTTTTTTAATTCTTATCCATGAATTAATAAATTAATTTAGATCTTTCCTGACTATTTTCCATTTTTCAGACCCAAACCACAAATATTTTATTTTGTTTGTTTACCAAACATCAGAGTCCTAGGTCGATACAATTTGACGCCGCAAGTATTTTGTTGCAAAAAATGCTAGCCGCAGGTTAAATTCGGATGTTAGTCGGATAAAACTATACCATCAACGGCGACGGCTACAAAATCATTGCCGCTCGGCTCAGTTGCTCGGCGCAGGTCTCTTCTGATTAATTACGACAGCACAATAAACATAGCAAGCAAAGTTTTATTAATTTAAGACACTTTTTGTTTACAAAGCAACAACAATATTTTTAAACCATTGTAAAATGTTAGAACATTATGACAATACAACATGATAGCACACCTTGTGAATACCCCAAATATAATAGTCTGGTAGTGTATAAAAGTCATTACTAAAAAATGTTATAATACCATGTTCACACGGACAGCAATATTCGTGTTTCGTTCTCTAATTCCTATTTCGCACCCCAAACATGACTGAAACGACTTGTTTCCCCATACCAAATTTTGAGAGCGAAACAGGTCGTTTCATTTTGAAACAGGCTGCGAAACAGGAAAAATGTACTATCATCTCCAATTTTGATAATATTTATCGTTAGTTTATCTGAACTAGCTCTCAAAAAAAATCAAAACAAAGAAAAAACATAATAAAAATTGATGTTTAATAAAATAAAGTGATAATTATAACATAATAATATTAATAAAAGTATTAAATAATATATTTTTCAAAGTTATTTACGGGAATACAAAATTTATCATTAATACGATTTCTGTATGACGTGCTAAATTCCCAATTTTTCATATTTGATAAATACACTGAAATTTATTGTTGAGGGAAAGCTAGCTTCTATGCGCATTTCACTGGTTGCTTAGGCCAGCTCATCAGGAAACCTTTTCCTAAGATTTTAGAAAAGCTAAAAATATTATACGAATAAAACCCCAAAGCGAATAAGAATTTTAAACACTCAAAGTCTTACTCGTAAGTAACAATATCACAGCTTAAACAAAACACCAACAATAAACAGTGAGTTTATCTTTTCTTACATCCCCCTACAATTGGTTGGGTTCTTTCCGACTCGAATTGTAGTTGTAAGTGGGTAAAAAGAAAAAACAAAATTAAAAAACAAATTGTTTCATTGTCTTCGTAAGAAAACAACAAAAAACAATTTGCCAATTCAGTTTTCTGCACGGGCACATGCGAGTATATTATCAAAGTTATTTACGGGAATACAAAATTTATCATTAATACGATTTCTGTATGACGTGCTAAATTCCCAATTTTTCATATTTGATAAATACACTGAAATTTATTGTTGAGGGAAAGCTAGCTTCTATGCGCATTTCACTGGTTGCTTAGGCCAGCTCATCAGGAAACCTTTTCCTAAGATTTTAGAAAAGCTAAAAATATTATACGAATAAAACCCCAAAGCGAATAAGAATTTTAAACACTCAAAGTCTTACTCGTAAGTAACAATATCACAGCTTAAACAAAACACCAACAATAAACAGTGAGTTTATCTTTTCTTACATCCCCCTACAATTGGTTGGGTTCTTTCCGACTCGAATTGTAGTTGTAAGTGGGTAAAAAGAAAAAACAAAATTAAAAAACAAATTGTTTCATTGTCTTCGTAAGAAAACAACAAAAAACAATTTGCCAATTCAGTTTTCTGCACGGGCACATGCGAGTATATTATCAAAGTTATTTACGGGAATACAAAATTTATCATTAATACGATTTCTGTATGACGTGCTAAATTCCCAATTTTTCATATTTGATAAATACACTGAAATTTATTGTTGAGGGAAAGCTAGCTTCTATGCGCATTTCACTGGTTGCTTAGGCCAGCTCATCAGGAAACCTTTTCCTAAGATTTTAGAAAAGCTAAAAATATTATACGAATAAAACCCCAAAGCGAATAAGAATTTTAAACACTCAAAGTCTTACTCGTAAGTAACAATATCACAGCTTAAACAAAACACCAACAATAAACAGTGAGTTTATCTTTTCTTACATCCCCCTACAATTGGTTGGGTTCTTTCCGACTCGAATTGTAGTTGTAAGTGGGTAAAAAGAAAAAACAAAATTAAAAAACAAATTGTTTCATTGTCTTCGTAAGAAAACAACAAAAAACAATTTGCCAATTCAGTTTTCTGCACGGGCACATGCGAGTATATTATCAAAGTTATTTACGGGAATACAAAATTTATCATTAATACGATTTCTGTATGACGTGCTAAATTCCCAATTTTTCATATTTGATAAATACACTGAAATTTATTGTTGAGGGAAAGCTAGCTTCTATGCGCATTTCACTGGTTGCTTAGGCCAGCTCATCAGGAAACCTTTTCCTAAGATTTTAGAAAAGCTAAAAATATTATACGAATAAAACCCCAAAGCGAATAAGAATTTTAAACACTCAAAGTCTTACTCGTAAGTAACAATATCACAGCTTAAACAAAACACCAACAATAAACAGTGAGTTTATCTTTTCTTACATCCCCTTTTTTCTTACGAAGACAATGAAACAATTTGTTTTTTAATTTTGTTTTTTCTTTTTACCCACTTACAACTACAATTCGAGTCGGAAAGAACCCAACCAATTGTAGGGGGATGTAAGAAAAGATAAACTCACTGTTTATTGTTGGTGTTTTGTTTAAGCTGTGATATTGTTACTTACGAGTAAGACTTTGAGTGTTTAAAATTCTTATTCGCTTTGGGGTTTTATTCGTATAATATTTTTAGCTTTTCTAAAATCTTAGGAAAAGGTTTCCTGATGAGCTGGCCTAAGCAACCAGTGAAATGCGCATAGAAGCTAGCTTTCCCTCAACAATAAATTTCAGTGTATTTATCAAATATGAAAAATTGGGAATTTAGCACGTCATACAGAAATCGTATTAATGATAAATTTTGTATTCCCGTAAATAACTTTGATAATATACTCGCATGTGCCCGTGCAGAAAACTGAATTGGCAAATTGTTTTTTGTTGTTTTCTTACGAAGACAATGAAACAATTTGTTTTTTAATTTTGTTTTTTCTTTTTACCCACTTACAACTACAATTCGAGTCGGAAAGAACCCAACCAATTGTAGGGGGATGTAAGAAAAGATAAACTCACTGTTTATTGTTGGTGTTTTGTTTAAGCTGTGATATTGTTACTTACGAGTAAGACTTTGAGTGTTTAAAATTCTTATTCGCTTTGGGGTTTTATTCGTATAATATTTTTAGCTTTTCTAAAATCTTAGGAAAAGGTTTCCTGATGAGCTGGCCTAAGCAACCAGTGAAATGCGCATAGAAGCTAGCTTTCCCTCAACAATAAATTTCAGTGTATTTATCAAATATGAAAAATTGGGAATTTAGCACGTCATACAGAAATCGTATTAATGATAAATTTTGTATTCCCGTAAATAACTTTGATAATATACTCGCATGTGCCCGTGCAGAAAACTGAATTGGCAAATTGTTTTTTGTTGTTTTCTTACGAAGACAATGAAACAATTTGTTTTTTAATTTTGTTTTTTCTTTTTACCCACTTACAACTACAATTCGAGTCGGAAAGAACCCAACCAATTGTAGGGGGATGTAAGAAAAGATAAACTCACTGTTTATTGTTGGTGTTTTGTTTAAGCTGTGATATTGTTACTTACGAGTAAGACTTTGAGTGTTTAAAATTCTTATTCGCTTTGGGGTTTTATTCGTATAATATTTTTAGCTTTTCTAAAATCTTAGGAAAAGGTTTCCTGATGAGCTGGCCTAAGCAACCAGTGAAATGCGCATAGAAGCTAGCTTTCCCTCAACAATAAATTTCAGTGTATTTATCAAATATGAAAAATTGGGAATTTAGCACGTCATACAGAAATATATTTTTAAGTTTAATTTACTTATTTTAACTATTAAAAAAAAAAATCACACTTGTTGCGGGCGGAGGTAACAGGGACGATATTTCATGTTTAGATACTTACGCTTAATTGTTGTCTATGTTACCTTAAGATTAAATAAAAAAATGTTTGCTTGGTTGTGTTGCATTTCATGTATATTGGTTTTTTTTTTTGATTTCTTCTACTTTGTTTGTTTTTATTGTCTGAATGTTGTTGTTTTTGGATTTTGTCAAAGAAGCTCTTTGCTTTTTTTTTGTGTATATTTTTGTTTGGTTTATTTGAATTCTTCTGCTAAACAAATGTTTATAAATTTATAAATAAATATGAATTTGATAATAAAGATCTGTAAATACCTGTTATTTGTGTCGTCCAAATTGTTGTGGTTCGTACAAATAGTTGAATTGTCTGAAAATAAAATTAAATAAATTTTAACAATACTTACATTGTGTTGTAATGTCAGCTGCATGTTTGGTCTATGTGGATGTAGTAAAATAGTGTTTAAAATGGGTTGCCTCTACTAGTTTTTACCGGAAAAAAAAAACTTCGGGAGAGTGCGTAGTAGTACAGACAGCTAGCTGAAGTATATAATAAAAAAATCTTATGGCGAAGAGAATTTAATGCGAAAGCAATCGCAGATTGTGGCGAGGTTTCCTGGGAGAAAAAAAAAACCATTATAGGGAAACCAGAGAAAATAATTGTAAATTTACCTCTTAAATGGCCCGGCTAATATTGTGGTAGATCATGAGACTTTTATCTCAGGGAGTGGGAGTTCCCCACGTTGGGTTATAATGGAGCCTTAAACCGCACACCGTTTCCTCATTCTGGCGTTTGCGACACCGGAGTTTTGTTGCGGGCTAACCGGCTCATTCAGCCTGATTGCGAGTCATTAGTTTAATGTCTCGACAATGTAGGGCATACGGAAAGCTTGCGCAGTTGTTAGGAAAAAGAAAAAAAAAACAACAATGCTCGTAATAATCTCGGGTCCCCTAGGATACGCCATGGTACGGCCCGAAAAAAATTTTTTCGTGGAGGGGCCTTAGGAAAACCACTTTCGGGAGGTCAATATAAAACTAAGACCTCAAATCCCTCATATACAATATTGAATTTCAAAAGGGGAGGGCCATATTGGTACGGAGCCACCACTCCTGCCCTGGTCCCAGTGGGTTTTTTGGAGAGGGGCTTGCGGCCAGCGGAGACACCACCTCCTGCCCGAGTCTCGGTGTAAAAATATGTATATTTTGTTAGTATTCTTTTGTTAGTTGGTTTAGGTTTTTTTTTTGTTTTTTTTTGTTAGTTAATTAAATGTTAGTTTTTTGATTGAGTTTTTATGTTTTTGGTTGAGTTTTTATGTCGAATACGTGGCTGGTGAGGAGGGTTGGAACCCCCCGAGAAAAAAAAAACTCATATAGTTAAGTTAAGTTTAAGTGTAGGTGTGATTTTTGTCCTAATTTTGTAAGAGTTTCGTAAGTGTTGTAGAAAAAAAAAAAAAAGGAAAAAATAATTATAAATAACAGAGAAAAATAATTTTAAGTGTAGTTTTGTGCATTGTGTAAAAAAAAATCTGTAAAACGAGTGTCAAGTGTAGTAGTTTGTGTGCATGTCCCATATATTTGTATATATACACTTAACCCTCTTTTGCCGGTATTAATTTATTTATAATTATAAATTTAAAATTAAATAAAAAAATTCAATTTAAAAAAAAAGGTTGCATGTCTCAGAGAGCTCTTTTAGATATAGGAAGATAAACAAATTTTAAATTTATAATAAAAAAAAAAATATAGATAAAAGAAAAATAAATTTTAAGAATAAAAAAAAATGTAGATATAAACAAATTTATTAGTCAAGGGCATATGAAAAAGAAATTAAGAAGAAAGATTGAGGGAAAAAGTATATATGTATAATGTCTTATTTTTGTGTTTTTCTGTTTTATTTTATATTATTATAAATATTATTATTTTTAATTATTAAGTTTTTTTATAATAAATAATGTAAATTTTAATTTGAAAAGCTAGGTTTTTGATTAAACAAGGTACAGGTAATGATGAATTGGTAAGTGGAGAGAGAGGTCAAGTGGGTTGTGGGTCATGTGACTGAATTTGTGCGGATGCATCCATGACATGGTTGGGAGGGCATAATGAGACAAACATCAGTCTCAAAATTCTTTGTGTGGTGGTAGTGTTGTGTAGTGATAGTTTTGAGTTTTATTTTATGTTTAATTTTTTTTTTAATGTTCGAATACGTGGCTGGTGAGGAGGGTTGGAACCCCCCGAGAAAAAATGCACAAGAGCTAGTGGGAAACCTCGCCATACCAAACGGTTTGTAACACTGAGTCTTCACCTGAGATAATATCTGATATAATATGTAAGAGAACGTCGGCAGAATGAGAGAACAAATTTCTTCATGTTAATCTTAATCTTAAACAAGGGGAACACGTATCTTATAATATTTCATAATCGAATGATTCTCGCACAGTAAACTTGTGTCGTTTTTATTCTTTTTTTTAGTTTTTTCTTGTTTTTAGTTAAAAATATTGTTTTTTTAAACACTTATCACAAGATTTTCACTATTTGTACAAAAAAATTTAACATTTTAATGAATGCGTCTTATTATTGTTTTTTATGTATGCATGTATGTGTATTTTTGACAGCTCATCTTATAATGCTATGTTCATACGAAGATATAAACCACTCGTTTCGCTCTCTGAAACTAGTTTGCCAAACATGCTGTTCATACGATTCATTCTTGTTTCATTTTGACACTTTTTTTTTGTGTTGTTAGTGTGATTTTTTTTTAAATAGATAAAAAAGTAATTTAAACTTGAAAATATAATATTTAATACTTTTATTAATATTATTATATTATAATTATCACTATATTTTATTAAACATCAATTTTTACTTTGTTTTTTTCTTTGTTTTGATTTTTTTTTGAGAGCTAGTTCAGATAAACTAACGATAAATGTTATCAAAATTGGAGATGATAGTACATTTTTCCTGTTTCGCAGCCTGTTTCAAAATGAAACGACCCGTTTCGCTCACAAAATTTTGTATGGGGAAACAAGTCGTTTCAATCATGTTTGGGGCGCGAAACAGGAATAAGAGAGCGAAACTCGAATATTGCTGTCCGTGTGAACATGGTATAAGATAGTTGTTATAAGATTTCTCATAACAACTGTCTTATAAGATTTATTATAATATTAATATTAACACTATTTGAGAGTCTACACGTAAGATAATACTCTCTGCGATTGAATTTGACATTTGCTAATATAAAAATCTTATATCTTATCTCAGGTGGAGACCCTATGTAACACACTAACAACATAAAAAAAAATGTCAAAATGAAACAAGAATGAATCGTATTAACAGCATGCAGGGTTGTTAGGCTTTTTTCTTCAAAAATCGTCAAAAGTTTTAACAAAATTCGTCAAAATCGTCACAAACATTTAACAAAAACGTCAAATATTTAAATTTTACAAATAAGAGACAATTTATTGCATTGATTGATTCAAAAATATAAATTTTTAGCAAGAAATTCTATTTATGTTAAAGAAAGTGATATGGTTAAATTTTATTCTGTTTATTTCAGAAGGTGGGCTGAAATACATTTATCATTTGACGTTTTTTTACGTCCAATTTTAGTTCCAAACTTCACTCATTTTTCTACACAACTTCTTATTAAGAACTAACTTCTTACTTCCTAACACGCAACTATACTTAGAATAACTTACCTAACAGAATTAAATGGGAATTCGCTTTTTTACACGCAAATAGAAAAATTTTTCACATGTGATTATGACTTCAGCGAAAAAAACGCAATCGTATGTAGCGACGCAAATCGAAATCATAAAAAAGCAAAGCGGATTTTTAAAAAGCAGACCAAATAGGACCGACGCAAATCGGTTCTCCAGTATATATTTTTTGCAGTATCAATCGCATTCATGTAATTGTAGAATTCGAATTACAAATGCTTCTAATGAAAGCCACCTGGTTTGTGATGGAGGAAGAATTTTTTTTGTTTAATTTCCAATAATTTTTGTATTTCGAAAAATTGATTTTTACGTTTTGGACTGTTCCCAATATAATTGTAAATATTTATTTCTTGTAAGATTTTTATTGATGCCAGAAAATCGTCATAACTCTATTACTTTCAGTAAAAAAGTCGTCAATCGTCATTTACCTGTATTTTCTCAAAAAAATCGTCAAAATGACGAAAAATCGTCACATCTAACAACCCTGACAGAATGTTTGGAAAACTACCCTACAAGAAGTGAATGAGATAGTAGTCCCTTTTTTCACGTTGGTGTTAAGAAAATGATAGAAAGAAATGACAGAAAACATGATTTTATTTTTTTTCATGTGTAGCCCATGTGTAATTGACTGCATGTGTTATTCATGTGTAGCCCATGTGTAATTGACTGCATGTGTAATTTAATATTTTAACGTTTTGTAGCAATGATTTTTGTTATTATTTTTTCACAAGAAGTATTCTTAGCAAAACTTAAAAATTTAATTAAAATAATGCAAGCGTTAAAAGAGCTGAACTAAACATGGTTAGATCATTAACTACTAACCATTTGGCATTTTTGTCACAATTTATTATAACGACGAAACATCCTGTGTACATTATTCTTTTTTTTATTTCAAAGAGAGTGGATTATCGACTGCAAAAGAAATGTTTGAGCTTCTCAAAAGCACGATTATAGAAAAAGGGATTCCTTTTGAAAGTTGGATTTCCATCAGATACACCTAATGTTATGTTTGGACAGTATAATTCAGAAATTAAGTGGCTAAAAGACGAAAAGCCAGTTATTATTTTGATAAAATGCTCGTGCCACCTAATACCTGTCTAAACCTTTCAACATATTTGGAAGATTTACTTTGTAATATTAGATCTTGTTTTATTAGAAGTAATGCTCGGCAGATAAAAATTAAGGAGTTTCAAGAATATTTTCGCGACAACATGCACTTTTACATTTTAAAATTTTTTAGCTTCATAGTAATTTGAATTATTAAATTATTGGAAAAAAGTTTTTGATATAAAAAATTCCTTTGGAGACAAAATATTTCCTACTTTACAAATAGTTATTTTTGTTTTAATCTTTTAAATGGTAGAATGAATACATTATTTTTTTGCATTAAATATAGCAATGATACGATTGTTGTTAACAAAAAGCAAATAAAGAGACATTTGAAAAATATTTTTGTGTTGGATAAGTAAAAATTATAAAAATGCCCGGCATATCCAATGTTGCAGCGATAGAGGAACTGAATTAACATTCTGTTGAAAAATTGCGTTAACGACATTTGAGCGAGGGGTGCATCAGGTCCTTTATCATACCCAAATGAAATGTAAGTTACATATCGTCACCTAAAATGTAAAAGGGCTTAACAAAAAAAAAAAAAAAATTCGAAATAAGGGGTTTTGATTGAGTTTTGTTCGTTTTATTAAACTTTATGTTCAGAAACAATCAGCCCAATTATGAATAAAAATTCCGCTATTTTTTCTAAGTGATTAGAGCAAATCAAAAACTTTAAACGCGCTTATCTCGAAATGGATGTTTTTGAGTTATGCCGGTCTTGCAGCAAATGAGCGATTTGTTTATTTGTTTGCAAACAGAAATTGAAATTGGTTTACGTTTTCTGAAGAAGTCAAATACGGCTTTAATTCCACTTTTGATCGAAATTTGTTTCTGTGAAATGCGTAAAAAGGTAGCGGTACCGCGAAATAACTCCTAAATGAAATAAGTCCCAATGAAACAATTCACAATGAAGTAAGTCCCTATAAAAATGAAAAACCTTCCAACTTAACGAAATGAAATAACTCCAAAAGAAGAAATTAAATAAGTCCCCAAACTTGAGAGTAAAACCAAAACGAAAATTTTTTTTCAAAAGAGAAAGAAATAACTCTAAATGAAGTAAGTTCCAACAAAAATGAAATAAACCCCAACATAAAATTGCCAACTAAATCTCAATGAAATAAATCCCAACCCAAATGAAAAAATTCGCAATCAAAAAATGGCAAATTATTGTTATTTACAATATTTCAAAATTATATACATATAATGTATGTATATACAATAATGTACGTACTATATACAAGTTATTATTTACATGTAAAATATACATTTAAGTATATTATGTATATACAATAATGTATGTACTATATACAAGTTATTATATACATGTAAAATATAAATTTAAGTATATTATACATTTAACTGCCAACTAAAAGTAATAATTACAAAAAATTAATAATGATCATTAATAACATAAGAAAAATGATAACACACATACTATGCACATATGTATATTTACAAGAAAACCTGCATAGTGTCATCTACTTCTTCACGGCAAATAACGCAACGGAATCTATCGAGTCCTTTGGTAATGGCTTCAGCTTGCAGTTTAAGGACACAGTCATTGCACGCTTTTAAATGCTTGCAAGGAATCATTAGCATATTGGGTTCAACCTCGTAGCAAAATTGGGAACGAGGTATTTGAAGTGGCTCCGATACAATATCTTCCTCCTCATCTTCTTCCTCTTCAAGGTACACTTGATCCTCAAACAGATCTTCATCTGGCTCCATTTCATTAACGATTTTGTTTTTTGGGAAAACCAGTCGATTAATAAATGCAGTGGCAGTTTTAGATCCAGATCGTAGCTCTGCATTGGCTTTTCCAATAAGCTCTGCTTTCTCAATAAACTTTCTTTTTCTTTTGCCCAAAACTCCACCGCTATGTGCTAGCAACTCAAAGTCTCGAGACTTGTTAAACTCTTCTGTTTGTAAAACTTTAACAAATTTAAAAAAGTTTTCGTGTTTGTGTATCCATTTGTTCAGCGCTCCGTTATAACCTTCGACAGCAGAAGTCGTTCTTGTCGGTGTGTCGAAAACGGACAGTCCATCTGATCCGATCTATATTTGGTTTCAATAAAAATAAATGTGAAATTATACAAAACATAATTTAAAAATGCTTACCTTCTTTAAGCATTTTCAATCTCGTTCTTTATTTTCTCAAATGCTCCAACTATATGCGCGGCAGGCAATAACGGAAGCGACAAAAGCTTGTGATACTCCAATGATGCCTCACTGTTTTATCGAATTAGTTGGGCTAGTAGTTTATGCTTTATTGTTATTTGGCGTCGTACTGCCTGGCAAAAATGAAACCAACAGCCGTAGAGTCTTTTATCCACAAAACAAGTTTTAATAGCTCGTCTAAGGCTCGTTTCATAATCTGTGATAAAGCTCGCACCGTTTAAGTTCAAACTTCAGAATTAATATATTTGAACAAATGTGCATAGCATTTTGTTAACTTTTTATTCGTCAAAACGAAACATATCGGGAAAACCTATTAAAGGATAAAAGAAATTAGTCCAGAGTCTTGTTATTACATAGAGAGAAGGTATGCCTAAGCGCGAAACTGCGCGCCGTCGCCTTGCCTCCTCGAGGATATCAAATATTTTCATAGTATTCAATATGAACCAAAAGTAATAGTTTAAAACATCCAAGCGGTACAACTGAAAATGTACCATCGATTAAAATTCGTTTATTATTGTTGCTCGGAATGTTTTCATTTATAAGTTCGACAATTTTGTCAGACCCAAAGATGCAGTATGCGAAATCTTTAGAGTTGTGGCAAACTTTAAAAAATGCAGTTTTATCTGGATCGTCATGCAAAGTAAGGCCAAAATTTTTCTCCTTTTCAAATATATTTGCAACTTCGGTCGGAGTCTTCGGAGATGCTGGAAACACTTTAGCGGTCAAATATTGCAGACCTTGTTTGACTTTATTAAAATCAATATTATTAGTTGATTCTTGGTTTCTGTGTCAAAAAGGATTGTTAAGCTCTTAATAGAATTTTATAATGGACTAGTAGCTTACCTTACACAAACATTCCGAAAATTTTTTCGTATTCCAGCATTGTTGTTTGATTTTATTAAGGGCCTTGAGTTCATCATATAATTTCTGTTGTTCTCCATGTTTATGCTCAATGATGTCTGTAGCCTTACGACACTGCCCGTTTTCCAAAACTACTCTTGACTTACAATTTTTCTCATTACAAGTATAGTACATTCTTCCTCGAGCTTTTGATTTTTTTAAATAGAATTGTTTTTCTTCTTTGGAATACAACAATTTACTATTTCTCCTTTAACCACTCATAATTTCATATGTAACACTTGTCATTTTTTTATCGCAATGATTTTTAGCAGTGATCTTCACAACTTGAAATTGTGTCAATAACTAAATTATTCAATATAATCCAAGTTATTATTTGGCTTCTTTTTAATTTGGGACAGTTTAAGGAACCGTTACAACAATATCAAAATTAATTGAAGTGTAATTTTAAATAAAATTATATAAATCCTAATGGAAATGAAATAACTCCCAACGATAATTTTTTCTTTTTGAAATGAAAAAAGTTCTAACAGGAATGAAATAATTCCCAATTAGTAAAATACATGAAATAACTCCCAACAGTATTTGGTTGGGAGTTATTTCATTCGGCAGTTATTTCATAATGAAATAGCTGCCAATGAAATATTGTAAAATAAGTTCCAAAATACTAGGAGTTATTTCATAGTGAAATCATTCCGATTTGTATGGGATTTTCTAAATTTTTTCATTTCTGATTCGGGAGTTATTTCACGGTACCAAAGGTAGCATGTGTAATTCGTATTTTCATGTGTATTTTTGGCATGATCCATGTTTACCATTTCGTTGTTGGCAACACTGGCATTTAGGTACGTCGAAAGAAAATGGGACCTTTTTAAAGGCATCAAAGAATTTTTTTTACAAACAAAACACATATCGTTAGCTTAAATGCAAAACAATGTAGATATTATTGGAAAAGTTGAAATTGACTTGTTTGGTGATTACGATTCACGTTACATATTTTAATAAAATTTTAATTTTCTATCTTTAAAAAAAACCAAGTTATTTACAAAAATAAAAATTAAGTATCATCAAATACGTATTTATATAATTTTTTTAAACAACATAATGTATAATCACACTCAAGAAAAAAATTAGCAGAGTTTTTAATTCTTTTTATAAGAGCACATTAATATTTTTAAACACCAAAACTCGGTAATTTGTTTTATAACACGGTGTTAGTGGAATTAGTGGTCAGATAATAATTTATAATAATAATTTTCAGTATTGCATAAAAAAAAAAATAAAAACGTGCTGTAAAATTAAAGAACCGAACAGTTAGAAATTTTGCAGCCTACCCCATTGCGCTCCCAAAAGCTAAGAATTTCTAAGAATAAATGGCAACATCTGCAGGTCCTTAGATTTTTGAGTTAATATACGTATAAATGTATTTCCTTTTTAATAAACTTAAATACATCGAACTTCCCTATAATGAATCTGTATGGGACCACAAAATTTCTTCATCATATTGAAAGACAGTTATTCTTCATTTTAAGAATAATTGCCTTTTTTAATTTTTTATATAGTAGTGGAATATAGACTGGTTAGCTATATTTTGTGTTAATACTTTAAATTTTTTAAATTCTAATAATATCTTTCTTTGGAGAAGTACTTTTTTGTCCCACATTTACGTTTACTGAATACGGGAGCTGCTATCAACACTACTCTTAGTTTGATTACTCTTTCCTTATTCTTATTATTTTTCAGAAATCGCCTAATTAAAATTTACTATTTGCTTCGTACATAGCGTTGTAAGCATGCGATACAGAGTTCTTTTGAAATAATTCCTTATATGGAGACCAATATGTATGTATGTATATGAGTCAAATTTTTATTTTCAAAATTTGTTCATTGTAAAGAAAAATTCATTTTTAGGAGCTTAAAATACTCTTAAATTAGAATGAAAAAGATAGCTTTTTAAAATCAATTCATAGCTAAATTTAATGAAGTACATTTTTTAGTTTAAACCACTACTTATTAGTAATTAATGCCCGTAATTACCTTTTTCTCGTCCCCGTCTAGACATAGTCTGCATTCCTGATCCTCAGCCAGGCCCATCCGATAAAGGTGGTATTTGATCGTGTGATGACCAGTCAAATAGGCCACCAGCAGTCGCAGATCCCGTCTGCCGAGACCATTCGTCCTCATTACATTCCCGGGAGAGATAAATCTCCTTGCCTGACGCATTCCCGGAAGCGATACCCAGTACCCCCTATGTTCGTCCAGAGCCCAGTCCTCCATGACGGACTGAACCCCTGCCCAACTTAGTCCACAGAAGGGCTCGGGACCTATCATCCGCGCGTTAGAACCAACCCTGGCCAGCTCATCAGCCATTTTGTTACCCGGGATCCCTGAGTGCCCCGGCACTCCGCGGCACTCCGCCACCAGCCTCGAGGACATTCTCCAAGAAGAGAGTGCTTTAATGGCCGCTTGGCTATCAGTAAAAATCACATTGCTGCCGCCAACCATTCCCCTATCCAGAATGTTGCCGCAACAGACATCAATGGCGCAAATCTCGGCCTGAAAAACACTCGGCGATTCGCCCATTGCCATCGAGAGTCGTGTATTAGGTCCAAAAACCCCTGCACCCACTCCGTGCTCCGATTTTGACCCGTCAGTATACCAGTGCAATTCATGGTTTCCCCGACATGGATTCCCAACACTCCAGGACCTTTCGTCCGGAAAGATTGCCCTGAACCTTCTGTTGAAGACCAGTTCCGTGGACATTATGTCTGCCCTCGTACAGACAGATAGACCCGGAGCCATGTTCATCAAGCTAGCATGCCCCTTCACCTCAGCAAGTCCCGATGTTAGCTTGATCCTAAGGAGACCGGACATAGCAGTTTATATGGATGTGTAGTGGCAAAATGCCCACTATAACCTCAAGTGATGCCGTGGGCATGTGCGCATTACCCCCGTCAGGGCAAGACACACCATCCGCTGCAGCCTGTTGCACTTTCTCATTGCAGTCTCTTGCCGAATCTTAGGCCACCATACCAATGATCCGTAAGTAATTATCGGTCTGACCATCTTAAAATATAGCCACTTTACCATACTTGGACTAAAACCCCAAGTTCTCCCAAAGAAGCCCTTGCATGCCCAGAAGGCCCTTACCGCCTTTCCGAGGGTTTGATCCAGGTGCGAGTTCCAATTGAGCCGTCTGTCCAGAATAATTCCCAAATATTTGACCTCATTGGAGTACTCAACCTCAATTCCGTCCGCTACTAGCTTCTCCAGCCTGTAGTTGTACCTCCTCGTGAACGGTATCACGACCGCCTTGTTAGGGTTGATACTCAACCCCCTTTCATGGCACCATCCAAGAACCCTATTGAGAGCACCCTGCATCACCTCCGTGATGGTGCTCTCGAATTTTCCAGTCACCACTATAGCCAGGTTGTCCGCATAGCCAATGGCCCGAAGGCCATATCCCTCGAGCTTGACCAGCAGATCATCAATCACCAGGCACCATAATAAAGGTGATAGCACCCCCTATAGGATTTCGGCTTCTACAGCGGCCTGTTGCCAGCTTTGGGAATAAATACAACCCTGACCGTACGCCAAGTGGTCGGAATGTATCCCCAGGTGAAGCTTGCGCTAAAAAGACCAATCAGAGGCCCTATTATCATATCAAGGCTCTCCTGTAACAATGCAGGGAAGATTCCGTCACCTCCTGGTGACTTGAATGGGCCGAACGAGCCAACTGCCCACCGAACCCTATCCTCATCGAAAATCCTGCCAGCTAACCCATTAGCCCGGCAAGTCCCCGGGATTGCCGCCTCGACATTTGTGTGTTCAGTATCATCCACAGCAGTCGAGCCCGGAAAGTGTACTCTTAGCAAGGTTTCCAAAGTCTCCCTTCGGTTTGTCGTGAAGGAACCATCTGTTCCCTCCACCAGACCCACTCCATTGGAGTGTCCCTTGGTCATTGCCCTGTGAAGTCTTGCCGCGCTAGGAAGGTCCGCGACACTACTGCAAAAGTTCCTCCATGAATCCCGTTTGGATTTACGTAAGGATTTGTTATATTCCGTTAGGGCACCTTTGTACTCCTGCCAGTTTTTGGTCCGTTTTGCCTTGTTGAATAACCTCCTGACATGCCTCCGCTTCTGCTCGAGCGTCTCATTCCACCATGGAGTCCTACGGCTGGAGCTTAAGCGTCGCAATGTCGTACTCCCTCGAAAGGAGGAGAGCAATGTTTCTTCAACAAGGTTGGCTGCTAGCTCAATCTCATCAACAGACCCGATATCTGTCATTAGGAGCTCAGCCTTCCGGTTCACAAGGGACCTGAACTCATTCCAGTCCGTTCGTCTGGGATTGTAAGCGCCTCTACGCAAATCCTCCCCCCCGGTTTGTCAAACCTAATATGTTGATGGTCCGACAGCGAGGCCTCATCCGTAACCCTTCAGTTACGAATTGAATAGCGCAAAGCGCCGCTAACCAGTGTAAGGTCTAATACCTCCTCCCTGATCGCATTAATAAAGGTCGGCTTACAGCCGACATTGGCTATGTCCAAGTTCGTACCTACCAGATATTCCAGTAGTAACTCACCTCTTTTGTTGATGTTGCTGCTACCCCAAACGGTGTGATAGGCATTGGCAACGCAGCCCAGGATAAGCTGCTTTCCATGCATACCGCAGTACAGCACCAGGTCCGCCACCTCTTTTGGTGGGGCTACATCTTCTTCGCCGGGGAAATAGGCCGTCGCAACGACGATCTCCGACGACCTCCGTTCAGTGGGTATATTCATCTGTGCTGCCACCAGATCTCTGAAAATAAAATTAGTTAATGGAATTATGTCAACACAATTGTCGACAAGAAACGCTGCGCGCGGCTTGTCCACTGACCGATCATAAATCAGCTTACTTGATTGGGATTGTAGTCCCCGGATCTGGCCACTATTAATCCATGGCTCCTGCAAAAGCGCAAGACCGATGTTTTCTTCGGCAAAGATCCTGCACAGCGTGGCCGACGCCCCTTTGGCGTGGTGCAGGTTTGCCTGTAGCACCCTAATGGTGCCCATCGCTATCCCTAATGGACCGCTGCACCGTAATTACCTTACCTATTGTTTAAAATGTAGTGTATTTTACACCATCGATTTTTGACAGTTAATTCAACTAATAATAAATAATAAAAATACAAATGTTGCCATATTTTAAAAGGAAAAAACTCGTAGTTAAAATTAACGTTGAAATTACCAAAATAGTTTTACCGGATAGGTAAAGATAACTGTTAGGTACGAACACGACCAGATATCTGTTTGTAAAAATTACGGGCATAAAATCAATAAAAAGTTATACACGTTCTTAAATGCAGTACTGCCTGCGCTGCACAGAAAAGCAAACTTTTTTACCATGTCGGCACAAACCTTATGATGCTACATATTAATTGTGTGATTATCATATACATATATTCTATTTTACCTGTAATTTAACAAAAATATTTAATTATTTAATATTTTAAATGTTTGTTTCACTTAATACTAATATACTTTCGTTGATGAAACGTCTTTTTGTTTCTGAAAATTACAAATTAATATAACCTAACACACACAACTTAAAAACATATTTTTTTTTCCTCAAAAATATATCGGCTATCGCATTTTTATCTGAATTATTTAAAATTGCTTTTAAATCTCAAATAATTACCATTTTACAAAGCTTTTTGCTTCGCATGTAATTTATGAAATGTGATGTTATGCCATGTTCGCACGGTGCTTTGGATTATGCTAAGTTCACACTTAGGTTTTTAAACGAGTTTAAGCAAAATGTTGATTTATACCATGTTCACACGGACAGCAATATTCGTGTTTCGCACTCTTATTCCTGTTTCGCGCACCAAACATGACTGAAACGACTTGTTTCCCCATACAAAATTTTGAGAGCGAAACCGGTCGTTTCTTTTTGAAACATGCTGCGAAACAGGAAAAATGTACTATCATCTCCAATTTTGATAACATTTATCGTTAGTTTATCTGAACTAGCTCTCAAAAAAAATCAAAACAAAGAAAAAAACAAAATAAAAATTGATGTTTAATAAAATAAAGTGATAATTATACAATAATAATATTAATAAAAGTATTAAATTATATATTTTTAACTTTTAATTACGTTTTTATCTATTTTAAATAAAATCACACTAAGGGCTAAAAAATCAGAGCATATTAAGCTCTCTTTTTGGTTTAAAATGTGTTTAAACCATGGTGAAATAAACAGGTGGCAGCACTACGCCAGATGACGATTTTTTGCTCTTGCATTGTTTGTCTAGGTTTATGTCAAAGTTTTGTTTATGTTTACAAAAAGTCCACGTTTTGTGCTGTGATTTTTGATTTTTATTAAAGTTTTTGATAATTTTGGTAAGATATTGACCATAATTAAATAAAAATTGGCTAAAAATTTATTTATTTCATCACGTTCAGCGGCACGCTTTGATTTTTGTTTGATGTATTTTTTGACGTAAACGGTTATGTAATTTCCATTTTTGTTGTAATGTTGTATTTGTTGCCGTAACGATGCCACCTGCTTATTCCACCATGGTTTAAACCAACAAATCTATAAATTACTAAACATATAAACCAAGAGTGCCCAAGCCCTATGCTCTTGATGCTCATTTGTTTTTGTAAAAGCACTTAGCTATAGGCAGTGTTACCGTCGGATATTTTCAAAAAGTACCAAAAAAAGGGGATATCTAGAAAAAAAGTGGCACCAAAAAGTGGATTTTTCTAAAAAAAGGGGCACATCTTTTAAAATTAAAATAAGTATACCACATTATGTATTTTTTACGTTTTTTTTCTATTTATTATAATTTTAAATGTTATAAAAACTTGTATAAAAACTTTGTAAATATTTCTCTCGAGAAGTAATTTTTGTAAAATATTTACTTTAATGTTTTGGTAATTCAAAAACGTTAAACTTGTTTTCTGCCAAACATGTTTTTTGGATTATGACATTGTTGCAGCAAATAGAAGGAAGATATTTATGTAATGTGTTTTATATATACATTAAGTAATATATTTCTTGTACTATTCCTTCTGAATACATTTTCTCGGATTTATTTAAGACACTATATTGCACAGGTAGACATTTAAAAACTTTTTAGAAATTTATTTGCCCATTCCACCAGATTCTTATGTTTTTTGGAATGCTATGGCCGAATATGAGCACAGTTTTCTCCCATCACGTCACATTTATCAGATACACCAATTATTGTAATTTCGGATGATGTTTTGTACCACAATTAATAACAAACTCCATAGTCTTATAATTTTATTCTACAGTCAACCTAATTACAAAAGTTGTAGGCCCAGGCCCACGATGTCGACAATAAAATTTCTTTCGTTTATTTGTTTTGAAAACAAAAACAAATTTTAGTTTTTATTCTTGTTTTCAATATAAATATGCGAAATAAATGTTCTTTTCGACACCGTGGGCCTGGCAGCTAAGCTATAATTGGATGAAAACAAGAAATCCTATAACAAAAAAACGAAAATATCACTTTCAAATACTTTATATATAATCAGTTCCTCACTTTAATACAAATAAATGCACGGTATGCATACATGCTACTAAATTTAAGTGCTAGTGTTTCAATTTCTTGACTATAGCATATTCAGTTTTTATCCAGTTTCGTCTATTATTGCTTAAAATTTTTGTAATCAGGTTTATAGAACAAAACTATAAAACTGGATTTTGTTATTAATTTTAGTAAAAAACATCTTCCGAAATTACATTAATTGGTGTATCTGATAGATGTGACGTGATGGGAGAAAACTGTGTTCATATTCGTCTTTAGCATTCCAAAAACATAAGAATCAGTTGGAATGGTTAAACAAACTTTTTCAATGTCGTCCTGTGCTATATATTTATTAATGGTCAGTTTCATACAAATTTTACAATTAAAACGACTTCCATACTTTCGTAAAATGTCTTTAACTTATTTTTTACTTTATTTTTGATTTAAGCTAACTTAGTAAAAACACGCTCAGCAGAAGCACTACTATGTGACAATGTAAAAACATGAGAGATCAATTTGTACAAGTTTGAATATATATATATAGGTATATTCATCAAATCTATTTTTCAATGTTCCTATTTCACGCCAAAAATCTTTAGCATTCGAAATTTTAAATATGTGTTTATAATTCGTGCCATTTACTGTACTCTCTAGAAGTTTAAATTCATGTATGAACGCATCTGGGTCAGTTATAATATCTTTAAACTCTGAAACTAATTCGAAATAGTTTATATCTTCATTAGACACTATAAATATTGGGTATTAATACTTCAATATATTGAGCTTTTTGTTTTTTATATCAATTCATTACACAATTTTTGGTAAAAACTTAGATTTTACTTTTAATGTTAATTACACAAATTTTAGACAAGTTTTCGGTACACAACAGTTCGGTTTCTGCTTCATGACTTCTAAGAAAATCCAAAATACTTTTTTTACCAAATATTTGAAACTTTTTGCTATATATTAGGGTATCCATTCGGTTAACCGTTAATCGGTTAACCGATTAATTACCACCCGATTAACTGATCGGTTAATTTAAAATTGGCAATTTTCGATTAACGATTAAACCGGTTAATTTCAGTCGATTAACCGATGTTACAACATTTTTTAATTTTTTTTTAGTATTATAACATATTTTTTGTGTTTTTAATTATTTGTTTCGATATAAAAAAGGTTTATGTTTGGAAAATATTTTTTGATACAATATATTTCCTTAGAGCAATATACTCGTACAAAACAGAAACTAGGGGTTCAGAAATTCATTTATTGCAGAATGTTCGGTGCTGAGCTTTGCCAGGATGAGTCAGATAATGACCTGAAAATAGAAGACACTCTCGATTGTAAAACAAACAATCTTTAACAAAATTAACCGAAATAATGGCATAAGATATGTTGAGAGAAATCCTGGAAAAGGACTGAGAAATAAGGTAATCTGTATCATGATACAAAGAAACCAAGATAACTCATTCAGCTTTTAAAAATGAAACGTTTCTGCGCATCTACGTCACATCAAGTATAAGTACGGCTAAAATATAGAAACACAAGCAAACAAACATGTGTATAATATGCTAAAGTGACCTCATATTAAACAGTTAAGTTTTGTTAACATGTGCAATGCGTTATCTTGATTTTATCATTCTTAAATCTGTATTATGGGTTGCTTCCGATTTCTTCAACATCTTCGATAAGTGAAAGAATTTTTTCCAAGTCAAGTTTTATCAAAACTAAAGAAAAGAATCGCTTAAATCCTAAACATTTAAACCAAATTATTTTTCCAAAATATTTTTTTATATTTTATATATACTATTGAAATAATTAATAAAAAAATCTCAGTTTATTTTTTAAAAAATACATACAAATATTATGTATAAATTATAAAATATGTTTTTCATATTTATGAATTACTTTTTTGTTTGCTCGTTTTAATTCGAGAATGGTTTTGTTCGTTATGTTAATGTTTTATTTTCATTAATAAACTCTAATAAAAAATAATTTTTGCATATTTATTGATTGAAATTACTTAACTTATACCAAAACTTTATGAATCGGTTAACCGATCAGTAACAAAATGAACCTATTATTAACCAAAACCTCGGTTAATTAATCGAGCGATTAACCGATTAAAGCAAAAGCCCGATTAAATGAATACCGTACTATATATTCTTTTAAATATTTATAGGAATTTTCCTAATCCTTGATTTATAAAAGAATATATAGCAAAAAGTTTCAAATATTTGGTAAAAAAAAAGTATTTTGTCTCTTCTGAAAAGTAGCTGTTTTTGAGTTACGAGGTTGCGGAAGAAACCATCGATATGTGAGATATCGTTATCCCCTTATTTAAATAAATAAAACAGGTTAGTAGAAAGTTTATTAAGCCGATTTTCAGTTAACCACGCATGACAAGAAAAAAATTTCATATAAACTTGCTTAAATAAACATATATTAAAACAGTTTTACATATATTAAAGCTGTGGGTTATAATAATTAAACAAAAAGAAAAAAAGGATATTTTCCTAGCGTAAAAAGTATCAAAAAAGTGGCAAGAATCGCAAAAAGTACCACATTTGGGTGCATTTTGTAAAAGTGGCCAAATAGTATCCAAGCAGTCCAAAAAGTGGCAATTTGCCACTTTAGTGGCACCAACGGTAACGCTGGCTATAGGCTGTGTATTTCCATACACACAGAGAGCTCTCAGCACTAGCAATACGAAATACACAAACAATTTTGTCTTATTAGTTTTTTTGTCGTTCTTCACTGAATACACGCAAGTGCAAAGCAACAACACTTTCGTATGCTTTGCTGGTAAACATTGACGACAGCGATCATCATTGCAGATTTTGTTTTTGTTTAACGTATGATATCGTTTAACAAAGTGTGTATTGAAAAACACTTGGAAAAAATTGGTGTTAGTTTTAAATTTCAAACTTATATTACACAGTAGAACACATGATTTCGGGACTCAATTATGATAATTGTTTATGAAAGTAGACCCAAAAAGAAGAACTTCTGCAGAATAAGCTGAAACAAATTTAAAATTACAATTCCTTTAATCGGTTCATACAACGTTTCGCTACATAAGCAACAGTTTCGAAGTTATAAATAAATGTATGAAGAAAAAAAAATATTTTTTGCACAAAAAATATAAATTTTTTATTTTTAATTCATAAAAAATCCAAAACGGTAAAAAAGTGTCAAGTTCTATTACTTTAACGTCATATGAGACATAAATCATGAAAATGAATGAATTTCAAAAATTTGCTAGAGATATTCACAAAATTCTTTGGAAAAAACCTTGATGACTTTTTTATGATTCTCAGAATTAAAAAAAAATTAATAAACAAAAGGTTATTTGATTTTTATGATTGCGGTAGCAAAGTAATAAGCGGTAATAAATTTGAGTGGAAAATTAGAAGGAAAAAAGGAAAGTGCACTTTTTTAATTATTTGGGGTTTTCCGTTAGTTACCTGCATGATTTTTTTACAGAAATTGCACCCACATTTATGAGTGCTCATGTTCTGGAACGTTTCTAAAACATATTTCATAAGTACCTGCCAGTAAAATATTGGAATATTTGTAGTATTTATAGGTGCTCTTTGATCGATTTTTGTCATTTAACATATTTGAAAACGTTTTTATGAATTTTTTGTAGTTTTTACAAAATGGACTTGCAAAATAAATGGGAAAAAGATTTTTTTTTACTTATAATTTTAAGGCTGAAGCACAATGTTTAATATGCTTTAAAATAATGCAAGCTAACACTAAATTTAATATTGAAAGGCATTTTAAGGCACTTCATGCAGATTACGTTGCCAATAAAATAGCTGGTGGCTCAAGAGAACAATTAGTTGCGGACTTTAAAAAGTCTTTTTTATTTCAGGATGCGCTCCGAATCTTGGAGCACATTGAAAGTTATGGTGAGGAAATAAACATGCAACGTCTTAATTTTCAGTCAAATGATACTAATACTGGACCTCTAAAAGCATCCTATATTGCAAGCTTAAGAATTGCTCAGAACTTTAAACCGTTTTCTGATGGCATTTTTATAAAAAAAGTTTGCAAAGAAATGCTGTCTTGTTTTGGAGAAAGTGGAAATTTATTGGCAGACTCAATTGAAACAGTTCCTTTGTCACGAAACACAGTGACCCGAAGAATCGAAGAAATTAATAATTACTTGGACTCGCTTTTAAAAAAGAAATTCAAGTTATGTACATATTTCTCTCTGGCATTGGATGAATCATGCGATATATCTGACATAAGTCAACTAATATTAGCCATCAGAATGGTTGACAATAACTTTAATGTAAATGAGGAAATTTTTGCACTGATTCCGCTCCATCGAAATACGAGAGGCATTGACATTTTTGATGCGGTAAACGGGAGGTTGGAAATAAAAACCGAATCAGCAAGATTAACAGCCATATGCACAGATGGTGCTCCTGCAATGCTCGGCAAAAAGGACGGCTTTATTGGGCAGTTGATTAAAAATGGTATAAAGGTTCCTTCGTTTCACTGTGTAGTTCACCAAGAGTCATTGTGTGCTAAATGGACGAATTGTGTCCACACAATGAGTGTTGTGGTAAAAATAGTGAACAAAATTAGAGGTGGGCACAATTCGTTAACTCATCGTAAGTTTAAGAAATTCCTTGAGGAATGCGAAAATCAGTATGGAGATCTACTTATGTTTACTGAGGTGAGATGGCTAAGTAGAGGAAAATGCCTTGAACGTTTTTTTGAAGTGCGAAAGGAAGTTGTTGAGTTTATTGAATTGGATTTTAAAAATTTTGAGCTCTTAGACGAAATTAAATCTCAAGCATTTAACAAAGACTTAGCATTTTTAACAGACTTAACAACTCATCTTAACTACCTTAATATTTCCCTTCAAGGCAAAAACAAATCTATTTTTGACTTGGTTGACCAAATCGAAGGTTTTCTTAAAAAGATAGATATTTTTATATATGATTTAAATATGGATAGAATGTTCCACTTTCCATGCTTAAAAGCTATCTTAAATGATGAGTACAACATTTTAAATTTAGATTTTTTTAAATATTTAAGTCACTTTGACGATTTGAAAACAAATTTTAAAAAAAGATTTAAAGATTTTGACAGCATTAAGCAAATGATAGCCATTTTTTTACTCCAATGACATGTAGCATATACAATCAAAAGCCTGAGCTACAAATGGAGCTATGTGATCTGCAATGCGACTCTGAACTTAAAAATTCTAATTTAAGTGGCATTGATTTTTGGAAATCCTTAAAACCAAATAAATACCCTTTACTTCACAAGGATATTTTAAGTTTGTATTCCATGTTTGGTAGTACATATATATGTGAAAGTACATTTTCAAAATGAAAATTAATAAAAAACAAGCATAGAAGTAGAATGAGCAACGAAAATTTGGAGGCCTTACTAAAATTATCTACAACTGACATTGACATAAATTTGGATAATTTATTGGAAGGATCATGGAAGACTTAAAGGCCATTTCGATTGAAAAGTACGGGTTTGAAATAAAATTTACACGCACTAACCTTTTTTCATTTCAGATAATTTTTACAAAAAATGCAAATCAAATTTTTTTTTGCCGTGTATGTTTATGAAATATTTTTTTATTTGTATGTATTGCTTTTTACAGCAAAAAATATTCAATGAAAATTTGTTTTTCTTTAAATGTATTGGTGTTTGCTCTTCCATAAGGAACTTGTGGGCACTCCTGATATAAACCATCTTTAAACGCATAAAATTGGGCGTTTAAACTACCAATACAGACCATATGAATTTGATAAGATTTATCGTAGTGCTGCCACATGTTATTTTTTTAACAACATTTAATACATGGGACACTGATTTATAGTAGTTGAGTTTAAACTACATATAAATTCAAGTTTAGTTCAACTAAGCCAGCGTTTAAACAATCAGTGATTTATTAGCCATAACAACACAAACAAAAAAGTCAAAATGAAACAAGAATCATTCGTATGAACAGCATGTTTGGCAAACTAGTTTCAGAGAGCGAAACGAGTGGTTTATATCGTCGTATGAACATAGCATTAGCTAATCAAAGCCGTTCACATTACATTTAAGATGACAGATGATTAAGAAAAAAAAACACGCAACAAACACAGAAAAAAAACAACAAACAAATTTATATTTCTTTAAAGTATTAAAAATGGATAAAAACACTTTTATAAAGTTATCAGAAGATTATTTTAATCAATTTAATGATGAAATTGTGAAAATTTATGAATTATTTAAGGAAAAACATAAAAACATTAAGCAGAAATCTTGGCCGGTTGTACACGATCATGTTGGCGATTCTACATTTGAGGTATGTTCAGTGGATTCTATGTGATTTATGAAGTGATTTAGTTGTAATCATGTCAATTTGAAGTGATTAACAAATCACTTCAATGTAGGGGTAATCATCTCGATTTTGAAGTGATTAGAGCTTAATTACGTTCGAACTGCTTAAACGCGTTTAAGAAGCCAAATGTGAACATACTATTACTTCGCTCTCTGTTTTTATTACTTATTTGAATTACCATGTTCGCACGGCATTTTCCTAATCGGTTTTGACAGTTTTTCTTCTTTTTATTAATTTTGTTTATTGCTAAATTTAATTGTTTGTTTGCGGTTACTTGTATTAAGAATGAAAAGAAAAAGTAAGTAAAAAATATTATTTCAAAGAAATACATACATATAAAATATTTATTTTCCCAGTAAATAGAAAAGCTGTTAGCAAATGGACTCAATGTATTTTTATTCCTTTACTTTTGTTTACTTTTCTTCAGGGCTGCCAGATAAATTTGTGAGGTAATCGTCAGTTTCCTGAGAAAAAAAAAAAAAAAAAACGCCTTTATCGTTTCGAGAAACCGTCAAAAAATCGGACAATTTAGAATTTAGTTTTTTTTTTAACAATTTTTGTTTGATTTTTATAAAAAAAAAAAAACATTCAAACAAAAGCATAATAACTTCATACCCAGCTAGCATTTTCAATCGTGTAAGAGCTCTGGCAGTCTCATGAAGAGCGTCTTTGATCGTCGATGACCGCATTTTTTAATCGTAAAATTACTGGGAGTCTCATGAAGAGCGTCTTTGATCGTCGATGACCGCATTTTTTAATCGTAGAAGATTCCTCACACGGGAAAAACTGTAACACGAGTAAGATTCTTCCATAGCACAGCGAAAGACGCTTCTTCTATATTTGTGGGAATCGTTTAAGACGTGGGTAAAGATAATCTAACAAGACTTTCATGTCAAGAATTACAGCCGTACCTAAAAAAAGCGGCACGCGTTTCCTAGTTTTTGAATAGAGTGGCCTGAGCGCTTTGGAATTGGAAAACCCGATTTTGACAGCTCGTTTAAAAGTGAATTTTGCCACTATTGTTAATTAATAATGGCAATTTAGCTATTTTTTGGTCAATCTAGCGTTTTTATCTCTATTTTTATTTAGATTTTAGCTATATTTAGCTATTAGCTATCACTACTGTTCGTGACACAACGGTGACGCTCTTTCCTGGTATGGCATATCAGCGTAAAAGCCAAGCGAAAGAAAACGTTCCGCTCTTGTTAAGGTAAGGCTGTTAAACATTCCAATATTAAAAAACGAAATTGTCAGAAAATGTAATGTTTTCTTCAGACTTTGGAGACTGAAAAAAATCGTAACGTTTTTTTAAAAAATCAGCAAATCGGCACTTTGCTAATTTCTAAATTTTTGAAAAAGTTACCAAATATAAAAAAATATAACTAAATTTAAAATGCTTTTTATTAATTGAGAAAATCATTGTAATACATTGTAACACAAAGGTTATTTGCACTTTATAGTAAAACAATAATTATAAATCAAGAAAACAAAACAAGAAATGTAATTCTTTTCCATATTAAAAAAATAACGTGAAAATTAATTAAAAGTTTTTATTTATTTGAGACTTTTTTCGTAAAAAAATGTTTTTTATTTTTTTGGAAGTTAGAGGAATATATAAAAAAAATAAATTGAATATTTTTTAATATGCCAGTTATAAATTACAAAAATGAATAATAGTTTTCCGCTTTTTAGCTGTTATTGGCAGGACTGTCAAATGTGGCGATTTCTTAATCCTTTTGTCGATGGAAATTTACGTTTGGCGATATGGCGACTATTTTGGCGAAATTTTAAACGATTGGCGATATGCGAAATGGATTTTATATAAATATTTTCTAATTTACATATATCTAGAATATTATAAAAACTTTTTTCTGTTTTGAGTAAATTTTATAATTCTTATTATAAAAAAATGATTCAAAATTGTTCTAATATATCATAACGTACATTCAATAGGGAAAAAGTATATGACTGACAGTCAAAAGTTTTTTTTTACCAAATAATTATCTTAAAAAACATTAAATAAATATACATACCGACAAGTTATAAACAGTAAAATTTCAAATTTCTTTAAACTTACAGCCATTCCCTAAAGAAAATTCCATAAATTTTAAAATTATATTGATAAATCAATGTAATTTTAAAAAATCTTTAAAATTCCTACGTGTATTTTCAACTATGTATATAAATATACTTCTGGAAATAATCTAAATACAGAACCTTAAACTTATTTTCAAGTTTTTAAAAACACTGAAACGACTTTTGTGAAATTTTTCAGTAATTTTCTAAAATCGATTCCGGATGATTTTATGCACTTCCTACTTTAAGTACTAATCAAGAAAAACTACGCTCATTTAAAAAAAAATAATTGAAAATCTCCATTGATTAAAACTTTATTTGTTTACGATTTCAAATCATGGAGTTTTTATTATCACAAATGGCAATATTTTCTTAGCAAAAATCTTAAAAAAATTTTTTGGTTGCTGTTTTGAAATGAATTTTAAAAAACTTCCGTTCATTGGTAACAAATAATGAAAAAATCGTAGTACACAGTACATATTATTCGAGCTCGTAAATAATTGAACCAAGAAATACATATTCGTTCGTAATTATTATTGTTTTAGAAAAAAGTAACCAAAATGAAAAAAATATTCACATCTCCACATTGAAAAAAATATAACCAATTTTGGTTAGAAATAACCAAAAACGGCAGCTCTGCTTATGTTATATTTTTTTTTTTTTTTTGTTTTTTGGTGCTTTGACAGCTGGTGATGGAAAAAACCAATCAAAATTAGAGATCACATTGATTTTAAAGTAATCCACAGGGTAATTAAAATTGAATTACGTACAAATGAGATAATCCGTTCTCAAAATTTTGTATGACGAATTATGTAATTCGGATCATAATTAGGCTGTGGATTACGAATGAGAGAGTGGATTACGAAAATAAGTTGTTGTGCGAACATGGTTTTACATTATTCTGCATTTAAGATGACATTATGTGCAGTTTTTTTAAAATTTTTTTTTTTTTCAATAATTTTTAACACAAAAAATCGAACGGACACTTTGGCTGGTTGCCTTTACCAAAAATATTTTACAAAAATAAGATAAACACACAGGCATTTCGTAATGTGGACACCCAATAAACACGAAGTCAAACCTTTGATATGAAATGACTTTATCATTTGACATCAAACACAATTCTCAAACGCTCTTTTAAATGTTTGATTTTAACCAAGGCGAATTCATCCCAGGTAATCTCGGTACTACAGCAAGTACAACTCGTACAAAAACCACAGGCAATTTGTTTAAAATCATTGCACAATGTCAAAAATAGAAAGACAACAAAACAGAAACAAAGATAATAAACAAAATTTTGACATCCAACAATGATAAAGCTAACAAAAAAAGTTATCAGCAGGGCTTTTAAGACCACCTGAAATAAATTTGCCTTGATTTTAACATTCAAATTCAAATTGATAATAATTTGAAAATTAACATTTGACATCAAATGTTTTATCAATTTGATGTCAAATTGGTATCAAATGTTAAATTTAAATCAAAACTAAACTTGGCAATACTAAAGCGAAAAATAAATGTAAACATTCAAAATGGTGATTACTTTTTTTTAACATTGAATTTTTGATCGGTATAAACCTTAAAAAGAAAAGTTATATTTTTGAATAATGAAATCTAAAAATAAACAGATGTGCATATGCACCTTACGCCATGCCTTTGCGTCTTTAATTGGTGGGCCAAACGCAATTAAGCGTATAGTTAACGTTTCCCACAGTCTGTTTGCCGTAACTCTTCCTTGGCCACAATTTGGCAAGAGATATTTTGCCAAGTTGGGATGCTCTGACATATTTTCTGCCAACTCTTTCTGCTTCAAATTTATGTTTTTTACACTTTTTACTTGGAGACAAATATGTATGTATGTATATGAGTCAAATTTTTATTTGCAAAATTTTTTCATTATAAAAAAAATTCATTAAGATAATTTATTTTAAGGAGATCAAAATACTTTTAAATTAGAATGAAAAGATGGCTTTTTCAAATTCAATTTATAGCTAAATTTAATGAAGTACATTTTTTAGTTTAAACCACTACTTATTAGTAATTAAGGCCCCTATTATGGTTTACAACTCAACTCAGTTGAGTTGTTATTAAGACAACTGGCTTCTTCAGAAAACGTAAACCAATTTCAATTTCTGTTTGCAAACAAATAAACAAATATCGTCACCTAAAATGCAAAAGGGCTTCTCTTTTTATTTTTTTGCAGGAGAAGCAAAAAACTTAACAAAATCAATAACAACAAGGTGTAATTGGCGTTTGAATTTCTTTAATAAAGTCGCAATTTTTTATCTAAAATTGTTTGTGAACATAAAGGTAATTAAAACGAACAAAACTCAATCAAAAACCATTATTTCGAATTTTGATTTGTTGTTAAGCCCTTTTGCATTTTAGGTAACGATATGTTACTTGCATTTCATTTGGGTATGATAAAGGATCTAATCCATCCCTTAAATAGCGTCGACGCAATTTTTCAACGGAATGTTAATTCAGTTCCTCTATCGCTGCAGCATTGGATATGCCGGACATTTTTATATTTTTTACTTATGCAACACAAAAATATTTTTCAAATGTCTCTTTATTAGCTTTTTGTTAACGGAACATCCGAATATAGCACTCTAACTTTTTTAATGCAATAGCTTTTAAATAGCATAAAAATGATTCTTAAAAATTTTAAATCAATATTTGAAATATTGCATCGTCAATTTCGAATAATTTTTATTTTGGAAAATTTGTTTTAAATTTTTTATGCCGAAAAACTTTGGAGTCGGAGTCGAGAGTTTTTGTGGGTACTACGACTCCGACTCCGGCACAAAAACCTCAACTCCGACTCCACAGCCCTGGTTATTCGAACCAATATTTCGACACTTCTTTGAGTGCCTTCTTAAGGGTTTTTATCTTTCTATTAAAAAATTTTCTGTACAATTTACTTCATTGCTAGCAAAAGAATAGCTAAAGCAAGCCTCGTGACAGAAATATGCCAACAAAAATTCTTATAGTGCATACAAAATGTTCCTGGAAAATATTGAAGGAATAAGACTGTTAAGGTATGTAAAATTAACAAAAATAGCAGTGAACAACTTTTTGAAACAAGATTTGATACAAAATGATAAAATCTTGTCTATAGATTATAAAAATCTTTTGAATTTTTCTAAATTATAAAAGACTTTATCTTACTTGGTGGCCACACGATCAAGTTTTGCCTTTCAATTTAATTCAATTTACAATACACTCTCACTTTTTTACTGACACACTCACACTTTTTAAATTGACCACGAGATGGCTTTCAATTTCACCTTTCCAGTTGTTTGGCAATTTTTCTAACAATTTAACAGCTGATTACATGTTTGTCTTTTTAAATTGTTTTCTTGATGATATCTTGAAAGTAAATTGCTTAAAAATTGAGTGAATCCTACGTCACAGCTTTCAATTTATGTAAATTTTGACAAGCAGTATATGTAAAAGACTATCAAAACAACTTGATCGTGTGGCCGCAAGGTTAGAATTTATCTATTTAAAACACTTGTAAATACAAGTTTGTCAACATTTGATGTACAAAAAATAATTAATGATTGTATCCAATTTTACATTGAGTTGGATGAAGTTTTGAGAAGATTTTTTTTTTAATATTTTAATTAGGCTTAAGTTCAATGAATTTAATTTTCATTAAATTATTTTTATGAAGAAAGGAATTTTACAACATGAAAATTAATTAAAATTGTTATTGATATTCTTGACCGTGGCCGGGATGCGAACCGCGTCCGGCAGGTTACCATGACATGTTTCGATCGCAACCACTCGATCTTCTCAAATGTATTTGCCGTTTTACACTCGCAGCCATCGCCGACTGCTGACGTCAATAGTCAAACATCAATCCTTAAACCAAATTGTATTTTAACCTTTGGAAGATCGAAGTTTGCTTTTTTGAATGATTATCCATTTTAATTGATTTTACATGTTCTTCCTTAATTCTGTTTTTTCGTACTTTTGTCAAGAATTTTTCTTGAAGTCCAAAGTACATTTATTGTTTTTGAGAAGATTCGATTTTAAAAATCAAATTAATTTGATGTTTCTAGTTGACAGGCTGTGTAGAAAAATGTAGATATATGAAAATCATCAGTTTTTTTAATACTTTTCAGATACATTTTAGCACACAATCAATTGCTTGTCAACTGGAAACAACACATAAATCTCTTGAAATTATTAGACCAAATCTAATAATAAGTTGTCACTCTTATTCAATTTTAAATTTTCAAACTGAAAAATGAGATCTAGATTCTGAGTTAAGAGAACTAAAACTGTTTAACAATGGGCCGCGTGAATAAAAAGGTAGCTATAGCTAGTACTAGAAATATTGAAGTAGTACTAGAAATATTGAAGTTTAAACTAGCTTTGAGGTGAATCAGCCTTTCCGATGCAGAGACTCAAACGCTTGTTTTCTAAAGCTTACTTAATAGTAACTTAGCAAACAAAAAAACACACTCCACCTCTAAAATATTATCCATGCTTTGACTTATTTGCAATATTTTGAAATGTATGTAATTTATTATAAAAAATATTGCTAAAATCCAGAATTTGTTTTATAATTTTAATCAAAAATACAATTTCCTCTTGCAGGAAAATTAAAAACAGTTGTCAAAGCTACCTACTTATCTTAATTTAATTTCTACAGTTTTTTGCCATCTATACCCACTTTTTGATATAAGGTACATATAAGTTTGCAAATTTATCTTATACGATTTTAAAACCGATTTTGAGGTACGATTAATCGATTTCAAAAATCGAAATAAAAAAGTCGATCGAAAAATCGCAAATCGATTTTGGAATCAATAGGGAATGGTCCTACACTGAAAGAATTTTCTTTGCAATACCAATGAATTTTGATATAAATCCCATGAAAAATTGCATTAAAAAGGAACCTATGCAGCGCTTCGTTGGATCAATAAAACCTGTTTCATTAAAATGTATTTAATGAAGCATTACATTAGATCTATGAATATTATTCATTGGATGAATACTTTCATTAAAGTAAAAAAAATTTTTCTTATTTTATTTTATTTTTTTTGTTTTTTTATTTAATTTTTTTTATTTTATTTTTTTCTGTCTCTGGCGGGAATCGATCGCGCTACCTCGGTGCTGATAGACTAGCTCTCTAACAGCTAGCCTACCGGGGCAGTGTAGTTTTTGGATAAAAAAAACTATGTTTTTTACTCAATTAAGAGCGTAAATATGAGATTAAATTGTCTATAACAACAATAACAACGTTGGTTGAAAGTGGATTGAAAGTTTTTGTTTCATTACTATAATGACATTTTTATTGTCATAATGAAAATTTAAATTTATGAAGGCAATTATTGAAATACATATGTTGCTTTTATAAAAATATGTTTGATTTCATAAATTTAATGGCATATAACATTAGATGTATGAAATAATTAAATTTTACATTTTTTAATTAACAATTAAACATTTTTTTAAGGAACCTATAATTTTGTATTAATTTATGAATATAGTTATGTTTGTATATTGTTTTTTTATGTTCCCAATTAAAATTTTTTGTTTAACTTGGACAAACTTAAGTTTTCATATATCCAATGAAAATTTTTAACGTAATTACGAAATCCAATGAAGCGATTTTAACGAAAAGACTTCATTATAACTAGGAAATTCCATTTAGACAATGAAAATTTTCATTTAACCAATGAAAATTTTTTTATGAAAATGATTTATTAAATATATGAAGCATTTTTCTTTCAGTGTATTTCAACCTTTTTTTAAGCACTGAAATAGAATTTCTGATAAATAAAATCGGTATTCGATATCTCTCAATTCATGTGTCGCCTAATTTTCGCAATATTTATCAATAACTAAAATTTTATTCGAGTCACGTTTCGTTTATATTCTTAAACGATCTACAGGTTGTTTTTGCTTGTTTTTTGTAGGAATAACTTGCAATCGAACAAAGTTAATTACACTCGAAATTTTGCGAAAAGTTATTCAAAATATGTCATCACTTCCAGGATATCATTTTCCAAAGCTAATTGAAAAAAATGCACAAATCGTCGGCTTGATATGCAAACCTGCTAACTCCCTCTCAGTAAATTTTACAGGAGAGACAAACAACTTTTTACATTTCATGTGTGCAGCTTGAGAGAAAAACCAAAAACCAAATTGGTTTTAGACACTTCAAGACTCAAATTCAAGAAAACTACATGCTGGTCGACGAGTCGTATCTTTCTCTACCATGCCATAAATCAGAATACACACAGAAACTAAATGGTGAACTTTGTGTTTATAATGTTTATTTTTCAATTTTTCTAAAAGTTCTAATGTCTAGTGGAGACTTAAGGTAACGAAAACACAAATTAAATTAGCACTGTGTATTCTGACAAAATAAGTATGACCATTAAATATCCGCTTAATGCTTTTGGATTTGTTTATGAACTTTCATAAAATCTAGCAACCATTAGACTTTAACTTAATACATTTTAAAAGTTATAAAAATTGCAACGAACGAATTAACTTTTCATGTACATGTTCGCTCCTTTATTGCAACATAGTCATATCTCAAAAAATCAAACATTTGAAGTTACTTAAGCAAAAGTGTTCCTTTAAAAAAAATCAGTATTATATCTCAAACTGAACCGAAGTTATAGCAAAATATATTTTATTAAATCTGTATATAAAGGTACACTTTGTAAACTTTAATCGCATTTTGCCAAGTTTGATTTGATTTGATCCTTTATATGTTGTAATAAAGGAGTGATATGATGTTATTGTCCTTAAAAAATTTGTGAAAATTTTACTAAATAAAATGTTTTCAACTAAAAAATGTTAATTAAAAATTTAAACCGGATCACATCAGAATGGATGAAATTTTTAGTTTTTATCTAATTGGCACTAATTTATTGAAATATATTTAGCATCATTTTTTTTTATTAGTTTTAAGTTTTTTATAAATACGGTTGTAAGTATTTATAAAAAATAAAATAAGTTTGAAATGGGTTTTAAGGCATAATTATCATAAAAATTTGTTTAAAAAAGTACAATTCAAATCCATTTTAATTTTTTACGAATACGGCAGTTAAGCTTCTGGTTTCAGTAATACACTATTTTTATCTATACATATATGTATATAAATCGGCAAAGGCAAAACAGTAAGGAAAACTTTCCTTCTCTGTTTGTCAACCGATTTGAACAAAAAAAAAACACCATTTGTCTGGTACTACTTTTCTGAAATTCGGCCCCTTTTGAAGAGTATACGGGGATAACCTGTATTTTGAAAATTCTTTGTCAACCTATTCATCTTTTTAACCAATAAACATAGAAATAAAGATTTAACCTGTTAGGTGTAAGCCTGACATCGTTTGATGATCTGGCATCATCGTTATGTTTGGCTGTCAAATAAAGGACTGATAGAATTTTAGATAGAACATTCTAGACGCGCGCTTTTTGTACATTTTTCTATTAGTTAGAATTAGTATTCATCCATTAAATAAAATAATATTTAATTAACTTACAAAGTTGTGTTTTATTTATTTATTGCTACAAGCAAAACAAAAGTGGCGAAGAGGATAATTGATTAATTTTTGCAAATTAAACATCGTATTCATTTTTCGTATACGAACCTGAGAGTGAGCTTGTCTTTCAGGCATGGTACAACTGATTCACACACGTTTTTGAAAAAGAAGCCATAACGCTTGATGATGTAAGTAAAGTAGCGCTTCTGTGGCGAAAAATGTCAAATCAAGTGCACGAACGGTTCCAAAATTACGTGCTACCAAAGAAACCATCGGAGATGACTCTCAAAGAAACCGTTGAGAAACTCAACAAACTTTTTGGTAAGGTGGAAACTGAAGTTAGCCAACGATACAAATGCCTTCAACTTTCAAAAGGGGATAATGAAGATTTCCAAGAATACGCCAGCAGAGTAAATCTACAATGCGAACAATTTAAATTAAGCGAGATGGATATTGACCAATTTAAGTGTCTTATTTTCGTCTTAGGTCTCAAGTCGAGTAAAGATAATGACATTCGCATACGGCTCCTTAAATTGTTGGATGACTCAAAGGCAACCATGAATCTAGATGCTCTTGTGGACAACACTCAGAAAATTCTAGACCTCAAAACTGACAACACAATGATTGAGCACCAACCAAAATCTGTATGTGCCGTAAACAGAAACCTAACCAACTTTAAGCCAACAAACAAGGTGTTACGCGCCGTTACAAAACTTTTTTAGAAAAAAATTACATAACGATCCAAGACCGGTTAAGGGGGTATAAAAGCTGGCCCGCTAGCTCAGTAAGCAAAATTAATCTCAACCAGGGTTTTGGCACGTAAGCATATCCATACTTCACACCCCTGGAAGTATGTTTAAAAAAATATCATAAGAAAAATCACAGAAAAGAAATTATTTGTAACACCAAAAGGAAAGGAAGGTGAAATGACTCTATTTAGTATCGCCTAGGCGATAATATGGCACGATGTTAAGCCATATAGGGGTACAATTGTCCCATTCCCCAACCTACGACAGGTGAAATACCCTAAATTCCCTAACCTGTCCCGTTTACAAAACAATCGTCACATTATAGGTACTTACCCCGCGAGTTTCTTCTTAGCATCCTTAATAAAAAAAAATTTAAGTATTTATTATTGGTTTACAGAAAAAATTCAATGTAGTAAACATCATTTCCTTTATTTAAATTTTCAGTATAAGGTATTTTGTTTTATTTGGTTATAAATTATTTTTACATTTAGTTTGTTAAATAATTCTTTGGGTCTATAAATATATATATATATATTATTTTAGC
Organism: Pollenia griseotomentosa; assembly: GCA_963931875.1. Taxonomy (NCBI): domain Eukaryota; kingdom Metazoa; phylum Arthropoda; class Insecta; order Diptera; family Polleniidae; genus Pollenia; species Pollenia griseotomentosa. The sequence goes on from OZ007563.1 coordinate 149,247,243, forward strand.
CTTAAGATTTAGCTTATAAGTTTCTCAAAAGGTTCATTTGCAGATTTCATTCGCAGGTTTTATTTCATGACAAAATCCATAATCTAATTCATAAGTTGAATTATAAGTTAATAAAACTGGTGAAAAAAAATAAAAAAAACTTAAGCAAAATTTAAAATCTAAATTTGATTTGCAAATTTCAATTGGTAAGATTGTTTTAAAAGCTAAGTCTTAAGGTTTAATGTGCACATTTAAATTTGTGAGTATTACTCTGTTCTCTGCGAATTACGATGTCTATTCGCCAATTTATTTTTACAATTTGATTAGAAGTTTGTTTTTGTACAATTTTAAAAATATTAATTTCAAGTTTTGTTACTTACAGCTTATTTTCATTACATTATTTTCTTATATTACTTATTATTACAAAAGTCTTCCATTTGGTGGTGGTTATTTGAAATATAATTTCTATCCATAACTGTTGCAGATGGAACAATAAAGTTTAGCTTCGTTAGTTTGGTCGTTGTTGTAGCTATTGTTATCGTTGTTGGTGTTATGGTTGTTGTAATTTCTGCTGGACACATAACATTATTTGAATGACTGCTCTTGGTATAGGAACAGCCAGGTGACGTGTATACGTTCTCGACGTTACAATCAAACGTGATGACTTTAGCACAAACTGTAATTGTCGCGGTATAATACCGGGGTATGCATGTAACTAACACTTGGTGGTTCTTATTGTCAAGTAAGGCTTGGTTTTACTTTTTAATGTCTTTTAATTCTGATAAAATCACTTTAAAAGAAATGGTTGTTTCCGTACACTTAGTTGCCCTTTTGTCCACAGTTCACATTATCAACAGTTTTTGTGTAATTTTTTTATACCAAAATTTTCCTTAACTTTATAAACTTTCTAAAGAACTTATAATAATTATTAAGTTAGGACGTTGATTTTTCAAGGAAGTTTAGGATCAAATTCTTATTTGGGTAAATTTTAAAACCCATAATTTCTGGAAATTGTCATTCAAATTTATTTTATTTCTCTGCATAGTTTTTAATTCTTCAATATAAATATTATTTACCATACACACATTTAATTTTTCTCAATATTTTTTTCTTATAACGTACAGTTTTACAACGAAATGCAATTTTTCTTTTTTAATTTTCAAAAAAAAAACAAATTTTATTAAGATTTTTACTTTTGTACACTTTGTACACTTTTGCAACCCGACTTTCGACTGCCACGTTCAACTGCTAAAAATCAACTGCCGAAAATTTCATCATCCTTCTAATAAGAATGCATTTCATTCATAAAAAAAATTTTCCTCATTTTTCATTCCATCTTTCATCCCTTGTTGTTGTTGTCGCGAGAGAGATAATACACACGTATATGTGTATGCATGTATTTGTACAAAGCAATTGTGATGGGAAAAAAAACTCCGCAGTAGTGTTGGTCATTTGTCTTTTGAATAAGTCTCATACGCAGTGCAGGTTGCGAGAACGTTTGTATGTATTTTTCAGAGGTAGAAGTAATAAGGAAAAAATTAAATCATGCGCAATGACAACCAAGGTTACATTACTCAAAACAGGTTTTCTGTTAACGGTGGTATCAGGCCACTGGTTGTATGTTATGATGTAAAACGATTTTGTTTTTACATCAGGATGAGAGTTGTTACCAACTGAAAGACATTTGCATGATACCGTAAGCGTAAATATGCGAATGGTAAAAGAATGCATATAAGTATGCGAAAAAAAAATGCATGTTAGGCGCATGATGATGCAATTTAATGGTACAGTTGCGTGTTTTAATATATATATTAGGTAAGGGCAAAAATTTGTGGTCAGTAAGAAATACAGGAAAAATATATATGATGACGAAATTAAGGGGTATGGTTGCATGACCTAACATATTGGGTGAGGGTAAAAATCATGTTTCAAGAGATGAAAAAAAAATCCGTAACAAACCTGCTTCAAATCAGTATCTGTGATAAGTGGTTTGAACAGGCAGGATTTCGGCGCGCAAAAATACGTGATGACTAACGTGTGGCTCGACCCACGAAGCCGGGCATTAATATATGAAAAGAAAATATGTAAGTAAGTATACGTGTGGCACGACCCACGAAGCCGGGCATTACCTAACTGATTTATGCGCGAATATCGGAGGCATGATATTTTCCGATATAGTTACCCCTCAGGTCCTCAAGATCATATAGCGCATTGCCTATTTTCCCCCTGATTCTACACTTCAAAAATTTGGGGTTAAACTTAGCGTTAATTCCCTTCTTAAAATCGCTTTGGGAATGATTTTTGCGGAAAACCTCCTGGCCTATCACAAAATTTACGGGTCTAGATCTGGTGTTATAGGTTCTACAAGCCTTTTCATGTGCAATATTGAGGTTACGACTAACCTTTTCACGTATATCATGAAGCTTATCCGAACGGTGTACAATTGTGTCGTCGGTAACCATGTTCAGTTTTTCCAGAAGATGATATGAGGATCCGTGTAAGATCATGTTTTGCCCAAACGTGGCGAAATAAGGTGTACATTGAATTGCCGCATGAAAATCGCTACGTAACACCGTAAGTATTTTATGGATATTTCTATCCCAATTCGTGTGATCAGGATCATCTTTAAGAAAATAACGTATTTTCGAAATAATTTCTCTATTTGCGCGCTCAGAAGCATTCGCCTGTGGAGAATAGAAACCGGTGGTAATATGCGTAATGCCATAAGCATGCAAGAATTCTTTTATTTCTTTTGACGTAAACTGCTTCGCGTTGTCACTATGGACATACTGCGGCACACCGTAAGTGCAAAAAATCTCATTTTGGAAAAATTCTATTACGTTACTTGACGTTGCGGATCGTAAAGGCTTCAAAAACAAAAATTTCGTTAAATGGTCAATAAGTATAAATAACTGGCAATTTTTCGACTTGGTGCATGGATAAGGACCTAAGAAATCGCAATATAGTCTTTGGAAAGGCCGATTTGTTAGGGTTTGATTTCCCATAGGTGGACGTAACACATGGTTAGGTGGTTTTATCATTTTACACGTGTCGCAATTACTAACAAATGACTTTACATCGCGTGCCATTTTCGGCCAAAAATACTTTTGCCTGATTCGACTCAATGTCTTAAAGAACCCGCCATGACAACCTTCGCCGTGCGCTGATTTAATTACCTCATCTGCCAAAGTTCTAGGTAACCACAATCTCCAGAGGTCTTCCTCTGTATCGTTTCCGTTTCGAAATTTAACTCGCTTATATACGTGGTTCCCCGAAATGCGCAGGTCTGGCAACAGGTCTATATTTTTAACTATCTCTTCCCTAATTTTGTTATACTCTGGGGCACTGAATTCGGGCGATTTAAGGTCTATTTCTGGCGAAGAAGGACAAATTTGAATTTCGTCAACGTCAAATCGAGATAGGGTATCCGGCACTACGTTTAACGAACCCTTACGGTGTTCAATGGTAAAAACAAAATTTTGAAGCTTAAGGCTCCACCGAGCCAGTCTACCATGTAGATCCTTTTGACTCATGAGCCAGCGTAAACTCGAGTGGTCCGAGATAATCCTAAAAGGAAGTCCCTCAACATACTGCCTAAATCTTTTCACGCAAATTACGGCCGCCAAGCATTCCAGTTCCGTCACCGTGTAATTCCGCTGGGCCTTATTTAGTTTTTGGGACACGAACGCGATCGGGTGTTCCCTGCCCTCGTCATCTAACTGGTACAAAACACCGCCTACACCTATTTGTGATGCGTCACACTGAATGACGAACTCCCTGTTAAAGTCTGGCTGGGCCAATATAGGGGCACTTGAAAGGGCGCATTTCAGTTTGTCAAAGGATTCAACTGCCTCAGGGCTGAGACGAAAGGGTTTATTCGATTTGCGCAAGCAATCAGTAAGAGGTCCTGCAAGATCAGAAAAATTTTTTATAAATGAACGGTACCAGTTTGCCATACCTATGAATCGCCTAACTTGACGTGGGGTTTTCGGTAAAGGAACATTGACCATTGCTTCTACCTTTTCAGGGTCAACTTTCAATTTGCCACCTCCAATACGATATCCGAGGTACTTTATCTCACGTTGGCAAAATTTACTTTTACCTACATTGATCGTAAGACCGGCAGATTTGAGACACTGTGCAACTTCACCTAATAACCGCATATGACTGTCGAAGTCCGAACTACACACAAGAAGGTCGTCTAAATATATAAAAACATTCTCACGCAATTTGGACGGGATGACCCGGTCCATCAGGCGGCTCATCGTCTGAGGCCCATTACAAACGCCAAAAGGTATGACTCTATATTGATATAATGCCCTACCTGGCACGGCAAACGCTGTCTTTTCTTTAGAACTCACAGACAATTTGATCTGGTGAAACGCATCTTTCAAATCTATACCACTAATGTAGTGGGTATCTTTTAGACGACTTAACAGTCCATTGATATGGGGTAGCGGATACGAATCTTTCTTGGTCAGTTCATTTAATTTTCGGCAGTCTAAACACAGCCTTATTTTACCTGGCTTACGCACAGCAACAATAGGACTACACCACGGTGAGTTCGACTCCTCTATTACGCCTAATGCTAATAACCTATCAAGTTCCTCAAATATTTCGGCCTGCTTAGGAGGAGATAGGGGGTAATGTTTCGATTTAACTGGCGTAGCGTCTCCCGTGTCAATATGGTGCTCTAAAAGTTTAGTGCTGCCAAGCCCCAGTTTTTCGTATGAAGGAAAATTCAAAATAACGTTTTCAAGTCGCAGTTTTTGCTCTGAAGAAAGGTCATGAAAGATTAAATCAGGTTTTTTATTTACCTCTAAACAGTCAATAGATGGAAATATTTGTGGCGCTATAGCGTACGCCTTCCAAAAGTCTACTCCTAGGTAAGCTACTTGGGACAAAGTCGGCACAATATAAAAAACGATTGGTTTAGTAACACCTTTAAAAGTTACTGGAAGTGTACAGTGACCTAAAACTGGGTTTTTGGATCCATTTGCTGTGGATATGCTTGAACGAAATTTATCAAATCGAATATTATAATTGGCCAGAAATTCCAAACTTCCCTTTCCTAAGACTGTCACATTTGCCCCTGAGTCCAAAAGACATGTTAAATCGGTATCAAAGATTTTAATTCTAGCGTATGGTCTTCCATCATCAGAAGTAGTCAAGCAAGTGGTTTCTAATATTTTCCTATATGTTCTCCTAATGGCGTACCGCTTCCGACATTTTAAAATTTGTTTTGAAATAGCAGGTTTAAAAAATGTTTGTACGTCAGGTGGTTTTAGTGGACCGGAGAGTAAAGCCCTCAGTGAAGGTTTACTCCCATTTTCCAAATTAAACTCGGGTTTTATTTCGAGGAACGAGCATCCCCGGTCGCCCACTCGCTCCGACGCCTGTTTCCCTGGTGTGGATTTTTACACTCCGGTGTGGTAACACCCCTTTGTCCACATTTGAAACAGAACAGGGATCGAGTCTTTTCTTGGCAGTAGATATAGCTGTGCCCTGAATTTAAACAATTCCAACAAATAATTCGGGAGTAATCTCCCCTGACATAAGGTCTACCTATATTCAAAGCCTCCACTTGCGGGTCAAATTCGTCCTCAGAATAGTCATCGCATAAGGGATCAGATGAATCAATGGACACTTCATCCACTTGACGGGGTCGATTAATCGGATATTTTGAACTGCTATTTGCCCTCAAAGATTTCTCTGCCTCCCGGAGCAAATCACGATAAGAATCTAAATCATCGGGTCTCGAAACAAAAGTCATATTCAATAATTCCGGTCTAACATTTTTTCTAATAATTTTTATAAGGGCATTATCGTCCATAGGGGTTCCCAATTTCAAATTTAATTTAACTATGGTGGAATGGAAATCGTCATAGCTTTCTTTCGGAAGCTGTTTTCGTGATGAAATTTTCATCAAGATGTCCAAGTCACTTTCTAACGCACCGAATTGCCTAGTTATTGCCCTTTTCAATAATGGATATGTTGCCCTAGGGTTTTGTTTGATGTACATCCAAAACCATGTTTCCGCCTTGCCCCTTAAAAATATATGGAAATTTGCCATTAAATAGTCCAACGGACATTGACTACGCTCAGTAAGGGTATCTATTTTAAATAAGAAATCAGACACGTCTTCGTCACCGCTAAATGAGACATTCCAATCCTTCAATTTTATGAACAAGGATGCCGAAGAAGCATTTGAGTTCATATTGGAACTTTGGGAATTAATTCCCGGGGACTCGTTTGTAGCCCTTGCACCTCTGTGCTGTCCCAAATCCCTCCTGATCTCATTCAGCTCTCGTCTGAACTCCTCCTGAGTGCTCCTCATGGCGTCTCTTACATAGTGAATCAAAGCGTCCATGTTACCCGTGTCCAACGACTGAGCGCCATCCTCATGCGAGGGTGGAAGGCTTGTACCATCCCTTGTGGCCATAATCAAATTTTCGTTCAAAATGGGCTGATTGTCAATGAAACCGATTGGATGCACCAAATTCCGCAAATTTTCCGTAGTCAAGTCAGATAGAGATCTCTCGAGTATCTCACAATTCGAAACTTCCCTGTCGTTAAGACTTCTGTCCGATTGGGCACTAGAATTTAATGACCTCGGAACCGAAGATGTCCGTATCGCTCTTATGCTTGTGTCCGACCGCGAAGTCCCTAAACTGACTTTACTACTCGATCTCTGACCTATCGACGTTCGACCGCGACCTCTAACTACTGTAGTGGGTTTAATATTGCGCGTCCCCACAGAAGACCTACCTCTTATACTAGATGATGCCTGATTGGGGTTGGTATTACGTGTTGCTGATTTAACTTTATCGGTGCCGGATCGCGTGTTATATTTGTGCATAATGCACCAAGCAACTATAGGATAAAAGCGCTTCCTAATAAGGTCAATCAAACCGAATTTTCAATCAACAAAAAAAACTTCCAATTAATTCAAGGCACGAGTGGAATGACAAAAAGGGAGAAAAAAAAATTTTCAGATTGAAGTAAAATGCTCAAAGTGCATAAAATGGTTAGATTTTAAGAAAAATTGTATTAGCAAACAAATATTCGTAACCAGAGGGTTATCGAATTTAGAAAGAATTGGGTTGGTTTTTCCTTTCTTTACAAGTTTCGAAAAGAAAAATTTTCTTGGGCAGCAAAAAAAATTTGTTTAAATTATGGAAAAATAGGAAAAATGTGCAAAAGTGTTCAAAAGTGTTTAACAGAAAATAAAAAAAATTGAAAATTCACCAATTCATAAATTGTGTGAAAAGTTTTATAATAATTTTTTTTTCAAATTTTTTCTTTTTTCTTAAGTGAAAATATTTTCTATCATTAAAATTTTAATGGGAAAAAAAATTTTTTAAGTTCAATTCTAAATGTTCAAAAAAAAAATTTTTTTTTTTTTTTTATTAATATACCTTTAATGAGGAAAAAAAATTTTTGTGTTTCTTTATAAAATTTCAATTTATAAGGAAATGTTTAATATTAACGTAGTTTTTAGGTTTTTCAATTTTCATAAGAATTTGGATGCTAGAAGAACTGGCAGTGGTACGTATAGCGATTGTTTTGTAATAAAAAAAATTCGTAATCGTAATAAGAAGAAATATTCGTAAAAAGGCTATGATATCGTGTATCCTGTCTCTTCCTACTTCATCGACCATCAAATCTGTTTCTATGACAGAATATGATGTCTCGACAACTATTTCCCAAAATTACATTATTCCGTAAACATTTAAAAAAAAACTGTGGTGTCAAACATATGCTTTCAAACCTGGATTATCTAACATCGTGCCTACCGTTTTTAAAAGAGACAGTCAGGCAAGGGCTTAGATAATTCGGGTTTGTGTTACATTCTGTCCTTTGAACATAGTATTATCACCGCGATAATACTGACCTCTACTTGGAATCAGTCCCAGACTTGCAATAATCCCTATACTCTAAAACAAAATTGGATGGAGATACACAGTCAAAAAAAATATTAAGTATTATTTTACGCGTACCATGGTTTGCATGGCAATTGAATCCAGGTTACGGAATCCCAGAATTCATGACTCTACAACCGAAGCACTAAATTAAATATTTACAAAAAAAATTACGAATTTAAAAAAAAAAATATAGTCATTTCCTCTTTCCCTTATAGTGGCTTTCCACTTTAATTTCGAAGAAAATCGTTGTCACCCTACGGGTGGCTTTAACGTTGGGCGCTATATAAATTCCAAAGGGTTTTGAAAATTTAATTTCAATCCCACAGTTGGCATTTACGTTGGGCGCCATATATGTTACGCGCCGTTACAAAACTTTTTTGGAAAAAAATTACATAACGATCCAAGACCGGTTAAGGGGGTATAAAAGCTGGCCCGCTAGCTCAGTAAGCAAAATTAATCTCAACCAGGGTTTTGGCACGTAAGCATATCCATACTTCACACCCCTGGAAGTATGTTTAAAAAAATATCATAAGAAAAATCACAGAAAAGAAATTATTTGTAACACCAAAAGGAAAGGAAGGTGAAATGACTCTATTTAGTATCGCCTAGGCGATAATATGGCACGATGTTAAGCCATATAGGGGTACAATTGTCCCATTCCCCAACCTACGACAGGTGAAATACCCTAAATTCCCTAACCTGTCCCGTTTACAAAACAATCGTCACATTATAGGTACTTACCCCGCGAGTTTCTTCTTAGCATCCTTAATAAAAAAAAATTTAAGTATTTATTATTGGTTTACAGAAAAAATTCAATGTAGTAAACATCATTTCCTTTATTTAAATTTTCAGTATAAGGTATTTTGTTTTATTTGGTTATAAATTATTTTTACATTTAGTTTGTTAAATAATTCTTTGGGTCTATAAATATATATATATATATTATTTTAGCCTTAAGATTTAGCTTATAAGTTTCTCAAAAGGTTCATTTGCAGATTTCATTCGCAGGTTTTATTTCATGACAAAATCCATAATCTAATTCATAAGTTGAATTATAAGTTAATAAAACTGGTGAAAAAAAATAAAAAAAACTTAAGCAAAATTTAAAATCTAAATTTGATTTGCAAATTTCAATTGGTAAGATTGTTTTAAAAGCTAAGTCTTAAGGTTTAATGTGCACATTTAAATTTGTGAGTATTACTCTGTTCTCTGCGAATTACGATGTCTATTCGCCAATTTATTTTTACAATTTGATTAGAAGTTTGTTTTTGTACAATTTTAAAAATATTAATTTCAAGTTTTGTTACTTACAGCTTATTTTCATTACATTATTTTCTTATATTACTTATTATTACAAAAGTCTTCCATTTGGTGGTGGTTATTTGAAATATAATTTCTATCCATAACTGTTGCAGATGGAACAATAAAGTTTAGCTTCGTTAGTTTGGTCGTTGTTGTAGCTATTGTTATCGTTGTTGGTGTTATGGTTGTTGTAATTTCTGCTGGACACATAACATTATTTGAATGACTGCTCTTGGTATAGGAACAGCCAGGTGACGTGTATACGTTCTCGACGTTACAATCAAACGTGATGACTTTAGCACAAACTGTAATTGTCGCGGTATAATACCGGGGTATGCATGTAACTAACACTTGGTGGTTCTTATTGTCAAGTAAGGCTTGGTTTTACTTTTTTAATGTCTTTTAATTCTGATAAAATCACTTTAAAAGAAATGGTTGTTTCCGTACACTTAGTTGCCCTTTTGTCCACAGTTCACATTATCAACAGTTTTTGTGTAATTTTTTTATACCAAAATTTTCCTTAACTTTATAAACTTTCTAAAGAACTTATAATAATTATTAAGTTAGGACGTTGATTTTTCAAGGAAGTTTAGGATCAAATTCTTATTTGGGTAAATTTTAAAACCCATAATTTCTGGAAATTGTCATTCAAATTTATTTTATTTCTCTGCATAGTTTTTAATTCTTCAATATAAATATTATTTACCATACACACATTTAATTTTTCTCAATATTTTTTTCTTATAACGTACAGTTTTACAACGAAATGCAATTTTTCTTTTTTAATTTTCAAAAAAAAAACAAATTTTATTAAGATTTTTACTTTTGTACACTTTGTACACTTTTGCAACCCGACTTTCGACTGCCACGTTCAACTGCTAAAAATCAACTGCCGAAAATTTCATCATCCTTCTAATAAGAATGCATTTCATTCATAAAAAAAATTTTCCTCATTTTTCATTCCATCTTTCATCCCTTGTTGTTGTTGTCGCGAGAGAGATAATACACACGTATATGTGTATGCATGTATTTGTACAAAGCAATTCCCAGCGGGAAAAAGAAGGAGTAGGAAGGCCTTCTAGAAGGCCTCTGTACCCCTTCTTTTGGATGTACAAGGCCTTCTTGCTCCATTCCATACTCATATCTTTTTTACACACGTTGTCATTGCGGAGAAGGCCTTCCGCTCTCGCTTCTTCAGCAGGCACATAAGAAGGGTAACGGGACCAAAAAAAAAATTGATTTTGCTTTTGCTTGTGCAAAAAAACAATACAAAAAATGTTACTCCCTTCTCATAGAAGTGAGTGTGGAAGGTGTATCTTATCTTTTATACGAAAGAGCCGAGGCCTTCTATGAGGCCTTCTTTAGCAGTTAGATAAGAATAGTAATTGAATCAAAAAATCTTTTAAGCAGGCCTTTAAAAAGGCCTGAAGTAAGAAGGTCTTCTGAGTTTTCCCGCTGGGTTGTGATGGGAAAAAAAACTCCGCAGTAGTGTTGGTCATTTGTCTTTTGAATAAGTCTCATACGCAGTGCAGGTTGCGAGAACGTTTGTATGTATTTTTCAGAGGAAGAAGTAATAAGGAAAAAATTAAATCATGCGCAATGACAACCAAGGTTACATTACTCAAAACAGGTTTTCTGTTAACGGTGGTATCAGGCCACTGGTTGTATGTTATGATGTAAAACGATTTTGTTTTTACATCAGGATGAGAGTTGTTACCAACTGAAAGACATTTGCATGATACCGTAAGCGTAAATATGCGAATGGTAAAAGAATGCATATAAGTATGCGAAAAAAAAATGCATGTTAGGCGCATGATGATGCAATTTAATGGTACAGTTGCGTGTTTTAATATATATATTAGGTAAGGGCAAAAATTTGTGGTCAGTAAGAAATACAGGAAAAATATATATGATGACGAAATTAAGGGGTATGGTTGCATGACCTAACATATTGGGTGAGGGTAAAAATCATGTTTCAAGAGATGAAAAAAAAATCCGTAACAAAGGTTCCAAAAATTCCTTGCTGGCTTTGTGGAGACTTACATTCTAGACGCGCGCTTTTTGTACATTGTTCTATCAGTTAGAATTAGTATTCATCCATTAAATAAAATAATATTTAATTAACTTACAAAGTTGTGTTTTACTTTTATTGCTACAAGCAAAACATAGCCAATTATCTAAAAATTTAAATATGAATTTGGTACTTTTTCGGAATACGAAAGATTAAAGGGTAAAAATCTTTCCTATTTTGGGAAATAAAATTATAGGTGCAGGGTCTTAAGTGAATAAGAACCTATAAAGGGAAAAACGTTGAAACTTTTTTGTTCTTCAACTGGTACTTTTTGAATTTTTGTTAATATATAATTAAACATGCATGGTTCTGAGTGTAAAAGAATCTGTAAGGTGGACTTAATGGTACTTTTTCGTAATGCAAATCGTACTTTTTTCAACTTTCTTTAATATTAGATCGAGAAACATAAAATTAAACATGCAATGTCCTGAGTGAGTGAAAATCTATAAGAGCGATTTTTTGGAATTTTTTGTTCTTCAACTGATACTTTTTGAATTACCGTCAGTATTGGACCTAGAAAAAAAATTACACAGGCAACGTCCTGAGTATATGAGAATATATAAGAGGAATCTTTTTTGTTCTTTTCGTTCTTTAACTAGTACTTTTTGAATTTTTATTAATACTGAATCTAGGAAGACAAAATTAAACATGCAGAGTTTACAGTGATCAAGAGAATTGGTACTTTCTGATATTTTTATATTATTGAACTTACAAAACTAAATTAAACATTCACGGCAGGAGTAGAAGTTAAAATGCGGACCGGAGGTTGGTCCCTCGTCAAATCGATTCACTAAGACGAAAAAACAATTGCTCGAAGCATGTAAATTCGAATTTCGACCACTAGGCAAACACTAGTTCTCTTAAATTTTCAAGTAACCCAGGAAACTTTCAGTAATTTAAGGGTTAAAAGTTTACAAATTTATATGTATATAATATATAAATAATTAAAATTTTGCAATTGCACAATAGTAACAAACACATAATTAAACTAGTTTTAAATATTGCAGCAAAGGAAAAACAACAGCACTTAAAAAGTGGATTAAGCAGGTTTACATATTAAGCCGACGAAATAATTTATTGCATTTAAAAAAATAATTTAATAATTGTGTTTTAAATAAAAACTAATAATGATCTCAAACCCAAACGGTCATTTTGGGACACCCTGAATTAACTCTTATGTACTACAAAAATGTTTTTCAAGTATTTCCCTATTTTGGATTTTTATAAATACATACATGCATTTATAGTCAATAGGAGTGAAAAAAAACTGTTTATTTTTAGCGATTTTTGGAGACAAAATATACAAATGTATGATATTTTTTTGTTTCATTTAAAACAAACGGAAAATAGCTAAATATGTATTTTCAAAAACTAACAAAAGCAAGTCATTTTATAATGAATTTTGTGACGATTTCAGTAAATCAATTTGACGATTTTTATTTGCAAAATTTGCCGATTTTTGAAATATTTTATCTGGCAGCTAAGCGTCGGAGTTTAGTAGGAATGGGCAATAATATCGATATTAAAAAAAATAATCAATATATATCGCCGATATTTAAAATACCGATATATCGATATTGAAATATGACTATCGAATTCGATATTTTTTAAAGTCAGTCTTTATTAAAAACTCAAAATTTTAGCCGTTTACAATATGTTTTTTTAATAATTGGCATCACTGCATGCATCATATGTTTTTTAAGCTAATATGAAGATCTAAAAAGATTGGCATTTATAAGAAGTAGTGCCGGATACAAGAAACAGGTTGACAGGCAGTGTTGGGCAAAATACATGGTTTGCGGTATTTAAAATACAAAATACGAAATACTTGCTGGTCATGTATTTAAAATACAAAATACTTTCAGGTTATGTATTTAAAATACAAAATACTTACACATCCTGTATGTATTTAAAATACAAAATACTTACACATCCTGTGCCCATGTTCTGTAACTCTCGTGTCGAGAAACTTTTCGATTGAAATGTGTGAAATAGAACAAAAATGCCGTATATTGAAACAAACAGCTATTTTTCTCACTAAACTGTGTCTGTAACTTTTTTTGGCGAGTACAAGCTGTCACGCAAGGAAATTACTCGCCAATTTACAGAAAAAGTGTGTCTGTAACATTTTGGTGAGAAAAGTTCCCGCTTTGGACTGTCAAAAAATCTCACGAATAAAAATGGGGCGAGAAAAAAATTTTAACACTAAAAAACAACTAAAAATGCAAATTGCAAAGAATAATAATAATAAAATTATGTTCTTGGCCCTTTTCTTATTGTTTAATTATTTTCTTTTACCATTTTTATAAATTATACGAATTTTTTCAAAGCTCGTTTACAAACAACAAACATTAAAGTCGCACTTTACATTATTTGGCATGGCCGACGGTTGTATTTTCGCCGCCGTCGTTGAAAATTTTTCAATTTTAGTAAATTTTGGTCGCCGTTAACTATATGTGTGACTGGCGTCCTCAACGTCTGCAATGTCACATCGGCTTCGAGTGCAATGTTATGACTTTTATAACGTAACGACGTAATCTCTTTTGATAGTTTTCGACATAAGTTACAGACACACTTTTTTCTCACTTTTCGAGAAACGATGGAATATTTTGTTTCACATCTTTTCGATGCGAGAAGTTCTCACTAAAGTTACAGAACATGGGTACTGTATGTATTTAAAATACAAAATACAAAATACTTCCATTTATTGTACGTATTTTAAATACAAAATACTTCCACGTCATGTACATTAAGTTTATAACTTTTTTTTGAGTGCAAAATATCACTCCAGCGCCATGTGGGGAATTTTGTTCTGATAATAAAAAAAACTTTTTTAAGCTGATTCGGTGAAAAAAGTTTCCGCACCGTAAGCGATTCCTAAAACTCCATATTATGTGTAAATTTTATTTTTGGAAATTGAAACCCTTTTGATTTTGCATTAGACTTATGAAAAATGGTTTAATGTTGAAGATTATATATGAATTTAAACGAAAACGAACTTATTTAAGACAAGAGCCACTGATTTAATGATGAAAATAAAAAATAAAAACAAAACTTCAACGCTTTCGGTGCGGAAACTTTTTTCACGAAAGATGAAAAGTGACACCATATTTTTTTATATTTTGGTAGATTAAAATGCAATCAACCATCAATAAACTGACAGAATATATTTTGTAAACTATGTTTTTAAAATACAAAATACTCCCATATTTTTATGTATTTAAAATACAAAATACAAACTACTTATATTTATTGTATGTATTTAAAATACAAAATACTTGCTGGATATGTATTTAAAATACAAAATACAAAATACTTGCACGTCATGTATTTAAAATACAAATACAAAATACGTATTTGTATTTTAAATACGTATTTCAAATACTGCCTAGCACTGTTGACAGGAGAGCACATAAAACAGAGAGCGCTCCTGATGTTCTTACTGGTTTGACTAAAACAATCAAAAACATTTCTAGTTAAAGTTGGTACTTTTGGGTGCAATTCAAATTTTAAGGTAAGTTGGTACTTCCATGACTTATTTACTTCCATTTAAATTTTTCGCAGTTTACTTTTTTTTGATTTCATATGGTTTTTTTGTATTGTTCCCTTTTGTTTTTGTTATAATTGAATATTTTGTTTTAATTGAATTTCTTGTTCTGTTTAATTTTTTGAAATAAAATGAAACAATAAAAATAATAATGTAATTATATATAATATGTTTGTTCATAAATATGTATGTATGTACAAAGGTATACTAAATTTTTTAATTTGGTATAGTTTCAGCCAAATACGTTAGATATATAGATATTTTGGAAATAATTAATATCGATACTCGAAAAAAATATCGATTCGATTTAAATCGATATATTTATTCAATTTGGCCATCCCTAGATTTTAGTACATATCAAGGCGAATTTAATAGTTAAATTCGCCTTGGTACATCAGGGACGTTAAATGTGGTTTTAAATTTTGTACCTACGGCCAAAAATAATGCACTTTTTGGACCTTTACGGTACTCTTTACACATTTGCAGACGAATTTCCAGTAACGACCCTTAAGCTTTGTACATACGATGGTCAGATCTTATAATGTTGTTATTTTTCTGACAATGATGTCATTGTCAGATGCATTTATTTAACAAATCTGCTAAATGAAAATAGCGTACAATGTTCACACAGTTGCAAGACATTTTTAGTCAATTTTAATGACAACATTGTAAGATTGACCACCGTGTGTATGAAGCTTAAAGCTCTAAATTGATTATCGATTGAATCAAAATTTGCAATTTCATTCGGGAACATTTTTACTAGAATAAGTACAATACTATTCGTTTTACCTTAAGTAACATTTGTAGGAGTAAATTTACGGAACCACATTAACACTTCGTTATTAAAGTTGACTTTGGTTCTCAAAACTTCGCAAAATTTTATATAAAATTCTTTTGCATTTTCTTTTATTTCTTTAACAATATCAATATTGATATTATTTGTAGAAATATATAAATTCACTTTTGTTCTGGAATAAATTTAAGAGGATTCGAGAGGAAAAATGTAAATAAAAAGAACTCAATAATTTGTTTGCTATACTAAAAATTCAAAAAGGGGAACTTTGACAAATTTTACATTAGGTCAAAATGTACCAAAAAAAGTACAATTTGTAACATCCCTGTGATACATATCTTAAGTGCAAAAAGAAGACCTCAGTTTCGGAAAATATTTCGATAGAAACTGTCGGATTTTAACACTATTTTTGTAGAATATTGTGTTTTTGCATTTATTTCGAATTATCAGAATACATATATTCTAAATAATATTACTGCAGAATATAGCTTGAAAACAGAATTTTTTTAAATTCAACATAAGTAATAGTCGCAAAAAAGTTCCAAAAACAAATAAGAAATTACAAAGGCCACTAAAGTTTACTACCACATAATTACGTGAAAAATCGATAAAAATAGATTAAAAAACTCAATTATAATTAAGTGATTGTGTGTGGGAAACAGAAATATAAGAAATACCTAAAAAAATAAAACAAAAGGAAATAATTATAAAAATAAAACAAGAATTCTGCGTGATTGTTGAGTGTGAAGACGTTGTTTGTTTATTTGTGTGTTTGAACTTGGTTGGCTGTGTTGTTTACCTTTTGTTTGATGACGAATTTCCATTTTCATTGAAACGAAAATCAATCGTAGTTTCCAAAATCATATTAAGTTATTCATATACATAAATATATTGACGTATCTATTTTGAAGTTAAAAACTATTGTTATTGTAAATAAAATTCACAATTTTTTAAAATTAAAAAGTTTTAATCTTAAAAATTTGAATAAATAGCATGGGCACAGAAACGAAAAATAATTGTTATACTGAGAACACTGCATCTGGTATTCACCGTGTTCCAAACACCGTAAAGCGTTCTTCTGTTTCTGACTTTAACAACTCATGTATTAACAATGGCAAATGCTTGTCAGCAAATCTTTTAACATCAGTCCCAAATAATTTATCAGTTCAACAGCCATCTTCACAAATATCTGTCACTGCTGCAGTACCATTTGTACCAATACAAATCGACGAAAATGCAGTTATTCAAGGTTCTAAGAAAATCCTCAAAATAGTACGACCATCATGGGATCTTAATTTCGTCCAATTTAAGGTAAGCCTATTATTCCCTACTATCTATTAAAAAACCTTTAGTTAACTTTGACACCATGAGAAAGAAAAGGTCATTTGTGCGGAGAACATCCAAATTGTACTAGGGAATGGTAAATGGATTACAAAATCGATTTTCGATTTTTCGATCGACTTTTTTATTTAGATTTTTGTAATCGAATAATCGCACCTCAATCGGATATAGTATTGGAAATAGTATTGAAATATTAGGTATTAAGCTAATAGGTCTATATGACTCAACTTTTGTATGATCCTTTCCTGGCTTTGGTATCATAGTAACTAAGGAAACCTTCCTTTCTTGAGGGTAGTATTCAATGCGTTATATCAGCGGCATTTTGACAAAACATCTTAAGTCAAATTTAAAGAGTTGGAAAAATGTTAAGGCCCAACTAATATGCATAAGCTGGCTTAAGCTACTGTCAAAAATTAACAAAAAAAAAATTTAAAAAAAGTAAAAAAACAAAAATTAAATCAAAAAATATTTTATTCCTCACGAAAAGTGCGATCTGTTTAGCACCTTGTTTAAGCAAATGCCAGTTTCATAAAATAAACCAAAAAGTTTTCTTAAGTTTAGTATGGATCGACACAATTAAAACACATGTATTCGCACAATTACTTAAGCCAACTTAAGCATATTATAGTTGGGCCTTTAATCATACGAATTTTCATTCAAAAACATTTTTGTTGACGTTCTTAAAATTTTGTATTATAAACTAAATTTTTCTTTAATTTATTTAATAAAGTAATACAAACAAAGTAATAAAAACTTTTTTGTTATCTTATCTTGACTAGATGTTTTGTCAAAATGATACATATATAGTATTAAAAATAAAAAGAATAATATTCTTTGCTTTGCGATGTATATCCAAAAGCATTTTGTTACTGATGTTATCAATACCAGGTGCCTTTTTGGTGTTTAAGTCACTAGTAGGCTTTTCGATTTCTCTTAACTCAAATCATAGAGTAATAGCTGCTCATCATTTCTTCCACTCAAGTTTCTTAATGGTGGCTTAGAGATAGCTGGTCTATTGAAATTTCTAGCTACACGCCATAATGAGTAATCTGATTGTGGGGTTGCATCTAGTTCCTTAAGATATTTTTCCAGAGAAGCCGTTTTCCTAGTCTTTTTGTCCACTTTGTCTTTTTGTCCACTCTTTTTATAAATTCTTAAGTTGAGGAGACCAGTGCAATTGCCACTCTCTTCGAACTCTGCTTTTTTTAGTCCAGAGACGCTCGACATCTGTAGAATATATTTTATTATATTTTTTGGGGTTATACTGGAATGGTGAACAGCTAGTTTCAGATAACTGTCAAAATTAACCATAGAGAGATCCACATTCTCCGGTGTACTAAGAGGAATATTTTATGTGCAAGGAGTTCTGAGATATTTTTTATATTTTAACCAATTTATTTGTGTGGCTGGCGCCGCTTAGTAACCAGACGGAGATATACATAATTTTTTTTTTGCTTCAACACATATCATTTCCACGCCAAAATCTAAATGCAGTTTAGAAATTTTATTAAACAAAACACCACCTTTTGGTGTTTAAAGTCGTTACCCCCGAAAGGTATGTTAAGCGTTATAATCGACAGCGGCAGGGAAACAGGGTCCTAATAATTTATAATATGTATAATATTGGCTTTCTGATATTGAAAATCTAGGTCGAAAGTATAAAAATTAAATTGCTATTATTACAAAATTTGACCTAAATTAAACTAAACATAAATATAGTTTTACATCAAAATATTTGTTTAACTTATTATACCCAATTTTCAGGATAGTATTTAAATCTATATTAAGTTAACCCTTTCGCTACAAGTTTTTACTGGGTTACTAAAAAATCCAATTTTTTGGATTTTTATTATAATTGGCCCTAACAACAACAATCAATATGTACTCACTTTTTAAAAAAAGTACTCTAAATGTGTTTTTTGGACTGTATCCATATGGATACATATTTCGGAAATTTTGTTAAAAAAACTTACATAAATAGTGGAATAATGCACGGAATGCTATAAGATTTTGCAAAAATTCGTTCTATTCGAACGGAAATCACACTGTAAAATTTCGTGAAGATCGGACCGTAATTTACTTTTAGACTCATATAAGCCATACTTCCGGAAAACAGTTTATTACGCCTAAAACCATAACTAATAATGTTATCATAACAAAATTTAGTACACAGTTTTTTAGGACTAGAAATGACACTGTAAAATTTCATGAAGATCGGTCCATAATTTGCAATAGGCCCCATATAAAAACCACTCAGCAGCATCAAACATTAGATTATTTTATATGTATTGTGTGTATATTATTCAACACCATAATCTGCGTTTGTATCCATATGGATACATACAATGTTTAAAAAATCTGCACAGCTTTTTTCCGGCTTAAAACAAAAAACTTGATGCAAAAAGTTAAAATAAACCTTTTTCTTTATTTTAGATGCGTTTTTTTAAACATGGTCATATATACATATATATGTTATTTTCAAGATAAAAAAATCTTTTCTTCAAAAAAAATTAAATATAAAAAACGTTTTTTTAAAAAATGCTATAATTTTCTCAATTTTGTTAAAATCGTAGAGTTTTTCATTAAAAATGATTCATAAGATCTTAAAAATTAAAAAATATGCCGATATCTAAGCAAATTCTTTGACCTGGAGTTTGTCAGATGCCTCCAAAGTTGAGTGTATCCATATGAATACAATATAGCAATATACATATATAGGGTTAATTTTCATAACAACTTAAATCGTATTTAAATACAGATTGATTTTTTGAGTTTTATTTGAAAAGTCTTATATAGCATTTTCAGTTTAAAATTAACCTTTTTCAAAATAAATAAAACCTTTTTCAAAATGAACGAAACCTTTTTCAAAATGAACGAAACCTTTTTCAAAATAAATGAAACCTTTTTCAAAATGAACGAAACCTTTTTCAAAATGAACGAAACCTTTTTCAAAATAAACGAAACCTTTTTCAAAATAAATTAAACTTTATTCAAATTGAATTAAACATTTTTCAAATTAAATTAAACCAGTTTTAAAATTTAATAGAAAACAAAAGAAAAAAAATAAAACATATTAAACATATTCATTTTTAATTAATATTTGTTAAAATTAATGAAGAATTTGTCCACTGACCGCTTTAGGAATTATCATGATCATATCCATAACATAGTTCGCACAATCATTTTGATTAATTTGTGCGACACTTTCCTCAATTACACTTACTATGTTATGCTCTGTGGTAATGTCACTTAATAATGATCGGGCGTGGAATTTCATCTTAGAAAATGCTTTCTCTATCGGGTACAGCATAGGAGAATAAGGTGGTAAAAATTTAAGTGTACAGTCACTATTATCCACCATATTTCGAATATCCTGGGTTTTATGGATTCTGGCATTATCCATAATTAAAAATGAATTTTAACCTACAAATTTTAGAACTGGTTTAATTTAATTTGAAAAATGTTTAATTCAATTTGAATAAAGTTTAATTTATTTTGAAAAAGGTTTCATTCATTTTGAAAAAGGTTTCGTTCATTTTGAAAAAGGTTTAATTTATTTGGAAAAAGGTTTCCTTCATTTTGAAAAAGGTTTCATTTATTTTGAAAAAGGTTTCGTTCATTTTGAAAAAGGTTTCATTTATTTTGAAAAAGGTTTAATTTAAACTGAAAATGCTATATAATTAAGATAAAAGTATGGTAACACCAGGGCTGCCAGGTACTTTTATTCCTTGTCCCCAAAAAATTAAAAAAATATCCCCAAAAATCCCCAAAATTCCTAAATCCCAAAAAAAAAACAAAACCTTAAAAAGTTTATATTTATTGTTTGTTTTTCTTCTGACTAAATTTTAAATTTTTTTTTAAAAATAGTTAGAAAAATGTTAATAAGAAATCCCCAAATAAAAATTTTTAGTCAAAAAAATCATTTTATTTTGTATGCCATGCCATAAATGTGTTTTAATACCAATCCAGAAAATTGGCCATTAGGTGATTATTAAACGTTTAAATATAAAAAAAAATTTGTTTCGAATCCTTTATAAAATAGAAAGTAGGGGGTAAAAAAAAATCAAAATTGGCAAGAGAGAAAAGAAAAACAACAGGTACCCAAGAATTTTACTCTTATATGTTAAAAATTAATAGGAAAAAAGTTCAAGAATATTAGGTAGAAAATTCCAAACTTGGCGGACACGCACTACAAAAAAACGGTCAAATATTTAATGAGGCCTTAAAGGCACATCAATCTGAATATATCGTGTTGAATTGATAAAATAAAATTTTAGCAAATAAATTTTCTAAATTCTGCTTAACTATCAAACTAATTTTAATAAAACACTTTTATTAATAAAGAATTTTTTAGCGTAGTAGCTAAGTAGTATTAGAACGGATAATTCTTCTCTTAAGAAATGATTGTAAAAATTATTTGCAATTTAAATTTGTATTACTATAAAAAGGAGAAGAAAATTTTACATTGTAATGTAAAAATTGAATTTATATATGAAGTTGTATTTAATAAAATTATATTTTAAGCCTAAGATAAAAATTATATAGTATACAGGGGTGTTCTGGAAATCAAAAAACGCAAAACGCAAGAATTTGGAAGTTGTTTTTAATACACTTTTAATCTTAATTTTATAATTTTTGTTATAAGATTCGGTTTAATAGAGAAATATTTGTATAATATTTGTTATAAAATTCTTTTAATACAGAAATCTTATTAAATAAAAAAGTTTAAAATTCTTGCGTTTTGCGTTTTCGATTTTCAGAACACCCCTGATAAATGTTAAGATACTTCTTGTCAATCCAACGAAATATCTAAAAAAAGCACTTACTCTAAACTGGTTAAAAAAAATATTTATTTTTTTCAAACTCCAACTTTTCTTTAATTATAAGAAATAAACTGGTCTAAAAAAACTTTTTATATGTATAATCTTTTGAATCAAAGAAAAAGCATAGAAATAAAATTGTTTGCATTTTTTTTGTATCAGGGGTCTTGCTTAAAATTAAACTTAACTGCCTGAGCTAATTATATTTGATGTTTTACCAAAACAAAATTTAGTACACAGTTTTTTAGGACTAGAAATGACACTGTAAAATTTCATGAAGATCGGTCCATAATTTGCAATAGGCCCCATATAAAAACCACTCAGCAGCATCAAACATTAGATTATTTTATATGTATTGTGTGTATATTATTCAACACCATAATTTGCGTTTGTATCCATATGGATACATACAATGTTTAAAAAATCTGCACAGCTTTTTTCCGGCTTAAAACAAAAAACCTGATGCAAAAAGTTAAAATAAACCTTTTTCTTTATTTTAGATGCGTTTTTTTAAACATGGTCATATATACATATATATGTTATTTTCAAGATAAAAAAATCTTTTCTTCAAAAAAAATTAAATATAAAAAACGTTTTTTTAAAAAATGCTATAATTTTCTCAATTTTGTTAAAATCGTAGAGTTTTTCATTAAAAATGATTCATAAGATCTTAAAAATTAAAAAATATGCCGATATCTAAGCAAATTCTTTGACCTGGAGTTTGTCAGATGCCTCCAAAGTTGAGTGTATCCATATGAATACAATATAGCAATATACATATATAGGGTTAATTTTCATAACAACTTAAATCGTATATAAATACAGATTGATTTTTTGAGTTTTATTTGAAAAGTCTTATATAGCATTTTCAGTTTAAATTAAACCTTTTTCAAAATAAATAAAACCTTTTTCAAAATGAACGAAACCTTTTTCAAAATAAATTAAACTTTATTCAAATTGAATTAAACATTTTTCAAATTAAATTAAACCAGTTTTAAAATTTAATAGAAAACAAAAGAAAAAAAATAAAACATATTAAACATATTCATTTTTAATTAATATTTGTTAAAATTAATGAAGAATTTGTCCACTGACCGCTTTAGGAATTATCATGATCATATCCATAACATAGTTCGCACAATCATTTTGATTAATTTGTGCGACACTTTCCTAAATTACACTTACTATGTTATGCTCTGTGGTAATGTCACTTAATAATGATCGGGCGTGGAATTTCATCTTAGAAAATGCTTTCTCTATCGGGTACAGCATAGGAGAATAAGGTGGTAAAAATTTAAGTGTACAGTCACTATTATCCACCATATTTCGAATATCCTGGGTTTTATGGATTCTGGCATTATCCATAATTAAAAATGAATTTTAACCTACAAATTTTAAAACTGGTTTAATTTAATTTGAAAAATGTTTAATTCAATTTGAATAACGTTTAATTTATTTTGAAAAAGGTTTCATTCATTTTGAAAAAGGTTTCGTTCATTTTGAAAAAGGTTTCATTTATTTGGAAAAAGGTTTCCTTCATTTTGAAAAAGGTTTCATTTATTTTGAAAAAGGTTTCGTTCATTTTGAAAAAGGTTTCATTTATTTTGAAAAAGGTTTAATTTAAACTGAAAATGCTATATAATTAAGATAAAAGTATGGTAACACCAGGGCTGCCAGGTACTTTTATTCCTTGTCCCCAAAAAATTAAAAAAATATCCCCAAAAATCCCCAAATTCCTAAATCCCAAAAAAAAACAAAACCTTAAAAAGTTTATATTTATTGTTTGTTTTTCTTCTGACTAAATTTTAAATTTTTTTTTAAAAATAGTTAGAAAAATGTTAATAAGAAATCCCCAAATAAAAATTTTTAGTCAAAAAAATCATTTTATTTTGTATGCCATGCCATAAATGTGTTTTAATACCAATCCAGAAAATTGGCCATTAGGTGATTATTAAACGTTTAAATATAAAAAAAAATTTGTTTCGAATCCTTTATAAAATAGAAAGTTTTCACCAAAGTTTGATGAGGAAAATATATGTGCCTGAAGTCACTAGCATTTATTAAGTTATAGGGCTATGCATCTGCAACATTTAGTAAAAAATCGGGTTAACTAGGACTATGGAGGTGGTAGGGGGTAAAAAAAAATCAAAATTGGCAAGAGAGAAAAGAAAAACAACAGGTACCCAAGAATTTTACTCTTATATGTTAAAAATTAATAGGAAAAAAGTTCAAGAATATTAGGTAGAAAATTCCAAACTTGGCGGACACGCACTACAAAAAAACGGTCAAATATTTAATGAGGCCTTAAAGGCACATCAATCTGAATATATCGTGTTGAATTGATAAAATAAAATTTTAGCAAATAAATTTTCTAAATTCTGCTTAACTATCAAACTAATTTTAATAAAACACTTTTATTAATAAAGAATTTTTTAGCGTAGTAGCTAAGTAGTATTAGAACGGATAATTCTTCTCTTAAGAAATGATTGTAAAAATTATTTGCAATTTAAATTTGTATTACCATAAAAAGGAGAAGAAAATTTTACATTGTAATGTAAAAATTGAATTTATATATGAAGTTGTATTTAATAAAATTATATTTTAAGCCTAAGATAAAAATTATATAGTATACAGGGGTGTTCTGGAAATCAAAAAACGCAAAACGCAAGAATTTGGAAGTTGTTTTTAATACACTTTTAATCTTAATTTTATAATTTTTGTTATAAGATTCGGTTTAATAGAGAAATATTTGTATAATATTTGTTATAAAATTCTTTTAATACAGAAATCTTATTAAATAAAAAAGTTTAAAATTCTTGCGTTTTGCGTTTTCGATTTTCAGAACACCCCTGATAAATGTTAAGATACTTCTTGTCAATCCAACGAAATATCTAAAAAAAGCACTTACTCTAAACTGGTTAAAAAAAATATTTATTTTTTTCAAACTCCAACTTTTCTTTAATTATAAGAAATAAACTGGTCTAAAAAAACTTTTTATATGTATAATCTTTTGAATCAAAGAAAAAGCATAGAAATAAAATTGTTTGCATTTTTTTTGTATCAGGGGTCTTGCTTAAAATTAAACTTAACTGCCTGAGCTAATTATATTTGATGTTTTACCAAAATCTACCCACTTGTTTAAATATTACTATTTCATTATTAATTTTTTTTTAATTTTGTTGAAAATTAGTCACTAAAATTTATTTAGTTTCGAATATAATTTGAAATGTTTGTTAATGAGTAACTGAGCTACTTAAACAAGAGAGACAATCGTTTTTTTATGCCATAACTTCTCATTTTCATACAGTTTATACGAAACAAACCTTAAGAACAAATATGTATGTACTTACATGAAGCAGCCGAAACTAAAATATGTTGCGATAAAAAAAGAAGTACCTTAAAAACTATGTTCACTTGATGTGGTGTTTGAAGTATTATTGGCATTGTTGCCGGAATTCATATTCAATTTCGCACAGACAAGCTTTAAAATTAACCAAATTTTTTTAAATTACCCAAAGAAATTTTGTGTTTGTTAATGAGGAATGCCCGTAAAATCTTGCTGTGTATTGAAATCTATGCTGTAAAAGCTGTCATAACCTGAAGGTAAAAACACGGAGGCCAAATAAACTTTGAAATAGGTAAAGATAATTGTTAGGTACGAACACGACCAGAGGTACGAACAAGAGAGGCAAGTGTTTTTTTATGTAATAAATTCTCATTTTCATACAGTTTATAAAAAACGGTTTGTTTTATTGATAATGTATTGGAAATGGAATTACTAATGTAAAATTTCATTTAAAACACGTAGTTTTTTAAATCTGTCGCATAGATGAAAAATGGCCGACTTATGACCAATATCATGCAAAAATAAGCAAAACAACATCAAATTTAGCTTAAAAAAAAAATTATAACCTACGAATACATTTTGAATATCAATATGTATATAGAAAATTTTTATCGGAATATATTTCCAAATCGGTGCATAATAAAGAGTAATATGTCCAAACAAATAATTTTTTTTTTAAATTCCCATTTTCTGAGTTTTAATTTTATGACTCAGGTTAATGGTAATATCCTTTCAAAGCGCGTCGGTATATAAATATAAGTTATGACCAGAATACTGAATACCACAGGTGGAAAGTGTATATTTTTTACCCTTCACCACAAGTGAAAAGGGTATAAGTTTTTCATTTTGTTTTTCTACAATATTGTTCTTCCCTTTAAATTTAATATTTTATTATAAGTATCGAAGTTAATTTCACGATGTCCGTGTTTTCGTGCAAATAAACTCAAAGAAACTTTAACCGCTATATCCGTCACCACTACTAGTCAATTGAATATTAAGTATTTTTTGAGGGCATTTTCAACTAGTTTATTTTTAATATATCAACGTATCGTTAGCTAAAATGCAAAAAGGCGTAACTAACAAAAAATTCAAAATCGATTTTTTGATTGATTATTATGAATGATATTAAACTACATGTCTTGACAAAATTTAACACCTCTGCGATCAAAAAAATCAACAAAAAACAAAGGGACGTAACTACAAGTATGTTAACTTGATACATACAAAACGACGTAATTAGACATTTTTTTCTTACAAAATATATTGAAATGGTTTTTTTTTGAATATTGCTTGAAGAATTCCATGGACGACTTATCAATGCATGTTTTTGACAAATTTTTTTGCTGCTCCTGTAAAATTTTATTTTTGTTAGTTACGCCTTTTTGCAATTTAGCTAGCGATATTATTTTAAACTGATGTTTCAGTACAAATTATTTTTTATTACTAAAAAAAATATTTTAACAATTTTTTATTTTTAAGTACAATTTTTTCAAAGCAAACATATTAAAATAATAATTTACAAATTTAATAGTATGTATAAACAAAATAACTTATTTCTACACATATTGCATAGAAATTTCATAAACTGGATTTTTCCGTTTTTTTTCCTTAACTCAATATTTATGCAACTAAAAAGAAATAAAATTAATATTAAATACAATCGCGTGCTAATAAGAATAAAAGCAGTATGGAAAGTTTTAATAAAAATGTAAATAATGATCACAACAAAAAATATATGATGTGTATATGTTATCTAGTAAAAGTACTATTTATCTATCAATCTGTATACACATACATAATATAGTTTACTGCGAGTGAACGTCGTTAAGAAAACAACAATAATTTTAATAAATAAAAGGAAACTCAACAATATAAGTACATATATGTTTACACTCAAGGGCACTAGAATAGCACACCGTATAGTAAATATGTATGTACTACTTAATTTTGTAAAAATTTTTTGTTTGGCGACGCTAAAATCTTAAGAAATTTTTCATATTTCTTTACACTCTGTTTTTTTAAAAAAGAAAAAATTTAAATAAAAATGCACCGTTTCTTATTTTTTTGCACTGTGTTCTGTTCCTGAATAAAAATCGTTGATAAAATTTGGGCCACTCGAATAGTACCTCCCTTAAGAAAGTTGATTTTGTAAAAGGCGAATTAACTACAGGTGGTGTCGAAACGGCATCTGATTTTGACAGTTCGAGCTTATTTGTTTTGATTTGTTAGTGTTTTGCTTATAATGGATGACATTTCGAGCTAATGGCACTAACAATGCAATGTAAAAAACCCTATGTTGTTTCTGTTGTTTTTGGATTGTTGTA
Source organism: Pollenia griseotomentosa (assembly GCA_963931875.1). Lineage (NCBI taxonomy): Eukaryota > Metazoa > Arthropoda > Insecta > Diptera > Polleniidae > Pollenia > Pollenia griseotomentosa. The sequence continues at coordinate 149,274,691 of OZ007563.1, forward strand.
GTTCCGACACCACCTGTAGTTGAATTCGCCTTGATTTTGTTTAACAGAAAACAGAAAATGTGTTATCTTACTCAGAGAAAAAAACTTATTAAAAGACAAGCGTCTTATTCACACGACATAAATGCCAAAACAAAGCAAAAAAAAAAAAAAAAAAAACAGGAGTTAGTAGGAGTTTCACAACCAATGAAAATAAAGAAACCACCTCATAACGAATACTGGAAGGAGCAATAACCCAGATTCTGCCGTACACACATGGCGTACAGTTTAATTTAGAAGGACCCGATGGTTACAGCTTCATATGGATCGGTCTGGGGAGCACTAACATTTTATTGTACTTGTGAGCTTAAATTTTAAAGTACAAAAACTTTTACCAACTTTCTGGCACCCTCATAAAGCTTTTTCGTATATTATAAATAATATTTTTGGACCTCTTGGACATTTCAGTGCCCCTATCAATTCCGCTCGTATATTCAAAATTTAGAACTTTGAAGCTGGCTCTCATTTTCACCGGACTTCAAAATTTTAAAAAATTTATGGGGATGGTGGACAACAATATACAACTGTTCCTGAACTTATTGAAGCTATAAAGCTAGCAAAAATCTCTAGATTACACAGACACGTTATATATCTATTCTAAACAGGATCGCTGAAGTTTTAAGTAAGCGGTCCCCCGACTTCTAATATTTTGAAAATTAAATAAAACAAAATTATTTTAGTCAGAAAAATGTTAATAAATTAATTTTATTCAAATGGTGCAAAGTTTATGGTATAATTTTTCAGTTTGTTAACAAAAAAAAAAAAAAAATGTATATATATTCTATAAATTTGTGTGGGAATTCCCGGAATTTTTTTACTTAATTATGGTTGATATATAATAAGTTATATAAGTTATGTCAGGAAATAGATTTTGTTTGTTTGTTTGCTTATTAGTATTTTTATACTTTTCAAATTTACTTTGTGGTAACAACAATTTAAATTTTTGTGTTTGCTCTAGGATTCTAAGTTATGTACATTGTTTCTTACAAAAATTACACAATTTTTTTAAAAATGTATTTATTAGTTTGATCTTTGGTTTTATTTGGTAATAAGTTATATAATTGTAGTCCTTTATAGAATTCCGATAAGTAAGGCAATGTTTATTGATGATGCTCTGCAATTTCGAGCCAGTCAAAGAAAAGGAGGAGTGTACATTTACACAATTTAAAATTTTTTTCAAGAGCCAGAATTTTATTTTTTAAGAACGGAAAAAGTTGTTCCCAATTGCTTCAACAAATTTAATGATTTTATACGCAAAGCAGCTGTACAAAAGAATTTTTGAGTTACCGTATAAGAGTTACCGATGCATCCCGAAAAAACGACAATTTGATGGTGTTTATGGGCTGGTGGCATCATCGGTCCATTTTTCTTCAAAGACGACCGTGGAAGAAACGTTACCGTCAACGGCGAACTCTTGACTATTTCTTGTGGGGTTATGTGAGGTCGTTGGTCTATGTGGACAAGCCAAACACGATTGAAGCATTAGAGTATAACATAACACGTGTTATTTATTCATGGATTACAGGCCGAAATGCTCGAAAAAGTGGTGCAAAATTGGACCTTACGAATAGACCATTTGAACCGGAGTCGCGCGCTGACAACATTTACATGAATTTATTTTTAAAAAGTAAATGGCAAATACCAATTTATCGATTCCAATAAAAATTTTGAATATACATATGATGCAAATTTGAGTGTTTTATTAGATTTTTAAAAAAACTACGCTTTAAAAATCACCCATTGTTTCTGTATGAGATAATGGCAAAAAAAATATTTTCTTTAAAAAAGGAAAACTATAAGTTTTTGAACGAAGTGGTGGGAAAACAGATAGTTTCCAAAGAGTATATAATGCTCTTTTTAATATAAGGGCAAAAATATGTAGAAAGAGAACGTGTTTTCTCATTGTCAGGACTCTTGTTGATTAAAATTAGATTCTGTAAATGCTTATTCTGTACTAAAATCTTATTTTCAAAGAGATATTTTGTTTTAATAAATAAAAAAGTCCGGGAAAATAAAAACTCTTATGGTTACAGATTTTAATTTTTTTTATTGCATATTCTAAATTTAAATTAAAGGTAATTATTTTGGCAAACAAAATTTTGCTTCCTACTAATTAAAATATGTCATGCTTAGAAAAAAGCACATCTTAGGCGTGCTATTAAAGTGGCGCAGAGTGTACCTCCATATAAAAATGTTCTGTTGTTTGTGAATTATTCCAAAAACAAACAATAAAATGCAAATATTAAATGCGCACATATGTAGAAAAAATGATCATATGACTAAGAATCATTTTTCAAGTTACAGTATTTTGCAATTGCAACTCTTTGAAAGCATTTTAATTAATTAATAATTGGACGGTTTATAAAATCTAATGCTCTATTTCGAAAGGACGTTTGTATTTTTGATAGGCCTCCTTGTTTTGATAATAAAAGTAAGTATATTTATTCAAGAGCATTTTGGAATTTTACTATTGAAATAATCATATTGAAGTGCTGCTATCAGTAAAAGGTCAATAAGTTATCGAATAATCTAATTATGTATGTCTTTAATTGCCTACATACGTACGTGTATAATATACATATAAGTATTTATTGTATATAAAATAAATTTATACATTAGGCATATCGCTCATTTGCTGCAAGACCGGCATTAAAAAAAAAATCCATTTCGAGATAAATACATTTAAAGTTTTTGATTTGCTCTAACTACTTAGAAAAAAAGAAGACACATTCTCTTCAACCTGGGAAAGTATAAAAGATAAAAAGATGAATTTAATACACAATATAAAGAAAAACAAAGCGAACAATTCTGTATCTCTAGCTCCAAAAATTGCATCAAATGAGCGATATAACTTTTTAACATTTTTGCAATTAGGAAAAATGGTATAGCATAGTCGAATAGTAAGAGCACTATATTCGGCTGTGCCGAATCTTTAATACCCTCCACCTTTAGTAATAATATTTCTGAAGTGGGCTTTAAATGGGATCTATGGTAAATTATGGGCCGATGTTCACAAAAGTTGGCAGTGTGATTTCTAGTCTTATAAAACTATGATTGACCAATTTTGTTATAATAGCATTATCCCTTTCGTAAAAGAGATTATATTTTATTATTGTTAATAGAAGCACAATTTTATAATAATAGAAAAAATTTATGTTCTAAAATTACTTTTACATTAATTAATAAAATTCTTATTTAATCAGTGCTATATTTGTTGTGCTGGTTTTGTAAAATAAACAGAGAGAATTGTTAACTAAATCCCCAGAAAATATGGCTTGAACCAAGAAAATTTTGCATTATTCTCGTTTTCGTTGCTTATGGCCAATTTCACCAATTCTATTTAAATATCCATCCATATTTAAATATAGTTGTTCTTAATATTTTATTTTTATGTGACATGAAAAACGAATTTTAAACAAAAATTGATATTTAAATAAATTGGTGAAATCGGCAATTAATATTTTACAAAATACGAAAAAAGCCAATTTTTTACATAAAATCGTGTAGCATTAGTAATGTAATGTAATGTAATGTACTTTTTATTGAGACTTTCAGGTCAGATCACAATTGCGCAAAAATGTAAAGTTAACAATGAATATATATAAACTTAAAACTATATGTATTATTTTAATATGCATTGAAAACATTATGAGGACATTAACGCTACATGCTAAAGTTAAGAATATGATATGATTTTACATCAGACAATAAACATTACAATTATATTGCTCAAAAATATAAAAAAGTTTACATAGACTACTGGCACGTCAAAATGAGATCAAAACTTAAAACTAGGACTAAAACCATACATGTTAAATTCCAATTAGAATTAGCAATTGATGCAATTAGTTTATATTTTCTAATTGATTAAACAATTAGAATAAGTTCAACTAATTCCCATTAGCTAATTAAAATTTTTATTCTAATGGAAAACTAATTGCAATTAGTTGCCATTAGCAAAAAAAATTGGTTAACCTTTACAATTAGAAATCTAATTGACTTCTGATAATGCAATTAGATATTCAATTAGCTCGAATTAGAATCAATTGAATTTAATAATTGAATATCTAATTGCATTATCAGAAGTCAATTAGATTTCTAATTGTAAAGGTTAACCAATTTTTTTTGCTAATGGCAACTAATTGCAATTAGTTTTCCATTAGAATAAAAATTTTAATTTGCTAATGGGAATTAGTTGAACTAATTCTAATTGTTTGATCAATTAGAGAATTTCACAAAAGAATGTTAATTAGCAATCATTAGCATTAGCTAATCATTACTTAACATGTATGACTAAAACTAAGCATCAAATATATAAACAATAAAAATTAGCCCCTATTGGAGCCTACAAATGAATTACAGTATAAATCTGGTAGACAGGAACGGCTTAAGCTGGTCGTGATATTTACATTTTCCTCTAAAATACCGACGGGTGATGTATATAAACTGTTAGACCAGTTATAACCAGTTTGACCAAGAAGAACATTTCTCATCAAACTGTTGTCATGAAACTCCAATCGCTTCACAAAATTATGAAGCAAAGTAAGAGCATAAAAGGACAGTGGTAGAACATTTGCCTTTTTGTAAATATAAGAGACGCAAGCAACTTCTTTCAAGGACTTCTAACTCCTTCATAACGGTTGGTGATATCGTGTACCAAATTGGAAAACCATAATTGATCGCTGATCTGATGCAAACTTTATAGATTAGTAATTTGGTTCTTTGACTTAAGCTTCTGTTTACTAATAATCTGGAAAACATTCCCTTGATCCGCAATCCCTTATTTTTGGCCAATCTGCCATGTTGGTCAAATTTAAAAAGTTTATTTAATGTTATTCCAAGATACTGTATTTCATTTCTGAAGGGAATAACGGATCCGTTTAATGAAAGATTCAGCATTTTACTTAATTTGACAACGTTATGGGGGCTCTTTCCCGATGCATTACGAAAACAGATAGCTTCTGATTTCAAGGGATTTATTTTGATACCCCAGTTCCTGTAGTACTCGTCAATTACAACTAGGTGGTTCTGTACTTTCCTAAGTGCGGTACGTGGGTCACTATCATGAGCGTATATTAGAGAATCATCGGCGTAGAGAATGCTATTTGAGCCATTATAAATATGTGACAAGTCATATACCAGAATGCTATACAACAAGGACCTAAAATCAGATTAAGAGTTATTAATTTGCACAAAAAATTGTCTTTCTTGAAATAGCTGTGAAAAAGCTTTATAATATATGAGTCACATTCCATATGAATGAGTTTAAAGAGAATACCAAATTGATAAGCGCGGTCAAACGCTTTCTCGATATCGAGCGAAATTGCAACGGTACATTTCTTTTCTCTTAAATTACAAATTAGGTCATTTTTAAGATGAACTAGAGCATCGACGGAGGAATGACCTCGTTTAAAATCGAATTGGTGAATGGGTATTTGACTCAGTATTTGAGAGTTTCCCAGCCTTAGCATAATAATTCTTTCAAACAGTTTACCGACATTAGAAAGCATTGAAATTGGTCCTGAGTTATCAATTCGAAAATCATTTGGTTTCTTAATAAGAGGAACATTTTTTGCTACTTTCCAAAGTTTGGGGAAGTAGCCATTGTTTAGGCAATTATTAAATATGATAATTAACAATTTTATAGCCGAATGTTGTAATTTTTTTATTAAAAAATTGGATAAATTATCCAGTCCCGAAGACTTTTTATTGATAAATATATTAATGGTTTCACTAACCTCTGAAAAGTTAGTAAAAATGTTATTGGCCGTTGGATTTAAAGCACTGTTAAAATGAAATAAGGAACAAATTGTTGCAAGGCAATTAATAAGATAAGAGTTAACATTGTTAGGAACAACGTTAGTTTCAGCACTATCAGGATTAACGAAGCTGTAAACATTTGAAAAGTGATTTTGGAATTGATTCACCTTATCCGAGTCATATTGAAATATATCATTGCCGACTATAAGTTTTGAAAAACTATTGGAATTTTTTTTACCTATAGTATTAAATACTTCCTTAAATGCCTTCGGTCCCGGCTTAATCTTTTCTAGCCTTTTACTAAACTCTTCTGCTTGAAAATATTCGACTTTTTCCTTAATAATTATTTTAAGAAGTTGTATTTGTGTACCTAAAAGACGATATTCATCGGATCGTCTATTTCCATTTCTATGAAATATTTTTTTGAGGTCTTTCTGCCACGAATATTTGATCTTACAAAGGTTTTTTATGCTCTCTGGTAGTAACAATTTCGGTCGGTCAATTTCTCCGTTAATACAATCATTAAATCGTGAAATAACATTATCTATCTCCTCATTAGATATATGTCTATAGTCTGGAGGGCATAAATTTAATATCATATGATGGACGTCAGTACGAAAATCATTCCAATTGATGTCCTCAAATGATTTGAAAAAAATTGGTGGTAACATTAGAAGTTCAAAGTCTTGAAATTTTAAAGTCAATTTGAGAGGATAATGGTCCGAGAAGGTGAGAAGGGAAGTTATCTGACAATTTGTTTTTACTGTATCGACTAACCTTGTACTTATAGGAAAGTGATCCAAAAATGATGGACTCGCAGGGAAAGAAGGATTTATATCGCAAATCCGTGTAAAACATTCCCCTGAGTAGTTTAACCCGTCAAAGAGACATTGACCATTTAGTTCGAAGGAATATAAAAACTACCTAAAAATAATTTATTTACACGACCTCCGAAAAACAACCCTTGTCACTTGAAATAATAGAGCAATATACGAAAATTGACAAGGGATTGTTTTTAAGAATTTTGAAATTTTGTATAGAGGACAACAGATACTTTAGTTGTAATGGGAAAGTATATACACAACTGAAGGGACTTCCAATGGGATCTCCTGCTTCTCCAATTGTAGCAGATATTGTAATGGAAAGGTTACTTGATACATCTATTGAAAAACTAAATATTAAACCTAAAATAATGATAAAATATGTTGATGACATATTCTGCATTATTAATGAATGTGGAGTAAATAACTTGTTAGATACATTTAATGAGTTTAATAGTAATATTAAATTCACTTTGGAAATGGAAGGTAGCTCAAAATTACCTTTCTTGGATACTTTAATAATAAGAAAGGGAAATAATTTGTTAATAGATTGGTATCAAAAACCAACAGCGTCAGGCAGACTTATAAATTATTATTCTGGACACAGTAAAGGGATTATTATAAATACTGCTAGAAATTTAATTAATAGGGTACTAACAATTAGTGACAAGGTTTATCACAGGAAAAACATAATTAAAATTAGAAATATATTAAGGGAAAATAATTTTTCAAATAGCTTAAGTAATGGGTTAATTAATCAATATAAAGATAGGAGTAATAGGAATATAAGGATTACGAGAACAATAGAACCAATGATATATAAATCATTATCATACATAGCCAATGTTTCGGAAAGAATAAAAGAGTCGGGAATCTTTGACACTAACAAATATAAGGTAGCATTCAAAGCTTATAACACATTGAATTGTTTATTTAGCAAGACAAAAGATAGAACTAGTAAATGGGATATGTCAAACATTATTTACAAAATTCCTTGTAAGGGAAATCATAATGAAAGATGCAACCAGGTTTACATAGGTACAACGAAGAACAAATTAAGGACTAGAATTGCGGGACATAAATCCGATCAAAAATATAGGGACATTAATTCTAAAAAGACAGCATTAAGCCATCATTGTCATCAATCTAATCATTATCCAAATTTTGAAGAAGCATCGGTTTTAAATACTGAAACTAACTACAAACGCAGATATATTTTGGAAATGTTACACATAATTAATACACCAACTGCACAGAGAATAAATTTTAAATCAGACACAGAACATATAGCGAATAATTATAGGAATTTAGTTATTAGGAGATAGAAGATAAGATATATTAATATAAATATACCTATCACAGCCTTGGAACAAGAGAGTTCACTTTGCAATTAAATTACATGAAAATTATGACTTTCTTGTCCTTAGGTCACGATACACATATTAGTTTGTAAGAATAAAAATAAGGATAATTAAAATCTTATATGTAAGATAAGAATAAGTATAGTTTAAAAATTTTTATATGTTATAGGAATTTTTCTTTAGCCAGAATATTTATTATTATTGTACATACGGTTCTTGAATTAGTTTTATAGATAGGAAATTTTTTCAGTTTATATGAATTGTTATACTTTAGTTATATTTTATTTTTGTTATTATGGTTTTTGAAAAAATTTTTTATGACAAATAGGTTTTTGAATTGAATTTATGACAAAAATTTTTTCATAATTTTGTTATCGTTTTTTGTTATTTTTATTTAAATTTGTAAATTTCCTGACGATGCTAACCAAAGGTTAGCGAAATATTGAAAATATAAGTAAATAGAATATTTTATAAAAAAAGACTTCAAGCTTAAATAATTGAAAATAATTATAAATAAAGGTCAAATAAGAAAAAGAACATATATATATATATGCTAACCGATGGTTAGCGAAATATCGAAAAAATAAATAATTTAAAATTTTTTTAAAAAAGACCTAGAGCTTAAATAAAAATAATCTGTTATTATATTCGTTCCTTTTACACCTCTGGGGAGCATAGGGCCCCAGAAAAGTCCTAGAAGAAAATTTTATATTTTTTTTTATTAAAATTGCAGTGCCTTGGCTAGAAAAATTTCTAATTAAATTATAATTTTCACAATTGAGTTTAGAATTATTCCGAAAATAAGTTTCTTGAAAAAAGCAAATATCAATTTTATAAAAGTTAAGAATTTTTACTAATTCTATACGCCTACTTAATTCGACTAATAACCCTACGTTAAAAGTGATAAATTTCAAGTTATTACGGCCCATATGTAAAAAGAACTTCATTTAATAACTTGTTTATTCGTTTTAGCCATTTCTAATGACATGGATTTGAAGGAATTTAAAAAATTAAACATTTTAGATTCTAATGTATTTTTTTTTCGGCTCTCTGAATAACTCGCCAAGTTTAATAAATTCTTCCACTATTGGAGGCAACTTCCTTTTATTATTAGTCGGTTTTTCGTGGTCTGAATCAAACAGACTATCGAATCAAGTCTTGTTGTTAACCCGTTTTCAGCATTATCTCTAGCCTCTGCCCGTCTAGTCTTAGCCTTGTCTAACAGTTCTTTCTTATTTTTTAAATATGTCTTATAAGCTAAATAGCCATTATAGTTTGCAGCATGACCAGTTTCATTGCAATTAAGGCGTATCGGGAGTGAATCACCCTTTTATATAGTAGTATATAGAACCGGGTTCATGGGATAAATTGCATTTTACGCATTTAAATTTTGATTGCAGTTACGGGCTGAATGTCCCCATGACTGACACTGAATCTCTCTTTTTTAACTTTTGGCCACTCCCAACTAATCGACTGATTCAATAAATAACTTAATTTATTTACATCATTAAGAGTTTCTCCTTGGGCTAACGTAGCAATAAATAAACCTGTGTCGCAATCCTTTTTCGAGAATACTCTGTGATAAACTTGTTTACGTTTTCTACTGTATTGGGTAATTCCACATCAAGGGTGTTTTAATTTCAGATACTTCTGTTAAATAATATATTCCTCTTAAAATCACTGAAACTCTGTTTAATTCCTGTGGCGTAAATGAGTACGAGTTAATATTCTGTGCCCTTAGAATTTTCATCTTCTCTTAGTGGACTGAAAGGTCCTCAAAATATAGCTTGCTTTTACTCTTAGACGAGTTGATAATCTTGTAGACAACCTTTGGTGTTCTATGACTTAGCTGGTCAACTAGTTTCTTAACATTATATAGGATGATAGAAGGACAGAATTTTTTTTTTTGCAGGTCTACCAGAATTCTTTACATCATCAACGCTAATTGAATCTTTGGGAATGTTTTTACTTATCGAGGCTTTGTCATTTAATTCTATATTAAGACTACCTAGTAGTTCATAACGATTTTTTGATATAGTAGTAGACCCAAAATTTGCAATGTCTACATTTGTTTTTGTTGTGCTCTTATGTGAGACAGTTTCGTCGCACACACTCCTCCTTGGCCTTTTAGATTTAACTTCTTGAAAATCTGCGTCATTACTGGATCCAACATCCATATCGTTAGTATCAGACTGTGTGGATATTCCGCTTTGTAACATCAGGTCGGCAATAATATTATTGGTCGCATTCTTTTTATCTGGTGGAAATTTGTTATTAAATGGCGGCGGCTCAGCCGACACATGTGGAATATTACTCAAAGAGTAAATTTTATTTAATTCTTGTTTTAAGAAACGATTACTTTATAAAATAAACTTCTTTTCGTGTACTTAAAAACATAATTATGTTTCTGTATCAAAAAGGTTTAGTTCATCGTGACAATAACCATACAAATTGGTGAAGTTACTTCTCGATACATGCCAATACTCATCCAATTCATGCGAATATCCATACGCATCAGTGCACACTGGTCAATTCCGGCCAAAAATGATTTTTTTTCAATTTTAATAAAATTTTGATGACAGATTATAGCAAACACTTCAAAATATACAACTCATTTCTTAATTTGGCTCTTGTATACAAGGGTGTTCTGGAAATCGAAAACGCAAAACGCAAGAATTTTAAACATCGTTTTGTTATAAGATTTCTGTAATAAAAGAATTTTATGACAAATATTATACAAATATTTCTCTATTAAACAGATTTTTATAACAAAAATTATAAAAATTGGATTAAAAGTGTATTAAAAAGAACTTCCAAATTTTTGCGTTTGCGTTTCCGATTTCCAGAACACCCCTGATAACTATTTTACTGTAAATACTGAAGCAAAGTAGATAATTTTTTTCTTACAAATTTAAGGTTTTCAAAGTTGATTTTTGTAATTTGAAATAAAAGTAAGCTAAGATTTTTCCTTTTAAGTTTTCTTTGTAATTAAGCACGTTATGTTTAAACCGTATTAGTAATAAATCATTCCATGTGATAATTGTGATTTTGTGCGCGTTATTTTTTGGGATGAAGTGATTGTGAGTTACTTTAAAAATAAAAGTAAACCAAATTTAAAAAGACCATATTAAAAAGGTGGGACTAGGGGAGGTTAAGTGATAATTATATCTAGTACCGTTAAGTATCAAAAGCAAGTACTATACATTGTAGCTGCCACCACCTGCCACCCCAGTAACCAGAACATTTTTAGTAGGGAGATTGATTATTTTCAATAACCGGTTTCCGAATATTCCGAATAGTTGCTATTTTTAAAAAACCGGTTTTCGGTTAAGCATTTTTAAAATAACCGGTTAACCGGGCTTAATTCGAATACATTAAAATACAAAAATCAAATTAGTTTTTGTAATAAAAAGTTAATTGGATAATAAACAAAACGTTTCACGAAGGTAAGGAACCAACAAAATACATAGATATAACTTAAAGTTCAGACCTAACAAATATTTGACGATAAAATAAAAAAAAACGTGACCAGTAAATCGATTAAACTTAAGCTTTATTTTTAACAATTTTTATTTATTTACTTAACTTTATTTCTAAGATTACAATTATATAATGTAATTTTTAAACTGTTAAATAATGTTTGCTCTGGCTAAACGTTTTGTAAAAGCAAACAACTCTTTAGGAAAACTAGTGTTACATGTAGGCAGTGTTGGGCAAAATACATGGTTTGCGGTATTTAAAATACAAAATACTTGCTGGTCATGTATTTAAAATACAAAATACTTTCAGGTTATGTATTTAAAATTCAAAATACTCATATTTATTATATGTATTTAAAATACAAAATACAAAATAGTTCCGTCTTGTCCATGTATGTATTTAAAATACGAAATACACCATTTTCATTCAAACACAAAAATACATTAGATAAAACTAATTAACAATACAATTGTTTCCTTTCATAAATATTAGATTTTTGAATGTAGCATCAGACAAACATTTTCTTGTTGGAGAATAAATGAAATCTGCTGAAGAAAATAATCTTTCTACAGGTCCTGATGAGCACAAAATTTTATTAAATTCTATGAATACTCTTTTTATATTTGGATAGCTGTCAAGAGTGATAATATCTTTGCTCTTGTCACTGACGAAACTGACAAATTCCAACTCCAAATTTGATGTCCTAGATTCTATCTACGAAAACAACAAAATCATCGTCTTCTTTACTGGTGCTTCTACTTCTGATATTTCCAGGTGTCATTTTAAGTTTTTTTAATTTTCCTCCAGAGTATACATTGCAAGATTTTGGATTCTTTGCCTTTATTTAAAATACAATATACTTACTTACACATCTGTATGTATTTAAAATACAAAATACTTCTATTTATTGTATGTATTTAAAATACAAACTACTTCTCTTGATTGTATGTATTTAAAATACAAAATACAAAATACTTGCTGGACATGTATTTAAAATACAACATACAAAATACTTGCACGCAGTGTGGCCATACCCAAAAATATTTTACAGCTAAATCGACTTTAAAATAATGCTAAAAAAAATCCTAAACTGCCAAAAAATAATGCTAAAATTTAAATTGTATTATTTTTTTGTTATTTTAGTTAATATAAATTTATATATGATTTATTTTACATAATTCTTCCCTATAAACTCACATCTTATCAATAGAACAAACTGATTTAAAAATAACAATAAGATATTTAGTAAACATAAAAAGTCTTAAAACTATAAGAGCCACTTTTTGGGTTTGAGATTAAAGTTAATTAAATTCTATAATTAGCTAATCTGAGAGTTACGTTAATCTAGTATCAATTGAATTTGATATTTTTGGGTGGTGGCTTAAACCATGTAGCGCTACCATACTGAGCGCAAATAAATGGCAACATTTTTTTGCAAATGTCAACTTTTTATCAAGCAATATGGATGTTTTCAAAGAAGAAGAAGAAAATGCGCGAATTTAATATTTTTTACAAGGTAGAAACTTTTTGTGTTAAAAGAAAAAATATAGCATGGAAAAATTATATAAAAGTGCTAAGCAATATATCATGTTTTAAAATGTATTTTTTGTTTATATTTTTGCAAAAGTTCTTTATGCTAAACAAGTGTATGTTGACAGTTTAGGTTTAAACCACCGCCGTTGGCCGCTTAAACTAGCAAAAAAAGTTTAAAAAATACAACTCAAAAAGTAAATACGGAGACTAAAGTTAATTTAATCGCTAATCTCTAACCCAAAAAGTGGCTTTTAAACAAAAGGTACCATACCATAACAAAAACTCAAAGGAACTTGGCCTTAATATGGCTTTTATTTAGTATTTCAATAAAATTTATAACATGTTTAATAAAAAATTTCATGTTATTAATTAAATACGTCATCAAAATTATATTCTTCTTCAACTTCTGAAGAATCGATCGAGATATCATTATAATATATGTTCTTATCGCATTTTTAAATGAGATCGTACATTTTTTTAAAACTATCATGACATTTTAAACCACATCTATATATATATAAAGTAGCGAATTCATAGTCTATAACGTCATTCTATTTCGAGTTTTCGATTTTTAAGATTTATACCACTAAAAACCTATTTTAACTTCCGCGTTGCTAAATGGCAAAACCAAGAACTTCATTGCAAAAGAATCTAATTTACTGAATTGATTTTCGTTTAATGCATTTTTATATCCATATACATTTATCCAGAAATCAACTGTTGAATTCTTATTTAGCAATTCATATGAATTTAGTTTCTGCGACTGATGTTCCAAAGTTGCAATTTCTTCTACAGTGAAATCAAATATGTCTTCTTTAAAATGTTCGCATAATTTGCATTTATTAGTCTTTAAACCAAGGCGAATTCATGCAGGTGATATTTTCGAGTCATCTGTGCCCATGTTCTGTAACTCTCGTGTCGAGAAACTTTTCGATTGAAATGTGTGAAATAGAACAAAAATGCCGTATATTGAAACAAACAGCTATTTTTCTCACTAAACTGTGTCTGTAACTTTTTTTGGCGAGTACAAGCTGTCACGCAAGGAAATTACTCGCCAATTTACAGAAAAAGTGTGTCTGTAACATTTTGGTGAGAAAAGTTCCCGCTTTGGACTGTCAAAAAATCTCACGAATAAAAATGGGGCGAGAAAAAAATTTTAACACTAAAAAACAACTAAAAATGCAAATTGCAAAGAATAAAAATAATAAAATTATGTTCTTGGCCCTTTTCTTATTGTTTAATTATTTTCTTTTACCATTTTTATAAATTATACGAATTTTTTCAAAGCTCGTTTATACGCCTGACAGACATATAGTTTCAATACCATGGTATGCATACTACAGTAGTATATAAACCATCATTATACTACTTTGTTTCATGATTTAATTGTAGTTTAGGTTGACACACATGTAGTATACCATGATAGTATAGTATACAGATCCTATGTCTGTCAGGGGTATTCTTCTTCTTCTTTATTTGCCAATTCGTTTTCCGAATGTAAGCGACCATTACAATTAAATTTTACATTATTTTAAATAATACATATCATAAGTTTTTTACTATCTCTGAAAAAGTTTCTCGATTTCTCGCCTCGCTAAACAGGTTGCCTGCATCACGGATACCAGTCCACGCTTGTATGTTATTAAGCCAAGTTATTTCTTTTCTTCCGCTCCTAGGCCGTCCTTCAACATTTGTTCGCGTGATAATTTGTAATAGTTTGTATTTTGGGTTCCTCATAATGTGGCCCAGGTATGCTGTTTTTCGCTTCTTTATGGTGACTACTAGCTCTCTACTTCGGTGCATTTGACTGAGTACTTCTCGGTTCGATACAAAGTGGGTCCATGGTATTCTAAGAATTCTTCGATATATCCATATTTCAAAGGCTTCAAGCTTCTTTACGTCTACTGCTTTTATGGTCCATACCTCCATTGCATATAGAAGAACAGACCATATATAGGTCTTAACGAATCGTATTTTAGTTTCGAGATTAATATCATGGCTGATAAAAACTTTTTTATATTTAAAAAATGCATCTCTTGCCATTTCAATACGGCATCTGATTTCCTTTGAACTATCCCACTGGTCATTGATTGTAACCCCGAGATATTTAAAACTATGTACTCTGTCAACGTAGGAGTTTTTTATCTTCAAAGAAGCTGTGTTGTGGTCATTTTTTTTACTGACAATCATATATTTTGTTTTCCGTATATTAATCTTTAGGCCATATGTTTCACTATATTCCGTTAGTTTGTCTAGTAGATGTTGGAGTCCAGACATACTATCGGCCAGTATGGTGGTGTCATCAGCATATCTAATATTGTTGAGAAATATACCGTTTATATATATACCTTTTCGAACCTTGTTAATTGATTCTTGGAATATTCTTTCGGAGTAGATATTAAATAGTAGTGGTGACAGTATACATCCTTGTCTGACTCCTTTAGAGATTGCAGTACTCTCAGTCATCTCTCCATCGACATTAACTTGTGCTGTTTGATGCCAATACAGGCTTCTAATACATTGGATTTCTTTGTTATCTATACCAATGGACATTAGGCTTTCGATCAGTTTATCATGTTGCACAGTGTCAAAAGCCTTTTCGTAATCAATGAAGCATAAGAAAACATCCTTCTGTACATTTCTGCATTTCTGAACTACCATCTGTATAGAAAAAAGTGCTTCACGGGTGCCCATGCCTTCTTTAAAACCAAAAACAGGGGTATTACAAACAACAAACATTAAAGTCGCACTTTACATTATTTGGCATGGCCGACGGTTGTATTTTCGCCGCCGTCGTTGAAAATTTTTCAATTTTAGTAAATTTTGGTCGCCGTTAACTATATGTGTGACTGGCGTCCTCAACGTCTGCAATGTCACATCGGCTTCGAGTGCAATGTTATGACTTTTATAACGTAACGACGTAATCTCTTTTGATAGTTTTCGACATAAGTTACAGACACACTTTTTTCTCACTTTTCGAGAAACGATGGAATATTTTGTTTCACATCTTTTCGATGCGAGAAGTTCTCACTAAAGTTACAGAACATGGGTACTGTTTATTGTTTATTTTTTTTTTAATGTATACTGAACAGAGTATGAAAACAAACAAAACATTTCGCAAACGTTTGCAAAATGTACAAAACTATTGAAAATTTTTAAATTGTATTGTACATGAGCAAAACCAAAACAAAAACTTTTCAAGTGTCAAAGAGAGAAAACGAAACAATTGGCTTTCCACTCATCTGCATTATTTAATTTACCGTTACAATCGTACATCTGAGTACAAAACAGATAGAGAAACGTTTTGTTTTGAGTTATTGATTTAGTTCTTGCTTGGTTTTTGTAGTGGCATAACAAGAGTAAAATCCACAATGCCTCGTCTTTTTTTTTAAATTTATTTTTTTTTCTTTTTTCTTTGAATTACTTTTTATTTAATTTAATTTGTTTTTTTTTTAATTACTATAGTAGTCAAAAAAAAGCATTAATAAAAACAAAAAAACCTACCTCTCTTTTTATTTCACTTAGAAATAATAGTTATATATATATATATGACTAAATATTATAATGAGTAAATCAATTACCAAACGTTTGTCAAACGTTTTTACTCTGAATGTTTCAATATTGTTCTTACTCTTTTCTTTTCCAGCTGTGTACTTTTATATTAATGTACAATTTGCGCTCACGAGCAAAAATAATACAAAACAAAATGGCACAATCATTTTCATTGTTTTGGTTTTGTTTTTGTTTTACTCACTGCAAAGAACAAAACAAAACGAAAGCAAACGTTTCGTTTTGTTTGTTTTCGTACTCTGATACTGAATGTCAATCTTTGTTTACATTTTGTGAAAAAAGTAATTCAAATTTAAAATTCAATAAAAATTTTAATATGTACTTGGAAAAAAACTTATTTAAATTTTATAAAATAAAAAAAGTGAAAATTAAATGTAAACACAAGAAATTATAAATGCGTAAGGAATAAGTGGAGCCACAATTAATTTGCAATTAAGGAACAAGATTTATTTTCTAAAGCAATTGTATACAGTATAACCCGGTTAATAACTCCACGCTTAAATGCCTTTCACGCTTATTTACCTTGAGTTTTAAATCCCCATTTTTTTCTTCCATTTTTTAAACAAAAATCCACGTTTAATTGTTTACGCTAATTACCCAATTCGGATAATTGCCTTAAAAATTAAACTCCCAAAACAAAATTACACCTAAATTTCATTCCTTTAATTGCCTCAGTACTATTTGACAATGACACAGCAAGTAATGCAACCAAGTTTACATGTTAATAATTTGAAAATATGCACTAAAAATTTAAAAAAAAATATGCCCAAAAAACAAAACATGGCTTATTTGAAAGCAAAATTAATATATGCATTAAAAAAACTTTATTAGGGCTTACCAGAATAAAGTTATGGTATGATGTTGAGATTCATATAAGAGTTATTTGTGGTGAATATTATCTAGATACACCAAATATATGAGATATTTTGTCTTAAAGGGATTAAAGGAAAGGTCGCTAAATTTTAGATTACATTAATATTTAAGGCTAGATTACACTATCTCACAAGTCTTACGTATTCCATAATACTTTGTGAGATAGAAATCTAATGAGTAGGGCAACCAAAAAAAAGCACTAAAAAAACAGTTTTAAGCTCTTAAAAAAAGCCTTTAAAAACATGAAAATAAGCTGTTAAAACTTAAAAAAAAAGCAATTTAAACTTGTTTATTTTTCACTTAATTCGTTGTTATAGTAAATTATAAGTTGATGCAATAAATTTTTCGAAAAGAAAACTATGTTTGTTTGGAGTCAGCAAGTTCTTGTAGATAGAAAAAGTTCTTCCTACGTCTACAGATGTTAAGGGAGCATATCTAAAATTGAGTATTTGCTCTGAAGTATATTTTATACGATTGGACTCATAATTCCGCTTGCCTCCCAAAATATCCCCAATATCTAATTTCAAAAGATTTTGTTATTCGTGCTTAATTCCCAGTTTTTATTATTGATAAAAACACTTGAAATTTATTGTTGATGGGATAAGCTATTCCTATGCGCATTTCACTGGTTGCTTAGGCCAGATCATCAGGAAACTTCATCCATAACGTTTTAGAAAAACTAAAGATATTAAACCAAATAAAACTGTTAAGCGTATAAGACTTATAGCAACAGTTCTACTTGTTACAATATCAAAGCTTAAACAAAACACATCAACAATAAACAGTGGGTTTATCTCATCTTACATTCCCCAATATCTTTCAATACCGAAAATCCTTAATTTTTTAATGAAACTGATCTTAATTTTGTATTAACTTCGTCTTCTATATCCCCTGGAACACGGGACATTTTTCTTACGATCCACAACTATGTTCACTTAGAAAACCAATGAAAGATTTTTTGTTTCCAATTTTGTTACAACTTCGAGTAAAACAACAAAATTTGCAGAAATTTACATTATTTGATATACAGAGAAATTCTTAATAGCTAAAACTATATTAAAAAAGCAAAAAATAAGACGTTACTATACCAAAAGCAGAGAGAAGGGGAACTAACAGACGTTTCTTTATACAAAAACTATATTAAAAAAGAAACAGGACGTTACAAAGTGTGATGGTAAAAGACGTTACATACTGAGGAATTTGATCGTAAGAATAGAGCTTTGGAATTTTCGAGAGAAAAGAACTTAAACAAGCAAATATTAAATTAGGTTTAAAAAAAGGCTTAATACTAAAAACATAAACACATACAAATTATACACAACACTATAAAAGGGAAGTTACAGTACTGCTAAGACAGAGTTGCATAAAAATCAAGTAAGAAAGTATAGTCGGTCAAGCCCGACCGTATTATACCCAACACCACAGTATTTAAAAACAAGTTTCGAGAGTGTATGCCTTTATGAATAGGGATCATCTATGTTTTAAATTTCATTAAAATCGGTTTGATGGTTTCTGGTAGGCAGAAATTGCCCCCTATCCCCCTCATAGTCCTATTTTTTTAAAAAATGCATACCTTACGTGTCCACATAAATATGGATCCATCTACATATGTCTTTAATTGCATTAAAATTGGTTGATAGTGAGCACAAAGACCCTCTTCCTGATAGCAGCTTGTATGGAGGCTATATTTAATTATGGACCGCTTCGCCCTTGTGCCAATTAGAACCCACGTACCAAATTTCATTAAATTGTCTTTAAAATTGCGACCTGTACTTTGCGCACGAGGTTACATGGACAGCCAGCCAGCCGGACGGACATCGTTAGATCGACTCAGAAAGTGATTCTGTGTTAACCGGTATACTTAAGGACCAATATTTTAAGGTGTTTCTCACATCAGCACAAATGCATAATACCCTCTCCACTCTTTAGTGTAGCTATAATAACATAAAGAGATAATATAGGTTTTTGGGATGATATTGCTCAAGGGAAGTACAAAATATTACCATAACGTTGAACGATTTTTTTAACCAGAGTTGTTACAGCACAGAAATGGTTGATTTTTTAGCATTTATAAAAAAAGTTGCAAATAAAAAAAATAATAATAACGATTTTTGCAAAATTTTATTAAATAAGTTTTTTTTTTGTATGAAAAATTATCTTAAAATGGCAAAATAAGCAAAAAAAAGCCGATATCGCAAAAATAACTAAAAAAAAGCCGATATTGCCAAAATAAGCAAAAAAAAACCCTAACAAATATAGCTCATTTTCTTTGTTTTCTTATGATCGGAGTTTGTGTTCAATCAAAATCTTTCTATCTTGCAAACCAAAAAATAAGCATTTGCTTTTTTTTGGTTGCCCTACTAATGAGTATTGATGCGACTGTCAAAAAATCTAATTTAACATGACAGTTTGTGTTCACACCATCACACAAAGTATAAACACTCACACATGAAATAAAATGCAACCCTGATCCAATGAAAAGTATTATTGTTTAGAAATTTTTCAAAAAACGATGAAGTCGTATGGGATGTCAAACTTTTTTAATAATACTTGTCATTTCGTGACACATTGCATTTACACTATCACACTTTGTCATATTACTTGAGTTTTTGACCTGGGGTTTACACATGAAAGTACTTTCTTGCAAGTAGAGTATACGTATTATCAACGAAAAATGGAAGAAACAGCCGATTGGCTGAAAGTACAAAAATTATGTGTGTGTTAGTGAAAAAGTGTGAGTGTATTGCGACTTTCAAGAAATTTACTTTCATGTGTAAATGCTAGGTGACATGTATTAATACTAAGTATACTAGTGTAATCTAGCCTTTAAGACCTAGTTTTTGAGATGTGGATTAAGTTTAAACTTCATTTAACGTAGTCTGAAACTCGAATTTTTCGGGCGAAATGTGATTTTTTTGTTATTATTTCATTAAAGACCAACATTTTAAGCAAAACTTGGCTGTTCCGTCACAAATTTTTATACAAACTTGGTAATGGCGGCACAAATCGGTTTTCAGATTAACTAAACCTAGTTTAACTGAGATCTCAAAAACCCATCCTAAAAGGATAAAATAGCTTGAATATTTTGGGGATTGAAATTTAAATGGAAGCTGTATATTTAATTTTATTTCCAGTAAGATATTTTTGGCCAAATTTAATCTTAATACGAACATGACAAAATGGTTTATGGACATAAAGAAAGAAGTTTGCATAGGGACTCTGTGATATTATAGACCGATTCTCACAATTTACATAGGTTTCGTTCTTATGTCAATTAAAACGTATTTACCAAACTTTATCAAATTATCTATAATTGCTAACTTTAACCACAAGTACAGACAACCAGCCAGATGGATGGACAGACACGAAAAGATCAATTTAAAAAGTATTTTTGATTCGATTGGTTAACTCTTTCGCTATATCCATATGGATACACTCAAATTTGGAGGCATCTGACAATCTCCAGGTCAAAGAATTGCCTTAGATATCGGCATGTTATTGTTTTTTAAGATCTTATAAATCATTTTTAATGAAAAACTCTTGGATTTTTACAAAATTGAGAAAAATATAGCATTTCTAAAAAATTATATTTAATTTTTTTTGAAAAAAGGTTTTTTTATCTTTCAAATAACATATATATGTATATGGCCATGTTTAAAAAAAAAACACATCCAACATAAAATAGTTTTTTGTTTTAAGCCGGAAAAAAGCTGTGCAGATTTTTTAAACATTGTATGTATCCATATGGATACAAACGCAAGTTATGGTGTTGAATAATTTACACACAATACATATAAAATAATTTTACGTTTAATGCTGCTGAGTGGTTTTTATATGGGGCCTATTGCAAATTATGGACCGATCATCACGAAATTTACCAGTGTGATTTCTAGTCTTATAAAACTGTGAAGTATTAAATTTGATTCTGATAGCATTAATTATTACGGCTTAAGGCGTAATAAACTGTTTTCCGGGAGTATGGCTTATATGGGTCTAAAAGTGAATTATGGTCCAATCTTCACGAAATCTTACAGTGTGATTTCCGCTCGAATAGAACGAATTTTTGCAAAATCTTATAGCATTCCGTGCATTATTCCACTAGCATTAATTATTACGGCTTAAGGCGTAATAAACTGTTTTCCGGGAGTATGGCTTATATGGGTCTAAAATTGAATTATGGTCCAATCTTCACGAAATCTTACAGTGTGATTTCCGCTCGAACAGAACGAATTTTTGCAAAATCTTATAGCATTCCGTGCATTATTCCACTATATATGTTAGTTTTTTTTAACAAAATTTCTTTACCATAACCGAAATATGTATCCATATGGATACAGTCCAAAAAACACATTTAGGGTAAATTTTTTTCAAAAGTGAGTATTGATTGTTGTTGTTTGGGCCAGTTGTAATAAAAATCCAAAAAATTGGATTTTTTTAGTAACCCAGTAAAAACTTGTAGCGAAAGGGTTACCTTAACTAGTGTTGCCAAAACTTGGTGACCAAAAATGGCTAAATTCACGGAAAAAAACGGCTAAAAAATGGCTAAAAATGGGCTAAAAAATGGCTAAAAGCTTTTTTAAATAAAACACATTACAATTCAATAACAAAACAGAAATAATTCATTTAAAGTTGTTTACGATGAAATTGTAAGTTAAGATCAACTTGATAAATAAGAATAAACGTAAATTAATATTTTGATAGATATTTAAAAAATTAAATCATCGATAAATTCGTTATTGTTCATCCCATACACTGAAAGAATTTTCTTAGCAATTCCAATGAATTTTGACATTAATCCCATGATAAATTGCATTAAAAAGGAACCTATGCAGCGCTTCGTTGGATCAATGAAACCTGTTTCATTAAAATGTATTTAATGAAACATTACATTAGATCTATGAATATTATTCATTGGATTAATACTTTCAATAAAGTACAAATTTTTTTTCTTATTTTATATTTTTTTTTTTTTTATTTTTTTTTGTTTTTTTATTTTATTTTATTTTTTTTCTGTCTCTGGCGGGAATCGATCGCGCAACCTCGGTGCTGATAGACTAGCTCACTACCAGCTAGCCTACCGGGGCAGTGTATTGTCATAATGAAAATTTAAATTTATGAAGGCAATTATTGAAATATGTTGATTTTATAAAAAAAATTTTTGATTTCATAAATTTAATGGCATATAACATTAGATGTATGAAATAATTAAATCTTACATTTTTTAATTAACAATTAAACATTTTTTTAAGGAAACTATAATTTTGTATTTATTAATGAATATAATTATGTTTGTATATTGTTTTTTTATGTTCCCAATTAAATTTTTTGTTTAACTTGGACAAACTTAAGTTTTCATATATCCAATGAAAGTTTTTAACGTAATTATGAAATCCAATGAAGCGATTTTAACGAAAAGACTTCATTATAACTATGAAATTCCATTTAGACAATGAACATTTTCATTTAACCAATGAAATTTTTTTTATGAAAATGATTCATTAAATATATGAAGCATTTTTCTTTCAGTGTAGGAATTAAATAATTTAAACGTAAATCATAATCACGACAATATTTACCCTACCTTTTGAGTCGAGATCTACAATAAAATACAAGTAAGAAAGTATAGTCGGTCAACCCCAACTATGTGCGTGTTTGTTTGTCTTTAAAAGTAAACCATGCACAATTTTCTTTATTTAGACTTCCTGTTATGGCCCTATAATCAGTGCTATCCTTTGTCGTAAACGTTTCTTTAGCTATGTCTTTTATATCAGAATATAGTTGTAATCAGTTATTCCTGACAACATTATTGAAGGTGGATTATAATTTTCTTTGTGTATTGGAACACCTGAATTTTCAACAGGATTTTCGTTTATTGCAGTTTCCATCATTTCAGGAGAAGATTCTGCTTTTTTTTTTGTTGTTCTTTCGTCGGTTTATTTGAAGTATCCGGTACAATATTCCTGCGCTGTTGCAACTGGACTCTTTATGCTGACTAAGATTTGTTTGTTGATTTTCAATGTGTGTGAAGATAAATACGTATTTAACTAGCGGAGACATCCACCACAATTTCTTAACAGCAACTCTTTGCAGTTAACATTGCAATTAACAGTGCTGCTATAATAGAATAAAGTGTATTTAGGACGAATGGAACCGGTTGCACATAAGAATACAGTTCTTTAGAGGATTCTGGTAGTGGGATGGGTATCTGAAATAATTTTGGAATTTCAGAAATTCAGATTTGAAAAATTTCGTTTTTTGCGAAAATTTCTGGAGAGGAATAGTGACCATTATGGAAAAATAAGGAATGGTAATAGCAACAAACTATATGGAAATGGTGCTCCAAGGAGTCATCTTTAAGACCCTATTCATGGTATATCTGAAATAATTCTGAAAATTAGGAAAATTTAATTTTTAAAAAGTGCATTTTGAAAAATGTTAAAAGTGGACTTTATGGACATTGGACAATTTGGAGAAATGGTGATGGGTAACAATATAACACCATATAGGAATGGGGGAGAAGAGAGTCCTAAAGAGGATTCTGGTAGTGGGATATCTGAAATAATTTTGGAATTTCAGAAATTCAGATTTGAAAAATTTCGTTTTTTGCGAAAATTTCTGGAGAGGATTAGTGACCATTATGGAAAAATAAGGAATGGTAATAGCAACAAACTATATGGAAATGGTGCTCCAAGGAGTCCTCTTTAAGACCCTATTCATGGTATATCTGAAATAATTCTGAAAATTAGGAAAATTTAATTTTAAAAAAGTGCATTTTGAAAAATGTTAAAAGTGGACTTTATGGACATTGGACAATTTGGAGAAATGGTGATGGGTAACAATATAACACCATATAGGAATGGGGGAGAAGAGAGTCCTAAAGAGGATTCTGGTAGTGGGATATCTGAAATAATTTTGGAATTTCAGAAATTCAGATTTGAAAAATTTCGTTTTTTGCGAAAATTTCTGGAGAGGATTAGTGACCATTATGGAAAAAAAAGGAATGGTAATAGCAACAAACTATATGGAAATGGTGCTCCAAGGAGTCCTCTTTAAGACCCTATTCATGGTATATCTGAAATAATTCTGAAAATTAGGAAAATTTAATTTTAAAAAAGTGCATTTTGAAAAATGTTAAAAGTGGACTTTATGGACATTGGACAATTTGGAGAAATGGTGATGGGTAACAATATAACACCATATAGGAATGGGGGAGAAGAGAGTCCTAAAGAGGATTCTGGTAGTGGGATATCTGAAATAATTTTGGAATTTCAGAAATTCAGATTTGAAAAATTTCGTTTTTTGCGAAAATTTCTGGAGAGGATTAGTGACCATTATGGAAAAAAAAGGAATGGTAATAGCAACAAACTATATGGAAATGGTGCTCCAAGGAGTCCTCTTTAAGACCCTATTCATGGTATATCTGAAATAATTCTGAAAATTAGGAAAATTTAATTTTAAAAAAGTGCATTTTGAAAAATGTTAAAAGTGGACTTTATGGACATTGGACAATTTGGAGAAATGGTGATGGGTAACAATATAACACCATATAGGAATGGGGGAGAAGAGAGTCCTAAAGAGGATTCTGGTAGTGGGATATCTTAAATAATTTTGGAATTTCAGAAATTCAGATTTGAAAAATTTCGTTTTTGCGAAAATTTCTGGAGAGGATTAGTGACCATTATGGAAAAAAAAGGAATGGTAATAGCAACAAACTATATGGAAATGGTGCTCCAAGGAGTCCTCTTTAAGACCCTATTCATGGTATATCTGAAATAATTCTGAAAATTAGGAAAATTTAATTTTAAAAAAGTGCATTTTGAAAAATGTTAAAAGTGGACTTTATGGACATTGGACAATTTGGAGAAATGGTGATGGGTAACAATATAACACCATATAGGAATGGGGGAGAAGAGAGTCCTAAAGAGGATTCTGGTAGTGGGATATCTTAAATAATTTTGGAATTTCAGAAATTCAGATTTAAAAAATTTCGTTTTTTGCGAAAATTTCTGGAGAGGATTAGTGACCATTATGGAAAAATAAGGAATGGTAATAGCAACAAACTATATGGAAATGGTGCTCCAAGGAGTCCTCTTTAAGACCCTATTCATGGTATATCTGAAATAATTCTGAAAATTAGGAAAATTTAATTTTAAAAAAGTGCATTTTGAAAAATGTTAAAAGTGGACTTTATGGACATTGGACAATTTGGAGAAATGGTGATGGGTAACAATATAACACCATATAGGAATGGGGGAGAAGAGAGTCCTAAAGAGGATTCTGGTAGTGGGATATCTGAAATAATTTTGGAATTTCAGAAATTCAGATTTGAAAAATTTCGTTTTTTGCGAAAATTTCTGGAGAGGATTAGTGACCATTATGGAAAAAAAAGGAATGGTAATAGCAACAAACTATATGGAAATGGTGCTCCAAGGAGTCCTCTTTAAGACCCTATTCATGGTATATCTGAAATAATTCTGAAAATTAGGAAAATTTAATTTTAAAAAAGTGCATTTTGAAAAATGTTAAAAGTGGACTTTATGGACATTGGACAATTTGGAGAAATGGTGATGGGTAACAATATAACACCATATAGGAATGGGGGAGAAGAGAGTCCTAAAGAGGATTCTGGTAGTGGGATATCTGAAATAATTTTGGAATTTCAGAAATTCAGATTTGAAAAATTTCGTTTTTTGCGAAAATTTCTGGAGAGGATTAGTGACCATTATGGAAAAAAAAGGAATGGTAATAGCAACAAACTATATGGAAATGGTGCTCCAAGGAGTCCTCTTTAAGACCCTATTCATGGTATATCTGAAATAATTCTGAAAATTAGGAAAATTTAATTTTAAAAAAGTGCATTTTGAAAAATGTTAAAAGTGGACTTTATGGACATTGGACAATTTGGAGAAATGGTGATGGGTAACAATATAACACCATATAGGAATGGGGGAGAAGAGAGTCCTAAAGAGGATTCTGGTAGTGGGATATCTTAAATAATTTTGGAATTTCAAAAATTCAGATTTGAAAAATTTCGTTTTTTGCGAAAATTTCTGGAGAGGATTAGTGACCATTATGGAAAAATAAGTGTTTAGTTTCATATTTCTTTATTTTTATTTTTTCATAATATTTAAAGAAAAGCACTGAACTTATTTAACAAGTTCTTTCACCCATATGTTTGTTTACATATTTAGTTTCATTATTTAACCAAAAACGCTGAATCTTCTTTAATAAGTTCTTTCACCTTTATGTTTGTTTACCTGAACAAGCATGATTGATTAATTAATGATCATTAAACCGGCAAAGAAATAAAATGCAAACTTTTCAATTATTTAATTTTACTTTATTTTTAATTTTGTTATTTTGCTTAGTAATTAAATTCTACTTGTTAATATTTTGTATATAAGTCATTTATTTTCAATAAATTATTATTAGTCTTTTGATAATCAACATTTGGCGTATTCAATTTATGTTTGCTTGTGAACAATCAGTTTATGTGCTGTTTTGTTCATCCTTCAAGAAATTGTGATAGTCGGTTACAAGTGCCGTTCTATCAGTTCAACAAATCCTTGTTGTGAATCGCAACAAGGAAACTATACAATTATACATAAAATTTGGTGACCCCGACGTGATCCTGTTTCAGGTGCAGGATCATTATTTGCAAATACAAACACAAGTGCATAAATATTCAACCATTCATTCGTAGTACATAGACTACCATGGCAAATCTACAAGAGTTAATCAGCTTACAAGAACAAAAGGCAATAGAGCTTGAGAAGGCTATTGCCAACGTAAAAAAAGCTCCACTGGACCGGAGAAGCCTAGACTTTTACCAAAAAAGGTCAGAAGAACTATCCAATCTATGGTTAGAATTTGAAAGAGTGGAAAATGTGATCCGTAGAGATCAAACACTCGGTTACAATGACCCATACATTGTCAACAATCTTCACCAACTACTCGGAGCAAAGTATCGGGAGGCATTGGACAACATAGATTCTCAAATCAAGAGAATAAAGGAAGCAACCATGCAGCCACCAGAAGTAAGTGAAGCATCAGAACCTTCACCTTCAATGCAAAAGTCCGAAGAAGTTGCCACGGTGCATCACAGCGGGCTTGTGAAACTCATGCGCAGACAATCTGCCATGATGTCATCTTTAGAAAGGATGTTGGAGGACGAATCAGCTCATACAGATGCTATAGCCGCCACAAGGTTATGGCAACCAATTGAAGACATACATTTCCAGATGTCAGAAATGTCTGAGAGCCTTACAACACAAGGCTATGACATAACAAGGTATATCCAGCTGGAAGGGAGGGTCAGAAAGTTGGCGAAGGCAACAGACAATATGCCAGCCACACCCACCAACATTTCATTACCGAAAGTAATCATACCAAAATTTGCGGGTGATTACGAAAAATGGCCAACATTCTCAGATCTGTTTCAAAAGGTTGTACACGAGCAACCTATCTCAGCAGTACAAAAAATGTGGTATTTGAAAACCCATTTAACGGGAGAAGCCGAACGCCTCATCCGACATTTAGCTCTTACCGAATACAACTACACGACAGCTTGGAACACATTGAAAGAGCGATTCAACAACAAACGGGTGCTTACTTCAACAATAATCGAGCAAATTTTGGGCCATCAATGTATCACATCTGAAGCGAACTCGATCAAAGGCCTCCATGACGTCATCCAAGAAAGTCTGGCTGCTCTCACCAACTTAAACGTAAGAGTGCAGGATTGGGATCCCCTCTTACTACAAATAATAATAAAAAAACTTGATCGAAATACTCACAGCCTTTATGAATCATCAATAACAACTCCAAGAGAAGTCCAAACAATTGACCATTTTTTAAGGTTTTTGGAACAACGGTTCCAAGCATTGGAGTCGTTAGGCCAAAAGGAGAGGCCGAAAAAGGCTGAAAATCAAAATTCGCCAAAGATGACAACAACTGCATCACTACTATCAAATGCCTGCAAAGGATGTGACGCCAAGGATCATGCGATATACTATTGTAAAAATTTCATTCAAATGACACCAAAGGAGCGGTACCAATGGGTGCAAGACAAGAAATTATGCATAAACTGTCTAAAACCCGGGCATAAGGCTGAAACTTGCATTTCACGTACATGCAAGCATTGCACAAAAAAACACAATTCTCTCTTGCACTTTGACTGCAAACCGAAGCCCCAAATCCAAAAGAAAGGTGTAACTCAGACGTCATCAGCTTCAGCACCAGCCATTGCTACAAATAGTGCACAACCAGCATCGTCCTCTACCAATTCCGTAGTAGCAACCACAAACCAAGCAGTAGATAATAATCAAACACATCAAAACTACGTCCTCCTTGCAACAGCAAGGGTCAGAATCGTAACAAACAATGGCCAAGCATGCGAAGGACGAGCGGTTTTAGATGCCGGCTCACAAGTGAGTTTAATCTCGCAGCGACTTATTAATAAACTGTCGCTATCAACAAAAAAAACAAAGCTATTCATTGAAGGAATAGGCCAGCACACAGGGACATCCAGCTCAAGAGTAAATGTGGACCTCCAGTCTTGTGCAGAAAGGTTCTCAACAAGACTTGAAGCATTTGTTTTACCGGAAATCATCTCACCGCAACCATCTAGGTATATCGACGTATCAACTTGGAACATTCCTAACAACGTACAATTGGCAGATCCCTTATTCTACAGACCAGGAAAAATTGATATTCTCATTGGAGCAGAACACTATCACCATTTCTTAAAACCAGAACAAATAACATTGGGAAACCGCTTACCATTGCTCCAAAATACAGTATTAGGATGGATTGCAATTGGGAAAACAGAAATACTAAGTGAAAAGGCAGTCACATGTGCTATATATGGTGCTGAGGAAGAAAAGGTTTCCAATCTATTGGAAAAGTTCTGGAAACTCGAAGAGATAGACAACCACACCAAATGCGTAACTCCAAAGGAAAAGCTCTGTGAAACACACTTTGATAACAATGTCGCAAGAAATCCAGATGGACGATTCGTAGTAAGGCTTCCATTCGCTGACAATCCATCAGTATTGGGTAACTCACAAGTTCAAGCTGAAAAACGTTTTCAAGCGATTGAAAGAAAACTGAAATTAAATCCCAACCTTCACGCTGAATACCGAAAATTTATGGAAGAATATGAGGCATTAGGGCATATGAAGAAAATCAAAAAACAGGATGTTCCAGCCTCAAACTACTTTATACCACATCACTGTGTGTTGAAGCCCGACAGCAGTACAACAAAGTTACGGGTTGTCTTCGACGCGTCGGCAAAAACATCAACCGGTATTTCACTCAATGACATTTTACATAAGGGACCTGTCGTCCAGAGTGATCTGTTTTCAATTTTATTGCGTTTTCGCCTTCATAAGTTCGTGTTCACAGCTGACATTGAAAAAATGTATAGGCAAATTCTTATAAACAGTGAGGATTCTGCATATCAACTAATTGTCTGGAGAAGCAACGAATCTGAGGATTACAGTTACTACAAACTGAACACTGTAACTTACGGGACAACATCCGCTCCTTATTTGGCCACAAAATGTCTTCAATATCTGAGCACAAGAAATAAAAGTAAATACCCCCTTGGAGCTGCCGTCGTGCATGATGACTTCTATGTTGATGATTGTTTAAGCGGTGCAAATGATATCACCACTGCTCAACACATGCAAAAGCAGACTGCAGCACTCTTGATGAATGCGGGATTCAAATTACGAAAATGGAGTGCTAACTGTAAACATTTACTATCGGATATACCCATGGAAGATCAGGAAATAAACTTAGATCTAGATCAGTCATCAAAACAAATCATAAAAACCTTAGGTTTGTTCTGGCTACCCAAATCAGATGAATTGTGTGGGCGAGCACATATTTCGACGCACTCCAAAATCACCAAACGCACTGTTTCATCAGACTTAGCGCGCATTTTTGATCCACTTGGACTGTTTGGACCAGTCACTGTACAGGCAAAATTATTCATGCAACAACTCTGGGAGTTGAAGGTAGACTGGGACGAAGAACTTCCACCAAGTTTAAGACGTCAATGGGCTCAATTTCGCAACGATTTGCAGGAACTCAACAATTTAAAAACACGCAGGCATGTATTCCGTGGGCAAGTACCTAATCAAGTACAGTTACACACCTTTGTGGATGCTTCAGAGAAAGCCTTCGGTGCAGCAGTATATATAAGATCCATCAATGAGGATAAAACGATATCTGTACAGCTTTTATGTGCCAAATCCAGAGTTGCTCCAATGAAAAAACTTACGATTCCTCGACTGGAATTATGTGCAGCACTTTTGGGGGCGGAACTCACAAATCGAGTCCAAACGGACATAAAACTCGCAAACATACAAAGGTTTCTATGGTCAGACTCCACAATAGTACTGTCATGGATCCAGTCACCATCATCAACTCTAAATTCCTTTGTGTCAAATAGAATAAGCACAATTCAACAGCTGACGAACGCAGATCAATGGCACCATGTGTCGTCCAATAACAACCCCGCCGATGTCCTGTCTAGAGGAATCAGTCCTAAAAAGCTCAGAACTAATTCCGCATGGTTTTACGGTCCCATATTTCTATATGAAAGACAAGAATTTTGGATTCAACCAATAGCTAAAATCGCTGAAATACCTAACGACATTGAAAGGAAAACCAGGAGAATAGTGGCAATAAGTCATCAGCCTAATGATTTAGAGAAATTCATTTATAGCATTACTCACAAAAACTCATTCACATTACTACTTAATTCTGTAGCGTATCTACGACGTCCTTTTATCCGCCCAAAACCACAACATCTGGCATTGTCACCCTTGGAAATCCAAAATTCGTTACTGTTGATTGTTCGGACAATTCAGGTATCCGAATTCAAACAAGAAATAAATGACATAAGAAACCACAGAGCTGTAGCACATTCAAGCAAATTAAGCACATTGGCCCCGTTCATCGATACTGATGGCGTTATCAGAGTCGGAGGCCGTTTGGAACATTCAACATTACCATATGACTCAAAACATCCTATGGTATTACCGTATAATGATCCCATTGTTAAATTGCTATTTAAACAAAAGCATGAAGAAAATAAACATTGTGGAACGCAATCACTATTATCAGCAATAAGACAACGTTTTTGGCCTATCAAAGGTAAAATTATGGCACGCAACACAGTCCATAACTGTATCCAATGTACAAAGGCCAAACCTAAATTAATGGGTCAAATCATGGGAAATCTTCCATCTGCTCGAGTAATGATGACAAGGCCATTTTTGAATACTGGAGTTGATTATTGCGGCCCAATTTGGGTTCATTACAAAATTCGTGGGAAGAAACCAACAAAAGCCTACGTGGCAGTTTTTTGCTGTTTCTCAACAAAGGCAGTTCATCTTGAATTGGTGACTGATCTAACAACCAACGCATTTTTGGGAGCACTCAACCGATTTACTGGCAGACGAGGTCGTTGCCAGACAATTTATTGTGACAACGCAACAAATTTTGTGGGCGCAAAAAATCAGTTAGAAGAAATTAATAACAGCATATTTTCAAAAGACGCACAAGAAAAAATCATTCGAAATAGCAGCAATAAAGGAATTCACTTCCAATTCATCCCTCCTAGAGCACCACATTTTGGCGGGTTGTGGGAGGCAGCGGTAAAATCGGCTAAATATTTGCTAGTGAGAAGCATGTCTACAGTATCGCTAACGTATGAGGAGCTAGAAACTGTCATCGTGGAAATAGAGGCAATATTAAACTCTCGGCCACTGACGTCTATGTCAACAGACCCCAATGATTTAACAGCCATTACTCCAGGGCATTTTCTCATTGGAGAACCACTCACTGCTATTCCAGACCCACATCGTACTAATGATGCAAAAAATATAGTACAACGTTGGGAATTGGTATCAAAAATAAAACATGACTTTTGGACAAGATGGTCGAATGAATACCTAAATGAGCTTCAATATCGACATAAATGGAAAACCGAATCTGAAAATCTTAAGGAACACGATATGGTCATTATTAAGGACGATAACCTACCCACTATGAATTGGCCGATTGGAAGGGTTCACAAGGTTTACAGAGGTAATGATGGACGAATTCGAGTTGCAGACGTAAAAACATCTAGGGGAATTTGTAAGCGCCCCGTGCATTCACTAGCTCCATTGCCAACAGCAGGATCAATCAACTGTATTGAACACAAACAACACACAACAACAGGAACAAACGTTACAGAATCAGAACCACGCAAAGAAGTTATAGTACCAAACAAACGTCAGAAAATGTCATCAGCATCATCACTTCTATCAATAGCAACAATATTACTGGTATTGTTTCCTTTAATCTTGGCAACACCAATAACCCTTCAACAGTTTCCAAATAAACCTGGAATTTATTTCGAAGGAATTGGTACGGTGAATCGTGTGGTTGGAGAATGGAAAATCATTACGTTTTTCAACTTATCACCAATTCAAACCGAATTACAAATCTTTCAAAATGGAACAAGACTTCTCGAAAAACTCTGCCCACTTCTTCAACAATCAAATATGTGCACCGAACTGGTCAAGCATTTTACAAATATTAACTTTGAACTACAAGAGACAAAGTTAATAAAAAGGCGAAGAACTAGAGGAGCATTTGATGTAATTGGAAATATTGCAAATAAATTATTCGGTGTTTTGGATAGTGAATACGCTAACGACGTCTCAAAGGTAATTAAGCAACTCAACAACAATGATATTGCTTTGTCAGAAATGATTCAAAATCAAACGTCAATCATTGATACTACTATCAACATCCTCAAGAAAGAAACACAAACAATAGTAATAAAATTCAACGAACTTCAAGCTGAAGCTAATATGATATCGAAGGAAATTACGAATGTTGAAAAACAAATCAATTTGCTAGAAACCTACACATCGCTGTCAACCCAGCTAGCCTTGCTATCATCAGATTTAGAAAGGATAGAAGCCGACATATTTGATACATTAACTGGTGCAAGGCATGGCCAAATCAGCCCTTTACTGATTTCCCCACTACAATTGCAGCAAGAAATAACAAAAATTAAAGAACATTTACCTAACACACTACGCTTGCCATTTAACCAAAATGACGTCATTCATATGTATAAGTTTATGAACTTACAAACTGGAATCTCACCAGAGCATATAATGTTCATCATACGCATTCCGTTAACTAACAACGAAGCATTTAATCTATTCAACATTATTCCGATTCCAGCCGTGATCAACGACACTATGCTTATCATTCAGCCTGAAACAAATCTTCTTGCGGTGACACCACATCATGATCAATATTTCGCGCTATCAAAGGAAGATTTGAAGGAGTGCAAAGCTATCAAAGAAACTGCAAACCAACTGCTGTGTACAAATAAACAAACAAATTATCACCAAGGTGCTCAAGAATATTTATGTGAAATTAGCTTGCTTAAGAACTTAACCAATACAAAATGCATGTGGCAGGAAACTAAATCTAATTCAATATGGAGTCCTTTACAACATACAAATCAGTGGATTTTTGGAACAAAGCATGCAACTAAAATCAGTGCTTTGTGCAATGGGACAGCCCAACTTCTTGAATTACAAGGAGCAAGTCTTCTCACTTTACAGAATGATTGCACCCTTAAACACAACACTGCCACGATTCAAGCGCATCAAGTATATACCACAACCATGTATACGTCACACGTGGCATTTGGAGATCTATACACAATAAATAAGCCAATCATGCAACCCATGTTCAACGGAACACCGCTAGACTTCAGCAACGAGTTGACACAGCTAAAGCAACTACAAAAGGCCATTAACGAAGACAAATTGGTCAAATTGCCGCAACTAGTTGAAGAACACAATATTCATCACCACATAACAAGTTATGCAGCACTATTGTTAATCGTTAGTACGATCATATGGCTAGCATGGAAATTGAAGTCAACAAGGGAGAGCAACACACTTGAAGATCCAACAAAGCCTACCCCAACAGCCAGACTATCCATAAACCCTGAAGTACACCTTTAGCTTAATTTTATTACACATTTATTTTATAAATCCATTCATTTATAAATTTCCTTTAACTTAAAATTTATTACACATTTTTTTTATAAATTCAAATTTTAATTTTGTTTGCATAAGTTGCTCTATTCTCTTTTGAATTTAATAAATTCAAGGCCGGCAGAATGTTTAGTTTCATATTTCTTTATTTTTATTTTTTCATAATATTTAAAGAAAAGCACTGAACTTATTTAACAAGTTCTTTCACCCATATGTTTGTTTACATATTTAGTTTCATTATTTAACCAAAAACGCTGAATCTTCTTTAATAAGTTCTTTCACCTTTATGTTTGTTTACCTGAACAAGCATGATTGATTAATTAATGATCATTAAACCGGCAAAGAAATAAAATGCAAACTTTTCAATTATTTAATTTTACTTTATTTTTAATTTTATTATTTTGCTTAGTAATTAAATTCTACTTGTTAATATTTTGTATATAAGTCATTTATTTTCAATAAATTATTATTAGTCTTTTGATAATCAACATTTGGCGTATTCAATTTATGTTTGCTTGTGAACAATCAGTTTATGTGCTGTTTTGTTCATCCTTCAAGAAATTGTGATAGTCGGTTACAAGTGCCGTTCTATCAGTTCAACAAATCCTTGTTGTGAATCGCAACAAGGAAACTATACAATTATACAATAAGGAATGGTAATAGCAACAAACTATATGGAAATGGTGCTCCAAGGAGTCCTCTTTAAGACCCTATTCATGGTATATCTGAAATAATTCTGAAAATTAGGAAAATTTAATTTTAAAAAAGTGCATTTTGAAAAATGTTAAAAGTGGACTTTATGGACATTGGACAATTTGGAGAAATGGTGATGGGTAACAATATAACACCATATAGGAATGGGGGAGAAGAGAGTCCTAAAGAGGATTCTGGTAGTGGGATATCTGAAATAATTTTGGAATTTCAGAAATTCAGATTTGAAAAATTTTGTTTTTTGCGAAAATTTCTGGAGAGGATTAGTGACCATTATGGAAAAAAAAGGAATGGTAATAGCAACAAACTATATGGAAATGGTGCTCCAAGGAGTCCTCTTTAA
The DNA here is from genome assembly GCA_963931875.1 of Pollenia griseotomentosa. Taxonomy (NCBI): domain Eukaryota; kingdom Metazoa; phylum Arthropoda; class Insecta; order Diptera; family Polleniidae; genus Pollenia; species Pollenia griseotomentosa. Next base: position 149,310,266 of record OZ007563.1, read on the forward strand.
GACCCTATTCATGGTATATCTGAAATAATTCTGAAAATTAGGAAAATTTAATTTTAAAAAAGTGCATTTTGAAAAATGTTAAAAGTGGACTTTATGGACATTGGACAATTTGGAGAAATGGTGATGGGTAACAATATAACACCATATAGGAATGGGGGAGAAGAGAGTCCTAAAGAGGATTCTGGTAGTGGGATATCTGAAATAATTTTGGAATTTCAGAAATTCAGATTTGAAAAATTTCGTTTTTTGCGAAAATTTCTGGAGAGGATTAGTGACCATTATCGAAAAAAAAGGAATGGTAATAGCAACAAACTATATGGAAATGGTGCTCCAAGGAGTCCTCTTTAAGACCCTATTCATGGTATATCTGAAATAATTCTGAAAATTAGGAAAATTTAATTTTAAAAAAGTGCATTTTGAAAAATGTTAAAAGTGGACTTTATGGACATTGGACAATTTGGAGAAATGGTGATGGGTAACAATATAACACCATATAGGAATGGGGGAGAAGAGAGTCCTAAAGAGGATTCTGGTAGTGGGATATCTGAAATAATTTTGGAATTACAGAAATTCAGATTTGAAAAATTTCGTTTTTTGCGAAAATTTCTGGAGAGGATTAGTGACCATTATGGAAAAAAAAGGAATGGTAATAGCAACAAACTATATGGAAATGGTGCTCCAAGGAGTCCTCTTTAAGACCCTATTCATGGTATATCTGAAATAATTCTGAAAATTAGGAAAATTTAATTTTAAAAAAGTGCATTTTGAAAAATGTTAAAAGTGGACTTTATGGACATTGGACAATTTGGAGAAATGGTGATGGGTAACAATATAACACCATATAGGAATGGGGGAGAAGAGAGTCCTAAAGAGGATTCTGGTAGTGGGATATCTGAAATAATTTTGGAATTTCAGAAATTCAGATTTGAAAAATTTCGTTTTTTGCGAAAATTTCTGGAGAGGATTAGTGACCATTATGGAAAAAAAAGGAATGGTAATAGCAACAAACTATATGGAAATGGTGCTCCAAGGAGTCCTCTTTAAGACCCTATTCATGGTATATCTGAAATAATTCTGAAAATTAGGAAAATTTAATTTTAAAAAAGTGCATTTTGAAAAATGTTAAAAGTGGACTTTATGGACATTGGACAATTTGGAGAAATTATTTAAGATATCCCACTACCAGAATCCTCTTTAGGACTCTCTTCTCCCCCATTCCTATATGGTGTTATATTGTTACCCATCACCATTACTCCAAATTGTCCAATGTCCATAAAGTCCACTTTTAACATTTTTCAAAATGCACTTTTTTAAAATTAAATTTTCCTAATTTTCAGAATTATTTCAGATATACCATGAATAGGGTCTTAAAGAGGACTCCTTGGAGCACCATTTCCATATAGTTTGTTGCTATTACCATTCCTTTTTTTTCCATAATGGTCACTAATCCTCTCCAGAAATTTTCGAAAAAACGAAATTTTTCAAATCTGAATTTCTGAAATTCCAAAATTATTTCAGATATCCCACTACCAGAATCCTCTTTAGGACTCTCTTCTCCCCCATTCCTATATGGTGTTATATTGTTACCCATCACCATTTCTCCAAATTGTCCAATGTCCATAAAGTCCACTTTTAACATTTTTCAAAATGCACTTTTTTAAAATTAAATTTTCCTAATTTTCAGAATTATTTCAGATATACCATGAATAGGGTCTTAAAGAGGACTCCTTGGAGCACCATTTCCATATAGTTTGTTGCTATTACCATTCCTTTTTTTTCCATAATGGTCACTAATCCTCTCCAGAAATTTTCGCAAAAAACGAAATTTTTCAAATCTGAATTTCTGAAATTCCAAAATTATTTCAGATATCCCACTACCAGAATCCTCTTTAGGACTCTCTTCTCCCCCATTCCTATATGGTGTTATATTGTTACCCATCACCATTTCTCCAAATTGTCCAATGTCCATAAAGTCCACTTTTAACATTTTTCAAAATGCACTTTTTTAAAATTAAATTTTCCTAATTTTCAGAATTATTTCAGATATACCATGAATAGGGTCTTAAAGAGGACTCCTTGGAGCACCATTTCCATATAGTTTGTTGCTATTACCATTCCTTTTTTTTCCATAATGGTCACTAATCCTCTCCAGAAATTTTCGAAAAAACGAAATTTTTCAAATCTGAATTTCTGAAATTCCAAAATTATTTCAGATATCCCACTACCAGAATCCTCTTTAGGACTCTCTTCTCCCCCATTCCTATATGGTGTTATATTGTTACCCATCACCATTTCTCCAAATTGTCCAATGTCCATAAAGTCCACTTTTAACATTTTTCAAAATGCACTTTTTTAAAATTAAATTTTCCTAATTTTCAGAATTATTTCAGATATACCATGAATAGGGTCTTAAAGAGGACTCCTTGGAGCACCATTTCCATATAGTTTGTTGCTATTACCATTCCTTTTTTTTCGATAATGGTCACTAATCCTCTCCAGAAATTTTCGCAAAAAACGAAATTTTTCAAATCTGAATTTCTGAAATTCCAAAATTATTTCAGATATCCCACTACCAGAATCCTCTTTAGGACTCTCTTCTCCCCCATTCCTATATGGTGTTATATTGTTACCCATCACCATTTCTCCAAATTGTCCAATGTCCATAAAGTCCACTTTTAACATTTTTCAAAATGCACTTTTTTAAAATTAAATTTTCCTAATTTTCAGAATTATTTCAGATATACCATGAATAGGGTCTTAAAGAGGACTCCTTGGAGCACCATTTCCATATAGTTTGTTGCTATTACCATTCCTTTTTTTTCCATAATGGTCACTAATCCTCTCCAGAAATTTTCGAAAAAACGAAATTTTTCAAATCTGAATTTCTGAAATTCCAAAATTATTTCAGATATCCCACTACCAGAATCCTCTTTAGGACTCTCTTCTCCCCCATTCCTATATGGTGTTATATTGTTACCCATCACCATTTCTCCAAATTGTCCAATGTCCATAAAGTCCACTTTTAACATTTTTCAAAATGCACTTTTTTAAAATTAAATTTTCCTAATTTTCAGAATTATTTCAGATATACCATGAATAGGGTCTTAAAGAGGACTCCTTGGAGCACCATTTCCATATAGTTTGTTGCTATTACCATTCCTTATTTTTCCATAATGGTCACTAATCCTCTCCAGAAATTTTCGCAAAAAACGAAATTTTTCAAATCTGAATTTCTGAAATTCCAAAATTATTTCAGATATCCCACTACCAGAATCCTCTTTAGGACTCTCTTCTCCCCCATTCCTATATGGTGTTATATTGTTACCCATCACCATTTCTCCAAATTGTCCAATGTCCATAAAGTCCACTTTTAACATTTTTCAAAATGCACTTTTTTAAAATTAAATTTTCCTAATTTTCAGAATTATTTCAGATATACCATGAATAGGGTCTTAAAGAGGACTCCTTGGAGCACCATTTCCATATAGTTTGTTGCTATTACCATTCCTTTTTTTTCGATAATGGTCACTAATCCTCTCCAGAAATTTTCGCAAAAAACGAAATTTTTCAAATCTGAATTTCTGAAATTCCAAAATTATTTCAGATATCCCACTACCAGAATCCTCTTTAGGACTCTCTTCTCCCCCATTCCTATATGGTGTTATATTGTTACCCATCACCATTTCTCCAAATTGTCCAATGTCCATAAAGTCCACTTTTAACATTTTTCAAAATGCACTTTTTTAAAATTAAATTTTCCTAATTTTCAGAATTATTTCAGATATACCATGAATAGGGTCTTAAAGAGGACTCCTTGGAGCACCATTTCCATATAGTTTGTTGCTATTAACGTTCCTTTTTTTTCCATAATGGTCACTAATCCTCTCCAGAAATTTTCGCAAAAAACGAAATTTTTCAAATCTGAATTTCTGAAATTCCAAAATTATTTCAGATATCCCACTACCAGAATCCTCTTAAGGACTCTCTTCTCCCCCATTCCTATATGGTGTTATATTGTTACCCATCACCATTTCTCCAAATTGTCCAATGTCCATAAAGTCCACTTTTAACATTTTTCAAAATGCACTTTTTTAAAATTAAATTTTCCTAATTTTCAGAATTATTTCAGATATACCATGAATAGGGTCTTAAAGAGGACTCCTTGGAGCACAATTTCCATATAGTTTGTTGCTATTACCATTCCTTTTTTTTCCATAATGGTCACTAATCCTCTCCAGAAATTTTCGCAAAAAACGAAATTTTTCAAATCTGAATTTCTGAAATTCCAAAATTATTTCAGATATCCCACTACCAGAATCCTCTTTAGGACTCTCTTCTCCCCCATTCCTATATGGTGTTATATTGTTACCCATCACCATTTCTCCAAATTGTCCAATGTCCATAAAGTCCACTTTTAACATTTTTCAAAATGCACTTTTTTAAAATTAAATTTTCCTAATTTTCAGAATTATTTCAGATATACCATGAATAGGGTCTTAAAGAGGACTCCTTGGAGCACCATTTCCATATAGTTTGTTGCTATTACCATTCCTTATTTTTCCATAATGGTCATTAATCCTCTCCAGAAATTTTCGCAAAAAACGAAATTTTTTAAATCTGAATTTCTGAAATTCCAAAATTATTTAAGATATCCCACTACCAGAATCCTCTTTAGGACTCTCTTCTCCCCCATTCCTATATGGTGTTATATTGTTACCCATCACCATTTCTCCAAATTGTCCAATGTCCATAAAGTCCACTTTTAACATTTTTCAAAATGCACTTTTTTAAAATTAAATTTTCCTAATTTTCAGAATTATTTCAGATATACCATGAATAGGGTCTTAAAGAGGACTCCTTGGAGCACCATTTCCATATAGTTTGTTGCTATTACCATTCCTTATTTTTCCATAATGGTCACTAATCCTCTCCAGAAATTTTCGCAAAAAACGAAATTTTTCAAATCTGAATTTCTGAAATTCCAAAATTATTTCAGATATCCCACTACCAGAATCCTCTTTAGGACTCTCTTCTCCCCCATTCCTATATGGTGTTATATTGTTACCCATCACCATTTCTCCAAATTGTCCAATGTCCATAAAGTCCACTTTTAACATTTTTCAAAATGCACTTTTTTAAAATTAAATTTTCCTAATTTTCAGAATTATTTCAGATATACCATGAATAGGGTCTTAAAGAGGACTCCTTGGAGCACCATTTCCATATAGTTTGTTGCTATTACCATTCCTTTTTTTCCATAATGGTCACTAATCCTCTCCAGAAATTTTCGCAAAAAACGAAATTTTTCAAATCTGAATTTCTGAAATTCCAAAATTATTTCAGATATCCCACTACCAGAATCCTCTTTAGGACTCTCTTCTCCCCCATTCCTATATGGTGTTATATTGTTACCCATCACCATTTCTCCAAATTGTCCAATGTCCATAAAGTCCACTTTTAACATTTTTCAAAATGCACTTTTTTAAAATTAAATTTTCCTAATTTTCAGAATTATTTCAGATATACCATGAATAGGGTCTTAAAGAGGACTCCTTGGAGCACCATTTCCATATAGTTTGTTGCTATTACCATTCCTTTTTTTTCCATAATGGTCACTAATCCTCTCCAGAAATTTTCGCAAAAAACGAAATTTTTCAAATCTGAATTTCTGAAATTCCAAAATTATTTCAGATATCCCACTACCAGAATCCTCTTTAGGACTCTCTTCTCCCCCATTCCTATATGGTGTTATATTGTTACCCATCACCATTTCTCCAAATTGTCCAATGTCCATAAAGTCCACTTTTAACATTTTTCAAAATGCACTTTTTTAAAATTAAATTTTCCTAATTTTCAGAATTATTTCAGATATACCATGAATAGGGTCTTAAAGAGGACTCCTTGGAGCACCATTTCCATATAGTTTGTTGCTATTACCATTCCTTATTTTTCCATAATGGTCACTAATCCTCTCCAGAAATTTTCGCAAAAAACGAAATTTTTCAAATCTGAATTTCTGAAATTCCAAAATTATTTCAGATATCCCACTACCAGAATCCTCTTTAGGACTCTCTTCTCCCCCATTCCTATATGGTGTTATATTGTTACCCATCACCATTTCTCCAAATTGTCCAATGTCCATAAAGTCCACTTTTAACATTTTTCAAAATGCACTTTTTTAAAATTAAATTTTCCTAATTTTCAGAATTATTTCAGATATACCATGAATAGGGTCTTAAAGAGGACTCCTTGGAGCACCATTTCCATATAGTTTGTTGCTATTACCATTCCTTATTTTTCCATAATGGTTACTATTCCTCTCCAGAAATTTTCGCAAAAAACGAAATTTTTCAAATCTGAATTTCTGAAATTCCAAAATTATTTCAGATACCCATCCCACTACCAGAATCCTCTAAAGAACTGTATTCTTATGTGCAACCGGTTCCATTCGTCCTAAATACACTTTATTCTATTATAGCAGCACTGTTAATTGCAATGTTAACTGCAAAGAGTTGCTGTTAAGAAATTGTGGTGGATGTCTCCGCTAGTTAAATACGTATTTATCTTCACACACATTGATTTTCATCAGTATACATACATTTTTCATATTTTTCTCTGGATTTTAATTTTTTAGCTGAGTACATAGATTTTCAAGTTCTCTTAGTTTTACATTTAAAAATACATTGGCTTTTTTTAGTTCTTTTAATTAATTGACTCTAAATGTTCATAAACTGTTACGATCACTACCTATTCTTGGTGTGAATTGATCACTCGTTTTATCATATTTTTGTTTGTTGGGTGGTGTTGTCATCATTTGCAATAGATGGCGCTGTTAAGGTGGCCTAGCTAATTCGCAGACCGACTAGTTGTAAAAAGTGTATTGATGAATAAATGAAAACAGATGATTACACTGCTGAATATTATGGTAATAAAATTTAAGCTCGATTCACCCATGCGTTCCGAACAAAATTTTTGTCCGGACAAAATTTTTTTTATATTGAGTTTGACGTTTTACTTTTGAGAGAGAGAGCAAAGATTTTGTTCGGAACGTTTTTTCTTGAATTGGTTTAATTTTAATTCTTGTGCCGAACAAAATGAACTGAGATGCCACTTTTTTTCAATTTCTACATAAAAATTGAATTGAGCTGCCACATATTACATTTTTCGTTTTGTGCTGAATAATTAAAAAAAAAATTAAACAAAAGATGGATGTTAAAAAAAATATTGCCCTGAAACTAATTGAAGAAATAAAAAAACCAGGAGGAGAATGTATTTATGATATGGGCAAGCGTTCATATAAAAATACTTACCTTAAACAAAATATATGGACGGAAATAGAAAAATCTATTGGAACTGGTCGTAAGTAAATTTTAAATGGTAAATTTTAATCGCCCCTATCGTGAATAATTTTTCCCTCGTAAGTTTTCCCCTTTTCACATGAACAGCTCCCATGAAAAAATGTAATTCAAAGGAGAATAATAACGTGAAAAAATGTTCTCGGGAATAAATTCCGCTTATCGTGAAAAGTTTTTTCCCTCGTAATTTGTTCACATTTCCCTTAGATTTTCTCACTTTATTTTTGCTAGTGAATAGAACGTGTATGTTAGTAGTTCCTCCTATAAATCGAATATTAAGGGCTTGATCCGTTAATAAGGCACAAACCGATATATTGGTCAACAAAATGGAAAACAACAGGTTGATTGCCGCCGGATTTGTGAAAGACGTGGTGGCAGAATTTTGGAAAATATTTTACTACATAAAATTTAAAAAGTGCAAAAAACTAACGTTGTTATCAACCTATACCTCCAATACTAATTATTTAGATTTATTATTTTAACTTTCCTTTAAAATAAATACATGTATATTTTTAAACAAAAATTTCAATGATTTTTAATTTTTTCTAATTTTCTTCTTTTTTACATTCACTGGAACAGATAGCATGAAAAATTTTTCACATGAGATTCACGATTGCTTTTTTCCCTTCGAGGGGAATGAAAATTTCATGGGAACAAAAATTCCACTTGTTATTCACGATAGGGGTGAATAGTTTTTTAACATAATGTTTACCAATTATTGTAGGAAGTGAATGTCAAATATTATGAAAAAGTCTGCGAAGACGCTACAAAGCAGCTTTACCTTAATGTTAAGGACAACTTTTCTGCCGGCGTAAAATGCTCTGGTTTACGAATAGGTATACCACGCAAATCAGGCCCTAAAATTTCAAGGATTTCATTGTCAGGAACAAGTGTGTGGAAAACACCGTTTGTTCTTCTTTTCTGTAATATTTTTCTTACTGCTATTCTTTTTACTTTCAACATTTTTTGATAAATTTTTTTTGCTAGTAAATGGGTTTTATGCAATTAAATTAAAAATAATAAAATTAATTTTTTTCTTTCGTCCATTATCTTTAACACACTTTTATAAAAAAAACTAATAGTTTGCTAACTGTGCTGCCACTTTGTATAATCGTTTACATCTGTAAACCATATGGTAGCTTTGTTTGTCCGGACAAATTTTCCGAGATGGGTGAATCGTTCTGCAGAACACTCTCTGTAAAAAAATTATTGTCCGGTCAAAAATATTGTTCGAAACGCATGGGTGAATCGACCTTTATTGTATTTTTGTTTTTTTTTTCTATTTTTGTTGTGTTTAAAGAAAATTTTACAATTTTAATTTTAAACTTGATGGCAAAAGTGTCATTTAAGCAATGATTTTTTAAAACACAGATAGTTGTCAATAATTGGGTACGTTCGTAAATGCATCACTGCGCTGCATCAGAAAAGCAAACTTTTTTTAATGGCGTTAAAAGAATAATTATAATTTTTTTTATTGTGTGAATATTATTTTTGTGGAGTACACCAATACCCCGGTTTGCGTCGCTAATTGGGACCGGATAAACGGGACGCAAATCGAAACGACGCAAACCGAAGCACGATTTTCCATACATTTCTATTGATTTTTATTTAATTGGTTCCGAGATTCATAATGTTAGCCGAAAAAATAAATTTTGACTTGATAGACTTGTTAACGGGTAATTTTTTTTTAGAACTTGAAATAAAGTTACAGCTTTCTTTTCAATTACCATTTGACTCAAGGGCATTCTTTGCTTATTTTTATCTTCAATCCAAATGATAGGAAGTGGCTTTATTTTTTCATTAAAGAATTTTTAATTTTGTAAACTGTTTATGTTGTAACGATGTAGCGGTTTCATTTTTAATGTAAAAGGGGCTAATCCAAAAGGCCCAGTTTTTGTCCTAAATTTATTTACTTTCTTTTTTGACTCGTTCGGGCCTGTTCTGAAAATCACGTGATTTCAAATCACGAGCGTGATTTTTTGGTGTTCTGTAAGTCACACCGGATATGATCACACCAAAAGACACAAAAACGGGACACTTAAATATTTGAAATCACCTGATTCGAGTAAAAGTGATTTGCAGAACAGGCCTGATTGTTGCAAAATATTTAGATTTAACTTCACTTCAGCAAATGTAATTTGAAACTACTACTACTTCACATACATACATATTTAAATTAGACTTAACCGGGAAATTCCCTTTTTCGGTTTTAGTTTTGAACAAACATTTTTATATTAACGACGCAAATCGAAGCACTAACGACGCAACTTTGAAGCCATTCGACGCAAACTGAAACAAAAACGACGCAACTTCGAAATCACAGAAATTTTAAAAAGACGCAACTTCGAAACGACGCAAACCGAAGCGACGCAAACCGGGGTATTGGTGTATTTCACAATTTTTTGGTCCACATTGACTTCACTGATAAATATATAACCATTTGAAATCACAGATGCAGCGCAGTGATGCATTTACGAGCGCACCTTAATTTTTTACTATACAATAATATAATATTGATGCAAACACATTCGAACGCGATTACACTTGACTCTCGATTACCTAAGGGAATTAGAATAAATTGATCTTTCAAACTACGTTGTCAGTTTGTTTCATTTTCATAAACATTTTAAAAATTATAAAGCGCTATTTACAAAACTTAAGGAAACATTACGAAAAATTTTAATGTAAATGAGCAATTTCGTTGAAAAAACTTATAGTTTCTGCACACAAAAATAAAGCTTGAATATTTATCTTTTAAATTATTTACTTAAAAGTAAAGAAAATCGTGGTTTTTGACAAAGTTATCATAAAAAAAAGACTAGCAAACCCGATTTTTGGCAAAAAATCGACTTGAGCGACCTCTAAACCTCTTCCGAAAAATCTGAAAACAATCTCAAAAATACTTTACCCTATAAGCTGTTTTAATTATGCTTGAGCACCGATGGATTAGGATTAGGGACACCCTAATGTACATATATAAAGCTTTAAAGTTTAAAATAACATAATTACCACAATACTAATTATTGTTTAAAATAACGTTTGTATTTAAAGACAACCTGCTTTGTCTTACAATTTTCGAGTAAAAATTAAATGTTGATGGTAAAATTGAAGCTACACCTTGGGTATACATAAAAATGCTGCAAAAAGGCTTTTTTTAACCATATTATGCAAAAAATGCTCCAAACGGTAAAATATGCACTAACAAATCGATGCCAAAGTTCATAAACAGCTCTAAAATGGAAAAATATGTTGCTTCTGCCTTCATTTGTCGCACAAGGAAAAACATGCAATTGCATATTTTTGGTTTCCCTGGTTTTAATTGTTATTTGTAACCCAAAAAAATAATTATTTGTTAAAATGGTTATTTGTAACGACAAAAATATTTTTGTTTGATATAATGGTTATTTATAACCAAAAAAAAAAATATTTTTTACTTTAATTGGTTACGATAACCAAAATAAAATATATTAAATAACAATTGTTATTTAAAAGCTTTACCTATAATTCATCAATATTAACGGTTATATACGATTTTTTATGTCGTTTCTCTTATAACTGCTAGGGCACCTGGTAAAACTGCTAAGGATCTTTTGTACTTACTGATAACAGCTTTTGCTATAAATCCCACAGATAGGAACTATAGTACGAGGCAAAGAGTAAATTGAGAAGTCTAATCTCGTCCGACTTTGTCAATTGCCACTAACTGACTATCCTGTAGTAGAAATCCCCTATGGATTCTCAGTAGGACAGGGTCCGTATCTGACACCGATCCTTCTGAGCTTTCGTTGTAAGTGACATCCAGGATATCCTCTAAACTTACTCCTACTCACATTATGCACATTCAAAATGGACCATCTCGCGCAGTGACGGCGGACACGGTCAAGGCTTCAATTACAAATTATCCTTGCTATCGGCGTCAGAGTGGAATTATTCGCGAGCCGTTTCTTTTATCACTAACTAGCCATTTAGATCCTTGGCACTACAACCAATCACCTTGATCTTAAAAGAAGGGGAAGTGTGGCTGGATCTGGGGGACAGGATTACAGTTGATAGGAATAAGATAATAACCCTTAGTCGTGCTGGCCATAAAGTTAATGACTCCAAACATTCTCCCGACTAGACTTGTCGAAATCAAGTTACAAGACAGAAACTAAGCCGACACTAAAGCCACCACTTCGTGGCAAGATAGTTATCCAGATGGTGGGAGAACATGCTTTTAAAGCATATAACTTCTCAAAATAAATAAAAAAATAAAAAAATTTTAAACTCTAAAATTTAATTTTTTTCAAAAAAAGTTTTACCGGTTTTTTCCAATTAAGTAATTGATAACCTTTTACTTCTATATTAAAAAGGGAGCTTTAATAACTTAAGCAATATATTGTTTGTTGTTAAATACTGTAGCAAATAAATCAATTAATTTAATTTATTATTTTTATAATATTTTTAGAAATTTACAGATGGAATTACAAACAAACTAGTTGGGTGTTTTTATAATCCTCCCAACGATTACAAAGTCACTTCAATTGTAAACGGCATTCTTAACACAAAGATACATGAATGTAATATTTCAGACCAACAAATATCTAACTCTGACACAAATACGGAAAATACAAATGATGATAATAATGATTCTGGAAATCTTAGTGATGCTGATGCCGAAATTGAATCTGCGATTTCAAATACCAATATGACGACACCAAACGAACCGGCTACAAAAAATGTAGTTCTGGTTAGAGTATATGGAAACAAAACCGATTTACTTATTGATCGTAAGGCCGAAACCCGAAATATCATAGTTTTGCACTCATATGGATTTGCACCAAGTCTTTATGCCACTTTTAAAAATGGGTTGGTTTATGATTTTGTACCTGGTGTTATTTTAAATCCGGAGAGTGTTCTTTGGCCTGAAGTGTGGTCTTTAGTGGCACAACGTATGGGAGATATGCATAGATTAGTAAAGCCAAATTGGGAACGCGATTCTATCACAAAGCCAGTGCCAATGCTGTGGAAGAAAACACAAAGTTTCTTTGATCTAGTACCTGCTCAATTCACAGATGCCAACAAACATAAAAGGTAATTGTCCATGGGATAAATTAAAATAACTTGTTTTTATTTTTTGCAATATGCCAAACACAAAATTCATTATTTTGTAGAAAACTACGTTGAGCGGTCGGTCAGAGTGGTCGAACGGATCGGAGTACGAACTCAAAACGGCGAGGCTCTTCGGCTTGCCGGCGGTTTAGCGATGACTCGTTGTTATTTTCGTAGTTCGTCGTTCGTTCACATTCGTTTGTACGTACATATGTATATAATCGTAGTAACAAAGAAATTAGTTGTCCCACTACAGAAAAATCGAATCAATGAATGAAAAATTTTAAGAATAACAAGTCTTGATCATGCATGTTCATGTCTGTTAATGAATGAATATTCTATCCCCAGTGATGAAATCGTACTAATTCTTGAATCTTCATTTTTCTTTTTGGTTTCTTATTTGGGCTCTATATAGACTTGAAGGCACATTTTTACCTATAACACGCATGCGTCAGGAATTCGCCGATCTCTATAAACGCTTGGAAGCTTTGGGATCACCTGTAGTGTTTGCACATAATGATTTATTACTGGGCAATGTTATTTACACGGAATCATCTAAAACTGTGACTTTTATCGATTATGAGTATGCTGATTACAACTTTCAAGCCTTTGACATTGGTAACCATTTTAATGAGTTTGCTGGTGTTGACAGCGTCGACTACACCCGCTATCCTAAACGAGATTTTCAATTAAAGTGGTTAAGAGTCTATCTGCAAACTTATTTACAGAGATCTCAAATTAGTGACGCTGAAGTTGAGACATTATATGTGCAGGTTAATCAGTTTGCGTTAGCGTCACACTTCTTCTGGGTTATTTGGTGTCTAATACAAGCCGAACATTCCACGATAGATTTCAACTACGTTGAGTAAGTTTTCATTACAATGTTTTAAATATCTCATTTTACAAATCCCTTATAACTTTCTCTTCCTCTCTATACAGATATGCATTTTTACGGTATAATGAATATTTAACTAAGAAGGAAATATTTCTGGCTTTAGATGCTAATCTACCAAAATGTAAAATCTAATGATATTTGAAATTCGATGTTGTATCTATGATAGTTTTAAGTGGTGCTGTGGTAATTTTCCCTGCCTCATTCTCCTACCAGCTTAATGAAGACAACACTTCAATTTAGCAAAAAAAAAAAAAAAATAATAACCAACAAAAAAATTAAGTTTATTTAATAAAATTAGCATTCCGCAAGCGTTAAAATATAAACAAATGTTTTTTTTAAATATTTTTATTAATATTCTTTTTTTTATTTTATAACTTGTTAATGATAATTACTATGTTTTTCTTTGTTATCAATAACATTCTAAATACATACATACATATTTAAATTCGTCTTCAACTCAACTTTTACTTTTTTTGCTTTGGCTTTTTACTTAAAATTTACAATCTAAAAATGTTACCTTGTAGCTTTCACAATACGATTGTATAAGTTTATAATTATTTCATAATTTAGCCCTTAAAACATACATACTTATTTTATTACAAAGTTTTTATATTTTTAAATGAAATTGATTTGTGATTAAATACAAATTGTGTTTTTTTTAATATCTTACTATTGTATATGAAAATAGAAATATTTATTATAATTTTTTTTAGATGTTATCATATAAATTTTGAGTCCGACATAATCTCTAGAGACAAATTATAATTATGAAGTTTTAAAGTTGTATATCATGTTGTTCTTAACAAACAAATTTTAATCAAAATGCCTTGTGTTTTAATTAATTAACCGTTACCGTTATTTCAGAAATTTTTCATACATACATAATTATTTTTTTATGCTCAGTAGGTAGCAGTGGTTTTCATGCCAATTTATAAAGGCCTCCTTATCTATATCTGGGAATATGACTATTGTAAAAAGCTTTATAAATCTAAATTTGACTCGGAAGCACATTCGTAAAAAATGGTTAATATATTCTGTGGCCCCTATTATGAGTTAGATTCGACAAACGATTTTCGCCGGCTATAGAACATCGAATGCAAATTCAAATTCCAAAATTATTTTAAAAAAGGTGACTTGGAATCGTATTTAGGACCCTCTGGACTACCGTTTCTATATGGTGGTATATATGTGCAACTCCATTTTTGTCCAAAATGGTCATTAATCTTCTCCAGAAATTTGAAATAAATATGACTTTTCAAAATAATTTTCTAAAATTCCAATATTGTTTCAGAAATGTGACTTTCGGAATCGTATTAATGACATATTTGTCCAAAATGGTCATTCAAATCATGATTTTTTGTCTCCGTAGTATACTCTTATGACTGTTAAGTGGTTAACATTGCTCTGTTAACTGCAAAATGAGCAATGTTAAAAAATATGGTTTGCGTCTTTGCTAGTTAAATTCGAATTTATCTTCACACACATGTTTTATATTCACCCCTATCTCAAACAACTACTCCCATGAAAATATTCCCATATTTTGTTATTTTGTATTGTGAATGATTCCCATAGCAAATTTTTTGGGAATGAATTCCCAAACTTAAAAAATTTGGCATCGCCAATGTTTACTCCCGCGAGTATTTTTACTAAATAAATTCCCAACAAGTGTTTCAGTGTGTTCGTCGATTTCGAACGTTAACGTTCGCATAAACAATTACATTCGAAATCGACGAACTGGCTGTTAATGTGAACGAGAAGGGAACATGTAAATTTTAATTTGTAATCTAAAGTAGGACTAAATTAAATTACTTTTTCCTTTTATTGAAGGAGTGTTAATCACCCCTATCGTGAATAATTTTTCCCTCGTAATTATTCCCCTTTTCACATATTTGCGATCATGAAAAACTCCCATGAAAAAAGGTAATTCAAATGAGAATAATAACGTGGAAAAATGTTAACGGGAAAAAATTACCCTTATCGTGAAAAGATTATTCCCTCGTAATTTGTTCACATTTCCCTTAGTTTTTTTCTATTTCCTGCTATTTCCGTTAATAAGGCACAAACCGATATATTGGTCAACAAAATGTATAACAACAGTCGATTATCTGTGGATTTGTGAAGCTTTAGAAGGCAGAATTTTAGAAAATATTTTACTACATAAAATTTAAAAGGTGCAAAAAACTGACGTTGTAATCAAACTATCCCTCCAATACTAAATATTTTGCTTAATTATTTTAACTTTTCTTTAAAATATATACGTCTATATTTTTGAACAAAAGTTTCATTGATTTTTAATTCTTTTTAATCTTTCTTCTTTTTTACATTCACTGGAACTGATAGCGTGAAAAATCACATGAGATTCATGATTGCTTTTTTCCCTTCGAGGGGAATGAAAATTTCATGGGAACAAAAATTCCACTTGTAATTCACGATAGGGGTGAATATAAAAATGAAGATAAACACTATTCATTATTTATTTTTTTATATTTTTATTAGTATTTTATTTTGTATATTTTTCTTTCACAATCAGTGTGACCCCTTTAGCATTGTTTGTTTTGATTTATCTGCGAATTTTTCAAATTACATTTAGCATAACTTTCAGCATTTTTCTAATATTTTATTAGCATTCTTTAGTATTTTTTGATCTTATAAATTTTATATATTGCTATTTCACAATATAACTACAGAAGAAATAACGGTTTTGAAGCAGTAATGGCAAAAGCTGAATGCATACGAATGGATGAACCCAAGTTCAACTAATAAATTCTGGATAGGTGCTTATGAGTACAGAAACGCTTTAAAAGAAAATGCTTTCAACGAGTAAGCATCTTTTGTTATGAAGTTTTTTGTTTTGCCATTTAGTAAAGCGGAAATTGAAAGAATTTTTAGCGGTATGAACCTTACAAAAACCAAGATTTATAATAATATGGTATTGAATTCATTGATTTACGTTAGATGTAGACTAAAAAAGGTAAATAAATGTTGCACAGATTTTATCATTACTGTTGATCTTATAAAAATGTGTGACGAAAACAGATCATATTCTAATGGTATTTTGACCAACACTTTGGCAGTTAAGGAAAACTATTCATATAATGATGTGTTTAATGTGTAATTAAAATTACTTAAAATGCTGTTGAAAAGCCTTTTATGTTTTCAATGACAATTTTTGTTTTTACTTATATTTTGTATTTAATAATATATACAGTGCCGCACATATTTATTGGTACAACGAGCTTGTTTCATTCCACGGTCATTTTAGGAGCATTCTGAATATCATATTGTTGAAAAATATTTAATACTAATAGCTTATATTATTATTTAAACATTCAAAAAAATTTCATTAAAAAATCTGCATAAAATAAATTTTTGAAGGGAATTTACCAAAAAAAATGCACAATTATGCAGCACAAAACTATTGGCACACTCAAACTGTTATTTGATTTATTCCTTATTTTGTTTATGGTTTGCCAACTTAGCTAAGAAAATACCTGTTAAATTAAGCCAATAACCGTAATCTAGCAGCTTTTGCAGTAATTGTGACAGTTTGCTAAGAAAATTTTATAAATTAGTCTGCAACTCTATAAAATGAGTCCAAAACAAAAAGAAACTAGCACATCTCAGCGCAAAATAATAGTGCACCTGCACAATCAAGGCAAATCGTACACTGAGATTGGTAAAATAATGGACGGAAGCCGTTTTACAATTCGAAGTATTCTAAATCGTTTTAAAGGGCAGTCAAACTTGGAAAATGTTAAAGGAACAGACCGTCGCAGAATATTAAGTAATCGCGAGCGTAACCTAATATTTCGGAAAATTAAAATAAGCCCCAAAAAGACATCCACAGAGATTTCCGCTGAAGTTAAGGAAGACTAAGAAAGACATTCACCCCATGTCGGTCAGAAGAGTGCTGTACGAGGTAAATTACACGTAAGCCGCTTAATTCAGATATTAACCAAATGAAGCGTTTAGCCTATGCAAAACGCTAATAAGCAAGCCTACCAGCTACTGGGATCAAGTACTCTTTTCGAGAGTAAATTTAATATTTTCCGCTCTAATGGACGAGCAACCGTATGGATAAAACCTAATACGGCATATGAAAAATTAAATCTCGCGCCAACTGTAAAACATGGTGGGAGAGGAGTTATGTGGGGCTGCATGTCTACTTCGGGTGTTGGAGAGTTGGTTTTCATAGATGGCATTATGGACAAAACGGTTTATTAAAATATTTTAAAGGTAAATGTAAAAAAGCGATAAAGAGTTGAAACTACCAAGCAGTTTTACATTTCAACAAGATAACGACCCGAAGCATTCACCCAATGACGTTCGTATGGGGCTTATATATAACATCGCACATGTCCTACCCCATCCCCCACAATCTCCAGACCTAAATCCGATAGAGCATTTGTGGGAAGAACTCGATAGACATGTGAAAAAGAGGCAAATTTTTAATAAATCTGACCTAAAGAAGGCATTGATAGAATAATGGCGAAAAATTGGCGAGAAAACAACGAAAAAGTTGGTGCATTCCAGCGTTGCCAGAAGATTTGGAAGGAAAATCTTCATATGGCCAAAAAAAAATCTTATTTTGAAGAGGAAAATCTTAAAATTTTTAATAACAAGGGCAAAGAAGAAAAAATTATTAATTTTTTAAAAGGAAATACTTCTTATTATGGAAACTATTTAAATTGAAATACATAATTGCGGTATTTATACAAAATTATATTGTAGGCTTAAATTGTGTTTTTAGTTATATTTATATATATAATCCATTTGTTTTCTAATAAATAAGAACGTAAAAAAGTTCATATAAATAAAGAAGTTTCTTTGGAAGTAATTAAATTCTAAAATTATCATATGAAGTTTTAAGGGTTCTCAATTTAGTATTATATTTGATACCGTTGTTGTATCGAAGGCATTTGAAAATATATGGATTATATGGATTTCCCTAAATATATTCCTAATGGAATTGTTATTAAAATAATGTACACCTTTGAAAAGACATTGTAAAGCACTAATGTATATAAACTTTATTTAATAATTATCAAAAACATGGAATGTGGAATTTTCACACCAAAAGCTTCTTAACCCTAGGTAACTTTTTACCACTTAGGTCTCCTCTTGGTCAGGCCTGACCCCAATTAGAACAGCTAAAAAACCCCCAATTAAATAAATATATTTTTTATTAAATTTTTATTTTAGATAAGCAGGGGTGTTCTGGAAATCGAAAATACAAGAATTTGGAAGTTATTTTTAATACACTTTTAATCAAATTTTTATAATGTTTGTTATTAAATTCTGTTTAATAGAGAAATATTTGTCATAAAATTCATTTATCACAAAAATCTTATTAAAAAACGACGTTTAAATATATAAATATATATAAAAATAAGTCCGTATATGTACGTCGCCGAACTAATCATAAACGAGTCGTGCGATTTCAACCAAACTTATACACTACGTAGGCAGTGGCCCATATATGGTTTAAATGAAGTTTGGTTGAAATCCGATAACGCATGTGTGTTTCTTTTCTTATTTTGTTTTGCCGTGCGAAGCAGGCAACGGGCCCGCTAGCTTATTATATACGTCCATGTTCTGGAAAACGCAGCGTTTTCAAATCGCTTACGATTTCAAAAACGCAAAACGCATTTCAGCATGTTCTGAAAACCAGGCGATTTGCTAGCGTTTTGCTTTTTTCGAAGTTGTGTTTGAGCAAAGAAAACATGTGTTTTATCATAAAAAACGTAAACAAACAAAAAATTTACAAATTAGTTCTGTGAAATAAATTTAAAATTAAAGTGCCTACAGCGTTCTTACATGTTCATAAGTAAACTACTGCGACAAACAATTGACAAACTCAAAGCAAATTTTTAAATTGCATTTTTTTAATTAAAATCGTGAAAAAATGTTACAAGTTTTTCCTTAAATAAAAAGAAAACATATTAAATTGAAATTGTGGGCCATTTCCTTTTCTCTTTAAAGTGCAGTTTTAATAAAATAGACCAGATCGCTTAGGTATACACTAGCGGCTTGAAAACGCCAAATTTCTAGCGTTTTCGTTTTTCAGAACACCTGTTTGGCGTTTTCAAATTGAAAACGCAAATTTTAAGCGTTTTGCGCTTTTCAGAACATGGGCGATAATTTTATTATTTTATTTTACATGCAAGTCATCGAATATGTAGTCCCTTATTTTGCACATTGAAACGAGTTTTCCGCTTGGTTTTTGTAGTTAAATTATACTTAGCTCATAACGGGCCGTAGTTTTCTGATTTAGTTCGAACTTGATTCATTCAATTCACAACATATCATTTATAGAATTTACCTTTCTGTTTTTTTGATATATTGTTCTATATGAAAAATATTGCAAAAAAAAAATTTGGTCCTTCCCAGAGGGTAATTTCATAGACTTTTACATAAAAATAGAATTTCACCCCACTAATCTTGCTTCAATCAAATCCAAATTAGTTTCATTCGATTCAGCACACATCATTTATAGACGCCCCTGTTTTTTTTTTTTTTTTTTTTTGTTATCAGGCATGTTCTGAAATCACGGTGATTTCAAATCACGAACGATTTTGAAATGACGGGAGTAAAATCTTGGTGTTCTGAAAATCACGAGATTTTTAGTTTTTAGTAGTGATTTTGATTGTTCTAAATCACGAGCTAACAGCTGATATTTTTTGTTTACAATAAAATTTTATAAATTGTTCAAGTAATCGATCAGAAAAATAAAATAAATTTACAAGTTCAAGTTAGTGTCTATCTGGAAGCGTAAAAATGCCTGGAGCAAGTTCGTTAGCAATAATTGAACTAAAAAAAACAGTTAAATAATGAGCGTCTAAAAAAACGCTACTTGAGAGACTTATCCAATCCCATGGAAATGGAGGAGAAGTTGTAAGTAAACATAATTTTTTTTTTAAAAGTGATTTCACATACATATGTAAGTAACATTCCAGATTTATTTCGCTTTACCGCCTTAACAAGAGTGCTTTCCAATTAGTACTGGGTGATATAGCAGCACACTTGCCAAAATGTTCCATTCCGGAAAATATACAACTAACTGCTGTTTTAAGATATTTAGCAGTTGGGTCGTACCAAGGTGTTATAGCTAATGACATGAACGTTAGTGTAGGACGGTCAACGTTTTGCAAAATCTTATGGAACGTAATGAACTTGCTAGAGGAAACGTTATGCCCAGCTTGGATTCAAATCGAATGGAATCCACAAGCACATAGGCAATCAAAATCTCATTTTTATCAACACTATGGTATTCCCGGAGTAATTGGATGTGTTGACGGGACCCTTATAAGATTAACGAAACCACCATCGGATCATTGTGCATATTTTAGCAGAAAGGGATTTTATAGCTTAAATGCTATGATGGTATGTTGTAAACCTAAGTATGCATTTATTTGTTTATTGCTTAACACATCTTTTACTTTAGATTTGTAGTTATGAAATGCGCATTTTAGCAGAAGATGCTTGCAGACCAGGCTCATGTCATGATTCCTTTGTATGGAAAATGAGTGATGCCAGACGATACTTTTCTGAAAAGTATAATGAAGGCGCTCGCAACTTTTGGCTATTGGGAGATTCTGGGTACCCTTTAAAGCCATATCTTATGTCACCCTACAAAAACCCTGATTATGGTACTGCACGGCACACATTTAACCAAAGGCACTCCTCAGCAAGGAATATTGTAGAAAGAACAATAGGAGTTTTGAAAAGTCGTTTCAGATGTCTTCAAACTATTCTTCCTTATGTTTCTTCTAAAGCTGCTACTATTGTTAATGTGTGTTGTGCACTTCGTAACATATGCAAACACTACGGCATATCACTTGACGAAGAAGTTATTATAGGCATGGACGATGACAACATCGAAACGGCTGAAGAAGATGATAGTACATCAGCATCTGTTAGGGATACTATTGCGATTTCATTGAATTAAATTGAAAAAAGTTTTTAAATAAAAATGTGTTATTAAATAAAATTTCAGTTCTTGAAAAAACGTAAAAAAAATTAACAATTCAGGTACAACTTAAAGCAGTTAAATACATATGTATATGTTTGTATATAAATATGTACGTGAGATCAGCATTTACATATTTTATTGCGGTTTTATTCCCAACTACATTTCCTCCAGCTCTAAAAATTTCAATTTTATTTCATTTCTTGTCTTCATACTATTTATTTTCTATCACATAATTGTGCCTAGTAGTTTCTTTTAGTTCCTTTTCTTTTAATATTCTTAACTATCTTATGTTTTTAGATAACTCCTTCAAATATTTGCTGCTTTCTTTCATTTCTGCTTTCATTTTCTTTAAACTACCAGATATTTCAGTGAAATGCTCGTCTTCCATTTCCAAAACGTCCTGAATATCCGGAACCTGTTTTTTTTCTTTTCCGATTGCTTGTTGTTGGCGTTGGAGATAAATTTCCACTAGGCTAGATTATAATGGAGAATCTGTTTGCATCTCATCTTGTAATATAGATGTGCTTGTACACTGCGGAGCGGATATTGATGCCTTTACAGTTTGTGACGATGATTTGGACAAGGTAGAAGGTTGCGAAGCGTTTAATGTGGTAGGTAAGAGCTTGTTCGGCACACGATAACTTTTGGCTTTTTCAACACCGTCCACTGACGCATACAACCCACATATAACAGCAATCTGCTCGTCAATTGGAGATATAACATTTTTGCTAAAACGCCCACCACCAGTTTTACCAACTTCTACTTTGTTATGGGCTAACCGTTGCTTGATGCCTAGTTTCATATCGGTCCATACCTAAAAAATTTATTTAATAATAACTCTTAGTACATTTTTTTGTTACCTACCGTTTTCCATCCTGGGACTTCCTTAGTGTGTGGTCCCGACGCATTCAACTCAGTTGCTAGCTCTACCCACAACTGTTCAAAGTGTACTCGGTCACCCTTAACAAATCCTTTAGCCATATCGGTGTGCTGCTCCATAAACTTCACAAAAATCTCAATTTGGGCATTATTTTTAAGAAATAGAACTTTAAAAATCTAATTTTAACTTTATTAAACAATAACTTACATTTTTATTAATTTTTATGTAGAATATTTAAATGGGGCGCAAATTTCAAAATTTGAAATAAAAAAAAACTTGGGTTTTTACTCTTCTTTTTGCAGTGATGCAACGTTTATTTAGTTCTAATTGTTGCCATTTTCACTTGTTTTTAACATTTCTATATTAAAATTTAACTTATTAATCTTCATATTTATTTGCTACTTTTATTTTTTTTAACAAATTTAATAAATTTTCAATTTTAATAATTAGTTTTATTAAATAAATCAGTCATATTCCATACGACTTTAAAACTTTGTTACTCTGGCAACCGTAAACGTCTTTTTGATCAACGATATCAGCTGACTACTGAAAAGTAAAAGTAAATCACGAAAAATGTAAACAAAACTAAAACAGCGTCTGCAAAAAATACAGCGTCTTCCTTAATTTACAAATGTTAAGGTTTTTCCGTGTAAAATAAATTATTTTATTGCATAAACAAATAAAGAACAAATTATTTAAAGTGTATGTGATAATTTTGTTATAGGTCTTAAAGAAAAATGCTTAAAAAAACTTCAAGTGATTTGAAATCGTCATGCTGTAAGCTTACCGGTTTTAAATCACGAGATTTCAAAAATTTTTGTGGGCAGAACACCTTGTTAGTGATTTTAAATCACTTTACGAAAAAGTGATTTTCAGAACATGCCTGTATTATATTCGAAAAATTTTAATAATTGCAAAACACAAATTTAGTCTGACCAGACCAAGACGGTAATACTAGGGTTAAGTTCCATTAGTTTTACCTTTTGGTACTAAATACATCAACTTTTTTGTTCTTTAATATATTAAACTTTATAAAAATACGGGTTTTCTTTTTTCAAATAATTTTTTTTCAACAATATCCCCAAAATGAACAACCTCTAATTTTTGTGTATGCTAGACAATGGGTACAAAAGTATGCATATCCAATAGACAACAAGCTTATACAAAACCTCATTGTTTTAAAAACTGACTGTTTAAAAAACTGCACAAAATTATGTAAGTTGTACAAACTTAAAGTTAAGAATTTTCATTTCTAAAAATAAAAAATCTTAGTTTGAGAAAAAAGATCTTTAAATCTTATTTTAGTCAAAAAATCTTCAAAAATAAGGTAAAATCTTCATTCTGGCAACGCTGGTGCATTCCATGCCAAAACTTTTACATGCATTTATAAAGCAAAAAGGTTTGCCAACAAAGTATTAAATGTGGTATACCATATAATCATTTTTTCGTTTTGTGTGATATAGAATAAGGTGTGCCAATAGTTTTGTGCAGTAAAATTGCAATTTTTTTTTTGTTAAATATGTTGCAAATACTTAACAAAATTAAATTTTAATTAAAGAAATATTTGCATTATTTAATAAACTGAAAAATGTTTATGGAGCACCAATTTTTCACTTGTACAATGTTCCAATTCGCCGTGCAGCAGGCATAAACGTAAAAATTCTTGTTGTGCCAATAAATATGTGCGGCACTGTATGTATCTATATCGTTACCTAAAACGCAAAAAGCCCTAACTTACATTTTGAAAATTTTACTGGAGAAGCAAAAATACTATTTAAAATAATAAATTTATTAATCGCCTTAAACTGTTTATTATTTATTTTTCTTCTATTTTTTGACAGTTGACAATGTTGCATATTTTGCAAACTGTAGGTTAGGGCTTTAAGCGTTTATCATGTAATATTTTATAGATATGTCGCGGCCTTTTGTTTTTTTTTTTTTTTTAAATCGCTTTTTTTTTGTCAAACTATTCCAAAATTTTTTGTGAACATTTGTGTTGATGTAATACATAGAAATCAATGAAGAAGTCGATTTTTAATTTTTAGTAAGTTGTTGATTTTTAGGGATATTCATTTTTATAATAATTTTTTTTAATATTTTATGTACCATAAATTTTTGTATTATTTCGATTGTGTATTCTCAGTCAAATTACAATCCCTTCAATATTTTTCAGGAATATTTTCTATGCACTATCAGAATTATTTTATGTACCTATACATTTGTAAAAAAAACTGAACAAAATATTTGCATATTTTATGCAAATACATAAATTTACATGTATGCAAATATGTATTTAATTTACTTTGTTTATATTCCCGAATTGTTTTTATTAAATTAATCTATGTATGTATATAGATTTTTTTATATCAACTTCGTTTTATTTAAAAGAAATATAATATTTTCAGGTAAATTAATATATAAATCATTCATTATAATGATACAATTATTTAAAAAAATTTGCATTTTTTAGCATTTTTAGCATTGCTTTAAACCCCATTTAGCATCCAATTTTTTTTTTAGTTGTTGTCACACTGTTCACAATACAAGCACTGTAGTGGTCGCCCTAAAAAGCTAAGTCGCAGAGATTGTTTTATTCTAAAAAAACTCATTATTTTCGGGAGCAACATTTTCAAGAAACAGACACCAAATTGCATTTTTTCAAATAAAGTGTCACATTTTTTGTAGAAAAGAAAACACCATTAGTTAATTCAATGCTCAGACGCTTACAGGCTGTTAAAGATGCCAATGGTGGCCCAACCAAATACTAAGTTTAATAATAAAAATGTTATTTAATGTTTCAATGAAGTTTTTTATGTTAGCTTACAAGCCGTATGTAGACTTTTGTCAATGCTATTTTTTCGTTTTTTTGTAAATATTTTTTAAAGTGTATATTGAAGTAAGTTGTTTTTTTCGTTTTCTATTAATAAACCCAGATTTCAAACAAACCTGCATCATTACTTTTCTTCATAATGCTTTTGGTCTCGTCAGGTGGAAGAAATGAGGGTCGTATGTAGACTTTTGTCGGCCACTGTATGTACCGTTTTAAAATTTTCAACGCCACAAGTTGTGAGGCGTTAAAAATTTTAAAAGGCAATATGTGCGTTCGTTTACTTTTCCAGTAAAATCCAGTAGCTGAGTAATATGAAAATTTAACAAATTTGTGTGTACGCGAACGCATTTCAGTAAAATCCAGTACAAATTTTGGGGTAAACGAACGCAGCTAATGTGAATTTATGTAGAAAGCAACAAGAAAATTACAAAATATTTATGACTTTGTTTTTGCTTTCAATGTAATTCTTTGATATTGCGTTGCATTTGACATAAATAGGGCCTAATTGTCGTACGGGTGACTCTGTTAGCAATTTGCGTTATGTGTGCTTTTAGCAGAGCTGTGGAGTCGTCCGAAAAAAGTACTAACTCCGACTCCGACTCCAAACACTGAAATTTTTTAAGTGCGACTCCGACTCACGACTCCGACTCCTACTATAATCTTGATGCTTAATGTATATGAGACTCAGTGATGTTAATTTTTATTTTTTCATTACCGTACGGCCTTCTAAAAATTACCGTTTTTAAGAAGAAATTAGCGTATGCAAAAATTAATGTGCTTATTCCAAATGACAGGCGATTGATTATATAATAAAACTATATGAAAAGCGCTTAGTCCATCGCCTGTCATTTGGTAATAGCACGTACGAGCAGTATTCATAAACCATTTATTAAAACTTTAAATGTGTTTTAAGAAAAAATTTGATTAGAAATTTTTGTTTAAAAAACATTTTAAGCAAAATTATTGTATTTTTATGAATATGGCAGTAAAACATTTTGAATTAAATAGATACATACATACATATACATATGTATGTTAGGGTGGCCGTTATTTTTTTTATTTTGATTTCTTATATTCTCCCCCCCCGGTTCAGTTTTATGTAAAAAAAAATTCAAAAAAATTTCATAGCGATAAGTTGTGTTTTAGGGGGGGCGTCCGTCCCACAAAGTTTGCCATCAAGCCATTTATTCAAATGTAATTTGTTTGCGTATGACTATCTTCTAAAAACAACATTGTACAAGAATATGATATATGGCAATATTTTAGCTCTTCTAGTCAACAACATAAGCCTCTAAGAAAGTTTTTTGCTAAAATCAATATTTTAGAAAATAATTAAGAAAATAAAAACTAAATACCAAACATTTTATATACGTTTTATATATATATATAAAAGGGGGATTTAATGTCGTGACCCAATTTTGAAATAGATGTCTTTCGATTTAAATGAAATTTACACCAATTTTAGTACTGTTAGATAGTAGCTTAGACAAAAATTTTCAACAAGATCGGTCAAAAAGTTTCTGAGTTAGAGGGGGTCAAAGTTTGACATTTTGGCCATACACGTGTTCTTTCTCATCCATGTAACTTATTACCTATTGATGTAAGCAAAATTTGTCCCAAGTAGCTTAGATAGCTTTTTAATCAAACTTTAAAAAAAAAATTTTTTTGTTTTTTTAAAAAATTTTTAAAATTTTTTTTTTAAATTTAACACTTGGCTAAAAAAAATAAAAAAAAAGTTTTAAATTTAAAAAAAAAATTAAAAAATATTTAAAAAAAAACAAAAAAATATTTTTAAAAAAGATTGATTAAATAGCTATCTAAGCTACTTGGGACAAATTTTGCTAACACCAATAGGTAATAAATTACATGGATGAGAAAGAACACCTGTATGGCAAACTTTGACCCCCTCTACCTCTGAAACATTTTGACCGATCTTGTTGAAAATTTGTGTGTAAACTACTTTCTAATAGGACTAACCTTGGTGTAAATTTCATCCAAATCAGAAGACATCGATTTCAAAATTGTGTCACTTGACATTAAATCGCCTTTTTATATATATAAAACGTATATAAAATGTTTGGTATTTTGTTGTTATTTTCTTAATTATTTTCTAAGATATTAGTCTTAGCAAAAAACTTTCTTGGAGGCTTATGTTGTTGACTAGAAGAGCTAAAATATTGCCATATATCATATTCTTGTAAAATGTTGTTTTTAGAAGATAGTCATACGCAAACAAATTACATTTGAATAAATGGCTTGATGGCAAACTTTGAGGGGCGGACGCCCTCCCTAAAACACAACTTATCGCTACGAAATTTTTTTGTATTTTTTTTTACATAAAACTGAACCGATTTGGAGGGGGAGAGTATAAGAAATCAAAAAAAAAAAGTTCTCCATACAACTAACGGCCACGCTAATGTATATTCATTCAACTCAAAATATTTTTTTTTAATACGCTTAGCGTGCATATGTATGTGATAAACATTAAAAAAAATAATTTTTTCTTTAATTCATTTAATTATATACTTAAAGAAAGTTATGTACTATAATAATTTTTGAATTGTTACAGTCACAAGAACAATTAATCCATCCGTACTTAACCAAGGCAAAGTTGTGTCAATAGTACGCTAAGTACAGATTTTTTTAAATCAAGTACAGAATGCTTGATTTAAATACGTATTATTTAAGTGCCAAACACTTAACTCTAGCCCCATTTAATCCTTGATCCGTACTTAAAATAATCCGAAAACTATAGTAAAATTTATTAGCTCACGGCTATTTGATATGTAAGTATGTTTAAACACTGTTGATTTTTAAACAAACAAAAAGTTTAATATAAAATTAATAATAACTATACCCTCTTCAGACCAAGGGTAGGTACACTTATTACAAGTTTTAAAGACTAGCGACATCGTGTGACCAATAGAAACAGTTTTATTACTTGCTTTAAGCTACTGCGCTTCAAAAAAATATCAAAAAATGGCAGGGCTTAGAAGTTTTAGCCATTATTTTATTATTTGAATTTAACAGTTTGAAAAAACCATACTGTTTGGACATTTTTCCTCAATAACTAATCGTTAAGACCTGAAGTACACATATGTCTTTTTCTACCTCTTTAAATAAAAAAATTAAAAAAATAATAAAAACCGAAATTTAAATTTCACCTCATAAGATAAAAAAAAATAGTTAATTAAGGATTTACGTTGAAATTATTCATATTTTAAGACCTGAGGTACACATATGTGCACCATTAATTTCTAAGAATTGAAATAAAAATATAAAAAAAAAATATACAGTTGTCTTATTTGCTCCCCAAAAGGTATAAAAAATATGTAAGAAATGTAAAAATTCAATGGGTTAATGTTCGGGTCTTAAGAGGATACAAGCATAATTTCAGTTTTCTTATTTGGACTTATCGCTGTTACGAAAACATTTGCATAAAAATTATGTTCTTAATTTTTTGTTATTAAATTGATCTATTTTTAAATTTAAAATCACCTTTCAAACGTTAAAATTATTAAACATTCATACATATGTAAGCACGTATATGTATACTAAAAATCCATGAGGGTATACTAAGTTTGTCATTCCATGTGAAACTTTTTTATTATTCATCTAATAAACCTGGTTTCTTGAGTAATTCTAAGTCGATTTAGCCATGTCCGTCTGTTCAAAATACGCTCACTTTCGAAAAACTTAAAACAAAAGTTCAATCTTGGTGTCAAATTACTACTAGTTATAATAAGCGGTTTGGGAGTGACATATAGTAAAATCCGATCAGTAGGATCATAGTTATCAATAAAAATGTAGAAGCACCACCCTTAAAAATTAACAATTTTGTTACAAAAAATTAAGTAAAAGGTGCCATAATGTACTTCTAAAACCGTAATAAATATTGCTATCATATTTAAATGTGCTTTCGTAAAGATTGGTCCATATTTTACCATAGGCCCTATATAAAGCCTACTCCCGGAA
The DNA here is from genome assembly GCA_963931875.1 of Pollenia griseotomentosa. Taxonomy (NCBI): domain Eukaryota; kingdom Metazoa; phylum Arthropoda; class Insecta; order Diptera; family Polleniidae; genus Pollenia; species Pollenia griseotomentosa. The sequence goes on from OZ007563.1 coordinate 149,339,264, forward strand.
TCATAATAAAAGTTGGTACGTCACAGTTTTATAAGACACTGCAAAATTTCGTGAAGATCGGTCCATAATTTGCTATATAATGCCCCATATAATGCTCACTCTAGGAAATTATTTAAATACACCTAAAACCGTAGCAGCTATAGATTTTGTAAAATTTGGTCCAATTTTGGTTCATAAGGTTAGAAATAATACCATGCAATTTTCTGATTATCGGTCCATATTTACCTTAGATCCCATATTAAGCAGCTTACTGAAAATCACTTTAAGCGCTAAAACAAATTTCACTACTGTATTGAAATTTGTTCCATTTAGATATTTAATAACGGAAATCACTATACAGGCTTTCGTGATAATGCGTCCATAATTAATTTTTTAAAAAAAACTCTTATTTCTAAAAAAAACCTTTTTTTACAAAAGTGCCAACATTTTTAAAAGAAAAAACAAAAACCTGTTGTAAGGCTTTTTATATTACTGTTAAATAATTAAATGAAAAAAAGTATATAGAATTATTTTATTTAAAAATATATAAAAATTTAATATAAAAATGTTTTTATTTTGAATACGCCCTCGCGAAAATGTTCAATATTTTGCGCTTTCTATTAATTATGTTACTAAAATTAAAGCTCAAGCTATTCATTATTAACTTCTTCAATATCACTCAAATAGACTAGATTTACCACTTTTTTGCATCTCAAAAAACTTGCAAAAAAAGGGGAAACTTGATAAATGAAATGGCTGCCATGGGATAATATAAATGTCCCTCCTGAAAATCATTTTAGTTCGGCATAAGCTGTTACGAATCATGATATTGTTACGAAAGTAACTTTAGTTAAGAATTAGTTGTAATTATTAGTTAAGAATTAGTTGAATTTATTAGTTATCTTGTATTTATTAGTTAACTTGTATTCATAAGTAATTTTATTAGTTTACATCGTTTTTGTTATAATTTAGTACACTTCAATCCCAATGTGCAGAAAGCCCTAGAAATAACCGTTAAAAAAGCTTCTTCAGTATAAGAGGTAAAATTATGTAAACATAAGTGCTACCATAAATCAAATTAAAGTGTGGTGAATAAAAAAAGCCTCGAACATTCGAAAAACATTTCGAATATTCTAGACAACCAAATTGCAGTATAAATACTAGCGGCGAGTAGCAGAACAAGATCATTCTTAGTTCAGACTTTGTCAATAACGCATAACGCTGAGAAAATTATAGTTGGTTGTGAATAAAAGCTATAAATTACGGTTGTTAAAAAGACTTAGTACTAAATAGAGTTGAATAAATTGTAAATAGTGTTTAAAGTGTTTGTGTTTTATTTATTTTATTAAAGTTGCAATAAAGAACTCGAAACGGTTTATTATAAAGGAAATAAACCAAAACGTTATTGAAAGGCAGTAACGTAACAATTGGTGTCAGAAGTGAAATTGCATAAATAAAATAAATAGATTAATAAAAGTGAAAAAAAAAAATATAAAATAAAAAAAAAAAAAAATAACAAGAAGACAACAATGAAATTTGAAGAGCTTAAAGTAGAACAGCTCAAGAAAGAATTGGGCAAGTTGGATCTGCCAACTGCAGGTAATAAAGCAGAGCTGCAAAAGAGACTAATAGATGAATTCGAGCGACGCAATATGGACATCGTGAGTTACGAATTTGAGGACAAAGAAGAAATAGAGGTATGTACTCGTGCAGTTGCTAGCAGCATCGACTTAAACACAATGTTTGCTGCTATGATGGCAAAAATGGACGAAAATTCCAAAAGCATTCTAGCTGAAACTTCTAGAAAAATTGATGAGAAGTCTAGCACCATCCTGGCTGAAATTTAAGAGAATTCCAGAATCACTAACGATAAACTTCAGGCTACTAATGAAAAACTTGAGAAGTTTCAAGAGACTTCCACAGTCATAAATGAAAGAGTAAATGACATGGAAATTGAATTCAACAAAAAGCTGTCTGATGTAAAAATAGAAGTTGATGAAAAACTCCACAATCTGGAAGCAAAAGTAAATAGTCTACAATGCCAAGAGGGAGCAGTGCGGGTTATTCCAGAAACCTCGAGTAGAATAAAAGCCCCAAGTTTTGACGGTAGTGTGCCATTAAATGTTTTTAAGTTCCAGTTCGATACAGTTGCCAACAAAAATGCATGGAACTGTGAGGAAAAAGCCATCGAGCTAATTCTTGCTTTAAAGGGGACTGCGGCTGAAGTGCTTGAAAGTGTACCAGTAAGTAGCAGAAACAATTATGATGAAATTATGGTAGCACTGCAACGCAAGTATGGTGGTGAACACAAAAAGGAAATCTACAAAATGGAGTTGCGTGGCAGAGTGCAAAAGGCAAACGAAACCTTACAGGACTTCGCACTGGAGATTGAGCGGTTGGTACAGCTAACTTATCCTGGAGAGAATCATCCCTTTTTGGACCATTTTAAAACGGAGGCATTTGTTAACGGTATTCGTGATGCTGATGTTAAACTTGAGGTATGTGCATCACAAAAACCAACCTTTGCAGAAAATGTTTCATTTGCTTTAGCCCAGGAAACCGCAAGAATTATTTCAAGACCACAAGTAGGCAGAGTGCGAAGGCTCGATGTGACCGCCAATGGTGAAAGGGATATTGTGCAGGATATAAAAGAGGCAGTTATGGAAGCCTTAAGCGAGAAGAAAACAAAAGCTAAAATAAAATGCTATAACTGCGGTAAGGCTGGTCACATACTACGTAACTGTAAGGCACCGAAAAAACGTTCAAGATCTGCTTCACCGCCAAGAAACAACCAGCGGGGTAATCACCAGTCTTCACAAGAATCCCCGTTAAACTAAAAAGAGCTAGCACTGCGGGGCATGAGCTAGCTCCCACATCTAAGGGCCCCACAATCTCCATCTCAGTGATGCAACAGAGTAATAGAAACCTTACTGCTTGTGGTTATATTAACGGTCAAAAACGGGTTTTGACTGTGGACACTGGGGCATCACATTCGATAATTAGGCCTGATTTAATACAACAGCCCATTGAACCACTAAGGGGTGTGAGTCTGCGAACAGCTACGGGTGAGCCTGCCACCGTCTATGGGAAAGTTAAAGTAAAATTAAGTATAGGCAATACAAGCGCTCACCATGTATTTATTGTGGCTGATATTGTAGACGAAGTAATTATTGGCTCAGATTTTATGATTGGCCAAGGTGTTCATCTGGATATGGGACAACAAATTATGACTTGGCGAAATGTTGAAATTCCCCTTGATATTGGATACGAAAACAAGGCTCATGTAAGACAGTTACACGCCTTTACACGTGAAAAATTGCCACCAAAGTCAGAAACAATAGTGTGGGCGCGAATGGAGGGAGATTGTGAGGACAACAATAGTTTATGGGTGGTAGAGCCAGCAGCAGTAACAGGTGATATAGTAACAGCGAATGCCCTCGTTAAAACCAGCAACAGCCTAGTTCCTGTAAGAGTTTTAAATTTATCCAACAGCGAAAAGGTCCTTACGCAGAACTTTAAAATTGGACAATGTGCTTCAACAGAGGCAATAATAAGTTGCGAGGAACATCCAGACGCAGCTAAAAAGGGTACCAAGAACCAGGAATTACTAGAGGAACATGTGCGGAAATGGACCGAAAAACTGAGGCCGCCCGAGAGAAATAAGGCTAAGCAATTACTAAAGAAATATGCCTTTATTTTTGCTTCGAAAGGTAAAAACCAGGGCAGGACGTCAATAGTGAAACACGAAATTAACACCGGCGACGCTAAGCCAATAAAACAGGCCCCAAGAAGCATTCCTCTAGCAAAACGTAATGAAGTTAGAGACCTGGTTAATGAAATGGAACAGGACGGCATAATAAAACCATCATCAAGTCCCTGGAGCTCACCTGTGGTTTTGGTAAAGAAGAAAGATGGAAGTACTAGGTTCTGCGTAGACTACAGGAAACTAAATGACGTCACTAAAAAGGACAGTTATCCATTGCCTAGGATTGATGACACCCTGGACACGTTAGCCGGAACTGAATGGTTTTCTACTTTAGATCTGCAGAGCGGCTATTGGCAAGTAGAAATTGCAGACAAGGATAAAGAGAAAACTGCTTTTAGTGCAAGTGATGGCTTATGGCAGTTTAATGTAATGCCATTTGGACTCTGTAATGCTCCGGCTACTTTCGAGCGTTTGATGGAACAGGTGTTGAAAGGTCTCCACCGAAAGACATGTTTGGTGTACCTTGATGACATAATTGTCATGGGAAAAACATTTGATGAACACCTGAAAAACCTCGAAGAGGTGTTAAAACGTATATCTACAGCCGGACTCAAGTTAAGTGTCAAGAAATGTTCACTGTTCCAGAAAGAAGTAAAATACCTAGGGCATCGTGTAACATCTGATGGCATTTCAACAGACGAAGAAAAAATACGAGCAGTTATGGATTGGCCTCGCCCTAAAAATCTACATGAGCTACGCAGTTTTCTAGGTTTATGTACATACTACAGGCGTTTTGTACCGAATTTTGCAAATATTGCTGCAAGTCTGCATGAATTGACCAAAAAGGCGCAGGCATATGACTGGGGTGAAGCACAGGAACGGGCATTCCAGAAGTTGAAAGAATTATTGTGCTCAGCACCAATTTTGGCTTATCCAATCGCGGGTGAAAAATTTGTGCTAGATACTGATGCGAGCGGATTTGGAATTGGAGGTGTGCTGTCCCAAGTGGTCAACGGTGTAGAGAAAGTCGTAGGCTATTACAGTCGAATACTTTCGAAGCCTGAGAGAAATTACTGCGTAACTCGGCGAGAGCTTCTGGCTGTACTAGAGTGCATAAAACATTTTCACAAATATTTGTATGGTCAACATTTTCATTTAAGAACAGACCATTCTGCACTCAGGTGGTTGCTGCAATTTAAAAATCCAGAAGGCCAGATAGCTCGTTGGATAGAGCGCCTTCAGAGCTACGATTTTAGCATTGAACACAGAAAAGGTGGAAAACATGGTAATGCGGATGCTCTGTCAAGACGACCCTGTAAGCTGGAATGCAAGCACTGCGTAAGGGCTGAAGGAAAAGAAAACATCTGTTACGTTCGTCTATTGCAGATAGAGTCCAACGAAGATTGGTCAATTGCGCAGAGAAATGACCCCATTTTAGCAAAAATTTTACAAGCCAAGGAAGATGGCAAAAGACCCACCCGAAACGAAATCTCTCCTGAAAGTCCCCTGATGAAAGCATACTGGGCCCTGTGGAACAGCCTTCAAGTAGTAAATGGCTGCTTATACCGGACGTGGGAAAGTACTGACGGAAAATCTGTTAAAAACCTTATGGTAGTGCCGTCGGCGAAAGTAAAAGAAGTTCTGAGTGAATTTCATAACGGTCCTAGCGGTGGTCATCTGGGTGTGACAAAAACCCTAGAAAAATTAAAACAACGCTTCTACTGGGTTGGCTGCCAACAAGCTGTAGCTGATTGGATAGCAAATTGCGCACAATGCATTGCCGCTAAAGGTCCAGTAAGGAGAAGTCGTGGGCCGCTACAGCAGTATAATTCTGGTGCCCCATTTGAGCGAATTGCAATGGATATAGCTGGGCCATTTCCTGTAAGTAATGCCGGTAACAAATATGTGCTAGTAGTCATCGATTACTTTAGTAAATGGCCGGAGGTATATGCCATCCCAAATCAAGAGGCTAGGACAGTTGTAGACGTCTTCGTGAACAATTGGGTGTGCCGCTATGGTGTTCCATTAGAAGTACATTCTGACCAGGGCAGAAATTTTGAATCTGCTATATTTAAGGAAATGTGTGAATTGTACGGAATAAAGAAAACAAGAACAACCCCATTGCATCCGCAATCTGACGGCATGGTTGAAAGATTTAACCGTACATTAGAGGAACATTTACGAAAAGTAGACAGCACACAACAAAAAGACTGGGATGAGCACATTTCAAAATTCCTGTTGGCGTATAGGTCAGCTGTTCACGACTCCACCTCTCGTACACCCGCTAAAATTGTGTTTGGAACAGAACTCAGACTACCAGGAGATCTAGAGTTTGGTGTTAAGCCCATACTAACGGGAGAAAACAATGAAGACTCCACCTCACAAGAACAAGAAACTCTTCATGAACTTCATGAATTTGTACGAAACCGTATTAAGTTGTCTAGTGACAAGATGAAAGCCAGATACGATCGAGCGGCAAATTCTGAAGGATTTAAGGAGGGCCAGTTAGTTTTGCTTTTTAATCCCCAACGAAAGAAAGGGTTATCTCCCAAATTACAGACCCATTGGGATGGGCCATATAAGGTGATAAAGAAATTAAATGATGTGGTATACCGAATACAGAAATACAAAAGTCCAAGAGCCAAAATAAAAGTTGTTCATTTAGAACGATTAGCCCCTTATGGAAGAGGTGATTCTGAGCCTATTCGGGACGAACAGGCTTAAGTGGGGGGCAGTGTTACGAAAGTAGCTTTAGTTAAGAATTAGTTGTAATTATTAGTTAAGAATTAGTTGAATTTATTAGTTATCTTGTATTTATTAGTTAACTTGTATTCATAAGTAATTTTATTAGTTTACATCGTTTTTGTTATAATTTAGTACACTTCAATCCCAATGTGCAGAAAGCCCTAGAAATAACCGTTAAAAAAGCTTCTTCAGTATAAGAGGTAAAATTATGTAAACATAAGTGCTACCATAAATCAAATTAAAGTGTGGTGAATAAAAAAAGCCTCGAACATTCGAAAAACATTTCGAATATTCTAGACAACCAAATTGCAGTATAAATACTAGCGGCGAGTAGCAGAACAAGATCATTCTTAGTTCAGACTTTGTCAATAACGCATAACGCTGAGAAAATTATAGTTGGTTGTGAATAAAAGCTATAAATTACGGTTGTAACAATATATTATTCAAGTTAGTTCAAATTGCTAAGAAAAAAGCATAAAACTTTCTAATTGTTGTATAATTGGTTTGAACTGGAACCAATTTTTATACTGACGTCCGTTTTATAAAGATTATTTAATAATTTATAGCTCGTATATATTCTTACTTTCGGTGGAGGGTGTCAAAGATTCGGAACATCCGAATATAGCGCTCTAACTTTTTTAATGCATTAGCTTTTAAATGGTTAAATATAGCATAAAAATTATTCTTAAAAATTTCAAATCGATATTTGAAATATTGCATCGTCAATTTCGAATAATTTTTATTTTGGAAAATTTTTCTTACATTTTTTATGCCGAAAAACTTTGGAGTCGGAGTCGCGAGTTTTTCTGGGTACTACGACTCCGACTCTGGCACAAAAACCTCAACTCCGACTCCTCAATTCCGACTCCACAGCCCTGGCTTTTAGTAAAGTGTCGGCTGCATTATCCATTGTTGGTTAGGCTTTTTTTCTAAATACTTATTAATAGAGGTCTTTATTTATCCCAAATATTTTCTATTAGTTCTAAAATATTTCTGTTGTTAAGGTGCACAGTTCTTATTATTTTCTGTATTATTTTCGTATTATATTCGTATTATTTGGCAAGATATAAAGTTTTCAATTTTTGAAACTGGAATGACATGATTTTAGAAATTAAAGACTTCCTGGATTTTATAAAAAGATTCTGTTATATAAAGAATTCAGGAAAAAGTATGTGAAATATTGAGGAAATTGGACTATTAACAAAAAAACTTTATTTTAAATTATATAATCTAAAATTTCACTTGAAGAAGCACATACGCTTGCAACTGTGCAAAATAGCTTAGTTGCACTTATTTGACGTGAGCAACCCATTTTTTGCATCTTCAATTATCAGCTTTTCCGCAAAATTTTTTAAACAACGCACCTTTTATTTGACAACATCCCAAGATGCATGCACTTGCAATTATTTGATAAAAAATTTTTAATAAATTTGTTAAAAAAAAAACACAAAATGATTGATTTTAATAATTTGCAAGTCGAATTAATGGCTGATTTCATAAACGCAGTGTTGTAATGCATCACTAAAAGAATTACAGTATTATCCGGTTAATTACCCCAAGCTTAAATGCCTTCCACTCTTATTTACCTTAAGATTTAAATCCCATTTTTCTTCCATTTTTCACACAAAAACCCACGTTTAATTGCCATACGCTTAATTACCCAATTCGGGTAATTGCCTTACAAATTAAACTCCCAAAACAAAATTACACCTAGATTTCATTCGTTTTATTGCCTCAGTACTATTGAAAATAACACAGCATGTAATGCAACCAAGTTAATATGTTAATTTGAATTTAAATATGTAATTTGAAAACATGCATCAAAAATTAAAAAAAAATGATCCCCAAAAAACAAAATATGGCTTATTTGAAAGCAAAATTAATATTTGCATTAAAAAAAACTTTATTATGGGCTTACCAGAATAAAGTTATGGTATGATGTTGAGATTCATATAAGAGTTATTTGTGCTGAATATTATCTAGATACACCAAATATATGAGATATTTTGTCTTAAAGGGATTCAAGAAAATGTCGCTAAAATTTATATTATATTAACATTTAAAAGGATAAAATATGTAGCTTGAATATTTTAGGGATTGATATTTGAATGAAAGCTGTATGTTTAAATCTGAGCCAAATTTTATCTAAATACGAACATGATGGGGACTATGTGTTATTATAGACCGATTCTCACAATTTACATTGGTTTAGTTCTTATGACAATAAAGACGTATTTACCAAATTTTATCAAAATATATAAAAATTTCAACTCGTACTTTGCGCACAGGGCTTACATTAGTGATTTTCATACAGGATTTCCCGGGACAAAAATCCCGGGATGCCGCACATTTTCGGGAAAAAAATCCCCGGGAATCCCCCGGATTTTTTTAATTTAATGATTGCAACTTTACTGCTGATATAATTGTAAATAAGTTGTGTCATGAAATAGATCTTAGCCGTTAGGCAAAAAGGTCTTAAGTCAAAAAACGCATTTTGAGTTTTTAATTAGCTTTAATTCAATTTTTTTCTCTTGTTTGGCTTAAATCATTTTAGTCTAGCACATCTCCTTCTAATCGTTTTCATCTGCTATTAGGAAAAAAAGTCAATGAAATACACCAAATAAATATTTTTCAATTTAACATAACGAACAACTAGTTTTTAACTTAACCCTTTATAGCCTCATGTGGCTATGTGGCCGCAAAACATATAATAAACGAAAAAAAATCATTCAAACTAGTGTAACATCTCTGTAGTATACCAATTAACACATTTATGTGTTATTTAACTCTGCAGATTTCAACACTTATGTTTAACGACATTTTTAATTAGAGTTTTCTAAGAAGGTGAAACCCAAATTTTACATAAATTTTTTGGCAAATCTGTAAGTAAGTAACATATATGGCGTTTTTGCATTAAAATAAACTTTATTCTTGAATCACTAGAATAAATTTATGTTTGGTTAAGATTCTTATAAGAGTTATTTGTGCTGAATTTTATCTAGAATGCAAGAAGAAGTCGCTAAATTTTAAATTATGGCCCCTATTACGGTTTACAACTCAACTCAGTTGAGTTGTAATTAAGACAACTGGCTGTGATCAGTTGTAATTTTTGTTATGTTTTTGTTCGCCGCAATATAGCCATGTTGTAAACCATAATACAAAAATTGAGAAATTACAATCCGTAATAGGGGCCTATATTAACATTTTAAAGCATAAAATAGCTTGAATATTTTAGGGATTGATATTGATATTTCAACCATATTTAATTAGCAGTAAGATGTTTTGGGCAAAATTTTAACCTAATAGTGAACATGATTAAATAGTTTATGAACATAAAAAAAGAAGTTTGCATGGGGACTATGGGATATTATAGACCGATTCTCACAATTTACACAGGTTTCTTTTTTATGACAATTAAAACATATTTACTAAAGCCCTGCACGAATGCACTCGTTTCTTGTTCACAGTTCTCCACACCAAGTTATTGTTGTGTCAAATACTGTAATTTTTTTTTTTTTAAATCAGTTCGAACGATACATTATGAAAAACCAAATCAATGTTAAAACAGTAGTTGGTTTCAAACAAATCAACTCAATGTATAATTATATGTGAACGAAAACACAACACAAAAAAATTGTGAGTCTATAACAGTCAACAGTACCCAGCTGGAAAAAGAAGGAGTACAGATGCCTTCTAGAAGGCCTCATACTCCATACTCATATCTTTTTTACGCAAGCTGTCATTGCGGGGAAGGCCTTCCGCTTTCCTTTCTTTCGCCAGAGCTTCTTAAAAGCATTCAAATAAATTGCTCTTAGAAGGCTTTCCAAAGAAGGACTGTCAAAAGGCCTTAGAATAAAGGCCATATTGCAGCGTTTTTAATAAAGGTATATCAAAAGGCCGTCAGCTGCAGGCATTTAAGAAGGCCCTAGTGGAAGGTGTATCTTATCTTTTATACCAAAGAGCCGATGCCTTCTATGAGGCATTCTTTAGCAGTTACATAAAAATAGTAATTGAATAAAAAAAATTTTAAGCAGGCCTTTAAAAAGGCTTGAAGTAAGAAGGTCTTCTGAGTTTTCCCGCTGGGTACAGTAAAATTTTCAATACACACTGTGTGATCTGCCACACATACATGCACACAAAACACATTAATGTGTTTTTTTTTTTCCTTTTGTTTCGTCTATGTTGTAGTAAGATATTGACAACGGCGAGGAATTTTACACAAACAAAATGCCTGTAGTTTTTTGTCTTTTTGTATTGATTCGGGTGATTTGGTATAGTTAGAGTGATTTTTTTGTTTCGTTGTTGTGTGGAGTATATTCCGTACTCTTTACACTTCGTATTTGCATTTGTGTATTTATATTTTTTTTTGTGCTTTATGTGTTTTTCACAATATAGTATTTGATTCGTTAGCAAAGAGCAATCGACAATCATTATTTAAAAAACAAACGAATGTCTTGAAACGGCATTCAAATGCATTCGTGCAGGGCTTTAATATTTACAAGCTGGATGGACGGCCGGACACGAAAATATCACATTAAAAAGTGTTTCTGATTCGATCGGTTTACTAAACGATGCGTCCAGGTTTCTATGTATCAGCACAAATATATGTTTCAGCAATAAATTAATTACCTCACTGAGGTATTAAAACGTATTCGCTTAATTACATCAACGAGGTAGTTGTATTCGTTTAAATGCTTACCCTGCATAATTACCCAAAATATTGGCATTTTTGGCGAGGTAATTATCCGTGGTATACTGTGTTAGCAACGACTATTTTTTTTATTTTTTATACTGCAAAAGTGATTTTGTTTGTTTGTACCATTTCTGTTACATTGAGTTAAAAGGTAATTATATTGTAATAAAATAATTACGTGTTGATGGTTTATTATGTATATAATTTTATTCTAGAATGGCGTCACGATCATTACGGGAAGATGAAATAATGGACATATTGTGTCAATATGATAGTGAAGATGGATTGGATGAGGATGCCGACAGTGTTGATGACCCAGATTTTGCACCATTTGAAGGATTTGAAGATAACGTTGAAATTACAACAAATTCAACCAGTGATAACGAAAACGTTGAAATAATCTCTGATTCCTTATATGCTCCTCCTGAGCAGGAAACAAACCAACCACATTCAACAAAACAAAACAGAAGAAAATTAAATTTAACATGGAAAAAAATAATCTTATCTCTAACAAAGAGCAAACAAAATTTAACGGAAATATAACATTGCCACTAAATATATTGGATGTGGACACACCAATCCAATTTTTTTTATATTTTTTCCCGAATGAGCTTATGACTTCAATCGCTGACCAAACAAATCTATACGCAATGCAAAAAAATCCAAATCAGTCTTTTCATATAATTGATACTGACATTCAGCAGTTTATTGGAGAAGTTTTTATTATGTCACTAATACAACTACCAGGAGTCATTGAAATACAACTATTGGCACACCGATGATTCAGGAAACAATGTCGAAGCAAAAATTTGAAAAAATTAGACAATTCTTGCATTTCAACGATAATTGCAATCTGCCTCCACGCAATGCTTCAAATGGAGATAGACTATATAAAATAAGGCCTATTATAGATAAACTAAACGATGCTTTTGATAGTATTACAATGGAGGAAGACCTTTGTGTTGATGAGTAGATTTGTTCTTATAACTTGAAAAGTTACAACCCAAATAAACCTCATAAGTGCGGTTATAAAATATACGTCCTTAGTGGAGTTTCGGGTTTTGCTTATCATATCTAACCTGAAACAGAAGCTGAAAACGTTGTATTTTTTTTTTAATTTCCTAAGCTAATCCCGCGAAGCTCTATGCTTGTCTGCAGGAAAGAAACCAGAGTCTCTGGCGGGAATCGAACCCGCAACCTCGGCGCTGATAGACTAGGTCGCTACCAGCTAGCCTACCGAGGCACGAGCTAACCAGATTCAGGAGCATCGTCAAATGTCGTTGTAAGACTGGCGAGACGTGTTCCTAGTCATCAAAACTATCAGCTTTATTTTGACAACTATTTCACCTCTCTACCTTTGCTAGAATACTTAGAGGGTATACTGAGTCTTGGCACAGTACGCCGGAACAGAATTACAGATTGTAAATTGCCAACTAAAAAAGAAATCTTGAAAAAAGAACGTGGGTTTTCAGTTGAATATGTTGCTGACATAAATGGCGTTGATGTTTCAAATGTTGCCTGGAAGGACAACAAAGTTGTTACTCTTGTATCAACCTTTGCTGGTGAATTTCCAAAAACTCAAGTCAAACGTTACGATAAAACTAACAAGAAATGCATCAACATTGATCGTCCATACATTGTTGGGGAATATAATCGGCATATGGGAGGTGTGGATCTAATTGACAGTATAATGTGTCGCTTCTGCATACTACGATTTAATCTGTATTTGATACAATATTTAATAGCGCTAAATCAATCGTTCACTTTGTGGTTTTAATTCAGTACAATTTTATTTATTGAATTTCAATTAAATAAGTTTGCGTACTAAAGGGATTACGGTGTGTATCGATAGAAATATGCGCTTTAAAATTATTTGTATTTGACCGTCGCTTTGTGTAAGGATGACTGATTTATAAAAATATGTTTCAATTTACAAGACGTTTGCAAATTTATTCAGTGTCTACGTGACTTTAACCGCAAACCGTTATCCCTTTTTATGTACATTTTGGTAATAAAATAGGTAAAAAAAATAATAATATGCAGTAGTATTAAATTCATGAGTACATGAGTATTAGTGTATACAAAATACATAATTGATATACATGGTCTGTATATTTTAGAGAAGAGGAGAAAAATGATTATAAAAATACGATAAATAACTAACAGAGATTTAAGCTGCTGACTTCTATTTTCAATTAGCGGCAACAATAATGGGAAGATATAATATACAAATAAGAAGCAAATGATGGCAGATACGAATGTTTTACCACTTATTAGATCTCACAATGGCATATTCTTGGCTGCTATAAATCAAAAAATATCGTTGGTAAAAAAATGTCTTCTGCGGATTTTCGCCTTGAAGTGAGTAAAACTCTTTGTAAGCTTGGTCAGAAATCTAATATGAAGACAAAAAGATCGATCGAAAATGAAATTGAAGCTAAAAAACATAAATGCCCGGCCCAACATGTTCCCACAAAGGCTGTACGTCAAGATCAATTGGGACACTGGCCGATTTGGGTGGAAAAAAGAATACTTTGCAAATTTCCTAAATGTACTGCCGTTCCCCAAACTATATGTGAAAAATGTGGTGTAGCATTATGCTACAACAAACAAAACAATTGCTTTAAATTGTTTCATACAACATAATTTATTTTTCAACTTTTAACTCAATGTTACAGAACTGTCACACTCCCGAAAATCCCTAATTAATAAATAAGGATGATTAGGTGTTTTATTATTTACCTAAATGTATCTTATTTCAAAATTTCAGACATTTTTGAGATCATGGGCTATCAAGGGTTAAGACATTTTTGCCAAATGCCCAAGAGATGTCAATTCATATCCGATAAGTAAGGTAAGCTTTAAAGTTTAATGCTCTAAAATTTTGAAAGAGAATAGTGAAAATGTACTGAATTTTTAATTTGTTTAAAGACCCAGATTTATTTTATTAAAACGAAAATAAATAGTTTCCACTTGCTTCCAAAATTTTAATGACTATATATGCAGAGCAGCTGCATAAAAGATTTTTCGGATTAGATTCTGTAAGATATGATGACAAAAGTAATTAATAGAGAAAAAGCTTATTCGGTTCGAAGAAAATAATTTTTTCTTTAAAAGGAATTACATACAAGTTTTGAAGGAAGCGCTAAGAAAACTGAAAGTGTCTAGAGATTATATAATGTATCTATGACTATAAAGGCAAACATCCGTTGAAAGGAAACGTGTTTTCTCGTTGAAATCTTCTTGATAAAAATTTTAAATAGGATTTCAAACAATTCTGTAAATGATTATCTGAACTAAAATTCTATTTTTAAAGAAATCTTTTGTAATAATTTGTTGAAATAATTTAACTTTTTTGGTTTTATATAAATGCTGTTGGCTCAGTTGATGCTGTACTCTCGTGTGATCAAGACGTAGTTGTGCTTTGACTAAATCAAGAATAAGTAAACATAATAATAACTTAAAAAATAAAAATAAAAAAAAAAACAACAATTAAACGTGGTCGCGAATATGATGCTAATGCTTTCAATTGGCAAGCTAAAATGAGAAAAACAAAAAATATTGTTAGCGGTAGTACCGCTACAAACAATAACTACTATCAGCCACTCCAAACATTGGATGATGACAATAATGAAATATTAGTTGCTAAAACAACAAAGCAAATAATTCCACCTCTTACTATACTTAAGTGTAGTATTGATAAACTACATGAACTATGCAAAAAATCAAAAGTTGCAGAATATGCAATTAGAAAAATTTCGATTGGGTTGAAACTTTTTTGTCAAACTCAAACTGATGTTGAAAACATAGGCAAAATGCTTAAAGTTGAACAATTAGAATTCTTCACTTATGCCACCAAAAGTGACAGACCATATAAAGCTCTACTTTTTGGCCTTGATAAGGTTAATTTATCTGAGCTTAAGTGTAAATTAATTACTATGGGATTAGATTGCACAGACTGCAAAATGATAGAAAAACCCGGCCAAGGGAATACACAAATCATTTTTTATGTTGTATATTTTAAACGACAATCCACAACTCTTAAAGAGCTTAGACAAAAATACTCTTCTATAGACCATTTAAAAGTTAAATGGGAATTTCACAGAAACAGGAAGAACAAGGTAACTCAATGTTATAATTGTCAGATGTACGGCCATGGGTCGACTCATTGTGCTGTAAAGATTTGTTGCTCAAATTGCTCAGGTGAGCATAATGCCGCTGCATGTATATCAGATATACTTAAATGTGCTAACTGTGGACAAGCACATAAATCAACTTCGCCTGATTGCCCAAGTCGTAAAAAATACATAGATATGAAACAACGTTTCATTACTCAAAATGCTAGAGCCCCTAGACAACGTAATTATGCAAACCGTCAAACTAATGTTCAGTCTGTGCCGCAAAACTCTGACAGGTCGCAGTTTCCAGCTCTTCATGCTGAAGAAACCCCTGTAAATAATAACTGGTCAAATTTAAGAAATAACAATACTAATGATGACTTGTTTTCATTTGATGATATCAAAAATATAACACTTGAATTAATTCAAAAGTTAAAAGCTTGTAAAACAAAACTTGACCAATTTGGAGTGGTGTCAAGTATTGCTCATAAATTTCTATCGTAATAATGGATCAAACAAGAACAACAAAAATGATTATATGGAATGCGAGAGGCATACGACACAAAAAAACTGAATTATTTGATTTTTTATTAAGACACGATATAGACATCTGTTTACAATCAGAGACAATGTTATCATCAGAAGTTTCGATTGGAAATAATTCATATTATTGTTATAGGAACGATAGAGAAAATTCAAGAGGTGGAGGTGTAGCAATCATTGTTAAAAAGACTGTACGCCATAATTTAATCCCAATTGTTAATACTGTACTGATTGAAAACATCGGTATTAAATTAGAAACAACTGAAGGGCCAGTTCTTATAATCTCATGTTATTTTCCTGGCGGGGCCGCTGGTTGTGACGTCATTAAAAACAACAACTTTGCTGCAGATATTTTAAAGCTAACTCGTACTAATAACAATTTCATTCTAGGGGGTGATTTCAATAGCAGACATCGATCGTGGGGATGTTTGCGTGCTAACTGCTGGGGAAATATTCTCCAACAGAAAATTGAAATCAACAACGTTTGGATTAAGCACCCATGTGACCCTACATATGTGCCTTCTAACCAATCTCACCAATCATCAGTTTTAGACTTTTTTTTGACCAATATACCAATGAAGCTTTCGGAACCTGTTGCTTTGAATGAGTTAACCTCTGACCACCTACCGGTTAAAGTAAACCTTTATGGCTCAAATTTTCACACTACGAACCTTGTATACGATTTTAGTAGAGCTAACTGGGCGCAGTTCAAACATCATATTAATAATAACATTTCAGAATACGATTCTGAATGTATGAATAAAAACGAAGTAAATACGAGGATCGATAACTTTAAAAATGTAATTAAGAATGCCACAGAAATAAGTGTCCCAAAAAGAAATATTTTGCCCAAAACGAAACCTCTGCCTACACATATCAGAATGCTTATCGTGAATCGAAATTTTTTTAGACGACAATGGATGCTGAATAGAGAAAATGCAGATAAAATTGAAATGAACAGACTTAATAAACAAATTAAGCAAGAACTCATTATTGAAAGAAACAAATCTTGGAGCAATGTTCTGGCATCTCTTGATAAAAATTCTTCTCCCTTTTGGAATATTTCAAAAGTGCTACGAAAAAAACATAATGTCATGCCGATTCTTAAACATAATGGTAACACTATGCTAGTTGAAAAAACTGACAAGCCGGGCACATGGTGTTTTAACATAATTCTGGGACGCTGAATCCAGTGGTGCCCGCGGTTTTTTCAGATTGGCTCTGGTTTTCGAGATATACCGTTATTTCGAAAATGGAGGAGGTTGCACAACATATATTCGCGTAACTCAAAAACGGTTTAGTTTATTGAAATTACTAAAAAAACCGAAATTCCGCAAAAAAATTTCATTTCAGAAAAGTAAAACTCTTTTTCTAATATGAGTAGTCGTTATTGAAACATAATTTTTTTTTGAAAAAAAAAAATAATTTTCTTATCAAAATTTCGAAATTTTTGTTTTTTAAAAATTCATACAAAATTAAAAAATGCAGCTAGGCTTCTAATTTTTTGCAGACTTATAAAAAACGAAGCTACAAACAAAACAAGCCATAAATGATTAAAATCTGTTTGCAACTTTTGATTTTATTCACAAAAGTCGACAAATTTTAATTAATTTAAGAATTTCATAAAACGCAATATTTGTATGGGAGCCCCCTAAGGGAAATTCTTAAATTAATGAAAAATTTGTCGACTTTTGTGAATAAAATCAAAAGTTGCAAACAGATTTTAATCATTTATGGCTTATTTTGTTTGTAGCTTCGTTTTTTATAAGTCTGCAAAAAATTAGAAGCCTAGCTGCATTTTTTAATTTTGTATGAATTTTTAAAAAACAAAAATTTCGAAATTTTGATAAAAAAATTAATTTTTTTTTCAAAAAAAAAATTATGTTTCAATAACGGCTACTCATATTAGAAAAAGAGTTTTACTTTTCTGAAAGGAAATTTTATTGCGGAATTTCGGTTTTTTTAGTCATTTCAATAAACTAAACCGTTTTTGAGTTACGAGAATATATGTTGAGCAACCTCCTCCATTTTCGAAATAACGGTATATCTCGAAAACCAGAGCCAATCTGAAAAAACCGTGGGCACCACTGGATTCAGCGTCCCCGAATTATGTTAAAACGCCATGTGCCCGGCTTGTCACGAAAAAAAGTGTCAATTTCATGCACAGTGTAATCGTTACTCTACTGCTCTAGAAAAATGTCAATTGCTTGCTAACACATTTAAATCAAACCATACGCTTTCATCAAGCCTAAGTGACTTCACCACAATAAATACGGTAAACAACGCTATAGATTCTTTCCAACACGTGCAATATGCTATTAATAATGATTACTATGTTTCAATTGAAAAAATAAGAAACATAATCAAAAGTTTTAAGATAAAAAAATCACCTGGCATTGATGGTATCAGTAATAAAATATTAAAGGCACTTCCTAAAAAAGGGTTACATAGCTTGGCAAATATTATTAATAACTGTCTTAAATATAGTTATTTTCCAGACTGTTGGAAGGAGGCAAAAGTGATTGCTATATGTAAACCGAACAAAGTCGCATCGTGTCCATTATCATATAGACCAATCAGCTTGTTATCCTCTTTAAGCAAAGTCCTAGAGAAAGTTATCAAGGAAAAAATATTAAAATTTTGTGACGTTAATCAGGTGTTCCCAACGCAACAATTCGGATTCCGGACTGGTCACAACACCTCTCATCCTTTATACAGAATTAAATCTAAAATAAAACAAAACTTTAATATTATGAAGTCCACGGGTATGGTGTTGTTGGATATCAAGTCTGCTTTTGACTCTGTATGGCACGATGGTCTGGTGTACAAAATGATTAATCTAAATTTTCCTCCGGAAATAATAAAAATATTACAGAGCTTTTTAAGTGGCCGATCGTTCAAAGTTTATAAAGGCAAGAACTCCTCTACGCAAATTAATATTCCAGCGGGTTGCCCCCAAGGATCTTGCTTATCTCCAATATTGTATAATATATTTACGTTTGATTTTCCTACATTGTTTGACTGCACTTCATGTATATTTGCTGACGACACGGCGATTCTCTGTCATGGGGTTTATGCTGAAGATATCATCGCAAGCCTACAAAACGCGTTAATTAATTTAGAAGAATATTTCAAGAAATGGAAAATTCTTATAAATCTACAAAAAACTCAAGCAATATACTTCACTCGCAGAAGAAATTCTTATTTTATCCCACAAAGAGATTTAAACATTAATAACAACACAACTATAAAATGGGAGTCTGAAGTTAAGTATCTTGGAGTAATATTGGACTCAAAAATTAACTTTAGCAAACATGTTTCTTACGTCATTAACAAAATAAATAATGTCACAAGACTTTTGTATTCTTTCATTAATAGAAAGTCAACATTAAGTCCAGATAATAAACTTATAATATTCAAAGATATTTTTATGTCCATACTTTATTATGCTGCCCCCGTGTGGAATGAGGTCGCAACCTGTCATGTCAAAAAACTTCAAATAAGTCAAAATAAACTACTCAAGATGATTTACAATCTTCCTCGGCATTATTCGACTCAACGATTGCACTCCATAAACGGTATCGAAATGGTCAATAATAGAATTTTGAAGCTCACTCACAATTATGATATCAGATGTCAAATTTCTGAATATTTACACATTAACGAATTGTCAGTTAGCACGTAGTTTTAAGTTTTTATCTTAACATTAAAAACTATTTTTTTTTTTTTTTTTTTTTTTTATTTAAATAGGTTTTGTTACTTTTTTCCTAAACTTAAAAAATAAAATATAACGTAAAATGTAA
Organism: Pollenia griseotomentosa; assembly: GCA_963931875.1. Lineage (NCBI taxonomy): Eukaryota > Metazoa > Arthropoda > Insecta > Diptera > Polleniidae > Pollenia > Pollenia griseotomentosa. Next base: position 149,358,851 of record OZ007563.1, read on the forward strand.
TATTATTATATCTTTGGTAATTAAATTTCTAAGTAGAAAAGGCTCATTATCGCCTGAACTCTTTAAATTTGTTTTATTGCTTTGTAAATATATATCCATGTTATGTAAATAAAATAAATTGACTAATTGAAATTGAAACTGATTAAAATAAATAAAATACATAATTGATATACATGGTCTGTATATTTTAGAGAAGAGGAGAAAAATGATTATAAAAATACGATAAATAACTAACAGAGATTTAAGCTGCTGACTTCTATTTTCAATTAGCGGCAACAATAATGGGAAGATATAATATACAAATAAGAAGCAAATGATGGCAGATACGAATGTTTTACCACTTATTAGATCTCACAATGGCATATTCTTGGCTGCTATAAATCAAAAAATATCGTTGGTAAAAAAATGTCTTCTGCGGATTTTCGCCTTGAAGTGAGTAAAACTCTTTGTAAGCTTGGTCAGAAATCTAATATGAAGACAAAAAGATCGATCGAAAATGAAATTGAAGCTAAAAAACATAAATGCCCGGCCCAACATGTTCCCACAAAGGCTGTACGTCAAGATCAATTGGGACACTGGCCGATTTGGGTGGAAAAAAGAATACTTTGCAAATTTCCTAAATGTACTGCCGTTCCCCAAACTATATGTGAAAAATGTGGTGTAGCATTATGCTACAACAAACAAAATAATTGCTTTAAATTGTTTCATACAACATAATTTATTTTTCAACTTTTAACTCAATGTTACAGAACTGTCACACTCCCGAAAATCCCTAATTAATAAATAAGGATGATTAGGTGTTTTATTATTTACCTAAATGTATCTTATTTCAAAATTTCAGACATTTTTGAGATCATGGGCTATCAAGGGTTAAGACATTTTTGCCAAACGCCCAAGAGATGTCAATTCATATCCGATAAGTAAGGTAAGCTTTAAAGTTTAATGCTCTAAAATTTTGAAAGAGAATAGTGAAAATGTACTGAATTTTTAATTTGTTTAAAGACCCAGATTTATTTTATTAAAACGAAAATAAATTGTTTCCACTTGCTTCCAAAATTTTAATGATTATATATGCAGAGCAGCTGCATAAAAGATTTTTCGGATTAGATTCTGTAAGATATGATGACAAAAGTAATTAATAGAGAAAAAGCTTATTCGGTTCGAAGAAAATAATTTTTTCTTTAAAAGGAATTACATACAAGTTTTGAAGGAAGCGCTAAGAAAACTGAAAGTGTCTAGAGATTATATAATGTATCTATGACTATAAAGGCAAACATCCGTAGAAAGGAAACGTGTTTTCTCGTTGAAATCTTCTTGATAAAAATTTTAAATAGGATTTCAAACAATTCTGTAAATGATTATCTGAACTAAAATTCTATTTTTAAAGAAATCTTTTGTAATAATTTGTTGAAATAATTTAACTTTTTTGTTTTTATATAAATGCTGTTGGCTTTGAATTAATTCTGTTGCCATAAGTGCTTAAGTCAGTTTATTAAGTTTTATAGGAGAACAATTTAAAACTTTAAAGGTGGCTTTTGGAAATTTACTCCGGATTTAATATATTCATCAGTTCTCTGCGGTTATAGTTTTTAAAGTTTTTATTTTTAAACACTCCTTATGTCACATATCGGAAGTTTTTATTATTCCAAATGTTATTGCACATTGAAAAAAAATAACCAAAAAGTCATTTGCTAAAACTTCCTCAAAAATCCTACAAAATAATTGAAATTTTGTCCATGTGTACTTTTAAAAAGAAGATCTAAAGATGCCACTTAACACTTTTTGTTATTTGCCACAGAAATAAAAAAGTTGAATGTATTTATAAAATTATTTAATTGTTCTCAGGAAATGTTCAAATAAATTAAATTAAATAATATTTTGCATCGATTTGTATTGAGATTCGATCAGTTTACTTAACGATGCGTCGAGATTTCTATGTATCAGCACACATTTTTATAATTGCTTTTTTCTTAATTTTTGCATATGGGGCATTTTTTGTGAAGCGGACAACCCAATAAAAAAAATTTGGTTTGAATTCCTTTATAATTGGCATAGCTATAATTTTAGTAGATATGAATAAGTGTGCCTACATAGACTTAACTTTTTTCAGACATTAAAGTTGTGGGTATCTTGTAAATAAATACGTTTAATTACGAATTCACTTAGTTACCTAAATGAGGTAGTTAAACGTATTCTTATAATTATCTCAACGAAGTAGTTAAGCTCATTCGTTAAATGCTTACCCCGCATAATTACCCAAAAATATTGGCAGTTTTGGCGAGGTAATTATCCGTGGAATACGTAGATTTATAAACTCCCTAACCTTTATCTAGGCAATGCACAGTGTAAGATTAGCCATTAGCCATAGCAAGACTTATGAATTTTGGTACAAGGTGTTACTAGGTACCATTGTCAAAAATGGGCGAAATTGGACCACTGCCACGCCTACCTCCCATACAACTGCAAAAATTTATATCGGATATTATTCGCGTTGGATAATCAAAAAGTAAAAAGCGGCAAGTATGCATGAGAATGCTTAAAATAAATAATAATAATAATAAATATCTAAAGGATAGCTAAAGTAAGCTGTGATGGAGACTTGTTTTATTAGTAATTAACGATAGTTCGGTTTGATAACATTTTACTAATATTTCGTTTCGGGTGTAGGAAAATTTTTATTCATTTCCATATTTTCCTATTTTAAATTTTTTAATAGTGATAGGCTTTGATTTTCAATTTTAATTTTTTTTTATATTTGAAAATTTTCTTATTTGGAAAAATTATTTCTAAGTGAGTCGGTCGAAAATAAAAATAAATTAATTTTAATTCTATGAAATTGCGAACAACTGAAAGATTTGGTAGATATTGATTCCTTTTATTGTCCGGGGAAATTCTATTGTAGTATTCAATTGGTAAGCAAATTTAAAATTTGTGTTGTAATGAATTTGCTTTAGTGAGAAATTCTTGGTACATTATAGGAATTTTAAGTCTTGAATATTTCATTGGTTGGTGCCTAACGGTGGACGAGGACTTCGGCATTTGGAGAAGTGAAGAGGAGTAAAGACCCAATTACCCACAATTGCGAGAACGTTAAAGTGGGGATTAGCAAGGGAAAATTTTTATAATCATCAACACTTACGTATAATTAAACATAGCGATTCAATTAAACCAGTGTTTGAGGCAAATTTTAAGTGTCTACGCTCAAAAGGGAAAACATCCCACTAATAAGTGCTGGGAGACAAACTTTACTATAGTTAGTACTATCTCTGGCATCCTTAAGCTCATCAGGGTGACCAGAGGTGTTAAGGTTTCTATTTTTAAATAAAAAAAAAATAAAAAAAATCGAATGAGTCTCTTGAATAAGACACCGTATTTGTTGATACAATTTGCAAACCAATGGCGTTAAATTCTTCTCAAATTGTGGCTTTGAATAGCCTAAACTAAACGTCAATTTTACTTACCTTCTAAATTTGAAAAAAAAAAAAAAACAAATTAAACAGAGAAAAAAGAAAATATCGTTATATTTAGATTCTAACTTACCTAAACTTAAATAAATTAAATTAAACTTTTTTTTTATTAGTTGTGATAAAACAACTTTATACATAGACATCACACACACATTTGAGACCATTTGAAATACTCACCCATAACAGGCTCGTCTAGAGATACATATAGAATTTTTTTTTTTTTTTTTTATTTAACCAAAAACATTTAAGCATAGTGTATCTGTGATTTGGCTATGATCAAATACAATCCCAGTCTAGTTTAAACCACAAATACACTTTCTGCTTGTATATATTCGTCGATAAACCTACTGAGCAACATTTCATCTGTCATCTGGCGCCTGCTGACTGCAATGGAATCTGAATAAGTAAGTTAATTGTTTTTGGTATATTTTTATTCCAGTCATAATTCCAAACACTCTGTTTTACTTTTCTTATTAGTAATATGAATACATATTTAATCGACATTTAATTTTTTTATTCCAACCTTGAAAATTTAACTAAATACAAAAACATTGGATGTTGCTAAAGTACACCATTGTTTCTACAGCTTCCGATGTTTAAATATGAATCCTAAAGATGCCGATGTTGCAAATAAATCTTTCATAACTAATATTGCAAGTAATATAGTAAACATTAGATAATGTTTATAAATGTAGAATATTCATATTACGAATTTTAAAACACCATACACATCAGTTACTTATAATTATTGTTATTTTTTTTAACTTTTCATAATTAACAATTCTGCATAAAATTTAATGAAAGTATCTTCATTGATTTTTAAATTTCAATACTTTATTTTTGTTTAATTGAATATTTATATATTTAGTTTTATAACTAATGGTGTTCATTGTTGATACCGCATAATATTAAGTAGTTTTATTTTAGTTTAACTGTCATATTCGCAATTTTGTTGTGATAACTTAAATTGTTTTTTTTATATAAATAAATATTTGGAATATTATAATGTTATATTACATGAGATTCTAAATTTTTTTATTATTACGAAAGGTGAAGTAGGGTATGGTGGTATATAGGATTAAATAGTTTTCGTTTTCTTATTTTTTATTTTGTTTTTGGGCTGATAGAGAACTTAACTTACTGTCAGCATGGTGGGCGGGCTAGGTCATAGGGTAGTGTACACCACCTCAAGCTACCCTGCAATCAGCAACCACTTCTCTCTTCTCCTTCTAACTCTGTAGGTCATTTATTTTAGTCATGCTACCTAAAGTAAAGTATCCGGTTTCGATTCAAAAGATAATTTCTATTAATATTTCATGTGAACATTATACAACCCTTCCCTTCCGACGAGCACGGCCGAATCTAATAGGTAGCCTCGTTCCCAAACTTAGTTAACCCAAACACAGAATCGTTACAAAGCCTCGTAACAGAAATATACAAACGAAAATTCTGATAGTGCATAGAAAAAAAAATATTCCTGAAAAATATTGAAGGAATAGCAAATGCTTATTTTTTTGGTTTACAAGATAGAAAGAATTTGATTGAACACAAATTCTGATCATATAAAACAAAGAAAATGAGCTATATTTGTTAGGGCTTTTTTTTGCTTATTTTGGCAATATCGGCTTTTTTTTTTAGTTATTTTTGCAATATCGGCTTTTTTTTACCTTATTTTGCAATTTTAAGATAATTTTTCATTTTTTTCATACGAAAAAAAAACTTGTTTAATAAAATTTTGCAAAAATCTTAATAACTATATGTGCAACTTTTTTTAAAACTACTTAAAAATCAATCATTTCTCTGCTGTAAGAACTCTGGTTAAAAAAATCGTTCAACGTTATGGTAATATTTTGTGCCCTCCTTGAACAATATCATCCCAAAAACCTTTTTTTATCCGTATTTTATTATAGCTACACTAAAGAGTGCTGATGTGAGAAACACCTTAAAATATTGGTCCTGAAGTATACCGACCAACTCAGAATCACTTTCTGAGTCGATCTAACGATGTCCGTCCGGCTGGCTGGCTGTCCATGTAACCTCGTGCTCAAAGTACAGGTCGCGTGGGGTTTAATTGGCACAAGGGCGAATCGGTCTATAATTTAATATAGCCCCCATACAAGCCGCTACCCGGAAGAGGGTATAGCCCTACAATTTTAATGCAATTTAAGACATATTTAGATGGATCCATATTTATATGGACACGTAAGGTATGCATTTTTTAAAAAATAGGACCACGAGGGGAGATAGGGTCAATTTATGCCCATCAGTAACTATTTAACCGATTTTAATGAAATTTAAAACATAGATAGATCCCTATTCATACAGCCATACACTCTCGAAACTTGTTTTTAAATACTGTGGTGACTATACTTTCTTACTTGATTTTTATGCAACTCTTAGCGGTACTGTAACGTACTTTTTATAGTGTTGTGTATCATTTTCATGTGTTTATATTTTTAGTATTAATCCTTTTTATCAACTTTTTTTTATTATTTGCTTGTTTAAGTTCTTTTCTCTCGAAAATTCTATAGCTGTATTTTTACGATCATATTCCTCAGCCTGTAACGTCTTTTACCATCATACTTTGTTACGTCTTATTTCTTTTTAAATATAGTTTTTGTATAAAGTAACGTCTGTTAGTTCCCCTTCTCTCTGTTTTTGGTATAGTAACGTCTTATTTTTTGCTTTTTTAGTATAGTTTTAGCTATTAAGAATTTATCTGTATATCAAATATTGTTAATTTCTGCAAATTTTGGGGTTTTACACGAATTTGTAACAAAATTGGAAACAAAAAATTATTCATTGGTTTTCTAAGTGAACATAGTTATGGACCGTAAGAAAAATGTCCCGGGTTCCAGGAGATATAGGAGACAAAGTTAATACAAAATTTAAATCAGTTTCATTAAAAAATGAAGGATTTTTGGTATCAAAAGATATTGGTGATATTTTGGGAGGCAAGCGGAATTATGAGTCCAATCGTATAAAATATACTTCAGAGCAAATACTCAATTTTAAATATGATCCCTTAACATCTGTAGACGTAGGAAGAACTTTTTCTATGTACAATAACTTGCTGACTCCAAACAGACATAGTTTTCTTTTAATTTGTTCCCAAGTACCACGGGTGAATTTTTTTTGTAAAAATCACCTTAATGAGTCTTCTCAGATCACTGTTGATAATTAAAAGCGGGCTTATGACATGAGCGATTGAAAAAGAATTCATATATGATTCATTCCGAACAAATAAAAAGATTGCCTAAAAAAGAGCCCTGAAAATTATTGTCAATTAAAAAAATAAAAGTAAATGCGAACGGTCTCTTCTTTTGTTTGCGAGAACCCGATAACTTTTGTTTGGTTCAAAATAAAGTTTGTTCAAATAAATAATCAAAAACCATGATAAAAAATATTTGAAATATAACCAAAAACTATATGATTTACGATTGAAAAATAAGAAGAAAAACTTAAAATTATTAAAAAAAAAACTACCATTCAATTTCTCAAAAAGAGATCAGAAAATTGTATCACAAATTATTTTTTCATCGGTAGGGTACCATTTTCTTACATTTATCATTTATAATCGAAAAATTTGGTCATATGCGGCTATTTTTATTTATGGTAACTATAAACAGTTTTCATATAAACAAAAACAAACTATAAAAAACAAGTGATATCAATTCACTTATGGCCGATTTCACTAATTTATTTAAATATCAATTTATTTTTAAAATTCGTTTTCGTGTCAAATAAAAATAAAATAATATGAAAAACTTTATTTAAATATGAATTGATATTAAAAAAATTGGTGAAATTGGCCATTAAAATCACATTTATGTATATTTGAATTTTATTTGGATACTAGAAAAATTAGTTGTTTGATTGTATCAGTTTTAAATGGTGATATCCTAACAATCGTACAGGTATAAGGATACAATTTTGTTTAATAAGTTTCGGTACACTGGAAGGTAACACAGCGTTTACATTTGACAGTACTGGCAAGACAGTAATAAAATACATATTAGTTGCCAAAGACACTACTAAAGCTGCGGTCACACTTATTAAATATTTGATCAAATAAGCGTAACCCCTACTTTTGTTAATAGTTAGTAAGATTTAAAATGGTCTTAATATTACAGTTTTTAGTAAGATGTGGTATTTTAATCAAAATAAATATTGATATTAAGTGAAATGATTTTTAAGTTTGGTTGTTGGTCCCGTTTTTTTCGTCAAATATTTGATAAGTCTGACCGTAGCTTAACTGTCTTTGTGACGTAGCACAGTGGCGCCATTTGAGTTTTTTCGTTGCAAAAATCATATCTTTTGAACCGAATAAGATAATTGAACAGTTTAAGCAGCATATGATAGATAACTGTTCAGCCTATGAAATGAGCGTTTGGAAAGGGTGCTACGCTCTGTAGTTAAAATTAGTAGAAAAATCAATTTTATGGTAACTAAAAAAAATTATTTTTACATTTTTAGATTGTTTTTTATTTTTTTTCTTTAGGGTTTTATGTTTTAAATTATTACCCAACAAATTAAAAAAAAAATTATTTTTTTTTTTAAATTTATTTTTTCAATTTTCTGTAAAATATTCATCACAGTTCGTAAGAGAAGGTATATCTAAAAGACTAACCATTTCTAAACTATAATTATTTTCTAACTCTATTCTTGACTTCACATGCCGCAGGGAAGAAATAAGTGGATCGGAAGATGCTGCCAACATGTTGAAGAGGTCCTCATTTTGCCTTACCCTTGATGCTTTGAATGTGTTCTGCAATCTATATTTTTTGTAAAATTTGTTAAGAGACTCCTGTGCTTCTTCAGAAAGCTCTCCAATTGGCAAAGACTGGTACTCAATTATATCTTTGCCATGCGCCAATATTTTATGGACGGTCGGGGTCAACTTCTTCTGTGGATACATTTCTGCTAAAAGAGATGCAGTTTTCGACGCATATTCTCCATATTTTGTAGAATTGACATTTTCTTTGCAGTTTAAAACATCTAAGATCGTTCCCAATCTTTTCACGATTTGATGGTCAATTCCAGTGATTCTAGTTACTGCCTCATCATTTTCAAAAAATCTCCTAGAAGTGTTTCCATCGTTTGAGTTACCGTATCCGTGCTTGGGACAGTCTACTTTTAGTCCAACTTGTTTAAAAAAAGCATCCTGTATTTGCTTCTTTCTGATCTTTTCCTTATCCTTTATTGATGTATTTTCATCGAAGTTTTCCTCCTCTTGTGGTGGGGTATACGCCAGTTTTAGCAAGAATTCCATACACCTTATCCTTGCGTGCAATGGTGACATTCCATATTCGTAATTCTGCTCATTTGTAGAATCGTTTAAATTACCAAAGTTCTTCTGACTCTTTTTGCAAATCGTTTACGACTTTTCCGTCAACCATGGTCAGATGGAACTCGTAATTGCATTCAATATATTTTCCTTCTCCAATTTGCAGCTTTGTAGGCTTAATCTTGCTTATTTATTCTTCAATGTCCTTCACCGTGGTCCTTATGAGTTCTGCCGATTCCCTTGCAAACTGAAACATTATTGGTCGGCAATAATGCACTGATGACGGACGTGGACTTTTCCAGTGTAGGGAAACATCAGATTTAAGCCGCAAAGGAACAACAGATGCCATAAACATATTTCCGTCCGATATTGTAGCGTCATCGGAAGATATCCTTTGCTTATAAACGCTTTGTCCGGATGATCCATCGCAGCCCCATTTGCTGATCAATGTCAACTTCTCAGGAAGAATTTTCACCTCATTTTCAGGAAGACTCTCCAACAACCGTTTTGCTGTATGGCCCATGAGATCCTGCAGATTGGCCTTCGTAGAGACTTCCGTAAACTCCGTATGCAGTGGTCGTGAATTTATTTTGGCTTGCGTAATATGCTTGTATCCGGGTAAAACGTCAGCGCCGTGTCGCGTTAAAGATGCCCGTAGTTTCTCATATTTCTCTTTGGAAAGTTCTAAGTCCATAAACAAGGCCAAGGCTTCTTCGGATCCATACTTTTTAATGTGTGCGTTTGTGGGCGTGGGAATGCTTTCCTTAATCCTTTTAAGTCGCAGTGGGCTTGCATCAGCAACAGATTTGGTTATCTGCGACCTAACTCTTTCACTATCCTTTGTAAATTTAATAGACAGCGCGTCCGATAATTGCTTCGTGGTCAAGTCATTGGTGGCATCGGCAAGTTTCCTCTTCCTTGTGAAAATTGAACACTCCTCAATACTTTTTTTTTGCCTTCCTTTTGCTCCTCTGGTTGATGTGGTGGGTTTATCTACTGCCAATATATCCAGGATGGTGTCTTCATTAAGCCAGTCCTCGTATTTGGAGTTGAAGTTCTGAATGGTTCGATTAGATTTCACCCATTTTGCCTTAATATTTGCATATATCAGATAAAAATTATTTTTTATAATTTCGCTTCTCTCAATATTTCCGTATAAGCTATCAAGTTGGTGTGGTTGACTTTCTAAACAGTTCAAATAATTTAAAATTGTTCAACGCCATGTTTTCAGTACTTAAATTGTTTAATGGTTTCAGTAATTGTTGCGCCAACTTTCAGTCGTAGACTAATCCAGGCATTATGCTTATTTTGCAATATATAGGCTTATGCTACCATGCCTAAAAACTTACCTGTTCCCTGCATACATATGGATTTAGGCTGAATAATGCATTTTGATATTATGCACGTGTCCAAATAAGATTTGTGCCTACCTGTAGGGACCATGAGTCAATATTGTTCTTGACCATTTGCAATATATAGGCTTATGCTACCATGCCGAAAAATTTACCTGTTCCTTGCATACATATGGATTAAGGCTGAATAATGCAATTTTGATATTATGCACGTGTCCAAATAAGATTTGTGCCTACCTGTAGGGACCATAAGTCAATATTGTTCTTGACCATTTGTACGCCAAAGTATTGTTTAAGTGAGGTACGTACCTGTTAATTTCAATGAGTAGTTTTTTTTCAAACTATTAGATCAAACTACTGTCAGTCAAAACATATAAGGGATGGACGCCATACAATTTCTGCAACCATGTCTTTTTAACCTTTTTTACCTCTAGAAGCCAAACGGGCACGTACGGGCAGATAAAATTTTTGAATTATGTAAAGAAATAATCAATGAACAGGTTTTGCAAATATGGCAAATATAGAAAAATATAGATTTTTTTTATTTTCAGTCAAAGTTGAAAAATAGTGAAAAAACGGATAGTTTTTAAATAGTGATTTACCAGGAGAAACACAAAGCAAACAGTTAATTTTTTTTTTATCATTATACATTTAATAAATACATCAATCAATACAAACAAAAAATAAGGCGATTCGTTACCTACTTTTCGTGATATTACACCTGAAATCGCAACAAATTGACTAAAAATTGTGTGTTTTTTTTGAAAACCGAAAGTCGGTCAACTTTGAACGGTTATATCTTTTAAACTAAAAATGTGATATTATTAAGAGTGGCATATTTGAAATCGTTGAAAAGTTTCCTATAACATGGGTTTATTCAAAACTTCGTCGGCGCTCATGAAAATTTTTATTTTTGCAACCTCGTTTGCTCTACGGGCGCTACTGTGCGTAGGCGTCCAGACAGTAGTTAAGACAGTTCACTTTTTAACTTAAAATAGCATTATTGTGTGAACAAATACAGCACTTAACTAATAAAACATAAAAAATCAAAGCAAAATATGTTAATTTTTTTCTTACTTCTTGATTTTTTTTTTCTTTTTCGAACAAAACTTCAAATCACTGTCCAATTTTACTGTCTGCAAAATTTGCTAGACAGTAGACAAGACAGTTGGAAAAGTGTGCATGTATTAGTAAAAAAGGTTTGCATGTATTGCTACTGTCTTGCCAGTACTGGCAAATGTAAACGCTATGTAAGACAATTTTTACGTTTGTCTTGTAAAAAAGAGCGGGCAATGCAAATTGAAGATACAATTTTATGACTTGACTTATATCTATCCTTAGTGCGAACATCAGTGATGATAGAAAAAATCCTTTCGATATCTATATTGGCATGTGGCATCGACAAAAGTGATAAATGAAATTTTCATTAAAATTTTTAGTGACTTCGCTCCAAAACTCTTTTACAATTATCTATTTCTTGCTCTGGAAAATTAAGTTCAAGAAATCTTCATTTTTGAAAAAGAGATTTTCACAAATTTACGATAAAATCAAAGCCGACATGACGGCAAGCGATGGCTCAAAAAAATTTAACAATTTGTAATTTTGCCGTCTTAACAATATGCTATCACAAATCGAAAAAGTTTGCTAAATGTATACAGTTTTCTAACATTACTCAAAAGTCCCTACATTTTATTTTAATTTAAAAAAATCTGTCCTTTTTTCCCTAAGGCCATTTTTTTTAGAAGAAAGTCCCTAGGGGAAGGGATTTTTCCCTACGTATAACCTCACTTCTTAGAATACACATTTGAATAATATGAAAATTTATATAATAAATGTTACTCACCATGATAAATAAATTCTCAGATTCTATTTACAAATTAATTTTAAAATAAGAATATATTTCATATGTACACATTAATTAAATTATATGAGAATTAGCCTTATATCAAAAATTTCGTGGTATGTGTTATTATCACTCATTATTTGTTTTTTTTTAATCGGAAAATCTCGGCAGATAATTTTATATGTGCCTTAAAGTACGTACTTTAGACGTTCGTTTTTGGTGTTGAAGCGTTAGGAAGAAAAGAATTTATCGATTATAGAATTAAGTTTTGTTTTTTTTCTTAAATTAACGAAAAGAGTAATTGTTTAAATGAAATAGCACTTAAAGAATTTTCCAGGTTTTAAAAACAAATTCTCATGATATTAACAGCGAATAAGTTGAGTTAAAAAAAATCGTTTAAAAATTCCATTTCATGTAAGCGTTTTTGTGGTTTTTAATTCACCCAAAAATATTCATGTTTTATTGTTTACAAATAAGGCAAAGTTTTTGCATTTTCTTATTTTAAAACAAGTGCTCTTTCATATTTGATTAAAATATAACCTCAAATTGAAACTCAAATAAACGAATTTTGTCCAGCTAGATTAGCAAAATCACACAACGGTTGCGAAATTTATGCATTGGTTTTAAGATTTCTTTCTATCATTTTCTTAACACCAACGTGGAAAATGTGACGCTCATTCATTTCTTGCAGGGTTTATTCTACCTAGCGAGTACTAAATCCAGTGCTGCCTAGTTTGGCAGTATTCTGCGTGGACTTAAGTATAAATAAAATAACTTTTGCCGTGAGAGCTTTTCCTCTGAAATAACGGCACATTGAAATTTGCTGTTGATATAAATGTTTTGCATTTGCAGCAAATAAAAATTTTTGCTGCCATAAAATATTTATTTTTTAAATCAAATAACATGACTGTTGTCGTAAAAATGTGCATTTGGCAATGACATGATTGGTACTTCATTATACCATGTTCCCACGGACAGCAATATTCGTGTTTGGCTCTCTTATTCCTGTTTCGCGCCCCAAACATGATTGAAACGACTTGTTTCCCCATACAAAATTTTGAGAGCGAAACAGGTCGTTTCATTTTGAAACAGGCTGCGAAACAGGAAAAATGTACTATCATCTCCAATTTTGATAACATTTATCGTAAGTTTATCTGAACTAGCTCTCAAAAAAAAAATCAAAACAAAGAAAAAAATTGATGTTTAATAAAATAAAGTGATAATTATAACCTAATAATATTAATAAAAGTATTATATATTATATTTTCAAGTTTTTTTTACTTTTTAATCTACTTTAAAAAAAAAATCACACTAACAACACAAAAAAAAATGTCAAAATGAAACAAGAATGAATCGTATGAACAGCTTGTTTGGCAAACTAGTTTCAGAGAGCGAAACGAGTGGTTTATATCGTCGTATGAACATAGCATTAGCTGCGTTCGTTAACCCCAAAATTTGTACTGGATTTTACTGAAATGCGTTCTACTGAGAGAGTAAAGTGACAGTTGTCAGCAAAGAACCCGCAAATTTTCACTGAACAAATTTTTGTCTGTAAAATCCAGTAGAAAAAAACATATGATTCAATATAGTAAACAAGCAAAAAACATACAATTTGCAAACAAAAAGTCTACAATTTGTAAAAAAAAAACATTTAAAAGAACAAAAACTGAATTTAAAGTGCAGCATAAACTTAAAACTAGAATTCTAATAAGTATTTTTGGAAAGGTAATTAAATTTAATATAAATAACATTGCATTAATATTTTAGAGATGTAAACCTAATAAAAATATGAATACTAATTACCAGAGTACCGAAACGTTCACTCATTTTTCAGTCATGAGCGAGCGTAAAAAATTAAAAATTTTACTGCTTTTTCACATTCATAAGGTGAGGAAAAAAATATATTGAATTTCCTCATTCATGAAAAATGAGCAAACAAAAATTGAAAAATGAATTTGTCAGTTATGAATTTTTCAAATTCCTCATAAGGAAAAAAAAAACGCGACCAATAACAGCGGGAAAATGAAGTAGTAAAGAAGACCTATTTGTCGATATAATTAACGAAGATGGGACGTTGTGTTTTCCATATTTTTTTTTAAATAATACATGGGTACATAAATATGCTCTCCAAGCATTTTATGAAAACATTCATCATGTTAGAGTCATTTATGACTCCTGTGCGTGATTAAAATAGGCATATATGAGCTCATTTTTTTTATCATAAATGATTGTTTTCTCGGGAGAAAATGGTACCCTACCCGGGATTTTTCTTGAGGAGTCTTTTATTACCCCCTTTTCTGATCAGTTTCGACCCATTTATGACTCATATTTTTAATGATTTGCGTGTCTTTTTTGAGTAATTTTTTAGCTGTATTTCTAATTATTTTTAGTCGTATTTCTGATCGTCTAAGAGTATTTTTCAGTCATATTTGTAATAGATTACAAAAAGAAATATTTTTCGATTTAAATTATTAATTAATTCAGTTAATTAAAACTATATAAATTAAATTTTTATTAAATTATATTATAAATTAAATAATTATTAAATTAACTGCCTGTTCATCTATTTACTACAAAGACTTTGATCGCTTAACTTATACGTAAAACAAAAACAATATTTTATTATTTGTTTTTAATTTAAAGCAAGTTAAGCGATATAAGTCTTCGTTCGTAAATAGATGATCAGGCAGTGAATTTTATTAAATTTGTTCCGCACTTGGCTTAGTGCTAGTCCCCTTTCAGCTGTATAAAGAGTCCAATTCATCAAAAAATACTTTTCGAACAGCGGCTCTTATATATTGTAACGCGCCAGCTTCAAGTAGAAAAATAAAACTCGTATCACGATATCAGACTTCAATCTAAGGCCGAAAGAAATATGATTGAGGGGCATGAAATAAAATGGTTTCCCAGCTAGCTATATTGAGGTAAATTTGGTTCTCAACCCATACATTCCTTGCGCGTAAGCATATAAATTTACTAATCATGCCGCAAAAATACCTTTAGTAAACAAAAATTATTCATAAGACTATCCTGCGATGATAAGATGTAGTACCATACAGGGTACAATTGTTCCCACCCACTGGCCTTGTGCCAGACGCCTTGACAGGTAAAATACCCCTATTTTGACACCTGTCCCTATTATCTCATGATTATTATTTACTACCCTTCATGGTGAGTTATGGTTATTATTCCCCTTTTTAAGTAAATTAGAGTATCATGTTTGTGTTATTCAAGATAATTTAATGGTATAGTTTATTAATGGCATTTCAAAATATATAGATATATATGTATATAGTTCGTATAATAATAATAATATAATTTTTTTTTTTTTTTTAAGCAGAGAAATAGAAGAGGACAAACTGCTGAATATAATTAAGATAAAATAAATATACAAAAAAAAATTTACTTACAAATCATATGAAATTTGTACTTGCAACGTATGTATACGTACTTATTCACCTCATTTTACACGTCTGCGATAAGATTTGGTGGGCCCAGTAAAACTGCATGACGATGAGCTGTTGATTTGGTAAAGATCAATTAGTTAAAGAAATAAAATATTTAATAAGGCAAAACTATATAGTACAAATCTTAAGTTAGTTGATAAAGGCTTTGTTTAAATTTATTTTTAATTTAAATTATAACTTAGGGGGGTTTTTTCCATAAAATCAATATTAAATTTAAATAAATTTACAAGGTTTTCAAATTCTTTTAAATTCACAGTGTTTTTTTTTCGTTTTTCTTTTTTTTCTTGTGTAAAACTATATATTTTTTTTTTCATTTTTCAGTAATCTATACTTTAATTTCTTAATTCTGATTTTTATAATTTCTTTTTTTTTCCGGTTTTAAAATTATATTTCTTTTTTTTTATTTCGCATTATTTACCTTTAATACTACATTTACATTAGGCCGAAATCTTGTAGATTTGATTTAAAATCTTCTTCGAAATCTAGTGCGTTTACATTGTACTTTTTTGAGATTTTGTTTTTATAACACAACAGCTGACTTAAAGTTTTTTCGTTACACACACAAACACAAAAAGAAATATTCATTAAAAAATTTGCATTACCTTTTTTTTAATAATCAACGATATATATTTTATCAATATTATTCGTGTTTTTAATTTTTTTACAATTTTTCTAAAAAGTTTTAATATTTTTTTTAACAATTTTTGTTTTGTTTTTTTTTTAATGTCATTTTTTCTTGTGCAGGGAAATGTTTTTTAGTGCTATATTGTAAAAACCATAGTTGCATCATTAAGTACTACTAGATTTTGAGTAGATTTTGTCGAAATCTTGTCACGAAGTAGATTTTGTTTTGTATGGGAAATCTAGTCAAAAACAACTAGATTTGGCTCGAAATCTCGTAAGTACTAGATTTTGCGTAGGTGTAAATGTAGTATAAGGGTTTTCATTTACAAATTTTTATTAAAAATGATTTATATATTGATTTTCAACACAAATATATAGTTTGCTTTCTAAATTTTAATTTTTACAAATTTTCTATTTCAGTTTTTAAAATTCATTTAATTTCGCATAGTTTTTCTTTTAGAGTCAAAACAATTTATATGTTAATTTTCAGCAAAAATATATGTTGCTTTCTAAATTTTCATTTCTATAAATTTTCTTTTTCAGTTTCAAAATTCTTTTAATTTCGCATTGGTTTTCTTTTATAAATTTTTATGCAAACGTTTTATATACTTATTAATTTTCAACAAGTTCATACCTTGATTTCTAAATTTTGATTTTTATAATTTTTTCCTAGTTTAAGAAAACATTCTTTTACTTTCATAATTTTCTTTTATAAATTTCTATTCAAGTTATACTTTAAATTTCAACAAAGTTATACTTTAATTTTAAAATTTTGATTTTAATAAATTTTTCGAGTTTTAAAATTCCTTATTATTCATTTACCAATTAAGCATTTTATTTATACATAGCTAGTAACATGAACAATCCTATTTTTAAATTCGAAATCTTTAGTGTTCATTAATCGATTAAACAGGGGGGGAACAATAAAAAAAAATGATTTTTAGTTTAATATAATTTTTCTATTGTTGATTCGAAAACCGTTTGAAGTTATTTTATTAATTCGGACAAATAAAGAATCTATAAATTTTCCTAACAATTCTGACATTTCCTGAAATTGCATACAAATTAGAAATTTTTAAATAAAATATGAAAGAAATTGATGTCCTATTCAATTATTCAAATTACCTCATTCCAGGCCTTATACACGTTTAAAAGAAAACGGCCACGTGTGACCTTAGTTGTTCACCGGGGTCACCTTCACGAATCTAGTGAAGGTAACGGTTCAGGTACCGCTGGGTAAATTCACACGCTTAATCTCCCCAGAATGTGGTGTTGAGCTTCCCACGTGGATTTTTTTTTCCAATTTAGACAAACTTGTCTTATTTAGTTGCTTCAACGCAATGTGGTTAAGAAAAATACAGGAAATTTCTTGGCCTTGGTTTTTTTTTTTCTTTTGTCTCCAAAAGCACTTTCCTTAATTTTTTTGGTAACACAAAAAGAACTCACTTTAAAAATTTTATTTTTGTTTAATTACTTTCTGCTATCCGTCTTTGTATGCACCTTTCAAGAATAACTTTAATAATGATTTCGTTGTCCAAAGTAATGTTCCAACAATCAACACTCTCAAAAAAAAATGCCGCAAAAAAAATTCCAATAAAAATTACAAAAACAAATTCTCCTTTTGCGTTATAGGGATGAGATTGAATTAGGCAAGTGCCTGTTTTATTAAGAAACCATAACGAGAATGAATTATTGTCACACTACTTCGCATTGTCAAAAAAAATTAGCTAGTAAAGAAGAGAACAATAGATGTACTCTGATATAAAATAAATACTATTAAGAAAAAAATCAAACGGTACAACCAAAGAAGCACTCTTTCCAATGATCATCCAACTAAGAGTACATATCTACATGTATGTCTGTAGGTCATATTTATTCCCATTAGTGCGCGTATGCTTGAAATGCAATAAAAGCAAGTGTTTAGTCTTGAACTTGGAATTATTTAGAACGAAACACTTACATATAGGTATATACGTATGTATGTTTTCATATGCGTGTCGTTGAGCAAATAAACCGATGTTTAACCTTGAACTTGAAATTACTTAGAATGAAACATTTACATATGAGTATATGTATGTTTCTATATGCATGTGATTAACACAACTGATGTTCAACCTTGATCTTGAAATTTAATAAAAACAGGAGAATGAATCCCAACAGGTGTATTTTCGTTCTGAAATATTAAATATATTTTATTAAATAAACATAAAATTTTAATCCAACAAAAATCGTAACAATATTGTGCTGGTCCTTCACCCCCTGTTTTTGTAATGAACTGTTCCTGAAAATTTGTTTTCCCGATTAAAAATGATTTTTATGAAATTATTTATAATTTTATACAATTATATATCGTAAAATATCGCAATATATGAAACTGAGTTTATTTTTATATGATTATATCATAATATATTATAATCAGGGACAGAAAATAACTGTTATTTTTAAAAATGTACATCAAAAAAGCACACATAAAAAATGATCGTAGAAAATTTTGGTTCTTATCATTATGATACATAGGTGATGTACATGGAAATTTTTGTATGACTTTTAAATTTGTGCCTTTTTTGATAAAAGTCAAAAAATAACTTTTAATTTTGACTTTTATTTTTTAAGGCAAAAATTAAAAGTTATTTTTAATATTTTAAGGCAAAAATAAAAGTCATGAATTAAATATTGCATAGTAATACGCTAGTTTTATTGCTGCCAATGCTATAAATGATAAAACATCCGTTACCACAATTTCAACTGCATCACTTTTAATTCTTTCAGTATATTTCTTTCAATGTGAGTTTAATATAGAATTGTTGAACTGATAACAAATGATAACGTTCAATCGCAATTATTGTACATTCTGTACCTGCAACTCAATTCAGTGTAGAAAGGTAATTTTCAGCACTCGAATTGATTTTGGGGGATTTGAGATATAATTTATCTGAAGAAAACTTAGAATCAATTTTAATGGTAAAATTAAACAGCTGAACAAATATAATAATAATAACAATAATTTTAATAGACTTCTGTAATATACATCAATTATTATTACCTATAAATTGGAGGCAATAAAACTAGCGTATTAATATGCAATACTAAATTCAAGACTTTTATTTTTGCCTTAAAAAATTAAAAGTTAAAAAATAACTTTTTTTTTTTGAGTAAAATTATAAAAGTCAAAAATAACTTCTAATTTTTGCCTTAAAAAATAAAAGTTAAGAAATAACTTTTATTTCTGCCTTAAAAAATAAAAGTTAAAAAATAACTTTTTTTTCTTGACTTTTTCGAAAAAAGTCATAACAGTTACGGTCCCTGATTATAATGTGTTTAATAATTTCCCTTTCGCATCTTCATATTTTTAGTATCATGCTACAGTAGAATCTCACAAATTCGAACCGTCACAAATTCGAACCGTCCAGAAATTAGAACCGGTCATTTCAATATATTAGACGCTCTAAAATTAGAACCTGTAGTTCTAATTTCTGGAGGTGTTTTTTTTTGTTTTTATTTCTATGTACTAGGAACATTTTTTTTTATTTTTTTTTAAACGCTCTAAAATAAGAACAGGGGGTTCTAATTTTTGGATTTTTTTTTGTATTTTCACTACAAATTATTTTTTTTCGCTCATTAAAGTAAAAATTAAACGGGAAATCACCGAGTTATTGGTGGTGTGTATAAATCGGTCATATGCGTGCGAAGTTTGATATGCTTGTACAAATTTGGGTCAGTTGATAACTGAAGGTCAAAGTGAAGTGTTCATATGTGTGAAAGAAAGATAAAAAAAAATTACAAACAAACGTAAACAAATACCTTATCTTTAGATAGTAATTTAAAATGTTCAATTAATTAAATGTAATTAAATAAAAACTATTTTGAGTTTAAATAAAGTTTACACAACTATTCATTATCAATCACTATTTTATTAAAATTTTATCATTTTCTGTAAAAAAAAATGTCCAGAAATTCGAACTGCCCGGTGCACAAAGTGGTTCTAATTTGTGAGATTCTACTGTACCTCTATTTTTAGAGATGGTACTCTGTAGTTCAGAGTACTCCGATAATGTAAATGTGGCTTTCAATGCTTATTTACGGCAATATTTAATACATACTTACAAATTCTCTAAGCTAAGCTTCTTGCACTTCGTAATCAATTTTTTTTATATCAGTCATAGCGACCATAGGTCACTTTGTTTGTCGAATCATACGTTGTCATCGTGGTGTTTTCAGACTTCAAAGATTTAACTCCTTCGAGCAATTGAAGTACAAGATTCTGAAGGTTATCGGTGTGAGGAACATACACATATTGTTTAAATGAAAAAACAATTGGTTTGATTTTTACTTACAAGTTGTTAAATTACTAGTTGGGGTGTACTGAAACTCTCCAGAGTGAAATACATTATTCTACGACATTTTTAAGTAGGGGTTTGAAAAAATAACTGCTGTCTAACGAGTCACCACGAGATCACTGACATTAATAAACTTAAATTAACAATATTCTAATATTTTACGCTTGCTTCAAAGCTAGCTATTTTTACAAATAAAAATAACCGAATTAAAACCAGTTTTTTAAGATCTAGATGAGCAAAATATTATTCATAAATAACTTTAAAACAGTCATATTTCAAACACCTGTATAATCCATTTTCGATTGCTGTATGTTTTGTTATTTCATTTTCAATAAATTGCTTTTTAAGCATAAGGGTGCGTACAGAGTGGCCGCTTGTTGCCGAGCCGACCCGACTGACGCTTACTGCGAGAACCAATGCGAGAAAACTGGTAGGTACTATACAAATAAGTAGAAATAAGCGTGAACAGGTCAAAGTGGGCGCCGAGCTGGTAAGAGCGCAAAGCTGATTGAATGCGAGAAAACAGCTCCAAAGCGTATTTCAGCGCCGAAAACATTGTTTATGTTATGTTGTTATGATTTCCACTTGCTTGGAAAACATTAAAAAAAATTTAAATCAAAAGTTTAAAAAAAAATTAAATAAAACATGCAATCAAAAGATTAAAAAAATAATAAAAATAAAAAAGAAAATAAAAATTATACAAAAAAATAAAAATTAAATTTTTTTTTTTTTCATTATTTATTTATTGAATCTTCATATATTAAATATTGTTACGTTTTTCCTTTAATAAACGCTTTTGAGTTCTTTTAATTGCAAATCCGAATAAAAACCCACACTTATTTAACTTAACAAACTTTATTAATTATTTTGTTTACAATTATTAGTTACGAACAGAACCGTTTCTCAAAACAAACTAACTAACTATACATGAGTCACCCCTTTTTATATTTCATACTTATTTTTTTTTAGATTTTTCCTGAACCTTCCCGTAAAAACTATTTATTATGTTCCAAAACCATTTCTAGAAATGACTGGGAGATTCATATAGGAATTATAGGTCTGTCTGCGTACACATATTTTGCATCATTTTGTGAAAAATGTTGCAAAATATTACAAAATGTTGTCTGTGTACTCCAAATCTCTTGCAGCGAGAGAGCCAAAAAGAGAATTTTTTGACAGTTGGAAGTTAGAGAACTTACAAAATGTTACTGGAGAAATTTCCTCTTGCAAGATTTTACAACTAGTTTGAACAGCTGTTTTTTTTACGTGTGCCAAGATAGCGTCGACGAAATAGCGTCGAATTTGGGAATATAAAAACCGGGAAAACAAAATACCCAAATTATGGTCTTTTGCAGAATAACAACAAAAAGTTAGCGTCGAACTTAGGAATTTAGGGGGATTTCCAAAAGTAAAAAAAAGTTAGCGTCGAATTTGGGAATTTAAAATGGGGAAGTAAAAATAACTAATATTTTTAATAAAAATACAAAAAATAGTTAGCACAAATAAAAAAAATACACATTTAGGAACAAAATAAGCAATGCGTGCAAAAAATCGTTCGGTTAGTTCCCGAGATATTTGGGTGCAATAAAAGCAAGTGTTTAGTCTTGAACTTGGAATTATTTAGAACGAAACACTTACATCCCAGCGGGAAAATGAGGAATTGATTACATAAATAATTAAAAAAATAATGCATTATTTTCGAAAGAATAATAATGCATTCATTGGAATCGAGAAGGTAATTTCATCAGACACAAAAATTGTGCATTGATTACCGCGTATATTCCCACATTTGCAGAACAAGTAATGTATTGTTTCTGTTAGTAACAATTATTCGTGTTTTTGCTTAACATACATATTTCCTTTATAAAAATCCGTTATTTTTTTGCTGCCTTTATGTCGCCTACTTATAATTTTTTTTTTAGTCGCAGTTTGTGTTTGAAAGCGTACGGTCAAAGTTATTTAAAGTAAAAAGGTAAGTACTTTATGTTTTATCTTTTAATAATTTTTATTATTAAATGTATAATTACAGATAAATGTGATGAATGCTTAAATTTTATGAAAAAGCTTGATGATAAATTGGATACTTTACTATCAGAAGATTTAAAAAAGTTTAATTTTCCAATAAAAAACGAATCAGACCTCAAAAAAGGGGATGAAATAATTGGGGAAAATTTTGATTCCTTTGATTATGAATGTATGAATAATATAATTTATTCTTAAGAATGAATTATTTAATTCATTCGCAGGATACATTTAAATAATTTATTACAATCCTAGGACATGGTCTGTGTTAAGAATAATGAATTCTGGAATCAAATATTATACAATATATGTATTACTTTCTCGATTCCTATTAATTCCATTTTCCCCCTGGGATATAGGTATATACGTATGTATGTTTTCATATGCGTGTCGTTGAGCAAATAAACCGATGTTTAACCTTGAACTTGAAATTACTTAGAATGAAACATTTACATATGAGTATATGTATGTTTCTATATGCATGTGATTGACACAACTGATGTTCAACCTTGATCTTGAAATTTAATAAAAACAGGAGAATGAATCCCAACAGGTGTATTTTCGTTCTGTAATATTAAATATATTTTATTAAATAAACATAAAATTTTAATCCAACAAAAATCGTAACAATATTGTGCTGGTCCTTCACCCCCTGTTTTTGTACTGTTCCTGAAAATTTGTTTTCCCGATTAAAAATGATTTTTATGAAATTATTTATAATTTTATACAATTATATATCGTAAAATATCGCAATATATGAAACTGAGTTTATTTTTATATGATTATATCATAATATATTATAATCAGGGACAGAAAATAACTGTTATTTTTAAAAATGTACATCAAAAAAGCACACATAAAAAATGATCGTAGAAAATTTTGGTTCTTATCATTATGATACATAGGTGATGTACATGGAAATTTTTGTATGACTTTTAAATTTGTGCCTTTTTTGATAAAAGTCAAAAAATAACTTTTAATTTTGACTTTTATTTTTTAAGGCAAAAATTAAAAGTTATTTTTAATATTTTAAGGCAAAAATAAAAGTCATGAATTAAATATTGCATAGTAATACGCTAGTTTTATTGCTGTCAATGCTATAAATGATAAAACATCCGTTACCACAATTTCAACTGCATCACTTTTAATTCTTTCAGTATATTTCTTTCAATGTGAGTTTAATATAGAATTGTTGAACTGATAACAAATGATAACGTTCAATCGCAATTATTGTACATTCTGTACCTGCAACTCAATTCAGTGTAGAAAGGTAATTTTCAGCACTCGAATTGATTTTGGGGGATTTGAGATATAATTTATCTGAAGAAAACTTAGAATCAATTTTAATGGTAAAATTAAACAGCTGAACAAATATAATAATAATAACAATAATTTTAATAGACTTCTGTAATATACATCAATTATTATTACCTATAAATTGGAGGCAATAAAACTAGCGTATTAATATGCAATACTAAATTCAAGACTTTTATTTTTGCCTTAAAAAATTAAAAGTTAAAAAATAACTTTTTTTTTTTGAGTAAAATTATAAAAGTCAAAAATAACTTCTAATTTTTGCCTTAAAAAATAAAAGTTAAGAAATAACTTTTATTTCTGCCTTAAAAAATAAAAGTTAAAAAATAACTTTTTTTTCTTGACTTTTTCGAAAAAAGTCATAACAGTTACGGTCCCTGATTATAATGTGTTTAATAATTTCCCTTTCGCATCTTCATATTTTTAGTATCATGCTACAGTAGAATCTCACAAATTCGAACCGTCACAAATTCGAACCGTCCAGAAATTAGAACCGGTCATTTCAATATATTAGACGCTCTAAAATTAGAACCTGTAGTTCTAATTTCTGGAGGTGTTTTTTTTTGTTTTTATTTCTATGTACTAGGAACATTTTTTTTTATTTTTTTTTAAACGCTCTAAAATAAGAACAGGGGGTTCTAATTTTTGGATTTTTTTTTGTATTTTCACTACAAATTATTTTTTTTCGCTCATTAAAGTAAAAATTAAACGGGAAATCACCGAGTTATTGGTGGTGTGTATAAATCGGTCATATGCGTGCGAAGTTTGATATGCTTGTACAAATTTGGGTCAGTTGATAACTGAAGGTCAAAGTGAAGTGTTCATATGTGTGAAAGAAAGATAAAAAAAAATTACAAACAAACGTAAACAAATACCTTATCTTTAGATAGTAATTTAAAATGTTCAATTAATTAAATGTAATTAAATAAAAACTATTTTGAGTTTAAATAAAGTTTACACAACTATTCATTATCAATCACTATTTTATTAAAATTTTATCATTTTCTGTAAAAAAAAATGTCCAGAAATTCGAACTGCCCGGTGCACAAAGTGGTTCTAATTTGTGAGATTCTACTGTACCTCTATTTTTAGAGATGGTACTCTGTAGTTCAGAGTACTCTGATAATGTAAATGTGGCTTTCAATGCTTATTTACGGCAATATTTAATACATACTTACAAATTCTCTAAGCTAAGCTTCTTGCACTTCGTAATCAATTTTTTTTATATCAGTCATAGCGACCATAGGTCACTTTGTTTGTCGAATCATACGTTGTCATCGTGGTGTTTTCAGGCTTCAAAGATTTAACTCCTTCGAGCAATTGAAGTACAAGATTCTGAAGGTTATCGGTGTGAGGAACATAAACATATTGTTTAAATGAAAAAACAATTGGTTTGATTTTTAATTACAAGTTGTTAAATTACTAGTTGGGGTGTACTGAAACTCTCCAGAGTGAAATACATTATTCTACGACATTTTTAAGTAGGGGTTTGAAAAAATAACTGCTGTCTAACGAGTCACCACGAGATCACTGACATTAATAAACTTAAATTAACAATATTCTAATATTTTACGCTTGCTTCAAAGCTAGCTATTTTTACAAATAAAAATAACCGAATTAAAACCAGTTTTTTAAGATCTAGATGAGCAAAATATTATTCATAAATAACTTTAAAACAGTCTTATTTCAAACACCTGTATAATCCATTTTCGATTGCTGTATGTTTTGTTATTTCATTTTCAATAAATTTCTTTTTAAGCATAAGGGTGCGTACAGAGTGGCCGCTTGTTGCCGAGCCGACCCGACTGACGCTTATTGCGAGAACCAATGCGAGAAAACTGGTAGGTACTATACAAATAAGTAGAAATAAGCGTGAACAGGTCAAAGTGGGCGCCGAGCTGGTTAGAGCGCAAAGCTGATTGAATGCGAGAAAACAGCTCCAAAGCGTATTTCAGCGCCGAAAACATTGTTTATGTTATGTTGTTATGATTTCCACTTGCTTGGAAAACATTTAAAAAAATTTAAAACAAAAGTTTAAAAAAAAATTAAATAAAACATGCAATCAAAAGATTAAAAAAATAATAAAAATAAAAAAGAAAATAAAAATTATACAAAAAAATAAAAATTAAAATTTTTTTTTTTCATTATTTATTATTGAATCTTCATATATTAAATATTGTTACGTTTTTCCTTTAATAAACGCTTTTGAGTTCTTTTAATTGCAAATCCGAATAAAAACCCACACTTATTTAACTTAACAAACTTTATTAATTATTTTGTTTACAATTATTAGTTACGAACAGAACCGTTTCTCAAAACAAACTAACTAACTATACATGAGTCACCCCTTTTTATATTTCATACTTATTTTTTTTTAGATTTTTCCTGAACCTTCCCGTAAAAACTATTTATTATGTTCCAAAACCATTTCTAGAAATGACTGGGAGATTCATATAGGAATTATAGGTCTGTCTGCGTACACATATTTTGCATCATTTTGTGAAAAATGTTGCAAAATATTACAAAATGTTGTCTGTGTACTCCAAATCTCTTGCAGCGAGAGAGCCAAAAAGAGAATTTTTTGACAGTTGGAAGTTAGAGAACTTACAAAATGTTACTGGAGAAATTTCCTCTTGCAAGATTTTACAACTAGTTTGAACAGCTGTTTTTTTTTACGTGTGCCAAGATAGCGTCGACGAAATAGCGTCGAATTTGGGAATATAAAAACCGGGAAAACAAAATACCCAAATTATGGTCTTTTGCAGAATAACAACAAAAAGTTAGCGTCGAATTTAGGAATTTAGGGGGATTTCCAAAAGTAAAAAAAGTTAGCGTCGAATTTGGGAATTTAAAATGGGGAAGTAAAAATAACTAATATTTTTAATAAAAATACAAAAAATAGTTAGCACAAATAAAAAAAATACACATTTAGGAACAAAATAAGCAATGCGTGCAAAAAATCGTTCGGTTAGTTCCCGAGATATTTGGGTGCATCCAAAATTGTCAGTACAAAGCTTTACTGATTTATCCCTTGGAACACAAGCTTTTGCACGGTATAAAGGCTGAGTTCCAAAACGTCGGTTGCAAAGCAACTATCTTTTTTAAATGCATGCTACAATGCAACCGTGTAGGTTATTACAATTCTATTTGTCCCAATGTGCACCAAAAAAGTATTTAATGAGAACATAATACAAAAGCTGTGCATTGGATATACATTTTTGACTTGTGCTGCAAAGTAAATTGATGTTTTGGAACTCAGCCAAACTGTATATATTCTGCAACCAGAACCCAGAAATCTCGGGAACAGAACGAACGATTTTTTGCACGCATCGCTCATTTTGTTCCAAAAAGTTAATTTTTTTAAACTATTTTTTGTATTTTTGTTAAAAATATTAAATTTTTATACTTCCCCTTTTAAATTCCTAAATTCGACGCTAACTTTTTGATTTCATTCGGTAAATCCCAATGTTTGGGTATTTTTGTTTCCCGGTTTTGAAATTCGCAAAAGTCGCTATTTCGTCGACGCTATCTTGGCACACGTAAATAATTTTTGTGAAATGAAAATAAAAATTGAAAATTAACAATGGCAGAGGTAAGTAGTTCGAATTGTGTTGATTTTTAACGTTTATAATAAATTATAATAAACAAAACATTTTACTTCATGCTAGAAACGTCCAAATATATGCTTAATTTTGCTTTGTCATTTTAATTGCCTACACACCGATCAGCTGTTTTCTTGCAAGATTTCACTGGATTCTGTCTGCGTACTTTTTGAGATATTTTCAGCCGACAGAGTAAAATTGGTCTTACTCTCCCAAAAAAATTTACTGAGTATTTGCTACTGGAAAAGTACGCAGACAGACCTTATATTAAAATAACAGTTGTGTTGAAAATTATACATGACAATTTTAAGTAACTAATATGACATAAAACTATAACTTACAAGATAACTTATAACTATTACTATAAATAATTCTTAGATAATTTAACTTTCGTAACACTGCCCTCCACTTAAGCCTGTTCATCCCGAATAGGCTCAGATTCTCCTTTTCCATAATGGGCTAGTCGTTCTAGATGTACCACTTTCATTTTTGATCTTGGGCTCTTATATTTCTGGATCCGATACACCACGTCATTCAATTTCTTTATTACTTTATACGGGCCATCCCAATGAGTCTGCAGCTTTGGAGATAGTCCTTTCTTCCGTTGCGGATTAAAAAGTAAAACCAACTGGCCTTCTTTGAAGCCTTCCGAATTTGCCACTTGATTGTTTCTGGCTTTCATCTGGTCATTTGATAAATTAGCACGCCTTCGTCTTAACGCTCTTTCCTGCTCTTGGGTGGAGTCTTTATTATTCGCTGATACGGATAATTCATCAAAGTTGTAATGCTGGAGCGATGTCCTACTTCCTCCAATTAGACCGCTGTCTTCAACGCACTGTGGGCATTTAATTATGCACTCAATCACGGCTTGCTTGCAACCGACCCAATAGTAGCTTTTAACTTCTTTATGGTTTTTGTTACGCTAAGATGTCCACCACCAGTACCGTCGTGGAATTCCTTCACAACTTCGCATACTTAAGAAGACGGTACTACAATAGGGGTTTTGCCATCAGTACTTTCCCATTTACGGTATAGGCAATCATTAACCATCCGCAGACTACTCCACTGCGCCCAATACGCTTTCATCAGTGGACCCTCCAATCTAACTTCTTCATGAGTCAGTCTTTCACCGTCTTTCTTGGCCTTCATGATTTTCACTAATACGGGGTCACTTTTCTGCGCCGATGACCAGTCTTTGCTGGGTTCCACATGTAATAGGCGAATCTCATTGATGCGTTTCGTGTTTTCAGACTCCATACAGTGCTTGCTTTTATGTTTACTGAGCCGTCTTGAATTTGTGCTCGCCTTCCCACGTTTTCCATCATCTCTTTGAGATGACAATTTCCTATGATCACTAGTGACTAGCTGTCTTACGAGAGCCTCACTTCCATACCCAACGTTTAGGGGTATTTCTAAACCACGCCAATTCATAACTTGTCGTCCCATATCTAGCTGTTCGCAGGTTTACACCGCTTAGTGGCTCGACAGCTCTCTTTATCAAATCAGCTCTTATACTGGAATGTCCTGCACCAGTGTCGATAGTCAAAATGCGGATTTCACCATTTATGTAACCACAAGTCGTAATATTTCTGTTTCTTGTTTTCACTACTAAATTGATCGTGTGACTTTCAGTTTCTTCTGCACTGCTTACTCTTCTCAGCTTTAGTGGTGGCTCCCGCGATGATTGTTGACTTGCTCTCCGTTTATCCCTTTGCGGCGAAGCAGACCTTGATTGTTGTCTGGGTGCTTTGCAGTTTCGCTGAATATGGCCACACTTACCGCAATTATAGCATTTTGCTTTGTTTTTACCTTGCTTCTCGCTCAAAGCTTGCATCACTGCCTCCTTTATGTCCTTTACAATATCTCTTTCTTCTTCAGCGGCAAAATCAAGTTTTCGCACCTTATACGCTTGCGGCCTTGAAATTACCCTTGCGGTTTCTTGGGCTAGGGCAAATGATACCGTCTCCGCAAACGATGATTTCTGTGATGCACATACCGCGAGTTTTACATCAGCATCTCGTATACCATTTACAAATGATCTAGCAATGGATGACTTTCACCTGGATAAGTAAGCTGACCAAACTTTCAATCTCTAGTGCGAAATGCTGTAGCGTCTCGTTTGCCTTTTGTACTCTACCCCGTAATTCCATTCTGAATATTTCTTTTCTGTGTTCACCACCATACTTGCGTTGCAGTGCTGCCATAATGTCATCATAATTGTTTCTGCAACTTACTGGTACACTTTCTAAAATTTCAGCTGCAGTTCCTTTTAAAGCCAGAATCAGCTCAATGGCTTTTTCTTCATTGTTCCAAGCATTTTTGTTGGCAACTGTGTCAAACTGGAACTTAAACACATTTAATGGTGAACTGCCGTCAAAACTTGGAGCTTTAATTCTACTAGAGACTTCTGGTAAAACTCGAACCGCTCCCTTTTGGCACTGAAGACTATTAACTTTAACCTCCAGATGGTGCAGTTTCTCGTCAAAAACCGTGACTTGTGTTTTTACATCACACAGCTTCTGGTTGAATTCCATCTCCATGTCGTCTACTCTTTCATTTATCACAGTAGAAATTTCTTGAAGCTTTTCAAGTTTTTCATTAGTAGCCTGCAGTTTCTCGTTTGTCACTCTAGAATTTTCTTGAATTTCGGCTAAGATGGTGCTTGAATTTTCCTTTACCATTTTCTCCATGCTTCTTGAATTTTCTTCCATTTTTCTAGATGTTTCAGTTGAATTTTCTTTCACCATTTTCTCCATATTTTTAGAGTTTTCTTCCATTTTCTCCATCATAGCAGCAAACATTGTGCTGAGATCTATGTTGCTTGTTACTGCACGGGTAGCAACTTCTATTTCTTCTTTTTCATCAAATTCATAAGCTGTGATGTCAATATTGCGTCGCTTAAATTCATCGATTAATCTTTTCTGCAGCTCAGCTTTATTTCCTGCAGTAGGCAGATCCAACTTGCCCAAATCTTTCTTCAGCTGCTCAACTTTTAGCTCATCGAATTTCATTGTTGTTTGTATAGTTTTTTTTTTTATTTGTTTATTTATTTTATTTTTTTTTATTGCAATCCCACTTCTGACACCAATTGTTACGTTTTTCCTTTAATAAACGCGTTTGAGTTCTTTTAATTGCAAATCCGAATAAAAACCCACACTTATTTAACTTAACAAACTTTATTAATTATTTTGTTCACAATTATTAGTTACGAACAGAACCGTTTCTCAAAACAAACTAACTAACTATACATGAGTAACCCCTTTTTATATTTCATAATTATTTCTAGATTTTTCCTGAACCTTCCCGTAAAAACTATTTATTATGTTCCAAAAGCATTTCTAGAAATGACTGGGAAATTCATATAGGAATTATATTAAAATAACAGTTGTGTTGAAAATTATACATGACAATTTTAAGTAACTAATATGACATAAAACTATAACTTACAAGATAACTTATAACTATTACTATAAATAATTCTTAGATAATTTAACTTTCGTAACAATATGAACTAACAATAATTAATCAAATCTTATCCTAATTCTTTATTTTATGTCCTGCCAGTGCAAGACAAAAATTTTCTTCATCACGGGTTCTGTATCACATTTATATATGTGTTTGTCGCTCATCTTAATGGGTAAGTGCTAGGGTATTATATAATTACTACCCGATTAACTGATCGGTTAATTTCAAATTGGCTTTTTTCGATTAACGATTAAACCGGTTAATTTCAGTCGATTAACCGATTAACCGATGTAATAAGATTTTTAATTTTTTGTAGTAAAGGGTGGTTAAATTGTAAGGGCCGATGTTGAATGTGAACCACACCTAAACGCCAAGTTTTTTTCCGAATTTTATTTGACGTTTCTCTTTTTCAGACTTACTCAATTTGAACCATAGAGAGATACACAATCCAACAACGTGTTAAAGTTATCCAGACTTATTATGAAAATGGGCGTTCAAATCAAAATGCATATCGTGCACTTCGTGATTTGTGATGAGGCACATTTGCACCTCAGTGGATTCGTCAATAAGCAGAATTGCCGCATTTGGGCGAATGAGAATCCAAGAGTGATTGTCGAAAAACCAATGCACCCACAAAGAGTGACTGTTTGGTGCGGTTTATGGGCTGGGGGCATCATCGGGCCGTATTTTTTCCAAAATGAGGCCGGTCAGGCAGTTACTGTGAATGGTGTTCGCTATCGTGAGATGATAACGAACTTTTTACGGCCCGAATTGGAAGATATGGATGTGGACGATATGTGGTTTCAGCAGGACGGTGCCACTTGCCACACAGCTAACGAAACAATGGCTCTTTTGCGCAACAAATTCAATGGCCGTGTTATCTCACGTAATGGCGATGTCAATTGGCCGCCAAGATCATGTGATTTGACACCGTTGGACTTTTTTCTTTGGGGTTATTTGAAAGAAAAGGTGTACGTCGATAAGCCAGCAACAATTCAAGAGCTAAAGGATGAGATAATTCGGCACATTAACGGCATAGAACCTCCATTATGCCTCAGGGTCATCGAAAATTTGGACCATCGGATGGAGGTGTGCCGCCGTGGTCGCGGCGCCCATTTGGCCGATATTTTGTTCCATACATAATTGAGTAATACCAATATATCATAATAAAATAAAATTACAATAATTTCCTAAATAGTTTGTGTTTTATTCAAAATCAACATCGGCCCTTGAAATTTAACCACCCTTTATTATAACATATTTTTTTGTAATTTTAATTGTTTATTTCGTCTCATATACAAAAGGTATGTGTTTAGAAAATATTTTTTCTTACAAGCAAAGGTGTTCAGTGATCTTCATTTCAACCCATTTTCCGCCGACCGATTTCAATGTTCAATCAACAGGAATGTGGCGTCCCAATGTTCGATTTTTCGAACAGTAAATTTTACGCGTTTTTATAAATTTTTTACTTTTTTTAGGTAAGACAAAGAACAATTTTTTTTAAACAATTATATATTGTAAGTGGTTAGCTACAAATAAAAAATTAAAGTTCTTACCCACTTCACTCCTCCCTTGTATAACTAGGGGGAAGAAAAAACCTTAATTTTGGCATAATTTTAAAAACTGAAAACTTTGTATAACATTTAAAAAATTAAAAAAGTAGAAATGTAGTTCCATTGAAAACCGATTAAACTTTTAACAACAGCAAAAACATTTCCGTGTTTTTCAATTGTGTTTTTGTTATTTGACTTTAAAAAGCAGTGTTCGATTTTTTGAACACTGGGCACTATTTAGCACTTTTGTTTTTTCTCTGAAAGGCTAACTGAATCATCGCATATTACCATAATATAAATTTTTCACTCATTTGAATAAACGGCAACATATTTATTTTATTTTTGCTGATCAATAAAAAGTTTATGCACAATCACCGTTCTGTGAGAAATGTTTTTCGTGCGATTCGAGGAACTTACGGTGCGCATAATGAAACCACTATTGCAAACATCATTCGCAATATTGAGTCCCAGTTTATATTGGTGGATGATATTCGACCGGTTAGACCACATCCAGCACGCAGTGAAGTAAATATAGCAGCTGTAGCTGAGAGAGCATTCATTGGTCTAAATTTTTCCAAAATTGAGAAAAATCAGCACTCAGGGGATGACCCCTACTAATGCATTTCATTGGGCTGGAACTAGGAAAAAAGGTTATAGGAAGGAGAGAAGAGGTAGTAGTGCCTGTGAACATTCGACTAGAATTTATTTATGTTGACAGTGAGAGGGAAGACTCCAGCAGGAAGGTTATTCCACAGACGAACAGTCCGACCAAAAAAACGAATTTTCCCTGTAATGCATTGTACGATTTACCGGCTGATCGACCACAAAAGGATGGGCTCTTGAGGAAAAACGTGTATTACGAACAAACGTACGGGTTTCGGTCTCGGCGTATCAATCATGTTCTGACTCATAGCACCAACATCGGACACGCTTGGTCCATAATCAAATGATTACGAATGGCAAAGGTTGCTGTCATTTGCCAAAGAGTAGGTTGGAATTTTGATATAGGAGGTCATTTAGAAAAATAGGAAATATCAATAGTAGAAGAAAGAACGGAGCCGTGCGGCACCCCTGAATGAGTTTGGAACTCGTTTGACGAAACTGCATCTATAACAACTCGTATAGTGCGATCTCAAATTTTGACAAAAGTGCACCATGACAGACTCTGTCAAACGCCTTGGAAATATCTTAAGCAATTCCCTTACTTTCGCCAAATCGGAACACCATATTTCCGATAACAGGGACAGTAGGTCTCCAGTAGAGCAACCTGAAAATCAAGCGCATGGTCTCGGTGAGATCTGGTTTCAACAAGACGGTGCTACGAGCCATACATTTTGGTGAGCACATAATTTCATGATTTGCTATGGTAAATTGCCTACCTAGATCGTGTGACATCACACCGTAGACTATTTTCTCTGTGGATATGTGGGATCTTCAGGAATAAGTCAGCTACGATTGACGCTTTGGAAGCTAACATTACTCGTGTTATTTGCGAGATACCAGTCGCTATGCTCGCATGAGTCGCCCAAAATTGGACCTTCCGAATTGATCACCTCAGACAAAGTCATGGCCAACATTACCATGATATCATTTACATACAGTTAATGCCATACATTATTCTTTTAACCGATAATAAAAATTTCAAGTTCACTTTAAAATTTATTTGTTTTATTTTACATTTTAATTTAAACCTCACGATGAATCACCCGATATATCTATTAACCCGGTCCTGTGCGAGTCACATAATCGAGGTACAACTGTATGTTTTTAATTTTAATAAATCCCTCGTTCTATTTTCCTTTAACTAAATAAAATTAATTAGTTTCAGTTTAAAAAAAAACTTAGGTTTTCTATATTTACAATCTATAGGAGCAATAAAACAAAAATGCTTAATAATGCTCAATGTTCGATTAATCGAACACCATCTTTCTCAAAAACAAAAAATCTAAAAAAAATTGGACTTCAGATTCGTGTTTTCTAGTCCCAAATTATCTATCAACCACCAAGTTTTATAAATTTACTGGAAAAAAAATCGCTGGGACGAAATGGGTTAAGATGGAGTTGTAAAGAAGAAGTTTGCAGTCGAGACTAAGGACAGAGTTTCTACCAATAAGCCAATGAATTTGAATGGCTTTTAGTTTCATTTGAGTTAATTTTGCCTCTATATGGCATTTCCACGTTAATCGCCGATCCAGATGTATACCGAGATATTTAACATGCGAATGTTGAGGAATTATTTGATTATTGATTGTAATAGGGGGCATGATTCCCGACGCAAGGTGAATGTTATATGTACGCATTTTTGCTCATTGATCTTTATCCTCCATTGCTTTAACCATAGTTCGAGTTGAAATATATGATCCTGTAAGTATCGAGATGCTTCTTGACTGTTTTCGTGCACGCTTAGAAAAGCTGTATCATCAGCAAATGTTGAAGTTTGGGTGTAGTTGTTTGTTGGCATATCCGAGGTATATATTAAGTATAAAAGTGGGCCCAGGATGCTTCCCTGAGGGACTCCAGCGTCAATTAGCTGAGGAGAGCTTAGATAATCACCTTCTTTAATAATAAACTTTCGACCGACTAAGTAGCTTTCTAACAGCTTGTGTGTGTTTACTGGTAAGTTTAGCTTCAATTTGTATAATAAGCCTTCATGCCAGACTTTATCAAAAGCTTGAGAAATATCGATGAAGAGAGCGGAACAATATTTTCTTTCTTCAAAGGCTTTTCTTATTGCGCTTATTATACGATGGGTTTGCTCAATTGTGCTGTGTTCTCTTCTTAAGCCGAATTGGTGGTTAGGAATAAATCTATTATCATTTAAAATTGGGGTTAATTTTGACGCTAACAGCTTCTCAAACAGCTTTGATATATTAGAAAGTAAGCTAATAGGCCTATATGACCCAACTCTTGTGTGATCCTTTCCTACTTTAGGTATCATGGTGACTAAGGAAACCTTCCACTTTTGAGGATAGTATTCAAGGCGTAAAATAGCTTTACAAATTAAAAGAATAATTTTCTTTGCTATGCTGGGTAGCTCCAAAAGCATTTTGTTGCTGATCTTATCAAAACCAGGAGCCTTCTTGGGGTTAAAATCACAAATAGCCTTTTCGATTTCTCTTATATCAAATCTTAGGGGAGCAGCTGCTCTAGCAGCAACAGGTGGTAACTCGACCGCAATATGTTGAGATATATTTGGGGTAAATACATTTTTCAAATGATTGACAAACAGATTTCCTTTTTCTTTTTATTTGTTGTTTAAAACCCCGAGAATAAAAAAAAAGAATAAAGAAAAACAAGAAATGTTTTGCTTAAAATGTAAGTATGAATATGCATGTGTGTGCAAATTAAAACATTTAGTTTTTTAGTTTTTTTAAAAAGATTTATTTTATTTCCACATCTATCTTTCAACACCAACTTAAAACTGACTTAATTTTATTCTATACTTAATTATTAATACCCGTAGCAAACATGATTTTTGTTTACGCGGTAATAATCAATTATTTTGTTGAATTGCAATTCAGCAATTCTTCATTGCGCGTGATAAGTAATTTGATACTAATATTGAAAACATTTTATTTCTGCGGCAAGCGTCAGCAGAAATTTTGAATTGTAGCGATATTTGAAAGGAACGAAAAGAACTTTAAAATAAATTGTATTGATAACAAAAAAACGAACAGAACTTTAAAAGAATGCTGTCGCCTTAACTCCCCCCTCCATTAGTGGGATCGTCCCGATACTTAATGGATAGGAAGATCATTGATACTGCGAAATTCGCATCTTTGTTCACGAAGGACAGGCATTTCTCTAGGATAGGTTACCGGCGGATGGTTTTCTTCGATTATATTTGTGTCCGTTAATTTGCTACGAAGTTTGTAAGCCATCGCCAATATACAAACAGTTAAAACAATTACAAGGCCCAAATTAAGTGAGAACATCACTTTTCCTTGGGCCGACATTGACGCTAAACTTTCAATATTACTTGTTTGTAGATCCTTCATCAATTCCAAAGAAAGCACTTCCTCTAAATTTCCACCATTTTTTGTTGGTTGCAACAAAGCAGGAAGCGGTTTCCAATCAGATATTTCTTTTGAAATATATGTTTTATTGGCAATTGTGATAGTATCATTGTGGAACTGAATGAGGTATGCTCCACGTAATTCACTTGTTTCATTATTCGATGTCCCGACAATACCCTCAAATTGGTTCAACAAAATAGTTCCCGGATACAATTCTTGTACCGTATTTATATGCTGATTATTAATAACAACGCAATCATGTAAGGGAATACAATTTGTTTTGCTTATATCTATTAATTTTTCTTCGCTACAAATACATAATTTATTATATTCTTTGCAGTTTTCTCCTTGTTCGTAAATTTCTTTATTACATCTTATTATATTTTCAGAGTTAAATTTTTACAATTTTGTTTCCCTTTTTTATTGGTTTAATCAACATTTTTTCACAAATCTTACTATCTATTGCAGGAAGATTCACTATATAAATGATAGCTCTATAATCTGTGGCTATTTTAATTGTCGCAAAACTTAATGCTTGTTCTAGATCAGTATAAGAGAACTGTTCCTGATCTAAAAATTGTTTAACCTCATTCATTTCCCTTTCGGATAAAATAAAAGAATTTATGACCCCTACCTTTGACCACTGCAACGCATACTCCACGTTAACAATATCCTCTTTCAGTAACCTTAATTTATTGGTTATTGTTTCTTCTTGTATTCTTCTAACCTCTTCTAAGGATTGGATGGTCTTAATAATGTGATTTGTGGTATTCGTCAATAAGTTAACTCTTTCTAAGACTTCTCTATTAATTATCCTCTGTCTTTCATTATTTTCCAATAGTCCCTCCATCTTTTGTACCACTATTTCATGGTCATCGTGATCTGGAGTACCAGCTACCCATTTCCAAGCGGTACCCAGGAAATTGATGGATCGTTTTTTCCGAGGCCTAATAATTTCGAGGTGTTTTTTCATTTGTCCGATATCGTAAAGAAAAAATGGCATTAACGTGCCATTACTAAGTATTTTGTTTTGGATTTCCGATTCGATTTCCTGAATTATTGACTCGTAGTGTGTCAAATTTAAAAAATGTATTAATTTGAAGTTTCCATTTTGCAACCGAGCTTGTCCTAAATGTATCGGAACAAGTTGGGAATTTGAATAGTCCAATATCTGCACCTCAGGGCTGCAGACATCAAGAATGGTAAATAGTAATATAATTTTGAGTGACATTTCCTGCAGAGAAAATCTTCTCTGCAGGATTCCTTATGTATAATCCTACGTCTACTAAATATTTTTACTTTATTCCCTAAATCCTCGCTTATTTTTTGCTTCTTATACCTATTATCTAATTTATTTCTTTTGCCAATAAGTTTTTCATAAACCTCTTGATTTTGTTCGTACGTTTTTATTTTAGTAGGTTTATTTCTACTCATCAACTTCGATTGTGCTTGACGAAGTTTATCTCGTACATCGTCATGTTGGACTTTGTTATGAAATATATCGTATGGTTTTTTATTCGTTACTGAATGAATGGTTAAATTATACTGCTGAGCACCTCGGTAAAATGCTTCTTTAACATCAATTTCAACCAGAGTTGAGTGTACCCTTTCCACCTGACAGTAATACAATTCTACCTGTAACCTCTGCATTAATGATTTAAATTGTGGGGTTGTGAACCCTGGTTCATTATCAAGAGTAATTTTTTTCGCGTTTGGAAAGCTTTGTAGAATTTCTTGGACTTTTTCCCCAAGATTCAATTTATCGTCTATATGTTTTATTACCAAGAATTTTGAATAAGCATCTATACAGGTTATAAACTTATGACTTTGTGCGTAAAAGATATCAATATGAAGGAACTCCCCCTCATTGTTGGGAATTGGAGCTTCTCCACTTGGAAGCTTAGCGGGTTTCCTATCATACTTGGCTTTATTGCATATATCGCTATCGCAATGTCTGATATATTGTTTTATACTATTTAACATTTTTGGCCAATAGTATTGTTGAAATATCTGTTTATGATTTTCTTTACAGTTTCTATGAGCACGGGCATGAGTTTACTCTATTATGGCTGTTTGATCATCAGGGCTAGTAATGTCAATTGCGAGTATCGTAGTATAAACGAATTTATTTTTAAATATATTTTTTACGGTTTCTTTAAATTCGTATAGATCTTCTGCGGTGCAATGAATTGCAGTAACAATGTTAGGTTTAAGGAATTCCAGCAATATGCTTTTCAAATTTTCCCTCGTATCGAACTCTATTATGTGGCGAGTTCTACCGAAAGTTATCAGGGATTCATGTTTTGAGAAATTAGTTTAGCAAAGCAAAATTTGTTGTTTAAATTCATTAATAGGTCTAGTGATTTCAGGGATATTAAAACTGTCGCTGCTTTCAACAGAATGTTGGGTACTTCGTAGTGACTCATCATCGGGAATATTATTCAAGACCTGTCTAGAAAGTGCGTCGGCTACGACGTTAGTAGCACCAGGCTTATATACAAATTTAGGAGCATATTCCTCAATAAAAGACATCCATCTTTTAATTTTTGCGTTGGGATTTTTAGTTTAAATCGCAAATGTAAGAGGTTGGTGATCAGTGTGTATTTCCAGATTTTTAACACCATATAAATAATTTCGAAGGTTTTTTATTGCCCAGAATATGGCATATAATTCCTTTTCGTTCGTAGCGTAGTTACGTTCGGTGGAATTAAGGGTTTTGGATATAAATATTATAGGTTTTTTCTCTTGTGTCAATACAGCACCAATAGCTGCGTTTGACGCATCGGTCGTTAGTATAAATTTCTTTTGGTAATCGGGTTGGGTTAGTTCGACTTGACCAGCCAAGAGATCCTTTAATTTAATAAACGCTGAGACACCCTCAGTATCGAGTTCAATTTTAACTTTTTTTGATGCATTAGCAGACACTCTACCGTTTTCTCCCGCAAGAAATCTAGTCAAGGGTTTGGCAACATTGGCATAACTACTAATAAACTTACGGTAATAACCTGTAAGACCAAGGAAACTTCTAAGCTGCCTTAGAGTTTGTGGTTGTGGGTAATTTTTAATTGTTTCAATTTTATTTGGGTCTGTTTTTATTACCCCATGTGCTATTACATACCCCAGAAATTTTACTTCTTGCTCGAAAAATTTTGACTTCTCCAATGATATTTTCATATTTGCCTCTCTGAGAGTATTGACTACTATATCCAAATGTTGTATGTGTTCCTCTAAATTTCGAGAGTATACTATTATGTCATCTAGACATGACAGAATCTACCAATGAATTTTCTCAAAATATCATCCATTGCGTTTTGGAAGATGCTCGGTGCATTCCTCAATCCGAATGGCATTCGAACAAATTCGTACTTCCCATTGTTGACGGAAAATGTGGTTTTTCCCACATCGTCCTCCTTCATAAGAATTTGGTGGAAACCAGATTCAAGATCAATTGTTGAAAAAAATTTTGCTTTACCTAAGTTAGATAATATAACATTTCAGTCTGGTATAGGGTATTTATATGCTATCGTTTTCTCATTCAATTTCTTGTAATCGACAACCAAGCGAAGTTTTTGTGTCCCGTCGTCATTCATTCCCTTTTTTGGGACGACCCATACTGGTCAATTATAAGGGCCCCTACTTTCACGAATAATGCCTGCTTCTAATAACTTTTCTATTTCACTATTAACAAATGAGTTTGCAGATAGCGGATATGGATATTGTTTGCTACATACCGGATCGTTATCTACCGTCTTAACTTCCGCCTTAGTATCTGTTCTAAAAGGCAGATTTAAATTAATATTCGAATGCAATCTAGAAATTTTTTCTCGTATATTTCCGCGTAGTTTTCCCAAAGTTTGCGATTCATGATCAACATTTGTAGTTGAAACGCTTTTATCGGTATCTTCAGGATATTCTTCATTAATAATTTTATTCAAGACATTTTATACAACGTTGTTGATACTATTCTCATTAGATTTTCTGTCTGGAATATTTTTACTAGCTTTATATATTTCTTTTTTAAACCCTAAAAATTGTTCGCAATATCTTCCACAAGTTATTGTTCCTGCTGGAAGTCTAAAATTGCATTTGTTTTTCTTAGAAAATTGTAACCTATAAGCACATCTGTATCCAAACCTTGGATTTCGTAGAACCTTTGGTTTATTTCAAAAATGCTTGCTTCATAATAATGTTCGATGAGAGTATAACCGTTAATAGTTTTTACTCTTTTCTTAATAACTAAATCCCTTCTGTTCGCGAGAACTCCAGGTTTGCAGTAGCTGCACGTTGCGCCACTGTCAATTAAAATTGTGAGTTTTCTTCCGTCCTTTGCTGTCCTGACGATGCAGGGCAGTTCGGATCTTTTTCTAAAAAAGCATCTTCGCTTAAGTTATTTATTCTTTGTGCCTTTTGATTTGGCTGATATATTGTTTGAGAATGTGGACGTTTGCTATTTTGTTGGAAATTACTAGCTCGATTTTGCGGTACAAAATAATTTTGCCCATTGTTGTTATATCTATTTTGCGGATGCCTAACACTGGTCGAACCTCCCAATTCCATTGGTTCAGGTTTAGGTTCTGTTTGTTTGCTCGCGATAGTTAACTCTTAAATGGATTATTTTGGTTACGTTGGGGAAAACGTAATGGATTTGTGGACCTAAAGTGACTATTATTCTGATGTGTTGCTCTATTGAACTGAGAAGCGAAACTTGCGCGAATGTTCTTTGACTCGAGCTCCTGGGCTTTAGCTAATGCGTTTGGTAGGTCACGAGGTGATAATGAGAACAATATGTTGGCTAACGGAGCATTTAATCCAGTGATAAATACCCGTAAAGCATATTGCCTATTTCTAATATTAAGTTCCCTAGTCAAGTCCGATTCTGAACCATGAGTCATTATAGTTTTGTTAATAAGAGAGTATTCAATAATGGACAGAGGACCTTGTCTCATAACACTCATTTCTTGTTCGATTATATGAAGGGGCCGTTTGTCGGCATAAGCGAAGTCTAATCTACTTATGATGGCGTCGAAGTTCAAGACTGTGCCGTGAGTGGTAAGAATATCGTTTGCATCTTCGACTATTTTGTTTCTCAAAATAGTGAGTGCGGCGTAATATTTTCTACTACCTTTCTTATATAATTGCATGGAATTATTTGCGGCTTCCCGCCAACTGACATAGGAGATTTTTCCATCAAAATGGGGTAAGGATCTTATAACATCCAGGACTTCATCGCAACGAATAGTGTCATCAATGGTCTGTGTTCTTTATTCCACTACTGTATTTACATTAACAATCTGTGACAATTGCTGAGTTAATAACCGAATCAATTCGGAAATTGGGTTAGATGTGGTCATGGTTGTATCTGAAGTACTAAGACCTTGAAAAGAACCTGTCAAATCCTCTAACGAATCAATCAAATTCTCTTCTCCTGGCAAATACCCTATTTCTTCTTTTAGTTCCCTGATACGATCCAGCGTTTACAAAATTTTGTATTTTTAATTTTATTTTATTAAGACTTCAAACAAATATGCGAGCACAAACTAATAGTAAATCTTCACTTAAATTTTTATCAAAATAAATACACTTTTTCCTTATATTAATTCACATAAACAATTTTTAAATTAACTTACATACAAATAATTAAACTGTTAGGTTGTCGGCTTTCGTGGATTATTGTACAGCTGGACCAGATTCCCAATCGTTCTGGGGTGTTGCTGCCTTGTAGTGGGCAGTTTTCCTTTCGGTAATAATTGTTTTAATTGAAATAAAATTTGAATTTTCCTTGTAAGTTTCTTTTGTCTACAGGTTTTGCACGATTTGTTTAAAAATTTATATGTAATTTCAAGAGTTTATACAAATATTTGCTGCCGCACTTTAGAGTGAAAAAAAATTTTTTTCAAAAGAATTTGTTTTTTTTTAGTAATTTCTGTTTTTATTGTATGTTATTAAGCCACTTTGGCAGTAAGAGCTAGCACTAAAAAAAAAATCTTTCACTTGCACCAGGTTGATTGTTTTTTTTTTAACTTTCAATTTTTTCTTATTTTTTTAAGGATACTTATTTTTATTCTTTCTCCTCTTTTTTTAAGGATACTTATTTTTTTTAAAAAAAATGTTCCTTTTTTAAGGATAGTTTTTTTATTCTTTCGCCTTTTTCTAAGGATACTTATTTTTATTTTTTCTCCCTTTTTTAAGGATACTTATTTTTATTTTTTTTTTTTTTGATCACTTAACCGAATCCTTACTTTTTGAATTGTATCGATATTTGAAAGGAACGAAAAGAACTTTAAAATAAATTGTATTGATAATAAAAAAACGAACAGAACTTTAAAAGAATGCTGTCTCCCTAACTTGCATACATATATTTTTGTTATTTTTTAAAAAAAATTTTCCTTTTTTAAGGATAGTTTTTTTATTTTTTCTCCTTTTTTTAAGGATACTTATTTTTATTTTTTCTCCCTTTTTTAAGGATACTTATTTTTATTTTTTTTTTTTTTGATCACAACCGAATCCTTACTTTTTGAATTTTGAATTGTATCGATATTTGAAAGAAACGAAAAGAACTTTAAAATAAATTGTATTGATAATAAAAAAACGAACAGAACTTTAAAAGAATGCTGTCTCCTTAACTTGCATACATATATTTTTGTTATTTTTTAAAAAAAATTTTCCTTTTTTAAGGATAGCTTTTTTAGTTTTTCTCCT
Organism: Pollenia griseotomentosa; assembly: GCA_963931875.1. Taxonomy (NCBI): domain Eukaryota; kingdom Metazoa; phylum Arthropoda; class Insecta; order Diptera; family Polleniidae; genus Pollenia; species Pollenia griseotomentosa. The sequence continues at coordinate 149,401,899 of OZ007563.1, forward strand.
TTTTTTAAGGATACTTATTTTTATTTTTTCTCCCTTTTTTTAAGGATACTTATTTTTATTTATTTTTTTGATCACTTAACCGAATCTTTACTTTTTGAATTTTGAATTGTATCGATATTTGAAAGGAACAAAAAGAACTTTAAAATAAATTGTATTGATAATAAAAAAACGAACAGAACTTTAAAAGAATGCTGTCGCCTTAACTTGCATACATATATTTTTGTTAATTGTAATTTTTAATATTTTATGTTCACTAATTAAAAATTATTTTAAAGCGTCCATTCATTCGCTGATCTTATATTATTTAAAAAAAAAAAAAAAATATATTATTATAAATATACAATTATTTATGTTAAAAAAAACCGTATGCCGAGTTAAAAGAAAAAACACGTCTGCATTCAACGAGCACGCAAGCAGAATAAGGTATATATAAGATAAAAAAAGTGGGCCCAGGATACTTCCCTGAGGGAATCCAGCTTCAATTGTCTGAGGAGAACTTAAAAAATCACCTTCTTTAATAATAAATTTTCGACCGACCAAGTTGCTTTCTAACAGCTTGTGTGTGTTAACCGGTAGGTTCAGCTTCAATTTATGTAACAAACCTACATGCCAGACTTTATCAAAAGCTTGAGAGACATCGATGAAGAGAGCGGAGCAATATTTTCTTTCTTCAAAGGCTTTTCTTATGGCGTTTAGTATCCGATGGGTTTGTTCAATTGTGCTATGTTCTCGTCTGAAACCGAATTGATGGTTAGGTATACACCCATTGTCACTTAAAATTGGGGTTAATTTGGACGCTAAGAGCTTCTTAAACAGCTTTGATATATTAGATAATAAGCTGATAGGCCTATATGACTCAACTTTGGTGTGATCTTTTCCTGGCTTTGGTATCATCGTAACTAAGGAGACTTTCCATTCTTGAGGGTAGTATTCAAGTCGTAAAATAGCATTAAAAATTAAAGCAATAATTTTCATAGCTCCAGAAGCATTTTGTTGCTGATCTTATCAAAACCAGGAGCCTTCTTGGGGTTTAAATCACAAATAGCTTTTTCGATTTCTTTTATCTCAAATTTTTTTTTTATTTATTTATTAGTAGTATTTATAATACTTTTTAATGACATTTTAATTATATTATAAGAAAAAATTTTACGTATCTGATTAACAATTATAAGTTTTTTATAAAATCCACAGTTTTTTTTCTAAAAAGATTTATATTGGATTCATTCTTCACATCATTCGGCATCATGTTGTATAGGTTTAATCCTTTGCTAAATAGTGATTTTTGCATTGCACTTGTATCTGCTCTCTGTGGTCTAAAATCCAAGGCATTCCTGAGATTATACGGTTGAACCTCCCCCACAAACCTTATTTGTTCGATCAGGTAATCGGTTGCATTACCCATTTTCATTTTCTGGATAAAAAATATTGTACTTAACTGCAGCCTTTGTTGTATATTTAGCCATTTTAATGTGTCCAACATATTTCTGATTGAAGTGTAACGGTTGCATGTTAAGATTGTGCGCATCGCCTTATTTTGTAGTTTTTGTAGTCTGGTTATTTGTTGGTCTGAACAGCATGTGAACAATATAGTTGATCCATATTCAAAGTGTGGTTTTATCATTGTGTTATATATGTTAATTGCGGTTATTATTGTTACCTTATTTCTCAAACGTTTAAAAAAGCCTATTTTTTTGCCAATTTTTCTACATACATATTCGATATGTTCTTTAAAGTTTAAATCTTTGTCAATTAAGAAACCCAGATATTTTATACTTTTTACTTTTTCTATTATCACGTTATTTATTTTGATTATTTTATTAGAGTTCATATTAATTTCCATTAACTTGGTTTTATCTTCGTTTAATTTTAATTTATTCATTTTCAGCCACCTGTTTATATTATGCATATCCTGGTTTAAGTTTTCATAACATAATTCTTCATTTTCTGCTTCGGTAAAAATCAATGTGTCGTCTGCATATAGTACAATTTCGCATTTCTCTAATGTATTTTCCATATCATTTATATATATAATAAAAAGAAGAGCTCCTAAGATGGATCCTTGAGGCACCCCAAAATCATTTTTTATTGAATTTGATATTACATTATTAACTTTTGTATATTGTCTACGATTTGTTAAATACGATCGAAACCATTGTAATTCTACATCTTGAATTCCATATCTAGAAAGTTTTTGCAAAAGGATATTCCTATCTATTGTCTCAAATGCTCTTTTGAAATCAAGGAAAATTGCCAATATTTTATTTTTTTTCTTTTTAGACTTCCATCTGTTTACTACATAATTGACGGCTGTTTCACAAGAATATTGTTTTCTGAACCCTGATTGGTATTTTGTTAATAAGTTATGTTGTTCCATGTATTCTTCCAATTGTCTTTTTACTATTTTTTCGATTACTTTTTCAAAAGTTTTTAACGTATTAATTGGTCGGAATTCTTCACATTTAACTGTATTTTTAACTTTTTCAATTGGTAAAATCATCGATTCTTTCCAACTATTTGGAAAAACGCCAGTCGGTAGTGATTTGTTTATAATGCTTAAAATAGTATTGCCTATTAAGTCCCAATTGTCTAGAATTATATTAGTTGATATTTTTGTATAGTCAGGTTTCGTCTTTATACTTTTAAACATAATTTTTAGTTCTTGTAGGTCTATTGCACGAAATTTAAATTTTAAGTCTATCACAGGTATTTGATTTTCATATTGCACATCTTCAATGGAACATCTTATTTCCTTAATACTATTTACGAAATAATAATTAAAATTTTTGGCTATTTGGAAATTATCGTTATATTCTATTTGGTCATATATCACAGTTTTTATTACATTTTTGGCATTTCCCAAGACTAGGTTTTTAAGTTCACTCCACATTTCTTTTTGGTTATTTGCATTGTTTATTTTATTGTTTATATATTTATTTTTTTCATTTTCAATTTTCACTTTATAGATATTTCTTATTAATTTATAATTATTCCATGAATTATTTGTATTTTCTATCAGTGCAGTTTGATATTTAAGAATTTTATCTCTTTTTAATGTCCTAAGTTCGTTATTAACATATTTTTTTTTATTGCCTTTTTCATTTATTTTCCTTTTGTTTGTAAATTTTTTTATTGTGTTTTCGAAGCATTTATCAAAATTATATACATTTTCATTTAATTCAATTAATTCATAATTTTTTAATACTTCTCTTAATTCATTTTTGAATCTGTTTTTATTGTATTTAAAAATCTCTATCTCCTTAATTTGATTTTCTTGAGCTTTACATTCGCACTCGATAAAGATGTTAATGGATTCATGGTCAGCTATTTTATTATTTATATTATTTTTTACCGTGATTGTTCTATTGTTTGTTATTATATGATCTATTAAGGTTTTTGAATTTTTTGTTATTCTAGTATATTCGTTCATTATTTGTTTAAGTCCATTATCGTTAAGAATACTTTCCACTTTTCTTGTATAAAAGTCATTTTTCCAGTCAATGTTAAAATCTCCGACTATTAAAATATCACAGTTTTTTTCAAATATTTCTTCCACAAAATCTTGAAAAGTATCGCAGAATTCTGATTTTGAGCTATTTGGTGATCTATATACTATTATAATAATAATTAATGTTCATCCAATGATGACTGTTTTTAATATTGTCTTTAATTTTTTTAATATTCCAATGCTTTCTAACATACAAAATTACACCACCTGTTCTGGACTAATTTGTCAATGTACTGTAATGATCGTATTTCTTAATTTCAATTTCACTTTCATTTATATCTTTAGTTTGATGCGTTTCAGTCAGTAATACGAATTCAGGTTTATTTATTTCGGCTATAATTTTCAGTTGGGTAAAGTTATTAATCAATCCTTGAACGTTTGTATACATGCCATATATCTGCTTTGGTTGTTAAAATGATAAACCAATCCGTTTCTTTTTAAGATTTAACTTATTCAGATACACCGGACATTCTCGGTTATTGGTGCCGTGATTTTCATCAAGACCTAAATTTAGTCGTTTATTTTCTTTCATGCAATTAACACGCTTCATAATTATTTCTTTATTACATTCTTTACTCCTGTGGTTTCCATGGCATTTAAAGCACACATTTTCATTCTTGCATTCCGTCGATTTATGGTTATAGCCTTGACATTTAAAGCATTGCATAATGTTTGTTCCATCAAATACCCTACATCTGTCCCATCCTACATTTAGTTTTTGACTTTCCATTACTTTTGGATACGATTCATTGTCTATTTTCAATTTTGCATTATACATTGTTCTATTATATCTTTTTGTTTCAAATACTTTAACAACTTCTATCTCACCATTTTTTAGTATTTCATTTTGTTTTTTTAATTTTTCTACCAATTCTTTATCTGACATTCTAAAGTTTAAATCAGTTATTACGATTTGCATATGAATTTCTTTTGGCACTTTAATTTCATAGTCTTCTCTTTAATTTTTTCGCGTTCATCTACGTTTTCACTCTGGATCACTACAGTACCGTTTCTTCTGTTTTCAACATTTGTAATTTTAAAATTAATTGGATCTACTTTTTTATTTAACTCCGCTTTTGTTTTCTCAACACTTTGTTTTTCCTTTGGTTTAATAATTAGGGGGACATTTTTTGACAGGTCTGGCATCACTACATTTGTTTTCAAAGATTGCGCGTATGTCATTTTTGTTGCTTTTTCATTTGTGTCTTTTATAATCTTCTTTATTTCGGTACACATTTTAATATTGTTTTTTTCAATTGTTTCACACATATTTTCATTTTTATTATTTACTTCGTTTACATTTCCATACAGGCTTTTAACTTCTTGCACATTTTTTTCACATAATTTTTGTATGTTATCAATTTTTTTGAATCTCTCATCATATCGTTTTTCTATTGCTTGCAATAGGGCTTTAATTTCATATTCATTTTGTCTCAGTGAACTTTCAAATTCATTTTTGTATTCTAACAATGATTGTTTATTTTCAGCAACACTAGTTTGAATTTCCCTAATAACAAGATCAACGTTTTGAATATACAGCATACAATCATGGCAAATAAATCGTACAAAATTGTCTTCATCAATAATAGTTGCTGAGTATTGGTCAATACCGGCACATTTCTTTGTAAAATGATACACTTTATCACACACTCCATTACATCGTATTCCACTTTCACCTCTTATTGCTGCTTTGCATTTACTGCATTCCGCCATTTCACAAGAGATTTAACAAATCTTTTGTTTAATTTACAAAAATACACAATTTTTGATAATATTTTATTTTTAATTAATAAATATATGTTTTTCAATAGTCACTATCTATTTTTAACACTTTATTATTATTATTTTATTTATTTAATCAGAGCTTTGATCTTTTTTGCTTGTTTATTGTAACAGAGTTACCAGAGTCAAATCTTCGGGGAACAGCTGCTCTAGCAACAACAGGTGGTAACTCGGCCGCAATATCGTGAGATATGTTTGGGGTAAATACGTTTTTTAAATGATTAACAAACAGATTTCCTTTCTCAATATCATTCCTTGCCCAAGCCTCTTAATGGTGGTTTAGAAACAACTGGCCTATTGAGATTTCTAGCTGCACGCCATAATGAGTAGTCTGATTGTGGGGTTGCATAAAGTTCCTTAAGATATTATCAAAAAGTAATTTCAATTTTTGGGAATACAAAATTTTAATTTCAAAAGATTTTGTTATTCGTGCTTAATTCCCAGTTTTTATTATTGATAAAAACACTTGAAATTTATTGTTGATGGGATAAGCTATTCCTATGCGCATTTCACTGGTTGCTTAGGCCAGATCATCAGGAAACTTCATCCATAAAGATTTTAGAAAAACTAAAGATATTAAACCAAATAAAACTGTTAAGCGTATAAGACTTATAGCAACAGTTCTACTTGTAATAATATCAAAGCTTAAACAAAACACATCAACAATAAACAGTGGGTTTATCTCATCTTACATTCCCCACTACAATTAGTTGAAATTCTCTCAACATTAATTGTCTTATACGCTTAACAGTTTTATTTGGTTTAATATCTTTAGTTTTTCTAAAATCTTTATGGATGAAGTTTCCTGATGATCTGGCCTAAGCAACCAGTGAAATGCGCATAGGAATAGCTTATCCCATCAACAATAAATTTCAAGTGTTTTTATCAATAATAAAAACTGGGAATTAAGCACGAATAACAAAATCTTTTGTTCCTTAAGATATTTTTCCAGAGAAGCCGTTTTCTGAGTCTGCAGTAACTTTCTAAGCTTTTTTGTACACTCTTTTAGTAAGTTCTTAAGTAACGGGGATCTGTGCAATTGCCACTCTCTTCGAGCCCTCCTTTTTTCAGACAAGAGACGCTCGACATCTGTGGAATATATTTTAATATTTTTTGTTTTTTTTGGGGGCAATACTGGAATGTTGAACAGCTAGTTTCAGAAAACTGTCAAAATTAGCAATAGAGCGATCTACATACTCCGATGTACTTAGCGGAATATTTTCTGTGCAATGGGTGCTGAGGTATTTTCTATATTTTAACCAGTTAATTTGCGTAGTTGTCGTCGCTAAGTGACCAGTCGGAGATACAATTCTATTAGGGTTCATTATAGTAACAATTGTAGGTGTGTGGTCAGAAGATAATTCTAAGGAAGCTTTAACATGAATCGTTTCTATGGGGATGTTTTTAACCACGCCGAAATCGATAACATATGGAATTTTTTGATGATCAGTAGACCAATATGTTGGTTGTCCGCTCGCTACCACATTTAAATCCATTTTAGAAATTGTGTTTAGTAAAACACGACCCTTTGGAGTTATAAGTCGTGACCCCCAGAAGGTATGTTTAGCGTTATAATCGCCAGCAGCTAGGAAACAGGGCCCTAATGATTTAAAATATTTACAGTGTTGGCTTTCTGATATTGAAAATCTAGGCGGGGAGTATAACGATGAAATTACTAGGTTTCTATTTAATTCCTCAACGCAAATGTTCGTTGCTTGGAGATAATCTCCACGGTGATCAAACATTAGGTAGTGTTTGACTTGGATTTTAATTAAAATGGCTGAACCTCCACAAGCTCTATCTCGAGGGTCCTTGGTATCATATAGTATATAACCATTGATTTTAAACGTATTTCTTGAGGTCAAATGAGTTTCAGAAACCATCATGACATCAATTTGTTTGTTTTTAAGAAAGTATTCTAATTCATTTTTATGTTGGCGGATGCCGTTTGCGTTCCAAAAACAAATTTTTGAACAGTTCATGGCTTGTTAAGAACAGCTTGCAATAACATCGATTGCATTCTTAGAATTTCCTGTAACATATTACCCATTGTGTTTGTAAAATTATTTCCTGTTTGCACTAATGTTTCCATGGTTTTTTCTAGACGACTTAAATTAGAAACTGGAGTTTCATCATTACTTGGCGAAGCGCCTTGCATTGGCACATGTTTTGATTTAAGGAAGTTAGCATACGAGGTGCTGTTATTACTAGGCTGCGGAGCCTGAATGCCATTAGTGTTTACTTGATTTGGTACCTGAATTTGTGGGGGATTAGTTTTCGGTCCAGCCGACTGCTTGACGATAGTATATACAGGGCATCCTCTATAATTGGCAGTGTGATTTCCACCACAGTTGCTTCATTTTCATGTACAATGTAATTCTCCACATACGACGCAAACAGGGGGTAAATAGCAGTATGCCTTAGTATGGCCAAATTCTTGACAATTAAGACATTGAACGGTACCATTTCTTTTGTGCGGCTTCTCTATAGTTATTATTCTGTAGAGAATATATTTTAAATTATAAATAGGATGCGTTTCATTTTTTTTAAGCATAATGTCGCCAGGTTCTAATTCTACCCGAAGTAATAGTTGGGGATTTTTTTCCCTGTTTTTAATATTTATAACGTTTTTTATTTTAAAACCCTTCTCTTCCAAAAAAGTTTTAATTTCATCTGGGTCCACGCATGAGTCTATGCCCTTGATCGCTACCTGAAGACCTTTGCTGCTCTTTAGTTGATATGTGTAAAAGCTTTTTTTAAGGGCTTCGAATTTGTTAGTTAATTTACGAAAATCGTTCTCATGATTTACCTGTATTTTTAAATAAATAATAAAAATTAAATAAAATTATAAGACTTCAATTTCACAAACACGAATGAACAACAAACCCAAATGCATACAAACATACATAAAACACATCCCTGCGGAAAATTTTGTGTCAATTGGTCCAACAGACTGGTCCTGCGATTTGCAAAAATAGAACAAGCACAAAAAGAAAGGACTGATGGCCAGTGAAAGAAGAGCCAATCCCTTAACTGGTTCATGAAGAACAAAAAGGTAGAAAAAAGTAATGAATTACAGTACAGTCTTCACCGGTGCTGTGACATATTTTAAGGTACTTTCTTAAATTTGGTTCTTGAATTTAATTCTAGAACTTGCTGTATTGAAATAATACTACATTTTAGTTTGCTTTCCTCTTGGGAAATAATAGATAAAATATCAGCGCTGATTCTCGCATCCACTATGCACACAGAGTTGTTAGGCTTTTTTTTCTTAAAAAATCGTCAAAAGTTTTACCCTGCGGCCACACGATCAAGTTGTTCTTGATAGTCTTTTACATATATTGCTTGTCAAAATTTACATAAATTGAAAGCTGTGACGTAGGCTGCACTCAATTTGTAAGCAATTTACTTTCAAGATTTCATCAAGAAAACAATTTATAAAGACAAACATGTAATCAGCTGTTAAATTGAAAGTAAAACTGCCAAACAAATGGAAAGGTGAAATTGAAAGCCATCTCGTGGTCAATTTAAAAAGTGTGAGTGTGTTAGTAAAAAAGTGAGAGTGTATTGCAAATTGAATGGATTTGAAAGGTAAAACTTGATCGTGTGGCCACCAAGTTAACAAAATTCGTCAAAATCGTCAGGAAAATTTAACAAAATCTTCAACAAATCGTCAAATATTTAAATTTTACAAATCAGAGACAATTTATTGCATTGATTGGTTTAAAAATATAAATTTTAAGCAAGAAATTCTATTTATGATAAAGAAAGTAATTTGGTTAAGTTTTATTCTATTTATTTCAGCAAGCGGGCTTATATAAGTATATTTATCATTTCAAAAGAAAAACATAAGAAAAAATATATTTTCATAAAAACATAACAAAAATTTATTTATTTCATTTATCCATATTTGCTGTTAACTCGAGCTATCTTTAAATGATAAATATTTAGCGCTTTCACTATTGCAAATTGTTTTTACTGTTGAAGGTGCTACACCAAGGGTTCTGTCTACCCCCTTTACACCCTTTTCGCCCGACTTGAAACGTTTTTACGTCCAATTTTAGTTCCAAACTAATGCATTTTCTTCTTTTTGCACTCATTTTTTTACACAACTTCTTATTAAGAGCTTACTTCTTACATCCTAACACGCAACTATACTTAGAATAACTCACCTAACAGAATTAAATGGGAATTCGCCTTTTTACACGCAAATATAAAAATTCTTTACATGTGATTATGACTTCAGTGAAAAAATAATTGTTTGTAGCGACGCAAATCGAAATCATAAAAACAAAAAGCGGACTTAACCAATTTTTAAAAAGCGACGTAAAAAGGACCGACGCAAATCAGGGCTCTAATGAAAGCCACCCACGTTTTGGACTGTTCCCAAAATAATTGTAAACATTTCTTGTAAAGCCACGTAAATAGGACCGACGCAAATTAGGGCTCTAAAGAAAGCCACCTGGTTTGTGATGGGGGAAGAATTTTTTTTTTTTTTTAATTTCCAAAAATTTTTGTATATCGAAAAATTGATTTTTACGTTTGGGACTGTTCCCAAAATAATTGTAAATAATTCTTGTTAGTGTTTTATTGATGCTAGAAAATATTCATAACACTATTACTTTTAGTAAAAAAATGGTCAATCGTCAATTTACTGTATTTTCTCAAAAAAAATCGTCAAAATGACGAAAAATCGTCACATCTAACAACCCTGTATGCACACTCAAATTTGTTTCTCGCATGAACAAGTTCTCGCAATAACGTCAGTCGGCTCGGCTCGGCAACAAGCGGCCACTCTGTACGCACCCTAAAGCTTAGTACAGACAATGGTCAGATCTTACAATATTGTAAGCAGGCGTTGCCAACAGCAATATTTTTCTGTTTTAACGTGTAAAGTATGCTTTAACTTGTCTATAGTAGATCAAAAGCATATTTTTAAGAAAAGTTTACTTTATAACTCTTAAAGTATGCTTTGTTTATGACTATAGTTATGGGCCATTTATTCTACACTTATTAATGTTCAAATAAGTTAAAATTAAATTGTGTTTATTATTCAGCGATACATACTGGGTATACTCAAGAACTTTAATAAAATTGTCATTACAACTTTCATTCGCAATGAAAGTAGATGAGTAACATCATAAGTGAGTGAATAAGTTATAAAAAATAACAGATATGAAAAAAAAAAAAAAATACATATATAAAATTTTTAAAGAAAAGTTAAGCCTCTTTATAAATTCGATAAGAAAATATGTTCAAATTCTGGTAAAGAGTGAGAAAATCCTCGTTCACGATACGGTATCACCCTATTCCATATCCGTGAAACGATTACACGAAACGACATTTCCATCACTGAATAAGAGTATGCAGGATATATTAAAGAATGTGTTCTATTAGAAATGGCAAAATGAAATTTACTCATAAGATAATCGGGTTTACAATATTTCATTGTTTTGTAAAAAAATAATATTTGCCTTAATTCAATATATTTTTCAAAAGAACAACCAAATAAATCCAGGTAATATTCAGAGACATGATTATCGATACGAATACCATAAATATACCGAATTACCTCATTAAAACAGACTCTCAATCTAGACCTATTCATTACGGAGGTGCAGGAATAAACTTCAATGCCATAAATTAATAAGGGTAAACATAAAGATAAAGCAATTCGTCGCTTTATCGATAAAGGTAAATAAAATGCAACATTATACAACCTACGTAACGTCCAAGAGATTCGAGAAATAACAGAATTAATGTGATGATTGAATGTTAAATTATCATCCAAAATAATGCCAAGTGTCTTATAATGTGTAACAACTTCTAACGACTCATTATCAAGTAAAATGTTAATATATATAGGGTGTTTGGAAAATATCATAACTTTGCACTTTGTAGGGTTTAATTGTAAAAAATTGCATTTTGACCATTCAACTAATCGGGTGAGTTCAATGTGAATCTGCTCTTTAGAAATACTTAAAGATGATGTGTCAAATGTTGCCAGCAATTGCATATCATCAGCATAAGTATAACCTTTTAAGAAAGATAATTCATGGAATAAATCATTTACGTATAAAAGAAATAATAATGGACCTAAAATAGAACCCTGAGGCACACCACGATAAGTTGAAACCATCCGAGAAACCTCATGTTCTACTTGGACATATTGACTACGTCCAGATAGAAACGAGTAAATGAGATTGCACGCGCTAGAGCTGAAATTTTATTATAAAAATAATTTAATTAGAAAAATACTATTTTTAGTTTCGTGAAAAACTTTCGGCTTAATAAAAATACATTTATGTATGTAAACAATTGTATATACATATGTAGGGTGATTTAAAGCCACCTGAAAGATCGACAGTCATTGCACCTTTGATGAAATTAGCTTCAACATTAAAATGTTTGGTACAAGGTGGATACCAACATCAGATTGACCAAGATCGTCTTGTAGGACTTTCACACTCATCAATTTCCATATGCTTATCTGAGGTATGCGAAATAATCGAACAAAATATTTGCCCGAAGCATATTATCTTTGAAATGACTGAAGAAAAAAAGATGGAGGCGAAAAGATGGTTTTTTTAATAAATGTAGAATACCTGGAGTAATTGGCCAAGTAACGATGAGCATTTATACTTCAACCGAAAACAGACATTTAACTCTTCTCATACCTAGTAACATAGCACATTTGTAAAAATAGTTAATACAAAATCTATTAAATGAAAACTCACTTTTTTCCACTTTTTCAATTCACGATACGGTGGACCAACCGCATCTTAATCCTTTGATAGTCTTTGCCACAAATCCTTCGACTTGCTTTTAGCATTTGCAACATTGAGGTGCCCCTTTGCTCAATATGCATGTGCAATTATAAAATCAACCATCACCATATTCTGTCTTGGTTTTGTAAACATTGCTTTGTTTAAGCTTTCCCTAAACACAACCCAAATTTAAAAAAATTACTATGTATAAAAATTTTCAGACTAAAAACAAGGAGTTGTGACAACAAACACAGTATGTGATTTCAAGTCACTCACAGTTCTGAATATAGAGGAAATCGTATGTTTTAAATTAGATTTTACACTTTTTGTAAAAAGTTTTATTTAATTACTTACATTTTGAAATTTTTTATTGTTTTCGCAAGCACAGCACCTTTCGAATAATTTACGAAAAATTTAAATGAACTGACATTTGCTTTCGTATTATATAGTTGCAATTGTAAAAGGGTAATTTATAATTTACGAAAAGGGGTAAAAAAAAATCCCACAAAAAGAAAATATTTCCGAACGTTCGAAAATAAATTTTTGAAAAACGTACTACATAATACAATTTGTACGAATTCGTAAATCTTTTCTTTCGAATCGTATTACATAATAACCCCCCAGATCTTACAATATTGTAAGCAGGCGTTGCCAGCAGCAATATTTTTCTGACAGTGGTGCGATTGTCAGATGCATTAATTTTGCACTTCTGCAAAAACAAATGAGCTTACAATGTTCACACAGTTGTAAGACATTTTAGCCAATTTTAATGAAATTTAAGCAACGCTGCTTACCAATATTGTAAGATCTGACCATCGTCTGTACGAAGCTTAAGAACGAATCATTTTCGTGTCTTTTTCAAACGCACAAGTGATTTATCAGTTTTTAGTCGGTAAAAGTACTCGAGGAAGGCTTAGTTAGGTGATTTTTGATAAAACAATCTTCCAAATGCTAATAGGGTGTACATTAGGCCGGGTCGATTTGTATGGATGAAAAAAAAAATGAAAAATCGTATAGCAAAAACGTAATCTACATAAAATACTAAGAGAATTCTCCGAAGAAAAACCATGGGTCTAAAATAAAATCCTAATCCGCCCCTCTCGACTTGAAAATTAATAATTTATATGCCCTCCTTTGCCAAAAAAAAAAAATTTAAAATAGCTTTTTCCAAAAAAAAAATCGAATTTTCTGAATAAAATTATTTAGTAAGGTAGTTCTTTTGCACTTAATATTTTTCTACACTCAAAATTATGTATTATACATTAAAAAAATATTCGCCCAAGTAAAAAGTTTGTATATAATTTTATCTATATATATAAACTTGTAACGTTACTGACGCCTGAAGCTAAAAACTTGAAATTTGGACCGGAGGTGGGTCTCTCCTCAAATCGGTCCACTAAGACTGGATTTCTGGAAATTCGAATGTTTAGGGGGTAAAAAAGGGTAAAAACAGGTAAATTCGATAATCTTATATCTCCAAAACTAAAAGAGATACAAAAAAACTGTAATACTTATCGTTGTTCTTTAGAAAAAAAAGCCTACAGGTGTCTTTTACTTTTTTGAAATTCGGCTCTTTTAGGGAAAAAACGGGTAAGCCCTGAATTTTGGTACTTTTTTGTCACCCCATCTATCTTTTGAACCAATAAACTTAGAAATAAAGGTTATACCACATTTGAAACTTATCAAAAAAATACGAGTAAGAATTTTGTTCTTTTACGAAATTCGAACGTAAAAGGAGCATAGGCCCACCACAAGGTTATTCCAATAAACTCGATCTGATGCATGGTGTTTGACTTCATTCCAACACAGGTTTATATGGGATATTTCGGTTTCAATTTGCCGTTTCCAGGTGTGTGATGGCCTTCCGATACGTCGACTGCCTTGCGGGTTCCAATCTATAGCTTGTTTAGCAATATCGTTGGGTTGTTTACGCAATGTATGTCCAATCCATACATTGCGTGATTGTTCTAGGCCAGAATATATGTAAAATCTTTCTCAAGCATTTATTTACGAAAACTTGGATGGAGTGTATGTCACGTGGTGCTGCATTTCACGTCTCGCATCCATATAAGAGTGAGGACTTTACATTCGAGTTGAAAATCTTTAATTTCGTCCTTTTTGACATATATGATGAGTTCCACACTGACTTGAGTTGGCCAAATGATTGCCGGGCTTTGTTTATGCGGCTAGATATGTCGGCTTTGGAACCACCACTTTTGTCCAGTATGATTCCCAGGTAACAGAATGATTCTACTCAGGGTTGTCAGATTTTTTTCCACCTTCATCGCCAAATAGCATACTGAAAATCGCCGAAAATCGCCAAAAATTTATTTCTCTTAGATTTTTGGTAAAAAAAAATCGCCAAAAATCGCCAAATAAAAGTTTTATATAAAAAAAGAGTATACAAGTGTATTTTACCTTAATTTAAATTTTCCATATTTAGTCTTATTTTAGTAATGCGTTTATATTGTAGTAGACAATCGCAAAACGCTTAACATGTGGGCTTCTGACCTGAAATTGCTTAATACGTGTTCTGTAAATCGCAAGAAGTTTGGCGACTTTAAATTGCAAAAGTATGCTGCAGGGAACTAGAATTTTTGTAAGAAACTATGGCAGATCGCAAGCAAAACGCACGAGTTTCGGAACACCGTAAGAAATCTGGCGTTTTGCCATTTGAAGTCGTGCAATTGTCATAAGAAGGCGGATTATCTTAAAACCTAGAACTTATTAGATCAGTTAATTGAATTTAGCAAAAACATTAATTTTATAAAGTATGCAAAATGAGTTGAGTTTCATGCAAAAAAATCAGTTTTTATTGGCGTGATCTTCTATATGAATATAAATCAGAATATGGTAAAATTTTTGTGTTTATTTGAAGCAAAGGATAAATGTCTTAAAAGGTGAATTCAAATTGGATATTTGGAATTGAACTGAAATACTAAAAGTCAGCTCAGTCTTCTAAACGTATTACAAAAATAATTAAATTTATGATTTTATTTCGTACAAAATCGAGTCAAAATTTATAAAAAAAAACTGCTCCTTTTATCGCTCTACACTCCACTTTGAAAAATAAGCTTGATACTATTATAAAAAACCTGATATCAATGTAACTTTTTTTTAAAAATTTTCTGATTTTCTTTCGCTATTAATTCAACTATTTTTGCATACTACCCAGTATACATTATTATTTATTTATTTTAAAAATCACATTTCATATGAAACCGATTCAGTTTTTAAAATTTTTTTTGCAAAATAAGTTTTTCGGGAAAAGATCCGATGATTGAGAACTTTTGATAAGGAAAATGTGCGAAAATCTAAGAAAGCTTAAACATTATTCCAAATTTCTATGGCAACAATTTTTTAATGTTTTCAGGGTAATTATCTGGCAATATTATCAATTTATCATCTAAAACAATCGCATTCGTATTGCGATTTTAAAATTTGTTAAAAATCCAAATAAAAAAATTACTCATAAATTTTTTCATATAAATATAAAAAAAGTAAAATGCGTTTTAGAAATCGCCAAAATAATCGCCAACTTTTTTAATTTCGCCAAGAAAATCGCCATGTCGCCAAACACAAAATTGCATCGCCAATTAGGTTTATAAATCGCCACGTTTGGCGAAAAATCGCCACATCTGACAGCCCTGATTCTACTTCAGTAAGCGCTTGATTCTTTAAGGGCTGAAAATCGTAAATATTTTTGGAACTTTTTTTTTTAAAACATTTTTCTCCATTCATTGCCATATTCGTACTAAATTATAGGCCCCCACTACAATACTGCGATTTTTGATACTTTAATGGGGGGAAAAAATAGTACCAAAATGGGAAATACGGGAAACTTAATATCTTTCTTCAGCTTTTTGGTTCTACAACTGGTATTTTTTTGATTATCGTTAATGCAATGTCCTGAGTGGATACGAATCTATGAGGGAACTTTTTGGTACTTTTTTGTTCTTTAACTGGTGCTTTTTGAATTTCCGTAAGTATTGGACCTAGAAACATAAAATGCAAGATGCAATGTCCTGAGTGAATAAGAATCTATAAGAGGAAAGTTTTTGTACTTTTTTGTATATTAACTGGTACTTTTTGAATTTTCGGAATTTAAACAAGTTAGAACCTAGAAAAATAAACTTTGGCATACAGATATGTCCACGAAGAAAAAGGAGACGCTAACGAAGTAGCGGGTTAAATTCTAGTATTTGTTATTTTTATAAGGAACATAGATAAAAAAATTTTCTTTCATAATTTAATAAAAAAGATTGAAAATACAAAAAGTATTTATAAAATAACTTTTTCTTGTTTCGATAAGCAATTTTTATTTTATAATGCAAATCAAAACAGAAAAAAAGTTTTCTCACTCAAACAATATTTCAGTAATGTTTTTGCAATTATAGAAAACTAAGAAAACTTTACTTATTGTTAATTTTTTAAAGTTTTTTTACTCTCCATTCTAGGTACTTTGGCACGACTTTTTATAGTTACTGCCAGAACATCATCTCTATACTTTTCTGTGACACGTCGGGACACATAAGTTAACAAAAAAACGTTATTTTATAAATACTGAAAACAATTTTTTGGGTGTAATATTTTTTTTATTGTATTTTCAATATTTTTATTAAATTATGAAAGAAAATTTTTTTTTCTATGTTCCTTATAAAAATATTATATACAAAATTATTTGCAAACTTTTTTACTTGGGTGAATATTTTTTTAATTTAAAAAAATTTTGAGTGTAGAAAAAAATATAAAGTGCAAAAGAACTACATTACTAAACAATTTAGCCCTCTAATGCCAACTTTTAGAATAAATGGGAATATATTATGAAGATAATTGTTGTAGGGTATTTTTGGGCCACTGAATTCAAAAAAAATATTTTTAAGCCCGTACGATGAGTCGTTTACGTTCCAGGTGAGCAAACATCTGGGAGTAAAATGAGGCACCCTTGGGTATCTAGTAATAAAAACACACTTAATTTTTGAGAATTCTGTTTGTTAGTTTGTATTGAACATAAAAAGTAAAGAAACAAATTAAAAATATTTGGTTTTGTTTATGATAATCAAAAAAAACAATATTATTATTTGACCATCACAAATGAAGTTTTCACTTTGAACAAAAGCATTGTGTTCGAGATTGTTTACAATGCTTTAAGAGCTTTTAAAAGCTTTCGAAGCTTCTACAAATATTTTTCTAGATCTTTAAGCAATTGTAAAAAAATGGAAATTAATAAAAATTAGTTATATATTGGACGCCAGTAGAAATTTTGTAAAGCCTGCCTTGAGGCACTCTTAGGCATAAGAGGGTTAATTCAGAAAATTCGATTTCTTTTAGGAAAAAGCTATTTTTTCAAAAAAAAAAAAAAAAAAAAAAAGCCGGCAAATTTTCAAGTCGAGAGGCGCGGATTAGGATTTTATTTTAGACCCATGGTTTCTTCGGAAATTTTTTTTAGCATTTTATGTAGATAAAGTTTTTGCTATACGATTTAAAAAAAAATCGACCCGCCCTAGTGTACATACATATTTATTTTTAAGCTTAACAAATCTTTTTAATTTTTTGAAATTAAATAAAACTTTAAATAACATTATCGCTTTCATATAAAGGGTGTTTTTTTAAACCCGATAGAACTTGAAATTGTAAAAAATAACACAAAAAATTAAATTGTAATCAAAATTTTTTTTTTATTCGAAAGATCAATACGTGACATTAACATTTGAAAATGATTTCCGGCATATGGGCACCGCGGCTGTTCTTGACGAAGCGCATTCTGGACGTCCAATTTTGGGCCACTTTTTCGAGCACTGCTGGCCGTATGTCACGAATAACACGAACAATGCTGGCCTCCAAGGCGTCAATTGTTGCTGGTTTATCAGCATAAACCAGTGACTTCACGTAGCCCCACAGGAAATAATCGAGAGGTGTCAAATCGCACGACCTTGGAGGCCAATTGACAGGTCCATTTCTCGAAATCAACTTATCGCCAAATTTTGATTTCAATAAGTCGATGGTTGCGTTCGCCGTATGGCACGTAGCGCCATCCTGTTGAAACCACATCTCCTCCGGATCAATGTCATCCATATTTTCAAACAAAAAATCATTGATCATGGTGAGGTAACGATCTCCATTGACCGTAACGCGAGCTCCGGCCTCATTTTTAAAGAAATAAGGTCCGATGATGCCACCAGCGTGAAAACCGCACCAAACGGTGCATTTTTCTGGATGTAATGGAGTCTGTAGGGTCTCTTGTGGATTGGTCTCGCTCCATATGCGGCAATTTTGCTTATTAACAAACCCGTTAAGACAAAAATGCGCCTCATTATGTACGCCATAAAAATGACGAAGTCGTCTATAAGTTGCGCGAATCGACGACTGATTTTCAAAGTAAATTTGGATAATTTCGTAGCGTTGTTCAAGCGTGAGTCTATTCATGATGATTTGTCAGAGTATACTGAAACGATAAAAAAAAATATTTCATCAAAATTTAATTTTTTGTGTTACTTTTTACAATTTAAAGTTCTATCTAGCTTAAAAAAACACCCTTTACATACAATGAACACAACATCCCATCTTCGTTAACTTCGGGATTTATTAAAAGTTTCAGTCTGTCAAACAAAACACTTCCTAACATGTCGAATGCCGATGTTCTTTGTTGTGTACAACTTTTTGCTTTTACCTAGACTACGACTGTTTTCATTTTAAAGGCCCAACTATAATATGCTTTAGTTGGTTTAATCAAATGGGCGAATACATGTAAATCATATGTGTCAAGCCATATTGAACTTAAGGAAACTTTTTGTTAAGTTTTATGAATCTGTCATTTGCTTAAGCAAGATGCGAAACAGATCGCACTTTCCGTACGGAATCAAATGTTTTTTCGGTATTGTTTTTGTGTTTTTAAATGCATTTGAGAGGATTTTTGTTAATTTTTAACAGAATCTTAAGCAAGTTTATGGGATTTTTGGTTGTGTATTAGTGAGTACCAGAGAGTAAAAAAATTGAGAGAATGCATTTTTTTACAGACGCAGAAAAATGTTAGTAATATATTTTATAAGTTGTATAACACAAAGGTACAAAATTATTAATTTTTTGTGTTGCTAGAAAATTTGTAGCAGTTCTTTACCAATTCAATGTCGCTGATTTTAAAACTGCACTTTTTTTATTCGAAAGCTTTTTGACTCTAAATCAGTTTCAAATACCTTATCAAACAATTGTAAAAAAATTAAAGATTTTTATGTTTTAAAAATTCATAACAAATAAATATTGCACGCAAATCACAGCTGATAAAAAAGTGCAGTTTTAAAAACAGCTACATTGAATTGGTAAAGAACTGCTACAAATTTTCTAGCAACACAAAAAATGTTTAATTTTGTACACTTGTGTTATACAACTTATAAAATAAAATCTTCCAAATTTATACTTTTATGGCAGTTTCCTAGTAGTAGAATGCTTTTCAAATGGGATGAACTTATGTAATTTATTACGTTGCTTGGAACACATAAATTTTAAATCCGAAAAAATTTGTTCGCATAGGTAAGTAGTGCCGAATAAAGAGAGGCACTTAAATGAATTTTTTTTAGTTCAGGATAGAACTCGCCATCCAAATCTTTCCAGAACTCTACAATATTATTTTCGTCTGGAGCATTTACTTCGCTTCGTAGTATGATTAGTTCTGATTGAATATCAAATTCGTAGTTGCTTACATCGCAACGAAAAGGGTTTTCGAAAAGATCTAATAGTAAAAGCAACGGCTTATTTTTGTCCAATGAATAATCAAAAAGTGGAAGAAAAAACAATTTCTTTATTTTGACTAGTAATTACTTGCAAGTAGTGTATACGTATTATCAACAAAAAATCGAGGAAATAGCCGATTGGCTGAATGTACAAAAATTGTGTGAATGTTAGTGAAAAAGTGTGAGTGTATTGAGTTTTTCGAACTTGCACTTGCATGTGCCCAGCGGGAAAAAGAAGGAGTAGGAAGGCCTTCTACAAGGCCTCTGTACCCCTTCTTTTGGATGTACAAGGCCTTTTTGCTCCATTCTATACTCATATCTTTTTTACACACGTTGTCTACAAAAAATGTTACTCCCTTCTCATAGAAGTGAAGTGGAAGGTGTATCTTATCTTTTATACGAAAGAGCCGAGGCCTTCTATTAGGCCTTCTTAAGCAGTAAGATAAGAATAGTAATTGAATCAAAAAATCTTTTAAGCAGGCCTTTAAAAAGGCCTGAAGTAAGAAGGTATTCTGAGTTTTCCCGCTGGGTGGATACCCTCCGTTTCCACATGCAAGTGAAAACATTGGTGCAAATAAACATAATATTGTATCACGATGGTCTTTGTGCAAATTGCAATTTGTGAATTTGCAGTGCATATTATGATTGATCGTGAGCATAACACCACTTATTTTTTTTTGCAAATGTGTTATTTATCTAAAAATTTATTCTGGCAACACAAAAAACTTCTGGCAGCACTGTTAAAATTCTGCATTTGATTACAATTATACACAAGCATATTTAAATAAATTTTTTCTTTTTAAATTATTTAAATTTAATTCTCTATTTTATGTTAAAATCCACGAAAATTCTTGAATTCATAAGTTTTCTTAAAACCAATATGGCGCTTAATAGATCAAATGTTATTGTTTACATGTGTTTGCAACTGAGCAAATATTCACTACTAATTTTGCTCATGGTTTTTTTAGTGCAAACGAAGTAAAAAAGAGCAAATTGCAAATACGTACATTTTGTTGTTGTGTTGTGCAAATGTGTGTATTTTTGCACGCATTTGCATCGTTTGCACACTTTGCATTACCCATAGTGATTTCCCTTAATAATTAGTTTTAGTTTTTGCTGCACTTTTAATTCAGCTTCTGTTCTTAAAATGTTTTTATTACATATTAAATGATTTTTGTTTGCTTACTCATGTTTGTTTACTTAACTTAATCATGTTTGTGTTTTCTACTGGATTTTACTGGCGAAAATTTGCAGGCTTTTTATCTAACAACTGTCACTTTACTCTCTCAGTTGTACACTCTTTTGCAAATTTATGTGTAAACAAATGCATTTCAGTAAAATCCATTACAAATTTGTTTACATTTTTGCCAATTTTGTAGAATTGTAAATGTGTTAATAGGTGCGTTTGAGTACTTTTACAGTAAAATGCAGTAAATGAGAAAATTGTAAAATTTGCTCTCACAAAAAGCTGTTGTCCAAAAAAGTACGCGAACGCAAATTTTGTAAAAATTCGTAAAATAAAGGCAAAAGCTGATGACAAATAATTGAAGTGTTGAAAAATGTTAACACTTTTGACTACTCAACTCGTTTTCTTATAGGTAATCGATTAAATACTTCTTATAACACAAAAATTTTTGGAAAATACAAACAAATTATTTTATGTAATCTTTCATATTTGTTTGTTTTTTATTTTATTTGATGTTACTAATTTGTGGCGGGTTAATTTTTTCAAAAGAACATGAATAATTTTTTGCTATTGATTACTTAAGTACCCAAGTACTTAGCACTTTTACAACTCTAAAAAATTAACATAACAACATAATTTTTATATCTACCTTTCGTTTATTTAACAATTTGTAAGCATTTTGTTTGTTACTTTTGTTTGTTTACCTTCTGAAACATATGTTTTTTTGTTTTACTAAATTTTACTGCAAAAATTTCTGCAGTAAAAATTTGTAAATACTATGTGCGTTCGTTTACTTTTCCAGTAAAATCCAGTAGCTGAGTAATATGAAAATTTAACAAATGTATGTGTACGCGAACGCATTTCAGTAAAATCCAGTACAAATTTTGGGGTAAACGAACGCAGCTACTCAGACAAGAACTGTCACTTTTCGCTCTCAATTTGTGTTCTCATTTACTGCATTTTGTGTTCGCTTGGGAAAATATATTAAAAACAATAAAAACACTCAAATTTGTTTTTGTTTTCAATATAAATTTCTAAACGAAAATTTTTATTTTAATTTGAAAAACAGGTAGTAAGAGTGTCTACCCTACAAGAACAGTGACAGTCATTTGATCTGTCATATGACTGGCATTGCTGATACAAATATCCGTCATCGCGTAGAACAAAGTTTCTATCACTTTCTTAAGGCCAACGTGAAAAAAATGACATAAACTTTTGCGTACGTGTGATTTTGCATCCGTTTTTAACCTATGAATTTTGTGGTTGATAAAACATATATCTGAGCTGTTTACTCTTATACTCTTTACAAATCAGTACTGATGTAGAAACCGGACACAGCTGACTAGTCACTACTGATATATATACCGGACACAGCTGATTAGTCAGTACCGATGCATACACCGGACACAGCTGACTAGTCAGTACTGATGGATACATTCGTCACTGTTGACGTATTTTTAGCTTAAATAAAACACAATTCATCTCATTCAATTCTCATACTATATTTAAAATAAAAAGCAATATGTATATGTTCGTTTTACAAATAAATAAATAATTATTTCTTGTTCTATGTTCTATGAGGTTAATTAAAATTTTATAAAGCTTTTTTGCAATAGTCCCATTACTTCAATATTTTACTAAGTTTTTGCTTAAGCCAACCTTTGGTTAACATTGATGCTATAGATAAGTACATATACTAAGGAATGATCCTATACACTATCAGAATATCTTGTATTTTCCTTACTCCGCGTCTAAAACTGACATGATTTGCTGTTATAACATGATGTTATAAAAGCGTTGTTAAAACATTTGCATTAATAACAATGTTATAACATGAGAAAACCTTTAGCATGATGAGTCTATACTTAACACTAACATCGTATTAGTGTTTATGTTAAGCATTTCATGTCAGTTGTAGACTGCAAGTAAGAATCATTCCTAAGTATATGTTCACATCTATAGCATCAATGTTAACCAAAGGTTGGCTTAACCAAAAACTAAGTGAAATATTGAAGGAATTGGACTAATGCAAAAAAGCTTTATAAAACAGGGACCGTAACCACTGTTTATTCCACCATGACCGTAACAAAATTTTCCGAAGAAGGTTAATCTTGATGTTGTTTAAGCAAACGGGATGATTGGCGGAAATTATGATTTTTCATACAATGATCTAAGATTTGCTCCACAAATCACTGTTCGACCGATGACAATTTTTGATAAGTAACTCCAAAATAGAAGGCTTTAAAGCATACATGCCTATAATTGAAGATGTTTGGCAGGCCAGGGCTGTTAAGCTAGCCAAATAAAAATTTTATAACATTTCACTTCTCATCATAGAATCTGTTGTACCCTTTATGTTTAAAGTGGCCACTCTATTGTTAACATCTTCAAGTATATGGCGATAGGGTTCTTGCAGTACTGGCACATTTTTTATAATTTTTTTATAATTTAAATAAAGTAGAACCACCTTCTACTTGAGTTTGTACCAATGTTGGGGGAGTTACTTCACAATACCCACGGTCAAAGTAATGTGAACGGAATGCTTGCACTACAACGGTAGACATTTTTAAAATTTTCGAAGTGTTTTCGCCTCTAATCATAATATAACATCGGGATGAGCCTCTTCATTGAGAGTACGTTCAGCACCCCCAGCAGGAGCCAAACCAATTAATTCCCAGTAATCTACATGCAATGTACTTAAGTAATTAAAAAAGAAAATTAAATTCGTCTTATTTAACAAATTTATTAATTCAATCCATATAGTATATATTAATGTATGTTAGAAACAATATGGACATATTTGATTTATATAAGGTTAATATGTAAGTATTAAAATGTTAAAACTGTTATACACGTCAATATTATTTTTATAGAATATTTAACTTGTGCAGACTGCTTTCTGAAATTTAATTATTTGATACTGTTCGCCTGTGCTCAGTGAATTATGTTAAAGGTGTTTATTAATTCAATACACCTTTGATCTATGCATTTAACAGCAATATTTAAATTTTACAAAGGTTTTATTTAGAAATGCACCCTTGTTTTAAAGACACAAAATCCAGCAACTCATTCCAGTTTCTTTCCAATGCACAACTCAATGGCTCCAAAACATACGTACGCTAATTAAGGGTTTGTTTATTCGCACCGTTTGTATTGACTTACAAGTCCACTCTTTCCCTCATTTTAGCCATAGTTCATTATTGCGAGGTCTGAGTTTCAATTGTATCACTATTTGTAGTTTCCGGTTGTCGTTGTGTTAGAATGTTCAAAAAATATTCACCAAAAACAGAATGATTATAAGTTATAACTCGTTTAAGGGCAGTGACATAATTTTCCAAATCATCTTTGAAGTCTGCGTAACCAGGCGGTGGTGGAGGTAAGCCAGCCTTTGATCGAAGAGCTAAACGGAAATATGCCTGTAAGCGTTTCCCTGAATTGTTAATGATAAATAAGAAATAAATAAAGTATAATCTTATATATAAATATGTATGAACTTACACATTAATTGTCGTACGGGTGCCTCTTTGTTAGCAATTTGCATTATTTGTGCTTTAAGTAAAGTTTCGGATGCATTATCCATTGTTGGTTGGGCCTCTTTATCTAAATACTTATTAATAGAGGTCTTTATTTGCTCCCAAATATTTTCTATTAGTTCTAAAATATTTCTGAAAATAAAAGTAGCATAGTTCTTATTATTTTTCGTTTTATTTGGCAAGATACAAAATTTATAATTTTTGAAATTACTATGACATTATTTTAGAAATTAAAGATTTTCTGGATTTTATAAAACTATTCTGTTACCTAAAAAGTTAAGAAAAAAGTATGAGAAATGTTGAGGGAATGCAGTCTATACAGAGCTCTTGTTGTATACAGTCGTGCTCTATAAAACCGCATTGATTACATAACCTAGTGCATTTTCTTTTATCTCGCACCGCGCTCTCTTTTATTCTTATTTTCTTCATAACAAACAGTAAAACATTATACACATACGGTAGTTAATTAGAAAACTCAAACTAGTTTTTGTTTGGAATTTAACCATGGTATCCTCCTTTGGCGGAAACTACTTTAAAATCTTGGATCCTGATCCATCACCAAAACGAAAAAAAAACAACGCCAGTTATAACACTAACAACACATTTGAATTTCCGCACTTGGTACAAAAACATAATGCGGTAACTACCAAAAAACAACAATGTTCGAAACACATTGTAATTAAAAGCAAAATAACCGATAAACCGCTTCAAACTGCCATATTTTTCTTCTTTCCAAATCACTGGAAACTATATCTAGTGAACCCACCCAAAAAACCAAGGAGTAATTGATTGCAAAAAGATCACCAGGTTCAACGAAAGAAAGATAATAAATAATACATTACATATTTTAAATTTTAACCAGTATAGCCTACCAAAAGAAATAAAACTTGGTTTCCTCAACTGCAAAGTAGATTCTTTTATTCCTAACCCCATACAGTGTAAAAACTGTTTTAAGTTAGGTCATATCAAAAAATATTGTAATGGAAGCGAAACTTGTGAAATTTGCTCGAACCATGCTTAAAAATAGAATGTGTTAATTGCAAACACCAATTTAATAATAAATTTAGCTAACGCAACAACAAATTTAACATCGAATAAAACATTTAATTCAGCGACAAACAGCACTGAAATAAAAATGCTTCATATATTTAATGAATCGTTTTCATAAAAAATTTTCATTGGTTAAATGAAAATTTTCATTGTCTGAATGGAATTTCATAGTTATAATGAAGTATTTTCGTTAAAATATGAAAACTTAAGTTTGTCAAAGTAAAACAAAAAATTTTAATTGAGAACATAAAAAACAATAAACAAACATAACTATATTCATAAATTAATACAAAATTATAGTTTCCTTAAAAAAATGTTTATTTGTTAATTAAAAAATGTAAGATTTAATTATTTCATACATCTAATGTAATATGCCATTAAATTTATGAAATCAAAAATTTTTTTATAAAATCAACATTTTTCAATAATTGAAAAAAAATATTTTTAACATTCAAATAACTCTATAGTCTCAATAATTAAAAGTATAAAAATCTTTCGAAAAAGCATGCTTTCATAAATATAAATTTTCATTATGACAATGAAAAATGTCATTGTAGTAATGAAACAAAATCTTTCAATCCATAAATATGTATGTTTTTAGTTTTCTTTAATATGCTGGAAATCGCAAACGCAAAACGCAAGAATTTGGAGGCTGTTTAATACACTTTAAATTTAATTTTTTTAATTTTTTCTATAAAATTCTGTTTAACAGAGAAATGTTTGTATAATATTTGTCATACAATTCTTTTATTACAGAAATCTTACTAATAAACGACTTTTAAAATTCTTGCGTTTTGCGATTGCGATTTCCAGCACACCCCTGATAGTATGAAATAAGTAATAAACAAACAAATGTTCTCCTTAAAAAAAAACACACCCTTATTTTAAACTGTTGTCAACCAAATGATGTACACGAAAAAGCTTGTTCTCTCTTTATGTGGTCTTCTGGTTCCTGCAGATAAGCATAAAGCTTCG
Source organism: Pollenia griseotomentosa (assembly GCA_963931875.1). Lineage (NCBI taxonomy): Eukaryota > Metazoa > Arthropoda > Insecta > Diptera > Polleniidae > Pollenia > Pollenia griseotomentosa. Next base: position 149,428,424 of record OZ007563.1, read on the forward strand.
CGGGAGATAAGTTTAGGGAATTATTAAAAATAAATAAAATAAAAAAATTTGAAAAAAAAACAAAAATTTTTTTTTTACTTTTTTTGAAAGTATCCAATTTATTCATCCAATGAATAAGATTCATAGATCTAATGTAATGTTTCATTAAATACATTTTAATGAAACAGGCTTTACTGTACCCATGTTCTGTAACTTTAGTGAGAACTTCTCGCATCGAAAAGATGTGAAACAAAATATTCCATCGTTTCTCGAAAAGTGAGAAAAAAGTGTGTCTGTAACTTATGTCGAAAACTATCAAAAGAGATTACGTCGTTACGTTATAAAAGTCATAACATTGCACTCGAAGCCGATGTGACATTGCAGACGTTGAGGACGCCAGTCACACATATAGTTAACGGCGACCAAAATTTACTAAAATTGAAAAATTTTCAACGACGGCGGCGAAAATACAACCGTCGGCCATGCCAAATAATGTAAAGTGCGACTTTAATGTTTGTTGTTTGTAAACGAGCTTTGAAAAAAATTCGTATATTTTATAAAAATGGTAAAAGAAAATAATTAAACAATAAAAAAAGGGCCAAGAACATAATTTTATTATTATTATTCTTTGCAATTTGCATTTTTAGTTGTTTTTTAGTGTTAAAATTTTTTTCTCGCCCCATTTTTATTCGTGAGTTTTTTTGACAGTCCAAAGCGGGAACTTTTCTCACCAAAATGTTACAGACACACTTTTTCTGTAAATTGGCGAGTAATTTCCTTGCGTGACAGCTTGTACTCGCCAAAAAAAGTTACAGACACAGTTTAGTGAGAAAAACAGCTGTTTGTTTCAATATACGGCATTTTTGTTCTATTTCACACATTTCAATCGAAAAGTTTCTCGACACGAGAGTTACAGAACATGGGCACTGATCTTTTTTAATGTAATTTTTCATGGGATTAGTGTCAAAATTCATTGGTATTGCGAAGAAAATTCGTTCAGTGTACTACAAAATTCCTTACGCCAACAACAAATACAATACAAAGAACCGCAACTTCAACTATTGAAGAAATTATAAGCCAAAACAAAGCACTTACTAATAAAATACTTTCAAAAAGTAAAACATATGTATATCACACAACAAAACGAAACACCCAGTACAAGCAAATTAACAAACATCTTAAAAACAAATTTTAAAGAACCAAGCGAAAATAAATCGAATACGGATATTCAAGCAAAAATTACAGATAAACGTCTTCCAATTGATGGAGCAGAATAAATGGAAACTTAAAGCTTGCTGTGGGGTGGCCTGTGTGAGTGCACTTCGTCGGCCGGTGTGCTGCGCCGTCGGTGTACCGGTGTACGGTGTAAAATTCACAATCATATCTGTCTACATTCCGCCCGCTGAAACCTCTACGCTAAACGATTTTAACGAACAGCTGACATGTTCTTTGGGAGTCGCAATCTAACAATACAAGTGGAATAATCATCGAAAACTATTTAATCTATGCATAATCTAGATGATCTGCATCATGCTATCACTTCCCAATAAAAACAACATTACTCACGGAAACTTATTAATCTAGCAAAACAGATTCCAGAAAATTCAATCTTAAAAAAACCAACTGATTCCAATAAAGCAAAAGCGTAGAAAATATATTATAGAGCAAAATTGGACATAAGAACTGCTGCAAATATTGTTATACCTCAAACAGAACCTACTCAAAAACGAAGAGTTAATTTTGTCTGCACGAAGCACGAAGAAATGGCAAATTTTCAATTTAGTATTATACAAGATAGATATCTAATGCAAAGTTCTGACTAGAATTAGGGTTTTTTCCCGGGATTTCCCGGGAATTTCAATTATTTTATTTCCCGTTTTCCCGGGATTTTTCTTGCGGGAACCCGGGAAATAAAAAATTTCTCATAATTTCAGAAAATAGCTATTTAAACTTTGAAATTTAGTTTTCTATTCTCTAAAAATTAGCATCTGTGGATGGGTTGTGGATTAGATCAATTACAAGAAGTGAGTACATGTATTTAAATCAATGTCTCCTGATGCAATAAATCTACTAAAAGCAGAATGGGCAGTGCAACAGTTGATAATTATTACATTTAGTGAAGTGAAGAGTTAATAAAGTACATTAATTCAAAATAAGATGCAGGCAGTAAAGTTTCATTGCCCATGAACAAGTCTTAAAAATAGGAGATACCTAAACATATCGCTCCTTTATTGCAAAGTCATATCTACAAAAACAAACGATCTTGGCAAAATGCGATTAAAGTTTTCAAAATGTACCGACTTAAAGATATATTTTGCTATAACTTCGGTTTAGTTTGAGATATGACTAAGATGAAATGAAGGAGCGATATGTTTATTAGGTGATAAACACAAATTTTCAATTTCAATTTGTGTTGGTTTATATACCCGTGAAGTGCGGGGAAACCGAAATAAAATAACATTTTGGAAACTCGTGTAAGATACTAGAACATACAACTTGAAAAACACATTGTCCTTACGATTACAAACTGACCTATTGAAATGAAAAGGTTTGTAAGAAGCAGTCCGGCTGATGCTTTTTTTGCATAAACCTTGACATACATTTGAATTGATATAGACGTTGTTTATAAAAAAGAAAAAATTGCCGCAGATTGTGAATCCGAAGCATGCTACAACGGTACACTTTTAACTATTTGTCCAACCTCGGTAAAAAATGAACGAAATTTTTCGGAAACATGATAATTAGTAAATAAAATCAGGAATATACTTTTTGAAGACTTACTAAGCGCTTTGAGTGTGTCAGAAAGTTATTTCCTAAGCCGTTAAAATATGTTATATATTTCTTTAAAATATTTTATCTATGTTATTAATTAAGTTTTTGATCTCATATCTTGAATACCTTAATATTTATTTTATTTTTATTATTGTTTTATGAATTAAATTGTTATGTGTATGTTATCTTTTTATCTTGAATCCAGAGCATAATAATACTGAATAAAAGCAAAATAATAGGGAATAAAGGCGTGGGATAATAATAATGCAAGTTCCTATTTCAATCTTCAATTAAATTCCCAGTAAAAACTTCGCCTACAAAATAATGTGTTGAGTAATCAGAAAAACGTAAGAGCACTACTTACAATTCTACAGAAAGAAACAATGAATTTTACAAAATGAACGCATTCAAAAGCAAGTCATTATTTTTTTACTTTAATACATTCAGAAAAAAGTAGTTATAGAAGCTGTTATAGATGTAGTTATATAAGAAAGCTGCTAAATAATGAGTTAAAGAAGCTATTCATTTTGAAAAAGTAAGCGAATTTTTTTCTGGGTTTTTAGTATTGAACCATTTATTTTAGTTTCTTTGTCAACAAGTTCCCTTGCGTTTTTTTATAAAAGTTTTTTTCATTTATTAATAACAAAATTTACTTTGTATTATTTATATGGAGCGGGATCCCGGGATCCCGGGAAATTTAAAAAGTTTTCCCGCTTTCCCGGGAAACGAAAAAGTCCGGGAAAAAAAAACTCTCACTAGAATGCAAAAACTCAAAATCAGCAAGCTTTAAAAAATTCACTGCGACCATAACACAGAGTCTTCACCTGAGATAATATCTGATATAATATGTGAGAGAACGTCGGCAGAATGAGAGAACAAATTTCTTTATATTAATCTTTATCTTAAACAAGGGGAACACGTATCTTATAAGATTTCATTATTGAATGACTCTCGTACAGTAAACTTGTATTGTTTTTATTCTTTTTTTAGTTTTTTCTTTTGTTTTTGTTTAAAATATTGTTTTTTTAAACACTTATCACAAGATTTTCACTAATTGCAGTAAAAAATTTAACAATTTAAAGAATGCGTCTTATTATTGTTTTATATTTATGTATGTATGTGTATTTTTGACAGCTCATCTTATAAGATAGTTGTTATAAGATTTCTCATAACAACTGTCTCATAATATATATTATAATATTAATATTAACACTATTTGAGAGTCCACACGTAAGATAATACTCTCTGCGATTGAATTTGACGTTTGCTGATATAAAAATCTTATATCTTATCTCAGGTGGAGACCCTATGTAACGAGGGACTCCCCACTCTCTCTTCTTTGGAAAAAAGTGGATATGTTTTCCAGTCGTTACAGGACTCCGCCAGTAACTGCTCTGCGTACCGATTCTGGTCTCATAACGGAACCAAAATAAATAGCAAATTACTTTTAAATGAAATGGTCAGAAAACTCTTTGGATTGCAATTTCAAACCAAATTTTACAGCAACCAAAAGAACAGCGTTATCTTACACAAACATCCAAGCAAGCAATGCATATGCTTCAAAAATAGAAGGTCAACTAACTATGTGCGAGTTACTAAAGAAATCAAAGGAACTACACCTGGTCAAGACAGAGTGTGCTACGACATGATAAAATATCTAAAATCATAGCAAAAACACGCTTCTCCATTTATATAACATCGTCTTTGAAACAGAAGTTATTCCCCATTCTTGGAAAACAGCAATAGTTTCTGCCATACCGAAACCAAACAAAAATCAAACGGCTTTTGCTGGGTATCGCCCTATTTCTCTATTATCGTGCCTAACCAAAATTATAGAAAGAATAGTCGCAAATCGTTTAGCATGGCTCATTGAGACAAAGAAATTAGTTGCAGTTAACCAAACAGCTTATAAATCTAATCGCAGCTGTACAGATTCCCTACTCCACATTGACCACTACGTCGCAAAAACCCTCTCATCCAGAAATCACGCATCTATATTAGGAATTGATTTCGAAAAAGCATTTGACCGAATTGGGATTCACATTATACTAGACTCTTTAAAAAACTGGGGTGTTGGACCCAAAGTATTTAATTACGCAAAGTCATTTTTAACGGGCAGAGTAATTGAAGTAAGAGTAAACAACGAACTGTTTAGGAACTTCCCACTGGAAAATGGAATACCCTAATTTGAACTTAAATGTTAAAATCAAACGAATGAAATAAGTTTGAGAATTGTGTTTAATGCCAAACAGGGACCGAAATAACTGTTATTATTTTTTAAATATCCAATAGGTTATGAAAAAAAATTGGTCCTGTAATAATAATTATAAATTCCCCAGAAAATTATAGTTCTGCCATAAACATTATGAAAGATTATTATTTTTTTTTTGGTCTTTGATAACCGTTATGAAAGATTTTTAATCTTATTGGTCTTCTATAACCATTATAAAAGATTTTTATTTTTTCTATCTTCTATAACCACGCTACAGTTCGCAAATCTTAAGATATTTTTACAAAATTTCGCACACTGACTTGTATTTGCACAAGGACGAACTTTTTTTTAATGATTTTAGTAAGGATCCGCAAATTTTTTTTAATATCTTTCTCATATTTGGTAAATAGAAACCAATTATGCCACACAATCATGGTGCTGAGTTTAAAGAAAATCGCTCCAGTTTTAGGCATATTTTCCCGATTTTTTTTTAAATACAAGAAATTTCGCACTAAAATTGTATATATATACCATTGAGTAGTCAGTGCAGTTGGTGTAGTAGCTAAGATGTGGACTCTGAAACCGATAGGACCCGGATTCGATTCCTGGCTCGAGCTACCAAAAAAAAACATTTTTCAAAAAAAAAATAATTATTTCTTAACATCCTCAACTATCGGTTGGCTTCAGCGCACTAATGAAAGTAATTTCTGTTCTAAAGCACTTCAAATCTTGCCGTTTGGATTCAGCATTGAACTGTAGGTCTCGTCATGTATTCTAAGAATATGCAACACACCTAATTACGGATGAGTGAAAGCGCAGTGGTATCGCAATGGACATTCAGTGTCTATGTGAGCTGGCGAACAAAGTCGGCTGTCACCTCTACCTAACCGAAAATACCATTAAGTAGGCTTGTTCGACCGGTTTTAGCTTAATTAATTTTTAAATATTAACTAATTTGTTTCTAAAATTTAGCTCATCTAAATATAGCAGACAATGATTCTTACCTTCATTGATTTTTCTACAGCCGAAAATACTGGTACTGTTATCAGTTATTTCTGCAGAGGTTTTCGCTATTTTTACTGACATTTTTTTATGAGTGTAAACAAGCGCTTAAAATTGATGAAAATCTCATCGATTCTAAAGTGAGGGTGAAGAAATCTTAAACAAAAACCGCAACAAATGCAAATATTTCTAGTAATACAAATGTTAATAAAAATGGTAATTTAATGAAGCTCTTTTTAGGAATGACTTTTATGAAACTGTTTCATAGATTCTATAAAATGCTTCATTACCTGACGATTAATTGTTTCTGTAAAGAGTTTCATTAATTCTATGAAGCTTTTCATAAACATTGACTGTAACGAAACCTGTTTCATAGATTTTATTAGGAGTGTCATTGGCTGAACTCCAACGAATATTTTCATAAAACTTGTGTGAAATTTGATATGGAAGACCGAAAAAAATAAAAATCTTTTGTAATGGTTACGAAAGACAAAAAAAAAATTAAAATCTTTTATAATGGTTATAGAAGACCAAAAAAAAAATAAGTCTTTTGTAATGGTTACGAAAGACCAAAAAAAAATTAAAATCTTTTGTAATGGTTATGGAAGCCAAAAAAAAAAAAACAAAAACAAACTATAACGGTTATCAAAGACCAAAAAAATATTGGTTATTTGTAACAATTATTCAGAGAGCAGGTTTTAAAAATTCGTGATAAATTATTATTTCAGGATTTTTTCAAATATTGGTTATAACTGTTATGTCCTTGATGTCAAATGATAAAGTCATTTCATATCAAAGGTTTGACTTCGTGTTTGTTGGGGTCCCAATTGATAATGAATTGAAAATAAACATTTGACATCAAATGTTTTATTAATTTGATGTCAAATTGGTATCAAATGTTAAATTCAAATCAAAACTAAACCTGCCAATAAAAAAGTGAAAAATAAATGTAAACATTAAAAATGGGGATTGAAGTTAAATTTTTACTTCGTGGTTAAATGTGAACAAGTGAACGATTTATTTCTTGTGAACAATAAAAATTATTTGTGAGTAATTACAATGATTAAGAATACGAATTTAAAAAAATTAAATGGGAAAGTGAAGATGTTATAAGTTTGTTGTATGATCGCGGTGCTACAATCATCAATATAAAAGGAAGACAAGTTTGTCGTTTGAGAAAACGTTTGATTTTAAATCATTTTCAATTTGAAATCAAACCTTCGTATTTGTTGGGTACTGACATTTGAGTCAGTCAGTGTTTTTAGTTGATTTTTCGGAAAAAATTTTTCCTACACGTTGAAAAAATTTCCCCTACAAAAATCCCTATGCATTATTGTCATTAAAATAGAAGAAAACACATTAGTTATAAAAAATAAATTTTGTTTGAATATGGGCATTTCCAGGGGTCACGAACGTAGAATTCAACTTTGGCTGACAGTAGTGAAATGTAAAAATCTTCGTAATGGAACGGAATATTCAAAAGTAATTTATTTATTTTAAAAGTGTATTAATGTAGGTCTCCATCCAGTATTTACGAAATAAAATATCTCTCTTGGTTTTTGTTTAATTGGCTTATGTACCGGTCGCGAACGTACGGGTCGCAAACGTACGATTTTTCCATATGTTTTTTTTATTTTTATCACCATGCATTTTCCCATAAATATCTTCAAATTTTCTTAACAAAAAAACTTAATACTCCTTTTACAAATGATTGTAATGGAGAGATTGTGAAAAAATAGTGCAAACATAACTTATTTTTTGCATGTAAAATAAGTATTTAAAAATGTATTTAGAAGTAGAAAATATAAAATTTTCCAGTTTCCAGCGCAATTGCCTCAAGTAAAACATCTGAGATATGCTATGAAACCATTCTTTTATAAAAACAGTCTTTTTTTATAATAGCGGCGTTCGTTTACCCCAAAATTTGTACAAATTTGTACTGGATTTAACTAAAATGTGTTCACGTACACATAAATTTGTAAAATTTTCATATTACTCACCCACTGGATTTTACTGGAAAAGTAAACGAACGCACATAATAATAAACGATAAAAGACGATGATTATCCACATTTTATTTTTTCATCCTGGTAGACCATTCTGGGGAAATGCCCATATGTGTATTAAAGCTTTGACAAAAAATAAGTACAAAACTTAAAAAAAAATAATACATATCACACTTGTTCAACAATACTGTGTTAACTCAAAATTTCAAAATTTTCAGTAGAAACAAAACAATTTTTAATTTAATATTAAAGGCATATTAAAAAGTATTTTGAAACCAACCGTTTCTTTACCAAAAGGTACACAAAATAGCTCGATATTTTTACAGCGGGTAGATATGAATAATACCTGTCGATTTTTTCCAAAAAGTGAAATACTAAAAATTTTGAGTTAAATGGTACGATATGTATGTATGTACTTTTTAATTAATTGACATCTTAGAAAAAACATATACATATTAGTGTCGCCAACTTTATAAACGTAAACAATTCTAGAAATATATTTTTAAGCGATTTTAGTAAAAAGAAAACATTTTCAACCGCTTTGGACAAGAAAATATAAATAATGCGATTTGACGAAAAATCCCTACATTTCCGTCCGATTTTCCCTACGCCTCTATTTTAGTATCAAAAATACCTACATGTAGGGAATTTCCCCTACTTCTGGCAACACTGGGTACAGTAGACGCTCACAAATTAGAGCTTTCAGTAATTCGAACGTCCAGAAATTAAAATAAGTGTTTGCAATACATTAAACACTCTGAAATTCGAGTTTAAAATTCTAATTTCAGAGCATTTGTTTTTGTTATTTGAACACAAGAAATCCCCAATTTATTTTATTCTGTTTTAACATAACCACCAAATTATATTTGTTTTTCCCTATTTGTTGTTTTTTTGTCGCATTTATGTATATTTGTGAAATTTGATACGCGTGTACATATTTTAGCAGTCTCTATTAAAAAGTGTAAGTGAATCATTAGAAATGTCAAATATTCATCGATATCGTGAAAATATTTATCGATATCGTGCAAAGGTCGCTGAGATGGGGTTAATGGAGTCACAAATATATAATGTCGACGAAACCGAATTTTTTTCGTTGCCTACCAGACAGAACATATGGGTCTGCTTTTGAAAAAATGCCCCTGGCCATTCAATTTAAAAAGACAGAATTTCATTCTTACTTGGTGCAACCTCTGATGGAACTCATAAATTAGTTCCATTGGTAATTGAAAAAGCAAAAAACCCCAGGTGTTTTAAAAGTTTCAATAATCCTCTACATTACAACTTTTCAAAAAATGCTTGGATGACTTTTCTTGTTTTTATCAAATAAAATTGAATTAAAAATAATTTAAGTGTTTTATTTTAGTTTTGGGAAGTAAATTTACTAAATTTTTTATTCGAAAATAAAGTCCAGAAATTAGAATTGCCTTTAAAACAAAGCGGTTCTAATTTGCGAGCGTACATACTTAGCTTAGGAAAGCGAAGCTCTACGCTTGCCTGCAGGAAAGAAACCAGAGCCTCTGGCGGGAATCAAACCCGCAACGCCGCACAGTACTTTGTTCCATATACAAAAATATTTAAAATGTCGTTTTTTAATAAGTAATAAATAATAAAAGAATTTTATGGCAAATATCATACAAATATTTCTCTATTAAACAGAATTTTATAACAAAACTTAAAAAAATTAGATTAAAAGTGTATTCAAGACAACTTCCAATTTCTTGCGAATTACGTTTTCGATTTCCAGCACACCCCTGATATGATCTTTTTTAGAGGCCCAAAACTAGTCTTGGGCTTAATCGTTCATTTAGGTGACCGGTCATTATCGTTAAGTAAAAAAAAATGAACTAGTTCGTTCTATTCGTTCACTCGGTCTTTTGTGTCAGTCGGTCTTTTGTGTCAGTTGGCATTTTGTGTCACTTGGTCTTTTGTGGCTTTCGTTCAGTCATTCACAATTGATTGAATACGGCAATGTGTTAAAAGAAACAAGTATAGCATACTTGTATGATGTTACACTCAAAATATTAGGTAGGTAAATTCAAAAGAATATTAAGTTTGAATAACTGAAAATTAAATAAGAAATGGGAAAATCATTTCAAATAAAGGAATTTTAGGGCTATTTTTTAATGTTTATTTTAAAACGGAGAAATTCTTTAAAAATTAATTAATTTTTCTGTTATTTTAAATATACAAACTACAAAAAATACATTCAAAGTTTTTTTCAGTTAATTTTAACTCAATTTAAATTACATACTAAGAAAGCTAAAACAGTATTTTTACCTGTCATTATTACCTACCAAATCAGCGAAACATTTTTGTGTTTTATTTATGTGCGCATGTAATACTGGGTACACACAATGCAATGCATTTACGCAATCTAGCAAATTAAATTCATTTTCATTCATTCCAGATTGCATCAACATCAAAACGTATTGATATTTTGAGATTGCATTGATGTAGATTGCATGTAGATTGCACTGTGTGTACCCAGCATAAATAATAAAATAATTTAAAATAACTTTGCAGTTAAGCATTTCAGTTTTATTTTATGCATAAAAAATAACTGAACATATTTGTTTTTGGAACAACATGTAGAAACAGTTAAAGAATTAGATGAATTATAAAATAACAACATTTTCATCAATTTTAAACTTTACGGAAAATGATTTTAGTAAATTACACTCAGTTACTGTACAAATTTTTGAGTGTACCCAAGAATAGAAAACAATAAAGGGCTCTGAAGACTTTCAAATAAACCCGTCAATCAGTGCATATGTGTTAGTGTCGTTTATTTGAGGCTTTTTTGGAAACGTACAAATAAACCCGTCAATCAACATTTGTAATTTTGATTTCATAGGGTTCGTTTCAAATAAGTATTTATATTTTTTTTTTCTTCCGTACATGACAACATACACAAAGCAAATAAAATTTTTTTCTCAATCACAACTGGAGACTATCAAATAATCAGCCATCAAATAAAAAAATAAAAACTTTTTGATTTTCATCAAGCATTGCCGACAACGCGTATGTGTACCCGAAAAAGAACGACTGCACGCACACAACTATGTGATTGATGTATTTATTTGATAGTCTCCCGGGCGTTTAAACGCAAATCAAATTCGCAGTTGTTTTTCGTTTACTAAACAACTGATTAAAAAGAAACAATACTTTTATAGTGTTTATGTTATACCAATATACTATACTTGTTTCTTTTAACCCCGGGTCTTCACGTAGCAATATTTATTGCGGCAAACGTCAAATTTCATTGCTCCATAAAATTTGCGACGTATAGACCGCATATTGCCATGCGTGGCAATCCATTGCGCAATGATTGCTCTTCTTATTGCTTGAGCAATTATTGCTTAGCAATATGCTGTCAAATCAGTTGTAATTTATATGACATTTCATTTCTCTGTACGGTTGTTTTTTGTTTGTGTTTATTTATTAAAAAAGCAATCAATAAATATATTATTATATATTATATTTTTTAATAAACGTAAAGATCAACAAAAGCAAACGACGAATTTATTTTTTTGTATATTTTTTGATTTTTTCAATAGAACAATTCAACTTTTTTTTAACGCAAATAAACAAAAAAGTAATACAAAACACAGCTACGACAATTACAATTAATTATTTTATTAATTTAAAAAAGGAAATTTCACAACCACTTCAAAACACAACATAAAACATTTGTTATAAATATGTACAGCCAAAAAACTTTTTACGACTACTCGCGGTGAAAATTGCAAATTTATGGCAAAGCAATTTCAATTGTTCTCCAGCAATAAATTCAGCAATTATTGCTCCATTGTTCTGTCATTGTTCTGCCGACGTTTTTGCTTGTACTTAGCAATAAATTTTGCAACGTGCAGACCCAGCGCAAGGTACATATATTTATAGCAGGTAGCCGCGAGATTACAACAATTGTACAATAAAACAAACAACAGGGCTTTTTATTGTTGTTATGTGGTACGAACTGTCAAAAGGCAAAGGGGTTGATAAGAGACAAAAGATAAAGACAAAAAACTTGTTTACATGTTTACTATACAACATTTGACAGTTCGTACCACAAAACAAGCAAATAAAAAATAAACAGCTGGCTTTCCGAGACTACCTGCTATAAATATACCTTGACCCAGCGTAACACATAGCCAGTGGCAATCTGCCACATTGTTTTAAAAACTTCATAGTACAATCTGGGCTGCCATATGTAGTGATTTCTCGCTAAACGTGGCGATTTCAATACTTTTTTGATGTTCTTAATTTCTATTTGCTTACCCCGGTTCTTCACGTAGCAATATTTATTGCGGCAAACGTCAAATTTATTGCTCCATAAAATTTGCGACGTATAGACCGCTTATTGCCATGAGTGGCAATCCATTGCGCAATGATTGCTTTTCTTATTGCTTGAGCAATTATTGCTTAGCAATATGCTGACAAATCAGTTGTAATTTATCTGACATTTCATTTCTCTGTACGGTTGTTTTTTGTTTGTGTGTTTATTTATTAAAAAAGCAATCAATAAATATATTATTATATATTATATTTTTTAATAAACGTCAAGATCAACAAAAGCAAACGACGGATTTATTTTTTTGTATATTTTTATTTTTTCAATAGAACAATTCAACTTTTTTTTTTAACGCGAATAAACAAAAAAGTAATACAAAACACAGCTACGACAATTACAATTAATTATTTTATTAATCAAAAAGTAATTTCAATTTTTGGGAATACAAAATTTTAATTTCAAAAGATTTTGTTATTCGTGCTTAATTCCCAGTTTTTATTATTGATAAAAACACTTGAAATTTATTGTTGATGGGATAAGCTATTCCTATGCGCATTTCACTGGTTGCTTAGGCCTGATCATCAGGAAACTTCATCCATAACGTTTTAAAAAAACTAAAGATATTAAACCAAATAAAACTGTTAAGCGTATAAGACTTATAGCAACAGTTCTACTTGTAATAATATCAAAGCTTAAACAAAACACATCAACAATAAACAGTGGGTTTATCTCATCTTACATTCCCCACTACAATTAGTTGAAATTCTCTCAACATTAATTGTAGTTGTAAGTAGGTTAAGAAAAACAAAATAAAAACAACAACAACAACTTTACAAAAGATGTTGACAATTAAGTGTTTTTTTAGGCCGTGCACTGCCTGTTTATTATCAAAAAGTAATTTCAATTTTTGGGAATACAAAATTTTAATTTCAAAAGATTTTGTTATTCGTGCTTAATTCCCAGTTTTTATTATTGATAAAAACACTTGAAATTTATTGTTGATGGGATAAGCTATTCCTATGCGCATTTCACTGGTTGCTTAGGCCAGATCATCAGGAAACTTCATCCATAACGTTTTAGAAAAACTAAAGATATTAAACCAAATAAAACTGTTAAGCGTATAAGACTTATAGCAACAGTTCTACTTGTAATAATATCAAAGCTTAAACAAAACACATCAACAATAAACAGTGGGTTTATCTCATCTTACATTCCCCACTACAATTAGTTGAAATTCTCTCAACATTAATTGTAGTTGTAAGTAGGTTAAGAAAAACAAAATAAAAACAACAACAACAACTTTACAAAAGATGTTGACAATTAAGTGTTTTTTTAGGCCGTGCACTCAAGTGTTTTTATCAGTAATAAAAACTGGGAATTAAGCACGAATAACAAAATCTTTTGAAATTAAAATTTTGTATTCCCAAAAATTGAAATTACTTTTTGATAATAAACAGGCAGTGCACGGCCTAAAAAAACACTTAATTGTCAACATCTTTTGTAAAGTTGTTGTTGTTGTTTTTATTTTGTTTTTCTTAACCTACTTACAACTACAATTAATGTTGAGAGAATTTCAACTAATTGTAGTGGGGAATGTAAGATGAGATAAACCCACTGTTTATTGTTGATGTGTTTTGTTTAAGCTTTGATATTATTACAAGTAGAACTGTTGCTATAAGTCTTATACGCTTAACAGTTTTATTTGGTTTAATATCTTTAGTTTTTCTAAAACGTTATGGATGAAGTTTCCTGATGATCTGGCCTAAGCAACCAGTGAAATGCGCATAGGAATAGCTTATCCCATCAACAATAAATTTCAAGTGTTTTTATCAATAATAAAAACTGGGAATTAAGCACGAATAACAAAATATTTTATTAATTTAAAAAAGAAAATTTCACAACCACTTCAAAACACAACATAAAACATTTGTTATAAATATGTACAGCCACAAAACTTTATACGACTACTCGCGGTAAAAATTGCAAATTTATGGCAAAGCAATTTCAAGTGTTCTCCAGCAATAAATTCAGCAATTATTGCTCCATTATTCTGCCGACGTTTTTGCTAGTACTTAGCAATTAATATTGCAACGTGGAGACCCAGCGTTAGGTAACTTTATTTACCTGGGGTTTACACGTGAAAGTACTTTCGTGCAAGTAGACTATAGGTATTATCAACGAAAAATTTAAGAAACAGCCGATTGGCTGAAAGTACAAAAATTATTTGTGTGTTAGTAAAGTGTGAGTGTATTGCAACTTTCAAGAAATTTACTTTCATGTGTAAATGCTAGGTTCAAGAGAAAAAACAACATTTTTTGCGAGGGCTTATTCAACGTAAGACGTTGTAATAAGTCCAAAGTTTTTTCATATATGTCGTTACCTAACTACAGCAAATGATGAGCGCAAGTTTTCAAAAATTTAAACAAAAATAATGTAAGAAAATAATTTAAAATTTATGTGGTATTTTAAGTACAGAAGACTTTTAAAAATAAACAAAAAATAACACCGATTGCACAAACTTTTAGCTACCAAAAGAATATTACAAAAACAATGAACAAATAGCAGATGTGATTATTAATATTCATATGAGTTATTTTTTCAAAAGATATGATAATATGAATTTTAATTTTTGTTTTTATTTTATAAAAATTAGAAGTAAAAAACCTTTAAAAAAATTACTTAAAAACTTTTACTGCCTGTTTTTAGAACTTATACAGGTCTGTCACAGAAATCAATTCCGATCGAAAGTGATTTCGTTTTATATGAAGCAAAATACGAAATCACTTCGACTTTCGATCAGAATTGATTTCTTTGACAGGCCTGATAATGTCATTAATCAATTTATATGATATAAAAGCATGTTGCTTGTCAATACATTTTAAATATGAAAGCTTGTCGCGAGATTTAAGTACTCGTATTTACTTCGTTTGAGAATTTTAATAGTTGAAATCAATCACATCAACTATCAATTCCACCAAGTTCAGTTGTAATTAACTATCAGCTATAACTGTCAAAAACATATTGTTAACTGGTAGTTAAAGTAAAAGTTAGTTGTAACTGAACTTGGTGAAATTGGGCGCAAGTTATTTAATTTACTTGTTTTTCTACACAAGTAAATCTCGCAACAAGCTTTAAATCATATAAATTGCGTAACAACGTTATAAGATGATAGTAAAAGTTTTCAAGTTAAATTATTTTTTTTTTCTTTTTGGAGCATTTAAATAAAAGATTGTTTTTCAAATATTTTTTACTTTTAATTTATTCCAAAACTCGCATTCCTATTCTCAGTAAGTCCTTTCAGTTAATACCCATATTGAAGGCAAGCATTAAAAACTTAGTCCGTCATATTGGATGTAGAGATTTAGAGTCACTTAATTTTTAGACTTATACTCATATTTTAGGAACGCATTAAAAATAATAAGTCCACCATCTTGGGTGTTTTACCATGTTGGATTTAGAATAACTTTACACAGTTAACCATGCATTGTCATCCAAACTGAACGTGTTTACAAAAGTCATCTTAATCGGTTCGAGGTATCTGCTTTAAAATTGAGTTGCAACATTTCACCCACAATTATATGTACATTGCAAGTTAAATAAAAGCTTTTAAAATTCATGTTATTTCTTATAAACTATTTTTTTTATATTTTAAAAGTCTAATTCATAAACGAATGCTTAAGTAATGTATACATTAAAAATAGGTTTTCCATTCTAATTTCGTGCTCTAAAACTTGACTAAGCCTTAATAAATAGAGCTGTCGAATATTGAATTTAGTTATTTATTTAAAGGTCTTATTTGAAAAATAAATGAAATAAATATGTATAAAATTTTCTGCGCAAATGAAAAAATTTACATTTGGCGGGTTTTATATTAAGAACAACTGGCAACGCTCATGTAAATTGTAGAAAAATTGTGAACAGCAGCCAGGGTTGTCGGATTTATTTTGATCTTTTTTTGCCAAATTGATTGTCCAAAATCGCCAAAGCCTTTTTTGCGTTTTTGACAATCAGGGTTGTCATAGAAACCAATATTGTCAGAATTGGTTTTAAAACCGACAAGAAAAAATGCGTTGGTGTCATAGAAACCAATGTAATTGGTTTTATGTTCGAACTAAAATTAGTGTCGGTTTAAGGTGTCACAGAAACCAATATTATCGGTTTTTTATTGGAAATAAACCAAGCAGCTTACAACTCTTGTTTTTTTTATTGGAAATAAATATAGCTGCTAAAAACTTAATTTTTATTTAACAGTAAGATTCTTTCTACAGATAGAAGTAAATAAAATTGATAAATTGGTAAAATAGTATTTTTTGCATGTTTCCGGTAGTCTCCGGCAGCGGGCTGCTGCAAATTTGCAAAAGTCTTCTTCTTACTTTTTCTGCTAACAACAAATATGCAACAACAGCATTGGTCACTTTACTAATTTATAACGTTAAACAACAAATTTGTTTATATTTTTAATAAATTCGCTTTATAATTACATATTTTTACAAAACAATAAAATTACACAAATTAAAACAGCAAATGCAATGCAAGATCATCTTCCAATAACAAAAATGCTACAACTTCTGATGTCATTTTATTTTCTTTATAAGCACTTATCCCCTTTTAGTTATTTGATAGAAATTATTTTCACAAAAAACACTTTTACTGATATTTTAATGAAAAAAATATAATATTTTGTAAATTTTCTGCAAAAAAGTAAAAGAAAAAATAATAAAAATGTAAAAAACAGCTGTTTCGATATTGGTTTTATTTACATTCGAAAATAACAAAACCAACTTGGTTTCGTGACACCAAATGAAACCAATATTGGTTTCAAAACCGACAATTAGCAAAACCAATATTGGTTTCTATGACAACCCTGAATATAAAATATATTTAAACAATTTTCAAAAATACTTTCTATTAATTCTAAAAACTAAATGTCTTCATGATTGCTAAAATATGCCAAACATGGG
The DNA here is from genome assembly GCA_963931875.1 of Pollenia griseotomentosa. Lineage (NCBI taxonomy): Eukaryota > Metazoa > Arthropoda > Insecta > Diptera > Polleniidae > Pollenia > Pollenia griseotomentosa. Next base: position 149,445,646 of record OZ007563.1, read on the forward strand.
AAAAAGTCGCCATGATATATATTTTGTTTAATTAAAGTAAAATGATTGGTGAACACAAAAAAGGTACAATAGTTTACAATAGTCTAATTAAAGCAGCAAAACGTTTTTTTGTGGTTTAATTAAAGTATTAAAGAAATATTGGATATATATTCTATACACTTCACCGGAAAGGCAATTCTAACTGTTTTTTTTTTTTTTAACAATGTATATGATTCAGTTTATTCAACATATCGTGTGAAGGTACAAGGTACACTCTATTTTGAAGGCAAATTTTAGTGGAGTTAATTTTTAAAAAGAACTCTTTCAACACAGACATTAGCAGTTGGAATTATGTGCACATAAAGATAGTAAAAGAAAGTTCTTTAAAATGGTGCGTACCGGACGTATCCTTATAGCTATAAACTTTTTTCAAAAACTGATTTAAATTAGATGGAATACCATCATTGAAATAGTCTTTCCAAATAACGAACGTTAAAGCAACTCGAACGTGATAAAGCACATTAAAATCGAGATAATTAACCATATATTGAAGTGATTTGTTAATCACTTCAGATTGACATGATTACAACTAAATCACTTCATTAATCACATAGAATTTCCTGAACATACCTCAAACTAAGTATAATGTAGAATCGGCCAACATGAACGTGTACCACCGGCCACGATTTCTGCTTAATGTTTTATTTTTTTTCCTTAAATATTTTATAAATTTTCACAATTTCATCATTAATATGTTTAAAATAATCTTTTGATAACTTTATTAAAGTACTTTTATCCATTTTTAATACTTTAAAGAAATATAAATTTGATTGTTGGGGTTTTTTCTTAATCATCAGTCATCTTAGTCTTCTCAAATGTAATAACATTTTGCTTAATCGCCATATATTTTAAAAGCCGCCAAAAAAAATCGCCATATCGCCGAATTGAAAATTAGCTCGCCAAGAAACTTGACAACCCTAATCGCATTATGAAAATGTGTAAAGCAATGTGGCAATGAGTAAATGAAATAAGTATATTTTTCTAGCATCACATATACTCCACAATAGTATTGTTGCTTCTTTTCAACCAGTTGTTCGGTAAGCAAGTGACCGACTGACAAAAAAGACCCAAGTGAGCGATTGAACGGAATTGAACGCTGAAACTGAACGGCCGTTCATCGTTCATCTGACTGATCCGTTCAATTGAACTAGTTCGTTCATGACCGACACAACTCTACCCAAAACGCATTTATTATTTTTTATAATTTAGTACTTTAGATTTTCTGTACGATAAAATTATCCTATTTTCTTTGTACTGTGTTTAAAAATTAACGTTCTAAAGAAAGAAGCTCTCTACCGTTATTAAACATTAGTGGTTTTCACACCGAGCTTGTTAGTTTGTTAGTAGTTAATCGTAGTAGTTAAAATTAATTTACTTTAAATTTAAAAAAAAAACTGAGTGCACCGTTTTTCATTTTTTTTTAAGAATATATCTGCTCCGTTGCCATTACTACTGCTGTAAAATACATTTACCACATTTTGAGTTTAAGTGTCAGTTTTTGTGCTTTTTCCGGAACACCAAATTGTACTTGTTTTTTATATTTTTGTATTAAATATTTAAATAATAAAATATTTAAATTGTTTGTATCATACTTTAAAATACAAAAATCCTTGCTAGAATTTATTAAAAATTAAGTACATTAATTTTAAGATTCACTCCCATGAAATAATGTTAACGGGAAATAATTCCCCTTATCGTGAAAAGATTTTTCCCTCGTAATTTGTTCACATTTCCCTTAGATTTTCTCACTTTATTTTTGCTAGGCTAGATCCGGTAATAAGGCACAAACCGATATATTGAATACAAAATGCAAAGCAACACGTCGATTGCCAGCGGATTTGTGCAGCTTTCGAAAGACGTGGTGACAGAATTTTGAAAAATACTTTAATATGTACATAATATTTAAAAAGTGCAAAAAACGTTGTAATCAAACTATCCCTCCAATACTAAACATTTTGCTTTATTATTTTAACTTTTTTTAAAATATATACGTGTACATTTTGAACAAAAATTTCATTGATTTTTAATTTTTTTAATCTTTCTTCTTTTTTACATTCACTGGAACTGAAAGCGTGAAAAATTTTTTACATGAGATTCACGATTGCTTTTTTCCCTTCGAGGGGAATGAAAATTTCATGGGAACAAAAATTCCACTTGCTATTCACGATAGGTGTGATTATATTTAGATAGATTTGGTAATTTTCAACTATTCAACATAAAAACTGTTGTCGAATTAAATTTAAAAAAAAAGGATATATGGAAGGTTCATGTACCTTCCTTCCTTTGACGGAATTTTTACAAAACTTGAAATTTTGTTTATTATTATCATATACAGTGGTCTGGGTAGAGTGAACTAATTTTTGCAGAGCGATTTCACTATACCCAGGTTGTTCACTAAATCAAGGTTGAATTTTTTTTATTTAAAAAACTAATTTATTTATTTTAAATGCATTTATAGGTTATAAATTTTATTTATTTCCATGTAATACTTAAGTTTAAATTTATGAGTGGAAAAAATTAGTAATAGTTGTTTGTTTCTTTGGTTTGTTTACCGATACTTGCACTGCTTGATCGCGAAGGCAAATTTTTAGTATTAGCCTCAGCCCATTCGAAGCCCTTATCAAAAACCTTAATGGCTTCAGCACAAAAACCAACACAATTCATATGTACATAAAAGTAATTGAACGATTTTCCTGCAAACTTACTTCTGAATTAATGGTCTGAAGTAAATTTTGGATTTGATGAACATCTTCGTATCGTTCGGCTAACAACTTTTGCCGAAGTGCACTCAGCGTCATTCCTTCTTCTTCATCACCGCTTGAAATAGGTTCAACTGCAGAGCTTTTCAAAAGAGCCCGCCAACATTTTTCTATAACATCAGCTTTCAATTGATTCCATGCACGCAGTAAAAGCGACAATGCATCTTTTAACGTTAATGCTTTTAGAAACTCTGTGATGTTTTCCTTTCCAACAACTAATGCCAGAAGATTTTTCCTGTAATGCAGCTTTGTTATACGGATCACGTTTTGATCCATTGGTTGGATCAAGGGTGTTACATTCGGCGGCATTAAAATCACGAATATGGATCCATCATTTGTTCTTAACTGATCTATTGGAGGGTGACAGGACGCATTATCCAACAAAAGAAGAGCCTTTTGTGGTAACCCCTATAACCCCGTATAATTTATGTAAACGGTTAAACTTTGGTTATAAGATTCTTACCTCTGGAACAAAGCATGTATGGAACCAGTCTTTAAAAATTACAGATGTCATCCAAGCTTTCTTAAAATTTCGATAATCTACTGGAATTTTGAACGAACTACACAGCTGTAATTCGCGAATTACGTCATTTAATTTTTGTTTAAAAGGCTCAACAGCTTGTTGATCTGAAGACAATTTCTCGCGCACACTTTTAACAGTCGAATTCCATAGCGTGACTTAAATCCTTCCTACCAGCCAGAACTGGCATTGAAGCCGCCTTCCTTTTCTTGAATGTCCACATGTAATGCCTTTTCTTTAACCTTAATCATATCGCCCCTGACAGAAAAGTTGTTCTGAAGTTGTCTCACAAACCAGTTGAACAAAGCTTTTTCCATGCATAGAAACTCTCCTTTTTTAAGCGTCTTTCTTCTTTGGGTTCCAAATGTATAGTTACCAATAAGCTTTATTGCTCCAATTTTCTTTTTATTTATGCCAGAAATTGTCGATTTTGCAACGCCATAACGTTGTGCCAAAGAAGTAACACTAGCACCTTTTTCAATTTCTTTTATAATGTCGCTTTTTTGTTTTAAGGATAAATGCTTTCTTTTTTTCGAATCCATTATTATGTAACAATTATATTTATAACACCAATTATTCAGAAATTAACTTTGAGACACGACCTTAATGGAACATGCGCGTAGACTAAAATAAATTTGTTACGTGACGTTTCCGGCTCTTAGGTGTTACTTAGGCCTGGCTCAATACTCTATAGACTCTTCAGGCTCGTAGTTCTCAACTCTAACCTAAGCCCACGGACACGCATCAATAAAAAAAAACCACAAGAAACCTACTAAATGCCAAGATCATTAATATTAGGGAAGTTAGTTCTTTTCTTCCAGTCGCCCTTATCCCAACCGTGGCCATTTCTTTGTTGTCCTCAAAAAAAATTTCCCCACTAAAGACACTACACACACACGCTCCGACTACTTACTTCTCAATATTCCCCATAAAAAGAATTTACTCCGACATCTTTAAAATTTATACACGTAAATACATTTATTGAAAAACTTAACACTATTTCTTATACTACTACAACAAGAAATCTGATATCTTAATTTTAAAATTTATCTTTCAAGCATAAAAAAAAATTAATTTAATAAATATGTATAAATATTGCAAATTTTGTTTTCTACCTTTTTTTTCCTTATTTATTATTGTTTTATATTTCTGTATTTCTGTAAAACCAATCTGCTAGTTATCATGGGCAAAAATAAACATCTAAACTTGCTTTGACAAAGCCTAATCTCTCGTCGCACTCATGCCAAAAGAAAGCATAACAAGGTCTAATGGGTTTCCTGCCTGAAGGAGCTCCCTAAGGTAAGATAATTCTTTACTACAACTCAATAAACTAAACTAACGAGAAATCACTCTCTATTCAAGCTGCGATGTCCCTTAACAACTCCACAGATTCGTTTACTCTTCTTACATTAATATTTTTTTTTTTTTTTACAACCATATACCATAAAACAAATGCCTAAACATATACTTCACAAAACATAACCTACACTCTTAACACTAACCATAATAAAAATAACTTATTCTAAAAAAAAAAATGTTTTATTTCCTATCCTTTACTTTACTTTACTTTTCTTTACTTTCATTTAATTTAATAATATTATATAAAAAAAAATACTTGGCTTACATACAAAAAAAAATACTCTCCATTTATTGCTCCGTCTTTGTTTGGATGGACCTTTAGTCACTAGTTTACACTCTTCCTGACCATACGTCTGGCAGTTCCGTTTTCATCAATCTTATCGCTCCGCAGCAGCTGCTTCTAGATTTTCTGCCACTAATTTTCCATAAGATGCTTACACCAAATTAAGCCTTAAGTTTGAAATTTTTCTTACTTAAGGATTTTAAGACTCAGAACTTTGTTCGTGAAGTTTTACCAATTTATTTTCACATGGGTTTCTTTAAACATCTTAATATATTTTTTTCTCTATTGTTACTTAGTTTTCGTGTAACTTCATTTAATTATCACAATATTTTTTTTTTGTGTTCTTTTCTTCAGCCGTAGGGTTCAATTCAAATTTTTTTTCTTTATTCTTTAAATTATTTAAACTTTTTCTCAAAAACTTTATCAAATTCTTATTTCAATATTCTTTTCCTTTTTGTTCTAATCTGGGTTTTGTTTTCCCTTGAACTTATAATTTTCTTTATCTTTTTCAGCGGCACCAAAAAAAAATATAATCACTTCACAAACCACAGTTTTAGTCCAAAGTTCATTATCTGTTTCTTAATTTATTTCAATTTTTTTCTTTTAGAAACCTCCGCCACTTATTCGAAGCTCGTTTTCACCGTCTAAATCACGAAACAACAATCCCCTACTTTCCAACTGAATTTGCCTTTTATACCTCCGTTCCCTTCCAATTGAACATTAATATATTCCCATTTAAATACATAGTTCTTCCAAACAAGTCTGCATATCAAAAAAAACACAAAAATCTTTTCTTACAAAATCTGCCCGCGCGATCTCCATCTTTAACGGCCATATTTATTAAAATTGGCTCCAATAATCATCATGTTGCCTCTTCCACTTTACTCCTATCCAATCCTATCCAAACTACCATTGCACCTAACTTGATACCAGGCGTTCATACAAATAGCCGGTTTATCCGGATCATTCATAAAACCGTAAAAAATATTCAAAACAAAAAAAAATATTCAAAAAAAACAAAATACGATAAAAGTTAGACATCCCTGTCTTCTACGTAACATCGTAACGTTGCCAACTTCCATTATAGCATTCATTCATTAAACATACCTTAAAACACAAATGACAGACTAATAAAAAAAAAAGATGAAAACAAAACAAACAGATGACCATTCATTACACGAGGTAAGCAAACAAAAATACAATTTTATACAAAATTATTCCTATTTTATTTTCAGATTGACGGACCATTTATGTAGAGGAAGGTATCGGGTAAAGTATTATTCCAATTTTATTTTGTTACTATTAAAATTACCACTACTATCTTTTTCTTTCTTTAACAGATACACAAGCAAAATGAGCATAATGTAAACTGCGGTCTGGCTCAGCCGCCTAATAATTAAGTTGGCCAAAAAGATTGTTCCACTGCGGGAGGTCAGCCGCACACTATATAGTGGACCACAATAAAAGGAATTAACACAACTAACAATACTAACAAAAAAAAAAAACAACCATAACCATAATTTCATTCAGCCACCGCAACAAATTCACACTTCATAGAATGCGTATTTGTGAGAGTAACTTGTCAACTTACTCTAAAAGAATCGTTACTTTACCGTTATTTCATGTTCTCTTTAATTTTTATACTCATTGTTTTTCTCCTTCGCCTAACCTAAAAACTCACTATAAAGTATGTTCACTCTATAGAGGTTCATGAGTGTTCACTCTACAGAGTAGTCAATGTAAACATTCTGGTGTTCACTCTAACGAGGTATTCATAGCATCGGGGGTTTACTCTTCCCAGACAGCACTGTATACCTATACCTCCATTCAAAATATTATTAGTCTGGGTAAACTCTTTCTATTTTTGCACAATTTTGTTCCACATCAAAGTATTGTGCGCCGGCAGACTAGCTCACTACCAGCTACTTTGTAATTTTTTATTATATGTTTCGCCATTTTTAGCGAAAGAATACCTTTCATAATGGTAAACATCAATTTTCACCATTTCCGACGACTTTAAAGAACTTTTTCTTCACATATTGATTTAACAACTGCAGTCAAACTGAAAGGTTAATCTTATTTGGCTTTTGTCATAGTATAATAAGTACCAGGTATGTTCATTAGGGAGAGTTATTTACCCATGTAATGTAAAATTAATTTATTTGATTTTTGACGCTTGTTTTAATTTTTTCCATATTTTCTTGACTACAAAAAAAGAAAAAAATAATACCGTTGTAATCCATTTTCATACTATTTTTGTGTTTAAATTGTTATTGGAAGTATCAATTATACTTCTGCATAGCAAACTTTTTTATTCTATCCGTATTTGCAATTTATTTAGCTTTTTATTTTAAAATGTGTTGGTTCTATCAGGATAGAGCCACATATATTTTATATTTTTTTTATACAACATATTTCCTTATAGCAATACATTTTTAAAATACAGTACAAAAACAGAAACTAGGGAATTCGGAAATAACCTTTTTTGCAGAATGTTCGGTGCTCAGCTTTGTCATCATCTGGATGATCTGACAACAGAAGAAACTCTCCATAGTAACACAAACAGTCTTTTGACAGAAATTACCAAAACTATTTAAAGATCTAAACATTTTTAATTTTTCAAAATTTCAGGATAATGGAAGATTTTACATGTTTAGAAAAATTCAGGAAAAGGACTGATAAATCAGATATTCTGTATTATGGGTTAAGGCCCTATGTCCCAATAAAAATTTGTATCATTTTGCGAAGCACTAAAGGTACATTTAAAAAAATAAGCGCACAATTATGCGCTACGCAAAAAGACATACAGAAATGCAGAAAAGTAAGTGAAAGAACTCTCAACAACTTTTATAAAAAAAATAACATTTCAAGTGCTACGGCATTCCCTTACTACGAAGCAGGTTTGTAAGGGAGAATATTAAAAAAATAACTGTATCAAAACATTCAGTGTGTGATATATGCGCTGAATAATGCGCTTTATGTGTCAAAAATGTATTGCTTCAAAGTGGGAACTCGCCATATAAAATTCATGTCTTCCGTAATCGCAATGGTAAGCGAAACTTTTATTTTTCTCCCTTACAAACCTGCTTCGTTGGAAGCTCCATTTTTTATTGGGGTTCCTCCAAAGAGAGTCAACTCAAAAATTTTAAAATTTCACTTTTTGCAAAAAATATTAGATCAATTTCTTTAGTTTTTTTGCTAAAAAAATACAATTGTATTCCCCTTTGTAGTATAATAGTACATATAAGTGCTGGGATTTATCGATAGTTCTTATTTCACTATCAATACTATCGATATTACTATCGACTGAATGTTTGAACTAGTAGGAAAACTTTAACTTATGGCGATTTCTTTTCTGAGAAAAATGTTGCATTAATGTTACATGTTCTACATTTTGTGTTCGTTTGTACAAAAAATACAACTGTGGGAAAAATTTTCAAGTTCTTTTGTGAAAATGTTGATGAAAAACATGCAAAACATGTTTTACCTTACTTTTACTTAAGGGTTCATACTGCCCTGTTTTACAAGTTTGGTACTTACTACTTTGTTTGTACAACCAATATTTTATTTTGTTTGTCATAATATTTTAAAAGTTTTGTCAAAAGAATTGTACATATAAATATTCTTTGACGGCATACTCCATTTTGAATTAAATCGCTTTTTTATTTTGGTGGAAAATTCTATGTATTTATTATCGTTTTAAATTTGTTCAAGCAATAAGTGATGTCAATGTCTGTTTCCAAACCGTAAAGTAAGTTTGCAGCAAATAGTCGAATAGTTTTAAAAATCGCTAATGAACTACATTAATAATAAAAGTGTAATAGTTGTAAATAAAGGCAGCTAATTCTGTTCGATCGAAGTTGTACAACATGTAACACTTCGAGTGATTATAGGTAACATGAAAAAGTGTTACATGCATATACTGTAGCATTTTTTTCTCAGAATAGAAATCGCCATTATTTTTTATCAGTAGTGGGATTCTGTAACTTTTAACAATAACAACTGTTGTTATAATTGTCAACCTGTTTTGTTGTTTGCACTAACGATTATGTGATTCTGTAAATTGTTGTTAACAACATAGATAAAAATTAACGTCAAGTGGCATCACTGTCAAAAAAATGTCAAAATACCGAAAAACACAAAGAGGAATACAACAAAAACAAATAAAATTATTAAATCTAAACAGAATTTTTTTTAGTTTTTGTTTTTTTTTTTTAAGAAGATAAGCAAAACATTTTACTATTAAATTAAATGCAAATTATTTAATAGCCATTTTCAAGTTATATTATTTCTTAAAACTAAATTTTTTTATTTTTTCGACATTTAACAAAAAATAAACAACACTAACAAAGCTGTCGTTTACTTAACACAAACAGCTGGCTTTACGATAACAAGTGTTGTTTAAAATGTTACAGAATAGCAAAATCGTTAATTTGCTTGTTAAATTTTTTAATGCCATGCTTCCACGACGATTTGAATCACCTGCTTCGCTCTCTGAATCATGTTAGTCTGCTTTCACACGTTTCATCTTTTGATGCTAAACTCTTATGTTTTTAGGTGAGAGAAGAAAGAAGAAAGGGGGTTAGTACGGAGATGCCTGTACTCGGTCAGTACGCTTTGTGTTTTTATTCGTTGGCATATGCACAAGGATGGCTGTATGTAATTTTTTTTTTTCTTTTTTTCTTTTTCTCTTTGATTCGCTGTTAATAAAATTGTTCTTGTTTTGAACCGAAAAAAGTTGAAAACGATTGCTGCGTGATTATATTGGCATCTTTAAAAGGAAATTGAAAAGAAGTTCAGCATCAAAAGATGAAACGTGTAAATTTAGACTTAATGAATCATGGTGTTTACACGACGTATCTACTTGCTTCGAATTGACAGTTGTCTTTAATAAACAAATCAGTGTTGGTAACTTTGCATTTTCAAAACGCACCAAAATGGAGAAAAAAAAACGCAGCAAGTTTAGAATTTCTTTTTTATTTAAAATATTTATTTTTATATTAAAAATACAGCAGAATGTGTTTATTATTGCATTTTTTACAATTAAATACCGCTTAGAAAATTTAATAGTTCGAAAAAGTTAACCCCTTGGAATATTTCGGTTTACTTTTTCACGATTCTACTGTAAAACTATCAAACAGTCTTTATAGTTCAGAGTTTTTAGGAAAAAAATAAAATTTAACAAACATAAAAAAAAACTACACAAATTTGTTTGTATTCAATCAAGGCGAATTCAACAAGGTACTCTTTAGAGCAACTGCTATACAAAAAAAAAACATGTCGTCGACATGAATCATTTGAACGCCAATTCATGTTCAAAGAAGAAAAAGGAAGAATCTTGTCAATAAGACATGAGCCGTATGAACTCAGACTTAAAATTATTTGCGAAACAACTCATTTTGTGTAAAACTTTTATTAAAATTGATTACAAAGTATGTATAGTTCTGTTGTTTTTGTTAGAGTTGTAATTGTTGTAGCGACGAGTTTACCTTGTTGAATTCGACTCGGTATTCATATGTACTAGATACATATTTTTTAATTACATTAAATATATACAAATTTTTTTTATAAAGAGATCAACTATACATAGATATCTAGTAAAGCTTCGTACAGACGGTGGTCAAATCTTACAATGTTGTCATTTTTCAATGGCACCATTGTCAGATGCATTAATTTTACACATCTGCCAAATGAAAATGAGCTTACAATGTTCAAACAGTTGCAAGACATTTTTAGGCAAATTTAATGACAACATTGTAAGATCTGACCATCATCTGTACGAAGCTTAAGGATTCAAAATTAACAATAGTTCAAAATTTATCGTATTTTACATAGTTAAAAAAGAAAAACCAAAAACTTTATAAAAAAATTAAACAAATTTCTACATAAATACAAACCCCCATATTCACAAAAAATATTTTGGGCTTATGACAGGTTTATTAAACAAATTTTCATAGAAAATTCGTTTTATAAACCTTTTATTAATCAAAAATATTTTTTATGAATATGGGGGATAGTATTTATGTTTGCATTCATTTGAACGAGATGACACATTTTTGTAAATTAATTTAATAAATTCTGCGTAAAACATTTTAAAAAGAGATCAAAAATTTATTATAATAACTCCAAATTAATAAAGTTAATATTTTCATCATTATTGTTATCGCAGAAATAATTTTAAAAAGCACCAAAAATGGTGCGAAACGCACCGAGTTGACAACTCTGAAACAATCGATTTTTACAGCTAGTTCAGATAAACTTGCGATAAAAATTGGAGAAGAGAGTAATTTTCGTGCTTCGCAAGTAGATTCAATATGAATCTACTTCAAAGATGCCCAGTAGTGGCTGATATCAGCAAATTAAACTCACACGTATACTTACGCTCTTTTGCATGATCGTCAATCAACCAATAGGAAATCAGCATGTTGAGTGGGAGAGACAAACTACACTTGCAGAACTTCTGTGTCTTATTTTACATTTTAATCGTCATCGAGACTGCTGTGAGTTAACACATAAATTGAAATTATTGCGATTTATTAATGATGTCAGTCGAAAATTATTTTATGTTACAAAATGCTTTTGATGACATGCAATGTCTTATTTGTCATAAGACATTTAAAAAAACTAAGAAATATAATTTAAAAAAAACATTTTGAAGATGTTCACAAAGACATGAATTATTTGCAGGGGGAAGAAAAAGAAAAACAATTTAAAATTTATAAGAAAATTTTTATTGAAAAGTTGAAGGAATGGGTAAATCAATATAAAGAAAATGATGAAGATATAGTGGAGGAGAATTTAAAAATGGGTTTATCTATCTTAATAAGTTTATATATTGTAAAAAAGGAAGGCCATTTTCAGATGGGCCATTTGTCAAAAATATATTGAGTAAAGTTTTTGGAAAACTTCATTATAAAACTAATTTTATTGAAAAATTAGCTTTGTCCCGCAATAGTATAACCCGTCGTTCTCTTTATTTGGGTTCTATTGCGGAATCGGTATTAAGGGAAAAATTAAAAAATTGCGAATTTTTTTCATTCTGTATTGATGAGAGCACCGATATTAATGACCTTTGTCAACTTGTAATCTGCATTCGATGCGTTGATTCAGATTACAATGTTTTCGAGTCAATATATTCTGTTGAAACATTTTATGGCAATGTTGGTTAAGCCGAGGTAACAGTATTAATAGATTGTTTGAGCTTAGAAATGAAGTTTTTGAATTTTTAGAAGCTGAAAATATCGAAATAACCGAAAAAGAATATTTAAAAGATTATCAATTTATTTTAGACATGGCGTGTTTAACAGACATTTGTAACATTTTGAATGAGTTGAATTTGAAGCTGCAGGGAAAAGATAATAATATTTCTGATATGTTTAAAATTCTTTCAGATTTTAAAAACTTGGCTATTTTTACTTGCAGCTCAAATTGATTCTAAAGACTTTTCGAACTTTCCGAAAACTTCTGTTATTTGCGACAAGGAGAAAATCTTGAAAAAGTTTGAACTTTCGGAAATATTAGAAACGCTTTTTAATAACTTTAATGACAGGTTTAAGGATTTTGAAAATATTCAGCATTTACTGGATATTTTTCAAAACCCTTTTAAATGCGATATATTAAAGTACGAATTTCCAATCCAAACAGAATTTATTACACTTCGAAGTGAATTAGATTTCCCGGATAATTTTAATAATATAGAATTCTGGAAAAATCTGGATGGTACAATATATCCTGAAATAAAGAAGATTTCATTAAAGTGTTTATCTTTATTTCCCTCAACGTATCTTTGCGAAAAAATATTTTCAGATTTGAATTATATTTGCTCAAAAAAACGCAATAAGCTGAATTCTTCTAGTTTGAGAAATATACTTTTATTGCGTAACTGCAATAAGAGTATCAACTTAGAAGATTTTATTACTTTTTAATTGCAAATTGAACAATGATTAATTGAGGGAAAATTTATAAACACTTCGAAGAATCTTTTTATTTCGAAATATATCATACTATCCAGATGTCCGCATATATAAATTATATATGTATGTATTATAGATATATATATACGTTTCAATACATTCATCAAGAGTATTACTAAAATAAATACATTCACCAAGAGCGTTACTAAAATATGTACATTCATTAATTTTACATTTCCCTTTTGTTAAACAAAGAAACAGAAAAAAAATGACAACACCCGCCACACATGTGCTTTCGTCGCAATCTCGTTGACGACTAAATAAAATGAATAGCAAATTTTTTTCTTCCAGTGTTATTTCGTCACTCTCACCAACACTACTACCTTGGGCATCAATGATCTATACCAGGCATTTCCAAAAATTTTTTGGTTATGTAGTAGTGAGTACCAGAGAGTAAACAAATTGAGAGAATGCATTCATTTACAGCCGAAATAAAATGTTAGTAATCTATTTTATAAGTTGTATAACACAAAGGTACAAAATTAAAAATTTTTTGTGTTGATAAAAAATTTGTAGCAGTTCTTTATGGGGGGTGCTTTAATACCATGTGAGATATTTTATAAGTTGTATAACACAAAGGTACAAAATTAAAAATTTTTTGTGTTGATAAAAAATTTGTAGCAATTCTTTACCAATTCAATGTCGCTGATTTTAAAACTGCACTTTTTTTTTATTCGGAAGCTTTTTGACTCTAAATCAGTTTGAAATATCTTATCAAACAATTGTAAAAAAAATCAAGATTTTTATGTTTAAAAAATTCATAAAAAATAAATATTGCACGCAAATCACAGCTGATAGAAAAAAGTGCAGTTTTAAAATCAGCGACATTAAATTGGTAAAGAACGGGGGGTGCTTTAAAACCATGTGAGATCAGGCCATGATGGCTTTGTTGCTCAATTGAATGGGAGATAAAACCATAATAGCCTTATTGCCCTATCATTTAAAACCATGTGAGATCAGGCCATGATGGCTTTGTTGCTCAATTGAATGGGAGATAAAGCCATAATAGCCTTATTGCCCTATCATTGAGAGGTAAGGTCATATTTAAAATTTTGCGAAATAAGAGATATAGCCATATTTTTTTCGCAAATGAGAGATAAAGCCATATTTTTTCACAATATTGTTATGCATGGTGTTAACATTCTGTAAAAGGGAAATCCTTAGTTATCATTGAAAAACATTTTTTTATTCTTGTGACGCACGCAGGAAAACTTTATTCAGCGAAGCCACCTGCCGCGTCCTACTGGAGGAAAAAATCCCTGAGCACGGGCGCAGGCCGCCACGCGGAGAAACTTTAGTATGCGAAGCCAGATTTCAATACTTAACTTTAGTGGCTTTAGTTTGAATTAAGCCATTATTTTAAAATTTATAATGTAAATATTATTTATGTAAAATGTAAATATTATTTACATTATTAATTTTAAAATAATGGCGTTTTTCAAACTGATTTTATTTAAAAAAACCTTCCCTGTAAAATTTCGAGTTTGTGGAATACGTTTTTTCGGCGGTTATGGCTCGATATAATCGTAGCATAAAAAAGTAAGCAATAAAAATAGTGCGAAACAAACAAGTTTCATTAATACATCAATAAAACACATCTTCTTACCCAAAAATTTTACCTGCTGTCACATTTGCTTTTATGTGTATAGGTTTACACATAAATTGTAGCAAAACAAGACTTTTTTTAACTTGTTTTTTAAATATTTTTACTTACTTAAGAAAAGTGTTTTCAAAGAAAAAAACCCACCGACGCGATTGGTATAGAAACAAAAATATTTTTACAAGCACAAAATACCAACAAATTATTTTGGCTATTTTTTCTTAATAATTTCTGCATTTAGGTACGTCTTTTTAACGAAAGTAAAAGTGACCCTTTTCAGGTACAAAGAATTTTTTTCACAAACAAAACACATATCGTTAGCTTAAATGCAAAACAATGTAGATATTATTTGAAAATTACAAATTAATAGAATACAATATTTTTTCCTTAATAATATATTAATAATATATCGGTTAACGTATTTTTATCTGAAATATTAAAAATTGAATTTAAATCTCAAATAATTACCATTTTACAAAGTTCTTTGCTTTGCATGTAAACTTATAAAATGTTATATTATTCAACATTTAAGTCTTTAAATTTAAACTCTAAATAAAAATTACCAAAAGAATTTTTTACCGCACAATATTTTTTGAGTGTAAGCTGAAACAAAATAATATAGCATCCGCTAGACATGTACACTTGTCGAAGTCACACCGACGACTGAATTGAAGAGCATAAAAATATGTGTTAGTATTGGTGTGCACAATTGTGCAATAAAATGGAAATCCCTGATCTATACCCAACAAACCAAAACAGAGCAAAATTTAAATAAGTTGTAGAATAAGTTTATCATAAAAGATTTCCTACATCGTTACAACCAATATGATTGCAAATGACTTATTCTCGCTATAGTTTTGTAAGTGTTTTTGAGAATGATGTCCCGTTATTTGATGCGTGCATACATTTTGTATAATAAGTTAAAGTTTTCAGTCTTTGTGTTTTGCTTAAAGAGTGAAGTGATTTAAAGTGTTTTAAACAGTGCCCAATTTAAAAAAAAGTAATTAAATAATATATAATTAAAAAAACATTTTGTTAATATGCCATATAAATTTAAACAGAGTGTTCGTAAAGAATCGAAAGAAGTTGTTGAATTACTTTTAAATACTAATAAAAGAAAGAGAAGCAATGCAAGTGAATTTGCAGCCAGCTTTATTGAGATTGGTTCTTCAAATGATGAATATTTTGAGCTGCTTACGGTAGCAAAAAACACTAATTATATCAAAAACTGTTGGCGCAAATTATTGACAGCTGAGCTGGCAGAGCATTTATGCTGGAAGGGAACGGCTGAAAACAATAGTGCGCGTAACCTGAGTGTAGCTAGAGCTATAAGAAGTAAAGTATTTCATATATTGTATGCATTAACAAATTCATTTACTTTTTAATTTTTACAGATTCTGCAATTTCTATTGGAGTAGGAGAGGACGAATTTGTAAAAAGCACAGAATCTTTCTTTCAGTTTGCCAAAAACAGACAAGAGTCCCGCAAGAAATATGTGGGTAAACAAAACAAAAATAATTACTAAATATATTATGTAAAATAATAGAACAAATAATTCTAATAAATAAAATCACTACTGTAGTTCAGAGTTCATTGTTAATTAACATGATTAGAAAAAGTATTTTTCTCTAAGCTTATTCTATAGTTAGAATTCTTAGCTTACATTATATTATAGACTAGTAACATTATCGCAAGGGTTCAGTTTTCATTATTAAACAATTGTTAATAAGCCTTTTATAATAGTAATCACTACACTTTTCTAAGCTTAAGGCTTTTGTTAGTAAGCTTGCTACAAGTTCTTTCTAAATCGTTTAGGTTTGTTGGGTACTTGCTTCGCTCTCAAAATTTTGGAAACATGGCATAACAATGACAACTATTGTTAAAATTAATTACAGAATCGCACTATAGTTGTAGAGAGTATGCGTACCCTGCAAATAATATTGGACCACCTGATCCATTTTGATAAAATGGACTACTCCATGGACTGGTCCGATGTATAGCAAGCATGGACATGGTCATTGTTAAAAAGTGTTTGTAGTGAGACGACATGTCTTCGTCTTTTAACGACGTGCTTTCGTTTTTAAACTAAGTTAAGTTGTGTATACAATGAAGTAGTTTTAACACTACTGTTTTTAACATTTAAGCTTCGTTCACAATCAGAGAAACAATTTCGTTTTTTCTTCTATCTTTTTTCTTTCTAAAGTATTTCATATATTTTCCTTTAATTTTTAGAACAAAAATGTAACTAAAATTTTTTTAAAAGTGTAACTTAAGTTGAGTCAACTAAAACTTCAGCAACAATTTGTATGAAATTGTTTCTGACGTTTAAAATAATTTTATTTAGTTTTGAATGATTATTTCAACAAAATGTTGTAAAAAACAATAATAAATGCATAATATTGTTGTGGCTAAAATTTGCAAACGCTTTCTTAATGCAAAATGTATGTGTTTGCAAAAGAAATTGTTGCTCTATTATACACCAAGTGAAAATGTTTTTTTGATTGTGAATGCTGTTTAATAAATAAAAATTTTAAAATTAATGTGAAATTCATTTATTGTAAAGTAAAAATTTATTTTAAGTTAAATGTAAAAATTTATTTTAAATTAAATAAATTTTCAGTTTTTTAAAATTATTTTTCTATTTGAATACAGCTAAAGGCTAGATTACACTATCTCACAAGTCTTACGTATTCCAAAATACTTTGTGAGATAGAAATCTAATGAGTTTTGTTGCGACTGTCAAAAAATCTAATTTAACATGACAGTTTGTGTTCACACCATCACTAGGGTTTTTTTCCCGGGATTTCTCGTCCCGGGAATTCCCGGGAATTTCAATTATTTTAATTCCCGTTTTCCTGGGATTTTTCTTGCGGGATCCCGGGAAATAATTTCATAATTTCAGAAAATAGCTATTTATACTTTGAAATTTAGTTTTCTATTCTCTAAAAATTAGCATCTGTGGATGGGTTGTGTATTAGATCAATTACAAGAAGTGAGTACATTTATTTAAATCAATGTCTCCTGATGCAATAAATCTACTAAAAGCAGAATGGGCAGTGCAACAGTTGATAATTAATTAATTTAGTGAAGTAAAGAGTTAATAAAGTACATTAATTCAAAATAAGATGCAGGCAGTAAAGTTTCATTGCCCATGAACAAGTCTTAAAAATAGGAGATACCTAAATATATCGCTCCTTTATTGCAACATAGTAATATCTACAAAAACAAACGATCTTGGCAAAATGCGATTTAAGTGTTCAAAATGTACCGACTTAAAGATATATTTTGCTATAACTTCGGTTCAGTTTGAGATATGACTAAGATGCAATGAAGGAGCGATATGTTTATTAGGTGATAAACACAAATTTTCAATTTGTGTTGGTTTATATACCCGTGAAGTGCGGGGAAACCGAAATAAAATAACATTTTGGAAACTCGTGTAAGATACTACAACATACTACTTAAAAAACACATTGTCCTAAAGATTACAAATGGACCTATTGAAATGAAAAGGTTTGTAAGAAGCAGTCCGGTTGATGCTTTTTTTTGCATAAACCTTGACATACATTTGACTGATATGGACGTTGTTTATAAAAAAGAAAAAATTGCTTCTGATTGTGAATCCGAAGCATGCTACAACGGTGCACTTTTAACTATTTGTCCAACCTAAAAAATGAACGAAATTTTTCGGAAACATGGTATTAGTAAAAAAAATCAAGAATATACTTTTTACCGACTTACAAAGCGCTTTGAGTGTGTCAGAAAGTTATTTCCTAAGCCGTTAAAAAATGTTATATATTTCTTTAAAATATTTTATCTATTTTATTAATCAACTTTTTGATCTCATATCTTGAGTACCTTAATTTTTATTTTGTTTTTATTCTTGTTTTATGAATTAAATTGTTATGTTTATGTTATCTTTTTATATTGTATCCAGAGCATAATAATACTGAATTTAAGCATAATAATAGGTAATAAAGGCGTGAGATAATAATAGTTCAAGTTCCTATTATTTTAATCTTCAATTAATTTCCCAGTAAAAACTTTACCTACAAAATAATGTGTTGAGTAATCAGAAAAACATAAGAGCACTACTTACAATTCTACTGAAAGAACCAATGAATTTTACAAGGGATGTTCCAAAATGAACACATTCAAAAGCAAGTCATTATTTTTGTACTTTAATACATTCAGAAAAAAGTAGTTATAGAAGCTGTTATAGATGTATTTATAGAAGAAAGCTGCTAAATAATGAGTTAAAGGAGCTATTCATTTTGAAAAAGTAAGCGAATTTTTTTCTGGGTTTTTAGTATTGAACCATTTATTTTAGTTTCTTTGTAAACAAGTTCCCTTACGTTTTTTTATAAAAGTTTTTTCATTTATTAATAACAAAATTTACTTTGTATTATTTATATGGAGCGGGATCCCGGGAAATTTAAATAAATTTCCCGCTTTCCCGGGAAACGAAAAAGTCCGGGGAAAAAAAACTCTAACCATCACACAAAGTATAAACACTCACACATGAAATGAAATGCAACCCTGATCTAATGAAAAGTATTATTGTTTAGAACCCAGTAAAAACTTCGCTTACTTTTTCAAAATGAATAACTTCTTTAACTCATTATTTAGTAGCTTTCTTCTATAACTACATGTATAACAACTTCTATAACTACTTTTTTCTGGATGTATTAAAGTAAAAAAAATAATGACTTGCTTTTGAATGCATTCATTTTGGGACATCCCTTGTAAATTTCATTGGTTCTTTCAGTAGAATTGTAAGTAGTGCTCTTATGTTTTTCTGATTACTCAACACATTATTTTGTAGGCGAAGTTTTTACTGGGAAATTTTTCAAAAAACGATGAAGTCGTTTGGGATGCCAAAATTTTTTCATAATACTTGTCATTTTCGTGACACATTGCATTCACACTATCACACTTTGTCATATTACTTGAGTTTTTGACATGTATTAATACAAAGTATAATAGTGTAATCTAGCCTTAAATAATATTTTGATTGTATGAATATTATACTTTTTTATAAACATTTTTTTTTTTTGCAGTAAAAGAGTTCGTGTTTTTTTATATATTTTAGGTAAATCCTTTTTTTACCTAGTTGTTTTTGTATGCACTTGCATGGATATTGGTTTATTAAGCAATACTTATGGCGCCAACATTAAAGCAGGCCATACACGATTCAATTCAATTGTTAACTGAGTCGGTTGTTCTCCAAATCAAAGCGTGTATGGCTTTGTCAATTGATTAGTTTGACGGTTGTCGAATTGGTTGAAAAAAAAATCAAAAGATTTTGATTTTTTCAAGTTGACTACTAAGTCTTTCAATTCGATTTTCAATTAATTTTTGTACTTAAGTATTTTAAAAATTGTCTTTTATTTCATTAAATTTTAAAATAAATTTAAAATCTTTTAATTCAGTTGATGAAGTTGAAAGACTCAGTTGACAACTGAATTGAACCGTGTATGGGGCGCATAACGCTGTAAAATAATTGTAACCCTGCGGCGACTCGATCAAGTTGTTCTTGATAGTCTTTTACATATACTGCTTGTCAAAATTTACAAAAATTGAGAGCTGTGACGTAGGCTGCACTCAATTTGTAAGCAATTTACTTTCAAGATGTCGTAAAAAAACCATTTATAAAGACTAACATGTAATCAGCTGTTAAATTGATATTAAAATTGCCAAACAAATGGAGAGGTGAAATTGAAAGCAATCTCGTGGTCAATTTAAAAAGTGTGAGTGTGTTAGTAAAAAAGTGAGAGTGTATTGCAACTTGAAAGGAATTGAAAGGTAAAACTTGATCGTGTGGCCACCAAGTCTGCTTTCACACGTTTCATCTTTTAATGCTCAACTCCTATGTTTTTAGGTGAGGGAAGAAAGAAGAAAGGGGGTTAGTACGGAGATGCCTGTACTTGGTCAGTACGCTTTGTGTTTTTATTCGTTGGTATATGCACAACGATGGCTGCGTGTAATTTTTTTCTTTTCTTTTTCTCTTTGATTTGCTGTTATTAAAATTATTGTTGTTTTGAAGCGTAAAAAGTTGAAACCCGTTGCTGCGTGTGATTATATTGGCATCTTTAAAAGGGAATTGAAAAGAAGTTGAGCATCAAAAGATGAAACGTGTAAATTCAGACCAAGTAAACAACATTTGAGACAATTGATGTGCATATGTACGCATACATGTACATATGTACATATGTGAAGATCCTTTTTATGGGAATTTTTTACTTGTGCCTTGTATATTTGAAGAAAAAAACATTTTTATGACTGCTCTTGTTTTTTATAATAAAAAATTTTTCGTTAAAGAATTGTTCATACATTTAAGGTAATTTTTTTTTCTTGACTATTTTTATGATCAATATTTATGGCACCAAACTCTTTCAGATGAAATATCATTCATAAAAAACCCAAAAGCAACAAATTCGCAGAAAATTAAGGAATTTTCGGTTGACTTCAATCATTATGCATTTTAAGTGATCATTTAACATTTGATTGAAAAGAAAGTAAGATGCCACGCCCTAAAAATAATTTTTTGCACGATTATTTTAGTTTAATCAATTAAAGTGACGTATTTTGTGTTAATAGAAGTAGTTAAAAAAAAAATTAAATAATCATACCGGAAATCTAGAAAGACATTTAAAACGGTTCCACCCTACTTTATATTCAGATCATGTTGCAATAAAGTGTGCAAATAAAAATAAAAGCGTTTTGACAAATATAAGTGCGGAGGGGCCATCCACCAGTACAAAAGCAAAGTTATTTTCTGATTATCTGCAAAATTTGGATCCTAGTACATCTAAAGCAGACTCAATTGTTGCAGAAAGTGTTGATTTCTTCAACCGTTCGCCTAATTAGAATTTCTCAAAATAAAATTTAACTTTGTTTTAATCACAATTGAATGTAATATTATCAGGCCTGTCACAGAAATGAATTCCGATCGAAAGTGGTTTCGTTTTACGTGAAGCAAGATACAAAATCACTTCCACTTTCGATCGGAATGGATTTCTGTGACAGGCCTGTATATGTAATTATTATTATTATTATGATTAATCTTTTGTAATAATTATATTATTAATAATTAACAATCATTTGTTATCACAAAAACTCTAACTTTATTATTACGTTTAAAAAATTAATTAACATAGTTTAATAATTATTATTAACCACAATCATCATTAACAAGAACATTGTTATTTTTCTAAAAAGTCGTTGTAGGTTTAATAACTGGGATTGAGTTGGTTTTGTCATACACTCTTTCTTTCATTAGCTCACTACGATGTACATTAATGACGACTTAATAGCAACCTAGTGCAACGCTAGTATGAGTAGAAAAAATTTAAGTGTATCTCATTTATTCTCACTTGTCAAACCACTTTTTTTTGTTATTGTATTTGCATTAAACTTGTTCTTTTAAAATAATTATTGGTTTGCATATTTAAAATTTTTACATTATCGCCCTTTTCTATTTTGGACATCAAACGAAAATATTCAATTAAAAATAAACGGAGTAAAACCAGAAGCAAAAAAGGGCTTTTCATTTGTTTTAATAATTAATGATAATTTAAATGGTAAAAGTTAATATTCAATAGTTTTTATTTATAACAAAACTAGCTGTCCCGGCAAACGTCGTTTTGCCATATAACATATTTCTAGTGAAAGAAAGAGGAATAAAGCACCTTATACCATGATCGGCGATGAAAAAAAACAATAGTTATTTATTTCTTTTCGTTACATATTCAAAAGTTAAACATACAAAAGTAATGTATTTGTTTTCCTGAAGTATAAAAATCAAACAGATAAAGTCAATTTGTATTACGAAGAGCAATTGCGTGTACGATATTTTTTGTCATTCCGTCTTTAGCCAACACAAATAAACTCGATGGCTTGCCGACGCGAGAACATGCCACGTATAATTGTCCGTGTGAAAAACATGGTGTGCTCAAATCTAAGCCGCAAACATACATCGTTTGGCCTTGCGACATATGGATTGTTATTGCAAATTTGATTCTAATTGGAAATTAAACGCGTTTGAATTCAATTGGGACGTCTGTGGCAATCATCGGAGTTCGTGGCAGCAAAACATTTTTGTCTCGGAATTTACCATTCAAAATGGTAGCTCCTATAACGTTTTTATCAACTTTTTAACGACCAATTATGTACCATTGCAAAGCCGAAGTAGAATAACCGGAGAAAAAAATGTTAAAAAAAATACATAAACTTTTCAAATTAATTACGAAGGTATTGCATGTGGGTGCTTTTACCGGTTTACATTTATTTTACGCCGTAAATGTTAAAATTTATAGCCCTTAGTTCCTTCAAGACTTGAAACTTTCATCGGATAATTAATTAAAAAGACATGGGGAGATGAAGCTTTTACCCCTTTTGCCCTATTTTACGCCCTAATTGTTGGAATTTCAAAAACATGTATATCTTAAAGTTCCTTTAGATACTACAGTATCTGCATGCCAAATTTAAAGAATACCGGTTGATCGGTTAATAAGATATAGGGAGGGGGAGAGTTTGCCCCTCTTATAATAAAAATTATAGGCTATAGTTCCTTCCAGATGTTATACTATTTGCCTGCAAAATTTCAAGAAAATTGGTTGATTAGTTAAGAAAATATTGGAAGGGGGAGCTTTTACCCGTTTTGCCCTATGAAACGCCTTCTAGCGATATGAAATATACATTAAGATCTATTCTGAATGTCATTGTACACATTAGGCATGGTTTGGTAACTTTTCAAGTAACAATAAAAAATCATAATATGGATAATGAAACCCATTTTGTTCATATTTATATGGGAAAAATATATAGGAAAATCTAAATGCAATATCTCCGGAACCACTGGGCCGATTTCGTCCAAACTTCACATAAACCATCTACAGACTATCCCCAAAGTACCGTGTTTCGATTAAATCGGTTGACCCGTTTTCGCAGTTAGTGGTGACATCAAAGTGTACACTTCTTTTTATATATATATAGATTCTAAAAACATAAACACAATACTTTCTGATATAGAAAATAACTTTATGTTGTATGAGCGGGAAACGAGATTGTCTTTAAATTCTAACATCTTAGAATATTGGTTTAAAAGTAATTATTCTTTGTCGAAGATAGCTGAAATAATTTTGGCAGTACCATCCACATAAGTCAGCGTTGAGCGAATTTTTTTTATCCTTAAAATACATACTATCCGACCAGCGTAATAGGCTTTCAGCTTTAAACGTGAAACATATATTAATGGTAAAATCAAACGGAGTTTTTAATTATGAAAATTAACAAAATTAAATGAAATAGATCTGTGATAAGTTATTCATTAGTTGTTTGTATTGCCTTGAGAAAACATAATACATTTTTTATTGCAAAGAATAAATTTTTATCATACTTATAAAACGTTAATATTGTTTTATTTTGGCTTGACATTTCTAAATGTTTAAGTTTAAAGATATTCGCAGAATAGTTATTCGTAAAATAACTATATTTTTATTAAATTAAAAACGAATTAAATAATCCACAATCAATTATCGTAATAATTTTATGAGTATAAAAATAATTTTTTTTCTGCAAATAAACTCGAATAACGTATAGCACAACAACAATTTTCAACGTTTCATTTACCACTTACATATCGCACCTGTTCATCAAAAGTAACACAACTCAAAATTTACAAGTTTTCAGTAGAAGCAAAAAACTAATTCCGCCAATATAAGGGAATTATTGTTATAAACAAATATACCGTTGTAAAGGAAACTCAATAATATTTCAATAAAATCACAAAATTTATTTCTCTTCTTCCTTTTTCCATATGGTAATCATACACTGTTTCCGTCAAAAAAGTGGAAAATAGAGTTTTTTGAGTTGTGTTACTTTTGATGAACAGGTGCGATATGTGCACAAACAATTACCTAGCGGGAAAAGTCAGAACAGCTTCTTATTCAGGCCTTATTAAATGCCTTATTTGACATTTTTTGATTCAATTGATTCAAGTCAACATATGGTTATTTTTTTCTGTGGTGTAGTTGTCAAATATCGTATACAAACTACAGTTTTTTAAGTAAACAAACCTTTTTTTACTAGCAGTATTATTGACAATCGGACCACAGAAGCAGTGAATTCGCCTTGATTCTGATCTAACTGCTAAATAAGTTCTCTTAGAAGTCCGCCGCCTTTTATGAGAAGGGAGAAGAGAAGGACTAAGATATTTAGTTTTTTTTGCGAGTTATAAAATTAAAATTACATAAAAAAAGACAAAAACAGAATACAGAACGGTTAAATGAATAAAAAAAGAGTAAATCATTTTAGTTGTATAACAAAGGGATTTGGCGTAAATTTGTCTCGTTTTTTTTTTAAATTTTGGCACTTTACAACTGATCATTACTTGCAATGTTCTTCTCTCTACTGCATAAAGCATTAGTACACTTTTGCATGTTTCTTATATTTCTGCACTCCTGTTATACAACTCGCTTTCAAATCATATTTTTGGCCGTTTTTGATTTTATAAAATTTTCTTTGCTTTAAAAAAATACGTATACGCACGTTAATATACACTACGTGTTCAATAAAAAGTACAGATAAGTACGCTAATAATACTGTACATGTACGTTATTGTAGTGTTTGTGTGCGTCAGCTCACTCTCGCTGTGTACCGTATATGATTGTGTACACATTCACATACACAAAAAAAAATTTTATAGTTTGTGTGTTAGAAAAATACGTTACGAAAGTGTACAGTTTTTTTTCGAACCCTGGTATTTACACATTGTGAACATACGTTTAGGAAAA
This sequence comes from Pollenia griseotomentosa, assembly GCA_963931875.1. Lineage (NCBI taxonomy): Eukaryota > Metazoa > Arthropoda > Insecta > Diptera > Polleniidae > Pollenia > Pollenia griseotomentosa. The sequence goes on from OZ007563.1 coordinate 149,470,975, forward strand.
CAGCCAGACTGCCATTTGGTTATCATCAGAGCCGGAAATTTTTTAAAGTGTTATGCAACAATTATTTGCACGCCTACCAAACGTAAAGGTAGCAATCGATGACATTCTTATTCATGCTACCACCATAGAAGAACTTCGACACACTAAAGCTGAAGTAATTAAAATCATCGAAAAAAGTGTGATGAAGCTGAACAAAGAAAAATGCGAGTTTGAGTATGGTTCTTGGGACACATTCTGAGCGAGAATGGTATGTACGCAGACCCCATGCATACCAAGCCGTGAAAAGACTTGAACCACCACAAAATCGTAAAGAACTCCAGCGTGTTCTAGGTAAATTTACTTATCTCAGCAAATTCATTCGAAATTTTTCTCATGTTACAGGCCCGCTAAGATCTCTATTAGAAAAATCAAAACCTTTTAAGTGGAGTGCCCTTCCACAAGAATCGTTTGAAGAATTAAAATAACTTGTTAGTAAACCACCAGTACTTAAGCTCTATATATATATATATATATATATATATATATATATATATATATATATATATATATATATATATGTTCCTTTTACTCCTCTGGGGAGCATAGGGCCGCACTTAAGCTCTATGACGTCAATAAAACTGCAAGTGGATGCCAGCTAGTTCATACGCAATGGGAGCTGTCCTTCTTCAAGAAAATCACCCAGTAGCATACGCGTCCAAAACCTTGACAGAATGTCAATCTCGCTATTCGCAGTTCGAAAAAGAGGCATTGGCAGTTAAATTTGGATGTGAAAAGTTTCACCAATATGTATGGGGAAAGCAATTCACAGTTGAGTCAGACTGTAAGCCACTTGAATCAATTTTCAAAAAACCATTACACGCTTCACCCTCGCGTTTGCAGAAAAAACGACTAAATTTACTTACTTATAATCCAAACGTCGTATATATACCTGGGGTGAAAATGTATTTAGCAGATCCTTTTAGTCCGGATTGCCAAAATAGCCTAAACAAGGAAACGTTGGAAGTTCAAATAGTACTGTCCATTTCATACACAGAACTAAAAAATTTAAAACAAAGTACAAAAAATGATAATTCTTGTCAATCTCTAATAAACTTGCCAAATGAAATAAAACCATATTGGCATTTTAGAGAGGAGCTTTCAGTAAGTGATGACGGCATTATTTTTAAATCGTCTAAGGTATTAGTACCTCATAGTTTGAGATCGAATTACATATTTAAAACACATTCATGCTATGCAAAATGCGTTAGGATGGCAAGAGAGTCAGTGTTCTGGCCACAAATAAGCAAATACATTTTTGACTATGTGAAAAAGTGCGCATCCTGTCAAGTCCACCATTATAAAGTCATCATTGGCGACAAAGAAATCCCTAATTATGCATTTGATACTGGGGCCACAAATTTGTTTTATTTCAACAATAAAAACCACATCGTCTTTATCGATAGCTTTTCCGGATAACTGAAATTTCAAAAATTACCAGAAACTACAACAAATAATGTAATTAAATTCTTAAAGGAAATTTTTTCAACGTTTGGTCCCACCCTCGCCCTTGAGACGGACAATGCTCCTCAGTTCTCATTTTTATCATATTTTAAAAAGTCAGCCTATGATAAAAGTGACTATTATTTGGGCCTGTTAAACTATATGAATACTCCTCGAGGCAATTTGGGGGCGCAATCCCAACGAATTTTTGGTCATGTAGATCGAGGCTTGCTGCCAACCACTACAAAACAGCTGATGTCAAAAGAGCAAACCAAAATAAGTGAGTCGCTGAAAGAAAAAAAAAAAGAGAAACAGGCTCTTTATGCAAATCGTGGAGCAAACAACTCGCCGCATATGCTTAAAAATAGTAACACTGTTCTTACGCGAGTAAACAATCAGGACTATTGGGAACCAGCAGTTATAAAAAGCCAAATACATCCAAGATCATGCGTAGTTGAAAACGATAGTCAATATTCGTCCAACTAAGGCCACAATTTCGTCGCGTCCTAAATTAGTTTCTGAAGATATGCAAAGCTGTCCAAACGAAGTAACCTCAATCTATTAAACACAATTTAGAGCCCGTGGAACTCACCGCACCAACATCATCATCAACTCTCCAGAGGTGCTCCATGGAAGCTCATGAACCAACAACGTTACCAACACTATCATCGAGCCACCACGGGGATTCGAACGAGGAACATTTCCGGTTTTGCGTCGCTCAACGAGAATAAAAGGCCACCCCAAGCGATTCAACTGTTGCAAAGTAGGTCTTAAGAAGTAGGATGAGAAGGTGATCGTTTACGTTTCAGCTACAAGTAACACTCTACTACCATTTACTACAATTTTTTGTCTCTACTGAAAGTTTATAAATTTTGAGTTAACCCCCTTTAGAGGAGCGAGTGCGATATATATAAATATATTACGCTTTAGATTTCTCCAACATCCACGAAAAGTGAAAGAATTTTTTCAAAGTAAAGTTTTATCAAAACAAAAAAATGAATCGCTTAAATCCTAGGCATCTTAACCAAATTATTTTTCTAAGATTATTTTATAAGATCTTCTTAAATTATTAAAACTAGTGTTCGCCTTATGGTCAAAATTCGACCATAAATTTTTTCCATCATAGTGGATCGATTTGGCAAGGGACCAACCTCTGGTTCATATTCTATCTTCTACCAAAAAAATATCAGAAAATATCAATTGAAAAACAATAAAGTATCATAAAATCTCCTTTGTAAATTGTATTCCACTCAGGACATTGCATTTTTTTTTCTATGTCTAATATTAACGAAAATTAATCAAAAAAACAGATGTTGAACGAAAAAGTACCAAAAAGCTCACCTTACATGTTCTTATTCATTTTTCATCTTATAGGTTTTAATTCACTCAGGACCCTGCACCTATAATATTATGTTTCTAAGTTAAATAAATCACCACATGCAGCACGGAAAAGTAAAATAAAGAAATTTAATTTCCCGAAAACCGGTTTCTTAAAAATGTCGAATAATCGAGCACCATATTGTTTTATTATTTGATAATTGAAAAAAATAAATTTTGTATTTTGTACTATTGTGTTAGTAGCTAATTTGAACGCTTATTACTACAAAAATATTGAACAGATTTTAATAAAATAAATATTGTGCAGTTCTGTAAGTAAATATCTTTCAAATGGTGTATATGTTGTTCAAATCGGTTGACATACAGAGGAGGAAAGTGTTCTTAACTGTTTGCCTTAGCCGATTTATATATAGATAAGTAATAAAATGATCTCACAGTTTACTTTTTTATTAACACATAATATGTATTACATATTAATTAGTTAATTTTTCGATTGCTCGTTTTAGTTCAAGAACTGTTAAGTTTGTTATGTTATTTTTTTTACTAATAAACTTCAAATAATAAATAATTTATACATTTTTATTTATTGAAATTACTTATTACAGCCGTATTCATAACAAAAAGTTAGCCAAAGTTTGTACACTACGAACAACGAGCTGCTAACTAAAATGCCGATTAAACTTGCAGCTTGTTGGCACAAAGTTTTCAGAACGAACTTTTCTCCATTTGCCAACTTTTAATAAATCAACTCTGAATTTTTATGATGCCACATTGTATTACTCAAAAAAATGCAACACGTTTTGCATTAAATCACCGCTGGTTTTGCCTTTTTTTTTTGTTTTCCTCCACAAATAAAAATTTTAAATTAAAAATTAAATAAAAAAGATAATAAATTAAAAAAAAACAGTAAATTAAAAAAAAAAAACAAACAAAATTGTTTAACATTAAACAGTTCTTTTTCAAAGGTTGGCAAACGTTTGGCAGCTCGTTAACAAGAGTTTAGCAAATCGTTTGCCAGAGTTTGGTAAAGCTTCGTACAGACGATGGTCAGGGGCCTGATTCTGGCAGTCGTGATCGAGTACTTTCTCGATTCGAAAGCAATTTAATATCTAATTATTTCAGTTAATACTGAACGAATCGGAATTATTTTTTCAGTGTTAAAAAGCATTAATTTGAGTTTCACAATACTGAAAAAATAATTTCAATTCGTTCAGTATCGACTGAAATAAAATTGCTTTCGAATCGAGAAAGTACTCGATCCCGACTGCCAGAGTTAGCCCCAGATCTTACAATATTGGTAAGCAGCGTTGCTTAAATTGCATCAAAATTGTCTAAAATGCCTTACAACTGTGTGAACATTGTAAGCTCATTTGTATTTGCAGAAGTGCAAAATTAATGCATCTGACAATCGCACCATTGTCAGAAAAATATTGGTGTTGGGAACGCCTGCTTACAATATTGTAAGATCTGACCATCGTCTGTACGAAGCTTAAGTGTATTATAAATAAACTTTGTGCTAACTTCATGCCAAATTTTCAATATGAATACGGCTGTTAATTTATAAAACAAACCGATTTATAATCGATTAAACCATTAATAGAGCGATTAACCGATTAAAGCAAAAGTCCGATTAAATGAATACCCTAGTTATAACTAATTTTTTTTACTAAATTAGTGATAAAAATCGTGTTAACTGGTCATTTTGGCACAAAAAAATCCTTCCGCACGAAATGCAATTTCTAAAAATTTAAACAATATTTTTTTACTACATAAGCGGACTTTTGAAAGAGCAAATGCAAAAAATCGTAGCTCTTCTGTTAAATCTAACAACAAAATACAAACAATTTTCGTTCGATTTCTTAAAAGAGCTACGATGTACTTTAGCCGTTTAAAATTGTGACAATGGTTTATTAATAAGTTATTTTTTTTTTTAATATAGAACAAGTTTCAACTCGTTTGGTGCGGGAACTTTTCTAAAGCAGCGAAAAAGATGGGGTTTTTTAATTTTTTATGGACATTTTGGCTATGGCATCCCTGCAAATAATAGGAATAGTCCAAACACGCGTGTAAAGTGTAGCCCACAAGGAACTAGGACTAGTCCAAAAGTAACCCAAACGTATGGAAAAAACATGGTATATTTAACATTACGATGTCCTAGGGCAGGACCATATAACCCAGCTTTGGAGTACAAAGGAGTAGTCTTAAAACTACTTCATTGTATACACAAGAGGATTAGTTTTAACTTCGTTTAAAAACGAAAACATGTCGTTAAAGAACGAAGACATGTCTCACTACAAACACTTTTTACAATGACATGGTCCATGCTTGCATTACATCGGACCAGTCCATGGATTAGTCTATTTAATCAAAATGGATCAGGTGGTCCAATATTATTTGCAAGGATGTACAACTTGATATTTGCGAAAAAATTTAAAAAATCATGACCCTAATGTACATGCTTTGGTAGTATTTATGTACAAATGGATTTCAACTTACTTTTCATTTGTTACGGTTTGAAGTAATATTTCAATTTGATTTGCCAATTCTTTACGATTTTCCGTGCGTTGGGATATAATAGGAACAGCTGAACATATAGCAATCAGTGATGCTCCGACGCTTAAACGTTTTGCCCTTTGGCCTAATTTTAAAATGCGTTCCTTATCAATTGAGAGAACTTCTGGAAATTCAACACCTTCTGGCCAGTCCATTAGTTCCATATAGGCGTTTGATATTGTCTGATCACCACTAATTGCAACATTGGTAGCATCTTGTGTTCTATTGTGCTGAAGCCAATTTTCAGTTGCTGGAAAACCAACTAAAAATTAAAAAAAAAAAATATATAAATATAAAATATGTATGTTGCATCAATATTTTAAATTAAAGAAAAACTTACATTTATAATATTCCAAATATTCTTGAAATTTCTGTTTTTCATATTCTACGGAATTTGCCATTATATCATTGCGTGCAAAATCGAGAAGAAAATTTGCCATATCTAGTTTCATTAAAGTCATCGTTTCTAAAATTTCCTTGAATGTATCAACAACATCTTCAATGTTTTTTAACTGTTGTATAACATCATCTCTAGCTGGAGCACATGATTTTGCCATAATTTGTATAACGAAGTCGGCATAGCTTCTAAAATCTAAAACACCCCTTTCAGCTTGCTGGCGTATAACAGACTCATCAAGTATTTCATTTATGTGTTCCAATGCACGTTTGTTATTTGGTGACAAAATCTGTGGAAAGCATTCTTTTATATCTCCTAAAAGTCTTATAGCATAATCGTAGCATGGAGGATTTTGATTAAGTTGCATGCGTAAGTTATCCCAAAATACTTTATGCATTGTCTCCTTAATACGTTGTTCCAAACTAATATTAAAGAATTACGGAAAAAAAATTATAAATAAGGTAGTTCAAGTCACAAGTTGCACACTTGCGAATAAGCAAAAGTGCCACTAGTTACGTGAACCACCTTAATACTTTATTTTTGTTAAACATATTACCTATTTTTTGGCGGTTCATATGGTTGCAATTTAAATTCTGGATTTAATGCAATTTCATGAGCTAGTTCCATATTTTGTATATTTTTAACGACATCGGATACTTCATTCAAGGTCATTACTTTGGGTGGACTTCCATCCATACTTGGTAGAACAAAGCGCAGTAATCTGAATGAACATAAAACTGTTGCTATTATTTGTATTTTTTAATAAGCTTCAAAATAATAACACACTTATCCGAACTCTCGCTGTCAGTACGGGATCGCAAACTTGAAGCACCTGGAGATGTACCTAGTTTATTTTCAGACCCATCAGACTCATTACTTCCAGAGGTGCCATTGGAATTCATTCTATGAATATTTTATAATTTAAATTTATGTTAAATTAATGTATTTGAGTTTTTATGTAAGTTCTTTTTGTTTATCGAAAAAGCTTTAAAAGCTAAACAATTTCGTTAATACATATCGTAAGCTAAAATGCAAAAAGCCGTAACTAACAAAAAAATTCAAAATGGAGTTTTTGATTGATTATTATGAATGGCATTAAATTACATGTCTTGACAAAATTTTACACTTCTGTGATCAAAAATTACACTTTTATTAACAATAGAGTATCCACTCGATTACTCGTTGTTCGATTAATCGAGGAATTTTTCAGTCATTATTTGATCGAATAAACAAAATAGCAAACTTCGAATAACGAATAACTCGAACAATTTTTGTCAATTAATCGATTAAGATGAATATATTTAAAAAATCTACTTTTTTTAAATAAAAATATTGGTTTTTAGATTTCTAACTATTTAATATTATTATCAAAAAGTAATTTCAATTTTTGGGAATACAAAATTTTAATTTCAAAAGATTTTGTTATTCGTGCTTAATTCCCAGTTTTTATTATTGATAAAAACACTTGAAATTTATTTCAACTAATTGTAGTGGGGAATGTAAGATGAGATAAACCCACTGTTTATTGTTGATGTGTTTTGTTTAAGCTTTGATATTATTACAAGTAGAACTGTTGCTATAAGTCTTATACGCTTAACAGTTTTATTTGGTTTAATATCTTTAGTTTTTCTAAAATCCTTATGGATGGATCCTGATGATCTGGCCTAAGCAACCAGTGAAATGCGCATAGGAATAGCTTATCCCATCAACAATAAATTTCAAGTGTTTTTATCAGTAATAAAAACTGGGAATTAAGCACGAATAACAAAATCTTTTGAAATTTAATATTATTTGAAACTAAATATCATGTTCTTAACTTCTACATTTATTTTTACATTTCACACAACCACACAAACTTTCGAGCCTATTTCAGACCCTTTTTAGTAGGGAATGGTAAATCGATTTCGATTTCGATTCCAATCGAAAATCGATTTTTCGCAATCGAATTTACATATGCGATTTAATCAGGGCTGCGAGATTTGACGATTTATCGTCATTTTGACGATTTTTTGTTCCCGAATTAGTAAAGTGCCGATTTGCTGATTTTTTTCTTAAAAGTGACGATTTTTTTCAGTGTTCAAAGTCTGAATAAAACATTAAATTTTCTGACACGTTCGTTTTTTAATCTTGGAATGTTTAACAGCCGTACCTTAACAAGAGCGGAAGGCGGAAAGTTTTCTTTCGCTTAGCTTTTACGCTGATATGCCATACCTTAGCCAGAGCGTCAACGTTGTGTCGCGAACAGTAGTGATAGCTTTCTTGTTTAATAAAACTGACAAATTATAAAAAAGGAGATAAAAACGTTAGATTGATCAAAAAAAAGCTAAGTTTCCATTATAAATTAACAATAGCGGCAAACTTCAATATTAAACGAGCTATCAAAAAATAGAGCGTTGAGGCCGCTCTATTCAAAAACTAGAAAACGCGTGCCGCTTTTGTTTAGGTACGGCTGTAGTATCAAGTCTTAAGAACATCTTTAAATGATTATTTTCAGAGTACAAAAACAACAATGTTACACTTTGCTCTGTATAGATCATATTTTCAACAATTATACGGCGAACATTTCACGAGTTGTAGGATAATATCTACATGAGTCTCATACGATCCTTGTCATGAGAGACTCGATAGATAATCTTTACCCACGTCTTAAACGATTCCCACAATGATGGAAGAATCGTCTTTCGCTGTGCTATGGAAGAATCTCAGTCGTGTCACAGCTTTTCCCGTGTGAGGAATCTTCTACGATTAAAAATATGCGGTCATCGACGATCAAAGACGCTCTTCATGAGACTCCCAGTATCTCTTACAAGATTGAAAATGCTAGCTTGGGTATGAAGTAATTATGTTTTTGTTTGAATGTTTTTTTTATTAAAATCGAACAAAAATTGTTTAATAAAAACTAAATTTTAAGTTGTCCGATTTTTTTGAGGATTTTTCGAAACGTGAAAGACGATTTTTTTATTTTTTCTCAGGAAATTGACGATTTCCTCACACATTTATCTGGCAGCCCTGGATTTAATACTGAATTCAATTATTGCGCTTTTAAAATCGATTTTTTATTTTTATCAAAATTTTGGTAATTCTTAATTCTTAATAAATCTCTATTAAACCGATAAAATATGTGGATGCACTATACAACTTGAAATTTTTTTCTGAGTGTACATACATACATACGTGTGTAGGCATGTATGTTGCAAAGTTTAAAGTTAAAAAAAAAAACAATTGTAGTTTTAAGTATTTACCTATTAGAACCGTTTGTATACTTCCAACTTTTATGAAGGCCCTCTTGTTCTTCAGAAATTAAAGTCATCAATGAACAGTGAACAAAACAGTCGTAAACAAAACCAGACACTGAAAGTGAGCTATGTGAAATTATAGAAACACAACAGGTGAATCAAATCATGGCATTCTGTTTAATTACGCTAATAATAAAACAGATAAACAGACCAGTATCTGAGCGATATTTAAATCTGGTTATTAGCAGAGTGCCAAACAGAAAGTAATTTATACGCACAAATACGAAATTGCAAGAGAATATCTGCATTCTTCCGACATCAATGAAATGCAAACGTTTGCTTTATAAAGCTAACTTAATGGTAACTTAGAAACAGTCATCACTGAACAAGAACTATTGTCATAATCCTTTGAAATACTATCCGTACATAGATTGATTTGCAATATTTTGAAATGTATTGTTATTTGTTATTAAAAATATTGCAAAAATTCTGAATTTTTTTTATAATTTTAATCAAGAACACAATTTTAATATGTGAAATGTATGTACATTCATATCGTGAGTCAACACAAGATTTAGGCCCCTATTATGGTTCACAACTCAACTCAGTTGAGTTGTATTTTTTTCATTTTTGTATTATGGTTTACAATTTTGCTATATTGCGGCGAACAAAAACATCAAAAAATTACAACTTATCACAACCAGTTGTCTGATTTACAACTCAACTAATTTAAGTCAGAGAACTGCAAAAATCACTATTTTTCTTGATTTATTCATACGCTATAATTTACATTAACTCTATGCCTGCAAAACAAAGTTCAACGTTGGTAATTTTGTCATCGTTTTGTACACATTTGATTTGTGCATGTGTGAGTTTTTTATTGAAAGTGCCTTGTTTGCATTTATTGTTGCGCACGCAGTAACACATTTGCACAAAGTCAAATGACAGACATTTTTATGCGTTTGCATTAAAGTAGGCATTGCCCACTCGATGAGACAAAGACGAATGTAAATTGGTATGAGTACGAGTCGCTTTGTTGGTATGATTTTTGTAGGCATAAGTTCAAATAAACTAGTTATTGTGTCCAATTTGTTTTTGTGTTTACCTTGCAAATAATATTGGACCACCGGATTTTGATCAAATGGACTACTCATTGGACTAGTCCGATGAAATGTAATCATGGACCATGTCATTGTTAAAAACTGTTTGTAGTGAGACGACATGTCTTCGTTTCTTAACGACATGTGTTCATTTTTAAACGACTTCAAAACTAATCCTCTTAAGTATATCATGGAGTAGTTTTAATACAACTCCTTTGTAATTCAAAGCTGGGTTATATGGTCCTGCCCTTGGACATCGTTATGTTAAATAGACCATGTTTTTCCAAACATTTGGGTTACTTTTGGACTAGTCCTAGTCCCTTGTGGGTTGAATTTTACATGCGTGTTTGGACAAGTCCTAGTCCCTTGTGGGTTTAATTTTACATGCGTGTTTGGACTAGTCCTATTATTTGAAGGGTAGTTTTAAAAAGCGTAACAAGCAACAATACTTTTTAAGAAATGATAAAAAATAAAAACAGTCTTCTTGTTTCTATGGAAATTGTTTGTTCCTATGTGCGTTTAGTTTCATTAAAATTTTTTTCTTTCGAATCCAGCATATGAAAAAATCTTTAATACGTACTACATACATAGCAACTGCTGAATAGGCATCAGAGCAATGATTTTTGTGTATTTTTCCCATTGGATAAAATTATTTGAATTATTCGAGTAATTTGAACAATTTATAAACCTTACTCGATTAGTCGAGCAAATTTAAAATTCAAAAATCGATTAATTTCTTACTCGAACAAAACAAAAAGTCAAATGATTGGATACTCTAATTAACAAAAAAATTTCACCATTTCTGAAAAGAAACTTTTATTTTTTTTAAATACTTTTTTTCTACAAAAGTGCCAACATTTTAAAAGATAACACCAAAAACTTGAGAAATGGTAACGCTGCTTTCAAAGCAACTTCCATTTTGTTAGTGATGCCACAATACTAACAGAATTTATTGCCACTTTTCTAGTGATGACACTAAAAGAATCGAAAAATGTAAGAGGGAACAAAATGAGATAGTAACATTCTGTAAAAATTTTGAAAAATTTTGATTTTTAGCCGCCCTATGTATTTCTTATGGGAAAATTCCAACATCTTCGCAAATTGATGTTAAATGTTAAATGTTGACAAGTGTGAAAAGGCTATACAGATGTTGAAAAATTTTGATTCTTATACCCTTTGTACACTTGCATACATTTCGGAGGAACGCATGGAAGATGTTGAAAATGTGAAATACGCGTTCACACTTTAAACATCTAACGCTGGGTCTCCACGTAGCAATATTTATTGCTAAGTACAAGCAAAAACGTCGGCAGAACAATGGAGCAATAATGGCTGATTATATTGCTGGAGAACACTTGAAATTGCTTTGCCATAAATTTGCAATTTTCACCGCGAGTAGTTGTCCAACGTTTTGTGGCTGTATTTGTAACAAATGTTTTATGTTGTGTTTTCAAGTGGTTGTTAAATTTTCTTTTTTAAATTAATAAATTAATTTAATAATATAATTAATTGTAATTGTCGTAGCTGTGATTTGTATTACTTTTTTGTTTATTTGCATTTGAAAAAAATTGCTATTTAATAAATAAACACACAAATAAATAAACAACCGTGCAGAGAAATAAAATGTCAGATAAATTACAACTGATTTGACAGCAGATTGCTATATGCAGCTCATGGCAATAATATGCGGTCTATACGTCGCAAATTTAATGGAGCAATCAAATTTGACGCTTACCGCAATAAATATTGCTACGTGGAGACCCGGGGTAACCAATATGCTGTTATATTATATTTTTTAATAAACGTCAAGATCAACAAAAGCAAACGACGAATTTATTTTTTTTGTATATTTTTATTTTTTCAATAGAACAATTCAACTTTTTTTTAACGCAAATAAACAAAAAAGTAATACAAAATAGCAAAAATAGCAATAAATATTGCAACGTGGAGACCCAGCGTAACATCTACTATCAATAAAAAATGTCACCATTTCTGAAAAAAAACTTTTATTTTTTCTTAAATACTTTTTTTCTACAAAAGTGCCAACATTTAAAAAAATAACACCAAAATGTATTGCTAATTCATTTTGTTTAATAATTTTAGCAAAATAAGGCTTGCAAAACAGGAAAAACTTGAGAAATGGTAACGCTGCTTTCAAAGCAACTTCCATTTTGTCAGTCATGCCGCAATAATAATAGAATTTATTGCCACTTTTCTAGTGATGACACTAAAAGAATCGAAAAATGTAAAAGGGAACAAAATGAGATAGTAACATTCTGTAAAGATGTTGAAAAATTTTAATTTTTTGCCCTATGTATTTCTTATGGGAAAATTCTAACATCTTCGCAAATTGATGTTAAATGTTGACAAGTGTGAAAAGGCTATTAGTTTATTAGATAAATGCAAAACGACGTAATTACACTTTTTTCTTACACTTTTTTTCTAACATACAGGACTGTTTTGAAAATCACATTTTATCAAAATGATTGAAATCACAAGAAAGTGCATATTATTTTATGATTTCAAAACGTTCAGCTACGTAAACAACTTTTTGATATCACTTGGTTATTTTTTGCGTGTATTGTAAAATTACCGGTATAATAAATTACTTAAATAAAATATTCAATGTGTTGTTTATTAATTTTTTTATGCAAAACGCTGTTTTATTTACAACAAATACTTTATTTATTTATTTAAAATTAAGAAAATTCGACATTACAAAAAGGATATTTGCTTTAGTTGAATGGAAGATCACTAGTTTGGTAACAACGGCATGATACCAGTGTCTACTATTTATTATAAATCGTTAAAGATGTAAGGAATCAGTAAACTTACAGGAACAAATCGCTTTTATACGAACATGGCTAAAATTCGAGAAAAGTTGCAAAATTTTGAACAAATTGTAAAACTAATTTGAGATCGTTAAATGGATTAAAAAAACAAATTGTCAGAAAATAACATAAAAAGCGTTAAAAACTGAGCTATAATTTTGTAGAACAAACTTTTTGCCAAGTGTTGTGTTTGCTTTTGCTTTCGACAATGGAAAATTACACCTTAAAACTCAAAAACGGTGTGATTTACAGAACCCCACAAACCACACGTGTGATTTTAAAAGCACATGTGGTTGAAATAACGTGATTTTTAGAACAGTCCTGGTAATAGCTGCGTTCGAGAACACAAAAGTTTTTACTATATTTTACTGCATTTTACTAAATTGCGTTCGAGTACACAAAATGCAGTAAATGAGAATACAAATTGAGAGCGAAAAGTGACAGTTCTTGTCTGAGTATTTACAAATTTTTACTGCAGAAATTTTTGCAGTAAAATTTTGTAAAACAAAAAACCATATGTTTCAAAAGGTAAACAAACAAAATGCTTACAAATTGTGAACAAATTTGTTAAATAAACGAAAAGTTGATATAAAAATTAAACAAAAACAAAAAGTGAACAATTATAAATTAATTAAACTTGTTTGTGAAGCATTTATAGGGCTAAATACCAACTTTTAATACTTTTTTGTTATGTTAATTTTTTAGAGTTGTAAAAGTGTAAAGTATTTGGGTACTTAAGTAATCAATAGCAAAAAAATTATTCATGTTCTTTTGAATCTTAACCCGCCATAAATAAGTAAAATCAAATAAAATAAAAAAACAAACAAATATGAAAGATTACATAAAATAATTTGTTTGTATTTTCCAAAAATGTTAATAGTAATGTTAAATAGACCATGTTTTCCCAGTCCTAGTTCCTTTTACATGCGTGTATGGACTAGTCGCATTATTTGCAGGGTATGTGTTGGCATCACTCATAGAGAGTATCGACAATATGGTAACCGGGCGACAGCCGGATATAACAATTATCACAGTAGAAGTTTTTAATAAACTTCACATACACTACTTACAAAACGTTACACAAACTGCTCGCAGTGCCACATGAAACTTGCCACTAATAGGTCAATTTAAATGCGATGTAAAATTTTTAGAAACGGATATTGCCACAACGGGCAAAGTCACACCAATTAAAAATTTTAATGTTCTTGGCATCGATTGGACAAATGCCTTACATTTAAATAACATGGCCATTAACACAATTTGCAAATCCATTAACACAATTTGTTAATCCATTAAATTTAATCAGGAAAGTATTTATAAAGATAATAATAAATTTATAAATGTCAAAAAGAATTTTGCAGGCCTCTTTGATGGGAAACTGGGTGTGTGCAACAAAACAACAGCAAATCTGGTAGTGAAGCCAGACAAACAGCTCGTATTTCGACCTCCTCGGCCTGTTGCGTATGCAGTTCGACATCTCGTAGAAAATGAATTACACAGACTTCCAGATGCAGGTATAATTTCTCCAGTGAACTATACGGATTGGGCAGCACATAAGCATTCGCTTATGTGCTGACTTCTCAACCGGCCTTAATGACGCACTGAAAATGCATCAATACCCCTTTTCAAAAATGGCCAACGCTAAAGTATTTGGTCACATTGATTTGGCTGATGCATTTCTTTAAGTGGAAGTAAATTAACAATCGAAACATCTTTTGACTACTAACACACACATGGGATTATACCGGTATAATCGAATGGTGTTTGGCGTTAAAATATTTCCCACAATATTTCAACAGATAATGGACACAATGCTTGCAGGGTTGCAGGGCACTGCTGCGTACATAGATGACATATTTGTATCTGGGAAAAATCAGGAAGAACATGATACAAATCTATACGAAGTTCTAAAACGCATTGAGGAATATGGGTTCAAGCTAAAATTTGAAAAATGCAACTTCTCAACTCACGAAATAGTTTATTTGAGCTACAAAATCAATAAAGATGGACTAAAACCAAATCCAGCTCGGGCTCAAGCAATTTACAATATGCCGGAACCAACAGACGTATCGGAGTTACGGTCGTTCCTCGGGGCAATCAATTTTTATGGAAAATTCGTTAGTCAAATGCACAAGCACCGGGGCCCGTTAGATGAGTTGTTGAAAGCAAATACTCCATGGCAATGGTATGCAAAGCGTCATAAGAGTTTCATGACACTAAAAGAAATCATAATGTCAGACTTACTGCTGACTCATTATTATCCTACCAAAAATATTATAGTAGCTGCATACGAATTACGGATTGAGAGCATGTATCTTCCATGAATTTGAAGATGAGTCGATAAAGGCGATTTCACATGCATCCAGATTCCTCACAGCAGCGGAAATATCATACAGCCAAATTGAGAAAGAAGCGCTGAGCAAATTCTATAAAATGATATTTGGCAGGAAGTTCAAATTAAAAACGGACCACAAACCACTCATAGCAATTTTTGGTAAAGAAGTGCACATCAGGCAAATCGTCTTCAAAAATGGGCAACCAAATTGTTAGCATACGATTTTGAAATCGGTTTTGAATCGACTAATAGTTTTGGCTGCTCAGATGTGTTATCACGCCTTATTAACAAACAAGACATTAATTCAGACGAATTTGTCATTGCTTCAATACAATTTGAAAACGAAGTCAATCAAGTACATACTTACTAGTAATCTCACAAAACTCCCGATAACACATAGGATGATCAAAGAACAAACAGTAAATGACCAGACTTTGCGTACAATAATAGAATATTGCCAAAATGGATGGCCAAACAACATCGACAGGTGTCCAGAATTACAATCGTATTTCCAACGCAAAAATGCAATTAGCGTTATTAATGGCAGTATTATGGTAGGAGAACGTCTAGTTGTTCCAAAAATATATCGCAGTCTTCTCCTAAAAGACTTTCACAAAGGCCATCCAGTAATCGAGCGAACAAAATCTATGGCTGCAGTTACGTGTTTTGGCCTGGAATTGATAAGGACATAAAAGCCTTTGTACGACAATGATCAATGTGCCTCAGCCGCAAAAATGCCAACAAAAACAGCGCTTTGTCCCTGGCCTACAACTGAAAGCGTATGGGAGCGCATTCATATAGATTACGCCGGTCCAATCGAAGGGAATTATTTCTTGGTTGTGATCGGTGCCTTTTCAAAAGGGCCGGAAATAGGTCCAACTAAATCTATAACCTCTCAGCAGACAATAGACATTTTGAATGAAATATTCTCCAGACATGGGCAACCGCGCACAATTGTTTCCGAATACGGAACACAATTTACAAGTGCACCGTTTCGGGAATTCAAAACATCTAGAGGTATTCAGCATCTTTTCTCAAATCCATATTACCCGATGTCAAATAGACAAGCTGAAAGATTCGTGGATAGATTTAACATTAAGGCATTAACGAAACTAAAAGAAGAAGGTAATACACGGGAAAACTTGCAAACCTTTCTCAGTGTTACCGATCTACACCAAATCGATACTGCTTCGATAGTAAATCGCCAGCAGAGCTTCTATATAATCGTAAAATGCGCATACACCTGGATCTTTTCTATTCACCTTCAATATAGCAAGACACTCTACACCCAAGTGATAATGTCGGACGCATGAAACAACATTACGATAAGAAACACGGCGTTATTGAGAAAAAATTTAGACCCGAAGACAGGGTTTATGCCAGTATTTATGTACATAATAATAAATTTGTCTGGGAACCTGGTAAAATAGTAGAGCGTAGAGGTAACGTAATGTATAATGTAGTTCTGGATAACGATAGACTGATTCGCGACCACAAAAATCAACTACGTCAAAGAAATAGCAATTATACAACATCAAGTTCCCGTAGGCTGGGCATTGGCCTAGACTACTTCCCAGAAGTCATAATGCCTGATGAAAAATCAGCCGTTGAAAATATGTAGTAGGCTTCAAGCCTGTAGCAGTAAAGCCACATTCGCATGTGGTTCTGACGTAATTTTGACGTCACTACAAAGCCACAATAGCAAGTTCGTGATGTGTGATGACGACAAAATTACGTCAGAACCACATACGAATATGGCTTTTTACATTCCGTGTACTATGAGCTTAACCACGAAGATCAGCTCGACAACGGAAACCTGTAAATAGGTTTAGTCCTTCAAGGAACTAACTTAGGAAGGAAGGTGTTGGCAACACTCATTGAGAGTATCGACAATATGGTAACCTGAGCGACAGCCGGATATAAAATAGAAAGTAATAACGTGTGAAATGTATTTTATTTGAAATAAATACAGTGACTCAAACGCAAAATCGGACAAGTGTTTGTGCTCTAAACTTTTTAAAAAATTGACTCTTTTCGTGTCAATTAGCATTATTAGAAAAGAAAAATATTGGAAATGGTCCCAAATGGAAAGCAATCGTCTTTTGAAATTAGGCAGCTATTAGTAATATTGAATTTAGAGGGAAAAACTGTGACAGAAATTCCAGAAAGACTAACTCAATTTGAACCATGGAAAGATACACAATCGACCAACTCGTTAAAGTTATTCAAGCTTATTATGAAAATGGGCGTTCAAATCACAATGCATATCGTGCACTTCGTGATTTTTTCGGTCAATTTAATCGTCCATATGTGCGTACAATCGGAAAAATCAAGCAAAAATTCGTACAGCTCGTACTGCAGAAATATTGCTGCAGATCGCGATAGCGTAGCTGAAGAGCCGTCCACCTCAACTCGTTGCACAGTGGGTTCGATGACGCCGAAAGTGGCGATTAATTCATGGGAGCCGTAATTTACATTTTTTGATTTTTTTTTTCAAATCGTTAAATATACATAAAAAGGCATATTCTGAAAAAAAGATACACGGAAAAAAAAAAATTTTTTTTACGATTTTATAGACATTTTTATTTTTCGGAAAATTATAGTTTGTTTCAGAATTTTCGCCGTAATTTTAAAACGGAAAGTGATTTTTTTTAAAAAATGAGAAGCAAACGAAAGTTTATATTGTCTTTTTTTCTAAAAAATAAAAAAATAAATACATATTTTGCATAAATATGAACATAAGCTTAATTTAAAGTCTGAATTTGGGTTTTGAAGGATTTCGAGAATTTTACAACTTTTTTAAAAAAGTAACGAACTAAATTTTTATAATTTTTTTTGTTTATCAATAATTGTCATACACTTAAAAATAAACCATATTAAACAAAAAAAATTTTTCGTCTGTTTGGGAACGTTTTTTCAATTTTGTGGAAAATAGGCTTAATTTATAAATTTTATTGTAAATTTAAAATAGAAAGCTATAAATGATAAAATAAAATTTAAAATTAAAATATATTGAATATACATACTATTAAAAAGATAAATTTAAAATAATATATACATATATAAATATTTCTACATAATTGATTTAAACTCCTATTTGTCCTTACGACAAAATTTCATGAATTCTAAAATTTGTATAAAATGTTAATAAAAAACAATATTTTAATTTTTTTACGCATTTTGTTTGTATTTAAGAAAAAAATTATATATTATACACTAATTGTTTTAACAATCTGCATCATAATCTTCCTCATCAGTACCATTATGTTCATCCTCACCTTCGTCATCATAATCTTCACTATCATTACTCTCACTATCATGTATTTCTTGAAAAATAATAGGCGATAGCAAAAGCTGTAGTTCGGAATTTGATAATTGTTGCTTTTCTTTCCGCTCATTTTGTTTATTTATACTAGATATGAATGGATCTGAACTGAGAAAAAATCTATTTAGAATATCTTCATTCGACTTTTCTGCATTTTCGAGCAAAGTGTTCCCTATAATTTTTAAAATCCTTATTTCTGGCTTCCTGAGCTTCTTCTGAAAGTTCTCCAATCGGTAAAAGGGCATATTTTATGATTTCGAGACCATGAATTAAAAATTTATGTATTGTAGGAGTCATACAAAACCATGGATGTTTTTAACAAAGTACTTTGCAGTGTTATGAGCAAAATTGAAAAAATTCTCTAGGTGGATTTCGTGACCACAGGAAATAACAACTAATATTGTGCGCATTTTTTTTATTAAGGCCAAATCAACCTTCGTTATTTCTGCTGATATTTTTGCATTTTTAAAAAAACGTCTTGCTGTATTTCCGTCGTTAAAATTTAATCCAGTTCTTTCCCGAAATTCTTCTTGAATTCGTGATTTTGTTTCTGCAACTATTTCCCGACCTTGCTTGCCACTTTTTCATTGGTATTTTATAGGATAAGTGGAGGAGACACTCGAAAAATCGTATCCACCCGTGAAGTATTGAAAGCCCAAACTCCAAAGTATCACTGTTTACTTCCCTAACATTTAATTTTAAATTTTATTAAAGCACGAACGTATGCAAAAATTAGAATTCGGTGTAAATAAAACAGAAATTATTTTTTTGTAAGTGAGCGTGAGTCAAAATTAACTCACGCAACCATCTCTGATAGAAACCAAACTCATTTATAACAATAACTTTAATACCGAAAATAAAGACAAAAGAGAGTTAAAATCAAACAAGTTGATTTGTTGTTTGTTTTTTCAGATTAAGTATTTAGCAACTGGAGTTCTTTCACAAAAATTTTAATAAGTAAAAAAACGCGGTGCCTCTACAAAAGTTTGTTGTGGAATATATAAGCTAAAATACTATATTAAAATATCACTTAATAAAATTTGCTGGATCGCAACAAGAAATTTGTTGAAACTCTGTGTATATATCGAAAATACCCCAAATATGGAGCACTTTTTAAAAATATATTAAAAATAATTTCAATTTTTGGGAATACAAAATTTTAATTTCAAAAGATTTTGTTATTCGTGCTTAATTCCCAGTTTTTATTATTGATAAAAACACTTGAAATTTATTGTTGATGGGATAAGCTATTCCTATGCGCATTTCACTGGTTGCTTAGGCCAGATCATCAGGAAATTTCATCCATAAAGATTTTAGAAAAACTAAAGATATTAAACCAAATAAAACTGTTAAGCGTATAAGACTTATAGCAACAGTTCTACTTGTAATAATATCAAAGCTTAAACAAAACACATCAACAATAAACAGTGGGTTTATCTCATCTTACATTCCCCACTACAATTAGTTGAAATTCTCTCAACATTAATTGTAGTTGTAAGCAGGTTAAGAAAAACAAAATAAAAACAACAACAACAACAACAACTAACAAAAGATGTTGCCAATTAAGTGTTTTTTAGGCCGTGCACTTGCCTGTTTATTATCAAAAAGTAATTTCAATTTTTGGGAATACAAAATTTTAATTTCAAAAGATTTTGTTATTCGTGCTTAATTCCCAGTTTTTATTATTGATAAAAACACTTGAAATTTATTGTTGATGGGATAAGCTATTCCTATGCGCATTTCACTGGTTGCTTAGGCCAGATCATCAGGAAATTTCATCCATAAAGATTTTAGAAAAACTAAAGATATTAAACCAAATAAAACTGTTAAGCGTATAAGACTTATAGCAACAGTTCTACTTGTAATAATATCAAAGCTTAAACAAAACACATCAACAATAAACAGTGGGTTTATCTCATCTTACATTCCCCACTACAATTAGTTGAAATTCTCTCAACATTAATTGTAGTTGTAAGCAGGTTAAGAAAAACAAAATAAAAACAACAACAACAACTAACAAAAGATGTTGCCAATTAAGTGTTTTTTATGCCGTGCACTTGCCTGTTTATTATCAAAAAGTAATTTCAATTTTTGGGAATACAAAATTTTAATTTCAAAAGATTTTGTTATTCGTGCTTAATTCCCAGTTTTTATTATTGATAAAAACACTTGAAATTTATTGTTGATGGGATAAGCTATTCCTATGCGCATTTCACTGGTTGCTTAGGCCAGATCATCAGGAAATTTCATCCATAAAGATTTTAGAAAAACTAAAGATATTAAACCAAATAAAACTGTTAAGCGTATAAGACTTATAGCAACAGTTCTACTTGTAATAATATCAAAGCTTAAACAAAACACATCAACAATAAACAGTGGGTTTATCTCATCTTACATTCCCCACTACAATTAGTTGAAATTCTCTCAACATTAATTGTAGTTGTAAGCAGGTTAAGAAAAACAAAATAAAAACAACAACAACAACTAACAAAAGATGTTGCCAATTAAGTGTTTTTTAGGCCGTGCACTTGCCTGTTTATTATCAAAAAGTAATTTCAATTTTTGGGAATACAAAATTTTAATTTCAAAAGATTTTGTTATTCGTGCTTAATTCCCAGTTTTTATTATTGATAAAAACACTTGAAATTTATTGTTGATGGGATAAGCTATTCCTATGCGCATTTCACTGGTTGCTTAGGCCAGATCATCAGGAAATTTCATCCATAAAGATTTTAGAAAAACTAAAGATATTAAACCAAATAAAACTGTTAAGCGTATAAGACTTATAGCAACAGTTCTACTTGTAATAATATCAAAGCTTAAACAAAACACATCAACAATAAACAGTGGGTTTATCTCATCTTACATTCCCCACTACAATTAGTTGAAATTCTCTCAACATTAATTGTAGTTGTAAGCAGGTTAAGAAAAACAAAATAAAAACAACAACAACAACTAACAAAAGATGTTGCCAATTAAGTGTTTTTTAGGCCGTGCACTTGCCTGTTTATTATCAAAAAGTAATTTCAATTTTTGGGAATACAAAATTTTAATTTCAAAAGATTTTGTTATTCGTGCTTAAATCCCAGTTTTTATTATTGATAAAAACACTTGAAATTTATTTCAACTAATTGTAGTGGGGAATGTAAGATGAGATAAACCCACTGTTTATTGTTGATGTGTTTTGTTTAAGCTTTGATATTATTACAAGTAGAACTGTTGCTATAAGTCTTATACGCTTAACAGTTTTATTTGGTTTAATATCTTTAGTTTTTCTAAAATCTTTATGGATGAAATTTCCTGATGATCTGGCCTAAGCAACCAGTGAAATGCGCATAGGAATAGCTTATCCCATCAACAATAAATTTCAAGTGTTTTTATCAATAATAAAAACTGGGAATTAAGCACGAATAACAAAATCTTTTGAAATTAAAATTTTGTATTCCCAAAAATTGAAATTACTTTTTGATAATAAACAGGCAAGTGCACGGCCTTAAAAACACTTAATTGGCAACATCTTTTGTTAGTTGTTGTTGTTGTTTTTATTTTGTTTTTCTTAACCTGCTTACAACTACAATTAATGTTGAGAGAATTTCAACTAATTGTAGTGGGGAATGTAAGATGAGATAAACCCACTGTTTATTGTTGATGTGTTTTGTTTAAGCTTTGATATTATTACAAGTAGAACTGTTGCTATAAGTCTTATACGCTTAACAGTTTTATTTGGTTTAATATCTTTAGTTTTTCTAAAATCTTTATGGATGAAATTTCCTGATGATCTGGCCTAAGCAACCAGTGAAATGCGCATAGGAATAGCTTATCCCATCAACAATAAATTTCAAGTGTTTTTATCAATAATAAAAACTGGGAATTAAGCACGAATAACAAAATCTTTTGAAATTATATTAAAAATATTTTCAAAACATTTATCTAAAAAACATTAATGCAATTATGTAGCCAAATACCTGAAGTTGATAGTTCCATTTTAATAAAATAACTTTTAAAACGCTTAATAAGAATTATCAGCACCCAAAATATCTCAATTTTCAGTTTTAGGCACGGCACGAAAAATTTTGAAAAATTATTTGACTTTGACAGCTCACAGTCGATAGAGTAATTTACTCAAAACAAAAGTTTTTGGCAAATAGTGATGTAGAATTTTATTACCTTTCACCCAGTACCACACACGAATGTGTAGGATAAAGTTCAGCTTTTGAATTAATCCTCACTTTTGGTACATTTCAACCCTCTGTGCGTCGTCTAGCCCAGCAATTGAACCTCTCACGCTCGTCAAGGTGCAATCGACACACGAATTAAAGCCTCTTGACCATTCCAAACGTCGTCAATGGTCAGAATATTGGCAAGAAATGGCAACAGTGGATGATCAATTTTCGAAGAAAATCACTTTCACATTTTCACCTTAGTGGATTCGTCAATAAGCGGAATTGCCGCATTTGCGCGAACGATAATCCAAGAGTGATTGTCGAAAAACCAATGCACCCACAAAGAGTGACTGTTTGGTGCGGTTTTTGGGCTCGCGGCATCATCGGGCCGTATTTTTTCCAAAATGAGGCAGGTCAGGTAGTGACTGTAAATGGTGTTCGCTATCGTGAGATGAAAACGAACTTTTTATGGCCCGAATTGGAAGATATGGATGTGGACGATATGTGGTTTCAACAAGACAATGCCACTTGCCACACAAACAATGTCTCTTTTGCGCTACAAATTCATTCTCCGTGTTATCTCACGTGGTGGCGATATCAATTGGCCGCCAAGATCATGTGATTTGACACCGTTGGCCTTCTTTCTTTGGCGTTATTTGAAAGAAAAGGTGTACGTCGATAACCCAGCAACAATTCAAGAGCTAAAGGTTGAGATAATTTGGCACATTACCGGCATAGAACCTCAATTATACCTCAGCGTCCTCGAAAATTTGGACCATCTGATGGAGGTGTGCCGCCGAAGTCGCGGTGGCCATTTGCCCGATATTTTGTTCCATTCCTAATTGAACCATACCAATATTATCATAATAAAAAGAAATGACAATAATTTCCTAAATAATTTGTGTTTTATTCAAAATCAACATCGGCTCTTAAAATTTAACCACCCTTTACAAACATCTCGTCAACAAACGAACATAGCGCAAAACCATTTTAAGCTCAGTTTACAATTAGACGATGTTAACTCAACATAATAATAATAAATTTTTTCTGTTTCTTGTACGTTCCTTAAGCCCTTATGACACTACATTTTTAATGCATTGTTCAAGTTTTGGTGAGCAGTACAAATATAATGTAATACAAAAATTTACCAAGTGCAAAGAGTTAAGCTGTATTAAGATAAATGGCAAACCGTCAAAAATTATACTAAAGTTATCGATAAAAAATGAAGTTATGTCAAAAAAAATGTAAAATTGTTTAACTTAAAATTGACATTTCCAGCTTGAAATATTAAAAGTGTTGCTGAATCAGCGGTTTATGGGCAAATTCAGCGATTTACCGCTTTTTGTTTTTAGGTTTCTCATAAACAAAAAGTTGGCAACATTTAATAAAATAAACAAAACAGGGATGGCTAAGCTGTTTCAATTGTACTTTTTTGTTGATACTTTTTAAACTAAGATTTATAATACCTTTTTTTGGTGTTTTTTATGAACATAAATAAAATTAATTTCAACTAAAATAAATCTTTTAGTACAATTAGGGTAAAAAAGTAAAAGTTTTAAAGGTTGTTGTTACAATTTTAAAAATTCTCAACGCCATCCCTGAAACAAAACCATAACAAGAGAAAAAAAAAACAAAAATCTTTATTTACATTATGTATAGTTAGCTCTTTCTAACATTTACTGTTTCTTTCTATCAATTCTGTATCAATTAATGAATAAAAAATGTAGTGTCATAAGGGCTTTAATAATTTTTTAATGTAAGAGTTTTGTTGCTTTTATATACATACTAGGGAGATCGAACGGTAAGTATTCGACCGGTCTTAACCGGTTATTTTAATTTTGTCACAGTCGGATAATTTTAAATGTCCATTTTTCGAATATCGAAAAAACCAGTTATTTTGGTAAAATAAACCGGTTATTTTTGTTATGTGTAATTTAAGTATTTTTCTAATTAAATATTGGGCAAACTTAAACTTTTTTTTGACGAATGTCCAAACAAAATGTAACAAAAGTCAAATTTAATATAGAAATATTTGTATAATATTCGACATAAAATTCTTTTGTTACAGAAATCTTATTAAAAACGACTTTTAAAATTCTTGCGTTTTACGTTTTCGATTTCCAGGACCCTCTGAATATAAACAATGTCGCTTAAAAAAGGGTGTGTTCTTGTAAAAGAAAGCTAAAAACAATTCACCAATTACCAATTATTGTAAGAGTATTCTAAATATTAAATATATGTTTATACATACATATATCATCTCTGTAGATATTTCGAACGTTATTAAAAAGATAAAGGTGTTTGAAGAGCCCTAAAATTATTAGTTGCAAAAGTTCTTTCGTCACGACTTTTTAATCACCTTTAATGAGTTCACAAGCTTGACTTAAGTGTACGCCAAATAATACTTGACTCCGGAAATAATACTTTACTAAAATACGCTGAGTGATATATAACAGAGTTCAGAGAAATTCATATGTGATCGCTCATATTCAACCATTCTTGAATTTTTTTCATAAATGAAAAATGTAAAATATGTAACTTTTTTCACAGTCATAACTGAATTCTTAATATTTCGCCAAATTCATTTATGTTTTTGAGGAAAAATACATTTTTGCCTTTCTTCAGTCATGAGGAATGAGGAAAAAAAAATTTTTAGAAACGATCCTCATTAGTAATGTTGTTGTTGCTCGACAGTTTGCATGACCACAGCTCGAAATGCGTGTGTGTGTATTTGTTTGTGTAAAATATTTTTGGTAAAGGCAACCAGCCAAAGTGTCTGTTGGATTTTTTGTAGGAAACAATTATTGAAAAAAAATTAAAAGAACTGCACATATCGTCATCTTAAATGCAGAATAATGTAACATCACATTAATAAGTTTACATGCAAGCAGGGCTGTGGAGTCGGAGTCGGAGTTGAGGAGTCGGAGTTGAGGTTTTTGTACCGGAGTCGGAGTCGGAGTCGAAGTACCCACAAAAACTAGCGACTCCGACTCCTACTTTTTTGCATTACAATTTTTCAAATATTTTTTAACATAAAAAATTTTAATGACCAATTTCTCCAATTCTTTTTAAATATCAATTCATATTTAAATATAATTTTTCTTATAATTTTATTTTTATTTGACATAAGAAAACAAATTTAAACATAAATTGATATATTAATAAATTAGTGGAATTGGCCATAAGAGGGTCTGCTTTTTGAAATTGTGAAGTCAGAAAATAAGGACCAGTATACTTTTTATATGAGTAGCTGAGTTTCAAAAATTTAAAAATTGAGATAACATCTTATTTTGACAATTTATAAGAATAGTTATATAGATTGTATCGAAGCATGTCCTTTTCTATGTTTTAATGTGACCTCAAATTTCTGTAACAAAAACCAGCGGGTTCACTATTTGAATTTCGCCAAGATATCGTTAATGAAATAGCGCCGAATTAAGGAATTTAAAAATTAAATTTGTAAAGATGTTGTTTTTTATTTATCGTATATTAACAAATATTTTTGTAGCCATATTCATGAATATGACTTGAAATCAACTGTAGTGGTGAAAGCATTAAGTGAACTAAATTTTAAGTTCCAACCTTCAAGGTGAATTATAATAGAATAAAAGGAAAAGGTACTCAGAAAAATACATGACATTGTTCCAGATATAATTCCCATCAATGTGGGAAAAATGATTTGAGAATACTTTTATCTACTCACTTTAGGGAAAATTGGAGAGATAATAAAGACTTGCAATTTCAAATTTCGTTCTTGGACAATAATAATATTGAATTAGGAATGGAAAAATGCAATGGCGATTACACTGAAGAAAAAGATTTAAATTTAGCAGTTTAAAAATTCACATTTTTTTTAACTCTGCAGGTGGGAGATAAACTACATCAAGCCACATTTTGAAAACTTTACAGCAGACCGCGCAAACATGTTGATAATCGCAAATGATGTTTATGTTTTAAAAATTTGCATTTGTACGAATATTTTATATGATCCTAACATATTTTTTTAATGTCGATGATATACATAAAAAATTACGTCATAAAAGGTTCGTTACCTTCTATGGTACTGTTCCATGCCTTGAGACAAACAGCACCAAGTACAACAACAAAAGGGGTACTATTTCCCAAAAATAATAGAAGGCTAACAACATTTTTTTACGTCACGTTTCTCTTCAAAATGTGTTATATAAATTGTAGAACTAACAACTGAAGGCGCATATGCATGTTTTAATAAACTTCATAAAATTTTCCTGAGAATGATTTGACTTAATAAATAAAATGTATATTAAAAACAAAAGACCTCACTTCACAATTTATAAAAAAGGACTGTCCTTTGCCTCTATTAATATTGTGGTAAACAACACTAAGTACACTTGATGCCTTTAACGTATAAGCCAATTGGACTTGGTGTTGTTTTCAACTTTTCCAAAATCCAAATAAAATTTTTTGCAGCTTTCCTACTCATATGTTAGTAACTAGTATGTTAAAGCTCAATGCGCGGCACGTTAGAATTAAAATATCGATTTGAAATTTTTACAGAATCATTTTCTTGCTATATTTAACCATTTAACAGGTACTAAATTAAAAAAGAGTTTAAAGTCAAAAAAAAAAAAACTAGTCTCTTAAATAATGCTAGGTTAGAGTAGGAGTCGGAGTTGGAGTCGGAGTCGGAGTCGGAGTCGGAGTCGTACTTAAAAAATTTCACCAAAAGGAGTCGGAGTCGGAGTTATAACTTTTTCTTAACGACTCCACAGCCCTGCATGCAAGGCATAAAACTTTGTAATATGTTAATTATTTGAAATTTAAAAGAATTTTAAATATTTCAGCTCAAAATGCGATAACCGATATATTTTTGAGGAAAAAATTAATTTGTTATTTTCAGAAATAAAAAGACGTATCATCAAAAAATGTATATAAGTATTAAGTGAAACAAACATTTAAAATAATTAAATATTTTTTGTTAAATTACCGGAAAAATAGAATATATATATGATAACCACACGAATATTTATATTATTATAGATATTATGATGTACCTATTATGTATAATTTTTTATTCATTTTAATTACTAATAAGTAGTGGTTTAAACTAAAAATTGTACTTCATTAAATTTAGCTATGAATTGATTTAAAAAGCTATCTTTTTCATTCTAATTTAAAAGTATTTTAATCTCCTTAAAATTAATTTTTTTTACAACGAACAAATTTTGCAAATTAATATTTGACTCATATTCATACATTCCTATTTGTCTCCATATAACGAATTATTTCAAATGAACTCTGCATCGCATACTAACAAAGATCCACTTGGAAGAATGCAATCCTTACAAAAAAAAAAAAACAGATTATTTTAAATAAACTAATAAAAAATATTTCTTTTGTATTATAAACATTTTATATGATGAAGAAATTTTGTGGTCCCATACAGATTCATTATAGGGAAGTTCGACTGTATTTAAATTTATTAAAAAGGAAATACATACATATATTAACTCAAAAATCTAAGGACCTGCAGATGTTGCCATTTATTCTTCAAAATTCTTAGCGTTTGGGAGTGCAATGGGGTAGGCTGCAAAATTTCAAAATTACTAATCGTTCGGTTCTTTTAATTTTAAAGCACTTTTTTATTTTTTCTTATGCAATACTGAAAATTATTATTATAAATCATTATCTGTTCACTTATTTCTATAACACCGCAGTGACAGTTATAAAACAGATTACCCAGTTTTGATGTTTAAAAATATTAATGAGCTCTTATAAAAAGAATTAAAAACTCTGCTAATTTTTTTCTTGAGTGTGATTATACATTATGTTGTTAAAAATATTATATATGTATTTAATGATACGTCATTTTTAATTTTGTAAATAACTTGGTTATTTTTTAAGATAGAAGTTTAAGATTTTATAAAAATATGTAACGTGAATCGTAATCAACAAAAAAAGTCAACTTCAAATGTTCCAATAATATCTACATAGTCTTGCATTTACGCTAACGATATGTGTTTTGTTTGTAAAAAAAGTTCGTTGATGCCTTTAAAAGGTCCCTGTTTCTTTCGTCAAAAAGACGTACCTATAGGCAGCAATTATTAAGAAAAAAAAAAAAAATAGCCACAAGAATTTGTTGGTATTTTGTGCTTGTAAAAATATTTTGGTTTCTGTACAAATCGCGCCGGTGGTTTTTTTTTTTTCTTTGAAAATTAAAAAGGTCTTGTTTTGCTACAATTTATGTAAGTAACCAATATACATAAAAGCAAATGTGACAGTATCAAAAAATCTGTTTTGTTAATTGTAGTGTTTAACTTTATTGTTTTTTTATTTTTTTTTTTTGTAATCAGGGACATCATCACTATCACTTTCATTATCACTTTTGATGTCCTGCCGATGAACAAGTTTATAATGACTTTTTATGTTCGATTTTATCTTTCCACAAAGTTCTTTTTTGCATGATGTTATTAAACAAGTGCTTTTGTTTGAAGATGCTTTATACGACACAAATTTTTTTATGTTGAACTGTTTTTTGGCATTGTTAAACTTTTGAACTTAGACACACACTCCACGTCAATCACCTATTAAGAACTGCTTTCAGTAAAAACTATCTATATGAATATATGTAAATATTTTGCATTGCCAGTGCAAAATGTTTTGCAGTAATTGCCTGTCACAATGATAAAAAGGTAACCACAATACTTAGAAAAATGTACAATAAGAAAAGGCAACAGGACAATTAATTCACACATCCGTGCATACATTTTAATTCTACCTAATGGTAATATCATAACTTTTTACAAAATACCAAATGCGCACCTGTGTTTGCCTGCAAAAATGTATAAAGTCATTATAATAGGTCAAATTTACGTTAAATAAATTACCATAAAATGGTAAGGTTAACTCTTTGGGTTCGGTTATATAATTGTAGCATAAAACAAGTTAGAGTGCTATATTCGGCTGTGCCGAATCTTTGATACCCTCCACCGACAGTTCGAATGTTTAAGGAGTAATATCTGTATGATGTCTTTTTATTATTATTTTCTTAAACTGTGACGATTTGTTATTAATTATGGTTTTAGGAGACTAAACTGTTTTCCGGGAGTAGGGCATATATGGGGCCTAGGGTAAATTATGTACCGATCTTCACGAAATTTCACAGTATCATTTATAGTCCTATAAAATTGTGAAGAGCCAAAATTTGTTATGGTTGCATTATTTTTTACGGTTTTAGGCATACTAAACTCTTTTCCGGGAGTAGTGTTTATATGGGGCTTAGGGTAAATTATGGACCGACCTTCGCAAAATTTTACAGTGTCATTTATAGTCGAATAAAACGGACTTGTGCAAAATCTTATGTCATTCCGTGCATTTTTGCATCATTTATGTTAGTTTTTGTAACAAAATTATCAAGTTTTTGAAGGTGGTGGTTCCACATTTCGATTCATAGCTCTGGTCCTACTGAACCGATTTTGCTGAAATTCAATCCCAAACTGCTTAGGATAACTACAAGCAATTTGACACCTAGTTTGTTTATTTCTTTTGAGTTTTTCGAAAGTGAGCGTGTTTTGAACAGACGGACAGACAGACGGACATGGCTAAATCGACTTAGAATTACTCAAGCAGCCAGAATATAAATACTTTATGGGGTCTGAGATGAATAATAAAAAAGTTTCACACGGAATGACAAACTTAGTATACCCTCTTCACAACTAATTGTGGTGGAGGGTATAAAAAGTAAGCAATAAATTTAGTGCGAAACAATAAAGTTTCATTAACACATCAATACTGTCACATTTGCTTTTATGTTACCTTTTATGTTACCTTTTTAATTTTTTTTTTTCAAATATTTTTACTTACTTAAGAAAAAAGTGTTTTTAAAGAAAAAAAAACCACCGACACGATTGTTACAGAAACCAAAATATTTTTACAACATTGATGCCCACGGTAGTAGTATTGGTGAGAGTGACGAAATAACACTGGAAGAAAACAATTTTATTTAGTCGTCAGCGAGATTGCGACGAAAGCACATGTGTGACGGGTGTTGTCATTTTTTTTTTCTGTTTCTTTGTTTAACAAAAGGGAAATTTAAAATTAATGAATGTACATATTTAAGTAATACTCGTGGTGAATGTATTTATTTTAGTGAAAAATTGTATCCCACAAACTCGAAATTTTACAGGGGAAGGTTTTTTTTAAATAAAATCAGTTTGAATAAATAATATTTACATTATAAATTTTAAAATAATGACTTTTTTTTAAACTGATTTTATTTAAAAAAAACCTTCCCTGTAAAATTTCGAGTTTGTGGCATAAAAAAGTAAGCAATAAAAATAGTGCGAAACCAACAAGTTTCATTAATACATCAATAAAACACATCTTCTTACCCAAAAATTTTACCTGCTGTCACATTTGCTTTTATGTGTATAGGTTTACACATAAATTGTAGGAAAACAAGACTTTTTTTAACTTGTTTTTTAAATATTTTTACTTACTTAAGAAAAGTGTTTTCAAAGAAAAAAACCCACCGACGCGATTGGTACAGAAACAAAAATATTTTTACAAGCACAAAATACCAACAAATTATTGTGGCTATTTTTTCTTAATAATTTCTGCGTTTACGTACGTCTTTTTAACGAAAGTAAAAGTGACCCTTTTCAGGTACAAAGAATTTTTTTCACAAACAAAACACATATTGTTAGCTTAAATGCAAAACAATGTAGATATTATTTGAAAATTACAAATTAATAGAATACAATATTTTTTTAAATTATATTTCTTAGTTTTTTTAAATGTCCTATGACAAATAAGACATTGCATGTCATCAAAAGCATTTTGTAACATAAAATACTTTTCGGCGGACATCATTAATATATCGCAATAATTTCAATTTATATGTTCACTGACAGCAGTCTCGATGAAGATTAAAATGTAAAATAAGACACAGAAGTTCTGCCAGTGTAGTTTGTCTCTCCCACTCAACATGCTGATTTCCTATTGGTTGATTGATGATCAAGCAAAAGAGCGTAAGTATACGTGTGAGTTAAATTTGCTGATATCAGCCACTACTGGGCATCTTTGTTTTACAAGCACAAAATACCAACAAATTCTTGTGGCTATTTTTTTCTTAATAATTGCTTCCTTTGGGTACGTACGTCTTTTTGACGAAAGAAACAGGGACCTTTTAAAGGCATCAACGAATTTTTTTTTATAAACAAAACACATATCGTTAGCATAAATGCAAAACAATGTAGATATTATTGGAACATTTGAAGTTGACTTTTTTTGCTGATTACGATTCACGTTACATATTTTTATAAAATTTTAAACTTCTATCTTAAAAAATAACCAAGTTATTTACAAAATTAAAAATGACGTATCATTAAATACATATATAATATTTTTAACAACATAATGTATAATCACACTCAAGAAAAAAATTAGCAGAGTTTTTAATTCTTTTTATAAGAGCTCATTAATATTTTTAAACATCAAAACTGGGTAATCTGTTTTATAACTGTCACTGCGGTGTTATAGAAATAAGTGAACAGATAATGATTTATAATAATAATTTTCAGTATTGCATAAGAAAAAATAAAAAAGTGCTTTAAAATTAAAAGAACCGAACGATTAGTAATTTTGAAATTTTGCAGCCTACCCCATTGCACTCCCAAACGCTAAGAATTTTGAAGAATAAATGGCAACATCTGCAGGTCCTTAGATTTTTGAGTTAATATATGTATGTATTTCCTTTTTAATAAATTTAAATACAGTCGAACTTCCCTATAATGAATCTGTATGGGACCACAAAATTTCTTCATCATATAAAATGTTTATAATACAAAAGAAATATTTTTTATTAGTTTATTTAAAATAATCTGTTTTTTTTTTTTTGTAAGGATTGCATTCTTCCAAGTGGATCTTTGTTAGTATGCGATGCAGAGTTCATTTGAAATAATTCGTTATATGGAGACAAATAGGAATGTATGAATATGAGTCAAATATTAATTTGCAAAATTTGTTCGTTGTAAAAAAAATTAATTTTAAGGAGATTAAAATACTTTTAAATTAGAATGAAAAAGATAGCTTTTTAAATCAATTCATAGCTAAATTTAATGAAGTACAATTTTTAGTTTAAACCACTACTTATTAGTAATTAAAATGAATAAAAAATTATACATAATAGGTACATCATAATATCTATAATAATATAAATATTCGTGTGGTTATCATATATATATTCTATTTTTCCGGTAATTTAACAAAAAATATTTAATTATTTTAAATGTTTGTTTCACTTAATACTTATATACATTTTTTGATGATACGTCTTTTTATTTCTGAAAATAACAAATTAATTTTTTCCTCAAAAATATATCGGTTATCGCATTTTGAGCTGAAATATTTAAAATTATTTTAAATTTCAAATAATGTAACATATTACAAAGTTTTATGCCTTGCATGTAAACTTATTAATGTGATGTTACATTATTCTGCATTTAAGATGACGATATGTGCAGTTCTTTTAATTTTTTTTTCAATAATTGTTTCCTACAAAAAATCCAACAGACACTTTGGCTGGTTGGCTTTACCAAAAATATTTTACACAAACAAATACACACACATGCTATCGTGTTGTCCAGCGGAAAAATTGCCAGCGCTTTCACTTTTTAGGCCTTAAAGAAGGTTTACAGCTTTATTTTTAATAAACTTTTACTTATTCCACTCTGCCTTATTTTAAAAGTTATCTTAGAAGGGTTTTTATAAAATATTTTACAAATTTAAATTTTCTATTCTAAAATAAGACCTATCTAAATCGTTTTATTAGTAGTTATGTTGGAATGTGTACCAAGTTTAATTATTAATTTATTCACTTCGCATTATTAGCAAATACAATTAAACTGGAATAAAGCTTTATTCTTAATTATTTTAAGAAGGCCTTTAAAGTAGATAAAAGAAGCCAGGGTTTTGGTCTCCAATAACACACTGTATAAATTAGAAAACTTTATATCGGCAAAAAGGCCTTCTATAAGGCCTCTTTACTACTTCATTTTCCCGCTGTTAATGGTTGCGTTTTTTTCATTATGAGGAATTTGATTGTGAATTTTTTTAAATTTTTCATATCTGACAAATTCACTTATGAATTTTTTTGTTTGCTCATTTTTCATGAATGAGGAAATTCAAATTAGTTTTTTTCCTCACCCTCATGAGGATGAAAAAGCAGTAAAATTTTTAATTTTTCACGCTCGCTCATGACTGAAAAATGAGTGAACGTTTCGGTACTCTGATATATAAGCCCGTTCGTTGTTAAGGCAGTAAAAACTCTTAAGTAGTTCTTGCATATCTGCAGGCTTAAAACTACAACATTCCGGCGGAATCACTGTTATTGAAAAAAATCATCAGTTTTATTTCTTAAAACACCAAGAAAGGTTTTAAAATTTGGTCTACAAATTGACAGATATTTCATACAAAAAGCTGAAACACAATCATTTGAAATATGTTATCTTGGCTAAGAGGTTTTGTTTTCAATTTTTTAAATGTATCCCAATAAATAATCGAGCTTCCAACAAAGCAGGTATGAAAGGGCGAAACGTAAGAGTTTCGCTTACCATATCGCGGAATACATTTTTGAGAAAGAAAGCGCTTTATTCAGCGCATATAAAAATTTGTGAATGTAACGATCAGCTTCACACACTTAATTTTTATTCTTTACCCGTTATTCTTTAATATGCTGCCTTACAAAAATGCTTCGTAGTAAGGGAATGTCGTGGCTCTTTAAATGTTATATTTTTGTTTTTTCTTTTTAATTTGCTAAGAATTCGTTCACTTACCTTACTGCGTCTCATAGCGCATAAATGTGCGCTTACTTTTTAAAATTTACTCTTAGTGCTTCGCAAAACAAGAAAACAAATTTAAATATCATTTAATAGTTAGTTCCTAAATAACATTATTCAGTTATCTTAATTATTACATTAAAAATTGAATTGTGCCTAAAAACGCGAAATGAATTGCTCTAGAAAACTGAGAGATACGTATATTTTGTTTAAGCTATATTTTCAGAATCTGGTCAGTTTGATCATGGGTGAAAAATCGTGTCGTCACAGTGTTATAAAGGTAGAATAAAATGCAATATGAAATACTTTGTTTTTTCTTTTTACCCACTTACAACTACAATTCGAGTCGGAAAAAAGACAACCAATTGTAGGGGGAATGTAAGAAAAGAAAAACTCACTATTAATTGTTGGTGTTTTGTATAACCCTAGTCCTTATACTCGGATAAAGGTGTAGCCAGTATGTATTTCCTAGGTTTGTACGACCTAAACCGCTTAAGAATTTTTGTTGAAACTCCGGATCTAGGAAGATAGTGCAAATCTGCGACGATTCGCACCTCAACTACTGTCCTAGGTCAAGGCATTAAGGAGCTATGAGCCCCCAAGAACGTATGCCCAAGTATAAGTGTACTTGGTGTGATTTTAATGCAAATTTCTGAATTGACTACATAATCAAAAAATTATTTGTGTTGGTAATGTAAATTTATGTTTTTATTTTTATATAATAATAACATTAATATTATAATAATTATTTATTATAATTTAAAGTATTTAAATTTTGTCCTCCTTATTGTGATTTGGTTGGCAGATTAGAGTACACAATGTCAATATAAAGTGACTTTTTAGGATGTGGACAAAATAGGGTGTAGACGGTAATGCCGATCACATTGTATTCTTTTGACCCGTTAAAATGTTCTTCGAAAATATAAATTGAAACGGAAAAAATTGACTGGCCACACCTGTACTTCGGTATATGTTCTTGTAGTAAAAGTTGGGTTTAAGGACTAGGGTTAAGCTTTGATATTGTTACAGGTAGAACTTTTGAGTGTTTATAATTCTCATTCGGTTAATAGTTTTATTTGTATAAAATCTTTGGAAAAAGTTTCCTGGTGATCTGGTGTAAGCAATGCGAATAGAAACTAGCTTTCCCCGAACAATAAATTTCAGTGTATTTATCAAAAATAAAAATTGGAAATATAGCACTTCATAGAAAAATCTTAATAATAAATTTTGTATTCCCAAAAATAACTGATAAAAATTTAAAATGTTTTTGGTGGAATTATCGAATTACAGTATACCCCGCCTAATTACTCCACGTTTAAATGCCTTTCACGCTTATTTACCTTGGGTTTTAAATTCCCGTTTTTTTTTCTTCAATTTTTCAAACAAAAATCCACGTTTTTTTGCCAAACGCTTAATTACTCAATTTGGGTAATTGCCTTACAAAATTAAACTCACAAAACAAAATTACTCCGAAATTTCATTCGTTTAATTTCCTCAGTACTATTTGACAACAACACAGCAAGTAATGCAACCAAGTTTACATGTTAATAATTTGAAAATATTCACTAAAAATTAAAAAAAAAAAAATATGGCTTATTTGAAAGCAAAATATTCCACAATTTAATGTTTGCATTAAAATAAAATTTATTTTGGGATCACCAGATTAAAGTTATCTTATTAAGTTAAGGTCCTTTAAAGGATTATTTTTTAGAGTTGTCAATTTGTTCGGTTTTTTAAACCCGGTTTTTTAAAAATGCCGATTTTCGAAGTATTCGAGAAATCGGGTTTTTGGTCCCGAATAATCGACTTTTTCTTATATTAAATTTTTTAATTATCATGCATTCGATGACATTTTTTAGTAACCACTTTCGTTGTTCACAACAGTATTTTAATTGTTGTCACCATACATAACAAATGTATCACAGTACCAAGCTATTGAACTTGCAGAAGAATTCTACAACACTAACTTTTTTTATAATTGCCAGCAGTATGAGTTATGCGACAGTTCTGACTTTGGCTTTGCTTTCTGGTGTACAACCCAACTCAGTTGAGTTGAAATTAAAACAACTGCTTGTGATGAGCTGTAAATTTTTGATGCTTTTGTAAACCGCACTAAAAAAATGTTGTAAACCATAATACAAAAACAGCAAAATTTCAACTGAACTAGAGTTGAGTTGTAAACCGTAATAGAAGAACCGCTTAATGCTACATTAAAAAATTCAAAACCCAACTAAAAGGTCAAAAACTATTAATAACAGTGACAAAAAAGAGGATTTTGACTACAGAGATAAAGTTGTAAACCGTAAAAGAAGAACCGCTTAATGCACATTAAAAAAATTCAAAACCCAACTAAAAGGGCAAAAACAATTAATAACAGTGACTAAAAAGAGGATTTTGACTATTTTTGAAATAATTTGTTTTTTTATTAAACTGATCTCTATTTAAAACTTACAGTGCTGTCTGGGTAGAGTGAACTAATTTTTGCAGAGCGATTTCACTATACCCAGGTTGTTCACTAAATCAAGGTTTAATTTTTTTTATTTAAAAAACTAATTTATTTATTTTAAATGCATTTATAGGTTATAAATTTTATTTATTTCCATGTAATACTTAAGTTTAAATTTATGAGTGGAAAAAATTAGTAATAGTTGTTTGTTTCTTTGGTTTGTTTACCGATACTTGCACTGCTTGATCGCGAAGGCAAATTTTTAGTATTAGCCTCAGCCCATTCGAAGCCCTTATCAAAAACCTTAATGGCTTCAGCACAAAAACCAACACAATTCATATGTACATAAAAGTAATTGAACAATTTTCCTGCAAACTTACTTCTGAATTAATGGTCTGAAGTAAATTTTGGATTTGATGAACATCTTCGTATCGTTCGGCTAACTTTTGCCGAAGTGCACTCAGCGTCATTCCTTCTTCTTCATCATCGCCGCTTGAAATAGGTTCAACTGCAGATCTTTTCAAAAGAGCCCGCCAACATTTTTCTATAACATCAGCTTTCAATTCTTTCCATGCACGCAGTAACAGCGACAATGCATCTTTCAACGTTTTTAGAAACTCTGTGATGTTTTCCTTTCCAACAACTAATGCCAGAAGATTTTTCCTGTAATGTAGCTTTGTTATACGGATCACGTTTTGATCCATGGGTTGGATCAAGGGTGTTACATTCGGCGGCATTAAAATCACGAATATGGATCCATCATTTGTTCTTAACTGATCTATTGGAAGGTGACAGGGAGCATTATCCAACAAAAGAAGAGCCTTTTGTGGTAACCCCTATAACCCCGTATAATTTATGTAAACGGTTAAACTTTGGTTATAAGATTCTTACCTCTGGAACAAAGCATGTATGGAACCAGTCTTTAAAAATTACAGATGTCATCCAAGCTTTCTTAAAATTTCAATAATCTACTGGAATTTTGAACGAACTATACAGCTGTAATTCGCGAATTACGTCATTTAATTTTTGTTTAAAAGGCTCAACAGCTTGTTGATCTGAAGACAATTTCTCGCTCACACTTTTAACAGTCGAATTCCATAGCGTGACTTAAATCCTTCCAACCAGCCAGAACTGGCATTGAAGCCGCCTTCCTTTTCTTGAATGTCCACATGTAATGCCTTTTCTTTTACCTTAATCATATCGCCCCTGACAGAAAAGTTGTTCTGAAGTTGTCTCACAAACCAGTTGTACAAAGCTTTTTCCATGCATAGAAACTATCCTTTTTTAAGC
Organism: Pollenia griseotomentosa; assembly: GCA_963931875.1. Taxonomy (NCBI): domain Eukaryota; kingdom Metazoa; phylum Arthropoda; class Insecta; order Diptera; family Polleniidae; genus Pollenia; species Pollenia griseotomentosa. Next base: position 149,509,284 of record OZ007563.1, read on the forward strand.
GTCTTTCTTCTTTGGGTTCCAAATGTATAGTTACCAATAAGCTTTATTGCTCCGATTTTCTTTTTATTTATGCCAGAAATTGTCGATTTTGCAACGCCATAACGTTGTGCCAAAGAAGTAACACTAGCACCTTTTTCAATTTCTTTTATAATGTCGCTTTTTTGTTTTAAGGATAAATGCTTTCTTTTTTTCGAATCCATTTGTATGTAACAATTATATTTATAACACCAATTATTCAGAAATTAACTTTGAGACACGACCTTAATGGAACATACGCGTAGACTAAAATAAATTAACACTTCATAGAATGCGTATTTGTGAGAGTAACTTGTCAACTTACTCTAAAAGAATCGTTACTTTACCGTTATTTCATGTTCTCTTTAATTTTTATACTCTTTTTCATTGTTTTTCTCCTTCCCCGAACCTAAAAACTCACTATAAAATATGTTCACTCTATAGAGGTTCATGAGTGGTCACTCTACAGAGTAGTCAATGTAAACATTCTGGTGTTCACTCTAACGAGGTATTCATAGCATCGGGGGTTCACTCTTCCCAGACAGCACTGTACTTACATTTTGCGTGGTAATATACCTAACATGTATTATAAGTTTTAGTTCTGAAGTACCTATGTACGTACAAATTGATTGTTCTGTTTTACTTTTTTATTAAATAAATAATTTTAAAAAACCGAAAATCCGATTTTTTTCAGAAGTCGGGTTTTCGATGTATTAAAAAACCGGTTTTTCAAAATATACGAACATTTGGCAACTCTAGTTATTTTGCTAAATATTATCTATATCCACCAAATCTATGATATATTTTGTCTTAAGTGGATTAAAGAAAAGATCGCTACATTTTAAATTATATTACATTTAAAAGGATAAAATAGCTTGAATATTTTAGAGATTGATATTTGAATAGAAGCTGTGTGTTTAAATCTGAGCCAAATTTAATCTTAATACGAACATGATTTAATGGTTTATGGACATAAAGAAAGAAGTTCGAGTGGGGACTATGTGATATTATAGACCGATTCTCACAATTTACATAGGTTTTCTTCTTAAGACAATTAAAACGTATTTTACAAATTTTATCAAATTATCAAAAGACTGCTACTTTTATTTTCCGCACAAGATTTACATGGACAGACAACCAGCGAGATGAACGGACGGACACGAAAATATCACTTTAAAAAGTGGTTCGGATTCGATCGGTTTACTAATCGGTTTACTTTTTTCTTAATTTTTGCATATATATAAAACTTTACAGTTTGGAATAACATTTATTTTCAACGAAAACTTGCTTTGGCTTACAATCGTAGAGTGAAAATTAAATGTATATGGCGAATTTAAGCAAAAATTCATCTGTAAACCAGAATTTTAAGCGATTTTTTTATTTTCTGAACATGTATAAAAAAAATATGCTTCAAAAATCTGAAATATGTGGGCAATAAAAATGCAGCAATGGCTAAAATATGAAAATTATTCACAAACAGATCGATACCAAAATCCATAAAAAGCTTTAAAACGGATAAATATATTGTTTCTCAGTCTGCACCGAGCATTCAACGTGTTAACATCGTTTGTCGATCTGTAAACTTGTGTTTTTTCGTGTGCCGTGTTTTTGATTCTGTAGAGCTTTTCGCAAATTTTAAATACATACTAGTATTTTGTTTCTTTTGTTATAGTAAAAAAAGTAAATACTGTGCGAGTGCAAATAAAAAAAAAACAACATGAACGGGGTTCACCCCCCGAATTACAATAGATTTAGGGAACTTGATTCCCTAATTGATAAACCTAATAAAAACATCAGAAGTAAAAGACCACGGCCTGAAGATTTCATTCCCTTACCAGAAATTGCATCAAACGAACATAACCTACCACGTTACCTCATCGCATCAGCTATTGCCACACAACCTGATATCGAAACCGCTCCTCTGGCGTCATACAATGTATTCCAAGTGGAAAGAGGACTAGATTACATCAGCAAAAATAGATTGGAAGTTTCCGAAATGAGAAGTGGTGATCTTCTTATCAAAGTACCTAACAAAAAAGTCGCTGAACAGTACCTTAAGGCCAATTATATAGACTGCATTCCTGTTAACATATACCTACACAAATCTCTAAATTCAATTCAAGGTCGCATTTACTCACGGAAAATCATCAACATTACCCAAGAGGAGCTGCTCGACTCTCTCAAAACTCAAAATATCATTGACGTTCGAAAAATAACAAAACTGGTGGGCAACGAAGTAGTTGCAACAGGTGCAGCTATAATAACGTTTGACTTAATTTACCGACCAGACACCATTAAATTGGGTTGGGAAAGGGTTACCGTAGAGGAATACATCCCAAACCCAATGAAATGCCAGAATTGTCAAAAACTGGGTCACACCAAAAAGAGATGCCGAAATAACGAAATCTGCAAAGAATGCGGAACACCACCACCACATGATCCATGCACCCGTAAATTTTGCGTAAATTGCCAACTAGACACTCACACTTCATATGACCCAATTTGTCCAACTTTTTGGAAACTCAAATCAGTAAATTATTTGAGAATATCAAGAAGATGCACATATCGTGAAGCCTGGGAAATATACAACAAAAATCCTACATTAAACACCATCAAACCTATTCCCAGAAAAACAAAAAGTACTACAACATATGCACAAGTATTAAGTGATCAACCACAAAAAAATGATACGGTAAAAAGAAACACGCCAATATCAACAACAAGTATTAAAAACAACAACAATCAACCAGCAACAGAATACGTTACAATAAACAACAACAAAAATCAAAACGCAGCCTGCTCAACAGAATCAACCATTCCATTCTCTCAAATTAAAACTTCATCTAATCTAATTCAATCAGACAAAACTAACTCAAACAGAAAACTTGATACAACAACAACGAATATCCAACTCAACAGCGAACTAACTTTCCCATCTACAGCCACTTCTGCAAAGCAAGATAATTTACTCAACACAACAGACAACAACAAAGATAACACAACATTTGGTAATGACAATAATTTTAACGTAAGCAGTTCAAACTCAAACCTAAGTATGGATGAATCAACAAACAACAACAACAAAGATGACTCTTTTTTCAGCGATGACAATGGTATTATCGATAACACCCTCAACCCAATGAACATTGACGAAGAATTAACAGAAGATATGATCATTAACGATATTAATGAAGGTTTAAACCTTACTTCTCCCACATCTCAACTTTACAATAACTTTCCCGAATTAAATGTTATTATGACACCAAATACTTTCAGAAAAACAAAAAATGGAAATAAGGCTAAAAAATAAATTTAAGATAGAATCATGGATAATGGACTTAGAATCTCTCTGCTTCAATGGAATATGCAAGGCTTCATAAACAATAAATACGCATTAGAAAAACTTGTTGCTTTACATAAACCAAATGTAATAGCCTTACAAGAGACGCACATAATAGAAAAAACTAAACAACTACTTCACTTACCCGGTTACAAAGTTTTCCAACACAACAAAGACTACTCATATGCAAAATCTGGCATTGCCATTTTAGTAAAAAACAATATAAACGTTACAAACCACACTATATCAGCTGATGATTTACTGTTCCAGAAAATTACTATTAAACATAATATTGAAATCCATATAATAAACATTTATAAGGAATGTGATCTAAGACTGTCGTCAGCTATGGTCAAAGAGATACCATTATCTCATGGATCTCATTATCTTATCTTAGGCGACCTTAATTCACAAAACCCTTTATGGGGATCAAGAACAATTTCGCCAAGTGGCAAGGTTTGGGAAGAATTTGCAGATGAAAAGGACTTAGTCATTATGAACGATGGATCACCAACCTTACATAGCACTCATAACACTCTTACATCTGTTGACGTTACAATGGCTAGTGTAGACCTTGCACCAACACTGTCGTGGAGCTGTTTATCTATGCCGGAAGCTGGCGACCATTTCCCCATAAGAATTTCTAATAATATAGATATTATCAGTAAACAATTCATACCTCGCTTTAACGATAAAAAGGCAAATTGGACACTTTATGAACAAAATATATCTAAATCAATAAATACTTTTGAAACGTCTGAAAATATCAATAGGGAAGCGGCTCAAATTAAGCGCCTTATTCGAAAAGCGGCAAACGAAAGTATACCCTTAAACCATAAACCAACTAATAGAAATAATCCAATCTGGTTTAACTCTACAATATCTCAATTAATAAGTTCAAGACAATGCGCATGGAAAAACTTGAGAAGATGTCGTAACAAACATAATATCTTAGAATATAGAAAACTAGATGCCAAGGTTAAAAAAGAGTGCAAAATTGCCAAGAAACGTACTTGGGAAAATTTCGTAAATTCCTTGAATCCGACAATGGACGTTCGGCACTTATGGGGCAAAGTTAACCAGGTGAGAGCGGACAGAGTGGACTCTTTTCCAACAATTTGTATCAACAATAATAATTTTTCACATCCAAAAGAAATTGCAGATCAATTCGCGCTTTTTTGGACTTCAATTGGTTCAGACTCATCTTTGGATGCGGATATAGTAACAGACAAGAAAAATCTGCATGTTGAAAATTTGAAACCACGAGGTGAACAATTATCCATGTTGGAAGAAAAAATTGAGCTTTCAGAACTTGAGGAAATTTTAAAAACATTAAAGGGATCAACACCAGCTCGAGATAAAATTACTTATAGTATGATTAAAATGGCCCCAAATGAACTCAAGCAGAGGATCTGCGTGTTGTACAATAAGATTGTCGACAACGGCGTTTACCCAGAGGACTGGAAAACTGCAATTTTGACGCCTATACCAAAGACGGGTAAGAATCCTAGCCGGCTGGAGGGTTATCGCCCTATATCTTTATTACCGGTCCTATCCAAAGTCTTGGAAAAGATTCTGGCTAAAAGGTTCTGGAAATATACGATCGATAAAGTTTCAAAAATTCAACATGCTTTTATACCAAGACATGGTGTTCATAGCTTATGTCATATTTTGGAAGACACGTTAAGATCTAACTTAAAAAACCGATTGCATAGTCTTGTGCTCTCGGAAGACATCGAAAAAGCCTTTGATAGGGTAGTTTTTACATTTATTATTATGGAAATGAATGAGTGGGGTGTCCCTAAGTCAATTATGAAAGTAATAAAATCTTTTCTTACAAACCGAAGGATCACGGTCAAAATTGATGGATTTTTCTCAGCAACTTTGAGCCTGGACAATGGTGTCCCCCAAGGTTCTCCGCTGTCGGTTGTGCTTTATACCATATATGCAAACTCATTGGCAAAGGCTATTGAAAATATTGATGGCATAGACTTTGTGGGTATTTATGCCGACAATGTCTTCGCGATCGCATCGGGTACCCAGGACGACGTCTGTACTAGTCTTAATATTCTCGACAAAAGGCTACATGATTGGGCGATAGAAAGAAGTGCAGTGATTCCGGCTGATAAAGCAGAAATTCTTCATGTCTGCAAGAAAAAGCTATGCTGTATAGATAAAATCGAAATCAGAAATGTTGAGATTTGTGTTTTAAGCCAAATGAGAATTTTGGGAATTATTTTTACAAGAAACTTGTTATGGAACGTGCATATTAAAAACCTCACTTCAAAACTTAGTAAAATAAACAACCTCTTAAGGTTGATTTGCTCCCGCTCTAAGGGTCCTCATATTAACACCGCACTGGAAATCTGCCGATCCCTGGTAACAGGCGTCCTTTTACATGGCATTACAATATATGGTTGGACTTGTAAAGATAATATAAAAAAACTTGACACAGCTGTTAACAACTGCTATAGAACAGCGTCCGGCTTATTAAGGGCAACACCTTTATCACTCCTTAGATTTGAGGCAAGATACCAAAACTTCCAATTAATTCTAGAAAATGCAGCAATTCGCTTGGCGTCAAGATCTATTACAACTCCAAACGATGGTTTACATATATCTTTCTGGATACAAATCGAAAATGCAAACAACTTCATATCAGGTATTGCTCAAAATGTTAAACTATTGAAAAAACATAAAATATTGATCCCCGAAAAACCCCAGAAAACCAGCTATGGGAACAACTTTGTCAAAACTGATGCGAGTTTAAGCGTTTACAACAAAAATAACATTAACCCAGTAGTATTCAAGAAACTCCTACAACAGAAAATATCGTCTTTTAGTCCGGAATTAATTTTGTATTCTGATGGGTCCTTCCAGGGAGAAATAACTTCATACGGAATTGTGGAGCAAATAAATGAAAACCAATATGACACCATTTCGGAAGTACGGTTACCTAACGCATCAGGAATCTTTTCAGCCGAACTAGCTGGACTATATTCTGCAATTACATACTCAATCCGAAAAAATGGAAGAACTATGATATGCACAGATAGTCTAAGTGTCACAAATGCACTTTCCAAAAACCTCAACGGATTATACAACAACATAATTGCTTTGCCTAATGGAAGTCCACAGATAGTAATTACATGGGTACCCTCACACATCGGCATAATGGGAAATGAATGCGCAGATGCAGCTGCTAAAAATGCGCTAAAGTTAACACAAATTACGGAAATTCCTTGCTTCTCACGGGTCATATACAACCAATACAAATCATCACAGAGGGAAAGCCATCCCTTCATCTTACGACCCAAATACAACATCAACATGACCAGAAGCGAATGTATTATGCTATGCCGCCTCAGAGTAGGAAAGGCCAAATTCAACACACAACACTACTATAACGGCACAGATCGGGCAAAATGCTCTTTCTGTGATGCTATACTCACTGTTCCTCACATTTTAACTGAATGCGAAATCTCGAAATTAGATGACGAACTGGACAAAATAGTAGACTGCACCACAACCTCGAACCTGCCATCCATAAGGAGAAGCCTTCGGAAACACAATATTCTTGATATTTAAAATAAGTCCATTATTCTAAACTTTCTTTAATTAACCTTAACAACACAATAACCATTAAAAAAAAAAAAAAATATTTGATTTTAATTTTTTCTATTTATTATCCTCTTTATTTTTGTATTAAATGTACATATAAAAATGTGAATATTTTCATTTTTACTATCATATTTTATACATATTGTATTGTGCGCATATGGTCTAGTCACCCGGCGCCTATCTTATATTTTATAAATTAATTTATAAAATATACAGTAAATAAATAAATAAATAAATATTGTTTCTGCCTTCATTGGTCGCACAAGAAAAACCATGCAATTGCATATTTACGGTTTTCCTGATCATGAGTAAGGATAGGACACCTCAAAAAGCATTACAGATAAAATTTAAGACAAGTCTTTAATTATTTTTGAATAATAAAATTTAAAAATGTTTTTTTGCTAACATTATTGTATTACTTCCTTAGCAAAAGTTTAATAGTTTCTTGCGAGCTTTAAGTTTTTGACATAAGAGTGGTACGAACAGAGATCTGGTAGATAAATACTAGAATGAGATACTTGAGGTCAGTGGCCCCTAAGGGCAAAACATTGGTCTTCTCGAGACAAACAAATTGATGTATCATACTTTAAGATCGGGCTGTAAATGCCTAATTGCCCGTCTATACCAGAGATAATTATTGCGACATATATTGCAGTAAATATCAAAATTTTGTTATCTTTAATGTAGACAGCAAATGGAATTATAATTGAAGTAAAAGAATTAAATTAAAGAATTTAATAAACACTGAAATAAAATTACAAAAATTGCTTTTTTTAATATATTTTTTTTTCTAATTCCATCTTTATTATTTAAATTTATATTAATTTGTTTAAGTTTGAGTTCTTTTTATATAAAAATATCAATATACTTTAACAAAAAAAAAAATTAATAAAATAAATATTAAATGGGAATTTATTTCTCATGGTGCGTAACATTTATTATAGGTATAAATTTTCATATTATTCAAATGAGTATTCCAAGTCAAATTACAATCTTTAAAAGCTTTTATACATACTTTAATAGTCTTATGGCCAATTTTCAGGACTGATATTAAAACACATTTATGTTTAAAATCGTTTTAAATGCAAAATTCTCTTCTTCACTAAATACTTAAATCAAACTTAATTCCACAGAATACCACAGAACTGTAAAAAGTGACGTGTGAAAAAGGCCCAAATCAGTTGCGAAGGCAGCTTTCGAAGAAGAAGACAGAAAGCTTTTTTTGGTAGTGAAGTGGCAATGTGTAAAAACAGGCAGCAACAATCAACACAAATGGCATGATCAAAAAAAAAATAACAAAACACAGACCACGTTAAAAAAATGCATTAGTTCAACAAACGTTGTGTTTTGTGCAAAAAAAAATGTATTTATTAATATTTTTTTGTTTTATAAAGTAATTTATTTACTTATTTTACAAAAGCTTTGCAAATAAATCTCAACTAAATAAATTTGTGTTCATTGTATTGCGGCATAAAAGATGATGCAAAGAGAAATGCAAAAAGGGCAGCTTTCTTAAAAAGAGACAAAAAAAAAACGCAAAATCTTCCGTCTCGTGACAGTTCTGTAGTATTCTGTGCTTAATTCACCGATGTGGTACACTTAATTTCAACTTACGCTGGGTCTCCACGTTGCAATATTTATTGCTAAGTACAAGCAAAAACGTCGGCAGAACAATGACAGAATAATGGAGCAATAATTGCTGAATTTATTGCTGGAGAACACTTGAAATTGCTTTGCCATAAATTTGCAATTTTCACCGCGAGTAGTCGTATAAAGTTTTGTGGCTGTACATATTTATAACAAATGTTTTATGTTGTGTTTTGAAGTGGTTGTGAAATATTCTTTTTTAAATTAATAAAATAATTAATTGTAATTGTCGTAGCTGTGTTTTGTATTACTTTTTTGTTTATTTGCGTTAAAAAAAGTTGAATTGTTCTATTGAAAAAATAAAAACATACAAAAAAATAAATTCGTCGTTTGCTTTTGTTGATCTTTATGTTTATTAAAAAATATAATAAATAATAATATATTTATTGATTGCTTTTTTAATAAATAAACACACAAACAAAAAACAACCGTACAGAGAAATGAAATGTCAGATAAATTACAACTGATTTGACAGCATATTGCTAAGCAATAATTGCTCAAGCAATAAGAAGAGCAATCATTGCGCAATGGATTGTCACTCATGGCAATATGCGCTCTATACGTCGCAAATTTTATGGAGCAATGAAATTTGACGTTTGCCGCAATAAATATTGCTACGTGAAGACCCGGGGTTAAGTTTCTATAGTAATATTTTAGCAAGGTGGCCTCAATAGACAATACAACAACAAGAGGCAAAGCAATAACAATCAGCTGTTTTTTGAGACCACCTTGTAAATTATTATACTTTTTTATGATATTTTTTGTGTTTAGTAGTGCTACCATACTTTTATCGTATTTAAATAAGACTTTTCAAATAAAACTCAAAAAATCAATCTGTATTTAAATACGATTTAAGTTTTTATGAGAATTAACATAATTAAGATTTAATTACTATCCGGAAAATTGGGCATTATTCCTTTAATATTTTCCAGGAATATTTTCTATGCACCAAGGCCTATCCAATATATGGATAGACCTTGCTATGCACTATCAGAATTTTTTGTTTGTATAGTATTCTTGTTACGAGCAGCGTTTAAAAAGCTGCAGTTGAGATAGTAAAAGTCATAAGATTATGCTGTAACTTCGACATCTTCATTTGTCATTGGACAAAAATAAACTGTTGGCTTTACTTCTGATTCATTAAAGCTGTGTTCACATTATGTGTATTTGTCATGTGGAATGTCACTTTTTCACATGTTAAATTTGTACATATCGTCTGAACCCCTCCAAACAATATCATGTGCTATTTCTCTGTGTGCAGTACACATGACATTTTTTATTTAGAACGAGTTCTATTTTCAAGTGACAAACCATCTGACATCAGCTGTTTTTTATTAACAAAATTTTGTGGCGGCAAAAATTAATTGAAATTTTAATAAATATAAACTATAATCAATTTACAAGATTTTGTTTGTCGTGCTTAATTCTTAATAATTATAATATGTAGTAAATAAAAAATAACCAATTTTATTATTGAAAATGGAGGGCAAAATTGAAAAGGAATTAACAAAAGTAAGTACATATGTATTTTTTTATGACAATTTCCATATTTATTTTTATGTTTTTCCAGTTGGACTGGTGTAAAGAATCGGTACTACAGTTAATAGATATGTGGCAAGAGAAGGAATGCTTGTATAACCCGCGAAATTAGTTCTACCGCAATAAGCATGCCAGGTACGCAGCGCTCAATGATATGGCTGACAAGTTAAAAATTTTCAATTCATCTATTAGGCCTAATGAAGTTAAGGTAAGGCATTGGGCAATTGTTGTTTGTAATAAATGTAATGCAATATATTTCCAGATTAAAATAACATACTTGCGCGGTCAATAAAGCCGAGTAATTGCAAAAGCAAAAGAAAAAAGAAGTGGGGCCGGAGCAGATGATGACTATTTGATCAACCTATCGTTCCATATTAAAATAAAATTTTTTTAGCACAAATTAAATTTTTATACACTCAGCTGTTTTAAGATTGTTTTTTTTTTGATAGGTTATGTCAAGTGTACTTTACATACCAACATGTGAACGTGTAAATTACAAACCATATGTAAAACATAAACTTTGACATACACATGGAATTACATGTGTGTAGAAAAGTGACATTCCATATGACAAATACACACAATGTGAACCCAGCTTAAATGAACACAGTCGCAGTGAAGGCAAAAGCAAAACACGAAATGTTGTACATGACCAGGGCTGCCAGATAAATGTGTGAGGAAATCGTCAATTTCCTGAGAAAAAATAAAAAAATCGTCTTTCACGTTTCGAAAAATCCTCAAAAAAATCGGACAACTTAAAATTTAGTTTTTATTAAACAATTTTTGTTCGATTTTAATAAAAAAAACATTCAAACAAAAACATAATTACTTCATACCCAAGCTAGCATTTTCAATCTTGTAAGAGATACTGGGAGTCTCATGAAGAGCGTCTTAGATCGTCGATGACCGCATATTTTTAATCGTAGAAGATTCCTCACACGGGAAAAGCTGTGACACGACTGATATTCTTCCATAGCACAGCGAAAGACGATTCTTCCATCATTGTGGGAATCGTTTAAGACGTGGGTAAAGATTATCTATCGAGTCTCTCATGACAAGGATCGTATGAGACTCATGTAGATATTATCCTACAACTCGTGAAATGTTCGCCGTATAATTGTTGAAAATATGATCTATACAGAGCAAAGTGTAACATTGTTGTTTTTGTACTCTGAAAATAATCATTTAAAGATGTTCTTAAGACTTGATACTACAGCCGTACCTAAACAAAAGCGGCACGCGTTTTCTAGTTTTTGAATAGAGCGGCCTCAACGCTCTATTTTTTGATAGCTCGTTTAATATTGAAGTTTGCCGCTATTGTTAATTTATAATGGAAATTTAGCTTTTTTTTGATCAATCTAACGTTTTTATCTCCTTTTTTATAATTTGTCAGTTTTATTAAACAAGAAAGCTATCATTACTGTTCGCGACACAACGTTGACGCTCTGGCTAAGGTATGGCATATCAGCGTAAAAGCTAAGCGAAAGAAAACTTTCCGCCTTCCGCTCTTGTTAAGGTACGGCTGTTAAACATTCCAAGATTAAAAAACGAACGTGTCAGAAAATTTAATGTTTTATTCAGACTTTGAACACTGAAAAAAATCGTCACTTTTAAGAAAAAAATCAGCAAATCGGCACTTTACTAATTCGGGAACAAAAAATCGTCAAAATGACGATAAATCGTCAAATCTGGCAGCCCTGTACACGACAAAGAACATCGGCAGTCGACATGTTCGGAAGTGTTTGGTTTGACACAAGGTATATTTACACAAGGTAAACTCGTTGGCTCATATGTTTGTCAGCTGTTTACCCCTAGTTGGAGGCAAAACGTCAAATTTCGTGTATATGAGCCAAAATTTGTACATGTGTGCGTTAAATTGTTTTTGTTTTATATGAAGACAATTTTGACAAATTGGCTCCTTTTATAGAGCAGCATGTCTACACTCCCAAATGAGTCTACCTTGTGTAAATATACCTTGGTTTGACAGACCAAAACTTTTAAAAAATCCCGTAGTTATCGAAGATGGGACGTTGTGTTTGTGTTTTTATTTTCCATATTTTTTTTAATAATACATGCGTTTATAAAAACATAAATATGTACATAAGTACATATTTATTATTTTTAAGCTTAACAAATCTTTTTAATTTTTTGAAATTAAATAAAACTGTAAATAACATCATCGCTTTCATATATATACACTGAAAATAGTTCATGACTAAAAATACAAAATATTCTTTTGTAAATTATTTTTTGTGCAATGAACAAAATTTTTGTATATATTAAAAAAATTTTGTATTTCGATTGCGCAAAAGAACTTAGTTAAAATACAAAATTTGTAAAATATACAAAACAGTTTTTGTAAAGTAGAATGACTGCAATCAACAAATTATTAGTAAATTTTACAAAGTTTTTTGTTGTTAAAAATTTTCCGGAACCTTTTGTAAAAGAATAAGTAAAACACGTGTTAAGAAACGATAAAAGCAATTATAATAATAATATCAAAACGAAGAAGTTTTGAAACATTGGAATGCATGTTTTGAACTTCGCCGGAAGTCGTATAATCATATTTGTGATCCAAAGTCTAAAAAACAACAAACTACTTTTTGGCCAATGTTTAAAGATCCTATTGGTTATCGTTTAGTAAGTGTTATACAATACTTTTGAAAAATATGTAGGTAGACAATGATTTTAATATAATTTTAAGTGGCACCAATCAACTTCTTGATAAGTTTGACAAATTCTCTGAAGTGATGATAAATCTGGTGTTTCCAAAATTTGAATCTAAATTTAAAGAGGACAAAGAGCATAAGCTTTCGATTTTTGTAAAGGAAAACAAATGTTGCGACATTACGTAAATATTTATTTTTTTTAATATTTTATATTAACTAATAATTCTTTATTACTTTAATTATACTGTATTAAGTTTTTAATTATTACATTTAATGTAATACTTTCTAGTTTTTTGTAACCAAAGCCTCAAGTAGTTTATCAAACATTGTTTAAAATGTAAAAACTGAATTCATTTTTTAAAATAAAATAAGTAAAAATAAAAAAAATTAATTTTTTTTTAAATCTTAAAACAAATCTTTTTTTATTTCCAAAAATTTTTACAAAATATTTTGTACATTTTACAAAAAAGAAACGAAAAATTTTGTAAATAGTACAAAAATTTTGTGAATAAACTTCGATTAATTTTGTACTATGTATTTACAAATTATTTTTTTGTATTGAAACAAAAATTTTGTAAATTGTACAAAAAAAGAATGCTACAACATTTACAAAATAACGTTTGTACATATTACAAAATGTTTTGTTGAGCCTTTTGTCTTTGCTGATGATGTGTTCTTATTGTTCTCTGATGATACTAGGGACATGTCTAAATTTGAGATGAATTTGAATGATCACCTTTCTTCTGTGTCTAATTGGATGTACGTAAACGAACTTGAGATAAATCCTAATAAGACGAAGGCCTTGAGTTTTCATTTACCTAATCGGAGTGTCTCTCTATTCAGGATATTTATCAATGGACAGGCAATAGTTTTTGTTGAATCTCTCAAATGTCTTGGTGTTATATTTGATTCCAAACTAAGTTTTAATGAACACATAAACTTTATTGCAAATAAAACTTGCCTTATCTTGAGGAGGCTTTATTCGTTAAGAGCTTATACACCTGGGCATGTGAGATATAGACTCGCCTTTTCACTTATCATGTCTCAAATTAACTATTGTCTTGAAGTATATTCTGCTACGTGGTCCTATGGTTTGAGGATTATTGAATCGACAATTAGGAAGGTGGTTCGTTATGTATTTGGTGTAAATGTTTGGGAACATGAGCGTACTTCTGTGCTTACTTCTGTTTTTTTGAAATGTAGCTTTCGAAACTATCTAGATCTACGTGTTTTACTTCATTTCTACAAGATCATAAAAAATGGTAGACCAACATTACTTGTGAATGAATTTTCATTCACCAACTCGATGCGTAATATTCAAATTTATGTTCCCTTGGGACATCATACTGTATTTGATCGATCTTTTGTGAAACGGACTCATCATGCCTGGAGTGTACTTCCAAATGATCTTAAGCTTTTTTCTTACTCGTATTATACTTATAAGAGAAAGCTTCTTGCCTACTTTAATTATGACCTCTAATAATTGTTTTCTTGTATACCCTTGGCTATGGGAATAAGTTTTTTATTTATAATTTTATATGCTCATAATTTTCGACAATACATATATATAGGCTGGGGAGCCAAATTTATCGATTTATGTATTAACATATTTTGTTTTTTTTTTACTTTACTTCATATTATTTTTGTTATATCTTTTCTAAAACATAGTTAATAATTGTACAATACATATTTATTGGCCATGAAGGCTTTCTTTGTATTGATATTTAATAAATAAATAAATAAATAAATAAATAAATAAATAAATAAATATTTTTGTACAATGTACAAAGGTTTTTGTTTATTTTACTCATGAAATATTTTCAGTGTACAATGAACACAACGTCCCATCTTCGTTAACTTCGGGATTTATTAAAAGTTTCAATCTGTCAAACCTAACACTTTCTAACATGACGACTGCCAATGTTCTTTGTTGTGTACAACATTTCGTTTTTTGCTTTTGCCTTCACTGCGACTGTTTTCATTTAATGAATCAGAAGTAAAAGCAACGGTTTATTTTTGTTCAATGAAAAATCAAAAAGTGGAAGAAAAAGTAATTTTTTTCATTTCGACTGTAGTTTTTTAAACCCTGGTTACGAGGCTTACTTTAGCTATCCTTTGGCTAGCAAATAATTATACATTTAAATAATAAAGTCGAATAAGAAAGAATTTATATTAATAAAAATAATGTTTGCAAGATAGCGCCAGTTTTTACACTTCATCTAGGGTTGCTAATTTCCCGGACTTTTTATATGCCCGGGAAACGAAGCCAAAAAAATCTTATTCCCGGGAATCCCGGGAATTTTTGAACAAAACAATGATTTCATTAAATGAGTTCAAGACAAAGTTTTTACATTTTAAAAGAATATACAGATATTCAACAGTCCAAAAAAATTAGCTTTATTAATTCCACTGAAAAACAAATAAATTGTTACATTCATATGTACATGCATATTACGTATATATGTATATGCTTTTTTTTTTTTTTTTTTTTTTTTTGGAATCACGAACTATTAAAACTTATTAATATTTAGTGGTTATTATTAATAGCAACTTGGTAAAATTAATTTTCTTTTAAGAAAACAATTTTTAGTATTTTTAAAGCATTTAAAAGCTCATCAGAGATTATATTTCTAATCCTTGTTGATCGGGTGTGTTCTAGAATCCTAATCCACTGGAAAGTGGATTACTTTAGCATTTTTAGTGTTCTGCATTTCACATCCACATGTTTTTATTCGTTTTCAATTAGAGTAGTAATGGGTTGGTGAAAGTAAAACGAATCGGCTTTTATTCGTATGCGATAACATTTTTAACAAAAAAATAATTTTTGTTTTTAGCTTAAAATCTTCTTTATCCAATTTAATCAAAAATATATCGCTATCTAAAACGCAAAAAGCCCTAACTAACCCAAAATTTAAAATCGTCTTTTTACATTGATTTGATTGATTTTCATTATAATTATAGCTCGTTTTTTTTTAACGATTTTCATGTTATTTTCAGACAATTTGTTTCTATAATCGATTTAGCGATCCCAAATTAGTTTTTTGGTTTGTTAAAAATTTTGCCATTTTTCGCGAATTTTAGCAATGTTCGCAATAGAAGCGATTTGTTTCTGTAAGTTTTCTTATTCTTTACGGCTTTAACGATTTATAATAAATAGTAGACTTTGCTATCACGCCGCTGTTAGCAGATTTTTGCGAATTTCTGTAAATTAAGCAATTTTTACTGAATTTTTGCCATTCCTTATAGTTTAAGGGACTTTTAATCAATTTTATGGCTTAAAACTTCGAATACACAAAAACATGCGGATTTGAGAACATCAATTTATGAATTATGCGGATTAAAAAAATTTTTCGGATATGTATATTTCCTTCTACTGAAAACGTGCTCTCGCTCTCTACAGACGTTGGTTTTATTGTAAGAAGCGCATCATACAAAGATTGTAAATTTGTTGGCCCGTTACCCGTGACTTCATAGACTTCAAAATCTTTGTTCAAGATTTTTTCAGGCTTTTTTTTAGAATTTGTAGATGGTTCTGGTGTTGGTGATGGTGTATCGTTTTAATTTTCTACTTCAAGAAGCTTTTGAGACATTTCATCAGCATTTAAAAAGACCGTTGATTTTTTGGCGTAGGAAAAATAGTTTAATTTGTAGGTAGTTTTTAGTAGTTTTAGTAAAGAATATATTTTTATTGATCGTTTTTGATTTTACCGATTCTAACAAATTAAAATTACAAAAAATTTAATTTGAAATTCCCGAAAATTACCATGAAAAATTTCCCGGGATAAGTTAAGTCTTTTCCGCGTAGAAACTCTAACTGCATCTCTTCCTTGATTTTTTCAAATTATGAGAACATAAATACGTTTTCCCATGCCTTTAACATAAGCTGAGCAATAAGAAATATTGCTCTGTTATTCTGCCGACGTTATTGCCAACAGGCTTGTTAGTTTAGCACTTTTTGTGCACATTTTTTTCTGAATTGGCACTTAGAATTTCGAAAAAAGTGCTAAGTGCTAGTTTAGCACATTTTAATAATTATTTTGCATTTTTAGCACTTTTTTTAGATCCAAAAACTACTTAAAAACTCACATAATCAATTCAAGTAAAGTATCAATTCTTTAAGTGTATCAAGAAAAATACATACAAATTAGGCATATAACTTTTTACAATTTTTGCAAAAAGTAAAAATTGCATAGCATAGTCGAATAGAGCATATTTTTTTTTTTTAAATCACATAAAAGTTTTCGCATGTAACGGAATTACTTTTTTATAAGATCAATATAGCCATTTGATTTATCATTAAATTTGAATAAATGTTATTTGTGAAAAAATGTTTAAAAAACTGATATACATAAGTGTGACATGCAATACTTATATAAATTGGTCAAAGCTTTTAAATACCTTTAAAAATTATTATTTTCCCTTTAATAAAATTAGATCAATGCCAGCACTCAGTAATGCTCGTTGGAATGCTGGCACTTTTCGTCAGGTGATTATTGTTTTAGCCTACACGCCATTTTTGAAAAAAAAAAATTAGTTAGGAATGGATTATATATGGCATCAATGTTCAGAGAGATATTCAGCATCGACTTTGGTCTACATCCACATTTTTAGGTTCATTGAATATTATATTTCTACATATGACAATTTTTTGCATATGAAGCAAATTTTGCATACAAATATAACAAAATTATACTTTACTATTGCTTTGTGCCATTCGAATAATGAACAACGTAGGTCAAAATAAACCGTCACAATAGTTCAAATTTATTGGACACAATGTGAAACTTGAGATGAATATTGAGCTTACAAAAAAACTAATTGTTGAATATTGATTTGCGCTAGCTAACTCAAAACATTATAAGCAGCTCTGATTTCTTTTAGTTTTCTGTTTTTGATACTCTAATATTAATATATAACTATTATAGTTTACTCAAAAAATGCTGTTTTTTTACACTTAAGTACAAAATCTATTATTTAATTTAAATTTTTTTTAATCATAACAGTAGAACTGTTTTTGTGTTATATTGCTAATAAAATATAAATATTTGCAAAATTTAAAAACCATAATATATTTTCTTTCCATATTATGTTGCATCTGCATTTCGGGGCTTATAGGAGAGAGTTTAGCAATTATCAACATTCTAAAACATACCAACCTTATAAATCTCTATTAACTATCAACTTCATTGTTTTTGCCATAGACTTACTTTGCTCCACGTCAAAGAAAACATCATAATACGAAATAAAATTTGGTATGGAGCACAAAACGACAAAATGTTATTTTAGAAAAACCATTAAAACTTTGGATTTATTGCATTTAAACTCATGAAAATGTATAGTTTTGTTAAAAACATACGTTGAAATCAATTAGGAGCGTTTAAACAAAATCCATCGAGTAGTTTTTGAGAAAATTTATTGTAAACCTATTCTATCGTTTTTCTCAAAACCGAGTTGATGGCTTGTAGGCTAAAACAATGATAACCTGACGTTTTGTCTTTTGTACTTATTCCGGAATATCAATTTCAATTATTTGCTATTTGTAAATTTGTATGTGATGCTTAGAGCGAAGTCTGGTTTTCTTAAAACTTTGCTGCGAACTAGAATGAAAACAGAATAAAATAAGTTGCAAAATTAGGCGTTTGTTGCCACACTTTAAACATATCGGACGATATTGAAAAAAAAACGGTTCTTCCGAAAAGTACTAAAATGAGTTGGTATCTTTCACGTATGCCAACTCAATTTGGTACTTTTCATGAAAATGACATAATAGAAATTTTAAACAGTTGTGACAACTTTGTTTAAAATATATTATAATGTAACATATAATAAGTGTTTATATTAAACAAAATGAGTATGTAAAAAAAAATTTCAAATGTTAATTTTTTATTATATTCATAAAAATCTATGTTATAAAAGTAGCACTTTTGTTTTTTACTCTAGAACAATTTTTAGCACTTTTTTTGTCCATTTAGCACCAAAAAAAATACAATTTCATAAAAAAAGTAATCTCCGTGAACATAACAAACTTTTTAACAAACTTTTTTTTCCACTCATTGTGCAGAGAGAGTGTGCAGGAATCTCTCATGAAAACAATATGGCGATTGAGTATTTTATGTGTTGCAGACTAAATTTTAGTGCTACCAAGTTCAAAAAAGTGTTTTTAGTACAAATTTACATACATTTAATGTGAATGCCGGTTCTTCTTCTTATTTGTATATGGGAGAGGATTTTCGGTTTTCAACAAACTTTTTAACAAACCTTCGCGAATTTAATAATTCGTTAGAATTTATTTTATTTAATAAATGATTTAAAAGTGTTTTTAATTAAAAAAAATATAACATAACAATGCAAGCACTTATAAAAAAACATTTTTTTTATTTTACGAAACACATAACTAACAAATATACTCTGAGCAAATAAAAGTGATACTTTTATGAAAACAAGCGATCACCTATTTGGCCGATTTAGAAAAATTTAGGACTTGTGACAAAAATGTGAAAACGGGGCGTTATAGAGGAAGGTCTTGGCTACATTTCCTCATATTCAGTTTTTTTTGTTAAAGTTTTTTGTAGAACGATTTTTTTCCAACAAACTTTTTTCAAAAGTCACTCATACCATATATGGACCCATTATGCAAAATTTAGGATCTGTGACAAAAATGTGAAAACGGGGCGTTATAGAGGAAGGTCTTGGCTACATTTCCTCATATTCAGTTTTTTTTGTTAAAGTTTTTTGTAGAACGATTTTTTTCCAACAAACTTTTTTCAAAAGTCACTCATACCATATATGGACCCATTATGCAAAATTTAGGATCTGTGACAAAAATGTGAAAACGGGGCGTTATAGAGGAAGGTCTTGGCTACATTTCCTCATATTCAGTTTTTTTTGTTAAAGTTTTTTGTAGAACGATTTTTTTCCAACAAACTTTTTTCAAAAGTCACTCATACCATATATGGACCCATTATGCAAAATTTAGGATCTGTGACAAAAATGTGAAAACGGGGCGTTATAGAGGAAGGTCTTGGCTACATTTCCTCATATTCAGTTTTTTTTGTTAAAGTTTTTTGTAGAACGATTTTTTTCCAACAAACTTTTTTCAAAAGTCACTCATACCATATATGGACCCATTATGCAAAATTTAGGATCTGTGACAAAAATGTGAAAACGGGGCGTTATAGAGGAAGGTCTTGGCTACATTTCCTCATATTCAGTTTTTTTTGTTAAAGTTTTTTGTAGAACGATTTTTTTCCAACAAACTTTTTTCAAAAGTCACTCATACCATATATGGACCCATTATGCAAAATTTAGGATCTGTGACAAAAATGTGAAAACGGGGCGTTATAGAGGAAGGTCTTGGCTACATTTCCTCATATTCAGTTTTTTTTGTTAAAGTTTTTTGTAAAACGATTTTTTTCCAACAAACTTTTTTCAAAAGTCACTCATACCATATATGGACCCATTATGCAAAATTTAGGATCTGTGACAAAAATGTGAAAACGGGGCGTTATAGAGGAAGGTCTTGGCTACATTTCCTCATATTCAGTTTTTTTTGTTAAAGTTTTTTGTAGAACGATTTTTTTCCAACAAACTTTTTTCAAAAGTCACTCATACCATATATGGACCCATTATGCAAAATTTAGGATCTGTGACAAAAATGTGAAAACGGGGCGTTATAGAGGAAGGTCTTGGCTACATTTCCTCATATTCAGTTTTTTTTGTTAAAGTTTTTTGTAGAACGATTTTTTTCCAACAAACTTTTTTCAAAAGTCACTCATACCATATATGGACCCATTATGCAAAATTTAGGATCTGTGACAAAAATGTGAAAACGGGGCGTTATAGAGGAAGGTCTTGGCTACATTTCCTCATATTCAGTTTTTTTTGTTAAAGTTTTTTGTAGAACGATTTTTTTCCAACAAACTTTTTTCAAAAGTCACTCATACCATATATGGACCCATTATGCAAAATTTAGGATCTGTGACAAAAATGTGAAAACGGGGCGTTATAGAGGAAGGTCTTGGCTACATTTCCTCATATTCAGTTTTTTTTGTTAAAGTTTTTTGTAGAACGATTTTTTTCCAACAAACTTTTTTCAAAAGTCACTCATACCATATATGGACCCATTATGCAAAATTTAGGATCTGTGACAAAAATGTGAAAACGGGGCGTTATAGAGGAAGGTCTTGGCTACATTTCCTCATATTCAGTTTTTTTTGTTAAAGTTTTTTGTAAAACGATTTTTTTCCAACAAACTTTTTTCAAAAGTCACTCATACCATATATGGACCCATTATGCAAAATTTAGGATCTGTGACAAAAATGTGAAAACGGGGCGTTATAGAGGAAGGTCTTGGCTACATTTCCTCATATTCAGTTTTTTTTGTTAAAGTTTTTTGTAGAACGATTTTTTTCCAACAAACTTTTTTCAAAAGTCACTCATACCATATATGGACCCATTATGCAAAATTTAGGATCTGTGACAAAAATGTGAAAACGGGGCGTTATAGAGGAAGGTCTTGGCTACATTTCCTCATATTCAGTTTTTTTTGTTAAAGTTTTTTGTAGAACGATTTTTTTCCAACAAACTTTTTTCAAAAGTCACTCATACCATATATGGACCCATTATGCAAAATTTAGGATCTGTGACAAAAATGTGAAAACGGAGCGTTATAGAGGAAGGTCTTGGCTACATTTCCTCATATTCAGTTTTTTTTGTTAAAGTTTTTTGTAGAACGATTTTTTTCCAACAAACTTTTTTCAAAAGTCACTCATACCATATATGGACCCATTATGCAAAATTTAGGATCTGTGACAAAAATGTGAAAACGGGGCGTTATAGAGGAAGGTCTTGGCTACATTTCCTCATATTCAGTTTTTTTTGTTAAAGTTTTTTGTAGAACGATTTTTTTCCAACAAACTTTTTTCAAAAGTCACTCATACCATATATGGACCCATTATGCAAAATTTAGGATCTGTGACAAAAATGTGAAAACGGGGCGTTATAGAGGAAGGTCTTGGCTACATTTCCTCATATTCAGTTTTTTTTGTTAAAGTTTTTTGTAGAACGATTTTTTTCCAACAAACTTTTTTCAAAAGTCACTCATACCATATATGGACCCATTATGCAAAATTTAGGATCTGTGACAAAAATGTGAAAACGGGGCGTTATAGAGGAAGGTCTTGGCTACATTTCCTCATATTCAGTTTTTTTTGTTAAAGTTTTTTGTAGAACGATTTTTTTCCAACAAACTTTTTTCAAAAGTCACTCATACCATATATGGACCCATTATGCAAAATTTAGGATCTGTGACAAAAATGTGAAAACGGGGCGTTATAGAGGAAGGTCTTGGCTACATTTCCTCATATTCAGTTTTTTTTGTTAAAGTTTTTTGTAGAACGATTTTTTTCCAACAAACTTTTTTCAAAAGTCACTCATACCATATATGGACCCATTATGCAAAATTTAGGATCTGTGACAAAAATGTGAAAACGGGGCGTTATAGAGGAAGGTCTTGGCTACATTTCCTCATATTCAGTTTTTTTTGTTAAAGTTTTTTGTAGAACGATTTTTTTCCAACAAACTTTTTTCAAAAGTCACTCATACCATATATGGACCCATTATGCAAAATTTAGGATCTGTGACAAAAATGTGAAAACGGGGCGTTATAGAGGAAGGTCTTGGCTACATTTCCTCATATTCAGTTTTTTTTGTTAAAGTTTTTTGTAGAACGATTTTTTTCCAACAAACTTTTTTCAAAAGTCACTCATACCATATATGGACCCATTATGCAAAATTTAGGATCTGTGACAAAAATGTGAAAACGGGGCGTTATAGAGGAAGGTCTTGGCTACATTTCCTCATATTCAGTTTTTTTTGTTAAAGTTTTTTGTAGAACGATTTTTTTCCAACAAACTTTTTTCAAAAGTCACTCATACCATATATGGACCCATTATGCAAAATTTAGGATCTGTGACAAAAATGTGAAAACGGGGCGTTATAGAGGAAGGTCTTGGCTACATTTCCTCATATTCAGTTTTTTTTGTTAAAGTTTTTTGTAGAACGATTTTTTTCCAACAAACTTTTTTCAAAAGTCACTCATACCATATATGGACCCATTATGCAAAATTTAGGATCTGTGACAAAAATGTGAAAACGGGGCGTTATAGAGGAAGGTCTTGGCTACATTTCCTCATATTCAGTTTTTTTTGTTAAAGTATTTTGTAGAACGATTTTTTTCCAACAAACTTTTTTCAAAAGTCACTCATACCATATATGGACCCATTATGCAAAATTTAGGATCTGTGACAAAAATGTGAAAACGGGGCGTTATAGAGGAAGGTCTTGGCTACATTTCCTCATATTCAGTTTTTTTTGTTAAAGTTTTTTGTAGAACGATTTTTTTCCAACAAACTTTTTTCAAAAGTCACTCATACCATATATGGACCCATTATGCAAAATTTAGGATCTGTGACAAAAATGTGAAAACGGAGCGTTATAGAGGAAGGTCTTGGCTACATTTCCTCATATTCAGTTTTTTTTGTTAAAGTTTTTTGTAGAACGATTTTTTTCCAACAAACTTTTTTCAAAAGTCACTCATACCATATATGGACCCATTATGCAAAATTTAGGATCTGTGACAAAAATGTGAAAACGGGGCGTTATAGAGGAAGGTCTTGGCTACATTTCCTCATATTCAGTTTTTTTTGTTAAAGTTTTTTGTAGAACGATTTTTTTCCAACAAACTTTTTTCAAAAGTCACTCATACCATATATGGACCCATTATGCAAAATTTAGGATCTGTGACAAAAATGTGAAAACGGGGCGTTATAGAGGAAGGTCTTGGCTACATTTCCTCATATTCAGTTTTTTTTGTTAAAGTTTTTTGTAGAACGATTTTTTTCCAACAAACTTTTTTCAAAAGTCACTCATACCATATATGGACCCATTATGCAAAATTTAGGATCTGTGACAAAAATGTGAAAACGGGGCGTTATAGAGGAAGGTCTTGGCTACATTTCCTCATATTCAGTTTTTTTTGTTAAAGTTTTTTGTAGAACGATTTTTTTCCAACAAACTTTTTTCAAAAGTCACTCATACCATATATGGACCCATTATGCAAAATTTAGGATCTGTGACAAAAATGTGAAAACGGGGCGTTATAGAGGAAGGTCTTGGCTACATTTCCTCATATTCAGTTTTTTTTGTTAAAGTATTTTGTAGAACGATTTTTTTCCAACAAACTTTTTTCAAAAGTCACTCATACCATATATGGACCCATTATGCAAAATTTAGGATCTGTGACAAAAATGTGAAAACGGGGCGTTATAGAGGAAGGTCTTGGCTACATTTCCTCATATTCAGTTTTTTTTGTTAAAGTTTTTTGTAGAACGATTTTTTTCCAACAAACTTTTTTCAAAAGTCACTCATACCATATATGGACCCATTATGCAAAATTTAGGATCTGTGACAAAAATGTGAAAACGGAGCGTTATAGAGGAAGGTCTTGGCTACATTTCCTCATATTCAGTTTTTTTTGTTAAAGTTTTTTGTAGAACGATTTTTTTCCAACAAACTTTTTTCAAAAGTCACTCATACCATATATGGACCCATTATGCAAAATTTAGGATCTGTGACAAAAATGTGAAAACGGGGCGTTATAGAGGAAGGTCTTGGCTACATTTCCTCATATTCAGTTTTTTTTGTTAAAGTTTTTTGTAGAACGATTTTTTTCCAACAAACTTTTTTCAAAAGTCACTCATACCATATATGGACCCATTATGCAAAATTTAGGATCTGTGACAAAAATGTGAAAACGGGGCGTTATAGAGGAAGGTCTTGGCTACATTTCCTCATATTCAGTTTTTTTTGTTAAAGTTTTTTGTAGAACGATTTTTTTCCAACAAACTTTTTTCAAAAGTCACTCATACCATATATGGACCCATTATGCAAAATTTAGGATCTGTGACAAAAATGTGAAAACGGGGCGTTATAGAGGAAGGTCTTGGCTACATTTCCTCATATTCAGTTTTTTTTGTTAAAGTTTTTTGTAGAACGATTTTTTTCCAACAAACTTTTTTCAAAAGTCACTCATACCATATATGGACCCATTATGCAAAATTTAGGATCTGTGACAAAAATGTGAAAACGGGGCGTTATAGAGGAAGGTCTTGGCTACATTTCCTCATATTCAGTTTTTTTTGTTAAAGTATTTTGTAGAACGATTTTTTTCCAACAAACTTTTTTCAAAAGTCACTCATACCATATATGGACCCATTATGCAAAATTTAGGATCTGTGACAAAAATGTGAAAACGGGGCGTTATAGAGGAAGGTCTTGGCTACATTTCCTCATATTCAGTTTTTTTTGTTAAAGTTTTTTGTAGAACGATTTTTTTCCAACAAACTTTTTTCAAAAGTCACTCATACCATATATGGACCCATTATGCAAAATTTAGGATCTGTGACAAAAATGTGAAAACGGAGCGTTATAGAGGAAGGTCTTGGCTACATTTCCTCATATTCAGTTTTTTTTGTTAAAGTTTTTTGTAGAACGATTTTTTTCCAACAAACTTTTTTCAAAAGTCACTCATACCATATATGGACCCATTATGCAAAATTTAGGATCTGTGACAAAAATGTGAAAACGGGGCGTTATAGAGGAAGGTCTTGGCTACATTTCCTCATATTCAGTTTTTTTTGTTAAAGTTTTTTGTAGAACGATTTTTTTCCAACAAACTTTTTTCAAAAGTCACTCATACCATATATGGACCCATTATGCAAAATTTAGGATCTGTGACAAAAATGTGAAAACGGGGCGTTATAGAGGAAGGTCTTGGCTACATTTCCTCATATTCAGTTTTTTTTGTTAAAGTTTTTTGTAGAACGATTTTTTTCCAACAAACTTTTTTCAAAAGTCACTCATACCATATATGGACCCATTATGCAAAATTTAGGATCTGTGACAAAAATGTGAAAACGGGGCGTTATAGAGGAAGGTCTTGGCTACATTTCCTCATATTCAGTTTTTTTTGTTAAAGTTTTTTGTAGAACGATTTTTTTCCAACAAACTTTTTTCAAAAGTCACTCATACCATATATGGACCCATTATGCAAAATTTAGGATCTGTGACAAAAATGTGAAAACGGGGCGTTATAGAGGAAGGTCTTGGCTACATTTCCTCATATTCAGTTTTTTTTGTTAAAGTTTTTTGTAGAACGATTTTTTTCCAACAAACTTTTTTCAAAAGTCACTCATACCATATATGGACCCATTATGCAAAATTTAGGATCTGTGACAAAAATGTGAAAACGGGGCGTTATAGAGGAAGGTCTTGGCTACATTTCCTCATATTCAGTTTTTTTTGTTAAAGTTTTTTGTAGAACGATTTTTTTCCAACAAACTTTTTTCAAAAGTCACTCATACCATATATGGACCCATTATGCAAAATTTAGGATCTGTGACAAAAATGTGAAAACGGGGCGTTATAGAGGAAGGTCTTGGCTACATTTCCTCATATTCAGTTTTTTTTGTTAAAGTTTTTTGTAGAACGATTTTTTTCCAACAAACTTTTTTCAAAAGTCACTCATACCATATATGGACCCATTATGCAAAATTAAGGACTTGTGCCAAAAATGTGCAAATGGGGGGTAATAGAGGAAGGTCTTGGCTACATTTCCTCATACTCAGGTTTTTCCCATCAAGTTATTTTTTGAACAATTTTTTCGAACAAACTTTTTATAAAAGTAACGAATTTTTTATTTGTTCAGGTTTTGCAAAAAGTTTGTTGAAAGCCGAAAACAAAAGAAAAGAAGAAGAGCATGTAACTCACTGTAGATTCCTGCACTTCTCATATGGTGTTGCCATATAGATTTACCTGCACTTAGTTTCAGGGATGGAAAGTAGTTTTAAAAAAATTAAGTTATCAAAAACTTAAAGTGCCCACAGACTAGACAACATTAGTTGAAACATGGGCATGTTTCACTTTATGATAATACGTGTTCATATAATTGTAGAAATCGAACTACTAATGCTTTTAATGAAAACTTGAGGCCTAACCATAATATGCATAGCATTGCTTAACCTACTGTCAAAAATTTACAAAAAGTCTCTCAAAAGTGTTTAAAAAAACAAAAACAAATTGAAAAAAACATTTGATTCCGTACGGAAAGTGCGATTAGATTTGCACCAATCATTAACCAATCATTATTAAAACCTTTTTTGATTTGGTTTTAAGTAGATTTAATGAAATACAACCATGTTTTAGTTGTACTAAATTCAATGCTACCAAGTTAAGAAATTGCAAACAGCTGATAATGTTTAATCCCAGCAAGCATTTTATATCACAATCGAATCTTTTAGGAACCAAGCTCTTGTTATGAGAAAATGCACACTACCGATGAATCAAAGAATTATTCGAATTAATGTTAGTTTTTATAATCATAAATTTATATTTTTCGTCTCAGTTTTTAATCGTAAATTATATGACTTTTAATTATATTTAAAATAATTTTTTAATTCATGTTTTGAATTTTTTTCTCTGATAAAAGTGCCCCTTGATTATTTGGACAAATTTTATTTTGAACCAAACGCAAGTAATCGGGTTCTCGTAAAGGATATAAGAAACTATTCGCAATTACATTTACATACTTTCATTTATTGACAGTAATGTTTGGGCTTCTTTATTAGCCAATCTTTTAATTTGTTTGGCTTACAAGAACATTTCTATTTTACTCTTTTAATTTGACAAGACTAATGAACAAAAATACAAAATATTAAGAAATCATTATTTTAACATGATGACGATCTTATTTATCGCTATCTAAAACGCAAAAGGCCCTATCTAACATCTTGAAAATTTTACAGGAGAAGCAAAAAACAATTTTAAATGATAAATTTATAAGTTGGCTCAAACTGTTTATAATTAAGTTTTCTTCTATTTTTCCTGTAAAACCTACCGTTGTTAGAACAATTGACAATGTTGCATATTATGCACGCGGTTAGTTTGGCCTTTTAGCGTTAATCATTTAATCTTTTGTAGATTGTGTCGTTTGTTTTTTGTTTATGAAATCGCAAATCTTTGTCGGTTGATTCCAAAATTTCCAAATTTTGCATACATTTGTGTTGATGCAATGGGGGGTGTGCTGGAAATCGCAAACGCAAAACGCAAGAATTTGGAGTCTGTTTTTAATACACTTTTAATCTAATTTTAATAATTTTTGTTATAAAATTCTGTTTAATAGAGAAATGTTTGTATAATATTTGTCATAAAATTCTTTTATTACAGAAATCTTACTAAAAAACGACTTTTAAAATTCTTGCGATTTGCGTTTGCGATTTCCAGCACACCCCTGAATATATCAGAATCAATGAAAAACACGATTTTTAATTTTTGGTTAGCAAGGGCCTTTTGCGTTTTAGGTTACAATATATGAACTCTTTCAATCGCTTAAGTGATACATCAGTTTTTTTTAATCATCAAATGGGATCTAAGAAGACTCATTTAGGTAATATTTACAAAAAATTATCTCAGAAATGCTTTCTGGGATGGCGCTCAATAAAAATAAATTAATTAAAATAAATAAAAAAAACGTCAAACCGATAAAATATTCTAAAATTAATTTTTTTATATAAAATTGTTTGATTTTCAAGCATTCACTTCATTAATTTCTTATAAAAATGTTCTTATTCTATGAGAAATGATTTTTTTTTGCATAAAATTATTGGACAAACTGTGAGTTAAAACCTGGGCCCAAATCGTCGCAGTCGTGATCGAGTGACTTTGATCGAAATTTTACTTTTTGCGATTATGTCATTCGATAACGAGTAGTCGATCGAATGACTTTACTCGAAATGTCATTCGATAGGTTAAGAGCTTTCGTTAAAACATTCAATTGTTTTTTAACAAACAATTTACACACTTTTTGGGAATAAATATTAGATTTCTTTAACAAATAGCTAAAAATTTAAGTATTAAACTTTTTTCAGTAATAAGAAATAAAATAATAACACTCAGTTTTGCAATTTTTCGCAAATTATAGTCATAGATAGAAGCGATTTTTTCTGTAAGCTTTCTGATTCTGTACAGCTTTAACAATTTTTAATAAATACTAGACTTTGCTTTCATGTCGCTGTTTGCAAATTTCCGCTAATTTAAAATTTTTGCCATTCCTTGTAATTTTAGGGACTTTTAATCAATTTAATGGCTTATTTGATATGTTTAAAACTTTCGCGAATTTTCGCTATTTTTGCAAATTTTCTGAATTTGTAAATGTTTTCCGAATTTTTGCGTTGCTTTGTTGCTCTTTTTGGCAAGCGCCGCCGTTATAAAAAAGCCACATAAATAAACCGAAGTCACCTATTTTATAGGGCACTATCAACATTGTTGATTTATATGCGGCGGAAAGTGCAATGCCTTATGCCATTAGTATACAAGCATAAAAATCTATTACATTTTTTAAACAAATTTCGATACGAAAGCTTTCGAATGCCGCAATCCCGTTTTTGATACGTCACGAAGTTTTATTCGATACGATAGTTCATTCGATCACGTTTGCGACGATTTGGGCCCTGATTTTATAAAACTTGTAATGTGAACGCAAAATCAGCTGTTAATAGTTTTAATGTTAAAACCAGGTTTTAACTTTAGGTGTGAAAACACTATAAAGTTAAAATATAATTACAAAGTTTTATTTATTCTCACATCAAAGCGACTACTACATAACTTCGACGTTAATTTGGTATTTTATAAGAATGTTGTGTCGACGTCGACTAGTTATCGAAAATTTGACAAAAAAAATCCCAACTCCAAATATTTTTTTATTTTTCACTTTTTAACGCTACTTATGCTATTTTCCGATATATTTTTTCACCGATTTAGCTTTTTAAAATAAAGTGTAGAGTTTGTTTCCAATTGTGAATTTTTTTGCGAATTTTTGGCAGGTTTTCGATAAGAGATATTTATACTGTAAGTTTTCTGATTCTTTATCGCTTTAACGTTTATTAATAAATATTAGACTTTTCTTTCATGCCGCTGCTAGCAAATTTTGCAATTTTTACCAAAATATTGCCATTCCTTATAGTTCAAGGGACTTAATCATTTTTATAGCTTGTTTGAAATATTAAAAATTTTCGCGAATTGTCGCCATTTTTGCATAATTTTTTTTGGTAACTTCCCGACATTGTGTATTTTAGCCGATTTAGCGATTTCAAATCCATTTAAGGGTTTGTTTCGATGCGATTTTTTCCTATAAGTTTTCTATTCTTTACAGCTTTATCGATTTTTAATAACTATTAGACTTAGCTATTTCCGCTAACTTTGCAATTTTTACAAAGTTTTAGCTATTCCTTATAGTTTAAGGGACTTTTAATCAATTGTATTGCTTTTTTATATATTACAAATGTTCGCGAATTTTCGCTATTTTTGCAAACTTTTCCGAACTTTCGCAATTTTCGCGTTAAATTTACTAATAAAATTTGTGCCCATAACTTCTTTTAAATTTGCATTTTTTATTTTAAACGTATTTAATAAATATGTTAACATTTCATTTAAATTGCCTTTAACTTTCATTTGAGTCGTCACAAAATTTTCTGTCGACTAAAACAGGGACAATTCTACTCGACGTCGACTTAAAAGCGCCTTAGAAAATATCAATTTACTGTCAATAGTAATCGATTATTGTCAATAACGACTCAGAAAATACCATTACTGTTCAGGTGCTGTCGGCTTATGTCGACTTTCATAATAGGGGTGATTATTTTTTTTATCGGCTTTAAAAAAGTTTGCTTTTCTGATGCAGCGCAGTGATGCATTTACGAACGTACCCAAACTTAAGACTTTTTGATAGAAACATCAAAATACATGTTTCTTCAAAATTTTACATTCTAAAATTAAAAATAATCAGGGGTGTCATAGAATCCAAGTCGGTTTTGCTCATTGTCGGTTTTGCAAACCAATATTGGTTTCATTTGGTGTCATGAAAACAAGTCGGATTTGTTATTTTCGAATACAAATAAAACCGATATTCGAATCAGCTGTTTAATGTTTTGGCTCATGTGTTTACATCTTTAAATGCAATTTTTGTTTGACAATTTTGTAAATAAGGATTTTTACGCTAAAATATTGTTAAAACCTGTGTTTTAATTATAGAAAAGAAAATAAGAAGTGGTAATAAAGTAAACATATCAAATAAATGCCATCGTTGTATTACTTGCGTTGCATTTGCTGTTTTAATTTGTGTAATTTTATTGTTTTGTAAAAATATGTATGTATGTAGGTATACAGCGAATTTATTAAAAATATAAACAAATTTGTTGTTTAACGTTATAAAAAAGTAAAATGACAACTGCTGTTGTTGCATATTTGCTATTAGCAGAAAAAGTGAGAAGAAGACTTTTGCAAATTTGCAGCAGCCCGCTGCCGGAGACTACCGGGAACATGCAAAAAATACTATTTCACCAATTTATCAATTTTATTTACTTCTATCTGTAGAAAACACCTAACTGTTGTAAAAAATTAAATAAAAAATTAAGCTTTTAACAACTATATTTATTTCCAATAAAAAAACAAGAGCTGTAAGCTGCTTGGTTTATTTTCAATAAAAAACCGATATCATTGGTTTCTGTGACACCTAAAACCGACAATAATTTTAGTTCGAACAAAAAACCGACAACATTGGATTTCATGACACAAACGTATTTTTTTTGTCGGTTTCAAATCCAATACCGATAAGATTGGTTTCTATGACACCCCTGAATGTTCTTATCAACAAAATTTTAAAAATCGATTCGTTTTACTCTCACCAAGGAAAACTATTTGGAAAACAAAACGATTTTAAATCGATAATGTCGTTTTCAGTATTTTTAAAATTGAATTTACAGCGGTGTCATGGAAATCGAAAACGTAAAAGGAAAAAATTTGGAAGTTCTTTTTATTAAACTTTTAATCTAATTTTTACAATTTTTGCTAAAAGATTCTATTTAATAGAGCATTATTTGTAAAATAATTATCATACAATTTTTTTATTACAGAAATCTTATTGAGAAACTACTCTTTAAATTCTTTCGTTTTACCTTTTCGATTTCCATGAAACCCCTGTTAAATTCACTTTTAACTCTTTTCTCGTCTTTATTCTTTTAAATGTTATATATGTATGTATATCGTCACCTAAAATGCAAAAGGACATAGCAACAAAAAAATTCAAAATCGAGTTTTTGACTGATTAAAAAAAAATTGTGTTGTTGCGCCCTTTTGCATTTTGGGTGACAATATGTATATGTATATAAATATATACCTATCCATATATATATTTTGAACAATTTATAAACACACAAAATTGTAAACAAATTGTGACATAATATAAGGTACGTAAACAATATTCAACTGGCTAAAGCTTGTCCACATAGACGGTTTTCTGCTTCGCTAACTAAAGCTTCTTCTGTTTTTCGAAAATTCATTCACGTTCTTAATGGGTTAAAAAATCAACATAAAAGTATTCTTGTTTCTTAAATTATCGTGCATAATGTTTTTCCACCAAAATGTTATTAAAAGCAGTGTGATCAATTTTAATTATGACGTTAGCCACCAAGTCTTCCACTGAAAATACTTCCATTTCAACTGTACCAGCATTGGCGCACTTTTGCAACAACTCATTGGCAACATACGACCATTTCCCATGAGGCGAACGGACAGCAGAAGCTTGAGCCATGGCTTAACGACATTCAAAAACTCTTGGAGGTATATCAGCTAAAGATGAAAGTCTTGAAGAAGAGCAGCGCAACTCCTCAAAGTCAACGGTGCCAATGTAGCCGTAATCAATGAAAAATACCTTTAAAAAGAGAAAAAAAAATTTGAATTAAAACTCCTTTTTTCTCGTCTTTAAAAAAAACAAGCTCACTTGAAATTGTAAAGTGCGTGGTCTGGAAATAACTTTATCAATTTTAGCACGTCTATATTTATCAAGTGGGGCGGATAAGATCATGCCTTTTGAAGCAAGACTATCAATTTTCAATTCTTTCGGATCATTAAGAGCAACCCGGCACTATAAAGCGATTATTACTATAATTATGGTCATCATCCCTAATCTTTTTAAATGTAACAAACTCTTTTTCGGAACCAGGCCGAAAACGCACTTCAATATCTTTTGGTGGTATGTAGGCATCTTTAAAAAGTTATTTTATAGGTCGAGTAAAAAGTTCACCTACATGTGTTATTAAAATTAGTAAAATACGCACTATTTTAGAATATGGTACATTTTGCGATCACGTTCAATATCATTAATTAAAGTGCGGGTGATTTTTAATATAATCGCCTTTTCACTATCTATCCAATGAACACGTTGGTGGGTGGTTTGCTCTTTAAAATTCATTGAGGCGTTCTCTTACAAGCAAATGCATTTCCTTAATGGCACTCAAATTAATAGAAAAATTCTTTGTCTATCCAATCTCGACTTCCCCATCACGAGTTATTTTTGTTTGCACATTATTTTCCAAGTCTTACACAATTTTTGATTTTGAGGTATTTTGTTCTTCTTTAATTTTTAAATATTATTGTAAAGACCTTGCAAATCACAGCCAAAATGCCAATAATATTTTGTGCTGCCAAGTTTAACGTAGTACTAAAAGTTTTTACATTTTCTGCACAGTACTAGATTTATGCGTGCTGCCAGATTAGCATATTTGTGCCATAAAAAATTTATGTTAAATTTTGTTTTTTAAAATTTCAGTAGTTTTTAAAGGCCAGTTTATACAAAACAAAATCACTTTTGATCGAAATTAATTTCTGTGACAAGCCTAAAGACAATACATAGTTCCTGATCGTTGGCGACTGTTTCTTTGCTAAGTTACTTTAAGTTAGTTTTATACAACAAACGTTTGCATGTCATTGATGTCGGAAAGATGCAGATTTATTTCCTTGTAATTTTGTACTTGTTAGGATAAGTTACAGACTTTTTGTTTTTCACTCTGCTTATAACTAGATTTAAATATCGCTCACACACTGGTCTGTTTGAATACGAGCGTATTTCCACAAGAATGCCATGGTTTAATTCACCTCTTGTGTTTCTATTAGTATTTTGATTTTCACAAAGCTGACTTTCAGTGTTTGTTTCGGTACGATATGATTGGACTGTTTTGTTCACTGTTCATGGTTGACTTTAACTTCTGAAGAACAAGAGCCCCTATATTAAAGTTGAAAGTATACCAATGGTACTAATAGGTAAATACGTAAAACTACAACTTAAAACTTGTAAAACTGCGTAAACATACCAACTACACACGTATGTACGCACAAAAAATTCAAGTTTTATTGTGCATGCCCATAATTTATCGATTTAATTAAGATTAAAATTAAAAATTGCCAAAATTTTGATAGGAATAAGAAAATCGACTTTAAAAGCCCAATAATCGATTTCAGTATAAAATCGCATACGTAAATTCGATTGCAAAAAATCGATTTTTTTTACCAAAAAATACACTTTCGATTGAAATCGAAATCGATTTACCATTCCCTACACGGATGGTATAACTAAAATCAAAAATAATAACAACAAGTAAGAGTGCTATATTCGGCTGTGCCGAATCTTATATACCCTTCACCATTGTGCGAGCAGAATACAGACCAACTAGACAAAACCTAAATAATTTCTATATAAACATACATATATACAATACATAAAACTTCATTATAAATTAAATTTAAAAAGTTAAAACTGGTAAATATTTTTTTAAATCGTTTCAGAACATAAAAAAATTAAAAAAAAATTTTTCTTTTTGAAAAAACACGATTCGAACCAGGGACTCACAGTTTCTAACCTAAACAAACCCCCTAGACAACTGGACCATGAATGAACGTTTTATGAATATCATTAAAAGTAAATATGATCAGTTTACAGTTCACAACTCAACACAGTTGAGTTGTAATTATTTTTGATGTTTTAGTTCACCACAATAAAGCAAAGGTGGCCTATAATCACCAAAATAGTTTGTACCATGTATGTGTGTTTGTTTGGTTTCTTTTTGTATAGGCACTGTTGTCATACCGTAGATTTATCTTTTTTGGCGAGTTTTTAAGAAGCAAACAAACGGACATCGTTAAATCAACTTCGCTTTTCATAAGGACCCAGAATATATATACTTTATAGGGTGTAGGATCAATATTTTGGAACATACAAACGGAATGACAAAGTTATATATACCCTCTTACCTTCGGTGAAGGGTATAAAAAAGCAGATGGTTGCAGTTTTAAATTTTTACAAAAACAACATAAAAATTTCCTGAGTTGTTTTTGTAATTGTTTAAAAATGCTACCACCTACCACCTGTTAAAATACACCTCTGGTGTGATGAGAATACATAAGTTTCTAAAATGGTTTAGAAAAAAATCATTTACCGACGGCTTGTCAGATTTTTTATTTGTATTCTCTCTTACCCAATACATTTTGCTTTCACATGATAAGAATTTTCTCATTCTACATAATTGTTTGCAATGTCGTAATACATTGTATTACCGTGTAAACTGTAAACAGTGCGATAATTATCTGTAATTTTTATTATTTTCCAATAAATACTAGTATGAAAAAAAGTTTGGCAAAAGTGCACTTTACGGGGCGTACGAAAAAAACAGAGATTGGACCCCGTCTGGAATAAAAAAAGAAAAAAAACCAAAATTAAAATTTAAGGGGGCTAAGACCCCTGGGACCCCATGGATCAAAAAAAGCGGCCCGCCCACTTAGTGGTATGTGTGGGTACTCAAATTATAGGTAATTGTGTAAAAAATACGAAATTAATAAAATTTAGGTCGAGCGGGACTTCTGGGTCCCTCTGGGGGGTAAAAAATTGCCCCTCCCACCCTTAGTACTATGTGTGGGTACTCGAATGTAAGGTATTTTGCTTACGATTGTAAATATTTTGTTTTTATTTGGCTTTTTTAATGTTGTATAAAAATCGCGGGATTTTTTTATTTTTTTGTAACTAAATCTTTTCTGTATAGCCGGCCTTCGGCCGGGCGCAAGGACTTTCTCCTCTATGGTATAACAAAGACCGGCTTCGCTAACTAAAGCTTTTCTGTATAGCCGGACTTCGGCCGGGCGCAAGGATTTTCTCCTCTATGGTATAACAAAGACCGGCTTCGCTAACTAAAGCTTTTCTGTATAGCCGGACTTCGGCCGGGCGCAAGGATTTTCTCCTCTATGGTATAACAAAGACCGGCTTCGCTAACTAAAGCTTCTCTGTATAGCCGGCCTTCGGCCGGACGCAAGGATTTTCTCCTCTATGGTATAACAAAGACCGGCTTCGC
The DNA here is from genome assembly GCA_963931875.1 of Pollenia griseotomentosa. Classification (NCBI taxonomy): domain Eukaryota; kingdom Metazoa; phylum Arthropoda; class Insecta; order Diptera; family Polleniidae; genus Pollenia; species Pollenia griseotomentosa. The sequence goes on from OZ007563.1 coordinate 149,545,403, forward strand.
TTACTAAAGCTATAAAAGATACATAAATTAACCTAGAGAGGAAAATATTAAACGAATACAAAAACAAAATACATATTGGCAATCGTGAGCAAATTACCTTTAATTTCAGTACCCACACAGACATACATAAGTGTTATGGGGGGAAACTTTGTTTGCCCCAGAGGGCCCTTGAAGTGCCGCCCACCCAAAATTTTATTATTGTCGTTTTTGCTGCACAATTACCTTTAATTTGAGTACCCACACATACCATTCAGTGGGCGGGGCGGTCCCCACGGGCCTCAGCCCCCTTAAATATTAATTTTGGTATTTTTTTTTAATTCTGGATCGGGTGGCATATTTTTTATATTTTTTTTCGTACGCCCCGTAAAGTGCACTTCAGCCAAAAGTTTTTTTGCAACAGTAGTATGTTAGGAGTTTTGGAACATGTATAGTTTACAAACGCACCTCCAAATAAAACAATTTAAAAATAAAAGTAATATATTATATGTCATAATTGATATAAATAAGATTTTAAAACTACGAACTGAATTTGAATACCAAAAGTTATATTACTTTTTAAACAAAAAAAGTGTAAAGGTCTGAACTTACCTAATGAAATATTTGATGAAAATATTTGTTCTAATATTTGCTTCAAACTCTGTGAAACAATAAAATATTTTGTTTAATGTTCAAACAAAGCTCAAATATTTGACAATTTTTGTTTGTTAAAGAAGTTGGCTAATAGTGTCAAATAAATTAAATCTTGTTTGCCATGCGTTCAGACTAAAACAAATATTTGCAATATTTGAAACAGGAACAGGAAATTTGCGAACTTGGAAACAAACCCTTAAATATATTTGAGATCGCTAAATCTGTTAAAAACAAATTGTCGGCGAAAAAACAAGAAAAAATGTTGCATAAATAGCGAAAAATTTAGATATTTCAAACAAGCCATAAAATTTATTTAAAGTGCCTTAAACTATAAGGAATAGCAAAAATTCAATAAAAATTGCTAAATTAGCGGAATTTTGCAAAAAATTGATAATAGCGGCATGATAGCAAAGTCTAATAATTATTTAAAATCTTTAAAACTGTAAAAAATCCTAAAACAGGAAATAAAAATACAACATTTATAAAATTAAATAATTTCAAATATATTAATTTAGAATGCGATATAATAGTTTTTTATTATAAATAAAATTTATACATAAAATAGTTTGTATTCCTGTTAGTTTTTAAGTTATTGAATTGTTGCGTTTTGATCAGATTCATAATAATAAAATCGTTTCGATATGAACCCAATGGAAATATTGCCTTTTAAGATGAAATAGGTAATTTTTCATTTTAATTTATTTTTCATTTTAATAATATTGTAATTTCCCATTTTAATTTGAAGTTAATAAGTTTTATATATATAGAAAATTAAAAAACACATACATATATTATTAACTTCACTCTTCACAAATATTTTGAAATTGTTTATTGATAACATAATTTTGACATTTAAATAATTTTTAAAATAATAATTGCTTTATAGTTTTAATGTGTAGTATTAAATAAATATTAGACAAAAAAAATTGCATTTTGTTATGGAGCACCTCAAATATTAATTAAAAAATTGTTTTCTAAATTGTCAATATTAAAATAGTTAAAAAAATACCAAAATATAAAAATGTTAGTAATCCTTTACTAGTTTAATAGTTTTTTATGTAACTAGGCAACAAATTCTTAAGAACATTTTTTACATATATTTTCATAATTAAAAATGATCATTTTTCCTTTTTAAAATCAACTTTCCATCTCTGAGTAGTTTTATTTAATCTGGTAGCACTTCAAATTTCAGTCTGCAAAGCAAAATAAAATCACTCAATTATGTCTGCAAAATTTCTCAGAGATTTACAACTTGCTCTCTTTGAAATGAGTGAAAAAAAAAAGTTTGTCAGCAAAAGTTTGTTATTTTCTCGCGGGCAAAAAAGTAGTGTAATGTTTTTTGTCTAATATTTTTCAACTGTCATCACGGATAATAGAGGTAATCACGGTTAATCGAAGCAAACAATTTGAAAACATTGCAAACAAAAAACAATAGACTGGTCTTTGGCCATCACGGTTAATCGGGGTTACCGGTTAACCGGATCACGGATAATCGAGGCCCGACTGTATATTAGAAGGGGTACGGCGCATCTTTTTCCTTGTAAGCTGGAACGCATTAAAGAGGTCCATTATTAAAAAACTTTGGATTTCCGAGACTTTCCATATAATAGTTTCTTTTTATTTTTAAATTTTCTATCACCCTATGTAAATTTTATTTTGCTTTAGACTTGTTTTTAGATTTGAAAAACTGACATTTTTGCAACTTTCATATTTGTTCGACTTACTTATTCATCCACTGTATGTAGTTGACTTTTTAAAGAATACAAAAAAAAAAAACAATATTTATTTAGAAAGCTTTTTACGGGGGAGGGGGCGACGTTGTAGTAAGCTGCGCAGTGTACATATTAAAAACAAAGCTAATATTAATTCATAAATGCGTATGTATAAATGTATGTATGTATAAAAATTGCTATGTTGCAATTAAAAACAAAATTTCAAAATATGTACATGCCTTATTGAAACTAAAAAACTATGTATATAAAATTGTTATTACAAGGCCGCAAAACTCAACAATTTTTTGTGCACTTTATTTTACATACAATATTTCAAACAATGTATTAACATAAGTATATATGTACATAGTACATACATATTTTACAAAAATATATATTAAATACCTATTGTTCTTTAGATTTACTGTTTTTAATTACCTTTCGTTTTACAAATTTAAAAAGAAATTATGTGAATACAGTCGATTTATTTTTCTAATAAAATAACAAATTTTTTGCGGAAAACTGCGTTTAAAAATTTTTTTTTATCAAATTTTAGTCACAATAAATTACTTTAAATGACTTAAATAAATTATTCCTTTTTTATAAACATCCACAATATTCGAGAAGTATATTAAGAATAAAATTTCATTTTTTTCACAAAGAAACCAAACACCACAGCTGATTTAGATTACATTTTTTAAGAAATTTTTATTAGTCCCAATTTACACTAGGGACATTTCTTGCCGGACAGACGAAGTTTGTGGCGAGGGATCGAAAAGGTAGAGTGTGTAGTACATGACTATCTGTACTGGACATTTTTTCATTTCTCTTTCTTACTTTTCGTAGCTTACATCTTGTTGCTTTGTATTATTTTTCTGTCTGACTTCATATGTAAACGCTTCAGGTAAGATTAAAAGAGAATTTAAAAAATGTCCGGCAAGAAATGTCCCTAGTGTAAATTGGGACTTACGAGCACAGACATAATTTGTGATTACGAGTGTGAAGATAACGTCAACGAAATATTGTTCATTTTAGGAATTTACAAACTGGGAAACTAAAATACCCAAATAATGGGGATTTTCACAATAAGAACAACAAGTTAAGGCTAGTTTACACGGTAATACAATGGGCAAAAGTGCACTTTACGGGGCGTACGAAAAAAAAAAAAATTGGACCCCCTCTGGAATAAAAAAAGAAAAAAACCAAAATTAAAATTTAAGGGGGCTGAGGCCCCTGGGACCCCATGGATCAAAAAAAGCGGCCCGCCCACTTAGTGGTATGTGTGGGTACTCAAATTAAAGGTAATTGTGTAAAAAATACGAAATTAATAAAATTTAGGTCGAGCGGGACTTCTGGGTTCCTCTGGGGGGTAAAAAAATTGCCCCTCCCACCCTTATAACTATGTGTGGGTACTCGAATGAAAGGTATTTTGCTTACGATTGTAAACATTTTGTTTTTATTTGGCTTTTTTAATGTTGTATAAAAATCGCGGGATTTTTTTATTTTTTTGTAACTAAAGGTTTTCTGTATAGCCGGCCTTCGGCCGTGCGCAAGGATTTTCTCCTTTATGGTATAACAAAGTCCGGCTTCGCTAACTAAAGCTTTTCTGTATAGTCGGCCCTCGGCCGGGCGCAAGGATTTTCTCCTCTATGGTATAACAAAGACCGGCTTCGCTAACTAAAGCTTTTCTGTATAGCCGGCCTTCGGCCGGGCGCAAGGATTTTCTCCTCTATGGTATAACAAAGACCGGCTTCGCTAACTAAAGCTTTTCTGTATAGCCGGCCTTCGGCCGGACGCAAGGATTTTCTCCTCTATGGTATAACAAAGACCGCTTTCGCTAACTAAAACTTCTCTGCATACCTATAAAAGATACATAAATTAACCTAGAAAGGAAAATATTAAACGAATATAAAAACAAAATACATATTGGCAATCGTGATCAAATTACCTTTAATTTGAGTACCCACACAGATATACATATGTAGGTGTTATGGGGGGGAAACTTTTTTTGCCCCAGAGGGCCCTTGAAGTGCCGCCCACCCAAAATTTTATTATTTTCGTTTTTGTTGCACAATTACCTTTAATTTGAGTACCCACACATACCATTCAGTGAGCGGGGCGGTTTTTTGGACCCAGGGGTCCCCACGGGCCTCAGCCCCCTTAAATATTAATTTTAGTATTTTTTTTTTTTAATTCTGGATCGGGTGGCATATTTTTTATATTTTTTTTTCGTACGCCCCGTAAAGTGCACTTCAGCCATACAATGTATTACGACTTTGTAGAATCAAAATAATATGAAATTCTCTCCGTGTTTAAAAGAAAAAAATAAAAGTATGTTGTGAGTCTATTTCAAGGCGAATTTACACAAGGTAAACTCATCTCGTCAGCCGTTCATCAGCTGTATCCACGGCGAATTAAAAAAATGGTGAAACGTCAAAATATTATTTTGTTTCTATACTGAAATTTGACAACAAGTCAGAAAATTTCATAAACAAAATACATGGGGCTTTTTGTAGTTGTAGAGTTGCACTTACCTTGTATAAATTCGCCTTAGTCTATTTCATATTTACACGGATGGTGTAAGTAAAATCAAAAATAATAACAAAAAAGCAGATGGTTGCAGTTTTACAATTTTTACAAAAACAACATGAAAATTTCCTGAGTTGATTTTAGTTGTTTTCGTAATTGTATAAAAATACTACCACCTTCAATATACTCTGTTAAAATACACCTCTTGTGTGATGAGAATACATGAGTTTCTAAAATGGTTTAGAAAAAAACCATTTACCGACCGCTTGTCAGATTTTGTATTCGTATTCTCTCCTACTCAATACATTTTGCTTTTACATGATAAGATTTTTCTCATTAAAGGCCAGTTTACACGGTAATAGAATGTATTACGACTTTGTAGAATCAAAATATTATGAAATTCTCTCCGTGTTTAAAAGAAAAAAATAAAAATCTTTTGTAAGTATAATTCATGTTTACACGGATGGTATAAGTAAAATCAAAATAATAACAAAAAAACAGATGCTTGCAGTTTTAAATTTTTACAAAAACAACATGAAAATTTCCTGAGTTGATTTTAGTTGTTTTTGTAATTGTATAAAAATGCTACCACCCATGGTGAAATTACTACACCTACACCTTCAATATACTCCGTTAAAATACACCTCTGGTGTGATGAGAATACATTAGTTTCTAAAATGGTTTAGAAAAAAAGCATTTACCGACCGCTTGTCAGATTTTGTATCCGTATTCTCTCTTACTCAATACATTTTGCTTTTACATGATAAGATTTTTCTCATTCTACATAATTATTCGACAAGTCGTAATACAAAATATTACCGTGGAAACTGGCCTTAAGCGGCCCATACACTTGCAATATTATTGTTTATGATATTCGCCATATTATTTCCATTTTTTCCTATATTATGCAATAAGTCGTTCAAAGGTTTCATTCATTCAATAAAAAGGTGAACATAACCTATAGGAATAACATAAACAATATTGTACAATGTTGCCGACATATTACACTTTCTTTTTGTTGTGCAATAAAAATCAAAATTCTTTTGATTGTTGCCAATGTATTGTGCCACCTTCGAATATCACATGCACATTAGCGATATAATAGTACAATACGTAAAATTGAACAATTTTGTTGCAAGCCGCTTTATACATCATGTCGTAATACAATGTATTACCGTATAAACTAGCCTTTACTCGCATAATAATTCACACAAATGGATTGGCAAACATGTCAAAATAATATTTTTAAAAGCGAGCGTAGAGCGAACAATGAAACACGTTAATGGCCGAGCTTACGGCCAATTTTAAGGATTGATATTATATTACTGTTGACATTCTGTTGTGTTTGATACTAAATTAATACACGCTGCACTTTAGTTTTTAATAATACTTCAAAATATATTCTTTATTTAACTTCTACTTTTAATACATTTAACTAAGTCCCAATTTACACTAGGGACATTTCTTGCCGGACAGACGAAGTTTGACGGCGAGGGGTCGAAAAGGTAGAGTGTGTAGTACATGACTATCTGTACTGGACATTTTTTCATTTCTCTTTCTTACTTTTCGTAGTTTACATCTTGTTGCTTTATATTATTTTTCTGTCTGACTTCATATGTAAACGCTTCAGGTAAGATTAAAAGAGAATTCAAAAAATGTCCGGCAAGAAATGTCCCTAGTGTAAATTGGGACTAATGGGAAAAAATGAAATGCAATCTTAAACACGTTAATCAGTAATGCGCTCAAAATATGGAAAAGGAATTATATGAAAAATGAAAGACAAAAATTATGTGTATGTACATTAGAATATAAAGGCATGGCAAATATTAAAAAGGTTGCCATCTACTTATTAGTGACACTACACTCTCCCACGCTTAATGGCGCACATAGTCCTCAAAATGAGCTGGAGGTCCTCTGTCTCGGTTGGATCTTCTTATGCCTTCTGTTCCCACAAATCGAGGTTGATTAAGCTGATTTGGCTCAACGATGGGCGTTGTGACTGTATTCTCTACTTGCACTTCTTCAATTATAGCTTTCTGTTTTACCGGAGCATCAGCAATTAATACCACTTTTTTCGGCGCGGCTACGTCTGATTTATATAGTTGATTAATATGCCGCTTCAACTCGTAACCACTGTCCAGCTTCACTTGATAATGAAGACGTCCAAACTTCGCTTTAACCGTGCCAAATTTCCAAGTGGGTACATTTTTATTGTACCATCGCAACTGTACTCTATCTCCCACGCTTATTTTCCGCACAACGGGTGTGACTAATACAGGTTTTGTTTGCCTTACTGGACGCATTGCATCCAAACCAATCCTTATGTCTCGACCCAGATAAAGTTTCGATAGACTTTGCCCATTTGCTAACGGGGTTGCTCTATAGCGAAAAAGAATTTGTTGGACTTTAATGTTTAATGGTAGTTTATCTTCTTCCATAGCCTTTAATTTTGTTTTTAGTATCTGGACGTATCTCTCTGCTAAGCCATTCGTTGCTGGATGACCTGGAGCTATGAACTTTTGTACGATACCATTATCAGCACAATATTTCCTAAACATTGTACTTTGAAAAATTGTTGCATTGTCTGAGACAATAGTTTGCGGTAGACCATGCGTGGAAAATATCTCCTGTAGTATTGTAATGGTTTTCTCAGATGTTGGCGCATCTTTTATTACACGAATTTCGGGCCATTTAGATTTTGCGTCTACCAGCACGAAAAAATTGTGATTTTGAAATGGTCCGGCGTAGTCAATGTGGACCCGTTGGAAATTAGTATCTGGGTCCTCCCAATGATGTGATGTGTTTGGTGGATTTTTCTTTACCTTTGCACAATTGGGACAGGATCTAGCTAAACGCTCAATGTCGGAGTCTATACCTCTCCAAAAACAGTATTTCCTTGCTAGCTGCTTCATCTTCACAATGCCACTATGTGTATGGTGTAATTCTTTCAAAATTTCTTCACGTAAGTTTGAAGGAATCACAGCTCGCTCCCCTTTGAATATAACACCGTCTTGCAGAGAGTATTCCGGTTCATAGTTTTCCCCCTTTTGAAGTTGAAGTTTTAATCTTGAAAGCTCCGAATCCTGTTCTGTTTCTTTGGCAATGCTCATAGTAGTGATTGCAAATGTCGAAATTTCATTGATTTTTTGTTCTTGAACCATACGTATTTCATTATCTAAAAAATGTTTGAAATTTGATGTTTCTTTAATTGGTGCTCTAGATAGGCAGTCAGCGTTAACGTTGTGTTCAGCCCTACGGTGTTTAATTTTATAGTTGAACCCCTGAAGAAATGATGCATACCTAAGTAGCCTTGCGGAAGTCATTGCCGGCGTTTTTGCATTTTAATGAACAATTCTTGTAAGGGGCCGATTATCGGTTATAAGAGTAAATTCTCTACCATGAAGATACATAAAAAATTTATCCACCGCAAATATAATTGCTAAAGCTTCTTTATCGAGTTGACTGTAGTTTTGTTCTGTTTTCGTTAGGGAACGTGAAATGAATGCCACTGGCCGTTCGTCTCCGTTTATTTCATGAGACAACACCGCCGCTATGCGGGTTGGGCTTGCGTCACAAGCTAATGTAACAGGCAGATTTTCATCGTACGGTGTTAAAACTCGGTCCGTTAATATTTCATGTTTTAATTTTTTGAATGCATTTTCGCACTCTACTGTCCATACAAACTTTTTGTTTTTTTCTAATAGCTGACGTAACGGAAACGTAAGCGTTGATACGTGGGGTATAAACTTAGAATAGTACGTTACCATACCAAGAAATCTTCTGGTGTCATCTACGCTTTCCGGTGTCGGCAGCTTCATAATTGCTTCTACTTTTTCCTGGCATTTGGAAATTTTGTTATGGCTTACTACGTATCCGAGGTATTTGATTTGCTCTTTGAAATATTCGCACTTTTTCTTGTTAAGATGTAATTGATATTTATTTAACCTTTCCAAGCATTTGATTAACCTTTCTTTGCATTGCTCTATAGTTTTTCCGTGAATTATGATGTCATCAAAGTAGGATATCGTACCTTCTAAGCCTTGTAAAATTTGGTCTAAAATTCGATTAAATTCGCTCGGAGCGGTTTTTATCCCAAAAGACAGACGGTTCATAAGGTAGGTACCTCGAAGTGTTGAAATAGTTTGTACTTGCTTGCTCTCATCGTCTACCAACACATGTAAATATGCTTTGTACAAGTCTAACCTGCAAAAGTATTTTGAATTTTTCAAATTGTTAAAGATTTCATCAATCCTTCTTATAGGATAGTGCGCTGCCTCTAATTGCGGATATACCCCGACTTTGTAGTCGACGCATAGTCCGACATTACCATCTGGCTTTGGTATCACCACCAATGGCGAACCCCAATTACTGGTATTTACTTTAGTTATTATGCCGTCACGTTCTAGATTATCGAGCTCACGTTCAACTTTCTCACGCAATGCGAACGGCACCTGCCTCTCTTTAATAAACACAGGTTTAGCACCTTTATGCAGCTTTAGACTACATTCGAAATCCGGAATGCACCCTACCTTCTCTTGAAAAATTTCTGCAAATTGCTGCTCAATTTCTGTTATTCCCTTTACTTGATGATTATCATCTTCTCGTTCCCGTTCACTTTGATCAATGTCGGCAAGGTTAATTTTTAGATGACGAATCCAGACACGACCTAATAAAGCTGTATGCTCTGATGACACAATATACATTTCTTCGTTTGATGATTTATCGCCATATTTTAAGTTGACGTTAACAACACCCAGCGGTACAAAAACATCACCGGTGTACGCTCGGAAAGCAATGTTAGTTTTGCAGATTTCTGCTTTTAGGTTTAATTTCTTAAAATCGTTCTCTGGTAATAACATGAAACCCGCACCTGAATCGACTTCGAACCTTTGTTCCTTGTTTTCTATTTTTACTTTTATAAAAAATTTTTGAGCATCTACGGACGAAACCACGTGTTTACTGTAAATATCAATAATTTGGTTAACGCCAAAATATTCTTCACTGTTATCTTTTTCGATTGAATTTGCTGTGTTGTCGTTGTTGTAGTTATGGTTTTTCTTTGGTTTATTTTCTTTGAGTTTACTTGTTATACATACTTGCTTGACATGGCCTGTTTTGCCACATGATTTGCATTTCAAATTTTTCTTGTTTACTGCACACTCTGTCGATAGATGATTATTACGACCACATCGAAGACACAACCCTTCAATACCCAACTCACTGTAGTTTACTCTGGTTTTCGATTTTGACGTTTGCTGTTTAGAGGTGTTCCTGTTACGACTTCTTGCTGTACGGCTGCGCATGAATTGTATTTTATGAACATCACTGGTTGAACATGAGGAATTATTTCCAATCACTCTGTTGTCTACTTTTGCCGCTTCTAATACTGTAGCTTTTTCAACTATTTCTTTAAACGTTGCTTTTGGGTTTTGTAATAGTTGTTCACGGATGTACGAATCACGCACCCCTCTGATGAATTGAGCTCTAAGGAATATGTCTGCCACGGACTTTCTGCATTCGCACAAAAACTCACATTCAATACCTCTTGTTTGTAATACTGCAACAAAGTCTGCTATAGACTGGTTCTCGTTCTGAACTTCGCAGAGGAATCGGTGTTGTTCCACCAAGACATTCTTTTTGGGACAGAAATGTGCATCCAACAACGCCACAATCTCTTGATACTTTAAATGACTAACATTTTTAGGAGCTGCTAATGTGGTTAACAGCGCATATGTTGTTGATCCCATATATTGTAACAACAATTTTGCACACATATCTTTATCCTCAAAAATCTTTTTTATCTGAAAGTGAATTTCCAGACGGTCTTTATACGTTCTAAACTGTTCAGTTTTTGGATCAAATGCGTCGAAATTTGATATTATGTTTACACTGGTGTTGGCTGTTCCCTGATTCTGTTGGTTTTGTTGACGTTGCATCGCTGTGCTCATAGCTGTGATGGCTTGTAGCAATTGTTGAACTTGAGCCTCCATTTTGTGAGGTTATGCACTATTGTTGTATTAATGTTCTTAATTTACCCTCGTCGCCAATTCTGTTGTGTTTGATACTAAATTAATACACGCTGCACTTTAGTTTTTAATAATACTTCAAAATATATTCTTTATTTAACTTCTACTTTTAATACATTTAACTAATGGGAAAAAATGAAATGCAATCTTAAACACGTTAATCAGTAATGCGCTCAAAATATGGAAAAGGAATTATATGAAAAATGAAAGACAAAAATTATGTGTATGTACATTAGAATATAAAGGCATGGCAAATATTAAAAAGGTTGCCATCTACTTATTAGTGACACTACACATTCACATCAACATACATTTAATGAATTTATTTTTAATAAATGTACTATTTCACTTAATGTTAATGAACTACATAAGTTCCGCTGCCATAACATATTTTTATTAAAGTTATTGGTTTTACTTGAAGTTCGATCATCCCAAACAATTGTTAAGCATAATTTTATTTTTTGTACAATGAAATGTTTAGTTCAGCAATTTTACAAAAAATTCATTTGGGCCATTTCCACATTGTGCAATAACTTCATTTAACTTTAATCAATTTGTAAATAATTTTTAGTATATAAGTAAGTACAAAAATAAAGAAATTCGTTCAATTATTATAAGGCATTCATTTCTTTATTATTTTGCCAGGTATCCATTTTACATAATTTGTAAATACATTTCTATATAAAACATTTTTTATCAAAAAGTAATTTCAATTTTTGGGAATACAAAATTTTAATTTCAAAAGATTTTGTTATTCGTGCTTAATTCCCAGTTTTTATTATTGATAAAAACACTTGAAATTTATTGTTGATGGGATAAGCTATTCCTATGCGCATTTCACTGGTTGCTTAGGCCAGATCATCAGGAAACTTCATCCATAAAGATCTTTTGAAATTAAAATTTTGTATTCCCAAAAATTGAAATTACTTTTTGATAATAAACGGGCAAGTGCACGGCCTAAAAAACACTTAATTGACAACATCTTTTGTAAAGTTGTTGTTTTTATTTAATTTTGTTTTTCTTAACCTACTTACAACTACAATTAATGTTGAGAGAATTTCAACTAATTGTAGTGGGGAATGTGAGATGAGATAAACCCACTGTTTATTGTTGATGTGTTTTGTTTAAGCTTTGATATTATTACGAGTAGAACTGTTGCTATAAGTCTTATACGCTTAACAGTTTTATTTGGTTTAATATCTTTAGTTTTTCTAAAATCTTTATGGATGAAGTTTCCTGATGATCTGGCCTAAGCAACCAGTGAAATGCGCATAGGAATAGCTTATCCCATCAACAATAAATTTCAAGTGTTTTTATCAATAATAAAAACTGAGAATTAAGCACGAATAACAAAATCTTTTGAAATTAAAACATTTTTATTTTCACAAAATGTTCTAAAATTAAATTTGTTTTTATTTCCGTTATAACTTTCTGGACCACTATTGTTTTTCTTTTGATCTTGCTTGGTGCAAGTCTGGTTGTCATTATTAATTTAACCATTTCCTCCTTCTTTTTAGTTACCATTACGTCTAGTAATGTGCGCGGTTTAAACTTAAGCAACATGTTTGATGGAGAGACTTTAATTACTGTCGATGGTGTATTTCTATATTTCAGTAAAAAATTATACAATTTCAATTCCTATGGTATATGCAAGGTATATTTATAGCAGGTAGTCTCGGAAAGCCAGCTGTTTATTTTTTATTTGCTTGTTTTGTGGTACGAACTGTCAAATGTTGTATAGTAAACATGTAAACAAGTTTTTTGTCTCTATCTTTTGTCTTTTTTGTCTCTTATCAACCCCTTTGCCTTTTGACAGTTCGTACAACATTACAACAATAAAAAGCCCTGTTGTTTGTTTTATTGTACAATTGTTGTAATCTCGCGGCTACCTGCTATAAATATACCTTGGGTATATGTTTTGTCTTAAAATCTATTAAATCCTTTCTCAAAGACTATTTCACAGTCTGAACTAGTGCTAAAAACTATCGATAGTCTTAAACTATCGATAATATCGATAGGAAAAATATCTATATCGATATTTTTATTATTTAAAATACAGCTATGAAGACATGTTACAGCAGCTATACACACACCGTTTTTTTGCTGCAAGCAGGACTGCCATGTAAATTTGTGAGGAAATCGTCAATTTCCTGAGAAAAAATAAAAAAATCGTCTTTCACGTTTCAAAAAATCGGACAATTTAAAATCGGACAACTTAAAATTTAGTTTTTTTTAACAATTTTTGTTCTTAATCCAAATTTTTAATATATTTGTTCGACTTAAAAAAAAAACACAGCGAAAGAAGCGTCTTAAATCGTTGTGAGAATCGTTTAAGACGTGGGTAAAGATTATCTAACGAGTCTTTTATATCAAGAATCGCGTGAGACTCATGTTAATATTATCTTACAACTCGTGAAATGTTCGCCGTATAATTGTTGAATATATGATTGATGACGACTCTCTGTCGTAAAAGTTCATTCGATGATGGTTTGACGAAAGCTAAGCAAAGAGTAACATTGTTGGTTTTGTACTCTAAAAATAATAATTTAAAGATTTTCTTATGCTGGGTACACACAATGCGATGCATTTACGCAATCTAGCAAATTAAATTCATTTTGATTCATTCCAGATTGCATCAACATCAAAACGCTTTGATATTTTGAGGGTGCATTGAAACAGATTGCATGTAGATTGCATTGTGTGTACCCAGCATTAAGACTTGCGTTTTCTAGTTTTGAATAGAGCGACCTTAACGCTTTGTAATTGGCAAACCGATTTTGAGAGCTAGTTTAATAATGAAGTTTGCCGCTATTGTTAATTAATAATGGCAATTTATCTGTTTTTTGGTCAAAGTAGTATTTTTATCACTATTTTTTATTATAATTTGTGGGTTTTATTAAACAAGAAAGCTATTACTACTGCTCGTGACACAACGTTTACGCTCTTGCTTTGATGTGGCATATCAGCGTAAAAGCTTAGCGAAAGAAAACGTTCCGCCTTCCGCGCTTGTTAAGGGGCGGCTGTTAAACATTACAAAATTAAGAAACGAACGTGTCAGAAAATTTAATGTTTTATTCAGACTTTGGAGACTGAAAAAATCGTAACTTTTTAGAAAAAAATCAGCAAGTCGGCACTTTGCTTATTTCGGAACACAAAATCGTCAAAATGACGATAAATCTTCAAATCTGGCAGCCCTGGCCGCAAGTTTTTACTTGCTATAACAACAAGAACGGTAGTGCTATATATTGCTTAGCTGTCCTTTTTTACTACTAACTTAAAGCCTTTATGCCGAAATTTTTATATGGAATAAAATGTCAGATAGTTTAATGATGTTGTAAAAAAATCTAATAAAAATGCAATTGCAATTGCGAGCATAGTATAAAACAATGAACGACCATTAGAGGAAAAATCCGCTAGATTGATTACCTTTTGGGTTGAGAATCAAATCCAATTTAGTACATTATCTAAAGTTGCAATATCTAGTAGTCCCTGTTGCTTTGGTTCCTTTAGAAAGGTGCTTATCAGCATCACAATTTTTAAAAACTATCATCTTAAATAGCGTACGTACATATATAAGTCTCATACGTTCATTAAAGTGATAAAAACAACGAACTTTTGCCTGATAAAAAAATAGTTAAAGTTTTCCTACTTAAGTACATACATTTAGTCGATAGTAATATCGATACATCAATAGTAAAATATGAACTATCGATAAATATCGATAGTAGAAAATATCGATAGTATCCCAGCACTAGTCTGAACAGCCCTTTCGGCGCTGCCATTCGATTGTGAATGATACAAAGGAGATTTAAAAACTGTTATGCCATTATTTTCACAAAATCTAGTAAACGCCTCAGAACTAAAAGGAGGTCGCTAACTATATTTTTAGGCAAACCAAAATTAATAAAAATGTTTCTCAATTCTTGGCATACCTGACTTGCATCAGTTCTTTTCATTGTAATTGCATCAATCCACTTTGAATACACATCGAATATAACAAATAGTGTTCTATTTGCGATTTTGCAAAAATCCACATGAATACACTCAAACAAATCTTACATAGCTTAGACATATCTGACATGCGTTGCAACCATTAACGAATGACTCTATATCTTGATCTATACCCGACCACCAAACGTACGACCTTCGAACCATCCCTATATGCTCTTCGTGCAGTAAGTTTAAAACGTGATTCCTCAATTTTTCTGGAATTACTACGCGATTTCCATAAAACAAACATATTTCTTCTGTACTCAGAGAGTCTTTCTTCAATTTTTTTCCTTACCTTGCCTTGTGCCGTCTTTACTGATATGATAGCCCAAATAATGCAACTCATCCGCAAAAAAAACTTTTAGCCTTGTTCTTTCTCACATTATATTCCTTTAGTCTGTCTAAAACGCAATACAATTTCGTTTTTCATTCCTCAAGATCCGAATCACCAATCAATATATCATCAAAATATACCTGAGCATTATTCAAGCCTTTCAGAATTTCACATATTATGAAACTGAATACGTAAGGAGCAGTTTTCAAACCAAAAATCAATCTTTTATATTGAAACAACCTAACATGGGTATTAATCATTAACAATTCTCTAGAATTTTCACTTACCTCAACTTGCAAATACGCTCCCATTAAATCTAATTTGCAAAATTTCCTCCAGCCTGCGATTTTAGCAAAAATGTCATCTATGCGAGGGATAGGAATGTGTTTGCTCTCGACTTATTTATTTATAGAACGTTTACAATTAACGCATAATCTTATCGACCCGTTGCCTTTATTTACTATGACCAATGGACTTGCCCATTTACCCCTGTATCAATTTCAAATTCAATTTCTTCATTATTTTTTACTTTTGCTCTTATTCTTAGCGCATTCGTCTTATCCACCGTACAATTATTAAGATGTCTTAAATCACCAACATTACCTTCCTCTACATCATTGATGTCAAATTCATTCAATTTCTTGCACAATTGTGCTAGCTCAAAAATCACACACATTCTTACTCTCTTTCATTCAGTCGTCGATTTGCCAGCGACGAAAGCACATGTATAGCGGATGTTTTGTCTTTTGTTGTTTTTACTACCCAAAAAACCATACGTGCAAGATAAGAAAAATTATGTGTGAAAAATATTTTATGATGTTAAATGCTTTTGGCAACATGCAATGTGTTTTGTGTTACAAAACATTTAAAGAAAGAAGAGAGTATGTATTGATAAGGCATTTTAATTCTTTTCATAATGCAATCAATAAATTTAATGATAGGGAAAGGGATATGCTTTTTAATGAAAAAAAGAAATCTTTTTTAGAAAAATTAAGACGATGGTTGTTTAAAATGGACAAAAGTCCGGAACAAAATTTAGGAGGGAAAAAATTAAAAACCGAGTTATCAACCTTGATAAGCTTGGATATCGTAGGGCATGGAAGACCTTTTTCTGATGGGTTGTTTATAAAAGATCTTTTTGTAAAGGTTTTGAAAAAACTTAATTTAAATGAAACGTTAATGAAATCTGTTCCATTGTCCCGCAATAGCATAGTGCAACGCACTGTCGAAATAGCTGCATCTTTAGAATATGCAATTACAGAAAAATTAAAAAACTGCGAATTTTATTCCCTGTGCTTAGATGAAAGCACCGACATTAATGATCTTTGCCAACTAGTCATTTGCATTCGATCCGTAGATGCTAATTATAATGTTTTTGAGACAATGTACTCGCTTGAAACCTTTTATGAAAGCGTAACAGGAAAATTGTTATTTGATGTCATCAATGAAAAACTAATTTCTGTTGTAGACAGTAAACGATTTGCAGGAGTTTGTACGGATGGTGCTAATGTCATGATGGGCAAATATGAAGGTTTCGTTGGGCAATTAAAAAAGAATGGATTTTCAGTGGAAAATTTTCATTGCATTATACATCAGGCGGCGCTTGCATCAAAATTTTTAACAGACTACCCCGCTATGAAAACAGCAGAGCGCATAATTAATAAAATACGTGGTGGACATCATTCACTTACACACAGAAAGTTTGTAAGATTTTTAAAAACTAGAAACGCTGCTCACCATGACCTTAAAATGTTCACTGAAGTTCGTTGGCTTAGTCGAGGTGATTGCTTAAATAGACTATTCGATCTAAGGGAAGAAGTGACACAATTTCTCGAGTTGGAAAACATAGAAAAAAGCGAAATACAACATTTAAAAAACCATGAATTTATTTTAGATTTAGCATTCTTAGCAGATACAACTAACTTATTAAATATTTTTAACCTAAAACTCCAAGGATACGAAAAAAATTTACTTGATATGTCCAAAATACTTTTCAACTTCAAAACTGAACTATTTTTGCTACTAGCTCAAATTAAATCTGAAGATTATTCAAATTTTCCCAAAACTTCACTTATTTACGTCAAACAGAATCACACTAAACAACATGACCATGTGTCATTATTTGAAACACTGTTTTATAATTTCCAGGATCGGTTTAAAGATTTTGAAAATGTGGAACCATTGCTTGAGCTTTTCGAAAACCCCTTTAATTGTGACTTAAGCAATTACGAGTTTAAAATACAATCAGAGGTAATAATACTTCGCAGCGAATTAAAAGCTCCAGATAAAATTGGAACCGATGAGTTCTGGACGAATTTAGATGGTTCAATATATCCCGAGCTAAAAAAAAACTCTTTGAAGTGTTTATCATTTTTCCCTTCAACTTACATCTGCGAAAAAATTTTTTCAGATTTAAAATTTATTTGCTCAAAGCAGCGCAATAAAATAAGCTCATCACATTTAAAAAGTGTTCTGTTAATTAGAAATTGCAACAAAAGTATTATAAGAGGAGATTCCTCCTGGTCCTAAATATAGCCACAACCAGAGCTGCCGGTTTTAGTTATTTCTAACCAAAATTGGTTATATTTTTTGCAATGTGGAGATGTGAATATTTTTTCATTTTGGTTACTTTTTCTAAAATAATAATTTTGATACAATTATTAACGAGCTCGAATAATTTGTATTGTGTACTATGATTTTTTCACTATTTGTTACAAATGAACGGAATTCTTTTATATTTTATTGAAAACAAATAATCCCTTTCAAAACTGCAACCAATCATTTTTTTAAGATTTTTGCTAAGAAAGATATTGCCATTAGTGATTTTTATATTAAAAACGCAAATGTTCAAAAACATATAAAGTTTTAATCGATGGAGATTTTCAATTATTTTTTTTTAAGTGGGCCTAGCTTTTCTTGATTTTAAGAGTACTAAAGGTAAGTAGTACTTAAAGTAAGTAGAAAGTGCATAAAATCATATTTAAAATATTTTAATATTTTAAATTAAAAAAAAACCTTTGACTGTCAGTCTTATACTTTTCCCCGTTGAGTGTGCGTTACGAAACGCAAATTTGTTTATATTCGCCATAATATTTTACATTGATTTACAAAATGTATCAAATAGAACAATTTTGAAACAGTTATTAATAATAAGAATAATAAATTTGAAATAAAATTTACAAACAAGAGAAAAAAGTTTTTTAATATTTTAGTTATATGATTTTCTCAATAAATAAAAGGCATTTTAAATTTGGTTATATTTTTTTACATTTGCTAACTTTTTCAAAAGCACTGGCCACAACATAAATATATTGAATACGTGTTTGCTTAAAATTTCGTATGAATAAATGAATTATTTTTTTTATGCTGCAGTTTTTTCGACAAAGAAAAAATCCCTTAATTTCCAATAGCTTTTTGTCTATAAATTTAACAAAAGAGTTATTACGCTCTAAAGAAAAAATCACTATATATTTAATATTTTTCCTCTTTATTTTGTATTTTTTTGAGCGAGTTGTATATAATATTTTTATCTATAAAAAAGCTTTTAACGAAATTTTCGTTTTCCAGTTAAGTTATATCTCGCTTAAGAAATGGCTAGTTGGGTAATTGTAACTTTTTTTTTACTCACAAATACAACTACATTTCATTTTTGACATCAATGCTCTACATCAAAGATAGGCAAACACATACATGTGTATTTTATAATAATGTTAGTGCTATATTACTCTCCTGCTCTCATTGTTATGCAGCGTTGCCATAATTCTTTTTTTTTTGTTGAAAATATTGCATATTAAACTTACGTACGGAAGAAAACAATTCGAAGACCTCATGCGTATAAAATTTTGTCCCTACAAGTTTGACATAGATGAAGTAATCAAAAGTTTTGAATAAGTTAAGTTCTTCTTCTCTGTCACCATTATGTGTTGCAATGTTACAATATTAATGGATTATAATGAAGCCATTAAAAGGCAAAAATGTCGTAAGAAATATACCAAAATTGAAAAAAAGTATAATGTAAAACTGCACAATTTACAAAAAAAAAAAAACTCATTTTTTAAACAAAGAACTTATTTAAAAAAAAATTTTTTAACAGAAAAAAAAATTTATTTACAAAAATAAATACTTTTAAAACAAAAAAATATAAAAAAAAACTTTTTTTTAACAAAAAAAAAAAAACAATTTACAAAAAAACTTATTTTTTAAATTAAATTTTTTTTTAACAGAAAAAAACTTTTTTTAACAAAAAAAAATCACATTTGGCAACGCTGCTCAAGCAACAAGCGTAACACAACATACCTGTGCGACTGGTCATGCGAGACTGAATTGTTTTCATTTTTTTCTTCTGTACGTGTGCTTAAGTACGTGTAAATAAGAGAATAACAAAGCGCCCATGGGCGGCCTTTTGCCTATCTCTGCTCTACATTCGATTGAACTCTTACCTTACTATTAATTTTATTTCTCTCTCTTTGATTTGAGCGACTATGTTTTTTCATATGCCCATATACTCCACTTCAGCGAAGGGCAGATAGAGAACATTGAATAAAAGAGAGTAAATTAGTTGATTTACACTTAGAGAAAAGATTTTTAAACTGTATGTAAATATGCAAAAAAAAAAAAGGAGTTCAGTAAAAAATATTATTATATAAATCATCAAGTTTTAACTAACGTTAAAATATATGTATACATATGGTCACTTGAAATCGAAAAGGCCGTGAGCAAAAACTGTAAAATGTGTACTATAGGTATGTAAATATGCAAAAAAAAGGAATTCAGTAAAAAACTTGATTATTATATAATTCATCATCACACATGATTGCTGAAATGTTTTTAAAACAAGCTGAAAAATAAACATACATGAGCACAGCTTGATCACAACACAATAAATATATTGTCAGTGTGCCACTACGAAATTGCAAAATTTGCCAAAATAACAACATACGCAACACTCCTGCTTCGTTGAAATTTATAGAGCAACTAAATAAAATTTTATTTTTTTTCTTTTTGTTGTATTTGTTTTTCGGGTTGCCTTTGTTACTTTTTATGCTTGAAACAATGAATTCAAGATTTTCAGTTAGTGGGCAATAGTAAATGAGCGAAAACAACATCACACAAACACGTGTATGTGTTATACGGTAAATTTTTTCACATTCTGATTTCAATGCAGATATTGTTATTTCTTTTTGTTTTGACTGCTAGAAAATAGTTTTTTATTCATTTTCTCTATTTTAAACGTACTTTTATTTATTAAAAAAGTAATATAATAAAACAAGTGTATGGTATGTTTTGGGGATTTTAGGGAATATCTTAGTAGGGAAATTTTTGTATTTGTACACTCACAATATTCTGTACGTAAAATTAACTGAAATTGTAATATAAAATAAATGAAAGTTCAATTAAAAACCGGTCTACCTATTTTTCATTTATTTTTAACAAAAAGTTCATTTAATTTTTACTGTCAAAAATTCAACACCATATTCCGTAAAATCAAATAAATATTCAGTTATTTTGTAAAATTTTACTGTCAAAAATTCAACACCATATTCAGTAAAAACGACTAAATATTCAGTTATTTATTAAAATTTTACTGTCAAAAAATTGACCCCATATTCAGTAAAAACAATTAAACATTCAGTTATTTTATTAAATTTTCGTTTACTCCACAAAAGAGCCGAATTTCTAAAAAAATACCAGACAGACACCTGTCCGCTTGTTTTTCTTATAAGCGAGAGAGGGAGAATATTTTTATTTACTTACCCAGTTACACACGTTTGTTTTACTTTTGTTGTACTGACCACGTTGTTTACAGAAGAACTCTCAATTATAAGACACCAGCAGCATGACCGATATGGCTTCGCAATTATTTTACTTTTAAAATTTGATGTATTTAACTAAATTATTTTAACAAATAGAAAATGGGAATTGCTTACACAAAACAAGCAATTCATTTTTTATAGATAAGTAAAAATTAATTTTTGGTAGTAAAATTATATAAAATAACTGAATATTTAATTGTTTTTACTGAATATGGTGTTGAATTTTTGACAGTAAAATTTTATAAAATAACTGCATATTTATTTGTTTTTACGGAATATGTAGTTAATTTTTTGACAATTAATTTATATAAGATAACTGAATATTGATTTGTTTTTACGGAATTCGCGGTTGAATTTTTGACAGTAAAAATTAAATGAACTTTTCGTTGCTTTAAATTACATTTTTATTTACTTTAACATAAAGAAGAATTTAACTCAATCAACGGACAATATTAACTGCAACTGAAAATCTGTATTAATATGCACTTAGTTTTTTGAATAACTGTTAGAATCAGTTAAAAATAAATTTGCTTGGAATTTTAAATGTTTATTTATTTAAAAATGACTGAACGGAATATTTCTTAAATAAACTACAGTCCGTTACTGTTATAATATTGTGAGTGTAGCAGCTCTGGTACAAAAAAACACGAAGAGTAAATGTAAAAACCCGAAAAACTTCGTAATCCAGGCAAACCAGCGCCCACCGCTGCTCCACATGCATAGCAAACCGAGTTTTTTTTCTTTGCTGTCGTTGCGTTTGATTGGTATGATATCTGCCCGAACTATAACTGCGACTTTGGCTCCGCAGCTTGCTTCTGCTTCTCTGCTGCTGATTATAGCGCGATATATGATGATAACTGTTCTGATTTTTGTTGCTTGTTGTTATTGCATTTACATTGGATTCACTGTGTTTCATTATTTCTAGCTGTTTTCCAGTAATTTCCATAGATGATACAATAAGAGTTGCTTTCTCGAAAGATTTTAAATCTGGCTCATTCAGCAATCGAGCCTGGATTTTTTGGATTAAATTCCACAAACGAATTGTATTAAAAGGGCCTTGTCTTGAAACAACTCTAATTCACAGTCCTGTGCCATTTGTTTCAGTTAAACGATATATTGTTTGTTTCAATTGAAACTAAAACGAAACGAAAGAAAAAAATTAAGCTCTTGAAAAAATCTCAAAAATATATTTAAAAAAGTGTTGAAAAATAACAAAAACTGTTAAATATTTAAAATAAACCTTTTCTTGTTTAGAGGAAAATAAAATTAATTGAAATTGTTAATTTATTATTGTTTAAATAACATTTTATATCTGGCCCAGCTACGGCTGAGTGTCACAAGTGTAAAAATACAATACGTGGAGAATCCGGAATAAATTGTGCAGGTGTATGCGTAAAAATATTCCATTGTTCTATCAAGTGCTCTGGAATTGACCAATACTCGGCAAAGATACTTGAGGCAGAAAATTATGTGCAATTTATGTGTGATGATTGTGTACAATATATTCATGATGTTGACATGGTTTTAAAAGATATACAAGATGGTGCTAATAAGAACAAGCTGAACCTTATAGAATATAAAAACGAATTTACTTTTGCACTAAGCCAAAATGAAATAAAACAATTACTTGAAGTTATTGAAAGACGATATGAAGATCGGCTTAGAAAAATGTGAACAAAATGTTTTAGAAATTAAAAAGGTTTATGGTTTATAAATGAATATGAAAATAAAAATAAACATTTGTGTAACACAATCGAAGAAAGTAATAGGAGAATGCAGAACAATATAACAAAAGCAATAAAAGAAACAAGTGATAATATGTCATTTGCTGAAACTGTGAAAAAAGGATTAGTGTTGCCAGACTTAAAAAACAAGTGCCACTTATAATTAAACCTAAAGAAAAACAAAAGAAGACTTAAATAATAAGGGGAACCCAATCGATCTTAAAATAACTAATGTGGAAAACAGAAATAATGGTACTCTAATTATACATTGTGAAAATAATGAAGAAAGGGAAAAAATAAAATCAGCTATTCAAAATGAAATGAGTGAAGAATATGAAATCAAAATACCAAGCAATAATGAAATGAGTGTCACAATAACAGATATGTCATTTAAATATGCTGATAAAGAATTAATTGAAAAAATTAAAAAACAAAATGAATTTATGAAGGACAGTAACATAAAAATTATTAAAATATATGAAACTAAAAGAAATAATTATATTAAATACAATGCGAAAATTCTAGTTGATAATGAATCCTACACGAAATTATGTGAAGAATTTAGACCAATAAATAGAATAAAAACTTGTGAAAAGATTATTGAAAAAGTCGTAAAACAACAACTTGAAAATTACTTTGAGAAAAATAATATATTTTCAAAATACCAATCGGGTTTTAGAAAAATTATTCGTGTGAAACTTTTTTAAATTATGTAATCAATAAATGGAAATATGTGACAAAGAATAAAAGAATTATGGCTATTTTCCTAGATTTTAAAAGAGCTTTCGAGACAATTGATTGTGAAATTTTATTACAAAAACTTTATAATTACGGGATACAAGAAAATGAACTAAAATGGTTTAAATCATACCTAACCGATAGAAAACAAATGGTGAAAGTTAACAACATAAAATCAGAACATATAAATAATGAGTATGGTGTGCCTCAAGGATCAAAACTAGGAGCATTGCTATTTATTATATATATTAATGATATGCCAAAAGTGCTACAAAAATGCGAAGGTATTCTATATGCAGACGATACATTAATATTTACAGAAGGAGATACAGATCAACAGTGCTACGAAAAAATGATACATGACGTAAATAATGTTAATAAATGGTTAAAAATGACTAAATTAAAATTAAATGAATATAAAACGAAACTTATGCAAATAAATATGAACAATGATACTGTTTTTAAGATAAATGATCAAATAATAGAAAAAGTTAATCAAATAAAATACCTGGGATTTATAATTGATAATAAATTAAAACTAAATGAACATATAGAATATATATGCAAAAAAAAAAAATGGTAAAAAAATTGGCTTCCTCAAAAGAATACGAAAAAAGGTATCTACGATTACTGCTATTAATATCTACAACACCATGATAAAACCACATTTTGAATTTAGTTCAACGATCTTATATACTTGCTGCACAGGAACACAAATATAAAGAATTCAAAAACTACAAAATAAAGGAATGCGATCGATATTAATATGTAATATATATACGCCTATAGATGGAATGCTTAATGCTCTGAAATGGCTCAACGTGAAACAAAGATTGGAAATGAATACGCTTAGCTTTGCACAAAAAATGAAAACTGGAAATGCCCCTGAATACCTCATCGAACAACTAAGATACGTTGGGGAAATACAACCTTATAACTTGAGAAATGATAACAACTTCAGGCTACCAAGAACAACCACACCATCTATGCAAATATCACTTCTACATAAAGGGTTACATCTTTACAATATGCTTCCAAATGATATTAAATATAAAACAAATACAAATGTCTTTAAAAGAAAAATTGTAAATTTTGTTAAGAGAAATTGTGAAAATTTAGATGGTTTTTAATATCATAATTGTTAACTTTAAAAGTATTCTAAATACTACTAAATAAATAATAATAATAATAATATTCCTGCAGCGTCTCATCTTGCCGTTGATTACGCTTAAAAAATTTAAAGCACTCTGGTATTATGTTTTTTTTGGCCGTAAATGTGCTGTTAATTTTTCAATTACATCTTCAAACAATATGCCAGTATCTATTTCTTCCTTTGGTGCAATTATCGACGTTAGCACTTTGTATAATTCGGAGAAATCCGTTTGCGAACCTCTGGATGATATCTTAGAGCAGGGGAATGAATGCAGGTCCCAACGCCACTGATAAACCTATCCCAACGCGCTCCTAGAATCAGTGCCAAACACGCAACAATCCTCTTCAGCCGATGTTAACCAAGGTGCAGAGGGTAGGCTTAAACCGCCTGGTTCTGCACGCAGGCGTCTAAAGCTCTGCCCTTTTCAGGTATGAGCCTGGCAAAGGCACGTGTGCTATGCCAAAGTCCAATAAGGGAGGTCCGCAATGAGCTGTGCGACCTAAAAGTTCCCAGGAAGAGGGGACGTTCGGACAGTTCCTCGCCGGACAAACCAAATCCTCTCAAACGGGCTACAGATAGCATGGCAACTGGTGCGTCTATCGCCAATAGAGCCAGTGTAAATGCCTCAGGGACAGTGGTACAAATGTCCAGCCCACATACAGTGATATGGTCGACGTGATTAATTTGGGAGTAATCCCTCCTGACTTTCCGACAAATGTATGGTCTAAGCTTAAACTTATCCAAACTGCAGTCCTGGACGAAATTGTGGAGCTCAAGAAGCGTAGCGTAAAACCACAGGTTGCAGTTTTAAACCAGATTAGCTCACCTTCAATTGCAAGGGTGTAAAGTCAACGGAATGGGTAAGGGAACATGTTCCCTTAATAAAACCCTGGAAAGATGCCGTTTTGAGGTACCAAGAGCTGAAAAATTCATTGGATATTTCCCTAAAAAGCCCGATACACCGACCATCAGGATTCTGTCTTTTGTTGAAGGACAAAAGTCTGTCGAGTTGTGAAGAGTGCCAAATCGGGTCAGCAAAGGTAGCGTTGCTGAGATAACCTTTGCACTTGACCCAAACTCGGCCGCCATAATTATAAATAAAACACTAGGTTTATTACCTTTTTTATTTTGTATTTATTTACACGGTGCTACAAATGAGCACTTTTTTTTTATACTTGAAAAGAGACCTAGTGTAGGTTATAGACCTTATTTAGTAGATCATAAATCAATTTTTAAAAGTTTGGAAACACCCTCAAATTTTGGAGTTATTCCGAAAAAACTATTTTCGGGTAGGTTCGAGTAGTTATGAACACGTAACTCAGTTGATTTTAATCGGATTTACAATTTTAAAATGGTTTCAGAAAGAAGAAAAATGTGTTTTTCTAAACATATACTCTCTTTGGTACATATATATATTAAATTTTTGCAGTGATATTTTTAATTATATCTGATTTTAATTTTATTTTTTCTAGATTTTTCAACTTTGGCGCCATTTTTTTAAATTAGATTGTTCAAAAAAATACCCTTATGTATATATTTCATTAAAGCTAATTAAACCAGCTTTCAATAAATAAAATCGAGTAAAAAATAAAAAAGTTATTAAGGTTTTTCAAAAGTTAAAAATTTTGCTTTTACAAATATTGATCAATAGCTACTACACAGAAAAAATTTTCACCAAAATTTTTTCAATTAATTCAATAATGCTGTTTTAAACAATTTTTTTTAATTGTTCCAATTAATTTGCCTTAATTGAAAACAAAAATTATAATGTTTGTTTGTATATTTGCAAATATGAAAACATACACACAAACTTAAAAATATTTTAAATTCTCAAACAATTTTTTAATTGTTTCAATTAACTGTGTTGATTGAAAAAAATATTTTGATTTGTGTTTACGTTTTATATAGTCTCTTTTACTGGAGGTCAAATTTCAATTAAACCTATTGATTGAAACTGAACAGCAAGAAAAGCTCAAACTTACAAATGCGTTAATTGATATGATCAATTTGTTTGCAGGCGGAAAATCAGTAAAGAATTTAATTAATAGTACAAATTTCTAACAAATGCGTTAATTGAAGTTGGTGTTTTATTTTTTCTGTGTACATTTTCTTTATTTTTTTAATCTTATAATGATATGATTACATAAATATTTTAAAATAACAGTATTCAAATTATTTTATTTAGAAATTAAGAATATATGATTAAAAATGCTTGCTAGACCTCTTTCGCTTGTACATCAAATCGTCTGTTTCTCGCTTTAGTGACCAGCAGTAATTTGAAATCATTCTTACTTGGCTTTTTCCTTCGAAGCGTCTTTCGATATCCAAAATGTCCTGGTGAAATCGTTCGCCTTGCTCATCACTGAATTGTCCTAGGTTTTCTGGGGAAAAATCTAAATGTGCATGCAGAAAATGAACTTTAATGGACATTTTGCATCCCATTCCTTCATAAGCCTCAAGAAATTCTTTTACTATAATATATAATTTTCACTTTTTTTATTTCCCAAAAAATTTTCACATAAACTAATAAAGCTTCTCCATGCTCTTTTTTCCACAACATTTAGTTTCATTGTGAATTCTTCGTCAAACAAGATTTTGCGGATTTGAGTTCCAACAAAAATACCTAAAAATAAAAAAAATAATACAATTATGTTTAGAAATTAATAAACATTTGTACCTTCTTTTATTTTTGCTTCACTTATTCTTGGGAAAACTGATTTTAAGTGTAAAAAGGCATCGGTTTCCCTATCCAGGCGTTTCACGAATTGCTTCATGTATCCCAATTTGAGATGTAATGGTGGCAAAATTATTTTTTCGGTACTCACCAGTGGAATTTTTAAGACGTTTTTCTTGCCAATTTGAAAAATTGTTCTTGATGGCCAGTTTTTTTGCTTGTATTGGCCACAGATAAAACAAAAATTATTACGCTTATCACACACTGAAATAGAAGTTAAAATCCACATTATATTTTTTTTTATTAAAGATAAAAAAATAACACAAACTTACTTTTTTAATTTAAATATTTAAGTAACACTAATCTTTTCACAAATTCAAAATAGTAACACTTTATTTTTAAAATAATAAACAATTTATTTCTTATACACCCTCTACTTTAGGTATGTATGTTTTGTCATTACGGATTCATTTATTACAGTTTGTGTGTTTATCACAAAAGTTACAATTGATATAAAATGCTTACAAAAAAATTTTAAAACATTGTTTCAAATCTATATACTTATATAAAAATTAAATTTATTATAATTTCAAAAAAAAAAGAAAATTGAAAATACTTCCCTTATAGTATATTTTATGTTTAAAATTTACTTCAGAATAGTGAAGGGTATATTAAATTCTGCATTACCAAGTGCAATGCACTCAAGTAATAAATAAATGTCAAAATATCTAACGGCAAAATTAAAACAAAAACATAAAGAGCATTGCAACTTAACTAAAGTATTTAATTTATCTCTTTTGTTATCTCAGTATAAAAAAAAAATTATTCTCACTTAAATTTTTTTCCGCTTGGGGGTATCAAGTGCTATTTAAATTTAAATAAAGTTTAATAACTTTCACAAATATTGTCCGATTTAAAAAAACCAAAGTTCATTTTATTTGTTATAAAATTCTATTTCAAATTTTTTTTACAAATACATCTGCTTTTATAGAAAAAATTATAAAAAAAAGAACTCAAAGTTAAAAAAAACAAAAAAAAATAAAAAAATTGCAGATGTTATTACGAAAATTACTACCAATATTTAATTAATATAGCATAAAATGTATACGGTTGGAAAGATCTATTCTTTGTCTTTCTTAAAGCGTTCAATGAAGATCGGATTAAAATCAACTGAGTTACGTGTTCATAAGTACTCGAACCTACCCGAAAATAGTTTTTTCGGAATAACTCCGAAATTTGGAGGTGTTTCCGAACTTTTAAAAATTGATTTATGATCTACTCAATAATGCCTACAACTTACACTAGGTCACTTTCCAAGTATATTTTCACTGTAGCACCGTGTTATTATTATATGAAGTTATACAAACGAATTAACATATCACGATTAGATCACTTTTAGATTGTACAATGGCCGATGTAATAATAAAGTGTGTACATCTATACAAGAACAAGTGATTAAAGACAATGGTAGAAAAGTAGTAATAAAGTGTGACCCTGTTTACATCCTCTTTCTTCAAAGAAGCCTACAGGTCCAGCCTACTAAGCTTAGTTCTATTTCTGACCGATCTTCTCAGTACAGGAGGTGATTTAAAGGTGTCGTTTACAGGTTGGGTGGCAGCCGGTTCGAGCCTGTCACCTAATAGGTGAGTACTCGTGGTGTTGAATGGAATGTTGACTTCTTCTTTCTCTGCGAAAACTTCTGGGGTTGTTTTTATGACAGCTTGAGTTGGTCTAATATCGGTCGAATTTCTACGGTACAGATTGCCCCTTGCATCTTCGACTATGTATGATCGAGGGTGGATTTGTGTCTTGACAGTTGCTGGTTTCGTACGAGTAACAACGGTGTCACCCTTGAAGTGCTGATGAGGATTGCTTATGGCTCCACGGTTTGCATATGTGCTTTGCTTTTCTCTTTCTGCTCTTAGGTACTCAGTAATTTTTTTGTTTTCCGATGTTTCCAGTGCTGCCTTTGTAGTTGGCAGCATACCTCGGATTCCATGGCCGAACAGACGCTGGGAAGGTGACCCAAGATTGCCCCGGGGGCTGTTCATGTAATTTAAAATTCCTAAGTAGTAGTCACTGTTATCGTTTGCTAATTTTCTAAGTATATTTTTGACAATCTGCACTGCTTTCTCCGCCAAACCATTGCCGCTAGGATGATAAGGGGAGCTGGTCTGGTGATTGAATTTCCAGGCTGATGAAAACAACCTGAACTCATTACTTGAAAATTGTGGTCCATTGTCTGTTTCTAAAGTAAGTGGTGGCCCAAATGTGGAAAATATATCTTTCAGAAACGAAATTTTTGTTTTGTTGTTGTTTCGGAAAGTTTTTGTAATTTGAGGTAGCCCGTGTAGCTGTCGATAAAAACAACGTACTCTTCGTTGTTAAAATGAAACAAGTCTGTAGCACCTACATTAAAGCCGTGACTGGGAATCTCCTTTTCACTAATTTTTAGTTTTTTGTTGTTTCGCTGGTAAGCTTGACATGCAGCACACTTATTGACACAATTTAGGATATCTTTGCTCATCTGTGGCCAAAATACAGATTCTCGGGTCATTCTTACACACTTGGCATAGCTGAAATGCCCGTTGTGAATGTATTTTAATATACTTGCTCTCATTTTTGGAGGTATAAATACTTTTGAAGCTTTGAAAAGAACGCCATCATCATTTGTTGACAATTCATCCCTAAAATTCCAGAATTGCTTCAACTCCGTAGGCAACTCTTCTTTTGTTTTTGGCCATCCGTTACGAATTAGGCAGATGAGCATCTTACTGGTTTGGTCATTTTGTGTCTCTGTTTTCAACGTTTCTAATTCTTTGTTGGATAGTGTCCCAGCAAAACGAGTGTCCCAGCAAAACGAGTTTGATTTTTCAAGTAATTGGCGGAGAGGGGCTGTAATGTGTGAAAAATTTTTAATGAACTTACTCAGATAAGTGAATTTGCCCAGAACCCTTTGTAGTTGTTTTCGGTTCTCAGGAGCTTGAAGGCGACTGATCGCAGCTATTTTGTCTGAGTCTGGATATAAGCCAGCCTCGCTAATAACGTGCCCTAGGAATTTAATTGTCCTTTGCTCATATAAACATTTCTCTTTGTTTAGTTTTAAGCCATTTGTTTTAATAACCTTGATAACTTTAGCTGTAGTATCACGTAGTTCATGTAAGTTTTTAGCGTGTATTAGTATATCGTCTATGGCGACTTTTACGTTTGGCAGTTTTGAAAATAGATTTTGCATAATACTTTGAAATACTTCCGGTGCTGATGAGATACCAAATGTTAGCCTTTTGCAGGAGTAGCGACCCCAAGGTGTTGAAAATGTTAAAATTTGCTTTGTGCGATCAGTGACTGGAACCTGCCAGAACCCTTTCTTGCAGTCTAACATTGAAAAATATTTTGCTCCCTGAGCGCTA
The DNA here is from genome assembly GCA_963931875.1 of Pollenia griseotomentosa. Classification (NCBI taxonomy): domain Eukaryota; kingdom Metazoa; phylum Arthropoda; class Insecta; order Diptera; family Polleniidae; genus Pollenia; species Pollenia griseotomentosa. The sequence goes on from OZ007563.1 coordinate 149,576,136, forward strand.
ATTTCCTCAATGGTGTTCAGTGGGTAGTGGCGCCGCTTAATATTTTTGTTTACGCTTGTTGGATCGATACAGATTCTTATTTTATCTTTTTTACGTACCACTACCATTGGGGCCCTATGCTCCCTATAGGAACTAAAGGAACCAATATATATACTACCATTGGTGATACAGCCGGAGTTGGCAAATTTGTTGGCTCTATTACGCCCATTTTGACCATGTTATCCAGTTAATTTTTCACTTGATCTCTAATTTTAAATGCTACTCGTCTGGCCGGACAAATTTCAAATTTTGGGTTTTCGACTAGGTCAATATCATAAACAAAACTCTTTATACAACCTAGACCCTCATATAGGTTTTTATCAACCTGGAGCTCATATACTCTTTTGACCAGCTGTAACTTTTCGCACGCTTCTGCCCCTAGAATTGGTTTAACGTTTTCGTCTACGATTTTAAAGTTAATTTTGCTTAATTTCCCGGCTACTTTACATGTGACGACAATCTCACCTAAAACTTGCATTTTATGATTGCCAAATGACACAAGATGTTTTACCCTGGTTGGTTTAATTGTTATTTTCTTATTGAAATTTCGCAATTTATCCACTATAAATTTTGGCAAAACGTTACACTGTGCCCAGTGTCTAATTTGAATTTATAGTTGATATTTTCAATATTTACTAGTTCTGAGAAATTATCGCTACAATTTCCATCACCGTTTGTTATAGAACCAATAAAAAGTTCGGAATAACTGCTTTCGCTGTTTTCAGTGCCAGTTTCTTGTTCACAATATGCAACATCCCTGTGTTTGTTGAATTTGATTTTTCCTTTCGTTTTGCACATTTTTTCATAGTGGTTTTCTTTTTGCATTTTTTGCAAACATGGCGATATGCTGGGCAACTGCGTACTGCATGATTCTTCCCGCAATTTCTACAGTCGAACAATTTTGTTTTATCATTTTTTCTTACCAGGTTTATATTTTTGTTTCCTCTTGATTATTTATTTCAGCAGTTTGTTTCTGAGCCAGTTCTGTCGCCTGGCATATTTGAAGTGCTTTATCTAGCGTAATGTCATCTGAAAGCAGCTTGGTTCGTAGTGTATCACTTTTAATGCCTAGGATGAGTTGATCTTTTAAAAGACTGTCCGCGAGCTGTTCAAAATTACACCTTTGTACTTGAAGTCTTAGCCTGGTGATGTATTCGTCGATGGTTTCACCCTCATTTTGAACAATTTTGTGGAATTTGTACCGCTCGAAGGTTGTGTTCAACTTTGGTGTAAAATATTTTTCAAATTTCTGCTTGACTTCAGGCAGTTTTTCTCCCTCTACGCTCGGTAGTGAATTGTAAATTTGTATGGCTGCGTAGCCAATCGCTGACATAAAAGTTACCAGTTAAACGTTCGCTGGTTTTGCGCTTAAGCCTGTTGCGACCTCGAAGTATTCGTACTGCTGCCTCCAAAGCTTCCACTCTTTGCCCATATCCTTGTCGTGTTCTAATGCTAGAGGTTTTGGTGGCCTTAGAAAATTACACGTTTCCGCCATTTTGAACAATTCTTGGCTTTTTCTATTATAATCCAACAAACGATTAGTTTGATGGATATATTTGTTATTTTTTCTCTCGTTACGTTTATTCAAACGCTAAGGGTTTCGGCACCATGTAAATAAAACACAAGGTTTATTACCTGTTTTATTTTGTATTTAATTATTATTATTTGGAGTTATACAAACGAATTAACATATCACGATTAGATCACTTCTAGATTGTACAATGGCCGATGTAATAATAAAGTGTGTACATCTATACAAGAACAAGTGATTAAAGACAATGGTAGAAACCATGGTGGTATAAAATAGTAGTTGTGAAAAGTAGTAATAACGTGTGACCCTGTTTACAATAATTAGACAGAAAAATCATCATATTGGCTATGGTTACGGAACAGTCCACATAAGGCCCACCAATCGTCAACACGGGGCAGTGAATGACGTACCCAGGAGGACTGAGCCACGTGACTAGAGTTTTTTTCCCGAAGTTTTTCGATTCCCATGAAAGCGGGACATTTTTTTAAATTTCCCGGAATCCCGCTCCATGCAAATAATACAAAGTAAATTTGTTTTTAATTAATGAAAAAAACTTTTATAAACAAACGTAAGGGAACTTGCTTACAAAGTAAGTTAAATACGTGCTTAAATACAACAAAAATTAATTGCAGATTGAAAGCGGAACTTAAATTATTATTACCTTACGCTTTTATATGCAAATTCCGTATTATTATGCTCTAGATACAAGATAAAAAGATAACATAAACATACAAATTTAATTCATAAAACAATAATAAAAAGAAACAAAAATTGAGGTACTCAAAATATAAGATCGTAACATTTTTTACGGCTTTAAACTCAAAGGGTTTAGTGAGTCGTCAAAGAGTATATTTCTGATTTTATTTACTGATTACTATGTTTCCGAAAAATTTCGTTCACTTTTTACCGAGGTTGGACAAATAGTTAAAAGTGCACCGTTGTTGTATGCTTGTGATGTCAAGGTTTTTACTTCTTACTAACCTTTTCTTTTCAATGGGTCCATCAGCAATCTTTAGGACAATGTGTTTTTCAAATTGTATGTTGGCGTATCTTACACGAGTTTCCTTATTGTTTTTATTTCGGTTTCCCCGCACTTCCCGGGTATTTTGCCAAGCTCGATTTTTTTGTAGATATGACTTTGTTGCAATAAAGGAGCGATATGTTTAAGTATCTCCTATTTGTAAATAGATTTAAATAGATTTATTGCAGCAGAAGACATTGATTTACGTAAGAACTCACTTCTTGTAATTGATCTAATCGGCAACCCATCCACAGATGCTAATTTTAAGAGAAAAGAAAACTAAAAGAGTAAAAATAGCTGTTTTCTGAAACTATGAGCAATTTTTTATTTCCCGGGATCCCGCACAAAAAATCCCGGGAAAGCGGGAATTCCCGGGAAAACCCCTACACTTCACAGGGGAGAGTTTGGACAACCCGTCCACCTCTGCCTCGGCTACAAAGCCTGCCAGCCCTAGAAGGAGCAAATCGGGCCCAACGGGCAAGGATCGCCCGATTCGTGAGTCGAAAAACGACCACAGGAGCGATGGCGTAGTCCCATCATGCTCGATCGGGTGCTCTCCGACTAACGGGGAAACCCCTCGACGGGGCCTACGAGGCACCGTACAGGAGACCGCGAAAGGGTCACAGCATAGCGGCAGAGGAAGTGGTGCTATTGGCCTCCAACCGCGGTAGGAAAATGGCGGGGAGAAGCAGAAGGAAGTTGTGTACCCAGTCGTCAATAACACATACAAGGGTACAAGGCATCTGAAGTGCCTTCAGGTGAAGCTACACTACGCGATATCACCGTCGTATTTGCTATGTCGTAGGTTAACCACCAACCTTCTGTATATTTGTTTCATCCAGGAACCATGGGTTTACTCTGGGGCCATTCAGGGGCTCCACAACGATCAAGGTAAGATTATTTACAACTCTGCAGCTTAATTGCCAGGAGACGCAGATAGTGCTCCTACTCCTGAGGTTACTGAGTTGGTATCGTATTGCCAAAAGCGTGGCCTCGGGTGGATTATTGGGTATGATGCAAACGCCCACCATACTGTCTGGGGTAGCACGGATACCAACAAACGGGGTGAGTGTTTATTTGAATATATTTGTGTGAATGGTATATTTGTAGCAAATAGGGGCGATGAGCCCACTTTTAGGAATGGTATTAGACAGGAGGTCTTGGATCTCACACTTACTAGTAGCAATCTTTCATACGCCATTAAAAATTGGCACGTTTCGAGTGACATTTCGTTGTCGGATCATCAATATCTGCTTTTTGAAATCGAATGCTCCTCGATGTTTGATCAAACGTATCGCAATCCTAGGGACATTGACTTTGAATCCAAAACACTTTGTACGAATATCCGTGAGGCCTTTGAAGGGAGCTGTAGACTCCGGATCCGCATACCTAAAAGGGATGTTCCCTGGTGGAATGAACATCTGGAGGCCAGACGTTTATTCGACAAATACGGATGCCTTTCAGCTGTATACATACCGAACAGCAACAAATTTTGTTGATTTGTATCCATGGTTTTATATGCCTTCGTCTGTCCATAAAATTTTAATCCATGGTGCAGATATAATCAAACACGTTTCACTCCCAATAGGTATGATGTCATAAGAAGCTCTCGAAGCCAGAAATAAAGACCTGAGAAAATTTCGCCGACATCATACTCGAAAAAATTCACGGAAAAACACAATAGAAGACTTGGCGCATACTCTATTTGTTTCTTTAGATCCTTTCATTACCATGTTATCGAAAGGTCCAGTACCCTCTTCAAAAAAGGCTGAGCTATTAGATAATGATGTCATCCGTCTTTTGTTTGTTTTTGTTTGATTTTTTTTGTGGAAGAAATATTCTTAGTATATATATGATGATATTTATATCAAAGTATATTTTGCCACAATTAATGGAATGTGGCCAGCCATTTCAACTGAGAGTAGACAGGTGAAGAAAACAATATGTCAGATGATAGCTCATCAGATACTGAGTAGAGCACTTTTATATGATAATTTAAAAAAAAATAATAAAAAATGTTTAGCTTATACGAAAAATTGTCTTTGTATTAATTTTTATTTATGGTATTCTTATCTATATAAAAAAATCCGAATTAAAATATCAGCTTTTTTTCAGAAGTTATTAATAAATCTCCGCTAGATTGGCCATTTCTCCCACTGTGCGCTTGTGTGGTTTATTTGGTACTGTACAAACAAAACAATTTCGTAAATAAAAGTATTGTTCGAAAAAGTAAGAAAATAACTTTGAAAAATGTATTCACCGATTTGTTTCCTTAACTAGTCCCGCGAAGCTCTACGCTTGTCTGTGGGAGGCCAGAGTCTCTGGCGGGAATCGAACCCGCGACTGAGGCACTGATAGACTAGCTCACTACCAGCTAGTTTAATTTTAACCTGAAAGGGCCAAAAAAGATTTCTACAGGGCCATCAAACGTTCAAAAGTGCCAAAAATGGCCCAATTGTTGTACGTTTTGCATTACTGCTTTGATGCCTCTAAAAGGGTCAGTGTTTTTTCCCGTTTAAAAGATATAAAGGCAAACATATTGAAAAAAAATTACTACCTGCAAGAACTGAAGACATGAATTTTGGCCGTGACTTCTCTATCAAGAGGCACTGACTGCATTAAAGAAAACTAGATTATCTAATGAGAACCTAAAAAGTTTGTCACCAGATTAAGCACTTGCGATGATTATTGATGCTGGTCTTTCATCACATGATTATAACCTTATCAGGCAACATACTTCAGAAATAAGCCAAAAAATATATCCTTCATACAACTGTGTAAAAAATCAAAGGCTAGCCTGAATAAATAAACGTAACGGAAACTTATGCTGAAATTGGATTGCAATCGCTAATTGATCACAGTTTAGTAAATTAATAAGTACTATTAAATTAGAAATTATATTTTGAAAATACACCTTATATGGGGGGTGGCCAAAAAATTGGGCCCATTTTTTGTGTCCAATGCTATATCGATCTCATCATTATTATTGCTAAATTTCATTGCCATATCTACTTTTATTTGACTATTACGACTTTTGGCATCCTAAAAGTAACAAAAGTCACACTGTGCGATTCCAAAATATTTTTACAAGAACGAAATACCAACAACTTCTTGTGGCTATTTTTTTTTTTTTTTTTTCTTAATAATAGGTACGTCTTTTTAACGAAAGAAAACGGGCATCAAAAACTTTTACACAAGCAAAACACATATCGTTAGCCTTAATGCAAAACAATGTAGGCATTGTTGGAAAATTTGAAATTGACTTGTCTTGTTGATTCCGATTCACGTTACATATTTTTATAAAGAATACATTAAATATTTTAACGGCAAAACTGGGTAATCAGTTTTATAACTGTTACCACGGTGCTAGTGGTAACAGTTTTTTTTTTTTTTTTTTTTCCACAATAAAGCGGGGAGGTTTCCCCACAGTGACAGGTACCGCGACCAGGTCAGGTCTATTGTACCCACTCCCCTTAGCTGGCCAAAAGTCCCTCCGCTTCCCATAGGAACCCAACTAGGGCCTTTGCCGATATATTACCGATTCGGGACGCACACATTGTCCCATGCCCCAAGTGCCTTCTTCTGGCCCATGCCAGCGCCGGGCAGTCACACAGTACATGCTCCGTCGTCTCGTCCCCGTCTAGACATAGTCTGCATTCCTGATCCTCAGCCAGGCCCATCCGATAAAGGTGGTATTTGATCGTGTGGTGACCAGTCAAATAGGCCACCAGCAGTCGCAGATCCCGTCTGCCGAGACCATTCGTCCTCATTACATTCCCGGGGGAGATAAATCTCCTTGCCTGACGCATTCCCGGAAGCGATACCCAGTATCCCCTATGTTCGTCCAGAGCCCAGTCCTCCATGACGGACTGGACCCCTGCCCAACTTAGTCCACAGAAGGGCTCGGGACCTATCATCCGCGCGTTAGAACCAGCCCTGGCCAGCTCATCAGCCATTTTGTTACCCGGGATCCCTGAGTGCCCTGGCACCCAGCAGAGCGTCAATCTGCTCCTTGTTCCCAGCTCCTGTAGCTTTTCACGGCACTCCGCCACCAGCCTCGAGGACATTCTCCAAGAAGAGAGTGCTTTAATGGCCGCTTGGCTATCAGTGAAAATCACATTACTGCCGCCAACCATTCCCCTATCCAGAATGTTGCCGCAACACACATCAATGGCGCAAATCTCGGCCTGAAAAACACTCGGCGATTCGCCCATTGCCATCGAGAGTCGTGTATTAGGTCCAAAAACCCCTGCACCAACTCCGTGCTCCGATTTTGACCCGTCAGTATACCAGTGCAATTCATGGTTTCCCCGACATGGATTCCCATCACTCCAGGACCTTTCGTCCGGAACGATTGCCCTGAACCTTCTGTTGAAGACCAGTTCCGTGGTCATTATGTCTGCCCTCGTACAGACAGATAGACCCGGAGCCATGTCCATCAAGCTAGCATGCCCCTGGACCTCAGCAAGTCCCGATGTTAGCTTAATCCTAAGGAGACCGGACATGGCAGTCTTCCTTATATGAATGTGTAGTGGCAATATGCCCACTATAACCTCAAGTGCTGCCGTGGGACATGTGCGCATAACCCCCGTCAGGGCAAGACACACCATCCGCTGCAGCCTGTTGCACTTCCTCCTTGCAGTCTCCTGCCGAATCTTAGGCCACCATACCAATGATCCGTAGGTTATTATAGGTCTGACCATCATAAAGTATAGCCACCTTACCATACTTGGACTAAAACCCCAAGTTCTCCCAAAGAAGCCCCTGCATGCCCAGAAGGCCCTTACCGCCTTTCCGAGGGTTTGATCCAAGTGCGAGTTCCAATTGAGCCGTCTGTCCAGAATTATTCCCAGATATTTGACCTCATTGGAATACTCAACCTCAATTCCGTCCACTACTAGCCTCTCAAGCCTGTAGTTGTACCTCCTCGTGAACGGTATCACGACCGCCTTGTTAGGGTTGATACTCAACCCCCTTTCATGGCACCATCCAAGAACCATATTGAGAGCACCCTGCATCACCTCCGTGATGGTGCTCTCGAATTTTCCAGTCACCATTATTGCCAGGTCGTCCGCATAGCCAATGGCCCGAAGGCCATATCCCTCGAGCTTGACCAGCAGATCATCAATCACCAGGCACCATAATAAAGGTGATAGCACCCCCCCCTGTGGACAACCCCTAACAGCACTGATGCTGACACTAGTGTCATTCCAGGAGGCAGTGATTTTTCTTCCCCTCAACATAGCCCCGATCCAGTTGATCGTGAGCTCGTCTATCCGCTTCCGCGCCAGAGCGTCCGTGATAGAACCGTAGCTCGTGTTGTCAAAGGCACCCTCCACGTCAAGAAATGCACACAATGCGATTTCCCCATTACGTTGTGCCTTTTCTATCTGCGCAACCAGATGATGCAATGCCACCTCAGTTGACTTACCCTTTTGATAAGCAAACTGCGTTCGATGCAGTGGCGTGGAAACCTGCAGTTTTTCCCTGATGTGCAGGTCCAGTAGCCGCTCAACAGTCTTGAGCAAAAATGAAGTAAGGCTGATAGGTCTATAGGATTTCGGCTTCTCCAGCGGCCTGTTGCCAGCTTTGGGAATAAATACAACCCTGACCGTACGCCAAGTGGTCGGAATGTATCCCCAGGTGAAGCTTGCCCTAAAAAGACTAATCAGAGGCCCTACTATCATATCAAGACTCTCCTGTAACAATACAGGAAAGATTCCGTCACCTCCTGGTGACTTGAATGGGCCGAACGAGCCAACTGCCCACCGTACCCTGTCTTCATCGAAAATCCTACCGGCTAACCCATTAGCCCGGCGAGTCCCCGGGATTGCCGCCTCGACATTTGTGTGTCCAGTATCATCCACAATAGTCGAGCCCGGAAAGTGTACTCTTAGCAAGGTTTCCAATGTCTCCCTGCGGTTTGTCGTGAAGGAACCATCTGTTCCCTCCACCAGACCCACTCCATTTGAGTGTCCCTTGGTCATTACCCTGTGAAGTCTTGCTGCGCTAGGAAGGCTCGCAACACTACTGCAAAAGTTCCTCCATGAATCCCGTTTGGATTTACGTAAGGATTTGTTATATTCCGTTAGGGCACCTTTGTACTCCTGCCAGTTTTTGGTCCGTTTTGCCCTGTTGAATAACCTCCTGACATGCCTCCGCTTCTGCTCGAGCGTCTCATTCCACCATGGAGTCCTACGGCTGGAGCTTAAGGGTCGCAATGTCGTACTCCCTCGAAAGGAGGAGAGCAATGTTTCTTCAACAAGGTTGGCTGCTAGCTCAATCTCATCAACAGACCCGATATCTGTCATTAGGAGCTCAGCCTTCCGGTTCACAAGGGACCTGAACTCATTCCAGTCCGTTCGTCTGGGATTGTAAGCGCCTCTACGCAAATCCTCCCCCCCCGGTATGTCAAACCTAATATGTTGATGGTCTGACAGCGAGGCCTCATCCGTAACCCTCCAGTTACGAATTGAATCGCGCAAAGCGCCGCTAACCAGTGTAAGGTCTAATACCTCCTCCCTGATTGCATTAATAAAGGTCGGCTTACAGCCGACATTGGCTATATCTAAGTTCGTACCTACCAAATATTCTAGTAGTAACTCACCTCTTTTGTTGATGTTGCTGCTACCCCAAACGGTGTGATGGGCATTGGCATCGCAGCCCAGGATAAGCTGCTTTCCATGCATACCGCAATACTGCACCAGGTCCGCCACCTCTTTTGGTGGGGCTAAATCTTCTTCGCCGGGGAAATAGGCCGTCGCAACGACGATCTCCGACGACCCCCGTTCAGTGGGTATAATCATCTGTGCTGCCACCAGATCTCTGAAAATAAAATTAGTCAATGGAATTATGTCAACACAATTGTCGACAAGCAACGCTGCGCGCGGCTTGTCCACTGACCGATCATATATCAGCTTACTTGATTGGGATTGTAGTCCCCGGATCCGGCCACTATTGATCCATGGCTCCTGCAAAAGCGCAAGACCGATGTTTTCTTCGGCAAAGATCCTGCACAGCGTGGCCGACGCCCCTTTGGCGTGGTGCAGGTTTGCCTGTAGCACCCTAATGGTGCCCATCGCTATCCCTGATGGACCGCTGCACTAAATCCCCCAACCGGTTACGTCGGGGTCCCTTCCCTCGCGACCCTTTGGTCGGTTTCTCTAATCTTTCCCCAGGGTTGGGTGTGCTGCTTTTGGCCGGGGGTTGAGGCCTTCGGACTGTTACCGCCACACTTCCCTTGTCTGCCCGTTTATTCCCGCGAGCATAAGCTGCCCTGCTGGTAGACGGGCCATCATCAAGGGCGGACTTTTGTCCTCTGATTGGCGACGATTTGCCAGCTTTTTTTGCCGCATCCTCCGCCGGCTTTTCGTCCTTTTTCTTGCCACCATCCTTCGAACCATTGTTCTTAAGGTGCAGTCTCACCTGCCCAAAGCAGTAGCTGACCTTACCTCCCATCTTCACAAGCTTCTGGTAGGAGCAAGTATCAACTGCCAGACGAAGATGGAGGAATTCGCCATGTACTTGTCTTTGAGCCACTGCCCAATGAGTTGCAGCCAAGTCATTCTGAGCCGCTATGAAGGCCAGGACCTTTTCATTGGACAGCTCAAGACTATGAGGGAAGTATCCTCTCACAAAATGCGTGCGGGGGAATTCTTCCTCAAGGACGATCTTACATTCCACTCCTGATTTCTCCTTGATGTAAGCAAGGTTGGACTTAGTCCATTCCGCCGTCTCATTGTTGACGCACACAAGCATCAACCAGTCGGTGCGCCGTAGACAGCTTTCAAACTGTGGTTTGAAAGTTCCCGCTTTCTCAATAACCGCCTGAAGAATCGTATTTTTGATCCTTTCGATCTGGTCGGCAGTTAGTGACGGAGCTTCAGTTGCTGAGACAAAACCCAGTCTAACGCCCTTTGGCGTCTGGACCTTTTGGGCATATGTCTGTCTCTCACAAGCACGCTTTGCCGGAGCTCCAGTAGAGGGAGAGTTTTCCGATCGTTCCCTCTTTAGTGTTGCGACTGCCGGAGCCCTTGTGGCGTCCCTTAAGGCGTCTTCCCTCGACAGTCCTTTTTTTAAAGCAGCTTTAAATAACCGCCGCTCCCTAGAATTGAGCTTAACGAATCCCATTCCGGATTCCAGGCTAAGTCCCTGTAAATTTACGCCTCGCACTGTGCTGCCAGACTTCACCGAGTTCAAGCTGTAAGCATCATCCTGCTCAGCGACTTCGGTGTCAGAGCCAGAGGACATTATCTCCTCTTGTGTTGTTCTAGGCATTTCGGTCGCGGCACAAGTTGCCGCCTCCTTGGACCTTTTGTCCTCCGCCTCCAGGTTTGTACCTCCAACTGCTTGCCCAGTGGCGCTGCCATTGTTGTCGGTTGTCAGTTTGCTTGTTGGGTTCACCGAGCTAGAAGACAGTACCCCTTGCTGCGGATTTCCAACTGCTGAGGTCATTTCCTCAGCTCCTTCATTCACGAACCATCTGTTCGCTTCCTGAAGTTTGGTACCAGCGTTAACGTGCCCAATGGCTCCGCTAATGTTGGTGGTTGATGGTTTTAGAGTATCATCCAACTCATTTTTTTCATTAAAAGTCGTATCCATTAATATTTTTTATAATGTAGGGATGGATATGGTCACCCATGGCAGAGCCCGTGTACCATGAGAAGTCTAAGTTTAAACTGGAGGTCGACCTGTATCCAGAGTCCGCTTACTAACGACCAAACTCCCCTCTGGCCATGCATCCATCGGCGTAAGCTGTTCCACCTTGGATTGGGGTGATTTTTTGTAGAGTTGTCTTCTCTCCGCCCGACTACCATTAGCCAGCATCCAGAGCAGAGACATGACCGTGCTGAGGATCTGTTACCAGCCGTCCCCACGTGGAGGGTATAGTCGCACTTCCAGAAGTGAGACACAGTTACGGCACGATCACAAAGATGCATGTTAGTCCCCCTGTGTCCCCATCTGGCTGACGGCTAGTGGTAACAGTTATAATACTGAAAATTATTGCACAAGAAAAAATAAAAAAGTGCTGTAAAATTTTAAGAACAGATACCAAATACGTATGTATTACAAAACCTATAATAAGTGTGACTATCAGCTTCTTCCACATACGACTGTTAGACATTTTTGAAATTTTGAAGCCTATCCCATTGCACTCCCAAACAGGTCCTTAGATTTTTGTTTCCATCAGACTGACATTATTTTTATGATAGTATACCTTATGAGATAAAATATGTGTATATATATATATATATATGTATATTTATAAGCCTACTGTTTGTTCTACTCTTGTATTGGATAGTAGACAAAAAAAGAAAAAAACACAAAAGAAAGTGATTCTGTTTGGACTACTATTGGAAAAGTAATCAAAAGTAATTTTTGGGAATATAAAATTTTAATTTAAAAGATTTTGTTATTCGTGCTTAATTCCCAGTTTTTATTCTTGATAAAAACACTTGAAATTTATTGTTGATGGGATAAGCTATTCCTATGCGCATTTCACTGGTTACTTAGGCCAGATCATCAGGAAACTTCATCCATAAAGATTTTAGAAAAACTAAAGATATTAAACCAAATAAAACTGTTAAGCGTATAAGAATCATAAGCAACAGTTCTACTTGTAACAATATCAAAGTTTAAACAAAAACATCAACAATAAATAGTGAGTTTATCTCTTCTTACATTCCCCACTACAATTGATTGGAATTCTTCCAACATTAATTCTGTGGCTTGGAGCTAAAAGGGCCAATGTCAAAATATTCACTTTTGAGAAAATTGGAATCGAAGTTTATTATTGGTGCTTTAATAGACTCTTTCATAGCGACATTGGCCAGCATATTATTTATGAAGCTGTTCTGGGTTAAGTACGACTTAAGCTGTTTTACCATAATGAAAGAGAGCAAGAAAACAAATCTAATGCAATGATTGAGCTTCAGTATAAGTGGTGAACTTATGTACACATAAGTGCCGCCATAAATCAAATAGACGTAAAGAGTGGTGAATAGTAAAGCCTCGAACCAAAGACTATAAATATATAAATATGTTGCACTTAGTACATTTTAAATTTTCAAAAATGTTGAGCTTCTTATTGATAAGGGGGGAAGGTAACAAGAAAGCAAAAACTTCGTGCTCACATTCAGAGAACTAAAGAGAGCAAGAAACCACATGCATTAATACAAACACACGTTTACTGTTTTTGCCAAAGTGTGTGTATGTGTTTTTTTCGTTGAAACTGGTTTTTGTTGTTTTTTTTTTAATTGATTTCGTTTTGTTTTCAAACAATTATTGTGCAAATAACCTACGTAAGAGAAAATACGACCGATTGTGTAATTGTAGGGTAAGAATGTGTGTTTTATTGTTGTAAAACTGAAACTATATCGGTTAGCACCGAACTATAATTCAATTTTTTAGACAATTTTATTATGTATGTACATATTATAAGTGTATTGTATGTATAAAACGAGTGTTTATTCTTAGGGAGTGTGTGAGACGATAGGAAAATACTATTGTAGGTCAAATGTGGACACTTCTGAGGTGAATTAAATTTTAATGGGGTCTAGTGAAATTTTTAAAACAACATACAAAATTTTAATTGAAAAAGTCAAATAAAAACGCTTAAAAAATTGTACGAATTGAAAAAATAAAATGAATACCTATAGAGCATCCTGCAAAAAAAATTATGTTATGGTACATATTTTCCTAAATTTTTCATTATTTTCTACAGTACTTTTCAATTATAGTCATTTCCGTTTTAGTCACAGTAGCGATATAGTCCATTTAATCTTTCTTTTTGCGCCATAAGGAAGTTTAATAGAAAGTATTTACGTTATAGTCCATTTAGCGATATAAGCACATTTAACATATTTACCATCTATCAGCGACTAGAATAATCAAAAGTAAAGCAAATTATAAGCATTATATCCACATTAAACTAAGTTTTTTTTTTTTAAGTTACAAACCGTATCAAAGAACTAAGAAATGAATAGTTTAATTTAACAGGTTCGAGAGAACCTGTGCGTTATACAACAAAAACGTACACATTTTAAAAGAACGTAAATCTTTGTACGTGTGTCTGCAAGATAAGTTAAAGCGCTTTTCAACCACTTTTATTCCAAAAATTTATTTTGTGCATATCTACACAAAAATACCTTTAAAACGACATGAGTTTCATTAAAATCGGTGCTGTCAAATCAGTTGTTATTTACGCTGGGTCTCGACGTTGCAATATTTATTGCTAAGTACAAGCAAAAACGTCGGCAGAACAATGACAGAACAATGGAGCAATAATTGCTGAATTTATTGCTGGAGAACACTTGAAATTGCTTTGCCATAAATTTGCAATTTTCACCGCGAGTAGTCGTATAAAGTTTTGTGGCTGTACATATTTATAACAAATGTTTTATGTTGTGTTTTGAAGTGGTTGTGAAATTTTCTTTTTTAAATTAATAAAATAATTAATTGTAATTGTCGTAGCTGTGTTTTGTATTACTTTTTTGTTTATTTGCGTTAAAAAAAAGTTGAATTGTTCTATAAAAAAATAAAAATATACAAAAAATAAATTCGTCGTTTGCTTTTGTTGATCTTGACGTTTATTAAAAAATATAATATATAAAATATATTTATTGATTGCTTTTTTAATAAATAAACACACAAACAAAAAACAACCGTACAGAGAAATGAAATGTCAGATAAATTACAACTGATTTGACAGCATATTGCTAAGCAATAATTGCTCAAGCAATAAGAAGAGCAATCATTGCGCAATGGATTGCCTCTCATGGCAATATGCGGTCTATACGTCGCAAATTTTATGGAGCAATGAAATTTGACGTTTGCCGTAATAAATATTGCCACGTGGAGACCCGGGGTTATCTGACATTTTATTTCTCTGTACGGTTGTTCATTTATTTGTGTGTTTGTGTGCAAATAAACAAAAAAGTAATACAAAACACAGCTACGACAATTACAATTAATTATTTTATTAAGTAAATTTATTAATTGAAAAAAGAAAATTTAATAACCACTTGAAAACATAACATAAAACATTTGTTATAAATACAGCCACAATACTTTGGACAACAACTCGCGGTGAAAATTGCAAATTTATGGCAAAGCAATTTCAAGTGTTCTCCAGCAATATAATCAGCAATTATTGCTCCATTGTTCTGTCATTGTTCTGCCGACGTTTTTGCTTGTACTTAGCAATAAATATTGCTACGTGGAGACCCAGCGTTAACGTTTTGAAATGTTAGTGATGCAATGCATAATATTAATATGTATTGTTGGAAATAAAATGTTAACAGCCTGTTCGTCGATTTCGAACGTTAAAGTTCGCATAGAATATTACATTTAAAGCAAAAACAAATTTTTGAATTTTGTTTAAATATAATTTTTTATGCGAAGGTTAACGTTCGAAATTGGCGAACAGGCTGTAAGTGTCACAAAGCATCGTTTTGGAAGTCAGCCATACAAATATCAGGTGTATATGTATTTTTTAATATTTCCGTGAGATAAAATGGTTGTTTTCAAACTTCAACCCAATTCTGCGTGAACTTTTTTAACAATCCGAAAAATTATCAAATTTGTTATTAATAACTTTTAATGTTCTACACGACAATACTAAACCGTTTTTGATATTCGCAAAAAGTGTGAAAAAGTTATAGCCCTAATGTACATACGTTATTCTCCGCAAAGCAACAAGAATATATTTAAATTTTGGTGTAATTAACGCAGTACTCAACAATAAAGATTTTATTATTTTAATTGCTTTATCTTGTAAAAATATTTTTGCAGACCTTTATAAGAATTTTACAAACTTCAAAAAGTAAGACGGAAGGAAGGAGGCCGTCAGCCAGATGGAGACACAGGGGGACTAACACGCATCTTTGTGATCGTGCCGTAACTGTGTCTCACTTCTGGAAGTGCGACTATACCCTCCACGTGGGGACGGCTGGTAACAGATCCTCAACACGGTCATGTCTCTGCTCTGGATGCTGGCTAATGGTAGTCGGGCGGAGAGAAGACAACTCTACAAAAAATCACCCCAATCCAAGGTGGAACAGCTTACGCCGATGGATGCATGGCCAGAGGGGAGTTTGGTCGTTAGTAAGCGGACTCTGGATACAGGTCGACCTCCAGTTTTAATTTAGACTTCTCATGGTACATGGGCTCTGCCATGGGTGACCATACCCATCCCTACATTATGAAAAATATTAATGGATACGAATTTTAATGAAAAAAGTGAGTTGGATGAGACTCTAAAACCATCAACCACCAACATTAGCGGAGCCATTGGGCACGTTAACGCTGGTACCAAACTTCTGGAAGCGAAGGAGCTGAGGAAACGACCTCAGCAGTCGGAAATCCGTAGCAAGGGGTACTGTCTTCTACCTCGGAGAACCCAACAAACAACCTGGAAACCGACAACAATGGCAGCGGCACTTGGCAAGCAGTTGGAGGTACCAACCTGGAGGCGGAGGACAAAAGGTCCACGGAGGCGGCAACTTGTGCTGCGACCGAAATGCCTAGAATAACACAAGAGGAGATAATGTCCTCTGGCTCTGACACCGAAGTCGCTGAGCAGGATGATGCCTGCAGCTTGAACTCGGTGAAGTCTGGCAGCACAGTGCGAGGCGTAAATCTACAGGGGCTCAGCCTGAATTCCGGAATGGGATTCGTTAAGCTCAAGTCGAGGGAGCGGCGGTTATTCAAAGCGGCTTTAAAAAAGGACTGTCGAGGGAAGATGCCTTAAGGGACGCCAAAAGGGCTCCGGCAGTCGCTACACTAAAGAAGGAACGATCGGAAAACTCTCCCTCTACTGGAGCTCCGGCAAAGCGTGCATGTGCGAGACAGACATATGCCCAAAAGGTCCAGACGCCAAAGGGCGTTAGACTGGGTTTTGTCTCAGCAACTGAAGCTCCGTCACTAACTGCCGACCAGATTGAAAGGATCAAAAATACGATTCTTCAGGCGGTTATTGAGAAAGCAGGAACTTTCAAACCACAGTTTGAAAGCTGTCTACGGCGCACCGACTGGTTGATGCTTGTGTGCGTCAACAATGAGACGTCGGAATGGACTAAGTCCAACCTTGATTACATCATGGAGAAATCAGGGGTACTTTGTGAGAGGATACTTCCCACATAGTCTTGAGCTGTCCAATGAAAGGGTTCTGGCCTTCATAGCGGCTCAAAATGACTTGGCTGCAACTCATTGGGCAGTGGCTCAAAGGCAAGTACATGGCGAATTCCTCCATCTTCGTCTGGCAGTGGATACTTGATCCTACCAGAAGCTTGTGAAGATGGGAGGAAAGGTCAGCTACTGCTTTGGGCAGGTGAGACTGCACCTTAAGAACACTGGTTCAAAGGATGGTGGCGAGAAAAAGGACAAGAAGCCGGCGGAGGATGCGGCAAAAAAAGCTGGCAAATCGTCGCAAATCAAAGGGAGAGAATCCGCCTTTGATGATGGCCCGTCTACCAGCGGGGCAGCTTATGCTCGCGGGAATAAACGGCAGATAAGGGAAGTGTGGCGAAAATCGTCCGAAGGCCTCAACCCCCGGCCAAAAGCAGCACACCCAACCCTGGGGAAAAATCGGAGAAACCGGCCAAAGGGTCGCGAGGGATGGGACCCCGACGTAACCGGTTGGGGGATTTAGTGCAGCGGTCCATAAGGGATAGCGATGGGCACCATTAGGGTGCTACGGCAAACCTGCATCACGCCAAAGGGGCGTCGGCCACGCTGTGCAGGATTTTTGCCGAAGAAAACATCGGTCTTTCGCTTTTGCAGGAGCCATGGATCAATAGTGGCCAGATCCGGGGACTACAATCCCAATCAAGTAAGCTGATTTATGATCGGTCAGTGGACAAGCCGCGCACAGCGTTGCTTGTCGAAAATTGTGTTGACATAATTCCATTGACTAATTTTATTTTCAGAGATCTGGTGGCAGCACAGATAAATATACCCACTGAACGGGGGTCGTCGGAGATCGTCGTTGCGACGGCCTTTTTCCCCGGCGAAGATGATGTAGCCCCACCAAAAGAGGTGGCGGACCTGGTGCTGTACTGCAGTATGCATGGAAAGCAGCTTATCCTGGGCTGCGATGCCAATGCCCATCACACCGTTTGGGGTAGCAGCAACATCAACAAAAGAGGTGAGTTACTACTGGAATATCTGGTAGGTACGAACTTGGACATAGCCAATGTCGGCTGTAAGCCGACCTTTATTAATGCGATCAGGGAGGAGGTATTAGACCTTACACTGGTTAGCAGCGCTTTCGCGATTCAATTCGTAACTGGAGGGTTACGGATGAGGCCTCGCTGTCGGACCATCAACATATTAGGTTTGACATACGAACGGACTGGAATGAGTTCAGGTCCCTGGTGAACCGGAAGGCTGAGCTCCTAATGACATATATCGGGTCTGTTGATGAGATTGAGCTAGCAGACAACCTTGTTGAAGAAACATTGCTCTCCTCCTTTCGAGGGAGTACGACATTGCGACGCTTAAGCTCCAGCCGTAGGACTCCATGGTGGAATGAGACGCTCGAGTAGAAGCGGAGGCATGTCAGGATGTTATTCAACAAGGCAAAACGGACCAAAAACTGGCAGGAGTACAAAGGTGCCCTAACGGAATATAACAAATCCTTACGTTAATCCAAACGGGATTCATGGAGGAACTTTTGCAGTAGTGTCGCGAGCCTTCCTAGCGCGGCAAGACTTCACAGGGTAATGACCAAGGGACACTCAAATGGAGTGGGTCTGGTGGAGGGAACAGATGGTTCCTTCACGACAAGCCGCAGGGAGACTTTGGAAACCTTGCTAAGAGTACACTATCCGGGCTCGACTGTTGTGGATGATACTGAACACACAAACGTCGAGGCGGCAATCCCGGGGACTCGCCGGGCTAATGGGTTAGCCGGTAGGATTTTCGATGAGGATAGGATACGGTGGGCAGTTGGCTCGTTCGGTCCATTCAAGTCACCAGGAGGTGACGGAATCTTCCCTGTATTGTTACAGGAGAGTCTTGATATGATAATAGGGCCTCTGATTGGTCTTTTTAGGGCAAGCTTCACCTGGGGATACATTCCGACCACTTGGCGTACGGTCAGGGTTGTATTTATTCCCAAAGCTGGCAACAGGCCGCTGGAGAAGCCGAAATCCTATAGACCTATCAGCCTTACTTCATTTTTGCTCAAGACTGTCGAGCGGCTACTGGACCTGCATATCAGGGAAAAACTGCAGGCTTCCACACCACTGCACCGAACGCAGTTTGCTTACTAAAAGGGTAAGTCGACTGAGGTGGCATTGCACCATCTGGTTGCGCAGATAGAAAGGCACAACGTAATGGGGAGATCGCATTGTGTGCATTTCTTGACGTGGAGGGTGCCTTTGACAACACGATCTACGGTTCTATCACGGATGCTCTGGCGCGGAAGCGGATAGACGAACTCACGGTCAACTGGATCGGGGCTATGTTGAGGGGAAGGAAAATCACTGCCTCCTGGAATGACACTAGTGTCAGCATCAGTGCTGTTAAGGGTTGTCCACAGGGGGGGATGATCTGCTGGTCAAGCTCGAGGGATATGGCCTTCGGGCCATTGGCTATGCGGACGACCTGGTAATAGTGTTGACTGGAAAATTCGAGAGCACCATCACGGAGGTGATGCAGGGTGCTCTCAATAGGGTTCTTGGATGGTGCCATGAAAGGGGGTTGAATATCAACCCCAACAAGGCGGTCGTGATACCGTCCACGAGGAGGTACAACTACAGGCTGGAGAAGCTAGTAGTGGACGGAATTGAGGTTGAGTATTCCAATGAGGTCAAATATCTGGGAATTGTTCTGGACAGACGGCTCGATTGGAACTCGCACTTGGATCAAACCCTCGGGAAGGCGGTAAGGGCCTTCTGAGCATGCAAGAGCTTCTTTGGGAGAACTTGGGGTTTTAGTCCAAGTATGGTAATATGGCTATACTTTATGATGGTCAGACCGATAATTACTTACGGATCATTGGTATGGTGGCCTAAGATTCGGCAGGAGACTGCGATGAGGAAGTGCAACAGGCTGCAGCGGATGGTGTGTCTGGCCCTGACGGGGGTAATGCGCACATGTCCCACGGCAGCACTTGAGGTTATAGTGGGCATATTGCCACTACACATCCATATAAGGAAGACTGCTATGTCCGGTCTCCTTAGGATCAAACTAACATCGGGACTTGCTGAGGTCCAGGGGCATGCTAGCTTGATGGACATGGCTCCGGGTCTATCTGTCTGTACGACGGCAGACATAATGACCACGGAACTGGTATTCAACAGAAGGTTCAGAGCAATCTTTCCGGACGAAAGGTCCTGGAGTGTTTGGAATCCATGTCGGGGAAACCATGAATTGCACTGGTATACTGACGGGTCAAAATCGGAGCACGGAGTGGGTGCAGGGGTTTTTGGACCTAATACACGACTCTCGATGGCATTGGGCGAATCGCCGAGTGTTTTTCAGGCCGAGATTTGCGCCATTGATGTGTGTTGCGGCAACATTCTTGATAGGGGAATGGTTGGCGGCAGTAATGTGATTTTCACTGATAGCCAAGCGGCCATTAAAGCACTCTCTTCTTGGAGAATGTCCTCGAGGCTGGTGGCGGAGTGCCGTGGAAAGCTACAGGTGCTGATGAGCTGGCCAGGGCTGGTTCTAACGCGCGGATGATAGGTCCCGAGCCCTAAGTTGGGCTCTGGGCGAACATAGGGGATACTGGGTATCGCTTCCGGGAATGCATCAGGCAAGGAGATTTATGTCTCCCGGGAATGTAATGAGGACGAATGGTCTCGGCAGACGGGATCTGCGACTGCTGGTGGCCTATTTGACTGGTCACCACACGATCAAATACCACCTTTATCGGATGGGCCTGGATGAGGATCAGGAATGCACACTATGTCTAGACGGGGACGAGACGACGGAGCATATACTGTGTGACTGCCCGGCGCTGGCATGGGCCAGGAGGAGGCACTTGGGGCATGGTATAATGTGTGCGTCCCGAATCGGTAATATATCGGCAAAGGCCCTGGTTGGGTTCCTATGGGAAGCGGAGGGTCTTTTGGTCAGCTAAGGGGAGTGGGTACAATAGACCTGACCTGGTCGCGGTACC
Source organism: Pollenia griseotomentosa (assembly GCA_963931875.1). Taxonomy (NCBI): domain Eukaryota; kingdom Metazoa; phylum Arthropoda; class Insecta; order Diptera; family Polleniidae; genus Pollenia; species Pollenia griseotomentosa. The sequence goes on from OZ007563.1 coordinate 149,596,857, forward strand.
TGTCACTGTGGGGAAACCTCCCCGCTCTATCGTGGGAAAAAAAAGACGGAAGGACCACAAAAACTTCCAAAGCCTGATTTATTTTCATAATTTGTAATAATACTTTGCTGTAATAATAAATAAAATAATTTATTTTTTATTTATTATTACGGTTCGAATCCCGGCCACGGTCAAGAATGAAAGATTATCAATAACAATTTTAATTAATTTTCATGTTGTAAAATTCCTTTCTTCATAAAAATAATTTAATGAAAATTAAATTTAATGAACTTAAGCCTAATTAAAAATATTAAAAATTTGGATTAAAAACCATAAATAGTTCAACAAAATAACCACAATATTAATTATTGTTAAAAAGCTAGGGCACGAGCTCTATGTGTTCATTTGTCCTTCAAGTTGTGCTGTAAAAGTCAACAAGAAAAAGAAAGACAAAAATGAAAAAACAAAAAAATGTACTTTGGACTTTAAGAAAAATTCTTGACAAAAGTACGAAAAAACAAAAAAGGAAGGAAGAACATGTAAAATCAATTAAAAAATGGATAATCATTCAAAAAAGTAAACTTCGATCTACCAAAGTTTAAAATACAATTTGGTTTAAGGATTGATGTTTGACTATTGACGTCAGCAGTCTTCGATGGCTGCGAGTGTAAAACGGCAAATCCATTTGAAAAGATCGAGTGGTTGCGATCGAAACATGTCATGGTAACCTGCCGGCCGCGGTTCGAATCCCGGCCACGGTCAAGAATGAAAGATTATCAATAACAATTTTAATTAATTTTCATGTTGTAAAATTCCTTTCTTCATAAAAATAATTTAATGAAAATTAAATTTAATGAACTTAAGCCTAATTAAAAATATTAAAAATTTGGATTAAAAACCATAAATAGTTCAACAAAATAACCACAATATTAATTATTGTTAAAAAGCTAGGGCACGAGCTCTATGTGTTCATTTGTCCTTCAAGTTGTGCTGTAAAGGTCAACAAGAAAGAGAAAGACAAAAATGAAAAAACAAAAAAATGTACTTTGGTCTTTAAGAAAAATTCTTGACAAAAGTACGAAAAAACAAAAAAGTAAGGAAGAACATGTAAAATCAATTAAAAAATGGATAATCATTAAAAAAAGTAAACTTCGATCTACCAAAGTTTAAAATACAATTTGGTTTAAGGATTGATGTTTGACTATTGACGTCAGCAGTCTTCGATGGCTGCGAGTGTAAAACGGCAAATCCATTTGAAAAGATCGAGTGGTTGCGATCGAAACATGTCATGGTAACCTGCCGGCCGCGGTTCGATTCCCGGCCACGGTCAAGAATGAAAGATTATCAATAACAATTTTAATTAATTTTCATGTTGTAAAATTCCTTTCTTCATAAAAATAATTTAATGAAAATTAAATTTAATGAACTTAAGCCTAATTAAAAATATTAAAAATTTGGATTAAAAACCATAAATAGTTCAACAAAATAACCACAATATTAATTATTGGTAAAATAATTTATTTTCATAATTTGTAATAATACTTTGTTGTAATAATAAATAAAATTGGATTTTTCGTCGGAAATAATTTAATGATTTGAAAAATAATACAATTTCAATATAAAAAATTTTAAATTAAACTCTGTCATACATTTTTAAACAAAAAATAGATCAAATTTAAAGAAATTACAGGCGGAAAATTTTAATGAAAATCAAAAGTATTTTGATTATCATCCAATTCACATTAACAAACTTGTGAGTTTTTTATTACTAACACAATTATAAAAATTGTGAGTTTGATAAGGCAGTTTAATTTGTGGCAATGCCAAGATAATTAATCTTTTTAGAAAAATTACCATTCATTAAATTTGGATAATAACAGTATTTAAACTTCAGTGCGAATCGATATATTTTTATCTGTACAACAATAAAACACATATTCTTACCCTACAATTGCAATTCGGTCACATTTGGTTTAACGTAGGTTATTTACACATAAATGGGATGCAAACAAAACACCTTTTATTATTTAAATGTATTTTCAACGAGAAAACGAGACTTCTTTTAGTTTGTTTTTATTTTTTTTAATGCAATGTATACACATACAAGTTAACACGCGCATAATATTTCGTCACTCTTTCCTTCTTCTTTTCTTTTTTGTTCTTTATTTTAATGCAGACTAGTAGTCAGCATTTAGTTATTTCCCACATACCAGTTAACACGCGCATAATATTTCGTCACTCTTCTTTTTCTTGTTCTTTATTTTATTGCAGACTAGTAGTCAGCATTTATTTATTTCCCACATACCATTGGGGTAATCATATTTCATTTTAAGTAACACGCGCATAATATCTCGCCACTCTTTCCTTCTTCTTTTCTTTTTTTATTCTTTATTTTAATGCAGACTAGTAGTCAGCATTTATTTATTTTTCATACCGGTTGCAGTACTATAACTAAAATTGAGTAAGCATATTTTTTTTATAAAAAATAAAATTAAGAACACTTACCTGTAAAAGTGTAAAAGTGTCGAACAAGCATATTTTTTGGAATTATTGTAAAAACTAATATAAAGAACACTTACCTGTAAAAGTGTAAAAGTGTCGAACAAGCATATTTTTTTGGAATTATTGTAAAAACTAATATTACTTAAATATAAATTTTTATTTGAATAAAGCAGTTGTTGTTGACAATTCAAACTAAAAACTTGTGTGTTTTTTTTTATTATTATCGGGTAACCGATAAAATTAACTGGCGCCCAACGCGGTAAAAAAGTCCTTGTAAAGGATAGTAAACCCGAAATAAAACTTAAGTAACGGAAAAAAAATCCTTGTAAAGGATAAATTAAAAACTAAAATTCATTATAAAACTTAATAAACTCAAATTAAAATTAAGTGGTGCAGTGAAAGAAATCCTTGTAAAGGATAAATTAGAAATTAAAACTCAAAATTAAAATTAAGTGACGCAGTCCTTGTAAAGTATAAATTAAAAATTAAATTAAACTCAAAATTAAAATTAAGTGACGCAGTGAAAGAAATCCTTGTAAAGGATAAATTAAAAATTAAAACTCAAAATTAAAATTAAGTGACGCAGTAAAAAAAAAAATTAAAATTCTTTATAAAACTTAATAAACTCAAAATTAAAACTAAGTGACGCAGTGAAAGAAGTCCTTGTAAAGGATAAATTAGAAATTAAAATAAAAATTAAGTGACGCAGTGAAAGAAATCCTTGTAAAGGATAAATTAAAAAATTAAAACTCAAAATTAAAACTAAGTGACGCAGTGAAAAAATCCTTTAAAAGATAAATGAAAATTCATTATAAAAGATAACAAACTCAAAATTAAGTGACGCAGTCCTTGTAAAGGATAAATTAAAATTCATTATAAAGATAACAAACTTAAAATTAAAATTAAGCGACGCAGTGAAAAAAATAAATTAGAAGATAACGAACTTAAAATTAAGCAACGCAGTGGAAAAAATCCTTGTAGAAGACAAATTAAAAAATTAAAATAACTCAAAATTAAGCTACTCGGAAGTGAAATTTAGTCAACAATAAAAAGAGGGATGAAGGCTGTTTTGATGCTGTAAGTTGAATTTGTTCTAAGAGGTTTAAAATAAAATAAATTTAAAAAAATACACATAAATTTAAATATCAATAAATTAACTAAATTGCATTTATGCCGAGAACTAGAAGTGAAAGGATCCTTTGAAAATAAATCGTGAATAATTTTTGTTGTAAATTTAAGTTTTGAATTTGTTATAAATAAATATTTAATTAATAATTTTTATTTCATTGAAATTAAATTTTGAATCTTGAAATTTAAGTGAATTGTCATTGAATTTTTTGCTATAAATAAATATTAAATTTCGTTGAAACTAAATTTTAAATCTTGAAATTTAAGTGAATTGTCATTGAATTTTTTGCTATAAATAAATATTAAATTTCGTTGAAATTAAATTTTGAATCTTGAAATTTAAGTGAATTGTCATTGAATTTTTTTGCTATAAATAAATATTTAATTTCGTTGAAATTAAATTTTGAATCTTGAAATTTAAGTGAATTGTCATTGAATTTTTGCTATTAATAAATATTAATTATTATCGAAAGAGTTTAATAAATTATTCTACTACCTTTTTTATATAAACGGAATTGAATCGATTGTAAAGAATTTTTTGATAAGTAAAGGCTTAGGTATCTATAAAATTGTGAGAAATATTCGGATGAGTATAGACGAATTGGTAGCGAACTTGGAGTTGGTTAGGATTTCGTCAGGAAATAATCAAGAGAGGGAAGGTAGGAAGACTGATAGTTTACAACAGGATAAAATGGACACGACAGTAATTCAAAGTCTGTTGACCACGGCGATAGCCCAGGCAACTGAACAGACGCGTCAGAGTTTTCAGGCCACAATAGATGACCTAACAAGTAGGTTAGCTAATATAGAAAGTCCCATACAGGTGGAGGAATATAAACCTGTAGAAATTAGAGTAGGGGTGGAGTGTAATGAACCACTCGACATAGTAAAATCGCTCCCAGAATTCAATGGCGACGCGAATAGGTACGTTTCGTGGAGGCAGGCGGCCATAACCGCGCATAGACTGTACGAGGGGTTTAATGGCAGCTCCAAATATTACCAGGCAGTGGCCATTATTAGGAATAAGGTAGTGGGTGCAGCGGATACCGTGTTGAGTTCATACAACACTGTATTAAACTTTAGGGCGATTCTCTCCAGGTTGGACTTCGCGTACGGAGACAAACGCTCCATTTTTACCCTCGAACAGGAGCTCTCAACGCTTAAACAGGGCTCAAAGCCAATAACAGACTTCTACGATGAGGTCGAACAGAAATTTACTCTCATAGTCAACAAGGTGGCTATGACCAACGAGGGTGACGATTCATTGATCAGAGCACTCAACCAAAAATATAGGGATAATGCTCTGAGAATTTTTATCTCTGGCCTACGACGCCCCGTTTGTGACATACTCTTCTCATGCAAACCGCCCGACATGCCTTCGGCCTTGGCTCTGGCTCAGGAATTGGAAACTAACCAGACACGATACAGTTTCGCAACTACATTCTGGAACCAGAGTAACAGAATGAATAATACATGGAACTCTCCTCATTACCAGAAGATGCCATCAGGGGGGCAATTGAACCAACCTCAACCACATCCTTCAATTAGAGCTCCAACAATGGGGAATTTCAACCCGGCAATGAGGCAAACACCAGCTCCGCAGCAGCGACCTGAACCAATGGAGGTAGATCGCAGTCTTAGGAGTGTGCAACGCAGTATGCAGCGGCGCGTGACAGAACAACAACCACAAGCAATTAAACGTCCATGGGATGGATCAATGCGGCAGCCACCAAAGTTTCAAAGAATTAACCACCTTCAACAGCAGGAGCAGCAGGAGAGGCAGTATCCACATTTTAATGGCCAGGGGCACGAAGAATGTTCCAACTGGCCAGGTTTTTGTGGTGAAAGCACTGATCAAGCCAATGAAGAAATAAATTTTAATGGCCAGGGGCACGAAGAATGTTCCAACTGGCCAGGTTTTTGTGGCGAAACCAGTGAACAAGCCAATGAAGAAATAAATTTTTTAGAAAACGTTCCCTCCTACCATATGTAGAAAAAATGATAGGGGGGCAAATTATAAAAATTCTCATCGATACCGGCACTTCCAAAAACTATGTAAAAGACTTAAAAATTTTAAAGACCGTAAGGCCTGTCCAAAAATCGTTTACCGTAAAATCAGTTCACGGAAATTCCCTCGTTAAATCAAAATGTCTTATAAACTTACTTTGCCACACGGCCACGTTCTATGTTTTGTCGGAACTCCAAACATTTGATGCAATTATTGGTTTCGACTTCCTCAAGCAAATCAAGGCCCGAATCGATTGTGTGGAGGGTCACTTGAGCCATGAGCACGGTATAGAACAACTAAAATTTTTTTCTTGTAACGACGTAAATAACATACAAATGGGACGGCCTGATTGTGACGCACCTCCTTATATTCATAGACAACTCATTGCACTCTTGCAAGAGAATAGGAAGGTATTTGCAGACCCGAATGTAGCCCTACCTTATAACACTGTGGTTAAGGCCAAGATCCATACCGAAGATGACGAACCTGTGTATTCGAAATCTTACCCGTACCCATTTAGCTGTAAAGAATTCGTTAATAAAGAAATCCAGGCGCTACTCAACGATAAAATAATTAGGCCCTCACGATCAGCTTACAACAATCCCATATGGATTGTCGATAAGAAGGGAACTGACGAGTTAGGGTCCCAAAAGAAAAGATTGGTAATCGATTTTAGGAAATTAAATTCCAAAACCAAGAGCGACCGATATCCCATTCCGGATACATCGGTGATTCTATCCAATTTGGGTAAGGGGAAATTTTTCACTACGATAGACCTAAAGAGTGGATTTCATCAGATCAACCTGGACGAAAAGGATAGGGAAAAGACTGCTTTTAGCGTCAGTAATGGGAAGTACGAGTTTTGTAGGATGCCATTTGGTCTGAAGAATGCACCTAGCATTTTTCAAAGGGCGATCGATGACATTTTGCGTGAGCATATTGGCGTAATATGCCACGTTTATATAGATGATATAATCATCTTTTCTCGTACAGCTGAACAACACCTGAAGGACATAGAACAGATATTAAAGAAGCTTTATTTGGCCAACATGAGAGTCTCATATGAGAAGTCCAAATTCTTTAAGAATTCAGTAGAATTTTTAGGGTTTACTGTCACCGAACAGGGTATAAAAACCTGCCGTGACAAGGTTAGGGATATTTTGGATTTTCAGACGCCTCAAACGCTTAGAGGGTTGAGGTCATTTTTGGGCTTGGCTGGCTACTATAGACGTTTCGTCAAGGATTACGCAAAAATAACTAAACCGTTGACAAGATACCTCAGGGGGGAGAATGGAAATGTCGGGAGCAATAAATCAAAAAACACGAGGATAAACCTCGATGATGAGGCGATAAAAGCCTTCGGAAAGGTGAAAACAATTTTAGCATCCGAGGACGTGTTATTGCTGCATCCTGACTTTAGTAAGACCTTCGAATTAACGACTGACGCTTCATCCACGGCGGTTGGGGCCGTGCTTTCCCAGGACGGTCGACCAATGACAATGATTTCGCGAACCTTATCACCCACAGAGGAGAATTACGCGACCAACGAACGAGAAATGTTGGCGATCGTTTAGTCACTACAGAAACTACGGAACTACTTGTATGGGGTAAGGAACTTGCACATCTTTACTGATCATCAGCCGTTGTCATATTCTATATCTGAAAAAAACCCAAATCCGAAGATAAGACGTTGGAGAGCATTCATCGAAGAGTTTTCACCCAGGTTTTTTTATAAACCCGGGAAAGAGAACGTAGTCGCAGACGCACTGTCTAGGCAACACCTACACCACATTGACACCGTTTGGGAAGGCTCAAGCGTTGATACAACAGGTGGTGAGAACGGTTCGAGTACAGAAACTGCAAGCGAAGGAACTGCAGGCACATGCACCGCATCAGAAGGAATGTCTACTGTGCATAGCGAAGAATCCTCGACGGACTTCATACGCACCGTGCAGAATCCGGTAAACTGCTTTAGGAACCAAATTGTCTTAAACGAGAATGATGCCTCAGGCCTTTCCACAAAAACTATATTTAAAAACCAACTGCGACACTCAATAGGCTTTGCGAATCTACCTGAGGCTCTGAAACTAATAAGTAAAGTCGTTGATTGTCAAAGGGTAAATTGCATATTATGCAGCAACCACACCCTGGCCCAGATACAGAACAAGTTGAAAGAAGCATTCCCGGCTGTTAAATTTGTGCACTCAAAGGAATTGGTGATTGATGTTCACAATGCGGATGACCAACTCGAAATAATTCACAATGAACATAATAGGGCACATCGTTCTCTGAAGGAGAATATGCAACAAATTCTTTTAGATTATTATTTTCCCAATATACGGAAGCAATTGGAACATATAATTTCCTCGTGTAGAACATGTCGAGAGGCCAAATACTCTAGACATCCACGAAAACATCAAATATCAAAGACACCCATACCAACTGCTTTAGGGGAGATCCTTCATGTGGACATCTACAATACGAATAAACAATTTTTCTTGACGTGCTTGGACAAATTTTCAAAGTTCGCTGTGGTAAAGCCGATAGCTTCAAGGGCTATCGTTGATATTAGACCAGCTCTCCTCGAGATACTCAATTTTTTCGGAAACACCAGAATAGTAGTGTGCGATAACGAGAAAGCACTTAACTCAGAGACAATAAAAACACTTATAAAAGGTAGCTTTGGAGCGGATATTTATGCGATACCACCTCTCCACAGCTCTTCGAACGGGCAAGTGGAACGCTTCCATAGCACTTTGACAGAAATTGCAAGATGCCTGAAACTGGACAATGCCTCATTGGACCCACTGGACCTTATACTACTCGCTACATCGAAATACAATAGAACTGTTCACACTACAACTGGAATGAGACCAATTGATATTGTTCAGACTATTCCGGAGGACCTTAAGAGGAAAATATCTTCGAAGATTGCCGCCAAGCAGGAATCCGATTTGAACTACCATAATAGGGATAGAGTTAATAAGAGATATAATACAGGTGATAAGGTTTATGTTAGGGTTAACAAACGCTTGGGAAATAAATTTAGCAAGATTTTTGTCGAGAAAATTGTCCAAGAAGATTTAGGAACTGCTCTTAGGATTGACGATAGAATAGTTCACAAAGACAATATACGCTGACTTTTCGCATTTTATTTCTTCCAGAATCCTTGTGACGTGCTGTTACATCTTGACAGGAAAATTAATCGACTACTCACATTCATATTACGTACCAATAGAGGACGGGACCATAGGGATTTACCAAGACTTCGGTTATATTGCACATTACACTAATATCACGAACTACGAAGACATTGTGACTGATACAGCTAAGGCTGCGGACACTCTCTTAGATGCGCAGATGCGGCAGATAGTAACAGACGACCTTAGTACAATAACGAGACAAATACTCAATATTAGGGCACACCACAGACAGGCGCGCAGCATCAATATGTTGGGATCAGCATTGAAGGTAATAACTGGGACTCCAGACTTTGACGATTTCGAAAAACTTAAGTTCGCACAACAAACACTACAGACTAACAACGACAGACAGGTAATAATAAATCAACAAATAGAGCAAAAAATAAACAAACTCACTAAGGCAATTAATGACATACAGAATAGTGTTAGACACTCCGGAGAAAATAATGCTTACCTTTTCAATCTACTTAATAATAGGAATAAGGTTATGATTGGTGAACTCGACAATTTGTCTATGTCTATGATACTCGGGAAACTGGGCATTATTAACCCAATAATACTAAATTCAGAGGAAGTAGAATCAGTACTTAGGGCAGAAAAAATGAATGAATTTAGCATTAACGAAATCATAACAAACTCCAAGTTTCGAATTAGACAAAATAATAATATCATAGAAATCTTAATAAAGTATCCAATTATTTATGAGACCTGTAACAAGATCCGGATATTTCCTGTAGTCCATAATAAGAAAATACTAACACTAGAAAGTAACCTCGTTGCCAAATGTAACGGTAATTATAAAGTAGTACAATGCAACTCGGATATGGACCCTACCTTTTGTAGGGAAACCTTTGAACATAGTTCTTGTCTGGGAAGTCTTTTGAATAATAATTCAGCTTCGTGTAAGTCTTCTTCGTCACACCAAATAGAACGAATAACAGAAATTAGTGATGGTGTGCTGCTCATAAATGAGGAATTTGCACGAATCAAAGAACTTGGCAAACCGCCAATATTTGTAAATGGCTCATTTTTAATAACATTTAAAGATTCCGTTGAGGTGAACAATACCCTGTTCACCAACAAGAAAAGTAAGGTTTTCGTTGGCCCAAATATGCCATCTGCTCATAAGGTAAATGTTACGGGTCACTCACAAGCCCTATCATTGCCATATCTCCATGAACTTCACCTCAAGAACTTAGATATGATTGCAAGTATGAGGCGGAGCGTAGAGAAGCACTCGTACGTTTTTTTCATCACTAATATTTATAGCAGTAATGTTATTCATATCCTATATGTCCTACGGACGCTAAAGAAAGCGTTCAGAAATCAATAAATTGGTATGTAACCTAAAGGCAGTCGGGACGCCTGCTCCTAAGGAAGGGGGAAGTTAACACGCGCATAATATTTCGTCACTCTTTCCTTCTTCTTTTCTTTTTTGTTCTTTATTTTAATGCAGACTAGTAGTCAGCATTTAGTTATTTCCCACATACCAGTTAACACGCGCATAATATTTCGTCACTCTTCTTTTTCTTGTTCTTTATTTTATTGCAGACTAGTAGTCAGCATTTATTTATTTCCCACATACCATTGGGGTAATCATATTTCATTTTAAGTAACACGCGCATAATATCTCGCCACTCTTTCCTTCTTCTTTTCTTTTTTTATTCTTTATTTTAATGCAGACTAGTAGTCAGCATTTATTTATTTTTCATACCGGTTGCAGTACTATAACTAAAATTGAGTAAGCATATTTTTTTTATAAAAAATAAAATTAAGAACACTTACCTGTAAAAGTGTAAAAGTGTCGAACAAGCATATTTTTTGGAATTATTGTAAAAACTAATATAAAGAACACTTACCTGTAAAAGTGTAAAAGTGTCGAACAAGCATATTTTTTTGGAATTATTGTAAAAACTAATATTACTTAAATATAAATTTTTATTTGAATAAAGCAGTTGTTGTTGACAATTCAAACTAAAAACTTGTGTGTTTTTTTTTATTATTATCGGGTAACCGATAAAATTAACTTACACACACACACACGCGTGTGCACATACATATAAGTGAGAAAAGTTCTATGAGAGTAATCATAAAGACTGTAATTTACTCTCACAAGTGGATTTACATAGCGTTTACATTTGACAGTACTGGCAAGACAGTAAGAAAATACATATTAGTTGCCAAAAACACTGCTAACTGTCTTCGTGACGTAGGCGTCCAGACAGTAGTTAAGACAGTTCACTTTGAAATATATGTCAAACGTGAATGTTACAGTTAAAGTTCAGCTAAACGTGTTTTATATGAACCAAACAAACTTAAAAACAGCCTAAAATAACTATATTTTGTAAAAAAAAAAAACATAACACTTAACTAAAACATAAAAAATCAAAGCAAAATATATTTATTTTTTTACGATTTTTTTCCTTTTGCTAATAAAACTTCAGATTACTATTAGAAAATGACAAATCACTGTCCAATTTGACTGTCTGCAAAATTTGCTAGACAGTACCCAGCGGGAAAAAGAAGCAGTAGTACCCCTTCTTTTGGATGTACAAGGCCTTCTTGCTCCATTCCATACTCATATCTTTTTTACACACGTTGTCATTGCGGCCTTCATAGAAGGCCTCATAGAAGGCCTTCCGCTCTCGCTTCTTCAACAGGTACATAAGAAGAGTAACGGGACCAAAAAAATTGATTTTGCTTTTGCTTGTGCAAAAAAACAATACAAAAAATGTTACTCCTTCTCTACTCCCTTCTCATAGAAGCGAGTGTGGAAGGTGTATCTTATCTTTTATACGAAAGAGCCGAGGCCTTCTATGAGGCCTTCTTGAGCAGTTAGATAAGAATAGTAATTGAATCAAAAAATCTTTTAAGCAGGCCTTTAAAAAGGCCTGAAGTAAGAAGGTCTTCTGAGTTTTCCCGCTGGGTAAACAAGATCCAGCGGTAGAAAGAAGGAGTAAGCAGGCCTTCTGGAAGCCCTTATTTCTCAGACACAAGGCCTTATTACCCCATTCCATACTCATACATTTTTTACACACGATGTCCTAGCCAGCCAAGGCCTTCTGCGTTCCGTTCTTCAGCAGGCATGATTAGAGGCCTTCTTCAGAAGGTGTGATTTAAGACCTTTCTTAGTAGGCGTCTGAAGGCCTTCTTCAGCAGGCCTAATTAGACACTTTATTTAATACTTAATATTTATTTAATACTTACCTTTAGAAATGCAAAAACATTATCTTAAATGAAAGAAATAATTTAACAAAAAAATATAAATCATTTTATTTCATGCGATTTTATTAAAAACAATTACATCTAACTCTATATTATACATAAGTATGTACACATATTCACTTAAAAAAATATTATTTAAAATTTAATCTGATTTTTAACATTTTTGTTTCAATTTTTAGCTTGATTTTTTATCTGTTTTTCTTTATCTTTTAAGCATTTTTCTTTATATATTTGATTTTTTTTATTTTTAAACGCTTTCTTTATTGTTGTTCTATAAATTTCAAAAGTTTCTAATTTGGAAGCTTTGAAAATTAATGCATCAAGGTTTGTCTATACTTTAAGTGCTTTTTTATTTTGTAACCCGTCATAGTTAAAATTTCGAATTATTTGATCGCCTAGTATATTGTGCAGGTTTTTAACTAATCCACCTCGCTGCATTTTTTTAGCAATTGTCATTATTAATTTTTCGTCATCAAAATCTGGAATCTTTTGTTTAAAATCGCTAAGTTCTTCCAAAGTGTTCAAAGGAAAAATTTCATCGAATTGATTGTCGTAAAGATTTCGTTTAATAATTTGTTTAATATAAACCTTTATTTGGGCCAACTCGCCGATGACTACCTCATTGTATTTCTTCATTTCATTTCTTACGACTTCCAATTGTTTTTCCAACTCTAAAATTAAAAAATTGAGAGAATTAACTTAATTTGGTAATTGTTTACTTAATGTACCGGCACATATAGCAAACATTTGACGAAAAAAGTAACCAACAGACAAACTAAATTTATTTTCTTTAATTCTTATACATATATTTTTTTGTATGTTTTTTATTCATTACAATTTATATAAAATCAACCTTTTGCAGCGAAATTAATCTTGTTTTGTAAATTAGAATAAAAGTTAAATTACTAGAGTACGGAGCAAACGTAGAGGTTCCGCATTTTTCGTCAAATGTTTGCCATATGTGGACCGTACATTTACTGACACTTTGACTATGTCCAAAGAACTTTTTCTTTCGAATTAATAAAAATGTATGTATCTGTTCAAAAGACATATTGAAAGTGCCACTTAATAAAATTTTAAATTCATTACTGTTAAAAACTTACCTTCGATTTTGGGGTTCACCTGTTTTGCAGCCATACTAATTTCAATATAATTTAATTTGTATAGGTATGTATGATATGTATTTTTAATGGCAGTTGTGAAGAAGTGGCACTAAAAGAAATGAATCGTCAATTGGAAATGCTATCATTTTACAATATATGTCATTAATTTCAAAAATTTCTTCATTAGTTATTGTTAAATCTCCTATTTGGATTCCTAAGCTAAATGATTCTACAGAAATGCTTAAATAAAACTCCTCGGTTTGATAACCTAAAACTTTATTATTACGAGCTTTTTTAAACTTTTTTTCTGTCGTCTTGACTGCAAGGAGCGCATCACTAAATATATTTTCTAGAATTTTTTTTGGATTCCGAATTCTTTTTTTTAAGACTTGTAAAAAATTTTCAAAAGCATACGCTGAAAAATCCTGACTAATACCAAATTGTTGGACACATTGTGTTAAATGAAGCAGTCCATGAACATTAAAGGTGATACTTCTTTCCCCAAAGATTTTATTAAAATTTTCTACAAACAACTGCAAAAGTTCGGTAGCAGCACTAATATTTGTAAAAAAATGTTTTGGTGTAGAAATTAATCGGTATGCTGCATGAAGCAATAGAATTTCATAATAAAAACCATCTTCTACTATGCCTTTTAACACAAGTGGTGCAAAATATAATATAAAATGCCTAAACTCTGTTGCTTTCCACCTCAAAATGTCTTCAATTCCTCGTGACTTCCGCTGAAACTCAGCTGGAAGATAAGGGGATAGTGCAATTAAATTTTTTGAAAAACTGGCTTTTATGGAGGTTGTCATTAAAGTTTTGGATTTGTTAATAATTTGTTAATCAACTAAATGCATTGGGTCTAGAGGAAATTGTTTAACCATTCGTATGCCAAACATTTCCAATGAACTGTGGTTAATTTCTTTATGAAAGTCTGATTGTTTTCTATTGAAAAAATCATCATCTGTTCTCAGATCAGACAGCGTGGAAGAATAGGTTACTACGTTATTTATTTTTGAACCTCTTTGATAACCTTTTGGACAACCATTAAATGAGTTGTGTCCTACAGTATTGCACAAAAAAGCTCTTGCAGGAGTGTCACAAATAAATGCTCGTATTGAAACTTTGATCCGTTTTCCGTACAAGACTATATCGTCACTTTTAAGTGATTTAAGCTCGTACATTAAATCATGCAAATAATTGTCTACACTACATGGCTTTTTATTTCCAATAAAAGAACCAATTAAAAAAACATCCACATTTTTAATATTTACAATTTTGCCCATTATTGGCCATAGGGATGTTGCGGAACTTTTATATAAAGGCAACCCATCTATTCCAATGTCTATTTGTATAGAGTCCATATTTTCAACCAGATTTCTGTCGAGTTTTTGGAGTTGATTTTTTATACCAAAATGGTAATATGTACCAGGGGAAACAGTCCTAACCACAATTTTTTCTTTTTTTCTCTTTACAAGCCCATTGAAAGGAGAAGGAACATCGAGATTTTCAGACTTTAAAACTCTAAGTAATCCATCTACGCACCTGCGCGTAGGATGGAATTCCCTATACCACTGCAATAGTTTTTTTTTCTAGGTTAGGTTAGGTTAGGTTACATGGGCAGCCGTCACAACGACGACTCACTTGGGTCCTTATAGCGGTCCCTTTGTGATACCCCTAGCCAGTGACAGGAGTCAGCCAGTACCCACCAGACTATTCCCCCGAGGTCACTGCAGCCTCGAACCACCCCGACTCCCTGCAGAACAGGGAGATCGATCTCAGTCCCACATTATACAGATCGTCCAGGCATGGCAATTCTGGTCTCGCAAAATGCCTAAACCTGATGCTCCCCAAACCGGGGCATTGGCAGAGAAAGTGAGACACCGTCTCCTCCTCCTCCTCATCATGACAACTCCTACAGTAGTCATTATGCGCAAGACCCATCCTCCTGGCATGAGTCCCTATCACCCAGTGACCCGTAATGACCGATATCACCGTTCTCATCCGGTCCCTACCGAGACCGAGAAGTACACAAGTTCTGAACGCGTCATTGCCAGGCCATAGAGTTCTGGCCATCAAGCAGGTAGGCTCCCTCTGCCATCTGCTCTGAGCCCTTCTGAACGACTCCCCTCTGATGAGAGTCCTGCAGCGGGCCATTGAGGTGCCAACCAGGCCGTCGATGAACATGTCATCCAAGAGACAGCCTCGTTTGGCTAGACCGTCCGCAGTTTGGTTACCCAGGCATACACTGTGCCCTGGTACCCATGTCAGCGTTACACTGGAATGTTTCGCGATCTCATTTAGAGACATCCGGCATTCCACTGTTAACATAGATGTCGTAAAGACACCAGCCAGAGCTGCAATGGCAGCCTTGCTGTCCGTAAATATACATATATTCCTCGATATACGTTAGTACTTCAGCCAGTTTGCCGCCCGCTTTATGGCAGAGATTTCCGCCTGCAGCACACTGCTACCATCCGGCAGCCTGAAAGAGACCCTAATGTCCCACTCCTCGATGAAGAAACCTCCACCCACTCTATCGCCCATCCTGGAACCATCGGTGTAGACCTGCAGGATCGGTTCCAGAGATCGCGTATTATCGACGCCCCTGGGGCCAAGGACCCAACTTCTGCCCAAGGATCTCTTGCAGGTGTACAAGGCCACAATGGCCCTATCAACCCTCGTACGAACGTTGAGTTCCCATGATAGTTTGCTATCGAGAATTACGCCCAAATATTTGGCACTGTTCGAGAGCGTCAACTCCGTGCCATTTAGCCTAGGAAGTTTAAATTTGCCAACCTTTTACTTCCTGGTGAAGAGTACTAACTCAGTCTTCTGTGGATTGACGCCAAGTCCACAGGAGGTGCTTCAAGAGCTTAGAATCTGCAATGCAGATTCCATGCAACGGGACAGTGTGTCCAGGTGTTTACCCATGACCGCCACCGCCACGTCATCCGCATACGCGACGGTTTTTATCCCCAGTCCGTCGAACCGACTCAACAAAGTGTTCATCGTCAGGTTCCATAGTAGAGGTGACAGAACTCCACCCTGCGGGGTGCCCCCGTGCACAGATCTGCACACATTGGCCGCACCCATCGTGGATTCAATGATCCTACTGTCAAGTAGATTGCCAATAAATCTACAAGTTACATCGTCAACACCCACCTCCCCCATCGATTCCAAGATGGAGTTAGGTCTGACATTGTTAAAAGCACCCTCAATGTCCAGAAAGGCCACAAGTGAGTATTCCCGAAATTCAAGGGATTTCTCAATGTAGCCTACCAGTGAGTGAAGCGCCGTCTCCACAGATTTGCCCCTGGTGTAGGCATGCTGTGATGAAGAGAGCAGATGCCTAGGAATAGACATCCTCAGATGAATGTCAATGACCCTTTCAAGGGTCTTGAGAAGAAATGACGACAGGCTGATTGGCCTGTAGTCCTTAGGTCTGGTGTGGGATGCTTTGCCTCCCTTTGGAATGAAAACAACCCTACATCTAGTCCAACTGTTGGGAACGTACGAGAATCTAATACATTCCGTGTAAATAGCGGACAGCCAAGGAATCAGAAGCCCCGCATTCTTTTTAAAGTCGGCCGGAATAATACCGTCCGGACCAGGAGCCTTAAAGGAGTCAAAGCTCCTTATCGCCCAATTGAGCCTATCATAGCACAGGGACATGGACACGGGTCCAGGCTCTGACAAGCAATTGATCTTCCGTGGTGTTGGAAGGGTATTGCCAGGAAAGTGTGTGTCGATTAAGACCCCCAGCGTCTCCTGACTATTCGTAGTCCAGCTACCATCAGCTTTCTGAATGTAGCTTGGGACAGCCGGGCAAGAAGCCATTATTTTGCGCAATCGGTTTGTCTCAGAAAAGCCTTCTACTCCACTGCAGAAGTTTCTCCAGGCATTCCGTTTCGCCGATCTCACCAAATTCTTGAACCTATTCAATGCCGACTTATATTCCGCCCAGTTTCCCAGACGTTTAGCCATATTGAACAACCTACGACAGTCCCTGCGGGACTGTGCAATCTCAGGGCTCCACCACTGTGGCCTGCCCCCCTTCCTCCTAACCACCGGCCTGCAGGCCAGTGCCGTTGCTCGACGCAGTGCCCCCGATAGGAACTCCACTGCCATTTCAGTCTCCGTAGTGCCATTAATGACAGGGACTGAGCCCAGAGAGTCAGCGAGTAGACTAGCCTGTTAGTTCCACTTCGTCCTTCTCCTATTTACATAAGTACATACCCCCAAGGGGGGTGAACCTAATTGAAACTCAACATACCTGTGGTCCGAAAAGGAACAGTCATTTGAGACCGTCCAGTTACTTATTAAGTCGGAGTGTTCCGAGCTGACCAATGTCACATCGAGAACCTCCTGTCTATTAGCTACAATGAACGTGGGTTTCGCGCCTATGTTTGCTATTTCTAAATTACTGTTACAGATAAAAGAAAATAGCGACTCTCCTCTAGTGTTGGTGTTAGAGCTGCCCCACGTGATGTGGTGCGCATTAGCATCAGCACAGATAACCACCGGGGTACCCATGGAGCCAGCTTTGGTGACCAGGCCACGAACAAGCCTATTGGGTGGCTCATCAACCTGGTCATGCGCCATATAGCCCGAGACGATCCAAATCGACCTGTCGCCCGTCTCTAGGGCCGCTAAAGTTGTGTCTTCATCACTGAAATCAGAAAGAATGAAGATATCCAACGTGCTTTTAGCCAAAATACAAGATCTAATTTTACCTGTTCCTCTGGCATATAGGAGCTTATAGCCCTTAAGGTTTAATCCGCAAACCCGATCCTTGTTGATCCATGGTTCTTGGATCATTACTAGCTCCTCCTCTCTCTATACCACTCGGAGGAGCAGTGCAGCAGATGCTGTGTAGTGTATGTAGTGTATCCATACATTTAATTATAATATACATTTTTTTTTGATAAACAAAACTTATTATGAGTACATTCTTTCAAAGTTAACAAATATTAAGTCAGGTCAGTAACAAAACTTAAGTGCTGAACGTTGTCACAATCATAAATTCTTTTGAGTAATTCAATATTTTTTTAAATAAACAACGGTCAACGTTCGCTTGCCCATAGTGACAACCATAGTTCAATGAACATTTTTCTGTTATGCTAAATTAGCAAATTCCTAACTCCACAATACACTACTAAAACAATTACACATGATTAAACTGCTCTGCCTGATACAATGCAAATTAATTTTGAGTATGTACGTCTAGAAATATTCAATGTTAGTATATAAGACTTTAATTTTCAATAAAGAGGGATCAATTAATTTTGATCAAGAAACGGATCAAGACCTTCAAATTGTTTTTCATTACAGCTGCCTTAGAGTGGTGAAGGTTTATCTGAGTTACCTTCACCATGTCCAGTATTGACGACCGTGACATTGGCGTCCTCCTGGTCTGATTCCAGGAGGGCGTCCTCATCAGCCAATTCACCCATGCGCTCAAAGAGGTCACCCAGCATGTCGGAGACGGACGGGGTGTCTTCCTTGTCACATGAATGAACGGAAGCGTCATTCGTGCAGTCCACGGACTGTGTAGGCTCCGCAACCTTCGGAGCGGGATCGCCCTTGTCGTCACCTCGGTAGACACGGAGCAAGATGGTACTAAAACCATAGTAAATATTGCCCTGTTTCTCCCTCAGTGGTTTCAAGGAGTCCTGATTCAGGACTACGATCGCCGTTCTTGATGATCCTTCAGCTGCTGAAACCTTGACAACTTTCCAGTTATGAGTGGGAAGTTGCGGGTTGCAGCACTGGATGATCTTCAAGATTTCCTCCGGTGCAGAGGGTTCCGCTGGGATGGTGGCGATGGATCTAGGTCTCCGTGGTATCTCACTCACCAAAACCACGTCGAGCCTAGCACCTTCCCATATTTCGCCAATCGCTCCGATGGCAAGCTTCTGCAGAAGCGCCGAGCGCTCGTCCACGCACGCCATCAGCTTCACATGACCCTGGTACCAGCCAGAATCGTCACATTGCGGGGGTGCTCCTGGATTCTCACTAAGGATCTTCCAAAAGACACCCATCATCTGCTGCTTCACCAAGTCCCACCTAGAGTGGGAGATGGATCCATCAGCAGCACCTCTATCTATAATAGCCCTAACAAGGTGGTCTTTAGCCACCTCACTATAGGATCTATTGGTCGACTTTGGTGCATATTTGGGACGTTTAGTCCCTGGTTGCTGTCTAACGGCTGTCGCTTCTTCCTCCGAACGTTGCCGTTTAGGCATTGCCTTCGCAGGGGCAGGAGGTGAAACGCTCTGAAGCCCAGCAATAAGGGCCTAAGCCCATGCCAATGAAGCTTCCTGTTCTGCAGAAAGCTCATTGGCATCTTTGGAGCCTAATAGCTCGATAACACGCAAGGCAGCACGCCTTGAGTTGGATGCCCTCTTGGAAGGATTTTTATGCCGAGGTGTCTTTTTAGTGACGCCGGAGTTGGCGGGGGGAGGTGCAGAGGTGGGACCGGATGTAATCATCTCTTTCCCCCTTTGCACAATAGGCATATGGGAGGCTGCTTTGCTGGACGACTTAGTCATTTCCAACTTGGCAGCACCCGAAGCAAGGGATTTATCCGCTTTGGCGGAAAGGGCTATTGCGGCCTTTGATGTACTTGGCGCGAATGACAGAGGTACATCGCCGCTGTTGGGTGTCGAGGCTGATACAGCCACCGACGGGATCGTCTTCGTCTCGTTGTCCTTATCATTAGTCCTTTTTGTGTCTAGTTCCGTGCCATCGTCAGTGTGTTGTTTGTTTCGTTTTCGGTTTTTGGTTTTAAGAAGAGAGTTCATTTTGTTTTTGGTCCCACGAGTGTAGGGGAATCTGGAGGTCCACCACGTCATAGCCCCCAATAACGCGGTAAGGGCGTAGTCTGTTTGCTGAGGTGCCCAGGTATCAGCAAAGCTCCGTGATAATACAGTCGGTAACCCCTGACTGCTAACCAACCGATAGGCACGGGTCGCATAACACCTCGGTTTAGGGGATGGATAACCTTTCGTTGCCAAGGCCTTTAGGTTCCCTGCCTTCATCTCGGGAGTCACCAGATGCTGGCATCATGCCCGGACCAAGACACAAACCACAGCCAAGGCTTAAGCCACCACATCGCTTCAAGATTGTTATCCATAATGGTGGTGGTTTTTTTTTCTAAATTTTCATTCAATTCACTTGGTGTAAATTCTATTTCATTTATTGTTTCCACTATAGTTTTAGTATATTGTGTTAGTTTTTTAATATCACTTTGTTTATCAATTTTCGTTAATATATTAATATCACTTTGTTTATCAATTTTCGATATATGTAATATTTTCTTTTTCTAATTTTGTTAAACGTCTAAGCGATCTTTTATTCATTTTGTAATTTAATAATAATTTTAAATATTACCACAAAAAAATATAACACAACACACAACCGTTTCATCTAAGAATTTAAGAAAACTAATTTAAATTTACTTCTTTTTTTCTTTTCACTTTTTTATTTAAAGTGTTTGTTGTTTTGTCTTGGGAATGTGTTTTTTTTTCATTGGTAACGGTTTATCAGTTTTGTTGCTGCAAACCATGATGCAATAATACACTTTGCTAAAAACGTAGTAGGCGCACAAAATGTATTCAATACATACACATAATAAACAAGTTAGAGTGCTATATTCGGCTGTGCCGAATCTTTGATACCCTCCACAGACAGTTCGAATGTTTAAGGAGTAATATCTGTATGATGTCTTTTTATTATTATTATCTTAAACTGTGACGATTTGTTATTAATTATGGTTTTGGGAGACTAAACTGTTTTCCGGGAGTAGGGCATATATGGGGCCTAGGGTAAATTATGTACCGATCTTCACGAAATTTCACAGTATCATTTATAGTCCTATAAAATTGTGACGAGCCAAAATTTGTTATGATTGCATTATTTTTTACGGTTTTAGGCGTACTAAACTGTTTTCCGGGAGTAGTGTTTATATGGGGCTTAGGGTAAATTATGGACCGACCTTCGCGAAATTTTACAGTGTCATTTCTAGTCGAATAAAACGGACTTGTGCAAAATCTTATGTCATTCCGTGCATTTTTGCATCATTTATGTTAGTTTTTGTAACAAAATTATCAAGTTTTTGAAGGTGGTGGTTCCACATTTTGATTCATAGCTCTGGTCCTACTGAACCGATTTTGCTGAAATTCAATCCAATTCAATACAAGCAATTTGACACCTAGTTTGTTTATTTCTTTTGAGTTATTCGAAAGTGAGCGTGTTTTCAACAGACGGACAGACAGACGGACATGGCTAAATCGACTTAGAATTACTCAAGCAGCCAGAATATATATACTTTATGGGGTCTGAGATGAATAATAAAAAAGTTTCACACGGAATGACAAACTTAGTATACCCTCTTCACAACTAATTGTGGTGGAGGGTATAAAAACAACTCATGAATGTAGAAGGGAGTAGGGAGGCCTTCTATAAGGCCTTCCCGAGAAGGCAAGCGAGCATGAGTATTGGATCTAAAAAAAGGTCTAAGAAGGTCTTACAGAAGGCCTTATAAATGAAGGCCTCCAAAAGTTTACCGCTGGGGACAGTTGGAAAAGTGTGCATGTATTAGTAAAAAGTTTGGATGTATTGCTACTGTCATGCCAGTACTGGCAAATGTAAACGCCAGGTTAGTGCTAAATCCACCAGAAAAATTAATATAGACAGAAAAATTAATATAGACAGAAAAATTAATGAACTTTGTATGGTCGTGCAATATCTTTATAAATCTATAGTCTTTGCTCGAACCTTCGGAAATCATTTCGAAGGTTCTAGATGGCCGAATGGCAGTATAAATACTTGCGGCGGCAAGTATAGCAAGATCATTCTAAGTTCAGACTTTGTCAATAACGTATAACGAGGAGAAAATTATTGTTGGTTGTGAATAAAAGCTATAAATTACGGTTGTTAAAAAGATTTAGTACTAAATAGAGTTGTGTAAATTGTAAACGATGTTTAAAGTGTTTTATTTATTTTATTAAATTTGCGATAAAGAACTCGAAACGGTTTATTATAAAGGAAATAAACCAAAACGTTATTGAAAGGCAGTAACGTAACAATATGTATTAATAAACGTTAAAGCTATAAAGAATCAGAAAACTTACAGTAAAAATATCTGTTATCGAAAACATGGCAAAAATTCGTGAAAAAATTCAAAATTGGAAACAAACTCTACACTTTATTTGAAAAAGCTAAACCGGTTAAAAAAATATGTCGGAAAGTAGCAGAAATAGCGTTAAAAAGTGAGCTATAATGATATAGAAAGAACAAAAATAATAAAAAAATAATTGGAGATTTTTTTTTGTTAAATTTTCGATAACTAGTCGACGTCAACACAACATTCTTATAAAATACCAAATTAACGTCGAAGTGATGTAGTCGTGACAAATATTTAAAAGTAATGTCGACGTCGACGACGACTAACATAATAGGGGTGATTATATTTTTTCTAAGATATGCATCGACTTCAATTTAAATTCAATTTAGCACGCTAAAAATAGCGCGTTTATACGTTCTAACTATAACAATAATATAAATATAATAATATATAAAAATAAATCTACTTTCCATCCCTGAAACTAAGTGCACGTAAATTTATATGCCAATACCATATAACCGAATATGAGAGAACTAACATGCACTCACTCATGTTCTACTCCTTTTTTATTACATGGGCGATGATTTTCGGCTTTCAAGAAACTTATTGGAAAACCTGGTCGAATTAAAAAATTCGTTACCAACTTATTTTTTCAAGCGTTGGTCTAAAAAAAACTCAAGTTGAATATAAATTGTATACCAAAATGAAGCTAAAGTACTTAGCTACACGCCACATATAGCCAACCTTCGGAGGAAGTCCTAATTTTGGCCAAAACAGTTATTTCTTTAACTTTGTTCAACAAAAAACGTTAGATAATTATAAAGTAAAATAAAATTTTAAAGGAATCCATTTAATACAATTATTTGTAAACTTATTTAAATATATTAGTTTTTCTAATAGTTTGTCGCAATATTTTAATTACTTAAGCTTCGTACAGACGATGGTCAGATCTTACAATATTGGTAAGCAGCGTTGCTTAAATTGCATTAAAATTGTCTAAAATGTCTTACAACTGTATGAACATTGTAAGCTCATTTGTATTTGCAGAAGTGCAAATTTAATGCATCTGACAATCGCACCATTGTCAGAAAAATATTGCTGTTGGCAACGCCTGCTTACAATATTGTAAGATCTGACCATCGTCTGTACGAAGCTTTATTATTAAAATAACATTACCGGTTTTACTTTGTTATCTTGTTAAAAGCCGAAAACTCTCCTATACACCGAAAACAAGAAGTAGATATTATTCTCTATAAAATGGCCAAAGTTGCCATATCTATTCACAATATATTACTATTTTAACTTGGCCGCACCAAGTTCAGTTCTGCTCAGCCAAAATAACTCAATTTTAATGATGGGAAGATAAACATATGCTGGTGCCCTCTTTCTTTTGAGTGAAACAAGATTTACTTTGTTAACTACTTTGTTATCTTCTCATCCACCAATTTAACAGCTGATTACAAGTTTGTCGTTAACGTGGTGGACACACAATCAAGTTTTGCCTTTCAATTCCATTTAATTTGCAATACACTCTCACTTTTTTACTAATGCACTCACCCTTT
Source organism: Pollenia griseotomentosa (assembly GCA_963931875.1). Lineage (NCBI taxonomy): Eukaryota > Metazoa > Arthropoda > Insecta > Diptera > Polleniidae > Pollenia > Pollenia griseotomentosa. The sequence continues at coordinate 149,620,700 of OZ007563.1, forward strand.
TTAAATTGACCACGAGATGGCTTTCAATTTCACCTTTCCATTTGTTTGGCAATTTTTCTTTCAATTTAACAGCTGATTACATGTGTGTCTATATAAATTGTTTTCTTGATGAAATCTTGAAAGCAAATTGCTTAAAAATTGAGTGCAGCCTACGTCACAGCTTTCAATTTATGTAAATTTTGACAAGCAGTATATGTAAAAGACTATCAAAAACATCTTGATCGTGTGGCCGCAGGGCAAGCGGCTCATACACTTGCAATAAAATTGTTCAATTTTACGTATTATACAATTATATCGCTGATGTGTATGTGATATTCGAAGGTGGCGCAATATATTGGTAACAATCAAAAGACTTTTGACTTTTATTGCACAACAAAAAGAAAGTGAAATGTGTTGGCAACATTTTACAATGCTGTTTATGTTATTCCTATAGGTTATGTTCACCTTTGTATTGAATGAATAAAACCATTGTGCGACTTATTGCATAAGTCTGGGATCCAGTGTGGCCATATCCAAAAATATCTTACAGCTAAATCGGCTTTAAAATTATGCTAAAAAATGCTAACAAAAATCTTAAACTGCCAAAAAATAATGCTACAATTTAAATTGTATTATTTTTTTGTTATTTTAGTTAATATACCTTTATATGGGCATTTCCTAGAGTCACGAACGTACGTTCGTACGTTTTTGCTGTACAAATAATATAGAAAACAAAACTTTTCCTAGTTATAAACATAAACATGTGGTCACGAACGTACGCAAAATAGAAGTCTACTTTGGCTGACAGTAGTGAAATGTAAAAATCTGCGTAATGGAACGGAATATTCAAAATTGATTAGTTTATTTTAAAAGTGTATTAATGTAGGTATCTATCCAGTATTTACACAATAAAATATCTCTATTGGCTTTTGTTTAATTGGCTTATGTACCGGTCGCAAACGTACGATTTTTCCATAAGTTTTTTTTTTTTTGTTATTATCACCATGCATTTTCCCATAAATATCTTAAAATTTCCGTAACAAAAACTTATGAAGAAAGAGTGCAAACATAACATATTTTTTGCATGCAAAATAGTTATATAAAAATGGTAGCTTAAAAAGAAAATATAAAATTTTCGAGTTTCCAGCGCAATTTCCTCAAGTAAAACAGCTGAGATATGCTATGAAACCTTTACAACATAGACTTTTTTTATAATAATAAACAATAAAAGACGATGATTATCAACATTTTAAATGTTCATTCTGGTTTACCTTTCTGAGGAAATACCCATATATGATTTATTTTACATAATTCTTCCTTATAAGTTTATAACATCATATCAATAGAACAAACTGATTAAAATAAATAAAATATTTAGTAAACATAAAAAGTCTTAAAAATATAAAAGAAAAAATCAAAGGAACTTGACCTATAAATGGCTTTAATTTAGTATTTCAATAAAATTTATAACATGTTTAATAAAAAATTTCATTTTATTAATTAAATACGACATCAAAATTAATATTATGCTTCAACTTCTGAAGAATCGATCGAGATATCATTATAATATATGTCCTTATCGCATTTTTATGTGAGATCGTACATTTTTTTAAAACTATGGCAAAATTTTAAACCACACTTAATATAAAGTAGCGAATTCAAAGTCTTTAACGTCAGTCTATTTCGAATTTTCGTTTTCAAGAGATTTATACAACTAAAAACCTATTTTAACTTCCGCGTGGCTAAATGGCAAAACCCAGAACTTTATTGCAAAAGAAGCTAATTCACTAAATGGATTTTCATTTATTGCTTTTTATATCCATATACATTTATCCAGAAATCGACTGTTGAGTTCTTATTTAACAATTCATATGAATTTAGTTTCTGCCACTGATGTTCCAAAGTTGTAATTTCTTCTACAGTGAAATCTATTATTTCTTCTTTAAAATGTTCGCTTAAGTTGCATTTATTAGCTTTTAAACTGTTTTCTACACAATAAAAGTTAGCATTTGTTAAATTTTTTTTGGCAATCGTTGTCTAAGTTGACATATTCAGGTATGTGATGGAAAACGATTTTGAAAAAAATACGATTTGAAAACGATAATGTCGTTTTCAGTATCTTTAAAATTTGATTTCCAATAAATTTCCTCTGTTTTCTTGTATATATTCTTTTAAATTCTTTATTATATATGTTAATTGAACTGTATTTTGAACAAAAAATTAAGACTACTTCAGAAATGGATTTAAAACTCGGTCGAAATTCATCACACCTGCTAAAAACGATCATTTTGAAAACGATCGTTTTTCATCACATACCTGATTAATTGAGCTATAAAATCTCGGCATGTAATTCGTACTTGTTTTTCTATTTCAAAAGTTATGGTATCACTTTTCGTTTCCAAAAATTTTTCAAAATCGTTATTGGAAAAAATCAGCTTAACATGAATTTAATGGATCAAACTTTTTTTTTTTTTTTTTTTTTTTTTCTTTATTTATTTATTGAATCTTCATATATTAAATATGAACTAACAATAATTAATCAAATCTTATCCTAATTTTTTATTTTATGTCCTGCCAGTGCAAGACAAAAATTTTCTTCATCACGGGTTCTGTATCACATTTATATATGTGTTTATCGCTCATCTTAATGGGTAAGTGCTGCAGTGTCTCTTCTCCTCAAGCGAGTGTGGCCGCTATCATTTAAAATATTTCGAGCTAGTGGATTTGGGTGCAACTCTAGCCTTTTTAAATATTTTACCGCATACTTCGTAATAATAGTCCTTACCAGTGGCACATTGAGATCCTTGTGGATATTCGAGTTTTTAACATACCAAGGGGCAGCTGTGATTATTCGAAGAAGTTTATTTTGGCGCCTTTGAATTTTTTCGATATTTGAGGCCGAGGCAGTGCCCCATAGTTGAATACCGTAGCACCAGATTGGCTTTGAAATAGAGTTGTAAAGTAGTAGTTTGCAATCGAGACTAAGAACAGAATTTCTTCCAATAAGCCAGTTAATTTGAATTGCTTTTAGTTTCATTTGGGTTAATTTTGCTTCTATATGGCATTTCCATGTTAAACGCCGATCTAGATGAATGCCGAGATATTTGACATGCGATTGTTGAGGCACTAGTTGATTATTGAATTTAATAGGGGGGGATTTTTCCCGACGCAAGATAAATGTAACATGTACGCATTTTTGCTCATTGACCTTTATTCTCAGTTGTTTTAACCACAGTTCTAGTTGAAATATATGATCCTGCAGGTATCGAGATGCTTCACGACTGTTCTCGTGTACGCTTAGGAAAGCTGTATCATCAGCAAAAGTTGAGGTTAGGGTATAATTGTTTGTCGGCATGTCCGAGGTATATATAATATAAAAAAGTGGGCCCAGGATACTTCCCTGAGGGACTCCAGCTTCAATTGTCTGAGGAGAACTTAAAAAATCACCTTCTTTAATAATAAATTTTCGACCGACCAAGTAGCTTTCTAACAGCTTGTGTGTGTTAACCGGTAGGTTCAGCTTCAATTTATGTAACAAACCTACATGCCAGACTTTATCAAAAGCTTGAGAGACATCGATGAAGAGAGCGGAGCAATATTTTCTTTTTTCAAAGGCTTTTCTTATGGCGTTTACTATCCGATGGGTTTGTTCAATTGTGCTATGTTCTCGTCTGAAACCGAATTGATGGTTAGGTATACACCCATTGTCATTTAAAATTGGGGTTAATTTGGACGCTAAGAGCTTCTCAAACAGCTTTGATATATTAGATAATAAGCTGATAGGCCTATATGACTCAACTTTGGTGTGATCTTTTCCTGGCTTTGGTATCATCGTAACTAAGGAGACCTTCCATTCTTGAGAGTAGTATTCAAGTCGTAAAATAGCATTAAAAATTAAAAGAACAATTTTCTTTGCTATGCTGGGTAGCTCCAGAAGCATTTTGTTGCTGATCTTATCAAAACCAGGAGCCTTCTTGGGGTTTAAATCACAAATAGCTTTTTCGATTTCTCTTAACTCAAATCTTAGGGCAACAGCTGCTCTAGCAACAACAGGTGGTAACTCGGCCGCAATATCGTGAGATATGTTTGGGGTAAATACGTTTTTTAAATGATTAACAAACAGATTTCCTTTTTCAACATCATTTCTTGCCCAACTACCATTCAAGTCTCTTAATGGTGGTTAAGAGACAACTGGCCTTTTGAGATTTCTAGCTGCACGCCATAATGAGTAGTCTGATTGTGGGGTAGCATAAAGTTCCTTAAGATATTTTTCCAGAGAAGCCGTTTTCTGAGTCTGCAGTAACTTTCTAAGCTTTTTTGTACACTCTTTTAGTAAGTTCTTAAGTAACGGGGATCTGTGCAATTGCCACTCTCTTCGAGCCCTCCTTTTTTAAGACAAGAGACGCACGCGAGCCCTCCTTTTTTCAGACAAGAGACGCTCGACATCTGTGGAATATACTTTAATATTTTTTGTTTTTTTGGGGGCAATACTGGAATGTTGAACAGCTAGCTTCAGAAAACTGTCAAAATTGGCAATAGAGCGATCTACATACTCCGGTGTACTAAGCGGAATATTTTCTGTGCAATGGGTGCTGAGGTATTTTCTATATTTTAACCAGTTAATTTGCGTAGCTGACGTCGCTAAGTGACCAGTCGGAGATACAATTCTATTGGGGTTAATTGTAGTAACAATTGTAGGTGTATGGTCAGAAGATAATTCTAAGGAAGCTTCAACATGAATCGTTTCTATGGGGATGTTTTTAACCACGCCGAAATCGATAACATCTGGAATTTTTTGATGATCAGTAGGCCAATATGTTGGTTGTCCGCTCACTACCACATTTAAATCCATTTTAGAAATTGTGTTAAATAAAACACGACCCTTTGGTGTTATAAGTCGTGACCCCCAGAAGGTATGTTTAGCGTTATAATCGCCAGCAGCTAGGGAACAGGGTCCTAATGATTTAAAATATTTACAGTATTGGCTTTCTGATATTGAAAATCTAGGCGGTGAGTATAACGATGAAATTACTAGTTTTCTATTTAATTCCTCAACGCAAATGTTCGTTGCTTGGAGATAATCTTCACGGTGATCAAACATTAGGTAGTGTTTGACTCGGGTTTTAATTAAAATGGCTGAACCTCCACAAGCTCTATCTCGAGGGTCCTTGGTATCATATAGTATATAACCATTGATTTTAAACGTACTTCTTGAGGTCAAATGAGTTTCAGAAACCATCATGACATCAATTTGTTTGTTTTAAAGAAAGTATTCTAATTCATTTTTATGTTGGCGGATGCCGTTTGCGTTCCAAAAACAAATTTTTAAACAGTTCATGGCTTGTTAAGAACAGCTTGCAATAACATCGATTGCATTCTTAGAATTTCCTGTAACATATTACCCATTGTGTTTGTAAAATTATTTACTGTTTGCACTAATGTTTCCATGGTTTTTTCTAGACGACTTAAATTAGAAACTGGAGTTTCATCAGTACTTGGCGAAGCGCCTTGCATTGGCACATGGTTTGATTTAAGGACGTTAGCATACGAGGTTCTGTTATTACTAGGCTGTTATTACTAGGTGGGGGATTAGTTTTCGGTCCAGCCGACTGCTTGACGATAGTATATACAGGGCATCCTCTCTAATTGGCAGTGTGATTTCCGCCACAGTTGCTACATTTTTTTACATTGGGGTCATTTTTAGACTTATCGCACTGAACTGTACAATGTAATTCTCCACATACGACGCAAACAGGGGGTAAATAGCAGTAGTATGACCAAATTCTTGGCAATTAAGACATTGAACGGGACCATTTCTTTTGTGCGGCTCCTCTATAGTTATTCTTCTGTAGAGAATATATTTTAAACCATAAATAGGATGCGTTTCATTTTTTTTAAGCTTAATGTCGCCAGGTTCTAATTCTACCCGAAATAATGGTTGGGGATTTTTTCCCTGTTTTTAATATTTGTAATGTTTTTTATTTTAAAACCCTTCTCTTCCAAAAAAGTTTAATTTCATCTGGGTCCATGCATGAGTCTATGCCCTTGATCACTACCTGAAGACCTTTGCTGCTCTTTAGTTATATATATATATATATATATATATATATATATGTTCCTTTTACTCCTCTGGGGAGCATAGGGCCGCCACAAGTTGATTCCAATGATCTCGATCATCAGCGCGATGTTTGACTTCGTTCCACTGTAGTCGTAGCTCGGACAGTTCGGTTATGATTTGGCGTTTCCAGGTGTGTGATGGTCGTCCGATACGTCTGCTTCCCTGTGGGTTCCAGTCTATGGCCTTCTTAGTGATATCGTCTAATGGCTTGCGGAGAGTGTGTCCAAGCCAACCCCATTTGCGATTTCTTATTTCCAACTCAATTGGTTGCTGGTTGGTATCTGACCAGAGTTGGGCATTTGATATTACGGAGGGCCAGTAAACACGCAAGACTCTACGCAGACATTTGTTAACAAACACCTGAAAGGACTGGATATCGCGCGGTGCCATATTCCACGTTTCGCACCCGTACAGCAATGTGGATTTAACGCTGGAGTTGAAAATTTTAATTTTGGTACGTTTCGAGATGTTAGGCGATTTCCAAACAGGGCTGAGTTGGGCAAATGCATTACGTGCCTTATTAATGCGACTGGCCACATCGGCTGATGAACCACCGGATTTGTCGATTATACTGCCTAGATAGCAGAAGGACTCCACATCATCAATTTCCTTGCCGTATATTAGGAATTTCCTCGTTGCGTTAGCATTTATCCTAAGTGTTTTTGTTTTGGGGATGTTTATCTTCAATCCAACTAGCTTTGCTGTTTCGCTAACTAGATTTAACTTTGATTGCATATCGGAAAACGAATGACTTAATAAGCATATATCATCTGCATAGTCCAGGTCTTCTAATCTGTCTTGCAAACCCCATGTTATCCCTCTCCTATGACTTGTTGACTTTTGCATCACTACATCTAGGACACAGTTAAAGAGGAGTGGTGATAACACACAGCCTTGGCGAACTCCGGTTTTTATTTTGATGTTCTTGCTTAGTTGTTTCTCATGCAATACTCGGCATGTTGCATTGCTGTACAGTGTCTTTATTAAGTTTATTATTTTAGTCGGGACACCCTTGCATGCCAGTGCGCTCCATATGGCCGTGTGACTGAGAGTATCAAAAGCCTTTTCGAAGTCAACAAATACGAGATAGAGAGGCGATCTCCACTCAACGGACTGCTCCACAATAATTCTAAGACTATTGACCTGATCGACACAAGATTTGTTGGAGCGGAAGCCAGCTTGTTCCCTTCTGAGAGGAATTGCTTTTGACAGCCTTTTGTTTATTATATTTGCAATAACTTTGTTGACCATGCTCAACAAAGTTATACCTCTCCAATTCTTTCTGGCGGTTTAATCGCCTTTTTTGGGAAGATTTATAATTGCGCCGGAGGTGATTTCGTCGGGTATGGATTCTTCATTCCAGAATGTTCTTATGATGGGTTCCAATAAGCGAGCGCTAGTAACTCGGTCGGTTGTAAGGAGTTCTGGGGAAATATTATCCAGGCCAGGGGATTTGTTGTTTTTAATTGAACTAATTGCTTCGCTGATTTCAGTGATTCCTGGACACCCAGAAGATATGGATGGATGCAATACGTGGGTAGTGCAAGTGCAGATTGAATCTTGTAAAGCGGACGTTGTATTCAGCGTATTATCGTAATAATTTTCCCATAAGCTGAGTTGCTGCGTTTTTGATGTTACAAGTTCCCCTACGTCATTCTTCAGTGGTCTGCCAGACGAAAATGTTCTATTAGTTAACTTGTTCACAGCGAGGTATAGGTCTCTCGTGCGATGGGTTTCTGCTGCTGCTTGTAGTTCGTTTGCTATATTGTTGACCCATTTCCGCTTATCACATCTCGCACTACGTTTAACATCTCGGTTAATTCGGTTATACATTTCCTGATGTTTAATTTTATTCGAGCGAGTTTTGCTCGAGTTAAGGGCAGCTTTGGTCTCCTTTCTGTCCTGAATTAATTTCCATGTGATATCGCTAATCCAATCCTTTCGGGTGTTGTTTTTGAAACCAAGGTGATGTTCTGCAGCTTTGATAAATATATCTTTGATTTCTGGCCACGAACGTTCAGAGTTGTTATTTATTGTATAAGTTTTTAATTCGTTGGTGAAAGCGTTGGAAATTACCTCATTTTTTAGCTGCGCCACGTTAAATTTCCTTTGTGTCACGAGAGAATTATTTTTGATGGCAGCGATTTTAACGCGTATATGAGCGATTAGAAGATGGTGATCACTGCCCATATCAGCACCACGTTTGTTTCGCACATCTAGCAGCGAACCTCTCCATTTCTTGCTGATAATGATGTGGTCTATCTGGTTTTCGGTCACCCTATCAGGAGATAACCAGGTAACTTTATGAATCCTCGGATGTGGAAATAGAGTGCCGCCAATAACAAGGTTATTTGTTCGGCATGCGTCTAGAAGCATCTTACCGTTTTCCGTCAGACGCCCTAATCCATGTCTTCCCATGGTGCTCTCTGCTGTTGAGTTATCGGGTCCCAATTGTGCATTGAAATCGCCCATCATTACTTTAATGTCACCCTTGGGTACGGTTGCGAGTACGCTGTCGAGATGGTTATAAAACGCTTCTTTCACCGACTTTTCAGATGTATCCGTAGGGGCGTAGCACTGTAACAGCGTGATATTACGAGCATGGCCACGCACTCTGGCGGTGATAATTCTATCTGAGTGTGGCTTCCAGTCCATAAGCGCATGTTTGGCCTGCTTAGAAAGAACGATTCCGACTCCACTGGATCGAGGTAGCTCATTCGAAGGTTTACCAGAGAAGAGAATGGTGAGGCCATTTGATGTTGTGAATTCCCCTGACTCACACCATCTGATTTCACAGAGCCCTAGCAAGGTAAGTTTGTAAGTTACAAACTCTTTGCATAGCTGTGCAATCCGTGATGGCTCCAGTAGGGTACGTATGTTCCATGTTCCAATTCTAGTCCTTGTTTTCATGCCAAATTCCGTCATCTTTATATCGGGTTCATTAGTTTTCTTTCTTGTGTTGGTTTCGGTAATAAGAGTTATTTAAGACGTACAGCTTATTAGGCTATAGCGTCCGATCCTGGTGTTGGGGCTGCCAACATCGCCACCAGGCGTGCAAAGTAAGTGCCGGGATTAGCCGTGCAAGTATTAAGGTTATACCGCCCATGGTCGGTCGTCAGAGCCTCGTTAGCGTGACAGGGGACACCAAGCCGGTAAAGGACAGTGGGTGAGGTTGACTTTTGGAAAGGTACTTGTTCACATAGCCAAGTGAACAAGTACGTGACTTGTGAACGCATCACTTTCCCATTAGTCCCCCTCTTTAGTTGATATGTGTAAAAGCTTTTTTTAAGGGCTTCGAATTTGTTAGTTAATTTACGAAAATCATTCTCATGATTTACCTGTATTTTTGTCTCGTTTATATTTCCACGCTTGATTGCAGCTACGTAAAACGAATTTTCACCTATTACCGAGATCACGCTCTTTATTAACTCACTTAAGTTTTGCTCCCTTAGATATATCGGGGGTGGCTTAGAAGATTTTATAACGTTTGGTGCTTCCGAGGATTCATCCTCCAGAATTGCAAAACGATTTTGAGAGTTTATTTTATCAAAAGATGGTACTTTTGAAGCCGAAGCAACTGCTGCAGAGGTAGGGCTGCGACCCCGTTTAAGCACTGCTATGTACCTGTCCATACCAACTTGTACTTGACGCTTTTGACCACTTTTTACTTGAGATGTTTGCATTGCATCTGTGTTAGAGTTCATGGTACCATTTGTTAATAATATTGTGTTTGCCGTTGTGGCAACACTTGCAAGTGAGAGGTTTATATTTTTTAACGTATCACCATCAACCGTCTTTGTAAAAAGAGATGGCGAAAGGGATCGTGTTCGAAAAATTGGTTTAGCCGTTAGGTAGTTACTATTGTTTTCTTTTGTTTTATTTATTACAGCATTGTCTTCGTTAGCATGCACTGTCACATAAACATTTCTATCATTTAGTTTTATTATTGTTTCATTGTTTTTATTCATGCAATAAATTGTTTTTGTTTTTCACCGTTTAGCTGTGCTTTTAATATTTTTGTTATTTATTGTATTTTACAACAACAAGAAAATAAGAACTTTAAACTAAAATGTTTTTGCTCAGAATATTTATGTATACATACACATGTATGAACATTAGTACGTATATATTTTTACTATTTTTCTTTATTTAATATTTTTTTCGTATTAATTGTTCACTTTTATGTTAAATAATTAAAATAACAATTTATCATTTATTTTCAAGCGTCCATTCGCTGTTTATATAACAAAATCAAATGTGATTAATTAAAAATTCAAATTGTATGCGGAGTTAAAAATACACGTCTGTATCACAACAAAGCATCAAACTGATCAAATTTTAAAACAATTTGATATGAAAGATATTTTAAAAGATTGTACAGTTTCTATAGCAAAAGAGTAGGGTTTTGTATGTGCATTCAACAAAAAAGTGTGGTAGATTTTCAAAAAAATATTACTTGAATATTCTTAAATTAATGGTGTTTTCTTTTCTACAAAAAAAATGTGACATTTTATTTTTAAAAAATGCAATTTGGTGTCTGTTTTTTAAAAATTTTGCTCCCGAAAAGGGTGGCTTGTTTTATTCTAAAAAACTCATGCTTTTCGGGAGCAAAATTTTTAAGAAACAGGCCCCAAATTGCATTTTTTTTAAATAAAATGTCACATTTTTTGTAGAAAAGAAAACACCATAAATAATGGTAAAAAATGCTAAATATTTAGTTGAAAAATGCTAGCTGCTAAATGAAAAATTTGCAGCAAAATCAGACAAAAAAAATGCTAAATCTAGCTGCAAAAATGCCAAAATGGCCACGCTGCTGGGATCACACTATGAAAGTTTTCTTTCAGAAAGTCTGAGTTTATGGGTGAGAGAGGAGAGAAAAAAGCATGTTCTCTTCCCCACTCACTAATAAACTCTGACTTTCTAAAAGAAAACTTTCATAGTGTGAACCCAGTCTAATATAGGAAAAAATGGAAATAATATGGCGAATATCATATACATACAATAATATTTCAAGTGTATGTGCCGCTTTATAAATTGTTTCTTGATGACATTGTGAAAGTAAATTGCTTTCACGAATAGCGATTTTTCCCTACGTATAACATCACTGCTGCAGGGTTAAGGCCAAAATACATTGGTCAAAGGCTTGACATTAAGCTCGTGTACGTGTGCTTGACATTAGAACATACATTTGCTGGATCAGCTGTCAAGCTTTAATTTTGCATTTTATTTTGAAGTGACAACAGCAGGAGCAACCAAATATTAAGTCCCAAATACATTGGTCAAATTCCCATCCAGCATTGTGGTAGTATTAGTGAAAATGAGTTTGTATGTGTGACACCGACGATGCTTGATGGAAAATCAAAAAATTTAGATATTTAGCATACTTGACGAGTGATTTTGATGAATTTATTGGCGGTTAGAATGGTACAACAAACATTTCCCAAATAATGCCAATATTTATATTATTGTCATACGCGTGTAAACATTTGTGAATTTCTTAAATTTAATATTGGTATTGCAGAAAAAAAAACAATTCAATTAAATTTATAATTTGTAACTATTAAAGAAGTGAGATAAAAAATTACTATAAAAAAGTGACACCGGCAGAAAGCTGTAATCAGAATGCTAGTGGTAAAGGAAGGTGAATTGATGGCGGCTTCAGAGGACGTGGTGCTGGATTATCGGGAAACTACAGAGGTCATGTGCGAAACAGGTAGCGGTCATTCGGGTGTGGCTCTGGCCAGGATAATCGTTTAAGATTTGGTGAAAATAAAGGAACAAAAAGAATTATTAAAAATCCTGATCGCTTTTCAAGTATGTTTATAATTTTTTGCCACAAATTGTTAACAAATAAAATGTCTTTTTAAGATCTACGATTAATTGATTGGAAACACGTATGTTTATCTACATTTCCAGACTCATGCAAGAAGTGGAAGAGCAGCCACAGAAATAATAGTACGTGGTATTTACTTTACTGAAATCTAATTTCCTGACTGTCATGTATTATTGAAATTCCATTATAATTTTTTTAATAAAAAATTTAATTTAAAATGAAAATTAAAAAAAAAGTATTTTTTATAAAGGTTAGCACTAACCAATTTTACGTTATAAATAACTAGTTAGTGCTAACCAATATTTACGTTATGACTAACTAGTTAGCATTAACAACTATTTTGGTTGTCATTGACTAATAAAAAGCAGCAGAGAAAGCAGTACAGGGGCCTGATTCTGGCAGTCGTGATCGAGTAATTTCTCGATTCGAAAGCAATTTAAAATCTAATTATTTCAGTCAATACTGAACGAATTGGAACTATTTTTTAAGTACTGTAAAGCATTAATTTGAGTTTCACAATACTGAAAAAATAATTTTGATTCGTTCAGTATCGACTGAGATAAAATTGCTTTCGAATCGAGAAATTACTCGATCACGACTGCCAGAATTAGGCCCCTGATATATGTTCCGTAGTCGAGTGGAATTCATTAGTTAGAAAGAGAGGTAAAGTCACATGTACACAAGAGTTTTGGTTAGTTTTTTATTTTGCTCTTAATAAACTAATAGAAACTTTAACCAATATATTGGTCAACACTACCGGTCATATAACTGGTAAAATGACCGGTAGTCTTCTTGTAGGGTTCCTATAGTATATACTATATACTAAAGCTGAATATTGTGAAAACATTTACAAAACACAACAGAAAGGACGCCAGCAGAATTTTGAAAATTAAAATAAAATTTTTTGAATTGAATTAAGATATGAATAATATAAGTGATAATAACGCTGTAAAAATTGCAGTGCGTGAAAGGCCAACTTTAGAACGCATAAACAACAATTTGCCAACCAGCGTTATAAACTATCATCCAAATGGATCTGTAAGTCAAGAAAAAATATATATGTATACTAATTGACTTTGTTTAAATATGTCTTTAACTAAATTATTTTTTAAGAACATAATTGTGAACGAATCTGTCTTTACATTTGATCATGTTTTGGGTCCTAATGTTACTCAAAAAGAAATTTTTGATTGTTTGATTAAACCCCTGGTAGTCAAATTGAAATTGGGTTTTAACTGTACTGCCTTGGCTTATGGTCAAACTGGGACAGGCAAATCTTATACAATGGGATTAAACTTAAAGGTAAAATTATTGGGGTATGTATAAAGTTTGAATATTAAAGTTAGTAAATATAAATTATTTTTAGAGTTTCGATGGAGACGACATAGGTGTCATTCCACGATGTTTGAAAGAAATATTTTCAACTATTGAGATGGCTTCAGAAGATCAAGAAAACATTGAAAATAAAATAGAACCATCGCGGAACATGGAGATATCAGCATCTTTTATCGAAATATACAATGAAAAGGTCTACGATTTATTAGGAGAAAATACAAACGAACCCATAGTTGCAAAAGGTATGAATTGCGCTTTTTATTCTGTTTTTATACCCTCCACCACAATTAGTTGTGAAGAGGGTATACTAAGTTTGTCATTCCGTGTAAAACTTTTTTATTATTCATCTCAGACCCCATAAAGTATATATATTCTGGCTGCTTGAGTAATTCTAAGTCGATTTAGCCATGTCCGTCTGTCCGTCTGTTGAAAACATGCTCACTTTCGAAAAACTCAAAAGAAATAAACAAACTAGGTGTCAAATTGCTTGTAGTTATCCTAAGCAGTTTGGGATTGAATTTCAGCAAAATCGGTTCAGTAGGACCAGAGCTATGAATCAAAATGTGGAACCACCACCTTCAAAAACTTGATAATTTTGTTACAAAAACTAACATAAATGATGCAAAAATGCACGGAATGACATAAGATTTTGCACAAGTCCGTTTTATTCGACTAGAAATGACACTGTAAAATTTCGTGAAGATCGGTACATAATTTACCCTAGGCCCCATATATGCCCTACTCCCGGAAAACAGTTTAGTCTCCTAAAACCATAATTAATAACAAATCGTCACAGTTTAAGATAATAATAATAAAAAGACATCATACAGATATTACTCCTTAAACATTCGAACTGTCGGTGGAGGGTATCAAAGATTCGGCACAGCCGAATATAGCACTCTAACTTGTTTTTATTTTCTTTATTACTTACTATCAGAGCTTTAAAAAACTAAATTCAATTGGCATTGAATTGCAATGATTGTAACCAAGCTGATTTAAGATTAAAAAATGAAATTCTTGTCAAAATACAATATTTTGTGATTGCAATCGATTTTAAATCATTCTTTTTAGAAATCATTGAATGTAAGTTTTATAATTGCGATCAGTTCGATTGCGATTTCAATTAATGCCACAGATTTCACAAATATAGTTTAACCGATTTGATAGATTTATATAAAGGTTGTGTTTGGGAAAATTTTTTCCATTTATGTGGGTTATAAAATATGGACTTTTCCGAAAAAGGGTATTTTTTTAAAAAAGAAAAGAATTATATTTTGGACATAACTCTTCTGTTTCTGGACCAATTTTTTCGACTATATCAAAATAAGTTCTGCTAAAATCGTTTGATATATAAAACTTATCCATAGGTTATACTAGAGCCCTATAAATTAACACAATAAATTTTATAAAAAAATGAAAATGGGAGGTGCATCTCCTAATAAAACAAATAAGATATATTGGGTATCTTCAACCTTGTAACCTACGACATAGACAACGCTTTAGACTATAACGTTCAGATACAAAAACTATTCAAAAATCATTATAATACAAAGGATTAAAGATTTATAACGTGATGCCAAGTGATATAAAGAATGAATTGAAAAACAATAATATATTCAGAAGAAAAATTGTAGATTTTGTAAGAAATAGTAATGTAAATTGAAGCTTATAAAATTTGGTTAAATACTAATAAATCTAGTATACTAATATTATAATAATATTATATAATTATTAAACGATTTGTCTGATTTTAAGTAGCAAAATTCTCGAAAGCCTTACCGATTGAATAAATTAGACTTCTAGGTGGCCTAAATTATTATAAATTGGCTAAAGGTTCTCTTTTCCTTGGGGAACAGAAATCGAGAAGTCATTTGCCAATGATAATTATAACCGCTCGTCAGAGGATTATAATTATTGGGGTTAAGGAAGAAGAAAGAAAACAGGGGATTAGTTTTCTTTGTGTAGGTGATTTTAATGGTGTTCTTACCTGTTAGCTAGTGAGTCTCAAAATAAAATGAGAAGATACTGGAGTTTGACTTCTTTTTAAGTGTAGAGATAATTCCGTTTACACTTTGCTTATTTATAATTATAATAGAGGTTTAATGATAAGAATACAGTGGGGTGGAGAGATGGTTGTTCGTATGCCCAATTGAAGTGTTTAAATTGAAGTGAAAGCAAAAGTTATGTTTTAAACTTTTTCAACCTCGGCGTTTTATCCACACCGATGGTTGGATAAGTTTTGATCGCCTAAATTTGGCGAGTACTAAATAGTACACTTCAAGAAATTTACCCTTGATTATAGTAAACTTCAATTAGGCATTCAATAAAATTAACAATTCAATAATCAAAATTCATAATTATATTAATTAACAAAAATTCAAAAATTATATATAAAAAGTTCAACGTTAAATAATTAACTAAATTCAAATTAATTAAATTCAATAAATATAAAAAAAAAATTGAAAAAATTCAGTAAAAAATACAAATGTGTACAATGTAAATTGTACATGCTCCGGCTTTGAGCTAGAACACCGAAGGGGTTATTCATCCTCGCACAGACCCTGTGCCAACGATACCGATGCTAGTGCCAGGACCGTTTTGTCCTTAGCTTCTCCCGTCACATCCGTGAGTTCTCCATTGCTAAAAAAATGAGAAATCATAAATTTATGCTCAATTCTCGCCAGTATACAAGTTCGTACCTTATCATCCGTGTGGGGTACGAACAAAGTATACCCCGTGATCTTTATCCAACTACCCTGTTTTTGCTAATCCAGGGCTCTTGGATTAAAGCCACGTCCACATTGTTATCGATGAGGAGGGTTGCTAATTCGGTTAAGGCTGCTTCACAGTGGTGCAAGTTTATCTGCACCACTTTCAGCCTCTTAGGGTCTACCATCTGTAGAAAACCTAAATCTGATAGACCCCAAACCGAATACAGCAACCACTCCCATTGATTTCAGCTTCTTGAGAGACTCCCGGACTACTGCGAACCAGAAGTTTCTACCCTGGTTCTCCTTACAACCCAGTGAAGCTATCAACTTCCATTGGCTTGTAATGAGCCCATTGTTCTTGTTGGCCAGTAACCCCAGTATGACCTCCGCCGGTTTTATAGGTGCAGGAATCCATACCATGACTACCGGTCTTAATGGCAACTCAGACGCGAGTATGACGTCCAATCTGGCTTCAGGACAAGCGCTGCCACACCTGCCGATTGCAGCCTTTAAAAACTAAAAGGTTTTTTGATTGCCGCAACTGACAGTTTTGACACTGCTTGCCCAGTCAGCCCCTTTTAACGATACTTCATCCGGCCTTTCTTTAACGCAAAAGATTTCGTCGAGTAGTTTGTTCTCTAGCACCTGCCATTTTTCGACACTGATCCCTCCATCAGGATCCATACGATCAATGACAGCCGCTAGAATACCGTCCTTACCCGACGACTTCCTTAGCTTCCTTGACGTGGAGGGTTGGTCCTCTCTGGAGCCAGTCCTCTTAGTGATCTCCTTGCGGGGAGACACCAGTCTGACCAGCCCTCTTAGCCGCTGGGGATTTCTGGTCATCACCAGACCTAACTCTCTTAAATACCCGATTTCCCTGCAGATGTTGACTGGTTTGTCCCGGTAATTCCTTTAGTGACTCCTTTTTGGGGGTGACTGTCGGAAATTATCAAGACTTTGCCAGTCCTCATCGCTCGACTAGTAGTGGGTAATTCGTCCACAGGCTTAGCTCCCTTATCCGTGACCATGCTGTCATGGTTAATTATCCGTTTGATTATCCGCTCCCTTTTTGGAGGGTTCATCAGCAGGGGTCGCTGAGGGTTCGTTGTCTTTACTGACATTTGAGTCCTCAGCAGCCCTTGCTATGTATCCCGCAGGGTAGGGAATGGATTCGTTCGAATCTAGAAACGTTCTTTCGGTGCTTCCTCAGCAAATGCCTATCCCGCCCATCGTGTAGTGAGGAGTCTTTCTTAGCTATCTTTTCTAGAAAGGCTAAGGAGACTCTTATATCACTCTTGGCTTTTTCGTAGCTCGTTCGGCTTTCTGATGTGACCTGTTCTGTCGCATCCTGCCGAACAATGGGTTTTGATACACCCGCCACTCCGCTCTCCATCCCCAGTGTGACCTCCGGAGCCGATGGCCCACCCCTTTGGTCCTGATCTTGAGCCGAAATCATTGTAATTTCGTGCTCATCATCAGAGCCCAGAGTTAGACCATCGAGTCTTTCCGAGGCCCTGTTCGAGACGGGGAACCCACTGGGGGGTCCATCACGTCCGTCTCTGTCAGTTCTGTCATTAACTGACCTTAGGTTAGGTTAGGTTCCATTAGCAGCCGTGATCAAGCACATCTCACGTGGGTCCATTAATTAGTTCCCGTTGTGTAACCATGTCACATCGTCTCCCATGGGTCCTAAGTTATCTGGCTGCTAGTATTACCACGCAGCCATCCGGCCATTAACTGACCTTCCTGCAGCAGAATATCTCTGTGAATACTCAGCCAATCGGCGTCTGGATTTGACACCGAACCTGCTGAGTTGTCAGAGACATTCCCTGCATCGACTCCTAGAGTCGCATCCTTTTTATTTTTTGTATGAAATTCGTGTAGTTTGTTTTTGGTCTCGCGCAGTGACGGCTTGCATGGACTAGGCTAGAGTTACAACTGACCCTTGCCATCGGCGTCAGAGGGAAGCTGTTCACGACCAGTTTCTTTAACCACTAACTAGCCATTCAGGTCCTCGTCACTGCTATCAACCACCTTGACCTTAAAAGTGGTGGATATGGGAAATAAAAGGGGGATAGATAGGATTATAGGTAATGGGATAGGAGATGGACGGATGGATAACCCCTGGTCATGCTGGCCTTAAAGCATATGCCTTCCAATTTGTTCCGGCCAGAATTTACCGATTCAAGTTAAAAGACATACACTACAGCCACCATTTAAGCCAGTACATCGCGGCAGAATAGTTATCCAGGTGGTGGAAATATCTAAATATCTAACATTAAAACAAATCCGATGCATAACTGGCAAGCACATTACACTATTTTTAATTTCACAAAATGGGTACAAAACTTATGGCGATTTCTTTTCTGAGAAAAATATGTTACAATGTATAAATGTAACATTTTCTAATGTTACCTATAATCACTCGGAAGTATTACATGTTGTGCAATTTCAATAGAACACAATTAATGCTTTTTTTTACAACTATTACACTTTGATTATAAATGTACTTCATGAGCGATTTTTAAAGCTATTTGAGCGGTTTCTGCACGCTATTGCGGATTGGAAATAAATACACTCAGGTCTCGTTTTATGCGATAGATGCGTTCCAAAAAAAATCGCATTAATTGAATTCGCATAAGACGATACTCTAGCTTCATATAAAAACTAATGATTCGTTCCAAAATTCTGAAAAACCGCATAAATTTAAATTTGAATTAAAAAATCAAAACAAAATCGCATAAAAAAATCAACAACCCAATAAAAATATTTTGTTGGAATTCCTTTATATTTGGCATAACTATAGTTCTGGCAAATATGAATAAGTGTGCGAAATATTTTTTTCTATGATGTATATTTTTCGAGTTACGGGGTATTAAAGTGTTGTTGTTTTCAAAAAAATGTTTTTTTAAATTATTTTTTCAAACTAAAAACTAATCAAACGAAAAAAAATTTTAGGTGATTCTTATAGAAAATCGATTGATCTCTAAATAAAAAAAAACACTCATACATATCGCTATGCATATAAAAAACACAAAATAAAAAAAAACTATAACGATTATATCAGTGAAAAGCTTAAAAAAACATCTAAAATTTCAAAAACCGTAAAAATTAAAAAAAATCGTTAATTTAAAAATCGCATAAATTTGAATTCGCATAAAAAAAATCCGCATAAAACGAGACCTGAGTGTATTGACATCACAAATGGCTTAGAAAAATTAAAACGATTATAATATAAATAGACTTTATATTTTGTTTTAAATCAATTTTTTTTACAAAATTATGAGCGGTATGAATTATGACAAACAAAATAAAACATTGGTTGTACAAACAAAGTAGTAAGTACCAAAGTTGTAAAACAGGGCACTATGAACACCTTAAGTAAAAGTAAGGGTAAAATACGCAACATGTTTTGCATGTTTTTCATCAACGTATTCACAAAAGAACTTGAAAACTTTTCCCACGGTTGTATTTTTTGTACAAACGAACACAAAAATGTAGAACATGTAACATTAATGCAACATATTTCTCAGAAAAGAAATCGACATTAAAAAGGGTATAACTTTAGAACGGTAAGAGTAAATTCAATTTTTAAATGATTTGGAACTTATCCACCTTTTAAACTGAACGATTAGTTTTTTAACTTCAATGTAAATATTAAAAGTTAAAAAGCATTATTTTTCAAATTTATGCTAAATTTACAAAAAAATGTCATTAAAAAATAGCCGAAACTTATAATATCTGCACAGAGAAATAAAGTTTGAGAAGTTTTCTATAAAAAAATTGACTTAGTAACAAATAAAATCGTGCTAATGAGCCGAGTAATGAGCCAAATTCAAAAAAGTCGAGAAAGTTAGATTTTTGGTTAAATTCGATTTTAGCGACCTCTAAACCTCTTCCGAAAAATCTGAAAAAAAAATCAGAAAAATGCTTTGCCCTATTAGCTTTCAAAAAAAGGTGGGGCATAAAATAATATTTTTTTTTTTGGGACACACTAATGTATATATGTATGTAAATAGCAACATAGGGTTAACCCTGCAGGAATTGTCACTAGTGAATTTATGATGATTCACTATTAACATAGTCACCAGTACTAGTGACTTATTATACCCCAGACAATGTTATTAACTATAGACATTTTACATGTGCGTGTCATTGAAAATCTACTACTGACGTTGGTACTATTGACACGGTTGTTCTTTTGGGAACATATGTAGACATTGGCACTAAAGACCTGCACGAGTGTATCAGTAAGTATTGTTAAAACAGATACACCAGATATTTATCTGTTACTACTGATATAAATGAGAGAATTAGTGTAACTGATATTGTATGGTTTTGCTTTTGCCCACTCACCATATCTTAAAAACAAAAACAGATGCTTATGGTTTTGGATTGAGTGTGTCATAACATTTTTTTTTTGCTTACAAATATCTGTTGTCACCATAAGTATTTCTACAATATCTGTGGTTATCTGTTGTATGCTAAAATATTGTTGGCGAGTTGATGAAAATAAGAGAGTTTATAAAAACTTGTATAAGATCTCAACCAGGGGTGCCAGATGGTTTTAGTAAAAAATCGCCATATTTTCTTTCAAAAACAAATTGGAAATCAAATTATGAAAAACGGCAAATTAAAATTACTGTTTAAAACACAATAAAACATTTTTTTAATGACAAAAACAACAAAGCAAAACAATTAACCATTACATAATGCTTTAAAAAAAATAAATAAAAATAAATGTTTTATAAATTTTATTTAATTAAAAAAATTCCGGGGTATCTGATAGCAGATTTATAATTTCAAACTTAAATAAAAAATGTTATAATTGACACAAAGTTTTATTAAAAGCATTGAACGGTTAAATGGAAATGCAATGGAAATGGATTTTATTTTTTAAAGAATATGTCATCCACATGTCATTTGTCGACTTGAACACACTGTTCAAAACGGAGCCTTGTTTTTCGAGAATTTAAAAAAAATGACCCAATTTTCTCATGTAAAGGTATTTGATGTTTCAATCGAGGGTTGGAGGTTCTTGGAGACCAGTAATGGTAGATTTGTTTGTTGACGTGGCTATTTAAGTGAAAATGAACTTTGAACAGAATTGTCGACGAGCAATTACGTAAGAATCATTGCCCTTAAAAAATGTCTCCTAAGCGAACGCGCGATGCTCACTCGACTACTGTGACTAACTGTTGATATTAATTAAACGCAAGTTTTCTTTTTCTGTTATATGAAAGCGCGTGCTTTATTGAATACAGTTCATTAGAAACTAAAAATACAAAAAGGCGGTTAATAAGTTCAAATAATCCAGAATGTAAGAAGAACAAAAAAGATAAAGATAAATGTCATAATAGACAAAACATAAATAGATAGTATTGCCATCTATTCGAAATACTTCGCTCGTTCCAACACCTCCCCTCGAAGTATAGAGAATGATGACTTCAACGACCTTCGGCATTGGTTATACCCAAAGCAGTAATACACTTGGTGTGTTTTTCAGCGCTCAGACCCTTAGTCAACACATCTGCTGGCATTTCTTCAGTTGGCATATAAACGAGGTTGATATCACCATTTTGTTGCTTCTGTTTAATAAAATGATGCCTGATGTCTATGTGTTTTGTACGAGAATGGAAACCGAAACTGGCTGCTAGCTTTTGAGCACTTTGGCTATCGTTGTAGATTTGTACGGTTCCACAATCTATTCCAATTTCACGTAGCAATTGTCGTAGATATAAAGCCTCTTTAGTCGCCTCCGATATTGCTAAATACTCTGATTCGGTACTGGATAGGGAAACCGTTCTTTGCTTGCGTGCTTCCCAACTTATTGCCGCGCCAGCCAATATAAATGCATAGCCCGTATACGAACGCCGGTCCGTCATATTTGCGCCCCAATCAGCATCGACTACGCCATAAAGTTGTCTATCGTCTTTCTTGTAGTTTAGGCCATAATTTAACGTGCCCTTTAAATATCTTAAAATACGTTTTGCGACCTGCCAATGCTCCTCGTTAAAATTGTTATTAAACTGGCTTAAAAAATTTACGGCATATGCTATATCCGGACGGGTGTTGACTGCTAAATACATTAGGGCACCAATTAGGTTTTGGTAGGGATAATTTTTCATTACGTTTTCATCAGCAACCTTTGGTTTTTCAAGTTTTTCATTTGTTGTCATAGGGGTCCGGACAGTTTTACACTCACTCATATTGAATCTCAATAATATACTCTCTATGTATTTTCGTTGACTCAGACATATAGTGTGTTGCTTAATATTCTGATCAAATTCAATACCCAGACATAATTTAACAGGACCAAGATCTTTCATCTCAAAAGATTTCGCTAGGGATTTTTTAATCTTTCCCAAATAAGATCCATCGTTTGATGCGATTAATAAGTCGTCAACATATACGGTGACAATTACAATTATATTGTCCTTTCTTAGTACGAATAAACATGGGTCTTCTTGGGATGGCTCCAGCCCCTGTTCACGTAACTTCGATATCAATTTTTGGTACCACTTTAAACCAGATTGACGAAGACCGTAAAGTGACTTTTGAATTCCACACACTGGGTACTTACATGATTTGTATGCATCTAACCACTTCAATGCTACGTTTTTTATTTGTCTGGATTTTTCTACACAAGATCCAACCTGTTCACCCGAATTTATTTGTTCTAGGACATTCACCAAATGTTCAGGTATTTCCATAAAAACTTTCTCATCCAGATCGCCGTACAGATAGGCCGTTACTACATCCATTTGATGGATTTCTAGATTAAATTTAGCAGATAATGCAGACAGTAATCTCACAGATGTAGATCGAACCACTGGGGAGTAGGTATCAGAAAAATCCTCTCCTGGTCGTTGTGAGCAGCCTTTGGCTACTAATCGCACCTTTTTTTTGTTGTCCTCTTTGACTCTAAAAACAAAACGATTCCCGATTATCTTTCGGTGGCTTGGTCGTTCAACAATCTCCCACGTATTGTTTAATAGTTGTGCAATATATTCATCCTCCACTGCTTTTATCCATGATTTATCTTTATTTACCATCACCTCAGCAATTGTAGCGGGCTCTCCAGGAAAAGTCAAATTGCATTCTTCGAATCCTTCAAAATCAGACTCGTCTTCACTATTCCCATTATTTTCCGAAAGCGGTATTATTCTCTCCCGGGGGGGTTGTGATGTTTTAACTTCATTGTCAAATATGTGTTGAAAATTGTTCTCATAAACGCTCCCGCCACAATTAAAGTACATCTGATTTAATACCTTTACATCACGGCTGATTATGACATTACATTTTCGAGGTGACCATAAACGATAGGCTTTTGATTCGTCCGAATAGCCCACCAATACGCACTCTTCTGATCTCGATTCAAATTTACCCTTGGCACTACTTTTAATCAAAGCGTAAGCCTTAGCTCCAAATAAATTTATATGCTTGATCGATGGCCTTTTACCAAACCACAATTTGTAAGGGATCTCGCCGTCTATAGATCTTGTAGGACATCGGTTTCTAATGTAACAAGCCGTGTTAATAGCCTCTGCCCAAAATTTTGGCGGTGCGCCTGCTTGTTTCAGCATGCATCTAGCCATCTCTACAAGCGTTCTGTTTTTGCGTTCAGATACGCCATTTTGCTGTGGTGTGTGGGGAGTACTCAAGCGTCTGCGGATACCACATTCTTCCAAA
This sequence comes from Pollenia griseotomentosa, assembly GCA_963931875.1. NCBI lineage: Eukaryota > Metazoa > Arthropoda > Insecta > Diptera > Polleniidae > Pollenia > Pollenia griseotomentosa. The sequence continues at coordinate 149,644,371 of OZ007563.1, forward strand.
TATCTATCGAATTCTTTGTTGCAGTACTCACGACCGTTATCCGATTGTAGCATTTTAATTTTTTCACCGGTAAATGTTTCAGAAACACTTTTAAACTTCTTAAAAACGTTTAATACATCAGATTTTCTCTCGATCATAAAAACTTCTGTACATCTGGAATAGTCGTCCGTAAACGTTACGAAATATTTAGCATCAGAATGGGATGGCACCCTCATAGGTCCACAAACATCACTGTGTACTATTTCCAATGGATATTGTGTGCGTTGTTCATTTCCCTCTGGAAAACTTTCGCGAACTTGCTTTTCACTTATACATATTTCACATGTCGATAGCTTTTCATTAAGATTCATCTTCATACCGTGTACCAAGTTATGCTTCGCCATATTTTTTAAATCGCGTTCGTTTAGATGACCCATTTTGTAGTGCAAAATGTCCACAGCTTTTTCGGTATTTGCAATTCCAGCGGAATCTTCGAAATTCTGTAAATAGTACAGGTCGCCAATACGATTTGCCGCATACAATGTTTCGCCATTTTTACTTATGTTTGCTTTTTCTTTAGAAAAACAAACTTCATAACCTTTGTCAGTTATTTTTGAAATCGAGAGTAAATTCGCTCTTAAGTCTTCAACATAAAGTACGTTCTCCACTTTTATATTCTCTTTTCGACCTCTCTCATTCAAATACAAATTTATGTTACCAACGCCGGTAATCTTTGTTGTGTTCTCATTTGCTAAGTTAAGCGTCTTGTCTAATTCTTTGAAATTTAAAAATCTGCCTCTGTCAGCGCTCATGTGTGCAGTGCTGTCGCTGTCGAGACACCAATAATTGTTTTCACAGGAAGAGATCATTGTCGTTTCTATTGTGTTGTGCATAGCTCTTTCTTCTCTTTCGACATGGCATGTACTTGCCTGTTTTGTGCGTTTGCTTTTGCAATTTCTTGCGAAATGCCCACTTTTACCACAATTAAAGCACGTTAACTTTTTCTTCACGTTTGTGTTTTTTCTTGCAGTTTCACCTTTGTTCTGGTCTGATTTTTCATGCTTTACGTATAATGCATTCTGTTCTGCCCTATCTTCTTTAGCTTTTCTTGCCTGATCTTCCTCAAATATTTTTACGCGCAAAACACTTGGATTTGGTAGTTCATCCCTTGTTTCCAGGGCACATCGGAAGTTCTCGTACGATTCTGGCAGACTATATAGCAACAGAATTGCAAGCAGGTCATCACCAACAACAACATTTATTTCCTTTAGTTTAGAGACAGCATCAAAAAAATCATTCAAATGTTCCCTAACATTTTCCCCAGCCTTCATACGTGATAGCGCCACTTTTTTCAAAAGAGTGGCCTTTCTAGCCGGTCCTTTAGATTGAAACGTTGATTCCAATTTTTGCCACATTTCCAATGATGTTAAACATTCTGAAATGAGTCCTAGCTCCGATGGTATCACTGACAGTAAAATATCGGCCATTGCCTTCTGATCAAATTCTTGCCATTTTACACGATTTTCAGCTTCAGTTGCAGGAGGAATCGTTTTTGATCCGTTGACATACGCCCACAAGTCGTTCTTTATCAGAACAGCTTTCATTTGAAGCTTCCAAGAATCATAGTTTTCCGCGTCTAATAACTGTATACGAACACCGACTCCCGACATTATTATTTGTCCTTTAAATTTACCCGCACGACTGAATGTTCAATTTCAATATACTTAAAACGATTATCACACAGGGCTCTCTGGGCCCATAACCTGTTGATATTAATTAAACGCAAGTTTTCTTTTTCTGTTATATGAAAGCGCGTGCTTTATTGAATACAGTTCATTAGAAACTAAAAATACAAAAAGGCGGTTAATAAGTTCAAATAATCCAGAATGTAAGAAGAACAAAAAAGATAAAGATAAATGTCATAATAGACAAAACATAAATAGATAGTATTGCCATCTATTCGAAATACTTCGCTCGTTCCAACACTAACAAATCCTCCCAATCGATAATTCCAACGGCGCCAACCGCCCTCCGCACCGTTTATTACTTTTTGAAATAATCGCATTAAAAATATAATTTTGCCACCAGACACCCTTTATATGAATAGATTTTACTTAAGGGTAAATGGCAGGTACCGTTAATAAGAGTGATCCATATAATTTTAGCTTGAAAACTCTTCATATTAGAGTCAGCGGAGACATATACTGTCTTATACCAATAGGTTCGTCTCTTTAAGAACCTATGGTGATATAGAATAAACGATCTTAACTCCACAGCTAAAAATTATTTTTCAACGAAAAAATAAAAGTAGGTTTTAAGTATAAAAGTAGTAGTAAGTTCGGATGAACTCAATTTTCAATTGCGAACCTTTAACCATTATCGTTATATATATTTGGGGTATTCACAAGGTGTGCTATCATGTTAAATTGTCATAATGTTCTAACATTTTACAATGTTTTAAAAATATTGTTGTTGCTTTGTTAACAAAAAGTGTCATAAATTAATAGAACTTTGCTTGCTATGTTTATTGTGCTGTCGTAATTAATCAGAAGAGACCTGCGCTGAGCGGCTGAGCCGAGCCGCATTAGTTTTTGAAGACGTCGCCTTGATGGTATAGTTTTATCCGGCTAATATCCGAATTCAACCTGCGGCTAGCAATTTTTGCAACAAAACACTTGCGGCGTCAAATTATATCGGCTTAGGACTCTGATGTTTGGTAAGCAAACAAAATAAAATTTATTTGTGATTTGCGTCTAAAAAATGGAAAATAGTCAGATAAGATCTAATTTAATTTTTTAATTCATGGATTAGAATTAAAAAATATTTTGATATTAGGTAAATATTTATTTTTTATATTTGATTGAAATCAGCTGATTCAAATTTAAAATAGCACACTAAATTATGAGGGGTTGTTCACAACAGTCGTATTTTTTCATGTTATTATTTTAAGACTTATGACTTTATGATACCTTGTGAATCCCCCAATTTTATTTTGGTTGTGGTAATCAATTAAAGTAAAATTTATTTTTTTGGTTATTGATAACCTAAGTAATTTTTTGGTTACAAATATCTTTTGGAAAAAATTATTTATTTATTTATATTTATTTATAGCAAAATTTAAATATGATTATTTCGCCTTTTGCTTTTTTCCTTTTTCCTAAAAGAAGAGCAAGTTAAAAAAGACAAAACAAAAAAAATTTAAAGCTCAAAGAAAAAAAAAATCTTCTCTGACTGGTAATAACAAAAAGCCGGTTCAATAAAAAAAAGCAGGCGACGATTACAGATTACAACGATAAAATACTGATCAGTGTACAACTTGACAGCTTGTACAAAAATTTGTTTTACTTTCCATACAAATACCGTTTCCGCTTGGAAAAGGTAAAACACACAAATTGTGACGTTTATTTGATTCCTACTTTGTATAGAAAAAAAAAATCTTGTTGTGTTTGTCTGGCATCAAAAATATCACTTGTCGTCGTAAATTATTTCTCAGCAATAGTGTGACTTTTAGCAACCTTTTGTGCTGCTATTATCTCCGATTTTGCGTCTATTAGCATACATTGGTTTTTGATTTGGCGGCTAACAGACAGAAGCTGTTTGTTTCATTCTTTTTCCTACAACATAAAAGTGATTGCCGTTGCTTTTTGAGCTTGTTTAAATAAAAAATTTTTGCCATTGTAAAAAAAGCAAGTTGCAGCTGCTTTTGAAAAGTGTGGGCTATTTTAGCAGTAGAACTTTTCAATTTTGATTTTTTTTAATTAAGAAAATGACAAAATTTGGCTGCTTTTGCTAATATGGCGATAGCATTTTAAACCCTGGTTTACATAGCCAGCCAGCCGGACGTTTGAATTTCTTTAGATCGATTCCCCTTGTGCTTTAAGTCCCTTATATGAAGTTGTATATTTTTCAAAATGTGTTTGTTGTGTTAGATATGCCATAAAAATACTGCAAATATGGAATATATATGTATAACCATTTTTCCCCTAAGTTACCCAAAATTAATAATTTATATAAAATAAACCAAAAATTACTGTATTGTAAGTGTTTCTCAAAAAATAGGCACTTTGATAATTTAGAGGCAAAAATCGTCCAAATGCCGATAAATCGTTAAATATGGCAGGCCTGATCACAATGATTCTCGCTTGTGTTGTTGTTGTTGCTCGACAATTTGTACTGCCACAGCATGAACACACAGTGTGTGTTTGTAATTGCGTCGTAGGTATAATAAGAAACTAGTAGTGTTGTTGTTGCTTGGCAATTTGAACGACCACAGAACGAGCAGCCTGTGTGTTTTGTTTTTGTAAATTTTTTTGTTTGGCTTTTTTTCGCTCGAAATACATTCACGCTCTCTTTCATTGAAAATAACGGTATCGTACAATAAGTAACTTATTGTATTCCATAAGTATCCACTAGTATCTGCTTTTGCGAAACAGATATAAGCAGATATGATACTCTCTTTCGCTTTTTTATCAACTTACATCCACTCTTTTACAAATCATATCAACATCAACTTATATCAGAAACACAAGAGCACTCATCCATACGCATCAACTTTAGAAAAAACACAGAAACAGATATAAACAGATACATCTGTGCAGGTCTTTATTTGGCACCAGATAATCACTAGTACATTTTAGTAAATCTAGTGTACACTTTTGGTACGAATACGAATTCATAACAATCTTTTTTATTATTGATTCAACTTTTATAGGAATAATACTTCTCAGTTGTTTTGACAACATTTTTTTTTCGTCATCATTGCTATCATTATCTAGTTAAATTTTATACCAACTGACTTTTTGGCAGTTGACCACAGACAAAAAAAAAAAATTAAATCTTGAAAGTTAAACATATATTTTCAAAAAATACTATTACATATTCGTATTATCGAATAGCAAAAACATTTTTTTTTCGTACTACAGAACTGCCAATGCAAAATATTTGCGTTACGTACTATTGGAAATTCGTGGAAACGAAAGTATGTACTATTCGACGTCCACTGTATGTTAATGCTATACATACACATATAAAAATGCAATTTGAAAAATAACAATGTGTGATAAATTTAAATTTTTCTTTTTATATCTATTTATCTAGAGACAAAACATAGTCAAACTACGTATTTGATTTTTCATTTCCTCATCTTTTGTCCTTTTCAAAGAACTTAACATTTTTCAAGAATACTTATTTTAAATATTTTTTTTAATATAAGTACGAGTATCTAATTACTTTTAGCAAACTCCAACTCTAATAAAAGGAAAGGCTCTGTAAAATTTTAAAAAAATATTTACTTCAGTCGCCCTGAACTAAAATATAAAATAAATTCCTTTCAAAAATATATCCTTCCATATCCTTAAAAGTTTTCATTAAATTTTTTTTTTTTTTAATTCGAAATTGTATTGTTTTATTTCTCTTGCTGCTTGTTTTTAGAACGCGATCGCAAAAGTGACGAAATTTGCTTTTGTTTTTAATGTTAGTTAAACGAGTCACTTTTGCACTCGCGTTCTAAAAAGAGGCAGTTAGTTTAGAAAGTTTTTTTGCAAATTAATTTCTACGTAGAAATTTCATTCATTATATATTCGCTTTTAAAATTCGCATACATTTAAGCGAATGTGAGTGAGAATGCGAATAGCAAAAGTAAGAGAATAGTTCGCAACATAGTACATAGTTTTGGCAATTGTGGAAGATTGCCAGGCTGTTAGGACTCATAGTATAGGGTTGCTGTTAAAATATACTAAATTTACGTATGTTTAGACAAAATATTAAAAATTAAATAATCGACCATGTTCTGCAAATCGAAATCACGTGAAATTGAAATCGATGGAGATTTTAAGTTAAATTTTTTTTTTTTTTTTTAAATGAACGTAGCTTTTCCTGATTTCAGAAGTAGTTTTGGTAAAGGTATGTGGTCCTCAATGTGTGAGGTATATAAAAGGAAATATTTTTATCAACTTTAAACACAGGATAGAATTCAAAATTTGTTCGATTTCAATTTAACATGATTTCTATATCCAGAAAATGGCCGAATATTTTGAAAATTTCCTACATTTGCCTTAAAATAAAAAATCTGTCCCCTACGCATGAAAATCTCCGAAAAAATCCCTACAAAAATGGAAAATTAACTACTATTGGCATCACTGGTCAAAACACTTTGAGTTATTATTTTGTGCTTAAAATTGTGATTTTTTCTCTTCCCGTTCTTTTGTGTAATACTGTCTCTTTATGCTTGCTCTCATGTTCACGAATTTTAACCAAAAAGTAAAGAATCACGATGACATAGCCAGACAAGCACTGGATTGGAATCCACAAGGAAGCCGCAGAAGAGGAAGACCATCAAATACGTGGAGAAGACTTGTTGAAACAGAAGCGGCTAGTACTGGTCGAAGTTGGAATGAAATTAAATATATAGCTTTAGATAGAATAGTATGGAATCACTTTGTTATGGCCCTATGTTCCTCCTAGGAATAAAAGGAATAAATAAATAGGCCAATATAAACTGCCTATCAACCTACAGAACTGAAATTCATTTTTTTTTACTTAATTTATGGATTATTATATACTGTATACTTCGAAATGTCGAAATTATTTATGAATTTATTTTATTGAATATATTTTAACACAAGTACTTTATACTTAAAATTGGTTCTTTTATGTTAAAAATGATATCTAAATATATTTTAGGATACAAATACACTGGAGGAATTCGTAAACCTTTAACTAATCTCGATGACTGTTCTGCTATATTAACACAAGGCAATAAAAATCGGCATGTTCGTCCTACCAAAATGAATTTGCAAAGTTCACGTTCTCACGCAATATTCACAATTTATGTTCGATCCAGAACACAAAAAGTAAATGGAGAGGAATCTATAATCTCATCATGTATGAATGTTGTTGATTTGGCTGGATCTGAAGGTGTGCGACGTACGGGACATCAGGGTGTTGCAATGTCAGAAGGAGTGCACATTAATCAAGGTCTGCTATCAATTGGCAAAGTTTTGCAGGCAATTACCACAGGCAGTAAAGTTATACCTTATCGAGACAGTGTCTTGAGTTCTGTTTTACAAGGTAGTTTAAACATAAATTTTAAATACAATTTAATTACAACACCAAGATTTTAAAATAGTTTAAAGCGGCTCATACACTTGCAATAAAATTGTTCAATTTTACGTATTGTACAATTATATCGCCAATGTGTATGTGATAATCGAAGGTGGCACAATATATTGGCCACAATCAAAAGACTTTTGATTTTTATTGCACAACGAAAAGAAAGTGAAGTGTGTTGGCAACATTGTTCAATGCTGTTTATGTTGTTCCTATAGGTTATGTTCACCTTTTTTATTGAATATATGAAACTATTTAGTGACTTATTGCATAATATAGGATAAGATGGAAATAATATGTCGAATATCATATACAATAATATTGCATGTGTATTGGCCGCTTAACACACTATAAAGATATCAGAACTTAAAAAACATTATTGGGGTATTCACAAGGTGTGCTATCATGTTATATTGTCATAATGTTTTAACATTTTACAATGGTTTAAAAATATTGTTGTTGCTTTGTCAACAAAAAGTGTCTTAAATTAATAGAACTTTGCTTGCTATGTTTATTGTGCTGTCGTAATTAATCAGAAGACCCCTGCGCTGAGCCGAACCCATTAGTTTTTGTAGCCGTCGCCGTTGATGGTTTAGTTTTATCCGGCTAATATCCGAATTTAACCTGCGGCTAGCAATTTTTGCAACAAAACACTTGCGGCGTCAAATTATATTGGCTTAGGACTCTGATGTTTGGTAAACAAACAAAATAAAATTTATTTGTGATTTGCGTTTAAAAAAGGGAAAATAGTCAGATAACATCTAAAAAAATATTTTATTGTAAGGTAAATATTTATTTTTTATATTTGTTTTAAATCAGCTGATTTAAATTTAAAATAGCACACTTCATTATGAGGGGTTGTTCACAACAGTCGTATTTTTTCATGTTATTATTTTAAGACATGACTTTATGACACCTTGTGAATACCCCATATGTATCTAGAAACTTTGACCGCTTTTAGAAATAACTAAACAAAAAAACTATTGGGTATTTTTTAATGTTAGAAAAAATACATTTTCACGATCCAGTATCTAATTTTGTATCTCAGTTTTTGGGACTTAAATTCACCGATTTTATAAAGATTACTTAAATTTTATAATATTTTTTTTTCATTATTTATTTATTGAATCTTCATATATTAAATATGAGCCTCGGTAGGCTAGCTGGTAGCGAGCTAGTCTATCAGCGTCGAGGTTGTGTGTTCGATTCCCGCCAGAGACTCTGGTTTCTTTCCTGCAGACAAGCATAGAGCTTCGCGGGATTAGCTTAGGAAATTAAAAAAAAAAAAAAAAAAAAAAAAAAAAATCAAATCTTATTCTAATTCGTTATTTTTTGGCCTACCAGTGCCGAACGAATATATTTTCCATCATGGTTTCTGTTCAAGTTTTTGTAGGTGTTTAGCGCTCTTCTAATCGGACGAGTCCGGCAGTATCTCTTCTCCTTAAGCGAGTGTGGCTGCCATCATTGAGATCCTTATGAATATTTGAGTTTTCAACATACCAGGCGGCAGCTGTGATTATTCGAAGAAGTTTATTTTGGCGCTTTCATTTTTTTCGATATTAGGGACCGAAGATGTGCTTAATAACTGAATGCCGTAACACCACATTCGAGTGTTGAGTTATTATGTGATTATTGATTTTAATAAAGGGGCATGTTTCCCGACATTGACCTTTATCCTCCATTATTTAACCATTTTCCAGTTCAAATATATGATCCTGTAAGAAACAAGATGCTTAATGACGGTTTTCGTGTACCCTTAGAAAAGCTGTATTATCCGCCAATGTTGAAGTTTGGGTGTAGTTGTTTGTTGGCATGCCCGAAGTATTTACTAAGTATAATGGAAGGCCCAGTATGCTACCTTGTGGGACTCCAGCGTCAGTTGGCTGAGGAGAACTTAAAAATCGCCTTTAACAATAAATTTGCGACCGACTAAGTAGCTTTCAACAGCTTGTGTGTGTTCGATGATAAGTTTAGCTTCAATTTATGTAATAAGCTTTCATGCCAGACTATCAAAAGCTTGCGAAACATCGATTAAAAGTGCTGAGAAATTTGTTTTTTGTTCAAAGGCATTTCTTATGACATTTACTATTCTATGAGTTTTTCAATTGTTGTGTTTTCTTCTAAAAGCGAATTGTTGGTTTGGAATACATTAATTTTCATTTAAAATCGCTGATAGTTTTTCAAATACGCAGAAAGAAGCTGTATTTATGTTTTATGTTTACAATAAGATATCTTTGGCTTTTTCGAGAATGGTGCAAAATTTTCTTGGCTTCAGCCATATTTTCCGGTGATTTAGTAAATAATTCTTTTCGTGTAGTTTGATATAGGTAATAAGCTTATAAGACTCTACTTTTGGATGATCTTTTCCTGGCTTTTGTATTATGGTAACTTAGGAAACCTTCCATTCTTCGGGGTAGTATTCAAGGAGTATAATAACATTAAAAATAAAAAGAGTAATTTTCTTTGCTATGCGAGGTAGCTCCAAAAGCTTTTTGTTACTGATCTTATCTATATTTTGATATATATTTGGGGTAAATATGTTTTTCAAATGATTAACAAACACATTTTCTTTTTCAATATAATTTCTTGCCCAAATTCCTCTTCAAGTTTCTTAATGCTGGTTTAGAGATAACTGGTCTATTGAGATTCCTAGCGGCACGCCATAATGAGTAGTCTGATTGTGAAGTTACATCATGTTCCTTAAGATATTTTTCCCGCGAAGCCGTTTTCTGAGACTATTGTAACTTTTTTAGCATTTTTGTATACTCTCGACATCTGTAGAATTTAATTTATTATTTTTGATTTTTTTGGGGGTTATGTTTAGCAGCTAGTTTAAGTTAATTGTCAAAATTAACAATAGAGAGATTCTCCGGTATACTAAGTGCAATATTTTCTGTGCAATGGGTACTGAAATATTTCTAAAGGCCCAACTATAATATGCTTAAGTTGACTTAAGCAAATGGGCGAATACATGTAAATCATATATGTCAAACCATATTGAACTTAAGGCAACTTTTTGTTAAATTTTATGAATCTGTCATTTGCTTAAGCAAGGTGCGAAACAAATCGCACTTTCCGTTTGTTTTTGTGTTTTTAAATGCATTTGAAAAGATTTTTGTTATTTTTTGAAAGGAGCTTAAGCATATTATAGTTGGGCCTTTATATTTATACCCTTCACCACAGGTGGTGAATAGGGTATATATAAGTTTGTCATTCCGTTTGTAATTTCTATAATATTGATGTTAGACCCTATAAAGTATATATATTCTGGGTCCTTATGAGGAGCGTCTGTCCGTTGAAATGGATTTTCCGAAGACCCCATGTATGATGGGGGCCAGGTTATTATACCTTTATGTCACATATGGTCCGGAATTGTTTGCTATTGAAATTCAGCCAGATCGGTCCACAAATGGCTGAGATATGAGTGAAAAACCACGCAAGGTCCAATTAGACGTGACATTACCATACCAACACTGTATTACCAAAACGACATAAACATACCATACAAACCAATTCAATTTTGGTTTCTACGGTCATACAGTGGCTATGGTAATACAGTGTTGGTAATGTGGTTTTTTTGTTGTTTTTTTTATACTCTTCACTACAAGTGGTGGATTTTATTTGTAATGTGTTTAATTTTACGCCTCCACATACACATTTATGCATGTATATGATATTCCGCTCAAATAAAGAAACAAACTCATAGACTCAATATATTTTAATTTAACGCTTCTTCAGTAAAAGCATTCGTAGCCGAGTTGTTAAGTTCTCTCCTGAGACTGATGATATTGCCAGTTCGAATCCCAAAAAGAATTTTTTTTCATTTTTTTTATTTAATTTTTTTATGTTCTAAAAAACGATTTTAAGTTTATAAAACGAATTTCAAACATCAACTTTGGCAAAGGAGGAAACGGGCTTAGGTACATATATACATTTTTTGTTTTTTTTTTTTTATATTCTTGGCATGGCGAAATGAAAAGTTGGCGTGGCTCAATTAATATTTATTTATACCTATCTAAAGAACGTTATTTATGTATATAACTTTTTGTTCTTATCTCATCATGGTGAAGGGTATATACGATTCGGCATAGCCGAATATAGCACTCTTACTTGTTTTACAATTTAATTTGTGTGGCTGACGTCGCTAAGTAACCAAATGGGATACAATGATATTGGGGTTCATTATAGTAACAATTGTAGGCGTATGATCGGAAGATAATTCTAAGGATGCTTTAACATAAATGAAAATTTTAAAAGCGGGCCACTATGTTTGTTTTCCATTTTATGTATTGTATTTAACAAAACACGACCTTTTGGTGTTAAAAGTCGTGACCCCCAGAGGGTATGTTTAGCGGTATAATCGCCAGCGGCCAGGAAACAGGGTCCTTATGTAAACAATCGTGAATTGGAAAATTGTTGTATCTACTTGGCTTGACCGAAGTAGATATGTAATTAAATACATGAAATGTAATAAATGTCTAAATGGTACTTACTTGTAGTGGATTTTTTAAAGAAATAAAAGAAGGAGATGTTTATGTTTATAAAATACGAATTTATTTATACCAATATTTTGTTTGAGGCCCTATGTTCCTTATAGGAATTTCAAGGATTATATATATAATATTTTGTTTGTTTAATTCAGTGTTTGGTTTTTATGTTTTATTTAATGGTTTTCAACTTCATGTATAAATTCAATTGTTTTGTTGATTTTATGATTTTATAAATTTGCGGTTGTTTTTAATAATGCTTTGTGTTTTAATTGTTTTATAAATTTGCGGTTGTGTTTAATAATGTTTTGTGTTTTAATTGTTCACTGTTATGCGTTAAGGATGCTGCTTTGTTGATTTGTCGATGGCGGGTGCCATTTTTTCTATTCTTTTGTCGTGGCGCTTTAAACTGGGCGTTCTTACACGACGAGAACTGTTACTTTAAGTCGGAAGTCGATCAAGTCGTCATTAATGCGGGCGATAGCGACTGATCGACTTTCGACATGGCGCCCCCTTTCACTAGCACAATGGTGAGAATAGCGAATGGAAGCAGTCTTATTCAAAATGCGGATGGTTTGGGAACGGAACATAAACTTTAACCCAATGAAACGGTTGATGGTAAACCGAAGAATTTGTCTTTACCTAAAAAGAGAAAAGAAAACGAAAGAGTAAAGCAGAATAGTTTTGACACTAAATTTGAAGTGTGACACAAACTATGTACGACAACTTGCATTAGATTATTAAAGTTATTAAAAGAAATAACCTGATGTACAGGCACTCTATACAGTTCAAGTTGGTAACTTGATTTTAATTGTTTTATCGACGAAACTTTTCTTAAACTGATTAAGTTGAGGTTAGGTTAGGTTCCTTGGGCAGCCATCAGAAGACGGCTCACTTGGGTCCTCAATTGGTCCCTTTGTGATACCCGGCGCCAATGCCCATCCATTGGAGCAGTTACTCAGATGGTGTCACTGCAAGTTCCAACCACTTCGTCTTCCTAGTGAAGAGAAGGAGCGATTTTAGTTCCATCCCAGACAGATCCCCCAAGCAGGAAAACACCGGTCTCCCCAGGTATTCTTCCCTTATGCCCCGCAGTCCAGGGCAGTGACAGAGGAAGTGAAGCACAGTCTCTTCTTCCTCCTCGTTCTGACAACTCCTACAATAGTCGTTGAATTCCAGACCCATTCTTCCAGCATGGGTCCCCACCGGCCAGTGTCCAGTCAAAACCGATATCACCAACCTAATTTGGTTCCTGCTGAACCCAAGTAGAGAGCCAGTTCTCCGTTTGTCATATCCAGGCCAGAGGATCCTGGATATCAAGCAGGTGGACTCACAGGTCCACCGCATCTGCGCTATTCTATAAGACTCGCGCTCGATGAGTAATTTACAGTGAGCTATTGGAAGACCAACAAATTGATCGATGAATACGTCATCCATGCGACCACCCTGTCTAGCCAGCCCATCTGCCACTAGATTGCCTGGGCACTCCGAGTGACCAGGTATCCATATAAGCGTTACCCTTGAATGTTTCGCAATCTCATTCAAAGACATCCGACATTCTGCAGTCAACTTAGATGTCGAGTAGACACCCGCCAAAGAAGCAAGGGCAGCCTTGCTGTCAGTAAATATACGTATATCTCCCGATATGCGATGATACCTCAGCCAGTTTGCCGCCCGCCTTATAGCCGAGATTTCCGCCTGCAGGACACTACATCCATCCGGCAGACGAAAGGAAACCTTCACATCCAGTTCCTCTATGAAGAAACCTCCGCCAGCCCTCTCACCTTTCCTCGAACCATCGGTATAGACCCCCAGGGTCGGTTCCCGGAAAGTATCCAAGAGCACGTTTCCGTGCGCCACTCGTGTAACAAACCCCGCACCAAAGAACGGTACCGGAGTGCAGTAGTCCACTCCATCAGGGACAATCGTACTTCTGATTATCCTGGCGTGTCCATAGTCACGGGTCGACCAACCGCCAGCCGCGTGCAGCCGTGTCGCCGAGCAAAGAGCCAACTGTTTGGCCGCTATATCCACCGGAAGCCAGTTCAAAATCGTGAACAGCGCCTTCGTGGGAGTAGATCGCATAGATCCCGTGATCATCAACGCGACAAGTCTGTATACTTTCTCAAGCATCCCGCGGTGTATGCCCTTTTCCAGTGCAGTCCACCATACAACGACCCCATAGTACAGGGTCGGCTTTACCACTGCCTCAAAGATCCAATTGACACACCTCGGGCTCATACCCCAGTTTCTGCCTATTGCACCCCTGCACGCATATATGGCAACTATTGCCTTCTCCACTCTCATCCGGACATTTAGTCCCCATGACAGCCTGCTATCCAGAACCACGCCCAGATACTTGGCACTGCGAGATATCTGAAGCTCAGTTCCGTTTAACCTCGGAAGCTTAAAGTCCTCGGTCCTATACTTCCTCGTAAAGAGTACCAGTTCCGTCTTAGACGGATTTACACCCAGACCGCATGATGCACTCCAGGTGCTTAGTACCCTCAGGGCAGCCTCCATACACTGGGACATTACGCCCAAATGCTTCCCTGTTATAGCCACTGACACATCATCAGCATACGCCACTGCCTTGATCCTCATATTGTCCAACTTTGTCAACATGGTGTTCATAGTCAGGTTCCACAATAGTGGGGATAGAACTCCCCCCTGGGGAGTACCCCTGTTCACCAGCCTCTGAACACTGGTTTCACCTATTGTAGAGAAAATGACCCTATTCCTCAGTAGATTGTCAACAAATCTACATATGCCAACGTCGATCCCCAGATTCCCCATGGACGTCACAATAGAGTCCGGGTTGACGTTGTTGAAGGCCCCCTCAATATCGAGGAAGGCCACAAGTGTGTACTCCTTGAATTCGAGCGATCTCTCAATTGTTCCAACCAGAGAGTGAAGAGCCGTCTCAACAGACCTGCCCTTCGTATAGGCATGTTGAGAGGCAGAAAGTAAACCCCTTGGGATGGTCATCCTCAAGTGCACATCGATAACCCTCTCAAGAGTCTTAAGAAGAAAGGATGCAAGACTGATCGGTCTGTAGTCCTTCGGCTCGGTGTGAGAAGCTTTACCCCCCTTGGGTATAAAGACCACTCTACACAGGGTCCATTTCACAGGGAGATACGAGAATCTAGCGCATCCCCTATATATGGCCAGCAACCAGGGTATTATCAGGGTCGAATTCCTCTGCAGGTCCGCCGGAATTATTCCATCCATACCCGGAGATTTATATGGGCTAAAGCTATCGATGGCCCATTTAATCCTGTCATAGTCCAGTGGAATGGACATAGGAGTGGAAGTCGCCTCCCACGCTGGATCCCGTGTACCCCATTGGGAGTTTCCAGGAAAGTGAGTATCAATTAACACCTCCAGTGTTTCTTGACTATTCGTAGTCCAACTACCATCCGATTTCCGGACGTAGGTCGGAACAACCGGGCTCGAAGCCATTACCTTACGTAAACGGTTCGTCTCAGAGGATCCTTCCACGCCGCTACAGAAGTTCCTCCAAGCAGCCCTTTTCGCAGATCTAACCAAGTTTCTAAACCTATTTAATGATGACTTATAGTCCGCCCAGTTGCCTCGGCGCTTTGCCACATTGAACAATCTACGACAGTCAATTCTCGCCTGCGCAATGTCAGGATCCCACCATGGTGGCCGGTTCCTGCCCCTACGCACCCTTGGCCTACACGCCAGGGAAGTCGCCAACTGCAGTGAGTTCGAAAGCAGATCCACTGCCGCATCGATCCCTCC
This sequence comes from Pollenia griseotomentosa, assembly GCA_963931875.1. Lineage (NCBI taxonomy): Eukaryota > Metazoa > Arthropoda > Insecta > Diptera > Polleniidae > Pollenia > Pollenia griseotomentosa. The sequence goes on from OZ007563.1 coordinate 149,659,709, forward strand.
GATATCGTCAACCCTAGGAGGGTCAGGTAGAGACCGGACCAGAGAGGAGTATTGAATCCCCCAGTTCGTCCGTCTCCTGTTCAATATAGACATCGATCCTGAAGACCTAAGCCCTAGACTGAATTCCACATATCTGTGATCAGAGAGCGAACAGTCATTCGACACCATCCAGCTCTCGATCATATCGATGTGGTTTATACTTACTAGCGTGACATCAAGAACCTCACACCTATTTGCAACAACAAACGTAGGCTCACAGCCCCTATTTACTACTCCTAAATTATAGTTAATAATAAAGGAAAATAGTGACTCACCTCTTACATTCGTGTCCGTACTACCCCATATAGTGTGGTGCGCATTAGCATCGGCACAGATGATAACCGGAGTTCCAGTGCCCGCGGCCTTTATAACTGCATCACGGATGAGCCCATTGGGTGGGTCCTGCCCGTGGTCGTGCGCCATGTACGCTGAGACCATCCAGACTATACCGTCCGGTGTCTCAAGAGCAACAGTTGTAGTATCTTCATCACTGTAATCAGAAAGAATGAAAATATTCAACGAGTTTTTAGCTGAGACACAAGATCTTATGTTACCTGTACCTTTCGCAAATAATAGCTTATAGCCTTTGAGGTTGAGTCCGCAAACCCGATCCTTGTGAATCCAGGGTTCTTGGATCATCACGAGCTCCTCCCCTCTTTCCACTATACGGAGGAGCAATGCAGCAGATGCTGCTTTAGAGTGGTGGAGGTTTATCTGTAGCACCTTCACCATGATCCATTTTGGCGACTACAGTGATGTTGACGTCCTCCTGGTCAGACTCCAGCAGCACGTCCTCATCAACCGTGTCACCCAAGAGATCAAAGAAGTCACCCACCAATCCTGAGACAGACTGGGTGTCCTCTTTGTCGCTTGAGCCCACGGCATCGTCACAAGCCATTCTTTCCTCAGATTGCTTGGCCTCACTTACTGACGGAGCCGGATTGCCCTTGTTGTCACTTCGGTAGACACGGAGAAAGATCGTACTAAAACCATAGTAGAGCTTGCCCTGTCTCTCCCTCAGTGGCTCCAAGGATTGCTGGTTGATAACCACAATCGCCGTCCTTGAGGACCCTTCAGCAGCTGAAACCTTCACTACTTTCCAGTCATGTGTGGGTAGTTGAGGGTTGCAGCACTGAATGATCTTCAAGATCTCCTCAGGTTCCGATGGTTCGGCAGGGATGGTGGCAATTGATCTCGGCCTCCGTGGTATCTCTCCAACCAGCACCACGTCAAGCCTAGCACCTTCCCAAACCTCTCCTAGCAGTTGGATGGCCCGCTTTAAAAGCAGCGCTGAGCGCTCATCCGCGCAAGCCATCAGCTTCACGTGACCCTGCTACCAACCAGCGTCATCGCATTGAGGGGGTGGCCCTGGATTCTCCCTGAGGATCGTCCAGAACACACCCATTAGTTTTTGTTTTACCAGATCCCACTTGGTATGAGAAATGGCACCATTATCGACACTTCTGTCGATGATAGCTCGTACCAGGTGACCTTTGGCCACCTCGCTGAAAGATTTGTTCATCGGCTTCGATGAAATTTTAGGACGTTTCGTCCCCGGTTGCTGTTTTACGGCTGCAGCTTCCTCCTCCGAACGTTGCCGTTTAGGCATTGTCACCTTTCCAGGGACTGGGGGAGTAGCGCTTGGCAGCCCAGCTAAGTGGGCTTTTGCCCATGCCAATGAAGCTTTTTGTTCATTGGTTAGATCTTCAGCTTTCTTGGAGCCGAGAAGATCGACGAAACGCAAGGCAGCACGCCTTGTGTTAGATGCCCTCTTTCTAGGAGGTTTTGTGCCAAGGGACTTTATGCAGTCGCCGAATTTGGCGGGGGGAGGTGCAGTTTTGGGATTGGATGTCTTCATCGCCATCCCTCCTTGCACAATGGACACATGGGAAGCTGCATTGTTATGCGACTTAGTCATACCCAACTTGGCAGCACCCGAAGCAGGGGTTTTATCCGTTCCAATGACGGAAAGGGCTTGTGCGACTTTGGAGGTACTTGGAGCGAAGTTCAGGGGTACCTCGTCGCAGTTTTTGTAGCAGCCGCCTTCTGGTCGAGCTGCCTTGGTCGCCTTGGCTGTTACAGCCCCTGGCTTTTTCGTCTCGCTGTCAATCGTTGTCATTGTTCTCGCCTGTCCGTCATCAGTTTTTGTCAATCGTTTTTGTTTTTGTTGTTGTGTTTGAGAGGAGTTCATTTTGCTAGTTGGTCCCACGAGTGTAGGGGAATTGAGAGGTCCACCACGTCATAGCCCCCATTAACGCGGTAAGGGCGTGGTCTATTTGCTGAGGAGCCCAGGTATCAGCAAAGCTCCGTGATAATACAGTCGGTAACCCCTGACTGCAAACCAACCGATAGGCACGGGTCGCATAACACCTCGGTTTAGGGGATGGATAACTTTTCGTCGCCAAGGCCTTTAAGTTCACTGCCTTCACCTCGGGAGTCGTCAGTTGCTGGCGGAATACCCGGGCCAAGACACGAACCACAGCCAAGACTTAAGCCACCACATCGCTTCAAGATTGTTATCCATAATAGTGGTGGGTTATCCATAATAGCACTCTTACTTGTTTTACAATTTAATTTGTGTGGCTGACGTCGCTAAGTAACCAAATGGGATACAATGATATTGGGGTTCATTATAGTAACAATTGTAGGCGTATGATCGGAAGATAATTCTAAGGATGCTTTAACATAAATGAAAATTTTAAAAGCGGGCCACTATGTTTGTTTTCCATTTTATGTATTGTATTTAACAAAACACGACCTTTTGGTGTTAAAAGTCGTGACCCCCAGAGGGTATGTTTAGCGGTATAATCGCCAGCGGCCAGGAAACAGGGTCCTTATGTAAACAATCGTGAATTGGAAAATTGTTGTATCTACTTGGCTTGACCGAAGTAGATATGTAATTAAATACATGAAATGTAATAAATGTCTAAATGGTACTTACTTGTAGTGGATTTTTTAAAGAAATAAAAGAAGGAGATGTTTATGTTTATAAAATACGAATTTATTTATACCAATATTTTGTTTGAGGCCCTATGTTCCTTATAGGAATTTCAAGGATTATATATATAATATTTTGTTTGTTTAATTCAGTGTTTGGTTTTTATGTTTTATTTAATGGTTTTCAACTTCATGTATAAATTCAATTGTTTTGTTGATTTTATGATTTTATAAATTTGCGGTTGTTTTTAATAATGCTTTGTGTTTTAATTGTTTTATAAATTTGCGGTTGTGTTTAATAATGTTTTGTGTTTTAATTGTTCACTGTTATGCGTTAAGGATGCTGCTTTGTTGATTTGTCGATGGCGGGTGCCATTTTTTCTATTCTTTTGTCGTGGCGCTTTAAACTGGGCGTTCTTACACGACGAGAACTGTTACTTTAAGTCGGAAGTCGATCAAGTCGCCATTAATGCGGGCGATAGCGACTGATCGACTTTCGACATGGCGCCCCCTTTCACTAGCACAATGGTGAGAATAGCGAATGGAAGCAGTCTTATTCAAAATGCGGATAGTTTGGGAACGGAACATAAACTTTAACCCAATGAAACGGTTGTTGGTAAACCGAAGAATTTGTCTTTACCTAAAAAGAGAAAAGAAAACGAAAGAGTAAACTGATTAAGTTGAGTAGTGTACAAATGCTACTAAGAAGGACGTACATATATGACGAAATAAGTAAATTGTTATAAATATTACAATGAAAACTTATTATAATGGACGTAAGCCAATTTGTTTGGTTAAGACATATTGTCCTTAATAAAGTGACATTGAAAATGTTCGTGAAAGCAAAACCCAAGGAGGAAGAACGTGGGCTAAAATAAATTTCCAATGCAAATGCTTGCAAAACCTTACATAAGTCTGTGTAACTTTGCAAATAATTTAAATTGAATTTAAGTTGATCAAACCTATAAGTTGCAAGTTGCAGTTGAGAGATTTTACTTTTAACCATTGCTGTTAACACACCTGAATTCAATAATGGGGGTGGCAGAATTATTGAGAGTTGCTTGTGGAAACCAATTATTTCTTGAATTGTTATGTAAATTTGTACTCAATGGAATTGAGTTACAGTTCGGTATTTTAAATTTCCTATAGACAGATACAAGGGAAGTGCTGGTAGGCAGATAAGTACTTAATGGAATTAAGTTATATTTCGGGGGTTTAGATATATTATTTTCAGACACCTGGGCAGTGTTGTTTTTCAAAAACTAACCAAATATATATTAACCGTATATGGAATTCTGAGCTCGTGGGCTGCACACTGTTAAAATGAGGGCGAATAAATGGCACTGAATTTGGAGTTAGGTTTGAATTATGTACTACTTGGGTTTGGCATTTGGGAATTAAGCTTGGACTATCATATTCTTTGTGAAGAAGGGTATTATGTCGCTTGTGACACTTGAAACAACTGTACTTGCTTGTATAGTTTCATACAGTATGCGTCCTTGAAAAGCAGACTTAAGCTCTTTTTCTTTATTTCTTCAAATCTTTTCTTATAATTTATTTTTAATAATGTCTGACACTCTCTAATAGAATTATTTTCTTTTGGACGTAGCTAACATTTTGGGCTGGAAATTTTTATTTGGAAACTATGAACCTTCTTGTTAGAGTTTGAGTAAGAGCTATCGTATAATTTTTTCTTTCTTGATTGATTACTTGAGCTACGAATTTCAGAGACCAATTCGTGTGTCCTATAGCGATTGGTAAGGAACCATTTTTAAATCGCTGTTTTGTCTTTAAGCTGCTCCTGCTCCCACAATGTCAGCGTATTTTTTTTAGGAAGCTTACTTATGCAGATAAAGACAAAAATTGGGCCTTGCTAGCAACATTAATATTGTACAGCCCTAGAATCGTCATGCAAGAGTAAATATGTATTAGGGTATTCATTTAATCGGGCTTTTGATTTAATCGGTTAATCGCTCGATTAATTAACCGAGGTTTTGATGTAATCGGTTAATTTTGTTATTGATCGGTTAACCGATTAATAAAGTTTTTTTTTTAAACTAAGTAATTTCAATAAATAAAAATGCATAAATTATTTATTATTTGAGTTTATTAGTAAAAAAAAAACAAGAACATACCAAGCATAAAAATTATTGCAAACAAAAAAATAATTCAACAAGGTCTCGTTTAAATGTGCTAAATTCCCATTTCATACTATTGATAAACTGAAATTTGTTGTTGATGGGATAAGCTATTCCTATGCGCATTTCACTTGTGTAGTTTATCTCCCACCTGCTGTGCTAAAAAAAATATGAATTGGTTAACTCGTCATTGTTTTTTCCGCTCCATAATTTGTATTATTATTCTCCAAGAATATAAAATTGCAAGTAAATGCATCAAAACTTTTTTCGTTATTTTTCGCTGTTGACGGAGATGAACATTTAACAGGCATTGATACTAAAATTACATTGGTGTGAGAAAAATGATATGAAGCAACAACATGAAAATTCCGAAAAGTGTAGAAGATAAGCAAAAAAATTTATAAAAATGTCCAGTACAGATAGTCATGTACTTACTACACACTCTACCTCTACAACCCCTCGCTAACAAACTTCTTCTGTCTGCCTTTCACTTGCCACATTGTATGTAAATGGGGACTTATAATTTACAGGAAAAAGCACCAAAAAAGAAAAAATTCACCACTGGAGCTACTGCAGATTTCCGGTCATATATAAGAACTAGACGTTCTGTAAGTAGAGTCGTCAGTGGCTCCATTCATAATATTCATAATAAATATGTCTTTTAAAACTAATACATAATTCTGTGCCATTTTGACAAAACAGTTGAAAAAAAAAGTAAATCATACGAATTTTCATTCAAAAACATTTTTGTTTACGTTTTTAAAATTTTGTCTTATAAACGAAATTTTTCTTTAATTAATTTCGGTTTATTTTATTATTTAATAAAAATGATTTTTTCACTGAGTTTTGCTTTCTTTTAGAAAAATAATTTGGTTTAAATGTTAACGATTTAAGCGATCCATTTTTTTAGTTTTGACAAAACTTGACTTGGAAAAAATTTGTTCACTTATCGTAGATGTTGGAGAAATTGAAAGCAGCTCATAATACAGAATAGCTAATTTCTCAGTCCTTTTCCTGGATTTTTTTAAACATATAAAATCTTCCATTATGCCATTCCTGTTTTAATTTTTTAAAATTTTTAACACTTTCTAAACACATACTTTTTGTATATGTAGAGCAATATATCAAAATCGACTTTTCGCGAAAAAGAACTTTTTTTATTGTTGAAAATGGTTCTTTGAGGCCTCAAAAACAATAGTTGTTCTACGACTTTTCAATATTTTGACTATCCGAAAATTTACCGTTATTTTTCTGTTGTTGAAGAAAATCGCAAATTAGACCCTCAAAACCTCAAAATATGATTTAACAATGTTCTACAATTTTGGTTAGGTCGTTTCTTAATTTTTTGCAAACATACCAACCTCGAAAAATTTCAAACAATGACAAATTGGTATAGTTTTTTTTTTGCAAATTCTGGATAAGCGCCATCTTGCGGTAAAAACTAGAGGCAAAAGTATATAAATAAAACCTTATTATCTGATAATAAAAAAACCCCGGGCAACGCTGGGCTGAAAAAGCTAGTTTGAAATAAATTTGAATAAAAAATTAAGTGATTTACTGCTTCTTTTTTTTTTATTTTACAGAATCCTTAAGTTCAAATTCATATCTAACATTGTTGGCATGTATAAGTCCCCATCGTGAAGATTTAAGTGAAACCTTGTCGACGTTGAGATTTGCACAAAATGCCAAACAGTTAAAAAACACACCAGAAGTAAACAATATTATAGCGGATATTAGGGTAAGTAATGTCTAGCCAGTAATTTAATTTTTATTTAATTATTAAAACGTAAAGCTTAAATTAAATTCCAATCGACTGTATCCATTATTATACCACTCATTCTTTCATTGAAAAGAGTGGATTTTGTTCCCACGAAGCCGGCTTCTATAGCGTCCGTTGATTGACCTGCGGAAACTTTTTCACTCAGCTTTTCTAAGTCTGGAACATCTGCACTTTTAGTTGTAAGCATAGGCAATACAATCATACTAAAGAGAAGACCAACAGCACCTTTCTTTTTTAATTCTTCGTCGAAAGCTGATCGAGGATATACTCTTTCTGGATCCGAACCCAACCTATTAAATAAAAAACAAATAAAAAAAACTACCCCCTTAATAAAAAATATTTTCGATTTATAAAAGGCTTATTCACAATTAGTTTTTTAAACCCTCTATAAACCTAAAATATTTTTTTATAAATAAGGCCTCTAATACTAAGGCATTTTAAATTTACATACTTTTTAATGTGTTCTTTGGCAGAGTTGTGGTAAACATCAATAATTTGATTAAAATATTTCTGCCGGAATTCTCTAGTAGTACTGGACATTAAAAAGTACAAAAGGTCAGTAATGGGTGAGGAGTAACGCATTATCTGCCAGTCAATAAGCCGAATATCAACTACTTTTTCATTCTATGGAAGAAAAATTAGTTTACCATTTTGATTTTTATTAGCACATGAAAATTACCTCTTGTTTAAACATGACATTATTTATCCAACAATCACCATGACATATAACAGAATACGGCTCACTTGATTTTGAATCCAATAAAGTTAGCATCAAGTTATAAAAGGTATTGCTGTTAAAATACTCCTTAATTTTTTCCCAATATGCTCGATTGTTCTCCCTGTCTATGCTCCCCAAAGCACTTCGTTTTAGACTTTCAAAGTAATAATTTAATTGAACGTCGTCTTTGCGTTGTACAAATATATCGGAAATAATTTTAAGTCTACCTATTTTATCAGGGGCTTGATCTTTAATAGCTAGTGACGTTGCATGTAATTTTGCATATACCTTCATTACGTAAGTAACTTGATCAAGTGTAACAGGTTCAAATCTATTATGCATGACAAAATTGTCGACTTGCAAATCACTCAAACAAATGGTTTCGTTCATATCTTCCGTTGACGTAAAATAATACTGAGGGTATTCAAAAAAAGTATCGTTGACATTAAGGCCCTTTGATTTTTGGAAGTCATTAACTAAAGGTAGAAACTATGAAAACATAAAAATAAATTAGGAAGTATCTACGAAAACAGTCTTATAAAGTTGGCTTATATTCAATACGTATAATCTGCATAAATGAAGTGATATTTATTTAAACGAAAAAACTGATACTATAACTATTCTTAGCATATGGACATTTCCAGGGAAAAGTCTACTTTTTGTAACGTAACGTCAGCAAGTAATTAAAATTGTTTCTCAAAAAGATTTATAAGTATAATTGACTTTTTTATGTTTTGGTGTAAAGCGCAACTATCTCTACATTTAGTAACAAAAGGGATAATATTTGAACCACAAGGGCCCAAAATTTAAGCTTATTTGCTTGCTGGCGTTGCGATACAGTAGACTTATCGCTGTAAATGCCTATATCTAAGTTTTAGCTAATCATTGTTTAAGATTATATATACTGCAAACTTTGTCTTTGTCAAACTATCGGTTCGATATATATAACCCCCATGAGTGCCGGCAACAAATCTATTAGATTCTAATTACCCTCAAATACAACAGCATCAGGGTTGAAAAAGTTGGTACAATTGTACTATTTTTGGTACAATTCAAAACTAAAAAGTACGCTGGTACCCCCGTGACTCATTTGGTACTATTTCGAAATTTTTCAAACCTACTCGTAATTGATATAAAATGTCAACTTGTATTTACTTTCCAATGAATATAAGCAGAGTTTTGTGTTTGTGCAAATAGTCTTGCAAATGAAATCTAAAGGAAACTCTGTTTTTTTGTTGTTGGATTTAACAAAACAGCTATGATATTTGGCATTTGTTCTTTTGCAAGACCATTTGCACCAAACACTGAACTTCGCTATTGTGAATAGATTTTTGGACTTGTTCATTGAACGATTGCATATGCAACATTCTAAATTAAGTATCAGCGGCAGCATATAAGCGTGCATTTTCTAATGATGTTGACAAGTTTTTAAAAGATATATATGGAGAAGAGACGACTTCCTCTCATTCCAAGATTATTTTGGAACGAACTAATAATTTTTTGAAAGATTCGTTAACAATATGGTTGTCACGTCAAGAAGTAATCAACAGAATTTTGGAACAGTGGGAGCCCATTCCATTATTATTTTACTCCGAATTATTTTGAAGGAGATTTTACAAGGGCTTAATTAAATTTTATTATATCCGGACTTTCTACTCCAGCTTATAAAATGTGTTTCCTGTTTGAAAATTGTAAGCACAATGAACTTGGAAATGCAATCCGAAGATGCTCGTATGCAGATATTTTTAAAACGCTTAAAATTTTTATTTTCGTTTAAAATTTGAGATTGCATTTTGAAAAATATTCTTCAATTTTCAAAACAATTTCGTAAATTTTCCGCAAAAAAAAAGACGATAAATTCTAAAAAGTGTCCGAAAGCGCTCTCTGACGGCAATCAAAAATAAAAATAAATGGATTTCTCGACCCTAAAACTGCATTTGACGCGAAAAAATTTGACCCACCCTATTATTATGTATATATTTATAATTAATAAACATGTATTTATTTTTTTTGCTGTCTTTACTTTACATGTACAAAAAAACTTGAGTACCTTTTGTTTTTGTTGTACTTAATTTTTGATTATAAAAATAAAAAAAAAATTATAAAGAAACGATTAAGTACTATTGGGATCTAAAAAGTACGATTTTAAAAATTCGTTGGTACGATTTTGTTTTTTTCATATAACATCCCTGAGCAGCATATTAATACCGAAAACTTAATCGAATCCTATTCTCGAGTATAGGGATCAAAATCATATCAACAAGAAGCATTAACAATTTTACAATAATACGTGTCGCATGATGAAGACAATGTGAAAAGTGCATTCGATGGTTTGACAAACTGTATTTGACAAGCCATGAACAGTCTAACAGTTTGCTTTTGAAATGCAAATGGCATCCGCCAACATACGAACGAACTCAAATACTTCCTTATTAATAGACAATACCAATTTGTGATTGCTGATTTTTAAGACAAATTTAACCTCAAGAAGTTCATTTAAAATCAATGTATGTATACCAAGGAGATTGGGCTTCTAATGGTTTAGCCACTTTGATGAAAGCTCTACTCATACACTACTCGTCAGCTCAAAATTGGTTTGGCGCATATCATGGTAATTACACTAGGAGATGCGCCAAACCAATAATGAGCTGACGTACTTAATGATTCTCTTTAAGCCAGAAATATTAGCAGCAAATATGCGCAGAGATTTAATCGCTATGCGTTCTACCTAGTTTTCAATTTCGAAAAGTCAATATTATAATATATTATAATTAACTAGGCCTACGTTTTATGGCTGCTGGCTGGATTACAACGAGTATAGTTTACGTGTTTTAATTGATACAATTTCTTACTGATCAGCAAAAAATTCCAGATTATATCGACTTTGGCGTGGTTAAAAGCATTTCAATAGATATTATTCATGTTGAAGCATCCCTAAAAATATCTTACTATCACACATCTACAATGGTTACTTTAATAAACCCTAATTAAATTATATTTCCGAGTGGTTGCAAGATAATAGTTTATTAAAAATATAAATTTGTAGAAGTTCGCGCATGACTTAAAACTAAAGTGTTTGCAAAGTACAAAAAAGGGACGTATTGAATATAAACTCACGATATGTAATTATTATAAACAACACTTACCTCTTCATACGCTAAGGCTTCTCTTAAGAAACCTTCCCTTGCAAAAAATTGATTTCTTTGTTGCGGATTTTTCGGAGGAACCTTAATTATAACGCTCGTCTCATTGTTTCTGTTATTAAGAGATGCAGTCTTCACCCGATAAACTACACCCATATAGTTGTCACCCTTTTTGGCCGCTCCTTGTATTTTGTATTTATATTTTCGTTTACCATATTTTCCATCTAAAAAATTTTCAAGAATTTTAATTACTGCCGGAGAAATTTCACAAGATGCGTTCTCTTCTGAACGCTCCATTGTTTTAACTAAATAAATAAAAATTAATCGTTATTTAAATAACGTTTTAATATTGTATGCAATTTGAAACTAACCACAATGTTTTTGTATATGTATGTATGTATATACAATAATTTATTTTTTTTTTTTTTTTAGAAAAATGCCAAAATAAAGGCAACACCTTATAAAGTGAAACCTATGCAAAAGAATAACGCAAGAGCTACACCTTTAAGTCGCCCTACCTTATATAATTTTCAAGCAAAATCGGCCGTAAAAAGCAACACGTTTTGTACTCCTAAAAAGCAAAAAATCGAAGTAAACAAATGCAACCAAAGTGAAATATCCAATAATTATAACAGGTAACACAACTTATTTTAAATTCTCGACACATTACAATGGGAACTTTTCTTAAAGAAAAATTTGCAGTTATCCGTTTAGAAAGTGCATATCGTCATATGATTTTAAAAAAGTAACAACAAATTTAAAATCGACTTTTTGATTGATTATGATGCACCATATTAAAATACACTTAGGCCCGTTTTCACAACTTACCGATAGCTAAAAGTAGACTTTAAACGACCTTAAAAAAAGTGTTCCGTTATTAATACTTTACTTTAACCTAAGGTGAGCGATAAAGTAAATTAAGGTTTATCCTACCTGGCAGGTTAAAGTAAAGTTGTAATAATCGAACACTTTTTATACGGCCGACAAAATCCTACCTTTAGCTATCGGTAAGTTGTGAAAACGGGCATAAGGGGTGTGTTTATGCGAAATTGAAGTTATGCGGTTTTATAAAAATTTTTTTTAAATTATTTCGTCGTTTTAAACGTTGGCATCACTACTAAATACCTAGTCATTTTTAAAATTTGATACCTATTTGAATTTTTCCTTTAACGATATGTACGCGATGTATGTGTGATTTGATGAAATAAATCCTAAATATTTGGAAGAGTTGGTCAAGGATAATCCTTTTATTGGGGATGAAATTTTTAATAGCATCACTATAGATTATGACTTTGTACCTGTATATGTATAAGAGAAAGCTCCCACTTTGTGTTCTTCATGAAGTTGCGTTTTTATATTGTATATTTCTCGATAATCAACTAACATTTTTAGAATAAAACTATCAAATGTGGCAATAAATTTGCCAAAATTGGACCAATTAGAATCAACTAGAAATCGCGAAACTATGTTTAACAGAAGTTTGGATTCAAATGGTTCGTTGCTAAGCTTAAATATATCATCATCGACTGCCATCGACGGACATTTTCAAAAAAGGAATACAACGTAAGTTTAAATAAATATCGCAATCAATAAAAGTGTGATTTTAATTAATTTTATTTAGCTTCAGTCCAATTATCCGCAAATGCATGGCAGAACTAAAAACGGATTTGGAGAACAACCTGGTAAAAATGTTGGAAAAAAATCTACAAGCATTAGTTCCTCAAACACCCGCTCCTGCACCTTCTCCCAAAAATCAAACTGTGCTACCTTCCACTATACGCCAAGAACTTAAAAATATTTTGCAAGAAGTCTTATTTGAAAAAAATATTCTTAAAAGCAATGATGAAGATGTAAACAAAAATCAACAACACACTACATTAACAAGCCCTCTAAAGACACGCGCAAAGTGCCAATTAGTAAGTTTCTTCATCTAACTAAAGTAGAAACAAATTAAAAATTTAAATCTTTTTTAAGTTTAATAGTAGTGATGAACTGTTTAAAATTCCCGAAATTCCTTTAGGATTTCATGCACCAAAAACATCAAGCCCAATTAATAAAATTCAAGATTCTTCGAGAGCATTGACATCTTTTTCACAAACATTTTTTGCTGGTGCTACAAACTACAATGAAACCGTTTTAAATAAATCTATAAGACGTTCATCCCGGATTTCGGAGAAGCTGCAAAATGAACAATCCAGATGTAATGATGAATCTTTGGTGTCGAATGTCAATCAATCATTGCGTCGCAGTTCTCGCAAATCTGTTTTACAAATGTATCAAAGTAAACGTCAAAGCGTACGTTTAGCTGCACATAATAATCAAAGTCATCTAACCGAAGGAAGAGTAGAAACTGTGGAAGCTACCAAGAATGTCAGAAAATTGAATAAAAGCACCAATAAACAAAATTCAATAAATAACATAATCGATGGTTATTTAAACGGATCAACATCGACAAGTACTAAAATAAGCTTAAGTAAACATCGTAAAGGTATTCTAGATCTGCTCAATAAAGGATCTATGAAAGAATTAAAAATCTTACCCTACGTTGGACAAAAAACAGCTTATCTAATTGTGTCTCAAAGGTAGGTGCATATAATTTCATATAATTTCTTGGTTAAAATTAAAATTTATTAAGGTTTTGTTAAGTATTATTCAAAATTATTCCTTAACAAAAAAAAAAAAAATTTTTTTTGAACATAATTAGAAATGTGATGAAAATCGATTGATTTCAAAACAGTCGTTTTAAAGGCGTGATGAATTTTGAACGATTTTAAAATATATGCCTGAATTATACTATTTATTTTTGTATCAAAATATTCGTGTGTTTGAGTGTTGCCAATTTAGCCATTTAGTGGCTAGATTTAGCCATTTTTCACCATGTTTAGCCATAAAAAAATGAGTTTAGCCATTTTTCAACTTGTTTAGCCATACATTTTTTTTGCCGTTTTTCTTTTAAAAGAATAATTTTTATTTTATAAACATTTATAAAAATAAAATAAACATTTTTAACAATAAAAATGCCTTTAATTTAAATCACAACTTTTATAAATGTTGAAAATCGCTATAAACTATGATGATGGAAAGGAACAGTATTTCAATATAAAATTTATAAAATGGATCAACATAAACATCGGTGTTTCTTTCTGGTTGCAAGTATTTCAATAAAGAGATGCAGGCGGCAACAAAATTTTTTTAGAAATTTCAGAGTTGACTATAAAATTGCTCTCACTTCCATGGTCTAATGCTGAAGTAGAGATGGTATTTAGCCAAGTAAACATCGTTTAAAGTAATTTGAGAAAAAGGTTACATTTAGCAACCGTTAATTCGATTTTACATATTTGGTAAACCTTTTTACCATTACAATAAAATTTTAATACCAACACCACTATAGTGAAGAGGGAACTTTGCGTTTGTGCTGATGTTTGTAACACCTTTAAATATTGGTCCTAAGCCCACCTTTACGAATACCGATTGACTCAGAATCACTTTCTGAGTCGTATTAACGATGTTTGTCCGGCTGGTGGCTGGCTGTCCATGTAAACCTTGTGCGTAAAGTACAGGTCGCAATTTTGGAGATTATTTGATAAAATTTGGTACATAGGTTCTAATGTGGTGTAGGGTATCATATAGTCGGGGTTGACCGACTATACTTTCTTACTTGTTTTTTATTGTAGATCTGGACTCAAAAGGTTGGGTAAATGTTGTCGTGGCTATGATTTACCTTCAAATTATTTAAAACTAATAGGCACGAGTGATTCCTATGAAATAAACAATAACGACATCGAATTTATCGATGATTTAATTTTTTAAATATCTATCCAAATATTAATTTGCTTTTACTGCCTGTTTTAAGAAAATGTAAACAAGTGAGTGAGTGAGAAAATTTATTGAAAACAAAAACAAATTTTCGTTTTTTATTGTTGTTTTCAATATAATATCTCACTCACTCATTTGTTTACGTTTTCTAAAAACAGTCAGTTATTCTTATTTATCAAATTGATCTTAACTTACAATTTCATCGTAAACGACTTCAAATGAATTTTTTCTGTTTTGTTATTGAATTTTAATGTGTTTTTATTAAAAATAGCTTTTAGCCATTTTTTAGCCCATTTTTATGTTATTCGTGGCCAAACCGCTTACCCGATCGCGATAAAGGCCGCTATTATGAGTTACACAAACGATTTTCGCTGGTTATCGAATACGACTATCGAATGTACATTTCGTATTATGAGTTGACAGTACTTTTGAAAATTTTGTTGTGCATCGAATTTTTCAACGAAAACAAATTTGCTTTTGACGGTGCAAATAAATTTAAAAAACTTGTTGAAAATGTTAATATTTCTTCACCTTAAAGACGAAATAACCTATCTGCAGTTTTCAAAAATTTACAGGAGAGGGAAAAAACGTTATAAAATTTTGAAACGAAAATTACATACTATTTTGATTAAAATGAAACCAGAAATATATATCGGTTGAGAAAATTTTGTTTTTCTAAACACAGCTATGTTATATCACCTAGGTTATTTGGAATTGTATAAATCTAAAACCAAACAACCTATCAGCAGTAGTAATAAGTATGAATAAATAACAATTTTTTTATACATATGAATATTATATACATTAAGTAATTACAGATATACATTAGAGCGACTCAAGTTGTATGGAAGCAAAATTCGTGCTCGATGTACCCTCCTAAAAATGAACCTTGGACGTTTTTAAGATGACATTTTCAATATTTCGGCTCCAGCTGTGACCTCTCGTGAGTTGGACCATTTTAAAAAAGGGTCTATTTTTGCATGTTTTGTTAATTTGAGAATCTGTTTCCTTACCAAAATATTCAAATTGGGTATCGTAAGAAAGGGTTTTTTAGGCGCGTCCAACTGTATATACAATTTTCCCAAGGACGATCATCCATGTCCTTTTTTTTAAGGATTTTCTGTAAAAAAAACGGTTTTTGAATTTTTTGTTCGGGGTTGTTTGTAATGAAAATGCCAAATTAACATATTTTAATCTTTAGTCGATTTAATTAAATACGTGTCTCGGCTTTTTTTGAAATTCGTGCTAGTTCGCGTTTTGACAAAAATGCAAGGGGGTGGTAACCCTTTGTTTTAAATAGGGCAATATGGGTATCAAATTTTTTCTTTTGCCAAGTACATCATCTTTGAATCATTTGTAAACAGCTATTGTAAAGACTCGTTTTCCTAATAGAACAAAATGATTTGCATAAAAGTTCAGCTTGTAAAAAGTTGGATGAAACCCCACAGAAGCTAAATTTTTTAGGAACATAATTCCGTCTTGGTCACGTTTAACTTTAATTTTATTTTTTTAATTTTTAAAGAAAAGTGTTTTGTTTTAAGTGACAGCTGATAAAAAATGTACTTCTGTGAATAAACTAAATCACAATAGCGCTTTTCTTATCGAATGTGCGAAATCAGCCAGTTGTCGAAAACCGAATTTAGTTTATAATAGGCACCAACATTTTGTGAACCTCCGCAAAGGCGGAGGCACCTCCCATACAAGACTATAGATTTCTATATATCTGGAGAACGGACGGAGCTAAAGTTCCCAAAGTTGGTAAAAATATTTTAGTTATTAATAAAAAACATCCGATAAAATGTGGGTAGGGTTAAAGAAGTGGTACTGGCACCTCCCATAAAAATACAAAATAGATTTCTGCAATATTGAAGAATCGTAGCAGTAAAAGTTTCCAAATTTGGTATAAATAGCTTAAACGTGGGCGGGGTTGGATAAGGGGACGTGGCACAAAAATGATTTACTTTAATCATACATAGCTGGGTTGGCAATACATACATAGCCGGGTTGGCAATACACAAATTCCGTCAAAAAGTTGGTGTTTTTTTTAAAGAAGGTGTGGCACTCATTTTGCAGTTTCAACTCACACTTAGTGATAGTGCAAAAATATTGCAATCATTTTGTTGATGTTGAGTTATGAATTGAAAATTTGCAGCCTCACTAAACATTAGTGATAGTGGTGTTAAAAAATTTTGCACTCAAAAAAAAAAAAAAAAAAATATATAGTTTGATTTAAAAAAAGCAATCATCAGTTTATTGCAACTTTTTTTTTCTTCACTCATTTGAGTTCAACTAAAACACCCCTATCGTGAATTATTTTTCCCTAGTAATTATTCCCCTTTTCACATATTTGCGATCATGAAAAACCCCCATGAAAAAAAGGTAATTCAAATCGGAATAATAACGTGAACAAATGTTCACGTAAAATAATTCCCCTTATCGTGAAAAGATTTTTCCCTCGTTATTTGTTCACATTTCCCCTAGATTTTCTCACTTTATTTTTGCTAGGGAACAGAACATGTATGTAAGATGTTTCTCTTATATACCGAAAATTAAGGGCTAGATCCGTTAATAAGGCACAAACCGATATATTGGTTAACAAAATGCAAAACAACAAGTCGATTGCCTGCGGATTTGTGAAGCTTTAAAAAAACGTGGTGGCAGAATTTTAGAAAATATTTTAATATATACATAATATTTAAAAAGTGCAAAAAACTAACGTTGTAATCAAACTATCCCTCCAATACTAAATATTTTGCTTTATTATTTTAACTTTTCTTTAAAATATATATGTACCTACGTGTACATTTTGAACAAAAATGTCATTGATTTTTAATTTTTTAATATTTCTTCTTTTTTACATTCACTGGAACTCATAGCGTGAAAAATTTTTCACATGAGATTCACGATTGCTTTTTTCCCTTCGAGGGGAATGAAAATTTCATGGGAACAAAAATTCCACTTGTTATTCACGATAGGGGTGCAAAATGTTGCACTTAATTTAAGATCAAAAACTGGTTTTTTCATGACTTAAGCCAATAATTATACCGTTATTGACAAAATTTCATTTTGTTTAATGTTCTTTGCTTATGCATATCCTCAAAAGAAATCAAAAACCATGCACATACAAAGTTACGTTTTCTTAAATTTTAGTCAGACAATATTTGTATGCAGCTTTTTTGATTGGAATTGAGTGCTGTTTTTTGCACTCATTCTGCGTTTTTTAGTGGTAGTTAAACAAAAAAATAAAAATAAAAAAAAACAATCATTACTAAATTTGGTAAAAAAAAAACAGTGCAAACTATTTGTTTATTTTTTTTGCTGATTTCTAAACTATTCACCCGAGAGTATTTGTTTTCATTTATTTATTCCCCAAGGGAACATAGGGCTTCAACAAGATATTTCCAACCTAATCTATTGTTCGCAATTATTGTTGCCTCATCCCATGATTCTATATCTTTTCCAAAAATACCTACGTCAGGTATTTTTGGGTATTCCTCTTTGCCTACTTCTTTCTTAAGGTGTGTCCTATCCATTTTCACTTTTTGTGTTTTATCTGTATGTGTATGGGCTCTTCTTTTGTATAAAATCAATAAAAACGTATGAATAATTTAGACTTCTTGGTTGGCCTAAATATTATAATTGGGCTAGAATCGAGAAGTCTTGGCCCAATGATAATTATAATCACTCGTCAGAGAAATTATAATTATTGGGGTTAAAGAAAACAAGGGATTAGTTTTCTTTTTGTAGGGTATTTTAAAGGTTGGCGCTTACCTTTAAATAATGGTGGTTCTCAAAGTAAATGAGAAGATGTTGGGGGTTTTTTTTGTTGGTAAATTAAACTACATTTAATAAGAAGTAATAAGTAAAGTTATGTTTTAAACTTATTCAACCTCGGCCTTTTATCCACACCGAAGGTTGGATAAGTTTTGATCACCTAATTTTTGGCGAGTACTAAAGACTACACTTAAAGAAATTTGAGCTTGACTATAGTTAACTTCGAGTAGGCATTGAACTCACCACTTTAATCCAAGTTAACAATTTAAAATTCAACTTCACAAATCAAATAATTAACGTAATTATAAAACAACTCACTAAAATTTAAAGGTTTTATAAAGTAAACAATTCAATATAATAATATTAATTAACAACAATTCAAAAAATATATATAATCCAGGGAAAAATACAAAGATTTAATAAAATAACAAAATAAGAATATGAAAAAATATAAATGTGTACAATGTAAATTGTACATGCTCCGGCCTCGAATTAGAACACCATTTAATTTAATTATAATTAGTATTGTGGTTATTTTGTTGAACTATTTTATGGTTTTTAATCCAAATTTTTAATAATTTTAATTAGGCTTAAGTTCATTAAATTTAATTTTCATTAAATTATTTTTATGAAGAAAGGAATTTTACAACATGAAAATTAATTAAAATTGTTATTGATAATCTTTCATTTTTGACCGTGGCCGGCATTTGGGTTTTGGAAAGTTTTATTTATACGCATTTCTAAGGTAAAAGTTTTATACCGAACCGTTTTCTTTTCTAAAGATGTTAATTTTTTATTAGCGTTATTTCCTTGCATTTCATAACCGCTTATCTATATACAATCAATGGAGCTCTCAATATTTGGGGTTGCTGTTTGTCCGATAAGGGCATCCTTATAACTCGATGAGGTTTGCTTTTGATTATCTCGGTGATTTATAACACAGTTTTTGATCCTTAATTTGTTGAGAAATGAAGCAAATACTTATTTTGTTACCTTTATCCTCCAATTTGTTAAATGCGTTAAACTTTCCGACCCTTTCTGTTATTGAGCTATTGGGTCTGTATTTTTGACAATGCTACTTGATTCTTCTGTTATTGTTTGGGATTTATTACTGGTAGAGGGTTCGTCCTGAGTTAACGAGCTTTCTCCATTTACAATTAGTTTTATTTTTCTATACTGTGTTGCAGTATCATTCTTTGCTAAACACGAATCACCTGCATATGATTTGATTAAGTCGAGGATATGTGCACTATGTTGAAAAAATACCTCCCTATGTGCATTAAAGTTCACCCTAGCAGCTTACTTAAGGTGGGGATACCCCTCCCTATTAGGGCCCACCATAACGTCCCTATATGACGTTTTCAAATTGCTCCATCTACTATCTAATTCATTGAACATGACTCTTAGGCGAGACTCCGAGTAGTTTTCCGGTGGGGTTACATCAAAACACTGCTACTATAGTGAGTTAGGGGCTATATAGGGTATAGCACTAGATATAGGCATCTAGTTTAAACTTGCGTTTATTTCAAGCAATTTACTGTCACTATAGGAGTTAAGGGGCTATATGGGGAATAGCACTAGATATGGTATCTAGTTTAAATATATTTGTTTACAAGTTTTATAATCGATTGATTGCTAGCTTCTGGCGCTAGTATCAATTATGAGTAAGATCCTTTATTACTCTAGGGAATGTGTAAGTATCGTTAAGTAAGAGTTATTTTCGAATTTTAGACGCTTTAAATGAGAATGAATGGTAATTAAGGGGTTGTATGTGCTCTAATAAATGCAAATATTAGCTAATAATGGCAAATTTAGGTATAGGGGTAAAATTGCCGCACTATTGGAGTGAGCAGATTGTTTAAACAAGCAAAAAGTTACTGATTCTCAGTGGGTTAATTGCCAAATTAAGAAAAACAACCAAAAGCCACTTTTCTGTATAATTTAGGGAGTAGGGTAACTATAGATTAGTTAAAACAAGAAATAAAACCAAAAAGTGGATGTACCTTAAGTTTATATTTGCATTTATTGTTAAAATTTTTTTTTTTTTTCATGTATTTTTATTTGCAATCTATTTTACACGAAATATTAAGCAAAATTATTAATAATTAAATATAACTTATTATATCGAGTTCGACTGAACTCAATAAAAACAAAAGTAATACAATTTGCATTAGTGTTAATTTACTTATAACTACTACTTTCTAAAAGGCAAGTCAAGCACATGGTGCCTTTTTAGACTTCGAATCTCATTACTGTCATTTAATAGGTTGATCGCTAATATATTAGAATGATAACTAAGCTTTTGCAAGTACCTTTCACTAAAACAATTAATTTCTTTTTTTACTAATGGGATACCAAGATCGTTATGAATACACCTGTTATTTAAAAACTATGGAGCATTTGATATTAATCGCAATGTTTTTGACTGATACCTTTGTAATATTTCAATGTTCGAATTACTAGTAGTTCCCCATAGTTGAACACCGTAAGTCCATACTGGTTTTAGAATTGTTTTGTATATAATGGCTTTGTTCTCTTAGCTTAATTCTGTCTTAGGACCTAGTAGCCAATACATTTTCTTGGTTTTTATATCTAAATGTGGATGTACCTAAAGTTTATATTTGCATTTATTGTTTAAATGTTGCCAAATTCTCATTTCTTTACGTATTTCTTCAAAAAAATGTGACATTTTAATTTAAAAAAATGCAATTTGGTGTCTGTTTCTTAAAAATTTTGCTCCCGAAACGGATGAGTTTTTTAGAATAAAATAAGCCACCCTTTTCGGGAGCAAAATTTTTAAGAAACAGACACCAAATTGCATTTTTTTTAAATAAAATGTCACATTTTTTTTTTAGAAAAGAAAACACCATAAATCATATCCCGTTTTACGTACAAATGATTACCGATTACAAATGTATTTAACTTGATTAATTTTAAATTTTATTTTGGAAAATTCAATCTAATTTAATTTTGAAACAATTAATTGTATACTTTATTTGGGGAACATTAAAAAAAAATTTTATTTAATTTGGGGAATTAAAATTTTTATTTAATTTATGAGAATCAAAAAAAGTTACTTTGACGGTGTTAGTTTAATAAAGGATAGTTTTGTCATCTTATTCGAGCTTACCAATTCAGATGCCGTTTAAATTTTTCTTCTTATGAAAAATTTTTTATCAACAAATAATATTCCTATAAAAAATTTGATCGGATTGGCAACAAACGGCGCTCGGCCTGTTCATCGATTTCGAATGTAAAATTAAATGTAAGTTAAGCGAACGAAGTCTTCGTTCAGAAATAGATGAACATTAAAATTATTAAAAAAAAAATCTTTTGAAATTATTAAAAAAATATAAAAAAAAACACATAAAATTCAGAAAAATGCATGAAATCTTTATTTGAATCGATAGTACGGTCCATTTAATTTAATATTTGAAGATTATTTCATGCAAATGTTGATCGTGACAACGCCTCAAATGGTCCATCCGCTTAGTCCAATTTTGGCATACTCTTTCCAACATTTCGGCCGGTATCTCATGAATAAATGCTTCAATGTTGTCTTCCAATGCGTCAATTGAAGCGGGCATGTGTGTATAGACATGAGCTTAAACATAGCCTTACAAAAAATAGTCTAAAGGCGTTAAATCGCACGATCTAGGCGGCCAATTGACCGGTCCCGAACGTGAAATAAAATGTTCACCGAACTCGCCTCTCTATAAGTCCATTGTTAAGCGTGCTATTTGGCATGTGGCACATGTCATGCAAGTCAAGCCCTTGCATTTTGGGCAAAAAAAAGTTGGATATCATCTCACGGTAGCGCTCACCATTCACAGTTACGTTACGATTCGCATCATCTTTGAAGAAGTACGGTCCAATGATGCCACCAGCCCATAAACCGCACCAAACTGTGACTTTTTCCGGATGCATTGGTAGCTCTTGCAATGCTTTTGGCTGGTATTCACTCCAAAATCGACAATTCTGCTTATTAACGTACCCATTGAGCCAAAAATGAGCTTCGTCGCTGAACACAATTTTTCGATAAATCTTTTGATAATAAAATTCAATAATTTGCAAGCGTTGTTCGTTTGTAAGACGATTCATGGTTAAATTATAGATCAAACTGAAGATGTTTGACAGTGAAACAAAACACGAAACGTGCGTCAGCTGTTTAAACCAGTGTTGCCAAAAAGATAATAGCTAAAAAATCACCCGTTATTTCCAACGCTGATCGTATGTAATGCAGTATTTTGATCTCCATTTACATATCGTCACCTTAAAGACGAAATAACCTATCTGCAGTTTTCAAAAGTTTACAGGAGAGGGGGAAAAACGTTATAAAATTGAAACTATTTACGATATTGAAACGAAAATTACACACGGTTGAGAAAATTTGGTTTTTCTAAACACAGCTTATGTTATTTGTTATTTGGTTATTTGGAAATGTAAAAATCTGGAACCAAATAACCTATCTGCAGTACTAATTAGTATGAATATGAAATACATATGAATATTATATACATTTAATAATAACAGTTATAGTTTCTTTTACTAGTTTAAGTAAAAAAAGTACTTAATATTTGTTTAAATTACACTATGCAAAGAAGCTTTAGTTAGCGAAGCCGGTGTTTGTTATACCAAAGAGGAGAAAATTCTTGCGCCCGGCCGAAGGCCGGCTATGCAGAGAAGCTTTAGTTAGCGAAGCCGGTGTTTGTTATACCATAGAAGAGAAAATCCTTGCGCCCGGCCGAAGGCCGGCTATGCAGAGAAGCTTTAGTTAGCGAAGTCGTTGTTTGTTATACCATAGAAGAGAAAATCCTTGCGCCCGGCCGAAGGCCTGCTATGCATAGAAGCTTTAGTTAGCATGAAGTTCTTGTTTGCGACATTGGTGTTTGTTATTTTACATATATTTGAAAATTTAAAACGGCCATAACTCGAAAACTAAGCGTTTGCGCCAATATTTTTATTTTATTTTTTCTTCTTATTTTTCAATTTTCTATCAGCCTAGGTACTTTTTTTTTTATTTGGGTGTGCGTGCCTAAACTAGATTTAAGCCAAAATCCATAAAAAACTAAATTTTGAAATTTTTGCAGATAGGTTATTAAGTCTTTAAGATGACGATATATAAATAACATGGCGATTTTGACGCGTTTTCCTTTTCACTTAGCACTGATTACATTATATACATATTTGCCATGCACTTCCTTTATGTGCCTATGTACATACTTATATGCTGATTTTTACTGCAATTTTTACAGCCATTTATATATTCGATTCTTAGGTAATATGGCGACTATTACCGTATATTTTCTTATTTTTTTTTTCTTTTTTAATTTTTTATTTTTCAATTTTTTTAATTTTTTGTGTAGGTATCAGAGATGTAAATGCATCATTCATTTTTGAATTAATTCGTAAATCATTCATGCACTGAATTAGCAAATTTTGAATTAATTCTTTTCACACAAAAAAAAAAAATGAATTGAATGAAATTTAAGTCAATTCATTTGAATTTATTTTTAATTTAAATGAATTGGTAATTGCAATTCATTTGAATTGAATTGACTTTGAATTAATTCAAATGAGTTAGAAAAAATGAATTGCAATTCATTTCCAATTCATTTGAATTGAAAACTTATACATATGTAAATACTTACATGTTGTATAATTCTTTTAAATTTTTTTTGCCGCTGGTCCTGCTTCCATATTATTATACCCTTCACCACAGGTGGAAAAGGGTATATATAAGTTTGTCATTCCGTTTGTAATGACCCTATAAAGTATATATATTCTGGGTCCTTATGAGGAGAGAAGTTGATTTAACAATATCCGTCCGTCCGTCCGTCTGTCCGTCTTACGTTTGATATGTGTTTTCCGGAGACTCCATGATAGCGGCTAGGTTGTTTTACATTTATGTCACATATAGTCCACCATTTCTTGCTATTGAAATTCAGCCAGATCGGTCCAACAATGGCTGAGATATGATCAAAAACCACGACTGCCTCTATTTTTTCCAAAAAAATCCCTTGTGGTTGTTGTATTTTTATTACTTTTTTCTGTATATCTGGAGAACGGCAAGAGCCAAAGTTTTCAAATTAGGTACAAACATTTAGGTTATAAATACAAACCATCCCACAAAATGTGGGCGGGATTGGAGAAGTGGGCGTGGTACCTCCCATACAAAAAGTATTAAAAATTGTATAAAAACCGGAATTTTTTGACTGTAATATGACCTATAGTAACGCCTTATATATCAAAATTTTTAATAGAAAACATTTTCTGAAAAACTCGGGAAAATCGGTTCAGATACGAAAAAGTTATGACCAAAATATTAATTTTTTTTTGAAAAATACCAATTTTCGGGAACCATAGATCTTCCCGAGTCCAAGTTTTATAACCAAAATAACTGGCAAATTTCTTCTATAACACGTCGGTATATAAATCTGTCAAATCGGTTAAGAAATAGCAGAGTTATGACCAAAATACTGAAATCCCAAAAATTACTCTTTTTATAATTAAGTTTGTTTTTTATACCCTTCACCGAAGGTCCTTCACCCTATAAACTATATATATTCTGGGTCCTTATGAAAAGTGAAGTTCAAATCCGGTTGTCGTCTCTTCTTCTCCCTTAAAAACTTAAAAACACATCATGCTTGTGTGCCCATATAAATATGGATTTATCTATGTTTATAAACTTCATTCAAATCGGTTTGAAAGTTTGTGGGAGGCAGAAATTGCCCCCTACCTCCCCTTGTGGTCCTATTTTTGAAAAACTGTATAGCTTATGTGTCCATATAGATATGTTTTAAATTTCATTGAAATCGGGTTGAGAGGCAAAAATTGCCCCTATCTCCCCTTGTGGTCCTATTTTTTAAAAATGCACACCTTTTGTGTTCATATAGATGTGGTTCTATCTATGTTTTATATTTCATTAAAATCGGTTTGATAGTTTCTGAGAGGAAGAAATTTCCCCCTATCTCCCCACGTGGTCCTACGATTCGGCCCATTTTCAATAGGCTTGGTCCTTTGCGCACAAGGTTACATGGACAGCCTGCCAGCCAGCCGGACATCGTTAGTTCGACTCAGAAAATGATTCTGAGTCGATCGGTATACTTTAAGGTGGGTCTAGGACCAATATTTTAAGGCGTTACACACATCAGCACAAATGCATAATACCCTCTCCACTATTGTGGTGTGGGTATAAATATATAATCCAGGGAAAAATACAAAAGTTTAATAAATAACAAAATAAGAATATGAAAAAATATAAATGTGTACAATGTAAATTGTACACTTTTATTGTTCGATTAATTGATATTAATTAATCGATCTATCCGTTATTCAAAAACGGCAATTTTAAAATTATTCGAACAAGAGTTTGGTTTTGTTTGATCGATGAATCAATCGAATTATTCTTAATCGGTTGACAATTCTAATATGTACTTCATAAAAAAAGAGAAAAATTCTCGAATTCTACGAATGTTTAATACATAGTAGTAAGGGTATTCAGCTCAGTTTTGTTTTGATTGCAAAAATGCTGCTTTTTATTACAACAAACACAAGATAAACTTTTCCACTCAAAGTGGCAATTTTAACAACCTTTAACCAAGTGTAAAAATCAGATTGGAAATTTACAACACTGCAATTTTTAAAGCGTCGTCAATTCATAAGCGTCAAATTGAATGTGGTTGCCATTCTAATAAAATGTCGTTATTTTTCACAAAAAGCTAAATTTACATCTATTTTTAAGATAATCAACTATAATTCTTTTAAATTTTTCTTAAACGTAGTTTTTCAAAAAAAAAAAGTAAAAAATTAATTCAATATGTCAAGAGGCCTTTTAAACAGACAGTCTAAAACAGACAATAATAAAAATAACATCAATTATTTAAATATTATATTAAAAGTTTCTTTAGTTTATTAAAATTATCTTTAAATGATAGTAATCGAAATTAATATCTTTCTTCTTTTAATCACAAACACCGACTGCCTTTACATTAAACATACATTCACTAATCATACTAAAATGATAGCACAAAACAAAACTGCACTGTGGGGCAGGGTACTTTGTGCGTGACAGTTCGGCACTTCCTGACTATGGCTCGTCCTCGATCCATTCTTCTTCATCTAGGATAGGAGAACTTTGGCACCATGACTTCATTTTATCGGATGCGTATACTGAACAAAATTTTCGTGTGGTAATTTGCATACCAGGAATGTCCTCGATTAGGAACCTGTTTTTACCAAGACTTTTGGTAACGATGTAGGGGCCTCTATACTTCGGCTCAAGCTTACGAGACTCACCAGTGGCTAGTGCTTCATTCTCGAGAACGACTAAATCCCCTTCATTATATTCGGTTGGTTTAGCGTGCTTTTGATCAAAACGCAATTTCCATTTTTCTTTTTCCTTGGCTATGTTAAGTGAGGCAGCTATACGTTTTTCGTCCATTTCTACTTCATTCTCATGTTCTACTACATCGTCGTGAATAGCAGCTACAATTCGGTTTTGGACTACATCAATTAGTTTAAATTCAAAAACTAGTTCATTTGGGGTGAAACCCGAAGTGTTATTTTTCTGTGAATTAACAGACCATTGCAGCTCTCTAAGCGTGAGATCCCAATCTCGAGCTTCTCGTGTTGTTGTTCGTAAATAATTTAGTATCGTCTTATTCGCCCTTTCGACTTGTCCGTTTGCACGTGGAGTACGTACCGCTGTGCTTACGTGTTGAATACCATTTTGTTGACAATATTGCTCAAACATTTTAGAGGAGAACGCTGTTCCTCTATCACTTATAATCACCTTCGGTAAACCAAAATAACTCGTGACTTCGTTTAATACATTTATTACTGGTTGAGTTTTAGTTGTCCTCACGGGTTTAACAATCAGATATTTACTAAAAGCGTCGGATACCGCCAAAACGTAGCTGTTTCCTTTTTTACTGCGAATAAACGGACCTAAGTGGTCAATGTGTATTTGACGGAATGGGATGGGTTCAGGGTCACTGGTATACAAACATCCTTCAGTTTTACCACCTTTTGCTTTGTTGTAGCAACACTCCATACAAGCACCTATGTAACTTTTTACGTATTTTCTTATTCCGGGAAACCAAAAATATTGTTTTACGCGTTGAATCGTTTTCTCCAAACCAAAATGACCCATGTCATCATGACATGATTTTATAACACGCCAGCGTACAGATTTTGGCACCACAAAAAGAGATTTACCATTCTCCTGACGGTATAAACGACCATTAACCAGCTCATAATCAGATTTTATTTGTACTACCTGTGGTGAGGAATTTTCATTTTTCAAAACAGAAACAATTTCTTTCAGTGCAGGGTCCTGCAACTGCATGGTAAACAACCAGTCATCTTGATCCACTGTAACCTTCATAATACGATCCAATATTAAACATTCTTCGGGTTGTAAGTCCGGAGCACGACTTAGAGCATCGATATGTGACATTCGTGAACCTTGTCTATGCAATATTTCACAATCATAGTCCATAATTTTTAAAAACCACCTTGCAACCTTCGGAATTAGCTCCTTTGTAACGTTAGCCTTTGCTATAGCAGAGCAATCGGTTATCACTTGGAAATGTTTTCCTAAAACATAGACGCGAAAACGTTCCAGTGACTCCACCACCGCTAAGATTTCTAGCTCGTAACTATGATATTTAGCTTCCGTTGGGGAACAATGTCTGCTATAGTAAAATACCGGTTTCCAATTCTTTTCATCAGTTGACTGGAGTAAAATGCCGGCGATACCAATAGAACTGGCATCAGTATGTACCTGATGATAGGCATTGACATCATAAAGAACCAAAACAGGCTTCTTTGTTAGAATATTGATTAGATGTTCGAAAGATTTTTGTTGAGCTTCTTCCCACGAAAACTTTTGGTCCTTCTTTAAAAGACCAGTTAGAGGTTTGGAAATGATTGAATAGTTTTCCACAAACTTGCGGAAAAACCCCGTTAAACCCAAGAATCGTCTGAGTTCCGTTAAATCAGTTGGACGCCTAAAATTTCGTATGGCGTTGACTTTTTCCATACCCGGGGTAATGCCGTTGCTATTTACTATGTGGCCCAGATGAGAAATTTCGGTGACTAAAAATTTGCATTTGTCCAACCGTAAAGTTAGACCGTTATCCCTAAGGATATTTAAAAATTTCTCCAAACGTTGTATACCTTCATCAAAAGTTTTACTTGGTATGATGACATCATCAAGATAGGCTAGCACCTCTCCAGCACCCATATGTTTTATCAGTTGATTCATTATCCTTTGGAAAACCGCAGGGGCATTAACCAGTCCGAAAGGCATTCGATTATATTCGAAGTGACCATCCGTTGTAACAAAAGCTGTGTACGGTTTTGACGTTTCGGACATTTCGATCTGATGATAACCCATTTTGAGATCTAGGGATGTAAAAAACTTGTTACCTGCTAATTGAGCAAACTGTTCATCCAAATTAGGCATAGGAAATGGAGTTTTCTTCGTCACACGATTCAAGGCTCTATAATCCACACAAAGACGATATTCGTTATTTTTCTTTTGGACTAAAACTATTCCAGACGCATACGGAGATGTTGACGGACGAATTATATCACTGTCTAGCAATTCTTGTACCAATTTCGTTACAATTGGTCGTCGGGCAAAAGGTATACGATACGGTTTTACGTTAATGGGCACATCTGTTGAAAGTTCGATGTCCATTTTTACCACGTTGCATCTTCCCAGCTCTGACGCAGATTCGGCGAAACATTCAGAGTAATTTGAAATTAGTTTTTGTACTTGTTGTTCTTCGTCTGGTGAAAATTGTTCGTTTATTGAAATGGCCATCACATTTTCGAACCAACAGTCATCATCTTCAATAACAAATTTTCTCCCCTCTTGGCAAATAACATCACGACCAAGAAGCACGTTTTGACAGAGAAGGTTGTCAGAGACCACCAATAAATCGGCGTTTAACTTGTGGCCATCTACCAGCATGCTAACATTTATTTTTTCTGTGCATATGAATTTTCCACCTGCGAAACCATTAAGAACTGTAGAACACTGCTCTGGTCTACCCACATCATTGGCAAAAGACTTCCGCACCATCGAACGACCGCTACCAGGATCGACAAAACAATTTGTAAAAAAATCATTGACTCTTACCGTTTTCACAAGATCAGGGAAATCCATTTTGGGTAGACCAGTTTCGACTTTATTTATAGCTGCTTTCTGTGTGTCCGCTTTACGTTG
Organism: Pollenia griseotomentosa; assembly: GCA_963931875.1. Classification (NCBI taxonomy): domain Eukaryota; kingdom Metazoa; phylum Arthropoda; class Insecta; order Diptera; family Polleniidae; genus Pollenia; species Pollenia griseotomentosa. The sequence continues at coordinate 149,689,293 of OZ007563.1, forward strand.
GGGACACCCGTTTGTTGCATGATTGGTACGTTTACATATGTCACAACGATTTTTTCTTTGCGGTTCTGGACATTTATTAGCGTAATGCCCCACTTTGTTACAATTGTAGCATTTTACAGTTGTTCCCGTTTTCGTTGATTGAGTGGTTATTATTTTTCTAATATTTTCCTTACCCATGGGCCGTTGAGTATTCGTTAAATTGTAAATTGCAGGCTTTACTATATTATTATGTAAACAGAAATTAATTATATCCTGGAGAAGTTCATTGATATCATTGTATTTGTTTGAAATTTTCTTCTTGAGATCTTCCTCGTTGATTCCCCTTATTATATGACTAGCTATAGCGGCATCAGAAATACCACCACGTTTACCAAAAGCAAGCATCCTGTAAAAATAATCTTGTGGTGATTCGTCAAGATTACGTTGCATAAGTGACATCTGTACGTGTATGTCAGCTTCGTTTTCCATACATGGGAAATCTTTTTCAAACTTTGCCTTGAATTCATTCCAAACTCGAAAAACGACCTCCTGGGAATCGACCCAATATTTGGCGGCGCCTTTCATTTTCTGTTGCACCGCAAAAATCAAGTCAGCATCCCACCAACCATACGCATTGCGCAAAACCTCTACCCGCTGAACAAACCGCTTTGCATTTAGTGACTTTCCACCTGTTGGATCAAAATCTGGCAGCATTTCAACTATGTCCCGAATACTGCCGTAGTGGTTGTTGCCATAACTGTGGTTTAAAACCCGTTGTTGTTGACCAAAATCATTATGGTTAGCAGACACCGGTGGAGCAGAAAAGTTTACCTGCCGTTGCGCACCGTTACCATCATAAAAACGTCCCCGTTGCCGTCCACCAGAAGAGGAAGCATAATTTTGTGGATGACCTCCGTCAAAAATACGTTGGGGGCCTGAAACATTGACAAAATCACTATTTTCAGGCATTTCACGACTTGTAAAATTTTCGTTATTACAATTTTCGTCACGTGCCACCCTACTGCCATTACCATAAATGTCATCAATACAAAATCGTTGACGATTACCAACAGTTGACGTAGAATACACATTATTATTTGTTAAAAATGCATTCTGCTGTTGAAAAACACTCGTTGACATTGTTGGCCGCTGGTAACAACTCGTTGGTGGTAAAACATTGGTGTTTGTGTGTAAGTACGTTGGTGGTTGATTTTCAATACGCGTATGTGTGTGCGTTGGCGCGTTTTGTGTATACATATGTTGAATGTGCATCTGTTGTTGCTGTTGTTCATGCGTTGTATATAAGCACTGTTGTTGTTGGGAAAATGGCGGTGTATGTACTGACAGGTTCATGCTCGTTATGCTATTACATATTTCATCATCCACCAAACCTCGTGTTGGTGAAGATTCTGATGTTGGCCGAAACCCCATCCGTTGCACATTATGAATTGATTTTTCCAACAAATCCAGTCGTCTGGACAAACTAGCCGACGTGTCCCGGAAACTTTCAAATTGTTCTTCACCGAAATGTTCCTCCAGGCGCTCGATTAGGACAGCCTTTTTCCCGTACGTTGGCAGGCCGGCAGTTCTGCACCTTCCACGTAGCGCCTCAACGTTCATATTCCGAAAATTTACCATCTTCTCTTTTTTCTTTTTAATTTCGTTTTTAATAAAAATCAAAAAAAAAACCCGCACGAAATTTCGTTTAACAATTAAAAAAAAACTTTTTGGAAAGCGAATGATTAATCCCACTTCTGAAATTGTCAAGAGGCCTTTTAAACAGACAGTCTAAAACAGACAATAATAAAAATAACATCAATTATTTAAATATTATATTAAAAGTTTCTTTAGTTTATTAAAATTATCTTTAAATGATAGTAATCGAAATTAATATCTTTCTTCTTTTAATCACAAACACCGACTGCCTTTACATTAAACATACATTCACTAATCATACTAAAATGATAGCACAAAACAAAACTGCACTGTGGGGCAGGGTACTTTGTGCGTGACAAATACAAAAAAAATATCAAAAAAAGAACGTAAAAACAAAAAACTAACGGATGCAGAAGTTGATAAAGTGCTTATATTTTTTTTCAGATAATAGAAATTTGAAGATAAATTTAAAAAATTAAATTTCGGGGAAAATTAATAATCATTCTTTATTTTGAAACCCACAGTACAAATATCTAATAAAAATTTTAATTATACGTTGCTTTACTTTTTTAAGACACGTCAAATGTGTACAACTTTACACTTTTAAATTATAATACTGAGCGCACACTTCAACATGAGCACAATTTTGCATTTTTTCCTTTTTTTAATCAAAAACAAAAATCTGATCTGAATACCCTTTAAATGTACATTTAATAATAGTACTACAGTACTTTTCGCTTATAGTCCATTCCGCTTAAAGGCCAAAAACGGATATAAGCCAAAACTGTCATATTCACATGCAGATTTTTTCGAATTTCATACAAATTATTTGTTCTTAGGTCCATTTCGCTTCTAGTCCATTTTCGTTTAAAAGCCACATTTTCTTAGCATGCGTATATAATTCTTCATGCAAAAATGTTCGCTTATAGTCCACTCTGTTTTTTATATATTTTTAATCAACTGGCAACATGTTTTAATATACCTTTCTGGCAATTACAGCACACGCTCGGAAATTCGATCCACTTTGTTATTAGGGCGATTCGAGTTTCCGAATTATTCGAATTTCTGGACGGTTTTTTTTACAAAAATTTAGATAAATTTGACCATAAAGATATACAAAACTATACTTTTTTTTAATTTTAGTTTATTTAACATAAAAACTATAAAAAACTTAACGAAATATAAAAAATAACAATTCAGTTCATTTGACTTTATTTAGTATGTGTAATACAAACACCAAAAAAACTGAGTTTTAAACTCTAATAACATCAAGTTGATTCTGAGAGTTCGAATTTCTGAGCGTCTACTGTATTATAAATGCCAAATTTCGCAATTTTTATTTCATGACATGGTGTCTTCGTCTGACAATTTTTTGTTAAATAAACGTCCAACTTCATAAAAAAACGCTAATAAAAATAAAAGAGTTTTTTTTTATAGACTTTGACGTTTGGTATAACAAAAAACTGTCAGGTGGAGACCCCATGTAAAGATCCTATGAAATTGATATTTATGTTGTTTTTATTGAAATCTTTTAAAGCATTTGAATTAATTAATTAAAAAGATTTTTGTTTTAACTATTTATTTAAAATAAATCAATATTTGGTTATGTTTTAAATAAACTTTTCTTTGGTTTAAAAAGAGTGGATTTATTGAAGAAAATAATATTTATATAGTCCAAAATGTGGATTATACTAGGTTTCACTTATTATCCATAAAATGGCTTATAAAAAAAAAATCGGTTATAGTCCAAATTCGCTTATAGTCCACAAAAGTTGTGCAACTATAGTAGAGGACTATAAGCGAAAAGTACTGTACTATTATCAACTTGTACTATTAAGTAAATTAATGCAATATTGAGAACTATAACAAAAATAAAATTTGATATTGCATTCCTATAATGTAATGCATATGTTTAATTGTGGTTAATTTTGTGGGCAAAAAATTGTTTAAACTGTATAATTTGCTCAAATAACACAGTTCAACACTAATACTGTTGGTCTGATATTTTAATATTTACACCATTCTACACTTATGTATATGTACTTTAATATGTAGAATTAGATTTGTTTAATACATATGAGGAGCCGCGGAACCTAACTTACTTTTTCGCATTTTTTTTTTTTTTTTAAATTGAAATGTGTAGTAACCACAATTTATTTTTAAACCAATACAATAAGTTATAAAAAAATTGGTGCATAACAAAACGTTCTTTTTAATTTTGTTTATCAAAATGTACCTTTTCCATAATCTTTGCCATTTTTTCGTGTACATAGTTGAATTTTTGGATTACCTCCGGTCTAGACCAAAAATAAATGTCTCAGTAAATTGGCAATAACGTCGGCAGAATAAACAATAGTTCTTATTGCTCAGCTTATGTTAATGGCATGGGAAGACATGTTGATGTTAACTCATAATTTGAAAGAAATTCTAATGAACATTAATACCAGTTACACTGTGCTCGAAATTGACACTTTTTTTAGACAAGCTGGGCACTTGTCGTTTTAACCTTTTTCGGGTACGCTGAATAAAGTGGTGCTAGCCGTTTTTTTAGGTTAGCTCTAGTTTTCGAGATACACCGTTATTTCGAAAATGGAGGAGGTTGCACAACATATGTTCGTAAATAATAAATAAACTGTTAGCACCATTGGATTCAGCGTACCCGAATTATGTGAAAATGCCATGTGCCCGGCTTGTCTGTTTTTTCAACTAAGTAACACAGTGTAATCAGATCAGAAATGCATTTTCCTCAAAATACGCAAGACTTGTGTGATAATGCAACTAGCACATTGTTATTAATGGGTGATTCTTTTAAGAGCTATAGAAAAGTTTAAAAAAAAAACGCATAAAATTCAGAAAAATGCATGAAATCTTTATTTGAATCGATAGTACGGTCCATATAATTTAATGTTTAAAGATTATTTCATGCACATGTTGACCGTGACTGCGCCTCAAATGGTCCATCCGCTTAGTCCAACTTTGGCATACTCTTTCCAACATTTCGGCCGGTATCTCATGAATAAATGCTTCAATGTTGTCTTTCAATGCGTCAATTGAAGCGGGCATGTGTGTATAGACATGAGCTTTAACATAGCCTTACAAAAAATAAAGGCGTTAAATCGCACGATCTATGCGGCCAATTGACTGGTCTCGAACGTGAAATAAAATGTTCACCGAACTCGCCTCTCAATAAGTCCATTGTTAAGCGTGCTGTGTGGCATGTGGCACCGTCTTGTTGAAAACACATGTCATGCAAGTCAATCACTTGCATTTTGGGCAAAAAAAAGTTTGATATCATCTCACGGTAGCGCTCACCATTCACAGTTACGTTACGATTCGCATCATCTTTGAAGAAGTACGGTCCAATGATGCCACCAGCCCATAAACCGCACCAAACAGTGACTTTTTCCGGATGCATTGGTAGCTCTTGCAATGCTTTTGGCTGGTATTCACTCCAAAATCGACAATTCTGCTTATTAACGTACCCATTGAGCCAAAAATGAGCTTCGTCGTTGAACACAATTTTTCGATAAATTTTTTGATAATTTTTGATAATAAAATTCAATAATTTGCAAAAGTTGTTCGTTTGTAAGACGATTCATGGTTAAATTATAGACCACACTGAAGATGTTTGACAGTGAAACAAAACACGAAACGTGCGTCAGCTGTTTAAACCAGTGTTGCCAAAAAGATAATAGCTAAAAAATCACCCGATAGTATTTTGGTTATTTTATTGAACTGTTTATGGTTTTTAATCCAAATTTTTTATATATTTATCAGGTTTAAATTTAATTTTCATTAAATTATTTTTATAAAGAAAGGAATTTTACAACATGAAATGAATTAAAATTGATAATTTTCATTCTTGACTGACCGGGGAATCAAACCCACGTTCAGGGACAGGTCGATTTGACATGTTTCGATAGAAATCACACTATCTCTTCAGAAATCTTTGTCGTTTGATACCCCGGTCGGTCAAGAATAAAAATTATCAATAATATCTTAATTCAAATCAAGAAATTAATGTTTTTTCATCAGTCAATCAGTCAAATTTTAACTTTTGACTGAAAAAATATCAGTCAAATTTTAACTTTTATTTTTTAACTGAAATCAGTCAAATTTTAACTTTTATTTTTAATTAAAAAAATATCAGTCATAAAATAACAGTGAAAATAATTGTCAACTGTTGAAAAGTCTTTCCTTGTCTTTGCGTTCCTACAATTTTGCTTATAAGCCTATCTTCTTTATTTATCTACACACGGCTAAAAATTTCATAAGAAAAGTATTTAGTCCATCACTCAAAGTTTTTTGGACAAGAAATCATGGAGGAGTTAAAAATAGTCTTACAAAAAACAATTATCTGTATAAGGTTATTGATCGTTTAACTAACTCTGCTTGTAATATTTTTAACAGTAATTTTAGTTTAAATGCAACAGAAATTAGTTACGAGTATATTTGCGGAAAATGCGGAAAATATACCTACCAATAATGAAACCTCATCATCTTCAGTTTATTTTTCATCGATGAGCTATGTTCCGGTTTTAACTGAAAACTTATCTAAAGCATGTAAATATTTCACTATCAATTTTAAACTTGCAATGAAGCCATCATTAAAAGACAACAATAAAAACTTTTTCAGCAACCTAAAATATAAACTTAAAAATATATGAAGTAGAATATAAAATTAACTGCAAAAATTGTATCGCAGTTTATATTGGAGAAAGCACTCACAACTTAACAAAAAGATAAAAGCAACATGAACATGATTGTAAAAGTTTAATGAAAAAACCAATTTATCAGCACTAGCCAAACATGCTAAATCAAACAAGCATGAGTTCAATTTTAATAACGCAATTATAATCAAACAAGAACAAAACAAATTTAAACTACAAGTTCATGAAGTTAATCAAATTGTCAAGTATTAGCAGCATGCATGTATTTTCAAGAGTGATAAAATGGATTATATTAATGCGTATTGTAATTTACTGCCTGTTTAACGATTTCGAACGTCAACGTTCGCATAGAAAATTATATTTAAAACAAAATTCTAAATTTTTTTAAATAACTCCTTTAAAAATGTAAATAGTAGGAGAAATCACGATGGGTAGTGTAAAGTGTGCAAAACAGTGTTCGAAAATAAACACTAAATATCGCTCCTTAGTGTTCGGCTCGGTAGATTTGTAGATAACACAAACGCTAGCGTTTGTGCAGAAAATCATTAAAAAAAATAACTGTTTTTATCCAACTCAACTTAGAACAAAATAAGAACATTTAATTCCGTTCGACTTCATTGTGTTCGGTTCGGCTCATTAACCCTGCGTTACTATCGTCTGGGTGGATTCCACCCAAACGGCTAAACTTTAAAGAAAACTATATTATTTTCACGAAAATCGTTTTTTTTAGTACAATGTAATCTATCTTTGAATAGTTTTTTATGTTAAGAAGTACATTCTACTACATTAATTTGAGATTAAATTTACTTAAAATTTTATTTTAAAAAGAGCTTGGGTGGTTTACACCCGCGATAGTAATAGCGTTTGATTTTTTTGGGTGTTTTATACCCATCGATAGTAACCATGTACATTTTTGTAGCGATTACATTTTGTGCAAATGCGAAATTTTTTTTTTCGAAAGACACAGCCACCTACTGTGTACTAGTTGCTATCAATCTACAATCTCAGCATTGGCAAAAAATTACGAAAACCATGATGATATGTTTGATGGTAACTAAATTTTGTTGGTACTTATCTCAATTTTACGTTGTTGAAAAAAAAAATTTTGACTCTGTTTAGAAAAATGTTAATAAATAACTTTTTTTTTATATCCTTTCAACTTTCCAAATCAGTAACTCGCATAGGATTGTCTTACAAATTTTCTTAATTATCACTAGTTTTACATAATCCATTTAATATTATTTTTTTTTTTAATGAAATGTAAATAAACAACACACATATAATTTGAAATAAAATAATAGATATACGAATAAAACTTAATTTGTTCGGTATTAAAGTGATCATTATTTAAAAAAATTACATTATTTGTATATTTGAATTTGACAGTTAAGAAATGCAGACACTTAAAAAGCATGGGTGGATTACACGCAATGATAGTACCGAAGTAAGTGAAATATACGATAGTAACGGAAACAAAATATACGTACGAAAAAAAAAACAAAAAGCCAGCAAAATAGTTTTACACAAACAAAACATAAAATTTTTTGTTTGTTAATTTCTTTACCAATGTAGAAAAATAAACATTATAGAACATTAAAATATAACGTTTGTCTACAGTTTCACTACAATTCTTCTGTTTTTTAACGAAGAACAGAACATTATTATAATGTTCGGCTCTTTCTTGAAAATAGTTACGAACGGCAGGATAGTGTGGCTTGAAAATGAATTGAGTGACAGATTTTTTTGACAAGTCCATCCGACTTGCAAATGTTTATGAAAATGTTCATAAAGTGATAGTTTCTATGCGATCAGAGTTGCATTTTTCTTGTAAAGTTGAGTTGGCATCATTTTTGTGGGATAGTGTGGCATTGACAGCAGATTTTGAAGTCATTTTTTATGTCGGATAGAATTCTATCAGATTTTCGTGTGAATGAATCGTACGATTGTGTAGGAAAGTGAATCCCGGCCTTAAGGGATGTGTTCGTCTACACAATCCATAAAAAAATAGATATCGTTCTTGGGTGTGTGAGCCGAACACTGGTGCAAAATGAGCAAAATTAGTAGTGCATATTTGTTCAGTTGCAAACAAATGTAAACAATAACATTTTACATATTAAGCGAAACAATACTTTTTAAGGAAACTGTTGATATATGTTTAACGCTAGTATTTTTTTCGTTATTTTAAAACGCGTGCTTTATTTAACACAGTCTGTTGGGAACTAAAAATACAAAAAGGCGGGTAATGAAATATAAGTTTAAATATTCCAGAATGTAAAAGAAGAGAATGTAAAAGAAGAGAACAAAAATAATAAAGATAAATGTCATAATAGACAAAACATAAAAAATAGTATTGTCATCAGGGCTGTCAGATATGGCGATTTCTCGCCAAACGTGGCGATTTCGAAACGTTTAGCTGTGGGATTTTCCATTTGGCGACTGGCGACTTTTTTTGTTGTTTTGGCGATTTACTTGGCAACTTTTACCATTTATATTATTTAAGCGATTTTTTCAACAGTTTGTGATTTTTTGTTATCATTAGTAATTTAAAAAAATTTTGCCAACTTTTTTTTTACAATATTTTTGTTTTGTTATCATTTTTAGTAAATTTTATATTTAATTACTATTTAATTCTAATAGTATGTGCAGGTCAAAACACCAGTAATAAAATCGATGAAGCTAAAGTGTACGCTCTTATAGACTTAATTTTAGTTTTTTTAACTGAATATATCGCTCCTTTATTGCAACATAGTCATATATCAAAAAATTAAATTACTTAAGCAAACGTGTTCCTTTATAGCTTCTTTATATGCAAAACAGAAATCAAAAATACATTTTGAAAACGTTATCGCATTTTGCCATGTTTGATTTTTGTGCGATATTACTATGTTGTAATAAAGGAGCGATATGATCTACATTTTATGTTATTTAAAAAAAAATTACCTACGGCAACTTTTTTATATTTTCCCCAGTTTTTGGCGATTTTTGACTGAAATATTATACTAGCTTTTTTTGTATGCAAAATTTAATTTAAAAAAAAAATGTTACGAAAACTGAACAAAATTCACGTTTAGCGATTTCTGACATCCGGTTTTGCGATGGAGCTCAAAAAAATCTGATAACCCTGGCCACAGAGACAAGATTTTAAATCGGGTTGAATTATTTTATGGCCTTTCTCCGAAATACCAGTTTATTTATTATTTTATGGAACTTGCCTTTGAAATGTGGGTGGAGAGATAGAAGTTAACAGGTAGTTTTTTAATATTATGTTTAAAAGGTGAAAACTTACTGGTGGCTTATTTTTATTATTATTAGTAATACATATTTGGTTAAAAAAGGTACTTCATTATTTTTATTATCTATCATCCGGTTAACCCACACTAAGCCCTTCTTCACCCTTCACTACCTATATGATCTTAAAAAAACTATTTATTGTAATTCTGAAGACTTTCGTAATTCAGTTTTTTTGAAACAGCTCAACTTCTTACGCTTGCTCCATCGACATGGAGTTGTGCAAAAATAATGACTGAGTTGGAAACGTCTCAACGAAAAGCCAGAATTGCTAAAAAAAAATTGGTTGCTGAGCGTGGTATTCTCACACTCCCAAAAAAAGAGGGCAAAAACTTTAGAGTGAGAAACTGATGCTTTAGTAACTCAGTTTTATCAGCGAGATGATATGAGTCGCTTGATGCCAGGGATGAAAGACTGGGTGTCCGTACGAATTCAAATGCAAAAGAGAATGGTTCTCTGCAACCTGAATGAGTTATTCACAACATTTTAAACAGAACACGAGGATGTCAAACTTGGCTTCACAAAATTTACCCAACTGAGGCCAAAACACTGCGTTTTGGCAGGAAGCATTGGGACTCACACAGTATGCGTTTGCATTTACCATAAAAATGTTAAACTGATGTTAAAGGAAATCAACCTTAAGTATTTAACAGATGATTCACCAGAAGATTTGCACGATTACCGCGATTGCCTTAATTAGATTATGTGTCCTAATGCAACAACTTCTTGAAACTTAGGCGAATGTCCAAATTGCCCGGAAACAACATTCATCAAAGAGAATTTAATTAACTCTTTTGAGCGAGAATGTATTGAGAGGATCAAATTTTAATCTTGGCTTCAGACTGAAATATGCACATTGAAAACAATCATTTCAAATGTGGATGATTTTGTGGAAGAAATGTGTAAAGGATTGCTAAATTTGAGAACCCATGACTCTTTACTCAAAGATGTTACAAAAATGTGTGAGCTGTCATTCTTCAAGGATTTGAAGATACATTTGAAGTCTGGTAAACTCGCTATTTCGTTAAATTTCGCAGCGAACTATAAATATGTTCTTCAGGATGCCATACAATTATTTCACTTCAATAACGGCCAAGCAACTATATTCACAGTAGTTATTTACTACATGAAGGATGAAAACATGATACCGTTTCCGTTTATGAATACCAGAAGATAATACTTAATTATCTTAAATGTAATTTTACAGTAGAAAAGGTATACTACGTTTCGGACGGAGCTCGTCAACATTTTAAAAACAAAAGTAGCTTCGCAAATCTTACAGCTCATGAAAAAGATTTTGGAATGCCAGCTAAGTGGCATTTTCATCCTACTGCTCATGGTAAAGGAGCATGTGATGGTGTTGGAGCAAACCTCAAAAGAAATGCAGCGAAGTATAGCCTCCAGTGCTCTCATCAAGACCCAATCTTAGATTGGGCAAAGAATTTTTGTAAAGAAACTGAAATAGTTATTAGTAGCAAAGAGGATCATGCGGAAACATTGAAAACACTGAAGAGCAGATTCGATGCTGCGGGAACAATCGATGGCACCGCACAATACCATGCTTTTATACCGCATGTCGATGGAAGACTCAAGTTTAACAAGTTTTCTGCCTCTACTCAATGCGACTTCTTTCAAAAGAAAAAAAACAGCCAGCAGCGAAATCAACAGCTAAACGTTGTAACGCCAAGAAATGATTGGCAAAAAGCAGAAAATAAGGGCGATACATAGAGAGGATGAAAGACTGGGTATTTGAAAATTTGCAAACTTAAACACTTCATCAGCTACAACAAGTTAAGTGTAAAAAAATTGGGATATAAAAGTTTCTCATGTGATTAAGATTCCATTTTATTAAATTATTTATCTTTTTATTATTATTTATTAATTTAATTATACTGCAAGTAAATAAAAAAAGTTTTATTTGTCAACATTTCTATAGAAAAACAAGTAAGAAAGTATAGTCGGTCAAGCCCGACCATATGCACCACAGTATTTTAAAACACATTTACGAGAGTGCACCCTATTCGGGACCCATGGAAAATCATGCTTATGCGTCCATATAAATATGTTTTAAATTTCATTAAAATCGCTTTGGAAGTTTGTGAGAGGCAGAAGTTGGCCCCTACTTCCCCTTGAGGTCCTATTTTTTAAAAACTGCAGAGCTTATGTATCAATATAAATATGGATCAATTTCATTAAAATCGGTTAAATTGTTTCTGAGAGGCAGAAATTGCCCCCTATCTCCCATCGTGGTTCTACGATTCGGCACATTTCTATGGACTTTGACCTTGTGCCAATAACAACGTATGTGTAAAATTTTATCAAATTATCTCCAAAATTGCGATCGACTCAGAAAGTGATTCTGAGTCGATCGGTCCAGGACCCATATTTTAAGGCACAAATGCTTAATACCCTCTCCACTATTGTGGTATGGGTATAAAAAGTGATTTTATTACTGGGATGAACATATACGGTATCGAAGGTATAAAATGCTAGTTAGGTATTTTACATACCGTCGGAAAGGTTAATTTGTCTATTTTCTCAGCATAAGTTTTATTTTTAAGGTTTTAGAAACATTTAAACACAAATGGGAAAAAATTCAAAATAGTGCATATGCTAAAATTGAAAAACCATCGTCTAGAGACCGAAATCAAGTTTTCTGTCATTTCTTTCTGTCATTTTCTTAACACCAACGTGAAAAATGTGACTATTTGCTCTTTAATTTCTTGTAGGGTACCTTAAAGGAAAAGACATACATCCCTATCGTGAATAACAAGTAGAATTTTTGTTACCATGAAATTTTCGTTCCCCTCGAAGGGAAAAAAGCAATCGTGAATCTTATGTGAAAAATTTTTCACGCTATCAGTTCCAGTGAATGTAAAAAAGGAAAGATTAAAAAAAATTAAAAATCAATGAAATTTTGTGTTCAAAAATATACACGTACATATATATTTTAAAGAAAAGTTAAAATAATAAAGCAAAATATTTAGTATTGGAGGAATAGTTTGATTACAACGTTAGTTTTTTGCACTTTTTATATTTTATGTAGTAAAATAACTATTTTCCAAAGTTCTGCCACCACCCACGTCTTTCGAAAGCTTAACAAATCCGCAGGCAATGGACCTGTTGTTCTGCATTTTGTTGACCATTATATCGGTTTGTGCCTTATTAACGAATCTAGCCCTTAATATTCAATTTATAGGATGAACTACTTACATACATGTTCTGTTCCCTTGCAAAAATAAAGTGGGAAAATCTAAGGGAAACGTCAACAAATTACGAGGGAAAAAACTTTTCACCATAAGGGGAATTTTTTCCCGTGAACATTTTTTCACGTTATTATTCTCCTTTGAATTATCTTTTTTTCATGGTAGTTTTTGTGAAAAGTGGAAAAATTATTCACGACAGGGGTGATAAGCTTTCTTTTAAGCAAAAAAAAAAAAAAAAAAAAAAAAAAAAAAAAAAAAAGTTTTAAATTAAAAAAAAAAATTTAAAAAAACAAAAAAATTTTTTCAAAAGATTGATCAAATAGCTATCTAAGCAAACTTTGATCCCCTCTAACTCAGAAACTTTTTGACCGATCTTGTTGAATTTGTGTCTAAACCAGTGTTGCCAGAAGATTTTTTGAAAAATGCCTACGCATGCTAAAAAATCCGATTTTTCCCTCCACGTTGCAAAAATGTTCCCTACAAAAATCCCTACGCGTTTTAGTCATTAAAGTCTAAGAAAAAACAATAGTTATAAAAAACTAATTTGATTCGCATATGTTTAGTACAGCTCTAACAACAAAAATAAGTAATAAAACAAAAAAAAAATATGTGCTTTTAATTAAATTCAATGAAAAAAACAAGAGGTGTTTTTTAAGTAAAATTTTCATAGAAAATTTGTTTTGTAAACCTTTATTAAAATAATATTTGGGGGATTCACAAGGTGTCATAAAGTCATATGTCTTAAAATAATAACATAAAAAATACGACTGTTGTGAACAACCCCTCATAATTTAGTGTGCTATTTTGGATTTAAATCAGCCGATTTACAATTTAAAATAAGTATAAAAAAATAAATATTTACCTAAAATAAAAATATTTTGACTTCTAATCCATGAAAAAATATGTTAAATTAGATCTTACCTGACTATTTTCCATTTTTCAGACGCAAATCACAATTAAATTATATTTTGTTTGTTTACCAAACAGCAGAGTCCTAGGCCGATCTAATTTGACGCCGCAAGTGATTTGTTGCAAAAATTGCTAGCCGCAGGTAAAATACGGATGTTAGCCGGATAAAACTATACCATAAACGGCGCCGGCTACAAAAACTAACGCGGCACGGCTCAGCCGCTCAGCGCTGGTCTCTTCTGATTAATTACGACAGCACAAAAACATAGCAAGCAAAGTTCTATTAATTTAAGACACTTTTTGTTTACACAGCGTTTACATTTGACAGTACTGGCAAGACAGTAATAAAATACATATTAGTTGCCAAAGACACTACTAACTGTCTTTGTGACGTAGGCGTCCAGACAGTAGTTAAGACAGTTCACTTTTAAAAATATGCCAAACGTAAGTGTTGCAGTGGAAGTCCAGCTAAAACATGTTTTATATGAACTAAACAAATTTAAAAATAACTTAAAATAGCATTATTGTGTGAACAAATATAGCACTTAACTAACCTAGCGTTTCCACATGCAAGTACAAGTTCGAAAAACTCAATACACTCACACTTTTTTACCAACACCATCAAATTTTTCGTACTTGCAGCTCAACTTGCAACAGAATTTGCTTGCAAGTAAATTTTTGACACTTGTCGCAAGTAAAATGACAAATGAAGAAACAGTGTTGCCGTGGATGACTTTTGTATCAATCTTCTAGTACTTAGTAAAATAAAAGTTATGTTTATAGCGGATTTTCTGTGTATTTATAAAAAATAACTAATAAAAAAAAGCACAACTATACAACAACGCATCTAAATGGTAATTTTAATCATGAATTTTAAGCATTTTGAAAAAAAAATTGTTAATCAAAATATTTTCTCTGAAACATTATGATATCGCCACTACGGCAATACTGTAGTCACATATTTTATAAAATAAACATAATTTTTTCACCAAGATGGACAGAAAACAGAAAGCCAAAACCTTCTTTTTCCACATTTTTTTTCACATTCGCTTTTTAATTTTTTTAATTCGTTTAATACGGCAATTTTTGCTAGAAGTTTACTTGTTGACGACATTTTAAAAATGAACTTGCACTGTGCTGTGTAGCCACTCAAAAAATTGTTGTGTTTTTTTTTGACATTTTTTCTGATTTTCGATATTAATACGTATACACTACTTGCAAGTAATTACTTGCATGTGGAAACGTGGGGTAAAACATAAAAAATCAAAGCAAAATATGTTAATTTTTTTCCTACTTCTTCATTTTTTTTTCTTTTTCGAACAAAACTTCGAATCACTGTCCAATTTTACTGTCTGCAAAATTTGCTAGACAGTAGACAAGACAGTTGGAAAAGTGTGCATGTATTAGTAAAAAAGTTTGCATGTATTGCTACTGTCTTGCCAGTACTGGCAAATGTAAACGCTATGTTACAAAGCAACAATAATATTGTAAAATGTTAGAACATTATGACTAGGGCAACCAAAAAAAGCAAATGCTTATTTTTTGGTTTACAAGATAGAAAGATTTTGATTGAACACAAATTCCGATCATAAAAAAACAAAGAAAATTAGCTATATTTGTTAGGGCTTTTTTTTTTTTGCTTATTTTGGCAATATCGGTTTTTTTTTAGTTATTTTTGCGATATCGGCTTTTTTTTACTTATTTTGTCATTTTTCATTTTTTTCATACGAAAAAAAATTTATTTAATAATATTTTGCAAAAATCGTGATTATTATTTATTTTTATGCGCAACTTTTTTTATAAATACTAAAAAATTAACCATTTCTGTGCTGTAACAACTCTGGTTAAAAAAATCGTTCAACGTTATGAAAATATTTTGTGCTTCCCCTGAACAATATCATCCCAAAAACCTATATTATCTCTGTATGTTATTATAGCTACACTAAAGAGTGGAGAGGGTATTATGCATTTCTGCTGATGTGAGAAACACCTTAAAATATTGGTCCTAAAGTATACCGATCAACTCAAATCAAATTACTTTCTGAGTCGATCTAATGATGTCCGTTCGGCTGGCTGGCTGTCCATGTGACCTCGTGTGCAAAGTACAGGTCGCAATTTTAAAGATAATTAAATGAAATTTGGCACAAGGGCGAATCGGTCCATAATTTAATATAGCCCCCATACAAGCTGCAATCCGGAAGAGGGTCTTTGTGCCCACTATCAAACCAATTTTAATGAAATTTAAGTCATATGTAGATAGATCTATATTTATATGGACACGTAAGGTATGAATTTTTTAAAAAATAGGACCACGAGGGGAG
The DNA here is from genome assembly GCA_963931875.1 of Pollenia griseotomentosa. Classification (NCBI taxonomy): domain Eukaryota; kingdom Metazoa; phylum Arthropoda; class Insecta; order Diptera; family Polleniidae; genus Pollenia; species Pollenia griseotomentosa. Next base: position 149,705,322 of record OZ007563.1, read on the forward strand.
ATACTGTAAATTTCTGCCCATCAGTAACTATAGTAATTTAAAACATAAATAGATCCCTACTCATATAGCCAAACACTCTCGAAACTTGTTTTTAAATACTGTTGTGTTGGGTATCATACGGTCGTGCTTGACCGACTTTACTTTCTTACTTGATTTCTATGCAACTCTGTCTTAGCGGTACTGTAACGTACTTTTTATAGTGTTGCGTATAATTTTTATGTGTTTTTGTTTTTAGTATTAAGCCTTTTTATCAACTTATTTTATTATTTGCTTGTTTAAGTTATTTTCTCTCGAAAATTCCATAGCTGTATTTTTACGATCAAATTCCTCAGTCTGTAACGTCTTTTACCATTATACTTTGTAACGTCTTATTTCATTTTAAATATAGTTTTTGTATAAAGTAACGTCTGTTAGCTCCCCTTCTCTCTGTTTTTGGTATAGTAACGTCTTATTTTTTGCTTTTTTAATATAGTTTTAGCTATTAAGAATTTCTCTGTATATCAAATATTGTTAATTTCTGCAAATTTTGAGGTTTAACACAAAGTTGTAACAAAATTGGAAACGAAAAATCTTTCATTGGTTTTCTAAGTGAACATATATTTTGGGAGGCAAGCGGAATTGTGAGTCCAATCGTATAAAATATCCTTTAGAGCGAATACTCAATTTTAAATATGCTCCCTTAACATCTGTAGACGTAATAAGAACTTTTTCTATGTACAAGAACTTGCTGACTCCAAACAGACATAGTTTTCTTTTCAAAAATTTATTGCATCAACTTATAATTTACTATAACAACATATTAAACGAATTAAGTAGAAAATGAACAATTTTAAATTGCTTTTTTTTAAATTTTAACAGCTTATTTTCATGTTTTTAAACGCTTTTTTTAAGAGCTTAAAACTGTTTTTTTAGTGCTTTTTTTGGTTGCCCTAATTATGGCAATATAACATGATAGCACCCCTTGTGAATACCCCAATTATGTTTATGAATATGGCAGCTAATCTTTATATGATAATTTTAATTAAACTAGTGTTCGCCTAATGGTAAAATTTCGACCATAAATTTTTATGTACATACATATGAAGGAAACAGCACATCTAAGTATATATGAATTTACATGTTTTGAGCATCTATTTTTTCCGTCTTAGTGGATCGATTTGGCGAGGGACCTACCTTCGATTCATATTTTATCTTCTACGTGAGTTAATTCAATTTTGTAAGTTCAATGTAAAAAATATCAATTGAAAAACAAAAAAGTATCAAAAAGTCTCCTTTATGGATTGTCATCCACTTAGGACATTGCATCTTTAATTTTATGTTTCTATGTATAATATTAACGAAAATTAATCAAAGTAAAAGTAAAAGTAAAAAAGCTCCCCATACATGTTCTTATTCACCCAGTTTAATGTATAATTTTATCTTTATAGGCCGAATATTAACGAAAATTCAAAAAGTTCCAGATTAAAAACAAAAAGTACCAACATTTTTTATCTTATAGGTTTTCATTCACTTAGGACTGAACCTATAATATTATGTTTTTAATTTTAACATTATAGAAAATTAAAACATTATCACATGCAGCACGGAAAATAAAAAAAAAGAAATTTTGTTTCCCGTATTTCCCCGTATTTCCCCTTTTTTTATACTTTTTTTCTCCCCATTTAGATTCGGTTGACAAACCAAAGAAGACATCGTTCTTAATTGTTTTGCCTGTGCCGATTTATACATAAGATTTATATAGTCGAAATATTCGAAAACCGGTTTCTGAAAAATGTCGAATAATCGACCACCCTATTTTTTTTATTATTATTTGATAATTGAAAAAAACAAATTTTTTATTTATGTGTTCTGCATTAAAAAGTATATTTTGATAAATAAATAAATAAATTAGAATATAATTTTATTTGTGATAATGAAGAATTTCAAATGTTGTATTTATTTCAAGAACGCTTAATGGAAAATTTAAAAGCTTGGCTCAAGTTGAAAAGCTTCCCATATGGCGTGGGAACGCGTGGGAGAGATTCGCTCAGGTATGTTATAAGACTATATTTTTTGTTCTATTCGTAATGAAAATTTAAAATTTTCCAAATTTTTTTTTAGGCAAACATGTTAATTTAACCATAGGATGTTAAAATGATAATTGCTGCAATATATCCATTTTAAACATATTTTTACCAGAATAATTTGGGGATTCAAACGGTGTGCTATAAGTCATATTGTCATAATATCCTAATATTTTGAAAAAGTTTTAAAAAATTGTTGTTGTTTTGTTTCAAACAAAAAAGGTCCTAAAATAATAAGTCTTTTTATGTTGTGTTTATGGTTTTGTCATAACTACCACCATAGATGGGCGTACTGCACTAGTTTTGCAGTTTAAACTCACAGTGGTTTGCAAATTTATTGCAATCATTTTGTTGACTGATGAAATTAAATTATCAGCCTCACTGATACTATGTTCATGCGACGATATGAAACACTTGCTTCGCTTTATAACTAGATTGCCAAACATGCTGTTTACACGGTTCATTCTCGTGTCATTTTGACATTTTTTTTACTTATACATACATAATTTGGTTTCTGTTTTTTTTTGTTAGTGTAATTGTATTTCAAACAGACAAAAAAAGTAATGAAAGTTAAATTGAAATCGAACGAGTTTTTGAGTTCAATTATTTACAAAATGACCATATTTTCTTATGGTTTTAAGAGTTGTTATTGTAAAAATAACGTACTCGGAGAATGAAATAAATAAAAAGGAATATTTTTATAAACTTTCATTGTAGGGTCCTTTTTCAAATTTGCTTGATATTAAATCCACTTCATTTCGATTTCTAGAACATGCCCGAATATTTAATACATTCATTAATATTATTATTTTATAATTATTACTTTATTTTATTTAACATGAATTTTCATTTTGTTTTTTCTGTTTTGATTTTTTTTTGAGAGCTAGTTTAGATAAACTAGCTATAATTTGTTATCATAATTGGAGATGATAGCACATTTTTTCCTGTTTCGCAGCATGTTTCAAAATGAAACAACATGGTTCGCTTTCAAAATTAAATATGGCGTTATTGACAAAATTTTGTTTTGTGTCATTTCATTTGCTTTAGGTACATATCATATCAAAAAATCCAAAAGCATGTATATAAATACAAAATTATATTTCTTAAATGTTATTGAGAGATGTTTAAATGCAGCAATATTTAAAATGAGTGCCGTTTTTATGCGTTCAATCTGATATTTTTTTTGCAGTTTTATTTAGTTATAGTTCAATGCTGATTTAAATCGATATTTTTGGACTTCCCCCAACTGTGATAACTACACAGAAGAAATCAAAACTAAGAGGGGTTGCTCACACCAAACTTATTTTTTCGGGTTATTATTTTAAGACATACATGACTACCGTAAGAATTCTCCAATTATATATATATATATTTTTTAAGTTTCCTATTTTCTAGTTTAAATGTTATGAAAACAAAATTTTTTACCATTTCTATAAAAAAATTTAATAAAATTATGATTAAAAAAATTTGTGTTTTTATTTACAAACATTTTACGTTAGGAATTCTCGGCAATCCCACTTTTTGCCATTTCCAGTTTTCACGGGATATTTGTCCGAAAATACGAAACTTCTTTGAATATCTTACAAAAGGAGCAAGGCTGCCAGAGAAAGTTGTAAGGAAATCGTCAATTTCCTGAGAAAAAATAAGAAAATCGTCTTTCGAGTTGCGAAAAATCGTCAAAAAAAAAACGGACAACTTAAAATTTATTAAAAAAAAACATTCAAACAAAAACATCATCACTTCATACCCAGCTGTCGTTTTCAATCGTGTAAGAGCTACTGGGAGTCTCATGAAGAGCGTCTTTGATCGTCGAAGATTCCTTACAGGGGAAAAACTGTAACACGAGTGAGATTCTGCCATAGCACAGTGAAAGACGCTTCTGCAATCGTTGTGGGAATCTTTTAAGACGTGGGTAAAGATTATCTTACGAGTCTTTCATGTCAATAATCGTATGAGACTGATGTAGATATTATCTTACAATTCGTGAAATGTTCGCCTCGCCGTATATTTCTTGAAAATATGTGAAGATTTTCCTAAGACTTGCATATTACAGACGTACCTAAACAAAAGCGGCACTCGTTTTCTAGTTTTCAAAATGTGTCATGCCAATAAAATTTGTATGAAGCATACCTAAATAGAGCGGCGTCAACGCTTTGCAATTGGAAAAACCGATTTGACAGCTTGTTTAATAGTGAAGTTGGCCGCTATTGTTAATTAATAGGGCAACCAAAAATAAGCACTAAAAAAACAGTTTTAAGCTCTTAAAAAAAGCGTTTAAAAACATGAAAATAAGCTGTTAAAATAAAAAAAAGCAATTAAAATTTATGGTTTATTTTCCACTTTATTCGTTGAATGCGTTGTTACAGTAAATTATAAATTGATGCGATAAATTTTCGAAAAGAAACCCCTGTCTATTTGAAGTCAGCACGCTTTTGTACATAGAAAAAGTTCTTTCTACGTCTACAGATGTTAAGGGAGCATATTTAAAATTGAGTATTTGCTCTGAGGTATATTTTATACGATTGAACTCGCAATGCCGCTTGCCTCCCAGTATATCCACAATATCTTTTAGTACCGAAAATCCTTCATTTTTTAATAAAACAGATTCAAATTTTTTATTCACTTTGTCGCCTATATCCCCTGGAACACCGGAAATTTTTCTTACGGTGTCCATAACTATATTCACTTGGGAAACCAATGAAAGATTTTTTGTTTCCAATTTGGTTACTACTTCGTGTAAAAACCCAAAATTTACAGAAATGAACAATATTTGGTTGCGCAAATTATTTTCATTCATTAAAGCCTGGCATATACGCACTGCTGAAGAATCTGTAGAGTTTAAATTTGAAAAAATTTCTACGAAATTATCAAAATATTTGGCATAATAATTTACAGCCATTATCCACGTCCCCCATCGAGTTATCACTGGTTGTGGAGGTAGTGGTATATCTGGTGCTGTTTCTCGTAAGATTTGAACCCTTGCAGGAGATTTAAGGAACGTTTTTTTAGCATTTGAAATAAATTTGTCTACATTTGAGTAGTATTCTCTTATATGTTCACAAACTCTGTGAACTCCATGTGCAAGACAGGTTACGTGAGTTATATGTGGGTAAAATACAGCAATGGCCTTTGCAGCTTTCACCATATATGGTGCGGCATCACTTACAAAAAGAAAAATTTTCTGTTTATCTAGGTCAAATTCTTTCATTGAATCATCAAACAAACGTGCAATAGTGGAATGATTGACTTTTTCTAATACAGCTGTTTTTATTAAAAATCTTTTTTCTGAAATATTTTCATCCACATGCAGTATACCCACAACAACGTTTGCCACAAATCTGTTCGACGTATCGGTGGTCTCGTCTATAGAGACCCAAATAAAATGTTTTTGTATTTCTTCCTTTATTTTGTTAACTGTAGATTCATAAACTATTTTTGTATATTTGTTTCGAAGAGACGATTCAGATGGAATATGGAATGATGTATAGTTTTGAAGATAATGTTGTACTTTTAAATGTCGAATTTTGTATAATGGTATATCTGCTGATATAAAGGCTTCACAGAGATCAATGCAAAATTTATCGGCGGCCGATGAACTTGTAGAACTTTGTAGAAAAGTTTGTTGTAAATTTTTTTTTGATTCTCTTTCTTTTAGATCTTTGTGCTTTTTTGAATCCAGGTGTTGTTTTATGTTGTAATTTTTATCAACAGATAAAGGTTTTGAGCACACGTTACACACTAAAGCTGATCCATCAGTTTTTAAATCTGGATACTGTTTGACTAGCTTGCTCAAGTAAACCGATTTGCTTTCCTTGACTTTAGGCATTTTCTAAATAATAAAACAATAAACCAATTTTAACAAAGGTTTTAATAAATTAAAAAAAATTTATACTTACATCCAAAACGCAGAGGCTATGAAGGTAATTTTATCTGTTTTTAAACTAAGACAACTTTAAAAAGTTTTAAAAATGTTATGCTTTCAACAATTCAATGAAATTTTTAAAATGTAAATTTGTTGACAGTAAAAACTTGGCTACTTTGATTTAAACGTTTTTTTTTTCAACCAGAGTTGTAGCAGCACAAAAAGTAAGGCGATTTCATGAAATAAAATAAATGAAACAAATAAAAAAAGTTGCCACATCAAAAAAAAAAAAACATAACGATTTTTGCAAATATTTATTAAATAATTTTTTTTTTCGTATGAAAAAAATGAAAAATTATCTTAAAATGACAAAATAAGTAAAAAAAAAGCCGATATCGCAAAAATAACTAAAAAAAGCCGATATTGCCAAAATAAGCAAAAAAAAGCCCTAACAAATATAGCTCATTTTCTTTGTTTTTTTATGATCGGAATTTCTGTTCAATCAAAATCTTTCTATCTTGTAAACAAAAAAAAAAGCAATTGCTTATTTTTGGTTGCCCTATTAATTAATAATGGTAATTTAGCTATTTTTTGGTCAATCTAGCGTTTTTATCTCTATTTTTATTTATAATTTGTTGGTGTTATTAAACAAGAAAGCTATCACTACTGTTTCTGACACAACGTGTACGCTCTTGCGTTGGTATGACATATCAGCGTAAAAGCTAAGCGAAAGAAAACGTTCCGCCTTTCGCTCTTGTTAAGGTACGGCTGTTAAACATACCAAGATTAAAAAACGAACGTGTCAGAAAATGTAATGTTTTATTCAGACTTTGGAGACTGAAAAATCGTAACTATTTAGAAAAAAATCAGCAAATCGGCACTTTGCTAATTTCGGAACAAAAAATCGTAAAAATAACGATAAATCGTCGAATCTAGCAGCCCTGAAAAGGAGGCATATACACAGCGTTGCCAAATTTGCAGATTTATCTGCATTTTGCAGTTTTTTAAGCGTTGAGCAGTACCCATGTTCTGTAACTTAAGAGAAAATTTCTCGCATCGAAAAGATTTGAAACTAAATATTCCATCGTTTCTCGAAAAGTGAGAAAAACATCACGTCGTTACGTTATAAATGTAATAACATTGCACTCGAAGCCGATGTTACATTGCAGGCGTTGGGAACGGATGTCAAACATATCGGTGACGCCGACCAAAATTGACTAAAATTTAAAATGTTAAGTGCGACCAGGGCTGTCAGACAAATTTGTGAGGAAATTTGTCAATTTCCTGGGAAAAAATAAAAAAATCGTCTTTCACGTTTCCAAAAATCGTCAAAAAAATCTTCTATTTTTATAAAAAAAAATACATTCAAACAAACACATAATTACTTGATACCCAGCTAGCAATTTCACTCGTGAAAGAGAAACTGGGAGTCTCATGAGGAGCGTCTTTGATCGTCGATGACCGCATTTTTTAATCGTAGAAGATTCCTCACACGGGAAAACACGACCGAGATTCATCAAAGTGTAACATTGTTGTTTTTGTACTTTGAAAATAATCATTAAAAGATTTTCTTAAGAATACCATATTAGTGCCGGTTCACACGTCAAGTTTGACTCGTCAAGTCATGAGCTTTTAGGAGAGAAGGGAAAAGAGAATGCCATTTATTTTCCCCTCTCTCCTAAAAAAAGACCAAATTTGCTATGAAAATTATATTTAATAAGCGTTTGGTAAATTTGATAATCGTTTGTGAAAACGGGGGTGATTACAATTTGAGGTAGAAGTTTAGGTATGTTCAATACATTATACAGGATATCTATTGGGCAAGGTGTTTTGAGGTCATCTAAAATAAATTCAATAAGAGGAATGTAACCTGCAACTCGGTAGTAATCTTCAACATTTTGGATGAGATTATTTCGTTCAAATCTTGTCTTTTCGATTGGAACCTTGATTTGAACGCAAATAACTTTAACCTTTTTCAAAATCGCTTTAAATTGTTCTTCGGCTAAAGTGGTTAAAGTTTTGATAAGGGTTGATCCTTTTCGATATAGATCGTGCATTTGTAAAATGATACTAAGCGGCTATGTTACAATAAGTATCACACTTAATATGATATTCAGCAAATAAATTCAAAAGTACTAAGTGAGTTCCTTAATTTAAAGGTAGAGATACTACCTTTCCACTCAGATATTTTTTCCAAAGCTTCTACTATATGATGTACACTTGTTGAAAAGTGTAAAATTGAGTCGTGACGGTCCACCCATCTTGTCTCGCATAATATAGAGAGTTTAGCTTTGCTAAAACTGCGTTTCGCTTGGGATGATTATATTTAAAAAATTTTGTCGTTTCTTTAACAAATGATACAACTTTTGGTTTTAATGGCATTATTGCTTTTAGAAATTGAGTTGTTTGATTTATGGGAATATCAAGGCGTATGTTTCGCATTTGTCGCGGTTTCCAGAATTTTTTAACAGCTCCATTTTATGCTTACATCAGAGGACACACATTTGTTCCAACTCCTACACAATTTTTTAGGTCAAGACCAAAATTTGTCAAAGCTTTAAGAACTATTGATGATAGTGCCATCGCATCAATTAACACATCAACGTTATCAATATCCTTTGAAGCCTTTTCAAAAAAGCAAATAAATTCTTCCCAACCAACTTTTTGTTGTATGTTGAAATATCTTAAAGATAAGGAAATCTGGCTTTTCCCCGACAAATCCGTGCTTTCGTCAAAAATTATCGAATAGAATTTTGATTAATATATATTTCAAAATTTCAAATTCAAAGCCGACTATGATGAAAATGGGATAAGAAAAAGGGTTGGATTCAAATGTATATAATAATAATTATCACAACACATACAATACATATACAGGGTGGCTGATGAATTTTGCTACATTTAGAAACTCAAATAACTTTTTGTAAAGTTTACGTAATTAATTTTTTATTAATTCATTTGAAAAATAATACATTTTTATTAAAGTAATTCATTAGTTTTTTAAAATAATTGAATTCAAATGACGTCCACCCTCGGTGACACATCTACGACATCTTATCAAAAAGTAATTCAATACTGCTTGGAGGGTTGCAGCGAGAATTGCCTCAATTACCGTTCAAATGGATTGCTTTAAATCATCCAAATTTGTTGGGTTTCTTTTGTAAACTTCCTGTTTACAATAACCCCACATAAAAAAATCGGGTGCAGTAAGGTCAGGAGACCTGGAAGGCCAACGGAATGTGGAGTTTCTTGAAATCAGCTTATTGGGGAATTTTCTCCGCAATTCTGTCATAACAGGCGCGGCTATGTGACAAGTTGCCCCATCTTGTTGAAACCACACGGAGTTGAAAAGGATTCTCTTTCGGCGTAGTTCTGGAAAGAAAAACTCTTTCAACATCTTAAAGTAACGGTCTCCATTGACCGTAACAGTAAGACCGTTTTCTTCAAAAAAGTAAGGTCCGACAAAGAACCTTGATGAAACTGCATACCACACTGTGACGCGAAGTGGATGCAATTGCATATCATGGAGTATCTGCGGGTTAGAATTATTCCATATTCAACAATTTTGTTTGTTAACATTGCCGTTTAGATCAAAATGTGCCTCGTCAGACATAAAAATGCAGTTCAAGATGTTTTCATCATCTGCCGCCATATGAATCATCTTCTCGCAAAATTCCAAGCGAAACGGGAAGTCTGCTGTGTTCAGTTTGCTTGTTAATTGAATCTTATATGGAAATACGTTTAAATCTTTATGCAAAATTGTCTGCAGTGACTGTCTGCGGATACACATTTGTGCAGATAAGCTTCTTGTCGAAACTCTTGTATGGCAGAAGCTAAAGCAGCGATAGTTTCCTGCTTCCGAACTGAGGGATCTCGATGATAAGGCATTCTTGCGACTGTGCCACGCTCGGCAAAATTATTCACGAGCCTCATTATGGTCCATCTACCAGGAGGAGTGCCGCCAAACGTGAGCCTATATTCTCGTCGGACGGAAACTATGGACTCTAAAGCGTGAAAGCGGCGGACTATCCAAATTCTTGTTTCATTGTCCCAATGCTCTATTTTCGTTAAATCTAAAGATCAATCTACAAAATAAAATAAAAATGGAACAGGTAAGTTACACAGAAAAAAAGTTATTACCTTTTTTTTTGGTAGCAGCTTTCATCAGCCACCCTGTACATAAATATTGGAAATGAAGGAAATGAATCCGCGCCTGCTATTGCTTCTGATTCATTAAATTTAAACAGTAGCTGTCAAACCAACGCAAAAAGCGAAAAGTTGTACACAAATTTTAATTTTTTGTTTGACAGTTTTTGTTTCGACTGCAGTTTTTTAAACCCAAAATTAACTTATTTTTGTATATATTTGTCACTGTTTTCTTATAACCTGCTCCACAATTAGTTGTGAAGAGGGTATTCTAAGTTTGTCATTCCGTGTGAAACTTTTTTATTATTCATCTCAGATAAAGTATATATATGGCTCCTTGCGTAATACTAAGTCGATTGAGCCATGTCCGTCTGTTGAAAACACGCTACTTTCGAAAAACTCAAAAGAAATGAACAAACTTGGTGTCAAATTGCTTGTAGTTATCCTAAGCAGTTTGGGATTGAAGTCTAGCCAAATCGGTTCAGTAGGATCAGAGCTATGAATCAAAATGTGGAACCACCACTTTAAAAAAATGATAATTTTGTTACAAATACTAATATAAATGATTGAACAATGCACGAAATAATATGAAATTTTGGAGATTTTTGTTTTATGCGACTAGAAATCACACTGTTAAATTTCAAGAAGATCGGTCCATAATTTACCCTAGGCCTCATATAAAGCCTACTCCCGGAAAACAGTTAAGTACGCCTAAAACCGTAATTATTATTGCTATCTTAATAAAATTTGGTGCGTCAATAATTTAATATAGTTCTAAGCCGCAACCAATTTTAATGCTGATGTCTGTTTTTATAAAGATAAATTAATAATAAATAGACATCATATAGATATCAATCCTGAAATATTCAAATTGTCGGTGGAGGGTATCAAAGATTCGGCACAGCCGAATATAACACTCTAACTTGTTTTTAAACTTTTCGTTAAGAAAAAAATGACAAACAGGTAAAAAAGCACATTTAGCGAGAAAACACCACTTCTAAGAACCCTGTCTGCTATTTTTTTCTTTTTTTTATTAAAATTATTTTAGCTAAATAAACAAGGTAACACTCTATGAATTAACTTGTTATACTCTTCACCATTTTTATATGAAATAAGAAAATGTGCTTAAGTCTATTTTTTAAGTTTTAACAGTGATTTTTTAATATTTACTCCTATTCTAATAATCATCCCTTATCTGCGGAAATATTTTTCTAAAGTTTTTGTTCCTAAACATCCCTAATGTCACAGTTCGGAAGTAAACTTGAGTTTTTATTCCAAAATTAATGCACATTGAAAAAAGATACGAAAGTCATTTTGCTATAACTTCCTGAAAAGTCGTATAAAATAATTGAACCTTTACCCGTGTGTACTTTAGATTGTGATCTCTAGGGTGCCATTGTATCTCGTTGTTGTTGCACGTGTACTTTTGAATATGAAGATCTAAAAAAAAACTCAAATTTAGGTTAAGTCAACTTAAGTACTTTTTCCCAAAGAACTAAAAAAGTTTATGCCCTGCTTAAAACTTGCATCGAATGAGTTGTTAAAAATGTGCGTTGACTATATTTATCAACTTTCCAGTTACTTTTAAAATTTTTCGAAAGAACCGATAGTGATAAAAACTATCGATAGTCCCCCAAAAATAAAACTATCGATACTATCGATTGTTTTGCAGCTCTAATAATAATTATTCTTTTCTATGATATTTTTTTGTATTTAGTAGTGCTACCATACTTTTATCTTATTTAAATAAGACTTTTTAAATAAAACTCAAAAAATCAATCTGTATTTAAATACGATTTAAGTTTTTATGAAAATTAACTTAATTCAGATTTAATTCCTATCCGGAAAATTGGGCATTAGGAATATAATTTAATTTAACTTAATAAATAAATTTTTTTTGACCCGCTCCACAGTATCCAACCTGTTATACGCAGCATAACTTAACACACCTTTTGAACGAATGCTTCGCTTACTATAAGTCCAGAATCAAAATTTTTGATCAAATATTCCTATTGAATTTTAATCCAAATTTTTATATTTTCCTATTAAATTATTGAGTTTATGGCTTAATTTACGTGTTTTATTTATTTATTTATTTTATTTATTTATTTTGTATGTTCAAATCCTGTACAACAAGAGTTAATCTTATAATTAGAGTACAGGAAAGTATTATTGATAAGTTAAATTGAGGCGGCAAATACAAGTATACATATTAAGATAAAATAAGCTAAATTTGTTTAATAATATGATAATATTTGTGATTTTCTAATGTGTAAAATGTTTATATAAATAAGACTTAAAGCTAGTTGCGTTGCTATTAAGTTGTTGTGTTCGAGGAAGATTATTCCAGAGACGCGCCGAATGTATGAAAAATTGCCATTCAGATACAAGAGAACGGTGGAATGGAATTATGATCTTTTTTCCCCTAACTGATCTGGCAAACCTTATCTTATCAACGAGATACTGTGGCATATCCGAATAAATGATTTTATGCAGAAATAAAAGTACACGTATGTTAAGAAGATTGTTAAACGAAACTCCGTAAAGTTTCAAAGTAAAGTTGGATACATGATCATATCTTCTCAGTCCATATACATATCTAATAATATTGTTGTATAAAACATTAAGCTTACCTTTGCTTGTTGAGTCACAGCTGGCAAAAAGTTCACAACCGTAGATTAAATTGGGAACAATATAAGATTTTGCAAGAAGTAGTCTTATATTTAATGGGGTATAATGCTGTGAGGGCCAAAGACATCTTAGCTTTGTATACGTCTGCCCCACGAGTGAGTTAATGTGGTTATTCCAAGTTAGATTATTATTAAAAACTAATCCAAGATTTTTGGCAGCATTAACTATAGTGACTTTTTCACCATCTATCAAAATATCCACGTCGGCAATATGATGCATTGTTTTCCTACGAATAATGATACACTTTGATTTGCGAGGGTTTAAACAAAGCCCATTTGCAGTTGCCCAGATATAAATCTTATTAAGATCGTCATTAAGTTTCGATATATTATCAGCAATGGAAATGACTGGACTACTTAAATACAACTGCACATCATCTGCGTACATATGCATTTTGCAGTGCGAAAGCTGGTTAGGTAAATCATTTACATAAATAGAAAAAAGGAGTGGTCCAAGGATTGACCCTTGGGGCACACCCCTAGATAAATTTAATACCGACGATTGAAGTTTGTCCGAAAACACAAATTGCCGACGTCTTGAGAGGTATGACGACAACAGTCGCGTAGAGGTTAAGGAAAAGTTAAAAAAATGTCGGAGTTTCAAGCAAAGCATGCCGTGGTCCACTGTGTCAAAGGCCTTAGAGTGATCAAGAAGAACCAAGAAGTTAACTTTGCCTGTATCTAGGTCACGTCGTATGTTTTCAGTCACGTCCAGTAAGGCAGAAACACAGCTATGGTTTTGACGAAATCCCGATTGTTTATCATACAACAAGTTATTAGATTTGAAATATGACGACATTTGATTATAAAGTAGTTTTTCAAGAACCTTAGATAGAAAGCACAGGATGGCAATTGGCCTGAATTCTGAGTCATTTTTCGGTATGGGAATTATTTTAGCGTATTTCCATTTCGACGGAAAAGTGCTTGTCATTATAATAGTGTTGAACAAATGTGTTATATATGGCAGGAGTATAGGCAACAATATCCTTATAAATTTAGGGTGTATGTTATCAGAGCCAACTGCATTTGATTTAATTGATTTGAAGCTAAGTAAGACTTCAGATTGATTTACACACGCGAATTGAAACACATTATTATTTATTTCGTTAACATTATGATTTATATTTGCAAAGTTGTAAAAAGTGCTATCTATTGATCGTAGAGGTAAATTTGTAAAAGTTCTATTAAGCTCTTCGACATCGACCTGAGAACTATTTGTACTCATTGAGTGACCAATCCCAATTTCGCGAATATATTTCCAAGTTTGTCTAGAGCCTATTGCAGAGCCAAAGCGTTTAGAATAATACTCAGTCTTTGCAATTTTAATGCTAGAGTTAACGTTTCTTCTTGCAGCTTTAAATTCAGCTCTTAAACTTGAGGTTCGAAAACGCTTCCATTTAGAATAAGCACAATCTCGTTTAGATACTAAAAGTTTAATATTGGCAGAAAACCAAGGCCTTTCCCTATTAGATGTTCTTTTAGCTTTTAGTGGAACTGTTTCATCAAATAGACGCTGAATATTATCCTCAAAAAATTCTACTTGCTTATCAACATAGGGCATGTAGTACATTTGAGACCAATCTATACGAGAGACGCATTCATGGAACACGTTGTAGTTTAAGCTATTAAAGTCACGATAGTGGAGGGTATGTTCAGACGGAGAAGTTCTAAAGTTATAAGTTAAAAATATTAAATCATGCCGTGAAAAGCATGGGGCTGATACTTGATCATACAACAATGCGTTTTCTGGATTTGAAACAAAAATAACGTCAAGCAGAGTTCTGTTAGTTGCAGTATGATGAGTTGGATTTACTGTATTCGTAGGAGCGAGACCAAAAGATAACATATTGTCGGTTAATTCTGATTCCAAAAGTAGGTTTGAGTTAAAATCACCCAAAATAATAATATTGTCATAAACAGCAGCAAGCGTTTCCATCGCACTGAAAAAATTAGAGAAAGGTATTCTGTTGTTTGGCCTGTATACGCACCCTATCAACATTTTCTTACCGTCAGAATTTATCTCAATAAAAATAAATTCTACATATTTAACAGGTAATGATAAATTTGCTGAAGATTTTAAACAAACCTTATAAGAAATATTCTTTTTCACAAAAATAGCTACCCCGCCGGCATAGCCCTCTCGGTCTTCCCTAACCACTTTATAACCACTTAGGCAAATCAAACTATCCGGAGTACTAGAAGAAAGCCAGGTTTCTGAGACGCAGACAATATCAATGTTGGAATTTTCAAAAACAAGTCTAAACTCATCAATTTTATTATTCAAGCTTTGGGCATTGATATGAGCAAGCGTTAGACCTCTCTTGTAATTAGTTAGGATCCTTACCATGCTCGTTGTCGTGTCCCTGGTATTTCCTCCAACAGTGTCATTATTAGTTGTAATCATGTTTAATAATATAAAAAATATAAAGAAAATTTAAAATAGCAACGCAACAAATAATATTAACAAAAAAATAGTTTGACAATAAGTTGAAAAATAATAAATGCTAAAAGAGTTATATGATCTAAATGAAAGGCAAAAAATTTCCAAAAACTTATTCATAAAAAAAAGTGAATATAAAATAAAAATAATTATCAAGTTAATCTTAAATGGTCTAAATGAAAGGCAAAAAAATTCCAAAAACTTATTTATATAAAAAAAAGTGAATATAACATAAAAATAAATATCAAATTAAAAATAAATATCAAATTAGTCTTATACCCGAAAAAATTTTTGTAGTTGATCAGGCAAAACAATTTTAACAGGGTCATCATTTTCAAGTGCTTTTACATGAACAATTCCACGTTGTATAAATACGGTTTTTAAGCAGTTCTCTTTTTTTAAATTAAGCGCTGACTTAAAAATACCATAGTTATGCGGAGTAAGGTTTTCATTAATAAAGAAAGGCATATTGCTGTCAAAGCCAGCATTACACAAGCGTAGTGGTGATTGGTGTTGACGACGAAACCCAGCAGCGGTTTTGAGAAAAAGGTTTCTTTCATATGGAGAGTTCATTTTTATAATAATTGGAGGGTCACTCACATCACGAATATGTTTAAAGTGCCGTACACGGAAAATGACTTTATGAGCTGGCACTCTTGTTTTTAACGCGCCACAGATATTTTCAAATATGCCAGATAAGTCTTCATTCTCGTGAAACGGTATCCCAGTGATTCTTATGTCTGACGCTACTACTGAATTATCATGTTCTAATATTTTTAAATTCAGAATATGGACATCCTCTTTTAATTTATCTATTTCGTTGCTTGCATTCTCTAATTTAGTAACCCTTTCGTTTAAATGTTGAATTTCTTGTCTAACATCATTTACTATCTCATATCGTAAATCACTAAACTTTTTTTCAATCTCTGTCATTAGGCAACTCTTATTATTTTCAATAATTGTTTTGATGATTTCTGATTGCTCTTGTATATACTCATTTTGCTTTGTAAATTTGTTTTCCAGCCAATTCCATAACCGAGAACGATTTATTGGATCATTTGAACTTGAAGAAAAGAGATCAGAGATCTCAGTATTGTTGTTTGTCAACACTTCAATTTCTTCTGCTTTGTTTACATTTTTTTTGACTCTACGAGAACTCATGTTGTTGTTATTTATGTTTTGTTATTTTTACTTTTCTCTGTATTTAGTGTTATTGGGTTTGTGTTTTTAACTGTGTCTGCTTTAGTTGTTGTCTTGTTTTAATTTTGATTTTGTTATGCTTTTATAAGTTAATAATTAAGTTGTTGTATTTTTATTCAGTATACTGTATGTAGGTATTATGCAAATAATGCAAAAGTAAAATCATTAATATTGTTTTAGTATACTTTTGTTTTATATTTAAGTAAGTGCATTTAGTTTTCTTATAGAGTAGGTATTAATGTTTAGTGCAAATTCCAAATTATTTAATTGCCACTTAAAAAAAGAAAAAAAAAATACAAACTGCAGAGCTCACAGAATAACACATCCGACCACTTCAAAAACTTTTCAATTGATTGAAAATTTTTTGATTGATTGATTGAAAATAATTTAAAAATCGAATCTAATTAAAATTCGGAGTTGAGGCAGCTATGACTCCTTCTCCTGTTTACTATGTATAACTGTATTATGTAAGTAAATTTAAGATTAATAAATAAAATAAGTTATAACCGGTACGGTTAAAAATATTTTTACAAAATATACTTACCAAAAAGTAATACCAGAATAGCCAAATTAATTATTTCAAAGCAAACAGAAAAATAAACTCAAATACCTTTAACAACAACAGTCAAAAATTTTTACTTTTACATATTTTGTGATGGCTTCATGCGAATGTAAATGTATTGCAAGTGTTCAAATTCACATGTTTAGTGTAGTACACGTAGGGTTGTCAGATACCAAAAGTCAAATAACTGGACAATAAAAAAATTCACCTTAAATTTGAAAAGAAAAAGTAAAATTTTACTTCATATTTTATTTTGCTGCCTGTTCAACGATTTCGAACGTAAACGTTCGCATAGAAAACTTATATGAAAAACACTCAGTCTTAGAAATATTTTCCATATAAAATTCTATACTAACGTTTACTTTCGAAATCGTTGAACAGGCAGTTCTAAGCAAGGAAACGTTACACTTTAAATCTTAATGGCCAATTTTCAGGATTGATATTAAAACACATTTATGTTTAAAATCGTTTTAAATACAAAATTCTCTTCTTCACTAAATACTAAAATCAAACTTAATTCACCGATGTGGTTCACTTAATTTCAACTTAAGTTTCTATTGTAATATTTTAGCAAGGTGGCCTCAATATTACGACAATACAACAACAAGAGGCAAAGCAATAACAATCAGCTGTTTTTTGAGACTACCTTGTAAATAATTATACTTTTTTATGATAATTTTTTTTGTATTTGGTAGTGCTACCATAATTTTATCTTATTTAAATAATACTTTTCAAATAATACTCAAAAAATCAATCTGTATTTAAATACGATTTAAATTTTTTTGAAAATTAACTTAATTTAGATTTAATTACTATCCTGAAAATTAGGCATAAGTCTTATATCATATTACAAAATTATTATCAGGGTCAATTCACTACAGGTGGCAGCGAAAAGCCTGCTGACTTTGACAGTTCGAACCAATTTGTTTTGTTTTCATAATACTTTATTTAAAAATAGTTGACATTTCGAACCGTAAGCACTAATAATGCAATGCAAAAAAAACATCTGTTGTTTCTGTGCTTTAATAAAAAAGTACATAAACAGCCATGTTATGGAAATCGAGTGAAATTAAAATCAATGGAGATTTTCAGTTAAATTTTTGTTTAAGCTACCGTCGTTTTTTTATTTTAAGATCTAATGAAGATAAGCTGAACTCATAGTATGAAGTATATATGTAAAACAAAATTATATAATAAACTTTAAACACTGGATCGTTTTCAAAGTTTGTTTGATTTTGATTTCACTCGAATTCGATTTCCAGAACTGATAACTATTTGTTTAGCCACATTTTTTTGTATTGTTATTTGAAGAATTTAATAACTCTATTCCTTTAGTTGTAAGCAAAATGTTTGAAACATTTCACAACTTTCATTAAAATTTAGTCTTATTAAAATTGTAGCCTTTATTCGGTTATAGGAATGGAATCTTGTGAGTGAAGATTTTTCGAAATACCTTAAGTCCTTGCACAAAAAGTATTGCTAGTTGGCATGACTAACAAACGAGATCAATTTATATAATTATTGTTAATTGGACTGTCTGTCGGCAAATTAAGCGGCCCATACACTTACAATATTATTGTATATGATATTCGCCATTTTAATTCCATTTTGTCCTATATCACTATGGAACATTTCTGGGATTATTGTCTGGGGGGTGAGAAATTCCAAGTCAGGGTGATGGTACTAGGTCAGTATAGTAAAACCCTCAAAGGGCTTGGCGTTCGTATGTGTCAGTTTTTCTTTATGACCTTTTAAATTTTTTCCTTATCTTGATGTTTTTTCGCTTAGTTGTAACATTTTGGCAAAAACGTAGTTTAACATAACTCGAGAACCACTTGTCCGATTTTGATGAAACAAAATTAAGAATTACAATTTCTCTAATCTGTTTCTATACCGTTTTCCTATATGTGCAACACTTTCGAAGTTAAAAATGAATGTATGAAGGGAAAAAAGAATTTTTTGCCTACAAATTTAAATATTTTTTTTTTTAAAATTCATAAAAAATCCAAAATGGAAAAAAGTGCCAAAACTAATTACTTTCGCGTAAAGTCACATAACTCATGAGCAAAAAAAGGCATAGATCATGAAAATCGATGCACGCGTTTCTCATTTATTCACAAGTAGGTAAATGTATGAATTTCAAAAATTTGCTCCAGATATGCACAACATTATTTGGAGAAAACATTGACACTCACAAGCCGAACTCTCTCATATTTTTCTACTGTACTAAAAGAGAAATATTGATGTGGCAACACTGGTTCTGTAACGTTCACATAAAACATGCATTGTCATTATACTTCTTCTCTTTCTCACACTGGTTCTGTGATTTTTGTCATTCAACAAGTGCCGACGAACGCGAACAGTAAAAGTGATTTTTCTCCAGTTTTTTAAAAGTGAACAAAAGAGAACAGAATATGGAACTGTGCAAGGCAGATATAAATAGCTTTTGCTACTGCTGTGGTCAATATGTCTTAACACATAAAATAAGGGGAAATTTCAGTACTGATTTTGTTCAAACATACGAGATGTACTTCAACCAAAATGTTATAGTGAACGAAAATTGGGTACCAAATATAGTGTGTAAAAGCTGCTACAACCGTCTAATGGATTGAAAAAATAGAAGACGTGGAAGTATGCCATTCGGTATCCCAATGACTTGGACTAATCCTGGCGAAGGTCACAATCCATTGAATTGCTATGCATGTGCGAATAAAGGAGCCGCAAAAAGGATAAGAAAATCGTATAATTACGTTGGTGTTGCAGGTGCCGCAACACCATTGCCTCATTCGGACCACATTCCTGTGCCAAAAGCTTCTAGCCCAGATATTTTCTCTTCTACGACTGCTCCGACATATCATGCACGTGATGATCCCCCATATGAGCCATCAAAATCAAAATAAGCTTGATTCAATTGTTGCCAAGTTGGAATTAACACAGCATAAATCGGAAGAGCTGGCTTCCATTTTGAAATCAAACAATTTGTTGGCACCCGGTGTGAAAGTCACAGCTTATCGAAGTCGTCAGGCAACACTCCAAAGTTTATTCCTTGTAAATGATGAAAAAACTTCTGCATATTGCCCGGATGTAAAAATTGATGGACGCAATGGAAATAAAATATGAAGCAGATGACTGGAGATTATTTATTGACAGTTCAAAACTCAGCTTGAAGGCAGTTCTACTGCATAAGACCAATAAAAAACCTTCAGTTCCAATCGCCTATAGTACAGAAACGAAAGAAACATATGATGCACTGGAAAATATTTTAAAAATGGTTAACTACGCCAAACATATGTGGCGCATATGCTGCGATTTAAAAGTTGTAGCAATGCTTTGCGGTCTTCAAAGCGGCTATATAAAATATATGTGCTTTTTGTGCGATTGGGACACACGATTTTCCGGTGACCAATGTGCATGCCACGGATGGAAACTCAGAGAGCACAGCAGGTTACAAACGGCCAATATTATTCGTGAGCCTCTAGTGCCGAAGGAGAAGATATTGCTGCCTCCACTGCATATTAAACTTGGAATTGTTAACAATTTTATCAAAACTGTCGCCAAAAGAGATGAAGTTTTCTTGTGTTTGAAACTAATTTACCCGAGACTTAGCGAAAGTAAAATTAAAGAAGGTAAGTTATAATATCACATTCATTTCCCATGATTTTCCATCTTAACAAATTAATTTTTTCCAATCAGGCGTACTAAATGGTCCAGATATACGAAAGCTGATTAAAAGTGACGCATTCAACAATATTTTGATAGACGCTGAATTGAATGCATGGCAGGCAATCAAAGAAGTAATAGAAGGCTTGTTGGGAAAGCATCGTTCTAACAACTACGATGTTTCAGTCGCAAGGATGTTAAGAGCATTCTCGGAAATTGGTGTCCACATGTCCTTGAAAATCCATTATTTACATCATCATCTGGACTACTTCAGCAAACAATTGGCTACCGAATCTGATGAACAAGGTGAACGCTATCATCAAGTTGCTATGCCATTTGAAATGAGGTAATACTGATTTTTTAATTTTTCAAACTCATTTTAAAACTTACAGATATAGAGGCAAAAAGTCGCCGAGTGCAATAATTGCGGAAATTTGCTGGTGGAGTAAGCTTGTGTGGCAAGACAAGGATGATCTTGATGATAAAGAATTTTCAGGAGATACAGAAGGGCCAACAGTGGAGTCACACATTGACATTATGTGTGGTTCAGAAACTGATGATAGCGATGAATGCGATGCCACTAGTCCCGAACAACCACCATCGAAAAAGTCTAGGCAAAATTTATTAAAATAAATAAAAATAAATAAATAAAATAAAAATTATAAATTTTTTTTGAGTTTGTTTTAGCAAAATCGGACAAGTGGTTCTCGAGTTATGTTAAACTACGTTTTTGCCAAAATGTTACAACTAAGCGAAAAAACATCAAGATAAGGAAAAAATTTAAAAGGTCATAAAAAAAACTGACACATACGACGCCAAACCCTTTGAGGGTTTTACTATACTGACCTAGTACCATCACCCTGACTTGGAATTTCTCACCTCCCAGATTGGCTGTTGCACTGTGTATTATGCAATAAGTTCAATTTAAATATTGCTTAACTTTCATTCAATTAAAAGGTGAACATAACCTATAGGAATAACATAAACAGCCTTGTACAATGCTGCCAACACATTTCACTTTCTTTTCGTTGAGCAATAAAAATCAAAAGTACAATACGTAAAATTGAACAATTTTATTGCGAGTGTATGAGCCGTTTTAGAAATGTTTTCCTTATGCTATAAACACAATCAAACGCTACCGACCATCGACTACTGACTACAAAAGTAGCTGGCTACAAAAATAGCCAAGTCGCCAGCTACTTAATTCTTTTAACGACCACCGACCACTAACTACAAAAAATAAACATCTGTTTTGACATATGTATTAAAGTTAACCAAAACAAAACAAACTTGATTTTTTTAAGTGAATTTGTGTGAAAAAAAAAATTTCAAGTGTCTCAAGAAAATTTAATTAACTTTATAAGTACTATTGCTAAAATAGTGGAAACAACGACTTCAGTGTATGAAGTGTATAAAAAACATCAGAAAAAAAGTAACCGAAGATGGTGGGTCCGGCCAGTAAATATAACGAACTAAATGGAAAATTTGACAAATAAAAAGTAAATAAAAAATGCGCCAAATAAAAAGTAAATGAAAAATGTAAACAAATGAACAGAAGATTTTTATTTTTCAATGGTGCAACTATAATAGTTTTTCGCGTTTTTAGTACCGATATTTAATGTATTGCGTTTTTAAAACCACCATTTCATGCATTTATTGTATTGGCAGCACTTATCTGTTTTTTGTAGCCAAGAAAAATAGAAATTAGCCTAAGTTGGATACGGGCTACAAAAATAGTCGTGTAGTCGGTAGTTGTGTAGCGGCTAAAAGAATTATTCTCATAAGCACGCATGTATTCTATTTTTGACATCTTGTAGTCGATGGTCGGTGGACTTGATTGTGTTTATAGCATTACAATTTGTTCTTAGTATCGGAGTTTGTTCTATACAAAATAATAATTTAATTATAAAAAATATAATTAATAATTAGTATTGTGTATATTTTTGTTGAACTGTTTATGGTTTTTAATCCAAATTTTGATATTTTTAATTAGGCTAAAGTACATAAAATTTAATTTTCAGTTCTACAACATAAAATTAATGAAAATTTATTGATATATAAAAAAGTAATTTTTCAAAATTAAATAAAGTTTTTTAACTGGATAAATTGCATTTTAGCTGGAACCTGGACAACACCAAAAAAACTGGACAATCCAGGCCATTCCAGGCCGTCTGGCAAAATTAAACATAAAAATTAAGAAAAAAAACTTAATTATTTCTTTTTAAAATACTACAAATAAATAAAATAATAATTACTTCTTGCTTTTAAATCATGTAAATATTAAATATTTTTTATTATTTATTTTTAAATTTATGTTCTAAGATATGAGCTTAAACATTGGAAAGTTGACGATGCTATTATGCCGGCGTTTTGCTTGTGTGGTAGTAGGGTTTGGAATATCATATTTATTTTTTAAAAATTTTGATTCTGCCCTATTAATAAAACATGTTGTTATGAAGTCGTAGTTAAGAAACTCATTTTTTATAAGCACAAGTGTTGGAAATATGAATGGATGTATGTATGAAAATTTTAACTTGATTATATTTCTTCAAAATTAATTGTAACAAGTAAGAGTGCTATATTCGGCTGTGCCGAATCTTATATACCCTTCACCATTGTGCGAGCAGAATACAGAGCAACTAAATAATTTTTACATATACATACATATTACAATAGTAAATATTTTTTTAAATCGTTTTTAGAACACAAAAATACTAAAAAAAAAAATTTCTTTTTAAAAAACCAAGATTCGAACCAGGGAACTCACAGTTTCTAACCTAACACTCCCCCTAGACAACTGAACCATGAAGGAACGCTGTTTAAATATCATTAAAATAAAATATGGTGCGTTTACTGTTTACAGCTCAACACAGTTTTTTGTTTGTTTTCTTTTTGTAAAGGCACTGTTGTCATACCGTAGATTTATCTCTTTTGGCGAGTTTTTAAGCAGCAAAAAAACACAAAAATTCCTATTTTCTATTTGTTGAAATTATTTCGTTAAATATATGAAATAATAAAGAAGGGTGATAACGAAAATCATATTGGGCATTATGCTAGTATATGTAAACAAATGCAAAGGGGAGGAGGGGGGGAGAAGATACGACAACCGGATTTGAACTTCACTTTTTATAAGGACCCAGAATATATATACTTTATAGGGTGTAGGACCTTCGGTGAAGGGTATAAAAAGCAAACTTAATTATAATAAAAAGAGTAATTTTTGGGATTTCAGTATTTTGGTCATAACTCTACTATTTCTTTACCGATTTGACAGATTTATATACCGACGTGTTAGAGAAGATATTTGCCAGTTATTTTAGTTATAAAGCTTGGACTCGGGAAGATCTATGGTTCCCGAAAATAGTTACTTTTCAAAACAAAAAAAAAAAAATAATATTTTGGTCATAACTTTTTCGTATCTGAAACGATTTTCCAGAAGATATTTTCTATTAAAAATTTCCGATCTTTTAATATATAAGGCGTAACCATAGGTCATATTAGAGTCAAACAATTCAGGTTTTTATACGATTTTTGATATTCTTTGTATGGGAGGTACCACGCCCACTTCTCCAATCCCGCCCACATTTTTTGGGATGGTGTGTATTTATAACCTTAATGTTTGTACCTAATTTGAAAACTTTGGCTCTTGCCGTTCTCCAGATATACAAAAAAAAAGGAATAAAAACACAACAACCACAAGGGATTTCTTTTGGAAAAATTAGAGGCAGTCGTGGTTTGTTGGTCATATCTCAGCCATTTGTGGACCGATCTTGCTGAACTTCAATAGCAAAGAATTCCGCACCATATGTGACATAAATGTATAATA
This sequence comes from Pollenia griseotomentosa, assembly GCA_963931875.1. Lineage (NCBI taxonomy): Eukaryota > Metazoa > Arthropoda > Insecta > Diptera > Polleniidae > Pollenia > Pollenia griseotomentosa. The sequence continues at coordinate 149,729,771 of OZ007563.1, forward strand.
ACCTGGCCCCCATCATATATGGGGTCTTCGGAAAATCCATTTCAACGGACAGACGGACATCGTTAAATCAACTTCGCTCCTCATGAGAACCCAGAACCTATCAATATTATAGAAATTACAAACGGAATGACAAACTTATATATACCCTATTCACCACCTGTGGTGAAGGGTATAAAAACGGTAAAGGCGTACCGATGTTTTACAAAAATACAATTTGGTAGGTATCGGTATTTAAGTGGTATCAGTGTCAACAACTATATCGGTTGATATTAAAAAAAAAATATATACTTTTAAATTGGACTTTAATATGAAATGAGACTTATAAAGAGTGAAACATCATTTATTTCTAAATTAACATTCAACTCATTATCGAACCATTTGTATTTATAACGTGATTTCTTGAGTAACTTTAGCCCGTTTCTGTTAATGTGTCAGTTTGTTCACAAGTCAAGTTTGATAACGGTGAGTGGAGAGGAGTATGTGTACGAATGTTACCCAACAAGCACGAAGTCAAACTTTTGATATAAAATGACTATCATTTGACATCAAACACAATTCTCAAACGTTTTTCAATTGTTTGATTTAACATTTAAATTCAAATTGATAATGATTTCAAAATAAACATTTGATATCAAATGATTTATCAATTTGATGTCAAATGTATGTTAAATGTTTAATTCAAATCAAAAATAAACTTGGCAACAATAAAGCGAAAAATAAATTTAAGCATTAAAAATGGCGATTAAAGTTACATTTTTACTTTGTGGTAACATGAGTTTTACTATTAGAAATAAATTTTAATATAAAGTGAACAGTTTATTTCATGTGAAAAATAAAAATTATTTGTGAGTAATTACAATGAGTAAGAAAACGAAAAATGAAAATAAAACGGGAAAGTGAAAAAAGTTTGTTAAACGATCGCGGTGCTACAATCCTTAAAATAAAAGGGAGCCAATTTCGTCTTTGCAAGAATTAGAGGACAGAAAGAACATTATTTCATCTTTTAGCTATGTTGCCGAATGTTTATCTCACAGTTTATTAAAATAAATCATGAATTTAAATTAAAAAAATAAAATATTTGTATTTATGTTCCACATTGTATTACAATCCACATTTAAAAAACATATGAGAATTACGTTTGAAAGCAAGTTGAAAATAAAGGCATTTTTCAACTTGATAATAATTTCCCCTTTTTGTTGAGAATGTAATTATTTTCAAATCATTATCAATCGTTTGTCGTTTGAGAAAATGTTTGATTTCAAATCATGTCCAATTTGAAATCAAAGCTCCGTGTTTGTTGGGTATAAACAAAACAAAAAAATAAATACCTACATACAAATAACTAAATGCATACTTATATATGTACGTATTTATGTCAATATAAATATGTATGTATGTATGTTTAAATAAAAACAAACGATTAATAAAATTTGTATAATGTAGGTATGTACATTGTACATATATCGCTGCCCGAAATATAAAAAAGGTATTTTTAACGTCTTATAAATTTTTCATAAATATTTTTTCACTGAATCATAAAATTTTTTTAACCCTTCCGCATCCCTTGGATATCTGCCCTTCCTATGATCCTTTTTTTAATCTTTTATTTTTTAACATTCTTTATACTTAAACTATTATAAACACTAGTTAACAATAACAATTCCTATATACAATGTCGCTAATCGAGCTCTCAAGTATTATTAATATAATATTAACTTGGTTTTTACAAATTGGTTATAATTATTTTATGTTTTATTTACAAGAAATCTTTTTTTGCCTTTATGAGTATTTCCCTGACATAATGGTTAAAATACAGAAATTTTTCCAAGTATGTACCTAAATATTTTACTACATCCTTATTCTGAATGCTTCAGCTTGTTAAATTTGATTTAATTCCAAACTGTTTCCAGTTTTTTCTTATATTTAAGTTTCATGTATCAACCGATGGCCTAAAAAGGATGGTTTCGCATTTTTGTGCGTTAATTTTTATGTTCCAATTAATTGTATATGTATTGTTCAACTTGTCATCAGCATGATATATAATAATATTATTCGCAAATAATATGATATTATCGACTTTGTTTAGCAGATCTAAAATGTATATGTTAAAGAGTAAAGGAGAGTTTACGGTTCCTTGCAGGGCTGTCAGATGTGGCGATTTTTCGCCAATTGTGGCGATTTATAAACCTAATTGGCGATGCAATTTTGTGTTTGGCGACATGGCGATTTTTTTGGCGAAATTAAAAAAAGTTGGCGATTATTTGGCGATTTCTAAAACACATTTTATCTTTTTTTCATATTTATATGAACAAATTTATAAGTACGGGCTAAGTTTTTTCTTTGAATTTTTAACAAATTTAAAACCGCAATACGAATGCGATGGTTTGAAATGATAAATTGATAATATTGCCAGATAATTACATTGAAAACATTAATTGTTGCCATAGAAATTTGGAATAAAGCTTAAGCTTTCTTAGATTTTCGCACATTTTTCTGACCAGAATTTATCAATAATCGGACCTTTACCTAAAAACTTATTTTGCAAAATAAAATAAAAACGCAATCGTTTTCGGTTGCATATGAAATGGCTTTTTTTTAATAAATAAATAATAATGTATACTTGAATTAATAGCGAACGAAAATCAGAAAATTTAAAAAAAAGTTGCATTGATTGCATTGCAAAGCGAAAAAATGCGCAGTTTTTTTTAACACATTTTGACTTTGTTTTTAACGAAATAAAATCAAACATTTCTTTTAAACATTAACATATTTAAAAAAAAGTTCAATATTCACTTGAAATTTTTGAAAATCCTGATTTTATATAGAATTGAAAACGAATCTGGGTTAGAAGGTAATTTTTAAAAATAGTTCATGTAATTTGTTTAGAAGATTGAGTTGATTTAAGGTATTTGAATACAGCTTTTAAGATATTTATCCTTTGCTTCAAATAAATACAAAATTGTACCATATTCTGACTTACATTCACATAGAAAATAACGCTTATAAAAACTCAGTTTATTGCATCAAACTCTACTCATTTTGATAAAGTTAATGTTTTGGCACAATTCAATTAACTGATCTCACAAGTTCTAGGTGTTAAGATTATCTTATGATTATAAAAATTCTAGTTCCCTTCAGCATACTTTTGAAATTTGAAGTCGAAAAACTTCTTGCGATTTATGATTTACAGATAACAGAATTCAAGTCAGAATCACAAATATTAAGCGTTTGGCGGTGTTCTACTATAATATAACCACACTACTAGAATAAGGAAAAATATGCAAAATTTATATAAAGGTGTAAATTACACCCTTTTTTATATAAAACATTTATTTGGCGATTTTTGGCGAATTTTTTTTTAACAAAAATCTAAAAAAATAAATTTTTGGCGATTTTCGGTACACTATTTGGCGATGAAGGTGAAAAAAAATCTGACAACCCTGGTTCCTTGTTGTAATCCATTAGTAATCTTGAACGTTTTTGAGCTTTACGAATTTTGATAACAAAACCATGAAGTCTTTATTGCTTATCATATTGTATATTAAAATAATTTGATTTATTGTGAGTTTATATTGAAGCAATTTTAATATTAAACCTGGTATCCATACGCTATCGAAGGCCTTTTCCATGTCGATGAGGCACGCGCCCGTAGAGCTTTTTTTATGCCAGTTCCAATTTATATCGGAAGTAAGTTTATGTATAGCGTTCACTGGCGAACGTTTGAATTTAAACCCAAACTGTTTTTCACTAATTATGTTATTGTCATTACAGAATTTGTTAATATTGTTATTGATGCACACTTCAAAAATTTTGCTGATATTGGGTAACAAACTTATAGGCCGAAGATTTTTAGGATTATTCGGTTCTTTGTCTTTTTTTGGTAAACCTTAGCTGTTTTCCAATTATTTGGAAAATATGAATTATTGATCATATTATTGAATAATTTACAATAATCGTTGATCATTATTTGTGAAATTTGTTTAAGTATATTATTTGGTATATTATCAACTCCTGACGATAGCTTATTTTTTAAACTAGAAAAAATTTATGATATATTTTTTTGTTATGATAAAATTACATGGTTGAGTTTTTTCTAAATTATCTGATAATTTTATGTCACTAAAATTAGTTAGAGTGGTTTTATTACTCTCGAATATTAATTTGGTTTCTAAACGCCTATCGAAAGTCTCACCAACTTGTGTATGAACAATGTTATCTTCATCAATCTGCTTATGAGCAAGAACGGACTCTAAACACGCTCCTATTGTATCTAACATGTTAACTAGATCATCTACTATATAATTATTAAAGTTATCCATTTCTAAACTTAGCGGGTTAATTCCAGCTTTTGGAATTTTTATTTCTTGAAGATTTAATGAAGTGAATTTTTTAAAACTTTATTTTATCTGACCAAACATATTTTTGGAATCTTTAGGATCCATGTGTGTTAGTTTTTCACGAATGCGACTGTTAATGACTATGGTTAAGTTTTCAGTTATGAGTTTTTTAATCATTTTCAATTTAACTTTTGCTCAATTTAAACTTGCCTCAGAAAGGGTGTATTCTAGCCTGTAGCCCGTTTCTGTATATCTCACATCGTAAAACTCTTCGCATGAAACGTGTGAATTGCAACAAAAATAGTGTGAAATGAAACAAAAAATGGTTTTTCTCACACAAGTGTTTCTGTATCTTTTTTTTGCGAGAATTATCTGTCATTTAAATAATTTTCCAGCAATTATTGGAAGGATGCGAGAAAAAGTGTTTCTATAACAATATTTTGCGAAAAGTTTCTTTCAAGAACTGTCAAAATAAGTCACATTTGAAATTGGTGGCGAGAAAAACAAAATGTAGATATTTTGAATTTAAAATATGTTTATATACTATTTTTTTTAAATAAATAAAAAAATAGAAGGAATATAAATGATAAATGCATAATTTATATGATGAAAATAAACAAAAAACAATTGTTATATTTTGTTAGTTTAAATTTTTGTTAGCCTTTTCTTGTTTTGGTTTTTATCAGTGCTGCCAGATAAATTTGTGTCAAAATCGTCAATTTCCTGAGAAAAAAATAAAAAAGATCGTCTTTTTTGTTTTAAAAATCGTGCAATTTAAAATCAATTTTAAACAAATTTGTTTCGACTTTTATTAAAAAATAATCAAACAAAAACATAGTTAAAGTTCATGGGTATTTAATAATTGAGATATAAATCTTTAATTTACCTATTCCTATAATCTTTTTCTTTTTTACCTGAAATAGACTTAGTAGAATACCTTGTAGTTAAAATTGAAAAAATCGGTTCATAAATAAACGGGTTAAAGACCCAGTAAAATCTTCGCCTACAAAATAATATGTTAAGTAATCAGAAACACACAGAAGCACTACATACAATTCTACTGAAAAACTAATGAATTTTACAAGGGTTGTGCCAAAAAGAACAAATTCAAAAGTAAGTCATTTTTTTTATCTTAATACATCCAGAAAAAAGTAGTTATAGAAGTTCTTATAGAAGAAAGCTACTTAATAACGAGTGAAAGAAGCTATCCATTTTGAAAAAGTTTTTACTGGGAGACAAACTAATTTCTTTCTTGCCGGAATAATGGTTTTGGCACAAAAGATAAGAATATCAAATATAAATCATATTTTGTATATGTATATAAGAAGTATTAAATGTTCAAAATAAGCCAAGTCGGTCCATTACTTTCCTTCAAAATGTTGCTTTTGCTGATACATTTTTTAGGGAAGAAACAAACAATTTCGAGGACAATTTTCACAATAGGGATAAATATAAAAATTTAAGCAGCCTTGTTTCTAAAGATATCTTTTTTTCTAATAAACAAATATATAAAAATATTTACAATTATCTTATTTCGAAGACTAAGGGGCGTATAGTGTAAAACGCAACGCCAACAATTTAATTAAAAGCAAAAATAAAATCAAAAATATTTTATAAATTTGTTGTTGCTTTCTACAGACATTCATATTATTTTTTTTTTCAATTTTCAACGCCACAAAATAGAAGTGTTTGAAATTTAAAAATTCAAGATGAATTTCTATAGAAAATAACAACAAAATTATAAAATATTTGATTTTGTTTTTGCTTTCGTCACTTTTTTAGAAAAAATCATCAAAACGTCACTTTGTTAATATCGCAACAAAAAATCGTCAAGATTACGATAACTCGTCAAATCTGGCAGCTCTGTTTTTATTATATTTATTTCTTTTGTTGACGTTTCGCTTTTATTTGACTCTTAATTACTGGAAATATTCCAGTATAAACAGAATTTGTTGTGTCTGTTTTTGCATTCAAATACAGAAACACTTTTATCTCATAAATCGAGAAACGATGGAATTTTTTGTTTCACACTTCATGTAAGAAATTTTACGATGCGAGAAATACAGAAACGAGCTACTGTTGTGTCTTTTGATGATTATATTACTTTGCTTTTTTCCCTATATTACTTTTCTATAGATGAGTTGGTTATTTTTGTGAGGTTATCCCTTGCGTTTTTGTATTTAGGAACTGTTTCCTCCATTGATTCTGTTGTCAAATTACTCAGTCTGTCCAAATGATGGTCTATTTCAGAGTTCGTAAGGTTCCGATTGTTAGGAATATGTTCGTCTTGAATAAGTACAAGGTGGATACCAACATCAGATTGACCAAGATCGTCTTGTAGGACTTTCACACTCATCAATTTCCATATGCTTATCTGAGGTATGCGAAATAATCGAACAAAATATTTGTCCGAAGCATATTATCTTTGAAATGACTGAAGAAAAAAAGATGGAGGCGAAAAGATGGTGTTTTTAATAAATGTGGAATACCTGGAGTAATTGGCCAAGTAACGATGAGCATTTATACTTCAACCGAAAACAGACATTTAACTCTTCTCATACCTAGTAACATAGCACATTTGTAAAAATAGTTAATACAAAATCTATTAAATGAAAACTCACTTTTTTCCACTTTTTCAATTCACGATACGGTGGACCAACCGCATCTTAATCCTTTGATAGTCTTTGCCACAAATCCTTCGACTTGCTTTTAGCATTTGCAACATTGAGGTGCCCCTTTGCTCAATATGCATGTGCAATTATAAAATCAACCATCACCATATTCTGTCTTGGTTTTGTAAACATTGCTTTGTTTAAGCTTTCCCTAAACACAACCCAAATTTAAAAAAATTACTATGTATAAAAATTTTCAGACTAAAAACAAGGAGTTGTGACAACAAACACAGTATAAATTGTGATTTCAAGTCACTCACAGTTCTGAATATAGAGGAAATCGTATGTTTTAAATTAGATCTTACACTTTTTGTAAAAAGTTTTATTTAATTACTTACATTTTGAAATTTTTTATTGTTTTCGCAAGCACAGCACCTTTCGAATAATTTACGAAAAATTTAAATGAACTGACATTTGCTTTCGTATTATATAGTTGCAATTGTAAAAGGGTAATTTATAATTTACGAAAAGGGGTAAAAAAAATCCCACAAAAAGAAAATATTTCCGAACGTTCGAAAATAAATTTTCGAAAAACGTACTACATAATACAATTTGTACGAATTCGTAAATCTTTTCTTTCGAATCGTATTACATAATAACCCCCCAGATCTTACAATATTGTAAGCAGGCGTTGCCAGCAGCAATATTTTTCTGACTTCTGCGAATACAAATGAGCTTACAATGTTCACACAGTTGTAAGACATTTTAGCCAATTTTAATGCAATTTAAGCAACGCTGCTTACCAATATTGTATCGTCTGTACGAAGCTTAAGGTTTCAAGACAATTTAAGTTATTTTCGGTAACAATGTGTAATCTACAGTCCGCTATGCAAATATCTAAAAACGAACCTGTACGAGGGTATGATGGGTCACATGACGCATAAAGCCTACATCTGTAACGTATTTCATTGTCTGTTAACCATTCTTTCAATAGACTTCCTTTTTGATTGTTAGCTGGATTTCCTCATTCTGTATGTTAACAGTTAAGGTCGCCAGCTAAAATGTAATAATTGTTTTCATCTTCCAAGTCCATGGATTTAAAAAGCTTGTTAAGTTCGCTTTTTAAGTGAGCATTATCATTACCACCATTACCAATAACAAAATTTTTATTTGATGCTTAAGGAACTTTAATTATACATGCATGTTTCTAGAGCAGTTACAGCCAAGCACGCATACATCGATACTTGAGTTTGTGTTAGAGAGCTTTGAAAGCTCTTTTTTTTAGTACATGTTTTTTAGTGAACATGTTGCTCATTGGACAAATTAACATCCACTGATCGTTGTTTTTTCACAAAAAAAAAAAAAAAAAACAGCAAGCATTGTTGTGTGATTGCCTGTTGTACTCGTGTCGCTGTGAAAGCACAAAAGCTCTTTTGTAAAAGCTTGCCCATTGGGCATATGAGCTCGAGGTAACTGTTCTAGAGTATTAAATGATTTTATTACGCTGTTTGTGTAAGAACTATATTTAAAGCCATTTTTGATTAATATTCCTGTGCCACCAGCTTGGGTTGCACCTTTTCTATGTTTTCTTATCAAATTAAAGTTTTCAAATTGAATTTTATGTTTAGGGTTAAGTTTAGTCTCACCTAGGAGAACGATATCAGGATTATGTTTGCTAATATTGGTGAAGGTCGTACCTTCTTCTTATTAGTATTAGTGAATTGACGTTTATTTCGATTATTTTAAGTTTTTTTTTAAATTGTTTGGTTGTTGCTGCTATTATTTATACCTCAAGCATGGAAAAGATTATATCTATTCTAGATACTTGTAAAGTTAATTATTTTTGAAAATTTATCAGTTGGTTATTTACATTTATAATAAAATTTTTCATTTCTTGTATAAATGAGTTATTATTATTATTGATTCCGCACGAAAAGGAAAATTCGACGGAAATAAATATCGTTCGATATGCAAATTGCAATTCTTCATTCCTGCGGTATAAACTTTCCGCAATAAATTTTTAACATCCCTGTTTTAATAATTTCTAAGTTGATATTAGCTCTGTTTCTTTACTTTTTGGGTAAAGTTCGTGCAAATGAGAGCAAGCATAAATTTCTCTCATAAAGAGACAAAATTACACAAAAGTACGGGAACAGAAAAAACACAATTTAAAGCACAAAATAAAAATTCAGTGTTTTGACAGTCTTTAAAACACAAAAAAAATTGCCCCACTTTTGAAAAATGTTATGTTGGCTGTAGAAATAAACTACTTTTAAGAAAAATAAAACAAAACTAACACTTTTACAAGACCTATCATTTTGTATTCCTAATATTTCAGTACAAAACTATCTATTTAAGTATGTACATTATTTGAATCATGAACTTTTAATCTTTGCTTTTTTTGTTTTGTTTATGTTTTACAGCTGTTTGTTGCGGTTTCAATAACTTGGCAATACCGCAATGGTAGAGATGATACCGCAACAACGGAAGGATACCGCACAAACTGAATGAATAATTACAAATTTGGCTTCCGCACAAAAATTTCTTTCCGCACTTGCGGAACGGAATCAATAATACCACCCAGTAATTACATTATCTGCATTATTTGCCTCTACATTTGACATATTATTACCTCTTACAACATTTGCAAAGGAACATTAAGGATTAGTAAATAAATTTGTTTTATAAGTCTTGTTTTCTGATAAGTTTTTTTTCTTAATATTAATTTTTTGTTTGAGTTGTTTGTACTTTTCACAACCCCTATAAGATGCAGGATGTCCATAATTGTCGCATAGCACACAGAACAACTTGTTTTTCTCTTCAGCTGAAACTTGTTGAATAGGACACTTTCCTCTTTCGTGGCTCAAGCTACATTTTACACATCTTCTGGGAAGATAGCAATTGGCAGCACTATTAAAAAACCCCTAGCAATTGCGGCATTGGGGTATTTCAGGTCGCCTAACTTGTTCCCATTTAACACAACGGTATAAAAGGGTTTTAATATTTTTCAGGGCATTTATGCTGCTATTTTTCAACATCTTTATAGAATGTTACTATCTCATTTTGTTCCCTTTTACATTTTTTGATTCTTTTAGTGTCATCACTAGAAAAGTGGCAATAAATTCTGTAATTATTGTGGCATCACTGACAAACCATTTTTTAAGTTTTTCCTTTTTTGCAAGCCTTATTTTGCTAAAAATTTTAAACAAAATGAATTAGAAATACATTTTGGTGTTCTCTTTTAAAATGTTGGCACTTTTGTAGAAAAAAAGTTTTTTAAAAATATAAGTTTTTTTCCAGAAATGGTGACATTTTTTATTGATAGTAGATGTTACCCCGGGTCTTCACGTAGCAATATTTATTGCGGCAAACGTCAAATTTCATTGCTCCATAAAATTTGCGACGTACAGACCGCATATTGCCATGAGTGGCAATCCATTGCGCAATGATTGCTCTTCTTATTGCTTGAGCAATTATTGCTTAGCAATATGCTGTCAAATCAGTTGTAATTTATCTGACATTTCATTTCTCTGTAGCCCGTTTCTGTATTTCTCGCATCGTAAAATTTTCCGAATGAAATCAGTGAATCGGGACAGAAACAGTGAAAAATGAAACAGAAAATGGTTTTTCTCACGCAAGTGTTTCTGTATCTTTCCTTTGCGAAAAGTATCTGTCATTTAAACAATTTTCCAGCAATTATTGGAAGGATGCGAGAAAAAGTGTTTCTATAACAATATTTTGCGAAAAGTTTTTTTCAAGAACTGTCAAAATAAGTCACATTTGAAATTGGTGGCGAGAAAAACAAAATGTAGATATTTTGAATTTAAAATATGTTTATATACTATTTTTATTAAATAAATAAAAAAATAGAAGGAATATAAATGATAAATGCATAATTTATATGATGAAAATAAACAAAAACAATTGTTACATTTTGTTAGTTTAAATTTTTGTTAGCCTTTTCTTGTTTTGGTTTTAACCAGTGCTGCCAGATAAATTTGTGTCAAAATCGTCAATTTCCTGAGAAAAAAATAAAAAAATCGTCTTTTATGTTTTAAAAATCGTGCAATTTAAAATCAATTTTAAACAAATTTGTTTCGACTTTTATTAAAAAATAATCAAACAAAAACATAGTTAAAGTTCATGGGTATTTAATAATTATTATTAAATAATTGAGATATAAATCTTTTATTTACCTATGCCTATAATCTTTTTCTTTTTTACCTAAAATAGACTTGTAGTTAAAATTAAAAAAATCGGTTCATAAATAAACGGTTTAAAGACCCAGTAAAATCTTCGCCTACAAAATAATATGTTAAGTAATCAGAAACACATAAAAGCACTACATACAATTCTACTGAAAAAATAATGAATTTTACAAGGGTTGTGCCAAAAAGAACAAATTCAAAAGTAAGTAATTTTTTTTATCTTAATACATCCAGAAAAAAGTAGTTATCGAAGTTCTTATGGAAGAAAGCTACTTAATAACGAGTGAAAGAAGCTATCCATTTTGAAAAAGTTTTTACTGGGAGACAAACAAATTTCTTTCTTGCCGGAATAATGGTTTTGGCACAAAAGTGTACATATAAGATAAGAATATCAAATATCAATCATATTTTGTATATGTATATAAGAAGTATTAAATGTTCAAAATAAACCAAGTCGGTCCATTACTTTCCCTCGAAATTTTGCTTTTTCCGATACATTTTTTAGGGAAGAAACAAACAATTTCGAGGACAATTTTCACAATAGGGATAAATATAAAAATTTAAGCAGCCTTGTTTCTAAAGATATCTTTTTTTTCTAATAAACAAACATAAAAATATTTACAATTATCTTATTTCGAAGACTAATGCCCGTAATTTCTACAAATAGATATCTAGTGGTGTTCATACCTAACAGTTATCTTTACCTATCCGGTATCACTATTGTGGTAACTTCAACGTTAATTATGCCTACGTGAATTAACTACTGAAAATCGATGGGGTAAAATACATTACACTTTAACCCGTAGGTTAGAAATACGTTTTAAAATTATGAAAACCATAGATACATATACACAGCTAGATACCTATTTGTAGAAATTATGGGCATAAAAATATTTTATAAATTTGTTGTTGCTTTCTACAGACATTCATATTATTTTTTTTTTTTTCAATTTTCAACGCCACAAAATAGAAGTGTTTGAAATTATAAAATTATATAATTATAAAATATTCGTCTAATATTCGTCACTTTTTTAGAAAAAATCATCAAAACGTCACTTTGTTAATATCGGAACAAAACATCGTCAAGATGACGATAACTCGTCAAATCTGGCAGCCCTGTTTTTATTATATTTATTTCTTTTATTGACGTTTCGCTTTTATTTGACTGGAAATATTCCAGTATAAACAGAATTTGTTGTGTCTGTTTTCGCATTCAAATACAGAAACACTTTTATCTCATAAATCGAGAAACGATGGAATTTTTTGTTTCACACTTCATGTAAGAAATTTTACGATGCGAGAAATACAGAAAAGAGCTACTGCGATTGTTTTTTGTTTGTGTGTTTATAATATATTATTATTATATTATTACATATTATATTTTTTAATAAACGTCAAGATCAACAAAAGCAAACGACGAATTTATTTTTTTTTTGTATATTTTTATTTTTTCAATAGAACAATTCAACTTTTTTTAACTCAAATAAACAAAAAAGTAATACAAAACACAGCTACGACAATTACAATTAATTATTTTATTAATTTAAAAAAGAAAATTTCACAACCACTTCAAAACACAACATAAAACATTTGTTATAAATATGTACAGCCACAAAACTTTATACGACTACTCGCGGTGAAAATTGCAAATTTATGGCAAAGCAATTTCAAGTGTTCTCCAGCAATAAATTCAGCAATTATTGCTCCATTGTTCTGTCATTGTTCTGCCGACGTTTTTGCTTGTACTTAGCAATAAATATTGCAACGTAGAGACCCAGCGTTAGATGTTTCAAGTGTGAACGCGTATATCACATTTTCAACATCTTCCATGCGTTCCTCCGAAATGAATGCAAGTGTACAAAAAGTATTACCTTAAAATTTGAATTGCACCCCAAAAGTACCAACTTTAGCTAGAAATGTTTTTGATTGTTTTAGTTAAACCAGTAATCATCACACACAGAAAACAAATTGGTTGGGAAACGGTTGCAGTAATAAAATATTGATCAAGTAACATGATTTATTATTGCAACTATTAAAAATGTATAGTTCTAACTGATTTTTAATTCTCTTGATTATTAAAAGGATATTCTAACGGATAAATGATTCCTTAAACTCTTTTATTAGTTATGATAACTAAAATAATTAAGTTCTAAAAGTTAGTACAAATGGTTAGAATCACAACCGAATTTAATACAGGGCAATACTGAATATTGGGCGTTACAATCAATAATTTGCCCTTGTCAATAAATTTTGTAATAAAAATGTATATTCATATATTGCAGCTAATTATTGATTGTTAGTATCGCTTCAATTCGATTACAACAAATGAAAATATAATTATTTGGTATTCACAACCAAAAAAAAGCTAAGTGTCCCGATTGTTAACTGTGAGTACTAAACTTATTATTTTCATAAAAAACTGGATTTTCTGTCAAAATTAAAAAACAAATTTTTTCAGAAACAAACAAGAAAACATTTATTAAAATAAAATAATTTTTAATTGTGGACAAAAACTAGAAAACATTCAATAAAATAAAATAATTTTTAACTGTGGTCAAAAACGAAAACTGTGCAAAAATTTATTTAAAAGGGGTAAGTAATTTATGTATTCTTATAAGTGTGTAAATACGTATGTATGTATTATTTGTTTGTTATGCAATATCTAGTCGTACATACATACATACATATGTGTGTACAATTCATACATACATATGTATGTACATATTGTATAGGAATAGGAAAGCTATCATTTGCTCCACGTGAACATTGGTCAAAATAAACAATAAGTATGTACATATGCACATACATACACATGTATATACATTAGAGCGACTCACCAAAAAAAGTGCTCGATGTACCCTCCTAAAAATGAACCTTGGACTTTTTTAAGATGACATTTTAAATATTTCGGCTCTAGCTTTGACCTCTCGTTAGCTGGACCATTTTCAAAAAGGGTTTATTTTTGAATGTTTTGTTAATTTGAGAATTTGTTTCCTCACCAACATATACAAATTGGGTATCGTAAGAAAGTTTTTTTTAATGCGCGTCTAACTGTGTATACAATTTGTCCAAGGACCATCCTCCATGTCCTTTTTTCAAGGGTTTTTTGCAAAAAAAAAAAAAACGGGTTTTCAATTATTTGTTCGGGGTTGCTTGTAATAAAAAGTCCAAATTAACATATTTTAATCTTTACTCGATTTAGTTAAATACGTATTTCAGCTTTTTTGGAAATTCGTGCTAGTTCGCGTTTTGACAAAAATGCAATGGGGTGGTAGCCCTTCGTGTTAAATAGGCCAATATGGACATCAAATTTATTCTTTTACCAAGTACATCATCTTTGTATGTAAACAATTTAGACTTTTGCATATTAGATTCATTTTACACGGTGCTCTCGAGAGGTCAAAGCTAGAGCCGAAATATTTTATATGGCATTTTAAAAAAGTCCAAGGTTCATTTTAAGGAGGGTACATCGAGCACGAATTTTGCTTCCATACAACTTGAGTCGCTGCTCTAATATACATACATACATACATATAAATGTATATAAACAAAAACATTAATATGTAAAAAATTATATTTTTCGGATGCAAATAAGACATTTGGTGTCGACTTTCTACATAATTCTCTGACGTCCCAGTTAAAATAAAGCGGGCGTAATATTAACTTTTGAAAATCTTACAAAGTTCATGTAAATCCGTTCAAAGCGGCAAAAGTCAATAAAACCGTTTTTACGCTCCACCGGCAGCTTCTGATAGGGAAAGTGAATTATAAATTGTTAAATTGTATGAGTTGTTGAACTTCTATGGTGAAATATAAAAACCATTTTTCTTACAGAGTACAACATGGTATTTTTGCTCAAGATAACGTATAAAAACACAAGCTTCTTTGCCAAAATAAATTGTGAAGGCACAGCAAGTACTGATGAAATTCATAGAGATGGTATGTGTGAAAATTCAAAAAGTCTACTTTTAACAACTTGCTTATGGGATTACAATAATCTGCATTCATTGTACAAACCAAGCTAAAACGTGTTCTTTTAACAAAATTAAAAGTGTGGAAATGCAAACAAAATTAAATTTTCGGGCATGTTAGTAAACGTACACTGCTCTGCATAAGAAAAACAAACTTCTTGTTATGTCGATAATAAAAATAATTATATCTCTTTTTATTGTGTGACTATTATTCCTGTAGATTATTTGGCAATTCTTTGGTCAACATTTGCTTTAATTAATATATTTTATATAAATTTAAAAAAGGCAGTCTGAGAAAGCAACAACAAAATTATGAAATATTTTTGACTTTGTTTTTACTTTCAATGTTATTTTGGCGTTGCGTTACGTCTTACACAATTAGGGTCTTCATTTTTTATATGCTTAACTAGCTGTATTTATTGTTTATTCATGATCAATATACAAGTAGTAAATGAAGTGAAATTTAAATCAATTGATATTTTAAGTTCAATTATTTACAATATGACCGTAGTTTTGCTGGCTTTAAGAGTTATTCTTGTAATGCGAATTTGTCGTTAAAAAATTAAGTAGATAAAAAGGAATATTTTTATAAATTTGCATTACAGTTTCGTTTGTAAAATTTGCACTTCATTTCAATTTCTAGAACATACTCGCTTGCCTTTACATTAAAAAACCACGAAAATTGGAGTGTAAAACATGTCCATACAATCCTTTAAAACATGTACAATCAACCCTTCAAGACATGTACATACAATACTTCAAAGCTGATACAAAAGTGCATGGATTTATTGCTTACATCAAATTTATCAAATATATATGCATTTGTTATTAGGTTAAACGTTGGAAAAAGAGATATCCTTATCTAAAAGTTTTTGCATTAAGCATTTAAATTTTAAAAATATAAACGCAATAAAATAAGTAATAAATTTAAATTATTATTTAATTACGTTATATTTTAGTAAAACATCAGTTAAAAATTAAAAAGGAAATTAAGTTCATTGAACAAAATCAAGAAATATCCAATGAAATTTTACAAGATTACGTCGCACAGTATTATTGCGCACCTGGGTGGGGACTAATAGTTGAAGAAATTACAGAAGGTGAATAATAATTTGAAAAATTAAATTTTGTTATAGATGACTTTATTCACAGATATAATAATTAATCAAAATATAGAGCATGAAATTAAAGAAATTTTATTCAGATTCAAGCGAAATATATTTTAAAAGTGCTGAATTAAATGAACCAAGTCAAGTTTTGGAAAATATATTGACAGAAGAAAATGATGATGCCAAATTTTCATTTAGCAAACTGTCATCCATTATTAATGCAAAAGTATGTATTTATTCCTTCACTATAATTTTAATCATAAGAATTTTGTTCAATAGTTCATCAAAATTTAATGATCTAAAAACTTTTAAACTATATTTTTCTGAAATTTAATAAATAGAAATATTCTCGAATGGATTTTTTTTAGATATTAAATGGTATTGAAGATTTAGATTTCAAAATTATAATAAAAAGTAGTTCCAACAACTATTTAGAAAATAGTGATCGCATTAAAATATCAAAAATATTATTAAATATGTGCTTCAAAAAGACGTTAATATAGAGTGAGTATTATTAACTTATAATATTAAAAGGTAGAATAGCTATTACAGTTTTATTTCAGTATGACATTTCCAAAACAGTTTTTGCTAAATATTTGTACATATATGTATGTATATAGGCATAATAAACTTTATTATAAAACAGATTTGTATTTATTTAGATTGAATCGTTTCGAATTTTTGTATCTCGCGGATTTAATAAATAACATTTTTCCAAGGGAGCCTGTTGAACTGTATTATTCTCCTGCCAAAAATGGTCAAAAAGCTTCAGGAAAACTTTATGATGCTTACAATAATTATCGAAAAAAATTATCAGAAATTGGATTGTTGAAAAGAAGAGGATATACTATAAAACATGTACATTCTTCTGAATGTAAAGGTAAGATGTTGTACTACATATAAAAAGGAGACGCTTTAAATGTTTAACCGTTTTTTAAGGCTTTTCCGATGATTCAAACGATTTTACATTCATAAAGACAAGCTTAATTCAGGATGATGAACTTTCCATTAAATGGGCGAACTGTTTACAAGAAAGGCAAAACGTATTAAAAATTCAATCTACAACAACATATGATTTCATTAAGCTATTTCCAATATTTAACACCAACGATAATTTTATCTTTAATTTGCTAAAATCGGATGTAATATCTTTATTTCCAACTTATTCTGGTATTAAAACTTGGGATGGTTT
This sequence comes from Pollenia griseotomentosa, assembly GCA_963931875.1. NCBI lineage: Eukaryota > Metazoa > Arthropoda > Insecta > Diptera > Polleniidae > Pollenia > Pollenia griseotomentosa. The sequence goes on from OZ007563.1 coordinate 149,747,200, forward strand.
TTACCAAAAAGTTTTTCAAAAACTTCATTACATAAATGATAAAACAGCTCAAAATTTTTTAAAAATTTTTAAAGATTTAAGTGAAGGTAAATAACAAATGTCCATGTATTTCTTGAAAAGTATTAAAAAGAAAGAAAACCATTCGTATTACTTGTGTAGTATGTGTATTTATATTGTTATTATTTACAGAATCCAAAAAAGCCGTAGCATTTCTTTTGCTGCCTTATCTGTTTCCATCGATTACGAGCCAAAAGCCAAAACTATACAAAATTAACAAAAATTGAAGTACAAGAAAAATTTATATCACATTTTGATGTAAGTTTTAATATATTTTAAAACAAATACATAATCATTACTAATTTTAATTATGTGCAGTTTTCATAATAAAAACAAGTGACTGTTGTTGAAAATTTATATGAAAACCGCAAAATTTTTTTTAAAAGATTTTCATATCTGTGGAATTTTGGCAAAACATCTTAAGTCAAATTTAAAAGTTTGAAAAAAATGTTAATCGTACAAATTTTCATTCAAAAAACATTTCTGCTTACGTTTTGTTTTATTATTTCATAAAAATTATTTTTCACCGAGTTTTTTTTAAAAACTTTTTTGCAATCTTATCTCGACTTAAGATTTTTTGTCAAAATGCCACAGATATAAATTTGCAACTTCACTCACTTGTTCGTATTATGATAACCACACATTTATTATTCTGTTTTACTTCAGACACTAGAACAAGCCGACAAAAATGAGAGAAATTGCATTGAGTTGCAGCCAAATATTGTTTTTGTTGGTCCATTTTGTAACTTAAAAGCATACGTTACACTATGTGATAAAGTGTACTCCTTTAATAATCCGTTGGATGCTGTGGAAAGCTGTTTTTCTGAATACATGGGATTAAATGTTCAATATTCTAAGGAAACTAAAATTATTTGGAACTTTATTCAAAAATATGTTTTTAAAATTTGTACACAACATGATTTAAATAACACAAGTAGAAGTCCAGAGAGTAGTTTTAACCATATACACTCAAAAACTAGAAATATAGTTGAACGGACCATAGGAGTTCTAAAAAACAGATTTCAGTGCATATTAGGTGCAAGACAGTTGCATTACTCTCCACAATTTGCAGGAAAAATTACTGCGGTTCGTGCTGCTTTGCATAATGTATGTATTCATTACAAAATTCAATGGCACGAAATTCATTTGTGATATTAAATACCGGAAATACCTGTTGATGAAGCAAATGATAATTTGTCGGCTAAAAAAGTAAGAAATAAAATAATGGAAGCACTACTTAATTAGAAAAAACTACTTCTTATACATATTCATGTTTGGTGACCACTTTTACATTCTTCCAATTCAACTTTTCGTCTTTTAATATCTATTTCATCTAATTTCATTTTCATTAAGAATTTTCTGTTATCTTCCTATCTCTTTAATTCTTCCTTATACAGCTAATGATCGCTTCAGGTTGGAATATAACTGCGTTTGTACTTTTAATTGCTCAGAAAGTAGTTCGTTTTTTCAGTCTTATTTTATTTATTAAAGGTGCGTTTTGAAGATGAAGTTTGTTCAGTTGCTGGTTGTGTTTTTGCCGTAGGCACCGGTTTATAAATACTTGGAGAGCATTTATTTCCCTAGTGGCAGCGTGCCATGTTTCGCACCCGTATAAAACAACGGATTTTACACAGGCGTCAAAGATTCTGAGTTTGGTGCGCTTAGAGAAGAATGTTGATCGCCAGACTTTATTCAGCATTCCAAACGATGTTTTACCCTTTGTGATGCGGGATCTTATATCATCACATGTTCAACCATTACTGGAAATGATACTTCCCAGGTAGCAGAAAGAGTAGACAACTTCGATCGTTTTCCCGTCTAAAAATACAGGTTAAGTGTACTCGGTATTAATGCACATTAGCTTGGTTTTCGCAATATTAATTCTAAGGCCTGATTAGCTGCACACTCGCTCAAGTGCTGAAAGCACTTAATAAATACATCAATCAATACAAACAAAAAATAAGGCGATTCGTTACCTATTTTTCGTGATATTACACCTGAAATCGCAACAAATTTACTAAAAATTGTGTGTTTTTTTGAAAACCGAAAGTCGGTCATCTTTGAACGGCTATATTTTCTAAACTAAAAATGTGATATTATTAAGAGTGGCAGATTTGAAATCGTTGAAAAGTTGAAAAGCGCTCATGAAAATTTTGATTTTTGCAACCTCGTTTGCTCTACGGGCGCTATTGTGCGGTGGTTAGATCTTACAATTTTGTCATTTTTCTTAAAATGTTCATACAGTTGCAAGACATTTTTAGGCAATTTTAATGACAACATTGTAAGATCTGACCACCGTCTGTACGAAGCTTTACTTTCTTATATTATTCATTTTATTTTATTTTTTACATTTATTTTTAATGCTGCCGTGACCAAAAATTCAAACGACAAATTTGCAACAAAATGACAGACGAATACAACATACATACATGGTACGAAAATTGTAGTAGATTTACATACAGAGTTGTATATTTGTCGTTTTCGACAACCGCAATTCCATTTTTTAAAAACGATTAAAAAACGCCTTATTTTCGAGACGACTACGACAACCGTGATAAGGGTAATTATTTCACGTTTTTTTAAGAGGAAAACGTATTTATTTTTTTTCTTGGAACATAGGAAGCTATAATTGAAGCACTACCGCGAATAATATTGTAAGTTACAAAATAATTCTTTTTTAGGAGACAAAAAAACGTTTTTAAAAGGCAGGACTACTTATTTTTTTTTTTAATTATCAAAATTAATGACAATAAAAACTTGTTTGCAAAATAATAAGACATTTGAATTTAAAATAACATGCAAAATTACAGTTTATAACTTTTTTTAGTGGAAAAACATTTCATATCCACAATCGCGATGTTATTTAAAAAGCTTTACCACTACGCTAAACCAATAGTTTTTATAATATTTTTTTAGCAGCTTCCAACGTTCTTTCACTGACAGACTCTTTGTATTGCATTTTGAAGAGGTTAAGGTGCATAATTTCGAATGATATGATGTTAAAACAATGTAAGAGAGTAATGTAAACGATAATTTGCAAAAAAACAGATTTCGCAAAAACTGGCTTTCACAACGTTATTCGCGGCTGTGCTTCAATTACTGTACCGACTTCGAAATGGAACCAATTGTTCATGTGCAGTAAGATTTTCATGTGGATTGTAAAAAACTTTCAGCTGATTCCTCCACTTGTCCCAAACGTTTCCTATCGGTGCTAGTTTGTCACGAAGTCTTGTTACTCGAAAAATAGTTCTTCCGTTTTTTCCATTCCACAAGCTAGTGAGATTTTCTCCATGCGATTTATAAACTCGGGCCATTATTTTTAATCCCAGATATGCATCAGGCCTGGAACAGAATCAAGTAGTTGTAGTAGTAGCTGAAACTGACGAATGCTCTGTAGCGCGACAAAGTTCAAAATTTCGAATTTTGCGCTTCAACTTCAACTGCAACGACTACAACAACTACGTATTAGAGGTCTGCACAAATGTATTTGGTAGCCAAATGATTGTTGTGTGTGTATTTGATATGTGTATCAAACGTGAAAAAAAATGAGAGCCAGTCATTCACGCTCAATCAATTTAAATGAGAGATAAACACAACACCGTTCATGAAAATGTAAGCCACATACACTTACACTAATTGTGTGTGTTTGATGAACTCAAATTTATACATCTTACAATAAAACAACATGAGTGAAGTTAAAAATCACACTTTTCATTCGTGTGTTTCTTGCCTTTCTTATTTTATTATTAAACAAATTTAAAATTTTTCAACTTCTCATATTAAAAGTGTAGGTGAATCAGCGGTTTATGGGAAAACTCAGCGATTCACCGCTTTTTTGTTTGTTTTATTTTTATGTTTCTTATAAACAAAACGTTGACAACATTTAATAAAATTAACAAAACAATAACAAAAGAAAAAAACTAAAAAACTTTGTTAATATTTTTTATAGCTTGCTCTTTCTAACAATTACCGTTTTATTCCATCAATTCTCGTTCAATTCAATGAATAACAAATGTTTTGTCATAACGGCTTAACGAAAATATTTGAGTTGCTTTTTTAAACAGAATTTTGCGCACGCATACCTATGCTGAATGAGTTAGAAACTGAAATTAGTGCACAAACGGAATAAATGTTTATTTTCAATTGTTTATATTTTACAAAAATTCCATTTGTTAAAAAATATATTTAAAACTACTTCTTTTTGCTTGTAAAAAGTTGGTATCACTTTTTAATGCAATATCTTTTTGCTAATATTTTGTTTTCAATACGATAAAAAGAAATGTTAAACACAAAACACATGTTGTGTTGATAAAACACAATGTGTACATCGTCACACAAGTGTATTTACACGAATAAAAGAGCATATTTGTTATTTATACCTGTATAAAATATTTCTCTCACAACACTCACATTAATAATTGAACGCTTTGCACACATAGGTTATTTCTTACACACAATTAATTGTGTATGATTCTTAAATCACACACTACTTGCTAGTTTGATATGTGAATTCATGTGTCGTTTAATTGCACACATGCAACCCTCTACTACGTATTCTGTTGACAGTACTTTGAAACTGCCGTTTTTAACTTTTGACAGCTTGCAGCGCTATTCGTAACGTTGTACTACAGCGACTATTCTGTTGCCCACTTCAAGCTCTATCGTATCAATGTTTTGCCATATAATTTTACACCTTTTGATTTGTCATTTGAACCACAATAATTTTTATATTTGGGGATATAAACAAATTGAACGAAGACTGTATATCTATAACCATAGATGTTGCTCTTTTGGTAGGGTCAGGCTTATTTAATAAAATGTGATTTTTTCGTAACCTTGCTATTTGAAGTGGCGACTGTTCTTTCCAAACTACACTTTTGTCTATGTAACTGAAATGCTGTGATTTATTTCTACTGCATCTTCCACCTCCACGTTTTCAACGCTATTATTTGATGATGAATATCATTTGACTTCTGCATCGCTGTCGGGTAAAAAATGTCGTCATCATCACTATCATCAAAAATGCCATAATCTTCGTCATTCATTATTTGTTGCAACTAAAGATCACTAAGAATCTAAAGCAATTTCATTATGGAACAGTCATATACATATTACAAATTTTATTTTACAATACTTTCTTCTCTTCTTTCTGCCATTATGTTAAAATACTCAATTTTTTTTAGCTGTTTTTTTATAAAACCTGCTGTTTTTTGCTTCTTTTACAATGGTAAACTTCCCATTTTTGTATTAAAAACTTCGTATGTTACTACCAATGCGACTTCTCTATAAAAGTGAATTCGCCTTCGTTACTACCTTTTTGCAACTCTGTTTTCATTTTTAAAAACAATCAACTGAAATCATAGTAGGCTGTTAAAAATAGAAATAAATAAAAAAGTTTAAAAAATGCCGAAAGAGAAAAGTAATAGAAATTTATTATTAAAAATGGTAAAAACATATGAAGGTGTCTTTAAAATTGAAGAAAATTGGCTCTTTTGCAATATATTCTGCTGCAAAATAAATTGTTCGAAAAAGTCTAATGTGGATCAACATATAAGATGTGGGAAACACCAATTGGCGTCTTCTAAGCAAGAGAACCATCCACAGAAACTAATTACGGAATATCCAGTGACTCCAACTGCCACAACATTTCAAAAGGATCTTTGTAAAGCATTGTTAGAATCCAATATACCAATAAAAAAGTTCGTTCTCACAGTTTCAAAAATTTCATTAAGAAATATTCTCAAATGTCGGTTCCGTCTGAAACTTGCATCCGCCAGAAATACATACCAGAATTGTATAGGGAATCTATAGTAAAAATGCGTCAAGCAGCCAAAGACAAATATATATGGATTTCTGTAGATGAAACTACGGACAGCGAACAGAGATATGTTGCAAATTTTATTTTTGGAGTCTTAGAATAATTGAAAGACAATAAATCTTATTCATTGAACATGCAAGTACTTGACACGGCAAATGGCGCATCTATTGCAGCATTTTGTAAGGATTCGTTACAAATATTGTGGCCAGATGGTAAAGTAGAAAAGAAATCGAGTTTAGATTTGATATTAATTTTCTGTATTTAGGCATAAAATATAACAAAGTGTTACTTGTAGTAACGGATGCAGCTGCATATATGCTAAGTGGAATATCTTCTCTAAAGGCAATGTATCCGAAAATGCTTCATTTAACATGTTTTGCACATGGTATCCATCGATTAGCTGAATTCATTCGAACAAACTTTGAAAATGTCAATAAATTGATTTCCAATGTTAAAAATATTTTCTTAAAGGTAAATATAACTATTAATCAGAGGTGTTCTGGAAATCGAAAACGCAAGAATTTAAAAGTCGTTTTTTTAATATGATTTTTGTAGTAAAAGAATTTTATGACAAATATTTCTCTATTAAACAGAATTCTATAAGAAAATTATATAAAATGGAATAAGAGTGTATTAAAAAGAACTTGAAAGTTCTTGCTTTTTTTTTATATAAACATACATATGTATGTTAAAAATATATGTTACAAAAACAAAATTTTTACAGGCACCGCGAAGAAAACAACTCTTTCTAAAAATGAATCCTAATGTTGCACTTCCACCGTCTCCATGCCCAACTCGTTGGGGTACTTGGTTAGAAGCGGCAATGTACTACGCTGAACATCTTGAAGAAGTTAAAGCCGTTGTTGACAGTCAAGATGCCGACTCAATTGTGCAATCCAAAAAAATATTTGAAAACTCCGAACTAAGTTCTAAACTTGCATTTCTAAAATACAATTTTGCAAACATTTTGGTTGCTATAAAAAAATTGCAAACTGCGGGTTTATTAATTTCAGAGAGCACTAATGCTTTATCGGCAGTTTTTGACGGACTATGCAAGATCGAGGACCAACAATATAAAAAGAAATTTGAGAAAATATTAAAAAGAAATCCCGGATATCAGCAGTTTTTGGAAATAAAATATATTTTAGAGTCTGGTACTGTTCCAAAAGATGAATATGTAAAAAGTTTGTCCTCTAATGAAATTCTCAAATTTAAATATGCACCGTCAACCTCCGTTGATGTAGAAAGAAGCTTCTCTTTATACAAAACGCTTTTAACAGATCGACGTAGAAAATTAAAATTTGAAAACATAAAAGCCCACATGATAGTATATTGTAATAATTTTGATGATGTCGAAGAATTAGAATAAAACATTTTTTAGTGCTTTTTTTTGCTGTTTTATCAATTTTTTGTTGCTTTTTTTATAATTTCTTTTTGCTGTAAAAGTATTGAATATTGCTTTTTTTTGTCTTCTCTGATGATTAATTACAAAAAAAAAAAATAAGTATGCAAGCTGATTACCACAAATTAAACTGAATTGAAAGAAAATATTCTAATGAGACAAAATTTTTAGCATCATCATAGCGAAATATTATTTTTATATACAAAACGTGATATCACCGAATTGCAATTTAAATGAACTCTTTTGTGACAAAGTTCAATTGTAAATGCGGTATTCTCCAAATCCTACCCACAGTTTGAAAATAATAAGTTTTGAATGAAAAAATATTAAATGAAAGCGATTTTATTGATTATTTGACTGAAAAAATTATTGATCGATGATTCTGAGTTATTTTAACTTAAAGATTGATTTTTAATTGAACGGAGGAATGAACTCGAGTCGAATTAACAGGTTTTGAGAATAGCCACATTCTGATCTAATTTACCACCTTTCCGCCATTGCGACGGCTGGCAGTTTAAAGTCGAACATCAATCTTTCTTTGTTGACTTTCCTTTTTACAACTTGAAGGACAAATGTTAACATATAGAGCTTGTGCCATCGCTATTTTTATAACAATTGTGGTTTATTGAACTGTTGGTTTTTAATTAAAATTTTTAATATTTTAAATTATGGGGAGTAATAATTAAAGATTCACCACATGTTTTTCATATTATATTAGTATGTAAAAACAAAATCTTGACAACAAAATTCTGGAGTTTCTTTTCTTTTTTATCTAATTTCTTTTTTTATACCCTCCACCACAATTAGTTGTGAAGAGGGTATACTAAGTTTGTCATTCCGTGTGAAACTTTTTTATTATTCATCTCAGACCCCATAAAGTATATATATTCTGGCTGCTTGAGTAATTCTAAGTTGATTTAGCCATGTCCGTCTGTCTGTCCGTCTGTCCGTCTGCTGAAAACACGCTCACTTTCGAAAAACTCAAAAGAAATGAACAAACTAGGTGTCAAATTGCTTGTAGTTATCCTAAGCAGTTTGGGATTGAATTTCAGCAAAATCGGTTCAGTAGGACCAGAGCTATGAATCAAAATGTGGAACCACCACCTTCAAAAACTTGATAATTTTGTTACAAAAACTAACATAAATGATGCAAAAATCCACGGAATGACATAAGATTTTGCACAAGTCCGTTTTATTCGACTAGAAATGACACTGTAAAATTTCGCGAAGGTCGGTCCATAATTTACCCTAAGCCCCATATAAACACTACTCCCGGAAAACAGTTTAGTACGCCTAAAACCGTAAAAAATAATGCAATCATAACAAATTTTGGCTCGTCACAATTTTATAGGACTATAAATGATACTGTGAAATTTCGTGAAGATCGGTACATAATTTACCCTAGGCCCCATATATGCCCTACTCCCGGAAAACAGTTTAGTCTCCTAAAACCATAATTAATAACAAATCGTCACAGTTTAAGATAATAATAATAAAAAGACATCATACAGATATTCCTCCTTAAACATTCGAACTGTCGGTGGAGGGTATCAAAGATTCGGCACAGCCGAATATAGCACTCTAACTTGTTTTTTTTTGGTTTTTTTCTCCTTGTCGTTGTTTGTTACTTAATATTTGACTTAAAATTAATTCATTCATTCATTTTATTAATTCAAATAATAGTTACAATTTACAATTACATCTTAAAGTTCTATGCAAATAGTTCAAGTTTTGTACTTTTTCTTCTTAAAAATTTATAGTTATATACAAAGTTATATATACTTTTTTATAGTTATATTGTAGCAAAAATTTAAAAAAACCTATTTGAATAGTTTCAAAATTTTAATAAAAACACCTAAAAACTACTTACTAGCTACTTTGTTTTAAAAATTTTTGTTTTTATTTTAAAAACTGCAATTTTTATAAAAAAAATTTAAATCAAATTTAAAGTGATAATAAATTTTAATAGAAAATTTATCATTTGTATATTAAAAATTATAGTTTTGAAAACAAGATTATAGCACTTTTAAATCAAGAATGTAATATTTTTAAATTAAAAATGTGTAATTTTAAATTAAAAGTACCTAATTTTGAAGGTGCGTTTATACCAGGCAGTAAGTAAATATATCAACTTAAAATGAGTTATTTAATTTTTAAGGTTTATTACAGTATAACAATATACAGCTTAGGTTAGGTTAGAGTGGCCGGTCACAAAGACCCCGCATAGACCAAATAGGTCCATAGCCTTACCACAATTGTACGATAACCCACAGAAGAAAGTAAAAAGGTCAGTCAGATGTGATGGTATCCAAGGTACCCCACACTCTCTTGACGAATGTAAGGAGTCTCATTAACCCAATCCCAGAGACTTCCCCGAGATCTTGGAGATAATGATCTCCCAGACAGTTCGCCCTGGAGCGCACGAGTGCCGGACAGTAGCATAGCAAGTGCTCTACCGTCTCCTTTTCCCCTGGTACCCCACAAAATCTACAATTGTCACTATTCAACCGGCCCGCCCTATAGGCGTATACCGCAGTCCAACAATGACCCGTTATAAAACCTATCAGAAGTCTACAGTCCCTTCTCGATAGCGACAGAAGAATTTTCGACGACTCCGGATCATAGGATCCCCACATAACCTTGGAAACCCTGCACGTTTCTGAGTTTTCCCAAAACGCCTCCGATCTCCTCCGTATAGCAGAGTCCGTATCCCTCCTTATATTCTGAATTGGAGCCGGGATGACCACCATCCTATCACGTGGTAAACGGGCCCCCCGTTTCGCCAATTCGTCCACCTCTTCGTTACCCTCTATGCCCTGGTGACCGCGAACCCAGTAGATATGCACTCTCCTATTGACACAGAGTCTATCTATCGAGTCCCTACACTCCTGGACGACAGATGAGTATGAGTATTCCGCGGTTATAGCCTTGATCGCCGCCTGACTATCAATTAAAAAGTATACAGCTTAATACAACTTAAATGTTATTTAGTCTCATTTGACCTTTTTTTTTTATAATTATTTTTAATTGTTTAAGCTTGAGGTCTTTTTATTTATAAAATACTAAATTTATTATTGACGTTTGGTTAGCACCGTCAGTAAATTAAATTTACAAAATTTTAATATGAATAACAAAAAAAAAAAAAACAAAATTATGAAAATTTTTTTATATTTAAAAAAAAGCTAAAGGTCAACTAAAAATATTTATATTATTATACAGCTAATTTTGAATGTTCTAAAATATTTACAAAAATTGATTAAATGTATTTAATATTATAAAATAATACAACTTATTTTTTATGTGCTAAAATAATTACAAAAATTCATTGGATGCAATTGGAATACTTTTCATTATACTTTTCTTCAGAGTGGTCATCCATTTTTTAATGTTTGCTTGTTTTATAGAATACAATATTCTTTGAATTAGGTACATATCATTAAATTTTTTTTTTAAATATATTTATATTTTATATTTATTGTTTTTTCTTTTTCAGTCACTTTAATTTTTTTTAACTTTTTAAAAGACACTGAACCGAGCTATATTTTTTTAATGACGCTTAAAAAATGGCGTTAACACTGTTGTAGATTTTATTTTTTTGTTTATTTTATTTTCAATAACAAAACTGTTTTGATTTTAATACGTTTTTCAAAATTGTTAAACATTTTAAAACAAAAACGAAAAATTTTTAACCTTAGAATGTTTTTTCTTCTTCTTATAGTAAAAACAAAAGTGCAGCCTTTTAATATAAAAGAAAACCTTTTTGTTCTTAAAATATTTAGTTAAAAAATAATATTTTTATTGCCTAATTTTGTAAACCACACCGTTTCTTTTTTAAATAAAATTTAACATTTTTGCTTCTAATATTTAAAAAAAAAAAAAAAATTGCTGCAATTTTTAAAATAAAAACGCAAAATTTTGTTTCAAATAGCGTTTTTTGGTTCAGTGTAGATCAGTATCAGAAATTAAATAAAGGCACACTGTTGAGTAGTGCCAAGGAAGGTTGTATATAAGTTTTAATAATTTATTTTGTGAAATTTGAAGTTTTTTTATATGACAGGTGGCGCTATTTGCATACATAGGCGCAGCATAAAATATTATGGCTTGGAAGATTAGCTTAAAAATAAGTTTTTTATTTTCAATACTCCGGGCGGAGTTTCTGTTGAGAAAATGATATAGTATTCGGGTGAAAATATTCACCCTGTTTATTATGTACTGTATATGTTCCTTAAATTTCAGTTTTGGGCCAAGAACTACTCCTAGGTACTTTACTTTTGGCTCCAATTGCACCTCTGTATTTAAAATTTATTAATAAATCAAAAAAATAGTAAAAATTAAATAAAATTTTAATTAAATTAAAATTTATGATGAAAAGCCAAACAAAACTATTTTAACCATGTATGTAAAACATTTTGTTGACATACTGTATATGTATATTCGGCACAACAAATTTTATTTCAGTCGATAGTGAACGAATCGAAATTATTTTTTCAGTATTATAACACTGAAAAAATAATTCCGATTCGTTCAGTATTGACTGAAATAATTAGATATTACATTGCTTTCGAATCGAGAAAGTACTCGATCACGACTGTCAGAATCAGCCCCCTGTATATGAAAACTTTATTTTATTGAGTTCATACATTTAAGCTGACGATATGTTCAAACTTTTAATAATAGATCGACCGGCTTTTTATTTAAAATACTGATAAAGCAGCAAAACAAAATAAAAAAAATAACTAAAACTGAATATGTACCACAAAAACAAATCTTAATTGTTGCACTCAAACCATATGCATTTCTTTGTATGCGCACCAGTGATGGAAATCATGATACAATAAAATTTTTTTTTTTTGCAAATTAAGATTTGTTTCGGCAATCGCGAGTGTAGGCTTTATATGGATCCAATGGCAAATTATGAACCAACCTACACGAAATTTGGCACTGTGATTTCCAATTTTAACAAACTCAGCCAGATCCAATTTTACTAAAATAGCATTATTGGGAACATTTTTAGGCCTACTAAAGTATGGGCTTTAAAAGAGGCTTATTTGGGAGTGTGATATCTGGCCATACACATAAACCGAGTTTGTGTAACACGCTTTCATTGAAAAAAAAAAAAATTGACTGAGAAATTATTCACAATTTACAATTTTGGGCTATTTTGTGCTCTCGTTTGCACAATTCTAAAGTACGGGAACGCTTTTAAGTACGGAAACATACCTATTTTAAACAAAAAAATAACTACATATGTATTTCGTTTTTTAACTTCACTTTATTTTGCATAATTATATAAATTTGTCTTATTTCACACATACGCACCATGGCCTGTTCGTCGATAACGAATGAAGACTTCGTTCGCTTAACTTACATGTAAAACAAAAACAATTTGTTATAATTTGTTTTTGTATTAAATGTAATGTAAAAGTTTTCAAATTAGGTACAAGCATCCTGGTTATCGATAAACTACCTCTTGAAAAAAAAAATGGGCGGGATTAGAGAAGTGAGCGTGGCACTTTCATACAAAGGCATTATTAATTTCTATGGCACAAAATAGATTTATTTATAACTTAAAAACGGTATTTAAATAAATTCTGCTCTTATTGCACCATGGTGAAGGGTATATAAGATATAGCACTCTTACTTGTTTATTTTATTAACATAGAAATAAAAAAAATCGATAGCAATATATTTTATGCTTTTTTCCATAAAACTCTTCCTTCAAAAAGTCAATAATTGCAAAATCAAATATATTGTTACATAATCAACTATTGTTGAATGAGTTAAAAACAGCTTCTGCTAGTTTTATTTTTAAAGCAAGGTTGGATACCAAAACGAATTAAGGTATCGGTGTTAAGCTTTTGTTATTTCGGTATCGGTATTTTAATAATATCGGTACACCGGTATGACAACTTTTATAACGGTACATATCGGTATTACAATTAAATGAACTAAATGAAATAAAAAAAAGATAAATAAATTTATATACATATATATATGTACTATATATGTATGTATTTTATTATTCATATATACATGTGTTTATGTATTATATTTTATTTATTGATTTCAACTAAAAAAAATATTACTATCACAATAACAATACAAAGTGAAATCAGTAAAGCGCCAAATACTCTTGTCATGCTGGCAAATTCACTCGTGCACGTTCGCTGGATGTATGTTAACCATCATATATAAATTTTTTGATTTTCCATCCAGCATCGTCGGTGTCACAGTGTATTTGGCCTTTCAAAAGGCTTACGGAATGTTTTAATACTTGAACTTTTGTATTTCAAACTGTCAAACACCACATCTAAAAATGTTGTAGAACTTATGTTACGTTCTATGATTTTGTCATAGTAAGTAACAATTAAATTGCAACCATAGAGTGTCAAGTTAGCAAACATATTTTTCATTAGCACAAATGTTGAAACTTTTAATTTTTTTCTATTCGAAAAACTATTTAATTTTTTAATATCGAAACGGTATTGGTATCGGTTGCCAACCTTGTTTTAAGTCAACTTCAAAGTCAAATCACTTTTTATTGAAGATTAATTCTGGTATATTTCTCTGTTTATAGGAATTCTAAAACAATATTTATGTAGCAGTTTTTTTTTTTGGCAAACAAGAAAACTAGGGCAAGATTCCCATCCCAACCTCCTGGCCACTAGTGGTTTCAATGGCTCTTTTGGTTTTGTCTACATTTTCTTAAATCAAGCACCTTTTGTCAAGAATATTTAATACCTTACACTGCAGTTACACTCTCAAGTTTTTCTTGATAGTCTTTTACATATACTGTCTGTCAAAATTTTTAAAAATTGAAAGCTGTGACGTAGGCTGAACGCAATTTAGGGCCTTTTCGGAAATGAATCACTGCATCTGATGCGCATAGGTGATTAGTTTGCGATGCTCATGCAAATTAGCTGATGGCAATGCTTGTTTGTTTCTCAGTTTGGTTACATTTTGACACAAAATGCATCAGCTATTTTTGTGATACGTGTTTTAGATTTTTTGCTCATCAAATGCTTTTGATACATTTGCAGTGATGCTTTAACGAATGCGCTGTGCATCAGATGCATGAAGTGATGCATTTCCAATTAGGCCCTTACTTTCAAGATGTCATCAAGAAAACATAAAGACAAATAAAAAATTTGCTCACTAACCTTGAAATCAGGGGCCTAATTCTGGCATTCGTAATCGAGTACTTTCCCGATTCGAAAGCAATATTATTTCTGTCAATACTGAACGAATCGAAATTATTTTTTCAGTATTGTGAAACTCAAATGAATGCTTTACAATAACGAAAAAATAATTCCAATTCGTTCAGTATTGACTGAAATAATTAGATATTAAATTGCTTTCGAATCGAGAAAGTACTCGATCACGAATGCCAGAATCTGGCCCCAGTTGTTTTCTTGAACGTAAATTGAAACACTCACTGAAGAGCGCCATTTAAGAAACACGCACCAACCTTTTTATTCAAAATGTTTGGTTATTTAGCATAATAAGTATAATTTTTATATTGAAAATACATATAACAATAAAACTGTCTTTTACAGTTCAGGATTTTGAGAAAAAAAAACTAAACAAATTTGTTTATTGAAATTAAGAAAATTTCAAATGAAAATGAGAATGAGAATTTAAATTTGGAATTGAGGAAATTCCAATTAAAATTGAGAAAATTCCAATTGAAATTGAGAATATCAACTTTAAGTTGGGAAAATTCCAAATGAAAGTAAGAATTTCAATTTAAAACTGAGAAAATTTCAGTTGAAATTGAGTATTTTAATTTGAAACTGAGAAAATTCCAAATGAAATTGAGAATTTTAACTTAAAATTTAGAAAATTTCAAAGGAAATTGAGAAATTTTAAGTTTAAATTGATAACATTGAATTATATAATTTTTATTATATTCTTATTCATTTGATTTTCTCAATTTCATCTGGAATTTTCTGATTTCCAATAAAAATTGGTGTGATAATTTTTTTTAACTTCATAAATTCTATGAAAAACTTTTTAAAAAGAGATTAACGATTAGTAGTATGGATTCAAACTTAATATTACAGCAAATTTCATAAGTTTTACCAAAAAAAGCTTTAAAATAAATTGTGGTGTTTGCAGTGCTCATTTTATAAAATTCGTTTTATCCATTGATCCGTTGATCCGTTTTATCCGTTGAGTCAACGAAAGAAGAATTTGTCGTTAAACATGAACAGTTATCTTTAGCAGTTTGACAAAACATATTTTTTCAATTGTAAAAAATGTTGGTAACCATACGAATTTTCATTCAAAAAACAATTTTTGTTTACAGGCATTAGACGAATAACGTAAACATCGCTTCAGGTCCTTTCAAGAAACGTAATATTACGTGATAGTATACTATTCGAAAGACTGGGAACTGAAGTATAAATTGCTTAACTAAGACATGGAGTCCAAGCGGTCTTTTGTAGTGTTTGTATACAGTTTTAGTGAACTAAAAAATCATCTTCAGCGACATGGAAAAATGACTATTTTGTTTCGCTATGCTTTTTAATAATAACAAAAAAAGAAAAACGTTCAAAAAAGATGTGCGACTTTTATTTTCTCAAACAACTTTTTTCTGAGACTTTATTTTTATAAAACGACCGTTTGTGCGACTTTTTAAAAATTCCTTACGATAACCCCGGCTGTTTGTAGTTAATACGTTCCGATTTAGGACAGTGAAGAATTTGTTCATTACAGACTAAGTGCCGAATTAGTAGCTCGTTTCTGTATTTCTCGCGTCGTAAAATTTCTCACCTGAAGTGTGAAATAAAATATTTCATCATTTCTGGATTTGTGAGAAAAAAGCGTTTCTTTATTTGAATGCGAATACAGACAACACAGATTCTGTTCTAACTGGAATATTTCCAGTAATTAAGTCTCAAATGCAAGCGAAACGCCAACGAAAGACATAAATATAATAAAACTAAAACAATAAAAAGCTTAATAGTATAGTTGTTTTACTTAAGGATATAAACGAACTGAAAACTGACAAACGATGATTACAATCACAGTTTAAAAAAAAGTGATTTTTAAATCACGTTCACTTATTACGATGTTCCTTAAAGATCACGGGATCGCTCATCTGTAGTGTGTATGTTATTTAATATTTCAACAAATGATTACTTCTAATAAGAACAATGTCTGAAAATCTAAGGAAGCTTAAACTATATTCCAGATTTTTTAACAAAAATGTCTTAATATTTTACAGATAATAATTATATCGTATTCGCATATAAATAAGAAAAAAAGGTAATATGCGTTTTAGAAATCCCCAAATATTCGCCAACGGTTTAAATATCGTCAAAAAATAGCCATGGCGTCGAACACAAAATTTCATCGCCAAAGAGGTTTAGAATTCGCCACAACTGACAGCCCTGATTGTTACAGAAACTCTTTTTCTCACATCCTTCCAATAATTGCTAAAAAAAATAGTTTAAATTGCAGACAATTCCCGCAAAAAAAAAAAGATACAGAAACACTTGTCAAAATGTCAAAAAATGGAAATGTAAACGATATCGTTTTCAAACTACATACCTACATACATAGTTAAGTTATTTTCATGTAAATAGGCGATTACGTCAAAATATGACGAAACTTCTTAAAAAGTATAATATAGCGTTCTTGATTGTAGGGTTAAGGCAATATATTGTGAATATAGAGATCTAGTTGATTTGATAAAACCAATAATTAGTTTTCTTACCTGATACATATTTTAAAAAACTAATAATAGTTAAAAAAGAAAATGCAATTTTCCATCCCTGATAGGCGTACATACTGAATAAACTTGTTTCCACGATGGGATATCTTTAGATCAGTGTTCGAAAATAAACAGTTCATTATGTAGCGTTCAGCTCACACACCCAATTACGATATATATTTTTTTTTGTGATTGTGTAGTCGAACACAACCCTTAATACCGTTCGTAACTATTTTCAAGAAAGAGCCGAACATTATAAAATGTTCTGTTCTTCGTTAAAAAACAAAACAATTGGCTTTTTGTTTTTTTTTTCGTTTGTGTATTTTGTTTTTGTAAAAAATTTTTGGTTTTTTTTCACCCAACAAACACGAAGTCAAACCTTTGATATGAAATGATTTTATCATTTGACATTAAACACACTTCTCAAACATTTTCCAAATGTTTGATTTTAACATTTAAATTCAATTTGATAATGATTTGAAAATAAGCATTTGACATCAAATGTTTTATCAATTTGATGTCAAATTGGTATCGAATGTTAAATTCAAACAAAATTAAACTTAGCAATACTAAAGCGAAAAATAAATTTAAACATTAAAAATGGCGATTAAAGTTAAATTTTTACTTCGTGGTTAAATGTGTTTTACAAGTGAACGATTTATTTCTTGGTAAAAACAAAATTTATTTGTGAGTAATAACAATGGTTAAGAATACGAATTTAAAAAAATTAAACGGGAAAGTGAAAAAAATTATAAGTTTGTTGTATGATCGCGGTGCTACAATCCTCAAAATTAAAGGGAGCCAATTATTTCGTCTTTGCAAGAATTATAGGCCGGAAAGAATGTTATTTTATCTTTTAGCTTTGTTGTCGAATGCTTATCTCACAGCTTATTTAAATAAATAATGAGTTTAAATTAAAAAAATTACAAATTTTTATTTATGTTCCACATTGTATTATAATCCACATTTGAAAAACATTTGAGAATTACGTTTGAAAGCAATTTGAAAACAAAGGCATTTTTCAATTTGAAAATAATTTCCCCTTTTTGCTGAGAATGCTATAATTTTCCAATCATTATCAAAAATTTGTTGTTTGAGAAAAGGTTTGATTTCAATCATTTTCAAATTGTGTTTGTTCGGTACCAGCTAAAAGCGACGAACATTAATGAGACGAACCGAACACAATTAAGTTTGTGGCTTAAAAAAAAAACCAAACGGAATTAAATGTGCTCATCTTTTGTTGAGTTGGATAAAAACAGTATTATTTTGGTGTTTGAATGATGACAAACACTATTAGCGTTTGTGTTTTTCACAAATATACGGAGCAATATTTAGTGTTTATTTTCGAACACTGGTTTTGATCAATGAGCTTAGAAGAAAAGAAAACAAAAACATTTCACAAAAACTCAAATAATAATGTAGATATTTATGTATATACATTTTTGTGTGTGTACAAGTATAACTGAATTTTACTCAAAATACCACAAATGAATAGGTGATAATTGAGACAACCAGTGCTGCCCTATTTTTTTCCCCAAAAATCGGCAATTTCCAAAAAAATCTGTTATTACGAAAAAACTGGTTCTTAAAAAAATTTTAAAACAATATTTGTGTTGTCTTATTTCATTTTTTTTTAAAGCAAAAAAAAAAAACATAATTTTTTTATTGTAAGGTATGTGATGGGAATCGATTTTGATAACGAGATTTTGTAAGCCGATGATATCGTATTCAGCATCTTTAAAAATTGATTTCATTTAAATTTATTATTATATATCTTAACATTTGGAACAAAAATTCCAGACTTTATCTCATCGTTTTGAAATCCATCAGTTTTTATCACATACTTAATTCTTATTAAATTTAATTTCCATATTTTTTGTTGAATTAGGATAAATGTGCATGTGCTGCTTTTAAAAGACAGTACAAGTTAAACCATTGTTACATAAGAATAAATATTTGTTAATCATATGTAATCAATTACTTCTTTGTATTTCTTGAATAACAAACCCTGCGGTGATTTAAAAAAATGTTTTTGAATTTGAAATCTGCAAGACTTTTTTTGCACTTCAAAAAATTCCAGAAAACAGATAAATCTGCATAGTTGGCAACGCTGGAGATAAGAGCAAAAATACTCAAAACCACAGCCCACCAAATCTACCGACAAACATATTAACTGACATTCATTGACAAATTAAGCACAGTGTCGTGTTAACCGTATCTCAGTGAAGATTCGAAATATACGCATTCTGTGATTAAAAACGAATACGTATTTATTTTCTTGGTACATACATATTAACTAACAGTTTTACTTACTTTTACGTCAAGAAATAAAGAAAATATAATTAAATAAAAAATGCCATTGCAACCAATTAAATTTTATTACGATTTTATAAATCAGTCCAGTCGAGCTTTATACATACTTTTGGAGGCCTCCAAGATCCCATATGAAGCAGTTCCAATATCGGTTTTAAAAGGTACGTAGAGAAGTGACAAGAATGTTCTTTACCATCTTTCGCGATTTTTACCTAACTTTTAAAAATCAAAATAGCTGCGAACTCTAACGGATATGTAAAAATTTAAGTATGCAGTTGATAAATAAAATACCTACATCAGGAAATACATCCGTATAGTCAGAAAACATTTTGGGTTAAATGCTTGTTTAACATTTAACTTTAAATCTTAAAAAATAAAACAGTCAACCCATTTAAATCAAATAATCTTGAACTCACCTTTTTAGAAACAAATAAAACTATGTTCAAATATAGTTTTGAGCCGCATTTACATATGTATATACCTTCAAATTATAAAATAAATTTTTTTTAAAATCAAAAACGATTATTAAGTAAACATTGCATGGAAACTTTGTTTTGTAAACCTTTATTAAATATGTACATAAATAAATTTTTTTTAATACAGACGTAAATAAGGTATCTTTTGAAAAGTAATACATAATATTAACTGGTGCCAACGCTTTTTCAAAAAAAAAAAGAATGAAAAATAGCAAGAAAATAGCTAAATTGTTGATATTTTAAATTTTAGAAAACATTGTTTGCAAAAAATATTAAATATTAAAAAATTTAGCGATAAAAAATCTTTTTCCAAATAAAGTCAGTAATTTACTTTAAATTTTATACAAATATGAATGAAAACAATTTGGGAATGCATCGAAATTTTTAAAAAAGAATTCAAGAAGCTTGTAGAAAATACACAGATAAATAAATAAAAAATAAAAAGATCTAGCCTAAGCTATAACCCTTGCTGAGATCATATTATAATTTTAGGTATTTCAACTACACCTACAGGTTTAAAGTACTCAATAAAAATAAAACGGTGTCTTTATTTAGGAAATGTTCGAATTTTTCTACACGATCGTTCTAATAAAGTTCTAAATATATAAAAAAAAAAAAAAAAAATCGTACCAAATTGCAGCTCTTAATTTTGAAATTAACCCGGCCCCACGACAGTCACAGTTTCAAGTGGGATTACCATAGAAAAAGTTCTGTTATTACTTTGGAATTTTGTAAGTTATGCGCTAATGAACGGATCATATCGACACATGATAATTTTTGCAGCAAATTTAACGCTCTATTGGTTCAAAAGTTATTCATTGTCAAAATCAAACTTCTAGTCAATTCTATAGAATTTTTAATTTTTTATTATTTATTATTAAAGACTTACATTTAAAACAAAAACAAATAAAATATTGTTAAGGTTATGTTTTGTTCTTAATAAGAGTTGCGCCGTATTTTTATTAATACCATTGTGCCACTTATAGAATAATGTAGGGCAATATAGAAGTAATATTCTGACATCAAAAAAGCCGATGATGTAGCACCACAACCAAAACAAATTTTGGTTAAAAAAAAATGATGAGAAATTGGCAGATTTAGCAATGAAAAGAAGAAATTCTAATTCAAAATTAAAAGTGAAATCGAAGAAACGAATATGTGAAAAGCAGAATTAATTTCAGTTGTTTTTTTATGTTATTGTGATTAGTTTTAATTTTTTTTTTAAGTTATTGTGTTTTTTTTTTTAATAAATAGTGAAGTTATAAGTCTGCTGTTCGTTTCATTAAAAACATCAGATACTATATATCTATTATATATAATCAACACTCTTGAATTTTCAAAAGCTATCCCGATAAATTTTTAAAAAACTAGTTCGCCAAACTGGATCCGCATTTTTGAATTTTATGCGACTTTAAATTCAGAATCACCGGCCGCAAAAACTTTTGAGTAACGATTTTAAAACAAATCTTATACATTTTTTAAAAAACTAATCCGCCATTTTTGATTTTTAAGATCTAGTACCAGATTCGGTTGCTGGTACCCCGAAAATCCCAGAGTGACGAGTTTCAAGCAAATTAGATAAATTGCAGAAGAGTTTGGCGCATCGAATTCTTTTTACTTCTTTTTTTTTTATCAAAAGTGTCTATTTTGAATTTAATTTATGACAAAACTAATGCAGTTAGAAAGCTGCGGCTTGTTGCATTAGAAAGAATCACCAAAAAGTAAAATTCGATTTTTTTGACCTATAAGTCCCTTTTAACTTTCCCTGTCACTTATATGCTGCAAAAAATTTAAATCAAAACTTATAAATTTCTTGATAATCGTCATTTCGAACTTTATAAAAATTGTTGCATTAGACTCGTATTAAAAAAAAAAACTTTGGTAACATTTTTGTATATAAAATGAGAAGAATATATAATTATAAGTGTTGATCGACCTTTTTTTTTTTGATTACTCTAAATAGTTTATATAGTTTCCTATATGCAGGCTTTCAAGGTCATTAATTTAATGTAAATAAAAGATTATTTATTTCATTCTCAATAAAATCCGACGTTTCGTTGGTATTCTTTCCAACTTCTTCAGGGATTGAGTTTTTATTAAAATAATAATCTTTTTCGTCAGTTTACATTATTTATAAATTATATCACAGTATTTTGTAAAGGTGGACAGCACAACACAAAACTTAAAATATTAAAATAGATGATGTAAATAAAAATTATCACAGAAAATTTGTCCTTTTTTGATCACAGTTGTTATTATTATTATTATTAAAGAATATATATTTTCATATAAAGAATGGATATGATAAAGAATGAGACATATGAAAAGTGAGTCCGTCTTGATTTTTAAGGGCCAAATAAACGACACAAGCAGTTCAACAACAACAAGACGTTTGTGTGAATACTAAAAATTTCTAATATTTACACAAACATACACATGGACCAATTATCGCAAAACTGCATGGTGTTATTTCTGGCAATGTAAAGCTAAATTGGACCATATTTTACTAGAATATTTATATTTTCTACGGTTTCAGACGTATTTAAATGATTTTCCCCAGTGGGCTTTATATGGGGCATATTTTAAATTATAGACCGATCTATACGAAATTTCACAGTATGATTTCTAGTCCTATAAAACTGTGACATAACAAATTATATTACAAAAGAATTATTCGTAAAGGTCAAAGGCGTATGGACCGATCTTAACGAAATTTTACAGTTTGATTTAAATGTAGTTCTATATTCCTTATGGTCTTAGGCGTACTAAACTGTTTTCATAGAGTAGGCTTTATTATTGAACAATAATATAGCAAATGTGTGGATGCCTTTAGTTTCTAACAATAAAATGTACATATTTTCATCTGCCTCTAACTTTTGATACCGAATAACCTCAATCCTTTTTATTTTATGTCTTAGAAATTAATCAAATCGTTCGTCAAAATCTGTCGATTTTTTCCTTTTTTAATTGCTTTCTGTGAAGCAAACAGTTCAAAATTTAAACGTTTTATTGAATAAACTTTAACTTAATAATTCAAATTAGTGTTAAAATTCTCGCATACATATGATAATTACATGATCGTATTAATTTTACATAATAAATATTTTTAAAAATGCATTTAATTTTTATTTGTATTTTTTGCAAAATTTAGCATATTTATGTTAATCATTATAAATAAGAATAGTAAAGCGTGATTTTTTAAGCGTAGTTTTTTTAAAAATCTAATAAAACACTCAAATTTGCATCATATATTCCAAATTTTTATTGGAATCGATAAATTGGTCTTTGCCATTTACTTTTTAAAAAAACCTTCATGTAAATGTTGCCCGCGGATCCGGTTCGTAAGGTCCAATTTTGCACCACTTTTTCGAGCATTTCGGCCTGTATTCCATGAATAACACGTGTTTTGTATACTTCAATCGTGTTTGGCTGGTCCACATAGACCAATGACTTCATATAACCCCACAAGAGGCTACAAATAACATGATCAACTCACAGGGCCATTTCGAGAGATAAACTGCTCTCTAAATTCATCCTTCAATATGTCCATTTTTTGACGAGCTGTGTGGCATTGGCACCGTTTTGTTGAAACCACATATCAACCAAGTCCAACTCAGCCAATTGGGGCAAAAAAAGTCGCGTATCATGACTCGATATCGTTCGCCGTTGACGGTTACGTTTCTTCCACGGTCGTCTTTGAAGAAAAATGGACCGATGATGCCACCAGCCCATAAACCACACCAAACTGTCGTTTTTCGGGATGCATCGGTAACTCTTGTACGGCATGTGGCTGTTCTTCACCCCAGATGCGGCAGTTTTGCTTGTTTACGTATCCATTTAGCCAGAAATGAGCCTCATCGCTGAACACAATTTTTCGATAAAACAGTGGATTTCCATCGAGCTGTTGAAAGGTCCATTCACCAAAAATTCGACGTTTTGGTAGGACATTCGGCTTTAATTCTTGTACGAGTTGGATTTTATAGGCTTTCAAATGCAAAACGTCACGTAAAATTTTCCACGTGGTTGAATAACATATGCCCAATATCTGAGAACAGCGACGAACTGACATTTCACTATCCTCATTAACACTGGTAGCTATGGCAGCAATATTCTCTTTAGTACGCACTCTACGAACGCGAGTCGGTGGTTTAACCCATTCCCAGCCATTGTACTCGCTTGGGTACAAAAAAAGGCAATATTTAAGTACGCATAAATTTTTTAACAAAATAAATTAGAAAACGTTTGTTGTGCTTCTGCATTTAATACATTATGCTTTAAATATACACATAAGAAAATTTAAAAAAATATATACCGTTTAGTGTATTTTCTTTTGTTTTTGTAACACTTTATCATTTTAGTGATAAATGTAATGATGCACCAGGTGAAGTCGAAGGTTTTTTTTCGGTAGTGATATCAAAGATTATATCCCACTTGAGCAGTTGCGACAGACAATAAATTTCAAAATCAAGCAAAATAGCTCCTAAGTAGACAAATATCACAAGGTATATACAAATGCATCAAACTAATTTTTTTGGTAGACACTCCTCAAAATAATTCATAAGAGTTAAACAAGTGAGATTTGGTCTTAAAAATGGGATGCTAACGAGCAGTTCCGGTTATTTATACCAATTCGATACCAACTGTGGGGCCAAACGTATAAAAGTAGAAAGATCAAAACTCCATCTTGGATCCCGCGTCGTTCTTGATTTTATGAACAACGTTCCTAAAACTTCAGATTATGTTGCAAACAGATCTCAAATGGACTGGCTTGGGTTTCAACGCAATATTGCTTAATTTTATTTGCGAAACTATACCCAGAAGGTGAATGTTTCCAAACGGTCGCTGACTGCTGGTGTTGCAACTAGTGGTGGAAACTTCTTTCCTAAAAGGATAACAAATCAGTTAAGATGTCGTGAGTGTCATAACAGCATAATATGGGTATTTAAGCAATGCGATGTTGCTATATGTGTTGAAAAATATGCTTTAAAATTTTTCATAATTAAAAAAATATCATACTCATGACGCCATTGTACTCGTCCGAGTACAGCCCTTAAAACACACTTCCAGGAACTTTTTTTTAATTTTTTGTTTTTTCTATATTTATTAACTGTATTTAAGTATAAACAAATAAATGAATTTCAATATTTTTTGTTTTTAATGGTCTTGGCGTTTAATGGGTTAATGTCCACCAAAGTAAATTTGGTGCGAAATTTGGTGATAATAGCACGAATTGTTGATTCACTAGGTCGATTATGACGACCATAAAAAGTTCGTAACAAACGATAGACATTTCTCACAGAGCACGAATTTTGATAATAAATTTCAACGATTTGCAGTCGTTGCTCGTTGATGAAATGGCAGAGTATACTGAACACTTTTCACTTTCACAGATATAGTTTGGACACAATTACCAACCAGTGCGGCCAGCCCGAAAAACTTAATTCTTAAAAAATCACCCCTTATTTGAATCGAACAACAATATATTTAATAAATAGAAGCGTAAACGTGTTAAAATATTTTACTTGCATACTATTTATTTGTTCTGGCGTTACGTTTTAGCAAATTATTTCGTGCATTTTTACTTTCTCTATTGTGTATAAGAATTTGATTAAAGAAGGTTAAAATATCAGGTCCATTATAACAACTTACAAATAGTTATTTTTTGGATGCTACAAATTATTACAAATCAACATTATACAATGTTCACACGGACAGCAATATTTATGTTTCGCTCTCCCCTTCATGTTTCGCGCCCTTAACATGATTTAAACACCATGTTTTGCCACACAAAATTTCGGGAGCGAATCATGTCGTTTAATTTTGAAACATGCCGGGAAACAGGAAAATTGTAATATGAGTGAGGGTGAAGATGAGCTTGATGATGGAATGGAATCTTATTATGACGACCAAAAAATGTAACAAAGAACCATTAAAGCTTTTTAAATAAAATGTTATTTAAAAAAAATATTCTATGTGGTTTTCTTATAAGGTATTACAGTAGTTTTGACTTAACTGCCTTTTGTTTAAGTGCACTTTTGACTTCACTGCACAAAATTAATATTTTTTGTCATTATTGTTTGAAATACCATACAAATTCCTTTTTTAAGTGCACTTTCTATACATATACATTTGAGATAAATGCCCAAAATTTTTGGCATTTTAAAATTATTTTCATACAAAAAATCAAAGTTAGCTGCACTTTGACTTAACTGCCTAAAACACATATACTCTGTAATTATTCTTCAAATCCTTGCTTACGTGCCTTTTATATACCTGTACATTTTTCATATTTTTGGGCAGTTTTAAAATATTTTCATATAAAAAATCAAAGTTAGCTGCACACATAAAGAGATATGGTGTTCACTTTTTCACATAAATATCCAATTAAAGAATTGACCATAATGTGCTTAAGTTGGCTTAAGCAAATGTGCGAATACATGTTAATTATATGAGGCAACCCATATTGAACTTAAGGAAACTTTTTGCTTAGTTTAATGAAACTGTCATTTGCTAAAGCAAATGTTTTTTTATTTTGTTTTTGTTTTTTTGAATACATTTGAGACACTTTTGTTAATTTTTGACAGTAGGTTAAGCAAGGCTATGCATATTATGGATAGGCCATTAAGCTGTTTATAAAAACGAAAATCGCAAACAAGTCAAGTTGGCATCATTATAATTCAATTATTTTGTTTGCATGTACCTACATTTATGCATATGGTTTGTGGTTACAGCAACTTTACCACGATTATATGAAAGGAATGGCAAACCCTACAAGAAGTGGATGAGCGAGTAGTCACTTTTTTCACGTTGGTATTAAGAAAATTATAGAAAGAAATGACAAAAAATTGATTTCGGTCATTTCATTCTGTCATTTTCATAACACCAACGTGAAAAAAGTGTCAACTCGCTCATTCTCTTCTTGTAGGGAAATCTTAGTTTTAGTAGTATTTGAAGCTAACGAATGCTCTGTAGCACAACAAAATTTCGAATTTTGCGATTCAACTTCAACAACAACAACAACTACGTTGATACGGTTGATACTACTTTGAAACTGCCATTTTTACTTTTGACAGCTTGCAGCGCTATTCTTTACGTTGTACTACAGCGACTATTATGTTTCCCACTTTATTGTTACCAATTTGGATAACTCGTTCATTAATAAATATGCAAAGCAAATGATTACAGATTGCTTGAACGTCATTGTTATTATCAATTTCAAACACTTTACTTTAGCTGCACTTTTATGCAGGTAACCACTTTTGCGTAACTGCACATTATGGCAGCTAAATACATTTAAGATAGCTGCATTTTTTATTTATCTGCACAAAAATCGTGCAAAGGAGATTGTGCAGCTAAGTCAAAATTAATGTATGTAAATACTAACATTATATTGAGGTACAAGTTCATTTACTTAGAAAATTAAAAAAAAGTTAAAGCAGGGGTATAACTCTCCGTACTTCAAAGGCAATTTTTGGGTATTTGTACATGTAAAAGATGGTACATATTTTTTAATCTTGTAAAATTAAAATATATCTCAGGTTCTCTTTTAATTGGAAAGTAATATTCCAGATAGCATCTTACATATTTTATTGCAATTTAACTATACCTCTTTTTTCTCATTATTAAGTATATGTCACTTGTGCTTTAACTGCCTGTTTTTAGAAAACGTAAACAAGTGAGTGAGTGAGAAATAATATTGAAAACAACAATAAAAAACGAAAATTTGTTTTTGTTTTCAATATAATTTCTCACTCACTCACTTGTTTACGTTTTCTAAAAACAGGCCGTAAGCCCCTCAAATATAAATATACACAAAAAAAGAAATGCCAAAATGAAACAAGAATGAGTCGTATGAACAGCATGTTTGGCAATCTAGTTTCAGTAATAACCTTAAAAGCAGCGTTCGAAAATAAACATTAAATATCGTTCCTTAGTGTTCGGTTCGGTAGATTTGTGGATAACACAAATAACACAAAAATAACGTTACTCTGATGGTATACTGTAATTATCCATCTCAACAATAAGATGAGAACATTTAATTGCATTCTTTTTTTTTTTTTTGATCACAAACTTCGTTGTGTTCGGTTTGGCAAATTAATGTTCGTTCATTACAGTTGTGCTTAGCACCCTTTGGCTGATAAAAAAAACAAAAGTTGATACAAAAACAAAATATGTATACGAAAAAAACCAAAAAACATCTAGTCGTTGCAAAAATTTGTTTGTTTGCTTATTTCTTTATCAATGTAAAAAAGAAACACTATAGAACATTAAAAAATAATGTATGTCTACAGAATCACTAGAATTTTTCCGTTTTATAACAAAGAACAGAACACTATATAATGTTCGTTCCTTTTTTGAAAATAGTTACCACAAAAAAAGAGATATCTTTTCTGGGTGTATGAGCCGTACGTTAAATAATGTTCTGTTTGTTTTCGAACACAGTTTAAAAGTTACTGATCAAGGCACTTTTACACGATATGTATTTAGCAGTGTACTTGTCAAATTTCCCCCTACAGATTGCATAAAGGTCGCGTAAAAGCAAAAAAATTGCTTCTGTAACGTCAGCTTGATTAAGCCGTGTAAAGTTTTTCAATTAAAACGTATGTTGTTTTTAACTGACAAACCATCTGACATCAGCTGTTTTGGAAGTCATTTGTTTGTGGCGGCATATATACATTAGGCTGGTCCTTATTTTCTGACTTTAAAGCTGTAGAATTGAGGTTTATAAGTGCATTTAGTTATATGTTTAATGAATATTGTTACATATTTAATGAATATCTCGAACTTCGAACTTTGAAAAATGTTGTGCAACATAAATTATTTCACACGAAAATTCTGACATGTATCAATGTTACCTATCATGCGAGTTTGTACAATTTGACGTTTTATTCCTGCATGTAAACAAACCCCACATGTATTTTATTAAAAATTATTTCTAAGCTTGGAAATTCACAGTATTTTAGTACTATCGATTTGGCCAAAGGTTTTCACCAGATTCCGATATTACCAGATTGCCGGCATAAGACAGCATTTTCAACTCCTACTGGGCACAATGAATTCACTTGAATGATTTTTGACTTGAAAAATGCTCCGACATTATTCCAGAGAATGATGAATGAGGTTTTACAGGATAATATAAATAATATAATATATTCAACATCTCTGAAAGAACATATGAGGAGCCGCAGAACAAAACGTACTTTTTCACACATTTTGGGAAATTGAGGTTTATTTCTTTCAACCCCTTAAAAAACTGTATGAACCTGGAAATGGAAACAAGTTTTTTGCTTACCAAAAGATGAATTAAACTGCCGTAAGTCAACACATTAAATGTCAAGGATGTTTAATATCAAACCAATTTTATATCGAAAAAAGTACGTTTGGTTAAAAAAAAAATTAAAAAATATTAAAATTTTCTACAGATTCTTGTAATTCTTCCATGTTTTAATTATACTATTGTATTAATTATTTTTTCATAACACTCATTCACCAAACAATAGTTAAATTATTCCAATTATTGGTGGCTATTCCTCAAAACTCGTCGAACAAATACAAATTTACATAAAAACAAAAGCAAAGTTTAAAAAATAGTTTTATTTTATTATAAATTTCTAAAATGAAATAAGCGTGAGAATTTTGACGCCTTTCTCTCTCTAAAAAAACGGTAAATTGTATGATAAACACAAAACCAATTTCCTAAACTTTGTTTTTGTTTTAATGAAAATTTTCACTTTTTCGACTCGTTTTCAAGAATAGTCACCATTAATTTTAAAGAAAATGAAATGACATAAATAAACGTCAAACAAATTAAGAATATTAAGAAATGTTATGTTATTAAAACAACTACACGAATAAATGGCAAAAACAATGGAAAAAGCACGTTTTGAAAAAAGTACGTTTTGTTATGCACCAATTTTTTTAGAACCCATTTCCTTGGTAAAAAAAGAAAAAAAATATGCTAACTAGATTTCTTCTTAAAGATTTCAACCAAAATATTATAAAAATATCAAAAAACCAATTTTTCTGCAGCTCCTCATATACATATTATCGTTGACAAAAATTTTTCAAAGATTATCTGAATATAATCTTAAGGTCCAAGTAGACAAATGCAACTTTTTTCGACGTGAGTCGGAATACTTGGGAGACATTATTACACCCGAGGGTATAAAGCCAAATCCTGACAAAATCAACATAATACAAAAGATTTCAATTCCAAAGACTCTCAAGGAGATTAGATCGTTTTTAGGCTTAACTGGATTTTATAGGAATTTTATCAAAGATTATAGTCGCATTGCTTTGCCAATGATTTCATACCTGAAGAAAAATTCTACAATAAATGTAAAAAATCAGACTACATTAATTCCTTTAATAAATTAAAGAAAATTTTATGGCTTACCCGAAATTTGACAAAATGTTTGTTTTGACAACAGATGCCAGTAATGCTGCCTTAGGTGCAGTTTTATCGCAAAACGGACATCCTGGAGCTTTCAGCTCTAGAACTTTAAACTAACATGAACGCAATTACAGTGCAGTAGAAAAGGAATTGCTTGCTATTGTATGGTCAGTTAAATATTTTAGACCCTATTTGTTTGGCAGTTAATTCAAAGTACAAATGATCACCGTCCGCTTGTATGGCTTAACTTTTTAAAAGAACCTAATATGAAATTACAGAGGTGGAAAATTCAATTTAATGAGTACGACTTTGATATTGAGTATATAAAAGGGAAAACAAATCAAGTGGCGGATTTTCTTAGTCGCCTTGACATAAATTGCTTTGAGGAAAATTACCAAATTGTTAATTCATAGTGGAATAGAACACTTAAATGACCATATTTTAATTTCAGATTCGCCAATTTATGTATTCAGAACACATGTAATAGTTCAATTAGGAAAGATATATAAACTTGAAAATCAAATGGTGTATAATGGAAAAATTAGATATATTATAACTTTAAGAGAATATTATGAAGAAAAGGTATTAGACTTTTTAAAATAAATTTTTCCAATTAAGGGAATTGTGGCAACATTTTGTGAAAATTTTGAAATCTTTAGAAAACTTCAACAGACAATAGTACACTATTTTTCGAATTCATCTGAAATGCAATTTGTGAAATGTTCCAAATTTATAAAAGATATTGTCGATAAAGAAAATCTTTTGGATATTATAGCAGAATATCGCAATGCTAAAAATCATAGAGGTATAGATGAAACATATTTAGAACTAAAAGACAAGATATACTATCCAAACTTAAAAAGGGAAATTCACAAATTTATTAATAATTGTACTATATGTTATTTGTGTAAATTTGATAGACGACCAATAAAAACCAAGTTATTTGTTACGGAAACCCCAATTCGATCTTATTCGATCTAAGATAATTCATATCGAAATATAGTTTTTGGATAAACATACAACTTTTTTAACATATATTGAAAAACTGACGAAACACGTATCAAAACATTCCTTAAGTGATAAAAATTCATTGACCATTGTAGAAAAGTTAAGGGAAAGATTTGCTGTTTTGGGAAAACCAAATAAAATTATAGCAGACAATGAATTTAATACAGCTTTTATTCGAAATTTTCTGAACTCAGAGCTGACGTCCATAGTCAAACATCAATCCTTAAACCAAATTGTATTTTAACCTTTGGTAGATCGAAGTTTTCTTTTTTTGAATGATTGTCCATTTTAATTGATTTTACATGTTTTTCCTTACTTCCGTTTTTTCCGTACTTTTGTCAAGAATTCTTCTTGAAGTCCAAAGTACATTCCTTCTGAGGAGATCGAGTGGTTGCGATCGAAACATGTCATGGTAACCTGCCGGCCAGGGTTCGAGCCCCAGCCACGGTCAAGAATGAAATATTATCAATAACAATTTTAATTAATTTTCATGTTGTAAAATTCCTTTCTTCATAAAAATAATTTAATGAAAATTAAATTTGATGAACTTAAGCCTAATTAAAAATATTGAAAATTTTAATAAAAATTATATTTAAAAACAAAATATACAAACTTCATCTTAATTAAATTTACTATATGTACGACGTACGTTGAACCTCAATGAGAAGTGTGGCTGCATTTTCTATTTTTTTTATGAAATTTTTTATGAAACTTTACTTAAAGGTAATTTTATTGTGGAATTTAGGTTTGTTAAATAATTTCATTAAACTTAACCGTTTTGAGTTACGCAAATATATGTTGAGCAACCATCTACATTTTCGAAATTACGATATAAATCGAAAACAAGAGCTAACCTAAAAAAACGAACCCGAAAAAAGTGTAAAATTCAAGCACAGTGTTATTTTTGATAAAGAACAACATAAACACATGATTACCAAGGTCTCCATTCCATACTCATCTTTTTTACACACGTAGTCATTGCGGAGTAGACCTTCCGCTGTCGCTTCTTTAGCAGGTACTTAGAATGGTAACGGGATCAAAAAAATAATTATTTTGCTTTTGCTTCTGCAAAAAAACAATACAACAAATGTTACTTCTTCTCTACTCCCTTCTCATAGAAGCGAAAGTGGAATGGATATCTTATCTTTGATACGAAAGAGCCGGGCCCTTCTATGAGGCATTATTTAACAGTTAGATTAGAATAGTAATTGAATCAATAACATTTTTAAGCAGGCCTTTGAAAAGGCCTAAAGTAAGAAGGTTTCTGAGTTTTCCCGCTGGGATTACTTAAAAGAAAAAAAAAAATACATAATAGCAAATAAAGTATTTAACTAGATTTTTCTAAATTGAGATGTAATGAAAATACAGTTTTATCAGAGCTGTTTTTTTATTATTGCAGTAGGTTGCTACTATTACTTAACTAGTGTATACTCAATAAGTGAGATAATGCGTAACTTTGTTTAATATCAAAGTAAAAATAACTCAAAAGTATTCACCCCTATCGCGAATGTTATCGGAATATGATATATGGGAGCAAACCTATATTCCCATCCTCAACAAAACGGTATCGCAAATATTTTGGGAGTATTATTATTTGTCAGTGCTTTATAAACAAAAGTCTCTGTTGTGAATAATTTGTCAGTGCTTGTATTGTGAAAAAAAATATACAAGGTAAAATACTAATAAAAATATAATAAAATAAATAATTAATATAACAAAATTATAGCTATAGCTTTATTAATTCCACAGAAAACCAAAACAAAACCAAATAAATTGTTACATTCATATGTACATGCATATTACATATATATAAAGGGTGGTTAAATTTCAAGGGCCGATGTTGATTTTGAATAAAACACAAACTATTTAGGAAATTATTGTAATTTTATTTTATTATGATATATTGGTATTACTCAATTATGTATGGAACAAAATATCGGCCAAATGGGCTCCGCGACCACGGCGGCACACCTCCATCCGATGGTCCAAATTTTCGATGACCCTGAGGCATAATGGAGGTTCTATGCCGTTAATGTGCCGAATTATCTCATCCTTTAGCTCTTGAATTGTTGCTGGCTTATCGACGTACACCTTTTCTTTCAAATAACCCCAAAGAAAAAAGTCCAACGGTGTCAAATCACATGATCTTGGCGGCCAATTGACATCGCCATTACGTGAGATAACACGGCCATTGAATTTGTTGCGCAAAAGAGCCATTTAATCATCCTTCAACTTCGATTACTCCTGGTATTCCTCTAACTTCATCCGTAAAAATTCCATATAATAGTAACACAAATGCTACAATTGCATTAACCACAAATCCTACAATAACAGCTTCAAAGATTACTGATAAATCAATAAATAATCCTGATGTTCCTCTTAATTATGCCCAGGTCTTAACTTCTACTGCTCTTCCCCCAAATATTACTGAAAGTAACTCTATTCCTGATGATAACGTAATTGTTCACAGAGAATTACGTGTAATACCTCGTCCGAAATCAATCTTCATATCCCGTCTTGCCTCCGAAACTACTATTGAGGACATAAATTACTATATTACTACTAAGTTAAACTCAAATGCTGAAATTTCAACTTATAAATTTTCATATGCACAACCCAGAAGTATCGCATCATTTAAAATAACAGTTTCAGCCGAAATGTATGTGAAATTGATTGATCCATGTTTCTGGCCTGATAACACACTGGTCCGCGAATACAGGTACAAAGAAAACCAGAGAAATAATAATATAACACGCTTACCTTCGTCATCCGGTCAAAAAAACTAACTATCTCTTCTGATAACCAACTGTATATTACATACCAAAACGTTCGTGGTCTCAATACTAAGCTTCCCAATCTGTTTATAGAAAGCTTCACTTTTGATCAACATATTATTGTTTTAACTGAAACCTGGTTAAATAAAAAGACCTTAAATACTGAAATTTTTTGTAATGGATTCAACGTATACCGACTCGATAGAGAAACTACTACAATTGGTGGTGGCGTCTTAATTGCTGTTTCTTGTCTTTTCTCATCCGAGGAAATTAAAACTAATACTTCTCACAAAATAGAATTTATTGCTGTTCGTATTAAACTAAAACACAAACATATCTACCTAACCTGTTCATATATTCAACCGAATTCTGATGCTCTAACTTATAATCAACATTACGAGAACATTAAATCCGTCGTATCGTGTGCCCAGCCAGATGATTCAATATTCGTTTTTGGTGACTTCAACTTGCCCGCAGTTTCTTGGAGATTCTTACCAGATTCATTTTACTATACTCCCACAAATTGTAATGACTATATTGATGTATTTTTTAATAATCTTTATGACTTGTGCCTTTTCCAATTTAACGGTGTTTACAACGAATACGGAAAACTATTAGATTTGGTGTTTGTGAATGAACCTGCTGACTGCTCATTAACTCGTGCTTTTCCAATTTCAAGACCTGAAGATCGTTATCATCCCACTATTGACATTTCTTGTAACACTCCGTTTGCTAAACGTAAAGCTATGGTCAATAACAACAAAGTCTACTGTTTCAAACGAACAAGTTACAACGAGTTAAATTGTCTTCTAAATAATACAAATTGGCTTGATAAGTTATCTATTTCAAATGGCACAGCATCTTCCTTCGATACTATGATTGATACTTTCTATAAAACTATTTTTGAATATTTAGACGAATGTGTTCCGAAAATCACTGTGTTTAAGCAGTCAGGTCCTCCCTGGGGCTCAAGACAGCTGTCTAGACTTAAAAATATAAAAAATAAATATTACAAAAAATATAAAGAATCCGGATCATTTTATGCTTATGGTAAATATTCTGTATCTCGTGCTGAATATAATTTACAAAACATGAATCTATATAAAAATTACTTAAATGAAATGAAAGTTAAATTTAAACATGATCCTAAATCATTTTATAAATTCGTAAATTCTAAACGTAAATCTACAGGCTATCCAACTATAATGAAGTACTTAAATAATGAGTCCAGTGATGATTTGACAATAAGTAACATGTTTGCCAACTTTTTTTCAACTACATATTCTGATGCTAAATACAACAACTCCAATAATTACCCTTACGTGATTGATGAACACCAGTCAATATCGTTTTCTCCAATTATAACTTCCCAAATAGTAACCAGTCTGAAAAGTGTAAAATCATCTTTCTTTAGTGGACCGGATGGTATTCCAAGCTGTATTTTAACTAACTGTGCTTATGCTTTTGCCACACCTTTATCAATAATATTTAACCATTCAATTAGATATGGCTACTTTCCTCAACTTTGGAAAGAATCTTATATAATTCCGCTATTTAAGTCTGGAAACAAATCAAATGTTGCAAATTATAGAGGTATAGCCAAACTAAGTGCTATCCCTAAACTCTTTGAAAAGTGCATAACTGATTCTCTCTCTCGTCAAGCATCTTCATTACTATCACCTTTCCAGCATGGTTTTAGAAAAGGTTGTTCAGCAATTACCAACCTACTACAACTAACCACTATTATACATAATGGATTCAATAATACCCAAATAACAGACGTAATATACACAGACTTCAGCAAAGCCTTTGATAAAGTTAACCATAGCCTTCTTCTTAAAAAACTATCAATAATGGGTTTTACTAACAACAGTCTTCGCTGGCTTGAGTCATACCTTACTTATAGGAAACAAAGTGTTCGTTTTAATAATACAACATCAAGGAGCATCATCGTCAATTCTGGAGTACCGCAAGGAAGCCACCTTGGTCCAATCTTATTTTCACTTTTTATAAATGATCTGCCGAGTGCAATACACAATTGTAATGTGTTAATGTATGCCGATGATGTAAAAATCTTTTTAAGCTACAAAAAATCATCGGAAATGCTCAATCTTCAACATGATTTAGATAATTTTTATAACTGGTGCAATATCAACATTATGAATCTCAATTTAACAAAATGTAAACATATGCGCTTTTGTAGAAAATGGAATCCTCTGGGTATCTATACTTTGGGTGACTGCCAACTTGAATTAGTTAAAGAGATTTTGGATCTTGGTGTTTTACTTGATCCAAAATTAGATTTTATAAAACACATTACATCAACAATAAATAAAGCTCGTGGTGTACTTGCCTTTATAAAACGTTGGGCTAAGGAGTTCACTGATCCTATGATTACAAAGCTGTTATATACATCCTTGGTAAGACCTATCATCGAATATGGCTCTATTATCTGGGATCCTGTTTATGATGTTCACATAAACCGAATAGAATCTGTCCAAAAACAATTTTTATTGTTCTGCTTGGGAAACTCAACTTGGAATCCTTCTGACGTACTTCCATCTTACTCTGTCAGACTTGCACGCGTTAAATTACCATCACTAGTAAGCCGAAGAAAAATGCTTAACATTGCGTTTTTAGTTAATTTGCTTAATGGTAACATTAGTTCTGAATTCCTGCTTAATAATGTTAAACTCAACGTTCCTCAGCGATCAACCCGAAATTACATACCATTATATCTTCAGACCTTTCAAACAAACTATGCCAATTCTGATCCTTTTCGGAGAATTTGTAAAGATTTTAATGAAATGTATAATTTAGTTGACTTTTCTTTAAGTGCCAGTGTCATTAAACGTAATATTATCTTGTTTTTAAATATATAAAATTATAAAATTGTTTGTAATTTAATTATAGTCTGTACGGATTTAAATCCATAGACTTAAACAAAATAAAAAAAAAAAAAATTGTTTCGTTAGCTGTGTGGCAAGTGGCACCGTCCTGCTGAAACCACATATCGTCCACATCCATATCTTCCAAT
Organism: Pollenia griseotomentosa; assembly: GCA_963931875.1. Taxonomy (NCBI): domain Eukaryota; kingdom Metazoa; phylum Arthropoda; class Insecta; order Diptera; family Polleniidae; genus Pollenia; species Pollenia griseotomentosa. The sequence goes on from OZ007563.1 coordinate 149,784,196, forward strand.
TCGGGCCATAAAAAGTTCGTTATCATCTCACGATAGCGAACACCATTCACAGTAACTGCCTGACCGGCCTCATTTTGGAAAAAATACGGCCCGATGATGCCGCCAGCCCATAAACCGCACCAAACAGTCACTCTTTGTGGGTGCATTGGTTTTTCGACAATCACTGTTGGATTCTCATTCGCCCAAATGCGGCAATTCTGTTTTTTGACGAATCTACTGAGGTGAAAATGTGCCTCATCACTGAAGATGATTTTCTTCGAAATTTATCATCCATTTTCATAATAAGTCTGGATAACTTTAACACGTTGTTGGATTGTGTATCTCTCCATGGTTCAAATTGAGTAAGTCTGAAATAGAGAAATGTCAAATAAAATTCGGAAAAAAACTTGGCGTTTAGGTGTGGTTCACATTCAACATCGGGCCTTACAATTTAACCACCCTTTATAACGTTGGTTGATTATTTAATATTTTTAGATTTTCTGTTAGCTTGTGTTTAAAATTATGCATATTTATGACTTATAATTAGTATTTTTAAACCCTGTTCAAAATCAACATCGGCCCTTAAAATTAAACCACCTTTTATATTTAATATAAAAGGAATATTAACAAAAACAATGAGAATTGACAAAGAAAATTAAAATTTATGAAATAAAAACAAAATAATTGCGATTTATATTTCTATAAACAGCTTCAATTGGATATTTATATGAAAAAGTGGCCACCATATACATATTTTTCATGTGTGCAACTAACTTTGATGTTTTATATGAAAATATTTTAAAGGTGCCCAAGATATTTAAAATATGCAGGTAAACAAAATGCACGTTAACGAGGCTTTGAAGAATAATTACAGCAAAATATGTATTTTTGGCAGTTAAGCAGTGCTGCCAGAAGATTTTTTGAAAAATACCTACGCATACTAAAAAAAAATCAGATTTTTCCCTACACGTTGAAAAAAATGTCCCTGCAAAAATCTCTACGCGTTTTGGTCATTAAATTCTAAGAAAAAACAATAGTTGTAAAAAACCAATTGTATTCCTAATCTTAAAATGATAATTTGAATTTTAATCTGGTACAAAAGCAACAGGTTATTTTAAAAATAGTATGTGTATTTCTTTTGAACTGAATTTTGTAAAGTGACTATAAGTGTAATCGAAACTAATGCAGCCTCTTCCACTGTTTTAATGAAATGATCTTATTATGCAAATAACACTTTAAATTGTCTGACATTTGTTTCGCTTTTTGGTATAGCAAGTTAAATCCGTATAAGTTTCGATTAATTTGGCAATACAACCTCGCCATTGTAGTTTTTAATTTTTACTATTTTTATCCAAAACTGTTCCAAATCCCTATTTCAAAACATATTAGATCCACATATTAATTTCTCAATTTAAAAAAAAATGAATTGTATGCGACGAGATACTTGAGGCTTAAGTTAAATTGTTAAGACAATAATTCAAGTTTGAACTCATCTTTTTATTGTTAAATTTTGTTAGCATTTATTTCGCACATAATGAAATAAAAGAAAAAATACCTACATTTTGGCGAATATAAAAAATCAGTCCGATTATCCCTACGCTCCTATTTTAGTATCAAAAAACCCTACATGTAGGGATTTTCCCTACTTTTGGCAACACTGCAGTTAAATCAAAGTGCAGCTAAGTTAAATTTTTTGTATGAAAATAATTTTATAATGCCAAAAATGTTGCGTACTTTTCCTAAATATGCAGGTATAGAGGGTGCACTTAAAAAAGGAATTTGTATGGAATTATAAAGAATTATGCCAAAAATGAGAAAATTTGGTGAAGTTAAGTCAAAAGTGCATGTAAACAAAAGGCAGTTAAGTCAAAAATACTGTACAATTTTATAGAAGTAACTACAGTTTTTTAACCTTAATTTTTAAATAACAAACCCCTGTTGAAGAATTTTATATTTTTTGCAACGGTGTGATTTCTAGTCCTATAAGACTGTGACGTACCGAATTTTATTACATTAGTATTATTTGTTACGTTTTAGGCAAACGAAACAGTTTTCCGAGAGAAGGCTTTATGCTATGTTTACACTTGGGTTTTTAAACGCGTTTAAGCAAAATGTTGATTAAGTTAATCAAAGCCGTTCACATTACATTTGAGATGATTAAGATGACAGATGATTAAGAAAAATCACAAGGTATTAAAAATTGATAAAAATACTTTTATAAAGTTATTAGAAGATTATTTTAATCCTTTTAATGATGAAATTGTGAAAATTTATGAATTATTTAAGTAAAAACATTAAGCAGGTATGTTCAGTGGATTCTATGTAATAAATGAAGTGATTTAGTTGTAATCATGTTAATTTTAAGTGAGTAACAAATCACTTTAATGTATGGGTAGGTTTTGATGTGTTTAGAGCTTAATCACTTTGGAGTTGCTTAAACGCATTTAAGAACCCAAGTGTAAACATAGTATTAGTGTATTGGACCTATGGTCCAATCCTTAATCTTACAAAACTGTGACTTATTACACTAGCATTATTTATTTCGGTTTTAGGCGAACTTAACTGTTTTCCGAGAGCACGCTTTATATAAGGCATATGGTAAATTATGAACCGATATTTACTTCATTTAACAGTGTGATTCTTAAGGTACATTCAGTAAAACTAATGAAATATTTGACGAAAATATTTGTTCGAATATTTGCTTTGATAACTGTGTGAAACAAAACAAAACAATATTTTGTTTAATGTTCAAACTAAGCTCAAATAACCTTACGCTTAAATGCCTTTCACGCTTATTTACCTTGAGTCTTAAATCCCCGTTTTTTTTCTTCCAATTTTCAAACAAAAACCCACGTTTAATTGTCATAAGCTTAATTACTCAATTCGGGTAATTGCCTTAAAAATTTAACACGCAAATCAAAATGACAACTAAATTTCATTCGTTTAATTGACTCAGTACTATTTGACAACCAAGTTAATAATTTATAAATATGCACGTACATTTTTTAAAAAAAAATATGCCCAAAAAACAAAATATGGCTTATTTGAAAAAAAAAAATTTTTCCACAATTTAATATTTGCATGTAATTTTATGAGGTTAAAATTTATATAAGAGTTATTTGCGCGGAATATTATCTAATACAACAAATATATGAGATACATATTTTGTCTTAAAGGGATTAAAGAAAAGCTCGCTACATTTTTAATTATATTTGAGGGATTCACAAGGTGTCAGAAAATCATATGGCTTAAAATAATAACATGAAAAAATACGACTGTTGTGAACAACCCCTCATAATTTAGTGTGCTATTTTAAATTTAAATCAGCTGATTTAAAACAAATATAAAAAAATTAATATGTACCTTAAATAAAAATATTTTTTAGTTCTAATCCATGAATTAATAAATTAAATTAGAAATTACCTGACTATTTTCCATTTTTCAGAAGCAAATCACAAATAAATTTTATTTTGTTTGCTTAAGGCCAGTTTACATGGTAATACAATGTATAACGACATTGCAAAAAATTATGTAGAATGAAAAAAATCTTATCATGTAAAAGCAGAATGTATTGAGTAAGAGAGAATACGAATACAAAATCTGAAAATCTGGTAAAGGCTAGATTACACTATCTCACAAGTCTTACGTATTCCATAATACTTTGTAAGATAGAAATCTAATGAGTTTTGTTGCGACTGTCAAAAAATCTAATTTAACATGACAGTTTGTTTTCACACCATCACACAAAGTATAAACACTCACACATGAAATAAAATGCAACCCTGATCCAATGAAAGGTATTATTGTTTAGAAATTTTTCAAAAACCGATGAAGTCGTATGGGATGTCAAACTTTTTTCATAATACTTGTCATTTTCTTGACACATTGCATTCACAGTATAATAGTGTAATCTAGCCTTTAAGGCTAGTCGTAATACATTGTATTACCGTGTAAACTGGCCTTTACCAAACAGCAGAGTCCTAAGCCGATCTAATTTAACGCCGCAAGTGATTTGTTGCAAAAATTGCTGGCCGCAAGTTACTTGGTGGTCACACGATCAAGTTTTGCCTTTCAATTCCATTCAATTTGCAATACACTCTCACTTTTATACTAACACACTCACACTTTTTGATAATTATAATTTAAACGTATTCGCTTTATTACCTCAATGAGTTAGTTGAACGTATTCTTATAATTTCCTCAACGTGGTAGTTAAGCGTATTCGTTTAAATACTTACCACGCATAATTACCCAAAAATATTGGCATTTTTGGCTAGGTAATTATCCGTAGAGATGCATTTTTCTTGATTAGTTTGTTATAAATTTTTTCTGCCAGTCCTTAGCAGCAATTGTGGCAAACACAGGAACACAAAGTTTTCCAATATATAGGCATGACAAAAATTGCATGTTCTTCGGGAAAAAAAGTTTTTGCCAAAATATACATGAGGAAATAAAATCCGAACAGCACCTGAACTAGCAAAACCCAAAAAGCCATATTTAGTTATTTTCGATAAGAACTTCGAGAAATTCTACCCAAGAAGGGGTTTGCGCTCGACGACTTTAAAAATGTGCGTTCTCTTTTTAGTATTATAGAACAGATGATGAAAATATGACTGCAATGTATTTTGGTTTTTGTAAAATGTGCAAAAACTTTGTTTATCACTTTAGAAGTGATGCTCGGTCACTTCCATCTTCCAAAAATCTTTTAAATGCTTTCAGGGTTGTACTCGTATTGTAAATATGTATGTATGTAGATGCTTAACATTTATTTGTATGATTGATGTACGTATAAGTTACAACTATGTTCACCTTCAAATCGTTCATTGGTTCTAAGAGTTGTTCGAACTTTAAATTTTCAAACTGTGATAAAATGTTTAATAAATAGTAAATATAATTTTTTATTTGCATTTTATACATTATTTTTTTAATTAAAAAATTACAAGAGGATTGTGAAATAAATTTGTAACAAAATTTTTTGTTCAAAACAAGTCTAGTTTAGCATCGAAAAATTTGATTTTTTTCCCTAGTTTGAATTATGTATACATAAACCTTATTAAACGAACTCAGGAACCTATAAGCCTTTTATTAAAATTTTAAAAAAAGTAATAAGAATTAACAAAATAAAGTGTCATAACAATTGAATTATGTAAAAGCAAAAAAAAAAAACAACAAGGGATTTTGTAGGTAAAAATAAGAGGCATTCGTGGTTTTAATTTTAATAGCAAAAAATCCCGGACTATATGTGATATAAATATAAAACAACCATGTCCCCATTATATCTGGGGTCTACCTAAAACCTATTTCAACAGACACACGGACTAACAGACAAGCAGCATCGTTAAATCAACTTTGCTACTAATAAGGACCCAGAATATATACATATATATTATTAGATCCTATCAGTCAGTATTGTTGAAATAACAAACGGAATGCAAAACTTTTATATTCCCTTTATACCTGTGGTGAAGGATAAAATACCAAGGTTCTAAACAGGCTGCCACTTTGTGGGTAAATACCCGAATTTGGTGTAATTTACTGTCGTGGGTAGAGCGCGGGTAATTGCTTATAGGTGTAGAACAGGTGTAACTTGAAATAGTCTCGTTAAAAAAAAAATATATAAGGATTATATTTCGGTCATGAAATTTATACCATTTAATATAATTCGCGGTCTATTCAGATTTACATCGCTTATAAAGCAAAAGCCCTTAACATTTGTAAACCTGATTTGAGAAACAGACTGTCGTCTGAAAAACTTGGTGGAACTTTATTAACTAAATTAATTATACAAAGCAACAGCTACATTTTGCAACCAAAAGTAAAGTAGAACTAATTATTTAAATTTTTTTTAAATTTATTTAAGGTTTTTAATGTTATTTTTGTTAGTTTATTTTAAATAACTATATATACTTTAAATATTTTGTTTTGGGCCTAATCGACAATCTGAAAGGGCCCAAACGCCTTTGATAGGGTCAAAATGAGTTCTTTCTTGTTGAACTTGTTCTATTTTCACACATCCCAGGACCAGTCCGTTGGAATAATTGACACAAATTTCCCACAGGAAAATTTTTAATTAATAAGATTTTAACTCACAACTACAGGTAAAATTGGGAGAGTTGTGTTTTGTTCACTAAACTAGGGACGTCCAAAAAGTAAATTGTGGTTGTATTGCTTCCAGTGATGCTAACTTAGTGCTTTTGGCACTATTTATGGTGCTTTTTGATGCTTCAAAACGCCAAAACTGTATCCATAGTGCCAAACTAAGAAAAAGCACCAAGTTAGTTTTCGTATTATATTTTATTTGTACCATTTTTTAAAACTTCGATTATATAGAGGATGATTTAGATGAGATTTGAAAAAAGTGATAAAAGAAAGTTGCATTCGTTTTACCAAAAACATAATTTACGAGGTTAAAGCTAGGCTCCATAGCAATTTGGAAATTTTACAAAACGTTTCACTTTTTAGCGTTGACAACATATTAAGTAATCGTAATAAAACGATGTATTTGTTAGCGGTAAACATTTTTTTAAAGATGTAGGCACTGTTCCAAAAATAGGAAATGGCTTGGAAAATATTAGGAATTGTGAATGGAAAATAAACAACAATTTTGAGTCATGTAGAAAAAATGTATTGAAAACTTAAAAAACATGCAGTCGGAAACCATACAAAAAACCACAAAGACTTTAAAAACAAAAAAGAGCCGTAACTTGGTATAAGCAAAGTGTTAATTAAAAATAGCTGACAGATAATGCTTTTAAAGGGTGGTTAAATTGTAAGGGCCGATGTTGAATGTGAACCACACCTAAACGGCAAGTTTTTTTCCGAATTTTATTTGACATTTCTCTATTTCAGACTTACTCAATTTGAACCATGGAGAGATACACAATCCAACAACGTGTAAAAGTTATCCAGACTTATTATGAAAATAGATGATAAATTTCGAAGAAAATCATCTTCAGTGATGAGGCACATTTTCACCTCAGTGGATTTGTCGATAAGCAGAATTTCCGCATTTGGGCGAATAATAATCCAAGAGTGATTGTCGAAAAACCAATGCACCCACAAAGAGTGACTGTTTGGTGCGGTTTATGGGCTGGCGGCATCATCGGGCCGTATTTTTTCCAAAATGAGGCCGGTCAGGCAGTTACTGTGAATGGTGTTCGCTATCGTGAGATGATAACGAACTTTTTATGGCCCGAATTGGAAGATATGGATGTGGACGATATGTGGTTTCAGCAGGACGGTGCCACTTGCCACACAGCTAACGAAACAATGGCTCTTTTGCGCAACAAATTCAATGGCCGTGTTATCTCACGTAATGGCGATGTCAATTGGCCGCAAAGATCATGTGATTTGACACCGTTGGACTTTTTTCTTTGGGGTTATTTGAAAGAAAAGGTGTACGTCGATAAGCCAGCAACAATTCAAGAGCTAAAGGATGAGATAATTCGGCACATTAACGGCATAGAACCTCCATTATGCCTCAGGGTCATCGAAAATTTGGACCATCGGATGGAGGTGTGCCGCCGTGGTCGCGGAGCCCATTTGGCCGATATTTTGTTCCATACATAATTGAGTAATACCAATATATCATAATAAAATAAAATTACAATAATTTCCTAAATAGTTTGTGTTTTATTCAAAATCAACATCGGCCCTTGAAATTTAACCACCCTTTATAACAAGCGTTGTGTAACCTGCCATTTTTCATGCGCTTTAGTTTTTAAACGCACGACACTCGTCTCCAAATAACCGCGTGTTATGCACTTCTACCTCTAGTGCTATTGCAATAAGGTTTGACTAAGTATCAGAATACAAACATACATGTTTTTTCTATTTAACACCTTATATGTGGTCTTTATTCAGAAGCGTACATGGGTTTAAATAATTGGATAATATCATACTCCAATTGTTTTATTAAACTTTGCACGATTTTAATTTAGATTTATTATTAAAATATGGGCTGTCACTGCAAATTTTCGGTAATTGCAACAGGACAGATTTTTTCGAGCTCGCACTTTATTACTTTAAAACTGTTTTATGGCCAATTCAAACTCAGCTGTTGATGATCCAAATGATTTGGTTGATGTAATTTTTGTTGAAGGTAATAATAATAAATTTAAAAATGTTTATATACAAATGTAATTATTTTTATTATTTAATTTTAAATGAAAATGGTCACCCATCAACGCCGTCGCCTTTTTTTAAATTTTGGAGGTGTTTAATTAAATTGTGAAAATGGCTTAGTGCTTTTTTACGCTATTTTTTTTGTTCGAAATAGTGCTTTTTAGTGCCTTTCTTAAATTTTAAAGTGCTTTTTGCTCTCAGAAAGTTGGCATCACTGATTGCTTCATATTCGTATTAGTCAAGGCGAATTCATACAAGGTGGTCTTATTTTGAAAACGTTTTACAACACTGTAAAATATTTTAACGTTGTGTCAAACATTCCAGCAAATATATAAATTTGTTTTCAATTTTAAATTGTGTGTTTTGAAATGTAATAACTTAAAAAAGTTTTAAATTTCATAACTTTAAGCGAAAACTATAGAATTTAGTAAAGATTCCCCAGAACCACTAGAACGGTATACCATTTTGACACAAGTTTGGTTATCAGCTGTTGCTTACGTAGCAAGATAAGTTCACCTGGTGTAAATTCGCCTTGGTATTAGTGAATAGAGAGAGTTTACCCAGCAAACACAAATTCAAGTCAAACTAAAAAAAGCAATTATTAAAATAGTTTAAATCAGCACCGTTATAATTGCGAGCAGTGCAATAAAAATTAAAGTTTGTCATTTTCCTTCTTTTATTTTTGCTTGCAAAATAAGAATTATGTATTATTTGTTAATGGTAAATTAATTCTTATATTTGACTTTTATTTTGTTTTTATAATCAAAAACAGGAAGTCATTTTTAATTTGTTGGCTCTTATGTTATAAATCATTTAAAAAAAAGAGGAAAGATATTTTAACAAGTAATAGTGCCATATTCGGCTGTGCCGAATCTTATATACCCTTCACCATTGTGCGAGCAGATACCAGAGCAACTAGACAAAAACAAAATAATTTTTACATATACATACATATGTATTTACAATAACGGACGGATATCGTTAAATCAACTTCGCTTTTCATAAGGACCCAGAATATATATACTTTATAGGGTGTAGTATCAATATTGTAGAAATTACAAACGGAATGACAAACTTTTACCTTCGGTGAAGGGTATAAAAAGAGTAATTTTTGGGAATTCAGTATTTCGGTTATAACTCAGCCATTTTTTAACCGATTTGACAGATTTATATACTGACGTGTTAAAGAAGAAATTTACCATTTACTTGAGTTATAAACCTTGGACTCGGGAAGATCTATTGTCTCCGAAAATGGGTATTTTCCAAAAAAAAAAGTTATGTTTTGGTCATAACTTTTTTGTATCTGAACCGATTTTTCCGAAATTTTCAGAAAATATTTTCTACTAAAGATTTCCGATCTTTTGATATATAACGCGTAACCATAGGTCATATGACAGTCCAAAAAAGCAGGTTTTTATACAATTTTTGATATTTTTTGCACGGGAGGTACCACGCCCACTTGTTCAATCCCGCCCACATTTTGTGGAATGCTGTATATTGATAACCTTAATGTGTGTACCTAATTTGGAAACTTTGGCTTTTGCCGTTCTCCAGATATACACAAAAAAGTAATAAAAATACAACAAAAACAAGGGATTTTTGGAAAAAATTAGAGGTAGTCGTGGTTTTTTGCTCATATCTCAGCCATTTTTGGACCGATGTGGCTGAATTTCAATAGCAAGAAATGGTGGACTATATGTGACATAAGTGTGAAACAACCTAGCCGCTATCATTTCTGGAGTCTCCGGAAAACACATATCAAACGTAAGACGGACAGACGGACGGATATCGTTAAATCAACTTCGCTTTTCATAAGGACCCAGAATATATATACTTTATAGGGTGTAGTATCAATATTGTAGAAATTACAAACGGAATGACAAACTTATATATACCCTTTTACCTTCGGTGAAGGGTATAAAAAGGCATTTTGATAACATTCATAGTAATATAAATAAATTTAAAGTGAAAGAAAAAGAACACCTTTTTCAAAATGGAAAAACATTTTTTACAGAAATCAAAAGGCCATAGTTTTAATTTTAAAGAAACTCTTCCCTTGAACCGCAATATTATTGCTTGGCATTGTATTCACCTGGAATCATATGTAGAATCGCCATTAACGAAAAGCTTAAAAATTGCGAATATATATCTTTTTTTTCAAAATGCCTTTTTAAAACGTCTTGCCTCTTATTTTTGAATTTTTTAAAACATAAGAGGCACTGTATATTGCCAAAAGCATTCCCAAGCATGAAATAACTTTTAAATTGCATCATTCTATTACTTCTTTATTTATCTATGCAATGTTTACTGGGCAGGTTTTCTTAAGTAAAATATACAAAATATGTAAGCATCCGCCGCATGTGCACTCGTCGCTTGATAATCGACTACTGAATTGTGTACTCTCGTTGACTAAATGAAAGAGCGTAAGAATGCGTGTGAAGAATGTGTGTGAATTAATTTCCACAATTGTGGTATGGGCTGGACACCAATGCACTAAACATACTTGTGACAATGATGCATTTAAATTTTACTCAATATTAGCTGTAACTATTCGTATTAATTGAAATTTTATACTGATAATTGAGCTCAATAACGGCACTTATTGCGCAAAACTCATTTAAGGTGCATATCTGAAATCGTTTACTTGTTAACTTAATTGAATCATATGTTTTTTGTTTTCTATTGGAGTTTACTGGCAAAAATTTGCAGGTCTTTTGCCACTGTTGCCAAGTTTTTTTGAACACTTCTCGCCAAATCGGACTTTAAAACCACTAGGTAGGTAGGTTGGTAAAACGGCCTTCACACCTTCACCCAGAGACCAGTACGGTCCATTGTGACGCCTTAATTAGAGAAAGCTATATAGAGATAGAAAGTAGGTGGAATAAACAGCGAAAGCAGAAGTCAGATTCAAAAGATAGATAGAAAAGAAGGTTTCGGACCAAACCCGAGATAAATCCTACTCAACCAAATTCGCCCTACGTGCGGTCAGCACCCAGTCTCCCCTCGCGTAGTCAGGCCATCCCCGTTACTAATCCTATCAGATTCTAGAGCCCGCAACCCGAGACATCCACTAATTCGCCCAGGAATCTACTGCCCAGCCACCTCAGCCTGCTGCCCTGTAACCTGAGACAGTGGCATAAAATGTGCTCAACTGTCTCCAACTCCTCAGGGTCCTCACACAACCTGCACATATCCGACAAGTCGGATCCCATCCTCACCGCCATCCTGCCTATCATGCAGTGGTCCGTGATAATTCCTATCATGGTCCTGACGCAGACGCTACTCCTGCCCAGCAGCGACCCTGAATCGGACTTTCTAAGCACCGGTCACAGCGTCCGCGATACCCGGCAGTCCGTTCGGCTCCCCCTTTGGTCGCGCCCAGAATCCACTCCCTGAGTCTTCCAAAATAGTAGCCTATTGGAGGCCTAACCGCCTCCATACAGTTAGGATCCTCCATCTCTGAGCCCTATCTTGCCAACTCATCAGCAACCTCATTGCCGCCTATGTCGCAGTCGGCACCCAGCACAACCTTAGCAAATACTCCCCTAAGACACCCTCCAGAGCCTTCCTACAATCATCAACTAGCTTGGAGTTCACATAACAGCCCCTTACGGCCATAAGAGCCGCCGAGCCCCTATCAATGTTGTCCCTCATAAGTTCCACGGCCCACAAGACCCCCAGAACCTCCGCCTGAAAAGCACTGCAGTTGTCAGGAAGCCTATATGACCTTCTAATGTTCAGATCCTCAATGTAGACCCCCGCACCTGTGCCCCTCATATTCGAGCCATCAGTAAAAATAGCAAATCCACCAAATAATCTGCTCCTACCTGACCACCTCTCCCTAGAAGGCACTATTACCTCCGTCAGCCGCCCAAAATCCACCCTGGTACCCACATAATCAGTGGAGCCGGGTGTCCCCAGGTAAAAGCCACCAGCCTCAACCTCACTCAGGATCCATGAGTGACCCTGCGTGACATTCCCCGTTAATCCTAACTCCCTTAGTCTAAGAATGCTCCTGGCCGCCATTCCCATCACATACTGCTCAATAGGCAGAGGATCTAGAGTGACATCCAGGGCAGCTTGAGGAGTACTCCTCATGCCACCTGTCATGCCAATTGAAACACACCTCTGAGCCTTAGAAAGAAGGTTCCTACGACTAGCCAATCTCAATGACTCCCACCAAACACAGCATCCATACGTAAGAATGGGTCTAACCACCGAAGTGTACATCCATCCCACCACTGACGGCCGGAGTCCCCAGCTCCTACCTATCGATGACCTGCAAGCACAGTAGGCATTGAGACCTCTCTTAAGTCTCTCCTGAGTATTCCTTCCCCATGACAACTTGCAGTCCAGAAAATCTCCCAGATACTTGGCACTATCAGAAAGTCCAAGCTCCACTCCTCCTAGTACCGGTAGCCTAAAATCCTCCACCTTGTTCCTCCTAGTGAAAAGAACCAACTCTGTCTTCTCCGGATTAACTCCCAGTCCCTTATCATTCGCCCATGCCGACAGTTCGCCGAGCGCCCCTTGCATGATGTCGCTAATTGTCGGTCACTGATTTCCTTAAACGTTCGTTTCCCCAGTCCGAGTGAATAAATCTGCTGCTAAGCATCATAGTTATCCATTCGACTAAAAACAACGGAACCCCTATGTCAACCAGTGCCTGCCGGCGTCTATCTTCGTCCTCAGATGTAGTAGATCAATCAGTCTTTCCAACGTCTTCAAGAGAAAAGACTATAAGCTTATTGGTCTAAAATCCTTGGGTTTAGAGTGACCGGTTCTACCCGCCTTAGGAATAAAAACTACCCTAACCTCCCTCCACCCTCTAGGAATGTACCCCTTCAGCACACATACCCTAAACAGTTCCACCAACAACAGGAGTGATGATCTCCCGATATTCTGTAGCATCGCCGGAAAGATACCATCTGGTCCCGCCGATTTGTAGGACCCAAAGGTATTTACCGCCCATGTTACCTTATCCAAGGTGATCATATCCCCCACCGTCTCCCTTTCCCCACCGCCTGAGCACGACCCAGAGAAGGGGTCACCACAGACATCCTGTTCCCCCGACCCAGGATCCACATACCCCGGAAAGTGAGTCTCCAAAAGCAGACAGAGAGATTCAGAGCCAGATTCCGTCCATGAGTTGTCCGGTCTCTGAATAAATCCAGGGACTATTGGGTCCTTAGATAAAATTCTCCTGAACCTAGACATCTCATTCACGGATTCAACTGACTCGCTAAACTTAATCCACAAGTCCCTTTTCGCCCTTCTTATATCTCCCTTATACCTTTGGTAACTCAACCTGAAGTTACTCCAATCTTCCTCCCTACGCGTATACTTCGTTCTATTGAACAGCCTTTTGACAGTGGATCTTTGAGTCCTCAACTCGTCTGTCCACCATCTTGGCTGTGTACGCCTGCCCGGAAAATTTAGCGGACAGGATCGCTCATAGATACTGGTCAATACCCCCGTGAAGGTGTTCACCAGTTGCTCCACACCGATCGGAGTCGACCCCCAGTCCCGTGTAACCCTAAGGTTACTTTGTACCAGTTTCGAAAATGAATCCCAATCCGTCTCTCTCGGATTCCTATATGGACACCTTTTCGACCTCTCAAACATTAGATTAAGGGACAAGCGACTATGGTCAGAGAAGGAAAAATCCAAAGCCACCCTCCAGTCCTCCACTAATTCCCTACAGTTCGTCAGTGTTATATCTATCACTGCCTCCCTATCTCTAGTTTTGAACGTGACCATGCTGTCACGGTTAAGAGGACCAGGTGTTGACTGTTTACCCTCCTTTTGTTAATCCGCTCCCTTATTGGAGGATTCCTCAGCAGCGGTTGGTGAGGATTCGTCGTCTTTACTGACAACCTTTGAATCCTTAGCAGCCCTAGCTGTGTATCCCGCAGGATAGGGTATGCCTAGGATATCACCGACAGAACCGTGGATTCGTTCGAATCTAGCAACGTTCTTTCGGTGCTTCCTCAGCAAATGCCTATCCCGCCCATCGTGTAGTGAGGAGTCTTTCTTAGCTATCTTTTCTAGAAAGGCTAAGGAGACTCTTATACCACTCTTGGCTTTTTCGAAGCTCGTTCGGCTATCTGATGTGACCTGTTCTGTCACATCCTGCCGAACAATGGGTTGATACACTCGCCAATCCACTTTCCATCTCGAGTGTGACCTCAGAAGCCGATGGTCCAGCCCTTTGGTCCCGATCATCAGCCGAAATCATTGTGATTTCGTGCTCATCATCAGAGCCCAGAGCTAGATCACCGAGTTTTTCCAAGGCCCCTGTTCGAGACGGGAAGCCGACTGGGGAGTCCATCCATTCCTTCTCTGTCAGTTCTGTTAATAACTGACCCTCCTGCAGCAGAATATCCCTGTGAATACTCAGCCAGTCGGAGTCTGGATCTGACACCGAATCTGCCGAGTTGTCAGAGACATTCCCTGCACCGCGTCTTAAAGTCGCGTCCTTTTTGTTTTGTTTTAAAAGTTCGTCCAGTTTTTGGTCCCTCGAGTTTGCACGTACGAAAAAGGACCGTCCCGCAGTGACGGCTTGCGCGGACTAGGCTAAGTTACAACTGACCCTTGCCATCGGCATCAGAGGGAAGCTGTTCGCGACCAGTTTCTTTAACCACTAACTAGCCATTCAGGTCCTCGGCACTGCTGTCAACTACCTTGATCTTAAAAGTGGGGGATGTGGGAAAACAAAAAGTGGAATAGATGGGATTATAGGTAATGGGATAGGGGATGGATGGATGGATAACCCTTAGTCATGCTGGCCTTAGAGCTTATGCCTTCTAACTTGTTTCGGCTAGACTTACCGACTCAAGTTACAAGACATACACTACAGCCAGCATTTAAGCCACCACATCGCGGCAAGATAGTTATCCAGGTTAAAACCGCTAAATATTTAATTTAGCGTATACCTTTGAAAAAGCAACCTTTATATAGATTTATAAAAAACTTTTAAAAGTGCTTAGGTTTTAGCGGTAATTTTAAGAAAATTCCCGCTAAATATTTAATTTATATTACGTTATATACTTAGGTTTCCAACTTCCCTATCTATTTTATTTCCAAAAAAAGGAATCTTTGATACCCTACACATACAGTTAGAAAACTATGGCCGACCAAATTTTATTATAATAGAGCATAGATTAAGAGCGTTACTGTTTTACGTGTACTAAAGTTTTTTCCGAGAGCAGGCTTTATATGGGGCCAATGGTCATATAAAACTGTGACAAACCAAAATTTATTACAATAGCATTATTTGTTACCGTTTTAGGCGTACTAAAGGGTTTTTTGATAGTGGGCCTTTTATGGGGCTATGGTAAATTATGGTCCACTCTTCACGAAATTTGACCTTACGATTTTCAGTCATCTAAGTACAATGAATTTGTGCCAAATCTCATATCAATATGTGCATTCTGTCACTAGTTATGCTAGTTTTTGTAACAAACTGAGACATTTTTTAGGGTGGTTGTTTCATATTTTGATTCATTAAAACAGTTTCACCCGGAATGGCAAACTTAGTATACCCTCTTCATACCTACACCTTTTCCAGTTGTAACTCAGAAAGCGTCAATTTTAATTCAGATTAGTCAATTGTAATTCAGAAAGCTTAAATTGTAATTCATATTAGTCAATTGTAATTCAGAAAGCGTCAATTGTAAATCAGAAATTGTCAATTGTAATTCAGAAAGTGTCAATTGTAAATTACGGCCAATTTCACCAAGTTCGGTTAAAACTAACCTTTGATTAAAGTTCCGGTTACCAATATGTTTTGACAGCTATAACCAGTTAATTATAACCGAACTTGGTGAAATTGGCCGTAAGCAATTAGATAAAATTAGTTAGATGAAAGTTAGTGAATAATATTGCTTGGAATCTATCAAGACAATTTAGATCAATACCTTACCTTTTCTTTCTTTCTTTGACACATACAACCCTAACAAAATACTAACTGAAAATCGAAAAAAAAAATTCTCATACAATCTTCAGTTCACTAAACTTACAAAAGTACGTAAAACCCTGAACATTAACAAGCAGTTTTTAGCCAGAAAAACAAAAAAACTTAATAAGAAAAGGTATGAAAAGCAAAACAAAAAAACTTAATAAGAAAAGGTATGAAATCTGTAAATTAAAAATTTGGGAAAGGCTTTTGTAGCGAAAATGAGCCGCTGAGAGATGTTTGAAAATCGCTAGATTTCCCGCTTACCGCTAAAACGTATTTATTTCGCGATTTACATTTCAAAAACGCTAGATTTAGCGGGAAAATCTCTAAATTGGCAACAGTGTTCTTTGCTGACAACCAGGCTTTTTTCTTGAAAAATCGTCAAAAGTTTTAACAAAATTCGTCACGAAAATTTAACAAAATCGTCAACAAATCGTAAAATATTTAAATTTTACAAATTAGAGACACTTTATTGCATTGATTGGTTCAAAAATATAAATTTTTAGCAAGAAATTCTATTTATGACAAAGAAAGTTATATGGTTAAGTTTTATTCTATTTTTTTTCATCAAGTGGGCTGAAATATATTTATCATTTGAAAAGAAATACATAAGAAAAAATATATTTTCATAAAAACAACAAAAATTTATTTATTTCATTTATCCATATTCACAAAAACATTAAATAAAAGATAAAATCCCATTTGCTATTAACTCGAGCTATTTTTAAAATGATAATCGTTATCACTATTGCAAATTGTTTTCATTGTTGAAGGTTCTGTCTATATTAACAGTCTTTTTACCCGACTAGAACCGTTTTATTACGTCCAATTTTAGTTTCAAACTAATGCATTTTCTTCTCTTTGCACTCATTTTTCTACACAACTTCTTATTAAGAACAAACTTCTTACACAGCGTTTACATTTGTCAGTACTGGCAAGACAGTAAGCATATACATATTAGTTGGCAAAACAATGCAAAAACAAAATAGCAGTAAAAGTGTATATGTATTAGTGAAAAAGTTTGAATGAATTGCTACTCGGCCATGTTCTGCCAATCGCACGATTTGAAATCGCAAAACGCCAAATTTATTTTATGATGTTCCTTAACTCGTGCGTTTAGCTTGCGATCTGCTATAGTTTCTTACAAATATTCTAGTTCCCTTTTGTAATTTTAAGTCGCCAAACTTCTTGCTATTGCGATTTACAGAACACCTAATTTGCGATTTTAAGTCAGAATCGCCAATGTTAAGCGTTTTGCGATTGTCAGAACATGCCCGACTGTCTTGCCAGTACTGGCAAATGTAAACGCCATGTTACTTCTTAACACGCAACTATACTTAGCATAACTTACCTAACAGAATTCAATGGAAAATGGGAATCGTATGTAGCGACGCAAATCGAAATCATAAAAACGCAAAGCGGATTTAACCAATTTTTAAAAAGCGGGCAAAATAGGACCGAATTATTGTAGAATTTGAATTACTGATGCTTCTAATGAGACCCACCTGGTTTGTGATGGGGAAAGAATTTTTTTGTTTAATTTCCAATAATTTTTGTATTTCGAAAAATTTATTTTTATATTGTATTGTAAATATTTCTTGTAAGTCTTTTATTGATGCCAGAAAATCATCATAACACTATTATTTTTAGTAAAAAAATCGTCATTTTACTGTATTTTCTCAAAAAAATCGTCACATATAACAACCCTGCTGACAACTGTCACTTTATTCTCTCAGTATTCGCTCTCTTTTGCAAATTTATGTTTACGCGAACCAGGCCTGCCATATTTGCCGATTTATCGGCATTTTGGCAAATTTTTGCCCCTAAATGATTAAATTGCCGATTTGCCGATTTTTTCTCCAAAAATGCAGATTTTTTGATTAACACTTAAAGACAATTACTTCTTGTTGGTTTGATAGTAATATACTAACTTTAAGCGATACTGAAATAGTTGTAACATTGAAAAGAGACAACTGTTTTAAGTCAGCGCTTCTACTAAAGAAAAAAGGGTTAGTTTTATTCAATATAATATGCAATGTTTGTAATGTGCGTGTTGGGTTGATACATTTTTATTTTAAAAATATTCCACTATGAAGAATTAAAGACCAAAGTAAAAAAAGAAATAATTTTTAAACCTAAAATAATTCAGTTAAAATTTCTTTTTCTATAAGGAAAATATAAAACACTTTATATTTGATTAATTATTGTTAGTTCATATTTAATATATGAAGATTCAATAAATAAATAATGAGAAAAAAAAAAAAAAATATTTGTGTTTGAAAATGGATAGATAAATATTTACAAAAGAATAAAGGTAAGCTAAATTTATATTCACTATCAATAAATATACTTTAAATATAAATTACTTTGATAATTAAATAAAAAATTTTTTTTTTAAGATTATAACGCAGTTGAGGACTATGTTAGTACATAAATTAAATAGCCAATTCTAGTGTAAGGAAAATTAAAAAAATTTCAGATTTATAACGTGAATATTTTATGGCAGCATTTGGTAAAATTTTTGGTCCTTCCACATTCTTCCGAAAATGTGGAAAGAATTTTTTAATGTAACAGAGTTTTGATGTGCAGTGGAAAATTTATCTTTGCAAGTTATTTTTTTTTAAGATTATTTGAAATGTAATAATTCAAACTGTTTTGATGCTAATATTAAAAAAGGATTTAATTAAAATGTCAAACTCAAAAATGTATATATGGAATATACTTAAATATAAGAAAGTTAAAAAAAACTTTTTATTTAACCCAGTTAAAAAAAAAATTGGGTGTTTTGAAGCACTTAAGAGAAAAAGCGCATAATCGAGCGCTTTAATTAGAGAGCTTTTATACAGCAGTAAATTATATAGAATAAAATATGTATACAAAAAGCTGCTATTTTAGTGCTGACAACGAAGAAGGTTTTAAACCGAAAAAAATAAAAATATATTATGGCTTGCGAAAATGATTGAAAAAGGGTATTTAAACTAGTAAAAGCAAAACATTAATGAATATGTTAATTTAGTTAGCCCCTAAAAAAGGAGTGCTTTGTTTGCATGTTAAAAGAAGCGTTTATTGTCAGCAGAAAATATTCCTCCTAACCGGGAACACCCCATACAAAAATTAGGCATCCCATCAGCAGATTTGAAGCGATTTGAGGTATGAATTCGTACATAGAATCTGCTCCTTTTGGATCACATTTTTTACTGGGTACAATTTATTTGTAAAATTTTTATTTTGATTGATTTTTTTGTAATTTCACAAGTTATAAACATTAGTTAATGCTGAATTATTCTTATTTGTAAGTAAGAATAGGTTTTATTAAATTTAAAATAGGTATTTTTAATTTGCCGATTTTTTTAAATTAAAGTGCCGATAATGCCGAATTTTTTTTGAAACTGTGCCGTTGTTTAGCAACTAAGTTAGGAAAACTTTTTAACAAAGGAAGTAAAAAAGTATTTTTCTTTAAAATACACGGAAAGAATTATTTACTAACAGCCATATTCATAAAAAGTTCTTATTGTAAGCTTATAGTATGTAATAACTATTAAACGCTTTTTGTCTTATAAACCTCTTATAAAAATTTGTATTCATAAACGTACAATAGCAGCTTTTTTACTATTAACTGTTTGCAGCGATTTTCTGTTTAAGTATGGCAACTTTCTTTATATTTGGCTGCCATTTTATTGTTAGTGATGCATGAAACTTCTATTCGGTTTACATGATATTCTATATTTAAATTTTTTTTATATTTTTTTTTTTGTAATTTTAGACCTTCAAAATTATTCATATCAAATAAAACTACATATTATTTAAGTTTCTGAACAAAATGTTTCCGAAAGGTACCATAAAAACTTTTGTTTGAACCTTCTTTTAAATATTCGATAAGAAAGTAATGGAATAAAAAGTTTGTTTACTTTTTATTAACATCACTATTATTATGATTTGTTTATTTTATTTTTTTTTTAATATTTTTGAACAATAATTTGTTGTTTTAAACAAAAGAAACAACTAGTTGCAATAATTTAATAAATAATAAAAGAGAATATCTGCATTTGCCCCTGAACATGTTTTTTTAAATCATATAAATTTTTTTTAAATAATTGTCAATATAAGTTCAAATTGGCTGTCTAAAATAAACAAAAAAAAATTGTAAAATGTATTTAACATGTCCGTTGTAATAGATAAAACATATTTCACAAAAATAATATCATAAAATGCGAACACCTTTCAAAATGTCATTTTATTTTTGGTTTAAAGAAGGGCAAATCCAACAATAAATTTTCTTACTTTATGAATGGTTTATTTAAAGTTCAATAGACTATTTTTCGTTTATGAATACAACTTTAGCATTTTTTGCTTAAAAACGGTCAATTAATCATCAATAAGTTTTTATGAATACGGCTGTAAATCTCAAGAAAATATGGCTTTAACCAAGAAAATTTTGCACGATTCTCGTCCAAACCAACAATTTCTTATTCTAAATATATGTGTATATTGATTTAAGCAAAAAGTTGTAACTCAAAGCGAACAAAAATTTACTTAAATACAGCTAAAAATAATTATTTTAATTCTTTAGTTACTTTCTTAATTCAAACTATCAGATTCTTGAATTAAAACATTTTATTTGTACACGCAGAAATCTTTTCTTGAATTGAATAAAGTTTTAAAGAAAATTCTTTAAATTTTCAATCAAAAGTTTCTCATAACACACCGCAGTAAACAACTTTAGGAAAATATTTTTTGAAAAACTTAAGAAATCACAACTCGATTCAAGTAAATGAATTTAAAGTTTTCTTAGAAAGTAAGCAATACTTTCTCGATTCAAATATTGTAATACTCGTATCCTTAACAACAGAATCTTGTAACAAGAATTTTTTTTTTTTTGAAATACTAAGAAATAACTACACCTTTTCCAATTGTAATTCAGAAAGCGTCAATTGTTATTTATTTATTTATTTTATTTTTATTTACTTATCAGTTAATACAATACAACAAGAAAAAATCTTATATTAAAGTATTGGGTAGAAAAATTGGCATAAAGAAGAATACAATATAAATAATAATCATAAATATTACATGCATACATAATTTAACATTACAATACTATTTATTAGTCACAAAATTGTTCAAATATGGCAGTTTTAAAATGACTTGCAATGCGTATAGTTTGAATATAAGAGGGTAGTTGGCTCCATAAGCGAATAGAATTTATGAAAAATTGCTGCGATGAGATAGCTCTTGTAAATTTTATATTGTTGATCTTTTGACCTCTGTTGGATCTAGAAAATATTAATCTTCTGAATAGATAATTTGGTTGTCTGTCATAGATAATTTTGTGCAAGAAGATAAGAGTTCGGCATTTTAATAAATTATCTAGGGTAACATTATATATTTGCTTAGCAAATTGTGAGATGTTATTGTTCCTTTTTACGCCAAATACATATCTAGCAACATTATTATATGTCACATTCAGTTTTCGCCTACTTTCAGCATCACAACTTGCAAATAACTCACAGCCATATAAGAGGGTTGGTAACAGATAAGTCTTTGCAAGCAGCATTCGGATGTGTATTGGCGTAAAATACTGCGATATCCATAGATTTCGCAATATATAAAATGTTTTCCGGCAGTTTGCTTTGATGTGATCTGACCAGCTTAGCTCATTGTTAAATATAACCCCAAAGTTTTTTGCATTTTCTACAACATTAATCGGCGCATTATTCAAATGTAGTGGTGGAATAGTCGGAAGTAAGGCTTAAACCATTTGCAGATGCCCATAAAAATATTCTTTGTAAATCTTGGTTTATTAGCCCAACAGAGTTAGACACATCTGATTTGCTGCAACTTGTATACAATTGGACATCATCAGCGTACATTTGTAGTTTACAATGTGTAACCTGCAACGGGAGATCATTGGCGTAAATGGAATATAAAAGCGGTCCAAGTATAGAGCCCTGTGGTACACCTCTTGGCATCAAACAGCTTGTGGATATATTTTCACCGGAACAAACACTTTGACTTCTATTACTTAAGTATGATGATAAAAGCTTTAACGCAGTTTCAGAAAAATTGTACATTTTTTTCAACTTTAGGCATAATACAGAGTGGTCAACGGTGTCAAAAGCCTTAGAATAAGGAAAAATAAGGAAAGATATTATTTTAGGTTTATCAATTTGGCATCTTATTTCCTCAGAAACATCAATAAGAGAAGTCAAACAGCTATGTTTTGGCCTAAACCCGGATTGCCGTTCATTTAACAAAGAGTGCTCATTAAAATAACAACTTATTTGTGCATGTACTAATAGCTGCGTTCGAGAACACAAAAGTTTTTACTATTTTTTACTGAACTTTACTGCATTTTACGAAATTGCGTTCGAGTACACAAAATGCAGTAAATGAGAACAGAAATTGAGAGCGAAAAGTGACAGTTCTTGTCTGAGTATTTACAAATTTTTAATGCAGAAATTTTTGCAGTAAAATTTAGTAAAACAAAAAAACATATGTTTCAAAAGGTAAACAAACAAAAGTAACAAGCAAAATGCTTACAAATTGTGAAAAAATTGTTAAATAAACGAAAATTTTAAATAAAAATTAAACAAAAACAAAATGTTAATAAATATTAATTAATTAAACTTGTTTGTGAATCATTTACTTGGCTAAATACGAACATTTGAAACTTTTTTTGTTATGTTAATTTTTTAGAGTTGTAAAAGTGGCTAAGTACTTGGGTACTTAAGTAATCAATAGCAAACAATTATTCATGTTCTTTTGAATAAATTAACCCGCCACAAATTAGTAACATCAAATAAAATAAAAAACAAACAAATATGAAAGATTACATAAAATAATTTGTCTGTATTTTCCAAAAATGTTTGTGTTATCAAAAGTATTTAATCGAGTACCGATAAAAAAAACGAGTTAAGTAGTCAAAAGTGTTAACATTTTTCAACACTTCAATTATTTGTCATCAGCTGTTGCCTTTATTTTACAAAATTTGCGTTCGCGTACTTTTTTGGACAACAGCTTTTTGTGAGAGTAAATTTTACAATTTTCTCATTTACTGCATTTTACTGTAAAAGTACTCAAACGCACCTAATTTCTCCAACACTTTTGACAGAAAAGACAATATTGCAATTGGGCGGTATGTTTTATCAGTTTTTTTTTACTGGTATTATTTTAGCATGCTTCCACATAGTTGGGAATTTCGAGGTTGTTATTATGTTGTTAAACAAATGGGTGAAATGACATAAGGTGTAAGGTAGAGTCAGCTTAATAAACTTTGGAAGTAGGTAGTCAAAACCAGTGGCGTTTGATTTAATACTTAGAAATGATTTAAGTACTTCTTCTTGTGTAAAATGCATAAAATTAAACTCAACAATTTCATTATTATTTACACCATCATAAAAATCAGAGTCGATTTGTGGCATTGGTATATTGGCAAATTGCTGGTTAAGCTGGTTTACGTCAATTGGATGATCATCACTATTGTCCTGAGAAACAAGGCCCATTTTTCGTATTTCAATCCACTTTTTACGTGAATCAACAAGTGTTTTAAATTTTTGTTGGTAAAACTGTATTTTCTTCATCCTTATTTGTAAATTTACTGCAGTCCTTGCAGATTTAAAAGTAACATAAAACTCTGGTATTTTAAACCGTTTCCATCTCGCGTAAGCATGGTTTCTTTCTTTAATAAGTGATTTTATCTCTGGTGTAAACCAAGGTTTATTGTAGCAAATGACTTTTGTTTTTAAAGGCACATATTTTTCTTGAAGATAATAAAGTTTGTTTTGTAAAAATTGCAACTGTTCATCAACAGACGGCATTAAGTAAATTTGATCCCAATTAATGCTACATATTTCAGGAACAAGAGATTGATAGTTTATATTCTCAAAGTTTCTGTATTTCAATATTTGCGGTAAACAATAAATCATGGCGGGAAAATACAGGCGCAGAAAGCTGTTGAAATAGTTGTAAATGAGAGTAGTTGTTTATAAAACAAAGATCAAGCAAGGTACTAGAAGTAGATGTGAAGTGAGTTGGCATTTCATTGTTGACTAAGTCAAGCCCAATTGAATTCATTTCATTTTTCAAGGTATTATCTTCCAAGATATTTGCATTAAAATCACCAAAGAGTATAATATGATCATATCCAAGTGTAAAGGAACTTAGTTGTTCAAGAAACAAGTCCATGCAAATAGATCTATTAGGTCTGTACACCGTGCCAATTAGAAGCAATTATATTAGATTTTATATACATGGCAACACCACCACCGTTAGTTGACCTGCCAGAGCGTAGTAAAAAATAACCACTTAAATTGTACATTTGACTATGAATTACCGGCTGAAACCATGTTTCTGAGATGCAAATAACATCAATATCAGTGTTTTCAAACATAAATTTAAATTCATCCATTTTATTGTTCAGGCTTTGTGCATTAATATGACATATTTTTAGCCCTGGGGCATTTTTGGACATGGTGCTTAAACTATCTTGAGAGCCAGCCCTCATTTTTCTGGAACATATTATCCTTTTTAAGTCTATTTGCCTTAACAAAAATTTTATGATTCTCGGGAGTGAGATTTTCATTCATTAGTCAGTTGTAATTCAGATTAGTCAATTGTAATTAAGAAAGCGTCAATTGTTAATCAGAAATTGTCAATTGTAATTCAAAAAGCGTAAATTGTCAATAGTAATTCAGAAAGCAAAGAAATTCTATAAACTATTTATTTTTATTTTGACTCCCTACGAATACAAAGTCCAACTTTGTCATAAAATTTTTTGTAGCAAATCCTCTTTACTGCATAAACACATAAACTCATTAAAGAAAAGAAAGAAGGATCTCAAATGTCCATCATCTTTATCTCATATTTTTAAGGTTACAAGAAAATTTAACCTACAAAAATTAAAGCCACCCCTGCAAATACACCCGCCTTGGCGACTTGAACCCAAACTTTTTCTCAGAAATTTTCAAGGTTTTGACAAACATGCTACACCACCATCAGTATTTAAATCCTTATTTAATGAATTGGTTTCAAAAATACAAAAATGACAATTGGAATTTTTTATACACCGATGGATCAATAACTATGAATCATGTAGGATTTTCCGTAGTCGACAAAACTACTCCACAAAAATAAGAGGACTACTTCCCCTACACGCAACTGTATTTGAAGCAGAAGCAATTATTGAAGCTTTGAAATTATTTAAGAACTCTTCTAACAAACACATAGTCTTCACTGACAGTCGCTCTGTTTTCGATGCAACATTTAACCATAAAAACAACAACCATAACATTATTATAATCCAACAACTATTAATACAATTTGTTAAAAAAGTTAAGCTATGTTGGATTCCTAGCCATACTGGTATAAAAGGAAACGAGATTGCAGAGAAAGCAGCTAAATCAACTGTTTCCCATCCTTCATACGTATATATACCTCAATCAAAAAATTTTTTAACAAGGAAAATACTTCAAAATATTAATTCCGCTTTTCTAAAACAGGAAAGACATAACCATCTTTATAAACAAATAAATTTATTTATTTATTTATCCAAGCAAAACTCCTATAACTCTTCCAACTTCTACCAACTGTCATAAAATACACACACCAGATTAACACATCAATATTTGATATTCAGGGATCCCAAACCTATGTGTACTTTTTGCAACAACTCAATTTTAACAGTTCCCCATATTCTTGCTGACTGCCAAGCATTATACACACACCAGGATATGTAAAACAACAAATATCATAAATCTACTAATTAATACATCAGAAGAAAATGTTAACAAAGTCTATGATTTTTTAAAGTGTATAAAGTTACACAATTATATCTAAATCTCAATTTATTTAACTTATATTTTATATAACGAGGGCCGATAGCCTTAGATGCTAGTGCTTAAATTTTATAATTTATTGTAATTTTAATTATAATAAATATTAAAATAAAAAAATAAATATTTTTTTATAACAAAAAAAAGAAAAAATGTGCACTTAAGAGTTTAATATATTGGTATATACTTCGTTGTATTTTAATTATATTCTGAATGACAATTGACGCTTTCTGAAATACAATTGTCAATTTCTGATTTACAATTGACGCTTTCTGAATTACAACTGACTATTCTGAACTACAATTTACGCTTTCTGAATTACAATTGAAAATTTATGATTTACAATTAACGCTTTCTGAATAACAATTGACAATTTCTATTTTAAAATTGACGCTATCTGAATTACAATTGACGCTTTCTGAATTGCAACTGGAAAAGGTGTAGATTCAAGAACATATGTATATAAATTTAAAATTTTCTAAAAAAAGTAAGATATACTTACTCAATTCAAATACAAGTTTGATCTTAGAAATTAACTAACTATACTCATCAATTACATTGCCATTTAAAAAATCACTAGGATTTGTTCCTTGATACATGAAATTCGATTCTATTAAAAATCAAGCAAACCAGACTAATATTAAGTGAATGCAGCTTGAACTCAGGAATAACTTTCTTGTTTTTAATTTGTTAAATTTTGTATTTCTTGTTTTAAGAAATTTTTGATCATATACCAAAAACGCGCATTTTTTGATCATGAGAAAATTTTAATTTTTTTAAGAAAATGTAACTTATTACGAACAAAATAAGTTAAAAGCAAGAAATTATTTTTAGATTTTCTTGTTCTAAGAAATGAAATTGACAACTTAATAAAATAAACTTCTTTTCGTAAAACAGACGGCGCACACTGGTTCATATTTTGAGAAGGCAGCCAAAATTATTTTTTTTTTGTTCTCCGATTTTAAAATTTTTTTATTCATGTGAAAGTAAATACTAGTGAACCTCGGGAGCCAAAAAATTTTAACCCTATTTCAACTATTTCATTGAGAACAACGTGGTCCGAAATGGACTTTCTCAATATTTGGTTATAGTTTTGAATTTCTGAGTCAATTTTTGAAGTTGAAATGCTCATAACTTTTTTGTTTTTTAAGATTTTTTGACAGAATAAGTTTTGTGTATTAGTTTATTTTATTAGCTATACGTGGTTTAAAGCATTAAACTCTGCGACCTCTAGAACTATTTAAATTATTTTTATTTTTTAATGTCAAAATTTCCCGGAAATTTCCTACTTTATAGAGCATAAGTCCTGCCCGTCAAAACGCGTCAAAATAAAATCTATACTCTCTTGTAGTCCAGAATCTAACCTACATTTCTATACCCCATTGTACACACATCTGGATACGGTCTTGCGAACTACAGCAATTTCTGTGACCCAAGGTAAGATATTCGGTGCAAAAAATAAGTCCTGCTAGGAAATTAAAGAAGGTGAATCTTAAAGAATTTTCGACAAATAAAGCAGTTCAGGCCACATAAATTATCTAGCACGTCAGGTTACCAATTTATTTGGAGAAGGTAAAGGAATTGCCATTGTTATGAACTTATTGTGGGTGAACGGATGCTGCAAAACGAATAGGCGACATAAATAGACTAACACGTTAGATTTCTGAGTAAGTTAAAAGGTTAAACATTAGTAAATAGCCGCAACATAAACTACATAGTTTAATTACCTGAAAATTGCAACTTAATTTAAAAAAATGGAAGAGCAGGTAAATGTTAAAAAAAATTTGCACGCAGTTTTATTTTACGTGAAAATTACCTACATGTTACCTGTTAATTTATTGCCGGTATGTTATCCTTGCATTCATAATTTTACCTTCATTATTGTTTAAACAATGGCTAAGTTCAGTTATAAAGTTCTCGCAGATATATATTTTCAACAGAAAGATGAAAAAGATTTTGTGTTTCACATAATGAATAATCCATTCTTTAAATTATGCAACGAACAAGAAATCAAAATTCATAAGATAAAAATGAAAAATTTTTTATTTACATTAAGAAAACGGTACCTTAAATGTTTTAGAAACAAGAAAACGTTTTACTTACGCAACGAAAAATGGCTAATAAATGATCTGATTTTTAAGAAGCTGTCAATAACCGCTAAGGAAAGTGGAAAAGTGGGTCGGCCCGCAAAACAAATTGACAATTGCAGTGAAAGATCACGAAGACGCAAGCTTGCAAATATCAGTGAAGAAATTACTCATAGTATGATAAAGGATTCATTTCTGCATCAAATTCAACCAACGCAAAATAAGAAAACAAAAATTGCAATACTTGAAAAATAGTGGAAGCGAGACCTAAACGCACAAAGAGGATTTTAAAAAGTATGCCTACACCAACTGAAGAAATGAAATTTACTCCAGAAGAAGCATTTGCACTATTTTTGGATTTAAAACTGACAAAAAACCAGTATACAGAACTGCGAAAGCGAACCAATGAAAAAAATTGTGGAATCTTTCCAGCATATCTTATCCAGCATACACTTGATGCTGACCGTTTAAAAAAACTTAAAAATTGCAGCATCACTTTATTTTCTAAATGGGGATGTGATGGAAGCTCTGGTCAGAAGCAATACAAGCAATGTAATTCAGAAAACTCATCTGATGCTAACTTATTCATGGTATCTTTAGTTCTATTACGTTTAAGAAAAACTTATATTGGCTTAGAGCCGTCAACCAGTAGAGTTACAGAAATGGATGTATGGAAAAATGAAATTCCCCCTTCAACAAAGTATTGCAGACCAATAAAGTTTGTTTACAAAAAGGAAGCTAAAGATGTCATAACTGAAGAAGTTTGAAAAATAAAAGATCAAATTAAAGAACTTCAACCGGCAATATTTAAATTTGATGACCAATGCATTAATTTTCAAATGTTTCTTACAATGATCGATGAAAAAGTTGCACAAGCATTAACCGAAACAAAGTCTTCGTCAAGCTGTACCATATGCCAAAAGACATCAAGTCAATTAAGCCAACCCCCATCACAAGACAATAGTTTCAATGAAGCATACGAATTTGGAATGTCCCCTCTTCATACCAGAATTCGTTTTATGGAGCATATTCTTAAATTGGGTTATGATTTGGAATTTGGGCCGTTAGGCGAAACAGTGAGAAAAAACAAAGAAAATGTGGAAAAAAGGAAGCAAACAAAAAAACAAATTCAAGAAAAATACCTTCACCTAGGCCTTATAATTGATCAGCCAAAACAAGGAGAAGGAAATTCAAATGATGGAAACACTGCAAGGAGATTCTTTTCCGATCCAGAAACTGCAGCATCTATCACAGGAGTATATTTTGAATTAATAAGACGATTCCAGATCATTTTACAAGTTATATCATGTAGCAGAAAGATAAATGCAAAAAAATTTGGCCAGTATGCAATTGAAACAGCAATTCTTTATAACAAAAAATACTCTTGGAAACAAATGCCAACCACAGTTCATACAATTTTATACCATGGGGAACAAATAGTTCAACACAATATGCTACCAATTGGAGATCTATCTGAAGAAGCGCAAGAAAAAGGGAACAAAGACTACAGATTCTTCCGCGAGCATAACACAAGAAAAATGTCCAGATGTTGTACTAATGAAGATCTTATTACTATCCAGTATTCGACAAAAATGGAAATCAACCTCAATCGAATTAGAGGAAGAAGCTAAACAACTTCTGGAAAATGAAACCCAAAGCTATTTAGAAAAAAATTTTAAAAATTGTTTATAGATTATAATTTGTTTTTGATTTAAGTATATATTTGTATTAATATATAAAAATAAAATACACATACATCTCAAACCAAAAATAAAAGTTGAATTACCTAAAATGTTATCGATAGCCAAGAATGCTATTTGGGCATTTTTCAAAATATTCCTTTTCAGTTTTATCCTTATAACAACTCGTCTCATCCCGAAAAAGCCAACCTTTGGCCCCTGTGAATATTGGGACTAAAAAATTTTCAGGGGCCAAATATTGGCATTTTCTGACAGGATCTAAGTTCGACAATAAAAAATAAGTATTTGATCATATTTGAAATATTCAACTTTTACACCGAAACTCAACATAAAAATGAAAATGCATTTTGAACTCCCCATAACTTTTGTTCCTATCAGTCGAATTTTACGTTTTATAGCGCCAATTAAAGCCTAACATCGCACCTATCGAATTTTGACCGCATTCTCGTAAAATTTCCCACTGTGCGGCGTAATTAAACTTAAATTATTTATAACTGTACCCATGTTCTGTAACTTAAGTGAGAACTTCTCGTATCGAAAAGATGTAAACAAAGACAATTTTTCCCCACTCCATACTATAGCGGACATAGACCAATGTATTCAAACAATAGGGGACAATGGAGAGAAAGAAAAAGAAATAGCAAGAACAAAACTGGCAAATGAACAACACGATTCAAAAGAAATATGAGAAACACACCAAAAGAAAAATTTATACTAACGACCTACAGAAAAACAAAAGACTTTCTAAGCAGAAACAAGAATATGATTATAACTCATGCTGACAAAGGCAACAAAACGGTAGCAATATACAAAAACGACTATGAAAGAAAAATGGAGGAACTATTGGATGATAAAAACACATATCGTAAACTCAGAACTGACCCAACAGTAAGACTACAAAGAGAGAACAACAAAATGATTACAGATCTTTTTAACAGCCAATGCATAAATGAATGGCAGAAAAAACAACTTATTTGTACAGCTGGAATAGCTCCTAGAATTTATGGTCTACCCAAGGTACACCAAACAGGGACACCCTTAAGACCCATAGTTTCGTCTATACAGGTTCCTTGCTATGGACTCTCTAAACACATAGGTCAAATTTTAAAAAACATAGTTTCAAAAGATTTTAATATAAAAAATTCGAACGATCTAAGAGAACTCAAGGACATCACTCTCAATGATGGAGAGATTCTAATTTCACTAGACGTCATATCACTTTTTACTAATATACCTATCAACAAAGCAATTAACATAATTAGTACAAAATGGAAAATGATAGAGAAATATACAAAACTATCTAAACCAACATTTATTAAGATCCTTCGATTTTGCATTATAGAAAACAACTATTTTATTTACGATAAGGACATTTTTAGTCAAATTTTTGTTAAACAAAAAAAAAAAAAAAATTTTTAAATATTTTTTTATATAAGCAGCACTTTTTCTGTTTTGTAGTGGACAAAAATAGAAATTAGTTTAATTTGACTACAACGACAAAATAAGCACAGACAACAACCTGCAGCCATGTATCCGTGTCTTCGTGAAAATAGTCATTTCCATATGCACACATGTATTCTAGTTTTGACATATTAAAGTCGGTAGCTTGCTGTCTCGAATGTGTTTAAAGCATTACGCACCATAAAAAGAGATAAATAAATCATCAAAAATCACGATAAAACGAGCATGTTCTGACAATCGCAAAACGCTTAAAATTTGCGATTTTGACTTGAAATTGCATAAAAGGTGTACCGTAAATCGCGAGAAGTTTGCGACTTCCAACCGCAAAAGTATGCTCCAGGACACTTTTGGAAACTATAAGAGATCGCAAGCAAAAGGCATGACTTTTAGAACATCATAAAATTAATCTGGCGTTTTGCGATTTCAAATCGTGCGATTGTCAGAACATGGCCGAAAGTTTAATTTTGTTGCATAGTGTAATTTAAACAAACTTTAAGTACTTTTTTTTTGCTTAAACCATTAAAAAAAACTATAACTGCTATTATTTAATGTATCTAATACTCATATGTATAAATAAATTGTTATTTATTCATAATTATTAGTACAGCTGATAGTTAATTTGGTTTCAGATTTTTACAATCCCAAATAACGTATAGTTCCAATTTTATAACGTTTAGGTTATTTCGTCTTTAAGGTGACGATATAATTGATTTTAAAGTTTTTACTGTATTTTAAAAAAATTACATACATAATATTTATGAATTAAGTAAATATAAAAATGAATTTATATGATTTATCAGGGCACACAACGGAGTGCCGAAATATTGGATTAAATAAAATTAATATTTTTTATAAAAAACTAATAAAATTTTGTAAAGGTCGAATAAGAGTCAATTTATATGATATAATTTTATTAACAATATTCATTAAATATGAAATAAAAAGGTTACGTTAATAAATGTTGAACGTTAAAAATGGATATTAAAATTTTTTCAAAATGTATCTTTTTGGGAAAAATTGTATCTTTTTGGAAACTAAAATGTATCTTTCTCGAAATTTCACTGGCAACACTGATCTGTATACATATATTTTCTATAAATAATTCAAAAAAATTAACGAGGGAATAAAAAATACTCGCAATAATGTGAGCAAAAATAAAAATACACACATTCTTAATTTTTTTAATGTGAGTTTTCTGATATGTGTGAAATAAAGTTATTTTTAGATGGTTAGTGGTGAAATATAGAATACTGTTAACAAACCATCAATACGATTATATACAATTTATTTACAAACGTGAATTAAATAAATGTCACAAACATCTTAAATCTTCAGGTGCAAAACATGAATAACACAAATTTTGCTTTATTTACACAAATGAACTTTAATTTTTATTGTTTTTATTTTAAGCCAGAAAATTAAAAGAATGAAACAAATGACACAATTGTATTTATTCTTCATAATATCCTCTTTAAATGAAAAGAATTAAAACATATGCAAGTACATAGTGTGTATGTATGCATGTATGTATTAGTGATGTTATAAATATTCGTATAGCCGAATATTCCCCTATTTAATGACATTCGTATTCTCATTCGCAAAAATCAAGCGAATATTTTGCCAAATAAAGTTAAGAGAAAACCTAAATTAAATATGTGAAGGGGCCTAATTCTGGCAGTCGTGATCGAGAACTTTCTCGATTCGAAAGCAATTTTATTTCTAATTCTTTCAGTCGATACTAAACGAATCGAAATTATATTTTTAGTATTGTGTACACATGTTTGTGTAAAAATTCAGGCTTTTTTTCTTCGTATTTTGTAAAATATTAAGCAACGAAAACTTTATTTAAGTAACTATAGATTTAAAATAAATTTGTTTTAGCTGTACATATTTAAGTTCGCTATGAATCATAACAATAAGAAATTTTTGGCTTGGACGACACTGGTGCAAAATTGTCTTGGTTCAAGCCATATTTTCTAGGGTTTAGTAAATAATTATTTCCGTGTTGTTAACCCGAAGCGTACGGTACGCACAAAGTCTAGAAAGAACCCAAATTTGATTTGTGTTGAATTAAACCCGACTTTTATTAATACTCGTGTTTTATTATGTTTTCCATTTTCAAGAAAAAATTTGGTCCTTTGAGCCGGATATAAATTCCCGAAGTCCTTGAAATATTTTTAGAAAAATATTTTATTTTCTGATCCCCAAGGAATTTCCGCCCAACCTTAATTTTTTATTTTGTTGTTAACTTAAGTTTTTAGGTTTAGCTATTTTTAAAATCCTAGAAGAAAGGTACGTTTGTTCATTTTAAAATGTGTGAAAAATAAATAATGAAAACCTAATTCTCAAACAAATAAGAAACAAGTGAAAGGGCTATATTCGGCTAGGCCGAATCTTATATATCCTTCACCATGGTGCGATAACAACATAAGGATATACATACATACTATATACAAACTTAATTATAAATAAAAAAGGTATACTAAAATAATAAAAGGGTGTATGGCTTTGTCAATTGATTAGTTTGACGGTTGTCGAGTTGATTGAAGAAAAATCAAAAGATTTTGATTTTTTCAAGTTGACTACTAAGTCTTTCAATTCGATTGTACTGTGTGTGCTCGAGTCTCTTGATTAGCTGTCAAAATTAATTTTTGTAGTTAAGTATTTTAAAAATTGTCTTTTATTTCATAAAATTTTAAAATAAATTTAAAATCTTTCAATTCAGTTGATGAAGTTGTCAACTGAGTTGAAAGACTCAGTTGACAACTGAATTGAACCGTGTATGGGGCGCATAAAGCTTCGTACAGACGATGGTCAGATCTTACAATATTGGTAAGCAGCGTTGCTTAAATTGCATTAAAATTGGCTAAAATGTCTTACAACTGTGTGAACATTGTAAACTCATTTGTATTTGCAGAAGTGCAAAATTAATGCATCTGACAATCGCATCATTGTCAGGAAAATATTGATGTTGGCAACGCCTGCTTACAATATTGTAAGATCTGACCATCGTCTGTACGAAGCTTAACTGGTTTATCTCAAAAGCTAGTTACAAACGTGTTTATAATTTGTATGAATAAACAAGTTTCTCAAACTTGGTTATCATCATAAACAACTTATAACCTGCTTATGGCGTAGGTGTAAATGCACTACAAGGATCTTAGTATTTTGGTCATAAAAGTTAAAATAACAAAACATAAACCTTTATAAATTTAAAAAAAGAAATTATAAATTTGTTTGGGAATTATTAAAAAGTGGCAATTTTAGTCGACGGGCAATAACCCTGCGTGTTTGTGTGAAATATGATAAAGATTTTTTAGCAGTGTGACCATTTTGGCATTTTTGCAGCTAAATTTAGTATTAAAAATGTGCATTAAGCTGTCAAATTTTTTAGGCCATATGCTATCCGTCTACCAAAGGCTAGTTTACACTATCACACAAGTCTTACGTATTTCATAATACTTTGTGAGATAGAAATCTAATGAGTTTTGTTGCGACTGTCAAAAAAATCTAACTTAACATGACAGTTTGTGTTCACAGTATCATACATGAACATGCTTTTGTTAAAATGCAACCCTGATCAAATAAAAAGTATTGTTGTTTTGAAAAATTTCGAAAAACGAAGAAGTCGTGTGGGATGTCAAATTTTTTTCGTAATACTTGTCATTTTCATGACACATTGAATTCACACTATCACACTTTTACATACTTCTTGAGTTTTTGACATGTATTAATACAAAGTACACTCAGGTCTCGTTTTATGCGATAAATGCGTTCCCAAAAAAATCGCATAAATTGAATTTCTTTAAAGATTTTTCTACAAAACTTAAAATTTTGTCAATATACATACTTATTAAAACATAATATCTTTAGGGAAGAACACTTAATCTTTTATATACCATATTATTAGTAACTTCATCATATACAATTTTATTTTGGAAAATTAGTCAATTTATTTAAAAGTTTGATTAAAAATATATATCTGGTAATAATTTATGTACTTCTTACATATTCATCCCAATTATGAATGAAAATTCCCCGGGAGTTTTCTCCCTTCTCTCATTTTTTCTATGTTAATTCAATTGTAAAAGTAGGAAAAGGGAAAAACTCCCGGGAATTTTTATTCATGATTGGGCCGATTGAATTATTGTAATATGTACATAAATAATAAGTGTTCTGCAACGCCGAAAACCCGCAATTCAGAAAAACTTTATTAAGCAAATATCTTAGGGTTAAATAATTATTGTTATATCGACATTATTTAAAGATAAAGCCAATTTTGTAAAAAAAAAAGTCAGCCACGGAGTATAAATATATAAGATTGGCTCTTAATTGGTTAATCGGTGTACCATAAACGGTATGTGGAACACACTTTAAAGAATTTTCCAATGATTCCCATATTTTATAGATTCATTTTATACCTAAAGAGATATGGATAAAGTATTTTGAAACTTTTACGACCTATAACTCCTGAACTAGAAGCGTTGGCGCGAAAAACATCTTCCTATAGAACTTCTTTCAAGGATATAAAAAAATATATAAATAACAATTTGGTGTTGAGACGAGTTAATATTCTTGTTTCAAGCCGATTCTTTTCTGTTAAACAAAAAAAAAAAAAAAATTTTTAAATATTTTTTTATATAAGCAGCACTTTTTCTGTTTTGTAGTGGACAAAAATAGAAACTAGTTTAATTTGACTACAACGACAAAATAAGCACAGACAACAACCTGCAGCCATGTATCCGTGTCGTCGTGAAAATAGTCATTTCCATATGCACACATGTATTCTAGTTTTGACATATTAAAGTCGGTAGCTTGCTGTCTCGAATGTGTTTAAAGCATTACGCACCATAAAAAGAGATAAATAAATCATCAAAAATCACGATAAAACGAGCATGTTCTGACAATCGCAAAACGCTTAAAATTTGCGATTTTGACTTGAAATTGCATAAAAGGTGTACCGTAAATCGCGAGAAGTTTGCGACTTCCAACCGCAAAAGTATGCTCCAGGACACTTTTGGAAACTATAAGAGATCGCAAGCAAAAGGCATGACTTTTAGAACATCATAAAATTAATCTGGCGTTTTGCGATTTCAAATCGTGCGATTGTCAGAACATGGCCGAAAGTTTAATTTTGTTGCATAGTGTAATTTAAACAAACTTTAAGTACTTTTTTTTTGCTTAAACCATTAAAAGAAACTATAACTGCTATTATTTAATGTATCTAACACTCATATGTATAAATAAATTGTTATTTATTCATAATTATTAGTACAGCTGATAGTTAATTTGGTTTCAGATTTTTACAATCCCAAATAACGTATAGTTCCAATTTTATAACGTTTAGGTTATTTCGTCTTTAAGGTGACGATATAATTGATTTTAAAGTTTTTACTGTATTTTAAAAAAATTACATACATAATATTTATGAATTAAGTAAATATAAAAATGAATTTATATGATTTATCAGGGCACACAACGGAGTGCCGAAATATTGGATTAAATAAAATTAATATTTTTTATAAAAAACTAATAAAATTTTGTAAAGGTCGAATAAGAGTCAATTTATATGATATAATTTTATTAACAATATTCATTAAATATGAAATAAAAAGGTTACGTTAATAAATGTTGAACGTTAAAAATGGATATTAAAATTTTTTCAAAATGTATCTTTTTGGGAAAAATTGTATCTTTTTGGAAACTAAAATGTATCTTTCTCGAAATTTCACTGGCAACACTGATCTGTATACATATATTTTCTACAAATAATTCAAAAAAATTAACGAGGGAATAAAAAATACTCGCAATAATGTGAGCAAAAATAAAAATACACACATTCTTAATTTTTTTAATGTGAGTTTTCTGATATGTGTGAAATAAAGTTATTTTTAGATGGTTAGTGGTGAAATATAGAATACTGTTAACAAACCATCAATACGATTATATACAATTTATTTACAAACGTGAATTAAATAAATGTCACAAACATCTTAAATCTTCAGGTGCAAAACATGAATAACACAAATTTTGCTTTATTTACACAAATGAACTTTAATTTTTATTGTTTTTATTTTAAGCCAGAAAATTAAAAGAATGAAACAAATGACACAATTGTATTTATTCTTCATAATATCCTCTTTAAATGAAAAGAATTAAAACATATGCAAGTACATAGTGTGTATGTATGCATGTATGTATTAGTGATGTTATAAATATTCGTATAGCCGAATATTCCCCTATTTAATGACATTCGTATTCTCATTCGCAAAAATCAAGCGAATATTTTGCCAAATAAAGTTAAGAGAAAACCTAAATTAAATATGTGAAGGGGCCTAATTCTGGCAGTCGTGATCGAGAACTTTCTCGATTCGAAAGCAATTTTATTTCTAATTCTTTCAGTCGATACTAAACGAATCGAAATTATATTTTTAGTATTGTGTACACATGTTTGTGTAAAAATTCAGGCTTTTTTTCTTCGTATTTTGTAAAATATTAAGCAACGAAAACTTTATTTAAGTAACTATAGATTTAAAATAAATTTGTTTTAGCTGTACATATTTAAGTTCGCTATGAATCATAACAATAAGAAATTTTTGGCTTGGACGACACTGGTGCAAAATTGTCTTGGTTCAAGCCATATTTTCTAGGGTTTAGTAAATAATTATTTCCGTGTTGTTAACCCGAAGCGTACGGTACGCACAAAGTCTAGAAAGAACCCAAATTTGATTTGTGTTGAATTAAACCCGACTTTTATTAATACTCGTGTTTTATTATGTTTTCCATTTTCAAGAAAAAATTTGGTCCTTTGAGCCGGATATAAATTCCCGAAGTCCTTGAAATATTTTTAGAAAAATATTTTATTTTCTGATCCCCAAGGAATTTCCGCCCAACCTTAATTTTTTATTTTGTTGTTAACTTAAGTTTTTAGGTTTAGCTATTTTTAAAATCCTAGAAGAAAGGTACGTTTGTTCATTTTAAAATGTGTGAAAAATAAATAATGAAAACCTAATTCTCAAACAAATAAGAAACAAGTGAAAGGGCTATATTCGGCTAGGCCGAATCTTATATATCCTTCACCATGGTGCGATAACAACATAAGGATATACATACATACTATATACAAACTTAATTATAAATAAAAAAGGTATACTAAAATAATAAAAGGGTCCTTTTTAATAGTGCATTTACACTTGTAATTTTCAATCTAGTTTATGATCGTAAACTACTTTCATAAACTACATACAAACATATAAGCAAACCTTTTATTTCCGTTGTCCATCTAAAAGAAAATATTAAAAAAAAAACTAACATTTCTTATAAATTTTGAATTTGTTTAAACAATTTCTTCGTTTATTTAATATTTCTTACTATTGTTTTGGCTTTTTTACAGATAAAAGTAAATTTTTTTTACTTTTGAGGAAATGTGAAATATCAGTAGCATTGCCAGAACAAAATTTTAAAAAACAGAGTTGCATTAACAAAAACTGGTTGTTTGTAAAGCAGACCATACACGATTCAATTCAATTGTCAACTGAGTCGGTTGTTCTCCAAATCAAAGCGTGTATGGCTTTGTCAATTGATTAGTTTGACGGTTGTCGAGTTGATTAAAGAAAAATCAAAAGATTTTGATTTTTTCAAGTTGACTACTAAGTCTTTCAATTCGATTGTACTGTGTGTGCTCGAGTCTCTTGATTAGCTGTCAAAATTAATTTTTGTAGTTAAGTATTTTAAAAATTGTCTTTTATTTCATAAAATTTTAAAATAAATTTAAAATCTTTCAATTCAGTTGATGAAGTTGTCAACTGAGTTGAAAGACTCAGTTGACAACTGAATTGAACCGTGTATGGGGCGCATAAAGCTTCGTACAGACGATGGTCAGATCTTACAATATTGGTAAGCAGCGTTGCTTAAATTGCATTAAAATTGGCTAAAATGTCTTACAACTGTGTGAACATTGTAAACTCATTTGTATTTGCAGAAGTGCAAAATTAATGCATCTGACAATCGCATCATTGTCAGGAAAATATTGCTGTTGGCAACGCCTGCTTACAATATTGTAAGATCTGACCATCGTCTTTACGAAGCTTAACTGGTTTATCTCAAAAGCTAGTTACAAACGTGTTTATAATTTGTATGAATAAACAAGTTTCTCAAACTTGGTTATCATCATAAACAACTTATAACCTGCTTATGGCGTAGGTGTAAATGCACTACAAGGATCTTAGTATTTTGGTCATAAAAGTTAAAATAACAAAACATAAACCTTTATAAATTTAAAAAAAGAAATTATAAATTTGTTTGGGAATTATTAAAAAGTGGCAATTTTAGTCGACGGGCAATAACCCTGCGTGTTTGTGTGAAATATGATAAAGATTTTTTAGCAGTGTGACCATTTTGGCATTTTTGCAGCTAAATTTAGTATTAAAAATGTGCATTATGCTAAGTTCACATTTAGGTTTTTAAACGCGTTTAAGCAAAATGTTGATTTAGCAAATCAAAGCCGTTCACATTACATTTGAGATGATTAAGATGACAGATGATTAAGAAAAAAAAACACACAAAAAAAACAACAAACAAATTTATATTTCCTTAAAGTATTAAAAATGGATAAAAACACTTTTATAAAGTTATTAGAAGATTATTTTAAAAATTTTAATGATGAAATTGTGAAAATGTATGAATTATTTAATACTACATTTACACCTACGCAAAATCTAGTACTTACGAGATTTCGAGCCAAATCTAGTTGTTTTTGACTAGATTTCCCATACAAAACAAAATCTACTTCGTGACAAGATTTCGACGAAATCTACTCAAAATCTAGTAGTACCTAATGATGCAACTATGGTTTTTACAATATAGCACTAAAAATATTTCCCTGCACAAGAAAAAATGACATTTAAAAAAAAAACAAAACAAAAATTGTTAAAAAAATATTAAAAATTTTTATAAAAATTGTAAAAAAATTAAAAACACGAATAATATTGATAAAATAAATATCGTTGATTATTAAAAAAAGGTAATGCAAATTTTTGAATGTATATTTCTTTTTGTGTTTGTGTGTGTAACGAAAAAACTTTGAGTCAGCTGTTGTGTTATAAAAACAAAATCTCGCTAATGTCAAAAAAGTACAATGTAAACGCACTAGATTTCGAAGAAGATTTTAAATCAAATCTACAAGATTTCGGCCTAATGTAAATGTAGTACATATAAGGAAAAAAATAAAAACATTAAGCAGAAATCTGGCCGGTTTTACACGATCATGTTGGCGATTCTACATTTGAGGTATGTTCAGTGGATTCTATGTGATTTATGAAGTGATTTAGTTGTAATCATGTCAATTTGAAGTGATTAACAAATCACTTCAATGTATGGGTAATCATCTCGTTTTTGAAGTGATTAGAGCTTGATCACGTTCGAACTGCTTAAACGCGTTTAAGAAGCCAAATGTGAACATACTATTAAGCTGTCAAATTTTTTAGGCCATATGCTATCCGTCTACCAAAGGCTAGTTTACACTATCACACAAGTCTTACGTATTTCATAATACTTTGTGAGATAGAAATCTAATGAGTTTTGTTGCGACTGTCAAAAAATCTAACTTAACATGACAGTTTGTGTTCACACTATCATACATGAACATGCTTTTGTTAAAATACAACCCTGATCAAATAAAAAGTATTGTTGTTTTGAAAAATTTCAAAAAACGAAGAAGTCGTGTGGGATGTCAAATTTTTTTCGTAATACTTGTCATTTTCATGACACATTGCATTCACACTATCACACTTTTACATACTTCTTGAGTTTTTGACATGTATTAATACAAAGTACACTCAGGTCTCGTTTTATGCGATAAATGCGTTCCCAAAAAAATCGCATAAATTGAATTCGCATAAAACGATACTCTAGCTTCACATAAAAACTAATGATTCGTTCCAAAATTCTTAAAATCCGCATAAATTCAAATTTTAATTAAAAAATCAAAACAAAATCGCATAAAAAAATCAACAAATAAGTATATGTAAAGCGGACAACCCAATAAAAATATTTTGTTTCCTTTATTTTCCTTATACTTTGCATAACTATAGTTTTAGTAGATATGAATAAGTATATATATTTTTTCTATGATGTTTATTTGTCGAGTTACGGGCTGGTAAAGTTGCCGTTTTCGAAAAAATATTTTTTTTTTAAATTATTATTATTTTAAACCAAAAACTAAGCAAACGAAAAAAATTTTTAGGTGATTCGATTGATCTTTAAAAAAAAAATTCATCTGCAAAACCGGAAATGACCAATTTAAATCAAAATTTTTCTAACTTAGTTCTAATATTTTTTTTATTTTTTAATCTTAATTGGCCTTTAGTGTCCTTATCATATTGTTACGAAAGTAACTTTAGTTAAGAATTAGTTGTAATTATTGGTTAAGAATTGGTTATAATTGTTGGTTATCTTGTATTTATTAGTTATCTTGTATTTATTAGTTATCTTGTATTTATTAGTTATCTTGTATTCATAAGTAATTTTATTAGTTTACATCGTTTTTGTTATAATTTAGTACACTTCAATCCCAATGTGCAGAAAGCCCTAGAAATGACCGTTAAAAAAGCTTCAGTATAAGAGGTAAAATTATGTAAACATAAGTGCTACCATAAATCAAATTAAAGTGTGGTGAATAGAAAAGCCTCGAACCTTCGAAAAACATTTCGAATGTTCTAGACAACCAAATTGCAGTATAAATACTAGCGGCGAGTAGCAGAACAAGATCATTCTTAGTTCAGACTTTGTCAATAACGTATAACGCTGAGAAAATTATAGTTGGTTGTGAATAGAAGCTATAAATTACGGTTGTTAAAAAGACTTTGTACTAAAAAAAGTTGTGTTAATTGTAAACAGTGTTAAAAGTGTTTGTGTTTTATTTATTTTATTAAAGTTGCAATAAAGAACTCGAAACGGTTTATTATAAAGGAAATAAACCAAAACGTTATTGAAAGGCAGTAACGTAACAATTGGTGTCAGAAGTGGGATTGCATAAATAAAATAAAAAAAAGTGAAAAGAATAATAAAATAAAAAAAAAAAAATTAATAAATAAATTAATAAAAAAAAAAAAAAAAAATAGACAGCAATGAAATTTGAAGAGCTTAAAGAAGAACAGCTCAAGAAAGAATTGGGCAAGTTGGATCTGCCAACTGCAGGAAATAAAGCAGAGCTGCAGAAGAGGTTAATAGATGAATTCGAGCGACGCAATATCGACATTGTTAGCCACGAATTTGAGGAAAATGAAGAAATTGAGGTATGTACGCGTGCAGTTGCTAGCAGCATGGACTTAAACACAATGTTTGCTGCTATGATGGCAAAAATTGACGAAAATTCTAAAAGCATGGTACAGATGATAAAAGAAAATTCGAGTGATATTCTAGCTGAAACTTCTAGAAAAATAGATGAAACTTCTAGAATAATGAATGAAAATATGGAAAAAATGGTAAAGGAGAATTCAGTTACCATATTAGCCGAAATTCATGAGAATTCTAGAATAACAAGCGAGAAACTTCAGGAGATTTCCAGTGAGATGAACGAAAGAGTAAACGAAATGGAAATAGAATTTAATCAGAAGCTGTCTGATGTAAAAACTCAAGTCACGGATGTTAAAACACAAGTTACGGTTTTTGATGAAAAACTACACCATCTGGAGGCAAAAGCTAATAACATTCAATGCCAAGAAGCACCAGTGCGAGTTATTCCAGAAGTTTCTAGTAGAATAAAGGCCCCTTGCTTTGACGGTAGTGTTCCATTAAATGTTTTCAAGTTCCAGTTCGATACAGTTGCTAACAGAAATGCATGGAACAGTGAGGAAAAAGCAATCGAGCTAATTCTTGCTTTAAAGGGGACTGCTGCTGAAGTGATTGAAAGTGTACCAGTAAGTAGCAGAAACAATTATGATGAAATTATGGTAGCACTGCAACGCAAGTATGGTGGTGAACACAAAAAGGAAATCTACAAAATGGAGTTGCGTGGCAGAGTGCAAAAGGCAAACGAAACCTTACAGGACTTCGCACTGGAGATTGAGCGGTTGGTACAGCTAACTTATCCTGGTGAGAATCATCCCTTTTTGGACCATTTTAAAACGGAGGCATTTGTTAACGGTATTCGTGATGCTGATGTTAAACTTGCGGTATGTGCATCACAAAAACCAACATTTGCAGAGACTGTTTCATTTGCCCTAGCCCAGGAAACCGCAAGAATTATTTCAAGACCACAAGTAGGCAGAGTGCGAAGGCTCGATGTGACCGCCAATGGTGAAAGGGATATTGTGCAGGATATAAAAGAGGCAGTTATGGAAGCTTTAAGCGAGAAGAAAACAAAAGCTAAAATAAAATGCTATAACTGCGGTAAGGCTGGTCACATACTACGTAACTGTAAGGCACGGAAAAAACGTTTAAGATCTGCTTCACCGCCCAGAAACAACCAGCGGGGTAAACACCAGTCTTCACAAGAATCCCCGGTAAACTAAAAAGAGCTAGCACTGCTTGTGGTTTATTAACGGTCAAAAACGGGTTTTGACTGTGGACACTGGGGCATCACATTCGATAATTAGGCCTGATTTAATACAACAGCCCATTGAACCACTAAGGGGTGTGAGTCTGCGAACAGCTACGGGTGAGCCTGCCACCGTCTATGGGAAAGTAAAAGTAAAATTAAGTATAGGCAATACAAGCGCTCACCATGTATTTATTGTGGCTGATATTGTAGACGAAGTAATTATTGGCTCAGATTTTATGATTGGCCAAGGTGTTCATCTGGATATGGGACAACAAATTATGACTTGGCGTAATGTTGAAATTCCCCTTGATATTGGATACGAAAACAAGGCTCATGTAAGACAGTTACACGCCTTTACACGTGAAAAATTGCCACCAAAGTCAGAAACAATAGTGTGGGCGCGAATGGAGGGAGATTGTGAGGACAACAATAGTTTTTGGGTGGTAGAGCCAGAAGCAGTAACAGGTGATATAGTAACAGCGAATGCCCTCGTTAAAACCAGCAACAGCTTAGTTCCTGTAAGAGTTTTAAATTTATCCAACAGCGAAAAGGTCCTTACGCAGAACTTTGAGATTGGACAATGTGTTTCAACAGAGGCAATAATAAGTTGCGAGGAACATCCAGACGCAGCTAAAAAGGGTACCAAGGACCAGGAATTACTAGAGGAACATGTGCGGAAATGGACCGAAAAACTAAGGCCGCCCGAGAGAAATAAGGCTAAGCAATTACTAAAAAAATATGCCTTTATTTTTGCCTCGAAAGGTAAAAACCAGGGCAGGACGTCAATAGTGA
This sequence comes from Pollenia griseotomentosa, assembly GCA_963931875.1. NCBI lineage: Eukaryota > Metazoa > Arthropoda > Insecta > Diptera > Polleniidae > Pollenia > Pollenia griseotomentosa. The sequence continues at coordinate 149,828,670 of OZ007563.1, forward strand.
AACACGAAATTAACACCGGCGACGCTAATCCAATAAAACAGGCCCCAAGAAGCATTCCTCTAGCAAAACGAAATGAAGTTAGAGACCTGGTTAATGAAATGGAACAGGACGGCATAATTAAACCATCATCAAGTCCCTGGAGTTCACCGGTGGTTTTAGTAAGGAAAAAAGATGGAAGTACTAGGTTCTGCGTAGATTACAGGAAACTTAATGACGTCACCAAAAAGGACAGTTATCCATTGCCTAGGATTGATGACACCTTGGACACGTTAGCTGGAACAGAATGGTTTACCACATTAGATCTGCAGAGCGGCTATTGGCAAGTAGAAATTGCAGACAAGGATAAAGAGAAAACTGCTTTTAGTGCAAGTGATGGCTTATGGCAGTTTAATGTAATGCCATTTGGGCTCTGTAATGCTCCAGCTACATTCGAGCGTTTGATGGAACAGGTGTTGAAAGGTCTCCACCGAAAGACATGTTTGGTGTACCTTGATGACATAATTGTCATGGGAAAAACATTTGATGAACACCTGAAAAACCTCGAAGAGGTGTTAAAACGTATATCTACAGCCGGACTCAAGTTAAGTGTCAAGAAATGTTCACTGTTCCAGAAAGAAGTAAAATACCTAGGGCATCGTGTAACATCTGATGGCATTTCAACAGATGAAGAAAAAATACGAGCAGTTATGGATTGGCCTCGCCCTCAAAATTTACATGAGCTACGCAGTTTTCTAGGTTTATGTACATACTACAGGCGTTTTGTACCGAATTTTGCAAACATTGCTGCAAGTCTGCATGAGTTGACCAAAAAGGCGCAGGCATATGACTGGGGTGGAGCACAGGAACGGGCATTCCAGAAGCTAGAAGAATTGTTGTGCTCTGCACCAATTTTAGCTTATCCAATCGCGGGCGAAAAATTTGTGCTAGATACTGATGCGAGCGGATTTGGAATTGGAGGTGTGCTGTCCCAAGTGGTCAACGGTGTAGAGAAAGTCGTAGGCTATTACAGTCGAATACTTTCGAAGCCTGAGAGAAATTACTGCGTGACTCGGCGAGAGCTTCTGGCTGTACTAGTGTGCATAAAACATTTTCACAAATATTTGTATGGTCAACATTTTCATTTAAGAACAGACCATTCTGCACTCAGGTGGTTGCTGCAATTTAAAAATCCAGAAGGCCAGATAGCTCGTTGGATAGAGCGCCTTCAGAGCTACGATTTTAGCATTGAACACTGAAAAGGTGGAAAATATGGTAATGCGGATGCTCTGTCAAGACGACCCTGTAAGCTGGAATGCAAGCACTGCGTAAGGGCTGAAGGAAAAGAAAACATCTGTTACGTTCGTCTATTGCAGATAGAGTCCAACGAAGATTGGTCAATTGCGCAGAGAAATGACCCCATTTTAGCAAAAATATTACAAGCCAAGGAAGATGGCAAAAAACCCACCCGAAACGAAATCTCGCCTGAAAGTCCCCTGATGAAAGCATACTGGGCTCTGTGGAACAGCCTTCAAGTAGTAAATGGCTGCTTATACCGTACGTGGGAAAGTACTGACGGAAAATCTGTTAAAAACCTTATGGTGGTGCCGTCGGCGAAAGTAAAAGAAGTTCTGAGTGAATTTCATAACGGTCCTAGCGGTGGTCATCTGGGTGTGACAAAAACCCTAGAAAAATTAAAACAACGCTTCTACTGGGTTGGCTGCCAACAAGCTGTAGCTGATTGGATAGCAAATTGCGCACAATGCATTGCCGCTAAAGGTCCAGTAAGGAGAAGTCGTGGGCCGCTACAGCAGTATAATTCTGGTGCCCCATTTGAGCGAATTGCCAATGGATATAGCTGGGCCATTTCCTGTAAGTAATGCCGGTAACAAATATGTGCTAGTAGTCATCGATTACTTTAGTAAATGGCCGGAGGTATATGCCATCCCAAACCAAGAAGCAAGGACAGTGGTCGACGTCTTCGTGAACAATTGGGTGTGCCGCTACGGTGTTCCATTACAAATACATTCTGACTAGGGCAGACATTTTGAATCTGCTATATTTAAGGAAATGTGTTAATTGTACGGAATAAGGAAAACAAGAACAACCCCATTGTATCCGCAATCTGACGGCAGGGTTGAAAGATTTAACCGTACATTAGAGGAACATTTGCGAAAAGTAGTCAGCACACAACAAAAAGGCTGGGATGAGCACATTTCAAAATTCCTGTTGGCGTATAGGTCAGCTGTTCACAACTCCACCTCTCGTACACCCGCTAAAATTGTGTTTGGAACAGAACTCAGACTACCAGGAGATCTAGAGTTTGGTGTTAAGCCCATACTAACGGGAGAAAACAATGAAGACTCCACCTCACAAGAACAAGAAACTCTTCATGAACTTCATGAATTTGTACGAAACCGTATTAAGTTGTCTAGTGACAAGATGAAAGCCAGATACGATCGAGCGGCAAATTCTGAAGGATTTAAGGAGGGCCAGTTAGTTTTGCTTTTTAATCCCCAACGAAAGAAAGGGTTATCTCCCAAATTACAGACCCATTGGGATGGGCCATATAAGGTGATAAAGAAATTAAATGATGTTGTATACCGAATACAGAAGAGCCAAAATGAAAGTTGTTCATTTAGAACGATTAGCCCCTTATGGAAGAGGTGATTCTGAGCCTATTCGGGACGAACAGGCTTAAGTGGGGGGCAGTGTTACGAAAGTAACTTTAGTTAAGAATTAGTTGTAATTATTGGTTAAGAATTGGTTATAATTGTTGGTTATTTTGTATTTATTAGTTATCTTGTATTTATTAGTTATCTTGTATTCATAAGTAATTTTATTAGTTTACATCGTTTTTGTTATAATTTAGTACACTTCAATCCCAATGTGCAGAAAGCCCTAGAAATTACCGTTAAAAAAGCTTCAGTATAAGAGGTAAAATGATGTAAACATAAGTGCTACCATAAATCAAATTAAAGTGTGGTGAATAGAACAGCCTCGAACCTTCGAAAAACATTTCGAATGTTCTAGACAACCAAATTGCAGTATAAATACTAGCGGCGAGTAGCAGAACAAGATCATTCTTAGTTCAGACTTTGTCAATAACTTATAACGCTGAGAAAATTATAGTTGGTTGTGAATAGAAGCTATAAATTACGGTTGTTAAAAAGACTTTGTACTAAATAAAGTTGTGTTAATTGTAAACAGTGTTAAAAGTGTTTGTGTTTTATTTATTTTATTAAAGTTGCAATAAAGAACTCGAAACGGTTTATTATAAAGGAAATAAACCAAAACGTTATTGAAAGGCAGTAACGTAACAATATTGTAACATTTTTATTATGGGATTTCTATTGGTTTATAAGTTATGCAAGTTTCTTCACACTCGTACATGTGGTTATTACAATGTTGTACCGTAAAACACAGGAAAGAACGAGCTTAAATTAAAATTTTTCTAACCACCTAATTTTTAATTATATTTGTTTACCGAAATTAGCCTTCGTTTTAAAACTAATATTATGTGCTCTTCATTAGTTTAAAAACAATCATACATACGTATCGGCTATGCATATAAAAACACAAAATAAAACAAACTATGTATAACGATTATATCAGTGATGCAAGCTTGGTTTAATTAAAAAACGGTAAAAAAGCTTAAAAAAACATCTAAAATTTCAAAAACCGTAAAAATTAAAAAAAATCGTTAATTTGCAAATCGCATAAATTTGAATCCGCATAAAACGAGACCTAAGATAATCAGTGTTTAAAAAGCTGCAGTTGAGATAGTAAAAGTTATAAGATTGTGCTGTAACTTAGGCTTCTTCATTTGTCAATGAACAAAAACAAACTGTTTCCTTTACTTCTGATTCATTAAATAAAAACAGTCGCAGTCAAGGCAAAAGCAAAAAACGAACATTTGTACAATAAAGAACATCGACAGTCGACATCTTCGGAAGTATTTGGCTTAACAGACTGAAACTTTTAAAAAATCCCGTAGTTAACGAAGATAGGACGTTGTGTTTGTGTTTTTCATATTTTTTTTTAATACTAAAACTAACTGCCGTATTCATAAAAAAATAAAATGGATTTCAAAGAAAAATTTGTATGAAAATTTTGCCTTAAAACACATTTCAAACTTTTTTTACTTTTTATGAATACGGTACATGTGTACATAAATTTTTAATTTTTTGAATTAAATAAAACAATAATAAAGGGTGTTTTTTTAAGCCCGATAGAACTTGAAATTGTAAAAAATAACACAAAAAATTAAATTGTAATCAAAATTTTTTTTTATTCGAAAGATCAATACGTGACATTAACATTTGAAAATGATTTCGGGCATATGGGCACCGCGGCTGTTCTTGACGAAGCGCATTCTGGACGTCCAATTTTGGGCCACTTTTTCGAGCACTGCTGGCCGTATGTCACGAATAACACGAACAATGTTGGCCTCCAAGGCGTCAATTGTTGCTGGTTTATCAGCATAAACCAGTGACTTCACGTAGCCCCACAGGAAATAATCGAGAGGTGTCAAATCGCACGACCTTGGAGGCCAATTGACACGTCCATTTCTCGAAATCAACTTATCGCCAAATTTTGATTTCAATAAGTCGGTGGTTGCGTTCGCCGTATGGCACGTAGCGCCATCCTGTTGAAACCACATCTCCTCCGGATCAATGTCATCCATATTTTCAAACAAAAAATCATTGATCATGGTGCGGTAACGATCTCCATTGACCGTAACGCGAGCTCCGGCCTCATTTTTGAAGAAATAAGGTCCGATGATGCCACCAGCGTGAAAACCGCACCAAACGGTGCATTTTTCTGGATGTAATGGAGTCTGTAGGGTCTCTTGTGGATTGGTCTCGCTCCATATGCGGCAATTTTGCTTATTAACAAACCAGTTAAGCCAAAAATGCGCCTCATCGCTGAACACAATTTTGCGATAAATTGTCGTCTATAAGTTGCGCGAATCGACGACTGATTTTCAAAGTAAATTTGGATAAATTCGTAGCGGTGTTCAAGCGTGAGTCTATTCATGATGATTTGTCAGAGTATACTGAAACGAGAAAAAAAAATATTTCATCAAAATTTAATTTTTTGTGTTACTTTTTACAATTTAAAGTTCTATCTAGCTTAAAAAAACACCTTTTAGTATGTATTGTGGTTATTTTGTTGAACTATTTATGGTTTTTAATCCAAATAAAACTTTAAATAACATTATCGGTTTCATATAGTACATACATATGTATGTTATTTCTTTGGTTTATTAGGTTTGTATAAAAAAATTCTCTGAATTTTAATAAAAGTCTATTTTATTTCACTAACAAAAGAATTTTTGGTATGTAAAAAATAAGGGCAAAACAAAATACATATACATACAAACATACATAAATCAAACAACAAATTCTTTTTTTCTTCCAACAAGTAATTAAAAACATAATAGGAAAACGCGCTTCAAACTGCAAAAACAAAACAAAAACACAACGTCTCATCTTTGCTGACTTCGGGATTTATTAAAAGTTTCATGGTCATTTTCTCAATGTATTGACAAACTATCTGTTACTTAATGTCAACATAAATTTAGTAGATAAACTGTCCGTTGACGATTTTGGGTTTCTCAATATACCAACAAAAAAACATTGTTTTCATTTGGCAACACCTTTCAAAATACATGTTAAAGTTTGAAGTCAGCTGATTGAATTTATCTGTAAAGCTTCGTACAGACGATGGTCAGATCTTACAATATTGTAAGCAGGCGTTGCCAACAGCAATATTTTCCTGACAATGATGCGATTGTCAGATGCATTAATTTTGCACATCTGCAAATACAAATGAGTTTACAATGTTCACACAGTTGTAAGACATTTTAGCCAATTTTAATGCAATTTAAGCAACGCTGCTTACCAATATTGTAAGATCTGACCATCGTGTCTGTACGAAGCTTAACTCTGAAAGTTAACAAATATCCACTTTACATTTTTCTTCTGTGTAAATTTAACTAGTATATTAATTCTGAAGATTTTGGAGAAATTTTTATTATTTTACTGCTTAAACCATAGTTAACCAAATCTCTCAATAAATGAAATGCGTCTGTATTGGATAATATAATATTGCCCAGCAAACACAAAACTAAGCATTGCAAATGTAATAAATTTTAGTTTTAAAAGCAAAATGGAAATGAAGTTTTAAAAAAGTTAATAAAATTATATACAAAATATGCCTCAGTTTTTACAGAATCGGGCAATTTGTTTCACACATATTTAATTGGTCGAGTTTAATTTACAATTAAAATTTAACAAATTAAGTGTATTTAGGGATTATAAATTAAATTTTCCAAATTTAAGATTTTGTAACAATTTCTTATTAGCAAAATATGTTTTTTAATGACAAAACAAAAATTTCTGTCTTCCATCATACCACATATTTTGTTTGCTGGTTTATTTTGAAATTAAGTCAAAGCTGAAAAAAAGTAAGCATCCGCACATGTGCACTCGTTAACACTCAATTAACGACTGAAATCAAACTGAAATAAAAGAGAACAAGCGTCGGTGTGAGTTTTTATTATTGTTTTTGTAGCACAATTGTGCACAGAAAATGAAGATTTGGATTACACTGGCTTAAACATATGTATGGGTATGCATGTATATACTCTGCCGTCAAATGAGTAGCTAACTACAAAAAAAAACCAACTTTAAGTTAGCTTGTATAGACTTAAAGCCAACTACTACGCAATGCAAAATTTACATTAACCAAAGTGTATACAAACACTGTGTAGTATATTTTAAGTAGAGAGAGCCAAGTCGATTGGCAAAAAAACGGCTCCAAGACCCACAAAAGATTTAATTTATTTAGGGCCTTTATAACAATATACGGAATAGAAATTGGTAATCGGTTATGGTCAGGTTATAGTATAACTAAAAAATTTAAAAAAATAACTAAGTACAATTTTTCGATTTTAACACGTGATTTAAATCGATTTGGAAAGATAACATTACTTAAAGTTTTGCATTATAACAACTTTTTTATTGTCATTATTTTTTAAAATATTTAGTTTGTAAAAATCGGCCTTAAGTTAAACTAACTTAACTTAAAGATAACGTAAAGTAGTAAGTTTATAGCTAGCTACAAAAATTTAACTTTAAGTACACGGATAGGTAGCTAACTTTTAAGTTAATTGAAAGTAATGCAGAGTCGGACAAAATCATAGCTGGAACTTTTACATTTTAATTAAGCTATCTAACCCTTTTGTAATTATATTTTAACGTTAACATATTTTAATTTTTATATAAATACATTTATTTATTAATTTATTTACAATTGTTAGTAGAAATTTGTAACTGATTATGGCCTTTAAAGGATAGGTTATAGGTAATGTAAAAATAAATAAATAAATAAATAATGCGATATGATGAAAAATCCCTACGTATTGGAGATTATAAGAAATCTGTCCGATTTTCCCTAGGCTTCTATTTTAGTATCAAAAATCCTACATGTAGGGAAATTCCCCTACTTCTGGCAACACTGTCTCAAGTAACTTGACCAAGTTTGCTTAAAATAATTTTACTCACCTACGAAAGGATGTACTAAGGATAGTGGTGTAGGGTTTAATACATACATACCTATACATATTTTAATTTTGTTAGGTTTATTTAACATAATAATTTAATTATTTTCAGGTGAACATTTGACTGGAGAATATCGTGATAAAGTAAATCGATTTAAAAAGATACCCGCTATAACCGATCATGGTTTTCAAATGTCAGAAAGCGTTGCTATATTTCGACATCTTTCGCGTGAAAAACTTGTTCCTGAACATTGGTATCCACGAAAAAATTTGGGGCGCAGTCGAATTGACGAGTTTCTCGAGTGGCGACAGCGAAATATGGGCTTAGCTTGCACTGACTACTTCCAGAAAAAATGGTTGGTGCCACACTTGCAGAAAACCCGACCAAATCCAAATTCAGTAAGTAAACACAAAAATTAACAACGAAAAAAACTTTAGAAACATCAGCCCGAATTCTCTTTTGCTATTCATATGTAAAGTTGCTTGTCAATCGATCCAGCCATTAGAAAGAAAAATAGATTTAAGTATTTCCCAAAATTTTTGGTTTTGCCCCACTGTGAAGTGTAAGATATAAGTTTCAGTGATGCCAACTTTTGGGACATTAAAAAAGGACTAAACTGAAGGAAGTTTTTTTCAAAAACGCAAAAAGGGTTAAAATATATTTATATATTTTAACAAACCAATTTATTTAAAAAATATTATTGAGTATTATATTACATTCATTTCAATTAAGGTATTCATACAACTGAAGCTTTAAGAAGCATTAACAACTATAATGTTTATAGAATGGATAGTTACAAACTGCAAACATATTTCGTTAATTTCACTCTTAAAAGAGCTAAGTCCATTTAAGTAAATTTTACAGGAGAAAGAAAAATCTCCCTAAAATTTTTAGTTCTTACTAAATTTTATATCATTTAGTAAATTATAATCCTATTTCTTCGACCTTTTTTATTGAATATTATACTTTAAAAAATTAATCAAGCTTAAGGTTTTTTTTTTTTTTTTTTTTTTTTTTTTTTTTTTTTTTTTTTGTAATAGTTCTATTCCTTAAATTTTTAGGAATGACTTTTATACACTACCAGACTATTATATTGTATTTTCTTGTTACATTTTACCTTAGCTATCCTTTGGATAGCAATGAAGTATATTGTATGTACAGAAAAATTTACAATTATTAGACACCAGCAGAATGTAATGCATTTTCTGGCCCGCTACGGCCTTCGTCAGCATTCTTTGTGTCACACTGGATAGTGATACTTTATAAATTGAATGTATTTAACTCAACTATTTTAACAAATAGAAACTGGGAATTATTTCCTTTCGCAGGTTACTTTATATTATATTCAACATTTTTTATTTTTCGAATTTATTCTATGAGTTAAATTTCAGTTATGTATTTTATAAAGCTTTTTTTTTTTTTTTTTTTTTTTTTTTGTAATAGTTCTATTCCTTAAATTTTTAGGAATGACTTTTATACACTACCAGACTATTATATTGTATTTTCTTGTTACATTTTACCTTAGCTATCCTTTGGATAGCAATGAAGTATATTGTATGTACAGAAAAATTTACAATTATTAGACACCAGCAGAATGTAATGCATTTTCTGGCCCGCTACGGCCTTCGTCAGCATTCTTTGTGTCACACTGGATAGTGATACTTTATAAATTGAATGTATTTAACTCAACTATTTTAACAAATAGAAACTGGGAATTATTTCCTTTCGCAGGTTACTTTATATTATATTCAACATTTTTTATTTTTCGAATTTATTCTATGAGTTAAATTTCAGTTATGTATTTTATAAAGCTTTTTTTTTTTTTTTTTTTTTTTTTTTTTTTGTAATAGTTCTATTCCTTAAATTTTTAGGAATGACTTTTATACACTACCAGACTATTATATTGTATTTTCTTGTTACATTTTACCTTAGCTATCCTTTGGATAGCAATGAAGTATATTGTATGTACAAAAAAATTTACAATTATTAGACACCAGCAGAATGTAATGCATTTTCTGGCCCGCTACGGCCTTCGTCAGCATTCTTTGTGTCACACTGGATAGTGATACTTTATAAATTGAATGTATTTAACTCAACTATTTTAACAAATAGAAACTGGGAATTATTTCCTTTCGCAGGTTACTTTATATTATATTCAACATTTTTTATTTTTCGAATTTATTCTATGAGTTAAATTTCAGTTATGTATTTTATAAAGCTTTTTTTTTTTTTTTTTTTTTTTTTTTTTTTTTGTAATAGTTCTATTTCTTAAATTTTTAGGAATGACTTTTATAAACTACCAGACTATTATATTGTATTTTCTTGTTACATTTTACCTTAGCTATCCTTTGGATAGCAATGAAGTATATTGTATGTACAGAAAAATTTACAATTATTAGACACCAGCAGAATGTAATGCATTTTCTGGCCCGCTACGGCCTTCGTCAGCATTCTTTGTGTCACACTGGATAGTGATACTTTATAAATTGAATGTATTTAACTCAACTATTTTAACAAATAGAAACTGGGAATTATTTCCTTTCGCAGGTTACTTTATATTATATTCAACATTTTTTATTTTTCGAATTTATTCTATGGTGAACTCCCCATCTAGCGGTCTATGTAAGTTTTTGACCAATATATTCGTTTGGCAACCCTTCCACGCAAACGTCAACATTTGATCGTCTTCTTGAGAATTATATTATTTTATAAAAAACAATAGATTATTTCGTTTAAACAAAAGCTTATTGCTGTTTATTTTATAAAGAAAGGTGCAAAAATTTATAATAAATAAAGGTATGTCTGGTAAAGGCCGTCGCAGCGTACAAAATGCGAAACTTATCTGTGGCCAATGTGGAATAGTGGTAAAAGAGAATGAGGATTATATTTTTTTTTTTTTATTTTTCTCATTATTTTTTATTGAATCTTCATATATTAAATATGAACTAACAATAATTAATCAAATCTTAACCTAATACGTTATTTTATGTCCTGCCAGTGCCAGACAAAAATTTTCTTCATCACGGGTTCTGTTCACTTATATAGATGTTTATCGCTCATCTAATTGGGTAAGTGCTGCAGTGTCTCTTCTTCTTAAGCGAGTGTGGCCGCCATGGTTTAAAATATTTCGAGCTAGTGGATTTGGGTGTTGTTCAAGCCTTTTTAAATATTTTACTGCATATTTTGTAATCATAGTTTTTACTAAAGGAACATTGAGATCCTTGTGAATATTTGAGTTTTTAACATACCAAGGGGCAGCTGTGATTATTCGAAGAAGTTTATTTTGGCGCCTTTGAATTTTTTCGATATTAGAGGCCGAGGCAGTGCCCCATAGTTGAATACCGTAGCACCAGATTGGCTTTAAGATGGAGTTGTATAGTAAAAGTTTGCAGTCGAGACTTAGGACAGAGTTTCTTCCAATAAGCCAATGAATTTGGATGGCTTTTAGTTTCATTTGAGATAATTTTGCCTCTATATGGCTTTTCCACGTTAAACGGCGATCTAGATGAATACCGAGGTATTTTACATGCGAATTTTGAGGCACTAAATGATTATTGATTTTAATAGGGGGGCATGTTTCCCGACGCAAGGTAAATGTTACATGTACGCATTTTTGCTCATTGACCTTTATCCTCCATTGCTTCAGCCACAGTTCGAGTTGAAATATATGATCCTGTAGGTATCGAGATGCTTCTTGACTGTTTTCGTGCACGCTTAGAAAAGCTGTGTCATCAGCAAATGTTGAAGTTTGGGTGTAGTTGTTTATTGGCATATCCGAAGTATATATTAAGTATAAAAGTGGGCCTAGGATGCTTCCCTGAGGGACTCCAGCTTCAATTGGTTGAGGAGAGCTTAAATAATCACCTTCTTTAATAATAAACTTTCGACCGACTAAGTAGCTTTCTAACAGCTTGTGTGTGTTTACTGGTAAGTTTAGCTTCAATTTATGTAATAAGCCTTCATGCCAGACTTTGTCAAAAGCTTGAGAAACATCGATGAAGAGAGCGGAACAATATTTTCTTTCTTCAAAGGCTTTTCTTATTGCGTTTACTATACGATGGGTTTGCTCAATTGTGCTGTGTTCTCTTCTAAAGCCGAATTGGTGGTTAGGAATACAACTGTTTTCATTTAGAATTGGGGTTAATTTTGACGCTAACAGCTTCTCAAACAGCTTTGATATTTTTGAAAGTAAACTTATAGGCCTATATGACTCAACTTTTGTGTGATCCTTTCCTGGTTTAGGTATCATGATGACTAAGGAAACCTTCCACTTTTGAGGATAGTATTCCAGGCGTAAAATAGCATTAAAAATTAAAAGAATAATTCTCCTTGCTATGCTGGGTAGCTCCAAAGGCATTTTGTTGCTGATCTTATCAAAACCAGGAGCCTTTTTAGGGTTTAAATCACAAATAGCCTTTTCGATTTCTCTTATCTCAAATCTTAGGGGAACAGCTGCTCTAGCAGCAACAGGTGGTAACTCGACCGCCATATCGTGAGATATGTTTCGGGTAAATACGTGTTTTAAATGATTAACAAACAGATTTCCTTTTTCAACATCATTTCTTGCCCAACTTCCATTCAAGTTTCTTAATGGCGGATTAGCGACAACTGGCCTTTTGAGATTTCCAGCTGCACGCCATAATGAGTAGTCTGATTGTGGAGTTGCATCAAGTTCCTTAAGATATTTTTCCAGAGAAGCCGTTTTCTGAGTCTGCAGTAACTTTCTCAGCCTTTTTGTACAGTCTTTTAGTAAGTTCTTAAGTTGAGGGGATCTGTGCAATTTCCACTCTCTACGAGCTCTCCTTTTTTCAGACAAGTGACGCTCGACATCTGAGGAATATATTTTATTATTTTTGGTTTTTTTGGGGGCAATGCTGGAATGTTGAACAGCTAGTTTTAGAAAACTGTCAAAATTGACAATAGAACGATCTATATACTCCGGTGTGCTAAGCGGAATATTTTCTGTGCAATGGGTACTGAGATATTTTTTATATTTTATCCAATTTATATGTGTAGCTGACGTCGCTATGTGACCAGAGGGAGATTCAATTCTATTGGTGTTTTTTAAAGTAACAATTGTAGGTGTGTGATCAGAGGATAATTCTATGGAAACTTCAACGTAAATCGTTTCTGTGGGGATGTTTTTAACCACGCCAAAATCGATGACATCTGGAATTTTTTGCAGATCAGCAGGCCAATATGTTGGTTGGCCGCTCGCGACAACATTTAAATTCATTTTAGAGATTGTATTAAACAAAACACGACCCTTTGGTGTTATAAGTCGTGACCCCCAGGAAACAGGGCCCCAGTGACTTATAATATTTGTAATATTGGCTTTCTGATATTGCAAATCTAGGTGGTGAATATAGAGATGAAATAACTATGCTTCGATTTAGCTCTTCGACACAAATGTTCGTAGCTTGGAGATAATCTTCACGATGATCACACATTGGGTAGTGTTTAATTCGGTTTTTTATTAATATAGCAGAACCTCCACAAGCTCTATCTCGAGGGTCCTTGGTATCATATAGAGTATAACCATTAATTTTAAACGTATTTCTTGAGGTCAAATGAGTTTCAGAAACCATCATGACATCAATTTGTTTATTTTTAAGAAAGTATTCTAATTCATTTTTATGTTGGCGGATGCCGTTTGCGTTCCAAAAACAAATTTTTAAACAGTTCATGGCTTGTTAAGAATAGCTTGCAATAACATCGATTGCATTCTAAGAATTTCCTGCATCATATTACCCATTGTGTTTGTAAAATTATTTACTGTTTGCACTAATGTTTCCATGGTTTTTTCTAGACGACTTAGATTAGAAACTGGAGTTTCGTCATTACTTGACGAAGCGCCTTGCATTGGAACATTGTTTGATTTTAAAACGTTAGCATAAGAGGTTCTGTTACTACTAGGCTGCGGAGCCTGAAGATCATTACTGTTTACTTGATTCGTTACCTGCATTTGAGGGGGATTAGTTTTCGGTCCAACCGACTGCTTGACGATAGTATATACAGGGCATCCTCTATAATTTGCAGTGTGATTACCACCACAGTTGCTGCATTTTTTTACGTTGGCGTCGGTTTTAGACTTATCGCAAAGAACTGTACCGTGTAGCTCACCACATACTACGCAAACAGGGGGTAAATAGCAGTATGCCTTAGTATGGCCAAATTCTTGGCAGTTCAAACATTGAACGGGACCCCCTCTTTTGTGCGGCTCCTCTATAGTAACTTTTCTGTACAGAATGTATTTTAAATCATATATGGGATGCGTTTCATTTTTTTTAAGCTTAACGTCGCCGGGTTCAAACTCTACTCGAAAAAGTGGTTGGGGAATTTTTTCTCTATTTTTAATGTTTACTACATGTTTTACCTTGAAGCCTTTTTCTTCTAGGAATGTTTTGACCTCTTCTGGGTCCACACATGAGTCAATACCCTTAATCTCTACCTGAAGACCTTTACTGCTTTTCAGTTGGTATGTATAAAAGTTTTTTTTTAGTGCTTCAAAGTTGTTTATTACTTTGCGAAAATCATTCTCATGATTGACTTGTATTTTAGTCTCGTTTATACTACCACGCTTGATAGCCGCTACGTAAAACGAATTTTCACCTATCACTGATATCAAACTCTTTATGAGCTCATTTGAATTTTGTTCCCTAAGATATATCGGGGGAGGCTTTGACGATTTTATGACGTTTGGTGCTTCAGAGGATTCATCCTCCAGAATTGCAAAACGATTTTGAGTATTTATTTTATCAAAAGTTGGTACTTTTGAGGCCGAAGCAACTGCTGCAGAGGTAGGGCTGCGTCCCCGTTTGAGCACTGTTATGTACCTGTCCATACCAACTTGTACTGTAGGCTTTTGAGAAATTTTTCCTTGAGTTACTGAGTTGTCCATAGCGGCTGTTTTGGGGTTAACCGTATCATCACTTATTAAAGTTTTTTTTTGCTCTGCGGCAGCGCTTGCAGTTAACAAACTTGTTATTGTAATACGATCGACCGTATTTGTAAACAAAGAAGGTGAGAGGGAACGCGTTCGAGTAATAGGTTTAGCCGTTAAGTAATTGCTATCATCGATTCTTTTATTTGTTTCTACTTTTGTTTCGTCGACACTCACTGTAACATACGCATTTCTTTCATTATGTTTAATTGTTTTTGCATTGTACGCATTCATAAGAGTTTTTTTTTTATTTTACAGTTTATTTAATTGTGCTCTTCTTGTTATTTGTTGTTAAACACCCCGATAATAAAAAAAGAAGAATAAACAAAAACAAGAAATGTTTTTGCTTAAAATGTATGTATGTATGTTTATGTATGTATGTTCATACATAAATTTTTTTATTAAATTGTAACTTTTATTATTTTAATTATTGACGTTTATGTTCACAAATTAGGAATTATTTTCAAGCGTCCAATTCGCTGATATTAGATTATTTATTTAATAAATAATATTATGATTTTATAACAACTTATTTAAGTATGTTAAAAGAAAACAAAAACCGTATGCCGAGTTAAAAAAAAAAAAAACACTTCTGCATTCAACGAGCACTGTGTGAGATTATATTGGTTGTGATAAATGCGCCAAATGTTACCATGCATTGTGTACAAACTTAAATAAACGTCAATTTGAACATTTATTAAAAAACGAGAGTGAAGAATATATATGTAATGCTTGTGAGGAATGTGATGGAACAGTAAAAGAAGATTTAGTTGAAATAAAAAAACAACTAAAACAATTAAAGAAGTTAGATCAGCTATCTTCGTTACAAGAAACAATAACATTCATGTCAAAACAATTTGATGAGGTCATACGAGGGGTGGCTGAAAATAAAAAGAAAATTGAAGTTGTACAAAAAGAAAATCGTTTATTAAAGAATGAAGTAAACAATTTGAAAGAGTCAGTTAAACTATTGAATGATGAAAGAGTTAAAAATAATTGCCTTATTAGTGGCATTAAAGCAAGGGAAGGATTAACCGCTGTTGATACGTTGTTGGAAATTGCAAAAGATGTTGGTGCAGACTTAAAAGAAGATGATGTTGAGGAAGCATTTTTTATTAAAAGGGGAAATACCTCAAACAAAATAAAAAATGAAAAACAATATATTATCGTAAAATTTGATTCAAAAAAATCTAAACAAAAACGACATTAGTTTTATTATTAGCAAAACCAAAATTGAAAGAAAAGGAAGAAACAAAATCAGTTTATGTGAACGATTGTCTTAGTAAAGAGACTTTAAATCTTTTTAGACATGCTAAAACTTTACATAAAGTAGGATATCAATCGGTGTACACCAATAGTGGTAGAGTTTATGTAAAACGAAGCGAAATTTCCAAACCAAGATTAATAAGATTTGAGGAGGAAGTAGATAATATGCTTTTGGAAGCCACAACAAACAAGTTCCAAAAAACATAGATCTATTCTGCAGCCGCCAATAGCAGTTGAAGATACAGATGATGATGAGGATGAAACTCGTGCTTCGTTTATGTCACCGTCTTAAATACAAATATTATTATATTCTGCTACGTATTTAAATATCTCTTTTTTTTCCTTATGATTAATAATCAACATTTTTTAAATTTCGAATCCTTTGAATCTTACTTTTGTGGAATAAATTTTCCTACTTTGAATATTATTTCAATAAACATGAGAAGCATTTCTTCTGTTGATAAATTTAATGAATTTAAATGTATGATTTCTAAATTACCAAAACTACCAAGTGTTATAGCAGTTCAAGAGACGTGGTTTAACTCAAATTTAGTTCAGATTTATAATATTCCTGGTTATGATGTTGTTCACTGCTGTAGGTCAGACGCATATGGTGGGGCATCAATTTACATTAATAACAGTCTTCATTACAATGTTGAAACCTGCTATAGCAGGAATTTTCTTGAAAATATTACAATATCTTTGCTTAATCACAAAATCAAGGGAAAAAGTTTAAAATTAACAACGTTTTATAGATCTCAAAAATGCAATGTAGAAACATTTTTGAGTTTTATTGAAAGTGTAGTTGAAAGTTATGGTCGCTTTCCTAGTATTATAGTTGGAGACTCTAACATAGATTTAATTAACAATACGTCAGCTGATTTGATTAATATGTTGTCAAGTTTTGATTATAAAAACTGTCATACATTGATAACTCGTCCGGAATCTGAAACTTGTATAGATAATGTGTATAGTAATATCCCAGATGAACTTTTGATAAATACCATTGAATGCTGTTTAACAGATCACAATATAATATCTTGTATGATTAAAAGTAATGATTCAAATTCTGAGTATGTTGAAAAAGTTTACCGAATATGTAATTATGAACATGCAAAAGAAAGTTTAACTAACTATTTAGAAACTTCTCAAGAAACGGGTGACCCGTCTGTTGATACTTCGCAAATTATAACACACATTTTAAATGCAACTATAAATTGAACTGTGGAAAAAACTGAAAAAAAAATTTATAAAAAATGAGTTAACACCATGGTTAAATCGAAATTTGCAAGCTCTTATATAGAAAAAAACGTGATGTTGAAAGCAGGTTAAAAAGGATTAGTAAGGTAATCAGAAAAGCTTCCAAGCATTCTATGAACAACTTTTATTACAGTAATTTAATTCAAATACAGCAAGAGCCGAAGAAATGTTGGAAATTTTTAAATGAAAGTCTTGGAAGAAAGTCAAAGAATGAAATAAAAGTGAGAAACGCTGATGGATTGTTTATTTTAGACAACCAACTTAAGAGTGATTTGTTTAACCAGTACTTTCTTCAAATTCCAAAAACATTAAAACAGCAAATTGATTATATTGATACCTGGTGACTCGTGTAATTCCCTTAGAACTTTAAGACAATGCCAAAGTATCTTTAATTTTTCATATACCACAGAGCTAGAAATAGCTGAACACATCTCAGAACTTGATGTTACAAAAAGCCCTGGGTCTGACGGGGTTTCAGCAAAAATACTTCAGGTATGTAAGGAAGTTATTTGTCCATATCTCTCAAGAATTTTTAACAGAATGATTGACACTTCAACATATCCACGTGTTTTAAAAATAGCAAAAATTATACCAATACCAAAAGAGTCTAAAGCTACACTGATAGAAAAGTTTCGACCAATTGCGTTGTTACCAATAATTGATAGGATTTTTGAAAAGATACTCTACAGACAACTTTCTTCATATTTTGAAGTCAATAATTTGTTATATGATTGTCAATATGGCTTTAGAAGAGGATGTGGCACGGAAGAAGCGGTTGTGAATGTAATTAATAATATATGTAAAGGTTTGGATAATGGTTTCAGTGGTGTTGGTAGTATATTTTACGACTTCTCTAAAGCGTTTGATCTTGTCGATCACGATATAATGATAAATAAACTTAAATGCTATGGTGTTAATGGACGAGACTTGTTATTGCTGCAGAGTTATTTAGAAAATAGAAAACAGTATGTTGAGGTGAACGGTGAGAAAAGTTTTATTGGTTCCGTTGAATATGGAGTTCCTCAAGGTAGCGTATTAGGTCCACTATTATTTAAAATTTATGTAAATGATATACAAAATCTTCAGTTATTTGGAAAAATGTTTATGTACGCGGATGACATAAGTCTTTTTTATCCCTATAAACATGAAACTGTTTTAAAAGCTCATATGGAGTACGATTCTGCACTTATTTTAGAATATGTTAGGCTTAATAGATTGAGGCTAAACGCTGAAAAAACCAAAATATTGCGATTTAGACCATATTTAGTTCACAATCAAATTTTTAGCATTTGGGTAGACGGAAAACAAGTGAATGAAAGTTTTTCAACAAAATATCTAGGGGTGCACTTGCAAAGTAATCTTTCATGGGATACACATATTCGGAAACTGAAATCCAAAGTATTATCCGTAGTTGGTCTACTATATAAGTTTAAGAATAAATTCAATCAGAAAACAAAATTGGTAATATATCAGGCTTTGATACACAGTCATTTAAACTATTTGCTATAAAAAAACCAATGAATTTAAATCTCTACAGAGAGCTCAAAATAGAGCATTAAAAATAGTTTTTAATTTGCCTCTGTTATATGCAACAGTACCTTTGTATAGGGACATAGCTTTAACTGTTCTTCCAGTGCACGGTTTACACAAAATGCAACTTTTGATATATGTTTTTAAATCTTTGAATAAAATTGGATATCATACAATAACTTTCTCGAGAAATCAAACAGCTTTCAACACAAGGAATAACATGAACTTAAGAGTAGCAAGATGTCGATTGGAAACCACAAAACAGAGGATAGAACACATTGGTAGTTTGGAGTTTAATTACCTTCCTGAGAACATAAGAAATATTGTTCGAATTTCTAGTTTTAAAAATAAAGTGAAAAAGCATCTTTTACAAAATTTAGAAATGCTTCTTTCATGATTTCATGATTTTAATTGATCTCAATTTAGAAATGCTTCTTTCATGATTTCATGATTTTAATTGATCTCAATTAAAGCTTAGTCTTATTCTAAAAAAGGAAAAAAAAAAGTAAAAAAAAAAAAAAAAATTTTTTTTTTTTTTTTATGAATAAAGAATTAATTAATATATATAAAATCGCAAAATCGTAAATATTAAAGAAGCTTACAGAAAACTCGAAGTTTAATGTAAAAGACGCGGTGCAATTTAGAAATAAGATTAACAACAGTGCAATATGTGACGACGAGAGGATGGTATCATTTGACGTAATATCTTTATTTCCTAGTATTCCAGTGGAATATGCAATAGATTTGATCACCGGTAAATGGGACGAGATTCAGCAACACACAACAATGTCGAAACAATTATTCGTAAAGATATTAAAATTTTGTATACAGGATAACAGATACTTTAAGTATGGCGATAAAGTATACGCGCAATGCAGAGGTTTGCCAATGGGATCACCAGCATCTCCCATAGTAGCGGATATAGTTATGGAGGAACTATTACAGAAAAGTATTGGGACTATGGAGAAAAAACCAAGGCTATTAACGAAGTATGTTGACGACCTTTTTGGGATTGTAAACGAATGTGCAATAGAGGAAATGCTCAATAAGTTAAACAGCTTTCATAATAGAATAAAATTCACAATAGAGGAGGAGAAGAACGAACGATTGCCATATCTTGACACCCTAGTTGTAAGAAGAGGTAACACGATTAAAACGGATTGGTACCAAAAACCAACATCTTCGGGAAGGATAATAAACTTTTACTCATGTCAGCCTAAAAATATTATAATAAATACCGCGAGAAACTTCATAAAAAGGGTACTTACCATAAGCGATAAACAGTTTCATAAAGAAAATTTGATAAAAATAAGGGAGTTATTACGAAAAAACGCTTTTCCAAATAAAATTATAAAAAAACTGATTAAAGATAATAAAAATCAAAAAGAAAAAAGAAGAGAGGAGACACCTAAGATTTACAAGTCATTAACTTATGTTCCCAAAATATCAGAGAGAATTCAGAAATCCGGAATATATAATAAGGAAAAGTATAAAATAGCATCAACGACCAGGAATACACTTAAACAACTTTACTCTAACACAAAAACCAAAATTGACAAAATGGAAAAATCCAATGTAATATATAAAATAAAATGCAACGGCAACGAAAATGTAAAATGCGAAAAAGTATACGTCGGAACAACCAAGAACAAATTAAAAACCCGAATATCTGGACACAAATCAGATTTAAAATGTAAAAATAATTTGTCTTCACAAAAAACTGCACTGCTGGCCCATTGTGTGGAGAGAGAACACTTGCCAAATTTAACTGATATTGATATCCTACACACAGAAGACAAATATAAGAGAAGACTAACATTGGAAATGCTATACATTATAAAAACAAAAAAAGAGCATAGGATGAATTTTAAAAAAGATGTGGAAAACAATTGTGCAAGCAGCTTTCTACACATCATAAACAAAACGACTAATTAGTACAATAAAGATCGGATTAGCGGGCAGTCGTTTAATGAACGTCTATTGTTACTCATTTTACTAAAAAAAAATTTATATATTTTTGTGAGTTTATGTTGTTGCTATACTCTCTTTCTGTTTGCAAGTTTGTTTGTTATAGTCTTTTATGTAGTGAAAATTTTGTGTTAATTTTTTGTATTTTCTTTATATTTATTGAAGATCCTGAAGATGTTTCCCGTAGGGTTACGAAATATTGACAACTAAAATAAATAAATAAAATTTATTAAAAAATAAGACCTTGAGCTTAATTATTCGTTTACTTATTGAAGATAAAGTTTTATTTTAACTAGAAAGACATGGATAACTAAAAATAATGGATCTTTGTTTAACACAGTTTTTTGTGAGAATGAAAAGGTGCTTTATTATTCTTTTTGTACTTTTAATGTGGATTTTTAACACATTTTCTTTCACTTGTTTTGAATTTTATATAATATGTAGAAACTGGGGACACAGGCAGTCAGTAGAGGGATGGCTATACATATCGGTGGTGAGAACCATTCTTACATATGGATGCTGTGTTTGGTGAGAGCCAATGAGCTAGGCAAGCCGGAAGAACCTTTTGTCTAAGGCTAAGAGCGGCAAGCGGCTTTGGATGCTATTCTACATCTTCTGCCTATTGAGCAGTGTATTATGGGAATGGCAGTTTAAAGAATTCCTAGACTGAGGGCAATCGAGGATCATTGATAAGGACTACTGATTATTGCCTAGGCCTGCCTGGGTCCATGGATAACGTGGACAATAGGGTCGGCTTTGGGCTTTCACCGTAGGTGGAATTTCCGTCTAGACAGAGGTGGTCATGTCAGGACAGATTGTATGAGTGTTTTGCAATTTTTACTTATGGCTCAAATATAAGGGGCACGGGTGCAGGGGTCTTCCTGACGATTGCAGTGTATTTTTGGCGGAGTTTACAGGGATTTTGAAGGCCGCGTAATTGATAAAGCGTAACAGTGCTGAAGCCTCGAAGGTCACATTTTACATATTGCTCATTTGCTGCAAGACCGGCATAACTCAAAAAAATCAATTTCGAGATAAACGCGTTTAAAGTTTTTGATTTGCTCTAATCACTTAGAATAAATAACGATACATTCTCTTCAAAAGGGGAAAGTATAAAAGAAAGACATAGCGAACAATTCTGCATCACTAACTCCAAAATTGTGTTTTTTTATTTATGCGGGTCTTGCAGCAAATGAACGATATGTGGACAGCCAGGCAGCTCTTAGGGCCTTGATGGGCTGTTTTGTGAATTCCAAGCTAGTGGATGATTGTAAAAGAGCTCTAAGGCTCTTATTTTTTGGTTTACAAAATAGAATGTTTTTGATTGGAAACAAATTCCTTATTTTTGCAAAATCGGCATTTTTTTAGTTATTTTTGCAATATTGGCTTTTTTACTTATTTTGCCATTTTAAGATAATTTTTCATGTTTTCATACGAAAAAACACTTATTTAATAATATATTTAGTATTTTGATGTTGAACTTTTTTTTTATAAATATGTACTTAACACGTCAACCCTTTTTGTGCTGTAACAACTCTGGTTAAAAAATCGTTAAACGTTATGGTAATATTTCGTGTTTCCCTTGTACAATATCATCCCAACAACATTTATAACCTCTGCACCAGAAGAGTGGAGAGGGTATTATGCATTTGTGCTAATGTGTGTAACATCTTAAACATTGGCTGACCATGTAACCTTTTGCGCAAAGTACAGGTCGCATTTTTGAAGATCATTTAATGAAATTTGGAATATAGGTTCTAATTGGCACAAGGGCGGATCGGTCCATAATTTCAAATAGCCACCATACAAGCTGCTTTCCGGAATAGGGTGTTTGTGCCCACTATCAAACCAATTTTAATGATATTTAAAACATAGCTCGATCCATATTTATATGGACACATAAGCTATGCATTCTTTAAAAAATAGGACCACGAGGGGAGAAAGAGGGCAATTTCATAGATAGATCCCTACTCATATAGCCATACACTCTCGAAAATACCGTAGTGCTGGGTAAGGCTTGACTGACTATACTTTCTTACTTGATTTTTATGTTACTTGTCTTAGCGGTACTGTAACATACTTTTTATATTGTTGTATACATTTTTAATGCGTTTAAGTTTTTAGTACGAAGCGTTTTTTACAACGTATTTTATTATTTGCTGGTTTCAGTTTTTTCTCTCGAAAATTCCATAGCTGTATTCCAACGATCAAATTCCTCAGTCACACTGTCACTTCATACATGATACTCTTTCCTTAACGTCTTTTTATCATCATTGTTTGTAACGTCTTATTTCTGTTTAAATATATTTTTTGTATAAAGTAACGTTAGTTCTCCTTCTCTCTGTTTTTGGTATAGTAACGTTTTTTTTTTTCGCTTGTGTAATATAGTTTTAATTATTAAGACTTTCTATATATATGTTGGTATGAAAGTGATTTGCCGAACCAAATAGTGTTCAATTCTACAATTTTTGGGTTTTTGCACGAAGTTGTAACAAAATTGGAAACAAAAAAATATTTCACTAGTTTCCCAAGTGAACATAGTTATAAATACCATAAGAATGTACATAAGTTTTATTAAAAAATGAGGATTTTCGTTACTAAAAGATATTGGGGATATTTTGGGAGGCAAACGGAATTGTAAGTCCAATCGTATAAAATGTACTTCAGAGCAAATATTCAATTTATGTAAATATGCTCCCTTAAAATCTGTAGACGTAAAAAGAACTTTTTCTATGTACAAGATTTATCGCATCAAATTATAATTAACTGTAACAACGTATTAATTGAATAAAGTGGAAAATAAACAATAAATTTATATATCTTTTTTTTTTTAATTTTAGCAGCTTTTTTTCATTTTTTTTAACGATTTTTTTTAGAGCTGAAAACTGTTTTTAGTGCTTTTTTTGGTTGCCCTACTTATTACCTATTGGTGTTAGCAAAATTTGTCCCAAGTAGCTAAGATAGCTTTTTTATCAATCTTTTGAAAAAGTTTTATTTTGTTTTTTTAAAAATTTTTTTTTCAAATTTAAAACTATTTTATATTTTTTTTAGGCGGGTAATTTTTTTTAATTTTTTTTTTGCTCAAAAGAAAGCTTATGTCTATCCCTAAAGGTAGTTAAAGTCGCTTATTGAGCGGCGAGTGGAATATGTATAAAAAAAATAATTTCTAACTCATGACGAGGGTTTTTCAATAACATATGGGTAATTCCAAAGTGTTGAACGTGACAGTCGTATGCATCAAAAATGCAATAACATTTTAAACAACAAATATTTGTACGTTCCTTTAATTTATAGCACTAAGAAAGCACTATTATCTATGCCAAAGTTTATAGGGGGCGCGATTCTAGGTCAAAGATAATGGCAAAAGAAGTAGCGGTTCGAACGTGAAAAAAATAGAAGTAGTTTTTGTGGCCATGTATAAAAAGGCGTAATTCAGCGAAACCTGACACAATTTTTTAGTCAAACTACTTTCAGAATTTTAAGTATCAATGTAACATTTAAATATCTTTGGTTTGATTCCAAAATCTTCTGTATTTTTTTTTGTTTAAGCCAAAATCTGGTTTGATACGTGACATTTTTTCCATAATAATTTAACTGAAAAATGATTAAAAAAGTAAAAAGTTACCGTTAATTCGAATAACATATCTCTCTTCGAACTCTTCCTTAGATTACAGACCACGTAAGAAATTTGTTTTGGAATAATTTTCATCAAATATCACCGCTTTTAAGGAAGATAATATTAAAGAAAACATGCAATAAAACATTCCCACAAATAAGAAATTACGTTTGCGCAATTTTGCAGTCTGATTGTTTATCTAAGTGAACAAATTTATGAGTAAATTTATTAAATTAGTAAAATCTATTTTGAATTTTTTCCTATTTGTACTTAAGTGTTTCTAAAACCCTAAAAACAAAACTTATGCTGAGAAACTAGACAAATTAACCTTTCCGACGGTATGTAGCATACCCAACTTGCATTTAATACCTTCGATACTGTAATACCAACAATATGTTAATCCCAGGAATAAATCCACTTTTTTTCTTTAGAAATGTTGACAAATTAAATGTTTTTTATTAATTTGTAATAATAATTAAATGTACTAAAAGAATTTAGCTTTGAAGAAATTTATTTATTTTAATGAAATTTTTCTAATAAAATACAGTTATTTTCTCTTAAATGATTGTTGTTAATATCAATTACTTTTGTGTGGTTTACAAATTTATTGTGTATTTTAAGACTAGTTTAAACAAATAAAAATTAAAACAAATAAATAAAATGAAATTTAACTACCCAACAATAAATATAAAAAACAAAGTAGTTTTTAAATAAATATAGATATAAAAGTATATAATTATTAGGTGTTTTATATGCAAAAAGCAGTTTTTTTTAATTGAAACCTAAATTTTTCATTTGAAAATAAATGAAATAACAAAAATGTTAATTCCTGTGAAGAGGCCTGGATGACACCTAATTCAATCGACGACCTTAAGAAAATCTTAAACGGAAGTCTATTTCCTGCCTTTTATGGTAATTTACTTTGTAAAAATTTTAGTTTATTTTTACATTTATATGTATGTATGTATGTATGTATAAACTTGCAGATGAACGTTTAGATATAGTAACGCTTCTTGGCAAAAAATGGAACATAGAAAAATGAATTCTATTAAAATTGGAAGCCCGTTTAATATCTTGGCAGCAGACTGATAAAAGTAAATATCCCTCAACAACTTGTTCCAATTTAGAGACCAATATATCAAATCAAGATACAAAAAATTAAATGATGGTTTCAATGTCAAATATATTGAAGTCATCATCTCAAGGACGATTGGTTTTAGATTACTATAAGAACAATTTAAAATTAAATGAAGGAATGCGAATACTTATTGCGAAGCACGGAAAAAATTAATAATATAAAAGAAAGTAAGATTTATTAAACATTTTCTAATTTTTAACCATTATATAATGCAATAATATTTGTCTTTTCAGATGGTCGCTGCATTGGAATCTTCTATCTTTTATCCTTTATTGGTCATTAACACAAAGGCATTATTTTTTCTATACAAAATTAAAATCAATTCATTAAAAATATGAATTTTTCAAAGTAAATATTAGTAAAAATACACAATGATCGTATTCACAGATGAGTTTCTTTTAATTTTAAAACTTATTATTACAATGTATGTTTTCATATTTTTCAAACGCTTATTTTTGTTCCTGTTTTAAATCAATTCGATTTGTAATAATTAATGGTATAATATATTTTACTTTTTAAATAATAAATCAAATTAAAAAAGGATTAAAAAATGTTGCTATTATGTACCCACATTTATTTTCTAAAATTGCACGATTTCCAATCGAACTGTTTTACAGGACAAGGCCTGTAAGGTATTATTAATACTATTCTATTTAATTATAAGAAGGAATGAATGTACAATTTTTAGATTATATAAATTTTTATATGTATAAAAAATAGCGTTAAGTATTTCCTCTTTTACGTTCTTAGTTTTATTTTATGATAATTTTGTACAAGTAGGGATTAACAGCCGTATTCATAAAAACTTATTGATGACTAATTACCGTTTTTAAGCCAAAATTGCTAAAGTTGTATTCATAAACGAAAAATAGTCTATTGAACCTTTAATAAACCATTCATAAAGTAAGAAAATTTATTGTTGGATTTGCCCTTCTTTAAACCAAAAATAAAATCACATTTTGATAAGTGTTTGCATTTTATGATATTATTTTTGTGAAATATGTTGAAAAAATATGACAAAAATGTTTTATTTATTAATATGGACATGTTAAATACATTTAATTTTTTTTTTTTTATTTAAGACAACCAATTTAAAGTTATATTGATAACACAGTACAACAGCCAATCTGGGGGGTGAGAAATTCCAAGTCAGGGTGATGGTACTAGGTCAGTATAGTAAAACCCTCAAAGAGTTTGGCGTTCGTATGTGTCAGTTTTTTTTTATGACCTTTTAAATTTTTTCCTTATCTTGATGTTTTTTCGCTTAGTTGTAACATTTGGGCAAAAACGTAGCTTAACATAACTCGAGAACCACTTGTCCGATTTTGATGAAACAAATTTAGAAAAATTAAGAATTACAATTTCTCTAATCTGTTTCTATACCGTTTTCCTATATGTGCAACACTTTCGAAGTTAAAAATGAATGTATGAAGGGAAAAAAGTATTTTTTGCCTAAAAATTTAAATATTTTTTTTTTTAAATTCATAAAAAATCCAAAATGGAAAAAAGTGCTAAAACTAATTACTTTCGCGTAAAGTCACATAACTCATGAGCAAAAAAAGGCATAGATCATGAAAATCGATGCACGCGTTTCTCATTTATTCACAAGTAGGTAAATGTATGAATTTCAAAAATTTGCTCCAGATATGCACAACATTATTTGGAGAAAACATTGACACTCACAAGCCGAACTCTCTCATATTTTTCTACTGTACTAAAAGAGAAATATTGATGTGGCAACACTGGTTCTGTAACGTTCACATAAAACATGCATTGTCATTATACTTCTTCTCTTTCTCACACTGGTTCTGTGATTTTTGTCATTCAACAAGTGCCGACGAACGCGAACAGTAAAAGTGATTTTTCTCCAGTTTTTTAAAAGTGAACAAAAGAGAACAGAATATGGAACTGTGCAAGGCAGATATAAATAGCTTTTGCTACTGCTGTGGTCAATATGTCTTAACACATAAAATAAGGGGAAATTTCAGTACTGATTTTGTTCAAACATACGAGATGTACTTCAACCAAAATGTTATAGTGAACGAAAATTGGGTACCAAATATAGTGTGTAAAAGCTGCTACAACCGTCTAATGGATTGAAAAAATAGAAGACGTGGAAGTATGCCATTCGGTATCCCAATGACTTGGACTAATCCTGGCGAAGGTCACAATCCATTGAATTGCTATGCATGTGCGAATAAAGGAGCCGCAAAAAGGATAAGAAAATCGTATAATTACGTTGGTGTTGCAGGTGCCGCAACACCATTGCCTCATTCGGACCACATTCCTGTGCCAAAAGCTTCTAGCCCAGATATTTTCTCTTCTACGACTGCTCCGACATATCATGCACGTGATGATCCCCCATATGAGCCATCAAAATCAAAATAAGCTTGATTCAATTGTTGCCAAGTTGGAATTAACACAGCATAAATCGGAAGAGCTGGCTTCCATTTTGAAATCAAACAATTTGTTGGCACCCGGTGTGAAAGTCACAGCTTATCGAAGTCGTCAGGCAACACTCCAAAGTTTATTCCTTGTAAATGATGAAAAAACTTCTGCATATTGCCCGGATGTAAAAATTGATGGACGCAATGGAAATAAAATATGAAGCAGATGACTGGAGATTATTTATTGACAGTTCAAAACTCAGCTTGAAGGCAGTTCTACTGCATAAGACCAATAAAAAACCTTCAGTTCCAATCGCCTATAGTACAGAAACGAAAGAAACATATGATGCACTGGAAAATATTTTAAAAATGGTTAACTACGCCAAACATATGTGGCGCATATGCTGCGATTTAAAAGTTGTAGCAATGCTTTGCGGTCTTCAAAGCGGCTATATAAAATATATGTGCTTTTTGTGCGATTGGGACACACGATTTTCCGGTGACCAATGTGCATGCCACGGATGGAAACTCAGAGAGCACAGCAGGTTACAAACGGCCAATATTATTCGTGAGCCTCTAGTGCCGAAGGAGAAGATATTGCTGCCTCCACTGCATATTAAACTTGGAATTGTTAACAATTTTATCAAAACTGTCGCCAAAAGAGATGAAGTTTTCTTGTGTTTGAAACTAATTTACCCGAGACTTAGCGAAAGTAAAATTAAAGAAGGTAAGTTATAATATCACATTCATTTCCCATGATTTTCCATCTTAACAAATTAATTTTTTCCAATCAGGCGTACTAAATGGTCCAGATATACGAAAGCTGATTAAAAGTGACGCATTCAACAATATTTTGATAGACGCTGAATTGAATGCATGGCAGGCAATCAAAGAAGTAATAGAAGGCTTGTTGGGAAAGCATCGTTCTAACAACTACGATGTTTCAGTCGCAAGGATGTTAAGAGCATTCTCGGAAATTGGTGTCCACATGTCCTTGAAAATCCATTATTTACATCATCATCTGGACTACTTCAGCAAACAATTGGCTACCGAATCTGATGAACAAGGTGAACGCTATCATCAAGTTGCTATGCCATTTGAAATGAGGTAATACTGATTTTTTAATTTTTCAAACTCATTTTAAAACTTACAGATATAGAGGCAAAAAGTCGCCGAGTGCAATAATTGCGGAAATTTGCTGGTGGAGTAAGCTTGTGTGGCAAGACAAGGATGATCTTGATGATAAAGAATTTTCAGGAGATGCAGAAGGGCCAACAGTGGAGTCACACATTGACATTATGTGTGGTTCAGAAACTGATGATAGCGATGAATGCGATGCCACTAGTCCCGAACAACCACCATCGAAAAAGTCTAGGCAATATTTATTAAAATAAATAAAAATAAATAAATAAAATAAAAATAAAAAATTATAAAATTTTTTTGAGTTTGTTTTAGCAAAATCGGACAAGTGGTTCTCGAGTTATGTTAAACTACGTTTTTGCCAAAATGTTACAACTAAGCGAAAAAACATCAAGATAAGGAAAAAATTTTGAAAGGTCATAAAAAAAAACTGACACATACGAACGCCAAACCCTTTGAGGGTTTTACTATACTGACCTAGTACCATCACCCTGACTTGGAATTTCTCACCCCCCAGACAATAATCCCAAAAATGTTCCATAGTGTAATTATTTAAAAAAAATTTATATGATTTAAATGCATATGGTTAGGGAAAAATGCAGATATTCTCTTTAATTATTTATTAAATTATTGCAACTAGTAGTTTTTTTGTTTAAAACCACAAATTATTGTTCAAAATATAAAAAAAATAAAATAAGCAAACCATAATAATAGTGATGTTAATAAAAAGTAAACAAACTTTTTATTCGAATATTTTCTTATCGTATATTTAAAAAAGGTTCAAACAAAAGTTTTTATGATACCTTTCGGCAACATTTTGTTCAGAAACCAAAATAATATGTAGTTTTATTTGACAAGATCGATTTTTAAGGTCCACAATTAAAAAAATAATTATAAAAAAAATTTAAATATAGAATATCATGTGAACCGAATAGAAGTTTCATGCATCACTAACAATAAAATGGCAGCAAAATATAAAGAAAGTTGCCATACTTAAACACGAAATCGCAACAAACAGTTAATAGTGAAAAAGCTGTTAATGTACGTTTATGAATACAAATTTTTATAAAGGGCTTATAAGACAAAAAGCGTTTATTAGTTATTACATACTATAAGCTTAAAATAAGAACTTTTTATGAATATGACTGTAAAGTTTTATAAAAATACTCTATACTATACGCTTATATTGCGCCCGATTGTGTAAGATTTTGTCATAAATGCCTGTGTTTGTTTTTTGTAATAAGTTAAAGTAACACCGTATTATTTAATCTATTACAAACAAAACGACTTAGGCTTTTACACCAACGCCTTACACAAACGGGTCTATTATTTAATACAATTTTGTATAATTTATAGTTCAATTTAATACATTTACTGCAAATTTCACGATGGCGAGAGAACGTTTTCTTTCGCACAAATACCTTTGAAACATAAACAAATTTTTGATACTTTGTTTTCGTTTTACATGTAGTTGTGCGAAACACTCAAGATTATTAATAATAAATAGGATACTTTTTAAATTGTTTCTACTGGGGTTTAGAAACACTTTAAAAATTAACAATATTTTGTTGAATTGAATAAAAAAGGATAGTTGAAATGAAGAAATATTTTTATATATGAAGATTATTTTTCGTAATTTTGACAAATTTTTTATTTTATTTAACCTAGTTTTCGTCAAATCAACGCCATGCTTAATAAAGATTGATATTACTCAAATTGACAAATTTTCATCAAATTGATTATTTTACAAAAATAAAAAGTTTTTTCGAGCTCGAGGCCAATTATTTGTAAAAAATATATGTATATTATTTATTAAATTATTTGTTCCAATATTTCGATATCCTTCGGATATCATTATCAAGGCTGTAACAATATAAGAAAAACAACAATTTACGAAACATATTAACAAAGACTGTGCTAAATAAAAATAAAATACATAATTACAACAAAAAAGAAAACAAAACACTTACAATGAGTTACAAATATATTTGTAAGAGACGTATTACTATCTCCACATTTAATATTGCACTAACTTAACTATTTAATTTTCTTTTTTATTATGTGTCTATAGCTATTGGCGCAGTTTTCCGTGTCTGTTTTATAATTAATTCTCCTCTCCTTTGGTATATTTATTATATGTAGCATCTCTAAAGTATACCGTTTATTATATTTCGCCTCTCTTTGTAATATCTCCACATTTTTTAAGTTTGGTGTATGCAGTCTCTCTGCACAGTGGGATGCGAGTGCAGTTTTTTGTGTTGATATTTTATTAATGTTTTTAAAATCTGATTTATGTCCAGCTATACGAGTCTTAAGTTTATTTTTTGTAGTACCGACATAAACTTGATCGCATATGTCTTGGTCATTTCCTGCACAACTAATCTTATATACTACGTTAGTGTTATCCAATTTGTCAAGTTTACATTTGTTGTTTGAGAAAAGTTGTTTTAATGTATTTGTCGATGTGTGAGCAATCATAAATTTGTCCTTATTATAAATGTGAGCATTCTTTATTCTCTCTGCGATACTTGGTACATACGTCATTGATTTATATATTTTCGTATTCTCTTTATGTTCCCTAGGTGTTTTTTTTCCATAGTTTTTAATTAAAGTTTCTATTATATTTTTAGGGAAAGAGTTTCTTGTAAGAATACTTTTAATTTTTTCTTTATTGGAAGAATGGAACGACTCATCGCTAATGGAAAGGACCCTGTTTATCAAATTGTTGGCCGTATTCATTATTATCTTTTTCGGTTGGCAAGAATTGAAATTAATAATTCTCCCTGAAGCCGTCGGTTTTTGGTACCAGTCTATTTTAATTACGTTTTTGCTCCTTATGACCAGGGTATCCAAGTATGGCAGTTTTCCGTTAACCTCCTCCTCCATTGTAAATTTAATGTTTTTATGAAATGCGTTCAGTTGTTCTAAGGTCCTTTCTATTGCACTTATCTTTATAATTCCAAAAAGGTCGTCAACATATTTCGTCAATAATTTAGGTTTTTCGTCCAGATTATTCATGCATGTTCCAAGGAGTTCCTCTATCACTATATCTGCCACAATAGGTGATGCCGGTGAACCCATTGGCAGTCCTTTGCATTGGATGTATACTTTGTCGTTGTACTTAAAATATCTGTTATCCTTAACGCAAAATCTTAGAATTCTCAAAAATAGTTCCTTTGGCATATTTGTATGTTTCTCTATGTCAATCCATTTGTTCTTTATAACATCTATTGCGTAGTCCACTGGTATACTTGGAAAAAGTGATACCACATCAAAGGAAACTAATTTTTCGTCCGTATCTATTGCACTGTTGTTTACCTTATGTCTAAATTGCACTGCATCCCTTACGTTGTAAATCGAAAATTCAGTAAGTTTTTTCAAAACATTTGTCAGTAATTTGCATAGCTCGCTGGACGGCGAGTTAACTGATGCACAGATTGGTCTAAGAGGGTAATCTTCCTTATGGATTTTAGGAAGTCCATATATTCTAGGTGCAGTTGCCGCGTCATTTTTCAGTCTTCTCTTTTCTATCACAGTTATATTATTGCACAAAAATAGTTCATCTACCAGGTCATGGCTCTTCTTCTTCAGCGATAATGTGGGATCTTTATTTGTCCACCTGTATGTCATTATATCATTAAGGATATTCTTCATCCTAATATCATAATCCTTTTTCTCCATTGCTACTGTGACATTACCCTTATCCGCTTTTAATATAAGTATATTCTTGTTTTTGTGCAAAAATTTTCTAGTTTGTTCCACTGTACTAAGTATATAGCGTTCTCTCCTATTTAGATTTTGTTTGTTTATGTGATTTTCCAGCATTGAAGTGAACTGTGTTCTAGCTGTCTCTTGCTCTTCTTTGTCCTCTATAGTCTGGATGCAATCTTCTCCATCAGCAATCATTTTAAAAAGTGGGAATTTTCTCTTCTCTGTTGGTATCGCATATTTCTCTCCTAGTGATAAGAGCCATTGAGTCTCTTTTGGTATGTCTGTGCCCGTTTTGTTAACAAACCACTTGTCATTATAGATAATGTCTAGCTCATTTATTTGTTTTTTCCGTAAATTGTCAAATTTCTTTCTGTGATTGGTCTTAATGTTAATATAACTTTTCTTCATAAGTGTCTCTTCACAGTTCCAAAGTTGTTTTTTTTCGTCTGGTGTCAAGTGTTTATTTATCTTCCTCTCCATTTCATCTACTTCGACGGTAGTATACTTAACAATTTCATGTTTTTGTCTAATCAATAAATTGAGTAATTTTCTATGAAAATTTTCCAATATTTTATTAAGTGCACTGTCGATTTTGTTGGGAATAGTCCGATTGTGTTCAAAGATTTTAAAAACGTTTTTTGTTGAATTGTCCAAAAAATTTGGTATAATACCTGTATTCTTACATCTCATAAGAAATGTTATTGTAGACATCGCATTCAGTTGACGTTTCTTCAAAGTTTTTCGTTTGTTAATGTAATTCTTGATGTTGTGGTGTTGATGTTTGATGTTGTTGTATACCATTTTTACGGCGTGCTCTCCGTAATATATTAAATTAAATTTGTATTTCTTCGACCTTTTTTAAATTATTAAAATAAAAAGTTTTTTCGAGCTCGAGGCCAATTATTTGTAAAAAATATATGTATATTATTTATTAAATTATTTGTTCCAATATTTCGATATCCTTCGGATATCATTATCAAGGCTGTAACAATATAAGAAAAACAACAATTTACGAAACATATTAACAAAGACTGTGCTAAATAAAAATAAAATACGTAATTACAACAAAAAAGAAAACAAAACACTTACAATGAGTTACAAATATATTTGTAAGAGACGTATTACTATCTCCACATTTAATATTGCACTAACTTAACTATTTAATTTTCTTTTTTATTATGTGTCTATAGCTATTGGCGCAGTTTTCCGTGTCTGTTTTATAATTAATTCTCCTCTCCTTTGGTATATTTATTATATGTAGCATCTCTAAAGTATACCGTTTATTATATTTCGCCTCTCTTTGTAATATCTCCACATTTTTTAAGTTTGGTGTATGCAGTCTCTCTGCACAGTGGGATGCGAGTGCAGTTTTTTGTGTTGATATTTTATTAATGTTTTTAAAATCTGATTTATGTCCAGCTATACGAGTCTTAAGTTTATTTTTTGTAGTACCGACATAAACTTGATCGCATATGTCTTGGTCATTTCCTGCACAACTAATCTTATATACTACGTTAGTGTTATCCAATTTGTCAAGTTTACATTTGTTGTTTGAGAAAAGTTGTTTTAATGTATTTGTCGATGTGTGAGCAATCATAAATTTGTCCTTATTATAAATGTGAGCATTCTTTATTCTCTCTGCGATACTTGGTACATACGTCATTGATTTATATATTTTCGTATTCTCTTTATGTTCCCTAGGTGGTTTTTTTCCATAGTTTTTAATTAAAGTTTCTATTATATTTTTAGGGAAAGAGTTTCTTGTAAGAATACTTTTAATTTTTTCTTTATTGGAAGAATGGAACGACTCATCGCTAATGGAAAGGACCCTGTTTATCAAATTGTTGGCCGTATTCATTATTATCTTTTTCGGTTGGCAAGAATTGAAATTAATAATTCTCCCTGAAGCCGTCGGTTTTTGGTACCAGTCTATTTTAATTACGTTTTTGCTCCTTATGACCAGGGTATCCAAGTATGGCAGTTTTCCGTTAACCTCCTCCTCCATTGTAAATTTAATGTTTTTATGAAATGCGTTCAGTTGTTCTAAGGTCCTTTCTATTGCACTTATCTTTATAATTCCAAAAAGGTCGTCAACATATTTCGTCAATAATTTAGGTTTTTCGTCCAGATTATTCATGCATGTTCCAAGGAGTTCCTCTATCACTATATCTGCCACAATAGGTGATGCCGGTGAACCCATTGGCAGTCCTTTGCATTGGATGTATACTTTGTCGTTGTACTTAAAATATCTGTTATCCTTAACGCAAAATCTTAGAATTCTCAAAAATAGTTCCTTTGGCATATTTGTATGTTTCTCTATGTCAATCCATTTGTTCTTTATAACATCTATTGCGTAGTCCACTGGTATACTTGGAAAAAGTGATACCACATCAAAGGAAACTAATTTTTCGTCCGTATCTATTGCACTGTTGTTTACCTTATGTCTAAATTGCACTGCATCCCTTACGTTGTAAATCGAAAATTCAGTAAGTTTTTTCAAAACATTTGTCAGTAATTTGCATAGCTCGCTGGACGGCGCACACTGGTTCATATTTTGAGAAGGCGGCCAAAATTATTTTTTTTTTGTTCTCCGATTTTAAAATTTTTTTATTCATGTGAAAGTAAATACTAGTGAACCTCGGGAGCCAAAAAATTAAAACCCTATTTCAACTATTTCATTGAGAACAGGGTGGTCCGAAATGGACTTTCTCAATATTTGGTTATAGTTTTGAATTTCTGAGTCAATTTTTGAAGTTGAAATGCTCATAACTTTTTTGTTTTTTAAGATTTTTTGACAGAATAAGTTTTGTGTATTAGTTTATTTTATTAGCTATACGTGGTTTAAAGCATTAAACTCTGCGACCTCTAGAACTTTTTAATTTTTTTTTTTTTTTTATGTCAAAATTTCCCGGAAATTTCCTACTTTATAGAGCATAAGTCCTGAGCGTCAAAATGCGTCAAAAAAAAACCTATACTCTCTTGTAGTCCAGAATCTAACCTACATTTCTATACCCCATTGTACGCACGTCTGGATACGACCTTGCGAACTACAGCAATTTCTGTGACCCAAGGTAAGATATTCGGTTCAAAAAATAAGTCCTGCAAGGAAACATTACTGAAATTAAAGAAGGTGAATCTTAAAGAATTTTCGACAAATAAAGCAGTTCAGGCCACATAAATTATCTAGCACGTCAGGTTATCAATTAATTTGGAGATGGTAAAGGTATTGCCATTGTTATGAACTTATTGTGGGTGAACGGATGCTGCAAAACGAATAGGCGACATAAATAGACTAACACGTTAGATTTCTGAGTAAGTTAAAAGGTTAAACATAAGTAAATAGCCGCAACATAAACTACATAGTTTAATTACCTGAAAATTGCAAATTAATTTAAAAAAATGGAAGAACAGGTAAATGGTAAAAAAACTAGCACGCAGTTATATTTTACGTGAAAATTACCTATATGTTACCTGTTAATTTATTGCCGGTATGGTATCCTTTTAAAAATTGTGAAAACAGGGGTTTTTTATGTTTCAAAGAAATGCTAATAAAAGATTAAATTTGTATTTAAAAAAGGGTTTTTATGTTTTAAAGAAGCAGTAACAAAAGATCATTTAAAAAAACTTCTATCAAGAGTATAAAAGTGCATGCATTCATAATTTTACCTTCATTATTGTTTAAACAATGGCTAAGTTCAGTTATAAAGTTCTCGCAGATATATATTTTCAACAGAAAGATGAAAAAGATTTTGTGTTACACATAATGAATAATCCATTCTTTCATAAGATTCATAAGATAAAAATTAAAAATTTTTTATTAACATTAAGAAAACGGTACCTTAAATGTTCTAGAAACAAGAAAACGTTTTACTTACGCAACGAAAAATGGCTAACAAATGATCTGATTTTTAAGAAGCTGTCAATAACTGCTAAGGAAACTGGAAAAGTGGGTCGGCCCGCAAAACAAATTGACAATTGCAGTGAAAGATCACGAAGACGCAAGCTAGCAAATATCAATAAAGAAATTTCTCATAGTATGATAAAGGATTCATTTCTGCATCAAATTCAACCAACGCAAAATAAGAAAACAAAAATTGCAATAATTGAAAAAAGAGTGGAAGCGAGCCCTAAACGCACAAAGAGGATTTTAAAAAGTATGCCTACACCAACTGAAGAAATGAAATTTACTCCAGAAGAAGCATTTGCACTATTTTTGGATTTAAAACGGACAAAAAATCAGTATACAGAACAGCGAAAGCGAACCAATAAAATAAAATAAAATACACATACATCTCAAACCAAAAGTAAAAGTTGAATTACCTAAAATGTTATCGATAGCCAAGAATGCTATTTGGGCATTTTTCAAAATATTCCTTTTCAGTTTTATCCTTATAACAACTCGTCTTTCCAAAAAAAAGCCAACCTTTGGCCCCTGTGAATATTGGGACTAAAAAATTTACAGGGGCCAAATATTGGCATTTTCTGACAGGATCTAAGTTCGACAATAAAAAATAAGTATCAGTTGTAAAATACAAGAGAAATAATGATAAATTATAAAAAAATCATATATGAAATATTCAACTTTTACACCGAAACTCAACAAAAAAATGAAAATGCATTTTGAACTCCAATAGGAGTCCAGGGGCCAAATATTGGCATTTTCTGACAGGATCTAAGTTCGACAATAAAAAATAAGTATCAGTTGTAAAATACAAGAGAAATAATGATAAATTATAAAAAAATCATATATGAAATATTCAACTTTTACACCGAAACTCAACAAAAAAATGAAAATGCATTTTGAACTCCCCATAACTTTTGCTTCTATCAGTCGAATTTTACGTTTTATAGCGCAAATTAAAGCCTAACATCGCACCTATCGAGCAAAAAAAATCGCATAAAAAAATACCGATCCAGTCAAAAGTTATGGAATTTTGGCCGCCTTCTCGTAAAATTTCCCACTGTGCGGCGAGTTAACTGATGCACAGATTGGTCTAAGAGGGTAATCTTCCTTATGGATTTTAGGAAGTCCATATATTCTAGGTGCAGTTGCCGCGTCATTTTTCAGTCTTCTCTTTTCTATCACAGTTATATTATTGCACAAAAATAGTTCATCTACCAGGTCATGGCTCTTCTTCTTCAGCGATAATGTGGGATCTTTATTTGTCCACCTATATGTCATTATATCATTAAGGATATTCTTCATCCTAATATCATAATCCTTTTTCTCCATTGCTACTGTGACATTACCCTTATCCGCTTTTAATATAAGTATATTCTTGTTTTTGTGCAAAAATTTTCTAGTTTGTTCCACTGTACTAAGTATATAGCGTTCTCTCCTATTTAGATTTTGTTTGTTTATGTGATTTTCCAGCATTGAAGTGAACTGTGTTCTAGCTGTCTCTTGCTCTTCTTTGTCCTCTATAGTCTGGATGCAATCTTCTCCATCAGCAATCATTTTAAAAAGTGGGAATTTTCTCTTCTCTGTTGGTATCGCATATTTCTCTCCTAGTGATAAGAGCCATTGAGTCTCTTTTGGTATGTCTGTGCCCGTTTTGTTAACAAACCACTTGTCATTATAGATAATGTCAAGCTCATTTATTTGTTTTTTCCGTAAATTGTCAAATTTCTTTCTGTGATTGGTCTTAATGTTAATATAACTTTTCTTCATAAGTGTCTCTTCACAGTTCCAAAGTTGTGTTTTTTCGTCTGGTGTCAAGTGTTTATTTATCTTCCTCTCCATTTCATCTACTTCGACGGTAGTATACTTAACAATTTCATGTTTTTGTCTAATCAATAAATTGAGTAATTTTCTATGAAAATTTTCCAATATTTTATTAAGTGCACTGTCGATTTTGTTGGGAATAGTCCGATTGTGTTCAAAGATTTTAAAAACGTTTTTTGTTGAATTGTCCAAAAAATTTGGTATAATACCTGTATTCTTACATCTCATAAGAAATGTTATTGTAGACATCGCATTCAGTTGACGTTTCTTCAAAGTTTTTCGTTTGTTAATGTAATTCTTGATGTTGTGGTGTTGATGTTTGATGTTGTTGTATACCATTTTTACGGCGTGCTCTCCGTAATATATTAAATTAAATTTGTATTTCTTCGACCTTTTTTAAATTATTAAAATAAAAAGTTTTTTCGAGCTCGAGGCCAATTATTTGTAAAAAATATATGTATATTATTTATTAAATTATTTGTTCCAATATTTCGATATCCTTCGGATATCATTATCAAGGCTGTAACAATATAAGAAAAACAACAATTTACGAAACATATTAACAAAGACTGTGCTAAATAAAAATAAAATACGTAATTACAACAAAAAAGAAAACAAAACACTTACAATGAGTTACAAATATATTTGTAAGAGACGTATTACTATCTCCACATTTAATATTGCACTAACTTAACTATTTAATTTTCTTTTTTA
Organism: Pollenia griseotomentosa; assembly: GCA_963931875.1. Lineage (NCBI taxonomy): Eukaryota > Metazoa > Arthropoda > Insecta > Diptera > Polleniidae > Pollenia > Pollenia griseotomentosa. Next base: position 149,867,612 of record OZ007563.1, read on the forward strand.
TTATGTGTCTATAGCTATTGGCGCAGTTTTCCGTGTCTGTTTTATAATTAATTCTCCTCTCCTTTGGTATATTTATTATATGTAGCATCTCTAAAGTATACCGTTTATTATATTTCGCCTCTCTTTGTAATATCTCCACATTTTTTAAGTTTGGTGTATGCAGTCTCTCTGCACAGTGGGATGCGAGTGCAGTTTTTTGTGTTGATATTTTATTAATGTTTTTAAAATCTGATTTATGTCCAGCTATACGAGTCTTAAGTTTATTTTTTGTAGTACCGACATAAACTTGATCGCATATGTCTTGGTCATTTCCTGCACAACTAATCTTATATACTACGTTAGTGTTATCCAATTTGTCAAGTTTACATTTGTTGTTTGAGAAAAGTTGTTTTAATGTATTTGTCGATGTGTGAGCAATCATAAATTTGTCCTTATTATAAATGTGAGCATTCTTTATTCTCTCTGCGATACTTGGTACATACGTCATTGATTTATATATTTTCGTATTCTCTTTATGTTCCCTAGGTGGTTTTTTTCCATAGTTTTTAATTAAAGTTTCTATTATATTTTTAGGGAAAGAGTTTCTTGTAAGAATACTTTTAATTTTTTCTTTATTGGAAGAATGGAACGACTCATCGCTAATGGAAAGGACCCTGTTTATCAAATTGTTGGCCGTATTCATTATTATCTTTTTCGGTTGGCAAGAATTGAAATTAATAATTCTCCCTGAAGCCGTCGGTTTTTGGTACCAGTCTATTTTAATTACGTTTTTGCTCCTTATGACCAGGGTATCCAAGTATGGCAGTTTTCCGTTAACCTCCTCCTCCATTGTAAATTTAATGTTTTTATGAAATGCGTTCAGTTGTTCTAAGGTCCTTTCTATTGCACTTATCTTTATAATTCCAAAAAGGTCGTCAACATATTTCGTCAATAATTTAGGTTTTTCGTCCAGATTATTCATGCATGTTCCAAGGAGTTCCTCCATCACTATATCTGCCACAATAGGTGATGCCGGTGAACCCATTGGCAGTCCTTTGCATTGGATGTATACTTTGTCGTTGTACTTAAAATATCTGTTATCCTTAACGCAAAATCTTAGAATTCTCAAAAATAGTTCCTTTGGCATATTTGTATGTTTCTCTATGTCAATCCATTTGTTCTTTATAACATCTATTGCGTAGTCCACTGGTATACTTGGAAAAAGTGATACCACATCAAAGGAAACTAATTTTTCGTCCGTATCTATTGCACTGTTGTTTACCTTATGTCTAAATTGCACTGCATCCCTTACGTTGTAAATCGAAAATTCAGTAAGTTTTTTCAAAACATTTGTCAGTAATTTGCATAGCTCGCTGGACGGCGAGTTAACTGATGCACAGATTGGTCTAAGAGGGTAATATTCCTTATGGATTTTAGGAAGTCCATATATTCTAGGTGCAGTTGCCGCGTCATTTTTCAGTCTTCTCTTTTCTATCACAGTTATATTATTGCACAAAAATAGTTCATCTACCAGGTCATGGCTCTTCTTCTTCAGCGATAATGTGGGATCTTTATTTGTCCACCTATATGTCATTATATCATTAAGGATATTCTTCATCCTAATATCATAATCCTTTTTCTCCATTGCTACTGTGGCATTACCCTTATCCGCTTTTAATATAAGTATATTCTTGTTTTTGTGCAAAAATTTTCTAGTTTGTTCCACTGTACTAAGTATATAGCGTTCTCTCCTATTTAGATTTTGTTTGTTTATGTGATTTTCCAGCATTGAAGTGAACTGTGTTCTAGCTGTCTCTTGCTCTTCTTTGTCCTCTATAGTCTGGATGCAATCTTCTCCATCAGCAATCATTTTAAAAAGTGGGAATTTTCTCTTCTCTGTTGGTATCGCATATTTCTCTCCTAGTGATAAGAGCCATTGAGTCTCTTTTGGTATGTCTGTGCCCGTTTTGTTAACAAACCACTTGTCATTATAGATAATGTCAAGCTCATTTATTTGTTTTTTCCGTAAATTGTCAAATTTCTTTCTGTGATTGGTCTTAATGTTAATATAACTTTTCTTCATAAGTGTCTCTTCACAGTTCCAAAGTTGTGTTTTTTCGTCTGGTGTCAAGTGTTTATTTATCTTCCTCTCCATTTCATCTACTTCGACGGTAGTATACTTAACAATTTCATGTTTTTGTCTAATCAATAAATTGAGTAATTTTCTATGAAAATTTTCCAATATTTTATTAAGTGCACTGTCGATTTTGTTGGGAATAGTCCGATTGTGTTCAAAGATTTTAAAAACGTTTTTTGTTGAATTGTCCAAAAAATTTGGTATAATACCTGTATTCTTACATCTCATAAGAAATGTTATTGTAGACATCGCATTCAGTTGACGTTTCTTCAAAGTTTTTCGTTTGTTAATGTAATTCTTGATGTTGTGGTGTTGATGTTTGATGTTGTTGTATACCATTTTTACGGCGTGCTCTCCGTAATATATTAAATTAAATTTGTATTTCTTCGACCTTTTTTAAATTATTAAATAAAAAGTTTTTTCGAGCTCGAGGCCAATTATTTGTAAAAAATATATGTATATTATTTATTAAATTATTTGTTCCAATATTTCGATATCCTTCGGATATCATTATCAAGGCTGTAACAATATAAGAAAAACAACAATTTACGAAACATATTAACAAAGACTGTGCTAAATAAAAATAAAATACATAATTACAACAAAAAAGAAAACAAAACACTTACAATGAGTTACAAATATATTTGTAAGAGACGTATTACTATCTCCACATTTAATATTGCACTAACTTCACTATTTAATTTTCTTTTTTATTATGTGTCTATAGCTATTGGCGCAGTTTTCCGTGTCTGTTTTATAATTAATTCTCCTCTCCTTTGGTATATTTATTATATGTAGCATCTCTAAAGTATACCGTTTATTATATTTCGCCTCTCTTTGTAATATCTCCACATTTTTTAAGTTTGGTGTATGCAGTCTCTCTGCACAGTGGGATGCGAGTGCAGTTTTTTGTGTTGATATTTTATTAATGTTTTTAAAATCTGATTTATGTCCAGCTATACGAGTCTTAAGTTTATTTTTTGTAGTACCGACATAAACTTGATCGCATATGTCTTGGTCATTTCCTGCACAACTAATCTTATATACTACGTTAGTGTTATCCAATTTGTCAAGTTTACATTTGTTGTTTGAGAAAAGTTGTTTTAATGTATTTGTCGATGTGTGAGCAATCATAAATTTGTCCTTATTATAAATGTGAGCATTCTTTATTCTCTCTGCGATACTTGGTACATACGTCATTGATTTATATATTTTCGTATTCTCTTTATGTTCCCTAGGTGGTTTTTTTCCATAGTTTTTAATTAAAGTTTCTATTATATTTTTAGGGAAAGAGTTTCTTGTAAGAATACTTTTAATTTTTTCTTTATTGGAAGAATGGAACGACTCATCGCTAATGGAAAGGACCCTGTTTATCAAATTGTTGGCCGTATTCATTATTATCTTTTTCGGTTGGCAAGAATTGAAATTAATAATTCTCCCTGAAGCCGTCGGTTTTTGGTACCAGTCTATTTTAATTACGTTTTTGCTCCTTATGACCAGGGTATCCAAGTATGGCAGTTTTCCGTTAACCTCCTCCTCCATTGTAAATTTAATGTTTTTATGAAATGCGTTCAGTTGTTCTAAGGTCCTTTCTATTGCACTTATCTTTATAATTCCAAAAAGGTCGTCAACATATTTCGTCAATAATTTAGGTTTTTCGTCCAGATTATTCATGCATGTTCCAAGGAGTTCCTCCATCACTATATCTGCCACAATAGGTGATGCCGGTGAACCCATTGGCAGTCCTTTGCATTGGATGTATACTTTGTCGTTGTACTTAAAATATCTGTTATCCTTAACGCAAAATCTTAGAATTCTCAAAAATAGTTCCTTTGCCATATTTGTATGTTTCTCTATGTCAATCCATTTGTTCTTTATAACATCTATTGCGTAGTCCACTGGTACAACTAGAACAACTGAACGCATTTCATAAAAACATTAAATTTACAATGGAGGAGGAGGTTAACGGAAAACTGCCATACTTGGATACCCTGGTCATAAGGAGCAAAAACGTAATTAAAATAGACTGGTACCAAAAACCGACGGCTTCAGGGAGAATTATTAATTTCAATTCTTGCCAACCGAAAAAGATAATAATGAATACGGCCAACAATTTGATAAACAGGGTCCTTTCCATTAGCGATGAGTCGTTCCATTCTTCCAATAAAGAAAAAATTAAAAGTATTCTTACAAGAAACTCTTTCCCTAAAAATATAATAGAAACTTTAATTAAAAACTATGGAAAAAAACCACCTAGGGAACATAAAGAGAATACGAAAATATATAAATCAATGACGTATGTACCAAGTATCGCAGAGAGAATAAAGAATGCTCACATTTATAATAAGGACAAATTTATGATTGCTCACACATCGACAAATACATTAAAACAACTTTTCTCAAACAACAAATGTAAACTTGACAAATTGGATAACACTAACGTAGTATATAAGATTAGTTGTGCAGGAAATGACCAAGACATATGCGATCAAGTTTATGTCGGTACTACAAAAAATAAACTTAAGACTCGTATAGCTGGACATAAATCAGATTTTAAAAACATTAATAAAATATCAACACAAAAAACTGCACTCGCATCCCACTGTGCAGAGAGACTGCATACACCAAACTTAAAAAATGTGGAGATATTACAAAGAGAGGCGAAATATAATAAACGGTATACTTTAGAGATGCTACATATAATAAATATACCAAAGGAGAGGAGAATTAATTATAAAACAGACACGGAAAACTGCGCCAATAGCTATAGACACATAATAAAAAAGAAAATTAAATAGTTAAGTTAGTGCAATATTAAATGTGGAGATAGTAATACGTCTCTTACAAATATATTTGTAACTCATTGTAAGTGTTTTGTTTTCTTTTTTGTTGTAATTACGTATTTTATTTTTATTTAGCACAGTCTTTGTTAATATGTTTCGTAAATTGTTGTTTTTCTTATATTGTTACAGCCTTGATAATGATATCCGAAGGATATCGAAATATTGGAACAAATAATTTAATTAATAATATACATATATTTTTTACAAATAATTGGCCTCGAGCTCGAAAAAACTTTTTATTTTAATAATTTAAAAAAGGTCGAAGAAATACAAATTTAATTTAATATATTACGGAGAGCACGCCGTAAAAATGGTATACAACAACATCAAACATCAACACCACAACATCAAGAATTACATTAACAAACGAAAAACTTTGAAGAAACGTCAACTGAATGCGATGTCTACAATAACATTTCTTATGAGATGTAAGAATACAGGTATTATACCAAATTTTTTGGACAATTCAACAAAAAACGTTTTTAAAATCTTTGAACACAATCGGACTATTCCCAACAAAATCGACAGTGCACTTAATAAAATATTGGAAAATTTTCATAGAAAATTACTCAATTTATTGATTAGACAAAAACATGAAATTGTTAAGTATACTACCGTCGAAGTAGATGAAATGGAGAGGAAGATAAATAAACACTTGACACCAGACGAAAAAACACAACTTTGGAACTGTGAAGAGACACTTATGAAGAAAAGTTATATTAACATTAAGACCAATCACAGAAAGAAATTTGACAATTTACGGAAAAAACAAATAAATGAGCTTGACATTATCTATAATGACAAGTGGTTTGTTAACAAAACGGGCACAGACATACCAAAAGAGACTCAATGGCTCTTATCACTAGGAGAGAAATATGCGATACCAACAGAGAAGAGAAAATTCCCACTTTTTAAAATGATTGCTGATGGAGAAGATCAAGAATGATAAAATTAAGATTACGACATGCGCATGATTTCCCGTTATGTGACGTAGAAGGGCCATTCTAAGGGTTACCAAGAATATTTCATGTGTTAGATTTAAAATTTCTTGCGAAAAAATGTATGTTTTATGTGATAGTTGGTAACCTTGTAATTGAAATTACATTGACAGTTCTAAAAAAATATTACATCGGGTTTTAATAAAATAAATAAATTTGATATTGTATTTGGTGATAAATAATATTTAATTAATTAATAACGTTTATTGTCGTGTTAAAAAGTATAATAAAAGCTGTTGAAAAAAGAAAAACGAACAAAAAAAAAAACAACAACAAATATAAACATGAAGTGTGCAGTGGGCAAATGTAAGCAAAGTAGCAGTAAAATAACAAGTGAGAAAAAAATTAAATTTTGGATATTTTTTTTAGATGCAGAATGTATTTTAGAATGAGATTACTTAGTGTCGAAATTGGCCAAAATATTACCAAAAGAAAAAGGAAAATGAATAAAATAACAACATAAAGCAAAATGGTCTTTAATTGTTTTGTCTTTTATTGTTACATAGATAATTTTTATTAAATGGAATAAATATAAATAAAAAATATAAATAAAAAGAAAAATTAATTTTGAACTACAAAATAATTTGAAGAGAAAAATTATAAATTGTCCCACTGTTGTGTTTACTCATAAACATTACAGTTCGACAGCTGCAAATTATTAGCCAATAGAAACACAGAATGTGTGACGTCACAGGGCCAACATGCGCAGAACATTTTAAAATTTTAAGCTTGTTGGCGTAATCTTTATTTTATCATTCTTGGAGAAGATTGCATCCAGACTATAGAGGACAAAGAAGAGCAAGAGACAGCTAGAACACAGTTCACTTCAATGCTGGAAAATCACATAAACAAACAAAATCTAAATAGGAGAGAACGCTATATACTTAGTACAGTGGAACAAACTAGAAAATTTTTGCACAAAAACAAGAATATACTTATATTAAAAGCGGATAAGGGTAATGTCACAGTAGCAATGGAGAAAAAGGATTATGATATTAGGATGAAGAATATCCTTAATGATATAATGACATATAGGTGGACAAATAAAGATCCCACATTATCGCTGAAGAAGAAGAGCCATGACCTGGTAGATGAACTATTTTTGTGCAATAATATAACTGTGATAGAAAAGAGAAGACTGAAAAATGACGCGGCAACTGCACCTAGAATATATGGACTTCCTAAAATCCATAAGGAAGATTACCCTCTTAGACCAATCTGTGCATCAGTTAACTCGCCGTCCAGCGAGCTATGCAAATTACTGACAAATGTTTTGAAAAAACTTACTGAATTTTCGATTTACAACGTAAGGGATGCAGTGCAATTTAGACATAAGGTAAACAACAGTGCAATAGATACGGACGAAAAATTAGTTTCCTTTGATGTGGTATCACTTTTTCCAAGTATACCAGTGGACTACGCAATAGATGTTATAAAGAACAAATGGATTGACATAGAGAAACATACAAATATGCCAAAGGAACTATTTTTGAGAATTCTAAGATTTTGCGTTAAGGATAACAGATATTTTAAGTACAACGACAAAGTATACATCCAATGCAAAGGACTGCCAATGGGTTCACCGGCATCACCTATTGTGGCAGATATAGTGATAGAGGAACTCCTTGGAACATGCATGAATAATCTGGACGAAAAACCTAAATTATTGACGAAATATGTTGACGACCTTTTTGGAATTATAAAGATAAGTGCAATAGAAAGGACCTTAGAACAACTGAACGCATTTCATAAAAACATTAAATTTACAATGGAGGAGGAGGTTAACGGAAAACTGCCATACTTGGATACCCTGGTCATAAGGAGCAAAAACGTAATTAAAATAGACTGGTACCAAAAACCGACGGCTTCAGGGAGAATTATTAATTTCAATTCTTGCCAACCGAAAAAGATAATAATGAATACGGCCAACAATTTGATAAACAGGGTCCTTTCCATTAGCGATGAGTCGTTCCATTCTTCCAATAAAGAAAAAATTAAAAGTATTCTTACAAGAAACTCTTTCCCTAAAAATATAATAGAAACTTTAATTAAAAACTATGGAAAAAAACCACCTAGGGAACATAAAGAGAATACGAAAATATATAAATCAATGACGTATGTACCAAGTATCGCAGAGAGAATAAAGAATGCTCACATTTATAATAAGGACAAATTTATGATTGCTCACACATCGACAAATACATTAAAACAACTTTTCTCAAACAACAAATGTAAACTTGACAAATTGGATAACACTAACGTAGTATATAAGATTAGTTGTGCAGGAAATGACCAAGACATATGCGATCAAGTTTATGTCGGTACTACAAAAAATAAACTTAAGACTCGTATAGCTGGACATAAATCAGATTTTAAAAACATTAATAAAATATCAACACAAAAAACTGCACTCGCATCCCACTGTGCAGAGAGACTGCATACACCAAACTTAAAAAATGTGGAGATATTACAAAGAGAGGCGAAATATAATAAACGGTATACTTTAGAGATGCTACATATAATAAATATACCAAAGGAGAGGAGAATTAATTATAAAACAGACACGGAAAACTGCGCCAATAGCTATAGACACATAATAAAAAAGAAAATTAAATAGTTAAGTTAGTGCAATATTAAATGTGGAGATAGTAATACGTCTCTTACAAATATATTTGTAACTCATTGTAAGTGTTTTGTTTTCTTTTTTGTTGTAATTATGTATTTTATTTTTATTTAGCACAGTCTTTGTTAATATGTTTCGTAAATTGTTGTTTTTCTTATATTGTTACAGCCTTGATAATGATATCCGAAGGATATCGAAATATTGGAACAAATAATTTAATAAATAATATACATATATTTTTTACAAATAATTGGCCTCGAGCTCGAAAAAACTTTTTATTTTAATAATTTAAAAAAGGTCGAAGAAATACAAATTTAATTTAATTTTACAAAAATTTTAAATTTGACTAAAAAATGTGTGTTTAATAGACGGAAAATTTTGTTAGTTGTATAATGACATACTTTTCTTTAAAACTACATGCCATTTTGCGCTATTTACCTCCCATTTTTGGTTCAGTGTATATGAACGAAAAAAAATTTTAAATGTTTTTTCAAAAGTTAAGTCATATTTAAAATGACATAATTTCGCCGTATTCGCCGAATGTGTTTAGCTTATTTCTTCAATATCTCGATAACTACTTTACATACGAAGATGGTTTTTATGTAAATTTTAACCCTTAAATGCATAGCGATGTATTACTGCATCATAAGTTTAAACTCCCATAATTTACTATGTGGCAACCTTTTCAAAGTTGTTTTGTTTGTATTTTAATTAAAATAAGGGGATTCACCGTTATTGAACGAAGCTAGAGTTTCTAAAAGTTATTTTTGTTGTTTTTGACAATATTCATTGGTGACTTGCGATTTGTGTGCAATTTGAATTTAACGTGTGTTATAAGTGCGATTATTTATATAAAAATTAATATAATAATAAAAGAAAAATTGTTTTTAGATAGAATAGAGGTAAGACAAACGAAAAATATTTATATTATTGTATATGCTGATAAATTTATGCAGAAAAGCCAATTTTTCTTGTGATGTAAAAATACATCAACATGCAAAATCGGTACACTAATCGTAAAGTTAATTTCATGTTTTTTTTTTTTATGTATTATTGTTTTATCAACTATATAATTATAATTTAAATGAATGACTTTCATACTAATATCTAACGAGATAACCATTTTATTAACATAGCATGTCTCGACAATTAAAAACTAAGGATATCGAAGAAATCTTAGCTGCTTTGGAAGACGGTAATGTTTCCGACGATGGTTTGGAGGATGAAAATGATGACGAGGATCAATTTTACACGATTGCAAGAGATATCGTGCAAAATTTGACGGAAGAAGACGACATTATAGGCGAACAAGAAACAAATGAAGACGAACATGGATTTCAAGCAAATACTGAGCCATTTGTCCCAAATGAAAGTCCAGGTAGCTTCATGAATTTGTTTGATAGACGTAGACTTATCTGGAAAAAAGATCAACTGACTTTTGATGCCTCTAAAATAACACATGAAGCCGTCACATTAGATCCAAATGTAGCCGATTTAGATTCACCATACAGATGTTTTCACTATTATTTTGCTATTGAATTTCTACAAAAAATTGTAGATGAAACTAATATCTATGCCATTCAAACAAACCCATCGAGCTCTTTCGTTACAACTGTTTCCGAATTAAAAAAATTCATTGGCATTTTGCTTTTCAAATAAAAAAGTAGGTTTTGACTTAGTCCGTTTTTAAAATTTTATATTTTGCAGATATTACATTTTTTTCAATGACATAAAAATCATCTTCGTAAGAAAAGTAGTTTTCGAGATATTGAAGAAATAAGTTCGACACATTTGGCGAAATTATGACAATTTGAATATGACATAACTTTTGAAAAAAAATTTAAATTTTTTTTCGTTCATATACTATGTTCATTATAGGATAAAAGGAACCTTCTCACCAACTTTTTTTAAAATCTACAGAATCGGGTCTCACTCTTGGTCGATTTGAGGTGGAATTACCCAAATTATAAAAACAATTTAATCACAAAAGTATAAAATAATTGAAATTAAATACATATGTAAGTAATAGGGTATTCAACCGATTAACGGTTAACCGATTAATTACTACCCGATTAACTGATCGGTTAATTTAAAATTGGCTTTTTTCGATTAACGATTAAACCGGTTAATTTCAGTCGATTAACCGATTAACCGTTGTAACAAAAATTATAAATTTTTGTAGTATTAAAACATATTTTTTTTGTTTTTAATTGTGGGTGAGTTCCAAAACTTCGGTTGCAAAGCAACTCGCTTTTTTAAATACATTCTACAGTGCAACCATGAACAATTTTACAACGTTATCCGTACCAAAATTCACCAAAAAAGTTACCAAAGTGCACCAAAAAAGTTGTTCTTAGAACTATTTTTTATACAATATATTTCCTTCTATAAATACATTTTTAAAATACAGTACAAAAACAGAAATTAAGGAATTCGGAAATGAACTTTTTTGCAGAATGTTCGGTGCTGAGCTTTGCCAGGATGAGTGAGATGATGACCTGACAACAGAAGAAACTTACGATAGTAACGCAACAACAGAATTAACCCAAACAATTAGAAGTGTTAAAAATTTTAAAAAATAAAGCAGGATTTAAATGGCATAATGGAAGATTTTATATGTTTAGAGAAATCCAGAAAAAAGACTGAGAATTTAGATATTCTGTATTATGGGTTGCTTTCGATTTCTCCAAAATCTACGATAAGTGAAAGAATTTTTTCCAAGCTTAAATCCAAAACATTTTAACCAAATTATTTATCTAAAGGATTATTTTATAAGATTTTCTTAAACTATTTAAATTACTTATAAAATGATCTCACAGTTTATTTTTTAATAAATATCTTTACCAAAACTAATTTTGAAATCAGGAAAAGCTACGTTTTTTTTTTTAAAAATTGAACTTAAAATCTCCATCGATTTTAATGTCACGATTTCGATTATTAAACCAAAACCTCGATTAATTAATCGAGCGATTAACCGATTAAAGTGAAAACCCGATTAAATGAATACCCTAGTAAGTAATAAAGATGATGAACGTATAGTTGTTCTCCAACAGCACACTATCCCACTTTATGAGCACACACGATTTTTTTGACAAATCGTACGACTGAATAGGATAGTGTATCGCCGGCTTTAATTGTTGACTTTGTGGATGATTCTTCCAAAGACGAGCGGCATGTACATAAAACTACCATTCAGATACTAGGCAATGCCGTCGAGGTCGAGGAAAAAACGTATTTTGTCGAATATATATGTATGTATTTCAGTGTTGCCACCAAAGAAATGGTAAATTACACATGAAGCATGCCAAAATTACACATAAAAATACGAATTACACATGATATCTGCAGCCGCACCTTATATGGTGTACCGACGCCAGTGTTGCCACTAAAGAAATGGTAAATTACACATGGAGAATGCCAAAACTACACATGAAAATACAAATTACATATGCTACCTTTTTACTCATGTCACAGAAACAAATTTCGATCAATGTGGAATTTAAGCCGTACATATTTGGCTTCTTCAGAAAAAGTAAACCAATTTCAATTTTCTAAGTACAAATCACCAAAAATTTATGCATTTTTGCAAAACAAATAAACATAAATATCGTCACATTGAATGCAAAAGGGCGTAACAACACTTTATTTGTTTTACAGGAGAAGCAATAAACTTTACAAAATCAATAACAACAAGTGTAATTGGCGTTTGAATTTCTTTAATTAAGTCGCCATTTTTGATCTAAAATTGTGTGTGAACATAAAGTTTAATAAAACGATCAAAACTCAATTAAAAACTCTTATTTCGAGTTTTTTGTTGTTGTTAAGCTCTTTTGCATTTTAGGTGACGATATGTAACATACATTTCATATCCCTATCAATGTCGTCGACGCAATTTTTCAACTGAATGTTAATTCAGTTCCGCTATTCCTGTAACGTTGGATATGCCAGACATTTTTATATTTTTTACTTATCCAACACAAAAATATTTTTCAAATGTCTCTTTATTTGCTTTTTGTTTACAACAATCGTATCGTTGCTATATTTAATGCAAAAAAAATAATAGTTTCATGTTACCATTTAAAAGATTAAAGCAAAAATAACTATGTATTTGCAAAGTAGGAAATAATCTGTCTCCAAAGGAATTTTTTATTTCAAAAACCTTTTTCCAATAATTTTCTGCTTTCAAATTACTACGACCTAAAATTTTACAAAATGTAAGAGTGCATGTTGTCGCGAAAATATTCTTGAAACTCCTTAGTTTTGTCTGCCGAGCATTACTTCTAATAAAACAAGATCTAATATTACAAAGTAAATCTTCCAAATATGTTGGAAGTTTCAGACAGGCCTTCGACGCTACCGAATGTATTAGGTGGCACGAGCATTTTATCAAAATAATAACTGGCTTTTAGTCTTTTAGAACCTTAACTTCTGAATTATACTGTCCAAACATAGCATTAGGTGTATCTGATTCAAATCCAGCTAGATTTTCAAAAGAAATCCCTTTTTCTATAATTGTGCTCTTAAGAAGCTCAAACATTTCTTTTGCAGTCGATGATCCACCCTCTTTGAAATAAAGAAAATAATAATGTACCCAGGATGTTTCGTCGTTATAATAAATTGTGGCAAAAGCTATCTAAATGCCAAATGGTTAGTAGTTAATAGGGTATTCCTTCGGTTAACCGTTAATCGGTTAACCGATTAATTACTACCCGATTAACTGATCGGTTAATTTAAAATTGGCTTTTTTCGATTAACGATTAAACCGGTTAATTTCAGTCGATTAACCGATTAACCGAAGTAACAAAATTTTAAATTTTTAAAATTTTTTTTGTAGTATTATCACATATTTTTTGTGTTTTTAATTATTTGTTTTGTCTCATATGCAAAAGGTATGTGTTTAGAAAAATATTTTTTCCTTCTAGCTATACATTCTTTAAATACAGTACAAAGTCAGGAAATACAGAAAAAGAACTGAGAAATTAGATAATCAGTATTATGGATTGCTTTCGAGATTTCCAACATCTGCGATAAGTGAAAGAATTTTTTCCAAGTCGAGTTTTATCGAAACTAAAGAAAAGAATCTCTTAAATCCTAAACATTAAAGCCAAATTATTTTTGTAAAAGATAATTTATAAGATCTCCTTAAACTTTTGAAAAATTTATTAATAAAATGATCTCACAGTTTATTTCTTATTAAATACATAATAAATATAAAGTATAAAATATGAGGAGGTCCATTTGGATAAACGACAAAATGTAATTTAAGTAAGTAGCACATAATTTTTTTAAAAAACAATTATTGAGGTATTATTGTCTACAAAAAATAATATTAATCACAAATTTATTATTTTATCTGATAGTTTGTTTTAAAGTTATTTAGATAGCAAATTTGGAATTATTGCGTTTTGGTCCGAATCATAATATTTATTAATGTAATTATTGCGTTTTGTTATGGACCTCCTCAATTAACATAACAAAAGCGAAAGGTATTAACTAAACAAAAATTCCTTACGTTTTACAGTTATCTAAGAGTTACCACCCCAGCGTAATTTATTTATAAAGTTGACTTTTTTTAAATTTCTTGTAGCGATTTATTACAAAGATGAGTAATTATTGCATTTTGCTCAGAACCATTATATTTGATATTGAATTGCAGTGTAGTTATTGAGTTTTGGAATACTTTATAATAAAGGTAATATAGATTTCAATGTGTAGAATAGGATTCAATCAAAAAACCAAAAAACTTAAATAATGTAATTATTGCGTTTTGTTATGGACCTCCTTATATGTATTACATATTTATGAATTCCTTTTTTGCTCATTTAAGTTCAAGAATTGTTTTGTTTGTTTTGTTATGGTTTATTTTACTAATAAATTCCAAATAATAAATAATTTTTGCATTTTTATTTATTGAAATTACTTACAGACTGTTCAACGATTTCGAACGTTAACGTTCGCATAGAAAATTACATTTAAAACAAAAACAAATTGTCGAATTTTGTTTTTGTTTTAATTGTACTTTTCTATGCGAACGTTAACGTTCGAGATCGTTGAACAGGCTGTTAATTTATAACAAAACTTTATTAATCGGTTAACCGATCAATAACAAAATTTACCGATTATAAACCGATTAAACCAAAACCTCGGTTAATTAATCGAGCGATTAACCGATTAAAGCAAAACCCCGATTAAATGAATATCCTAGTAGTTAATGATGAAACCATTTTTGTTCAGCTCTTTGAACGCTTCCATTCTTTTAAATAAATTTTTAAGTTTTGCTAAGAATAATAAACTTTTTACTTCCTGTGAAAAAATAATAACATAAATCAGTGCTACAAAACGTTAAAATACACATGCAGTCAATTACACATGGGCTACACATGAAAAAAAATATTACACATAATATGTGTAATTACACGTGAGGTGGCAACACTGATGTATTTAGGCAATACAAACCAATGCAAACCACCTGTTTCGCTCTCTGAAACTAGATAGCCAAACATGCTGTTCATACGATTCATTCTTGTTTCGTTTTGACATTTTTTTTGTGTTGTTAGTGTGATTTTATTTAAAATAGATAAAAAAGTTGGTAAAAATTATTGATTTATAAAAGGTTTATTGAACAAATTTTCATAGAAAATTCGTTTCATAAACCTTTTTTATGAATATGGGGGTAAAAATATATTATTTAATACTTTTATTAATATTATTATTTTATAATTATCACTGTGACAACACTGATCTGCGCCGGGATGTTATTGGAAATTCGTGGCAGTGTTGTAACAGAAAATATCAGGGGTGTGCTGGAAATCGCAAACGCAAAACGCAAGAATTTTAAAAGTCGTTTTTTAGTAAGATTTTTGTAATAAATGAATTTTATGGCAAATATTATACAAACATTTCTCTATTAAACAGACTTTTATAACAAAATTTATAAAAATTAGATTAAAAGTGTATTAAAAACAGCCTCCAAATTCTTGCGTTTTGCGTTTGCGATTTCCATCACACCCCCCTATATATATATTGTGGTTTGGTTATTAATAATAGATATGAAAATGGCGTTTAATTTGTTAAAAGTTAATCTTTAATAAAATTGTAATAAAGCTTTGAACCCGTATTCGTATCTGATTTATCGGAGTTATTACATTGGCGACGAGGAAAAGCACGTCTAGAGGAAAAAAATTAAATAAAATTCAGCCAACTGGGAAAAATCACATTAAATTGTGTCTTTCGTTTGTTGATTGCATTATATTGCGAAGAGATCATTGAATTGGATAAGAAAGTTGGAAAAAAACACATTGAATTGTGTGATTGCTGTGTTTCTTCCTTTGTACCTATCAAAGTATATTAAATTGTGGTATTAAAGGGGAGAGGTATGTATATGGTGATTTTGACGACACATTAAATTGTGAAATTGACATCGCATTCAATTGTGAAATTGACAGTACATTAAATTGTACAATTGTGCGACAACTAGCTATAAAGCTGGGGTTTTTTTTAATTGGCTTCTCAGCAAATGATTTAATATTGTGTTTCTTTTAAAGGAGAACCATGTCCGACATACAGCCCTTTCCTTGCGATGTTATAGACAAATCGTTGTTACGTGTGGAATGGGAAAATTTGTTCCGATCTTTCAAGCTGTATCTGGCATCGGAGGAAATAATCGATCCAGTTAAAAAGAAGAACAAGTTACTTTATTTGGGAGGACCACAACTTCAAGAGGTTGTTTATAATATTCCGGGTGCTCTGGTAGAAATCAATTCAGAATCTAATAACGATGTATTCAATATATTGGTTACAAAGTTAGATGAATACTTCTCGCCCAAAAGAAATTCAACATTTGGAAGACATCTTTACAGAAGCCTGACACCCTCTGATGGAGAATCTCTAAACAAATTTTTAATGCGATTGAGACAACAAGTTGCGAAATGTTCCTTCGGATCGACAAAAACAGAAATAGAAGAAATTTGTATTAAAGACAAAATAATTGATTCATGGGCTCCTATTGATTAAAAGAAAAGACTACTGAAAAAAGAGCAAAATTTAAATGACGTCATTGAAGCTTGCCAGGTTTATGATAATGATAATAAACAGTCGCAGAGCATGCTGACACGGGTTGACGAGGAGATGGTAAATAAGATTTCATCAAAGAAACGCTTTTCTAAAAATTCAGAAGTGGAGGGTTTCAGGTGTGGTCGAAGTGGCCACATGGGCAACTCTATGATTTGCCCGGCGCGAAAAGCAAAGTGCAACAAATGCTCCCTGATCGGACATTTTGCTTTAAAGTGTAAAACTAAAAATTTTAAAAGGAAATTTTCCGAGTATGATGATAGTAGCGGCAGTAAGCGCAACACTAGACCTGCAAAGGTATGCTGTATACACAATGAAGATCAAAATTTCATTGGATTTCATTGGGGATGGTGAAGCATTGCGCGAATTTGACTGTTTCAAAATTGATGACAACTGCGAAAGTGATGAAATAATAGAGTGTCGTATAGGCGGACAAGCATTTTTAATGGTGATTGATTCCGGCTTCCGATTTAATCTTGTAAGTGAAAATGACTAGAAATTATTAAGTGATAAAAAAGCGGTCATATGGAATATTCGACCAAACTCATCAAACCAATTCAAAGTAAATGCGTCAGAACATATCCTCAAGGTAATTTGTGTTTTTGATGCCCCGATCGCAATTAAAAATAATTCAGAAACGGTTGCTACATTTTACGTTATTTAAAATGGAAGCCAGTCATTATTAGGTCGTGAAACATCGACAAAACTTAAAGTACTTCGAATCGGGTTAAATGCCAATCGTGTTGAAAACGTAGAGGCATTTCCCAAGATGAAAAACATACAAGTTAAATTATCTATCGATACTTCTGTTAAACCTGTGCAATAACCACTATGACGTATACCAATTGCTCTTGAGGAAAAAGTAGCAGCTAAGCTGGAGGAGGCAATTAGTTATGCGACGTGCGAACAAAGCAATTTTGAGGGAAAATTATCCTTTGCCAACATTTGACTCTTTCATGACAAAATTAAGAGGAGCATATTATAACACATATCCAGCACGAGTCGTGGGATTTTGATAAATCAAGTAATTACTATCCATTCAGGCTTGAGCTCTCAGTTATAGGTAATATTCTTCTGCGTGTCATTCGCATTGTGATACCTAAGTCGTTGCGTGAAAGGGTACTCCAGTTGGCACATGAGGGACACCCAGTTGAGTCAGCTATGAAACGCCGACTAAGAGCCAAAGTGTGCTGGCCATTAAAAGATAGAGAAGCGGAAATTTTTGTAAAGAATTGTCGCGACTGCTTAGTTGTATCGCAAATATCCAATCCGCCGCCCATGCAAAGACATGCATTTCCGAATGGTCCCTGGCAATGTGTGGCAACGGATTTATTAGGGCCACTGCCAAACAATGAGTACGTGTTTGTACTTATAGATTACTACTCACGGTATCAGGAAGTAGTGTTTTTGAAAACCATATCCTCTGAGAAGATTATTAAGGCCATGGAGGAGATATTTTGTAGACTTGGATTGCCGAAATCGTTGCGGACAGATAATGGACGGCAGTACATAAGTTCTGAATTTGAAAGTTTTTGTAAAATGAACAACATCACACATATTACAACGCCACCTTATTAGCCGCAGGCCAATGGTGAGGTCGAGAATATGAATAAGTCCTGGTCTTTCTAACTAATGAATTCCACTCGACTACGGAACATGTATCTGCACTGCTTACTCTGCTGCTTTTTATTAGTCAATGATAAATAAAATAGTGGTTAATGCTAACTAGTTAGTCATAACGTAAATATTGGTTAGCACTAACTAGTTATTTATAACGTAAAAATTGGTTATTACTAACCTTTATAAAAAATGCTTTTTTTTTTAATTTTCATTTTAAATTAAATTTTTTATTAAAAAAATTATAATGGAATTTCATTTATACAGGACAGTCAGGAAATTATATTTCAGTAAAGTAAATATGTACCACGTACCATTATTTTTGTGGCTGCTCTTTAACGTTCCACCTCTTGCATGAGTCTGGAAATGAAGGTAAACATACATACGTGTTTCCAATCAATTAATCGTAGATCTTAAAAAGACATTTTATTTTGTTAACAATTTGTGGCAAAAAATTATATACATACTTGAAAAGCCATCAGGATTTTTAATAATTCTTTTTGTTCCTTTATTATCATCACCAAATCTTAAACGATTATCCTGGCCAAAACCACCACCCGAATGACCGCTACCTGTTGAACAAGAACTTTTCGCCCGTTACCTCTGTTGTTTCCTGATAATCCAGCACCACGTCCTCTGAAGCCGACACCAATACGCCCTCCTTTACCACTAACATTCTGATTACAGCTTTCTGCCGGTGTCACTTTTTTATAGTAATTTTTTATCTTACTACTTTAGTTACAAATTATAAATTTAATTTAATTGTTTTTTTTTCTGTAATACCCATCGCAAATATTAAATTTAAGAAATTCACAAATTTTTACACGCGTATGACAAAAATATATTAAAATATTGGCATTATTTGGGAAATGTTTGTTGTACCATTCTAACATATATGTTAGAGTGGAACAACTAATCTAAAATTGTTGCAAGTGTGTTAGTATTTTTTTTAGTTTTGGTTATGCATTTCTTGTAGGGTATACACTCAGGTCTTTTTTTATGCGGTAGATGCGTACCGCATAAAACCGCATAAAAAAATCGCTTAAAAAAAGACTCTAGCTCCATACAAAAACTAGGGATACGTTCCGGAATTTAAAAAAATCGCATAAATTGAAATCAAAGTATTAAAAATGTACCAAATTCGCATAAAAAAGTTTTGCTTTTAATTTAATTAAAACAAAACATTATATTCATAAATGCAATATTATGTGAAAAAAATATTTTATTTAAGTAAAACTAAAAAAAAATAAATAATTCATATTAAGGTTTATAAAGTAAATCAAAATAAAATATTAAAAAGGGATAAAAATAGCATTTAAACAGTTTTTAGTTCTCCTGAGAAATAAGATTAAGCAGAATCGCTTAGCAATTGTCTGTATCTCTTATTTACCGGTTCGATGTTGCTTTCATCACTAAAGGAGAAAATTATATTATCATCAGATGCAACAGTTTTATTTTCATTGCTGGAGAAAATAGGATTATGCGTGATTGGCATGGGTAAGGTATTTGCACAACCTTTATCATTTTCTGTTCTCTGAAAAAATTTTGTCATTAAACTTTGCGATGCCGAATTTGTTGATTGTTTCTGCAGTTCACGATATCCTGAGAAAAGATTTTTTAATCCAGATTGAAGTTTTAATGCTCGTTCCGTATCTGGGTCCACATTGAGAATTTGGTTTTGTAATTTATTAACTGTGTTCAAAACTTCTCCAATTTGTTTCGCAGTAAACGGAATTGCGTTAATTTCTAAATCGGAATCGCTGTCATCATCTTCTTGTTTTACATTTTTTTAAGGAAACTATAATTTTGTATTCATTTATGAATTTAGTTATGTTTGTATATTGTTTTTTTATATTCCCAATTAAAATTTTTTGTTTAACTTGGCCAAACTTAAGTTTTCATATATCCAATGGAAATTTTTAACGTAATTACGAAATCCAATGAAGCGATTTTAACGAAAATTTAGGCAATGCAAATTTTAATTTAACCAATGAACATTTTTTTTATGAAAACGATTCATTAAATATATGAAGCATTTTTCTTTCAGTGTAGATATGAAAATATCGTTTAATTTGTTAAAAGTTAATATTTAATAAAATTGTAATAAAGCTTTGAAACCGTATTCGTATCTGATTTATCGGAGTTATTACAATCACTTTATTTTAGTCAGCTTTTACACTAAACGATTCGTGTCGTTGCGATTCTTTCTTTATTGGGAAGAGGGATGAGAGGAATTATAAAAGGGAACAGACAGGGTCGTTAGGCTTTTTTCTTAAAAAATCGTCAAAACTTTTAATAAAATTCGTGAATATCGTCACGAAAATTTAACAAAATCGTCAACAAATCGTCAAATATCAAAATTTTACAAATCAGAGAAAATTTATTGCATTGATTGGTTCAAAAATGTAAATTTTTAGCAAGAAATTCTATTTATGACAAAGAAAGTGATATGGTTAAGTTTTATTCTATTTTTTTTAGCAAGTGGGCTGAAATATATTTATCATTTGAAAAGAAATACATAAGAAAAAATATATTTTCATAAAAACATAACAAACATTTTTTATTTCATTTATCAATATTCACAAAAAAGATTTAATAAAAAAAATAGAATCTGATTTGCTATTAACTCGAGCTATCTTTAAATGATTAATTTTTAGTGCTGCCACTATTGAAACGGGTTTTTACTGTTGAAGGTGCTAAGCCAAGGATTCTGTCTATATCAACAGCCTTTTCATCCGACTTGAAACGTTTTATTACGTCCAATTTTAGTTCCAAATTAATGAATTTTCTTCTCTTTGCACTCATTTTTCTACACAACTTCTTATTAAGAGCTAACTTCTTACTTCCTAACACGCAACTATACTTAGAATAACTTACCTAGGTCTCGGTTCACACTTTGAAAGTTTTCTTTCAGAAAGTCTTAGTTTATGGATGAGAGGGGAGAGAAAATAATAATTAATGCGAGCGGTACTCTTCCTCTCTCACTAATAAACGCAGACTTTCTGAAAGAAAACTTTCATAGTGTGAACCAAGACTAACAGAATTAAGCGAGAATTCGCCTTTTTACACGCAAATAGAAAAATTATTCACATGTGATTATGACTTCAGTGAAAAAATCCAATGTAGCGACGCAAATCGAAATCATAAAAACGCAAAGCGGATTTAACCAATTTTTAAAAAGCGACGTAAATAGGACCGACGCAAATCAGGGCTCTAGAATTCGAATTACTAATGCTTCTAATGAAAGCCGCCTGGCTTGTGATGGGGGAAAATTTTTTTTTTTGTTTAATTTGCAATAGTTTTTGTATTTCGAAAAATTGATTTTTACGTGTTGGACTGTTCCCAAATTAATTGTAAATATTTCTTGTAAGTGTTTTATTGATGCCAGAATATCGTCATAACACTATAACTTTTAGTAAAAAAATCGTCATTTTACTGTATTTTCTCAAAAAAATCGTCAAAATGACGAAAAATCGCCACATCTAACAGTCCTGGATACAGAAGCGTGTGTACTCTTCGATTCGTTTTGTTCATTCATTTTCCGTTCTCTCAATTTTCTCCCATTTGACGAAAAATTTATTAAGGTAGTTACGACAAAAATCGTACAATGTAAATATGAGACCGACTTCAAAGAGGAAACGACAATAATCTCCACGACACGAATCGTTTAGTGTAAACTGGGACTTATTGAACCTTAATGTTTTTTTTTGTTTTGATTTCTATTGAGAGCTAGTTCAGATCAAGGCGAATTTATTACAGGTGGTCTTAAAAGCCCTGCTGATATTAGCTAAAATCACTGTTTGATGTCAAAATTTTGTTTATTCTCTTTTATTATATTTGTTTCTGTTTTGTTTTATTTCTGTTTTTGACATTGTACAATGATTTTACAAAAACAAATTGCTTGTGGTTTTTGTACGAGTTGTACTTGTTGTAGTACCGAGATTACCTGGGATGAATTTGCCTTGGTTGAGATAAACTAACGATAATTGTTATCAAAATTGGAGATAATAGTTAATTTTTCCTGTTTCGCAGCATGTTTCAAAATGAAACGACAACGAAAAACATATTGTTCATCATGATTGTGGCGCAAAACAGGTATGGGAGCAGACTTTTTAAGAAATCTCCCTAAAGATTATTCGCAACAGATGAAACGTGATCAAACCGTCTTAATCCATACACATAAGTATCTCATTATGTTTTTGAACAACACATTCAATTTTCCTTTACTAACTGAGTTACAGCTTCCAAAAAATTCTATAGATCAGAGAAGGAATCAAGTATAAGTAATTCCCTTTTTCTTAAAGGGGTGTAATATTGTGTGGACCAGACAGCTCGTAGCTTTACATAAGTTTGACCCACCAGTAAGTATACATGATCAGTCCAGGTCAAATTGCTATTGAAAATTATGCCAAGTTTTTTTGCATTGCTAACAATTTCCGTTTTCACACCATTTAACCTATTTTCCTTAGATATGGAGGGAATTAAGACTTTTTTTTATGTGGATTCATACCTTGTCCAAAGGTATATTCTGTTTAATGCCCGTAAATTCTACAAAAAGAACGCAGGTCGTGTTCGTACCTAACAGTTTCTTTACCTATTTGAACATTTATTTGGACTACATGTGTTTACCTTCAGTTCTCTTTTAAAATATGGCAGTTTTTACACCATAGATTTCTATGCACAGCCAGATTTATTTTTGTAGAAATTACGGTCATAGGTAGTCATTTAGAATGGATATACCCGACGCAATATTTCGAACTCAAAGTGAGCTGCACGTCATCGGCGTGCAAATTAATGATACATTTATGGAGTTGTTTTGTCAAATCATTTACATATAAAGAAGATAACAATGGATCTAGAATAGATCCTAGGGCACTCATTTAGTCAGGGATAAGCTATCTGACCATTAATCGTTTACAAAAACCGATTGTGTGCGTTCTGAAAGGTAAGATAATATTCGAAAATCTAAATCTATGGTCTACCGTATCGAAAGCCTTAAGGTATGTTTAGACCTTACAAATATTTGACGGTAGAAAAAAACAAACTTAAGCTTTATTATACCCTTCACCACAGGTGGTGGATTTTATTTGTAATGTGTTTAATTTTACGCATCCACATACACATTAATGCATGTACATGATATGCCGCTCAAATAAAGAAACAAGCTCATAGACTCAATAAATTTTAATTTTACGCTTCTTCAGTAAAAGAATGCCATACAAATCAATTCAATTTTGGTTTCTACGGTCATACAGTGGCTATGGTAATACAGTGTTGGTAATGTGGTTTTTTGTTGTTGTTTTTTTATACCCTTTACTACAAGTGGTGGATTTTATTTGTAATGTGTTTAATTTTACGCATACACACACATTAATGCATGTACATGATATGCCGCTCAAATAAAGAAACAAACTCATAGACTCAATATATTTTAATTAAACGCTTCTTCAGCAAAAGCATTCGTAGCCGAGTTGTTAAGTTCTCTCCTAAGACTGATGATATTGCCAGTTCGAGTCCCATAAAGAGTTTTTCTTAATTTTTTTTATTTAAATTTTTTATGTTCTAAAAAACAAGTTTAAGATTATAAAACGAATTTCAAACATCAACTTTGGCAAAAGATGAAACGGGCTAAGGTACATATATACATTTTTTGTTTTTTTTTATATTCTTCGGCATGGCGAAATGAAAAGTTGGCGTGTTCATTTAATATTTATTTATACCTATCTAAAGCCCTTTATGACACTGCATTTTTTATTCATTAATTGATATAGAATTGATAGAAAGAAACAGTAAATGTTAGAAAGAGCAAACTATAAAAAATGTAAACAAAGTTTTTTAGTTTTTTTTTTCTCTTGTTATGGTTTTGTTTCAGGGATGGCATTGAGAATTTTTGAAATTGTACCAACAACCTTTAAAAATTTTATTTTTTTACCCTAATTGTACTAAAAGATTTTTTTAGTTGAAATTAATTTTATTTATGTTCATAAAAAACACCACAAAAAGGTATTATAAATCTTACATAGCGTTTACATTTGACAGTACTGGCAAGACAGTAAGAAAATACATATTAAATAGTTGCCAAAAACACCGCTAACTGTCTTCGTGACGTAGGCGTCCAGACAGTAGTTAAGACAGTTCACTTTGAAACATATGTAAAACGTGAATGTTGCAGTTAAAGTTCAGCTAAACGTGTTTTATATGAACCAAACCAACTTAAAAACAGCCTTAAATAACTATATTTTGTAAAAAAAAACATAACACTTAGCTAAAACATAAAAAATCAAAGCAAAATATATTTATTTTTTTACGATTTTTTTCCTTTTGCTAATAAAACTTCAGATTACTATTAGAAAATGACAAATCACTGTCCAATTTTACTGTCTGCAAAATTTGCTAGACAGTAGACAAGACAGTTGGAAAAGTGTGCATGTATTAGTAAAAATGTTTGCATGTATTGCTACTGTCATGCCAGTACTGGCAAATGTAAACGCCAGGTTAGTTTAAAAAGTATCAACTAAAAACTACAATTGAAACAGGGATGTCAGCGCCTTGCACAATTGTGCAAATTAATTCACACACATTCTTCACACGCATTCTTACGCTCTTTCATTTAGTCCACGAGAGTACACAATTGTACACAATTAGTCGTCGATTATCAAGCGACGGGTGCACATGCGGCGGATGCTCACGTATTTTTTAATCTTTATTAAGAATACTTGTCTCCCCTGCCGTCAAATGAGTAGCTACCCTGCCGTCAAATGAGTAGCTAACTACAAAAAACCCCAACTTTAAGTTAGCTTGTATAGACTAACTTAAAGCCAACTACTACGCAATGCAACATTTACATTAACCAAAGTGTATACAAACACTGTGTTGTATATTTTAAGTAGTGAGAGCCAAGTTGTTTGCAAAAAAAATCAACGCTGTTATTGTTGTTATGTTATGACAATTTAATCTCATATTTACGCTCTTAATTGAGTAAAGGCAAAAAAACGTAGTTTTTTTATTAAAAAACTAGACTGCCCCAGTAGGCTAGCTGGTAGTGAGCAAGTCTATCAGCGCCGAGGTTGCGGGATCGATTCCCGCCAGCGACTATGGTTAAAAAAAAAGTTGAATAAAACAACTTTGATTAATAAAATACAATAAAATAAAATAAAATAAAAGAAATAAAAGAAAATAAAATAAAAAAATAAAATTTTTTTCTTTTTTTGAAAGTATTCATCCAATGAATAACATTCATAGATCGGCCTTAACTTAAACTAACTTAACTTAAAGCTAACTTAAAGTAGTAAGTTTATAGCTAGCTACAAAAAGTTAACTTAAAGTTAATTAAAAGTAATGCAGAGTCGGACAATTGACTACTTCCTAGGACATCGCAATGTTAAAATAGTTAGTAAATTACATATAAAATAAATCCAAGTGTCAACCACCACTAGTTGAAAAATAGTTAGCTTTCAGTTAATTTAAAGTTAACTGAATGTCCGACAGGGTCTTTATTCACTAATACTAATGTAAAGCAATACAACCACAATTGACATCACTGAATTGAAACAACATAGCCATCCCTGTTTTGTTTATTTTATTAAATGTTGCCAACTTTTTGTTTAACCGCTGATTCAGCAACACTGTAAATTTTTCAAGCTTGAAATGTCAATTTTAAGTTTAACAATTTTACATTTTTTTGACATAACTTCATTTTTTATCGATAACTTTAGTAAAATTTTTGCCATTTATCTTAATACAGCTTAACTCTTTGCACTTGGTAAATTTTTGTTTTACATTATATATGTACTGTTCACCAAAACTTGAACAATGCATTAAAAATGTAGTGTCATAAGGGCTTAAAGAACGTTATTTATGTATATAACTTTTTGTTCTTATCTCATCATGGTGAAGGGTATATAAGATTCGGCATAGCCGAATATAGCTCTTTTACTTGTTTTTTTATAATTTCTATTAATTTACTAAACATTATTCCAAAGATCATAATTGTATAAAGTAATTAACAGGGGTGTGCTGGAAATCGGAAACGCAAAACGCAAGAATTTGGAAGTTGTTTTTAACCCACTTTTAATCTAATTTTTATAATTTTTGTTATAAAATTCTGTTTAATAGAGAATTATTTGCATAATAATTGCCATTAAATTCTTTTATTACAGAAATCTTATGAAAAAAACGACTTTAAAATTTTTTGCGTTTTACGTTTTCGATTTCCAGCACATCCCTGTTAGAAACTGTTAAATAATCACCCCTATCGCAAACAACTACTCCCATTAAAATATTCCCATATTTTTTTATTTCGTATTGTGAATGATTCCCATAACAAATTTTTTGGGAATGAGTTCCCAAACTTAAAAAATTTTACATCGCCAATGTTTACTCCCGCGAGTATTTTTACTAAATAAATTCCCAACAAGTCTTAATGTGAACGAGAAGGGAACATGTAAATTTTAATTTATATTTTAAGGTTTGACTAAATTAAATTGTTTTTTCGTTTTATTGAAGGAGTGTTAATAAAGAAAATGAAAATAAAAACTATTCATTATTTATTTTATTATATTTTCATTAGTATTTTATTTTGTATATTATTTTTTCTCAATACAAGCACTGACAAGTTATTCACAATAGAGACTTTTGTTTATGAATCACAGACAAATAATTCACAATAGATTTTGTACTCCCAAAATATTTGCGATACCGATTTGTTGGGGATGGGAATATAAGTTTGCTCCCATATATCATATTCCCATAACATTCGCGATAGGGGTGAATGTTTGCTCTAGCCAATTGTTTCGCAAAAGAAAACAATGCCTTAAAAAAGCTAGTGGTTACAAGTAGGGCGTCAAATATTTAATAGGTGTGAACATAGCTTTAGAATGGCCAAGGAGCACCAAAAATTTAATATTTCCATTTTCCAATCCTTGCCGTATATTTTCATTAACTTTCACAAGAGCCAAGATTGTGTACTGGAAAGCAAATTCCCAATAAAAAATTTTATCATTTTGCGAAGAACTAATGGTACATTTAAAAATATCAGCGCACAATTATGCGCTACGCAATAAGACATACAGAGATGCAGTAAAGTAAGTGAAGGAGCTCTTAACAAGTTTAATTAAAGAAAAAATAATATTTCAAGTGCCACGGCATTCTCTTACTACGAAGCAGGTTTGCAAGGGAGAACATATAAAATAACTGTAAAAAAATCATTGAGTGTGTAAAGCTGATTGCTACGCTCACCAGTTTTCATATGCGTTGAATGAAGCGCTTTTTGTGTCAAAAATATATTGCTTCAAAGTGGGAACTCGCCATATAAAACTCATGTCTTCCGTAAGCGGTATGGTAAGCGAAACTCTTACATTTCTTCCTTACAAACTTGCTTCGTTTGAAGTTCAATTTTTTATTGGGTTATGGGTATTAATATATTTAATAATTTGTTTATACAAAAGTTTTTCCAAACTAAGGTAATGGCACAATTTTTGTATGTTTCCAGTTTAACGGGTAATCATAATGTCATGATGATATTATTAAATAAATAAGGAACATGTAATTAAGTAATCTTATAAATTTTGGGCGTAAGTTATCACTTCCCACTGCGTTTGGTTTTTTAAAAGAACACGTTGAATGTTGGTATGTTGGGAATTAATTGCAGTGCTAAGCCGTTTGGAGTAATATTCAGTTCTTGCATATTTCATATGTTTATTGAAATTTTTGCTGGTAATGGAATATTGTATTTTAAGCTCAGAAGTTTTAATTGCGTATGCATTCTTAACAGTATCCGATAAAAAGGGTTTTTGCTTACATGCTATTTTCTTATATTTCAGTGGTACAGTTAAGTCAAAAAGAAGCTGAATGCTGTGCTAAAAAAAATGAAGATTGACAGAGGACATAAAAAAAGTCACTGCAGACAATATATGACGAATTTCCTATGTTAATAAAACAAGCTCGAGGCCACAATTTTAATAAATTTTATTCTTTATTATTTATTTCTTTTCAATATTTCCCCATCCTTTGGATGGCATCTTCAGGAATCTTAAAAATATAAATTAAAACAAAAAACATAAATCATTGAAACACCCTGTAACACTACTAATTATTGTACAGAAAAAAAAAAAATTAAATATATAACAACAGTAATAACAAAAAAGGAAAAAACTCACAATAAAAGACGAGTAACAATATTAAAAACACACAACGACTAATCGCGTTCACATGTAAAATTGCACTATTGATCCTTTCTCCTTTTATTTATAATATGCCTAAAGCTTTGTGCTACGTTGTCTACGTCACTCTTAAAATTAATTCTCTTATCTTGTCTTATGTTTATTATATGTAGCATTTCCAGTGTAAGTCGTTTATTGTACCTCTCTTCTGTTTGTAATATTTGTACGTCGTCCAGTTTAGGCATGTGATTTCTTTCCGCACAATGGGCTGCAAGTGCTGTTTTATGTGTCAGTGAATTATTTCTACATTTTAAATCCGATTTGTGTCCTGCAATTCTCGTCTTTAATTTATTTTTGGTAGTTCCTACATATACTTGATCGCATACGTTGTTTCCATCACCATTGCACTCTATTTTATATATGACGTTTGACTTCTCAATTTTATCCACTTTTGTTTTTGTGTTAGAAAACAGATTTCGGAGTGTGTTTTCTGATCTTGGCGCTGTTTTATATTTTACTTTATTGTAAACTCCTGACTTTTCTATTCTTTCTGATATGTGTGGTATATATGTCATCGATTTGTAAATTCGCGGTTCTACTTCTTCTCTTGTGATGTTTTTCTTTTTCTTATTATTTTTTATTAGACTGTTGATAATATTTTGTGGAAAAGAGTTTTTCCCTAGGATTTCCTTAATCTTTTTGATATTTTCCTTATGAAATACCCTATCGCTGATCATTAATACTCTGTTTATAAGATTGCTAGCCGTGTTCATGATGATATTTTTAGGTTGGCATGAATAAAAGTTGATAATTCTTCCAGATGAAGTCGGTTTCTGGTACCAATCTATTTTAATTTTATTGTCTTTTCTTACAATCAATGTATCCAAATATGGCAATCTTTCATTTTCTTCTTCTTCGATTGTAAATTTGATTTGTTGGTGAAAACTATTAAGTTCGGCTAGGGTGTCGTCTATTGCACTTGTATTGATAATCCCAAAAAGGTCGTCAACGTATTTTGTAAGTAGTCGAGGTTTAGTTTTAAGATTTTGAACGCAATGTTTGAGTAATTCCTCCATTACTATGTCTGCTACAATAGGTGAAGCTGGTGAACCCATTGGAAGGCCCTTACACTGAGTGTAAATTCTATCATTGTATTTGAAATACCTACTTTCCTTAATACAGAATTGTAAGACCTTTAAGAAAAGTTCCTTGGATATCGCTGTGTGTTTCTGTATTTCAGTCCATTTATTTTTGATAACATCTATAGCATAATCAATGGGAATACTCGGAAATAATGATATGACGTCAAAGGAAATTAATCTTTCATCGTCACTTATTGCGGTATTATTAATCTTATTACTAAATTGCACTGCATCCCTTACATTTAATTCAGATGTTTCCGTGAGCTTATTAAGAATATTCACTATAAACTTACAGAGTTCTCTTGATGGCGATTTAATTGATGAACAAATCGGTCTTAATGGAAAACCCTCTTTATGGATCTTTGGCAATCCGTATATTCTTGGAGCTAGTGCCGCGTCAGTTTTCATTCGTCTTTTTTCCATCACAGATATTGTATTGCACTTAAATAATTCTTCGACTAGATCATTGTTTTTCTTCTGAAGAGATGAAGTAGGATCTTTGGTTAATCTCCTATATGTCATTAAATCACTCAGAATCTCATTCATTCTAGTCTCGTAATCTTGTTTTTCCATGGCCACTGTGACGTTGCCTTTGTCGGCATTTAATATCAGAATATTTTTATTTCTCTTCAAAAATGCTTTTGCCTGACCCACTGCGTTCAATACAAAACGCTCTCTTTTATCTAGACTTCGTTTGTTCAGATGATTTTCTATCATCGTTGTAAACTTCGTTCGTGCAATTTCTTGTTGTTCTTTGTCTTCTAACGTTAAAATGCAGTCTTCGCCATCAGCAATGAATTTAAATAAAGGGAATTGTTTGTTTTCTGTTGGAATCGTATGTTTCTGTCCTAGTGAAAGAACCCACCTAACATCCTCCGGTATGTGTATTTTGGTTTTGTTTACAAACCACTTGTCATAAAATACTATTTTCAATTCATTTCTTTGTTTTTCCTTTAAGCTTTCAAACTTTCTTTGGTGCTTATTCTTAATTTCACAGTTTTTCTTATTTAGAATTGTTGTTTCGCTACTCCAAAGAAGTTTTTGCTCCTCGATAGTCAAATATTTATTAATATTTGTTTTTACCTCTCTTATTTTATTGTTGTTGTATTTTAAAAACTCGTGTTTTTGTTAAATTAGTAAGTTAAGCATTTTGACATGAAAATTTCTTACGATTGTATTTAGGGAACTGTTTATTTTTGAAGGAATTGTTTCGTTGTAATCGAAAATTCCAAAAACATTCCTAGTTGAGTTATCTAAAAAGTTTGGTGTTATACCCGTTCGCCTACATTTTATAAGATATGTTATTGTGGATTTTGTGTTCAGTTGTTTAACTTTAAGAGATTTATGTTTGTTGATATATGTTCTTAAGGTATGATGTTTTCTTTTGATGTTGTTATAAACCATTTTTGTTTATTTGACGGCGTGCTTTCCGTGATATTCAAATGTTATTATCTTTGTTCGGCCTTTAAATTTCCAATCCTATGTTAATAAAACAAGCTCCAGGCCACAATTTTAATAAATTTTATTCTTTATTATTTATTTCTTTTCAATATTTCCCCATCCTTTGGATGGCATCTTCAGGAATCTTAAAAATATAAATTAAAACAAAAAACATAAATCATTGAAACACCCTGTAACACTACTAATTATTGTACAGAAAAAAAAATTAAATATATAACAACAGTAATAACAAAAAAGGAAAAAACTCACAATAAAAGACGAGTAACAATATTAAAAACACACAACGAAAACAAACAATTCCCTTTATTTAAATTCATTGCTGATGGCGAAGACTGCATTTTAACGTTAGAAGACAAAGAACAACAAGAAATTGCACGAACGAAGTTTACAACGATGATAAAAAATCATCTGAACAAACGAAGTCTAGATAAAAGCGAGCGTTTTGTATTGAACGCAGTGGGTCAGGCAAAAGCATTTTTGAAGAGAAATAAAAATATTCTGATATTAAATGCCGACAAAGGCAACGTCACAGTGGCCATGGAAAAACAAGATTACGAGACTAGAATGAATGAGATTCTGAGTGATTTAATGACATATAGGAGATTAACCAAAGATCCTACTTCATGTCTTCAGAAGAAAAACAATGATCTAGTCGAAGAATTATTTAAGTGCAATACAATATCTGTGATGGAAAAAAGACGAATGAAAACTGACGCGGCACTAGCTCCAAGAATATACGGATTGCCAAAGATCCATAAAGAGGGTTTTCCGTTAAGACCGATTTGTTCATCAATTAAATCGCCATCAAGAGAACTCTGTAAGTTTATAGTGAATATTTTTAATAAGCTCACGGAAACATCTGAATTTAATGTAAGGGATGCAGTGCAATTTAGTAATAAGATTAATAATACCGCAATAAGTGACGATGAAAGATTAATTTCCTATGACGTCATATCATTATTTCCGAGTATTCCCATTGATTATTCTATAGATGTTATCAAAAATAAATGGACTGAAATACAGAAACACACAACGATGTTCAAGGAACTTTTCTTAAAGGTCTTAAAATTCTGTATTAAGGAAAGTAGGTATTTCAAATACAATGATAGAATTTACACTCAGTGTAAGGGCCTTCCAATGGGTTCACCAGCTTCACCTATTGTAGCAGACATAGTAATGGAGGAATTACTCAAACATTGCGTTCAAAATCTTAAAACTAAACCTCGACTACTTACAAAATACGTTGACGACCTTTTTGGGATTATCAATACAAGTGCAATAGACGACACCCTAGCCGAACTTAATAGCTTTCACCAACAAATCAAATTTACAATCGAAGAAGAAGAAAATGAAAGATTACCATATTTGGATACATTGATTGTAAGAAAAGACAATAAAATTAAAATAGATTGGTACCAGAAACCGACTTCATCTGGAAGAATTATCAACTTTTATTCATGCCAACATAAAAATATCATCATGAACACGGCTAGCAATCTTATAAACAGAGTATTAATGATCAGCGATAGGGTATTTCATAAGGAAAATATCAAAAAGATTAAGGAAATCCTAGGGAAAAACTCTTTTCCACAAAATATTATCAACAGTCTAATAAAAAATAATAAGAAAAAGAAAAACATCACAAGAGAAGAAGTAGAACCGCGAATTTACAAATCGATGACATATATACCACACATATCAGAAAGAATAGAAAAGTCAGGAGTTTACAATAAAGTAAAATATAAAACAGCGCCAAGATCAGAAAACACACTCCGAAATCTGTTTTCTAACACAAAAACAAAAGTGGATAAAATTGAGAAGTCAAACGTCATATATAAAATAGAGTGCAATGGTGATGGAAACAACGTATGCGATCAAGTATATGTAGGAACTACCAAAAATAAATTAAAGACGAGAATTGCAGGACACAAATCGGATTTAAAATGTAGAAATAATTCACTGACACATAAAACAGCACTTGCAGCCCATTGTGCGGAAAGAAATCACATGCCTAAACTGGACGACGTACAAATATTACAAACAGAAGAGAGGTACAATAAACGACTTACACTGGAAATGCTACATATAATAAACATAAGACAAGATAAGAGAATTAATTTTAAGAGTGACGTAGACAACGTAGCACAGAGCTTTAGGCATATTATAAATAAAAGGAGAAAGGATCAATAGTGCAATTATACATGTGAACGCGATTAGTCGTTGTGCGTTTTTAATATTGTTACTCGTCTTTTATTGTGAGTTTTTTCCTTTTTTGTTATTACTATTGTTATATATTTAATTTTTTTTTTCTGTACAATAATTAGTAGTGTTACAGGGTGTTTCAATGATTTATGTTTTTTGTTTAAATTTATATTTTTAAGATTCCTGAAGATGCCATCCAAAGGATGGGGAAATATTGAAAAGAAATAAATAATAAAGAATAAAATTTATTAAAATTGTGGCCTCGAGCTTGTTTTATTAACATAGGATTGGAAATTTAAAGGCCGAACAAAGATAATAACATTATGATGAATTTATATCAAAATGATTAAAATCTAAGTGTTGGAAGTCACGATAACTGAAAAACTGTTTAACTTGCTGTACTTGAAAATTATAAGTTAGAAATATAAGGTTTATAAAAACATGGCGCTGATATAGTTTTTTTATATTTAAAGAACGTTAAGAGAAACATTTCAAATTTGGTACACAAAGGTGGGTTATTAATACACAACTTCTCCAAAGATTTGGTCGGGATTGTAGAAGTAGGCGTGGCATCTCCCGTAAAAAGACATTACAGATTTCTGTATATATGTAGAACGGCAAGAGCCAAAGTTTCCAAATTAGATAAAAGCCTTTTGGTTATCAATAGGGATGCGATTTCCATGCAAATGCATGTTTTTTGTCGATAGTCTAAAATCGATGTCGACCAATTATCTTTCCGAATCATTAAATTTGAGTTAAAATGGCATCGATTTGTTTTTGCATATTGTTGCATATTTTGGTGAAAATGCATATTTTGGTTTTAAATGCATATTTTTGCATGTTTTAAAATTTTTGAGTGATATATTTTTTTTAAATTTCCATATTATAAAAAAAGTTATTCAAAAAATTTCCAAATTGTATACAAAAAAAAATCTTAAAAATACATTTTTTTTAAATCAATTAATAAATTTTTTGAGCTCTGCTTAAAATACAACATTTCGACAAAAGATCCTTCAATTTTTAACCGAAGCAGCACCTTACATGGTTAAGGCTGCCAATTGAAGCACAGCTGCGAATAATATTGTAAGTGACAAAATAATTATTTTTCAGGAGAGCAAAAAACGTTTTTAAAAGGCAGTTACTTATTTTCAAAATTTGTTTAGATAATCAAAATAATGATAATAAAAGAAAGCTTGTATTTAAAATATCAAGAAGTTTGAATTAAAAATAACATGCAAATTTACAGTTAATAACTTTTTTTTAGTTCTGGAATTAAATGTGGGATCTAAATTAGAAAATTAATATTCTCCAAATGAATTGGCATCCTTCAAGTATGCCTCAACTTCGGTTGACGTTGAGAGATAATTTTCCATGTACAAAAAAAAGCTGTTTAACAGACAAAGCCTTACTTTTGATAATACAAAAAAGTATTTATTTGATTATGCAAACAAAAATTTAAATTATGTAGTTATTTAAATTAAATTTTAAAAAATAGTATGCCTTTGAATAACAATAGAATAAAAACAACAATAGAATTTTTTATTTTGTTTTAAATAAAATAAAAAAAACGAACGGTTTTTTAGTTTTTAGTGCATATTTTTCGTTTTTTTAATGCATATTTTGGTGTTTTTAGTGCATATTTTATGCGCATATTTTAGATTTCTTTGTGCATGAAAATCTCATCCCTAGTAATCAATATACAACATCCTACAAAATGTGGGTGGGATTGAGGAGTGGGTGTGGCACAAAATAGATTTGTTTATATCTAAAGAACGGTATTTACAAAACTTTATATATATAGCACATTACATTTACATTTACTTGTTTTCTTTTCGCACAACTTTTACTATTCGATATAACCAGAAAAAAGGCAACCATACCGGAGCAAACACGGTCTAAATTAAAATAACAAACTCATACACTTGCAATAAAATTGTTCAATTTTACGTATTGTACAATTATATCGCCAATGTGTATGTGATATTCGAAGGTGGCACAATATATTGGCAACAATCAAAAGACTTTTGACTTTTATTGCACAACGAAAAGAAAGTGAAGTGTGTTGGAAACATTGTACAATGCTGTTTAGGTTATTCCTATAGGTTATGTTTACCTTTTTATTGAATAAATGAAACCATCGTGCGACTTATTGCATAATATAGGACAAAATGGAAATAATATGGCGAATATCATAATATTGCAAGTGTATGGGCCGCTTAACAAAAACATTTCGCATATTAATATTTATATACATCTTGATTTTTTAATTTGGAAAAAAATATTTATTTCTTTTCTTTTCAAAAAAAAAAAATAAAAATCGTTTATGATATTTATCACAAAAGTTGAAAATTATTTTCATCTTTTTTCATCGGATGAAAAAATTTAAATATAATAAAAATGTGTTGTAAGAAAAAATTATATAAGGAAAACAGAAAGATAAAAGAATGTTTATATGAACATTTAAGCCCGTTTTTACAACTTACCGAAAGCTTAAGGTAAGATTTTATCTGCCGTATAAAAAGTGTTCCGTTTTTAAAACTTTACTTTAACCTTAAGTAAGCGATAAGTTAACGGAAGAAGATTTTAGATAAAGCCATAATTCAAAACAAACATTTATTATTCTTAACTTCCTTAATTATCTTACTGCATCCATTTTCATCTTTTTTAACTAGCAATAAATTTTATTAAAATTTCTTTGTAATTAATTTGTTTTTTAACATTTATCAAATCATGAAAAAAAACATAAAAAAACTATTACTCGGGTTTGTTCTAGAATCAGAATCCCCTCGAAAATTTTCGCCATTTTTGCAAATTTTTTTTTTGTTATTGTGTATAAAGTATTGTTATTTAGCGATTTCAAATAAATTTTTGTGTTTTTTTTAAAATTTTACAATTTTTGCGAATTTTAGTCAAGTTCGCAATAGAAGCGATTTTTCCCTCTGATTCTTTACAGCTTTCACGATTAAGCTGCGGCTAGCTGTCCCTATCCCAATTTATTCGTTGTTCGTCTGCGTAAGAAATAGAAATAAACCTATCGCAGAGTTCGTTACGATTTTTATTTTTTTTATGTGTTCCATTTGTCATGATGAATATTCGTTGCAATTAATTTGTCGTTCGTCCCAGTTGTGTTTCTAGCATTATATAAGTATAAGAATTTGCTTAGAAAAAAATTTTAATTTAAAATTTGAAAAATTTTAAGAAAATTATTATTTGAAATTTTTTGTGATATTTATCGTTTAAGGATTTTTTTTTATCATGATGGGTATTTATATTTGAAAATAAATATCAATGTTTAATTTTAACAAAGATATTAATTTGATATGGATATAAAAAATAAAACGTTTTCGGGTCTCTGTGTATTTTTTATTTTAAAATTTAAATTATCACTCGTATTCACATTCACACATACCCATTGTATGTGGTACATAAAGCTTGAATTATGTATGTTAAAATAATATTACATTGTTTAACTTACTGCTTTTTTTCGCATATTTTTTTAAGGTGAACATTGCAGAAAAACAACTGGAACACACACTCAATGAGTTTGAAAATCTCTTTTTGAATTCAAAAAAGTTCATGGTTGGAGATAATGTATCCTTTGCAGATTTAACGGCCATTTGTGAAATTGATCAACCCAGTAAGAAAAAACTTTTAAACATTATTTACTACAAACATAGTTACATTAGACCGTACCACCTTGCAAGGAAAAAAAGTGCGCCGTACACCCTTTTATATAAAGTATTTTTGCAAGGATGTTGCGAAAAAATACGCCTAAATACAAGAACGAGATTTAATGGCCCCTAAGGGCAAAACTTGGGTCTTCTCGGGACAAAAACATTGATATATCATACTTTGAGATTGGACTGTAAATGCATAAGAAAAATGTAAAATGGCGACCCCAAGTTTGGAAAAAAAAATTTTCGCAACTCCTTGCAAAAATACTTTACAGTAGAGGGTGTGCGGGGAAACTTTTTTTGAGGTACGGTCTATTTACATATTTATGCGCAATAACTGTTTAATTTTTTATTTTAAGAATACATTGGATATAATACATTTGCCAATCGCAGCAAACTATCTAGATGGTATCAGACAGTTCGTGAGGAACTGGGCCCATTTTATAAAGAAGTAACTAACAACTTTGAAAATCAATTAAAATCTGCTGAAAAGGAGCATAAAGAAGAAGTTTCGATGAAGCAATAAAAATTCTGTTATTAAACGACTGCACACGTCTTTAATATTTAATGTTATGTTTTAGTTTTTAAATAAACTTTTAAGTTCTGTTGTTTTTTCTTTTTTAAGTTTTTAAATAAAAATGTATGTGTCTATGCATACTTAAAACTTAATTTACATAAACATATTATATATAGTAAGTAACGGATACAAAAAATTTAAAAAAAACTACGGACATGTTTCTTATAAGTGCAGGTTCACACTCTTCAAGTTTTAGTCGTCAAGTCTTGAGTTTTTAGGAGAAAGAGGAAATGAAATGGCATTATCTTTTCCCTTCTCTCCTAAAAGCTCAAGACTTGACCAAGGCGAATTTACTTCAGGTGGTGGCGAGACTACAACAAGTCAACAACACAAAAAACAACATGTATTTTGTTTTTATTTTTCGGTCATGTAATGTCAAAACAAATGTTTACAAAAATTTTCGCCGCAGAAAGCAAAGGAAATAAATTGTTTGTACAATTGAGGAAAAAAAAATTTTTTTAACTTAAATTGCTTATAATCTTTGCAGTTTGTATAGTGCAAAAGTTAATTAGAAAACTGTTGTCAATAACAGTTAAAGTATTGTGGTACTATTGAGTGAGGAAGACTCCAAGTGTGCTAAAAACAAGAACTGAAAAATGTACATACATAATCACGAGTATTGCACAGAAAAATTATATTTTGCTTTAATAAATGTGTGGTTCTTCCCTTGGAATACATGTGTTTTGGTCATGACCAATCTACATGGTGACATTAAATACATGGCCTTGTTTAGTAAGTGCTTTTGGAGCTAAATGGACTTAAATGCAAAGGATGTACTAAGTGATATTGCAATTCAAAATAAACAGCACAAAACAGATTGTGGCTTAAATCTGGTTTAAATCAGCTCCTAATAAAAAAGAGTACCTACTTAGGATGATTTATATGGCCGATAAAGGTGTTATTTTAAAGCTTTTGAATAAATATGTCATTATATACAAAATTTAAGTAAAAACTCTTAGCTCATTAGGAAGCGAGGATGGGTTTTCGAAAATACAAGTTTTAAATTACCATAATAATTACTACGAAGGAAAGTTTTAGTTAGAGAAGCCGGTGTTTGTTATTTATATTTATTTTTATTAAACTTTTATTTTTATTAAACTTTTATATATAAAAATATCTATTCAAAAGCTTTAAAATGTTAACAATATTGGCCATACTTTAAGGTCCATAACTCGAAAACAATGCGTTTGCGCCAGTTTTTCGCTTTATATTTTGTTCTTATTTTAAAATTGTCTATCACCCTATTTACTTTTTTATTTGGAGCTGGGTCAGTAGTCTTCATTTTGTTCCTAGAATTAAAAAAAAAAATGTAAAGAAAAAAACCAAATTTTGGAGGAAATTAAATTTATGTATGTATGTACCTACAAATCGGCTTTATTAAAATATTTAAACCAATATAAATAACAATTATTTATGTCTAAATATTATTAATAAATATTATTTTAAGAAAAACATTTGTTTTTTATGCAATAATATATTGTAATGCCTTGTTTACTAAAATGTATCTTAAAAAAAAAAATATCGGTGGTCCTATAGAGCAACTTTGAAAAAGGGTTCCTTTAACTGATTACAGCTTTATTTTGAGCATTTTTTGTGTCCCATTATTTTTTGCTTGTGTGATGTGAGTGAGGGAAAAAAAATGTTTTGTGAGAAATTTTTGACGTAAATCAAAAAAACTCACTTTCGCTTCGCGATGGACAATGGCACGCTGGTGTTTGGGCTGAAGCTCGCCGGAAATGGGGGGTTCGTGTTTATCTACTCACACATACACAATTTAATTCGTGCCAAAAAAACTGAAGTTGATGAAAAACCGAAGCGATATCAAACATAGAACATTGAACAAAAACGTTGATCGATGATAAGAAAAACTTTACCGCTGTTCTCGACATGACTGAGCTCGAGTCTTCAGGACCAGATGTTAACGTCCTGGAAAGGCGGCCCACCCCTTATGACATTTTACTGCCATCCGTGGCACTACTCATTGCCTGTGAAAAATAAACTTTTGGAGTAATGCCCCAAATTGTAACTTACCACTTCGCCATACTTCTGTTACCTTTTCCAACCAAATTTGAATAAATTAAAACATTATTATTTGTTTTTTTATCATTTCAAAAAAAGTGTACAATATTGGTTTATTTACATATGTATCTACTCTACTTGAGTTTACTATTATTACATTGTAAATAGTATTAGTAATACATCAGAAATAAATTCATAAATACATGTTTATTTGCCTGAACCCTTAAAGGCTTGACTTTCCAAATTTGATATTTAATCCTTTGATTAATAAATGCTTTGTTTAATAATATCAATAAAAAAATATATAGTATCAAAATGGATAATTGCTTTATTTTTGAAAAAAAAAAAAATTTTTTTTCTTAATAATATTTTTTTTTTTTTTATTCAATTTGGAAATTCAAGCTTTTCAAGGTTAATTATGGTTTTATATCTATAATTATCAAGTTTCCTTTTTTTTTTTGTAAAAGTAATGGCAACTTTTATAAAAAGTAATGATTATCAAAAGAAGATTAAAAAAAACTAAATGGCAACTTCGACCAGATTATGGTTCTATTTCTTTTTCCTATTTTATTTAAAATTCTTAGATGGGCCACCCTATTATGTTTTCCTTATCAAATATAAATAATCGTTTATCTTTGTTGTCAAACTTAAAATTGTCGTTTTGTTTTCCTGCTTTTTCTTTTTTTTTCTTGGAAAATAACTAAAAAATAATTATTACGCATCAGGATTCTTTTAGCCTTATTGGGAATTAGTTATTTAGGATTACAACAGTTCAACCAAAAACC
The DNA here is from genome assembly GCA_963931875.1 of Pollenia griseotomentosa. NCBI lineage: Eukaryota > Metazoa > Arthropoda > Insecta > Diptera > Polleniidae > Pollenia > Pollenia griseotomentosa. Next base: position 149,907,899 of record OZ007563.1, read on the forward strand.
GTAAGTTGAAACAAAATTTATTGTTCCAATTTGTTCAAATAACTTTCTTTTTTTTTTCTTTTTTGCAGCAGGGTTGGCCCTACAACCAATTCATGCGGGCTAAAAAAACTTTGACCGTTTAGTTATTTTCAAAAAAAAATAAGCTAGCAACTATCTTAGGTACACATTTAGCTAAGTCGGTTGTGCCAGATTTTAAAGATTATATTTATTAAATTTTTAAAGTCTCCAATTATTAAGACAGGTATTTAGGTTGTTAAGTATAAGTCTAGTTCAGGGCAATTATTTATTATTTATTAACCTATTCATTAAGTATTTTATTTATTAAATTATTTATTTATTTTATTTGTCAACTTATTTATTTATTATTAAATTACTTATTTATTAAATTATTATTTTATTTAATTATTTGCTTATTAATTTATTATTTATTAAATTATTGATTTAGGTATTTTTTTTATTTTAGCAAGTTATTTATTAAGGTATTTATTTATTTTGTAAATAATTTATTTATTTAATTATTATTCATTTAGGTATTTATTTACCCTATTTACTTATTTATTCGTTAAAATGTTCATTTAGGTCCTCATGCTTTATAGATTAGTATAAGGATTCCAAATTGAATTTGGTTCAGGTACCTAAACTTAATTTCCTAGCTTATCAATTCGAGTTTACTTTGCAATTCTAAATTTGTTTAGGTATAACGATTGGACTTATTTTTTTGCTATTTGGATCCGAGTTTAGTTGGAACTTTAAAATTAATTTTGAAAGTCTAGTTTACATGTTCCAATCAGAATGGAGTTCAAGGGTCTAACTTAAGTTTGCATTTCCAAACCTAATTTAGTTCCTTAATTTAAATTACGATTTGGTTCAGATATTTGAATTCAGATATATGATATTTGAATTCAGATACTATTATTTAACGACAAATTTATTTAAATTATTAAAACTTCGAACTGGGTTTCTAATTTGACAATTCAAATCTAGCAAAAAGAAATTTTAATTTATTCCAGGAACCTAAATGCAATTTAAACACCCAAATTTAAATTTAGTTCAAATACCCACAATCGAATTTGGTTAACGAATTTATGTTAAATAACAACCTAAAGTCAAATTCGAACATAAATTTCAAATACTTTAATTCAGATTTAGTTCCTATATTCAAATTCAAAATTTAGTTCAAATATTTGCATTCACAATTATTTTAAAATTACCACTTAAATTCACATTTAATATCCAAGTTCAAATTAGGTGTTTAAGTTTAAAGTTATTTTTAAGTATGTATTCAAAATTTAAATTTTGTTTCGAATATTTGAATTCAAATTTTGAAAAAAATTGAAATTCATTTCCGGTAAACTTATTCAATATCCGTTTACACATTCAAACTTGATTTCAAGTCAGGTATTTAGATTCATTTTTAGTGTTAAAATTCAAATCAAGTTTGAATATTTAGACTCAAATTAAGTATCCGACTAGATTCAGCCAATGTATTTAAATCGAAATCCAGTATAAATAATAAAATTAAGTTCTTTAATTCAATTTAACTTTAAGTACCTAAATTTAATTTGAGTTAAGTTAAAATCTTAGGATTTGAAAAAAAAAGTTCCTAATTATTAATTTAAATGTGAACTTGTTTGTAAGACTATTTACTGGATTAATAAATTCTTTTAATTTTTTTTCACCCTTTTTGTTAAAATTAGTTAATCTTTTACTTTTCCCTTCTTTGTTTCGAAAAAAGGTTTTCTTTTCTCTTTTCCTTATTTTTTTTTTTTTTTGCTAAAACCATTCGGTATTTATTTCCTTTTCATTTGATTGTTTAATCTTATTTAGTATAAATAAAAAAATTTGCATAAATGAAGTTAATTTTAAGTTTAAGGTAAGTCTAGTTATTAATTTAGTAAATACTTAGTCACGTAGATTAAGTTTAGGATAAGATATGGAAACATTAAATTTTAAGTCATAAAGTAGGTTAAGTAGTGATACTAAGTGTAAGTTTACTAATAATAAAAACCGTATAATAAATAAGACTATGACCCTGAGCAGAATAATGTAAGTAGAAATATTAGGTATAATAATAATCCTAGTTTTTATTACAATTATAAAATTAATTATAATTATTAATGATAATTGAAATATGTTTAATTATGGTAATATTACCATTTATAAAAAGTTACGTCCGTTGCGAAAAATTTTAATAAAAGAATTTAATATTCGGTATCATCAAGAGTTAGGGACTCTGCCCAGTTTATGTGCGTATGTTTGTTCGATTTAATTACTTTTACCTGGGGTTCTTTTTCCTTATGTATTATCGTCCCTTATCAAATATTTTTGGGTTGAGGATTTTTCTTGGCTTGGTTTTTGGACATCTATGTAGGTCGCTGTTCAGTGATGATTTGATTCATTTTAGTTGTAGTATAAAGTGTTGACCCACGTTTGGCTTTGGTGTTGGTATTCTTCCTTCAGGCAAATGTATGACATGCGGGTATTTAAATTGCAGGTTACAGTACAAACACGTGATGTTGGTAAGTATTTTCCTTCAGGCAATCTTCTCACGGCAGGTAGGTATTTAGATTACTATGTGAGGTGTTCTTCAGGTGAGTATTCTGGTAAAAGTTCTTCCTTTTCAAATTTCAGGCAAGTATTCTTCCTTCGGACAAAAATCTTTTTATGGCAGGTAGGTATTTAAATTTTTAGACGAATTCTTAAGGTAAGTATTTAGGTAAGGCAGACATTTTTTTTGCAGGTATTTAATTATATTTTCCTTTAGACGACTGGTAGGTATTCAAATGCAAGTAGGTTACAAGTAGAAACACTTTTTAGCTTGTGACCTTTGTCTCACCAAACTAATTTCAATTTTTTACATGTGCTTTTCTCTAATTTTATAACTAACCGAAGATTTTTGTTGGTTAGCCACCATTTTGTTAATTTCTTTCTTTTTTTTTACAACTTCTTACTACTGTCTTTAAAGCACAGAATACCACAGAACTGACACGAGACGGAAGATTTTGCGTTTTTTATGTCTCTTTTTAAGAAAGCTGCCCTTTTTCATTTCTCTTTGCATCATCTTTTATGCCGCAATACAATGAACACAAATTTATTTAGTTGAGATTTATTTGCAAATCTTTTGTAAAAATTAACTTTTAAGTTTACCACAACACAAGTAAATTATATTTAAGTAAATAAATAACATTATAAAACAAAAAAATATTAATAAAAACTTTTTTTTTGCACAAAACACAACGTTTGTTGAACTAATGCATTTTTTTTAACGTGGTCTGTGTTTTGTTATTTTTGTTTTGTTTTTTGTTTCTGTCTTTTTCTTCGAAAGCTGCCCTCGCAACTGATTTGGGCCTTTTTCACAAGTCACTTTTTTCAGTTCTGTGGTATTCTGTGCTTTAAAGGCCGTGTCAGATAAAACTTTTGCTTCGCGTCGCGTTACATATACTTTGACAGAAAAGCGTAAAGCAAAAAGTGTATGTCACAATAAAAACTTTGACAACACTCACACATTGTGTGTTAAAAAGAAAATAAAAAAAAAATTATACTAGAAGATTGTCAAAGCGCGCAAAAAGATGAGAGTTGCCCAACTTTTCGCTTCGCTTTGCGTTAAAAGCAGTTTATGTGACAAGTGCCATATAAACATGTACATTTAACTCAAATGTCAAAGCGTATATGTAACGCAACGCGAAGCAAAAGTTTTATCTGACACCGCCTTAACCGCTGCCACTTAATGAATGACCTAATCCCATGCCGCTTTTTTTTTACCGCGTTCAAGATCTTCCTTTCCGAACAATTTTTAGGAAGGGTTTCGAATCATACGACTACAGATTACCGCACAAAAATAAACAATGTTCATCACCCTCGCTCTCCACAAGCCATGAAATGAGGTATCATGTTAGAGTTAATGTTAAGCAATTAATGTCAGTTGTGGACTGGGTGTCACAAATCCAATTATTTTCACCTAGCCTGTGGAGTGAAAAGAGTTGGGGAAATCAGTTGATCTGGCAACTCCCTTACCATTTCTCGGCCGTAGTGTATTTACGCCCTATTATTTCACCAATCCCGGCTGTTTTTAACACACTATATCCGATATGACTTCCTTTCCATTTCTACCTCCATAAAGTGAGCATTATTAAGCGGATACGCACCAAAAAAAACCATCACCGTCCCCCATAAGGCAAAAGAGTTCCAGAATTTCCCTTATACTCCTAGGATCTCACAATGACACTGGATAAAAGCAAAAAAAAACCTTAGATCTGCGCCTAGCCGTTGGAGAATCTGGCCACAAATCGGCCATCAGATGACCGCTGTAGACATTTTAGACTCTGGAGGACAGGCGTAAGAAAAAAAACCCAGACTCAATGCGAGGAGAATACAATAAGGTCAGTAATACTTGAATAAGCTATATATAATCCGGCAAAGGCAAAAGAGTTCGGAACTCTTTCCCCCTCGGTATGTCAACCGCTTTGGAAAAAAACACAATATATATATTTTTTTTAATCTGTTCAATACCTGAGGAGTAATAAGCGTCTCAATTGGCTACTAGTACCTATGTACAAAATACAAAAAAAAGAAATTCCGAATTATCAAATAATATAAATATGGTGCTCGATCCTTTGACATTCTTAAGAAACCGGTTTTCGAATGTCGACTATATAATAACGTAAAATTACGTTTCCCTATTTTTCTTTTCCGTGCTGTAACTGATGTTTTTCCATAATTTTTAACTTAGAAACATAACATTATAGGTGCAGGGTCCTGAGTGAATGAAAACCTATAAGATTAGGAATGAATAAGAACAGGTAAGAGGAGCTCCTCGGTACCTTTCCGTTCAACAAATGGTGCTTTGTTTACTTTTCGTTGATACTAAACATTGAATAAAACTGATCATGCAATGTCCTGAGTGAAATACGATTTACAAAGGAGACTTTTCGACATTTTCTATATTGAGCTTGTACAATTAAATTAGAAGTGAAGACTATAGAACCGAATAATATTCAATCCTATATTGTGAAAAGGGTCGTGAGTGTAAATATGGTGAAATTCAGTCATACAGCCTGTAAAAAAATTCGTAATTACACCACTTTAAAACAAAACCAACCTTAGTTCTCACTTACTTTTGCAGGTGTTAATTTCAATCCCTCGACAATAATACGATCCTTTCCCAACGAATTGTCAACCTCTAAAATTCAACCTACAACGATCAATTTTACCCCTGGAATCACAAGTATTCTATTGTTTCAAGTGCTGCGCGTGTATGACACCTATCAACTGTCCTTTTAAATTTTTAATCTCGTACTGACTACTGCCTATTGCCCTTCTAATTCTACACCTTAGCCAGGGTCTACAAAGCTTAGCATTTACGCCCTTCGTAAATTTGCTTTGGATAAAATTCTTCCTATAAACCTCCTGACCAGGGGTATATTTTATGCTTCTACTCTTAAGATTGTATGATTTTACATTTCTACAATAGGCATCATGCAGCTTCTCACTCACTTTCTGATGTATAAGTTGCATTTGTGAGGATTTTGGAAGTACTAGCATTTCTCCTTGTTCTGAAGACTTCAATTTTCTCAGAATTACATAGGCGTCGGCGTGAGTAATCATGTTGTAACCGGTTAACGAAAAGTAGGGGGTAACACCCGTGGAAGAATGAATAGTCGATCTTAGGGAACATTCAATTTTAGACAAGTTTTCGTCCCATTTAGTTTGATCATGGTCCAAGGAACTTCTAATCGAGCTCAGTATGGTCTGGTTCACCCTTTCACTAGCGTTCGATTGCGGTGAGTATATAGGAGTCCGGATATGTTTTACACCAAATATTTGTAAAAAATCTTTGAAGGCTTCAGAGGTGAATTGCTTGCCGTTGTCTGAGTGTAGGAACTCTGGCACTCCAAATTTGTAAAATACTTCGTCTCTTAAAAATTTTATTACCGCTTTGGTAGTGGCTTTCGACAGGGCTTTTAACAAGACGAATTTTGTTTTATGATCTAATACTATGAATATAAATGTGTTACCGGATTTTTTCGGGTATAGGGTCCTAAGAAGTCTATGTATATTTTCTGAAACGGCCTTTGAGTCCTGACTTCATTGCCCATGGGTGGTCGTAAAATTTGTTTTGGGTGTTTTATCTCCTTACAAGTATCACACTCTCTAACAAAATCCCTAATCTGCTTCACCATAGAAGGCCAATAAAAATACTCACGAATATTATATAAAGTTTTCGCTATGCCTCCATGTGAGGTGTTATCAACATGAGATTTACAAATCAGACTGTGGGTTAATTCACTCGGCACCCATATCTTCCAGCATTCTGCTTCATTGTCTAGGTCGTTTCGGTTAAATTTGACTCTCTTGTATACTATGCCCTCTTCCACTTTCAAATCAGGTAATCGGTCCTTATTTTGCTCCACAGTGTCTATTAACGACAGATAGTCTTTATTTTTGAAGGCCTCGGAGTTAAAATCAATCAATAGGTTACTGTTCAACACCACTTCCTCCATGTCTTGACGCGAAAGCATATCGGGGACAACGTTTTTTGTTCCTTTTCTGTGCTCGATATTAAATTTAAAACCTTGCAGCTTTAAACTCCATCGAGCAAGTCTCCCGTTTAAATCTTGCTGACGCATCAGCCACTTCAGACTGGAATGGTCTGTGATGACCGTGAAGTCCATCAACTCGATATACTGGCGAAATTTTTCTATGGCCAGAACTACTGCGAGACACTCTTTCTCCGTCGTAGAATAGTTCTTTTGGGCCTGGTTCTTTTTCCTTGAAAAATGCTCTATAGGGTGTTCGCCCTCTTCATCGTCCTTTTGAAACAGGACTGCCCCTATTCCTACGTTAGACGCGTCGCATTGTACATAGAATGGCCTTTCGAAATCTGGGCTAGGCAAAACTGGACTGGTTACTAACCTCAGCTTGAGCTCTTCAAAAGATTTTGTTGCCTCAGGTGTAAAATGAAATTTCGGAGATTTTTTTAGTGTATCTGTTAAAGGTGCCGTAAGAGTGGAAAAATCGTTGATAACACGGCGGTACCACCCTATTGTGCCTAAAAATCTTCGCACGTCTTTTTGGTTTTTCGGTGGACCTATATCCAAAATAGCCTTAACTTTTTCTTCATCCGGTTTTAGTTTTTCCCCCGCCAACTATGTAACCCAAGTATTTCAACTCGTGGTAACAAAATTTTGATTTCTGCATGTTAATTGTTAGACCAGCGTTCGTTAATTTCTGACCCACGACACGAAGCATGTCCATATGATCCTCGAAGTTTGATGACACCACCAACAAATCGTCCAAATAGATAAATACTCTGTCCTTTAACTCGGATGGCACGACTTTATCCATCAAACGACAAAGCCTCTGGGCAGCATTGCACAGTCCAAAAGGCATCATTTTGAATTGATACTGAGGCCTGCCAGGGACTGTGAACGCTGTCTTTGGTCTGCTTGCCTCATCCAGAGGGATTTGCCAGAAGGCATCCTTGAGGTCGATTGATGAGATAAAGTGGGTATCTCCTAGCCTCGCCAGTAAACCGTCTATATTGGGCAGAGGGTACGCATCCTTCCTCGGTTATAACCATTTCAGGGTCGACCTCCTCGCCAACAGGGGCTAAATTATTCCTATTCATGTTTCCTAACTCAAAATCACGAGTACCCTGATTACCGGTTTGTCCACTTATTTCCCTTGCAGTTATGCTGCTGTAGGTCGGTGTACCTATAGTACTAAAACTATCAGGTGAAGAATGGGTTTGTGGTCCAAATCCGGGTGGGAATCTAATTGACATTAACGGAGTTACCGCGTTTGTAGAAACAATGGGTGCTGTATTTCGATTGGTAACTGTGGTTGTTGTCGTGGTTGGAATGTCGTCGCTATTGCTTGCCTGGTTTCTACTAGATGATCGGAGTTGCCTAGTATTCATCCTTAGCCAAAACCGTTCATAGATCAAACAAAAAACTTTCAACTTTACCAAGTTAGCACCGAAGGCGAAAACTTATTAAAAATATTACACGTGGAGAAACTATACCCTGCAGTCAGAAAACCAATGGACTTCAATTATAAGAATTCAATAAAAAATATTCAAATGTAGATGTGTTTAGAAATTATCATGTAATTTCCCAATCCCAATATCCCGAAACAATTAAATTTAAGATAATATTATTCCCTTAAATTATAACGGTACGTGCCAAAAGATATTCACAAATTTATTTGTAAACGAAATATCAATTGTCATTAGAGAAAAATCCGGGTGTATGTGAAATTGCAATTATCCTACAACCTTGAAATCTCAATATCGAGAAACCGAAAAAGATTAACAGGAAATATCACTGCCTGAATTCAAAAAAGAAATATTTAAACTTAACAACAGTTTACGAAACAAAATTTTTGCACGTAAATTTCCCTCAATAAACGTTTGTTTGTCTTTAAATTTAAATGTATTAAGTCAAGGTAAAAAAACGAAAATCTATATAAAAACTTTTAAAATAATAATCGTTGATTATTATCATATATCGCAAATGTAAGAGCCAAGATATCCTCGTAAATGTATTCATAAAAGAAATATCAATGGTAATTAAAATAAATTCAAGTGTCTGTAAAATTATGATTATTATATAATTTTACAACCCAAATATTGAGAAAAGAATAAGCTTTAGGAAAATCTTATATCTTCAAATTCAAAGTAATCAAAAATGTCAAAAATGGAGTTTCAAAAATAAATATCATTGAAATAATCATTGATTCTTGTCCTATAAATTTATTCACTAAAGAAATGTCAATCGTTATTATGTAAAAAAATCAAATGTATGTAAAATTGTGATTGTTATATAATCCAACAATATAAATATCAAAGAAAAAGGATTAAGCTGTAAGAAAATGTAATATTTTCAAATTCGAAGAAATCCAAAAAAATGTCAAAAAGTATCCGCTAAGATAAATGAATTTATCAACAAATTTATTCGAGTTGTAATAATATTAAAGAAAAAAAAATGTTTTTATGTATATAATACAGTAGCCCGTTTCTGTATTTCTCGCATCATAAAATTTTCCGACTGAAACCAGTGAATCGGGACAGAAACAGTGAAAAATGAAACAAAAAATGGTTTTTCTCACACAAGTGTTTCTGTATCTTTTTTTTGCGAGAATTATCTGTCATTTAAATAATTTTCCAGCAATTATTGGAAGGATGCGAGAAAAAGTGTTTCTATAACAATATTTTGCGAAAAGTTTTTTTCAAGAACTGTCAAAATAAGTCACATTTGAAATTGGTGGCGAGAAAAACAAAATGTAGATATTTTGAATTTAAAATAAGTTTTTATACTATTTTTTTCAATAAATAAAAAAATAGAAGGAATATAAATGATAAATGCATAATTTATATGATGAAAATAAACAAAAAACAACTGTTATATTTTGTTAGTTTAAATTTTTGTTAGCCTTTTCTTGTTTTGGTTTTAATCAGTGCTGCCAGATAAATTTGTGTCAAAATCGTCAATTTCCTGAGAAAAAAATAAAAAAGATCGTCTTTTTTGTTTTAAAAATCGTGCAATTTAAAATCAATTTTAAACAAATTTGTTTCGACTTTTATTAAAAAATAATCAAACAAAAACATACACTCACAATATTCTGTACGCAAAATTAACTGAAATTGTAATATAAAATAAATGAAAGTTCATTTAAAAACCGGTCTACCTATTTTTCATTTATTTTTAACAAAAAGTTCATTTAATTTTTCTGTCAAAAATTCAACACCATATTCCGTAAAATCAAATAAATATTCAGTTATTTTGTAAAATTTTACTGTCAAAAATTCAACACCATATTCAGTAAAAACGATTAAATATTCAGTTATTTATTAAAACTTTACTGTCAAAAAATTGACCCCATATTCAGTAAAAACAATTAAATATTCAGTTATTTTATTAAATTTTCGTTTACTCCACAAAAGAGCCGAATTTCTAAAAAATACCAGACAGACACCTGTCCGCTTGTTTTTCTTATAAGCGAGAGAGGGAAAATATTTTTATTTACTTACCCAGTTACACACGTTTGTTTTACTTTTGTTGTACTGACCACGTTGTTTGCAGAAAAACTCTCAATTATAAGACACCAGCAGCATGACCGATATGGCTTCGCAATTATTTTACTTTTAAAATTTGATGTATTTAACTAAATTTTTTTAACAAATAGAAAATGGGAATTGCTTACACAAAACAAGCAATTCATTTTTTATAGATAAGTAAAAATTAATTTTTGGTAGTAAAATTATATAAAATAACTGAATATTTAATTGTTTTTACTGAATATGGTGTTGAATTTTTGACAGTAAAATTTTATAAAATAACTGCATATTTATTTGTTTTTACGGAATATGTAGGTTATTTTTTGACAATTAATTTATATAAGATAACTGAATATTGATTTGTTTTTACGGAATTCGCGGTTGAATTTTTGACAGTAAAAATTAAATGAACTTTTCGTTGCTTTAAATTACATTTTTATTTACTTTAACATAAAGAAGAATTTAACTCAATTAACGGACAATATTAACTGCAACTGAAAATCCGTATTAATATGCACTTAGTTTTTTGAATAACTGTTAGAATCAGTTAAAAAGAAATTTGCTTGGAATTTTAAATGTTTATTTATTTAAAAATGACTGAACGGAATATTTCTTAAATAAACTACAGTCCGTTACTGTAATAATATTGTGAGTGTAGTTAAAGTTCATGGGTATTTAATAATTATTATTTAATATTTGAGATATAAATCTTTAATTTACCTATTCCTATAATCTTTTTCTTTTTTACCTGAAATAGACTTAGTAGAATACCTTGTAGTTAAAATTAAAAAAATCGGTTCATAAATAAACGGGTTAAAGACCCAGTAAAATCTTCGCCTACAAAATAGTATGTTAAGTAATCAGAAACACATAAAAGCACTACATACAATTCTACTGAACTAATGAATTTTACAAGGGTTGTGCCAAAAAGAACAAATTCAAAAGTAAGTCATTTCTTTATCTTAATACATCCAGAAAAAAGTAGTTATCGAAGTTCTTATGGAAGAAAGCTACTTAACAACGAGTGAAAGAAGCTATCCATTTTGAAAAAGGAATAATGGTTTTGGCACAAAAGTGTAAATATGTATAAGATAAGAATATCAAATATCAATCATATTTTGTATATGTATATAAGAAGTATTAAATGTTCAAAATAAGCCAGGTCGGTCCATTACTTTCCCTCGAAATTATACACATTATACAGAGCTAGATACCTATTTGTAGAAATTACGGGCATAAGGGGCTTATAGTGTAAAACGCAACGCCAACAATTTCATTAAAAGCAAAAATAAAATCAAAAATATTTTATAAATTTGTTGTTGCTTTCTTCAGACATTCATAATATTATTTATTTTTTTTTTTCAATTTTCAACGCCACAAAATAGAAGTGTTTGAAATTTAAAAATTCAAGATGAATTTCTATAGAAAGTTACAACAAAATTATTAAATATTTTTGATTTTGTTTTTGCTTTCGTCACTTTTTTAGAAAAAATCATCAAATCGTCACTTTGTTAATATCGGAACAAAAAATCGTCGAGATGACGATAACTCGTCAAATCTGGCAGCCCTGTTTTTATTATATTTATTTCTTTTGTTGACGTTTCGCTTTTATTTGACACTTAATTACTGGAAATATTCCAGTATAAACAGAATTTGTTGTGTCTGTTTTCGCATTTAAATACAGAAACACTTTTATCTCATAAATCGAGAAACGATGGAATTTTTTGTTTCACACTTCATGTAAGAAATTTTACGATGCGAGAAATACAGAAACGAGCTACTGTATAAGAATAATTGAAAAACTATTTTCTAGATACAAATAAGTTTAAGTAATGTTAGTAGATTATAAGTCTAGTATAAGTATTCAAATAAGACCAAAAATATTGTTTGTCTACTAAATTATCAACTACGATTAATCAAAGTTAATTTATTTTCAAATATTAAATTCAATATATATAAAATATGTTCTGTTTGAAATTTGGTAACAAACGTGTAGTGGCGAAATGTGTGTGATATTTTTACTCGAGTTTAAATTTATCGAATATTTTGTCCTCAGAATTGAGAACGTCAAAACTCATACGATGTTCAAGTATGATAAAAATGTATAAAAATCAATCAGGTCAAAAAAAATTGTTCACGTATAATGCGTTTAGTGTTGTTGCCAACAAGTTTTCCATCATCAATCAACTGCAAACGAAAACACAAGACAAAAACGACATAGAGTGAATCTCCTGAATTTTCCTCTCCTCTCCTCCAATAATGAAAACATACGATCACCTAGCTATATAGCCGCCGTATCAAGTTTTTCATTATGGACTCGAGTTGATTCAATCCATTCGACTCCCTCAGTCTCGTCTCTTATGTCGGAAGCCATTGCAACTCACTTTCACTTTCGCTTCGCGGTGGACAATGGCACGCTGGTGTTTGTGCTGAAGCTCGCCGGAAATGGGGGGTTCGTGTTTTTTTTTATTAAACCTTTGTATTTTCCCTGAATTGTATATTTTTTGGAATTGTTAATATTATTATATTGAATTATTTACTTTATAAAGCCTTTAAATTTTATAATTATGTTAAGTATTTCGTTTATGAATTTGAATTTTAAATTGTTAACTTGATTGGATAAAAGTGGTGAGTTCAACCTACTTGAAGTTGACTATAGTCAAGTGAATTTCTTTAAGTGTACAATTTAGTACACGTCAAAAAGTAAACGAAAGATAAAAAAACTTATCCAACCTTCGGTGTGGATAAAAGGCCGAGGTTGAACAAGTTTAGAATATAGCTTTAGTTTTTACTTCATTCTTAACACTTCAATTGGGCAGATGAACCGCTCATAGTGTAATTATAAATAATAAATTTAATTAAAAAAAAAAAGGAAGTCAAACCCCAATATCTTCTCATTTAATTTGAGAACCACCATAACTAAAAGGTAAGCACCCACCTTTGAAATCCCCTACACAAAGAAAAGAAAACTAATCTCTTGTTTTCTTTCTTCTTTTTTTACCCCTAATAATTATAATTTCTCTGACGAGCGGTTATAATTATCATTGGCTAAAGACTTCTCGATTTCTGTTCCCCAAGGAAAGGAGAATCTTTGGCCAATTTATAATAATTTAGGCCACCCAAAGGTCAATTTTATTCATTTAATTCGTGCCAAAAAAAATGAAGTTGATGAAAAACCGAAGCGATATCAAACATAGAACATTGAACAAAAACGTTGATCGATGATAAGAAAAACTTTACCGCTGTTCTCGACATGACTGAGCTCGAGTCTTCAGGACCAGATGTTAACGTCCTGGAAAGGCGGCCCACCCCTTATGACATTTTACTGCCATCCGTGGCACTACTCATTGCCTGTGAAAACTAAACTTTTGGAGTAATGCCCCAAATTGTAACTTACCACTTCGCCATACTTCTGTTACCTTTTCCAACCAAATTTGAATAAATTAAAACATTATTATTTGTTTTTTTATAATTTCAAAAAAAGTGTACAATATTGGTTTATTTACATATGTATCTACTCTACTTGAGTTTACTATTATTACATTGTAAATAGTATTAGTAATACATCAGAAATAAATTCATAAATACATGTTTATTTGCCTGAACCCTTAAAGGCTTGACTTTCCAAATTTGATATTTAATCCTTTGATTAATAAATGCTTTGTTTAATAATATCAATAAAAAAATATATAGTATCAAAATGTATAATTGCTTTATTTTTGAAAAAAAAAAAAAATTTTTTTCTTAATAATATTTTTTTTTTTTTTTATTCAATTTGGAAATTCAAGCTTTTCAAGGTTAATTATGGTTTTATATCTATAATTATCAAGTTTCCTTTTTTTTTTTGTAAAAGTAATGGCAACTTTTATAAAAAGTAATGATTATCAAAAGAAGATTAAAAAAAACTAAATGGCAACTTCGACCAGATTATGGTTCTATTTCTTTTTCCTATTTTATTTAAAATTCTTAGATGGGCCACCCTATTATGTTTTCCTTATCAAATATAAATAATCGTTTATCTTTGTTGTCAAACTTAAAATTGTCGTTTTGTTTTCCTGCTTTTTCTTTTTTTTTCTTGGAAAATAACTAAAAAATAATTATTACGCATCAGGATTCTTTTAGCCTTATTGGGAATTAGTTATTTAGGATTACAACAGTTCAACCAAAAACCGTAAGTTGAAACAAAATTTATTGTTCCAATTTGTTCAAATAACTTTCTTTTTTTTTTCTTTTTTGCAGCAGGGTTGGCCCTACAACCAATTCATGCGGGCTAAAAAAACTTTGACCGTTTAGTTATTTTCAAAAAAAAATAAGCTAGCAATTATCTTAGGTACACATTTAGCTAAGTCGGTTGTGCCAGATTTTAAAGATTATATTTATTAAATTTTTAAAGTCTCCAATTATTAAGACAGGTATTTAGGTTGTTAAGTATAAGTCTAGTTCAGGGCAATTATTTATTATTTATTAACCTATTCATTAAGTATTTTATTTATTAAATTATTTATTTATTTTATTTGTCAACTTATTTATTTATTATTAAATTACTTATTTATTAAATTATTATTTTATTTAATTATTTGCTTATTAATTTATTATTTATTAAATTATTGATTTAGGTATTTTTTTATTTTAGCAAGTTATTTATTAAGGTATTTATTTATTTTGTAAATAATTTATTTATTTAATTATTATTCATTTAGGTATTTATTTACCCTATTTACTTATTTATTCGTTAAAATGTTCATTTAGGTCCTCATGCTTTATAGATTAGTATAAGGATTCCAAATTGAATTTGGTTCAGGTACCTAAACTTAATTTCCTAGCTTATCAATTCGAGTTTACTTTGCAATTATAAATTTGTTTAGGTATAACGATTGGACTTATTTTTTTGCTATTTGGATCCGAGTTTAGTTGGAACTTTAAAATTAATTTTGAAAGTCTAGTTTACATGTTCCAATCAGAATGGAGTTCAAGGGTCTAACTTAAGTTTGCATTTCCAAACCTAATTTAGTTCCTTAATCTAAATTACGATTTGGTTCAGATATTTGAATTCAGATATATGATATTTGAATTCAGATACTATTATTTAACGACAAATTTATTTAAATTATTAAAACTTCGAACTGGGTTTCTAATTTGACAATTCAAATCTAGCAAAAAGAAATTTTAATTTATTCCAGGAACCTAAATGCAATTTAAACACCCAAATTTAAATTTAGTTCAAATACCCACAATCGAATTTGGTTAACGAATTTATGTTAAATAACAACCTAAAGTCAAATTCGAACATAAATTTCAAATACTTTAATTCAGATTTAGTTCCTATGTATATTCAAATTCAAAATTTAGTTCAAATATTTGCATTCACAATTATTTTAAAATTACCACTTAAATTCACATTTAATATCCAAGTTCAAATTAGGTGTTTAAGTTTAAAGTTATTTTTAAGTATGTATTCAAAATTTAAATTTTGTTTCGAATATTTGAATTCAAATTTTGAAAAAAATTGAAATTCATTTCCGGTAAACTTATTCAATATCCGTTTACACATTCAAACTTGATTTCAAGTCAGGTATTTAGATTCATTTTCAGTGTTAAAATTCAAATCAAGTTTGAATATTTAGACTCAAATTAAGTATCCGACTAGATTCAGCCAATGTATTTAAATCGAAATCCAGTATAAATAATAAAATTAAGTTCTTTAATTCAATTTAACTTTAAGTACCTAAATTTAATTTGAGTTAAGTTAAAATCTTAGGATTTGAAAAAAAAAGTTCCTAATTATTAATTTAAATGTGAACTTGTTTGTAAGACTATTTACTGGATTAATAAATTCTTTTAATTTTTTTTCACCCTTTTTGTTAAAATTAGTTAATCTTTTACTTTTCCCTCCTTTGTTTCGAAAAAAGGTTTTCTTTTCTCTTTTCCTTATTTTTTTTTTTTTTTGCTAAAACCATTCGGTATTTATTTCCTTTTCATTTGATTGTTTAATCTTATTTAGTATAAATAAAAAAATTTGCATAAATGAAGTTAATTTTAAGTTTAAGGTAAGTCTAGTTATTAATTTAGTAAATACTTAGTCACGTAGATTAAGTTTAGGATAAGATATGGAAACATTAAATTTTAAGTCATAAAGTAGGTTAAGTAGTGATACTAAGTGTAAGTTTACTAATAATAAAAACCGTATAATAAATAAGACTATGACCCTGAGCAGAATAATGTAAGTAGAAATATTAGGTATAATAATAATCCTAGTTTTTATTACAATTATAAAATTAATTATAATTATTAATGATAATTGAAATATGTTTAATTATGGTAATATTACCATTTATAAAAAGTTACGTCCGTTGCGAAAAATTTTAATAAAAGAATTTAATATTCGGTATCATCAAGAGTTAGGGACTCTGCCCAGTTTATGTGCGTATGTTTGTTCGATTTAATTACTTTTACCTTGGGTTCTTTTTCCTTATGTATTATCGTCCCTTATCAAATATTTTTGGGTTGAGGATTTTTCTTGGCTTGGTTTTTGGACATCTATGTAGGTCGCTGTTCAGTGATGATTTGATTCATTTTAGTTGTAGTATAAAGTGTTGACCCACGTTTGGCTTTGGTGTTGGTATTCTTCCTTCAGGCAAATGTATGACATGCGGGTATTTAAATTGCAGGTTACAGTACAAACACGTGATGTTGGTAAGTATTTTCCTTCAGGCAATCTTCTCACGGCAGGTAGGTATTTAGATTACTATGTGAGGTGTTCTTCAGGTGAGTATTCTGGTAAAAGTTCTTCCTTTTCAATTTTCAAATTTCAGGCAAGTATTCTTCCTTCGGACAAAAATCTTTTTATGGCAGGTAGGTATTTAAATTTTTAGACGAATTCTTAAGGTAAGTATTTAGGTAAGGCAGACATTTTTTTTGCAGGTATTTAATTATATTTTCCTTTAGACGACTGGTAGGTATTCAAATGCAAGTAGGTTACAAGTAGAAACACTTTTTAGCTTGTGACCTTTGTCTCACCAAACTAATTTCAATTTTTTACATGTGCTTTTCTCTAATTTTATAACTAACCGAAGATTTTTGTTGGTTAGCCACCATTTTGTTAATTTCTTTCTTTTTTTTTACAACTTCTTACTACTGTCTTTAAAGCACAGAATACCACAGAACTGACACGAGACGGAAGATTTTGCGTTTTTTATGTCTCTTTTTAAGAAAGCTGCCCTTTTTCATTTCTCTTTGCATCATCTTTTATGCCGCAATACAATGAACACAAATTTATTTAGTTGAGATTTATTTGCAAATCTTTTGTAAAAATTAACTTTTAAGTTTACCACAACACAAGTAAATTATATTTAAGTAAATAAATAACATTATAAAACAAAAAAATATTAATAAAAACTTTTTTTTGCACAAAACACAACGTTTGTTGAACTAATGCATTTTTTTTAACGTGGTCTGTGTTTTGTTATTTTTGTTTTGATTATGCCATTTGTGTTGATTGTTGCTGCCTGTTTTTACACATTGCCACTTCACTACCAAAAAAAGCTTTCTGTCTTTTTCTTCGAAAGCTGCCCTCGCAACTGATTTGGGCCTTTTTCACAAGTCACTTTTTTCAGTTCTGTGGTATTCTGTGCTTTAAAGGCCGTGTCAGATAAAACTTTTGCTTCGCGTTGCGTTACATATACTTTGACAGAAAAGCGTAAAGCAAAAAGTGTATGTCACAATAAAAACTTTGACAACACTCACACATTGTGTGTTAAAAAGAAAATAAAAAAAAAATTATACTAGAAGATTGTCAAAGCGCGCAAAAAGATGAGAGTTGCCCAACTTTTCGCTTCGCTTTGCGTTAAAAGCAGTTTATGTGACAAGTGCCATATAAACATGTACATTTAACTCAAATGTCAAAGCGTATATGTAACGCAACGCGAAGCAAAAGTTTTATCTGACACCGCCTTAACCGCTGCCACTTAATGAATGACCTAATCCCATGCCGCTTTTTTTTACCGCGTTCAAGATCTTCCTTTCCGAACAATTTTTAGGAAGGGTTTCGAATCATACGACTACAGATTACCGCACAAAAATAAACAATGTTCATCACCCTCGCTCTCCACAAGCCATGAAATGAGGTATCATGTTAGAGTTAATGTTAAGCAATTAATGTCAGTTGTGGACTGGGTGTCACAAATCCAATTATTTTCACCTAGCCTGTGGAGTGAAAAGAGTTGGGGAAATCAGTTGATCTGGCAACTCCCTTACCATTTCTCGGCCGTAGTGTATTTACGCCCTATTATTTCACCAATCCCGGCTGTTTTTAACACACTATATCCGATATGACTTCCTTTCCATTTCTACCTCCATAAAGTGAGCATTATTAAGCGGATACGCACCAAAAAAAACCATCACCGTCCCCCATAAGGCAAAAGAGTTCCAGAATTTCCCTTATACTCCTAGGATCTCACAATGACACTGGAGAAAAGCAAAAAAAAACCTTAGATCTGCGCCTAGCCGTTGGAGAATCTGGCCACAAATCGGCCATCAGATGACCGCTGTAGACATTTTAGACTCTGGAGGACAGGCGTAAGAAAAAAAACCCAGACTCAATGCGAGGAGAATACAATAAGGTCAGTAATACTTGAATAAGCTATATATAATCCGGCAAAGGCAAAAGAGTTCGGAACTCTTTCCCCCTCGGTATGTCAACCGATTTGGAAAAAAACACAATATATATATTTTTTTTAATCTGTTCAATACCTGAGGAGTAATAAGCGTCTCAATTGGCTACTAGTACCTATGTACAAAATACAAAAAAAAGAAATTCCGAATTATCAAATAATATAAATATGGTGCTCGATCCTTTGACATTCTTAAGAAACCGGTTTTCGAATGTCGACTATATAATAACGTAAAATTACGTTTCCCTATTTTTCTTTTCCGTGCTGTAACTGATGTTTTTCCATAATTTTTAACTTAGAAACATAACATTATAGGTGCAGGGTCCTGAGTGAATGAAAACCTATAAGATTAGGAATGAATAAGAACAGGTAAGAGGAGCTCCTCGGTACCTTTCCGTTCAACAAATGGTGCTTTGTTTACTTTTCGTTGATACTAAACATTGAATAAAACTGATCATGCAATGTCCTGAGTGAAATACGATTTACAAAGGAGACTTTTCGACATTTTCTATATTGAGCTTGTACAATTAAATTAGAAGTGAAGACTATAGAACCGAATAATATTCAATCCTATATTGTGAAAAGGGTCGTGAGTGTAAATATGGTGAAATTCAGTCATACAGCCTGTAAAAAAATTCGTAATTACACCACTTTAAAACAAAACCAACCTTAGTTCTCACTTACTTTTGCAGGTGTTAATTTCAATCCCTCGACAATAATACGATCCTTTCCCAACGAATTGTCAACCTCTAAAATTCAACCTACAACGATCAATTTTACCCCTGGAATCACAAGTATTCTATTGTTTCAAGTGCTGCGCGTGTATGACACCTATCAACTGTCCTTTTAAATTTTTAATCTCGTACTGACTACTGCCTATTGCCCTTCTAATTCTACACCTTAGCCAGGGTCTACAAAGCTTAGCATTTACGCCCTTCGTAAATTTGCTTTGGATAAAATTCTTCCTATAAACCTCCTGACCAGGGGTATATTTTATGCTTCTACTCTTAAGATTGTATGATTTTACATTTCTACAATAGGCATCATGCAGCTTCTCACTCACTTTCTGATGTATAAGTTGCATTTGTGAGGATTTTGGAAGTACTAGCATTTCTCCTTGTTCTGAAGACTTCAATTTTCTCAGAATTACATAGGCGTCGGCGTGAGTAATCATGTTGTAACCGGTTAACGAAAAGTAGGGGGTAACACCCGTGGAAGAATGAATAGTCGATCTTAGGGAACATTCAATTTTAGACAAGTTTTCGTCCCATTTAGTTTGATCATGGTCCAAGGAACTTCTAATCGAGCTCAGTATGGTCTGGTTCACCCTTTCACTAGCGTTCGATTGCGGTGAGTATATAGGAGTCCGGATATGTTTTACACCAAATATTTGTAAAAAATCTTTGAAGGCTTCAGAGGTGAATTGCTTGCCGTTGTCTGAGTGTAGGAACTCTGGCACTCCAAATTTGTAAAATACTTCGTCTCTTAAAAATTTTATTACCGCTTTGGTAGTGGCTTTCGACAGGGCTTTTAACAAGACGAATTTTGTTTTATGATCTAATACTATGAATATAAATGTGTTACCGGATTTTTTCGGGTATAGGGTCCTAAGAAGTCTATGTATATTTTCTGAAACGGCCTTTGAGTCCTGACTTCATTGCCCATGGGTGGTCGTAAAATTTGTTTTGGGTGTTTTATCTCCTTACAAGTATCACACTCTCTAACAAAATCCCTAATCTGCTTCACCATAGAAGGCCAATAAAAATACTCACGAATATTATATAAAGTTTTCGCTATGCCTCCATGTGAGGTGTTATCAACATGAGATTTACAAATCAGACTGTGGGTTAATTCACTCGGCACCCATATCTTCCAGCATTCTGCTTCATTGTCTAGGTCGTTTCGGTTAAATTTGACTCTCTTGTATACTATGCCCTCTTCCACTTTCAAATCAGGTAATCGGTCCTTATTTTGCTCCACAGTGTCTATTAACGACAGATAGTCTTTATTTTTGAAGGCCTCGGAGTTAAAATCAATCAATAGGTTACTGTTCAACACCACTTCCTCCATGTCTTGACGCGAAAGCATATCGGGGACAACGTTTTTTGTTCCTTTTCTGTGCTCGATATTAAATTTAAAACCTTGCAGCTTTAAACTCCATCGAGCAAGTCTCCCGTTTAAATCTTGCTGACGCATCAGCCACTTCAGACTGGAATGGTCTGTGATGACCGTGAAGTCCATCAACTCGATATACTGGCGAAATTTTTCTATGGCCAGAACTACTGCGAGACACTCTTTCTCCGTCGTAGAATAGTTCTTTTGGGCCTGGTTCTTTTTCCTTGAAAAATGCTCTATAGGGTGTTCGCCCTCTTCATCGTCCTTTTGAAACAGGACTGCCCCTATTCCTACGTTAGACGCGTCGCATTGTACATAGAATGGCCTTTCGAAATCTGGGCTAGGCAAAACTGGACTGGTTACTAACCTCAGCTTGAGCTCTTCAAAAGATTTTGTTGCCTCAGGTGTAAAATGAAATTTCGGAGATTTTTTTAGTGTATCTGTTAAAGGTGCCGTAAGAGTGGAAAAATCGTTGATAACACGGCGGTACCACCCTATTGTGCCTAAAAATCTTCGCACGTCTTTTTGGTTTTTCGGTGGACCTATATCCAAAATAGCCTTAACTTTTTCTTCATCCGGTTTTAGTTTTTCCCCCGCCAACTATGTAACCCAAGTATTTCAACTCGTGGTAACAAAATTTTGATTTCTGCATGTTAATTGTTAGACCAGCGTTCGTTAATTTCTGACCCACGACACGAAGCATGTCCATATGATCCTCGAAGTTTGATGACACCACCAACAAATCGTCCAAATAGATAAATACTCTGTCCTTTAACTCGGATGGCACGACTTTATCCATCAAACGACAAAGCCTCTGGGCAGCATTGCACAGTCCAAAAGGCATCATTTTGAATTGATACTGAGGCCTGCCAGGGACTGTGAACGCTGTCTTTGGTCTGCTTGCCTCATCCAGAGGGATTTGCCAGAAGGCATCCTTGAGGTCGATTGATGAGATAAAGTGGGTATCTCCTAGCCTCGCCAGTAAACCGTCTATATTGGGCAGAGGGTACGCATCCTTCCTCGGTTATAACCATTTCAGGGTCGACCTCCTCGCCAACAGGGGCTAAATTATTCCTATTCATGTTTCCTAACTCAAAATCACGAGTACCCTGATTACCGGTTTGTCCACTTATTTCCCTTGCAGTTATGCTGCTGTAGGTCGGTGTACCTATAGTACTAAAACTATCAGGTGAAGAATGGGTTTGTGGTCCAAATCCGGGTGGGAATCTAATTGACATTAACGGAGTTACCGCGTTTGTAGAAACAATGGGTGCTGTATTTCGATTGGTAACTGTGGTTGTTGTCGTGGTTGGAATGTCGTCGCTATTGCTTGCCTGGTTTCTACTAGATGATCGGAGTTGCCTAGTATTCATCCTTAGCCAAAACCGTTCATAGATCAAACAAAAAACTTTCAACTTTACCAAGTTAGCACCGAAGGCGAAAACTTATTAAAAATATTACACGTGGAGAAACTATACCCTGCAGTCAGAAAACCAATGGACTTCAATTATAAGAATTCAATAAAAAATATTCAAATGTAGATGTGTTTAGAAATTATCATGTAATTTCCCAATCCCAATATCCCGAAACAATTAAATTTAAGATAATATTATTCCCTTAAATTATAACGGTACGTGCCAAAAGATATTCACAAATTTATTTGTAAACGAAATATCAATTGTCATTAGAGAAAAATCCGGGTGTATGTGAAATTGCAATTATCCTACAACCTTGAAATCTCAATATCGAGAAACCGAAAAAGATTAACAGGAAATATCACTGCCTGAATTCAAAAAAGAAATATTTAAACTTAACAACAGTTTACGAAACAAAATTTTTGCACGTAAATTTCCCTCAATAAACGTTTGTTTGTCTTTTAATTTAAATGTATTAAGTCAAGGTAAAAAAACGAAAATCTATATAAAAACTTTTAAAATAATAATCGTTGATTATTATCATATATCGCAAATGTAAGAGCCAAGATATCCTCGTAAATGTATTCATAAAAGAAATATCAATGGTTATTAAAATAAATTCAAGTGTCTGTAAAATTATGATTATTATATAATTTTACAACCCAAATATTGAGAAAAGAATAAGCTTTAGGAAAATCTTATATCTTCAAATTCAAAGTAATCAAAAATGTCAAAAATGGAGTTTCAAAAATAAATATCATTGAAATAATCATTGATTCTTGTCCTATAAATTTATTCACTAAAGAAATGTCAATCGTTATTATGTAAAAAAATCAAATGTATGTAAAATTGTGATTGTTATATAATCCAACAATATAAATATCAAAGAAAAAGGATTAAGCTGTAAGAAAATGTAATATTTTCAAATTCGAAGAAATCCAAAAAAATGTCAAAAAGTATCCGCTAAGATAAATGAATTTATCAACAAATTTATTCGAGTTGTAATAATATTAAAGAAAAAAAAATGTTTTTATGTATATAATACAGTAGCCCGTTTCTGTATTTCTCGCATCATAAAATTTTCCGACTGAAACCAGTGAATCGGGACAGAAACAGTGAAAAATGAAACAAAAAATGGTTTTTCTCACACAAGTGTTTCTGTATCTTTTTTTTGCGAGAATTATCTGTCATTTAAATAATTTTCCAGCAATTATTGGAAGGATGCGAGAAAAAGTGTTTCTATAACAATATTTTGCGAAAAGTTTTTTTCAAGAACTGTCAAAATAAGTCACATTTGAAATTGGTGGCGAGAAAAACAAAATGTAGATATTTTGAATTTAAAATAAGTTTTTATACTATTTTTTTCAATAAATAAAAAAATAGAAGGAATATAAATGATAAATGCATAATTTATATGATGAAAATAAACAAAAAACAACTGTTATATTTTGTTAGTTTAAATTTTTGTTAGCCTTTTCTTGTTTTGGTTTTAATCAGTGCTGCCAGATAAATTTGTGTCAAAATCGTCAATTTCCTGAGAAAAAAATAAAAAAGATCGTCTTTTTTGTTTTAAAAATCGTGCAATTTAAAATCAATTTTAAACAAATTTGTTTCGACTTTTATTAAAAAATAATCAAACAAAAACATACACTCACAATATTCTGTACGCAAAATTAACTGAAATTGTAATATAAAATAAATGAAAGTTCATTTAAAAACCGGTCTACCTATTTTTCATTTATTTTTAACAAAAAGTTCATTTAATTTTTCTGTCAAAAATTCAACACCATATTCCGTAAAATCAAATAAATATTCAGTTATTTTGTAAAATTTTACTGTCAAAAATTCAACACCATATTCAGTAAAAACGATTAAATATTCAGTTATTTATTAAAACTTTACTGTCAAAAAATTGACCCCATATTCAGTAAAAACAATTAAATATTCAGTTATTTAATTAAATTTTCGTTTACTCCACAAAAGAGCCGAATTTCTAAAAAATACCAGACAGACACCTGTCCGCTTGTTTTTCTTATAAGCGAGAGAGGGAAAATATTTTTATTTACTTACCCAGTTACACACGTTTGTTTTACTTTTGTTGTACTGACCACGTTGTTTGCAGAAGAACTCTCAATTATAAGACACCAGCAGCATGACCGATATGGCTTCGCAATTATTTTACTTTTAAAATTTGATGTATTTAACTAAATTTTTTTAACAAATAGAAAATGGGAATTGCTTACACAAAACAAGCAATTCATTTTTTATAGATAAGTAAAAATTAATTTTTGGTAGTAAAATTATATAAAATAACTGAATATTTAATTGTTTTTACTGAATATGGTGTTGAATTTTTGACAGTAAAATTTTATAAAATAACTGCATATTTATTTGTTTTTACGGAATATGTAGGTTATTTTTTGACAATTAATTTATATAAGATAACTGAATATTGATTTGTTTTTACGGAATTCGCGGTTGAATTTTTGACAGTAAAAATTAAATGAACTTTTCGTTGCTTTAAATTACATTTTTATTTACTTTAACATAAAGAAGAATTTAACTCAATCAACGGACAATATTAACTGCAACTGAAAATCCGTATTAATATGCACTTAGTTTTTTGAATAACTGTTAGAATCAGTTAAAAAGAAATTTGCTTGGAATTTTAAATGTTTATTTATTTAAAAATGACTGAACGGAATATTTCTTAAATAAACTACAGTCCGTTACTGTAATAATATTGTGAGTGTAGTTAAAGTTCATGGGTATTTAATAATTATTATTTAATATTTGAGATATAAATCTTTAATTTACCTATTCCTATAATCTTTTTCTTTTTTACCTGAAATAGACTTAGTAGAATACCTTGTAGTTAAAATTAAAAAAATCGGTTCATAAATAAACGGGTTAAAGACCCAGTAAAATCTTCGCCTACAAAATAGTATGTTAAGTAATCAGAAACACATAAAAGCACTACATACAATTCTACTGAACTAATGAATTTTACAAGGGTTGTGCCAAAAAGAACAAATTCAAAAGTAAGTCATTTCTTTATCTTAATACATCCAGAAAAAAGTAGTTATCGAAGTTCTTATGGAAGAAAGCTACTTAACAACGAGTGAAAGAAGCTATCCATTTTGAAAAAGGAATAATGGTTTTGGCACAAAAGTGTAAATATGTATAAGATAAGAATATCAAATATCAATCATATTTTGTATATGTATATAAGAAGTATTAAATGTTCAAAATAAGCCAGGTCGGTCCATTACTTTCCCTCGAAATTATACACATTATACAGAGCTAGATACCTATTTGTAGAAATTACGGGCATAAGGGGCTTATAGTGTAAAACGCAACGCCAACAATTTCATTAAAAGCAAAAATAAAATCAAAAATATTTTATAAATTTGTTGTTGCTTTCTTCAGACATTCATAATATTATTTATTTTTTTTTTTCAATTTTCAACGCCACAAAATAGAAGTGTTTGAAATTTAAAAATTCAAGATGAATTTCTATAGAAAGTTACAACAAAATTATTAAATATTTTTGATTTTGTTTTTGCTTTCGTCACTTTTTTAGAAAAAATCATCAAATCGTCACTTTGTTAATATCGGAACAAAAAATCGTCGAGATGACGATAACTCGTCAAATCTGGCAGCCCTGTTTTTATTATATTTATTTCTTTTGTTGACGTTTCGCTTTTATTTGACACTTAATTACTGGAAATATTCCAGTATAAACAGAATTTGTTGTGTCTGTTTTCGCATTTAAATACAGAAACACTTTTATCTCATAAATCGAGAAACGATGGAATTTTTTGTTTCACACTTCATGTAAGAAATTTTACGATGCGAGAAATACAGAAACGAGCTACTGTATAAGAATAATTGAAAAACTATTTTCTAGATACAAATAAGTTTAAGTAATGTTAGTAGATTATAAGTCTAGTATAAGTATTCAAATAAGACCAAAAATATTGTTTGTCTACTAAATTATCAACTACGATTAATCAAAGTTAATTTATTTTCAAATATTAAATTCAATATATATAAAATATGTTCTGGTTGAAATTTGGTAACAAACGTGTAGTGGCGAAATGTGTGTGATATTTTTACTCGAGTTTAAATTTATCGAATATTTTGTCCTCAGAATTGAGAACGTCAAAACTCATACGATGTTCAAGTATGATAAAAATGTATAAAAATCAATCAGGTCAAAAAAAATTGTTCACGTATAATGCGTTTAGTGTTGTTGCCAACAAGTTTTCCATCATCAATCAACTGCAAACGAAAACACAAGACAAAAACGACATAGAGTGAATCTCCTGAATTTTCCTCTCCTCTCCTCCAATAATGAAAACATACGATCACCTAGCTATATAGCCGCCGTATCAAGTTTTTCATTATGGACTCGAGTTGATTCAATCCATTCGACTCCCTCAGTCTCGTCTCTTATGTCGGAAGCCATTGCAACTCAGGCTTGGTGTTTACCTAACACCTTCCAGGACATAGGTCGTCAGTCAGGTCAGAAGACCGAGATCCCAATACCTAACTTCTCCATACGATGCCGTCGCAACGCAGGAATGGTGTCTACTTGACACCTCCCGGGACAATCGTCAAAAATATGAAAAAAATCAGTAATTGGATTGAACACTTTAACCCGAAATGTTCAAAGGTGTGGAAGCCAGCAAAGATGAATTAAAACACCTTCAGGCTAAATTACTTAAACCCAAAGGGTTAAATCTCTTTCGGGCCCCACTTTGGGCGCCATTTTGTGTGATGTGAGTGAGGGAAAAAAAATGTTTTGTGAGAAATTTTCGACGTAAATCAAAAAAACTCACTTTCGCTTCGCGGTGGACAATGGCACGCTGGTGTTTGTGCTGAAGCTCGCCGGAAATGGGGGGTTCGTGTCCATCTACTCACACATACACAATTTAATTCGTGCCAAAAAAAATGAAGTTGATGAAAAACCGAAGCGATATCAAACATAGAACATTGAACAAAAACGTTGATCGATGATAAGAAAAACTTTACCGCTGTTCTCGACATGACTGAGCTCGAGTCTTCAGGACCAGATGTTAACGTCCTGGAAAGGCGGCCCACCCCTTATGACATTTTACTGCCATCCGTGGCACTACTCATTGCCTGTGAAAACTAAACTTTTGGAGTAATGCCCCAAATTGTAACTTACCACTTCGCCATACTTCTGTTACCTTTTCCAACCAAATTTGAATAAATTAAAACATTATTATTTGTTTTTTTATAATTTCAAAAAAAGTGTACAATATTGGTTTATTTACATATGTATCTACTCTACTTGAGTTTACTATTATTACATTGTAAATAGTATTAGTAATACATCAGAAATAAATTCATAAATACATGTTTATTTGCCTGAACCCTTAAAGGCTTGACTTTCCAAATTTGATATTTAATCCTTTGATTAATAAATGCTTTGTTTAATAATATCAATAAAAAAATATATAGTATCAAAATGGATAATTGCTTTATTTTTGAAAAAAAAAAAATAAATTTTTTTCTTAATAATATTTTTTTTTTTTTTTATTCAATTTGGAAATTCAAGCTTTTCAAGGTTAATTATGGTTTTATATCTATAATTATCAAGTTTCCTTTTTTTTTTTGTAAAAGTAATGGCAACTTTTATAAAAAGTAATGATTATCAAAAGAAGATTAAAAAAAACTAAATGGCAACTTCGACCAGATTATGGTTCTATTTCTTTTTCCTATTTTATTTAAAATTGTTAGATGGGTCACCCTATTATGTTTTCCTTATCAAATATAAATAATCGTTTATCTTTGTTGTCAAACTTAAAATTGTCGTTTTGTTTTCCTGCTTTTTCTTTTTTTTTCTTGGAAAATAACTAAAAAATATTATTACGCATCAGGATTCTTTTAGCCTTATTGGGAATTAGTTATTTAGGATTACAACAGTTCAACCAAAAACCGTAAGTTGAAACAAAATTTATTGTTCCAATTTGTTCAAATAACTTTCTTTTTTTTTCTTTTTTGCAGCAGGGTTGGCCCTACAACCAATTCATGCGGGCTAAAAAAACTTTGACCGTTTAGTTATTTTCAAAAAAAAATAAGTTAGCAATTATCTTAGGTACACATTTAGCTTAGTCGGTTGTGCCAGATTTTAAAGATTATATTTATTAAATTTTTAAAGTCTCCAATTATTAAGACAGGTATTTAGGTTGTTAAGTATAAGTCTAGTCAGGGCAATTATTTATTAACCTATTCATTAAGTATTTTATTTATTAAATTATTTATTTATTTTATTTGTCAACTTATTTATTTATTATTAAATTACTTATTTATTAAATTATTATTTTATTTAATTATTTGTTTATTAAATTATTGATTTAGGTATTTTTTTATTTTAGCAAGTTATTTATTAAGGTATTTATTTATTTTGTAAATAATTTATTTATTTAATTATTATTCATTTAGGTATTTATTTACCCTATTTACTTATTTATTCGTTAAAATGTTCATTTAGGTCCTCATGCTTTATAGATTAGTATAAGGATTCCAAATTGAATTTGGTTCAGGTACCTAAACTTAATTTCCTAGCTTATCAATTCGAGTTTACTTTGCAATTCTAAATTTGTTTAGGTATAACGATTGGACTTATTTTTTTGCTATTTGGATCCGAATTTAGTTGGAACTTTAAAATTAATTTTGAAAGTCTAGTTTACATGTTCCAATCAGAATGGAGTTCAAGGGTCTAACTTAAGTTTGCATTTCCAAACCTAATTTAGTTCCTTAATCTAAATTACGATTTGGTTCAGATATTTGAATTCAGATATATGATATTTGAATTCAGATACTATTATTTAACGACAAATTTATTTAAATTATTAAAACTTCGAACTGGGTTTCTAATTTGACAATTCAAATCTAGCAAAAAGAAATTTTAATTTATTCCAGGAACCTAAATGCAATTTAAACACCCAAATTTAAATTTAGTTCAAATACCCACAATCGAATTTGGTTAACGAATTTATATTAAATAACAACCTAAAGTCAAATTCGAACATAAATTTCAAATACTTTAATTCAGATTTAGTTCCTATATTCAAATTCAAAATTTAGTTCAAATATTTGCATTCACAATTATTTCAAAATTACCACTTAAATTCAAATCTAATATCCAAGTTCAAATTAGGTGTTTAAGTTTAAAGTTATTTTTAAGTATGTATTCAAAATTTAAATTTTGTTTCGAATATTTGAATTCAAATTTTGAAAAAAATTGAAATTCATTTCCGGTAAACTTATTCAATATCCGTTTACACATTCAAACTTGATTTCAAGTCAGGTATTTAGATTCATTTTCAGTGTTAAAATTCAAATCAAGTTTGAATATTTAGACTCAAATTAAGTATCCGACTAGATTCAGCCAATGTATTTAAATCGAAATCCAGTATAAATAATAAAATTAAGTTCTTTAATTCAATTTAACTTTAAGTACCTAAATTTAATTTGAGTTAAGTTAAAATCTTAGGATTTGAAAATAAAGTTCCTAATTATTAATTTAAATGTGAACTTGTTTGTAAGACTATTTACTGGATTAATAAATTCTTTTAATTTTTTTTCACCCTTTTTGTTAAAATTAGTTAATCTTTTACTTTTCCCTCCTTTGTTTCGAAAAAAGGTTTTCTTTTCTCTTTTCCTTTTTTTTTTTTTTTTTTGCTAAAACCATTCGGTATTTATTTCCTTTTCATTTGATTGTTTAATCTTATTTAGTATAAATAAAAAAATTTGCATAAATGAAGTTAATTTTAAGTTTAAGGTAAGTCTAGTTATTAATTTAGTAAATACTTAGTCACGTAGATTAAGTTTAGGATAAGATATGGAAACATTAAATTTTAAGTCATAAAGTAGGTTAAGTAGTGATACTAAGTGTAAGTTTACTAATAATAAAAACCGTATAGTAAATAAGACTATGACCCTGAGCAGAATAATGTAAGTAGTAATATTAGGTATAATAATAATCCTAGTTTTTATTACAATTATAAAATTAATTATAATTATTAATGATAATTGAAATATGTTTAATTGTGGTAATATTACCATTTATAAAAAGTTACGTCCGTTGAATTTAATATTTTATATTCGGTATCATCAAGAGTTAGGGACTCTGCCCAGTTTATGTGCGTATGTTTGTTCGATTTAATTACTTTTACCTGGGGTTCTTTTTCCTTATGTATTACCGTCCCTTATCAAATATTTTTGGGTTGAGGATTTTTCTTGGCTGGGTTTTTGGACATCTATGTAGGTCGCTGTTCAGTGATGATTTGATTCATTTTAGTTGTAGTATAAAGTGTTGACCCACGTTTGGCTTTGGTGTTGGTATTCTTCCTTCAGGCAAATGTATGACAGGCGGGTATTTAAATTGCAGTAGCCCGTTTCTGTATATCTCACATCGTAAAACTCTTCGCATGAAACGTGTGAATTGTAACAAAAATAGTGTGAAATGAAACAAAAAATGGTTTTTCTCACACAAGTGTTTCTGTATCTTTTTTTTGCGAGAATTATCTGTCATTTAAATAATTTTCCAGCAATTATTGGAAGGATGCGAGAAAAAGTGTTTCTATAACAATATTTGGCGAAAAGTTTCTTTCAAGAACTGTCAAAATAAGTCACATTTGAAATTGGTGGCGAGAAAAACAAAATGTAGATATTTTGAATTTAAAATATGTTTATATACTATTTTTTTTAAATAATAAAAAAATAGAAGGAATATAAATGATAAATGCATAATTTATATGATGAAAATAAACAAAAAACAATTGTTATATTTTGTTAGTTTAAATTTTTGTTAGCTTTTTCTTGTTTTGGTTTTAATCAGTGCTGCCAGATAAATTTGTGTCAAAATCGTCAATTTCCTGAGAAAAAAATAAAAAAGATCGTCTTTTTTGTTTTAAAAATCGTGCAATTTAAAATCAATTTTAAACAAATTTGTTTCGACTTTTATTAAAAAATAATCAAACAAAAACATAGTTAAAGTTCATGGGTATTTAATAATTATAATTTAATAATTGAGATATAAATCTTTAATTTACCTATTCCTATAATCTTTTTCTTTTTTACCTGAAATAGACTTAGTAGAATACCTTGTAGTTAAAATTAAAAAAATCGGTTCATAAATAAACGGGTTAAAGGCCCAGTAAAATCTTCGCCTACAAAATAATATGTTAAGTAATCAGAAACACATAAAAGCACTACATACAATATTACTGAAAAACTAATGAATTTTACAAGAGTTGTGCCAAAAAGAACAAATTCAAAATTAAGTCATTTTTTTTATCTTTATACGTCCAGAAAAAAGTAGTTATCGAAGTTCTTAACGAGTGAAAGAAGCTATCCATTTTGAAAAAGTTTTTACTGGGAGGCAAACAAATTTCTTTCTTGCCGGAATAATGGTTTTGGCACAAAAGTGTACATATAAGATAAGAATATCAAATATCAATCATATTTTGTATATGTATATAAGAAGTATTAAATGTTCAAAATAAGCCAAGTCGGTCCATTACTTTCCCTCGAAATTTTGCTTTTGCCGATACATTTTTTAGGGAAGAAACAAACAATTTCGAGGACAATTTTCACAATAGGGATACATATAAAAATTTAAGCAGCCTTGTTTCTAAAGATATCTTTTTTTTTCTAATAAACAAACATATAAAAATATTTACAATTATCTTATAGTGTAAAACGCAACGCCAACAATTTCATTAAAAGAAAAAATAAAATCAAAAATATTTTATAAATTTGTTGTTGCTCTCTACAGACATTCATATTATTTTTTTTTCAATTTTCAACGCCACAAATTTAAAAATTCAAGATGAATTTCTATAGAAAGTAACAACAAAATTATAAAATATTTTTGATTTTGTTTTTGCTTTCGTCACTTTTTTAGAAAAATCATCAAAACGTCACTTTGTTAATATCGGAACAAAAAATCGTCAAGATGACGATAACTCGTCAAATCTGGCAGCCCTGTTTTTATTTTATTTATTTCTTTTGTTGACGTTTCGCTTTTATTTGACACTTAATTACTGGAAATATTCCAGTATAAACAGAATTTGTTGTGTCTGTTTTCGCATTTAAATACAGAAACACTTTTATCTCATAAATCGAGAAACGATGGAATTTTTTGTTTCACACTTCATGTAAGAAATTTTACGATGCGAGAAATACAGAAACGAGCTACTGTATAAGAATAATTGAAAAACTATTTTCTAGATACAAATAAGTTTAAGTAATGTTAGTAGATTATAAGTCTAGTATAAGTATTCAAATAAGACCAAAAATATTGTTTGTCTACTAAATTATCAACTACGATTAATCAAAGTTAATTTATTTTCAAATATTAAATTCAATATATATAAAATATGTTCTGGTTGAAATTTGGTAACAAACGTGTAGTGGCGAAATGTGTGTGATATTTTTACTCGAGTTTAAATTTATCGAATATTTTGTCCTCAGAATTGAGAACGTCAAAACTCATACGATGTTCAAGTATGATAAAAATGTATAAAAATCAATCAGGTCAAAAAAAATTGTTCACGTATAATGCGTTTAGTGTTGTTGCCAACAAGTTTTCCATCATCAATCAACTGCAAACGAAAACACAAGACAAAAACGACATAGAGTGAATCTCCTGAATTTTCCTCTCCTCTCCTCCAATAATGAAAACATACGATCACCTAGCTATATAGCCGCCGTATCAAGTTTTTCATTATGGACTCGAGTTGATTCAATCCATTCGACTCCCTCAGTCTCGTCTCTTATGTCGGAAGCCATTGCAACTCAGGCTTGGTGTTTACCTAACACCTTCCAGGACATAGGTCGTCAGTCAGGTCAGAAGACCGAGATCCCAATACCTAACTTCTCCATACGATGCCGTCGCAACGCAGGAATGGTGTCTACTTGACACCTCCCGGGACAATCGTCAAAAATATGAAAAAAATCAGTAATTGGATTGAACACTTTAACCCGAAATGTTCAAAGGTGTGGAAGCCAGCAAAGATGAATTAAAACACCTTCAGGCTAAATTACTTTAACCCAAAGGGTTAAATCTCTTTCGGGCCCCACGTTGGGCGCCATTTTGTGTGATGTGAGTGAGGGAAAAAAATGTTTTGTGAGAAATTTTCGACGTAAATCAAAAAAACTCACTTTCGCTTCGCGGTGGACAATGGCACGCTGGTGTTTGTGCTGAAGCTCGCCGGAAATGGGGGGTTCGTGTCCATCTACTCACACATACACAATTTAATTCGTGCCAAAAAAAATGAAGTTGAACAAAAACGTTGATCGATGATAAGAAAAACTTTACCGCTGTTCTCGACATGACTGAGCTCGAGTCTTCAGGACCAGATGTTAACGTCCTGGAAAGGCGGCCCACCCCTTATGACATTTTACTGCCATCCGTGGCACTACTCATTGCCTGTGAAAACTAAACTTTTGGAGTAATGCCCCAAATTGTAACTTACCACTTCGCCATACTTCTGTTACCTTTTCCAACCAAATTTGAATAAATTAAAACATTATTATTTGTTTTTTTATAATTTCAAAAAAAGTGTACAATATTGGTTTATTTACATATGTATCTACTCTACTTGAGTTTACTATTATTACATTGTAAATAGTATTAGTAATACATCAGAAATAAATTCATAAATACATGTTTATTTGCCTGAACCCTTAAAGGCTTGACTTTCCAAATTTGATATTTAATCCTTTGATTAATAAATGCTTTGTTTAATAATATCAATAAAAAAATATATAGTATCAAAATGGATAATTGCTTTATTTTTGAAAAAAAAAAATAAATTTTTTTCTTAATAATATTTTTTTTTTTTTTTTATTCAATTTGGAAATTCAAGCTTTTCAAGGTTAATTATGGTTTTATATCTATAATTATCAAGTTTCCTTTTTTTTTTTGTAAAAGTAATGGCAACTTTTATAAAAAGTAATGATTATCAAAAGAAGATTAAAAAAAACTAAATGGCAACTTCGACCAGATTATGGTTCTATTTCTTTTTCCTATTTTATTTAAAATTGTTAGATGGGTCACCCTATTATGTTTTCCTTATCAAATATAAATAATCGTTTATCTTTGTTGTCAAACTTAAAATTGTCGTTTTGTTTTCCTGCTTTTTCTTTTTTTTTCTTGGAAAATAACTAAAAAATAATTATTACGCATCAGGATTCTTTTAGCCTTATTGGGAATTAGTTATTTAGGATTACAACAGTTCAACCAAAAACCGTAAGTTGAAACAAAATTTATTGTTCCAATTTGTTCAAATAACTTTCTTTTTTTTTTCTTTTTTGCAGCAGGGTTGGCCCTACAACCAATTCATGCGGGCTAAAAAAACTTTGACCGTTTAGTTATTTTCAAAAAAAAATAAGTTAGCAATTATCTTAGGTACACATTTAGCTAAGTCGGTTGTGCCAGATTTTAAAGATTATATTTATTAAATTTTTAAAGTCTCCAATTATTAAGACAGGTATTTAGGTTGTTAAGTATAAGTCTAGTCAGGGCAATTATTTATTAACCTATTCATTAAGTATTTTATTTATTAAATTATTTATTTATTTTATTTGTCAACTTATTTATTTATTATTAAATTACTTATTTATTAAATTATTATTTTATTTAATTATTTGTTTATTAAATTATTGATTTAGGTATTTTTTTATTTTAGCAAGTTATTTATTAAGGTATTTATTTATTTTGTAAATAATTTATTTATTTAATTATTATTCATTTAGGTATTTATTTACCCTATTTACTTATTTATTTGTTAAAATGTTCATTTAGGTCCTCATGCTTTATAGATTAGTATAAGGATTCCAAATTGAATTTGGTTCAGGTACCTAAACTTAATTTCCTAGCTTATCAATTCGAGTTTACTTTGCAATTCTAAATTTGTTTAGGTATAACGATTGGACTTATTTTTTTGCTATTTGGATCCGAATTTAGTTGGAACTTTAAAATTAATTTTGAAAGTCTAGTTTACATGTTCCAATCAGAATGGAGTTCAAGGGTCTAACTTAAGTTTGCATTTCCAAACCTAATTTAGTTCCTTAATCTAAATTACGATTTGGTTCAGATATTTGAATTCAGATATATGATATTTGAATTCAGATACTATTATTTAACGACAAATTTATTTAAATTATTAAAACTTCGAACTGGGTTTCTAATTTGACAATTCAAATCTAGCAAAAAGAAATTTTAATTTATTCCAGGAACCTAAATGCAATTTAAACACCCAAATTTAAATTTAGTTCAAATACCCACAATCGAATTTGGTTAACGAATTTATATTAAATAACAACCTAAAGTCAAATTCGAACATAAATTTCAAATACTTTAATTCAGATTTAGTTCCTATATTCAAATTCAAAATTTAGTTCAAATATTTGCATTCACAATTATTTCAAAATTACCACTTAAATTCAAATCTAATATCCAAGTTCAAATTAGGTGTTTAAGTTTAAAGTTATTTTTAAGTATGTATTCAAAATTTAAATTTTGTTTCGAATATTTGAATTCAAATTTTGAAAAAAATTGAAATTCATTTCCGGTAAACTTATTCAATATCCGTTTACACATTCAAACTTGATTTCAAGTCAGGTATTTAGATTCATTTTTAGTGTTAAAATTCAAATCAAGTTTGAATATTTAGACTCAAATTAAGTATCCGACTAGATTCAGCCAATGTATTTAAATCGAAATCCAGTATAAATAATAAAATTAAGTTCTTTAATTCAATTTAACTTTAAGTACCTAAATTTAATTTGAGTTAAGTTAAAATCTTAGGATTTGAAAAAAAAGTTCCTAATTATTATTTTAAATGTGAACTTGTTTGTAAGACTATTTACTGGATTAATAAATTCTTTTAATTTTTTTTCACCCTTTTTGTTAAAATTAGTTAATCTTTTACTTTTCCCTCCTTTGTTTCGAAAAAAGGTTTTCTTTTCTCTTTTCCTTTTTTTTTTTTTTTTTTTGCTAAAACCATTCGGTATTTATTTCCTTTTCATTTGATTGTTTAATCTTATTTAGTATAAATAAAAAAATTTGCATAAATGAAGTTAATTTTAAGTTTAAGGTAAGTCTAGTTATTAATTTAGTAAATACTTAGTCACGTAGATTAAGTTTAGGATAAGATATGGAAACATTAAATTTTAAGTCATAAAGTAGGTTTAGTAGTGATACTAAGTGTAAGTTTACTAATAATAAAAACCGTATAGTAAATAAGACTATGACCCTGAGCAGAATAATGTAAGTAGTAATATTAGGTATAATAATAATCCTAGTTTTTATTACAATTATAAAATTAATTATAATTATTAATGATAATTGAAATATGTTTAATTATGGTAATATTACCATTTATAAAAAGTTACGTCCGTTGAATTTAATATTTTATATTCGGTATCATCAAGAGTTAGGGACTCTGCCCAGTTTATGTGCGTATGTTTGTTCGATTTAATTACTTTTACCTGGGGTTCTTTTTCCTTATGTATTACCGTCCCTTATCAAATATTTTTGGGTTGAGGATTTTTCTTGGCTGGGTTTTTGGACATCTATGTAGGTCGCTGTTCAGTGATGATTTGATTCATTTTAGTTGTAGTATAAAGTGTTGACCCACGTTTGGCTTTGGTGTTGGTATTCTTCCTTCAGGCAAATGTATGACAGGCGGGTATTTAAATTGCAGTAGCCCGTTTCTGTATATCTCACATCGTAAAACTCTTCGCATGAAACGTGTGAATTGTAACAAAAATAGTGTGAAATGAAACAAAAAATGGTTTTTCTCACACAAGTGTTTCTGTATCTTTTTTTTGCGAGAATTATCTGTCATTTAAATAATTTTCCAGCAATTATTGGAAGGATGCGAGAAAAAGTGTTTCTATAACAATATTTTGCGAAAAGCTTTTTTCAAGAACTGTCAAAATAAGTCACATTTGAAATTGGTGGCGAGAAAAACAAAATGTAGATATTTTGAATTTAAAATAAGTTTTTATACTATTTTTTTCAATAAATAAAAAAATAGAAGGAATATAAATGATAAATGCATAATTTATATGATGAAAATAAACAAAAAACAATTGTTATATTTTGTTAGTTTAAATTTTTGTTAGCCTTTTCTTGTTTTGGTTTTAATCAGTGCTGCCAGATAAATTTGTGTCAAAATCGTCAATTTCCTGAGAAAAAAATAAAAAAGATCGTCTTTTTTGTTTTAAAAATCGTGCAATTTAAAATCAATTTTAAACAAATTTGTTTCGACTTTTATTAAAAAATAATCAAACAAAAACATAGTTAAAGTTCATGGGTATTTAATAATTATAATTTAATAATTGAGATATAAATCTTTAATTTACCTATTCCTATAATCTTTTTCTTTTTTACCTGAAATAGACTTAGTAGAATACCTTGTAGTTAAAATTAAAAAAATCGGTTCATAAATAAACGGGTTAAAGGCCCAGTAAAATCTTCGCCTACAAAATAATATGTTAAGTAATCAGAAACACATAAAAGCACTACATACAATTCTACTGAAAAACTAATGAATTTTACAAGAGTTGTGCCAAAAAGAACAAATTCAAAATTAAGTCATTTTTTTTATCTTTATACGTCCAGAAAAAAGTAGTTATCGAAGTTCTTAACGAGTGAAAGAAGCTATCCATTTTGAAAAAGTTTTTACTGGGAGGCAAACAAATTTCTTTCTTGCCGGAATAATGGTTTTGGCACAAAAGTGTACATATAAGATAAGAATATCAAATATCAATCATATTTTGTATATGTATATAAGAAGTATTAAATGTTCAAAATAAGCCAAGTCGGTCCATTACTTTCCCTCAAAATTTTGCTTTTGCCGATACATTTTTTAGGGAAGAAACAAACAATTTCGAGGACAATTTTCACAATAGGGATAAATATAAAAATTTAAGCAGCCTTGTTTCTAAAGATATCTTTTTTTTTCTAATAAACAAATATATAAAAATATTTACAATTATCTTATAGTGTAAAACGCAACGCCAACAATTTCATTAAAAGCAAAAATAAAATCAAAAATATTTTATAAATTTGTTGTTGCTCTCTACAGACATTCATATTATTTTTTTTTCAATTTTCAACGCCACAAATTTAAAAATTCAAGATGAATTTCTATAGAAAGTAACAACAAAATTATAAAATATTTTTGATTTTGTTTTTGCTTTCGTCACTTTTTTAGAAAAATCATCAAAACGTCACTTTGTTAATATCGGAACAAAAAATCGTCAAGATGACGATAACTCGTCAAATCTGGCAGCCCTGTTTTTATTTTATTTATTTCTTTTGTTGACGTTTCGCTTTTATTTGACACTTAATTACTGGAAATATTCCAGTATAAACAGAATTTGTTGTGTCTGTTTTCGTATTCAAATACAGAAACACTTTTATCTCATAAATCGAGAAACGATGGAATTTTTTGTTTCACACTTCATGTAAGAAATTTTACGATGCGAGAAATACAGAAACGAGCTACAGGTTACAGTACAAACACGTGATGTTGGTAAGTATTTTCCTTCAGGCAATCTTCTCACGGCAGGTAGGTATTTAGATTACTATGTGAGGTGTTCTTCAGGTGAGTATTCAGGTAAAAGTTCTTCCTTTTCAATTTTCAAATTTCAGGCAAGTATTCTTCCTTCGGACAAAAATCTTTTCATGGCAGGTAGGTATTTAAATTTTTAGACGAATTCTTAAGGTAAGTATTTAGGTAAGGCAGACATTTTTTTGCAGGTATTTAATTATATTTTCCTTAAGACGACTGGTAGGTATTCAAATGCAAGTAGGTTACAAGTAGAAACACTTTTTAGCTTGTGACCTTTGTCTCACCAAACTAATTTCAATTTGTTTACATGTGCTTTTCTCTAATTTTATAACTAACCGAAGATTTTTGTTGGTTAGCCACCATTTTGTTAATTTCTTTCTTTTTTTTTACAACTTCTTACCACTGTCTTTAACCGCTGCCACTTAATGAATGACCTAATCCCACGCCGCTTTTTTTACCGCGTTCAAGATCTTCCTTTCCGAACAATTTTTAGGAAGGGTTTCGAATCATACGACTACAGATTACCGCACAAAAATAAACAATGTTCATCACCCTCGCTCTCCACAAGCCATGAAATGAGGTATCATGTTAGAGATAATGTTAAGCAATTAATGTCAGTTGTGGACTGGGTGTCACACTTGGCTTTTTGTATTTTTAAACGTTTGTTAAGGGTGTCGTACTCGAAAGTGGATCCGACATTTAAAAAAGAACGATTTAATTTTTTCAGGAAGTATTACCATATTACTTCTGTCAAGTAGCGTTTTATGTAAATTTAAACAGTGGGAAATTTCTTGACCATTTACTCTGTTAAAAACTGCCTCAAGGGTTTTTATGTTTTCCACAAAAGAAGACGCTGGCTTCTTAAGAAAGCCTTTTGATACTTGGTCAACCCAAGTATATGTACTTTCGTGACTTTCATATTCTTTAAGGTTATGTTTTCGAATAATATAACCACATATATATTCCAAAGCATCCTCTTGTAGTGTACCAATGTCTTGAAAATTCGATATATCTAGGTCTTCTAATATATCAGGCTGGTTGTTTTCGTCATCTGGCAGGAAATCTTCTACATTTTTTAATTTTTGTTCAATTTGTGAAAAAGTATCATTACATTTTGTTGTGTTAAGCCACTCGGTGTTGTCGGGACTAATGTTAGCATTTCCATTGAGTTGTTCTGTGTTTCTAGCTGAAAAAAGAAATTACATACAAATATGTACATATAGCATAAATTTAAAACAAGAATACAAAAAGCAGTTTTTTGTTACTTACCCAATATATATTTGCGTAGCCGATACATAAAGTCCTTTGGAGTGGGGTGGTCATTTAGTCCACCTTTGCTTCGAATGGCACCGAAAAAGTTTTCCAACACATCTTGATTGAGTCGGCTAGTACATATGTATGACATTTTATATTTATCCGACACATATAGTGTTTTGTTAAGCTAGATAGAACTTTAAATTGTAAAAAGTAACACAAAAAATTAAATTTTGATGAAATATTTTTTTTATCGTTTCAGTATACTCTGACAAATCATCATGAATAGACTCACGCTTGAACAACGCTACGAAATTATCCAAATTTACTTTGAAAATCAGTCGTGGATTCGCTCTAGAGCAGTTGGCAACTGACCCGTTGTTTTATCGCAAAATTGTGTTCAGCGATGAGGCGCATTTTTGGCTAACGGGTTTGTTAATAAGCAAAATTGCCGCATATGGAGCGAGACCAATCCACAAAAGACCCTACAGACCCCATTACATCCAGAAAAATGCACCGTTTGGTGCGGTTTTCACGCTGGTGTCATCATCGGACCTTATT
Source organism: Pollenia griseotomentosa (assembly GCA_963931875.1). Lineage (NCBI taxonomy): Eukaryota > Metazoa > Arthropoda > Insecta > Diptera > Polleniidae > Pollenia > Pollenia griseotomentosa. The sequence goes on from OZ007563.1 coordinate 149,948,598, forward strand.
TCTTCAAAAATGAGGCCGGAGCTCGCGTTACGGTCAATGGAGATCGTTACCGCACCATGATCAATGATTTTTTGTTTGAAAATATGGATGACGTTGATCCGGAGGAGATGTGGTTTCAACAGGATGGCGCTACGTGCCATACGGCGAACGCAACCATCGACTTATTGAAATCAAAATTTGGCGATAAGTTGATTTCGAGAAATGGACCTGTCAATTGGCCTCCAAGGTCGTGCGATTTGACACCTCTCGATTATTTCCTGTGGGGCTACGTGAAGTCACTGGTTTATGCTGATAAACCAGCAACAATTGACGCCTTGGAGGCCAGCATTGTTCGTGTTATTCGTGACATACGGCCAGCAGTGCTCGAAAAAGTGGCCCAAAATTGGACGTCCAGAATGCCCTTCGTCAAGAACAGCCGCGGTGCCCATATGCCCGCAATCATTTTCAAATGTTAATGTCACGTATTGATCTTTCGAATAAAAAAAAATTTTGATTACAATTTAATTTTTTGTGTTATTTTTTACAATTTCAAGTTCTATCGGGCTTAAAAAACACCCTTTATTTGTGGAGCATTACTAAGGCATTATTTGAAATTAAAATGCGTTTTTGGACATGCTCAATAAACTTTTTATTAGGGACTGCTGGCGAAGACATTACTAAATTCATTGCTTGTATAATCTTCATTTGAGCTTCAAGAGCAATGCCAAATGGTTCCTTAAACAGAGACTTCATTAACACTTTTACATTAATGAAAATGTTGTATTTACCTTTCCAGGGTAAGCGAATATACACAACGATGAATTGTGTACGTCGAACCAGTCGTTGACTAACTGGACAAAGTCTGCAGTACTGCAAGCGTTGTGCATTTCGTTACCAATGGAATAGCATCGACGAATTGCGTTAGCAGTTGTGTTGGAAAACAACTGTGCCGCCAGTTTAACTTTTTGTCTTCCTGAAAGTTTAGCAAATCATATTTATAAATCGATTTTCAATTAACTGTCATATAATACTTATTTACCAGCACCCCTTACAGAAAAGTGTTCGTTGCTTCAATACTTATACGTATACTTCAAAAGATCAACAATCGTCCGTGTCGTAAGAAGTTGGTTGTTTACTATTAACCCACTATCAACAAAATGATTCCGAATAAGCTTTAGTAAATGTGGTACGTCAGCAAACGTGAAAATCTTTACTGCTGCATTAACAGGATGAGGAAGCCATGGCCTATTGTGACACCCAGTCCACAACTGACATTAATTGCTTAACATTAACACTAACATGATACCTCATTTCATGGCTTGTGGAGAGCGAGGGTGATGAACATTGTTTATTTTTGTGCGGTAATCTGTAGTCGTATGATTCGAAACCCTTCCTAAAAATTGTTCGGAAAGAAAGATCTCGAACGCGGTAAAAAAAAGCGGCGGGGGATTAGGTCATTCATTATGCTATAAACACAATCAAACGCTACCGACCATCGACTACTGACTACAAAAGTAGCTGGCTACAAAAATAGCCAAGTCGCCAGCTACTTAATTCTTTTAACGACTACCGACCACTAACTACAAAAAATAAACATCTGTTTTGACATATGTATTAAAAGTAACCAAAACAAAACAAACTTGATTTTTTTAAGTGAATTTGTGTGAAAAAAAAAATTTCAAGTGTCTCAAGAAAATTTAATTAACTTTATAAGTACTATTGCTAAAATAGTGGAAACAACGACTTCAGTGTATGAAGTGTATAAAAAACATCAGAACAAAAGTAACCGAAGATGGTGGGTCCGGCCAGTAAATATAACGAACTAAATGGAAAATTTGACAAATAAAAAGTAAATAAAAAATGCGCCAAATAAAAAGTAAATGAAAAATGTAAACAAATGAACAGAAGATTTTTATTTTTCAATGGTGCAACTATAATAGTTTTTCGCGTTTTTAGTACCGATATTTAATGTATTGCGTTTTTAAAACCACCATTTCATGCATTTATTGTATTGGCAGCACTTATCTGTTTTTTGTAGCCAAGAAAAATAGAAATTAGCCTAAGTTGGATACGGGCTACAAAAGTAGCCGTGTAGTCGATAGTTGTGTAGCGGCTAAAAGAATTATTCTCATAAGCACGCATGTATTCTATTTTTGACATCTTGTAGTCGATGGTCGGTGGACTTGATTGTGTTTATAGCATTAAGTGGCAGCGGTTAAAGACATTGGTAAGAAGTTGTTTAAAAAAAATAAAAAGAAATTAACAAAATGGTGGCTAACCAACAAAAATCTTTGGGTTAGTTTTAAAATTAAATAAAACCACATGTGAAAAAAAAATTTGAAATTAGTTTGGTGAGACAAAGTGTCAAAAGTTAAGAAGTGTTTCTGCTTGTAACCTACTTGCATTTGAATACCTACCAATTGTCTAAAGGAAAATATAATTAAACACCTGCCAGAACCTGCCTTACCCAAATACTTACCTGAAGAATTCGTCTAAAAATTGAAATACCTACCTGCCATAAAAAGATCTTGTCCAAAGGAAGAATACTTACCTGTAATTTTTAACACCTACCAATCATAAATGTGCTTGAAAGAAGAACATTTACCTAAATACTTACCTGAAGAATTCGTCTAAAAATTGAAATACCTACCTGCCATAAAAAGATCTTGTCCAAAGGAAGAATACTTAATTGTAATTTTCAACACCTACCAATCATAAATTTGCCTGAAAGAAGAACATTTACCTGAATACTCGCCTGAAGAACACCTCACCTAGTAATCTTAATACCTAGCCGCCGTGATAAGATTGCCTGATGGAAAACATTTATCAACATCACGTGCTTGTACTGTAACCCACAAATTAAATACCCGCCCGTCATACATTTGCCTGAAGGAAGAATACCAACACCAAAGCCAAACGTGGGTCAACACCTTATACTACAATTGCCACAGATACAACCATTATACTACCTGGAATGAATCAAAGCATCACTGGACAGCGACCTATATAGATTTCTAAAAACCCAGACAGAAAGAATCCTCAACCCAAGAATATTTGATAAGGAACGGTAATACATCAGGAAAAAGGACCCCAGGTAAAAGTAATTGAATCAAACAAACATACGCACATAAACTGGGCAGAGTCCCTAACTTTTGAGGATACCGAATATTAAATTCTTTTATTAAAATTTTTCGCAACGGACGTAACTTTGTATAATTGGTAATATTACCAAAATTAAACATATTTAAATTATCATTAAAAATTATAATTAATTTTATAATTGTGAAAAAAACTAGGATTAATATTATACCTAATATTACTTCTAACATTATTCTGCTCAGGGTCATAGTCTAATTTACTATACGGTTTTTATTATTAGTATACTTACCCTTAGTATCACTATTTAACCTACTTTATGACTTAAAATCTAACGTTTCCATATCTTACCCTAGACTTAAAACTAACTACATTTATTCAAATTTTTTTATTTATACTGAATAGGATTAAGCAATCAAATGAAAGGGAAATGAATACCGAATGGTTTTAGCAAGGAAAAGAAAAAAAAAAACTATTATTTTTCCTAGAGCGTAAACTACCCTTAAAATTATTCTAACTTAATTAGGTACACTTACATATATCGTAAATTATCACTAAGATTATTAATACTAAAGTAAATACATACTACATATACTTATAATATTATACTATATTTACTTATAATATTTCAATTACTATACTTATTACTAACTACAATTAATTTTAATCATTATCCTAATAATTATTATATTAAGTATATTTACTACAAAAAACCTAACATTAGTCTATTTTCTAACATATTATCCAAGATTACCAAACTCTGGTCACCTCGATAGTAAGTTCTTTTAAAAACAATTCTTTTTAAGTTTACATATGTATATATATAAACAAAATCAGCATTGTTTCCCCTTTTTTTTAATAAACATTGATAATTATTATCTCAAAATTGGAATTCGTTATTAACACCAGACAGGAAAGGGCAGGATAACTTTTTAGTATTGGAAGTTCTTAAACATTTTAGTAAAGTCTCTAATGCTTGATTAATATCTGAATGGAAAAAAAGCCTGGATATTTAAACAAAAAAATCCAATTTTAACTCATACAGTAAATTTTGCAATCAGGTATTTGAACTAAATTTAGATTTGAATTCTAAATCCTAATTTGGGTCCTAAATATTAATACTTAAGTTTAATTTTAAAACGCAATCAATATTTCGGTACCTTAACTGTATATAAAGACTCTAACGAAATTCAAATCTTAGTTCCTTATTTAGAACTTGGGTTTGAATTGGAATCCTTATATGGAGTGTGAACTCAAAATTCATAAACTAAAATCAACGCGGTATACTTTAATAGAATCTGAATTTAATTTTCGATGCCTGGTTTGAATTTCACTGCTTAACTTAAATTCGAATGCTCAATCCGATTTGGGTGTTTAAGCTAGTTTTAAATTCAAGTTCTAAATTGGAATTGAATTTAACTATATAAACCCCAATTCGACCTTATGGTACTTATTCCAGATTAAAGATTGAATTAAGCACACATATTTCCATTTTAATACCTGTTCAAAGTCAAAAATTTAGTTTAAATTTAAAGACTTTATTCAATTTTGAAACCTTAGCCGGATTCAAATATTTGAAATAAATTCGATACATACACCTAAATTCGAATTCTAAATTTTTAAATCTCTGGATTTAATTTGCATTTTAAAGTTATACTGAAACCCTAAATTGGGAAAAATAAGATCGAACTGCCTAGGCCAACGAATCCTTAACTTGGTAGGTAGATGGGAATTTGAATACCTATCTAATTGGATTGAAACTTAAGCGAATTACCGGGTAAATGGGAACTTAATTATCTAGATTTGACGTAATGATACTTAAATACTGATATTGATGAGTAGAGACTTAAATAATTTAACAAATATATAATCTAATAAATGAATAAATAACTTAAGACATAAATAATTTAATACATTAATAACAATACATACATATATAATATAATAAATGAATACATAATAAATAAATAAATAATTTAATGAATAAATAAATAGATAATCTAAGACCTAACAGACTAACTAATAAAAAACCTCATTGAGCGAATATTTCGGAATCGGGATGATGCTCAAGTGAATGATTGACTGCATTTGTGATTATGTAAACTAATTTTGTAAATAAGGGAAACATTAGATAAAAGGATAAGAAACATTGACTCGCTAAATGGGTAAATACATGAAGTAAACAGCGGGAACTTGAAAACCATTCTTGTATAAATAACTAAATAATCCAATTTTCCTTTGTATCTTCAACCGCAAAAATTTGTAGGAGGGCCATCTCTGCTACAAAATAGAAGAGAATTAAAACAGGCTAAAGTAATAAATTTTGTTTGAACTTACGATATTATTGTCGAATGCGTTTGCCTTTGTCCATTTTTTTTTGTGCACTATTCTCCAGAATTGATATCGAAGGGGTTGAAAGATTCCTGATTCAAAATTTAGATTATTTAGTCATTTAACAAAAACAATTTTCAAGACCAAATAAAAAAGGGTAAACAACTACTTGTATTTGACAGGCCAGATATGATAGGGTGACTCATCGGACGATTTAAAATTAGAGAAAACGTAATAGAATGGGCAGAGTTGCCATTTACTAATTTTTTTTAAATCCTTTTTTTTATCTTTAAATCTCTAAATTAATTATACCGAGTCGCCATTTATTACTAAAAACCTTTCGTTATAATAATTTACTGGGAAAGAGTTGCCTATCCATAGTATTGAAAATCCTTAATATAATTTTTTTTATTTCAAAGAATACAGGCAAATAATTGTGTATTTATAAAATTTCTTTTATATACTACTAAATCACTTTTATTATAAAATCGGAAACCAATTATAACAACAGTATATATGTCAAACATTTTCTTTATAAATTATTATTATTATTATTATGCCCCTTTATAATATTGTTATTGTAATATTTTTTGAAGTTTAGTAGAACAAATAAGAAATAAACATATATTGTATATTTTTTTGAGATTATAGAAAACAAATGAATATGTTTTGACTTTATTGAAATTGGTTGAAGAGTAACATTCGTATGGCGAAATGGTAAGTTACAATTTGGGGCATTACTCCCACACTTTCTTCTTTCAGGCAATGAGTAGTGCCATGGATGACAGTAAAATGTCATATGGGGTGGGCAGCCTGTCCAGGACAAAAACATCTGGTCCTGAAGACTCGAGCTCGGTCATGTCGAGAACCGCGTAAAGTTTATCTAATCATTAATCGACGGTCGTTTTTGTTCAATGTTTTTTTTTGTTTTCTATCGCTTCGGTTTATTAACAGCTTTCGTTTTTTTTGGCACGAATTGAATTGTGTATGTGTGAGTAGATGGACACGAACCCCCCATTTCCGGCGAGCTTCAGCCTTAACACCAGCGTGCCGCTGTCCATCGCGAAGCGAAGTTGAGATTTTGATTCCGTTCAAAATTTCTCACCAAAATTATTTTCACTCACGTGCACATCACACTATCTAAAGAAATAGGCAGTTAGTTATATCAAATTTGAAATCTTAAAACGAATTAAAAAAATAATACTCTTTCTTCACGTTTAATCTAAATTGTAAGTGTTTAAATTAACTGTAAAACCAGGAGTAATAAGGAGTTTTATTTTCATAAATTTCTTAAAGATTACTTTTAATTACCAAGTGTTTGCTCAAAAGCAAAAAGTTTAAATTCACTTTGTGCATTTATGTATGTAGGTGAAGCTAACAAAGGTGTTACGAATGTACCTATATATGTGTTTAAATTGTCCTCGCAGGCAGTAAATACAAAAAGTGAAAAAAATTTAATGTATAATATATGTATTTATATATATCGTCGTTTTAACGATATGTATGTTTTTTAATATTTAAGTGCAAACTTTGCTGGTGAAACATTTAGTTCCTTCCACAACTTACGGTTGGTGGGTCCCATGACGCATACTATAGCAACAACTGGGAACCCTACCTTATGAAGTTCAGTTATTATGCCTTTTAACAGTTTATCAGTCATTTGACAGTCATAACTAAAAAATACTGGCTGCTTCCACGAGCTACGTAGTCCTTGAGCCATAACCATTTGCACATAATTAGCCGGCGATCTTACGACGTCAGAAACCTCGTCGTACTAGAAGGTTTCCATTACCTTCATTTCGTCGAAAGCTAGCACGCAAATTTTGTCCTCCGGCTCTAACTCAGTGATTTGTGCCATGAAATCAATAGCTGCTTCCAAAATCCCTTCACTAAGTTTTATTTTGCGGCACCAACGCTGCAACGTCGAAACGTGAGGTAATGGAAGGCCATTTTTATATAAGTGATTATATGCCCTTGGACCAGAAGCATGAAGGCAGATGGCATTTGAAATATCTGGCCATTTCCAGCTTACATTGCCTGGATGCATAATTTTACGTATTTGTCCTTCCGTAAAAATGGAACGCATTGCTTCCACGGCAGCATTTGCTTTGGATAGGTTGTACTCTAATTCCTTTATTTTTGTTTCCAAAATGTGGACTTTTTTCAAGTAGTGCTGTCGTTCTAACGTGTAATCTAGTATTACTGGACTGAAATCACAAAAATAACGAAGTCTTCATAAATGATTTCATAACACAGTACTTGAGTAAAATGCATATAAGATTCGCCACAGCCGAATAAGGCGCTTTATTTTGTTGTAATTATATAACAATTTTAGAATTATATTTAGTCAAAAACTTACTCAGTTTAAGTTTGTTTTTCATCAAAACACTTTTCTACAGGATCAGAAGAACATATCAATGGATGTATTTTTTGTGCTGGCATGTAAACTTCATGAGTTTCCATTGGCTTGAAAACGTCAATTCTTTCTGTTTGATGTTCTGTGTCAAGAAATGCTGGGAGCAATACAGCTGGGCTGCATTCAGACATTCTAAAAACTTTTGACAGTTCTGGCATGACTAAAAAAAAACAGGCTGTCTTTTCGACACCACCTGAAGTAAATTCGCCTTGGACTTGACTGTTTAAACTTGGAGAGTGTTACCCAACACTAAGGGTTTTTTTTCTTTTAAGCAATTATTTTTAAAAGAAATTGTTTTCTTATAAAATTTAATGCTATTCACACTATATAAGAAAAAAACTAAGTTGAATATTTAGTGCAAGCAAGTATGTACGCTCTTGTTTGGATATTTTGCGTAAGCAAATACAGATTTTTCTATTAAAAATATTTTTTTTACGTATTTTTATTATTGGTGCATGGCAGCATATTTTTCGTATCAGTTTTTATACCCTTCACCGAAGGTAAGGATATATTTAAGATGTAACCCCAATAAAGTATATATATTCTGGGTCCTTATGAGTAGCGAAGTTGATTTTACAATGTCCGTCTGTCCGTGTGTATGTTGAAATGGGTTTTCCGAAGACCCCCGAAATGATGGAGACTAGGTTGTTATATATTTATGTCACTAATACTCCGTTACAGTTTGCTATTGAAATTCAGCCAAAACCACGATTGCATCTTAGTTTACATATTAATCCCCTGTTGTTTTTTATTTCTGTATATCTGGAGAACGGCAAGAGCCAAAGCTTCTAAATTAGGTACAAGCATCTTGGTTATCAATACACAACTGTCACGCACAAAGTACCCTGCCCCACAGTGCAGTTTTGTTTTGTGCTATCATTTTAGTATGATTAGTGAATGTATGTTTAATGTAAAGGCAGTCGGTGTTTGTGATTAAAAGAAGAAAGATATTAATTTCGATTACTATCATTTAAAGATAATTTTAATAAACTAAAGAAACTTTTAATATAATATTTAAATAATTGATGTTATTTTTATTATTGTCTGTTTTAGACTGTCTGTTTAAAAGGCCTCTTGACAATTTCAGAAGTGGGATTAATCATTCGCTTTCCAAAAAGTTTTTTTTTAATTGTTAAACGAAATTTCGTGCGGGTTTTTTTTTGATTTTTATTAAAAACGAAATTAAAAAGAAAAAAGAGAAGATGGTAAATTTTCGGAATATGAACGTTGAGGCGCTACGTGGAAGGTGCAGAACTGCCGGCCTGCCAACGTACGGGAAAAAGGCTGTCCTAATCGAGCGCCTGGAGGAACATTTCGGTGAAGAACAATTTGAAAGTTTCCGGGACACGTCGGCTAGTTTGTCCAGACGACTGGATTTGTTGGAAAAATCAATTCATAATGTGCAACGGATGGGGTTTCGGCCAACATCAGAATCTTCACCAACACGAGGTTTGGTGGATGATGAAATATGTAATAGCATAACGAGCATGAACCTGTCAGTACATACACCGCCATTTTCCCAACAACAACAGTGCTTATATACAACGCATGAACAACAGCAACAACAGATGCACATTCAACATATGTATACACAAAACGCGCCAACGCACACACATACGCGTATTGAAAATCAACCACCAACGTACTTACACACAAACACCAATGTTTTACCACCAACGAGTTGTTACCAGCGGCCAACAATGTCAACGAGTGTTTTTCAACAGCAGAATGCATTTTTAACAAATAATAATGTGTATTCTACGTCAACTGTTGGTAATCGTCAACGATTTTGTATTGATGACATTTATGGTAATGGCAGTAGGGTGGCACGTGACGAAAATTGTAATAACGAAAATTTTACAAGTCGTGAAATGCCTGAAAATAGTGATTTTGTCAATGTTTCAGGCCCCCAACGTATTTTTGACGGAGGTCATCCACAAAATTATGCTTCCTCTTCTGGTGGACGGCAACGGGGACGTTTTTATGATGGTAACGGTGCGCAACGGCAGGTAAACTTTTCTGCTCCACCGGTGTCTGCTAACCATAATGATTTTGGTCAACAACAACGGGTTTTAAACCACAGTTATGGCAACAACCACTACGGCAGTATTCGGGACATAGTTGAAATGCTGCCAGATTTTGATCCAACAGGTGGAAAGTCACTAAATGCAAAGCGGTTTGTTCAGCGGGTAGAGGTTTTGCGCAATGCGTATGGTTGGTGGGATGCTGACTTGATTTTTGCGGTGCAACAGAAAATGAAAGGCGCCGCCAAATATTGGGTCGATTCCCAGGAGGTCGTTTTTCGAGTTTGGAATGAATTCAAGGCAAAGTTTGAAAAAGATTTCCCATGTATGGAAAACGAAGCTGACATACACGTACAGATGTCACTTATGCAACGTAATCTTGACGAATCACCACAAGATTATTTTTACAGGATGCTTGCTTTTGGTAAACGTGGTGGTATTTCTGATGCCGCTATAGCTAGTCATATAATAAGGGGAATCAACGAGGAAGATCTCAAGAAGAAAATTTCAAACAAATACAATGATATCAATGAACTTCTCCAGGATATAATTAATTTCTGTTTACATAATAATATAGTAAAGCCTGCAATTTACAATTTAACGAATACTCAACGGCCCATGGGTAAGGAAAATATTAGAAAAATAATAACCACTCAATCAACGAAAACGGGAACAACTGTAAAATGCTACAATTGTAACAAAGTGGGGCATTACGCTAATAAATGTCCAGAACCGCAAAGAAAAAATCGTTGTGACATATGTAAACGTACCAATCATGCAACAAACGGGTGTCCCCAACGTAAAGCGGACACACAGAAAGCAGCTATAAATAAAGTCGAAACTGGTCTACCCAAAATGGATTTCCCTGATCTTGTGAAAACGGTAAGAGTCAATGATTTTTTTACAAATTGTTTTGTCGATCCTGGTAGCGGTCGTTCGATGGTGCGGAAGTCTTTTGCCAATGATGTGGGTAGACCAGAGCAGTGTTCTACAGTTCTTAATGGTTTCGCAGGTGGAAAATTCATATGCACAGAAAAAATAAATGTTAGCATGCTGGTAGATGGCCACAAGTTAAACGCCGATTTATTGGTGGTCTCTGACAACCTTCTCTGTCAAAACGTGCTTCTTGGTCGTGATGTTATTTGCCAAGAGGGGAGAAAATTTGTTATTGAAGATGATGACTGTTGGTTCGAAAATGTGATGGCCATTTCAATAAACGAACAATTTTCACCAGATGAAGAACAACAAGTACAAAAACTAATTTCAAATTACTCTGAATGTTTCGCCGAATCTGCGTCAGAGCTGGGAAGATGCAACGTGGTAAAAATGGACATCGAACTTTCAACAGATGTGCCCATTAACGTAAAACCGTATCGTATACCTTTTGCCCGACGACCAATTGTAACGAAATTGGTACAAGAATTGCTAGACAGTGATATAATTCGTCCGTCAACATCTCCGTATGCGTCTGGAATAGTTTTAGTCCAAAAGAAAAATAACGAATATCGTCTTTGTGTGGATTATAGAGCCTTGAATCGTGTGACGAAGAAAACTCCATTTCCTATGCCTAATTTGGATGAACAGTTTGCTCAATTAGCAGGTAACAAGTTTTTTACATCCCTAGATCTCAAAATGGGTTATCATCAGATCGAAATGTCCGAAACGTCAAAACCGTACACAGCTTTTGTTACAACGGATGGTCACTTCGAATATAATCGAATGCCTTTCGGACTGGTTAATGCCCCTGCGGTTTTCCAAAGGATAATGAATCAACTGATAAAACATATGGGTGCTGGAGAGGTGCTAGCCTATCTTGATGATGTCATCATACCAAGTAAAACTTTTGATGAAGGTATACAACGTTTGGAGAAATTTTTAAATATCCTTAGGGATAACGGTCTAACTTTACGGTTGGACAAATGCAAATTTTTAGTCACCGAAATTTCTCATCTGGGCCACATAGTAAATAGCAACGGCATTACCCCGGGTATGGAAAAAGTCAACGCCATACGAAATTTTAGGCGTCCAACTGATTTAACGGAACTCAGACGATTCTTGGGTTTAACGGGGTTTTTCCGCAAGTTTGTGGAAAACTATTCAATCATTTCCAAACCTCTAACTGGTCTTTTAAAGAAGGACCAAAAGTTTTCGTGGGAAGAAGCTCAACAAAAATCTTTCGAACATCTAATCAATATTCTAACAAAGAAGCCTGTTTTGGTTCTTTATGATGTCAATGCCTATCATCAGGTACATACTGATGCCAGTTCTATTGGTATCGCCGGCATTTTACTCCAGTCAACTGATGAAAAGAATTGGAAACCGGTATTTTACTATAGCAGACATTGTTCCCCAACGGAAGCTAAATATCATAGTTACGAGCTAGAAATCTTAGCGGTGGTGGAGTCACTGGAACGTTTTCGCGTCTATGTTTTAGGAAAACATTTCCAAGTGATAACCGATTGCTCTGCTATAGCAAAGGCTAACGTTACAAAGGAGCTAATTCCGAAGGTTGCAAGGTGGTTTTTAAAAATTATGGACTATGATTGTGAAATATTGCATAGACAAGGTTCACGAATGTCACATATCGATGCTCTAAGTCGTGCTCCGGACTTACAACCCGAAGAATGTTTAATATTGGATCGTATTATGAAGGTTACAGTGGATCAAGATGACTGGTTGTTTACCATGCAGTTGCAGGACCCTGCACTGAAAGAAATTGTTTCTGTTTTGAAAAATGAAAATTCCTCACCACAGGTAGTACAAATAAAATCTGATTATGAGCTGGTTAATGGTCGTTTATACCGTCAGGAGAATGGTAAATCTCTTTTTGTGGTGCCAAAATCTGTACGCTGGCGTGTTATAAAATCATGTCATGATGACATGGGTCATTTTGGTTTGGAGAAAACGATTCAACGCGTAAAACAATATTTTTGGTTTCCCGGAATAAGAAAATACGTAAAAAGTTACATAGGTGCTTGTATGGAGTGTTGCTACAACAAAGCAAAAGGTGGTAAAACTGAAGGATGTTTGTATACCAGTGACCCTGAACCCATCCCATTCCGTCAAATACACATTGACCACTTAGGTCCGTTTATTCGCAGTAAAAAAGGAAACAGCTACGTTTTGGCGGTATCCGACGCTTTTAGTAAATATCTGATTGTTAAACCCGTGAGGACAACTAAAACTCAACCAGTAATAAATGTATTAAACGAAGTCACGAGTTATTTTGGTTTACCGAAGGTGATTATAAGTGATAGAGGAACAGCGTTCTCCTCTAAAATGTTTGAGCAATATTGTCAACAAAATGGTATTCAACACGTAAGCACAGCGGTACGTACTCCACGTGCAAACGGACAAGTCGAAAGGGCGAATAAGACGATACTAAATTATTTACGAACAACAACACGAGAAGCTCGAGATTGGGATCTCACGCTTAGAGAGCTGCAATGGTCTGTTAATTCACAGAAAAATAACACTTCGGGTTTCACCCCAAATGAACTAGTTTTTGAATTTAAACTAATTGATGTAGTCCAAAACCGAATTGTAGCTGCTATTCACGACGATGTAGTAGAACATGAGAATGAAGTAGAAATGGACGAAAAACGTATAGCTGCCTCACTTAACATAGCCAAGGAAAAAGAAAAATGGAAATTGCGTTTTGATCAAAAGCACGCTAAACCAACCGAATATAATGAAGGGGATTTAGTCGTTCTCGAGAATGAAGCACTAGCCACTGGTGAGTCTCGTAAGCTTGAGCCGAAGTATAGAGGCCCCTACATCGTTACCAAAAGTCTTGGTAAAAACAGGTTCCTAATCGAGGACATTCCTGGTATGCAAATTACCACACGAAAATTTTGTTCAGTATACGCATCCGATAAAATGAAGTCATGGTGCCAAAGTTCTCCTATCCTAGATGAAGAAGAATGGATCGAGGACGAGCCATAGTCAGGAAGTGCCGAACTGTCACGCACAAAGTACCCTGCCCCACAGTGCAGTTTTGTTTTGTGCTATCATTTTAGTATGATTAGTGAATGTATGTTTAATGTAAAGGCAGTCGGTGTTTGTGATTAAAAGAAGAAAGATATTAATTTCGATTACTATCATTTAAAGATAATTTTAATAAACTAAAGAAACTTTTAATATAATATTTAAATAATTGATGTTATTTTTATTATTGTCTGTTTTAGACTGTCTGTTTAAAAGGCCTCTTGACACAACCTTGAAGCTCGACGGGATTGGACAAGTGGACGTAGCACTTCCTATTAAAATGCACTACATATATCTGTACATCTAGAGAATGGCAGGAGCCAAGGGATCCAAATTAGATACAAGCATCTTGGTTATAAATACACAACATCCCACGAAGTGTGGGTGGGATTAAAGAAGTAGGTGTGGCACTTCTCATACATACATTATAGATTTTGGAAGCGGGCGTGGAACCTTCCGTACAAAAACACTAACAAATTCTGTATATCTAGAGAACGGCAAGAGCCAAAGTTTCCAAATTGTGTACAAGCACCTTGGTTATCAATACACAATATCCCACAAAATGTGCGCGGGATTGGAGAAGTGGGTGTATCACATAATATAAAGGGTGTTTTTTTAAGCCCGATAGAACTTGAAATTGTAAAAAATAACAAAAAAATTAAATTGTAATCAAAATTTTTTTTTTATTCGAAAAATCAATACGTCACATTAACATTTGAAAATGATTTCGGGCATATGGGCACCGCGGCTGTTCTTGACGAAGCGCATTCTGGACGTCCAATTTTGGGCCACTTTTTCGAGCACTGCTGGCCGTATGTCACGAATAACACGAACAATGCTGGCCTCCAAGGCGTCAATTGTTGCTGGTTTATCAGCATAAACCAGTGACTTCACGTAGCCCCACAGGAAATAATCGAGAGGTGTCAAATCGCACGACCTTGGAGGCCAATTGACAGGTCCATTTCTCGAAATCAACTTATCGCCAAATTTTGATTTCAATAAGTCGATGGTTGCGTTCGCCGTATGGCACGTAGCGCCATCCTGTTGAAACCACATCTCCTCCGGATCAACGTCATCCATATTTTCAAACAAAAAATCATTGATCATGGTGCGGTAACGATCTCCATTGACCGTAACGCGAGCTCCGGCCTCATTTTTGAAGAAATAAGGTCCGATGATGCCACCAGCGTGAAAACCGCACCAAACGGTGCATTTTTCTGGATGTAATGGAGTCTGTAGGGTCTCTTGTGGATTGGTCTCGCTCCATATGCGGCAATTTTGCTTATTAACAAACCCGTTAAGCCAAAAATGCGCCTCATCGCTGAACACAATTTTGCGATAAAACAACGGGTCAGCTGCCAACTGCTCTAGAGCCCAATCGGCGAAAGAACGATGCATATTATGGTCTCGTGGCTTCAGTTTCTGCACCAGCTGGATCTTATACGGGTGTAGGCCGAGATCTTTGCGCAAAATTTTCCACGTAGTGGACGGACAGAGCCCCAATTCCTGCGACCGACGACGAATCGATAAATTTGGATCTTCTTCCACACTTTCGTTTACAGCGGCGATATTCTCTTCAGTACGCACATTCCTTCGACGTGTTGGTGTTATTGCATCCTCTAGAGAGTATGTGGTACGAAATCTATCCACAGTTCGACGAATGGCTTGTTCAGATGGACGATTATGTACGCCATAAAAATGACGAAGTAGTCTATAAGTTGCGCGAATCGACGACTGATTTTCAAAGTAAATTTGGATAATTTCGTAGCGTTGTTCAAGCGTGAGTCTATTCATGATGATTTGTCAGAGTATACTGAAACGATAAAAAAAAATATTTCATCAAAATTTAATTTTTTGTGTTACTTTTTACAATTTAAAGTTCTATCTAGCTTAAAAAAACACCCTTTATTTATTTATATAAAAAAACAGTATTTAAATAAGTTTCTGTTCTTATCTCAGAATGGTGAATGGTATGTTAGATTCGCATTAGCCGAATATAGCACCCTTAGTGGTTTTTTATAAAAAGTTTTCTTCTACAGAATACTTTTTATATTCAAACATATGGAAAAAGACACCGTGAGTTTTTTCAAAAAAACAAAAACTTACCAAGTGCAAAGAGTTAAGCTATATTATACCATGTTCACACGGACAGCAATATTCGAGTTTCGCTCTCTTATTCCTTCGTCTTAATGCTGACGAAGGCCGTAGCGGGCCAGAAAATGCATTACATTCTGCTGGTGTCTAATAATTATTACAATTATAATTGTAAATTTTTCTGTACATACAATATACTTCATTGCTATCCAAAGGATAGCTAAGGTAAAATGTAACAAGAAAATACAATATAATAGTCTGGTAGTGTATAAAAGTCATTCCTAAAAATTTAAGGAATAGAACTATTACAAAAAAGCTTTATAAAATACATAACTGAAATGTAACTCATAGAATAAATTCGAAAAATAAAAAATGTTGAATATAATATAAAGTAACCTACGAAAGGAGATAATTCCCAGTTTCTATTTACTTTTTTATCTATTTAAAAAAAAATCACACTAACAACACAAAAAAAAGTGTCAAAATGAAACAAGAATGAATCGTATGAACAGCATGTTTGGCAAACTAGTTTCAGAGAGCGAAACGAGTGGTTTATATCGTCGTATGAACATAGCATTAACATAACGTTTACATTTGCCAGTACTGGCAAGACAGTAGCAATTCATTCAAACTTTTTCACTAACATGGCGTTTACATTTGCCAGTACTGGCAAGACAGTAGCAATTCATTCAAACTTTTTCACTAATGCATAAACACTTTTACAGCTATTTTGTTTTTGCATTGTTTTGCCAACTAATATGTATATGCTTACTGTCTTGCCAGTACTGACAAATTTAAACGCTGTGTAAGATAAATGACAAACAGTCAAAAATTTTACTAAAGTTATCGATAAAAAATGAAGTTATGTCAAAAAAAATGTAAAATTGTTTAACTTAAAATTGACATACTTTCTCTCTGATTAAATGTTTATAAACATTATAAAACGAAAATGATCAGTGTGTAAATTCTCTTTTATGTAAAACTTTAAGGTCTGAGGTAAGGTAATGTGTGATAGGGGCTTTGCCAGAACTCTAGCCAGGAAAAAGCCATGGTTGGGTGGGTTTAGAGGCTTAACTTTTAACACCAAAGTTATTTAGAAAAAAAAAATGTAATGATGGAATAGTAAAAACTTTTATAGAGGTTTTTTTTTATCTTATTAAAACATAAAGGGCATTCGAAATCGCACGTAATTTTTTTTTTATTGGAAGTCGAGTACCCAGAGTAACAAGATCCCAGTCCATACCTCCCGATCTAGCTAGCTAGCCAGTTCGTGCGTAACGTTCCTTTTCTTGGGTTAAAGGCGTAAATTAGAAGTGTTAGCAAACCACTTCCATTCTGCCCTTGAGACGAAGAATACAAAATGGCGCCCAACGTGGGGCCCCTTAACTTTAGATATTGAAAATATCATAACAATTTAACATCTTTTAAACTAATTCTTTTGTTTTGGGAACTCTACATAACCATCATTACATTCAGTTTTAAAAATTTTCAAACAAAGATGAAAAAGTATATAGATACTCTTTTAGTAATTGTTTCACTTTGTGTTTGTCACTGGCTTAGGCCAAGAATAGAATTTCGTTTTTGTAGAGCTGGAAATATTATTTTAAACTTTTTCTTACGTTTATATAGTCCACTCTTTTACATAATGTATAGTCATTCCTTTATGTATGGCGAAATAATGTCTAAAAATGTATCTTAGGCTTTGGCTAATTTTATAATAAAACATTCCAGATTATTTGTTGGAGTGAAAAGCATTGGAATTACGTTTTGTTTGCATTATTTTTATTTTATTGCACAAACGTCCACTTTTCGGCCAGCAATGGTTAGGCTGTCTTATTAGATTATTATTCCGAAAACGTTTTTTTCATTTTTTTTTTTTTAAATTTTCAATCCTTACACAACCTTACTACTCTGTACCATCGAAGTTTTACACATTTTTTTTAAAGAAAAATTTTATCAAATTCTGCAAAAATGTCACTTGTTCATAGTAACGAAAATATTCCTTCATCAGTCGATGAAATTAATACACAAAAATGTTTTGTTTGTAAAAAGGATTATGAAATTGATGATATCGTGGTGTCCACACCTTGCTATCATATATATCACAAAGAATGCATAGTTTCTGTACTTAAGGAAACACAAGCTTGTCCTATTTGTGGAAAGTCCTGTAGGCAAACGAAATTGAAATCGCACAACATTTTAGCAGAGAAGGAAAAACAGACTACGGCTACCCCCTCACAGATAAATAATAATTTAAATCAGAATCAGGGTGCAATACCAAAGGCTCCAATACACAATCAAAAGGCTAGACGCAACTTGCTAGAAAATAATATAACTCAAACGCCTATTGTTAATAGAGAAGATAGCCAGATAAGGTCTATAAATAATTTATTCGATAACTCTCAGAATAATTCAAATTCTCGAAGTATGCTTCAGAATATTGACTCTCATGGTATTAGTGATAATACGCTTCAGCTAATTATCAATGAAGCTGTAAGAAACCAGCTAGCCTAAATGAACTTAAATAGCAATAGGCCATGTATTGTTAATCAAATATCTGCAAGTCAAGATTCGCAAAATAGACGCAATCATCACACGAATGATTTCCGGCAGAGTGTTGGGAACCGCAATTATAATAACCAAAATAGAAATTTCCCGAATCGACCAAATTCTGGATTACCAACATTTAATCAAAATTTCGATCTGACCCCGGAGAAAGTTTCAAATATCATGTTAGGATGGCATTTAAAATTTAGTGGGCAGGATGAGGAAGAATTATCTGTAGACAATTTTTTATATAGAGTTCAGGCGCTTACGATTCAGAGCCTGCGTGGTGATTTTGAGGTTTTGTGTCGACATATTCATTTACTTTTTAGTGGTAAAGCGATGGATTGGTTTTGGCGCTTTCACCGAACTTCGAGTAGTTTCGATGAGATGAGATGAGAATGGGTGAGAAATTTGATGATTATTATGATACCATTTTACAAATTGCTGATCGGTTGGAAAATCCTATTGGTCAGCTTGACCTGATCGAAATACTCAAACGCAATTTAAGGCCGGACATCCGCAAAGGGTTGTTACATTTTAAAATATAATCTATTTCCCAATTAAGAGAATTCGTGCGTAAACATGAAATTCTTGAGGAGGAACTTGAAGGTAGGAGATCTAATAGAAGTTTTAATTCTCGTAGAACAGTTTCTGAAATTGAGACAGATAATGTGGAAATAGAATCAGTGCAGGTAGAGGAAATTAGTGACATTATATGTTGGAACTGTTCAGAAAAGGGCAAATGCAACAAGTTTTCAAAAAACTATCAAGCCAACAAACACCAAAGGCAGTTTCAGTCAAAATCAACCCAAATGTAAAGTCATTTGGATGCCAAACCGATGACGATAATTCAAAATCTTTAGAAACAAATTTTATACCAAAATTTTTAAAACCTTTTCACATACGACTGAAAGAATATAAAGCTGCAAAGTTAAGAATTTTTAGTGAGGAGATTATTGGATCAGGCTTTGGGAAAAAGGTTAGAAGAAATACTAGAAGATTAAGGGAATATTGGAAACGGGTTATTAGGACTCGCAAGTACTTTTGTTCGGCTATAGTGTCCAATATAAATCCGCATGATATAACACCTTTTGCGACAGTGAGAATTTGTAATAAAGATATAAGCGGTTTAATTGATACTGAACTTTTTGGAAAATAATAAAAATACGTATAAAAAATTTAAGATATCACTAAAAACTGCTGATGGAAAAAACCACTATGCTCTAGGTAGTGTGACATCACAGGTCACCTTTCGTGGAGAAACCAAATCTTTAACATTTTTGATTATACCACATTTGACACAGAATTTATATTTAGGCGTTGATTTTGTGAAAGCTTTTGGCTTAGCCAAGGATTTGTTTATCGCAAACATAAATAAAAGTTCAGCCTCTGAAATCTTTGAGCTCGAGGTGGATGAAAATTTTCATGTCATGACTGAAGACCAAAAATTAAGACTAGATGTGGCCATTAATGCTTTTCCCTCTTATTCAAAGGAAGGATTGGGTAGAACTTCTCTTGTGACTCATAGTATAAACCAATAAAACAAAGATTTTTTTCTGTTTCACCTGCGATTGAGACTCTTTTATATTCCGAAATCGATCGCATGTTACAGTTAGGAGTGATCGAAGTGTCGCAAAGTCCGTGGTCATCACCTGTGGCACTTGTGAAAAAACCAGGCGAGGTAAGGCTGTGTCTGGATGCTAGAAAGCTCAACAGTGTAACAGTAAAGGATGCCTATCCTTTACCTCTTATCGATGGAATTCTCAGTAGGCTCCCAAAGGCAAGATTCATAACGAGTCTTGACCTAAAGGATGCTTTCTGGCAAATTCCATTAGATGACAGGTCAAAGGAAAAGACAGCTTTTACTGTTCCTGGTCGACCTTTATACCATTTCGTCACTATGCCTTTCGGCTTATGCAATGCACCACAGACGATGTCACGACTTATGGACAAGGTGATCCCGGCCCATTTACGTACCAAGGTATTTGTCTATTTGGATGACTTGCTGCTTATAGCGGAAACTTTCGATGAGCATGTGATGTTGCTACATGAGGTTGCACTTTGTATCAGAAAAGCAAACTTGACTATAAACATAGAGAAAAGTAAATTCCTTTTTAAGGAAGTAAAATATTTAGGCCATAAAATCGGCCATGGCACGATTAAAACCGACCCAGACAAGGTACAGTCCATCCGAGATTTTCCTTTACCAACATCCGTACGACAACTAAGAAGATTTTTAGGTATCTGTGGTTGGTACCGACGTTTTGTCCGCAATTTTGCAACACTGACAACTCCCTTGAGGGACATGTTACAAAAAAATAGAAAATTCGTTTGGTCCGAAGAAGGTAAATCTTCATTTGAAAGGCTTAAAGCTTCCCTTTGTTCTGCGCCTGTGCTACATAATCCAGACTTTTCTCGTCCGTTATCCATCCAGTGTGATGCGAGCAAATATGGAATTGGGGCTGTTCTCGCTCAGAGAAATGACGACATGGACGAAGTTCCTATTGCATTTATGAGTCATAAGTTGACGTCTGCTCAGAGAAACTATACCGTTTCTGAACAGGAATGTCTGGCCGCTGTCATGGCAATAAAAAAATTTCGCGCTTACGTGGAGGGACACGAATTTAAAATTATTACCGACCATGCATCTCTAAAATGGCTCATGAATCAGACAGACTTACATGGACGGCTTGCTCGTTGGGCCTTAAAACTGCAAGGTTTTAACTTTACAATTAGACATAGAAAAGGTAGCCATAATATAGTTCCAGATTCATTATCACGGATATATTCTGAGAATAACGATGAAATAATAGGTAAAAGGGTTATTGATGTGTTCGTTGCGGAACTTGAAAATTCAGTTGAAATTGATTTCAATTCTTCAGAATTTAAATCCGAACAATATAATTCTTTAATTAAAAAACTTCAATCAAAAATTAATAAGTTTCCCGATTTTAAAATTATAGATGGACTGATATACAAGCGATGTGAGTATGCTTCTGAGGATGAGTTACGTGAACAATTTTCTTGGAAACTGTGGGTTCCGACATCAATGACCATGGAGCTTATAAAAAGGGCCCATGACCATCCGTTATGTGCTCATGGTGGTATTGGGAAAACCTTACGTCGTCTGAAAAATTTTTATTTCTGGCCAAAAATGGCAAAACAAACCGCTGATTACATTTCTTCTTGTGAAATTTGTAAGCAAACTAAGGCTTCAAACAAATGCCTACGACCACCAATGGGGCAGCCATCAACATCTGTACGTATTTTTCAAAAACTATACTTAGATTTGTTGGGTCCCTATCCTAGGTCATCAGCCGGAAACATAGGTATAATAATAGTTTTGGACCACTTATCTAAATTTCATTTTCTTGAGCCAATTAAAAAATTTACTGCTAACGTTATACAGTACTTTTCGCTTATAGTCCATTCCGCTTAAAGGCCAAAAACGGATATAAGCCAAAACTGTCATATTCACATGCAGATTTTTTCGAATTTCATACAAATTATTTGTTCTAAGGTCCATTTCGCTTGTAGTCCATTTTCGTTTAAAAGCCACATTTTCTTAGCATGCGTATATAATTCTTCATGCAAAAATGTTCGCTTATAGTCCACTCTGTTTTTTATATATTTTTAATCAACTGGCAACATGTTTTAATATACCTTTCTGGCAATTACAGCACACGCTCGGAAATTCGATCCACTTTGTTTTTAGGGCGATTCGAGTTTCCGAATTATTCGAATTTCTGGACGGTTTTTTTTACAAAAATTTAGATAAATTTGACCATAAAGATATACAAAACTATACTTTTTTTTAATTTTAGTTTATTTAACATAAAAACTATAAAAAACTTAACGAAATATAAAAAATAACAATTCAGTTCATTTGACTTTATTTAGTATGTGTAATACAAACACCAAAAAAACTGAGTTTTAAACTCTAATAACATCAAGTTGATTCTGAGAGTTCGAATTTCTGAGCGTCTACTGTATTATAAATGCCAAATTTCGCAATTTTTATTTCATGACATGGTGTCTTCGTCTGACAATTTTTTGTTAAATAAACGTCCAACTTCATAAAAAACGCTAATAAAAATAAAAGAGTTTTTTTATATAGACTTTGACGTTTGGTATAACAAAAAACTGTCAGGTGGAGACCCCATGTAAAAATCCTATGAAATTGATATTTATGTTGTGTTTAATTTCGTCATCCAAAGAATAAAAATGAATCTCATACGCATTTCTTTTTATTGAAATCTTTTAAAGCATTTGAATTAATTAATTAAAAAGATTTTTGTTTTAACTATTTATTTAAAATAAATCAATATTTGGTTATGTTTTAAATAAACTTTTCTTTGGTTTAAAAAGAGTGGATTTATTGAAGAAAATAATATTTATATAGTCCAAAATGTGGATTATACTAGGTTTCAATTATTATCCATAAAATGGCTTATAAAAAAAAATCGGTTATAGTCCAAATTCCCTTATAGTCCACAAAAGTTGTGCAACTATAGTAGTGGACTATAAGCGAAAAGTACTGTAGTTGAATTCCTTGAAAAGCATATTTTTCAGATATTTGGTGTTCCCCAGTCAATAACAACAGACAACGGTGTACAATTTAAGTCCAACTTATTTCAAAAATTTCTAGATTCTTATGGAGTTTCTCATAATTTGGCGGCCATATATTCGCCTCAGGCAAACGCTAGTGAACGTGTTAATAGATCTGTTCAAGCAGCCATAAGAACTTATATCAAGCCATCGCAAAAAGATTGGGATGAGAAACTATCAGCAATAAGTTGCGCATTGCGAAGTTCAGTTCAAATCAGTTTGAGAAAGCCAGAGTAAAAACCAAAGTTGGTACATGTTATTATGAATTGGAGGACATGACAGGCAAACCATTGGGAAAATTTCATGCCAAGGATATACGGTCATAACTATGTAATATCGCAAAATTAATACAGGAAAATTAACGAAAGGCTTTCGTACTCAACTATATTGCTTTAAAATTTAACCACTGTTTAATGATAACTCATTTATAACGCAGCACCCTGTAAAATCATAGCGGCCCTTAAATTGTTATTTACTTAATTTTAAATTCTGTCATTACATTATTTTTCTTATATTAAGCCTAGCTTGTTAAATAATGTTTAAAATCATAAAACTCACTCTAGTTTCAAACGTTGCGACGACAAGAACAAAAAAACATAAAGAATTAACAAAAGTGAAAACAAAACATATTGTAAATTTATAGAACATTAAAAAACAAAATTGTGAACAAAACAAAATATATTTAATTAAAACCCAAATATTAAATAAATAAAACACAAATATTAAAACCAACAAATACAAAAAACAAAGTGTTTTTATTTGTATAAAAAATTAGTGAACCGTGTTAATTTGAGGACTCAAAATTAAAGATCGACCCTCAAACATTTGGTCCTAACGAACCGGATAGTTTTTTTTACAAAAAATTTACAAAAAAGTTTACAAAATTTTACAAAAAAAATTGTGTTTTTGTGACTCTAATATAAAAAAAAAAAACAATTAATTTGAGTGTGACCCTGAAATTAAAAAAATATTGTTAACAAACAACAACAAAGAACTCACACACAAAATCAACCCCCAAACATTTGGTCTTTTCGAACCAAAACATAAAGTTTTTTATTAAAAAATTAATTAAATCCAAATTGTGTGTAAAAGGCAAAATTTGTAAAGTTAAAAGTGAACAAAATCTAACGGGACACAAATTCCTTGGCGCAGTAGCAGCAATAACAACAGCATTATTAGCAGACAAAACAACAACAACAAAAGAAGGCTTAATAAACGCAGTGACACAAAAGAAAAAAGACCCAACAACAACAAGTAAGTCAAAGTATGCAATACAACAAGAAATAAATATTCTTGCTTGTTGTATTATTCTTTAATTTTATTAACCGTGACGTCACTATCCAAAGAAATAAAAACCGAGTTACCATTACGTCAAATTTTTGAAAAATTAACCTGGGAAATTAATACAATATTTGACTCAAAATTTTTAAGACACAATTTATTTTATCGCTAGCGGGCAAATTTTTTGACTCAATTTTATTATTATTCCGACTCATTTTCAATTTATAAATATGTCCCTGAAAAAATTCGTCAATTGCACAAACGATTTAGTCGACTTCGAGAAAATTCAAGCAGAAGCGCGTGCTGAAGATAATGTACACGCGTTGGAAATTATTCGAGTAGAATTAGACTCCATATGGACCCAAGTAAAAAGGTCATATGAAGAATGTAGGGACTTAGATCAGGATGGCGATAAACCAATTGACAAAAGCAAATTACGGGAGCGATACCAAACTGCCCTAATGGCTAACAAAAATTGTCTTTCTTCAATCAACGCTGAAATCCATGCGCTTTCGGACACAACCATGGAAAAAGTTGAACGCCAGTCAAATATTCCGTTAGAAACAAATGTTTCATCAATAAGACTCCCTCCCTGTGACACCGACACCTTTTTTGGGGATTATAAATTATGGCCGAGTTTTCGTGACTTGTTCACAGCCATATATATTAGAAATCCAAATATTAGCAATGTTGAAAGGCTTTTTTATCTGACTCAAAAAACAGGGGGAGACGCCAGAGATGCAATTACGAACGTCCCTTTAACAAACGATGGGTTTATCATGGCTTGGAAAAATTTAGTTGACCGGTACGAAAATAAATGGATGCAGGTTAATGAGCAATATAAAATTATTTTGGATCTGCCTCATGCCTCTATAGACTCGGGAGCCTCAATTAAAAAATTACAAAGAACAATAAACGATTGGAGGCAGACATTAGGCACACTAGGCATTGACACTTCAACATGGGAGTCGTTTTTAATTTATATATGCTCTCAAAAACTTCCCAGGGCTCTTGTTCAAGAATTTGAAAATTCTCGTGAAGATTGTGCCGAAGTACCCAAATGGCAAGAATTCGACAAGTTTTTGACCCACAAATTTAAGACCCTAGAATCAGTTGGCAATATAAAATCATCAAAGGACAAACCCATACCTCCCAAGTCTGAAGTCGCAAGAAATACCCAAAATAAACGAAACATTAATTCATTCCAAACGAATATTGCGAAATCTGAGAGTCACAATCAGAACAAAAATAAACCCGTCAGAAGTTCTAATAATAACGCCATAGCGTGTCAACATTGTAGCGAGTCACACACCCTACGATCATGCCCCACATTTTTAGAAAAAAATGTTAGTGATCGAATTCATATCGTAAGAGTCACAAATTCATGTTACAACTGTCTGTCGATTAATCATAGTGTCAGGGAATGCCCAAGTAAATTCAGTTGTAGGCTGTGTAAGCAAAAACACAACACTTTGTTGCACAAGGCAACGGTGACTCAGCCTACAAACTTGCCACAAAATAACACTGACGAGCAACCAAGCACAAGTGCCGCAGCTCAAGCCCAATACATAAGTCCACTACAAGATCAGCTATTCCCAACCTTACTTCCCTGACCCTGCGCGGAAACTCACAAACATCGCCAAATCAATCAGACCGAGAAACCTTGCTTTTCACTGCTATTGTCGAAATAGAAACTAGAGGTCAAAGATACCAGGCTAGAGCCATCATCGACCCTGGATCACAATCAACTTTTGTATCGGACAAACTAAAAAACCGATTAATATTACTCACTAAAAGAAACATAGTTCACGTTTCTGGTTTGAGTCAAACAGTTTCTGAAACCTCAACTAAAGCATGTTTGCTTAACCTTTGCTCACGGGTGGACACATCGTTTAAGTTAGAAGTTTGAGCCCCAGTTCTCAAGACCCTTCCCTCTAATTTACCACCTCAAACGTTGGACATGATTAAGCTCAGTGAGACTGCAAAATTGCAACTTGCAGACCCTCACTTTAATCAAAGTAGACCCATCGACTTGCTAATAGGCCTCGACTTAGGCCCCTCGATTTATTGCATGGACACACCGATGCGGTCTGTTGGATCCATTGTGGGGGGACCAACACCAAAATCTACTTAACCCCCAACAACTATGTCATTATTAAATACATCGTCCCTTGACAGAATCCTCACACGCTTTTGGGAGGTGGAGGAAAACCCAAAACAGATTTTGAGGTCCAACGAAGACACTATTGTGGAACACAATTTTATGTAAACAACTCGTAGAAACGACACGGGAAGGTATATAGTTACCCTGCCCTTCAAAAAAACAGAAGAAATTGGCTCTTCTCGCAACATTGCTATGGCTCAGTACCTAAGAATGGAACGCACGCTCAGCCATAAACCAGAAATAAAGCAATTATATGACAACGTTATATTAGAATATCTTGAGTTAGGACACATGAGAAAAATCGAACCCTCGGATATAAACAGAGCTCCAAATTATTATCTGCCGCATCACGCAATAATAAAACCAGACCGATTGACCACTTAACTGAGAGTGGTTTTTAACGCCTCTAGCCCAACGTCAAATAAGAATAGTCTTAATGACATTTTATATCCAGGACCCATTCTTCAGCAAGATCTTGTTCTTCTAATAGCAAAATGGCGATTTTTCCGCTTTGTATTCAACGCCGACATTACAAAAATACTAGTCGACCCAACTCAAACCAAGTTTCAAAGAATCTTATTCAGAAAATTCAAAAATTACCCCATAGAAGATTACGAGCTTCTCACAGTCACATTTGGAATTAATTGCGCCCCATATTTAGCCATCAGAACGCTTCTTCAGTTAGCTGAAGATGTACAAATGAATCATCCCTTAGCGGTCAAGATTCTTAAGCAAAATATGTATGTGGATGACGTCTTAGAAGGAGGTCATACTATAGAAGAAGCTATCGAATCTAGAAAAGAATTAACTTCTGTCTTAAAATCAGCCGGCTTTGATCTAATGAAATGGAACTCTAATGAGCCCCAAGTCATTCAGGATTTACCTAGTGAGACTCTACTACCACTCGACTGGTTAAATCTGTCCGAAAATGACGGGACCAAGACTCTAGGGATAAAATGGAACATTTCATCGGACTCCTTTACATTCACAGCCCCAGATATAAAAGTTAAAGAGGCTTATACAAAGCGGGAAGTTTTGTCTACAATTGCCAAATTTTTTGACCCATGTGGATGGATAGCTCCAATAATAATAGAGCTAAAGTAATAATGCAACAAATATGGCTAGATAAAACAGACTGGGATGACATTTTAAAACCAATTTCTCAACATAAATGGAAAAAATTTGAAAACAATTTTCCCAATATTAAAACTAAAAAAATACCCCGCTGGATTAAATACACACCCTTAAGTCACATTGAAATACATGGATTCAGCGACGCTTCAGAAAAAGCTTATGCTGCTTCATTATACATTCGTATACAAAATGAAGAAACATCTATACACACAACTCTTTTGGTATCCAAGACTCGAGTAGCTCCCCTCAAAAGCTTATCGCTGCCACGCCTAGAACTTTGTGGAGCTGTATTTCTAGCTAACTTGGCAGCAAGTCTATTAAAAACCTGTGAATTTCAAAATGCAGTAACCCACTACTGGACTGACTCGACAATCGTATTATCGTGGCTTAAGAAACCGCCATGTACCTGGAATACGTTTGTTGGAAATCGAGTGTCGGAAATAATACAAAAAGTAGGGACTCAAAACTGGCATCATGTTGACTCAAAAATGAATCCCGCTGACCTAGAAAGTAGAGGTTGTTCACCAAAATGAATCCCGCAAAAATGAATCCCGCTGACCTAGAAAGTAGAGGTTGTTCACCAAGTGGTTAGAATCACATAGTTTATGGTGGAATGGACCTTCGTGGTTAAAGCTGCCACAACAACAATGGCCATCTCCACGCCCTCCTCAGGATACAAATATAGAAGCCAAGACAATCAAAATTCTAACAGTCACAAACACAGAAGACCCGTTAAGCAGATTTTTCTCTCTACCCCGTGCCTATCGAGTCATAGCCTACATTTTACGTTTCGGAAGACCCATACCAAGAAGTCAAATCTCATCCTTAGAGCCAACACCAGAAGAAATACAATCTGCAAAAAATCGCATCATAATTTGGACACAAAAAACTTTATTTCCTGACGAATATAGTGCTTTAATTCACAAGCGTCCAATTTCCCCTCGAAGAAGCTCTTAACCCTTACGCCATTTCTCGATCGCAATGGGATTATAAGGGCCAATGGGCGATTAGCGCAGTCCCCAGCATTAACGTACAATGAACGCTGTCCAATTCTGTTGCCATACGAATCAAAATGATAACAGAATTTGTGCACAAAATTACTTTGCATGGAGGAAATCAGCTCATGACCCGATTGATAAGAACCGAATTTTGGATTTTTCGACTAAAGGCCTTAGTAAAAACAGTCATAAATAATTGCAAAACGTGTGTACTTTACAAAAAACACACTCAAAGTCAGATAATGGAATCCCTGCCACCTGAGCGCACAACACTATCAAGACCCTTTACCGTTACAGGTGTTGATTACTCTGGACCCTTTAATATACGAAACTTCACAGGTCGGGCCTGCCTCATCACAAAGGGTTATGTCTGCCTCTTTATCTGCTTTGCCACTAAAGCCATACATTTAGAGGCTGTAAGCGAATTAACAACCCAGGCTTTTTTGGCGGCGTTTTCTCGCTTTATATGACGCCGTAGATGCCCTGCCATCATGTACTCGGACAATGGGAAAAACTTCGTCGGAGCAGCAGAACTTTTAAAAAAGGATCGTTTAGAATTTCAAAAGACTCTTCAGAATCAACTCGTTCATCAATATTGTCATCAAAACATTAACTGGAAATTGATCCCTCCCGGGGCTCCACACATGGGTGGACTCTGGGAAGCAGGCGTAAAGTCCTTTAAAACGCACCTGAAAAAATTATCGCCGAATACGAAAGTCACGTTTGAAGAGTTATCCACAATTTTAGCCCGTATTGAATCTTGCTTGAATTCTAGACCCCTAAGCCCTGCTAGCGATGACCCTAACGATTTGACCCCATTGACCCCTGGACACTTTTTAATTGGTACCCCCCTAATGACCCCAGCCGAGCCAGACTTAACCAATGAAAATATGACACTCGCCAACCGCTGGAACCGCATCAAGATTATCTACCATTCGTTTTGCCAAAGATGGAAAACAGAACTACATAAAAGGTACAAGTGGAAGTTTCCACAGGAAAACGTGAAAGTAAATGACCTAGTCGTTATCAAAAACAACAATTTGCCGCCCAATGAATGGCAAATGGGCCGAATTACAAAGACTCATATTGGTACTGATCAACACTGTAGAGTTGCCGATATCCAGACAAAAAATGGGATCGTAACCAGACCCATTACAAAAATTGTGGTTTTGTTTTAAAATATAATTTACAGTTTTTACAATTTTCCACACTAAATTTACATTAAATTCCTACTTACAGGTATGGCATCCCATAAAACAATTCTAATTTTCTTATCAATAGATTTGATTGCCGTCAACATATACAACACCATACGACCCGCAAACTTGAATCTAACTGAGATCCTAGATGCCATATCTGCTAAAATCATCACAACACCTTGCTTCATTGTAATCTGTTTTTGGACCTATGATAAACTGCACCAAGTCATGGGGGCCGGAATGTTTAATGATGACTCATTTATAACGCAGCACCCTGTAAAATCATAGCGGTCCTTAAATTGTTATTTACTTAATTTTAAATTCTGTCATTACATTATTTTTCTTATATTAAGCCTAGCTTGTTAAATAATGTTTAAAATCATAAAACTCACTCTAGTTTCAAACGTTGCGACGACAAGAACAAAAAAACATAAAGAATTAACAAAAGTGAAAACAAAACATATTGTAAATTTATAGAACATTAAAAAACAAAATTGTGAACAAAACAAAATATATTGTTGCGAAAGTAAAATTATCTAAGCATTATTAATAGTTATAGTAATAAGTTATCTTTTAAGTTATAGTAGTTACTTAAAATTGTCATGTATAATTTTGAACACAACTGTTATTTTAAAATAATTATTACATGAATTTCCCAGTCATTTCTAGAAATGGTTTTAGAACATAATAAGTAGTTAATACAGGAAGGTTCAGGAAATTTCAAGAAATAGTTATGAAATATAAAAAGGGGTGACTCATGAATAATTAGTTTAGTTTGTTTTGAGAAACGGTTCTGTTCGTAACTAATAATTGTGAACAAAATAATTAATAAAGTTTGTGAATTTAAATAAGTGTGTGTTTTTATTCGGTTTTGCAATTAAAAGAACTCAGACGCGTTTATTAAAGGAAAAACGTAACAATTGGTGTCAGAAGTGAAATTGCAATAAAAAAAATAAAATAAATAAACAAATAAAAAAAAAACTATACAAACAACAATGAAATTCGATGAGCTAAAAGTTGAGCAGCTGAAGAAAGAGTTGGGCAAGTTGGATCTGCCTACTGCAGGAAATAAAGCTGAGCTGCAGAAAAGATTAATCGATGAATTTAAGCGACGCAATATTGACATCGCAGCTTATGAATTTGACGAAAAAGAAGAAATAGAAGTTGCTACCCGTGCAGTAACAAGCAACATGGATCTAAGCACAATGTTTGCTGCTATGATGCAGAAAATGGAAAAGATGTCGGCAGACACTTCTAGAAAAATGGAAGAAAATTCTAGAAAAATGGAGGAAAATATGGAGAAAATGGTGAAAGAAAATTCAGCAGAAACTTCTAGAAAAATGGAAGAAAATTCAAAAGCTATCGTAGCCGAAATCCAAGAAAATTCTAGAGTGACAAACGAAAAACTTCAGGCTACTAATGAAAAACTTGAGAAGCTTCAAGAGATTTCCACTGTTATAAACGAAAGAGTAGACGATATGGAAATAGAATTGTCTGATGTAAAAACACAAGTCACTGATGTAAAAACTCAAGTTACGGATGTAAAAACACAAGTCACTGATGTAAAAACTCAAGTTACGGATGTAAAAACACAAGTTACGGTTTTTGATGGAAAACTACATCATCTGGAAGAAAGGGTGAATACTCTTCAGTACCAAGAGGGAGCGGTGCGAGTTTTTCCAGAAGTCTCGAATAGAATAAAAGCTCCAAGTTTTGATGGCAGTTCACCATTGAATGTGTTTAAGTTCCAGTTTGACACAGTTGCCAACAAAAATGCTTGGAACAATGAAGAAAAAGCCATAGAGCTGATTCTGGCTTTAAAAGGAACTGCAGCTGAAATTTTAGAAAGTGTACCAGTAAGTTGCAAAAACAATTATGATGACATTATGGCAGCACTGCAACGCAAGTATGGTGAACACAGAAAAGAAATATTCAGAATGGAATTAAGGGGTAGAGTACAAAAGGCAAACGAGACGCTACAGGATTTCGCACTAGAGATTGAACGTTTGGTGCAGCTTACTTATCCAGGTGAAAGTCATCCATTGCTAGATCATTTTAAGACCGAAGCATTTGTAAATGGAATACGAGATGCTGATGTAAAACTCGCGGTATGTGCATCACAGAAATCATCGTTTGCGGAGACGGTATCATTTGCACTAGCCCAAGAAACCGCAAGGATAATTTCAAGGCCGCAAGCGTATAAGGTGCGAAAACTTGATTTTGCCGCTGAAGAAGAAAGAGATATTGTAAAGGACATAAAGGAGGCAGTGATGCAAGCTTTGAGCGAGAAGCAAGAAAAAAATAAAGCAAAATGCTATAACTGCGGTAAGATTGGCCATATTCAGCGAAACTGCAAAGCACCCAGACAGCAGTCAAGGTCTGCTTCGCCGCAAAGGGATAAACGAAGAGCAAGTCAACAATCATCGCGGGAGCCACCGCTAAAGCTGAGAAGAGCAAGCAGTGCAGAAGAAACTGAAAGTCACACGATCAATTTAGTAGTGAAAACAAGTAACAGAAATATTACGACTTGTGGTTACATAAATGGTGAAATCCGCATTTTGACTATCGACACTGGTGCAGGACATTCCATTATAAGAGCTGATTTGATAAATAGAGCTGTTGAGCCACTAAGCGGTGTAAACTTGCAAACAGCTACGGGAGAGCCTGTCATTGTCTATGGCAAAGCAAGAGTGGAAATAAGAATGGCCGATATGATCGTTTTTGATGAATTTATTGTGGCTGAAATTATGGACGAGGTCATAATTGGAGCAGATTTTATGATTCGTCAAGGCATTAGTCTAGATATGGGACGACAAATTATGAATAGGCGTGATCTAGAAATACCCCTGAACGTTGGGAATGGAAGTGAAGCTCTCGTAAGACAGCTAGTCACTGGTGATCATAGCAAATTGTCATCCCAAAGAGACGATGGAAAACGTGGGAAGGCGAGCACAAATTCAAGACGGCCCAGTGAAAATAAAAGCAAGCACTGTAAGGAGTCTGAAAACAGGAAACGCATCAACGGGATTCGCATATTACATGTTGAACCCAGCAAAGACTGGTCATCGGCGCAGAAAAGTGATCCCGTATTAGCGAAAATCATGAAGGACAAGAAAGACGGTGAAAGACCGTCTCATGACGAAGTTAGATTGGAGGGTCCACTGATGAAAGCGTATTGGGCGCAGTGGAGTAGTCTGCGGATGGTTAATGATTGCCTATACCGTACATGGGAAAGTACTGATGGCAAAACGGTTAAAAACCTTATTGTAGTACCGTCTTCTAAAGTATGCGAAGTTGTGAAGGAATTCCACGACGGTACTGGTGGTGGACATCTTAGCGTAACAAAAACCATAAAGAAGTTAAAAGCAAGCTACTATTGGGTCGGTTGCAAGCAAGCCGTGATTGAGTGCATAATTAAATGCCCACAGTGCGTTGAAGACAGCGGTCTAATTGGAGGAAATAGAACACCGCTCCAGCATTGCGACTTTGGTGAACTATGTGTACCAGCGAATAATAAGGACTCCACCCAAGAGCAGAAAAGCGAGTTAAGACAAGGACGAGTTAATTTATCAAATGACGAGATAAAAGCCAGAAACAATCGAACGGCAAATTCGGAAGGCTTCAAAGAAGGCCAGTTGGTTTTACTTTTTAATCCGCAACGGAAGAAAGGACTATCTCCAAAGCTGCAGACTCATTGGGATGGTCCGTATAAAGTAATAAAGAAATTGAATGACGTGGTGTATCGAATCCAGAAATAAAAGAGTCCAAGGTCAAAAATGAAAGTGGTACATCTAGAACGACTAGCCCATTATGGAAAAGGAGAATCTGAGCCTATTCGGGACGAACAGGCTTAAGTGGAGGGCAGTGTTGCGAAAGTAAAATTATCTAAGCATTATTAATAGTTATAGTAATAAGTTATCTTTTAAGTTATAGTAGTTACTTAAAATTGTCATGTATAATTTTGAACACAACTGTTATTTTAAAATAATTATTACATGAATTTCCCAGTCATTTCTAGAAATGGTTTTAGAACATAATAAGTAGTTAATACAGGAAGGTTCAGGAAATTTCAAGAAATAGTTATGAAATATAAAAAGGGGTGACTCATGAATAATTAGTTTAGTTTGTTTTGAGAAACGGTTCTGTTCGTAACTAATAATTGTGAACAAAATAATTAATAAAGTTTGTTAATTTAAATAAGTGTGTGTTTTATTCGGTTTTGCAATTAAAAGAACTCAGACGCGTTTATTAAAGGAAAAACGTAACAATATTTAATTAAAACCCAAATATTAAATAAAACACAAATATTAAAACCAACAAATACAAAAAACAAAGTGTTTTTATTTGTATAAAAAATATAGTGAACTGTGTTAATTTGAGGACTCAAAATTAAAGATCGACCCTCAAACAACAACAATTTAGCCTTTTTATTCATAAACGTATAATAATGGTCTTCAGCATATGCTTCATTAATGAATTAATTCACCATAAGCTGTTTTGTAATGCTTGTATTTTATAAACATTCATATATTCATACCTTTATAACCCTGAATATTTAAAAAAAAAAAAAACAAAGTCGATAATCTCAACATGATTTACGCTATTCAGCTTTCTTCCCGTTAAGCATACCTGATTTTTGTACTTTGCCAATTGATTTTTATTCATCTTTGCTTTATTCAGCCTTTTCGATCATGTATGTATATCTTCTTACAAAATTATACATGATGAAAGAGAAGGGAAATATTCAGGCACTTATATTGATACTTTCCAACCTTCAAGATTTACATTGACAAGTGAAAAAGCTTTTAGTAATATATTTGTATATATGACTGTATATAGTAAGCATATCGGATCACGCATAAAGAGGTTTGTCCACATGATGAAATATTACAATTAGATCTTTTTCAATTCTACCACCAAAAGATCAAGACCACTAAACATACTAGCGGCAATATAAAACAAAAAAAAAAATACAAATTAAATAAAAACGTGGCAAATTCATAATTAATTTTTTTTGTGAAAAAAATAATCTTTTAAAAACGTTTCCCAATTAGAACGGAAAAACGGTGAGAAATCTCTGAAAAATATTTTTTTTTTATAACTGGAGGAAAACGATTGTTTTATTTTCCAAAAGTGTCAATTCAATCCCATTCGATATATTTAAGGTAAATATTTTTTCGTGAAATTTACATAGGAATTATCATTTTTAAGGGTCACTTTTGTTGTTATAGATATCTTAACTCTATTACTCTCGAGTGTTCTTCCTTTTTTCCTTGTACCAGGAATTGTGTGGATAGTGTACACGACGGGCTATTCACTCGAGAGTATAACTAGTTGGCTTTCGTAACACCATAAAATATTCTTGAGGAAGAATAATCGCCTACTAAAGTTCCTTGTCCGTATGGAAATCAAACTACTTCCTCAGAAGTGAAACCAGTATTCTAGCAATCAAACCAATCCATTCAACACACCACCATTCAGTACACCATCAAATTAATTCGATGTAATATCCGACTGCTTTCACTAGCGAAATAAAATAGAGACTTAGATTACCTTTTTTTTCAAGCCATATAACCAAAAGAAGACAAATCTAACTCCACCAATAACCTTATGAAATACTAACCAAACAATTTGTATTTTTTTTTTTTTAAATTTCTCTGACGTATCGCTTATTTCTTCCCTTTAAAAAACAACCACAATATTCCGACTTCATATAAAGAAACTAACGTTTACCAAATTCGTTAAAAAAAAAAATTTTAATTATGTTCCTAATTTACTAATATAAAATCGAGAAAACTAAAACATAATTTTTCAAATCAAAATTACAAAAAAATAATTTTATAGCCTAACAATTTTTTTTTGTTCCTATGCACTTTCCTTAAATATTAACCAAATTAAATATTGGGCATTCAAGCCATTTATACCATATAAAAAAAAAAATAATAATAACTAGCATTAAATAATTATTACATGAATTTCCCAGTCATTTCTAGAAATGGTTTTAGAACATAATAAGTAGTTAATACAGGAAGGTTCAGGAAATTTCAAGAAATAGTTATGAAATATAAAAAGGGGTGACTCATGAATAATTAGTTTAGTTTGTTTTGAGAAACGGTTCTGTTCGTAACTAATAATTGTGAACAAAATAATTAATAAAGTTTGTGAATTTAAATAAGTGTGTGTTTTTATTCGGTTTTGCAATTAAAAGAACTCAGACGCGTTTATTAAAGGAAAAACGTAACAATTGGTGTCAGAAGTGAAATTGCAATAAAAAAAATAAAATAAATAAACAAATAAAAAAAAAACTATACAAACAACAATGAAATTCGATGAGCTAAAAGTTGAGCAGCTGAAGAAAGAGTTGGGCAAGTTGGATCTGCCTACTGCAGGAAATAAAGCTGAGCTGCAGAAAAGATTAATCAATGAATTTAAGCGACGCAATATTGACATCGCAGCTTATGAATTTGACGAAAAAGAAGAAATAGAAGTTGCTACCCGTGCAGTAACAAGCAACATGGATCTAAGCACAATGTTTGCTGCTATGATGCAGAAAATGGAAAAGATGTCGGCAGACACTTCTAGAAAAATGGAAGAAAATTCTAGAAAAATGGAGGAAAATATGGAGAAAATGGTGAAAGAAAATTCAGCAGAAACTTCTAGAAAAATGGAAGAAAATTCAAAAGCTATCGTAGCCGAAATCCAAGAAAATTCTAGAGTGACAAACGAAAAACTTCAGGCTACTAATGAAAAACTTGAGAAGCTTCAAGAGATTTCCACTGTTATAAACGAAAGAGTAGACGATATGGAAATAGAATTGTCTGATGTAAAAACACAAGTCACTGATGTAAAAACTCAAGTTACGGATGTAAAAACACAAGTCACTGATGTAAAAACTCAAGTTACGGATGTAAAAACACAAGTTACGGTTTTTGATGGAAAACTACATCATCTGGAAGAAAGGGTGAATACTCTTCAGTACCAAGAGGGAGCGGTGCGAGTTTTTCCAGAAGTCTCGAATAGAATAAAAGCTCCAAGTTTTGATGGCAGTTCACCATTGAATGTGTTTAAGTTCCAGTTTGACACAGTTGCCAACAAAAATGCTTGGAACAATGAAGAAAAAGCCATAGAGCTGATTCTGGCTTTAAAAGGAACTGCAGCTGAAATTTTAGAAAGTGTACCAGTAAGTTGCAAAAACAATTATGATGACATTATGGCAGCACTGCAACGCAAGTATGGTGAACACAGAAAAGAAATATTCAGAATGGAATTAAGGGGTAGAGTACAAAAGGCAAACGAGACGCTACAGGATTTCGCACTAGAGATTGAACGTTTGGTGCAGCTTACTTATCCAGGTGAAAGTCATCCATTGCTAGATCATTTTAAGACCGAAGCATTTGTAAATGGAATACGAGATGCTGATGTAAAACTCGCGGTATGTGCATCACAGAAATCATCGTTTGCGGAGACGGTATCATTTGCACTAGCCCAAGAAACCGCAAGGATAATTTCAAGGCCGCAAGCGTATAAGGTGCGAAAACTTGATTTTGCCGCTGAAGAAGAAAGAGATATTGTAAAGGACATAAAGGAGGCAGTGATGCAAGCTTTGAGCGAGAAGCAAGAAAAAAATAAAGCAAAATGCTATAACTGCGGTAAGATTGGCCATATTCAGCGAAACTGCAAAGCACCCAGACAGCAGTCAAGGTCTGCTTCGCCGCAAAGGGATAAACGAAGAGCAAGTCAACAATCATCGCGGGAGCCACCGCTAAAGCTGAGAAGAGCAAGCAGTGCAGAAGAAACTGAAAGTCACACGATCAATTTAGTAGTGAAAACAAGTAACAGAAATATTACGACTTGTGGTTACATAAATGGTGAAATCCGCATTTTGACTATCGACACTGGTGCAGGACATTCCATTATAAGAGCTGATTTGATAAATAGAGCTGTTGAGCCACTAAGCGGTGTAAACTTGCAAACAGCTACGGGAGAGCCTGTCATTGTCTATGGCAAAGCAAGAGTGGAAATAAGAATGGCCGATATGATCGTTTTTGATGAATTTATTGTGGCTGAAATTATGGACGAGGTCATAATTGGAGCAGATTTTATGATTCGTCAAGGCATTAGTCTAGATATGGGACGACAAATTATGAATAGGCGTGATCTAGAAATACCCCTGAACGTTGGGAATGGAAGTGAAGCTCTCGTAAGACAGCTAGTCACTGGTGATCATAGCAAATTGTCATCCCAAAGAGACGATGGAAAACGTGGGAAGGCGAGCACAAATTCAAGACGGCCCAGTGAAAATAAAAGCAAGCACTGTAAGGAGTCTGAAAACAGGAAACGCATCAACGGGATTCGCATATTACATGTTGAACCCAGCAAAGACTGGTCATCGGCGCAGAAAAGTGATCCCGTATTAGCGAAAATCATGAAGGACAAGAAAGACGGTGAAAGACCGTCTCATGACGAAGTTAGATTGGAGGGTCCACTGATGAAAGCGTATTGGGCGCAGTGGAGTAGTCTGCGGATGGTTAATGATTGCCTATACCGTACATGGGAAAGTACTGATGGCAAAACGGTTAAAAACCTTATTGTAGTACCGTCTTCTAAAGTATGCGAAGTTGTGAAGGAATTCCACGACGGTACTGGTGGTGGACATCTTAGCGTAACAAAAACCATAAAGAAGTTAAAAGCAAGCTACTATTGGGTCGGTTGCAAGCAAGCCGTGATTGAGTGCATAATTAAATGCCCACAGTGCGTTGAAGACAGCGGTCTAATTGGAGGAAATAGAACACCGCTCCAGCATTGCGACTTTGGTGAACTATGTGTACCAGCGAATAATAAGGACTCCACCCAAGAGCAGAAAAGCGAGTTAAGACAAGGACGAGTTAATTTATCAAATGACGAGATAAAAGCCAGAAACAATCGAACGGCAAATTCGGAAGGCTTCAAAGAAGGCCAGTTGGTTTTACTTTTTAATCCGCAACGGAAGAAAGGACTATCTCCAAAGCTGCAGACTCATTGGGATGGTCCGTATAAAGTAATAAAGAAATTGAATGACGTGGTGTATCGAATCCAGAAATATAAGAGTCCAAGGTCAAAAATGAAAGTGGTACATCTAGAACGACTAGCCCATTATGGAAAAGGAGAATCTGAGCCTATTCGGGACGAACAGGCTTAAGTGGAGGGCAGTGTTGCGAAAGTAAAATTATCTAAGCATTATTAATAGTTATAGTAATAAGTTATCTTTTAAGTTATAGTAGTTACTTAAAATTGTCATGTATAATTTTGAACACAACTGTTATTTTAAAATAATTATTACATTAATTTCCCAGTCATTTCTAGAAATGGTTTTAGAACATAATAAGTAGTTAATACAGGAAGGTTCAGGAAATTTCAAGAAATAGTTATGAAATATAAAAAGGGGTGACTCATGAATAATTAGTTTAGTTTGTTTTGAGAAACGGTTCTGTTCGTAACTAATAATTGTGAACAAAATAATTAATAAAGTTTGTTAATTTAAATAAGTGTGTGTTTTATTCGGTTTTGCAATTAAAAGAACTCAGACGCGTTTATTAAAGGAAAAACGTAACAATATTTAATTAAAACCCAAATATTAAATAAAACACAAATATTAAAACCAACAAATACAAAAAACAAAGTGTTTTTATTTGTATAAAAAATATAGTGAACTGTGTTAATTTGAGGACTCAAAATTAAAGATCGACCCTCAAACAACAACAATTTAGCCTTTTTATTCATAAACGTATAATAATGGTCTTCAGCATATGCTTCATTAATGAATTAATTCACCATAAGCTGTTTTGTAATGCTTGTATTTTATAAACATTCATATATTCATACCTTTATAACCCTGAATATTTAAAAAAAAAAAAAACAAAGTCGATAATCTCAACATGATTTACGCTATTCAGCTTTCTTCCCGTTAAGCATACCTGATTTTTGTACTTTGCCAATTGATTTTTATTCATCTTTGCTTTATTCAGCCTTTTCGATCATGTATGTATATCTTCTTACAAAATTATACATGATGAAAGAGAAGGGAAATATTCAGGCACTTATATTGATACTTTCCAACCTTCAAGATTTACATTAACAAGTGAAAAAGCTTTTAGTAATATATTTGTATATATGACTGTATATAGTAAGCATATCGGATCACGCATAAAGAGGTTTGTCCACATGATGAAATATTACAATTAGATCTTTTTCAATTCTACCACCAAAAGATCAAGACCACTAAACATACTAGCGGCAATATAAAACAAAAAAAAAAATACAAATTAAATAAAAACGTGGCAAATTCATAATTAATTTTTTTTGTGAAAAAAATAATCTTTTAAAAACGTTTCCCAATTAGAACGGAAAAACGGTGAGAAATCTCTGAAAAATATTTTTTTTTTATAACTGGAGGAAAACGATTGTTTTATTTTCCAAAAGTGTCAATTCAATCCCATTCGATATATTTAAGGTAAATATTTTTTCGTGAAATTTACATAGGAATTATCATTTTTAAGGGTCACTTTTGTTGTTATAGATATCTTAACTCTATTACTCTCGAGTGTTCTTCCTTTTTTCCTTGTACCAGGAATTGTGTGGATAGTGTACACGACGGGCTATTCACTCGAGAGTATAACTAGTTGGCTTTCGTAACACCATAAAATATTCTTGAGGAAGAATAATCGCCTACTAAAGTTCCTTGTCCGTATGGAAATCAAACTACTTCTTTAGATGTGAAACCAGTATTCTAGCAATCAAACCAATCCATTCAACACACCACCATTCAGTACACCATCAAATTAATTCGATGTAATATCCGACTGCTTTCACTAGCGAAATAAAATAGAGACTTAGATTACCTTTTTTTTCAAGCCATATAACCAAAAGAAGACAAATCTAACTCCACCAATAACCTTATGAAATACTAACCAAACAATTTGTATTTTTTTTTTTTTAAATTTCTCTGACGTATCGCTAATTTCTTCCCTTTAAAAAACAACCACAATATTCCGACTTCATATAAAGAAACTAACGTTTACCAAATTCGTTAAAAAAAAAAAAATTTTAATTATGTTCCTAATTTACTAATATAAAATCGAGAAAACTAAAACATAATTTTTCAAATCAAAATTACAAAAAAATAATTTTATAGCCTAACAATTTTTTTTTGTTCCTATGCACTTTCCTTAAATATTAACCAAATTAAATATTGGGCATTCAAGCCATTTATACCATATAAAAAAAAAAAATAATAATAACTAGCATTAACCCTTTAAGTGTATTAGCTATAAATATAAATACATAGCATACTAAAAATTTATCAATAATAACAAGAAATAAAAAAAAAAAAAAAAAAACACAAGAATCATAGTAAATATTACGACTGTGAATCGAATCACAACAAGCGGAAGGCCTTCAGCATCGTTGGAATCGAGACCCAAATGTAAGTCAGTACATACATATGTATTTATATTTGTTTTTTTTTTTTTTACCTTTTTTTTACAAATCATATATTGGATTTTAGTATTTATAATTTAATCATTTTTCATTCATAGTTATTTTCATTCATATTTATTTTCATTCATATTTACTTTCATTCATTTTTTTTTATATTCTTATTATTACAACAAAGGAATTTTAAAGCATGTTGTTGTTTATGAAAGCTTACTTAGATCAATTAATTCTCTACTTTAAGGTTTCTCTGCTGTAATTAAGACAAAATATAATATTAATTTGAGATAAATCTCTTAAATATATTTATCATCAGAATACTTGAATTTATTATGTAGATTAAGAGCATAAAATAATATAAATTGTGCTTCATGTTTTTTTTACTTTCTCTCTGATTAAATGTTTATAAACATTATGAAACGAAAATGATCAGTGTGTAAATTCTCTTTTATGTAAAACTTTAAGGTCTGAGGTAAGGTAATGTGTGATAGGGGCTTTGCCAGAACTCTAGCCAGGAAAAAGCCATGGTTGGGTGGGTTTAGAGGCTTAACTTTTAACACCTAAGTTATTTAGAAAAAAAAAAAATGTAATGATGGAAAAGTAAAAAAATTTTATAAATGTTTTTTTTTATCTTATTGAAACATAAAGGGCATTCGAAATCGCACGTAATTTTTTTTTTATTGGAAGTCGAGTACCCAGAGGAACATGATCCCAGCCCATACCTCCCGATCTAGCTAGCTAGCCAGTACGTGCGTAACGTTCCTTTTCTTGGGTTAAAGGCGTAAATTAGAAGTGTTAGCAAACCACTTCCATTCTGCCCTTGAGACGAACAATACATATTACAAACGTGAAATCGTTGTCTAGCAACTGTTTGCATAATAAGAGCGCTAACCAGGAATCCAAACGCTTTCTACTTTTTTCCGAAAACCGCTAAAAGATATTTGGTTACAAAACTATTCGTCTAAACGGTTATATTAGGTACATATGTACTTTAAAACAAAATTTAGTTTTTTATATAACCTTTAAAAGATTTAGCTGTCAAATAGTTCTATCTTTTTAGAATTTATAAAATTCGAATAAAAATTTAGAAACCATTGACTTGTTTTGCCCCCCACCCGAAATGCTTAAAAACTTCTGTAAGTTTGGAAATAGATATAGTACTGTTCGGCATTCAAATATGGGCAAAACAATGTACATATGTATATCTATGTATATAAAATTGATACATGCCGACGCGCAAAATATGTAATCATAATTTATTAAGCATGTGCTATGAGCTTTTATATATCCTTCGCCGAAACTAAAAGAGTATAGATATATATATGTTTGTCATTCCATTTGTTACTTTCACAATACTGATCCTAGACCCTATAAACTTTTTGTGTTAGTTTATCAAAGAAGTAACGGTTGCCAATTTTGAGCACATTATTATAAGATTTGTACATAGTTTCGATACTAGTGGGACATATTGTCCCATTTGTATTAAAAAACCGGTTGGGACAATACTCCGAAAAATCCGATTGGGACAATATCTCAGACAATATATCAGAATATTGAAAGGACTTACGGAAAAACTAATAATGCAAAACATAATAAATTTTTAAGCTTTTTCAATATGTGTAAACAGATTTTTCATGTACATTGTTGTTTCTCAAATAAAAAGTCGGACCGAAAGGGTTAAAAAGATTATAATTGCGGATAATTTGTCGCTCAATGAAGTTTAAGTGGTGGAATAACCCACAGTGAAGAAGAAGATATTTCTTTTCTGTACATCTGGAGAACGGCAAGAGCCAAAGTTTCCAAAATAGGTACAAACATCTTGGTTATCAATACACAACATCACACAAAATGTGGGCGGGATTGGAGAAGTGGCACAAAACAGTTTTTTTTTGTATATCTAAAGAACGGTAATATAAAATAATAATATGGGCGGTATCGGAGAAATAGGCGTGGAACCTCCCGTACAAAGCCATTATAGATTTCTGTATATCTGGAGAACGACTAGAGCAAAGTTTCCAAATTAGGTACAAGCATCTTGGTTATCAATCCACAACATCCA
This sequence comes from Pollenia griseotomentosa, assembly GCA_963931875.1. Taxonomy (NCBI): domain Eukaryota; kingdom Metazoa; phylum Arthropoda; class Insecta; order Diptera; family Polleniidae; genus Pollenia; species Pollenia griseotomentosa. Next base: position 149,991,984 of record OZ007563.1, read on the forward strand.
AAAAAATGTGGGATGATTGGAGAAGTAAGCGCGGCTCAAAATAGATTTTTTTGTATCTAAAAAACGGTATTTATATAACTTTCGCTCGTTTCGCATATCCGAATATAGCACTCTTACTTGTTTTTTTATACTAGAATTGTTTATAAAGCATTAAGCTTCGTTCACAATGGGAGCAACATTTTCACTTGGTGTTCATAATAGAGCAACAATTGTTATCGCTACCAAACACATTTTCAGTTAAGAAATCGTTTGCAAATTTTTTCCACAATACTCACCCCTATCGTGAATAATTTTTCCCTCGGAATTTTTTCCCTTTTCACATATTTGCGATGCCATGAAAATATTTTTTTTAAGTAATTCAAAGGAGAATAATAACATGAAAAAATGTTAATGGGAAAAAAATCCCCTTGTCGTAAATAGTTTTTCCCTCGTAATTTGTTCACTTTTCCCTTTGATTTTTTCATTTTGCTGCGGAACAGCATATGTACGTAAATAGTTCTTCTAAAATGGGTAGGGAATAACGAAGTATTAAATGAATATCAAGCAGGATTAGGCCGAAACATTCAACCGTAGATAACGTTTACAATTTAACTTCTATGGTACATTTAAAGTTCAATGAGAAAAAAAGTGTATGCCTTTTTCGTCGATTTTAAAGCGGCCTTCGATAGAGTTCCAAGACAACTTTTAATATACAAACTACGTACTATTGGCTTATCCTCAAAGATTGTAAATATAATTGAGAGTATTTATGGAAACACTAGATCTGCGGTTTGGACGGGAAATGAAGTTTCAGAGTATTTTAACACGTATTCTTGTGTAAGGCAAGGATGTCTTTTGTCTCCCCTGTTATTTACACTTTATTTAAACGACCTGCACAACAACCTAGAAGGAGGCTTGATGATCGGTTAATTAAATATACGACTGCTTTTATATGCGGATGATATTGTATTTCTAGCCGACGATGTAAAAACTATGCAGGATATGATATAGAAATTAGAAAATTACTGTGATATGTGGAACATGGAGGTTAATCTAGCCAAGTCAGAAATGCTTGTGTTCAGAAAAAGTGGTAGGCTGTCAAGGCAAGAACATTTTATATACAAAGGACAACAAGTAAATATTGTTAACGAATATTGTTACTTAGGAGTTATTTTGACACCTAAAATGTCGTTCACGAAACATCTGGATAGGCGCAATGCGCTATCTAAATGTAGTATAAATGCAACCTGGCAAATCTTCCATCTCATTATCGGCCAAACGGCGTCTATTCCAAGCGGTATGCAGATCCATCCAGTCTTATGGAGCACAAGTTTGGGGAGGTACGCAGTTTGATGAAGTTGACAAACTGCAAAGGTAATTCTTTTAAAGAATATTAAAGCTACCTGACTTTATACAATATAACGCGGTAATGCTGGAAACAAAAGCGGAAAATAATCACTTTTACACACTGAATTTGCACGTGAACTATATCTTCAATACAATTTTTCAATACAGCAATAACCGACTACCACACAAACTTTTGTTAATGATATTAAATAAAAATATTTTTTGGGCAAAACAACTAAATGATCTCGATAAACAATTTGATGTGAATATGGATACAGAAGAATGGATTAGAAGAGGCACAGCATTGTTACAAAAATTGAAGTGCAAAAGTTATTATGAATACAAAGCAAAAGCATTATCAAGTAATACACGCTTTAAGAAATTGCTAAATCATGACATAGGAGATAAATATATGTATGTATTAATTCTACGTTTAATCGAAATAAAATATCTTCAATCCTTAAAACCAGATGTGATGAGCTGCCATTAAACGCAAACAGTCTCAGAAACATACCTAATAGAACGTGTACGTGTGTAATATGACCCAGCTAGCATTTGGGTGATTATTTTTTGTAAAAATTACCTAAATGAATCTTTTCAGATTAGTTTTGATGATTAAAAACTGATTTATCACTTGAGTGATAGAAAAAGGATTCATATATGATTCATTAATATGTTAAAATAATGATTTTTAAATATTTTGAATTTTTTTTTTTTTGCCAAATGAAAAAAATAAAAATAAAAACTTTCATGTTGTCAATCAAATACGAAGCTTGGCTAAAAAAAGAAGCCCAAAAATTATTGACAATTTATTAACACAACTGCGAAAAACCGATAACTTTTGTTTGGTTTAAAATAAAGCTGGTCCGAATAATCAAAAGCCATAATGCTGATTTTATAAGAGAAAATTTAAAAAACATGACAATTAAAAAAATAATATGAAATATGTATGTATAATCAAAAACTACATTATTTACGATTAAAAAATGAGACGAAAACTATTCAATAATAATTATAAAAACAAACATTGAAATGATCAAAAAGGAATCAGAAAATTGTATCACATATGATTCTTTGAGGTGATTCATCTGTAGGGTACCATTTTCTCACAACGAGAGTATCACTTATGATTGAAAAATGAGCTCATATACGGGTATTTTGCTCGTGAAGCTGATTCCTAAATGATTAGATTATGCTACAAAATGCTAGCTGGGGAGAGAAGATGAAGACCTGCAACATTTTATGGCAAAGTGTCCAATATTGAAGGAATTCAGAGTAAAATATTTTGGAAAAACTATTATTGAAGAAAATGAGTTAGTAAATATATTAAATGGAGATGTTTATGTTGGGCGGAATATACTTTTTAGATATGTTACTAGTGCTTTAAATTATCGAAACCATATTTTAAATGAACTTTTTTGAAAAAAAAGAAAAAAAAACGTAATGAATTAAAATTAATAAAAGATTAATCAAAAATTATTATTCGTGCTTAATTCCCAATTTTTATTCTGATAAAAACACTGAAATTTATTGTTGATGGGATAAGCTATTCCTATCCGTATTTCACTGGTTGCTTAGGCCAGATCGTCAGGAAACTTTATCCAAAAAGATTTTGGAAAAACTAAAGATATTAAACCAAATAAAACTGTTAAGCGTATAAGAATTATAGCAACAGTTATATTTGCAATATCAAAGTTTAAACAAAAAGCATCAACAATAAGCAGTGAGTTTATCTCTCCTTACATTCCCCACTACAATTGATTGGAATTCTTCCAACAATAATTGTAGTTGTAAGCAGGTTAAGAAAAACAAAATGCAAACAAAAACAAATTTCAAAAAGCATGTTGCCATGAAGTTTTTTCAGGCTGTGCACTTGCCGGTTTATTATCAAAGTAAATTAGTGGGAATACAAAATGTTTAATCAAAAATTATTATTCGTGCTTAATTCCCAATTTTTATTCTGATAAAAACACTGAAATTTATTGTTGATGGGATAAGCTATTCCTATACGTATTTCACTGGTTGCTTAGGCCAGATCGTCAGGAAACTTTATCCAAAAAGATTTTGGAAAAACTAAAGATATTAAACCAAATAAAACTGTTAAGCGTATAAGAATTATAGCAACAGTTATATTTGCAATATCAAAGTTTAAACAAAAAGCATCAACAATAAGCAGTGAGTTTATCTCTCCTTACATTCCCCACTACAATTGATTGGAATTCTTCCAACAATAATTGTAGTTGTAAGCAGGTTAAGAAAAACAAAATGCAAACAAAAACAAATTTCAAAAAGCATGTTGCCATGAAGTTTTTTCAGGCTGTGCACTTGCCGGTTTATTATCAAAGTAAATTAGCCTGAAAAAACTTCATGGCAACATGCTTTTTGAAATTTGTTTTTGTTTGCATTTTGTTTTTCTTAACCTGCTTACAACTACAATTATTGTTGGAAGAATTCCAATCAATTGTAGTGGGGAATGTAAGGAGAGATAAACTCACTGCTTATTGTTGATGCTTTTTGTTTAAACTTTGATATTGCAAATATAACTGTTGCTATAATTCTTATACGCTTAACAGTTTTATTTGGTTTAATATCTTTAGTTTTTCCAAAATCTTTTTGGATAAAGTTTCCTGACGATCTGGCCTAAGCAACCAGTGAAATACGTATAGGAATAGCTTATCCCATCAACAATAAATTTCAGTGTTTTTATCAGAATAAAAATTGGGAATTAAGCACGAATAATAATTTTTGATTAAACATTTTGTATTCCCACTAATTTACTTTGATAATAAACCGGCAAGTGCACAGCCTGAAAAAACTTCATGGCAACATGCTTTTTGAAATTTGTTTTTGTTTGCATTTTGTTTTTCTTAACCTGCTTACAACTACAATTATTGTTGGAAGAATTCCAATCAATTGTAGTGGGGAATGTAAGGAGAGATAAACTCACTGCTTATTGTTGATGCTTTTTGTTTAAACTTTGATATTGCAAATATAACTGTTGCTATAATTCTTATACGCTTAACAGTTTTATTTGGTTTAATATCTTTAGTTTTTCCAAAATCTTTTTGGATAAAGTTTCCTGACGATCTGGCCTAAGCAACCAGTGAAATACGTATAGGAATAGCTTATCCCATCAACAATAAATTTCAGTGTTTTTATCAGAATAAAAATTGGGAATTAAGCACGAATAATAATTTTTGATTAAACATTTTGTATTCCCACTAATTTACTTTGATAATAAACCGGCAAGTGCACAGCCTGAAAAAACTTCATGGCAACATGCTTTTTGAAATTTGTTTTTGTTTGCATTTTGTTTTTCTTAACCTGCTTACAACTACAATTATTGTTGGAAGAATTCCAATCAATTGTAGTGGGGAATGTAAGGAGAGATAAACTCACTGCTTATTGTTGATGCTTTTTGTTTAAACTTTGATATTGCAAATATAACTGTTGCTATAATTCTTATACGCTTAACAGTTTTATTTGGTTTAATATCTTTAGTTTTTCCAAAATCTTTTTGGATAAAGTTTCCTGACGATCTGGCCTAAGCAACCAGTGAAATACGTATAGGAATAGCTTATCCCATCAACAATAAATTTCAGTGTTTTTATCAGAATAAAAATTGGGAATTAAGCACGAATAATAATTTTTGATTAAACATTTTGTATTCCCACTAATTTACTTTGATAATAAACCGGCAAGTGCACAGCCTGAAAAAACTTCATGGCAACATGCTTTTTGAAATTTGTTTTTGTTTGCATTTTGTTTTTCTTAACCTGCTTACAACTACAATTATTGTTGGAAGAATTCCAATCAATTGTAGTGGGGAATGTAAGGAGAGATAAACTCACTGCTTATTGTTGATGCTTTTTGTTTAAACTTTGATATTGCAAATATAACTGTTGCTATAATTCTTATACGCTTAACAGTTTTATTTGGTTTAATATCTTTAGTTTTTCCAAAATCTTTTTGGATAAAGTTTCCTGACGATCTGGCCTAAGCAACCAGTGAAATACGTATAGGAATAGCTTATCCCATCAACAATAAATTTCAGTGTTTTTATCAGAATAAAAATTGGGAATTAAGCACGAATAATAATTTTTGATTAAACATTTTGTATTCCCACTAATTTACTTTGATAATAAACCGGCAAGTGCACAGCCTGAAAAAACTTCATGGCAACATGCTTTTTGAAATTTGTTTTTGTTTGCATTTTGTTTTTCTTAACCTGCTTACAACTACAATTATTGTTGGAAGAATTCCAATCAATTGTAGTGGGGAATGTAAGGAGAGATAAACTCACTGCTTATTGTTGATGCTTTTTGTTTAAACTTTGATATTGCAAATATAACTGTTGCTATAATTCTTATACGCTTAACAGTTTTATTTGGTTTAATATCTTTAGTTTTTCCAAAATCTTTTTGGATAAAGTTTCCTGACGATCTGGCCTAAGCAACCAGTGAAATACGTATAGGAATAGCTTATCCCATCAACAATAAATTTCAGTGTTTTTATCAGAATAAAAATTGGGAATTAAGCACGAATAATAATTTTTGATTAAACATTTTGTATTCCCACTAATTTACTTTGATAATAAACCGGCAAGTGTACAGCCTGAAAAAACTTCATGGCAACATGCTTTTTGAAATTTGTTTTTGTTTGCATTTTGTTTTTCTTAACCTGCTTACAACTACAATTATTGTTGGAAGAATTCCAATCAATTGTAGTGGGGAATGTAAGGAGAGATAAACTCACTGCTTATTGTTGATGCTTTTTGTTTAAACTTTGATATTGCAAATATAACTGTTGCTATAATTCTTATACGCTTAACAGTTTTATTTGGTTTAATATCTTTAGTTTTTCCAAAATCTTTTTGGATAAAGTTTCCTGACGATCTGGCCTAAGCAACCAGTGAAATACGTATAGGAATAGCTTATCCCATCAACAATAAATTTCAGTGTTTTTATCAGAATAAAAATTGGGAATTAAGCACGAATAATAATTTTTGATTAAACATTTTGTATTCCCACTAATTTACTTTGATAATAAACCGGCAAGTGCACAGCCTGAAAAAACTTCATGGCAACATGCTTTTTGAAATTTGTTTTTGTTTGCATTTTGTTTTTCTTAACCTGCTTACAACTACAATTATTGTTGGAAGAATTCCAATCAATTGTAGTGGGGAATGTAAGGAGAGATAAACTCACTGCTTATTGTTGATGCTTTTTGTTTAAACTTTGATATTGCAAATATAACTGTTGCTATAATTCTTATACGCTTAACAGTTTTATTTGGTTTAATATCTTTAGTTTTTCCAAAATCTTTTTGGATAAAGTTTCCTGACGATCTGGCCTAAGCAACCAGTGAAATACGTATAGGAATAGCTTATCCCATCAACAATAAATTTCAGTGTTTTTATCAGAATAAAAATTGGGAATTAAGCACGAATAATAATTTTTGATTAAACATTTTGTATTCCCACTAATTTACTTTGATATTAATAAAAGATTTTAAGATGACAGACGACTCTATAGTTATTGTCATTTATATTATTATACATACATATCTTTATTTTATAAGAAAATTTAAATGTACTATAAGAAATGAATTGTAATGAATTAAAAATGCAAAATAAAGCAATTATTATTATTATTATTAGTTCTTCTTATAACTCGAATATTAAAGGCAGGATCCGTTTATAACGCACAAACTGATATATTGCTCAACAATATGCTAAACAACAGGTCGATCGCCTGCGGGTTTTTGAAGATTTTGAAATACGTGGTGGCAGAAATTTGGAAAATATTTTACTACATAAATTTAAAAAAGTGTAAAAAACTAACGTTGTAATCAAACTATCCCTCCAATACTAAATATTTTGCTTTATTATTTTAACATTCCTATAAAATATATACGTATATATTTTTGAACAAAAATTTCATTGATTTTGAATTTTTTTAATCTTTCTTCTTTTTTAACATTCACTGGAACTGATAGCGTGAAAAATTTTTCACAGGAGATTCACGATTGCTTTTTTCCCTTCGAGGAGAAGAAAATTTCATGGGAACAAAAATTTCACTTGTTATTCACGATAGGGGTGATTATGTATTTATTATTTTTTTTTTAACATTTTATTCAAAATTTTCATTCAAAACTAAATAAAATTAACAAAAACGTCATTAATAATTTCGTACAAATTGTAGCTGAAGTACTTAAAAGTAGACTCAACTTCTTTAAAAAAAACTTCAGTTACTTTTTGTTTGAAAAATTAAAGGAAAATACAGTATTCCATGTATAATTACCTCGCCAAAAATGCAAATATTTATTTGCCAGATACCTTAGCTTCAACGTATGAAAAAAAGTTAAGACATAAGAATTTTTAAATGTATCAGCTAAATCTAAAGAGATAGCAATAAAAAACAATGGGATTTGTTGCCTTAAATTTTATCTGTCATGCTTTTTGAGATGTCCTGTCATAACCTTCTAACAAAAGCGTGCTTGCGTGCTCGTTAATTGCAGACGTGTTTTTTTTCTTTTAACTCGGCATACGGTTTTTTTTTTTAACATAAACAATTGTATATTTATAATATCATATTATTTTTTAAATAATATAAGATCAGCGAATGAATGGACGCTTTACAATAATTTTTAAATTAGTGAACATAAAATTTATAATACAAATATTAAAAATTACAAATAACAAAAATATATTAATATATAAAAAAAAAACTCTTATGAATGCATATAATGCAAAAACAATTAAACATAATGAAAGAAATGCGTATGTTACATTGAGTGTTGACGAAACAAACGCAGAAAAAAGAATCGATGATAGCAATTATTTAACGGCTAAACCTATTACTCGAACTCGTTCCCTCTCACCCTCTTTGTTTAAAAATACGGTCGATCGTAATACAATAACAAATTTATTAACTGCAAGCGTTGCCACAGAGCAAAAAAAAACTTTAACAAGTGATGAAACGGTTAACCCCAAAACAGCCGCTATGGACAACTCAATAACGCAAGTAAAAACTTCTCAAAAGCCTACAGTACAAGTTGGTATGGACAGGTACATAACAGTGCTTAAACGGGGACGCAGCCCTACCTCTGCAGCAGTTGCTTCGGCCTCAAAAGTACCATCTTTTGATAAAATAAATTCTCAAAATCGTTTTGCAATTCTGGAGGATGAATCCTATGAAGCACAAAACGTCATAAAATCGACCAAGCCTCCCCCGATATATCTGAGGGAGCAAAATTCTAATGAGCTCATAAAGAGTTTAATATCGAATATAGGTGAAAATTCGTTTTACGTAGCTGCTATCAAGCGTGGTACACAGAAAAAATTATTGCCGAATTATTTTCAAACAACCGCTTGTTTGAAAATTTTTTTAATTTCTATAAATATTTTTACTGATTCAATCAATATTTTTGTTTGATTTTTATTTAACCAACAAAAATGTGGACAACTCTTCAAAAATAAAATAAACGCGTTATTGGTGTCAAGTTTTCATAATTTTGTATGAAATATTTAACGCTCTTTAATGTTGTCGTCTTTTTGCATTTTTTTATTTGATCGTAAGCAACACTTCTTTATGTGAAATATAAGAGCAACAACAAAAAACACACACAGTCTATTTTTGGACGCTTTAAAAAAGTGCAACTATAAGAAAAACAATAGCAGACACGACATTATAAGAAACAAAATCCCGTATTCAATTTTTTAAAACTGTTTAGTTAAATACATCAAATACAAAAATAGAATGATGACGAAAAACATATCGAGTCGGTCTGCTGCCGTTTTTGGTTACATTTCTTCTTTAGCAAAGGAAAGGATACAGCAACAGAGAGTGATAAAGAAAAACATTGTGTTGTGTGTATAAATAAGACTTCGTTCAAAAATTATTCCAACAAAAAAATGTGTTTCAAAGCCAGTCGGCGGCTCTGCTTTGCCGTCACCTTCTCATACAGTGCTTACTTGTGTGCGCGTCATTGCTTGTGCAAAAACTTTTTTTTTTTTTTTGATTTTGAATTTCAGTAAACTTTTTGTTTGATTCAGTTAAATTATTTGTTTGAAAAAATTAGTGTTTTTTTTTCAGTAAACAAAATGCAAATAAATTGTTTGAATATGCAAATTTGTTTGTAGGACCGATTTCAGACAAAAAATTGTTTGATTCTACAAATTTTTTGTTTGAATTGGAAAAATAATTTTTTCTGTGTAGTATAAACGAAACAAAAATACAAATCAATCATGAGAATGATTTTCGAAAAATTGTAAGCAACTTTGAGGCACTCAAAAAAAATTTTTATACATACCAACTGAAAAGCAGTAAAGGTCTTCAGGTAGTGATTAAGGGTATTGACTCATGTGTGGACCCAGAAGAGGTAAAAACATTCCTTGAAGAAAAAGGCTTCAAGGTAAAACATGTATTAAACATTAAAAATAGAGAAAAAATTCCCCAACCACTTTTTCGAGTGGAGTTTGAACCCGGCGACGTTAAACTTAAAAAAAATGAAAAGCATCCCATCTATAACTTAAAATACATTCTGTACAGAAAAGTAACTATAGAGGAGCCGCACAAAAGAGGCGGTCCCGTTCAATGTCTGAACTGCCAAGAATTTGGCCATACTAAGGCATACTGCTACTTACCCCCTGTTTGCGTAGTATGTGGAGAATTACATGGTACAAATCTTTGCGATAAATCTAAAAATGACCCCAACGTTAAAAAATGTAGCAATTGTGGCGGTAATCACACAGCCAATTATAGAGGATGCCCTGTATACACTATCGTCAAGCAGTCGGTTGGACCGAAAACTAATTCCCCTCAAATGCAGGTAACAAATCAGCTAAACACTAATGACATTCAGGCTCCACAGCCTAGTAATAACAGAACTTCCTACGCTAACATTCTAAAATCAAACCATGTGACAATGCAAGGTGCTTCGCCAATTAATGAAGAAACTCCAGTTTCTAATTTAAGTCGTCTTGAAAAAACCATGGAAACATTAGTGCAAACAGTTAATAATTTTACGAACACAATGGGTAATATGATGCAGGAAATTCTAAGAATGCAATCGATGTTATTGCAAGCTGTACTTAACAAGCCATGAACTGTTTAAAAATCTGTTTTTGGAACGCAAACGGCATCCGCCAACATAAAAATGAATTAGAATACTTTCTAAAAAATAAACAAATTGATGTCATGTTGGTTTCTGAAACTCACTTGACCTCAAGAAATACGTTTAAAATCAATGGTTATATACTATATGATACTAAGGACCCTCGAGATAGAGCTTGTGGAGGCTCTGCCATTTTGATAAAAGCCCGAATCAAACACTACTTAATGTTTGATCATTGTGAAGATTATCTGCAAGCAACGACTATTTGTGTTGAAGAGCTAAATCGAAACTTAGTAATTTCTTCTTTATACTCTCCACCTAGATTTGCCATATCAGAAAGCCAATATTATAAATATTTTAAATCATTAGGACCCTGTTTCCTCGCCGCTGGCGATTATAACGCTAAACATACCTTCTGGGGGTCACGACTTATAACACCAAAAGGTCGTGTTTTGTTTAACACAATCTCTAAAATGGGTTTAAACGTGGTCGCGAGCGGACAACCAACATATTGGCCTACTGATCAGCAAAAAATTCCAGATGTTATCGACTTTGGAGTGGTTAAAAACATCCCCACAGAAACGATTCATGTTGAAGCTTCCCTAGAATTATCATCCGACCACACACCTACAATTGTTACTATAACGAACCCAAATAGAATTGTATCTCCGTCATGTTACTTAGCGACGTCAGCCACACAAATAAATTGGTTAAAATATAAAAAATTTCTCAGTGCCCATTGCACAGAAAATATTCCGCTCAGTACACCGGAGTACGTAGATCGCTCTATTGACAATTTTGACAGTTTTCTGAAACTAGCTGTTCAACATTCCAATTTTGCCCCAAAAAAAACAAAAACCATTAAAATATATTCTTCAGATGTCGAGCGGCTCTTGACTGAAAAAAGGAGAGTTCGAAGAGAGTGGCAACTGTACAGATCCCCGCAACTTAAGAATTTATTAAAAGAGTACACAAAAAGGCTAAGAAAGTTACTGCAGACTCAGAAAACGGCTTCTCTAGAAAAATATCTTAAGGAACTTGATGCAACTCCACAATCTGACTACTCATTATGGCGTGCAGCTAGAAATTTAAAAAGGCCAGTTATATCAAAGCCACCATTAAGAAACTTGAATGGAAGTTGGGCAAGAAACGATATTGAAAAAGGAAATCTGTTTGTTAGTCACTTGAAAAACGTATTTACACCAAATATATCTCACAATATTGCGGCAGAGTTACCACCTGTTGCTGCTAGAGCAGCTATCCCCCTAAGATTTGAGATAAGAGAAATCGAAAAGGCTATTTGTGACTTAAACACTAAGAAGGCACCTGGTATTGATAAGATCAGTAATAAAATGCTTTTAGAGCTACCTCGCATAGCAAAGAAAATTATTCTTTTTATTTTTAATGCTATTTTACGCCTCGAATACTATCCTCAAAAATGGAAGGTTTCCTTAGTTACCATGATACCAAAGCCAGGTAAAGATCATACAAAAGTTGAGTCTTATAGGCCTATTAGCTTATTATCAAATATGTCAAAGCTGTTTGAGAAATTATTAGTTTCAAAATTAACACCGATTTTAAGTGAAAATAGATGTATTCCAAACCATCAGTTCGGATTTCGAAGAAAACACAGCACAATCGAACAGACTCATCGAATAGTAAATGTCATAAGAAAAGCATTTGAAGAAAAAAAAATATTGCTCAGCACTCTTCATCGATGTTTCGCAAGCTTTTGATAAAGTCTGGCATGAAGGCTTATTACATAAATTGAAGCAAAATTTACCAGCAAACACACACAAGCTGCTAGAAAGCTACTTAGTCGGTCGTCAATTTATTATTAAAGAAGGAAATTTCTTAAGTTCACCTCAGCCCATTGACGCTGGAGTCCCACAAGGCAGCATCCTGGGCCCCCTATTATACTTAATTTATACTTCGGACATGCCAACAAGCAACTATACACAAACATCAACATTTGCAGACGATACTGCTTTTCTAAGCGTCCACGAAAACCGTTATGAAGCATCTCGTTACTTACAGCATCATATATTTCAACTAGAAATATGGTTAAGACAATGGAGGATAATGGTCAATGAGCAAAAATGCGTGCATATAACATTCACCTTGCGCCGGGAATCTTGCCCCCATATTACAATCAATAATCAAATAATTCCTCAACATTCGCATGTAAAATATCTCGGTATACATCTGGATCGGCGATTAACGTGGAAATGCCATATAGAGGCAAAATTAACTCAAATGAAACTAAAAGCCATTCAAATTCATTGGCTTATTGGTAGAAACTCTGTCCTTAGTCTCGACTGCAAACTTCTTCTTTACAACTCCATCTTAAAGCCAATCTGGTGCTATGGTATTCAGTTATGGGGCACTGCCTCGGCCTCTAATATAGAAAAAATTCAAAGGCGCCAAAATAAAATTCTTCGAATAATCACAGCTGCCCCTTGGTATGTAAAAAACTCAAATATTCACAAGGATCTCAATGTTCCATTAGTCAAAACTATGATTACAAAATATGCGGTAAAATATTTAAAAAGGCTTGAACAACACCCAAATCCACTAGCTCGAAATATCTTAAATCATGGCGGCCACACTCGCTTAAGAAGAAGAGACACTGCAGCACTTATCCAATTAGATGAGCGATAAACACCTAGATAAGTGAACAGAACCCGTAATGAAGAAAATTTTTGTCTGGCACTGGCAGGACATAAAATAACGTATTAGGTTAAGATTTGATTAATTATTGTTAGTTCATATTTAATATATGAAGATTCAATAAATAAATAATGAGAAAAAAAAAAAAAAAAAAAATTCATACAAATTTATGATCAGGAAAACCGTAAATATGCAATTGCATATTTTCTCTTGTGCTAACAATTAAGGCAGAAACAATGGTATGTTTTCGTATCGATTCGTTTGTGAATAATTTGCATATTTTAGCCATTGCTGCATTTTTATTGCACACATATTTTACGTTTTAAAGCATATTTTAATACATGTTCAACAAATAAAAAAATTGCTTAAAATTCTGGTTCGTGTTCAGTTCGGTTCGTGCTTTGTTGTGATACAGACGTGTATTCTTAACTCCGCATACAATTTGAATTTTTAATTAATCACATTTGATTTTGTTATATAAACAGCGAATGGACGCTTGAAATTAAATGATATATTTTGTTATTTTAATTATTTAACATAAAGTGAACAATTAATACGAAAAAAATATTAAATAAAGAAAAATAGTAAAAATATATACGTACTAATGTTCATACATGTGTATGTATACATACATATTCTGAGCAAAAACATTTTAGTTTAAAGTTCTTATTTTTTTGTTGTTGTAAAATACAATAAATAACAAAAATATTAAAAGCACAGTTAAACGGTGAAAAACAAAAACAATTTATTGCATGAATAAAAACAATGAAACAACAATAAAACTGAATGATAGAAATGTTTATGTGACAGTGCATGCTAACGAAGACAATGCTGTAATAAATAAAACAAAAGAAAACAATAGTAACTACCTAACGGCTAAACCAATTTTTAGAACACGATCCCTTTCGCCCTCTCTTTTTACAAAGACGGTTGATGGTGATACGTTAAAAAATATAAACCTCACACTTGCAAGTGTTGCCACAACGGCAAACACAATCTTATTAACCAATGGTACCATGAACTCTAACACAGATGCAATGCAAACATCTCAAGTAAAAAGTGGTCAAAAGCCTCAAGTACAAGTTGGTATGGACAGGTACATAACAGTGCTTAAACGGGGTCGCAGCCCTACCTCTGCAGCAGTTGCTTCGGCTTCAAAAGTACCATCTTTTGATAAAATAAACTCTCAAAATCGTTTTGCAATTCTGGAGGATGAATCCTCGGAAGCACCAAACGTTATAAAATCTTCTAAGCCACCCCCGATATATCTAAGGGAGCAAAACTCAAGTGAGTTAATAAAGAGCGTGATCTCGGTAATAGGTGAAAATTCGTTTTACGTAGCTGCAATCAAGCGTGGAAATATAATTGAGACAAAAATACAGGTAAATCATGAGAATGATTTTCGTAAATTAACTAACAAATTCGAAGCCCTTAAAAAAAGCTTTTACACATACCAACTAAAGAGCAGCAAAGGTCTTCAGGTAGTGATCAAGGGCATAGACTCATGCGTGGACCCAGATGAAATTAAAACTTTTTTGGAAGAGAAGGGTTTTAAAATAAAAAACGTTACAAATATTAAAAACAGGGAAAAAAATCCCCAACCATTATTTCGGGTAGAATTAGAACCTGGCGACATTAAGCTTAAAAAAAATGAAACGCATCCTATTTATAATTTAAAATATATTCTCTACAGAAGAATAACTATAGAGGAGCCGCACAAAAGAAATGGTCCCGTTCAATGTCTTAATTGCCAAGAATTTGGCCATACTAAGGCATACTGCTATTTACCCCCTGTTTGCGTCGTATGTGGAGAATTACATTGTACAGTCCAGTGCGATAAGTCTAAAAATGACCCCAATGTAAAAAAATGTAGCAACTGTGGCGGAAATCACACTGCCAATTATAGAGGATGCCCTGTATATACTATCGTCAAGCAGTCGGCTGGGCCGAAAACTAATCTCCCACAAATGCAGGTACCAAATCAAGTAAACACTAATGGCATTCAAGCTCCGCAGCCTAGTAATAACAGAACCTCGTATGCTAACGTCCTTAAATCAAACCATGTGCCAATGCAAGGCGCTTCGCCAAGTAATGATGAAACTCCAGTTTCTAATTTAAGTCGTCTTGAAAAAACCATGGAAACATTAGTGCAAACAGTTAATAATTTTACGAACACAATGGGTAATATGATGCAGGAAATTCTAAGAATGCAATCGATGTTATTGCAAGCTGTACTTAACAAGCCATGAACTGTTTAAAAATCTGTTTTTGGAACGCAAACGGCATCCGCCAACATAAAAATGAATTAGAATACTTTCTAAAAAATAAACAAATTGATGTCATGATGGTTTCTGAAACTCATTTGACCTCAAGAAATACGTTTAAAATCAATGGTTATACACTATATGATACCAAGGACCCTCGAGATAGAGCTTGTGGAGGTTCAGCCATTTTAATTAAAACCCGAGTCAAACACTACCTAATGTTTGATCACCGCGAAGATTATCTGCAAGCAACGAACATTTGCGTTGAGGAATTAAATAGAAACCTAGTAATTTCATCGTTATACTCACCGCCTAGATTTTCAATATCAGAAAGCCAATACTGTAAATATTTTAAATCATTAGGACCCTGTTTCCTAGCTGCTGGCGATTATAACGCTAAACATACCTTCTGGGGGTCACGACTTATAACACCAAAGGGTCGTGTCTTATTTAACACAATTTCTAAAATGGATTTAAATGTGGTAGCGAGCGGACAACCAACATATTGGCCTACTGATCATCAAAAAATTCCAGATGTTATCGATTTCGGTGTGGTTAAAAACATCCCCATAGAAACGATCCATGTTGAAGCTTCCTTAGAATTATCTTCTGACCATACACCTACAATTGTTACTATAATGAACCCCAATAGAATTGTATCTCCGACTGGTCACTTAGCGACGACAGCTACGCAAATTAACTGGTTAAAATATAGAAAATACCTCAGCACCCATTGCACAGAAAATATTCCGCTTAGTACACCGGAGTATGTAGATCGCTCTATTGCCAATTTTGACAGTTTTCTGAAACTAGCTGTTCAACATTCCAGTATTGCCCCCAAAAAAACAAAAAATATTAAAATATATTCCACAGATGTCGAGCGTCTCTTATCTGAAAAAAGGAGGGCTCGAAGAGAGTGGCAATTGCACAGATCCCCGTTACTTAAGAACTTACTAAAAGAGTGTACAAAAAAGCTTAGAAAGTTACTGCAGACTCAAAAAACGGCTTCTCTGGAAAAATATCTGAAGGAACTTGATGCAACCCCACAATCAGACTACTCATTATGGCGTGCAGCTAGAAATCTCAAAAGGCCAGTTGTCTCTAAAGCACCATTAAGAGACTTGAAAGGTAGTTGGGCAAGAAATGATGTTGAAAAAGGAAATCTGTTTGTTAATCATTTAAAAAACGTATTTACCCCAAACATATCTCACGATATTGCGGCCGAGTTACCACCTGTTGTTGCTAGAGCAGCTGTTCCCCTAAGATTTGAGATAAGAGAAATCGAAAAAGCTATTTGGGATTTAAACCCCAAGAAGGCTCCTGGTTTTGATAAGATTAGCAACAAAATGCTTCTGGAGCTACCCAGCATAGCAAAGAAAGTTATTCTTTTAATTTTTAATGCTATTTTACGACTTGAATACTACCCTCAAAAATGGAAGGTCTCATTAGTTACGATGATACCAAAGCCAGGAAAAGATCACTCCAAAGTTGAGTCATATAGGCCTATCAGCTTATTATCTAATATATCAAAGCTGTTTGAGAAGCTCTTAGCGTCCAAATTAACCCCAATTTTAAATGACAATGGGTGTATACCTAACCATCAATTCGGTTTCAGACGAGAACATAGCACAATTGAACAAACCCATCGGATAGTAAACGCCATAAGAAAAGCCTTTGAAGAAAGAAAATATTGCTCCGCTCTCTTCATCGATGTCTCTCAAGCTTTTGATAAAGTCTGGCATGTAGGTTTGTTACATAAATTAAAGCTGAACCTACCGGTTAACACACACAAGCTGTTAGAAAGCTACTTGGTCGGTCGAAAATTTATTATTAAAGAAGGTGATTTTTTAAGTTCTCCTCAGACAATTGAAGCTGGAGTCCCTCAGGGAAGTATCCTGGGCCCACTTTTTTATCTTATATATACCTCGGACATGCCGACAAACAATTACACCCTAACCTCAACTTTTGCTGATGATACAGCTTTCCTAAGCGTACACGAGAACAGTCGTGAAGCATCTCGATACCTGCAGGATCATATATTTCAACTAGAACTGTGGTTAAAACAATGGAGAATAAAGGTCAATGAGCAAAAATGCGTACATATTACATTTACCTTGCGTCGGGAAACATGCCCCCCTATTAAAATCAATAATCAACTAGTGCCTCAACAATCGCATGTCAAATATCTCGGTATTCATCTAGATCGGCGTTTAACATGGAAATGCCATATAGAAGCAAAATTAACCCAAATGAAACTAAAAGCAATTCAAATTAACTGGCTTATTGGAAGAAATTCTGTTCTTAGTCTCGATTGCAAACTACTACTTTACAACTCTATTTTAAAGCCAATCTGGTGCTACGGTATTCAACTATGGGGCACTGCCTCGGCCTCAAATATCGAAAAAATTCAAAGGCGCCAAAATAAACTTCTTCGAATAATCACAGCTGCCCCTTGGTATGTTAAAAACTCAAATATCCACAAGGATCTCAATGTGCCACTGGTAAGGACTATTATTACGAAGTATGCGGTAAAATATTTAAAAAGGCTAGAGTTGCACCCAAATCCACTAGCTCGAAATATTTTAAATGATAGCGGCCACACTCGCTTAAGGAGAAGAGACACTGCAGCACTTACCCATTAAGATGAGCGATAAACACATATATTAATGTGATACAGAACCCGTGATGAAGAAAATTTTTGTATTGCACTGGCAGGACATAAAATAAAGAATTAGGATAAGATTTGATTAATTATTGTTAGTTCATATTTAATATATGAAGATTCAATAAATAAATAATGAGAAAAAAAAAAAAAAAAAAAATTCTGGTTAACAGATAATTTTCTTTTACTTTAATTTACCCATCTACATTTAATTTTTACTCTACAATTGTAAGCCAAAGTAAGTTTACGTTGAAGATAAATGTTTTTCCAAACTGTAAAGTTTTATATATATGCAAAAATTAAGGAAAAAGCAATTATATAAATTTGTGCTGATGCATAGAAATCTGGACCGCATCTCTTAGTAGACCGAAGAACGAAACCTATGTAAATTTTGACTTAGCTGCACAATCTCCTTCGCACGATTTTTTGTGCAGGTAAATCAAAAATACAGCTATCTTAAATGCATTTGCCTGCCTTAATGTGCAGGTACACAATTGTGGTTACCTGCACAAAAGTGCAGCTAAAATAAAGTGTTTGATTTAAAAGTGGAATAAAATTTTTTTTATTAATACGGTTAGATATTCCCGCTTAATTGAGTTTCTAAAAATGCACGACTTTTATCGCAATTAAACGGGAGGGGAACTCAATGAATCGCCGACGCAATTAAAACAAAAATCGCTAAATTAATTGAGCAAAATGTGCAATAAAGCGAAACACCCATGTGTAGATAGAAAATAAAACTCATTTCTCTATTTATTTAGTTAAAAAATTGTTTAGGTTTTTAAAACAAAATAAAAATCAGGTATGTCCATCCAAACATTTGCTTTTGTTTTTCGCAATGCGGTCTTATTTTGCGAAATAATTAAGCAGGTGACGCGATTCAACGGAACTCAACCAAACGGGTATTTTTACATTGACAGTTATACTGAATGATTTCGTTCCAACGTACATAAATTTATATTTTATTAAAATTTCATTTCAAATAACAGATCATTTTATTTATGTATGTATGTATATTTAATATAAAAGCAACATTAACAAAAACAATGAGAATTCACAAAGAACATACAAATTAATGAAAAAAAAAAACCAAATAATAGCGATTTATATTTTTATTAACAGCTTAAATTGGATATTTTTGTGAAAAACTGGCCACCATATTTTTTCATGTGTGCAGCTAACTTTGATGTTTTGTATGAAAATATTTTAAAGCTGCCAAAAAATATGAAAAATATGCAGGTATACAATATGCACGTAAACAAGGATTTTGAAGAATAATTTTTGTATGAAAATAATTTTTAAATGCCAAAAACTTTGTTCATTTATCTTAAATGTGCAGGTATAGAAAGTGCACTTAAAAAAGGAATTTGTATGAAATTATAAAGAATAATTCCAAAAATTATCAATTTTGTGCAGTTAAGTCCAAAGTACACGTAAACAAAAGGCAGTTAAGTCAAAACTACTGTATAACATAGTCCCCATGCAAACTTCTTTCTTTATGTCCATACTAGAGGTCTGCACAAATGATTTGGTAGCCAAATGAATGCTGTGTGTGTATTTGATATGCTTATCAAATGTGTAAAAAAAATGAGAGCGAGTCATTCACGCTCAATCATTTTAAATGAGAGATCAACACAACACCGTTCATTAAAATGTTAAGGCCCAACTATAATATGCTTAAGCTCCTGTCAAAAATTAACAAATATCTTTTCAAATGCATTTAAAAACACAAAAACAAAACCAACAAACATTTGATTCCGTACGGAAAGTGCGATTTGTTTCGCACCTCGCTTAAGCAAATGACAGATTCATAAAATTTAACAAAAAGTTTCCTTAAGTTCAATATGGTTTGACATATATGATTTACATGTATTCGCCCATTTGCTTAAGCCAACTTAAGCATATTATAGTTGGGCCTTTTGCCACATACACTTACACTAATTGTGTGTGTTTCTGTATTATTGTTTGATGAACTCAAATTCATACATATTACAATAAAAAAAACCTAACGAAGTTAAAAATCACACTAATCATTCGTGTGTTTCTTGACTTTCTTATTTTCCCTGCAGTCGGCGCAGCTAGCGAATGCCTAGCTATTTCCTTAACTACCAATCATTACCATTAACTACCAGCCTAACTACTAGCAATGCACACGACTAACGATTTTAACATGGGGATGACATTGACGGTAGTCAATTGCCTCCATCTGCATAACCTTTTACTAATGATTTCACTAATCACATGTGATGTGCGATTTCACTGACACTGCTTCTATAGAAAAATAGTTTATGTTTTTCTTGTTGAATTCTCTTTGGAAAAAACTGTGCCGTTATAACGGCCGTTATAACGGCACAGTTTTTTTCGACACACAAAAAATAAATATAGTGAGAGATTTAAAAGACGAACTCTTGCATTACTTGTGGCAAATGAAGTAGCTAGTCGATTTTTCCTTAGGGAAATACCTAACGATTTTGAGTCAATTTCTACTTTTAAAACTGCAGGGTTGGTAAGTGAAGAGGAAAGTTAAAATTTTAACAAAAAAAGTAATAAAATGAAATGGTTGTAATAGATGTATTTTTTATATGCAAAAACAATAACAATAATAATATTATAAAAAAAAATATTTTAAAATATGACAAACCAGTATACAAAGGCAATAATTCTTAAGCACTTATTACACTATATTTTTATTCATTAATGATATAGAATTGATAGAAAGAAACAGTAAATGTCAAAAAAATAAGTAAAATTGTTCAACTTAAAATTGACATTTCAAGCTTATGCGCCCCATACACGGTTCAATTCAGTTGTCAACTGAGTCTTTCAACTCAGCTGACAACTTCATCAACTGAATTGAAAGATTTTAAATTTATTTTAAAATTTAATGAAATAAAAGACAATTTTTAAAATACTTAACTACAAAAATTAATTTTGACAGCTAATCAAGAGACACGAGCACACACAGTACAATCGAATTGAAAGACTTAGTAGTCAACTTGAAAAAATCAAAATCTTTTGATTTTTCTTCAACCAACTCGACAACCGTCAAACTAATCAATTGAGAAAGCCATACACGCTTTGATTTAGAGAACAACCGACTCAGTTGACAATTGAATTGAATCGTGTATGGTCTGCTTTAAAATATTAAAAGTGTTGCTGAATCAGCGGTTTATGGGCAAATTCAGCGACTTACCGCTTTTTTGTTTGTTTTATTTTTGTGTTTCTCATAAACAAAACGTTGCCACATTTAATAAAATAAACAAAACTATACAAAAAAAAAAAACTAAAAAACTTTGTTTACATTTTTTTATAGTTTACTCTTTCAAACATTTACAGTTTCATTTCATCAATTCTATTTCAATTCAATTAATCATCTTTTTACTAATATTTTGTTTTTAATACGATAAAAGAAATTTTTTAAACACAAAACACATGTTGTGTTGATAAAACACAATATGTACATCGTCACACAAGTGTATTTACTCGAATTAAAGAGCAAATTTGTTATTTATACCTGTATCAAATATTTCTCTCACAACACTCATATAAATAATTGAACGCTTTGCACACATAGGCTCCCAGTGGGAAAATGAGGAATTGATTACATAAATAATTAAAAAAATAATGTATTATTTTTAAAAGAATAATAATGCATTCATTGGAATCGAGAAGGTAATTTTATCAGACAAAATGATTATGAATTGATTACCACGTATATTCCCACATTTGCAGAGCATGGAATGAATTATTCCGTTCATGAGTATTATTTGTGTTCTTCTATTACATATTTTCTAAATAAAAATCCATTATTTTTTGCTATTTTTATCTCGTCTACTAATTTTTATTATCAAGGATGAATTATTTAATTCATTCGCAGGATACATTAAAATCATTTATTACAATCCTAGGACATGGTCTGTGTTAAGAATAATGAATTCTGGAATCAAATATTATACAAGATATGTATTACTTTCTCGATTCCTGTTGAATACCTTTTCCAGCTGGGCTATTACTTACACACAATTAATTGTGTATGATTCTAAAATCACACACAACACACTACTTGCTAGTTTGATATGTGAATTCATGTGTCGTTTAATCGCACACATGCAGACCTCTAGTCCATACACCATTTAATCATGTTCGTATTACATAAGATTAAATTCGGCCCAAAATATCTTAATGCAAATTAAATATGGTTGAATCGGTTCTCATTAAAACATACAGCTTTCATTAAAATATGAATTCCTAAAATATTTAAGCTATTTTATACTTTTAAATGTTAATAAATATATGTAATTTAAAATTTAGCGACCTTTCCTTTAACCCATTGCGCTCCGAAATTAAATTTTTATTTTTCTTTGATGAAAAAAATAGTTTTTTAGGGTAATTAGGACCCACGGATTCCAAAAATTTCGGCAAAAAATTTTTCCGATTTTTCGTTTTCCCAGAAAAGCCTGTTCGAAATTTCGAACACTGGCGCTTATCTTATATGCTTTGTGTGCAATTAAAACATTGATATTTATTTTATTTTTTATTAATTTATTGTATAATTTTGGAATCAAATGGTACAAAATTTATTAAATTTTGTAAAAATATTTTTATTCAATGCTTTTACTCATGTTTCTGCTTGAAACATTTTGTGTGCAGATGAACATTGCATTTCTCGCACATATAACTTGTGGGCTTTCCACAACCTTTCAATTGACAACGACGATGTTTTCCTTCCGGATTTCTTATTATAACGTGTTTTCCCTTAATTTTTGGAAGATTTTGTGGTTGATATTCCTTATCGTCAACATCATCATCATCGGTAGTTTCTTCCCTTTCAGCCAATAGAAGGGCTTCTGTCACAAAGATTTTAAATTCTTTTTGACTCATAGGTTTCTCAGCTTTGTATTTTGCAATTAAGCAATGCAATTTCCAACCATTGACAACTGCCGAATTCAAGGTAGTGCACCACAAAGGCCAATACCATTTCTTTCCACGTATATTGATTCGGTAGTTTTGGATTGCATTGTCGTGCAAATCCACACCCCCCATGCCCTTGTTATAATTATGTAACATGGCTGGCTGACCATACGTGATGTATTTACCAGCTTCCGGAATCTTTTTGGATGTGGATGCTTTTTTCCAACGTTGGACATTGTGCAAAGGCAAGACTTGATCGAAATTTGTTGCCATGGTAACCTCTTTGTTGTCCTGCCATCTACATACCAATATTTTTTGTGTGGCATCAAACGTCTCATCATAATCCCCCCTTGGAAATTTTTGCCGGTTTTTAATTCAGCAGATCCACCAGCCAGTCGATTGGAACGAACGGTTCCTGAAGCGCAAAACCCTTTATCAGACAACAAACAAAGCAAATGCAAAATGTCATTCAAGTGTCATGGTCAGACTGTAACTATAGGATAAGCGCCAGCGTTCGAAATTTCGAACAGTCAAGTTTACACATATGTGAAGTCATGCATGAGCATGCAAAGCACGTTTTTTATGTTTTATGAAACAGTTACATTTATTGACAATAATTCCTCATGATTATTTTTTTAATTTTATTTTTTTTATTATTTTTATTTTTTTTATTATTTTTAAAAAATAATTTAAAAAGTGTCTAAAAATATGGGTTGCAGAAATGTACCCCCATCATCGAAGGGGAAGGGGCGGTCACGGTGGCATATTTTTTTTTATTTGCTAAAAGATGAGACTTAACATGCATACTAAAACTTACTGCAAATTCCACCTTTTTCATACCCAAATATTTTTTTGAAAAAAGGTAACTTTTACTGTTCGAAAAATCGAACAGCGGAGCGAAATGGGTTAATCCCTTTAAGACAAAATATTTCATATATTTGGTGTATCTATATAATATTCAGCACAAATAACTCTTCTATTAATCTTAACCTCATAACATGACTTTATTCTGGTAAGCCCAGAATAAAGTTTATTTTAATGCAAATAATAAATTGTGGAATATTTTGCTTTCAAATAAGCCATATTTTGCTTTTGTGGCATAAACTTATTTCAAAACTTTTAACTTGTCGCAGCAAGATTATATTTGAAGAAGTTTCAAAAGCAATTATATACAAGAAAACACCCAGAATAAAATCCACAATATTGAGATGTATCCACTTTTCCCGCTCAATGGATCTTACGCTTCGGCCAATTCTTATAAAACAATCATTAGAACCTCCTTGGCTTATTAATAATTCTTCCTTCATTTTATTCCTGGTTAGTCTCCCGAAAACAGCTACTCCACCTAATGTTTATCAACAAATGTTCAAAAGTACAATTGAGAACTTTGCACAACAAAACTGGAATATTTTTTTTACTGATGGATCCAAATCGAACAACTTTACAACATTTGCAGTCGTCCAACATGATGGCACACTTATCAAAGCTGGTTATATTGATAAATACTGTTCCAACTTTACAGCCGAAGCTTTAGCTATAGCAAACGCTACTGAATTTGCCGATGTAAATGAGGCTAAATACAAACATAATATGTACTGATAGTCTTTCATCTATCCTTGCAATTAAAAACTCTTTACATGAATCTCCGTTAATTAACAAAATTCGTAACATCATTAACAAAAATCAAAACACAATTAAATTAATGTGGTTTCCGTCGCACGTTGGTATCCTCGGCAACGAATATGCAGACATTGCTGCCAATGAAGTCAGAAGCAGACCTCTTATCACCTTTCCTACTTGGGAACATCGTGACATTATAAACAACATTTTCTCTCATTTAAGTTCAGCTCAAAACTTAAGGTGGTCTTTTAGTTACAACAATTAACATTTTTGTAATTAAATTTAAATAAATAAATAATAATATGTAAACTTAGTTGCATTATTTACTGTGTCAAATAGTACTGAGGCAATTAAAAGAATGAAATTTTGTTTTGGGAGTTTAATTTTTAAGGCAATTACCCGGATTGGGTAATAAAGCGTATTGCAATTAATTGTGGATTTTTGTTTGAAAATGGAAGAAATAAACGAGGATTTAAAACTCAAGGTAACTAAGCGTGAAAGGCATTTAAGCGTGGGGTAATTAACCGGGTTATGCTGTATATGAAATACTTTGGGAATAAATAAGATAGAAGAAAACTTGAAATTATTGCTACCATTGGATTTATATGACCCAGCAAACCAAAACGATTTAGAAAGAACTTGTAGCAAGCTTGCTAACATAAGCCTAAAGCTTAGAAAAGTGTTGTGATTATTATTATAAAAAGCTTGTTAAAAATTGTTTAATAATGAAAACTGCTCCCTTGCGATTAAAGTACTTGTCTATAATATAACATACGCTATGAAGTCTAATTATAAAATAAGCTTGCAGAAGAATACTTTTCTAATCTATAATAAGAATACATTCTTAACGAAAACTCTGTTAAAATTTATATGGCAATTTACAAAAAGTTTTTTACTTATATAGGTATAATATTTAATTACTTTTTTTTAATTGTGAACTGTTTAAAACAATTCACTCTTCTAACAAAACACAAAAAATTGAAAACTTTATCTAATAATACAAAATTTAGGCACGCGTCAAATAACGGGACATCATTCTAAAAAAACACTTACAAAACTATAGCGAGAATAAGCCATTTGCAATCATATTTAAAGGTCTATAACTTTTATATGAATGTGGAATTGGCCAAGATTTCAAATGAACTAAATATAAAATTCTAAAACTTTAAATCGAGTATGTATTCACAAATGCTGACATGTCTTCAAATGTCATAAAGCATAGTATACAACTAGTATGCCGACTCTTTGACAGGCACGTAGGGTTACGTTTCCACATGCAAGTAATTACTTGCAACTAGTGTATACGGGGGTTACCCCGTTTCCTCATGCAAGTGCAAGTTTGAAAAACTCAATACACTCACACTTTTTCACTAACATTCACACAATTTTTGTACTTTCAGCTAATCGGCTGTTTCCTCGATTTTTCGTTGATAATACACTACTTGCAATTAATTACTTGCTTGTGGAAACGTAGAGAAACTCAGATGTCAAAGTACCTGACCAACGCTGCCTGCTCGACAGTTCAAAAAAAAGGAAAGGCATCTTATATTTTTTATGATTTTTTCAATTTAACCCATTAATGCCCACAGCGACCTGGACTTTATAATATCAGTGACATTTTGAACAGCAATTTACCTTATTGAGGCCCTATTTTAATAATAAAAAAGTATCTATCTAGCCTAGAATCGGGTTTGGGGGCTGTTACATATACGTAACAGTGGGCAGTACATCCAATTTTTTGGCATTGATTTTTTTATTAAAACTTATATTTAATATAATCAAAACTTTACCAAAATATCCATTTATTACATAAGGGTTAACAGAAACTATTTTTTTTTCTTAATTTAATGCGTTTTACACAAAAGAAAAATAAAGAGACTATATCACCATCTTGTTGTTTTCCATTATAGATAAATAATTTGTATATGACGAAATATGGTATATATTACCATCACAATATTTATTATCACAATATTTACAATTCCCACGAATAGAATCCGAAATCTTTAAAGGAACTGAAGCATAATCTGTAACAATTAGGAAACCAAGAAAAACTACTATTTCATTCATCGGTTTTTTGGGTTCTCCTGTCCACCATAAACTGCTTTACTGTTACTTTCTTTACATAGGATTTCTACCAACTCATCTTCAAAAACTTTTCAAATTGCACGTAAGTAGATCGGCAAATCAGTGCAAGAAAAGTTTGGCTTAGGCAACATCCGTTGACACCATAATATACTGTTACGTTACTGCCTTTCAATAACGTTTTGGTTTATTTCCTTTATAATAAGCCGTTTCGAGTTCTTTATTGTAACTTTAAAAAAATAAATAAAACACAAGCACTTTAAGCACTGTTTACAATTTACACAACTCTATTTAGTACTAAGTCACTTTAACAACCGTAATTTATATCTTTTATTCACAACCAACTATAATTTTCTGCGCGTGATACGTTATTGACAAAGTTTGAACTTAGAAGGATCTTACTATGCTAGCCGCCGCAAGTATTTATACTGCAATTCGGCCATCTAGAACATTCGAAATGTTTTTCGAAGGTTCGAGGCTTTACTATTCACCACTCTATTTGAATTATGGCTGTACTTATGTTTACATAATTTCACCACTTACATATACTGAAGCTTTTTAACGGTCATTTCCAGGGCTTTCTGCACATTGGGATTGAAGTGTACTAAATTATAACAATTTTTAATAAATAAATTGAAGATAACTAAAAATTATAACTAATTCTTAACCAATAATTACAACTAATTCTTAACTAAAGTTACTTTCGTAACATGTCCAGAGTTATGTTTTGATGAATCATAAAATCTGCGCCAATCAGTACTTCGTCTACAATGTCGGCCACAATAAGCTCATGAAAAGTGACAATATTGGCAATTTTTAACACCACACGTGTTTTTCCATAGACAGTAGCAGGCTTACCTGCAGCTGTTCGCAAGCTCACCCCACTTTGTGGTTCGACAGCTCCCCTTACCAAGTCAGGTCTTATAAGTGAAAATCCTGCACGAGTGTCGATGGTCAAAATGCGCTTTTTACCATCGATGTAGCCAAATGACGTAATACTTTTGTTACACTTTGGCACTACTAAATTTATTATCGAGCCCTCAGATAGCAGTTTCCCTTAAAATTTTGTCTTCCACCTATACTATTGGCACTCATAACCTTGGCCGATATGGGTTCTCTTCTCTGCGCCGTTATCCAATCTTTACTGGGCTCTACCTTCAACGAGCGACTTTCATTAACGCATTCCCTTCTATCTGCCTCTGTACAGTGCCCGGCTTCCAATCTGCTAAGCTGTCTTACCTGAGCAACCACTTTTTCTCGTTTTACCACTTTTCTGTGAGCTGACGATTCCTGACGAGTACATGCGAGAGGCACTCCCTCCATACTTAACGGCGACTCCTGTGATGACTGATGACAAGCCCGTTGGTTGTTTTTCGGCGGTGAAGCAGATCTTGAACTTTTTTTCTGGGCTTTGCAGTTACGCTGTATGTACCCAATATTACCGCAGTTATAGCATTTCAATTTGTTTTTGCCCAGCTTCTCACTTAAAACCCGCAAAAATGCTTCTTTAAGGCTCTTTAATTCCTTCATGATATCTCCATCAACATCATCAGCAGTTAAATTGAGCCTTTGCACCTTAAACGACCTCTGTTTTGCAACTATTCTCGCGATTTCCTGAGCCAGGGCAAATGAAACAGTTTCTGCAAATGTTGACTTTGATGCTGCCCACACCGCATACTTAACATCAGCATCTCTTATACCGTTAATGAATGCTTCTGTTTTGAAGCTGTTAAACAATGGATGATTCTCACCAGGGTATGTAATCTGCACCAAGCGCTCAATCTCGAGTGCGAAGTCCTGTAATGTCTCATTAGCCTTTTGCATTCTACCCCGGAATTCCATTTTATGGATTTCCTTTTTGTGCAATCATGATTTTATCATAATTATTTCTGCAACTTACTGGTACACTTTCCAGAATTTCAGCCGCAGTCCCCTTTAATGCAAGAATTAACTCTATGGCCTTTTCATCACTGCTCCATGCATTTCTGTTGGCAACTGTATCAAACTGGAACTTAAAACATTTAATGGAACACTACCGTCAAAGCAAGGGGCCTTTATTCTACTATAAACTTCTGGAATAACCCGTACTGATCCCTCTTCGCATTGTAGACTTTTTACATTTGCTTCCAGATTGTGTAGTTTTTCATCAAAACCCGTTTTCACATCCGTGACTTGAGTTTTTACATCAGACAGCTTCTGGTTAAATTATATTTCCATTTCATTTACTCATTCGTTCATTTCAGTGAAAATCTCTCGAAGTTTCACGTTATCTACACTAACACTGATACATTTTGTTTATTCAACACATTCCTCAACATTACTAAATCAGTGAGAACCCTGCAAATAATTTTGGACCGCGTGATCCATTTTGATAAAATGGACTACTCCATGGATTGGTCCGATGTAATGCAAGCATGGACCACGTCATTGTTAAAAAGTGTTTGTAGTGAGACGACATGTCTTCGTTTTTTAACGACGTGCTTTCGTTTTTAAACGACTTTAAAACTAATCCTCTTGAGTATACCATGGAGTAGTTTTAAAACAACTCCTTTGTAGTCCAAAACTGGGTTATATGGTCCTGCCCTAGGACATCGTAATGTTAAATATACCATGTTTTTTCCATCCGTTTGGGTTACTTTGGGACTAGTCCTAGTCCCTTGTGGGATAATCTTTACACGCGTGTTTGGACTGGTCCTATTATTTGCAGGGAATATGCATCGTTGCAAATTCTCACTGTAGGTATGGTATGGTAACGACGACTTGTCAAACACACTACACCTCCCTTTTCCGGAAAAGAATAATCAATACTAGTTTGATTATTCTTTTATAAAGGGTGGTTAAATTTTAAAAGACCGATAGTGATTTTGAATAAAACAAATTATTTACGAAATTACTGTCATTTCTTTTTATTATAATAATATTGGTATGGTTGAATTATGTATGGAACAAAATATCCGCCAAATGGCCGCCGTGACCTCGGCGCCACACCTCCATCCGATGGTCTAAAATTTCGATGACGCTGAGGCATATTTCAGGTTCTATGCCGTTAATGTGGCGAATTATCTCATCCTTTAGCTCTTGAATTGAAAAGGTGTACGTCGATATGCTGGCTTATCGACGTACACCTTTTCTTTCAAATAACCCCAAAGAAAGTAGTTCAACGGTGTCAAATCACATGATCTTGGCGGCCAATTGATATCGCCACCACGTGAGATAACACGGCCATTGAATTTGTCGCGCAAAAGAGCAATTGTTTCGTTAGCTGTGTGGCAAGTGGCACCGTCCTGTTGAAACCACATATCGTCCACATCCATATCTTCCAATTCGGGCCATAAAAAGTTCGTTATCATCTCACGATAGCGAACACCATTCACAGTAACTGCCTGACCGACCTCATTTTGAAAAAAAAACCGCCCAATGATGCCGCCAGCCCATCAACCGCACCAAACAGTTACTCTTTGTGGGTGCATTGGTTTTTCGACAATCACTCTTGAATTATCATTCGCCCAAATGCGGCAATTCTGCTTATTGATAAATCCTTTGAGGTGAAAATGTGCCACATCACTGAAGATGATTTTCTTCGAAAATTGATTATCCACTGTTGCCATTTCTTGCCACCATTTAAAATGGTCATGGTTCAAATTAAGTTAGTCTGAAATTGAGAAATGTCAAATGAAATGCAGAAAAACACTTGACGATTAGGTGTGGTTCACATTCAACATCGGACCTTAAAATTTAACCACCCGTTATAATACAATGTTTTAATTACAAATCAAATTTTTCCCCTTACTCTCCCTTTCGGGAATTTGGGGTGGGGTTTTTTACAAAATACCAATAATCATATGAAGGTAAAAAAATGTTAATAATTAAATAACATAGGTTTAATAATATGTAGTTGAATTCAATAGTCAGCACAAAAAATTTAATTATAAAAAAATTTATTAATTATAAATTAAAAATAAATTCATAAAATAGAAAATTATGAAGAGTAGAAATTATGAGTCAAGTATATATGAAATATAATTTTTTCTAATATGCGCGTTATATTGCATCTTTATGAAAGAAGTTTTAGTAAGGAGCACATTTATCATTAAAACAAATCTGGCCAATTTCATTACCCTTGTCTTTGAGGGTTTCAACATTTATTCCTAGGATAAGTTATTAAGCTTACTGTCATCAGTATTAGTGCTGTAAAGGGGCCCATATACACATACTGCTGACAGCTACTGCCGATGAACCCTTCGTATACGCGTGTGATTGATATTTTACTACACACCTATCAATCAACATTTTAAAATAAATTTCATTTCGTGAAATTCAAGAAAAACCCTATTTTCTTCACACGTTTTTTTCTCAAAAACTATTTTAAACTGAAATGAAAAATACATATATCAAAAAATTAATTTATTTATTTAATTGTTCATTTGAACAACTGCCAGCAGTATGAGTTCATTTCAAAATCAAACCTATTTTTAATTTTTCATACTGCATTGTCTGTGTGACGCATACATAAATAAAAATTTCAAATTTACAAACACATGCTGATTGCATGAGCAGTATGTGTGTATGGGACCCTCAAGACTTAAAATTGCCACAAAAAAAATGAACCTCAAAAATTAGATATTTTCTAAGATAAATCGGGGCTGCTGATCGACTTTGGCATTCATTTATTTTTCTCAAGAAGCGTTTTCGAGATACACACAAAAATCGTGTTTTTCTGCAGTTGTTTTAGGTACTTAGAAAAATCTTGAGAACTGTTCAACTGAATTGTACAAGATTAAACATTTTGCATAGATATCTCTCTTCTCTTTCAGAACATATCCAAACTGGGTTATTTTTTATGTTTTTTTTTTTCAAAATTCACCATTTTAATTCGCTCCAGTAATAAAAATAAAAAAATAACAAATAAAAAAAATTTTAATTTTTTTTTAACATGTATCTTAAATAATATTTTGTTTCAAACGTAGTAAGCGTAAAATTGTTATCGTCAGACAAAGAATAAAAAAATAACGGCATATTTAGTGAAAACATTAGAATTTTACTAATTTGAGGTCGCTGATTTCAAATCGTATCTCCATTTTTCTCTATCAGCTCTAGTTTTCGAGATATACCGTTATGTCCAAAATTACGGCACTTTCACTACATATATTGAAATAACTTAAAAACGGTTGACCATATTCACTAAAAAAAATCCGAAACTCGGCAACAATATTATCTTTAAGCAGTGCTTACATTGTTTTTAAATTTGCCCTGTAGTTTCAGAGATATCGTTGAATTTTTGAAGAATTTTTTTTAAGTTAAAACGTTCAATCTTGTACAATTCAGTTCTTAAGATTTTTCGAAATACCTAAAACAACTGCAGAAAAACACGATTTTCGCGTATGTCTCGAAAACTTCTAAATGAATGCCATATTCGTGATCAGCAGCCTTGAGTTATCCTAGAAAACATCTAATTTTTAAGGTTATGGCAAAAAGTTAAAAATTTGTGAACCAGTGTTATCAGCTATTTTTCCAAACTAAGTCAAAATTTCTATTAATGACCGTAACCATTAAACATAACTTTAGAAAGTACTTGCTTTCCTTTGAGGATAATTACGTTATCCTTAGTAAAATAATTTCATGGTATTTGACGGTGCTCTAAAACTAAATATAAAAATTTAAAATGTAAGAAAAACCCTATTAAATCCTATAAAAACTCTACATTTAAAATTAATCCGTTCTCATGAACGTAATGTAAAATTATGAATCATGGTGAAATAATTAGAAGGTGGCAGTACTACGGAATGTATTATTTTTTGCTCAATTCGTGGTGAACTTTCATATTGTTAATTTTCAAAATAATTAGTGTGATAAAAAAAATATTTGTGCGGGATTTTATTTAAAATATTGTTGTAGAATTCAATTCTAAATTAAAAAAAGGACGTATTGTTTAAAAAACGTGTTTTAGTTGTCGCAGAGGACAACTGAGTTTTATTAAAACAAAATCAATTAAATCAATTTTAAACTAAATTGAATTGTGCAAAAAGTTTAAAATATAACTTTAGTGAAATACCTATTGTGTTATAAAAGTGCTTTTTAAATTATTGCAAAGAACAAATTGTGTTTAATTAAAACCAAAACTTTTTAAACGTTACATTCTGTTCAAAAAAGTAGTGAAAATTGTGCAAAAAGTTTGAAAACCAATCGCTTACAACTTAACTTTTTGCATCGTGGTGGAGAACCAACCAAAAAACTCATAACCAAAACAAAATAAACATAATTTGAATTGTGAAACCTTTTGCTTTTCCAAAATGCGTAAGTGTTTATTATGCGGCAAGGAAGATGTGCCTGGAAACGCCACTTTTTTTAAACCTCCAAGAATCGCTACAATGAGCCAAAAGTGAAGTAAGTTGTGCGGTAAGGCGTTTAACACAGGCACAAGAATATGTATTAACCATTTTTCGAAAAGTGATATAATAGTCGTGGGACGTTTTGCTCGTTTGTTGCCAAAAGCTATGCCAATAGTGCCTGAAGTACAACAAGTGTATGTGCCCAATAAAACCGCAATAATGCCTGAGGTACAACAAATGTATATGCCAAATGAAAACCCCGATGTCAACTGCATAATAGAAAGGGCAGTAATACCTAACTGTATGCAACCTGCAAATTTACCGGGACTAAAATTGTTTACAAAAAAAGAACTGACGTCCACTGCTTCAAAGGTTTCAAAACCGAATTGTGAAGAAAAAGAATCTCAAACTGACATGACGTACATTGAAATTGTATTAAAAGAATACAAGGACAAAATTTATAAATTAGAAGCAGAAAATAAAGAACTTCGATTCCATCTGCTGCAAACAAACGCTGCAATGAACTCCATAAAAAAGTTCTTTACAGAAGGACAAGTTCGAAGCCTAATGACGCCAGGCAATGTAAAGTGGAAATGGGCCGATATATCCAACGCCATTTGCGTACACGCAGCTGGTCCTAGAGCGTATAGGGTTAAAGGGTATCCTCTACCTCATGTAACGACCTTACAACGGTGGTGCCGCAAAATCGACGTTACGGAAGGAATTCTGCACAAGACGATAGATTTTATGCGACAAACGACTTACTTATCGTCAGAAGAAAAGATATGCGTTTTGGCATTTGATGAAATGAAGGTAGAGGAAACCTTTGAGTACGACGCTATTAATGATGTGGTACGAAAGCCAGCAAACTACGTCCAAGTTGTTATGGCACGAGGCTTAAGAAAGTCATGGAAACAGCCCGTATTTTACAACTATGACTGCAAAATGACAACTGATATTTTGAACGCCATAATAATACAATTGTATGACTGTGGATTTCCTGTTGTCGCTGTTGTGTGTTTCATGGGCCCGACAAACCGTAGATTGTTAAACGAATTAGGTGTAACTACAGGTAAGTTAAATTCATACGGATGAATACAACGCAAATACGACTTAATCTTAACACACTTCTCACACTTTCTCGGCGATAACTACGGTAAATGTTTTGTTCTCTCTTCAATATAGAAAGGGTAATTAAAACGTAATTTTTTTAATTAATTTTAATAACTATTCATGCATAGAAATCTTAATCTTTTTTGTATATATTATTTTGCTTGGTTTTGGTTCATCATAATCTTCGTAACTTAATATGGTTTTAGTTAAGGTTCATACATAAGAATCATCGGTTTCGTGTATATAATTTTGATAAGTTTTAGTTAAGCAATTTGCATAAGAAGCATGATTTGTCTACATATATTCATATGCATACATATATATAAGCTTCATCTACATTTAAGATTCATAAGAACATAAAACACAAGATAACACAACAATCTATCTTTTTAATTTTAAAATTAATACATTGTTTTCTGTAGAAAAACCATGGTTTCCAAACCCTGCAAACCGAGAGGAAAAAGTATTTACATTCTTGGATGCACCCCATCTTCTAAAACTAACGCGGAATCATTTTTTGGATACCGGGTTAATTTATAATAACTGCTTTTTAAGTCCGCGCACCATTTCCGATTTGTTGAGTTTAACAAAGAAGTCGGACCTTTCTATCACTTATAAAATAAGTGAAGACAACCTTTCTGTGAAAGGAGTCGGTATGTTAAAATAAAAAAAAAAATTATATTAAAAAATAATACGGTTTAAATAATTTCAGAAAGACAAAGGGTTAAACTGGCTGCACAACTCTTTTCGCACACAACAGCCAGTGCTATAAAGAGATGTAATTCTTTGGGCATGGGCATTTATGAACCAATCAACACGTCTGCATTCTTTCAGTTAGTTAACGACTGGTTTGATGTTCTGAATTCCAAGATGAATACATATCATTATCCAGGCAAAGTATGTACCTACTTTATTTTTGCATTTTAACCAGTATTGTATTGTTAATTTGTTTTTTCTTCTAAGGAACCCTATGGTATTTCGTATGAAATTCAAAAACATACCATAGATCGTATGACAAACGTTATGACAAGACCCATTGTGCCGGGAAAGAAAACGTTGGACCCATTTCAAAAAGGTATCATCACTACCAACAACGCACTGGACATGTTGCTTAAATATGTTGAAAGGTACGGCATGAGATATATCATAACCAGCCGTCTTAACCAAGATGTCTTGGAGAATTTTTTTGGAGCAATCCGCAGCAAAGGAGGATTAAACGACCATCCTTCGCCGCAGCAGTTTAAATACAGGCTACGAAAGTACATACTGGGTATGTTAGAAAATGTCTAACGGAACATTGTAAAAAATTCAACTATTTTTATTTATTTTATTTGCTTTTTTCTTATTTCAGCAAGAAATAGCGAACATCTAAATGGCATGGGAAATGTCGAAACTGACAACACAAATTGGTTGGACAGTAATGGCAATTGCGTGTCCGTTATACACAGCCAAGTGTCCCCCGATACCTTAGACGATGAAGATATCTTTAATGAGATAATTTCAGAAGATGAGACAGCTGTTTCGTATCTCAAAATAATGACGACTTACCCAATGACCTATACGGTTCGAATCTAGATGACATTGGTATTCTGCAAGATGATGCCCTAGAATATATAGCTGGCTATATTATTCGAAAGCTTAACCATGTAGAATACGAATGTAATCAAGATTCCAATACGTGGGTTGATCAGGTGTCAAAAGGATTTTTAAAAAAGCCTAAACCGTCGTGCAATTTAGAAAATTAGAAGCAATTTTCTATAAAAAAAAAATGGAAGTAACATCTCACATGAGCGCAACCTTCACAAACACCTGGTCGAGGAAAGTACGTGTGTCGATTTGCGGGAAGACATACGAAAATTATTTTATAAATGCCGTATTCACTTTCGGATACGTAACTTAAACAAAAGATTGAAACTTAAAAAGGCTAAGCAGCGGATAGTCGGATTTAAGAAACTCATAAAAATAAACTTGTTAATTTGAAAAGAAGGTAAATACAAATTAACAATTCAGTTTTTATACATATACATATCTATTTTTATTTATTTCAGTCTCCTGCATCTTATTAATTGTGTTTTTGTTGTATATCGTGGATTAGGCCTACAGGGGAAACCACGTTAAAAAAACGCGCTAAGTACACTACCTCAAAGGTGGCGTGGAAAGGTGTACACAAGATTTTTCAGAAGAAGCAAAACAATTTTTAATTTAACATTAAATGCATATGAAAAATAATTTTGGAATCAACTGTTTCATTACCAAAATATAGAAAAAATAACGAAAAATATAATACAAATCTTAATAATTTTTTGTTATTTTGGTTTGTATGAATGTATGTGCTATTTATTTTTTTTTATTTCGATACAGTACCTTTTCTAAACAACAACAAGATGATATGAGTAACAAATTATGTGTAATTAGGTGGTGTTTTGTGTGATGAGATAACAGAAAATTTTAGACTAATTTCTTCTCATTAACCTTTATTTTAAAGTTATCACGTAGCATAGTTTCATGTCTGGCTATACTCGGCACATAAATCGAAAAGGGTTTACCAAATTCTTAAAAAAAATTATAAACTTCGTCCATTTAAATCTTTTTATAACGTTCATCTATAATCTTTATTGTTTTATCATCATTTGTGTTTAAAACTTTTGTAATTTCAGATATTGTCGGCATAATATGCAAACCTGCTTACTCCGTTTTAACACATTTTACAGAAGAGTAAAAAAACTTTTTATTTTTCTTATTTTCTGCTTGAGAGGAATACCAAAAATATTGTTGGTTTTACACACTTCGACTCAAGTTAAAGAAAAACTGCATGCTGGTGGACGATGCGTCTCTTTCTCTATCAGCCGGCATCAAAATCTCAATTCAGTTAAAAAATAGATTAAGCAGGTTTGCATATTAAGCCGACAATATCTTTAGTAGGGTCCTAGAGATTCCTTTTATCTCTATCATATTTACCTATGACTGGACTATTGTTGTGTACCTACTTTCTATTTCGTTTGAAACTTTGATATACATAATATGCGGCATTTCTCATAATTATTGCAAAGTATTCTTTGTTCATGATATTCGTCCCCTGCTTTTGTGGCTAATACCTGGCTGTTGCTTTTGGTCTTTATTGCCTAAAAACTGCTACAAAGCCTGCATTTGTACATTCTGCATTTGTAAATTCTGCATTTGTATATTCTCCTTGAGCACTACAATTTTTTTTTAAAGAAAATATACATATTTCTTCTTGTTTGTGAAATTTTTAGTTAAATTTCATGACGTTTCATTTAATAAAAACAATAATATTTTGGTGTGGTGAAAATCTATTGTTTTGACATAATGAACTATTTATCACAAACAAATTTGCGTGTTTTTGTTGTATTGTTGTACAACAACTCCTAGTGCTGCCACCTTCTAGTAATTTCACCATGTTATGAATATATTTTTTCCTTTAAAAAAATTCTGAAAACATGAAAATATAGAAGTATGTACCTATTAAAACATATTCAACCAATACAAGTTATGAGTAATTAATTATTACCCAATAAACGAATTTTGTATTGTTTTCAAAAATATTTTTAAAGAATTCAAAAAAATTTAAAAATACATAAAATCATATTAAAAAATTTACTTTTTCAATATATTTTTGAAAAAAAAAGATTGAAAAATTTATATTTTATACTGAAAGTATATATTAACACATATGGGGGATTTCATGTCAAGTGACCCAATTTTAAAATCGATGTCTTCCGATTTTGATGAATTGATAAAGCTGCCTAAGCTACTTGGGACAAATTTTGCTAACACCAATAGGAAGTAAGTTACATGGGTGAGAAAGAACACCTGTGTGGCCAAAATGTTAAGCTTTGACCCCCTCTAAGGCCGAGGCCACGCAATGAGCGGCTAAGCGTCAAGCGTCTGAGCGATGAGCGTCAAAGCGTCAAGTTTGAGCCGCAAGTGGCTTATTACTGAGCGTCATTTCTGAGCGGTTATTTGTTAAAATGCTATTGTAAAGAGTGGATTGTTTAGTGTTATTACGCGAAAAACGTATTCATATGAATTTAATGCGTTTATTAAGAAAACAATTTGCGGCCTGTTCGTCGATTTCGAGCGAAGACTTCGTTCGCTTAACTTACATTTAAAACAAAAACAAATTATAAAATATATATATATATATATCGAAATCGACGAACAGGCCTTGGTGTTCATCATTAACCTTATATGTATATACAAATCTACCCAAATGTGAAATCCATTGATTTGCTGTTGCAGTTAACACTAGATTGACAAAACAAAAAAATAAATTTTCGGTTATATTTTTATTTTTAAAATTTGGTAATCTGTCTTGCCATAATACAGGTCGGCTTTGTACAGCTCCACATTCTCTTTTGCCATGTTAACATTTTTAACATTTTTATTTGGGGATTTTTGGTGATTTCTTATTATTTTCCGGAGCAAATTCACAGAATTGTAAATGTTATTACAGATGCGCTCGAAAAAAAAAACAATATTGTTCCGCGGTATTTATTGATATTCAACAGGCATTTGTCAGAGTGTGTCATACCGGTTTACTGTATAAGGTTAAAAAATTCTTGCCAGCTCCATTTTACTTTATAAATACAGGCTGGAATTCCACAAGGCAGTGTTTTGGGGCCCGTTTTATACACAATTTTCACATCAGATGTGCCTACCCTAGATAACGTTCTTGTGGCGACTTACGCAGACGACACCGCAATTTTGGCAACCAGTGAATCACCTATTCAAGCGTCTATATAGATACAACATATGCTCAATGAATTATGGCTGTGGCTAAAGAAATGGAACATCAAAGTTAATTGCGAAAAATCTCAACACGTAACATTTGGACTCAGAAAAGGAAACTGCCCTCCAGTTGTTCTCAATGAAATTATTATTCATTTTGGCGACAGAGTCAAATATCTTTGCATGATACTTGACGGACGCCTGACCTGGAAACACCACATAAAAATCGAATCAACTAAAAATCAAAACAAAGAGATTGTACTGGTTAATTGGTCCGCATTCGCAATTGAATCTCAATAACAAATTAAGAATTTATAAAACAATTCTTAAACCTGTTTGGTCTTATGGCTTGCTACTCTGGGGTACTGCCAGTAATTCTTATATTGAAATTCTCGAAAGATATCAGTCCAAAACTCTCAGAATGATAACGAATGCACCGTGGTTTATAACAAACAAATCCATTAGAAGTGATCTTTCCATGACAACAGTAAAAAATGAAATAAAATGCATTAGCGAGAAATATCTTCAACGGTTAAGTAATCATGTCAATCCTGTCGCCATCTCATCACTAGATTCTACTGATGAAATCAGACGACTTATGAAATCAGACGACTTAAACGATTGGATCTTCAATTCAGAAGTTAAATCTAAATCATTAAATATTGTTATATGGTTACACCAAATTATAAATTATTGTCAAATCAAATTTTAAATCCTTGTTATATTTAATTATATATTTTGTATGATAAATATTTTAACCTATTAAGGCCCTGCGTTGCGTTTTCGCAACGTTCACTTAAACCTCTCCTCAGACATTTTGTAATTAAATGATATTGTAATAAAGCACAGTAAAATAAAATTTAATTTAAAATCTAATCAACGTGTTTTTGGATTTGTATCATACAGAAGTTTTTTTTATAAAAAAATGTTATTTAAATTTTTCCTATTTTTTGGGTACTTTTGGAAATTGTTAAAAAAAATTAAGTAATATATAATATACCTTTCTCAAACTTTTGACGGAGGAAGCCTACATACCAATAATATTATTTCTACTGAAAAATCCAATCATCTTAGACATATGCCACTATTTTTATGATTGGATATATCCGTGATGCGAAAACGCAACACTGGGCCTTAACGATATACAAATTAAATAAAATTATCAAATGCCAACATATGTATTTTTACAATCACTTGCTATTTAAAACAGCATTATAAATATATGTATGTATGATGAAAATTGTTAGTTGTTGTTATTTGAGTGTTTTTAAATTTTGAGTGGCGTCATAGTGTCGCGTGTAAGTAACGGTAGTTTACGTATGTGCAAATTTCAGTTGCTTCTTAGCTTAGATGGTACCCAAAATATTTTAAGATTTTAATCAGTTGGTGAATTGAGCTTAAGCAGACAAGAGAAAAATTTGGATAAGGTGAGACTGTCGTTATGAATCTACTAAAACATGTCGAAAAACCAAATCAGCATACCATCACCTTCGACAATTTTTTTACCTCTTACAAGCTTGTGACCAAATTGCAAAATTCAGGATATTTCGCAGTAGGTAATTTATCTATGTATGTATGTCAATGTTTTTATTTCTCTTATGCTCAAAGCGTATTATTTACTTCAAAAGGTACAGAGAAAACCGCACAAGTAATGCGAAATTATCATCACCCAAAAGGAAAAAGAACGTGGAAGTTATGACTACTGCTATGACCCGAAAAATGAGATAAGTGCTATAAGTTGGAATGACAACTCTGTAGTCTCTATCTTGTCAAATTTTGTTTCCTTAGAGCCATTGAAACAAACTAAGCGATACGACCGCAAAAATAAAAAAATTTTACGATTTCTATGCCTAATGCTATATATGAATACAATAAAACTATGGGTGGCATTGATTTGACAACGCTATAAACAATTACCGTATCCAAATCCAGGGAAAAAATGGTACTGGCGACTTTTTACTAAAGCTTCGTACAGACGATGGCCAGATCTTACAATGTTATAATTTTTCTGACAATGGTGCCATTGTCAGATGCATTAATTTAACACATCTGCTAAATGAAACTAGCGTTCAATGTTCACACAGTTGCAAGACATTTTTAGTCAATCTTAATGACAACATTGTAAGATCTGACCACCGTCTGTACGAAGCTTAATGCTCTGGATGCAGCTTTAGTAAACTCGTGGAAATTGCCTATTGAGAAAACAGGGGAAACAGGCTCCAATGTCTCAACTAGAATTCAGAATATTTGTTATTGAATCTCTTTTGCGAACTGAAAATTGTGAGAGAATAACAGCTTCAACCAGTAGTGGCACTAACTCTGTGATTCGAACTGATCGAGTCGATAATAAAATTATTCGCCAAGAAAGACGTTTGAGATGTCGGCAATGTAGCAGCCAAACAATTTACAAATGCGAGAAATGTGACGTACCAGTGCACCAGAAGTGCTTTGGAGCATATCATAATTGAAATTGTAGCGGGGAGCTTTTATTTAACGATGGTTTGAATTTATAGACTGGTCGTTAAGAGAATCAAAGGTCAGCTTTAGTCCTCAGCCTAGCAATATCCACAAGGGTCTTAAAAGTATTCAAGGGGTATATTGCTTTATTAAATAATTTTAATAATAAGTCTTGCTTTTCCGTGGAGATGTGTACGTCTCGACGGCTGGCTTAAGGCTCCGTTAGCCGACCGTAAGTGTAGAAATGTAAATGTAAACAGCTGATCGTTTCTGTTATATGGAAAGCAATGCAACTGCTTAACTGACTGTAATGTCACTTTACCGTAACGTGCCAACCTGTAGAAAATAGAATTTCATTACGAGATTACGTGACAGTTGTAGATAGTGATGGGCTGCTTGTATTTTAAATGGAATGCGGGTAAAATCACTCTTTTTCTTTGGTACATTTTAGTAATAATATCTGTGGACTTTTGACAAAATAAGTTACAATCCATACATTTTTTCATTTATAAAAATATATGTTTGGATGTATAAAATAAACAAATGCATACATATCCCCAAACAATAAAAAGTCTGGTTTTTAATGGGATCAAAACCTTGTTTTGTGTATGCACATTTTGAAAATAATGTAAGAACATGTGTACGAATATGCTATACATAATACATATTTGTTTTATTGTAAATCTGTAATATTAATATCAAATATTTATTTATTTATATAAACATACAAGAAATACCGTTTTAATACTATTTAAATCACTTGGTACTTTTTCTTCAAAGCGTTCACCATTTTAACACTTTTAGTTCTCATCACTTTTCTTTTTGTTAATGTTTTTGAAAAACAGCTGACATGTTCTTACATGTTCTATACATGGTGAAATAAACAGGTGGCAGCACTGCGCCAGATTACGATTTTTTGCTCTTGCATTGCTTGTCTAGGTTTATGTCAAAGTTTTGTTTATGTTTACAAAAAGTCCACGTTTTGTGCTGTGATTATTGTATTTTATTAAAGTTTTTGATAATTTTAAATTAAAATAAATAAGATATTGACCATAATTAAATAAAAATTGTCTAAAAGTTTATTTATTTCATCACGTTCAGCGGCAC
The DNA here is from genome assembly GCA_963931875.1 of Pollenia griseotomentosa. Taxonomy (NCBI): domain Eukaryota; kingdom Metazoa; phylum Arthropoda; class Insecta; order Diptera; family Polleniidae; genus Pollenia; species Pollenia griseotomentosa. Next base: position 150,034,394 of record OZ007563.1, read on the forward strand.
GCTTTGATTTTTGTTTAATGTATTTTTTGACGTAAACGGTGATGCAATTTCCATTTTTGTTGTAATGTTGTATTTGTATTTTGATGGAAAAAAGTAATTGGTATTGTAATTATCGCTAATTCAAATTAAAAAGACAATTTCATTAACATATGTAAATAAAAGTTACAAAAATAATAATAAAATAAACAATTCAAAATAGTAAATACACTGTGGTGCTACAATCTCCCCCTCTGTTGCATGATATCGTCCCGATTGCGCAACAGCATTTAAAGCTAATTAATTATCATCATTAAGTTGTCGATTCTGTAGACGTGTTGATTTTCTTCTATAAGATGTTTCTTCTTGAACCGCATTTTCAACGTTTTTGCCCCTTAGTGATGTAGTGGTTTCTTCAAAATTTTTAGTTTAGTGTTTGCTTTGCTTAAAATGTGCGTAGGTACTAAAACTCTATCTCCAATGTTTATATTTGCTTGTGGTCTACGATGTTGGTCAACATGAGTTTTATTTTTGTCTTGCATTTGCTCTTGAGATTCATTTGCTAATTCTAGAGTGTGTGCCAAACGTAATAAGTGTGGAGTAATTTGCGGAATGAAGTTTTTAGAATTTACAATTGCCTTAAAATGATATTGAGCTTCTAACGGCGTCCTAAGCTCCCTTCCAAATGTGAGGTAAGCAGGACTAAAACCAGTGCTATCGCACTTAGCTGTGTTCATTGCGAACCTTATTGCTGGTATCATCAAATTCCATTTGTTGTGTTCTTTCTTGACATAAATAGACAGTTGTGTTTTTAAGTCCCTGTTTTTCCTCTCAACAGGATTTGACTCAGGATGGTAAATAGGAGTGAATGATTGTTGGATACCCAAACAAAATGTTAGTTTTTGCATCAACGCAGATATAAATTGAGTTCCGTTATCAGTATGAATTCTGCGTGGGATACCATATCTAAGAATTACTTCATTTAGCAACTTTAATGCACAATTTTCTGCAGAACCTTCTCGTAATGCAAATAATTCAACCCAACGACTGCATATGTCTTCAACGATCAAAATCCATTGAAAACCCTCTTTGGTTCTTGGCAACGGCCCAAACAAATCAACAGAAATTATTTCGAACCGTTTATTACTGCTTACCGTTTGTAATAAACCCATTGGCTTCATATTTGTAGGTTTATATTTCTTGCATTCGTCACATGACTTTACATACTTCTCAATATCCGATCTGATTCCGGACCAATAAAAAAGTCTTGTAATACGGCTTAAAGTTTTATTGATACCATAGTGGCCAGCTGTTTGATCATTGTGGTATTTAAAAAGATTTCCTCCCGTAGAGATTTAGGTAGCACTATTTGTCCATTTTCGGAATCTTGTTCTGAACAATATCTGAAAAGTATTCCGTCGACCATTATGTATCCTCTATTAGTATAACGAATAACATTTTCGTCATCATTTTCAAATGAGGTGATAATTTTTTTTATTTCTTCATCCATTAGTTGTGCGGTACGAAATTCCTCAGAACCGTTTCGAGGAAAATCTACTTCAATGTGGTTACAATCGCATTTTTCAATGCATTCATTATTTGTGCAAGGAGGTCTAGATAAAGAATCGGCAATTATATTTTGCTTACCAGGAGTGTATGAAAAAGTTAAATTATAACTTTGTAATAATAAAGACCAACGGGCTAGTCTTCCTGTGGGTGACTTTAATGTAAAAAGCCATCTAAGAGGCTGATGGTCGGTAAGTACTTTGATTTCAGCTCCCTCAATGTAACCTCTAAATTTCTGTATTGCCCATACAACTGCTAAAGCCTCTCTCTCAGTAGTAGAATAATTTCTCTCGGCAGGAAGTAACAATCTACTGGCATATTCAATAGGTCTTTCATTATATTTCTCCCCCTGCATCAAAACAGCTCCTAAAGCATATTTGCTGGCATCGGTTCTCAAAAGAAATTTTTCGTTTTCCTTTACTTGTTGTAGTATAGGAGGTGAAGTTTATAGCTCTTTCAGTTTGTTAAATGAATTTTGCTCTTCTCTTGTCCATTTCCACACTGATTTTTTCTTTGTAAGATTAGACAATGGTTTCGATACTTCTGCAAAATTTAGAATAAAACGTCGGAACCAGGAACAAGTTTGTAGAAAAGAAATCAGCTGTTTTAAATTTCTTGGCTCTGGACGTTTAAGAATTGCTACAGTTTTATCTGGGTCAATTTTAAGTCCATTTTTAGTTAAAATATGACCTAAGTATTTTACTTCTGGCCTACAAAAGAAACATTTATCTCTATTCAAATGAAAACCAACCTCCTTTAACTTTTGGAAAGTAAGTTTGAAATCGTTTAAATGTGATTCAAAGTCTTTTGAGCAAACAATTATATCGTCTAGATAAGCTAATATAAGGATATTTGGCAGACTTAAACGAAACTTATCAATAATCCGCTGGAACGTCGCAGGAGCGTTTTTAAGACCGAAAGGCATGCGATTAAAAACGAATATACCATAAGGCGTAGTAAATGCTGTCTTAGGTTTATCTCTACTTGCAACTTGGATTTGCCAGTAGCCTGATTTTAAATCCAGAGTGGTCATATAAGGTGTAGTTTTAGCTGCGTGCAACACATCGTCTATTCTTGGCAGTGGGTAGGTATCTGTCACCGTTATGGCATTGAGACGTCTGTAATCTACACAAAGTCGTATGCTTCTATCTTTTTTGGGTATCATGACCACTGGAAACGCCCATGGAGATTCGGTTTCCGCAATTATCTTTTGCGTTAACATTTCATCAAGTTCTTTTCGAAGTTTTATTTTCATCGCAGGAGACAGACGGTAAGGAGCAGTAGCAATTGGCTGGTGTTCTTCTGTGTTAATGAAGTGCTCAACGCCACGTACTGGTTCAATAGTATTTTCGAAAATGTATTTCTGCTCTCTCAAAAGTTTTTCTAGATTCTCTTTCTGAGCTTTTGATAGATTTGGAGCCTCATAAGTTTTCAAACGGATATCTATAGTGTTCAACTCAAAATATTGGTTTGTTTTTGTTCCTCATTTAATTTTATCCTTTTCAGTGGAGGAAATAGATCAGATACTTCAGGAGCTTCATATGTTCCTGGTAAACAATTAGCAAATATTTTGTCAATCGCATTAGGTGAGAACTCGTTTTTCATAGGAGAAGTACGGTTTGGTGTTTTATTAATTTCTACGAACCATGACAAAAAATCCCCTGTGGCCTTTTTTGTTTTTTTTGTGTTCGTTTGTTCCAAATCCATCACTATTCCACTTTGTTCCAAAAAATCAATGCCTAAACATATCAATCTTATGCGTTTTAAACGCTTTCCAACACTGATATTTGCTATTGTTGATAACACAGTATCCTTGCTTATACTTCCGTCGGCTAAAGTTATTTCCGCTAAAACTTCTTGAAAAATAACACATTTCTCTTCTAATTTTTTGCACAGAAAATGTCCGGCAACACTTGTTCTTTCAGCTGTGTCCATATAAGCTTCTCCGTTCAAACCATTTACATTAATGTTTACAGTTGGGACATTTCTACCAACTATTGTGGTGTGAATACTATTAAAATCTAACTCTTTTGGACTTTCCATATTATTAATAGTTTTATGGTTACACGTTGGACAGTTTGATCTGTAATATCCAGAAGCACCGCAGCCATAACAGCTCAGTTTTACTTCTTCTTGTTTACCTTTTCTGTGTTGTTCTATTTTTTTATAGCAAACCTTAGCAGAATGGTTCTTTTTCCTACAAAAAGTGCATCGAACGCTTAACCTTTCCTTAGGCTCCATATTTTTATGAGCAAACAATCGTCGCTTTCTACAAATGAAACTATCAGTGGGTTCATTTGGTTTTTGTTTGTCTTGAAATATTTCTGAGAAAATTCTCCAGTCCGGTTTTGGAGGTGAAAAAGCATTTCTCAAGAGATAAATGGCTTCATCGAACGTTTTCGCTTCGTGCTTTACGCCCTGCCACCAGGTGGATGCATATCCTTCCAAAAGAAGTGGTAAACTTAGGAGAGCAAATGAGTCTGTGACGTTTTCAGCTTCTTTAAAAACCAGAATAGTGGCGATAAAATCATCAACTCTTGTTGCACTACAACCGCCATTAAATCTAGCACTACATGAGCTAAACGTACCCTTACTCTCTTGCCTAACATTGAAACTTCCTAATAGGTCTGAAATCTGGCTTTGTGTAAAGCTTATCATTCGAGGATTAATTTCAACATTTGTTTGGGGAAAATTTCTCTCGTTGGGAAATGGATTTTGAGCGGGATTATTTTGTACCATACTCGCTGTGGATACAGTAGACACATTGGAACTAGTACCTCTAAAAGAAGTATCAGCATTTTGTTTTGTAGTGGTATTATTTGTATTTTGTGAATTCATTGAAGTTCTAGGCTTTTTTTTTATTATTACTTTTTATATATGGCCACACTTTCAATTAGCAATTTTACCAGCAGGTTGTTAGAGCAGAATGTAGTAGCATAAATTAATAAACCACATTAAAATAAGCAAGCAGTGATAATATGTAAACGCAATAATCACAAAACAGTTTTACAACAACAAATACGTTGTGGTAAAAATTAACAGCTACTTCTTAAAATTCAGAAATCTTATAGTTGTTTTGCGTTGATGTTTGACAAAAAAAAATTTTTCTCGCCAAAAATATTTAGACTTAATAAATTTTCGTTGGGCGCCAATGTAGCGGGGAGCTTTTTTTAACGATGGTTTGAATTTATAGACTGGTCCTTAAGAGACTCAAAGGTCAGCTTTAGTCCTCAGCCTAGAAATATCCACAAGGGTCTTAAAAGTCTTCAAGGGGTATATTGCTTTATTAAATAATTTAAATAACAAGTCTTGCTTTTCCGTGGAGATGTGTACGGCTCGACGGCTGGCTTACTAATAATCTTTTATTAAAGAAAAATGATTGATTACAACTCACTCAGCTTAAAAATAGTACGAATATAACATAAAACAAAATCAGTGATAACAATATTACATGTGACTTTCAAACTATAATTGTCATTTAATACCATAGAGTTGTATTTATTCAATTGATGGAAAAAAGTAATTGGTATTGTAAAATAAAAAATTATCGTTAATTCAAATTAAAAAGACAATTTCATTAACATATGTAAATTAAAGTTACAAAAATAATAATAAAATAAACAATTGAAAATAGTAAATAGACTGTGGTGCTACAAAATTAATATAAAATGTATGCGTATATCTTTTTTAATTTTTCTTAAGACGTGAATACAATATTTTAATTTAAAATTTTTACAAATGCGTTTAATTTTTATATCGTTAAGGCTCGAAGTTTCGTTTTCGCAACGGGGGTTATTTGGTCTTCCACTGATGCGATTTTCTTAAAAATTATATTCTTTCATATTTATGTATAAACAATCACATTTTAAAAGTTTCATCATTATAGCTCAATGGGATCATGGCTCGGGCCTTAATGGGTTAATGTTAATTTTATGCTTAATATCTTATTGGAGCTCTGTGATGTATATAAAATTTAACAGATTTGCGTATTGTCCTTGGACAGATTGTAAATAAAGAATTAATTTTAATATTTTTAATCAGGCTTAAGCTCATCAAATTTAATTTTTCATTAAATTATTTTTATGAAGAAAGGAATTTTACAACATGAAAATTAATTAAAATTGTTATTGATAATTTTTCCTTCTTGACTGACCTGAGATTCGAACCCAGGCGGCTAGCCTTAGATTCGAACCCAGGCGGCTGGTTACCCTGACATGTTTCGATCACAACCACCTGATCTCCTCAGAGGGATTTGCCGTCTTACACCCGCAGCCATCGATGACAGCTAACGTCAATAGTCAAACATCAATCCCTAAACCAAATTGTATTTTATCCCTTGGAAGATCGAAATTTGCTTTTTTCGAAAGATTAGCCAATTTTAATTGATTTTACATGTGTTTCCTTACTTCTGTTTTTTCGTACTTTTTGTCAAGAACTCTTCTTGAAGTCCAAAGTACATTTTTGTTTTTCCATGTGTGTCTTTCTTTCACAAGCACCTGATCTCCTCAGAGGGATTTGCCGTCTTACACCCGCAGCCATCGATGACTGCTGACGTCAATAGTCAAACATCAATCCCTAAACCAAATTGTATTTTATCCCTTGGAAGATCGAAATTTGCTTTTTTCGAAAGATTAGCCATTTTTAATTGATTTTACATGTGTTTCATTACTTCTGTTTTTTCGTACTTTTTGTCAAGAATTCTTCTTGAAGTCCAAAGTACATTTTTGTTTTTCCATGTTTGTCTTTCTTTCACAAGCACCTGATCTCCTCAGAGGGATTTGCCGTCTTACACCCGCAACCATCGATGACTGCTGACGTCAATTGGATAATCTTTCGAAAAAAGCAAATTTCGATCTACCAAAGGTTATTGACTATTGACGTCAGCAGTCATCGATGGCTGCGAGTGTAAGACGGCAAATCCCTCTGAGAAGATCAGGTGGTTGTGATCGAAACATGTCAGGGTAACCAGCCACCTGGGTTCGAATCTCAGGCCAGCCGCCTGGGTTCGAATCTCAGGTCAGTCGAGAAGGAAAAACAAGTAAGAAAGTATAGTCGGTCAAGCCCGACCATATGATACCCAGCACCACAGTACTTCAAAACACATCATGCTTATGTGTCCATATAAATATGGATTTCTCTATGTTTAAAAACTTCATTAAAATCGGTTTGAAAGTTTGTGAGAGCCAGAAATTGCACCCTACATCCCTTTGTGGTCCTATTTTTGAAAAACTGTATAGCTTATGTGTCCATATAGATATGGATCTACCTACATATGTTTTAAATTTCATTAAAATCAGTTTGAGTGGCAAAAATTGCCCCTTTCTCCCCTTGTGGTCCTATATTTTTTAAAACTGTATAGCTTATGTGTCCATATAGATATGGATCTATCTATGTTTTAAATTTCATTAAAATCGATTTGAGAGACAAAAATTGCCCTTATCACCCCTTGTAGTCCTATTTTTTTAAAACTGTATAGCTTATGTGTCCATATAGATATGGATCTATCCATGTTTTAAATTTCATTAAAATCGGTTTGATAGTTTCTGAGAGGAAGAAATTTCCCCCAATCTTCCCTCTTGGTCCTACGATTTGGCCCATTTTCAATAGGCTTGGTCCTTGTGCCAATAAGAACCTATGACCCAAATATACATAAACTGCCAGCCAGCCGGACGGACATCGTTAGTTCGACTCAGAAAGTGACTCTGAGTAGATCGGTATACTTTAAGATGGGTCTAGGACCACTATTTTAAGGCGTTACACACATCAGCACAAATGCATAATACCCTCTCCACTATTGTGGTGTGGGTATAATTATCAATAACAATTTTAATTAATTATAGCCACACCACAATAGTGGAGAAGGTATTATGCATTTGTGCTGATGTGTGTAACGCCTTAAAATAGTGGTCCTAGACCCACCTTAAAGAATACCGATCTACTCAGAATCACTTTCTGAGTCGAACTAACGATGACCGTCCGGCTGGCTGGCAGGCTGGCTGGCTGTCCATGTAACCTTGTGCGCAAAGTACAGGTCGCAACATTGGAGATAACTTGATAAAATTTGGGTCATAGGTTCTTATTGGCACAAGGACCAAGCCTAACATTACTAATTATTTTTAAATTAAAAATAATTTAAAGTAGAGTTAAATATTGTTTTTTATCTATTTGTCGCTCGAGACATTCAAATATTTTGTTTTTTTTAATGCTTTTTAAAGTAAATATATCTGGCAACCCAAACTTGTATGTACTTGTAATTAAAAAAAAAAACACTAAAGAACATTAAGATACATATAATGTATGTCTACAGAACCTCCACAATTATTCTCTTTTTTGACGAAGAACAGAACATTATGTAATGTTCGGTTCTTTCTTGAAAATAGTTAGGAACGATATTAAGGGTTTTGTATGTCTACACAAACACTAAAAAAATAGATATCGTTCTTGGCTGTGTGAGCCGAACGCTAAATAATGTACGGTTTATTTTCGAACACTGGTTTAGACACAAGTTTTCAACAAGATCGTTCAAAAAATTTCTGAGTTGATAAAAGTTTTGCTGCTTTTTTTTCGTATTTTATATACGAAACAAAGAAAAATAAACATAAATAATAAAAGAAGGGAAAATATATTAAAAGAGTGTAAAATCCCTAAAAATTTTTTTATTAATCCCCAAATGACTTTCTTTGTCCTTTTTGCTCGCATCAAATCTCCAAATTTGGGGATAAATCCCCAAGTCTGACAGCCCTGCATCCAAAAATTTTTTTATTCTCTGAATAATGCGCTTCGTGTGGCAAAAAAGTATTGCTTCAAAGTGGGAACTCGCCATATAAAATTCATGTCTTCCGTAAGCGCAACGGTAAGCGAAAGTTTTAGGTTTCTCCCTTACAAACCTACTTCGTTGGAAGCTCTATTTTTTATTGGGTACTTTCCAATAGCCCAGCATTCTTTTTCCCAAACTTTATTATATTGTCTATCACATTAACTTTGCATCACTTTTAGATGTCTTTCCAAATTACCGCTGTGGGAATTTAACACTTTATTTTCGCAGTTATTATACAGTAGTTTTGACTTAACTGTATTTTATTTAAGTGCACTTTTGTCTTAACTGCACAAAATTAATAATTTTTGGCATTATTCTTTAAAATCCCATACAAATTTCTTTTGTAAGTGCACTTTCTATACCTGCTCATTTGAGATAAATGACCACAATTTTTGGCATTTTAAAATTATTTTAATATGAAACATCAAAGTTAGCAAATATCCAATTTTATAAAATTTTAGCAAAATATCAATATATTAATAAAAACGTTTGCTATTCTTCTTTTAAACACTTTACTTAAGCTGCACTTTTATACAGGTAACCATACTTGTGTACCTGCACATTTAGGCAGACAAATACATTTAGGATAACCACACTTTTGATTTATCTGCACGAAAAATCGCGCAAAGGAGATTGTGCAGCTAAATCAAAATTAATGTAATTGCATATGATATCATTATTATCGCTTATGGAACTCACTCTAATTTTTTGGACGCGGCCTTTTTTTAAGTAGTTGTATGAATTTGACATATAAAATAAAAATAAAATAAAAAAGAAAGGGACAGCAAAATAGGCCTTTCTGTTGCCTAATAATAATAATAAATAAACAAAATAAGCTAGAACAGAGATGATAAAGTCAGTACAATTGTTCTTTTTTTAGTACTATAAGTATGTTTACTACATATTTACATTTTTAGTACAATTTAAAAATGTCAAACGCTTTAACATTGAAACTGATATTTTCATACTTAAATATGATAAAAACAAAGCAAGGAAATGTAAAAGTACCTAGTATGAACTACAGTACTTTTCGCTTATAGTCACATCCTTTAGTTGCAACCATAACGTGGACTATATCGCTAATGTGACTATAAGGCTAATTTACATATATGCCACTATGAGCCATATAACCGAATTCTTATGTAATCGAGTTATGTGAATAAAGAAAATAAAAAATTCATAAAAATAACACCGACATCAGGCTTATGGTTATGCAACAGAGTTGCATACTGTATAAAAAAGAGATAAAATAATAACAAGATATTTCATAACTGATACCAACGGCAAAAATCAAACGATTTAATTCATTCTTTCTTTGGATGGATTGTGGATTCGAAAACTAAAAAGAACTTAGTAAGTTTTGCTAATGTGACTATAACGCCCTTAATTTGCTTTACTTTTCGCTTTGACCACTGTTGATAAATGACTTATAAGGCAAATGGGCTTATATCGCTAAATGGACTATAACGTTAATAATTTATATTAACTTAACTTATAGCGGCAAAATAAACAGATAAATTGGACTTTATCGCTAATGTGACTATATGCGGTAGTGACTATAAACGAAAAGTACTGTATATAAATTTGTTAAGCAGTTAAACTTAAACTTTTTTCCACCTGTTCCGCTATCAACTTTTAAAAAACAAGCTTTAAAGTGTTCGTCTAAATTCCCTATTAGTTACTTAATTTTTCTTTCGTAATTTTGTTAAAATATAAATGTACAGTACAAGTGAATTTTAATACATTTGTCATTATTCTCATAATAAAAAATATTTTACGGGTTTTTGATACAATTAGGTCAAAAAAGTTATTTTTGAATTTTGAAAATGGTACTTATCATCCCTCGTAAACCATATTTTGAAGTTATGGACCTCTAAAGTGTAATATAAATTATAAATTTTCTTTTAATATTTTCTTCTTTTTTTTAATTTTTTATCACAAAATGTATTTTATTTAAAATCTCAAAAAACAGCAATAATCAATATTTATTTGTTTGTTCATTTGGCAACGTTAAGCACATCTGAAACGAACGAACATTAATGAGCGAACCGAACACAATTAAGTTTGTGTTTAAAAAAAAAACCGAACGGATTTGAATGTTCTCATCTTTTGTTGAGTTGGATGAAAACAGTATTATTTTTGTGTTCGAAAGTTGACTAACAGGGAAACGTTATTTTTTAATGATTTTCTACACAAACACTATAAGAGTTTGTGTTTTCCACAAATCTACCGAACCGAACATTAAAGAACGATATTTAGTGTTTATTTTCGAACACTGGTCAAAACTACTATCCAATAGGACTAACCTTTGTGCAAATTTCATCCAAACCGGAAGACATCGATTTAAAAATTGGATCACTTGACATGAAATCCTCCATATATATTATATGTAAAAAGTCCTAATCTAAAAAAGTTCTTTCAATGAACGTTCAAAAAAATTTTATATCTTAAAAAAATTTAAGAAAAATTTTTAAATTGAAATATGTATTTATACATATCTAAAAAAATTATAAAATTATGTACATACATCGCTTTGTTGCAGCTACATAAAAGGAATTTACACCTATTAACAAAATCAAACTTATTTATCATTCTTTCATCGTGCTCGTTGAATGCAGACGTGTTTTTTTTAGCTCGGCATACGGTTTTTTTTTCTTTTACAATAAATAAATAATTATAACTAGTTTCATAATATTATTTTCTAAAAAAATAATATAATATCAGCGAATGGCCGCTTAAAAATAATTTTTAATTAGTGAACATAAACGTCAATAATAATAATATTATAAATTACAATTAAAAAAAATATATGTATGCACACACATACATATATGTACATACATACATACAATTTAAGCAAAAACATTTCTTGCTTTTATTTATTCTTTTTTTATTATCGGGGTTTTTAAACAACAAAAAAAAAAAAGAAGAGCAAAATTAAACAAACAGTAAAATAAAAAATAAAAAAAACTCTTCTAAATGCGAATAATGCAAAAATAATAAAACAGAATGAATGAAATACTTATGTTACTGTGAGTGTCGACGAAACAAATGTAGAAACAAAACAAAGAGTCGATGATAGCAATTACTTAACGGCTAAACCTATTACTCGAACGCGATCCCTCTCACCGTCTTTGTTTACAAATACGGTCGATCGTATTACAATAACAAATCTAATTACTGCAAGTGTTGCCGCAGTGCCAAAAACTACTTTGTTAAGTGATGATACGGTTAACCCCAAAACAGCCGCTATGGAAAACTCAGTAATTCAAGTAAAAATTTCCCAAAAGCCTCCAGTACAAGTTGGCATTGATATATATATAACAGTGCTTAAACGGGGTCGCAGTCCCACCTCTGCTGCAGTTGCTTCGGCCTCAAAAGTACCATCTTTTGATAAAATAAATTCTCAAAATCGTTTTGCAATTCTAGAGGATGATTCCTCTGAAGCACCAAACGTCATAAAATCGTCTAAGCCTCCCCCGATATATCTTTGGGAGCAAAACTCAAGTGAGTTAATAAAGAGCGTGATCTAGGTAATAGGTGCAAATTAGTTTTACGTAGCTGCAATCAAGCGTGGTAGTATAAACGGTTAATACAGGTTAATCATGAGAATGATTTTCGCAGATTAATTAACCAATTCGAAGCACTTAAAAAAAGCTTTTATACATACCAACTGAAGAGCAGTAAGGGTCTTCAGGTAGTGATTCAGGGCATTTCCGCATGCGTACACCCAGAAGAGATAAAAACATTTTTAGAAGAGAAAGGTTTTAAAATAAAAAATGTGGTAAATATTAAAAATAAGGAAAGAAATCCCCAGCCACTATTTCGAGTGGAGTTAGAACCCGGCGACGCACAGTAGCGCCCGTAGAGCAAACGAGGTTGCAAAAATCAAAATTTTCATGAGCGCCGCCGAAGTTTTGAATAAACCCATGTTATAGGAAACTTTTCAACGATTTCAAATCTGCCACTCTTAATAATATCACATTTTTAGTTTAAAAGATATAGCCGTTCAAAGTTGACCGACTTTCGGTTTTCAAAAAAACACACAATTTTTAGTAAATTTGTTGCGATTTCAGGTGTAATATCACGAAAAATAGGTAACAAATCGCCTTATTTTTTGTTTGTATTGATTGATGTATTTATTAAATGTATAATGATAAAAACTGTTTGCTTTGTGTTTCTCCTGGTAAATCACTATTTAAAAACTATCCGTTTTTTCACTATTTTTCAACTTTGACGGAAAATAAAAAAAAAATCTATATTTTTCTATATTTGCCATATTTGCAAAACCTGTTCATTGATTATTTCTTTACATAATTCACAAATTTTATCTGCCCGTACGTGCCCGTTTGGCTTCTAGAGGTAAAAAAGGTTAAAAAGACATGGTTGCAGAAATTGTATGGCGTCCATCCCTTATATGTTTTGACTGATAGTAGTTTGATCTAATAGTTTGAAAAAAACTACACATTTAGCAGGTACGTACCTCACTTAAACAATACTTTGGCGTACAAATGGTCAAGAACAATATTGACTTATGGTCCCTACAGGTAGGCACAAATCTTATTTGGACACGCGCATAATATAAAAATTGCATTATTCAGCCTAAATCCATATGTATGCAGGGAACAGGTAAATTTTTCGGCATGGTAGCATAAGCCTATATATTGCAAATGATCAAGAACAATATTGACTTATGGTCCCTACAGGTAGGCACAAATCTTATTTGGACACGTGCATAATATCAAAATGCATTATTCAGCCTAAATCCATATGTATGCAGGGAACAGAAAAGTTTTTAGGCATGGTAGCAAAAGCCTATATATTGCAAAATAAGCATAATGCCTGGATTAGTCTACGACTGAAAGTTGGCGCAACAATTACTGAAACCATTAAACAATTTAAGTACTGAAAACATGGCGTTGAACAATTTTAAATTATTTGAACTGTTTAGAAAGTCAACCATACCGAATTTATTCACGGAAGCTGCTTTAGAAGAACTTGATAGCTTATACGGAAATATTGAGAGAAGCGAAATTATAAAAAAATAAGTTTTATCTGATATATGCAAATATTAAGGCAAAATGGGTGATATCTAATCGAACCATTCAGAACTTCAACTCCAAATACGAGGACTGGCTTAATGAAGACACCATCCTGGATATATTGGCAGTAGATAAACCCACCACATCAACCAGAGGAGCAAAAGGAAGGCCAAAAAAAAGTATTGAGGAGTGTTCAATTTTCACAAGGAAGAGGAAACTTGCCGATGCCACCAATGACTTGACCACGAAGCAATTATCGGACGCGCTGTCTATTAAATTTACAAAGGATAGTGAAAGAGTTAGGTCGCAGATAACCAAATCTGTTGTTGATGCAAGCCCACTGCGACTAAAAAGGATTAAGGAAAGCATTCCCACGCCCACAAACGCACACATTAAAAAGTATGGATCCGAAGAAGCCTTGGCCTTGTTTATGGACTTAGAACTTTCCAAAGAGAAATATGAGAAACTACGGGCATCTTTAACGCGACACGGCGCTGACGTTTTACCCGGATACAAGCATATTACGCAAGCCAAAATATTTTCACGACCACTGTATACGGAGTTTACGGAAGTCTCTGCGAAAGCCAATCTGCAGGATCTCATGGGCCATACAGCAAAACGGTTGTTGGAGAGTCTTCCTGAAAATGAGGTGAAAATTCTTCCTGAGAAGTTGACATTGATCAGCAAATGGGGCTGCGATGGATCATCCGGACAAAGCGTTTATAAGCAAAGGATATCTTCCGATGACGCTGCAATATCGGACGGAAATATGTTTATGGCATCTGTTGTTCCTTTGCGGCTTAAATCTGATGTTTCCCTACACTGGAAAAATCCACGTCCGTCATCAGTGCATTATTGCCGAGCAATAATGTTTCAGTTTGCAAGGGAATCGGCAGAACTCATAAGGACCACGGTGAAGGACATTGAAGAACAAATAAGCAAGATTAAGCCTACAAAGCTGCAAATTGGAGAAGGAAAATATATTGAATGCAATTACGAGTTCCATCTGACCATGGTTGACGGAAAAGTCGTAAACGAACTGACAGGAACAACCTCAACAATGTCATGCCCGATTTGCAAAAAGAGTCAGAAGAACTTTGGTAATTTAAACGATTCTACAAATGAGGAGAATTACGAATATGGAATGTCACCATTGCACGCAAGGATAAGGTGTATGGAATTCTTGCTAAAACTGGCGTATACCCTACCACAAGAGGAGGAAAACTTCGATGAAAATATATCAATAAAGGATAAGGAAAAGATCAGAAAGAAGCAAATACAGGATGCTTTTTTTAAACAAGTTGGACTAAAAGTAGACTGTCCCAAGTACGGATACGGTAACTCAAACGATGGAAACACTTCTAGGAGATTTTTTGAAAATGATGAGGCAGTAACTAGAATCACTGGAATTGACAATCAAATCGTGAAAAGATTTGGAACGATCTTAGATGTTTTAAACTGCAAAGAAAATGTCAATTCTACAAAATATGGAGAATATGCGTCGAAAACTGCATCTCTTTTAGCAGAAATGTATCCACAGAAGAAGTTGACCCCGACCGTCCATAAAATATTGGCGCATGGCAAAGATATAATTGAGTACCAGTCTTTGCCAATTGGAGAGCTTTCTGAAGAAGCACAGGAGTCTCTTAACAAATTTTATAAAAAATATAGATTGCAGAACACATTCAAAGCATCAAGGGTAAGGCAAAATGAGGACCTCTTCAACATGTTGGCAGCATCTTCCGATCCACTTATTTCTTCCCTGCGGCATGTGAAGTCAAGAATAGAGTTAGAAAATAATTATAGTTTAGAAATGGTTAGTCTTTTAGATATACCTTCTCTTACGAACTGTGATGAATATTTTACAGAAAATTGAAAAAATAAATTTAAAAAAAAAATAATTTTTTTTTAGTTTGTTGGGTAATAATTTAAAACATAATAATTAAAACCCTAAAGAAAAAAAATTAAAACAATCTAAAAATGTAAAAATAATTTTTTTTAGTTACCATAAAATTGATTTTTGTACTAATTTTAACTTTGATAACCCATAATTAGGCCCCTACAGAGCGTAGCACCCTTTCCAAACGCTCATTTCATAGGCTGAACAGTTATCTATCATATGCTGTTCATAAACTGTTCAATTATCTTAAAAGATATGATTTTTGCAACGAAAAAACTCAAATGGCGCCACTGTGCGACGTTAAGGTAAAAAAAAAAACGATACAGAAAAATCACGATAGAGGAGCCGCACAAGAGAAATGGGCCTGTTTAGTGTTTAAACTGCCAAGAATTTGGCCATACCCGGGCATACTGCTATTTACCCCCTGTTTGCGTCGTATGTGGAGAATTACATGGTACAGTTCTTTGCAATAAGTCTAAAACCGACCCCAACGTAAAAAAAATGTAGCAACTGTGGCGGTAATCACACTGCCAATTATAGAGGATGCCCTGTATATACTATCGTCAAGCAGTCGGCTGGACCAAAAACTAATCCCCCTCACATGCAGGTACCAAAACAGGTAAACACTTATGCTAACGTCCTAAAGTCAAATCATGTGCCAATGCAAGGTGCTTTGCCAAGTAATGATGAAACTCCAGTTTCTAATTTAAGTCGTCTAGAAAAAACTATGGAAACATTAGTGCAAACAGTAAATAATTTTACGAACACAATGGGTAATATGATGCAGGAAATTCTTAGAATGCAATCGATGTTATTGCAACCTATACTTAACAAGCCATGAACTGTTTAAAAATTTGTTTTTGGAACGCAAACGGCATCCGCCAACATAAAAATGAATTAGAATACTTTCTTAAAAATAAACAAATTGATGTCATGATGATTTCTGAAACTCATTTGACCTCAAGAAATACGTTTAAAATCAATGGATATACACTATATAATACTAAGGACCCTCGAGATAGAGCTTGTGGAGGTTCTGCCATTTTAATAAAAAATCGAATCAAACACTACCTAATGTGTCATCATCGTGAAGATTATCTCCAAGCAACGAACATTTGTGTTGAAGAGCTAAATCGAAACATAGTAATTTCATCCTTATACTCACCACCTAGATTTGCAATATCAGAAAGCCAATATTATATATATTATAAGTCATTGGGGCCCTGTTTCCTGGATGCTGGCGATTATAACGCTAAACATACCTTCTGGGGGTCACGACTAATAACACCAAAGGGTGGTGTTTTATTTAATACAATCTCTTAAATGAATTTAAATGTTGTCGCAAGCGGACAACCAACATATTGGCCTACTGATCCGCAAAAAGATTCCAGATGTCATCGATTTTGGCGTGGTTAAAAACATCCCCACAGAAACGATTCACGTTGAAGCTTCCTTAGAATTATCCTCTGATCACACACCTACAATTGTTTCTATAACAAACACCAATAGAATTGTATAAAAAATATCTCAGTACCCATTGCACAGAAAATATTCCGCTTAGCACACCAGAGAATGTGGATCTCTCAATTGTCAATTTTGACAGTTATCTTAAACTAGCTGTTCAACATTCCAGCAAAACCCTCAAATTAAGAAGTTATTAAAAGGGTGTACAAATAGGCTAAGAAAATCACTGCAGTCTCAGAAAACGGCTTCCGTGGAAAAATATCTCAAGGACCTGGATGCAACTCCACAATCAGACTACTCATTATAGCGTGCAGCTAGAAATCTCAAAACCACCACTAAGAAACCTGAATGGAAGTTGGGCAAGAAGTGATAATGAAAAAGGAAACCTGTTTATAAATCATTTGAAAAACGTATTTACCCCAAACATATCTGACGATATAGAGGATGAATTAAAGCCTGTTAATGTTAGAGCAGCTATCCCCCTAAGATTTGAGATAAGAGAAATAGAAAAGGGTATTTGTGAATTAAACACCAAGAAGGCACCTGGTATTGATAAGATCAGTAACAAAATGCTTTTGGAGCTCCCTCGCATAGCAAAGAAAATTATTCTTTATATTTTTAATGCTATTTTACGCCTTGAATACTACCCTCAAGAATGGAAGGTCTCCTTAGTTACGATGATACCAAAGCCAGGAAAAGATCATACAAAAGTTGAGTCATATAGGCCTATCAGCTTATTATCTAATATATCAAAGCTGTTTGAGAAGCTGTTAGCGTCAAAATTAATCCCAATTTTAAATGACAATGGGTGTATACCCAACCATCAATTCGGTTTCAGAAGAAACCATGGCACAATTGAACAAACCCATCGGATAGTAAACGCCATAAGAAAAGCCTTTGAAGAAAGAAAATATTGCTCCGCTCTCTTCATCGATGTTTCTTAAGCTTTTGATAAAGTCTGGCATGTAGGCTTGTTACATAAATTGAAGCAAAATTTACCAGCAAACACGCACAAGCTTTTAGAAAGCTACTAAGGCGGTCGTCAATTTATTATTAAAGAAGGAAACTTCTTAAGTTGACCTCAGCCAATTGGCGCTGGAGTAAAACGAAACACCGGAGGTAAATAAAATTTCAAGCAACAAAAAATCAAAACGTTTTAATAACGCACAGCGTAAATACACCCAACAAAAACCATAAAAAATTGATTATGGTAAGATGGGGATTGACGGCCTATGCCTACGATGCAGGAAAAATAATAATTTTGCGAATGATTGTCAAAGTGACAAATCAAAGTTAAAATGCCATTTGTGCAACAAAAGTGGGCATGTTTCAAAAGTATGCATCACCTCTCTTTTGGCGGATAGTCCTAACGCCGGTCTTAATAAAACATACAGTGCAGGTCGTAATTCTACAAACCAGATACAGGAAGATGAGTCACAATATGGAATTTATAAAATAATTGATTCCAGTTCGTATGCAGAGCGTTTTGTTTTAACGTTTGTATTGAGGGTAAAGAATTTAAACTTGAAGTAGATTCTGGATCTGCTTATACGTTTCTTCCTATGAGTGCACTCAACACGTTAAAATTACAAAATAAATTAATCCCAATAAATACAACATTTTCATCATATATTCAACAAAATTCAATCAACTGGGAAAGTTCAATTAAACGTAACATTCAATGAATCATCAATCGTTGATTATCTCGTTGTAGTTTCAGATGGGTATTCTGCACTAATAAGCCTGGTTTGGATTCGACGGGTTGGAATCAAATTCGAGGAATTGGATGAAACTAATTTAAACGCAATCACAGAAGAGGTTATTAAGGAATGTGACGATGTGAAGGAGTTAATTTCAAAATTCCCGAATGTTTTTGAACAGAAAATAGGCTGCATTCCCAATTATAAAATTTCTTTAAAGTTGCGTGACAACTATGCATTGACAGAACGCGTCAATATCGAATTATAAAATCTCGAAAATGCGGGAATAATTACGAAAACGACAATAGCGATTGGGGATCCCCACTGGTCGTTATTCCGAAAGCCGACGGTAGTGTTTGTTTGTGCGTCGACTACAAAGTCGGCGTTAGAAACTAAACCTACTTTGATGTATGTATGCATTCTATGCATTTTGCTTTGTAACTTGTCACATACAATTACGTTGATTCTACTTTTCTGCCAGATGCATAAAAAGGAAAGACGCATAAACGCATGGTGTGGACCTTCAGCTTTAACAACCAACTTGTAGACGCACGTTATCCTATAAAAAAAATTTATGAAATTTTCAACAGTCTTAGGGATTCTAGACACTTTTGCAATCTTGATTTGTATAAGGCATATTTACACGTGTATGTAGATGATACATCAAGTGAGATTCAAATTATTTCCACACATAAGGGTACTTACCGCATGAACAGACTCTCATTTGGCATAAAGACAGCTCCATCAGAATTTAATTGAATAATTGACCAAATATTACGCGAAGTCCCTCAAACACAGTCTTATTTTGATGACATTGTAGTACACGGTCAATCTAAAGCTGAGTGCAAGGCTAATTTACGGCAGCGTTTAAATCAACTGCATAAAAACGACCTTCACGTAAACATTTCAAAGTGTACGTTTTTAAAACCCAAATTTAATTTTTGGGACACACAGTGCAGTTTAACAAGGTGAAAAAGTCCCCATCAAAAATAAAGGCTATTATTGGAATGCCAACGCCTGAAAGCTTCGATGATGTTCGCCGGTTCCTCGGCATGGTTACGCACTTCACCAAGTTCATTCCAAATGCTTCCACAACTACAACACCATTACGACAATTGTTAACGAAAAATTCAAAGTTTCAATGGACACGGGCTTGTCAAGAATCCTTCAATTGTTTGAAAAAGGAGATATCCAGTGATCGAGTGTTTATGCCGTTTAACCCCGAGCTCCCAGTGCAGCTTGCTTGTGATGCTAGTCCCACAGGGATCGCTGGAGTTTTGTCGCATCTAGTTGAGGGGGAAGAGAAGCCAATTGCTTTTGCATCAAGATCTCTATCTCCTGCTGAAAGAAATTATTCGCAGCTTGACCGTGAGGCTTTAGCCATAATATATGCCGCTCAACATTTTTACCAATACCTTGTAGATTTTTCAAACTAGTGACTGATAATCAGCCATTAGCTCGTATTTTCCACCAGAACTCAAAATTGCCATTGATGACAGCCTCACGTCTTCAACGATATGCCGCGTTTTTAAGTGGGTATATTTACGAAGTTGTTACGAAGAGAAGTGACGAAAACGTTAATGTTGATTGTTTATCAAGAGCGCCAATAAATTCAGGTACGACTTTTCAAAATTTTATAGATCGTGGAGTAAATATCATTTGCACTTCAACTTTAAACCAAATTAATTCTACAAAACTAAATTTATATTCAATACGTGAGGAAACAAGAAAGGATTATGTACTGGTAAACATTTTGGAGAAGCTACGAAGTTCTAATATAGCCGATTCCGAGTATACCATTGATAGTGACATCTTGTTCAGGGGCCAAAGAGTAGTTGTACCATCATCATTACAACAATCAGTGTTAGAAGAATTGCACCGTACACACATTGGCATAACCAAAATGAAACAGCTCGCAAGGCGATATGTATACTGGATGTCCATCGACAAAGACGAACTACGTTCTTTCCTGTGCTGCAGGTGCTTCCGTTGCAAAAAGTCCTCCAAAAGCAATACTTCACCCTTGGGAGGAACCTGAGTACAACTGGCAGCGAGTGCATATTGATTATGCGGGTCCATATCAAGGACATCATTTTCTTGTTGTCATTGACTCGAAGTCAAAATGGGCTGAAGTGGGGATAACTACAGCTGCGCCAACCTCAGCTTCGACAATTAAAATTTTACAAAATACTTTTTCAAGAAATGGTTATCCGGACGTCATGTTTTCAGATAATGCCAAGATTTTTAAAAGCGAGGAATTTACTAATTTCTGTAACGAAGCGGTTATTTTCCAAAAATTTATAGCCCCAGGCTATCCAGCAATGAACTGATTGGCTGAAAGTAACGTTCAGACGTTGAAGCAGCGCTTTTATTCAAATACAGAGCCACCACTACGTAATGGCAAAAGTCCATCAGAACTGTATTTGGGAAGACAGATGAGAACAAAGTTAGATGCATTGAAACCTATACAATTGGGGAAATCATCAACATCACAAGGGCCGACCAGACAATTGCGAGAAGGAGACCGAGTTCAGGCTCAATATTACACGTCGAATAAAAACTTGTGGAAACTAGGCATTATTCTCAAGAAGCTAGGTTTACTTCATTACATCGTTAAGCTCGATGATGGCTACATTTTTAAAAGACACCTAAATCAACACCGTCCTACTAACGTTAATCTCACTGATACGGCAGATATTCAACATCACCCGAGTCAGCGCCAGCACCCGAAAACGAAAAAGAAAATCAACCATTACCTCAGCAAGTGAGTTTATTACCACATTTAACTTGTCTGCCCAATTACGAAGAATTACCTTGCCTTGTAATGGAGTAATTAATATTCCAAATCTAATGAGTTCAATCAAGAGTGGGAGAATTGTTGTATCAATAAGTAGAGTTGACATCAGTAATTTATTGTAGAACATCTACTGTCATTATTTTGTAGAAAAATCTAGTTTTTGATATAGAGAAAAGAAGACACGTGATTTTTCCAAGTTCAGTTGTAACCATCGTTTATATCGTTTTTATCTTTTTATAATTAAATGAAATCTTATTAACTATTAAAATATTAAATACAGTCTTTTATTTAAAGTACAAAAAGAGACAATAATTACAACACGTTTCATCTTTTGATGCTCAACTCTTATGTTTTTAGGTGAGAGAAGAGAGAAGAAAAGGAGTTTGTACTGATATGCCTGTACTCGGCCAGCACGCTATGTGTTTTTATTCGTTGGTATATGCACAACGATTGCTGCATGTAATTTTTTTCTTTTCTTTTTCTCTTTGATTCGCTGTTAATAAAATTGTTGTTGTTTTGAACCGAAAAAAGTTGAAACCGATTGCTGCGTGTGATTATATAAGCATGGCCTTGCTGAACCTACTGTCAAAAAATAACAAAAAGTCTCTCAAATGTATTTAAAAAAACTAAAACAAAATAAAAAAAACATTTGATTCCGTACGGAATGTGCGATTAGATGTGCACCTTGCTTAAGCAAATGACAGTTTCATTAAACTTAGCAAAAAGTTTTCTTAAGTTCAATATAGTTTGCCCCATATAATTAGCATGTATTCGCACATTTGCTTAAGCCAACTTAAGCACAATATTGTTGGGCCTTTAGACGATTTGATGACTTTTGGTGCTTCCGAGGATTCCTCATCCAGACTTGAGAAACAATTTTGGGAATTTGTTCTATCTGTTGTACCATATTTTAAAACTTCTGGTGCTGAAGCAATTGCTGAGGAGGTAGGGCTGCGACCCCGTTTAAGCACTGTTATATATCTATCAATGCCAACTTTTACTGAAGCCTTTTGAGAAATTTTAACTTGAGTTACTGAGTTTTCCATAGCGGCTGTATTGGGGTTAACCGTATCATCACTTATAAAAGTTGTTTTTCGCATTGCGGCAACACTTGCAGTTAACAGATTTGTTATTGTATTACGATCGACCGTATTTGTAAACCAAGAGGGTGAGGGGAAACGCGTTCGAGTAATAGGTTTAGCCGTTAGGTATTTACTAAGATTTTTTCTTTTGTTTGCATTTGAATGCATTTCTTTCGTTATGCTTTATTAAGAGAAATCACGATGGGTAGTGCAAAGTGTGCAAACAATGCAAATGCCTGGTGGCGTTTTTTGAGCAACTTTGCCAAATTGATATTTTCATCTATGATTACTCCTGACAAACTGGGTCTCAAGGCGCAATTTCTATGAAAATATCGAAATGTCGATGACATTTTTATAAAAGATTCGCTGTATAAAAGAATGTTAAAAGTAATCGACATTGTCTGTTATCACTCGATATAAAACTGAACTCTGCTGAAATTTGTCTGCTATTCGTCAATGGTTGAACAACGGATTATTAAATGTATGCAGGTTATTTTCTTGCTTATCACCGTATTGAATTATATTGAAACTTGACAACATTGTCTGAATCAGTTCTGGTCATCTATGATATTTTGGACAATTGCTTAAAAAATTCATGTATGACCCCAAAGAAAATTCAGCATATGTCGTTGAGGATTTAACATTGTCAGTATGTTTCATGGTGAATCATCATGACGTTCGCCACTGGGCGAGTGCGTGCAAAAATACACACATTTACACAACACAACAACAAAATGTACGTATTTGCAATCTGCTCTATTTTACTTCTTTTGCACTAAAAAAAAACCATGAGCAAAATTATTAGTGCATATTTGATCAGTTGAAAACAAATGTAAACAATTAAGCGCGACATTGTTTTTTAAGGAAACTTATATATTGAATATTTTCGTGGGTTTTAATATAAAACAAGTAAGAGTGCTATATTCGGCTATGCCGAATCTTATATACCCTTCACCATGGTTTGGAAAGAACAGAAGTTTATATATTTATCTAAATATATGTACTTATACATGTATATTTATATTATATGTATCGTTAGGTTTATTTCATTGTTTGCAAATGTTTGCGTGGTATTAAATACTTATATTAATAAAGCACGAATAACAAAATCTTTTAAATTTTGTATTCCCAAAAATTACTTTTTGATAAAAAACCGGCAGGTGCAGGGCCTAGTTGTTGCAAGTTGTTTTTTTGAATTTTGTTTTTTCTTAACCTACTTACAACTACAATTAATGTTGGAAGAATTCCAATCAATTGTAGTGGGGAATGTAAGGAGAGATAAACTCACTGTTTATTTTTGATGTTTTTGTTTAAATTTTGATATTGTTAAAAGTAGAACTGTTGCTTATGATTCTTATACGCTTAACAGTTTTATTTGGTTTAATATCTTTAGTTTTTCTAAAATTTTTATGTATGAAGTTTCCTGATGATCTGGCGTAAGCAACCAGTGAAATGCGTATAGGAATGGCTTATCCCATCAACATAAATTTCAAGAGACGACAACCGGATTTGAACTTCGCTTTTCATAAGGACACAGAATAAATATACTTTATAGGGTGTAGGACCTTCGGTGAAGGGTATAAAAAACAAACTTAGTCCATATATAAATCGGCTAAGGGAAAACAGTTAAGAACACTTTCCTCCTCTGTATGTCAACCGATTTGAAAAAAACACACAACATTTGAAAGATATTTACTTACAGAAGTGCACAATATATATTTTATTAAAATCTGTTCAATATTTTCGGAGTAATAAGCGTTCAAATTAGCTACTAACACATATGTACAAAATACAAAATTTGTTTTTTTCAATTATCAAAAAATAAAAAAAATAGGGTGCTCGATTATTCGACATTTTTAAGAAACCGGTTTTCGAATATATCGGCTATATAAATACGGGAAATTAAATTTCTTTATTTAACTTTTCCGTGTTGCATGTGGTGATTTATTTAACTTAGAAACATAACATAACATGTAAGGGGAGCTTTTTGGTACTTTTTCGTTCAACATCTGGTTTTTTGATTAATTTTTTTTAATATTAGACATAGCAAAAAAAAATAAAATGCAATGTCCTGAGGGGAATACAATTTACAAAGGAGATTTTATGATAACTTTTTGTTTTTCAATTGATATTTTCAGATATTTTTTATAGTAGAAGATAGAATATGAACCAGAGGTTGGTCCCTTGCCAAATCGGTCCACTATGACAGAAAAAATGAATGCTCAAAACATGTAAATTCAAATATACTTAGATGTAGTATCTTCATATGAACCTTAAAATTTATGGTCGAATTTTGACCATAATTTTTTTTGTTAATATGAAGAAAACTTAGTTCATTTAAGTATATATGAATTACCATGTTTCGAGCAATTGGCCCTATTACAGTTTACAACTCAACTCAGTTGAGTTGCAATTTCTTAATTTTTGTATTATGGTGTACAACTTTGCTATATTGCGGTGAACAAAAACATAACAAAAATTACAACTGATCACAACCAGTTGTCTTAATTACAACTCAACTGAGTCGAGTTGTTAACCGTAATAGAGGCCTTTATTTTTTCCTTCTTAGTGGATCAATTTGGCGAGAGACCAACCTCAGGTTCATATTTTATCTTCTTCTAGTAAAAGAAAGAAATTTAGTTTCCCGTATTTCCCCTTTTTAATACTTTTTTCACCCCATAGAAGTTCGGTTGACAAACAAAGGAAGAAAGCGTTCTTAAGTGTTTTGCGTTTGCCAATTTATACATAATATTTATATAGTCGAAATATTCGAAAAACGGTTTGAAAAAAACACACAACATTTGAAAGATATTTACTTACAGAAGTGCACAATATATATTTTATTAAAATCTGTTCAATATTTTCGGAGTAATAAGCGTTCAAATTAGCTACTAACACATATGTACAAAATACAAAATTTGTTTTTTTCAATTATCAAAAAATAAAAAAAATAGGGTGCTCGATTATTCGA
Organism: Pollenia griseotomentosa; assembly: GCA_963931875.1. Lineage (NCBI taxonomy): Eukaryota > Metazoa > Arthropoda > Insecta > Diptera > Polleniidae > Pollenia > Pollenia griseotomentosa. The sequence continues at coordinate 150,059,709 of OZ007563.1, forward strand.
CATTTTTAAGAAACCGGTTTTCGAATATATCGGCTATACAAATACGGGAAATTAAATTTCTTTATTTAACTTTTCCATGTTGCATGTGGTGATTTATTTAACTTAGAAACATAACATAACATGTAAGGGGAGCTTTTTGGTATTTTTTCGTTCAACATCTGGTTTTTTGATTAATTTTTCTTAATATTAGACATAGCAAAAAAAAATAAAATGCAATGTCCTGAGGGGAATACAATTTACAAAGGAGATTTTATGATAACTTTTTAATTATAATAAAAGAGTAATTTTTGGGATTTCAGTATTTTGATCATAACTCTGCTATTTCTTAACTGATTTGACAGATTTATATACCGACGTGTTAAAGAAATTTGCCAGTTATTTTGATTATAAAACTTGGACTCGGGAAAAAAAATTAATATTTTGGTCATAACTCTTTGGTATCTGAACAGATTTTCCCCAGTTTTTCAGAAAATATTTTCTACTAAAAATTTCCGATCTTTTGATATATAAGGCGTAACCATAGGACATATAACAGTCAAAAAATTCAGGTTTTTATACAAATTTTGATATTTTTTTTATGGGAGGTACCACGCCCACTTCTCCAATCCCGCCTACATTTTGTGGGATGGTGTGTGTTCATACATTCACAATTCATCTATGTACCCGTTTATAATAAACATATTTAATTAATTTAATCTTTGTTTATTGTATCAATTATTTTTATTATTTTAACTATTTTATTGTATCAATTATTTCTCATCACATTGTATCTTGCTGACTTACGTTATGTTTGATTATTTAGTTTTTGTTTGTTTGTCTGCTAGAGTTCTTTGCACCCTTCTGCTGAACAAGCAGAACTGATCGTTGCGTGCAATGACCCACATAACGACATAAATGCCTGGTCAGCAAGATACAATGTTTTTAGAGTTTATTAACTTTTCTGTTTTTAGAGTTTATTAACTTAATTAATTCAACATTTTTTTTGTTTTGGTAATTTGATACTTTATTGCAAGGTTGAAATTACTCAGCACTTTAAATTGTTCTTTTTGTTTTTAATTTTAATGTTTTTGCAAGTTTAAGTACGTAATTAATTAGTATATAAGAAACAAATTCTGAATAAAGAAAGACAGAAGGTTTTTAATAAGCAAACAAAATGTACACTTGTTATTACTTTCTCTTCGCCATTAGTAACCAAGTTCCAAGTGCTTGAGTTACTGAATCTAATTGTCCTGGTGTTATTGCCGGAACAATTCTCTAAACGCTACTCGGCTCGTAGCCCTGTAGAATAGGTAAAACAAACAAAATAAGGTTAAACAAACTAGTTTAACCGCATTCAGTATCCTCTGAATGAAACATTGGTGACCCCGACGTGATACAAAACTCGCTACACTGTGTGAACAACACAATGACCACCCCGATGGATCAACTCGCTACAGCCCAGCACTCGACAGGAGAAGTCATCCAAAATCTCATCAGGAACTTCAAAAAGGATTCTACTTCAAGGAAAACCTGGCATTACTATGAAGAGCGACTCAGACGACTGGATGCAGCATGGGCGAAGTTTGAAATCGTCGACAACAAAATACGATGCCTCGAGCAGCCGCCACTAGACCACGAATATTTCACTGAAGGTTATTACGATAAAATATCGAATCTTACAACCAGCTACCGGGAAATATTTGAAGCAGCTATGATGGAAGCTCCGAATGCATCAACAACGGAAACTGATCAACAGATGACCATCAGTGCTCCTTTACCACCAGCTAGATCAGCGACGTCTAAAGGCGGCGCATCTACAACCTCTAATTCATTAGTTAGAAGGCAAAACGTCATGATGGCATCCCTTAAACGGCTACTCAGCACGAACCCATCAGCAACAAATATGCAGCTTAAAGAAAAATTATGGGCACAAATTCAAGATTTGCATTTCGCAATTTGGGAGGCCAGCGATGATCCACTACAAGAAGGGTACAACATGAATACCTACATTGATCTGCAAAAATTAATAATTGAAAACTTTAAGCTGTCTTCACGAGGACCACAGCACGTCAGCGAGTTCGTGCAACCCAACGTTCTTCCGCTACCAAAGGTGACAATCCCAAAATTTAGTGGGGATTATGTCAAGTGGAGAGCTTTTTCTGACCTTTTCTCGCAACTAGTGGATAGTCAACAACTCCCAGAGGCACAAAAAATGTGGTATCTGAAGTCAAATTTAGGAGGCGAAGCTGAAAAACTAGTCAGCCATCTTTCAGCAACAGCAGATAACTATACCACTGCTTGGAGGCTATTACAAGAGCGCTATGATAATCATCGTATTATTGTAACAACCACAATGCAACAGCTATTGGATCAACCCAATGCAGGACCTTCTTCATCATCAATAAAACAATTACATGACACTACGAAGGAATGTTTACACGCATTGAACAATATCGAAATTGATACTTCATCTTGGGACCCAATGCTCCTCCACATTTTGATAAAAAAAACTGGATCGAAGCACACACGTTCTATATGAGAGGTCAATTGTGAACCCGAAAGAGCTACCACAAATAACACATTTCTTGGCGTTTCTTAAAACGCGCTTTCAATCTTTGGAAGCAATGAGCTATAAGGAGAAACCCTCAAAGGTATCCGTATCTGCGGCCTCAACTCAACAAGGTAAGGGTACCTGCTCACTGTGTAAAACAAGCCATCACCACTCTATCGCTGCCAAAAATTCCAAGAGTTATCTCCATCAAGGCGCCTTACTCACGTTCAAAACCAAAAGCTTTGTGTAAACTGTTTAAGGGCAGGGCACTCGGCCATGTCCTGCACGTCAGGATCATGCACCAAATGCAAGAAAAAACATAATTCACTACTGCATCTGGAAAACAATAATCATCAAACTAGAACAAGTAAGAGCGGTTTAGAGATGACAGCATCAGCGACGACAACTGAAGTTGAGCCAGCGACAAATCAGTTATCTGACGCAGCTTCACTAGCAACAGCACACAACCAATTAAACAATTCATATGTCCTACTCAGCACAGCAATGGTAAAGATTAAAACTGAAGGAACCGAAATTGAATGTCACGCTCTGCTTGATTCAGGCTCTCAAGTCAACTTAATTACAGAACGTTTAGTACAACGGCTCCGCATTTCAAAACAGCCATCATATATCAATATCAATGGCATCGGTAACACTAACACCAAAACTCAACATCGCGTAAATGTATCTTTGCACTCTCGACTCAACGGCTTCTCAACCCGCCTGGAGGCACTTGTTCTACCTCGTATCATAGCACCTCAACCATCACAGTTCATTGATACTGAGGACTGGCCACTACCAAAGAACCTGATGTTAGCAGATCCCGGCTTTAACCGATCAAACAAAATCGATCTCTTACTAGGCGCGGAGCATTACCACCAGCTACTGGCAATCGGACAAATAAAGATGTCTGAAAAGCTTCCAATCCTACAAAACACTGTACTGGGTTGGACTGTAGCAGGAAGAATACACGGAGAACTTCCAGCTAATGCAACATGCGGAATACTAACATCAGATGAAGATCTTGAAGCATCAATCGCTCGGCTGTGGGAATTAGAGGATATTACAACTACTGAAAACCCGTTATCAATATCAGAAAGGTTATGCGAAGAACATTTTGCAGGAAATACAACAAGAAATAATCAAAATCAGTTTGTAGTACGAATACCATTTTGCAAAAATCCTAATGCTCTAGGCGAGTCTCACGGTATTGCGCTTAATCGATTTCTTGCTCTTGAACGCCGGCTACAGAAAAATCCTGAATTGAAGGCCAAATATACCGAATTCATGAACGAATATGAGTCAATGGGACATATGACAAAATGGAAACCAACATCCACAGCTTCCCCATCCTACTACATCCCACATCATTGCGTATTGAGGCCCGAAAGTTCAACCACAAAGCTGAGGGTGGTATTTGATGCCTAGGCTAAAACCTCATCAGGATACTTGTTAAACGATCTGATGTACACAGGGCCAACGTTTCAAAGTGAATTACTGTCCATTTTACTGAGATTTCGAATGCCAAGATTCGTGTTTACCACGGACATTGCAAAAATGTACAGACAGATCTTAGTGGCTCCCGACGATCGCCAGTACCAACTTATTATTTGGAGGAAGAACACTACGGACCCTATCACATATTACAAACTTAACACAGTGACATATGGCACCAGAGCTGCTCCATACTTGGCAACCAAATGCCTCCAGCATATAGCAAAAGAAAATGCTATCAGATTCCCTCTCGCTTCCAAGTTTCTCCAAGAGAATTTTTACGTAGATAACGGCCTGGGTGGGGCTGATAGCCTAGCAACCGCACTCCAAATACAAGAACAACTAGTGCAAATTCTGAAGGAAAGTGGCTTCACTTTGCGTAAATGGTGCGCCAATCACCCAAAATTGCTCCACAATGTACCACAAGGAGATGTGGAAGTCAATCTAGACTTCGAGAGTAACAAGATTGACTCGATAACCACGTTAGGGATTATTTGGCTACCAAAAGATGATAAGTTAGGAATAAAGGTAAACATAACCGACATAAAAAGAATCACCAAGCGTACTGTCACGTCGGATCTTGCAAAAATCTTCGATCCCTTAGCCCTCCTATCGCCTATAGCCGTTACCGCCAAGATATTCATCCAAGAATTGTGGAACCTAAAACTCGATTGGGATCAATCACTCCCTGAACACATGCATACTAAATGGATCAGTTTCCGCACAGAATTGAATGAATTAAAGACATTGCAGCTACCAAGACACATCTTCAATGGAGGAATTCCCGAATCCGTCCAACTACATATTTTCACAGATGCTTCAGAAAAGGCATATGGAGCAGCGGCTTACATTCGATCCACTGAGAAAAACGGTTCAATAATAACACGACTACTGTGCGCGAAATCCCGGGTCGCTCCACTTAAAACTCAAACCATACCTCGACTGGAGCTTTGCGCTGCGGCATTGGGAGCACAGCTAGCCACAAGAATCACAAGCAACACAATGGCGACACGTCAGCACAAAAATCAATCCCGCAGACATCTTATCACGGGGGATCGCACCCAGACGCCTTAAAGACTGCTCTTTATGGTTCTTTGGCCCCCTATTTTTACATGGCCAAGAACTAGCTTGGCCTCCCAAATATAATCCAGCCCATGCTATTTCAACTGATCTGGAAAGAAAAGTTAAACAGTCTCTAACAATGACGTCAACGGACGCAGAATTTATATACAAAATAAACCACAAGAACTACTTCAGGCGCCTTCAGCACATCCTTGGATACGTTCTGCGCTTCATCACTCAAATCAGATGCAAGAGAGGCTCAAGGCATAGTGAAAAAACCTTAACAACAACTGAGTTAAACAATGCTCTAAAATTGATCATAAAGCAAATGCAAGCAACGGATTTTAAACAAGAAGTCCATCAACTTACTAAATACAAAGAGCTACGCGGAACAAGCAGCATAAGTAACCTGTCACCTTTTTTGGATACAGATGGTTTAATCCGTGTAGGAGGTCGACTTGAAGCCTCTCCATTCGACTATGACTCAAAACACCAATATCTGATCCCGTACAATGATCCAATTGCGAAACTTTTATTTGAAATGATTCATAAGGACAACAAACATTGTGGGGCACAAATACTCCTAGGAACAGTGAGACAACGATTTTGGCCAATTAAAGGAAAAATCATGGCAAGAGCAACAATTCATCAATGCACAACCTGCACTAGGGCCAAGCCAGCTCTGCTTCAGCAAGTCATGGGAAACCTGCCATCCACTCGAGTAACGCCAGCAAGACCGTTCATTAACTCTGGAGTAGACTATTGCGGTCCAATTACGGTTCACTACAAAGGGAGGGGCAAACGGCCACACAAGGCATACATTGCTGTCTTTTGTTGTTTCGCGACGAAGGCAGTACATCTGGAGCTGGTGAGCGATCTCACCACCGACGCATTCATTGGAGCCATCAAACGATTTGTCGGTCGACGTGGACATTGCCAAAATCTTTACTGCGATAATGCCACAAACTTTGTAGGGGCAAGAAATAAATTGCCTGAACTATCATCCGCAATTTACTCAAATGAAGCAAAGGCAGCAATTGAGAATGCATGCAGTAAAAAGGGCATACAATTTCAATTCATACCACCCAGAGCGCCACATTTTGGAGGACTGTGGGAAGCTGCAGTTAAATCTGCCAAACACTTGTTAATCAGAAGCCTCGCTAATGCATCCTTAACTTACGAAGAGCTAGAAACACTGGTCATAGAGGTCGAAGCTATATTAAATTCCAGACCAATTTCACCAATGTCAAATGATCCTAACGACATAGGTGCACTGACTCCAGGCCATTTTTTGATTGGCGAACCTCTTACGGCGCAAGTTGATACTAATGCAACATCGGAAAGGACAAATTTAGCTACTCGTTGGAAACTAGTATCTGCTCTCAAACACAACTTCTGGGGAAGGTGGTCCCGAGACTACATCAACGAATTGCAATACCGCAACAAGTGGAAGGAACAATCAAAAAATCTAGAACCCGGAACTATCGTCATCCTCAAGGAAGATAACAGCCCGGTAATTAAATGGCCCTTAGGACGAGTAATCAAAACCTATAAGGGAGACGATGGTATAGTCAGAGTGGCAGATGTCAAAACTTCTTCAGGTACACTCAAAAGAGCAGTCCAATATCTAGCACCACTCCCCCGTGAACCAATAGAAGACAAAAATGAAAGCAATTCTGGAGAGGAAGCCTCCGAGCCGAAGCCCAAAAAATTACGGCTACCAGCTAGCAATCTAGGCCTGACGTTGATGGCGCTATTTCTCATATTCCCAATGATACTAGGAGGACCAATCAATCACGTACAATTCGGGTCCAAGCTAGGAATTCATTTTGAGGAAGTGGGCTCGGCTTACATATCAACAAGTCAGTGGAAACTGGTGGTGTACTATAATCTATCAGCATACTGGACTGACATGGGATTTTTAGGACAAGGAGTCCACTCCTTGAACACACTATGTGACAAAATGGAGCACAATACATCATGCCGCAACACATTAGAACATCTTCGACACATTGAAACAGAGCTGCGATTGGACAACAGACTGCTTCACAAATCAAGACAGAAAAGAGGTGCTGTTGATGTGATCGGGAATATTGCTCATTCATTGTTCGGAGTACGCGACTCTGAATACGCAGAAAAAATGTCAGCAACAATCTCAAACCTGCAAGAAAACGACTCACATATCTTAAACCTGATAAAAGAGCACACATCCATAATCAATTCAACCATGAATATTGTACAGCAAGGTCTAACAGCCTCCAAGTTCAAGTTTGACCAGATTGTATCAAAAATAAATGAAATCATGAAATCAGAAGATACATTAACATACATTAAGAGCTATGTCAACTGAAGCTAGCGCAGCTGTTCAGTACGGGCATGATGCAACTTTTGCTTATTGCCAACAATTTGCAAAGGATACAAACCTATATCCTGGATGCACTGACTGACACTCACTACGGAAAAATTCATCCTTTACTGCTTACCCCCCCTCAACTAGAAACTGAAATACAGAAAAATCAAAACCCACATACCTCAATCATTGCAGCTGCCAGCACCGGAATATGACCTACTAGAGTTCTACAAATTAATGAAAATACAAGGTGGCCTCACTCCGGAACTTGCGGTGTTTAAGATAACTCTACCATTAATAGAACATGACAGATTTAAACTGTACAACTTAGTCCCTGTCCCAACTGCTATAAATCATACTATGCTAACAATTGACGTCTGCGATAAACCCAATCTTACGGCGTTACTTCCCAGTATCATACGCGCAATTAAAAGGATGCGATCCGGTCGGTCTAGATATATTTATATGCTATAATGTGCAACTACAATATAACTTTGGAGCTAAAAAATGCTCTTGTGAAATCAACCTATTCAACAATATAACCATACCAAAGTGTCCTCTAAAAAATTTCCCGACTAACGTAACTTGGACTCCGTTAACTCACAAAAATAAATGGTTGTACTCATCTTCATCTCTTACACATGCGGTGGCCGTTTGCAGGAAAGAAATTATACCAATAAACCTAGTCGGATCAGGTGTTCTAACCATCAATCCAGAATGCATTCTTAAGCATGATTCCATCTACGTATCTGGACAACAATCAATATTAACAAATATCTCTTCATCCTACACTAGCCTGGGGAATATTTCAGAATTATCCGATCGATACACGTCTAGAATTAACCACATCAATGGCACTACCGCTTTACCAAGCCCAGACCAAATCGCACAACAACTCATCAAATTGACAGCTGCACAACAGAAACTAGAAGCCCTGAACGCGTCCAAGATGCAGTCTCACCCATCCTCAAAACACAACACCACCATTGCATACTCTGCGTTAATCATCAGTGCAATATCCATCATCTACCTCCTAGTTAGAGCATGGTTACGCAAAAGGTCAAATCCTACCCAAATCCCAGAAATTCCTCAATCATCTACTTGCAGCTCACAATCATCTAACAACATTCAAGCTCCGTCGCCAGCCCCTCGACAGAAATTTACAGTCCAAGTTTGAAGATAAATGCTAGTTGAGCGTAGCGTCAACGGGGGGTGTATGTTCATACATTCACAATTCATCTATGTACCCGTTTATAATAAACATATTTAATTAATTTAATCTTTGTTTATTGTATCAATTATTTTTATTATTTTAACTATTTTATTGTATCAATTATTTCTCATCACATTGTATCTTGCTGACTTACGTTATGTTTGATTATTTAGTTTTTGTTTGTTTGTCTGCTAGAGTTCTTTGCACCCTTCTGCTGAACAAGCAGAACTGATCGTTGCATGCAATGACCCACATAACGACATAAATGCCTGGTCAGCAAGATACAATGTTTTTAGAGTTTATTAACTTTTCTGTTTTTAGAGTTTATTAACTTAATTAATTCAACATTTTTTTTGTTTTGGTAATTTGATACTTTATTGCAAGGTTGAAATTACTCAGCACTTTAAATTGTTCTTTTTGTTTTTAATTTTAATGTTTTTGCAAGTTTAAGTACGTAATTAATTAGTATATAAGAAACAAATTCTAAATAAAGAAAGACAGAAGGTTTTTAACAAGCAAACAAAATGTACACTTGTTATTACTTTCTCTTCGCCATTAGTAACCAAGTTCCAAGTGCTTGAGTTACTGAATCTAATTGTCCTGGTGTTATTGCCGGAACAATTCTCTAAACGCTACTCGGCTCGTAGCCCTGTAGAATAGGTAAAACAAACAAAATAAGGTTAAACAAACTAGTTTAACCGCATTCAGTATCCTCTGAATGAAACAGTGTGTATTTATAAACTAAATGTTTGTTCCTAACTTGGAAACTTTGGCTCTTGCCGTAAGTAATAAAAAAGTAATAAAAATACAACAACAAGGGATTTTTGGAAAAAATTAGAGGCAGTCGTGGTTTTTTGGTCATATCTCAGCCATTTGTAGACCGATCTTGCTGAATTTCAATAGGAAGAAATGGTGGACTATATGTAACATAAATGTAAAACAACCTAGCCGCTATCATGTCTGGAGTCTCCGGAAAACACATGTCAAACGTTAGACGGACAGACGGACGGACATGGTTAAATCAACTTCTATACTATATATACTTTATATGGTCTAAGATTACTATTGTAGAAATTACAAACGGAATGACAAACTTATAACTATATACCCTTTTCACCTGTGGTGAAGGGTATAAAAAAGAATTCAATTTAAATAAATTAAAAAAAAAATTTATTTTAATTTGTAAACAAATGTCAATTTTTTACATGGCTATCAGAAGTTTTTGCGTTGCCAGAATAGGTTTTTAGAAAAATAGCACATTTGCACAACAACTAAAGCTTCGTATAGACGGTGGTGGAAACGCTAGTTTCATTTGGCAGATGTGTTAAATTAATGCATCTGACAATGGCACCATTGTCAGAAAAATTACAACATTGTAAGATCTAACCATCGTTTGTACGAATCTTAAAAGTTTTTGCATTCATAAGAGTTTTTTTACTTTACTGTTCATTTATTTGATTGTGCTATATATTTTTTTCTTGTAAGTTTTAATAATATTATTATTCGCGTTTATATTAAATAATTTATATTAAAAATTATTTTAAAGCGTCCATTCGCTGATTTGATATTACTTTCTAAAAATAATATTTTAAATCCTAATTTATGTTAAGAGAAAAAAATCAATAACCGTATGCCGAGTTAAATAACACGTCCGTAATAAACGAGAACGACTGAATTATGAGGTAACGATATATGAATCCTTTTTCAATCGCACAAGTAATAAATCAGTTTTTTATCATCTAAAGTGATCTAAGAAGACTTATTTCAGTAATATTTACAAAAAATTATCATCCAGCTTTGTAATTTTACTGTCAGAGTGGCAAAACCAACGAAAAGTCCAATATTTTTTTTACTTGGCTTAAGAATTTTTTACTTGTTTAAAGAAATTCCAGTATTAATTTACGAAAGTAATCCCATTTAAGATGGTTTTAAGAACGTTTTAGTGTTATTCGTACTTAAATACTTAAGTACGACTCGTACTTAAAGTAAGTATAAAAAACTTAATTTACTTATTTAAATTTTAATTGTTTTTTATTTAATAATTTAGATAAATATCTAAACAGAAGGGAAGCATGAAGATCAAATATTTGTTGTAAGAAAATAAATCATTTTATATTCATTCATAGCTATTACCACGATTTTTTGGATTGAATTACTATATATTGTAGCACGTGAACTAAAATATTAGTTTTGTGCGTATTTGTATGCATATAGAGAAGAGTGCAGATTTTCAATATTTATTTATATATCTAATTGTCCATTTCCGCATTTTGCTCGCCTTCCGGATCTTCATCGTGTTCGTTTAGAAGCGGACTGTCGTCACCTAAATAGCTGGGTGGTAATGGTGTAGCTGGGGTTGTGGGTGCTGATCTTGAGATCCAACCTTTTCGTTGTCGACTCCCGCGATTAATTAAGAAATTGGAATTCACAACACTTGTTACCGGACTTTTGAGTATCGTACAACGGCTGTTTGATGACAGATGGTTGGTGGCGGTCATGGGAATATACAGAGCTTTGTTGGGTGGTTTGGATGAGTAAAAGCGCTTTTTGCTGTGCTGTAGGGTAGATGGCCGTTTTGAAGAAGATGAAAAGGTAAAACCAGTACTAGCGCCAGCACTGGTACTGTTTAGAAGCGATTTGCTATTGGTCGTTTTCGCTGATTGCGAAGCCACAACAACAGACGATGATGCTGATGGTATCGACTGTATTAAGTTTGCAAGAGAGTTGGTAATAGTGGAGCCAGCAGTTTGATTTGTTTTTGAAGCTTCGGCTAAAGTTTTCTGCTCGGGCATGGTAGAAATACGCTGAAGTTTACTCCCCGAGTCTAAGGCTGACGGTGACATGCATTTGTTAACTGGTGGCGTTGGTGAAGACATTGTATGGTGGAGTATTGGTCTAGTCGATGTTCGAAAAACTAAATCCTCCTCGTATTTGCTTACACCCTCTTGCAGCTGGCGAATCTGGTCGAGTATTTCTTTAACCTCTCCGGTAGGACTAGTGGCTTGGGGCGGGGAACTTGGCGTTCCTACGTTAGCTAAGCTGCTAACTCCCGAACAGGTACCAGAAGTAACATAACTATGCAAGAGTCCATCGTCAATGTATTTTTTTGTTATTTCATTCATGCGGAGTGGTGAATCTTCTGCGGCGAGGTTCCCTGAGGGTAGTTTTTGCTGTTGTTGCAGTAATTGACAGCAAGTTTCCAAACTTTGACGTAAAAATTGCAAGTCTCGAATTTCGTTGTCATTGCGTACCGATGTCGAATCAAATTCGATACCACTAGGAACTGTAACGGAAATACCTCCTAAAGAATTGTTAGATTGATAGAAAATGGGCTCTCTGGTAGTGGAGTCTAAGTTAAAATGTGTAGGGTTAGTGTTAACACGATGTAAAGGATTAGGTTTGATGCAACCATTACTATAAATCACTGGTGTACCACCAACTTGTGGATGAACGACTCCACCAGCACAAGAAAGTGAGCCGGCTAGGGAGTCTTCTGAGCGTTGTTGCTGTCTACTAATCCCATTGCCTCCAATTCCTGCTGAGCAACTATTGTTTACAAAAATATCACTCATGCTGCTGTTGCTGTTCGTTATATACCGAAACTGTTGATCGCTTTGAGACTGTGCAAATCCTGTACTATTGGGCAGCGTACGTAAATCAGTGTTACTATTACTACCATTTATCACATTAACACTGACTTGATCGCCAATTGTACGTTCTTCTGTATCACCAACGCTAATACAAGCACCTTCAAAGGGAGTTTCTATTTCAAATTCCCTAAAATCGCCACCATTATAACGAGTTATTGTTTCATTACCCGTACTCCCCACACAATTTAACCGACCCATAGTAAGTCCATTGACTTGATTACCAGAAGATCCATAATGACTATTACGCCCATTATTATAGTTATATTGGGCATTTGCATTTGAAGTTCCATTCAATTCAAACTGGCCATTACCACTCGTTCCATTGGCCATTATTATGCTACTATTAACATTTTGACATACCAGCTGTGATGCTGAACGTGGCATCATATACTGTTGCTGAAAGTGTGGACTGAAACCTATTTCAGGGCTAGCCGCCCTTGAATACGGCGGTGGTACCAGAGTATTTGCTTCGTTGATGTTGCATATAAAACTAGAACTAAGTGAGTCTACCGTACTTGCCGCTGACAATGATCCAGCCGGACGCACTATATAATTACGAAAATATTGCACCATTAAGTAACTGGAACCGTTTTTACCATTATCACTATTACATGTGAACACCAGTGGGTACAGATCCGGTTTAGATGTGACCTAAAAGACAAAAGGAACTATTTCAATCATATCCTTAAAATTAAAAGTACACCTTGATTACTTACCTCCGTATACGGAGGTGGGGGATGATGAAACGAATTACAACGGCTGTATTGTGGTGGAGCATAACAGGAACCTGCTGAATCACCCTCCGATTGTACATGATGTTCGTTAAACCCCCAGCCACAAAGCGTTCTTCTCTTTTTCCACAGCGAATAGGCACATAAGATTGCTAAGATTATTGCTACCACAACACACCTACAATGGAGTAAATAAAATAAAAAATGTAATTTTTTACAATTAAATAGATTATACTGCTGTCTAGAAAAATTTTGCAGCCGTATTCATAACCCCCGGTCTAGGCCAAAGATATGTGGCGTCACAATCCCACTTACATATGTACTTTATGATACAACTTTCTATCACTTTTGTTTATATAAGAATTTGCATTACTATTTTTGAATTTATGTGACCTAAAAGTGCAACCCTGAATTGTAAGTTGTACAAGTATTGTTTTGTTAATAAACGACGTGATTCAAAAAAGAAATGGGTTCCAGAACGCAGAAAATTATATAGACGATCACAACTTTTTTAATTTTAATATATAAAAATTAGTATAATTTATAAAAAAAACATGAACTATTATGGTCGGTCACAACGAGATTGTGGTTACTGCTGCACAGGCTATCGCCGAAACCAACAAACTACAACACGCTGCCAATAATGAAGCAGCGCAAATAGCAAGAGTGTCAGTACATATTCCTCCATTCTGGCATGCCAAACCCGCTTTATGTATCTTACAAACATAATCTCACTTTGCTGCCACACGGCTCTTGGAACATTATTCTGTCTCAGAGCAGAAACGCATAAAAAACTTTTGCAGGATTTAGACTTGCGTCCAACACAACTCCTCCCCAAGATGCGAGATTTAGCTGGTAACGAAATTAACAACAACATGTTCAAGTCTGAATGGATGAGCCGATTACCACCAAATGCGCGTACCATAATTTCAATAGGTAGTGATCCGCTTGACAAATTGGCCATACTCGCTGACAAAATATTTGGTAAGTGATTCACCACACGTCAGTACATTTTCTGTGCCACGAAACGTATCTTTAGCACGAGCAATACTGGAACAACAGATGAGCTTACTTGTCAAAAAGGTATCTGAGTTAAAACAAAGTTTACCCAACATCAACAAAGCAGATCCCGCTTCCGTGACGTCAAACCAAATGAAATATGGTGGAACCACCTCAAATTAATGGTTTAATAAATCTCTTCCCGACTCTATTGTTGAGCTTAAAGCTTTTCGAATTTATCGCTGCGATAGAAAAACTCCTTGTGGTGGTGTAGCTATATACGTTAAAAATTTAATTTTGAGCAAAATGGTTAGTGATTCTAATAATGTCGATGGACATGTAAATGTAAATATAAACGATGACATAAATTTAAATGCTTATGAGTTAGATGTAAATACAAATCCTAACGAATTAAACGGAAGTCAATACTTAAAGTCGAATACTTATTTGTTGAAATAGGATCTGTGTATAGACCTAATAGACCAATAAATACAACCATTTTTATAAAAAAGCTAGATATTCTAACTATTAAATATGAAGATGTTTTAATAGGTGGTGATTTTAATTATAATATTCTCAATGAAAATCATTTAACGGATGATATGAAATCACTTGGTTTGATACCAACAAACTCTACATGCCTAACACATTTTACTTCTACTTCTAACACTTTGTTGGATATCTTTTTCGTTAGTACTATGCGTAAGGTCTTGTTATATGATCAGCTATCGGCGCCATGTTTTTCTAAACATGATATGTTAATCCTGGCATATGATTTGCAGCTCCAATATGTTTCTGAAATGTTATCTTTTTTTGATTTTAATCGTATAGACCTTAACATTATGTCAACCGAAATGTCGTCTGACGATAACCAATTAAACTACTTAGAGTATAACTTATTACATGTGTTTAAGAAATCTGTTCCAATTAAAACGCTAAAACCAAAAGCTAAAAAGAAAACGAAAGGAAGTAAATAGAAAAATTAAAAGAGCAAAATCGGACTATTATGCCAAACGGTTTTCATCTGCCGTTGGTTCAAAACAAACATGAAGAGAAATACGTGAAATTGGTATTGGAAAATCATCTACTGTGGACACCTCAAATATAAATTTGGAAATGGTGAAAGAGAAATTTACAAATCTTCCTAATTTCTCTTCAAATTTATCCTTTTTTGATTCAAGTTAGAGTACAAATTGTCATAATAATTCATTCAGTTTTAATTGTGTAAATGAAAATTATGTACTGACTAGCTTTCTTAATATTAAATCAAATGCCGTCGGTTTTGAAGATTCACCCAAAATTTTTGAAAATGATTGTTGTGATAATCTTACCCTATATAACTTATCTTTTTAACAATATAATAACAAAGAGTGATTATCCACAAAGCCGGAAATATGCAAAAATAATGCCAACACCGAAAAGAAACAATGACTTTCTTCCAATTGCTATACTTCCTTATTTCAAAAGTCTTTGAAAGATTATTGCATAATCAAATAAGCAAAAATATTAATGAAAATAACCTTCTTACAAAAAGGCAGTCAGGATTTCGCCCTGGGCATAGTTGTAAAACCGCCTTAATTGATGTATCTGAAGAAATACGTGGAAATATTGATGATGGCAAAGTCTCGTTTCTTGTTCTTCTAGATCACTCAAAAGCATTTGATATGGTAGACCATGAAGTTCTTTGCTGCAAGTTACACAGAATAATAATTTCAAAAGATTTTGTTATTCGTGCTTAATTCCCAGTTTTTATTATTAATAAAAACACTTGAAATTTATTGTTGATGGGATAAGCTATTCCTATGCGCATTTCACTGGTTGCTTAGGCCAGATCATCAGGAAACTTCATCCATAAAGATTTTAGAAAAACTAAAGATATTAAACCAAATAAAACTGTTAAGCGTATAAGACTTATAGCAACAGTTCTACTTGTAATAATATCAAAGTTTAAACAAAACACATCAACAATAAACAGTGGGTTTATCTCATCTTACATTCCCCACTACAATTAGTTGAAATTCTCTCAACATTAATTGTAGTTGTAAGTAGGTTAAGAAAAACAAAATAAAAACAACAACAACTTTACAAAAGATGTTGTCAATTAAGTGTTTTTTAGGCCGTGCACTTGCCTGTTTATTATCAAAAAGTAATTTCAGTTTTTGGGAATACAAAATTTTAATTTCAAAAGATTTTGTTATTCGTGCTTAATTCCCAGTTTTTATTATTAATAAAAACACTTGAAATTTATTGTTGATGGGATAAGCTATTCCTATGCGCATTTCACTGGTTGCTTAGGCCAGATCATCAGGAAACTTCATCCATAAAGATTTTAGAAAAACTAAAGATATTAAACCAAATAAAACTGTTAAGCGTATAAGACTTATAGCAACAGTTCTACTTGTAATAATATCAAAGTTTAAACAAAACACATCAACAATAAACAGTGGGTTTATCTCATCTTACATTCCCCACTACAATTAGTTGAAATTCTCTCAACATTAATTGTAGTTGTAAGTAGGTTAAGAAAAACAAAATAAAAACAACAACAACTTTACAAAAGATGTTGTCAATTAAGTGTTTTTTAGGCCGTGCACTTGCCTGTTTATTATCAAAAAGTAATTTCAGTTTTTGGGAATACAAAATTTTAATTTCAAAAGATTTTGTTATTCGTGCTTAATTCCCAGTTTTTATTATTAATAAAAACACTTGAAATTTATTGTTGATGGGATAAGCTATTCCTATGCGCATTTCACTGGTTGCTTAGGCCAGATCATCAGGAAACTTCATCCATAAAGATTTTAGAAAAACTAAAGATATTAAACCAAATAAAACTGTTAAGCGTATAAGACTTATAGCAACAGTTCTACTTGTAATAATATCAAAGTTTAAACAAAACACATCAACAATAAACAGTGGGTTTATCTCATCTTACATTCCCCACTACAATTAGTTGAAATTCTCTCAACATTAATTGTAGTTGTAAGGGAATTTAGCACGAATAACAAAATCTTTTGAAATTAAAATTTTGTATTCCCAAAAACTGAAATTACTTTTTGATAATAAACAGGCAAGTGCACGGCCTAAAAAACACTTAATTGACAACATCTTTTGTAAAGTTGTTGTTGTTTTTATTTTGTTTTTCTTAACCTACTTACAACTACAATTAATGTTGAGAGAATTTCAACTAATTGTAGTGGGGAATGTAAGATGAGATAAACCCACTGTTTATTGTTGATGTGTTTTGTTTAAACTTTGATATTATTACAAGTAGAACTGTTGCTATAAGTCTTATACGCTTAACAGTTTTATTTGGTTTAATATCTTTAGTTTTTCTAAAATCTTTATGGATGAAGTTTCCTGATGATCTGGCCTAAGCAACCAGTGAAATGCGCATAGGAATAGCTTATCCCATCAACAATAAATTTCAAGTGTTTTTATTAATAATAAAAACTGGGAATTAAGCACGAATAACAAAATCTTTTGAAATTAAAATTTTGTATTCCCAAAAACTGAAATTACTTTTTGATAGTTACACAGAATGTTTAATTTATCAGCGGCTTCTGTTAATGTATTCTTACTTGACAAATCGTAAGCAGTCAGTATTCCGAAGCAACAAAACCTCACAAATGCTGCCAGTCCCAAAGGGTGTACCCCAAGGATCAATTCTCGGACCCTTGCTGTTTGCTCTTTACGTCAATGATCTACCTAGTCAATTACAATATTGCATTACACATTTGTACGCGGATGATGTCCAACTTTATATCAGTAGTGGCCTTAGTAACATAGGTGAATGTGTTGAAAAGTTAAATATGGAGCTAAAACGTGTCCAGGTTTGGGCAAATGCAAATGGTTTGTGTCTTAGCCCACAAAAATCTAAGTGTCTTATAAATAGTAACTAAGAAAACAATAAAGTTGCCTTTTGAACCGAGGATAATGCTTGACACTCAAAAAATTGATATTGTAACATCTGCTAAAAACCTTGGTATTATATTCAATAACACACTTACGTGGTCAGATCACATAAATTTTGCAGCTGGGAAGACATACGCAAAGCTAAGGACTCTATGGAACACTCAACATATAACCCCACTTAATATACGTATTTTGCTGGCAAAAACATATCTAATGCCATTATTGTTATATGGCTGTGAAATATATGCAAGTTGTGATTCTGCCAGCCGTAAAAAACTGGCAAATACGTACAACGCAATTTCAAGATATGTGTTTAATTTGCGGAAATATGACCGGATTTCTAAATACGTGACAAAACTCTACAATGTCACATTATTTAATCTAATGAAAATAAGAACCTTAGTGCTTCTACACAAGATTATCTACACCCATGAACCAGTCTCTCTGTTTGATAAAATCTTATTTACACAATCAGGAAGGTCAAATGACATTATTCATATAAGATATCGAACTTTAGTATCTGAGTGGCAATTTTACGTCAATGCAATTCGTCTTTGGAACTCGTTAACACCGACGACACAGTTTATACGCAACGCACTGCACTTTAAAAAAGAATTGCTAAAGCATTATAGATGATTCACTTTGTTAAATTAAATATTACTGTTGTGTGTCTTCATTAATTAATTTTGAAAAAGAATAATTAATGATACTAGATTTTTTACGTCATGTTCCTATACAATTTAAAAATCCATTACTATAATTATAAGATTTTAAGTCTTGTTGTATTGGAAATCAAATAAATAAAGAAAAAATACGGCGAAAAAGTATCGTCAACCCAGCAGAGACACAAAAAAAACTTAATAGTCTGTCCGACGTGACGGCCACAGACAGAAAAGTTACAAATAATTGCGGGCTATTATAAATGATAAAAATTCACAACTTAAATTCCTAATTGACACTGGTGCCGAGGTAAGTGTGATTCCCTCACCCAAGTGAAAATTCATAATAGCAGATGTCACGCAAGCAATAGGTACAGGCTTTTTGTCGTTTTACAACTTGAGGGACAACATACGCCAGCGCAGAATCGTAGATAGTTTAACCAAAGTTAAAACAATTTTTTCTTTATACAAGAATGGTGAGTTATATAAAAGTCTTTCATTTATTAATCAAAACGATTCTTTTAAGAACCGGTTAAATGAGTTGAAAGACCTCACTCAAGTTAATTCGAATACAAAACCCATAAGCCATAATGTAACGAAAGGTCAACCCGTTTTGCTAAGCCAAGACGTCTATGCCCAGAAAAGTTGAAAGTGGCCAAACTCGATGTACAAATCTATATGGACCTAGGTATATTCCGCCCTTCACGAAGTCCTTGGGCCTTACCTTTACACATGGCTCAAAAAACAATAGAGAGTAGAGCCTGTGTGGTGATTTCCGGCTGCTTAATAGTATAACGGAGCCCAATCGCATTTCCATTCCCCACATTCAGGATTTTACACATTAGGTCTGTCTGCGTACACATATTTTGCATCATTTTGTGAAAAATGTTGCAAAATATTACAAAATGTTGTCTGTGTACTCCAAATCTCTTGCAGCGAGAGAGCCAAACAGAGAATTTTTTGACAGTTGGAAGTTAGAGAACTTACAAAATGTTACTGGAGAAATTTCCTCTTGCAAGATTTTGCAACTAGTTTGAACAGCTGTTTTTATTACGTGTGCCAAGATAGCGCCGACGAAATAGCGTCGAATTTGGGAATATAAAAACCGGGAAAACAAAATACCCAAATTATGGTCTTTTGCTGAATAACAACAAAAAGTTAGCGTCGAATTTAGGACTTTAGGGGGATTTCCAAAAGTAAAAAAAATTAGCGTCGAATTTGGGAATTTAATATGGGGAAGTAAAAATAACTAATATTTTTAATAAAAATACAAAAAATAGTTAGCACAAATAAAAAAAATACACATTAAGGAACAAAATAAGCAATGCGTGCAAAAAATCGTTCGGTTAGTTCCCGAGATATTTGGGTGCATCCAAAATGGTCAGTACAAAGCTTTACTGATTTATCCCTTGGAACACAAGCTTTTGCACGGTATAAAGGCTGAGTTCCAAAACGTCGGTTGCAAAGCAATTATCTTTTTTAGATGCATGCTACAATGCAACCGTGTAGGTTATTACAATTCTATTTGTCCCAATGTGCACCAAAAAAGTATTTAATGAGAACATAATACAAAAGCTGTGCATTATTAAACTTGAATATACATTTTTGACTTGTGCTGCAAAGTATATTGATGTTTTGGAACTCAGCCAAACTGTATATATTCTGCAAAAAATCGAACCCAGAAATCTCGGGAACGGAACGAACGATTTTTTGCACGCATCGCTCATTTTGTTCCAAAAAGTTAATTTTTTTTTAACTATTTTTTGTATTTTTGTTAAAAATATTAAATATTTATACTTCCCCTTTTAAATTCCTAAATTCGACGCTAACTTTTTGATTTCATTCGGTAAATCCCATTATTTGGGTATTTTTGTTTCCCGGTTTTTAAATTCCCAAAAGTCGCTATTTTGCTAAATTTTGCTTTGTCATTTCAATAGCCTACACACCGATCAGCTGTTTTCTTGCAAAATTTCACTGGATTCTGTCTGCGTACTTTTTGAGATATTTTCAGCCGACAGAGTAAAATTGGTCTTACTCTCCCAAAAAAATTTACTGAGTATTTGCTACTGGAAAAGTACGCAGACAGACCTATTTTTAACATGGCCGTGAAATTTTTTTCTACTATTGACCTACGCAGAGCGTATCACCAGATACTCGTAGAGCCTTGGGACGTACCCGAAATGGCCATTACGACGTGAATTCGATTTTGCCTGGCCCTATTTAGACGACATTTTGGTCCTTCCAAAAACATAGAGGAGCATCGTTAATACGGTGTGATAATAAATCCATCAAAATGTTTTTCGAACAACAAGAGGTGCAACTTTTAGGATTTTTGGAAAATAAAAACGGAGTTCGGCCTGATCGTATTAAGGCCTTCGTCGAGTACCAACTACCTGTACGTGTTTGCAATCTGCGAACATTTCTCGGCATGATGAATGTTTCAAGATTTGACGAGTCAAGCTTGACGTGTGTGAACCAGCACTACGTTCTAATAAATCCATGTAACAGCATACTCCATAGATAAATATATATCACCAATTTGGCAATAACGTCGGCAGAATAACGGAACAATATTTTTTATTGCTCAGCTTATGTTAAGGGCATAGGAAAACGTATTTATGTTAACACATATTTTGAAAAAAAAAAAAATCAGGGAAGAAGGTGCAGTGTCACAGTTCAGTGTGCATACCCCCTTGAAAACCGAAGTTTTGAATTATCTATGAACAGTGCAGCAATTAAGTGAACTTCAAACAAATTCAATCTAACAACAAACAATACATTTTGACCAATTATTTTTTTCCAAAAACATTTATTTACAAAAATTTATAAGCTTAATTTTTCAAACACAAAATAGTTTACATACGGCTATGTGGAAAAGTATATAAAATAAAACTCTGTACTCAAACATTGCTACAAAACCCTTCAGACCACTACCAAATCTGGTACGATCGAAACTTAATTGGTACTTCTACAATTCATCCTTTTTTGGTGCAATTTCAAAAAAAAACCCGCTACGTTTTTTTATTTCTTTGAGCTGGATTAACTCACTTTCTTTTAAATAATAAAAAAGAAAATTAACAACATTGTAAGAACTGACCACCGTCTGTACGAAGCTAAACACTAAAAAACATTGGTTTACCGATTGACTCAATATCTTTTTCTGAGTTGATTAACGATGTTCTTTAGTCCGGGTGGCCGAAAAGCTGGCTGGTCGCCTGTCCATGTAACCTTGTGCGCATAGTACAGGTCACAATGTTGAAGATAATTGGATGATATTATGATCATTGGTTTCAAATCATACGAACACAGCCTAATGAAAATGGGGAGAATCAGTTCATAATGAATTTATGTTTGTGCCTACTGTAATGGACAAATTGAGTACCACAAACATTTAAAATTCTCATAACGGTCTAAGACGGAAGCAAAGTGTTTTCAGATTTAAACGTACCACCCTGTAAAATAGTAAAGCCAAGTTTGGTTAAATGTATCTGCATTGGAAATAAATGTCAGAATTGTTATTACCATCTGTTGCTAGGGCAATTTTCAAAAAGGTGAGGTAGTAGGTAAAAATGAAAGAGCCTTTCTTTCCGTTTTTGACCTGACTGGCACCAGCAACTCTGCTTACTTAAATTAATCATCCTCAGAAAAGAGAAAAGATGGTAATCACAGACCTTAATATTTTAACACCTTTTTAAATTTTTTTTTTCATTTCCTAAAATTTGGCCCGATACTTTAAAAACCCATTAGAATTATTGTCATTTCTCGATTCGGAAAAATTCCTGTAAAAAAGCAAGTGTTGGATGAGTGCCGAGTTAATTTTTCTAAAGCTGTTCCGTATTCTTGGATAAATTTACCGAGTACGAAGATTTCTTGGGAAAATGCTGAAAACGAAATTTTGTTCCTAAAAATCTTAGGTAATTAGATGCTTATTATTTTTCACCGCTGTACCTTTACGAAGAAATTAAGGCTTTTAATTTTTTTTTTACAAATTTATTTTAGACTAGTTGGTGACGTAACTAGTAAAAAATTTAATTCTAAGATAGATTCAATCGATTTTGCCGATAGCTGAAATATACCAGGGAAAAGAGGAGGAATCTGGTTCAAAAGGGAATTGGGAGAACTGAGCTTTGACCCGTTGAAAGACTTAAAGCAAAAATAAAACGGTGTAAATGACCAGAACTCTAAAATTAATTTTAATTGCTTATTACCTTTTGTTGAGTTAAGACAAAGCATTGGAAAAAACTCGTGGAAAAAGTGATAAAATTGTTGTAAAATGTTATAAAGTAGAAGTAAAACAAGAAAAAAAAAAAGAAGAAGAACGCGATTTAAAGTAAGAAAAATTAATCTAAAATTAAAAAAAGGAAAAAAATTTTTGACCGAGAATTAAAAGCAAAACGTAAAAAAATGTGTATAATTATAAGTGTTGATCGACATTTTTTGATTACTCTAAATAGTTTATATAGTTTCCTATATGCAGGCTTTCAAGGAAATTAATTTAATGTAAATAAAAGATTATTTATTTCATTCTCAATAAAATCCGACGTTTCGTTGGTATTCTTTCCAACTTCTTCAGGGATTGAGTTTTTATTAAAATCTGGCAACATTGTAAAAATACAATGTAAAAAGTAGTCAATAGGTGCGTTTGAGTACTTTTACAGTAAAATGCAGTAAATGAGAAAATTGTAAAATTTGCTCTCACAAAAAGCTGTTGTCCAAAAAAGTACACGAATGCAAATTTTGTAAAAATTCGTAAAATAAAGGCAACAGCTGATGACAAATAATTGAAGTGTTGAAAAATTTTAACACTTTTGACTACTTAACTCGTTTTCTTATCGGTACTCGATTAAATACTTTTTATAACACAAACGTTTTTGGAAAATACAAACAAATTGTTTTATGTAATCTTTCATATTTGTTTGTTTTTTATTTTATTTGATGTTACTAATTTGTGGCGGGTTAATTTATTAAAAGAACATGAGTAATTTTTTGCTATTGATTACTTAAGTACCCAAGTACTTAGCACTTTTACAACTCTAAAAAATTAACATAACAAAATAAGTTTCAAATGTTTTTAATTAGCCAAGTAAATGATTCACAAATAAGTTAAATTAATCAATATTTATTCACATTTTGTTTTTGTTTAATTTTTATATCAACTTTTCGTTAATTTAACAATTTTTTCACAATTTGTAAGCATTTTGTTTGTTACTTTTGTTTGTTTACCTTTTGAAACATATGTTTTTTTTGTTTTACTAAATTTTACTGCAAAAATTTCTGCAGTAAAAATTTGTAAATACTCAGACAAGAACTGTCACTTTTCGCTCTCAATTTGTGTTCTCATTTACTGCATTTTGTGTACTCGAACGCAATTTCGTAAAATGCAGTAAAGTTCAGTAAAAAATAGTAAAAACTTTTGTGTTCTCGAACGCAGCCAATAATAACAATAATTATAATCTTAATTTTTGACAAATTAACTTACAATAATCTTTTTCGTCAGTTTACATCATTTATAAATTATATCACAGTATTTTGTAAAGGTGGACAGCACAACACAAAACTTAAAATATTAAAATAAATGCATGTAAATATAAAAATTATCACAGAAAATTTGTCCTTTTTTGATCACAGTTGTTATTATTACTAAAGTATTGCAATGGTGTAGTTTGCATTTGTGTTGTCTTTGTCTTCTTTTGTGTTTATTGCACTTGTCGATTTTTGTTGTATTCTTAAGCTCTCCAACGTGTATCTTTTATTTTCCCTTTTCTCTTTATCTAAAATTCTCACTTTTTCAAAGTTTGGCTTGTGTCCGTTTTCAATGCAGTGTTGTGCAAGTGCAGTTGATTGTTTTCCTCTTTTTATATCAGCTTTATGTTCGTCTATTCTCACGCCTAAATTTCTCTTTGTTGTACCAATGTAGATTTTTCCACACTCCTCATTATCACCGCCGTCACATTCAATTTGATAAACAACATCACTTTGATCCCTACACTCAATCTTTGTTTTTGTTTGTGTAAATAAATTATGTATTGTCTTGTTTGATTTATGCGCGAATCAAGGTATATTTATAGCAGGTAGTCTCGGAAAGCCAGCTGTTTATTTTTTATTTGCTTGTTTTGTGGTACGAATTGTCAAATGTTGTATAGTAAACATGTAAACAAGTTTTTTGTCTTTTTTGTCTCTTATCAACCCCTTTGCCTTTTGACAGTTCGTACCACAACACAACAATAAAAAGCCCTGTTGTTTGTTTTATTGTACAATTGTTGTAATCTCGCGGCTACCTGCTATAAATATACCTTGCTGCGAATATTATTTGTTAGTCCTTTATTATCTCTCTCAGTTTGTTGTTCTCAGTTAGTCTTGGAATAAACGGTAGACTATAGTTTTTGGCGTTGCCAGATGTGTCATTTATGTTTTTCCCCTGATGATATATTATTTTTAACTTTAGTCAGGGTGTGTGTGAAACGGTAGCAAAGTACTCATGAAAGTAAAATTTTGACACTATTGAGGTGAATAAAATTTCACTAGCCCTGGGGGCTAGTATAAATTTTGACATTAGTGTAGAAATTTTTGACAACCACAAAATTATTTTTTTTCATCAAATTTGTTTAAACAAAATAAAAAATAATATGGAAGCAGGACCAGCGGCAAAAAAATTAAAAAGAGTTATACAACATGTAAGTATTTACATATGTATAAGCTTTTTTGCCCACACTTTTTGTAAAAATTGTTAATATAAAAGAACGAATTCATCAAATAGTTGGGACGTTCTCATTTCCAACAGAATTTAAATGATTATTGGTAAAAACTTGATTAATTTATTCATTTTCACAAAACTACTAGTAATTGTTTTTTTCTTTATGTCAAAATTTTACGTTGTCAAAAATGTTACAATTTCACACAGCACAAATTTGAAAATTTTCTACCACAAACAAATTTCATTTCACCGTAGAACTTTGCTACCGTTTCACACACACCCTCAGTAATGAATTGATCAACCCCTTTGGAAAATTGTTTTTCATTAAAATATCCTTTATTCTTGTAATATTCTTAAATTGAAATTTAACGTTGCTTATTTTTATAACTTTGTCAATTAGATTCATTGCTGTATTTATCTTCTGTTTCATGGTTTGTGTTGAGTGGAAATTCATCAAGCGTCCAGAAGCAATTGGTTTCATATACCAATCTGTTATTATTTTGCCATTTTGTCGGAATATCTTCATATCCAGATATGGTATTGCATTGTCCTTCTCCCTCTCTAGAGTAAATTTCAGTTTGCTATGATATGAGTTAAATGTTTTCAATATTATGTCTTCGTCTTTATTTTTTATTATGGCAAAAAAATCATCCACATACTTTGTGATCAGTCTTATTCGTATATTGTTCATTTGTAGTTCTTCGATACATTGTTCCATCAGGTGGTCCAATATAATGTCGGCTACAGTCGGTGATAATGGGTTGCCCATTGGCATCCCGTATGTCTGTTGGTATAATTTGCCATCATGCAAAAAGTAATTGTTATCATTTAAGCAGAATTTAAGTATTTTTAGAATTGTGTGTTTGTAGCACATTCCATTTTGTCATGATATTACTTATCGCTAGGTGTATAGGTATGTTTGTAAATAACGATACCACGTCCAATGATACAAGGATCTCATCTTCGTCCAATGTAAGTATATCCAGTTTTGTCTTTAGTTCTAACGAGTTTTTTATGTTAAATTTGTCGAGTATAATGTTTTTTAATATATTCCCAATATATTTTGATAACCCATAGCAGGGTACTCCTACCGATGATGATATTGGACGATGTGGGTTACTAGGTTTATGGATTTTCGGAAGTCCATAAAGTCGGGGCTCCGTTGCGGCAGTTGATGTCAATATTTTCCTATCATATCCACTTTTATATTCTTTTTTATATAAGTCTATAATAATTTTGTGGTTTTTCCTTTGTAATTTTTGTGTTGGATCAATCAACATGCGTTTGTAAGTGTGTTTATCCTCTAGCAATTTGTTCATTCCATCGTTATAATCCTTTTTGTACATTAAAACTGTTTGTTGTCTGCCTTTGTTATGACTATTTCATTCTTATATTGTCCTAAAAATCTTTTTGTACCTTATTAGATGCCTAGTATGAATTTTCCCTACCATCATTTTTTATTGTCCTTTTGTGGGTCATAATTCTGTTTGCTATCCTTGATCTAGTAATATCTTTTTCTCTATCATCCGTGAGAGCTTGTACCCACTGTTCTAAATCTGCTATTAATCCGATCGTACAAAAGTTTTTATTGTTGATTGGTAAAGCAAACTTTGAACCGAGAGAAAGAAGCCATTTACTATTATCAGGAATATTTATTGCTGTATTATTGACAAACCAATCGGAATTGAATGTAAGGTTATATTTCGCCAATGTTTCTTTCTTCAAATTTTCAATTTTGAACAAATGTGATTTTTTATTTTCCATTGTGATCTTCATATATCTAGATTTTTGTCTCGTCATAAAGTCTTCAAATTCCCTCTTACCTACGGACTGTGCAATCAGATGTCTCATTTTCCCTATCTCGCTCTTCAAATCATTTAAATTATAATTTGTCTTTTTTATCTCCAAATTCAGTATCTTCATATGAAATTTACGTTCAACCTTATCTAGTTCCCGTGATATCTTAGTGAATGTAAATAACTGTCTCGTGATCTTCGTCGTGTTTTCCAAATGTTTAGGTATGAGGCTCCTCTTTCTGCAGGTTAAGAGATATTGAAGTCTCTCAGTCTGCTCCCTATCTTCTTCATAGTCTTACAGTATCTCTTTAGTAATGTACAGGTGTCCACGTTGTATTTTCGCTTAATATGTGTAAAAAAACTCATCTTATTGTTCTGTTGAACAATGCAATTCGGCGGGCCCTCCGATTGTTTTGTAATTATAAGTGTTGATCGACCTTTTTTGATTACTCTAAATAGTTTATATAGTTTCCTATATGCAGGCTTTCAAGGCTTTTTTATTTACTTGCACAGTGTAGCTGCCCTGCAGGAAGTCAAACACATTTTTAAGTAACTTCAAACTGGTTTTTTTATAACCACATCTAGTTGATTAAGTGACTTTTTTCCATGTCGACGACTCATTATTTTAACATAGGCATGTCATAGGCTGTAGTCAATTGGTTATCTCTGCATGACCTTTAAATTAACTACTACTAACTACTTATTTTTCAACCAATTTGTAGTTAATTAATAGTATAGTCGGTTAATAATAAATTAAATAAATTTTAAAGTATTTTTGTCAAAAAAATATATGTACATATAAACATACATATGTATGTATATGTATATTAGGGTGGCCGTTATTTTTTTTATTTTGATTTCTTATATTCTCCCCCCCTAAATCGGTTCAGTTTTATGTAAAAAAAAATACAAAAAAATTTCGTAGCGATAAGTTGTGTTTTGGGGGGGGCGTCCGTCCCTCAAAGTTTGCCATCAAGCCATTTATTCAAATGTAATTTGTTTGCGTATGACTATCTTCTAAAAACAACATTCTACAAGAATATGATATATGGCAATATTTTAGCTCTTCTAGTCAACAACATAAGCCTCTAAGAAAGTTTTTTGCTAAAATCAATATTTTAGAAAATAATTAAGAAAATAAAAACAAAATACCAAACATTTTATATACGTTTTATATATAAAAAGGGGGATTTAATGTCAAGTGACCCAATTTTGAAATAGATGTCTTTCGATTTAAATGAAATTTCCACCAATTTTAGTAATGTTAAATAGTAGCTTAGACACAAATTTTCAACAAGATCGGTCAAAAAGTTTCTGAGTTAGAGGGGGTCAAAGTTTGACATTTTGGCCATACAGGTGTTCTTTCTCATCCATGTAACTTATTACCTATTGGTGTAAGCAAAATTTGTCCCAAGTAGCTTAGATAGCTTTTTGATCAAACTTTTTAAAAAAAAATTTTTTGTTTTTTTAAAATTTTTTTTTTTTTAAATTTAACACTTAGCTAAAAAAAAAAAAGTTTTAAATTTAAAAAAAAATATTAAAAAATTTTTTAAAAAAAACAAAAAAATATTTTTAAAAAAGATTGATTAAATAGCTATCTAAGCTACTTGGGACAAATTTTGCTAACACCAATAGGTAATAAATTACATGGATGAGAAAGAACACCTGTATGGCAAACTTTGACCCCCTCTACCTCTGAAACATTTTGACCGATCTTGGTGAAAATTTGTGTGTAAACTACTATCTAATAGGACTAACCTTGGTGTATATTTCATCCAAATCGGAAGACATCGATTTCAAAATTGTGTCACTTGACATTAAATCGCCTTTTTATATATATATAACGTATATAAAATGTTTGGTATTTTGTTGTTATTTTCTTAATTATTTTCTAAGAGGCTTATGTTGTTGACTAGAAGAGCTAAAATATTGCCATATATCATATTCTTGTAGAATGTTGTTTTTAGAAGATAGTCATACGCAAACAAATTACATTTGAATAAATGGCTTGATGGCAAACTTTGAGGGGCGGACGCCCTCCCTAAAAAACAACTTATCGCTACGAAATTTTTTTGTATTTTTTTTTACATAAAACTGAACCGATTTGGAGGGGGAGAGTATAAGAAATCAAAAAAAAAAAGTTCTCCATACAACTAACGGCCACGCTAATGTATATATTTTTATATAAAAGTAATTATTTAAGAAGATTTTGCATCAAATGGCTTTAAATGATGATGTATAATAGTGCTGAAATAAATACGCTACATAATTTCTTGTACATAAACCGATTTGTATTGCTTTAATTTTAAATTATTTTCTATTATTATTATTTAAATATGTTTGTATATAGAGCAATTCCATATGAAAACGATCAAAATTGGCAAATTTTTGGACGACCCCTCTCCGATTTTAAAATAAATAGTCTCAATCGATTGCCCAGCAAAAAATAATGTACCTACATATTTTTTTTTTTTTATAGTGACTGGTTTAGTGGTGGTATACACCACTGTCATGTGACAAAATTTAAGAATTCTTCATAAGGCACCTCATTGAAAGTTGTTTTAAACTACTAAAGCGATCGCAACGAGTGATAGCTCGTTGGAAAGGTATTGAATCAGGCTTTAATTGAAAAATAAAATTTTCCTAATTTTTCTTAGAAATTTACCTTTAAATTTTCCCATGAAAATTCAATTTTCCGATTTTCCACAGAAGCTCCTAAATTTTCCGGCTAATTTTTTTTTTTTTTTGGATTCCTCATAATTTTTGCTTTAAGAATCAGCAATAAAAAAATGGGCCCCGACTCCTTGTTTGGACAAGAGAAGAGCATTTAAGAGACCACCTTGTTAAAAATACATTTTAAAAATTATTTTACAGTTAAAAATACATTTATGAAGAAAAAATCTTTCTTATTTTGCTGCTTATACTTAATTACAATATTTATTAAAAATTTCAATTGTCTTGGCATCATTATAAAATTAAAGTAACTTTAAATTTAGCACGTCGGCAGACGAAGAGTTACGCTTTACATTAATTGACATATCAGAAATATTTGGTATGAAGCAATGAAACTTTTGCGTTCCAGTTATAGTTTTGACATTATTATATCTGTTTTGAATTCGTCGCTCCATGGCATCGTGTTCTTTTTGAGTGCATAAAACTGTGTTAATGGCAATTTCCTTGCTTTGAATCCACGAAAACAAATGTTGTACATTTAAGATCTGGTCAGTACAGTACTTTTCGCTTATAGTCCACTACTATAGTTGCACAACTTTTGTGGACTATAAGCGAATTTGGACTATAACCGAATTTTTTTATAAGCCGTTTTATGGACAATAAGTGAATCCTAGTATAATCCACATTTTGGACTATATAAAAATTATTTTCTTCAAAAAAAAAACACTCTTTTTAAACAAAATAAAAGTTTATTCAAAACATGAACAAATAATTAAATAATAGTTAAAACAAAAAATTATAAATTAATTCAAAGGCTTTCAAAGCTTTTAATAAAAACAAAAAGGTAAATATGTAATTTAATGCTTCATAAGCTTAAATTATGACATCATTTTAATTCTTTGAATGTATAAATCCAACGCAACATAAGTATTAATTTCATAGATTCTGCTATAAATTGGGAAATGTTAAACGTTTTTAAAAAAATTCTGTTATTTTAGTTCGTTTTTTTTAAAGAAGTTTTTACTATAAATAATTCTATTTTTTCAAAATCCATGTTTTGCTCAATTTTGTTGTCAAGACGAAATTGTCTTATAATTTCAACGGAATCTAAAACTTCTTTTACCAAAATTTGACATTTATTAAAGTTGTTAGAAAGGTAAATAAAAAACTTGTTGCCAGTTTGTTAAAAAAATATTTAAAAAACAGAGTGGACTATAACCGAATTTTTTTGCATAAAGTATTAGATATGCCTGCAAAGAAAATGTGGCTTATAAACGAAAATGGACTACAAGCGAAGTGGACCTTAGAACAAATAATTTGCATGAAATTGGAAAAAACCTGCAAATGAATATGACAGTTTTGGCTTATATCCGTTTTTGGCCTTTAAGCGGAATGGACTATAAGCGAAAAGTACTGTATATGGCCTTTGCAAACTTGCCTTAGTCGCCATGCGTTTTAGGGTTCCCCCTAACGCATCGCATGGGCCCTTACCGTGGGACGTCGCGAAAAAGTGCCACTCGACCTTGCAGTTTTGTTCTTCTTCAATTATGCAAAGATTGTAAAAATTTTTTTTATTCTTGTACTGAGATGCCGCGCCGTCTGAGAAAAACGTTACTTTGTCGATTGCATCGAATTTTGATCTTAAGAATTCAAACAGTTTCATTTGAAATAAATAAACGGACACATAATTATGAGCTAAACTCTCCGCGACAACAACAAGGCTTACGGTCTGTAGTTCGTTATCTTCGTTTTTGAAATAAATGCAAAAAGGGTGCACCGTGCACTGGTCGTTTGCCCAGTGATAAGCCTGAATTCCATCCTGAACGAGAAAAGTGTAATTCTCGGCAAAGTCGCTTATCACAATGAATTCATTTTGGGCTAATTTCTCCTTACTTTCCTTTAGAAATTTCGATTGCATCTCGGATATGAAATGGTGCGCCTTCAGTTCATTCAACTTGAATCCGAATTCCTCGATGAATTCTGGAATCTGCTTTACCACGGTCTCAAGGGAACATCTGCCGCTGCTAATTATCCACTGTTTGAAATGCACCTCCTGAATTAACAGCTGTTCAAACTTTTCCGCCAAATATTGCTCTAGCTCGTCAATCTTCGGACAATTGTCGCATTTGGACAGATGACAATTTTCCGTGGGGTATGCGCACAACGACTTCGACAGGAGGTCCCTATATGTTTCAATTTCACCGTGAAATACTTTCAATTTCTTGCATGGAAAGAAAATTAATTTGATGTTTTGATGAAACATGCAAACGCAGACTGAATGCGTTCCGTGCCTGTCTAATGCCAGCACGCATTCTTTTGGTCGTAGGATGGCAAACTTAGAAAATCCCACTTTTTCTGCTGGGTATTTCTCATTGAACTGATGGTATGCTTCGGATAGATTACATAATAATAATCTGCGCTGCTTGTGTACTTTTTCTCCATCTTCACGTGTGATAACATAGTCACGTGTACCTGGGCAGGCGCGGCTGTTGTCATCATTGCAGTAAAAATCTTGAATCAATTTCACCGTTGCTTCGCTGAGGGTCCTTGAGCCAAATTTCTTGGTGGGAGTCGCCAATATGCCCTTCTGTCGAACTAATTCTTTGCTTCTTCTCGCGATGTAAAAAGATGTTTGAAACTGTTCAGAAATCTTGCGTATAGACCATGATTGAGGCAGCACAGATAAAATGAGATATTTCTCCGGAAAAGTGGTCGCTAAATTGAATTTTCTTTTCAACTGCTCAATCATTTGTTTTCCGTCATCAACGTCATCTGCTTGACTGCATTCGTTATCAGAGCCTTCATCAAATATTGTCGCGATTGCACTCATAACCTTGCCTTTTTTCTCTTTCCTGTATGTTTCACTTCGCAACTTTCTTTTTCTAATAGGCGTGGTAAAGTGGTAATAGCCTCATTCAAAGGACTCAAAGACATATTGACCATCGGAATGTCTGCCTCACTATCAGATGAAACATTTTGTTCACTTGTCATTTCACTCTCGGATTGTGGCTGCATTTGTTTCAATGCATTTGCTTGTTGAGACAAATCGATTTTACACTTGGGGCAAATGAATTCTGCTTCTTCACCGTATTGTATATTTAATTCATTCATGTATCGCTTCGAAACACCAGTTAATTTTAATACTTTTATCTTTTTCGAACGATGTCCACTCTTGTTAAACGGATTGCAGCAAAATTTATTCATTTTACTTTAAATTGTCTTTACAGCTTCACTCTTTACTTTACAAAAAAAAAACACTTTAACACTTTCACGTTTAGTATTCAACTGAAATTTGACTCAGAGTGTGTGAAGTATTTATATTTATTTTTTGGTAAAAAATAGGTAAAAAAAAATAAGCAATATTTGCTTTTCTTTAATAGGAAAATTTGCGTGAACTACTGGTCATAAAATGTTTTTTAAAGAGGGACTTAATTGGTTACTGCCAATAAGCCGACCACAGGTCATAAAATGTTTTGCAAATTTTTTAAATTACCAGGTAATAAATATTTCGCCATATTTATGGAAAATCCGTGTTTTATGACTTGTTTCTGCACGTGTCATTTTAGGCGAAATATTTATTACCTGGTAATTTAAAAAATTTACAAAACATTTTATGACCTGTAGCCTCAGTCGGGTTTGGTGTGCCATTACATGCCACTGCTGCTATTATCCATGGATTTATGGCCGATCTTGTGAAGGCAGGCAGACCATATTCACTACATACTAGGGTATTCATTCGGTTAACCGTTAATCGGTTAACCGATTAATTACTACCCGATTAACTGATCGGTTAATTTAACATTGGCTTTTTTCGATTAACGATTAAACCGGTTAATTTCAGTCGATTAACCGATTAACCGTTGTAACAAAAATTATAAAATTTTGTAGTATTAAAACATATTTTTTTTGTTTTTAATTGTGGGTGAGTTCCAAAACTTCGGTTGCAAAGCAACTCGCTTTTTTAAATACATTCTACAGTGCAACCATGAACAATTTTACAACGTTATCCGTACCAAAATTCACCAAAAAAGTTACCAAAGTGCACCAAGAGTTGTTCTTAGAACTATTTTTTATTCAATATATTTCCTTCTATAAATACATTTTTAAAATACAGTACAAAAACAGAAATTAAGGAATTCGGAAATGAACTTTTTTGCAGAATGTTCGGTGCTGAGCTTTGCCAGGATGAGTTAGATGATGACCTGACAACAGAAGAAACTTACGATAGTAACGCAACAACAGAATTAACCCAAACAATTAGAAGTGTTAAAAATTTTAAAAAATAAAGCAGGATTTAAATGGCATAATGGAAGATTTTATATGTTTAGAGAAATCCAGAACAAAGACTGAGAATTTAGATATTCTGTATTATGGGTTGCTTTCGATTTCTCCAAAACCTACGATAAGTGAAAGAATTTTTTCCAAGTCAAAATTTATCAAAACTGGAGAAAGGAGTCGCTTAAATCCAAAACATTTTAACCAAATTATTTATCTACAGGATTATTTTATAAGATTTTCTTAAACTATTTAAATTACTAATAAAATGATCTCACAGTTTATTTTTTAATAAATACATAATCGGTCTTGTTCTGGAAATCAAAATCACGTGAAATTGGAATCGAACAAATTTTTAATTCTATCCTGTGTTTAAAATTGACAAAAATATTTCTTTTTCATTACCTCATACTTTGAGGACCACATATCTTTACCAAAACTAATTTTGAAATCAGGAAAAGCTACGTTTTTTTTAAAAAAATTGAACTTAAAATCTCCATCGATTTTAATGTCACGAATTCGATTTACAGAACGTGGCCGAATATGTATGAATTAAAAAATATGTATTACATATGAATTTTTTTTTTTTTTGCTCGTTTTAGTTCAAGATTTGTTACTGTTTTTTTTACTACTAAACTCCAAATAATAAATAATTTTTCATTTTTATTCATAGAAATTACCTTATTTATAATAAAAACTTTATTAATCGGTTAACCGATCAATAACAAAATTAACCGATTATTAACCGATTAAACCAAAACCTCGATTAATTAATCGAGCGATTAACCGATTAAAGTAAAAACCCGATTAAATGAATACCCTACTACACACTCAACTTGGGGCTCTTAAAAAAAAAATTGATTTTTTCTTCATAAATGTATTTTTAACTGTAAAATAATTTTTAAAATGTATTTTTAACAAGGTGGTCTCTTAAATGCTCTTCTCCTGTCCAAACAAGGAGTCGGGGCCCATTTTTTTATTGCTGATTCTTAAAGCAAAAATTATGAGGAATCCAAAAAAAAAAAAATTAGCCGGAAAATTTAGGAGCTTCTGTGGAAAATCGGAAAATTTAATTTTCATGGGAAAATTTAAAGGTAAATTTCTAAGAAAAATTAGGAAAATTTTATTTTTCAATTAAAGCCTGATTCAATACCTTTCCAACGAGCTATCACTCGTTGCGATCGCTTTAGTAGTTTTTTTTTAAACAACTTTCAATGAGGTCCCTTATAAAGAATTCTTCAATTTTGTCACATGACAGTGGTGTACAAAACCACCACTAAACCAGTCACTATAAAAAAAAAAAAAATATGTAGGTACATTATTTTTTGCTGGGCAATCGATTGAGACTATTTATTTTAAAATCGGAGAGGGGTCGTCCAAAAATTTGCCAATTTTGATCGTTTTCATATGGAATTGCTCTATTTATATATATATATATATATATATATATATATATATAATGGGGATTTCATATCAAGTGACCTACATTTTGAAATCGATGTCTTCCGATTTGGATAAATTAGATAGCTTTTTCTTCAATATTTCGAATTTTTTTTTTAGTTTTTTTAACTCTCAATTTCATAGTGTCCATGGCCACTATGACACTGGGCGTTATGACATGCCACCCATTTTTTTTAGGAAAAAATGAACAAATTTCGATGAAAATTTTATGCAAGATATAAATATATCCATACCATAGTTGGGGGTAGTGCACTAAATATTGATTTAAATCAGCAGTGCACTATCACTAAATAAAACTGCAAAGAAATTAGTTTGCACTCTTTTTTATCAGCTTTAGTGATGATTGTTATTTCTTAACTACCACTAAAAATTTTTTAGTGGTATTGCAAATTTTTCACTATGTATCACTAAACGCAGATTGAATGCAAAAATCTGCATTCAATTCCAATAGTGCAAAATTTGGACTGCAATCAAAAAAGCTGCATACAAATATTGTATCACTTAAAGTTAAAAAATGTAACTTTGTATGTGCATGGTTTTTGATTTTTTTTTGAGGATATGCATAAGCAAAGAACATTAAACAAAATGGAATTTTGTCAATAACTGTATTGTCAATTGGCTTTAATCATGAAAAAATAAGTTTCTTATTTTAATTTTAGTGCAACAATTTTAGTTGCACTCAAATGAGTGTAGAAAAAAAAGTTGCAATAAACTGATGATTGCTTTTTTTATATCCAACTATTTTTTTTTTTTTGAGTGCAAAATTTTTTAACATCACTATCACCCAATTCACATGAGGGCTTTTACGACGTCGATTTGTCGACGTCTCTTTTGGTTTGTTGGCGAGCGGTGTAATTTGTTTATAATTTCGGATAACAGAGGTAATGCCGGATAATAGAGGTAATTTAAATCAATGCAAACATTTTTTTATTTTCCAGTTAATTGACGCTGCCGGTTAATCGAATGGCGGATAATCAAGGCCATACTGTAAATAAAAAAAGACATGCAACCAAAAATCTTCGTATGAACGCAAAGAGATTTTGGAAGTTGCTTTAAAAGGGAATCAAGATAAAACGACGTCGTAAAAGCCCTCATGTGAATTGAGTGTATCACTCATGTTTAGTGAGGCTGCAAATTTTCACTTCATCACTCAACATCAACAAAATGATTGCAATATTTTTGCACTATCACTAAGTGTGAGTTGAAACTGAAAAATGAGTGCACTGCCCCCATCTGTGATATCTACGAATATAAACATCTACTGCCTGTTTTTAGAAAACGTAAACAAGTGAGTGAGTGAGAAATTTTATTGAAAACAAAAACAAATTTTCTTTTTTTATTGTTGTTTTCAATATAAATTCTCACTCACTCACTTGTTTACGTTTTCTAAAAACAGGCAGCTAAGCTTTCTTGTTAACAAAAATGTGTTATAGAGCAAAGATGCCCAGTAGTGGCTGATATCAGCAAATTAAACTCACACGTATACTTACGCTCTTGTGTTTGATCGTCAATCAACCAATAGGAAATCAGCATGTTGAGTGGGAGAGACAAACTACACTTGCAGAACTTCTGTGTCTTATTTTACATTTTAATGGTCATCGAGACTGCTGTGAGTTAACACATAAATTGAAATTATTGCGATATATTATTGATGTCAGCCGAAAAGTATTTTATGTTACAAAATGCTTTTGATGACATGCAATGTCTTATTTGTCATAAGACATTTAGATGTCCGCATATATAAATTATATATGTATGTATTATAGATATATATATATCTCAATACGTTCATCAAGAGTATTACTAACATAAATACATTCATCAAGAGTATTACTTAAATATGTACATTCATTAATATTACATTTCCCTTTTGTTAAACAAAGAAACAGAAAAAAATGACAACACCCGCCACACATGTGCTTTCGTCGCAATCTCATTGACGACTAAATAAAATGAATAGCAAGTTGTTTTCTTCCAGTGTTATTTCGTCACTCTCACCAATACTACTACCTTGGGCATCTTTGTTATAGAGGCATATAAAAAGATTTAAAATCCTCTCTTTAAAAAAAAAATTGCAAATCGGCGCTTTGCTAATTTCGAAACAAAAAATCTTCAAAATTACAATAAATCGTCAAACATGGCAGCCGTGCAGGTTAGTAATAAAAAGGTTTACTACTATTTGCCATCAAAAAATAATTTTGCCAAAATTTTAGTGATCATCTTTGGAATATAGGTTCTAAATATTTTGCATTTAAACTTACCAAAAAAACCAATGGCTTATAAAAAATAGATTTAGCACATGTTCAGAAGGTGGCGGCAGCTGACGTGGACCACTTTGATAAGGTGGACAGCATCCTTGGGTACAACATTCTCTGGGCAAGGAACATATATGACCACCCTCGCAAAATCGTGCTTCTACCTATAAAAAAAATTAACAAAATGTTTTCTGTGCATAAGTATATATGAATGTATGTATGTTTTTTTTAAGTTTTAGTGTGCGATCTTAGATATTATTTAAGGCTAGTTTACACGGCAGTACAATGTATTA
The DNA here is from genome assembly GCA_963931875.1 of Pollenia griseotomentosa. NCBI lineage: Eukaryota > Metazoa > Arthropoda > Insecta > Diptera > Polleniidae > Pollenia > Pollenia griseotomentosa. Next base: position 150,097,756 of record OZ007563.1, read on the forward strand.
CGACTTTGAAGAATCAAAATAATATGAAATTCTCTCAGTGTTTAAAAGAAAAAAATAAAAGTCTGTTGTGGTATACTTCATATTTACACGGATGGTGTAAGTAAAAACAAAAATAATAACAAAAACGCAGATGGTTGCAGTTTTACAATTTTTACAAAACAACATGAAAATTTCCTGAGTTGATTTTAGTTGTTTTTGTAATTGTATAAAAATTGTATTACTCTGTTAAAAAACACCTCTGGTGTGATGAGAATACAAAAGTTTCTAAAATTGTTTAGAAAATAAACATTTACCGACCGCTTGTCAGATTTTGTATTCGTATTCTTTCTTACTCAATACATTTTGCCTTTATCAGCCATGTCACAGAGTACAATTCCGTTCGGAAACGGAATTCATTCCATATTTTGGTGCTTCAGAAAATGACGACACAATGTTTCGGATTGAAACCATTTTTGTTTTCATGAACGGAGTGGGAGTTTTCTGTATCTGAAAGGCCAAAAAACTATCAAAATACACTTTCTTTAAAAAACAAATATGTTGTCTTCGATTTCGGACGGAATCATTCCGAACGGAATTGTACTCTGTGACATGGCTGTATATGATATGATTTTTCTCACTATACATCATGTCGTAATACAATGTATTACCGTGTAAACTAGCCTTTATTAGTTTTTGTACAATGCACTAAGCAGCCGTTAAAAACATCGAATGTTGTGGTCTAATAACACTGTGTGTAATTTTTTAAGTCATGGAAAAATAACCATATACGGACACCACTACGTGATAAAAGACCAAAAAAAAAACCCGTGTCTCCCAGTTTTGCCCAAAGTCATGAACTTTTTTTATGGGCCCCCAAAGATTTGGGGCCTCGGTGTAATTTTTGCAAAAAAGTTACCATTTTCTCAGGCTCCTATCTTGCAAACCGTTAGGAGCTTTTATTTACTCTCTGAAGCTGAAAATTTTCGGGAAATATTTTACTTTTGCTGCTACATAAGCGCTACCTAAACGGTGTTAAGAATCATTCCTAGGAAGTTTATATGTTCTAGAAAGTTGTTGACTGAGATCTTATGTACAATTTTGTAGTTGATTGTTTCCTTGAATTTTGAACGGTTTACAACCTATGGATGGACCTGAACAGGCGAAAAAAGGCAAAAGAAAATCGAATTTTTTAAAGTTTTTTGCGATTTTGATCTTGAAGATGAAGTTTTTTTGATTTTATATGTTCACAATTTTTGTTCTTTATAGCAAGAGCTAAAAATTTGCTTCAGAGAGTAAATCAAAACTCCTACCGGTTTGCAAGATAGGAGCCTGAGAAAATGGTCACTTTTTTGTAAAAATTACACCGACGCCCCAAATCTTTGGGGGCCCATAAAAAAAAGTTCATGACTTTATGTCTTTTATCACGTAGTGGTGTCCGTATGTGGGTTTTTTTCGTGTTGCACTGTGTAATCTAAGGGTTGCCAGATATGAAATCCAATGAAACAGTACATCGAGAAAAAAAGGCAGAACAGTAAAAAAGTACTATTTTATTATTATTTTTTTTTTTTCAATGCATAACAATTCATAGAGAACACGATATAAGAGACCATTAATATTAAGTACAGTAGACGCTCGCTTATATGAACTTATTTAGACAGGGCCTGTTCACTTAATGGAAAAATTCACATAATATAGACAATATAAAATAAGTTTTTCAAATCATTTTTAATATGTGTACATACATAACCTATATTAAGTTTTTATTTTAAATTAGTTTGTAAATAATAAATGTACATAAAAGTAGTCGGTTATATTTTTTCGCTTTAAGGGATTTCTGAAATGTCTTGTCCCTGCATTTTCGCAATGCCAAATATCATTATCAGATATATTATTTTTTACTCCAAGCAATAACTTTACAAACACCAACCATCTTATAAATTTTCCTTTGCAATCGTATATACACATTTACTAGCATATTTCGGGGAAGACCAGATTTCTAATAAAGGGTGTTTTTTATAGAGTGACACAAGTTTAAATCATAATAAAACAAGGAAATATATTTTTAATATCAATGAAACAGGCTTTATTGGAAAAGAATTCTTATGAAATTTAAATATGGTTTCTGCCATGTGGGGCCACGGCTGGCGTATAAAAGACGCCAATTTTCAACAACTTTTCGCATTCTGACCATCATCGTTTTTGAAGACATATGGGCCAATGACTCCGCCAGCCCATAAAGCGCACCAAACAGTAATTTTTGTGGATGTAACATAGCGTCTTCAACTGACAATTTTTTGTCATACCAAACGTCAAAGTCTATATAAAAAAACTCGAACATTTTTTCAGCGTTTTTTTAAAATGAAGTTTGACGTTTGGTATGACAAAAAATTGTCAGGTAAAGACGCTATGTAATGGTGTTTCGGCAAAAGCTTGTGGATTCTACTCACTCCAAATGCGACAATTCTGCTTATTTACGTACCCATTCAACCAGAAATTGGCTTCATCGGAAAATAAAATTTTGATTGGAAATTGAAAATCAATATCAATTTGTGCTTCAGCCTATTCGCCGATTTTTTTGGATTCAAAATTCCAACAATTGGCGCGTTGCTCGATTCATAATAATTCAAAAGTCGATTCATAATGAAATTTCAAAGCAAACTAAACAAAAAGCCACTATCATCGGTTAAATGGGTGCTCAAATAAAGCAGTGATGCCAACTCAAAGTTCTGATACTCTAAAAAAACACCTTTTACAACAAATATTTATTTACAAAAAAATCAACGGTTGCAAGTTTTTCACAAAACAGAGATAGGTTGTGTTCACTCTTTAGAACCTCATGTGTATAAATTTTGTTGTTCACTATTCTGGATGTTCATATAACCGAGCGTCTACTGTATTTAATATACTTTTGTATGAAAATCTTAAACTTAGTTTAAACAGTTTATTATTAAACCAAAAAAAGTTTTGTTTATTTTAAGTTTGCAAAATAATAAGTCAAAATTTAGTTCAATATCACGTGTTATTTAATCAATTTAATTATCATTTAATATTTAATATTTTAATGAAGGAAGGATTTTTATTAATAAAATATAATAATTTGTCATCACAGAACCAGGGCTTAACTCGGGTCAAATTTACATGCTTCGAGAACAACCACGTTCTCATCATAAGAATTCGTTGCATTTTACCCTTTCCGCCACTTTTGTCAAGAATTTTTCTTGAATTCACAAATGAAGTTTGTTGTTTTATGTTTTAACTTTTTTTTCATTCTCTGTTGATCTTTTGTACAACTTGAAGGACAAATTTAAACATATGTATATAGAGCCAGTTCAAGTTCTGCTTGCGTGCTCGTTGAATGCAGACGTGTTTTTTTTAACTCGGCTTACGGTTTTTTTTTTTAACATAAATAAGTGTATATTTATGATATAATAATATTATTATTTTTTTTAAATAATATAAGATCAGCGAATGAATAGACGCTTTAAAATAATTTTTAATAAGTGAACATAAAATTTTTAATACAAATATTAAAAATTACAATTAACAAAAATATATGTATGTACACCAACGATCATCACGCTATGCCCCCAGGGGCCGAGCACTTTTCGTGAATTTCACACACACAACACGAAGGTTAACGAAACGACAAAAAAAAACAAAACACATAGTTACTGTCTCAAAAGAGTAAATTTATTTTGCTCTCTTTTCTAGAATTGGTGTTTTTCAATGCACACAATATGAACTCACCACTACATACACATTTTTAACTGTCTCTCTTTGTGGTGACCGCTGATGTACACACATACATACATTTTAAGCAAAAACATTTCTTGTTTTCTTTATTCTTTTTTTATTCTCGTGGTTTTTTAAACAACAAATAAAAAGAAAAGCACAATTAAACAAACAGTAATATATAAAAAAAAAACTCTTATGAATGCATATAATGCAAAAACAATAAAACATAACGAAAGAAATGGTGCAGTGAAATAACGCCGGGAGAAATAACACCGGTGGGTGTAATTTCCCGATGAAAAGGAAATAACGCCGGCCGGCCTTATTTCCTATTGCAAAAAGAAATAACGCCGGCACCAAAGAGGAAATAACACCCCGGGGGTCTTACTTCTTTTTGCAAGAGGAAATAAAGCCGGCGTTATTTCACTTCAGCGTTTGTTATACCATGGAGGAGAAAATCCTTGCGCCCGGCCGAAGGCCGGCTATACAGAGATGCTTTAGTTAGCGAAGCCGGTCTTTTTTATACCATAGAGGAAAAAATCCTTGCGCCCGGCCGAAGGCCGGCTATACAGAGAAGCTTTAGTTAAAATTTTATTTCTGTCAGAGCACATTTGTTGTTAATTATCATTATTGATTTTAATTCTTCATTGACCAAAACGTTTCTATGTTTCTTGTTTAAGCATGTTGTTTTAACATGCAAAGACAAACGGTACTTTTATTAATCTTTTTTTTTTTTTGTCTAAGCATGTTGTTTTAACATGCAAAAACAAACGGTACTTTTATTAATGTTTGTTGTTGTTTTTCTGTTTGTTCTTTTGTTTTGTGATGAATTGTAACTTTTCTATTTTTTTAAATATTTTTATTGGATAAGATTAATTTGGCTTTAATTAAATTTTTGTATACTTTGATAAATTAATTTGAATACATAATTATGTTTATTGTAAATATAAAATGCTTTGATTAGTTACATTCGCAGGCGTTATTTCCCAATGAAAAGGAAATAACGCCGGTCGGCTTTATTTCCTCTTGCAAAAAGAAATAAAGTCTGCTTTAAAGAGGAAATAACACCCCGGGGGTCTTATTTCTTTTCGCAATAGGAAATAAGGCCGGCCGGCGTTATTTCCTTTTCATTGGGAAATTACACCCACCGGTGTTATTTCTCCCGGCGTTATTTCACTGCACCGAAAGAAATGCTTATGTTACATTGAGTGTTGACGAAACAAACGTAGAAAAAAGAATCGATGATAGCAATTATTTAACGGCTAAACCTATTACTCGAACGCGTTCCCTCTCACCCTCTTTGTTTAAAAATACGGTCGATCGTAATACAATAACAAATTTATTAACTGCAAGCGTTGCCACAGAGCAAAAAAAAAACTTTAATAAGTGATGAAACGGTTAACCCCAAAACAGCCGCTATGGACAACTCAGTAACTCAAGTAAAAACTTCTCAAAAGCCTACAGTACAAGTTGGTATGGACACGTACATAACAGTGCTTAAACGGGGACGCAGCCCTACCTCTTCAGCAGTTGCTTCGGCCTCAAAAGTACCATCTTTTGATAAAATAAATTCTCAAAATCGTTTTGCAATTCTGGAGGATGAATCCTCTGAAGCACAAAACGTCATAAAATCGTCCAAGCCTCCCCCGATATATCTGAGGGAGCAAAATTCTAATGAGCTCATAAAGAGTTTGATATCGGTTATAGGTGAAAATTCGTTTTACGTAGCTGCTATCAAGCGTGGTAGTATAAACGAAACAAAAATTCAAATCAATCATGAGAATGATTTTCGCAAAATTATAAGCAACTTTGAGGCACTCAAAAAAAATTTTTATACATACCAACTGAAAAGCAGTAAAGGTCTTCAGGTAATGATTAAGGGTATTGACTCATGTGTGGACCCAGAAGAGGTAAAAACATTCCTTGAAGAAAAAGGCTTCAAGGTAAAACATGTATTAAACATTAAAAATAGAGAAAAATTCCCCAACCACTTTTTCGAGTGGAGTTTGAACCCGGCGACGTTAAACTTAAAAAAAATGAAACGCATCCCATCTATAACTTAAAATACATTCTGTACAGAAAAGTAACTATAGAGGAGCCGCACAAAAGAGGTGGTCCCGTTCAATGTCTGAACTGCCAAGAATTTGGCCATACTAAGGCATACTGCTACTTACCCCCTGTTTGCGTAGTATGTGGCGAATTACATGGTACAGTTCTTTGCGACAAGTCTAAAACCGACCCCAACGTAAAAAAATGCAGCAACTGTGGTGGCAATCACACTGCCAATTATAGAGGATGCCCTGTATATACTATCGTCAAGCAGTCGGTTGGACCGAAAACTAATCCCCCTCAGGTAACAAATCAAGTAAACAGTAATGACCTTCAGGCCCCCCAGCCTAGTAGTAACAGAATCTCTTATGCTAACGTCTTAAAATCAAACAATGTACCAATGCAAGGCGCTTCGTCAAGTAATGACGAAACTCCAGTTTCTAATCTAAGTCGTCTAGAAAAAACCATGGAAACATTAGTGCAAACAGTAAATAATTTTACAAACACAATGGGTAATATGATGCAGGAAATTCTTAGAATGCAATCGATGTTATTGCAAGCTGTACTTAACAAGCCATGAACTGTTCAAAAATTTGTTTTTGGAACGCAAACGGCATCCGCCAACATAAAAATGAATTAGAATACTTTCTTAAAAATAAACAAATTGATGTCATGATGGTTTCTGAAACTCATTTGACCTCAAGAAATACGTTCAAAATCAATGGTTATACTCTATATGATACCAAGGACCCTCGAGATAGAGCTTGTGGAGGTTCTGCCATTTTAATAAAAAACCGAATTAAACACTACCCAATGTGTGATCATCGTGAAGATTATATCCAAGCAACGAACATTTGTGTTGAAGAGATAAATCGAAACATAGTAATTTCATCTTTATATTCACCACCTAGGTTTTCAATATCAGAAAGCCCATATTATAAATATTATAAGTCATTGGGGCCCTGTTTCCTGGCTGCTGGCGATTATAACGCTAAACATACCTTCTGGGGGTCACGACTAATAACACCAAAGGGTCGTGTTTTGTTTAATACAATCTCTAAAATGAATTTAAATGTTGTCGCGAGTGGCCAATCAACATATTGGCCTGCTGATGCGCAAAAAATTCCAGATGTCATCGATTTTGGCGTTGTTAAAAACATCCCCTCAAAAACGATTCACGATGAAGCTTCCTTAGAATTATCCTCTGATCATACACCTACAACAGTTACTATAATAAACACCAATAGAATTGAATCTCCCTCTGGATACATAGCGACGTCAGCTACTCATATAAATTGGTTAAAATATAAAAAATATCTCAGTACCCATTGCACAGAAAATATTCCGCTTAGCACACCGGAGTATATAGATCGCTCTATTGTCAATTTTGACAGTTTTCTAAAACTAGCTGTTCAACATTCCAGTATTGCCCCCAAAAAAACCAAAAATAATAAAATATATTCCTCAGATGTCGAGCGTCTTTTGTCTGAAAAAAGGAGAGCTCGTAGAGAGTGGCAATTGCACAGATCCCCTCAACTTAAGAACTTACTAAAAGACTGTACAAAAAGGCTGAGAATGTTACTGCAGACTCAGAAAACGAAAAATATCTCAAGGAACTTGATGCAACTCCACAATCAGACTAATCATTGTGGCGTGCAGCTAGAAATCTCAAAAGGCCAGTTGTCTCTAAGCCACCATTAAGAAACTTAAATGGAAGTTGGGCAAGAAATGATGTTGAAAAAGGAAACCTGTTTGTCGATCATTTAAAAAACGTATTTACACCAAATATATCTCACAATATTGCGGTCGAGTTACCACCTGTTGCTGCTAGAGCAGCTATACCCTTCAGATTTGAGATAAGAGAAATCGAAAATGCTATTTGTGACTTAAACACTAAGAAGGCACCTGGTATTGATAAGATCAGTAATAAAATGCTTTTAGAGCTACCTCGCATAGCAAAGAAAATTATTCTTTTTATTTTTAATGCTATTTTACGCCTCGAATACTATCCTCAAAAATGGAAGGTTTCCTTAGTTACCATGATACCAAAGCCAGGTAAAGATCATACAAAAGTTGAGTCTTATAGGCCTATTAGCTTATTATCAAATATGTCAAAGCTGTTTGAGAAATTATTAGTTTCAAAATTAACACCGATTTTAAGTGAAAATAGATGTATTCCAAACCATCGGTTCGGATTTAGAAGAAAACACAGCACAATCGAACAGACTCATCGAATAGTAAATGTCATAAGAAAAGCATTTGAAGAAAAGAAATATTGCTCAGCACTCTTCATCGATGTTTCGCAAGCTTTTGATAAAGTCTGGCATGAAGGCTTATTACATAAATTGAAGCAAAATTTACCAGCAAACACACACAAGCTGCTAGAAAGCTACTTAGTCGGTCGTCAATTTATTATTAAAGAAGGAAATTTCTTAAGTTCACCTCAGCCCATTGACGCTGGAGTCCCACAAGGCAGCATCCTGGGCCCCCTATTATACTTAATTTATACTTCGGACATGCCAACAAGCAACTATACACAAACTTCAACATTTGCAGACAATACAGCTTTTCTTAGCGTCCACGAAAACCGTTATGAAGCATCTCGTTACTTACAGGATCACATATTTCAACTAGAAATATGGTTAAGACAATGGAGGATAATGGTCAATGAGCAAAAATGCGTACATATAACATTCACCTTGCGCCGGGAATCTTGCCCCCCTATTACAATCAATAAACAAATAATTCCTCAACATTCGCACGTAAAATATCTCGGTATGCATCTGGATCAGCGATTAACGTGGAAATGCCATATAGAGGCAAAATTAACTCAAATGAAACTGAAAGCCATTCAAATTCATTGGCTTATTGGAAGAAATTCTGTCCTTAGTCTCGATTGCAAGCTTCTACTTTACAACTCTATCTTAAAGCCTATCTGGTGCTACGATATTCAACTATGGGGCACTGCCTCGGCCCCTAATATCGAAAAAATTCAAAGGCGCCAAAATAAACTTCTCCGAATAATTACAGCCGCTCCCTGGTATGTTAAAAACTCAAACATTCATAAGGATCTCAATGTGCCATTAGTAAAAATTATGATTACAAAATATGCGATAAAATATTTAAAAAGGCTTGAACAACACCCAAATCCACTAGCTCGAAATATCTTAAATCATGGCGGCCACACTCGCTTAAGAAGAAGAGACACTGCAGCACTTACCCAGTTAGATGAGCGATAAACACCTATATATGTGAACAGAACCCGTGATGAAGAAAATTTTTATCTGGCACCTGCAGGACATAAATAAAGTATTAGGATAAGATTTGATTAATTATTGTTAGTTCATATTAAATATATGAAGATTCAATAAATAAATATTGAAAAAAAAAAAAAAAAATATAGAGCCAGTATTGCCAGAATTAGGGAAAAATCCCTACATGTAGGTATTTTTGATACTAAAATGGAAGCGTAGGGAAAATCGGACAGATTTTTTATAATCTTCAATATGTAGGGATTTTTCGTCATATCGCATTATTTATGAAATAAATGCAGAAAACCCGTATTTTAAGTAATTTTTTCTTGTCTAAAATGGTTGAAAAATTTATTTTCCCTAAAATCGCTTAAAAATATATTTCCAGAGTTGTTTGAGGTTTAAAAAAATGGCGACACTAATTTGAATGTAAATGTTTTTTCTAAGGTATCTTAAAAAACAAAGTGGTGGGGCTTCTAAACAATTGTTTGCTGTAATAGACATCAATGCCTCAGTGACAAATAAAGAATTTATCTTAAAAAATATGTTTCCTGCATAACTTATAGTTAGCGAAGAAGCTAACAAATAGTGGGTATCAATTGTTATAGCTTAAGGTGTTTGGAGAAAGCAATGGCTAGCGCCATTGTTGTATAGAGTGAAAATGCCAACCATTAGTGACTAGAATGGCAATGGTTCTTTCTTATACCACTGGGATTTTATTCCATGTTAAAAGATTTAATTGAATTTAGTAAAAGTACATACATATGTATTAGTTTTTTGTCAAAGCTTTAATATACATATTCGAATAAAATTAATTTTTTATAACTAATGTTTTTTCTGCTATTTTAATGACAATAATGCGTAGGGATTTTTATAGGGGAAATTTATTCAACGTGTAGGGAAAAATCGGATTTTTGTTAACATGTGTAGGTATTTTTCGGAAAATCCACTGGCAACACTGTACAGAGCTCATGCAGTAGTTTTACAACAATTATGGCGATTTCTTTTCTGAGAAAAATGTTGCATTAATGTTACATGTTCTACATTTTGCGTTCGTTTGTACAAAAAATACAACTGTGGGAAAAATTTTCAAGTTCTTTTGTGAAAATGTTGATGAAAAACATGCAAAACATGTTACATGTTTTACCCTTACTTTTACTTAAGGGTTCATACTGCCCTGTTTTACAACTTTGGCACTTACTACTTTGTTTGTACAACCAATATTTTATTTTGTTTGTAATAATATTTTAAAAGTTTTGTCAAAAGAATTCTACATCTAAATATTCTTCGACGGCATACTCCATTTTGAATTAAATCGTTTTTTTTTTATTTTGGTGGAAAATTCTATGTACTTATTATCGTTTTAAATTTGTTCAAGCAATAAGTGATGTCAATGTCTGTTTCCAAACCTTAAAGTAAGTGTGCAGCAAATAGTCGAATAGTTTTAAAAATCGCTAATGAACTACATTAATAATAAAAGTGTAATAGTTGTAAATAAAGGCAGCTAATTCTGTTCGATTGAAGTTGTACAACAAGTAACACTTCGAGTGATTATAGGTAACATGAAAAAGTGTTACATGCATATACTGTAGCATTTTTTTCTCAGAATAGAAATCGCCATTAGTTTCTTGCAAGGTCCATAACGGTTAAAAGTTATTTTATAACAGTTATTTTTTGAAACAATAACAGGTCGAAACAAACTATTAAAAAGAGTTTTATTTCGCCGTCATAAAATAAAACTCGTTTGAAGAGTTTTTTTCGCCGTCATAAAATAAAACTCATTTGAGAAGTTTACCGTTTAAAGGCCTAACTATAATATGCTTATGCTAGCTTAAGCTACTGTCAAAAATTAACGAAAAGCCTGTCAAATGCTTAAGCAAATTATTGTGGACTTTTGGGTGACTATATTGTACTTTTTGAACTTAAATAACTTTAACGCCTAGTTGCAAACATTTGTACTCTTGCAAAAATGATTTTCTTCGTATATTTCCTTAAAATATGAATTCTTTGACAATATTTTTTTTAGTGTCTACTATTGAAAAATATAATTCCATGAGCATGTTTACTTTTATCAATTTTAAAAACAAATAAGCACAAAAATAAAATAGTACTAAAATATGCAATTGTGTTTTTTTTAAATATTTTTCAATATGTAATCAAGAAACAGCTGATTCCTTAAGCAAAGTACGATAAGTTTCGCTCTTTGCTTAAGCAAATGACACTTGACGAAACTTAACGAAAAGTTGCTTAAGTACATTATAGTTATGTACACTTGATTATATGTATTTGCACATTTTCGTAAGCAAGCTTAAGCACATTATAGTTAGCCCTTAACACTCACCGCCAATGACGACGAACATAGGGGTTTTTTGCCAATCTAGCCGGACATTAGGCAACAAATTTAATTTAAGAAGTGTAAAAATTGAAGTACGCAGCTCGACAGACAACAAAATTTTGCATCGTATAGTGAATTTTCAAGTCTTGCTTGAGAATTGTGGTTTTAGGATACTGTTAAAGTCAGGAAAGTTGAGTAAATTGCATGCGTGTTCATTGACTTTTAACGTGTTTGAGAGGTTTACAATATATTTTTTATGGGTAAACGAATAAAGATTTTACATTGATTTTTTCTGTGAAAGACTATATTAGCACCTACTTATAAAAATTTTATTTTAAATTTTTATGATAAAAAAATTAGTTCGATAAAAAAAAAACGATTTTTTTTGTTCACTTTTTTGTAAAAAAAAAAAAAATTTAAAGGTTTTTGAAAGTGAATTAAGTTGCAATGGTATATATCACGATAAAATTTTAAATCTCTACTTTAAAATTAAAAAGAAAAGTGGCGCGTTTTTGCACCATTTTTTTAATGATTTTTTGAAAATTTCAGCTTTTTTCTGTTTTTGCTCATCTTGCATATTACATACAGTGTTCCCAGTTTTGGGGATTTATCCCCGAATTGGGGATTTTTTTGTAGTTGGGGATACAAATTTCGTGAAAATCCCCAGGGGATTTTTTGGGGAAAAGCATTTTTTTTTGCTGGGGATTTTTGGGGATAATATATTATTATAAACTTCATTCTTGCAATGGCAAGACCGATTTGGTCAAGATGTGGGTACAAATTTTAGTCTTTTTTGCGGTTTAAAGCTTTTTCAAGAACTTGTTGAAATAGTTTTAAATATGCTTTTTGTACCAACTAGCGTTACTTCTGTTGAACTAGTCTGTTTCTGTAATGAATACAACCAAAATCAATATTTGCAACAGAATGCAATATAAGCTATTAGAATAAATAAGAATAAATACACATTTTGAAATAATGCAGCTTGCTGTGATAAATTTGTTCAATTATCTTAAAATGCACTCTTTAAACAAAAAACATGTAAAACAAAATTGCACTGGCTGTTGAATCAGAAGATTTTGATTCCCTAGTTTTTGAAATGATACAAATTGACGCATAATTATTTTTCTTTTGCGTTTTTACGTTATCCTTGTTGCATACTATTTATGTGTACATAGATACGTAAAACTCAAAAAATAAATAACATTAGTTTTAATAATATTACACAAATAGATTTACGTATTTAAATAAATCAATGTATGCATGTTTTTCCATTGACATATGTATTTTATTTTTAAGAAAATGTGGGGATTTTTTGGGATTAGAAAATAGCTATTTTGGGGATTTTTGGGGATGAGAAATCGCAAATTGGGGATAAGGCTTAAAATGAAACTGGGAACCCTGGGTACATAGGATACCCTGCAAGAACAGTACGGGTTAAATAACGCGTTACATAAAACGTACTCAAAACCAAAGTATTAGTTAGAAATTCTAAAACTTTCAGTTATTTTGTGCAGGCCTTTGGGAAAAAACTAACCTATTCTTTTCTGTACGTGTGAGCTGATATCTCTTTCTTTCACATTATTACTTAGAACAGAAAACACAATAGTGCTCTCACTCGCACACGTCAGTGCTAACGTGTATATAACTGCCTAATTAACGGTAGCGATACTGGTAGTATTATATTATAAATAACTTTTTAGTTAACCGATACACATATCCGTTATTACTACTAAATAGGTAACTTGTTAGTTAACAGCTTAACCGTTATTAATATAGGTTAGTGCTACTGATTAATACCAGTTATTGTATTCCTAAAAATTGGGTATTGCTACCGCATTAATAAAAGCCCATTTGAATGTTTTCAATTTATTTTATTTTAATAAAAAAGTACATAAAATAAAATTAAAAAGAAATATAATAAAAACAATTAATTCATTTAAAGTTTAAACTTTTGAAGGTCACTTTGAGATCATTATTTACAAAAAGTAAAAAGTATAATAAGTATAAACTAAAAAAACAAAAAATAATTCATTTAATGTTGTAATAAAAAATAAAAATATGTATAGTTAAAACAAGAACAATTCATTTAAAGTTGTAATAACTATGATAAAAACAAAAAAACAATTCTTTTAAAAATGAGATAAAAACAAAAAACAATTCATTAAAAAAAAAATAAAATAAAAATATAAAAAAAAATTAAATAAATAACAAAAATTTATAAAAACAAAAAACAATTAATTTAAAGCTTGTTAAAAAATCAAAAACTTATAAATGAGGTATTTTACATTCCGATTGTTTTTTTTGAACGAATTTGCGTTGCTTGTATCGGTTATGGCTGAGCTCGATGCTTTTTTTTAATTCTTTTTCAAAAGAATTACGCCCTTCTGCTGCAAAAACATCTGAAAACATAAGAAATATTAAAAGGAAAACTACATTTTTGTCGGTTAGTGGTCATACCACTAAGAATTTTATTGATGAGCGTCAGCTGGACCAACGCTCGCTTTTCTTTTCTTCCATCAAAATTAAAAAGGTTAATTAGCTTGTCCTCCATAATTTTTCGAAACACTTCATCCAACGTTCCTTTGCCACCTTTGAGCTGGAAGAGATATGACTTCTGTAAATAGCATATAATGTACATTTATTTTTAGTAAATGGCAAATTAGTATGCACTAAATTTTAAAATACCATTGCCTCGCGGTATACCGGGTTTTCCAACTTCTCCTCAACGTCATGTGCAGCATCAATTGATGGTAATGGTAATGTTGCCCCAATTTCTATAAACAGCTCATTTTCGTCCTCGCCGGTTAAGAGGATCACAGATTTTTTTATTTTTTCTAAAATCACTTTGCATTCCCTGGTAGTGTGATTTTGTGCCATTAAAACACAATTATCGACAACCTTAAAAAATAAGTATTAATTAAAAATAAAAAATATGTACATATATATAATTACGTTTTCTTTTATTCCTTTTTCTAAAATAACCAGTCGTTCCTTTATTTGTTTTTGGTTCTCCAAAATCGTGTTTTGATTCTTTAATATGGTTTGGAGAACATCTTCTTGTGGTTCTGGATTGGAATCTTCTCTTCTCAGAATTTTGCTCTCAATCACATGTACGCTGTTTTTTGGGTCAGTTGGTGGTTTATTGTATTTTGAATTTGTTGAAAATTGTTTTCTTTTGATGCCTCCGAGCTTATGTTCTATTTATAAGTAAAAAGCTATTATTAATATAAATTACCATTTAGCTGTTGATTGATAGAATTGTCAAACCTTGTTGTTTTAAAAAAAATTGTTCAAAATCATTAATTTTTTCTGTCATTTTCCTTCGAAGATGCAAACACGGTTTTTAAATAAATGGTTATAAAATTAATTAAAAGTAATAACTTAAAAAATGGTTATTTTAAAATTTTAATTTGAAAACTCGTGAAAAATATTATGAAGTAGTGGAATTAATATATATTTGTTTTTATGAGGAATACAGAAATATTTGTAATGTATGTCTGCTCTGCAAATACTCAGAAGTTCGTCATTATTTTGACTTGCCACAAGTATACCTAACCCCGATAATGATTCTATCGGCTCTTGAAAATAATTTTCTCTGTGGTTAAAACTATACCCAACTACTATATCATTTCCAGCTTCCTTCCGTATACCTACTGCCTTAAAAGGCCCTACTTTTGAACTAAAGCAAAATGAATCTTTTTCCTTTTGAACATCTATATTAAATGAACCCATTTTTGAACATTTATTTAAAATAATATTTGAATCCTGTCTTTCTTGAAGCCTAAAACATAATTGCTCTAAGATTTTATTAGGTTTCTTTATTAATTTTTTCATATATTGCATATAATTTTCAAACTTATAGGCAGAAAAATTGTCCAAAGGCCCGCACTGCTTTGCACAGTGGGACAAATGTAATAAACCATGAACATTGAAGCTTATCAAATGCTCGCCATATAAAAGGCCAAATAAATTAACAAATTCTTGTAACATTTCTTGGGCAACATTTCCTTCGCTCTCAAAAGATTCGTTACAGGAAAGAAGTCTTATTCCAGCATGCAAAAGAAGGAAATGATAGTACGAATCTTCATCTATACAATCTTTTAAAACAAATATTCCTGAATACAGTAAGAATTGTCTATATTCAGTCGATTTCCAGTTAGAAAATTCGTCGAAGCTTCTACAAACGCGCCCAAACTCAGATGGCACAAACTTGGAAAGATCATTTAATTTTTTGTTCATCTCAGTCACATTTCCTTTTTTAAGGATCAAACTTAAAAGCTTTTTTGTCACTCCTAGGTCAACTAAGTGCATAGGTTCAAGGGGGAATTGCGACACCATTCCGAAATTATTAATTTCAAGAATGTTTTGCTGCTGTCGAAATTGAAAACTATGATGTTCTAAATCCGTCCTATTTTTAAATGAAAAATCTGACCGCAAATCATGAACCTGCTTAGAAAAGCTGACCCTTCTTTGTAGATAAGCCCCTATTTGGCAACACTTTGGGCAACTTTTTTTACCATTATGTGACTGTACACTTGTTACAAAAGCCCTAGCTGGGGAGTCACAAATGAAAAAACGAATGTTAAATTTTTTATTTGTTTCACCTGATCCAATTTTAAGCCCAACTTCCCTCAGTAAAGCAACTTCATCACAAAAGTCTTTCATAAAGTCATTTATATTCCAAGGTTTTTCTTTTCCAGAGAAGCATGCTATAACAAAGGGATTTTCTTGAGGATGTCCACACACTGCTAAGATTGGCCACAAAACTCGACTGGAACTCTTAAACAGCTTTAAACCATCTATTCCTACGTCGATCTGAACTTCATCCCTGTCTTTTAGATATTCAAAAGAGCCTGCACTAAAATAAGCTTGAATTCCTAAATATAAAAACTCTCCGCATGGAATACGATGAATTGGAATTTTTCGTTTTTGGGTACCAAAAAGACTTTTAGCGCAAAGCGGCAAGTTAGGGACTCCCATTCCCTTCAAAGTCTGCAACAAATCTGTCACAGTATTTTGAGACACATTATTACGAATAGCCCATGATTTGAGCTGGTTTATATCTGTATTTTGGGAAACATTCCCCATTTCTTCAATATTTTCCGACATCTCCACTTCATGTTCCAAAATATTCGCATTTTCACTAGCGGACGGACAACTTTCTACACTTCCTGCTCTATCAACAACTGCAAATTTATTTATATTTCTGTATATTTCCACTCTTCTTTTAAATTTCTTTTTTTCAACGCTTAAAGCATTTTGTACAGATTTTTTATTCATTTTATTTAGATTTTGAATTACTTTATTTAATTTTTTCACTTTTATTAAACTATTTCAACTTTACGCGTACAGCACTTAGTAATAATCTGTAAAATGGCAGAAAGAGTAAGGTATAACAAGCTTCTTTAATCGAAGGGGCCATTTCTTTCTAACTTAAGGTACTTATAGAATACAAGTGTGAGTATGTGTATGTTGAAATTTAAAAATCTTTAAATGTATTGGTGTATCGGTTAGGCAGGTTTTGCAGGGTAAAAACCCTTTCGTCAGTCATAAAATGTTTTGGTTGTATTTTATTTAAACTATTTCATCTAAAGGTACGTTCAGACTAATAAAATATTTGACGAAAATATTTGTTCTGATATTTGCTTCAAACTGTGTGAAACAAAAAAATATTTTGTTAAATGTTGAAACTAAGCTCAAATATTTGAAAATTTTTGTTTGTTAAAACAGTTGGCAAATAGCGTCAAATAAAATAATTTAATTCATGTTTGCCATGCGTTCAAACTAAAACAAATATTTGCATCAAATAATTATTTAATGAAAGTGTCTAAAATAAAAATATATATCCCAAATAGTAAAAATGAGCGCAGAAGCTATTTTATTTGTTTTATTCTGTGGAGCAGCATCTCTTATAGTGTAAGAACAGTAGAATGTAAAAAAAAAAATGGAAGTCAATGGGTTTCGGGAACATGGCTAAAATTTGCAAAAAATTGGTAACTGGGAAACAAAGCCTTAATATATTTGAAATCGCTAAATCGGTTAAAAAACAAAATGTCGGGAAAAAAGAAAAAAATTTTGGAAAAATAGCGAAAAATTTAGATATTTCAAACAAGCCATAAAGTTAATTAAAAGCGCCTAAAACTGTAAGGAATGGCTAAAATTCGATAAAAATTGCTAAATTAGCGGAAATTCGCAAAAATTTGCTAATAGCGGGCGGCATGATAGCAATGCCTAATAATCATTAAAAATCATTAAAGCTGTAAAGATTCACAGGGAAAAATCACTTCTTCGCGAGCATGGCTAAAATTCGCGAAAAATTGCAAACTTATAAACAAACCCTAAAATTTGTTTAAAATCGCTAAATCGATTAAAAAAAAATGTTCCAAAAAATATTGAAAATTCGCAAACAATTTTAATATATAAAATTTCAATTTTAATAATAAAAATCCTGAAAACTATAACTACCCGTCTCCACTATCCATCAACTTGGTAAGAACAGCATGTCGCACATGAATTCTACTCGTGTAGACTGTTCATGTTCATGTTTCGTCCATGTGCTGCCATCGTTGCCTAAACATTCGTCGTAGCATCCATGTGCGCCATGATGTTGGCCATACAATGTATTTTCTGTATACAACCAAACGCCACAACAACAAAAATTGTGGTAAATCTGAACATGAACATCACCACGTATTCGCCACATACAAGAACGTAAACAAATTAATACCGTTGCTCTGCCGGCGTTATGGTCATGTCATGTTCAAATCGAAAGCGCATGGAGACGTGGGGTAAGGAATGGCAAAAATTGTACAAAAATTGCTAAATTAACGAAAATTTGCAAAAAAATTTGCTAGTAGCGGCATGATAGCAAAGTCTAATAATTAAGGCAACTAAAAAAAGCACTAAAAAAACAGTTTTAGGCTCTTAAAAAAGCGTTTAAAAACATGAAAATAAGCTGTTAAAATTAAAAAGAAAGCAATTTAAACTTGTTTATTTTCCACTTAATTCATTTAATACGTTGTTATAGTAAATTAGAAGTTTTTTTTTCATTCTTTATTTATTGAATCTTCATATAATAAATATGAACTAACAATCCTAACACTTTATTTATGTCCTGGCAGGTGCCAGACAAAAATTTTCTTCAACACGGGTTCTGTTCACATACAAAGGTGATTATCACTCATCTAAATGGCTGAGGTGAACATAAGAAATTTCCTTCCTTAATAATAAATAGACGAACGACTAAGGCCCGTTTTCACGACTTACCTTTAAAGTTCGATATAGTTAACGCTACCTTTAGCACTAGTGAGGAATAAAGTTACCTTTAACTATTTTTCGTTTTCACAACTTATGTATAAAATAAACTTAACATTTTTAAAAAAGTGGCAATACTAAAGAAAATACCGATTATTTTTGCCAAAATAAAAATACGAACTGGCAACTACGTACTTTTTTACATTTACAAAATGTACGTATAATTGGAGTTGCCATATATAAAAAATATGGGAATATAATATGGCAATCTCAAATCTAAACCTTACGACAAAAGTTAAAGGTAGAACGTTCCTCTCTTTAGCTTATCCTTCACTTTTAGGTTAAAGAGAACTTGTGATAATTAAAAACTCATTATCTGTTCGATAACTTCCTACATTTAGCTATCGTTAAGTCGTGAAAACGGGCCTAAGTAGCTTTCTAACAGCTTGTGTGTCTTTACTGGTAAGTTTAGCTTCAATTTATGTAATAAGCCTTCATGCCAGACTTTATCAAAAGCTTGAGAAACATCGATAAAGAGAGCGGAACAATATTTTCTTTCTTCAAATGCTTTTCTTATGGCGTTTACTATTCGGTTGGTTTGCTCAGTTGTACTGTGTTCTCTTCTAAAGCCGAATTGGTGGCTAGGAATACATCTATTTTCATTTAAAATTGGGGTCAATTTTAACACTAACAGCTTCTCAAACAACTTTGATATATTAGAAAGTAACAGCCATATTCATAAAAAGTTCTTATTTTAAGCTTATAGTATGTAATAACTATTAAACGCTTTTTGTCTTATAAACCTCTTATAAAAATTTGTATTCATAAACGTACAATAACAGCTTTTTTACTATTAACTGTTTGCAGCGATTTTCTGTTTAAGTATGGCAACTTTCTTTATATTTGGCTGCCATTTTATTGTTAGTGATGCACGAAACTTCTATTCGGTTTACATGATATTCATTATTTAAATTTTTTTTTAATAATTTTTTTTAATTGTAGACCTTCAAAATTTATTTTTATTTATTTTTTATTTACTTTTCATTAACATCACTATTATTATGATTTGTTTATTTTTTTTTTTATATTTTTGAACAATAATTTGTTGTTTTAAACAAAAAAAACATCTAGTTGCAATAATTTAATAAATAATTAAAGAGAATATGTATCTGCATTTGCTCCTGAACATATTCATTTAAATGAATTTTTTTTAGTAATTATTAATATATGTAACTTTAAATTGGCTGTCTAAAATAAAAAAAAAAATAGTAAAATGTATTTAACATGTCCGTTGTAATAAATAAAACATTTTTGTCATTATTTTTCAATATTTTTCACAAAAATAATATCATTAAATGCAAAGACCTTTTAAAATGTCATTTTATTTTTGGTTTAAAGAAGGGCAAATCCAACAATAAATTTTCTTACTTTATGAATGGTTTATTAAAGGTTCAATAGACTATTTTTCGTTTATGAATACAACTTTAGCAATTTTTGCTTAAAAACGGTCAATAAATCATCAATAAGATTTTATGAATACGGCTGTAAGCTTATAGGCCTATATGACTCAACTTTTGTGTGTTCCTTTCCTGGTTTAGGTATCATGGTGACTAGGGAAACCTTCTACTTTTGAGGATAGTATTCAAGACGTAAAATAACATTAAAAATTAAAAGAATAATTTTCTTTGCTATGCTGGGTAGTTCCAAAAGCATTTTGTTGCTGATTTTATCAAAACCGGGGGCTTTCTTGGGGCTTAAATCGCAAATAGCCTTTTCGATCTCTCTTATCTCAAATCATATGGGAACAGCTGCTCTAGCAGCAACAGGTGGTAACGCGACCGCAATATCTTGAGATAGATTTGGGGTAAATACGTTTTTCAAATGATTAACAAATAGATTTAATTTTTAACATCATTTCTTGCCCAACTTCCATTCAAGTTTCTTAATGGTGGTTTGGAGACAATTGGCCTTTTTGTATCAAGTTCCTTAAGATACTTTTCCAGTGAAGCCGTTTTCTGAGTCTGCAGTAACTTTCTTATCCTTTTTGTACACTCATTTAGTAAGTTCTTAAGTTGCGGGGATCTGTGCAATTGCCACTTTCTTCGAGCTCTCCTTTTTTCAGACAAGAGACGCTCGACATCTGTGGAATATATTTTAATATTTTTTGTTTTTTTGCGGGCAATATTGGAATGTTAACAGCCAGTTTTAAAAAACTGTCAAAATTAACAATAGAGAGATGTACATTCTACGGTGTACTAAGGAATTGTTTGTGTGCAGTGGGTGCTGAGATATTTTTTATATTTTAACCAATTAATTTGTGTAGCTGACGTCGCTTAGTAACCAGTCGGAGATACAATTCTATTGGGGTTCATTATAGTAACAATTGTAGGTGTGTGGTCGGAAGATAATTCTAATGCTATGTACACACAGTGCAATCTACATCAATGCAACCTCAAAATATCAATACGTTTTGATGTTGATGCAATCATTTATCCAGATTATCCACAAATAATAAAGGTAAATGCATTGCATAGTGTGTACCCAGCATAAGGAAGCTTCAACATGAATCGTTTCTATGGGGATGTTTTTAACCACGCTAAAATCGATGACATCTGGAATTTTTTGCGGATCAGCAGGCCAATGTGTTGGTTGTCCGCTTGCGACAACATTTAAATTCATTTTAGAGATTGTATTAAATAAAACACGACCCTTTGGTGTTATTAGTCGTGACCCCCAGAAGGTATGTTTTGCGTTATAGTCTCCAGCAGCCAGGAAACAGGGCCCCAATAACTTATAATATTGGCTTCCTGATATTGCAAGTCTAGGTGGTGAGTATAAGGATGAAATTACTATGTTTCGATTTAGCTCTTCAACACAAATATTCGTTGCTTGGAGATAATCTTCACGATGATCAAACATTAGGTAGTGTTTGATTCGATTTTTTATTAAAATGGCAGAACCTCCACAAGCTCTATCTCGAGGGTCCTTAGTATCATATAGTGTATAATTATTGATTTTTAACGTATTTCTTTAGGTCAAATGAGTTTCAGAAACCATCATGACATCAATTTGTTTATGCCGTTTGCGTTCCAAAAAGAAATTTTTAAAGAGTTCATGGCTTGTTAAGTACAGCTTGCAATAACATCGATTGCATTCTAAGAATTTCCTGTAACATATTACCCATTGTGTTTGTAAAATTATTTACTGTTTGCACTAATGTTTCCATCCATGGTTTTTTCTAGACGACTTAAATTAGAAACTGGAGTTTCATCATTACTTGGCGAAGCACCTTGCATTGGCACCTGGTTTGATTGTAAGACGTTAGCATAAAAGGTTCTGTTATTCCTAGCCTACGTAGCGTGAATGTAATTAGTGTTTACTTGATTTGTTACCTGCGTTTGGGGGGGATTCATTTTCGGTCCAGACGACTGCTTGACGATAGTGTATACAGGGCATCCTCTATAATTGGCAGTGTGATTACCTCCACAGTTGCTGCATTTTTTACGTTGGGGTCGGTTTTGGACTTAACGCAAAGAACTGTACCATGCAATTCACCACATACTATGCAAACAGGGGGTAAGTAGCAGTATGCCTTAGTATGACCAAATTCTTGGCAGTTTAAACACTGAACGGGTCCATTTCCTTTGTGCGGCTCCTCTACCGTGATTTTCCTGTACAGGATATATTTTAAGCTGTAAATAGAAATAGTTTCGTTTTTTTTTTAGCTTATCTCCACTCGAAATAGTGGTTGGGGAATTTTTTTAATATTAACTACATGTTTTATTTTGAAGCCTTTCTCTTTTAGGAATGTTTTTAATTCTGCAGGGTCCACACATGAGTCAATTTCCTTAATCACTACCTGGAGACCTTTACTGCTCTTCAGTTGGTATGTTTAAAAGCTTTTTTTAATTTCTTCAAATTTGTTAATAATTTTCCTAAAATCATCCTCATGATTAACTTGTATTTTTATATTTATATTTACTTGGTATTTTTATTTTTTTACCTTTTTTCACAAATTTCACAAACTTTCACTTTTAAATAAACAATTAATAATGGACACCATCAGGGCTACCAATGTGTAATACTGTAAACTATACATCATGCAGTTACTGGCAGCACTGCATGTTAATTTCTTACAACATGGTCCAATCAATTGTAATATGGACCATGTTATAAGAAATTAACATGCAGTGCTGCCAGTAACTGCATGATGTATAGTTTACAGTATTACACATTGGTAGCCCTGATGGTGTCCATTATTAATTGTTTATTTAAAAGTGAAAGTTTGTGAAATTTGTGAAAAAAGGTAAAAAAATAAAAATACCAAGTAAATATATTTAATAATAGCAATAATAGACTACAGGGCACGCCATAAAAGGCGATTAGTAAAAAATGAAAAATGCTTAAACTACCCCTTTAGTGCACTCCATACTGTAGTGACATGGAGTACTTTTAAAACTAACCCACTTTAGTACTCCATGGAGTAGTTTAGAGACTACTTCGGTGGGCTAAATGGTCCCCTCCCAGGACATCGTAATGTTAAATTGACCACCTTTTACCCATATATTTGAAGTAGTTTTGGAGTACTCCTTCTCCTTTATGGACTTCTCTTTACATGCATGTATGGACTAGTCTCGTTATCTGCAGGGGAGTGTTGACGAAACAAATGTAGCGACAAAACAAAGAATCGATGATAGCAATTACTTTACGGCTAAGCCTATTACTCGAACTCGTTCCCCCTTTGTTTACAAATACGGTCGATCGTAATACAATAACAAATCTGTTAACTGCAAGTGGTACCGCATTGCCAAAAACTAATTAAATAAGTGATGATACGGTTAACCCCAAAACAGCCGCTATGGAAAACTCAGTAACTCAAGTAAAAATGTCTCAATAGCCTCCAGTACAAGTTGGCATTGATAGATATATAACAGTGCTTAAACGGGGTCGTAGCCCTACCTCCTCAGCAGTGACTTCGGCACCGAAAGTTTTATAAGATGGTACAACTGACAGAATAAATTCCTAAAATCGTTTTGCAATTCTGGAGGATAAATCCCCTAAAGCACCAAACGTGATAAAGTCGTTCAAGCCTCCCCCGATATATCTTAGGGAGCAAAACTCAAATGAGCTAATGAAGAGTTTGAAGTCGGCGATTGGAGGAAATTCATTTTACGTAGCTGCAATTCAGCGTGGTAGTAAAAACGAGACAAAAATACAAGTTAATCATGAGGATGATTTTAGGAAAATTATTAACAAATTTGAAGAAATTAAAAAAAGCTTTTAAACATACCAACTGAAGAGCAGTAAAGGTCTCCAGGTAGTGATTAAGGAAATTGACTCATGTGTGGACCCTGCAGAATTAAAAACATTCCTAAAAGAGAAAGGCTTCAAAATAAAACATGTAGTTAATATTAAAAAAATTCCCCAACCACTATTTCGAGTGGAGATAAGCTAAAAAAAAACGAAACTATTTCTATTTACAGCTTAAAATATATCCTGTACAGGAAAATCACGGTAGAGGAGCCGCACAAAGGAAATGGACCCGTTCAGTGTTTAAACTGCCAAAAATTTGGTCATACTAAGGCATACTGCTACTTACCCCCTGTTTGCATAGTATGTGGTGAATTGCATGGTACAGTTCTTTGCGTTAAGTCCAAAACCGACCCCAACGTAAAAAATGCAGCAACTGTGGAGGTAATCACACTGCCAATTATAGAGGATGCCCTGTATACACTATCGTCAAGCAGTCGTCTGGACCGAAAATGAATCCCCCCCAAACGCAGGTAACAAATCAAGTAAACACTAATTACATTCAGGCTACGTAGGCTAGGAATAACAGAACCTCTTATGCTAACGTCTTACAATCAAACCAGGTGCCAATGCAAGGTGCTTCGCCAAGTAATGATGAAACTCCAGTTTCTAATTTAAGTCGTCTAGAAAAAACCATGGATGGAAACATTAGTGCAAACAGTAAATAATTTTACAAACACAATGGGTAATATGTTACAGGAAATTCTTAGAATGCAATCGATGTTATTGCAAGCTGTACTTAACAAGCCATGAACTCTTTAAAAATTTCTTTTTGGAACGCAAACGGCATAAACAAATTGATGTCATGATGGTTTCTGAAACTCATTTGACCTAAAGAAATACGTTAAAAATCAATAATTATACACTATATGATACTAAGGACCCTCGAGATAGAGCTTGTGGAGGTTCTGCCATTTTAATAAAAAATCGAATCAAACACTACCTAATGTTTGATCATCGTGAAGATTATCTCCAAGCAACGAATATTTGTGTTGAAGAGCTAAATCGAAACATAGTAATTTCATCCTTATACTCACCACCTAGACTTGCAATATCAGGAAGCCAATATTATAAGTTATTGGGGCCCTGTTTCCTGGCTGCTGGAGACTATAACGCAAAACATACCTTCTGGGGGTCACGACTAATAACACCAAAGGGTCGTGTTTTATTTAATACAATCTCTAAAATGAATTTAAATGTTGTCGCAAGCGGACAACCAACACATTGGCCTGCTGATCCGCAAAAAATTCCAGATGTCATCGATTTTAGCGTGGTTAAAAACATCCCCATAGAAACGATTCATGTTGAAGCTTCCTTATGCTGGGTACACACTATGCAATGCATTTACCTTTATTATTTGTGGATAATCTGGATAAATGATTGCATCAACATCAAAACGTATTGATATTTTGAGGTTGCATTGATGTAGATTGCACTGTGTGTACATAGCATTAGAATTATCTTCCGACCACACACCTACAATTGTTACTATAATGAACCCCAATAGAATTGTATCTCCGACTGGTTACTAAGCGACGTCAGCTACACAAATTAATTGGTTAAAATATAAAAAATATCTCAGCACCCACTGCACACAAACAATTCCTTAGTACACCGTAGAATGTAGATCTCTCTATTGTTAATTTTGACAGTTTTTTAAAACTGGCTGTTAACATTCCAATATTGCCCGCAAAAAAACAAAAAATATTAAAATATATTCCACAGATGTCGAGCGTCTCTTGTCTGAAAAAAGGAGAGCTCGAAGAAAGTGGCAATTGCACAGATCCCCGCAACTTAAGAACTTACTAAATGAGTGTACAAAAAGGATAAGAAAGTTACTGCAGACTCAGAAAACGGCTTCACTGGAAAAGTATCTTAAGGAACTTGATACAAAAAGGCCAATTGTCTCTAAACCACCATTAAGAAACTTGAATGGAAGTTGGGCAAGAAATGATGTTAAAAATTAAATCTATTTGTTAATCATTTGAAAAACGTATTTACCCCAAATCTATCTCAAGATATTGCGGTCGCGTTACCACCTGTTGCTGCTAGAGCAGCTGTTCCCATATGATTTGAGATAAGAGAGATCGAAAAGGCTATTTGCGATTTAAGCCCCAAGAAAGCCCCCGGTTTTGATAAAATCAGCAACAAAATGCTTTTGGAACTACCCAGCATAGCAAAGAAAATTATTCTTTTAATTTTTAATGTTATTTTACGTCTTGAATACTATCCTCAAAAGTAGAAGGTTTCCCTAGTCACCATGATACCTAAACCAGGAAAGGAACACACAAAAGTTGAGTCATATAGGCCTATAAGCTTACAGCCGTATTCATAAAATCTTATTGATGATTTATTGACCGTTTTTAAGCAAAAATTGCTAAAGTTGTATTCATAAACGAAAAATAGTCTATTGAACCTTTAATAAACCATTCATAAAGTAAGAAAATTTATTGTTGGATTTGCCCTTCTTTAAACCAAAAATAAAATGACATTTTAAAAGGTCTTTGCATTTAATGATATTATTTTTGTGAAAAATGTTGAAAAATAATGACAAAAATGTTTTATTTATTACAACGGACATGTTAAATACATTTTACTATTTTTTTTTTTTATTTTAGACAGCCAATTTAAAGTTACATATATTAATAATTACTTAAAAAAAATTCATTTAAATGAATATGTTCAGGAGCAAATGCAGATACATATTCTCTTTAATTATTTATTAAATTATTGCAACTAGATGTTTTTTTTGTTTAAAACAACAAATTATTGTTCAAAAATATAAAAAAAAAAATAAACAAATCATAATAATAGTGATGTTAATGAAAAGTAAATAAACTTTTTATTCGATTACTTTCTTATCGTATATTTAAAAAAGGTTCAAACAAAAGTTTTTATGATACCTTTCGGAAACATTTTGCTCAGAAACTAAAATAATATGTAGTTTTATTTGATAAGAATAATTTTGAAGGTCTACAATTAAAAAAAATTATTAAAAAAAAATTTAAATAATGAATATCATGTAAACCGAATAGAAGTTTCGTGCATCACTAACAATAAAATGGCAGCCAAATATAAAGAAAGTTGCCATACTTAAACAGAAAATCGCTGCAAACAGTTAATAGTAAAACAGCTGTTATTGTACGTTTATGAATACAAATTTTTATAAGAGGTTTATAAGACAAAAAGCGTTTAATAGTTATTACATACTATAAGCTTAAAATAAGAACTTTTTATGAATATGGCTGTTACTTTCTAATATATCAAAGTTGTTTGAGAAGCTGTTAGTGTTAAAATTGACCCCAATTTTAAATGAAAATAGATGTATTCCTAGCCACCAATTCGGCTTTAGAAGAGAACACAGTACAACTGAGCAAACCAACCGAATAGTAAACGCCATAAGAAAAGCATTTGAAGAAAGAAAATATTGTTCCGCTCTCTTTATCGATGTTTCTCAAGCTTTTGATAAGGTCTGGCATGAAGGCTTATTACATAAATTGAAGCTAAACTTACCAGTAAAGACACACAAGCTGTTAGAAAGCTACTTAGGCCCGTTTTCACGACTTAACGATAGCTAAATGTAGGAAGTTATCGAACAGATAATGAGTTTTTAATTATCACAAGTTCTCTTTAACCTAAAAGTGAAGGATAAGCTAAAGAGAGGAACGTTCTACCTTTAACTTTTGTCGTAAGGTTTAGATTTGAGATTGCCATATTATATTCCCATATTTTTTATATATGGCAACTCCAATTATACGTACATTTTGTAAATGTAAAAAAGTACGTAGTTGCCAGTTCGTATTTTTATTTTGGCAAAAATAATCGGTATTTTCTTTAGTATTGCCACTTTTTTAAAAATGTTAAGTTTATTTTATACATAAGTTGTGAAAACGAAAAATAGTTAAAGGTAACTTTATTCCTCACTAGTGCTAAAGGTAGCGTTAACTATATCGAACTTTAAAGGTAAGTCGTGAAAACGGGCCTTAGTCGTTCGTCTATTTATTATTAAGGAAGGAAATTTCTTATGTTCACCTCAGCCATTTAGATGAGTGATAATCACCTTTGTATGTGAACAGAACCCGTGTTGAAGAAAATTTTTGTCTGGCACCGGCCAGGACATAAATAAAGTGTTAGGATTGTTAGTTCATATTTATTATATGAAGATTCAATAAATAAAGAATGAAAAAAAAACTTCTAATTTACTATAACAACGTATTAAATGAATTAAGTGGAAAATAAACAAGTTTAAATTGCTTTCTTTTTAATTTTAACAGCTTATTTTCATGTTTTTAAACGCTTTTTTAAGAGCCTAAAACTGTTTTTTTAGTGCTTTTTTTAGTTGCCTTAATTATTAGACTTTGCTATCATGCCGCTACTAGCAAATTTTTTTGCAAATTTTCGTTAATTTAGCAATTTTTGTACAATTTTTGCCATTCCTTACCCCACGTCTCCATGCGCTTTCGATTTGAACATGACATGACCATAACGCCGGCAGAGCAACGGTATTAATTTGTTTACGTTATTGTATGTGGCGAATACGTGGTGATGTTCATGTTCAGATTTACCACAATTTTTGTTGTTGTGGCGTTTGGTTGTATACAGAAAATACATTGTATGGCCAACATCATGGCGCACATGGATGCTACGACGAATGTTTAGGCAACGATGGCAGCACATGGACGAAACATGAACATGAACAGTCTACACGAGTAGAATTCATGTGCGACATGCTGTTCTTACCAAGTTGATGGATAGTGGAGACGGGTAGTTATAGTTTTAAGGATTTTTAGCCAATTTTATGGCTTGTTTTATATATTAAAATTGTTTGCGAATTTTCAATATTTTTTGGAACATTTTTTTTTAATCGATTTAGCGATTTTAAACAAATTTTAGGGTTTGTTTATAAGTTTGCAATTTTTCGCGAATTTTAGCCATGCTCGCGAAGAAGTGATTTTTCCCTGTGAATCTTTACAGCTTTAATGATTTTTAATGATTATTAGGCATTGCTATCATGCCGCCCGCTATTAGCAAATTTTTGCGAATTTCCGCTAATTTAGCAATTTTTATCGAATTTTAGCCATTCCTTACAGTTTTAGGCGCTTTTAATTAACTTTATGGCTTGTTTGAAATATCTAAATTTTTCGCTATTTTTCCAAAATTTTTTTCTTTTTTCCCGACATTTTGTTTTTTAACCGATTTAGCGATTTCAAATATATTAAGGCTTTGTTTCCCAGTTACCAATTTTTTGCAAATTTTAGCCATGTTCCCGAAACCCATTGACTTCCATTTTTTTTTTACATTCTACTGTTCTTACACTATAAGAGATGCTGCTCCACAGAATAAAACAAATAAAATAGCTTCTGCGCTCATTTAAGACACAATGGACCACGTAGTCCAATATTATCTGTAGGGTCACTGTAACATAAACATTTCTTTCATTATGTTTTATTGTTTTTGCATTATACGCACTCATAAGTTTTTTTTATTTTATTTTACTGTTTGTTTAATTGTGCTCTTCCTTTTATTTGTTGTCTAAAAACCCTGAGAATTAAAATAAGAATAAATAAAAACAAGAAATGTTTTTACTTAAAATGTTTGTATGTATGCTTATGTATGTGTGTGCATACATATATTTTTTTTTTTTAATTGTAATTTTTAATATTTTTATTATTAAATTTACATATGTTCACTAAATAAGAATTATTTTAAAGCGTCCATTCGCTGATATATTATTTTTTTAAAAAAAAATTTTATAAATACTTATTTATATTAAAAGAAAAAACCCGTATGCCGAGTTAAAAAAGCGAGCACGAAACTGATAAATTAGAAGTTGATGCAATAAATTTTCGAAAAGAAAACAATGTCTGTTTGGTGTCAACAAGTTCTTGTACACAGAAAAAGTTCTCCCTACGTCTACAGATGTTAAGGGAGCATATTTAAAATTGAGTATTTGCTCTGATGTATATTTTATACGATTGGACTCATTATTGCGCTTGCCTCCCAAAATATCCCCAATATCTTTTAATACCGAAAATCCTTCATTTTTTAATGAAACTGATTTAAATTTTGTATTAACTTTGTCTCCTATATCCCCTGGAATACGGGACATTTTTCTTACGGTCCATAACTTTGTTCACTTAGAAAACCAATGATAGTTAACAGAAATTATCAATATTTGATATACAGAGAAATTCTTAATAGCTAAAGCTACGGTCACACTTATTAAATATTTGATCAAATAAGCGTTACCCCTACTTTTGTTAATAGTTAGTGAGATTTAAAATGGTCTTAACATTATAAAATAAACTAATTATACTACTAGATATAGCAAAAAACAGTTTTTTGTAAGATGTGGTATTTTAATCAAAAAAAAAATTGATATTAAGCGAAATGATTTTTTAGTTTGGTTGTTGGTCCCGTTTTTTTCGTCAAATATTTGATAAGTCTGACCGTAGCTTAAAACTATATTAAAAAGCAAAAAATAAGACGTTACTATACCAAAAACAGAGAGAAGGGGAACTAACAGATGTTACTTTATACAAAAACTATATTTAAAAAGAAATAAGACGTTACAAAGTATGATGGTAAAAGACGTTACAAACTGAGGAATTTGATCGTAAGAATACAGCTATGGAATTTTCGAGAGAAAATAACTTAAACAAGCAAATAATAAAATAAGTTGATAAAAAGGCTTAATACTGAAAACATAAACATACCCATTTATTACACAACACTATAAAAAGTACGTTACAGTACCGCTAAGACAGAGTTGTATAAAAATCAAGTAAGAAAGTATTGTCGGTCAAGCCCGACCGTATGATACCCAACACCACAGTATTTAAAAACAAGTTTCGAGAGTGTATGGCTATATGAATAGGGATCTATCTATGTTTTAAATTTCATTAAAATCGGTTTATATGTATGTACATATTTATGTATTTATTGTATTAAAAAAAAAAAATATGGAAAACATAACACAACGTTCCATCTCCGTTAACTACGGGATTTTTTAAAAGTTTCAGTCTGTCAAACCAAACACTTCCGAACATGTTGACTGTCGATGTTCTTTGTTGTTTACAACTTTTCGTTTTTTGCTTTGCCGGGACTACGACTGTTTTCATTGAATGAATCAGAAGTAATGACAACAGTTTATTTTTGTCCAATAAAAAATCAGAAAGTTGAAGAAAAAGCGAATTTTTGATTTTGACTGCAGCTTTTTAAACCCTGTTTGCCCGATTTTTTTTATATAATACCCCAAACCGTTCTTTAAAAATCCTGAAACTTTGAAGGAGGTGTTTTTTTTAAGATATCATTTTTTTTCTTTCGAAACCTTTAAAAATAATCTTAAAATACAATTTTAATATTGCAATTTTGAGCAATAAGTACACTGTGCTAGTTGCAAAAACAGAAAAGACGGGCAGCTGGCGTTTTAACCTAATTGGGGCATGCTGAATCCAGTGGAGCTAACCTTTTTTAGGTTAGCTCTTGTTTTTGAGATATTCCGTTATTTCGAAAATGTAGAAGCTTGCACAGCATAAGTATATTCGCGTAACTTAAAAACACTTTAGTTAATTGAAATAACTAAAAATTCCGAAATTCCGCAATAAAATTTTTCTAATATGCGCAGACATTTTACAAGCATAATTTTTTTTTTGCAAAAAAAAAATTTTAACAACCTTTTGAAATTTTTGTTTGTTACAAATTCTTAAAAAATTGGAAAAAACAGCTATACTTCTAATTATTTTCAGACATATAACAAACGAAGTTGCAAACAAAACAAGCTATAAAAGATTAGCTACTTATATCAAAGCGTGCTAGCAAAAAGCAAGCGATTTTGTTGTTGTTCTAAAAACGGGATCTATTTCGGATGAACATTTTTTTGTGTTGTCGTTGAAAAAAATTGTTTTTTGCATTACTTGGAGCTATTGAATTATCTAGTACAAATTTAATAAAAGTGCTTAAGGCTAGTTTACACTATTATACTTTGTATTAAAACATGTCAAAAACTCATGTAATATGTAAAAGTGTGATAGTGTGAATGCAATGTGTCCCATACGACATCTTCGTTTTTTGAAATTTTTCTAAACAATAATACTTTTTTTTTAACAAAAGCATGTTCATGTATGCTAGTGTGAATACACACTGTAATGTTACATTAGATTTGTTGACAGATCAAATGAATTTTTAATTCAGCGATTTTTTGCCTTTGTTTTCATAAAATAGCGATTGATACAGTAATTTTTTTTTTTTTGTTTTTATGAGGCACTTAAAAATAATATTTTGTATTAAAAATAAACATTGTTGACCAAAAATCGAATGCTGTTATCTACAATATGCACTTAAGCAAAATGGACGTACAAAATTTTTTTTCTAACGAAATGTAGCCTTCATACACAATGCTTTGTATATTGTGCAGATAGGCAAAAAATGCAGTTAAGTGAAATGCAGCTAAATGAAAAATACTGTATGTCTCGAGAAAATGTTAAGGCCAAAAAACTAATTAAGGTCGGTCATACATTATAACCCACTAGGGGCGACTCCTAGGCAGTTATGGGACTTGTTCTTCAATATATTTCTAGTCTGTATTGAACATTTTGTATGGGAGCCCTCTTTAAAGGATGGAGATAGCCGGTAGGTATGTTATAAATAAATGATGGAGATGAAGAATAAAGTGGGGTTGGTCATATATTTGACCCATCTAGGAGCGTCATACGTGCTAAATTTAAGAATTTCAACCATACAAATATGGTGGTTTAATCAAATTTTTTAATTTGGCTCCTGGAGCGCGTAGGATGCAATATATCCAATATTAAAATTCTATTTTAAGATTATTTTTTAAAGGTTTCGAAAGAAAAAACATAATATCTTAAACAAGAAAAAAACACCTCCTTCAAAGTTTCAGGATTTTTAAAGAACGGTCGGAGCTATTATATAAAAAAAATCAACCAAATAAAAAATAAGTTTTTAAAATTTAATATTTTGCAGATATTACATTTTTTAAACAATAATTTATTTTAATATGTATGTATATTGTTTGTAGCCCCAAGTATTTTTTTTAAAATTACATAAAAATTATCTTCGTATGTAAAGAAGTTTTCGAAATATTGATGAAATAAGCTTAACACATTTGGCTAATTCGGCGAAATTATGACATAGCTTTTGAAAAAAAATTTAAAAATTTTTTTTCGTTAACATATTTTCCTTATGCGATAAAAGGAACCTTCTAACCAAATTTCATTAAAATCGAAAGGAGTCTGGTCCCACTCTTGGTCGATTTGACATAGAATTACCCATATGTTAACATATAATCAGTGAAAATATTTACCAGTATATCCCACCCTGTGGCTACCCCCTTCATTAATGCCAAAACAAGACCTAATTGTCCCATTTGTAGAGCTGCAAAACTATCGACAATCGGCCCAAACGATAGTTTCGAAAGTCAGCTAAAAAACTATCGATAGTATCGAAAAGTTTTTATGTGTCTCTTCTGTAGATACGGTAGTCAATGAAGATGGTAAACAATGAAAAAGTTTTAACACTTCATTTACAGAAAACGTTTTTCAGGTATAACAGATCAGCATATCTATATAATAAAAATGAAATGTTGTCTGTTGCTGATCGCATAACTTGAGAACGGCTTTCTTTAAAATGATCGCCATGGTCACACTTAGGTTTATACGTAAAGAAAATTTTGTCCCGCTCACTTTTACGCCCACTTTTTTCGAATTACCTAAAATCAGAAAACGGCTCCATCGATTTGACAAATTTTTCTTTCAAATGGTCGTATTAATCCATTTAAAATTTTCATCGAAAGAAAAATTTACCACGCCTACTTTTACGCCCACTTTTTCTATTAAGCACATAACTTGAGAACGGCTTGACAGTTTTGGACGATTTTTCCTTTAAAATTATCGCCATGGTCCAACTTAGGTTTGTACGAAAAGAAAATTTTGCCCCGTCCACTTTTTTCGATTTACCTAAAATCAGAAAACGGCTTCATCGATTTGACTAATTTTTTTTTCAAATGTTCGTGTTAATCCATTTTAAGTTTTCATCGAAAGAAAAATTTACCACGCCTACTTTTACGCCCACTTTTTCTACTTATTTGACCGATTTGGACGATTTTTTCTTTAAAATGTTCGCCATGGTCCAACTTAGGTTTTTAAGAAAAGAAAATATTTCCCCGCCCACTTTTAAGCCCACTTTTTATGATTTACCTAAAATCAAAAAACGGCTCCATCGATCATTAGTAATCAGCTACCGAGCGAAGCCGGGACGTCCAGCTAGTTCAATATAAATTTCAGTGTCATCTATAGTTTATAATTAATATAAACTTTATATATATGTAGATAAAGAGACGATTAATTGGCAGCAGGGTTGTCAGTTTTTTTAAATTCGACGTCAAAATATTCGCCTTTAGTCTAGAAATTTAAAAAATAGAAAAAAAAAATTTTGATTTGTAAAAAATTTTTATAAACATTTTTGAAGGCAGCTGAATTAAGTATTTTTTTTTTTTAATTTTTTAGAAAAGGCTACACGATCAAGTTTTGCCTTTCAATTTGCAATACAGGCTGTTTTCCTTAACGTGTGCTCACAATGTATCAATACAGGGGTCTAATTACCGCATACGATATCGAGCAAAATTGATCGAAATTTTTTATTTTGGTATCATGACTCTCGATATCGAAAGAAATGTATCGTAATTTGCGATGATAGCATTCGATATAAAGTAACCAAAGCCATTACATCTCTCGCGTTTTCATTCGATACGTCAGTGTCTATCGTATGCAGAAAAATACGATAGTTTACTCGATACGATAGCTTACTCGATTATCGAATGCGGTAATTAGGCCCCAGTATTGACACCGTGTTGATGCATTGTGTACTTACATTTTTACCTACGTTGTATTGTATATGAATATGGTTTGCATCTACATTATTTTAACTGCTTTATTTGCTTTTCTCTGCAAAGTTGCATTTCGGAACAAAATGCATTGGTAAAATATTTATGGTTGCATTTAAGAACATGTTGCCATGTATTAATATAATGCAACAGGCGTATAGGAAAACAGCCTGCCTATCCATGCGCCGTCGTTCAACTTTTTCAACCCCGTTTTCTTCCCTACATTTCTTGCTTACAAACAAAATGTTGCACGGAAAAGCTGCGGCGTTAATTGCATAATGTAAATATGGTCATAGATGAAAAACTTTTATTTTTTATGTTTTATTTTAGTTTATTTTTTAATAAAATACTTAACTAAAGAAGTGTTTGTTCATTGTTTACTTCGTTCTGCTAGAATTTTTTTAAAAAAGTTTGTCGATTTGGCGAAGATTTACCTTAATGTACCAAAATGAAGAGTAACCTTTCAGGGTCAAAAAACCTTTTCTGATATTTCAGGAAAAGTAAAGTAAATCACCAGAAAACATGTCTTGAACAAAGAAAATTTTGCACCATTCTCGTCCAAGCCAAAAATTTAGCTTAAGCAAAAAGCTATGACTCAAAGCGAACTAAAATTTTTTTTCATAAAAACGTGCAGTCCTAGTCAGTTTAAGAAAACTTAATATAAGAATAAGAAACTTTGCATTGATTTGCTTAACATGTCGATCCAAATAAAAATTAATTGAATCAAACCAAGTTTTCTTGAGCATTTTCTGAAAAATTTAAAGCAATCCCTAGCATTTGTTTCTTGATGCAAGAAATTCGATTCATTTAAAAATCAGACTAATATAAAATAAATGCTGCTTGATTTCAGAAATACCTTTCTTGTTTTTTAATAAAAGTAAGCTACTTTTGTATTTCTTGTTTTAAGAAATTTTTGAAAATATGTATAACAAAAACGTGAATTTTTTGATCATGAGAAAATGTTTCTTTATTTAAGAAATTTTTACTTAATACGAATAAACAAGTTAAAATCAGGAAATTATTTTTGGGTTTTCTTGTTTAAAGAAGCGAAGTGCATTTCTTAAGAAAATTAACTTCTTTCCGTGTATAGCATGCATTACACAGTACAATATATCAAAAGTATTTAAAAAACGGAAACAAATTTTGGTTTAATGTGTTTTGATTTTAATGTATGCAAATAAAAGTACAAAAATGTTGGGTATCTATAAAAGCGCTAGATTAGCGCGCTTTGACAGCCTGCTAGTATAATTTTTTTTATTTATTTATTTTTAACAAACAATTTGTGTGTGTTGTCAAAGTGTTTAATGTGACATACACCTTTTGCGTTACGCTTTTTTGTCAAAGTTAGAAACGTCAAGCAAAGCGATGAAGTTTTATCTGACATGGCCTTTAAGGCCCAACCAGAATGTGAATAACGTGACTTAAGCAACTGAGCAAATACATGTAAATCATATCTGTAAAACCATATTGAACTTAAGGAAACTTTATGTTAAGTTTTATAAAACTGCCATTTGCTTAAGCAAGGTGCGAAACTAATCGCTCCTTCCGCACGGAATCAATGTTTTTTTATTTTCTTTTTGTTATTTTAAATGTATTTGAGAGGCTTTTTGTTTTCTTTTTGACAGTAGCTTAAGTTTGTTTATACACATTCTGGTTGGGCCTTTAAGCTTCCTACAGACGATGGTCAGATCTTACAAGATTGTCATTTTTCTGACAATGGTGCCATTGCCAGATGCATTTATTTAACACATCTGCCAAATGAAAATAGCGTACAATGTTCACACAGTTGCAAGACATTTTTAGTCAATTTTAATGACAACATTGTAAGATCTGCAGCCGTATTCTGTAATTCGCTTAGCTAAAGCTAAATCTCTATCGCTAAAATGCCTTAGAGAATACAAAACTTAAAAATTTTAGCGATGACATTAAAAGCTAAAATTGCGGGGCATTAAATTTTTATGGCATTGCCAAATTTAGGAATGCACGTAGCAGTATTGCATTCTTAGCCAAAAATCGCTAAATCAACTGTATAGATTTTTAACGATAGAGATTTAGCTTTAGCGAATTACAGAATGCGGCCACTGACCACCGCACACTGGTTCATATTTTGAGAAGGCGGCCAAAACGTTTTATAGCGCAAATTAAAGCCTAACATCGCACCTATCGAGCAAAAAAAATCGCATAAAAAAATACCGATCCAGTCAAAAGTTATGGAATTTTGACCGCCTTCTCGTAAAATTTCCCACTGTGCACCGTCTGTACGAAACTTTAGATTTGGACATACAACAAACTCATGTACCAATAACTCATAAGGTTTGCCCAAACTGCGCTCTTGATTTTCATTTTGAAGAAGATGACAAAACTTGTAATAATCCCATTAAACGCGTAAATTGTATCAACAATGATAATGAGGACAACAAACATAACGCAATGGACAAAATTTTACCTGTGTTCCTAAGAGAAAGGAAATACAAGCAATTGTCTCTTTGGAAAAAGTTGATCGAAAGAGAGATGTAGTAACTTACAAAATACGTCACCAAAATACACAACACACTTTTTCTTCAGTTTTAAAATCTACAACATCTGTCAATACCAGTGTGGCCACATCCAAAAATATTTTACAGCTAAATCGGCTTTAATATAATGCTAAAAAAATCCTAAACTGCCCAAAAAAAATTTAAATTGGACTATTTTTTTTTTTTTGTTATTTTAGTTAATATACTTTTATACATCATTTATTTTACATAATTCTTCCCTATAATCTCACATCATATCAATAGAACTGATTCAAAAACAATAAAATATTTATTAAACATAAACCCCCATATTTATAATGATTATTAAATTTAACAAACGTTTCTTAAACCAAATTTTCATACAAAATTTGTTTTGTAAACCTTTATTAAATTTAAATTTTTTTTATAAATACAGGCAAAAAAGTCTCAAAACTATAAAAGAAATATATTTCAGTCTTTATAAACGTACATAAAAAGTTTTCAAACAAAAGGAACCATAACATAAAATCAAAGAAACTTGTTCCAGAAATGGCTATTATTATATCACATGTTAAATAAAAAATTTCGGCTGAAGTGCAGTTTACTTA
The DNA here is from genome assembly GCA_963931875.1 of Pollenia griseotomentosa. Lineage (NCBI taxonomy): Eukaryota > Metazoa > Arthropoda > Insecta > Diptera > Polleniidae > Pollenia > Pollenia griseotomentosa. The sequence continues at coordinate 150,135,672 of OZ007563.1, forward strand.
CGAAAAAAATTTAAAAAAAATATGCCACCCGATTCATAATAATAAAAGAAAAAAAGCAAAATTAAAATTTAAGGGGGCTGAGGCCCGTGGGGCCCACTGGCACCAAAAAACTGCCCCGCCCACTTAGTGATATGTGTGGGTACTCAAATTAAAGTTGATTTGCTCACGATGCAAATATGTATTTAGTTTTTGTATTCGCATATTATTTTCCGCTCTAGGTTAATTTATGCTAGGAACTCAACTGGGACGAACGACGAATTTTTGGCCGCGAATATTCGTCGCCAAAAATAAAACATATTTGTGTATATAAAAATACACACAATCATGGCGTCGGCCAAAATTCGTCATACGCGGCGACTTTGCAATAGATTTATTTCTATTTCATACGCCGACGAACAAATCAATGCCAGGTGACCATGTTTGATTTTAGTTTTCAAGTATTTTAGTATATAAAGTTATTTTTTTACTTTAATAATTGTTTTTTATTATTTTATCGCATTTAAAATAAATATTCAAAGAAGATTACTAAAGGAATAGTTTTTAATTGTGGTTTCGTTAATGATTGTGTTTTTTAGGTAAATTTTTTTTTATATGGTCACACCATTTCTCTCTCTTTGCACAAACAGCAAAGAACTTTTCCAATTAGTAAAGCTGTGAGTAATTCGTCGCTATTGTGTTTCATACGACGAATTTTTTCAGCGAATTTTTACTAAAAAATTCGTCGTGTAGAACGAAACTCGTCGTTCGTCCCAGTTGTGTTCCTAGCATTAAGTATATTTTTGGTGCAGAAAAGCTTTAGTTAGCGAAGCCGGTGTTTGTTATACCAAAGAGGAGAAAATCCTTGCGCCCGGTCGAAGGCCGGCTATACAGAGATACTTTAGTTAGCGAAGCCGGTATTTGTTATACCATAGAGGAGAAAATCCTTGCGCCCGGCCGAAGGCCGACTATGCAGAGAAGCTTTAGTTAGCGGAGCCGGTTTTTGTTATACCAAAGAGGAGAAAATCCTTTCGCTTGGCCGAAGGCCGGCTACGCAGAAAGGAGTTCTAGCACATCGGAAATAGGCTGTTACAAAAAAAAATAAAAAAAAAATTTTAAAAAATCGTTTTTCTTGTATAATTACCTTAAATCCAGGGGGCCCACGGGCCTCAGCCCCCTTAAATTTAAATGTTGGTTTTTTTTGTTTTTAATTCCAAAGGGGGTTCAAATTTGTTTTTATTTTTTTTCGTACGCCCCGTAAACTGCACTTTTGCCAAAATTTCATTTTACAAATTAAATACGTAATCAAATGAATATTCTTGTTCAGTTTCTGAGAAATTGATCAAGATATCATTTTAATATATGTTCTTATCGAATTTTTAAATGAGATCGCAACATTTTAAACTACACCTAATATAGTAGCGAATTCATAGTCTTTAACGTCATTATATTTCGAATTTTTTTAAGAGATTACTACCACTAAAAACCTTTTTTAACTTCCGCGTTGCTAAATGAGAAAACCAAGAACTGCATTGCAAAAGAAGCTAATTCACTTAATGGATTTTCATTTAATGCATTTTTATATCCATATACATTTATCCAGAAATCAACTGTTAAGTCCTTATTTAACAATTCATGTGAATTTAATTTCTACCACTGATGTTCCAAAAATGTAATGTGGGTGAAAATTCTAAAAAAATGCTAACTGCTATATGGAAAATTTGCAGCTAAATAAAAAAAAAATGCTAAATAAAGCTGCAAAAAGGCCACCCTGACTTCAACCCCTATGTTCAGAATGCTCTAGTATAACAGTAATTTAATGTTAAAAAGTCCGCTAAAAAGCTATAGTGCTGCGACTATGTAACCATAGATGCTGTAATTAATAACATAGTTAAGTTTAAAATTCATAACATAACCAATGTATTAGTCGTTATCTTCAAATAGTAAAAGCTTTAACATACCGGAAACATTCTGGAGCTTTTTGGATAAACGAATTTGAGTATAAAAACTTGAGAAAATGGCATTGCCAAGTTAGTTTTAGAACAAACGTTTAAGTGTGTAGATCATTAAATGAGGTCGCAATAATAAATTACAAGACAATAACATTCATACATATATTTAATAATCCGTTATTCAACCACTGACGAATATTAGACAAATTTCAGCAATGCTTAGTTTTATATCGAGTGATAGCCTACAAGGTCGATTACTTTCAACTTTCTTTTATACAGTGAATCTTTCATAAAAATGTCTGCAAAACTGTATTTAGCAGTGTCATTTTCGCGTACTTTCATCGACATCTCGATATTTTCATAGAAATTGCGCCTTGAGACCCAGTTTGTCAGGAGGAATCGTAGATGAAAATATCTATTTGACAAAGTCGATCAAAACACGCCACCGGGCATTTGCATTGTTTGCACACTTTGCACTTTGCAAATTAGCAGCTGTCTGAGCCACTTAGCGGACTTAGTAGCAGCACAAAGAGCAACAAACCCTACAAGAAATGGATGACCGAAACTAAAAAAAAAAAAAATTTACTAACACACTTGCAACAATTTTACATTAGTTGTACCACTCTAACACATATGTTAGAGTAGAACAACTAAAAACACGACAAAAAATGCCAATTTTTTTTATAAATTTTTGTCATACGCTTTACTGGCTAATATTTGTTAATTGTTTAAATTTAATACTGCAAAATATTTTATTAATTTTTCAAGCCATGAGACATGCTGGAAAGGAGCCCTTTCCCTTAATTTATGACGGCAGCAAAGATCCTGGAGCTGCAGAAAAATATGAGGTTGCAGGTAAGTCACAAATAAAGAAAATCCAAAAGATTTGGTTACGTATATAAAAATGCCGATAAAGAAAAACGCGAAGCTGAAGATGCGGAAAAACGTAAACAAAATTTGGATAAAGCCAAAAAGATTGTCACATCCGAAGATCCCAGTTGGTCAGCTGCCAAGAAAATTCGCATATTTGAAGTTGTCGAAAATTGACAGAAACGTTAAAATCTATGGCTGGGTACATCGTTTAAGACGTCAAGGCAAAGGTTTAATTTTTACAACATTGCGAATTTTTACAATGTTTGGTACAATTGTTTGGTGCCAGAATGCAAAGCGGTAAGTTTTGTTTCGTGAACAATATTGCAGAAACTAATTTTTTTGTTTTAGGCACCAGGTGGACATGAATTGCATGTAGATTACTGGGAATTAATTGGTTTGGCTCCTTCTGGAGGTGCGGAACGTATTCTCAATGAATAGGCTCATCCCGATGTTATATTATGATTAGAGGCGAAAATACTTCGAACATTTTAAAAATGCCTACCGTTGTAAAGCAAGCATTCCGTGCACATTACTTTGACCGTGGGTATTGTGAAGTAACTCCCCCAACATTGGTACAAACTCAAGTAGAAGGTGGTTCTACTTTATTTAAATTATAAAAAATGTGCCAGTACTGCAAGAAGCCTATCGCCATATACTTGAAGATGTTAACAATACAGTGGCCACTTTAAACATAAAGGGTACAACAGATTCTATGATGAGAAGTGAAATGCTATTAAATTTTTATTTGGATAGCTTAACAGCCCTGGCCTGCCAAACATCTTCAATTACAGGCTTGTATGCTTTAAAGCCTTCTATTTTGGAGATACTTATCAAAAATTTTCATCGGTCGAATAGTGATTTGTGGAGCAAATCTTAGATAATTGTATGAAAAATCATAATTTCCGCCAATCATCCCGTTTGCTTAAACAACATCAAGATTCACCTTCTTCGGAAAATTTTGTTACGGTCATGGTGGAATAAACCGTGGTTACGGTCCCTGTTTTATAAAGCTTTTTTGCAATAGTCCAATTCCTTCAATATTTCACTTAGTTTTTGGTTAAGCCAACCTCTTTTTAACATTGATGCTATAGATGTGAACATATATTTAGGAATGATTCTAACTTGCAGTCTACAACTGACATGAAATGCTTAACATAAACACTAATATGATGTTAGTATTAAGTATAGACTCATCATTCCAAAGGTTTTCTAATGTTATAACACTGTTGTTAATGCAAATATTTTAACAACGCTTTTATAACATCATGTTATAACAGCAAATCATGTCAGTTTTAGACGCGGAGTAAAGAAAATACAAGATATTCTGGTAGTGTATAGGATCATTCCTTAGTATATGTACTTATCTATAGCATCAATGTTAACCAAAGGTTGGCTTAAGCAAAATCTTAGTGAAATACATATTGAAGTAATGGGACTTTTGCAAAAAAGCTTTATAAAATTTTAATTAACCTCATAGAACATAGAACAAAAAATAATTATTTATTTATTTAATTTATTTGTAAAACGAACATATGTATACATATTGCTGTTTATTTTAAATATAGACAAAAATATGTATGAGAATTGAATGAGATGAATTGTGTTTTATTTAAGCTAAAAATACGTCAACAGTGACGAATGTATCCATCGGTAGTGACTAGTCAGCTGTGCCCGTTGTATGCATCAGTACTGACTAGGCAGCTGTGCCGGTTAATACATCAGTACTGATGTTTACAGAGTATAAGAGTAAACAGCTCAGCTATATATTTTATCAACCACAAATTTCAAAGGTTTAAGAGGGATGCAAAATCACACGTATACAAAAGTTTCCATCAGTTTTTTCACGTTGGCCTTAAGACAATTATAGAAACTTTGTTCTACGCGATGATGGATATTCGCGACAGCAATGCCAGTCATATGATAGGTCAAATGACTGTCACTGTTCTGGTAGGGAAACTCAGCCTCAGTTGTTGAAGTTGCCGTAGTAGTTTGTTTTCTAGACTTCCAAGCAATTGGGCCGCCATTTAAAAATGCAGCATTGCCCGGTATCCCTACAAGAAGTGAATGAGCGAGTAGTCACTTTTTTCACGTTGGTGTTAAGAAAATGATAGAAAGAAATGACAGAAAACTTGATTTCGGTCATTTCATTCTATCATTTTATTAACACCAACGTGAAAAAAGTGACAACTCGCTCATTCTCTTCTTGTAGGGATGCTACGTCTAGTGTCTGGGTCACCACCCCAATCAGCATCACAATACATTTTAAGCTGAAACGACTCAGAATTCAAATTAAAATGAATACCGTGATCTATGGTACCTTTCAAAGGTTAAAGAGGGATACAAAATCACACGTATACAAAAGTTTCCATCAGTTTTTTCACGTTGGCCTTAAGACAATTATAGAAACTTTGTTCTACGCGATGATGGATATTCGCGACAGCAATGCCAGTCATATGATAGGTCAAATGACTGTCACTGTTCTGGTAGGGAAACTCAGCCTCAGTTGTTGAAGTTGCCGTAGTAGTTTGTTTTCTAGACTTCCAAGCAATTGGGCCGCCATTTAAAAATGCAGCATTGCCCGGTATCCCTACAAGAAGTGAATGAGCGAGTAGTCACTTTTTTCACGTTGGTGTTAAGAAAATGATAGAAAGAAATGACAGAAAACTTGATTTCGGTCATTTCATTCTATCATTTTATTAACACCAACGTGAAAAAAGTGACAACTCGCTCATTCTCTTCTTGTAGGGATGCTACGTCTAGTGTCTGGGTCACCACCCCAAGCAGCATCACAATACATTTTAAGCTGAAACGACTCAGAATTCAAATTAAAATGAATACCGTGATCTATGGTACCTTTCAGATATTTTAAAACTCTTTGATATCGCAAATTAAAAAAAGTTATTAAAAAATATGCCGCCAAAAAGTCGCGGATCATTTCTTTTTTCTTTCTTTAGTCCTATTTGCATCAATACATGATCTAGAAACTAAATCCGCTATCATATTAGAGTTACCACAAAATTGCATTTATATGTATTCCAGAGCACCGTGTAAAATGCATATGGGCATTTCCGTGAAAAGGTCCATCGTGACCGAAAATTTAAAAGTTATTAAAATCTGATTATTTTAAGATATTGTTATAGAAAAAATACTTATGTAGATTTTACTAATTTTATAAATTTACCCATAAATTTGTTCACTTAGATGAACAATCAGATTGCAAAGTTGTGCAAACGTAATTTCTTATTTGTGAGAATATTTAGGTCACGGTAGGTCAAAGCTGGAGCCGAAATATTTTAAAAGTCATCTTAAAAAAGTCCAAGGTTAATTTTTAGGAGGGTACATTGAGCACATTGAGCACTTTTTTTGGTGAGTCGCTCTAATATTTATGTATATGCAAAAATTAAGGAAAAATCCATTATATAAATATGTGTAATACATAGAAATCTAGACACATCTCTTAGTATACGGACCGACTCAGAAACACCTTTTTAAAGTGATCTCTTCATTACCATGTTTGCAGTTTTTAGATAACTTAAAAAAATTTTGTAAATACGTTTTAATTGTCATAAGAACGAAACCTATGTATGTAAATTGTGAGAATCGGTCTGTAATAATACAAAGTCCCCATGCTTCTTTCTTTATGCCCATAAAACATTTAATTATTTCATAACATTATACTGCAAATCCAATTTTGTTGAATCGGTTAACATTTAAACATCCATTTTCATATCAATTCCGAAAATATTTAATTTATGTTATTATTAATATAAAATTTAGCGACCTTCCTTTTATTTTAATCTCTTTAAGACACAATTTCTCATATATTTGGTGTTTCTAGTTAATAATTGGCACAAAAAACTTTTATATTAATCTTAACCTCATAGCAAAACTGGTGAGCCCATTAGTACTAGGGTATCAATTAATCGAGCTTTTGATTTAATCGATTAATCGCTCGATTATATAACCTAGGTTTTGCTTTAATCGATTAATAATCGGCTAATTTTGTTACTGACCGGTTAACCGATTAATAAAGTTTTTTTTTACAAAGGAATTTATTAGTAAAAAACAACAATAACATTACAAACAGAGAAATTCTTGAACGAAAACGAGCAAACAGAAAAATGATTTAAGAATATGCAATATATATCTTTCATTCAGTGTTCATTAAAAATAAATTTGTGATCATTTTATTATTTATTTCAATAGTTTTAGGGGATCTTATAAAATAATCGTTTACAAAAATAATTTGGTTTAAATGTTTAGGTACTAAGCGATTCTTTTCTTTAGTTTTGATAAAACTTAACATGGAAAAAATTCTTTCACTTATCGTAGATGTTGGAGAAATTGAAAGCAACCAATAATACAGAATATCTTATTTCTCAGTCCTTTTTCTGGATTTCTCGTGGACATATTTTTATGCCAAAGTTTATTTTTCTAGGCTTAAACTTGTTTAAATTCTAGCATTTAACCCGCTACTTTGTAATCGGGCTTTTTCTTTCATAAACATATTTATATTTATATAAAAAAGTTCCAAAATTTTTATCTCATAGGTTGATATTCACACAGGACTTTGCACCTATTATTTTGTGTTTCTAAGTTCAATATTATAGAAAATTCAAAAAGTACCTCTCGTATAACACAAAAGCAAATGAAAGAAAGTTAATTTCCCGTATTATCCTTTTTGATATTTGTTTCACCCCATTTATGTATGAAAAATTTCAGTGTTGAAGTGGGAGTCCATTATGTAGTACGAATATGTCAATGAATGGAGAAAAATATTTTGTAAAAAAGGACCACATAACCTTGCATGTTGAATTTTATGTTTCTAGGTCCAATACTAACGAAAATTCAAAAAGTACCAATTAATGAACAAAAAAGTACCTAAAATCCCTCTTTCAGGTTCTTATCCACTCAGGACCTTGCATGTTTAATTTTATGGTTTTAGGTTCATATAATCGGAAATTAAAAAAGTACCAGTTAATGAACAAAAAAGTACCAAAAAGTTCCCTCATAGCTTCTTATCCACTCAGGACATTGCATGTTGAATCTTATGTTTTAAGGTCCAGTATTAAAGACAATAAAAAAATACCAGTTGCAGAAACAAAAAGCTAAAGAAAAATAAAAATTTCCCGTATTTCCCCTTTTTGGAACTATTTTTTCCCCCCATTTAGTTATCAAAAATTTCAGTATTGTAGTGAGAGCCCATAATTAAGTACGAATATGTCAATAAATGGAGAAAAATGTTTTGTAAAAAAAAGTACCAAAAATTGATGGAGATGGAGATGGAGAAAAATGTTGTGAAAAAAGTAACAAAATTTGGAACGATTTTCACACATTAAACATTTGAATTTCATAAAAGGTCCAAATCTGTTTTGTATTTTTAAGATTAGGTACGAATGTGATATAATATATAATATAATATTGTTACGTCACTGCCTTCCAATAACGTTTTGGTTTATTTCCTTTATAATAAACCGTTTCGAGTTCTTTATTGCAACTTTAATAAAATAAATAAAGCACAAACACTTTAAACACTATTTACAATTTACTCAAATCTATTTAGTGCTAAGTCTTTTTAACAACCGTAATTTATAGCTTTTATTCACAACCAACTATAATTTTCTCAGCGTTATACGTTATTGACACAGTCTGAACTTAGAATGATCTCCTTACGCTAGTCGCCGCTAGTATTTATACTGCAATTTGGTTGTCTAGAACATTCGAAATGTTTTTCGAAGGTTCGAGGCTTTACTATTCACCACACTTTAATTTGATTTATGGCAGCACTTATGTTTACATAATTTTACCTCTTATACTGAAGCTTTTTTTAACGGTCATTTCTAGGGCTTTCTGCACATTTGGATTGAAGTGTACTAAATTATAACAATTTTTAATAGCAATGTAAACTAGTAAAATTACTTATGAATACAAGACAACTAATAAATACAAGACAACTAATAAATACAAGATAACAAATAAATACAACTAATTCTTACTAATAATTACAACTAATTCTTAACTAAAGTTACTTTCGTAACAATATAATATATATTTACCCTTTTACTACACAAAAAGGCCATACTTCAAAAAAGTACCTAACACCAGTCTGTTAATTTTTTTAATGAATAATAATAAGTATTTAATTTTTTGTATCTCTTTTAGTGTAGGAGATATAAGGTTAGCGAATTTTTCTAATGAACAACAATAAATGTTAATGTTTTCCTTGAGCTTAGAAGGTATGAGGTTAGCAGGATCGATTGGGCGAGAGGAGAGCCTCCGGTCCAAATGTCAACCTTTTAGCTTCAGACGTTTAGGCTCTGCGATGAAAGATAAATAGATGCAGAAAAAAATCCTTTGAAAAAAGTAACAAACATATGTTGGTACAATTTTGACCCCTTAAACATTCGAATTTCAATAAAGTACCAAATATGCATTTGTATTTTTTAGATAAGTTACAAATGTTATATAATTTTTATTTCTATGTGTATTGATTTAAAAGCTAGATGGTGGAAAAAAGACCCAAAATTCAGATTTTACCCGTTTACTACCTAAAACGGCTAAATTTCGTAAAAGTAACAGCTATTTGCTTTTTTTTATTTAATGCACAAAAATCAATATTAAATTAAATAAAAGTACCAGAACGAAAAAGAACCAAAAAATCCTTTTTACAGATTTTCATTCACTCAGGAACTTGTCCCTCTTATAGATTCCCAGCACTCAGGACATTGCATGTTGAATTTTATGATTCTAGGTTCAATATTAACGTAAATTCAAAAAGTACCACTTAATGAACAAAAAAAGTACCCAAAAGCCCTCTTACAGATTCTTATTCACTCATGATCTTGCATGTTTAATTTTATGTCTCTAAGTCCAATAAAAACGGATATTCAAAAAGTACCAGCAAAAGAACAACAAAGTACTAAAAAGCCTATCTTACAGATTCTTATTCACTCAGGACCTTGCAAGTTTAATTTGATGTTCTAGGTCCAATATTAAAGAAAATAAAAAAGTACCGGTCAAAGAATGAAAAAGTACCAAAAAGATTGCACTCACAGATTCTCATTCACTCAGAGCCTTGCATGTTTAATTTTATCTTTCTAAGTCAAATACTAACGGAAATTCAAAAAGTACCAGTAAATAAATAAAAAAAGTACCAAAAAGTTCCCTCTTATAACGGGTGATTTTTTAGCTATTATCTTTTTGGCAACACTGGTTTAAACAGCTGACGCACGTTTCGTGTTTTGTTTCACTGTCAAACATCTTCAGTTTGGTCTATAATTTAAAAAAATTTCAGTATTGTAGTGGGAGCCCATAATTTAGTACGAATGTGTCAATGAATGGAGAAAAATATTTTGTAAAAAAGGACCACATGACCTTTCATGTTGAATTTTATGTTTCTAGGTCCATTACTAACGGAAATTCAAAAAGTACAAATTAATGAACAAAAAAGTGCCTAAAAGCCCTCTTACAGGTTCTTATCAACTCAGGACCTTGCAACGGAAATTAAAAAAGTACCAATCAAAGAATAAAAAAGTTCCCTCTTATAGATTCTCATCCACCCAGGACATTGCATCTTGAATTTTATGTTTCTAGGTCCAATACTAACGGATATTAAAAAAGTACCAGTTAATGAACAAAAAAGTACCAAAAAGCCCTCTTATAGATTCTCATTCACCCAGGACCTTGCAAGTTTAGTTTTATATTTCTAGGTCAAATACTTACGGAAAAATTAAAAAGTACTAGCTAAAGAACAAAAAGGGCATTGCATCTTGAATTTTATGTTTATATGTAATTCCAATAGTAACGGATATTCAAAAAGTACCAGTTTAAGAACTAAAAAGTACAGATAAAAGCTTTTAGAGATTCTAATTCACTCAGGACCTTGCAGATTTAATTTTTTGTTCATAAGGCCAATATTAGCGAAAGTTTAAAAAAAGCACCAGTTAAAAAACGAAAAAGTACCAAAAAGATCCCTCTAACATATTGTATTTCACTGAAGACCTTGCATGTTTAATTTCATGTTTCTAAGTCCAATTCTAACGGAAATTCAAAAAGTACCAGTTAATGAACAAAAAATTACCAAAAAGTCCTCTTACAGATTCTGATTCTCTCAGAACCTTGCATGTTTAATTTTATGTTTCTAGGTCTAGTACTAACGAAATTTAAAAAAGTACCAGCTTAAGAACAAAAAAGTACCAAAAACTTCCCTCTTATAGATTCCTATCCGCTCATTACATTGCATATTACATTTTCTGTTTCTAGTTCCAATAATAACGGAAATTCAAAAAGTACCAGTTAAAGAACAAAAAAGTACCAAAAAACGCTTTTACTGATTCTCATTCACTTAGAACCTTGCATGTTTAATTTATGTTGCTAGGTCCAATTCCAACGGGAATTTAAAAAGTACCAGTTAATGAATAAAAAAGTTCCAAAAATTTCCCTCTTATAGATACTTATCCACTCAGGACATTTGCATCTTGAATTTTATGTTTCTAGGTCCAATAATAACGGATATTAAAAAGTACTAGTTAAAGAACAACAAAGTACCAAAAAGCCTATCTTACAGATTCTCATTCACTCAGGACCTTGCATGTTTAATTTGATGTTTTAGGTCCAATTTTAAAGAAAATAAAATAGTACCGGTCAAAGAACAAAAAAGTACCAAAAAAAAAAAAAAAAAAAAGACCTTGCATGTTTAATTTTATGCTTCTAGGTCCAATACTTATGGAAATTCAAAAAGTACCAGTTAGAGAACAAACAAGTACCAAAAACTTTTTTCTTATATAGTCTTATCCACTTATTACATTGCATCTTGAATTTTATGTTTCTAGGTCTTATAATAATGGAAATTTAAAAAGTGCCAGTTAAAAAACAAAAAAAGTACCAAAATGCGCTTTTACAGATTCTCATTCACTCAGGAATTTTTTGTTCCTAGGTCCAAAACTAACGGAAATTCAAAAAGTAACAGTCAAAAAATAAAAAAGTACCAAAAGGATCCCTCTTACAGATTCTTGTTCACTCAGGACATTGCATTTTAAATTTTATGTGTCCAGGTCCAATATTAACGGAAATTCAAAAAGTACCAGTTATAGAACAAAAAAGTACCAAAAAGTTCCGCAATTGATTGTTAGCCCCTCAGGACATTGCATGTTGAATCTCATGTTTTTGGGTCCAATATTAACGATAACACTGTGCATGAAATTGACACTTTTTTTTCGTGACAAGCCGGGCACATGGCGTTTTAACATAATTCGGGGACGCTGAATCCAGTGGTGCCCGCGGTTTTTTCAGATTGGCTCTGGTTTTCGAGATATACCGTTATTTCGAAAATGGAGGAGGTTGCTCAACATATATTCGCGTAACTCAAAAACGGTTTAGTTTATTGAAATTACTAAAAAAAACGAAATTCCGCAATAAAATTTCATTTCAGAAAAGTAAAACTCTTTTTCTAATATGAGTAGTCGTTATTGAAACATAATTTTTTTTTTTAAAAAAAAATTAATTTTTTTATCAAAATTTCGAAATTTTTGTTTTTAAAAAATTCATAAAAAATTCAAAAATGCAGCTAGGCTTCTAATGTTTTGCAGACTTATAAAAAACGAAGCTACAAACAAAATAAGCCATAAATGATTAAAATCTGTTTGCAACTTTTGATTTTATTCACAAAAGTCGACAAATTTTTCATTAATTTAAGAATTTCCCTTAGGGGGCTCCCATACAAATATTGCGTTTTATGAAATTCTTAAATTAATTAAAATTTGTCGACTTTTGTGAATAAAATCAAAAGTTGCAAACAGATTTTTATGAATTTTTTTTATGAATTTTTAAAAATCAAAAATTTTGAAATTTTGATAAAAAAATTAATTTTTTTTTGTTTCAATAACGACTACTCATATTAGAAAGAGTTTTACTTTTCTGAAATGAAATTTTATTACAGAATTTCGGTTTTTTTAGTAATTTCAATAAACTAAACCGTTTTTGAGTTACGCGAATATATGTTGTGCAACCTCCTCCATTTTCGAAATAACGGTATATCTCGAAAACCAGAGCCAATCTGAAAAAACCGCGGGCACCACTGGATTCAGCGTCCCCGAATTATGTTAAAACGCCATGTGCCCGGTTTGTCAGTTTTTTCAACTAGCATAGTGTAATTAAAAAAATACCAGTTGTAGAACCAAAAAGCTAAAGAAAAATATCAAATTTCCCGTATTTCCTTTTTTTGGTACTATTTGTTCCCCCCCATTAAAGTATCAAAAATGTCAGTATTGTAGGGGGAAAAATAGTTACGATTTTCACCCCTCAAATGTTCGAATTTCGAAAAGGTACCGAATTTATATTCGTATTTTTTTGATAATTTTCGAATGTGGTACAAACTTTGTTTCTATGTTTATTGGATCAAAAGATAGATGGGGTGTCAAAAAAGTACCAAAATTCAGGTTTCACCCGTTTACTCCCTAAAAAGGCCGAATTTCAAAAAAGTACCAGAAACACCAGAACACCGATAAGTATTACATTTTTTGTATCTCTTTTAGTTTTGGAGATATAAGATTACAGAATTTTCCCGTTTTTACCCCCCTTAGTGGATCGATTTAGGGTGTTACAAATCTCTGGTCCAAATTTCAAGTGTTTAGCTTCAGGCGTTTAGGCTGTGCGATGATGAATCAGTGAGTCATTCAGTCAGTAACATTACAATTTTATATATATAGATTTTAAGAATGTATTGCTAGAAGAAAATATATTGTATGAAAAAATATTTTTCTAAACGCATACCTTTTATATATGCCAACAATTTTAAATTAACCGATCAGTTAATCAGGTAGTAAATAATAGGTTAACCGATAAACGGTTAACCGAATGAATACGCTAATTAGTACCTTTCGGTTGCAAATAGTGTGAATCTGGAAAATTCGTCTGCAAGTTCTATGGTGTATTTAATGCAAATGCAAAATTGTTGAATATTTTGCTTTCAAATAAGAAATATTAGCAAGTTTTTAGATCATATTTAATTTTCAGATCAGATTTCCGGTTTCCCTGCTTATTTTTAATAGGTAAACTTGGTTGCATTACTTGCTGTGTTGTTGTCAAATAAAGGGTGGTTAAATTCAAATAAGAAATATTAGCAAGTTTTTAGATCATATTTAATTTTCAGATCAGATTTCCGGTTTCCCTGCTTATTTTTAATAGGTAAACTTGGTTGCATTACTTGCTGTGTTGTTGTCAAATAAAGGGTGGTTAAATTGTAAGGGCCGATGTTGAATGTGAACCACACCTAAACGCCAAGTTTTTTTCCGAATTTTATTTGACATTTCTCTATTTCAGACTTACTCAATTTGAACCATGGAGAGATACACAATCCAACAACGTGTTAAAGTTATCCAGACTTATTATGAAAATGGATGATAAATTTCGAAGAAACTCATCTTCAGTGACGAGGCACATTTTCACCTCAGTGGATTTGTCGATAAGCAGAATTTCCGCATTTGGGCGAATAATAATCCAAGAGTGATTGTCGAAAAACCAATGCACCCACAAAGAGTGACTGTTTGATGCTGTTTATGGGCTGGCGGCATCATCGGGCCGTATTTTTTCCAAAATGAGGCCGGTCAGGCAGTTACTGTGAATGGTGTTCGCTATCGTGAGATGATAACGAACTTTTTATGGCCCGAATTGGAAGATATGGATGTGGACGATATGTGGTTTCAGCAGGACGGTGCCACTTGCCACACAGCTAACGAAACAATGGCTCTTTTGCGCAACAAATTCAATGGCCGTGTTATCTCACGTAATGGCGATGTCAATTGGCCGCCAAGATCATGTGATTTGACACCGTTGGACTTTTTTCTTTGGGGTTATTTGAAAGAAAAGGTGTACGTCGATAAGCCAGCAACAATTCAAGAGCTAAAGGATGAGATAATTCGGCACATTAACGGCATAGAACCTCCATTATGCCTCAGGGTCATCGATAATTTGGACCATCGGATGGAGGTGTGCCGCCGTGGTCGCGGCGCCCATTTGGCCGATATTTTGTTCCATACATAATTGAGTAATACCAATATATCATAATAAAATAAAATTACAATAATTTTTTAAATAGTTTGTGTTTTATTCAAAATCAACATCGGCACTTGAAATTTAACCACCCTTTAGTACTGAAGCAATTAAACGTATGAAATTAAGATGAAATTTTGTTTTGGGAGTTAAATTTTTAAGGCAATTCCTCGAATTGGGTAATTAAGCGTATGGAAATAAAACGTGGATTTTTGTTTGAAAAATGGAAGAAAAAAACAGGGAATTTAATATTCAAGGCAAATAAGCGTGAAAGGCATTTAATTGTGGGGTAATTAAGCGGGTTATACTGTAAATTAAAAAAAATAAAAAAAAGTCAAACCGATGAAATATTCTAAAATAAATTTTTGTATATAAAATTATTTGATTTTCCAGCATTAAATTTATTCATTTCTTATAGAAATTTACTTATTTCTACGATAAATTAATTTTATTTTGCACAAAATAATTAGCCACTGTGATTTAAAACCTGATATGTATAATAAAACTTGTAATGTGAACGCAAAATCAGCTTGTAATAGTTTTAATGTCAAAACCAGGTTTTAACTTTAGGTGTGAAATCACAATTAAACTTATAATCCATACACCAACCAACGAATTTTTGATATGCAGTTGCCCGGTGGCGAACGTCATGATGATTCATCATGAAGCATACTGACAATGTTAAATCATCAACGACATCATCAACGACATATGCTGAATTTTTTTTTGCTTCATACCAGAGAACTGCAAAATCAACTATTTTTGTTGATTTATAAATACGCTTAAATTTACATTAACTCTATGCCTGCAAAACAAAGTTCAACTTTGGTAATTTTAACATCGTGCATTTATTGTTGGCGCACGCAATAACACAATTTCTTAAAGTCAAACGGCATTTATTCTTTTGCCTTTGCATTTAAGTAGTCATTGTCCACTTGATGACACAACGACCAATGTAAATTAGTATGAGTACGAGTCGCTTTGTTGGTATGATTGTTGTAGGCAAGGTATATTTATAGCAGGTAGTCTCTTTCCGCCAGCTGTTTATTTTTTATTTGCTTGTTTTGTGGTACGAACTGTCAAATGTTGTATAGTAAACATGTAAACAAGTTTTTTGTCTTTTTTGTCTCTTATCAACCCCTTTGCCTTTTGACAGTTCGTACCACAACACAACAATAAAAAGCCCTGTTGTTTGTTTTATTGTACAATTGTTGTAATCTCGCGGATACCTGCTATAAATATACCTTCCCTGCCGTCAAATGAGTAGCTAACTACAAAAAAACCCAACTTTAAGTTAGCATGTATAGACTAACTTAAAGCCAACTACTACGCAATGCAACATTTACATTAACCAAAGTGTATACAGACACTGTGTTGTATATTTTAAGTAGTGAGAGCCAAGTTGTTTGCAAAAAAAATCAACGCTGTTATTGTTGTTATGTTATGACAATTTAATCTCATATTTACGCTCTTAATTGAGTAAAGGCAAAAAAACGTAGTTTTTTTATTAAAAAACTAGACTGCCCCAGTAGGCTAGCTGGTAGTGAGCAAGTCTATCAGCGCCGAGGTTGCGGGATCGATTCCCGCCAGCGACTATGGTTAAAAAAAAAGTTGAATAAAACAACTTTGATTAATAAAATACAATAAAATAAAATAAAAGAAATAAAAGAAAATAAAATAAAACAAGTTAGAGTGCTATATTCGGCTGTGCCGAATCTTTGATACCCTCCACCGACAGTTCGAATGTTTAAGGAGTAATATCTGTATGATGTCTTTTTATTATTATTATCTTAAACTGTGACGATTTGTTATTAATTATGGTTTTAGGAGACTAAACTGTTTTCCGGGAGTAGGGCATATATGGGGCCTAGGGTAAATTATGTACCGATCTTCACGAAATTTCACAGTATCATTTATAGTCCTATAAAATTGTGACGAGCCAAAATTTGTTATGATTGCATTATTTTTTACGGTTTTAGGCGTACTAAACTGTTTTCCGGGAGTAGTGTTTATATGGGGCCTAGGGTAAATTATGGACCGACCTTCGCGAAATTTTACAGTGTAATTTCTAATCAAATAAAACGGACTTGTGCAAAATCTTATGTCATTCCGTGCATTTTTGCATCATTTATGTTAGTTTTTGTAACAAAATTATCAAGTTTTTGAAGGTGGTGGTTCCACATTTTGATTCATAGCTCTGGTCCTACTGAACCGATTTTGCTGAAATTCAATCAAACTGCTTAGGATAACTACAAGCAATTTGACACCTAGTTTGTTTATTTCTTTTGAGTTTTTCGAAAGTGAGCGTGTTTTCAACAGACGGACAGACGGACAGACGGACAGACGGACAGAAGGACAGACGGACAGACAGACGGACATGGCTAAATCGACTTAGAATTACTCAAGCAGCCAGAATATATATACTTTATGGGGTCTGAGATGAATAATAAAAAAGTTTCACACGGAATGACAAACTTAGTATACCCTCTTCACAACTAATTGTGGTGGAGGGTATAAAAATAAAATTTTTTTCTTTTTTTGAAAGTATTCATCCAATGAATAACATTCATAGATCGGCCTTAACTTAAACTAACTTAACTTAAAGCTAACTTAAAGTAGTAAGTTTATAGCTAGCTACAAAAAGTTAACTTAAAGTTAATTAAAAGTAATGCAGAGTCGGACAATTGACTACTTCCTAGGACATCGCAATGTTAAAATAGTTAGTAAATTACATATAAAATAAATCCAAGTGTCAACCACCACTAGTTGAAAAATAGTTAGCTTTCAGTTAATTTAAAGTTAACTGAATGTCCGACAGGGTTGGTTTTAGGCATAAGTTCAAATAAACTATGTAGTTGTATTGTCCAATTTGTTTTTGTGTTTACCCTGCAAATAATATTGGACCACCTGATTTTGATCAAATGGACTACTCATTGGACTAGTCCGATGTAATGCAAGCATGGACCATGCCATTGTTAAAAAGTGTTTGTAGTGAGACGACATGTCTTCATTTTTTAACGAAATGTGTTCGTTTTTAAACGACTTCAAAACTAATCCTCTTGAGTAAACCATGGAGTAGTTTTAATAATACTCCTTTGAAATCCAAAGCTGGGTTATATGGTCCTGCCCTAGGACATCGTAATGTTAAATAGACCATGTTTTTCCATACGGTTGGGTTACTTTTGGACTAGTCCTTGTCCCTTGTGGACTATATTTTACACGCGTGTTTGGACTAGTCCTATTATTTGCAGGGTATTTTTTTAAAAGTGTAACAAGCAACATTAACAATAACAACAACAATAACTTGTACATACAAAACTACTGTACTTTTTAAGAAATTATAAAAAATAAAAACGTCTTCTGTTTCTATAAAAATTGTTTCAGCTGCTGAATAGTCATCAGAGCAATGCTTTTTGTGTATTTTTCTTTGTATATGTTTTTTACCAAAGCAATAATTGGCGAACAAAGCTAAACGACGCCGTGCAATAAAGCCATAGGAAATAAAGCCATATGGCCCAATGAATTGAGAAATAACGCCATATGGCTTTATTTCCATGTAAGGAGTGAAATAAAGCCATACATGGCCTTATTTCCCATTTAAATTTTTTTCTTTTCATGTAATTGCAATTTATTTAAAAATTGTTTTGTTGGTTTTTCTCTTGGTGTTTATATAAAAAATATAAGGAAAACACTTTTGGACGCAAGGATTTTCTCCTCTATGGTATAACAAAGACCGGCTTCGCTAACTAAAGCTTCTATACATAGCCGGCCTTCGGCCGGGCGCAAGGATTTTCTACTCTATGGTATAACAAAGGCCGGCTTCGCTAACTAAAGCTTCTCTGCATAGCCGGCCTTCGGCCGGCCGCAAGGATTTTCTCTATGGTATAACAGAGACCGGCTTCGCTAACTAAAGCTTTTCTGTGTTGTATAATTATTATGCTGAGTGTATAATTGAATATATATTATAAGATACATCCTGTTAATATTATTATAAAGCAATTACATGTAACCAAAATGTATTAACAAAGTGACCTCAGTACTACAACAATGAAACAATAGAAAAAACAACAGGCATTTTGTTGCTAGAATTGAGACGGCAAATGTCAAAATGCCTTATTAAAAAAAGTAAATAAACAAAAAAATGACGACAAACGTCACACACGAAGAAAATCACTGCAAACAGCTGTGCTTGTGAGGTCACTTTATTAGTACATTCTGCATTTAACGTTTTAGAAATCAAGAACACTCAATAAAGAACCATTGAATTAAACAGAAGTCTGTTGTCTAATAATTTAAAAGCCATATAGAGTCAACGTATTACACTCTGCATAGCCGGCCTTCGGCCGGGAGCAAGAATTTTCTTCTCTATGGTACAACAAAGACCGGCTTCGCTAACTAAAGCTTCTCTGCATAGCCGGCCTTTGGCCGGGCGCAAGGATTTTCTCCTCTATAGTATAACAAAGATCGGCTTCGCTAACTAAAGCTTCTCTGCATAGCCGGCCTTCGGCCGGGCGCAAGGATTTTCTACTCTATGGTATAACAAACACCGCTTATTGCACTTGGGTGGTGGTAATAAAGCCATATGGCTTTATTTCTCAACTATGGCTTTATTGCACGGCGCCAAGCTAAACATGGTATGAATGGCAAAGCCAATACGCTGTGCATGACTTGAATGAATTTTAAAACAACACCGATGTGTGTGGCTGAGAAAGTTAGATTGAATGAACACAAATGAGTGTATTTGATGTTGTTGATTTAATGCGAATTTTTTTGCAATCGCACAAAGCCGTTCTCTGGTACATACGTACGTATGAATGTATCACAAATGCTGATCTTTTCTATTAGCACATAAATCGGCTGCTTTTAGCACTAATAAGTGCGGCTTTTTTTGTTCTCTGAGTTTTTACCAGCCAGGGAAAATTTTGATTTTTAGATTTTTTAGTTGTGTCTTTTTTAACTAGCTCTTTTATTAGGACAATGTAAAAAAAGGAACAGGCGAAATATTTTTTTTAGCTTTTGCTTTTTAGGTGGTTGTCCATTTTTGTCGCTGGCTGGTAAAAAAGCAATTGTAAAAAAAATAAAAATATACAAAATAGGAGATTTGATTTTTTGCACAAACGAAAAACAAAACATTGGCTGTTGATGTTCAATGGCAGTGGCAGTGGCAAAAGCAAAAATAAAAAGCATCTAGTTGATGGGTGCTTTTAAACACTGGTTTTATGTTTATTGCATTTTCCCAAAATTCGAATAAAGTGTAAGGAACGAGTTCTGCATCTCACCTACTCATAAGTAAATTACTTTATTAAAGCTCACTGCAGCAAGTGTAAGAATTAAAATATCAATTTTAAATTTTTCCAGAATCATGTTCTTGCTATATTTAACCATTTAAATGGTACTGCATTAAAAAAGGTTTAATGTCAAATAAGGACCAGTCTCATATACATTAAGCATCAAGGTTAGCGTAGGAGTCGGAGTTGGAGTCGTACTTAAAAAATTTTAGCGGATGGAGTCGGTAATATCCCTTTTCTTGATAACAGCCCTGATTAAAACAAATTTTTAGACAAACCGTTTCATTACCAAAAAGTAGACGAAATAGACTAATATTTTTACAGCGGGTAGATATGAATATTACGTGTCGATTTTTTTCAAAAAGTGAAAAAATTTTAAGTTAATAATACCCTTGCCAATACATAATTGTTGAACAAGTGCGATAAGTATGGATGTAAAACCCAGCTAGCATTTTGTATATGGGCATTTCCCCAGAATGGTCTACCAGGATGAAAAAATAAAATGTTGATAATCATCGTCTTTTATTGTTTATTATTATAAAAAAAATCTATGTTGTTATAAAAGAATGGTTTCATAGCATATCTCAGCTGTTTTACTTGAGAAAATTGCGCTGGAAACTGGAAAATTTTATATTTTCTTATATTTTCTACTTGTAAAGACATTTTTATGTACTTATTTTACATGCAAAAAATATGTTATGTTTACACTCTTTCTTCATAATCTCTCCATTTCAATCAATTGTAAATTGAGTATTAAGTTGCTTGTTAAGGAAATTTGAAGATATTTATGGGAATCTGCATGGTGATAATACATAAGCCAATTAAACAAAAACCAAAAGAGATATTTTATTTTGTAAATACTGTATGGAGACCTTCATTAATACACTTTTGAAATAAATTAATCACTTTTGAATATTCCGTTCCATTACGCAGATTTTTACATTTCACTACGTCAGCCAAAGTTGACTTCTATTTTGCGTACGTTCGTGACCACATGTTTATAACTCTTATTATGAAAACTTAAACTGGAGGAAATCCATCTTTTGCACTAAACATACATCTACCCAAATGCTATCGAATCGCAAAAAAAATGCTAGGAAAAGTTTTGTTTTCTATATTATTTGTATATCAAAAGCGTACGAACGTACGTTCGCGACCCCAGAAAATGCCCATATGACATAATTTTTCGATCACAAATGATACACTCGTTGTGAGAAAATTTTACCCTACCGATGAATCACCTCAAAGAATATTTTGTGATACAATTTTCTGATCTCTTTTTTATTTTTCAATCGTAAATTATGTAGTATTTGATTATGTTTTAAATCAATTTTAATCGTCACGTTTTAAATTTTTTCTCCGATAAAAGCAGCTCTTGATTATTTCAACAAAAGTTATCGGGTTCTCACAAAGAAAAGAATAGACGATTCGCACTTTCATTTATTTTTATTAATTGACAATCATTTTTGGGTTTCTTTTTTAGACAATCTTCTTATTTGTTTGGCAATGAATCATATATGAATGTGGGAGAGTGAAAAAACTCTCTCTTGCAACTATCAAAGTTAAGGCCCAACCAGAATGTGAATAACGTGACTTAAGGCTGGTTCACCCACAAGTTTCTGAAACATTTTTGGTTCGGAGAAATTTATTGTTTACTGAGAGTTTTCTACACCATGGTTCACCCATTTCAGAAACTTGGTTCGTAAAAACAGTGCTGCCATATATAATTGAAAATGACGTAAATACATATGTGCATAAATTTAAGAAAACTAATTATATTTGTGTCAAAATAAAGAAATAAAAAAATTAATATTTAAACAAACAAAAAAAAAAATAAAACAGCATTTGTGGTGAATTATTTGGTAAGAATAAAAACATCTTTTTCTGCGATGGATATATTATTTTGTTTGATATGATTGTTCTCATAAGAGCTGTTGCTCAAATCATACAAACATTCCCTTCCTGGCTTTTTTATTTCATAAATTAAATTTAAGACAACATCTTCTGACAACTCCATCTTAAATTTGTATCTAAAGGACAAAGAAAATTTAGAAGTTATAAACTAAATTGCTTTAATATTACAACTTACCTAATATAATATTTTTCAATTTTAAATTGTTTTTCCAAGTTTTTTATTTTTGCCGCCAATACCTCTTTTTCTTTATATGTTTATTTCTTTTTTGCTTTTTGTTTACATTTTTTAGTTTACCATACTGAATTTTTAATACAAATTCCAAGCAATATGGCATGTCTCTTGTACAAATTTCACATGGTGTGGCAACCTTTTTTAAAATGGTTCGGACGAAATTTAAAATTAATTTAATTCACACTGAGAGTCGTTCGCACAAAATAATTTCTATTGCTCTCTGAGAGAAACGTCAAACTACATATAAAAAAAATTTTGTGCGAACCAAAAATGTTTCAGAAACTTGTGGGTGAACCAGCCTTTAGGCAACTGAGCAAATACATGTAAATCATATGTGTAAAACCATATTAAACTTAAGGAAACTTTATGTTAAGTTTTATAAAACTGTCATTTGTCTGTGTTCATACGGCTCTTTTCTTATTGAAAAGATTGCTACTTTATAGGCGAGAGGGGCGAGGGGAAAAGAAACGAGTACACAAATGCCTGTACTGTCTTTACGTATTGCTTTTTCATTCGTTGTTTAATTTTGTTATTGTTTTCAATATCAAAAAAGCACACATACAAACGCACGACTATACAAAATAAAAAACATGGCGTGAACATGACATGAATAATTTGAACGCCAATTCATGTTCAAAGAAGAAAAAGGAAGAATCTTTTCAAAAAGAAAAGAGCCGTATGAACTCAGACTTTGCTTAAGCAAGGTGCGAAACTAATCGCTCCTTTCGCACGGAATCAATGTTTTTTTTATTTTCTTTTTGTTATTTTAAATGTATTTGAGAGGCTTTTTGTTTTCTTTTTGGCAGTAGCTTAAGTTTGTTTATGCACATTCTGGTTGGGCCTTTAGTCTTATACTCAGTGTGGCCCTTTTAGCATTTTCACTGCTAAATTTAGCATTATTTATTTTGATTTAGCAGCGAATTTTTCAAATAGCATTTAGCATTATTTTCAGCAATTTTTGTAATATTTTTTAACACTTTTGAACATTTGTTTAATCTTATAAATTTTATATATTGCTATTTCACAACATAACTTAACATTTCTGTCAATCTCTATCATTGTATTTTGTCATTAATACGTTCATACAAATGTACATATAATAATAGCAACCCTGTAAACACCAAAAAAAAATTTAAAGAACAAATGGTAGATTTTACCATGCTGAAATAAACAGGTGGCAGCACTACGCCAGATGACGATTTTTTGCTCTTGCATTGTTTGTCTAGGTTTATGTCAAAGTTTTGTTTATGTTTACAAAAAGTCCACGTTTTGTGCTGTGATTTTTGTTTTTTATTAAAGTTTTTGATAATTTTGATAAGATATTGACCATAATTAAATAAAAATTGGCTAAAAATTTATTTATTTCATCACGTTCAGCGGCAGGCTTTGATTTTTGTTTAATGTATTTTTTGACGTAACCGGTTATGTAATTTCCATTTTTGTTGTAATGTTGTATTTGTTGCCGTAACGATGCCACCTGCTTATTCCACCATGGATTTTACTACAGAAGAAATAACGGTTTTGGGACAGCAATGGCAAAAGCTTAAAGGCCTAACCATAATATGCATAGCCTTGCTTAACCTACTGTCAAAAATTAACAAAAAGTCTCTCAAATGTATTTAAAAACACAAAAACAAAATAAAAAAACATTTGATTCCGTACGGAATGTGCGATTAGATTCGCACCTTGCTTAAGCAAATGACAGTTTCATTAAACTTAGCAAAAAGTTTCCTTAAGTTAAATATGGTTTGCCTCATATAATTAACATGTATTCGCACATTTGCTTAAGCCAACTTAAGCACATTATGGTTGGGCCTTAATGCATACGAATGGATGAACCAAAGTTCAACTATTGAATTCTGGATAGGTGCTTACGAGAACAAAAACGCTTTAAAAGAAAATGTTTTTGGTTTTGCCATTTATTAAAACCTTATAAAAACCAAGATTAGAAATAGGATGGTATTGAAATCATTGATTTACGTTAGATGTGGACTAAAAAGGCCAAATAAATGTTACAGATTTTATCATTACTGTTGATCTTATAAAAATGTGTGATGAAAACAGATCATATTCTAATGGTATTTTGACCAACACTTTGGCAGTTAAGGAATACTATTCAAATAATGATGTGTTTAATGTGTAATTAAATTTACAGAAAATGCTGTTGAATAGCCTTTTAGGTTTTCAATGACAATTTTTGTTTTTACTTATATTTTGTATTTAATAATATATATGTATGTATATCGTTACCTTAAATGCAAAAAGCCCTATCTAACATTTTGAAAATTTTACTGGAGAAGCAAAAAACTATTTAAAATGATAAATTTATTAATCGCCTTAAACTGTTAACAATTTTTTTTTCTACTTTTCTTGTAAAACCTACCAGTTGTTTTGACCGCTGACAATGTTGCATATTTTGCAAACTGTAGGTTAGGGCTTTAAGCGTTTATCATGTAACATTTTGTACATAGGGCATTCTGTTTATTTTTTTTTTTTTTTTTTTTTGTTTGTCAAAAAATCGCTTACTTTTGTCAAACTATTTTTTTTGTGAACATTTAAGTTGATGCAATACATAAGAATCAGGCTGTTTTCCTAAACGTGTGTTCACAATGTATCATACCGTGTTGATGCATTGTGTACTTAAATTTTTACCTACGTTGTATTGTATATGAATATGGTTTGCATCTACATTATTTTAACTGCTTTATTTGCTTTTCTCTGCGCAGTGACAACTAAAAAGTTGCATTTCGGAACTAAATGCATTGTCAAAATTTTTATGGTTGCATTTAAGAACATGTTGCAATAGGCGTTTAGGAATAAACAGCCTCAATGAAAAAGTCGATTTTTAATTTTTGGTAAGTTAGGGATTTTTAGGGATATAGAATTTTATAATAAATTTTTTTAAATATTTTATGTACCATAAATTTTCATATTAATTCAAATGTGTATTCTAAAGCTACGGTCAGACTTATCAAATATTTGACGAAAAAAACGGGACCAACAACCAAACTTAAAAATCATTTCGCTTAATATCAATATTTATTTTGATTAAAATACCACATCTCCCAAAAAACTGTTTTTTGCTATGTCTAGTAGTATATTAGTTTGTTTTGTAATATTAAGACCATTTTAAATGTCACTAACAATTAACAAAAGTAGGGGTTACGCTTATTTGATCAAATATTTATTAAGTGTGACCGTAGCTTAAGTCAAATTACAAATTATAAAGTTTTCATACTTTAATAAGTCGTATTCTTTCAATATTTTTCAGGAATATTTTCTATGCACTATCAGAATTATTTTATGTACCTATACATCTGTATAAAAGACTGAAAGAAATATCTGCATATTTTATGCAAATACATAAATTTAAAAGAAATATAATATTTTCAGTTAAATTAATAATAATTCATTTATTATAATGATAAAATTATTTAAGAAAATTTAGCATTTTTAGCATTTAGAATCCAATTTGTTTAGTTGTGGTCACACTGCTTATACTGCCTCTTTAACCAGCCGCTCGTGCGCGCAAGAAAGCAAAATCGAAACATTTTATCTTTTAATATATATACTTTTTTAATTCTTATTATTCTACTGAATAAATAAACCGTTAAATTAATTTAACAAACAATTTAAAATAAATAACTCTACATGAATCCTGATGAATCAGTTTTTAATCATCAAAATTAGTCTGAGAAGACTCGTTTAGGTAATTTTTACAAAAAATGATTACGCAAATGCTAGCTGGGAACAACTTTAAATAAAATTTATACACATTCATACAAATGGTTTTATTTGTATTATTATTTTATATATGGGGGATTTCATGTCAAGTGACCCAATTTTGAAATCGATGTCTTCCGATTTGGATGAAATTTGCACCAAGGTTAGTCCTATTGGATAGTAGTTTAGACACAAATTTTCAACAAGATCGGTCTAAAAGTTTCTGAGTTAGTGGGGGTCAAAATTTGACATTTTGGCCATACAGGTGTTCTTTCTTATCCATGTAACTTATTACCTATTGGTGTTAGCAAAATTTGTCCCAAGTAGCTTCGATAGCTATTTGATCCATCTTTTGAAAAAAATTTTTTTTGTTTTTTTAAAAAATTTTTTTTATTTTTTTTTTTAAATTTAAAACTTTTTTTTATTTTTTTTTTTAGCGGGTATGTTTTTTTTTTTTTTTTTTTGTTCAAAAGAAAGCTTATGTCTTTTCCTTTAAGGTAGTTTTGGTCCCTTTTTGGGATGCGAGCGGCTTATGTATAAAAAAAAATAATTTCTAACTCTAGACAAGGGTTTTTCAATTTTTAGCATATGCAGTGTTCTTTCTCATCCATTTAACTTATTACCTATTAGTGTTAGCAGAATTTGTCCCAAGTATCTTCGATGGCTATTTGATCAATATTCTGAAAAATTTTTTTTTTGTTTTTTTAAAACTTTTTTTTTTTAATTTTAAATTTTTTTTTTAAATGCAAAATTTTTTTTTTATATTTTTTTTTTATCCGGAATGTTTTTTTTTTTTTTTTTTTTTTGTTCAAAAGAAAGCTTATGTCTTTTCCTTTAAGGTAGTTTTGGTCGCTTTTTGGGATGCGAGTGGCTTATGTATAAAAAAAATTATTTCTAACTCTAGACGAGGGTTTTTAAATTTTTAGCATATGCACTATTTTGAATTTTTTCCTATTTGTGTTTAAGTGTTTCTAAAGCCTTAAAAATAAAACGTTTGCAAAGAAACTAGACAAATTAACCTTTCCGACGGTATGTTACAAACCCAATTACTATTTTATACCTTCGATACTATAATGCCCACAATATGTTAATCCCAGGAATAAAATCACTTTTTTTCTGTAGAAATGTTGACAAATTAAATTCTTTTTATTAATTTGTAATAATAATTAAACTAATATATAATTATAATAATAATAATTTCTAATAATAATAATAAAAAGATAAAGATAAATAATTTAATAAAATTTATGTAGGAAAAATTAAAAAAAGAATTATTTGTCAACATTTCTACAGAAAAAAAGTGATTTTATTCCTGGGATTAACATATTGTGGGCATTATAGTATCGAAGGTATAAAATAGTAATTGGGTTTGTAACATACCGTCGGAAAGGTTAATTTGTCTAGTTTCTTTGCAAACGTTTTATTTTTAAGGCTTTAGAAACACTTAAACACAAATAGGAAAAAATTCAAAATAGTGCATATGCTAAAAATTTAAAAACCCTCGTCTAGAGTTAGAAATAATTTTTTTTATACATAAGCCACTCGCATCCCAAAAAGCGACCAAAACTACCTTAAAGGAAAAGACATAAGCTTTCTTTTGAACAAAAAAAAAAAAAAAAAAAAAACATTCCGGATAAAAAAAAAATATAAAAAAAAAATTTTGCATTTAAAAAAAAAATTTAAAATTAAAAAAAAAAAGTTTTAAAAAAACAAAAAAAAAATTTTTCAGAATATTGATCAAATAGCCATCGAAGATACTTGGGACAAATTCTGCTAACACTAATAGGTAATAAGTTAAATGGATGAGAAAGAACACTGCATATGCTAAAAATTGAAAAACCCTTGTCTAGAGTTAGAAATTATTTTTTTTTATACATAAGCCGCTCGCATCCCAAAAAGGGACCAAAACTACCTTAAAGGAAAAGACATAAGCTTTCTTTTGAACAAAAAAAAAAAAAAAAAAAACATACCCGCTAAAAAAAAAAATAAAAAAAAGTTTTAAATTTAAAAAAAAAAATAAAAAAAATTTTTTAAAAAAACAAAAAAAATTTTTTTCAAAAGATGGATCAAATAGCTATCGAAGCTACTTGGGACAAATTTTGCTAACACCAATAGGTAATAAGTTACATGGATAAGAAAGAACACCTGTATGGCCAAAATGTCAAATTTTGACCCCCACTAACTCAGAAACTTTTAGACCGATCTTGTTGAAAATTTGTGTCTAAACTACTATCCAATAGGACTAACCTTGGTGCAAATTTCATCCAAATCGGAAGACATCGATTTCAAAATTGGGTCACTTGACATGAAATCCCCCATATGTAAGTATATTATCATTTGTAGGGATCTTTGTTGAGACCATTTTTTTAACACGTTAGTAAAATTAGGTATTTTTCGGGCTGCGTTAGGACTTTTCAAAAAAGGGTATAACATCACTGGTTAACAGTATGATAGAACTAATTTGTGCAAAATCTTATATCACTCCGTGCATTATACCATCATTTATGTTAGTTTTTGTAACAAAATTCTCAATTTTTTAGGGTGGTGGTTCCACACTTGGATTCATAAATCTTATCCTGCAGATTTCAATCCCAAACTGCTTAGGATAACTAGAAGCAATTTGACACCAACGTTGTTTTTCGAAACTGAGCGTGTTTTCAATAGACGGACAGACGGACATAGCTAAATCAGAGCCAGAATATATGTATGAACATATGTATATGCTTTATGGGGTCTAAGGGCCCAACTATAATATGCATAAGCTGGCTTAAAAAAGTAACAAAAAGCCTCTTAAAAGCAATTAAAAAAACAAAAATAAAATCAAAAAAAATTTTATTCCGTACGGAAAGTCTGATCTGTTTCTCACCTTGCTTTAGCAAATGCCAGTTTCATAAAATTAACCAAAAAATTTCTTAAGTTCAATATGGGGTGACACATATGATTCACATGTATTCGCACAATTGCTTAAGCCAACTTAAGCATATTATAGTTGATCATTAAGATATGTAAATAATAAAAAATTTACTCACGGATTGACAAACTTGGTATATCCTGTACACAACTAGTTGGGGTGAAGGGTATAAAAATTTTCACGGGCAGAGTAGTATATGTATAATAGTTGTAGTTATGTAATAATGTTAATATAAACATCTTAATACATAATAATTATGTATAATATCCATTGTATACACATGCATATGAACTTATACATAATAATCTACACACATATTTTTATTTATAAGTAAGTATGTTATGTATTAAAAAAAAGTATTTCAATTTTAAACAGAAATAATAATTTACTTACAAGTTCTGACATTTGGATTGAAATGACAAAAAGCAAAAGCATTTTTAATGCAGCCAGGGTACAGACTAATAACTTTCCTTTGTGTGTTCCTTTTTTATAGTTGTGTTTTTTTAACTGTTTAATGTTTCTATATTGTTTCTTTGAACTGAAGTGTTGAGCGTTGAAATACATACATATACAAATATTATGTTTTACTTCGATTAATATTCTGCTGCTAATACTATCACTGCTCTGTAACTGCAGTTGTCCACTGCCACTTCTCTTGTAAATCATTCAACAACAAAAACAATAGCACATGTCCTTGGAATAAAAACACAATGCAATTAAACGATATTGTTGTTATTTGGTTTTATTTATTTCCTTCTACACAAACTCTCTTGGTTACATAAGTCCATATATGTACACACATAAAAACATAGACGATTGTGTGAGAGTATGAAAAAACATTCAAACTACTTATTTAAACGAAATTTAAATTTTGGTTTATTAATTTTTGGTTTATTTATTTATATACCTATGTATAGATATACGTATGTATATTTATATATATATATATATATTTATATGTATGTATAAAAACATATTTTTTTTATTTCAATAGTGACAAACCTAAATTGTGTGTAATATTCATCTTTTGAAAGGAATTGTCTTTCTTTTTTCTACGTTGTTAGAGCAAATTGAAAGCTTGAAACGCGTTCATCTCGAAATGGATTTTTTTGAGTTATGTTGCTATTAAAGTGGATACATATATTTATAAATACTTAAACATATGAGTATGCGTATATGTACATACTTATGAATGTATAAGATAAAATGTTTGTTTTGTTCATATATCAAAGATGTTAATGCTATTTAATATCACTCTATATTTTGCTATTTGTTTTTACAACCAAACATATAAATATATATATGATTAAAACGCCCAAAATTATGCAAATGCTTTTTATAATTTAACACAACAACTAGCCAACATCATTTAATTATTATCGACATTTCAACTGTCGAATATTGTTTTAGCTTTATTAATTTAAATTAGGGTTTATTATGCATTTAAAAAATATTGACATATACATGTGTATATGTACACATATATATTTATTCGATAGTTTTTAAGATGTCTTTATTTTGGAAAATATATTACTTCCGTAACAAAAATTGAGGCGCACTAAAAATATTGTCACTTTTTAACATTAATGTTTAAATTGTTGACATTTTTAATTAAATTGATTATTTAAAAATAAAATAATACTATTTATTATTTTTGAGTTTATTTTTAGTACAAGGAAAATTTATTAAGGGTGTATTTTGCCTTTTCGTATAAAATGACTAAAGCACACTTTGCATATTTGTTACCACCTTTTCCGTACAGTATGTAATCATCAACCCCAAAATGAACGAAAAAATTACTGTTGCGGAATTGCCATAACATTAATTCTGACATTTTTCGAAATATTACATAAGTATGTATGTCAAAAGTAATTTTAAGTTAAAAAATTGGTAACTACAATTGATAAATACAATTTTAATATACTTTTCTAATTTTAGTTCCATTATTATACTTATGATCAGGGAACCCAGAAATATGCTCTAAAAACACGTTTTACGCGCATTTATGCACCAAAAAATTCAAAAATTGCTAGTTAAAAAAAAAAAAAATATTCAACAATTTAATAACAGATCCATTTGATAAAAAGAATCCTAAAGTTATAATCGGTAAAGCCCAAACACCATATTATTTACAGACGAAATTTCGAGATTTTACCCTATTTGGAAGCGAGGTTAAAATTCATATTAGAGTTATTTGTGCCGAATATTATCTTGATATCAACATCCATAGGAGATTTTTTGTCTTAAAAGAGATTTTAGGTATTTAATTTGCAGTAAAATATTTTTGGGGCGAATTAAATCTAAGAATTAGCATAATTAGATGGTTTACGGACCCAAAGAGTCAAAATTATAGACCGATTCATGGACATTCATAGATGCATAGACATAATGTATTTACCAAACTTGAACCAATTATTTACAAGATTGCAATTGTACTTTGCGCACAAAATTAACATGGACAGGCAACTAGCCAGACGGATGGATGTTTATCGTTAGATCACTTTGAAAGTGATTCTTAATCGATCGGTATACTAAGTGCCGTTTCACACACGTCAAGCTGACTTTATTTTCCACTCTCTCCTAAAAACTCAAGACGTCACAATTCAGACTCGACGTGTGTGTACCGGCATTAAAAGATTGATCCAGATTTCTATGTTTTACACTCATCGCCATAAAAATATATAATAGCCTTCTCCCTAAATTTATGGCATTAATAATAACCAATCAAAAACACGATTTTGAATTTTTTGTTAGTTACGACTTTTTGCATTTTAGCTAACGATATATAACATTTTAAAAGTTTAAAATAACATTTATATTTAATGACAATCTGCTTTGTCATATAATCTTCAAAAAAAAAAATTTATGTTGATGGTGAAATTGAAGCAACACCTTGGGTATACAGATAGATATTTAAAACAGAAAAGCCAAAAAAAACCGCAAAAGCGAAAGCTCTTGCAGGCGTCTTAAAAAATTTTACATGTATCAAAATATGTCTCAAAAAGGCAAAACATGCGCTAAAAACTTGAAAAATGCTGCATAAAGGCTCTTTTAACAAAATTATGGAAAAAAGTATCCAAACGGTAAAATATGCAAACCTATGCACCAACAAATCGATGCCAAAATGTATTAACAACTCTAATGCCTAATAAATCACTGATGGTTTAAAGGCTGGTTTAGTTGAACTAAACTTGAATTTATATGTAGTTTAAACTCATCAACCATAAATCAGTGTCCCATGTAATACATGTTGTTAAGAAAATAACATGTGGCAGCACTACGACAAATGTTGGCAAATTCATATGATTTGTACTGGCAGTTTAAACGCCCAATTTCATGCGTTTAACAATGGTTTATATGTTTAATGATTTATAGATTTGTTGGTTTAAACAAATTTTAAACCAAAAAGAGAGTTTAACTTGCTCTGATTTTTTAGCCCTAAAACAGATAAATATAATGGTTCTGCCTTCATTGGTCGCACAAGGAAAAACATGCAATTACATATTTTTGGTTTTCCTGCTTCAGTGCATATGTCCTAAAGAACAGCAATTTGGGTAAGTTGTTGTGGGAGCCTTACTTGAGCAATGCTTATTCTTTAACTTAATCTGGGATAAGTACTCCGCAATGAGGCCCAAGTTCATTTCCTGAAATTTTAATTGATTAAGTTTCAGTACCACGCCTTTAGTTTATAATCCTGTTTGTCAATTGCAGGTATTAAAAGACATTCTGAACATTTTGAATTTAAACAAATAGAAACTGGGAATTATTTCCTTTCGTAGGTTACTTTATATTATATTCAACATTTTTTATTTTTCGAATTTATTCTATGAGTTAAATTTCAGTTATGTATTTTTATAAAGCTTTTTTGTAATAGTCTTATTCCTTCAATTTTTCAGGAATGACTTTATACACTACCAGACTATTATATTGTATCTTCTTGTTACATTTTACCTACGCTATCCTTTGGATAGCAATGAAGTATATTGTATGCACAGAAAAATTTACAATTATTAGACACCAGCTGAATGTAATGCATTTTCTGGCCCGCTACGGCCTTCGTCAGCATTCTTTGTGTCACACTGGATAGTGATACTTTATAAATTGAATGTATTTAACTCAACTATTTTAACAAATAGAAACTGGGAATTATTTCCTTTCGTATAGCTAAGTACTTAGGCTTCATTTTGGTATACAATTTATTTCAAACTTAAGTTTTTTTTAGAACAAAGTTTGAAAAATTAAATTTCTATTGAACTTCACTCATTTTTTTCATTTGGCTAAGGGGCCAAAATAAGGACATCCTCCGAACTTTGACTATATGTGGCGTATAGCTAAGTACTTAAGCTTCATTTTGGTGTATCATTTATATTTTCCTAAAGTTTTTTGTGGAAAAAAGTTTAACAAAATAACTTTCTACTAAACTTCACTGATTTCTTCTTTTGGGTAAGAGGCCAAAATTAGGACTTCCTCCGAAGGTTGGCTATATGTGGCGTGTAGCTGAGTACTTTAGCTTCATTTTGGTATACAATTTATATTTAACTTGAGTTTTTTTTTTAGAACAACCTTTAAAAAGTAAGTTAGGAACGAATTTTTTAATTTGACCAGGTTTTTCAATAAGTTTGTTGAAAGCCGAAAATCATCGCCCATGTAATAAAAAAAAAGTAGAACATGAGTGAGTGCATGTTA
The DNA here is from genome assembly GCA_963931875.1 of Pollenia griseotomentosa. Classification (NCBI taxonomy): domain Eukaryota; kingdom Metazoa; phylum Arthropoda; class Insecta; order Diptera; family Polleniidae; genus Pollenia; species Pollenia griseotomentosa. Next base: position 150,169,275 of record OZ007563.1, read on the forward strand.
GTTCTCTCATATTCGGTTATATGATATTGCCTTATAAATTTGCATGCACTTAGTTTCAGGGATGGAAAGTAGATTTATTTTTATATATTATCAAATTCGTTTTAACAATTTTTTATATTTATATTATTTTTATAGTTAGAACGTATAAGGGCGCTATTTTTAACGTGCTAAATTGAGTTTAAATTGAAGTCGATGCATATCTTAGAAAAAATATAATCAGCCCTATTATGTAAGTCGTCGTCGACTTCAACATTACTTTTAAATTTTTGTCACATCAAGTCGACGAGTACATCACTTCGACGTTAATTTGGTATTTTATAAGAATGTTGTGTCGACGTCGACTAGTTATCGAAAATTTGACAAAAAAAATCTCCAATTATTTTTGTTCTTTCTTCATCATTATAGCTCACTTTTTAACGCTATTTCTGCTACTTTGGGACATATTTTTTAACCGATTTAGCTTTTTCAAATAAAGTGTAGAGTTTGTTTCCAATTTTGAATTTTTTTACGAATTTTTGCCATGTTTTAGATAACAGATATTTTTACTGTAAGTTTTCTGATTCTTTATAGCTTTAACGTTTATTAATACATATATATTAATACATATATATAACCGAATTTTTGCCATTCTTTATAGTTTATGGACTTTTAATCAATTTTAAGTCTTGTTTGAAATATTAAAAATTTTCGCAAATTTTCGCTATTTTTGCATTTATTATTTTTTTTGTTATTTTCCGAAATTTTGTTTTTTTAGCCGATTTCAAATAAATTTTAGGGTTTGTTTCCAAGTTTTCAATTTTCGCTTTTTTCCTATAAGTTTTCTGATTATTTACATCTTTATCGATTTTTATAAAAATTAGACTTTGCTATTGTCGCTGTTAGCAATTTTTTCGAATTTCGGCAAATTTTGCAATTTTTAATGAATTTTTGCCATTCCTTATAGTTTTAGGGACTTTTAATCAATTTTATGGCTTTTTCGCAAATTTTTTTTAAACTTACTAATAAAATTTGTGCCCATAACTTCTTTCAAATTTTAATTTTTTATTTGAAACATATTCAATAAATATGTTTACATTTCATTTAAAATTTCTTTAATCATTTTAGTCGTCGCAAAATTTCCTGTCGACTAACCCAGGGACAATTCTACTCGACGTCGACTTTAAAGCGCCTTAGAAAATATCAATTGACTGTCAATAATAATCGATTATTGTCAATAACGACTCAGAAAATACCATTACTGTTTAGGTGCCGTCGACTTTCAAAATAGGGGTGAATATTTATTGAAACAAACTAAGTAACTACATATGTATATATTTTTAAATAACATTCGGGTTCAAAAAGTAGATACTTACAACTATTAAAAAATTTAAGAAGCTTAAAATGATTATAAAACTTAATACATATCGTTACCTAAAACGCAAAAGGCGGTGTTGAATATTTTTCAGGAGAAACAGAAAACTATTTAAAATGATAAATTGTATTAAACTGCTTAAACATTTTTTCTTCTATTTTTCTTGTTTGTGTTGAGTGACATTTAATTTCTTATTTTTGTTTTAAAATAAATTATCACATTGAAAGATCTCTCAACTTCTGCATTTGGTGATTTATATTTTATTGACTTTTAAATAACAAAAATTCATCTAATTTTTACAAGTATAAGTGTTATATTTGGCTTTGCCGAATCTTATTTAAACTTCACTATAGTTGGTTAAGAACGGAAGTTTATATATACTAGTTATTAAAACCCATCTCTGCCCAGGGTCATACCATTACGGACTTTAATATCTTTCGTCCCACTATATACAAAATATTCTTATTAGTTAAGCCGCCTTATTTACTTTAGAAAAATATCAGCAGGGCCCAGACTTTTATGCAGTTAAAATCTCGTTTAATGCGCATAAAATATGCACTAAAAATAGAAAAATATGCGTTAAAAATTTAAAAATATGCACTTGGATTTTTTTTAACACATGTATAAAAAACGTAAAAATTCAGTATCATAAACGTAAGGGACAATAACCACAAAAGTAGAAGTTAAAATAAAGTATTTATCTCTTCTGCAACATGGTACATGTGGACTTAAGGGCTCAATTACATAAATACGTAATTCCTATAAGTTGTCATTATTTTCTACCACTTCAATGTGAGGAATGGAGTCGTGCTTTTCCAATTTGTTTCGCTCTTTTTTCTTTCCGATATTGCTAGCTTGTTTACCTGTTTTAGAAACAACATCATTTTCCGCAGCCGAATTTGGGAAAAAAAAATTAGTTTATAATTTTCAATGGTTTTGTAACATTTAAATATAATTACATTTAATTTTTCATATATTGCTGATATGGCATATTTTGAAACACAAACTTGTTTTAATTGTTTTTTTTTTAATATATACTTAAATTTTTTTTTAACACATTTATAAAGAACGTAAAAATTCTGTACAGTAATTTTGACTTAGCTGCACAATCTCCTTTGCACGATTTTTTGTGCAGGTACATCAAAAATGCAGCTATCTTAAATGCTTTTAGCTGCCTTAATGTGCAGGTACGCAATTGTGGTTACCTGTATAAAAGTGCAGCAAAATAATAGTGTTTGAAAGAGGCGTAACAACATTTTTATTAATAAATTTTTAATAACAATGACGTTCAAACAACCTGTAGTCATTAGGGTAATCATACGGCTAACCGTTAATCGGTTAACCGATTAATTACTACCCGATCAACTGATCGGTTAATTTAAAATTGGCATTTTTCGATCAACAATTAAGCGGTTAATTTCAGTTGATTAACCGATGTAACAAACTTTTTGATTTTTTGTAGTATTAAACCATATTTTTGTGTTTTTAATTATGGGGGAGTTCCAAAACGGCAGTTGCAAGCCAACTCGCTTTTTTAAATGCATTCTAAATGCAATCATGTAGAATTTTACCAATTTTATCTGTACCAAAGTTCACCAAAAAAGTTGTGTTTAGAAATAGTTGTTCATACAATATATTTCCTTCAAGAAATTCATTCTTAAAATATTGAACAAAAACAGAAATTAAGGAATTCGGAAAAAAATTTTTTTTAATGCTCGGTGCTTAGCTTTGCCAGTATAAGTCAGATGATGACCTGCCAACAGAAGAAACTCTCGATAGTAACACAACAACAAAATTGACCGAAACAATTAGATGTGTTAAAAATTTTAAAAAATTAAAACAGGGGCCTAATTCTCGAAAGCAATTTTATATCAGTCAATACTGAACGAATCAAAATTATTTTTTCAGTATTGTGAAACTCAAATGAATGCTTTACAATAACGAAAAAATATTTCAAATTCGTTCAGTATTGACTGAAATAATTAGATATTAAATTGCTTTCGAATCTGGCCCCAGGTCTCTAAAAGCATTATGAAAGATTTTATATATTTAGAGAAATCCAGTAAAAGGACTGAGAATTAGAAATTTTGTATCATGGGCTGCTTTCGATTTCTCCAACATCTGCGATAATTGAGAGATTTTTTTCGATGTCAAATTTTATAATTTTTTCTAAAAGATTATTTTATTAGATCTCCTTAAACCATTGAAATAAAATGATCACGCAGTTTATTTTTAAATAAATACATAAGTATGTTTTAGTTAAAAAATATGTATAACATAGCTATGAATTATGTTTTTGTTTGCTCGTTTTAGTTCAAGAACTGTTATGTTATTGTTTTGTTTTTATAATAAGCTCAAAAAAAATAAATAATTTTAAATTTTTATTTATTGAAATTACTTAATTTATAAAATAGAAACTGGGAATTATTTCCTTTCGCAGGTAACTTTTTATATTATATTCAAAAAAAGCTTTATAAAATACATAACTGAAATTTAACTCATAGAATAAATTCGAAAAATAAAAAATGTTGAATATAATATAAAAAGTTACCTACGAAAGGAAATAATTCCCAGTTTCTATTTGTTAAAATAGTTGAGTTAAATACATTCAATTTATAAAGTATCACTATCCAGTGTGACACAAAGAATGCTGACGAAGGCCGTAGCGGGCCAGAAAATGCATTACATTAAGATGGTGTCTAATAATTGTAAATTTTTCTGTGCATACAATATACTTCATTGCTATCCAAAGGATAGCTTAGGTAAAATGTAACAAGAAGATACAATATAATAGTCTGGTAGTGTATAAAGTCATTTCTGAAAAATTGAAGGAATAAGACTATTACAAAAAAGCTTTATAAAATACATAACTGAAATTTAACTCATAGAATAAATTCGAAAAATAAAAAACATTTTGAATTTTTATATAACTAGATCAAGATTTATAGAAAAGTATTATTCAAAAAAATTACAGAAATTTTATACAGTTTTCTACATATATACTTATGTCAAAATATTTTGATAAACAATATTATGTGCGTTCGTTTACTTTCTAGTAAAATCCAGTAGGTGTGTAATATGAACATTTTACAAATTTATTTGTACGCGAACGCATTTCAGTAAAATCCAGTACAAATTTGTACAAATTTTGAGGTAAAAGAACGCAGCTAATATAGAAATTATTATTTTTCGCCAACACATCCATACAAGAAGACTACCGGTCATTTTACTAGTTATATGACCGGTAGTGTTGACCAATATATTGGTTAAAGTTTATATTAGTTTATTAAGAGCAAAATGAAAAAACTAACCGAAACTCTTGTGTACATGTGATTTTGCCTCTCTTTCTAACTAATGAATTCCAATCGACTACGGAACATATATCTGTACTGCTTACTCTGCTGCTTTTTATTAGTCAATGATAACCAAAATAGTGGTTAATGCTAACTTGTTATTCATAACGTAAATATTGGTTAGCAATAACTAGTTATTTATAACGTAAAAACTGGTTAGTACTAACCTTTATAAAAATGCTTTTTTTAATTTTCATTTTAAATTAAATTTTTTATTAAAGGAAATTAGATTTCAGTAAAGTATATATATATAGCACGTACCATTATTTCTGTGGCTGCTCTTTAACGTTCCACTTTTTGCATGAGTCCGGAAATGTTGGTAAACATACGTGTTTCCAATCAGTTAATCGTAGATCTTAAAAAGACATTTTATTTTGATAACAATTTGTGGCAAAAAATTATATACATACTTGAAAAGCCATCTGGAGTTTTAATAATTCTTTTTGTTCCTTTATTATCATCACCAAATATTAAACGATTATCCTGGCCAAAGTCACCACCCGAATGACCGCTACCTGTTGAACAAACACTCCTTTCAAAACGTCCTTTTCGCAGATGACCTCTGTTGTTTCCTGATAATCCAGCACCACGTCCTCTGAAGCCGCCATCAATACGCCCTCCTTTACCACTAGCATTCTGATAACAGCTTTCTGCCGGTGTCACTTTTTTATAGTAATTTTGTATCCCACTACTTTAGTTACAAATTATAAATTTAATTTAATTGTTTTTTTTTCTGCAATACCAATCGCAAATATTAAATTTAAGAAATTCACAAATTTTTACACGCGTATGACAAAAATATATTAAAATATTGGCATTATTTGGGAAATGTTTGTTGTACCATTCTAACATATATGTTAGAGTGGAACAACTAATCTAAAATTGTTGCAAGTGTGTTAGTAATTTTTTTAGTTTTGGTTATGCATTTCTTGTAGGGATACTTATGTATGTACATACACGGAAAGAAGTTTATTTTCTAAAGTAATCAATTTAGGTTCTTAACACAAGAAGAAATCCAAAATAATTTTTTGATGTTAACTAACTTCGTTCGTATTTAGTAAAATTTCCTTAAATAAAAAACCATTTTGCTTTAACCAAGCCAAGGCTTGGACGAGATAACGCACAATTTTTCTGGTTCCATATTTTCTGGTGATTTAGTAAATAATTCTTTCCGCAACCGACATTCAACTGTCCATATGAAAATCATGGGGTGTCTTAATATTTATTCCGTGTATACCAAATTTTTTGAAAAGAGAAAAACTATCAAAGGTAAAAGAGTACCAGCTTTTCTTCTTTTAGGCCCCAATAAAATACACTGTATGTTCATGTAGGCTATGTATCAATAATATCAAATTTATCGTAAAGAGAATAAGTACCATTTATATCCCTTAAAAAGTCCCTATATTCTTATCTGGACCATATGTCCCATTTAACAATGTGGAAATTGAAAGGTAGACAGTGAGCGAGGGGTTGATGAGGCGTTTATTCAGTTTTCCAAATTTAAAGTAAAAAACAGTTGTTGTTTTACGTATTTACCTTTTAGTACCCTTGGTATACTTCCAACTTTAATATAGGTCCTCTTGTTCTTCAGAAATTAAAGTCATCAATGGACAGTGAACAAAACAGTCCTAAACGTATCGTACTGAACCAATCACTAAAAGTGAACTTTTTGAAAATCAAAATAATTATATAGAAACACAAATGGTGAATTACACCATGGGATTCCTGTGAAAAAAAACGCTTATATTTAAACAGACCAGTGTGTAAGCGATATTTAAATCTAGTTATTAGCACAAAAACACAAAGTCATTTATCCTAACAAATACGAAATTGCAAGGGGATATATCTGCATCTTTCCGACATCAATGACATGCAACATTTGTTTGCTTAAGCTAACTTACACTGCGGCCACACGATCAAGTTGTTCTTGATAGTCTTTTACATATACTGCTTGTCAAAATTTACAAAAATTGAAAGCTGTGACGTACGCTGCACTCAATTTGTAAAGGTGTTATGATACTTGCTATTTTTTGTATTTTTTCTATATTGGAGAATAGTCCAAATATATTTGCATAGGAAAAGTGGCTAAGTGTAAAGAGTATGATTATATCATAAAAAATCTTGAAATTTCAAACAAATATACGTGTGTTATCTATAAATAATCTAAGACTGTAAAAAAAAATACAAAAATTTTTAACTTAAAATTGACATTTCCAGATTAAATGTTAGCACTGTTGGTAATTTTTTTAGTTTTTGATCGAAAGTAGCGGTTTTTAACTTCTTTTTGCGATTTTTAGCTTTTTTTGACCGGTTTTTGTGGGAACGAAAAGTGGGCAATATTGTTTGTTTTGTTTACATTTTATTTTGGTTTCACAAACAATTTTTTTTAATACAACAAAATTTAATGCAAATAATGAAAAATATTACGAATTACATCGGGGTATATTCTTTAATTGAAAATTTATGATTTAGAATCCCATATGAAGTGCACCTGCCTCATTTCATTTATCAAAAACAAAATATTTTCATCTGCCCAAGCTTTTACTATTTTTTTTTTTTTTTTTTTTTTGTTTAAGTCAAAGAAAAAATATACATGAGAAATGTCAATCAGAAAAAAGGGTTTGTTTACATATTGTATATCTTGTTCTCTCTCGCATTTGTTGTTTCATTCAGTCAATCCTAAAAAAATCCAATACAAAAAATAGCAAGTATCATAAGGGCTTAAGCAATTTACTTTCAAGATGTCATAAAAAAAAACAATTTATAAAGACTAACATGTAATCATCTGTTAAATTGATAGTAAAATTGCCAAACAAATGGAGAGGTGAAATTGAAAGCAATCTCGTGGTCAATTTAAAAAGTGTGAGTGTGTTAGTAAAAAAGTGAGAGTGTATTGCAAATTGAAAGGAATTGAAAGGCAAAACTTGATCGTGTGGCCACCAAGTTAATAGTAACTTAGAAAAGAAACAGTAGCCACCGAGCAAGAACTATTGTCATAATCCTTTGACTACACAGGAACGCAATTTAAATATGTGAAATGTATATACATACATATAACATTTGTTTTCTAAAGCCCATCTCAAAATTTACACATTTTCAATTTTCGCAGTAAAATTATAAGCAGTAGTCATATCTACCTACTGTAAAAATCTTAATTAAATTTTTCTAGTCCAACAAAATGCAGGTGTATCCCCCTTTGTGACATAAGTTATTAGTTTGCAATTTATCTTATGCCGCTATTGCGGTTCTCCACTTTTGTAACAGTTGGGTTGTCTTTGGTAAATTCACATTGCCGTTCTCAAATCTATTCAGTTTTATATCCGTTTTTTCGTGGTATTGCCGTTTTAAACTTTGCAAAAGTTTGGTAGACAAAAATGTTGAATACACACAACTGCTAAAGGCTGTTACACACTATCCCACAAAGTTTTACGTATTTTTCAAAAATGCTTCCCTGATCTTATAATTCTTTGAACATTTTTAAAAAACAATAACAACTTATCATTACTAAAGACTTTGTGGAATAGTGTATAACGGCCTTAAAGAGTAGTTGTGTTATTGGCAGTTGCTTTTTTAAATGCGGTGAAAATGGAAAACAAAATGGAAGATCGTAAGTATAAATTTTTGTAATAACTTTTTCGCTATTTTTAAAAACTTTTATTAGTTTGAAAATAACAACGAAAGCCCAATTTGAGCTGTTTGTCCAGCAGAAAACCAAAGTTTGGTATGACGAAAAATGTATGTAAGCAATTATGGGAAGAGTTTGCAGTTAAACAGTTTGGGACCACGACAAGAATTTCTCAAGAATGGCAACGTGTGTTAATAAAACAAAATTGGACAATTATAATCTTCTTAATCTAATTTTAATATTATTGGCACAGGTTTGGATACACTACCAAACAAGTATAAAAAAAACTTGCCAACAATAAAAGAACTCAAGCGACAGGGGGAGGCCTTGTAATGTTTCGTTTTCGTATTGTCTTTTGAATGTATTCATGAGTGAAAACACGAAAAATTACCATAGAGAATAAAACATTTGGGAACGTTTACATGTAACATAGCACTTCATTATAGCTTTGAAAATATTTACATTTATTGTTATACGAATTAATAAATAGTGAAATACTTTGAGGATACAATTCTATATACATAGGTTTAAACTATATTGTATACGTTGTTCAAGGATGCTTATTTGATTCGAATAGTAATCAAAATTTTAAATATTTAAAAAATAACACAGTTATTTGTCTCTTGACTATTTTAAATTTCTTAACCGTCGTACAAGTAATGCCTAGTTTGAGTTGCAAGTAACTTGAGGTGGTGAAAATAACTGGCACACAACAAAACACCCACTAGGGGGTCTAGTATCTGGAAAGAAATGTTATTTGTTTGTTACAAAGGGTGTGTGTGAAACGGTAGCAAAGTACTCATGGAGGTAAAATTTTGACACTATTGAGGAGAATAAAATTTTACTAGCCCTGGGGGCTAGTATAAATTTTGACATTAGTGTAGAAATTTTTGACAACCACAAAATTATTTTTTTTCATCAAATTTGTTTCAACAAAATAAAAAATAATATGGAAGCAGGACCAGCGGCAAAAAAATTAAAAAGAATTATACAACATGCAAGTATTTACATATGTATAAGCTTTTTTGCCCACACTTTTTGTAAAAATTGTTAATATATCAGAACGAATTCATCAAATACTTGGGACGATCTCATTTCCAACAGAATTGAAATGATTATTGGTAAAGCTTGATTAATTTATTCATTTTCACAAAACTACTAGTAATTGTTTTTTTCTTTATGTCAAAATTTTACGTTGTCAAAAATGTTATAATTTCACACAGCACAAATATGAAAATTTTCTACCACAAACAAATTTCATTTCACCATAGAACTTTGGTACCGTTTCACACACACCCTAAGTGCAATTTCATAAACTCGTGGTTGTTTCTTGTCAAGTAACTAACATTCTTTTCCGTTTCAACTGGGATATCATCAACATCTTTCGGTCGACTTTGAGCATTCTGAAGCTGGTAAATACCTGAAATTAAAACAAATATGTTAACCTGAATTGTAATAGTAGCCAAGGTTGTGCGCAAAATTTAATATTACAGATTCCATAAACCACGGTTAGATTACATTCATCTGGTTTTGACCAAGAAAACTCCACTAGTTAATTATCGAAACTAAGCTTTTAGTTAAGCCAATATGGAAAAGAATTTGTTAAATTTGTACAGGAAGTAAATCAACTAATACAAAGGCTTCTAAAATAAGTATAGGTTAGGTTAGGTTCATTTGGCAGCCGTGATCAAGCACAGCTCACGTGGGTCCATTAATTAGTTCCCGTTGTGTTACCATGTCACACCGTCTCCCATGGGTCCTATGTTGTCTGGCTGCTAGTGTTCCCACGCAGCCATCCGGTCGATTCAGTAAAGGAGTGGATCCTGTTTACATCAACATCAGAGAGACAAGTTTTGTCCCCAAGGGCTCTTCGACCAAACATTTCGAGTCTTAGATCTCCGAAAGCCGGGCAATTACAGAGAAGATGTTCCGTTGACTCTTCCTCCTCCTCGTCGCCGCAACTTCTACAAAAGTCATTGTAAGGGAGCCCCAGCCTCTGGGCGTGCCTCCCAATGGGCCAGTGGCCAGTTATAACCGCAATCAGGTTTCTTAGATGATGTCTGGACAGCTGTAGTGCCCGCCGTGTCCTTTTTATACCCTTCACCGAAGGTAAGAGGGTATATATAACTTTGTCATTCCGTTTGTATGTTCCAAAATATTGATCCTACACCCTATAAAGTATATATATTCTGGGTCCTTATGGAAAGCGAAGTTGATTTAACGATGTCCGTCTGTCCGTCTGTGTGTATGTTGAAATAGGTTTTCCGAAAACCCCAGAAATTATGTGGACTAGGTTGATGTATATTTATGTCACATATACTCCGTTTAAGTTTGCTATTGAAATTCAGCCAGATCGGTCCAAAAATGACGGAGATATGAGCAAAAAACCACGACTGCCTCTGATTTTGCCAAAAAAATCCCTTGTTGTTGTTGTATTTTTTTATTTCTGTATATCTTGAGAACGGCAAGAGCCAAAGTTTCCAAATTAGGTACACACATTAACGTTATCAATACACAGCATCCCACAAAATGTGGGCGGGATTGAACAAGTGGGCGTGGTACCTCCCGTACAAAAAATATCAAAAATTGTATAAAAACCTGATTTTTTGGACTCTCATATGACCTATGGCTACGCCTTATATATCAAAAGATCGGAAATTTTTAATAGAAAATATTTTCTGAAAAACTCGGGAAAATCGGTTCAGATACGAAAAAGTTATGACCAAAATAAAATTTTTAAATACACATTTTCGGAACCCATAGGTCTTTCTGAGTCCAAGTTTTATCACCAAAGTAAATGGTAAATTTATTCCTTAAAACATCGGTATATAAATCTGTCAAATCGGTTAATAAATGGCTGAGTTATGTCCAAAGTACTGAAATCCAAAAAAAAGTCTTTTTATACCCTTCACCGAAGGTAAGAGGGTATATATAACTTTGTCATTCCGTTTGTATGTTCCAAAATATTTATCCTACACCCTATAAAGTATATATATTCTGGGTCCTTATGGAAAGCGAAGTTGATTTAACGATGGCCGTCTGTCCGTCTGTGTGTATGTTGAAATGGGTTTTCCGAAAACCCCAGAAATTATGTGGACTAGGTTGATGTATATTTATGTCACATATACTCCGTTTAAGTTTGCTATTGAAATTCAGCCAGATCGGTCCAAAAATGACGGAGATATGAGCAAAAAACCACGACTGCCTCTGATTTTGCCCAAAAAATCCCTTGTTGTTGTTGTATTTTTTTATTTCTGTATATCTTGAGAACGGCAAGAGCCAAAGTTTCCAAATTAGGTACACACATTAACGTTATCAATACACAGCATCCCACAAAATGTGGGCGGGATTGAACAAGTGGGCGTGGTACCTCCCGTACAAAAAATATCAAAAATTGTATAAAAACCTGATTTTTTGGACTCTCATATGACCTATGGCTTCGCCTTATATATCAAAAGATCGGAAATTTTTAATAGAAAATATTTTCTGAAAAACTCGGGAAAATCGGTTCAGATACGAAAAAGTTATGACCAAAATAAAATTTTTAAATACACATTTTCGGAACCCATAGGTCTTTCTGAGTCCAAGTTTTATCACCAAAGTAAATGGTAAATTTATTCCTTAAAACATCGGTATATAAATCTGTCAAATCGGTTAATAAATGGCTGAGTTATGTCCAAAGTACTGAAATCCAAAAAAAAGTCTTTTTATACCCTTCACCGAAGGTAAGAGGGTATATATAACTTTGTCATTCCGTTTGTATGTTCCAAAATATTGATCCTACACCCTATAAAGTATATATATTCTGGGTCCTTATGGAAAGCGAAGTTGATTTAACGATGTCCGTCTGTCCGTCGGTGTGTATGTTGAAATGGGTTTTCCGAAAACCCCAGAAATTATGTGGACTAGGTTGATGTATATTTATGTCACATATACTCCGTTTAAGTTTGCTATTGAAATTCAGCCAGATCGGTCCAAAAATGACGGAGATATGAGCAAAAAACCACGACTGCCTCTGATTTTGCCCAAAAAATCCCTTGTTGTTGTATTTTTTTATTTCTGTATATCTTGAGAACGGCAAGAGCCAAAGTTTCCAAATTAGGTACACACATTAACGTTATCAATACACAGCATCCCACAAAATGTGGGCGGGATTGAACAAGTGGGCGTGGTACCTCCCGTACAAAAAATATCAAAAATTGTATAAAAACCTGATTTTTTGGACTCTCATATGACCTATGGCTACGCCTTATATATCAAAAGATCGGAAATTTTTAATAGAAAATATTTTCTGAAAAACTCGGGAAAATCGGTTCAGATACGAAAAAGTTATGACCAAAATAAAATTTTTTTTTTTTAAATACACATTTTCGGAACCCATAGGTCTTTCTGAGTCCAAGTTTTATCACCAAAGTAAATGGTAAATTTATTCCTTAAAACATCGGTATATAAATCTGTCAAATCGGTTAATAAATGTCTGAGTTATGTCCAAAGTACTGAAATCCAAAAAAAAGTCTTTTTATACCCTTCACCGAAGGTAAGAGGGTATATATAACTTTGTCATTCCGTTTGTATGTTCCAAAATATTGATCCTACACCCTATAAAGTATATATATTCTGGGTCCTTATGGAAAGCGAAGTTGATTTAACGATGTCCGTTGGCTACCCCCCCCCCCCCTCACATTTGTTTATATATACTAGCATAATGCTCAATATGATTTTCGTTATCAGCCTTCTTTATTATTTCATCTATTTAACGAAATAATTTTAACAAATAGAAACTAGGAATTTTTGTTTCGTTTGGCGTCTTAAAAACTCTCCAACAAAGATAAATCTACGCTATGACAACAGTGCCTATACAAAAGGAAACCAAACAAACACACATACATGGTACAAACTATTTTGGAGAATATAGGCCAGCTATTATGGTTCACAACTCAAATATGTGGTTGATTTATAATTTTGGTATTATGGTTTACAACTTTGCTTATTGTGATGAACTAAAACATCAAAAATAATTACAATTGTGAACTGTAAACTGATCATATTTACTTTTAATGATATTCGTAAAACGTTCCTTCATGGTCCAGTTGTCTAGGGGGTTTGCTTAGGTTAAAAACTGTGAGTCCCTGGTTCGAATCTTGTTTTTTCAAAAATAAAATTTTTTTTTAATTTTTTTGTGTTCTGAAACGATTTAAAAAAATATTTACCAGTTTTAACTTTTTAAATTTAATTTATAATGAAGTTTTATGTATTGTATATATGTACGTTTATGTCGAAATTATTTAGGTTTTGTCTAGTTGCTCTGTATTCTGCTCGCACAATGGTGAAGGGTATATAAGATTCGGCACAGCCGAATATAGCACTCTTACTTGTTTCATCTATGACGGGCCAGATTTTCCTGGTTTCCCCACAGGTAGTTTCATCGTGCCACCTCCGACTGGCGATAATATGAAACTTGTGTGCTATAAGTTGCTTGCTCCTTGAGAGTGAAGCACCTACATTATATGTTGAACCGTCTCGATTCAAGGTGGTGCCTGCATGCGCCAACGAATCCGCCATGCAGTTCCCCAGTATGTCCCCGTGTCCGGGGACCCAATTAAGGGTGACCAGTGAATGTCTCGCTATCTCATCCAGAGACATCCGGCATTCTCGGACAATTCTCGATGTGATGAACACATTCTCCAGGGATCTTATGGCCGCCTTGCTATCGGTAATAATGTGAATATCCCTTCCAGATATTTCACCGTATCGGATGCGTCTCGCGGCTGTGTGGATGGCCATTATCTCGGCCTGGATGACACTGCAGTGGTCCGGCAGCCTCATAGGAATGCTCCAGTTTAGCTGCTCGGAGTATATGCCAGAACCGACACCATACAGTGTTTTAGACCCGTCCGTGAAGATTTGAATCGCATTCGCGGGAATTTGTAGGTCATCATAGTGGACCACGTTATCCAAAATGCTTACCGTGAAGCCAGGATCAAAGATCGGCTCGGGTGTGACATAATCAACATCCATGTGCCAATTAATTTCGTTCAGAATATTAGCATGTCCGATATTGAAATCCCTCCATGCTCCGGTGGCCCTTAGTCTTACCGCCGCGTTCGCAGCCAGCCTTTTAGCCAAAATGTCTGGTGGTAACCAGTTTAAAATCGTAAACAATGCCTTAGAGGGGGTTGTTCTAATGGCACCTGTTACCGCTATCGCCACCATTCTCATTGTACGTTCAAACCCAGTTTGATGACTCTTCACCTTGAGCGCCGGCCACCAAACAGCTACCCCGTAGAATAGAATGGGTTTAATGACACATTCGTATAGCCAGTATACATTCCTCGGGTTAATTCCCCAGTTAAGACCAATGGCCCTCTTGCAGCAATACAATGCAGTTGCCGCCTTATTAGTCCTGGAAATGGTGTTCATCCTCCAGTTCAGTTTGCTGTCCAATATTAGCCCAAGATACTTGGCGCTGTCAGACATTTCCAGTGAGACCCCCTTTATCCTCGGGGTATCAAATTTGGGAATTTTGTATCTCCTTGTGAAAAGTACCAGTTCCGTTTTGGCAGGATTTACATCCAGTCCACATCCCTGGCACCATTTTGTTAGGACGTCCAATGCGGACTCCATTAGTTAAGACAATAGTCTGGGATCTTTACCCAGAGCCACAACTGCAACGTCATCCGCATATGCAACCGTTTTGCAGCACGTCCTTTCCATGGCCCTGAGTAGGGTATTCATATTCAGATTCCAAAGTAATGGTGAGAGTACACCACCTTGCGGGGTGCCCCTAGTCGCAACCTTGGAGATGTTCGAGGCGCCTAAGTTGGATTCGATACGCCTGAAGTGCAAGATGCTGCTGACAAATTGAATAATCGCCGGGTCGATTTCCAAATGTCTCACTGCGTTAATAACCGATTCAGGTCTAACGTTGTTGAAAGCGCCCTCAATATCCAGGAATGCAACTTAAGCAAATTCCTTGTAGTGCAGGGATCTCTCTATGTAGCCCACCAATGAGTGAAGCGCAGTTTCAGTGGACCTTCCCTTCGTGTAGGCGTGCTGAGCCAGTGACAAGGAATTGTGTCCCAATGATGATCTAATATGAATATCCAAAATCCTCTCCAGTGTTTTCAGTAGAAAGGAGGATAGACTAATTGGTCTAAAGTCTTTAGCCATAGTGTGAGATGTCTTCCCACTCTTGGGGATGAAGACGATCTTATTATTGTCCAAGTTGATGGGACATGTGAGAGGCTCAGGCAGGCTCTAAATATTGCCAGGAGCCATGGCATCAATATTCCCAGGTTCTTTTGCAGGTCCGCTGGGATAATGCCATCCGGGCCTGGAGATTTAAAGGGATGGAAGCTTTTGACCGCCCATTCCACACGATGGCGAGTTATCGGAATATTAGAGTATAAAGGCTTCTAAAATTAACAAATAGGCTTCTAAAATCATTTCTTTTCTGTAGGGCTAAATCAAGGTAAATCTATTAAGCAAATATATAAAACGCATTTCACTAAAATCTCAATTTACAGATTATTACATCCATTGGGGTTAATCTAATTATCATTAAAACCACCAAAAACAAAAAATCAGTGCTCTGGTAATTTTGTTGCTGTTCGAGAGATCGGACAGGAATTCTGCAAAATTATAATCGTCAGTTGAGTTGTATCATTGTATGAAAAGACAGTTTTGCAAAAAGAAGAACATTTTTTGAATATCATTAAAAAGAAAAGGGGGAAAAATAAGAAGATTCAAAATTTTTTTGTTTATTAGTGAAAATTTAAATGAAAGTAAAAACAATTTTTAGTTGATAGTATTAAACAAGATCTTAAAAATCTCTAGTAAAGAGATTCATATTCATATGTTTAATTTATAATTTTAATTCAATTTGCACAGTGTTAAAATACAGACAAAAAGAAGAAACAAAGATAAATATGAAAATAAATTGGTGATCATATTAAAAGAAAATTAGGATTCAAACAAAACAACAAACAAATACATAGTGGTTGGTGTAGTTAAAATTGTTTTTAAAATAATTCTGCATAAAATTAACAATTTTGAAAAAAAAAGAAATCTTTATATTTATATTCGCCAAGCCACTGTGTAAATTGTTTTTGCTTTGATTAAACAAAATAATCCGATTATTAAAAAGAAGACAAAAAGAAAAAATTCCAGAAAACGAAAAAAAAACAACGAACTTTAAAACAAAATATCGGTAAATTTTAATATTTGTTAAAAAGAAATCAAATCAATAAAATCAAAAATCATATAAAAGAAAAACAAAATTCACCACAACTTCTCCAGCTTTACAACCCCCCTTACAGCACCACGGAAGATCTTCAGCGGCCTGCATGTAAGTAACAAAAATTTTTTTCTTGTTATTTTGTTCTATTGTAAAGCTAAAAACTGACTTTTCTTTTTGGTTATTATTCGTTTATACTCAGACAATAGTATAAATTTTATTAATAAAAAAAAAAACTTATCTTTAATAAAAAAAAAACAGCAATAATTTTTGTTGCAACCAAAAACAATGCAAAGATATAGTATTTTTTTTTTTTACTTTTACAATAATTTATTTTATACGATTTTTTCTTATAAATTGTTAAAAGCCCTAAAGAGAGATCGCGGTGTGATGTAAAGAAAAAAAAAACAATTAGGTTCCCTCGCGAATGGGGTAGTCATCTTGCCGCGATGCGAGGGCTTAAGTACAAGGACGTTTAGAGTCATGCTGGCGGTAGTGACGACAGTCAAGACCGGTAGGGCCTCCCATGCCAGAAGTGTCTAAGCCGAGTACAAACCAAGAACTACCCCCCCCCCCCTGTCTATTAGCGTCTGTTTCTCCTAGTTGGAGCGGCTAATGACTATGCGTTCGCTGGCCTTTTACGGTCAACTGTAAGGACTTCTGAAGGCCGTCGGTCCGCAATAAAATCCATCAGCGTCTGTTCTCATATTGAGTGGCTGATGGTCTGCGTCTGTCTCCAGAGGAGCGGCAGGTATCCTTTCGCCTGGCAGTTAGGCATAAAATGCAACCCCAATTCACCCCCCCCCCCCCCCCGAAATGTCCGAAAATTCATGCCCTAAGTATCCGGCAAAGGGCTTTATAATCCCCGGAGACCCTACTACTACAGCGTCGGTATCAGGCTGTAGTATGTTGAATGCTACTGAGACCTCGTCTAGCAAGGTGGTTGCGCCAGGCTCTGCTAGACGGTTAGCTACTAGTGCGCAAAAACTCGTCACGACTAAGCCTTCAGGCGGTCGTAAACCAAGCTTGGTACAGGGTGCTTCGAAACCAGGTACCTCTAAGGCTTCCCATGACCGGACGGGAGAAAAACCTGTCAAAACCCCTTCCTCAGGTGCTGGCTTGACGGTACAGACTCGGTCTGCCAGAAATCCAGTTTCCCATGTGCCGAAACCTGTGCAAAGAGAGCACACGAAGAAAGATTCGATGCCCTCTGATGCACCTTCTTCAGCCTCTACGGCACTTATCAAAAAACCCCAAAGGCACATAAATGCATCCAAACGGGCCTTCACAACCAGGCGCTCCGCCTACAAAATTATTAGCCGACTTGGTGAAAAACCGGTTGGTGAGCTCACTAAGCAGGAGAAAACCTCTCTCCAGTGGGCAAAACCCCATATTAAGGGTTTAAAACGTGAATCTCCCTCTGCAGAGGAAGGCAATCCTGAACGGAAGCCAACCGAAGCAGCGCCTAAACGGCAACGGTCAGGGCACACTTCCAGGGACTAAACGGTCCAAATATACGCCTCAACGGCCGCAAAACAGGTCGTACAAGGATGTGGCTAAAGACCCCCTCATTTGGGCGATCATTGACCGCAACGCCAGTGACGGCACCATTTCATCCACAATGTGAAGATGCCGGCTGGTATCAGGGTCACATTAAACTGATAGCGTGTGCAGATGAGCGTTCAGCGCTGCTGTACAAGGATGCCGTGGAGTCCCTGGGGGAAGTTAGGCAGGGCGCTAAGATTGAGGCAATACCTCTGGCCGATGTACCGCAAAGGCCCAGATCTATTGCCAAGATCCCCGCTGAGCCATCCGACCCCAAGGAGATCCTGGAAATTATACAGATCAGTAACCCCCAGTTACCCACACAAGACTGGAAAGTAGTGAGGGTTTCTGAATCTGTTGAAGAGTCCAGGAAGGCCACTGTTATAATAAACAGTGACTCTCTGCCGTCACTTCGGAAGACACAGGGGAAGATATTCTATGGACTTGGAACTATCTTCCTCCGAGTCTACAAAGGTGATGACAAAGGGAAGCCTCTAGCTCCGGTGACTACCACCACAACAACAGCATCAACGGAGCATATGGAAGACGATTCCGCTACGTCATCGGCCAATGAAGACACTCAATCGGTCAGTGGACTTGTGGGTGACTTCTTTGGCAAGATGGAAGTGGCGGACGATGAGGACATCCTTCTGGAATCGGACGACGACCCAGAAGATGCCAACGTCACAGTCGTCCATAGCGATGAACTATGATGAAGGTTACACAAATCAACCTTCATCACTCTAAAGCGGCGTCAGCTGCCCTTCTCCTCCGATTGGCTTCAGGCACGTAGGAGCTTATATGTATCCAAGAACCATTGTTGTATAGAGACAGGGTTTGCGGACTCAGTTTAGACGGCTATAGTACTCTGTACGCAGCCGATCAAGGTAAGACCAGGGCTTGTGTTATGGTCAAAAACATCCTTAAAGCTTTCATTCTTTCTGATTTTAGCGATAAGGACACCTGCACTGTCGCAGTAGAATGCAAAGCCAGAACAGTTTGGTTTATGAGCTGCTACATGGCACATGACCAGGGTGCTAATCCTCCAAACTCCACAACCAGGAAGGCGATGTCGTATGCTAACAGGCGCAACATCCCCCTAATAATATGTGCTGATGCTAATGCATCATACATCATACCGTCTGGGGAAGCTCGGATGTCAATCCACGAGGTGAGTCGCTTTTAGACTTCATAGTAGAAAACGAACTAACAGTAGTTAATAGGGGTAGTGAGCCCACCTTTATTGTGATATTAAATTGATATTTCGCTTATTAGTGATAAGTTCTCGGATATGATCAGCGATTGGAACGTGTCAAAGGACTGTTCCTTCTCTGATCACATGTATATTGATTTCACTTTTTCCTTTAGAGTTGATTCAGCTAAACCCTACACGAATAGAAGAAGGACCAATTGGTCTATCTATGCGAGTGTACTCGGAGACAAGCTGTCTATGTGTCCGGTTCACATAGACAGTGTGTCCATGCTCGACTCAGTAAATGGATTCAAAAATCTTATCAGGAAGGCCAAGCGACAGTCATGGAGGAAATTCTGCAGCGCCGTGGAAAACTCCTCGGAGACAAGTCGGCTACGTAAGATTTTATCCTCTAAACCAGCTATTCCATCGTATATACGGAAGATGGACGGATCCTGGACCACAAATAGTCGGGACACCCTTTAGGTCCTGATGAATACACACTTCCCAGGTTGCACTGATGATGTGCCTAGGAAGGTAACATTTAGTGTATTCCGATAACTCGCCATCGTGTGGAATGGGCGGTCAAAAGCTTCCATCCCTTTAAATCTCCAGGCCCGGATGGCATTATCCCAGCGGACCTACGAAAGAACCTGGGAATATTGATGCCATGGCTCTTGGCAATATTAAGAGCCTGCCTGAGTCTCTCACATGTCCCATTAACTTGGACAACATATAAGATCGTCTTCATCCCCAAGAGTGGGAAGACATCTCACACTATGGCTAAAGACTTTAGACCAATTAGTCTATCCTCCTTTCTACTGAAAACACTGGAGAGGATTTTGGATATTTATATTAGATCATCGTTAGGACACAATTCCTTGTCACTGGCTCAGCACGCCTACATGAAGGGAAGGTCCACGGAAACTGCGCTCCACTCATTGATGGGCCACATAGAGAGAACCCTGCACTACAAGGAATTTGCTTTAGTTGCATTCCTGGATATTGAGGGCGCTTTCAACAACGTTAGACCTGAATCGGTTATTAACGCAATGAGACATTTGGAAATCGACCCGGCGATCATTCAATTTGACAGCATTATCCTGCACTTCAGGCGTATCGAATCCAACTTGGGCGTCTCGAACATCTCCAAGGATGCGACTAGGGGCACCCCGCAAGGTGGTGTACTCTCACCATTACTTTGGAATCTGAATATAAATACCCTACTCAGGGCCATGGAAGAACGGTTGCATATGCGGATGACGTTGCAGTTGTGGCTCTGGGTAAAGATCCCAGACTATTGTCTGAACTAATGGAGTCCGCTTTGGACGTCCTAACGAAATGGTGCCAGGGATGTGGACTGGATGTAAATCCTGCCAAAACAGAACTGGTACTTTTCACAAGGAGATACAAAATTCTTAAATTTGATACCCCGAGGACAAAGGGGGCTCACTGGAACTGTCGGACAGCGCCAAGTATCTTGGGCTAATATTGGACAGCAAACTGAACTGGAGGATGAACACCATTTCCAGGACTAATAAGGCGGCAACTGCATTATATTGCTGCAAAGGGGCCATTGGACTAAACTGGGGAATTAACCCGAGGAATGTATACTGGCTATACGAATGTGTCATTAAACCCATTCTATACTACGGGGCGGCTGTTTGGTGGCCGGCGCTCAGGGTGAAGAGTCATCAAACTAGGTTTGAACGTACAATTAGAACGACCCCCTCTAAGGCACTGTTTACGATTTTAAACTGGTTACCACCAGACATTTTGGCGAAAATGCGCCTTTACAATATCGGACATGCTAATATTCTGAATGAAATTAATTGGCACATGGATGTTGATTATGTCACACCCGAGCCAATCTTCGACCCTGGCTTCACGGTAAGCATTTTGGATAACGTGGTCAACTATGATGACCTGCAAATTCCCGCGAACGCGATTCAAATTTTCACGGACGGGTCTAAAACACTGTATGGTGTCGGTTCTGGCATATACTCCGAGCAGCTAAACTGGAGCATTCCTATGAGGCTGCCGGACCACTGCAGTGTCATCCAGGCCGAGATAATGGCCATCCACACAGCCGCGAGGCGCATCCGGTACGGTGAAATATCTGGAAGGGATATTCACATTATTACCGATAGCAAGGCGGCCATAAGATCCCTGGAGAATGTGTTCATCACATCGAGAATTGTCCGAGAATGCCGGATGTCTCTGGAGGAGATAGCGAGACATTCACTGGTCACCATTAATTGGGTCCCCGGACACAGGGACATACTGAGGAACTGCATGGCGGATTCGTTGGCGTATGCAGGCACCACCTTGAATCGAGACGGTTCAACATATAATGTGGGTGCTACACACCCAAGGAGTAAGCAACTTATAGCGCACAAGTTTCATATTATCGCCAGTCAGAGGTGGCACGATGAAACTACCTGTGGGGAAACCAGGAAAATCTGGCCCATCATAGATGAGAAAAGGACACGGCGGGCATTACAGCTGTCCAGACATCATCTTAGAAACCTGATTGCGGTTATAACTGGCCACTGGCCCATTGGGAGGCACGCCCAGAGGCTGGGGCTCCCTTACAATGACTTTTGTAGAAGTTGCGGCGACGAGGAGGAGGAAGAGTCAACGGAACATCTTCTCTGTAATTGCCCGGCTTTCGGAGATCTAAGACTCGAAATGTTTGGTCGAAGAGCCCTTGGGGACAAAACTTGTCTCTCTGATGTTGATGTAAACAGGATCCACTCCTTTACTGAATCGACCGGATGGCTGCGTGGGAACACTAGCAGCCAGACAACATAGGACCCATGGGAGACGCTGTGACATGGTAACACAACGGGAACTAATTAATGGACCCACGTGAGGTGTGCTTGATCACGGCTGCCAATAGAACCTAACGTAATAAAGGAAAAAAAACAATTAAGACTAAACACTCTCTCAATCGCGACGAAAAATAGAAAATACATATATTTTGAGATATTAAAAAAATTCAACAGTATAAAGGCCTCGTTACTCTTACGTAAATGTTGCGGATACGTAAACGTTGCGGTTGACTTGAAATGTTGGTAGTTACTAAAAATACGTAAACGTGTCATATGGTGTTGAAGTGTCTGTGTGTACTTGTACATATGTATGTATGTAAATTATTATTGGTTTTGATTTTCTCACAGTCTTGTTCCAAAACATGTTGCTAACATTCTTGTTTAAAAACGCCAGTACATAATGATATCGGCGCTTAAGTACAAAAAAATAAAATACTTACATATATATCTGTTGCATTTTGGTAAAACATCTTAAGTCTAGATAAGATAGAAAAAAGTTAAAAAAAACTCAGTAAAAAAATAACTTTTATTAAATAATAAAATTAACCTAAATTAAAGAAAAATTTCGTTTATAATATGTACATAATTTTAAAAACGTAAATTAAAAGGTTTTTTAATGAAAATTCGTATGATAAACAACATTTTTTTCAACTTTTTAAATTTTACTTAGGATGTTTTGTCAAAAGTCACAGAATATTTACATATACAGCACTTTTACCTAGTTTTCATTGCGCCTGAGGATTTAGTTTTGGAGTTATTGACCTTAAAATATTTTAAGTAATTATTAAATCTCTTTAAATAAAACTTGATATAACCAATATGTGTATCAGTAAAAAGTGAAAAAAAAAATTTGTTATAATTTTTTATTGTAAACTTAATTTAATTTCCTAAAGATGCTACCCAAAGGTTAGCGAAATGTTAAGAAAAATAAATAAATATAATATATTTTTTTAAAAAAAGATCCCAAGCTTAAACAATTCCAAATAATTATTAAAAAAGAAAGGTCAAATAAAACTAAATAGAAATATTAAATTAAACTAATATAATTAGGTTAAGGCGAATATTCGGAACTATGCGATGATTTTTTTTTTCTATTTGCATTGTCTAAAATGTATGCAAATATTTATTTTTAATAATAAAACCGATAATCGAATCAGCTGTTTTATGTTTTGGCTCATGTGTTTACAGCTTTAAATTCAACTTTTATTTAATAATTTTGTAAATTATGAATTTTGCGTTAAAATATTGTTTAAACTTGTGTTTTTAATAAATGAAAATTATAGAAAAGAAAATAAAAAGTGAAAATACAAAAAACATACAAATATACATATGAAATAAATGCCATCGTTGTATAACTTGCATTTGTTGTTTATATTTAAGTAATTTTATTGTTTTGTAAATATATAAAGCGAATTTATTAAAAATACAAAAATATTTGTTGTTCAAACTTACAAATAGATAAAATGACCATAGAAAATGTGAGAAAAATGCTTCTGCAAACATGCCAAAAATACTATTTTAACTATTTATCAATTTTATTTACTTCCATCTATGAAAATAATCTTACTGCTGAAACAAATAAAATAAAAAATTAACAGCTGTATTCATAAAAAGTTCTTATTTTAGGCTTATAGTATGTAATAACTATTAAACGGTTTTTGTCTTATAAACCTCTTATAAAAATTTGTATTCATAAACGTACAATAACAGCTTTTTTACTATTAACTATTTGCAGCGATTTTCTGTTTAAGTATGGCAACTTTCTTTTTATTTGGCTGCCATTTTATTGTTAGTGATGTACGAAACTTCTATTCGGTTTACATGATATTCTATATTTAAATTTTTTTTATATTTTTTTTTTTTGATTGTAGACCTTCAAAATTATTCTTATCAAATAAAACTACATATTATTTTAGTTTCTGAACAAAATGTTTCCGAAAGGTATCATAAAAACTTTTGTTTGAACCTTTTTTAAATATACGATAAGAAAGTAATCGAATAAAAAGTTTGTTTACTTTTTATTAACATCACTATTATAATGATTTGTTTATTTTATTTTTTTTTTATATTTTCAACAATAATTTGTTGTTTTAAACAAAAAAACAACTAGTTTCAATAATTTAAAAAATAATTAAAGAGAATATCTGCATTTGCCCTTGAACATATTCATTTAAATCATATACATTTTTTTTAAATAATTATCAATATAACTTTAAATTGGCTGTCTAAAATAAAATAAAAAATTAGTAAAATGTATTTAATATGTCCGTTGTAATAAATAAAACATTTTTGTCATTATTTTTAAACATATTTAACAAAAATAATATCATAAAATGCAAACACTTTTTAAAATGTCATTTTATTTTTGGTTTAAAGAAGGGCAAATCCAACAATAAATTTTCTTACTTTATGAATGGTTTATTAAAGGTTCAATAGACTATTTTTCGTTTATGAATACAACTTTAGCAATTTTTGCTTAAAAACGGTCAATTAATCATCAATAAGTTTTTATGAATACGGCTGTAAGCTTTTAACAGCAATATTTTTTCCAATAAAAAAACAAGAGCTGTAAGCTGCCCAATAACATTGGTTTCTGTGACACCAAATTTAAATTAATGTTTTGATGAGAATCTCATTAATAAAATTTTAAAGTAAACCGCTGGTTAATAAGTTTTGTTGACAACACTACTTGAAAACAAAAATAAAATTCTTAACAGCTGATCCGTAAAAACGGAGAGAAATTTCAATTTTATCAGGTTCATCCGCAACGCAACATTACGTTTACGTGTGAGTACCTATTTGCACTTAAGCTTGGTAAAGGCCAGTTTACACGGTAATATTTTGTATTACGACTTGTCGAATAATTATGTAGAATGAGAAAAATCTTATCATGTAAAAGCAAAATGTATTGAGTAAGAGAGAATACGGATACAAAATCTGACAAGCGGTCGGTAAATGCTTTTTTTCTAAACCATTTGAGAAACTTATGTATTCTCATCACACCAGAGGTGTATTTTAACGGAGTATATTGAAGGTGGTAGCATTTTTATACAATTACAAAAACAACTAAAATCAACTCAGGAAATTTTCATGTTGTTTTTGTAAAAATTTAAAACTGCAACCATCTGTTTTTTTGTTATTATTTTTGATTTTACCTATACCATCCGTGTAAACATGAATTACACTTACAAAAGATTTTTATTTTTTTCTTTTAAACACGGAGAGAATTTCATAATATTTTGATTCTACAAAGTCGTAATACATTGTATTACCGTGTAAACTGGCCTTAAGGAAAACGGAACAGCTGATCCGCAACGTACACGTTTACGTAAGAGTAACAACAAAATTTCCAATAAACCAGGGGTGCTCAAAAATGTTTTGCATTTGTGAATATAAAAGAACAGTGACACGCAAAAGAAAACGCACAATTTTTATTAATATTTTTAATAATATTTTTTTTATTATATTTTAATTTAATGAAATTTATAATAGTACAGTGGAATTAATTGAATGTGATAAACTTTTTGATTAGGGTCATCTGTAGAGTTGGTGATTAAGGAGAAATTAAAAGAATGCGAATTATTTTCCTTTTGCTTAGATGAAAGTACTGACATAAGTGATCTCTGTCAGCTTGTTATTTGTGTTCGTTCCGTTGATAGTGAATACAAAGTTTTCGAAACAAAGTTTTCTCTAGAGACTTCTTACGGAAATGTTGCAGGTAAGTTGTTGTGATAAACTTCTGTCGATTGTAGATTCGAAAAGATGTGTTGGTTTTGGTGTTAATACCTTTTATTGTGTTATTCATCAGGCTGCTCTAGAATAAATATTTATAATCGATAAACCCGCAATGAAGACAGCAGAGCAAATAATAAAAGATAAGAGGAGGACATCACCCGCTTACACATATAAAGTTTGTTAGTTTTTTAAAAACAAAAAATGACTTACACAAAGATTAATTAGAACTGATAAATGCTTATTAAAGTCTCTTAAAAACTACCAGTTTATTTCAGATTTAGCATTTTTGTCGGACACCACTAAATTTCTAAATGATTTTAATTTAGAGTTACAAGGCAAAGAATAGAATTTATATGATTTGTCCAAAATACTATTTAATTTCAAAACCGAGTTATATTTATTAATATCACAAATTCTGTTGGGCGATTACACGAACTTTTCGAAACTCAAATTAACTCTTCTAAATTTATGCTTTTATGACAGTTTCGTAAAAGCAAAATATTTTTTAAAAGAACTGGATTTAATTTATTACGCTGTTTTGAACATATGAAGTTTAAGTCCGAAAACATTTTTTCGCAAAGGTATGTTGACGGGAAAAATGAAAGAATCTTTAAAGAAATTTTTTTGAGTTCTGGATAGGCTGAGTCATCCAAAGTTCTCCAAAACAATAGTCTATCAATTTTCGGTAGAACTTCTACTTCGCTTCGTAAGATAATAAGTTCTGATTGTATTTTAATCTCATACTTAGTAACGTCGACACTTAAAGAGTTTTCAAAATGCTCAAGAAGTGGGTTAATGTAATTGAAATCTTTAAACCTATCTTCAAAATTCAAAAACAGCGTTTCAAATATATTAATATATTCTAATGTATTAATGTTCCTTTGTTGGTTAAAAATTAAAGACGTTTTCGAAAAGTTCGTGTAATCGCCCAACAGAATTTGTGATATTAATAAATATAACTTGGTTTTGAAATTAAATAGTATTTTGGACAAATCGTATAAATTCTTATCTTTTCCTTGTAACTCTAAATTAAAATCATTAAGAAATTTAGTGGTGTCCGACAAAAATGCTAAATCTGAAATAAACTGATAGTCTTTAAGAGACTTTAACAAGCATTTATCAGTTTTTTCTATTTCCAGAAATTGAAGAACTTCTTCCCTTAAATTTTTTAATTAATATTTAGTCATTGTGTAAGGCATTTTTTGTTTTTAAAAAACTAACAAACTTCCTATGTGTAAGCGAGTGATGTCCTCCTCTTATCTTATTTATTATATGCTCTGCAGTCTTCATTGCGGGGCAATCGCCTATAAATTTTGATGCTAGAGCAGCCTGATGAATAACACAATGAAAAGTATTAACATCAAAACCGTGTTTTCTCAACTGCCCGATGAACCCTTCATACCTACCTGACATAACATTTGCACCATCTGTGCTGACCCCAACACATTTTTTAGGATCTACAATCGATAGAAGCTTATCACATACAACATCGAACAACAACTTACCTGTGACATTTCCGTAAAAAGTCTCTAGAGAAAACATTGTTTCGAAAACTTTGTATTCACTATCAACGGAACGAACACTAATAACAAGCTGACAGAGATCATTTATGTCAGTACTTTCATCTAAGCAAAAGGAAAAAAATACACAATTTCTTAATTTTTCCTTAATCGCCAACTCTATGGCTGTTCCTAATTGCGCAGTACGTCGTGCAATAGTACTGAGGGACAAGGGCACAGATTCTATCAAATTAATATTGTAGTTGAGCATCTGAAAAATTTTGCTAAGCAATTTTTTAATAAAAACTCCGTCAATAAACGGTCTACCCTGCCTGACAATATTTAAAGCGACCACCCCTGAACTGGCTTTTTTTTAAATAAAATCCGATTTTTTTTCGTTATTTTCTTCTCCTGATAGCCATGCCTTTAATTTTTCCAAAAAAATCTTTTTATTTCTAATAAAAAGCATTTTGTTTTTCCTCAGCAGTATACCCAGTCATGACGAACAACTAAATTGATGAGCGTAAAAAACAAAGGGGTAGGGCTTCTAAACAATTGTTTGCTTGAATGAGCATCAATGATATAAATTCGAAATACACCCTATACCTAATTTCTCGTTATCGTTGGTTCTACCTTGCGTTTAAATAACCTGTGCAAACTGAAAAACTTATTATTGTTATAGTAGTTATATTTTCGTCCTATTCTTAAGAATCTTAAATTCAACTTGTTTTCTTACCATTAAATCGGATAATGGAAAAAAGAGTAAAATTTTATTTAATTCAAAAAAACAAAAAAATATACTTTTAAATGATTTTATTTTAATTAAAGAAATTATGTACATTTTTTTTGTTGTTTAAAAATAGTATGAATATTGATGAAATAATTTGGTGAATAAAAGAAATAATTATTATGGCTGAATAAAAATTTCCTAGACTTCTTCTTGCGGTTGAGAAATAAATCAGTATGTGGGTCATTTTTTTTTTTTTTTTGATATAAGGCTGAGGAGGGTTAAGAGCCAACGGGAAATAGCACCATTCCTGGTACAATATTCATTTTAAAAGCTGCAACATAACCTTTCAACCATCCATAAATTCTAACATTTTTTTTTTGGGAATTATACTTTGTTAGTTTACCGGTCCATATTAGTTTTTTTTCTTTTTTTCAATAAGTTTTTAAGGGACTCTGGAATAAAAACATGGCGACGTGCGTGCTGATCGTTCGTGTAGGGTCAAGAACCTCCCCACTCACTGAAGCTAGCGGAATAGATGGGTCCCGCCGACCCTGACACGTACAAGTCTGGTATAGTGAAAAAACCCGAATATCGGTTTTGTCCAGTTGACAAAGCTTTTATTCAAACTGATTTAAAAACACCTACGTCGGCCATTATAGCCTATCACAAGAAGTTCTATTAAATAGCCTTGAGGATACTGTTTCGCAGCTTCTTGTCATTGCAAGAGCAAGTGCCACCAAACGGCCAATTATTTGGTGTTGAAAATATTGCACCATCAAGTGACAATTGTTGGGGGCCAATCTCAAAATATGAACCAGTGTGCCATGGTAAATTATGTACCAAGCATCACAAAATTCTGTAGAATGATTTCTGGTATTAAAAAACGTAGATTAAAAAAAAATGTAATCCGTTTTGTAAAATTTGTTACAGCGTTTTATAGTTTTAAAGTGATTTTCAGAAGGCTGCTTAATATGGGACCTTAAGTACCCAGTAAAAAAAATTTCAGTTTTTTGAAGCACTTACTTGAGGGTTACACGATCAAGTTTTGCTTATCAAGTTTAAATACTCTCACGCTTTTTTACCAATACACTCATACTTTTAAAAAGTGATACGAACTTGCCTTTAAAATTCTCTATCCAGTGAGTGTTTCAATTTACGTTCAAGAAAACAGCTGATTTCAAGGTTAGTGAGCAAAGTTTTCTTTTGCCTTTATAAATTGTTTTCTTGATGACATCTTGAATGTAAATTGCTCAAAAATTGAATGCAGCCTACGTCACAACTTTCAATTTTTGTTAATTTTGACAAATAGTATATGTAAAAGACTATCAAGAAAATCTTGATCGTGTGGCTGCACTGTAAGGCCAATTACATTCATTCAATTTTTGTAGTTTCAGCCAATCGGCTGTTTCCTCGATATTTCGTTGATAATACGTATCAGGGTTGATATAGTTGGTGCAATAATACTTTTTTTGGTACAACTCAAAACTAAAAAGTAAGCTGGTACCCCCGTGACTCATTTGGTACTATTTCCAAATTTTTCAAACCAACATATTTATAATTGATCACCAGCAAAATTTAAAAATACACTTGAGATGAAGCAAAATTACCCGATTTAAATGAAATTACACCTGATATAAAACTAAAGTTTTATTTAATAAAAAGACATTTTCAAAGAAGCAAAAACACAACAAACTTCTTGAAAGAAGATCAATATTAGTCAAACTGTTGAGATTCTTATTATAATTTAAAATAAATTAACAAAAATAACATTAAAGACTTAAGAACAATTAATAGAACTTAAAATAAAACTCCTAAAATAATGAGTTTAACTTCTACACTTGGTTGCATATGTATATCAAGAGAAGGTTTAAAACAGGGTTTAAAATGCTATCGCCATATTAGCAAAAGCAGCCAAATTTTGCATTTTTCCTATTAAAAAAAAATCAAAAATAAAAAGCCGACAAGTTCCACTGCTAAAAAAGCCCACTCTTTTCAAAAGCAGAAGCAAAATAAACACACTGTTTTTGAAGAGTAACCTTTTAATGGACACTGGCTTTTTCTAACTATTGCTTTTTAAGAATAGCAAAAATTTTTTATATGATGGCACTCAAAAAGCATAGGCAATCACTTTTATGTTGTAGGAAAAAATATGTAGGAAAAAGAATGAAACAAACAGCTTCTGTCAAACAGCCGCCAAATCAAAACCAATGCATGCTAATAGACGCAAAATAGGAGATAAAAGCAGCGCAAAAGGTTGCTGAAAGGCATATGATTGCGAAAAAATACTAGACAACGACAAGTGATATTTTCATGCAAAACACAACAAGAATTTGTTATTGTTTTCTATACAATAAAAAATCCAACAGACACTTTGCTGGTTGCCTTTACTAAAAATATTTTAGTAAAACAAAATACACACACACATTTCGTGCTGTAGTCATGCAAACTGTCGAGCAACAACAACATTACTGATGAAAGGCAAAAATTTATTTTTCCTCACCACCATGAACTGATTAGTATTTTATCGTTGTAATCTGCCTTTTTGCAGAGCTAATAGCTCTGCTCCGACTGCTTTTAGCACACACTTCAGCTGCTTTTCATTTTATTGAATCGGCTTTTTGTTATTACCAGCCAGTGAAGAATTTTTGTTCTTTGAATTTTTGATTTTTTTTTGGTTTGTCTTTTTTAACTAGCTCTTCTTTTAGGAAAAAGTAAAAAAGCAAAAGGCGAAATATTTTTTTTTAGCTTTTGCTTTTTAGGTGGTTGTCCATTTTTGTCGCTGGCTGGTAAAAAAGCAATTGTCAAAAACTAAAAAGATACAAAATAGGAGATTTGCTTTTTTGCACAAACGAAAAAGAAAACATTGGCTATTGGAAAAAAATAAAAAATTTCAATAGCAGTGGCAAAAGCAAAAAATAAAAAGCATCCAGCTGATGGGTGCTTTTAAACCCTGGTTTAAAATGATCATTGCCATTCATATACAATGGGTGTTTTTAAGCCCGATAGAGCTTACGAAAGGATAGCTGTCAATCGAACTGTCATACTGCTCTCACTTGTTGCTCAGGCACATCATCATGAATAGATTCATCCTTGAACAACGCCACCAAATTTACTTTGAAAATAAGCCATCGATTTTGAAAACATATAGCCGACTTGATGATTAAAATGACGCAGCTTAATTTTTCACAAATAAAGGCGATGTATTGATTAAGAGAAAATAAACTGTCAATTAGACTTCAAGGCCGTGCAATGTGAAACCTCTTGATCGTTTTCCGTAGGCCTGTGAAGTCACTGGTTTGTGCTGATAAACCAACACAATTTACGTCTTAGAGATCAACTTTGTTCATTTTATTCGTGACATGAAGCCAGCAATGCTCGAAAAAGTGGAACAAAATTGGACGTCTGCAATGAGTTTCGTCAAGGACAGGCATCGGTGCCTATTGGTTTGAAATCATTTTTAAATGGTAGTGCCGTGAATTAATCTGCGATTTAAATTAATTTTTTTGTGTTGTTTACCATTTTAAGTTTCATGGTTTCAAAAAATAACTTTATACCTCAAAATTCCTGCTGGATTTTATACAACTGTCCCTTTCGTAATTCAGTTTTACAACTTAGAATACATATTCGAATAATATGAAAATTTATATAATAAATGTTACTCACCATGAGTAGAGATGGGAAACGGGTAAATACCCGGTAAAATGGGTAAATACCCAGATATTTACCTAAAAGATGGGTATAAACTATGTTGTAGAAAACTTGGCGAAAATATACACATAAATAAAAATGCTTATAGAGCAGTTGAAAAATAAAAACTTAAAACAATAATTATATTACATAGAAATATTTATTTTTCCAAAATTACATTAAATTAATCGAAATCACTGTCATCGTCAGTTTCACTTCGAACATAAATTATTTTTTAATTATTATTTAATGAAGAGTTAGGTGTAGAATGGGTGATACCAGTGGAAGGTGATTGGTCAAATGAATTAGAAGAATTGATGATTTCATCCTCAGCCGGTAAAATTTGTTGGGAAGTATCCTTTTTTCGTATGTATTTATTGGAAAGATTCCAATTATGTGATATAAAGGATACTTTTCCGGCATTATCTGCAGTTGAGTGGATAAAACTTAGATTGCTGAATGAGCGTTCAGTGGCAGCAAACTTGCATGGAGCAGTCAATATACGAATCGCTAATCTGCTCAATTCTGTTGACACGCAAATACTTTTCCACCATATAGAAGGAGATATTTCTTCAATGCAGCTCCACACAAAATTTTTAGCCCACAAATCCTCTCTGGCTTTATATTTTGCTAGGTCCACCATTACATTTATATTAATATTGGTACCTATATCATAAATAAACTGCATCGCAATCAGATAGTCGGATAAAGTTAAATCGTGCCTTGACTATTGTATTGGCTTAACAGACATTTTCATCCTTTTAGCAGAGGAAAACATTAATTCTCTTTTGTCATTATCATAAATTTCAGTTGCTATTAATGCATCTTGAAGCTTATTTCGAATGTCTTTAAAAGCAAAATATACACGATGAATACAATATTGGTTGGATTCGAAAATAGTTATCCATTGTACCATCGGTTGAAATAGTTTTAAATTGAAGTTTAACATATTCCAAAAGCCTTCACTAAGTAAAGATGATTTTGTTGCAGCTTTTAGATTAACTTTTTCCTGAATAGCCAAAGCTTGAAGCGAAACTTTACTGTTTATCAAGCTTTTTAAAGATGTTACGTAGCTGCCCCATCGCAAAATGCTTCCATATTTCTTCATTTCTAGGTCTTCCCATGACTATTTAGCTAAAAACGATTTAAGTTCGTTGTTGCATTTCCTCAATACTAGCTTCAGTAATAAATATGAACCTACCTTCTCCACAATGTTAATTCAGTTAAGAACAGTTTTAATAAGATTTAATCCGCTTTTTCATATTTAACAATGAGTCATTTTATATGACGTTTGAGAACCAGAGATTGCCAGTAGCTGTATTTCAAATGCTTTTTATAAATTATAGTGCCAACCCTGGAACATATGATCAAACTTTTATAAAAGCACTCTCTGTATGTATTTTATATAATTATTCCCTTTATCATATTTATATACGTATACTTAGGGACAAGATAAATAAAGAAGTTCAGTTGTGATTAAAAACTCAAGTAGTAAACGTGTCTTATTATTTGTAAAAAGATAAAGTATTAAATGGCGATCCTGCCGAAAATTAAACTAAAAAAAAAAATTACAATATACAAAAAAAACTATGTATGGGAATGGTTCTAAGTGAAAAAAATTTTTAAAAAAAAAGAACATTAATAAAGACAAAAAAAAAAAGTATCAAAATTAAAGTATTAAATTAAATTAAATAAAAGTATCAAAATTTAAGTATTAAAAGTATTAAAATAAAGTAAAAATATAAAAAAAATAAAGAAAAGACAAACAAAAAAAAAAAAAATCAAGGAAGCTTGAAATTTCCTACAAGTTTTGCAAATTAAAAATAAAAATACGATCTAAGGAAATTTTTTTTTATAAAATATAAGGTTTATAAAACCAAAAAAAAAAAGAAACAAAGTGTTACAAAATAGGTATTATAAAAAGTGTTGAAATGTGTTGTTATCAAAAAAAAAAAAAAAAAAATAGGGATAAATTTGTTAACGGAAAATAATTATTAAAGTACAGTCGAAACAAAATGTGACAAATATAACTAACAAATTCGAACTAAATGATAAAACAAAAATCTTATTAAATAACGGTACAATGCAGAATATATAAATAAAAAGTGGAAAATTACAAAAATGAACCAAATGGTAACGGAACAAAGTGAAGGAATAAAGAGGTTCAAATAAGCCAAATTAAAAGTACCTAAATTAAAAAATTCTGGAAAAATAAGTCAAAGAAACGTCACAACAAGATACAATAACGAAAAGTACGAAAAAAAAAACGAAACAAAGAACTGAAAAGCAAAATCACAATTACACCAATTAATTATTTTTTTTAAATATGTATAAAAACAAACAAAAATAAAAACTATACAAGTCAGGTGACTTAGATTCAAACTTCATTAATAACTTAAAGGAAAAATAAAGAGTACAAAAAAAAAAAAAAAAACATCAAAAAGAAATATGTAAATCAAAACATAAAAAAACAGAACTCACAACAATTTAAAACAAAACGGCTAGTTAATACGAACGGAGTATGCTATTGTCAAAAAAAAGAGAGCCAAAAAATAACAAATGAAGATGTATCATCATTATCATCAAGCTGTAAACACAACATAAAAATTATAGGAACATTTATTGTTTATATTTATACTTATACTAAATATAATACCTACACATATCATATCTATTATATTATTACAAAATCTTGTGTGTCTAATTTTTTTTTATGATAAAGTAATATAGTTATGGTATTATAATTACTTTTTCAAATTTAATCATAAATAATTAAAAAAATATATGCTCTGAAAATTTCAAAAATTTTTATTTAAATAAATAAATAAAACAAAAAACAAAACAAAATCTTATAATTTTGAATAAAAGAAAACAAAGTATTCAAGGGAAAACTAAGGATATGTAATTAATATTTTTTTTTCCTCTATCGAAATTAGGGGTATAAACTAAATGTCTGATTTTAATCCTAATACACTTAGAGAATTGCTAAAGGAATTTTATAAAATAAAGAAGCGTATATTACAAAATCGTCCGTTAACAACAAATGAGTTTAAAATAAATGAATATGTCAAATTATTAATTGAAACCTATAACGCAGTTTTAACTTATACAAGTTTATATGATGGAAAATTTTCAAGTGAGACAAAACTTAATATTTACAAAAGCCTTATTCACAGCAGAGAGCTATTAGTTAGGTGTTTCGGTAAATTAGATTGCAAAGTTAGGGTGCCCCATGACGTATTATTATTCGAACTAGTTGACGGAAATATAGAGGACAAGTCTGACTCTGAATCGAGTCATAAACATGAGACAATAGACAATAGTGACAGTTATTCATCGGACGAGGGAAATAATAAACTAGGACAACCTACAGTTTCTTCTTTGGGTGGAATTGGTAATGAAACTGAAGATTTGAACATGGCAACGGTAGAACGAAAGAAATCTTTTATTTCAATGTGCTCGAACATAATCCGAGATAACTACGATGGAAACCCATTAACCTTAGATTCGTTTTTGGACAAAATTCACTTAATTGAAAGTCTAACCGAGGAGGATTTAAAACCAACATTGGTATTCTTCATTAAATCCAAACTCGAGGCCAAAGCAAGAGAAGCGTTACCAGAAAACGTCGAATCAGTTAGTGAAATTAAACAAGCTTTAAAAAGTAGAATAAAGCCAGATAGCTCAAAAGTTATTGCTGGTAGAATAGTTGCGTTAAATGTGAAAAACAATAATTACGTTGAATTCTCAAAACAGGCCGAAGAGTTAGCTGACGCTTTCGAACGCTCATTGGTAATTGAGGGAATCACACGAAATAAAGCTCATGAGATGGCTATTGCGGAAACTGTTAGCATGTGTCGGTTGAATGCAAAAACTGACTTGGTCAAGTCAATCCCTGCATCATCTTCTTTTGCCGACCCTAAAGAGTT
Source organism: Pollenia griseotomentosa (assembly GCA_963931875.1). Classification (NCBI taxonomy): domain Eukaryota; kingdom Metazoa; phylum Arthropoda; class Insecta; order Diptera; family Polleniidae; genus Pollenia; species Pollenia griseotomentosa. Next base: position 150,204,991 of record OZ007563.1, read on the forward strand.
GATAGCTAAATTAGTGGTCGAACAAGCGACAGAAAGAAAAGAGCAACAAGTTCTGACTTTTCGCGCTAACCCTCGTAATTCTGTATACTACCAGAATTCTAATAATTTTAATCGTTACCGTAGCAACAATTTCCATCGTGGTTCCAATCGTGGAAGCCATCGCAATGACTATTTTCAACAGGGAAATAATAACAACAGAAACTTTAACAATCCCCAGGATAATAACTTTCAAAATAACTATCGGGGAAATCGACGGGGACAACATTCCCGGGGCTTTTATAACAATAGGGCTTCTGTTAGGGTTTTAAACGAGGAATACCCTCAACAGACACAGCTGTTGGGGGAGGAAAACTTGAATTAGCCAAACCACAAATTTTTAAATCAGTTTACAGTTTGAACCCTAGTTATGCAGATTTTATAACACAAAACTTAGCCAATACAAATACAAAATATACTTTTCTTGTAGACTCCCAAGCGGACATATCATTGATCAAAATTTCATGTTTAAGCTCTGATATTATTTTAAACGAGAATGAGAAAATAAGTATCACAGGAATAACAACTTTTGCAATATCAACGTTGGGACAATTTACACGCAATTAAAAGTCTCTAATTACTTAATTCGGCAAATTTTGCATGTCGTCAGTGATGACTTTAATATTCCTTCAAATGGTATTCTTGGAAAAATTTTCTTAAGAATAACAGATGTAAAATCGATTACGAAAACATGGTTATATCTATTTCAGTTCAGGACACAAGACTTAAAATACTAATATTAGGGTACAAGTGGCTATTCATGCATAATTCCACCTAGATGTGAGGTTTATAGGATTTTCAATTTTCATGATGTCACTGAGCCAATGTTTATCGAATCTCAGGAGGTTATGAAAGGAGTTTTTATAGGAAAAGGCATTGTTGATTCGAAGAATCCTGTCTTACGTGTAGTCAACACCACTGACGAAATAAAATATATTAAAAACTATGAAATTAAGGGCCAAAAGCTACAAAATTTTTACATTTATTCCATCAATGAAACTAAAGAGGATAATGATCGTGTTTTTAAATTAAAATCTGTTCTACAGAATCAAATGTCAAGCGATGTCAAGGATGACTTATTACCAATATGTGAAAGTTTTGCGGACATTTTCGCTCTTAAAGAAGACAAAATGACAATAACAAATTTTTATGAACAAAGGTTACGTTTAATCGATTCTACGCCTATTTATATTAAAAATTATCGACTGGCTCATACACAGAAGGAGGAGATCAATAAACAAGTTAAAAAGTTATTGGACAATAACTTAATCGAACCAAGTAGTTCCAATTACAACAGCCCGTTGATATTGGTACCTAAAAAGACTTTGGACGATACAAAATCCTACAGAATGTGCGTTGACTATCGTGCTTTAAATAAAAAATTAATCGCCGATAAATTTCCCCTTCCGAGAATAGATGACATCCTAGACAACCTTGGCCGTGCAAAATACTTCTCAGTAATTGACTTATTTTCGGGTTTTCACCAAGTACCACTTCATCCCAACTCACGTGACATCACATCGTTTAGCACAGACAGCGGATCATTTCGGTGGAAAGTGTTACCTTTTGGCCTTAACGTCGCACCAAACTCATTCTCCAGATTGATGTCTATTGCTTTCTCAGGTCTTGCTCCAAACAAAGCTTTTCTCTATATTGATGATGTAATTATAATTGGTAATAGCAAGCAACACCATTTACAAAACTTAGTGGATGTATTTCAAATTTTAAGAACACACAACTTAAAAATAAACCCGTACAAATGCAATTTTTTTCGTCCTGATGTGACATTCCTTGGCCACAAATGCACTGCTGAGGGCATTTTGCCAGATGACTCCAAAATCAAGGCAATTGAACAGTATCCAATACCTACGGACAAAGACGCTGTAAGACGATTCGTAGCATTTGCGAATTATTACAGAAAATTTATACCAAATTTCGCTATTTTAGCAGCACCACTAAACTTCGTTACAAGAAAAAATTTACAGTTTAATTGGAATGACCCATGTCAAAAGTCCTTCACAAAATTAAAATCAGCATTACTATCTCCAAGAATTTTGCAGTACCCTGACTTCACAAAACCGTTCTTAATAACTGTCGATGCGTCAAAAACTGGTTGTGGAGCAATATTAAGCCAAAATGTAAACGGAAACGACTTACCAATTTACTACGCTTCTAAAGCATTTAGCCAATCGGAACAAAAGAAAGCAATAATTGAGCTTGAGCTCTTAGCAATTTATTTTGCAATCACCCATTTTCGCCCATATAAAGGGTGTTTTTTTAAGCTTGATAGAACTTTAAATTGTAAAAAGTAACACAAAAAATTAAATTTTGATGAAATATTTTTTTTTATCGTTTCAGTATACTCTGACAAATCATCATGAATAGACTCACGCTTGAACAACGCTACGAAATTATCCAAATTTACTTTGAAAATCAGTCGTCGATTCGCGCAACTTATAGACGACTTCGTCATTTTTATGGCGTACATAATCGTCCATCTGAACAAGCCATTCGTCGAACTGTGGATAGATTTCGTACCACATACTCTCTAGAGGATGCAATAACACCAACACGTCGAAGGAATGTGCGTACTGAAGAGAATATTGCCGCTGTAAACGAAAGTGTGGAAGAAGATCCAAATTTATCGATTCGTCGTCGGTCGCAGGAATTGGGGCTCTGTCCGTCCACTACGTGAAAAATTTTGCGCAAAGATCTCGGCCTACACCCGTATATGATCCAGCTGGTGCAGGAATTGAAGCCACGAGACCATTATATGCGTCGTTCTTTCGCCGATTGGGCTCTAGAGCAGTTGGCAACTGACCCGTTGTTTTATCGCAAAATTGTGTTCAGCGATGAGGCGCATTTTTGGCTTAACGGGTTTGTTAATAAGCAAAATTGCCGCATATGGAGCGAGACCAATCCACAAGAGACCCTACAGACTCCATTACATCCAGAAAAATGCACCGTTTGGTGCGGTTTTCACGCTGGTGGCACCATCGGACCTTATTTCTTCAAAAATGAGGCCGGAGCTCGCGTTACGGTCAATGGAGATCGTTACCGCACCATGATCAATGATTTTTTGTTTGAAAATATGGATGACATTGATCCGGAGGAGATGTGGTTTCAACAGGATGGCGCTACGTGCCATACGGCGAACGCAACCATCGACTTATTGAAATCAAAATTTGGCGATAAGTTGATTTCGAGAAATGGACCTGTCAATTGGCCTCCAAGGTCGTCAAGAACAAGAACAGCCGCGGTGCTTATATGCCCGAAATCATTTTCAAATGTTAATGTCACGTATTGATCTTTCGAATAAAAAAAAAATTTTGATTACAATTTAATTTTTTGTGTTATTTTTTACAATTTCAAGTTCTATCCAGCTTAAAAAAACACCCTTTATATATATGGTACATCCTTCACCGTTCGTTCAGATCACCGTCCTCTAGTTTACCTTTTTAATATTAAAGACCCATCGTCCAATCTAACAAGAACTAGACTGGAACTGTCGGAATACGATTTCACAGTTGAGTACATTAAAGGCAAAGAAAATGTAGGCGCGGATGCATTGTCCAGAATTTCTATTGATGAACTTAAAAGCTTAACTAAAGAGGTATTCCTTATGACAACTTGAGCAACGTCTAAGAAAACTCCCAAGGAGAAAATCGATTTAGAATGCACTCTCACAACTCAGTTGAATATTTACGACAAGTTTTCACATAATTTTGATAAAAATGTCGCGAAAATTAAAACAGACTTATTTTATATTAACAAAAAACTCACAAAAATGCGCATAAATATTTTTAGAAAATTTAATGATTGCTTTACGTTGATTTTGATATTGTTAACGAAACAATTTGCTTAGGCAACTTGCTTTCGAGGCTGCAAAACGAAGCCAACAATGCCAAAATTCTCAAAGCAGAATGGTCCAAAAGCGACTCATTTTTTTCAATATGTTCAATTCAATCCTTAAAATCTCATGGTTTAAAAATTTTAACAACTTTGGAAATCGCTCTGACTGAGCCAATTCAAACAGTAACAAAAGAAATCGATAAACAGAAGTTAATGGAGATTTACCACAATGATCCCATAATGGGGGGACACTGCGGACAAAAAAAATTGTACGCAAAACTACGAACAAAATATTATTGGAGGAAAATGACCAAAGACATCGCAAAGTTTGTTAAAAATTGTAACGAATGTGTTCTAAACAAGGTGAAACCAGGTAACGTAGAGAAATTAGTTCTGACCCCTACTCCAACAAAAGCATTTGATGTGGTCGTCTTAGACACCATAGGTCCTTTACCGGAATCCACTTACGGTAACAAATACGCGGTAACTTTGATATGTGATCTATCGAAGTATCTCGTGACTATATCAGTACCGGATAAATCTGCACCAACTCGCGCTATATTTGAAAATTTTATTCTTATATACGGAAAAATGAACGTTATAATATCTGATCAGGGGACTGAGTTTAAAAACGAAATTTTTTCTGAACTATGTAAGTTGTTAAAAATTAAACTAAATTTTTCTTGTGCATACCATCACCAAAGTATAGGCACGGTGGAACGAAATCATCGTGTATTCAACGAATATATTCGAGCATATTTGAGAGAAAATATTTCTGATTGGGATACATACCTTAAATATTTCACATTTTACCATAATACCACAGCAAACACTGTGTTTGATAATAAATTTACTCCATTTGAATTGGTTTTTGGCAAGAATGCTACAACGCCAAATGAAACAAAAACTAGCTTAGACCCAATTTACAATTTAGACAATTATAGCAAAGAAGTGAAGTACAGGCTTCAGAAGACCCATACTCTTGCAAAAAATTTTATCGAGAAACACAAAGAAAGAAACAAAAAACTTTTCGACAAATTGGCAAAACCTATAGCACTGCAGGTGAATGACAGCGTTTTGTTGAAAAAAGAACCATATCAAAAACATAACAATGTTTATGATGGTCCTTTTATTGTTAAAAGTATAAACGGTGTTAACGTTACAATTTACGATAATTTGACAAAAAAGCAAAAAACGGTTCATAAAAACCGTGTAAGAAAACACGAATAGTACAAAATTTTGTAAAATACTCTGTCTTATATACAAATGAATACAAAAAAAAAAAAGAAATATTTTGTATTAATATGTTACTTATTACTTTTAAAATTTATTATACTAAGCCTATAATAACCTATAAAATAAACAGTTAAGGTGCGCACCACAATTGTTTAAATAATCTATAATTAAGTCTAATTAAATTTACAAAATTCTTTTTATTTTACCATTATTTAACGATTTTTAAAATAAAAACTTCTTTAAATATAACAAAATTAAGAATATTAAATTCATTAAAATTAAAAATATTAAATTCATCAAAATTAAAAATAGATAATTTATCAAAATTAAAAATATAAAATTCATCAAAATTAAAAATAATTAATTCATCAAAATTATATATTCAATGATTTAATAAAAACTTCCTATTTTTTAGATAATCGTTACATTCTGATTAAATAAATAAACAAAATCAAATTTTTTTTTAAAAATTAATCAACAAAATCACAGTCTTCATCGAAGTGCGATCACTTAAAGACGTGTATTAAAGCGTTTTTGCGTAAAATATTTATTTCTTAAAAAATTTATTCTTTAACAATAACAAATTATATTGATCTCAAACAAAACAAAAATAGAAGAAAAAAAAAAAAAAAAAAAAAAAAAAACAACTATCAAGTGCATTCAATGTACTGCGAGCGTAAAAAAAAAAAAACTGAACATTCTTGTTGACAACAACAAGGGCATACTGTGCATGCACAAACATGCCAACTAGTGAAGTTAAAAACAAACAACAAAAATCCAACGAAGATAATCAGTCTAGCGCTGAAACTAAAATTAATAAAAATGATGAAAACAATGTCTATAATGTTAACCTAAGTGACAGCAGTTCTGATGATGAGTTGAACTGGCAGTATGTGCCCGTAAAAAACCGCAAGAGGACAAACTCTCAATCGCCACAAATATTCAAGCCAAAGCGTCAGCAACTAGAAACAGATCCATCCACTTCTAACCGATTTGCTGCTCTTGCGAATAAAAACAATGAAAATGATATCGATGATGCATCATCTGAACAACCTGAACATCCTAAACCTCCACCAATTCTAATTCCAAATGTCGGTGATATTGCCAAAATGGTCAGCACGTTAAACAAAGTAGTTTCAAGTAATGAATTTTATTATAAGTCATACAGTGATGGCCAGGTTCGCTTAAACATCAAGTCAGTTGATTCGTATCGAAAAATAGTTAAACATTTTGACGATAACAAAATAGTCTATCATACGTACCAACTAAAGCAAGAACGAGCTTTCACTGTTGTTATAAAAGGTACTCATCACACAACGCCAATTGTTGATATAAAAGCCAATTTGCTATTATTAGGACACCAAGTTAGAAGTGTCAGAAATATAATTAGTCGTGAAACAAAGAACCCACTGCCAATGTTTTTCGTTGACTTAGAACCTAATGCTAACAACTGTGAAATTTATAATGTTAGGACATTTGGTCACGCTATTGTTGTTGTAGAAGCTCCCAAAAAATTTAATGATATGGTTCAATGTCATAGATGTCAACAATTCGGTCACACTAAGTCTTACTGCAAAAGACCATATTCATGCGTTAAATGTGGCCTAGAGCATCCAACCAATGAATGCTCTAAGTCGCCAAATACGCCACCACAATGCGTCCATTGCTTAGGAAATCACACTGCGAACTATAAGGGTTGTGTAGTTTATCAGAAACTGATTAATAAACGCATACATGTCAATCCAAGAAATGTAAATGAAAATAGCAATTTCAATGTAAACACTAACTTCTCAGCTGCTGCTCAAAATAGTGGCCTGACAACCTATGCCCAGGCTGTTAGAGGCACAAATGATGGAGTAAATAATGTTCTTCAAAAAATTGAGGCGATGCTTGCAAAACAAATTGAATTAACTAATACGCTAATGAATATGATGTCAATGTTAATGACAAAACTATGCAAGTAAACCTAGTAATTGCAGAATGGAATGCTAATGGCATTTTGAATCATATAAATGAAATAGAAATTTTCCTGAAAAATAATTTTATTGATATTTTACTAATTTCCGAAACACACCTTACCAGTAAATCCCTTTTTCGAATAAGAGGATTTGATATAATAACAGCTAATCAACCTTATGATAGAGCACATGCCGGTGCGGCTATCGTCATCAAATCTACTATTAAGTATGAAATATTACAACCAATAAGTGAATTATACATGCAAGCTGCCGGAGTTAAAATAGTGTGCAATAATTGTAGCGTATCGATTTACTCTGTGTATTCCCCTCCTAGATATAGTATCAAATGTGATCAATATGAACACTTTTTCAATAAACTTGGCAATAGATTCTTAGTTGGTGGCGACTTCAATGCTAAACATACCTGGTGGGGATCACGTTTAACAAACCCAAAAGGCAGAGAACTTTTTAAATGCATCTCTAAAAACAATTACAGTTCGTTATCGACAGGAGCGCCCACTTACTGGCCAGCTGATATTTGCAAAATACCAGATCTTTTAGACTTTTTTGTTGTTAAAGGAATTCCTGCTAACTGTCTTGATATAAAATCTAGTGATGACTTAAGTTCTGACCACAGTCCAATTATTGTAAACTATACCACCATTTGTAAAGAACGACACAAAACTCCAAATTTAATTGCAACAAACACTGACCTCGATTATTTCCAACAAATCATTGAAGCAGAACTTGATTTAAATTTTTCGCTGAAAACTGGATACGAGATTGACTTGGCTATTGAAAATTTTTCAAAACTAATACATAAAGCTGCATTTATATCAACTCCACAAGTAAATAATCGCACCTCTAGTTTTCAGTTGTCCTTTGAAATAAGGCAACTAATCGCATTGAAAAGGAGGCTTCGACAAATTTGGAAAAGAACCCGGTTACCCCTAGATAAAACGAACTTCAATCATGCAGCTAATAATTTAAAGAGAAGATTAAAAGATCTTAAGAATGAGTCTATAAGCAGATATTTGGGTAAACTACGCCCGTGTAATAGAAATGAGCATAATCTTTGGAAAGCTACGAAGTATCTAAAACATGCTCAAAAGCGAAATGTTCCAATCAAGGACTTAAATGGCGATTGGCGTAGATCTGACGTAAGTAAAGCTGCTGCTTTTAATTCACACCTTGAAAACATCTTTACTCCTTTTTCTTTTTGCACATCACAAGAAGACGCAGAAGTAAATAATTTTTTAGATGTTGCGTGCCAAATGAGTAAACCAATTAAGCCCTTCAGAAATCATGAAATTGAAGCTGAAATTAGCAAGCTTAACCCTAAAAAGTCTCCTGGTTATGACAACATAGATGCAAAAGTTCTTAAAAATTTACCAAAAAAAGCTATGATCTTTCTCACGGTTTTGTTTAATGCTGTATTGCGTCTATCACATTTCCCAACACAATGGAAACATGCAAAAATTATCATGATTCAAAAGCCTAACAAGCCTGAAAATGCAATTGAATCATACAGACCGATTAGTCTGCTACCAGCTCTATCGAAATTATTCGAAAGACTTTTTCGAAAAAGGTTAATGCCGATATTAGAATCTTTACAAGTTATACCCGATCATCAATTTGGGTTTCGAAACAAACACGGGACTCCTGAGCAATGTCACAGAGTGGTTAAAGCAATACGAGATTCCCTAGAAAACAAACAATACTGCTCATCGGTATTTCTCGATGTAAAACAAGCTTTCGACAGAGTGTGGCATAATGGCCTTCTATTTAAGTTAAAACATTTGCTTCCAGCTCCATTTTACCTCCTGCTTAAGTCTTATCTCAGTGAACGCAGTTTCTATGTCAATATCAACGAGGAATATTCGGAAATTGGTGATATAAAGGCTGGCGTACCGCAAGGAAGCGTATTGGGTCCAACTCTTTACACTTTATTTACATCAGATATGCCTACAAATAACGACGTAGTTATTGCGACTTATGCTGATGATACTGCTATACTAGCAGTCAACGAATCTGCAACAATAGCATCTAACCTTATCCAAACGCAGCTTGACTCAGTAAATAACTGGTTTAAAAGATGGAACACTAAAGTCAATGCAGACAAATCAACACATGTAACTTTCACACTCAAAAAGGGTGATTGTCCTTCTGTCAACCTAAACAATGTAGAAATACCTAAGTCAAATGAAGCAAAATATTTAGGGCTTACAATTGATCGGCGCTTAACTTGGAAAACACATTTAAAAATAAAGAGAAAACAACTGAAAACTAAAACAAGTAGGATGTACTGGCTTCTTGGCCCAAGGTCTGAATTAAGTATTAATAATAAATTATTATTGTATAAAACAGTATTAAAACCTATATGGACCTATGGTATTCAATTATGGGGAACCTCTTCTTACTCCAACGTTGATATCATTCAAAAATATCAGTCCAAAACTCTACGGCTTATAATAGGCGCTCCTTGGTACGTTAGAAACACTACAATTCACAATGATCTCAAAGTTCCATATGTAAGGGATGAAATCAAAAAGTACAGCACAAATTACATGAAAAGGCTTAGTGAACACCAAAACATTCTTGCGATAACACTTTAAGATGACGATGATGAAGTTAGACGATTAAAAAGGCTGCACATATTAGATCTTCCTTTTATTTCTTAAGTCTTATTAAATTGTTTTTGTTTTTTATATAATTTTTTTTTTTTTTTTTTTTTTTTATTTTTGCTTTATTATATAATAGTAAAATTATTTAAATTACAAAGTTTTAACTTGTTAAATTCAATGGAATTTAACGCTACTGTTATTTTATTGTTAATGTAGTTAGTAGATTTGCTTATTATTTTCTTGGTAAATAGATTGCAAATAAAATAGATTATAAAAAAAAAAAAAAAAAATCAACAAAATATCAAATATAAAAACCAAATAATGGTTATATAAAAACCTTAAGTATATTAGCGTTAATACAATTACATTAAAAAAAAATATAGACATATAATTTAGTTATACATAGATGAATTCATAATTTTTATATTTTTATATTTTTCAAAAAAAAAAAAAAATAAAGGGAAGATATCTTACCTTCATACATATATATATTTAAAAATTTTATATATACATATATAAAAAAAAAAAAAATTGAATTAAAAACTAATGTAAATAAAAAGGGGAGATATAGTGCCTACCCTGGAACATATGATCAAACTTTTATAAAAGCACTCTCTGTATGTATTTTATATAATTATTCCCTTTATCATATTTATATACGTATACTTAGGGACCAAGGTCTATCCAATAGGTCTGCTTAAGAAGCCAGATGTTTATTTGGTTTTTTCCTCAACGATATCAAAAGTTGTTTACATTTTCCTTACCTAGCATTTACACGTGAAAGTAATTTCATGAAAGTCGCAATACACTCACACTTTTTCACTAACACATTTACATTTTTTTACTTTCAACTCAACTTTTAGCTAGCTTTCAAGCCCGCGAGAAAATAACAAACTTTTGCTGACAAACTTTTTTTTTCACTCATTTCAAAGAGAGCAAGTTGTAAATCTCTGAGAAATTTTGCAGACATAATTGAGTGATTTTATTTTGCTTTGCAGACTGAAATTTGAAGTGCTACCAGATTAAATAAAACTACTCAGAGATGGAAAGTTGATTTTAAAAAGGAAAAATGATCATTTTTAATTATGAAAATATATGTAAAAAATGTTTTTAAGAATTTGTTGCCTAGTTACATAAAAAACTATTAAACTAGTAAAGGATTACTAACATTTTTATATTTTGGTATTTTTTTAACTATTTTAATATTGACAATTTAGAAAACTATTTTTTAATTAATATTTGAGGTGCTCCATAACAAAATGCAATTTTTTTTGTCTAATATTTATTTAATACTACACATTAAAACTATAAAGCAATTATTATTTTAAAAATTATTTAAATGTCAAAATTATGTTATCAATAAACAATTTCAAAATATTTGTGAAGAGTGAAGTTAATAATATATGTATGTGTTTTTTAATTTTCTATATATATAAAACTTATTAACTTCAAATTAAAATGGGAAATTACAATATTATTAAAATGAAAAATAAATTAAAATGAAAAATTACCTATTTCATCTTAAAAGGCAATATTTCCATTGGGTTCATATTGAAACGATTTTATTATTATGAATCTGATCAAAACGCAACAATTCAATAACTTAAAAACTAACAGGAATACAAACTATTTTATGTATAAATTTTATTTATAATAAAAAACTATTATATCGCATTCTAAATTAATATATTTGAAATTATTTAATTTTATAAATGTTGTATTTTTATTTCCTGTTTTAGGATTTTTTACAGTTTTAAAGATTTTAAATAATTATTAGACTTTGCTATCATGCCGCTATTATCAATTTTTTGCAAAATTCCGCTAATTTAGCAATTTTTATTGAATTTTTGCTATTCCTTATAGTTTAAGGCACTTTAAATAAATTTTATGGCTTGTTTGAAATATCTAAATTTTTCGCTATTTATGCAACACCTTTTTTCTTGTTTTTTCGCCGACAATTTGTTTTTAACAGATTTAGCGATCTCAAATATATTTAAGGGTTTGTTTCCAAGTTCGCAAATTTCCTGTTCCTGTTTATAATATTGCAAATATTTGTTTTAGTCTGAACGCATGGCAAACAAGATTTAATTTATTTGACACTATTAGCCAACTGTTTTAACAAACAAAAATTGTCAAATATTTGAGCTTTGTTTGAACATTAAACAAAATATTTTATTGTTTCACAGAGTTTGAAGCAAATATTAGAACAAATATTTTCATCAAATATTTCATTAGGTAAGTTCAGACCTTTACACTTTTTTTGTTTAAAAAGTAATATAACTTTTGGTATTCAAATTCAGTTCGTAGTTTTAAAATCTTATTTATATCAATTATGACATATAATATATTACTTTTATTTTTAAATTGTTTTATTTGGAGGTGCGTTTGTAAACTATACATGTTCCAAAACTCCTAACATACTACTGTTGCAAAAAAACTTTTGGCTGAAGTGCACTTTACGGGGCGTACGAAAAAAAATATAAAAAATATGCCACCCGATCCAGAATTAAAAAAAAATAACAAAATTAATATTTAAGGGGGCTGAGGCCCGTGGGGACCGCCCCGCCCACTGAATGGTATGTGTGGGTACTCAAATTAAAGGTAATTGTGCAGCAAAAACGACAATAATAAAATTTTGGGTGGGCGGCACTTCAAGGGCCCTCTGGGGCAAACAAAGTTTCCCCCCATAACACTTATGTATGTCTGTGTGGGTACTGAAATTAAAGGTAATTTGCTCACGATTGCCAATATGTATTTTGTTTTTGTATTCGTTTAATATTTTCCTCTCTAGGTTAATTTATGTATCTTTTATAGCTTTAGTAAGCGAAGCCGGTATTTGTTATACCATAGAGGAGAAAATCCTTGCGTCCGGCCGAAGGCCGGCTATACAGAGAAGCTTTAGTTAGCGAAGCCGGTCTTTGTTATACCATAGAGGAGAAAATCCTTGCGCCCGGCCGAAGTCCGGCTATACAGAAAAGCTTTAGTTAGCGAAGCCGGTCTTTGTTATACCATAGAGGAGAAAATCCTTGCGCCCGGCCGAAGTCCGGCTATACAGAAAAGCTTTAGTTAGCGAAGCCGGTCTTTGTTATACCATAGAGGAGAAAGTCCTTGCGCCCGGCCGAAGGCCGGCTATACAGAAAAGCTTTAGTTACAAAAAAATTAAAAATCCCGCGATTTTTATACAACATTAAAAAAGCCAAATAAAAACAAAATATTTACAATCGTAAGCAAAATACCTTTCATTCGAGTACCCACACATAGTTATAAGGGTGGGAGGTGTAATTTTTTTTACCCCCCAGAGGGACCCAGAAGTCCCGCTCGACCTAAATTTTATTATTTTCGTATTTTTTACACAATTACCTTTAATTTGAGTACCCACACATACCACTAAGTGGGCGGGCCGCTTTTTTTGATCCATGGGGTCCCAGGGGCCTTAGCCCCCTTAAATTTTAATTTTGGTTTTTTTTCTTTTTTTATTCCAGACGGGGTCCAATCTCTGTTTTTTTTCGTACGCCCCGTAAAGTGCACTTTTGCCAAACTTTTTTTCATACTAGTATTTATTGGAAAATAACAAAAATTACAGATAATTATCGCACTGTTTACAGTTTACACGCTAATACAATGTATTACGACATTGCAAACAATTATGTAGAATGAGAAAATTCTTATCATGTGAAAGCAAAATGTATTGGGTAAGAGAGAATACAAATAAAAAATCTGACAAGCCGTCGGTAAATGATTTTTTTCTAAACCATTTTAGAAACTTATGTATTCTCATCACACCAGAGGTGTATTTTAACAGGTGGTAGGTGGTAGCATTTTTAAACAATTACAAAAACAACTCAGGAAATTTTTATGTTGTTTTTGTAAAAATTTAAAACTGCAACCATCTGCTTTTTTGTTATTATTTTTGATTTTAGTTATACCATCCGTGTAGGGAATGGTAAATCGATTTCGATTTCAATCGAAAGTGTATTTTTTGGTAAAAAAAATCGATTTTTTGCAATCGAATTTACGTATGCGATTTTATACTGAAATCGATTATTGGGCTTTTAAAGTCGATTTTCTTATTCCTATCAAAATTTTGGAAATTTTTAATTTTAATCTTAATTAAATCGAAAAATTATGGGCATGCACAATAAAACTTGAATTTTTTGTGCGTACATACGTGTGTAGTTGGTATGTTTACGCAGTTTTACAAGTTTTAAGTTGTAGTTTTACGTATTTACCTATTAGTACCATTGGTATACTTTCAACTTTAATATAGGGGCTCTTGTTCTTCAGAAGTTAAAGTCAACAATGAACAGTGAACAAAACAGTCCAATCATATCGTACCGAAACAAACACTGAAAGTCAGCTTTGTGAAAATCAAAATACTAATAGAAACACAAGAGGTGAATTAAACCATGGCATTCTTGTGGAAATACGCTCGTATTCAAACAGACCAGTGTGTGAGCGATATTTAAATCTAGTTATAAGCAGAGTGAAAAACAAAAAGTCTGTAACTTATCCTAACAAGTACAAAATTACAAGGAAATAAATCTGCATCTTTCCGATATCAATGACATGCAAACGTTTGTTGTATAAAACTAACTTAAAGTAACTTAGCAAAGAAACAGTCGCCAACGATCAGGAACTATGTATTGTCTTTAGGCTTGTCACAGAAATTAATTTCGATCAAAAGTGATTTTGTTTTGTATAAACTGGCCTTTAAAAACTACTGAAATTTTAAAAAACAAAATTTAACATAAATTTTTTATGGCACAAATATGCTAATCTGGCAGCACGCATAAATCTAGTACTGTGCAGAAAATGTAAAAACTTTTAGTACTACGTTAAACTTGGCAGCACAAAATATTATTGGCATTTTGGCTGTGATTTCAGTGTTGCCACCTTAGGTGTAATTACACATATCATGTGTAATTTTTGTTTTCATGTGTAGCCCTTGTGTAATTGGCTCCATGTGTAATTCATGTATAATTTTAAATTTTTACGTTTTGTAGCACTGAGTTTTGTTATTATTTTGTCACAAGACGTAAAAAGGTTTAATATTCTTGGCAAAACTTAAAAATTTAATTAATGGAATGGAAGCGTTAAAAGAGCTAAACTAAAAATGGTTGGATCATTCAGGGTTGTCATAGAAACCAATATTGGTTTTGCTAATTGTCGGTTTTGAAACCAATATTGGTTTCATTTGGTGTCACGAAACCAAGTTGGTTTTGTTAATTTCGAATGTAAATAAAACCAATATCGAAACAGCTGTTGTTTACATTTTTATTATTTTTTCTTTTACTTTTTTGCAGAAAATTTACAAAATATTATATTTTTTTCATTAAAATATCCGTAAAAGTGTTTTTTGTGAAAATAATTGATATTAAATCATAAAAAGGTGATAAGTGCTTATAAATAAAATAAAATGACATCAGCAGTTGTAGCATTTTTGTTATTGGAAGATGAACGCTCAGAAAAGGTGACGAGACGAATTCTTAGAGATTACAGCAATCCACTTGAACTGCCGGAGACATCGTAAGTACATTTTTTTTTACTGTGCGCTTATATTTTAAACTGCTTTGAAGATTTATAGCTAATTATCGGTTAAACAAGGAATCTTTTTGTATGGTGCTTGACAGTATTGAAGGACACTTGTCGCGTAGTAAAATTCTTCCGGTTTTACAACTCGCTGCTTCTCTGCGATTTTTAGCAGAAGGATCTTATCAAAGTTCAGTCGGAAACGATTTAAGCGTAAGCCTAGGTAGAAGCACTATATCAACAATTTTAGGTGATGTTTTCAATGTTATGGAGCGGTTCATTTGTCCTCTGTGGATCCAGCTGGAAACGGACAGCGCTGAAAAAAGCAGGGCGAGAGAATATTTCTACAGCAAATATACAATTCCGTCAATAATTGGTTGCATTGACGGGACACACGTAAAAATTATAAAGCCCAGAATTGCCGAGCATTTATACTTTAATCGCAAGGGGTATTATAGTATGAATGCAATGATAGTAAGTAAAAATTAATTTTTATATCATACTTTTAAATGAAACATACATTCTTTTTAATACTTAGATTTGTGATGGTCAAATGAAAATTCTAGCGGTTGATGCGCGGTATCCCGGCTGTAGCCATGACGCATTTGTGTGGAACGTAAGTAGCGCCAGGCAACATTTTCTTAGGATGTATGAGTCGGGCGATCGAACATCGAAGCTTCTGGGAGATTGTAAATATGGCATCGAACCCTTTTTGTTGACACCATACAGGGATCCACGCCATAACTCCCAAGAATATACATTTAATATGGCTCATGCATTAGCTCGAAATATCGTTGAGCGAACTATTGGCGTACTAAAAAGTCGTTTTCGTTGCCTAATGAGTGCGCTGCATTATCAGCCAGAAAAGGTGGTGAAAATTATAAATGTCTGTTGTGCTTTGCATAATATCTGCAGAAACTACAAACTGGAACACAACGAAAATGACAACATACTACGTTTACCATCTAACGATATAGAGGAGAACGTTACATTGCCGCCATTAACGTCACAACATAGTGAAGCTCTGCGAATCAGGGATGAAATATCCAACAGTTTGTAACAAAAATAAAAAGCTTTAAATAAAAAAAAACATCATTTATCATAACAAAAACAAAGTTTATTAAATTCAGTCAGTATGTATGTAAGTATATCACAAAAATAAAAAGGTACATAGATATGTACACAGAAAAAATTATTGCTGAATTATTTTCAAACAAACGCTTGTTTGAAAATTTTTTTAATTTCTACAAATTTTTTTACTGATTCAATTAATATTTTTGTTTGATTTTTATTTTAACCAACAAAAATGTTGACAACTATTCAAAAATATAATATACGCGTTATTGGTTTCAAGTTTTCATAATTTTGTATGAAATATTTAACGCCATTTAATGTTGTCGTTTCTTTTTTGCATTTTTTTATTTGATCGTAAGCAGCACTTCTTTATGTGAAATATTAGAGCAACGATACAAACACATACAGTCTATTTTTGGACGCTTTATAAAAGGACAACAATAAGAAAGATGGTAAAATATCGTGGCGGGGTTTGTAGTTAAAGAAAAACAAAAACAATAACAGGTAAAAGAAAAAACTTTTCACTCTTTTTAAACAACAGAAACAACAACAACATTTTAAGAAACAAAATAAATTTTTGGTAGGTTTCAAAGTTGGTAAAAAAAGAATGAAAAACAAAATCCCGTATTCAATTTTTTAAAACTGTTTAGTTAAATACATACATCAAATACAAAAATAAAATGATGACGAAAAACATGTCGAGTCGGTCTGCTGCCAAGGAAAGGATACAGCAACAGCGAGTGAAGAAGAAAAACATTGTGTGTATAAACAAGACTTAGTTCAAAAATTATTCCAAAAAAATGTGTCTCAAAGCCAGCCGCCGCTCTGCTCTCTCCTCAGTATTCATCATCTCCTAGAGTGCTTGCTTGTGTGCGCGTCATTGCTTGTGCAAAAACTTTTTTGTTTGATTCAGCAAAATTATTTGCTAGAAATTTATATGAATTTCAGTAAACTTTTTGTTTGATTCAGTAAATTATTTGTTTGAAAAAATCAGTGTTTTTTTTCAATAAACGAAATGCAAATAAATTGTTTGAATATGCGAATTTGTTTGTAGGACCGATTTCAGACAAAAAATGTTTTGATTCTACAAATATTTTGTTTGAATTGGAAAAATAATTTTTTCTGTGTATGTTTAAAGTAAATAAATAAAGGAACGTAAATAAGGTTCTTTCATCAGGTAACACTATTTCATTTAAAAATCACTTCCTAGATTTTTTTGATATTCAAACTTTTGCAATTCCAGATCCAATTGTCTCTTCTTCAATTCATTTTTTTCTTGCAAGGATTTCCAAATTGCTGTACTTAAGTGGGCAAATTCCTTTTTCAAATCAGTGACAGCATTTGCAAGAGATTCATTGCCTTTTTCAATTGCCCTATAAATACGTCTTAGGCTGCTTGAGTTTTCTTTTTCAGTTTGAATTAATTCATCAAGCTTATCGTTCAGTTCTTTCTTTCTTTTATCGTCTTCATCCAGAAATTTTTTTAGACGCTCCCCGGTATTTTCAGTCTTATATCTTTTTACAGTACTGGTGGGTACAACGGGAGACAATGGGCGCTTTGAAGATGTAGAGGGCACTTCTTTCTCAAATGCAGCATCTACATCTTCGTTGAGACCAACTGCTACTCCGCAAACACCTTCCACCAACTGCGAAATGCCACATAGCCGTACTATGGCCTCTTCTGTTGTTGTCAGGTGATGCTTTGCAAACGGTCCACCGCCAGTTGCCCTAGACTCGGTCTTATTTTGAGCTAGTTTTTTTTTTACCTCACTCTTCCACTCAGTCCATTTCTGTACGAATAAAAAGACATTACATATAACAATACAATTTGTTCTATAGAAAAAATTTTGTATACCTTTTTCCATCCATTCACATCAAATTGTGGTGGCCCGGCACTATTCAGTGAATCAGCCAGTTCTTCCCACAGGGCATTCACTGTTGGTTTGTCGCGCTTCGTGAAGCCTTTAGCTAAATCCGGATATTTTTCCATGAATGCCATGATTATGGTATTTTGCGTACTGTTTTTATGTTTTCCCCTAGAAAATAAAAAGGCCAATGCAAAAATTTTTCTTTTCATAAAGCAAATATTAAATTACATTAATTTACTTACATTTCTAAAAAATATCCCGCTGCAAAAAAATAAAAACTAAAGCGCGCGAAAATGAAAACTGACAGCTGATTGCTGCTTGGTTTATTTCCAATAAAAAACCGATAACATTGGTTTCTGTGACACCTAAAACCGACACTAATTCTAGTTCGAACATAAAACCAATAACATTGGTTTCTATGACACCAAAGCATTTTTTCTTGTCGGTTTTAAAACCAATTCTGACAATATTGGTTTCTATGACAACCCTGATTAACTACTAACCATTTGGCATTTAGATAGATTTTGTCACAATTTATTACCTATAACGACAAAACATCCCGGGTTCATTATCGTTTTTTTCCTTGACTGCAAAAGAAATGTTTGAGCTTCTCAAAAGCACAACTATAGAGAAATGGATTCCTTTTGAAAATCTAGTTGGATACACCTAATGTCATGTTTGGGCAGTATAATTCAGATGTTAAAAGACAAAAAGCTATGTACAGTAGTATTCCTGTTTAACGAACCTTCGATTCTGCGAACATCGCATTTAACGAACACACAAGTTTGCTCCATTAAGTACCTTATATAGCGAACAAAAATATTTTTTTGTGCTTAATTTAGCGGACAAAAAAGATTCATAATTTCAGTTTAAAAAAGCATAATGTAAAGTAATTTCTAATTAAAAACAAAGTGAGTAGCAAAAAGTACCGCTCTTTTAGGTTTTGTTTATGTAGCATTTTTGTTTGATTATGATGCAAGGATCAGTAAAATGAGTACAAGAAAGAGACTTTTTTTAAAAGAAAAACTAAAAATTGTGGATGATTACCAAAATGGATTGCGAGTTGTGGATTTGTGCAAAAAGTAACAAGAAGTACAAACTTAAGATTTAAAAATAGGAAAGCCATGAAACAAGGTGAATTTCCAAAAATGAAGAAACAACTCTTTTCTTGGATTTTACGACAACGCCATGCATTGTTTAAAAAAAACAAACATTACTCGACAAATTTTTTATGTAAAATTTTTTTAAGGAAATTGAAAATGAATTTGAACTTATTTTTCATTAACATTATTTTAGGTTTTATGCTACCAGAGTAATGAATTGTACCTTTTTTTATATTTTTTTAATATATTATACAGATCTTAAAACATATTTCAAAATAAACCACAAATAAAACAGTGCTAGTTATTTTTTTATTCATAACATCGGTACTAGACATAAGTATGGCATATAACGAACTTTTCAGTTTAACGAACAGGTCTGACAAAGTACTGGTTCGTTAAACCGGAAAACTACTGTATTGCTTTCATAAAATGCTCGTAGCGCCAAAGGCCTGTCTGAACCTTCCAACATATTTCGAAAATTTACTTCGCAATATTATAACTTGTTTTATTAGAAGTAATGCTCGGCAAACTTAAGTAGTTTCAAGAAAACATATTTTCGCGACAACGTGCACTCTTACATTTTGAAAAACTTTAGCTTCATAGTAATTTGGAGCCAGAATATTATTGGAAAAAGGTTTTTAAAATAAAAAATTCATTGGGAGACAGATTATTTAAAATAGTTATTTTTGTTTTAGTCTTTTCAAATGCTGCTGCGGAAAGAATATTGAGCAATTTAAACAATTGTACGACAGAATTAAAAAGGAATACATAGAAATAGTGACCCACACTTTCCTATTCCAATCATTATAAACAAAAAGTAAATAATTGGAAAAATCAAAAAAAAAAAAAAATCTATTTCAATGTAAATGTGATGTATTTTACTTTCTTTATTTTTTAGTAATAAATTACTTTAAAAAAATAGAATGAATTTTTTGTTTTGAACCGTTATTTTTATAAAATTAAAAAACAATGAATGACTAGTTAATTTTTTGAAAAAAAACGCATTCATTTTTTTTTTTTTTACTAAATGAAAAGTTTGTACATTATAAAATTCAAAACAAAACTCTTGAGATTGCAAATAAAAGATTGCATGTGTAATTTGTGTTTTCATGTGTAATTTTGGCATAATCCATGTGTAATTTACCATTTCGTTGGTGGCAGCACTGTGTGATTTGCAAGGTCTTTACAATAATATTTAAAAATTAAAGAAGAACAAAATACCTCAAAATCAAAAATTGTGTAAGACTTGGAAAATAATGTGCAAACAAAAATAACTCGTGATGGGGAAGTCGAGATTGGATAGACAAAGAATTTTTCTATTAATTTGAGTGCCATTAAGGAAATGCATTTGCTTGTAAGAGAACGCCTCAATGAATTTTAAAGAGCAAACCACCCACCAACGTGTTCATTGGATAGATAGTGAAAAGGCGATTATATTAAAAATCACCCGCACTTTAATTAATGATATTGAACGTGATCGCAAAATGTACCATATTCTAAAATAGTGCGTATTTTACTAATTTTAATAACACATGTAGGTGAACTTTTTACTCGACCTATAAAATAACTTTTTAAAGATGCCTACATACCACCAAAAGATATTGAAGTGCGTTTTCGGCCTGGTTCCGAAAAAGAGTTTGTTACATTTAAAAAGATTAGGGATGATGACCATAATTATAGTAATAATCGCTTTATAGTGCCGGGTTGCTCTTAATGATCCGAAAGAATTGAAAATTGATAGTCTTGCTTCAAAAGGCATGATCTTATCCGCCCCACTTGATAAATATAGACGTGCTAAAATTGATAAAGTTATTTCCAGACCACGCACTTTACAATTTCAAGTGAGCTTGTTTTTTTTAAAGACGAGAAAAAAGGAGTTTTAATTCAAATTTTTTTTTCTCTTTTTAAAGGTATTTTTCATTGATTACGGCTACATTGGCACCGTTGACTTTGAGGAGTTGCGCTGCTCTTCTTCAAGACTTTCATCTTTAGCTGATATACCTCCAAGAGTTTTTGAATGTCGTTAAGCCATGGCTCAAGCTTCTGCTGTCCGTTCGCCTCATGGGAAATGGTCGTATGTTGCCAATGAGTTGTTGCAAAAGTGCGCCAATGCTGGTACAGTTGAAATGGAAGTATTTTCAGTGGAAGACTTGGTGGCTAACGTCATAATTAAAATTGATCACACTGCTTTTAATAACATTTTGGTGGAAAAACATTATGCACGATAATTTAAGAAACAAGAATACTTTTATGTTGATTTTTTAACCCATTAAGAACGTGAATGAATTTTCGAAAAACAGGAGAAGCTTTAGTTAGCGAAGCAGAAAACCGTCTATGTGGACAAGCTTTAGCCAGTTGAATATTGTTTACGTACCTTATATTATGTCACAATTTGTTTACAATTTTGTGTGTTTATAAATTGTTCAAAATATATATATGGATAGGTATATATTTATATACATATACATATTGTCACCTAAAATGCAAAAGGGCGCAACAACACAATTTTTTTTTAATCAGTCAAAAACTCGATTTTGAATTTTTTTGTTGCTATGTCCTTTTGCATTTTAGGTGACGATATACATACATATATAACATTTAAAAGAATAAAGACGAGAAAAGAGTTAAAAGTGAATTTAACAGGGGTTTCATGGAAATCGAAAAGGTAAAACGAAAGAATTTAAAGAGTAGTTTCTCAATAAGATTTCTGTAATAAAAAAATTGTATGACAATTATTTTACAAATAATGCTCTATTAAATAGAATCTTTTAGCAAAAATTGTAAAAATTAGATTAAAAGTTTAATAAAAAGAACTTCCAAATTTTTTCCTTTTACGTTTTCGATTTCCATGACACCGCTGTAAATTCAATTTTAAAAATACTGAAAACGACATTATCGATTTAAAATCGTTTTGTTTTCCAAATAGTTTTCCTTGGTGAGAGTAAAACGAATCGATTTTTAAAATTTTGTTGATAAGAACATTATTTTTAATTTTAGAATGTAAAATTTTGAAGAAACATGTATTTTGATGTTTCTATCAAAAAGTCTTAAGTTTGGGTACGTTCGTAAATGCATCACTGCGCTGCATCAGAAAAGCAAACTTTTTTAAAGCCGATAAAAAAAATAATCACCCCTATTATGAAAGTCGACATAAGCCGACAGCACCTGAACAGTAATGGTATTTTCTGAGTCGTTATTGACAATAATCGATTACTATTGACAGTAAATTGATATTTTCTAAGGCGCTTTTAAGTCGACGTCGAGTAGAATTGTCCCTGTTTTAGTCGACAGAAAATTTTGTGACGACTCAAATGAAAGTTAAAGGCAATTTAAATGAAATGTTAACATATTTATTAAATACGTTTAAAATAAAAAATGCAAATTTAAAAGAAGTTATGGGCACAAATTTTATTAGTAAATTTAACGCGAAAATTGCGAAAGTTCGGAAAAGTTTGCAAAAATAGCGAAAATTCGCGAACATTTGTAATATATAAAAAAGCAATACAATTGATTAAAAGTCCCTTAAACTATAAGGAATAGCTAAAACTTTGTAAAAATTGCAAAGTTAGCGGAAATAGCTAAGTCTAATAGTTATTAAAAATCGATAAAGCTGTAAAGAATAGAAAACTTATAGGAAAAAATCGCATCGAAACAAACCCTTAAATGGATTTGAAATCGCTAAATCGGCTAAAATACACAATGTCGGGAAGTTACCAAAAAAAATTATGCAAAAATGGCGACAATTCGCGAAAATTTTTAATATTTCAAACAAGCTATAAAAATGATTAAGTCCCTTGAACTATAAGGAATGGCAATATTTTGGTAAAAATTGCAAAATTTGCTAGCAGCGGCATGAAAGAAAAGTCTAATATTTATTAATAAACGTTAAAGCGATAAAGAATCAGAAAACTTACAGTATAAATATCTCTTATCGAAAACCTGCCAAAAATTCGCAAAAAAATTCACAATTGGAAACAAACTCTACACTTTATTTTAAAAAGCTAAATCGGTGAAAAAATATATCGGAAAATAGCATAAGTAGCGTTAAAAAGTGAAAAATAAAAAAATATTTGGAGTTGGGATTTTTTTTGTCAAATTTTCGATAACTAGTCGACGTCGACACAACATTCTTATAAAATACCAAATTAACGTCGAAGTGATGTAGTAGTCGCTTTGATGTGAGAATAAATAAAACTTTGTAATTATATTTTAACTTTATAGTGTTTTCACACCTAAAGTTAAAACCTGGTTTTAACATTAAAACTATTAACAGCTGATTTTGCGTTCACATTACAAGTTTTATAAAATCAGGGCCCAAATCGTCGCAAACGTGATCGAATGAACTTTCGTATCGAATAAAACTTCGTGACGTATCAAAAACGGGATTGCGGCATTCGAAAGCTTTCGTATCGAAATTTGTTTAAAAAATGTAATAGATTTTTATGCTTGTATACTAATGGCATAAGGCATTGCACTTTCCGCCGCATATAAATCAACAATGTTGATAGTACCCTATAAAATAGGTGACTTCGGTTTATTTATTCAAAAATTCCAAAAATTCGGAAAACATTTACAAATTCAGAAAATTTGCAAAAATAGCGAAAATTCGCGAAAGTTTTAAACATATCAAATAAGCCATTAAATTGATTAAAAGACCCTAAAATTACAAGGAATGGCAAAAATTTTAAATTAGCGGAAATTTGCAAACAGCGACATGAAAGCAAAGTCTAGTATTTATTAAAAATTGTTAAAGCTGTACAGAATCAGAAAGCTTACAGAAAAAATCGCTTCTATCTATGACTATAATTTGCGAAAAATTGCAAAACTGAGTGTTATTATTTTATTTCTTATTACTGAAAAAAGTTTAATACTTAAATTTTTAGCTATTTGTTAAAGAAATCTAATATTTATTCCCAAAAAGTGTGTAAATTGTTTGTTAAAAAACAATTGAATGTTTTAACGAAAGCTCTTAACCTATCGAATGACATTTCGAGTAAAGTCATTCGATCGACTACTCGTTATCGAATGACATAATCGCAAAAAGTAAAATTTCGATCAAAGTCACTCGATCACGACTGCGACGATTTGGGCCCAGGTTTTAACTCACAGTTTGTCCAATAATTTTATGCAAAAAAAAATCATTTCTCATAGAATAAGAACATTTTTATAAGAAATTAATGAAGTGAATGCTTGAAAATCAAACAATTTTATATAAAAAAATTAATTTTAGAATATTTTATCGGTTTGACGTTTTTTTTATTTATTTTAATTAATTTATTTTTATTGAGCGCCATCCCAGAAAGCATTTCTGAGATAATTTTTTGTAAATATTACCTAAATGAGTCTTCTTAGATCCCATTTGATGATTAAAAAAAACTGATGTATCACTTAAGCGATTGAAAGAGTTCATATATTGTAACCTAAAACGCAAAAGGCCCTTGCTAACCAAAAATTAAAAATCGTGTTTTTCATTGATTCTGATATATTGCATCAACACAAATGTATGCAAAATTTGGAAATTTTGGAATCAACCGACAAAGATTTGCGATTTCATAAACAAAAAACAAACGACACAATCTACAAAAGATTAAATGATTAACGCTAAAAGGCCAAACTAACCGTGTGCATAATATGCAACATTGTCAATTGTTCTAACAACGGTAGGTTTTACAGGAAAAATAGAAGAAAACTTAATTATAAACAGTTTGAGCCAACTTATAAATTTATCATTTTAAATTGTTTTTTGCTTCTCCTGTAAAATTTTCAAGATGTTAGATAGGGCCTTTTGCGTTTTAGATAGCGATAAATAAGATCGTCATCATGTTAAAATAATGATTTCTTAATATTTTGTATTTTTGTTCATTAGTCTTGTCAAATTAAAAGAGTAAAATAGAAATGTTCTTGTAAGCCAAACAAATTAAAAGATTGGCTAATAAAGAAGCCCAAACATTACTGTCAATAAATGAAAGTATGTAAATGTAATTGCGAATAGTTTCTTATATCCTTTACGAGAACCCGATTACTTGCGTTTGGTTCAAAATAAAATTTGTCCAAATAATCAAGGGGCACTTTTATCAGAGAAAAAAATTCAAAACATGACAATTAAAAAATTATTTTAAATATAATTAAAAGTCATATAATTTACGATTAAAAACTGAGACGAAAAATATAAATTTATGATTATAAAAACTAACATTAATTCGAATAATTCTTTGATTCATCGGTAGTGTGCATTTTCTCATAACAAGAGCTTGGTTCCTAAAAGATTCGATTGTGATATAAAATGCTTGCTGGGATTAAACATTATCAGCTGTTTGCAATTTCTTAACTTGGTAGCATTGAATTTAGTACAACTAAAACATGGTTGTATTTCATTAAATCTACTTAAAACCAAATCAAAAAAGGTTTTAAGATGGTTTTAACAAAATTATTTTGTATGGTAAAACCAGGTTTTAATGATTGGTTATATCGTTAAAACCAAAATTTGTGTTAAAACCTTAAGTGTGAAAACACTATTATATATTTGAATTTTTATACAATTGAAGCACAGCCGCGAATAACGTTTTAAGTTACAAAACAATTATTTTTCAGGAGAGCAAAAAAACGTTTTTATCAGGCAAGGTTAATAATTTTTTATTTTTTTTCTTTAGATTATTAAAAATAATGGTAATAAGAACTTTTATTTAAAATATCAAAAAATTTAAAATTTAAATTACATGCGAATTTACAGTTTATAACCTTTTTTTAGTGGAAAAACGTTTCATATCCACAATCGCGATGTCATTTAAAACGGTATTCCACGTTTCAAAACCATTTACTTTGTATCATTTGTAAGTAACTTACAACGTTCTTCCACTAGTTGATTCTTTGAATGTCACTTTGAAGGCGTTAGGGTGCATAGTTTTGGGCGATTTAAGGTTTAAACAGTCTAAAAGGGTAATGTTAACGGTTATCTGCAAAAAAACAGTTTTTGCAAAAAGTGGCTTTTACAACGTTATTCGCGGCTGTGCTTCAATTGTTAGTAGAAATTTGTATCTGATTATGGCCTTTAAAGGCTAGGTTATAGGTATTGTGAAAATAAATAAAATAAATAATGTCGACAACGCCTTATATAATAGGGGTGAATTATAGTTTTTTTATTGTGTGACTATTATTTTTGTGGAGTACTTAAAAATTTTTTGGTCCACATTTACTTTACTGATAAATATATGTATAACCATTTGAAATCACTGATGCAGCGCAGTGATGTATTTACGAACGCACCCCTTCGTTCACAATCAAAGAAAAATTTTGCATTAAGAAACCGTTTGCAAATTTTAGCCACAAAAATATTATTTGGCAATTGAAGATCACACTAAAACACACAAAAACGGGGCACTAAAATATCACACTTGTGATTTTAGTAGGCACATGTGGTTTGGAATCACGTGATTTGAGTAAAAGTGATTTGCAGAACAGGCCTGATAATGTTAAAATATAATATACTTTGGCATTTTTGCTTTTCTGCAATTTAACTGCAAGGCCGACAATGTCGACAAGAACATTTCTTTCGCATATTTGTATTGAAAACAATAATAAAAAACTTAAATTGGTTATTGTATTCAATATAAATATACGAAAGAAATTTTCATGTCGACATCGTGGGCCAGGCAGGTAATCTTCATGTTTTTATTCGTTTTATAATAACAAAATAAAAAATGGAATTAAAATCTAACGAGATTTTAATTACAGATTTATAAAAGGACTAGTGTTTCCTGTTTTTAAGATTTGTTCTTAAAAAGATAATTGGTACTCACAGTATAAAGTATATAAAAAGAAATCTATATACATATGTATATAAAATTGTAACGTTAATGACTGACTGACTGATTCATCATCACACAGCCTAAACGCCTGGAGCTAAAAACTTGAAATTTGGACCAGAAATTGGTCACTCCCCAAATCGATCCACTAAGACGGGATTTTTAGAAATTCGAATGTTTATTGGGTAAAAACGGGAAACATCGGTAACCTTATATCTCCAAAAGTAAGAGATACAAAAAAAAAATTTAATTACGGTTCACAACTCAACTCAAACTTTTGTTGCTCTATCGTCGCAAACTATATTAATGAATTTTGTTTGTACTTTTAAAAAATTCGCTTTATATTTTTATAAAACAGTAAAATTACACAAATGTAAGCAACAAATGCAAAAAATATAACGAAGCCCTTTATTTGATATGTTTACTTTACTGTCACTTGCTTAAGCAAGGTGCAAATCTAATCGCACTTTCCGTACGGAATCAAATGTTTTTTTCAATTTGTTTTTGTTTTTTTAAACACTTTTGAGAGACTTTTTGTAAATTTTTGACAGTAGGTTAAGCAATGCTATGCATATTATGGTTAGGCCTCAAGTTTTCATTAAAAGCATTAGTAGTTCGATTTCTACAATTATATGAACACGTATTATCATAAAGTGAAACATGCCCATGTTTCAACTAATGTTGTCTAGTCTGTGGGCACTTTAAGTTTTTGATAACTTAATTTTTTTAAAACTACTTTCCATCCCTGAAACTAAGTGCAGGTAAATCTATATGGCAACACCATATGAGAAGTGCAGGAATCTACAGTGAGTTACATGCTCTTCTTCTTTTCTTTTGTTTTCGGCTTTCAACAAACTTTTTGCAAAACCTGAACAAATAAAAAATTCGTTACTTTTATAAAAAGTTTGTTCGAAAAAATTGTTCAAAAAATAACTTGATGGGAAAAACCTGAGTATGAGGAAATGTAGCCAAGACCTTCCTCTATTACCCCCCATTTGCACATTTTTGGCACAAGTCCTTAATTTTGCACAATGGGCTAAATATAGTATGAGTGACTTTGGTGAAAAAGTTTGTTCGAAAAAAATTGTTCAAAAAATAACTTGATGGAAAAAAACTGGGTATGAGGAAATGTAGCCAAGACCTTCCTCTATAACCCCCCATTCACACATTTTTCTTACAAGTCCTTAATTTTGCACAATGGGTCAAAATATAGTTTGAGTGATTTGAGTAAAAAAGTTTGTTTGAAAAAGTTGTTAAAAAAATAACTTGATGGAAAAAAACTGGGTATGAGGAAATGTAGCCAAGACCTTCCTCTATAACCCCCCATTTGCACATTTTTCTTACAAGTCCTAAATTTTGCACAATGGGTCAAAATATGAACAAGTGACTTGTGTGAAAGTTTATTTTGAAAAAGTTGTTAAAAAAATAACTTGATGGAAAAAAACTGAATATGAGGAAATGTAGCCAAGACCTTCCTCTATAACCCCCCATTCACACATTTTTCTTACAAGTCCTTAATTTTGCACAATGGGTCAAAATATAGTTTGAGTGATTTGAGTAAAAAAGTTTGTTTGAAAAAGTTGTTAAAAAAATAACTTGATGGAAAAAAACTGGGTATGAGGAAATGTAGCCAAGACCTTCCTCTATAACCCCCCATTTGCACATTTTTCTTACAAGTCCTAAATTTTGCACAATGGGTCAAAATATGAACAAGTGACTTGTGTGAAAGTTTATTTTGAAAAAGTTGTTAAAAAAATAACTTGATGGAAAAAAACTGAATATGAGGAAATGTAGCCAAGACCTTCCTCTATAACCCCCCATTCACACATTTTTCTTACAAGTCCTTAATTTTGCACAATGGGTCAAAATATAGTTTGAGTGATTTGAGTAAAAAAGTTTGTTTGAAAAAGTTGTTAAAAAAATAACTTGATGGAAAAAAACTGGGTATGAGGAAATGTAGCCAAGACCTTCCTCTATAACCCCCCATTTGCACATTTTTCTTACAAGTCCTAAATTTTGCACAATGGGTCAAAATATGAACAAGTGACTTGTGTGAAAGTTTATTTTGAAAAAGTTGTTAAAAAAATAACTTGATGGAAAAAAACTGAATATGAGGAAATGTAGCCAAGACCTTCCTCTATAACCCCCCATTCACACATTTTTCTTACAAGTCCTTAATTTTGCACAATGGGTCAAAATATAGTTTGAGTGATTTGAGTAAAAAAGTTTGTTTGAAAAAGTTGTTAAAAAAATAACTTGATGGAAAAAAACTGGGTATGAGGAAATGTAGCCAAGACCTTCCTCTATAACCCCCCATTTGCACATTTTTCTTACAAGTCCTAAATTTTGCACAATGGGTCAAAATATGAACAAGTGACTTGTGTGAAAGTTTATTTTGAAAAAGTTGTTAAAAAAATAACTTGATGGAAAAAAACTGAATATGAGGAAATGTAGCCAAGACCTTCCTCTATAACCCCCCATTCACACATTTTTCTTACAAGTCCTTAATTTTGCACAATGGGTCAAAATATAGTTTGAGTGATTTGAGTAAAAAAGTTTGTTTGAAAAAGTTGTTAAAAAAATAACTTGATGGAAAAAAACTGGGTATGAGGAAATGTAGCCAAGACCTTCCTCTATAACCCCCCATTTGCACATTTTTCTTACAAGTCCTAAATTTTGCACAATGGGTCAAAATATGAACAAGTGACTTGTGTGAAAGTTTATTTTGAAAAAGTTGTTAAAAAAATAACTTGATGGAAAAAAACTGAATATGAGGAAATGTAGCCAAGACCTTCCTCTATAACCCCCCATTCACACATTTTTCTTACAAGTCCTTAATTTTGCACAATGGGTCAAAATATAGTTTGAGTGATTTGAGTAAAAAAGTTTGTTTGAAAAAGTTGTTAAAAAAATAACTTGATGGAAAAAAACTGGGTATGAGGAAATGTAGCCAAGACCTTCCTCTATAACCCCCCATTTGCACATTTTTCTTACAAGTCCTAAATTTTGCACAATGGGTCAAAATATGAACAAGTGACTTGTGTGAAAGTTTATTTTGAAAAAGTTGTTAAAAAAATAACTTGATGGAAAAAAACTGAATATGAGGAAATGTAGCCAAGACCTTCCTCTATAACCCCCCATTCACACATTTTTCTTACAAGTCCTTAATTTTGCACAATGGGTCAAAATATAGTTTGAGTGATTTGAGTAAAAAAGTTTGTTTGAAAAAGTTGTTAAAAAAATAACTTGATGGAAAAAAACTGGGTATGAGGAAATGTAGCCAAGACCTTCCTCTATAACCCCCCATTTGCACATTTTTCTTACAAGTCCTAAATTTTGCACAATGGGTCAAAATATGAACAAGTGACTTGTGTGAAAGTTTATTTTGAAAAAGTTGTTAAAAAAATAACTTGATGGAAAAAAACTGAATATGAGGAAATGTAGCCAAGACCTTCCTCTATAACCCCCCATTCACACATTTTTCTTACAAGTCCTTAATTTTGCACAATGGGTCAAAATATAGTTTGAGTGATTTGAGTAAAAAAGTTTGTTTGAAAAAGTTGTTAAAAAAATAACTTGATGGAAAAAAACTGGGTATGAGGAAATGTAGCCAAGACCTTCCTCTATAACCCCCCATTTGCACATTTTTCTTACAAGTCCTAAATTTTGCACAATGGGTCAAAATATGAACAAGTGACTTGTGTGAAAGTTTATTTTGAAAAAGTTGTTAAAAAAATAACTTGATGGAAAAAAACTGAATATGAGGAAATGTAGCCAAGACCTTCCTCTATAACCCCCCATTCACACATTTTTCTTACAAGTCCTTAATTTTGCACAATGGGTCAAAATATAGTTTGAGTGATTTGAGTAAAAAAGTTTGTTTGAAAAAGTTGTTAAAAAAATAACTTGATGGAAAAAAACTGGGTATGAGGAAATGTAGCCAAGACCTTCCTCTATAACCCCCCATTTGCACATTTTTCTTACAAGTCCTAAATTTTGCACAATGGGTCAAAATATGAACAAGTGACTTGTGTGAAAGTTTATTTTGAAAAAGTTGTTAAAAAAATAACTTGATGGAAAAAAACTGAATATGAGGAAATGTAGCCAAGACCTTCCTCTATAACCCCCCATTCACACATTTTTCTTACAAGTCCTTAATTTTGCACAATGGGTCAAAATATAGTTTGAGTGATTTGAGTAAAAAAGTTTGTTTGAAAAAGTTGTTAAAAAAATAACTTGATGGAAAAAAACTGGGTATGAGGAAATGTAGCCAAGACCTTCCTCTATAACCCCCCATTTGCACATTTTTCTTACAAGTCCTAAATTTTGCACAATGGGTCAAAATATGAACAAGTGACTTGTGTGAAAGTTTATTTTGAAAAAGTTGTTAAAAAAATAACTTGATGGAAAAAAACTGAATATGAGGAAATGTAGCCAAGACCTTCCTCTATAACCCCCCATTCACACATTTTTCTTACAAGTCCTTAATTTTGCACAATGGGTCAAAATATAGTTTGAGTGATTTGAGTAAAAAAGTTTGTTTGAAAAAGTTGTTAAAAAATAACTTGATGGAAAAAAACTGGGTATGAGGAAATGTAGCCAAGACCTTCCTCTATAACCCCCCATTTGCTTATTTTTCTTACAAGTCCTAAATTTTGCACAATGGGTCAAAATATGAACAAGTGACTTGTGTGAAAGTTTATTTTGAAAAAGTTGTTAAAAAAATAACTTGATGGAAAAAAACTGAATATGAGGAAATGTAGCCAAGACCTTCCTCTATAACCCCCCATTCACACATTTTTCTTACAAGTCCTTAATTTTGCACAATGGGTCAAAATATAGTTTGAGTGATTTGAGTAAAAAAGTTTGTTTGAAAAAGTTGTTAAAAAATAACTTGATGGAAAAAAACTGGGTATGAGGAAATGTAGCCAAGACCTTCCTCTATAACCCCCCATTTGCACATTTTTCTTACAAGTCCTAAATTTTGCACAATGGGTCAAAATATGAACAAGTGACTTGTGTGAAAGTTTATTTTAAGAAGTTGTTAAAAAAATAACTTGATGGAAAAAAACTGAATATGAGGAAATGTAGCCAAGACCTTCCTCTATAACCCCCCATTCACACATTTTTCTTACAAGTCCTTAATTTTGCACAATGGGTCAAAATATAGTTTGAGTGATTTGAGTAAAAAAGTTTGTTTGAAAAAGTTGTTAAAAAAATAACTTGATGGAAAAAAACTGGGTATGAGGAAATGTAGCCAAGACCTTCCTCTATAACCCCCCATTTGCACATTTTTCTTACAAGTCCTAAATTTTGCACAATGGGTCAAAATATGAACAAGTGACTTGTGTGAAAGTTTATTTTGAAAAAGTTGTTAAAAAAATAACTTGATGGAAAAAAACTGAATATGAGGAAATGTAGCCAAGACCTTCCTCTATAACCCCCCATTCACACATTTTTCTTACAAGTCCTAAATTTTTCTAAATCATCCAAATAATTGCTAGGTTATTTTCTTTAAAGTATCCCTTTAACTTGCTAAAGGTAAGTTTGTTAATTGCGTGCTTTGTAAATTAAAAAACAATGTTTTTTTAAGTGTTTGTATTGTTTTTTTACATTTTTTATATTAAAAACATTTTAAAATCAAAAATAAAAGAAAACAAATATTAACGAATTATTAAATTCGCGAAGGTTTGTTAAAAAGTTTGTTGAAAACCGAAAATCCTCTCCCATATGCAAATAAGAAGAAGAACAGGCATTCACATTAAATGTATGAAAATTTGTACTAACAACACTTTTTTGAACTTGGTAGCACTAAAATTTAGTCTGCAAGACATAAAATACTCAATCGCCATATTGTTTTGATGAGAGATTCCTGCACACTCTCTCTGCACAATTAGTGGAAAAAAAAGTTTGTTAAAAAGTTTGTTATGTTCACGGAGATAGCTTTCAAGGAAAATTTCAAGAAAGCGATTTTTTGACGTGCGTGAACAAATCATACCGAAGAAAACAAACTTTTTTGCATAGTTGAAGAAAATAGTATGAAATCAAAAAAGTACTAAAGTACATGTTTTTCCAACCATTTTCAATTAAAAAAAAGTACTATATTTCAATTCCACGTGTTTTTTTAAACAACATCAACCAAGGTATATTTACACAAGGTAAACTCGTTGGCCCATATGTTTGTCAGCTGTTTACCCCTAGTTGGAGCCAAAACGTCAAACTGCGTGTATATGAGCCAAAATTTGTACATGTGTGCGTTAAATTGTTTTTGTTTTATATGAAGACAATTTTGACAAATTGGCTCCATTTATAGAGCAGCATGTGTACACTCCCAAATGAGTCTACCTTGTGTAAATATACCTTGACATCAACAAAAAAAAAGTTTGTTATTTCAATTCCATGATGTCCGCAAGTAATAATATGACAACAAAAGTTAAAAATTAACTTGAAAAATCACATATATAGTATGTTACTATATAAAACCGACAAATATCGGTGTGAGAAAAATTGGAAAACGTATTTCTATGTAGAAAGACCGTAGGAATCCAAATAATGGGTTGTCACTTTCGAGAAATTAGCCGTTTATAGGGTATACCCAAAAAAGTGTAAACATCAAAATTCAATATTTACATAGTATGTTACTATATAAAACCGACAAATATCGGTGTGAGAAAAATTGGAAAACGTATTTCTATGTAGAAAGACCGTAGGAATCCAAATAATGGGTTGTCACTTTCGAGAAATTAGCCGTTTATAGGGTATACCCAAAAAAGTGTAAAAATCAAAATTCAATATTTACATAGTATGTTACTATATAAAACCGAGAAATATCGGTGTGAGAAAAATTGGAAAACGTATTTCTATGTAGAAAGACCGTAGGAATCCAAATAATGGGTTGTCACTTTCGAGAAATTAGCCGTTTATAGGGTATACCCAAAAAAGTGTAAAAATCAAAATTCAATATTTACATAGTATGTTACTATATAAAACCGACAAATATCGGTGTGAGAAAAATTGGAAAACGTATTTCTATGAAGAAAGACCGTAGGAATCCAAATAATGGGTTGTCACTTTCGAGAAATTAGCCGTTTATAGGGTATACCCAAAAAAGTGTAAAAATCAAAATTCAATATTTACATAGTATGTTACTATATAAAACCGACAAATATCGGTGTGAGAAAAATTGGAAAACGTATTTCTATGTAGAAAGACCGTAGGAATCCAAATAATGGGTTGTCACTTTCGAGAAATTAGCCGTTTATAGGGTATACCCAAAAAAGTGTAAAAATCAAAATTCAATATTTATATAGTATGTTACTATATAAAAACACTGAAATTTATTGTTGATGGGATAAGCTATTCGTATGCGCATGTCATTGGTTGGTTTTCAATTTTTTATTATTTTCGTTTTATTAAATATATTGTTACTTGACAAATGTGGTCATAACTTTGATTCATGATTTTTAACATACACTGAAATTCGATCAAAACTAAACTTGCTATATATTAATTAAACTTTTAATATATTTAACAGCAAGCACGCAAACATGTGCAAATAATTAAATACAATCAAGCGATATATATTATATAAATATACATATATTTAATTTTTATTTAAAAATTATTGTTAAAAATTTTTATTTAAAAATTATTGTTGAAAATTTGTTCATCAAGTGAAAAAAATTTACAGTAATTTAAAAATATACTTTATATATGTACTTTGGTAAAAAGCATAGTGTAATAAGTACAAGGTAATGTAATGTGAAATTAATTTATTTAATTTTTGACAATTGCTTTAATGGTTTTCCTTAATTTCTTTTGTTTGACGTTATATGTGTTTTAAAATTGTGAAAAAATATATAATCATTTTGCAGATCTTTTTAAAATGGTTCTTAACAACCAAAAACTGTCATCCATTTTGGAAACGGAAGTTGTGGGCTTAGATGTTAAAAGCCTTAAGCCTTACGTCAATAGTTTGGTTTTTATTACAATATTTGCCAAATACAACGAAGGTCTTTCGAAGTGTTACCAAATGGCGAATAATTTTAAAAATCGAAGAATGGTTTTAGGAAGAGTAAGTATAATGTACGTTAAAATTACAACATATATTAATATAAAATTTTGTTTTATTTAAGTTGCATTCATTGTTCAAAAACATTGAAAACATTGTTCAAACAAATAATTTGTCTGATTATTTTGAAGAATTCAATCAATTAGAAAGCACTCAGGTTTGTTTAATATTTTCCCTTTATTTAAAAAAAAACTTAAACATTTGTTTGTAGAATATTGGTATGTCCCTGCAAGACTTAAATATTACCGAAGATTTTAAGTCACAAGTTAATAATGTATTAACGGAAGAAGAAATATATGCAACCGAAGCTCTTCTTTTGCTGCAAAAAAATAAAAATGTGCGTCAACCAACATTTGAAAGTTATACAGAAGATGAAAAAATTGCAATAGAATCTCTTCTTTTGCTACAAAAAGACAAAAAAGTGTGTAAAACAACACTTAATAATTGTACTGAGGATGAGCAAATAGCAAAGGAAGCTCTAACTTCCTTGTTTAAAAAAAAAATAGAAAATTTAGACGTTTTGCCAAATGAATATTTAAATTGTTCTGATAAAGAAATGGTAAGAAACAAGGTTTTAAGTTTCATAACTATAAAATTAATTCACGCTACATTTTTAGATCTCGAAAACTAGTTCCTTATGTTGTGGGCAAAACAAATTGGTAAGACAATTTAACATTTGAAATAATGATGTATTAAATAATTTTTTATGTTTTTGTTTATTTTTTAGCACCACGAAGACGATTCTGTACATAAGGCGGATGTTATTGAAAAGCAATTAAAAAGCTTTTTAAAAGATTTAAAAGTATTGCTAAATGAAGGATTAGAAAAATTTTCTAATATTAATTTTATTACTAACAATAATAATAGTTTTAATAAAAATAATAATAAAATTGATAAATCCCCAGAATCCTTGTCTTATTCTACTAATGAAACTAAGCAAACTAAGAAAAAAAGTGAAGAGATTCTTGGTCCCTTTGAAACAACCGAAAGTAGCTTAGATTTATCTCAATTTGACAGTTATAGAAAGAGCATTGACCAAAAAGAAAAAATCAATAAAAATATTATTCGTGAACCCGGGAAAACTATTAATCAAGTTCGTCAATTCAAATCTAAAATTTCTGACGGCGATTTTAAAGTAAATCCAGATTTAGTTTTTAATGCAAAAGATAATCTACAATTGAATCTCTCTAAAAATAAACTTGTTATAGATGTTATTCGTCAAGAGTACTTAAAAATTAATAATTCTTGCGTCATCTCTTTCTATAATTTAAAATTCTTAGTTTCAGGACTTTTAGCTTATAGATATTGCACCTTTCCAGATTGTTGCAAATACCGATTTAAAATAAATTTAAACGGACATGTTTCAGTTCACAGAACAGGTGAAATTTTTCATGGTCAAGGGCAAAAACGTGTTGCACAAATTCGTGGTGTAACGCGTGCTCTGGTGAAAAAATCCCTGAAAAATAAAAGTGCATACATATATAGAAAGGAAAAAATTCTTGAAGCTGCTGATGAAGTAGCTCAAAGTGGAAATTTGCAAAATATTCAAAAATTATCAACAGTACGCAAAGTCAAGTCTGAAGGAAATTTTGATGGTTTTTATGATCCTAACCCATTTATTGACGTTTACCTAATGAAACAAGGATATTATCATGGATACGTACAGTACCTAGCGTCACCATTAGCAATACATTGTTGGGAAAATAAAACATTCGAAACTTTTAGTCAAAATTCCCAAATTTTAAAAGACGCAAGTCATACAATACATGTAGATGCAACTGGGCAAAGCGTGAAACAAATCGAATGCGCAGAAAAGCGGATTTGAATATATAAAGTAGTAATACGGATTAAAAAGTTGAAAATGATAATTCCTATAGTGACCGCTATACTGTCTCGCCACACAATTATAGATATTTGCTACATTTTCGAGAGACTAGAAATGTATTGCAAAGAACGCAAATACAAATGGCCATTTTTTGAAAGAGTTTGCACAGATGTGAGTTATGCATTATTTGGAGGAATATTAAAGTGTTGTAATACACAAAATATTTCAGAATATCTTAACGATTGCTATTTTTACTTAGAAAATCCAAAATTAGCAAAAAAGCCTAAAGTAATCGTTCAGTGGTGCAAAGCTCATTATGTTCATATTATATGTAAGGATTTAAATAATAAAATTGGTAAACATCATAAATTGCGTCATTTATTAAAGAATGTATTAACTTTGGCTTTCGATTTGAAAACAGTGAATGATTGCAAATTTTGGTTTAAAAACATTTTTATTGTTCTTTTAAGTACTAAGAAAAATCATGAATTTAAAGAAAGTTTTGAGATTCTAAAAAAAAACATCATAGATATAAATGAAAACGACTTCGAAAATTTAAATGTCTTTAATGATGATGACCAGAATAACTTGGAAACAATTGCTTCTAGAAGTCCTTTTAAAATAATGTTTCAAAATATATTTGATAATGTATATGAAAATTTGAAGGACGATGGTGTCAAATATGATACTAATGACTACCATAATGAGGATATATGCAGATTTATAGTTAAAAAAAATTGTTCATTTCTACCTATGTGGACAAATATAATGGGAATAACGGTAGATCCGTCTGGTGATCATATAAGCAATGCTCCAGTAGAATTTAATTTCTTTTTGCAAAAACATATTCTTCTGAATAATAAATCAGTTCGACCAGGAGATTTTATAAAAATTGATAGAAAAGACAATATGAGCTCTTTAAAAGAACTTCGATACCATTATGATATGTATGACACGCAAGAGAGAGATGGTAAAAAATATATGAAATCGGATAAGAATAATAAAAATAATGATTTATTGCAAATATCTAAAGAGCACGATTATGAATTAATAGAAGTTTTGGAACCAGAAGAAAATTGGAACAAAAAAAATGAAAACAAACGAAAAGCAATCAAGCCTAAATTTCTTGCAAATGCAAAGAAACCTAAAAAGCTTAAACATGCTTCCACAGACGTACAAGATGTTATAAAGCTTGATGTGGATAATAAAGGAAGTGTTAATAATGCATCACGAATTATAAAAGAACACTCATATCATCAAGACAATAAAAATAATGAGCTTTTAAATAACAATATTAAAGATGTTCAATTCTATCTTTTTAGATATGATAATTTGTTTAAAACAATGTATCCAAAATTAAGGCAATTAGACATTGGCTTTTACAACCTTTTGGATATTGAAGATTGGAAATCTTTAAAAAAAGGAAGCCAGTTAACAAATTTCGTCGTCGATTGTACTGTTCTCTGCATTTTAAAAGAAAATTTTTCTAATATATTATGTTTACCCTGCCAAATTAATACAATTAGTTTTGAAAAAGTTAATAAACTTATATCATATAAGCCAAAGCTTATTATAGTTCCAATTTTAAAAGGCGGGCACTTTAATCTTTGCATTTTAAAATGATAACACGCGAATTCATATTTATTGATTCTTTGTATGATAATAGCGGAAAAGATCATTATAATGACTTTGTTTCTTTTCATGATAAGTCATGGACATTTCTGAATATATCGGAAAGAAGCAAACAAAGTGATGGTGTTAGCTGCGGTGTTTTCGTAATTATGTATATTTTACATTATTTTAGTGGTAAATCATTAATAAATGTACCAAAACCAAACCACTATAGAGATACAATAAAATCGATTTTGATTCGAAATGCAGACAATAGTTCTCTATTTTGTTGCCATTGCGGAAATGTTAAAAGGGAAAAAATTAAATGCAGCCTTTCTGAACATACAGTTTGCAAAGAATGCAAAAAAAATGTTTACAATAATAATTTTATTGTTTGCAAAATATGTAGCAATAATATTTTAAATTAAAATAATATAATAAATTTAAAATGTGTTATTAATAATAACCATAAAGATTATAGCTTTTAAAAATAGCTTAGTAAAAGAAGTGTGTTATAAATGCCAACAATGCCATCAGTTATTTTATTTAAGTTTTTATTTTAAAATTTTTTATAATACATGATACAAATGAGTGCAAAAAAAAAAAGAATCACACTTCTTAAAAAAGCACTCACAAAACGATGGCAAATTTCATAAAAAAACAAGGCATACAAACATATATTATAAAATGGTTAATAAAAGAAGTGTGTTACAAATGCCAACAATGCCATTAATAGTAGTTATTTTATTTATTTTTCTAAATATGGCACTTGTTCAATAATAGTATTAACTCAAAATTCAAAACTTTTTGGAAAAAATATTCATATCTGAACGCTGTAAAAATATCGTGCTATTATATCCTCTTTTTGGTAATGAAACGGTTGGCTTAAAAATTATTTTTAATAATCATTTATTTTGTGTTAATACAGTATTGTTGAACAAGTGCGATAAGTATATTTTATATTTAACTTTTTTTTAAATTTTATCTATAGTTATTCTTACGTATTTTTGCATGCTAATTTTTTATCTTATGAAAACATAATTTTATTATAATGCATGACAAAAATGAGTGACTAAAACAAAAAAAAAAACCACACTTCTCAAATAAGCACTCCTAAATTATGGCAAATTGTATCATTAAAAAACAGGCATACAAAAATACATTTGTAGTTTACCTTCGCCTGGGTAACTATCTTGTCGAGATGCGAGGGCTTAAGTGCACTCTACGGTTCTGATCTCTTGGAATGATGTATGTGATGAATACGTCCTTGCGAGAGGTCGAGAACACTGAAGGGGTGTGCAACTAAAGGTTACTCATCTTGTCAAGATAATGAGGCGGCAGTGGAATGCACACTTCCGGTCCATTATCAGCACATATATCACGGCGTGTCAGCCCGCGGGTTCGCCCCTTGTAAGGTGGGGGCTTTACCAGTGGCTGGGGCGCGAAATATGCACTTTTAAGGACAACGTGGTTGGTAGCAGTGCCGAGGTCCTGGGTGGCTAGTTAGTGCGTAAAGAAACTAGTCGTTAACAGCTCCCCTCAGCGTCAGGGCAAAGCGCTGTTGTAAGTTAGTTGCCTAGTCCACGCACGCCGTCACTGCGTGGTTCGGTCCGTCTTTTTACGAGCAAACTCGTGGGAACCAAAATGAATTCACCCTTTTTAAAAACAAAAAACAACACTAAAACAAACGACAAGGACACGACGGAAGGGATTGACCAGGGTCAGTCGGACGTCACGGTCTGTGAGGTGGAGAATACCCTCTCGACTGTTCATGAGAGTATAATCGAACAGGAGAGACAGGTACTTAACGACCTTCACGTGGATAGTCTTCTGGGACTATCGAGTGACTCCTGTGGTGAAACCGGGGCTACTCAAGGGTTAGAGGGGCTGACTCTGCTCTCTGACACGGAGCTCGATATTGTCATATCAGCTCACAGTCAGACTGCAGAGCCTGCCACTCTTATCTGTGAGGCCAGGGGACATCAGAGGGGACACTCGGGAGAAGATTGTCCACAACTTGTTCGGCAGGACGCCGTGGAGGTTGGGCCAAGCGCCCCTCCACGAGACATTAAAAATTCCAGCCGAACGAAGGAGGAGAAGGCGCAGAACGGAACAAGGAGCTCTCTGGCATATCTGGATAAGATGGCGAAGAGAGATCCTTCAACGTTCTCCGCGAGGGATAGGCACCTTCTGAGAAGGCACCGACAAAGCGTCGCCAAATTCGAAAGAATTTACGGCCCTGTCGGTACCGTGCTGGGTTGGCCCTATCCTTGGAGAAAGCAGGTGGATGAGGTCGCCGACCCGGTCACTACTCAAAAGAGTACAGGGCCGGTGGCGTCGTCAACCTGTGGAGAGATGGAGGAAGGTGGGGTTGCCCCGATGACCAAAGCGCTCATGTCTTCGGAACGAGCTGCGGAGGATAAGGGGGCGATACCCAAGAAGGCAAGCAAAGTGGCTAAGGCAGCGGACACAGTGAAGAAGGCTGGCAATCCTCCGTCCGATTCAACTAGTGGCTCTCGTAAGGAGGCCAATAGGGGAAAAGGTGCGGGCAGGAACAAGCCTTCTAAACTAGTCGTGCCTAAGTCATCGTGCTCAGTGAAGAGGGTTGGTGCATCCCCGGCTGAAGCTCCTAATGGCTCTAATAAGGAGACCATTAAGAGGATCAGATCTGGGGATGATCAGCCTTCTTCATCGAATAAAAGATTGAAGAAGTCGACGAGCCTGGAAGGTCAACTGCAAGTGGCTGTCATTGATCGGAATGATCCGGATGGGAGGATCAGTGCCGAGCTATGGCAGTTAGTGGAGGCTAGGCTTATCGACGAGCTGGCAACATTCAAGGGCAAAGAGGAGGACGTATCCTTCAATGGTGCGGACTGGGTTAAGGGAGTGAAGGTTGTCAATTGTGGTAACAAGAATTCTTTGGAATTCTTAAGGACTACAATTGACAAATGCAGCGACATTAACCCGGGGGCAAGGTTTGAAGTCATACAAGCCTCCGATTTGCCAATTAGGTCCATAGTGACAGTATGGATTCCACCACCCGTACGCCCGGTGGAAACTATACTGGCAGTATTGGGCAATCAGAACAATAGGCTTCTTACCGACCAATGGAGGCTGGTGACCTCACTGGTGTGTAAGGAGAATACCGGCAGGGACTTCCGCTTCGCAGTGGATCGGAAGTCCATGGAATTCTTGGTGGAGGTGGGGGGGGTAGTTAAGTTTGGTTTAGGTAACGTCAGGTTCCGGTATCCGAAGCATGACAGGACCAAAGAGGCTGTTAGTGGTGCAAATAAACCTGCACCATTGTGAAGCAGCCTCAGCCGAACTGGCAACCTTCCTCACTAGCACCCGGACGGACGTGGCCCTAATCCAAGAACCTTGGATTAATAAAAATAAGGTTTGTGGTTTAGGAGTTGCGGGATACACTCTGTTTGTCCCGTCCACAGAGGACAAGGTAAGAACGTGTATATTAGCAAGGAATGAATTGAATTTTCTCATCTCTCATTCTTTCAGGTGCGGTGACTTAACCGTGGTAAATGGAGAAGCCAAAGGTAAGCGCACTCTTACACTGGCTTCGGTGTATATGCCATACGAGGCGATAGACCCACCTGGTACTGAGGTGCGGGAACTGACGGCATATGCAAGGAGGAGGGGTGCAATCCTTGTATTGGGCTGCGATGCCAATGCTCATCATAGCCAATGGGGGAGTGCAGATATAAACAAAAGGGGTGAGTTAATGTTTGATTTTATAACTACTAACAATCTTATTATCTGTAATATGGGTAACACGCCGACGTTCAGAAATAAAGATAGGCAGGCAGTGATAGATCTGACATTAGTGAACCGTGACGAGCAACTTGTTGCTGATTGGAGGGTGGCAACGGACTGTACATTTTCAGACCATAGTCGTATTACCTTCACATTGAATTTTGACCCACCTGGGGCTGCTCCATTTAGGAACCCGAGGGGAACAAAATGGGACTCCTTTAGGGAAAGAGTCCAAATTGGGTTGGCGCAAATGGCCTTGGGCGACTTGCTGCCGACTGATCTGGAGGGGGTGGTGAACAAGTTCACTCATCTTCTAAGGGAAAGCTATGAGCAGTCCTGCCCGGTTACATTTCCGGGTAGGCGTAAACAGCCCAAATGGTGGACCAGGGAACTCCAAGTTCAAAGGTCTACGGTTAGGAGACTGTTTAATAGGGCCAAGCTTACCAGAGCACCAGAGGATTGGAACAATCATAGGGTGCAGTTCAATAGATATAAGGCGGATCTGAAAAGAGCAAAGCGACTATCATGGAGGCAATTTTGTGCATCCATCGATAATGTCAACGAGTTGTCAAGATTCCGACGGATTTTATCCAAGGACCCTAAGGCCCTTGGTTATATCCAAAGGAATGACGGCTCATGGACTGAGTCTGGCTCTGAGACCCTAACCTTACTTATGGAGACGCACTTTCCCGGGTGCAGGGAAACCGGAAGTATGGACGACGGTCAATGGGACGTGATGTCCATGACATCGGATTATGCTTCCGCTTGCGTCGAGGAAATGGTCACAAGGGAAAAGCTGGTGTGGGCGGTAAATACTTTCGACCCATATAAATCACCGGGTCCGGATGGCATTTTTCCGGCCATGCTTTGTAACATTCCGAACGACGCATCATTTCTGCTGGTGAATATATTCAAGAAGTGCCTCAGTAGGAGGTATCTGCCTAGAGGGTGGAGAGAGGTTAGGGTGATTTTTATACCCAAGGCTGGAAAGGCAGGCCACTCGAAACCGGGGGATTTTAGACCTATTAGTTTGTCTTCTTTCTTGTTGAAGACTCTTGAGAGGCTAATAGATTACTATCTCAGGAGTAATATTGAGACACGCCTTATAAGCAACGCTCAACATGCTTACCTGAAGGGTAAATCTGTTGAGAGCGCGTTACATGAGGTGGTGGGCTATATTGAGCACGGTCTGGGGCATAGGGAATATACTCTGGCCGCGTTTCTGGATATAGAAGGAGCCTTTAATAACATTAGGATTGAGGCGATTAGGGATTCGTTGTTGGAGTTGGGAGTTGAGGATTTTCTGGTGGAGTGGATAGTCTGCATGCTTGGCAGTAGGATTATAAACTCGAGCCTGGGGGATCATGTGATAAGGAGGAGGGTTACCAGGGGGACACCACAAGGGGGGGTTCTATCACCCCTACTGTGGTTGCTTGCGGTCAACGGGATTCTTAGATCATTTGATTCCATGGGCAGGAAGATTGTTGCCTATGCCGATGACATAGTTCTTCTGGTCAGGGGAAAGTTTCTGTCCACGATCGGGGAAATTATGCAGGTGATGCTGGGCGAACTCTCGGCTTGGGCAAAGGATAGGGGACTGGGTGTTAACCCTGTGAAAACTGAGCTGGTGTTATTTACCAGAAGGTATAGGATAGAGGGATTTAGGGGGCCAGTGCTAGATGGCGTCGAGTTACCGCTATCGGGCGGAGCAAAGTATTTGGGTAACTTTCTGGACTGCAAACTGTCTTGGAAGAGAAATACTCAGGAGAGGATGAGAAGGGGACTCAATGCATACTACACATGCAGGAACTCCATTGGTAAGACCTGGGGTCTGAGGCCAGATATGGTAAACTGGATTTACACATCGGTTGTTAGGCCTATACTTACCTATGGATGCACTGTCTGGTGGGGTGCGTTGGGAGTGGATAGCTATAGGAAGATGCTCAGCAAGGTTCAAAGGAGTGCATCTCTTGGCATTACAGGCGCTAGGAGAAGTACTCCGCAGGCAGCGCTGGACATCCTACTATATCTGTCCCCTATTGAACATTATGTGAGGAGTGTGGCCGCTAGGAACTTACTTAGACTTTACGAGTCTTCTTTAGTTAGGCCTAGGCGGGATGATCACACGAGAATTTTGTACGAGATGGGTCTGCTTGGTCAGGGTAATACTCTTGGGGGTATTTC
The DNA here is from genome assembly GCA_963931875.1 of Pollenia griseotomentosa. Taxonomy (NCBI): domain Eukaryota; kingdom Metazoa; phylum Arthropoda; class Insecta; order Diptera; family Polleniidae; genus Pollenia; species Pollenia griseotomentosa. The sequence continues at coordinate 150,249,531 of OZ007563.1, forward strand.
GGATCATAGGACTATGACCCTGGACTTTGGTGCAACACCACCGGTAGACTTCCCGGATAGGGAAAATTGGAGTGGGTCCAACGGACTGTTTGAGGGGTGGGCAGTGTTTACGGATGGATCCAAGATGGAAACCGGCACTGGTGCCGGTGAGTGCAGTGTCTTCCAGGCTGAGATCCTAGCGATCTGGAGGGCGACGGAGGCGATACTGGAACACATCGTGGGTGGATCTGTGGTGACAATTTACGTCGATAGTCAGGCTGCGCTTAGGGCATTGACAAATTATACGGTGCGATCGCGCCTGGTCGCTAGGTGTAGAAATGCTCTTAGGGAACTCATGGAGGCATTCAATGTAAGGCTGTGTTGGGTACCCGGACACTGCATGGTTGATGGAAATGAGGTGGCGGACGAACTGGCAAGGGCGGGTTCGAATATGGACTTAGTGGTAAGGGACATGGGGGTAAAGCCTCCCCTATGTTACTACTTTGGTGTGATAAGGGAAAAGTTCCGTGATGACGTTAACCGATCCTGGGGGGACAGAGTGGATTGCAGGGTGTCTAGGGCACTATGGCCCAGATTGGACGCGGGGGCAACCAGGGTTCTACTGGGATTGGATAGGGGTGGTCTTAGAACGCTTATAGGGTTCTTGACGGGTCATTGTCCTGTTAGGGCCTTTACGGGAAAATGGGACAGCACCATACCGGACTTCTGCAGATTATGCGATGAATCAGAGGAGCTGGAGACAGTCGAGCATGTACTATGCCACTGTCCTAGGATGCAGGGTCTCAGACGGAGGTGGCTGGGAGAAAGGTTTCACGACGAACTGGGGTGCATCGCTGGATGTAATCCGGCTGATCTACTAGGGTTTGTCAGGGAAATAGTGCGGTTGTTTCTGTTGAGGGGACTGTAGAGAGGGAATTTGTTTTGCACAGCACCTACTAATTTTCTAACTTTCTGGTTTTCTATCATCCTATACTTCTTTTCTTTACTTCTCTCTTTTCTACATTCTTTCTCTTTATCGAAGGGATTCACAATGGACCGTACCGGTCTCCGGGTGGAAGTGTGCCCTTGGGCACATAACCCTTCTTAACCTAACCTAACCTTAAAAATGGTTTAGGCCTATCGGGGAAGCCAGCCATTTAAAATAACTGGCAACGCGCTATGTGTAGTACCTCAAAGGTAGTGTGGAAACCTGCACAAATAAGTAAGTAATCTGTTCGTTTATTATTTGTAAATAAATCTTTATTTGATTATATAATTTTATATCGCGTTAACTTTATATTAAAACTATTGTTAAACTTCCTAACAATTAGTTCCACTTATCCGAATTTTGTTTTATTGAAAATCGTGTTTAAACAAAATGAGCCTGCAAATATAAGCTTAATCAGGGGGTCTACTCTCTATTGCGATGCGAAAACAATTTCGATGCGAAAGCTAAATGCCAAATTGGTACTCTCTATCACTTTCGCAAAATTTTCTGAAAAATGAAGCGATAGTGGAAATAAAAATTAAAGATCGCGCGGATTTACAGTAATGAAATGACAAAGTGTGTAAAAATATTTGAAATTGGAAAATTTAAATAAAATAAAGTGATGATTTACGAAAAGAAAAAAAATTAAAAGATGCGAAAGACACATGCGAAAACGTATTGAAGAGTACCAATCGCTAGATTTGCTACAATTTTCTTTCGCATCGCATTAGAGAGTAGCCCCCCAGAATTATCTGTGTTTGGGAAACGTTTTTAAAATGCGATACTGTGAACTTGAGAAATCGGGTAAAGTTTGTTATTGCTTGTGGGCATAGATTTATTATTTTATATAAAACCCACTAGTATCAAAACATTAGAAATAATAAACTTTTAATATTCATATTATTGTGAAAGTAAACGAATTGACTTTTATTCTAATTTTTAACAAAAACAAAATGGTTTTAATTTGAGATGAAACCAAAAAAAATATATATATTTTCACAAATAGAAACTGGGAATTATTTCCTTTCGCAGGTTACTTTATATTATATTCAACATTTTTTATTTTTCGAATTTATTCTATGAGTTAAATTTCAGTTATGTATTTTATAAAGCTTTTTTGTAATAGTTCTATTCCTTAAATTTTTAGGAATGACTTTTATACACTACCAGACTATTAAATTGTATTTTCTTGTTACATTTTACCTTAGCTATCCTTTGGATAGCAATGAAGTATATTGTAACAAGAAAATACAATTTAATAGTCTGGTAGTGTATAAAAGTCATTCCTAAAAATTTAAGGAATAGAACTATTACAAAAAAGCTTTATAAAATACATAACTGAAATTTAACTCATAGAATAAATTCGAAAAATAAAAAATGTTGAATATATATATTTTCCATAGCTGTTCTTTGTAAATTATTTTCTTCTAAATATTCTTCATAATGAATTATTTACAATTTGTAGCTGTTTTTCAAAAATTAAAATATGTTAAATTTATTTAATACTTCTTTAAATAAAATTTTAATCAGTTTCAAATAATTTACAATAATGTTTATCAAATTTTATTTCTTCTCTTGTAAGCCAAATTCATTATTATTTCATTTTATTTTATTCAAATTAATATTATAAAAATATATTAAATAGAAAAACGCACAAAAAAAAAAAATTTTAATTTAAATTTCAAATAATTTCAGATTTTTTATAAAATAAATTTAAAAAAAATGCCTTATTATTTAATTCAACAAAAAAATTTTGAATAATGGTAGGAACACAACTGGGTCGTACGTCGTAAGAACCTAACGCTGCATATTTCTTAAAACACAAATTTGAAAACCTTTTTTCATTTTATATTTTTATAATAAATAGAATGAGATCTATGTCGACGTACGACGAAGTACGCTTTTACGTTTGGGCCAACTATTGTGTGCTCTTGTATTAAATATTACTTTTTTTTGACAACGTGTATACGTCATACGCTATTACGTTTATACGGTGCAATTGTGTCCCTACAGTAATTTAAAACCTTTTAACAACTTTTATTTATTCCAATAAGCACTCAAAAATTTAATTTCAAGTACTTAAACTTGCGTTCAAAGGTATTTTTAAATGTTATTCAAGTATCAAAATATTTTACAAATATTCACTTGATTTCAAATTCCCATTTTACTGGCGAATGATATTGAAATAAAGTGTAACAAAAGTACGGCTGTTGCATTGTAGTAACACATAGCATCATGTTCTTAAATGAACCATACAAATTTTGACAATTCATTTAGTTCCGAAATGCAACTTTGTAGTTGTCACTGCGTAGGTATAGAAGAGCAAAGAAAGCAGTTAAAATAATGTAGATGAAAACCATATTCATATACAATACAACGTAGGTAAAAATTTAAGTACACAATGCATCAACTCGGTATTGATACATTGTGAACACACGTTTAGGAAAACAGCCTACATCTCAACCCTTGAAACTTGAAATTCGAACTTGAATACCAATTGTTTTGCACTCGAATTGCTTATTGGAATTATTCTAATACATATCTGTAACAATTTGAAAAATAATGCGCCGTTTAGCATCGTAAGCAAAACCGTTTTGTTTAAATACTTCCGATTCATAAAAGGGTTTCAAATTATAAATATCTAATTGTTTAGCACGTTCAATTAAATCGCGTTCCATAATTTCAACATGTGTAGCGGAAGGACCATCCTTACATCAAATATAGGCCAATTGATCCAATGTTAACTGACGTAATATAAAGAACAAGAGTTCGGAATGATCTTTTTGGAAAGACAAAGGGCATGTTCGTAAATGCATCACTGCGCTGCATCAGAAAAGCAAACTTTTTTTAATGCCGATAAAAAAAATTATTAATAAAATCTGTTTTATTGTGTATTATTTTTGTGTAGTATTTGACAATTTTTTGGTCCACATCTACTTCACTGATATTTATATAAACATTTGAAATCACTAATGCAGCGCAGTGATGCATTTACGAACATGCCCAAATATTTTTGGAACGTTGTTCGCATTTTTTTCATTACACTGAATTTTTGTGCTTCAATAAATGATTCCAACATCATACGTATGGACATACTGGCATCCGCTTCAATAAAATTTTCCCGCAAATGTATACGAGCATGTGCCTCAGCCATGCGAATGACGCCTTCAATGTGACGCACGGTGATGGGAAGGGAGCCGGTGGCAAATGATTCTTGGCGAAGTTGAGAGTACATTTTGGCGATTTTTTCCTCGTCAATGTTCTGAAGAAGAAATAAAATCCCTTTATTAAAAAATTCTTAAAAATAGTTTTTAGAAAAGACATTAAGGCCCCTATTACGGTTCGCAACTCAACTCAGTTGAGTTAAAATTTTTGTATTATGGTTTACAACTTTGCTATATTGCGGCGAGCAAAAACATCAACAAATTACAAAAAAACCAGTTGTTTTATTTACATCCCAACTGAGTTGAGTTGTGAACCGAAATAGGGGCCTTATCCTTAAAATCCTACTTACCGTTAATTTTGGTCTTATATTTTCCTTGGCATAGACAATAGGTATATTGTCTTAAAAGATCCTGTGGTATTTCACTAAACCACTTGGTTGTATTTCTTCCATTTCGGCCTCACTAGAAGGATGGTGTTTAATGTGAGAATTCACAACAAACTTTGCTAGATGTTGATCTTGCATTGGATCAAACTCATCTTTGACTACACACAATACATCGAAACGTGACAAAATGGGTTCCGACAAATTGACATTTTCCGAAAATGTCATAGAAGGATCATAACGACCACCAATGGGATTAGCAGCAGCAATAACAGTACATCTAGCTTGAAGAGATGTAACAATACCAGCTTTCGGAATAGAAATATACTGCTGTTCCATCGCTTCGTGTATAGAAGTACGATCTTGATGATTCATTTTATCGAATTCATCAATCAAGCAAACTCCTTGATCTGCCAACACCAATGCGCCAGCTTCTAAGGTCCATTCGCGCGAAATGGGATTACGTCTTACATAGGCAGTTAAACCTACAGCACTAGCTCCCTGGCCTGTAGTAAATACTGCGCGAGGAGCAATTTTTTCGGTACAATTTTAAAAATTGGGACTTAGCTGTACCAGGATCTCCACAAATAAGTAAATTGATATCACCTCTGACCTTATGTTTGTCTCCAGGATTTTTAGATTCACCGCCAAATCACAGACATAAGCAGATATAGCACCTTTGACAGCTGCATAAGGGTTAAATCATATGTTTAACCCCTAAATATGAGAAATCGATATGAAAATCAAGGGATATAAAAAGGCATAAGTAAGAGTGAACAGCTATAGATAACCAAAACAACACAAATTTTTCAGCAAAAATAAAACAAAACAAACATTTTTAGCTGAAAAATTTTTTATTTTGTATTTTTGTATAAAATATAAGATAAGTTTAATAAAAAATGTTGTTTATAAAATAAAAAATGCATTAATACATAACATCTCATGGAAATTTTGCGGTTTAAAAGGTAAGAAATGTCTGAAAAGAGAAATATAGTAATTTAATATTTTTCTGATGTATTTTGTTTGTTTACTTACAGGTTCAATTGTTATTTGATTATTGTGGGATATGAATTGGCTCATCTCATATGTTGTCCAAGGATTATTAAGCATCTTTCTCTCCAGTATAAGCGGTAAGTAAAGTGAAGATTTTTGAAAATAAAAAAACAAAAAAATTGCATTTTGTTTACGTAGATAAAAAATTGTATTTTTAGGCCGACTGTTGGGATTAAAAAAAAAACCACAACAAATGGTCATGGATACTGACCTTAAGAAATTCTTTTTGACGTATTTCTGTCCAAGATCGGGGGTGAGTAAAGTGAAGTGTCTAACATTAAAATAAACAAAGAAAATTACATATTGTTTGCATAAAAAAATGATTTTTTATGGGATAACTTTTGGACAAAATAATCATGGATAGTGTCCTTAAGCGTTTGGATATTTTGGCGCATTTCTCTACAGGAACAGTGGTAAGTAAAGTGGTGACTGAAAAGAAAAAACAAACAAAAAATTAAAAGTTTGTCTGTCTTAAAAAATTCATGTTTTAGGGCGGTGTGTGGGCAAAAAGTGTTATTACATTAAATGGTCATGGATACTGACCTTAAGGAACTGGTTTTTTCGGCGCATTACCTCCGGGAACAGTGGTAAGTAAAGTGAAGTGTCTGAAAAGAAAAAAAACCAAAAAATTAACAATTTGTTTTTACTTTTAAAATTTCATTTTAGGTCGTCTTTTGGGCAAAGGTGGAAACAGTATATGGCCATGGATACTGACCTTAAGGAACTGGTTTTTTCGGCGCATTACCTCCGGGAACAGTGGTAAGTAAAGTGAAGTGTCTGAAAAGAAAAAAAACCAAAAAATTAACAATTTGTTTTAACTTTTAAAATTTCATTTTAGGTCGTCTTTTGGGCAAAGGTGGAAACAGTATATGGCCATGGATACTGACCTTAAGGAACTGGTTTTTTCGGCGCATTACCTCCGGAAACAGTGGTAAGTAAAGTGAAGTGTCTGAAAAGAAAAAAAAACCAAAAAATTAACAATTTGTTTTAACTTTTAAAATTTCATTTTAGGTCGTCTTTTGGGCAAAGGTGGAAACAGTATATGGCCATGGATACTGACCTTAAGGAACTGGAACTTTTGAAGTACTTTTTTAATCGACTGGTGGTAAAAGTGCCTGAGCTACTGGTGGTTTTAAGAAGGTATTCGTGGACAACATGCTTCAATTGATGTGACAAAATAAAAATTATGTATAACAAATCGGTCCTTTTTAGGATCATAAATTGTGTATAAAAAAGAGATACATATAATTGTTTTACATATTGAATGTATTATTAAAAACTACATACACATGTATGTATAAGTTTGATAATAAATTCGAATTCTTTTTAAAAATATTTTGTGGCCGTGAAAACGGCCATAAAATCAGGCATGTTCTGAAAACCATAAGATTTAAAATTAGTTGTGATTTTAACAGCCTGTTCGTCGATTTCGAACGTTAACGTTCGCATAGAAAATTATATTTGAAACAAAAACAAAATTCGAAAATAACTGCCTATTTCACGATGTCACTCGAAAGTTTACGTTCGCACAAATAACATTTAAAACAAAAACAATTTTTTGAATTTTGTTTTTGTTTTATATGTTATTTGTGCGAACGTAAACGTTCGAGTGACATCGTGAAATAGGCAGTAATTGTTTGTTTTAAATGTAATTTTCTATGCGAACGTTAACGTTTGAAATCCACGAAGAATAAGAATAAAACCCGGAAAATAGAATATCTCAGAAACTAAGTTTTCTGTAAAATATTCAATTACCTGTTCTTTAATATCCTGCAATTGTTGTTTGAGTTGCTGTACATCATCCATTTGGAAGTTGTTGACATTGGACGGTGCAACCATAACGCTATTGCTGGCATTGCTTGCTGTAGCTGCAGCTACTAATATAATATTTTGAGATTGAACTTGTTGAGCAGCATCACCATTGGGAGTTGTGACCAAAGTATTATTCATGGCAACACCATGGCCGGAAGTGTTAATGCCACCACCTGAAGGCAACATAGCCTGAGGTTTTTTATTTTCTTATGCATATTAGGATTATGCAGCTGTTATACATTTTACAAAAAATAAACTTTAATTATATTCTCATTTAAAACGAAGATAATTCAACTCATACCTTTTCTATGCTACCCTCTCCGCCGCAACACAGGGAATAAGTCATAATTTCTTCAATTTGTGTACGACATAATACACATTTCTTCATTAAACTGGAACAGTTTTCACGGGCCACCATATGGCCAGAGGGTTCAAAGAATACCGCAGCCCTGCGATCCGAACAAACCAAACATTCGTCAATTTTCTCACGCGAGGCTACAGCCTCACGACATATTAAAAATTTTTTATACGGGGTGCACAATTGTCGCAACAGCAAACATGACCGCAAGGCTATAAAAAAGAAAAATATGTATACAAATTTCATTTATGCTAAAAAAAAAATAAACAAAAAAACTTACCTTAAATACTGTATCACGTTTAAAATCCGAACATAGGAAACATTCCTCCAAGCTGGAAGCATTATTTCTTTCATTGGCTGAGGAAGATATGAGCAGAGATTGTGTTAGATCCATGGCGCTTGGATTGCCCTTTAAGGAAGCATGATGTAAGGCATTGAAACCATTATTATTGGTAAGAGTTATATCGGCCCCATTTAGCATTTAGATCGGCTTCTGCTTTAGAGAGTAATTCTATAACTCCGGGTTCATCTCCAAAAGCGGCATGATGAACCGCACGATCACCATCTTTATCTTCAATTTCAACATCTGCATTATGGCAGAGTAAAACTTGTATGACTTCAATGTGGCCATTTTGACTGGCTGCCTGTAAGGCAGTATGGCCGGCGAAGACACCATTTACATCGGCTATAGTATTAACGGGTTGGGATGCTGCTGCAGTTGATTGAGCACTTGCGCCAGCAGTAGAACTACTAGAGGCCTGCACCGAACCAGTAAAATATTCTTCACAACGGGCCTAAAAATTATTTTAAATAAGTTTTTGGTTTTGTTTTTAATTCCAAATCTTACCGCATAACCATTAGCTGCTGCCTTAACAAATTCCTTAAATTTCAGTCATCTTGGTGAAACCCATTTCTTCATTTCTTCTTTTGCGGCTCTTGAAAAACGATAAATATAATTTTAATTATTAAATTTTAATGGAAAATAAAAAAATGTATACACATACTTACATTTTTACTCCCAACACTTCTCAACACCTTGTAAAATTTTGATTTCTGCTTCTTCGTCGTCTTCTGCAACTGATGATGCAGCAAAAATGAGGAAATTCCGCCAAAATAAGTCATTATTTTGCGCCAAAAGAAAAATTTCCTCATTTTTGCGCCAACTTTTCTACAATTTATGAAAATAAATAAAATTTTATTTAACCCCTTCAATGAAAAGAGATAGCTATATATTATTCTAAAAAATTTGCTGTCCTTCACTAAATTTGGGGTTAAATGAGTATTGCCACTTTGACACTTTTTAGTGCCTTCTCTGACCGCCAGGTGGCCGTGTCTTATCTGTATAATTTGTGGCCAAATAATGCCAATGCTAAAGCACGTTGTGCCTCCAATTCATCGCTTGTGGTAGGAATGGCAAAATGAAATGTGTCTATGGAGCAGCGTTGCCATATATATATTTTTAAACTGGTACGCAGTGCTGCCACTCGCTTATAAATATCAAGAACAAATGGATATGAAACAATTTTACGTACACTACAAATAATTAATAAATATTTTTATGAGAATATTTTTATAAGAATTATTAAATATATTTAATTTAATATTATTAAATTATTAAATATATTTAATTTAATAATTCTCTATTCTCAGTGAAAAAATTGCATTTTAAGTTGATTTGATTTGTAAATTTGTTTTGTAAACCTTTATTAATTAAAAAAATAATATTAATAAAAATCTCATATACTGCCTTAATATATATACTTCAACTCTATCTAGAAATTAAGATAATCTTGAACGGATTTTCAGACGAATTGTTCGATATATAATATTAATGTTAGAGACCACAATAGAACCACTGAACTAGTCGCGCAAGCATTAGGTTGTTCTTTTCATAACTTTTAACATATCGATGGCTTAATATAAAAAAGTCGTAACTCGATTTTTTTTTTAATAGCTTTTTTTGTTTATTGTGAGAGCTAATGCCACATGTATCTTGATTTTAAGATTTTAAGGGGCTGTAGTATAACGTTTGTTGCATATTTTTATTAAAAATTGCGTTAACAATTTTTTTTTTTAAATTTTACGGATTTTATTTTCTTCCCCTATAAACAAACAAAAAAATTGAGTTAGGTTTTTTTTATATTAAGCCATCGATATACTCCTTGTCCTTCAGTTCTACAAGATTATGACTTGGACTTCATATTCAACTCGAAATATGTAACTAGAAATACCACAAATACATCTTTCCATTTTTGAACGTTCTTTTTAAATTAGAAAATGCCGAATCTGGAATAATTTACCTTTCAGTTTTTTATTATTTTTAATTTCTATTTTGTAATACTTTTGTGGTTGTGGAGCCATTAAATTAGAAATTACATATTTTTATATTAATTAACCTTTATAAACGTTTTTATTTTTTGGAAAACATGGACAGATAGTAATAGCAATTCATGTATAATTGGCCTTGTAGGCTTTCTTTGCATTGAAGGAATAAAATGTATAACCACACACTAAAAATAATTTCCCAGTTAGCATTTTCTTTGACATTTTCCAGTTAGTTATTTAACATTTTCTAGAATTTTTTATAACAAAGTTAACACAATTTTTAAAATTATGTGTGACCATTGCAATAATATTTAAACCCCCGTATTCATAAACTATTGTTACATTTTATACACGTTTATTAAGGAAAATTTTCATAAAAATTTTGTTTTGTAAATTTAAAATATTTTTATGACAGGCATGAGAATTTTGTTTTTTTTTCAAAGGAAATAAAAATATAAGCAGAAATGACAAAAATAAGCAATTTTAAGGAAAAAATTTAATTAAAAAGAAGTAAAATAAATTTTAGCATTATGTTTTAGCACTTTATTTAATTTTAAGCATTTTTACATGCAAATTTAGCTCAACAATTTTTTAAGATCTAGTCACACTGCTGACCGATATATTGGGTAAAGTTCTATTAGCTTTGTATTATTTTATATTTTTTTCGCGTGCTCCTTAAACTGCATTTCAGACAAATGCAATACAAAATTGTTGTTGCACTTTGCGGAGATTATATCATCTAGATCTGTTTCTACCTTTGAGTGTTAGAAAGTGAATTGCACATGCATTGCTTATGTCTCAAGTGAATTATTGTTTTGAAGTTTACACAGGTTGTAACTTAAGCAACGGAAGGAAAATAAAGCTTATTGTCCACCTTATTGTTAGATTTGTTTATAAACTTAGGCTGAGGGCGCAAGTGTTTGGTTACGTAAAAAGTTTTCTGAATCTTTTTTTTGAGGACTATTTAAAGTTTCGGTTATTAATTTATCTTTTTAATATTATAAAGACTCAAAGTCATCCGAGTGTTTTGCGAATGATATCTTTTAACAGTTCTGTTAGAAATCCTCAAATCGTTATACCACGCATTTATAACAGGTTTATGAACAATCTTTTTTCGTACGTGCAGCACGGTTATGGAATATTTTGCCTAGAAACCTACGTTCTTTCGCCATGTCTTTTGCAGTCTTTAAGCGTAACCTTTGTGTGTTTCTTAATTCACATAGCTTAATTTTGTAATCGCTGATGCAGTTTTGGGGTTTTTTCATTTCTCTTGTTTTATCCTGCTTAAATTTACTCGCTGTAATGTATGGGAGTTGGTTGGGTTGTCATGATGTTGGTATATGTTTATTTTAGATAATGAAATCTCATAGTTGTACTTATTTTATATGTATATTGAATTATTTCTCACCTCATAGTTATGAAATTACTTGTAATATATTTTATTGGCCAATTGGCTATTTGTATTACCTTGAATAAATAAAAAAAATAAATAAAAATTGTTGCAAGTGTTTAAGTAAAAATTGTGTTTTATTAGTTTTGGTTATTAATTTTTTGTAGGGCAAATTTTTTAGGCAATTAAACTTAGTTTTTTTGTTTTTTTATTAAACTATATTACCTATGCAATTCTTGGTAAAATTATATGGATAATTTTTTTGCGTGTAGATTTTTTGGTATCAATTTCTCATTTTTCCACATTTTATTACCTATAAACGCCGTGAAATTGAAATTACATACCTTTTTTTTAATACATTTGCCAGTACCCCAAAATACGTTTTTTTACAACTCTGAAAAAAAGTATGTTAAAAAAGTATGTTTTGTTCACACCGATATTATTCTAACTGAAATGTATAAATATCATGAAAATAATTTAAAAAAAATATTAATTTGAACGAATGCCTGATGTTCGGCGTGAGTAATTGTCTTGGCAACTCTGAAACTTCAAAAAAGCAAAATAATTAAAGAAGAAGAAGAGACATTTTTGTTAGAAGTTTGCCCTTTGACGACATTTTTCAAATGAACTTTCACTTTCCTGTGTAATGGAACAAGAAATTTTCAAGAAAGTCATCTGTTTCATTATTTATAATACGTATACAGAAATTTCATGAAAGAACTTTCATGTGTAAAGGCAGTGTTATACGTGTATGTTTTTGTTTACTTTTTTGGTTTTTTGCCACACATACATGCACACAAAACACATTTTTCCTTTTGTTTTGCCTATGTAGTAGTAAGATTTTGACAACGGCGAGGAATTTTACACAAACAAAATGCCTATTGTTTTTTGTATTGTTGTATTGTTGTAATAGTAAGCAGACCTATTGGATAGGCCTTGCTTAGGGACAAGATAAATAAAGAAGTTCAGTTGTGACTAAAAACTCAAGTAGTAAACGTGTCTTATTATTTGTAAAAAGATAAAGTATTAAAAAATACCCAAATAAATTCCCAAAAAAGGTATTTATCCCGTATTTACCGGGTATTTACCCATACATCGGGTAAATACCGGGTAGAATCCCATCTCTAACCATGAGAAATAAATTCCCAGATTCTACTTGTTAAAAAAAAATAAGTTAAATACATAAAATTTACAATAGGCACTATCCAGTTATAAGATACAAAGAATGCTGACGAAGGCCGTAGCGGGCCAGAAAATACATTACATTCTGCTGGTATCTAACAGTTGTATAAATGTTCTTTACTTTACTTCATTGCTAGCCAAAGGATAGCTAAAGTAAGCCTCGTAACAGAAATATACAAACGAAAAATTCTGATAGTGCATAGAACATATTCCTGGAAATATTGAAGGAATAAGCCTATTAAAGTATAAAAGCTTTTGAGGATTGTAATTTGACTTAGAATACACATTCGAATAATATGAAAATTTATATAATAAATGTTACTCACCATTAGAATCTCGCGGCTACCTGCTATAAATATACCTTGCTCACAACAGACTTTTATTTTTTCTTTTAAACACGGAGAGAATTACATATCATTTTGATTCTACAAAGTCGTAATAAATTGTATTACCGTGTAAACTAGCCTTTAGTAAGAGACACGACAGTAAAAATTATACCCAATTCGGGTAATTATAGTACGTTTCCACTTACATGTTTTGGGCCACAAAACTAGTTTTGCAGCAAAACAAGTGTTTTGCTACTTGTTTTCCCATACATTTTTCATGTTCGAAAAACTCAAACAAAAACTAGTTTTGCTCCAAAACATCTCTAAAATCATGAATACAACTCTGGGTTATCCATTATTGGTGATTGACAATTTCGAAAAAAGTGACATATTTACCAAACTATTAAGACTTATTAAATAGGTTTATGCAACTCTCCAGCTGATTTATTTGTTTGCAGCGTATAAATAATAAAATAATAGAATAAAAAGGTAGTAAACTATGTGCTTTTATATAAGTACATATATGTACATCTGTGTATTAAAAAACAAAAAAGGAAATTTCATGTTAAAGATAAATATTTTTTTTTTTTAACACATATTTTTTTTGCTTCCATGTTTGTTTACAACATAAATGTCAAATTGATTTCGAAAATTCGAAAACCAAAACCAGTTTTACATAATGGAAACACTTTGACAAGTTTTGCCCAAAACAAGTTGTTTTGCTCATAGTGGAAACATAGTATTACCCACAAAGTGGCAACACTGTGAATCAGTCAACCTGGCTGTAAAAAACTCATAAATTTTATTATTGCAGATAAAATTATGCTGGCAATTCCGCAGTTCAAGCAGCTGTTAAAAATTTTGTTTTTGTATTTATCGTTTCGTTGACGTTGTCAAATGTCGAATGCGAGGGCATTTTTTGACTATTTAAGAATTAATTGCATTTTGAATGAACTACTTAATTTAAGAAATACTAGAAATGAAGTTCGTTTTATTTTTGTTTATTGCCTGCAATCTTTCAAGTGCTGTTGTTTATGGATGGGATACAGAGGAATTGGAAATTTTCGATTTGGTAGAAGAAATCAATAAAAACTTTTATGAGTTTCTGGGAATATCGCTGGTAAGCAGATTCAAACATGCATATTACTTTTTAAAATAATTTTATAGTGTTTAAACTGGAGAATGCCACTAATAATGAAATCAAAAGAGCATTTCGTGGGTTGTCGATACAACTGCATCCCGACAAAAATCCTTCAGAAGACGCCAACATTCAGTTTAGGAACTTAGTGTCAATATATGAAGTTTTAAAAGATTCATCTAAGCGTGAGAAGTATGATAAAGTACTGCGAGATGGTATGCCAAATTGGAAATCTGCTTTGTATTATTACCGCCGCATGAGAAAGATTGGACTTTACGAAGGAGCTGGCATTTTATTCTTAATCATTACTGTTGGCCAATATATATTTGCTTGGGCAGCATACTTGGAGAAAAAGTATACGGCTGAGCAAGTTTTTGGTTCAAAGTTAAAGAAATTACAAAAGAAAAATAAAAATATTGACATGGAAACGATATTAAATGAAATTCCATCTCCTTCTTTAAAGGTATAACAAATTCAATTTTATACTAGTCTCAATTGTTTATGTATTCACAAATTTTTAGAATACACTGCCAATACAAATACCAATGTTTATTTGGAATCTACCATCAACAATTAAGGAAGGTTTCAATAAAGCTAATGAATTGAAGGAAATTGCTTTAGAAAAGCGAAGACAGTAAGTGAACTTGATAATTATCTTAAAAAACTACTTGTAACTTTATTTTAAAGTTAAGCAAAAATGAAGATAACCACCCAATTATGAATACAAATTCACTGGGAGTTTTGTTTCACTTCTCCCATTTTTATACCCTTCACCGAAGGTAAAAGGTTATAAATATATTACTTTGTCATTCCGTTTGTAATTTCTACAATATTGAACTCAGACCCTATAAAGTATATATATTCTGGATCCTTATGAGAAGGGAAGTTCAAATCCGGCCAAGCCCCCAGATATGTAGGAGGTTGGTTGGTGTATAGTTATGTCAGGTATGCTCATTATAATTTTGCTATTGAAATTCAGCCAGATCGATCCAAAAATGGCTGAGATATGAGCAAAAAAACAAGACAACCAGGCCTGTTCTGCAAATTACTTTTACTCAAATCACTTGATTTCAAATCACATGTGCCTACTAAAATCACACGTGTGATATTTAGTGTCCCGTTTTTGTGTGTTTTGGTGTGATCTTCAATTACCAAAAGCATACCAAGAAACACAAAAACGGTATGACTTTCAGAACACCACAAAATCACGCTCGTGATTTCAAAAACACGTGATTTTCAGAACAGGCCCGAACCTCTAATTTTTTCCAAAAATCCCTTGTTTTGTTATTCCTTTTTCCTGTATATCTGGAGAACGGCAAGAGCCAAAATTTCCAAATTAGGAACAAACATTTAGGTTATCAATGCACAGCATCCCACACAATGTTGGTTAATTTCTTCCTAAAAACTATTAAATCGGTTAAAAAATGGACAAGTTATGAGCAAAATACCCCCTAAAAATGTGCAAAAACATCAACATTTGTATAAAAACCTAAATTTTAGGGCTGTAGTGTGACCTATGAATACGGCTTGTTATACCAAAGATCTTTCCAAATCCCCAAAGTAAATGGTAAATTTCTTTTAAAAGACGTCGGTATATAAATATGTCAAATCGGCTAAAAAGTTAAAACCAAAATACTGAAGTCCCAAAAATTACTCTTTTTTTTTATAAATAAGTTTGCCTTTTAATATATTTAATAGCACGCAAACATGTGCAAATAATTAAATGCAATTAAGCGAGAAATACTATCAGCCATTTTCATAATGAAAATTTGGCATGAAGTTAGCGCAAAGTTTATTCATAATAAAGGGTGTTTTTTTAAGCCCGAAAGAACTTGAAATTGTAAAAAATAACACAAAAAATTAAATTGTAATCAAATTTTTTTTTTTATTCGAAAGATCAATACGTGACATTAACATTTGAAAATGATTTCGGGCATATGGGCACCGCTGCTGTTCTTGACGAAGCGCATTCTGGACGTCCAATTTTGGGCCACTTTTTCGAGCACTGCTGGCCGTATGTCACGAATAACACGAACAATGCTGGCCTCCAAGGCGTCAATTGTTGCTGGTTTATCAGCATAAACCAGTGACTTCACGTAGCCCCACAGGAAATAATCGAGAGGTGTCAAATCGCACGACCTTGGAGGCCAATTGACAGGTCCATTTCTCGAAATCAACTTATCGCCAAATTTTGATTTCAATAAGTCGATGGTTGCGTTCGCCGTATGGCACGTAGCGCCATCCTGTTGAAACCACATCTCCTCCGGATCAATGTCATCCATATTTTCAAACAAAAAATCATTGATCATGGTGCGGTAACGATCTCCATTGACCGTAACGCGAGCTCCGGCCTCATTTTTGAAGAAATAAGGTCCGATGATGCCACCAGCGTGAAAACCGCACCAAACGGTGCATTTTTCTGGATGTAATGGAGTCTGTAGGGTCTCTTGTGGATTGGTCTCGCTCCATATGCGGCAATTTTGCTTATTAACAAACCCGTTAAGCCAAAAATGCGCCTCATCGCTGAACACAATTTTGCGATTTAAATTTGGATTAAATTTTTAAATTTTTCAAAGTAAATTTGGATAATTTCGTAGCGTTGTTCAAGCGTGAGTCTATTCATGATGATTTGTCAGAGTATACTGAAACGATAAAAAAAAATATTTCATCAAAATTTAATTTTTTTGTGTTACTTTTTACAATTTAAAGTTCTTTCTAGCTTAAAAAAACACCCTTTACCACTACAGAGACCTGCGCCGTCAAATTTTGTCGGCGGCGGCGGCTTGTAAAAATATTGCCGGCGGCGGCTCAGAGCCGGCTTAAGCCGACTTAAACTTAGGCCAATTTAAAAATTATTTTTTTACCAACTTTTCATATTTTAGTTTGAATAATAAAATTAATTTGCTTATATGTATACTTATTTTAATTCTTGTGACTAAAATCTATTCCTAAATGAGATTTTAAATTTTTACCGCAAAACCTTTGAAAATATACAAGGACTATCTATATCTTACTCATTAACATTTTTATTTATTAAAAAAAACTGTTTTTATAAAAAATAAAAAGAATAAAAAAAAAATTTTTTTCTAGTTTTGGATATGCATTTCTTGTAGGGAATATTCGATTAAATGACTGTGACCGGCGGCTGATTTTAAGCCGACTGTAGTCGATAAATTTTCGGCGGCGGCGGCTGTTAAAAATAATCGGCGGCGCGGCTCAGCCGGCTTCAGCCGTCAAGGCGCAGGTCTCTGTACCACTACCAAACTCTGGCTTATGATTTGTTAGTCTCTTTTTAACGAGCTGCCAAACGTTTGCCAACTTTCTTTTTTTTTAATTAATTTTAAATTAAAACTTCTTCAAATGTTTATTTGTGGAGGGTAAAAAAAATACAAAACCAGCGACGATTAATGGAAAACGTGTTGTATTTTTGAGTAATATAATGTGTCATCATTAAAATTCAGAGTTGATTTATTAAAAGTTAGCAGATGGACAAAAGTTTGTTATAAATAAGCTCCCCAGCAAAAAAAAAATGGAAGTCATACTTCAAAAACGGCATCTTAATTACATCCAAAGTAGCTAATATTACTTTTCAGCTTTAAAGAAGTAGTTTCGAAGTAGGTACAATATGAAAAGAGATTTTGAATTGCACCTTTGTTCTTGAATAATTGTATAAAATGAAGTTGCCCCAGAAATTTTTAAAAAGGATTGCATTTCTAAAAAATATTTGTACCCATGTTCAGGAAATTAATTATTTACGTTCCTAGTGCTTTTTTTATACATATTTATTGTCCATTTATTCCTATATTTATTTAAAAAAAATCATATTTTCATAAACACAACCATGGCCCAATTAGTAGGTCTGCGCGCAACTACAACAATCCAACAATAGAAAAAACAACACGCATTTTGTTTGTGTAAAAAATGATAAAGATTTCAAAAACAAAAGCAATTGTTTGTGAAAAAAATTATGGAAATGTCAAAAACAATTGCTACAATAACAATTGCACGTAAAAAACACAACTCTGCATAAAATCAGCAGGCGTTTCAAGCAGACCTGCTAATTGGACCATGAAACACAACAAAGTTGTGTGAATTGGTTGATTTGCATTGATTAAAACAGCTGTTATAGTGTTGTTTGTTACATGAGTTTTATTATACGGGTAATCATACTATAATATATGTTAACTATTATTGAACTCAAAATTGGAGTTTATTTAATGTAACAAAATAACATTCAGGTATGTGATGAAAAACGATCGTTTTCAAAATGATCGTTTTAAGCAGGTGTGATGAATTTCGACCAATTTTTAAATCCATTTCTGAAGTAAAGTTTTAATTTTTTATTCAAAATACAGTTCAATTAATATATAAATAATTTTATTTATTGATTTTATTGCCTTTCAAAAAAATATTAAAGGTGCGTTTATTTCTGCTACTCCATTTGTTATTCATTAACGTATATAATAAAATAAATGAATAACCACTTTTCAAATAAAAGCATATCACTAACATTCAAAATTAAAAAAAGGACGCGCAAGTATAAACATTTTAATTGGTGGAAAAATTATATATTTTTATACCCTCCACCACAATTAGTTGTGAAGAGGGTATACTAAGTTTGTCATTCCGTGTGAAACTTTTTTATTATTCATCTCAGACCCCATAAAGTATATATATTCTGGCTGCTTGAGTAATTCTAAGTCGATTTAGCCATGTCCGTCTGTCTGTCCGTCTGTCCGTCTGTTGAAAACACGCTCACTTTCGAAAAACTCAAAAGAAATAAACAAACTAGGTGTCAAAATGCTTGTAGTTATCCTAAGCAGTTTGGGATTGAATTTCAGCAAAATCGGTTCAGTAGGACCAGAGCTATGAATCAAAATGTGGAACCACCACCTTCAAAAACTTGATAATTTTGTTACAAAAACAAACATAAATGTTGCAAAAATGCACGGAATGACATAAGATTTTGCACAAGTCTGTTTTATTCGACTAGAAATTACACTGTAAAATTTCGCGAAGGTCGGTCCATAATTTACCCTAGGCCCCATATAAACCCTACTCCCGGAAAACAGTTTAGTACGCCTAAAACCGTAAAAAATAATTCAATCATAACAAATTTTGGCTCGTCACAATTTTATAGGACTTTAAATGATACTGTGAAATTTCGTGAAGATCGGTACATAATTTACCCTAGGCCCCATATATGCCCTACTCCCGGAAAACAGTTTAGTCTCCTAAAACCATAATTAATAACAAATCGTCACAGTTTAAGATAATAATAATAAAAAGACATCATACAGATATTACTCCTTAAACATTCGAACTGTCGGTGGAGGGTATCAAAGATTCGGCACAGCCGAATATAGCACTCTAACTTGTTTTAATTTATTTAAGTTTAAGGGGGGTTTGTCTGGTAAGTAAATAATATGAATTCCATAAGATCATTTAAAAGAGATATACGAAAAGGAGCTCGACTTAATGACAAATTAAATACAACTTGCCTTATTTACCGGCATATTCTCCTCAACAAGTGGAATAGTATAAGCTCTACAATTTTGGTGCAGAATTACCTTTAAAATAGATATTGGAATTGATGGTTTGTCACTTTTCAAAAGCTCTGCAATTAAGGATTTAAAGGAATTTGAGGCTAACGAAGAGAATGAAAAAGAATATCTAAGTAATCATGAAATATAAGTTAAAGTTAAATTTAATTTATTTTCCATTATTTTTTATTACGACGTCATACATAAGCTCCATTTAAGAAAATCGAGGACTAAAGAAAGGAGTATCAGATATAATATCACCAAAACTACTGATAGATTTCAACGTAGACTACTTTATTACCAAAAACTTGAGAATGTTTTATTTCGTGAGTAGCTTCTGTAAACGTATTTTTAAATATGTTTTTTTCTGTTTTTTTTAGAAAGTAGGTATATAAGACGAAAATTGTACTGAAAATTCGTTTAAATCACACCTAAGGGATGCAATTAAGTTAGCCGAAAACAGATATTTTAAAGAAGAGAAGTTCGAAAGATAATGCTCTAAAGGAAAGCAATAATCCACCAGAAAGTAATACAAAAAATGATTCGCAAAATGTTTTACAAGAACATGTAAACATCTTGTTATCAACAAATTGCCCTTTAATTTTTAAAAAATTAAATTTTTGGATAGTTTGCTTAATATTAACCTTAGGTTTATATATATTTTTAAAGTTTTAAACATATTCTTATTAGAAATTCAGTCAAATTCCAACAAAATCTTCAAGTGATTGAAAATTTCATTGTTTAATTCTTTTTTGCCAAAACATCCTAAGTCGAGATAAGATAGCAAAACAAGATTAAAAAAAAAACTCGGTGAAAAAATCATTTTTAGCAATAAATAAAATAAACCGAATTAAAGAAAAATTTCGTTTACAATACAAGATTTTAAAATCGAAAGCAAAAATATTTTTGAAGTAAAATTCGTATAATTAACAGCATTTTTTCCAACTTTTTAAATTTGACTTTAGATGTTTTCTCAAAAGGCCACAGATATTATTATTCATTATTTACTTTAAAAACACAACTAAAACATTTACTTCAAAACAAATTGACACAATTTTTTACAAAAATACTGAACATAATTGTACCTGTTACTTTATTTTTTTTTTTGCCAAGCAATTATGTATGTACATTTTATCTTCTATATATATAAAAAGAAGTGTACACTTTGATGTCACCACTAACTGAAAAAACGGGTCGACCGATTTAAACGAAAACTATCACGGTACTTTGGGGATAGTCTGTGGATGGTTTGTGTGAAGTTTGGACGAAATCGGCCCCGTGGTTCCGGAGATATTGCATTTAGATTTCCCTATATAAATATTATTCCTATATAAATATCAACAAAATGGGTTTCATTATCCATATTATGATTTGTTATTGTTACTTGAAAAGTTACCAAACCATGTATCGTAATGCCTAATGTGAGCAATGACATTCGGAATAGATCTTAATGTATATTTCGTATCGCTAGAGGGCGTATGATAGGGCAAAACGGGTAAAAGCTCTTTCTGCCAATATTTTCTTAACTAATCAACCGATTTTCTTGAAATTTCGCGGGCAAATAGTGTAACATCTGGAAGGAACTATAGCCTATAATTGTTATTATTCAGGGCGTGAAATTGGACAAGAGGGGCAAACGCTCTCCCTCTATATCTTCTTAACTAATCAACCGGTATTCTTTAAATTTGGCATGCAGATACTGTAATATCTAAAGGAACTTTAAGATATACATTTTTTTGAAATTCCAACAATTAGGGCGTAAAATAGAGCAAAAGGGGTAAAAGCTCCATCTCCCCATGTCTTCTTAATTAATTATCCGATTAAAGGTTCAAGTCTTGAAGGAACTAAAGGCTATACATTTTAACATTTACGCCGTAAAATAAAGGTAATCGGGTAAAAGCACCCCCATCCAATACCTTCTTAATTAATTAAACGATTCTTTTGAAAAGTAAATTTTTTTTTTTTAACATTTTTTCTCCGGTTATTCTACTTCGGCTTTGCAATGGTACAAGATTGGTCGTTAAAAAATTGATGAAAAACGTTATAGAAGCTACCATTTTGAATGGTAAATTCCGAGACGAAAATGTTTTGCTACCACAGACTCCGATGATTGCCACAGACGTCCCAATTGAATTCAAACGCGTTTTATTATCAATTAGATTGGAATTTGCAATAACAATCAATAGTCGCAAGACCAAACGATGTATGTTTACGGCTTAGATTTGGACACACCATGTTTTTCACACGGACAATTATACGCGTCATGTTCTCGAGTCGGCAAGCCATCGCGCTTATTTGTGTTGGCTTAAGACGGTCTGACAAAAAATATCGTACACGCAATTGCTCTTCGAAATAAAAATTTAATATATCTGTTTGATTTTTATACTTCAGGATAAAAAATACATTACTTTTTTATGTTTAACTTTTGAATATGTAACGAAAAGAAATAAATAGCTATTGTTTTTTTCATCGCCGATCATGGTATAAAGCGCTTTATTCCTCTTTCTTTCACCAGAAATAAGTTATATGGCAAAACGACGTTTGCCGGGACAGCTAGTATTAAATAAAAATTGGATTAAAAATATATATGTAATTATAAAAATTAACGAATACATACATTTTTTAATTTTTAGTTAAAAGTGATGCTTTTTAATTAATTAAATACATTTCTGCCCCTACTTATAGAAACGTGGATTATATGTAGTAAAAAGTAGTAGAAAATGAACAACATTTTTCCAATGACACGCTAATGTAATGGTGTTTTCTTTTCTACAAAAAAATGTGACATTTTATTTAAAAAAATGCAATTTGGTGTCTGTTTCTTAAAAATTTTGCTCCCGAAAAGGATGAGTTTTTTAGAATAAAACAAGCCACCTTTTTCGGGAGCAAAATTTTTAAGAAACAGACAGAAATTTCCATTTTTTTAAAATAAAATGTCACCTTTTTTGTAGAAAAGAAAACACCATTAAATTCATAGCTTTTTCACCCGATTTTGAAGTACTTCGGGTTTGCAAGTTGTGGCGATTTAATAACATCTTTTTCAACGCTTTTTTGCTGGGTCTGTGCTAATAAGTTTAATCGACATTCTAGTCAGCAGCTCGTTGTACGTAGTGTACAGTGTTGCCAATTTAGACATTTAGTGGCTAGCTTTAGCCATTTTTCACCCTGTTAAGCCATAAAAAAATGAGTTTAGCCATTAGCCATTTTTCAACTTGTTTAGCTATACATTTTTTTTGCCGTTTTTCTTTTAAAAGAATAATTTTTATTTTATTATAAAAATTTATAAGAGTGAAATAAACGTTTTTAACAATTAAAACGCGTTTTATTTAAATCACAACTTTTACAAATGTTGAAAATCGCTATAAACTATGATGATGAAACATCTTTCAAAATAAAGGAACAGTATTCCAATATTAAATTTATAAAATGTATCAACACAAACATCGGTGTTTCTTTCTGGTTGAATTTTTTTTTAAAATTTCAGAATTGACTATAAAATTGCTGTTAGTTCTACATATTTAATTTGAGAAATAAGTTACATTTAGCAATCTTTAATTCGATTTTATCAATTAGGTAAATATTTTTACCATAACAATAAAATATTTATACCAACACCACAATAGTGGCGAGGGTACTACGCATGCTAATGTTTGTAACACCTTAAAATATTGGTCCTAAGGTTACCTTTACGTATACCGACTGACTCAGAATAACATTTTGAGTCGAATTAACGATGTTTGTCCGGCTGGCTGTCCATGTGGACCTTGAGCGCAAAGTACAGGTCGCAGTTTTGGAGATTGTTTGATAAAATTTGGCACATAGGTTCTAATGTGGTGTAGGATATCATATAGCTGGGGTTGACCGACTTTACTTGTTTTTTCTTGTAGATCTGGACTCAAAAGGTGTTGGGTAAATGTTGTTGTGATTATGATTTACCTTAAAATTATTTAAAACTAATAGGCACGAGTGATTCCTATGAGATGAACAATAACGACATCGAATTAATCGTTGATTTAATTTTTTAAAAATATCAAAATATTTAACAAATTGATCTTAACTTACAATTTCATCGCAAAAAACTTTAAATGAATTATTGCTGTTTTGCTATTGAATTTTAATGTGCTTTTATTTAAAAAAGTTTTAGCCCATTTTTAGACATTTTTTCCGTAAATTTAGCCATTTTTGGTCACCAAGTTTTGGCAACACTGCTTGTTGGTGGGATAAGCTACTCCTATGCGCATTTTACTGGTTGGTTAGGCCAGATCATCAGGAAAATTCATCCAAAGATTTTAGAAAAGCTAAAGATATTAATGCTGTTAACGATTTCGAACGTCAACGTTCGCATAGAAAATTATATTTGAAACAAATGTTAAAGTTTAGTTAACTGTTAACCTGAACTGG
The DNA here is from genome assembly GCA_963931875.1 of Pollenia griseotomentosa. Lineage (NCBI taxonomy): Eukaryota > Metazoa > Arthropoda > Insecta > Diptera > Polleniidae > Pollenia > Pollenia griseotomentosa. The sequence continues at coordinate 150,273,573 of OZ007563.1, forward strand.
CAACAATGAAATAAAGTAATTTGTTTTTTCTTTTTGTTTTCCCCTTACAACTACAATTAGAGTTGACAAAAAAATCAACCAAATGTAGTCAGGATTATAAGAAAAGATAAACTCACTGTTTGTTGTTGGTGTTTTGTTTAAGCTTTGATATTATTACGGGTAAGACTTTTGAGTGTTTATAATTCCTGTTCGCTTAACAGTTTTATTTGAACAATATCTTTAGCTTTTAAACATTTTTGGATTAAGTTTCCTGATGATCTGGCCTAAGCAACCAGTGAAATGCGCATAGGAATAGCTTATCCCACCAACAATAAATTTCAGTTTATCAATAGTAAGAATAGGGAATTTAGCACATCAAAACTAAATCTTATTAATGAAATTTTTTGACTGCCAAGAAAACCTTTGACAACGATTTTTTAATTTATCACTCAATTACAGAGAATTGGAAGAAGCCAGACGTCAAGAAGAACTAGAAAAGGAACATGAGGAGCAAGCAAGATTGCGAAAGATGAAAAAAGAAAATTTGCGTAAGCGAAAACAAAACACAAAAGCCCCTGAAAAAACCGAAGAAGAACTAAAAGGCTATTCTCAAATTCAGGGTAGAGAAATAACAGATGACGACGCTATAAAGCCTGTAATGCAGAAGGTAAATTTATTTTAAGCAAATCGTTTTTCATATAAATTTTCATATTTATTCGAATGTGTATTCTAAGTCAAATTGCAATTTTAAAAGCTTTTATACTTTAATAGTCTTGAGGTAGAAGTACATAACACGCGTTAATTCGTCGACGTGTGTCTGTCGTGCACTTAAAATCTTTAGCGCATGAAAAACTGCAAGTTATACATCGCGCGTTACAAAAGCCGTTCCTGTCAGCTGTTTTTTGTTTGTTTACTTATTTGTACATTAAAAACGGATTCGAAAGTATTTCAAGATTTTTTTGTTTTATTAAATTTATTTTTTTTATATAAATATTGTATGTTTTTTAAGCTCTTCAATAAGTTTTTCTTTCATGATTCATAAACTATTCTTTTTATTGTCAGCTGATTACTTGTCAAAAATTCACAACGCGTTAAAAAGTTCAAAGTTTACCAACTTTCTGGCGCAAACGCGTCAAAATATTTTGCATGTAGCTTGATCTATGAAAATACACTAGTTTAACTTTTTTTGACAGAAGTCTACAGAGCGTGTTATGTACTTCTACCTTTATTCCTTCAATATTTTCTATGCACTATCAGAATTTTCGTTTGTAAATATGGAAATTTATATAATAAATGTTACTCACCATGAGAAATAAATTCCTATATCATATTTGTTCAAATCCTTTTTCTTTAAAAAATAATTACATTGTAGGCTTCTCTAAGCGGCAGTTTCTGGACAGACGAAGACTTAGCCGAGCTTATACGTTTAGTAAAAAAATATCCAGCTGGTTTGAGCAACCGTTGGCTTACAATTGCCGAAAATATGAACCGTACTGTTCATGAAGTTACTTTTATGGCAGCTAAAATGAAAGAAAATGGTTTTCGTATACCCGGCCAAACCGACAGTGTAGCGGAAAATATCATACAGGAAACCCAAGAAATTGTGAAAAAAGAAAAAAAGAAAGAAAATAATATTATTATACCAGAAACAAATTGGAGTCAAGAACAACAGAAAGCTCTTGAAGGTGCTATTGTTAAATATAGAAAAACTGCAGGAAGTGACAGGTGGCAGATGATCGCAAATTGCGTTCCTGATAAATCGAAAGAAGAGTGCTTAATTCGATATAAATATCTTTGCGAGTTGGTAAAATCACAGAAAAAAAGTGAAGAATCGGAAGCAAATTCGGAAACTACTACCAACAAAGACACAATCCAAGACCCGGAACGAATTACGGCAAATGTTCGGCCACAGGAGTTAAAGCCAGTAACGGCCGAAGATTTAGCCGATGATTTAACAGAAAACAACGAAAAGAAGCGAAGTAAACGGAAAGAAAGAAGAAGGAGAGACTTTTCTGCAGATGAAGATTCTTATGATGGATACGAAGAAAAATAAAAGCTTGGCTAAAAATACATACATACATACATATGTATGTGCATATGTATAAAATTTTTGAATTCTAACATTTGTTTTATTTGTTTTTTATTTCAACTCATTTTTGCTCCCTTCTAATTTATTTTATAATTATTTAAATTAATTAGACTATACATAATTACTTTGTACGTGTTACGATACTGCCGATTCTTTACTTATGTCCAGCATTGAGTTCTGAGAAATTTCTGTTTCTTCTTCATCGTCCTCAATTTCCATTTCGAAGATAATCATTTTCTTACGATTCTCAGCGAGTATAGATGCCACCTAAAAAATAAAACAAAATTACGTGTTTTAAATGAATTTAAAGTACAAAAATACCTTTCTACATCCCGAAACAGCCAGACTTGTACTAACACCTTCAAATGCTTTGAAATTGGTAATATCTACAATGTCAAATATACTGTGACCTATTGCTGAATCGCTTAAATTCAAATTTTGTGGTAGAGCAAATAGGCAACATTTGCCATTTATTTGATCTAAAGGAAATTGTATGAAATAACTGTGTTGCTTAATTGCATCGTTCTCTTTTCTCAAGAGTAGCGATAGTACATCGTCGTTATAAAAATGCAGATCAATAAATTTTAAATTCTCCATTCCATTGTCTATATCCTTCGAAAAAGGTCCAAGTGTTGTTTGCAATCGAAAGCATTTTAATTGTGTAAAACCGATATCAAATTCTAAAATCAAACAGTCATGCCAACCGATAGTAACTAGTATTAGATCACGTTTTTTTGATTCACTGACAAAATACGATGTTCTAATAAAATCGAAATTACATTCCGAAATATCGTTAAAGGAAAAACATTTAAAACATGCATCCAGCTCGAATCCAAGACTTATACTTTCGTTAGGTTTTTTGAAAACGTTTTCGATAGCCGCAAACAACTTGTCCCGTTGCTGGGTAAGAGAGAGACGTTTTTCATGTGGAAAAAGTAGAGAAGAATTGCGTAAACATTCATTTTCATCCAAAAGTTTATGCCACAGATGATGCATATCGGTTTTAACCACTTGCTGCAGAGGTTTGTCTTCCAAATACTGACCAACCTTTTCAAGGTTAAATTTTCTTTTTAAAACAGTGCCATCATCTAAAAAAGTTATTACATATTTATTAATTTTCCATGAATTTTTGCTCGATCGTACCGTTTTCTATAACACTATCCTCAAAACTATTTAAATACTCTGCCAAGTATATAGTATCTTCCATGGATAATTGCGTCATGTCCTCAGTAACGTCTTGTTGGTGAAGTCTGACTATGACTACACAAAGCCAACAGAAAAACAATTTCATATCGTTAACAGATTGATCAATCACTTGTTGTAACTCCAAAATTTTCATTAAAAATGCACCACATTGTCGTAATGCTTCTTCTGTTGATTCGCTTACAATAAGAGGCTGTTAAAATAAAACATTAATATATATTGTTTAATAGAAGCAAATTGGTTAATTTAATACATACATATATATCGCGCATTAATTTCATAAGTGTCATAATTCAAAAAATATGTATTTTTTCAGTTTGAAGTTCTTGATAAAAAAAATCGTTTTAACACAAAATATATTCAAGTATGTGATGAAAAACGATCGTTTTCAAAATGATCGTTTTTAGCAGGTGCAATGAATTTCGACCGATTTTAAAATCCATTTCTGACAAAGTCTTAATTTTTTGTTCCATTAACATATCGCACTGGTTTCTCTAAAGAGGGTTAACTCAAAATTTATAAATTTTCAGTAGAGACAAAAAATTGTTCTTTTTATATGTACTCTTATACAGCAAACGGTGAAACCATTTTTTTTTTTTTTTTTTTTTTTTTTTTTCAAAATACTAGAGAAATTGATCTAAGATTTTTACAGTGCGTAGTATGACCACTGTACATCGATTTCTTGCAAAAAGGAAAAAATAAAATGTTTGCGATATATAATAAAGAATTTAAAAGAATATATACAGGAATACAGAGGAAAATGCATTAATAATCAATTTTTTAAGATACTGAAAACGATATTTTCGTTTTGAAATCGTATTGTTTTCAAAATCGTTTTCCATCACATACCTTATTGTTTATTCTGAAAAACCTAGGATGTTAACATTATGACGATCCTTTCAAAACTGAGATGTGTCCATGTTATGTTCACCCTTATTCTATTTGGCGTCGTCAACAGTAAACAACGCCGTTTTATATGTTTTGTTTCAATTTCGTATTCCCGTTGGCAATGCTGCCATATTTCGATGACTGTTAACATATGTTTGGTATTTTCTAAGAAAAATTGGCGTTGCTGTTGCCTTTAATTACCTTTGATTTTGTCGTCGGCGTTTTTAGTAATGTCTTGTGCTGCTTTGTGTTGTGTTTTAAAAACGTTATGTTTGGTTGCAATTTTGATTTCTACGGCGGTTTTTATATTTTTCTACATTTGTGTTGTGTTTTGTTATATTTTTTGTGGAAATAATTGAAAAAGTTAAAATAACAACTAAGTGCCAGTTCTAGAAGCTAGTGAAAGAGCTTGTGAAAAATCCATCACTAGCCAGAGGATTTTGCAGGGTCTCTCTTCCTAATAAACTAAATATCCCTTGCGATTATGTCAGTTTCATAAAATTACAAAAAAGTTTTCTTAAGTTCAATATGGTTAGACACATATGAATCACATGTATTCGCACAATTGCTTAAGCCAACTTAAGCATATTATAGTTGGGCCTTAAGCAAACTTCTTTCCACTTTAAAATTTTTCTTATTTCCTTCGTCACTGGACGAGTCCGAATCAGAAATAAAAAAATTTTTATTTAAACATTTTTTTCACAACCAAGTTTTATTTAACTTAAAATTTTGCACAAACAGCACAGAATTTTGTTTCTTATCAAAAAACAGTAAACATGAATCTGCTGATTCTTATATAAGAAATGTGTGCAGTATTTTATTAACATTATCGATAAATAGTCAACGGCGTCATAATATTCTTACAAAATACCAATTTAACATAGAATTGATGTTGCCGTTGTTATTGCCGACGCTAAATTGAATAAGGGTGATTAAAAAAACGAGTAATAAAAAGTAGAAAAACGGAATATTTTTATCACGGAATATTTTATCACAAGCGATACGTTTTCAACGATGTAAAAAGAATTTTTCAGCGCAATATCAATCATAATACATGTTGCTCACATTTCTGCATACTAAGCTGAAAAAATCGTGCTTTTTGAGTTATGAAACTATTGAAGTAGATGAGCAATATGTACCTCGTAATAGTAATTCATTCTGGCCAGACCCTTGATGGTGTTAAGAAAATAAAACATGTTTATCGATGCCATTTGCAACGGTTTTGCTACCAAACTCTGTATAGTGGAATAGCTTAAATCAACGGAGTTCTGAAGTTTTTTAACGCCTTTCTCCGTAAGATCCCTAATAAATTCAGGAAAAAATCAGAAATATATATATTTGTAAATACACTACTGAACAAGGCATTTTTTATATTTAAAATTTCATTAGTTAGTATATTATTAAGTAATTAGTTACAATTTTATTTGCTTGGGCTTTGATTTTAAAATTTACTATCTATTATGGATTTTAATAAATAAATAAATAATATATAGTCATAAAATAATTTTTTAACTTTTAACTCTTTGTAAAAATATTATAGCATACAAGCCCAGTTATGTATTATCAATTTTTGTATTTTAACTCCCTTGGTTGTTTTTACTAATAATAATAAAAATTTCTATTTTACCCTTTTCTGTAACATAACTCCTTTATAAATGGCTAATGGTTACAGAGACATCGAATATTAAAAAAATCGCGTTATAAGAAAACTATGTTCAAATCAATACTCATAGCTAGAATAATTTTTTTCTTGTTTTTTTCTATATTTGTCTAGATACTATCCAATGCACAGTGGGCTTGGATGCGATTTTCGGAATCTAATATTTTACATATATTTTATTCACTGTTTGTACTCTTTGGTTTTCTTGAATTTCCTTTTCTTGGAATCCAAAGTTTGTTTTGCGTCAAAATAATGCTGTTCGGGAGAAAATTTTACTTCAATGTTTCGTAAATTACTCGGCTCGGATGCTTATTCATACTGGGTACGTTCGTTAATGCATCAAAACTGTGCATCACTGCTGCAGTGATGCAAAATTTTGTTGCTGATGCGTGATCACCAGTTGCACTGATGCTTTTTTACTGCACAACAGCTGTGCAAAGTTTGAACTTTTGAACACAAGCTAAATTTTAAAAATTTAATGAGCGAACATAAAATTATAAAAAAAAATGTTATCATCAATTGCGATGGAAAATTTTATTGAAAATATTTAACCAAAAGTAATAGTTTTCTTTTAAATTACAAGAAAAAGCGTCAAAAAAGAAAAATAAAACGATTTCTTTAATTTTAAAAGTTATTGCATCAGAAAATTAACTGATGCAATAATTGCCAATATTTGCTGCAGAACTGCGGTATCACTGCATAAAAAAAACTTTTGACACATGAAAGTAATGCCAAGTTTCTTACAAGTGATGCATTAATGAACATACAACTTTAATAATGCGCAACTGATGCGCAACAACTGCATTTACGAACGTACCCACTATTCCAGAGCTAGAGGCTTATTCTGAATTGCGATGCGAAAATCAATGCGATGCGAAAATACATAAATGCGAACAATGCTATTCTGTATTGCGATATTCGCAGTTTTTTTTTTTAAATCGCATTTCAAATGCGAAATGGTGGCAAGTCTGTATTCTACATTGCGAAAACAAATGTCAAACACATGTCAAATTCGCAAAATTTATTCGACAGCAAAATAGCATTCGCAAAGTACAAACATGTAAGTGAAAGATACTATTTTATTTATTTATTTATCATATATTTATAATTTTTTTCAGGGAAGCAAGCAATAAGACCACCAAACCGGGTCAATTTGAAATATTGATAGAATTTATGAATAAGCACAGCCAATTGGCAAGAGGCCATTTGATAACACCAAATGCACTTCAGTCGGCAAACGTTAACTGAAGAACTATGTAAATATCAATGGATCACCTATTAGAGAAGCTGCAGGATGGAAAAAAAGTATTAAATATATAAACCAGTTCAAAAATATTTGACTTCAACTTTAATTTTAATAGGTTTGGGCCGATTTTTAAGTTTACACCAAACAGAAGCTTAGACGAAATAAAACCGACATTGGCGGTGGCCCATCAAGATATAATCCACTGACTCCCTTAGAGGAGCAAGTTTTGAAATTGTTAAACATGACGGATTCCGTAAATGGATTAACGGGCGCACTTTCCTTCGGGGCAACACGCTTCCAATCTTGAAAATAATGGTGAAGACATGGCTGTGATGGAACAGTTGGACGAAGTGCCGTTACAAGAATTAGCTACGAAAGTAATAGTTGATTCGGAGGTGGCAACAAATGTACGTTCCCAAAGCTGTGAACGTAATCCAAGAAAACGTTGACGCTCAGTAAGCTTCTTCGTCGTCGAACCACAGTACCACAGAATCCATTTTTATTTTTTTTTTTCTAACAGAATGTCCAAAATAAATTTTATAAACAATTTTCACAGCCAAACACAAACAATATATTTTTGTTTAACTTGACGTTTGTTGACACTGACGTTTATTTGAGCAGCGTTGCCACGATTTGAAATAAATTGCGAATGCGATTGCGAAAGTCTTACAGAATACCAATTTTCTTTCGCATCGCATTTCATTTGCACATCGCATTGATTTTCGCATCGCAATTCAGAATGAGCCTCCTGTAGTTATTTGTTTATCAATTTGTCTCTGAAGACTTACTCTTCCGGCAATTCATTTCAATATGGCTCCAATTCCGTCACATGGTCTCTTGCAATATGCTGTTGCAAAATAATGCCATTTAGCAGCAATCTTAAAGTCTAACTTGTGAAAATATAGGTTTACAAAATTTTTGAATTGCTGCGGAGCGCCATCAGAAAAGTAAAATATCTTAGACGCATTTTTTTTTACAAAATCAGTAATAATCCTTAGATATAGGTATACAGCAATTGCATCATGATTATTGCCATCAGAAATTATGATCAGACTTCGATGAGTGAGCTCTTCATAATGCTTAAAATAAAAAACTATCGGGAATAGGCTTGCTGATTATTATTCCAATGAATACCGGGTGCTGCGTTCTGTATAACAAATGCGTAATTTTTAGCAAAATCGCAAATCACCACAACTTCATCTTCTTTTAAGGATTTTTTGATTTGTTTCAAAAAAGCAAATTGCTTTTTTGTTATAAAATCATGTGTTAAAAGACTGGCAAGATGATTGCAAAATATATCAACGCATTCCGAAGAGTTTTTCACAAGTGTTTCTAGGCTGCAACGAGGGTTAAATATCCAATATTTATACGTAATATTCTTAACAGCATTGTTGTCAAATACGTCGTCTAATATATTTTTAAGGACATCAATTCCTGGATAATCTAAACATTTCCCAAAACAACAACCTGATGATGGAAAAGGACACAAAATCCGTTTGAAGCAGTCACTATAGCACTAGAGGTACTTTTTCGTTATTAGTTACATGTCAAAAACTCAAGTAATGTGAGAAAGTGTGATCGTGTGAATGCAATGTGTCATGAAAATGACAAGTTTTACGAAAAACAATTTGACAACCCATACGACTTCATAATTTTTTGAAAATTTTCAAAACAATAATACTTTCCATTAGATCAGGGTTGCATTTTAACAAAAGTATGTTCATGTGTGAACAGAAACTGTAATGTTTAATTAGATTTTTTGAAAGTCGCAACAAAACTCATTAGGTTTCTATCTCACAAAGTATTATGGAATACGTAAGACTTGTGCGATAGTGTAAACTAGCCTTAAGTAAGCACCTATCATGAAATAAAATTATGTGTAAACGAAAAGGTTGAAAGGTAATATGATCAGTAATATATTTTGCTTTGATAAAAATTAAAAACCGTATTAACTAATTCTTAGTTGTTTTATGACTACTTAGACATAGCCAATGCAAATTACAAAATAAATAAATTAGTATTGAAAATATATCATGCGAAATCCTAGAAAATTTTGCACAGTGGTTTATGTCGAAATTTTTTTTAACAAATTTCAAAATATCAGAAAAAATAGTAGTTATTTGAATCCCACAACTAAATGGGTCTTAAAATTTGTGGAAAAAATCATAGTTTAATACAAAAAAATTCAGGAAAATCAAAGGGTACAAACAGTGAAAAAAATGTATTTAAAATAATTAATCCCGAAAATCGCAACCAAGCACACTGTGTAAAATTGTTTCTACTTTTTATTGGATAGTAAACAAAAAAGAAAAAATACAAAAAAAAATATTTATGTTGTTGTTTTTTTGTTGGCTTAACATATAAAAATTATAAATAAAAAATTCAAAAATTTTTGTAATTATGGATTTTGTTTTTTATTTTTCATCCGATATTTCGACCATATATCGATGGTCATCTTCAGGGGATTTAAAACAATGTCAAATTAAAAACTACTGCTTGTCATATTTTCATCAACTGACAAGCAGTTAGGACGTATCAACCTTTTTTTGTAGTTTTTAATTTGACAGTGTTTTAAATCCCCTGAAGATGACCATCGATATATGGTCGAAATATCGGATGAAAAATAAAAAACAAAATCAAAAATACAAAAATTTCCAAGATGCTTATTTGGAAACTTTGGCTCCTGCCGTTCTGCAGATATATGTACATAAAATAAAAGGGATTTTTGCTCATATCTTAGCCAATTTTGGACCGATAATTTCAGACTACATGCGACATAAATATATAACTACCATGTCTGGGGTCTTCGAAAACCCGATTTCAACGGACAGGCGGAGATCGTTATATTTGACGTTAGATTAAAAAAGCATTAAATACAAAATTGAAGCCATGTTCAAGCCAACAACAATGATGTACTCTACGATGAGATTGCACTTAAAAACAAAAAGAGCTGGATTTTAGAGCGTGGAAAAAAATTTTTAAAGTTCTTTAAACTTAACAAATATACCTTTCATTTAAGGGCGTGACTGATGGAAACTTTTTTGTTTTGTATTGAGTTCTACGTGGTTTAATGCTCAATTGTCAGGCGTGACAGAAAAGTGAGTATAATAAAAGCTAAACATACTTTGTTTTAAAAGGACATTCTTGGCACTTGCAAAAATTTGACATTTGGGGGAAGGATCCAAGATGGTATAAGTGATGCCCAGAATTTGATGTCGGATAAAAAAGTCACCAAAGGCAAAATGCAGCCGCTGTCAAGCCATGAATAACAAAATGTGATATGATGAGATCGGACATATATAAAAAACAAAAAAGGCTGTACTTGGGGCGTCGCAAAAAATGTTCTCGTTTTAGAAACTTCAATGACATACATATGTTTGATTCTAGGGGGTGACTCACAATTTTTTTTCGACCCACCTTAATATACTGTTACTAGAGTAACTTTAGTTAAGAGTATTTATTAGTTGTCTTGTATTCATAAGTCATTTTATTAGTTTACATTGTTATTCAAAATTGTTATACATCATTATACATACTTCAACCCCAATGTGCAGAATGATCTAGATGTTAAAAAGTCCGTTAAAAAAGCTATAGGATAAGTGATGCAACTCTTTAACCATAGATGGCGTTAATTAAAAATTCATAACATAATCAATGTATGAGTCGTTAACATCAAATAGTAAAAGCTCGAACATACGGGAAACATTCTGGAGCTTACTAGACAAATGTTATTGAGTATAAATACTTGCGAAATGACGTTGCCAAATGAGTTTAACTTTAAACGTTTAAGAGCCAGTTTTTGACATAAAGATCAGCGATTAAATTAGAACTAATTTTTGAAATTCGTTTTTGGGTAATCGATTATTTCATTTTGTTTCCAAGTTTAAACGCCCAAAGTTGGCGGTTTAAACTTGCGACAGAACTTTCAAAAGTACGAACAGCTTATAAAAGGAAATATTACTTATGAAAATACATAAGATAAAACTTTTGTATAAAATTAATAAAATGAACTTTTTAAATACTAAAAAAGGTTTAAAAATATTTGAAAATGTAAACAACACAAATATTTTTAGACCAAGGGCAATAACAATAGGGCCAAATCTTTTTTTATTAATTTAATGACAATTTTTTTTTATTTAGAGTTTTATTAAATATTCCACCTCGTAAGATAAAATATTGCTTGATTGTTTTGCTTCTTTTTCGATTTCATTTATTTATAAATATATAATATTACATATATAACTAAATACAAAATTCTCGCCTTTTCTTCTTCTTTTTCAGGTTAACAGTAATTTGATGACAATTTTTGGCATTTGTTTTAAACTGCCATACTTATACATAAAAGTATTGTAAATTCATACGGCAATGCTAAAAGCTTTAATCTTTCACTCAAAAACGCTAAAGAGGATTAAGGCTAGATTAATTTTATTATAAGATTAACAAATCTTACTATTGATCCTGGTTTAAACTCTAAGTAAAAAACCCGCTCTTAGTGTGCAGATCATTAATAGAGGTCACAATAATACATTACGGCTGTTAAAGTGACTAAGTACTAAATAAAGTGGTGTAAATTGTAAACAGTGTTTAAAGTGTTGTATTTTATTTAAATTGCAATAAAAGAACTCGAAACGGTTTATTAAAAAGGAAATAAACCAAAACGTTATTGAAAGGCAGTAACGTAACAATTGGTATCAGAAGTGAAATTGCATAAATAAAAGCGAAAAAAAAAATAAAAATAAATAAATAAATTAATAAAAAAAAAAAAATAGACAACAATAAAATTTGAAGAGCTTAGATTAGAACAGCTCAAGAAAGAATTGGGCAAGTTAGATATGCCAACTGCAGGTAATAAAGCAGAGCTGCAGAAGAGGTTAATAGATGACGCAATATCGACATTGTAAGCCAATTTGAGGACAAGGAAGAAATTGAGGTATGTACGCGTGCAGCTGCTAGCAGTATGGACTAACATACAATGTTTGCTGCTATGATGGCAAAAATGGACGATAATTCTAGAAGCATGGTGATGATGATAAAAGAAAATTCGAGCGATATTCTAGCTGAAACTTCTAGAAAAATTGATACAAATTCCAGAGCTATTCTGGATGAAACTTCTGGAAAAATGGATGAAACTTCTAGAAAAATGGAGGAGAAGTCTTGCACCATCCTGGCTGAAATTCAAGAGAATTCCAGAATCACAAATGAGAAACTTCAGGAGATTTCCTGAAAGAGTAAATGAAATGGAAATAGAGTTCAACAAAAAGCTGACTGATGTTAAAATAGAAGTGGATGAAAAACTAAATGGAAGCAAAAGTTAATAGTCTTCAAAGCCAAGTACGGGTTATTCCAGAAGTTTCTAACAGAATAAAAGCCCCAAGTTTTGATGGTAGTGTTCCATTTGATGTGTTCAAGTTCCAGTTTGAAACGGTAGCCAACAAAAACGTATGGAACAATGAAGAAAGTTAATTTTGGCCTTAAAAGGAACGGCTGCGGAAGTTTTGCAAAGTGTTCCAAGTAGCTGTAGAAACAATTATGATGACATAATGGTTGCACTGCAGCGTAAATATGGTGGCGACCACAAAAAGGAAATCAACAAAATGGAATTAAGGGGTAGAAAGCAAAAGGCGAGAGAGACATTACAGGACTTCGCACTCGAGATTGAGCGCTTGGTGCAGCTTACATACCCTGGTGAGTATCATCCATTGTTGAACAGCTTCAAAACAGAAGTATTCATTAACGGTATAAGAGATACTGATGTTAAGAATGCGGTGTGTGCAGCATTAAAGTCAACATTTGCAGAAACTGTTTAATTTGCCCTGGCTCAGGAAACCGCTAGAATAGTTGCAAAGCAGAAATCGTATAAGGTGCAAAGGCTCGATGTTATTGGTGATGATGATGGAGATATCATGCAGGAATTAAAGAGCCTTAAAGAAGCAGTTTTGCGGGTTTTAAGTGAGAAACTGGGCAAAAACATATTGAAATGCTATTACTGCGGTAAGATTGCCCACATACAGCGTAACTGCAAAGCACCGAAAAAAGTTCAAGATCTGCTTCGCCTTCGAGAAACAACCAACGGGCTAGTCATCAGTCATCACAGGAGTCGCCGTTAAGTATGGAGGGAGTGCTACCTTTCGCATCTGAAGACTCGATAATAAATTTAGTAGTGCCAAAGTATAATAAAAGTATTACGGCATTTGGATACATCGATGGTAAAAAGCGCACTGTGACCATCGACACTGGTGCAGGACCACTAAGCGGGGTGAACTTGCGAACAGCTACAGGTGAGCCTGCTACTGTCTATGGCAAAACACGTGTGGTGTTAATAATTGCCAATATTGTCACTTTTCATGACCCTACCAGAAGAGAATGAGCGAGTTGTCACTTTTTTCACGTTGGTGTTAAGAAAATAATAGAATGAAATGACCTAAACCAAGTTTTCTGTCATTTCATTCTATCATTTTCTTAACACCAACGTGAAAAAAGTGACAACTCGCTCATTCTCTTCTGGTAGGGGAGTTTATTGTGGCCGACATTGTAGACGAAGTACTGATTGGCGCAGATTTTATGATAAGTCATAATATAAGTCTGAGTATGGGAAAGCAAATCATGTATTTGTGTGATTATAAAATACCCCTGGATGTTGGGTATGAAAGTGAGGCTCGTGTGGGACAGCTTCTTGCTTGTACTCGTCTGGAATCGTCACCAAACAGAAAAGTTGAAAAACGTGAAAAAGCGGTTGCACATGTAAGACAGCTTAGCAGATTGGAAACCATGCACTGTACGGAGGCAGATAGAAGGGAAAGCGTCAGTAAAGGTCGCTTGTTGCAGGTGAGCCCAGTAAAGACTGGTTTACGGAGAAAAGATTTGAACCCGCATTGGCCAAGGTTATGAGGGCCAAGAGTATAGGTGGAAGTCAAGTTTTTACAAGAAACTGTCCAAAGCGTATGGCAGCCAGGGGCACAATAAACAGAGGGTACCTTTACCAGAAGATAAGCGGGTATCTTCGTTAGAGCGGGGAAATCGTTACGACCATAGAAAGTCCGTGCGTGGCCGTAGTAAGTTGTCCAGATATGATCGGCCGGTGAGTTCTGAAGGATCTATGGAGGGCCAGTTGGTTTTGCCAATGAATCAACGACCAAAGGAAGGATTAGTTGCCAAACCACAAATACATTGGAATGGGCCATATAAGGTGATAAGGAAATTAAATGATGTTGTATACCAAATACGGAAAGTTGTTCATTTAGAACGATTAGCCCATTATGGAAGAGGTGATTCTGAGCCTATTCGGGACGAACAGGCTTTAGTGGGAGGCAGTGTTACTAAAGTAGCTTTAGTTAAGAATTAGTTGTAATTATTAGTTAAGAATTAGTTGTATTTATTAGTTATCTTGTATTTATTAGTTAACTTGTATTTATTAGTTGTCTTGTGTTCAGAAGTCATTTTATTAGTTTACATTGTTATTAAAAATTGTTATACATCATTATACATACTTCAACCCAATATGCTTAAATGTCTGTTAAAAAAAAGCTATAGGATAAGTGATGCAACTATTTAACCACGGATGGCGTTAATTAAAAATTCATAACATAATCAATGTATTTTTTACTTTTACCTACGGTGAAGGGTATAAAAAACCGTTTAAAAAAATTACCAAGTTATTTTGAAGAAAAGTAACCACGCTTACCAAAAAGTACGAATTTATAGCCTGATTTGCCCCTTTAAGTTAAACCTTTTTAAATCTATGGCCATAATAACATTAAAATAAGTAAACACTTTTTGGGTTACCTGGGTCAATCAAAAAGTACATTAAATTTTCACCTCAAAGTCTGATTTCAAAAAGTACTTCTTTGTTGACATGCCGACGCACACTAGCGCTTTTCCTAAAACCCGTGGCAAAAATACAAAATTTGATGACAAAATTTTTTGAAATCAATGAATACATCGTATAAAGATCCACTTACCTACTGACCAGAATTCAAAAACGTTTTCCTTAATTCGATAAAAATGTGGTGGAGGCTGCTCAAAGTCGACAATTTTTTAGAAAACAAGTAAGAGTGCTATATTCGGGTGTGCCGAATCTTTGATACCCTCCACCGACAGTTCGAATGTTTAAGGAGTAATATCTGTATGATGTCTTTTTATTATTATTATCTTAAACTGTGACGATTTGTTATTAATTATGGTTTTAGGAGACTAAACGGTTTTCCGGGAGTAGGGCATATATGGGGTAAATTATGTACCGATCTTCACGAAATTTCACAGTATCATTTATAGTCCTATAAAATTGTGACGAGCCAAAATTTGTTATGATTGCATTATTTTTTACGGTTTTAGGTGTACTAAACTGTTTTCCGGGAGTAGTGTTTATATGGGGCTTAGGGTAAATTATGGACCGACCTTCGCGAAATTTTACAGTGTCATTTCTAGTCGAATAAAACGGACTTGTGCAAAATCTTATGTCATTCCGTGCATTTTTGCATCATTTATGTTAGTTTTTGTAACAAAATTATCAAGTTTTTGAAGGTGGTGGTTCCACATTTTGATTCATAGCTCTGGTCCTACTGAACCGATTTTGCTGAAATTCAATCCCAAACTGCTTAGGATAACTACAAGCAATTTGACACCTAGTTTGTTTATTTCTTTTGAGTTTTTCGAAAGTGATCGTGTTTTCAACAGACGGACAGACGGACATGGCTAAATCGACTTAGAATTACTCAAGCAGCCAGAATATATATACTTTATGGGGTCTGAGATGAATAATAAAAAAGTTTCACACGGAATGACAAACTTAGTATACCCTCTTCACAACTAATTGTGGTGGAGGGTATAACAAAAGGCATTTCCGCTTGTTTACTGACGGAATAAAATGTTATACCCAGGGTTGTTATGAGTTTTTCTTTAAAAATCGTCAAAAGTTTTAACAAAATTTGTCAAAATCGTCACGAACATTTAACAAATCGTCAAATATTTAAATGTTACAAATCAGAGGCAATTTAATTTTTTGTTTAAAAACAAAATTTTGTATTGTACAAAAAAACAGTTTAACAGTTTTTATTCAAACAAAACAATTAAAAATAAACTTTGAATTACAAGCAAGTATAATATATAAGTTTTTTGAATATACATATAGATAAAATGTATAAGTATGTTTAATCAACATAATTTTAGACTAATCCTATTTGTACAAGCTATCTTCTCGGTGTTTTTTTAAATAAACTTTTAGTGATATTTGCACGGAAGCAATCTGAAGAATTCATTTTCAAATAATCCTTTGCAACCAATATCTGATTTTAGTTTTATTTAAATTAAAAAATTTTCAGCGTTAGCTGACGAATTTGGTAAAATCATTAGGTTCATTCAATCATTAAGTCATTAATAAAATTACATAAGTTAGGGAATGCATTATTATTATTAAACAACTTCGTTGATTTGATTTTTTCCAAAAGATATTGATATCAAAATCTCTTTCGTCAAATTTTTAAATCTTTACTCTCCTATATCCTTTTCTATTGACTGAAATCTCTCTTTAGATAAAAAATTAGAAAAATGTAGCAAAAAAGTAAAGAAGTATTTCTGTTTAAAATAATAGATTTTAAAAATTTTTGTAATAGAATTTCCGAAATCAAATCTTTTTTTTATTTGAATGCATAATTCAACATAGAACATATAATTGTAGAATACGAATTACTTATGCTTCTAATGAAAGCCACCTGGTTTGTGACAAGGGAAACATTTTTTTTTGTTTAATTTCCAATAATTTTTGTATGTATTTCAAAAAATTGATTATTACGCTTTGAACTGTTCAAACGTTATTTTACTGTATTTTCTCCAAAAAATTGTCAAATTGACGAAAAGTCGTCACATCTAACAACCTTGGTTATACCCAAAATTTAAGAACATGGCGCAGAAATTACCTTAGGTCTACACCAAAGACAAATATCTTAGCAAGTTGGCAATAACGTCGGCAGAAAAATAGCGTGTTCAGACATACCTCTTTTATTGAGTCAGTATTCGGTTTATTGACATAATTATCTTTCTGTTCACATATACACAATTTAGCTAACTCAATTTATATTACTTCTACATACAACATTCAACGTAAACAAAAATGTACATGTATAAGCAAAATGTAAACAAGTTTTGACATTTTTAAGGAATAAACATCTGGCATATGCGACGACCTAATGGATGGGCATTTGTTTTGTTGTAATTTCAATTGCCAAATGTCAAAATGCTGTTTAGTAAGTTGTGTTATGCTCAATAAACACACTTGTGACAGGGTCGAATTTTAATTTTACTCAATATTAATAAAATTTCGTATTAATTGAGCAATAACTAAATTGCAATTTTATATGAATAATTGAGCTCAATAATGTATGTAATTTATTGCGTAAAACTCAATTAAGGTGCATATTTGAACACGGTATAACAGAGCAATATCACTAATTGCAAAAATTATTTTTATTAATATAAATTCTTTCTTATTCGACTTTATTTTTTAAATGTATATAAATTTGTTTAAGCTTGAGGTCTTTTTTTATATAAAAACTAGCGAACCCCCTGCACACTTGCTTAAATTTGCAAAAGTTTCATGCACGAAAAAATACATGTTTCGGAATGAAAGCAGTGTTCACTAAAATGGCAATAACTTATGAAAATGTGATTTACAATACCTAAGTAGCTAAATTAAAGTAATGGTTTGACTAAAATCGAATTTTAATGAATTTAAAAATTAATTGAATTTCAGTTTTTCAAAATATTAAGTCAAATTCGCAAAATTTCCATGCAAAAAAAAAATTACATGTTTCGGAATGAATGCAGTGTTCACTAAAATGGCTATAACTCATGAACCAATATACATTTGAAGACCGTTGAAACATAAAAATCTTGGTATTGACGTCATCTTCGACGCGAACTTCCACCTGTACAGAAACAAAATCGGTTCACGCATTACAGAGAACATCAGTTACTAACACAATGCAACTTTTTTTTATATATTTAGATATTCATTTAATTAATTTTTTTTGTGTTAAAGTAATATTAATATTTTTATATACAAAAGAACTCCAACTTAAAAAAATTAATATAAATTTAAATAACAAAGATTGAATAAGAAAAAAATTATATTAATCTATATATAAATCCAAGGTATATTTACACAAGGTAGACTCATTTGGGAGCGTAGACATGCTGCTCTATAAAAGGAACCGAGTTGTCAAAATTGTCTTCATATAAAACAAAAACAATTTAACGCACACATGTACAAATTTTGGCTCATATACACGAAATTTGAAGTTTGGGTTCCAACTAGGGGTAAACAGCTGACAAACATACGGGCCAACGAGTTTACCTTGTGTAAATATACCTTGTATAAATCGGCTAAGGCAAAACAGTTAAGAACACTTTCCTCCTCTGTATGTCAACCGATTTGAACAAAATATACACAATTTGAAAGGTATTTACTCACAGAAGTGCACAATATATATTTTATTCAAATCTGTTCAATAATTTCAGAGTTATAAATAAGTGTTTAAATTTGCTACTAACACATATGCAGAACACATAAATAAAAAATTTGTTTTTTTCAATCATCAAATAATAAAAAATAGGGTGGTCGATTATTCGACATTTTTCATAAACCGATTTTCGACTATATAAATCTTATGTATAAATCGGCACAGGCAAAACAATTAAAAACGCTTTCTTCCTTTGTTTGTCATCCGAACCTATATGGGGAGAAAAAAGTAGCAAAAAAGGGAAATACGTGAAATAAAATTTCTTTTTTTTTTACTTTTCCGAGCTGCATGTGATAATTTTTAAATTTTCTATTATGTTGAAATTAAAAGCATAATTTTCCTGAGTGAATGAGAACCTGAAGATAAAAAATGTTGGCAATTTTTGTTTTTAATCTGGAACTTTTTGAATTTTCGTTAATATTCGGCCTATAAAGATAAAATTATATATTAAACTGGGTGAACAAGAACATATAAGAGAGCTTTTTGGTACTTTTTATTTCAACATCTGGTACTTTGATTAATTTTCGTTAATATTAGACATAGAAACATAAAATTAAAGATGCAATGTCCTGAGTAGATGACAATCCATAAAGGAGACTTTTTGATACTTTTTTGTTTTCGCCAGATCGATCCACTAAGACGGAAAAAATAAATGCTCAAAACATGTAAATTCATACATACTTAGATGTGCTATGTTTTCTTCATATGTATGTACATAAAAATTTATGGTCGAATTTTGACCATTAGGCGAAAACTAGTAAAAATAATTATTGTAATTTTATTTTAGTGTTTATAAAATTCTTTAATTTAATTCTTTTACTACAATTATAAATTGCTACAATTTCAAAAATTTAATTTCTTTCTCACACAATTTGTTTCTATTTTTTTCTTTTTTGCTTTTTTCTCAATTGACAACCAAATTTGACGTTTTATGTAAGCAATATTTGTCAACGAAAATTGACTAACAAATATTGCAACATAAATTGCCGGCAATAAATATGTACAAAAAATTGTTGTCTACATTAAAGATAACATAATTTTGACATTTACTGCAATTTACATACATACATATGTCGAAATAATTATCTCTGTTATAGACGGGCAGTGAGTTCTGTCGCATCTGAGGGACTATTTTGCACTGCAAGTCTGCTTCAAAGGGATTTGCAAAATATTGGACATTTGATATTCATAGAAAGGGCTTTGGAGTGTGAGCGACATGAACGAGGTTTATCCCCCAGACTATAACCGCTTTCGAGAACTTGAGTTCTCGTCCGGGAAAAGTAAAACAAACAAAAACAAGAAAATATATGTAATGTCATGATCTTCAGGTAAAAGTCAGCTACGATTGAAGCATTGGAAGCTATTATTACTCGTGTTATTCGCGAGATACCAGTTGCTATGCTCGAATAAGTCGCCTAAAATTGGACCTTCCGAAAGGACCACCTCAGACGTAGTCATGGCCAACATTTCTATGATATCATTTTCAACCAGTTAATGCCATAATTTGTTCTTTTTTTTACCGATAATAAAAATAAAAAAAACTTTTAAATTTATGTGTTCTGTTTTACATTATAATTCAAACCTAACGATGAATCACCTATATGATATATCTGTTACCCAGTAATCAAGGTTCAACTATATATTTTTAATTTAAATAAATGCCTTGTTCTATTTTTATTAAATTAAATAAAATAAATTAGTTTCACTTTATAAAAACCATATTTACAAACTATTGGAGCAATAAAACAAAAATGCTAAATAGTGCCCAATGTTCGATTAATCGAACACCATTTTTCTCAAAAGCAAAAAATCTAAAAAAAATTTGGACTTCAGATTCGTGTTTTCTAGTCCTAAATTATCTACTTACCACCAAGTTTTATATATCTTTGCATAAGACACTTAATACCACTCAAGGCCGTATATTTTCAAGAAAAATAAGGAAAATATCAGAAGAAGAATTATTGGAATCGCTAAAAGATCAAAAAGTTGTAGAGTTACGTAAAATTAACAAAAAGGAAAACGAAAAAATCGTGGCTCCAGGTGCAGCAATAATTACTTTTAACGTTTTCAACCGTCCTGAGTTTTTGAGGCTTGGCTGGGAGAGGGTGCCGGTTGACGAATATATCCCTAATCCCATGATGTGCTTAAACTGCCAGAGACTGGGTCACACAAAGAAATGGTGCAAACACCTCAATGTCGAAAATGTGGTTACGCAGAGAAACATGAAACATGCACCCGTAAATACTATGTTAACTGCCAAGTAGAAACCCATCCCTCGTATGACCCAGAATGCCCTACATTCTGGAAGCATAATGGTGTTTTCTTTTCTACAAAAAAAATACCACATTTTAAAAGGTGAATTTATAAAATGTCTTGCCTTACATGTAATAATGCAATTTTTTATTTGACGAGAACAAAACACAAAATTGGATCGCCCTGTTTCTAACAGCTGACAAAAAGTTTGTTCTTCAATATATAAAAAAATATGTACATAAATCAAAAAGGATGTTCTTCAAAATATAAAAAAAATACACATAAACCCAAATTTGTTAATATATTAATATTAAATAAATAAATAAATGAACAAAATGAATTACCAAATTCCAATTTCTTTAATTTGTTTTTCATAAAATATGTAAACAAGAAAATACCTTTGCCAGATTGCGAATTTATTAACACCAAGTTTTTACGATTTCTTGATTTGACGTTTTTTTTCAAAAACAATTTTTTAACACCGAATCCATTTAAATTTTATGTCACTGACAACCTACCATTAATAATGTTATGCTTTCTTTTGTTTTTACTTTAAAATAATAGACAAAATTACTATTAAAACTTAAAAATTTTACTGTCCTGATTAGAGGCGATTTTTTTCCAACTTCGTCTGGTAACCCTATATATAAACAGAAGCCATCTTTTTACAGGGCATTATCAACACTCTCGATTTATAAGGGGCGTAAAGTGCAATGCCTTAAGCTGAAGGTCCACACCATGCGTTTATGCGTCTGTCCTTTTTATGCATTTGACAAAAAAGTTGAATCAGTGTAATTGCATATGACAAGTTACACACCAAAATGCATAGAATGCATAGACGTATGAACGCATCAAAGTAGGTTTACTTTCTACTTTTGTATCCGTCGCATGTGTGGTGAATAAAAGTCAGCTGTTATTGATGGCCATGGATGACAAATCATATTTTATTTTCAATGTTATCGATAAATATGTTTGTGTGGTGGATTACTTTTTACTATTTTTTTGCATTAAAAAAGGTTTTTAATAAAAGAAAATGTTTTCGTAATAAAGATTGCATAAACTTTAAAGAAGAAAAAACATTAAAATGAATTTTTAGCACAATTTTACCACGAACAAAATTTGCCATTCTAGTTATCGATTACTTTTATGTTCTGAGTGTCATCTTTGTTGTGCTAATTTTTTTTAACAAATGCCATAAACTGGAAAGTTATTGATACCTTGGAAAATCACGAATATTTGTATAATAAAAGCTTTCTCCTCTTTGAATTCTTTTAAAGAAATTCTATTTAAATATCAATAACACTCTCCATTTTTACCAAAATGGTTTTTATTTAATAAAAATGTTCTCACAACAGCTGATAAAAAAAAAAACAATATGGTGCATAAAACGCATTGCATGTAACTTGCATTTAGAAACGCATCAAATGCACAAAAAGTATCATACGCATCTACGCATGAACGCATGGTGTGGACCTTCAGCTTTATGCCATTTAAGGGTGAATTTTTTTAGAATTAAACACGCTGCCCTCTTAGAGAGCAAAGCATTTTTAAGAAACGAACACCAAATTGCATTTTTTTAAATAAAATGTGACATTTTTTGTAGAAAAGAAAACACCATAAATCGGTTAACTATATCAGTATTTCTAGAAAATGTACAACACGTGACGCATGGAAGGTTTTTAACGATAACCCTACATTAAATGTGATTCAATCAACTAAGAGAAACGGAAAAAGAAATCCTACAAACGCACAAATAGCAAACAACAACAATACAACTATACAAAATCCTACAGCAACGGAAACTTCTACACACAGCAAAAATAAAAAAAACAGAAAACATTTTGCAGACAAAACAAAACCAACATCATCATACTCTTTTACAACAAACATTAGTGCTCACTCAAAAGACAACAACAACATCGGCTTTACAACTGAATCAACACAAATACAATTAGATATAAACACCACTTATTTTTTAAATAAAACCACTGTAATTCTACAAAGTCAAAAACCCATATCAACAATACAAAATTCCTTTTCACAAATAATTGCTCTTACTAATAATCAATCAGAATTTAATACTAATACAACCAGAGCTGCCGTTTTTGGTTATTTCTAACCAAAATTGGTTATATTTTTTTTCAATGTGGAGATGTGAATATTTTTTTCATTTTGGTTACTTTTTTCTAAAATAGTAATACGTACGAATATGTTTTTTTGATACACGAACTCGAATAATTTATACTGTACTATGATTTTTTCATTATTTGTTACCAATGAGCGGAAGTTTTTTATACTTTATCGAAAACAAAAAATCCTTTCAAAACTGCCAACAAATAATATTTTTAAGATTTTTGTTAAGAAAAATATTGCCATTTGTGATTTTTATATTAAAAACGGCCATGTTCAAAAACATATGAAGTTTTAATCGATGGAGATTTAAAAACATGCGGAATAAATTTCAGAAAATGACTGAAAAATTTTTACAAAAGTCGTTTTAGTGTTTCTAAAAATATGAATATAAGTTAAATTTTCTAAATTTAGGTTATTTCCAGAAGTAGATATATTTAAATACATATTTGAAAATACACATAGGAATTTTAAAGATTTTTCAAAAATACATTGATTAAAAATATATCATTTATAACTTGTTTATAACTTGTCGGTATGTTTATTTATTTAATGTTTTTAGATTATTAATTATTTGGCAATATTTTTAATTTATAAAAAAAACCTTTGACTGTCTCTTTCCCCATTTAATGTATGCTCCGAAAGGCGAATTTGTTTATATTCGCCATAATATCTTACAATGATTCACAAAATGTATTAACTAGAACAATTTTAAAACAGTTATTAATAATAAGAATTATAAATTTGAAATAAATTTTACAAACACGAGAAAAAAGTTTTTATAATATTTTAGATACATATGTATATGTATGTAAATTAGAAAATATTTACATAAAATGCATTTCGCATATCGCCAATCGTTTTCAATTTCGAAAAAACAGTCGCCAAACGTAAGTTTCCACCGACAAAAGGATTAAAAAATCACCACATTTGACAGTCCTGTCAATGAAAGCTAAAAAGCGGAAAACAATTTTCCTTTTTTTGTTATTTTGAACTGTGAAGTACAATTTTCGTTTATTTAAAACGACATATTAAAAAATATTAAATTTATTAACTATCAATATACATACTGAATTTTGTATGGAAATTTGACGGATTTAACTCTTAAAAAATAAAAATATTTTTTACGAAAAAAGTCTCAAATAAATAAAACTTTTACCCTCAATTTCACCAAGTTCGGTTATAATAAACTATCAGCTGTCAAAACACATTGTTAACTGGAAGTTAAAGTTATAGTTAATTTTAGCTGATCTTGGTGAAATTGGGGGTTAATTAAGTGTCTCGTTATTTTTGTAATATGTTTTTTTTTTCTTTTTCTTTTGTTTCTTGTTTTGTTTTCTTGACTTATAAAGCCTGTTCAACGATTTCGAACGTTGACGTTCGAATAGAAAATTACATTTAAAACAAAATTCTAAAGTTTGTTTTTTGTTTAAATGTAATTTTCTATGCAAACGCTAACGTTCGAAATCGTTGAACAGGCTGATAATTATTATATTACTTTAAAGTGCAAATATCTTTGTATTACAATGCAACTTAAAATAAATTTTAATGATTTTCTCAATTAAAAAAAGGCATTTTAAATTTGGTTATATTTGGTAACATTTGGTAACTTTTTCAAAAATTTTGGTTGCAAAAATTGTATTGGTTGTGGCAGCACTGAATACAACAGCAAACGAAAGAGAAAACAATAATGATATTTCGGACGATGACGATATTTTTATTAAAGACAAGGAGGGCAGTTCTGGCAATGATTACGTTTTTTTCGAATACAAATAAAGACATCACTGAAGAAATATTTGTTCAGGATATAAATGATGGTCTAGGACTTAACACGCCACCAATAAATACAAACGATAAAGCAGATAACAATAAAGATTCACCATGTACACAAAGGTACAAACATTTTCCTCAACTTAATGTGTCAATTACTCCAAACACATTAAGAAATACACAGCAACAGCCCTCAAAGGGAAAGAACAAAAAATAAACTTTTATGACTTCCGACTGTAAAATAACAATTCTTCAGTGGAATTTGCAAGACTTTGTAAACAACAAATCTGCTCTTGAGCTTTTAGTAGCAAGGCATAAACCAAACATCATTGCTCTTCAGGAAACACATATTGTAGAGAAAACAAGACATTTGCTACATTTACCAGGATACCAAGTATTTCACCACCACAAATTAGGATTATGACTATGCAAAATCAGGTATAGCAATTCTTATTAAAACTAATTTGAACGTGACAGGGCATATAAAATCTATAGGTACCCTGCTCTTCCAACAAATAATAATTGCGAATCAAGAGGAACTTACTATTAGAAATATCTACAAACAAAATAATGTGAACTTATCGGCATCAATTATAGACAATATATCTGTTGACAAAACTGTGCATAATATATTGCTTGGAGATTTAAACTCTCAAAATGTACTATGGGGTTCGTCCTCAAACTCCCCAAATGGCAGAATTTTTGCGGAATTTGCAAATGACAACAATTTGGTAGTGTTGAATGATGGATCACCCACCCTACTTAATGCTAGAAATACTTTAACTGCTGTCGATGTTTCTATGTCATCCACTGATCTTGATCCAAGTTTGACTTGGACTTGCCTGTCAATTCCTGAGGCTGCTGATCACTTTGCTATTAAGATTACGAATAATATCGACATTTTTAATAGGAAATTTTCCTCACGTTTCACGGACAGAAAAGTTAACTGGCCTCTTTTTGAAAAGAGAGCAGCTTTAGTTGAAAGCCAATTTGAAAGATCTCCTAACATCAACAGAGAGGCAGCTCAGTTGAAACGCACCATTAGAAAAGCAGCTAACAAATCCATCCCACTCAGGCGGAAACCTTAAGATAAAAGTAACCCCGCATGGTTTAATTCGGATATTACCAAATTAATTCGTTTGAGGCATGGATAATTTTTAAAAGGAATCGCAGTAACAATCATGTAATTGAATATAAAAGATTATGTGCAAAAATTAAAAGAGAATGTAGAATAGCGAAGAGAAAAACATGGGAAGATTTCCTTAACTCTCTTTACCCCGAATGGATGTTAAGGTTCTGTGGGGTAAAGTCAACAATTTAAGGGCCAACTGTATTCAAAGTTTTCCCAATATATGTGTGGTTAATAGCAACCTTAAAGACCCTTTGGACATTGCTGATGGATTTGCACGTTTTTGGTCCTCCCTTAGCTCGGATGCAGCATGCGACCCTGAGGTCATGGCTAAAAAGAAAAATTTGGATATTGAAAATATACTATCACCAAATCAACAGTTTATAGCAATGGACCAAGAAATCCGATTGCCTGAATTAAATGATATAATGAAAACTTTGAAAGGATCTACTCCATCACGTGATAAAATCACTTATGCCATGATAAAAAATGCACCCGATGTCATAAAAACACGTCTTTGTGGACTTTACAACAACATACTATCCACTGGTAAATCCAAACAGTGTAGAAGGTTATAGGCCTATTGCTATGCTGCCAGTTTTATTAAAGATATTGGAATAATTTTTGGCCAGACGCTTTTGGAGGTACACAAGTCACCATCTGCCTAACTGACAACACGTCTTTATATCTAGTAGGGTATTCATTTAATCGACCTTTTGCTTTAATCGGTTAATCGCTCGATTAATTAATCGAGGTTCTGGTTTAATCGGTCAATAATCGGTTAATTTTGTTTTTGATCGGTTAACCAATTAATACAGTTTTGTTCATAAATTAAGTAATTTCAATATATAGAAATGCATTAATTATTTGGAGTTTATTAGTAAAAAAGCAATAACATACCATACATTAAAATTCTTGAACTAAAACGAGCAAACAAAAAAACCATTCATAAATATGTAATATGCATTTTTCAATTAATACATAATTGGGGGATTCACAAGGTGTGCTATCAAGTCATATCGTCATAATTTCCTAAATAATATTTTACAATTGCTTAAAATAAATATTGTTGTGTTTCAAACAAAATAAAAATTTTAATGCTGCGCTCATTGATTCGTCATAACTGCACAGAGAAATATAAATTATAAGCGGTAGCGCACAACAGTCATATCGTCGGCTTAATATGCAAACCTGCTAACTTCCTTCAAACACATTTTACAGGAGACAAAAAACTTTTTATTTTTTCTATTTGCAGCTTGAGTAGTAGGGAAATGGGGAGGCAGCAAAAATGCTGCCTCCCCATTCGTTTTTTTCCCATATACCACAGAGGGAGCATTTAGCTTTTCATTGAAAGCAGCAAAAATTCTGCTTCCCCATTAATTTTTTCCCATATACCACAGAGGGAGCATTTTGCTTTTTTGATTTAAAGCAGCAAATAATTCTGCCTGTTTTTGCTCCCAATGTATTTTCCGTTAGGAGGAATTTTGAATATAATCAAAATTAAAAAAATTGTTGAGTATTTTTTAAATATAAAAGAGAGTAATATTAAGGTGATCGCGTTATATTTTCTTCAATAAAGAGAAATTTGCGAAGTTCTACGTATAAGTTCTATGTATAAAGAAATTGTTTGAGTATTTTAAAATAAGAGAGAGTAATATGTAATATAGTTTAAATATTCAACATATATAAGTATATAAATTAACTCAATTTGTACTCTAACCTACGCAAGAATGCCATTAATATAAAAAGGCTTTCGGGAGTATATTCCACATCATTATTCTAATTGTCACTTTAAAGGAAACTTTATAAAAATGGTAAGTATTTTCTATATAATAAAGGTTTATTTAATTATTCATTATTATTATTATTATTTTTTTTTCTTGTTTGTTTTCAGATGTATAAAAAAATTGTAAATATTGCCCAAGGTATTAGGCCCGAGTATATTAGAATAGATGATATACCTTTAAACCAATCTTTGAAAATTGTGAATTTTGAATGGAAAGAAACACAATATGGTCTAATAGAAAATTAAAAATACAATTAGTTTTACACACTTCAAGACTTAAATAGAAAAAAAACTACATGCTGGTCGACGAGGTGTTTCTTTCTCTACCACACGGCATCAAAATCTCAATTTACATAAAAACTGGATTTATTAATCATACGATATATATTTCTAGTTATTATTTAAAGACATAAGGCTTTACAACTTTATGACTACCTTGTGTTTCCCTTAAATATGTATTTATAAAAAAATAGACTGAGATAATTTAATTATTTATTTCAATAGTTAAAGGAGATCTTATAAAAAAATCTTTTAAAAAAGTAATTTGGTTTAAATGTTTAGGAGTTAAACGATTCTTTTCTTTTGTTTTGACAAAACTTGACTTAGAAAAAATTCTTTCACTTATCATAGATGAATATCTTATTTCTCAGTCCTTTTTAAGGATTTCTCTAAACATATAAAATATTCCATTATGCCCTTAGAGTCCTGTTTTAATTTTTAAAATTGTTTAACACTTCTAATTGTTTCGGTTAAATTTGTTAAAATACTGATATGAGAAGGTATGAGAAGAAACAAATAACTAAACACATACATATAAAGAGTACGTGAAACAAGAAAAAGGTGTTGGCAATCAAACATTTAACCCATTTTTCGTCACATTCCTGTTGATTGAACATTGAAATCGGTCGGCGGAAAATAGGTTGAAATGAAGATCACTGAACACCTTTGTTTGTAAGAAAAAATATTTTCTAAACACATACCTTTTGTATATGAGACGAAACAAATAATTAAAAATACAAAAAATATTTTATAATACTACAAAAAATTAAAAATCTTATAACATCGGTTAATCGGTTTATCGACTGAAATTAACCGGTTTAATCGTTAATCGAAAAAAGCCAATTTGAAATTAACCGATCAGGTTATCGGGTAGTAATTAATCGGTTAACCGATTGAGGGTTTACCGAATGAATACCCTAATACCTAGACATGAAGTTCACAGCATCTGTCATCAGCTGGAAAAAGTTCTGCGTCAAAACCTGAAAAAGGGTAATCATAATTTGGTACTTTCACAGGACATTAAGAAAGCTTTTGACCGGGTAGTGTCCGCATACATCATAATGGAGCTTTATGAATGGGGTGTACCGGAAAGCATCCTTAAATTAATAGATTCTTTCCTCAGAAACCGCACAGTAACCGTTAAAGTAAATGGTTATTTTTCAATGATGCAATCACTGGATAATGGAGTGCCCAAGGACTTTCCATTATCCGTGGTATTATACTCCGCGTACGCAAACTCTTTAGCCAAAGCTGTGCAAAACCTGCCAGGTATCGACTTAATTCAAATCTACGCCGACAATATTTTTGCAGTGACTTCCGGTAGTCCGGAAAATGTTCAATTAAATCTAAACAACCTGGATCTAATAATACGTCAATGGGCTAAAAGCAGAGGCGCTGTTATGCCAGTCTATAAATCTTATATTCTTCACGATTGCAGAAAGAAAAACTGTACTCAAAATATTTCTATTAGGGACGTTAATATCCAAATTTCGGATCAAATACGAATCTTAGGTTTGCTTTTTACCAAAAATCTGCTTTGGAACAGTCATGTAAAACAGTTAACTTATAAACTTAATAAAATTAACAACCTGCGGAAGCTCATTTGTTCAAGTAACAAGGGACCGCATATGGAAACAGCCCTTAACATCTGTCGTTCGTTAACAATCGGTACAATTTTGCACGGTATAACAATTTACGGTTTAAATTCAAAGAAAAACATAGATAAAATTAATACCTCCATCAACAACTGCTTCAGAACAGCCTCTGGTCTGCTTCGTACAACACCGCTTGATAAACTGAGAGCTGAGGCTAAGTTCACGGATTTTCGTTCACTTTTGGAAAAAAAACTGCTGTTGGAGTAGCATCCAGGGCGATTACCATATCATCTGATGGCCTACATAAATCTTTTTGGAAAAACCTTAACTCAGCAAGAAACTGTGCAAACTCTGCCACTGATAACGGTATTTACATCTTGAGAACTTCAAACATTTCGTTACCACAGAAGCCAACAACACCAAGATTTTCAAATGCTATTGTTCAGACAGATGATAGTCTAAGTTTTTTCATGAAAACCAACACTGATCCAATGTGCTTCAAGAGAATGTTCTTCAAAAATTATTATCTTTTTCTCCAAATATAATTTACTATACGGATGGTTCCTTTTCCAATAGTGCAACATCTTATGCCATAGCTAGACAAATATTAACCACTCAATTTGAGACTATTAAAGAATCTCGATTACCAGATTGTACAGGAATTTCCACGGCAGAGATCGCCGCTATAAAAACAGCCATTAATCTTGCAACACAGCATGGGGAAAAAACATTAGTTTGTACAGATAGCCTGAGCGCAACCCACGCTATAATGAAAAATCGCAACGGTGTTTACGATAATATAATACAGTTGGAGAATGAAACTCACCAAATTCTAATAATGTGGATTCCCTCACACATTGGAATTCCGGGAAATGAAAAAGCAGATTATAGTGCTAAAAGACACTAAACTTACCCTAAATAACAGAAACTCCATGTTTCCCAAAAGCCATAATGAATCCGTTTAGAGCAACCCGAAGTCTACAGAACATATATATCGTCAACGAGACCTGCGTACAACAGCAATTTAACCAGGTCTGAATGTATAATGTTAGCCCGCCTAAGGGTGGGTAAATGCATATTTAATTCAAAGCACTACTATGAAAAAACTGATCCACAAAAATGTCTCAATTGTAATGCTATACTTGACGTCCCCCATTTGTTTACTTTTTGCCCGGTCTCGGGGACTGAACAATCGCTGGAAGAGATTCTCGATTGTACGACTACCAATAACATCACGAAGATCAAGAGAAGACTTCAACAACACAACATTCAAGATGTCTAGTCGGAATTATATTACAAGTTTATTTTATCCTCCACTTTTTAAAAGATTATCTAACCATTCTAAATATTGAAATATAAATATGTACAATGTATATATGTATAGTTATAATCTTTCGCTTTTTTTTTGTAATACGAGCGCATATGATCTTGTCACCGGTGCCTCTTTTCCTATATTTTGTAAAAATTTTTTATAAAATATTTTGTATGTATATAAATAAATAAATAAAAAAAAATCTTATTAATATTAAGGGAAATCACGATGGATAGTGCAAAGTGTGGAAACGATGCAAATGCGTGCAAAAATACATACATTTGCACAACACAACAATTTGAATATTTCAGGAGTGATATCTATATGATGTCTATTTATTATTAATTAATCTTTATAAAAACAGACATCAGCATTAAATCTGGTTGCGGCTTAGACCTATATTAAATTATTGACCGACAAATGCTATTATTTTTTACGGGTTTAGGCGTACTAAACTGTTTTCCGGGAGTAGGGTTTATATGGGGCCTAGGGTAAATTATGGACCGATCATCACGAAATTGTTTAGTGTAATTTATAGTCCTAAAAAACTGTGACGTGCCAAATTTTGTTGTGATAGCATTATTAATTACGATTTAAGGCGTACTAAACTGTTTTCCGGGAGTAGGGTTTATATGGGGCCTAGTGTAAATTATGGACCGATCTTCATGAAATTTTACAGTGTCATTTCTAGTCCTAAAAACTTTGATGTGCCAAATTTTGTTATGATAGCATTAACAATTACGGTTTAAGGTGTACTAAACTGTTTTCCGGGAGTAGGGTTTATATGGGGCCTAGGGTAAATAATAGACCGATCTTCATGTGATTTCCAGTAAAATAAAACGAACATTTGCAAAATATCATATCATTTCGTGCATTGTTCAATCATTTATGTTAGTTTTTGTATCAAAATTTTCAATTTTTTAAAGTGGTGGTTCCACATTTTGATTCATAGCTCTGATCCTACTGAACCGATTTGGCTGGATTTCAATCCCAAACTGCTTAGGATAACTACAAGCAATTTAACACCCAGTTTTTTTTTTTATTTATTTTGAGTTTTTCGAAAGTGAGCATGTTCTCAACAGACGGACAGACAGACGG
This sequence comes from Pollenia griseotomentosa, assembly GCA_963931875.1. Lineage (NCBI taxonomy): Eukaryota > Metazoa > Arthropoda > Insecta > Diptera > Polleniidae > Pollenia > Pollenia griseotomentosa. The sequence continues at coordinate 150,305,503 of OZ007563.1, forward strand.
ACATGGCTAAATCGACTTAGAATTACTCAAGGAGCCAGAATATACATATATACTTTATGGGGTCTGAGGTGAATAATAAAAAAGTTTCACACGGAATGACAAACTTAGTATACCCTCTTCACAACTTATTGTGGTGGAGGGTATAAAAACCATAAACAAAATTAGAGAATTAAATTTAAATAACTTAAGCCCTTATGACACTACATTTTTAATGCATTGTTCAAGTTTTGGTGAACAGTACAAATATAATGTAATACAAAAATTTACCAAGTGCAAAGAGTTAAGCTGTATTAAGATAAATGGCAAACTGTCAAAAATTTTACTAAAGTTATCGATAAAAAAAAAAGTTATGTCAAAAAAAATGTAAAATTGTTTAACTTAAAATTGACATTTCAAGCTTGAAATATTAAAAGTGTTGCTGAATCAGCGGTTTATGGGCAAATTCAGCGATTAACCGCTTTTTGTTTTTAGGGTACTCATAAACAAAAAGTTGGCAACATTTAATAAAATAAACAAAACAGGGATGGTTAAGTTGTTTCAATTGTACTTTTTTGTTGATACTTTTTAAACAAAGATTTATAATAGCTTTTTGTGGTATTTTTTATGAACATAAATAAAATTAATTTCAACTAAAAAAATCTTTTAGTACAATTAGGGTAAAAAGTAAAATTTTTAAAGGTTGTTGGTACAATTTTAAAAATTCTCAACGCCATCCCTGAAACAAAACCATAGCAAGAGAAAAAAAAAACTAAAAAACTTTGATTACATTTTTTATAGTTTGCTCTTTCTAACATTTACTGTTTCTTTCTATCAATTCTATATCAATTAATGAATAAAAAATGTAGTGTCATAAGGGCTTTAGAATGAAAAAATTTATTTTAATTTGCTTGTAATTTTTGTTTGTTTGCTTTTCGTGCGTTTTGCGGTGTCGCCCCGCATTGGTTAATGACTTGGCGTCGTATAACTGTACCGAGTAACGGTTTTTGCGGCTGTCACCATTGATTTTGTGCAATCGTTCTGTAACCTCAATTTAAATGTGTTTGTCTGGTGGAGAGCCATAAATAACTGAAAGTGACTGGTGGAGAACCAAATATGACTCAGACTCAGTTTTTAAAAATACTCCGGAATGGATTCTGGAAGCTTTCGCCTTCCTAACGCAGGTTTAGGTCGAACGAGGTCTTGTGGTTGAGGCTCTAGAAATTGTGTGGTACCCTGGAATTAAAACCTAAATTGATTAGCCAAAAATTTTATTCGTGTGATATCCTGGCATTATAACTATTATAGTTAGCCAAAGGAGATCTCTAGGAGGGCTGGCTCCAGAGACGACCAACCCTCTACTCGAGGAAACTAAGGGAGTCGTCGAGTAAGGACGGTATTCTGGCGGATGTCATTGATCGTATGGATCCCGATGGAAGGATCAGTGTCGGGAAATGGCAGGTGGGTAAAAACATATGAAATCAACCAATGAGTTGACCGCACCGATTTCGAATTGGATGAAATTTGGTACGAAGGGAAAGTTAAACATAATAATAGCGTTTGCTAACTTTCAGTGTCTTAGCTCTTCTACTTTCAGAATTATGGCCATTCCAAGTTGGAAGAAATCAATAAAAATGCACTCAGATGCCTTAACACAATTTTTAATATCTCGAAAAGTATTCGTTGTACGTTAATAATAAGCGGCTCATTTTACAAACAAAAACATGCGCCATTCCAAAAATTTTTTTTTTTTAATTTTCGATCAAGGATAATGTAAATAAAAAAAGGACTAAAATTTCCAAAGGATATATCTCGAAAATCAATATTTTTAAAAATTTCAAAAAAATATATGGAAACTGGGAATTATTTCCTTCCGAAGGTTACTTTATATTATATTCAACATTTTTCATTTTTTCGAATTTATTCTATGAGCTAAATTTCAGTTATGTATTTTATAAAGCTTTTTTGTAATAGTTCTATTCCTTCAATTTTTCAGAAATGACTTTATACACTACCAGACTATTATATTGTATTTTCTTGGTACATTTTACCTTAGCTTTCCTTTGGAAAGCAATGAGGTATATTTTATGTACAGAAAAATTTACAATTATTAGACACCAGCAGAATGTAATGCATTTTCTGGCCCGCTACGGCCTTCGTCAGCATTCTTTATGTCTCACTGGATAGTGATAGATAGAATAAATTCGAAAAAATGAAAAATGTTGAATATAATATAAAGTAACCTTCGGAAGGAAATAATTCCCAGTTTCTATTTGTTAAAATAGTTGAGTTAAATACATTCAATTTATAAAGTAACACTATCCAGTGAGACATAAAGAATGCTGACGAAGGCCGTAGCGGGCCAGAAAATGCATTACATTCTGCTGGTGTCTAATAATTGTAAATTTTTCTGTACATAAAATATACCTCATTGCTTTCCAAAGGAAAGCTAAGGTAAAATGTACCAAGAAAATACAATATAATAGTCTAGTAGTGTATAAAGTCATTTCTGAAAAATTGAAGGAATAGAACTATTACAAAAAAGCTTTATAAAATACATAACTGAAATTTAGCTCATAGAATAAATTCGAAAAAATGAAAAATGTTGAATATAATATAAAGTAACCTTCGGAAGGAAATAATTCCCAGTTTCTATTTGTTAAAATAGTTGAGTTAAATACATTCAATTTATAAAGTAACACTATCCAGTGAGACATAAAGAATGCTGACGAAGGCCGTAGCGGGCCAGAAAATGCATTACATTCTGCTGGTGTCTAATAATTGTAAATTTTTCTGTACATAAAATATACCTCATTGCTTTCCAAAGGAAAGCTAAGGTAAAATGTACCAAGAAAATACAATATAATAGTCTGGTAGTGTATAAAGTCATTTCTGAAAAATTGAAGGAATAGAACTATTACAAAAAAGCTTTATAAAATACATAACTGAAATTTAGCTCATAGAATAAATTCGAAAAAATGAAAAATGTTGAATATAATATAAAGTAACCTTCGGAAGGAAATAATTCCCAGTTTCTATTTGTTAAAATAGTTGAGTTAAATACATTCAATTTATAAAGTAACACTATCCAGTGAGACATAAAGAATGCTGACGAAGGCCGTAGCGGGCCAGAAAATGCATTACATTCTGCTGGTGTCTAATAATTGTAAATTTTTCTGTACATAAAATATACCTCATTGCTTTCCAAAGGAAAGCTAAGGTAAAATGTACCAAGAAAATACAATATAATAGTCTGGTAGTGTATAAAGTCATTTCTGAAAAATTGAAGGAATAGAACTATTACAAAAAAGCTTTATAAAATACATAACTGAAATTTAGCTCATAGAATAAATTCGAAAAAATGAAAAATGTTGAAAAAAATATATGTTAATTCTTATTATGTTTTGTACAAGTCTGCCAAATTTTAATGTGGAGTCTTTATTACAACATGAGTTATTAAGAAAAAAGCAGGCGAAGGTTTATGTATTTCATGAAATGTACCAAAATACAAAAAGGTGACAAATTACAAAAAGAAGGACAAATCAAATGTAACGGAACTTTTTCGACTTTATAACCTAGGCGAAATATTTATTGCCTGTTTACACAAAAAATGTACAAATATTTTATGACCAGTGGCCGGCTTATTGGCAGTAGCAAATTCAGTCCCTATTTAAAAAACATTTTATGACCCGTACTTCACGCAAATTTTCCAATTCAAGAAAAGCAAGGCGTTTATTTTTTTACCTGAAATCTATTTTTTTGTACCAAAAAAAAACAGTATAAATAGTTCAGAGACTCTAAGTCAAACTTCAGTTGAATACTAGATTTCATAAGTGCTAAACGTCAAAGTGTTATAGTGTTAAAGTGACTTGATCGTTTGAAAAGGCAAAAAAAAAAGATACTAAATATTTAAATAAATTATAATTATTGTCAATACAAAAAAGTCGTGCACAATTCATTCGGTTGTGGTATTTAAATAAAAAATATGCCATTCAATTCAACATTTTGCTGTAATCCTTTTAAAAAATTCGGTCACACTGGGTGCAATAAAAGTTTAAGACAAGCCCAAGAATGGATGCTACAGTATACTAAGGATAAAAACATTACGATCTCAAATAAAATTTTTTGGGACATGTAGAATAAAATTTTCGCATGTGAAGAAATCTAATAAATCTAATTTGGAAGAAGGTTCAGACATAAACGAAAAAGTAGATACTTTCGATGACATTGCGGCAGGCACGGAAGAAGTTGCTATTTCAAAATTAAACCAATCTTTACCGTATTTGGAACAATCTCCGATAAAGAAGAAGAAGTTACATGAAAAACGGTACAGAGATGCAAAATTCAGGAAAATTAGTGATTCGATTCAAGACAAAATTTTCCACGGTTCAGCACAATCAACTTCGCATATGTGCCCACAATCCGAAATAATAGAACAATTAAAAGAAAAGTTTAAAACATTAACAAAAAATAGTGAGAAAATCCAACTGCTAACAATTTTACCAAAAAGCTGGACAATACATAAAATTGAGGAAGAATTCCTGGTTACAAACTATATCGCGCGAAAAGTTAAGCATTTGGTTGAAACAAAGGGTGTGATGAGTACGCCTAACGCAAAACTGGGAAGTCAAATTTCACGAGTGACAAGCAGTTTAGTAAAATCATTTTATGAATCCGATGACGTCAGCAGGTGTATGCCCGGACAGAAAGATTTCGTGTCTGTTTTTGAAAATGGTACAAAAGTCAGGAAAAATAAAAGACTTTTGCTTGGAAACTTAAGATAAATGTACGCCTTATTCAAGCAACGACATGATGGAATAAAAATAGGTATTTCCAAGTTTTGCCAACTTCGTCCGAGGAATATAATTCTAGCAAATGCGAGTGGATCTCATAACGTGTGTGTTTGTACAAAGCATCAAAATGTGAAGCTGATGATTGATGCTATAAATTTAAAAAAATTAACTGCTGGTGTTCCGAATTATCAGCTTGAATGTTACAAAGATTGTTTAAAACAAATGACATGCATTCCATCTTCTTCAAAGTGTCACCTACGTAAATGTAACAAGTGTCCAGGAATTGAAAATTTAAAAGCAAAACTAAATCAATTACTAGAGCAAAATGATATAGATGAAATAACATATAAACAATGGGTTAGTGTAGATAGGGATAATTTGGAGACCATGATTGGCCAAGCCGACGTTTTTGTGGATTCCCTGTGTGGAAAGCTTCAAATTCTATTACCTCATTCATTTATTACAAAACAGCAGGCAGCATATCTGAGCGAAAGAAAATCAAATTTGGAAGAAAATGAGTATATAGCAGTTGGCGATTTTCCAGAAAATGCTTCTTTTACTATTCAGGATGCAGTCCAGGGACTTCACTGGAACAACTCTCAGGCCACTTTATACCCAATTGCTATTTATTTTAAATCAGATGGAAAAACACAACATACAAACTTCATAATAATATCTGATTGTCTTGTACACGATTCTGTAGCTGTTCACCTGTTCCATCGCCACCTGAATGTATTTTTGAGAAAAAAGTTTAAAACAACCCCGAAGAAAATCACGTATTTTTCAGACGGCAGTGCTGCCCAGTTTAAAAATAAAAAGAACTTTATCAATTTATGTTATCATATGGAAGATTTTGGATGTAATGCTGAGTGGCATTTTTTTGCAGCAAGCCATGGAAAAGGCCAAAGTGACGGTCTTGGAGGTACCGTAAAGAGAGAGGCAGGTCGAGCTAGTTTACAGCGTCCATTACAAGGTCGAATAACTACTCCAAAACAATTATATGAATGGTGCCTGCAAAATCTTTTGAACTGTAATTTCGATTTTTAACTCTAAAAGACCACGAAGAAGAAGCACGGTTCCTTCAAATTCGTTTTAAAGATTTGCGTACTATTCCTGGAACTCAAAAGCTGCATTCTATTGAACCTGTAGATAAAAAAAAATTAAAGTCAAGCGTTACTCGGCAGATGCAGATTTTTTAATAGGAATCCTTCAGAAATAAATAAATATGCTGTAATAAAGTGTTTAATAATGATAATAAATTATGTTGTACTTTTTATTAAAGGTTTAGCAATGGAGAAAAAGAGTTTAAGCAAAGAAAAGTCGAAAAAGCTCCGTTACATTTGATTTGTCCTTCTTTTTGTAATTTGTCACCTTTTTGTATTTTGGTACATTTCATGAAATACATAAACCTTCGCCTGCTTTTTTCTTAATAACTCATGTTGTAATAAAGACTCCACATTGAAATTTGGCAGACTTGTACAAAACATAATAAGAATTAACATATATTTTTTTGAAATTTTTAAAAATATTGATTTTCGAGATATATCCTTTGGAAATTTTAGTCCTTTTTTTATTTACATTATCCTTGATCGAAAATTAAAAAAAAAATTTTTGGAATGGCGCATGTTTTTGTCTGTAAAATGAGCCGCTTATTATTAACGTACAATGAATACTTTTCGAGATATTAAAAATTGTGTTAAGGCATCTGAGTGCATTTTTATTGATTTTTGCCAACTTGGAATGGCCATAATTCTGAAAGTTGGAAGGCTATATATCTGAAAGTTGGCAAATATTATTGTGCCGATCCATAGATTATGTGTACAAAATCTTATCAAATTTGGAGGTGCTGAGGTCAAAAATGTTCATATTTTCGGTTGATTTCATATGTTTTTACCCAGGTGCTAGAAAACAAACTACTCGACGAATCTTTAGTGCAGCAGTCAAAAAACCTTTGAGTTTTTAAAGACTGCAATTGGCAGGTGTGGCAGCGCTTGTCCTGAAGCCAGATTGGACGTTATACTCGCGCCAGAGTTGCCACTAAGGCCGGTAGTCACGGTATGGATACATCCACCTATAAAACCGGTGGAGGTCATACTGGGGTTACTGTCCAACCAGAACAAAGGACTCATTACAGCACAGTGGAAGTTTATAGCTTCACTGGGCTTGATGGAAACCCAAGGGAGAGACTTCAGGTTGGCAGAAGACCAGGAGTCTCTCAAAAGGCTGAAATCGATAGGAGGGGTTGCGGTATTCGGGTTAAAGGTGGTGCAGATAAAATTCCACCACTGTGAAGCAGCCTCAACCGAATCAGCTACCCACCCCATCGATAACAACGTGAACGTGGCTTTAATCCAAGAGCCCTGGATTAACAAAAACAGGATAGTTGGATTAAAGGTCACGGGGTAAACTTTGTTCGTACCCCACACGGATGATAAGGTACGAACTTGTATACTGGCGAGAATTGAGCATAAATTTATGATTTCTCATTCTTTCAGTAATGGAGACCTCACGGTTGTGACAGGAGAACCCAAGGACAGATTGGTCCTGGCACTAGCATCGGTATATTGGCCATACGAAGCTACCGATCCACCTGGTGAGAAAGTGCGGGAGTTGGTAGAGCACTCAGGCAGAAGCGGCTCGAGGCTGGTACTAGGTTGTGACGCCAATGCACACTATACCCAATGGGGAAGTGCCGACATCAACAAAAGAGGTGTCTGTTTGATTTTATTATTGCCGGCAATCTGTTTATCTGCAACAGGGGGAATAAGCCAACGTTCAGAACTAGAGATAGAGAGGCAGTGATAGATATAACATTGACGAACTGTAGGGAATTAGTGGAGGATTACAGGGTGGCTTTGAATTTCTCCTTTCTTTATTTATTTTTTTTAGTGCCTTCTAGGGAGTGCTAGTCAGGAAGGAGCAGATTATTTAGTGGATTTACTATTTTCACTGATGGCTCGAAAATGAGGGGCACGGGTGCGGGGGTCTACATTGAGGATCTGGAAATCAGAAGGTCATATAGGCTTCCTGACGACTGCAGTGTTTTTCAGGCGGAGGTTCTGGGGGTCATGAGGGCCGTGGAACTAATGTAAGGCTGTAAGGGGCTGTTATGTGAACTCCAGGCTGGTTGATGATTGCAGGAGGGCTCTGGAATAGTGCCGGGTCACTGCAACATAGTCGGCAACGAGGTGGCTGATAGGTTGGTTAGACAGGGCTCAGAGAGGGAGGATCCTAACTGCATGGAGGTGGTTAGGCCCCCAATGGGCTTCTACTTTGGAAGGATCAGGGAATGGATTCTGGGCGCGACCAATCGGGCCTGGGGGAACCGAACGGACTGCCGGGTATCACGGACGCTGTGGCCGGTGCTTAGAAAGTTCGATTCGGAGTCGCTGCTGGGCCACTATCCCAGGCTACAGTGCAGCAGGTTGTGGTGGCTAGGCAGTAGATTCCTGGGCGAATTAGGGGATGTCTCGAGTTGTGGACTCGAGGGTCTGATAGGATTCGTAATGGGGATTGCCTGGCTGCGCTAGAGGAGGTTAGGTGCTGGGGCCGCACGTAGGGCGAACTGGACTGAGTGGGATTTCTCTCGGGTTTGGTCCGAAACTTTCTCTTCCTATCTATCCTTCAAATCTATCTTATGCTTTCTCTCTTTATTTCACCTACTTTCTATCTTCATATCTATCGCTAATTAGGGCGTCACAATGGACCATATTGGTCTCTGGGTGAAGGTGTGAAGGATACTTCGCACCGGCCTTTCTACCTACCTACCTACCTACCTATGGCCAAAACACTAAAATTACTCATTTTTTATTAAATGAAGTTGTTGAAAAGCTGCAACTTGTTGTGGCCAAGCTTAGTTAAATTATTTAAGTATTTTGTAGCAAATGTGCTCAGAAAATATGGGCGAGACCATTTTTGGCCATTTTTAGATATGCTCTGTTTTGTTTGTGAAAACGACCTAAATAAAGGCTTCTGAAAAACGGTTACTACCGAAAGAGTAGGAAATCTGATGAACATTTTGTTACTTATTTTAATAAAAAATAAACACACCTTTAAAAGCATACCAAAAAAGTAGTGATCAAACGGTTATATTTCTGACACACACTTCAGCTCTCAAGTGCATTTTTTCAAAATCACCTTTTTTAACAACACCATGCCACAAAAAAAATTTAAAAAATTTTTTTAACATGTATCTTAAATAATATTTTGTTTTAAACGTATTAAACGTAAAATTGTTATCGTCGCACAAAAAATTAAGAAATAACGGTATGTTTAGTGAAAACATCCGAATTTGACTTTTTACAAAAAAATTTTTTTATCAATGCTACTATTATATTTATGTACCTCATTACGGTTTTAGGTAGTATACTTTCACTTATTGGTTTATTTCAAGATACTGGATGACTTTATAAATGCAATGTTACAAGGCATCACTGAAAATGAATGCGTTGACAAAGTATTACAAATAAAAAAAAAAAATGCACAAATTTTCTAACCGTTGTAAAGTGAATACGTTTACCATTCAATAATGAACTCAAGGCATTGCTTTTAGAAAAGTTGTTTATGAATTCTATGCCTTTTAGAGTTGCATTGCAACACCGAGCTTATGAAGTTAGCCACTGTCCCGTTTTCGTTGTTTTAATAACTTATGAAATTTCTAAATTACATTGTTAACAGAACTTGGTAAGGGCATGGAGGAGAATTTGTCATTCGGAGAGCCAGTGGAATGAAGGGATCCAGTTGATCATATGACTAATTGCTATATCTGATTCACCAAAGTGCACAGCGGAAAAAATGGCCATGTTTTCCCAAAACGAACACCTCAGCAACAAAAGTACTTCATGTTTGAAAGAAAAATGATTTTCGGACCCAGAGGCACGCGTTTTTTACTATCGCAATCGCTCCAAGATATATGGAATTCTTTGCAGAAAGTAGTAAGTGGGTTTTTTAGGAAGCAACAGAAGCCTTAACGATAGTCAACTAATTCAAAATATGATGAAGAATTTTATGCCATAGGTTTATATCAAATAAATAAAAAAAAAGCAGTATTATTTGAGGTCTAAATGGGTGTCCTGTTATTACAGGAGCACACATGTAATTGATAATGCGTTTTCTTTAAAATTGTTAGACTTGTTTCATTGTGACTAACAAGGTGAAGGATTTCACCGAGGTCTTGCAGTAATGGAAAAGCATTATCAGCGCCATTAATTTCAGACCATGATGGGTAAATACTGCTGGATGCAAATTCATGAAACGTCATCGGAACATAAAAGGATAAATCGAATAGGACAAATATAACATTTTTTTGACCAAAAATTGAATTATGTAAACAAATTAAATTGTCTCTTAACACTTAATCCTTATCTAATCAACACAACGAAGAAAAAGAATTTTTTATTGAAAATTTAAATTTGGATGTTTTTGCTTATTATATTGAAACTTCTTATTTTTTTGTTCGATGATAACCATTTTGTTACAAATATGTTTGGAACAAAATTGTCTTTAAGATATGGGTTTAAAAGGATTGAAAATTTTGAATTTTGAAAAAACGTAGAAAAAATAATTTTTTCAAATCTTAAGGCGTGTAACTCAGTAAATGTTTGTCCGATAAACACAGTATAGATATTGGCTGAAAGAGGAAAAATACATCTTTGTAACAGTGTAAATTTTGCGTAGTTAAAAAATCTGTACTCAAGACTTTTGAAAACAGCCTTATGAACTGCAAAAAAACAGAGTTTTCGCGTATATCTTGAAAACGCTTCTTGAGAAAAATGAATGCCATATTCGTGATCAGCAGCCACGATTTATCTTAGAAAAAATCGAATTTTTGAGGTTATGGCAAAAAGTTAAAAATTTGTGAACCAGTGTAATTTTTATCGAATTAAGAAAAACGTTTTTGAATTCTGATCTGTAAGTAGCTCTTTATACGATATATTCATTAATTTCACAAAATATTGCCATCAAATTTTGTATTTTTGCCACGCGTTTTAGGAAAAGGCACTACTGTCCGCCGATATTTCTTTTTGAGTATCGGCAAAATGGCGTATCTTTACCAGAGAATGACAACAAGTACCCATAAGAAAAATATACAGAGGTATTCACCCACGCTTTTCGTTATTGTGTATACACATATTTATAACACAAATAATAACAAGAGCTATGGTTATGCGTTGCAAAAAGTATGGTTATTACTATGGCAACAAAAAAAAAAAAAAAAACAACTAAAAAAACAGTTTTAAGCTCTTAAAAAAGCGTTTAAAACATAAAAGTATGCTGTTAAAATGAAAAAAAAAAGCAATTTAAACTTGTTAATTTTCCACTTAATTCGTTTAATACGTTGTTATAGTAAATTATAACTTGATGCAATAAATTTTCAAAATGAAAACTATGTCTGTTTGGAGTCAGCAAGTTCTTGTACATAGAAAAAGTTCTTCCTACGTCTACAGATGTTAAGGGATCATATTTAAAATTGAGTATTTGCTCTGAAATATATTTTATACGATGGCACTCATAATTCCGCTTGCCTCCCAAAATATCACCAATATCTTTTGATACCGAAAATCCTTCGTTTTTTAATGAAACTGATTTAAATTGTGTATTAACTTTGTCTCCTAAATCTCCTGGAACACGGGACATTTTTCTAACGGTCCATAACTATGTTCACTTAGAAAACCAATGAAAGATTTTTTGTTTCCAAATTTGTAACAACTTCGTGTAAAACCCCAAAATTTGCAGAAATTAACAATATTTGATATACAGAGAAATTCTTAATAGCTAAAACTATATTAAAAAAGCAAAAAAAAAGACGTTACTATACAAAAAACAGAGAGAAGGGGAACTAACAGACGTTACTTTATGCAAAAACTATATTTAAAAAGAAATAAGACATAACAAAGGATGATGGTAAAAGACGTTACAGACTGAGGAATTTCATCGTAAAAATACAGCTATGGAATTTTCGAGAGAAATGATAAATAATAAAAAAAAGTTGATAAAAAGGCTTAATACTAAAAACATAAACACATAAAAATTATACAGAACACTATAAAAAGTACGTTACAGTACCGCTAAGAAAGAGTTGCATAAAAATCAAGTAAGAAAGTGTAGTCGGTCAAGCCCGACCGTATGATACCCAACGCCATAGTATTTAAAAACACGTTTCGAGAGTGTATGGCTATATGAATGGGGATCTATCTATGTTTTAAATTTCATTAAAATCGGTTAAATAGTTAATGATGGGTAGAAATGGACCCTATATCCCCTCGTGGTCCTATTTTATAAAAAATGCATACCTTACGTGTCGATATAAATATGGATCTATCTACATATATCTTAAATTTCATTAAAATTGGTTTGAGAGGCACAAAGACCCTCTTCCGGATAGCAGCTTTTATGGGGGCTATATTAAATTATGGACCGATTCGCGCTTGTGCCAATTAGAGCCCATTAGGACCAATATTTTAAGATGTTTCTCACTCTTAAGTGTATCTATAATAACATACAGAGATAATATAGGTTTTTGGGATGATATTATTCAAGGGAAGCACAAAATATTACCATAACGTTGAACGATTTTTTAACCAGAGTTGTTACAGCACAGAAATGGTTGATTTTTTAGTATTTATAAAAAGTTGCACATAAAAAAATAATACATAATAACAATTTTTGCAAAATTTTATTAAATAAATTTTTTTTCGTATGAAAAAAATGAAAAATTATCTTAAAATGTCAAAATAAGTAAAAAAAAAGCTGGTATCGCAAAAATAACTAAAAAAAAGCCGATATTGCCAAAATAAGCAAAAACAAGCCCTTACAAATATAGCTAATTATCTTTGTTTTTTTATGATCGGAATTTGTGTTCAATCAAAATCTTTCAATCTTGTTTACCAAAAAATAAGCATTTGCTTTTTTTTTGGTTGCCCTAGTTATTACTTATACTTATGCACGGTAATAGCTCCACGCACCCATATTCAGTAAACAAAAATACATGAATATTATGCAGATATTATGCAATACCCATGAATATGTTTTGGTAATCTGCCATACATATGAAATATCCATGTTTAAAAAAATACCTTCAGTATTTTTGGCACTTCTGTATAAAAATGAAAATTTTTTTTTTTAGCAAAAATGTGCTTTGATCACTAGACAGGTATGGGACTATGTAAATATTTTTAAAGATACATAAAATAAATTTGTCCGTAACATCAGCAGTAACTATGTAAAACTACACATATGATATAAATTTTTATAAAAAAAAATAGGACCACGAGGGGTGGGAAGGGGCAATTTCTGCTCTCCGAAGCTATCTAACAGATTTTAATGAAATTTAAAACATTGATAGGTCTATATTTATATAGACACATAAGCTATATATTTAAAAAAAAGGACTAGGAGGGAGATATGAGCCAATTTCTGCCACTCCAAAACTATCCAGCAGATCTTAATGAGATTTAAAACATATATCGATCCATATTTATATGGACACATAAGCTATGTATTTTTTAGAAAATAGGACTAGGAGGGGATAGGGGGCAATTTCTGCTTCTCCAAAACTATCTAACAGATCTTAATGAAATTTAAAACATAGATATATCCATATTTATATAGACACATAAGCTATGTATTTTTTAGAAAATAAGACTAGGAGTGGGATAGGGGGCAATTTCTGACACTCCAAAACTATCCAACAGATTTTAATGATATTTAAAACATAGAAAGGTCCCTACTTATGGGCACACCTAAGCTATATATTTTTTAAAAAATAGGACCACGAGGGAAGCTCGGGGGTTTTTTCTACCTCTCCAAAACTATCCAACAGATTTAAATGAAATTTCAAACATAGAGGGAGTTTACAGATGTCTTTTCAGACATGTCTGACAAACACATCTGTTTTGTTTTTAGGCGATGGGGGTAGAGAAAAAAGAGGGGTTGCCAAACAGGGTTTAAAAGCACTCATCAGCTGGATGCTTTTTATTTTTATTTTTGCTTTTGCCACTGCTATTGAAATTTTTAATTTTTTTCCAATAGCCAATTTTTTCTTTTTCGTTTGTGCAAAAATACATCAATACATCGCCTTTATTTGTGAAAAATTAAGCTGCGTCATTTTAATCATCAAGTCGGCTATATGTTTTCAAAATCGATGGCTTATTTTCAAAGTAAATTTGGTGGCGTTGTTCAAGGATGAATCTATTCATGATGATGTGCCTGAGCAACAAGTGAGAGCAGTATGACAGTTCGATTGACAGCTATCCTTTCGTAAGCTCTATCGGGCTTAAAAACACCCATTGTATATGAATGGCAATGATCATTTTAAACCAGGGTTTAAAAGCACCCATCAGCTGGATGCTTTTTATTTTTTGCTTTTGCCACTGCTATTGAAATTTTTTATTTTTTTCCAATAGCCAATGTTTTCTTTTTCGTTTGTGCAAAAAAGTAAATCTCCTATTTTGTATATTTTAAGTTTTTGACAATTGCTTTTTTACCAGCCAGCGACAAAAATGGATAACCACCTAAAAAGCAAAAGCTAAAAAAAAAATATTTCGCCTTTTGCTTTTTTACTTTTTCCTAAAAGAAGATCTAGTCTGAGCAGAGCTATTAGCTCTGCAAAAAGGTTTTTTTCATGGTGGTGAGGAAAAATAAATTTTTGCCTTTCTTCAGTAATGTTGTTGTTGCTCGACAGTTTGCATGACTACAGCACGAAATGTGTGTGTGTGTATTTTATTTTTTTAAATATTTTTAGTTAAGGCAACCAGGCAAAGTCTGTTGGATTTTTTATTGTATAGAAAACAAAAACAAATTCTTGTTGTGTTTTGCATGAAAAATATCACTTGTCGTCTAGTATTTTTCGCAATCATGTGCCTTTCAGCAACCTTTTGCGCTGCTTTTATCTCCTATTTTGCGTCTATTAGCATGCATTGGTTTTTGATTTGGCGGCTGTTGGACAGAAGCTGTTTTTTTCATTCTTTTTCCTACATATTTTTTCCTACAATATAAAAACACACGAAATGAGTTTTCATGTTTGTTTATATGAATTTTCATGTCTTCAATTTGTATGTATATGTAAATTAGACTATTAGATATGAAAACAGACAAGTTTGGAAAGACATCGTGAAAGGACAGAAGGTTTTTGGTAGCATGTTCAAAAGAGAATGTCAAAAACAGACTTGTCTGGAAAGACACCGTGTAAACTCCCACATAGATAGATGTTTATTTATTTGGACACAGTGTCTATGTATTTTTTTTTTCAAACTATGACCACAAGGAGCAAATTACATGTATGTTTTGGATCGAATATTAAAAAAAAATTTTGTTAAACAGCAATTTTCACACACATGCACAATAGCATGTGACCTGAAAAGTTGAAAAGTCAGATGCAAAAAACATGCCGTGTACATGTATCGTAAGCAAACGCTATAAAAACAAATGTATATACATAAATGTATTGAGTGGTTATTTCACTCTTATTAGCAAGACATACAAGTCGATATTTACATGCATGCATAAAAAACCATATATTCTGTCTCGTGTCACTTATCTATGCTATGTGCGTGTGACAGCGACAAGTGCATGTGTATGGTAACTGCGTTTATATCACATATTGGCTTTACGAAACTGTCATTAAAGCATACGTGTAGAAGATTTTATTTGAGTTTTCTTCGATACAATTCTTGCTTTAAATTTTTAAACATTCTAGCAGTTCACACGGAATTAATTTTTTTTTTAATTGATAGGTAAAATGAGAAAATTTTTAATACATTTGTTTTAAAAAAATTTTTTAAATCGAATTTTTAAGTCAGTTTAAAAAATAGAAAATTAAGTATGGATTTTTAATATGTTTTAAATTTATTTACAGCCAACACCATTTATTGTGATTTACTGTTAATAGAAATATTTGCGCTTAGTTTCTTGTGTATGCTGTACTTTCAAATTCTCTAACCAGTACAAATGTAAAATTTTTTTGACATCAATGTTGTAGATATATTCTATAATTTCTATAGAAATTGTTGCATGCCCATGTTATACTCACACTTGTTTGTGTTATGTTTAATGTTGAGCAATTACGTTTAATTTTGATGTACATAATTCCAATTTTCCGAAATGTTGAGCAATTACGTTTAATACAAACATATGTAGATTATCTTAATTCTTTGATATTCATTATTTTCGTAATCTTCATTAGTTTCTACAAATCAGTATTAAAACAGATTTTTTGTGTTTAAGAAAATTTATTGACATACATATCTTTGTTTTTATGGGCTGACTGGCCCCTTAATGTATGTACATATTCAAGACACATTTTTCAAATAAGCTATAATGATTCGTTTCGGGTTTGGGCGCATTAAAATACATAGCTTATGTGTCTATATAAATATGGATTTATATATGTTTTAAATTTCATTAGGATATGTTAGATAGTTTCGGAGAAGCAGAAATTGCCCCCAATCGCCCCTCGTTGTACTAACTTTTTAATTTTGTTTTACACCATCAGTGAAAGTACCCCATTTTCAACGCATGTATTGATTTGTAAATAGGTTGAGTAGCTCTTGAGTTATGAAACAGCTTTGAAAAATAAGCTTACCGCCTTATACTGTGTTCACACGGACATCAATATTCGTGTTTCGCTCTTATTCCTGTTTCGCGCCACAAACATGATTAAAACGACTTGTTTCCCCATAAAAAATTTTGAGACCGAAACAGGTCGTTTCATTTTGAAACAGGCTGCGAAACAGGAAAAATGTTCTATCATCTCCAATTTTGATAACATTTATCGTTAGTTTATCTGAACTAGCTCTCAAAAAAAATCAAAACAAGGAAAAAAATAAAATAAAAATTGATGTTTAATAAAATAAAGTGCTAATTATAACATAATAATATTAAAATGTTATTATCTTTGTTCAGCCTTTAAATTTCCAATCCTATGTTAATAAAACAAGCTCGAGGTGCAATTTTACATGTGAACGCGATTAGTCGTTGTGTGTTTTTAATATTGTTACTCGTCTTTTATTATTCCTGAAGATGCCATCCAAAGGATGGGGAAATATTGAAAAGAAATAAATAATAAAGAATAAAATTTATTAAAATTGTGGCCTCGAGCTTGTTTTATTAACATAGGATAATAATATTAATAAAAGTGTTAAATAATATATTTTTAAGTTTTATTAACTTTTTTATCTATTTAAAAAAAAAATCATACTAACAACACAAAAAAAAAATTTAAAAATGAAACAAGAATGAATCGTATGAACAGCATGTTTGGCAAACTAGTTTCAGAGATCGAAACGAGTGGTTTATATCGTCGTATGAACATAGCATTAGTCAAATCGTAAACAGCTTTAAAATTATCTTGATTTTTTCTGAATAACAACACAAACAATTTTTGCCTATCCAAAATTTTTAAAATTGCATTTGCCATCTCTGCATTCTCTCTCGCTCTGTATATTTACGTTATACACACGTTAATACACATACTTATATGGGTATTGCAGATAGCAAACAGCGTTGCCGTTTTGGTTACTTTTAACCAAAATTGGTTACTTTTTTTTCCAATGTGTACTTGTGTATTTTTTATCGATTTTGGTTACTTTTTTTCAACACAAAAATAAAAATTTTTTTGTTTTGGAACAATAACTACACGGCCCGGATTTTTTGACCCTTAAAAATTGCGTGTGGTATTTGTACGTTTAAATCCAATACTTTTTTCATCTACTTAAAAATTACTTTTTTTAAAAGCTTAAACCTGTTCACAATCAGAGCAACAATTTCGTTTTTTCTTCTATGTATTATTATGAACACCAGAGAAAATGCTGCTGTCTATTGTGAACGAATCTTAAACTTTAACAGAGTATCAACTTAACCACATATTATATATACTTTGACGTGTAGATCTAGATAAACGATAAGGTCAAAGGCCCTTCCGGACCCATCACGTTTTCTATTATTATATTATAAAAGATCTACCGCATAATTTTGCTCAATTTTGCACTTTGATACTATAACACACAGCAAGACCTTAAAAGTTTTACTTGTACGAGCTCTTAATATAAAAAGGTTAAAATCTCTAGCTCAGAGCTTTTAAAATTGACAAAAATAAGTGTTAACTTTTTAAAGGAGGTGCCACTTCCAATAAAAATTTCGAAAAATTATATAGCCTATTGTTCTTCCCAGACCATCGGTCAAAACTTTATAAAAATTGGTCCAGCGGTTTATGAGTCTACAAGATACAAACAAACATAATTTCTTCGCTAGACATATTTTAAAACTGAAGTGCGAATAAAATAGTACTTTTCATACAAAATAATTTTGGTTACTTTTTTTCGCTTTTGGTTACTTTATTTTGACATTTTGGTTACAAAATGTTTTTGGTCGTGGCAACGCTGATAGCAAACAGAAATTTTATTGATATCTGCATGTACATTCAAAAAGAAGGATGAATATACAAATAAACATTGGCAGCGTAAACCTATACATATTCAACTTAACTTTAGCTTCCCTGCCGTCAAATGAGTAGCTAACTAAAAAAAAAAACAACTTTAAGTTAGCTTGTATAGACTAACTTAAAGCAAACTACTTCGCAATGCAAAATGTACATTAACCAAACACTGTGTAGTATATTTTAAGTAGAGAGAGCCAAGTCGATTGGCAAACAAACGGCTCCAAGACCCACAAAAGATTTATTTTTTTTAGGGCCATTATTACAACATACGGAGTAGAAATTGTTTAAAAATGTTTTAAAAATTCAAAAAATAATATTTTACATATGTATATTCAATATATTTATGTAAATTGAATGTAATATTTTACATATGTATATTCAATATATTTATGTAAATTGAATGTGCTTTATTTACATAACAATGCATTTTTTTTTAATTTATTCAATTTTTTACTCTTAATGATATTGCACACCAAATTTAATAAAAAAATAATAAACCTGCGGCATTTTGACAAAACATCTTAAATGAAATTTAAAAAGTTGAAAAAAATGTTGTTAATAATACGAATTTTTATTCAAAAAACATTTTTGTTTACGTTTTTAAAATTTTGTATTATAGAAGAAATTTTTCTTTAATTTTGTTTTATTTTTTAATAAAAATTATGTTTTCCCCGAGTTTTTTTAAAAACTTTTTTCCTATCTTATCTCGACTTAAGGTGTTTTGTTAAAATGCCACAGAAACTATTTTATTTCTCGAAAAACTCATAATTTTTTGAAATTTTTAAATAAATTTTTTTTTAAAAATTAATTAATTTGATAGCTAAGTTTGTAGCAAGTTACAAATAGTGAGTTTTAAGCCAACGTGTAAACAACTAACTTTTCGTTGACTAAAATTTAACTAATTTATAGTTAATTTAAAAAAACCAGCTAAGAGCTAACTTAAAGTAGTAAGTTTATAGCTAGCTACAAAAAGTTAACTTAAAGTTAATTGAAAGTAATGCAGAGTCGGAC
This sequence comes from Pollenia griseotomentosa, assembly GCA_963931875.1. NCBI lineage: Eukaryota > Metazoa > Arthropoda > Insecta > Diptera > Polleniidae > Pollenia > Pollenia griseotomentosa. The sequence continues at coordinate 150,324,718 of OZ007563.1, forward strand.
AATTGACTACTTCCTAGGACATCGCAATGTTAAAATAGTTAGTTAATTACATATAAAATAAATGCAAGTGTCAACCACCACTAGTTGCGAAATAGTTAGCTTTCAGTTAATTTAAAGTTAACTGAATGTCCGACAGGGTTGTTATGGGTAGTAGTATGTATGTGTATGGTTTTGATCTTTACCCATGCATGGCCATACATGTTTTCTCACTAATATTGGAAGAGTACTTAAAATGATAATTTTGTCATTCTCTGATCGTTACATACCCTGTTACTCATAAATAAAACCATTTACTTACTGCATTAAAAATTCTTCAATTTCATGTGTAGCATAACCAAAAACTAATAATTCCATAAAATCGGCAGATAATGACCCCTCCGTCTGTTTATTTGCATAGCTAGTCAGCTTGTTATCCATTTCAAGCAATACCGTTTCCCAAGCCTCCAACATGCATTGTAATGTGTTATTGATATAACTAGTATAATAAAAAAAGTGAAATTAAATAAAAGCAATTTACAGCGTATTCTTACTTTTTAGTTTCCCAAATATTAGCACAGTGTTGCGCCAAATGCATCATTGGAGATAAGTACTCCCGTAGTACATTGTTATGAAAATGTAAAATTTTTAATTGATTCCCATCTCGAAGTAGTGCATACATGGCATTGAAATCACCACTTAATCGAACATCATAAACTTCTAATTCATCAGGATGAGAAACGTGTTGCGATAAATCAATTGTCCCTGACTTCAAGGCTCCCAATAGTAATAAATTAATTTTACCACATTTCAATATTACCACTAGAAAACACGGGGAGCCTCTAGCAAAAGATTTATGCTCTTGCGCTTTGGAAGAAATCCCTAAACTATTTAGTTGTGGAAGCGGAGGCAAAAAGAAATCAAAAGCGAGCTACAAAAGCAGATAAGTAAATAAACTAGTTATCAAAATTTGTCATTAATAACGGCTTCAGATACCTCTGTTTTATTTCGATATAGTTGTCTGTAATCCGGTTCTCTTATAGCTTTGCTGAAGTACACTTTCTTGACGTCTTCATTGTAAAATAAATTTGAAATGGTTTCTTCGCGTTCTACATCTAATAAAGAAACTTGGCCATTGCTATAACCTTTTGTTATATGTATATCATTTAAAGAAGTTATGTTATTATTTAATATATTATTGGGCAAAACTGCAGTTAACGAAGCACACGAAAAAAAATTACGCCTCTGGAATTAAAAAAAAAACCAAAATTAAGTCAAGCAGGCTGAAGCCCGTGTGACCTTAGATTCAAAAAAACTGCCCCGCCCACTTATTGGAATGTGTGGGTACTCAAATTAAAGGTAATTGTGGAGAAAAACGAAGATAATAAAATTTAGGGCGGGCGGTACTTCCAAGGACCCTCTTGGGCAGAAAAATGCGCACCCCCCTTCACTTAAATCTAGGTATGATGCTCGTGATTTCTACAAAAAAGATAGCTAGCTACGTATAGATATCAATGGTTTTTAAAGTATTCTTTCCTACGGGTTAAAGTTAATCGTATTTTACACCATCGATTTTCGATAGTTAATTCACGTAGGCGAAATTAACGTTAAAATTATTTAAATAGAGTAACCGGTTAGGTAAAGATAACTGTTAGGTACGAACACGACCAGATATCCGTTTTTAGAAATTACGCGCATGAGTAATTAAATAAAAGGAAGTTCATTCACGATCGCAAATATTTAGTGTTTTTTCCTCTATGGTATAACAAACACCGGCCTCGCTAATTAAAGCTTCCCTGCATAGCCGGTCTTCAGCCGGGCGCAAGAATTGTCTCCTCTATTGTGAAAAAAACACCGGCTTCGCTAACTTAAGCTGTTCTTCTTTCTAAAAAATTTTTAAATTTATTTAAAAAAAGATGATTCGGCATTAGCGCCGAACGGGAAATTTTATTAGAAATTACTTTTCATAACCGAATTTATTGAACTAAAAGATACTTAAATTAACCTAGAGGGGAAAAAACAATGAACGAATACAAAAACAAAATACATATTTGCAATCGTTAGAAAATGACCTTTAGTTTGAGTACCCACACATACTATAAAGTGGGCGAGGTGGTTTTTAGATCCAGGGGCCCCAAGGGCCTCAGCCCCCTTACCTTTTAATTTGGGTTTTTCTGTATTTTAATTCTGAATCGGGTGTCATTTTTTTTCTTTAAAATGTTGTGTGCCCCGTAGCTGCAGTTTAAACTTTTATTGTTTACATACCCACTACAACTATGGTCTCATCATATTGCCAACTTAAACCTCTCACTTTAACATTTTCTCCGGGAGAAGGAAATGTAACAATTTTTTGCCAATTTAATCTTTGAATCACTATTTCGCCTGTTCTGCAAAAAAAAAACAATCATCATCATCATATATATTAATAGGCAAGTCGATTTCTTTTGCTCCCTTTTAAGCCAACACTGTATATTGGATTTTAACAAATGATACATCAGACTACGGCAATATAGATTTTTTTAAAATCGGTTCAGTATTTTAGGAGTAGAAGGCGTAAGAAAGTTCATAGAAACAACTCACATACGTGTGGCAAAAAAATGTAAACAAAAAACAGAAAAACAGTTTTATTTATGCTTCTTTTTTGTGTTTATACATAGTAAAAAAACAACAACAACAACCAGAGTTCTCTCCTATGCTTTAAATTGGAAAACAATCGAAAATAAGAAATAAAAAGAGACAGACAATTTTAAATATTTTGTTTCTTTTTAACATTTATATTATTCGAATGAATTCTATAAGGTAAATTTAAATTTTTTATAAAGCTTTTTTTGTAATAGTCCTATTCCTTCAATATTTTTTCACATACTTTTTCGCTTAAGCCAACCTTTGCTTAACATTGAAGCTAGAGGTATGTACATACATACAGTGGCTGTCAGCTTATTTGATGCAAGCAAAATCAATATTGTTACGAAAGTTACTTTAGTTAAGAATTAGTTGTAATTATTAATTAAGAACTAGTTGTGTTTGTTAGTTATGTTGTATTTATTAGTTATTTTGTAATCATAAGTACATAATTTTATTAGTTTACATTGTTATTAAAAATTGTTATAATTTAGTACATTTCAATCCCAATGTGCAGAAAGCCCTCGAAATGACCGTTAAAAAAGCTTCAGTATAAATGATGAAATTATGTAAACATAAGTGCCGCCATAAATCAAAAAGAGTGGTGAATAGTAAAGCCTCGAACCTTCGAAAAACATTTCGAATATTCTAGATGGCCGAATTGCAGTATAAATACTAGCGGTGACTAGCGTAATTAAATCATTCTAAGTTCAGACTTTGTCAATAACGTATCACGCGCAGAAAATTATAGTTGGTTGTGAATAAAAGCTATAAATTACGGTTGTTAAAGTGTTTGTGTTTTATTTATTTTATTAAAGTTGCAATTAAGAGATCGAAACGGTTTATTATAAAGGAATTAAACCAAAACGTTATTGAAAGGCAGTAACTAGTTTTTTTTCCCGGACTTTTTCGATTTTTTTTTTCCCGGGATCCCGCTCCATATAAATAATACAAAGTAAATTTTGGTATTAATTAATGAAAAAAAAACTTTTATAAAAAAAACGTAAAGGAACTTGTTTACAAAGAAAGTAAATGAAATGGTTCAATATTAAAAAATGAATTGAAGATTGAAATAGGAACTTGAATTATTATTACCTCACGCCATTATTCCCTATTATTATGCTTTTATTCAGTATTATTATGCTCTCGATAATTCATAAAACAATAATAAAAACAAAATAAAAATTGAGGTACTCAAGATATGAAATCAAAAAGTTAATTAATAAAATAGATAAAATACTTTGAAGAAATATATAACATTTTTTAATGACTTAGGAAATAACTTTCTGACACACTCAAAGCGCTTTGTAAGTCGTCAAAAAGTATATTCCTGATTTTATTTACTAATTATCATGTTTCCGAAAAATTTCGTTCATTTTTTACCGAGGTTGGACAAATAGTTAAAAGTGCACCGTTGTAGCATGCTTCGGATTCACAATCAGAAACAATTTTTTCTTTTTTATAAACAACGTCTATATCAGTCAAATGTATGTCAAGGTTGATGCAAAAATAGCATCAACCGGACTGATTCTTCCAAACCTTTTTATTTCAATAGGTCCATTTGTAATCTTAAGGACAATATGTTTTTCAAGTTGTATGTTGTAGTATCTTACACGAGTTTCCAAAATGTTATTTTATTTCGGTTTCCCCGCACTTCACGGTTATATAAGCCAACACAAATTGAAATTGAAAATTTGTGTTTATCACCTAATAAACATATTGCTCCTTCATTGCATTATAGTCATATCTCAAAATTTTAAGTAACTTTAGCAAAGTTTTCCTTCATACCTTCTCGTATTATATCTCAAACTGAACCGAAGTTATAGCAAAATATATCTTTAAATCGGTACATTTTTAAAACTTTAATCGCATTTTGCCAAGATAGTTTGTTTTTGTAGATATGACTATGTTGCAATAAAGGAGCGATATGTTTAGGTATCTCCATTTTTAAGACTTGTTCATGGACAATGAAACTTTACTGCCTGCATCTTATTTTGAATTAATGTACTTTATTAACTCTTCACTTCACTAAATGTAATAATTATCAACTGTTGCACTGCCCATTCTGCTTTGAGTAGATTTATTGCATCAGGAGACATTGATTTAAATACATTTACTCACTTCTTGTAAATGATCTAATCCACAACCCATCCACAGATGCTAATTTTTAGAGAATAGAAAACTAAATTTAAAAGTATAAATAGTTTTTTTTCTGAAATTATGAGGAATTTTTTATTTCCCGGGATCCAGCAAGAAAAATCCCGGGAAAACGGGAAATAAAATAATGGAAATTCCCGGGACAGGAAATCCCGGGAAAAAACCCTAGCAGTAACGTAGCAATATTAAAATCCATATAACTTTAAAATAATTTTTGTTTTTTGATAAATTAAAACCGACACTTTATTGACAATGCTTCTTATTTCAGAACTATAAATGTATTTATTTCATACTAGCATATACCCGCTACTTCGTATGCGTCTTCTGTTTCTTCGTGGGCATATTTTTATGCCAAAATTTATTTTTCTAGGTTTAAACTTGCTTAAATTTTAGCATTTAACCCGCTACTTTAGTAGAACCAAAAAGCTAAAGAAAAATAAAAAAAATTTCCCGTATTTCCTTTTTTGGGTACTATATTTTCCCCCCATTAAAGTATCAAAAATTTCAGTATTGTAGTGGCAGCCCATAATTTAGTACGAATATGTCAATGAATGGAGGAAAATGTTTTGTAAAAAAGTACCAAAAATAGTTACGATATTTACCCCTTAAATGTACGAATTTTGAAAAACTACCAAATTTTTTTGATAAGTTTCGAATTTGGTATTAACTTTGTTTCTATGTTTATTGGTTCAAAATATAGATGGGGTGGCAAAAATTCAGATTTTACCCGTTTACTCTCTAATAGGCCCGAAAAGTACCAGGCACCTGTCCGCTTATTTTTCTAAAGAACAACGATAAGTATTACATTTATTTTGCATCTCTTTTAGTTTTGGAGATATAAGGTAACCGAAATTTCCCGTTTTTCCCTTTTTAAACCCCCTAAACAATCGAATTTCGAAAAATCCAGTCTTAGTGGATCGATTTGGGGAGTGACCAATCGCTAGTCCAAATTTCAAGTTTCTAGGGTCAGCGGTTTGGGCTGGGCGATGATGAATGAGCCAGTCAGTCACTCACGCGACTCTTTTATATATATAGATTAGCTGATATATTAAAGAAAAATAATAAAAACAATAATAACTTAATTTTTAAATGAAGCAGCTTATTTGATGCAACAAATTGTGACTAAAAAATTTTTAATGATATTTATCTTTAATGTTTAAATTAGTACTTAGTATCGCATCGAGTCCACCAATTTTTGTGTGGTTTCGGCCGTTATTTTGTTCCACTCATTGATTAAAGCACTTTTTAACGTTTCTTTTCTGGAAATTTGGTGATATCTTATATTATTACAATAACGCCCATAAATTTTCGATCACGTTCAAGTCCGGAGATTGTGCAGGTGGTTCCATTAAATGGGGACAGTTCCATATTAGCCTGTTTGAACCACATTGGACTTGTGCTTGGGATCGTTATCTTGGTAAACGCGAAAATTTCTTCTTAGACCCAAATTTTCAGCACTTTGAGGATGTTTAAATACATTATTTTGTCCATATTTCCTTCAATAAAAACTAATTTAATAACACCCGCTGCGGCCATGCAAGCCTACACCATAACGCTTCTTCCTCCATGCTTCACTGTGGCGCGAAGGTTTTTTGATTGCAGCTGAGTATTTCGCTTTCGCCAGACATAGGACCTTCTATCTGACCCGAATATATTAAATATTAAATTCCAGAATTCTGGCCCTTTGGAAATGTGGGTCATCGGGAACTTTTATTTTTTGGGCTAATAAAGGGCTTCTTTAGTGGTACTCGACCATGAAAGTCATGTGAACGTAAAACACGCCGAATCGTTGGTGCACTACACATCTTCTCAATACCAGTGGTCACTTCATCAGCTACTTTTTGTGCTGATAACCCTGGGGTTTCCTTGATTTTTCTTATGGTCCAACGTTCATCACATATAGACAAAATCTTGTTAGGAGCAATTCTACCCTTGTTTTTGCCTTTGAATAGCGCTCTATTATGTCCTGAACAATAGATGAAGACAAATTTAATATTTCTCCTATTTTGCGCTGAGTTTCCCCACTTTTATAGTGATAAATTACCAACTTTCCCTGTTCTATTGTTGCCCGCCCACCCATATTTAATAAAACCTGCTTATTGCTCCCAGACTTAAAAAAGAATACTAAAGTTATGCAAACTTTAATAGAAAATGCCAAAATAATAAATAATTGCATTTTATTTTTAAATATAACGGTAAAACTACAGCTAAACCTTTCTTGCATCAAATAAGCTGAGCGATTCAAAAACAGTGTATTTTTTGTTATTGATATTTTTTTATTAAGCAATAGAAAATATTGTTACGAAAGTAACTTTAGTTAAGAATTAGTTGTAATTATTGGTTAAGAATTAGTTATAATTATTAGTTATCTTGTATTTATTAGTTATCTTGTATTTATTAGTTATCTTGTATTTATTAGTTATCTTGTATTCATAAGTGATTTTATTAGTTTACATCGTTTTTGTTTTAATTTAGTACACTTCAACCCCAATGTGCAGAAAGAAATGACCGTTAAAAAAAAGCTTCAGTGTAAGAGGTAAAATTATGTAAAGTGGTGCCATAAATCAAATTAAAGTGTGGTGAAATAGTAAAGCCTCGATCCTTCGAAAAACATTTCGAATGTTCTAGACAACCAAATTGCGGTATAAATACTAGCGGCCACTAGCGTAATTAATTCATTCTTAGTTCAGACTTTGTCAATAACGTATAACGCGGAAGAAATTGAAGTTGGTAATAAATAAAAGCTATAAATTACGGTTTGTTAGAGTGACTTTGTACTAAATAAAGTTGTGTAAATTGTAAAGTGTTTAAAGTGTTTGTGTTTTATTTATTTTATTAAAGTTGCAATAAAGAACTCGAAACGGTTTATTATAAAGGAAATAAACCAAAACGTTATTGAAAGGCAGTAACGTAACAATTGGTGTCAGAAGTGAAATTGCATAAATAAAATAAATAAATTAATAAAAGTGAAAAAAAAAAAAAATAATAATAAAACAAAAAAATAAATAACAAGAAGACAGCAATGAAATTTGAAGAGCTTAAAGTAGAACAGCTCAAGAAAGAATTGGGCAAGTTGGATCTGCCAACTGCAGGTAATAAAGCAGAGCTGCAGAAGAGACTAATAGATGAATTCGAGCGACGCAATATTGACATTGTTAGCCACGAATTTGAGGACAAGGAAGAAATAGAGGTATGTACTCGTGCAGTTGCTAGCAGTATGGATTTTAACACAATGTTTGCGGCTATCATGGCAAAAATGGAGAAATTGTCGGAGGAAAATTCTAAGAATTCTAGAAAAATGGACGATAATTCCAAAAGCATAGTACAGATGATAAAAGAAAATTCGAGCGATATTCTGGCTGAAATTCAAGAGAATTCCAGAATCACAAATGAGAAACTTCAGGAGATTTCCAGTGAAATAAATGAAAGAGTAAATGAAATGGAAATAGAATTTAACCAGAAGCTATCTGATGTAAAAACACAAGTTACGGATGTAAAAACACAAGTCACGGTTTTTGATGAAAAACTACACCATCTGGAGGCAAAAGTTAACAACATTCAATGCCAGGAAGCAGCAGTGCGACTTATTCCAGAAGTTTCTAGTAGAATAAAGGCCCCTTGCTTTGACGGTAGTGTTCCATTAAATGTTTTCAAGTTCCAGTTCGATACAGTTGCTAACAGAAATGCATGGAACAGTGAGGAAAAAGCAATCGAGCTAATTCTTGCTTTAAAGGGGACTGCGACTGAAGTGCTTGAAAGTGTACCAGTAAGTAGCAGAAACAATTATGATGAAATTATGGTAGCACTGCAACGTAAGTATGGAGGTGAACACAAAAAGGAAATCTACAAAATGGAGTTGCGCGGCAGAGTGCAAAAGGCAAACGAAACCTTACAAGATTTTGCTCTCGAGATAGAGCGCTTGATGCAGCTTACATACCCTGGTGAGAATCATCCATTTTTTGATCATTTTAAAACTGAGGCATTTGTTAACGGTATTCGTGATGCAGATATAAAACTTGCGGTATGTGCATCACAAAAACCAACATTTGCAGAGACGGTTTCATTCGCCCTGGCCCAGGAAACCGCAAGAATTATTTCAAGACCTCAAGTGGGCAAGGTGCGAAAGATCGATGTGACCAGCGATGCAGAAAGAGATATTGTGCAGTATTTAAAAGAGGCATTTATAGAAGCTTTAAGTGAGAAGCAACCTAAATCTAAAGTAAAATGCTATAACTGCGGAAAGATTGGTCACATACAACGTTACTGCAAAGCACCAAGAAAACGTTCAAAATCTGCTTCACCGCCAAGAAACAACCAGCGGGATAATCACCAGTCTTCACAAGAATCCCCGTTAAACTAAAAAGAGCTAGCACTGCGGGGCATGAGCTAGCTCCCACATCTAAGGGCCCCACAATCTCCATCTCAGTGATGCAACAGAGTAATAGAAACCTTACTGCTTGTGGTTATATTAACGGTCAAAAACGGGTTTTGACTGTGGACACTGGGGCATCACATTCGATAATTAGGCCTGATTTAATACAACAGCCCATTGAACCACTAAGGGGTGTGAGTCTGCGAACAGCTACGGGTGAGCCTGCCACCGTCTATGGGAAAGTTAAAGTAAAATTAAGTATAGGCAATACAAGCGCTCACCATGTATTTATTGTGGCTGATATTGTAGACGAAGTAATTATTTGCTCAGATTTTATGATTGGCCAAGGTGTTCATCTGGATATGGGACAACAAATTATGACTTGGCGAAATGTTGAAATTCCCCTTGATATTGGATACGAAAACAAGGCTCATGTAAGACAGTTACACGCCTTAACACGTGAAAAATTGCCACCAAAGTCAGAAACAATAGTGTGGGCGCGAATGGAGGGAGATTGTGAGGACAACAATAGTTTATGGGTGGTAGAGCCAGCAGCAGTAACAGGTGATATAGTAACAGCGAATGCCCTCGTTAAAACCAGCAACAGCTTAGTTCCTGTAAGAGTTTTAAATTTATCCAACAGCGAAAAGGTCCTTACGCAGAACTTTAAGATTGGACCATGTGCTTCAACAGAGGCAATAATAAGTTGCGAGGAGCATCCAGACGCAGCTAAAAAGGGTACCAAGGACCAGGAATTACTAGAGGAACATGTGCGGAAATGGACCGAAAAACTGAGGCCGCCCGAGAGAAATAAGGCTAAGCAATTATTAAAGAAATATGCCTTTATTTTTGCCTCGAAAGGCAAAAACCAGGGCAGGACGTCAATAGTGAAACACGAAATTAACACCGGCGACGCTAAGCCAATAAAACAGGCCCCAAGAAGCATTCCTCTAGCTAAACGAAATGAAGTTAGAGACCTGGTTAATGAAATGGAACAGGACGGCATAATTAAACCATCATCAAGTCCCTGGAGTTCACCGGTGGTTTTGGTAAAGAAAAAAGATGGAAGTACTAGGTTCTGCGTAGATTACAGGAAACTTAATGACGTCACCAAAAAGGACAGTTATCCATTGCCTAGGATTGATGACACCTTGGACACGTTAGCTGGAACAGAATGGTTTACCACATTAGATCTGCAGAGCGGCTATTGGCAAGTAGAAATTGCAGACAAGGATAAAGAGAAAACTGCTTTTAGTGCAAGTGATGGCTTATGGCAGTTTAATGTAATGCCATTTGGGCTCTGTAATGCTCCAGCTACATTCGAGCGTTTGATGGAACAGGTGTTCAAAGGTCTCCACCGAAAGACATGTTTGGTGTACCTTGATGACATAATTGTCATGGGAAAAACATTTGATGAACACCTGAAAAACCTCGAAGAGGTGTTAAAACGTATATCTACAGCCGGACTCAAGTTAAGTGTCAAGAAATGTTCACTGTTCCAGAAAGAAGTAAAATACCTAGGGCATCGTGTAACATCTGATGGCATTTCAACAGATGAAGAAAAAATACGAGCAGTTATGGATTGGCCTCGCCCTCAAAATCTACATGAGCTACGCAGTTTTCTAGGTTTATGTACATACTACAGGCGTTTTGTACCGAATTTTGCAAACATTGCTGCAAGTCTGCATGAGTTGACCAAAAAGGCGCAGGCATATGACTGGGGTGGAGCACAGGAACGGGCATTCCAGAAGCTAAAAGAATTGTTGTGCTCAGCACCAATTTTAGCTCATCCGATCGCGGGCGAAAAATTTGTGCTAGATACTGATGCGAGCGGATTTGGAATTGGAGGTGTGCTGTCCCAAGTGGTCAACGGTGTAGAGACAGTCGTAGGCTATTACAGTCGAATACTTTCGAAGCCTGAGAGAAATTACTGCGTGACTCGGCGAGAGCTTCTGGCTGTACTAGAGTGCATAAAACATTTTCACAAATATTTGTATGGTCAACATTTTCATTTAAGAACAGACCATTCTGCACTCAGGTGGTTGCTGCAATTTAAAAATACAGAAGGCCAGATAGCTCGTTGGATAGAGCGCCTTCAGAGCTACGATTTTAGCATTGAACACAGAAAAGGTGGAAAATATGGTAATGCGGATGCTCTGTCAAGACGACCCTGTAAGCTGGAATGCAAGCACTGCGTAAGGGCTGAAGGAAAAGAAAACATCTGTTACGTTCGTCTATTGCAGATAGAGTCCAACGAAGATTGGTCAATTGCGCAGAGAAATGACCCCATTTTAGCAAAAATATTACAAGCCAAGGAAGATGGCAAAAAACCCACCCGAAACGAAATCTCGCCTGAAAGTCCCCTGATGAAAGCATACTGGGCTCTGTGGAACAGCCTTCAAGTAGTAAATGGCTGCTTATACCGTACGTGGGAAAGTACTGACGGAAAATCTGTTAAAAACCTTATGGTGGTGCCGTCGGCGAAAGTAAAAGAAGTTCTGAGTGAATTTCATAACGGTCCTAGCGGTGGTCATCTGGGTGTGACAAAAACCCTAGAAAAATTAAAACAACGCTTCTACTGGGTTGGCTGCCAACAAGCTGTAGCTGATTGGATAGCAAATTGCGCACAATGCATTGCCGCTAAAGGTCCAGTAAGGAGAAGTCGTGGGCCGCTACAGCAGTATAATTCTGGTGCCCCATTTGAGCGAATTGCCAATGGATATAGCTGGGCCATTTCCTGTAAGTAATGCCGGTAACAAATATGTGCTAGTAGTCATCGATTACTTTAGTAAATGGCCGGAGGTATATGCCATCCCAAACCAAGAAGCAAGGACAGTGGTCGACGTCTTCGTGAACAATTGGGTGTGCCGCTACGGTGTTCCATTACAAATACATTCTGACTAGGGCAGACATTTTGAATCTGCTATATTTAAGGAAATGTGTTAATTGTACGGAATAAGGAAAACAAGAACAACCCCATTGTATCCGCAATCTGACGGCAGGGTTGAAAGATTTAACCGTACATTAGAGGAACATTTGCGAAAAGTAGTCAGCACACAACAAAAAGGCTGGGATGAGCACATTTCAAAATTCCTGTTGGCGTATAGGTCAGCTGTTCACAACTCCACCTCTCGTACACCCGCTAAAATTGTGTTTGGAACAGAACTCAGACTACCAGGAGATCTAGAGTTTGGTGTTAAGCCCATACTAACGGGAGAAAACAATGAAGACTCCACCTCACAAGAACAAGAAACTCTTCATGAACTTCATGAATTTGTACGAAACCGTATTAAGTTGTCTAGTGACAAGATGAAAGCCAGATACGATCGAGCGGCAAATTCTGAAGGATTTAAGGAGGGCCAGTTAGTTTTGCTTTTTAATCCCCAACGAAAGAAAGGGTTATCTCCCAAATTACAGACCCATTGGGATGGGCCATATAAGGTGATAAAGAAATTAAATGATGTTGTATACCGAATACAGAAGAGCCAAAATGAAAGTTGTTCATTTAGAACGATTAGCCCCTTATGGAAGAGGTGATTCTGAGCCTATTCGGGACGAACAGGCTTAAGTGGGGGGCAGTGTTACGAAAGTAACTTTAGTTAAGAATTAGTTGTAATTATTGGTTAAGAATTAGTTATAATTATTAGTTATCTTGTATTTATTAGTTATCTTGTATTTATTAGTTATCTTGTATTCATAAGTGATTTTATTAGTTTACATCGTTTTTGTTATAATTTAGTACACTTCAATCCCAACGTGCAGAAAGCCCTAGAAATGACCGTTAAAAAAAAGCTTCAGTGTAAGAGGTAAAATTATGTAAAGTGGTGCCATAAATCAAATTAAAGTGTGGTGAAATAGTAACGCCTCGAACCTTCGAAAAACATTTCGAATGTTCTAGACAACCAAATTGCGGTATAAATACTAGCGGCCACTAGCGTAATTAATTCATTCTTAGTTCAGACTTTGTCAATAACGTATAACGCGGAAGAAATTGTAGTTGGTAATAAATAAAAGCTATAAATTACGGTTTGTTAGAGTGACTTTGTACTAAATAAAGTTGTGTAAATTGTAAAGTGTTTAAAGTGTTTGTGTTTTATTTATTTTATTAAAGTTGCAATAAAGAACTCGAAACGGTTTATTATAAAGGAAATAAACCAAAACGTTATTGAAAGGAAGTAACGTAACAATATTATAAGGCAAAAGAAGTTTTTTTAAGAGTACATGTTGCCAATTAAGGTGATTTTTGTTTCTCTTCAATATTCTTATTACTTTACGAGTTACACGGACTTACGTTTTTTAGATTTGCTTGCATCAATTAAGCTGACAACCACTGTATATTTAGGAATGATTATATACACTACCAGACTATGTTGTATATTGAAGGATAAGACTACAGTTATTTCCGCTTAATTGAGTTTCTAAAAATGCACGACTTTTGACGCAATTAAACGGGAACTCAATTAAGCAGTACTCGGTTTATTGAATCGCCGCACACTGGTTCATATTTTGAGAAGGCGGCCAAAATTATTTTTTTTTTGTTTTCCGATTTTAAAATTTTTTTATTCATGTGAAAGTAAATACTAGTGAACCTCGGGAGCCAAAAAATTTCAACCCTATTTCAACTATTTCATTGAGAACAGGGTGGTCCGAAATGGACTTTCTCAATATTTGGTTATAGTTTTGAATTTCTGAGTCAATTTTTGAAGTTGAAATGCTCATAACTTTTTTGTTTTTTAAGATTTTTTGACAGAATAAGTTTTGTGTATTAGTTTATTTTATTAGCTATACGTGGTTTAAAGCATTAAACTGTGCGACCTCTAGAACTATAAAATTTTTTTTAATGTCAAAATTTCCCGGAAATTTCCTACTTTATAGAGCATAAGTCCTGAGCGTCAAAATGCGTCAAAAAAAAATCTATACTCTCTTGTAGTCCAGAATCTAACCTACATTTCTATACCCCATTGTACACACATCTGGATACGGCCTTGCGAACTACAGCAATTTCTGTGACCCAAGGTAAGATATTCGGTTCAAAAAACAAGTCCTGCAAGGAAACATTACTGAAATTAAAGAAGGTGAATCTTAAAGAATTTTCGACAAATAAAGCAGTTCAGGCCACATAAATTATCTAGCACGTCAGGTTATCAATTAATTTGGAGAAGGTAAAGGTATTGCCATTGTTATGAACTTATTGTGGGTGAACGGATGCTGCAAAACAAATAGGCGACATAAATAGACTAACACGTTAGATATTTGAGTAAGTTAAAAGGTTAAACATTAGTAAATAGCCGCAACATAAACTACATAGTTTAATTACCTGAAAATTGCAACTTAATTTAAAAAAATGGAAGAGCAGGTAAATGGTAAAAAAACTAGCACGCAGTTAAATTTTACGTGAAAATTATGATAAAGGATTCATTTCTGCATCAAATTCAGCCAACGCAAAATAAGAAAACAAAAATTGTAATAATTGAAAAAAATAGTGGAAGCGAGCCCTAAACGCACAAAGAGGATTTTAAAAAGTATGCCTACACCAACTGAAGAAATGAAATTTACTCCAGAAGAAGCATTTGCACTATTTTTGGATTTAAAACTGACAAAAAATCAGTATACAGAACTGCGAAAGCGAACCAATGAAAAAAATTGTGGAATCTTTCCAGCATATCGAGATTTAGTTTCTGTCAAAGAGTGCTTACCTTCACAAACGGCTATTAGTGTAACTTCAAGTTCAGCAGAAGTAAAATTGCAGGCTCTTCTCGAACACACTGCAGAACGATTATTAAATACACTTGATGCTGACTGTTTAAAAAAACTTAAAAATTGCAGCATCACTTTGTTTTCTAAATGGGGATGTGATGGAAGCTCTGGTCAGAAGCAATACAAGCAATGTAATTCAGAAAACTCATCTGATGCTAACTTATTCATGGTATCTTTAGTTCCATTACGTTTAAGAAAAACTTATATTGGCTTAGAGCCGTCAACCAGTAGAGTTACAGAAATGGATGTATGGAAAAATTAAATTCCCTCTTCAACAAAGTATTGCAGACCAATAGTGTTTGTTTACAAAAAGGAAACTAAAGATGTCATAACTGAAGAAGTTCGAAAAATAAAAGATCAAATTAAACAACTTCAACCGGTAATATTTAAATTTGATAACCAATGCATTGAAATTAATTTTCAAATGTTCCTTACAATGATCGATGGAAAAGTTGCTCAAGCATTAACCGAAAAAAAGTCTTCGTCAAGCTGTACCATATGCCAAAAGATATCAAGTCAATTAAGCCAACCCCCATCACAAGACAATAGTTTCAATGAAGCAGTAATTGTAAGTCGATGCGAACGGACGTGTTTAACATATTAGCTCCACAACATCATAGTAATAATTAAAAACAACAAGAAATAATTAAATAAAAACCTACATAACACAAAGACTTTTTGTAAAAACTATCAAATAATTAAAAAAGTTAAATAATAAATAAAGATTATAATAATAAACTCAAAACATTGTGAAAACAACACACACAACAAAACACTTTTTTAACATACATTATTTTAGCTAACGTTCTCTCGTACATTTTTTTTTTTTTTTTTTGTAAAATTATGTACACAGCACGACTCAGAAATAAAAATAAGAAAAAATCAACAAGAAAAAATAAACAAGAAATTACAAATACAACAATGGAAGCTGTAAATTTAACACCAAATGCAGAAAACTCTTCTACTCCCACGCATAAACGATTAAGAGATATTACACACAACAGTTCTCTTATCGAAAATGCAGCAAAAACTCCTCGCGTATCTTTTGCACCAACTACTGCATCTCCTCTTAAGTTTATACAAACCATGGATAAGCGTTTTGATAAGTTAACAATTAACAGATCAACTACAGGCAATGATGCAAAAAATGTTAAGAGAGTGTAAAGATAGTCTCTTAAACGAAATAGACAAAAAATTAAATGTGTTGGTGAGTGACATAAACAAAGTAACAGAAAGAGTAACAAACTTGGAAACATCTGTTCAAGAAATAAAAAACACTGCTACGAATGAAATGATAGCACTAAAACATGAAGCAGAAAACTTAAAGAACGAAATCATTTATTTAAAAAATTGTGCTAGAAAACACGAAAACTCAATAGTAGCATATGATATAAGAATAACTAATGTGCCTAGTGAACCAAATGAAAACCTTTATAATTATTATCTTAAAATATGTGAAACCGTAAAAATTTCACCTCCAAATATAAAAAACATTTTTCGTGTTAAAATAAATAAAAACAATCACACAAATAAAAGAAATAACAATAAAAAACCCTCAGATGCTGCGATTATTGTCAAATTTCAATGTCCGTATGAAAGAAACTTTGTCTTAAAGTCAATAACTAGTTTTATTAAGCATCGTAAGGATTCATTACGTTTAAATCTAATTGGTTTTGATAGCTCGGTTCCTTTTTACGTGAACGAAAATCTTACCCCCGATAACCACCATATATTTCTGCAAGCTCATCGATTAAAAAAAGATGGTTTAATATCAGCTGCTTTTACAAACCGAGGCCTAGTATACATACGACAGCTTGGTAATGATGAACCGACATGCATCAATGAAATTAATATTCTAAGAGTTATTTCCTATTCAACGCCCTGATAGTGAAAGCAGATACGGTACCCATAATAATACATTTCATGAAAGTTTATAGCCTTTTTAATTATTGTTATATTGTACTTTTCTATATTTCCGAAAAACTTTTTGAAATTCGAAATGCCATTACACTATATTGCAAATTTCGGACCATAGTACACAAATTTAAACGCCATATGGCAAATATTCTTAAATATTTCATAAATCTTTTTAGATATAAAATTTTCTTTTTCAATTTATATATACTTGTTAAAAATACCAATATTAATAAAAATGCTTGCATTGCTTGTAGGAACTTTGTTTGTTATAATGGTTTTACAATGTGATGATAGGATAAGTGGCTCCAAAGAAAATGTATACACTATGACCAGAATTCTTTCCAGAAGAACTTCTGGTCTCAATATTTGCCATATTAATGCTCAAAGCTTGAACAACAAAATGGATGAATTTCGATATATTTTTGAAGAATCTGGTATTGACATTTTGTGTATTTCAGAATCTTGGTTTCATTCTGAAATTCAAGATAGTATTTATGGATTAAATGGTTATCGTCTTTTCCGAGCCGATAGGTGCTCAAATGGTTGAGGTGCGGCTATCTATGCAAAAACATCAATAAACTGTAAACTTAAATGTAAGTCTCTTTCAGATGAGAAAATCGAGTATCTGTTTCTCGAAATAATTAATAACAATAACCAGAATCTTTTAATTGGTTCCATTTATAAACCTAATAAAGATACTGATTTTAACCCACTACTGAGCAAGCTGACATCGCTTACTCTTGGTTATACTGACGTTATTATTACTGGAGACTTCAATGAAAATATATTGGCTGATCGAAATTTGATGATGGATATGAATGCCATTGGCTTGAAGCTGGTTAATTGTTCTTTAGCAACCCATTTTACACGGACTTCAAGTACTCTACTCGACCTTTATTTCATTAATAATCTTTCAAAACTGCTGCTCTTTGATCAGCTCTCCGCGTCCCTGTTCTCGAAACATGACATTATTTTTTAATCTTATGACTATAACATTAAATCTCAAGAACAGACACGGGAAATAACGTTTAGAGCCTTTAAGAACATTGATCTTCAATCATTAGAAACTGAATTGTCGACCATTTCTTGGAACCAAATCTTCCTTATGCCAACCGTAGATGAGCAATTAAATTTCTTGCAGAATAATATTCTTTATTTATATGAAAAATACGTTCCAATAAAGACAAGTAAAATACGTAATGGTAAACCATGGTTTTCAAATGAGATTAAAACCTTGATCACAGAAAGAAACATAGCCTATGAGAGATGGAAGCGATTTAGAACTTTTGGCCATCATAATGCTTTTAAAGACGCTAGGAGAAAAGTAAATTCAAAAATAAGATTTTCAAATCATTATTTTATAAGGAAAAATTCGAATCGGCTGTTTGCTCGAAGAAGAAGTGGAGGGAAATTCGGAATATGGGAATTGTTAATGGTAATGCTAAAGATGATAACACGATTGATATTAACAAACTGAACTATGAATTTACCAATATTCCAATGCCAGAAGTAGATCCTAACTTTTATTACAATTCTTCTAATACCATGGATGGCAGTAATCATAATCCCAATGGTGCACTGTGCTTTAATTTCATACATTTCACACAAGAAGAAGTTCTAGGTTCTATTTTGAGTATAAAATCCCATTCTGTAGGATACGATGGAATTCACCCGAAGTTCATAAAGTTAATAATTACTTATACTGTTTTACATATAACGCATTTTTTCAACTTCATTGTTACAACGTCTACTTTTCCATCAGCGTGGAAGCACGCAAAGATTATTCCTATACCAAAAGCTGATAGCACATATCGACCGATAGCTATATTACCCTTTTTATCTAAAGTCTTTGAACGTTTAATCCATACTCAAATGAACCACTTTTTACATGAAAATTCTCTGCTTACCGACAAGCAATCTGGTTTCAGACCTAAACACAGTTGCATTTCTGCCTTAATCGAAGTCTCAGAGGAGCTTAGAGCAAATGTGGATAACAGTATGGTATCGTTTCTAATTTTACTTGATCATTCTAAAGCATTTGACACAGTAGACCATTTAATTCTTTGTCAAAAACTTAGGCACATGTTCTATTTTTCGGAAACCGCCGTAAAGATGATTTATTCTTATTTGTGTGACAGAAGCCAATCTGTGTATCATGGGACTGATGAGTCTTATAGTTGCTCAACTCCGAGAGGTGTACCACAGGGTTCCATACTTGGTCCACTATTATATGTATTATATTCTAATGACTTACCTTCTCGACTCAGTTTTTGTGGAATTCATATGTATGCAGATGATGTACAACTTTTTATTAGTTGTGAACCGTCTGATATCAATAATTGCATTAACCGGATCAATAATGACCTGGATAGTGTTAAAGAATGGGCTTCAGCCAATGGACTCTCCATAAATGCAAGGAAATCAAAAGCTATGATAATTGGAAAAACCGAATCGTTGCCAACTATTTTACCAGCAATTCTGATCGGAGAATCTATAATCACAATAGATGAAACTGCCAAAAATTTAGGTGTAATATTCAATAGGAAACTAGACTGGTCTAATCACATAAATGTTATATGTGGCAAAACATATGCGATGTTAAGAAACCTTTGGATGTCGCAACATTATACACCTTTTGATATTCGAATGTTACTAGCTAAAACATATTTATTGCCAACGCTCTTGTACGGTTGTGAACTATTCGCTAACTGTGATACATTAAGTATGAAAAGGCTTAATGTAACGTACAATAATATTGCCAGATATGTTTTTGGCCGCAGTAGGCGAAGCAGAATCTCACAGTACTCTAGACAAATATGTAATATACCATTTGATAGCCTGTTAAAGCTTCGAACACTATTATTTTTCATAAGGTGATTACGCCAAACAGCCTAAATACCTATACAATAGAATAATCTTCTCAAGGTCTGACCGAGGAAACAAAGTAAATACCTTTCAAATTAGAAAAGATATATCGAAAAGACATTTTTTCTACACTGCTATCAATCTTTGGCGCCAACTTCCTTCTAATATTCAAATCATTAGCAATGCAAAGCATTTCAAAATTGCAATATTAAATCGTTTAGGATAACAACATTTATATAGCTTTTACATACATAATGTTTTAACTTTTATTTATTTAATTTAAAAATCATAATTTTTTAATATCATTTAATATTTTTCAATTCTATCTAATTTAAATTTATTTATTTCTTAAAATTAGTATTAAGTGATTTTATTTTTTTTACCAACAAAAATCATATTGTGCCACTATCTCCCCAGTACTATTAGATAAGACTAGTTCTTGTTGTACTGTATTGATTAAATAAATAAATAAATAAATAAATACGAATTTGGAATGTCCGTTAGGCGAAACAGTGAGAAAAAACAAAGAAAATGTGGAAAAAAGGAAGCAAACAAAAAAACAAATTCAAGAAAAATACCTTCACCTAGGCCTTATAATTGATCAGCCAAAACAAGGAGAAGGAAATTCAAATGATGGAAACACTGCAAGGAGATTCTTTTCTGATCCAGAAACTGCAGCATCTATCACAGGAGTACATTTTGAATTAATAAGACGATTCCAGATCATTTTACAAGTTATATCATGTAGCAGAAAGATAAATGCAAAAAAATTTGGCCAGTATGCAAATGAAACAGCAATTCTTTATAACAAAAAATACTCTTGGGGACATATGCCAACCACAGTTCATAAAATTTTATACCATGGGGAACAAATAGTTCAACACAATATGCTACCAATTGGAGATCTATCTGAAGAAGCGCAAGAAAAAAGGACCAAAGACTACAGATTCTTCCGCGAGCATAACACAAGAAAAATGTCCAGATGTTGTACTAATGAAGATCTTATTACTATTTTGTTGTGCACATCAGATCCAGTTATGTCCAGTATTCGACAAAAATGGAAATCAACCTCAATCAAATTAGAGGAAGAAGCTAAACAACTTCTCGAAAATGAAACCCAAAGCTATTTAGAAGAAATTTTTACTAATATTGTTTAATTTAAAATTGTTTATAGATTATAATTTGTTTTTGATTTAAGTATATATTAGTATTAATATATAAAAATAAAATACACATACATCTCAAACCAAAAATAAAAGTTGAATTACCTAAAATGTTATCGATAGCCAAGAATGCTATTTGGGCATTTTTCAAAATATTCCTTTTCAGTTTTATCCTTATAACAACTCGTCTTTCCCAAAAAAGCCAACCTTTGGCCCCTGTGAATATTGGGACTAAAAAGTTTACAGGGGCCAAATATTGGCATTTTCTGACAGGATCTAAGTTCGACAATAAAAAATAAGTATCAGTTGTAAAATACAAGAGAAATAAAGATAAATTATAAAAAAATCATATTTAAAATATTCAACTTTTACACCGAAACTCAACAAAAAAATGAAAATGCATTTTGAACTCCCCATAACTTTTGCTCCTATCAGTCGAATTGTACGTTTTATAGCGCAAATTAAAGCCTAACATCGCACCTATCGAGCAAAAAAAATCGCATAAAAAAATACCGATCCAGTCAAAAGTTATGGAATTTTGGCCGCCTTCTCGTAAAATTTCCCACTGTGCGCCGACGCAATTAAACCGAAAATCGCTTAATTGAGCAAGATGTACAATAAAGCGAAACACCCATGTGTAAATAGAATATAAAAGTCATTTCTTTATTTATTAACTTAAAAAATGGTTTAGGTTTTTAAAACAAAATAAAAATCAGGTACGTTCATCGTACAATCTTTCTTGCCGCAAAACACATTAAGTAGACGACAACAATTAAACGAAACATTTGTTCTAGTTTTTCGCAATGCAATAAAACGGAACTCAACTAAACGGGTATTTTTACATAGACAGTTATACTGAATGATCTCGTTCCATGATTTTTATTGCAATAAAAAGGGAAACTCGATTAAGCGGGGCTCAATTAAACGAAAACAACTGTATTACAAAAATAAGCTTTATAAAAAATTTCAATTTACCTTATAGAATTCATTCCAAAAAATAAAAATTATTAATTAAAAAGTATCTTATAAAAAGAAATAATTCTAAGATTCTATTTTGTTTTTCTTTTGGAAGTTTTTGGTTTTAAATGTTACCGTTGATTTTTTAAATTTTTTGCATATGAATAATTTCAATGTTACGTTATTAGTATACATAGTTACACTGTAAAGAGTGGGTTTATTATAAACAATTCGGTGGCGCTTTGCTATTCTTGTAAACTTTTTTAGTTTTACTTTAAATTAATTAGTTTTTGGTATTAATTAGTTTAGACTTGAATTTAGTAACACTAGATTCAGACGCTGATTGTTTCCATGTTTTTTAAGACATGGTTTTTGGTGTTCGTAGGCGAACGGTGTAGAGAAGCAAGCGGGGTAAAGAAAATATTCAAATTTTTTGTTCTCTGATTCTTTTGTTATTTTTTTGTTTGGTTTTACAAATAAGCAAGTGAAGAAAAATTACCGAAAACGTGACAAAAATCAACCCTAAAATCATGGGAAAAAATCAACTTTTGAATCTGTTGTGTTTTTGGAAGAAACTTTTAAAAGGAACTTAAAAAAGACATGATTTTTAAATCACGGGCTTAATCTGGTGTAAGTATTCATTAAATAAACTTATAATTGTAAAGGGTGTTTTTTTGGAGTGATACAAATTTGAGTTGGCATCACTGCTTTATTTGACCACCCACTTCACAGCTGATAGTTGCTTTTTGTTCAGTTTGCTTTGACATTTCATTATGGATCGACTTACACCAGAGCAACGCGTGCAAATTGTGGAAATTTTTAATCAAAATAATTAGGCGAATGGGCTAAAGCACAAATTGATATTGATTTTGAATTTGCATTCAAAATATTATTTTCCGATGAAGCCCATTTCTGGTTGAATTGGTAGGTGAATAAGCAGAATTGTCGCATTTGGAGTAAGAAGAATCCACAAGGCTTTTTCAAAACACCATTACATCCTTAGAAAATTACTGTTTGGTGCGCTTTATGGACAGGCGGAGTCATTGGTCCATATGTCTTCAAAAACGATGATGGTCAGAATGCGAAAAGCTGTTGAAATTGGTGTTCGAGATTGCGCTTTCTACGCGCCAGCCGTGGCGGCCACATGGTCGAAATCATATTTAATCATTAATGTCATCAAATTTCTATCCAATAAAGACCGTTTCATTAATATATTACTTGTTTTATTATGATTTAAACTTGTATCACTCTATAAAAAACACCCTTAATTAAAATTGCAATGTCAGTAGAGCGTGCGTGTTGAATAAGTAACATAAATACATATATGTTAAATAAAATTATGTTAAAGAAATTTTTGTAGAATGGAATAGTTTTAATTATTTTAACATTGATTTCAAAACAGAGCTCAACGTGATAATCCGCTGGATCCCAATGTTACAGAAAAGCGTTCCTGTACTCCGAAATTGTGCAAATGAGAGTACTAAACAGACCTCACTTTTTCTTTGGGTAGATTGGTAAATTGTCGATAATTTTTCATCAAATTTTTTAGAGCTAATAAAAGTGTCATTGTTTAAATAAAATAAATTGATCAATTTTGTTTTTCTTTTTTGATGAAATTAGTAATTTTAAGTGAAACAGTATGTTTATTTAATGACTTCAAAAAATGTTTGTGCAAAAAAGTGTTCTTAATTAATTTTTCTAGTGAAAATCAAACGAAACAGTTTTGTAAAGGATACAAAAATTTGCTTGTGATAATTGGATGAGCCTTTTAAAATAAAAAAATTTGTGTTTAATCAAATTAGTGACTTTCTGTAAATTTTTTAGATAAATTTTTACATTAGGTTTTTAATTTTGAAACATTATTTCAAGTAATTTCTTATTTATTTAAATCAGTGTCACTGACAACAAACAAACATAGGTAAACAGTAAAGCCCTGCACGACTGCATTTGTTTCTTTTTCACAGATCACCACACCAAGTTATTGTTGTGTCAAATACTGTGTTTTTTTTTTTAAATCAGTTCGAATGATACATTACGAAAAACCGAATCAATGTTAAAACAGTAGTTGGTTTCAAACCACAGAATACCACAGAACTGTAAAAAGTGACGTGTGAAAAAGGCCACAATCTGTTGCGTGGGCAGCTTTCGAAGAAAAAGACAGAAAGCTTTTTTTGGTAGTGAAGTGGCAATGTGTAAAAACAGGCAGCAACAATCAACACAAATGGCATGATCAAAACAAAAATAACAAAACACATACCACGTTAAAAAAAATGCATTAAATCAACAAACGTTGTGTTTTGTGCAAAAAAAATGTATTTATTAATATTTTTTTGTTTTATAATGTTATTTATTTACAAATAGAAACTGGGAATTATTTCCTTTCGCAGGTTACTTTATATTATATTCAACATTTTTTATTTTTCGAATTTATTCCTAAAAATTTAAGGAATAGAACTATTACAAAAAAAAAGCTTTATAAAATACATAACTGAAATTTAACTCATAGAATAAATTCGAAAAATAAAAAATGTTATTTATTTACTTTGTATTAATATATATTTTTATTATATATATTTAGCTGGTGAGGCCTAACTCCATTTGTGAAAATAAAAATGCAAAATTTTTTATTTCATTTTTCCCGACGTTTCGTGAATTTTATGTTCACTTCTTCAGGGGATTCGTCTATTAATATAAAATAAAATCATCAACATTTAATAATACAATAAATATAAATGTAACGAACTTACAGTGAAAAGAAACAAATTTGTATTACATTAATATATTTTTAAAAACGTAAAAGCCAACACTAGTGGTGTCATCTACTGTTTTTCAAAACAACTCTATAACTGGCGCTTAAATTGTCAGTATCTTCTTTTTTATTCATTGTTCTATTTATTTTCTGTTGAATTCTTAAGCTTTCTGTTGTATATCTTTTCCTCACGTTATTTACCTTGTCAAGTATTCTTATGTTGTCAAAATCAGGTTTGTGTTTTGTTTGTAATATGTGCTGTGATAATGCAGTGCTTTCTTTGTTTTTGTTTATGTCTGAATTGTGTTCTCCCATTCTTGTCTCCAAATTCCTTTTGGTCGTACCAATGTAAACTAAGTCACAGCTGTTGTTGTTGTCTCCCTTGCATGGTATTTCATACACTACATTATTTTGTTGTAGTTTGTGTATTGGAGTTTTTGTATTTGTAAATATTGCACTTAATGTTTTGTTTGGTTTGTAAGCAAAGCTCATGTCATTTTTATCTATTGCACCTTTTATGTTTTTATTGTCCGTGAGGCCCGGTATGTATTTTACACTGATAAAATATTTTTCCTCCTTTTCAATGTTACCATTTGTGTTTGTTATTATAGGTTTATAGGCAGTTATTAAATTTTTAATTAAATTTGTAGGAAAAGCATTATCTTTAAGTAATTTCGTGATTACCAGTTTATTTTTGCTGTGGTGTTGTTTATCGCTAATATCAAGAACTCTACGTATAAAATTTAATATTATTTACTTGTGTTGTGGTAAACTTAAAAGTTAATTTTTACAAAAGCTTTACAAATAAATCTCAACTAAATAAATTTGTGTTCATTGTATTGCGGCATAAAAGATGATGCAAAGAGAAATGATAAAAGGGCAGCTTTCTTAAAAAGAGACAACAAAAAACGCAAAATCTTCCGTCTCGTGACAGTTCTGTGGTATTCTGTGTTTCAAACAACTCGGTGTTAAGCAGTAGCAAGGCGAATTCATAGAAGGTGGTCTTATTTTGAAAACGGATACAACACTTTAAACTACTTTAACGTTGTGTCAAAATAATACAACACTGCAGTAAACAAATTAGCTACGCACTAAAGGCGACCGTACACGACATGTTTTTGTCATCTGACATGTCAAATTTTCCACTGCAAAACACATACATGTCGTGTGTTACCTTTTTAACTTTGCTTCTGTAACATAGCGTCTTTACCTGACAATTTTTTGTCATACCAAACGTCAAACTTCATATTAAAAAAACGCTGACAAAAATTTTCGAGTTTTTTTTATATAGACTTTGACGGTTGGTATGACAAAAAATTGTCAGTTGAAGACGCTATGTAAAAGTCAGACGCAAAGTCATCTGACAAAATTTCAATTAGAGCGTGCTCTATTTTCTTCTGACAAACCATCTGACATCAGAAAGCTATGCCGGCAAGAAACCGGCAGCGGCGTCCACTATTGACGGAATCATTAGCCGGCTGAAGTTAATTTTTTACAATACCGAGATATGTTTGATCATCTTACCATTGAATATAATTTATGTGAATATATATATAAAAACCGTTTTATTATAAAATCCTAAATTGGTATCTTTGAATTAAAAGAAAAAAATGTTAAGATGGCTGAACTATTTTACGGCGCAAATAAAACTTTTCATGGCGGTAGCAAGTTATTTTGAAACCGAGCACTACTTTGGTTTCTGCAATAACAATGCGAAAAAAACAGAGACAATGTCAGAAGCAAATTACATGTACGTTTGTGACCGATAATTATAAAGCTTATGTAAAACAGCGATTTTGACAGACATGCACAATTACATGTGACTTGAAAATTTGACATGTCAGATGACAAAAACATGTCGTCTATATGCGCCTTAACATACAAACATGTAAAAATAAATGTCAACAAATGTAACAGCATATAATTTTGACACATGGTAAGTTTTCAGCTGTTGCTTACGTAGCAAGCAAGGTAGTGTTTCGTATTTCAAACCGCCCACATGTATTTTTTGTCCGCTTGTTGTGTTATTAGTGAAATTAAAATTAGATTTTAAAAATATTGTCGGCCGCGTCCATTGTTAATTCGTCTAGTGATATATTAATTAATTAAACTAATAATAAATAAATAAAATAAAAACCACAAATAAAAGAATTAACCATAAATCACACACCGTTCATTACAATAAAAAATATAATAAAAACAACACCAGTTTCAATTTACAAAAAAAAAAAAAAAAAAAAAAAAAAAAAAGTTGACAAAAACTTAACACACAGCACATTACAATAAAAAAAAAGAAAGACAATCTCTCGTTCCCCCTGTTACATTAACATACATTTCAACTTTTTAACAAACAAACAAGATGAAATAGAAGAAGAAAACAAACAACATTAAACAACTAAAATTAAACTGCAACACACATCACAACAACAACATAAATCAACTACATATAGCAGCGATAAAACAATAACACCACCGCACAAAAAAGAAAAACAACACATGAGAAATTACACCAATTCCTCGATTAACAAACTTTTTGTGCAGTAATATTTTACAATGACCAGGCAAGGGGCTTTTATGCCTCTAATTGCAGTGTAATAGTTGTTGCCCTTTTCCCTTATTTTTTTCCTTTTATGTTTCAATGTTTCAATGGTATTCTCCAAGTGATAGCCATCTTTAATTTGTTAATTAAGATTTATATGTTATTCTATCCAGGATGCAAACTGGTGCATGTCTGTTCTAGAAGTAAGTACTTTAAGATTCTTTGTTAAAGTTTGAATAATTAAGTTGAGTGTTAAAACTACAGGACTGTGATCTGAGCTTAAGTCAGCACAGTCAACTATATCCATAGATGTCCTTGCTATACCTTTATAAACAAAGAAATCCAGAAGATCAGGTATTTTCTGTGGATCACTGGGCCAATATGTGGGACTACCTGTAGATAATACAGAATAATTATTTTTGCAAATGCATTTATATAATTCCCTTCCCTTTGGATTCACCAGACGAGATCCCCACCAGGGATGTTTTGCATTATAATCCCCTCCAACAATAAATTTTGCACCAAGCTGTTTAAAAAAGTTTTCATATTCTGTGCACGTAACATTATGTCTTGGGGGGAAATAAATAGAAAAAATACTGATTTCATTATTATCGCATGTTATTTTTACACCAGCAGCTTGCAAAAAGGTTTCTTCAACTGGAGAAAGTATTTCATATTTAATATTAGATTTTATCAAAATAGCAGCACCAGCATGAGCTCTATCATCGGGATGGTTAGCAACAACCAAATCGTAGTCTTTTATTTTGAAAAAAGTTCTATTCGTAAAATGAGTTTCTGAGATTAAAAAGATATCAATGTAATTAGTTTTAATGAACATTTCTATTTCATTTGTGTGTCTATGCATTCCATTTGCATTCCATATTAGGTTAGGTTAGGTTCCATTGGCAGCCGTGATCAAGCACAGCTCACGTGGGTCCATTAATTAGTTCCCGTTGTGTTACCATGTCACACCGTCTCCCATGGGTCCTATGTTGTCTGGCTGCTAGTGTTCCCACGCAGCCATCCGGTCGATTCAGTAAAGGAGTGGATCCTGTTTACATCAACATCAGAGAGACAAGTTTTGTCCGCAAGGGCTCTTCGACCAAACATTTCGAGTCTTAGATCTCCGAAAGCCGGGCAATTACAGAGAAGATGTTCCGTTGACTCTTCCTCCTCCTCGTCGCCGCAACTTCTACAAAAGTCATTGTAAGGGAGCCCCAGCCTCTGGGCGTGCCTCCCAATGGGCCAGTGGCCAGTTATAACCGCAATCAGGTTTCTTAGATGATGTCTGGACAGCTGTAGTGCCCGCCGTGTCCTTTTTTCATCTATGACGGGCCAGATTTTCCTGGTTTCCCCACAGGTAGTTTCATCGTGCCACCTCCGACTGGCGATAATATAAAACTTGTGCGATATAAGTTGCTTGCTCCTTGGGAGCGAAGCACCTGCATTATATGTTGAACCGTCTCGATTCAAGGTGGTGGCTGCATGCGCCATCCTTGCTATCCTTAAATTTATTTGCATATTTTGGCCATTAACATTGACATCATGTTCATTAAATTTTCCATCATGTTTTCATTTACATTAGATGCTTTAACAGCATCTGCATACGACCACCACCATTATGGATAACAATCTTGAAGCGATGTGGTGGCTTAAGCCTTGGCTGTGGTTTGTGTCTTGGTCCGGGTATGATGCCAGCATCTGGTGACTCCCGAGATGAAGGCAGGGAACTTAAAGGCCTTGGCAACGAAAGGTTATCCATCCCCTAAACCGAGGTGTTATGCGACCCGTGCCTATCGGTTGGTTTGCAGTCAGGGGTTACCGACTGTATTATCACGGAGCTTTGCTGATACCTGGGCACCTCAGCAAACAGACTACGCCCTTACCGCGTTATTGGGGGCTATGACGTGGCGGACCTCCAGATTCCCCTACACTCGTGGGACCAACAAGCAAAATGAACTCTCTTCTTAAAACAAAAAACCAAAAACGTAACAAACAACTCACTGACGATGGCACGGAACTAGACACAAAAAGGACTAATGATAAGGACAACGAGACGAAGACGACCCCGTCGGTGGCTGTATCAGCCTCGGCACCCAACAGCGGCGATGTACCTCTGTCTTTCGCGCCAAGTACATAAAAGGCCGCAATAGCCCTTTCCGCCAAAGCGGATAAACCCCTTGCTTCGGGTGCTGCCAAGTTGGAAATGACTAAGTCGTCCAGCAAAGCAGCCTCCCATATGCCTATTGTGCAAAGGGGGAAAGAGATGATTACATCCGGTCCCACCTCTGCACCTCCCCCCGCCAACTCCGGCGTCACTAAAAAGACTCCTCGGCATAAAAACCCTTCCAAGAGGGCATCCAACTCAAGGCGTGCTGCCTTGCGTGTTATCGAGCTATTAGGCTCCAAAGATGCCAATGAGCTTTCTGCAGAACAGGAAGCTTCATTGGCATGGGCTAAGGCCCTTATTGCTGGGCTTCAGAGCGTTTCACCTCCTGCCCCTGCGAAGGCAATGCCTAAACGGCAACGTTCGGAGGAAGAAGCGACAGCCGTTAGACAGCAACCAGGGACTAAACGTCCCAAATATGCACCAAAGTCGACCAATAGATCCTATAGTGAGGTGGCTAAAGACCACCTTGTTAGGGCTATTATAGATAGAGGTGCTGCTGATGGATCCATCTCCCACTCTAGGTGGGACTTGGTGAAGCAGCAGATGATGGGTGTCTTTTGGAAGATCCTTAGTGAGAATCCAGGAGCACCCCCGCAATGTGACGATGCTGGCTGGTACCAGGGTCATGTGAAGCTGATGGCGTGCGTGGACGAGCGCTCGGCGCTTCTGCTGAAGCTTGCCATCGGAGCGATTGGCGAAATATGGGAAGGTGCTAGGCTCGACGTGGTTTTGGTGAGTGAGATACCACGGAGACCTAGATCCATCGCCACTATCCCAGCGGAACCATCTGCACCGGAGGAAATCTTGAAGATCATCCAGTGCTGCAACCCGCAACTTCCCACTCATAACTGGAAAGTTGTCAGGGTTTCAGCAGCTGAAGGATCATCAAGAACGGCGATCGTAGTCCTGAATCAGGACTCCTTGAAACCACTGAGGGAGAAACAGGGCAAGATTTACTATGGTTTTAGTACCATCTTGCTCCGTGTCTACCGAGGTGACGACAAGGGCGATCCCGCTCCGAAGGTTGCGGAGCCTACGCAGTCCGTGGACTGCACGAATGACGCTTCCGTTCATTCATGTGACAAGGAAGACACCCCGTCCGTCTCCGACATGCTGGGTGACCTCTTTGAGCGCATGGGTGAATTGGCTGATGAGGACGCCCTCCTGGAATCAGACCAGGAGGACGCCAATGTCACGGTCGTCAATACTGGACATGGTGAAGGTAACTCAGATAAACCTTCACCACTCTAAGGCAGCATCTGCTGCACTGCTCCTCCGAGTGGTAGAGAGAGAGGAGGAGCTGGTAATGATCCAAGAACCATGGATCCACAAGGATCGGGTTTGCGGATTAAACCTTAAGGGCTATAAGCTCCTATATGCCAGAGGAACAGGTAAAATTAGATCTTGTATTTTGGCTAAAAGCACGTTGGATATCTTCATTCTTTCTGATTTCAGTGATGAAGACACAACTTCAGCGGCCCTAGAGACGGGCGACAGGTCGATTTGGATCGTCTCGGGCTATATGGCGCATGACCAGGTTGATGAGCCACCCAATAGGCTTGTTCGTGGCCTGGTCACCAAAGCTGGCTCCATGGGTACCCCGGTGGTTATCTGTGCTGATGCTAATGCGCACCACATCACGTGGGGCAGCTCTAACACCAACACTAGAGGTGAGTCGCTATTTTCCTTTATCTGTAACAGTAATTTAGAAATAGCAAACATAGGCGCGGAACCCACGTTCATTGTAGCTAATAGACAGGAGGTTCTCGATGTGACATTGGTCAGCTCGGAACACTCCGACTTAACAAGTAACTGGGCGGTCTCAAATGACTGTTCCTTTTCGGACCACAGGTATGTTGAGTTTCAATTAGGTTCACCCCCCTTGGGGGTATGTACTTTTGTAAATAGGAGAAGGACGAAGTGGGACTATCAGGCTAGTCTACTCGCTGACTCTCTGGGCTCAGTCCCTGTCATTAATGGCACTACGGAGACTGAAATGGCAGTGGAGTTCCTATCGGGGGCACTGCGTCGAGCAACGGCACTGGCCTGCAGGCCGGTGGTTAGGAGGAAGGGGGGAGCCCCGATATTGCACAGTCCCGCAGGGACTGTCGTAGGTTGTTCAATATGGCTAAACGTCTGGGAAACTGGGCGGAATATAAGTCGGCATTGAATAGGTTCAAGAATTTGGTGAGATCGGCGAAACGGAATGCCTGGAGAAACTTCTGCAGTGGAGTGGAAGGCTCTTCTGAGACAAACCGATTGCGCAAAATAATGGCTTCTTGCCCGGCTGTCCCAAGCTACATTCAGAAAGCTGATGGTAGCTGGACTACGAATAGTCAGGAGACGCTGGGGGTCTTAATCGACACACACTTTCCTGGCAATACCCTTCCAACACCACGGAAGATCAATTGCTTATCAGAGCCTGGACCCGTGTCTATGTCCCTGTGCTATGATAGGCTCAATTGGGCGATAAGGAGCTTTGACTCCTTTAAGGCTCCTGGTCCGGACGGTAATATTCCGGCCGACCTTAAAAAGAATGCGGGGCTTCTGATTCCTTGGCTGTCCGCTATTTACACGGAATGTATTAGATTCTCGTACGTTCCCAACAGTTGGACTAGATGTAGGGTTGTTTTCATTCCAAAGGGAGGGAAAGCATCCCACACCAGACCTAAGGACTACAGGCCAATCAGCCTGTCGTCATTTCTTCTCAAGACCCTTGAAAGGGTCATTGACATTCATCTGAGGATGTCTTTTCCTAGACATCTGCTCTCTTCATCACAGCATGCCTACACCAGGGGCAAATCTGTGGAGACGGCGCTTCACTCACTGGTAGGCTACATTGAGAAATCCCTCGAATTTCGGGAATACTCACTTGTGGCCTTTCTGGACATTGAGGGTGCTTTTAACAATGTCAGACCCAACTCCATCTTGGAATCGATGAGGGAGGTGGGTGTTGACGATGTAACTTGTAGATTTATTGGCAATCTACTTGACAGTAGGATCATTGAATCCACGATGGGTGCGGCCAATGTGTGCAGATCTGTGCACGGGGGCACCCCGCAGGGTGGAGTTCTGTCACCTCTACTATGGAACCTGACGATGAACACTTTGTTGAGTCGGTTCGACGGACTGGGGATAAAAACCGTCGCGTATGCGGATGACGTGGCGGTGGCGGTCATGGGTAAACACCCGGACACACTGTCCCGTTGCATGGAATCTGCATTGCAGATTCTAAGCTCTTGGAGCACCTCCTGTGGACTTGGCGTCAATCCACAGAAGACTGAGTTGGTACTCTTCACCAGGAAGTACAAGGTTGGCAACTTTAAACTTCCTAGGCTAAATGGCACGGAGTTGACGCTCTCGAACAGTGCCAAATATTTGGGCGTAATTCTCGATAGCAAACTATCATGGGAACTCAACGTTCGAACGAGGGTTGATAGGGCCATTGTGGCCTTGTACACCTGCAAGAGATCCTTGGGCAGAAGTTGGGGCCTTGGCCCCAGGGGCGTCGAATGGATCTTCGAGGCGGTGGTAAAACCGATCCTCTTCTATGGGGTCATAGTGTGGTGGCCTGCGATGGGAAGGGGACGGTACTGCAGGATGCTTGAGAAAGTATATAGGGTGGCGGCGCTGATGATCACGGGATCACTCCGCTCGACACCGACGAAGGCGCTGTTTACTATGCTGAACTGGCTGCCGGTTGACATCATGGCCGAACAACAGGCCCTGACTTCCGCTATTAGACTGGGGGCGGTGGGCCTATGGTCTTCGCGGAACTATGGTCATGCCAGGATCTTGCTTAGTGCATCATATGACCTGGCGGGGCTGGACTATTGCACTCCGGAACCCTTTTTCGGTGCTTTGTTCACAGTTCATCATGGTAATGATGATGAGCTGCTCGATAATACGCGATCTCTGGAACCGATCCTGCGGGTCTACACCGATGGTTCCAGGATGGGCGATAGAGTGGGTGGAGGTTTCTTCATCGAGGAGTGGGACATTAGGGTCTCTTTCAGGCTGCCGGATGGTAGCAGTGTGCTGCAGGCGGAAATCTCTGCCATAAACCGGGCGGCAAACTGGCTGAAGTACTATCGTATATCGAGGGATATATGTATATTTACGGACAGCAAGGCTGCCATTGCAGCTCTGGCTGGTGTCTTTACGACATCTATGTTAACAGTGGAATGCCGGATGTCTCTAAATGAGATCGCGAAACATTCCAGTGTAACGCTGACATGGGTACCAGGGCACAGTGGATGCCTGGGTAACCAAACTGCGGACGGTCTGGCCAAACGAGGCTGTCTCTTGGATGACCTGTTCATCGACGGCCTGGTTGGCACCTCAATGGCCCGCTGCAGGACTCTCATCAGAGGGGAGTCGTACAGAAGGGCTCAGGGCAGATGGCAGAGGGAGCCTACCTGCTTGATGGCCAGGACTCTATGGCCTGGCTATGACGCGTTGAGAACGCGTGTACTTCTCGGTCTCGGTAGGGACCGGATGAGAACGGTGATATCGGTCATTACGGGTCACTGGGTGATAGGGACTCATGCCAGGAGGATGGGTCTTGCGCATAACGACTACTGTAGGAGTTGTCATGATGAAGAGGAGGAGGAGACGGTGTCTCACTTTCTCTGCCAATGCCCCGGTTTGGGGAGCATCAGGTTTAGGCATTTTGGGAGACCAGAATTGCCATGTCTGGACGATCTGTCCAATGTGGGACTGAGATCGATCTCCCTGTTTTGCAGGGAGTCGGGGTGGTTCGAGGCTGCAGTGAACTCGGGGGAATAGTCTGGTGGGTACTGGCTGACTCCTGTCACTGGCTAGGGGTATCACAAAGGGACCGCTATAAGGACCCAAGTGAGTCGTCGTTGTGACGGCTGCCCATGTAACCTAACCTAACCTAATCTGCATACGACACGTTAATTCTATTATTGGGCTCAATGTTGGTATAATTACTAATTTGCGGGTAGGCAATATGGTTCGGGTTAACATAATTATTTTGGTTACTTGAAGGTTGTTTTTGTCTATTATTTCTGTTAGAAACAAGGTCTTGATAAATTCTACAACCTTTGTAATTGGTAGTATGGTTTAACATACAATGAACACAACGAGGTGGGGTTTCAGCGGTTTTTTTTACACTCCACGGTTGGGTGATCCATGCCGCACTTAACACATCTGTACGGTTTTTTACAGTATGCTTTCGTATGTCCAAATTGTTGACATCGATGACATTGTACCAGTTCGTTGGTTCTACGTGGTGGTTCTATTTTGATGAGAGCATGGTTTATGTATTTTATGTCATAAATAGTTTTATTTTTGGGGTCTGGATCTAAGTCCACATAAAACATTGAAAGAGGCTCTTTCGTTACACGACTTCTAACATTTGTTACAGATCTAACCGAGTGACCTAAGCCGATAAGTTCAGCTTTAATATCCTCAGTGGGGATTGTAGGATGGAGTCCTTTAATTATAACTCTATACGACCTTTCCTGTTTTAATTGATACGTGTGAAAATAAATACTTGAGCTCTCTAAATATTTAATGACTTTTCTATATGAATCTACAGACTTTATCATCAATCTTACTTGGCCTTCCCTTAAAGACTTATAATTAAAATCTGAATCGGATATAATTTCACTTAATTTAGTAATCATAAGATTAATATTTGCTACATTAGGAATGTAGATTGGTGGTGGTTTTGGTATTGTAATCTGATCATTGTTTTCTTCATCATCTTGAGTATCAAGCAAAGAATACTTGTTGCTGTATACTGATGTTGTTGGAGTATCAAATGAATTTATTCTTTTTTTGGTGACTCAATCCGTTTGCGTTTATTTGTTGTAACACATTGCCAAATTGGTTCATCACTTTTGTTGTTTTCTTTAGCTTTACTGTTTACTTCTGAAGCGTCGTCGCTATCATCACTTAGGTTTACCATCGTTATAAAGAAAAATTGTTGTTTTACTTAAGAATGCACTTTTTACGTGCATTCTTGCACTTAATTGTTTTTGGAATTGTTTTTGTTTATTTTTTTTTTTTTTTTTTGTCACAAAAATAAATTTGTTTTTATTTTTATGAATATAATATTTATTATGTATATTAAATATACGAGTACGAAAATAAAGAAAAGAAATTGCGAAACTATGTCTGATTTCTATCACGGTCAAGCAAGGACTGATTTATTTTTATAAACAATTTATTTTATGAAACAATTGTTTTTGGTTTTATTTGGTCAGAAAAAAAAAAAAAAAATATAAAAAAAAAAAAATATATATTAAATTTTTAATTTGGGAATTTTTTTTAAATTTTTGGGGACAAGGAAAAAATAACCTGGCAGCCCTGTCTGTAATGGATAATGACCCCTATTCTGCGTTTCAAATCGGATCGAAATTTTCTCCGTTTTTGGCAACTTTGGTGTTTTGTGCCAATGTTCTGTAACCCGCGCGTTGAAAAACTTTTCGATTGAAATGTGAGAACTGAAACAAAAATACCATAAGTTGAAACAAACATGTTTTTCTCACTAAACTGTTACTGAAACATTTTTGGCGAGTAATTTCCTTACGTTACAGCTATTCTCACATTTCAATCGAAAAGTTTTTCAACGCGGGAGTTACAGAACATTGGCACAAAACACCAAAGTTGCCAAAAACGGAGAAAATTCCGATCCGAATCGAAACGCATTATAGGGGTCATTATCCATTACAGACAGGGCTGCCAGGTTATTTTTTCCTTGTCCCCAAAAATTTAAAAAAAATCCCCAAATTAAAAATTTAATATATTTTTTTTTTTATTTTTTTTTCTGACCAAATAAAATCAAAAACAATTGTTTCATAAAATAAATTGTTTATAAAAATAAATAAAAGCAGTTATAGTAAAAATTAAATTAATTAAAAAAAAAAATTAAATAAAAGAAAATAATTCATAAGCAAAAATTTAAAAGTGAAATATAAACTATTAAGGCCCAAATACACTGGTCAAAGGCTTGACATCAAGCTCGTGTACGTGTGCTTGACATTTGAACATACATTTGCTGGATGAGCTGTCAAGCATTCATTTTCCATTTTATTTTGAAGTGACAACAACAGGAGCAAAAAATATTAAAATATAGATAAAAAGTGTTTAATTGTTGCTTTTTAATTAATAAAAACAAAAATTGAAGAAAAGAAGAAGAAAATTATTAATTAAAAAGTTTCCCATAATTCCATCATTGTTTTTTTTTCCTCCAAAGCATTTTTTTTTTCATCCGACATTTTTAGCGACTGTTCGGTTTAAAATCACATTAAAAGTGTGTGGGTGCTTGATGAGTAACGCCAATACATTCATCAAAATCACTCGTCAAGCATGCTAAATATCTAAATTTTTTGATTTTCCATCAAGCATCGTCGGTGTCACACATACAAACTCATTTTCACTAATACTACCACAATGCTGGATGGGAATTTGACCAATGTATTTGGGCCTTTAATCCTTGTTTAGATTTTAAGGGCTGAGCAGTCAAGCAAGTCAAAGTTTAATTTTGTTATTAAAATATTTGAAAGAGACTTCTTTGACAGCTTAGATCTTAACTTTGTCAATACTGCAGCAAGTGCACTAAATGCACGTTCAACAGAAACTTGAGTTGCAGGTACAGCAAGTACCAACGAGACATGTAAATTTTTTGGTTTCGACGTTAAAAGTTGCGTATTTTTTAAAACAAAACTTTTTTCTTTTATTTGGGGTATTCACAAGGTGTGCTATCATGTTATATTGTCATAATGTTCTAACATTTTACAATAGTTTAAAAATATTGTTGTTGCTTTGTTAACAAAAAGTGTCTTAAATTAATAGATCTTTGCTTGCTATGTTTATTGTGCTGTCGTAATTAATCAGAAGAGACCTGCGCTGAGCGGCTGAGCCGAACGCATTAGTTTTTGTAGCCGTCGCCGTTGATGGTTTAGTTTTATCCGGCTAATATCCGAATTTAACCTGCGGCTAGCAATTTTTGCAACAAAACACTTGCGGCGTCAAATTTTATGGGCTTAGGACTCTGGTGTTTGGTAAACAAACAAAATAAAATTTATTTGTGATATCCGTTTAAAAAATGGAAAATAGTCAGATAAGATCTAATTTAATTTATTAATTCATGGATTAGAATGTAAACATATTTTATTCTTAGGTAAATATTTATTTTTTATATTTATTTTAAATCAGCTGATTTATATTCAAAATAGCACACTAAGTTATGAGGGGTTGTTCACAACAGTCGTATTTTATCATGTTATTATTTTAAGACTTATGACTTTATGACACCTTGTGAATACCCCAATTGTTTTCCATGTTTTCACTTGTTAAAGAAATACAGTTGAACTTCTATAAGTCGAACTTCTGTAAGTCGAAAATTCTTTAAGTCGAAGGGAATCTCTTGGCAATAGCGATGGACAGGCCAATTCACATGATTTTGTTTCTATAACTTGAACTCTTAAGCTTCTTTATCTTGAATTGTTCTTCAACTCAAATTAAAAAATTTGAACCACGCGTGGCCAAACTTCCACATGTCGATCTTTTTTCCAAGAATTTTTTGCCATCTTAAATTTTTGTTTTATTTAAAACGAATTAGCATTTCATTTATGACATTTATCTTTAGTTAAATAAAGTTTGATAAATCTAAATTCAATAATTTTTTAAATTTTGAATGTAAAACACTTAACAAATCTCACAATATTTCGTTAAATGAAATCTTTAAATATGTACATACATATGTATGTATTTGTACGAAATAAAATTAAAATACCATGAATACCGAAGGAATTTAATTTCTTTTTGTGCATTTTTTACAAATTCTCTAACTTGAAGTTTCTTTAAGTCAAACTATTTTGTCAAACTATTTTGTATTTATAATGGAGTTTCGAGTTATAGAAGTTCAACTGTATTTGCAACTAATGTTTTAAACTCAGATAACGGCTTTTTCAAGTAATACACAGTAATACAATGATTGCTTTGGTAAGAAACATATAAAGAAAAGAAATCATTGCCTATTCAGCAGTTAGTGTTTCCAGTTTTGGGGATTTTTTTGTAATTGGGGATAACAATTTCGTTAAAATCCCGGGGGATTTTTTGGGGGAAAAATACTTTTTTCGCTGGGGATTTTTGGGGATAATATATTATTATAAATTTAATTTTTGTTATGGCAAGACTGATTTGGTCAAGATGTAGGTAAAAATTTTAGTACATATTTAGAACTTGTTGAAATAGTTTTAAATAGGTATGCTTATTGTACCAACTAGCGTTACTTCTGTTGAACTTTTGGGGAGTTTATCGGTAGAAATAAAACAAGTTCCCAATACAAGTTAAATATTTATTACTTCAAATTTACATCTACTAACTTAAAAATTATTTGAATAGGAATGATATTAAATGTTTTAATGTACACATGGCGACGGTTGTTAAAGGAATGTTCTAGAACAAAGATGCCCAGTAGTGGCTGATATCAGCAAATTAAACTCACATGTATATTACGCTCTTTTGTTTGATCGTCAATCAACCAATAGGAAATAAGCATGTTGAGTGGGAGAGACAAACTACACTTGCAGAACTTCTGTGTCTTATTTTACATTTTAATCGTCATCGAGACTGCTGTCAGTGAACACATAAATGAAATGAAATTATTGCGATATATTGACAACAATATTGACAACACCCACCAGACATGTGCTTTCGTCGCAATCTCGTTGACGACTAAATAAAATGAATAGCAAATTGTTTTCTTCCAGTGTTATTTCGTCACTCTCACCAATACTACTACCTTGGGCATCTTTGTTCTAGAACATATTCATACGTTTTTGCATGTCATTTTATGAGCAGCGATGTTAATTCCCGTATGCGTATGAAGAACTGTATTTGTACGTAGGATTTGTGGGTTGCCACAAACTAATCATTTTCTGTCATGAATTTAACTAAAATCAATGTTTGCAACAGAATGCAATATAAGTTATTAGAATTAATAAGATTAAATACACACTTTAAAAGAATGCAGCTTGCTGTGAAAAATTTATTCAATCATCTCAAATGCGAAACATGTAAAACAAAACTGCAATGGCAGATGAATCAGAAGATTTCAGTTCCCTAGTTTTTGAAATAATAAATATTGACGCATAATTATTTTTCTTTTGCGTTTTTACGTTACCTTTGTTACATACTATACATGTGCACATAGATATGTAGAACTCAAAGAATAAATAACATTAGTTTTAATAATATTACACAAATGGATTCATTTAAATTAATCGATGTATGCATATTTTTCCATTGACATAATATTATGTAGTTTATTTTTAAGAAAATGTGGGAATTTTTGGGGATAAGAAAATAGCTATTTTGGAAATTTTCGGGGATAAAAATCTCAAATTGGGGATAAGGCTTAAAATAAAACTGGGAGCCCTGTCAGCAGTTGCTATGTAGTACATATTAGTTTTTTGAAAAACTGTTTTTCACGCAAACACACATATTAAAATAGAACCTGTCTATTGCACATGTACTTTTTTTACCGTACACAAAGTTAAAGTATAGCTTTGATCGAACCTTCTGTCATTCATGTGCTTTATTTTTTCCGTACACGAACTAAAAGTATAGCTAAAGTATAGCTTTGATCGAACCTTCTGTCATTCATAACTAACTTACTAACATAAATAACCTGGCAGCCCTGTCTGTAATGGATAATGACCCCTATTCTGCGTTTCGATTCGGATCGAAATTTTCTCCGTATTTGGCAACTTTGGTGTTTTGTGCCAATGTTCTGTAACTCCCGCGTTGAAAAACTTTTCGATTGAAATGTGAGAACTGAAACAAAAATACCATAAGTTGAAACAAACATGTTTTTCTCACTAAACTGTTACTGAAACATTTTTGGCGAGTAATTTCCTTACGTTACAGCTATTACACCCCAAAAATGATACAGTAACAGTCTATCGTTCATGTTCTTATTTTTTAAACATACACAACCTTAAAGTATTGAACCCCTCTATCGTACCTTAGCTACAATCGTTGATGTGTGGTTTAAGTGTGTTTCGATCTTAAAATACGAGAACTACACATGCCCGTGTACGCAACCAAATATTAAAACAAAACACAATCGTGGTTGTGTTCGGCACCGTTTAGAATTTTAAAACACACATAATTGTTATGTAAATAAAATTATGTGCTGGTGGCTTTTGAACAGTACATTGTGTGTATGATGTGTGTATTTTCTTAACCCTGCATTTCACTGCTTGCTTAGGCTAGATCATCAGGAAACTTCATCTAAAGATTTAAGAAAAACTAAAGATATTATATTATTATATTTCTAAAATTTTTGGATGAAGTTTCCTGACGATCTTGCCTAAGCAACCAGTGAAATGCGCTTATCCCATCAGTAATAAATTTTCGTGTTTTTATCAAGAATATAAAATGGGAATTAAGCACGACAAACAAAATCTTGTTAATTAAAAATGTTGTATTCCCAAAAATTACTTTGATAATATACTGGCAAGTGAACGGCTTAAAAAAACTAAGCCGGAAACATGCTTTATTTTTTGAGAAAATAATAAAGCAAGTTGTTTTTGTTTTTTCTTGACGTACTTACAACTACAATTAATGTTGGGAGAATTCCCACCAATTGTAGTGGAGAATGTTAGAAAAGATAAACTCACTGTTTATTGTTGATGTTTTTGTTTAAGCTTTGATACAGTTATGCTGGGTACACACAGTGCAATCTACATCAATCAATGCAATCTCAAAATATCAATACGTTTTGATGTTGATGCAATCTGGAATGAATGAAAAATGAATGAAAATGAATTTAATTTGCTAGATTGCGTAAATGCATTGCGTTGTGTGTACCCAGCATTACAAGTAA
Organism: Pollenia griseotomentosa; assembly: GCA_963931875.1. Taxonomy (NCBI): domain Eukaryota; kingdom Metazoa; phylum Arthropoda; class Insecta; order Diptera; family Polleniidae; genus Pollenia; species Pollenia griseotomentosa. Next base: position 150,365,831 of record OZ007563.1, read on the forward strand.
AACTGTTGCTTATAATTCTTATTCGCTTAACAGTTTTATTTGGTTTAATATCTTTAGTTTTTCCAAAATCTTGGATGAAGTTTCCCGATTATCTGGCCTAAGCAACCAGTGAACTGCGCATAGGAAAAGCTTATCCCATCAACAATAAATTTCAGGGTTTTTATCAAGAATAAAAATTGGGAAACAAACAAAATCTTGTTAATTACAAATTTAAAAAGTTTAAGAAAAAAAATTTTGGTAATCATACGAATTTTCATTCAAAAAACATTTTGGTTTACGTTTTCAAAATTTTGTATTAAAAACGAACCCTTTTTTCAATCTTGGTTTATTTAATTATTTGATAAGAATGATTTTTTCACGGTTTTTTTTAACTTTTTTGCTATCAGATATACATATGGGGGATTTCATGTCAAGTGACCAAATTTTTAAATCGATGTCTTCCGATTTGGATGAAATTTGCACCATTTTTAAAAAGTTCGGTCAAAAAGTTTCTGAGTTAGAGGGGGTCAAAGTTTGACATTTTGGCCATACAGGCGTTCTTTCTCATTCATGTAGCTTATTACCTATTGGTGTTAGCAAAATTTGTCCCAAGAAGCTTCGATAGCTATTTGATCAATCTTTTGAAAAAAGATTTTTTTTGTTTTTTTAAATTTAAAACTTATTTTTATTTTTTTTTTTGCTCAAAAGAAAGCTTATGTCTTTTCCTTTAAGGTAGTTTTGGTCGCTTTTTGGGATGCGAGTGGGATATGTTTAAAAAAAATAATTTCTAACTCTAGACGAGGGTTTTTTTAATTTTTAGCATATGCAGTCTTATTTTTCATCCATGTAACTTATAACCTTTTGGTATTAGCAAAATTTGTCCCAAGTAACTTCGATAGCTTTTGAAAAAAATTTTTGTTGTTTTTTTTAAAAAATTTAAAAAATTTTTTTTTATCCGGAAAGTTTTTAAATCAGGTGGAAATATTTTATGGCCATTCTCCGAAGTACAAGTTAATTTTATTCTGTTATGACACTTGCCTTTAAAATGTGGGTGAAGAGATAGAAGTTAACAGGTAGTTTTTTAATATTATGTATGTATATTTGCAGCTAAATAACTTTTTTTTATGATAAATTTAGCTGCAAAAATGCCAAAATGGTAATACTGAAAATTACTAAAAAAAATTTTGTCACATCAAAAATTTAGTTTAGCAACGCTGATAATAACATTAATAATTCGTATGACTGTGTGCATACACATTAAGGCTAGTTTTCACTATCTCACAAGCCTTACGTATTCCATAATACATTGTGAGATAGAAATCTAATGAGTTGTGTTGCGACTGTCAAAAAATCTAATTTAACATGACAGTTTGTGTTCACACCATCACACAAAGTAGAAACACTCACACATGAAATAAAATGCAACCCAGATCCAATGAAAAGTATTATTGTTTAGAAATTTTTCAAAAAATGATGAAGTCGTATGGGATTTCAAACTTTTTTCATAATACTTGTCATTTTCGTGACACATTGCATTCACACTATCACACTTTGTCATACTACTTGAGTTTTTGACATGTATTAATACAAAGTATAATAGTGTAATCTAGCCTTTAGCTTGAATGCGTTGCGAATTTCATGAGCCACTCACAAAATGCGCATACGCATAAGTGCGCAATACGCAAATATAACAGACCGCTCTTACGCATGCGCTGGTTTTTGTGGGAGTGTATTTTTGGCTCATGCGCATGAGTGCGTAATGCGTGTGCAAATGAGAACTCTGCTCGAAACACATTCACGCCAAAATTAATTTAAAAAATAACTGAACATACCTATGTATTTTGTTTTTATAAAAACTTATTGTTTTACCAGCCAAAAGGCCCTTTTTCTTTAAAAAAAATAATTGAAAATAACGGCATTATACAATAAGTTACACGGCGTTTACATTTGCCAGTACTGGAAAGCAATTCATTCAAACTTTTTTACTAATACATAAACACTTCTACAGCTATTTTGTTTTTGCATTATTTTGCCAAATAATATGTACATTAAAGGGCTGCATGAACAACTTCATTCATAAACATACTGAAATGCTTATTCACTGAAAGTCGTGTTCGAATAAAATTTTGATTACCGAACAAACTGTTGTTTTATTCATGCTGCTATGAACACATTTCGTTTCATATCGTAAACACACAGTGGTTGTTCAATGAAACGGGCTTTGTTTCATAGTTTTCATTCTCTCTCATTTATTTTTATTAATACTCAATAGCAATGTTGCCACTTCAGTAAATTCATATAATTATTTGCATGCGTTGCCCATGTGTAATTTAAATTTTAACAAATATGTAGATATACATGCCTATACACATATATGTATAGTATACATATTTGGAATATAAACAATAAATAAAATGCAAAATATGTTTTTTTTTGTTTGTCATTTGCATTTTTGAATAATACAAATCTTTGAAACATGGCAAGATTTGATTGTCTTGTAATGTACTGTACACGGCCCTGAAATGAAACGAACTCATAAAAAACACACACATTTTTAGGTGAAAGAAGAAAAACAAAAGGAGGAATGAGTTTATGAGAAATTTAATTTAGTCTTGGGCTTAATCGTTCGTTTAGGTGACCGGTCATTAACGTTCAATTCGAAACAGTGAACGAGTTCGTTCATTTCGTTCAGTCGGTCATTTCAGGTCACTTGTCTTTTGGGTCGGTTGATCGTTTGGATCAGTCGGTCTTTTGTATCAGTTGCTCTTTTGTGGTTTTCGTTCAGTCATTCACAATTGATTGAATACGGCAATGTGTTAAAAGAGTATAGCAATATTCATATAAGAAATATGTATACAATAATAGAAAACAATAAACACAAAGCAAATTCGAAGAAACATTTTGCTTTGTGTTTTGCATTGTTTTTTGTGAATGACTGATTCAAACTGATTCAAAAGACCCAAGTGAACCATATTGAACGATGTATTATGAAAATGTGTAAAGCAATGTGACAATGAGTAAAAGAAACAAGAATATTATTCTGGCATAACAAACATATACACAAGAATAGTACTGTTGTTTCTTTTCAATCAGTTGTTCGGTAAGCAAGTGAATGACTGATTCAAAAGACCTGAAAAGACCCAAGTGAACCATATTGAACGATGAGACTGAACGGCCGTTCAACGTTCATTTGACTGATTCGTTCAATTGAACCGGGTCGTTCATGACCGACACAACTCTAATTTAATTGTTAGTTTTGTAAGTGTCTTAGGAGTCTGACCACGTGGTTGTTTTCTATGAAGTATTTCATGCTAGCTTTGATGTGTTACTATGGTGGGAAATAAATAAATCAAAATTTCCTCTTTTATACCAGGTAAGCTGCAAAATTTTCGCCACACCAGCTGGCAGTGCCTCTTCAGAACGGGTGTTTTCGTCAGCAAGAAATTTACTTTGCGAAAAACGTTGCATCATTGGGTGGAATACAACGTCAGTCGAACAAATTATGTTTTTACATCATAATATAAAAACGATGGATGTTGATCGTGCTGGATGCTGTATTTTTCACTTTTTTGCCTAGAATTTATCACTTTTATTTTAACCATGAATTATCTCATTTTTTAGTTCTCATTATAATAATATCTGTAGATTGTGAAGCATTTTGAATTTATTAGCTTTCTACTTTTTTCTGTTTAAGACAAAAATATTGCCGAAAATTTTTTAATGTTAGTGAATGTTTTTGAAAATAAAATTAAATATATTTAATTTTATTGAAAATTTACATTGAAAACAAAAATAAATTTGAGTTTTTATTTCAATATTAATGTATCTCTTAAACATGTTGCATTTACCCCTCATGGTTATTTTTATTTTTTTTTTTTAACTTTCTTATGTTTTATTTTTCTACAACTGGCAACACTGACATTTAAATCATACTGTTTTTTCATGAACTTATTCGAGATTTGTTCAATGGTTGTTCTGTTTCATGGTTGTTAATGTTCATATTCTCTTGTATAAGCAAATAAACTAATTTCATCTTATTCGTCTCTTAAATATCGAGTGTTCATTGCTTTCATTTCATAGTATTTCATCTTACTGTATACGAATGAAGCGAACACAAAATTATAATGAAGGCTTCATGAACATCATTATTAAGTTTCATGCAGATGTTTAATGTACATATATGCTTACTGTCTTGCCAGTACTGGCAAATGTAAACGCTGTGTAACTTATTGTATTCTATCAGTATTTACTAGCGGGGTTCCCAGTTTGAATTTATACCTTATCCCTAATTTACGAATACCCAAAATTCTCCAAAATATCTATTTTCTTATCCCCAAAAATCCCCACAGATCCTAAAAAATAAAATAATATTATGTCAGTTGTGTTATTCAAATTAATTTTATTTGTAGTTTTAGTAATTAAAAAGACACAGAAGAAAAATAATTTTCCATCAATGTTTATCATTTCGAAAACTTCTGGTTCATCAGCCAATGCAATTTTGTTTTAGATGTTGTTTGTATTAAAGTGTTAGCATTTGAGAGGATGGAATAAATTTGTCATACAGAACTGAATTATTTTTAAAGGGTGTATTTATTTTTAGAAGAGCTTCTAATACTGCATTATGTTGCAAATTTTGGTTTTAATTATACAGAAAGCATATTTTAAATTTTTTCAGCAAGCTCTTGAAAATTTTGGGCAAACAAAAACTTTAATTTGTATCAACATCTGAACCAAACTGGCCTTACCATTGCACAAATGGCGTATATAAATAATATATTATTCCCAGAAACCACAACAAAAAAAAAAAAAAATCACCAAAACTGAGAACTCTGTTTACTAGTATCTGCTTTTGCGAAACAGATAAAGGGTAGCATGTTTTATTCTTAAAAATTCACCCTTACTAATGGCATAAGGCATTGAACTTTAAGTATAAATAGACAGTGTTAACAGTGTTCTGTTAAATAAGTAACTCCGGTTTATATATGGGACTATTTTTAAAACGACGATAATTGCATCAAGGAGCAGCAAACTTATACAAACATTTTCGGAAAAGTTTACAAAAATAGCAAAAAAATGTATATAACAAGCCATAAAATTTATTAAAAATGCCCCTACAAATAAAAGGAATGGCAAAAATTAGGTAAAAATGGCTATATTAGCGGAAATTCCCAAAAATTTGTTAACAGCAGTACGATAGCAAAGCCTAATATTTATTAAAAATTGATAAAAGTTTTAAAGAATCAGAAAACTTACATGAAAAAATCGCTTCAATTGCGAACATGGCTAAAATTCACGAACAATTTGTCATCTAATTACTGGTTTGGCGCATATGCCAAAAAGTCGGAATGGAGAAAACGACAAAGTTTTACATGAAGATTTCTCAAATTGGATTCGATACAATTTTTTTATATTTTCTCTGCTGCTTCCGGTTTATGTTTTGAAGAAAAATGCAAATTTTTGTCAACTTTAATGAATGAAGTTAGAAGTTAAAAGTACATAATTTAATGAAAGTGAAAAATATTATTTAGAGCCGCATAACCCACTTTTCTAAAAATATTTTCAAAAAGTAGCTTTTTGTGCTGCATACGTATACTTAATGCAATGAATTGGGTAACTTGCTGAAATGAATGTTACTATATTAAAAATCTTACAAAAAGTCAACATTGATGATTTTTATCATTTATTTGGTTTGATTTTACAAAAACAGTTCCATTTTTATATTTTTATTACATTTTAGAAATTTTTACTATTTATTAACACGTGTTTATTATTTTATAAAAAAAAAAGATTTTTCTTGTCATTTTATTTTGCTTTTGCTCACACAACTCTTTAAAATCAGCAGTCGTTTTGCGTAAATCTACTGATTCGACTACTTTTTTTTTCTTACGGCAATGAAGAAAATCTATTTTGTACTTTTTTAAATGAAGAATTTGGTACAATGGCCAAATAATGGCGTGTAGGGCAAAACAATACTTAAAAGGCTTTAAAATATTGATATGGAGCAAAATTAATGATTAATATCTCAGAAACCAAAAAAAAAAAAATCGCGAAACAGTTTTTGGATTTAGAAAGGGGGTATTCAAACTCATTTATTTTTAAAATGGTCGGTAGGCCAAACCAATAATGAGCTGACGAAATGCAAAATTGAAAACAAACCCTAAATTTTATTTGAAATCGCTAAATCAGTAAATTAAAGTAAATGTCGGAAAATAACATAAAAAGCATTAAAAAATGAGCTGTAATGATGAAGAACAAACATTTTGTCAGGTGTTAAAAACAGGAAAGGGCATTCCATAAAAAACTTAAGTTTTTTAGCACATAAAAAATAAAAATATTAACAAGTATTCAAAACGCTAAAGCGTCAAGTTGGGCAACCTACCAACACATCTATAAAACGTTCAACCGTTATGGAACTCCTGCACGACTCGACATAGAAGTGAGGTTTGGACATACCTTCTTAACGCATCAACACATCTTGTTTAGCTCACAACGAGCAGTTTGCAACCTATGCCAATCTAATGACATACTGGATATATATCACTTAATCTTTAACTGTCAGACTATCAGAATAGCACAAATCTCACTCTTCAGAAAAATATGTTTACCGGATCTTTTAAAATGTATAAATTACGACAATATCAAAGATGTTTACGCCCTATTAAAATACTGTAATATTTACAACCTAATATAAAACAATCTAACATGAAAATCTGGTCGAAAACCTACATATTATGTTATTAGTACCTTTTTCTATTTACCCTTATATTCACTTTTTTTTAGACAAGCCGGGCACATGGCGTTTAAGCATAATTCGGGTACGCTGAATCCAATGGTTTTTTTTTTGGTTAGATCTTGTTTTCGAGATATACCGTTATTTCGAAAATGAAGGAGGTTGCACAACATATATGCGCGTAACTCAAAAACGGTTTAGTTTATTGAAATTACTAAAAAAAAACCGAAATTACTTTAAGAAAAGTAAAATTCTTTTTAATATGAGCAGTCGTTTTAAAAACATAATTTTTTTTGTTGGAAAAAAAATAATTTTTTTATCAAAATTTCGAAATTTTTGTTTTTAAAAATTCATAAAAAATGTAGCTAGGCTTCTGATTTTTTGCAGACATATAAAAAACGAAGCTGCAAACAAAACAAGCCATAAATGATTAAAATCTGTTACTAACTTTTATTCACAAAAGTCGATTAATTTAAGAATTTCACAAAATGCAATATTTGTATGAGAGCCCCCCCTAAAAAGTGGTGATAAGGGGCAAGTATGTATCGAGAAAATGTTAAGGACAAAAATCTAATTGAGGTGGGTCATAGCATTATACATTTTGTATGGGAGCCCCCTTAAAGAATGGAGATAGCGGGTAGGTTTGTTGGAAATAAATGATTGAGATGAAAAAGTAAGTGGGGTTGGTCATACATTTGACACATCTAGGGGCATACTAGGCGTTGCAGGGGCCAAATTTAAGAATTTGAAATATAAATTGCTGTATAGGTATAATTTTTTTAATAAATAAATAAGTTCAAAAATACAGGTTTCACCTGCTTACTATCTAAAAGGGCCGAATTTAAAAAAAGTACCACCCACCTGTCCGGTAATTATTTTTTTAATGAACAATGATAATTATTAAATTGTTTGTGTCTTTTAGTTTACGACATATGAGACTGGCAAATTTACAAAAATCTCGTCTTTGTGAATCGATTTGACGAAAGACCCACCTCTGGTAAACAATTTTAGCTACAGGCGAGTCTAGTTAATCGACCCAGTTCAAAATAAAAAAGTACATAGGATAATAGAAAATTTAAAAATAAGAAAAAATAAAATGGCAAAATTCTCGGAGCTCTGAAGTTTGTACATAAATTCGCGATTTCTCACTTCATTTCTAAACGTCTATGGCCAATATTGGTATCATTTGAAAGCTTTTGAACAGATCTTTCTGGAAATTTATTTAGAACTTTATAACTCTTAGGCCCGTTTTCACAACTTTACCGATAGCTAAAAGAAAACTTTAACCGGCCTTATAAAAAGTTTTCCATTATTAAAAATTTACTTAAACCTAAAGTGAGCGATAAAGTAAATTAAGGTTCATCCTACCTGGTAGGTTAAATTAAAGTTGTAATAATGGAACACTTTTTATACGGCCGATAAAATCCTACCTTTAGATATCGGTAAGTTGTGAAAACGGGCCTTAAGCTCCTAATACAGTTTTTAGAAAATTGTATATCAAAATGTTACGGAAGTGCACAAGGTAATAAAAATGTATTAAAAAAATCCCAGCTTCGCTAAATAAAGCTTCTCCGACTGTGTCGACTGCTGGCCATACTTGTTAAAATAAATTCTCGAAAAATGAAACTATTTCTTCGACTTGAGGTTTACGTTTGTATAAAAAGGCGAAGAAGTTTACTTGGCCGGTACAGAGGAACTATCATCGCACTGAATCATATTGACTTTAAAGTATCTTTTGAAAAACATTTTTATTGTAAAAATTTCACTTTCCTTTTTCAGTACCATAAGCTACCAAATCCATCTTGTTACTCCATTCCATTATTTCTATAACACAACTCATATGGCGAGCTCCAATTTGTTTCATTGACATTGATTGAGTCATTTTTTGTTCAAAAAATTAAGAAATGAATTTAAAAACACGGAAGTTTAAAAGGCGGAATATTTATTTTTTATGAATTTCTAAATTCGCTTTGGAGGTGGGCTTACTAGCAGTGTTACCGTCGGATATTTTCAATTAGTACCAAAAAAAGGGATATTTACAAAAAAAAAGTGGCACCAAAAAGTGGATTATTTAAAAAAAAGGGGCACATCTTTTAAATTAAAATATGTAAATACACCACATTATGTAATTTTTACGATTTTTTTCTATTTATTATAATTTTAAATAACATTTTATTTATAAATGGTATAAAAACATAACAAAAAACATTATATAGTAATTATATACACTAAAAAACAATTGATCCTATTACAATATACATACTACATACTTACAAATGGCTCATTTGTTGTAAAAACTAAAATAAATATTTTGTAAATATTTCTCTCGAGAAGTAATTTTTATAAAATACTAACTTTATTGTTTTAGTAATTTAAAAACGTTAAACTCGTGTTCTACCAAACATGTTTTTTAGATTATGACATTATTGCTGCAAATAGAAGATATTTATGTAATGTGTTTTATATAAACATTAAGTAATACATTTCCTTTAATTTTTCTTCTGAATACAGATTTTTTGATTTATTTTAGACATTGTATTGCACAGGTAGACATTTAAAAACTTTTTAGAAGTTTTTTTTCCTAATCCCTTAGATTCTTACGTTTTTTGGAACGCTTAAGACAAACATGAAGCACAGTTTTCTCCCATCACGTCACATTAATCAGATACACCAATTATTGTAATTTCGGAAGATGTTTTGTGTCACAATTAAAAACAAAATCCATAGTTTTATAATTTTATTCTACAGTCAACCTAATTACAAAAGTTTTAAGCTATAATCGGATAAAAACTACAAATCCTATAACAAAAAAACGAAAATATCACTTTTTCAAAATCTTTATATTTAATCAATTCCGCACTTTAATACAATAAATGCACGGCATGCATACCTGCTACTAAATTTAAGTGCTAGTGTTTAAATTTTTTTATTATAGGATATTAAGTTTTTATCCAATTCGTCTATTATTGCTTAAAATTGTTGTAATCATGTTTATAGACCAAAATTATAAAACTGGATTTTGTTATTAATTGTGGTACAAAACATCACACAATAAAACTACCTTAAAGGAAAAGACATAAGCTTTCTTTTGAGAAAAAAAAACATTCCCGCTAATAAAAAAAAATAAAAAAAGTTTTAAATTAAAAAAAAAATTTTTTTAAATATTGATAAAATAGCTATCTAAGCTACTTGGGACCAATTTTTCTAACAACAATAGGTAATAAGTTACATGGGTGAGAAAGAACACCTGTATGGCCAATATGTCAAACTCAGAAACTTTTTGACCGATCTTGTTGAAAATTTGTGTCTAAACTACTATACAATAGGACTAACCTTGGTGCAAATTTTATCCAAATCGGAAGACACCGATTTAAAATTAGGTCACTTGACATGAAATCCCCCATATATTAAAACAGTTTTACTTATATTCTTACATTATTTTCAAAATGTGCGTACACAAAACAAGGTTTTGATCCCATTAAAAACCAGACTTTTTATTGTTTGGGGATATGTATGCATTTGTTTATTTTATACATCCAAACATATATTGGTATAAATGAAAATATGTATGGACTGTAACTTATTTTGTCAAAAGTCAACAGATATTATTACTAAAAATGTACCAAAGAAAAAAAGTGATTTTACCCGCATTCCATTTAAAATACAAGCAGCCCATCACTATCTACAACTGTCACGTAATCTCGTAATGAAATTCTATTTTCTACAGGTTGGCACGTTACGGTAAAGTGACATTACAGTCAGTTAAGCAGTTGCATTGCTTTCCATATAACAGAAACGATCAGCTGTTTACATTACATTTACATTTCTACATTTACGGTCGGCTAACAGGGCCTTCACATTTGGGTGCATTTTGTAAAAGTGGCCAAATAGTATCCAAGGTCTATCCAATAGGTCTGCTTAAAGGCCCAAATACACTGGTCAAAGGCTTGACATCAAGCTCGTGTACGTGTGCTTGACATTTGAACATACATTTGCTGGATGAGCTGTCAAGCATTCATTTTCCATTTTATTTTGAAGTGACAACAACAGGAGCAAAAAATATTAAAATATAGTAAAAAGTGTTTAATTGTTGCTTTTTAATTAATAAAAACAAAAATTGAAGAAAAGAAGAAGAAAATTATTAATTAAAAAGTTTTCCATAATTCCATCATTGTTTTTTTTTCCTCCAAAGCATTTTTTTTTTCATCCGACATTTTTAGCGACTGTTCGGTTTGAAATCACGTTAAAAGTGTGTGGGTGCTTGATGAGTAACGCCAATACATTCATCAAAATCACTCGTCAAGCATGCTAAATATCTAAATTTTTTGATTTTCCATCAAGCATCGTCGGTGTCACACATACAAACTCATTTTCACTAATACTACCACAATGCTGGATGGGAATTTGACCAATGTATTTGGGCCTTAAGAAGCCAGATGTTTATTTGGTTTTTTCCTCAACGATATCAAAAGTTGTTTACATTTTCCATATACGTGTATTTTTTTGTTTACTTTTTTGGTTTTTTGCCACACATATGCACACAAAACACATTTTTCCTTTTGTTTTGCCTATGTAGTAGTAAGATTTTGACAACGGCGAGGAATTTTACACAAACAAAATGCCTGTTGTTTTTTGTATTGTTGTATTGTTGTAATAGTAAGCAGACCTTGATAGTATCCAAGCAGTCGAAAAAGTGGCAAATTGCTACTTTACTGTGGGTCTCCACGTAGCAATATTTATTGCTAAGTACAAGCAAAAACGTCGGCAGAACAATGGAGCAATAATTGCTGATTATATTGCTGGAGAACAGTTGAAATTGCTTTGCCATAAATTTGCAATTTCTACCGCGAGTAGTTGTCCAAAGTTTTGTGGCTGTATTTATAACAAATGTTTTATGTTGTTTTCAAGTCGTTGTTAAATTTTCTTTTTCCAATTAATAAATTAACTTAATAAAATAATTAATTGTAATTTTCGTATTTGTGTTTTGTATTACTTTTTTGTTTATTTGCATTTGAAAAAAATTGCTATTTAATAAATAAACACACAAATAAATAAACAACCATACAGAGAAATAAAATGTCAGATAAATTACAACTGATTTGACAGCAGATTGCTAAGCAATCAGAAGAGCAATCATTGCGCAATAGATTGCAACTCATGGGAATATGCGGTCTATACGTCGCAAATTTAATGGAGCAATTGCTACGTCGTGACCCGGGGTTAGTGGCACCAACGGTAGCGCTGCTTACAAGCAGCGTTGCCACGACCAAAAAAAAATTTGTAACCAAAATGTAAAAAAAGTAGCCAAGTGCGAAAAAAGTAGCCAAATGGTTTTTTTATTAAAAGTACTATTTTATTCGCACTTCAGTTTAAAAATTGTGTGACTAATGCCCAATTTTCAGGACCACAAAAAACAGTAGTCTGCTGTTGCTTTGCCTATTGTTGTGTTGGTTTAATATTGAGACCAAGAATGATAAAATAAAGATTACGCCAACAAGCTTAAAATTTTAAAATGTTCTGCGCATGTTGGCCCTTTGACGTCACACATTCTGTGTTTCTATTGGCTAATAATTTGCAGCTGTCGAACTGTAATGTTTATGAGTAAACACAACAGTGGGACAATTTATAATTTTTCTCTTCAAATTATTTTGTAGTTAAAAATTAATTTTTCTTTTTATATATATTTTTTATTTATATTTATTCCATTTAATAAAAATTATCTATGTAACAATAAAAGACCATTTTTCTTTATGTTGTTATTTTATTCATTTTCCTTTTTCTTTTGGTAATATTTTTGGCATTTCGACACTTAGTAATCTCATTCTAAAATACATTCTGCATCTAAAAAAAATATCCAAAATTTAATTTTTTTCTCACTTGTTTTTTTACTGCTGCTTTGCTTACATTTGCCCACTGCACACTTCATGTTTATATTTGTTGTTTTTTTTTTTTGTTCGTTTTTCTTTTTTCAACAGCTTTTATTTATACTTTTTAAGACGACAATGAACGTTTTTAATTAATTAAATATTATTTATCACCAAATACAATATCATATTTATTTATTTTATCAAAACCCGATGTAATATTTTTTTTTTTTTTTTTTTTTGATTTTGCTTAAAACTAAAAATTTTTGGCGAACTATTTTAGTTATAATGCCAGGGTATCACACAATTTTTTTGGAGCTTCAACCGCAAAAACCTCGTTCGACCTAAACCTTCGTATAGGAAGGCGAGAGCTTCCAGAATCCGCTCCAGAGTATTTTGGTCTCCACCAGTAAACGTCTGAGTTATTTCCTTGGTACTCCACCAGTAAAACGTCTGAGTTATATATGGTTCTCCACCAGTCACATGAGTTAATTTTGGTTCTCCACCAGACAACACATTAAAACATTGAGGTTAAAAACGAGTGCATATAGTTAATGCAGATACCGCAAAAACTGTAACTCGGTACAGTTATACGACGCCGAAACACTAACCAATGCGGGGTGACAACGCAAAACGCACGAAAAGCAGACAAACAAGAACGACCTGTTTGTCCTTAAAAAATAATGACAAAAAGCGCGAGCTGCTTCTCCACTCAGAGCAGTTTTACGAGTGTAATATTTTTTTTTTTTTTTTTTTTTTTTTTTTTTTTTTTTTAGAACTGTCAATGTGATTTCAATTACAAGGTTACCAACTATCACATAAAACATAAATTTTTTCGCAAGAAAATGTAAATCTAACACATGAAATATTCTTGGTAACCCTTAGAATGGTCCTTCTACGTCACATAACGGGAAATCATGCGCATGTCGTAATCTTTATTTTATCATTCTTGATTGAGACCACCTTGCTAAGTTTTTCCAATGGAAACTTAAACGCCCGGAAGACTATGAAATAAATACATCAATCACATAGTTGTGTGCGTGCAGTCGTTCTTTTTCGGGTACACATACGCGTTGTCATCAATGCTTGATGAAAATCAAAAAGTTTTGATTTTTTTATTTGACGGCTGATTATTTGATAGTCTCCAGTTGTGATTGACAAAAAAATTTTATTTGCTTTGTGTATGTTGTCATGTACGGAAGAAAAAAAAATATAAATACTTATTTGGTTTTTCGTTTTTTTGATTTAAAAAAATATCTTTGTTAAAATGGAAAAATGCGTGGATGAGCAAAATCATCATCCGACGACGACATTATTTGAAACGAACCCTATGAAATCAAAATTACAAATGTTGATTGACGGGTTTATTTGTACGTCTCCAAAAAATCCTCAAATAAACGACACTAACACATATGCACTGATTGACGGGTTTATTTGAAAGTCTCCAGAGCCCTTTAAAATGAATTTAAATGTTCTACATCGGTGAATTAAGTTACATTTAAGTGTTTAGTGAAGAAAATAATTTTGTATTTAAAACGATTTTAAACATAAATGTGTTTTAATATCAATCCTAAAAAATGGGCATAAGTGCTGGTTCACACACTTCAAGAAGGGAAAATAGAATGCCATTTCTTTTCCTCTATCTCCTAAAAACTCAAGACTTGACGGTTAATACTTGAAGAGTTTGAACCAACACTTACTTGAGGGTTACACGATCAAGTTTTGCCTATCAAGTTTAAATACAATCACACTTTTTTACCAATACACTCATACTTTTAAAAATTTAAACGAACTTGCCTTTAAAATTCTCTTTCCGGTGAGTGTTTCAATTTACGTTCAAGAAAACAGCTGATTTCAAGGTTAGTGAGCAAATTTTTCGTTTGTCTTTATAAATTGGATTCTTGATACATCTTGAAAGTAAATTGCTCAAAAATTGAATGCAGCCTATGTAACAACTTTCAATTTTTGGAAATTTTGACACAAAGTATATGTAAAAGACTATCAAGAAAAACTTGAGCGTGTAACTGCAGTGTAAAGAAGAAATAATGTTTGTTTATTTCTTTTAGGCTCATAAGCCGATGGACCGATTTTTTGTTTTTAGTGGAAATATCACCTTCTATATATAGTCACCACTTATTTTCGTCAATTTTAAAAACTTTTTGAGCTAGAGCTTTCAGCCGTTTTTAAAAAGAGCTCTTAGAAGTAGAACTCTTAAAGTCTTGCTATGCGTTATGGTATAAATGTGCAAAATTTATCTAAACTATGCGGCAGGTCTTTTATATATAGATGCTTTTTGCCCGGTAGAAATATAATCATTTTAAACGGGATGGAATCGGAAGGGCTTTTGACCTTATCGTTTACCTAGAAAAGTGTTTCAGTTAGACCTATGAAGCATTAAGAATAGCAGATAATGGCCATCTACACTTCAAAGTATATACCTTATATGCAAGCAGAGAAAAAATATGGTTGGGCATGGTTACGTCAACTACACTATGTTTATTGTAACAATATATTGTTGTCGTACGCTAATAATTGTTATTTTTATTTAATAATAACAATATACTAGTTACTGTAAGCATTTAAATGATTACCGCAATTAGAAATTTGATTATTGTTGACCGAAAAATAATAATTTTTCTAACAACTAAGTAATGATAACTTTGAAAACATATTATATTACTCATAACCATTTCATGATAACTTTCTATACGTGTAATCATAATATCACTTCTATAAAAATATTTTGCTATCGCCATTTGTAAAACAATTTTGTATCAGTTGTGTCGTTTGCTTTAAATATGCCTATCGAATTATTTGTTAGTGAGTGGTTCAAGAACTAAAGAAATGCAAATTAAAAAGACAAGTTTGTAGCGTATGACTCTTGCAGTTTGGTATTGTAGGTAACCATATTTATATATATATAGTCTGGCAACGCCAGAAACTTAGCATTATTCTTGACACGCGTGTAGAGCAAAAAGGCTGACGCAATAACTATTGAATAATATAACATTAAATAAATATTGTTAAACTTAATTTGAATCCTGTGTGTTTTACTGTCGCATACTCCATATTGGTGACCCCGAAATTTTTATAAAATGTTATAAGATGGCGATAAAACTGAGCAGGTTGCTGGAGCAGTTTCCAAAACTCAACAATCTTGCGAAGTATTTCGTGTTGGCGTTAAACCACCAGTGTTTTGCAAAGAGCAGCCTGACCTGTACTTCATTCAAATGGAATCCCAATTTGCCGTTTCGGGTGTAAAGACTGATGATACAAAATACCACCATGTTGTATCCTCCCTTGAGCCACAGTATCTATTGCAAATTGCGGATATAATACGGAATCCACCCCAACAGGATAAATATGAGGCTGTAAAAAAAGCATTGTTAGTGGAATATACTGACTCTGACCAGAAGAAGCTAAGAAAATTAATTAAGGAAATAGAGCTGGGCGATCTTAAGCCGTCTCAACTATTAAAACGGATGAAAGATTTGGCTGGCGACAAAATATCTGATGAAGCTCTAAAATCTCTATGGATGGAGCGGCTGCCCGAATCAATTCGTGCAATAATCGCAATCGTTGATGGAGATTCAGTGAAAATGGCAGCACAAGCGGACAAAATGATGGAAATTCAAAATTTTGCCTCAATAGCAAACATCCAAAGTAGTTCACCTCTTCAGGTCGAAATAGAGAACCTTAGAAAAGAAGTGGCTGAATTACGATTGTCCCGTCAGCAAAATTCAAGTCGATCAAGCTTCAGAGATCGTTCTTCACAACGTGGTAATTCCAAAGTACGTTTTCCATTTTGTAAGTATCATTATCGTGACAAGGCAAAAAAATGTATCGAACCTTGCCAGTTCAAGAAATTGACTCCGGAAAACTAACTGCTGCTCTGTCCTCGGCGGCTGATAGAGAGTGTGCATCAGAATGCCGTCGCCTTTTTGTAACTGATCGAAAAACTAAAATTAAATATCTTATAGATACCGGTGCCGATTTTTCGGTATTCCCTCCTACCGATCGAAATAATGTCCAAACAAATAATTTATTTGCAGCAAACGGCACACCAATTAAAACGTATGGCACTAAAGTAATTCCAGTCGATCTCGGGTTAAGAAGAAGCATGAATTTTGAATTTCTCCTTGCTGATGTTACAAAACCAATCATTGGTGTGGACTTCTTGCATAAATACGATTTGCTGGTTGACGTACGCCGAAAGAAGCTAATTGATGCAAAAACAAATCTTATGGTCAACGGATTTAAGTGCACGAATAGCGTAGAACAAATATACACCATATCACCAAATACTGATATATGGATAAAAAAACTACTCGAAGATTTTAAAGATTTGACACAGCCATTTAAATTCACAGAAGTCGATGAAGGAATCAGTGTTCATCATCATATTATAACCCAGGGTCCACCTATATTTTCTAAAGCCAGAAGACTAAATCCAGACAAATTGGAAATCGTGAAACGTGAATTTAATTATATGTTACAAAAGGGTATATGTCGTCCAAGTAGCAGTCAATGGGCAAGTCCATTACATTTAGCCCAAAAAAAGACTAGTGGTGAGTGGCGGCCATGCGGCGATTACAGAAGATTGAACGCCGCAACCAAGCCCGACAGGTACCCTATACCTCATGTTTAGGACGTTTCTCATAGATTATACGGAAAATCCATTTTTAGTACCTTGGACCTGGAACGGGCGTATAATCAAATTCCTATAGCACCTGAAGACCGAGAAAAAACAGCAATAATAACACCTATTGGGTTATTTGAATTCAATGTCATGACATTTGGACTGCGAAATGCAAGTCAGACATTTCAAAGATTTATGGATCTGATTTTTAGAGATTTGGACTTCGTGATAGTGTATATCGACGACATATGCATCGCATCTTCTTGCAAAGAGGAGCACTTACAACATTTAAAAATTGTTTTTGACCAATTGCGGAAATATGGACTCAAAATTAAAATTTCGAAATGCGTTTTGGACAAACTGAAATAATTTTTCTGGGCCATAGTATATCAGCAGAAGGTGTAAAGCCAACTACGGAAAAAGTTGATGCAGTACTCAATTTTAAAAAACCAAAGATCGCACACGAACTGAGAAGATTTATTGCGTTATTAAATTATTACCACAGGCAGCATATAGACAAAATAAATTACAAAAATTGATAAAAGGAAATATAAAGAATGACAAGTCTGTGGTCGAGTGGGACGATGAATCGTCCTTGGCATTTGAACAATGCAAAACATCTCTTGCTAATGCGGTTTTACTAACACACCCATCACCAAATGCAACGTTAAGTCTTCATGTCGACGCAAGTAACTTTTGTGTTGGCGCAGCTATTCACGAAGTGGTAGGGGGTCAACTAAAACCACTCGGATTTTTTTCGAAGAAAATGACAGATTCTCTGAAGCGGCTCAGCACGTACGACAGGGAGCTACTGGCTATCTACCAGGCCATAAAGAATTTTGCACATTTCATCGATGGCCGGGACTGTGTTGTGCTCACCGACCATAAGCCATTAACGTTCGCCTTTCATCAGAAACCTGAAAAATTAACACCAAAGCAATCCCGTCATTTAAGTTTTATAAGTGAGTATACAACAAGCATTCAACATATTTTAGGTAAAGATAATTTAGTAGCTGACATATTGTCGCGGGTAGAGTCAATATTTAACGGTGATCAAATAGATTTTGAAAAATTATCTATGGACCAAAGTAATGATGCAGAAATTGATGATGCTAAGTTGGACAGCAGTCTTCAGTTAAAACTTGTCTCCATACTGAATTCTGGTTGTTCTGTTTGGTGCGATATATCCAACAATCGCATGCGTCCTTACGTCACTAAAAAGTTTAGAAAACAAGTTTTTAATTCTTTGCATAATATGTCACACCCTGGTAAACGTTCGACCATAAAACTGATAGCCGAACGTTTTGTATGGAAAAATATTAGGAAATACCTGGCTAACATGGTAAGAAACTGCATTCCTTGTCAGCGTTGTAAGGTAACAAGACACAACAAAAGTGCTTTGGAAAGTTTTAACGTACCAGATGAGCGGTTTAAACACGTAAATATAGACATTATAGGCCCGCTTCCGATTTCAAACGAGTACAAATATTGCCTCACATGTGTGGATCGGTTTACAAGATGGCCGGTTGCAATACCTATGAAAGACATCACTGCCGAAACAGTTGCCAGTGCATTTTTACATGGCTGGATAGCTAAATTTGGAATGCCTAGCGCAATTACAACTGACCGAGGCAGACAATTCGAATCAACATTGTTCAATGAATTTTCTCGACTCACAGGATCAAAACATTTACGTACTACTGCATATCATCCACAGGCAAATGGTCTAATAGAACGGACGCATCGTACACTGAAGAGTGCTATAAAATGCCACACCTCTAGCAACTGGGTTGACAGTTTACCTATTGTTCTTCTTGGTCTACGATCAACTTTAAAAGAAGATCTGTGTGCTTCACCGGCTGAAATGGTATATGGTTCAACCTTGAGATTGCCTTGTGAATTTTTCGAAAAACCATCTAAGGGAAATATTAACAGTGATTTTATACAGAACCTACGAAATGTTATAAATGATTTGAAACCTATACCAACTTCCCAGCACTGCACAAATAAAATATTCATTCAAAAAGATCTCGCACATTGTACTCACGTATTCCTACGGGACGATACAGTACGACCACCATTAAAGCCACCATATGATGGACCGTACGAAGTTGTAAGCAGAAATGACAAAACTTTTAGCATAAAATTTGGTGATAAGGTTACAAAGGTCAGTATCGACAGAGTCAAAGCAGCATACATCAGCAATCAGGAAAGTCAAAATTTTTCTGAGTTACACCCTACAACCACTGATCATGCTCAATCTTCAGAAACATCTCAGCAACAAACGACTACTCAACATCCTCAATCTGTGGATATACCAAGTGAAATTCAACCTGAAGCATCAGAACGCATCAAGACTAATCGTAGGGGTCGTGAGATAAGACGTCCAGGAAGATATGTTCAATTTACGTTGGACACCATCACTGAAGGGGGAGTAATGTAGCGTATGACTCTTGCAGTTTGGTATTGTAGGTAACCATATTTATATATATATAGTCTGGCAACGCCAGAAACTTAGCATTATTCTTGACACGCGTGTA
This sequence comes from Pollenia griseotomentosa, assembly GCA_963931875.1. Taxonomy (NCBI): domain Eukaryota; kingdom Metazoa; phylum Arthropoda; class Insecta; order Diptera; family Polleniidae; genus Pollenia; species Pollenia griseotomentosa. The sequence goes on from OZ007563.1 coordinate 150,385,583, forward strand.
GAGCAAAAAGGCTGACGCAATAACTATTGAATAATATAACATTAAATAAATATTGTTAAACTTAATTTGAATCCTGTGTGTTTTACTGTCGCATACTCCATAAGTTTTAAGAAATTAAAACAAAAGAAATTGTATTTACATTCAAAAAAATTTTAAAATGCCACAAAATAAAAAATCAATGCAAAAAAAATTTAATTTTTTTATTGTTATAATAGCACCACTATATCATTATTTTCTTTATTGCTGTGACAGCACCACTGTATCACAATAGGATTACTTCTAAATTTGTTATGATTAACATGACAATAATATGATTTCTTCTTAATTTATTGTTATTAACATGACAATAATATGATTACTTTTTAAATTATTATGATTAACAGGATAATATTATGATTAAGGAAAAAATATTATGATATAATATAACGAATATATTTGGTCATAATATGATTCAATAATAATCGTAATATGGTGACTACAATCATGAATCTTATTATAATATGTTGCTCTTACAATAAAAAAAATAATTTTGAAGTAAATGAAACAAGTATTGGTTATAGATGCACACATACCACACACAATTTTAAAGGTCACAAATGCGGAGCGGGTAGTTCTTGTTCCAAAATAAAAATTGGCTTTTTTTTGTGTTGAAAAATAGTAACCAAAATAGAAAAAAAGTACACAAGTTCACATTGAAAAAAAAGTAGGCAATTTTGGTTAAAAGTAACCAAAGTGGCAGCGCTGCCTGCTGTTCACAGTGTTTTTCGCCGTGTTGAAGTTAAGTTGTCAAATCTATACGTGTGAGAAGAAAACAAACTTTTGGTTTTAGGCCAACTCTTCCACAGTTGAAAAAAAGTAGTATTTGGTAACACGTGCGTTTTGTTTTGAATGTATATGAATATGCCTGCATATAGTTTTACGCTTATAAAATAAAAACAAATAAGCGCACGTCTATGTAGGTAGTATCAATCGATAGAGCATAAAAATCGGAATCGATATCAATATAGGTTATTAGATGACACTCCTCCAATAAAGAATTATAGCGCAGCAAACTTAAAATTTATAAAATTTGTGCATGTACAAATTTAGTTTTTCACTGATAACTCGAAAACGATTCCGCGTGCATATATCTAGCTAGTATCAATCGGTAGAGCGTAAAAATCTGAATCGATATTGATATAGTTTATTTTCTGAGAGACTTGGGGAGGGAAGTTACAGTGCAGCAAACTTTTTAAATTTTCTCTATATGTACATGTATAAATTTAGTTTTTCACTAATAACTCGAAAACGATTCCGCGTGCATATATCTACCAAGTATCAATCGATAGAGCGTAAAAATCTGAATCGATATTGATATAGCTTATTTTCTAAGAGACTTGGGGGGTAAAATTATACCGTTAGAAAATTTTAATTAATATTACATATTTATATGTGTCTGTCCAATAAACTTTGTAAACAAATAATGATCAAGCAGAGCTGCCAGTTTATTGTTGCCATAGTGCTGCTATATTATATTTATACCATTAAATCTACCGATTTTAAATAAATGTTTAATTAATTTTTTGTGGGAAACCAAGCGCTTTCCTTAGTTTTAAGCACTTTTTTTTAAATTTAAAGGTAAAAAATAAATAAAGAACTTAATATTAGTTCAATAAAGAGTACCAATTGATAGAAAAATAAATTGGAAAATTGTTTACTATATAGAAAAATTGTAAGAATCGGTATAGGGGGCTGTCACATTCGAGATATTAACCTAAAAAAGTTTGTTACTATTAAAAACAGATAAATGCCATTATAAGAAATATTAAAAATTAAGAAAATTTTAAGCTTGGAAGAATTGTATTTAATTAAAAAACACATAACAAAAGAATAAAATCACATAAAAAATTAAAATATTAAAGAAACTCAAAAAATTATTCATAAATATATTTATTTTTAGTGTGTGGTTATATATTTTATTCTTTCAATGCAAAGAAAGCCTACAAGGCCAATTATACATGAATTGCTATTACTATCTGTCCATGTTTTCCAAAAAATTTTATATAATTATAATTTTTTATTCTTTTCAGTAATTGCTCCTGTAGGAATTGTGCTCTGTGGCACAGAATACCACAGAACTGACACGAGACGGAAGATTTTGCGTTTTTTTTTTGTCTCTTTTTAAGAAAGCTGCCCTTTTTCATTTCTTTTTGCATCATCTTTTATGCCGCAATACAATGAACACAAATTTATTTATTTGAGATTTATTTGCAAATCTTTTGTAAAAATTAACTTTTAAGTTTACCACAACACAAGTAAATTATATTTAAGTAAATAAATAACATTATAAAACAAAAAAATATTAATAAAAACTTTTTTTTTTACACAAAACACAACGTTTGTTGAACTAATGCATTTTTTTAACGTGGTCTGTGTTTTGTTATTTTTGTTTTGATCATGCCATTTGTGTTGATTGTTGCTGCCTGTTTTTACAAATTGCCACTTCACTACCAAAAAAAGCTTTCTGTCTTTTTCTGCGAAAGCTGCCCTCGCAACTGATTTGGGCCTTTTTCACACGTCACTTTTTTCAGTTCTGTGGTATTCTGTGCTCTGTGGTAGGAATGGCAAAATGAAATGTGTCTATGGAGCAGCGTTGCCATATATATTTTTTTAAACTGGTACGCAGTGCTGCCACTCGCTGCCACTCAAGAACAAATGGATATGAAACAATTTTACGTACACTACAAATAATTAATAAATATTTGTATGAGAATATTTTTATAAGAATTATTAAATATTTTTAATTTAATAATTCTCTATTCTCAGTGAAAAAATTGCATTTTAAGTTGATTTGATATGTAAATTTGTTTTGTAAACCTTTATTAATTAAAAAAATAATATTAAAAAAACTCATATACTGCCTTGATATATATACTGCAACTCTATATAAAAATTTAGATAATCTTGAACGGATTTTCAGACGAATTGTTTGATATATAATATTAATGTTAGAGACCACAATAGAACCACTGAACTAGTCGCGCAAGCATTAGGTTGTTCTTTTCATAACTTTTAACATATACTCCTTGTCCTTCAGTTCTACAAGATTATGACTTGGACTTCATATTCAACTCGAAATATGTAACTAGAAATACCACAAATACATCTTTCCATTTTTGAACGTTCTTTTTAAATTAGAAAATGCCGAATCTGGAATAATTTACCTTTCAGTTTTTTATTATTTTTAATTTCTATTTTGTAATACTTTTGTGGTTGTGGAGCCATTAAATTAGAAATTACATATTTTTATATTAATTAATCTTTATAAAAGTTTTTATTTTTTGGAAAACATGGACAGATAGTAATAGCAATTCATGTATAATTGGCCTTGTAGGCTTTCTTTGCATTGAAAGAATAAAATGTATAACCACACACTAAAAATAAATATATTTATGAATAATTTTTTGAGTTTCTTTAATATTTTAATTTTTGATGTGATTTTATTCTTTTGTTTTGAATTTTTTAATTGAATACAATTCTTCCAAGCTTAAAAGTTTCTTAATTTTTAATATTTCTTATAATGACATTTATCTGTTTTTAATAGTAACAAACTTTTTTAGGCTAATATCTCGAATGTGACAGCCCCCTATACCGATTCTTACAATTTTTCTATATTGTAAACAATTTTCCAATTTATTTTTCTATCAATTGGTACTACTATATTGAACTAATGTTAAGTTCTTTATTTATTTTTTACCTTCAAATTTAAAAAAAGTGCTAAAAACTAAGGAAAGCGCTTGATTTCCCACAAAAAATAAATTAAACAATTATTTAAAATCGCTAGATTTGATAGTATAAATATAATATGGCAGCACTATGGCAACAATAAACTGGCAGCTCTGCTTGATCATTATTTGTTTACAAAGTTTATTGGACAGACACATATAAATATGTAATATTAATTAAAATTTTCTAACGCTATAACTTCCCTCCCCAAGTCTCTCAGAAAATAAACTATATCAATATCGATTCAGATTTTTACGCTCTATCGATTGATACTAGGTAGATATATGCACGCGGAATCGTTTTCGAGTTATTAGTGAAAAACTAAATTTATACATGTACATATAGAGAAAATATAAAAAGTTTGCTGCACTATAACTTCCCTCCCCAAGTCTCTCAGAAAAAAAACTATATCAATATCGATTCAGATTTTTACGCTCTATCGATTGATACTATGTACATATATGCACGCGGAATCGTTTTCGAGTTATTAGTGAAAAACTAAATTTATACATGTACATATAGAGAAAATATAAAAAGTTTGCTGCACTATAACTTCCCTCCCCAAGTCTCTCAGAAAATAAACTATATCAATATCGATTGATACTAGGTAGATATGTGCACGCGGAATCGTTTCCGAGTTATAAGCGTAAAACTAAATTTGTACATGCACAAATTTTATAAATTTTAAGTTTGCTGCGCTATAATTCTTTATCGGAGGAGTGTCATCTAATAACCTATATTGATATCGATTCCGATTTTTATGCTCTATCGATTGGTACTACCTACATAGACGTACGCTTATTTGTTTTTATTTTATTAGCGTAAAACTATATGCATGCATATTCATATACATTCAAAACAAAACGCACGTGTTACTTAATACTACTTTTTTTACCAACTGTGAAAAAGTTTGCCAAAAGATGTATAAAAAGTTTGCCAAAAAGTTTGTTTTCTTCACGAAGATTAAAAAGTTTGCAAAAAGTTTGTTTTCTTCACGAAGATCAAATCTATTATTCAAGGCGAATTTACACAAGGTAAGTGCAACTCTACAACTACAAAAAGCCCCATGTATTTTGTTTATGAAATTTTACCTCTTGTTGTCAAATTTCAGTACAGAAACAAAACAATATTTTGACGTTTCACCGTTTTTTTAATTCGCCGTGGATACAGCTGATGAACGGCTGACGAGATGAGTTTACCTTGTGTAAATTCGCCTTGCTATTATTGTTACATTTCAATTCGCCGTCGTTCTAGTTGAAATGTCAAATTAAAGTATATCCACTCGGCGTTTTCATACTGTTCTTAGTCCCCTTTTTCAATGTGGCAAGTGAAAGGCAGACAGACGAAGTTCGTAGGCGAGAGAGGAAAAAAGTAAAGTGTGTCACGCATACAGCGTCGCCCCCTTACCAACAAACTTCGCCTGTCTGCCTTTCACTTGCCACATTGTAAAAGGGGACTTAGTGATTTTTAAAATTTTGCGACGCAATAAGTTCTTTAGCCCAGGGTTAACCCCGGGTCTCCACGTAGCAATATTTATTGCGGCAAACGTCAAATTTGATTGCTGATTGCTTGAGCAGTTATTGCTTAGCAATCTGCTGTCAAATCAGTTGTAATTTATATGACATTTTATTTCTCTGTACGGTTGTTTATTAATTTGTGTGTTTATATATTAAAATAGCAATTTTTTTTTAAATGCAAATAAACAAAAAAGTAATACAAAACACAGCTACGACAATTACAATTAATTATTTTATTAAGTTAATTTATTAATTGAAAAAAGAAAATTTAACAACCATAAAACATTTGTTATAAATACAGCCACAAAACTTGGACAACTACTCGCGGTGAAAATTGCAAATTTATGGCAAAGCAATTTCAAGTGTTCTCCAGCAATATAATCAGCAATTATTGCTCCATTGTTCTGTCATTGTTCTGCCGACGTTTATGCTTGTATTTAGCAATAAATATTGCTACGTGGAGACCCAGCGTAAAGGTTTAATAGACTACTCTACAAGAAATGCATAACCAAAACTAAAAAAAAAAAATTTTACTAACACACTTGCAACAATTTTACATTAGTGTTTCTACTCTAACATGTGTGTTAGAGTAGAACAACTAAAAACACTTTCTAAAAATGCCAATTTTTTAATATATTTTTGTCATACGCTTGATAAAACTTGTGAATTGCTTTAATTTAATATTTACCATTGGTGTTAAAGAAAAAAATTATATTTGTAACTAGATTGTATTTTTAATTAAACAGCTAAAAATATGTCTTGAAGAAAAAGTAGCACCGCCAAACAGCGGTAATCAAAATGCTAGTGGTAAAGGAGGACGTACTGGCTTCAGAGGATGCGGTGGTGGATTCTCTTTAAACAACAGTGGTCATGTTCGAAGTGGTCGTTTTGAAAGGTGGTGGCTTTCGCCAGGACAATCGCTTAAGATTTGTCCTGATGACTTTTCAAGTATGTATTTGATTTTTTGGTCTCAATCTGTTAACAAAATCTACAATAAATTAATTGGTCACACGTACGTTCACCTCCATATCCAGACCCACGCACGTGAAACGTTACCAAGCAGCCACAGAAATAGCGAAACGTGGTACATACTTTTCTGAAGCCTAATTTCCTGACTTAATTGGATTATAATTTTTCCAATAAAAATTTTTTTATTAAAAATTAAAAATAATATAATATATTTTTTTATAGGTTAGTACTAACCAATTTTTACGTTATGAATAACTAGTTAGTGCTAACCAATATTTACGTTATGACTAACTAGTTAGCATTAACCATTATTTAGGTTATTATTGACTAATAAAAAGCAGTAGAGTAAGCAGTACAGATATATGTTCCGTAGGTGAGTGAAACTAATTAGTTAGAGCGAAAGGCAAAATCACATGTACACAAGAGTTTCGGTTAGTTGTTTTCATTTTGCTCTTAATAAACTAATAGAAACTTTAACCAATATATTGGTCACCACTACCAGTCATATAACTAGTAAAATGACCGGTAGTCTTCTTGTGGGGTACCCTACAGGAAATGCATAACCAAAACTAAAAAATTACTAACCCACTTCCAAAAATTTTAGACTAGTTGTTCCACTCTAACATATATGTTAGAATGGTACAACAAACATTTCCCAAATAATGCCAATATTTATATTTTTGTCATACGCGTGTAAAAATTTGTGAATTTCTTAAATTTAATATTGGTATTGCAGATAAAAAACAATTAAATTAAATTTATAATTTTTAACTATTGAAGTAGTGAGATACAAAATTACTATAAAAAAGTGACACCGGCAGAAAGCTGTAATCAGAATGCTAGTGGTAAAAGAAGGTGTATTGATGGCGGCTTCAGAGGACGTGGTGCTGGATTATCGGGAAACAACAGAGGTCATGTGCGAAACGGTCGTTTTGAAAGGATTGCTTGTTCAACAGGTAGCGGTCATTCGGGTGGTGGTTTGGACAGGATAAGCGTTTAAGATTTGGTGATGATAATAAAGGAACAAAAAGAATTATTACAAATCCTGATGGCTTTTCAAGTATGTATATAATTTTTTGCCACAAATTGTTAACAAATAAAATGTTTTTTTAAGATCTACGATTAATTGATTGGAAACACGTATGTTTACCTACATTTCCAGACTCATACAGAGCAGCCACAGAAATAATGGTACGTGGTATTTACTTTACTGAAATCTAATTTCCTGAATGTCATGTATTAATGAAATTCCATTATAATTTTTTAATAAAAAATTTAATTTAAAATGAAAATTAAAAAAAAAATATTTTTTATAAAGGTTAGTACTAACCAATTTTAACGTTATAAATAACTAGTTAGTGCTAACCAATATTTACGTTATGATAAATAGTTAGCATTAACCACTATTTTGGTTATCATTGACTAATAAAAAGCAGCAGAGTAAGCAGTACAGATATATGTTCCGTAGTCGAGTGGAATTCATTAGTTAGAAAGAGAGGCAAAATCACATGTACACAAGAGTTTCGGATTTTTTTTCATTTTGCTCTTAATAAACTAATAGAAACTTTAACCAATATATTGGTTAACTAGTAAAATGACCGGTAGTCTACTTGTAGGGTATTCTTTCTTTATGAATACAACTTAAGCAGTTTTTGCTTAAAAACGGTTAATTAATCATAAATACGTTTTTATGAATACGGCTGTAAACCTTTATTTTAAAAACCTGCTAGTAAGCAAAATTTCTGTCACAAGTTATTTTGTTAAAATTAAACATTAAACCTTTCATTTAAAACTAATAATAAGCAAATTTACCTGTTGGGAAATTAAATTAAAACTGTAATAACTATTGTATAAAAGACAAAACATTTTATTAATAAAGCTAGTGTAATTCGCAATCTTAAAGGTAAAACTTGTGTTTTTCTTACTTCAAAGTAGAACCACGAAACTGGCGCCCGAGCAAAAAAAAAAATATTTGAAAAGAAGTCCTTGAAATTATAGGAAGACTTAAAAATCCTCGAAAATAAAAAAGGATAATTTGAAAATCTTTGAAATTATAGGAACATTCAGAATCCTTTCAATAAAACCCTTAAAAGTAAATAAAGGGAATATTTTTAAGGAACATTTTAAAATCCTTAAAGAGAAAAAAGGGAAATCTTATCCTTAATCCAAGGAGAAGACCATTTAAAAAACCTTGCAAACACAACGGTGGTCATAAGAAACCCTGTAAAGGAAGCTGCAGTGAAGTAACCAAGTAGACAAATATACGCCTGGCGAACGTGTTGGATCTTGCCCCTGAGTACTAGCCGAAAAGGACCATAGCAAACCATCCAGAAACCAGCAATATTGTCCAATTACCAAGTAGACGAACACACTCCTGGCGAACGTGTTGGATCTTGCCCCTGAGTACTAACCGGAAAGGACTGTAGCAAACCATCCAGAGGCCAGCGATGCTTTTAATCCTGTAAGTAAAATAATTACCAACATTACATGCTGAAAATCTTACCTCAATTCACATAAGAACATAGTGGTAATACATCTTACTAACCTAAGATAAGAGAAACATAACATTGTAATTAACATAAGAACATTACATGTTATAAGTGTTACCTCAATTAACATAAGAACATTGTGGTAATACACTTTAGGGTAATACACCTAAAGGCTAGATTACACTATCTCACAAGTCAAAGTATAAACACTCATACATGAAATATAATGCAACCCTGATCCAATGAAAAGTGACGTTTGATGACGTTAAAATTTTAGACATAGAGGGTGGAGAAAGGAAAAGGTACACAATAGAAAGCTTACGTATACAACAAAAAATAGAAAGAACAATAAACAAAAAGGAAGATACTGACAATATAAATACAAGCTATAGAGTTGCAATATAACTTCAAACTGTGATATTAATTTTTAAGCTGTGGTTTTAATTTATTTTTTGTGTTAAATGTTCTTTGTTTTTTTAAAATTTATTTATATTTAATTTAATGTGAAAATTACTGTTAAATTTGTAAGTTTAAAGAAAAAATATCTGGTGTATTTATGTTTTGTTAATGTATTATAATTTTTTAATTAAATAGACGTAACCCTGATGAAGTCAACAAATAATTGACGAAACGTTGGAAAACATTTAAAGAAAAGTTTTTTATTTATTTTAACATAAAATATTTATTAAAATTTGGCCAAATAACACATCAGTATAGAAAAGTATTATTGTTTAGAAATTTTTTCAAAAAACGATGAAGTCGTATGGGATGTCAAACTTTTTTCATAATACTTGTCATTTTCGTGACACATTGCATTCACACTATCACACTTTGTCATATTACTTGAGTTTTTGACATGTATTAATACTAAGTATAATTGTGTAATCTAGCCTTTACTAACATAAAACTGTAATCCACATAAGAACATTACAAGTTACCTCAATTAACGTAAGAACTTATGGTAATAAACTTCAAACTAACTTAGAAAATAGGAAATTAATTTTGCGTATAAAAAATAAATAGAAGAAAAAATATAATAAATAATTTTTTTTAAAAAGGCTTTGCAATTTTTTTTTGGGTGTCTGAAACAAATTTTTTGTTTTTAATATTTCGCAAAAAATATAGTAAATCAAATTTTTTTTTGTTAGAAATAAGGTTGCAAATTTTTTAAGTGTGGAACAAATCCTTTGTTTTTTAATATGGAGCAATTACAACAAAATTTGATTCACCTAACGGGTGCGGTAAATGCTCAAATTGAGCAATTCTGCGTTTTTGAGAGCCGTTTGGCCCAATTAGAAAGACATGAACAACCAACAGTAAATTTAAATAATATGGTAGCCCCCAGAACTGAAACAGAACTTGAGTCTATTAGAAGATTGCCAGACTGTGCTAGGGACTTACAAAGTTTTGAGGGAAACCCAACACAACATATTTCATGGATCCACAACGTGGAGTCCATTTTGCAAGATTAAAGAATAATCCAGGACAAACCTCTGCTCTGATTGCCTATAATATCTTTGACGATGTGTGGAGCAACATAAAGAATTGTTTTTCGCTTCACTACGCTAACAAAAGAGACATCCAAAGTTGGGAAAACCAACTTATACAAATGCGACAAGGTAATGACTCCATAGAAAAATTCTATGGAAAAATGAACCACCAACTTAGTTTGCTATTTACCCCCTGTTTGCGTCGTATGTGGAGAATTACATTGTACAGTCCAGTGCGATAAGTCTAAAAATGACCCCAGTGTAAAAAAATGTAGCAACTGTGGCGGAAATCACACTGCCAATTATAGAGGATGCCCTGTGTATACTATTGTCAAGCAGTCGGCTGGACCGAAAACTAATCCCCCACAAATGCAGGTACCAAATCAAGTAAACACTAATGGCATTCAGGCTCCGCAGCCTAGTAATAACAGAACCTCGTATGCTAACGTCCTTAAATCAAACCATGTGCCAATGCAAGGCGCTTCGCCAAGTAATGATGAAACTCAAGCTTCTAATTTAAGTCGTCTAGAAAAAACCATGGAAACATTAGTGCAAACAGTAAATAATTTTACAAACACAATGGGTAATATGTTACAGGAAATTCTAAGAATGCAATCGATGTTATTGCAAGCTATTCTTAACAAGCCATGAACTGTTTAAAAATTTGTTTTTGGAACGCAAACGGCATCCGCCAACATAAAAATGTATTAGAATACTTTCTTAAAAACAAACAAATTGATGTCATGATGGTTTCTGAAACTCATTTGACCTCAAGAAATACGTTTAAAATCAATGGTTATATATTATATGATACCAAGGACCCTCGAGATAGAGCTTGTGGAGGTTCAGCCATTTTAATTAAAACCCGAGTCAAACACAACCTAATGTTTAATCACCGTGAAGATTATCTCCAAGCAACGAACATTTGCGTTGAGGAATTAAATAGAAACCTAGTAATTTCATCGTTATACTCACCGCCTAGATTTTCAATATCAGAAAGCCAATACTGTAAATATTTTAAATCATTAGGACCCTGTTTCCTAGCTGCTGGCGATTATAACGCTAAACATACCTTCTGGGGGTCACGACTTATAACACCAAAGGGTCGTGTTTTATTTAACACAATTTCTAAAATGGATTTAAGTGTGGTAGCGAGCGGACAACCAACATATTGGCCTACTGATCATCAAAAAATTCCAGATGTTATCGATTTCGGCGTGGTTAAAGGCATCCCCATAGAAACGATTCATGTTGAAGCTTCCTTAGAAATATCTTCTGACCATACACCTACAATTATTACTATAATGAACCCCAATAGAATTGTATCTCCGACTGGTCACTTAGCGACGACAGTTACGCAGGTTAACTGGTTAAAATATAGAAAATACCTCAGCATCCATTGCACAGAAAATATTCCGCTTAGTACACCGGAGTATGTAGATCGCTCTATTGCCAATTTTGACAGTTTTCTGAAACTAGCTGTTCAACATTCCAGTATCGCCCCCAAAAAAACAAAAAATATATAATATATATATTCCACAGATGTCGAGCGTCTCTTGTCAGAAAAAAGGAGGGCTCGAAGAGAGTGGCAATTGCACAGATCCCCGTTACTTAAGTACTTACTAAAAGAGTGTACAAAAAAGCTTAGAAAGTTACTGCAGACTCAGAAAACGGCTTCTCTGGAAAAATATCTTAAGGAACTTGATGCAACCCCACAATCAGACTACTCATTATGGCGTGCAGCTAGAAATCTCAAAAGGTCAGTTGTCTCTAAACCACCATTAAGAGACTTGAATGGTAGTTGGGCAAGAAATGATGTTGAAAAAGGAAATCTTTTTGTTAATCATTTAAAAAACGTATTTACCCCAAACATATCTCACGATATTGCGGCCGAGTTACCACCTGTTGTTGCTAGAGCAGCTGTTCCCCTAAGATTTGAGATAAGAGAAATCGAAAAAGCTATTTGTGATTTAAACCCCAAGAAGGCTCCTGGTTTTGATAAGATCAGCAACAAAATGCTTCTGGAGCTACCCAGCATAGCAAAGAAAATTATTCTTTTAATTTTTAATGCTATTTTACGACTTGAATACTACCCTCAAGAATGGAAGGTCTCCTTAGTTACGATGATACCAAAGCCAGGAAAAGATCACACCAAAGTTGAGTCATATAGGCCTATCAGCTTATTATCTAATATATCAAAGCTGTTTGAGAAGCTCTTAGCGTCCAAATTAACCCAAATTTTAAATGACAATGGGTGTATACCTAACCATCAATTCGGTTTCAGACGAGAACATAGCACAATTGAACAAACCCATCGGATAGTAAACGCCATAAGAAAAGCCTTTGAAGAAAGAAAATATTGCTCCGCTCTCTTCATCGATGTCTCTCAAGCTTTTGATAAAGTCTGGCATGTAGGTTTGTTACATAAATTGAAGCTGAACCTACCGGTTAACACACACAAGCTGTTAGAAAGCTACTTGGTCGGTCGAAAATTTATTATTAAAGAAGGTGATTTTTTAAGTTCTCCTCAGACAATGAAGCTGGAGTCCTTCAGGGAAGTATCCTGGGCCCACTTTTTTATCTTATATATACCTCGGACATGCCGACAAACAATTACACCCTAACCTCAACTTTTGCTGATGATACAGCTTTCCTAAGCGTACACGAGAACAGTCGTGAAGCATCTCGATACCTGCAGGATCATATATTTCGACTAGAACTGTGGTTAAAACAATGGAGAATAAAGGTCAATGAGCAAAAATGCGTACATTACATTTACCTTGCGTCGGGAAACATGCCCCCCTATTAAAATCAATAATCAACTAGTGCCTCAACAATCGCATGTCAAATATCTCGGTATTCATCTAGATCGGCGTTTAACATGGAAATGCCATATAGAAGCAAAATTAACCCAAATGAAACTAAAAGCAATTCAAATTAACTGGCTTATTGGAAGAAATTCTGTTCTTAGTCTCGATTGCAAACTACTACTTTATAACTCTATTTTAAAGCCAATCTGGTGCTACGGTATTCAACTATGGGGCACTGCCTCGGCCTCAAATATCGAAAAAATTCAAAGGCGCCAAAATAAACTTCTTCGAATAATCACAGCTGCCCCTTGGTATGTTAAAAACTCAAATATCCACAAGGATCTCAATGTGCCACTGGTAAGGACTATTATTACGAAGTATGCGGTAAAATATTTAAAAAGGGTAGAGTTGCACCCAAATCCACTAGCTCGAAATATTTTAAATGATAGCGGCCACACTCGCTTAAGGAGAAGAGACACTGCAGCACTTACCCATTAAGATGCGCGATAAACACATATATAAATGTTAAATGATGAAATAAATTTTGGTATTGCACTGGCAGGACATAAAATAAAGAATTAGGATAAGATTTGATTAATTATTGTTAGTTCATATTTAATATATGAAGATTCAATAAATAAATAATGAGAAAAAAAAAAAAAAAAACTTAGTTTGATAATAAACAAAATTAAAAGCAATGAATATTCACAAGACGAAGCAACAGTTCTAATCGAAAAATATAGGCACCGCGCTTTAGATGTATTCATTAAAGGATTGCACGGCAGCAATCTTTCCCATTTGATCAAGGTTCAGAAGCCTAAGAACTTGCCTGAGGCATGTTAGGAAATGGCAAATGTGGATTTTAGAAGAAACATGTCATACAGTAATGGCGCAGTTACTCAGAAACAATATTCGTTACCAAAGCAGCGTTAAAATCCTCAATCAAAAAATCCAAGCAATTTTCAACAACAGAATACAACCAATAGGATACCATCCACAAGACCTATTCAACCCAAACCTCCTGTACCTATGGAGATTGATTCCTCTATTCAAACTGCAAAAGCCAATTATATAAACAGACTTCATCCAGTGGTTAGACAATCCAATGAATCATCAAATATACCAAGAAAATATAAACGTGTCTTTAACGTTAAAACCCTGGATAACGATATTGAGGATGAGGAAGAAGAACGGGAAGAACAGAACCTAAATTTTTACGAGAATGAAATAAATTTTATGACAGAAGCCTCTCTGGAACCCCCTATATAGATTATTACATTTTTGGTGGTACTACACTAAAATTTTTAGTCGATACTGGAGCAAACAAAAACTTTATAAATGAGAAAATAGCATTTAATTCCAAGCCAGTAGATAAACCATTCTTAATTCACTCAGCAGGCGGCGATATCCAAATAACACACAAAGTAAGTAGACATTTTTTTGCAAGTATGGGCAATAGCACTACTATAGATTTTTTCGTTCTACCTGGCCTCAAAACCTTTGACGGCATAATTGGCGATGATACTCTTCGCGAATTAGTGGCTGTTATTGCCAGGAAAAATAATACACAAAATATTTCACCAAATATCGAAATCCAGCTTCAAACAAAAAAATCAAGGCACACAGGATAATTTTGGCCTAGAAAAATTGCTGGACAAGTATTCATCATTGTTTGAACCAGTTAAAAAACTGCAATAGAAATGGCGGTTAAAGCTGAAATAAGAACCACCACGGAAGACTCTGCTTATTCTAAATCTTATCCATACCCCCCACATCTAAGAAACGAGGACAATGGGCAAATAAGTAAATTGCTGGAGGATGGCATCATCAGGCCATCAAGGAGTCCATATAATTCACCCTTGTGGATTGTACCCAAAAAGAAGAATAGCTTGGGTGAAAAACAATACAGACTCGTAATTGATTTTAAAAGGCTAAATGCCATCACAATCCCGGATGCCTACCCGATCCCAGACATAAACCACTCACTTGCTTGCCTTCACGGCAATAAATACTTCTCGACAGTTGATTAAACGTCAGGATTCCACCAGATTAGAATGCTTGAAAAAGATATTAAGAAAACCGCATTCTCAACACCGAATGGCAAATATGAATTTCTCAGACTGCCTTTCAGACTAAAAAATGCACCCACTATCTTCCAGCTGATGATCAACGATGTTCTTAGACCACTAATTAGCATCTGCTGCTACGTTTAAATTGATGACATTATTATCTTTGGCAAAGACATCAGGGAACATATTGAAAACGTTGAAAAAGTCTTCAGACTTTTGCAAAAAGCAAACTTGAAGGTTAACCTTGAAAAATCTAAATTCTTCCAAAGGGAAGTTGAATTTCTTGGCTACATAGTATCTGAACATGGCGTCCGGGCAGACCAAAAGATAACGGCCGCTATTAATCAAAAGTTTTTTAGGAATTATATCGTACTACAGAAAATTTATTATCAACTGCGCTGCTATAATTAAACCATTGACCAATATAACTAGAGGAGAGAACGCGCAGGTAAGCGCAAACAAATCCAAAAACATAAAAATAAAATTGGATGAACCCGCACTTAGGGCCTTTAATGACGAAAAATTATTATTAACCTCGCCCGAAATATAAGCCTACCCAAATTTCTAAAAACCCTTCCTTCTGGCAACCGACGCGTCTAATTCCGCTATTGGCGCCGTACTCTCTCAAGAGGAATTGGGCAAAGACAGACCTATCACTTACGTTTCTCGGCCGTTGAATAAGACAGAAGAGAATTACTCTACCATAGAAAAGGAGATGCTTGCGATTATATGGGCACTTTACAAACTGCGTGTTAGAAATATAAATACCTTAAACAATTATACTTTATTATCAAAAAGTAATTTCAATTTTTGGGAATACAAAATTTTAATTTCAAAAGATTTTGTTATTCGTGCTTAATTCCCAGTTTTTATTATTGATAAAAACACTTGAAATTTATTGTTGATAAATGTTGATAAATTTCAAGTGTTTTTATCAATAATAAAAACTGGGAATTAAGCACGAATAACAAAATCTTTTGGAATTATACTTTATATTAAAAATAACTTTCAATGTTTCACTGATTTTCAAAACAAATATTCTAATTGAATTTGTTATAGTTTTTTAATTTTGTTAAAGAAGTCAATTGAAATACACTAAAATTTTGAAGTAAGAATTTATATATAGAATTTAAATAAAATAAATTTATTTTCATTATTAAAACAACGACTTTTCTTTAACAAATCTTCAAAATTTTATTAAAATATTTAAAACACCACCAGTTCATAAAAAGAAAAAAGCTGTGGCAAATGCGAATTTGTGGATTCAATGGAAATGGTCCAATGCGATAATTGTGAAACATGGTATCATTTCACATGCGTAGGAGTAAATTAATCCATTGAAGACCATGATTGGATATGTTTCAAATGCAAAAGCCAAAAAAGGGAAGAAGGAGAAAGTCAAAAGACAAAGCATACAAGGACCGTTTCAGCATCTGTAAGTTCCCCACGAAATGATAACACCGCAGGAATTGTAAAAGATTCAGCAAGAATGTCTATTAAGTCTTCTCATCGTTCAAAAATCAATCTCGAGCTTATGCGATTAAACGAAGAAAAGGGCTTAGAGAAAAAATATTTGAAAAAGAAATTTGAAATTATGGCAAAATCTGAACATGGTTCCCAAAGTGTATACAGCGAAGCAAGTCATCGTACGATTCAACTTGAAAATTCTTATCAAGGGTGTTGTGATGAAAATGAAGATGACAAGCATATGACACGTCCAAAAATTGCTGCACGACAAGTTTTAACGAGAGAATTACCAACATTCACGGGTAAACCGGAAGAATGGCCAGTATTTTTCAGCTGCTATAAAGAAAGTACGAAGATATGTGGATTTTTGGATTCAGAAAATCTGTTAAGACTACAGAAAGCTTTAAAGGGGAAGGCCTATGATTTAGTATGTAGTCAACTTCTACTTCCGAAGAATGTTCATGAAATTATAAGAACTTTAAAAATGATGTTTGGTCGTCCTGAAATTATAATTAATAGTCTCATCGAAAAAATACGTATGGAACCCCCAATTAAAGCAGAAAAGCTGGAAACTCTTATTTCATATGCAATATCTGTAAGAAATTTATGCTCTTCCTTAGAAGTTTCTGAGATGACAAGACATATTAAGAATCCACTTTTGGTACAAGAACCTATTAGCAAGTTACCAGCGCAATTAACATTAAATTGGTCATTGCACATTGGCGAAAGTGAGACCGATATTTCCATGTTTTCAAATTGCAATACGTGCTCAACTAGTAAAGGAATTACAAATATTCATACCCAAGCAGAAAATGGGGCAAATGATAATAAACTTAAGTGTTATGCTTGTGATGAAAGTCATAAATTAGAAGATTGTGACAAGTTTAAGATACTGAAATTAAATCAGAGGTGGGATATAGTTAAGGACAATAAATTATGTCGCATTTGTTTAAAAAAAACATGGGAACTTCCGATGCTCTGATACTAGATGTTCAATTGAAGATTGTGAATTTAGACATCATAAGTTATTGCACAAATTCGTGCAAAAATCGGCTACAGTATCCGCTCATTCCAACGACTCTAACTTTGAAAATAAAACTTTATTTAAAATCCTTCCGGTTGTATTATATCACAATAATCGTTTTATTGAAATATTTGCTATGCTCGATGATAGGTCGAATGTTACCTTAACTGACAAAGATATCTGTGATTACTTAGGACTTGAAGGTGAAGCAGATACATTGTGTTTAAGATGGACATCTAATACAACACGTCAAGAAGAGAATTCAATGATTTTATTTATTGAAAATAAAATAATTATTGGTTGAAAAATAGAAAAAAGACTATATACACCAATAGATAAGGTTGATTTCAGTGCGTGAAAATAAAAAAAACATAAATTTCGTTAAAATATACAGCCGAATTTGCGATGGCTGAATGCCATAAATGTAAGAGAGCAATCCGTGGTGAAACCGGAATATTATGTGCAGGAGTTTGTGGCAAGGCATTTCATTGTGGAGATAAGTGCTCGGGCATTGACCAATACTCAGCAAAAGTTTTGGAATCCAATCCCTTTGTGAGATATATGTGTGATGACTGTGTACAGTATATTCGCAATGTAGACTTGGTTTTGAGTGATATACAAGATGGTGTCAACAAAAACGAAACAAACCTGGCTGAATATAAAACAGAATTTGAAATATCATTAAAGCAAAATGAAAATGAAATTAAACAATTACTAGAAGCAATAGAAAAACGGTACGAACAAAGACTTAAAAAAATAGATAACGCACAAAAAATATGTGAAAATAATGTAAACGAAGTTAAAAAACTATGCAACATCGTAAAGGATTTTGAAAATAAAAATAAAGAAATTTATAACACAGTTGAAGAAAGAAATGTAAGAATGTGTGATGAGATAAAAAAAGTAATACAAGAAACAAATGAAAAACAAAAACAACTGACATTCGCTGATATGGTTAAAAAAAATACGGTGATGCCAGATGTAAAAAAACAAGTTCCCCTTATAATAAAACCGAAAGAAAAACAAAAAATAGAAAAAACAAATAAGGACTTAAACAATAAGGTGGATCCAATTAATTTAAATATAACAAACATTGAAAATAGAAAAAATGGTACAATAGTGATACAAAGTGAAAATGATGAAGAAAGAAATAAAATCAAGAATGCTATTGAGAATGAAATTGGTGAAGCATATGAAATAAAAGCGCCAAATGAAAATGAAATGGCAATAATTATCACGGATATGTCATTTAAATATGCGGATGAGGAACTTGTAAAAAAAAATAAAGAGACAAAATCAACAATTACAAGAACATGAAATGAAAATAATAAAATCTTACGAATACAAAAGATATAATAAAACAATATACAATACCAAAATAATAGTGGACAAAATAGCTTATACAAAGATAAAAGCAGCACAAAAACTAAACATCGGTTGGGAAAAGTGTAGAGTTTTCGATGGGACTGATATAATTATGTGCTTTAAATGTCAAGGATATAACCATAAGGCGAGTGAATGTAAAAGCGAGGAAACATGCTATAAATGCCATGGAAATCACAGATCGAAGGAATGCCAAAAAGAGATAATAAATAAATGTATTAATTGTATAAGAGCAAATAAAAAGTTAAATATGGGACTAGATGAAAACCACGTCACATCAAACAGAGATTGTCCAGTTTATAAAAATAAACTTAATATGAAAAAGAGTAGGCTGGGGTTGATAGTTTAACAATCACAGCAAATATATGGTATTTATACAAATGTATGTGGACTAGTCAACAATTACAACCAGTTGGAAGTTATTGCAGATGAACAAAAACCAGATTTTATAGTGCTAACAGAAACACACATGACAGATGATATAGAAGAGCAAGAAATTCAACTGATAGAGTATGACCATTATAGTACAAGATCAAATTCAAATAGAACGGGTGGAGTTATTCTTTATTTCAAAAAACAGTGGAGTGTTATAAAAATTGGGGAAAAGATATCTGATTATAATTATTGGATAAGTGCATACAAGGCAACAATCAAGAACAACAAATTTGTAATACTAGCGGTATATAGATCACCAAGTGGCAGTGAAGTGGAATTTTGTCAAGTATTCGAACAAATTATGGAAGAAATATGTGAAGCACAGTGTGATATAATAATAGCAGGTGATTTCAACATTGACTGGTGCAAAGAAGAAACCTATAAAAAAAGACTAGAATACGCCTTTAACGACAATGGACTTAAACAAATAGTTCACGAGTATACGAGAATAACAGCAAACACAAAAACAATTATAGACTACGTAATAAAAAACAATGAAAATGTTTCAACAGCAAATAACAGTTCAAATAAAATATCAGACCACGAAGCCATAGACATTAAAATAAAGATCATAACGAAAAAACAGGATGAAATCAGAAAAAAAGAAATTGAAATTTTTAAGTACAATAAAAATCGATTTAATCAAGAAATTAGTGCAATATTAGGAAATAGTCAAAACGACGATTTAAATAATAAAGTGTATAATTTTGACTCAGCCATTGAAAATACTATAAAGAAATATACAAATAAAAGAATAATAAATATAAAAAGTAACGTTAACAAATGGTTTAACAGAGAGCTGAAACTATTAAAAAGAGAAAAAGTTCTTAAATACCAAATAGCTAAGACATTAAATTCAGAGGCAGCTTGGAGTAATTATAAAATAACTAGAAATAAATATAAAACCAAAATTGAAACTGAGAAGAACAATTACGTTAATAAAAAAATAAATAATGCCAAAGACCAAAAACAAATGTGGAAGGAAATCAAAGACTTAGTTCTTAAGAAAAATAAAACTGTGATAAAAAATGTGATATTTAATAATATAGAATATAATGATAACTATCAAATAGCCACCAAATTTAATAATTATTTTGTGAATAGTATTAAGTCAGTTAATAATACAATAGAAAATGTGCAATATATAAACAATATACCTGTGATAACAAATAGATTTAGCTTCCGTGCAATAACAATTCAAGAAATTCAAAATATTTGTAAGAATATGAAAAATAAACCAGATTTTAACAAAGTCACAATTAAGCTTATTATTGATAATTGGAATATTATAGGAAAATCAATGCATGAAATCATAAATAAATCACTTGAAACAGGAGTATTCCCAGATAGTTGGAAATGCTCAATGGTAACACCAATAGAAAAAATAACAAAAACAAATAAATGTGAGGAGTTCCGTCCAATAAATACCCTAAAGACATGTGAAAAAATTATCGAAAAAATTGTCAAGGAACAATTGGAAACGTATATGGAACAACATAAATTATTTTCAAAATATCAATCGGGATTTAGAAAAAATTTTTCGTGTGAAACAACAGTTAATTATGTGATAAACAGATGGAAATATATAGATAGAAAGAAAAAAATTATGGCAATATTTTTGGATTTCAAAAGAGCATTTGAGACAATTAATAGAGAAATACTTATTCGAAAATTATATATGTATGGCATCAGAGATAAAGAATTAAATTGGTTTAAATCATATCTTACAAATAGAAAGCAAATCACGATGGTTAATGGTATAAGATCAAAAGAAGTAAACAATGAATTTGGAGTACCTCAGGGATTTATTCTAGGCGCACTTTTGTTTATAATATACATTAATGATATGACAAATATACTTAAAAAATGCGAAATAATTCTATATGCAGATGACACATTAATCTATGCGGAAGGAGACACAGATGAACAATGTAGGGAAAATCTAATGCACGACATAAATAACATAAATAACTGGCTTAAAATGAATAGATTTGTGGCAGCAATGCTGCACGAGGTCAATCCTGCATTACACATAAAATATTTTAATCTGGTAACCCTTGGAATTCAGCTAAAAAAGGCTGCAACAAAAAGTGGCACCACTAACATTGTTATTTTAGTTTTAGTCTAGATTATTCTTTGATATAGCAACAGACGCTGAAGTCTTACTTTTGTTAAAATAAAAAGTCATTAAAAATACAGAAATCTACGTTTCATTATTTATCGGTTACACTGAAAAAACAGTAAACCACATTGGTGACCCCGAGTGTTATGGAGAAAAAAGAAAAATCTGACGAAGATTTTCATGATTCTCTGGACAACATGAGCGAGACAAAAGAAAATGCAGCATCGAGTGCAAATGGTGTTCGTGAAGTTTTTAGGGTGGGCGTCAAGCCACCGACATTTTGTAAAGAGCAACCGGACATTTATTTCATACAAATGGAATCACAGTTTGCCGTTGCCGGAATCAAAGTCGATGAAACAATGTACCACCATGTTATTTCATCATTGGAACCACAATATTTAATTCAAGTTGCAGACATTATACGCAACCCACCACCCGGTGAAAAATATGATGCCATAAAGAAATCTTTGATTGCTGAATATACTGATTCAGACCATCGTAAATTAAGAAAATTAATTAAGGAAATTGAACTTGGTGATCTTAAGCCTTCTCAGCTTTTGAAAAGAATGAAGGACTTAGCTGGCGACAAAATATCTGACGACGCATTAAAATCATTGTGGATGGAACGTTTGCCAGAGACGGTTCGCTCTGTTGTGACCATTGTTGATGGTAATTCTTCACAAATGGCTCTACAAGCCGATAAGTTAATGGAGGTGCAAAACTACCCTAGTATATCAACTGTTCAACATGATTCAACTTTAAGAGCAGAAATAGAGGAACTTCGTAATCAAATTAAAGACATGCGTGCCAGTCAAAATGACAGAGGCCGTTCAAATGACCGAAGTTATCAGCATAACCGCGGTAATTCAAGAACAAAGGTACGCTTTCCTTTTTGCAGATTTCATTACAGGTTTGGCGACAAGGCTCGTAGATGTGAGGAACCTTGCCAGTTTAAAAATCTCAAGCCGGAAAACTAACTCCTGCTCTGTCATCGGCGGCAAACAGAGTGGAAACTGCAGAAAGCCGTCGCTTATTCGTAACGGACCAAAAAACCAAACTGCGATACTTAATCGACACCGGCGCAGATTTCTCGGTTTTGCCACCTACAAATCGTGACGTACCACATTCATACAATTTATACGCAGCAAATGGTACGCCAATAAAAACATATGGTACGAAAATCATTTCAGTCGACTTTGGCCTACGAAGAAAAATGGACTGGGAATTTCTCATTGCCGACGTTACCAAACCCATTATAGGCGTTGATTTTTTACATGAATTTGATCTTTTAGTGGACGTTCGTAAGAAAAAGTTAATTGATAACAAGACAAAACTCATGGTAAATATAATTTTTGACAAAAGCTGCCATGAACAGATTCACACAATTTCGCCAGCTGAAAATGGCTGGGTGAAACAATTATTAGATGAATACCAGGATTTAACACAACCATTTAAGTACACAGCAAATTCTGAAAATTCTAAAGTTAACCACCATATCGTAACTGAGGGACCGCCAATATTTTCAAAGCCTAGGCGACTCAATCCCGAGAAACTGGCCCTCGCAAAGAGGGAATTTGAATATATGCTAAAGCAAGGCATTTGCAGTCCGAGCAGCAGCCAGTGGTCAAGTCCACTACACATGGCACCGAAGAAAACGCCAGGTGAGTGGCGACCATGCGGCGACTACAGGCGATTGAATACGGTGACCAAACCAGACAGGTACCCCATCCCTCATGTCCACGACATTTCACAAATGTTGCACAACAAGTCCATATTTACAACCCTCGACTTGGAGCGGGCTTATCATCAGGTACCCATTGCACCAGAAGATCGTGAAAAGACAGCCATAGTTACACCCTTTGGTTTATACCAATTTAACGTTATGACATTTGGTCTCCGGAATGCCAGCCAAACTTTTCAACGATATATGGATCAAATTTTTCGTGATTTGGATTTCGTGATCGTATACATTGACGACATATGCGTAGCATCATCGGGTGAAGAAGAACATGTCCAACATTTGAATATCGTTTTTGATCGTCTTCGGCAGCAAGGCCTAAAAATAAAAGTTTCAAAATGTGTCTTTGGGCAAAATGAAATAAATTTTTTGGGCCACCATATAACAAAAGATGGCGTATCACCTACGAGAGAAAAAGTTGAAGCAATTTTAAATTTTAATAAACCAACACTCACATGTGATTTAAGACGATTTATAGCACTGTTGAATTTTTACAGACGTTTTCTTCCAAATGCAGCATATAAACAAGGTAAGCTACAAAAACTTATAAAAACCAACAAGAAAAATGATAGAACACCAATTAAGTGGGATGATGATGCAACAAAAGCGTTTGAAGAATGTAGAAACAGCCTCGCTGAAGCAGCTCTATTAGTTCATCCCTCCTTAAATGCAAAATTGGTTCTCCATGTTGATGCCAGCAACTTCTGTGTTGGTGCAGCAATTCATGAGGTAGTAGGTCGTACTCTTCGACCCCTTGGTTTTTTCTCGAAGAGGATGTCTGATACTCAAAAAAGGTACAGCACGTTTGATAGAGAGCTACTGGCAGTCTACCAAGCAGTAAAATATTTTAAACACATGATTGATGGTCGTGATTGTACAATTTTAACGGACCACAAACCACTTACGTTCGCTTTTCAACAAAATCCGGAAAAGGCTACCCCTAAACAAATACGCCAACTTAGCTTCATTAGTGAATATACAACCAACATTCAACACATTTCTGGCAGAGACAACGTCGTTGCCGACACATTGTCGCGGATCGAGGCCATGTTTAACGCCGACCAGGTAAATTTTTGAGGAGCTTGCATTAAGCCAACAAAATGATGATGAATTAAGAGATGCCGAACAAAATTCGTCACTACAGTTAAAACAAATACAGCTACCAAATTCCCAAGTGTCGTTATGGTGCGATGTTTCAACAGCAAAAGTCCGTCCTTATATTACTCCATCATTCAGAAGACAAATATTTAATTCAATCCACAGTATATCACATTCTGGAAAACGTTCAACAGTAAAGCTGATCACCGAACGGTTCGTCTGGAAAAATATGAAAAATGACATCACCAAAATGGTTAATTCCTGCCTTGAATGCCAAAAAACTAAGATAAATAAACATAATCGAAGCGCTTTACAACAATTTAATGTCCCAGATCAACGGTTTCGACATGTAAATATTGACTTAGTGGGACCGTTGCCGATATCGGATGACTTCAGATACGCTTTGACCTGTATAGATCGATTTAGTCGTTGGCCAGTCGCTATCCCTATTAAGGACATAACAGCAGAAACTGTAGCACGAGCATTTTTAAGCGGATGGATATCGCAATATGGTATGCCAAGCGCCATAACGACAGACCAGGGTAGACAATTCGAGTCGAAATTATTCAAGGAGCTAACTCACCTGACTGGTTCAAAACATCTTCGTACAACCGCTTACCACCCACAGGCAAATGGCCTGGTGGAGCGCATGCACCGTACTCTTAAATCTGCTATTAAGTGCCATACATCTACAAATTGGACTGATAGTTTGCCAATAGTATTGTTGGGACTGAGAACAACTTTCAAACCAGATTTAAATGCATCAGCAGCTGAAATGATATACGGATCCACAATCAGATTACCGGGTGAATTTTTTGAAAAACCAACAGAAGAATATGTTGAAAGTGATTTTGTAAAAAATCTTCGTAACGTTATTGGCAATCTAAAACCAGTTCCAACGTCAAACCACTCATCGCAAAATGTTTTTATACAAAAGGAACTTGCAACCTGCACTCATGTTTTCCTACGGGACGATACAGTTCGCGCACCATTGAAAGCACCCTACGACGGTCCTTATTAAGTCATAAATCGAAATGATAAAAATTTTGACATCAGAATAGGTGCTAAAATCGTAAAAGTAAACATAGACAGAGTCAAGGCGGCATTTATACTCAACGAAAACCGGAAAAATCTTTCAGAAAACATTCCAGTTCAACATCAATCATCATCTGATACTGATGTTCAAATTGTTCCGGTAAATCAAACACAAATCGAAACACCAGTACAGCAGCAACCTGCGGGGAGTGTATATGTACCTCCGGAAACATCACGTTCAGGTAGAACAATTAACATACCGAAAAGATTCGTACAATTTGTTGCATAGCAACCATATTGAAAGGGGAGTGATGTGGCAGCAATGCTGCACGAGGTCAATCCTGCATTACACATAAAATATTTTAATCTGGTAACCCTTGGAATTCAGCTAAAAAAGGCTGCAACAAAAAGTGGCACCACTAACATTGTTATTTTAGTTTTAGTCTAGATTATTCTTTGATATAGCAACAGACGCTGAAGTCTTACTTTTGTTAAAATAAAAAGTCATTAAAAATACAGAAATCTACGTTTCATTATTTATCGGTTACACTGAAAAAACAGTAAACCACAGATTAAAACTTAACGAAAACAAAACTAAACTACTTGAAATAAATATGAACAGTGAATCAACAATTACAATTAATAATGAAACAATAGAAAAAGTTAATAAAATAAAATACCTCGGTTTTATAATCGATAAAGACTTAAAACTAAAAGAACACATTGATTATATATGTAAAAAAATTGGCAAAAAAATAGGATTTTTTAAAAGAGTTAGAAATAAAATATCTCAAATTACAGCAATACATATCTATAATACAATGATAAAACCACACTTTGAATTTGGCTCAACTATTTTATACACATGCTGCTCAACAACACAAATACAAAGATTACAAAAACTACAAAATAAAGCTATGAGGTCAATATTAAAATACAATATATATGCTCCAATTCAACTAATGCTAGACACACTAAAATGGTTAAACATTCAACAAAGACTTGAACTGAATACACTGCAATTCATACAGAAAATGAAAATGGGAAATGCACCAGAATACCTTACTGAACAACTTGAATATGTGAGAGAAGTACAACCATATTACCTTAGAAACGCTGAAAATTTCCGACTGCCGAGGGTAACAACAACATCTATGCAACGATCTCTATTCTTTAAAGGACTTAAATTATACAATTTATTACCAGATTACATTAAAAGGGAGGAAAATATTAATATATGTAGAAAGAATATAGCACAATTTGTAAAAAGTAATATAGAAAATCGTAATTTGTAAAGAAAAAATAATTAAAAACTATGTATATTTGAAAATTTAAAAGTATGATGAATACTACTAAATAAATAAATAATAATAATAATAATTTATTACGAAAAAAAAAAAAAAAAAAAAAAACGTTAATATGATGATTTCGGGACATGGTAAAGACGCTAAAAAATATGATTTATCCAACGTTCAAACCGTAAAACAATTGTTGCTACCAACTCAAATTCTAGACAAAAAACAAGCTAAGTATTATAAACATTTAAAGAATATTCCTATTAAAACTTACGCTAATGCTTTTCCAAAAGTTCTTATCGGTCTTAATAATGGACATCTTACTTATACTCTGAAAATGGCTGAAGGTAACTATAATGAACCTTGTGCTTCCAAAACTCGTTTGGGATGGGTTGTTCACGGTGGAGGACCACCTTTAAAAATTAATCAAAATGTGTTTCATATTAATACATGCGGCTGCAGTCATGAATTAGAAAAACTAAACCAGCTAATGACAGAGTATACTTCACTGGAATCTGTTGGAAATCCATATAATTTTAAATCTGCTGAAGGAGAAAGAGCTAATTTTATTCTGGAATCTACAACCAAACGTATCGGGAAAAGGTATGAAACTGGCCTCCTATGGAAAGACGATACATGCCATTTTCCAGATAGTTACCAAATGGCTTTGAAAAGATTAAGCTGTTTAGAACGAAGACTGAAATCCGACGAAAGAAAAATTGTAAACAAACAGGTTTTAAATCTTATTAATAAAGGATATGCTAGGAAATTAACTGCAGATGAAGCCTCAGAGTCACAACATAGAATATGGTATTTGCCAATGTTTACAGTAATAAATCCTAACAAGCCAAGCAAAATACGTTTAGTATGGGATGCGGCTGCTAAAGTCAATGGAACCTCTCTTAATTCAATGTTGTTAAATGGCCCTGATCTTATGTCTCCATTACTTTGTGTACTCTATGGATTTCGAATAAAAAGAATAGCAATATCAGCTGATATCAAAGAAATGCTTCATCAGGTGAGAATACGCAAGGAAGATCAAAATGCACAACGGTTTTTGTGGAGAAATAGTGACTCTATCAAACCTGATATATTTATAATGGAGGTGATGACCTTTGGAGCTGCTTGTTCTCCAAGTTCGGCATAATTTGTAAAAAATAAAAATGCATTGCAGTTTAAAGAAAGTCATCCAAGAGCAGTTAACTCTTTTACTCATCATCATTATGTTGATGACCTTTTAGATTGTGCAGATTCTCCCGAAGATGCAATTCAACTTGCTAGAGATATGGCCAGTATTCATAAAGAGGGCGGTTTTTTTTATAAGAAACTTTAAATCGAACTCTTCAGAAGTGCTCAAAAACCTTAAAGACTTAGAAGAAAATAATTCCGTGAGTAAAAATCACAACATTGAGTTATCAACCGAAAAGTTGCTTGGTATGTGGTGATTAACGGATACTGATGAATTTACCTTTCTGCTTAAACTAAATCGAGTGATTAAAACATTAATATTTGATGCAAAGAGACCCACTAAACTTGATATTCTTCGTACATTAATGTCTATTTTTGATCCGTTTGGATTTCTTTCCCCATTTGTGGTATATCTCAAAATTCTTCTTCAAGAGGTATGGAGAACAGCCGAAGGATGGCATAACACCAAAAATGATCACCAGTTAAAAAAATGGTTTATTTGGATACAACTTTTGCCTAACATAGAAAAAATTAAAATACCAAGATGGTATAATCTTACGTCATACATTAAATACAACTTCATATATTCGTTGATGCTAGTGAACAGGCATATGCAGCAGTGGCTTATTTTAGAGTTGAATGCAATGGCAATATTTGTAGTAAACTTATTAGCTCAAAGACAAAGGTAGCCCCCAAACAACCTATTTCAATCCCAAGAATGGAGTTATTAGCAGCAGTACAAGGTGCACGTTTAGCAACTTCTATATGTAATATGCATGAAATACAATTAGAAAAACGTTTCTTTTGGAGCGATTCAAATACCGTTCTTTCCTGGATAAACTCTGAAGCACGAAATTATAAGCAGTTTGTTACGTTTCGCGTCGGTGAGATTCTCGAGAAAACTCAAGCCTATGAATGGAGATATATTTCTTCTAAAGAAAATGTTGCCGATGATGCCACGAAGTGGAAAGGTGAAATAGTATTTGATTTGCAAAAAAGATGGTTTCAGGGACCATCATTTTTAAAAAAAGAAGAACAATTTTGGCCAGAAAAGCAATCTTTCAAAAAGTCAAAAGAAGAATTACGACCACTTATAGTACTTTTACATACAGGTGAACTGAATATACAAGATACACGATGTTTGGAAATGTCGAGATTTTCATGTTGGAAAAAACTATTGCACACTGTTTATAATGTGTTCATGTTTTATTACAAATTAAAACAGCAGGATGCGTCCTGCTCAGATATACTATTAAAGTCGGAAATCGTAATTTATAGATTTATACAAGATGACATATTTAAAGACGAAATTTGTTTATTGCGAGCAGGTCATAGTATTAATAAAGAAAGTCCTCTTTATAAATGTTCTCCATACCTTGATAAAAATTATGTAATGCGTTTACGTGGACGAATTGATTTAGCTAGCATTAGCGAAGAAACTAAGCGACCAATCATTTTACCTCGTATTCATATTGGCACTCACTTGATTATTCAACACTATCATGAGCAGTACCATCACGTTCAACATGAAACTTGTATAAATGAAATTTTTCAAAAATTTTACATTCCTCGCCTGAGATTAGAAGTTAAAAAAAAGTAATAAATGTCCACATTGCAAGAATTTTAACGCCTTACCATTAATCCCTGAAAATGGTGGAAAATCGGGGAATTTTATGGGGACTCCAAGAACGATTGGAGGACCTCGAGTATGCAGATGACATATGCCTTCTATCCCACAGTTACACCGACATGTCTATTAAGTTACAAAAGTTATCAGAAATATCAGCGAAAGCCGGACTAAAAATTAACATCAATAAAACAAAGGTCATGAGAATTCGTTCTGAAAACACAAATCCCTTTCTGATAAATAATGAAGTTCTGCAGGAGGTAGATTCATTCTGCTATCTTGGTGCCTACTTAACCAATACCGGCGGCTCCAGTGCAGACATCTCTAGCCGAATAAAAAAAGCTACCCAATCATTTGGACAGCTCAGCAGAGTATGGAAATCGTCTGCGATTTCCCGCCGTGTTAAAATAAACATTTTCAATTCCAACGTGAAATCTACACTGCTGTATGGCTGTGAGTCCTGGAATGCAAGTGTTAAGGACATCCAGTCACTTCAAGTGTTCGTAAATAGGTGTCTTCGCAGAATTCTAAGGATTTTTTGGCCACAGACCATTTCAAATCAAAACCTGTGGAACGAAACACACCAAACACCAATATCTACAGAGATTCGAAAAAGAAAGTGGAATTGGATTGGACACACCATCCGCAAAGAACCATCAAACATCGCTAGAAATGCTATTGAATGGAACCCGCAGGGAAGCCGCAGACAGGGTCGTCCAGCTCACACATGGCGGAGGCAAATCCATAACGAAGCCAAAAAAATGCAAAGAACGTGGAATGAAGTAAAAGCTATTGCGATGGATAGATCCGAATGGAGAACATTTGTTGAGGCCCTATGCTCCTTATAGGAACGACGGGAATATATATATATTAATCCCTGAAATGGCTAGTCTACCAAAGGCTCGTCTCTCGTTTAACCAGAGACCATTCTCTTATGTTGGTGTTGATTATATGTTACTGTCGGTCGTCGTTAAGAAAAACGTTGGGGTGTTTTATTTACATGTATGACCATTAGGGCCATACACATTGAAGTAGCAAGTGACTTATCCACAGATTCTTGTATTATTGTTATTCAAAATTTTATAGCAAGACGCGGAACACCTCTTGAAGTTTATTGTGATAATGGAACAAATTTAAGAGGAGCAGAAACAGAACTGAAAAAGCCTTGCAAGAAATTGATTTTAAACAAATAGATATAAAATTTTCAACAGCCAAAACAACATGGAAATTTAATCCACCTGCTTTAGGGGTTTTCGATTTAGCGGGGTTTAGATTTAACGGGGTTAAAATTAAATAAATACGAATTAACGGGGTTTTTTAATTTATTTACTAAAACGATAAAAAAACATAAAAGACAATTGTTAAAAATAAAATATATAAAAATTATACATAAAAATTATTCATGTAACAAACTGATCTTAAGAAAATAAACACACACAAGCAAAAACCCACGCAAAATAATAGCGGTAAACAACAAATCATTCTTTCCATGTTTCTGTTGTTTTTATTACGAATTATAAGTGGTAGTTAGCAAACAATTACGATTTATAAGAGGTAAAGAAGATTTTATTTGAAAAAAAAATTACGAATTAGCGAGGGGACCAATATGTATGAAATTTTCGAACTAACGAGATTTTTTCAAGGGACCGACAGTTTATTACAAATTATCGGGAATTACGATATATCGGGGTACGAATTATCGGGATTTTACTGTACTCAAAAGAAATCATGCCGACTACTGGGTAAGCTCGTTTTAAACCAGGAATTTCCAAAAATTTTTTGGTTATGTAGTAGTGAGTACCAGAGAGTAAACAAATTGAGAGAATGCATTCATTTACAGCCGAAATAAAATGTAAGTAATATATTTTATAAGTTGTATAACACAAAGGTACAAAATTAAAAATTTTTTGTGTTGATAAAAAATTTGTAGCAGTTCTTTATGGGGGGTGCTTTAATACCATGTGAGATATTTTATAAGTTGTATAACACAAAGGTACAAAATTAAAAATTTTTTGTGTTGATAAAAAATTTGTAGCAATTCTTTACCAATTCAATGTCGCTGATTTTAAAACTGCACTTTTTTTTATTCAGAAGCTTTTTAACTCTAAATCAGTTTGAAATATCTTATCAAACAATTGTAAAAAAAAATTAAGATTTTTATGTTTAAAAAATTCATAAAAAATAAATATTGCACGCAAATCACAGCTGATAGAAAAAAGTGCAGTTTTAAAATCAGCGACATTGAATTGGTAAAGAACGGGGGGTGCTTAAAAACCATGTGAGATCAGGCCATGATGGCTTTGTTGCTCAATGGAATGGGAGATAAAGCCATAATAGCCTTATTGCCCTATCATTGAGAGGTAAGGTCATATTTAAAATTTTGCGAAATGAGAGATATAGCCATATTTTTTTCGCAAATGAGAGATAAAGCCATATTTTTTCAGAATATTGTTATGCATGGTGTTAACATTCTGTAAAAGGGAAATCCTTAGTTATCATTGAAAAACATTTTTTTATTCTTGTGACGCACGCAGGAAAACTTTATTCAGCGAAGCCACCTGCCGCGTCCTACTGGAGGAAAAAATCCCTGAGCACGGGCTCAGGCCGCCACGCGGAGAAACTTTAGTATGCGAAGCCAGATTTCAATACTTAACTTTAGTGGCTCCGGAACTGAAATGAGAGATAAAGCCATTTTCTAATATTACTAATGTGAGCTTTATCATGATGGCTTTATCGTCCATTCAAATGAAAAAAAATAAAAAGGCTTTATCTGCCTATTGAATGAGAGATAAAGCCATCATGGCCTTATCTCACATGGTATTAAAGCACCCCCCATAAAGAACTGCTACAAATTTTCTATAAACACAAAAAATGTTTAATTTTGTTCCCTTGTGTTATACAACTTATAAAATAAAATCTTCTAAATTGATACTTTTATGGAAGTTTCGTAATAGTAGAATGCTTTTCAAATGGGATGAACTTACTTTATTACGTTGCTTGGAGCAAATAAATTTTAAATCCGAAAAAATTTGTTCGCATAGGTAAGTAGTGCCGAATAAAGAGAGGCACTTAAATGATTTTTTTTTTAGGTCAGGATAGAACTCGCCATCCAAATCTTTCCAGAACTCTACAATATTATTTTCGTCTGGAGCATTTACTTCGCTTCGTAGTATGATTAGTTCTGATTGAATGTCAAATTCGTAGTTGCTTACATCGCAACGAAAAGGGTTTTCGAAAAGATCTAATAGCGGTTGTAAAATTACAAAATCTTGAAACCTGTCTTGAAAATTATTGAAAAGTGTTTAAAATATTTCGGCATATTCATATCTTTTGTCGATTTCGAGATTTCTATAAAGAAGTGAAGTTTTTGGAAAATCGGAAAAATCACCAGTTTTAATTTGGGAGAAAATTAGAAAAAGTTTTGTTTTAAAATTGTGAATGATTTTTGACAAGTCGCATATATTGCGTTCCTTTCCTTGCAATTCCAAATTTAGTTCATTTAACATACTTGTCGTATCTGCCAAAAAAGCTAAGTCTAAAATAAAATTATTGTCTTTTAAACACTGTACTAAAACTTTTTCTATTTTCTCAGTTTCTAGGAACTGAAGAACTTCTTCTCTTAAATCATAAAGTCTATTCAGGCAATCACCGCGACTTAGCCACCGAACTTCTGTAAACATTTTCAGGTCACAATTCACAGCATTTTTGTTTTTTAAAAAGGTTACAAATTTTCGGTGGGTAAGCGCTTGATGTCCGCCTCGAATTTTATTTATTATATCCTCTGCTGTCTTCATAGCTGGGGTATCATTTATAAATTTCGATGCAAGAGCAGTCTGATGAATTATGCAGTGAAAATTATGAATTGCAAATTCGTGTTTTTTTAATTGGCCTATAAGCCCATTATATTTGCCCAACATTACATTGGCTCCATCTGTGCAGACTCCAGCAAATTTGTTTGTGTCTACAATGGAAAGAAGCTTTTCTGTGACAACATCATACAACAACGTACCAGTTACATTTCTATCAAATGTTTCTAAAGTAATCATTGACTCAAAAATAGTGTATTTGCTGTCTACGCATCGCATACAAATTACAAGTTCACACAGATCATTTATGTCAGTGCTTTCGTCTAAACAAATTGAAAAAAATTCGCAATTAATTACTTTTTCCCTAATTGCAGACTCTACACATGTTCCTAATTGAACAGTACGACGGCCTACAGTTTGACTGCACAGGGGAAGAGACTCTATAAATCTAGTGTTATAATTAAGCCTTTCCCAAATTTTTTTCAGCAATTGCTTGATAAAAACACCATCCCAAAATGGTCTTCCTTTTTTAACAATTTCCAATATTACTAAATTTGAAATCTCCTTTTTCAATTTGGGAACTGATTTTGGTTCATAAATTTCCTCTTCTAATAACCATTTTTTCAATATTTCTAAAAAAATTGTTTTATTTTTATAAAACAGGTCTTATCTTTCCTTATCATTAAAATTATTTATATTATTATGAAAACGATCACAATGCCGTTTTATAACATATTCCGTTCCTTCCTTAAATGTTGCATAGCATATAAGGCATTGGATGTTACCAAAAGCGTTTTTGACCGCACAATATTTTTTAAGTGCCATCAGAAAGTTTTTTGTGGTATACACAATTGTGCATAGAAATGGATTTCCCTGGTCTATTTATTCAAAAATAAAATAAATTACATGAGAATTATAACGTGAAAAAGTTATTTTAGTAAAAAGTTAGGGTATTCATAGTGGTAAGTAAAATAGAAAAGGTATTCACGTTGTTGGGTTACTCATACTTCAAACATCTGTGCATACATTTTAATTCTAGCTAATGGTATATCATAACTTTTTACAAAATACCAAATGCGCACCTGAGTTTTCCTGCAAAAATGTATAGTCATTATAACAGGTCAAAGTTACGTTAAATAAATACCATAAATTAGTAAGGTTAACTCTTTACCGCCGAAAAAATGTATCCCACAAACTCGAAATTTTACAGGGGAAGGGTTTTTTTAAATAAAATCAGTTTGAATAAAGCCATTATTTTAAAATTTATAATGTAAATATTATTTATGTAATATGTAAATATTATTTACATTATAAATTTTAAAATAATGGCTTTTTTCAAACTGATTTTATTTAAAAAAAACCTTCCCTGTAAAATTTCGAGTTTGTGGAATACATTTTTTCGGCGGTTATGGCTCGATATAATCGTAGCATAAAAAAGTAAGCAATAAAAATAGTGCGAAACATACAAGTTTCATTAATACATCAATAAAACACATCTTCTTACCCAAAAATTTTACCTGTTGTCACATTTGCTTTTATGTGTATAGGTTTACACATAAATTGTAGGAAAACAAGACATTTTTAACTTGTTTTTTAAATATTTTTACTTACTTAAGAAAAGTGTTTTCAAAGAAAAAAACCCACCGACGCGATTGCTACAGAAACAAAAATATATTTACAAGCACAAAATACCAACAAATTATTGTGGCTATTTTGTCTTAATAATTTCTGCATTAAGGTACGTCTTTTTAACGAAAGTAAAAGTGACCCTTTTCAGGTACAAAGAATTTTTTTTCACAAACAAAACACATATCGTTAGCTTAAATGCAAATCAATGTAGATATTATTTGAAAATTACAAATTAATAGAATACAATATTTTTTCCTTAATAATATATCGGTTAACGCATTTTTATCTGAAATATTAAAAATTGAATTTAAATCTCAAATAATTACCATTTTACAAAGTTCTTTGCTTTGCATGTAAACTTATAAAATTTTATATTATTCAACATTTAAGTCTTTAAATTTAAACTCTAAATAAAAATTGCACGCAAGGCATTGGATGTTACCAAAAGCATTTTTGACCGCACAATATTTTTTGAGTGTAAGCTGAAACAAAATAATATAGCATCCGCTAGACATGTACACTTGTCGAAGTCACACCGACGACTGAATTGAAGAGCATAAAAATATGTGTTAGTATTCGTGTGCACAATTGTGCAATGAAATGGAAATCCCTGTTTTAAACCATTGATGCCCAAGGTAGTAGTATTGGTGAGAGTGACGAAATAACACTGGAAGAAATCAATTTGCTATTTATTTTATTTAGTCGTCAACGAGATTGCGACGAAAGCACATGTGTGGCGGGTGTTGTCATTTTTTTTCTGTTTCTTTGTTTAACAAAAGGGAAATGTAAAATTAATGAATGTACATATTTTAGTAATACTCTTGATGAATGCATTGATAGGTATATATATATAACTATAATACATACATATATAATTTATATATGCGGACATCTGGATAGTATGATATATTTCGAAATAAAAAGATTCTTCGAAGTGTTTATAAATTTTCCCTCAATTAGTCATTCTTCAATTTGCAACTAAAAAGTAATAAAATCTTCTAAGTTGATACTCTTATTGCAGTTACGCAATAAAAGTATATTTCTCAAACTAGAAGAATGCAGCTTCTTGCGTTTTTTTGAGCAAATATAATTTAAATCTGAAAATATTTGTTCGCAAAGATACGTTGAGGGAAATAAAGATAAACACTTTAATGAAATCTTCTTTATTTCAGGATATATTGTACCATCCAGATTTTTTGTGAACATCTTCAAAATGTTTTTTTAAATGATATTTCTTAGTTTTTTTTTAAATGTCTTATGACAAATAAGACATTGCATGTCATCAAAAGCATTTTGTAACATAAAATAATTTTCGACTGACATCATTAATAAATCGCAATAATTTCAATTTATGTGTTAACTCACAGCAGTCTCGATGACGATTAAAATGTAAAATAAGACACAGAAGTTCTGCAAGTGTAGTTTGTCTCTCCCACTCAACATGCTGATTTCCTATTGGTTGATTGACGATCAAGAAAAAGAGCGTAAGTATACGTGTGAGTTTAATTTGCTGATATCAGCCACTACTGGGCATCTTTGTTTTAAACCAAAGATAGGCAAACACACACATGTGTATTTTATAATAATGTTAGTGCTATATGACTCTCCCGCTCTCATTGTTCTGCAGCGTTGCCATAATTCATTTTTTTTTTTCGAAAAACAAAAAATGAAATTCTAAAGATGTATTCGATGTTTAGATCAACCTTTATATGTGAATCTCCATTTTCTTTATTGAAGTTTATAAAAAATAAACCCCGAAATCATCTAACAGATGAACATCTCGGAGACCTCATGCGTATAAAATGTTGTCCCTACAAGCTTGACATAGATCAAGTAATCAAAAGTTTTGAATAAGTTAAGTTCTTTTCTGTCACCATAATGTGTTTCAATGTTACATAATAATGGATTGTAACGAAGTTCGATCCAGCTTTTAAAAGGCAAAAATGTCGCAAATAACAAAATTGAAAGAAAAAATTTGTAATTTTTTAGCAAAGAAAAAAAAAACAATTTACAAAAAAATTTATTTTTTAAACAAAGAATTTGTTTCATTCAGAATATACTGAATGCGGTTAAAATAGTTTCTTTAACCTAGCGCAAACCTTTTAGTCAGCTGTGTGACTGAATTGAGTTTACCCTATTTTACAAGGCTATGAGCCGAGTAACGTTTGTAGTATTGTCCAGGCAGTAGCACCAGGATAATTTTATGTCGTAACGCAAGCACTTGTAACTTGGTTACAACGGAGAGGAGAAAGTAATAACAAGTGTAAATTTTGTTTGCTTATTAAAAACCTTCTATCTTTCTTTATTTAGAATTTGTTTCTTATATACTAATTAATTACGTACTTAAACTTGCAAAAACATTAAAATTAAAAACAAAAAGAACAATTTAAAGTGCTGAGTAATTTTAACCTTGCAATAAAGTATCAAGTTACCAAAACAAAAAAAATGTTGAATTAAATAAGTTAATAAACTCTAAAAACAGAAAAGTTAATAAACTCTAAAAAACATTGTATCTTGCTG
This sequence comes from Pollenia griseotomentosa, assembly GCA_963931875.1. Classification (NCBI taxonomy): domain Eukaryota; kingdom Metazoa; phylum Arthropoda; class Insecta; order Diptera; family Polleniidae; genus Pollenia; species Pollenia griseotomentosa. Next base: position 150,423,059 of record OZ007563.1, read on the forward strand.
ACCAGGCATTTATGTCGTTATGTGGGTCATTGCATGTAACGATCAGTTCTGCTTGTTCAGCAGAAGGGTGCAAAGAACTCTAGCAGACAAACAAACAAAAACTAAATAATCAAACATAACGTAAGTCAGCAAGATACAATGTGATGAGAAATAATTGATACAATAAAATAGTTAAAATAATAAAAATAATTGATACAATAAACAAAGATTAAATTAATTAAATATGTTTATTATAAACGGGTACATAGATGAATTGTGAATGTATGAACATACACCCCCCGTTGACGCTACGCTCAACTAGCATTTATCTTCAAACTTGGACTGTAAATTTCTGTCGAGGGGCTGGCGACGGAGCTTGAATGTTGTTAGATGATTGTGAGCTGCAAGTAGATGATTGAGGAATTTCTGGGATTTGGGTAGGATTTGACCTTTTGCGTAACCATGCTCTAACTAGGAGGTAGATGATGGATATTGCACTGATGATTAACGCAGAGTATGCAATGGTGGTGTTGTGTTTTGAGGATGGGTGAGACTGCATCTTGGACGCGTTCAGGGCTTCTAGTTTCTGTTGTGCAGCTGTCAATTTGATGAGTTGTTGTGCGATTTGGTCTGGGCTTGGTAAAGCGGTAGTGCCATTGATGTGGTTAATTCTAGACGTGTATTGATCGGATAATTCTGAAATATTCCCCAGGCTAGTGTAGGATAAAGAGATATTTGTTGATATTGATTGTTGTCCAGATACGTAGATGGAATCATGCTTAAGAATGCATTCTGGATTGATGGTTAGAACACCTGATCCGACTAGGTTTATTGGTATAATTTCTTTCCTGCAAACGGCCACCGCATGTGTAAGAGATGAAGATGAGTACAACCATTTATTTTTGTGAGTTAACGGAGTCCAAGTTACGTTAGTCGGGAAATTTTTTAGAGGACACTTTTTTTTTCACTTTGGTATGGTTATATTGTTGAATAGGTTGATTTCACAAGAGCATTTTTCAGCTCCAAAGTTATATTGTAGTTGCACATTATAGCATATAAATATATCTAGACCGACCGGATCGCATCCTTTTAACTGCGCGTATGATACTGGGAAGTAACGCCGTAAGATTGGGTTTATCGCTATCGTCGTACTGCAGACGTCAATTGTTAGCATAGTATGATTTATAGCAGTTGGGACAGGGACTAAGTTGTACAGCTTAAATCTGTCATGTTCTATTAATGGTAGAGTTATCTTAAACACCGCAAGTTCCGGAGTGAGGCCACCTTGTATTTTCATTAATTTGTAGAACTCTAGTAGGTCATATTCCGGTGCTGGCAGCTGCAATGATTGAGGTATGTGGGTTTTGATTTTTTGTATTTCAGTTTCTAGTTGAGGGGGGGTAAGCAGTAAAGGATGAATTTTTCCGTAGTGAGTGTCAGTCAGTGCATCCAGGATATAGGTTTGTATCCTTTGCAAATTGTTGGCAATAAGCAAAAGTTGCATCATGCCCGTACTGAACAGCTGCGCTAGCTTCAGTTGACATAGCTCTTGCGTTAATGTATCTTCTGATTTCATGATTTCATTTATTTTTGATACAATCTGGTCAAACTTGAACTTGGAGGCTGTTAGACCTTGCTGTACAATATTCATGGTTGAATTGATTATGGATGTGTGCTCTTTTATCAGGTTTAAGATATGTGAGTCGTTTTCTTGCAGGTTTGAGATTGTTGCTGACATTTTTTCTGCGTATTCAGAGTCGAGTACTCCGAACAATGAATGAGCAATATTCCCGATCACATCAACAGCACCTCTTTTCTGTCTTGATTTGTGAAGCAATCTGTTGTCCAATCGCAGCTCTGTTTCAACGTATCGAAGATGTTCTAATGTGTTGCGGCATGATGTATTGTGCTCCATTTTGTCACATAGTGTGTTCAAGGAGTGGATTCCTTGTCCTAAAAATCCCATGTCAGTCCAGTATGCTGATAGATCATAGTACACCACCAGCTTCCACTGACTTGTTGATATGTAAGCCGAGCCCACTTCCTCAAAATGAATTCCTAGCTTGGACCCGAATTGTACGTGATTGATTGGTCCTCCTAGTATCATTGGGAATATGAGAAATAGCGCCATCAACGTCAGGCCTAGATTGCTAGCTGGTAGCCGTAATTTTTTGGGCTTCGGCTCGGAGGCTTCCTCTCCAGAATTGCTTTCATTTTTGTCTTCTATTGGTTCACGGGGGAGTGGTGCTAGATATTGGACTGCTCTTTTGAGTGTACCTGAAGAAGTTTTGACATCTGCCACTCTGACTATACCACCGTCTCCCTTATAGGTTTTGATTACTCGTCCTAAGGGCCATTTCATTACCGGGCTGTTATCTTCCTTGAGGATGACGATAGTTCCGGGTTCTAGATTTTTTTTATTGTTCCTTCCACTTGTTGCGGTATTGCAATTCGTTGATGTAGTCTCGGGACCACCTTCCCCAGAAGTTGTGTTTGAGAGCAGATACTAGTTTCCAACGAGTAGCTAAATTTGTCCTTTCCGATGTTGCATTAGTATCAACTTGCGCCGTAAGAGGTTCGCCAATCAAAAAATGGCCTGGAGTCAGTGCACCTATGTCATTAGGATCATTTGACATTGGTGAAATTGGTCTGGAATTTAACATAGCTTCGACCTCTATGACCAGTGTTTCTAGCTCTTCGTAAGTTAAGGATGCATTAGCGAGGCTTCTGATTAACAAGTGTTTGGCAGATTTAACTGCAGCTTCCCACAGTCCTCCAAAATGTGGCGCTCTGGGTGGTATGAATTGAAATTGTATGCCCTTTTTACTGCATGCATTCTCAATTGCTGCCTTTGCTTCATTTGAGTAAATTGCGGATGATAGTTCAGGCAATTTATTTCTTGCCCCTACAAAGTTTGTGGCATTATCGCAGTAAAGATTTTGGCAATGTCCACGTCGACCGACAAATCGTTTGATGGCTCCAATGAATGCGTCGGTGGTGAGATCGCTCACCAGCTCCAGATGTACTGCCTTCGTCGCGAAACAACAAAAGACAGCAATGTATGCATTGTGTGGCCGTTTGCCCCTCCCTTTGTAGTGAACGGTAATTGGACCGCAATAGTCTACTCCAGAGTTAATGAACGGTCTTGCTGGCGTTACTCGAGTGGATGGCAGGTTTCCCATGACTTGCTGAAGCAGAGCTGGCTTGGCCCTCGTGCAGGTTGTGCATTGATGAATTGTTGCTCTTGCCATGATTTTTCCTTTAATTGGCCAAAATCGTTGTCTCACTGTTCCTAGGAGGGTTTGTGCCCCACAATGTTTGTTGTCCTTATGAATCATTTCAAATAAAAGTTTCGCAATTGGATCATTGTACGGGAACCACCACTATTATGGATAACAATCTTGAAGCGATGTGGTGGCTTAAGTCTTGGCTGTGGTTCGTGTCTTGGCCCGGGTATTCCGCCAGCAACTGACGACTCCCGAGGTGAAGGCAGTGAACTTAAAGGCCTTGGCGACGAAAAGTTATCCATCCCCTAAACCGAGGTGTTATGCGACCCGTGCCTATCGGTTGGTTTGCAGTCAGGGGTTACCGACTGTATTATCACGGAGCTTTGCTGATACCTGGGCACCTCAGCAAATAGACCACGCCCTTACCGCGTTAATGGGGGCTATGACGTGGTGGACCTCTCAATTCCCCTACACTCGTGGGACCAAAATCAAAATGAACTCAAACTCCAAACAACAACAAACACAACAAAAACAATTGACGGAAACTGATGACGGACAGGCAAGAATAAGGACAACGATTGACAGAACAACGAAAAAGCCAGGGGCTGTAACAGCCCAGGCAACCAATAAAGATCGGCCCAGGCTGATCGGAAGTGGTAAGGCAGCTCGACCAGAAGGCGGCTGCTCCAAAAACTGCGGCGAGGTACCCCTGAACTTCGCTCCAAGTACCTCAAAAGCCGCACAAGCCCTTTCCGTCATTGGAACGGATAAAACCCATGCTTCGGGTGCTGCAAAGTTGGGTATGACTAAGTCGCCTAACAATGCAGCCTCCCATGTGTCCATTGTGCAAGAAGGGATGGCGATGAAGACATCCAATCCCAAAGTTGCACCTCCCCCCGCCAAATGCGGCGACCGTAGAAAGTCCCCTGGCACAAAACCCCCTAGAAAGAGGGCATCAAACACAAGGCGTGCTGCCTTGCGTTTCATCGATCTTCTCGGCTCCAAGAAAGCGGAAGATCTCACCAATGAGCAAAAAGCTTCATTGGCATGGGCAAAAGCCCACATAGCTGGGCTGCCAAGTGCTACCCCTCCTGTCCCTGGAAAGGTGACAATGCCTAAATGGCAACGTTCGGAGGAGGAAGCTGCAGCCGTGAAACAGCAACCGGGGACGAAACGTCCCAAAATTTCATCGAAACCGATGAACAAATCTTTTAGCGAGGTGGCCAAAGGTCACCTGGTGCGTGCCATCATCGACAATAGTGTTGATAACGGTGCCATTTCTCATACCAAGTGGGATCTGGTGAAACAGAAACTTATGGGTGTGTTCTGGACGATCCTCAGGGAGAATCCAGGGCCACCCCCCCAATGCGATGACGCTGGCTGGTACCAGGGTCACGTGAAGCTGATGGCTTGCGCGGATGAGCGCTCAGCGCTAATCTTAAAGCAGGCCATCCAATTACTAGGAGAGGTTTGGGAAGGTGCCAGGCTCGACGTGGTGCTAGTTGGAGAGATACCACGGAGGCCGCGATCGATTGCCACCATCCCCGCCGAACCATCGGAACCTGCGGAGATCTTGAAGATCATTCAGTGCTGCAACCCTCAACTGCCCACACATGACTGGAAAGTAGTGAAGGTTTCAGCTGCTGAAGGGTCCTCAAGGACGGCGATTGTGGTTGTTAACCAGCAATCCTTGGAGCCACTGAGGGAGAGGCAGGGCAAGGTCTACTATGGTTTTGGTACGATCTTGCTCCGTGTCTACCGAAGTGACAACAAGGGCAATCCGGCTCCGTCGGTAAGTGAGGCCGAGCAACCTGTGGAAGGCATGGCTTGCGACGATGCCGTGGGCTCAAGTGACAAGGAGGATACCCAGTCTGTCTCAGGATTGGTGGGTGACTTCTTTGATCACTTGGGAGACATGGTTGATGAGGACGTGCTGCTGGAGTCTGACCAGGAGGACGTCAACATCACAGTGGTCGCCAAAATGGATCATGGTGAAGGTGCTACAGATAAACCTCCACCACTCTAAAGCAGCATCTGCTGCATTGCTCCTCCGTGTAGTGGAAAGAGGGGAGGAGCTCGTGATGGTCCAAGAACCCTGGATTCACAAGGATCGGGTTTGCGGACTCAACCTCAAAGGCTATAAGCTATTATTTGCGAAAGGTACAGGTAACATAAGATCTTGTGTCTTAGCTAAAAACTCGTTGAATATTTTCATTCTTTCTGATTACAGTGATGAAGATACTACAACTGTTGCTCTTGAGACACCGGACGGTATAGTCTGGATGGTCTCAGCGTACATGGCGCACGACCACGGGCAGGACCCACCCAATGGGCTCATCCGTGATTCAGTTATAAAGGCCGCGGGCACTGGAACTCCGGTTATCATCTGTGCCGATGCTAATGCGCACCACACTATATGGGGTAGTACGGACACGAATGTAAGAGGTGAGTCACTATTTTCCTTTATTATTAACTATAATTTAGGAGTAGTAAATAGGGGCTGTGAGCCTACGTTTGTTGTAGCAAATAGGTGTGAGGTTCTTGATGTCACGCTAGTTAGTATAAACCACATCGATATGATCGAGAGCTGGATGGTGTCGAATGACTGTTCGCTCTCTGATCACAGATATGTGGAATTTAGTCTAGGGCTTAGGTCTTCAGGATCGATGTCTATATTGAACAGGAGACGGACGAACTGGGGGATTCAATACTCCTCTCTGGTCCGGTCTCTACCTGACCCTCCTAGGGTTGATGATATCCGAGGGATCGATGCGGCAGTGGATCTGCTTTCGAACTCACTGCAGTTGGCGACTTCCCTGGCGTGTGGGCCAAGGGTGCGTAGGGGCAGGAACCGGCCACCATGGTGGGATCCTGACATTGCGCAGGCGAGAATTGACTGTCGTAGATTGTTCAATGTGGCAAAGCGCCGAGGCAACTGGGCGGACTATAAGTCATCATTGAATAGGTTTAGAAACTTGGTTAGATCTGCGAAAAGGACTGCTTGGAGGAACTTCTGTAGCGGCGTGGAAGGATCCTCTGAGACGAACCGTTTACGTAAGGTAATGGCTTCGAGCCCGGTTGTTCCGACCTACGTCCGGAAATCGGATGGTAGTTGGACTACGAATAGTCAAGAAACACTGGAGTTGTTAATTGATACTCACTTTCCTGGAAACTCCCAATGGGGTACACGGGATCCAGCGTGGGAGGCGACTTCCACTCCTATGTCCATTCCACTGGACTATGACAGGATTAAATGGGCCATCGATAGCTTTAGCCCATATAAATGGATGGTATAATTCCGGCGGACCTGCAGAGGAATTCGACCCTGATAATACCCTGGTTGCTGGCCATATATAGGGGATGCGCTAGATTTTCGTATCTCCCTGTGAAATGGACCCTGTGTAGAGTGGTCTTTATACCCAAGGGGGGTAAGGCTTCTCACACCGAGCCGAAGGACTACAGACCGATCAGTCTTGCATCCTTTCTTCTTAAGACTCTTGAGAGGGTTATCGATGTGCACTTGAGGATGACCATCCCAAGGGGTTTACTCTCTGCCTCTCAACATGCCTATACGAAGGGCAGGTCTGTTGAGACGGCTCTTCACGCTCTGGTTGGAACAATTGAGAGATCGCTCGAATTCAAGGAGTACACACTTGTGGCCTTCCTCGATATTGAGGGGGCCTTCAACAACGTCAACCCGGACTCTATTGTGACGTCCATGGGGAATCTGGGGATCGACGTTGGCATATGTAGATTTGTTGACAATCTACTGAGGAATAGGGTCATTTGCTCTACAATAGGTGAAACCAGTGTTCAGAGGCTGGTGAACAGGGGTACTCCCCAGGGGGAGTTCTATCCCCACTATTGTGGAACCTGACTATGAACACCATGTTGACAAAGTTGGACAATATGAGGATCAAGGCAGTGGCGTATGCTGATGATGTGTCAGTGGCTATAACAGGGAAGCATTTGGGCGTAATGTCCCAGTGTATGGAGGCTGCCCTGAGGGTACTAAGCACCTGGAGTGCATCATGCGGTCTGGGTGTAAATCCGTCTAAGACGGAACTGGTATTCTTTACGAGGAAGTATAGGACTGAGGAATTTAAGCTTCCGAGGTTAAACGGAACTGAGCTTCAGATATCTCGCAGTGCCAAGTATCTGGGCGTGGTTCTGGATAGCAGGCTGTCATGGGGACTAAATGTCCGGATGAGAGTGGAGAAGGCAATAGTTGCCATATGTGCGTGCAGGGGTGCAATAGGCAGAAACTGGGGTATGAGCCCGAAGTGTGTCAATTGGATCTTTGAGGCAGTGGTAAAGCCGACCCTGTACTATGGGGTCGTTGTATGGTGGACTGCACTGGAAAAGGGCATACACTGCGGGATGCTTGAGAAAGTATATAGACTTGTCGCGTTGATGATCACGGGATCTATGCGATCTACTCCCACGAAGGCGCTGTTTACGATTCCGGTGGATATAGCGGCCAAACAGTTGGCTCTTTGCTCGGCGACACGGCTGCACGCGGCTGGCGGCTGGTCGACCCGTGACTATGGACACGCCAGGATAATCAGAAGTACGATTGTCCCTGATGGAGTGGACTACTGCACTCCGGTACCGTTCTTTGGTGCGGGGTTTGTTACACGAGTGGCGCACGGAAACGTGCCCTTGGATACTTTCCGGGAACCGACCCTGGGGGTCTATACCGATGGTTCAAGGAAAGGTGAGAGGGCAGGCGGAGGTTTCTTCATAGAGGAACTGGATGTGAAGGTTTCCTTTCGTCTGCCGGATGGATGTAGTGTCCTGCAGGCGGAAATCTCGGCTATAAGGCGGGCGGCAAACTGGCTGAGGTATCATCGCATATCGGGAGATATACGTATATTTACTGACAGCAAGGCTGCCCTTGCTTCTTTGGCGGGTGTCTACTCGACATCTAGGTTGACTGCAGAATGTCGGATGTCTTTGAATGAGATTGCGAAACATTCAAGGGTAACGCTTATATGGATACCTGGTCACTCGGAGTGCCCAGGCAATCTAGTGGCAGATGGGCTGGCTAGACAGGGTGGTCGCATGGATGACGTATTCATCGATCAATTTGTTGGTCTTCCAATAGCTCACTGTAAATTACTCATCGAGCGCGAGTCTTATAGAATAGCGCAGATGCGGTGGACCTGTGAGTCCACCTGCTTGATATCCAGGATCCTTTGGCCTGGATATGATAAACGGAGAACTGGCTCTCTACTTGGGTTCAGCAGGAACCAGATTAGGTTGGTGATATCGGTTTTAACTGGACACTGGCCGGTGGGGACTCCTGCTGGAAGAATGGGTCTGGAATTCAACGACTATTGTAGGAGTTGTCAGAACGAGGAGGAAGAGGAGACTGTGCTTCACTTCCTCTGTCACTGCCCTGGACTGCGGGGCATAAGGGAAAAATACCTGGGGGGACCGGTGTTTTCCTGTTTAGGGGATCTGTCTGGGATGGAACTAAAATCGCTCCTTCTCTTCATTAGGAAGACGAAGTGGTTGGAACTTGCAGTGACACCATCTGAGTAACTGCTCCAATGGATGGGCATTGGCGCCGGGTATCACAAAGGGACCAATTGAGGACCCAAGTGAGCTGTCTTCTGATGGCTGCCCATGGAACCTAACCTAACCTAACGGGATCAGATATTGGTGTTTTGAGTCATAGTCTAATGGAGAGGCTTCAAGTCGACCTCCTACACGGATTAAACCATCTGTGTCCAAAAAAGGTGACAGGTTACTTATGCTGCTTGTTCCGCGTAGCTCTTTGTATTTAGTAAGTTGATGGACTTCTTGTTTAAAATCTGTTGGTTGCATTTGCTTTATGATCAATTTTAGAGCATTGTTTAACTCAGTTGTTGTTAAGGTTTTTTCACTATGCCTTGAGCCTCTCTTGCATCTGATTTGAGTGATGAAGCGCAGAACGTATCCAAGGATGTGCTGAAGGCGCCTGAAGTAGTTCTTGTGGTTTATTTTGTATATAAATTCTGCGTCCGTTGACGTCATTATTATAGACTGTTTAACTTTTCTTTCCAGATCAGTTGAAATAGCATGGGCTGGATTATATTTGGGAGGCCAAGCTAGTTCTTGGCCATGTAAAAATAGGGGGCCAAAGAACCATAAAGAACAGTCTTTAAGGCGTCTGGGTGCGATCCCCCGTGATAAGATGTCTGCGGGATTGATTTTTGTGCTGACGTGTCGCCATTGTGTTGCTTGCGTTGTTTGTAAAATGCTCGACACTCGATTGGCTACAAAGGTGTTGAGTGACGCTGGTGAATTTATCCATGATAATACAATTTCTGAGTCTGTCCAGTACCAAACTTGGCTTGTTATTTGAAGTTCCCTTGTGATTCTTGTGGCTAGCTGTGCTCCCAATGCCGCAGCGCAAAGCTCCAGTCGAGGTATGGTTTGAGTTTTAAGTGGAGCGACCCGGGATTTCGCGCACAGTAGTCGTGTTATTATTGAACCGTTTTTCTCAGTGGATCGAATGTAAGCCGCTGCTCCATATGCCTTTTCTGAAGCATCTGTGAAAATATGTAGTTGGACGGATTCGGGAATTCCTCCATTGAAGATGTGTCTTGGTAGCTGCAATGTCTTTAATTCATTCAATTCTGTGCGGAAACTGATCCATTTAGTATGCATGCGTTCAGGGAGTGATTGATCCCAATCGAGTTTTAGGTTCCACAATTCTTGGATGAATATCTTGGCGGTAACGGCTATAGGCGATAGGAGGCCTAAGGGATCGAAGATTTTTGCAAGATCCGACGTGACAGTACGCTTGGTGATTCTTTTTATGTCGGTTATGTTTACCTTTATTCCTAACTTATCATCTTTTGGTAGCCAAATAATCCCTAACGTGGTTATCGAGTCAATCTTGTTACTCTCGAAGTCTAGATTGACTTCCACATCTCCTTGTGGTACATTGTGGAGCAATTTTGGGTGATTGGCGCACCATTTACGCAAAGTGAAGCCACTTTCCTTCAGAATTTGCACTAGTTGTTCTTGTATTTGGAGTGCGGTTGCTAGGCTATCAGCCCCACCAAGGCCGTCATCTACGTAAAATTCTCTTGGAGAAACTTGGAAGCGAGAGGGCATCTGATAGCATTTTCTTTTGCTATATGCTGGAGGCATTTGGTTGCCAAGTATGGAGCAGCTCTGGTGCCATATGTCACTGTGTTAAGTTTGTAATATGTGATAGGGTCCGTAGTGTTCTTCCTCCAAATAATAAGTTGGTACTGGCGATCGTCGGGAGCCACAAAGATCTGTCTGTACATTTTTGCAATGTCCGTGGTAAACACGAATCTTGGCATTCGAAATCTCAGTAAAATGGACAGTAATTCACTTTGCAACGTTGGCCCTGTGTACATCAGATCGTTTAACGAGTATCCTGATGAGGTTTTAGCCGAGGCATCAAATACCACCCTCAGCTTTGTGGTTGAACTTTCGGGCCTCAATACGCAATGATGTGGGATGTAGTAGGCTGGGGAAGCTGTGGATGTTGGTTTCCATTTTGTCATATGTCCCATTGTCTCATATTCGTTCATGAATTCGGTATATTTGGCCTTCAATTCAGGATTTTTCTGTAGCCGGCGTTCAAGAGCTAGAAATCGATTAAGCGCAATACCGTGAGACTCGCCTAGAGCATTAGGATTTTTGCAAAATGGTATTCGTACAACAAACTGATTTTGATTATTTCTTGTTGTATTTCCTGCAAAATGTTCTTCGCATAACCTTTCTGATATTGATAACGGGTTTTCAGTAGTTGTAATATCCTCTAATTCCCACAGCCGAGCGATTGATGCTTCAAGATCTTCATCTGATGTTAGTATTCCGCATGTTGCATTAGCTGGAAGTTCTCCGTGTATTCTTCCTGCTACAATCCAACCCAGTACAGTGTTTTGTAGGATTGGAAGCTTTTCAGACATCTTTATTTGTCCGATTGCCAGTAATTGGTGGTAATGCTCCGCGCCTAGTAAGAGATCGATTTTGTTTGATCGGTTAAAGCCGGGATCTGCTAACATCAGGTTCTTTGGTAGTGGCCAGTCCTCAGTATCAATGAACTGTGATGGTTGAGGTGCTATGATACGAGGTAGAACAAGTGCCTCCAGGCGGGTTGAGAAGCCGTTGAGTCGAGAGTGCAAAGATACATTTACGCGATGTTGAGTTTTGGTGTTAGTGTTACCGATGCCATTGATATTGATATATGATGGCTGTTTTGAAATGCGGAGCCGTTGTACTAAACGTTCTGTAATTAAGTTGACTTGAGATCCTGAATCAAGTGAATCAAAGTGAACTACTGAACTAGAAGAACGAACTAGTTCACTTTTTTTAAATGAACTCTAATGACAAGTCACTTAAATGAACGATTAAGCCCAAGACTATAACACATCATACCTGTGCGACTGCTCATGCGAGACTAAATTGTTTTAATTTTTTTCTTCTGTACGTGTGCTTAAGTACGTGTAAATAAGAGAATAACAAAGCGCCCATGGGCGGCATTTTGCCTATCTCTGTTTTAAACTCATTATCTGTTATCTCAGAGACAAGAGGCACGATTGAAGAACAACTTACTAAAGTTTGAATGTAATCAGAGAAAAAAACTGATTTGCCAGTGGTCGGCACCCAATGTCGACCAAAGAAAATTTCGTAAATTTTTGTTCCTAATGTCGGCATCGAACAAAATTAATAAAATATTTACTTTTTGTATTTTTTTTACTTTTACGACAAAATTTAATAGACTTTTAACCTTTTAAAACTTTATTCGTAGTATAATTTAAATAAATAATATGACTATTTGCCTTTTTAAGTTAGCTCTAACACTATTTTTTCTTGAAAAACAAGGGTCACCGCACAAGTTCAAGAACTTGCCACTCAAGACTTTAAAATTTGGCAATCTTACTGCAATTCAATTATTACTAATAGAAAGATGAGTAAATTTTCTTGACAAACGATGCTATTTATTTATTTTATTTTAAAACTCGCATTTCTTATTTATTAACGTTTAAATGCCAAAATTGTCGACTACTGGTACAGGCCGACATTAGGTGCTCTTCTTATATACAATTTTCGTAATTCTTATATAAGTTTTAAATCAAAAGTGCCGACTGTTGGTGCATGCCGAACTTAGGGGCTTTCACCCCAGTAAGTAAATAGTAGAGTTTTTGTTGCTTGGCATTTTGTACGACCACAGAACAAGCAGCCTGTTTGTTTTTGTAAATTTTTTTGTTTGGTTATTTTTCGCTCGAAATACATTCACGCTCTTTCTGGTTGAAAAACAATTGAAAATAACGGCATCGTACAATAAGCAACTTATTGTTTCCATCAATATCCACTAGTATCTGCTTTTGCGAAACAGATATAAGCAGATATATTACTCTCTTTCGCTTTTTTATCAACTGACATCCACTCTTTTACAAATCACATCAATATCAACTCATATCAGAAACACAAGACCACTTATCCATACGCATCCACTTTAGAAAACACACAGAAACTTGTAAAAACAGATATATCTGTGCAGGTCTTTAGACTGAACCCAAGGTTAGGTAAGGTTAGGTTCCATTGGCAGCCGTGATCAAGCACAGATCACGTGGGTCCATTAATTAGTTCCCGTTGTGTTACCATGTCACACCGTCTCCCATGGGTCCTAAGTTATCTGGCTGCTAGTATTACCACGCAGCCATCCTGTCGATTCAGTAAAGGAGTGGATCCTGTTTACATCAACATCAGAGAGACAAGTTTTGTCCCCAAGGGCTCTTCGACCAAACATTTCGAGTCTTAGATCTGTGCGGAAACTGATCCATTTAGTATGCATGCGTTCAGGGAGTGATTGATCCCAATCGAGTTTTAGGTTCCACAATTCTTGGATGAATATCTTGGCGGTAACGGCTATAGGCGATAGGAGGCCTAAGGGATCGAAGATTTTTGCAAGATCCGACGTGACAGTACGCTTGGTGATTCTTTTTATGTCGGTTATGTTTACCTTTATTCCTAACTTATCATCTTTTGGTAGCCAAATAATCCCTAACGTGGTTATCGAGTCAATCTTGTTACTCTCGAAGTCTAGATTGACTTCCACATCTCCTTGTGGTACATTGTGGAGCAATTTTGGGTGATTGGCGCACCATTTACGCAAAGTGAAGCCACTTTCCTTCAGAATTTGCACTAGTTGTTCTTGTATTTGGAGTGCGGTTGCTAGGCTATCAGCCCCACCAAGGCCGTCATCTACGTAAAAATTCTCTTGGAGAAACTTGGAAGCGAGAGGGCATCTGATAGCATTTTCTTTTGCTATATGCTGGAGGCATTTGGTTGCCAAGTATGGAGCAGCTCTGGTGCCATATGTCACTGTGTTAAGTTTGTAATATGTGATAGGGTCCGTAGTGTTCTTCCTCCAAATAATAAGTTGGTACTGGCGATCGTCGGGAGCCACAAAGATCTGTCTGTACATTTTTGCAATGTCCGTGGTAAACACGAATCTTGGCATTCGAAATCTCAGTAAAATGGACAGTAATTCACTTTGCAACGTTGGCCCTGTGTACATCAGATCGTTTAACGAGTATCCTGATGAGGTTTTAGCCGAGGCATCAAATACCACCCTCAGCTTTGTGGTTGAACTTTCGGGCCTCAATACGCAATGATGTGGGATGTAGTAGGCTGGGGAAGCTGTGGATGTTGGTTTCCATTTTGTCATATGTCCCATTGACTCATATTCGTTCATGAATTCGGTATATTTGGCCTTCAATTCAGGATTTTTCTGTAGCCGGCGTTCAAGAGCAAGAAATCGATTAAGCGCAATACCGTGAGACTCGCCTAGAGCATTAGGATTTTTGCAAAATGGTATTCGTACTACAAACTGATTTTGATTATTTCTTGTTGTATTTCCTGCAAAATGTTCTTCGCATAACCTTTCTGATATTGATAACGGGTTTTCAGTAGTTGTAATATCCTCTAATTCCCACAGCCGAGCGATTGATGCTTCAAGATCTTCATCTGATGTTAGTATTCCGCATGTTGCATTAGCTGGAAGTTCTCCGTGTATTCTTCCTGCTACAATCCAACCCAGTACAGTGTTTTGTAGGATTGGAAGCTTTTCAGACATCTTTATTTGTCCGATTGCCAGTAACTGGTGGTAATGCTCCGCGCCTAGTAAGAGATCGATTTTGTTTGATCGGTTAAAGCCGGGATCTGCTAACATCAGGTTCTTTGGTAGTGGCCAGTCCTCAGTATCAATGAACTGTGATGGTTGAGGTGCTATGATACGAGGTAGAACAAGTGCCTCCAGGCGGGTTGAGAAGCCGTTGAGTCGAGAGTGCAAAGATACATTTACGCGATGTTGAGTTTTGGTGTTAGTGTTACCGATGCCATTGATATTGATATATGATGGCTGTTTTGAAATGCGGAGCCGTTGTACTAAACGTTCTGTAATTAAGTTGACTTGAGATCCTGAATCAAGTGAATCAAAGTGAACTACTGAACTAGAAGAACGAACTAGTTCACTTTTTTTAAATGAACTCTAATGACAAGTCACTTAAATGAACGATTAAGCCCAAGACTATAACACATCATACCTGTGCGACTGCTCATGCGAGACTAAATTGTTTTAATTTTTTTCTTCTGTACGTGTGCTTAAGTACGTGTAAATAAGAGAATAACAAAGCGCCCATGGGCGGCATTTTGCCTATCTCTGTTTTAAACTCATTATCTGTTATCTCAGAGACAAGAGGCACGATTGAAGAACAACTTACTAAAGTTTGAATGTAATCAGAGAAAAAAACTGATTTGCCAGTGGTCGGCACCCAATGTCGACCAAAGAAAATTTCGTAAATTTTTGTTCCTAATGTCGGCATCGAACAAAATTAATAAAATATTTACTTTTTGTATTTTTTTTACTTTTACGACAAAATTTAATAGACTTTTAACCTTTTAAAACTTTATTCGTAGTATAATTTAAATAAATAATATGACTATTTGCCTTTTTAAGTTAGCTCTAACACTATTTTTTCTTGAAAAACAAGGGTCACCGCACAAGTTCAAGAACTTGCCACTCAAGACTTTAAAATTTGGCAATCTTACTGCAATTCAATTATTACTAATAGAAAGATGAGTAAATTTTCTTGACAAACGATGCTATTTATTTATTTTATTTTAAAACTCGCATTTCTTATTTATTAACGTTTAAATGCCAAAATTGTCGACTACTGGTACAGGCCGACATTAGGTGCTCTTCTTATATACAATTTTCGTAATTCTTATATAAGTTTTAAATCAAAAGTGCCGACTGTTGGTGCATGCCGAACTTAGGGGCTTTCACCCCAGTAAGTAAATAGTAGAGTTTTTGTTGCTTGGCATTTTGTACGACCACAGAACAAGCAGCCTGTTTGTTTTTGTAAATTTTTTTGTTTGGTTATTTTTCGCTCGAAATACATTCACGCTCTTTCTGGTTGAAAAACAATTGAAAATAACGGCATCGTACAATAAGCAACTTATTGTTTCCATCAATATCCACTAGTATCTGCTTTTGCGAAACAGATATAAGCAGATATATTACTCTCTTTCGCTTTTTTATCAACTGACATCCACTCTTTTACAAATCACATCAATATCAACTCATATCAGAAACACAAGACCACTTATCCATACGCATCCACTTTAGAAAACACACAGAAACTTGTAAAAACAGATATATCTGTGCAGGTCTTTAGACTGAACCCAAGGTTAGGTAAGGTTAGGTTCCATTGGCAGCCGTGATCAAGCACAGATCACGTGGGTCCATTAAATAGTTCCCGTTGTGTTACCATGTCACACCGTCTCCCATGGGTCCTAAGTTATCTGGCTGCTAGTATTACCACGCAGCCATCCTGTCGATTCAGTAAAGGAGTGGATCCTGTTTACATCAACATCAGAGAGACAAGTTTTGTCCCCAAGGGCTCTTCGACCAAACATTTCGAGTCTTAGATCTGTGCGGAAACTGATCCATTTAGTATGCATGCGTTCAGGGAGTGATTGATCCCAATCGAGTTTTAGGTTCCACAATTCTTGGATGAATATCTTGGCGGTAACGGCTATAGGCGATAGGAGGCCTAAGGGATCGAAGATTTTTGCAAGATCCGACGTGACAGTACGCTTGGTGATTCTTTTTATGTCGGTTATGTTTACCTTTATTCCTAACTTATCATCTTTTGGTAGCCAAATAATCCCTAACGTGGTTATCGAGTCAATCTTGTTACTCTCGAAGTCTAGATTGACTTCCACATCTCCTTGTGGTACATTGTGGAGCAATTTTGGGTGATTGGCGCACCATTTACGCAAAGTGAAGCCACTTTCCTTCAGAATTTGCACTAGTTGTTCTTGTATTTGGAGTGCGGTTGCTAGGCTATCAGCCCCACCAAGGCCGTCATCTACGTAAAAATTCTCTTGGAGAAACTTGGAAGCGAGAGGGCATCTGATAGCATTTTCTTTTGCTATATGCTGGAGGCATTTGGTTGCCAAGTATGGAGCAGCTCTGGTGCCATATGTCACTGTGTTAAGTTTGTAATATGTGATAGGGTCCGTAGTGTTCTTCCTCCAAATAATAAGTTGGTACTGGCGATCGTCGGGAGCCACAAAGATCTGTCTGTACATTTTTGCAATGTCCGTGGTAAACACGAATCTTGGCATTCGAAATCTCAGTAAAATGGACAGTAATTCACTTTGCAACGTTGGCCCTGTGTACATCAGATCGTTTAACGAGTATCCTGATGAGGTTTTAGCCGAGGCATCAAATACCACCCTCAGCTTTGTGGTTGAACTTTCGGGCCTCAATACGCAATGATGTGGGATGTAGTAGGCTGGGGAAGCTGTGGATGTTGGTTTCCATTTTGTCATATGTCCCATTGACTCATATTCGTTCATGAATTCGGTATATTTGGCCTTCAATTCAGGATTTTTCTGTAGCCGGCGTTTAAGAGCTAGAAATCGATTAAGCGCAATACCGTGAGACTCGCCTAGAGCATTAGGATTTTTGCAAAATGGTATTCGTACTACAAACTGATTTTGATTATTTCTTGTTGTATTTCCTGCAAAATGTTCTTCGCATAACCTTTCTGATATTGATAACGGGTTTTCAGTAGTTGTAATATCCTCTAATTCCCACAGCCGAGCGATTGATGCTTCAAGATCTTCATCTGATGTTAGTATTCCGCATGTTGCATTAGCTGGAAGTTCTCCGTGTATTCTTCCTGCTACAATCCAACCCAGTACAGTGTTTTGTAGGATTGGAAGCTTTTCAGACATCTTTATTTGTCCGATTGCCAGTAATTGGTGGTAATGCTCCGCGCCTAGTAAGAGATCGATTTTGTTTGATCGGTTAAAGCCGGGATCTGCTAACATCAGGTTCTTTGGTAGTGGCCAGTCCTCAGTATCAATGAACTGTGATGGTTGAGGTGCTATGATACGAGGTAGAACAAGTGCCTCCAGGCGGGTTGAGAAGCCGTTGAGTCGAGAGTGCAAAGATACATTTACGCGATGTTGAGTTTTGGTGTTAGTGTTACCGATGCCATTGATATTGATATATGATGGCTGTTTTGAAATGCGGAGCCGTTGTACTAAACGTTCTGTAATTAAGTTGACTTGAGATCCTGAATCAAGTGAATCAAAGTGAACTACTGAACTAGAAGAACGAACTAGTTCACTTTTTTTAAATGAACTCTAATGACAAGTCACTTAAATGAACGATTAAGCCCAAGACTATAACACATCATACCTGTGCGACTGCTCATGCGAGACTAAATTGTTTTAATTTTTTTCTTCTGTACGTGTGCTTAAGTACGTGTAAATAAGAGAATAACAAAGCGCCCATGGGCGGCATTTTGCCTATCTCTGTTTTAAACTCATTATCTGTTATCTCAGAGACAAGAGGCACGATTGAAGAACAACTTACTAAAGTTTGAATGTAATCAGAGAAAAAAACTGATTTGCCAGTGGTCGGCACCCAATGTCGACCAAAGAAAATTTCGTAAATTTTTGTTCCTAATGTCGGCATCGAACAAAATTAATAAAATATTTACTTTTTGTATTTTTTTTACTTTTACGACAAAATTTAATAGACTTTTAACCTTTTAAAACTTTATTCGTAGTATAATTTAAATAAATAATATGACTATTTGCCTTTTTAAGTTAGCTCTTACACTATTTTTTCTTGAAAAACAAGGGTCACCGCACAAGTTCAAGAACTTGCCACTCAAGACTTTAAAATTTGGCAATCTTACTGCAATTCAATTATTACTAATAGAAAGATGAGTAAATTTTCTTGACAAACGATGCTATTTATTTATTTTATTTTAAAACTCGCATTTCTTATTTATTAACGTTTAAATGCCAAAATTGTCGACTACTGGTACAGGCCGACATTAGGTGCTCTTCTTATATACAATTTTCGTAATTCTTATATAAGTTTTAAATCAAAAGTGCCGACTGTTGGTGCATGCCGAACTTAGGGGCTTTCACCCCAGTAAGTAAATAGTAGAGTTTTTGTTGCTTGGCATTTTGTACGACCACAGAACAAGCAGCCTGTTTGTTTTTGTAAATTTTTTTGTTTGGTTATTTTTCGCTCGAAATACATTCACGCTCTTTCTGGTTAAAAAACAATTGAAAATAACGGCATCGTACAATAAGCAACTTATTGTTTCCATCAATATCCACTAGTATCTGCTTTTGCGAAACAGATATAAGCAGATATATTACTCTCTTTCGCTTTTTTATCAACTGACATCCACTCTTTTACAAATCACATCAATATCAACTCATATCAGAAACACAAGACCACTTATCCATACGCATCCACTTTAGAAAACACACAGAAACTTGTAAAAACAGATATATCTGTGCAGGTCTTTAGACTGAACCCAAGGTTAGGTAAGGTTAGGTTCCATTGGCAGCCGTGATCAAGCACAGATCACGTGGGTCCATTAATTAGTTCCCGTTGTGTTACCATGTCACACCGTCTCCCATGGGTCCTAAGTTATCTGGCTGCTAGTATTACCACGCAGCCATCCTGTCGATTCAGTAAAGGAGTGGATCCTGTTTACATCAACATCAGAGAGACAAGTTTTGTCCCCAAGGGCTCTTCGACCAAACATTTCAAGTCTTAGATCTCCGAATACCGGGCAATTACAGAGAAGATGTTCCGTTGACTCTTCCTCCTCCTCCTCGCCGCAACTTCTACATAAGTCATTGTAAGGGAGCCCCAGCCTCTGGGCGTGCCTCCCAATGGGCCAGTGGCCAGTTATAACCGCAATCAGGTTTCTAAGATGATGTCTGGACAGCTGTAATGCCCGCCGTGTCCTTTTCTCATCTATGATGGGCCAGATTTTCCTGGTTTCCCCACAGGTAGTTTCATCGTGCCACCTCTGACTGGCGATAATATGAAACTTGTGCGCTATAAGTTGCTTACTCCTTGGGTGTGAATCACCCACATTATATATTGAACCGTCTCGATTCAAGGTGATGCCTGCATACGCCAACGAATCCGCCATGCAGTTCCCCAGTATGTCCCTGTGTCCGGGGACCCAATTTAGGGTGACCAGTGAATGTCTCGCTATCTCCTCCAGAGACATCCGGCATTCTCGGACAATTCTCGATGTGATGAACACATTCTCTAGGGATCTTATGGCCGCCTTGCTATCGGTAATAATGTGAATATCCCTTCCAGATATTTCACCGTACCGGATGCGCCTCGTGGCTGTGTGGATGGCCATTATCTCGGCCTGGATGACACTGCAGTGGTCCGGCAGCCTCATAGGAATGCTCCAGTTTAGCTAAAATCAGAAAGAATGAAAGCTTTTAGGATGTTTTGGACCATAACACAAGCGCTGGTCTTACCTTGATCGGCTGCGTACAGAGTACTATAGCCGTCTAAACTGAGTCCGCAAACCCTGTCTCTATACAACAATGGTTCTTGGATACATATAAGCTCCTCCGTGCTTGAAGCCAATCGGAGGAGAAGGGCAGCTGACGCCGCTTTAGAGTGATGAAGGTTGATTTGTGTAACCTTCATCATAGTTAATCGCTATGGACGACTGTGACGTTGGCATCCTCTGGGTCGTCGTCCGATTCCAGAAGGATGACCTCATCGTCCGCCACTTCCATCTTGCCAAAGAAGTCACCCACAAGTCCACTGACCGATTGAGTGTCTTCATTGGCCGATGACGTAGCGGAATCGTCTTCCATATGCTCCGTTGATGCTATTGTTGTGGTGGTAGTTACCGGAGCTAGAGGCTTCCCTTTGTCATCACCTTTGTAGACTCGGAGGAAGATAGTTTCAAATTCATAGAATATCTTCCCCTGTGTCTTCCGAAGTGACGGCAGAGAGTCACTGTTTATTATAGTAGTGGCCTTCCTGGACTCTTCAACAGATTCAGAAACCCTCACTACTTTCCAGTCCTGTGTGGGTAGCTGGGGGTTACTGATCTGTATAATTTCCAGGATCTCCTTGGGGTCGGATGGCTCAGCGGGGATCTTGGCAATAGATCTGGGCCTTTGCGGTACATCGGCCACGGCATCCTTGTACATTAGCGCTGAACGCTCATCTGCACACGCTATCAGTTTAATGTGACCCTGATACCAGCCGGCATCTTCACATTATGGTGGTGGTCCAGGGTTACCCCTTAAAACATTCAGGAACGCCCTACTAAATGCAACGACAACCAGCTGCCAGTTCTTGGATGAAATGGTGCCGTCACTGGCGTTGCGGTCAATGATCGCCCAAATGAGGTGGTCTTTAGCCACATCTTTGTACGACCTGTTTTGCGGCCGTTGAGGCGTATATTTGGACCGTTTAGTCCCAGGAAGTGTGTCCTCCCCTGACCGTTGCCGTTTAGGCGCTGCTTCGGTTTGCTTCCGTTCAGGATTGCCTTCCTCTGCAGAGGGAGATCCACGTTTTAAACCCTCAATATGGGTTTTTGCCCACTGGAGAGAGGTGTTCTCCTGCTCAGTGAGCTCACCAACCGGGTTTTCACCAAGTCGGCTCATAATTTTGTAGGCGGAGCGCCTGGTTGAGAAGGCCCGTTTGGATGCATTTATGTGCCTTTGGGGTTTTTTGATAAGTGCCGTAGAGGCTGAGGGAGGTGCATCAGAGGGCATCATATCTTTCTTCGTGTGCTCTCTTTGCACAGGTTTCGGCACATGGGAAACTGGATTTCTGGCAGACTGAGTCTGTACCGTCAAGCCAGCACCCGAGGAAGGGGTTTTGACAGGTTTTTCTCCCGACCGGACCTTGGAAGCCTTAGATGTACCTGGTTTCGAAGAACCCTGTACCAAGCTTCGTTTACGACCGCCTGAAGGCTTAATCGTGACGAGTTTTTACGCACTAGTAGCTAACCGTCAAGCAGCGCCTGGCGCAACCACCTTGCTAGACGAGGTCTCAGACTGAACCCAAAAAAAACAGTACAAAGTGTAAAAACAGTACATTTGCGTACTGTTTTGGGAGTTGTGCGTAAAACAGTACAATTGCAAAAAATCAGTACATGTACTGCTAAAAACAGTATGGCACCCCTACGTGCTAATATTTTTTTTTCATTATTTATTTATTGCATCTTCATATAACGGGTCCGCCTACAAACGTGAAAAGTGAAAGAAACTGGCATCCTCATCGATAAAACAAAGCGTGAAAAGCCAAAAACAGTGCGTACACCCGAGAATATTGCTGCTGTGGCAGAAAGTGTGTGTGAAGCGCCATCAACATCAATTCACCGTCGTTCTCAACAATTGAATCAAGGACGGCGCTACGTGCCGCACAGCCGAAGCTACACTCGATGGTTTGCGCCCTGTTTTTGAAGATCGCATTATCAGCAGAAGAGCTGATGTCGTTTGGCCACCTCGGTGCTGCGATTTGACACCGTTGGACTATTATTTGTGGGGTGCCGTCAAAGATAAGTGTTACGCCGACAAGCCAGAGACAATTGACGCTTTAAAGGACAATATTCGTGAAGCCATTGGTGAAATACAGCTGCACACAATCGATAATGTGCTTAAAAATTGGACCGATCGTGTAGGCTACTGCATGGCCAACCAGGCAGCCATTTGAATGAAATTATTTTCCATTATTAACCGGAAGGATTGTACTTTCAAATAAAAAAAGAAATTTGACAAAATATTCAGTGGTTTTTTTGATATAGCATTTTCAAAAAAAAAAAGTTATTTGGCGGACCCTTTATTAAATATGAACTAACAATAATTAATCAAATCTTATCCTAATTCTTTATTTTATGTCCTGCCAGTGCAAGACAAAAATTTTCTTCATCACGGGTTCTGTTCACATTTATATATGCATGTGTTTATCGCGCATCTTAAGGGTAAGTGCTGCAGTGTCTCTTCTCCTTAAGCGAGTGTGGCCGCTATCATTTAAAATATTTCGAGCTAGTGGATTTGGGTGCAACTCTAGCCTTTTTAAATATTTTACCGCATACTTCGTAATAATAGTCCTTACCAGTGGCACATTGAGATCCTTGTGGATATTTGAGTTTTTAACATACCAAGGGGCAGCTGTGATTATTCGAAGAAGTTTTTTTTGGCGCCTTTGAATTTTTTCGATATTTGAGGCCGAGGCAGTGCCCCATAGTTAAATAACGTAGCACCATAATGGCTTTAAAATAGAGTTGTAAAGTAGTAGATTGCAATCGAGACTAAGAACAGAATTTCTACCAATAAGCCAGTTAATTTGAATTGCTTTTAGCTTCATTTGGGTTTATTTTGCTTCTATATGGCATTTCCATGTTAAACGCCGATCTAGATGAATACCGAGATATTAGACATGCAATTGTTGAGGCACTAGTTGATTATTGATTTTAATAGGGGGCATGTTTCCCGACGCAAGGTGAATGTAATATGTACGCATTTTTGCTCATTGACAGTTCTAGTTGAAATATATGATCCTGCAGGTATCGAGATGCTTCACGAATGTTCTCGTGTACGCTTAGGAAAGCTGTATCATTAGCAAAAGTTGAGGTTAGGGTGTAATTGTTTGTTGGCATGTCCGTGGTATATATAGGATAAAAAAGTGGGCCCAGGATACTGCCTTAAGGGACTCCAGCTTCAATTGTCTGAGGAGAACTTAAAAAATCACCTTCTTTAATAATAAATTTTCGACCGACCAAGTAGCTTTCTAACAGCTTGTGTGTGTTAACTGGTAGGTTTAGCTTCAATTTATGTAACAAGCCTACATGCCAGACTTTATCAAAAGCTTGAGAGACATCGATGAAGAGAGCGGAGCAATATTTTCTTTCTTCAAAGGCTTTTCTGATGGCGTTCACAATCCGATGGGTTTGTTCAATTGTGCTGTGTTCTCTTCTAAAGCCGAATTGGTGGTTAGGAATACATCTGTTTTCATTTAGAATTGGGGTTAATTTTGACGCTAACAGCTTCTCAAACAGCTTTGATATATTTGAAAGTTAGCTTATAGGCCTATATGACTCAACTTTTGTGTGATACTTTCCTGGCTTAGGTATCATGATGACTGATGAAACCTTTCACTTTTAAGGATAGTATTCAAGGCGAAAAATAGCATTACAAATTTAAAGAATATTTTTCTTTACTATGCTGGGTAGCTCTAAAAGCATTTTGTTGCTGATCTTATCAAAACCAGGAGCCTTTTTGGGGCTTAAATCACAAATAGCTTTTTCGATTTCTCTTATCTCAAATCTTAGGGGAACAGCTGCTCTAGCAACAACAGGTGGTAACTCGGCCCCAATATCGTGAGATATGTTTGGGGAAATTACGTTTTTTAAATGATAGACAAACAGATTTCCTTTTTCAACATCATTTCTTGCCCAACTACCATTCAAGTTTCTTATTGGTGGTTTAGAGACAACTGGCCTTTTGAGATTTCTAGCTGCACGCCAGAGAAGCCGTTTTCTGAGTCTGCAGTAACTTTTTAAGCTTTTTTGTACACTCTTTTAGTAGGTTCTTAAGTAATGGGGATCTGCGCAATTGCCACTCTCTTCGAGCCCTTCTTTTTTTCAGACAAGAGACGCTCGACATCTGTGGAATATATTTTAATATTTTTTGTTTTTTTGGGGGCAATACTAGAATGTTGAACAGCTAGTTTCAGAAAACTATCAAAATTGGCAATAGAGCGATCTACATACTCCAGTGTACTAAGCGGAATATTTTCTGTACAATGGGTGCTGAGGTATTTTCTATATTTAAACCAGTTAATTTGCGTAGCAGTCGTGGCTAAGTGACCAGTCGGAGATACAATTCTATTGGGGTTCATAAAAATAACAATTGTAGGTGTGTGGTCGGAAGATAATTCTAATGAAGCTTCAACATGAATCGTTTTTATGGGGATGTTTTTAACCACGCCGAAATCGATAACATCTGGAATTTTTTGATGATCAGTAGGCCAATATGTTGGTTGTCCGCTCGCTACCACATTTAAATCCATTTTTAAAATTGTGTTAAATAGAACACGACCCTTTGGTATTATAAGTCTGTGGAGTTTCGTATTTATCCGATAGATGGCACCACGTTTTTATATTTTTGTCATTTTCGTCGTAATCGCTAAACATAATGTTTTAAAATTTAGATGCATGGTATGTCACTAAATCCTTATCAATATTCATTTATCAATTCAGCGGTAATTCACTAAAATTCGCTAAAATCACCAAAATGAAAAAAAAAAGAATTTATATGGTTTAATAGCCAGTTTTATTCCAAACATTTATGTTAATTTTAGTTTACAAAAGTCTATTTCCACTTCCATAAATAATTTTCTAATACGCGGTTAGGGTATCCAATAATTTTAAACAAACATGAAGAATCTAATAGCATTTGCTGGTAAGTAAAACATTTATTATTTTATTTTTTTTTTATTGTTTTGAAAATCAAACACGTTTTTATATTTTTGTCATTTTCGTCGTAATCGCTAAACATAATGTTTTAAAATTTAGATGCATGGTATGTCACTAAATCTTTATCAATATACATTTATCAATTCAGCGGTAATTCAATAAAATACGCTAAAATCACCAAAATGAAAAAAAAAATTTATATGGTTTAATAGCCAGTTTTATTCCAAACATTTATGTTAATTTTAGTTTACAAAAGTCTATTTCCACTTCGATAAATATTTTTCAAATACGCGGTTAGGGTATCCAATAATTTTAAACAAACATGAAGAATCTAATAGCATTTGCTGGTAAGTAAAACATTTATTATTTTATTGTTTTGAAAATCAATTAAACACGTTTATATTTTATAAAATTTTAAATCTTTACTAAGGGCCAGCAAAGCGGACTGGGTCCAGCTAGTATATATCTATATCTATCTATATATATAAAAGAGACGTGTTTGTTTGTAATCGCTAAACTCAAAAACTACTGCACCGACTTTGACCAAAATTTGTGTGTTTGATGTATAAGGTATGAGGAGTGTTTCTGTGGAGTTTCGTATTTATCCGATAGATGGCACCACGTTTTTATATTTTTGTCATTTTCGTCGTAATCGCTAAACATAATGTTTTAAAATTTAGATGCATCTATCTATCTATCTATATATATAAAAGAGACGTGTTTGTTTGTAATCGCTAAACTCAAAAACTACTGCACCGACTTTGACCAAAATTTGTGTGTTTGATGTATAAGGTATGAGGAGTGTTTCTGTGGAGTTTCGTATTTATCCGATAGATGGCACCACGTTTTTATATTTTTGTCATTTTCGTCGTAATCGCTAAACATAATGTTTTAAAATTTAGATGCATCTATCTATCTATCTATATATATAAAAGAGACGTGTTTGTTTGTAATCGCTAAACTCAAAAACTACTGCACCGACTTTGACCAAAATTTGTGTGTTAGATGTATGAGACATGAGGAGTGTTTCTGTGGAGTTTCGTATTTATCCGATAGATGGCACCACGTTTTTATATTTTTGTCATTTTCGTCGTAATAGCTAAACATAATGTTTTAAAATTTAGATGCATGGTATGTCACTAAATCTTTATCAATATACATTTATCAATTCAGCGGTAATTCACTAAAATACGCTAAAATCACCAAAATGAAAAAAACAAAATTAATATGGTTTAATAGCCAGTTTTATTCCAAACATTTATGTTAATTTTAGTTTACCAAAGTCTATTTCCACTTCCATAAATATTTTTCAAATACGCGGTTAGGGTATCCAATAATTTTAAACAAACATGAAGAATAGCATTTGCTGGTAAGTAAAACATTTATTATTATTTTTTTTTAATGTTTTGAAAATCAATTAAATACGTTCATATTTTATAAAATTTTAAATCTTTACTAAGGGCCAGCAAAGCGGACCGGGTCCAGCTAGTATCTATATATAAAAGAGAAGTGTTTGTTTGCAATCGCTAAACTCAAAAACTACTGCACCTACTTTGACCAAAATTTGTGTGTTCGATGTATGAGACATGAGGAGTGTTTCTGTGGAGTTTCGTATTTATCCGATAGATGGCACCACGTTTTTATATTTTTGTCATTTTCGTCGTAATCGCTAAACATAATTGCCGTATTCACAAAACCCCTTGTATCGTTGTATCGATTGTATGTTGTATAAAAAAACAATAGTCAACAATGTATTTTAATACAATATACAATCGATACAACGATACAAATGGTTTTGTGAATACGGCAAATGTTTTAAAATTTAGATGCATGGTATGTCACTAACTCTTTATCAATATACATTTATCAATTCAGCGGTAATTCACATTAATTTAAGTTGTTTTTTTTTTTATTACTTCACTCTCTTAATTTTCAATCAAAATTTAACTTCGGTCTTTTCTCCAAAACATCGAATTAAAAATTCTTTCAGTTGTTTGAACGAGGAAGTCAAAATACTAATATTTTCGAAATTGTAAATAATCAACTTTGTAGAAATTCTTTTTATTTAATTTCTACGGATTTTTCTTTTCAAATTTTTTCAGCAAAATCTTTAAATGATACGAACAAATTATTTATGATATTAATTGAAATGTTTGAATTAAGGCTGAAATTGGAAAGTTTTTCAAATTGATTAGGATTTAGGCTGAAATGTGTTCGGAAATTAAGTATAGTTTTTGATAGAAACTTATCTACACGCTTTTTTAAAAGACAATTCTGTTCAATATCAAAGCTGTGGCTAATTTGCAAGTTCGGCTATGAAACCATTCATTTTTCATTCTTTTGCTGTTTTAATTTTTCGCAAATTTGCTTTACTTTCTATAACATGCGAATTAATTTTAGGTTGCCATTATCCCCTATTTTTTTTTTTAAATGCAGAATATAGTATTTCTTATGCTGTGTACAAAGCCAAGGTTGGCTTCATCAAGTTAATTTAAAAAAAATTGGCTCACAACAGGTGAACAACAGCTTTGGAACGACAAGTTAGCTTTTACGGCTGGAAAGTTTTTTTAAAATCTTTAAACTTCAGGCGTCATCGAGTTGGTACATGACGCAGCATTTTAAACTATTCAAAATCGCAAAATTAAAACATTACTTTCAGATTTGCAGTAAAAATAAGTACGCGTACTGCTAAAAAAGTACGTCTGGCAAGCCTAGTCAAACCAATAATGAGCTGACGATATATAGTTGGTATTTTTAGCCACTCACCAAGGTATATATAAATTAGGCAAGTAACGATGCGCCTTGTTGCTGATACAAACCCGATATCGTTATTCAAAAGGAAATATCGGCGATACCGATACGAATATAGAGTTTAAGTTAAAATTAACAAAACTCAAGAAGAGTAATTTTTTCTACAATGCAAAATAACAGCGTGTTATAAATATCACTTGAAATTGATTTTAATTAATAATGATATATGTGCATTTCCTGGGGTCACGAACGTACGTTCGTACGCTTTGGTGTGCAAAAAATATATGAAACAAAACTTTTCCTAGCATTTTTTTTCTTGTGATTCGATAGCATTTGGGTAGCTCTATGTTTAGTGCAAAAGATGGATTTAATCGAGTTCAAGTTTTAATAATGTGCAAAAAATCGTTCAGTTTGTTCCTGACCATTTTGGATGAACCTATATATCTCGGGAACTAACCGAACGATTTTTTGCACGCATCGCTCATTTTGTCCGGAAACGATTTACTCTCAGAATATATACAGTTTCCATGGGATAAATCAGCAACGCTTTTTACTGACCATTTTGGATGCACCCATATTTCTCGGGAACAAACCGAACGATTTTTTGCACGCATCGCTCATTTTGTCCGGAAAACGATTTAATTTCAGAATATATACAGTTTATACCATGCAAAAGCCTGTGTTCCATGGAATAAATCAGCAACGCTTTTTACTGACCATTTTCAATGCACCTAAATATCTTGGGAACAGACCGAACGATTTTTTGCACGCATCGCTCATTTTGTTCCTAAAAGTGTATTTTTTAATTTGTGTTAACTATTTTTTGTATTTTTATTAAAAATATTAGTTACTTTTACTTCCTCTTTTGTAATTCCTAAATTCGACGCTAACTTTTTGTTCTTATTCTGCAAATCACCATAATTTGGGTATTTTGTTTTCCCGGTTTTTAAATTCCCAAATTCAACACTATTTCGTCGACGCTATCTTGGCTCACGTATACTTTGCTGCTAACTATAATTTGATAACAATTGACATCACTAAAATAGCAGCTGATAATTTATATAGGTATAATTGTACGCGCATTTGGGCCGGCGCAATTTTCCAGTCTTCACCAAATTTGTTGCAATTTTTTCCACATGGTTGTAGTTTGTCGTATAAAAATAATTTAAATTGTTTAATTTATTATTTTTTTAACTTTTCACCACTCTGTAAGTGTAATTAAGACAAAATGTATGTTTTAATTTTATACAATATTGTTTATATTTTACTCAAAAGGATAAATTTAAAATCATTCTATACAATTCTTTCACTAAGGTAACACTATCTGGAAAGTCTGGGCAACTCTGTTTAATAGTGTAGAAAACTACTACTGCAGTGACAAAAAATTTTTTCACATTACAGTAGTTGATTTGATTTTTGTCTGCCATTAATTTTTTGTGAAAAATCTTATAATGGCATAGGTAAGTGAAATATTTATGTAAAATATTGGACATTTGTAGAGCCAATGAAATTAAAGATTTAAAAAAATCATTGAAACAAATGTGAAAAACGTGTAAAAAAGTTCTAAATCACAAGAAAAGAATGAAGAAAAATTCTGGAGTCT
Source organism: Pollenia griseotomentosa (assembly GCA_963931875.1). Lineage (NCBI taxonomy): Eukaryota > Metazoa > Arthropoda > Insecta > Diptera > Polleniidae > Pollenia > Pollenia griseotomentosa. The sequence goes on from OZ007563.1 coordinate 150,452,458, forward strand.
ACCACGAGCTCGTTGTCTAGCGGGGAAAAAATGTGTGTGGTGTGTATAAAGTTCTTTTTTTTTTTGTAGACGTAGAGACAGCGAAAAATAATGAAATTAAAAATACTAGAAAGTTTTTGTCTATAATTAAAAGTTTTTTGTGATAATTTTTGTATAAATTTTCAAATGAAGGGCATGGGAAAGCGTCGTTGCAATGAGAGAAGGTGGAAAAATTCTGTTCAAGGACACAATAGGTCCCAGTTTGTGTGTATGCTTCTTTTTTCATTTCTCGTACATATACCCAACAATGTGCAAGTATGTGTAGGTTTTATAATTTGTTGCCTACTCGAGAGATTCCATGTTTTCGTACTCTCAAAGTATTCGTGTCAAAGCAGAAACGAAAATTACGTTTTTTTGTTTGTGTACTAGGTGTAAAAGCAGTTATTGAAAAGGAGACGGACGAGGATATGTGTGGTGGTAAAATTTGTATGGATATGCTCCCCATTGTAAATTAGGGTAATAAACTGTGTTCTGCATATTATGCACTAATAGTTAGTACACATTGGTGTTGTTTTTATAGAAATGCATATACCTAACATATAAGTATGTTATTAGATGTTTGCTTAAACATACATATATGTATGTATTCTCAAACTGCAAGATGCGACCGCATTAATAATTAATAAATACTATACTTTATTAGGTCTTTTGTTTATTTCTAGTTGGAGTAAAACTTTGTAGGTCGGGAAGGTGAGTGTTGAATAAGAAAATAAATAGGTATCTATCGAAAACAAAGGAAAAATGTAACACCGATATATGCCTCACTATATCTATATTTTTAACCTCCTAAGGAGTGTATTGTGGCCATTCCCCATATCTTTTTCATTTTGCCGAACAGATAGTGACCCATTTTTAAACCTATTATGGTTTTTGAAACATGCCCTGTTTATGCCTGGAATTATTTTTGTATCTGCTTTATGTTAGTGAATCAAATTAATCTTGTAAACTTAGAAAGTAGCTTTATTTGTTATAGGTATTAGCTTGGTAGGAACTGAAGTACGTGGATGGCTGGAGTAGTCGCGATTCATCGATGTTAACCGTTTTCTATATAAGCGTATTACACGAATCCCGGAATTCCTTACATTATCCTACATGGTCAAATTTAATTAATCGTCCATGATCTGGAAATCGAAATCAAGTGAAATTGAATCAGTCAATAAAGTTTGGGCACAATATGACTCAAAAGACATCTGTCAAAACCTTTACATCATCTTAACTTGAAAACAAATTTTTGATATCTTTTTATTATACATACATTGATCGTTTTACTGCTAATTCAATACAAAAAATATTTTATATTGAACCTATAATTCCTATAACTCTTTGAAAACTAAGTCGAAATTTACACTATGGACATTTCTTGCCAGACAAAAAAAGTTTGTTGGTAAGGAGGCGACGTTGTATGCGTGACACACGCTACTTTTTGCATCTCTCGCCCACAAACTTTTTCTGTCCGGCAAGAAATGTCCATAGTGTAAATTGCGAATAAACAAGTAAGAGTGCTATATTCGGCGACAGAACAGAAGTTTATACATACATATATTAATACGTACATATATCTAAATATACCTATATAGGTATATTTAATTATTTGCGAAGCTTGCGTACTTTTAAATACCCTGCAGGAGATTGAACTAGTACCTAATTAGTACCTAATTAGTACCAAACTAGTAAAAAAATAACCAGTACTAGTTCTCAACTGTAAACATTTCTATACCATCTTAATGCTAAAATTAGCATTGAGTGTGCTTGGAACATTAGTAGTACTATTGGTTCTAGACGTGTACTAGTACACTTGTACCACATTGGGTGCTTTTTGCATTTTGACATTTTTTTATAATAAAAATGACATAAATAAATGATTTGAAATAAAATTTAAGAAGCTGTATCAAAATAGAAATATGTATCAGTCTACAAGTAGTGCCCTTGTACTACATCAAGTACTGGTACTCATATGCACTAGTATTTTTATATAAAAACCCCGTTAGCACTAGTACTTCTTGTTCTAGTAATTTTACTAGTGGTATTTAGACAATTAACTGTTAATCTTCTGCAGGGTATATAAAAAGACAAACTTCATTATAAAAGGAGTAATTTTTGGGATTTCAGTATTTTGGTTATAACTCAGCCATTTTTTAACCGATTTGACAGGTTAATATACCGACGTCTTTAAAAAGAAGTTTACAATTTACTTTAGGGATAAAATTGGGCTCGGAAATGGGATTTTTCAAAAAGAAAAAATATATTTTGGTAATAACTTTTTTGTATCTGAGTTTTTCAGAACCAACCCTTAAATATATTATTAAATATATACCAACCAAGCCCCCATCATAACTGTGGGCTTCGGAAACCCCATTTCAACAGACAGTCGGACAGACGGACAACCGGATTTGAACTTCCCTTATAAGAATCTAGAATATATATACTTTATAGGGTCTAAGATCAATATTGTAGAAATTACAAACGGAATGACAAAGTATAAAAACATAAAAATCCACATAAAAAGTTTAAGCACAGTATGTATGTATATTTTGTATATTATATTTTATGTATAACAACAGTCAGAGTCTAAAGTTTAAATACACACTTAAAATTTGGAGTTTTTGGAGTTCATCGTCCAATTGTTGCTGTTAGTTATTTTTTTGATGCATAATTGTAAAATTTAACGCAGACTATGGGTAAAGGAAAATATGTATATAGATTTGGGCGTAAGATCTTTCATAATTAAACATTTTTAAGAGGGAAAATCCAATCGAGAAAAAGGAAAATTGTTGAATTTACTATTTTCCAGCGTCCAGAAAGAACATCGTTAGAAATTATAAACAAGCAGCTTTAATTGAAAATATGGTTAGAAGCGGGCAACAATGTACACTTTATAATCGAGATCCTAGCCATGACCCACGAGAAGTGAAGAAAAATCCCAGAGTAAGCGCAACCAAAATAGCGGATGATATCGCTAACTCTTTGAATAAACATGATCATCCAAAAACAGTTCAGAGAGCATAACGGGATATAACAGCAGAGTTCCACGGAAAAAACAACTCTTAAAGGCCGTTATACACTATCCCACAAAGTCTTTAGTAATTTACAAAAATGCAACCCTGTCATGATCAGTTGCTATTTTTTTTTAAAAATGTTCAAAGAATAATTCGATCAGGGAAGCATTTTTGAAAAATACGTAAGACTTTGTGGGATAGTGTGTAACGGCCTTAAGTGAGAAAAGTAGAAGGCTTAGGATGAAGTTTGCTATTTCTTTTTTTTTTTGGTGGCTAGTATTAGGTTTTCACCAGACTTTTGATCGCCTATCTTTCAAACAAATTAAATTTATATTCATATGTAAAATTAATAGTTTGCATAAATTCCACGTCTTTGTTTTATACTTACTGGCAAACTCCATCTTAAGCCTTCTACTTTTCTCACTTATGAGTTGTGTTTTCCGTGGAATCCTGCTGTTATATCCGCTTTCCCGTTATGCTCTCTGAACTGTTTTTGGATGATCATGTTTACCCATAGTCTGCGTTAAATTTTACAATTATGCATCAAAAAAATAACTAACAGCAACAATAGGACGTAGAACAATAAATTTGACATCAAAAAAGTAATAATAGCGGGATAATAAAAGGAAGAAATGGTAATTAATTCAATAAACTTCGTTGTGTATTTAAACTTTGTTCCTCGTTATTTTTTTTTTTTTTTTTTTGTTAAATTACCGTTATGTATTTAATTAAGGCAATACTTTTTTCTTAATTTTATATCATCAACGAAGGGAAACAAAACTGCATAACACAAATTTTCGGAAAAACTTTAGTTTTCCAAAAACTCCAAATTTTAAGTGTGTATTTAAACTTTAGTCTCTGACTGTATATAGTATATTTTGCTTTATTTATTTATTTATTTATTTATTAGTGATATTAGACTTATATTTAATATAAGAATAATATGGAGTTAGCACTGGCTGCCAGGGCCATCGGCTATTATTAATATTTAATAATATTTACAAATTTTAGATTTTAATATTTACACTAGATATATAATTATAAATGGAGATAATGTTTTCCTTTGAGGGTACTTCAATGACATCGAGACCATTATTTCCCAGATGTTTTGATTGAAGACTTCTTAGGTTTGGGCAGGTTGCTAAAATGTGATTGACTGCATTTACAGATCCACAGAATTGACATATATTTGTATAGTTGTTGTTGATGAGGTGTAGATGTGTAGCAATTGTATGGCCCATACGTAATCGGGAAAAGATTTTGATTTTGTATTTACAGATGTCTGTTGGGTATGTAGGTGTGACGATATTTGGGTTTATTTGTGAATAGTGGGGATGATAGTAGTTCATCTTTCCGTTAATGTCCAAGAGTTTTAGTTCTTTTATGATTGCAGTTCGCAGATCAATTTTTTCAGTCAGTACATCTTTGATTAAGGGAGATAAGCATGCGTTTTTAGCAGCTAGGTCAGCATAGTTGTTTCCATATATTTCAGCATGTCCTGGTATCCAAATTAACTTAATTTTACCTTTAGCATTTATTAGTAGATCACGGATTTTGTTAACTGAAAGCCAGTTGGTGTTTGCAACGTTGTTTATGGAAGTTATTACTGATAGGCTGTCAGAGAATATTAAAATTTTTCTATTTGATTTTGTAGCGATATATATTGCTTGTAAAATACCGGCAGCTTCAGCAGTGTATATTGACGATATTTCGGAGAATGTCTTCGACACTTTCGTATTGCCATTATTATCAACAACTGCGTAGGCAATAATGTCATTGTTTTTTGATGCGTCTGTAAACAGATATTGCCATTCAGTGTTTTTATAGGGTGAAATTAGGTGGTAAAAGAGTTGGTTGTAAACTTCATTAGGAGTGTTTTGTTTTTTGTGGGTTGAAAGAGATATGTCACATAAGCTGCTGGAGTATGTCCAACCGGGATGTTTTGTGTTGTACATTGACAATATTTGCTCGTAGTTTATTACGTTATTTTTAATACATTAAAATATAACTGATTGGACTCTTGGGTTTCTTTTTGTAGCCAGAACTTTCGTTACGTCATCGTCTATAAGAGAGTTGTTGAATGATAAAATTTTTGGTAAAAAGTCTGTTTTTGGTTTCTGTTTTTTTTTTTGCTCCAGCGATGGGAGACCAGATTCTATTAAAAGGATTTGTATGGGTGTTGTTCGGAAAGCTAATGTACTAGCATGTACTGCTTGATGATATGGAGTTTTAATGTGCCTTAAATTGGTTTTAGAGCAATTCCCATACAAAAACAAACCGTAATCAATTTTGCTTAAAATTAGTGCTCTTACTAAATAAATAAGAGTGTTAGTATGCGCATAGCTTCTGGTGGCAAGGTATTTTAAAAGGTTAGCTCTTGAGACGAGTGATTTTTTTAGATTTAATAGTTGCTTCTTCCAACGGTAGTTGTTTTCGAATATTATTCCTAAAATTCTTTGCTCGCTAACATAAGGAATTACTTTGTTATTGAGTGTCAAATTTGCAGGGTTGCAGTTGTGTTTTCTACAAATATGTAGTATAGCGGATTTAGTTAGTGATATTTTTGCTCCTGATACTTTTGCCCAATTATCAATGTCAATAATTACGTTTTCAAATAGAGTGTTTATTTTCGATGTATCGTTGTCTTTTCACATAACGTAGAGATCATCAGCATAAAGACAATGGTCTACGTATTTGTGTTTGTTTATAATGTTGCTGATTTGATTGAAGGCTATTTAGAATAGCACTACAGATAGCGGGGACCCTTGTGGTATACCGTTTGGTAATGGGTAGTTATTCGAGAGTTCGTGATTTATCTTAACTTTTATTGTTCTTCCAGATAGGAATGATTTGACATAATTAAAAATTTTAGGTCCAATGCCCCAGGATATTAAAGTATCTAATATGACGTGAAGTCCAATGCGATCAAAAGCTTTTTCAAAATCAATTCCTAGAATTGCCGTGTGATTTCTCGAAGCTAGTGTTTTTGAAACATAAAAGTCGATGTGAAGTAGTGCATCGGTGCAACTACAATTGGATTTGAATGCTACTTGATTTGGGGCTATAAGTTTTTTTGATTTAGCGTACCAAGCAATGCGATTTGATATAATTCTTTCCATTAGTTTTGATAAGCATGAAAGCAGGGATATTGGCCGATATCCGGTAAAATCAGCTAGGTTCTTGTTGGGCTTGGGGATTGCTGCTATAATTGCTGTTTTCCATGAGTGTGGAATTATACCTGAGTCAAAAATATTGTAGTGATGAAGAAGTGAGGTTTTACTGGAGTATGAGAGGTGTTTGATCATGCAGTATGATATCCGGTCAAATCCCGGGGTAGAGCCTTTGACTTTGTTGATAGCTGTTAGTAGTTCGCATATATTGAGGGGTGTTTCTATTATTTTGGCTTGGTTGTTTAAAACTTGTAAGTTGTGATGTACTAATAATGATCTGGCTTTTGCTGATTTAAATTCTGGTGAAAAATTTGTATCCAAAGAGTTGGCAGACCACTTGCTTCCAAAGAAGTCGGCTATTATTTTTGGTTCTGTTAGGATGCCGTCGTTAGTTTGTATTGCAGTTATAGGTTTTGAGGAGTTTCTGCTTGAGATAATATTGACTCTTCTCCATATAGTGGATAATGGAGAGTCCCTGGAAATGGTCTTGGTAAAGTTTTCGAAGCTAGTGGAGTGGTCTTTGCTTTTTTACATTCAAGTCTAAATTTTGCGTTTGATTTTTTGTATAAAATCAGATTATTGTTGTTAGGATGTTTTTTGAATGTTTGCCACTTTTTAGTTTTATCAGCTCGTAGTATGGTTAGTGTATCATTCCACCAAGGTACGTACCTTTTTGTGTAGGTGTTGTTTGCGGTATGTGATGATTAGCTGCGTATCTAATAGCTTTTGTTAATATAGCATTATTTTTGTTTATATTACCTGATGATAGAACTTTGTTCTTTAGCTCCTCGTCAACTTGCGTCTTAAACAGTTCCCAGTTTGCTTTTTTAAAGTTGAATTTTCTTTTAGATGCTTTGGTAGAAATGCATGTACCTGTAGTTATTGTTGTTAGTATAGGGAAGTGGTCGCTGTTATGGAGATCATTTAGTGTTTGACATGTTGTAATTGATAGAAGGGAAGGGGAACAAGAGGTGATGTCGATATGTGTAAAGGAGTTGTGTGTTGAAAGGTGTGTAAGATTGCCATCGCTGATAATGCACATATTATTTTGGTTTAAAGAATTTTCAATAATTGTTCCACGTGGGTTATTTGAGATAGATCCCCATAATACATTCCAGCTATTAACATCTCCCAATAAAATGATGGGAGTGTGAATGTTATTAAAAAGTTCGTTGAAGTCTTGTAGTGAGAAAGTTTCATCAGGGTGTATATAAACGGATATTACTGTAATTTTTGTGTTCAAACAGATTTCTACCGAGATGTTTTGTAGTTTTGATGAGTTGAAAATACGTTTATGTGGGATGTGCTCACGAATAAGTACTCCAATTCCATTTTTTGCTGTAGTGTTTGCAGTAATTATTGCTTTTATTATTGAACCGCGAGCTGTGGCTTGTGTGTTTGAGTTGTTTGTTGCTTTTCTGTCGCGAATCTCTTAGACATGTAATATTATTTAAATTTTTACTTTTTTTGTTATTAATGATTGTTGTATTGGTTTGTTTTGTATTTTGTTGGTTATCCATTGTTGTTGGATTATTTGTTGTGTTACTGTTTCTTGTTTTGTTAATGACTTGTTCTAGTTTTGATAGCAGATTTGTTGCTGTTTGTATACTGTTTGCTGATATGTTGGTATTGTTAGTTGAGTTCTGGTTGTTGTTATTGTTTTGAAGTTTTATTCTTTTTTTTTCTTTCTTCTATAGCTGATTCTAGGTTTTCTGTGGGAATTGTAAATGATTCTGTTGGTGGTGGTTTTTGTGCTGCTTCTTTATAGGTGCATTTGTTTACTGTTTTATATTTTAATGTTTCTGATAACGGGGCATTGTTTGTTGTTGGATCGATGGGCATGATTGCAATTTGTACATTGTAATTTTGTACACGGATCAGGATCATGTACAGTTGATGAACAAACTTCACATGCAGGATCGGTTGTACAATATTTTTTTGTGTTCCCCAGTTTGAAACAGTTTTTACACTGAATTGGGCTGGGAATGTGTGGTTGAACTTGACAGTTAAGAAAATCTATTCTTATTTCTTTTGGTAAGGTGTAATGATTGAAGTGTAGAATATGTAATGGGGTGTTTGTAACTTTGTTATCTTGAAATTTTGTAATTTTTTTACATTCTACTACTCCTTGTTCTCTAAGTCCATTATTGATGTCTTCTTCAGTTAGCTCCTTAAGAGAAGGTGCAAAAATAACTCCTTTAATGGTGTTAAGCGTAGGGTGTAGATAGCATTCTATTTCGCATATTCCAGGTAATTTTGTTGCTTTTAGGAATCTGTTGGCTTGTGCCTCATTTTTTGTAAGAATCAGTAGATTACCATCTTTTGTGAAACTTATTCTTTCCGTAGGTTCATTTGAAATACCTTCTAAGGCTTTAGAAACTAAGAATATATTGTAACTTTGTAAAGGTTTTTCTGCTACTTTAGTTTTGATAGTAATGTACTTTGGACACTGTTTCGCGCTTTTGTCAATTTGCTTGTTTCCTAATTTTGGGAAATCGTAGGTGTTGTTAACGTTATAGGTTCCTTTCTTTCTTTTACGTTCCGGAGAATTATCCGGGTCTAAGATGGAAAAGTAGTTTCCTCCTGAGGAGGAGGCCATGGTTAAAGTTCAATTAGAGATCACTTGTTCAAGAATTTTTTTGAGAAAAGGAGATAAAGAAATGAAGAAAAACTGTGTGTGTATTGGTTTTTGATCCGAAGAGCGCAGAGAGTAAAATAAAATAGCCGATATTAACGATGCCGGGTTTTTAGTAAACACGTCTGTATACTACGAGCACTTTGTATCAACTGATATTTTGCTTTTATAACGCCAATTTTTCGTTTGTTATGTGTTAATTCGTTTTTCTGTAGCCGAGTTTAAAATGAAAATTCTCGATATTGTGCAACAGTCAACTGTGGTTTTTGTATGTGTTTTTATTTTTGACCATATAAACTCAATTGGATTCAACATTGGGCTATAAAGAGCCAATCTTAGAAGAGTCGCTGATGCATTTTCAAAAATTATTTTCATTTTGCTGTGACATGGTGCGTTATCACTAGGTCAACCAAAAAAAACAAATGCTTATTTTTTGGTTTACAAGATAGAAAGATTTTGATTGAACACAAATTCTGATCATAAAAAAAAACAAAGAAAATGAGCTATATTTGTTAGGGCTTGTTTTTGCTTATTTTGAAAATATCGGCTTTTTTTTAGTTATTTTTGCGATACCGGCTTTTTTTTACTTATTTTGCCATTTTAAGATAATTTTTCATTTTTTTCATACGAAAAAAAACTTATTTAATAAAATTTTGCAAAAATCTTTATTATTATTTTTTTTTATGTGCAACTTTTTTTATAAATACTTAAAATCAACCATTTCTGTAACAACTCTGCTACACTAAAGAGTGTGCTGATGTGAGAAACACCTTAAAATATTGGTCCTAAAGTATACTGACCAACGATGTCCGTCCGGCTGGCTGTCCATGTAACCTCGTGCGCAAAGTACAGGGCCCAAATCGTCGCAGTCGTGATCGAGTGACTGATCGAAATTTTACTTTTTGAGATTATGGTGCCTATTATGAACTAAATTCGATTTTCGACAGCAGTCGAATTAGCTGATCGAACGAATTTTAATTTGATATTATGGCGCGCATTCGGTAAAAATTTACTATTGTGATTTTGTTAATTCACAGTAGTACATTTTCGATCAGCTGTAACTTAAAATAAAAAAATTTTTGTTTACAAATTTAAAAAATAAAATTAAAGTTAAACGGGGCCACGGCGGAATTATGGTTGTTTTCAAATAATTTAGCTTCAGGGGGGTTCCATCCTACTTTTTTAGATGCTGAACTTTGCTGCAAATCATTTGGCCAAAAAATAATTTTGTTCCATTAGGAATATGAGAGTTTCCAATTGTTGTTTACGACGTTGGACTTGCATAAAATGAACAAAACTGATAAAAAATATGGTATTTGGTATACGAACACAAAAAAATTTACAAATAATTACATTTTGAACAAGTTTTTTACATTTATTTGCACCGTCGAAAGCAAATTTGTTTTCGTTGAAAAATTCGATGCACAACGAAATTTTCGACAGTGCTGCCAACTCATAATACCAAATTAACATTCGATAGTCGATGTTCGATAGCCAGCGAAAATCGTTTATCGAATGTAACTCATAATAGGGGCCTATGTCATTCGATAACGAGTAGTCGATCGAATGACTTTACTCGAAATGTCATTCGATAGGTTAAGAGCTTTCGTAAAAACATTTAATTGTTTTTTTACAAACAATTTACACACTTTTTGGGAATAAATATTAGATTTCTTTAACAAATAGCTAAAAATTTAAGTATTACACTTTTTTCAGCAATAAGAAATAAAATAATAACATTCAGTTCATAGATAGAAGCGATTTTTGTATTGAAAGTTTTTTGATTCTTTACAGCTTTAACGATTTTTAATAAATAGTAGACTTTGCTATTATGCCGCTATTAGCAATTTTTCCTAATTTAGCAATTTTTACAGAATTTTTTCCATCCCGTATACTTTTACCCAGCTAGCGTTTTGTATTATAATCTAATCATTTAGGAATCAGCTTCAAGAGCAAAATACCCGTATATGAGCTCATTTTTCAATCATAATTGATACTCTCGTTGTGAGAAAATGGTACCCTACCAATGAATCACCTGAAAGAATCATTTGCGATACAATTTTCTGATTCCTTTTTGATCAATTTTATGGTAGTTTTTAAAATCATTATTGAGTCGTTTTCGTCTCATTTTTCAATCGTAAATTATATAGTTTTCGATTATATTTGATATAATTTTTTTACTGTCATGTTTTTTATTTTTTCTCCGATAAAATCAGCTCTATTATGGCTTTTGATTATTTAAACCAGCTTTATTTTAAACCAAACAAAAGTTATCGGTTTTTCGCAAAGAAGAGAACAAACAATTTGCACTTATTGTCAATAATTTTTGGGCTTCTTTTTTAGCCAAGCTTCTTATTTATTTGGCTAACATGAAAGTTTCTATTATTATTTTTCATTTGGCAAAAACAAAAATATTTTTAAATCATTATTTAAACATATAAATGAATCATATATGAATCCTTTTTCAATCACTGAAGTGATAAATCAGTTTTTAATCATCAAAACTGACCTGAAAAGGATGATTTGGGTGATTTTTACAAAAACTAATCAGCCAAATGCAAGCTGGGTATGGACTTTTAGTCAATTTTATGGCTTGTTCGAATTATTAAAAATTTTCGCGAATTTTCGCTATTTTTGCAAAAAATTTTTTTTGTTAATTGTTGGCATTTTTATTTTTTTAACCGATTTCAAATAAATTTTAGGGTTTGTTTCCAAGTTTGCGAATTGTAGCCATGTTCGTAGAGCTTTCGTAAAAACATTTAATTGTTTTTTTACAAACAATTTACACACTTTTTGGGAATAAATATTAGATTTCTTTAACAAATAGCTAAAAATTTAAGTATTACACTTTTTTCAGCAATAAGAAATAAAATAATAACATTCAGTTCATAGATAGAAGCGATTTTTGTATTGAAAGTTTTTTGATTCTTTACAGCTTTAACGATTTTTAATAAATAGTAGACTTTGCTATTATGCCGCTATTAGCAATTTTTCCTAATTTAGCAATTTTTACAGAATTTTTTCCATCCCGTATACTTTTACCCAGCTAGCGTTTTGTATTATAATCTAATCATTTAGGAATCAGCTTCAAGAGCAAAATACCCGTATATGAGCTCATTTTTCAATCATAATTGATACTCTCGTTGTGAGAAAATGGTACCCTACCAATGAATCACCTGAAAGAATCATTTGCGATACAATTTTCTGATTCCTTTTTGATCAATTTTATGGTAGTTTTTAAAATCATTATTGAGTCGTTTTCGTCTCATTTTTCAATCGTAAATTATATAGTTTTCGATTATATTTGATATAATTTTTTTACTGTCATGTTTTTTATTTTTTCTCCGATAAAATCAGCTCTATTATGGCTTTTGATTATTTAAACCAGCTTTATTTTAAACCAAACAAAAGTTATCGGTTTTTCGCAAAGAAGAGAACAAACAATTTGCACTTATTGTCAATAATTTTTGGGCTTCTTTTTTAGCCAAGCTTCTTATTTATTTGGCTAACATGAAAGTTTCTATTATTATTTTTCATTTGGCAAAAACAAAAATATTTTTAAATCATTATTTAAACATATAAATGAATCATATATGAATCCTTTTTCAATCACTGAAGTGATTAATCAGTTTTTAATCATCAAAACTGACCTGAAAAGGATGATTTGGGTGATTTTTACAAAAACTAATCAGCCAAATGCAAGCTGGGTATGGACTTTTAGTCAATTTTATGGCTTGTTCGAATTATTAAAAATTTTCGCGAATTTTCGCTATTTTTGCAAAAAATTTTTTTTGTTAATTGTTGGCATTTTTATTTTTTTAACCGATTTCAAATAAATTTTAGGGTTTGTTTCCAAGTTTGCGAATTGTAGCCATGTTCGCTATAGCAGCGATTTTTTCTGTAAGTTTTCTGATTCTGTACAGCTTTAACAATTTTTAATAAATGCTAGACTTTGCTTTCATGCCGCTGTTTGCAAATTACCGCTAATTTAAAATTTTTAATCGAATTTGTGCCATTCCTTGTAATTTTAGGGACTTTTAATCAATTTAATGGCTTGTTTTATATGTTAAAAACTTTCGCGAATTTTCGCTATTTTTGCAATTTTTCTGAATTTGTAAAATGTTTTCCGAATTTTTGCGTTGCTTTGTTGCTCTTTTTGGCAAGCGCCGCCGTTATAAAAAAAAGCCACATAAATAAACCGAAGTCACCTATTTTATAGGGCACTATCAACAATGTTGATTTATATGCGGCGAAAAGTGCAATGCCTTATGCCATTAGTATACAAGCATACAAATCTATTACATTTTTTAAACAAATTTCGATACGAAAGCTTTCTAATGCCGCAATCCCGTTTTTGATACGTCACGAAGTTTTATTCGATACGACAGTTCATTCGATCACGTGAGCGACGATTTGGGCCCAGGTCGCAATTTTAAAGATAATTTAATGAAATTTGGTACGTGGGCTCTAATTGGCACAAGGGCGGATCGGTCCATAATTTAATATAGCCCCCATACAAGCTGCTACCCGGAAGAGGGTATAGCCCTCCAATTTTAATGCAATTTAAATCATATTAAGATGTATCCATATTTATATGGACACGTAAGGTATGCATTTTTTAAAAAACAGGACCACGAGTGGAGATAGGGTCAATTTCTGCCCATCAGTAACTATATAACCGATTTTAATGAAATTTAAAACATAGATAGAAAGATCCCTATTCATATAGCCATACACTCTCGAAACTTGTTTTTAAATGCTGTGGTGTTGGGTATCATACGGTCGGGCTTGACCGACTATACTTTCTTACTTGATTTTTATGCAACTCTTAGCGGTACTGTAACGTACTTTTTATAGTGTTGTGTATCATTTTCATGTATTTATGTTTTTAGTATTAAGCCTTTTTATCAACTTTTTTTATTATTTGCTTGTTTAAGTTCATTTCTCTCGAAAATTCCATAGCTGTATTTTTACGATGAAATTCCTCAGTCTGTAACGTCTTTTACCATCATACTTTGTAACATCTTATTTCTTTTTAAATATAGTTTTTGTATAAAATAACTCTGTTAGTTCCCCTTCTCTCTGTTTTTGGTATAGTAACTTCTTATTTTTGCTTTTTTAATATAGTTTTAGCTATTAAGAATTTCTCTGTATATCAAATATTGTTAATTTCTGCAAATTTTGGGGTTTTACACGAATTTGTAACAAAATTGGAAACACAAAATTATAAGAAAAAAAGAATAAGAATAACTCCAGAGGATGATATTCCACCGATTAGGTGGATATTTGGACCCCGGGAAGATGGTACGTTTATTGTAGCTATTGAGCCTTTCCTGGACCAGCCACAATTTCTTTTGCAGAGCAAATTGAAATTTGTTTCGTCAATCCATTTGTTTTCCAATAAAAAAATCTCAATATAAATTTTTGTTATCTCAACGTCAATTTATATTTACTGAATATTATTTTGTATTTTCACAATTCCAATTTTTATTTTCTCAATATCAATTTGGATTTTTTAATATCAATTTGTATTTTCTCAATATCAATTTCGATTTCTTATAATCAATTTGTATTTTCGCAACATCAATTTAAATTTTTTAATATCAACTTGTATTTTCTCAACATCAATTCGTTTTTCTGTATATTAATTTGTATTTTCTCAATATTAGTTTTGATTTTCTCAATTTCAACTTAAAAAGGTATATAACATGCCCGATAATCAGGGGTGCGCTGGAAATCGAAAACGTAAAACGCGAGAATTTTAAAAGTCGTTTTTTAATAAGATTTCCGTAATAAAAGAATTTTATGACAAATATTATACAAATATTTCTCTATTAAACAGAATTTTTTAACAAAAATTAGATTAAAAGTGTATTAAAAACAACTTCCAAATTCTTGCTTTTTGCGTTTTCGATTTTCAGCACACTCCTGTATAATCTATTACTTGCCATAGCTGTTCGTGTAGTGCATGATCAGGGCTGATTAGGTCTGGAAAGCATTTTAATTGACTGTTTTTTTAAGATGAAATCAAATTGATTTATTTTTGCTTCTATTACTACAGTTATGGACATAAAATTAGCACAAAACTTTGTCATAAAATCAATAATATTCTTATTGTACTTAAGTTCTGGTAACAAAATCTGTAAACATAAAATATTCTTCTTCAAAAAAAAAAAAAAAAAAAAAAAAAAATTGGACGAAATTGCCAATCGTGTGCTCATTAAGGCCGACAACATATTATATTAAAATTTCTGGAATTTATGTTTTTAGTTTACTTGATCAATATTTAGTAGTGTAGCCTTTATTTTCAAGCACCGCCGGCCATTCTAAAACGGGGATGTGTTCTTTAGAAAATCAATCTTTTACAA
This sequence comes from Pollenia griseotomentosa, assembly GCA_963931875.1. Lineage (NCBI taxonomy): Eukaryota > Metazoa > Arthropoda > Insecta > Diptera > Polleniidae > Pollenia > Pollenia griseotomentosa. The sequence continues at coordinate 150,467,666 of OZ007563.1, forward strand.
GCTTCGACGTGTGTTTAGGGTCATTATCATGCATGAATGTGAATGAAACTGGTATGTGTTCAAAAGCATAAAGTTATATTTGGTTCTTAAGTATGTCCAAATACTGATAACGGTCCATTTTTCCATTAATTTTCACAATTGGGCCCACACCATGCCATGAAAATGACCCCTACACCATGATGCTTCCTCCACCATGCTTCACGGTCTTCTGAGTGTAGCGTGGATTCAATGCCTGGCGTTTTGGTCGATGAACAAATACTCTACCATCCGGTCTTATAGGATTGGCCTTCGTTTCATCACTCCAAAGTATTTTTCCAGAATAAGAGGTTTTTATACTTGTGGGTACGAGCACACAATAAACGCTTGGCTATATATTTTTTTGATAGACGTGTCATCTTCCGGCTTGCGCCTCCACACAGCTGAGCGTAATTCAGACGTCGTCGTATAAATTTAACCCAAATTAAAAGTTAATTTCGTTCGCAATATCGCGTGAGGACATGAGGCCGGTCCACTACTTGAGTTGTTTTTTTGACACGTGGCTTCTGTTTTTTGTTTTCTGTTGCATTAACTGAGTTTGTTGTCAAGGAAATAATCACATTATAAACCATTTTTCGCGAGCGATGTAAAATTTTGGCCGACTTTTTTCCGTCATTCCACAGGTTGACGACAATGTGCTTCTTCTCTGGCGTGCAATCTTTTCCCCGTCCCATTTTTTGCAGCAATTACGTTAAGCAACAAAAAATTAGAAGAATTTAACGCAAGAAAGATATTACGCGAAAAAAACTTTTAAAACACTTTTATGCACGTTGTGCTAATTTGCTTTCCAAGCCGAATTTTACTAATGACAAAAATCAGCAATAAAAAAAGAAAAGGTAATATTTTTTGTTTAACATAAACTAGATGTTGTTATGCAACAGTACAGACCAAAAAAATTGGTCCAATTAGAGAAAAGATTAAAAAAACCACGATCATTACAGGGATTTTGTGCTAATTTGCTTGGAGTTGCTTGGAGTATGCCAGTGTCTGTACGAAAGCATCTATTTATGGCGGCGTTTATTTTGTTTATATTAGTTTGCGTTGTCTATCCATACATTGATATACAATGTTGAATTGGTCCTTCCACTAAAGGCCAGTTTACACGGTAATACAATGTATTACGACATTGCAAAAAATGATGTGGAATGAGAAAAATCTTATCATGTAAAAGCAAAATGTAATACGAATACAAAATCTGACAAGCGGTCAGTAAATGTTTTTTTATAACCCATTTTAAAAACTTATGTATTCTCATCACATCAGAGGTGTATTTTAAAAGCATATATTGAAGGTGGTAAAATTTGTATACAATTACAAAAATTCAAGTATATTTCTTTGTAATATAGTTTATTGGCCTAATGAGGCTTTTATATTACCTGCAATAAATTGAAATTGAAATTGAAAAACAATAAAATCAACTCAGGAAATTTTCATGTTGTTTTTGTAAAAATTGTAAAACTATAACCAGCTGTTTTTTTGTTATAATTTTTGATTTAACTTTTACCATCCGTGTAAATATGAAATATACATACAACAGACTTTTATATTTTTCTTTTAAACACGGAGAGAATTTCATATTATTTCATAATCTACAAAGTCGTAATACATTGTATTGCCGTGTAAACTAGCCTTAAACCCGACAAAAATAAAAAAAGTCGCCATGATATATATTTTGTTTAATTATACCCTTCACCACAGGTGGTGAATAGGGTATATATAAGTTTGTAATTTCCATAATATTGATGTTAGACCCTATTAAGTATCTATATTCTGGGTCCTTATGAGGATCGAAATTGATTTAACGAAGTCCTTCTGTCCGTTGAAATGGATTTTCCGAAGACCCAATATATGATGGGGGCCAGGTTATTATACATTTATGTCACATATGGTCCGGAATTGTTTGCTATTGAAATTCAGCAAGATCGGTCCACAAATGGCTGAGATATGAGTAAATAACCACGACTGCCTCAATTTTTTTCCTTTAAAGGTCCAATTAAACGTGACATTACCATACCAACACTGTATTACCAAAACGACATAAACATACCATACAAACTAATTCAATTTTGGTTTCTACGGTCATACAGTGGCTATGGTTATACAGTGTTGGTAATGTGTTTTTTTTTGTTGTTTTTTTATACCCTTCAGTACAAGTGGTGGATTTTTTTTGTAATGTGTTTAATTTTACTCATACAAATACACATTAATGCATGTACATGATATGCCGCTCAAACCCGGTGGCGAACGTCATAGTGATTCAGCGTGACAAACGCTGACAATATTAAATCATCGATGACAAGTGTTGATTTTACTTTGGTGTCATATATGAATTTTTAAAGTATTTGTCCAAACTGTCATAGATGACCAATGTTGATTTTGTCTTGTAGGCGTCCATTTGTTTGTGAGTCCTAACAGACAATATCATCAACTTTCACTAGTGAATTTTTCATGTAGAGTGACAAGGAATGGTCAGATCTTACAATCGTGCAATTGTCAGATGCATTAAATTAACACATCTGCCAAATGAAAATAGTGTACAATGTTCAGACAGTTGCAAGACATTTTTAGTCAATTTTAATGACAACATTGTAAGATCTGACCACCGTCTGTACGAAGCATTAGTATTAAACAAATATTGGATATACATATGTATGTATGTACATTTGTATGTAGTTGCAGTTCTATTAAATATCTAAAACGCTATACAATTTACCGTCAAGACTCCCTTATCCATTTTAAAATAAAAAACTGTATAAATTGTTAATACGGATAGAATAAAAAAAGTTGGTATGCAGAAAAATAATTCACACTTAAAGTGATAATTTAAACACAAAAAAAAAAAAAAAAAAATACATACAATGGATTACAACGGTATTTTTTTTTCTTTTTTTGTAGTCAAGTATTAAATTCTTAATTTATTTTTTGGTTAAACAGACTAGAACCACTTGCATTTTTAACTTAAATCAGTAGGCGGTTGTGATAAAGCTATACAAAAACCAAATAAGATTTAAATTCAAGTTTGTGACTGCAGTTTGCTCAATCAATATGTTAAAAAAAGTTCTTTAAATTCGTCGGAAGTGGTAAAAATGTATGTTTACCATTCTGAAAGGTATTCCTATCGCGAAATCGCTAGAAAATTCGGACGAAGTCATGACGTGGTAATGAATTATACAAAAAACCGCGAAACATAAAATGAAAATTACAAGGGGGAGGTACTTAAGCAGCTCAGAATTTCCTCAAATTCAGCACATTCTACCTCTAAAAATAAGGATTTAGCGGGAGTTAGTGCAAGTAAATAAACAATTCTTTGCGTTATTTTATGCAGTGAACATTGACAGCTCAGAATATAAAAAAAACCTTCATTTAATGCAATGCGTCAACAGCAGCGCCATTAACTTGCCAAAGATTAATGGTGCCGTAGTATGAAACTGCAGCCCATACCACAACTGTGATGGCGGCTTAAAAATTGTTTCATCTTTAGCCATCGGGGCCATAATAATTAAACTTTTTTTTCATCTGAACAATTACTTTCCGCCAATCCTTATCATTTAGTTGTCTTTGTACATTCCATGTCATATGTTTTTAGTGGTGCTTTGCAATACGGGGTTTATCAGCCTATTATAAATTGTAGTGTTTAAAGATGAACTTTGCAAAAAAATAACACAATTAAAAAAGAAAAATCGAAAACGAAAGAAGTTTAAACCAGTGTTCGAAAATAGATACATTGTTTAGCGTTCGGCTCACACACCCAATAACGATATCTATTTTTTTTAGTGATTGTGTAGACGAGCACAACCCTTAATACCGTTCGGAACTATTTTTTGTTTGTTAAAAAACAGAACAATTGTATTGATGGTGTAGACAAACATTATATTTAACCAAACAACAAAATTTTGGCAACGACCGCACCACGAACAGCTTTTGTAAGTATTGTGTATATGTTTTGTTTGTGTAAAATTATTTCGCTGGTATTTAGTTTTTTTTCCTGTGTGTATTTTGTTTTTGTAAAAAATGTTGGGTTTTTTACTAGCCAAAATGGACGAACATTAATGAGCCGACCGGAACACAATGAAGTTTTTGGATTATAAAAAAAACGGACGGAATTAAATGGTCTCATTTTTCTTGAGTTGGATAAAAAAAGTATTATTTTTGTGTGTAGTTTGGGTATCAAAAGCAACACAGCTGGTCGCCGAAAAAAACTTTCGCCAAAAAATTGTCGCGAATCAAAGCGACTAATTGTTACTGGTGTAGTCGATGTAGCGATTGAGGTCCGGCAAACACTGAGCAAAGAGTACAATTTAGATGAATACACTAAAATCGTACGAAGCTGTTAAAGTTCTAGTAGATTAGGAGCTAGAATAAGCAGCGAAACCCACCTTTTAACCAAAATAATAGATAAAACCGGCTGATGTTTGCAAAAAACTAAGAAAAATTCAGTTTTGAAGATTCAATGCGCGTAACATCCTTAGATCGGATAAAAATTATGAGATTAGGGCCAGACGAACGCCAATTAACAGGGCTGGATAAAAGTGTAAGAGTAAAAGAGAGGAATAACTCCAAAAATTAAAATTTTGATGGTCTCATAAATGACTTGGGATTGTATACGCGAGAACCAGCTTCGAGCACTCCGCTAATTTAGAAGAAACATGTGTGCCAAGTACTACATAACCATCCTTGAAGACCTGTAGATTCTAAGATTTGCGATATTCGGCTAAGAACTACGACAGGGTGATATCTTTATGCAGGACAACGATCCTAAGCATACTTCAGAAATAGCTAAATGTTTGTTTGAAGGAAATTATAAATACGAAAATAAATTAACCTCCTCAGTCGCTAGAGTTGTAACAACTTGAGTAACTTAGGTCCATTCCAAAACGCAAAATTTTTGCTCCGAGGAACCCGCCTAACACCGTATATAAGCTTTGGGAGCTTGTCGTTAAAGCTTCAAAAAAAATAAAACCGAAAATGGTAAAAACTTTAGTAAAAGTATAGCAAAAAGGATTCAGGCACCTTAAAAGAGCAAAGGGACAACATACCAAACGCTAGGACCCAAATACAACAATAATCTCTAACTAGGGTCATAACTGTTCACATTCAGAACTCAATACTAATACCGTGTAAAATATTATGAACACATATTTTTTGGAAGAGAATTTTATTTTTAAGTTATTGAAATGTTCTACATTTCATATAACGGGTCCGCCATCTAACGTTTTTTTTTTCAACTATGTAGTGCTTATTTCGTGAATGGTAACACTTAGCTCATGTCTGATTTGACAGATAACTAGTTTTATCCTTCCGCTGAACGAATTATGGTTGTGTATACGCTTGAACAACGCTGGGAAATATTGCGACATTACTTTGAAAAACATGGTAATGTTGCAGAATGTATGCGAAAATTGCGTACGGATTTTGGAAGAAGAGAAGCACCGTCAGCTCCGTATGTTCGTTATCTTGTGAAAAAAAGTGAAAGAAACTGGCATCCTCATCAATAAACCAAAGCGTGAAAAGCCAAAAATAGTGCGTACACCCGAGAATATTGCTGCTGCGGCAGAAAGTGTGCGTGAGGCGCCATAAACATCAATTCACCGTCGTTTTTAACAATTGAACATTTCGGAGACATCATTGAGACGAATTTTGCATAAAGATCTTGGTATGACGCCATACAAAGTCCAATTGGTTCAGGAGTTGAAGCCAACTGACCATCCAATGCGTTTTCGCTTCGCTAAGTGGGCCTGCGATCGACTTACAGAAGATGCCGATTTTGCCAAAAAAAATCATCTTTTCAGATGAAGCTCATTTTGATCTTGGCGGGTATGTAAACAAGCAAAATTGTCGCATTTGGGGCACAGAAAACCCACACGCATACATTGAAAAGCCGATGCACCCAAAACGAGTCACTGTTTGGTGCGGATTTTGGTCCAGAGGCATAATTGGGCTATTTTTCTTCGAAAATGAGCAAGGAGTGGCCGTTACAGTCAATGGCGATCGTTATCGGGTCATGTTGAACGAATTTTTGTTCACAAAAATTGAAGAGGAGGATATTGGCAACATTTGGTTTCAACAGGACAGCGCTACGTGCCACACAGCCGAAGCTACACTCGATGTTTTGCGCCCTGTTTTTGAAGATCGCATTATCAGCCGCAGAGCTGATGTCGTCTGGCCACTTCGGAGCTGCGATTTGACACCGTTGGACTATTATTTGTGGGGTGCCGTCAAAGATAAGTGTTACGCCGACAAGCCAGAGACAATTGAAGCTTTAAAGGACAATATTCGTGAAGCCATTGGTGAAATACAGCTGCACACAATCGATAATGTGCTTAAAAATTGGACCGATCATGTAGGCTACTGCATGGCCAGCCGAGGCAGCCATTTGAATGAAATTATTTTCCATTATTAACCGGAAGGATTGTACTCTTAAATAAAAAAAGAAATTTGAGAACATATTCACTAGTTTTTTTTATAGCATTTTCAAAAAAAAAAAGTTATTTGGCGGACCCTTTAGTTAAAAAATATTAAATAATTATAAATAAAACAAAAACACTAATTTTGTAAACAATTTAGTTTGTAAAGGGCACTGCCGCTAATTTGGCGATTTTATCGTGGTTCTAGCGGCCTGTATGTGTCCATCGCGGTAAAATTTGTATGTTGGATGGTTGCGAAAAATTAAGCTTGTAAACTAAAGGGCTGCATGAACAACTTCATTCATAAACATACTGAAATGTTTATCCACTGAAGTTCGTGTTCGACTAATTTGAAGTTTACAGTTTTCACTCTAATAATAAATAAATACTCAACAGCAATGTTGCCACTTTAGTAGGTAGGTAGGTAGGTAGGTAGAAAGGCTGGTGTGAAGTCTCCTTCACACCTTCACCCAGATACCAATATGGTCCATTGTGACGCCTTATTTAGAGATAGATATGTAAAGAAGGAAAGTAGGTGAACTAAAGACCGAGGCATCCCCTAATTCGCCTAGGAATCTACTGCCCAGCCACCTCAGCCTGCTGCCCTGTAGCATTGGGACAGTGGCACAGAATGTGCTCAACTGTCTCCAACTTCTCCGGGTCCTCACACAACCCGCACATATCCGACAACTCGGATCCCATACTGCCTATCATACAGTGGCTCGTGATAATTCATATCATGGTCCTAACGCATACCCTACTTCTTAAGCACCGGCCACAGCGTCCGCGATACCCGGCAGTCCGTTCGGTTCCCCCAGGCCCGATTGGTCGCGCCTAGAATCCATTCACTGATCCTTATAAAATAGATCAACCATAATATGTACTGGAAATTTACAAATTGTAAATTTGCGCAATGACCACGTGATTACCCTAAATATTAATAAAAAAAATGTTATCTATTGCGGATTTGTTTAGCACACAAACATTTTTTCGATTTTCTTTTTTTGTTGTGTAAACAAATAAATTATTAAAAATGTAATTGCATCGTCCGCTTCACAATTCATGTTGGCGTTTTGAAGTGTAAGGTGATTGTGATTTGTTCGTCGTGTGTGGAGAAATGAATGGTACGTTAACAAATCACACGCACAAATCACTAGTGGACAGGCCAGCTTTTCCAAAAAAGAATAAAAAAATGCATATAATATGTATATATGTATTTGCATTCCTAATTTGCATTCTTTGAATTCTCGGGAGTTGCAATTTTTAGGTTTAAAATTTTGACCCAAAGAGCTTGTGACCCGAATTTGTTCTATTTCGCTTTTTTCTCTTAGTTTTCGAAACAACGTCGTTTAAAGCTTCTAAATTTTCTGTTTTCAAGAACTTGTTTTTTTTTGTTTCAAAAATCCCCAAGATATTTTGTTTCACCTGCTAATATCAATTCTTCACCTATCATCGGGTTCTATCTTGTATTTTTTGGTGAAGAAAACTAGTTCCGTTTTATTAAGATTGACCTACAATTAGATAAAAATTACCGGGAATTTCAGGCAAAAACATTTTTGAAATTTTAGAAAATTTTAATTTGCATTAGTTCTTGTGCATACTATAAAAAATTTGCTGCAAAACAGTTAAGTTTGATGGCGAAAGCAGAAAGGCGAGAGATGTGCTTTGTTTCATATACAAGCAGGATTTGTGAGTTTGCTTTAAATAGGAAGAACAAAAATCGATACAAAATACTTTAAATGGTGCAAAACAAAAGCTTCCTTTTATGGACACGAGTGCAGTTTTAAAAGAGAACTGAAGAAAGTTTCTGCATCAAATGTTTCATAATATGGACGAGGAAGTTACTAGTTTATTTTTGCTGATAACTGATCGCAAGATGTAACTGGAGCATATTTGAACGCTTATAGTTCAGATGGAGAAAGGTTGTCAATAAATTAATCCGTCTCACTTTCATTAAAATATGAGTAGTCCACTTACAACCACCGCGAAGTTAAAAAAAAAAAAAAAATACCGAGAAAATCGATTAAAAAACTTTTTTAAAATTGAAATGTGAAGCCATATAGAGAGTTTTACAGGAATATTGAATAATTAACCAGAAATTGCACGTGAGTTAAGGAGTTTTGTACGAGAATAATGGCATAGGGAGGCATTGAAAAAAAAATAAAATGGCGGCTTTTACAGAATTTTTACTTTTTTTGTTAACTTAGCGGTGTTTGCAAGTGGATTACTCACATATACTATTTCTTATTTTAATAAATCTTGTTATCCGGTATTACGATCTAAATTTTTTTTTCAATTTTTCAACAAAATCTTTTTTACTGACATCTTTTAACGTCAATTGAGTCTAAGCTTTCATTTTAGAAATCTCTTTTGTTTGTAAATTCAAGAGACTTGAGCAGATGCATTGAAAGTGCTCTTTTATGTAGCCACTTTTCACGTCCGATTATTACAACATTAATTTATCATTTCGAATAAATTCTGCCTCATATTCGCTAAGCTTATAAAAAAAATTCAGATTGGAAACCGATACCTATACCGTTTAAATACATTTTAAATTAAATACCGGTATTGATACCGATCCCGAAATTAGATTTTTGCATAAAATACCGGTATAAGTATACCGTTTCCCTTAATACCGTTAAAATCGTTTCGGTATTAAAAAATAATACAATTTTTCAAATATAAAAAAATTTTAAGTTTCAACACTTGTGCTAATGAAATTTTTTTTTGTTAACTTGACGCTCTACGGTTGCAACAATGTTATTGTTTTGTTACTTGCTAATAGTAAGTTACTGTGATAAAATAATAGAAAGTAACATAAGTTCTACAACTTAATTTTTAGGAAATTTTTAGGTGTGGTGTTTTACAGTTTGAAATACAAAAGTTCAAGTATAAAAACATTGAAAATGTGTTTTTCTATGTGTGACACAGACGATGCTGGATGGAAAATCAAAAAATTTCATACCGATACCGAAATTCAACCTTGTACAAATTTCTTTTAGGTTGCAAAAAAGGTTTTTTTTTCATGCTGGACCAAAAATATTTTTTGTCCATAAGCCAAAATTAACTGTCAATCTAAACCAAATTTCATTAAACAAATTTTTTTTTTTTTTATTATTATGTTCTTTATTTAATCGAGCCCATAGGGCCATATATGATTAATTTAACTCTTCTTCAGTTTAACAGACTTTATTATTAGCTAAAGTTAAATACCAAAAGGAGTTTATTGTCTTTTTCTTTATTTTTTAATGTTTACAAAAACAAGCTTAAAATAATTCCCATAGACTTCAAAAAAATCTCAAATTTCGAAATCTGAAGAATACGAGGTATGTAATAGGGAAATTAACGTATGTGCATACACACAAGGTTCGCATAAAAAATAAATTAATTGGAAGTTTGACAAATGTTTACATATCGAGCCATAACCGAAGAAATAATATAGGAGCATTTTTTTTAATAACTTCGCTTCAAATGGCAGTATTGATATATATACAGGCAAAGCCCGGTATAACGAATGATATAATGTCAGCCCCTTTCGTTAAACAGAGGGATTCGTAATACCGAACTTTTTTTTAAATAAAAAACTACCTACATTTACCATCAAATCGAGCTGTTTATGTTATTATATTCATGTTTATTTAACTTAATGCGTAAGTACATACGTGTTTACATATTGGGACAAATTATTTGTCTAAAAAATCTGTAATTTATAGCTTTGTTAAGACAATATGTATGTTGAAACAGCAAATGTATGCTTACACTCATATTCAATATGCGATATAAGAAAAAGACTTAAGCCTACAGTATACGGAATGTAAAAAGCCACATGCGTATTTCGTTCTGACGTAATTTTGTCGTCATCACACATCACGAACTTGCTATTGAGGCATTGTAGTGACGTCAAAATTACGTCAGAACGACATACACATGAGGCTTTTTACATTCCGTGTATTGTAGGCTTTACACCTTTTTTACAATCTTCTAAAATATTTTTTTCACTGAATGATATTCTTTTTCTATTCACCATTTTGCTTCAACAACACTTCAAACAAAACTCTTTTATTATGGTTAAAACTAATCTACAAGTTCTCTTACTTTGTAACAAAAAAAAAAGCACATCCAAACAAACGGTATTGTAACAAATTTTTGGTTTTGCTTTGTTTTTCTTAACAATTCGTTAAACCGGGAGAAAAAAAAAGTTGATCGTTCGTTATATAAGGTAGCTAATGAAAAATCTTGCTCATTCGTTATATCGGATTTTCGATAAAGTGAGTATTTGTTATATCGAGCTTTGCCTGTATTGCTAAATATATGAGCTATTTTTAGTCCAAAATATGTAACATAATAAGTTTTATTGGTTTACTTCTAATATAAAAGTATTTTATGTGGTTTACGATATTTTTTTTTATCATGCTAACTACCTAATGAATAAAATTGTGTTGGTTACGATAAAATTTTATATTAAAATATTATACCGTTTTTTTACTTTATTTTATTTTAAATGATGTTTATTCATGACAAAAGCAAATTGTTTTGCTTTTCACAAAGAAAATTTATAACTTTGTTAAAAACGATTAAACAAGTTAGTATAAAGCATCTTTAATTACTATCCTCTTGATCTGATTCTGGCAGTGAATCTCTAATTGATTGATGAAATTTTAAATTTGTATACTCGTATGGTATAACCCTGCAAATAATACGACTAGTCAATACACGCATGTAAAATATAGCCTATAAGGAACTAGGACTAGTCCAAAGGTAATCCAAATGTATTTAACATTACGATGCTCTAGGGCTGGATCATACAACCCAGCTTTGTATTTCAACGGAGTAGTCTTAAAACTACTCTATGTTCATAAATACTCCCAGTGGGATAGTTTTGAAACTGCTCCCATGAGGATTAGTTTTGAAATCTTTTAAAAAAATTTCGTTTAACTTCAAACTCCTTTTCAACAATGACATGGTCCATGCCTGCATTACATTGAACCAGTAGTAGTCCATTTTATCTAAAATGGATCAAGTAGTCCAATAATATTTGCAGGGAAGATCTTTGTGTTTTATTGGAGAAATGTTTAAAGTATTATTATATAACGGTACAGACCCATTGGAGAACATTTTAGCAATTAATAATTAAGTTAATAGTATAGTGCTTTCTTTAAATTTTAAACAAAAGTGATCACAAAAAAATTATGTATACATACACAATTTATGACATACAAAAACTTATTTAGCAAATAGACAAAATACCACAAAAGACTTTCAAAAAGAAAGAATATATGTACATACAATTTACCAAATAAAATAAACATCGTACTGTTATACCTTTTACCTGTAAAAATGTCTCCAAGCAATACGGTTCCCTGTGGCCTTCTTCGTGGCAAAAATGTAACAAAATCTACTGGAGGTGTTTCTTGCTGTCGTTACCTTAAATGGTTTCATACCAATTGTGTTCAAGTTACGAATGAACAAATAAATGTCTCAAAAATCTAACGTATGTATGTATAATGATTCAATCCAACTTAAACTTGATACCTTACTGGAAAAAATTGGTAGCTATGATGAACAAATCAAAAGTGTTGTGGAAGATGTCAAAAAGTGCAACCACTTTATAAAACATGTTGATGCTTCATATTCTAGTAAAATAAAAGAACTGGAAGATAAAAATGAAATTCTTCAGAGGCGTTTTAACAGACGTCATTATAAATGGACTTCCACGTAAGGATACAAAACCAAATGAAATTGTTTTACAAATATTCGAGTTTCTGGGCGTTAAGGTGGATTATGATGTCAATAAATAACCTAAAAAAGAAGAAGTAAAAAGCAGAATATTTAAGCTTAATATAAAAAATTTAAATATTATCAAAAAGTGTTTTTAAAAATAGACACAGACTGTAAAAACATAATAAATATCAAAAGTAAAATAAAGTTTTATAAAAAGAGGACTTATTTTACAGACCTGAAAATGGCTAAATGCAGTAAATGCAAGGCAGCAATCAGGGGTGAAAGTGGCATTAGATGCAATGGTAAAGGGTGTTTTTTTAAGCCCGATAGAACTTGAAATTGTAAAAAATAACAATTTTGGGCCACTTTTTCGAGCACTGCTGGCCGTATGTCACGAATAACACGAACAATGCTGGCCTCCAAGGCGTCAATTGTTGCTGGTTTATCAGCATAAACCAGTGACTTCACGTAGCCCCACAGGAAATAATCGAGAGGTGTCAAATCGCACGACCTTGGAGGCCAATTGACAGGTCCATTTCTCGAAATTAACTTATCGCCAAATTTTGATTTCAATAAGTCGATGGTTGCGTTCGCCGTATGGCACGTAGCGCCATCCTGTTGAAACCACATCTCCTCCGGATCAATGTCATCCATATTTTCAAACAAAAAATCATTGATCATGGTGCGGTAACGATCTCCATTGACCGTAACGCGAGCTCCGGCCTCATTTTTGAAGAAATAAGGTCCGATGATGCCACCAGCGTGAAAACCGCACCAAACGGTGCATTTTTCTGGATGTAATGGAGTCTGTAGGGTCTCTTGTGGATTGGTCTCGCTCCATATTCGGCAATTTTGCTTATTAACAAACCCGTTAAGCCAAAAATGCGCCTCATCGCTGAACACAATTTTGCGATTTAAATTTGGATTAAATTTTTAAATTTTTCAAAGTAAATTTGGATAATTTCCTAGCGTTGTTCAAGCGTGAGTCTATTAATGATGATTTGTCAGAGTATACTGAAACGATAAAAAAAAATATTTTATCAAAATTTAATTTTTTTGTGTTACTTTTTACAATTTAAAGTTCTATCTAGCTTAAAAAAACACCCTTTATATGTGATACATTTTATCACTATACGAAAAAGTGCGCCGGGATAGATCAATAATCGGCAAAAATTATAGATGAGGATAATTTTGTATGCTATATGTGCGATGATTGCATGCAGTATATACAAATGTAGACCTTGTTTTAAGAGATGTACAAGACGGAGTTAATAAAAACAAACAAGCGTGATGGAATATAAAAATAAATTTGAAAGCTCCCTGAAACCAAGGACCGGAAAACGTTTTTTTTTTTTTAATGTTTTTTAAAAAATATTTATCATTGGTGTTTGAAAAATATTTTAAACTGTACAAAAAACAAAAAAAGAAAAAAATATTTCGTTTGATATTGTTTCTTTAAGTTCAAAATAATAAAGTTTTTAAAAAAAAGTTTTAATTTTTTCGTACAAAATAAAATTTTTTCCCATCAGTTTAAAAAAAAAATAAAAACAAACACAAAAAAGATATTTATTTTTTCAGTACAATATTATTTTGTACATGAAAAGAAAAAAAAAACCGAAAACTTAAAATTGAACATGACAAAGATAAAAATTAGGAGATAAGATTATAAAGATATGTATAGTATTTTTTTACGCTGTTAAGCTATTTTTATTGTTTTTTTTTTTTTTTTACCGATTTAGCGATTTCAAATAGATATTAGAGTTTGTTTCTGATGTTGACTTTTTCGTGAATTTTTGCCATGTTCGCGATAGAAGCGATTTTTTCCTGTAAGTTTCTGGTTTTTTAAAGCTTTAACGATTTATAATAAATAGTAGACTCTGCTATCATGCCGCTGTTAGCAAATTTTTGCGAATTTCCGCTAATTTTGCAATTTTTACCAAATTTTTGCCATTCCTTATAGTTTAAGGGACTTCCAATCAATTTTATGTATTGTTTGAAATATTAAAAATTTTCGCTATTTTTGCAAACTTTTACGAATTTTTGCGTACTCAACGAAGCAATCGTCGAAAGTTAAACATTTTCGCTGTAGCAAACTTTTGCGAATTTTTGCAACGTTTAATTTACTAATAAAATTTGTGCCCATAACTTCAAAATTTGAGTTCTCAATGTAAGTTTCTAAAAGCAAAAAAAAAATATTTTTCTTTAAAACGTTTTTTTACAAACTTTCTGCCTATTTCACGATGTCACTCGAACGTTTACGTTTATTTATTTATTTATTTTCAACCAGTAGTTTATTTTGTCGATATCATGCATTAATTTATCATTATATTGCGTTTCTGTGTCTCCTTCGGCATAGATCAAGGTGTCATCTGCATGAAGGACTATTTCACAATTATCTAGAATATTTGGCATGTCGTTTATGTATATTATAAACAAAAACGCTCCTAGTATGGAACCCTGAGGCACTCCAAATTCGTTGTCTATTTTATCGGATTTTACACTGTTAACTTTAGCGATTTGTTTTCGATTTGTTAGGTATGAATAAGTTAGCCTTTTGGGTTAGCCTAAATTATTAATAGTTTTACAAATTTCCTCTTATGGGACAAGAGAAGGAGAATCGGTAAAAGCAACTAATTTCCAATTACTCCGCATAGCAATTAAAAATAGTTGTAGGTTAGAGAATGGTAAGCTGTTTATTTATTTGGGGGGGGGGTTTTTTTTATAATAAATTTAGTTTATAATGTAAATTTAAATTGAGTTGAAATTGACAAAGTTCAAGTTTAAATATACCATGTGGTATAATCAATGCAATTTAAAACTACAATTAAGTAAAAATGAACTGCTACGATTGAAAGTTGTATGTAAAGTGATTTCTTTTACTGACTCGACTTAAGCTTCGTTCATCTTAGTTTTTTACTCTCCAAAGCCAGGCTTGGGAGCTCTAATATTATAATGATTGTGAATGCAATAAAATTTACTAAAAAGTCGGAAACATGTGGCTGCAAGAAAGTTTTACCACCATAAATGGTTAAGCGTTTGGTCAGACAATGCAAGAAGAGCCCGTTTATGCCAGCTACAGAGCTAAAAAAGGAACTAAGTGTGACCGCAAGTGTTGAAACTATTCGCCGGAGGTTGCGAGACAACAACTTGAATGACTGTAGTCTCCGAAAAGTGCCCCTGCTATCACGTAAGCATGTTGCAAAACTTTTGGAGTTTGCTAGAACTCATTCGAATGACCAACTGAAAAGTGGAGCCTGTTATTTGGACAGATGAATCCAAGGTTGTTTTATTTGGAGGTAAAGGATCGCATTCTTACGTCAGAAGACCCCCTAACGCTGAATTCAATCCAAAAATCAAAACGAAAATTGTAAAACATGGTGGTTCAAGCATTATGGTATGGGGGTGCTTTTCCTACTATGGGGTAGGACCCATATATTGAATCAGAACAGTCATGGATAAGAAACTATACGTTAATATCCTCCAGGAAGTAAAGCTACCATATGTTTCTAAGGAAATGCCGCATCGTTGGTTGTTTCAGCAAGACAATGACCCGAAGCATACCCGCAAACTCGCCTAAAAGTGGTTTCAGGACAATAAAATAAACGTTATGGAATGGCCAGCTCAGTCCCCAGATCTAAATTCAATCGAGAACTTATGGACAGATATAAAGAAGGGAGTATTCCAAATACAACCAACAAGTTACAAAGCCTTTTGGGTGGCAGTTCAGCAAATCTGGAACAGAATTTCAAAGGAGAGGTGCCAAAATCTAGTGAAATCGATGCAAAAACGTTGTGCAGGACTAGGCACATTTTCATTTGAATGGAAATGTGAATAAACAGAATAGTCAGTTCTGGACAATGGAAAAATCCTCAAATTATTCATCAGTCACGTTTGCATCCATTAAAAGTAACAGTCTGTTGTGCAATTTGGTCAGGAGGAATCATTGGACCTTACTTCTTTGAAAATGAAAACGGCGTAAAGGTAGCTGTGAATGAGGAGCGATATCGTGATATGATTGAACACTTTTTAACGCCACAACTGCATGCTTTGGGCTTGATTAACATGTGGTATCAACAAGACGGTGCCACATCGCATACATCCAAGGAAGGTATACTTACTAGTAGAACTATACCTTTCCAACGGAAACCCTGTACTATTTTATAGAAATCGTTTTCCCCTTATTAATTAGGGGTGTTTCTGTTTTGTTAAGGGATTACTGTACGCATACTATATAGTAAACAAAATAAGTACAAGGTATAGTCATTAGAAATTTTGTTCACAATTTCAAAACCCATATAACGCCAAGCAGAAGAAAATATGGAAACAAATTAAAACAAGCGCCAAAAATTTAATAAATTAATTTGACATTACATGGGTAAATAATGAAAACTCAACCTAATGAACATACCTGGTACTTATTATACTATGCATAGTATTAATATCACACTGGTGCCCCTTTACATACCTGAAATATCTTATGAATAATTTTTCTTTGAATTAATTATTCTTGATTCTTTCTTGTAGAATGATAGAACTTAGTTTATAAACGTTGTTATACTATTTTTAAGACAAAATGTATGAAATATTCCAGTAATGCGCTTTGGCCTTGAAGGCTTTTTGTATTACAAGCAATAAATAAAAAATAAAAAATTAGAGTTAACCCTATATGTATATTGAAATAGAGTTAATACCATACTCTTTTATTTCGGAATTATCAAAGTAGCCATATTTGAGTTTCATTTTAGGGCTATTTCTTTCAAATAAAGCAGAACGTAGCTTTGGAAACTATATTTTTACTGTGTGCGGAAACATCGCCAGTGAAAACTGTTTCCAATTTTTTGAAATCACAGTAATGTAATAGAACATAATTGTAGCCTGATGGATTTGTCCTTGCATTTGAAATCATAGTATAAATCATAGTATATTACTGACTTGGAGCCCAAATGGTTCTATAACGAATAATATCTCGAAAGTGCTGTGCATCGAATCAGCAGGAATCGTTGTATGTCCTGGTATGTAATAATAACCAGTCACCACAAAATAAAAACAAAAAATTTGGGGTTACGTTAAAATTGATTTCGCTGTAAATTTGTAACTGTGCTTTGTAGAACCAAAAATTTTTTACAGAGATCGATCTATTTTAAAAAAACGCAAATCGAAAAATATGTTGGCTACGATATTACTGTGGTTGTGGCTCGATATCTTTGAAATTATGGCAAAAATGCACGTTTTTAAAAAATTTTCAGTAGTCCTAATTTTTTAACATGATTTCATTAAAAATAATTTATTTTCAAATTTTCAGGATGATTAAAAATCATACTCATAATTAAAGGAATATACATTTACAAACGAGGCCAACAAATAAGGATTTTTTTCATTAAAGACCAAAAAAGAACTATAAACGTGGTAGTGATCAAAATTATTAAAAAAAAAAGTTAGAACAGTCAGCAACTCTTTTAAAGAGAATTTTGCTGGTTGCATCGTATTTTCGAAGCGAATGGTGGTACAAATTCTGAGAAAAGAACATCAATAAAATACAAAAGGATTACATCAACTACAATACTTCATATTAACAAAAAAAATTTAAAAGTAAAATAAAAAAAGAAACACCCATAAATCAATAAATATTGCAAAGATTCGTGATTCTTAAAATTCCACAAAATAAAAGTTTTATTATAAATAAGACAAATTCAAAATATTTTAACAGTATATACATATGTATAAAATTGTTTAAAATAAAATAATAATAAAATAATATTAATATATCTAAAAACTAACAACATAATATTCAACAAATCGCATAAAAAGAAAAACTACCAAAATACAATAAAAACATTTCAAATGGCTTTTGGCGGATAATCGGTTTATATAAAGTTTTCTTTTTCAATACAAGTAAAAGTGATAAACACTAAAGCAACAACACTTTAGCCCAAAGACTGGCCTGAAATACCTATGTTGCATTGCATTATGTTTTATGCCATTTAATCAAATAATATTAATTTACGGCCATATTTAAATTAAAAAAATAAACTATTTGATTCTAAAGACGGCTATAAAGCAGGGAAACTTACCCTTTCAACGTTCCTTATATAAAAAAATCTAAGAAATCTTTTATTACTCGTATCACCTTGTGTTTTAATTCAAGCACAGTTTAAGATATTTTATATATGGCAACTCTCGAGGATTTCGCACCTAGTATCTTAAAAACCTCCGCCTCCAATTCCTCATCTACAATAACTACCGTTGCCACCACTAACACCAATAGCTGCACTTCTTCAACCAATCCTTTTGAATCATCATTGCCGCCTATTAACAAAGCATTAGAATCTGGTTCTAGTTGCAGTGCTTCCGCTGTGGATTTAATTGTTGATAAGCTTGTCAATTCTTTAGATTTAAACGATTCTCTTCAAACAAGCAACGCTATTTCAAAGGATTTAAGAAGCGTTTCGTCACGCTCTTCTTCAGTTGCTGGCAGCTTAACTTTAGGCTTCGGAGGGGGCAACATGTTCAGTGAGGTGTTCGAAAGTAATATTGGTACTGAGTTGGAGTCTGGCTCTTTAGAGGACACGTCCGGTTTATTGGGAGAATGCGGTGTTGATAAAAATTGCAAGATTTGCAGGTATATTCAAATGTTCTTATATCTGTTTTATAAAATATTTTGGTATGTGATGGAAATCTTTTTAGAAAAAGAAACGAATTAAAATCGATAATATCGTTTTCATTATCTTAAAAAATTGATTTCTTATACATATTCTTCTTATTTGGAGTCTATATTTTTAAAAATGTTGTATTATATTCATATCTGTGGCATTTAGATAAAACATCTTGTCAAATTTTAAAAGTTGAAAAATTTGTGCGATGTCGACGCCTGGTAACTTGTTAATGGGGCTGTGTGCGCACAAATCACAAGAATTGAAAATTTTTAATTTCTTGTAATTTCTTCGTTGTGTTAGAGCGCTTGTGCGCGAACATTTTAATAATTTTTCATTTTAGTGTACAACGAAACATCAAATTGTATCTATTGCGGAATTGTTTAGCATACAAACATTTTTTGTATTCTTCTTCAATTTTTTTTTTAATTTATTTTTTTTGTTGTGTACACAAATAAGTTATCAAAAGTGCTATTGCATTATCCGCATACGCTTCACAATTCATGTTTTCTTTTTGACGTTTTAGTTTATTGTGTTCTGTTCGTCGTGTGTGGAGGAATGGAACGCTAATAAATCACACGCACAAATCACTAGTTGTCAGACACTAGTGATCAAACGAATTTTTATTCAAAAAACATTGTTGTTTACGTTTTTAAAATTTTGTGTTATAAACAAAATTTTTCTTTAATTTTGGTTTATTTTATTATTTGATAAAAATGATATTTTTACCAAGTTTTTTTTTAAAACTTTTTTGGTACCTTATCTCAACTTAAGATGTTTTGTCAAAATGCCACAGATATGTTAGTTGAACTGTATTCTGAAGAAAAATTAAGACTAAAATGAAGAAATAGATTTTAAAATCGATCGAAATCCATCACACCTTTTATAAACGAACGTTTTAAAATCGATCGATTTTCATTTTATTATTAATATTAACATTTATTTCAGCTCCCGTTTGCAATCGCCTCGTGTCCTTTCATGTCTTCATGTCTTCTGTGAATCTTGTTTGTCAAAGTTGTTAAACGACGAAACGTCTGGCAGTATTTCCTCATCGTCTTCTATTTCTTCTGTGGGCGGAGATGTTATTTCTTCATCTTCTGCGAAGTCACAGATTGAATGTCCTACTTGCAAGCAAATTACTACGGTAAGTTTAAAAAGCTATTTCCATGAAAATTATTATATTTCTCTACATTATGGCTGTTTTCCTAAACGTATGTTCCCAATGTGTAAATAGTATTGACACCGTATTGTTGCGTTGTGTACTTACGTTTTTACCCACATTTACCCAGGCTGTTTTCCTAAACGCCTAAATCTAGGTTGGACTCCGTTTGATTTTAACTTACATACATTGATTCATATACTAGCTCTTAGAATTTGGCGCTGCCCGGGATTTTAAAATTGAGTTAAAAGACCAGTTTTATATTACTAAAAGAAAGAAAGATTCAAGAAATAAAAAATCTGTTTAATGTCAAAAAAATAAAAAAAAAAAAAAAAAAAAACGCTCGACACTTTAGATAATTTAAAAAACATTTAAAAATTTTTATACTTGAAGGTGAAAAAAAAAAAAATTTCCGAACCAGCGATGATGAATCCAAACCGTGTTGCATTTCTGAGCAATATAATGTGGCATCATAAAAATTCAGAGCCGGTTGATTAAAAGTTAGCAGACGGATGAAAGTTTTTTATGAAACAACTCAATGCTAACAAGCTGCTAAACTAAAGACCCAACTATAAAATAAGTTGGCTTAAGCATCTGTACGAACAAATATGTGTCAAACCATATTGTACTTAAGGAAGGTTTTTGTTAAGTTATATGAATCTGTCATTTGCTTAAGCAAAGTACGAAACTGATCGCACTTTCCATTTGGGCTCTAAAATCGTAAAAATTCAAAGGTGCCAAAATAAACTTCTTCGAATAATCACAGCCAGGGCTGTCAGACTTGGGGATTTATCCCCAAAGTTGGGGATATCATGTAAGCAAAAAGGACAAAGAAAGTCATTTGGGGATTGGGGATTTTAAAAAAAATTTCGGGGATTTTTTGGGGATTTTACACTTTTTTTTGTTTGTTTCGTATATAAAATATGAAAAAAAAAATAGCAAAACTTTTATCTTACTCTTATATAGTGTGAAGGGTCCTAATTAAGATTAATATTTTGTTAAGTGTGTAAAAGATACTTTATAAACTTGTTATTTTTCTTGAGTGAGTATTTAAAAAATAAGAATTTAAAAATAGAATCTAAAACCGTTGACAACACATAAAATTTTTGATTTTTTAAAGACAATTTTGAAGCAAATATGTATGTATTCCCCAAAAATAAGTAAATATGAAAAACAATATAATAAAGATTGAGAAAAAATGCTAGGCTATTGGTTAGCAGTTATGATGCATCGAATTTCTTAATAAATAACGGATATATGTATTTTTATTGTTGATTATAAGGATGGCTTAAACCGATTGAACAAGTCCAAATTGTTATAAATTGGCTCATTCGTCTCCAATAACAGCATATTGTTGTGCTTGTTATTCCTTACTGGAATCGCATAAAAAGGAATTAAAAAAACATGCCGAAACCAGTCGCTACAAACAAAATAAAATAATTTTTTTGACTAAAAATTTTTATTTGGGGATTTTTGGGGATTTCTTATTAACATTTTTCTAACTATTTTTTAAAAAAAATTAAAAATTTGGTCAGAAAACAAACAAACAAAAAATATTAACTTTTTGAGGTTTTGTTTTTTGAGGATTTGGGGATTTTTGGGGATATTTTTTTAATTTTTTGGGGACAAGGAAAAAAAGTACCTGGCAGCCCTGATCACAGCCGCTCCCTGTTATGCTAAAAACTCAAACATCATGGCGGACACACTCTCTAAAGAGAAGAGACATACAGTATTGTTCGAAACCTAAGCAACTTTTCGTGACATTATACTTTTATTATACTTACATTTTATTTTTAAGTAGATTTAATAATAATAACACTGTTAATTTTTATTATACTATGCAACTAATTTCTAACAGTAACTACAAAAATTTAATTTAATTCCCTTGCAAGAAATAAACAAGTACAAATTAAGTCAACTCTTTGAATAATTGTTCGAAACTTAAGCAAGTTTCAGTACTTCGTATAAAAGCCTTTGTTTCTTATGCCCTCCGCACATCGTTTTGACATAAAATCAATAAGATTTGTTGAAATTGTTGATGACATTGATTTCCACACTAATTTTAAGCAATCCAACAGCTCCTGCTTATTTTTTAAACGACCAGCTCCCACCAGCGCTTCAGAATGCCGAAAATGTTCTCTATGGGATTTAAGTTTGGTTTAATTAATTATTAAGGTTAGGTTAGGTTCCATTGGCAGCCGTGATCAAGCACAGCTCACGTGGGTCCATTAATTAGTTCCCGTTGTGTTACCATGTCACACCGTCTCCCATGGGTCCTATGTTGTCTGGCTGCTAGTGTTCCCACGCAGCCATCCGGTCGATTCAGTAAAGGAGTGGATCCTGTTTACATCAACATCAGAGAGACAAGTTTTGTCCGCAAGGGCTCTTCGACCAAACATTTCGAGTCTTAGATCTCCGAAAGCCGGGCAATTACAGAGAAGATGTTCCGTTGACTCTTCCTCCTCCTCGTCGCCGCAACTTCTACAAAAGGGATTGTAAGGGAGCCCCAGCCTCTGGGCGTGCCTCCCAATGGGCCAGTGGCCAGTTATAACCGCAGTCAGGTTTCTTAGATGATGTCTGGACAGCTGTAGTGCCCGCCGTGTCCTTTTTTCATCTATGACGGGCCAGATTTTCCTGGTTTCCCCACAGGTAGTTTCATCGTGCCACCTCCGACTGGCGATAATATGAAACTTGTGCGATATAAGTTGCTTGCTCCTTGGGAGCGAAGCACCTACATTATATGTTGAACCGTCTCGATTCAAGGTGGTGCCTGCATGCGCCAACGAATCCGCCATGCAGTTCCCCAGTATGTCCCCGTGTCCGGGGACCCAATTAAGGGTGACCAGTGAATGTCTCGCTATCTCATCCAGAGACATCCGGCATTCTCGGACAATTCTCGATGTGATGAACACATTCTCCAGGGATCTTATTGCCGCCTTGCTATCGGTAATAATGTGAATATCCCTTCCAGATATTTCACCGTATCGGATGCGTCTCGCGGCTGTGTGGATGGCCATTATCTCGGCCTGGATGACACTGCAGTGGTCCGGCAGCCTCATAGGAATGCTCCAGTTAAGCTGCTCGGAGTATATGCCAGAACCGACACCATGCAGTGTTTTAGACCCGTCCGTGAAGATTTGAATCGCATTCGCGGGAATTTGTAGGTCATCATAGTGGACCACGTTATCCAAAATGCTCACCGTGAAGCCAGGATCAAAGATCGGCTCGGGTGTGACATAATCAACATCCATGTGCCAATTAATTTCGTTCAGAATATTAGCATGTCCGATATTAAAATCCCTCCATGCTCCGGTGGCCCTTAGTCTTACCGCCGCGTTCGCAGCCAGCCCTTTAGCCAAAATGTCTGGTGGTAACCAGTTTAAAATCGTAAACAGTGCCTTAGAGGGGGTTGTTCTAATGGCACCTGTTACCGCTATCGCCACCATTCTCATTGTACGTTCAAACCCAGTTTGATGACTCTTCACCTTGAGCGCCGGCCACCAAACAGCTGCCCCGTAGAATAGAATGGGTTTAATGACACATTCGTATAGCCAGTATACATTCCTCGGGTTAATTCCCCAGTTAAGACCAATGGCCCTCTTGCAGCAATACAATGCAGTTGCCGCCTTATTAGTCCTGGAAATGGTGTTCATCCTCCAGTTCAGTTTGCTGTCCAATATAAGCCCTAGATACTTGGCGCTGTCAGACTTTTTCAGTGAGACCCCCTTTATCCTCGGGGTATCAAATTTGGGAATTTTGTATCTCCTTGTGAAAAGTACCAGTTCCGTTTTGGCAGGATTTACATCCAGTCCACATCCCTGGCACCATTTTGTTAGGACGTCCAATGCGGACTCCATTAGTTCAGACAATAGTCTGGGATCTTTACCCAGAGCCACAACTGCAACGTCATCCGCATATGCGACCGTTCTGCAGCACGTCCTTTCCATGGCCCTGAGTAAGGTATTCATATTCAGATTCCAAAGTAATGGTGAGAGTACACCACCTTGCGGGGTGCCCCTAGTCGCAACCTTGGAGATGTTCGAGGCGCCTAAGTTGGATTCGATACGCCTGAAGTGCAAGATGCTGCTGACAAATTGAATAATCGCCGGGTCGATTTCCAAATGTCTCATTGCGTTAATAACCGATTCAGGTCTAACGTTGTTGAAAGCGCCCTCAATATCCAGGAATGCAACTAAAGCAAATTCCTTGTAGTGCAGGGATCTCTCTATGTGGCCCACCAATGAGTGAAGCGCAGTTTCAGTGGACCTTCCCTTCGTGTAGGCGTGCTGAGCCAGTGACAAGGAATTGGGTCCCAATGATGGTCTAATATGAATATCCAAAATCCTCTCCAGTGTTTTCAGTAGAAAGGAGGATAGACTAATTGGTCTAAAGTCTTTAGCCATAGTGTGAGATGTCTTCCCACTCTTGGGGATGAAGACGATCTTATATGTTGTCCAAGTTGATGGGACATGTGAGAGGCTCAGGCAGGCTCCAAATATTGCCAGGAGCCATGGCATCAATATTCCCAGGTTCTTTTGCAGGTCCGCTGGGATAATGCCATCCGGGCCTGGAGATTTAAAGGGATGGAAGCTTTTGACCGCCCATTCCACACGATGGCGAGTTATCGGAATATTAGAGATATCCCGAGTGCCACTAAATGTTCCTTCCCTAGGCACCTCATCAGTGCAACCTGGGAAGTGTGTATTCATCAGGACCTCAAGGGTGTCCCGACTGTTTGTGGTCCAGGATCCGTCCATCTTCCGTATATACGATGGAATAGCTGGTTTAGAGGATAAAATCTTACGTAGCCGACTAGTCTCCGAGGAGTTTTCCACATCGCTGCAGAATTTCCTCCATGACTGTCTCTTGGCCTTCCTGATAAGATTTTTGAATCCATTTACTGAGGACTTGTAATTGTCCCAAACACCATTACGTTTTGCCTCATTAAAGAGTTTCCTGCTTTCTTTGCGTTTTTCAGCAATCTCCGCATTCCACCATATGGGCTTAGCTTTGCCCTTCCTGTCGATTCTTTTACAGGATTTGTTTGTTGCTTCAGTTAAGACACCAGTCAGTGACTCCACTGCGGAGTCGAGCATGGACACACTGTCTATGAGAACCGGGCACATAGGCAGCTTGTCCCCGAGTACACTCGCATAGATAGACCAATTGGTCCTTCTTCTATTCGTGTAGGGTTTAGCTGAATCAGCTCTAAAAGAAAAATTGAAATCAATATACATGTGATCAGAGAAGGAACAGTCCTTTGACACGTTCCAATCGCTAATCAAATCCGAGAACTTATCACTAATAAGCGTAATATCAAGAACCTCCCTTCTGTTAGTCACAATAAAGGTGGGCTCACTACCCCTATTAACTACTGTTAGTTCATTTTCTACTATAAAGTCCAAAAGCGACTCACCTCGTGGATTGACATCCGAGCTTCCCCAGATGGTATGATGTGCATTAGCATCAGCACATATTATTAGAGGGATGTTGCGCCTGTTGGCATGCGACATCGCCCTCCTGGTTGTGGAGTTTGGGGGATTAGCACCCTGGTCATGTGCCATGTAGCAGCTCATAAACCAAACTGTTCTGGTTTCGCCTTCTACTGCGACAGTGCAGGTGTCCTTATCGCTAAAATCAGAAAGAATGAAACCTTTAAGGATGTTTTTGACCATTACACAAGCCCTGGTCTTACCTTCATCGGCTGCGTACAGAGTACTATAGCCGTCTAAACTGAGTCCGCAAACCCTGTCTTTATACAACAATGGTTCTTGGATGCATACAAGCTCCTCCGTGCCTGAAGCCAATCGGAGGAGAAGGGCAGCTGACGCCGCTTTAGAGTGATGAAGGTTGATTTGTGTAACCTTCATCATAGCTCATCGCTATGGACGACTGTGACGTTGGCATCCTCTGGGTCGTCGTCCGATTCCAGTAGGATGTCCTCATCGTCCGCCACTTCCATCTTGCCAAAGAAGTCACCCACAAGCCCACTGACCGATTGGGTGTCTTCATTCGCCGATGACATAGCGGAATCGTCTTCCATATGCTCCGTTGATGCTGTTGATGTGGTGGTAGTCACCGGAGCTTGAGGCTTCCCTTTGTCATCACCTTTGTAGACTCGGAGGAAGATAGTTCCAAATCCATAGAATATCTTCCCCTGTGTCTTCCGAAGTGACGGCAGAGAGTCACTGTTTATTATAACAGTGGCCTTCCTGGACTCTTCGACAGATTCAGTAACCCTCACTACCTTCCAGTCCTGTGTGGGTAGCTGGGGGTTACTGATCTGTATAATTTCCAAGATCTCCTTGGGGTCGGATGGCTCAGCGGGGATCTTGGCAATAGATCTGGGCCTTTGCGGTACATCGGCCAGAGGTATTGCCTCAATCCTAGCGCCCTGCCAAACTTCCCCCAGGGACTCCACGGCATCCTTGTACAGCAGCGCTGAACGCTCATCTGCACACGCTATCAGTTTAATGTGACCTTGATACCAGCCGGCATCTTCACATTGTGGTGGTGGTCCAGGGTTACCCCTTAAGACATTCAGGAACGCCCTACTAAGTGCGACGACAACCAGCTTCCAGTTCTTGGATGAAATGGTGCCGTCACTAGCGTTGCGGTCAATGATCGCCCAAATGAGGTGGTCTTTAGCCACATCTTTGTACGACCTGTTTTGCAGCCGTTGAGGCGTATATTTAGTCCCAGGAAGTGTGTCCTCCCCTGACCGTTGCCGTTTAGGCGCTGCTTCGGTTGGCTTCCGTTCAGGATTGCCTTCCTTGGCAGAGGGAGATCCACGTTTTAAACCCTCAATATGGGTTTTTGCCCACTGGAGAGAGGTTTTCTCCTGCTCAGTGAGTTCACCAACCGGTTTTCCACCAAGTCGGCTAATGATTTTGTAGGCGGAGCGCCTGGTTGTAAAGGCCCGTTTGGATGCATTTATGTGCCTTTGGGGTTTATTGATAACTGCCGTTGAGGCTGAGGGAGGTGCATCAGAGGGCATCGAATCTTTCTTCGTGTGCTCTCTTTGCACAGGTTTCGGCACTTGGGAAACTGGATTTCTGGCAGACTGAGTCTGTACCGTCAAGCCAGCACCCGAGGAAGGGGTTTCGACGGGTTTTTCTCCCGTCCGGACCTGGGAGGTACCTGGTTTCGAAGAACCCTGTACCAAGCTTGGTTTACGACCGCCTGAAGGCTTAGTCGTAACGAGTTTTTGCGCACTAGTAGCTAACCGTCTAGCAGAGCCTGGCGCAACCACCTTGCTAGACGAGGTCTCAGTAGCATTCAACTTACTACAGCCTGATACCGACGCTGTAGTAGTAGGGTCTCCGGGGATTATGAAGCCCTTTGCCGGATACTTAGAGCATGAATTTTCGGACATTTCGGGGGGGGTGAGAATTGGGGTTGCATTTTATGCCTATCTGCCAGGCGAAAGAATACCTGCCGCTCCTCTGGAGATAGACGCAGACCATCAGCCGCTCAATATGAGAACAGACGCTGATGGATTTTATTGCGGACCGACGTCCTTCAGAAGGCCCAACATTTGACCGTAAAAAGCCAGCGGACGCATAGTCATTAGCCGCTCCAACTAGGAGAAACAGACGCTAATAGACAGGGGGGGGGGGGGTAGTTCTTGGTTTGTACTCGGTTTAGACCCTTCTGGCATGGGAGGCCCTACCGGTCTTGACTGACGTCACTACCGCCAGCATGACTCTAAACGTCCTTGTACTTAAGCCCTCGCATCGCGGCAAGATGACTACCCATTCGCGAGGGAATTAATTATTAATATTTGATTAGTTTTGGCGAGTGTTTTTGGACATTGTCATATTGAAACACCAATAGAAGTCGCATTCCCCATTTGGCCCATTGAAGAACGTAGTTGGCTAACAAGTCCCTAGATAGGAAACGGTACATTTTTGTATGTATTTCAACAAAAGCGCTAACTCAACTCTAAGAAAAACGGGTCCACGCCATTACATTTCCGCTTCCGTGGTTTATTGTGACTTTACAATAAGGTGGATGTTACCATTACATGTTTACCATTCCCTTTGGTTTCCAAGTGCTATACTTCATCTTTATTTAACAAGTTAAATTTAGTCTTGTCGCTAAATAAAGCTGTTTTCCATTTTGCCACAGTCCAATTCGAGTAAGCTTTTTTAATATCCAGTCTGAAATTTCTTCAAAATAATAATAACAACAGAGGCCAAATTACGACATTCGATATCGATCGAAATTACAATACAATTTAAATGGGGTTTTCGATCGATATCGAATGCTATAATTAGGCCCCTGGCTTTGATTACTTTATCAAGACAAGTTACTTAGGTTTCGAACAATACTGTATGTGAACAGAAACCGTAATGATGAAATTTTTTATCTGGCACTGGCAGGACATAAAAAATATAAGGATACGATTTGAGTAATTACATTGTTTCACAAATTTCCAACAAAGTCGTGACCAAATGAATCTGACACCTAATCTTTATGTAAAATTGTCCGCTGAATCCGAATATGAAGTCAAAGTAGTTTTTGAGATATTCCAAAATAACCGTTATATGTGTTTTTAAAAGAGTGTGATGTGACAGATGTAACAGTTACAGTAAACAAAAGTTCAAACTTCAAAAAAAAAAAATTGATAATTTTGTTCAATTTTGCTCTTTTCAATTTGTTGCTTTTAAGAAGATAAATTGGTAACCAAACAAGTACCAAAATTATACTTTTGCCCTATTTTATAAACAAAATGTGCAAATTGCAAAAAAGAACCAAACACATGACAATTTAATTTTCGATTCAATAATGATAATTTTTGAATTTTACGTCTACCTCTGTTAGATCACGAGATATAATATTACTGATTTACCCGTTTTTACCCATTTCTAACCCCTTATGAATTGAATTTCCAATAGTCTCTACTTTTTTTATTTACACATTGGGAGAGAAGTCAGTCTACATACAAAATTTCAAGTGTCTGGCTAAGGTATTTTGGGCTGGGCGATGATCACCCAGTCAGTCACGCTAATCTTATAAAAATATATGAAGTCACTAAAAAAGTCACTGGTTACTGGGATGGCAGGTGGTGGCAGCTGAAACGTATAGTACTTACTTTTGATAGTTAACAGTACTAGATATAATTATCACTTAACCTCCCATAGCTCCACCTTTTTTGTTATGGTCTCTTTAAATTTGGCTTTAGGTTTTATTAATTTTTGAAGTAACTCACAATCACTTAACTTATCCAAAAAAATAACGCGCACAAAATCATAATTATCACATGGAATGATTATTTATTAATACGGTTTAATCATAACGTGTTTATTTACAAAGAAAACTCTTAAGTAAAAATCATAGTTTACTTTTATTTCAAAGAACAAAAATCAACTTTGAAAACCTTAAATTTGTAAGAAAAAAAAAAATATCTATCGGGTGATTTTTTAGCTATTGACCCCTATTCTGCGTTTCGATTCGGATCGAAATTTTCTCCGTTTTTTGCAACTTTGGTATTCTGTGCCCATATTCTGTAACTCCCGCGTTGAAAAACTTTCGATTGAAATGTGAGAACTGAAACAAAAATACCATAAATTGAAACAAACATGTTTTTCTCACTAAACTGTTACTGTATCATTTTTGGTGTGTAATAGCTGTAACGTAAGGAAATTACTCGCCAAAAATGTTTCAGTAACAGTTAAGTGAGAAAAACATGTTTGTTTCAACTTATGGTATTTTTGTTTCATTTCTCACATTTCAATCGAAAAGTTTTTCAACGCGGGAGTTACAGAATATGGGCACAGAAAACCAAAGTTGCGAAAAACGTAGAAAATTTCGATCCGAATCGAAACGCAGAATAGGGGTGATTATCTTTCTGGCAATACTGGTTTAAACAGCGGACGCACATTTCGTGTTTTGTTTCACTGTCAAACATCTTCAGTTTGGTCTAAAATTTAACCATGAATCGTCTTACAAACGAACAACGCTTGCAAATTGTTGAATTTTATTATCAAAAATCATCAAAAAATTTATCGAAAAATTGTGTTCAGCGACGAAGCTCATTTTTGGCTCAATGGGTACGTTAATAAGCAGAATTGTCGATTTTGGTGTGAAGATTAGCCAGAAGCATTGCAAGAGCTACCAATGCATCCAGAAAAAGTCACAGTTTAGTGCGGTTTATGGGCTGGTGGCATCATTGGACCATACTTCTTCAAAGATGATGCGAATCGTAACGTAACTGTGAATGGTGAGTAGGGATGCAACATCGTTCAAAAAAACATCGATGTTTAAAAACGTCGATGTTTCCACGATAAGCATCGATACTAAAAAACATCGGTAAAAAATACGATACATCGATGTTTCAACATCGATGTTATAAACTACTTTGCAGCTATACTTACGGGCTGCTCAAATTCGTCTTTGTTACTGAAAATCTTAAGGCCCAACTGTAATATGCATAAGCTTGCTTAAGCTTCCGTTAAAAATTAACAAAAAAAACCTGGCAAATGCATTTAAAAACGCAAAAACAAAATAAAAAACTTGACTCCGTACAGAAAGTGCAATCAGTTTCACACCTTGCTTAAGCAAATTACAGATTTATTAAACTTAACAGAAAGTTTTCTTCAGTACAATATGATATATTATAGTTGGGCCTTCACACTTGCAGTCTCTAAAATTGTTTTAACATTTCTTCAACTTATAAAAGGTGCTACCCCTAGTACAGTATGTACAGTTGTTTTCGGTTAATTGAGCCCCGCTTAATTGAGTTTCCCGGTTTATTGCAATAAAAAACGAAATCATTCAGTATAATTGTCTATATAAAAATACCCGTTTAGTTGAGTTCCGTTTAATTGAGCCACCCGCTTAATTATTTCGCAAAATAATACCGCATTGCGAAAATCAAGAGCAAATGTTTCGGTTAATTGCTTCCCTCTACTTAATGTGTTTTTGCTCCACAAACGTTAAAACAAATTATTTTGCGGCAAGAAAGTCATGTTTTTGTTATATAAATAAATGTTATATAAAATAAATAAAGAAATGAGTTTTATTTTCTATTTACACATGGGTGTTTCGCTTTATTGCACAATTAGGCGATTTTCGTTTTAATTGCGTCGGTAATTCAATTTAGCGAGTACTTTTTAATTGAGTTCCCGTTTAATTGCGTCAAAAGTCGTTCATTTTTAGGAACTCTATTAAGCGGAAGTAACTGTGTCTACATATTTACGTGCCGTGCCTACTTTGTACTGCTATGCTTTGAAATACACTTTTTATATTTTTTAAATAAGGGCTTAGTTGAAAAAATTAAAAAAATTTAAATTAAAAATAGTTAAAACATTATTAAAAAAAATTTAAATAAATGAAAATATTAAATGGACGATGTCGATGTTTTTTAGTTTTGATGCCGATGTATCGCCGATATATCGTCCATCAAAACATCGATGTAAATATCGATGTTTATGAACGATACATCGATGTTTTCTAAACATCGATGTATCGTTTGCATCCCTAATGGTGAGCGCTACCGTGAAATGATATCCAACTTTTTTTTGCCCAAAATGCAAGAGCTTGACTTGCATGACATGTGGTTTCAACAAGCACGCTTAACAATGGACTTATTGAGAGGCAAGTTCGGTGAACATTTAATTCACGTTCGGGACCGGTCAATTGGCCGCCTAGATCGTGCGATTTAACGCCTTTAGACTATTTTTTGTGGGGCTATGTTAAAGCTCATGTCTATACACACATGCCCGCTTCAATTGCCGCATTGGAAGACAACATTGAAGCATTTATTCATGAGATACCGGCCGAAATGTAGGAAAGGGTATGCCAAAATTGGACTAAGCGGATGGACCATTTGAGGCGCAGTCACGGTCAACATTTGCATGAAATAATCTTCAAACATTAAATTATATGGACCGTACTGTCGATTCAAATAAAGATTTCATGCATTTTTCTGAATTTTATGTGTTTTTTTTTTAACTTTCCTATAGCTCTTAAAAAATCACCCAATACTTTGCTCCAGTATAACAGTAAAATAGTTACCCAAGAGCCAAACTAAGAAATGAGTTGTATGTTTTGAAGTATTCGCTATAATCTGTCATTAAAATTTTACTAAAATAAAAAAAAAAATAAACAGTTTTGGCCGGAAGACCAGTGTGCATTGGTTTTTTTTTCTATTTTATTATGAACATATATTTTTAATAAATTTTGTATTATTAGTTAGTTTATAATGGTATTCAGGCAAACTGCTTTGTAATATATATTTTAATTGGCCAAGAGTGGCTTTTTATATTACATTTGATGAAATAAATAAATAAATTGTGTTCTCTTATCTTTAAAAGCTCTCATACAATTTTAGTACCTTTTGGAAATTCGAATATATAAATATCGTTGGTACTTTTTTCTATTAAGCTATTTTTATTTTTATACTGAATATATGCCCAATATTTGAATGCCAAATTTCAGCCATTTACTGAAAGAACAGATATTTGTTATATATAGTTATGCAGTCGCGAGTAAAGGAGAAGAAAAATGAATTGGTACTCATCCCAACCAACCTTAACCCCCACCCACCTTAAACGGAAAAATATAAACCATTTCTATGGTCTTTCCAAAAGAAATAGTATGTTTCAGTTGAAGGTTCCTTAACAATCTAAATCTAAGCTATTCTTAAGTTGGATACAAAGTTTCAGCCATTTACGTAAAGAAATAAAGAAGTAATGGATTTTTCGCCGGAATTGACCACTGTGCAATGATTTAAAAATCTTAGAGCCACTTTTTGGGTTTGAGATTAAAGTTAATTTAATTCTATAATTATCTAATCTGAGAATTAAGTTAATCTACTTTCAATTGAAATTGATATTTTTGGATGGTGGCTTAAACCATGTAGTGTTACCACACTGAGCACAAATAAATGGCAACTTTTATTTGCAAATGTCAACTTTTTATCAAAGCAATATAAATGTTTTCAAAGAAGAAGAAGAAAATTCGCGAATTTAATTTTGTTTACGAGGTAGAAATTTTTTGTGTTTAAAGAAAAAATATAGAAAGAAAAATAATATAAAAGTGCTTAGCAATATATTATTTTAAAAAATTATTTTTTGTTTCATATTTTGCAACAGTTTAACATAACCAAACATGTGTATGTTGATAGTTTAAGTTAAGTTTTAAGCCACCACCATTGGCCGCTTAAACCAGCAAAAGGCTCTTAGAGCCACTTTTTGGGTTTGAGATTAAAGTTAATTTAATTCTATAATTAGCAAATCGTTAATCTAGTATCAACTGAATTTGATATTTTTGGGTGGTGGCTTAAACCATGTAGCGCTACCATACTGAGTACAAATAAACGGCAACATTTTTTTGCAAATGTCAACTTTTTATCAAAGCAATATGGATGTTTTCAAAGAAGAAAATTCGCGAATTTAATATTTTTTACAAGGTAGAAACTTTTTGTGTTTAAAGAAAAAATATAGCATGTAAAAATTATATAAAAGTGCTAAGCAATATATCATGTTTTAAAATGTATTTTTTGTTTATATTTTTCAAAAGTTCTTTATGTTAAACAAGTGTATGTTGACAGTTTAAGTTTAGGTTTAAACCACCACCGTTAACCGCTTAAACTAGCAAAAAAAAAATTAAAAAATACAACTCAAAAAGTAAATACGGAGATTAAAGTTAATTTAATCGCTAATCTCTAACCCAAAAAGTGGCTCTTAGAGCCAGTTTTTGACATAAAGATCAGCGATTAAATTAGAACTAATCTTTGAAAATCGTTTTTGGGTAGTTTTTGGGTAGATTATTTCATTTTGTTTCCAAGTTTAAACGCCCAAAGTTGGCGGTTTAAGCTTGCGACAGAACTTTCAAAAGTACGAACAGCTTATAAAAGGAAATATTACTTATGAAAATTAAACTTTTGTATAAAATTAACTTTTTAAATAAAAAAAAGACTAAAAAATATTTGAAAATTAAAACAACACAAATATAAGTAGACCAAGGGCAATAAGAATAGGTCCAAATCTTTTTTTATTTATTTAATGAAAATTTTTTTTTAATTTAGAGTTTTATTAAATATTCCACCTCGTAAGATAAAATATTGCTTGATTGTTTTGCTTCTTTTTCGATTTCATTTATTTAAAAATATATAATATTATATAGAACAATACAAAATTCTCGCCTTTTCTTCTTCTTTTTCACGTTAAGAACAGTAATTTAATGACAATTTTTGGCATTTGTTTTAAACTGCCATACTTATACATAAAAGTATTGTAAATTCATATGGCAATGCTAAAAGCTTTAATCTTTCACTCAAAAACGCCAAAGAGGATTAAGGGGCTAGATTAATTTTTTTTATAAGATTAACAAATCTTACTATTGATCCTGGTTTAAACTCTAAGTAAAAAACCCGCTCTTAATGTTTTATTGCATTCGACATAAGATTATTTTAATATGAACATTTTGCGCCAAACAAGACATAGATTGGTACAAAAATGACGAAGCTACAGAAGATTAAGTAAATTAACCCACATAGAAATTCAATAGTTTTAAGCTTTTTATTGTTACTAAAAATTTAGCTTTGTATTTTTATATGTTGTGTTTTTCTTTGATTTGATACAAATCGAAAAGTGGGTTAATTCAATTAATCTTCTGTAACTTTTTCATTTTTGCACCGATCTGGATCCTATTGGGCACAAAATGTTCGTATTGAAATAGACTAATGTCTGTAATTTTCTTGTGTGGTATAAAAAAAATAACTTGAAAAGAGCAAAATTGCAAAAAATCATCAAATTTATAATGAAGTTTGAAATTTTATCCATTACAACTCTGCCATTTATTGACTCATCTTCACAAACGACCAATGGTTTTTTTTAGAAATTTTATAACCTTTCACTTAAAAGAAAGAAATACATAATCCGTTCAAAATTTTTGAATATATTTGCACTTCAGTCACATCATATTTTTTAAAAACATTGGAATATTTTATTTTGGAATATCTCAAAAACTGTTCTACTGAGCTAAAAACTGTACTACAATTCCGAATTCATATTCGAATTCAGTGGACAATTAGGTGTCAGATTCATTTGGTCAAAAAACTGTCACGTAGTGTTATTGTTAGTTTATATTTAATATATGAAAATTCAATAAATAAATATTGAGAAAAAAACTTTCCATACGGAATCAAATGTTTTTTGATTTTACTTTTGTGTTCTTTAATGCATTTGAGAAGTTTTTTTTGTTAATTTTTGACATGAGCTTAAGCAAGCTTATGCATATTATAGTTGGGCCTTAAATTGGCGTTCTTGTTCTAGTGAGCAGAGCTGTAAATGAATCATTCAGTTTTTAATTAATTCGCGAAACATTAATGCACTGAATTAGCATATTTTGAATTAATTCTTTTTACACAAAAAAATCAATTGAATGAACATTGAGTCAATTCGAATGAATTTTATTTCGTTTCCAGTGCAAATGAATTTGAAGAATGAATTGCAATTCGTTTCGTTTGAATTAGAACAAAGAATATGCAATTCATTTCCAACTCATTTGACTTGATTTTGTAAGTAAATCTGCAGTAAGCATCACTGTCGTTTTGTTTTTCAACTAATTTTTTATGTAAAAGACTGCATACACCTAGTATAGTCCAAAGACAAAAAATTCTTAGGTTTGAAATTCCCATGATATATGTACCATGAAACAAAGAAAACAAGATAGCGCTGGTCCGTTAACTTTTTACTCCCATTTTGAGTGATTTTTACGTCATTTTAGTAATGAGATTTAAATGTAAACAAACATTCAGCATACACATCGTTTCTTTGGCAAAACCACCATTTTTAAGTGGATTTTAATTATTTTAATGCGATTTTCGAGCGAAATTGAATTCATTGTAACATTTGCCAATGCATCTTATACGAATACGTCAAAAAACTAAATGTCAAAACTATCATGTTGTTGGCGTTGCCACAATTAAAACACAAAGTTCTTGTTGAAAACCCCTTTATAAGCGAAAATAATAAATTTAAATTTTAATTTAAATTGTTTAATATAAACGTGAATAATAAAATTATAAAAAATACAAGAACAAAATGGATGTATGCACATATGTACATTAGGGGTGGAATAGTGCACGACTTTTTGATTTCGATGCGCTATACCCCCAAATTTTGTGAAGTTTGTAAAAAAAAGCGCATAAGCCAAAAAATAGGGGGGTGTGAATGAGGATAAATGGCTCCTCATCGGAAATTTTATTACGGAATTTCGATTTTTCAATAAGCTAAAGCGTTTTTGAGTTATGCGAACATATGTTGTTCAACTCCTCCATTTTCGAAATTTTTGTATGGGGACCACCCTAATGATTAAAGATGGAGACTAGGTATGTTCTGAAAAATGCTCGGGTAGCAAAAATATTGGGGGTCCGTCGTATATTTGACTCCTCTAGGGGCACTCTGGGGCTAGTTAGGGCGGTGGCGGGTAATTTTATAAAAAACAAGTTAGAGTGCTATATTCGGCTGTGCCGAATCTTTGATACCCTCCACCGACAGTTCGAATGTTTAAGGAGTAATATCTGTATGATGTCTTTTTATTATTATTATCTTAAACTGTGACGATTTGTTATTAATTATGGTTTTAGGAGACTAAACTGTTTTCCGGGAGTAGGGCATATATGGGGCCTAGGGTAAATTATGTACCGATCTTCACGAAATTTCACAGTATCATTTATAGTCCTATGAAATTGTGACGAGCCAAAATTTGTTATGATTGCATTATTTTTTACGGTTTTAGGCGTACTAAACTGTTTTCCGGGAGTAGTGTTTATATGGGGCTTAGAGTAAATTATGGACCGACCTTCGCGAAATTTTACAGTGTCATTTCTAGTCGAATAAAACGGACTTGTGCAAAATCTTATGTCATTCCGTGCATTTTTGCATCATTTATGTTAGTTTTTGTAACAAAATTATCAAGTTTTTGAAGGTGGTGGTTCCACATTTTGATTCATAGCTCTGGTCCTACTGAACCGATTTTGCTGAAATTCAATCCCAAACTGCTTAGGATAACCACAAGCAATTAGACACCTAGTTTGTTTATTTCTTTTGAGTTTTTCGAAAGTGAGCGTGTTTTCAACAGACGGACAGACGGACAGACGGACAGAAGGACAGACGGACAGACAGACGGACATGGCTAAATCGACTTAGAATTTCTCAAGCAGCCAGAATATATATACTTTATGGGGTCTGAGATGAATAATAAAAAAGTTTCACACGGAATGACAAACTTAGTATACCCTCTTCACAACTAATTGTGGTGGAGGGTATAATAATTAGTATGGGAGCCCCCTTAGGAGCACAGATAGGGGGTTAGTATGTTAATAAAAAATGTAGGGGGGAATATTAGTGGGAGTCACTCTTACATTTTACCCCTCTAGGAGCGACTCAGGGACAGTTGTGAAGCTTTTTTGGTTTTTGTATCGTTTTCCCCTAGCTTTGACCCCGATGAGGAGCCATTTACCCCCATCTTACCCCCCTAATTTTTTGGCTCATTTTGATTTTTTTTAACAAACTTTACAAAATTGGGGGTTCTAGCGTATCGAAATCTTGCTGCTAAGGATTTCCATATAACACTATTCCACCCCTAATGTACATACATATTGTTGGCATCCCCAAAGAAACTGACAGTTAGTGAATACCTTTTTATACAACGGTGTTTTGTTCGTGATGATGACTTAAAGTGCAGTCTAGTTTGTGAGGCCGTGATTAAATATTGTTGTTTTTATGTAGTCCGCGTGTATTAATTAATCTTAATGTATTTGTAATTTAATTCTTTTATTTAAATAAACTTGGTTTTATAAAAATAAACTAAAACCGTAACAATTGGCGACGAGGATTAAAACTTATAAATTGGGCAACTGAAATTAGAATCACAATGACATCGTTGGAACAAGTAGTTGGACAAATCCTGGCGCGACAACAAGAAGCCATGGAAAAACAACACCAACTCATGGAAAGGCTAATTATGGCAACACAAAGTTCAACAGTAGCTAGCGTTAGTAAAACAGCAACTCCATCAACAAGTGTAACAGCGCCTGAAACGTTAATGGACATTTTATCGAAAAGTATACGGGAGTTTACCTACGAACCTGAAGAAAACCAAATCTTCGCTACGTGGTATGAACGTTATGAAGATGTTTTCCAGTTCGAAGCAGATCAACTTGATGATGCTGCAAAAGTGAGGTTATTGTTAAGGAAAGTCAGCAATGCGGTATTTAACAAATACAAAGATTATCTGCTTCCAAAACAACCCCGTGACGTCACTTTCCAACAAACAGTAGAGAATTTAAAAAAACTTTTTGGAAGGAAAGAGAGCCAATTCTGCACTCGTGTTAAATGCATTACAAATGTTGAAACCGAAGAAGAGGACATAATTAGTTATGCCGCCAAAGTAAATCGCCATTGTGAAAATTTTTTATTGGAAAAATGCACCGCTGATAATTTTAAGTGCCTCATATTTGTAAATGGTTTAATGTCTCAGAAAGATCAAGAATATAAATCAAGACTTTTAACATTACTAGATTCCGAATCAGAACAAAAACCTTTAAATCTGGATAATTTAGTAGCTGAAATAGAACGCATTAATAGACTTAAGCGTGACGTGTTAACAAATGAGAATATATATCCAAATGTAAATGCAGTAAACAATTTCAAACAGCAACATGAATCACGAAATGCTAATACAGATTTAAAACCTAAACGTCCTTGCTGGCAATGTGGAAGTATGCATTTTGTCAGGGATTGTGGCTACACGAAACACAAGTGTTCACAATGTGGTAAGGTAGGGCATAAAGAGGGGTTTTGTTCGTGTTTCGCAGATAACAAACAAAAGTCCAATAAAAAGCATCAGCTGAATCAAAATAAAAAAACTAATTTCAGAAAAACTCAAAAGGCTATTAAAAACGTTAATGCAACAACCACTTTACGTCAAAATAGAAGATATATTTTACTAAAAATTAACAATGTGAATATAAGTCTTCAACATGATACCGGTTCAGATGTCACGATCATCTCTAAGAAAAATTGGTTCAAAATCGGTAAGCCAATGTTAGAAATTTCTCAGCACACGCCACGAGATGCTTCTACAAACGAAATTAAAATAATCGGCCAATTTAATGGTACAGTGACTATCAACAATCAAGCTAATGACTGCAACATTTTAGTATCAGCTCTTCCGAATTTAAATCTATTTGGATCTGATCTATTT
The DNA here is from genome assembly GCA_963931875.1 of Pollenia griseotomentosa. Lineage (NCBI taxonomy): Eukaryota > Metazoa > Arthropoda > Insecta > Diptera > Polleniidae > Pollenia > Pollenia griseotomentosa. The sequence continues at coordinate 150,506,857 of OZ007563.1, forward strand.
GGAGCAATTTAAATTGTGGAGTACACCCATTGATTCTTATACATCATGTAAGCTACTTCAGGTAAACAAAATTTTCACAGAATCTGAATTGCGTACAACATACCCAGAAGTGTTCAGAACGGAAATTGGACCCTGCACTCATTTTAAAGTTCACCTACAACTTAAACCACAAGCAGTGCCAGTGTTTCGTCCAAAAAGGCAAGTTGCCTATGCAGTTAAAGAGCAGTTGGACAAAGAAATTAATAGACTCGAAAGAGAAGGTATAATTTCACCTTTAAACTTTTCTGAATGGGCCGCACCATTTGTGGTAGTAAAAAAAACGTCCGGGGATCTCCGTATTTGTGGGGATTACTCCACTGGACTTAATGATCAGTTAGAACCTCACACTTTTCCACTGCCAGTTCCAGAGGAAATTTTTATAAATTTTAATAACTGCTCATTCTTTTCCAGTATTGATTTAAACAATGCATACATGCAAATTGAAGTCGATGATGACACAAAGAAGTTACTTGTTATAAACACCCATCGTGGGTTATATACATTTAATCGACTAGCACCAGGAGTCCGATCAGCACCTGGAGCTTTTCAGCAATGTATGGAATCAATTGTTTCGGACATTAGAGGCGTATTCCCATATCTAGATGATATTATCGTTGCTACACCAACTCGTGAAGAGAATGTTGTTGCCGTAAAACAACTTTTTGATCGTTTAAAAAAATTTAATATCACCATTAAATATGAAAAATGCAATTTTTTCAAAACATCGTGCACATACCTGGGTTATCATTTTGACAGCAAAGGTATTTATCCAGACAAAAATAAAATAAAAAAAATTTTGGAATTTTCGCCTCCCAAAAATATAAGCGAATTGAGGTCTTTCCTCGGAGCAATTAATTATTACGGAAAATTTATACATGAAATGAGAAATCTTAGAGATCCTTTGGATAAGTTGCTTAAGAAGAACGAATCATATAAATGGTCGCCATCGTGCCAGCGCAGCTTTGAACGTTTTAAGCAGCTGCTTTCATCAGACTTATTGCTTACACATTTCAACCCAAAGCTACCTATTAAAGTAGCCGCTGATGCCTCCAATGTGGGTATAGGCGCGTACATATGTCATGTGTTTCCTGATGGCAGTGAAAAAGCAATTTTCCATGCTTCCCGGTCGCTTACCCCAGCGGAAAAAAATTACTCCCAAATTAAAAAGGAAGGATTGGCCTTAGTTTTTGCTGTAATTAAGCTCCATAAATATTTGTATGGTCGAAAATTTACCCTTCAAACAGATCACAAACCTCTACTTGCAATTTTTGGAAATAAAAAAGGGATTCCAGCCCATTCAGCGAACCGCCTTCAGCGCTGGGCTTTAACGCTTATGGCATACGAGTTTAATTTGCAATACGTTTCCACATTGGAATTTGGAGCAGCGGATATTTTATCGCGCCTAATTTCTAAAGCAGAGAAACCAGATGAAGACACCGTCATTGCTAGTATTAAAGTGGAAAACGAAATTAAAAAGGTAATAAGCGAGATTTCAGATGTGTTACCAATAACATTTAATATGATTTGTGCCGCTACAAAAAAAAGATTCGAGCCTTCAAGATCTTATAAAATATCTACAAACTGGTAAGTGGCCAAATAATCAATCATTAGAAATTAAATGTTATTATTCGAGAAAGCAAAGATTGAGTATAGTGGATGATTGTGTAATGTACGGTGAGCGCATCATAATCCCCAAATGTTTAAGGAGTCGGATTTTGAAAGAATTGCACAAAGGACACCCAGGTATCGAAAGGACAAAGGTTTTAGCACGTAGCTATGTTTATTGGCCCTATATGGATGATGAAATTAAAAATTATATTCAAAAATGTACCAAATGCGCCACTGTATCAAAGTCATTGCCAAAAACAAAACTTTATTCGTGGCCATTAACAAACCGTCCTATGGAAAGAGTCCATATCGATATTGCGGGTCCGCTTCAAAATTTTTATTATTTTGTTATTGTTGACGCATTTTCAAAATGGCCTCAAATTTACCAAATCAAATCTATTACATCAAGTACAATTATAAATTGTTTGTGTGATTTTACATCATTATTTGGCAACCCTGAAATGATAGTAAGTGATAATGGAACACAGTTTTCTGGCAAACAATTTTTAAAATTTTGTCAGGAAAATGGTATCGTACACAAATTTACCGCTCCTTACCATCCTCAATCAAATGGCCAGGCGGAAAGGTTTGTTGACACCTTAAAACGTGCATTGAGGAAACTTGAGGGAACAGGTACTTCAAATGAGAATCTTCAAATTTTTTTGAAATATTACCGGTCATCTCCAAATCCTACTACGGATGGCAAATCACCTGCTGAATTATTCGTGGGGAGAAAATTGAGGACTAATCTTGATTTAATAAAGAAGCCTGTAAATTATCCAATTCAGCGGAATAACAGAATGGAAGAACAATTTAATAGACGTAATGGTGTAGTCGAGCGCAAGTACAATGTTGGTCAAAATGTTTTTGCAAAATTATATAAATTGAATAAGTCTGAATGGTTCCCAGGTATTATTAAAAGAAAACTTGGGAATGTGAATTATGAAGTGGAAATAATAAATATTCCAGAATTTCGTGCAGTAAGATCTCATACAAATCAACTAAGACCTCGTTATGCTGATTTTATAAATTCTGAGCCGCATCAAGTCCTGCTTGACTATTTTGATGTTCAAACGACTCGACAAACACCAGCTCTACCTGATGGAAATAAACTCGTTGAGATAGCATATATGGCACCAAATAACCAACAAGCATCGTCTACGAGTTCGCAACCAGAACATGGTCTTGAGCCACTCCCAACTTCTTCAGCACGCAATTCGTCAAATTTTGAAGATCAACCGGGAGCCTCAAATGTATCTAATGTATCTGAAGGTATAACAACAATTACACCGTTAGCTCAAGTAGAAGAAGCAGGCTCTGGTCTTCGTAGATCCAGTCGTAGAAAACGTCCTCCTGCATGGACTCCCGATTTTCATCTTTTTAAAAGAAAGAGAGATGTTGGCAACCCCAAAGAAACTGACAGTTAGTGAATACCTTTTTATACAACGGTGTTTTGTTCGTGATGATGACTTAAAGTGCAGTCTAGTTTGTGAGGCCGTGATTAAATATTGTTGTTTTTATGTAGTCCGCGTGTATTAATTAATCTTAATGTATTTGTAATTTAATTCTTTTATTTAAATAAACTTGGTTTTATAAAAATAAACTAAAACCGTAACACATATACATACACATTTGGAGCAAAAACATTTTTTTTTATTCTCGGGGTTTTTTTTAACAACAAATAAAAACAAGAGCACAATTAAATAGTTAAATAGTTAAGTTAAAAAACAAGTCACAAATTGTCTCCTATTTCGCACGTGGTCCTTTTTTTTTAAAATGCATAGCTTATGTGTCCATATAAATATGGATCTATCTTTGTTTAAAATTTCGTAAAAATTCGTTTTATATTGGGCACAAAGACCCTATTCCGGAAAGCAGCTTGTATGTCGTCTTGGAGCAAAGTACAAAAAAATTCGAAAAAGTGAAAAACGTTGTTTTGCCGTATAACTTACATACTCATATTGAAAAAAAGAGGAATGGAATAACACAATCGGCGATGAAAAAAAAACAATAGCCATTTATTTCTTTATTTCTGTTCGTTACATATTCAAAAGTTAAACATAAAAACTCATGTATTTTTATCTTGAAGATAATCAATTTTCATTACAAAGAGCGCTTTCGTGTACGGTATTTTTTGTCAGTCTGTCCAACACAAATAAGCTCGATGGCTTGCCGACGCGAGAACATGACACGAATAAATCCTTTTTGCTGTATTTTACGCCGTAAATGTTAAAATTTATAGCCTTTAGTTCCTTCAAGGCTATCATCGGATAATTAAAAAAGAAGACATGGGTAGAGGGAGCTTTTACTCGTTTTGCCCTACTGTACACCCTAAATGTTTAAATGTCCAAAAAAATGTATATCTTGCCCTATTTAAGCCCTTAATAATAAAAATTATAGGCTATATAGTTCCTTCCAGATTTTACACTATTTGACTGCCAAACTTCAAGAAAATCGGTTGATTTGTTAAGAATATATAGGGAGGGGGAGCTTTTACCCGTCTTTACTGAAATATACTTTACGATAAGCATGGACAATGTCATTTTAAAAAAAAAATTTGTAGTGAAAGAAGTTAAAACTAATCCTCTGGAGTATACAATGAAATAGCTGCAAAACTAATCCACTAGGAGTTGAAATGAAAAACTGGGTTATATGTTCCAGCCCTAGGACATCGTAATGTTAAATAGACCATGTTTTTTCAATATATTTGGGTTACCCTTGGACTAGTCCTAGTCCCTTATGGGCTACATTTTACATGCGTGTATGGACTAGTTGTATTATCTGTAGGGTTACGATACATACAGGGGTGTCATGGAAATCGAAAACGTAAAACGAAAGAATTTAAAGAGTCGTTTTTCAATAAGATTTCTGTAATAAAAAAATTTTATGACAATTATTTTACAAATAATGCTCTATTAAATAGAATATTTTAGCAAAAATTGTAAAAATTATATTAAAAGTTTAATAAAAAAAACTTCCAAATTCTTTCGTTTTACGTTTTCGATTTCCATGACACCCCGGATAGTTTGTTAATTTTTCAAGTGACAATACAAAAAATCATAATTTGGAAAATGGAGGGCATTTTGTTGATATTTGTATGGGAATATATAGGAATATCTGAATGCGAGCAAACTTCACATAATAACATAATAACCATAAACAGACTATCCTCAACGAACCCTGAAGTTTTGGTTTAAATCTGTCGACCCGTTTATATATATATTGAAAATAGATCAGTAGGTACGAACTAATCCGCTCAATACCTTTTTGTATTTTATTTTAACCATATTAACCCTGAAACCGTCTTTTAAGCTTTTGCTTTTTATACCCTTCACCACAGGTGGAAAAGGGTATATATAAGTTTGTCATTCTGTTTGTAATTTGTACAATATTGATCTTAGACCCTATAAAGTATATATATTCTGGGTCCTTATGAGGAGAGAAGTTGATTTAACGATATCCGTCCGTCTGTCCGTCTTACGTTTGATATGTGTTTTCCGGAGACTCCAGACATGATAGCGGCTAGGTTGTTTTATGTCACATATAGTCCACCATTTCTTGCTATTGAAATTCAGCCAGATCGGTCCAACAATGGCTGAGATATGACCAAAAAACCACGACTGCCTCTAATTTTTCCAAAAAAATCCCTTTTGGTTGTTGTATTTTTATTACTTTTTTCTGTATATCTGGAGAACGGCAAGAGCCAAAGTTTTCAAATTAGGTACAAACATTTAGGTTATAAAACACACCATCCCACAAAATGTGGGCGGGATTGGAGAAGTGGGCGTGGTACCTCCCATACAAAAAGTATTAACAATTTTATAAAAACCTGAATTTTTTGACTGTAATATGACCTATGGTTACGCCTTATATATCAAAAGAAAATATTTTCTGAAAAACTCGGGAAAATCGGTTCAGATACGAAAAAGTTATGACCAAAATATTAATTTTTTTTTGAAAAATACCCATTTTCGGGAACCATAGATCTTCCCGAGTCCAAGTCTTATAACCAAAATAACACGTCGGTATATAAATCTGTCAAATCGGTTAAGAAATAGCAGAGTTATGACCAAAATACTGAAATCCCAAAAATTACTCTTTTATAATTAAGTTTGTTTTTTATACCCTTCACCGAAGGTCCTACACCCTATAAAGTATATATGTTCTGGGTCCTTATGAAAAGCGAAGTTCCAATCCGGTTGTCGTCCCTTCTGAATGATAGATACTATATATAGAACCAAACTTCCCATACAGTCCCCTCATCAGAAACAACCGTCCTATTTCCCTTAAAAACCCCAGTAGATCGACGGATTCCATCCAGCAATACACCCCAGTTCGTCGTGAAATCTAATTTCTAGCCATTTCTGCCTGAGACCCTTCCTCCTAGGACAATCGCACAGTATATGCTCAATCGTCAAAGTCGGATCACTTTTTATAAAAAAACATTAATTTTCTACTAAAACATAAAATTTTTTTCAAGATGTTATTTATATGGAAAAACTGAAAATTGTTGAGCCACGCACATATACATACATAGGCCGTGAAAACTAAACCCTATTAACCTTAACTTGGGCAGTATTTGCATTTTTAAATATTAAAATTTCAAAATAGCTATAATTTTTACATTTAAGACCCTAAGAGACTAATTTTTGATGTATTTTCTGATAATAGCAAATAACTTTAAAAAATACAAAAATTTAACAACCAAAAAAATAAATGTAAATTATGTAACTGTGCTTTTGTAGTGACGCGTTGAAATTTGTGAGAGAAAAGTTAAAAACTAGGCAAAAAAAAAAATTGAAAACTTTGCGTAATCAAACCTTAGTAACTACAAGTAATTTTGAAAAAGTAATAAATCGAACCATGCAACCAAAAACTAGGTACCCTGCAGGAAATGTCACTAGAGAATCTGTACTGATTCACTATTGACGCAGTCACCAGTACTAGTGACTTATTATACCCCAGACAATGTTATTTACTATAGACATTTAACATGTGCGTGTCATTGGAAATCTACTACTGACTAGGTAGTTCCTTTGGGAACATATGTAGACATTGGAACCAGAGAATCACTAATACATTTTAGTAAATGTAGTCTACACTTTTGGTACGAATACGAAATCATAACAATCTTTTTTTATTATTTCTTTAACTTTTATAGGAATTGTACTTCTTAGTTGTTATTCATAAAATTTTTTTCGTATTAAAGCCAAATTTAGTGGCAAATGTAGTGTAGTGTAGACACTTCGTTGACAATGTCACCAAAACAGTCGAAAAAACTGGTGACGTGGAGACACTTGCACCCAGCTTTCCTTCAGGGTATTTATTCAAATGTTTTGCTTAAATTTGTATAAAACATTATTTGTGGAAGTGCATTTATTTTTTAAGTTAAATGGGAAATACAAAAAAGAAAAATTGATTTTCTCATTTTAAGTGGATATAAAGTTATTAATTGGGCTCAATTAAGCAGAGATTTTAACTTTATTTTAAAGCTTGAAAAATTATGTTGCGCATCGGTGCACCTTAGAAGTTATGTACGAATTAGTTGAGTTTACCAACAAAAAACAATGTTTTGATTTGTTATGCGTAAGTCACTCGTGATTAAAGAATGAATCACGCGCGACCGTACATATATTTATATGTTATAATGATTTAAAAAAATGGAGTACGTGAATATAAAATTCTTACGCACTCACGAACTAACGTTCTTATGTTTATTAAAAAACCTTTTTTTGGGTAATTCGTATCCGAACTAATTCAATGGCAGGCAATTCAGCGGGGCGAACATCATTAAAAAAATCACATTTATTTTTGTATGGAGGAAGGAGCATTCAGTTTGTTCTAAAGCTACGGTCACACTTATTAAATATTTGATCAAATAAGCGTAACCCCTACTGTTGTTAATAGTTAGTGAGATTTAAAATGGTCTTAATATTACAAAATAAACTAATTATACTACTAGACATAGCAAAAAACAGTTTTTTGTAAGATGTGGTATTTTATTCAAAATAAATATTGATATTAAGCGAAATGATTTCTTAGTTTGGTTGTTGGTCCCGTTTTTTTCGTCAAATATTTGATAAGTCTGACCGTAGCTTAAGAGTTACGCACATCAAATTTAATGTGCCTCGCTATTGCAGCTGAGGAAATATGAAATGATCCGCGAAAAAGCGTACGTCGCGTAGACCCAAAATGGAGCTGATCTTGTGGGAGAGCATTTTTTATGACTACTAGAAACTTTTGAGATGATAGCTGAAAAACTTTTTTTTTAAGCGCCCTTATGTATACGATATATTTTTTTTATCGCATGCGATATTTTCAAAAAAAAATTAATTTGACTAGTCGTATTAACACACATATGTATGTACGTAGCAGTAGTCGTATTAAAAATATGGCTCCAAATTCCTATCATTATAATTTTTTCGCCGCAACTGCTAATTTTAGTCTAGGTAGACACTTTTGAAATAAAAAAATGTGTCAATACTTTTAAAATAGTCGGTATTCAACAAAGTTTTTATTTTTTACAAACTTTATAGCTTATCTAGCATTAATGCGTTTTCATTGACATTACTATTTTCCTTATATTCTATTATTGCACTCAGACTTCTATTAAAATTATTTTTATTATGTTTAAATATTTCATGGTTTTCTATTGTAGTATCCTTTTGATAACTTTTTTCACATTCAATATTTATGTATAAGGACTCGTGATCAGCTATATTATTGTTATAAATTTCTATTGTTTCTTTATGGCTATTTGTTATCACATAATCAATTAGAGTATTAGTATCTTTTGTTATACGTGTAAAGTATAAAGTATTATACGATTTGTTTCAAACCATGATCATTTAAGTTTTCTTTTATTCTGTGTTAATAAAAAATATTATCCATCCAATCTATGGTAAAATTCCCACAAATTATAATATCACAGTTGTTTTCACATATTATGTATTTCTAAAATATTTTCAAATAGGTATATCACAAAATTCAGATTTCTTACAACTTGGGGACCTTTATACTGCTACAATTAATATTTATAATCTAAAAAGATACTATGTGGCCAAAGTCTTGTAGCATAATTTCATTTCCATTTACTTGATCCGTTAAATGTGTTTCTGATAATATAATAAACTCCAAATTTTCTGATGATGCAATTACTTCTATTTGACTGAAATTATTTATTAATCCTTGTACATTGGTATAAAGTGCTCGAATATTCTGTGATTGTTACATTGCAAATCCCATTCTTTTCATTTTCATATTTAATTTATTTTGGTACACTTGGCATTCTCTATCATTAGTATAGTGATTTTCATCTTATCCTATGTTAAGATTATTATTTACTCTTATATAGCACTAGTTTACAAAATGAAATTTTTTTCATGTACATTTGATGAGATGTGATTTTTCTTATGTATTTTCTTCCGCTGAATTCAAAAATCAAGGTTAAATTTTTTTCATGGAACAGTTTTTGAGATATGGTCATTTTCTCATTTTTTCGACCTTTTTTCACTTGACAAATTATGTCTCGAGCTAGATATGTCCTATTGGGTAGTTCTTGGTACCAAATGGAAGGTATTGAGATGACGAACAAATATGTATAACTGGATCTTTGATTGGTAAAACGGCTTAAAATATATTGATGAAAATATGGCACATTTTCAAAAAAATCATATTTTACAGTGCTTCTGTGCCGATGGAAAAGTACAAATCGTCGAAAAAACATCTGGTTTCTCTTCATGTACGTCAAGATGATTCTTCTACGCTAGAACTAACACCAACTAGAAGAAAATCGACCGAAAAATGACAAAGGTATAAGCTATTGAGTGAAACAATCCAAATCCCATATTTTTCGAAAATTTTATTTTTTTCTACAGTTTATTGGGTTTAAACGATTTTAATACATTTTTGACTTTTTTGTGTGTTAAAAATAGTTGAGGCTCTTGCTTTGTCTTCGGTTGCTTTTGGGATCCGTTTCTCTAGTGAGAAACCATACATAGTCTCCCAACATGGCTGCATCCCAAAATCCTTGATAGCGCCGCTCAATGGTCTTAATTTGTTGGTGAAATCTCTCGCCGTGTTCGTCACTTACGTCACCAAGATTGTCCGGAAAGAAATCTAAATGCGAATGTAAGAAATGGATTTTGAGAGACATACTTACACCTGTATGAAATAAATAAAATCGTAAAAACAATACAATAGAAAACAAGCAGGAATGAAATTAAATAATGGCACTCCGTACCCATCTTCTTGTAGTTCTTCAGTAAATCCGAAATAATTCCCTCGTAATTAGAGCTTTTATTGTTCCCAAGAAAATTGGCAACAACCCGCTGAAATGACTTCCAGGCCTCGTTTTCAACGGGAGTTAAATATTTTGGAAAATCTGTGCTTTTTAGCAATTTCTTTATGTGTAGACCATCGAAGACGCCTTCCTTGATTTTTATTAAAGAAAGATGCGGGAAAAGGGTTTTCAAATAGGAAAATACTTGGCCTTCCTTGTCTAAGGCCTTCACAAAATTTTTAATGAGGCCAAGTTTAATGTGCAACGCTGGAAGGATTATATTTTCTTTTTTGACAAGAGGCACGTATTTAATATTGTCTTTGCCCACTGTTACGTTCTCCCTTTCTGGCCATTGTTTTCTTCTATAATGATGTTCACGAGCACGACTATCCCACAGGCAAAGAAAGCAGCAATATTTTGTATATCCACCCTGCATTCCACACAACATGCCGACGACTGTGAGATCGGAACATATTTTCCAGTTGTGATGCTCATATTGAATGTATTTTAGCAAACTGGCCATTGTGGCGTATGATTCTTTAGTGTTGATGGCATGAGCGATGGGGATAGAAGGTTTTTCATTTCCAATATGCAGTAGAACTGCTTTCAAACTCTCCTTACTACCGTCAATGAACAAGCGCCACTCATTTGGATCATAACGCTCTCCGAGTTGCTCAAACAATGCAGGAATATCGTTGCAGTAGCATATGTCGTTTTCCTTCTTAAAATGTTGTGAGTAAGGTTTATCACGGTTTCTGTAAAATGTTCCATTTACTCCCGCAGCCAAACAGTTCTTTTGCTTCAGGCGAGATGCAAGTAACTCCGCTTTTTTCCTTTGACAGGTCGAGATCTCTCACCAAATCATTCAGTTCAGGCTGCGTAAAATAATGCGATTGCGACTCCTGTTGAAATTCATTATCACTGCTTGTGTCTGTCTCTTGTGATGATTCCAAAAATTGCATCGTTGAATCGGGGCACTTAGGATTAGGAAATTCACCTGAATGTGGAACTGGAAGCGAAACAGATGCTACTGTCGCATAAACCCATTTGGCACTCTTTCCAAAACCAGTGGATTTGCTCAGGCAAAAGTAACAATCAACCGAATGGCAGAGCGGCTCTCTCCATATCATCGGTACACCGAATTTCATGTATCGTCTAGTTCCGAAAAAAAATTCACTTTATCACTAATTGAATTGTTTATACATACAAATTTAATCTTACTGCGATGAACCAGAAGCCCACGCGGCAAGAGTTATATGGCACGATAAACAAACATTATTTGGTGTCCATTGCTCATGAAAAGATGCAGGTGCTATTCCAAAATATTGCAGATAATTCTGTTGTAATGAATCGGTGAATCTACGTCTATTTGGTTGGGCGACAAATTTTCCACATACGTAACAAAAATTATTTGGATTGTTTACGCACTCGAATTCCCGATTTCTTTTAGGCATTTTGGTGAACACAAATAAATATAATTTCAATCAAATTTGTACTACGTTTTATACAAGCTGTCAAAACAAAATGCATACCAGTGATGCAAGCCGCCGCTCAAAAATGTATTAAAATCGTTTAAACCCAATATATTGTAGAAAAAAATAAAATTTTCGAAAAATATGGGATTTAGATGGTTTCACTCAATAGCCTATACCTTTGTCATTTTACGGTGGATTTTCTTCTGGTTGGTGTTAGTTCTTGCGTAGGAGTATCATCTTGACGTACATGAAGAGAAACCAGATGTTTTTTCGACGATTTGTACTTTTCCATCGGCACAGAAGCACTGTAAAATATGATTTTTTTGAAAATGTGCCATATTTTCATTAATATATTTTAAACCGCTTTACCAATCAAAGATCCAGTTATACATATTTGTTCGTCATCTCAATACCTTCCATTTGGTACTAAGAATGACCCAATAGGACATATCTAGCTCGATATATAATTTGTCAAGTAAAAAAAGGTCGAAAAAATGAGAAAATGACCATATCTCAAAAACTGTTCCATAAAAAAAAATTTAACCTTGATTTTTGAATTCAGCGGAACAAAATACATAAGAAAAATCACATCTCATTAAATGTACATTTTCAGTGTAAACCAGTGTAGTTTATACACTTCACTTTATAATTTTTTCTTTGTTACAATCCTTATTTTTATGATCGCCATGACATTTTAAGCACATTTCTTTGTTTTTGCATTCTCTTGCTAAGTGATTGTATCCTTTACATTTTAGACACTGTATAACATCGGTACCATTAAAAACTCTACATCTCTCCCATCCTAAATTAAATCTTTGCTCCGTGATCACTTTGGTATAGGTATGTTTCTTTTTCCACTATTAATTTGACAGTATATATTGTTCTATTGTTTCTCTTATATTCATATTTTTGTATTATTTTAAACTCACCATTACTAGTTATTAGGGTTTGCTTTCTCAATTTTTCAATTATTTCATCTTCCGTATAATTAAAAGTCACCAGTTATTTTTATTCTTAATTATACAGGGTTTGGAACCAAAATTTCATATCCTTCGTTTAGCTCATTTTCTATAGCACTTTTTATTTTTTTTCCCGTTCTTTAATATTTTCTGATTGGATTACTACTGCTCCGTTTCTTTGATTTTCCACACTTGTAATTTTTAAGTTTACCGGATCAACCTTATTATTGAATTCCTCTTTAGTTTTATCAACTCCCTGTTTTTCTTTTGGCTTAACTGTTAATGGCAACTGTTTGTTTACATCTGACATCACTATTTTATTTTTGACTATCTCTGAGTATGACATTTTTGTTTGCTTTTGACTTGTCGCAATGATCACTTTTTTTATTTCATTACACATGTTGACATTTTTTTCCTCTAATGATTTGTATATTTCATTGTTGTTGTTTTTAAATTCATTTACACTTTCATTTAATTTTTAAATTTCTTCTAAATTTTTTTCATATGATTTTTGTACACTGTCTATTTTTCTCACTCTTTCTTCATACCGCTTTTCAATAGCTTGCAATCAACCTCCAAATTCTTGCGTTTGCGATTTCCAGCACACCCCCCAATAATTCTTTAATTTCACCTTCATTTTGCTTCAGTGACAACTCAAATTCATGTTTGTTTATTTTTGCTCACTTGATTTTGTATTTCTGTAAGAACCATGTCCACATTTGTTATACATATATTGTACACAATCATCACACATGAAACGTATAAATTATTTTTTTCCATTATTCTGATCGAATATTGGTCAATTCCTGAACATCTTGTTTGGCTGTGATAAATTATCTTGCATTCCAGTTTCACCTAGGGATGCAACATCGCTCTGAAAAACATCGATGTTTGAAGACATCGATGTTTCCACAATAAGCATCGATGTTAAAAAACATCGGTAAAAAAAACGATACATCGATGTTTAACATCGATGTTTAAATCTGCTTTGCAATTATACTTACGGACTGCTTTAATTCTTCTTTGCTACTGAAAATATTAAGTCCCAACTAATAATATACATATGCTTGCATAAGTTTTTGTCAAAATTAACAATAAGCCTGTCAAATGCATTCAAAAACATGCATGTTCATAAGAGCGACTCACCAAGGGAAACAGATTCTCAAATTAACAAAACATGCAAAAATATACCCTTTTTCAAAATAGTCCAGCTCACGAGAGGTCAAAGCTGGAGCCGAAATATTTAAAATGTCATCTTAAAAAAGTCCAAGGTTCATTTTTAGGAGGGTACATCGAGCTCGAATTTTGCTTCCCATACAACTTGAGTCTCTCTAATGTACATACTTTGTACGGATATCAGGGGTGTGCTGGAAAACGGAAACGTAAAACGCAAGAATTTGGAAGTCGTTTTTAATACACTTTTAATAAAATATTTTTAATTTTTGTTTTAAAATTCTGTTTAATAGAGAAATATTTGTATAATATTTGCCATAAAATTCTTATATTACAGAAATCTTATTAAAACCCGATATTTCAAATTCTTGCGTTAAACGTATGAAAAAACCCTTTTTTATATTTTAAATAAAAGGTTTAATTGAAAAATAAAAATTTAAATTGGTAAAAATATTATAAAAAATATTAAATTAATAAAAATATTAAATGAACGATGTCGATGTTTTTGAGTTTTGACGACGATGTATCGCCGATGTATCGTAAATCAAAACATCGATGTTAACATCGATGTTTTCTAAGCATCGATGTATCGTTTGCATCCCTAGTTTCACCCCGTATAGACGATTTACATTTGCAACACTCAGCCATGACTGAGTGTTTTTTTATATTTTTGTTATAATTAAAAATTATCCTGTTTTTTTCATAAAAATTTTGTTGTACTGTTTAAAATTGTTGTTATTTAGAGTAAAACGCAGTGTATTTGGTGAACGTTACAAAAGAACTAAACTAAAAAACACTTTATTGTTTCCCTCATTCTATGAATACAGTTGTACTAATAGTGATGCTAAAACTAAATGGTTATTCGATTCACAACACCTTCCCTGAATAAACATTTTCTTTAATAATAAAATAAATTCATAAATTAATTCATTGTTAAATAAACACATCAAAGTTAAATAACATTATATCAAACCAAATTGATTTGTGAAATACTTATATTTATCAGCTGGTACGCCCTTCGTAAATATGTCCGCTAACATTTAATTTGTCTCCAAATAATTAAGTTTAACTTCGCCACTCTCCAGTTTTTCACATAGAAACTTTATTCGTATATCGACATGTTTTGTTCTAGATGAGTAGGAGTTGTTTTGTGCAATTTGAATTGCACTTTTGTTGTCGCAATATAATACCATTGAATCAGGAGGATTTTCCACTAATTCACGCTCCAAACGACGAAGCCATATTAATTCCTGAATCGCTGATACTAATGACATAAATTCAGCCTCTGTTGAAGAGAGAGCCACGGTACGTTGTCTTCTAGTACCCCAAGATACTGCTGCGCCTTGCATAGTAAAAATGTAGCCAGTTGTAGAACGCCTTTCATCAATATTACCTGCCCAATCGGCACCACAGTATCCAATCAGATCTTCTGATTCACGATCATACACAAGACCTTTATTAATGGTACCCTTAAGGTATCGCATTACACGTTTGACTGCAGACCAGTGCGCCTTCCCTGGATTAGTATTAAAACGGCTTAGTATATTGACAATATAGCAAATGTCTGGTCTTGTATTCTGAGCTGCAAACAGTAAACAACTAACAGCTTCCATATAAGGAACTTTATTAATTTCTTCTTTTTCTTCTTCAGAAGACGGACACATTTCAAGAGAAAGCTTTTGATCCACTGGCGAACCTACAGGATTACTGTCCACCAAAGAAAATCGGTTAAGTACATCTTCAATGTATTTGGATTGATCTATTTTTATTTTACCACCAGATCTTTGAATTCTCATACCCAAGACGGAAAATATCTTTCATAAGGAAATGTTTAGACAGCTCACATTTCAGTTTATTTGTTACGTGAATATTGTTTGAAAATATTAACACGTCATCCACATAAATGGCCACATACAAAACTTTACCATTACCAACATGATAATATACACATTGATCTGTTTCACTTCTCTTTAGGCCAAATTGTAAAAGAATGTTGTTTAAAGTTGTGTTCCAAACACGACTGGATTGTTTTAACCCATAGAGGGCTTTCTTTAAAACACAAACACGGTTACTTCTATCCTTATAACCATCCGGTTGTTCCATACAAATTTCACGTTCAAGATCCCCATTGAGGAATGCTGTAACTGCGTCAAGTTGATGGATATGCAGATCAAATTTTACGGACAATGCAAGTAAAAATCTTATGGGCGAATAACGAACTACAGGAGCAAATGTTTCCTCGTAATCGACACCTTTTTGTTGGCTACAGCCCTTAACAACAAGTCTCGCCTTATGACGAACTTTATTACCACTTGCATCATATTTTGTCTTGAAGACCCACTTGCATTTAATTGGTCTTTTATCAGACGGTGGATTAGCCAATGTCCATGTATTGTTCAAGGCCAGAGAATTCATTTCTTCGTCCATTGCGGTCCGCCATTGTTCGGCTTCTTCAGAATTCAAGGCTTCTTCTACTGTTACAGGATCATTTGACACAAAACTAGCTGCACAAAAATTGTATTCGTGACTAGATTTTGCTAATACGTTCAGACCGTCGAACTTCAACATTTTCAAAACGATCTTCGGTTAACTGTTTGTCGATTGCATCTTCAAAACTTGTGTTGTCTTCTGAGTTGACATCATATTCTACTTTAAGACTATCTGTTGATACGTTGTTTATTTCATCATCGCCACCAGTTGGCAAATTATTTGAGTCTTCATTTGGCAATTCATTTACTATACCAGTTGGCAATTCTTTTACCATTGCTTCCCCAGAATTGACAACGTCCTCATCGATACCAACTACAATATTCCGAACTTCATTAGTAAGATCCATATTATTGCTACGTACCTGAACCTCCATGAAAACAACATCACGGCTGACGATTATCTTCTTTGTAGCAGGATCATAAAGTCTGTAGGCTTTACTTTCCGTACTATACCCAACAAAAATACACGGTATGGATTTTGCCTCTAATTTGGAATGCTTCACTTTAGGAATATGAACAAACGCCTTACATCCAAAGACACGAATATGGTTGATGTTTGGTCTTCTACCTGACCATACTTCTTCTGGGCATATCGTATTTTTTCTACATGGTAGAAATTTTCATAGAGACCAGAATCTATTAACATGCATCTAACACTATCAATTATCGTACGGTTTAAACGTTCGGACACACCATTTAGTTCTGGTGTATATGGTGCAGTTTTTTGATGAATTATGCCACATTTGTCTAACAACTCCTGAAACGATTTATTCACGTCCTCAGTGTCATTGTTAGTTCGAAAAATTTTAATTTTCTTTTAGCATTGATTTTCAGCCATAGTTTTAAATTTCTTAAATTCTTCGAAAACATCTGATTTTCTTTTAATTGGCGATAAAAATACCTTTCGGGAATAATCATTGTTGTGAGAGTAAAACGCGTGCGTTCGAGTTGAGTGTAAAGGCCATGTCAGATAAAACTTCATCGCTTTGCGTGACACATCTAACTTTGACAGAAAAGCGTAACGCAAAAGGTGTATGTCACAATAAAAACTTTGACAACACTCACACATTGTGTGTTAAAAAGAAAATAAATAAAAAAAATTATACTAGCAGATTGTCAAAGCGCGCAAAAAGATGAGAGTTGCCTAACTTTTCGCTTCGCTTTGCGTTAAAAGTTCTTTATGTGACATGTTCCGTATAAGTATGAATATTTCATCTTAGATGTCAAAGCGAATCTCTTACGCAACGCGAAGCAAAAGTTTTATCTGACATGGCCTTAACAAAAGAACTAGAAATTTATTTCATCTTAAAAACTAATACATACTACTGAAATAACTGTCACTTTAATAGTGATGCTGAAACTATCATAAATGGTTATTCGGTTTACAACACCTTCCCTGAATAAACATTTTGTTCAACAATATAAAAATAAATCAATTCAATCAAAATATATAAATTATACAAAACATAAAAACATAAAATATTAGAAAAATATTATACAAGGCCAAATTGGACTATAAAATTTGTATATACATCAGCTGGAACGCCCTTTGTAAAGATGTCAGCTAACATTTTCTTGGATTCCAAAAATCCAAGTTTAATCTCGCCACTCTCCAATTTTTCCCGAATAAATTTTGCACGAATGTCAATATGTTTAGTTCTAGAGGAATATGAGTTGTTCTGTGCAATTTGTATAGCACTTTTGTTGTCGCAATATAAATACATCGAATCAGGAGAATTTTTAACTAATTCACGTTCCAGTTTACGAAGCCAAATAGATTCCTGAATTGCTGATACTATCGACATTAATTCCGCTTCTGTCGAAGAAAGTGCTACCGTTCGTTGTCTTCTAGAACCCCAAGATACTGCTGCACCTTGCATGGTAAATATATACCCCGTTGTAGAGCGCCTGTCATCTATACTTCCTGCCCAATCGGCATCACAATAACCAACGAGACCTTCAGATTTACCGTCGTAGACAAGACCTTTATTAATAGTGCCCTTAAGGTATCTCATGACTCTTTTAACTGCAGACCAGTGCGCCTTCCCTGGATTGTTATTAAAACGACTAAGCATATTCACGATATAGCATATATCAGGTCTTGTGTTCTGTGCTGCGTATAGTAGGCAACCAACAGCTTCCATATAAGGAACATTTTTCATCTCTTCCCTTTCCTTATCAGATTTCGGACACATATCCTGAGATAGTTTTTGATTTACATCCACTGGTGAACATACTGGATTGCAATCATACATTGAAAATCTTTTTAGCACTTCTTCAATGTATTTTATTTGATCAACTTTAATTGTACAATTAGATTTTTGAATTCTCATTCCCAATACTGAATGTGCCTCACCCAAGTCTTTCATGCGAAAATGTTTTGACAGCTCGGACTTTAGTTTATTCGTCATATTAATATCATTGGAAAATATTAATACGTCATCCACATAAATGGCAACATATAGAATGACACCATTATCAGTATTGTAATAGACACATTGATCAGTATTGCTCCTTTTTAGTGCAAATTTAAGTAGTACATTGTTTAATGTTGTGTTCCAAACACGACTGGATTGTTTTAATCCATAAAGGGCTTTTTTCAATTGGCAAACACGGTTAGTCCCATCCTTGTAACCATTAGGTTGTTCCATACAGATTTCTTCTTGTAGATCTCCATTTAAAAATGCTGTAACTGCGTCAAGTTGATGGACGTGCAAATTAAATTTTACAGATAACGCAAGAAGGAATCTAATTGATGAGTATCGTACAACAGGAGCAAAAGTCTCATCATAATTAATGCCCTTTTGTTGACTGCAGCCCTGTACTACAAGTCTTGCTATATGGCAAACTTTATTTCCGCTGGCATCATATTTTGTCTTGAATATCCATTTACATTTTATTGGCTTATTACCAGGAGTAGGATTAACTAATGCCCATGTGTCATTTAACGCCAATGAGTTCATTTCGTGATCCATTGCTGCCTGCCATTGTCCAGCCTCTTCAGAATCCAGGGCCTCTTTGACTGTCACAGGATCATTTGTTACAAAACTACCCAGGCAGAAATTACGACTCTTCTAAATATTATGTACCGCCACAACCCTGTAAATACAAAATTGTGACTCTACCAAAACTATAGTACCATCACAACACTGTAGATACAAAATAACAACCTTAGTTTTTTAATACCGTTTTTAAAAAGATTCAACACCGGTACACCACCCTAAATACAAATATACAACTTTAGTTTTTTAAAGTCGTAGTTACGATAAAACTATACCGCTACAACACTGTATATACAAGAATTAAACCTTTATTTCCTAATACCGTGTTTACAATAATTATATACCGCTATAACGCTGTATATACAAAAATTTAATCTTAATTTAATACTGTCGTGTTAAAATGAAAACACAAAAACTATTTTAGGTAAGAAAATATACAAATTTTTGCTTGTTTATTTAGCGAATTTATGTAGTTACATTATATTTAATTATTAATGTAAAAGAGTAATAGCTATTATTTCATCATTAAATTTAGTAAGAATACATTTTTGTTCAACTGTATGTATATTAAACTCGACGATATTATTGTCAAGTTTTTTGACGTTATACAATCCAATTTCTTTTGATGAAAGCGGATATTCGAAAAATTCATTGATTTCAAGAAAATTTTTACCTTTTAAAAAAATGTCATTAGGTTTGTTTTGGGAAAATTGTTTTCCCACAATTTCTGTGACTATTAGTATATGTCCATTTTGTAGTAAACATATATTATCAGGATGGGTTGTTGTAATTTTAAACCCACAAATATTTATAAAAGAAAAACAAGCTCTTGATTCCGAGTTATCCTTAATATTGCCTAAAGAGTATTTAGCATTTCTGTTTAAATGGTATAATAAGGGAAACTTTTTATAAATGCTTTTTTTAACCCTCTGTAACATATAGTATACTACAGGCAACATACTGGTCATCTCTTAATAATTTCCATGGTAATAGTTATTGTGACCTCTCAAGTAATATAACCTGTAGTATACACTCTGTTCTTTACCTCAAGTGCAAAAAAGCATAAGCTGGTTGTTTCTTATTTTTATTAATATTGCGATTCCATTATAATTTTATAAATTTTAAAAAGTGAAAATGTGTTATAATAAATAATTAATAAAAAATATTTTTTTAATCACTGCTTCGTGGTTTTTGTGAGAATCTGTAAAGTTAGTGTCCAGATATGAGTCATAACTCTAGTACTTTACTATTTTTGACTTATTTGCGTAAAACACGAAATTTAGTGTTTGTGTCTTGTGGGCTACATTGAGCGAAAAGGGAATCTATTTTTTACAGCCTCCAGCAAATTTATTATAGTACTATTTTATATTTTTTGGTTGAAAATTACTTTTTAGAAGTAACAATGTCTAACTTTTAGTTCATTTTTAAGAGCGAACGCAAATAAATCAAGGTCCATTATGTTATCGAGAAACTTTCGCCTAGAAGTAAGCGAATCTCTATGTAGGATGAGAACTTAACCCACCCTTACACGCCGACTTTTATAAGGTTAAATCCAAAAAAAAAACGAATAGAAAACCTCCGCAACACTTGCCTTCGAAAGTAGTCCGCCAGAATCAAGTCGATCAGTGGCCTCAATGGGCGAAAAAGAATTCGACGCAACTATCCAAAATATGTAAAATTTACTCATACTGTGTGAGATATGCATCGTAGATTTATGCTACTCGAAAACAAAAAACTATTTCAAGAGTTTTTACTCGTCTTATCTGATCTAATTAACATAATTATGAAATGCTTTAAATTTTTACGTTTAGCTTTTTCATAACTTTTTTACTTTTGCTTTCCCTTGTTGCTCGTTGTTGCCTGTAGGCAACACTCCGTTTTTATGAAATTACTTCTTTAAAAAAAATTTTTTTTCAATTTTAAAAAATACGTATTTGTTTTAATGTCAACCTCTATGTGAATTAATTGAGTATATGTAATTTTTAGATGTTGAGTTATAGAGGGTTAAATAGAACAATGAATTTTTATAATAAAATTTTCAACATATAAATCAAACATAATTTTTAAAACGCTTTCTTGTTTAAGAGGTATTGCATTGGTACAAAAATTGCAAATTTGCAACATTGTATGGGAATTATAGGCCCCTATTATGGTTTACAACTCAACTCAGTTGAGTTGTAATTAAGACAACTGGTTGTGATCAGTTGTAATTTTTGTTATGTTTTTGTTCACCGCAATATAGCAAAGTTGTAAACCATAATACAAAAATTAAGAAATTACAACTCAACTGAGTTGAGTTGTAAACCGTAATAGGGGCCATATTTTCAGTTTATCAACATCAGATCAAGATTAGTATTCAAGTTTTGTGTTTATTGCTTCAATGTTGTAAATTTAAATTTACGGCTTTGTAACAATATTGAAAATAAGAGTCGGAAGACGGTTGTGACTACGTTGGAAATTTATGAATCCAACATTGTAAATTCAAATATACAGTACTGTGACAACACTAAAAAGAAGAGTCGGAAGACGCACATTTGGCGTTATCATTTTAATATTGTGACAACATTGTACATTTGGTAAACAGAACGTTGTTTTGATGTTAATAGTACCCCCTGCAACGTCGGCACAGCGTCGTTGTGATTGTCTTTTTCTGCCTGGGTAGTTGCACAAAAGTTGTATTCTTTTGCAGATTTTACCGCTATACGTTCGGAACGGCGGACTTCAGGATTTTCTACAGATAGGTTTTCTTCATACTGTTCCTCAATTGCATCTTCAAAATTGAGACTAGCTTCAGAGTTCCCATCATATTCTACCTTAAGACTGTCCGTTGATTCATTAACCATTTCCTCACCTATTTCTTCTTCCTTAATCTCAAATGGTAATTCTTGTACTACGCAAGATGGCATTTCACTATACAATTCCCCCACTGAATTGACATCATCTCCATTAACTTCAACAATGAGATTTGGAACATTATTAGTATGGTCTACTCCATTGCTACGTACCTGATCTTCCATGAAAACTACATCGCGACTTATATTCATCTTTCCAGTGACTGGATCATAAAGTCTATATGCCTTGGCCTCCAGACTATAGCCAACAAAAATGCAAGGTATGGATTTGGGTTCTAACTTGTACCGCTTTACCTTAGGAATGTGCATAAAAGCTTTGCATCCAAAAACACGTATGTGGTTGAGACTTGGTTTTCTACCAGACCAGAGCTCCTCTGGACAAACTGAATTATTTCTGCATGGTGTTCTATTTAATAGATAAGATGCGGTCACAGCTGCCTCAGCCCAAAATTTTTCGTCAAGACCAGAGTCAATCAGCATACATCTTACTCGGTCGATGATTGTACGATTAAGGCGTTCGGAAACACCATTTTGTTCCGGAGTGTATGGTGCTGTCTTTTGATGAATTATTCCGCAACTATTCAAAAACTTTTGGAACGAGTTATTTGTATATTCGGTGCCGTTGTCGGATCGAAAAACTTTAATTCTGTTTGAGCACTGATTTTCCGCCATAGCCTTGAATTTCTTAAATTCTTCGAAAACGTCTGATTTCCTTGTGATTGGCGATAAAAATACCTTACGAGAGTAATCGTCCACAAAAACTACAATAAATCTCGCACCAGAAAATGATTTAGTTTTAAATGGTCCCATAACATCGGAATGTACAAGCTCCAAAGGTTCTTTTGCACGATGACCGTTTTCTCCAAATGAGTTTCTCACTTGTTTGCCCTGAACACAAATTTCACATTGAGCCAAATTCATCTGAAATTCAAGTTCATGCTCATTTTTTATTTTTCTCAAATTGTCGTTGCAGATATGACCAAATCGTCTATGCCATAGCCAAGCATCATTTTTTACCATCAAAGCCTTTCGTCCATTTTTCTGAGAAACGCAATCGAGCCTGTACAAGTTGTTAAACAAGCTTGCCGTTGCAATGAGCACATTATCACTATCAAAAATTTTACAATTATTCTGCTCAAAAATCACTCGTTTACCGTTTGTTGTTAATTGCCTTACCGACAACAAATTTGCACACAACTGCGGAACGTACTCAACGTTTTTTATAACTGCTCTTGTTTCCCCTTTATCAGTAGACAAGCATACACTTGCATCACCAACACCTTCAACTGTTAATTTGTTGTTGTTTGCTACAACAACTTCTTTACCATTACTCGCCTTAATGTTGTCAAGTATTGTCTTTGTTTTTGACATATGTGTTGTTGCGCCTGAGTCTATGTACCATTCGTCTACGCCTACTTCACATGACGAAAGCAGCGACGCCAACAGAATTCTTTCATTTGAATTTTTTGGCTGCTGCCTAAAACCGTTACCATTAGAATTTTTCTGATGTGTATTTGGACAATTTTTTATAAAGTGTCCTTCTTTTTTACAACCATGACACTTGAACTTTTTTGGTTTTTGTGGTTTTTTGTTGGAAACAAATGCTTTTTCTTCTGTCTTTACAGCGTTGTCGAATTTAACATCCTGCAATAGTAAATTCTTTACCATGTCTACACTTAATTTCGTCTTAGAATTTTCTACGGCCAAAACTAGAGAACGAAAATCTTCCGGCAGACCTGCCAACATGAGGGATGCTACTAGCTCGTCATCAATATTCAGTCCGGTATTTTTTACCTTCAAGGAGGTCATTACCATTTTGTTTAAATACTCTTCCATAGAGTTAAAATCAGTCAATTTCAGTTGAACCAGTTGTTTTAATAGTTCCACTTTCCTAGTGAGACCAGTATCTTCAAACGCACTCATAAGAGCCACCCAAGCTTCCTTCGCTGTAATTGCAGTCGCTATGTGTGCGAAATTGTTTGGCTCTATCATTAACGTCAATTCTGCCAAAGCACGTTCATCCGTGTTTTTATCGACCTCATTGGAATTTTCATTTAAACCGGCTTCCACAATTTTCCACGAATTTTTTAATATAAGGTACGATTTGGCATGACGCTTCCAAATATCAAAGTTCTCGCGACCACGCAATTTCTCAAATGGAAATGTCAAACTCGTTGCCATTTTTCACAATCGCTTCACACCCTTATAAAATTGTTTCTATTGTCCGTTTATTTAAAAAAAATTCCTTTTATTTTCACTGTGAACAAAGGCCCATAACCTGTTGTGAGAGTAAAACGCGTGCGTTCGAGTTGAGTGTAACAAAAGAACTAGAAATTTATTTCATCTTAAAAACTAATACATACTACTGAAATAACTGTCACTTTAATAGTGATGCTGAAACTATCATAAATGGTTATTCGGTTTACAACAATCATCCACAAAAATGACGATAAAACGAGCACCAGAAAACGATTTACTTTTTAATGGACCCATTACATCAGAATGTACTATTTCCAAAATTTCTGTAGCGCGATGACCATCTTCTTTAAACGAATTTCTTACTTGTTTTCCTTGTATACAAATTTCACAATTGTCTAACTTCACTTGAAAATCAAGTTCGCTCGTGTCTCTTATTTTACATAAATTGTCATCACAAATATGGCCGAACCGTCGATGCCACAAATGAGCACTATTATTTGCCATCAACGCGTTTTGTTCTTCGTTTTTTGTATTCTTATTTGCAACACAGTCGAACTTATATAAATTGCAGTTGTCATGAGCATGTACTCAACGTTTTTTTTTTTCGAAATCGTTGAACAGGCTGACAGTTTCTTTTTTGGTTCTTAATAGTCCTATCTATTTTTTAAAACCGATTTATAATTTATTTTATTATTCTTAAGAGCTTTACTGAAAATTGCTTTTTTCGCTTTTGACGTTTCACTCTTGAATGGTGAATATTTTTGGATTGCTGGGTTATCCTAAATATTAAAATAAATTACAGACTTTCCTGTCTTATGAGATCAGAGAAGGAGAAGTCTATAAGGGCAATTTATCTTCAATTACTCCACGGAGCAGTTGAAGGTGATTGCAGATTGGGGAGGTATAAACAGATTAGGAGGGTAAGTATCTGTAAGACACAGTGAAGCTCGTGATATTTCTTACCGTGGGTGTAGGGTACCTTTCCAATAAGAACACTGCAGGTTTAGGTTGAAATTCACAAACGTTTTAATTAACTTGTTAAGTGTAGTTAACTTTGAATTTACAAGGTTTCATTAAAATTAGCAAGGGTAATTAATTTAAAAGTTAAAGGTAGTTCACAAAAATTGATTATAAAAGATTTTAAGTGTAATTTCAATTATTAATAAAAAGTTTCAAGTCTTCGACAGGGTTGAGTGCTCAGATTGAGTGTAGGATGGCAAGTAAAAAATGACACGACCTTTCAAACTTATTCAACCCTTTGTGGTTTACCCAACAAAGGGTTGGATAAGCTTGTAGCGCAGGTCGGATAATTACCACCAGTTGTGTAGTACAAGTAAACAAGGTTACTCTCCACTCACGCTGTGCTCTCAATACTAAGCAATAATACTCAAAGGATTTCAACTCGAAGTGAGATGACATCCCAGTAAACAATTCAATTTCATTCAAGCAATTACAATCGCCAAGAAAAATAGTTAACTCTAATCAACTTCAATTATACAAAAAAAATATAAAATATACAAAATACCAATAAAAACCCAGTGTGTACAATGTAAATTGTACAAATGGTTATCTATAACCAAAAAAAAATATTTTTTACTTTAATTGGTTACGATAGCCAAAATAAAATATATTAAATGATAATTGTTATTTAAAACCTTAACCTACAATTCGTCAATTTAATGGTTAAATATGCATTTTTGTAGTTTCTCTTATAACTGTTATGGACGGTCCCTGGTTATGGCTAAGAAAAAAATAAGAGTTGAACTGTAAAAGTTACTTTTTAAGATATATCTTATAAAATTTATAACTCTTATGTCCTTGATTATAATATAGAGCAATTCCATATGAAAACGATCAAAATTGGCAAATTTTTGGACGACCCCTCTCCGATTTTAAAATAAATAGTCTCAATCGATTGGCCAGCAAAAAAAATGTACCTACATATTTTTTTTTTTTTATAGTGACTGGTTTAGTAGTGGTGTACACCACTGTCATGTGACAAAATTGAAGAATTCTTCATAAGGGACCTCATTGAAAGTTGTTTTAAAAAAAAACTACTAAAGCGATCGCAACGAGTGGTAGCTCGTTGGAAAGGTATTGAATCAGGGGCCTAATTCTGGCAGTCGTGATCGACTACTTTCTCGATTCGAAAGCAATTTTATTTCAGTCGATACTGAACGAATCGAAATTATTTTTTCAGTATTGCGAAACTCAAATTAATGCTTTATAACACTGAACAAATAATTCCGATTCGTTCAGTATTGACTGAAATATTTAGATATTAAATTGCTTTCGAATCGAGAAAGTACTCGATCACGACTGCGAGAATCAGGCCCCAGGCTTTAATTGAAAAATAAAATTTTCCTAATTTTTCTTAGAATTTTACCTTTAAATTTTCCCATGAAAATTAAATTTTCCGATTTTCCACAGAAGCTCCTAAATTTTCCGGCAAATTTTTTTTTTTTTTTGATTCCTCATAATTTTTGCTTTAAGAATCAGCAATAAAAAAATCGGCCCCGACTCCTTGTTTGGACAGGAGAAGAGCATTTAAGAGACCACCTTGTTAAAAATACATTTTAAAAATTACACTGTGCATGAAATTGACACTTTTTTTCGTAACAAGCCGGGCACATGGCGTTTTAACATAATTCGGGGACGCTGAATCCAGTGGTGCCCGCGGTTTTTTCAGATTGGCTCTGGTTTTCGATAACGGTATATTTATTTCGAAAATGGAGGAGGTTGCTCAACATATATTCGCGTAACTCAAAAATGGTTTAGTTTATTGAAATTACTAAAAAAACCGAAATTCCGCAAATTTCAAATTTCAAATTTCATTTCAGAAAAGTAAAACTCTTTTTCTAATATGAGTAGTCGTTATTGAAACATAATTTTTTTTTTTTTAAAAAAAAAATTAATTTTTTTATCAAAATTTCGAAATTTTTGTTTTTTAAAAATTCATAAAAAATTAAAAAATGCAGCTAGGCTTCTAATTTTTTGCAGACTTATAAAAAACGAAGCTACAAACAAAATAAGCCATAAATGATTAAAATCTGTTTGCAACTTTTGATTTTATTCACAAAAGTCGACAAATTTCCCCCTAAGGGAAATTCTTAAATTAATGAAAAATTTGTCGACTTTTGTGAATAAAATCAAAAGTGTCAATTTCATGCACAGTGTAATTTTTAAAATGTATTTTTAACAAGGTGGTCTCTTAAATGCTCTTCTCCTGTCCAAACAAGGAGTCGGGGCCGATTTTTTTATTGCTGATTCTTAAAGCAAAAATTATGAGGAATCCAAAAAAAAAAAAATTAGCCGGAAAATTTAGGAGCTTCTGTGGAAAATCGGAAAATTTAATTTTCATGGGAAAATTTAAAGGTAAATTTCTAAGAAAAATTAGAAAAATTTTATTTTTCAATTAAAGCCTGATTCAATACCTTTCCAACGAGCTATCACTCGTTGCGATCGCTTTAGTAGTTATTTTTTAAAACAACTTTCAATGAGGTCCCTTATGAAGAATTCTTCAATTTTGTCACATGACAGTGGTGTACACCACCACTAAACCAGTCACTTTAAAAAAAAATAAAAAAATGTAGGTACATTATTTTTTGCTGGGCAATCGATTGAGACTATTTATTTTAAAATCGGAGAGGGGTCGTCCAAAAGGTGATCGCTTTCATATGGAATTGCTCTATAACATATTATATTTTATCTATATTTATTTTGATCTTTAATAGGTTAATTCAAAGGGTATACAATCGTTAACATGTGACTATATTTTAACAAATATTTTGGATTTGGCTACAATCGAATCTGAGCAGCTGCATTGTACTTCATGCAAAAGTAAGGAGAATGCAATTTCCCGTTGCAATGATTGTGCCAATTTTTTGTGCAGTGGATGCGATAATGCTCACAAATATATGAGATGCTTTGAAAATCATGGAGTTGTTAAACTAGAAGATTTGCAAAAGTCGGCTGATAGCGATAAGCCCTTGGTTATACACAAACCTTTATATTGTAACGTTCATTTGTCGGAGAATCTCAAGTACTACTGTTTTAATTGCCAAATTCCTGTATGCAACGATTGTCTGATTGCTGATCACAAGGGCAGTGAACATCATTATGACATCATTGGATCTGCTGAGAAATCTGTACGTGGCGATGTTGAGAATTTAATGAAGGAAGCAAAATCAAAGGTACATTATACAATTTAGATTTAAGATAAAATATTTAGCAATAAAATCATTCGCAATAAAATTATTTTCTAATAACGTATGAATAGATAAAAGTAAAGTGTGTGTTTTATTATTCGCATTAATTTTAGGTGCAATATTGCGACGACGCTGCTGCTAATCTTTCAAGTGCTCTAACTGAACTTCAAACTCAGCATGACTCTGCTCGAGATCTCATTCAAGAAACTTTTAAAAAATATAAGGAGATTTTGGAAAAATGTCGTGATCATGCATTAATTGAACTTGAAAAATTGCATTCGGAAAGGGAATTAAAGATAATGGATCTAATGCAAAATATTGAGAACACAATGGGTAAAATAGATAACACTTGTAAGTTTACTAATCGTGTTCTGGAACAAGCTAACGCTGCTGAGTTTTTGTCAATGAAAAAGCTGATTGCCACTCAATTCATTAACCTAATAAATACAACACCCAAATGCGATATAAATTATTCATTGACCTTCGATACCAAAGCTGAGAAATTTGAACTGGTGGCTCAGGAGACGTTTGGCAAATTTCGCACTGAGTCCACTCCTCCTTCTCCAAAGGAAAGCACACCACCACCAACATTGCCTGGTATGCCACCAAATATGATAAATGGTGGTCGTGTTAGCGGCGTAGGTGGAAATGTTGGTATGAATTGCTCAAATAGTTCTCACGGTCAGTTGACCAGCTCAGTAACTGCTAGCAGTCCGATTTCTTTGCCAACATCTATGCAAAGTTCTTTTGATGGCGATTTATATGCTTTAGGAAATGGCTTTATGATGTCAAATGTTCTTACACCAGATTCCCCGCCACAGGGTCCGACGGTTATTCTTCATCATAATCACCAGTTACAACATCAAAACAGCACTTCTTCTCATCATAGTGCCGTTAACGGTTTCAATAGCATTGGGTCAATTGGATCTGGTGGCGGAAATAATCTCAACAACAACATGAATCCATCATCTGCTGGCTTAAATGGGCCATTGGGCGGATCACAATTGGGTCCTGGTCTAAATGGCGGACCAATAATGGGACCTCAAGGATTAAATGCCTTAAACGGTACTGGGCCATCTAATGGTCTTAACTCTCTAAACAATCCACTTAATAATAGTCTAGCTGCTGGTCTAAATGGTACACTAGGCGGAAATGGCGGTGGACCACCAAATGGTGGCTACAACAGCATACTCGAATACAACTTATCTCGTCTTGCCAGCCTTACAGAAAATACTCCTGATACGCTTAATGACGCTCTAGTTGGACCATCTGGTGTGCCCTCTAACCAATCGATAGTTCCCGCTTCAAATGCCCAAAATCCACACATAACTTTAGCTGATCTACTCTCTGGTGATCAACGAGCTTTCAATAATCTACAAGCTCTTGCAAAATTGGGTTTAAATAACAATGGTAAGTTTTCTTTTCACTTGCGTTTACTTTATTTATTATATTATATTTATAAGAAATATCAAATGCTTCAGGGTATTCACGGCAATTGCTATTTGGTTAAACATTTCAAAACCCGTTTGAAGTTTTTTTTATTGAAAAATATGTTTTGTAAGTTTTAGTGCTTACAGCAATTACTGGTGCATTTTACTGAGTTGGTTTGGGAATTTTTTTTTTTTTTTAATTTCCTAAGCTAATCCTGCGAATTTCTACTTTTGTCTGCAGGAAAGAAACCAGAGTCTCTGGCGGGAATCGAAACCGCAAACCCGGCGCTGATAGGCTAGCTCACTACCAGCTAGACTACCGGGGCACACTATGCTTGTAAGTGCTTTGGGTGATTAAAACTTGTGACAGAACTGTCAAAAATACGAACTGGTGCTAAATTCTCGTTTTGTGAAACGGTGAAATGAAAAGTTTTTCAAATTTCATAATACTTTTGATTCCCGTTCAGTGATGAAATAAAAGCAAATTTCAAAATTTTTTTACTAGCGATTCTTGCTCTGTGAAACAGTGTATGTATTTAACTGTAAAAATCTTTTCATTTGAAGATTTGAAATGATTTTTTACACAAATTATTTTTAAGTGAAAAACATGGAGAAAGTATCAAGAGGAAAGCGCGCCAGTAGAAATCAGAAAAAATTTTTAATTCATTTTTTAGTGGAAAATGTTGACGTTGCAAACGATAAGTATGCTGATGAAAATATGCTGACGAAGGCCGTAGCGGGCCAGAAAATGCATTAAATTCTTCTAATGTCGACAATTGTAAAATTTTCTGTACATACAAAAATTTACATCATTGCTAACCGAAGTATAACTAAAGTAAAAACATGTAACATGAACATACAATATAGTCTGGTAGTATATCAGGCGCGGTTAAAAATAAAAATTTTTTTTGTTTATTCAAGGGCCGATGTTGATTTTGAATAAAACACAAACTATTTAGGAAATTATTGTAATTTTATTTTATTATGATATATTGGTATTACTCAATTATGTATGGAACAAAATATCGGCCAAATGGGCGCCGCGACCACGGCGGCACACCTCCATCCGATGGTCCAAATTTTCGATGACCCTGAGGCATAATGGAGGTTCTATGCCGTTAATCTGCCGAATTATCTCATCCTTTAGCTCTTGAATTGTTGCTGGCTTATCGACGTACACCTACAAATAACCCCAAAGAAAAAAGTACAACGGTGTCAAATCACATGATCTTGGCGGTCAATTGACATCGCCATTACGTGAGATAACACGGCCATTGAATTTGTTGCGCAAAAGAGCCATTGTTTCGTTAGCTGTGTGGCAAGTGGCACCGTCCTGCTGAAACAACATATCGTCCACATCCATATCTTCCAATTCGGGCCATAAAAAGTTCGTTATCATCTCACGATAGCGAACACCATTCACAGTAACTGCCTGACCGGCCTCATTTTGGAAAAAATACGGCCCGATGATGCCGCCAGCCCATAAACCGCACCAAACAGTCACTCTTTGTGGGTGCATTGGTTTTTCGACAATCACTCTTGGATTATTATTTGCCCAAATGCGGAAATTCTGCTTATCGACAAATCCACTGAGGTGAAAATGTGCCTCATCACTGAAGATGATTTTCTTCGAAATTTATCATCCATATTCATAATAAGTCTGGATAACTTTAACACGTTGTTGGATTGTGTATCTCTCCATGGTTCAAATTGAGTAAGTCTGAAATAGAGAAATGTGAAATAAAATTCGGAAAAAAACTTGGCGTTTAGGTGTGGTTCACATTCAACATCGGCCCTTACAATTTAACCACCCTTTACAAGAATTCCCAATAATGGGGGTATTCACGTCACAAGTTGCACCTTGCGAAAAAGCAAAAGTGCAAAAATATAACAACAACTACACAGACAATTAGTTGTGCGTAAATAATTGTCTTTGTTTTGCTCTTTTTCAAGGTTGCAACTTGTGACGTGAATACCCTTAATATTTTTTTTAAATGTACAAAATTTTTGGAAATCCCAGCAAGTTTTTTTTTTTGTTTTTTTTTATTGAATCTAACGAAATTTTCAATAAGTATCCAAATGTTAATCCTAATAGTTGTTTATTAAATATTTCCAATGAAGCATCTAGTTTACTGTATTCAAATGCTTATTATTCTACATTCAATCCCAGCAGGTGCCATCTATATCCAAAGAGTAAACGTTTGACTTGAAAATGCGTGCGGTTGAATTATTAATGGGCCTTAGTATATGCAATATTTATGTATATATGTGTTATGATAATTATTATTATATACATTTGAATACAACCGTTTTTCGTATCACATTTTGATCATAGTCATCCTTGAATTTGAAATTTGGAAATATGTATGAATCAAAATTTATTCTATTCTATAATTTTTGACGAAAGTACGGATTTTTCGGGCAAAGGCCAGATTTCCTTATCTTTAAGATATTCAACATAAACAAAAAGTTGTTAGGGAAGAATTTATTGGCTTTGTTGTAAACGCATTTGAAGAGGCTTCAAAGGATATTGATAATGAAGTTTATGAGGCAATTGATGCGAAGCCACTATCATCAATAGTTCTTACAGCTTTGACATATTTTGGTCTTGGCCTAAAAAATTGTGTAGGAGTTGGAACAGATGGGTGTCCTCTGATTTTAGCAGAAAAGTAACCTATTAAAAAATTCTTGAAACCGCGAAAAATGCGAAACAAACGCCTTGCTATTTCCGTAATTTAAACAACTCAATTTCTAAAAGTAATAAAGTGCCATTAAAACAAAAAGTTGTATCATTTGTTAAAGAAACGACAAAATTTTTTAAATATAATCATCCCAAGCAAAACGCAGTTTTAGCAAAGTATTTGGGAGCCAAACTCTCTACATTTTGCGAGACAAGATGGGTGGACCGTCACGACTCAATTTTACACTTTGCAACAAGTGTACATCATATAGCTTTGGAAAAAATATCTGAGTGGAAAGCTAGAGATAATTCATCAAGAGCTTTATATTAAGGAACTCACTTAGTACTTTTGAATTTATTTGCAGAATATACATATTAAGTGTAATACTTATTGTAACACAGTCGCTTAGTATCATTTTACAAAAGCACGATATAGATCTTCAAAAAGGATCAACCCTTATCAAAACTTTAATAATGTGCCTTGAAAAGAAAAGAAATAAAGCCGAAAAACCATTTAAAGCGATTTTTAAAAAAGTAAAAGTTATTTGCGTTCAAATCGAGATCAACATGAGATCCGGATTAATATTAAACTTTTTGTTTATCATCATGGTCTTGACGCAGGCCCTACTCTTGAGCAGCAGAGTATACAAATTTGACCTACTAAGCACCGTCCACTGCGTGCGCGTTATCCAGTAGTCCTTTCGGCTCCGCCAAATCCGATTAGTCCCGCTCAGAACCCATTCCCTAATTCTTCCAAAGTAGAAGCTCATTATAGACCTGACCGCCTGCAAACTTTCCGGTTCCTCCATTTCCGAGCCCAGGGGCCTTACCGCGTAATTCGATTCGAAAGAAAAACTGATCGAATTCGATAGATTTGTACTGTGTAATACGATTTTCGATAATCAATTATCGAAAGTAAAGAAATTTTTGTCGCTGATCGAAAATAAAAATTTCCCGTTCGTAAATGCAACTGTGTAATACGAAAACGACTGTCAAAAAGCTTGAAAACATTCGTAAATTATTCGAAAGCAATTTTGGCAGTGAAAATTTAAAAAAAAATATTAAAATGTAAGTACATATCGTTACCTTAATATAAAAAGGCCCCAACTCATCAAAAACACTTTTTACAGGAGAAGGAAAAAACTTAATAAAAGCTGAAATAATATAGCTACACAAACATTGTCAAAAAACATCTTTATTAAAATTAAACGAGGAATTCAGATTGAAATACAGATTCGAAAAATTGTGTGTATGAGTTAGGGCTTTTTTTTCTTTAGAAAAATTGTGTGTATGAGTTAGGGCTTTTTGTGTTCTGCTTATAACTTCTTTATTTTTAATCTAATTTGCTTGAAATTTTAATAGAATGTGTATTAGCAACCATTCTACAAGAATCAATAAAAAAACGGATTTCCAAAAATAATGAGTTGGGGCCTTTTTATATTAAGGTAACGATATGTATTATATTAATTTTAAACAAAAAATTTAATGGTTTAAAATACAAAATGAAGAGTAATTTTTATATAAAAAATTGCTTGACATGTCGTCTTTAATATGATTCTACACATTAATAAATGATGACTTGTTAAGTCTAAAGTTTTTCACAAAACTAAAAGAAAACACAACACATTACAGTAATCTTGGCAATAAAACATTTTTCTTACTTACATACTTTTTTTCGCTAAGATTCATGATATTGGAATTATCTCTTATAATTTTTCTTTGGACTCTTTCTTGGATGCTAACCTCATCATTTTCTTCCATCCATAAAAAAACAGAATCCATATTTTTTCCAAAATCACTTGACTTGTATATTTAAATAACTTATTTTTGGTTTAGGCGTTTGCTTTATGAAATTTATGGGTTTTCCCATTTTTTTGTGTATATTTTGACAGAAAAGTAAAGTGATGCCAAGGTTTGCTTTAATTTGATCCCATTTTTAAGAGATACAACTCTGTACGCGAGTCGAAAGTTTTACACAGTACGAAATAATTTTCGATTCGTAAGTTCTGTTCGAAACGATTTTCGATACGAACAAAATTACGCGGTAAGGCCCCAGCCTCGCCAACTCATCAGCTATCTCGTTGCCGGTGATGTTGCAGTGACCCGGTACCCAGCACAGCCTCACAAGATAATTCCCTAAGATCTCTCCTAGAGCTCTTCTGCAATCATCCACTAGCCTGGAGATCACATAACAGCCCAGTAAGGCCCTAAGAGCCGTCTGGCTGTCCACATATATGGTGACCTCTGAGCCCCTGACAGTTTTGCTCCCTACCATTTCCACCGACCTAAGAATCCCCAGAACCTCCGCCTGAAACACACTGCAGTTGTCAGGAAGGCTATATGACCTTCTGATGTCCATATCCTCAATGTAGACCCCCGCACTCGTGCTCTTCATCTTCGAGCCATCAGTGAAAATAGCAAATCCCCTATACAATCTGCCCTAATCTGACCAGCTCTCCCTAGACGGCAATATTAATTCAGGCAAGCGCCCAAAATCAACCCTAGTGCCCACATAATCCGTGGACCCGGGCGAACCCAGGTAATAACCACCATCGCTAATTTCACCCAAGATCCTCGCGTGACTCTCCGTGAAATTTCCCATCAGTCCTAACTTCATCAGTCTAAGAATGATACTGGCTGCCATTCCCATCACATACTGCTGTATAGATAGAAGGTGTAGAATAACATCCAGACCGCATGAGGCGTACCTCTGAGCCTTAGACAGAAGGTCCCGTCAACTAGCTAGTCTCGTAAGAATTGGTCTAACCACCGAAGTGTGCAGCCATCTCACCACTGACGGCCGGAGTCCCCAGCTCCTACCTGTCGATGATCTGCAAGCATAGTAGCATACATGTTAAATTCCAATTAGAATTAGCAATTGATCCAATTGGTTTATATTCTCTAAATCATCAAACAATTAGAATTAGTTCAACTAATTCCCATTAGATAATTGAAATTTTTATTCCAATGGTAAAACTAATTGCAATTAGTTGCCATTAGCAAAAAAAATTGGTTTACCTTTACAATAAGAAATCTAATTGACTTCTGATAATGCAATTAGATATTACAGATATTAAGATTGCTAGCAATAATAAAATCATACATAGACTCACCTCTTTTGTTGATGTCGACACTTTCCCATTGGCTATGGTGTGCAAATATTTACTCATAACCGGGCCTGCGTAATCTGCGTGTACACGTTCGAATGGTTTGTTGGGTTTTGTCCAAGAATGGCTAGGTATAAAGTTCTTCAATTGTAGGCAGTGGGTATTCGTCTATCACCAAGGCCAGGTTTAATGTGATTTTGTAGTCTCCGCAGATATGTACTGTGCCATCTTTCTTGGGTGTAGCCCATTCGCTACTTTCGACCTTTTCCAACAGCCCCTCAGCTACGTGTTCCTGTAATTGTTTCTTTACCGCATTCATAAGCGGCAATAGGACACGCCAGGCTTTTAGAAATTTTGGGGCCACATTAGTCTTAAGGTAGAGTCGTGCCTGTAACCCTAAAATTTTCCATTAGATTGTGCAAATACAGTAGGGTATTCTTGTAATAAAACATTCTGTTGCTTAGGGCTAATAAAATGTGTTTAAACCAGCAAATCTATAATTCAGTAAACATTTCAACCATCTCTAAACGCATCAAATTGGGCGTTTAAACTACCAATACAAACCATACAAATTTGACAACATTTATCGTAGTGCTGCCACATTATTATATTTGCACCACATATAATATATGTATGGGGCACTGATTTACAGCTGCTAAGTTTAAACTACATATAAATTTAAGTTTAGTTCAATCAAACCAACGTTTAAACATTCATTGATTTATAAGCCATTAGTGTCTTTAATTTCCACTACATTTACTGAAGAGTCGTTATTACTACAAATAACTTCATTCCAATTGACTTTCATTCGATATATCCACTTTCTACCCAAGAAGTGTTTACGATCAAAACGTACTACGTACAGTTTAACCCTTATTTTATATCATAATTTGTCGTATTTACCGACACATAGCCAATATTGTCTCAAACACTGAATAAGTTCATGTCCGGGGCTTTAACCTCCAATTTTGGGAAATGTTTTTTTGCATCGTTGAGGCTTATCAGTGACACTGGTGCCCCCGTATTTAATTCAAACGTTATTAGCTGGTCGTTTACTTTCCTCCACTGTAGAAGATTTTGTGGGCTTTATCAGTCATGCTATGTACTTGTGTTTCCTTTTTAAAACAAACTTTATTTTAAATGTCCCTTTTTCTTGCAAAAATGACAAGTTGCCTCTTTGAATTTGCATTTATCAGCATTATGACTCCACCACAGCGGAATTTTTGTTTTTTTTATATTGGTTTTCACATATTTTGCCGCCATTTTGTGTACACTAACTTGACGCCAAAGTATTATATTAAATGCAAAAACAAATCATAAAGGTTTTGTAATTTTGTTGTTGCTTTGTACAGAAATTTATGTACCGTCTAAAAATTTTTAACGCCACAAGCAATGAGGCTTATGAAATCTTAAAAACCAATGTGAATATCTGTTAAAAGCAACAACAAAATTACAAAATTTTTATGAATTTGTTTTTGCTTTCAATGTAATTCTTTGTCATTGCGTTGTATTTTACAAACTTAGGGCCTAAAAGTTCATTTGGCTTTGGGTTAAAGTGGTCTAGCCAGGCCTTTATCTTGCGCTTTTTAGGGGTTTTTGTGGAAAATTGACGAATATTTCTCAAAATGCAATCTCGAATTTTAAACGAAAATAAAATTTTTGAGCGTTCTAAAAACATGTGCATACGAGCATCTTCGGATTGCATTTCCAAATTTATTGTGTTTGCAATTTTCAATATGTACTGCAGAAACAGGAAAGGAGTAGAAAGTCCGGATATAATAAAATTTCATTTAGCGCTTGTGAAATCTCCTTCAAAATAATTCCGAGTAAAATAAAAATGGAGTTGGTTCCCACGTTTCCAAAATTCTGTTGATTACTTCTTGACGTGACAACCATCTTGTTGACAAATATTTGAAAATATTATGAACTTGTTCCAAAATAATCTTAAATTGAGAGTAAGTCGTATTTTCTACTATGTAGAACTTTGCAGAAGTGGTTACCTATATCTTTTAAAAACTTGTCAATTTCATCAGAAAATGCACGCTTATATGCTGCCGCTGATACTAAATTAAGAATGTGGCATAAGCAATCGTTCAATGAACAAGTGCAAAAATCTATTCACAATAGCAAAAGAGCAAATGCAAAATATCATAGCTGTTTTGTTAAATCCAACAACAACAAAAATAGAGTTTCCCTCAGATTGCATAAGAAAGCTACGATATTTTGCATTTTCGCAAAACTATTTGCACCAAACACTAAACTCCGCTTATATTCATTGGACAGTAAATACGAGTTGCCATTTTATATCAATTATAAACATGTAGGTTTGAAAAATTTGGAATATTTTTGGTACTTTTTAGTTTTGAATTGTACCAAAAAAAGTACAATTGTATCAACTTTATCAACCCTGACCTGAGATATTCAGCCTGATTACGGTTGGCGTTGGCGTATACGCCTCAGTCGTATTTTGTAGTAGATTAAAGAACACAGGTTGTGTGTTACTTTAATCTACTACAAAAACGACTCTGGCGTATGCGCCAACGCCATTAAATTTTTTTTTACTTCAGTAAAAGCAATGCAAATATTATTTGTTATTAAGTTAGTATTCATTTAATAATTTTTTTTTTAAATTTGGCTACGTAATTGAAGCACAGCCGCGAATAACGTTGTAAAAGCCACTTTTTGCACAAACTGTTTTTTTGCAGATAACCGTTAACATTACTCTCTTACACTGTTTAAACCTTAAATCACCCAAAATTATGCACCTTAACGCCTTCAAAATGGCATACAAAGAGTCAACTAGTGGAAGAATGTCGTAAGTTACTAACAAAATGATACAAAGTTAATGGTTTTGAAACGTGGAATAACGTTTTAAAGGACATCGCGAAAATAAGTTATAAACTGTAAATTTGCATGTATGTAATTTAAATTTTAAATATCTTAATATTTTGCATAAAAGTTGTTATTATCATTATTTTTAATAGTATAAAAAAAAATATTAATAAACTTGCCTGTTAAAAGGTTTTTTTGCTCTCCTGAAAAATAATTATTTTGTAACTTCAAACGTTATTCGCGGCTGTGCTTCAACTATTAAAATTATATATTCAGAGTTTAAAAAACTGCAGTAGAAACCAAAAACTGTCGGACAAAAAACGAAAATTTGTGTACAACTTTTCACTTTTTAAATTGGTCTGACAGCGATTAAGTTTAACCAAAAAATATTTTAATATGTTATTTTAATGTGAGAATTATTTCTTACTTTTTATATAGTCTTGTAGTGTATTCATTCCTTAAAATAAGTACATATCTATAGCTTCCAAAAGTAGTATGTGAAATATTGAAGGAATATAACTACTACAAAAAAGCTTTATAATATTACAATTTACCTCATTAAAATCATTCGAAAAAAAATATAAATGTTGAATATCGAAAGTTTATATTTGAATAGTGCTATCTGCAAAATCACAATTTTACAGGAGAGCGAAAAAATTGATTTTATCGATAACTCTTAGAGTAATAACTAAACATTATTTTACAATAGTGGTATTCACACCGAGCTTGTTAGTTTGTTAGTCGTTAATCGTTACTTTTTTTACACGAATTTTGTTTTTGTATATTTAACGCGCTACCGCATTAACATTTAACAAACTAATTGTTAGTTGGCAACTCACAATCAGCTGTTGCAGTTTCTAAATAAATATAATAAAAAAGTCATTTGTGATACATTTCTAAAAAAAATATTTGTGTTTTGGCAATTTTCGTGAATAATAAATTGTGTAAGAACAATAAATCAGCTGTTTTACTACGAAAGTTGCCAGACTAACAAAGTTTTAAAAAGGGGGTCGTTCACAGTTGGTAACTTTAACAAATTAACAAGCTACCGAGTAACAAATCAACAAGTTCGGTGTGAATACCACTAATGTTATTTAAAAACAACGTCTACATTTATTAATTTTTTTCTAACTCCAGATACTAGCGCTTATATGTTTGATATTCGTAATCATGTTAATTGAACTCGAAATTAAGGTAAAATTGTACACTATCCTATATTGAAAAGCAATAACAAATTAAACTTTACCGGCATATTTTAATTAATCATAAAACTAATAATTTTCTTGCGAAATCACAGGCTCCAATTCATTGCAAATGCTTCCATTTGCTTGGTTGAATAGGATGTGGGCCAGATTGTATGGAATTCGTTTCTATTTCTATGACCTCTGCACAGTGTGGGAATTTGGAAAAAATGGAAATAATTATATATTATGAATACGGGTGGTCTGATATTAATGCAATTTGAGGTGACAATTGAAGAGTTTTAGTCAAGCTTACGGTTTGGATTTGAGGTCTATAGACTTATCAGGAGAGGCGCCATAGATTCAAAAAGTAGGACACCTCGGACATTACAAAAACTAAAAACGATATCTGACCAAATTTATCTCTATTTTTTGAAATATTTTTTTGTGAATTTCCAGCAAATCAATTAATATTCTAATTAAAAAAAAACAACAAAAAAATCTTAAATTTACATTTATTTGTTAGGGAGATCGAACGGTTAGTATTCCACCGGTTTTAACAGGTTATTTTAGTTTTGCCCAAGTCGAATATTTTAAAATGTCCATTTTTCGAATATCGAATAAACCGGTTATTTTGGTAAAATAAACCGGTTATTTTAGTAAAGTGTAATTTATATACGTTTGTCTTATATTTGTTATAAATGTACCAGTAATTAATTTTTGCTTATTTTTTCAATATCGGCTTTTTTTAGTTATTTTTGCGATATCGGCTTTTTTTTACTTATTTTGCCATTTTAAGACAATTTTTAATTTTTTTCATACGAAAATAAAACTTATTTAATAAAATTTTGCAAAAGTTGTTATGGGTTTTTTTTTTATGTGCAACTTTTTTTTATAAATACATACTGAAAAATCAACCATTTCTGTGCAATATCATCCCAAAAACCTATATTATCTCTGTATGTTATTATACCTACACTAAAGATTGGAGAGGGTGCATTTGTGCTGATGTAAGAAACACCTTAAAATATTTGTCCTAAAGTATACCGATCAACTCAGAATCACTTTCTGAGTCGATCTAACGATGTCCGTCCGGCTGGCTGGCTGTCCATGTAACCTCGTGCGCGAAGTACAGGTCGCAATTTTAAAGATAATTTAATTAAATTTGGTACGTGGGTTCTAATTGGCACAAGGGCGAATCTGTCCATAATTTAATATAGACCCCATACAAGCTGCTATCCGGAAGAGGGTCTTTCTGCCCACTGGTGTTGGGCATTATACGGTCGGGCTTGACCGACTATACTTTCTTACTTGGGTTACTTTTCATTTTTTTGGGGGTAATTTTTCATTAAAAAAATGGGGTCATATTGCATTATGAAAAATAGCCTCAAATTTGGGGCCAAATTTCATTTATTTTTTGGGGCCGTATTTCCTGGGGCCATATTTCGCAGCGCCATAATTTTTATGTGTTAATGTTTTTAGTATTAAGCCTTTTTATTAACTTATTTTATTATTTGCTTGTTTAAGTTCTTTTCTCTCGAAAATTCCATAGCTGTATTCTTACGATCAAATTCCTCAGTCTGAAATGTCTTTTACCATTATACTTTGTAACGTCCTATTTCTTTTTATACCCTTCACCACAGGTGGAAAAGGGTATATATAAGTTTGTCATTCCGTTTGTAATTTCTACAATATTGATATTAGGCCCTGCAAAGTATATATATTTTGGGTCCTTATGAGGAGAGAAGTTGATTTAACGATATCCGTCCGTCTGTCCGTCTTACGTTTGATATGTGTTTTCCGGAGACTCCAGACATGATAGCGGCTAGGTTGTTTTACATTTATGTCACATATAGTCCACCATTTCTTGCTATTGAAATTCAGCCAGATTGGTCCAACAATGGCTGAGATATGACCAAAAAACCACGACTGCCTCTAATTTTTCCAAAAAATCCCTTGTGGTTGTTGTATTTTTATTACTTTTTTCTGTATATCTGGAGAACGGCAAGAGCCAAAGTTTTCAAATTTGGTACAAACATTAAGGTTATAAATACACACCATTCCACAAAATGTGGGCGGGATTGGAGAAGTGGGCATGGTACCTTCCATACAAAAAGTATTAAAAATTGTATAAAAACCTGAATTTTTTGACTGTTATATGACCTATGGTTACGCCTTATATATCAAAAGATCGGAAATTTAATTAATAAAAAATATTTTCTGAAAAACTCGGGAAAATCGGTTCAGATACGAAAAAGTTATGACCAAAATATTAATTTTTTTTTTTGGAAAATACCCATTTTCGGGAACCATAGATCTTCCCGAGTCCAAGTCTTACAACCAAAATAAATGGCAAATTTCTTCTTTAACACGTTGGTATATAAATCTTTCAAATCGGTTCAGAAATAGCTGAGTTATGACCAATATACTAAAATTCCAAAAATTACTCTTTTTTTGTAATTAAGTTTGTTTTTTATACCCTTCACCGAAGGTCCTGCACCCTATAAAGTATATATATTCTGGGTCCTTATGAAAAGCGAAGTTCAAATCCGGTTGTCGTCTCATCTCTCCCCCTTTTCGCATTTGTTTACATATACTAGCATAATGCCCAATATGATTTTCGTTTATTATTTCATCTATTTAACGAAATAATTTTAACAAATAGAAACTAGGAATTTTTGTGTTTTTTTGCTACTTAAAAACTCGCCAAAAGAGATAAAAAATGACAACAGTGCCTTTACAAAAAGAAAACAAACAAAAAACTGTGTTGAGTTGTAAACAGTAAACGGTCTATATTTCATTTTAATGATATTTAAACAGCGTTCCTTCATGGTAGGGGGTGTGTTAAGTTAGAAACTGTTAGTTCCCTGGTTCGAATCTTGGTTTTTTAAAAAGAATATTTTTTTAATATTGTTATGTTCCAAAACAATTTTAAAAAAATATTTAGCAGTTTTCGTTTTTTAAATTTCATTTATAATCACCCCTATCGTGAACAAAAATTCCTTGGGAGTTTTTTCCCTTCTCCCATTTTTCCTATGTTAATTCAATTGTAAAAATGGGAAAAGGGAAAAAACTCCCAAGGAATTTTTATTCACGATAGGGGTGAATGAAGTTTTAAGTA
This sequence comes from Pollenia griseotomentosa, assembly GCA_963931875.1. Lineage (NCBI taxonomy): Eukaryota > Metazoa > Arthropoda > Insecta > Diptera > Polleniidae > Pollenia > Pollenia griseotomentosa. The sequence goes on from OZ007563.1 coordinate 150,549,493, forward strand.
TTGTAAATATGTATGTATATGTAAAAATTATTTAGTTGCTCTGTATTCTGCTCGCACAATGGTGAAGGGTATATAAGATTCGGCACAGCCGAATATAGCACTCTTACTTGTTAAATATAGTTTTTGTATAAAGTAACGTCTGTTAGTTCCCCTTCTCTCTGTTTTTGGTATAGTAACGTCTTATTTTTTGCTTTTTTAATATAGTTTTAGCTAATATAAATTGCTTTTTTAAAATTTTAGCAGCTTATTTTCATGTTTTAAAACGCTTTTTTAAAGAGCTTAAAACTGTTTTTTTAGAGCTTTTTTTGTTGTCCTTATTATGAGCAATGTAAATACAAATAGCTTATATGTATAAGCGTGTGTTCTTGTAACAAAAACCAAAAACAATTCAAAATACTACAGAAAAAAGGTTCAGCTTAAAAGTAATTAGAAATTTGACAGTATTCTTAATATTCGAACTGATTTAAAAGACAATGTTGCTTAAAGGGACCTAAAATGATAAGTTGCAAAGGTTCTTCAACGTCATGACTTATTAATCACCTTTAATTAGTCCAAAAGCTTGACATTAATATACGCCAAGTAAAAGTTGAATCTGTTACAATTAGTTCTTAAGAGACTGAAATACTAATTTACTAAAATATGCTGCCAAAAATTAATGAAAAACTTTTGAGTAGTTCCAGCATATCTTCATGCTTAGTTTTAAGCAACATACCGGCAGAATCAACGATATGGGAAAATTTATCATTTTAAATTATTAAAACAAAAAGAACTTAAAACAAAATTAAAGGAATCAAACAATGTCATCAAATTTTACCAAAATAACCGGTTTATTCGATATTCGAAAAGTATACATTTTAAAATATTCGACTTGGACAAAACTAAAATAACCTGTTAAAACCGGTGGAATACTAACCGTTCGATCTCTTTAACAAATATATGTAAATTTAAGATTTTTTTGTTGTTTTTTAAATGTAGAATATTAATGAATTTGCTGGTAATTCACAAAAAAATATTTCAAAAAATAGAGATAAATTTGGTCAGATATCGTTTTTAGTTTTTGTAATGTCCGAGGTGTCCTACTTTAGGAATCTATGGCGCCTCTCCTGATAAGTCTATAGACCTCAAATCCAAAACGTAAGCTCGACTAAAACTCTTAAATTTTTTTCCAAATTTCCCACACTGTGCAGAGGTCATAGAACTAGAAACGAATCCCATACAATCTGGCCCACGTCCTATTTAACTAAGCAAATGGAAGCATTTGCAATGCATTGGAGCCTGTGATTTCGCAAGAAAATCATTAGTTGTATGATTAATTAAAATATGCCGGTAAAGTTTAATCTGTTATTGCTTTTCAATATAGGATAGTGTACAATTTTAACTTAATTTCGAGTTCTATTAACATGATTACGAATTTCAGACATATAAGCGCGAGTATCTGGAGTTAGAAAAAAATTAATAAATGTAGACGTTGTTTTTAAATAACATAGTAAAATAATGTTTAGTTATTACTCTTAGAGTTATCGAGAAAATCAATTCTTTCGCTCTCCTGTAAAATTGTGATTTTGCAGATAGCACTATTCAAATATAAACCTTCGATATTCAACATTTATATTTTTTTCGAATGATTTTAATGAGGTAAATTGTAATTTTATAAAGCTTTTTTGTAGTAGTTATATTCCTTCAATATTTCACATACTGCTTTTGGAAGCTATATATATGTACTTATTTTAAAGAATATATTACCAGAATATATAAAAAGTAAGAAATAATTCTCACATTAAAATAATAACGGGTCCGCCATCTAACGTTTTTTTTCAACTAGTGCTTATTTCGTGAATTTTAACACTTAGCTCATGTCTGATTTGACAGATAATTAGTTTTATCCTTCCGCTGAACGAATATGGTTGTGTATACGCTTGAACAACGCTGGGAAATATTGCGACATTACTTTGAAAATCATGGTAATGTTGCAGAATGTCATCATCTTTTCAGATGAAGCTCATTTTGATCTTGGCGGGTATGTAAACAAGCAAAATTGTTGCATTTGGGGCACAGAAAACCCGCACGCATACATTGAAAAGCCGATGCACCCAAAATGAGTCACTGTATGGTGCGGATTTTTGTCCAGAGGCATAATTGGGCCATGTTTCTTCGAAAATGAGCAAGGAGTGGCCATTACAGTCAATGGCGATCGTTATCGGGCCATGTTGAACGAATTTTTGTTCACAAAAATTGAAGAGGAGGATATTGGCAACATTTGGTTTCAATAGGACGGCGCTACGTGCCACACAGCCGAAGCTACACTCGATGTTTTGCGCCCTGTTTTTGAAGTTCGCATTATCAGCCGCAGAGCTGATGTCGTTTGGCCACCTCGTTGGACTATTATTTGTGGGGTGCCGTCAGAGATAAGTGTTACGCCCACAAGCCAGAGACAATTGACGCTTTAAAGGACAATATTCGTGAAGCCATTGGTGAAATACAGCTGCACACAATCGATAATGTGCTTAAAAATTGGACCGACCGTGTAGGCTACTGCATGGCAGCCATTTGAATGAAATTATTTTCCATTATTAACCGGAAGGATTGTACTTTCAAATAAAAAAAGAAATTTGAGAAAATATTCAGTAGTTTTTTTTTTATAGCATTTTCAAAAAAAAAGTTATTTGGCGGGCCCTTTATATAAAAAAAACATTTTTTGGTTAAACTTAATCGCTGTCAGACCAATTTAAAAAGTGAAAAGTTGTACACAAATTTTCGTTTTTTGTCCGACAGTTTTTGGTTTCTACTGCAGTTTTTTAAACTCTGAATATATAATTTTAATAGTTGAAGCACAGCCGCGAATAACGTTTTAAGTTACAAAATAATTATTTATCAGGAGAGCAAAAAAACCTTTTAACAGGCAAGATTATTAATATTTTATTTTTTTTTATGCAAAATATTAAGAAATTTAAAATTTAAATAACATACATGCAAATTTACAGTTTATAACTTATTTTTAGTGGAAAAACGTTTCATATCCACAATCGCGATGTCCTTTAAAACGTTATTCCACGTTTCAAAACCATTTACTTTGTATCATTTTGTTAGTAACTTACGACGTTCTTCCACTAGTTGACTCTTTGTATGCCATTTTGAAGGCGTTAAGGTGCATAATTTTGGGTGATTTAAGGTTTAAACAGTGTAAGAGAGTAATGTTAACGGTTATCTGCAAAAAAAACAGGCTGTGCAAAAAGTGGCTTTTACAACGTAGGTTAGGTTAGGTTACATGGGCAGCCGTCACAACGACGACTCACTTGGGTCCTTATAGCGGTCCCTTTGTGATACCCCTAGCCAGTGACAGGAGTCAGCCAGTACCCGTCAGACTATTCCCCCGAGGTCACTGCAGCCTCGAACCACCCCGACTCCCTGCAGAACAGGGAGATCGATCTCAGTCCCACATTGGACAGATCGTCCAGACATGGCAATTCTGGTCTCCCAAAATGCCTAAACCTTATGCTCCCCAATCCGGGGCATTGGCAGAGAAAGTGAGACACCGTCTCCTCCTCCTCTTCATCATGACAACTCCTACAGTAGTCGTTATGCGCAAGACCCATCCTCCTGGCATGAGTCCCTATCACCCAGTGACCCGTAATGACCGATATCACCGTTCTCATCCGGTCCCTACCGAGACCGAGAAGTACACGCGTTCTCAACGCGTCATAGCCAGGCCATAGAGTCCTGGCCATCAAGCAGGTAGGCTCCCTCTGCCATCTGCCCTGAGCCCTTCTGTACGACTCCCCTCTGATGAGAGTCCTGCAGCGGGCCATTGAGGTGCCAACCAGGCCGTCGATGAACAGGTCATCCAAGAGACAGCCTCGTTTGGCCAGACCGTCCGCAGTTTGGTTACCCAGGCATCCACTGTGCCCTGGTACCCATGTCAGCGTTACACTGGAATGTTTCGCGATCTCATTTAGAGACATCCGGCATTCCACTGTTAACATAGATGTCGTAAAGACACCAGCCAGAGCTGCAATGGCAGCCTTGCTGTCCGTAAATATATGTACATATATCCCTCGATATACGATAGTACCTCAGCCAGTTTGCCGCCCGCTTTATGGCAGAGATTTCCGCCTGCAGCACACTGCTACCATCCGGTAGCCTGAAAGAGACCCTAATGTCCCACTCCTCGATGAAGAAACCTCCACCCACTCTATCGCCCATCCTGGAACCATCGGTGTAGACCCGCAGGATCGGTTCCAGAGATCGCGTATTATCGAGCAGCTCATCATCATTACCATGATGAACTGTGAACAAAGCACCGAAAAAGGGTTCCGGAGTGCAATAGTCCAGCCCCGCCAGGTCATATGATGCACTAAGCAAGATCCTGGCATGACCATAGTTCCGCGAAGACCATAGGCCCACCGCCCCCAGTCTAATAGCGGAAGGCAGGGCCTGTTGTTCGGCCATGATGTCAACCGGCAGCCAGTTCAGCATAGTAAACAGCGCCTTCGTCGGTGTCGAGCGGAGCGATCCCGTGATCATCAGCGCCGCCACCCTATATACTTTCTCAAGCATCCTGCAGTACCGTCCCCTTCCCATCGCAGGCCACCACACTATGACCCCATAGAAGAGGATCGGTTTTACCACCGCCTCAAAGATCCATTCGACGCCCCTGGGGCCAAGGCCCCAACTTCTGCCCAAGGATCTCTTGCAGGTGTACAAGGCCACAATGGCCCTATCAACCCTCGTTCGAACGTTGAGTTCCCATGATAGTTTGCTATCGAGAATTACGCCCAAATATTTGGCACTGTTCGAGAGCGTCAACTCCGTGCCATTTAGCCTAGGAAGTTTAAAGTTGCCAACCTTATACTTCCTGGTGAAGAGTACTAACTCAGTCTTCTGTGGGTTGACGCCAAGTCCACAGGAGGTGCTCCAAGAGCTTAGAATCTGCAATGCAGATTCCATGCAACGGGACAGTGTGTCCGGGTGTTTACCCATGACCGCCACCGCCACGTCATCCGCATACGCGACGGTTTTCATCCCCAGTCCGTCGAACCGACTCAACAAAGTGTTCATCGTCAGGTTCCATAGTAGAGGTGACAGAACTCCACCCTGCGGGGTGCCCCCGTGCACAGATCTGCACACATTGGCCGCACCCATCGTGGATTCAATGATCCTACTGTCAAGTAGATTGCCAATAAATCTACAAGTTACATCGTCAACACCCACCTCCCTCATCGATTCCAAGATGGAGTTGGGTCTGACATTGTTAAAAGCACCCTCAATGTCCAGAAAGGCCACAAGTGAGTATTCCCGAAATTCAAGGGATTTCTCAATGTAGCCTACCAGTGAGTGAAGCGCCGTCTCCACAGATTTGCCCCTGGTGTAGGCATGCTGTGATGAAGAGAGCAGATGTCTAGGAATAGACATCCTCAGATGAATGTCAATGACCCTTTCAAGGGTCTTGAGAAGAAATGACGACAGGCTGATTGGCCTGTAGTCCTTAGGTCTGGTGTGGGATGCTTTCCCTCCCTTTGGAATGAAAACAACCCTACATCTAGTCCAACTGTTGGGAACGTACGAGAATCTAATACATTCCGTGTAAATAGCGGACAGCCAAGGAATCAGAAGCCCCGCATTCTTTTTAAGGTCGGCCGGAATAATACCGTCCGGACCAGGAGCCTTAAAGGAGTCAAAGCTCCTTATCGCCCAATTGAGCCTATCATAGCACAGGGACATGGACACGGGTCCAGGCTCTGATAAGCAATTGATCTTCCGTGGTGTTGGAAGGGTATTGCCAGGAAAGTGTGTGTCGATTAAGACCCCCAGCGTCTCCTGACTATTCGTAGTCCAGCTACCATCAGCTTTCTGAATGTAGCTTGGGACAGCCGGCCAAGAAGCCATTATTTTGCGCAATCGGTTTGTCTCAGAAGAGCCTTCCACTCCACTGCAGAAGTTTCTCCAGGCATTCCGTTTCGCCGATCTCACCAAATTCTTGAACCTATTCAATGCCGACTTATATTCCGCCCAGTTTCCCAGACGTTTAGCCATATTGAACAACCTACGACAATCCCTGCGGGACTGTGCAATCTCGGGGCTCCACCAATGTGGCCTGCCCCCCTTCCTCCTAACCACCGGCCCGCAGGCCAGTGCCGTTGCCCGACGCAGTGCCCCCGATAGGAACTCCACTGCCATTTCAGTCTCCGTAGTGCCATTAATGACAGGGACTGAGCCCAGAGAGTCAGCGAGTAGACTAGCCTGATAGTCCCACTTCGTCCTTCTCCTATTTACAAAAGTACATACCCCCAAGGGGGGTGAACCTAATTGAAACTCAACATACCTGTGGTCCGAAAGGGAACAGTCATTTGAGACCGCCCAGTTACTTATTAAGTCGGAGTGTTCCGAGCTGACCAATGTCACATCGAGAACCTCCTGTCTATTAGCTACAATGAACGTGGGTTCCGCGCCTATGTTTGCTATTTCTAAATTACTGTTACAGATAAAGGAAAATAGCGACTCACCTCTAGTGTTGGTGTTAGAGCTGCCCCACGTGATGTGGTGCGCATTAGCATCAGCACAGATAACCACCGGGGTACCCATGGAGCCAGCTTTGGTGACCAGGCCACGAACAAGCCTATTGGGTGGCTCATCAACCTGGTCATGCGCCATATAGCCCGAGACGATCCAAATCGACCTGTCGCCCGTCTCTAGGGCCGCTGAAGTTGTGTCTTCATCACTGAAATCAGAAAGAATGAAGATATCCAACGTGCTTTTAGCCAAAATACAAGATCTAATTTTACCTGTTCCTCTGGCATATAGGAGCTTATAGCCCTTAAGGTTTGATCCGCAAACCCGATCCTTGTGGATCCATGGTTCTTGGATCATTACTAGCTCCTCCTCTCTCTCTACCACTCGGAGGAGCAGTGCAGCAGATGCTGCCTTAGAGTGGTGAAGGTTTATCTGAGTTACCTTCACCATGTCCAGTATTGACGACCGTGACATTGGCGTCCTCCTGGTCTGATTCCAGGAGGGCGTCCTCATCAGCCAATTCACCCATGCGCTCAAAGAGGTCACCCAGCATGTCGGAGACGGACGGGGTGTCTTCCTTGTCACATGAATGAACGGAAGCGTCATTCGTGCAGTCCACGGACTGCGTAGGCTCCGCAACCTTCGGAGCGGGATCGCCCTTGTCGTCACCTCGGTAGACACGGAGCAAGATGGTACTAAAACCATAGTAAATCTTGCCCTGTTTCTCCCTCAGTGGTTTCAGGGAGTCCTGATTCAGGACTACGATCGCCGTTCTTGATGATCCTTCAGCTGCTGAAGCCCTGACAACTTTCCAGTTATGAGTGGGAAGTTGCGGGTTGCAGCACTGGATGATCTTCAAGATTTCCTCCGGTGCAGATGGTTCCGCTGGGATGGTGGCGATGGATCTAGGTCTCCGTGGTATCTCACTCACCAAAACCACGTCGAGCCTAGCACCTTCCCATATTTCGCCAATCGCTCCGATGGCAAGCTTCAGCAGAAGCGCCGAGCGCTCGTCCACGCACGCCATCAGCTTCACATGACCCTGGTACCAGCCAGCATCGTCACATTGCGGGGGTGCTCCTGGATTCTCACTAAGGATCTTCCAAAAGACACCCATCATCTGCTGCTTCACCAAGTCCCACCTAGAGTGGGAGATGGATCCATCAGCAGCACCTCTATCTATAATAGCCCTAACAAGGTGGTCTTTAGCCACCTCACTATAGGATCTATTGGTCGACTTTGGTGCATATTTGGGACGTTTAGTCCCTGGTTGCTGTCTAACGGCTGTCGCTTCTTCCTCCGAACGTTGCCGTTTAGGCATTGCCTTCGCAGGGGCAGGAGGTGAAACGCTCTGAAGCCCAGCAATAAGGGCCTTAGCCCATGTCAATGAAGCTTCCTGTTCTGCAGAAAGCTCATTGGCATCTTTGGAGCCTAATAGCTCGATAACACGCAAGGCAGCACGCCTTGAGTTGGATGCCCTCTTGGAAGGGTTTTTATGCCGAGGTGTCTTTTTAGTGACGCCGGAATTGGCGGGGGGAGGTGCAGAGGTGGGACCGGATGTAATCATCTCTTTCCCCCTTTGCACAATAGGCATATGGGAGGCTGGTTTGCTGGACGACTTAGTCATTTCCAACTTGGCAGCACCCGAAGCAAGGGGTTTATCCGCTTTGGCGGAAAGGGCAATTGCGGCCTTTGATGTACTTGGCGCGAAAGACAGAGGTACATCGCCGCTGTTGGGTGCCGAGGCTGATACAGCCACCGACGGGGTCGTCTTCGTCTCGTTGTCCTTATCATTAGTCCTTTTTGTGTCTAGTTCCGTGCCATCGTCAGTGAGTTGTTTGTTACGTTTTTGGTTTTTTGTTTTAAGAAGAGAGTTCATTGTGCTTGTTGGTCCCACGAGTGTAGGGGAATCTGGAGGTCCGCCACGTCATAGCCCCCAATAACGCGGTAAGGGCGTAGTCTGTTTGCTGAGGTGCCCAGGTATCAGCAAAGCTCCGTGATAATACAGTCGGTAACCCCTGACTGCAAACCAACCGATAGGCACGGATCGCATAACACCTCGGTTTAGGGGATGGATAACCTTTCGTTGCCAAGGCCTTTAAGTTCCCTGCCTTCATCTCGGGAGTCACCAGATGCTGGCATCATACCCGGACCAAGACACAAACCACAGCCAAGGCCACCACATCGCTTCAAGATTGTTATCCATAATGGTGGTGGAAACGTAGCCAAATTTAAAAAAAAATTATTAAAAGAATACTAACTTAATAACAAATAATATTTGCATTGCTTTTACTGAAGTAAAAAAAAAATATTTTATGTAATACATATTTGAATTATTGCCATTATTTTCAAGCAAATGTTAAAATAAATGAATTAAAACATATCTTACATACATATATTTACATCTATAACATAATTTTTGTGCGGTAAGTTCTTATATTTTAGTAAATTTCGTAACTTTTGCTATATAGGGTAGTCAATGTTGAAATTTTTACTGACGGTTATACCGGTTTTTCCTTAAAGCATGATTTATAATACCAAATTTTTCCTTAAATTTAAAATTCACAAAATTTTGTAAAATGTATTAAAGCGGCCTCGGACTTACGACTTTACAAAACTTTGCTTATTCGCTTACTAATTGAATAAATAATATAAATAAAATATAAAAATATTAATTTAAAATTATAAACAAAACAAGCTGAAAAATAGAAAATTTTAATACGAAAAATACCAATTAAAATTTTATGACAGTTATGAAATTATAACTAATTCAACTTATATGGGCGAATAGAGTTTCTTATAAAACGAGACGACAGTTCAGTTTTATTTAATAATTTGATCACATTAATGGGCGCTGTTCTATATTCTATTATTAATTTAATTCAGTAATTTCAGTTATTGTTATATGAATCTCGAATAATTATGTATGTTTATAAATAATTATTCACAACGTACTTACACTTCTTTTAATATGAGTTTGACTATTGTTTATTAATTACATCTGAAATAAGAAACAATTTCATAATCGTTTAGATTCTATTTTCTCTGCGAAGCTCTATGCTTGTCTGCAGGAAAGAAACCAGAGTCTCTGGCGGGAATCGAACCCGCAGAATTATTTGTTTATATTCAATATGACCCACAAGCCCATCTGAGAATTTAATATGTATGACCAAATAAAATAAATCTTTAAGAGCAGTCTTTTAAAAGTAGTCTTTAAGTAATAATCTTTTAAGACTCAAGTCTTTGAGCACTTTGAAATTTCGAAAAAAAAAATTTGCTATATTCACTGAAACCACCCTAATGTACACACAAAAATATTTTGTTCTTCGTATTGTGACTATTATTAGCTAATTTTTCGACTAATAATGTGTTTACTATTCACACTGAAATTTTTAAATATTTCGTGAGTAATAGTCGCATATTTTGGCAGTCGATCAACAAGACGGCATATTTTGTTATGTTATTTATTTTCGTACATTTCGCATATACTTTGGCAGTTTGTAATGTGTGGCAGTAATATACATATTGAAATTGAAGAAACATAATATTTAATATTTATGGTGACTAAACATATTTAAATATTCCATTTAAAATATATTAATACGGCGAAATATATAATATTTTGCGCGTTGTTATATTTTAAAGTTACCACTGGTTAAATATTTTTGAATATTACTACGGTTTTTTAGTAATTTATGAATATTTTTCAATATGAATACCTTTAATATTTTAGTTTTGAATATTTACTGTGGTTTTAGATATAAAGACCGAAAACCCGATTATTCGAAACCGGTTCTTAGTTACAAAACCGAAAATCCGATTTTTCAGAAGTCGGGTTTTCGCAGTATTCGAAAACCGGTTTTTGGAAATATACGAATTTTTGACAACTCTATATAAAAACGTTTAATATTCAAAACCGTGATGTCAATTTAAACGTTTTTCCACTACTCAAAGAATCATGAATACTAGACTACTGTAGTGATTTTTGGATTTTCTTGTTCTGCCAATTTTGAACATTTTATTTTCATTGTCTTTTCGGTTTTCAATTGTATATAAACTTTTCTTTTTGTTCCTCTCTTAAATAAAAACAAAATTAAAAATGAATTCTATACAAAAAAATATTAAAAAAGAACGTAAAAATTATGTGACAATTAAATACTCAATTAATTCACTTTCAACAGCGTTTATTTGGCATCACGAAACATATCAATTACTTCCAAGAATTGTATTACAGATTTTTTTTTTTACAATTAAAACTTTTGTAAGTTTTAATTTTCCATTTTTCCGACCAAAAAATTTGAAATGAATACCCTTAGCGTGAAAAATTTTTCACATGAGATTCACGATTGCTTTTTCCCTTCGAGGGGAATGAAAATTTCATGGAACCAAAAATTCCACTTGTTATTCACGATAGGGTAAAATCCATACCCCAATAAATACAGAATTGTTTAAAGTTTTGTGAATTAAATGGAGGCCCGTCATCGGAGGTTAAAATCCTTTGAATACCATGCCTGGCAAAAACCGATTTAAATTTAGTTATAACTTGTGCTGAAGAGTTACAAGTACCCATGTTCTGTAACTTTAGTAGAAGATCTTTCTTTTCTTGGGACTAAAACAATCACCCTTATCGCGGTTGGCGTAGGCGTATTTAGGCGTATGTCGCATTTGTTTTCGTATTTAAAATTGAATGGTATCGTGGAAACTTTTCGCCTACGCCTACGACTCTATTTTTTGTAAGAGAGTCGCTTTGTAACAGATTACTCAATTTTTTTTTTTAATGAAACACCCTGTTATGAAAATGTCAACAAATCACAGCTGATTATTTTTCTTAAGCTGTTGATTATAAAAAACAAAATCGTTATAAATACAATTGCGCCAATAAAAATAAATATTTTTTTTTAACAAATATGTTGAGTATTGGTTTTTTTCATCATCAGAAGACGAAGAAGATTTTAATAATTCGGAAAATCATCTCCACAAAGAAATCAGCCAACCTTCGCCTGTACGGAATGGAGGTCCTATACTATTGAGTTCTTCTGCGACTTCATTCCACTCATCTTTTGTATTAATTTTATTTAATTCTTTATTATACCCTTTTGCCAAGAACGGCTTTTTTCCATTATCTCCACCAACTTGGAAAATTGTGCGGGTGTGGTAATTTTTATGCTAAAATATAAAAAATAGAAACAAAAAACAAAAATTGAAACAAAAAGCTTTAAAGCTGCTTTTTATATAACTTACGATTTGTTTGACTCCATTTTTAAATAATTTTTATCAAAAAATAAACTCTGTCGTGAGCAAAAAACTTAACGACAGTTTTAAGCGCTTTTGACAGGCAAATACGCCATCTGCGATACCGTTTTTGTAGTAGAATTATATTCAGTGTCGTATTCGCTGGCGTTTTTGCCAACCGCGATGCAATTTTCTAAAAACTCCTAAAAAACGCCAAAAAACGACACAAAATTGCCAATGACGATAAGGGTGAATATAAAAAATTTTATTTAAAAATAGGCATAAATATTTTATATCCTTACCATTTTTTTTGTTAAATATTTATCCATGTTTTTTTAATGTCTTCCGCACTACAAAGTATACACAATTAAACACTGTTGTACTAATAAAGGAGTGAGAAAATATAAAATCTTTTAATTGTTTAAAAACAAAATTTAATATTTTTATCCAATAAACTGTAAATTTTAAGTTATATATTTATAAAAAAAAATGAAAAAACTTTAAATAAATTAAAAACTTTTTGGCATCTCAAAAAACTTGCAAAAAAAAAGGGAAATCTTGACAAATGGCAACGCTGATCATTTTGTATGTAACTTACAAGGTTTTTCTACTGCCTGACTCTGTTATTGCATTTTGACGGCGATAAGGTGCAAAATTCTGAGTGATTTGATGTATGAGCAATGTAAAAGAGTTAAATTAACAGGTTTTGCAAAATTTGTATTTTACAACATTATTTACGGCTTTGATTTATTTGTTTACAATTATTCCAAGCATAGTTGTAAGAGTTTCACAGCAACATATGAAATAAATCCTTTTTCAAAATAAAAACGAGAATCTGAAAATAAGTATTTTTGAAAAAATAAAGTGAAAAGAACTAAAATTAAAAGTCTTTTATATATACCTCAAAAAGACAAAAGCTGAGCTTAGAATTAAAAACATTAGCGACAACACGTTAGCGGGATTTACGGTTCATTAAAACCCTTTTTAATATACTACGATTTAAAACATCTAATACCGTTTGTACACTTGCATACATTTCGGAGGAACGCATGGAAGATGTTGAAAATGTGAAATACGCGTTCACACTTGAAACATCTAACATCTACTATCAATAAAAAATGTCACCATTTCTGAAAAAAAACTTATTTTTTTTAATACTTTTTTTCTAAAAAAGCTCTAATATTTTAAAAGATAACACCAAAATGTATTTCTAATTCATTTTGTTTAATAATTTTAGCAAAATTAAGCAAAATAAGGCTTGCAAAAAAGGAAAAACTTAAAAAATGTTAACGCTGCTTTCAAAGCAACTTCCATTTTGTCAGTGATGCCACAATAATAACAGAATTTATTAGTAACATTCTTTAATGATGTTGAAAAATTTTGATTTTTAGCCCTATGTATTTCCTATGGGAAAATTCCAACATCTTCGCTAATTGATGTTAAATGTTGACAAGCGTGAAAAGGCTATAAATGTGTATTCCTTCTGTATTATGACAAATTTGAAATTTGGTTAATATTTTCCGTCTTTTTTAAACCCATTTTTATACCCACACCTCAGCCTTTGTGCTGATGTTTGTAACAACTTAAAATGTTGCCCCAAAACCCAAATTTTTTAAGATAATTTGATGAAATTTGGCACAGAGACCAAGCCTATTGACAATGGCGGTCCATAATTTCACAAAGCTCCCATACAAGCTTCTTTCCGGAATAGGATATTTGTATCCATTAACCATCTTATTATGTTGGTATGAAGATTAAATTTGGTTTAAACTAATTTTATTGCAATCAAAATCATCTTACCAAATTTTATTGGAATCGGTACATATTTGACCATAGCTCCCATGTAAATACTTTTCCCGAAAATAGCTTTTTATGCCATAACTTTCTTATGAATATAAGTATTTACCAGAGTTCTCATTTGCTCACGCATTACGCACTCATGCGCATGAGCCAAAAAGACACTCACATAAAAACCAACCGCATGCGCATGTGTGAGTGAGACCTTTTATATTTGCCTATTACGCACTCATGCGTATAAACATTCTAGATACAGTATGGCGCCAAATATGACAGCTGTTTCACAATAAATGCACTTACTTAAATTTTTATTATGTGTAAACATAATAAATTTTAAATACATACATATATGCTACAAGATGTACAAGAGCTACAACTGCAAACCGTGAATTCCGCTATTAAAAATTTTAATAAAACATTTACCCCCAACCCTCGTTTTATGTGAATTTAAATTTATGCGTTTGTGCAAACTTAAGAATTTTTTTAATTTGTTACCCAAACAAATGATGAGCATTTAGCTAATGGGAGTACCTGTCAAAATTTACCTTTAAAATAAACTTCATTTTAACATATGTAGTTATTCTTAAGGGCCAACTACACTTGTCAAATGCTTGTCCCGCAGACGAATTCACTCTGTACGTGTGCTGGACGTAATATTCGCCGTCATATCTAAATTTTTTGATGATCCATCATCGTCGGTGTGACACATACAAACACAGTTTCACTAATACTACCATAGCGCTTGATGAGAAATGCTTGACGTGTACAGACCCCTTTAGCTTAGAAATGAAATAAATTTTATGTTGACTTTTTTTATGCGATTTTGTTAACAAGCAAGAACGATTACTTAAGTCCAGAAATAGGTATTTAACGTTTTAAACTTAGTCTATCTAAAAAGTTCAAAAGCAAGTATTCAGTTAATTACTTACATACATATGGGTAATTCCATGTCAAAACGACCAAGAGTGGGGCACGACCCCTTCCAATTTTAATGAAATTTGGTGGAAGGTTCCTTTTATCTTATAAGGAACATATATGAACGAAAAAAAAAATTAAAAAAATTTTTTTTCGAAAGTTACGTCATATTCAAAATGTCATAATTTCGCCGAATTAGCCGAATGTGTTGAGCTTATTTCTTCAATATCTGGAAAACTACTTTACATACGAAGATGATTTTTATGTTATTACACAATCACAATATGTATATTGAAAAAAAAAAAAACAAATATCTGCAAAATATTAAATTTTAAAAACGGACGAAGTCAAAAACTTATTTTTTTAATTGGCTGATTTTTTTTTATATAATACCTCAAACCGTTCTTTAAAAATCCTGAAACTTTGAAGGAGGTGTTTTTTTTTTCATTTTTAAGATATGATTTTTTTTCTTTCGCAACCTTTAAAAACTAATTCTAAAAAATAATTTTAATATTGTAATCTTGAGCAATAAGTACACTGTGCTAGTTGCACAGTTTTTTCGTTCATATATGTTCCTTGTAAGATAAAAGGAACCTTCTCACCAAATTTCATTAAAATCGGAAGGGGTCTGTTCCACTCTTGGTCGTTTTGACATGGAATTACCCATATGTATGTTAAAAACTCAATTGCTTAAGGTCAAATTATACGTGACTTAAACATAATGCCATTGCCGTAACGATGATCATAAAAACCAATTGAATTGGTTGGTATGATCATGGTTATGTCGTTACGGTAAGTCACCTATAATCAAATACAGTGTTGCCCATAAGGGCAACAATCAAAAATTTAAAACATAATCGGGTTGATAAACTTACACACTTAAGAAATTTAATTTAATTCATCCCGCATGATTTATATATTTTATTAATTTTAGTTTATATTTTTGTTCTTTTAATTTTATTTTTTAATATTTTTTTTTCGCACTTTTTCTTTTTATGCTGTTGTCAACAATTAAATTTATTTTTTGGTTAATTAAAAATCATACGAACACCACTCTTCACTACCAACTTCCACACTTATTTTCATTAATACTGATAAAATGATTTTTATGATTGTAATGCTCCCGTTCTTGTGTTATTTATATACATTCATACATATATAAAACCGCGATTTTTGTTTTCTTTTAACATGTATTTAAAATAAAATGATTTTTTATTGCCACTGGCTAACAATAATACTTCATACAATATACAATTATGTTCAAAACTCAAATGACCAAAACTCAAAAACTCAAAAACTATGAAACGAAAACAAATAACCAAAAAAACGAAAACAATAACGTATAAAATTAAATTGAAATTAAATATAAACTGATTGTTTGTTGATGTTGTTGTTGTGCTGATGGCGGCGCGCTGTTAATTTTTTTAAATATAACTATTGTTATTGTTGGCATATTACAAGTAGATTTTCACACAGACATGACAAGCAATCAGCTTTTATCAAGTGGAGCCTCACCAACTGGAATTGATTGTTTATTATCAGATTACTGCCTACCCACAGCACCATCACCAAGTCTGCCCACCTTACCACCGATGTGTCCTGGTGGCAATGGTGGTAGTGGTTCAGTTGATGAAATGAGCATTACAAATTTCCATGCTCCACCACCACCGCCGCCCAACACAACCAGTATAATAACTGGTCGCAACAAGGCCACCCCAATGCAAATACGTTGCAAGTTCGGCTCATTGGGTACATCAAAAGGACAGTTTAATTCGCCGCATGGCTTTTGTTTGGGAGTCGATGAGGAAATTATCGTGGCTGACACCAATAACCATCGCATTGAAATTTTTGACAAATCGGGTAATTTGAAATTTTACTTTGGTGTCCCCGGAAAAGAGGAGGGGCAGTTATGGTATCCCCGAAAAGTTGCTGTTATGCATACAAATGGCAAATTTGTAGTTTGCGATCGTGGCAATGAACGTTCTCGTATGCAGATCTTTTCCAAAAGTGGTCACTTTATGCGTAAAATAGCCATTAGGTAAGCTCTTGCGGCTTGGTTGACAGTCAATTTGTCAGTGTATTAATGAATTTAAAATGTTTATTTACGCAGATACATAGATATTGTAGCTGGTTTGGCTGTGACTTCAAAAGGTCACATTGTTGCCGTTGATAGTGTCTCACCCACTGTTTTTGTAATATCCGAAGATGGCGAATTGGTACGTTGGTTCGATTGCAGCGATTACATGCGTGAACCTTCCGATATTGCAATAAGAGGTACGTATATAATTCAATTCAAAAGTAACGAACACATGCTTCATGTAATATTCATTTGTAGATAACGATTTCTACGTTTGCGATTTTAAGGGCCACTGTGTAGCTGTTTTTCACGAGGATGGTACATTCCAGTATCGTATTGGTAATGAAAAAGTCACTTGTTTCCCCAACGGAATTGATATCTCAAATGCAGGCGATATATTAATTGGGGATTCTCATGGCAATCGTTTTCATGTTGCTTGTTATTCACGTGATGGCATATTGCAATCAGAATTTGAATGTCCTCATGTTAAGGTAAGTTATAGAAAAAATTAACAAAGTATAAGACTAAGATAAAAATAAGATAAATACAAAAATTTAAATTAATTTTTTAAAAATATCACATTCGATATGCATCCGCATGCTGAAAAAAAATATCGTACCCTTTTTGCGATTTTATCGTAAGGGATAAAAAGCAAATTTTGCAGGAAGGGTTCTTATTATATTTTTCTGAAGCAAAGCAATGGTTAGGTTAGGTTAAGAAGGGTTATGTGCCCAGGGGCACACTTCCACTGGGAGACCGGTACAGTCCATTGTGAATCCCTTCGATGAAAAGAAAAAAAGTAGAAAAGTAAAGAAAAGAAGTATAAGGTGGATAAAATCCAGGAATTTAGAAAGTTAGTAGGTAATATGAAGAACAATTTCCCTCTCTACAGTCCCCTCAACAGAAACAACCGCAATATTTCCCTGACAAACCCCAGTAGATCAGCCGGATTACATCCAGCGATGCACCCCAGTTCGCTGTGAAACCTGTCTCCTAGCCACTTCTGTCTGAGACCCTGCATCCTAGGACAATGGCACAGTACATGCTCGATCGTCTCCAGCTCCTCTGAATCATCGCATAATCTGCAGAAGTCCGGTATGGTGTTGTCCCATCTGCCCGTAAAAGCCCTTACGGGACAATGACCCGTCAAGAACCCTATAAGTGTTGCCCCCGCGTCCAATGTGGGCCATAGTGCCCTAGACACACTGCAATCCACTCTGTCCCCCCAGGATCGGTTAACGTCATCACGGTATTTTTCCCGTATCACACCATAGTAGTAACATAGGGGAGGCTTTACCCCCCTGTCCCTTACCACTAAGTCCAGATTCGAACCCCCTCTCGCGAGTTCGTCCGCCACCTCATTTCCATCAACCATGCAGTGTCCAGGTACCCAACACAGCCTTACATTGAAAGCCTCCATGAGCTCCCTTAGAGCATTCCTACACCGAGCGACCAGGCACGATCGCACCGTATAATTTGTCAATGCCCTAAGCGCCGCCTGACTATCGACGCAAATTGTCACCGCAGAACCGCCCACGATGTGATCCAGTATCACCTCCGTCGCCCTCCAGATCGCTAGGATCTCAGCCTGGAAGACACTGCACTCATCAGGGAGTCTGAATAACCTTTTTACCTCGGTGTCCGCGATATATACACCGGCACCAGTGCCGGTTTCCATATTGGATCCATCCGTAAATACTGCCCACCCCTCCAACAGTCCATTGGATCCATGCCAGATTTTCCTATCCGGGAACTCCACGTGGTACACCGAAGTCCAGGGTCATAGTTCTATGATCCGAAATTCTCTCGAGAACAGTACTTTGATCAAGCAGACCCACCTCGTACAAAATTCTCGTGTGATGATCCCGCCTAGGTCTAACTAAGGAAGACTCGAAAAGTCTAAGTAGGTTCCTAGCAGCCACACTCCTCACATAATGCTCAATAGGGGACAGATATAGTAGGATGTCCAGCACTGCCAGTGCTATCCACTCTCAACGCACGCCACCAAACAGTGCATCCATAGGTAAGTATAGGCCTAACCACCGATGTGTAAATCCAGTTTACTATATCCGGCCTCAGTCCCCAGTTCTTATCGATAGAGCGGAGAAAAAGCCGATCTAAATCCAAAAAAAGTATTGCTTTGTTGAGAAGGGGATTGAGAAGGGGACTCAATGCCTACCACACATGCAGGAATGTGTCGTGATTGTCGCTTACAATATAATCGTAAATAGGTTTCGATTTTATAAGTTTTTATGAAATATCAATAATTTTTATCGATTTTTAAATAGTAAAAACTAATTAGACTAATGGTAACCTCTTATTATTAAAATTTATGATCTTTGAAGAATTATGACTTAGACTGCAATTCTCATGAAAGTGTTCTTTAAGGGATATGGCCACTGTGTCCAAATCCTTATATCTCAGGGAATCAAACCTATTAGAAAATGAAGAATATAGACGAGGCTACCGAAATCTATAAAAAATATATAAAAATTGTATTTGTGAAAATTTTTATACATTTTTGAAAATTTGACTTTGAGTGAAATTTCATCTCAGGAAATCAAACCTATAAGAAAATGAAGACAATGGACAATGTGTTGCGGGCTAGGTTAAGGGCAGAAAAAATTTTTGCGTGGAAAGGCCTTAGGGAAAGCTGTTGGGAGGAGCACAAAAATCTAAGTGCTCGAGTCCCTTAACAAATAAAATATTAGGGAGGGGCTTCATATTATTCGGAGGCACCGGCTCCAGCCCATGTCCCGGTGGTAAAATTATATTAGGGAGGGGTGATGAGAACAAGTGGATTGATAAGAATCCAGCCCGAGTCCCAGTTGAATGTTGTGACCTGAAAGAAAGAAAGAAGAAAATTAGTATGTTTGTATTTATTATGTAAAGGAACGATACTGTGGAATACCAAATGGTCGTCTTGTTTTTGACCTAGAAAGAAAGTTCTGAAAATATAATAGAAATAAATTAAAGAAAAATTGTAATTTACGACGAGCAATACTTACCATGTGCAATCTGCCAGCTGTGAATGAAAATGACGTTTGCATATGTTTGTAGGTGTATGTTGGCAGTGTTGTGTAGTATTTTTTTTGGGGGTAAATGGTAACGCGAAAATTTGGAGTAATAACACAGCGTTGTAAAAATCATTCAAAAAATAGATTTTTAAAAATTAGCGGTTATTTAAAATAAAATGTTTTTGAATAATGAATGAAGTAGAGAATACTACTGAAATTTCTGATGGCCTGGTAGATAAATATGAACAGCCAGGATATATGTATGTAGATAAATATGAACAGCCAGGATATATGTTTGAAGATAAATTTGGACAAGCTAAGGTGGGGATTAAAAAATTAACAGCCAGGACATATGTACATGAAGATGAACAGGACATATGTAGATAAATAGGGACAGGCTAGGGTAGAGATTAGAATAAACAGCCAGGAGAAAATATAAGAAAAAGAAGATCAAAATTGGAAAATGAACAAAAGAGTTTAAGGATATTTAAGAAAAGAGGTGTATACACAATTTTTATGTTGTTTTTGGTTTATTGGAATTGTTCAAAAATAAAGATGAAGAATTGGAGGGAAAGTACTTTTGCATAGCACAAACATATAGATACCGTGGAAATTAAGCAGTATAAAAGGGTAGAACTTAGCTGCGTTAGCGGTTATTTGTATATTGTGCGGCAAAATATAAAAGACGAGAATTGTTCTTATTGTGTAAAAGAAAGTTTTAAGTGTGCGGCAAATTTAAAAAAAAAGGATACAAATCGATCCGGGAACTGATTTGAGGATAGAGTACCAAAAGTGTAAAAACGGGGGAACCGTCAGATTGGATACACTGTGGTGCAAAGTTTTGAGGAATAGGACAAACGGAACCTACGTAAGTGTTTTGAAATAAAAGTTAGTGATTGCGTGAGTAAGGGAACTTTTATAAATTATTTAGCTGGCAAAACCTTAAGGGCCAATCTATGAGTAGATCTGCCGGAATTGGTAAAGATACACAGTGCAACTCCGAGTGGAAATTAAAAGTGTTAAAGAGTGTCTATAAGGATTGGGAAATAAAAGGCCAAGAAAAAGGTGACCAAAGGAAGCCAGGTAGGCAGAAAAATTAGTTTTGCCATATTCAAAAAGTGATGGTTAATAGTGCTTACGGAACAAACAAAAGAAAAAGAAATTTACAAAAGCAAAAGAAAAGTGGAAATAGAATATGATTAAATTTAATATCAATTTATTGAAAACATACATACCGTTATTAAATGAGTTAATTAGTTTTAAAAATACCGTGCTATATACTTAAATAATTATTTACTATATTTAAGAGTGTCCTTAGTGCAAATTATTGTACGTCCTTTGTGAGTGTGTAGTTCAATAGTGAGAAAAAGCAGCATTAGCCTGAAAAGGATTTAGAATAATTTTTAACATAAGAAAAGTAGAAGTAAAGATATATGAATCAGATTAAATTATATAAACATATCTAAGTTGAGGGCACAGATTAATCGCGGTGGTTTAAAATTTCTATACAGAGAAAGTGTGATTGTGACAGTGTACTCAGGGAGCTCCTTTAGGCACGCAAGTCTTTAGAAAACCGATTTGAACCGGGTAGCCTTTTAGAAGAGGCGAAAACAATATTAGTTTGGGCTCTGGAAAAAAAATAGATTAATACAAGTTTGAGAGAATAGATATATTTATATAAAGAAAATTAATAAAAAATCTGAAAACTTTAAGAAATAGAAAAAAATTAAAAGAAAGAAATTATTTTTGTAACGGCTGCTAGATATTTGTTGTTTTAAGTTAATGTTTGTTAGGTTTAAGTAATAGTAAAGTTAAGTGATTATGTTTTGAATAAATAATTTGTGTGTTGATATAATGAATATGTTTAACTAAATTTTTTTTGTAATTTGGGGATTGTTGTAAACGGATAGGGCGGAAAAGTACGGGACATGGGGATCGTAAGAGATGTAACATGGATATATTGCGATCATGGTTGGGTAAGGGCAGATTGGAAGCAACATCCGCTTCCCTATGTGACAGTGTTTCATCGGTGTTTAAGTAAGTTTTTTTTTGTTGTATTGTAGTATACCCTTACAAATGATTTTTTTTTGTACGTACCTGATCGACTATAGGGTTGAGAACTCCCCTGGAGAGAAAGCCGCGAAGTTAGTAGGGCAGATCAGCAGAGGTCACGTAACAGAAATGGCGCCCAATCAGAAAACGAATAAGTTGTAGTGTAGGTTACCGAAACACTAAAAAAATAGAATAATAGATTTTAAAGCAATAGCCCTACGAGTACTTTTGAAAAGTTAAGGAGAGAAATCCGCATCCGGTTTTGGCAAACTGCCAAAAAGGTCAGTTGTGCGGGATGATTTAACTTTTTGGTTTCAATAGATGAAATAGTAGATAAAGTACGCGAATAGTTCAGGCGAAGGTGGGAAAGTCCTGAGATGGAAATAATTTATATTTGTCTTAACTGTTCACCCAGCTTCGTATTTTAATGATAATAGTAGCATCAGTCTAAAGTTTTGGATGTGTGGTAGTATTTTGTTGTTTTTTTTTTGACAGCCGCTTGAGCTAGGACTTGAGGTCTGTTGTGTCTAAATGGGAACAACATTTACTGACTTCCGTTGAGATTAAAGTTAGAATTGATTTAACGCGAATCACCAAAACTGTTTATTAGGTAAAGTTGTTGTTAGATTGACTGGATAAAACACTGAAATAGCTCTTTAAAGGAGAATCTAAATAATAGAACCGTCGAACCGCTGCTGTTTTCAACAATCCCGAAATACTCGGAAAATTAAAATTTGAATATTTTTTATTAGCTTTTTTATAGATTAAATAGACTTTATTTTTTTATATACAAGTTTAGGTATTTTTTTTTATATAATATTTTATTTATCTCTTTATATATTTTGATTATTTATTTTATTTTTTTTTTAGTTATTTATTTCTTTAAACCATTGCTAAATATACAGAGTTTTGTCTTATACACATTTTTTTTATTATTTTTTTTATTATCTTTATTTGTTTATCCTCCTTTATTGTTTTTTATTAAAGTTTAAATTTTTTTAATTAAGGGAAGGAATTTACAAATGAACGCTCTTGAGTAATTGTAGGTTTGGCATTTCATTAAGTAGATTTATGTATGTATTTAATGATTTAATAGTTTATTAATAGTTTATTTGAGTATTTATTTATGCGTGTTTTTAAGTATTTGATTCTTCATAGATATATGTTTTTTGTAGTTTATTTAGTATTGATATTAAAATTTTTTTTTTGTTTTTGTTTGGCAATTAGTATCAACGATATTTTTTTTTTGTTGGAAAATTTTTGAGTTTTTTTTGTGGAAAGTATATACATCCAAAGGACAAACACTCATTGTTTTTGGACATCGCCCGTTGTAACAAGTAATGAATAGGGAAACTAGATCTACTGCAGGAAATAGAAAGCGAACAATACAACAGACTAGTTTGAATAATTCGAGTGAAATACGACCCAAGATACGGAAATATATCAGTAAAACAGTTAAAATGGCACAGAATAGTTCCTTTAGAGATTTGTCAGGCACAATTAATGTAAGACCAACACTGCCAACACAGAATACAAATATAGTGTCCAATCCGTCACCTGGCTTATTGCCTAATGCAGAAATTAGCCCCGAAGTAAGAGAATTGGTAGCGGATGAAACTTTAGTTGTGCAGAGGGCATTAGAGGAAAGTGTGAAGTTTAGTTCAGGAAGAAATGGTAGAAATTAGAAAGTCTGTAGGTGAGTTGTCAAAGGTCGTCAGTGAACTGTCGAAAGCCGGTTCTCGTATACAAGAATCTGTTGATTCAAATCCCACCTTGGGAAATAATTTAAATAATGTTGGGGAATGGAATAGGTCTAATTTTTGTTCTAACGATACTAGATTACCAATTCAACATACCTTTGGTTTTTCTGGACAACGGGAAAATAATCCAATGATGGTGCCAAATAATGCACGAAATAATGAATTCCGGGCGACAAATGCTGAGGTTAATTCAGAAAACCGGGTCACTCCCGGGTATCGCGTGGGTCCAGGAAATCCTATGGGAAATGAGGGCAGGATAAATATTAGAATAGATAAATGGGGAATTTGTTTTAATGGGAACAATACTCACTTGAGCGTGGAGGATTTCATATTTAGAATCGAACACCTTCAAGCACACTACGATATTAATTGGGAAGAAATCCTAAGAGATTTCCATCTTCTTGTAACTGGCCCAGCGAAAGATTGGTATTGGCTTCTCATACGTACGCATGGTGTAATGAAATGGCCAACACTTAAGTGCGAATTGAATAATCAATACCGTACGAACACGTCCAACTTCGAGATTATGCGAGATTTAGTTGAAAGAAGACAACAGCCAACTGAGTCTATAGACTCGTTTTTTCACACAATGTGTAAACTCCGCTCAAGGCTGGTACAGCCAATTCCAGAGTTCGACATGATCAAAATTTTGAAAAGAAATGTAAGAGAAAGCGTAGCGAGAATTATTTATCCGATTGCTGTATCGTCTGTGGAACAATTAAGGATCGAATGCATTGAAGCTGAACGGAATTTTCCAAGGCGTGAGATAAAAACAAACATGCCAGCACAACGTCCTATGAGAGCAGTAAACGAAATAGATTTCGAGAATGTTGACCAAAATCCAACAGAAATGGAGGAAATCGCCGCCATGAAGGTAGTACAGCAGAAACCACCACTGATTTGTTGGAACTGTAAGTCGCAAGGGCATGGTTTTCGGGATTGTAATTCATCCGAAAGGTCATTATTTTGCTATCGTTGCGGAAAACCAAATGTCATTGCACCAAAATGTCCAGATTGTCAGCAGGGAAACTATATGAGGGACGTGGGAAGAACAAGGGACCTACGTCCATCCTCAGTCCCAAACATAGAAAATCGGTAGAAAATAAAAAGGTAGAAAAAAATGAATGTTTCAAAAACGAACCAAACAATATATTACGATACTTACCACAAATTAGACATTATATGCCACTGGATTTGAGAAAGGAATATTATAAATACGTCAGGAACAAAATATTCGAGCCCCGAATGGAACGAAGACCAATATCCAAAAGAATTCTGAAAATAAGGGAAAAATATAAGAATAGAAAGGAAATGAGGAGGAATCTATTGGATGCAGTGAATAGAGTAGGTAATGCCAGAATAGACAATAGAGTTTTTATAGATGTAGAAGTAGAAGGAAAAGTGATTACAGGTTTATTAGATAGTGGAGCATCTGTTAGTATATTGGGAAAAGGATGCAGGGAAATAGTTGAGGAGTTAGGGTCAGAAATAAAACCAATATTTTCGAATGTGAGGACTGCAAGTGGTCAGCACCATAGAATATTGGGTAAGATCAGTGTATCCATTCAATACAAAGATCAAAGGAACAATATTCTTTTGTATCTTTGTCCGGACTTGGAACAGGCTTTATATTTAGGAATCGACTTTTGGCGTGCGTTTAATTTGGCTCCGGATATAATAGGTGTAGAGGAAATAGAACTTGATAAGATTGTGAGGGATTTCGTAGATGAAGAAACAGATTATAAATTGGAACCACATGAATTAAATAGTGATCAAAAAAGGAAATTGGAAGAAATAGTAAAAAAAAATAATTAATACATTTGAGTCAAAAGGACTAGGCAAGACCAGCTTAGAGAAACATACAATTAAATTAATAGACGGCGCTGTGCCGATAAAGGACAGATATTATCCTATATCACCAGCAGTGCAGGAAATTACATACAGGGAAATAGATAATATGTTGAAGTTAAATGTGATTGAACTTAGTGAAAGTCCCTGGAGCAACAGGACGACAATTGTGAGGAAACCGGGGAAGAATAGATTTTGTCTTGATGCCCGAAAGTTGAATAAGCTTACTGTTAAGGATGCTTACCCACTTCAAAATATTGATGGCATATTGAGCCGGATAGATGAAACATATTTCATCAGTAGCGTAGATTTAAAATACGCGTTTTGGCAAATAGAGTTAGAGCCAGATAGCAGACCCTACACCGCGTTTACAGTCGCTGGCAGACCACTATACCAATTTCGGGTAATGCCCTTCGGCCTATGCAATGCGGCCCAGCGATTGTGCCGGTTAATGGACAAAGTGATTCCGCAAAGATTAAAAGATAATGTCTTCATCTACCTTGATGACTTGTTGATAATATCCGATGATTTTGAGAAGCATTTATATCTGCTAGATGAAGTCGCACGATGTTTGAAAAATGCGAACTTAACAATAGGGTTACAAAAATCACAATTTTGTTTTCAACGTTTAAAATATTTAGGATTTATAGTAGGCGGTGGAATGCTAAAAACAGATCCGGATAAGGTTAAGGCGATTAGGGAAATACGAGTTCCAAAATCAATAAGAGAAGTTCGAAGCTTTCTAGGCACTGCCGGATGGTATCGACGGTTTATTAAAAACTTCTCAGTTATATCTGCACCTCTTACCGATACTTTGAAAAAATCTACCAAATTTGAAATGACTCCAGAGGCGATTACGGCGTTTGAAAATTTAAAAAGGCATTAACCTCAGCACCCATACTTCGACACGCTGATTTTACCAAAAGGTTCTATATACAATGTGATGCTTGCGACTACGGTATTGGAGCAGTTTTGTACCAAATTCAGGGAGAAAATGAGGAACACCCAATTGCTTTCTTTTCTCAAAAATTAAATGCATGCCAGAGAAATTACACAGTTACTGAAAAAGAATGTCTCGCCGCAGTAATGGCTGTAAAGAAGTTTAGACAATACGTGGAAATGATGCCGTTTACTATTGTGACAGACCACGCAAGTCTCAAATGGTTAATGTCACTAAAGGATTTGTCAGGGAGATTAGCTAGGTGGTCATTGCAATTGCAGGCTTTTGACTTTGAAATATTGCACAGGAAAGGGTCTGAAAATATTGTGGCAGATATGTTATCCCGATTACCGACAGTTGAAGAAATAAATATTATGGATATTATAGGGTTTGAAACAAAAGAATTCGAGAGTGAGGAATATTTAGAGTTGATAGCACAAATTCAAGACAACGCTCAGATGTTACCAGATTTAAAAGTTGATAATGGGTTAGTGTATAAGAAAACAGGATTTGAAGAAAATAGTGATAGCAGCCCATGGAAGTTATGGATTCCTGCCACTATAACACAAACTATAATAAAAAATTCCCATTCGTCATTGACAACAGCTCATGGAGGAGTAGCAAAAACAATAGAACGATTAAAAAGATTTTTTTACTGGCCCAAAATGGCAGCACAGGTGAGAAATTTTGTGGCAAACTGCCAATTATGCAAGGAAATAAAACCGTGCAATATGAACCTTAGACCAGAAATAGGTAAACAGGTGATAACAGAGAGGCCATTCCAAAAATTATATATAGATTTTTTGGGAAAGTATCCACGATCAAAAAAGGGAAATTGTTATATTTTTATTGTTGTGGATCATTTCACCAAATTTACATTTCTAAAGGCAATGAGAGAAGCTACGACCAATAAAGTTATTGATTTTATGAAAAATGAGATTTTTTATAAGTTTGGTGTGCCTGAGGTAGTACATAGTGATAATGGGTGTCAATTTACGGCAAAGAATTTTGAAAACTTTTTAAAAACATTTAAAATTCAACACATTAAAACGGCAGTGTATTCACCTCAGAGTAATGCCAGCGAAAGGGTGAATCAATCGGTATTATCGGCAATTCGGGCTTATTTAAAAGAAGATCATCGCGACTGGGATTTGTATTTATCTGAAATAGAATGTGCATTGCGAACTGCTGTACATGCAGCAACAGGCGTGACACCCTTCTTTGCTCTTTTCGGGTATCACATGTATACGAATGGGGCTGATTACAAATTGGGTAGAAAACTCCAATCTTTAACAGATCACGAAATATTAGAACTTAATAGAAACGAAAAGATGGAACTTATGCGGGAGAAAATTAAACAGAATATGCGAAAAGCCTATGACAAAAGCGCGGAAAGGTATAACAGGGGCGCGCGAACTGTAAAATTTGTGCCTGGTCAGGAAGTGTATCGGAGGAATACAGTTTTGAGTAATTTTGGCAAAAATATTAATTCGAAATTCTGCAGAAAATTTTTAAAATGTAGGGTGGTTAAGCCCATCGGAAATAATATGTACGAACTGGAATCATTGCAGGGTAGGCCACTTGGTACATATCATGCAAAAGATATCAGAATTTAGTTTTTTTTTGGAAGTGAGCAATATAAGGATTAGGGAGACATACGATGTTAGAACAATCCTAAGCATACACCGATAACTAATATGTGATAGTATAGAATAGTTTCGAGATAAGTTGAGAGAAAATGGACTTACCTTAGTGGGTTGGAGGAAAAGGGGAAAACATCTGTGATATATATGTATGTAGTATATAGTTGTGATGTCCAGCTTTTGCGTGTGTAGATGATGACGGTGCAATATAGTATAGCTTCTGTGTTGTTCTGGAAAAAAAATTCCAAATCCATACGCCTAGATGGGAGAGACAGGATGAACAAAGTAAAATATCTACATATATGTGTATCCTATAAGTATTTGGTACTTCCCGTAATTTGTGTGAGTGACCGAAAGGAGTGGGCATGGATTCAAAAGGTGTCCTTGGGAACGGTTTTATCGCGATTATGAACAGTGGTTATTTCCAGGTAGAGTGCGAGAATCCTGTGGGATAAAATAATCGGAAATAAAGGGCATTATTATCTTAAAAAGGAAAAAAAAGATCCTGTTATTTTTTGAGTGCAATGAGTTCTAGGTGCAATAATAGTTTAGTGAGTATGTGATAATTTTAACAAGTGCAATATTAGGTTAAGGATTATTTTAGCAATTTTGGTTGTTGAATGTGTTTTTGTCCTAATAGTGAGACTTTTGTTAAATATATCTATGATTCATAACTACGATTGTTATTATAGAACGGAAAAAAGGGAAGACTCACTTGTCTAAATGGTAGAGGTGCATAGGATTGCGGGATTTGGCAGATGATTGCTGCATTGAGGTAACGTACTAATTTGAATTGGAATGCATGTAGTAGTAGTGCCCGGCTCGTTAGATTCAGGGTGTGGGAGTTCCCCACGTTGGGAAACAAAATAGGCAAACTGAAAACCCGCACACCGTTCCCCCTGGCTAGCGACAGCGACCACGGAGTTTTGTTGCGGGCTAGGTTAAGGGCAGAAAAAATTTTTGCGTGGAAAGGCCTTAGGGAAAGCTGTTGGGAGGAGCACAAAAATCTAAGTGCTCGAGTCCCTTAACAAATAAAATATTAGGGAGGGGCTTCATATTATTCGGAGGCACCGGCTCCAGCCCATGTCCCGGTGGTAAAATTATATTAGGGAGGGGTGATGAGAACAAGTGGATTGATAAGAATCCAGCCCGAGTCCCAGTTGAATGTTGTGACCTGAAAGAAAGAGAGAAGAAAATTAGTATGTTTGTATTTATTATGTAAAGGAACGATACTGTGGAATACCAAATGGTCGTCTTGTTTTTGACCTAGAAAGAAAGTTCTGAAAATATAATAGAAATAAATTAAAGAAAAATTGTAATTTACGACGAGCAATACTTACCATGTGCAATCTGCCAGCTGTGAATGAAAATGACGTTTGCATATGTTTGTAGGTGTATGTTGGCAGTGTTGTGTAGTATTTTTTTTGGGGGTAAATGGTAACGCGAAAATTTGGAGTAATAACACAGCGTTGTAAAAATCATTCAAAAAATAGATTTTTAAAAATTAGCGGTTATTTAAAATAAAATGTTTTTGAATAATGAATGAAGTAGAGAATACTACTGAAATTTCTGATGGCCTGGTAGATAAATATGAACAGCCAGGATATATGTATGTAGATAAATATGAACAGCCAGGATATATGTTTGAAGATAAATTTGGACAAGCTAAGGTGGGGATTAAAAAATTAACAGCCAGGACATATGTACATGAAGATGAACAGGACATATGTAGATAAATAGGGACAGGCTAGGGTAGAGATTAGAATAAACAGCCAGGAGAAAATATAAGAAAAAGAAGATCAAAATTGGAAAATGAACAAAAGAGTTTAAGGATATTTAAGAAAAGAGGTGTATACACAATTTTTATGTTGTTTTTGGTTTATTGGAATTGTTCAAAAATAAAGATGAAGAATTGGAGGGAAAGTCCTTTTGCATAGCACAAACATATAGATACCGTGGAAATTAAGCAGTATAAAAGGGTAGAACTTAGCTGCGTTAGCGGTTATTTGTATATTGTGCGGCAAAATATAAAAGACGAGAATTGTTCTTATTGTGTAAAAGAAAGTTTTAAGTGTGCGGCAAATTTAAAAAAAAAGGATACAAATCGATCCGGGAACTGATTTGAGGATAGAGTACCAAAAGTGTAAAAACGGGGGAACCGTCAGATTGGATACACTGTGGTGCAAAGTTTTGAGGAATAGGACAAACGGAACCTACGTAAGTGTTTTGAAATAAAAGTTAGTGATTGCGTGAGTAAGGGAACTTTTATAAATTATTTAGCTGGCAAAACCTTAAGGGCCAATCTATGAGTAGATCTGCCGGAATTGGTAAAGATACACAGTGCAACTCCGAGTGGAAATTAAAAGTGTTAAAGAGTGTCTATAAGGATTGGGAAATAAAAGGCCAAGAAAAAGGTGACCAAAGGAAGCCAGGTAGGCAGAAAAATTAGTTTTGCCATATTCAAAAAGTGATGGTTAATAGTGCTTACGGAACAAACAAAAGAAAAAGAAATTTACAAAAGCAAAAGAAAAGTGGAAATAGAATATGATTAAATTTAATATCAATTTATTGAAAACATACATACCGTTATTAAATGAGTTAATTAGTTTTAAAAATACCGTGCTATATACTTAAATAATTATTTACTATATTTAAGAGTGTCCTTAGTGCAAATTATTGTACGTCCTTTGTGAGTGTGTAGTTCAATAGTGAGAAAAAGCAGCATTAGCCTGAAAAGGATTTAGAATAATTTTTAACATAAGAAAAGTAGAAGTAAAGATATATGAATCAGATTAAATTATATAAACATATCTAAGTTGAGGGCACAGATTAATCGCGGTGGTTTAAAATTTCTATACAGAGAAAGTGTGATTGTGACAGTGTACTCAGGGAGCTCCTTTAGGCACGCAAGTCTTTAGAAAACCGATTTGAACCGGGTAGCCTTTTAGAAGAGGCGAAAACAATATTAGTTTGGGCTCTGGAAAAAAAATAGATTAATACAAGTTTGAGAGAATAGATATATTTATATAAAGAAAATTAATAAAAAATCTGAAAACTTTAAGAAATAGAAAAAAATTAAAAGAAAGAAATTATTTTTGTAACGGCTGCTAGATATTTGTTGTTTTAAGTTAATGTTTGTTAGGTTTAAGTAATAGTAAAGTTAAGTGATTATGTTTTGAATAAATAATTTGTGTGTTGATATAATGAATATGTTTAACTAAATTTTTTTTGTAATTTGGGGATTGTTGTAAACGGATAGGGCGGAAAAGTACGGGACATGGGGATCGTAAGAGATGTAACATGGAGATATTGCGATCATGGTTGGGTAAGGGCAGATTGGAAGCAACATCCGCTTCCCTATGTGACAGTGTTTCATCGGTGTTTAAGTAAGTTTTTTTTTGTTGTATTGTAGTATACCCTTACAAATGATTTTTTTTTGTACGTACCTGATCGACTATAGGGTTGAGAACTCCCCTGGAGAGAAAGCCGCGAAGTTAGTAGGGCAGATCAGCAGAGGTCACGTAACAAATGCTACCATAGTCTATAAACACTATATCCAAATTGTATTTGTAAACATTTTTATAAATTCTCATGAAAGTGCTCTGTAAGGGATATGGCCATTGTGTCCAAATCATTCCATCACAGGGAAATATATATTCAAAGAAGACAATAAATTATTCAAACTTGATTGATATGATTATACTGCGTTTGTGTATCAACATACATTTATCTCTCTTGCACTAACTACTTGATTATGTATACCATAATCATCTAGAACCGTTTTTTGCCATAATACAGAAGTTTTTTTATTTAGTTGGGTTTTTAACAAATAACTAAACTGGCCTGGCCCTAAAGAAAACCACAATTGAGTTAAATGCCTTATTTATGTGGGAGCTGTAAGCTGAACGTTTCTGGAAAACGTAGTTTGTTATGTACTATTTGTCAAATTTGGTTTCGCGCTGATTGTGAAGGAGTCTCTAAGAAGTATTTCAGGTTCTTAACAAAAATCGCAATTTAAAATTTACTTGCCAAAGCTGCGTGGCAAACCCTATGGATTCTACAGAGACTGAAACATCTTTTAAAAAAGAAATTCGAAATTTCAACAAGTCTTTAAGTAGTCTGGCTGCAGACATAAAAAAGGAACAGACTGAACAAAGCAACAAATTTGAATCTATTGTAAACGTACGGAACTTTCTTCGAGTCTTAAAACCTTCAAGGATGAAGTCTTAACATGCTAAGATTTGGTTATTCAAAACGAACGCAAAATGAATTAAAGTTGAGTGAACTGGAGTTGACAAATAATGCACTTCAACATTAATTAAATCGCAATGATATATGTAATTATATCAGGTTTACCAGATGGACTCAAAGATCTCGCTAAGCCCGTTCTAACTTTGTGCGATCCCTTTAAACTTAGCATTAAGCTTCGTACTGACGATGGTCAGTTACAACTGTGTGAACATTGTAAGCTCATTTGTATTTGCAGAAGTGCAAAATTAATGCATCTGACAATTGCACCATTGTCTGAAAAATATTGCTGTTGGCAACGCCTGCTTACAATATTGTAAGATCTGACCATCGTCTGTACGAGCTTAAGTTATTAATTCGACTTGTAAATTAATAAAATTTTTTAATTTACTGTAATTTTCAAGAAACTTACGATTGAGTTTTATAAAAAAATGTTAAAATAATCGCAAGTGCATGATGCATCTTTGAATATTGTCAAATGGAAGGTGCGTTGTTTAAAAAATGCTGAAAATTGAAGTTGCATGCAAAATGGGTTGCTCGCGTAAAATTTTTTACACAGTTGCAAGGGTAAAAAAAAATTAACGTGAATACCTTTAAAAATTTTTAGGCATTGAATCTCAATTGTATCCAAATTGGCTGAGAAACCTCGGACCACACAAAAAAAAGTTTAATTTTGGGGGTGTCTAATTTTAGTTTCTTATACATACAAATATATTAATAATTTTATTTAAACTATGTATATGCTACAGCTTAACCTTCATTTAAATGCATTTTCAATGATTTTTGTGTCCACGATTCCTGGAACTTAACTGACGGCATACAAGTTAAACTTTATTATTATTCGAACTTAACCACAAATTTATTTAAATACAGGTTTCGCGTTGTTGCGGTTTAAAAATTACTTCGGAAGGTTATGTCGTTACTTTGGCTAAAAATAACCATCATGTTTTGGTGCTCAACACTCTGTATGTTCAGTGATTGCAGAAAAGAAAAGCACTTTGCGTAAGAAGCGATTTACTGATATGTGGTAAAACTTTAAATATCAATAAATATTACAATCATCAGCAACAGCAAACACAACCGAAGCATCCACAGACACAGCAGCAGCAAAATTTGTTTCAAAAACAACAACTAACGCAATCGCAGTCCCAGTTACAGTCGCTTCAGTTGAAAACAACTCAACAAGGCAAAGTTTTTCCTTTAACCACAAATACGGTTGCAAGTAAAAATGAAAAAATAACCTTATCAACTTCGTCAGCAACAGCGGTGTCAACTTCAGATTTAGCATCAGTGAATTTCAATTTGCCTTTAATTAGCAAGCAGCTTTATAGTGAAAATGGTGATAATATTGAACAAAACAAATTACATTTTATAGATTATGATGAAATTTAAGGCAATAATATTTTGTATTATTTTCATTTAATTTATTACAGAAAAAAAAAAAAAAAATATTCTATAAACATATAAATTATAACAACGCCTCCAAAGATACGACGAAATTTTGAATTTACGCCGCCAAAAGCCAAAAAGAAAATCATATTTTTTTTTAAACACCTCTTACTATTATTATTATTAATTACTACAACAACTATTACTACTTTTATTATTATAAATTATTATATTCTACATCGTTTTACACTTTACACTTTTTTAAATGTAGTTAAAATATTAACAACAACAAACAAATGGCCGTTTTATATACAACAATATTATAGCTTATATACATTAATATATACATACATACAAACTATATATATATATATATACATATATATATATATATATATATATAAACATATATACATATATATATATGTATATTATATATACATTTATGAAGAGATTCTTTTTTTTTTTAAATATATTCCTTTTTTTATTACTTAAAGATTTTACCGTAGAATTTAAAGAAAAGATTTCTTTTACAAGATTATTTTATACAAAAGTTTACTAATTTTAATTTTTTATGAAAAAAGAAACAAAATATTCTATTAAAATATAAAAAACATACATTTTGTTTTTTCTAAAATAAATCTCAAAACCAAGCATACAATTATAAAATATTTTGATCTCTTTGTATTCAAATCGTTTTTTTCTATTTGTTTTTTTTTTTTATTTTATTTAATTTTTTTTTAATATATAGTTCATCAAAAAGCGAGTGAACGCATTAGAGAGATAGAGGTGTGCTGCCTGTCCCTTTTTTTATATAGTTATATGTATTCTAAATGTCAAACTCCAAAAAAATTGACAGTTTGCATAACTTTATCTTTCTCTGATGTGGTCGTCTGAGTGAATTTGCTTTGGTTCATCACTGAATAACAAATTAAAAAAAATGTTTCTTTTTTTGAAAAACTATAACTTTTTTGCCTTTAAACACTTAATAATACAAAATGAAACAAACAAAAAAAAATGTTTTAAAAACGTTGCAATGTAAAGAAAAAACAAAACCTATAAAAAATATTGTTATTTTAAAACTTTTTTAATTTTGTTATGTTTTTCTTTTTTTTTTTATATTATATTATAATAAAAATATTTTTAAAAAAGTTAATACTTTTTGTTAGCTCGTAACTGTATTTAATATTTAAACACACATTATATTCCTTTTTAATTGAATCAATTTTCCCATGTTATTTTTTAAATAAGGCTGGTTTTCCAAGACATTATTTTTTATTTACTCACTTGTGTTATTTTTATTTTTTTTTCTTTATAATTAAAATAAACTTTGTTAACTTTTTTTTTTGTAATAAGTAATTACTTTTAAAACTATTTACAACATAAACAAATGTTTTAGTATATAAAATATATATAAACACAAACAAATTTTTAACTTTTAAAGAAATGAAAAAAAAAAGAAAAAAAAAAAACGTTACTTTTTTTATTAACAATAATAATTTTAACTTATGTGTTTCAAATATTTTCTTGTCATTTTTATTGTATTTTTTTATATTTATTTTTTTTTTTTTATTGTAAAGAAGAAATATATGTTAATTTAAAAAATGTATTTTTTTATTAACTTTAGAAAAAATCAGATTTTTTTACTTGTATAAATTAAAAAGCACCATATACAGTTTTGAACGAACGAAAAAGAGAGAAAATATCGAAAATACAAAAAAAAATAGATATACATATACATATAATTAGTTAAAAATTATTTTTATGCGAGGCTGTAGTTTTTAAATACAAAAGAAAAGAAAAAACATATTTAAAAAAATCTATACCAATCATACCTTTTTTATATTACTATATAAGCATTAACAACGATTACAAGAATTACCCAAAAGCAATCCTTTAAAACACATATTTATATTTTTAAGTAGTACCAAAATTAATGTTTTTTCTCTAAAAAATAACAATTTTAAAACAAAAAACCAAAAACACAAAAAAAAATTTTAATTTAAATAATTTAGTAACATTTTTAGCCTTATTCAATTAATTCGATTAATTTATAC
This sequence comes from Pollenia griseotomentosa, assembly GCA_963931875.1. Classification (NCBI taxonomy): domain Eukaryota; kingdom Metazoa; phylum Arthropoda; class Insecta; order Diptera; family Polleniidae; genus Pollenia; species Pollenia griseotomentosa. Next base: position 150,584,975 of record OZ007563.1, read on the forward strand.
AATTGACACTTCCTTTAATACACACTTGTTTACTATTCTACAATTTTTTCATTCGAATAAGGCACAATATTGCCTTTTTTTATTTTAATTTAGAGTTTTACTTTATTGTAAAGCTAAAATATCAAACCTTAAAATAGAATAAAACTAAAAGTTGTTTAAAAATGTCCCTTTTTTAAGAAAAAGCAATTTTTATATACATTTGTAATGTTTGGCTGTTTAAATATGTAGTTCTTTATTTGTTATTTTAATAGTCATATAAAACAAATTTTACTTTACTATTTATTATATACATATGTACATTTTAATTCGTTTACTTACATTAATTATAATATTAAAAATTGCCCACACACACAAACAACGTCTTCGATTGACTCGAATTTGTAATATTTTCAATATCGGTCAAATGTCCACTTGAACTTACATAGTCCTTCTCGAACTCTGTTTCAACTGTAAACAAAATCAAAATTTGAATTATTGTTATTCTGTGAAACGAATCGGCTTAGTTAAAACTTATTCATATGATCTGCAGACCGTAAAGTTGAATGAACATTAACGATAAATTTGTATATATTTAAAAAAAAAAATTTCATTGGCTCTTCCCCAACCAAATATTTTAAAACATTCAGGTATGTTATGAAAAACTATTTAAAATTGGTTTTTACTATCTGTTTCTGTTCTGTTCCGTGCCGTTCTGTTACGAAATTTTAATAGTTACTTTTTCTGTAGTAACTTATCTATTGTTTTATTTCAATAACTTCAACTTAAATTTGAAGAAATTAAATTTTATGAATTCTAAAACCAACAGTTTATCAGGGGTGTTCTGGAAATCGAAAACGCAAAACGCAAGAATTTTAAACGTCGTCTTTTAATAAGATTTCTGTGATAAACGAATTTTTTGACAAATATTTTACAAATATTTCTCTGTTAAACAGAATTTCACACCAAAAATTAAAAAAATTGGATTAAAAGTGTATTAAAAACAATTTCCAAATTCTTGCGTTTTGAGTTTTCGATTTCCAGAACACCCCTGTATTTCAATATACACTTGTATTTTTTATTATTTATCTTGCTGTCACTTACAATTACTCAACAAGTTTTTGATTAGATCAGATTGGATCGCAACACAACGGAACAGAACAGAAAAGCTTATTAACTTCACAGGTTTTTTAATAACAAAAACAAATCGGCAGATTCGTAACAGAACAGAAAGTAAATTCTGCCTTAAGTCTTAAAACCGAAAAAGGTTGTGATGCACATTTTATTTTCGTTTTTAGAAAATTTTTAAGTTAATTTAATTTTTATTAATAATTTTGTTTATTTTCTACCAGTTCGACAAACATTTATTACATTCTTAGATCGACCAAAATTTATCAGTCTTAATTTTGAAAATATAAGAAGAATTTCGACCGATGTTCAAATCATTAGGATAACATCTTAATTTGAGATAAGATAACTAAAAAATTTTAAAAATCATTTTCTTTAAATAATCAAATAAACTTAAACTAAAGAAAAATTTCGTTTATATACATACAATATTTCAAAAACGCAAACAAAAATGTTTTTAAATGAAAATTGGTATGATTAACAACCTTTTTTAAACTTTTTAAATTTGATTTAAGATGTTGATAAATAAACAAATTTTAAAATAAAAAACTTAACAAACACTTTTCTCAAACTAGGTTAGGTAGGTTAGGAAGGGTTATGCGCCCAAGGGCACGCTTCCACTCGGAGACCAATGGAAGAATGAAAAAAAGTGAAGAAGAAAGAAGTTGACAGATGGATTAAAGATAGTTAATACATAATAGATACCGCAGAAAAACTCCCTCTACAGTCCCCTCATCAGAAACAACCGACCTATTTCCCTGATAGACCCCAGTTCGTCGTAAAGTCTATCTCCTAGCCATTTCTGCCTGCGACCCTGTATCCTAGGACATTGCCACAGTACATGTTTAATCATCTCTAGCTTCTCAGAATTCTCGCATAACCTGCATAAGTCCGGTATGGCATTGTCCCATTTACTCGAAATAGCCCTAACAGAACAATGACCCGTTAAGAACCCTATACGCGTCCTGAGACCAATCCTAATAGAATCCTGGTTGCGCCTGCATCCATTCTATTCCTCCAGGACCGGTTAACGGCATCGCGGAATCTATTCTGTATTGCTTCATAGTAGTGTTATAAGGGGGGTTTTACCTTCCCGTCCCTTACACCTAAGTCGAGATTCGAACCCTCTCGCGAGTTCATCCGCCACCTCATTACCATCCACAGCCTTGCCGTGATTGCCTCCATGAGCTCTTTCAGAGCATTCCTACACTGTGCGACCAGATCGCTAGGATCTCAATATAAACACCGATACCAGTGCCAGCGTCCATCTTGGACCCGTACGTAAATACTGCCCACCTCAAACAGCCCATTGGATCCAAGCCAACCGTCCCTATACGGGAACTCTACTGGAGGTGTAACACCAAAGTATCAAGTATGATCAAGCATACCCACTATCACACAAGTACTTAAGATTTTTTTTTTCGGTACAATTACAATTTAACAGAAAATAAAACAATCACCCTTATCGTGGTTGGCGAATTTAAAATACGCCTACGACTGTTTGGTAATAGATTGAAGGATTTCAAATTCGCCGACCACGATAAGGTTGAATATGTCGTTGCCTAAAACGCAAAAGACCCCGAATTTCACAGGAGAAGCGAAAAACTATCAAAATGACAATTTGATAAATTGCCTTAAACTATTTATAATTTATTTTTCTTGTAAAACCTACCTGGGACCATAGTACGGCATTCGATATCAATCGAAATTTCCATTTAAATTATATTGTATTTTCGTTCGATATCGAATGCCGTATTATGCCCCCTGTCTTGACAATGTTGCGTACTATGCAAACTGTTAGTTGGGTATCTTAGCTTATATATAATCTTTTGTAGCTATGGCCGTTTTTTTTTTTCTCTTCATCGTTAATTGTTAATTTTGGTCGTTGGTTAGCTTTTGTAAAAGGAAAATGTATTAGAACAGTCTGTAAAATAAACAATTAGTTAAAATAAATGATTAATACATAAAAAACATGTTTTCTAATCAAAGAAATTTAACTAAAAAAAATTATAAAACTTACAATCGTTGCGGTTTCGGATTATTACAATTGCTTGTGCTCAGAGTAAATTTTTTCAATGTTAAGAATTTCGTTTTTGCAGAACTTAGCAGAACATATTGATTTTATTTTGGCAGGTCTCGGTTCACATAATAAAATGTTTGTTCTTTAATTTTCTCTAAAACTTTCATTCGTGTCTACACATCGAAATATTTTTTAACTTTTACATAATTTTTCTGTATTTAACATTTCTAAACAGAAAGTAAAGTGGGTTTGCCACAAAAATTTTTATAAGCTATGAAAAGTAGGAGAACAAGTAAAAAAATTACAGCCAACTTTAGGTTGATATTTATAAATTAAAAACAAGATATGTTTACCTATAAACTCAGTGGCCAAATAACGGCATTCGATATCGATCGAAATTCCCATGTAAATTGTATTGTAATTTCGATCGATATCGAATGCGGTAATTTGTCCCCAGACTTTCTGAAAGAAAACTTTCAGAGTGTGAACCGAGACAAAAGAAAATCATTTCGCAGAATTACATATTATTCGAAAAAAGTCTGATGTAGCCGAACAGAATAATTTAATAAAATTTGGGTGATTTTTCTATTTTCCTGCGTTAGTTTCGTTTATTAGTTTTCATTTTAAAGCATTTTTAATAAGATGTTACAAAAATATACAAAGAAATCAACCAATATTTATATTAACACACATCTAAATTTATTATTATATTAAACATATTTTACATTAACTATTAATTAATACAAACTTTTTTTAACAATTAGTTATTTTAAAAAATATACATTTATATACATACACACACAAGCAAAAAACCAATACATATTTTAAATATTATTTTTTATTGCATGTGTGTGCCTGTGCATCATGAAAATTTGTTTCTTTTTAAAAATGAAAACAACCCAAAAAAAACTGTAATTCCATAAGCTTTTACTTTAATTATGTAAATTTAAGTTTTGTTCTTAGAATTGTTTTTATCTATTCAATTTACAAAATGCAAAAAAAGTTTTGTCAAACAAAACTTAAAAAAAAAAAAACACATACTTTTTTTTATTATACATACACATTTTTTTTTTTTTTTTTTTAATAAACATAAATATTTTTTTTTGGTTTCTTTTTTGCATCATAGAGGTTCAAAATACGTAAATGCCTCTTTTTCAAATATGATATTAAAATATAGTTTTTATTAGTTAAATAGTTTTTTTTTTTTGTTCTGTTTTACAAAAATGTTGTATTTCTTCTTGTTATAGTCTATACCTTTCCACCAATTTGCTAAACTTAATGATATTAGAAAGCAACCAACCTTATTTTAAGTCAATATCATACAAATAATGAATACTTATACTATTTATTTTTAAGTTTTTTTTTTTCTTTTGTTGTTTTATCTTAATGTGTTTCCTTTAATTAATAAAACAAAAAGAAACAACAACGTACAGTAGTGTTTAAAATATAAAGACTATTAAAAATTATAGCGATTCAATTTAGGCTCCTATTACGGTTTATAACTCAACTCAGTTGAGTTGTAATTAAGACAACTGGTTGTGATCAGTTGTAATTTTTGTTATGTTTTTGTTCACCGCAATATAGCAAAGTTGTAAACCATAATGCAAAAATTAAGAAATTACAACCCAACTGAGTTGAGTTAATAGGGGCCTTAGTTTTGTTCTAAAACAGGTTGTATTAAATAAAAAACCAAATGCATTTTTTTTTATATATAAAAATCTCTATTTTATTTTAATAAGTATTTTTTTTTTTTTAAAAATTTTATAAATATTTTTATATAATTTTTTTTTTTTATATTTTAAAATTATTTTCGGATTGGCCATATAATACCCACTGCTATTTCTGTTAATTTTACACAGTAATTTTATTATATATGCAACACTAGTCATATACTGCATAAAAATATAAATTTATAAAATTTTATTTTAAATATTTTAAATTATTTTATGTTCACTTTTCTTCGTCTGTATTCTTCATTTTCTCTTAACACTACTGTACGCTACTTTAGTACACGCTTAATAACATGAAAAATAAAAGTTAAAAATATATTGTTAACTTTTCCACCTAAAATGTTTTTATCTTATTTAATAAAATTTACTTTAAATAATTCATTTGTTTTATATATTTTATTTTTAATTCAAATTTAATTTCGATTGAGGGCGTGTGAATAATAAATGGGAAAAACCATTTAATATTAATTTGGCAAATTCGAACTTTATGCATATATTTTGAGTATCAGGGGGCTTATTCTGTATTGCGATGCGAATTTTATTTTATTTTAAATCAATGATACACTGGTAAAAAAAATAACAACAATAAACGTCAAATCTGAAATTAAAAAAAAATCGTGATTTTTGATTACAAAATATTAGTGTCCGACCGAAGCCACTTTTTTAGGCCGATGCCGAAAAACTGGATAAATTCAGCTGAACCGAGGCCGAACTTTTAAACAAAAAAACTTAAATTTTTGAGATCAATTAATTGATTAAACAGAAAAAACCATTTATTTATACAATTTTTTGGTAACAAGAAAAACAAACAAAAAATTGTTTATAAATAAGTACATAGATGTATCAATTTAAATGTTTTTTTTTTTGGGAGTGATACAATTTTGAGTTGGCATCACTGCTATATTTGACCACCCATTTAACAGCTGTTAGTTGCTTTTTGTTTAGTTTGCTTTGACATTTCATTATGGATCGACACCAGAGCAACGCGTGCAAATTGTGGAAATTTTTAATCAAAATAATTCGGCGAATGGGCTGAAGCACAAATTGATATTGATTTTGAATTTCCATTCAAAATTTTACTTTTCGATGAATAAGCAGAATTGTCGCATTTGGAGTGAGGTAAATCCACAAGCTTTTGTCGAAACACCATTACATCCACAGAAAATTACTGTTTGGTTCGCTTTATTGGCTGGCGGAGTCATTGGCCCATATGTCTTCAAAAACGATGATGATCAGAATGCGAAAAGGTGTTGAAATTGGTGTTCCAGATTGGGCTTTCTACGCGCCAGCCGTGGCGGCTATATGGCCGAAATCATATTTAAACATTCAGGTATGTGATGGAAATTGATTTTAAAAACGAAACGATTTAAAACAGAAAATATCGTTTTCAGTATCTTTTAAAATGGATTTTAAGTACATATTCCTTTTATTTTCAGTCTTTATTCTTTTGAATTTTATATTATATACGTTAAATGAAGTGTTTTCTGAACGAAAATTCAAGACTATAATTCAGAGATGGATTTTAAAATCTCTCGAAATTCATCACACCTTTTAAAAAGTTCGTTTTGAAATCGATCGATTTTCCTCACATACCTGATTAATGTCATAAAATGTTCTATCCAATAAAAACCGTTTCCTTAATATCAAAAATATATTACTATGTTTTATTATGATTTAAACTTGTATCACTCTATAAAAAACACCCTTTACATATCTCTCCTTAATTGAAACTACATAGTTTTTCTTGCGGAAGCTGTATTTATTTTCCAATGTCTTGAAAATTCGCTTAATATAAAACGATATGCAAGTGGCAGTGCAAAAAACTGAACTGGCAACAATGAAATAAAGTAATTTTTTTATATTTTTTTATTTTTATTTCCCCTTACAACTACAATAAGAGTTGACAAAAAATCAACCAATTGTAGCCGGCATTGTAAGAAAAGATAAACTCACTGTTTGTTTGGTGTTTTGTTAAACTTTGATATTTTTACGGGTAAGACTTTTTGTGTTTATAATTCTTATTCGCTTAACAGTTTTATTTGAATAATCACCCTTATTCCATTTAGCGTCATCAATACGAAACGATATCGTTTTGTGTCGATTGTTGCAAATCGGTATGCCCATTGTCAATATCAAGTTTTATCGATAAGCGTCGATTTATTTTTGGTATGCCGTACGCAACGTTAACGTTGGCATCGATATAAATTGACTCTGATTTTGTCGTCAGTCTTATTGGTGTCGAAACAGTCTTTTTCTTTTTAATTTTTCAATAATAATAATGGTGAATTAAAAAAAAAAAATGGAAAAATAGCAACAAAGCTTCGGGAAATTTGCGAAAGTTCGCGAAAATTTTAAATATTTCAAACAAGCCAAAAAAATTATTAAAAGTCTCTAAAACTATAAGGAATAGCAAAAATTCCACGAAAATGGATAAATTACCGAAAATTCGCGAATTTTAGCCATGTTTGCGATAGAAGAAAATTTTCCTGAAAGTTTTCTGATTCTTTACAGATTTAACGATTTTTAATAAATATTAAACTTTTCTTTCATGTCTTATTATCAAATTTTTGCGAAATTCCACTTATTTTGCCATTTTGATCGAATTTTTACCATATCTTATAGTCTTAGGAATTTTGAATATATTTTATTGCTTGTTTGAAATAATAAAACTTTTCACGAATTTTTGCAATTTTTAAAATTTTTTTTTTTGTGTTTTTTTTTTTTTGACATTTTACGATCTTACGTAAATTTAAGGGTTTGTTTCCAAGTTTGCAATTTTTTGCGAATTTAAGCCATGTTCGCGATAAAAGCGATTTTTTCGTGTGATTCTGTACAGCTTTAACGATTTTTAATAAATATTAAACTTTGCTATCATAACACAATTAGCAAATTTTTACAAATTCTCGATAATTTAGCCATTTTTATGGAATTTTTGCCATTCTTATGTTTTTTGGGGGCTTTTAATTAATTTTATGGCCTGTTTGAAATATTAAAAAATTTCGCGAATTTTCCCTACTTTTGCAAATTTTCCGAATGTTTGCAATTTTGTGGCAGATTTGAAATCGTTTCTTATAGGTTTGAAATCGTTTCCTATAACATGGGTTTATTCAAAACTTCGTCGGCGCTCATGAAAATTTTGATTTTTGCAACCTCGTTTGCTCTACGGGCGCTACTGTGCGTCGTTAAATAACGAAGACGTCGTCTCACTACAAACACTTTTTAACAATGACAGGGTCCATGCTTGCATTACATCGGACCAGTCCATGGGGTAGTCCATTTTATCAAAATGGATCAGGTGGTCCAATAATATTTGCGGGGATAATGTAAGCCACATACACTTACACTAATTGTTTGTGTTTGATGAACTCAAATTCATACATCTTACAATAAAACAACATGAGTGAAGTTAAAAATCACACAATCATTCGTGTGTTTCTTGCCTTTCTTATTTTGTTATTAAAAAAATTTTCAATTTTTCAACTTCTTATATCAAAAGTTTTGCTGAATCAGCGGTTTATGGGCAAATTCAGCGATTTGCCGCTTTTTTTGTTTGTTTTATTTTTATGTTTCTCATAAACAAAACGTTGACAACATTCCGATGGTTTTCTTCCGCAACCTCGTAACTTAAAAACAAATAATTTTTAGAAGAGACAAAATACTTATCAAAAAGTAATTTCAATTTTTGGGAATACAAAATTTTAATTTCAAAAGATTTTGTTATTCGTGCTTAATTCCCAGTTTTTATTATTGATAAAAACACTTGAAATTTATTGTTGATGGGATAAGCTATTCCTATGCGCATTTCACTGGTTGCTTAGGCCAGATCATCAGGAAACTTCATCCATAAAGATTTTAGAAAAACTAAAGATATTAAACCAAATAAAACTGTTAAGCGAATACGACTTATAGCAACAGTTCTACTTGTAATAATATCAAAGTTTAAACAAAACACATTAACAATAAACAGTGGGTTTATCTCATCTTACATTCCCCACTACAATTAGTTGAAATTCTCTCAACATTAATTGTAGTTGTAAGTAGGTTAAGAAAAACAAAACAAAAACAACAACAACTTACAAAAGATGTTGTCAATTAAGTGTTTTTTTAGGCCGTGCACTTGCCTGTTTATTATCAAAAAGTAATTTCAATTTTTGGGAATACAAAATTTTAATTTCAAAAGATTTTGTTATTCGTGCTTAATTCCCAGTTTTTATTATTGATAAAAACACTTGAAATTTATTGTTGATGGGATAAGCTATTCCTATGCGCATTTCACTGGTTGCTTAGGCCAGATCATCAGGAAACTTCATCCATAAAGATTTTAGAAAAACTAAAGATATTAAACCAAATAAAACTTAAGCGAATACGACTTATAGCAACAGTTCTACTTGTAATAATATCAAAGTTTAAACAAAACACATCAACAATAAACAGTGGGTTTATCTCATCTTACATTCCCCACTATACCAAATATTTGAAACTTTTTGCTATTTATTCTTTTATAATTCAAGAATTAGGAAAAATTTCGATATTTCGCCAAACAAAAACATTGCAAAATTGTAAAGCGGTATTTACTGATTACTTTTCCGTTTAAAACAAAAAATCGGAAAAAATCGAGTTACGTGGTTGCGGAAGAAACCATCGATTTAGTAAAATTTACAAAACAATAACCAAGGCGAATTCATACAAGGTGGTCTTATTTTGAAAACGTTTTACAACACTAAAATATTTTAACGTTGTCTCAAAAATTCAAGCAAATATTTCATTTTGTTTTCAATTTTAAATTGTGTGTTTTGAAATGTAAAGCTTCGTACAGACGATGGTCAGATCTTACAATATTGGCAAGCAGCGTTGCTTAAATTGCATTAAAATTGTCTTAAATGTCTTACCACTGTGTGAACATTGTAAGCTCGTTTGTATTTGCAGAAGTGCAAAATTAATGCATCTGACAATCGCACCATTGTCAGAAAAATATTGCTGTTGGCAACGCCTGCTTACGAAGCTTAATAACTTAAAAAAGTTTTAAATTCCATAATTTTAAACGAAAATTATAGAATTTAGTAAAATTCCCCAGAACGGTATACCATTTTGACACAAGGTTAGTTATCAGCTGTTGCTTACGCAGCAAGAGAAGTTCACCTGGTGTAAATTCGCCTTGACAATAACAAAAGAAAAAAACTTTGTTTACATATTTTATAGTTTTATAGGAACTTATAACTTTAAAAAGTTTTAAATTCCATAATTTTAAGCGAAAATTATATAATTTAGTAAAGATTCCCCAGAACGGTATACCATTTTGACACAAGGTTAGTTATCAGCTGTTGCTTACGTAGCAAGAGAATTACACCTGTAAATTCGCCTTGACAATAAAAGAAAAAAACTTTGTTTATATATTTTATAGTTTGCTCTTTCTAACAATTACCGTTTCATTCCATCAATTCTCGTTCAATTCAATGAATAACAAATGTTTTGTCATAACGGCTTATCGAAAATATTTGAGTTTCTATTTTAAACAGAATTTATCGCACGCTCAATGAATTAGAAACTGAAATTAGTGCACAAACGGAATAAATGTTTAATTTCATGATTTTATCAGGCCTGTCACAGAAATCAATTCCGATCGAAAGTGATTTCGTTTTATGTGAAGCAAGATACGAAATTACTTCCACTTTCGATCGGAATTGATTTCTGTGACAGGCCTGTATATTTAACAAAAATACCATTTGTTAAAAAATATATTTAAAACTACTTCTTTTTGCTTGTAAAAAGTTGATATCACTTTTTAATGCAATATCGTTTTGCTAATATTTAGTTTTCAATACGAAAAACAAAATTTTTAAAAACAAAACACATGTTGTATTGATAAAACACAATGTGTACATTAGGCCGGGTCGATTTGTTTGGATGGAAAAAAAATTAAAAATCGTATAGCAAAAACTTAATCTACATAAAATTCTAAGAGAATTCTCGGAAGAAACCATGGGTCTTAAATAAAATCCTAATCCGCGCCTCTCGATTTATATGCCCACCTTTGCCAAAAAAAAAAAAAATTTTAAAAAATAGCTTTTTCCAAAAAGAAATCGACTTTTCTGAATAAAATTGTTTAGTAAGGTGCTTCTATTGCACTTTATATTTTTCTACACAAAATTTTTTACATTAAAAAAATTTTCACCCAAGTACAAAAGATTGTATATAATTTTATCTATATATATATAATTGTAACGTTACTGACACCTGAGGGTAAATCGATCCACTAAGACTGGATTTTTGGAAATTAGAATGTTTAGGGGGTAAAAAAGAGTAAAAACAGGTAAATTCGATAACCTTATATCTCCAAAACTAAAAGAGATACAAAAAAAACTGTAATACTTATCGTTGTTCTTTAGAAAAATAAGCGCACAGGTGTCTGGTTCGTTTTTTGAAATTCGGCTCTTTTAGGGGAAAAACGGGTAAACCCTGAATTTTGGTACTTTTTTGTCACCCCATCTATCTTTTGAACCAATAAACTTAAAAGTAAAGTTTATACCACATTCGAACCTTATTCAAAAAATTACGAGTATGAATTTCGTACTTTTTCGAAATTCGAACGTTTAAAGGGTGAAAATCGTAACTATTTTTGGTACTTTTTTTTAAAAACATTTTTCTCCATTCATTGTCATATTCCTACTAAATTATAGGCCCCAACTACAATACTGCAATTTTTGTTACTTTAATGGGGGGGAAAAATAGAACCAAAATGGGAAATACGGGAAACTTAATCAGGGGTGTGCTGGAAATCGCAAACGCAAAACGCAAGAATTTTAAAAGTAATTTTTTAGTAAGATTTCTATAATAAAAGAATTTTATGACAAATATTATACAAACATTTCTCTATTAAACAGAATTTTATAAAAAAAATTATAAAAATTTTGCGTTTGCGATTTCCAGCACATCCCCCAATATCTTTCTTTAGCTTTTTGGTTCGACAACTGGAATTTTTTTGATTATCGTTAATGCAATGTCCTGAGTGGATACGAATCTATGAGGGAACTTTTTGGTACTTTTTTGTTTTTTAACTGGTGCTTTTTGAATTTCCATAAGTATTGGACCTAGAAACATAAATTGCAAGATGCAATGTCCTGAGTGAATAAGAATCTATAAGAGGAAAGTTTTTGGTACTTTTTTGTATATTAACTGGTACTTTTTGAATTTCCGGAATTTAAACAAATTTAAACCTAGAAATAAACTTTGGCATACAGATATGTCCACGAAGAAAAAGGAGACGCTAACGAAGTAGCGGGTTAAATTCTAGTATTTGCTATTTTTATAAGAAACATAGATAAAAAATTTTCTTTCATAATTTAATAAAAAAAGATTGAAAATACAAAAAAAAAATTACACACAAAAATTTTTTTTGAGTATTTATAAAATTACTTTTTCTTGTTTCGTTAAACAATTTTTATTTTAGAATGCAAAATAAAACAAAAACAAAGTGTTCTCACTCAAACAATATTTCAGTAATGTTTTTGCAATTATAGAAAACAAAGAAAACTTCACTTATTGGTTACATGTTAATTTTTTAAAGTCTTTTTTACTCTCCATTCTAGGTACTTTGGCACGACTTTCTATAGTTACTGCCAGAACATCATCTCTATTATTTTCTGTGACACACATAAGTTAACAAAAAACGGTATTTTATATATACTGAAAACAATTTTGTGAGTGTAATATTTTTTTATTGTATTTTCTATCTTTTTATTAAATAATGAAAGAAAATGTTTTTACTTGGGTGAATATATTTTTAATTTAAAAAAAATTTGAGCGTAGAAAAATATAAAGTGCAAAGGAACTACCTTACTAAACAATTTTATTCGGAAAATTCGATTTCTTTTTGGAAAAAGCTATTTTTTTCAAAAATTTTTTTTTGCTAAAAGCCGGCATATAAATTTTCAAGTCGAGAGGCGCGGATTAGGATTTTATTTAGACCCATGGTTTCTTCGGAGAATTTTCTTAGAATAGTCACCCCTATTCTGCGTTTCGATTCGAATCGAAATTTTCTCCGTCTGGCAATTTTGGTATTCTGCGTTTCGATTCCGCTCAGTTTCTTTCGATTGTATGTATTCTGCATTACGATCGGAGCTCCGTTTCTCTCAGTTGTTTTTTTGTTAACGGAGGTTTTTTCTATTTTTGTTTTTTTAAGTAAAAAAGTGAAAAAATGTAAGTAAAAAATTCAAAAACGATTTAAATACAAATTATTATTATAATTTTTTTGTTTTAAATTGTTAAATTGTTTTGTTATGTATGTATGCAGGTCAAAAACAACAACACCGGAGCAATACGAAACAATAATGCAGCTGCAATAGACTCCATTTGTCCTTAAATTTAAATAAAAATTCAACTCACTAAATTATTTCTTTACAAACAGTTTTTATTAACATTTTGTCTTTACATATTTAACCACAACAATTTTATTTTCTACTTTTTTTAGTTAATTTCAGCTTCACTAGATTATACACACATATCTATATGGGCATTTCCTGGGGTCCCGAACGTACGTTCGTACGCTTTTGATGTACAAATAATATAGAAAACAAAACTTTTCCTAGCTTTTTTTTGCGATTCGATAGCATTTGGGTAGCTGTATGTTTAGTGCAAAAGATGAGTTTCATCGAGTTTAAGTTTTCATAATAATAGTTATTAACATGTGGTCGCGAACGTACGCAAAATAGAAGTCAACTTTGGCTGACAGCAGTTAAATGTAAAAATCTGCGTAATGGAACGGAATATTCAAAAGTGATTAATTTATTTTAAAAGTGTATTAATGTAGGTCTCCATGCAGTATTTACCAAAAAAAATATCTCTTTTGGTTTTTGTTTAATTGGCTTAAGTACCGGTCGCGAACGTACGATTTTTCCATATGTTTTTTTATTATTATCACATTGCAGTTTCCCATTAATGTCTTCAAATTTCCTTAACAAACAACTAAATACTCAATTTACAATTGATTGTAATGAAAAGATTATGAAGAAAGAGTGTAAACATAACATATTTTTGCATGTAAAATAAGCATATAAAAATGTGTTTAGAAGTAGAAAATATAAGAAAATATAAAATTTTCCAGTTTCCAGTGCAATTTCCTCAAGTAAAACAGCTGAGACATGCTATGAAACCATTCTTTTATAACAACATAGACTTTTTTAATAATAATAAACAATAAAAGACGATGATTATCAACATTTTATTTTTTCATCCTGGTAGACCATTCTGGGGAAATGCCCATATACGTATGTATATGCAAAACTTATTTTTACCTTTTTCTTTTTTTATTTTATTTCAATATTTTTCTTTTATTAAATTTATAAACAATTTACTTTATTAAACACAGAACTTGTTTTATTAAATTTGACATTTGTTTATGAAAATTATAACAGACTTGCTTATTCTGCTGTTTCATTTCCACATTGATACAATTGATTTTGTTAACTTTGTTATCTTCTTCTTATTCTTTCGATTCCGTTTTTCGGCAGAATACCAATTTTCGATCGTAACGGAACTGAATGCGGAGACGTAATCGAAATGCAGAATAGGGGTGATTATGTAGATTACGTTTTTGCTATACGATTTAAAAAAAAAATCGACCCGCCCTAGTGTACATCGTCACAAAAGTGTATTTACTCGAATAAAAGAGCACATTTGTTATTTATACCTGTATCAAATATTTCTCTCACACCACTCACATAAATAATTGAACGCTTTGCACACATGGTTATTTCTTACACACAATTAATTGTGTATGATTCTTAAATCACACACAACGCACTACTTTCTAGTTTGATATGTGAATTCATGTGTCGTTTAATCGCACACATGCAGAAATACAAAATCATTAAATTTTTTTAAGCAATTGGGAACAACTTCGTTTTTATGAAATAAATTTGGGTCTTTAAAACAATTTTAAATGGTGTACTTTACTTCTCTTCTTTGAGTTGTATTTTTCTGCATATGATAGACACTGACGTATCGAATGAAAACTCGAGAGATGTACAGCCAAATTATGAAAAAAATTCCCCGGGAGTTTTCTCTCTTCTCCCATTTTTCCTATGTAAATTCAATTTTAGAAATGGGAAAAAGGAAAAAACTTCCGGGGAATTTGTGTTCATAATTTGGCTGGTAATGTTTTTGGTTACTCAATATCGAATGCTATCACCTCAAATAACGATACATACATTTCATTCGATTTCTAAAATCATGATACCAAAATAAAAAACTTCGATCAGTTTTGCTCGATATCGAATGCGGTTATTAGACCCCTGGGGTCTAAAAATAACAAGCCTGAAATAACAACAGAATCACAAAAGAATAAAACTGCCCAGCTGCACTAAACAGTTGCTCGCTGGCAACACTAGTTGGTGGTGCTGACAGAGATATTTCATTAAGTTTCAATACTCAAATATATTGATGCTATGTTCATACGACGATATAAACCACTCGTTTCGCTCTCTCATGCTGTTCATACGATTCATTCTTGTTTCATTTTGACATTTTTTTGTGTGTCGTTAGTGTAATTTTATTTAAAATAGATAAAAAAAAGTAATTAAAAGTTAAAAATATATAATTTAATACTTTTATCAATATTATTATTGTATAATTATCCCTTTATTTTATTAAACATCAATTTTTATTTTGTTTTTTTCTTTGTTTTGATTTTTTTTGAGAGCTAGTTCAGATAAACTAACGATGTTATCAAAATTGGAGATGATAGTACATTTTTCCTGTTTCGCAGCATGTTTCTAAGTGAAACGACCGGTTTCGCTCTCAAAATTTTGTACGGGGAAACAAGTCGTTTCAGTCATGTTTGGTGCGCGAAACAGGAATAAGAGAGCGAAACACGAATATTGCTGTCCGTGTGAACATGGTATAATGCTTATGAGCTTATCATCATATATGTATACTAAAAGCACAGAACTGTAAAAAGTGACGTGTGAAAAAGGCCCAAATCAGTTGCGAGGGCAGCTTTCGAAGAAAAAGACAGAAAGCTTTTTTTGGTAGTGAAGTGGCAATGTGTACAAACAGGCAGCAACAATCAACACAAATGGCATGATCAAAACAAAAATAGCAAAACACAGACCACGTTAAAAAAATGCATTAGTTCAACAAACGTTGCGTTTTGTGCAAAAAAAAATTTATTTATTAATATTTTTTGTTTTATAATGTTATTTATTTACTTAAATATTATTTACTTGTGTTGTGGTAAACTTAAAAGTTAATTTTTACAAAAGCTTTGCAAATAAATCTCAACTAAATAAATTTGTGTTAATTGTATTGCGGCATAAAACATGATGCAAAGAGAAATGCAAAAAGGTCAGCTTTCTTAAAAAGAGACAAAAAAAAAAACGCAAAATGTTCCGTCTCGTGACAGTTGTATTCTGTGATTTAAGGGCTGCATTCATAAACATACTGAAATGTTTATCCACTTAAGTTCGTGTTCGAATAAAATTGAGATTACTTAGTCCGAGTTTAGACGAGCGAACATTTGGAAGGAAAACATCTGGAATTTTCTTTTGTTTTTTCATTTGCGGTCACATAGACGAACATGTTGCCGGCAGCATTCTGTTAATATTGTTGTTTTTTTCTCAAAACGCAAGGTAAATGTCAACAAAGAAAATGAGAACAAAGCGTGTCGCCGAGTACCGAACACAAAAACCATTCTCTCTTCCCCACCCGTAATTTGCTAACAAACAAAATGTTTCCCTTCCAGATGTTTCCCTGTCTAAATGGGCACTTAACAAACTGTTGATTTATTCATGCCACTAGCAAACACATTTTGTTTCACATCGTAAACAAAAAACCCTTGTTTAAGTCCCAATTTACAATATTGAAATTGAAAGGCAGACATTTTTCTTATTCCCTTTTGAACTTACCTAAACCTTTCACAATCGCGAAATTAATAGACAGACAGAAAGTATTCGTTTTCTTACTTCGTTCTCTTTCGCTGTTGACGAAGATGAACATTTAACAGGCAATGATACTAAACTGACATTGATGTGAGAAAAATGATATGAAGCAACAACAAGAAAACTGCATACAGTGGAAAAGAGAAACAAAAAATGTCTAGTACAGATAGTCATGTACCACACACTCTTCCTCTACAACCCCTCACCAACAAACTTCGTCTGTCTGCCTTCCACTTGCCACATTGTAAATGGGGACTAATGAAATGTCTTTTGTTTTACAGTTCTCACACCGATTATTGGCCGAAGCCGAAACCGTAGCCGAAGTTCGCTAAATTCGGCCGAACCGAAGTCGAACTTTACTTATCCAAAGTCACAATAAGAAACAATTTCAAATTTTTCATTACCAAAAAGTAAACAAAATAGCAAGATATTTTTACATCGGGCAGATATGAATATTTCGTGTACAGTTTTCGCATAAACAAATTTAATTCAACACCACCGGGCTGGAAAATCTTATTGGACAGATCGCCAGATTGTTTTGTTTTATTGAAAATGTATTAACAATCTTCATGTTTAAAACAACACTTTACCCTCTTATTTAGATAGCTCAGTAAGTTTTATGCTGGAATGACAGATCATTATTTTTTCTGCATTGATACCATTGGACTAAAGCTGGCCGTCTGTACTAAACAGTTGTTCGCTGGATGCACTAGTTGGTGGTGCTGACTATTTTATTGCTACTGGCTTTAAGTTGTTAAGTGGACGTGTTTTGCAATACTCAAATATATTAATGCTTCGTGGACTTAAGGGCTCATTTACATAAATGCGTAATTTCTTTGGGAGAATATTTTCATTATTTTCTTTCACTTCAATGTGAGGAATGGTGTCGTGCTCTTCCCATATAGATGCTTTAATTTGTTCCCTCATTTTTTATTTCCGATATTGCTACTACCTACCTGCTTTAGAAACACTATAATTTTCCGCAGCTGAATTTGGAAAAAAATTGTAGTTGTTATTTTTGCATGATTTTGTAACATTTGCGTATAATGGTATTAAACGAATTCGGCCTTTGGCAAGATCCGGCCAAATTAATGTTGAACACCGATTTTTAGCAGATTAGCCATTTTTGGCCGATTAATCGGTCGGACAGTAATATTTATTAAAATTTTTAAAAAATTGCACAATTTGTCAAAAAAAAAAATTGTCTAAAAAAGGGTTATGGTCTTTTCCCCTCTTTGTGAATGTTGTTTTACCGATGAATAAATTTTGCGATTTTGACATTGGTTTTCGCATACAGAATACCGACTTACCACTTTTTGCGTTTTAAATGCGAACATTGTAGCACAGAACATCAATTGTTCGCATTTACATATTTTCGAGTCGCATTGTCTTTCGCATAGCAATACAGAATAAGCCCCCAGTTTAACTATATTACAATATAACAAAGAATTCATTGATTGTAATGTATTGCATCAACACAAATGTCTACAAACAATTGTGGAATCTTTCGGCCTAAATTAGTTTTATGATAAACGCTAAAAGACCTAGATAACCAACCGTTTGCATAATATGCGACATTGTCATTTATGATAACTGGTAGATTTGACTGTCAAACAATTTATGTATTGGAAAACCCCCGTTTGTAAAACTACTATGGGTGGGACAGTAGCTCGCGCGTCTTTGTCGTTATCTTTTGCTTTTGTACGTTTTACCCCGCATTGGTTAGTTGCGTGGTGTTACATACCTGCACCACAGAGCACACAGTGGCGTCACGAGCAGTGCTGCCACAACCAATACAATTTTTGCAACCAAAATTTTTGAAAAAGTTACCAAATATAACCAAATTTAAAATGCCTTTAATTAATTGAAAAAATCTTTAAAATTTATTTTAAGTTGCATTGTAATACAAAGATATTTGCACTTTAAAGTAATATAATAATTATCAGCCTGTTCAACGATTTCGAACGTTAGCGTTTGCATAGAAAATTGCATTTAAACAAAAAACAATCTTTAGAATTTTGTTTTAAATGTAATTTTCTATTCGAACGAAAACGTTCGAAATCGTTAAACAGGCTGTATAAGTCAAGAAAACAAAACAAGAAACAAAATTATTTTACATATTACAAAAATAACGAAAAACTTAATTAACCCCCAATTTCACCAAGATCAGTTAAAATTAACTATAACTTTAACTTCCAGTTAACAATGTGTTTTGACAGCTATAAGTGATAGTTTATTATAACCGAACTTGGTGAAATTGAGGGTAAAAGTTTTATTTATTTGAGACTTTTTTCGTAAAAAATATTTTTATTTTATAAGAGTTAAATCCGTCAAATTTCCATACAAAATTCAGTATGTATATTGATAGTTAATAAATTGAATATTTTTTAATATGTCGTTTTAAATAAACGAAAATTGTACTTCACAGTTCAAAATAACAAAAAAAGAAAATTGTTTTCCGCTTTTTAGCTGTCATTGACAGGACTGTCAAATGTGGCGATTTTTTAATCCTTTTGTCGATGGAAATTTACGTTTGGCGATTGTTTTTTCGAAATTGAAAACGATTGGCGATATGCGAAATGCATTTTATGTAAATACTTTCTAATTTACATACATATATGTATCTAAAATATTATAAAAACTTTTTTCTCGTGTTTGTAAAATTTATTTCAAATTTATAATTCTTATTATTAATAACTGTTTTAAAATTGTTCTATTTGATACATTTTGTGAATCATTGTAAGATATTATCGCGAATATAAACAAATTCGCCTTTCGGAGCGTACATTAAATGGGGAAAGAGACAGTCAAAGGTTTTTTTTATAAATTAAAAATATTGCCAAATAATTAATAATCTAAAAACATTAAATAAATAAACATACCGACAAGTTATAAATAAGTTAAAAATGATATATTTTAAATCAATGTATTTTTTTAAAATTCTTATGTGTATTTTCAAATATGTATTTAAATATATCTACTTCTGGAAATAACCTAAATTTAGAAAATTTAACTTATATTCATATTTTTAGAAACACTAAAACGACTTTTGTGTAATTTTTCAGTCATTTTCTGAAATTTATTCCGCATGTTTTTAAATCTCCATCGATTAAAACTTCATTTGTTTTTGAACATGACCCTTTTTAATATAAAAATCACAAAAGACAATATTTTTCTTAACAAAAATCTTAAAAATATTATTTGTTGGCAGTTTTAAAAGGATTTTTTGTTTTCGATAAAGTATAAAAAACTTCCGCTCATTGGTAACAAATAATGAAAAAATCATAGCACAGTACAAATTATTCGAGTTCGTGTATCAAAAAAACATATTCGTACGTATTATTATTTTAGAAAAAAGTAACCAAAATGAAAAAAATATTCACATCTCCACATTGAAAAAAAATATAACCAATTTTGGTTAGAAATAACCAAAAACGGCAGCTCTGGTCACGAGACAACAAATATTGTGTTTTTGTGTGTCATTTTCTTCGAAAGCTGCCCTTTTTGCATTTTTTGTTTTGATCACGCGGTGTGTGTTGATAGTAGCGGCCTGGTTTCACACATTGCTACTACACTACCCAAAAACGTTTCCTTTCTCTTTCTTCGAAAGCTGCCCTTGCAAATGATTTAGGCATTTTTTATACGCCACTTTTTTCATCTCTGTATGCTTTGTGAACTGCACCGAGTTAAGGCCCAACCAGAATGTGAATAAACAAACTTAAGCTACTGTCAAAAAGAAAACAAAAAGCCTCTCAAATGCATTTAAAATAACAAAAAGAAAATAAAAAAACATTGATTCCGGACGGAATGAGCGATTATTTTCGCACTTTGCTTAAGCAAATGACAGTTTTAAAAAACTTAACATAAAGTTTCCTTAAGTTCAATATGGTTTTACACATATGATTTACATGTATTTGCTCCGTCTCTTAAGTCACGTTATTCACATTCTGGTTGGGCCTTTACAGTTCTTGCAGTTTCAGTATTAGCCATATTAAATAGTTTATAACCTAAAAATTTTAACGTGTTTTATCTGGTGGAGAACCAAGGAAGAAACTCAAGAGTGACTGGTGGGGTATAGGCTTGCCAGACGTACTGTTTTCAGAAGTACGCGTACTTTTGTTACTATTTGTACTGCTTTCTGCGTAACCATTTAAGAAGTACGCAATTGTACTTTTTTTAAATGTTTGTACTTCATCTTGTACTTTTTTGCACAAAATTAAAACAATTTTTCTGCATATTTTATTTAAAGTGCAATAGACCATGGTGGAATAAGCAGGTGGCATCGTTACGGCAACAAATACAACATTACAACAAAAATGGAAATTACATCGCCGTTTAAGTCAAAAAATCAAAGCTTGCCGATGAACGTGATGAAATAAATAAATGTAAAGCCAATTTTTATTTAATTATGGTCAATATCTTATTTATTTAAATTTAGTATTATCAAAAACTTTAATAAAATACAATAATCACAGCACAAAACGTGGACTTTTTGTAAACATAAACAAAACTTTGACATAAACCTAGACAAACAATGCAAGAGCAAAAAATCGTTATCTGGCGTAGTGCTGTCACCTGTTTATTTCACCATGCAACAGACCAATTTTCGATATCGACTAAAAAGACTGCAAATCTGAAAAACATGTTTGAATTTTGCGATTTGGAGTGTTTTGAAATGCTGCGTCGATGGCGCCAGTAGTTAAAAGATTTTTTAAAATCTATCCAGCCGTAAAAGTTAACTTGTGGTCCCAAAACTGTTGTTCACCTGTTTTAAGCAAATTGGCTTTGTACACAACATAGGAAAAATGTACTATATGATGCCTTTTAAAAAAGTTAGAGGATAATTTCAACCCTAAATTAATTGACATGTTCCAGAGAGTAAAACAACTGCGAAAAATTTTAACAACAACAAAATCAAAAATTTTATGGTATCATAGCCCAACGTAGCCGAAATTTGAAACAGCAATTTTCTTTTTAAAAAGCGTGTAGATGAGTTTCTTTTGAAAATGAAACTTTATATACAAACACGTTTCAGCCTAACCAATAATAAATTTGAAAAGCTTTACACTTTCAACCTTAATTTAGGGCCTTATTCCGTAAAATACAACGCAACGCCTAAAATTTCAATGAAAACAAAAACAAATTGAAAAATATTTTATAATTTTGTTGTTGATTCCTATAGAAATTCATATTGAATTTGTAAATTTCAAACCAGAGATCCGAAAACTTTTTTTTATTTCCATGTCATCTTTGTTGATTTAAATTTATTTTCAAATATAAATATCCATAATGATGAAAAAAAAAAATCATTAAACGATAAATATCACAAAAAAATTTTCAAATAATTATTTTCTTTAAATTTTAAATTAAAATTTTTTATTTTATTATTAGAGTCTTTGCAATTTCATATGAATCAGAGAACTGCAAAAATCACTTTTTTTCTTGATTTACTCATATGCTTAAATTAACATCAATTCTATGCCTGCAAAATAAAGTTAAACGTTGGTAACATTGACATCGTTTCGTAAAAATTTTATTTGTGCATGTGTGAATTTGATGATTGAACGTGCTTTGTTTAAATTTATTGATGCGCACGCCATAAAACAATTGCTCAAAAACGAACGCATTCTTATGCGCCCATACACGTTTCAATTCAATTGTCATCTGAGTCTTTCAACTGAATTGACGCTTGGCCACACACTTCATAAACTGAATTGAAAGCTTTTTAATTAATTTTAAAATTTAATCAAATAACAGACAATTTTTAAAATACTTAACTTTTTTTTGCAAAAGAAAACTACAAACATTAAATTTGACAGCTGATTAGAGTATCCACTGGGTTAATCGTTGTTCGATTAATCGAGGAATTTTTCAGCCATTATTTGATTGAATAATCAAAATAGCCAATTTCGAATAACGAATAACTCGAACAATATATGTCAATTAATCGATTAAAATTAATATCTTTAAAAAATCTACTTTTTTTAAATAAAAATATTTGTTTTTAGATTTCTAACTGTTTAATATTATTTAAAACTAAATTACATGTTCTCAACTTCTTTATTTATTTTAATCACACAATTTTAATTTTGAGCATATTTCAGACCCTTTTGTTGTGTGAGAGACAAATTGTGTATATCATTATAAACGTCAAAATTCATACGTTAGAAATTTGGCACTTTAATAGCACATTTTTCATATCGTCGTTCGTAAATTATTGTGTTCTATATGGTTATATTTTACATATATTATCGAACACAATAATTTACGAAAGACGATATAAAGCTTAACATTTATCGTAAAAAAATGTGTTAATTAAAGGAGATTACAAAAATTTAATAATTTATCAGTGAAATTGAAATCAAAGTACATAATTTTAAAAACTTAAGAGTATAAAAAATAATAAAAATTAGGTGATTTTTAAAAAAATTTTAACTAAGAATATCCAACGACTTCAATTTCGCTCGATTTCTAGGAACAATAAAATGGTTTTAAAAGTTTTTCATAACTAAATGCCACCTCTCACAAAATATGCCGGAACTAAAAAGACAAAAATATAAGAAGTAAATAAAAAATTGACATAAAAAATATGAGCTCAAGCCTAAATTTAATACCCGCATTAAGTTAAGCAGGCGGGACACAATTGCAAATTATAAACCGAAAAAAAATATTGGTTCCCGTGCTAATAAATAACTGCTAATAAACATAACTGTACTAAACTTTCGCTTTCAGATAATTTTATAGTCTATTAAGGGCCAAATACATATTCCAAATGCTTGTCCAGCAGGCAAATTCACTCGTGTATTTACCTGTGGTGGACGTAATATTCGCTGTCATATCTAAATTTTTTTATTTTCCATCCAGCATCATCGGTGTGACACATACAAACACATGTTCACTTATACTATCATAGCGCTTGATAAGAAATACTTGACGTGTCCAGACCCTTTGAAACCGAACTAGTGTAAATTTAATTTTGTTTCCTTAATCTTGTTTCAGTCTTTTTTTGTTTTTGATTTTTGATTTTTTAAATTATTTATTTAACTTAAAAGTCTTAAAACTATCTACATAGCACATATCGCTCCTTTTTTGCAACAAAGTCATATCTAAAACAAAAAAAGTGAAACTTGGCAAAATGCGATTAAAGTTTTCAAAATGAACCCTTAGATACAGGTTTAATGAAATATATTTTGCTATAACTTCGGTCCAGTTTGAGATATAATAATGATTTTATTTTAAAGTATAAAGAAGGTAACTATAAATGAACACTTTTGCTAAGGTAACTTGAAATTTTTGATTTTTTTAAAAATATGACTATGTTGCAATAAAGGAGCGATATGAATTGTTATTTAATTTTTTGTGCTTATTAATATAATAAAAGTATCAATTCATGTAGAGATTTATGTTTTTTTTTTCTTTGGATAAAATTCGAACAATTTAAAAACCTTACTCGATTAATCGAGCAAATTTAAAATTCAAAAATCGATTAACTCCTTGCTCGAACAAAACCAAAAGTCAAATAATTTGATACTCTACATCTGATCAAGAGGCTCGAGGACACACAGTACGATCGAATTGAAAGACTAAGGCCGAGGCCCCGCAATGAGCGGCTGAGCGATGAGCGTCAAAAAATTAAAACATATGAAATACTATTGAAGTGGCCACGAAATGAGCGGCATGCGAGCGAAATTTTTAAGCGGCTAAGCGGCGTCGCTCAGGAATAAAACTTGTTCTAATTTTTAGTTGTTTTCTGAGCGTCAAAGAATAAACATGACAAAAGTGAATGTGGAGCTTACAATTTCATCTGTACAAAGCCGACCGCTATTATGGCAAGACAGATTACCAAATTTTAAAAATAAAAATATAACCGAAAATTTATTTTTTTGTTTTGTCAATCTAGTGTTAACTGCTTGCAACAGCAAATCAATGGATTTCACATTTGGGTAGATTTGTATATATATGGTTAATGATGAACACCAAGGCCTGTTCGTCGATTTACCAAGTCTTCGCTCGAAATCGACGAACAGGCCGCAAATTGTTTTTTTTTTCTTAATAAACGCATTAAATTCATATGAATACGATTTTCGCGTAATAACATTAAACAATCCACTCTTTACAATAGCATTTTAACAACTAACCGCTCAGAAATGACGCTCAGTAATAAGCCACTTACCGCTCAAACTTGACGCTTTGACGCTCAGACGCTTAGCCGCTCATTGCGTGGCCTTGGCCTTAGGCCGAGCGTCAAGCGATGAGCGCCAAAAAAATTAAAACATGTGAAATACCACTAAAGTGGCCACGCAATGAGCGAAATTTCTGAGGGCTAAGCGGCGTCGCTCAGGAATAAAACTTGTTCTAATTTTTAGTTGTTTTATGAGCGGCAACAAATAAACATGGAAAAAGTGAATGTGGAGCTTATAATTTCAGCAGTACAAAGTCGACCGCTATTATGGCAAGACAGATTACCAAATTTTAAAAGTAAAAATATAACCGAGAAATTATTTTATTGTTTTGCAATCTAGTGTTAACTTTTTGCAACAGCAAATCAATAGATTTCATAGACATACGGCAGTATTGCCAAAATCTTTCTTGAAATTTGGGTAGATTTGTATTTAATGGTTAAATTCACCCTAATGTCGCCTTGCTTAATTTATAGGATGAACACCAAGGCCTGTTCGATTTCGATATATTTATATACGGGTATGTTCTGACAATCGCAAAACGCTTAACATTTGCGATTATGGCTTGAAATAACAAAATGACCGACTATAAGTTCTTACTTGACTGTTATGCAACTCTGTCTTAGCGGTACTGTCACGTACTTTTTATAGTGTTGTGTATAATTTTTATGTGTTTATGTTTTTATTATTAAGCCTTTTCATCAACTTATTTTATTATTTGCTTGTTGAAGTTCTTTTCTCTCGAAAATTCCATAGCTGTATTCTTACGATCAAATTCCTCAGTCTGTAACGTCAAGTATGATGGTAAACATACTTTGTAACGTCTTATTTCTTTATAAATATAGTTTTTGTAGTAACGTCTTATTTTTTGCTTTTTATACCCTCCACCACAATTAGTTGTGAAGAGGGTATACTAAGTTTGTCATTCCGTGTGAAACTTTTTTATTATTAATCTCAGACCCCATAAAGTATATATATTCTGGCTGCTTGAGTAATTCTAAGTCGATTTAGCCATGTCCGTCTGTCCGTCTGTTGAAAACACGCTCTCTAGGTGTGAAATTGCTTGTAGTTATCCTAAGCAGTTTGGGATTGAATTTCAGCAAAATCGGTTCAGTAGGACCAGAGCTATGAATCAAAATGTGGAACCACCACCTTCAAAAACTTGATAATTTTGTTACAAAAACTAACATAAATGATGCAAAAATGCACGGAATGACATAAGATTTTGCACAAGTCCGTTTTATTCGACTAGAAATGACACTGTACAATTTCGTGAAGATCGGTACATAATTTACCCTAGGCCCCATATATGCCCTACTCCCGGAAAACAGTTTAGTCTCCTAAAACCATAATTAATAACAAATCGTCACAGTTTAAGATAATAATAATAAAAATACATCATACAGATATTACTCCTTAAACATTCGAACTGTCGGTGGAGGGTATCAAAGATTCGGCACAGCCGAATATAGCACTCTAACTTGTTTAATATAGTTTTAGCTATTAAGAATTTCTCTGTATATCAAATATTGTTAATTTCTGCAAATTTTGGGGTTTTACACGAAGTTGTAACAAATTTGGAAACAAAAAATCTTTCATTGGTTTTCTAAGTGATCATAGTTATGGACCGCAAGAAAAATGTCCCGTGTTCCAGGAGATATAGGAGACAAAGTTAATACACAATTTAAATCAGTTTAATTAAAAAATGAAGGATTTTCGGTATTAAAAGATATTAGGATATTTTGGGAGGCAAGCGGAATTGTGAGTCCAATCGTATAAAATATACTTCAGAGCGAATACTCAATTTTTAATATGCCCCCTTAACATCTGTAGACGTAGGAAGAACTTTTTGTATGTACAAGAAGTGCTTACTCCAAATAGACAAAATTTTCTTTTCAAAACTTTATCGCATCAATTTATAATTTACTGTAACAACGTATTAAACGAATTAAGTGGAAAATAAACAAGTTTAAATTGCTTTTTTTAATTTTAACAGCTTATTTTCATGTTTTTAAACCCTTTTTAAAGAGCTTAAAACTGTTTTTTTAGTGCTTTTTTTTGGTTGCCCTAGTAATGTCTATGCAGAACTACAACAATGCAACAATAAAAAAGCAACACTTATTTTGTTTGTGTAAAGCAGACCGTACACGATTCAATTCAATTGTCAACTGAGTCGGTTGTTCTCCAAATCAAAGCGTGTATGGCTTTGTCAATTGATTAGTTTGATGGTTGTCGAGTTGGTTGAAGAAAAATCAAAAGATTTTGATTTTTTCAAGTTGACTACTAAGTCTTTCAATTCGATTGTACTGTGTGTGCTCGAGTCTCTTGATTAGCTGTCAAAATTAATTTTTGTAGTTAAGTATTTTAAAAATTGTCTTTTATTTCATTAAATTTTAAAATAAATTTAAAATCTTTCAATTCAGTTGATGAAGTTGATGACTGAATTGAACCGTGTATGTGGCGCATAAAACATAATAAAGGTGTGTATAACATGATAAAAATGTCAAAAACAATAACACGAAAAAACAACTCTGCAAAAAATCAGGAGGCGCTTACACAGCGTTTACATTTGTCAGTACTGGCAAGACAGTAAGCATATACATATTAGTTGGCAAAACAATGCAAAAACAAAATAGCTGTAAAAGTGTTTATGGATTAGTGAAAAAGTTTGAATGAATTGCTACTGTCTTGCCAGTACTGGCAAATGTAAACGCCATGTTAGCATAGACCTATTGCCGTATTCATAAACACATTTTAAATCTTATAAACGCTTACAAACCAGATTTTCTATGAAAATTTTTCCTAAATAAATGTTTGTTAAATTTAATAATCTTTTATGAATACGGGGACTAATGATTGGACCATGAACTTTGTTAAAGTAAAGAAAGAGGTCTAACCACATAAGCCATTTTTGTGATGAGTGTTAGGCGCTTTTTTGCTCATATACCTATTTCAGTAATGAATTTTAAAAAACATAACATTTGCAGTGATTTATTTTCGAACAGGCTCCTACTTGTTTGAATAAGTATGCGACTTTGTTTTTTTTTTTTCAAAGTTATTATTTTAAATAATTTTCGAATTTCTTAACAGTGCTTAATACATTGAAATAACATATTTGAACAGGAAATCACTCCCTAACAAACACAAACTTATACATACAAACAAATAATATAATTTATATTTTTTTGTTAAAATTAATTTAATAAATTTATTGTTGTTTTTTATATTATTTGTTTTTTAATTTTTTCTCGTTTATAGTTTTATTTTTAGTAGTTTGTATGTATATCAATTTTGAACAACATATTTATAATAAAATACACTTTTAACTTTGTATATATTAACTGTATACATACATAAATTAAATAATTATTTAAATAAATTTTAATTGAAAAAATAAAATGAAAAAAAAAACCAATACATAAATACAATCCTAGTGTATGTCAATTTTTGATGATGATATTTTACGCCTTATAAATATTTAAAAAGAAAAACCAAAAAATTAAAAAAATATATACACACCTAAATAAACATATTTAAAAACAAATTCCCCCCAAACATTTGCAATAATACTAAAGTATTTTAGGAAGATTTTTTTGTTTCTTTATAAAAATATCATAAATATTTGAAATTTTTTTTTATATTTACATTTATTTTTCGTAAAATAAAAAACAATAAAAATTAATTATATAATCAAAAAAAAAAAAAATCGTATTAACTAAGAAAGTATTTAATAGATTTTATAAAAAAAAACCAACCAATTAAAAAAAAAAAAACGAAAAACTACAATAATAAAATAAGAACAAAATTTTAAAATGAATCTAAATTCCTAAACTCAAGTTAAAATTTAATAGAAAACAATTTCCAATAGTTATAAAAACCAACACAATTAAACAAAAAAGTTTTAAAGAAAATGGTTCTTTCACTTTATTAAAAACAAATTTAATTAAATTCAATACAAAACACAATTTACATTAATTATATTGACATAATAAACAACATAAAAGATCATATTAAAAATTAATATTTAATTAAAGTTTTTTATTAATATACAAAATAAGAAAATAGGAACAAAAAAGAAAGAAAATAAATTTAAAAATACAACATAATTGCTTTACCTGGTGGTGTATAAGTTCCTCAAATACTAAATTGTAACTTCATTTTATTATTGTTATAACTATTTTTTTTAAATTTTATTATTGTTTTTCATTAATTTATTGTTTTTTTAATTTTATTTTTGTTTTATTCTAAAATTATACTTTTTTAAATTTTTAATGTTATACTAACATTTTCAAATATATTTCAAAAATGTTAATAAACTTTTATTTCAACAAAACATTTTTTAATATTTCTTTATTTTGATTTTGTTCTTTAAGGCTTTAAACATATAAAACAAATTGATTAGAAAGATAGAAAAAAACATACGAGGAGCTCCATAATAAAACGGAACAATTCCATTTTCAAAACTTTTGGACAAATGAACAAAAAAAAAATAAATTAATTAATTAATTTAAGCCAGTACGATGTACATACATATGTATGCATGTGAAATGTTACATTTTGACCCGATTCAAAGTAAACCAGGGGTGTTCTGGAAATCGAAAACGCAAAACGCCAGAATTTTAAACGTCAGTTTTTAATAAGATTTCTGTAGTGAAATAATTTTATGACAAATAGGTATTATACAAATATTTCTCTATAAAACAGAATTTTATAACAAAAATTATAAAAATTACATTAAAAGTGTATTAAAAACAACTTTCAAATTCTTGTGTTTTCGATTTCCAGAACACTCCTGAATAAATTCGTTAAAACAATGACTATTAGGATTTTAGTTGTACAGTATTATTCAGAAAAAAAACATTAAATTTAATTTTATCATGGACCTCCTCATATAATTTTTATTTTTTTTAGACAGGAATGTGTTTACTTTGTTGTTGTAACCATGGTATAATCATTAGGGAGAGCTATCTAAAAACGAAATCTTGTGGCGGTTTATTTTCTCACAAAAATGTTGCCATGTATGTATGTATGTTACATGTGTATGTTACAACTGTGGAAAAAAGTTTCAATTTCTTTTGTGCATATATTGCATGCAATTTAAGGAATTTTTCATATTTATTTCATAATTTCCTAAATCTTATTCCAATTGTTTATTTTATGTCCTGTCAGTGCCGGATCTTTTCCCCATCATGGTTTCTGTTCACAGGCATATGTAAATGTTTAACGTTTTTCTAATCGGATGAGTCTTGCGGTATCTCTGAATATTTAACTGAATATTTTGTGCTCATGGTTTTTACACGCAGTCTACAACTAACATAAAATGATTAACATTAACACTTATATGATGTTAGTGTTAGGTATAGACTCATCATGTTAGAGTTTTTCTCATCTTATAACACGGTTGTTAATGCAAATGTTTTAACAACGTTTTATAACATCATGTTATAACAGCAAATCATGTTAGTTGTAGACGTGGAGTTACTTATCTTAAAAATTTTTTTTCGCTGCGATTATTGTCGTTTCTTCTTTGAAGTCGGTTTCTCGGTCGGTAACATAGGGTCTCCACCTGAGATAAGATATAAGATTTTTATATAAGCAAACGTCAAATTCAATCGTAGAGAGTATTATCTTACGTGTAGACTCTCAAATAGTGTTAATATTAATATTATAATAAATCTTATAAGCAGTTGTCATGAGAAATCTTATAACAACTATCTTATAAGATGAGCTGTCAAAAATACACATACATGCATACATAAAAAACAATAATAAGTCGTAAGGCGAATTCATGTAAACGGTGGTGTCGATACTACAACAAGTAACAACACCAAAAACACATCAATGTATTTTTTTGTTGCTTTCGTTGATCCATATGTCAAAATCACTAGGAACTTTTGACATTTCTCTCTCTAATTAAGAAAAAAAAGTAGCACAGCTGTGCTTTCAACGCCACCTGAAAAATAAATTCGCCTTGATAAGTCGCATTCATTAAAATGTTAAATTGTTTTGTACAAATAGTGAAAATCTTGTGATGTGTTTAAAAAAACAATATTTTTAACTAAAAACAAGAAAAAACTAAAAAAAAAAGAATAAAAACGACACAAGTTTACTGTGCGAGAATCATTCGATTATGAAATCTTATAAGATACGTGTTCCCCTTGTTTAAGATTAAGATTAATATAAAGAAATTTGTTCTCTCATTCTGCCGACGTTCTCTCACATATTATATCAGATATTGGGTACGTTCGTAAATGCATCACTGCGCTGCATCAGAAAAGCAAACTTTTTTTAATGGCGATAAGAGAATAATTATTATATTTATTATTGTGTGACTATTATTTTTGTGGAGTATTTCACAATTATTTGGTACACATTTACTTCACTGATAAATATATAACCATTTTAAATCACTGATGCAGCGCAGTAATGCATTTACGAACGCACCCATTATCTCAGGTGAAGACGCAGTGTAAGAGTCGCAACGACAAAAATCGTATAATGTAAATGGTGACTAACATACCGGTAGGCGGCTGTAATTATTCAGAAAAGTTTATTTTGATGCATTGCAGTTTTTTCAATATTAGAGGCCGAGGCAGTGTCCCATAACTGATTACCGTAGCACCAGAATATTTATTATTGAATGATATGGCGATTACTTTTCTGAGAAAAATATATTGCAGTATATATATGTAACATTTTATAATGTAACCTATAATAACTCGAAATGTTACATGTTGTGCAATTTCAATAGAACACAATTAGCTGCTTTTTTTACAACTATTACACTTTCATCATTAATGTACTTCATGGGCGATTTTAAAAGCTATTTGAGCGGTTTCTGCACGCTATTACGGTTTGGAAACAAGCATTGACATCACTTATGGCTTAGAAAAATTAAAACGATTAAGGCTCAGTTAGCCGGGAGTAACAGTAACTTAACCTTACCGTAAAAAAGTAAGACCAATCTATTTCCTAGATTGAGACGTAACATCTTACTGCTAACTATAATCGTTATAATTGCTTTACATAGAACAAAATGAAGCAGATGATTTGCAACGTTACTCTTACTCCCGGCTAACTGAGCCTTTATACTATAAATAGATTTTTTTGATATTAATGTGCAAATATTTTTATATTTCGTTTTAAAACAATTTTTTTTACAAAATTATGAGCGGTATGAATTATGACAAACAAAATAAAACATTGTTTCGTTTAAATGTGCTACATTCCCATTTCATACTATTGATAAACTGAAATTTATTGTTGAAGGGATAAGCTATTCCTAAGCGCATTTCACTGGTTGCTTAGCCCAGATCGTCATTAAACTTCATCCAAAGATTTTAGAAAAACTAATGATATTACACATATAAAACTGTTAAGCGAATAAGAAATATAAGCCACAGTTTTACTTGTAACAATATCAAAGCTTAAACAAAAACAACAACAATAAACAGTGAGTTTATCTTTTCTTACAGTCCGGGCCAGTGTTGCCGAACATGGTCTTTTCCGACCAAATTTGGTAAACATGTTTACAAGTTATGTATGTATAATATGAAGGCGAATTCATTTTCAGGTGGCGTTGAAAACATTGCTGTGCTACTTTTTTTTCTTAATTAGAGAGAGAAATGTCAAAAGTTCCTTGTGATTTTGACATATGGATCAACGAAAGCAACAAAAAAATACATTGTTGTGTTTTTGGTGTTGTTACTTGTTGTAGTATCGACACCAAGGCCTATCCAATAGGTCTGCTTAAGAAGCCAGATGTTTGATTTGTTTATTCCTCAACGATGTCAAAAGTTGTTTACTTTTTCCTTATACATGTACTATATTATTGTTTTTTTACCACACATACATGCACACAAAACACATTTTTCCTTTTGTTTCCTCTATGTAGTAGTAAGATTTTGACAACGGTGAGGAATTTTACACAAACAAAATGCCTGTTGTTTTTTGTGTTGTTTTATTGTTGTAGAGGTAAGCAGACCTATTGCATAGGCCTTGATCGACACCACCGTTTACATGAATTCGCCTTGTATAATATACATTGTATATACCAGGGATGATAAATGAGAAAACCAATATCGTACCAACTAACTTTTAAAATCGTACTTTTTCGGCGCTAATATGTAGTACTAAATAATTTTTTAATACATTTTTTTTGTTTTATTTTTAAAAACAAAAATTTAATACAACAAAAACAAAAGGTACTTAAAATTCATTTGTACATGTAAAGTATAGATAGAAAAAATATATGATCATTAATTATACATAATAATAGGGTGGGTAAAATTTTTTCGCGTCAAAAGCACATCGCGATTCTTGTTCTATAAGTCATTCCAAGAAACTTTGCCAAAGAAACCATAAGTTAAAAAAATAATTTCGAGTCTCCGGATTTTTCAAAATATGTAAGTAGTTTTCCAAAATATTCAAGAATAGAGGCAAACAAATTGTATTTGGTCTAGCCAGACCTGTATCATGCGGTTTTAAGGGTCGAGAAATCCATTTATTTTTATTTTTGATTGCCGCCAGAGAGCGTTTTCATACACTTTTTAGAATTGATCGTCTTTTTTGTGGAAAATTGACGAATATTTCTCAAAATGTAGTCTCGAATTTTAAACGAAAATAAAATTTTTAAGCGTTCTAAAAATATGTGCAGACGAGCATCTTCGGATTGCATTTCCAAATTTATTGTGTTTACATTTTTCAATATGTACTGCAGAAACAGGAAAGGAGTAGAAAGTCCGAATATAATAAAATTTAATTGTAAAATCTCCTTCAAAATAATTCGGAGTAAAATAACATTGGAGTGGGTTTCCACTGTTCCAAAATTCTGTTGATTACTTCTTGACGTGACAACCATCTTGTTGACGAATAATATTTTCAAATATTCGTGAAATAATAATTCGTTCCAAAATAATCTTGAATTGAGAGGAAGTCGTCTTTTCTACTATGTAGAACTTTTGCAGAAGTGGTTTCCTATATCTTTTAAAAACTTGTCAATATCATCAGAAAATGCACGCGTATATGCTGCTGCTGATACTAAATTTAGAATGTGGCATAAGCAATCGTTCATTGTACAAGTGCAAAAATCTATTCTCAATAGCGGATCAAAACAAAAATAACAAAACACAAACCACGTTAAACAAATGCATTAGTTCAACAAACGTTGTGTTTTGTGCAAAAAAAATGTATTTATTAATATTTTTTGTTTTATAATGTTATTTATTTACTTAAATATTATTTACTCGTGTTGTCGTAAACTTAAAAGTTAATTTTTACAACAGCTTTGCAAATAAATCTCAACTAAATAAATTTGTATTCATTGTATTGCGGCATAAAAGATGATGCAAAGATAAATGCAAAAAGGTCAGCTTTCTTAGATAGAGACAAAAAAAAAAAAAAAAAATAAAAAAAAACGCAAAATCTTCCGTCTCGTGACAGTTCTGTTAGTATTCTGTGGTGTTAATTCAGTTGCATCTATCATTTATTCGGTTATAAGCATATTTTTGATTCTGAAAACCATACTAGCAACTAACAATATCTATGGTTATAACTGATAGTGTACTAAAATTCATATGTTGCTATCAAAAATATTATGCTAAGCAACAAAATTTTCAGTAATTGTAGCCGAATTGTGTGATAGTACATGCAACCGACGAAATTCGATTGGCGACAAATTCGGTTGTGATTACGAATCTGTTTTCTCTGTGTACATAAAAAATTTCATTAAAATCGATAAAGCCATTTCGTTCTGTTTAAAATTACATATTTGGATATTGCTCATACAAAAATACCAGGGGCCTAATTCTGGCATTCGTGATCGAGTACTTTCTCGATTCGAAAGCAATTTTATTTCAGTCAATACTGAACGAATCGAAATTATTTTTTCAGTATTGTGAAACTTAAATGAATGCTTTACAATAACGAAAAAATAATTCCAATTCGTTCAGTATTGACTGAAATAATTAGATATTAAATTGCTTTCGAATCGAGAAAGTACTCGATCACGACTGCCAGAATATAACCCCAGATGAGATGGTGAGGGAAAAATTTGTGGTTATAGGTATTTTTGATGCCAAATAAAAAATGCAAAAAGAGCAAACACCAATACATTTAAAGAAAAACTAACTTTTATTCAATATTTTTTGTTGTAAAAACCAATACATGCAAAGAACAAAAAATATTTCATTTATTTATTTCATATAGAGTACACGGCAAAAAAATATTTGCATTTTTTGTAAAAATTATTCGAAATGAAAAAAGGTTAGTCCGTGTAAATTTTATTTTAAACCCGCCGAATCGAAATGTCCTTAAGGTCTTTCATAAAACACTAAAAAACGTAAAAAAGCGTTATTGGCCTCCAAAGATCTTTTACTTAATTCTGCAAGCAGTTCCAAAGCTTTCTGGGCAAATGGTTGTTTTGTAACTCACATCAATTCCTTGGCGGTAAAGGATCTAAAAGCTTTACCAATTTTCGGTCTTTAAACGATAAGGAGCTATTAAAGCTGCCAATTCCCATACCATATGCTCGGAGCCATGTTTAACACACTGATGATCCATAAGAGTCGTAGCTTTCTTAAACGTTCTGGGGATTGATCTAGAGCATCCGGTTTACCCTCGGCTATGGCTTTAATGGTATTGCATAATATTTCTTAATCCAAATAGTGGGTTTTTAACTCAGATAAACGGTTGTAGGCATTCATGGCATCTTCAAAGTATGCGGAAACTAACATAAAGTTTTCACAAATTTTTCAGTTAGTGTAATTGCTTTCAATTACTCTGCTAATTTATGGGCTCTGCTTATCACCCAATTTAATGATGGCCTTGGCTAAGTTATTCTAAGACTCAAAGCCTCAAGTCCTTGCAAACATTTTCACTAAATTTTGCGCATTTGCAGCATGCATTTTATTAATTAATTATTATTTTTATTTATTAATGAATTCGCCTAATCTTTTATGGTTTCGTCTTACGTCATTTGTTTTGAACATTGAACAACGATTTTACAAAAACAAATTACTTGCGGTTTTTGTAGAATTGTTCTTGTTGTAGTACCGAGATTGACTTTAATGAATTCGTCTTGCTTATCTGGAAACATTTGTTCGGTCATTAAATTTTTTCCAACCCTAGAGCAAAAAATGTCAAAGCGATTGAAATTTTAAACCGTAAAGTCCCAAATACATTGATCAAAATACTCATCAAGCATTGTGGTAGTATTAGTGAAAATGTGTTTGTATGTGTGACACCGACAACGCTTAATGAAAAAATCAAAAAATTTAGATATGACGGCGAAATTTACGTACAGCACACGTATGTACACGTTGAAATCGCCGGCTGGACAAGCATTTGACATTTGGCATTTGGGCCTTAACAAACATGTCAATGTGAGTACTTCAGTACTTTTGCAATGCTTATAGTACTAAAAAAAGTAAAATTGTACAGACTTTAAAATCCCTGATTTAAACAATTAATAATCTTCGATTTTACGCTCCTTGTCCACTTTCTGGTTAAAAATTTTTCAAGTGCGTAAACACTTGTTTGTGAAAATTTATGCAAATTTTTAATTATTGAACAGACTTATTATCAACCTACAACCTGTATGAACAAAAACAAGCTTACTTGTTTTCATTACAGTGTTGTTAATGAAGAATTCGGATTTTACACATGACTGTGTCCCCAATTCCACATTTTAAGCAAAGTTACACACATAACGGCTGACTTCATAAACGCAGTGTTGCAATGAAACACTAAAACAAATAGCTTCTTATAGCCTTTTCACACTTGTCAACATTTAACATCAATTTGCGAAGATGTTGCAATTTTCCCATAAGAAATATATAGGGCTAAAAATCATTTTGTTCCCTTTTACATTCTTCGATTCTTTTAGTGCAAGCCTTATTTTGCTTAATTTTGCTAAAATTATTAAACAAAAGCCATAAGAAATACATTTTGTTGTTATCTTTTAAAACGTTGGCACTTTTTTAGAAAAATAGTATTTAAAAAAATAAAAGTGTTTTTTTTTCAGAAATGGTGACATTTTTTATTGATAGTTGATGTAACCCCGGGTCTTCACGTAGCAATATTTATTGCGGCAAACGTCAAATTTCATTGCTCCATAAAATTTGCGACGTATAGACCGCATATTGCCATGAGTGGCAATCCATTGCGCAATGATTGCTCTTCTTATTGCTTGAGCAATTATTGCTTAGCAATATGCTGTCAAATCAGTTGTAATTTATCTGACATTTCATTTCTCTGTACGGTTGTTTTTTGTTTGTGTGTTTATTTATTAAAAAAGCAATCAATAAATATATTATTATATATTATATTTTTTAATAAACGTCAAGATCAACAAAAGCAAACGACGAATTTATTTTTTTGTATATTTTTATTTTTTCAATAGAACGATTCAACTTTTTTTTAACGCAAATAAACAAAAAAGTAAAACAAAACACAGCTACGACAATTACAATTAATTATTTTATTAATTTAAAAAAGAAAATTTCACAACCACTTCAAAACACAACATAAAACATTTGTTATAAATATGTACAGCCACAAAACTTTATACGACTACTCGCGGTGAAAATTGCAAATTTATGGCAAAGCAATTTCAAGTGTTCTCCAGCAATAAATTCAGCAATTATTGCTCCATTGTTCTGTCATTGTTCTGCCGACGTTTTTGCTTGTACTGAGCAATAAATATTGCAACGTGGAGACCCAGCGTAACCCTAGATCTACACTAAAGATAAATATCTCAGCAAGTTGGCAATAACGTCGATAGAATAACATAGCAATATTTCTTATTGCTTCGCTTATGTTAAAGGCATGGGAAAACGTATTTATGTTAACTCATAATTTGAAAAAAATCGTGGAAGAAGGTGCAGTGTAAAAACTGGCGCTATCTTGCAAAATTTATTTTTATTATTATAAATTCTTTCCTATTCGACTTTATTATTTAAATGTATATTAATTTGTTTAAGCTTGAGGTCTTTTTTTATATAAAAATATTAATTTTTGTCAAAAATAAAATTTATATTTTTATATAAAAAAGAATTCAAGCTTAAACAAATTAATATTAATTTAAATAATAAAGATCGAATAAGAAAAAAATTATATTAATAAAAATAATTTTTGCAATTTTATTGTAGTGTTTATTTACTTCTTTAATTTCTTTTACTACAATTATAATTTGCTACTATTTCACAAATTTAATTTCTTTCTCACACAATTTGCTTTTTTGCTCCTTTTTTTCAATTGACAATCAAATTTGACGTTTTATGATAGCAATAATTGTTAACAAAAAAGTTCTAACAATTATTGCAACATAAATTGCCGGCAATAAATATGTACAAAAAATTGCTGTCTACATTAAAGATAACATAATTTTGACATTTACTGCAATAATGTCGCAATAATTATCTCTGGTATAGACGGGCAGTTAGATGTTTCAAGTGTGAACGCGTATTTCACATTTTTGACATATTTTATGCGTTCCTCCGAAATGTATGCAAGTGTACAAAGGGTATTAAACTCCACTTTTCTGTAGACACTTCCTTGGGGCGAAAGTCTAACTAGGTATTTAACTAACTTTTTTTACAAAACATTTTTCTACATTCATTGAAATACACGTTTTATTTTATGGGTTCCCACTACAATACTGAAATTCTTAATTCTTAAACGGTAAATGGGAATCCGTAAGAGGTCTTTTGGTACTTTTTTGTTCTTTAACTGGTACTTTTTGTATTTCCATTAGTATTGGACTTAGAAACAAAATTAAACATGCAAGGTTCTCAGTGAATGAGAACCTGTAAGAGGGATTTTTTGGTACTTCTTTGTTCATTAACTGAATTTTCGGTAGTATTGGACCTAGAAACATAAAATTGTACATGCGAGGTCCTGAGTGAATGAGAATCTGTAAAAGGGAACTTTATGGTACTTTTTCGTTCTTAAATTGTTCTTTTGGTATGTTCACGAAAGGAAAGGAGACGCTCACGAAGTATGGGAATTAATGCTAGTGATATAATAATTATAATGTTTAAAAATTATGAAATCGTTTTAGGCTATCCAGAGTGAAATTCTGGTTCGGCTAAAATCAGATAAAAAATAAGCGCGACTTAGTACTACCATCTTATTTTCGCTCTTCAATAGAAATGTATGCACGGCACACAATGCTAGTAAATTTAAATGATAGTGTTTTTGTATCTATGTATAATATACATTGTATATGTAAGTACATATTAAACGGTTTTTAGTTTTTATCTGATTTCGGTTCATTATGGCTTAACATTTTTGTAATCTGTAATGGACAATACCATAAAGTTATAAAACTACGAACTTTTTGTGGTAAAAACCGTCTTCCGAAATAACAAAATTGTGTAAAAAGCGTTATAATTCTCATAAAATTATCAAAAAGTAATTTCAATTTTTGGGAATACAAAATTTTAATTTCAAAAGATTTTGTTATTCGTGCTTAATTCCCAGTTTTTATTATTAATAAAAACACTTGAAATTTATTGTTGATGGGATAAGCTATTCCTATGCGCATTTCACTGGTTGCTTAGGCCAGATCATCAGGAAACTTCATCCATAAAGATTTTAGAAAAACTAAAGATATTAAACCAAATAAAACTGTTAAGCGTATAAGACTTATAGCAACAGTTCTACTTGTAATAATATCAAAGTTTAAACAAAACACATCAACAATAAACAGTGGGTTTATCTCATCTTACATTCCCCACTACAATTAGTTGAAATTCTCTCAACATTAATTGTAGTTGTAAGTAGGTTAAGAAAAACAAAATAAAAACAACAACAACTTTACAAAAGATGTTGTCAATTAAGTGTTTTTTAGGCCGTGCACTTGCCTGTTTATTATCAAAAAGTAATTTCAATTTTTGGGAATACAATGATGATCTGGCCTAAGCAACCAGTGAAATGCGCATAGGAATAGCTTATCCCATCAACAATAAATTTCAAGTGTTTTTATTAATAATAAAAACTGGGAATTAAGCACGAATAACAAAATCTTTTGAAATTCTCATAAAATCTTAGATTTGATCCTTCATTACTCAGCCAATTAGCAAGTATTCGACGCGTACAAGAATCACTTATTTCCATCCAACCGGCATCTCACTCTGGATGGCGCCTGAAAGAAAATTGAAAACACAAATGTACCGTTATCTTGCAAATTTGATTTGCTAGTCATATCAATATCGTTCGCCGTTACTTTTACAGTAATAACCGCAATGATAATTGTTTGAGAAACAAATTTTTAAAAAAACTGTAATTTCGCAGGCCTGTGTTATTAAAGGCTAGTTTACACTATTATACTTTGTATTAATACATGAGGAGCCGCAGAACAAAACGTACTTTTTCACAAATTTAAAATTTTTGGGAAATTGAGGTTTATTATTTTCGACCCCTTAAAAACTGTATGAACCTGGAAATGGAAACAAGTCAACACATTAAATGTCAAGGATGTTTTATATCAACCCAATTTTATATCGAAAAAAGTACGTGTTGTTAAAAAAATGAAAAAAGTACGTTTTGTTTAAAAAAAATATTAAAATTTTCTACAGAGTCTTGTAATTCTTCCATTTTTAAATTATACAATTGTATTAATAATTTTTTTTCATAACACTCATTCACCAAACAATAGTTAAATTATTGCAATTATTTGTGGCTATTCTTGAAAACTCGTCGAACAAATAAAAATTTACATTAAAACAAAAGCAAAGTTTAAAAAATAGTTTTTGTTTATTATAACTTTCTAAAATTAAATAAACGTGAGAATTTTGACGCGTTTGTCTCTCTTTAAAAAACGGTAAATTGTATGATAAACACCAAAACAATTTCATTAACTTTGTTTTGGTTTTAATGAACATTTTTACCTTTTTCGACGCGTTTTCAAGAATAGTCTGTTATGCACCAATTTTTTTAGAACCCATTTTCTTGGTAAAAAAAAAAAGAAAAAAATATGCTAACTAGATTTTTTCTTAAAGATTTCAACCCATATATTATAAAAATATCAAATGCCAATTTGTCAAAAAATGCGAAAAAGTTCGTTTTGTTCTGCGGCTTCTCACATGTCAAAAACTCAAGTAATATGACAAAAGGCCCAACTATAATATGCTTAAGCTCCTTTCAAAAAATAACAAAAATCTTTTGAAATGCATTTAAAAACACAAAAACAAAAAACATTTGATTCCGTACGGAAAGTGCGATTTGTTTCGCACCTTGCTTAAGCAAATGACAGATTCATAAAATTTAACAAAAAGTTTCCTTAAGTTCAATATGGTTTGACATATATGATTTACATGTATTCGCCCATTTGCTTAAGCCAACTTAAGCATATTATAGTTGGGCCTAAAGTGTGATAGTGTGAATGCAATGTGTCACGAAAATGACAAGTATTATGAAAAAAGTTTGACATCCCATACGACTTCGTCGTTTTTTGAAAAATGTCTAAACAATAATACTTTTCATTGGATCAGGGTTGCAATTTATTTCATGTGTGAGTGCTTATACTCTGTTTGATGGTGCGAACACAAACTGTCATGCTTAATTAGAATTTTCGACAGTCGCAACAAAAGTCATTATATTTCTATCTTACAATGTATTATGGAATACGTAAGACTTGTGAGATAGTGAAAACTAGCCTTAAGGAATGATATCATGGAATGGAAAAAAAATCCTGAGTTAAGATTTGTTAGATTATAGATCAAGTTTTGATTCGAAAAGAAAGATATTTTTTAATAGCTTTTATTCAATTAAACATCTTGTAAACTTTATTCTTGAAAGTGTTTTTGATTTTATTTTATTATTATTTTCATTGCAGTTTTGCAAAAATTCTGAAGATTTCCTTTATTAATTAACAAAATCCATATTTGATTTCCCCAATTTAAATTAAATAAAGACTTTGGAA
This sequence comes from Pollenia griseotomentosa, assembly GCA_963931875.1. Lineage (NCBI taxonomy): Eukaryota > Metazoa > Arthropoda > Insecta > Diptera > Polleniidae > Pollenia > Pollenia griseotomentosa. The sequence continues at coordinate 150,626,866 of OZ007563.1, forward strand.
ATAGTATTTTTAATTTACAACAAAAAGCAAAACAATTTCAAATTATTATAGAAGTTCGTTAGAAACAACTTCTTCAAAAAATTTCGAAAGAATAAATTAAATTTTATTCCTTCGACTTTTTCTTATTATTAATAAATATAAATAGTTTTTTCGAGCTCGAGGCCAATTATTAAAGTTATATACATTTTTACAAATAATTGGCCTCGATCTCGAAAAAACTATTTATTTTTATTAATTTCGAAAGAAGTTTATTTAATTTTCTGTTATTTTTTTGCGCATTAGAGTTTTTTTTTTTTGTTAATTTTCTACTTTTATTTACTGAATAATTTATATAAAATGTTAAAACGACATATCAATATTTTTTTAAACCGATTTTTTTTGGTATTTTCTTTTAATTTCGTTCTTATTTTTTTAAACATAAAAACTAAAACAATTATGTATATCCAATAAAAAAGCAGTGCCATTAAAAAAAGAAATAATAATAATAAATAACAAAATTAAACCAAAATCCTAAATACTTTTACACAATTAAGAAATAACAGAAACAAACGCGTTTATTTTGCTAGACATTTAATACATAATAGATAACAAGAAAATAAAATAAATTTTACAAAATTTCACAAATAAAAAACAACACAACAAAATATATAAAAAAAAAAATTTAAACAGATAAGAGCGGAAATAATATATGTTCATATTATTTTTATTAATAAAACTACTTCTCAAAAAGTTTAGACAAGATTTTAAACAAACAATTAATTACTGGACAAAAGAATACATAATAACAATTTAAGAAAAAACTTATTCTTCCTACATTTTCTCAGTGTCTACATTAAACAAACAAAAAAAACACATTTTAAATTTAAAAAAATATACCTACAAATTATTTTTATGTTTACTAAAAAATTGTCTGGGTTGTTAATGTATCATATAAAAAATAAAACACAAAACCAACAAAATTACGTATTTACATAATTAAAATCAAAAAAATTTAAAACAATTACTGGTTAAAAAATAGTTTTTTTATTTAGTTTGTAAGCACTCACAAAAGAACAAAAAAAAAAAAAAAAAAAAAAAAGAATAACACAATAAACACTACAACAACAATTATAATGTAAATTTAAAGAAACAGAGTTGATTAATATTAATAATAAGAAAAGTTCTGACAAATATTTAATTACATATGTAGATATAAACGAATATTTATTAAACCTAAAAAGCATTTTTGAATTAACGAAACTTAAGAGCAATGAAATCTTTACATTGATTGTATGTATGTATATACATATGTACGCAACACACTAACAGTTAAGAACAAAACAATCCAATCAAACAATAAAATATTACATTTAAGTTCGCTGGACTAAAAACTTTTCATAATTGTATCTACGGGTGTGTGTGAAATGGTAGCAAAGTACTCGTGGAATTAAATTTTTGACACTGTTGAGGTGAATAAAATTTTACTATCCCTAGGGGCTAGTATAAATTTTGACATTAGCGTAGAATTGTTTGACAATTTTAATTCACCATAGAACTTTCTTTGCTACCGTTTCACACACACACCCTATGTCTATAAATTAATATTTTAATGTACTAAAAATATTTTTGTCAAATAATGAAGGTAGACCAATATTTAAACTTAAAAAATGAAAACACAAAAAAACAATAACAATTTGAACAACATTTTTTTAAAGAAAAAAAAAAAATGTTAAATTAATTTAATAAAAAGTTAAGCTTTAATAACAATAATTCTTAAAAAAACAAAACAATTAAAAAAAAAAATTGATGTAGAAAAATGTAAATGAAACAAAATGAATATACTCACCGCTATTATGTAAGTCGTTGTCGATTTCGACATTAATTTTGAATTGTTGTCAAATCAAGTCGACGACTACAACACTTCGACGTCAATTTAGTATTTTATAAGAATAAAATACATATGTACTTGTTATTGAAAATCGGACAAAATAATCCCATCTTTAATAATCCCATTTTTATGCTATTTTCCGACATTTTGTCAATAGTTTATATAGTTTCCTATATGCAGGCTTTCAAGGTCATTAATTTAATGTAAATAAAAGATTATTTATTTCATTCTCAATAAAATCCGACGTTTCGTTGGTATTCTTTCCAACTTCTTCAGGGATTGAGTTTTTATTAAAATAATAATCTTTTTCGTCAGTTTACATCATTTATAAATTATATCACAGTATTTTGTATAGGTGGACAACACAACAAAAAACTTAAATTATTAAAATAAATGTATGTAAATTTAAAAAATTATCACAGAAAATTTGTCCTTTTTTGATCACAGTTGTTATTATTATTGTTTTTTTCAGTCGAATTGGCGATTTAAAATAAATTTTAGAGTTTGTATCTGATATTGCATTTTTTTTGCGAATTTTGCCATCGCGACATAATGGCTTGTTTAAAATATTTTCGCGTATTTTCGCTTTTTTAGCAAGCTTTTCCGAATTTTCGCAATTGTTGATCTTTGAGGCAAGATTCGTAAATTATAAATTTCGCGAATATCCGCTATTTAAGGAAACTTTTTCGAATTTTTGCGCTTAATTTACTAATAAAATTTGTGCACAAAACTTCTTTTACTATTAATAATTTAATAAATAACTTTACATTCTATTTAAAATTTCTTTAACTTTAATTTGATTCGCCAAAAAACCGCCTTAGAAAAATACCAAGTGACTGTCAATAGTATTCGATTGTTGTCAATAACGATTAAGAATATACAATTACTGTTCCGGTGATGTCGACTCTCATAATAGGGGTGATTATTTGAAAAAAAGTATATATGTATATGAGCAAAAGCACTTGACTTAAAGGAAAAGTCGTCATGTATAAAAAATAATTAAATTAACAAAAGCAATAAATAAAATATGTGGTTTTAAATATAAATTTTTATTTTACCAAATTTACATACAAATATACATAAATAAATATACAATTTTATATTCACTTTTTTTAAATGCAAAAAAAAAAAAATATTAGATTGCCAAATTTCAATTGATATAATATTTTAAATAAGTTTTAATTAACTATCTTATTTATTTTAATAGTTAAATTTCGCTTAAGATTTCAATCACTATGCAATTTAGCACAGCAAGAAATTTCTGGCATAAATTGGAATTTTCTAAATGTGTAACTTGGTTTTATGAAAATATAAGCTAGTGACATTCGTCTTTAATACTAAACCAACACAATTTGTTTGTGATAACCTATAAGACATTCATTTTTGAAAATAAGTAATTGTTTTTAGCTAATTTTTTGCAAATAAAGAAAACTTACCCAGCGAAAAATTTACTTACATTTTAAAAAAAGCTTTCTAAACGCACACGCAGAAAAAATATGGTTGGGCATGGTTACGGCAACTACACTATGTTTACTGTAACAATATATTGTTGTAAACCAAAAATTGTTATTTTTATTTATCATCAGCAATATTTTAGTTTCTGTAAACAATTCAATGTGTATCCCTATTATAAATTTGAGTGTTGTTGACTGAAAAATATGTAATAATTTTTCTAACAACTAAATAATGATAACTTTGAAAACATATTATGTTACTTACAACCATTTAATGATATTTAATAGCCAAAGCATGATAACTTTCTATAAGTGTACTCATATAATGTTTAAGATGCAAACAAAATATTTTTACTCTGATAATTATGGACGTAACGATACGCCTTTTTGCCGATGCTCCAAAAAAAATATCGGCGATACCGATAACAAAAGTCCAGTAGAGTAATTTCCTTTTTATAGAAAACTAGCGAACCCCCTGCACACTTCGTAGTACAAAAAAGAAAATAAGAAATCAATTCGAATTCATTTAAATCAGTGATAAATTGTTTTTATTGTAATGCTCTGTGGTACACAACATTTCTTGTTTTTCCATGTTCGGTGTAAATATACAAAACCGATGTCCATGTGAGAAAACTGGATACTCTAAATTCACTCCACAAAATCCTAATGATTGGCATTGCACCTTATTAATAGTAACCGCAAACGCAAGCCGAACAGGAAACTGAAGTCGTTTGAATTCAAATGGCATATCAGACGGAATCATTGGGATGCGTGGAAAAAATACATCCTCGCCTTTGAATTTTTCAGTTAAAATAGTAGCTTCAATTACATAAGCCATCAACCTTTGAATAGCAAGTCTTTTTAGTGATGAACGCAGTGTTCACTAAACTGGCTATAACTCATGAAGATGTGATTTACAATACCTACATAAGTAGCTTAAATGAAGTAATGGTTTGACTAAAATTGAATTGTTATGAATTTAAAAACTAATTGAATTTCAGTTTCTCAAAATATTAAGTCAAATTCGCAAAATTTCCATGCAAAAAAATACATGTTTCGGAATGAATGCAGTGTTCACTATGTTCACAGTATTCATGGCTATAACTCATGAATCAATACGCATTTGAAGACCGTTGATACATAAAAACCTTGGTATTGAATTGAAGTCACCTTCCACGTGAATTTTGCAGAAACAAAATCGGTCGAGGCATTACAGAGAACGTCAATTACTAACACAATGCAACTTTTTTTTTATAAATATAGAAGAAGATAGATTACAGTGTAAGAGCTAAATAATATTTAAAACGGATTTTAATAAGATTTTAAAAACAACGAAAATAAATTCATTTTTTAAACAAAAAAAAAACAGTGCAAGAGATTATCAATATTTAAAATTAATATCAATAAGATTTTATATATCAATAACATTTGTGTAGATAGACGATTTCGCTACTCCGCTTGAGACAGACCTGCAGTGAACTCATCAAGGTATATTTATAGTAGGTAGCCGCGAGATTACAACAATTGTACAATAAAACAAACAACAGGGCTTTTTATTGTTGTTATGTGGTACGAACTGTCAAATAGCAAAGGGGTTGATAAGAGACAAAAAAGACAAAAGATAAAGACAAAAAACTTGTTTACTTGTTTTCTATACAACATTTGATAGTTCGTACCACAAAACAAGCATAAAAAATAAACAGCTGGCTTTCCGAGACTACCTGCTATAAATATACCTTGGAACTCATTTAAAAACTAAAGTACTTCTGCGCCATGTTCTTAGGCAGTAAATAAGCGGCTCTGCATCTCTAGAAAAATTAGAAGATCTAAGGAATGTCTAGACTTCTTCTTTAGCTGAATCACAGCTTAAGATGGCCAGAGGATCATCCTTCCCCAAATTTTCTTTTTAGATTTTAACAAAGGCTCTAAAGGCCAGTTCTTGAAACTTATCAGAACTTTAACTAGATTAAGGGGTGACCGTGTCTTCAACGCTTTATGAATGCAGTCATGTTAAGAAGCTCAATAGGACGTTTTTTGATCTTTTGTCTTTGAAATTTTCTAGCTTTGTATCGAAGGTCAAGAATTGTAGATAAACAATAGATTTCTTTATTCTCTACACCCTCAAATCTTTCATGTAGAGCAAATGCTACGTAAGTCGTTAATTTTGAGACTTTGACCTTTTTTTCAACTCAGTTTATTCTTTTATTGTATTTTATAAAACTTTTCGAAGACTGTTAACTAGCGAAATAGCGCCAGACAATGTAGCAATGGCTTTGCTTATGGATTTTGTGGTCTCTTCGATGTAACCCAAAATTTGTAGCAAAATTATTTTTACATACATATACAAAAATAATTAGTATTGTGGTTATTTTGTTGAACTATTTATGGTTTTTAATATATATACATATACAAAAATCATTAAAAATTAGCAGAAAAATCTTAAAACGTACAAATACATACTAGATTTACGAATGGGAGAACGTTTTACTATTATGGTGTTTTAATTAACTATCTTATCGGCAAACCCCAAGTATCGCCGATATATCGGTATCGGTGTTCGTTACTTCCCTTCTAATAATATTTTGTTATCACCATTTGGAAAATAGTTTTGCATCAGTTGTGTCGTTTGTATTACATATACTAGAGTTGTCAATTATTCGCCTTTCAACTTTGTTCGAATAATTCAAATAATTGTTTTGTTCGTTCAATCAAACGATTATAACGAATAAAAAAATTATTTTTTAAAAAAAATTACTATGGAAAATCTTCCATTCCATACGCTATGACTTCTTCTTTTTATGATGCTTAACATTTTTCTATTAATTCCATATCGTTGTATTACTTAAAGTCATCGTAAAACCCATAATTCCTTAATAATCCGATATTACTTTGGATTTTCAAAAGGCGTTGGCAGACCTACCATCTTCAGCCAAACTTCTGTATACAATTTCTTCTATAGAACAGCCGCTATATTTTTCGGCATTTTTTGATGTCGTTGGATTATCTTCCACTACATCGCTTTCAATGGTAAAGCTTCGTACAGACGATGGTCAGATCTTACAATATTGGTAAGCAGCGTTGCTTAAATTGCATTAAAATTGGCTAAAATGTCTTACAACTGTGTGAACATTGTAAGCTTATTTGTATTTGCAGAAGTGAAAAATTAATGCATCTTAAGCTAAGATCCCACTATCGGCGCAATGTACCAATTTTTGTCGTATTTCATGTGCCGATAGTATGAACGGTCATAATTTTTTAATATGCGACAATCTGTGCCGAAATTGTGCTGACTGTGGACAATCAAAATTAACCTTGATGCGCCGATAATGTGAACACTCTTTTGCACAATGTGGAGCAATCAAATTGTTTAAAATGTACCGATTTTTATCGGCCACTTGTGTGCCGATCACAGTCGCCAATCAGCGCCGATACAAGGGATGGCAAAACGAAATTTTTAAATTGAACTAACTGGCTACTAAAATTTTACCTTTTTGAGCTTAATTGTATCAAAATTACATACGTTTTATCTATTATTTATGTATAAAAACTTTAAATAGCACATTTGTACTGTTGAATGAAAGAACACAATTCGCTTTAACCAAAACATTGCAGTTGTATCGATGTCGCCATCCCTGGTTTGTAAACACCTACATATTTACAAAACAACAAGTACAAAAAAAGAACAAGTGCAGTAAGTTTGAATAAAATTAAATACATTTTTTATTTTATATTAATATATTATTTAAAATTGTTAGGAAACATAATAGAATATTCAGACGGAGAATTTCGCGAATTTCTAAAGTAAAATTATGTCTGCCAACAAGCAAATAAATAAAAACATATGATTTAATTTGCCCAAATAGCACGATAGTGTGACCGCATTGTGCCGATTATTGTCGCAATTGAGTTTTGGCCGATATGAACCGAAAAAAATTGTCACAATGTGCGACGATAATGGGACCACCCAAGAACAAATTGTGCAATGTTATTAAATATGCGCCGATATAGCACGATACAAATCGTCACAGATTGTGCTATTTGAGCCGATAGTGGGATCTTAGCTTTACAATCGCACCATTTTCAGAAAAATATTGCTGTTGGCAGCGCCTGCTTACAATATTGTAAGATCTGACCATCGTCTGTACGAAGCTTAACATTGTGACACTTGCGCAAATGGTGACGATATACATACACATGTATAAAATTTAAAAACAAAAAACAAAATACAATAACAACATTTTCTACTTTCAAGATATGACTTAAGGTGCTATCAGACGGGATGTATTTTACATATGTACTGTCACTTTTCTTACCCATATGTAATTCCGTATGTATGTCAACATTTTCTTTAATTTTTCTTTACAATATATTTTTCCATACAATTTCGTTTCAAAACAAACCAGCTGGAAAATAGAGCGTGTTCTAATCGAAAAAATTACATATGTATTTCCACATGTATTTTACACATGCAAAGTTTCATATGTATCACACGTTGTGTACAACTTTTACAGACGGAAAATTTGACAGTACATATGTAAAATACATCCCGTCTGATAGCACCTTTACATATATAAATCAATTCTTTATTTTTAAGCTTTTTGCTTATTTCAAAATTGTTCACCCGAAATTGAAAATTCCCTTTTTTAAAATTTTTTAACGTTAACGAGAAGGAGAGTTGTTAAACTTGTTCGGTACAAAATTAAAAATACGACATGACAATTGATTCAAACAGTTCTTTTGGGGTTTTATAAGACGAAATATTCGGATTGCATCAATGCATGCATTGATACAATTAGTATATTTCTTCTCACAAAGCGCCAAAATACTGTTAGAATCAAGTGTCATCTCGTATTTTTAATTTTGTAACAAACGAGTTTTGCAACTCACCTACTCAATTGTTTGTTAAGATTTGTTTAATAAGAACATAAAGTACATTTTTGAAATACTATGAGTACTCAACACAGTTTTTGCTAGCTAAACATTGAGATTAATTACAACCAGATAACGAGACTAGTCCATACATAGAGTACTCCATAAAGGAGTAGGAGTACTCCAAACGTAACTCAAATGTATTAAAAAAACATGGTCTATTTAACATTTCGATGTCCTAGGGCTGGCCCATATAACCAAGTTTTGCATTACAACGGAGTAGTCTTAAAACTACTCCATGTTCATACATACTCCTAGTAGATTAGTTTTAAAACTACTCCATGGTATACTCCAGAGGATTAGTTTTAACTTGCCATGTCGTTTCACTACAAAATCTTTTTACCAACGACATGGTCCATGCTTGCATAACATTGGACCAGTCCAGGGATAGCCCATTTGATCAAAATGGATCACGTCGTCCAACATTATCTGCAGTGTATGGCAACAATACTTATTAACTTTTCCATATTTTGTATAAAATCAGTAAAAACATATGAGAATAAATTAAATTCTAAGCTTTTATTTAATTTATTTTTTAATAAAAAAAAAACTGTTCGATTAATCGACATTAATTAATCGATTTATTCGTTATTCGAAAATCGTAGTTTTAAAATTATTCGAACAAGAGTTTGGTTTTGTTTGATCGATTAATCGAACTATTCTTAATCGGTTGGCAACTCTAACATATACCCTGCAAATAATGCGGCTAGTCCATACACGCATGTAAAGTGTAGCCCATAAGGGACTAGGACTAGTCCAAAGGTAATCCAAATGTATGGGAAAAACATGGTCTTTTTTACATTACGATGTCCTAGGGCAGGACCATATAACCCAGCTTTGGATTACAAAGGAGCAGTCTTAAAACTAGTCCATGGTATCCTAAAGAGGATTAGTTTTGAAATCGTTTGAAAACGAAAACATGTCGTAAAAAAACGAAGACATATCGTATCACTAGAAACTCTTTTTAACAAAGACATGGTCCATGCTTGCATTACATTGGACCAACCCAGGGAGTAGTCCAGTTGATCAAAATGGTTCAGGTAGTCCAACATTATTTGCAGAGTACCTATCACGTTATTTGTTAGTGAGTGGTTAAACAATTAAAAAAATACCCATTGCAAATAAAGACAAAGCTACCAGCTTAAAGAAATTCAAAAAACATAAACAAATCGTAGGTACAGTAAAAAAATTGTAAAGTGTCAAAAAATAAAATATCAATGCAAAAAAAATTTATTTTTTTTATTGTTGTGAAAGTGGTGCAAAAATATGTGAAATATTGGTGCAAAAATATTGACCATTGTTCGTAAGTTGTATGTTATTTTAAGACAAAAAGAATGAAAATTCTATAAAATAATTTATAATATAATAATAATGTAATAATCGCAACAACGGTTTTATGATAACCTACGATTCCAATATGATAACTGTTACCATATGATTCTTTCAGACTATAATGTGATTACTCTTAACCATAACATAATCACTTCATATCATAATATGGCAACTTCTAAACTTCCCAGTTGGCCATGTCGTGCACGAATCATTGATGATTCAATGTTAATTCCTGTACGACAAGTAAGGGACAACTAATGCAAATCGTCAACGACATTTTTAAGCAAGTGTCGCGTAAATCGTGAACGACACAAAGAGAGACAATGTCGCTTAGCCTGTCGTTGATGACTACATGCACGACATTGTCGTCCATATGTCGTTCATAGTGGTCATTACGCTAATATATGGGGTATTTCATCTCAAGTGACCCAACTTTTGAGTTTACACAAAATTTTTCAACAAGACCGGTCACGAACTCTCTAAGTTAGAAGCGGACAAATTTTTTTTTACTTTGTTTTTGCAATATCAAACATTTTTTAATTTTTTTTCAAAATGGCTAATTTTTTTTTTATATCTTAAAATTAGTTAGCAATTCTTAGAAAAAATTTTTCAAGTTTTTTTGAAAAAATAACACCGTTCTTCTATTCGTTGGTAGAGTTGCGACGTGTTTTCTTCGCTGCCTATTGTAGTGTGCTTCTGGAGCATCTCGGTAAATAGTCGGTAAATAGTTTGCCCTGATATCGTTTTTCTATGTCAGCGATGTCCTGGTGGAAGCGCTCCCCGTGTTCATCGCTAAAGGCCCTACAGTTATCCGGAAAAAAGTCCAAATGAAATTGTAACAAGTGGATTTTCAGGGACATGTTACAACCCAGTTCTTTGTACGATGATAACATATTTTCAATAAGTTCAGCGCAGTTGTAACCCCTGTTATTTCTCAAGAAATTTTTTGCCACAAGGCGAAAATTGTCCCAGGCTTTTTTTCTTTACCTTCCAAAATAGAGTCAAAGTGTTCATCTTTAAATAAATTTCTTATTTGTGGACCAACGAATATACCCTCTTTGATCTTAGTCTCACTTAATCTTGGAAATTTCTTGCGAAGGTATTAAAAAGCAGTTCCATTTTTGTTCATTCATTATGAAATTTTTCATAAGCCCTAGTTTTATGTGCAGTGGTGGAAGTAACACTTTTTGTCGGTCAACAAAAGCGTTACTTTGAACATTTTTTTAACAGTCTGAAGTGACTGACGATGAGGCCACACCTTTTTTGTATAATGCAGCATCCTGTCACGACTATCCCATTCGCAAAGAAAGCAACAAAATTTCGTTTAGTCTAATTGTAGTCCAAGTAGAATAGCTATCACTTTGAAATCTCCGCAAATTTGCCATTGGTGTTCATCATATTTTATCTGCAGCAAGAGGGTTTTCATAGTATTTTAAGAGTCGTTGTTATGTTTAGATATGTTATGACACTCTTCTTTTTTTTAGAAACACCTTTGCCTTTTCCAAACATATGAGTTGTCAAGCAGAAATAACAATCACTTACGTGATTCGTCGACTCTCGCCACTGCATTGGCTCTGCAAAACGAAATGATGTTTTTTGCCCTTCAGCCATTTTCTCAAACCTGTAGCACATGGATTTTCGTTAAAGTAGTAATAATAGGCATTTCGTTATTAAAGGCGATAAACAACACCTTTGTTTACTAAATATCACCTCACCGCAAATATAACAAAAATTGTCGGGATTAATTACACATTTTCGAGACATTTTGCTGTAAAATAGTATTTATTATACTTTTTACTTTAAACACGTTTATCGCCTTATTATAGAGAAAAGAGCACTAAAACTCAATATTTTGAACATTTGATACCAACTAACTAAGTAAATATCAACACTGTGAAGTTAACAGCCTGTTCAACGATTTCGAACGTTAACGTTCGCATAGAAAATTTCATTTAAAACAAAAACAAATTGTCGAATTTTGTTTTTGTTTTAAATGTAATTTTCTATGCGAACGTTAACGTTCGAAATCGTTGAACATGCTGTAAATGTGGGACTTTCGTCAAATTCGAAAGATATCGGGGATCGTAAAAACTAAAAATAATAAATGAATTTAACTTATCAATTCGTATTTTGCATGGACAGAGAAGCAGAAATTAGTTAAAATTATTTCGGATACTTTTCCTTGTATAGAAGTATTTATTATTACCATCAGTATCAGTTTTTGATAAAACTAGTGGTTACGTGTTGGGCGTCAAATATTTAACAAGTGTGAACATAGCTTTAGGCTTTCACAAAAACATTTTTGTGCTGTTTTTCTGCCGACGTTACCGCTTATGTTCGGAAATAAAAATGTTCGTCCAGTTCTTACTACAGCAAATAATAGGATTTGCTTTTTTGTAAACATGGAACATCAATAAGGTTTTGCAAGTTGAATTCATTCTATCTAAGCTACTTTTTCGATTTGTAAGTGTAATTTTTTCAATTGTGTAATTTGCTACACATTCATGTGTAATTTCCGAATTCTTCATTGGCAACGCTGATTAGCATATGCACCATTTTGAATTTTTCCCTATTTGTGTGTTTGTGTTTCTAAAAACTTAAAAATACAACTTATACTGAGAAACAAGACAATTGAACATTTCCGACGGTATGTAAAATACCTAGCTAAAATTTCTTAACCTTAATGCTGTAATACCCACAATAAGTAAACCTCTGGAATAAAAAACATTTTTCTTCTAAAGAAATGTGTAAAAATTAATTGTTTTTTATTTATTTGTAATATTAATTAAATTAATATATAACAAGTTAGAGTGCTATATTCGGCTGTGCCGAATCTTTGATACCCTCCACCAACAGTTCGAATGTTTAAGGAGTAATATCTGTATGATGTCTTTTTATTATTATTATCTTAAACTGTGACGATTTGTTATTAATTATGGTTTTAGGAGACTAAACTGTTTTCCGGGAGTAGGGCATATATGGGGCCTAGGGTAAATTATGTACCGATCTTCACGAAATTTCACAGTATCATTTATAGTCCTATAAAATTGTGACGAGCCAAAATTTGTTATGATTGCATTATTTTTTACGGTTTTAGGCGTACTAAACTGTTTTCCGGGAGTAGTGTTTATATGGGGCTTAGGGTAAATTATGGACCGACCTTCGCGAAATTTTACAGTGTAATTTTTAGTCAAATAAAACGGACTTGTGCAAAATCTTATGTCATTCCGTGCATTTTTGCATCATTTATGTTAGTTTTTGTAACAAAATTATCAAGTTTTTGAAGGTGGTGGTTCCACATTTTGATTCATAGCTCTGGTCCTACTGAACCGATTTTGCTGAAATTCAATCCCAAACTGCTTAGGATAACTACAAGCAATTTGACACCTAGTTTGTTTATTTCTTTTGAGTTTTTCGAAAGTGAGCGTGTTTTCAACAGACGGACAGACGGACAGACGGACAGACGGACAGAAGGACAGACGGACAGACGGACAGACGGACAGACAGACGGACATGGCTAAATCGACTTAGAATTACTCAAGCAGCCAGAATATATATACTTTATGGGGTCTGAGATGAATAATAAAAAAGTTTCACACGGAATGACAAACTTAGTATACCCTCTTCACAACTAATTGTGGTGGAGGGTATAATAATAATAATAACAAGATAAATATTTTAATATAATATAATCTAAATCACATTAAAACCATTTATATCATAACTATTTTTACACTTAATTTATTGCAGCTGATGAAGTGTTTAGGTTTTGTAAATTTTTAAATACCCAGCCTTTCTTCCTTCTTATTTATCGCTTATATTAGCATCTTTTTTTTTGCCAAGCCTGTCTTACTTGGTTCACCTGTTGATTTCGCTGCTGGTTTTGTTTGGCTTTGGAGAGAAATCGCATTTAGTATAGGAAGAAAACTTTTTCATTTGGAGTATTACAATAATATTTTGCCCAATGGAATAAAGCAGTCGCATCTTAGATACGATCTTGATGAGAGCACAGGCCAATATCATCACATGCTCATTTAGCATGAGCAGTACGATGAAAGTGCCACTCAGCTGACATTTCAATATCTTTTTCATGAGTTATAAGATTTGCGAACCTTTTTTGGTTTTTAAAATAGTGACGATCTCTGTCCGATACGTAGTATACCTTCTTTACTGTAAATTTAGATTTACTATAATTTAGTATTATCTTCTGCTGCTCATAAACTGCAACGGTATCATGTTTTAAATCGACGGATATGATTTGAATTTGGGACAAATTTTGCTAATTTACATGGATAATAAGGTGATAAGGTAATAATAAGGTAAAAATGTAAAATTTTGACCGATCTTGACTAACCTTGTTGCAAAATCCCGATCGGAAGACATCGGTTTCAAAAGTTGGGTTACTTGAGATGAAACTTTACCATTATACACACAGCAATTCCCATAAGCATGCACCCAGCAAAAACTTCTCTTACCAAGTAACGTATGAGTAATTTCGTTAAATACTATTCCTTACTTTCAAAATATAAAAAAGTAAAGTTTTTTCAATTCATTCTGAATTAAATAATTCGCAATACACAAAATTATATTTATACATGAAACGAAAAACTTATTTTAAGTTGACTTTTTCGAATTGATTTCTAATTTGCATATTATGCCTAATAGATTCCATATACATACATATTAATCAAACCGGAGCAAAAAATCAAGAACAATGTATTAGGAATTTTGCATATACCTGAGGTGGCCTACTAAGAAGCTTTGTGGGAAACCTTATCTTGTCCTACACTTCCTTAAGGGTAGTTTACACTATCTCAAAAGTCTTACGTATTCCATAATACTTTGTGAGATAGAAATCTAATGAGTTTTGTTGCGACTGTCAAAAAATATAATTTAACATGACATTTTGTGTTCACACCATCACACAAAGTATAAACACTCACACAGGAAATAAAATGTAACACTGATCCAATGACAAGTATTATTATTTAGAAATTTTTTCAAAAAACGATGAAGTCGTATGGTATGTCAAACTTTTTTTCACAATACTTGTCATTTTCATCACACATGCATTCACACTATCAGACTTTTACATATTACTTGAGTTTTTGACATGTATTAATACAAAGTATAGTAGTGAAAACTATCCTTTATGCTGCAGATATGCAAAATTATATAACCTGTTTTCATTTGTCGGTAAACTATTGTTTTTAGCACGTACTTCATTAAGAGTAATTTTTTTAACAGATTATTTCTAAAAATATAGACGGTAAAGGAGGCGATCTAAAATATATAAAGGATTCTACATACTTACATAGTGCATACAAAACAAACTTGTATTGTGTGTTTTATTAGATTTATTTATATTTACTATTGAAGCCATACAAATTTTAATAATTATAAATATAAAATATTTATATATCTAACCATCTCACTACTACATCTACTATATTGTATATGTATATTAAAATTTTACTATAGTATTTATATTTAATATACATATAATATTGTATACATTCATATAAAATATTTATGAAATATTATCAAAAAGTAATTTCAATTTTTGGGAATACAAAATTTTAATTTCAAAAGATTTTGTTATTCGTGCTTAATTCCCAGTTTTTATTATTGATAAAAACACTTGAAATTTATTGTTGATGGGATAAGCTATTCCTATGCGCATTTCACTGGTTGCTTAGGCCAGATCATCAGGAAACTTCATCCATAAAGATTTTAGAAAAACTAAAGATATTAAACCAAATAAAACTGTTAAGCGTATAAGACTTATAGCAACAGTTCTACTAAGATGAGATAAACCCACTGTTTATTGTTGATGTGTTTTGTTTAAACTTTGATATTATTACAAGTAGAACTGTTGCTATAAGTCTTATACGCTTAACAGTTTTATTTGGTTTAATATCTTTATGATCTGGTCTAAGCAACCAGTGAAATGCGCATAGGAATAGCTTATCCCATCAACAATAAATTTCAAGTGTTTTTATCGATAATAAAAACTAGGAATTAAGCACGAATAACAAAATCTTTTGAAATTATTTATGAAATATACACAAACTGTACCGTATTATTGTATGTTTATACTAAAAGATAAGTATTGAAACAAAAAATAAATAAATATTTAAACCAAATAAGGATAAAATTAAAATTTATTGTTGTGACATTGTATTGTAGAATTTTGCCAATTTTAATTACAAACATAAAACAAAAAAACAGAAGAAAAAAATCCAACAATTTTTTTAAATTTAAGTAAATATTTATACATAAAATGTACACTAAATATTTATATATTCTTTTTAAATTTAATTAAATTAAAAAAAAAACAACTTACCTACTACATATACATACTTACATAGATATAAAAAATAAATATATTGTAAAGTAAGAAAAAACATAATAATATGTATTTATCAAAAAACTAATAACAAAATTTTATCTGGAATTTTTCAAAACTCATACGATATACAAGTTTTTGAAATAGGGCCACATGTGTGCTAGTACTAAATCACAATTCCATATTAGAAATGAAAACAAATATTAAACAGAGCTTGGAACCAATTATTGATATACCTACGTACGAGTATTTCGGATCATCGATTCTAAAAGTACCGATCGACTTCACAATATTTTTGAGTACTTCACTGGACTTTATTGCTATTGTTATTGTCGTTTTGCTCCACAATTTTGGAGGAATTTTTCATTCAATATAGTATGTAAAAGTAATCTGAATCAATGCACAACGTGCGTATTGTACAATGATGTCAACACATTACAAAATATTTGCGCAATATAAAGCAAAAGACTTTTGATTATATTCATTATATTGTGGCGCCTAATAATATTTTATACTCAGGCAATTTTATATTTTATACGTACAATATCAATTATTGAACAATAACTGCCTGTTTAACGATATCGAACGTCATCGTTCGCATAGAAAATTACATTTAAAACAAAAACAAAGTTCGTACAATGTTCGACGTTCGATATCGTTAAACAGGCAGTAATACTGCAAATACGAGGGTATGTACCTTAACAAATTTTAATGTTCGACGTTCGATATCGTTAAACAGGCAGTAATACTGCAAATACGAGGGTATGTACCTTAACAAATTTTAATGTGACATTTACAATTCGCGTTTTTATTTAATGTATGTATTTCAATAAATCAAACCCCCTTAGAACAGTTATGGTTTTTTGGTAATACCCATGCAGTATAACTAACTAACTTATTAAAGTTAGCCATAAAGGCATTTTAGAATAAAAATTAAGAAAAATCTACTTCGAATACTTAACTTTTTCAAAACCAAAATGGTCGAAGTTTGAGTTTTTCTTAAAGTAAAGGATAATAAACAAGGAAATATTTTATTCAGGTAATCCATAAAATATAAATCATTTAGTGGGTTATGCCGGAATACACTACACAAGTTCAGTGCTTAAGTCTGGCATTCTACAGTTCGTCTGTGTAGTGTATGGCGTTGTTTATGCTATTTACGCATTTCACTGATAGGGCGGTCCGTCTACTCGCAGTTGATTGTGGCAAAATATACTTTGATTCACTGATTTAATAGTATTCACTTCGCCTTGGAATTGAGTAAAAATCAAAACGAGATTGATATTTGCTCAGGTTTGTTAAACTGTACAGTGAACTTGTGCTGTTTTAAATACAAATAAAAATTTTAAATTGGACTCTGTTTAAAAAATTGTTTTAAACACGACCATCCAATATTAATTTAATTATAATTAAGAAAGTATATGTACGTATGTTTGTATTGGAACTAAACTAAAACCAACAAAGATGGAAAAATAAAAATCAAAAATGTTTTTAATTAAAAGAAAGACTATAGAAATCATAAATTAAAATAAAAAAAATATGATAATTAGATTTTAGCAAGAGTTCAATGTGTTAGTTTTGTGTTGTGTTTAATATTAAATGTTTCATAGTAAATATAAAAAAAAGGATAAATTTATTCAATTTTAATTTGTTATTTTTTTCAATAAAATAAAAATAAGAAAATTGAAAAAGCTGCCTCAATTTTTATTAAAACTTAAGAATTATATATATAAAAAAACTTACATATACAAACATTTAGCCATTTTTTGGCATTATTTAAACAAAATATTATTATAATTATTTTTTATTTTTATTTTTTTATTGAAAAATTAATGTTAAAACACCAATAATCTTAAACCTTTTTCTTCTTCTTCAAGTCTTAAATTAAATAAAAAAACTATTTACAAAAATAAATTAAACAACAATAAAAAAAGTATGTGTAGTTAATGAAAAAACAAAAACATTTAATAAATCATTAAAAAAATTTTAGAAATAAAAAAAATTTTGCTGACTGTATTCCTTAGGCTTTTTACACCGTTTATTATATAAAAATAAAAAAAGAACAAACATTTTATATAACATATGTAGATACATATATAATTGTAAAATTAATATACAAACATTGCATATATATACAAATCATAAATAAATAAATATATATATATATATATATATATATATATATATATATATATACAAATATATATATATATATATGTATACATTTGTATAAAATATATGATGAATTTAACATACCTTTTTATTACATAAGTCCAAAACAAGAAAAAAAAGAAAATCCTG
Source organism: Pollenia griseotomentosa (assembly GCA_963931875.1). Classification (NCBI taxonomy): domain Eukaryota; kingdom Metazoa; phylum Arthropoda; class Insecta; order Diptera; family Polleniidae; genus Pollenia; species Pollenia griseotomentosa. The sequence continues at coordinate 150,645,098 of OZ007563.1, forward strand.
CAAAGATTATAAAATTTTTTCTATTACAAAATAGCGGAGTTCAGTGTTTGTGCTAATAATGGTCATTCGAAAGAGCAAATGCAATCTATTGAAGATCTTTTATAAAATCTAGCGTAAATTTTGAGCATGTTTTTGTTTAATTTAACAAAAGAGCTACATACATACGTATGATATTTTGCATTTGCTCGTTTGCACAAAAAAAAGGAATTCCTCTAATCTTCGATTTTATTTTATTGCATTATAATTATTTTTGTTTCAAAAGTTGTTCATGTACTTTTAGTTAATTTAAATTCTAAGTTACATATTATTTGTTGGTCAATTACCAAAAACCTTTGCACTGTTTCCATAATATTCAAAACCTATATGTTCGTATTATACAATGTTATCGACACATTACAAAATACATATGTACTAAATATGTTTGTACAATATAATTTAAAAAGCTATTGATTGTATCCAATATATTGTGCCTGCTCTATAAACACAGGCAATTTTGTACAATATCAATTATTGAACAATATTATTGCATATGTATGCGTATCTTTACTGCCAATATAATCCTAACTTCTTTTAAAAGGGTTTAAGGTTGGCACAGTAAATGAACGGGTAGCCGCCCGGCAACCGTTGCAATTGTAATGTGTTTTATGCTACAGCGCTTTATAGTGGCTCAAAATAGCTATACAAGATTTTGTTAAAAAAAACTAATCATTATTAGTAACACCCAGTTTTTTCCAAATCTATGTCCAAATTGAGTGAAATCGGATGAGAAATGGTGAAATAGTTTTATATATTTGAAATCTACGGAAATAAAACTTTAGTTTTGATATTTGTATGTATGTATAATTAAAAAAAATCGAAAATGAATTTTTACTGAATCTCATCTTTTTTATATATGTACTGCCAAAAATATTCCGTAATACGTTTATTTAACCATTTAATTGAAACTTACTGATGGCCAAATTTCAAGATTGATATTAAAACACATTTATGTTTAAAATCGTTTTAAATAAAAAATTCTCTTCTTCACTAAATACTTAAATCAAACTTAATTCACCGATGTGGTACACTTATGGCGATTTCTTTTCTGAGAAAAATGTTGCATTAATGTTACATGTTCTACATTTTGTGTTCGTTTGTACAAAAAATACAACTGTGGGAAAAATTTTCAAGTTCTTTTGTGAAAATGTTGACGAAAAACATGCAAAACATGTTACATGTTTTACCCTTACTTTTACTTAAGGGTTCATACTGCCCTGTTTTACAACTTTGGTACTTACTACTTTGTTTGTACAACCAATATTTTATTTAATTTGTAATAATATTTTAAAAGTCTTGTCAAAAGAATTCTACATCTAAATATTCTTCGACGGCATACTCCATTTTGAATTAAATCGTTTTTTTATTTTGGTGGAAAATTCGATGTATTTATTATCGTTTTAAATATGTTCAAGCAATAAGTGATGTCAATGTCTGTTTCCAAACCGTAAAGTAAGTGTGCAGCAAATAGTCGAATTGTTTTAAAAATCGCTAATGAACTACATTAATAATAAAAGTGTAATTGTTGTAAATAAAGGTAGCTAATTCTGTTCGATTGAAGTTGTACAACATGTAACACTTCGAGTGATTATAGGTAACATGAAAAAGTGTTACATGCATATACTGTAGCATTTTTTTCTCAGAATAGAAATCGCCATTAATTTCAACTTAAAGCGGCCCATACACTTGCAATATTATTGTATATGGTATTCGCCACATTATTTCAATTTTGTTTCATTTATTCAATAAAAAGGTGAACATAACCTATACGAATAACATAAACAGCATTGTACAATGTTGCCAGCACACTTCACTTTCTTTTCGTTGTGCAATAAAAATCAAGAGTCTTTTGATGGTTGTCAATATATTGTGCCACCTTCGAATATCACATGCAAATTGGCGATATAATTGTACAATACGTAAAATTAAACAATTTTATTGCAAGTGTATGAGCCGCTTAAGTTTCTATTGTTATATTTTAGCAAGGTGGTCTCAATATCACGACAATACAACAACAAGAGGCAAAGCAATAACAATCAGCTGTTTTTTGAGACCACCTTGAGAATAATTATACTTTTTTACACTACTATTTAAATAAGACTTTTCAAATAAAACTCAAAAAATCAATCTGTATTAAAATACGATTTAAGTTTTTATGAAAATTAACTTAGTTTAGATTTTATTACTATCTTGAAAATTGGGCATTAGTCCCATTTCTTCTTCGAGATGTTGTTTCGATCAAATATTTGTATACGTAAAGTTTTTTTTGTATTGAAAATTATTTGATTAGTCTATTGCTGCTATGTAATGAGTCATAATTCAGGTGATTCTCTGCATTATTCTAGAAACCCTGATTTGATAATTTTTCCGCGGCAATTTTTTGTTGTCAACTCAACGTTTTTAACATACACTACACAAGTTTACTATACTGTTTTACAAAAACTAGGTTTGATTTCTTCTCAGCTCGCGCGTAAAAAGCAAAAACCGAAAATACTGTGAAAAGGGTATTTTTTCTTTTCAAAACATTACAGACAAATCATATTAACGTATCTGGGCACCTGCTTCTTAACTTACGTAAATGTTGTTGTTTAGGATAATATCCTGTAATGTTTGTTATGTTTAATCTTGATAAAGTGAAATAAAAATTAGTTTAAACCAATACTTGTTGTACTTTAATTATTAAATTAAAAATTTTTAATCCAAATTTTTATACATATTTTAATCATTTTCATTTAATTATTTTTATTAAGAAAGGAATTTTACAACATGAAATGAATTAAAATGTATTGATAATTTTTCATTCTTGACTGACCACGGATTTGAACTCACGTTCACGGACAGGTTGATTTGACATGTTTCGATAGTAACCACACTATCTCTTTGAAATCTTTGCCGTTTAGCACTCACCGCCATTGACGACGGCTGGCAGCTGATTTTTTTGATTTCCTTATTTAATTATTCGTATAAAAATATTAAAAATTTCGTTATTTTGATATGTATTGAATTTTTTTAGTTAAATTTTTTTGAATTTTCTATATTTTAAAAAGCAATTGTCACTTTGAAATAAGAATAAAACATTAATTAAAAAACACATATAAAGGCTCAGTTAGTCTTTACTTTCTGTTCTGTTACGAATCACCTGATTTGTTTTTGTTATTAAGAAACCTGTGAAATTGATAAGTTTTTCTGTTCTGTTGCGGTTCAGTTTGTTAAAATCAAAAACTTGTTAAGTAATTGTAAGTGACAGCAAAATAAATAATAAAAAATACATATTTATATTGAAATAAACTATTTTTTGATTTTAAGAATTCATAAAATTTAATTTCTTCAAATTTATGTGCATTAAATTTATTGAAATAAAACAATGGACGGTGCAAAACTAATAAAATTGTCATAAATGGCTGATAAGTTGCTACAGAAAAAGTAACTGTAACAATTTCGTAACAGAACGGCACGGAACAGAACAGAAACGGAAAGTAAAGACTAAATGAGCCTTAAGTCTATTTGCACTTATTTCAAAAAAGATACACAGAAAATACGATTCATGTCTTTTTTTCTATTCTGATTACTTCTTTACCCCGCTCGTTATCAAAAGAAAAAAGACATGGGTGTTATTATTACGAAAATTCCTTTACATACATATGTATATTATTTGAAAGTTTTGAGAATAAAATGTTTGCCAGAAAAAAAAATTTTATTTTAAATTAAAATGCACACTATAAGTCACTCTGATATTGAAACTATCAATTAAATAAGTGAAAAAAGTTTTAATCTCCTATTTTTGTAATTAATTTATTAATAATGAACTTAATTATTATTACTACTTATTATTTTTAGAACTCACTAAGGTCGTTTTAAAGAACTATAATAATTTTGTGTGATGAACATTCGGAAAAATTTGATTTTAAGACATACGCGGTTAACCATGAATCAAATTATTTTTTGAACTATTATTTATTTTTAAATTTTTAATTATGCGCAATGGATTTGTGGTTTTTTTCTGCAGAGTGAGGATACAAATAATCAGAGTGGTTGGCCGACTTTACCGGTCCATCGGAATTTAACTCTATAAATTTAAATTATTTTTCTTAAAGTAAAATTTTTTATTCGTCCTTTAGAATTCAATATTAAATGAAAATGATCAAGTTCAAACTACTGAAGTTGGTTATTGATGCTGAAACGTTAAGAACTGTGACACGTGTATTGTAGACTATGTAAATTTTAATTTAACATTCCCTGATGATGATATTCGAAAAACATCGAAATATCGGAAACAAATAAAGAGATACAACAGACCTCGAACTTGACATTTCCATTAAAAAATTATTGTTAAATTCATTTTAAAATTAGTTTCCATTTTTTACCAGACACTATACTATTATTTTAGCAGTAAGCAGAACTAGAACATGGTTTTTAGGACTGCCTTTTGTTTCCTCTCGACTTGTTATCCAGCTATAGTCCGTTGTCATTGAAAGTTTTGTGACCCTGTTTTATCATGCTTTTCGCTAAAAGTACCACAGTTATTCATAGAAATGTCTCAATAAAAGTGAAAAAAGCGGAGTTCAATGTTCAGTGAAAAATATTTCTCATTTTCCGGCTTTCGTTTTAGGAACCCAAGCTTCTGTTCTTGCTGGGATAATATTTGTGCCAATATGGAAAAGTAGCTTGTATCGAATATTGTAGTTTCGAGATATCTTCAGTTTTGTTGATGTTTTATTCCAGGAGTTTCTTGCCAAGAGTCTGTCCATTAACGTATTAGTAACAGCTTCAGTAGAGGCTAAAAGTTAATGTTTTCAAAATTTATTAGTTAGTATAAAATAAAGGTGAAAACCTTTTCTAATCCAAGCGCCTTTGCGATACTGAAAAGTTTTATGGCAAGGGGGGGGGTCTTGAAAGGGGTCTTAAGTAACTAAAAATAATAACTGTATCCTGCATAGTTTTATTTTATTAATAAAATAACGATATTTCATAAACATAAACATTTATTGCAACATAGTTAAATCTCAAAAAAAAAAAAAAAAAATCGAAAGTGGGAAAATGCGATTAAGGTTTTCCAAATGTACGTTTATATACAGATTTAATAAAATATATTTTGCTATAACTTCGGTTCAGGTTGAGATGTAATACTGATTTTTTTTACATATAAAGAAGGTATGAAGGAACACTTTTGCTTAAGTAACTTAAAATTTTTGAGATGTGAGTATGTTGCAATAAATGTGCGATATGTTAGATAATTGAAAAAATTACTTTGTTCAAGGTGAACTTATGTCAATCTAAGTTAAGTTGTTCCATGACGGTCTGTAGAGTGTATTATTTTATATGTACATAAGGTGTTTTGATCTATGCATTATTTTTTTGTAAAGACTTAAGCTAAAAAAAACTTTGTTAAAAAAAAAGATTTCTCTAAACGGATAAAAAGCATTAAAGCGTATTGACTTCTGTAAAACTCCCAATTTAATAACTAAATTCTGTCTTACTGAGCTACCAAAACTTCTCATTTCCATACAGTTTATGCGAAACAAACCTTTAGAATGCAAATTCAACACCGACCACAGATCCCTTTGCCATACAGAGTTGTGGCGGGCCAATCTATTTAATTTCTTGTGGAAAGCATTCTTTGTGTGAGTTATGGGTAAAGAAGGTGACACTTCTCATAGAAGCTTTTTAAAAAACGGTTTTCCATTATGGAATTTCAACGGATTCAGAGGTTCCCTGAACCCATTTTGATAATTTTTTGAGTGATGAGTTTCGCAACCAAGTTGGGACAAGATTCTAAATTATTATTTTTTTGTGATCCCTCTTATTACAAATTGAAAAGTTTTCAATGTCTGGAAAATATAGAAAAACAAGTAAGAAAGTATAGTAGGTCAAGCCCGACCATATGATACCCTACACCGCAGTATTTAAAAACAAATTTTCGAGAGTGTATGGCTATATCAATAGTGATCTATCTATGCTTTAAATTTCATTACAATCGGTTTGATAGTTTCTGGGAAGCAGAAATTGCCCCAATCTCCCATGGTGGTCCTATTTTTTTAAAAATGCATAGCTTAGGTGTCCGTACAAATTTGGCTCTATCTATGTTTTAAATTTCATTTAAATCGGTTTGATAGTTTCTGAGAGACAAATATTACCCCCCATCTCCCCTCGTATTCCTATTTTTATAAAAATGCATAGCTATTGTGTCTATATCAATAGGGATCTATCTATGTTTTAAATTTCTTTAAAATCGGTTTGATAGTTTCTGAGAGGCAGAATTTGCCCCCTATCTCCCCTCGTGGTCCTTCGGCCCATTTTCAATAGGTTTGGTCCTTGTGCCAATAATAACCTATGTGCCAAATTTTATTAAATTATCTCCAAAATTGTGACCTGTACTTTGCGCACAAGGCTACATGGACAGCCAGCCAGCCAGCCTGCCAGCTAACCGGACGGACATCGTTAGATCAATTCAGAAAGTGATTCTGATTCTGCTCTCTACTATTGTGGTGTGGGTATAAATAAAACATGTATGGAATAGTAGCAGTTACATTAAAAATATCGAGCACATCTCAAAAAAAGTTTAAAAGGCTAATACAATGTGTGACATATAAGAAATTGCTACGAATTGTTTATCCTGTACTATAATAATAAGACTTTAAGTCCTGTTGCATAGGAATACCAATAAATAAATAAATTAATGTCCTTCAATAACTATTCCCACGTACTGAGTTTTATTGCTTTACGAAAAGGAAAGGCCGAAATCGCCCACTGTGCATAGTAGTGAAATGTTCTCTTATTGCTAAATCTTGTATGTATTTGTACGTTCTAAGATTGTCATTAATTTTCATTAACCCTTTTTGTCCGACTTTTTATTTCAAAAACAACAATGTTCATGAAAAATCTGTTTACAAATATTGAAAAAGCTTAAAAATTTATTATGTTTTGCATTATTAGTTTTTTCGTAAGTCCTTTCATTATTCTGAGATATTGTCTGAGATATTGTCCCAATCGGATTTTTCGGAGTATTGTTCCAACCGGGTTTTTAATACAAATGGGACAATATGTCCCACTAGTATCGAAACTATGTACAAATCCTATAATAATGTGCTCAAAATTGGCAACCGTTACTTCTTTGATAAACTAACACAAAAAGTTCGACTGGGACAATTGCAAACGTGATTTTTTTCTTTAAAGAAAGAAAGAAAGAACAAATCGGATCATTCAAACATTGTCTGGGATGTATTATCCCAATAGGACCGAAAGAGTTAAAAAAGAATTGCGAGATACCTGACATGTTTTACTCTAACTTGAAGAAAATAGTCCAGAAATACTTAAGTTTTTAACCTTCGCATTACCAAAGAGTTTCATGCACATCGTTCAGATTTCACTATCGATAATTTCGATATGACTGAATGTTTGTACTTGAGTTGGAAAAATTTGATTTTCTTGTAAAAACACAAGCATGTCCACCTTATTTGGCTTAAACCAGTTTCTCCTTTTACTAAAGATACTAGCACCAGAGTGCCCCTAGAGGAGTCAAATAAATGACGGACCCCCAATATTTTTGCTAGCCGAGCATTTTTTCAAAACATACCTAGTCTCCATTTTTAACCATTGGGGTGGTCCCCATACAAAAATTTCGAAAATGGAGGAGTTGCACAACATATTTGGCAGATGTGTAAAACTAATACATTGTCAGAAAAATATTTCTATTGGCAACCGTGTGTTCATAGTTTTATGCTTATAAAGGCCGGAATTAACTATCCTACACAATCATACGATTCATTCGCACGAAAATCTGACGGAATTCTATCAAACATAAAAAATGCATGCAAAATCTGGGAAGTTACTGCGCATTTCGATTCGAAAGAAATCATTTACGAATTCGATCAATTTGTACTGTGTATTACGATTGACGTAATATTTGTTTCGAATAAACGGACGTTTTTTATACTCTATCAAAAACAAAAAAATTCCTTTCTTAACAGCTACTCTCTATTACAAAAAAAGGTTTTAATCAAATTTTAAATTTTTTTAAAAATACAACCTCTGCCATCGTTTCCAACGATTGCGAAAATCGTAATACACAGTACAAATTGTTCGAATACGTAAATGATTTCTTTCGAATCGAAATATGCAGTAACTCCCCTGTTGTCAATGCCACACTATCCTACAAAAGAGATGCAAACTCAAATGACTCGGCTACTTTACAACAAAATCAGTGTTACCACCAGCAAAATTCAAAATTACACTTGAGATGAAGCAAAATTACCCGATTTAAATAAAATTACACCTGATATAAAATTGAAAGTTAATTTAATAAAAAGACAAAGAAGCAAAAACACAATGCATCATTGAAAAAAGATCAATATGAGTCAAACTGTTAAGATTCTTATTGTAGTTTCAAATATATTAACAAAAGTAACATTTAAAACTTAAAAACAATTAATAAAACCTAAAATAAAACTCCTAAAATAATGAGTTTAACTTCCACATTTGGTTGCATAAATCTAGGGAAGGTTTAAATTTTAAGTCCGATAAAGCTTTCGAAAGGTTAACTGTCAAGCGAACTGTCATACTGCTCTCACTTCTTGCTCAGGCACATCGTTATGAACAGATTCATGCTTGAACAACTCCCCCAAATTATCCACATTGACTTTGGAAATCAACCATCGATTTTCGCAACATATAGGCGACTTCATGATTTAAGTGACGCAACTTATTTTTAACAAATTAAGGCTATGTGTTGATTCAGAGAAATTAAACTGTCAGTTAGACTTCAAGGCCGTGCGATGTGACACCTTTTGATTGTTTTCCGTAGTACTGTGAAGTCACTGGTTTGTGCTGATAAACCAGCAACAATTAACGTCTTGGAGGTCAACATTGTTCATTTTTAATTAAAAGATTTTTGTATGACGTGCTAAATTCCCAATTTTCTATATTAGATAAATACACTGAAATTTATTGTAGGTCAGATCATCAGGAAACCTTTTTCAAAGATTTTAGAAAAGCTAAAAATATTACACAAATAAAACCTTAAAGCGAATAAGAATTATAAACAATCAATGTATTACTTGTAACAATATCAAAGCTTAAACCACGTGTCCGTTCCCTGCAGTCGGCGTAGCTAGCGAATGTCTAGCTATTTCCTTAACTACCAATCATTACCATTAACTACTAACAATGCACACGACTAACCATTTTAACATGGGGATGACATTGACGGTAGTCAATAGCCTCCATCTGCATAACCTTTTACTAATGATTTCACTAATCACATGTGATGTGCGATTTTACTGACACTACTTCTAAACCAAATAGTTAATATTTTTGCACTAACTATTTGTATAGTATGATCAGAACGATGAGATCAATGGTAAGCAAAACCAAACTATTGCTCTAGTCAAAATGTACCAGTTATATCACTTATGATATTTCCATAATGAAAACACTGCAGAAACTTAAAATTTTTTGATTTTTGTTTATTTAACAAAAAAGCTTCCAATTTAAATAATTCATATTGAAACTATAATTAAAATTTAAAATAAATTCAAGGCATTTCACATAAATTAAAAAGTTAAAAAAATATATAAGGAAATGTATTAGTTGTTTGTTTTTAAATGTTGTTTTTTTTAGAAAGAGTTTGCCTTTATCTCCCTTTTTTTGCAGTTGAATAGCTTTTGTTAATTGTTCTTCAGCCGGGCCAGGGAATTTTGTGTTTATTGGTATGGATTCTGAAACAGGGATAAATAAAAAATCTGTATATTAAATATATAATAACATTTTAAATAGATATGATATTACCTATGAGTGCGGAGTATACATTTTGAAAACCTTTGAGATTCTACATAAATATTTTCATCCCTGGGAATTTTTATAAGGTCCTTTACACAGTGTCTTGACGGTCTATGTTTTAAATTCCATTCCATTAATTTCTGTGAAAGGCTACATTTATTTAAATTGCTTTCACTATTTTTCTACAATGTCTTCACTTACTATTTCTATATTTTGCTCAAATTCTTCACTAACTACTTTGGAAATTTCTGTTTCATTATTTTCACAAATTTCTTTTTCAATATCAATTAAATTTTTAATTAATTGTTTTTTTTTCCTTTTTTATGCGGCGTTTTATTTGACTTCTGCTGCTCATTTTACCATTATAAAAAATGCACTTTTTCACTAAAAAATAAACGTTCACTGACCACGAACTTCCAATTGTAACTGACGCCAACACAAAATAAAAAATAACTACATACATAGGTACTTCAAATAATGTGTTTCTTGTTAAATTTCTTTGGAATAACGGCACAGTTATTTTCGACTCGCAAAAAAAATATAGTGAGAGAGTCAAAAGGCGAACTCTGGCACTACTTGTGGCCAGTGTAGTAGGTAGTCGATTTTTCCTTAGGGTGTCACACATACAAACACATTTCAGTAATACTACCACAATGCTTGATGAGTATTTTGATCAATGTATTTGGGCCTTTAGCCCTACTATGATACTTTATGAGCACACTCTATTTTTTGACAAATCGTACGACTGATATGATAGTGTATCGCCAACTTAAAGAAATATTTTATATGGTTGAGTAAAGAATGTAGAATGGTTTTGTAAAAATTGAAAATCAATGAAACCAAAAATAATATAGTAAGACTCGTAGAATGAGATTAAAACTAAAACAAATATTATTTAATAATAATAATAAATATTAGAATCACATATTCCATCCAGAAAAAGTTTTTTTTAACAATTTTTTTCTTTGTTCGTATAAATAATTTATCTAAAAATCAAAGGAACCTAAAATATTAGGAATAACATTAATTAAAAAAAATAAACATAAACTGTTACTGAGAAATAAAATAATAAAAATTTTTAACTTTAGAACTTGACTTTAACTTATAAAATCAACAAAACAACTACTAGATATAACACAACTAGAAAAAAACATATTTTTAATGAAACCCCTTAACTAAAGTAAATTTTTTCAAATCAATTGAAAACAAAATACCTAGTTATTAAGAAAAATTACAATTTAAAACAATTTCTTATTTAATATTCATTAGAAATTTTTAAAAAGTGCTTTTGCACTAAAAAAAAAAACACAATAAAATTATTGAATTAAAAATGTACTTTACGAAAAATAATATTTTTTTTTATTTATTAAGCATTTATTGAAAATTTTGCAAAGCACCAGTTAAAAAACGAAAATAATAATAATAATACAAATATTCGTATTGAAATTGTAATATGCTTTAATTTTTGTTATAAAAGAAATAAAAAAAATATAAAAAATTTACACAACAAATACTTTTTTACAGTTTTATGTCTTCCCAAAATAATTATAGTAAATTAAATCAATTTCATACCACTCTACTTAAATAAAATCAAATCCAAAAATTAATTCGAATAAAAAAATCATATTTTTACAAAAATCAAAAGCTTGAGCATAAATGTATATGTATTTTTGTAGGGAAATTGACTGTAAAAATTTTTTTTACTTTGAAATTCACCAAAAGCTTAATTATAATTATATTCTATGAAATTAATTTGTGCTATAAAAATTATTAAAAAAGTTAATTAATATTTAACGCGGAATATAAATATTAATACCAAAAATTAAAATGTTTTAATATGTATATCGCTACCTAAAACGTAAAAGGCCTTAACTAACAAAAAATTCAATATCGACTTTTTCATTAAATCTGATGTACTGCATTAACACACATGTCAACAACAAATTTTGGAATCTTTCGACCAACATTAGCGATTTCTTGACAAAAACAAAAGGTCATATCTGCAAAAGATTATGTATGTATATGATAAACGCTCAAACCCCTAACTAACAGTTTGTATAATATGCAATATTGCTAATTGTCAAATTAACTGGTGGGTTTTGCAAGAAAAATAGAAGAAACATTAATTATAAACAGTTTTATGCAATTTATCATATTAAATAGTAGTTTTCAAAATGTTAGATAGGGCCTTTTGCGTTTTAGGTGACGATATGTATACTATTATGTATACATATGTATGTAAATATAGGAGGCAATAATCACCAACAACAATTGAATCTTTTGTGCAGTCACACCAAGTCACCAATATATATCTAGGCAACGTTCGAGGCCAATTATTTTGCTAGGTGAGATAGCATAAATATCGTATGAATCCATAATGGGTTCCCCAAGATGCTTCTGTCTATGAGTCCCTAAGGCAGGACAGTTGCAGAACAGATGTTTAGATGTCTTAATATCCACCTCGCAGAATATTAAAGTTTTCAAAAAACTGACTGGTTTGAAAACCGGGTTTTCGGTTAGCCGAACTCGTAAAAACCAGGTAAATAAAACCCTCCATTAAATAACAAAATAAATTAAATGTAAAAAACACTTCATTTTAATTTTAAAAACAACAAAAATACGGTAAAAATAGCATTTGTTACACAAAATTTGTACTTTGTGGTAAGAAAAACAAAATTAGTGACTAAAAGAACATTATTAAGACCAAATGTGAATTTTATGAAGTTTTTTTTTAAAGTAATGTTTCAAAAACATAACACATTAAAAATGTTTAGCAGACATTCTGTTTTTCAATTTAGTTTTTATTAAAGATGATACCGACTCCTTGACTGACAGTCGATGTTGGATCAATAGTAAGAAGAGCATGATATAGCATATTTAAAGTTCCGTTCTCTTGTTAAATTTTTCCAAATATTCGAAGTAATTTTTAAGGATATTGAGATTAACACGTTTGAATTTATTAGTTAAGTCTTGAATAGATTTTAACGTCAAGTTATTCCTCATTTTCAATTGTTTATTTTGTTCAATTAAAAATAATCTCTTGTAGAGCTGCCAAAAATAATCTCTTGTAGAGCTGCCAAACGCCAGTTTTGCTTACCAAAAGTGGCCAAAATTAGGGTCATATTTGGAAATCCTCTCACGTAGACAAAGTAGTAGGGTTTGTGTGGAACTGCTATTTGATTTTCCAGTTGTGTTGAACACAAATTTTAAAATTGCTTCAGATTCCGGTTTCCTAAAAACCGGAAATATGCCCAAAAATTGGTTTTCGGTTAACCGAAATTGAAAACACTACAGAATATGCATGGTTTGGTGATGACATTACCTAATAAAAACTGATGGTATCTGACCACAGTGACCAGTGCATAGGCAATTGAATGCCCTAAGTTTAATTTTTTCAAGCTAAAAAATCCAACATAATCACCTAGTTGGTCGTGGTACAGAAATATTCGTCCACAGTCGATTAAATTCCCGTTCAGACCATGATTTTATTGTCTCTAATGTTGCTAAGAGTGATACCGAATAAGGGCTCGGTGCAATAGGCGGTGAAAGCCTATATTTGCCAAGCAATCTGCCCTTTCGTTGTCCTCGTGGCCAAGCACCCAACATCAAACAAGTTTATTAATAAGCATTTGAGTTAAGATATGTCATTAGGGTTTTTCTGATAGTATCCACGCTATCCGAGAAGTCGATGAAGTCATACCCCCATATTTATAACAATTAAATCAGGTTTATAAAGGTTTATTTTTTCTGTTTTTTTGTTATAACTAGGACCGATAAAATTTATTGATATTCTCCATCATTCTTCGGATTGTATCAAAATTAATGAAATTCGATTTATGAATTTTTAGGTATAATGGCTAGTACGATCTAAACTGCCTGTTTCCTAAGGTTACAAACAGACTTTTAGTAACATAGATCCTGTGCCAAACCTTTTATGAAACATCCCAGTAAAAACTTCGCCTACAAAATAATGTGTTAAGTAATCAGGAAAAAGTAAAACTACTACTTCTAATTTTACTGAAAGAACCAATGAATTTTACAAGGGATGTCCCAAAATGAACGCAAGTCATTATTTTTTACCTACATACATACTAAAGACCTGCACGAGTGTATCAGTAAGTATTGTTAAAACAGATACACCAGATATTTATCTGTTACTACCAGCGTTGCCGTTTTGGTTACTTTTAACCAAAACTGGTTACTTTTTTTCTCAATGTGTACTTGTGTACTTTTTTTCCATTTTGGTTACTTTTTTTCAACACAAAAATAACCAATTTTTTGCTTTGGAGCAAGAACTACCCGCTTCGCTTTTTTGACCTTTAAAAATTGTGTGTGGTATTTGTGCATCTTAAACCAATACTTTTTTCATCTAGTTAAAAATAATTTTTTTTAGAAGCTTAAGCTTTAACAGACTATCAAGTGTAAATGGCCATTATCTGCTACTCTTCATGCTTCATATGGCTGACTGAAACACTTTTCTAGATAAACGATAAGGTCAAAGGCCCTTTCGATCCGATCCCGTTTGATATGAGTATATTCCACTGGGCAAAAATCATCTATAAATTAAAGATCTACCGCAAAATTTAGCTCAATTTTGCACTTTGAGCTCTTCATATATTCTTCATAATGAAAGCTATAGCTCATAAAATTTTTAAAAATGACGAAAATAAGTTTAAACTTTGTATAGGAAGTGCCACTTCCACTAAAAATTTCTAATGAGCTAATGAGCCTACAAGATACAAACAAACACAATTTCTTCTTTAGACATATTTTTAAACTGAAGTGCGAACAAAATAGTACTTTTGATACAAAATAATTTTGGTTACTTTTTTTCGCTTTTGGTTACTTTATTTTTACATTTTGGTTACAAAATTTTTTTGGTCGTGGCAACGCTGGTTACTACTGATATAAATGAGAGAATTAGTGTAACTGATATTGTATGGTTTTGCTTTTGCCCACTCACCATATCTTAAAAACAAAAACAGATGCTTATGGTTTTGGATTGAGTGTGTCATAACATTTTTTTTTTGCTTACAAATATCTGTTGTCACCATAAGTATTTCTACAATATCTGTGGTTATCTGCAGCGTTGCCACAACCAAAAAAAATTTGTAACCAAAATGTTAAAATAAAGTAACCAAAAGCAAAAAAAAAGTAACCAAAATTTTTTTTATCAAATGTACATACTATTTTATCCGCATTTCAGTTGAAAAATATGTCTAAAGAAGGAATTGTGTTTGTTTGTATCTAGTAGGCTCAAAAACCGCTGGACTAATTTTTATAAATTTTAATGTTGTATTACCGATGGTCTGGAAAGAATAAAAGGCTATATAATTTTTCGAAATTTTTAGTTGACGTGCACTTCCTTTACAAAGTTGAAACTTCAACCTTTTTTTATAAAGAGCTCTTGCAAGTAAAATTTTTTAGGTCTTGCTGTGTTATTAAGGTATCAAAGTACAAAATTTAACTAAATTATGCGGTAAATCTTTAGTTCCGTTCACTTTGACCTTATCGTTTGTCTAGAAAATTGTTTCAGTTAGACCTATGAAGATTTAAAAGTAGTAGATAATGGCCATCTATACTTCAAAGTATATGTGTACATATGGTTAAGTTGACAGTTTGTTAAAGTTTAAGCTTTTTTAAGTAGATGAAAAAAGTATTGGTATTGGTTGCACAAATACCACACACAATTTTTAAGAGTCAAAAAAGCGGAGCGGGTAAATCCTCTTCCAAAACAAAAAATTGGTTATTTTTGTGTTGAAAAAAAGTAACCAAAATGGAAAAAAAGTACACAAGTACACATTGGAAAAAAAAGTAACCAGTTTTGGTTAAAAGTAACCAAAATGGCAACGCTGGTTATCTGTTGTATGCTAAAATATTGTTGGCGAGTTGATGAAAATAAAGCTCGATTCACCCATGCGTTCCGAACAAAATTTTTGTCCGGACAAAATTTTTTTTATATTGAGTTTGACGTTTTACTTTTGAGAGAGAGAGCAAAGATTTTGTTCGGAACGTTTTTTCTTGAATTGGTTTAATTTTAATTCTTGTGCCGAACAAAATGAACTGAGATGCCATTCTTTTTCAATTTGTACATAAAAGTTGAATTGAGCTGCCACATATTACATTTTTCGTTTTGTGCTGAATAATTAAAAAAAAAATTAAACAAAAGATGGATGTTAAAGAAAATATTGCCCTGAAACTAATTGAAGAAATAAAAAAAACCAGGAAGAGAATGTATTTATGATATGGGCAATCGTTCATATAAAAATACTTACCTTAAACAAAATATATGGACGGAAATAGAAAAATCTATTGGAATTGGTCGTAAGTAAATTTTAAATGGTAAATTTTAATCGCCCCTATCGTGAATAATTTTTCCCTCGTAAGTTTTCCCCTTTTCACATATTTGCGATCATGAACAGCTCCCATGAAAAAATGTAATTCAAAGGAGAATAATAACGTGAAAAAATGTTCTCGGGAATAAATTCCGCTTATCGTGAAAAGTTTTTTCCCTCGTAATTTGTTCACATTTCCCTTAGATTTTCTCACTTTATTTTTGCTAGTGAATAGAACGTTAGTAATTCCTCCTATAAATCGAATATTAAGGGCTAGATCCGTTAATAAGGCACACACCGATACATTGGTCAACAAAATGGAAAACAACAGGAAAATATTTTACTACATAAAATTTAAAAAGTGTAAAAAACTAACGTTGTTATCAACCTATCGCTCCAATGCTAATAATTTAGATTTATTATTTTAACTTTCCTTTAAAATATATACATGTATATTTTTAAACAAAAATTTCAATGATTTTTAATTTTTTCTAATTTTTTTCTTTTTTACATTCACTGGAACAGATTGCATGAAAAATTTTTCACATGAGATTCACGATTGCTTTTTTCCCTTCGAGGGGAATGAAAATTTCATGGGAACAAAAATTCCACTTGTTATTCACGATAGGGGTGAATATTTTTTTAACATAATGTTTACCAATTATTGTAGGAAGTGAATGTCAAGTATTATGGAAAAGTCTGCGAAGACGCTACAAAGCAGCTTTACCTTAATGTTAAGGACAACTTTTCTGTCGGCGTAATATGCTCTGGTTTACGAATAGGTATACCACGTAAATCAGGCCCTAAAATTGCAAGGATTTCATTGTCAGGAACAAGTGTGTGGAAAACACCGTTTGTTCTTCTTTTCTGTAATATTTTTCTTACTGCTATTCTTTTTACTTTCAACATTTTTTGATAAATTTTTTTTGCTAGTAAATGGGTTTTATGCAATTAAATTAAAAATAATAAAATTAATTTTTTTCTTTCGTCCATTATATTTAACACACTTTTATAAAAAAACTAATAGTTTGCTAACTGTGCTGCCACTTTGTATAATCGTTTACATCTGTAAACCATATGGTAGCTTTGTTTGTCCGGACAAATTTTCCGAGATGGGTGAATCGTTCTGCAGAACACTCTCTGTAAAAAAATTATTGTCCGGTCAAAAATATTGTTCGGAACGCATGGGTGAATCGACCTTAAGAGAGTTTATAAAAACTTGTATAAGATCTCAACCAGGGGTGCCAGATGGTTTTAGTAAAAAATCGGCATATTTTCAAAAACATATCGGAAATCAAATTATGAAAAAACGGCAAATTAAAATTACTGTTTAAAACACAATAAAACATTTTTTTAATGACAAAAACAACAAAGCAAAACAATTAACCATTACATAATGCTTTAAAAAAAATAAATAAAAA
Organism: Pollenia griseotomentosa; assembly: GCA_963931875.1. Taxonomy (NCBI): domain Eukaryota; kingdom Metazoa; phylum Arthropoda; class Insecta; order Diptera; family Polleniidae; genus Pollenia; species Pollenia griseotomentosa. The sequence continues at coordinate 150,662,664 of OZ007563.1, forward strand.
TAAATGTTTTATAAATTTTATTTAATTAAAAAAATTCCGGGGTATCTGATAGCAGATTTATAATTTCAAACTTAAATAAAAAATGTAATAATTGACACAAAGTTTTATTAAAAGCATTGAACGGTTAAATGGAAATGCAATGGAAATGGATTTTATTTTTTAAAGAATATGTCATCCACATGCCATTTGTCGACTTGAACACAGTGTTCAAAACGGAGCCTTGTTTTTCGAGAATTTAAAAAAAATGACCCAATTTTCTCATGTAAAGGTATTTGATGTTTCAATCGAGGGTTGGAGGTTCTTGGCGACCAGTAATGGTAGATTTGTTTGTTGACGTGGCTATTTAAGTGAAAATGAACTTTGAACAAAATTGTCGACGAGCAATTACGTAAGAATCATTGCCCTTAAAAAATGTCTCCTAAGCGAACGCGCGATGCTCACTCGACTACTGTGACTAACAAATCCTCCCAATCGATAATTCCAACGGCGCCAACCTCCCTCCGCATCGTTTATTACTTTTTGAAATAATCGCATTAAAAATATAATTTTGCCACCAGACACCCTTTATATGAATAGATTTTACTTAAGGGTAAATGGCAGGTACCGTTAATAAGAGTGATCCATATAATTTTAGCTTGAAAACTCTTCATATTAGAGTCAGCGGAGACATATACTGTCTTATACCAATAGGTTCGTCTCTTTAAGAACCTATGGTGATCTAGAATAAACGATCTTAACTCCACAGTTAAAAATTATTTTTCAACGAAAAAATAAAAGTAGGTTTTAAGTATAAAAGTAGTAGTAAGTTCGGATGAACTCAATTTCAATTGCGAACCTTTAACAATTAAAGTAAAATTTATTTTTTTGGTTATTGATAACCTAAGTAATTTTTTGGTTACAAATATCTTTTGGAAAAAATTATTTATTTATTTATATTTATTTATAGCAAAATTTAAATATGATTATTTCGCCTTTTGCTTTTTTCCTTTTTCCTAAAAGAAGAGCAAGTTAAAAAAGACAAAACAAAAAAATTTAAAGCTCAAAGAAAAAAAAATCTTCTCTGACTGGTAATAACAAAAAGCCGGTTCAATAAAAAAAAGCAGGCGACGATTACAGATTACAACGATAAAATACTGATCAGTGTACAACTTGACAGCTTGTACAAAAATTTGTTTTACTTTCCATACAAATACCGTTTCCGCTTGGAAAAGGTAAAACACACAAATTGTGACGTTTATTTGATTCCTACATTGTATAGAAAAAAAAAAATCTTGTTGTGTTTGTCTGGCATCAAAAATATCACTTGTCGTCGTAAATTATTTCTCAGCAATAGTGTGACTTTTAGCAACCTTTTGTGCTGCTATTATCTCCGATTTTGCGTCTATTAGCATACATTGGTTTTTGATTTGGCGGCTAACAGACAGAAGCTGTTTGTTTCATTCTTTTTCCTACAACATAAAAGTGATTGCCGTTGCTTTTTGAGCTTGTTTAAATAAAAAATTTTTGCCATTGTTAAAAAAGCAAGTTGCAGCTGCTTTTGAAAAGTGTGGGCTATTTTAGCAGTAGAACTTTTCAATTTTGATTTTTTTTTAATTAAGAAAATGACAAAATTTGGCTGCTTTTGCTAATATGGCGATATCATTTTAAACCCTGGTTTACATAGCCAGCCAGCCGGACGTTTGAATTTCTTTAGATCGATTCCCCTTGTGCTTTAAGTCCCTTATATAAAGTTGTATATTTTTCAAAATGTGTTTGTTGTGTTAGACATACCATAAAAATACTGCAAATATGGAATATATATGTATAACCATTTTTTCCCTAAGTTACCCAAAATTAATAATTTATATAAAATAAACCAAAAATTACTGTATTGTAAGTGTTTCTCAAAAAATAGGCACTTTGATAATTTAGAGGCAAAAATCGTCCAAATGCCGATAAATCGTTAAATATGGCAGGCCTGATCACAATGATTCTCGCTTGTGTTGTTGTTGTTGCTCGACAATTTGTACTGCCACAGCATGAACACACAGTGTGTGTTTGTTGTTGCTTGGCAATTTGTACGACCACAGAACGAGCAGCCTGTGTGTTTTGTTTTTGTAAATTTTTTTGTTTGGCTTTTTTTCGCTCGAAATACATTCACGCTCTCTTTTATTGAAAATAACGGTATCGTACAATAAGTAACTTATTGTATTCCATAAGTATCCACTAGTATCTGCTTTTGCGAAACAGATATAAGCAGATATGATACTCTCTTTCGCTTTTTTATCAACTTACATCCACTCTTTTACAAATCATATCAACATCAACTTATATCAGAAACACAAGAGCACTCATCCATACGCATCAACTTTAGAAAAAACACAGAAACAGATATAAACAGATACATCTGTGCAGGTCTTTAATCTGTACAGCTGCCACTCTCTTCGAACTCTCTTTTATTCGCAAAGTAACCAGTCGGAGATACAATTCTATTGGGGTTCATTATAGCAACAATTGTAGGTGTGTGGTAGGAAGATAATTCTAAGGAAGCTTCAACATGAATCGTTTCTATGGGGATGTTTTTAACCACGCCGAAATCGATGACATTTGGAATGTTTTGCTGATCAGTAGTACAATATGTTGGTTGTCCGCTCGCTACCACATTTAAATCCATTTTAGAAATTGTATTAAATAAAACACGACCCTTTGGTGTTATAAGTCGTGACCGCCAGAAGGTATGTTTTGCGTTGTAATCGTCAGAGTCCTAGTTTTCACAATATTGGCTTTTTGATATTGAAAATCTAGGTGGAGAGTATAAAGATGAAATTACTATGTTTCGATTTAGCTCTTCAACACAGATGTTTGTTGCGTGGAGATAATCTTCACGATGATTACACATTGGGTAGTGCTTTATTCCGTTTTTTTTTTTATTAAAATGGCAGAACCTCCACAAGCTCTATCTCGAGGGTCCTTGGTATCATATAGTGTATAACCATTGATTTTAAACTTATTTCTTGAGGTCAAATGAGTTTCAGAAACCATCATGACATCAATTTGTTTATTTTTAAGAATGTATTCTAATTCATTTTCATGTTGGCGTACGCCGTTTGCGTTCCAAACAGTTCATGGCTTGTTAAGTACAGCTTGCAATAGCATCGATTGCATTCTAAGAATTTCCTGCATCATATTACCCATTGTGTTCTTAAAATTATTTACTGTTTGCACTAATGTTTCCATGGTTTTTTCTAGACGACTTAAATTTGTAACTGGAGCTTCATCATTACTTGGCGCAGCATCTTGCATTGGTATATGGTTTGATTTTAGGACGCTAGCGTAAGAGGTTCTGTTATTACTAGGCTGCGGAGCCTGAATGACATTAGTGTTTACATAATTTGTTACCTGCATTTGAGGGGGATTAGTTTTCGGTCCAACCGACTGCTTGACGATAATATATACAGGGCATCCTCTATAATTGGCAGTGTGATTACCGCCACAGTTGCTACATTTTTTTTAAGTTGGGGTCGGTTTTAGACTTATCGCAAAGAACTGTACCATGAAATTCACCACATATTACACGCAGAGAAAAAACATGTTTAAATATGGTCACCTCCAACAAAATTATTTTTAAAGAAAATTTTAAACATAGTATGGTTAATATAACCATATTATTGTCATCTACAACCATATTATGGTTGAATTAGTCCTCCATCAAGAAGCCACAACCATATTATGGTTGCCTCTAACCATGTTATGGTTAAATGTGACAATGATTTGTTTTAAAATTAACAATAGTATTTTCCTCTTTTAAAAGAGCAACATGCTATGGTAAAAAACCAACCATACTATTATAAGTGTTTCACATGTTTTAGTTATTTTTGACCATAACATGTTTGGAGGCAACCATAATCTGCTTGTAGCTTCTTGATGGAGGACTTATTCAACCATAATATGGTTGTCGGTGACAATAATATTATTCAATGAATCATAATATGTTTAAAGTTTTCTTTAAAAATAGTTTTGTTGGAGGTGACCATATTTAAACATGTTTTTTCTCTGGGTGTACGCAAACAGGGGGTAAATAGCAGTATGCCTTAGTATGACCAAATTCTTGACAGTTTAAACATTGAACGGGACCATTTCTTTTGTATGGCTCTTCTATAGTTATTCTTCTATACAGAATATATTTCAGATTGTAAATAGGATGCGTTTCGTTTTCTTTTAAGCTTTACGTCGCCACTCGCAAACGTTTTACCTAGATTTTGTTTTTGCTTTAAAGTTTTGAATTTTAAAAATCTCCTAAAGCCTAAAGCAAATTTTCTTTTTTTTTTTTGTTACATTTATTTGCATTCTATTTACATACATATGTGTAAATAATAGGCAAATCTTATAAGTAGGGATGCGATTTCCATGCAAATGCATGTTTTTTGTCGATAGTCTAAGATCGATGTCGACCAATTATCTTTCCGAATCATTAAATTTGCGTCAAAATGGCATCGATTTGTTTTTGCATATTGTTGCATATATTTTTTATAAATTTCCATATTATAGAAAAAGTTTTTCAAAAAATTTCAAAATTGTATAAAAAAAAAATCGTCAAAAAAAATATTTTTTAAATCAATAAATATATTCTTTTGGAGCTCTGCTTAAAATACAAGATTTCGACAAAAGATCCTTAAATTTGTAACCGATGCAGCAGCTTACATGGTTAAGGCTGCCAGTTTGCCTTAAACAATTTATCCAAAATTGTTACATATTTCATTCTTGGCACATGGGTTACACCGAGTTGCAGAGGAAAATTCGATAATAAACTTCGGATATATTGGTGAAACAATAACTAAATTGGAGAAATTTAGTTCACTTAATAGTCAACTAAAATCAAATGATATGGCAGAAAGGAAGAAAAAATTGGAAAAAACAATATGGCATTTTAAAATATAAAACAAATTTCGACTATTTTCGATCTGGAATCCAATGTAGAATCTGAATTAGAAAATTATATTCTCAAATGAAATGGCATCCTTCAAGTATGCTTTAACTTCGGTTGACGTTGAGAAATCATTTTCATGTACAAAAGCTTTTTAACAGATAAAAGTTTACTTTTGATGAAAAAGTATTTATTTGATTATGCAAACAAAAATTTAAAAATAAAATTAAGTTTTAAAAATATTATACCTATGAATAACAATAGAATAAAAACAACAATAGAATTTTTCATTTTTTTGTTTTGAATAAAATTAAAAAAGCAAACGCTTTTTTATTGAAAATGTTCAAGTTTTTAGAGCATATTTTTTATTTTTTTCGGCATTTTCGGCATCATCACCTCCGGTTTTAATGAAATTTAACAGATGTTGTATGTTATTGGACTTTAACAAAACATAAATTTTCAGATCACAGACTCTTTCGGCTTCCGAAATATGATGTGAAAAATGTTGAAACATCACAAAAGTCTCCTTACAAGAGGGGATAGAACTTTTGGCCTATGCAAGATAATTTAGTTTGAAAGATGAAAGTGCACCCTTTAAAATGATACGCGTATTGTGTTTTTTTAAGAAGAGGTATCTGGAAAAGCAAATTTTTTTCAAATTCATAAAAAAATATATGTCAAGTATTAGACCCTCTTCTACAATTGCAGAAAATTTAAAGGTGGAGACTCGATTGGTGTCAGAGTAATAGACCAGAACGTGATCCTAAGTATGTTTTGTGTTCAAAAATCCCTTGTTTTTCATTAATACGATTTCTGTATGACGTGCTAAATTCCCAATTTTACATATTTGATAAATACACTGAAATTTATTGTTGAGGGAAAGCTAGCTTCTATGCGCATTTCACTGGTTGCTTAAGCCAGCTCATCAGGAAACCTTTTCCTAAGATTTTAGAAAAGCTAAAAATATTATACGAATAAAACCCTAAAGCGAATAAGAATTTTAAACACTCAAGGTCTTACTCGTAAGTAACAATATCAAAGCTCAAACAAAACACCAACAATAAACAGTGAGTTTATCTTTTCTTACATCCCTCTACAATTGGTTGGGTTCTTTCCGACTCGAATTGTAGTTATAAGTGGGTTAAAAGAAAAAACAAAATTAAAAAACAAATTGTTTCATTCTATTGTCTTCGTAAGAAAACAACAAAAAAAACCAATTTGCCAATTCAGTTTTCTGCACGGGCACATGCGAGTATATTATCAAAGTTATTTACGGGAATACAAAATTTATCATTAATACGATTTCTGTATGACGTGCTAAATTCCCAATTTTACATATTTGATAAATACACTGAAATTTATTGTTGAGGGAAAGCTAGCTTCTATGCGCATTTCACTGGTTGCTTAAGCCAGCTCATCAGGAAACCTTTTCCTAAGATTTTAGAAAAGCTAAAAATATTATACGAATAAAACCCTAAAGCGAATAAGAATTTTAAACACTCAAGGTCTTACTCGTAAGTAACAATATCAAAGCTCAAACAAAACACCAACAATAAACAGTGAGTTTATCTTTTCTTACATCCCTCTACAATTGGTTGGGTTCTTTCCGACTCGAATTGTAGTTATAAGTGGGTTAAAAGAAAAAGCAAAATTAAAAAACAAATTGTTTCATTCTATTGTCTTCGTAAGAAAACAACAAAAAAAACCAATTTGCCAATTCAGTTTTCTGCACGGGCACATGCGAGTATATTATCAAAGTTATTTACGGGAATACAAAATTTATCATTAATACGATTTCTGTATGACGTGCTAAATTCCCAATTTTACATATTTGATAAATACACTGAAATTTATTGTTGAGGGAAAGCTAGCTTCTATGCGCATTTCACTGGTTGCTTAAGCCAGCTCATCAGGAAACCTTTTCCTAAGATTTTAGAAAAGCTAAAAATATTATACGAATAAAACCCTAAAGCGAATAAGAATTTTAAACACTCAAGGTCTTACTCGTAAGTAACAATATCAAAGCTCAAACAAAACACCAACAATAAACAGTGAGTTTATCTTTTCTTACATCCCTCTACAATTGGTTGGGTTCTTTCCGACTCGAATTGTAGTTATAAGTGGGTTAAAAGAAAAAACAAAATTAAAAAACAAATTGTTTCATTCTATTGTCTTCGTAAGAAAACAACAAAAAAAACCAATTTGCCAATTCAGTTTTCTGCACGGGCACATGCGAGTATATTATCAAAGTTATTTACGGGAATACAAAATTTATCATTAATACGATTTCTGTATGACGTGCTAAATTCCCAATTTTACATATTTGATAAATACACTGAAATTTATTGTTGAGGGAAAGCTAGCTTCTATGCGCATTTCACTGGTTGCTTAAGCCAGCTCATCAGGAAACCTTTTCCTAAGATTTTAGAAAAGCTAAAAATATTATACGAATAAAACCCTAAAGCGAATAAGAATTTTAAACACTCAAGGTCTTACTCGTAAGTAACAATATCAAAGCTCAAACAAAACACCAACAATAAACAGTGAGTTTATCTTTTCTTACATCCCTCTACAATTGGTTGGGTTCTTTCCGACTCGAATTGTAGTTATAAGTGGGTTAAAAGAAAAAACAAAATTAAAAAACAAATTGTTTCATTCTATTGTCTTCGTAAGAAAACAACAAAAAAAACCAATTTGCCAATTCAGTTTTCTGCACGGGCACATGCGAGTATATTATCAAAGTTATTTACGGGAATACAAAATTTATCATTAATACGATTTCTGTATGACGTGCTAAATTCCCAATTTTACATATTTGATAAATACACTGAAATTTATTGTTGAGGGAAAGCTAGCTTCTATGCGCATTTCACTGGTTGCTTAAGCCAGCTCATCAGGAAACCTTTTCCTAAGATTTTAGAAAAGCTAAAAATATTATACGAATAAAACCCTAAAGCGAATAAGAATTTTAAACACTCAAGGTCTTACTCGTAAGTAACAATATCAAAGCTCAAACAAAACACCAACAATAAACAGTGAGTTTATCTTTTCTTACATCCCTCTACAATTGGTTGGGTTCTTTCCGACTCGAATTGTAGTTATAAGTGGGTTAAAAGAAAAAACAAAATTAAAAAACAAATTGTTTCATTCTATTGTCTTCGTAAGAAAACAACAAAAAAAACCAATTTGCCAATTCAGTTTTCTGCACGGGCACATGCGAGTATATTATCAAAGTTATTTACGGGAATACAAAATTTATCATTAATACGATTTCTGTATGACGTGCTAAATTCCCAATTTTACATATTTGATAAATACACTGAAATTTATTGTTGAGGGAAAGCTAGCTTCTATGCGCATTTCACTGGTTGCTTAAGCCAGCTCATCAGGAAACCTTTTCCTAAGATTTTAGAAAAGCTAAAAATATTATACGAATAAAACCCTAAAGCGAATAAGAATTTTAAACACTCAAGGTCTTACTCGTAAGTAACAATATCAAAGCTCAAACAAAACACCAACAATAAACAGTGAGTTTATCTTTTCTTACATCCCTCTACAATTGGTTGGGTTCTTTCCGACTCGAATTGTAGTTATAAGTGGGTTAAAAGAAAAAACAAAATTAAAAAACAAATTGTTTCATTCTATTGTCTTCGTAAGAAAACAACAAAAAAAACCAATTTGCCAATTCAGTTTTCTGCACGGGCACATGCGAGTATATTATCAAAGTTATTTACGGGAATACAAAATTTATCATTAATACGATTTCTGTATGACGTGCTAAATTCCCAATTTTACATATTTGATAAATACACTGAAATTTATTGTTGAGGGAAAGCTAGCTTCTATGCGCATTTCACTGGTTGCTTAAGCCAGCTCATCAGGAAACCTTTTCCTAAGATTTTAGAAAAGCTAAAAATATTATACGAATAAAACCCTAAAGCGAATAAGAATTTTAAACACTCAAGGTCTTACTCGTAAGTAACAATATCAAAGCTCAAACAAAACACCAACAATAAACAGTGAGTTTATCTTTTCTTACATCCCTCTACAATTGGTTGGGTTCTTTCCGACTCGAATTGTAGTTATAAGTGGGTTAAAAGAAAAAACAAAATTAAAAAACAAATTGTTTCATTCTATTGTCTTCGTAAGAAAACAACAAAAAAAACCAATTTGCCAATTCAGTTTTCTGCACGGGCACATGCGAGTATATTATCAAAGTTATTTACGGGAATACAAAATTTATCATTAATACGATTTCTGTATGACGTGCTAAATTCCCAATTTTACATATTTGATAAATACACTGAAATTTATTGTTGAGGGAAAGCTAGCTTCTATGCGCATTTCACTGGTTGCTTAAGCCAGCTCATCAGGAAACCTTTTCCTAAGATTTTAGAAAAGCTAAAAATATTATACGAATAAAACCCTAAAGCGAATAAGAATTTTAAACACTCAAGGTCTTACTCGTAAGTAACAATATCAAAGCTCAAACAAAACACCAACAATAAACAGTGAGTTTATCTTTTCTTACATCCCTCTACAATTGGTTGGGTTCTTTCCGACTCGAATTGTAGTTATAAGTGGGTTAAAAGAAAAAACAAAATTAAAAAACAAATTGTTTCATTCTATTGTCTTCGTAAGAAAACAACAAAAAAAACCAATTTGCCAATTCAGTTTTCTGCACGGGCACATGCGAGTATATTATCAAAGTTATTTACGGGAATACAAAATTTATCATTAATACGATTTCTGTATGACGTGCTAAATTCCCAATTTTACATATTTGATAAATACACTGAAATTTATTGTTGAGGGAAAGCTAGCTTCTATGCGCATTTCACTGGTTGCTTAAGCCAGCTCATCAGGAAACCTTTTCCTAAGATTTTAGAAAAGCTAAAAATATTATACGAATAAAACCCTAAAGCGAATAAGAATTTTAAACACTCAAGGTCTTACTCGTAAGTAACAATATCAAAGCTCAAACAAAACACCAACAATAAACAGTGAGTTTATCTTTTCTTACATCCCTCTACAATTGGTTGGGTTCTTTCCGACTCGAATTGTAGTTATAAGTGGGTTAAAAGAAAAAACAAAATTAAAAAACAAATTGTTTCATTCTATTGTCTTCGTAAGAAAACAACAAAAAAAACCAATTTGCCAATTCAGTTTTCTGCACGGGCACATGCGAGTATATTATCAAAGTTATTTACGGGAATACAAAATTTATCATTAATACGATTTCTGTATGACGTGCTAAATTCCCAATTTTACATATTTGATAAATACACTGAAATTTATTGTTGAGGGAAAGCTAGCTTCTATGCGCATTTCACTGGTTGCTTAAGCCAGCTCATCAGGAAACCTTTTCCTAAGATTTTAGAAAAGCTAAAAATATTATACGAATAAAACCCTAAAGCGAATAAGAATTTTAAACACTCAAGGTCTTACTCGTAAGTAACAATATCAAAGCTCAAACAAAACACCAACAATAAACAGTGAGTTTATCTTTTCTTACATCCCTCTACAATTGGTTGGGTTCTTTCCGACTCGAATTGTAGTTATAAGTGGGTTAAAAGAAAAAACAAAATTAAAAAACAAATTGTTTCATTCTATTGTCTTCGTAAGAAAACAACAAAAAAAACCAATTTGCCAATTCAGTTTTCTGCACGGGCACATGCGAGTATATTATCAAAGTTATTTACGGGAATACAAAATTTATCATTAATACGATTTCTGTATGACGTGCTAAATTCCCAATTTTACATATTTGATAAATACACTGAAATTTATTGTTGAGGGAAAGCTAGCTTCTATGATATTTTTTGTACGGGAGGTACCACGCCCACTTCTCCAATTTCGCCCACATTTTGTGGGATGCTGTGTTTTGATAACCTTAATATGTGTACCTAATTTGGAAACTTTGGCTCTTGCCGTTCTCCAGATATACTGAAAAAAGTAATAAAAATTCAACAACAACAAGGGATTTTTGAACACAAAACATAAATACTTAGGATCACGTTCGGTCTATAACTCTGACACCAATCGAGTCTCCACCTTTGAATTTTCTGCAAATGTAGAAAAAGGGGTAATAATTGACATATATTTTTTTAAGAATTTTAAAAAATATACTTTTCCAGATATGGACCTTTGAACTCAAGACCCCAAAAAATGACCTTTAACCTCTTCTTAAAAAAACACGAAACTATCTTGCATAGTTCAAAAGTTCTATCCCCTTTTGTAAGGAGACTTTTGTGATTTTTTACATCTTTTATGACGTCATATTTCGGAAGCCGAAAGAATCTGGGGTCTAAAAATTTATGTTTTGTTAAAGTTTAATAACATACAACATTTGTGTTGAATTCCATTGAAATCGGAGGTGATGATGCCGAACGACATGATGGTTTGATATGGATTCACCCCCCTACTTATAAGTATTTAAAATATTACAGAAACGTTAAATTCCAGCGAACTTAGCCAAAGATATATTTCTTTGTATCTACAAGCTACTTAGATTGTTGTTGTAAGAATTACAATGGATTACATTAACCAATTTTTTTTTATATTGTGTAAACTTTCTTAAAATGCTTTAGTTTTTGGAAGATCCAACAATTTTTAGCCGTCTTACTTCGTCACTGTCCTCTAAAAGAGCTATAGCCAGAATATTTTCGTGGTTGCTGAGTCTGTTCGAGTATCGCATGCTATATTTTTTTATTTCTTCCTTAACTTTGGAATTGTCAGGGTCATGATGAATGTTTTTGTTTCTGACAAACTGACAAAGGCGCTCCTGTTAAAAGTCTTTAAGTTTTAGACTGATATATCTGTGTAATATCAATGTTAGAGTACAATGTTGTTCCCCATAACTGAATTCCATAAGTCCAGATAGGCTTTACAATTGTCTTATATAGAATAAATTTGTTGTTTATACTTAACCCATTTCGTCCCAGCGATTTTTTTTTTTCGAGTAACTTTATAAAACTTGGTGGTTGATAGATGATTTGGGACTAGAAAACACGAATCTGAAGTCCAATTTTTTTTAGATTTTTTGCGTTTGAGAAAAATGGTGTTCGATTAATCGAACATTGGGCACTATTAAGCATTTTTGTTTTATTGCTCCTATAGGTTTATAGAAAACCTAAGTTTTTTATAAACTGAAACTAATTAATTTTATTTAGTTAAAGAAAAATAGAACAAGGGATTTATTAAAATTTAAAAATATACAGTTGAACCTCGATTATGTGACTCGCACAGGACCGGGTTAATATATATATCGGGTGATTCATCGTGAGGTTAAAATTAAAATGTAAAATAAAACACATAAATTTGAAAGTGAACTTGAAATTTTTATTATCGGTTAAAAGAATAATTTATGGCATTAACTGTATGTAAATGATATCATGGTAATGTTGGCCATGACTTTGTCTGAGGTGGTCCATTCGGAAGGTCCAATTTTGGGCGACTCATGCGAGCATAGCGACTGGTATCTCGCGAATAACACGAGTAATGTTAGCTTCCTGAAGATCTCACATATTTACAGAGAAAATAGTCTACGGTGTGATGTCACACGATCTAGGTAGGCAATTTACCATAGCAAATCATGAAATTATGTGCTCACCAAGATGTATGGCTCGTAGCACCGTCTTGTTGAAATCAGATCTCACCGAGACCATGCGCTTGATTTTCAGGTCGCTCTACTGTCCCTGTTTTCGGAAATATGGGGCTGTTCTGTTTTGGCGAAAGTAAGGGAATTGCTTAAGATATTTCCAAGGCGTTTGACAGAGTCTGACATGGTGCACTCTTGTCAAAACTTGTTTCATTTGGTGTCGGTGATAATTTCTCTCAATTTATATCGAGTTTTCTCACTATACGAGTTGTTATAGATGGAGTTTCGTCAAACGAGTTCAAAACTCATTCAGGGGTGCCGCACGGCTCCGTTCTTTCTTCTACTATTTATATTTCCTATTTTTCTAAATGACCTCCTATATCAAAATTCCAACCCTATCTACTCTTTGGCAAATGACAGCAACCTTTGCCATTCGTAATCATTTGATTATGGACCAAGCGTGTCCGATGTTGGTGCTATGAGTCAGAACATGATTGATACGCCGAGACCGAAACCTGTACGTTTGTTCGTAATACACGTTTTTCCTCAAGAGCCCATCCTTTTGTGGTCGATTAGCCGCTAAATCGTACAATGCATTACAGGTAAAATTCGCTTTTTGGTCGGACTGTTCGTATGTGGAATAACCTTCCTGCTGGAGTCTTCCCTCTCACTGTCAACATAAACAAATTCTCTCCTTCCTATAACCTTTTTCCTAGTTCCAACCCAATGAAATGCATTAGTAGGGGTCATCCTCTGAGTGCTCTGATTTTTCTCAATTTTGGAAAAATTTGGACCAATGAATACTCTCTCAGCTACAGCTGCTATATTTACTTCACTACGTGCTGGATGTGGTCTATCCGGTCGAGTATCATCCACCAATGTAAACTGGGACTCTATATTGCGAATGATGTTTGCAATAGTGGTTTCATTATGCGCACCGTAAGTTCCTCGAATCGCACGAAAAACATTTCTCACAGAACGGTGATTGTGCATAAACTTATTATTGATCAGCAAAAACAAAATAAATATTTTTCCGTTTATTCAAATGAGTGAAAAATTTATATTATGGTAATATGCGATGATTCAGTTAGCCTTTCAGAGAAAAAACGAAAGTGCTAAATAGTGCCCGGTGTTCGAAAAATCGAACACTGCTTTTTAAAGTCAAATAACAAAAACACAATTGAAAAACACGGAAATGTTTTTGCTGTTGTTAAAAGTTAAATCGTTTTTCAATGGAACTACATTTCTTCATTTTAAATTTTTTTATATTTTATACAAAGTTTTCAGTTTTTAAAATTATGCCAAAATTAAGGTTTTTTCTTCCCCCTAGTTATACAAAGGAGGAGTGAAGTGGGTAAGAACTTTAATTTTTTTGTTTGTAGCTAACCACTTACAATATATAATTGCTTAAAAAAATTAGTTCTTTGTCTTACCTAAAACAAGTAAAAAATTTATAAAAACGCGTAAAATTTACTGTTCGAAAAATCGAACATTGGGACGATATGGGTTAATTCTGAGTTTGGACCTATTAGCCAGTACATTTTTCTGGTTTTTATCTCTTCAGTTGTAAATGATTTTTCCATGTTAAACGTCAATCAATATTCATACCAAGTGATTAGAAACTATTGGATTTGGGTATCAAAGTCCCATTAAAATAAACGGGCGGACCGTCACCTTCTTTAAGAGTATCAGTTACATGAGTTGACTTATCTGCATTCACTTTTATATTCCACTTTTTTTTACCACGCGTTTATTTAGTCGAGTTGTGATTGAACTCTTGCTAAAGCTTAAGATGCTGTTTCTTTGGCCGCTAATATAGCAGTATCTTCTGCATATGTGGTAATCATAACATCCGTATTTGAGGGTATGTCTGCAGTAAATACTGTATAAAGGATTGGACCTAACACGCCTCCCTGCGATACACCGGACTTTATTACGCTGATTTCTGAATTATCATCGTTGATGTTGACATAAAAACTACGTTCGTTTAAGTAAGTCTTAACAATATGTAAAAAGGTGCAGGCAATAGTTGTTTTAATTTGTACAGTAGGCAATTATGCCAGACTCTATCAATAGCTTACTTATCGTCAAGAAATACAGAAGAGCCGATTATCCAACGCATTACTTATTGTTTTAACTCTGTGACATTGGTCAGGGGTCCCGTTATGCCAAAAGCCAAACTGATAATCGGGCATGATTTTAAAAGATGCTTAATTCGTTTTTTAATCAGTTTTTCAAGTATTTTCGAAAGAATTGGTAGCAGACTAATAGGGCTATATGAATCAATAGAATATTCTGGTTTCTTCGGTTTTAGTATCATTGTAACCTTCACATGCTTCCATTTTGAAGGAACATGGGATAGCCTTAAAAAAGCATTAAACAAAGTTGTGAAAAAGACCAAAGCTTTCTGTGTATAGCAAAAAAGAAAATTAAAATATAATTTAGAAAATATTTGTATTTTATATAAAACACTTATTAGAAAATTAAAGTTGTAAAAGAGCACTCATATTTTGTGATTCTCGATATATAGGAGATTGCAACTCCTAATTATCACTGTGAGATCATTAATAAAAAGAAAAAATAAAAGAGGTCCGTGATGACTGCTCATTGGAACTCCAAACCAAACTTCTATATATTTCAAAGCAGAAGTATTGAATATATCACGTTGTTTGCAGTTTTCGAAATACGATTTTATCTACTTTAGAAAGTTAACAGAAACCCCAATCACATCAAGTTTTGATATCGATAAATCTAGGTTGACCTTGTCAAATTATTTATTTAGTTTTGAATGAAAATTTCATCCAAATGTTTTAAAAATGATAATAAATACATGATTTTGTTGTGGGAAGAATTTGCAAACGGTTTCTTAATTGCAAATGTGTGTTATTGCGAAAAAAAATTGTTTCTTTATTGTGAACAGCAGTGAAAATGTTGCTGCCTATTGTGAACGAAGCTTAAATAAATTATACTTAATACTTTCTCAAACAACAACTTAGGAAAAACACTTAATTTAGCTCTATAGTTGGTGACATTTCGCCGGCTGCCAGATTTATGACGAGTCGAGTTTTTCTCTTCCCAAACTTTTTGATTTCCCGGAAAGCGGTAATTTTTTTTAAATTCTCGCTCAATACAAATCCCATGCAAAATTTTATTTAATTTAATTTAAGTAACCAACAAACAAATGAAATTTTCTGAGATCTATTAAATAAGTTTATAAATGCACTAAACTTTCCTATATCTGTTGCAAAAAGGAAAAAAAAAAACTATTTTGTAAGAATTTTGAGGAAGTATAGCAAAATGACTTTTTAGTTATCTTTTTCAATCTGCAATAACCTTTGGAATAAAAGCTGAAACCGCAAAACTGTAACTCGGTACAGTTATACGACGCCGAACCACTAACCAATTCGGGGTGACAACGCAAAACGCACGAAAAGCAGACAAACAAGAACGACCTGTTTGTCCTTAAGAAATAATGACAAAAAGCGCGAGCTGCTTCTCCACTCAGAGCAGTTTTACGGCCAACTTCACTATTTCGGTATGCTTCATACAAATTGTATGGGTATGAGAATTTTTGACAGCTAAAAAACGCTTTCCGCTCTTGTTTAAGGCTAGATTACACTATTATACTTTGTATTAATACATGTCAAAAACTCAAGTAATATGTCAAAGTGTGATAGTGTGAATGCAATGTGTCACGAAAATGACAAGTATTATGAAAAAAGTTTGACATCCACTACGACTTCATCGTTTTTTTTTTTAATTTCTAAACAATAATACTTTTCATTTTACCAGGGTTGCATTTTGTTTCATGTGTGAGTGTTTATATTTTGTGTGATGATGTGAACACAAACTGTCATGTTAAATTAGATTTTTTGACAGTCGTAACAAAACTCATTAGATTTCTATCTCACAAGGTATTATGGAATATGTAAGACTTGTGAGATAGTGTAATTTAGCCTTTAGGTATGGCTGTTATTTTATTTAACATCAATTATTATTTTGTTTTTTTCTTTGTTTTGATTTTTGTTTAAAAGCTAGTTCAGATAAACTAACGATAAATGTTATCAAAATTGAAATGATAGTAAATTTTTCATGTTTCGCAGCATGTTTCAAAATGAAACGACTTGTTTCGCTCTCAAAATTTTGTATGGCAAAACATATTGTTTCAATCATGTTTGGGGCGCGAAACAGTAATGTGAGAATCAGAGAATAATTAAACAAAAGCGTGAAAGGAAAAGACAAGGCGAATTCAACTACAGGTGGTGTCGGAACTTCAACAATCCAAAAACACGAGAAACAACATAGGGTTTTTTGCATTGCATTGTCAGTGCTTAAAGCTAGAAATGTCAACCATTCTTAGCAAAACACTAACAAATCAAAACAAATGAGCTCGAACTGTCAAAATCAAATGCCGTTTCGACACCACCTGAAGTTAATGTGCCTTGGGAAAAGCCAATGCTTCAGCACAGTTTTTTACACACAACATAAAGTTTTTAAACTCTTTACACATTTAACAACGGCAGAGATCTCTCCAAGAAAGAAATATTGATCGATGGTGTCGTTGAAAATTCATATGTATATGATTCGTTGGTATAATTTTTTGTCGAGAAAGTTAAAACAAAATAATCGGTTTATTTGTAACACCATTGGAATAAGTAGCACCAGGGCTGCCAGTTTTAGGGTTTGACCCCAAATTTGAGGTTTTCGTGTTGCTAAAAGGGACAACAATTTTTATTAAGGGGTTTGCATGAGGGGAAAAAATTAGGATTTTTTGGGGAAATAAATAATATGAGTTTAATTTTTCTATAAAAGCAACTAAGTTCCATGCACACATATACATTAGGGTGGCCATTTTTGCTACATAACTTAATATTAATGAGCACCGGACAAAAAAAGGTTATTTTTTATTTAAAAAAATATCTGAAAAGCTTAAAGCTAATCTGCCAATAATTCGATTATGTATTATAAGTCCAAAATTTTCATTTTTCTAGACAAGTTCATGTGTATTAGAGGGATCCAAAAAAATTTAAGTGAACTTTTAAGTGAATAATAGGCTAATTTGGTTCCCTTGTATAAAAAACATTTCATATGAAGTTTAGTGACGATTGAGTAAAGAAAAGTCCATTGAAAAGTTAAATTTTTTATACTAAAAACTTAAAATTGTGAGATATTAATTACCAATTACAGAAAATACAGTACTTTACATTACGTTACATTGCATTACCTTACATTTACGGTCGGCTAATTCTTAAAATGTAGAATGCAAGAAATTTAGCACTAAACGCAAAAGGCTTCAAACATATATTTTTAGGGAAATTAATTAAACCCACTGTTTATTGTTGATGTGTTTTGTTTAAACTTTGATATCGTTACAAGTAGAACTGTTGCTATAAGTCTTATACGCTTAACAGTTTTATTTGGTTTAATATCTTTAGTTTTTCCAAAATCTTTATGGATGAAGTTTCCTGATGATCTGGCCTAAGCAACCAGTGAAATGCGCATAGGAATAGCTTATCCCATCAACAATAAATTTCAAGTGTTTTTATCAATGATAAAAACTGGGAATTAAGCACGAATAACAAAATCTTTTGAAATTAAAATTTTGTATTCCCAACATTGAAATTACTTTTTGATAATAAACAGGCAAGTGCACCGCCTAAAAAAACACTTAATTGACAACATCTTTTGTAAGTTGTTGTTTGTTTTTATTTTGTTTTTCTTAACCTACTTACAACTACAGTTAATGTTGAGAGAATTTCAACTAATTGTAGTGGGGAATGTAAGATGAGATAAACCCACTGTTTATTGTTGATGTGTTTTGTTTAAACTTTGATATCGTTACAAGTAGAACTGTTGCTATAAGTCTTATACGCTTAACAGTTTTATTTGGTTTAATATCTTTAGTTTTTCCAAAATCTTTATGGATGAAGTTTCCTGATGATCTGGCCTAAGCAACCAGTGAAATGCGCATAGGAATAGCTTATCCCATCAACAATAAATTTCAAGTGTTTTTATCAATGATAAAAACTGGGAATTAAGCACGAATAACAAAATCTTTTGAAATTAAAATTTTGTATTCCCAACATTGAAATTACTTTTTGATAATAAACAGGCAAGTGCACCGCCTAAAAAAACACTTAATTGACAACATCTTTTGTAAGTTGTTGTTTGTTTTTATTTTGTTTTTCTTAACCTACTTACAACTACAGTTAATGTTGAGAGAATTTCAACTAATTGTAGTGGGGAATGTAAGATGAGATAAACCCACTGTTTATTGTTGATGTGTTTTGTTTAAACTTTGATATCGTTACAAGTAGAACTGTTGCTATAAGTCTTATACGCTTAACAGTTTTATTTGGTTTAATATCTTTAGTTTTTCCAAAATCTTTATGGATGAAGTTTCCTGATGATCTGGCCTAAGCAACCAGTGAAATGCGCATAGGAATAGCTTATCCCATCAACAATAAATTTCAAGTGTTTTTATCAATGATAAAAACTGGGAATTAAGCACGAATAACAAAATCTTTTGAAATTGGAAATTAATAAAGCAATAAAGTAATCCAAACTAGAACTGCCAGATTTTGTTAAGAAAAGTGGAAATAAAATTAATTCTGTATAATGAAGTTTCTTCAAAATTAAGTTATTTTATGGTCTAATGCTGATTCATTATAGGGTTGTACGACTTTATACACGGAAAGAATTATTTAAGACCAGTTTACACGGTTATACAATGTATTACGACTTTGTAGAATCAAAATATTATGAAAATCTCTTCGTGCTTAAAAAAAAAGTAAAAGTCTGTTGTAAGTATTTTTCATGTTTACACGGATGGTATAAGTAAAATCAAAGAAAATATATTAAACAGCTGAGTTTAGGTGCTTTTACACGATCTTTTTTAAAAAAAAAATTATTTTCTTCAAATCGAATAATCGTTGCGTATAAAATCATTAAAATTTTGAAGCAAGTGGGAACAATTTTTTTTTAATTTTTATAAAATAAATCAGGGCCTTTAAATAAATTAAAAATTCTGTACATTTTTACTCTTCTTCTTTCGAAATTTTGGCGAAAATGTCTTAAGTTAAAAACTGAAGTTTTTCGTTATGTAAAATTGAAGAACATTTATTTGCTGTATTTCATAGACTTTTTCCCAAAAGAAGATGATAAAGATTAGAAGCAGTTTTGCTAGACTAAAGTGATTTAAACCAAACAAAAGAGTGAATTAAACCCAATTAAAACTTCAAAATTCGTTTTTAAGGCCTGTTTGCCTAACGGTTAAGATATATTTCATGACACAACTTAATTACAATTAGTAATTATCAGCAGTAGAATAATTAAATAAACAAAAAAAAAAAAAAAAAAAATCCCGGGAATTCCCGCACAAATTTCCCGGGATTTTTACAATTAATGGGAACTGAATTAAATTTGAGAATAACACTATTAAAATTGTTTCTATCGTGTTAAATTGCAAGTAATTCTGCACAGTTTATTTTAGAATGCAATTGACTAAGCAATGAGAAACTTATAAGCTTATAGCAAAATGATTCAGATATAGTAAAAGCTAATTTCTTTCAAAGGATCTGTCCAGCCCACATCTAACAGCAATGGACTATTTCTAAATATTAGATCTAATAGCCTAGTATTGATGTTATTTACATTATTTATTTGAAGAACTTTCAATTCTGCGAACAAGGAAAGTAGGTCTTGATTCCAATTTATTGGAAGAAAAGGTATCAAATATTCTGGTTCTTCACTAAAACTCCAGAATAATGAAGGCAAATCAGTATGATCAAATGATCGGAAGGTGTAAGCTTGTCTGCATTTGATTCAATTAACAAAGCATGCATTTGGAAAGTTGATCCATGAAATGTATTTTGTATTTCAAGGACATGACAAAGTATTTTGCATTTCAAATACAAAATGCACGTATTTTTCCCAACCTTGAATAGGTTAATTTTCTATTTTTTACACACAGCACAATTTGTTCAGTTTGCCTTCATTATTAATCTGATTATGTTTAACACCATTCAAATTGGCAGATTTTTCAATGTTTAAAAAGTTTGGGGTCATTTTGGCCCCATATGCATTTAAGGGTTAATTCCCATTGTTGCACCGTTTTGTCTTCGTGCGACTTAAAAGGTATATTTTCTCCAGTTTCACAAAAAACTTTTCTTCAGAAATTCAAAAAAATAATGTTTTACCCCCGTATTTATAAAAGATTATTAAATTTAAAAAACGTTTATTAAGGAGAATTTTAATACAAAATTTGTTTCGTAAACCCAAGGTATATTTACACAAGGTAGACTCATTTGGGAGTGTAGACATGCTGCTCTATAAAAGGAGCCAATTTGTCAAAATTGTCTTCATATAAAACAAAAACAATTTAACGCACACATGTACAAATTTTGGCTCATATACACGCAATTTGACGTTTTGGCTCCAACTAGGGGTAAACAGCTGACAAACATATGAGCCAACGAGTTTACCTTGTGTAAATATACCTTGCGTAAACCTTTATTAAATTTAAAAATTTTTTATAAATACAGGCGTTAATGTTTTCCGGTTTGAGTACAACCTTTAGAGTATATTTTGAATTATCTGGAGTATAATATTTTAAATAAGTTTTACCTAAAATTCATAACAGAAAGGAAATATATATGGCCAAAAAATTAGTTTTCCCGAAAAGCGCAAAATTTAAATCGCGGGTACAGAAAGAGTATGATGTGAGGTGTTGAGTTAATTTTTTCATATTTTAATTCGCTATTATATCCACAATAAATGCCAAAGTGATTTTAAAAAATTATGAAATTTGTTAAGCAAAACTTTTAAAAATTTGAAAATAGAGTTTTGAAACTGTTGTTAAAAAATTTTTTTCGGTTATACCTGCGAATAGTTTAACGGTATTCTACAGAGACGAAAACTAATATACTAGTCAACACGGGTATATTTTAAGTCAAAATTAGCTCTTATTCAAATAATTCTCAAACTCTGTGCCTCTGACACGTGCATGGCCTGGGGAAATTTTAATTGCTTTAATATTTTTTAACCAAATTTTGTATTTTATATCTCGCTAGAACGATAATCGTGTACACATTTCGATTCTTTTACTTTTAATTGCAAAATTTATTATTTATACAACGTGTATCTGCAATACATAGAACAATTCTAGAGGCCGGGGATGGACAAAATTCGCAAGTTCATTTTTCTGAACACTCTAATGTACATGTATCTGTGCTTTAACAAAACATTCATACTTCAACAAAAAAAAAATTTATACACATATAAAAATATTTATTCATTCATGCAAACATAAAAAGTACTTCTATATTTAATAGTTATTCAAACTTTTGTTGTATGGATTTTGACCTTATCTTTTAAAATGGTGTATACCACTGTATTCTACTGCCCAAAATTAAGTTGGAGTGCCTCGGCGATTTTCTGTGTCGTTTTGACGTACTTACAGTGTAATTGCTAATTTTATTGTACAAATATATTGTCGAAAACGCCAATTGTTAATTCTAAATTCAGATATTACTTCAAAAAATTTACAAACCATTTTCAAATTTAAAGATTAGGTAAAGCTGGCGATTCACTATCCTACGCTCGATCATAAAATATGAGAGTGTGAGCTAAAATTTAATTGAGTGACAGATTTTTTTGACAAGTCTGTCCGACTTGCAAATGCTTATTTACATTTTTATAAAATGATAATTCCTTTGCGATCAAAATTGTATTTTTTTGAAAAGTAACTGAGTTATAAGATTTTACATCTGCTTTGCGTGATAGTGTGGCATTGACAACAGATTTTGCATACGTTTGTTTTTTAGTTGAAAAGAATTCTGTATCGTACGATTGTGTAGGATTGTGTGAATCTTAAGTATTTTTTTTAATTGTCTAATAAACTGGCAATTTGGACACACATGACTTTTGATACTACCCTTAATAGTGCAAAGTGAATTGGAATTGATTTTTAAATTTGTTTTAAAGAAAATGCAAAACTAATTTGATTTATATTGACCAAGATGATGTTAAAATTATTTACCAAAACAAAAAAAAAAAAAAAAAAAAAAAAAAAAAAAAATAAACATAAGACTTAATCAGAGTTACCTTTTCAAACAAATTTTATGTACATTTTTTTTTTTAAAAAAAGGTTGTGAAACATATTTTTTTAAAGTTTTGATATATTGAAAATGTGGTTTATTTTAATTGTATTTATTTTAGGGTTAAAAGCCATTGAAATTATAATCAACAAAATAAAGGTAAAATTATATTAAAAGCTTTTTATTCTACTTACATACATAAATGTTATTTTTAAATAAAAAATGCACAAAATTGTATTATTTCAGTTCTAAAAGTATTTATTTATAATATACAACTTAATTAACTCTAAGTCAAATCGAATATTGATTATATGAGTTGTACATACAAATCATACATAAGTGTGCCCTCCTATAAACAACAAAACCAATAAATTTTTAACAAATATAAATTAATACAAACTAAACTACAATTAAAAAAAAAAACTTTTAATTTAAAACATTTTGCTCACTATATCCATCTTTTCGTATACCAACATACCCGCTAAAATATTTATGATATAAAAGAAATGGTGTTGATTGTAGTTCTTATTGTAATTAACAATTTTAAATGTCTTATTCCAAAGAAGAAGAAAAATATATTGTACTTAATTTTACGTACTTTTGATAATTTAGATACAATATCTAAAATAGTTGTAAGATAAAGTTGCTAAAAGGCATAACATAGCAAAAATTAAAAGATATATTTACATTTTACGAGTTCCAAAACAAAAAACAAAAAAAAAAAATATAAAATTATAACAAATAAAAAAAAACAAAAGTTGTTGACTAAAAACTTTCTTCGATAAAAAAATTTAAAAAAGAACATAAATAATCGAAAACTACAAAACATGTTTTGAAAATCACAATTAACTGCAAATGCAATCAGGTATTTAATGACAAAAACAAAAAAAATCAATAATAATTTTAAAGAAATATAAAAAAACTAAATCAAAATTTTTTCTTATTGACTTTTTTATTTTACCTAAAGTACCATGACATTAATGTATATTTTATAGAAATTTTCCAATTTTACATACAAAATATGTACATACTTTCCTTGATATGTATGAATATAACATACAAACAATTATTACTTAGTTTCTATATATGTACATAATTACTTACATATAATAATACTATATATTTAATTACTTACTGCAGTGCAATATGTATTGCACTTACACACAAATAAGCCATTTCCCTATTCTAACACACACACACGTTTGCAAATAAAGTATATATATCCTTCCAAAGGATAACCAAAAAATGGAATTACTTTAAATTATACATAGCTGATCATGTCATTTGTTAAATACAGCTGTTGTTAACTGATTAGAAACCATTGTTTGCTCTTAGTATGTACATATATCTTTATGCTTGTTCGTTCTTAAACTTTGGTGAGAACTTTTTGCATCGAAAAGATGTGAATAAAAATATTCCATCGTTTCACGAAAAGTGGAAAAAAGTGTGTATTTAACTCATGTCGAAAATGGTTAAAGCTATGTTCGAATTATGTGTATTTGTCATGTGAAATGTCACTTTTCTGCACACATGTGATTTTATGTGTATGTCAAAATTTGAGTTTTACATAAGGTTTATAATTTACATGTTCACATGTTGGTATGTAACGTACATTAAAAAAAAAATACATACATACCATTTCCAATAATAAATTTGTGTATGTTTTATTTTTGGTATTATTTATTGACTTTTATAATTTGATTAAAATTTCTATTTAATTTCGCCGCAACAAACGATTTTGTCAATGTCTGATGTCAGATGCTTTGTCACTTGAAAAAAGAACTCGTTCTAAATCAAAAATGTCATATGTACTGTACACATAGAAATAACACATGATATAGTTTGGAGGAGTTCAAACGATATGTACAAATTTAACGTGTGAAAAAGTGACAATCCACATGACAAATTTACATAATGTGAACATTGCTTAAAATAGATTACGTCGTTACGTTATAAATGTCATAATACTCCACTCAAAGCCGATGTGACATTGCAGACGTTGAGAATGCTAGTCAATGACGGCGACCAAAATTTAGTTAGTGAGATTTAAAATGGTCTTAATATAACAAAATACTACTAGACGTAGCAATAAACAGTTTTTTGTAAGATGTGGTATTTAAATCAAAATAAATATGGATATTAAGCGGTTAATAGGAGATCGTATAACAGCTATAGCTGTTATATAAACTTCACTCCTAGCGCCATAAATTAAAAAAAGAACATATTTGTCACAAAAATTTTAAGCTCACTTCCAATAGTTACTTTAACTACCAAAAAACTCGCTATTGAAATATTTTTTTTCTTGATATAAAGATAAATTTGAAACCAATTAGTTAGTTAAAAGAGCTTTACAAAATTTTTGGGCCATAGCTCTACATCTCACAAATATAATGGGGTAAAAAAGTTTTGTCCAAATAATTTTCATTTACAACATTTGAGAAATTTAGCTCCATAAAAGGCAACAAATTTTATGCAAGACAAAAAAAATTACAATTTCTATAATAGATGGTGTCCCAATATTATTACTGGGTAACGAGTATTTGCGCTTATTTTGGGATACTCGATGCTCAAAAGTAGTTACTCAATACTTTAACACTTGTGTTTCTTGAGCAAAGTTCAATTGAAAATTTAGCTCTTTTCTTTGTTTGAAAATACATCTGCAAAATTTAAATATGTAACAACAAAAACAAGCTTACAAAAAAAGGCATTTATGTGCACATTGGTGTACCGTATTATATGAACCAGCTTATAAGATTCTTTTTGATCACATTTTCATCCACATAAAACCACTAATTCTTGAGCCATTTAAGAATTATAAGTGCAATCGTTTCTAATAAGCCAACCATGACTGTATTTTCTGTAAATTACCTTAAGGGGTTTCTTTAAAATACATAATTTTAGTAGTCAAGAAAGGTTTTTAATGGGGTATAAATAAATAAAACACTGAATCATTAAAATAAAATAAGAAAAAAAAATTATAAATACATACATATTATTATTATTTATTAAAAAAAACTGTTAAAAATCCCAACACTAAATAATTAATAAATTACTTTACAACTAAAAATTGTTAACATTATGACCAATTAAAGAAAAAGAAAATAATAATAAAAATCCGAAATGCTTTAACATTTATATTTGTCAAATTATTTATAGATTACTTATAATTATATTTTGTATTTATATACAATAATGAATAACAAATAAACTTATATATATATAAGAATAAAAACAACAGTTATAACGAATTTAATATTATTTTTTCTTTATTTTTAAATATAATTTTTTATATTTTCAAGTCAATTAATCATTTTCTTTCACAAAACTTTTAACGAAATAGTAAAAGAAAACATAAAAAGACGCTTCTGACAATAAGCTTTGGCCACTTTTTGTTTTGTTATTTTGATTTTTTTTTTTAAATAAAAAATAATAATAAAATAATAAAAATAAATAAATTTACAAAAATAAAAATAATAATTAGAAAATAAATTAAATGTTGCAATGAACCAATATTTTTTAAGTTTTATTAAAAAACAACAACTTTACAAAAACAATTATTAAAGAAAAACAAAAATTTACTAAAACCAAATCTTAAAAATAAACAACAAACAATAAAATTATATTATAGTGAATGGGAAAAGTATTTTACAAAACAAATTTATTTTAAATACTTAATATATATTTATTGAAATGTACTTTTATTCATAAATACAACACTGATAGAAAAAAAGAGTTACAAAGAAAAAAGATAGCATTTGTATTAGGAGTTCAGAAAAAAACTAAAAACAAATAACATATCAAAAAATTAATAACGTTTTAGAAAAAATATTATAACACTAATGATTAATAAAATAATTATACCAACAGATATGTATTTAAAATCTGTATTTATTAGATTTATTTTTAAAAAATCCTAAAAAACAAAATACAAATCTACAGTTTCTGCTAAAGTCGTTTATTTTTAGCAATTTTAAAACATGTCACTAAAAAATATATTATTAAAAAAAAAAAAAAATTGCCAAAACTTTTCTTTCATATTAGAATTTTATTGCTTCAAAAACTACAGTTTTGCTGTGTCTTAGTCCATGTTAAAACGAATTTATATATAAAAGAAAAAAATATATATATTTTAAATTTAATTTAAAGGTAAAAAAACTTTAAATGACGCCTTTTTTATAAAACATTTTATTTGAAATTATTATATAAGACACTTAAATGTTTTACAAAAATAATAATAAAAAAATTCAAATTTGAAATAAAAACTAATAAAAAAAAAACCGATAATAATGGAAAATTCACATTTTAATAATATTAGACACCAGATATTTTATTTACCATATTTATTAAATAAAAAACAATAAATATTTTTTCTAAAAAAAAAAACATTTTAAATTAGTAGTAAAAAGTTATATAAAAAATATGGGTTTTCAATCAAAACAAAAAAATTAAATTGAACTATTTAAAACGCAGTAAAATAAAATGACTTTAATTAAAAAATAAGAAAGAAACATAAAAACAAAATCTATATCTACATATTTCAAATTTAATATGAAAAAAAAACAAATATATACATTCATACATATAAAATATACACTCTTAATGGAGAAATATGTATTTACATTATTATTATAATTATATACTTAAACAATTACATATACATATAAATAAAATAGTTTCAATGTTTATTGTATTGTAACGTAGACATTGATTGATTAATTGATACGATTACACCACTTAACACTTATTGATTAACATTTGTAACCTTTAAACGAAATGTGTATTTGTTCCATATTTGAATATTCTTAATAAAGTCATATTCTGTAAAAAAAAGTTTTTTTATTTATAAACATATTCGGCTGTTCCGAATCTTTGAAACCCTCCCTCGACAGTTTGGATATTTCAGGAGTGGGCTTTATATGTATGAGATTTAAAAATTGTTAGCCAACCTTTCTAAAAACGGACCTCACAGTATTATAATTCGCTGCGGCTGTAGGCGTATAAAAGTCTATCCAAAAAGTAATATAAAACTTAATTTAAATAATATATTATGATTTATTTCAGAAATATTATTAGGTTAAATTGCTTTTCGGAAGGCCAATTTATATAAGACCTATGAATGTTGTACCGCATTTGGCACATAGAAAAAAGGGGGTAAAACTATTCTACGGAACAAAAAAAAAAAATCACTTAAATTAACTTAAACGAAGTCCAATATAGTCACTAATGCTAACCTTCATAGACAAAATTAATATTAAAAATACTTTTTTCACTTAATAAAATCACTTTTAAAACTATAAGCATAAACCGCATCCGTCCGCCCACTTTGCCAGCTTATTGACAACTAAAATAAATTGCAAGCGAGACGAAATGGTATTCAAATGAGAACTTAAATTGTATTATTATTTATATAAAATTTTAGTTTAAGTAATTTAAAGGAGGGGATTTTAAATTGTTCCTATTGCTAATCATGGATCGTTTAGCAAAAAACGGTAAAGTGATTTTTAGTTCTAAAAAGCATAAATTAGATCAAACTTCAATATACATTAATACAAACTTTTAAGAAATTAATGCTACTTTAGTTGCTTTTCGGAGGGTCACTTTATATAACCCTTATAGTAAATTATGAACCGACTATTACATAGTGTTATTTCTAACCATATAATGCTAAATAGGACCAAATTTTACCACAATATCTATAGTTGTTACGGTTTTAGTCGTATTTAAATAATCTTCACGAAATTTTCCAGAGTTATTTTTAGTAGTAATCAAGAAATTAAGTACATAGTATGATTTCTTGTTATATAAAACGAGTTTGTGCACACTTTAATAACAATTCCGGCAGCACTTAATGTTAGTTCTTATCCAAAACTGCTTAGGAAAACTAGAAAGAATTAAACACTAGTATTATTCTTTTCTCAATTTTTTTCTGTTGAGTTTTTCGAGACTGACAAATATGGCTAAGTCGACTTTGAATTACCCAGAATATACTATGTAAGCACCCAGTAAAAAATTTCATCATTTTGCGAAGCTCTAAAGGTACATTTAAAAAAATAAGCGCACAATTATGCGCTACACAATAAGACATACAGAAAAGCAGTAAAGTAAGTGAAAGAACTCTCAACAACTTTTATAAAAAAAAAAATAAAATTTCAAGTGCTACGGCATTAAGGTAAGGGAGAGTACTTAAAAATTACGATATCCAAACATTCAGTCTGTAAAGCTGATCTTTACATCTAACAATTTTTATATGCGCTTTATGTGTCAAAAATGTATTGCTTCAAAGTGGGAACTCGCCATATAAAATTCATGTCTTCCGTAAGCGCAATGGTATGCGAAACTCTTATGTTTCTCCCTTACAAACCTGCTTCGTTGGAAGCTCCATTTTTTATTAGGCAATTATATAGTTTATGGAATCTCAGATCTATATTAAAAAGTTTCACACGGAATGACAACGTGTGCATACGCACTGCAGAGAATTAAACAACATTGAAAACAACATATTGTTACGCTACTGCCTTTTCAATATAGTTTTTGGTTTATTTCCTTTATAACAAACCTCGCGAGTTCTTTTATTGCAACTTAAATAAAATAAACACAACACTGTTTACAATTTATAAACTTTATTCAGAACTTAGTCACTTTAAGAACTTTAACTTTAGTAATTTTAAATTGCGCCCTTTATTTGTGACTACAAACTTTAATGTTTGTACTAATACTGACTTTATAATTTTCTCCGCGTGATGCAATATTAACTTCACAAAGTCCGAACTTATACTCACTTAATGCCATCTTTTTTTGTAGAAAAGTTGTTAACAATTTTTTTTTTTTTAATTCCCCAAGCTAATCCCGCGAAGCTCTTCGCTTGTCTGCAGGAACGAAACCAGAGTCTTTGGCGGGAATCGAACCCGCAACCTGTAGTGGCGCTTGTAGCAAGAGAGATATTTCTTAATATTTTCTTATTTTCAAATTTTAATTTGAATCTGTAACAGTTGAATCGGAAAAGGGATTTTTTTGTTATGGGAATTAACATTTACGTACATTAATACCACTCTGCGTTTTGTTCATGCATTTTTGTCAATGGTAATGCAGTTCTGGGTATTTGGTATGAAGTTAGTGGTTTATGTCTTATGCTGAATATATGTATGTATGTAGGCTAACACCACTTTTCCAACATGTTGGCATTTCGTGGAGGTATAAAAGGGCTAACTGTAGCAAAACCTGTCCATTTTTCTTTCTTGGACAATTTTAATATTTCTGTTGCGTACAAGGCTAAGGGGCACACTTTAAATTGTTGCGACTGTTTGCTGCTTAGAGACAGGATTTTGGCTAAGGATACGGAGTTTTTGGGAAGAGCCTTTGGGGTTAAGCCTAGAGAAAAATATTTGCTTTGGATGGTCCTGAATAGGCTAATATAAAAGAAATAGGACAAAAAGTGCGGTAAAATATAAAGTGAAAAGTGAAGGGATTTATTTTCCAACCAAATAAGTGTGAATTTATTTTAAAAACTTAAGCCTTATAATTAAAATCACATAAAAGAATATACATACAAACACACAGAGTAAAAAAATTCAGCCATGCAAAAAGAAAATAAGGGACCACTTAAATAATAAAATTTGTCTACTTACGAACTAAAATCACCAAAATATTTAATAAAATATAATCTTAATCCTAATATCACAGTGAAATATTGCACAAAATGAAAAACAAGTGTCAGATAAATAAGTAAATCCCGTTTAAATCCATTTCCAATTCCAATTGTTATCTAAAACTCAATCCTTTAATGTATGCGGGAATATAAATTTTTTTGCCTTAATTTAAAAATATTTTTTTTATTTCTTTCTTAAATTTGAAATCTTTATTTTTTTATTACTTGTGAAACAAATCTAAATTGTGTAGTCAGAACTATATAAGCATGTATATTTTGTAAAAGCAAAAATCACAAAAATAAACACTGAAATATTAAGAAAATAATCTAAAAGAAGTGACAAAAGAAAAAGTGTAAAAATAATAATAAAGTAATCCAATTGTAAATTTTTATTGAGTAAATAATTTGTTAATAACAATTTAGTGAGATTTACGGCTATACGTTGTTCTGCTGTTAACATTACAGTGGTGTTCAAAAAAATAATAAAAACAAAAGTAATTTTTTTTTATTATCAAAATGACCAACATTTTTTTTGTTGCTTAATTTAATTTCATTTGAGTATAAATTTAAAAAAAAAAAAAAAGAAATAGAAGAATTACATTTTAACTTCAAATGGAAAATATCACCACATAATACTGCTAAAATCCATATGTCACATTTCCTCACAAATACAAGCAAATTTCCGGCTGAAAGATCTTTCAACGATGGAACCCTAACATGTATGTAAGTCATTTTGTTTTTTTTCTATTTCCTAATCCAAATTTGTATGTATGTATCTATCGTTAAAAATTACCAAGTAAAGACTAAATTCAAATAAAATTTACTTTGTTTCGTTCGGTTAATAACATTAATTGCTATAACATTACTCTGTAAAAGGAAAATGTAAAGTAGGTAATTGGTAAACGATAAATACATATACAAACTTGGTTTCTAATTAAAGCTTTAAACAAATGGAATTTTCGTATCGAAAATAAAAAACTAATGAATTTGAGTGCAAATACGTCGCGAAAATGTTAAGAAATAGATTTTTTATTAAAGAAAATGCATTTATTTATATAAATATTTAACTTCTTCTTCTTTTTATTCTTCTTCTTTTTATTCCTAAAATACATATTTACAAATCCAGAAAATGAATTTGCCGTAAACTTGCATGAGAATTATTTACCACAATAAATCCATTTCACCTCAATTAAGCTAGTGCTGTTAAGCGGGTTTTTTTTATTAAATTTTTACATAAAAACAAATTGCCTTTATAAAAACGTTAAAATTGAACTAAAGAAATGTTTTTTTTTATTTTGTTAAATAAATTAAACTTAAAAATGGAAAAACGGGTTTTTAATGTAAATTGTTTTTTTTCCGACTGATTTTGTTTTGTAAAATGCTATTTTTTTTAATTAAAAAAAAAAAAATCTATAAATTTTGGAGATCCTGGATCAAATCCCACAGATGACCTGATTTGATTAAATTATTTTTTTTCACTTTTTTTATTATTTTATTACGAATTTTACATTTATTTCATTATTTGTTGGTAGCCGAGTTGGATACCTAAATAAAATTTTTGTTTCAGCTTTTTTTTTTTTGTGATTTTGGCTTAATATTATTTTTTCGGTTTCTGACTAATTTTTTTTTGTTTTTAAAAATGAAAAATCATTTTCTATATACCTTGAACTTTCGGATTAAATTGTTAAATTTAATTTAGATTCTAAAATTAGTATTATTAACTAACTTAAGTTAGTGGTAATGTTTTTTTTCTTAATAAATCATTATTAATATGAATTTCTAAATTAAACGGTTTTTTGATTTCCGTAAAGCTACTGGTAGAGTTAATTTGATTTGTTTGGGATCATGAAAGATAGGTTTTAAGAGATTTTCATGATCATGGTTGGGAGGGTTACTAAAGTTGTGTCAACATCAATCACAACAAATACAATAATGAATGTTATATGATGTACTAACTTCGATTTAGGTGTTCCATGTTTCTTTCCCTGTTAGTAATTTAAGCATGCAAATTAAAATTTGTTTCTCTTTCTTTCTGTGGTCTTTTCTATTTGATTTATTATCGGGACATAGTAGCCACGAATCCACCCATTAGCCGACGAGATAGGAGCCGGATGTTGGAGGCATGCTACTGCTACTTATTGCTCGTAAAAACTAGGGAAAAATTTAGACCGTTACATGCTACAGATAGATAGAGAAGAATTTTTGGCGCCCAACGTGGGGCCCACACATTAAATTATTATATAAAAAGAAAACACCTTTTGAATTTGATTCAAGTTTTTGTGTGTGGCTCTTTACTATTTGTCTTTAAACCTATCTATTTTTTTTTTTTTTTTTTTTTACTTTAACTTTCCAAATCATGTTTGTGTATTATTTACGTATAAGTTAGTTTGGAATGTAACAGACTTCTCACATATAGCTGTTAACCAACATAGCTTTACATACATGCATAATTATATAACCTTGTTAAATCATTAATATCATAGACCTTTCAGGAAATGCTGCAGTTTGGATTAAGGCTAGACTCAGACCGCTAGGGATTTTTTTTTAATGATTCAACACCTACTTTTAAGGTTCGGAAATGGCTATTTTGTTTACTTATCAAATTAGTACCCACCTTATTATTTTCTTCATGTTCTTTCTACTTACTTTACAATAGATGTTATTTTTTTTTATTTTCCGGAATTTTAAATCGAAGTCAGGTATTTATATAATTCATTATTTTACAAAACAATTTCTTCTACAGTATGCTGGGAAATCAAATGATATGTATATTTTGCGAACAATTCTTGCTATCCAATTTTTCGTTTATTATATTATTTAAAACTTATTTTATGAAGTTAGGAGGATAAATTTTTTGTTTAATTTTTCTATTCAGCCGGAATTTACTTATTGTACGACGTGTTGGCAGTTTTAATTTTTTTTGAGTTGTGTGGTAATTCGAGTAGAATAAATATATTCTTTTGAAAATATCTGTTTGCGGCGAATAATCCTAATCGATTTTTTTTATATTCTGATTAGTTTTTTTTTATATTTGTTGTTATTCAAAATTTTAACAAACTTCGCAATACAATTTTTTTTGTTTCCAATTTAAACATAAAAAGCACCATTATATTTTTGCCTCGCTTTTAAATTTCCTGCTCTGATTTTGTCTAATTTTTGGAACGTATTTACTGGGACTATAGATAAAACTTAAGACACTTTACAATGGCTACTGGAGAATCTAAGGACCTTCGGCAATAGGCAGTTTTACATACCACCTAAAAAGTTTTTTTTTTTTTTTAAGCATTACTTATTTATGCTACAAGCGGTATCAACTTTGTTGCTGGTTCTCAGCTACAAATCTGATCTTGGCAGGGGGGTAATGTAGTGGCGCTTGTAGCAAGAGAGATATTTCTTAATATTTTCTTATTTTCAAATTTTAATTTGAATCTGTAACAGTTGAATCGGAAAAGGGATTTTTTTGTTATGGGAATTAACATTTACGTACATTAATACCACTCTGCGTTTTGTTCATGCATTTTTGTCAATGGTAATGCAGTTCTGGGTATTTGGTATGAAGTTAGTGGTTTATGTCTTATGCTGAATATATGTATGTATGTAGGCTAACACCACTTTTCCAACATGTTGGCATTTCGTGGAGGTATAAAAGGGCTAACTGTAGCAAAACCTGTCCATTTTTCTTTCTTGGACAATTTTAATATTTCTGTTGCGTACAAGGCTAAGGGGCACACTTTAAATTGTTGCGACTGTTTGCTGCTTAGAGACAGGATTTTGGCTAAGGATACGGAGTTTTTGGGAAGAGCCTTTGGGGTTAAGCCTAGAGAAAAATATTTGCTTTGGATGGTCCTGAATAGGCTAATATAAAAGAAATAGGACAAAAAGTGCGGTAAAATATAAAGTGAAAAGTGAAGGGATTTATTTTCCAACCAAATAAGTGTGAATTTATTTTAAAAACTTAAGCCTTATAATTAAAATCACATAAAAGAATATACATACAAACACACAGAGTAAAAAAATTCAGCCATGCAAAAAGAAAATAAGGGACCACTTAAATAATAAAATTTGTCTACTTACGAACTAAAATCACCAAAATATTTAATAAAATATAATCTTAATCCTAATATCACAGTGAAATATTGCACAAAATGAAAAACAAGTGTCAGATAAATAAGTAAATCCCGTTTAAATCCATTTCCAATTCCAATTGTTATCTAAAACTCAATCCTTTAATGTATGCGGGAATATAAATTTTTTTGCCTTAATTTAAAAATATTTTTTTTATTTCTTTCTTAAATTTGAAATCTTTATTTTTTTATTACTTGTGAAACAAATCTAAATTGTGTAGTCAGAACTATATAAGCATGTATATTTTGTAAAAGCAAAAATCACAAAAATAAACACTGAAATATTAAGAAAATAATCTAAAAGAAGTGACAAAAGAAAAAGTGTAAAAATAATAATAAAGTAATCCAATTGTAAATTTTTATTGAGTAAATAATTTGTTAATAACAATTTAGTGAGATTTACGGCTATACGTTGTTCTGCTGTTAACATTACAGTGGTGTTCAAAAAAATAATAAAAACAAAAGTAATTTTTTTTTATTATCAAAATGACCAACATTTTTTTTGTTGCTTAATTTAATTTCATTTGAGTATAAATTTAAAAAAAAAAAAAAAAGAAATAGAAGAATTACATTTTAACTTCAAATGGAAAATATCACCACATAATACTGCTAAAATCCATATGTCACATTTCCTCACAAATACAAGCAAATTTCCGGCTGAAAGATCTTTCAACGATGGAACCCTAACATGTATGTAAGTCATTTTGTTTTTTTTCTATTTCCTAATCCAAATTTGTATGTATGTATCTATCGTTAAAAATTACCAAGTAAAGACTAAATTCAAATAAAATTTACTTTGTTTCGTTCGGTTAATAACATTAATTGCTATAACATTACTCTGTAAAAGGAAAATGTAAAGTAGGTAATTGGTAAACGATAAATACATATACAAACTTGGTTTCTAATTAAAGCTTTAAACAAATGGAATTTTCGTATCGAAAATAAAAAACTAATGAATTTGAGTGCAAATACGTCGCGAAAATGTTAAGAAATAGATTTTTTATTAAAGAAAATGCATTTATTTATATAAATATTTAACTGCAAGTCTTCTTCTTTTTATTCCTAAAATACATATTTACAAATCCAGAAAATGAATTTGCCGTAAACTTGCATGAGAATTATTTACCACAATAAATCCATTTCACCTCAATTAAGCTAGTGCTGTTAAGCGGGTTTTTTTTATTAAATTTTTACATAAAAACAAATTGCCTTTATAAAAACGTTAAAATTGAACTAAAGAAATGTTTTTTTTTATTTTGTTAAATAAATTAAACTTAAAAATGGAAAAACGGGTTTTTAATGTAAATTGTTTTTTTTCCGACTGATTTTGTTTTGTAAAATGCTATTTTTTTTAATTAAAAAAAAAAAAATCTATAAATTTTGGAGATCCTGGATCAAATCCCACAGATGACCTGATTTGATTAAATTATTTTTTTTCACTTTTTTTATTATTTTATTACGAATTTTACATTTATTTCATTATTTGTTGGTAGCCGAGTTGGATACCTAAATAAAATTTTTGTTTCAGCTTTTTTTTTTTTGTGATTTTGGCTTAATATTATTTTTTCGGTTTCTGACTAATTTTTTTTTGTTTTTAAAAATGAAAAATCATTTTCTATATACCTTGAACTTTCGGATTAAATTGTTAAATTTAATTTAGATTCTAAAATTAGTATTATTAACTAACTTAAGTTAGTGGTAATGTTTTTTTTCTTAATAAATCATTATTAATATGAATTTCTAAATTAAACGGTTTTTTGATTTCCGTAAAGCTACTGGTAGAGTTAATTTGATTTGTTTGGGATCATGAAAGATAGGTTTTAAGAGATTTTCATGATCATGGTTGGGAGGGTTACTAAAGTTGTGTCAACATCAATCACAACAAATACAATAATGAATGTTATATGATGTACTAACTTCGATTTAGGTGTTCCATGTTTCTTTCCCTGTTAGTAATTTAAGCATGCAAATTAAAATTTGTTTCTCTTTCTTTCTGTGGTCTTTTCTATTTGATTTATTATCGGGACATAGTAGCCACGAATCCACCCATTAGCCGACGAGATAGGAGCCGGATGTTGGAGGCATGCTACTGCTACTTATTGCTCGTAAAAACTAGGGAAAAATTTAGACCGTTACATGCTACAAACCCCGCTAATAGACTAGCTCACTACCACCTAGCCTACCGGGGCTAATCTATTTATACTCTAGCCCAAGCGTGTAGAAGACTCGAGAACGTTCGAGCCCTGTCGTCTAGATGGCTTTAGAATGTTTTTTTTTTCAATTCAATTCAATTTTATTAAATGTATTCAATTTTACATTTATCCTTAGTGCTAATGTTCCCACGAAGCCTTGTGGCTTGTCTGCAGGTAAATACAATTCGGAAAAGTTGAAATTAAAATTTATTTAGAGTTTATTGCAATGATATAAGATATTTTTTAACGAGTTTTTTAATTTTGAACTTATCTGTAATATTCATTAAACTAGTTGGCATTTCATTGTAGATCTTTGGTAGTATTACTTTGAGGGTTCGGTCACCGTAGCTGTTTCTTGTGGTCTCGACTTTAAGTCCACCTTTTGAGCGAAGTCGGGTGTTGTACTGGTGATTGGTAGGTTGTAAGATCTGGCGGTTGTTTAGGTCTAGCAAAAGTGTCAGTCGATGTATATTTTTAATATTTAAACATTAACTTGACGTGGTATATTCTTATACTGCGAGTGTTTGTGCGATGTGTAGTTGGCTATGTTGTAGGTAGAAGTGTATCCATTTGGTTGGGTGTTGAGTGCATTTGTTGAATTATGTTGTTTATTTCTGAGAAGTATTTTGAGAATGCGGTTTTGTGTATGTTGAAGACTTTTACAATACGCAGAGGCTCCCCACGCGGTAATACCGTGTCGTATGTATGATTCTGCCAATGAGAAGTATGCCTGACGGAGTACCGTTGTCGTCGCGGCATAGCAAAGGTGGTACAATGGGTACGCGGCTTTACGTAGTTTCTTTTGTAGTTCGTAGTTCGACCCCTAACGTCTATTATGTTAATTAAACTTATGCATCTATAGTTATTAACATTATGCTTTAACTCTATGCCTGAATTTAAATTGATCTATTATAC
Source organism: Pollenia griseotomentosa (assembly GCA_963931875.1). NCBI lineage: Eukaryota > Metazoa > Arthropoda > Insecta > Diptera > Polleniidae > Pollenia > Pollenia griseotomentosa. The sequence goes on from OZ007563.1 coordinate 150,700,140, forward strand.
ATACAGCTGCGGTCAAAAATAGCACCAGGATATATAAAAAAGTTTCATTGAATACTTGTCATAAGATACTTACAGGATTTTTTAAAAATGTTCTTTTTTAAGAAAAGCGTTTCTTAAAAATTTTTTTTTAATGTTCTTATTTATTTGATATAAAATTTTTAACTTTTTCAAAACAACTCAAAAAAAAAACACCCAGTCAAAAAAATAGCACTACAGCTCTTATTCTATTTAAAATAAATACTTAAACTAAAAATTAATTAAAGATTTTGAATTCTGTTTTTTATGATGTCTTCTCATATTGAAATTATTATTTTGTTGCGTGTCAGATTTTGGCACCTCTCCTTCGAAATTCTATTCCAAATTTGCTGAACTTCGTTACTTGTTGGTTGTATTTGGGAAACTCCCTTCTTTATATCTGTCCATTCCATAACGTTTATTTAATTGTCCTGAAACCACTTTTTGGCAAGTTTGCTGGTCATTGTATTGCTGAAACACACAACCAAGCGGCATTTTCTTAGAAACATATGGTAGCATTACTTCCTGGAGGATATTAACGTATAGTGTCTTATCCATGATTGTTCTGATCCACTATATGGGTTCTACTCCATAGTAAAAACACCCCCATACCATAATGCTTGAACCACCATGTTTAACGGTTTTCGTTGTGAATTTTGGATTGAATTCAGCGTTAAGGGGTCTTCTGACGTAAGAACGCGATCCTTTGCCTCCAAATAAAACAACATTGGATTCATTTGTCCAAAGAACATTGCTGCACTTTTCAGTTGGCCATTCCAAATGAGTTCTAGCAAACTTTAAGAGTTTTGCAACATGCTTACGTGAGAGCAGGGGCACTTTTCGTGGAGTACTGGCATTCTTAGCACACTTAGCTCCTGTTTTTAGCTCTGTAGCTGGAATAAACGAGGTCTTCTTGCATTGTCTGACCAAACTCTTTACCATTAATGGTGACAAAATTTTCTTGCGACCACATGTTTCCGACTTTTGAATAAATTTTATTACATTTACAATCATTTTATTGGTTTCTTTTTTAAGAATATGATTTATGCTCAGAAACCATTTTTTTTTTATAATATCACGTTTTTTAGGTGTACAATGCTTTGCACGCCCATTTCTATGAAATCAATAATGTAATATGCGATGACTTATTTTATTAAAAAAAAAATATCTTACCTTTAGTATTTGATCCTTTTATTTCAACTATTAAATCACTATGAATATTTTTTTAAAGAATTTTTGTTATTCGGTGCTATTTTAATGACTGCGCTGATGCAGAGTTTTTTTTATAACTTCGACCACTGGAAAAAAACCGTTAACATTTTTTGGAAAAAATAAAGACGCTCAGAAAGAAAATACATATTACACATAAACAGTACTGCATACTTATTTTAAAATAATTAGCACAATATAAATGTTTTCACTAGAATGAACATTGAATAGGTTATTGGTGCTATTTTTTTGACTGGCACTGTATATCATAACACTAATATAATATACATAACACTATACTTTGGGGTTGAGATATAATTTGAGATACAATTTTTTACTAGAAAATTCCGAACAGTGATTTGTACACTAGAAATAACACAATAACTATTTAAGCTATTTAAAAATATAACTAATAAAATAAACTATTTCTTAACTATAGTTAATTTCGTAACAATATGTATAACCATCGCTACCGTTGGATATTTTCAAAAAGTACCAAAAAAATGTGGATATCTACAAAAAAGGGCAGCAAAAATGGGATTTAAGAAAAAAGGGGCACCTCTTTTAAAATCAGAATAAGTTCACCAAATTATGTTTTTCCAAGTCGGGAGCAAAAACTTTTTTATGTGGTTTTAATTGACTTTAGAGTGCTGAATACAAATCTGTGGGCTAGACCAATATTTCGCCCGAAATAAGGCGATTATGCTAATACATTTTATCATGACTTGAGATTGGTCTGTTTGATTTCGAACACTTGCAAATAATTATAATTAGGAATACAATTTCCTTTGAGTCATCCAAATAAATAGTTTTAATATTTTCCAAAATTCATACAAAAATTTTACATTTTTATCATTTATCTGAAAGCCAGGCGTATATAAAATACGCTATATCGTAGGGCAATTGCCGATTTTATATTATTGTGAGCAATACTAATATTTCGCCCCAAATAAGTCGGTTAAGCAAATATATTTAATCATGACTTGAGAACGATTTTTCCGATTTAAATTCCCTTTAAGCCATCTAAATATTAGTTCTTTATATTTTCAACAGTTTCGGAGGTATTCAGAAAACAGTGTTGGTTAATTTTTTAAAGCAAAATTAATGCTATTTTTTATTTCAAAAATTATGGTAGCAAATATTTTTTATAATTTATTGGAAAACTAGGTATATAACAAAAAAAAAGGCATAAACCATTAAAATATTGATTTTATCCAAAACACGGATGAAAATCGTGGCACAATTGTAGTTTTAGTACCAAGGTACTAACTTGGTACTATCGCAGCTTACTTGGAACAATTTAAAAATCTCAACCTTTTGCTAGATTTCAACCTTAATTTTGTTTTTCCTTTTTTTAATGGTCTGCTTTTGTTCTAACGTTGTTTAATAGTTTTTTTGTAACTACATGCGCTGTAATATTCGTTAACCCTTGAAGCCAACTTTGCGTTTGTTATGATTTAATGTAGTGTAAAAGGCTAACCCGTTTTAAAAACTTACCGCTAGCGAAAGGTAGAATTTTATTGGTCTTATTGAAAGTGTTCGATTATTTTAATTTTACTTTAACCTACCAGGAAGGATGAACCTTCCTTTAACTTATCGCTCGATTAAATAAAAACTTTTGGTATCGGTAAATTATAAAAACGGGCATTATACAAATTATCTATAATGCAGGTCAAGTAAACAATTGAAGCTGCACATGTTACCATTTATGGAATTTGATAAATATTTTATAAATAACAATTTTAACCCATTTTTGTTAGGCTTGTTTCTTTTTTGATAATTATTAAAAAATGGTACCGTCATGGCCTGAAAAGTACATTTTGTTTTCATAGTTGGTACAAAATTATAAAAGCCATTTTTCATCCCTGTACTGAAATTTTGTAACTTTTTAACGACAAAAAATTGTCGTTAATTAAGACCCCTTTCAGACTCGGCAAGTTAGTTGCGCAAGTTACTTGCCGACAACAACAAAGTCTGTTAAAAATTTATTTTTCTTTACCCCGACCTTACCCCTAACGTCTACAAACCAAGAGTTGCGCAAGAGACTTGCGCAAGTAACTTGCCGAGTGTGAAAGGGGTCTAATTAAAATTCATTAGCTAACGAAAATTGTCGTTTAGAGCTATTCTGTAATGAAATTTTAACAATTTTTATTGGCAAACAATGTCGGTAGCTAACGACACAAAAAAAGTTATTGTTAAATAATAAAGACAATAAATGTACTGTTAACATATTAAAAATATAGAGTAAAGAAGCCAATTTTTAACACAAAAAAAGTAAGAAAGTATAGTCGATCAAGCCCGACCCTACATTACAGTATTTGGGCGATCATGTTTTCGCCAAAAAAAATATGTTGTGAGGTTAAGATTCACATAAGAGATTTTTGTTCCAAATATTATATAAATATCTACTACTATTACTATGATTACTTCTATGATATAACATAGAAGCTATTATTAAGGCTACTTATTATAAGTGTATTCGTATGGGATCTGTGGCCAAATATGGCACGATTTTACTAAAATTTGTTCTGCTGATATATGTAGGTTGCGCCAAAATATTTTTGGACCTAATTAAACCCAAATGTCTATAAAAAAGATGGTTAATGGGCAAAACCCCTATTCCGGAAAGAAGTTTGCATGTGGGCTAAATTAAATAACCGCTTCTCACCATTTTGAAAAGGCTTCGTTCAACCTTGTGACAATAAACGCATATGTGCCAAATTCGATCAAATTATTTTTAAAATTGCGACCTGTAATATGCGCACAAGGTTATCTTGGAAAGACAACCAGCCAGCATGATAGAAGGACGGGCCTCGTAAAATGGATTCTGAGTCAATCGGTATACTAAGGGTGGGTCCAGAACCTATTTTTAAATGTTTTAAACACATTTGCACAAATACATAATATCCTCTTTACATACAGTAGTGTGGGTATGAAAAGTAAGAGCAGAATGTTGTGCTACAGTGGCTCAGGAATCTCGAACTTTTTCCCTACACTGATAGAAAAATGAATCTTCATATTGATGATCCCTAACATCAGAATTGTGACATCAATGTTATTACAAATGCCACCAATGATGCAATAAGTGACACCAATCTAATGACGAACGTTATCAAATAATTTTGTCATATTTTTCGCACCATCCATTCTATGACTACAGTGACATCAATTCGATGCCACATTTTGTGTATTAATAACAGGTAAAGTATGAATAAAGATAAAAACTAAATAACGTTAAAATGTTTGTAAAGTGTGTTTTAGTAAACATGTTAATGTTTTATTCATTATTTTTTGTTTTTAGACGCATTTCTAAAACTTGCATAAGATACATCACATTGATGTTCATACGTTGTTAGAGTTTTTTTTTCCCGGACTTTTTCAATTCCCGGGAAAGCGGGAAATTTTTTTAATTTCCCGGGATCCCGCTCCATATAAATAATACAAAGTAAATTTTGTTATTAATTAATGAAAAATACTTTTATAAAATAACGTAAGGGAACTTGTTTACAAAGAAAGTAAAAGAAATGGTTCAATACTAAAAAATTAATTGACGATTGAAACAGGAACTTGAATTATTATCACCTCACGCCTTTATTCCCTATTATTATGCTTTTATTCAGCATTATTATGCTCTGGATACAAGATAAAAAGATAACATAAACATGACAATTTAATTCATAAAACAATAATAAAAACAAAATAAAATTAAGGTACTCAAGATATGAGATCAAAAAGTTAATTAATAAAATAGATAAAATATTTTAAAGAAACATATAACATTTTTTAACGGCTTAGGTATTAACTTTCTGACACACTCAAAGCGCTTAGTAAGTCGTTCATTTTTTACCGTGGTTGGACAAATAGTTAAAAGTGAACCGTTGTAGCATGCTTCGGATTCACAATCAGAAGCAATTTTTTCTTTTTTATAAACAACGTCTATATCAGTCAAATGTAGCATTAGCATTAACCGGACTGCTTCTTACAAACCTTTTCATTTCAATAGATCCATTTGTAATCTTTAGGACAATGTGTTTTTCAAGTTGTATGTTGCAGTATCTTACACGAGTTTCCAAAATTTTATTTTATTTCGTTTTCCCCGCACTTCACGGGTATATAAACCAACACAAATTTAAATTGAAAATTTGTGTTTATAAACATATCGCTCCTTCATTGCATCATAGTCATTTCTCAAAATTTTAAGTAACTTTAGCAAAGTTTTCCTTCATACCTTCTCGTATTAAATCTCAAACTAAACCGAAGTTATAGCAAAATATATCTTTAAATAGGTACATTTTGAAAACTTTAATCTCATTTTGCCTAGATCGTTTGTTTTTGTAGATATGACTATGTTGCAATAAAGGAGCGATATGTTTAGGTATCTCCTATTTTTAAGACTTGTTCATGGACAATGAAACTTTACTGCCTGCATCTTATTTTGAATTAATGTACTTTATTAAGTCTTCACTTCACTAAATGTAATAATTATCAACTGTTGCACTGCCCATTCTGCTTTTAGTAGATTTATTGCATCAGGAGACATTGATTTAAATACATGTACTCACTTCTTGTAATTGTTCTTATCCACAACCCATCCACAGATACTAATTTTTAGAGAATAGAAACCTAAATTTCAAAGTATAAATAGCTATTTTCTGAAATTATGAGGAATTTTTTATTTCCCGGGATCCCGCAAGAAAAATCCCGGGAAAACGGGAAATAAAATAATTGAAATTCCCGGGAATTCCCGGGACGGGAAATCCCGGGAAAAACCCCTATTCGTTGTCAAACAGGAAGCACTTTATGCAACATAAAAAATTCATATTGATGATTTTGAATCATTATATTTGACATCAACATAAAAAAGAATGAGAGCGAGAAGAGTAAATTGTTAAATAAAGCAAACAAAAAAGTAACCTCCCATTGATGTTCGTTTTTCATTTTTACAGTTACAAAATAAAAATGTGATGGTTAAATGTCATCATATTGATGTAATTTAATCACCCAATTTGTTATCAATATCAAAAAGAATTACACTGAAATGTGTAAATTTTTAAATAAAGCATACAAAAAAATAACCTTGATAACATTGATGTCATCATTACCGTTACAAAAAATTGATAATTAAATGTCGTCAATATGATGACATTAAATCATAAATACTTGTAAACGTCTGCTAATTGATGACACTTTGACACCTATGCTGCATTAGCATCAAAATAAATGAAAGCGAAGAGAGTTAAGAGTCAAATAAACAACAACAAACAAAGTAAAGTACTCCTGACAACAAAGAAATAAAAAAAAATTGTCTTAGTCTGAATTTACATGTTTCATCTTTTGATGCTCAACTTCTTTTCGATTCCCTTTTGAAAATGCCAATATGTTCACACGCAGCAATCGGTTTCAACTTTTTTCGGTTCAAAACAACACCGAGTACAGGCATATCTGTACCAACTCCTTTTCCTCTTTCTTCTCTCACCATAAAACACAAGAGTTGAGCATCAAAAGATGAAACGTGTGAAAGCAGACTTAAGCTTCGTACAGACGGTGGTCAGATCTTACAATGTTGTCATTAAAATTGACTAAAAATGTCTTCCAACTGTGTGAACATTGTACGCTATTTTCATTTGGCAGATGTGTTAAATTAATGCATCTGACAATGGCACCATTTTTAGAAAAATGACAACATTGTAAGATCTGACCATCGTCTGTACGAAGCTTTACATTACGTATGATAAATAAATGTGTCTTGTTTGTTCTAGGTCAGTTTATTTTTTTATCTCATTGAGTAGTTCAGTTTAATTTTTTGCGGTAAATTTGGGTAAAATGTTTGTGTAAAATTTGTTTTTAGAAAATAACCGTTGAAAGCCCATAAAAAAATGAAGTAAAAAACCAAATCTAACTTATTATATATTTACTTTCTAGATTCCAAAAATACTTATTTTAAGCTATTGTGCTGCCTACACTACATAATTTTTCAGACGCGAAAATAAGTCCAAAGTGAGGCAGATGGCAAGAGGAAATACAAAACATTTTCAGTGCGTGATTCACAATACGCCTTAATATTTATAAGCGAAACGACGCAGTCTCTGCTTAACCACGTTGCGGAGTTACAAAAAAAAGCAGCCATTTATTTTATATATTTAGATGGGCAATATTTGCCCTTTACTTCTGTAATTCTGTGTCTTTAAGTCACACAGAATTCCTAACCAATCTTCAATTTAAAGCACAGAACTGCCGGGTACTAGAGTTGAGGGAGGATCTTTAATAAAGATTGGAATTATAACCACTCATGTGAGTGATTATAACTGTGGAGTTGAGGGTAAAATAAATAATTAAATAGAGACAATTAGTTACTTCTTTTAAAATGTATTAATGGCAATTGAGCATTATCACCTTTTGGTTTATGGGTTTCCTTTCCAGCACGGCTAAATTGAACAACACTAACTTATGTAGCTTTGGTAAGTACCACGTTTATTTGATTTTACAGGTATTCTTAGGATTAAGTAGGTGGGTATATAAAATTCAAGTAATGGTAAGTTGACCAGTATTAATATTCAACAAAATTAGATTTGGGCTTAGATTAATTATATTACAAAAAAATGCAACTTGTTTGCTCTGTTGCTAAGGGATCAATGTCTTGATGCAATTAAAATTAATTCTTCAAAACCGTCTTCGGTTTTTAAAATAGCCGAACCGGTTTGGAATAATTCCGTAAGTACTAAATATTTTTTTTCTTTACAATAAATTTAAGTTTTTAAATTCAGTACATTTAAAACTATAAATGCAATTCATATTTTTTTGGGTTGACACTGTATAATTTCATATTTGACATTTCATTTTTGATTACATTTGACAGATTGTTTTTTTTTCCTTCGATAATTCAATACAGGATTTTTTTTTTAATTCAATTACTTCATATTTTACTTGTTTTGTATATTGTTTAAATGCAAGTTTAAACAACTTCATTTGTTAGAGCTGTTGATATTTGTTTTAAGGCCATTCAACTATTTAACCTTGAATATACACTTGCATGCAGACCAATGTGGATTTTCATTGAACAGTTTCTTTATAAGTTAAATAAATCAACGGAGAAAGTTTGTCTGCTTATTAATGAATTAGAAAAATATTAAATAAAACAAAAAAAAAAAAAGGAAACTGTTTAATAAATCAAAAAACATCAAAAATTAACTTTTGAACTTGCACGAAAACATAAAAATCAAAAAAATTGAATTTTTGCTCGAAAAATCCAAATTTTATATCTTATGTAAATAAAATTTTTCTTATAAAAATGTATATGTAAACATAATGTTGAATTTATTTTATCATAATATAAATGACAGGTTTTTATTTATTTAATGACATTTTGTCATCAAATTAATATTAAAACTTTATAATATTGATGACAACATGTCATTAGGTATCAAGATTGGTTATTGCATTGATGACATTTTGTTGTTAAACGTATGTTATTTTGTCATTGTTGAATTTTTTTCATAAAATTGATGACGATTAGTCATTTCTCATGTATCATTGCATTGATGACAGTTTGTCATTAAATTGAGTGCAATAAGTCCTTTCTCCGATGTTACTTAGTCATCGCACTGATGACATTTTTTATGAAACTGACTCAGATTCGTCATTTCTGTGATGTAGATGTGTCATCCCATTGATGACATAATTTAAGTTTTCGAACCTGATGACAATTTGAGAAAGTGATGATTAGGCTGACATCACAATGATGAAAAGTGTCATGGGGTCAAAAACGAAGACACTTGTCATAACACTGATGTCAAAATACATCAGTGTTATGACGTCTTTTCTATCAGTGTATGTATAAAAAGATTTGAAACCAATATGTTTGTTTAGAAATATAATCAATCACCCCTATTATGAAAGTCGATGTCGACACAAATCGACGGCAGCTGAACAGTAATGGAAAAAATATTATGTAATAAAAAGGTTAAACTTTGTGATTTTTAGCTCTACACAAATTTGCGATAAAAAAGGTCAAAACTAGGTACTTTCATTTTATCGGGAATAAAACAGGAATTTGTCCATGGATTTTCATAAAATAAAATTTATTTTACTTCTAATACATGCAGCTTTGAGCTTAAGTACTAAAAGTATTTGTAAGTATTTGTTGATTTAAATTTTTTATGAATTTTTTGATTTCAAAAATTTTATAAAAAAAACAAAAAAAAAATATTTTTCTGCCACTTCGGCCTCAACAACTCAAAAAATAATGGCTAATTTAAAAAATAATATTAGAGAAACTTAAATCTGGCGTAATTTAAAATCTTTTGACGGATTGCATAACAAAATCGGGTACGTCGCTCCAAAGTTACGATAAGATGTATGGAGCAGCCTCTTCAAAAATCTCAAATTGTAGAAAAAAAATTTTTTAAAAAAACCTTGCCATAGAATTTTAAAAAAATATGTTTTTTGCAGTTAGGTGACTACAGCGGATCAAAAAAATATAGTGCTTATTCAGGTAAAAAAAAACATCCCATTTGTTGCATAGTGTATTTAATAAAAATCACTTCTATCGCGAACATGGCTAATATTCACGAAAAAAGCAAACTTGGAAACAAACCCTAAAATTGATTTGAAATCGGCTAAAAACAACAAAATGGCGGAAAATAATAAAAAAATTGTATGCCAAAATAGCGAAAATTCAAAATTTTTAATATTTCTCTTATATTTTTTTCTAAAATTCTGCAGTCTTTAAGAATTTGCTTGCAAGTTTAGCTTGTGCCACTTTCCGTATATTATTTTTCCTTTAAATCTTCTTAATTTAAAAAGGAAAGTGATGTAAAAAAACACGTGAGAGTTTTTGTATTTCAAAAGAGTTCATTTATTTGCAAAAGACAGAAACGATGTAAAATAAAGAATATGTATAAAGATAAAAGTAAGTTTAACAACATATCATATGAATATACAAAGGAATAAATCCACCAATTGTCATATGACACGTATGCAGTATTTAACGAAGAATAGTAGGAGACAAGTAGTGTAATATAACAGTATTGTAGTTAAACAATGTACCTGTTCACAGACAGTTTTCTATTTCGCATCGTACGTATAATTATCTGTGCTGTCAGATTAACTTATAAGTGTAAAAGTATAATTAGCGGAAATTGACCAAAACTTTTTGTAGATTGATTTTAACAGTGTGTCGATGCCTTGCAAATGCCAAAACAAAATCGATCAGAAATCCAGAGTTATTCTTAAGCTCCAATTTTAGAGAGAGTAAGTACTATGCCATGAACAACGGTACGCGACATGATGTGATCGGACTTTAAATGGCAGCGCTATATTTAAAAAACTAAATGGGCTGCATATGGAGGCTTGGCTATAAAAATTTAACCGTCTTAGAAACATCATTGACATACCTTTCATTCAAGGGGGTGACTGCCACAAACTTTTTTTTGTAAGGAGGTCGACCCGCTCTAATGTACATACATATGTTAATTTTTTTGAGCGTATGTAGTTCCATTGTTTCTAGAATTTTTTGAACCTGTAAAACATATCTACACTTTCCTCCTCTGTATGTCAACCGATTTGAAAAAAACACAAACCATTTGAAAAATATTTACTTACAGAAGTGCACAATATATATTTTATTAAAATCGTGTTAATAATTTCAGAGTTATAACCCTGCGGGAAATGTCACTAGTGAATCTGTACTGATTCACTATTGACACAGTCACCAGTACTAGTGACTTATTATTTTTTATTTATTTATTTGGTCTATAGATTATATATCCTTACAGACTAAAGAATGTAATACAGGTGTGAATACATTAACTATTTAAATACAAAATTAGTTTTCTTTTTAAAATATCATTGCTTTCAGAAAGATCTATAATATTGTTACGAAAGTAACTTTAGTTAAGAATAAGTTGTAATTATTAGTTAAGAATTAGTTGAATTAATTAGTTATCTTGTATTTATTAGTTAACTTGTATTTATTAGTAATTTTATTAGTTTACATTGTTATTAAAAAGTGTTATAATTTAGTACACTTCAATCCCAATGTGCAGAAAGACCTAGAAATGACCGTTAAAAAAGCTTCAGTATAAGAGGTAAATTTATGTAAACATTAGCGCTGCCATACATCAAATTAAAGTGTGGTGAATAAGTAAAGCCTCGAACCTTCGAAAAACATTTCGAATGTTCTAGACAACCAAATTGCTGTATAAATACTAGCGGCGACTAGCGTAATTAGATCATTCTAAGTTCAGACTTTGTCAATAACGTATAACGCTGAGAAAATTATAGTTGGTTGTGAATAAAAGCTATAAATTACGGTTGTTAAAGTGACTAAGTTCTTAATAAATAAGTGTTATACATTAAAGTGCTGTGTTTATTTATTTTATTAAAGTTGCAAGAAAAGAACTCGAAACGGTTTATTATAAAGGAAATAAACCAAAACGTTATTGAAAGGCAGTAACGTAACAATATGATACAATTTATTAAAATTTTCACAAATGCGACGAAAGGAGTCATTATTAGCATAATCGGATCTGTAGTAGTTAAGACTGATGAGCTGAAAGTTACGAGTTGGCCTATTTGGAACCCAAAAGTTAATCTTACCAAGCAGGAACGTAGAATCAACTTCACCATGAATTAATCCAAGTAGAAAATATATACTCAGCATAACACGGCGGCTTTTTAAAGTTGGCAGCTTAATAAGAGCAAGTCTATTTACATACGATGGCAGAACATACGAATTCCAACCAAGACCACGTAAACAAAAAATCAAAGATTGCTTTTGTACGGATTCAATACTATTTATATGAATGGAATTATACCCCAGACAATATTATTTGCTATAGACATTTAACATGTGCGTGTCATTGGAAAACTACTACTGACGTTGGTACTACTGACTAGGTAGTTCCTTTGGGAACATATCGCACCTGTTCATCAAAAGTAACACAACTCAAAATTTACAAGTTTTCAGTAGAAGCAAAAAACTAATTCCGCCAATATAAGGGAATTATTGTTATAAACAAATATACCGTTGTAAAGGAAACTCAATAATATTTCAATAAAATCACAAAATTATTTCTCTTCTTCCTTTTTCCATATGGTAATCATACACGGTTTCCGTCAAAAAAGTGGAAAATAGAGTTTTTTGAGTTGTGTTACTTTTGATGAACAGGTGCGATATGTAGACATTGGAACCAGAGAATCACTAGTACAATTTAGGACATGTAGTCTACACTTTTGGTACGAATACGAAATCATAACAATATTTTTTTTTATTTCTTTAACTTTTAAAGGAATTGTACATCTCAGTTGTTATTGATAAAAAAATTTTCGTATTAAAGCCAAATATAGTGGCAAATGTAGTTTAGTGTAGACACTTCGTTGACAATGTCAACAAAATAGTCGACAAAACTAGCGACTTGAAGACACTTGCACCCATGATACAAATATACAAGGTAGTTCCACTTCTCTCTCACAATATTTTGTTTGAAGTTTATCGGAATTATTTGAAGTTAGTTTTGTTGTAAACATTAAAAAAGCGTTGCCACATATAAAAAATACAATAAATTTCTTTTTGAAAACTATTAGTTCAAATGTGTAATTTGTATTACAAATTATCCATATTTTATTTAGATTTTAGTTTAATTGTGTTAAACTATTACTAAATAAATGTTAAACAAGTAAGAATGTGGACTTGGCCATATAATACCAAGGCGAAATCTCTATACGTCGCGAAAAAAGCCTGCTTGTTAGAAATGGTTGACATTTTGAACCGTTAGACTAACAATGCAGTCCAAAAACCTTTGTTATTTCTGTAGTTTTTGTATTGCCTCAACCTGTAGTAATTCGCCTTGTGTGATACCATATGGCACACAAAGATTCGAGAGTTATCATAATGCACCATCATTGACCTAACGAAACAAAATTATGTACGCACCCTTAGTATACGCCTGCGACTGTTTTTTAATAGATTAAAGAAAATGTGAACTTCTTTCTATTACCAAACAGTCGCAGGCGTATTTTACATTCGCCAACCACGATATGAGATATATGATATGAGATTTTTTCGTCTTAAATTGGTTTTTTGAAGCGCGTTTTTATGGAAACTTATGGTTAATTCTAAACCTACCACCATAACATTTTGCCATGACATTGTAGTTTTTACAAAAGTTCTCATGTCCAAATTGTTTATCACTACATCGTTAAGTCGATTCTGAAAGCGATTATGGGTCTGGAGTAGTTACGTCCAAAACACACATACTTTGATATTTGCATTTACGAAAAATGGCTTTCAAAGCTCTTACAATTTGTTGCTGTTTCTTCGCAAAGTAAGCAGCAAGCATTGTTGTCAGAGCGATTTGATGGGCTGTTGTGTCTCATAGGTGTGAAAGCACTAAAGCTTTTTTGTGAAAGCTCGCACATTGTACATATGAGCTGGACATAACTGGTCTAGACTCAGGACTCTAAAGCCAATATTTTTATGTGTTAAGGCCCAACCATAATGTGCTTAAGTTGGCTTAAGCAAATGTGCGAATACATGTTAATTATGTGAGGTAAACCATATTGAACTTAAGAAAACTTTTTGCTAAGTTAAATGAAATTGTCATTTGCTTAAGCAAGGTGCGAATCTAATCGCACATTCCGTACGGAATCAAATGTTTTTTTATTTTGTTTTTGTTTTTTAAATACATTTGAGAGACTTTTTGTTTATTTTTAAAAGTAGTTTAAGCAAGGCTATGCATATTATGGTTAGGCCTTTACATACATTAGCACAAACTTTTTCGCATCAAAACGGACAAGCTGAAATTGCGAAATTTCAATCTTCACAATAGTTTTAAATAAATTTATCGGTGGCTGATATTTATAAATCCATATTTCTTGAAGCTGCAGTTTTTTATCTTATTCAAATAGATGTTTTTTTATCTATTCACGAAAATATTAAGTCTTTTAATATACATAAATTTTATTCAATCGTTTGTAAATTAATATTATATTCAAGGTATATTTACACAAGGTAAACTCGTTGGCCCATATGTTTGTCAGCTGTTTACCCATAGTTGGAACCACAACGTCAAATTGCGTGTATATGAGCCAAAATTTGTACATGTGTGCGTTAAATTGTTTTTGTTTTATATGAAGACAATTTTGACAACATGGTTTCTTTTATAGAGCAGCATGTCTACACTCCCAAATGAGTCTACCTTGTGTAAATATACCTTGATTATATTTTTTTAAACTTCAAAAAATAAATAAAACAAAAACAGGTAAATTTGATTATTTAATAAAATATGGTAGGACAAATTTTGATAATTCCCATTAACGTCAGAACGTTAATATGGCAATAAAAAGAGAGAGTGGAACTACCTTCTGTATTTGTATCATGCTTGCACCCAGGTTTCCTTCAGGGAAGCGTTCAAATTTGCTACTAACCAGCGTTGCCGTTTTGGTTACTTTTAACCAAAATTGGTTACTTTTTTTCCAATGTGTACTTGTGTACTTTTTTTCCATTTTGGTAACTTTTTTTAACACAAAAATAACCAATTTTTTGTTTTGGAACAAGAACTACCTGCTGCGCTTTGTTACCCCTTAAAATTGTGTGTGGTATTTGTGCATCTAAAACAAATTCTTTTTTTATCTACTTAAAAATTATTTTTTTTAGAAGCTTAAACTTTAACATTGACAGTCTGTTTACCATATAAGGTATATACTTTGAAGTATATATGGCCATTATCTGCTATTCTTAATGCTTCAAAGGTCTAACTGAAACACTTTTCTAGATAAGCGATAAGGTCAAAGGCCCTTCCGATACAATCCCGTTTAAAATAATAATATTTTCACCGGGCAAAAACATCTATATTTAAAAGATCTACCGAATAATTTAGCTCAATTATGCACTTTGATACCATTACGCATAGCAAGACTTTAAACGTTTTACTTGTAAGAGCTCTTTATAAAAAAGGTTGAAAGATCTAGCTCAAAAAGTTTTTAAAATTAAAAATAAGTGTTAACTTTGTATAAAAGTTATATAGCATATTGTTCTTTCCAGACCATCGGTAATATGCTGTCAAAACTTTAAAAAAATCGGTCCAACGATTTATGAGACTACAATATACAAACAAACACTATTTCTTGTTTAGACACACAATTTTTAAACTGAAGTGCGAATAAAATACATAGTACTTTTGATACAAATAATTTTGGTTTCTAAGGGGATGTTTTTAACCACGCCAAAATCGATGACATTTGGTATTTTTTCCTGATCAGTAGGCCAATATGTTGGTTGTCCGCTCGCTATCACATTCAAATCCATTTTAGTAATAGTATTAAATAGAACACGACCCTTTGGTGTTATAAGTCGGGACCCCCAGAAGGTATGTTATATATAATATTGGCCTTCTGATATTGAATATCTAGGTGGGGAGTATAACGATGAGATTACTACGTTTCTATTTAATTCTTCAACGCAAATGTTTGTTGCTTGAAGATAATCTTCACGATGATCACCCATTAGGTAGTGTTTCACTCTGGTTTTTATTAAAATGGCAGAACCTCCACAAGCTCTATCTCGAGGGTCCTTTGTATCATATAGTATATAACCATTTATTTTAAACGTATTTTTTTAGGTCAAATGAGTTTCAGAAACCATAATGACGTCAATTTGTTTATTTTTAAGAAAGTATTCTAGTTCATCTTTATGTTGGCGGATGCCGTTTGCGTTCCAAAAAAAAAAAATTTATACAGTTCATGGCTTGTTTAGTACAGCTTGCAATAATATTGATTGCATTCTAAGAATTTCCTGCATCATATTACCCATTGTGTTGTAAAATTATTTACTGTTTGCACTAATGTTTCCATGGTTTTTTCTAAACGACTTAAATTAGAAACTGGAGTTTCATCATTACTTGGCGAGGCACCTTGCATTGGCTCATGGTTTTATTTTAGGACGTTAGCGTAAGAGGTTCTGTTATTACTAGACTGGGGGGTTTGAATTGCATTTGTGATAACTTGATTTGCAACCTGCATTTGAGGGGCATTTGTTTTCGGTCCAACCGTCTGCTTGACGATATTATATACAGGGCATCCTCTATAATTGGCAGTGTGATAACCGCCACAGTTGCTACATTTTTTTACGTTGGGGTCGGTTTTAGACTTATCGCAAGAAACTGTACCGTGTAGTTCACCACATACTACGCAAGCAGGGGGTAAGTAGTAGTATGCCTTTGTATGGCCAAATTCTTGGCAGTTTAAGCACTGAACAGGTCCATTTTTTTTGTGCGGCTCCTCAATTGTGATTTTTCTGTATAGAATATATTTCAAACTATAAATGTGATGCGTTTCGTTTTTTTTTTAACTTAATGTCGCCGGGCTCTAATTCTACTCGAAAAAGTGGTTGTGGATTTTTGTCTCTATTTCTAATATTTACCACATGTTTTATCTTGAAGCCTTTTTCTTCTAAGAAAGTTTTAATTTCCTCTGTGTCTACGCATGAATCAATTCCCTTAATCACCACCTGGACACCTTTACTGCTCTTGAGTTGGTATGTATAAAAACTTTTTTTAAGTGCCTCAAATTTGTTAATAATTTGCGAAAATCATTTTCATGATTCACTTGAATTTTCGTTTCATTTATGCTACCTCGCTTTATTGCGGCTATGGAATTTAAAGGCTTGGCTATGTGTCAAAAGCAACCACAATCCAGCACATGGGTCATCAAAATAATTTTTGCAATATCATCGGGCTCCTTTGTTGAAAAAGAAAATACTCTTTCAACGGAACGAGCAATTTTAGAATTAGAATCTTACGCTGGCATTAATGTTAACCAGTGTTTTGCTGTATATATTTATGTTGAAATTTTGGGGTTTTGGGATAATAAAACTTATAGTTTTTGAGTTTAAAAAAGAAGTCATAATCTAACGAAAGTACAATTCACTAAAAAAAGTACAATCTACTGTCCTTTTTTTTTAAAAAAATCTTGAAGGACATCGTATCAAAAAAAAGAAGAATGGTCACCGTATATATACGTGTCAGTACATGTGAGTAAATTTATGTATTCTGGAGAAAGCCATATGACCTGGCCATTGCAACAGTTTAACAAGAGAAGGCACATCCTCATCTTCATCAACATCAACTACAGAATACTTAAGGTGTAATATTTTTATAGATTTGACAAAATCATACTCACAACCACCCACAGCCTCAAACGTTGAATTTATTTAAATTCCAACAAAAGCCATCGAAAGTACACAAATCGTGCTGTGTCAGCAACACTTTTGCAAGGTTTCTACACAATTCACCACTTAAATTGTACGACTACAAATCTAGTGAATTTCAACAGCAAAATGGTGCAACAGAGCATAATTTCGTGTCAGTACGTTAGCAGTGGTCGCAGGGACATTGAAATCACCATTTTATCCACATCATCTTCTCGTCATCATCATCATCGTCATTATCAGTTGAAAAGTTGAAAATCACAATATGTACCAAGCAAAACAGTTGTTGATGACAGACACTGTGGCAAATAACCACTACTTGTTATACGAACTAACAAATGCACGTTAGCACTCATTCTAGCAATGAAAAAGAAAAAAAAAATTGCAACACACACAAATTTACTAATATGTACATAATATGTACATGAAGAGTTTGAATGCAAATTTTATGTGAGTTTAAGCGAGTTGCACTAAATTAAAGCGATGATGACAGTTCTAGTGATAAATGACACGATCTGTACTTCATTATTACATTGCCATACTTATTGTTGCTTCGAAGCATTTATAATGCTCAAATTCATACCCAGCGGTAAATATTGAAATGGCCGCAAGTTTCAGGCCTTTTGAAGGCCTCTATACTCCTTTCAAAAAGATTCGCATCGTTTGATATCCTGCCTTCAGAAGTATGCCTTCTAGAAGGTATAAATTTCTTTTTGAAAAGCCTCCCAAGATATTCAGTACAAATTCGTTCGGAAGTTTTCAGTTAATTTTTTTTTTTGTGACCTTCCTTACTCCCTTATCTGGAAAGGGAAAGAAGTTGTTTAATTTTTATATTTTTTTTCTCAAACATTTTTCAAAACAATTTTAACATTTGTTTTTTCGCGTGATCTTGTTTTTATAACGGGTTTTTAATTTTTCTATGTCTCTAAAGATCTTGTAACTGTTATGTAAACGTATAATTTGCGGATTACCTGTTTTTCTTTTTCTTACAAAGCATGTATTAGTAGGTATAGTTACGTAAACGTACGTTGCGTTGCGGGTGAACCTGACAAAATTAAAATCTCCGTATTAACATATCAGCTGTGAAAGAATTTTATGTTTGATTATGTTTATTGATAAGGCGAATATTCAATCGGCGAACATGACCAAATTCCACTAGCTCGAAATATTTTTAATGATGGCGGCCCATCATTATGGATGAGAATTGGCAGTGCTTATTTGGTTAGAAGAGCGCTAATCACGTTTGTGGACAAGAACCGTGATTAATAGAAATTTCGTCCGCCATTGGAAGTACGTAATCTAAAGAATTAAATTAAGGTTATGTTAGGTCGAAAAAAACTGATATAAGGTTGCACCTTTGATGCTTCGTCCTCTTTTCGATCTTACCTAACCTAACCTAATTAAATTAAGAATTGATTAATTTTTGCTAATTCATATTCTTGATATGTATATGGAGATTGTGATTATGTAAAATAGAAGTTTATTTTGTGATCACACATATTTTTTGGTAAAATTGTTATTTCATTTGAAATTCCCAATCAAAAATAATTCCTTAAATAAGCGTTTAATCAAATAACAACCAAAAATCGCATTTTCATATTAAAAATACATAAATAATTAAAATTGCTTATAACCTTCTTCAATAAGCCTTTTTTGGGAAAAATTCTTATATGAAAAAAAGCATTTGCCTGTAACTTCCAAACGGAACAATTGTTTTTTTTTCAGCAATCAATTTTGCAATAAACATTGCTTGTTATTCTATCAATAAGTTTTAAAAAGAAAAATTCGCTCATTTTGTGGTCAATCGTATTTTTTTTTTTTAACAAAAATTAATTGCTTATGCGACAATTTAAGAAATTTTAAACGCTAGCAACTATCTTCTCTACTTAAAGCTAATTTTTTAAAACAAGATCACGAATAAAAAGAAATGTAAAATTAATAAAAGAAAGTTAGAGAACAGTTCATAAATCAACTTGAAAAATTATAAAATGTATTATATCAAGGAATGTTGGAATTGTTAATTACACTGTGTAACAAATTTTCAACAAAGTCGTGACCAAATGAATCTGACACCTAATCTTTATGTAAAATTGGCATTTTTAAAAAGATGATGTCACTTTAATAAAAGTATCTTTGAAAATATTCCACGGATTTTTTTATTCCTTTATTTTCATTGAAAGATAATGAAATTATTAAAACAACCACAGGTCGTTCGTAAAAATAGGTCAAGAAATAACTAAGTAACATTAGACCAAAATGTAAATTTTACAAAAACTTCAATGATTTTTTTGCACTTTTGCTCTTTTCAACTTATTTTTTTAAAACTAAACAATAATTTTTTTTAAAGCAATCCATTGTTGTTTTAGTTATTTTATTATCTTTCATTAAGAAGTACATAATCCTTTCAATATTTTTTAAGATATTTGCATTTAAGTGACATTATCTTTTTTAAAAACACAAATAATATAATGGAATATCTCGAAACCTGTTTTACTTTTGAGCATTCTGACTTCATATTCGGCTTCAGCGGGCAATTATACATGTGGGATTGAATATTGACGGACGAACGACAAGAAGTGGTAACACTTACTGACGAATGCGACTCTGTACAGGACTGAGTGACGAGTGGGATGGACGACGAGTGTGAGTTTTGCGTGACGGACAGAGGATGGCGTTAGTTGTGAGTTGAGAGTAGGGAGTAGAGTTGAGTTTAGATACAAGAACATAGCGGACGTTAATAATAATAAATTATAATAAGTTCTATTTTCATAATAATAATAAATTATAATAAGTTCTATTTTCATAATAATAATCATAATTATAAATTCTTTTAAAAATAAAACAATAAATGAATTAAATAATATTTTAAAAAATAAAAGAAAGGGTTTTTCAATAAAGAAACCTACAATTTTGGGGGCTCAACCGCGATCGAGCTATGTTGTGAGCGTTGGAGGCTGTGTGCTGAGTGCTACAGCAAAGTGAACATTTCTAGAGATTAGAGATATTGAAAAATCATACAAAACATTGTGTTGTTTAAACAGAGTCTAAATATAATATTAAAAAAGAAAACTGAGTGTTTTATGTTTTCAAGTGAATACAAAGATTTAATTTTATCTTGTGTAGTGTGAAAATAGCGGAAATAAACTGAGTGAAAAAACAGTATTTTGGAGAAAAGAGAAAAAAAAAAACATAGTATATGTATACTTAAAATAAAATATTGTGTCGTAGTAAAAGAGACGCATCGAAAAATCCTTGAGCAAATAAAAAAGACATTTATTTTAAAAGAACAAAAACAAAAAAGATCAAAACTGCAAAGTACAGTAAATCTAACGTGTAGAAAATTTTTGTGTTGAAATAAAATATTGCGTCGTAGTAAAAGAGACGCATCGGAAAATACATTGTTTTAAAAAATAACGAATTGAATCACAACGTGAAGGAGCAAAAGAGAAACTATCGTGTAAAATATTTTTGTGTATGTTTGCTCTCATTATAGGCAGACAAAATATATGTTCAATACTTGTGTGTGTTCGTTACTTTAAACTAAAGGGTAAAATCTCTAATGAATTGAATCAAAACGAGAAAGAGCAAAAGAGAAACTATCGTGTAAAATATTTTTGTGTATGTTTGCTCTCATTATAGGCAGACAAAATATATGTTCAATACTTGTGTGTGTTCGTTACTTTAAACTAAAGGGTAAAATCTCTAATGAATTGAATCAAAACGAGAAAGAGCAAAAGAGAAACTATCGTGTAAAATATTTTTGTGTATGTTTGCTCTCATTATAGGCAGACAAAATATATGTTCAATACTTGTGTGTGTTCGTTACTTTAAACTAAAGGGTAAAATCTCTAATGAATTGAATCAAAACGAGAAAGAGCAAAAGAGAAACTATCGTGTAAAATATTTTTGTGTATGTTTGCTCTCATTATAGGCAGACAAAATATATGTACAATACTTGTGTGTGTTCGTTACTTTAAAGTTTAAACTAAAGAGTAAAATCGCTAATGAATTGAATCAAAACGAGAAAGAGCAAAAGAGAAACTATCGTGTAAAATATTTTTGTGTATGTTTGCTCTCATTATAGGCAGACAAAATATATGTACGATACTTGTAGACAACATAAATATTCAGTACTCGTGTTTGTAACCATAAAGTTCTAATTAACTGAGTAAAAGTGAGAAAGAGAAAACAGAACTTTACAAATCACAGGGAGTAAACGCTTGGCATAAAAAATATCGAACTAAATGCAAGCAAGAAAGAGAAAATAAATGGAAAAAGACGTTAATTTTAAAATTAAAAAAGTTTTGAAAT
Organism: Pollenia griseotomentosa; assembly: GCA_963931875.1. Taxonomy (NCBI): domain Eukaryota; kingdom Metazoa; phylum Arthropoda; class Insecta; order Diptera; family Polleniidae; genus Pollenia; species Pollenia griseotomentosa. Next base: position 150,721,879 of record OZ007563.1, read on the forward strand.
CGCGTCAGCGATTAATCTTATAGAAAGAAAAACAATAATAATAGCAAGCTGAATGAGGGGAAAAGAGACATTAGAGAATTGAGTAAATTACTTTGATCAAGAGATTATAAGAAGGAAAATTAAAAACTAAATAAGAAGAAAATACCATACATTTTACAACAACAACGTGTTTGAAGATTGATTGATGTGCAGCAGCAATACGTGATCAAATTTATTGTCAAATAAAATAAGCTGGGAGGAAATTTGCCTACAACCTTAAAAAGTGAAGTATTTTGTGACAGAAGGAGTATTGAAGGGGAAAAATTCGGCAGCCAAAGTTGGAGTTTTGTACAGCTAAGTTTTATAATATAAATGTGTAAATTATTTGTAAGAGTTCACATTTGTTTCGGTTTTAGTGAATTAATTTTGAGAGTTGTATTTTAATACTCAATTTTGTGCTTAAATTGGTTAGACTAAATCAAATTTGAACTCATACATTTTGTAAATTTTTATGTGAAATTTAATGAGAATATGTGTAATGATAATTAAAATTTTTGAATTTGAATAGTAACGTAACTCGATATGTACATTTATTTTTGAAATTGCGTATTAGTGGTTGAATTTCAGAGAATTTAAATTGTAACGTAAATTTGTATCTGTATTTCGCTTTAATTTTTTTTTTTTAATTCGATAAAATCTGAATAAATTTTTAACGTAACTTTGAGTGTATATGGAAAATTATTTTAAAATTGATAAATAATTTTGTGAAATTTTATATAAAATAATTTAAGATTAATTGAAAATTAATTTATTTTATCTTAGATTTTGATATAGGTGAATTGAATTTATTTCTTTTGTATTTTGTAAACGGACGGGATGGAATTACGGGATATCTTGGATTTGAACGTTGAGGGTTTAAGGGCGAAGTTAGTTGAGTTAGGTTTGCCTACGGGGGGACTTAAGGCGGCGTTGCGCGATAGACTTAGGGAACACTTCGGCCTGGATGATGATGAATCGGGTTCCGTATATGATGATGTTGCGTCGCAACGGGGGGCAGGTGCCGATATGCTGTCTAGGAGTATGTTTACTCTTCGCGACATAGAAGATTCCCTCACATTGTTCAGTGGAACGGACAATATTGAAATACGCCACTGGATTGAAGATTTTGAGAACAACGCAGATGCGGTTAGCTGGAATCAGCTTCAAAGATTTATTTATGCCAAACAGCTTTTGAGGGGAGCAGCTCGTATGTTCGTACGTAGTCTAAGTGGTGTTAATTCCTGGAGTTTACTTAAAAATGAATTAATCGGTGAGTTTGGAGCTAGGCTAGCTACTGTTGATGTTCACAGAATGCTGAAAAATCGTAAGAAGAAGGGTAACGAAAGTTTTAGAGAGTATCTTTATGCAATGGTGGAGATAGGAAAGCCAATTAAATTGGATGATGAGAGTTTGATCCAGTATTTTGTCGACGGAATTCCAGATTCCAAATTCGGTAAGAGCATTTTATACCAGGCTACTGATATTCAAGATTTAAAGGAAAAATTAAAAATCTATGAGAAAATCCGAGGGTCCGTTCAGCAGTCGTCAACATCTAAGCCCTCTGCGGAATTAGTTAAAAAGGATGTCAGTTCAAAGCAGAGGAAATGTTATAAATGTGGGGAAGAAAATCATATAGCCAAGGACTGTAAGGCCGCTACTATTAAATGTTTTAAGTGTGGAAAACCAGGACACAAATCGTTTGAGTGCAAAACACAGCCACAGGTGATAAAAAAGGAGCCTAATAATTCGTGCATGGTAAAACATTTTGGTGATGTAAAACAGGAAGTTAAAGCAGTTGCGTATCGGAATTTTAAGGACATTAAGGTGAACGGTGTGAGATTTTCGGCGATTGTAGATTCCGGAAGTGATGTTTCTATAATTCGTTATGATGTCTATCAAAGTTTAGGAGATCTACCATTTATTAGAAAGGAGCAAGATTTCATCACTGCGGGTGACTACCGTTTAGTAACGATGGGTTATTTCGAGACACTTATAAATATCGATGGTATTGATTTTAAGGTGAACTTTTATATTGTTAGGAACTTTGTTTACATGGCGGCAATCGGTAACGATATTTTGGAACAGGCTGATATAATTATGACCGCGACTGGCGCAACGTTTGTAAAAAAGGGAGACCGTGGGGAATCAAAAGAGGATAGTGGCTTAAACTTGCATAAAGGAGAGAGTGAATTTGAAACATTTTGTGCTACAGTCGTAATTGAGGAGAATGTCAAATATGACTTGTCATACCTACCAAAAGAGAACGAAGTTGAGGTAAAACGTTTAATTGAAGAGTATACTCCCGAGAGGCGAAAACCATCACCAATAAGTATGAAGTTAATTTTAACAGATGAGATACCAGTTTGTCAAAGACCACGACGGTTATCTTATGCAGATCAAATCGTAGTTGAACAGCAAATTAAAGAGTGGATACGTGACGGTATTGTACAACCTAGTACATCTGAATATTCATCGCCTATTGTGCTAGTTGACAAGAAAGACGGCAGTAAGCGGCTATGCTGTGATTTTCGTAAATTGAATGAGAAGGTTTTAAGAGATAATTTCCCGATGGTTTTAATGGACGATGTTCTACATAAGTTACAATCCGCTAAGGTGTACACGACATTGGACTTGAGAAATGGGTTTTTTCATGTGCCTGTGGAGGAAGGATCTAAAAAATATACATCTTTTGTAACGCACAACGGCCAATATGAGTTTAATTACGTGCCTTTTGGAATTTCAAATTCCCCTGCTGTATTTTCCAGGTTTATTTCTTCGGTATATAGGGAACTTATTCAAGATGGAACGATTGTTGTGTATATTGATGACATCATCATTCCATCAGCGAGCGTAGAGGAAGGTATGGAGAAATTAAGGAGGGTACTTAAGGTGGCTGAGGATCACGATTTGAAAATTAAGTGGGAGAAGTGCCAGTTTTTAAGGACAAGAGTTAACTTTTTGGGTTACATAGTGGAAAATTCAACGATTAAACCTTCATCTGAGAAAACGTCGGCAGTATCAAATTTTTCGGTTCCTAGGGACAAAAAAGCGCTTCAACGTTTTTTGGGCCTAGTTTCGTATTTTAGAAGATTTGTTGCTAATTTTGCAATGATCGCACGACCGTTATCTGATATGCTGAAAAAGAATATGGTGTTTGAAATGGGTGACACGCAGATGATTGCATTTAGTCAGCTGAAGTCGAGTTTAATCAATGCACCTGTGCTTAATTTGTACAATCCTGCGGCCATAACTGAGGTCCATACAGATGCGTGTATGTATGGTTATGGAGGTGTTTTATTGCAGAAGAACTCAGATGATCAAAAATTACATCCAATAGAGTATATGAGCCGGAAGACATCATTCGCTCAACAAAAATACCACTCATATGAACTTGAGGTACTGGCCATCATCGAGGCACTAAAGAAGTGGCGGGTTTATCTAATGGGTCTTAAGATCAAAATAGTAACGGATTGTAACGCGTTTACGATGACCATAAAAAAGAATGATATACCCTTGAGAGTCTCCAGATGGGCAATGTTCTTGCAGGAGTTCGATTACACTATAGAGCATAGATCTGGAAGTAGAATGCGTCATGTGGATGCTCTGAGCAGAGTGTCTTGTTTATTGGTTGGGGATTCTATCAAACACCGACTTAAAGAGGCACAATTGACTGATGAATGGGTTAAAGCTATTCGAAAGATAATTCAGAAGGAAACGTATGAAGATTTTTATATGAAGCATGATTTACTTTACAAAGATCCAAATCGGGAAATAATAGTAATTCCCGCTAGTATGGAAGAGGAGGTAATCAACATTGCTCACCGTGAGGGTCATTTTGGAACCAAGAAAACTAAGGAGTTAGTGGAAAGGGAGTTTTTTATACCTAATATAATGCCAAAGGTAAACAAGATCGTACGAAGCTGTATTGAATGTATTATGAGCGAAAGAAAAGCTGGTAAAGCTGAAGGTCTGTTGGAACCGATTGATAAATCGGATAGGCCATTAAGAACCTATCATATTGATCACGTCGGTCCTATGGAGGATACACGTAAGCGATACAATCATATAATGGTAGTTGTGGACGCGTTTTCTAAATTTGTGTGGTTGTATTCAACTAAAAGTACAGGCACGGATGAGGTAATAGATAGATTTTAGCGTCAATCAACAATTTTTGGTAATCCGGAAAGAATAATATCGGATAGGGGAACGGCGTTTACGTCTAATTCGTTTAAGGATTATTGCGAAAGGCGGAATATTCAGCATCTATTGATCGCGACCGGTGTTCCTAGGGGTAATGGTCAAGTTGAGAGGCTTAACAGGACTGTGGTTTCATTATTGTCTAAACTATGTGTAGATAATCCTCAACAGTGGTACAAGAATGTTGAAAGAGTTCAACAATGTATCAATAATACTCCACCACGAAGTACTAGAATTTCGCCATTCAGGATAATTACTGGCTTGGATATGCGTATTGAGGGGCATGACGATATTCGCAAACTGATCGAAGAATCGGCGATTGAGGAACTAGATCAGGAAAGGCAGGAAATACGTGACGTAGCAAGGGAGAATATATCTAAAATCCAATCGGAAAATAGGCGCACATTCAACAAGAAAAGAAAGGATGCACAGATATACAGGGAAAACGAGTTGGTGGCCATAAAACGAACTCAATATGGAACAGGGCTTAAATTGAAGCCAAAATATCTTGGTCCATACAAGATAGTAAGGGCACTGAAGCATGATAGGTATGAGGTCGAGAAGATTGGTGACGGCGAAGGTCCTAGGAAAACGAATACTGTTGCTGAATTTATGAAGAAATGGAACCCGTCATTCGGGTCGAATGACCGCGCAGGACGGCCGAATGTGGGATTGAATATTGACGGACGAACGACAAGAAGTGGTAACACTTACTGACGAATGCGACTCTGTACAGGACTGAGTGACGAGTGGGATGGACGACGAGTGTGAGTTTTGCGTGACGGACAGAGGATGGCGTTAGTTGTGAGTTGAGAGTAGGGAGTAGAGTTGAGTTTAGATACAAGAACATAGCGGACGTTAATAATAATAAATTATAATAAGTTCTATTTTCATAATAATAATAAATTATAATAAGTTCTATTTTCATAATAATAATCATAATTATAAATTCTTTTAAAAATAAAACAATAAATGAATTAAATAATATTTTAAAAAATAAAAGAAAGGGTTTTTCAATAAAGAAACCTACATACATAGAGACTAGGTGTTAAATACATTTGGTTAAAAAACTGTCACATAGAGTTATAAATTTTCAAAATATTTTTTCTGTGACCTTTTAATAAATACATTTAATACATAAATTTAATCCAATTTCTTACCATGGAGATTAAAAATATGAATTAAAAGATTTATTATATTGTAAAATGGTAGCTTTGCCAACTGGCAGTTCTGTTCTTTTAATTTGCATTTTTACCATTGATATATGTCTATGAATGTAAAAATAAAATTTTTAAAAGTCATTTTAAAAAACCTTTTTTATTTGTGAGCGGTTAAACAATTTAAAGATAAAATTCCATAAAAAAAATAAGTTTAAAGAAATTAAAAAATTAAAATATTAGCGGAGTTCATTCAAGTATTAGTGATGTAATAGTGCAAATGCAAAATATCATAGTTTTTTGTAAAATCCAACAACAAAACACACAGAGATTTCGTTATATTTTATAAAAGTGCTACGATATTTCTGTGGTTTTCATGGGTAACCGCGTATGTCTTAAAACAAATTGTTCAGGAAAGCCGAAAACCCATTCTAGATCAAACTATGGGCTAGGTATTGCACATTTTAAACTTTGTCATTACGTTACAAAACGGAATTGATCCATCTTTTTTCAAAAAAATATAAAGAGCGTTCAAAATTAGGCAATATGGCATCAACATCTTAAAATCAAAAAAATGGACACACGCGGTTGCCCATGAAAACCACAGATTTTTCATTTGCTCTTTTGCAAGCCTTATATTGATCTCCGCTATTTAATTAACATTAAGAAAAATTGTAAAAAGCCACAAAATAAAAAATCGATTCAAAAATATTTAAATTTATTTTGTATTTTTATGACAGCTATGAAAGGTGCTGTATCATAATATGATTGCTTCTAAATTTATTATGATTTACATGATAATATGATTACTTCTTAGCTTATTATGATTAACATGACAATAATATGATTAATTTCTTAGCTTATTATGATTAACATGACAATAATTTGATTACTTCTTAACTTAGTATGATTAACAGAATAATAATATGATTAAGGGAAAAATATTATGATGACATATTACGAGTATATTGAGTCATAATATGTTTCAATAATAATCTTAATATGGTGACTACAATCATAATTCTTATCATAAAATGTTGCTCTTAGAATATGTTTACAACAACCATGTTTTTTCTTTGCGTGTGCAGACAAGCGTCGAGTTTCGCGGGGATTAGCTTAGGGAATAAAAGAAAAATTGTTCCAATTACTCGAATTATTTTATCCAATAGGAAAAAACAAACATCTCTATTGCACTTTATTAATAAACAGAAACAGAGATGTGAGAGGTTCCAGCCAGTTATAAAAAACGTTTAAAGCCAATTTATTATTTCTTAAAATCGAAAGAAATTGAAATCGATGGAGTTTCTCCGTTAAATAATTCAGTGTATTCTTTATAAAAGGAATTTCTTTCATAACTTTTAAAACAGGATGGCCCATAACTATAGTCATAAACAAAGCATACTTTAAGAGTTATAAAGTAAACTTTTCTTTAAAATATGCTTTTGATCTACTATAGACAAGTAAAAGCATACTTTACACGTTAAAACCGATGTTAATTTTAAAACCAGCTGAAGTTGTTTTTAACTCATTTAACAACAGCATCAGCTGTTTTTCGCCAAACCAAAAAGTATTTGCAAAAAGTTAAAAATGATAATGTTACAAGATATTGGCCGATATTTTGCAATTATTAATGATTTTGAGGAAAAATTTTTTGGAAAGAAACTCAAAATACATTGTATAGGCTCTAATTTACATTGAAAGCAAAAACGAAGCCAAAATATTTTGTAATTTTGTTGTTGCTTTTTACATAAATTCATATTGCGTGTTAAAAATTTTCAACTCCGCAAGATATGCAGTGTTTTTTTTATATATTAATTTTCAATGTCAGCTGCTTAGAGTTGCCCCTTGCTTATATTTTGTTGTAAGTTGTATAAAACAATTTTCTACATTTGAGGTGGCACCCAGTTAAAGTCGGTTCAATATAAAACATACTTTAATTTTGACTTTAGTAGCAAAATAATAAAAAGAATGTTTTTCTTTTAAAGTTGTTTTTAAAAAAACCGACTTTAGCGTTTGACTATGATTATGGGCCGATGTTTTTAAATTCGTTTTATTCCAATTACACTCGTATGTATTTGGTTTCCAGAACATGGCTGATAGCTTATATATATTTTTTTGTAATCCCCTTTTAATTTCCTTTATTTTAAAACTCTACTTTAAAGGTTTGGTTAATTTTTTTTAACGTTTAACGTGAATTACATAATTTGTCATACGCTCAAATCTTAAAATGGACTAAAATATGTTAAAGGCCCGTTTTCACAACTTGCCGATAGCTAAAAGTAGACTTTAACCGGCCTTATAAAAAGTGTTCCATTTTTAAACATTACTTTAACCTAAAGTAAATTAAGGTTCACCCTATCTCGTAGGTAGAAGTAAAGTTGCAGTAATGGAACGCCTTTAATACGGCCAATAAAATCCTACATTTAGTAAGTAAGTTGTGAAAACGGTCCTAAAAGTATTAGTAATGAAAATAAATACAAAAGGTAACAACATGTAATTTAGTTTTTGGGGTTAGAAAACTACACAAAATATTTTTACATTAAAAAAATAGTTTTCTAAGAAATCGAACCACGATTAATGTGGATACTCTTGTATATATATATATATATATATATATTAGGGCGGGTCGATTTATTTTTCGACAATTTCCCTATGATTTCCGTATTCTATGGGTTATTCCATGAAAATTTGCCAAAGGAACCATACCTCTATAGTTAAAATCGAGTCCCCTACTTTTTGTTGGTAGATTTTTTCCCAAATTGACGTTCGTATGAAATATTACCTACACGTTCACATCCATAACTCAAAAACTATCGATCGGGTTTAATCGCCAGTAGGCGCGTTGGAAAGGTGAGCTCATTTTGATCAATTTACAAAAAATCTCCAACACTGGTCCAACGGTTCAAAAGTTACGGTCATTTTTGTCCAAATTTTTCCATTTTTTTCATGATTTTGTCCAAGAATATTACTTTCATGTCCATTTTTTTGGCTCAATTTTTTTGACTTACTTACACCCTGTGTTATGTTTGTTTATTTCTTTTTGTTTTTAGTTTCTTTATAGACTTCTTTATTTTTGTTTGTTATTTTTGTTTGTTTATAATATTCCAGTGTATGCTAGTTTTGTTTGAGCGTCATGTCAGTAAAGTGTTACTTGAAATAACTAACAAATAATCAAACTATTTTGAAATTTAGAAAAGATTTAAAGGTAAGTGTAAAAACATTGCTAACTATTATAGTTAATAGTTATATTATTATTCTATGAAAAACATATTTAATTCTTTTAGTGACGGTTTAAAAAATGGATTCAGAGCCTGGTTCATCGCAAAATCCAACAGATACCCAACGCAGTAGTTTGCAACATTTGGTCTCTCATGATGTTTTTTCTTTTGGCGTGGCCTGTGAATTACCTGATATAAATCTGTCAACTAAACGAGATATATTGAAGTACTATTTTTTCTTGGCCGAACGTTCAAAAGCCCAAAGCAAAATGTTTTCGTATAAAAGATTTACTCCCCAAGTAGCAGACAGATTGTTAGAAATTTGGAATCAACTTAATATTGAACTTATACTCAAAGGTAGCATCATTAGAAAATTTAATAATTTGCTTGACGCATATAGTAATGCAGATAAACAACGAGTAAAACGCGCAACAGAATTCAAAAAATTCGTAGAATCAACAAACCAATTATTCAACATTGGAAAATGTAAATGCAACTTGAAAGAAAACGACTGCTCATGTGGATCTATCCCAGAAAACTTAAAAGATTTCATGCGCGATCAATGTAATGACAGAATACAAACGATACCGGAACACGATAGTGGAAGTGAAGAGACGATACCAACGACTATACCAACAATCCCAGTGAGCAACGATCCTACATACGAACCACATTATGACGAAATGCAAGTTGATGTGAGAGGAGGTTCAGAATTAGTTCTACCACCACAAACATACACTCCCAGATACAATACTAAAAACTATGCAATGATGTGTGACAGATTTGATGTGCATGATAAAATGGGATCAGCATTGGCAACAGCTCTGATGGAAGACCTGGGCGTAAAATATGCTCATGACAATCTTGTCATCATGGATAAAAGTAAACTTCGTAGAGAAAGAGAAAAATGGAGACAAGACGCACTTCGTAAGCGGTATGATGGCTCGAATTTGATATCATTTTCATTCGACGGCAGGAAAAATGATGCTCTAACTGTAGAAAAAATTGATGGGAAGTTGCATCCAAGGATGGTTAAAGAACCTCATCTAGTTGTTTTGAGGGAACCAAAATCTCAATTGATAGGCTCCACAAAACTAGAAAGTGAAACTGCGGCAAGCAAAGTCAACAAATTGATCGAATTCTTCCAAGAAAAACAATTGTCTCTCGATTCATTAATTGCCATATGCGCTGATGGTGAACCAACAAATACTGGCGTACACGGTGGAATTTTGCGACTATTCGAAAAACAGTTAAAGAGACCACTGCACTGGTTTGTGTGTCTTCTGCACTATAACGAGCTTCCGTTTAGACATTTGTTTGACACTTTAGACAAATCAACCACCACTGGACCACGATCAACTACCGGAAAGTTGAGCTCAAAAATTGCTGATTGTGAAAATCTTCCGGTATGTAATTTTTATAGCTGATTCTTTACCATTTTTCATTCTATTTTTTTTAGCTTTTATGTTTCTTTTCAGGTGGTAACCGATTTTGAGGAAATCGCTTTGGAAAATATGCCTCCTGGTGATTTAAATCCAGAATAATTATCTACTGATTCGAGGTACTTGATGTTAATGGCCAATGCAATTTCTAATGGTGTGGTTCCTGCGGACTTGTCTGACATAAAACCAGGGCCAATTGCACATTCTCGTTGGCGGACCAAAGCCAATAGATTATTACGGTTTTATGTGACAACTAATAATCCAACTGAAAATTTAAAAATTCTGGCTAACTATATAATAAAAGTATACACGCCAATGTATTTCAATGTTAAGTATTATAGCTCTGCCGCATACGGTAGTACATTACTTTTTAAATTTATTACTTGGACACGATTTTTACCACCGAATTTACTTGGAGTTGTAAATACAGTAATTCAAGATAATCCATATTTTGCACACTCAGAAAATATCTTGCTATCTATGTTGTTTGATGATAGAATGGAAAAAGGAAACATTGCTATAAAGAAGATTTTACACTACCGAAGAGATATTGTCGACCCAACGGAACTTAGAGTTTATAAAAAATCTCTTATAAACTTTAATTGTACGGAATATACAAATATGATTGATTTAAATGACGATACCATTTTATTCGAACCACCGTTTACGCAAAGTTATTCGTATGAACATTTGGAGGGATATTTAAATTACGAAGTGCCACCGTTCGATGATCCACAAATTCCTTTACACATTCAAGGAACGGAGAGACATGTCCAATTGCTGGCTGCCACTGCTAGACGAGTTGCAGGAAAGAATGTAGAAGGCGCTATGGCGACGACATTAGAGAGCCGTACGAAAACACCAAGACTTGAAAGCAAACAAGACTTTCAGAAAAAATAATGTTTTTTTTTCACATTTTGTCTTTTACTACACTCAAATTGAATATTTTTTTTGATAATAGGTTGATAGATACTTTATTATCTCTTAATATGAATTTTTGTAGAAAAAAAAAAATAAAAAGGGAAAAAAAATCAAAAAGTTGGTTTTATGTGTTATTTTGTTTTAGCAATATCGCATGAATTAATCAACCGAATTCGATAAATTTGGGCTTAAACTCTTCGTTTTGAATTGTAAATTGAATTAAATAATGGATTGAGCCAAAAAAATGGTTTGGACAAAATCATGAAAAAAATGGAAAAATGGTCCAAAATTTGGACAAAAATGCACGTAACTTTTGAACTTTTTACCAACAAAAAGTAGGGGACTCGATTTTAACGATAGAGGTATGGTTCCTTCGGCAAATTTTCATGGAATAACCCATAGAATACGGAAATTATAGGGAAATTGGTGAATTTTTTCACTCCCTACAAATCGACCCGCCCTAATACATATATATATTAATATGTACCAGCATATAACTATTACCCTCGCGAATGGGGTAGTTATCTTGCCGCGATGCGAGGGCTTAAGTACAAGGACGTTTAGTCATGCTGGCGGAAGCCTCCCATGCCAGAAGGGTCTAAGCCGAGTACAAACCAAGAACTACCCCCCTGTATATTAGCGTCTGTTTCTCCTAGTTGGAGCGGCTAATGACTATGCGTCCGCTGGCCTTTAACGGTCAACTGTAAGGCCTTCTGAAGGCCGTCGGTCCGCAATAAAATCCATCAGCGTCTGTTCTCATATTGAGCGGCTGATGGTCTGCGTCCGTCTCCAGAGGAGCGGCAGGTATCCTTTCGCCTGGCAGTTAGGCATAAAATGCAACCCCAATTCACCGCCCCCCCCCCGAAATGTCAGAAAATTCATGCCCTAAGTATCCGGCAAAGGGCTTTATAATCCCCGGAGACCCTACTACTACAGCGTCGGTATCAGGCTGTAGTATGTTGAATGCTACTGAGACCTCGTCTAGAAGGTTAGCTACTAGTGCGCAAAAACTCGTCACGATTAAGCCTTCAGGCGGTCGTAAACCAAGCTTGGTACAGGGTTCTTCGAAACCAGGTACCTCTAAGGCTTCCCAGGTCCGGACGGGAGAAAAACCTATTAAAACCCCATCCTCGGGTGCTGGCTTGACGGTACAGACTGTCTGCCAGAAATCCAGTTTCCCCTGTGCCGAAACCTGTGCAAAGAGAGCACACGAAGAAAGATTCGATGCCCTCTGATGCACCTCCCTCAGCCTCTACGGCACTTATCAAAAAACCCCAAAGGCACATAAATGCATCCAAACGGGCCTTCACAACCAGGCGCTCCGCCTACAAAATCATTAGCCGACTTGGTAAAAACCGGTTGGTGAGCTTACTGAGCAGGAGAAAACCTCTCTCCAGTGGGCAAAAACCCATATTGAGGGTTTAAAACGTGGCAATCCTGAACGGAAGCCAACCGAAGCAGCGCCTAAACGGACGGTCAGGGGAGGACACACTTCCTGGGACTAAACGGTCCAAATATACGCCTCAACGGCCGCAAAACAGGTCGTACAAAGATGTGGCTAAAGACCCCCTCATTTGGGCGATCATTGACCGCAACGCCAGTGACGGCACCATTTCATCCAAGAACTGGAAGCTGGTTGTCGTCGCACTTAGTAGGGCGTTCCTGAATGTCTTAAGGGGTAACCCTGGACCACCACCACAATGTGAAGATGCCGGCTGGTATCAGGGTCACATTAAACTGATAGTGTGTGCAGATGAGCGTTCAACGCTGCTGTACAAGGATGTTGTGTAGTCCCTGGGGGAAGTTTGGCAGGGCGCTAAGATTGAGGTAATACCTCTGGCCGATGTACCGCAAAAGCCCAGATCTATTGCCAAGATCCCCGCTGAGCCATCCGACCCCAAGGAGATCCTGGAAATTATACAGATCAGTAACCCCCAGCTACCCACACAGGACTGGAAAGTAGTGAGGGTTTCTGAATCTGTTGAAGAGTTCAGGAAGACCACTGTTATAATAAGCAGTGACTCTCTGCCGTCACTTCGGAAGACACAGGGGAAGATATTCTATGGATTTGGAACTATCTTCCTCCGAGTCTACAAAGGTGATGACAAAGGGAAGCCTCTAGCTCCGGTGACTACCACCACAACAACAGCATCAACGGAGCATATGGAAGACGATTCCGCTACGTCATCGGCCAATGAAGACACTCAATCGGTCAGTGGACTTGTGGGTGACTTTTTTGGCAGTCGTCCATAGCGATGAACTATGATGAAGGTTACACAAATCAACCTTCATCACTCTAAAGCGTCGTCAGCTGCCCTTCTCCTCCGATTGGCTTCAGGCACGGAGGAGCTTATATGTATCCAAGAACCATTGTTGTATAGACCAGCGTCTGCGGACTCAGTTTAGACAGTTATAGTACTCCGTACGCAGCCGATCAAGGTAAGACCAGGGCTTGTGTTATGGTCAAAAACATCCTTAAAGCTGTCATTCTTTCTGATTTTAGCGATAAGGACACCTGCACTGTCGCAGTATAATGCAAAACCAGAACAGTTTGGTTTATGAGCTGCTACATGGCACATGACCAGGGTGCTAATCCTTCAAACTCCACAACCAGGAAGGCGATGTCGTATGCTAACAGGCGCAACATCCCCCTAATAATATGTGCTGATGCTAATGCACATCATACCGTCTGGGGAAGCTCGGATGTCAATCCACGAGGTGAGTCGCTTTTAGACTTCATAGTAGAAAACGAACTAACAGTAGTTAATAGGGGTAGTGAGCCCACCTTTATTGTGACTAACAGAAGGGAGGTTCTTGATATTACGCTCATTAGTGAAAAGTTCTCGGATATGATCAGCGATTGGAACGTGTCAAAGGACTGTTCCTTCTCTGACCACATGTATATTGATTTCAATTTTTCCTTTAGAGTTGATTCAGCTAAACCCTACACGAATAGAAGAAGGACCAATTGGTCTACCTATGCGAGTGTACTCGGAGACAAGCTGCCTATGTGCCCGGTTCTCATAGACAGTGTGTCCATGCTCGACTCCGCAGTGGAGTCATTGACTGGTGTCTTAATTGAGGCAACAAACGAATCCTGTAAAAGAATCGACAGGAGGGGCAAAGCTAAGCCCATATGGTGGAATGCGGAGATTGCTGAAAAACGCAAAGAAAGCAGGAAACTCTTTAATGAGGCAAAACGTAATGATGTTTGGAACAATTACAAGTCCTCAGTAAATGGATTCAAAAATCTTATCAGGAAGGCCAAGCGACAGTCATGGAGGAAATTCTGCAGCGACGTGGAAAACTCCTCGGAGACAAGTCGGCTACGTAAGATTTTATCCTCTAAACCAGCTATTCCATCGTATATACGGAAGATGGACGGATCCTGGACCACAAGCAGTCGGGACCCTTGAGGTCCTGATGAATACACACTTCCCAGGTTGCACTGATGATGTGCCTAGGGAGGTAACATTTAGTGGCACTCGGGATATCTCCAATATTCCGATAACTCGCCATCGTGTGGAATGGGCGGTCAAAAGCTTCCATCCTTTTAAATCTCCAGGCCCGGATGGCATTATCCCAGCGGACCCACAAAAGAACCTAGGAATATTGATGCCATGGCTCTTGGCAATATTTAGTGCCTGCCTGAGTCTCTCACATGTCCCATCAACTTGGACAACATATAAGATCGTCTTCATCCCCAAGAGTGGGAAGACATCTCACACTATGGCTAAAGACTTTACACCAATTAGTCTATCCTCCTTTCTACAGAAAACACTGGAGAGGATTTTGGATATTCATATTAGATCATCGTTAGGATACAATTATTTGTCACTGGCTCAGCACGCCTACACGAACGGAAGGTCCACGGAAACTGCGCTCCACTCATTGGTGGGCCACATAGAGAGATCCCTGCACTACAAGGAATTTGCTTTAGTTGCATTCCTGGATATTGAGGGCGCTTTCAACAACGTTAGACCTGAATCGGTTTTAACGCAATGAGACATTTGGAAATCGACCCGGCGATCATTCAATTTGTCAGCAGTATCCTGCACTTCAGGCGTATCGAATCCAACTTGGGCGCTTCGAACATCTCCAAGGTTACGACTGGGGGCACCCCGCGAGGTGGTGTACTCTCACCATTACTTTGGAATCTGAATATGAATACCCTACTCAGGGCCATGGAAAGGACGTGCTGCAGAACGGTTGCATATGCGGATGACGTTGCAGTTGTGGCTCTGGGTAAAGATCCCAGATTATTGTCTGAACTAATGGAGTCCGCATTGGACGTCCTAACGAAATGGTGCCAGCGATGTGGACTGGATGTAAATCCTGCCAAAATGGAACTGGTACTTTTCACAAGGAGATACAAAATTCCCGAATTTGATACCCGAGGATAAAGGGGGTCTCACTGGAACTGTATGACAGCGCCAAGTGTCTTGGGCTAATATTGGACAGCAAACTGAATTGGAGGATGAACACTATTTCCAGGACTAATAAGGTGGCAACTGCATTATATTGCTGCAAAAGGGCCATTGGCCTAAACTAAGGAATTAACCCGAGGAATGTATACTGGCTATACGAATGTGTCATTAAACCCATTCTATTCTACGGGGCGGCTGTTTGGTGGCCGGCGCTCAGGGTGAAGAGTCATCAAACTAGGTTTGAACGTACAATGAGAATGGTGGCGATAGCGGTAACAGGTGCCATTAGAACAACCCCCTCTAAGGCACAGTTTACGATTTTAAACTGGTTACCACCAGACATTTTGGCGAAAAGGCTAGCTGCGAACGCGGCGGTAAGACTAAGGCCTACCGGAGCATGGAGGGATTACAATATCGGACATGCTAATATTCTGAATGAAATTAATTGGCACATGGATGTTGATTGTCACACCCGAGCCAATCTTTGATCCTGGCTTCACGGTAAGCATTTTGGATAACGTGGTCGATTATGATGACCTACAAATTCCCGCGAATGCGATTAAAATTTTCACGGACGGGTCTAAAACACTGTATGGTGTTGGTTCTGGCATATACTCCGAGCAGCTAAACTGGGGCATGCCTATGAGGCTGCCGGACCACTGCGGTGTCATCCAGGCCGAGATAATGGCCATCCACACAGCCGCGAGGCGCATCCGGTACGGTGAAATATCTGGAAGGGATATTCACATAATTACTGATAGCAAGGTGGCCATAAGATCCCTGGAGCATGTGTCCATCACATCGAGAATCGTCCGAGAATGCCGCATGTCTCTGGAGGAGATAGCGAGACATTCACTGGTCACCCTTAATTGGGTCCCCGGACACAGGGACATACTGGGGAACTGCATGGAGGATTCGTTGGCGTATGCAGGCACCACCTTGAATCGAGATGGTTCAACATATAATGTGGGTGCTTCACTCCCAAGGACTAAGCAACTTATAGCGCACAAGTTTCATATTATCGCCAGTCAGAGGTGGCACGATGAAACTACCTGTGGGGAAACCAGGAAAATCTGGCCCATCATAGATGAGAAAAGGACACGGCGGGCATTACAGCTGTCCAGACATCATCCTAGAAACCTGATTGCGGTTATAACTGGCCACTGGCCCATTGGGAGGCACGCCCAGAGGCTGGGGCTCCCTTACAATGACTTATGTTGAAGTTGCGGCGAGGAGGAGGAGGAAGAGTCAACGGAACATCTTCTCTGTAATTGCCCGGCATTCGGAGATCTAAGACTCGAAATGTTTGGTCGAAGAGCCCTTAGGACCCATGGGAGAAGGTGTGACATGGTAACACAACGAGAACTAATTAATGGACCCACGTGAGCTGTGCTTGATCACGGCTGCCAATGGAATCTAAACTAACATACCGAGATTATTTAATATTCTCCACAATTGCCTAGAATTAGCACAGTCAAACTATCTCATGTGATGTTGCCTTCATAATTTACGAATTAATGATTAAAGTTTAATCCTGTCTTGAATAGATTCTACGATTTTCCTCACTTTTGATATTTTTAAAATTTTCTTATCACGAAGGTGTATTGCGCTAACAACCTCATTTCTGTTCATATATGGGTCTTGGGTCTTAATTTAAAATCTTGCAATAGGAAGAGGTTAGGTTAAGTTCCATTGGCAGCCGTGATCAAGCACAGCTCACGTTGGTCCATTAATTAGTTCCCGTTGTGTTACCATGTTACACCGTCTCCCATGGGTCCTTTGTTACCTTACTGCTTGTATTTCCACGCAACCACCTGTCGATTCAATAAAGGAGTGGATCCTGTTTAAATCAATATCAGAGAAACAACTTTTGTCCCCAAGGGCTCTACGACCAAACATTTCAAGTCTTAAATCTCCAAATACCGTACAATTACAGAGAAGATGTTCCGTTAACTTTTTCTCCTCGTCGCCGCAACTTCTCATTTTTTTTATCATTATTTATTTATTTAATCTTCATATATTAAGTATGAACTAAAAATAATTAATCAAATCTTATCCTAATACTTTGTTTATGTCCTGCCAGTGCCAGACAAAAATTTTCTTCATCACGGCTTCTGTTCACATATATAGGTGTTTATCGCTTATCTTATTGGGTAAGTGCTGCAGTGTCTCTTCTTCTTAAGCGAGTGTGGCCGCAAGGATTTAAAATATTTCGAGCTACCGGATTTGGATGTTGTTCAAGCCTTTTTAAATATTTTATTGCATTTTTTGTAATCATAGTTTTTACTAATGGCATATTGAGATCCTTATGAATGTTTGAGTTTTTAACATACAAGGGAGAGGTTTTGATTATTCGAAGAAGTTTATTTTGGCGCCTTTGAATTTTTTAGATATTAGAGACCGAGGCAGTGCCCCATAGTTGACTACCGTAGCTCCAGATAGGCTTTAAGATAGAGTTGTAAAGTATAAGCTTGCAATCGATACTTAGGACGGAATTTCTTCCAATAAGCCAATGAATTTGATTATTGATTTTAATAGGGGGGCATGAGTCCCGACGCAAGGTGAATGTGATATTTACGCATTTTTGCTCTCTGACCATTATCCTCCATTGTCTTAACCATATTTCTAGTTGAAATATATGATGCTGTAAGTAACGAGATGCTTCATAACGGTTTTCGTGCACGCTTAGAAAAGCTGCATCGTCTGCAAATGTTGAAGTTTGGGTGTGGTTGCTGGTTGGCATATCCGAAGTATAAATTAAGTATAACAGAGGGCCCAGGATGCTGCCTTGTGGGACTCCAGCGCCAATTGGCTGAGGTGAACTTAAAAAATTTCCTTCTTTAATAATAAATTGACGACCGACTAAGTAGCTTTCTAACAGCTTGTGTGTGTTTGCTGGTAAATTTTGTTTCAATCTATGTACTAAGCCTTCATGCCAGACTTTATTAAAAGCTTGCGAAACATCGATAAAGAGTGCTGAGCAATATTTTTTTCTTCAAATGCTTCTCTTATGACATTTACTATTCGATGAGTTTGTTCAATTGTGCTGTGTTTTCTTCTAAATCCGAATTGATGGTTTGGAATACATCTATTTTCACTTAAAATCGGTGTTAGTTTTGAAACTAGTAATTACTCAAACAGCTTTCACATATTTGATAATAAGCTAATAGGCCTATATGACTCGACTTTTGTATGATCTTTACCTGGCTTAGGTATCATGGTAACTAAGGAAACCTTCCATTTTTGAGGATAGTATTCAAGGCGTAAAATAGCATTAAAAATATGCGAGGTAGCGCTAAAAGCATTGTATCACTGATCTTATCAATACCAGGTGCCTTCTTAGTGTTTAAGTCACAAATAGCCTTTTCGATTTCTCTTATTTTAAATCTTAGGGGAATAGCTGCTCTAGCAGCAACAGGTGGTATCACGACCGCAATATCGTAAGATATATTTGGTGTAAATACGTGTTTCAAGTGACTTACAAACAGATTTCATTTTTCAATGTCGTTTCTTGCCCAACTACCATTACAGTTTCTTAATGGTGGCTTAGATATAACTGGCCTTTTTAGATTTCTAGCTGCACGCCATAATGTGAATGCCATAATCTGATTGTGAAGTTACATCAAGTTCCTTTAGATATTTTTCTAGAGAAGCCGTTTTCTGAGTCTGCATTAACTTTCTTAGCCTTTTTGTGCACTCTTTAATAAACTCTTAAGTTGCGGGGATCTGTACAGCTGCCACTCTCTTCGAACTCTCCTTTTTCAGTCAGGAGCCGCTCGACATCTGTAGAACATATTTTACTATTTTTTGTTTTTTTTTTTTTTGGGCCAACTGTCAAAATTTACAATAGAGAGATCCACATTCTCCGGTGTGCTAAGCGGAATAGTTTCTATGCAATGGGTACTGAGATATTTTTTTATATTTTAACCAATTAATTTGTGTAGCTGACTTCGCAAAGTAACCAGTCGGAGATACAATTCTATTGGGTTTCATTATAGTAACAATTGTAGGTGTGTGGTAGGAAGATAATTCTAAGGAAGCTTCAACATGAATCGTTTCTTTGGGGATGTTTTTAACCACGCCGAAATGGATGACATCTGGAATGTTTTGCTGATAAGTAGGCCAATATGTTGGTTGTCCGCTCTCGACCACAATTTAAATCCATTTTAGAAATTGTATTAAATACAACACGACCCTTTGGTGTTATAAGTCGTGACCCTCAGAAGGTATGTTTTGCGTTGTAATCGCCAGCTACCAGGAAACAGGGTCCTAGTGATTTATAATATTCACAATATTGGCTTTCTGATATTGGAAATCTAGGTGGAGAGTATAAAGATGAAATTACTATGTTTTGATTTAGCTCTTTAACACAGATGTTCGTTGCTTGGAGATAATCTTCACGATGATCACACATTAGGTAGTGTCTAATACGGGTTTTTATTAAAATGGCAGAACCTCCACAAGCTCTGTCTCGGGGGTCCTTGGTATCATATAGTGTATAACCATTGATTTTAAACGTATTTCTTGAGGTCAAATGAGTTTCAGAAACCATCATGACGTCAATTTGTTTATTTTTAAGAAAGTATTCTAATTCATTTTTGTGTTGGCGGATGCCGTTTGCGTTCCAAAAACAAATTTTTAAACAGTTCATGGCTTGTTAAGTACAGCTTGCAATAGCATCGATTGCATTCTAGAATTTCCTGCATCATATTACCCATTGTGTTCGTAAAATTATTTACTGTTTGCACTAATGTTTCCATGGTTTTTTCTAGACGACTTAAATTTGAAACTGGAGCTTCATCATTACTTGGCGCAGCACCTTGCATTGGTACATGGTTTGATTTTAGGACGTTAGCGTAAGAGGTTCTGTTATTACTAGGCTGCGGAGCCTGAATCACATTAGTGTTTACATGATTTGTTACCTGCATTTCAGCGGGATTAGTTTTCGGCCCAACCGACTGCTTGACGATAGTATATACAGGCCATCCTCTATAATTGGCAGTGTGATTACCGCCACAGTTGCTACATTTTTTGACGTTAGGGTCGGTTTTAGACTTATCGCAAAGAACTGTACCATGCAATTCACCACATACTACGCAAACAGGGGGTAAATAGCAGTATGCCTTAGTATGACCAAATTCTTGACAGTTTAAACACTGAACGGGACCATTTCTTTTGTGTGGCTCTTCTATAGTTATTCTTCTATACAGAATATATATTGTAATTAGGATGCGTTTCGTTTTTTTAAGCTTTATGTCGCCGGGTTATAACTCCACTCGAAATAGTGGTTGAGGATTTTTCCCCCTATTTTTAATATTTACTACATGTTTTACATTAAAGCCTTTTTCTTCCAAGAAAGTTTTAATTTCTTCTGGGTCCACACATGAGTCAATTCCCTTAATCACTACCTAAACCCCTTTACTGCTCTTCAGTTGGTATGTATAAAAACTTTTTTAACAGCTATAAATTGGTTAATTATTTTGCGAAAATCATTCTCATGATTTACTTGTATTTTAGTCTCGTTTATACTATCACGCTTGATTGCTGCTACGTAAAACGAATTTCCACCTATCACCGATATCAAACTCTTTATTAGCTCGTTTGAGTTTTGCTCCCTAAGATATATCGGGGGAGGCTTGGACGATTTTATCACGTTTGGTGCTTCTGAGGATTCATCCTCCAGAATTGCAAAACGATTTTGTGAATTTGTTCTATCCAAAAATGGAACTTTTGCGGCCGAAGCAACAGCTGAGTTCGTATAGAATTCTAGAATGTCCGATATTATAATCCCTCCATGCTCCAGTGGACCTTAGTCTTACCGCCGCGTTCGCAGCTAGCCTTTCCGCCAAAATGTCTGGTGGTAACCAGTTCAAGATCGTAAATAATGCCTTAGGGGGTTGTTCTAATGGCACCTGTTACCCTTAACGCCACCATTCTCATTGTACGTTCAAACTTAGTTTGATGACTCCTCACCTTGAGCGCCGGCTACCAAACAGCTGCCCCGTAGAATAGAATAGGTTAAATGACGCATTCGTATAGCCAGTATACATTCCTCGGGTTAATTCCCCAGTTTAGGCCAATGGCCCTTTTGCAGCAATATAATGCAGTTGCCGCTTTGGTTCAGTTTGCTGTCCAATATTAGCCCAAGATCCTTGGCACTGTCAGACAGTTCCAGTCAGACCCCCTTTATCCTCGGGGTTTCAAATTTGGGAATTTTGTATCTCCTTGTGAAAAGTACCTGTTCTGTTTCGGCAAGATTTACATCCAGTCCGCTTCCCTGGCACCATTTTGTTAGGACGTCCAATGCGGACTCCATAAGTTCAGACAATAGTCTGGGATCTTTACCCATAGCCACAACTGCAACAGGAACAAGATCGAGCAGTTCAGATAACAGTGAATTTAAAATATCAACTTTAGAATTAACGGAGTTATTGTTATAAAACGATAAGAAGTCAAAGTTATCTACAGTTATTTCCGCTTAATTGAGTTTCTAAAAATGCACGACTTTTGACGCAATTAAACGGGAACTCAATTAAGCAGTACTCGGTTAATTGAATCGCCGACGCAATTAAAACAAAAATCTATTAATTGAAGTAAATAAAACTCATTTCTTTATTTATTTTATATAACAGTAACACGAAACATGACTTTGTTGCCGCAAAATAATTTTTTTTACGTTTTTACCTTACATTAAATTAGACGGAAATAATTAGCCGAAACATTTGATCTTGTTTTTTCGCAATACGGTCTTAGTTTGCGAAATAAATGAGCGGGAATTAAGTAATTTAATTAAAAATACAATATTTTATAATATGTATAAAAAAATATAACATTTAGTTCTTTATTATTCAAAATATATTTCAAAACTAAACTTAAAATTTTATAAAAATGAACATTATTTCAAAGAAAGAAAATTTATAAAATTAATATTGATAAATAAAAATTATATAGTATGTACATATATATACAGTATGATAAAAAGCATATTGGGTATAGTTACATATTCGTAACTACTCCCCCAATTAGCTAAAGGCACTCCCGAGTCCTTTTTATATATTATTATTTTATAATATATTTTTTATACAATTGAGTTAACAAGAAACATTTAATAATAATACAATTCAGGAAATAAAATTTATATTATAAAGTACAAACTAATACATTAACAAATACACAAATAAGAAGTTAAGAAGAAATTTTAATTCAATAAGAGTCAATTGCATAGTACAATAGAAATGTATACTATTTTTATTACTTGAACAGAATATAGTTAGATTTGATTTGGTTTTTTTTTTATATATTTATATATTATTTTTCAGTTTTATTTCTGAGACGCGGAATCCGACTCCGAAACGAAGACTTTTTATTTCCACCTTCTGAAGAAGTTTTAAACTTATTTACGTCAAACATTCCATCGTACTTTGTTTTCCTTTTTATATTTGAACTATGGATATTTTCTAATTTATTTAAACGAAATTTAGGTTCTTCCTTGTGTCTTAAGGCCTTGTAGTTTCTAATATATCCTATATCCCTTTTTTCAATATATTTTTCTCTAAATTTATTCCTTTTCTTTATATAATAATTTTTTGATAAAACTAATCTGTTGTATATATCTTCTCGATTGCAAAAACCGTATTCAACGCTAATCGGCCTTTCTTTAATAACAGAATGATAACTTTTATTATAAAATTCTACGGACTTACTAATTTTCTCTTTTATACTCATTGATTTTTCCTCGATTGTTAATATCCTAATTTTTTCGGTTAGTGTGTTATGCAACAGTTCAACATCAGCATTTCCTGTATGATTATTAGGTTTTACAAGATGAAACTCAATATTCTCGTTTCGTAAAAAATCTTTTATGTAAATGCTCTTAAACTCATTGTCGGTTATTAATTTGATAAAATAACCTTTTTGGGATTTATATAGTCTAAGTTTTTCTATTATAGTTTGATTTGTTCTATCCTCCAAATAATAAGCCGTAGCAAATTTTGAAAATTTGTCAATAAATGTTAAAAAGTTCGACTTAGAATTTGTATAAATATCCATGTGAATAATTTGGTTAAGATCATTTGGAGTTTCCGTAATGTTAAATTCAGACCTTATGGGATTTCTATCAAATTTTGCATGGTTACATATATCACAATTGTTAATATATTTTTGAATTAAAACCTTTAAATTTGGAAAATAAATTTTTCTTTTCAAATTCATGTATGACCTGTTTCATAACGGTGATACA
Organism: Pollenia griseotomentosa; assembly: GCA_963931875.1. NCBI lineage: Eukaryota > Metazoa > Arthropoda > Insecta > Diptera > Polleniidae > Pollenia > Pollenia griseotomentosa. The sequence goes on from OZ007563.1 coordinate 150,745,498, forward strand.
AGTGAATTTGTTTATATGTTTCATCTTCGGATGGCATATCCAAAGCATGATACGAACATCTTACAAACTTTAAAGCATTATTTCCCCCATATAATTCTATAATTTTCTGTTGAAGTATGTTATATTTGTGGTCATTTAGTTCAGTAAAAATGCCTTTTTCTATATTCCGCTTTAGAATGTTTTCTAAACCATCTTCCAGCTCATAAGAATTTATATAAACTTTCCTATTCCCATGTTTTATCTCAAATTCTATTGTTTTATTTTCCGTCAAAATTATTTGTGTTTTGAATCGATTAACAATAGTGTCTAGAATGCCAATATGATCACATCCTTCTTCTGACTGAGAATGAACAGTTGCTAAAGTCGTACCTGCATTATTACATATGGATTCGTTATCACTTTCATTATCAAAAAAATTTATTTCACCGGAATTAATATTTATTCGGCTAAGAAAATCTGCAACTAAATTATCCTTACCTTTAATATAATGTATAGAAAAATTGAAATCACTAAGCTTTATCATCCATCTATAAAGTCGAGGATTTAATTCTCTGCTTTCCGATTTTATAAATAACCATTTTAATGGCTGATGATCAGAAAGAATTTGAAACTTTACACCAAATAAGTATGGACGAAAATAATTTGTGGCCCAAACTATTGCCAAAAGTTCTCTTTCAATTGCGGAATAATTTCGTTCGTGATTGTTTAGGGTTCTGCTAGCAAAACAAATAGGATGGTTATTTTGTTGTAAAACAGCTCCAATTGAATTTAAACTAGCGTCAGTAACCAATTGAAATGATTTGCCGAAGTCTGGATACTTAAGAACAGGACTTTCGGTTAAGATTCTTTTCAATTTTTCAAACGAATTAATAAAATTTGGGTCATTTGTGTCCAACTTAACACCCTTTTTTAAATACTTAATCATAGGATAAGCAACTTTGGAATAGTCTCTAATAAACTTTCTATAATAGCCAGTAAGACTAAGAAAAGATTTTATTCCCTTAATCGTAGTCGGTAATTTTAAATTAAGTATACTATTAACCTTCGCTGGATTTGGTTTAACTCCTTCTGGTGTTAAAACATGGCCTAAATACAAGGTTTCCTTTGCAAAAAACTTGCATTTATTTATCTGGATTTTGAGATTTGCTTCCCTCAATTTATTAAAAACTATTCTTATATTGTTAATATGTTCCTGAAAACTGGTAGAAAAGATTAAGATGAATGAATGAATGAATGAATGAATGAATATGATTTATTGAAAAAATAAAAATAACAATATCAGATTATAAATATAATGTTAAATGATTTTTCTTAAAAAATAAATCATAATAAGACATAACATGAAATGTTGTGTGTCTAATTGGCAAAATATAAGAACTAAAATAAAAAATAAAAACTACTTATTTATAGTATAACAATTAAATAACATTCAATTAAATTCAGATATAATTAGATCCCTGTATTTTAAACAATTTCGTAAATATTTGTAAAGACGCATGTAATCCTTGCCGTTTAATAATTCATATACTTCTTCAGAACATAGAAATCTTTTACCAAAAAAGTTCAAACGGTAACTAACAAAAATAGGACATCTGCCTATCAAATGATGTGTGTTTTCCTGTTCATTACAGTCACAGAGTGTACACATATTATCATTGTTTCTACTGAATGCACAAGCGTTTAAGTTAAGAAGGCCACCTCTAGCTTTAAGTATCAAGCTAACGGCATGTGCTGAATTACAATCACAAAAGTAAGGCTGAATATCATACTGTAATGTAGGGTACATATCATGAAATCTAGAGTCTCTGGCCCTTACAACGAATTTCTCATATTCAGTGATTCTTAAAGATTCAAGAATACGCTTGTGAAAGAATTGAATATTTGTTCTCCAAACTTCAATGTCATGATTTATACCGATTTCACTGCATAATGAATTCCAATGAGGAAGCCAAAAAGTGTTTTGTCGTAAGGTCTCATCAGCAAGCAGTCGAGGTAGTCTATTGACTGGCAGGTTTAAAACCTTTCTGACGTAACTGAAATGTAAATTTAGTGTCTCTAAAAAAAGCGAGTTAAGGCCAGTTTAAATATGTAACATATAATTAGGTGTATTTTCGGGGAGGTATAAAATTTTTTTTAAAAAAATAGCGCAATAATTTTTCAACTTCATCGAAGCTAAGATATCCCCAAACCTGTGCACCATAAAACATAATCGATTTGGCTGCAGAATGGAAAATTTTAAGTTTGTTAGAAAAATTTATCTTGGGGTGATGAATATAGCTTAACCAAGTGGAATTTATCGCTGTTTTAGATAAAGCAAGTTTAGATTCGAGGTGTTTTCTAAAAGATAAATTGTAAGTCAAATTGATACCAAGGTACTTGTATTCGTTTACTACATCAATAATATTGTCACCGAATTTCCAATACAGACCCTGGCTGACCCTTGTACCACTTCTGAATACCATTATCTTTGATTTATCGAGATTAATTCTTAAACACCACTGAGTACAATAAACATACAATGAATCAATCATATTTTGCAGTACCTTTGGAGAGTCTGAAAGGAGAACAATGTCATCGGCGTATAGTAAAACTTTCACAACAATTCCAGCAACATCAATACCACCCGGAAGGTGGTCATGAAGGTCGTTTAGGTAGAGGGAGAACAAAACTGGGCTTAGTAAGCACCCCTGTTTTACACCTTGGGTGACAGTGAAGGGGTCAGAAAGGGTGTTACCATCCCAAACCTGGCTAGTGGTATGTTTGTACAGTTTCCGTAAAATACGTACTATTTAACTAGACAAACCCGTACGACATAACTTATAAAACAAAGCGTTTCTTGGAATTAAATCAAAGGCTGCGGAAAAATCAATAAAAAATGCGTATGTGTTCTTTTTTTGACCTAAGTTTAAATTTACAATACTGATTAAATTGAACAAATTGTCTACAGTAGATTAATTCTTGCGAAATCCCGCTTGATACTCGTTGATGATATTATGACAGTCAATCCAGCTGTTAATACGATTAAGTAGTATGCCTGTAAAAAGTTTGTAAATAGTATCGAGAAGAGACAGTCCTCTATAATTTGAAACATCATTAATATCTCCTTTTTTTAAATAATGGGATAATAACCGAATTACGAAAAGAGTCTGGGATATCTTCCCTTAGGAAAATAACGTTAAAAAGCGATAATACTTCATTTAAAAAACATAAAGGGGAATTTTTATAGAATTCATAACTAATTCTGTCTTGACCAGGGGCCCTATTTAATTTGGCTGCTTTTATGACTAAATCAAGTTCTCTCATCTCCAATGGGGAATCAAGAAAAGGGTCTATAATATTGACCGAGGATAATAAAATATCACAATCAAAATCCTCTTGAGATAAAAGTAAGTTGAAATATTCACAAAAATGAGATATGCTCAAATTGTTTCCTACCTTTGGTTTACAATTTCGTAACGAATTAGCAAGCTTCCACCATTCACTACTGTTCCTAACCCCATTCAGCTTTAATATGTTATTCATTTTAAACCCTTACTTTTTCTCGTCACATAACCGGGCATATCTGGATCTACTGTCTATATAGCATCTTCGTCTGATCTCCGTATTTGATTTACGATATTGATCAAGTTTATCCAGCATACTCCTACGAGCATTTTCACACTGGCAATCAAACCATTTGTTCCTGGGGTCAAAGCGTGTCTTAAAACAATTGTTACCATTAGCTGTATGAATTTTGTTAGTGCATATAAAAACTTTTTCCTGAATACTCAGCGAAGAATGCAAATATTCAGAGTTAGCAAGTCCGGTCAGGGAGTCAGTATACCTCACCAGATTTCTGGGTAACCATGTAAGCTTATGGGGAAGTGACAGTTCTTTCGTAAGGGGATTCTTAGAACACAGTGAAACCGTACATGGCATGTGGTCAGAAAAAGGTTTACTAGGGATATGGAAGTCAAATAGCAATTTCAAAACATCCAGTGAACAAATACAATAATCAATTATTGAACTTCCCATAACCCCACAAAAAGTATATTCCCCTTTAACATCACCTGCCATCCGGCCATTAACAATAATACCACCCACATTCTCTACAAGCGCCAACAATTTCTTCCCTTTACCATCTAAAATTTTATCATTGGATATACGACACTGGGAGATCAAAGGCGTATCAATCAACATGGTCTCATCAAGAATTTGAGCATCAGACACCCTAGCGTTCAGATCTCCAACAATACAGAATGATGAGCCATTAAAACTGTATATAAAATCTTCAAATTTATCAAAGTCACTAGACCAGCTAGTGCAATTAATATATCTTGGAATGAAGTGGAAACAAACATCATTAAATTTAGCAGATAGAGTAACACCATTGGGAAACTCACAAAATTTTAAAAAGTATTTCTTTTGTATGGTTTTTTTAAAACCATACAGACCACCGCCAATGGCGCGACCCGATGAGTGGTTTTTAGTGGCGTCCACCCAGTAAAGAACATAATTTTTGAAAAAACTTGAAAAATGTATTCTGTTATCAGCAAGAACATGCGTCTCGAAAAGAAAAAAAATATCAAATTTGTTAATATATGTAAAGAAATTTCCAAATTTAAGTTTACTATTAAGGTTTGCAACATTATACGATACCAATCGACACACTTCTGATTGCTAGTTGATGGTTGTTGAACTTGTAGCAGCAGCGATAGGGACAGCGGCAGCAGTTGCAGGCACAACATTTGAAGTAGCAGCGGTTGGTACAGAGTTGATATTTTGCGGTTTTTTTGCATCAATGTTGCATACGAAATTAGCTTTAGACATCAAATCGCGTAAAAAGTCAGCATCTGCGTTATTATTTGCAATGATCTTTTCATCTGCATAATAAAAAAGTTTGTCATCTATAAAGATGCGTAGGTCACCATATCGGACTTTCAAATGTTTGTTTATATTTTTTGCGTTATTACCAATCTGTCTTAAGTAATATCTTTTGTTGCGTACATCAGCTGTGTAGTCTTTATCAATGAAGATATGTGTACCAGCAAGAAAACGTCTACCAGCAATAATTGCATTTACTTCCATGGCAGAATTGAGCGTTAGCAAAAAAGATTTTCCCCCAGCAATTTTGTGGGCCTCAGTGACATTCACGTTAGCTTTAAGTGTGGTCTTGCACAATTTGCTGAATTCATCAAGAGCCTTAGGCACAGTTTTGCTTACGAGGCCATTTACAACAATATTGTTTCGCCTGCTTGCCTTATCCACTTGTTCCAGTCTGTTTTTCATTATTTGCAGTTCATTCTGTAAGCGGGTGTTATCACTACGTAGTTGCTGTATCTCTGTAGAAATGTAAGCTAAATCATTCTTCTTTACTACACTTTCCAGCTTTGCGTCCAGCGCATTATTAAGTTTTTGGTCAAAAACAGCCCAAGAAAAACAATCAGCAGAAGGCGGCACTACGGATGGAATAGCAATGTCACTTCGGCCAGCCACAGAGACATTACTACTGGCGGCAGGATTAGCTGGATCCACAGAAGTTGTCACCATCATGTTGATTGCAGTATGTTTCTTTGATATATTGTCCGATGAAATATCAGGCGACGTCTGCTGCAAATTTCTTTTTTGTGCATTCATAAAATGTTAGGTTAGAAAGCACTGTAGTTGTTGTGAAAATATTGTATCTTTTGTGATGTTTATTATTATTAGTTATTTATTAATAATCACTATTATAGCACAATTTAAAATTATTTTGTATATTAGGCACTTTGTTATTGTTTAAATAAAAAATAAAATGAAAATATAAATAAATTTACAGAGCGCAAAAAAATAGTTTGTTGTTTGACGTTTCAGTGCAGGGTTGCCAAAAGATTAAGATATCATCTAGATAAACTACACATATCTTATTTATAAGATCACGAAGTACATAGTTAATCAACCGTTGAAATGTAGCCGGTGCATTTTTCAAACCAAAAGGCATTCTGATGAATTCATAATGTCCATATGGCGTTGAAAATGCAGTTTTTGGACGATCTTCCTCCCTTACCAGAATCTGGTGAAAACCCTTAGCTAAGTCAATAATTGTAAAATATTGAGCTTTACCCAATTTATCTAAAATAGCATCTATATTAGGAATAGGAAATTTGTCGTCAATTGTTATTTCATTTAGCTTACGGTAATCAATAACTATTCTCCATTTTTCTTCCCCAGAATTATCCATTTTTTTTGGAATAATCCACAATGGACTGTTATATGGTGAACTACTTTCCCTTATTATACCATGTCGTAACATATCCCAATTTGGTTACAAATTTCCTGTTCATGAATTTGTGGATAGCGATATATTTTAGTGTAGACCGGTCTATCATGTAATGTTTTTATATTATGTTGGATTACATCAGTGTTTCCTAATTTTTGTCCTTCAAGAAATATTAAATCCTCATATGTTGCTAAAATAATTCTCAAAGCGGACTGTTCTTCTTCATTCAATCCATCATATAAATTTCTCAAAATATTCTGATTTATACTGATCGCATATAATTGGTGGATCTCAACATTACTATAAGAAGTTCTTATAAAATCAATTATACAACCATTTATAGTCAAAGTCTCATTCGCATAGTCCAGAATAGAATTTAACAGTTTTAAAATATTCCCACCTATAATTGCATCGAACTTTTTCCCACTAAAGTCTGCGAGTTTCCATGCCATTGTTGCATCTTCCCTAAATTCATTAGGTAATTTAGTTATAATTTCGTATTTTATAATTGTCCTGCCATTCAAAGAAAATAGTATTATAGGGGTCGTAAGTTTCAATCTTTTATATTGTGGAAATTTTTGTTGGTTTATTATTATTGAACCCGAATCAATAAGAACATCTATTTCCTCATTATCAATAGTAATTCGTATTATGGGAAGTGTTTGGTTGAAGCGATTATATGAAAATTTACTTGTTGTTCAAAACTATCATCTACCTCTTGAATATGATCTATTTCCATTTGAGAGTTATTATTTTGCCTAAAATTACCACTATTATTTTGAGAATTATTATTTTGCCTAAAATTACCACTATTATTTTGAAAAAAGTTTCTTTGATTACTGTCAGAATTTGTATTCACCAAATTCTTAGACTGATTTATAAAATTTCTAGAATTAGAAGATCCATGACCTCCATTTGAAGTATTACTTCTATAACCTACATTATTAATTTGTCTAAAAAAACTATTTCGATTAGAACGATTTAAATTGCCCTCGTTTATACCGTTGTTATTCGAATAATCCCTAAGTCTATCACTATTTACAAAAGTACGATGGTTTTGATTATATTCAGTTTTTATAAGTTTAGTTTTACTTATTTCATTTCTTATTAAACCTTCTCTATTCAGCAAGTTAAAAGAGTCTCTTAGTGAGTTAACATTTCTATTAATTATAACTGATGCTAAATTAATGTCAATATTATTTAAAAATGTTTTTAAAATAATTTTTTCTGCATTTAAAGGACTAAATTCTACAGGTTTTTCCCTATCATATTCATATTTTTCATTTAATTTACATAAAATGTTTTTTAAACAATTAAAATAATTTATAATACCATCATTCCTTATAGAAAATGCATCCTGGTATAGTTGATGGTAAGATTCTTTTACACCAAAGTTATTAATTAAAGCCTCTTTAGTTTCTTCCCAACTGGCATTAGGGCCCAATGTTCTCATTACATGAAGCGCCTCACCTTGAAGTTTATTTAATATAATTCTCTTGTAGATATATTGTTTTACATCTGGTTCTGACTCCACAATAGCAATCACACTCTCAACTTCTCGTAAAAATGAAGTTAAGGCATATGAATCATCACCTCGATATATATTTATTTTATGGGCATCTTTTAATATATCGTTTATTGATAACGACATTGGTTGCATTTTGTTTCAATAGTTTAATATTTTTTTATTTTCTCTATGTTGTTTAAAATTAAATATTTGTTTGCAATAATGGAAGCTTATTCTTTGCAAAACTTAAGTTTTAAGTTTGTTCAATAACCGACTGCGCCAATTAAGTAATTTAATTAAAAATACAATATTTTATAATATGTATAAAAAAATATAATATTTAGTTCTTTATTATTCAAAATATATTTCAAAACTAAACTTAAAATTTTATAAAAATGAACATTATTTCAAAGAAAGAAAATTTATAAAATTAATATTGATAAATAAAAATTATATAGTATGTACATATATATACAGTATGATAAAAAGCATATTGGGTATAGTTACATATTCGTAACTCGGGTGACGCAATTAAACGGAAATCAGCTAAACGGATATTTTTACATAGACAATTATACTGAATGGTTTCGTTCCATGATTTTTAGTGCAATTAAACGGGAAACTCTATTAAGCGGGGCTCAATTAACCAAAAACAATGTATATAAAACTCTACCGTGTTAAGATCTAGGACGTTACAATTTTTATAATCCGCGTAGTTATTCTTAACTTCAATCGGACAACTCATGGATATATATATATTAATGCATGATAGAAATGAGGAAATGGGACCTATCCTTGACCAGATAAGCAATATTGCAACCGTTGCTTACGAGAAAGAAGTCAATAAGGAATGTTGTATTATGACTCTCGTCCCAATGTGTTGGTAAGGAATTACGAAGATAGAATAACCCAACTCAGTTGAAAAGCGCTCTAAGACTCGATGACTTTGTGTGATCAAACTAATTACAATTCAAATAACCCATTATGATAATGAGATTAGACTTTAAACGGCAACGCTATATACAAGAACCCAAAAGCGCTGTATTTGGGGGCGTCCCAAAGAAAATGTTTTCCTGTTTTAGAATCTTCATTGACATATCTTCCATTCTAGGTTGTGACTGGCACAACTTTTTTTTTTGTATGGACGCCGAACCGCTCTAATGTGTATAATTGTAAGACCGTTACGGTTATGAGTGATATCAAAAAAGTTATTTTATAACAGTTTTATGAATTAAAAAAAACTCCATCTTAAACAATTATTTTCCAACGTAAAAATAAAAGGTCGAAACAAACTCTTAAAATAGAGTTTTATTTTGCCTTCATAAAATAAAATTGATTTGAGGAGTTTTATAAAGTAAAACTTATTTGAGGAGTTTTATGTTTTCCGTCAGAAAACAAAACTCGTTCGAGTTTTATTTTTTCCGTCAGAAACAAATTTATTTATTTTATTTATTTATTAATTAAATTTCAGTAACCTAGCCCTTTGGCCATAATCGGCTTACAAATTTCTACTTAATAATTTTGCACATTAAAACCATTCATTTTGCACTCAATTCATTGCAAAAATCTGATTTTTTTCAACAAATAATTTTGATAATAAGTTAATTTGTTTTCGACGTTTAAAAATATTTTCAAGCAAATACATTTTCAATTATCAAACACCAGCAGATTGGTCCGACATGTTTTTCGTCAATTTGGCAACTTTTGTCAAGATGAGCAATTATTTTAAAATATGGCTTGAAATTCAGACGAAGCCCGACAGCTCTGAATTTTTTTAAAAAAATTAGAAAGGCGTGAGAAAATGCTGCTTAACAATCCAACATTCCTTGCAGTTTTATATTTGGATCCGCGTCTTTAGTGCATCATTGCAAAGGAGCCTTTACAATTAATGTGTGCTCGAAGCCATCTTAAAGAAGTGATCGTCCGGATTTTAAGGTTGGGTTGGTTGGAGGTTGGAGGTTGAAGGTTGGCAAAAACTGTGCAATGTGTTCCTGCAACCCAAGTTAGCGTGGAAAGAACATTCTCTGCTCATAAGTTGGTATTGAGCGACCTGCGATCAAATCTTTCACCAGAAAATTTGGAAAACATCATGTTTGTTAAATTAAACAAATAAAAAGAAGTCTGTTAAAAAAGAAGAAAATAAACAAATGAATTTTAATTAAGAAAATAAAAAAAATCTCTTCAAAAGAGATTTATTTTATGTAGGCGAAATGAGTTTAGAAGCTAGCTTTTCCTCAACAATAAATTTCAGTGTATTTATCAAATATGAAAAAATTGGGAATTTAGCACGTCATACAGAAATCTTAGAAATGAGTTTTATTTTGGACGGAAAAAATAAAACTCCTAAAATGAGTTTTATTTTAGACGGAAAACATAAAACTCTTCTTTTTTAAGATCACCACAGATTCTGAAAGAGCTCGTCAGTACGAATCTATTGGTATATGAAACTATAGGTCTCCGTTGGCTCTAACATGAAGAGTTTTTATGTTTAAATTTTCCGGATAACTGTTATTTACGGTGGTATAATTACGATAAAATTGTCGGTAAAAATTTTTTCTTTGGCAGTCTTTAATAAAAATATTGTCTTTATTACCAGAATTTTACATAAAATGTATAAAAAATTTCTTTAACATTATATTTAATGGTTTCCATAACAAAATGCAATGCTTCAAATTTATACTTAATACCCAACTAACACGAAGTCAAACATTTGATATAAAATGACTTTATCATTTGACATCAAACACAATTCTCAAACGTCTTGCAATTGTTTGATTTTAACATTTGAATCCCAATTGATAATTATTAAAAAAAAAAAAAACATATCAAATGTTAAATTCAAATCAAAAATAAACTTGGAATTATTACTAAAGCGAAAATAAATGTAGACAAAAAAAAAATGGCGATTAAAGTTAAATTTTTACTTCGTGGTTAACCGTGTTTTACAAGTGAACGATTTACTTCTTATGAAAAATTAAAATTATTTGTGAGTATAATAAAACGGGAAAGTGAAGAAATTATAAGTTTTTTGTATAATCGCGGTGCAACAATCCTCAAAATAAAAGGGAGCCACGAATTTCGTCTTTTCAAGAATGAGAGGACGGAAAGAACATTATTTCATCTTTTAGCTATGGTGCCGAATGTTTATCACACAGTTTATTTTAATAAATAATGAATTTAAATTAAAAAAATAAAATATTATTGCTTATAATCCACATTTCAAAAACATTTGAGAACTAAATTTTTTAAATTTGAAAGTAATTTCCCCTTTTTGTTGAGAATGCTATGATTTTCAAATCATTACCGAACGATTGTAGTTTGAGAAAACGTTTGATTTCAAATCATTCTCAATTTGAAATCAAACCTCCGTGTTTGTTGGGTAAGTACAAGAAGATCTATAAATTAATGGAAAATTTGTTAATTATTGGTTAGTTTAAAATAATTAAAAAATGTTAAAATTTATTGCATCAGTGGAATGGCAACATTTTCCATTAATCCATGTTGATAAAACTTTTAAATCGTCATCCAATAATATAAAATCAGCATCAGTTTCGAAATCTAAAGTACCTTTTGATTTTTCCTTGTTTATACATTTAGCTGGGTGTAAAGTGGCTGCTTCGATAGCATATACGGTAGAACATCCTTTAACAGAGAGTAAAGATCATAAACAATTTATATTAAGGGTAATCAGGATGGTCATTTGCAATTTTTAAATTTCCAGTACATATTATGATTGATCGTGAGCATTGTTTATAATTATACACAAGCACCAAGGTTAGATCTATTGGATTTCAACAAGATCGGTGAAAAGTTTCTTAGTTAGAGGGGGTCAAAGTTTAACATTTTGGACAAACAGGTGTTTTTTTCATCCATATAACTTTTTACCTATAGGTGTAAGAAAAATTTGTCCCAAGTAGCTTTTTGATCCATCTTTTAAAAAAAAATTTTTTCAGCCCAATTATGAATACAAATTCCCTGGGAGTTTTTTCCCTTTTCCATTTTTACAATTGAATTAACATAGAAAAATGGAAGAAGGGAGAAAACTCCCGGGGAGTTTGTATTCATAATTGGGCTGAAAAAAAATTTTTTTTCTTCACATTTTCTTGTTTTAGCCACCTTTTCAATTGGTGTAACCATTGTTTCTTTTCAATTTTCCTAAAATGCTCCCGTTTCCATTAATTTGTTTACAATTTCAGAATACTTTCCCCAATTATATGCCAGTTATCAAGTATAATTTTCGTTGATCACGGTGCGCCTTAACTAAAATTAAATAAAAAGGTCTTACACCTAGAAAATTAGTAGAGATTCTGAATTTACAATGTTCATAGATGAGAAAAATCAAAAAACTAAAATAATCTGTGGAGAGATTTTTAAATAAATCCACTTTGAACATTTTTGCGCATGAAGTACGATATTTTGGAAAATATGGCATTGTTTTATATGAATAGAAAGGAAAAAATGACATAATAATAATTTTTAAGTGTTAAATCTATTAAACTTTTATTATTTCAACATTTTAGTACTAATAAAATATAAAAATGTAACATAATTTAATTATAATTACATCAATTTAAACATGTGAAGCATTATATCTACAAACAGCGCTCAAAAGGTGTTTAGGATAATCCGGATGATTCGCAGCAACCTTATTCATTTCCCAGGAAGACTTTAAAAAATCGATATGTACGGACTCCATCGCCTGCTCCCCAAAAAATGCTAATCCTTCACCGTTTTTTTCACAGAACTGTTCTATGTGAAAAAAAACTGCATGAACCTTTGGTGTAACGCTGACACCTAAGTCCATGTAGCTCTTTTTGAAAGCTTCTATACATGCTTTGTAATTTTGATCAAGATTATATCCGAAGCATGCAGAAACTATATTTTTGAAGTCGTCAAATACTTTAACATACTTAGGTATTGCTAGGTTTTCAAACTGGCGCAGAAGGTCTACTTTATCCAAAAGTGTTTTGCATGCATTTCCTTTAAACCCAGAACATCCTCGTCTGATTTCACGCTGAACGTGACATGCTTTTGCCCATGTCAGCGACTCATTTTCACACTCTTTCAACATATGCGTGAAAACAGTGTTAACAACACCAAGCATAAGGTGTAATTCTGGCGGTGGAATAATATCTAGGAATGTTTTGCCTCCAACCGTTGTAATTAGCGGTGGATGAATGCAGTTGAAATAATCTTTCGCTTTGTTTTTTAAGCCATTTCCTTCAGTCAGCCATTTTGTATAATACTTTTACCTTTTCTTTTACTTTTTCTTTAATCACACGGGACATGATTTGATCATTCGCTTTTAAAGATCCATCTGATATATGATTTGAAACGTTTATTACTCGAGATTTCAACCCACATTTATGTGGTTTGCCTTTTCCAATAAACAATAAAATCTGAAACATAAGAACAAACTAACAAAAAAAATATATTTTTTTGCTTTTAAAACTTACCTGGAACTTTTTTTGCAACTTTGCCACAAATTTTAACGGGTATTTCGCGTGCAATTTTTGCATTCACATCTTGATCGCGTAGCCTGCACAGGCTTAAAAATAGACAAATCTGGAGATGCTAATTTCTTTTTTTCAGACTTCGCTTGAAATACCTTTCTCCTGCACGTACAACACACAGCAGCCGGCAATCTGCGCTCGTCATCATAGTTGTCAACGTGGTTTTTCATGTCAATTTTTAACTGATTCTCTATAATATACATTTGTTTTTGTTTTCGAGAACACAGGAAACACACTTTTCCCCGATTTTGATCGTGAGTCAAAGCTTTAGACGACATCATTCACCGAAAAATTCTTAGACGCGTTTTAATAGTTTTTAGATACCAAACAATTGATAAATAATTCGATCTGCGAAGCAACGTTATCGCTAACAACAATATACAATTGATTCAAACCAAAAGAATATTTTGATAACAGGCTTTTTGCCAATTTATACCCAATTAAAAAATTCAAGGTAACTTGATTAGTTTTAAGTTTATAGAGCTCTAAAGTATAATTTCATACATGCGTCATAAAAATGAAACGGACCTTATATTGAATAAAGAAATACATTTTATTTGTAATACTTTTTTTGTCTATTATTAGGTAAAAAATAAGTATACGCATTGGCCTACTGGGTCTAAAAAAACTCAGTCTGTATATCTTAAACCATAAGAGATAAAAAAAAACTGTTGCACAATTTTCTTAATGGAGTCAAAACTAGTCATTCGTTATTAAAATCGCAAAAATGTTCAAAGTGGATTTATTTAAAAATCTCTCCACAGATTATTTTAGTTTTTTGATTTTTCTCATCTATGAACATTGTAAATTCAGAATCTCTACTAATTTTCTAGGTGTAAGACCTTTTTATTTAATTTTAGTTACGGCGCACCGTGTGATATTTTGCAGTAGTCTGGTTTGTTTGTTATTTCTTTTACTATATTTTTAAGTTCTAACATTGCTATTGATTTGATTTGTGATTTGTGTATTGTACATTTTCTATTGAAACTCGTATTATCTTAACACTATTTATAAACAGCCATATTCATATAAAGTTCTTATTGTAAGCTTATAGTATGTAATAACTATTAAACGCTTTTTGTCTTATAAACCTTTTATAAAAATATGTATTCATAAACGTACAATAACAGCTTTTTTACTATTAACTGTTTGAAGCGATTTTCTGCTTAAGTATGGCAACTTTCTTTATATTTGGCTGCCATTTTATTGTTAGTGATGCATGAAACTTCTATTCGGTTTACATGATATTCTATATTTAAATTTTTTTTATAATTTTTTTTTAATTTTCGACCTTCAAAATTATTCTTATCAAATACAACTGCATATTATTTTAGTTTCTGAACAAAATATTGCCGAAAGGTATCATAAAAACATTTGTTGGAACCTTTTTTAAATATACGATAAGAAAGTATTCGAATAAAAAGTTTGTTTACTTTTTATTAACATCACTATTATAATAATTTGTTTATTTTTTTTTTTTTATATTTTTGAACAATAATTTGTAGTTTTAAACAAAAAAAAAAAAAAAAACAACTAGTTGCAATAATTTAATAAATAATTAAAGAGAATATCCGCATTTGCCTCTGAACATGTTCATTTAAATCATATAATTTTTTTTAAATAATTGTCAATATAACTTTAAATTGGCTGTCTAAAATAAAAAAAAAATTAGTAAAATGTATTTAAACTCCGTTGTAATAAATAAAAAATTTTTGTCATTATTTTTTAACATATTTCACAAAAATAATATCATAAAATGCGAACACCTTTCAAAATGTCATTTTATTTTTGGTTTAAAGAAGGGCAAATCCAACAGTAAATTTTCTAACTTTATGAATGGTTTATTAAAGGTTCAATAGACTATTTTGCGTTATGAATACAACTTTAGCAATTTTTGCTTAAAAACGGTCAATTAATCATCAATAAGTTTTTATGAATACGGCTGAAAGTATTTATAAAAATGACTAGCGATTTGGGTATTTTCCTTATATTCTACGTTATTAAATTAGAAACTATTTTTTTTATAGATATGCCGCACGCGGCAAACCACAAAAAAAATTCCGCTAAAAATAAATTGATCAAATAGCTATCTAAGCTACTTGGGACAAATTTTGCTAACACCAATAGGTAATAAGTTACATGGATGAGAAAGAACACCTATTTGGCCAAAAATGACCACCTTTAACTCAGAAACTTTTTGACCGATCTTGTTAAGAATTTGTGTCTAAACCACTATCCAATAGGCTTAACCTTGTAAGACATCGATTTCAAAATTGGGTCACTTGCAACTGAGCCAATATGCACTACTATTTTTGCTCATGGTTTTTTTTTAGCGCAAACGAAGTAAAATCACAAGAAACACGGAGTTTGGATTTCAAATTGAAAATGATTTGAAATCAAACTTTTTCTCAAACGACAAAAGTTTGATAATGATTTGAAAATCATAGCATTCTCAACAAAAAGGGGAAACTACTTTCAAATTGAAAAATGTCTTTATTTTCAACTTGCTTTCAAACGCTATTCTCAAATGTTTTTCAAATGTGAATTATAATACAGTAGTTTTGACTTAACTGCCTTGTATTTATGTGCACTTTTGACTTAGCTGCACAAAATTGATAATTTTTGGCATTATTCTTTATAATCCCATACAAATTCCCTTTTTAAGTGCACTTTCTTTACCTGCACATTTCAGATAGGTGCCCAAAATTTTTGGCATTTTAAAATTATTTTCATACAAAAAATTCAAGTTAGCTGCACTTTGACTTAACTGCCCAAAATACATATTTTCTGTAATTATTCTTCAAAATCCTTGTTTACGTGCATTTTGGATACCTGCACATTTTTCGTATTTTTGGGCAGCTTTAAAATATTTTCATATAAAACATCAAAGTTAGCTGCACACATGATAAAATATGGTGGCCACTTTTTCACATAAATATCCAATTTTAGCAGTTTATAAAAACATAAATCGCAAACAAGTCAAGTTGGTATCATTATAATTCATTTATTTTGTTTGCATATATTTACATTTATGCATATGGGTTGTGGTTACAGCAACTTTACCACGATTATATGAAAGGAATAGCAAATCTTAGGTCTGGAACAGAATAAAGTAGTTGTAGTAGTATTTGAAGCCGACGAATGCTCTGTAGCGCAACAAAGTTCAAAATTTCGAATTTTGCGCTTCAACTGCAACGACTACTACAACTACGTTTTCTGTTGACACTACTTTGCAACTGCCGTTTTTAACTTTTGAGAGCTTGCAGCGCTATTCTTAACGTTGTACTACAGCGACTATTCTGTTCCACACTTTTTTGTTACCAATTTGGCTAGCTCGTTCATAATAAAAATGCGTAACAAATGTCTACAAGTTGTTTGAACGTCATTGTTTTTATCAATTTATTAATAAAAACGTTGTTACTTCTCTTTCAAACACTTTACTTAACCTGCACTTTTATGCAGGTAACCACAATTGCGTACCTGCACATTAAGGCAGCTAAATACATTTAAGATAGCTGCCTTTTTGATTTACCTGCACAAAAAATCGTGCAAAGGAGATTGTGCAGCTAAGTCAAAATTACTGTACAATATTTTTTTTTTATTTAAATTCATTATTTATTGAAATAAACTGTGAGATAAACATTCGGCACCATAGCTAAAAGATGTCATAACATTCTTTCCGTCCGCTAATTCTTGCAAAGACGATATAATTGGCTCCCTTTTATTTTGAGGATTGTAGCACCGCGATCATTCAACAGAATTACAACTTCTTCACTTTCCCATTTAATTTTTTCTAATTCTTATTTTTAATCATTGTAATTACTTACAAAGAAATCCTTCACTTGTAAAACACATTTAACCACGAAGTTAAAATTAAACTTTAATCACCATTTTTAATGTTTACATTTATTTTTCGCTTTAGTATTGCCAAGTTTAGTATTGATTTGAATTTAACATTAGATACCAATTTGAGATCAAATTTATAAAACATTTGATGTCAAATGTTTATTAACAAATCATTATCAATTTGGATTTAAATGTTAAAATCAAACAATTGAAAAACGTTTGAGAATTTTGTTTGATGTCAAATGATAGAGTTAATTTTCGGTTCGTGCTTTGTTGTGATACAGACGTGTATTCTTAACTCCGCATACAATTTGAATTTTTAATTAATCACATTTGATTTTGTTATATAAACAGCGAATGGACGCTTGAAAATAAATGATATATTTTGTTATTTTAATTATTTAACATAAAAGTGAACAATTAATACGAAAAAAATATTGAATAAAGAAAAATATTGTTGTAAAATACAATAAATAACAAAAATATTAAAAGCACAGTTAAACGGTGAAAAACAAAAACAATTTATTGCATGAATAAAAACAATGAAACAACAATAAAACTAAATGATAGAAATGTTTATGTGACAGTGCATGCTAACGAAGACAATGCTGTATTAATAAAACAAAAGAAAACAATAGTAACTACCTAACGGCAAAACCAATTTTTCGAACACGATCCCTTTCGCCCTCTCTTTTTACAAAGACGGTTGATGGTGATACGTTAAAAAATATAAACCTCTCACTTGCAAGTGTTGCCACAACGGCAAACACAATCTTATTAACAAATGGTACCATGATCTCCAACACAGATGCAATGCAAACATCTCGAGTAAAAAGTGGTCAAAAGCCTCAAGTACAAGTTGGTATGGACAGGTACATAACAGTGCTTAAACGGAGTCGCAGCCCTACCTCTGCAGCAGTTGCTTCGGCTTCAAAAGTACCATCTTTTGATAAAATAAACTCTCAAAATCGTTTTGCAATTCTGGAGGATGAATCCTCGGAAGCACCAAAACGTTATAAAATCTTCTAAGCCACCCCCGATATATCTAAGGGAGCAAAACTCAAGTGAGTTAATAAAGAGCGTGATCTCGGTAATAGGTGAAAATTCGTTTTACGTAGCTGCAATCAAGCGTGGAAATATAAACGAGACAAAAATACAGGTAAATCATGAGAATGATTTTCGTAAATTAACTAACAAATTCGAAGCCCTTAAAAAAAGCTTTTACACATATCAACTAAAGAGCAGCAAAGGTCTTCAGGTAGTAATCAAGGGCATAGACTCATGCGTGGACCCAGATGAAATTAAAACTTTTTTGGAAGAGAAGGGTTTTAAAATAAAAAACGTTACAAATATTAAAAACAGGGAAAAAAATCCCCAACCATTATTTCGGGTAGAATTAGAACCTGGCGACATTAAGCTTAAAAAAAATGAAACGCATCCTATTTATAATTTAAAATATATTCTCTACAGAAGAATAACTATAGAGGAGCCGCACAAAAGAAATGGTCCCGTTCAATGTCTTAATTGCCAAGAATTTGGCCATACTAAGGCATACTGCTATTTACCCCCTGTTTGCGTCGTATGTGGAGAATTACATTGTACAGTCCAGTGCGATAAGTCTAAAAATGACCCCAATGTAAAAAATGTAGCAACTGTGGCGGAAATCACACTGCCAATTATAGAGGATGCCCTGTATATATTATCGTCAAGCAGTCGGCTGGACCGAAAACTAATCCCCCACAAATGCAGGTACCAAATCAAGTAAACACTAATGGCATTCAGGCTCCGCAGCCTAGTAATAACAGAACCTCGTATGCTAACGTCCTTAAATCAAACCATGTGCCAATGCAAGGCGCTTCGCCAAGTAATGATGAAACTCCAGTTTCTAATTTAAGCCGTCTAGAAAAAACCATGGAATCATTAGTGCAAACAGTAAATAATTTTACAAACACAATGGGTAATATGTTACAGGAAATTCTAAGAATGCAATCGATGTTATTGCAAGCTGTTCTTAACAAGCCATGAACTGTTTAAAAATTTGTTTTTTGAACGCAAACGGCATCCGCCAACATAAAAATGAATTAGAATACTTTCTTAAAAACAAACAAATTGATGTCATGATGGTTTCTGAAACTCATTTGACCTCAAGAAATACGTTTAAAATCAATGGTTATATACTATATGATACCAAGGACCCTCGAGATAGAGCTTGTGGAGGTTCAGCCATTTTAATTAAAACCCGAGTCAAACACTACCTAATGTTTGATCACCGTGAAGATTATCTCCAAGCAACGAACATTTGCGTTGAGGAATTAAATAGAAACCTAGTAATTTCATCTTTATACTCACCGCCTAGATTTTCAATATCAGAAAGCCAATACTGTAAATATTTTAAATCATTAGGACCCTGTTTCCTAGCTGCTGGCGATTATAACGCTAAACATACCTTCTGGGGGTCACGACTTATATCACCAAAGGGTCGTGTCATATTTAACACAATTTCTAAAATGGATTTAAATGTGGTAGCGAGCGGACAACCAACATATTGGCCTACTGATCATCAAAAAATTCCAGATGTTATCGATTTCGGCGTGGTTAAAAACATCCCCATAGAAACGATTCATGTTGAAGCTTCCTTAGAATTATCTTCTGACCATACACCTACAATTATTACTATAATGAACCCCAATAGAATTGTATCTCCGACTGGTCACTTAGCGACGACAGCTACGCAAATTAACTGGTTAAAATATAAAAAATACCTCAGCACCCATTGCACAGAAAATATTCCGCTTAGTACACCGGAGTATGTAGATCGCTCTATTGCCAATTTTGACAGTTTTCTGAAACTAGCTGTTCAACATTCCAGTATTGCCCCAAAAAACAAAAAAATATTAAAATATATTCCACAGATGTCGAGCGTCTCTTGTCTGAAAAAAGGAGGGCTCGAAGAGAGTGGCAATTGCACAGATCCCCGTTGCTTAAGAACTTACTAAAAGAGTGTACAAAAAAGCTTAGAAAGTTACTGCAGACTCAGAAAACGGCTTCTCTGGAAAAATATCTTAAGGAACTTGATGCAACCCCACAATCAGACTACTCATTATGGCGTGCAGCTAGAAATCTCAAAAGGCCAGTTGTCTCTAAACCACCATTAAGAGACTTGAATAGTAGTTGGGCAAGAAATGATGTTGAAAAGGGAAATCTGTTTGTTAATCATTTAAAAAACGTATTTACCCCAAATATATCTCACGATATTGCGGTCGTTATACCACCTGTTGTTGCTAGAGCAGCTGTTCCCCTAAGATTTGAGATAAGAGAAATCGAAAAAGCTATTTGTGATTTAAACCCCAAGAAGGCTCCTTCCTGGTTTTGATAAGATCAGCAACAATTAATAAATTATTCTTTTAATTTTTAATGCTATTTTACGACTTGAATACTACCCTCAAGAATGGAAGGTCTCCTTAGTTACGATGATACCAAAGCCAGGAAAAGATCACACCAAAGTTGAGTCATATAGGCCTATCAGCTTATTATCTAATATATCAAAGCTGTTTGAGAAGCTCTTAGCGTCCAAATTAACCCCAATTTTAAATGACAATGGGTGTATACCTAACCATCAATTCGGTTTCAGACGAAAACATAGCACAATTGAACAAACCCATCGGTTAGTAAACGCCATAAGAAAAGCCTTTGCAGAAAGAAAATATTGCTCCGCTCTCTTCATCGATGTCTCTCAAGCTTTTGATAAAGTCTGGCATGTAGGTTTGTTACATAAATTGAAGCTGAACCTACCGGTTAACACACAAGCTGTTAGAAAGCCACTTGGTCGGTCGAAAATTTATTATTAAAGAAGGTGATTTTTTAAGTTCTCCTCAGACAATTGAAGCTGGAGTCCCTCAGGGAAGTATCCTGGGCACACTTTTTTATCTTATATATACCTCGGACATGCCGACAAACAATTACACCCTAACCTCAACTTTTGCTGATGATACAGCTTTCCTAAGCGTACACGAGAACAGTCGTGAAGCATCTCGATACCTGCAGGATCATATATTTCAACTAGAACTGTGGTTAAAACAATGGAGAATAAACGTCAATGAGCAAAAATGCGTACATATTACATTTACCTTGCGTCTGGAAACATGCGCCCCTATTAAAATTAATAATCAACTAGCGCCTCAACAATAGCATGTCAAATATCTCGGTATTCATCTAGATCGGCGTTTAACATGGAAATGCCATATAGAAGCAAAATTAACCCAAATGAAACTAAAAGCAATTCAAATTAACTGGCTTATTGGAAGAAATTCTGTTCTTAGTCTCGATTGCAAACTACTACTTTACAACTCTATTTTAAAGCCAATCTGGTGCTATGGTATTCAACTATGGGGCACTGCCTCGGCCTCAAATATCGAAAAAATTCAAAGGCGCCACAATAAACTTCTTCGAATAATCACAGCTGCCCCTTGGTATGTTAAAAACTCAAATATCCACAAGGATCTCAATGTGCCACTGGTAAGGACTATTATTACGAAGTATGCGGTAAAATATTTAAAAAGGCTAGAGTTGCACCCAAATCCACTAGCTCGAAATATTTTAAATGATAGCGGCCACACTCGCTTAAGGAGAAGAGACACTGCAGCACTTACCCATTAAGATGAGCGATAAACACATATATAAATGTGATACAGAACCCGTGATGAAGAAAAATTTTGTCTTGCACTGGCAGGACATAAAATAAAGAATTAGGATAAGATTTGATAAATTATTGTTAGTTCATATTTAATATATGAAGATTCAATAAATAAATAATGAGAAACAAAAAAAAAATGATAGAGTTATTTCATAACTATTAATTCAGGTGACTTGGCAAACTATCTCCAGGAAACAATTTTGAACCTGGCCTAACAAGACACTAGCTTAAATTGTCTGCATAATCACAGTGCTATTAAAAACGTGTTTTTGAAATACAAAACTCCTCTGCCTTCGTCTGCTGCTGTAGAAAGATTGTTTTCTTTCGCTGGGATTGTGAATCGTTCCAGAAGACAAAAACTCAGTGATACAAATTTTGAAATGCTTGTATTAAGAAAAGCTAATAAAATATAAAATCTTTATTCAACAAATTTTCAAATTTACAAATATTTCTTTTGCTTAACCCGCAAAGATTTGAGCTTGTCAAAAAAAAAAAAAATACGTAATCGTGACTCAATTTTCAGTAATCAGTGAAACTTACTGATTACTGAAATTTTTTTCAGTATTCAGTAAACTTTACTGATTACTGAAATTTTTTTCAGTATTCAGTAAACTTTACTGATTACTGAATTTTTTTTTCAGTAACCAGTAAAATTTACTGAATACTGAAATTTTTTTCCAGTAATCAGTAAAATTTACTGCATACTGATTTTTTCTTCCAGTAATCAGTAAACTTTACTGAATACTGATTTTTTTTTTCAGTAATCAGTAAAAATTTACTGGTAATGAAAATTATATTTCATTACCAGTAAGCATTTACTGATTACTAAACCGCTTGCTGCAGTAAAAAAGTAATGCAGTATGCCCATGTATAAAAAATACACACATTTGCATCGCTTGCACACTTTGCACTACTCATCGTGAAAACCCTTATTGTAGATTAATTTTGTTGAGCAAACCTGTTGATTTTTTAAAAATTCGTACACATTCATCCATGGGAGCAATACTACCATACAAGGTATCAGTTCCGGCAATAAATGCTTTAGAGTCTTTCACTTCCAGTTTTAGTTGGCCAATGTGATGAACTCCCTCCTCAAGTCCTAGTGCTGAAATAGAATCTGTAACCAAATCGCGGTGATACAATCCTCAAAATAAAATGGAGCCACAAATTTCGTCTTTTCAAGAATGAGAGGACGGAAAGAACATTATTTCATCTTTTAGCTATGGTGCCGAATGTTTATCACACAGTTTTTTTTAATAAATAATGAATTTAAATTAAAAAAATAAAATATTATTGCTTATAATCCACATTTCAAAAACATTTGAGAATAACGTTTGAAACTAAGTTGAAAATAAAGACATTTTTCAATTTGAAAGTAGTTTCCCCTTTTTGTTGAGAATTGTTATAACAGCTAGCGGTGCAACACTAAAGATTGTTACAATTCTAACCGCTTAATTTACAACATTGTTTAATGTCATTTTATTAGCCTACATCTTATTTCCTTTTTGTAAAATCATTTTTGTCTAAGTCTTGTAAAATCTCTTGCTTGTAAATTTAAGTAATTTATCACGTTAATAAAAACCCATAATTAATTGAAATTGTGCATCGACTCCTTATTTCTACAAGATACAACAGTTGGCGACGAGCGTAAAAATAAAATAAAAGTTGTGTATAAGTTATATTCTTGTGTTCTTTTTTTTTGTTAGAAAAATAAGTGCAAGTTTTTCTGTACGAACACATACATACGTACAAACTTAAAATGAATGCAGATCAATTCGCAACTTTTATTAAAATGCAAGAGGCCCTGGTTCAACAATTGGCGGTTTTAAGTGCAAATGCTGGGGCTACTGCAAGTTCAACGCAATTAAGAGATAATAGCTTAAATACAACGCTAGTTCCAAATTTCGAATGCTTTGATTCGTCGAAAGAAACATACAAAAATTATATTCAAAGATTTTCAAACTACATAACCATGAAAGGTATAGCTGAAAATAAGGATTACTGTGCAAAGTTACTTTTAAATTCAATTGGCGCAAAATATTTTAATATGGCGACAGCGTTGGCAGCGCCGAAGGCACCTACAGAACTAACCTATAAAGAATTATTACAGCTTTTAGAAAACCATTTAGCGCCGAAAAAGAACGTGCTTGTGCAACAGCACAAATTTTTATCAATATACCAAAGTGAAGGTCAGACAGTGGCCGAGTTTGTAGCAGCGCTGCGCAGTGATACCAATGCTTGTGAATTTATTTCTCCGTGTGTTTTTCAGATTTCAATTGCGAAGGTGTTTTTAAGAGCCCAATTTATTCGAGGCATTCGCGACAATAATGTGCGTGAACAACTACTTCAATCTGGTACGTCGAAGTTTGAAGAAATTGTAGACAAGGCTATGGCGTTAGAGGCTGCAAAGACGGATGCTCGAGAACTATCGCAAGCTGCAGCAAGTATATCAAGTAATAATTCTATTGAAATTAACAAAATTTTTAACAACAAGAAAGCAAAGAAAACCCCTAAGCCCAACAAACGGCAACAAAATAGAAAAGTTAACTATGAGCAACTGGGTATTGCAGGGTTGTGCTTAAGATGTGGTAGGAATAACCATTTCGCGGGAGAGTGTCGTTCCAGCAAAAATTTAAAATGCAACTTATGTTCTAAACAAGGGCATGTAGACAAAGTCTGCATTGCTTCACTTTTGGCAAATGGTCCTGGTGCCGGACAAAAATTTAAAAGCAGTAGGCGAACAACTAATCAGGTACATGGTGGTGAATCTTTCGGGATTTTAAAAATCGTAGATGTATACTGTAATACAAGGTCAGAACGGTACTATGCCAATATATTAATTGAGGGCAAAACCGTACAGTTCGAAGTTGATTCTGGGTCTGGATGTTCTTTTTTGCCAAAAGACCAGTACACGAAATTAAAATTATGCAACAAATTAATGCCAACAGAAACTGTTTTCCGCTCATACACGCAAGATACGTTTAAGCCAGATGGGAAAATATTAGTCAATATCAAATTTAAAAATGTTTCCATATCTGACGAATTATATATTGTACCAAATGGTTGTTCAGCTCTGATAGGTCGAGCATGGATTCGTCGACTGGGGATTAACCTACAGGAACTCGACGAAATCAATTCAAATCACGTTATTACAAATTCTATTAATGAATCAAATGAAATAAAAGAATTAATTTCAGAATTCGAAAATGTTTTTCAACAAAGGATTGGCTGCATACCTAATCTAAAGGTTTCCCTGCAATTGCGTGAAAGCACTACACCTATATATACAAAAGAACGAAACATTCCGTACGCTTTAACAGAACTTGTCGAGAGAGAACTCGTTGAGTTGGAGAAGGCTGGCATTATTACAAAAGTTGCACACAGCGATTGGGGGTCGCCGCTAGTCGTTATCCCGAAGGGAGATGGTAGTGTACGCTTGTGCGTCGACTACAAAGTTGGTGTAAATAAGCGCTTAGTAGACGCACATTACCCGATAAGGAGAATGGACGAAATTTTTAATAGTCTAAGGGACTCCAAATACTTTTGTCGCCTAGATTTGTACAAGGCGTATCTACACGTGCCAGTGGACGAAAAATCAAGCGAAATACAAACAATTTCAACGCACAAGGGGACCTTTCACATGAATCGGCTATCGTTTGGCATAAAAACGGCACCCGCCGAATTTAATAAAATCATAGATGAGATCTTACGGGAAATCCCTAAAACTGAATCGTATTTCGACGACATCGTGGTCCATGGCACATCGATGGGTGAATGAAAAGCTAATTTGAGAGCTTGCTTAAAACAACTACAAAAGTATGATTTACATCTAAACGTTTCAAAATGTAAATTTTTCGAAAAGCAGATAGAATTTTTGGTGCATGTGATTCAGTACAATAGAGTAAAGAAGGCCTCCTCAAAAGTCGAAGCCATTTTGCAAATACCTCAGCCCGGTTGTGTGGAAGATGTACGCAGGTTCTTAGGTATGGTGACCTACTACGCAAGGTTTATACCAAACTCTTCTACAATTACTACACCGTTACGACGTTTGCTAAGAATTAATTCAATTTTCAAATGGACTTCACAGTGCGAAAAAGCGTTTAATACCCTAAAAACAGAAATTGCCAGTGACCGCGTTTTGATGCCTTTCAACCCGATTCTACCAGTACAACTCGCTTGCGATGCTAGTCCTACGGGAATATCAGGCGTGTTATCCCATATTGTAGAGGGTGAAGAACGACCTGTGGCATTCGCTTCGAGATCGCTGACACAAGCCGAACAGAATTATTCTTAGCTAGATAGAGAGGCTTTAGCGATTGTCTACGCCGTTCAACATTTTCATCAGTACGTTTATGGGCGGTGTTTCAAACTCATTACGGATAACCAGCCCTTGTCCAGAATATTTCATCAACATTCGAAACTGCCTCAAATGACGTCCTCCCGTCTTCAACGTTACGCAGCATTCCTAACTGGCTACAACTACGAAGTAAGTACAAAAAGGAGCGAGGAAAACACAAATGCAGATTTCCTGTCTAGAACCCCTATTAAGTCAGAGTCAGATACAACTAATTTCATTGATAATGAGGTACACTGTATCTGTGATTCTACCCTACACCAAATCAACTCCAGCCAATTAAATTTTAAATCGATCCGTAGTGCAACGAGAAATGATCCGGAGCTATAAAAATTAATTTTAAAATTGCGCAATTCAAGTCTAGAATCTGAGTACACCATTGACAACGACATTTTGTTTAGAAACCAAAGGGTTGTCGTACCATCTTGTACACAACAAATTGTTTTAGAAGAGCTACATTCTACACACATTGGTATTACTAAAATGAAGCAGCTGGCGCGACGATATGTCTACTGGGTCTCAATTGATAAAGACATCGAAAGGGTTGTACGATCTTGTGCTGCATGTGCTTCAGTAAGGAAAAATCCACCAAAGGTCATTCTACACCCGTGGGAGGAACCGGATGGTAATTGGCAGCGTGTCCACATTGACTACGCTGGGCCCTACCAAGGTTATCAATTTCTAGTAGTAGTCGATTCAAAATCAAAATGAGTGGAAGTGGGCGTGTGTCCCTCAGCACCCACATCAACTTCAACAATTGAAATATTACGTAACATTTTTGCGAGAAACGGGTATCCAGACGTTCTGGTATCCGACAATGCTACAATATTTAAAAGCGAGCAATTCACAAACTTTTGTACCAGCTCTGGAATATTTCAAAAATTTATCGCACCAGGTCATCCTGCAACGAATGGCTTAGCAGAGCGGAATGTACAAACACTAAAACAGCGTTTAGCTGCTATGTCCAGCGACCCGTCGTCAATACAAAACAAAGTACGGGAAACTGTATTCAAGTACCGAGCGACGCCACTTCGAAACGGGAAATCATCTTCAGAAACGTATCTGGGAAGACAGATAAGAATTCGTTTAGATGCGTTAAAGCCAGGGAACATAACAAAACCAACTACATTTCAAGCCTCGATTAGACACTTTAGTGAGGGCGACCGAGTGCAAGTCAAACATTATCATCTCAACAAACCGACATGGAAATTCGGTACTATCACCCAAAAGTTGGGGTACCTTCACTATATGGTCGAACTCGACAATGGATTTATTCTCAAACGACATATTAATCAACTGCGAGCTACGGATGTACAACCACCTCACGTAACAAATAATCAACAATCCGATGTGGTTCCCGAACAAACGCCACAAAGTGGTCATGATCTTCTTCCGTATCAACTTGGGGCATTAGTCGGGTCCAGCACTACAACACAGTCTCAAGAAGCATCCGAAAATGAAGAACCGCCAACATCGGGGAAACAACCTGTGGTCGAATCAACACCCAACGTAGAGCACCTCGCCACCTGGGCGAATATGTTCGTCATTGAAGTCCTGTTATTCAAATTAAGTGGGGGAGAATTGTTATAACAGCTAGCGGTGCAACACTAAAGATTGTTACAATTCTAACCGCTTAATTTACAACATTGTTTAATGTCATTTTATTAGCCTACATCTTATTTCCTTTTTGTAAAATCATTTTTGTCTAAGTCTTGTAAAATCTCTTGCTTGTAGAGTTAAGTAATTTATCACGTTAATAAAAACCCATAATTAATTGAAATTGTGCATCGACTCCTTATTTCTACAAGATACAACAAGAATGCTATGATTTTCAAATCATTACCGAACGTTTGTAGTTTGAGAAAACGTTTGATTTCAAATCATTCTCAATTTGAAATCAAACCTCCGTGTTTGTTGGGTAAGTACAAGAAGATCTATAAATTAATGGAAAATTTGTTAATTATTGGTTAGTTTAAAATTATTAAAAAATGTTAAAATTTATTGCATCAGTGGAATGGCAACATTTTCCATTAATCCAGAATTACAACTTCTTCACTTTCCCATTTATTTTTTTCTAATTCTTATTTTTAATCATTGTAATTACTTACAAAGAAATCCTTCACTTGTAAAACACATTTAACCACGAAGTTAAAATTAAACTTTAATCACCATTTTTAATGTTTACATTTATTTTTCGCTTTAGTATTGCCAAGTTTAGTATTGATTTGAATTTAACATTTGATACCAATTTGACATCAAATTTATAAAACATTTGATGTCAAATGTTTATTAACAAATCATTATCAATTTGAATTTAAATGTTAAAATCAAAAAATTGAAAAACGTTTGAGAATTTTGTTTGATGTCAAATGATAGTTATTTCATATCAAAGGTTTGACTTCGGGTTTGTTGGGCTAAAGCAAATGCAAATATGGACGTACAAATACGCAAAAATACACACATTTGCATCGCTTGCACACTTTGCACTACTCATCGTGAAAACCCTTATTGTAGATTAATTTTGTTGAGCAAACCTGTTGATTTTTTAAAAATTCGTACACATTCATCCATGGGAGCAATACTACCACACAAGGTATCAGTTCCGGCAATAAATGCTTTAGAGTCTTTCACTTCCAGTTTTAGTTGGCCAATGTGATGAACTCCCTCCTCAAGTCCTAGTGCTGAAATAGCATCTGTAACCAAAACTAAACCATCCGCATGTGTTCGATAAGCAATACGCATAGCCGTGGGATGTGTATGAACGCCGTCAGATATAAGACCAAAATAAACTGTTTTCCCATCAGGAATTTCACTTGAGGCTAAAAGTCCAACCAAACCGGGATCACGATGATGAAACTAAAAAAAAAAAAAATCAGTATTTTAAAATTCATGTGTACATACTAATGCATTTCTTTTTATTCATTCTCATAATAAAACAATAACTTACCGGTAACATTGCATTAAATAGATGTGTTATTAAGGAGGCTCCATTTTGTACCGCGTTTTCTCCATCTTTCAGATTGCCCATTGAATGGCCACATGCTACAGTTATGCCCATGTCAGTAAGTGTTCTAATAATTTGGCCACTGAAATCTTTTTCCGGTGCCAAAGTAAGAATTTTTACATTGTCTAATGAACCATAGATATCCATTACAGTTTTCATTCCCTTGGAAAAAATAATTAATGTTAACTAAAATTGTAACATTGTTTTTTAAGACACCTTCTACCTCTTCTAAATTTTTTATACAATTTTCTGGATGTGCTCCTTTCTTTTCGGAATTTATAAAGGGTCCTTCTAAATGTATCCCTAAAATACCGGCACCATTTGTTTCTTTTGGAATACGAGGTATTACTTTTCGATAAGTTTCAGGTGGCGATGTAACAAGTGTTGGACAGAATGAAGTTACGCCATTTTTAATTAAACAACTGGCTACTTTGTTTATTCCTTCTTCCACCGTATCGGTATCAAATGAAAAATCCACGCCATATCCTCCTGCATTGTTAAAATTTATGAAATAATTAAATCCAACATTTTTCATTTTTTCGAATTTATTCTATGAGCTAAATTTCAGTTATGTATTTTATAATTGTAAATTTTTCTGTACATAAAATATACCTCATTGCTTTCCAAAGGAAAGCTAAGGTAAAATGTACCAAGAAAATACAATATAATAGTCTGGTAGTGTATAAAGTCATTCTGAAAAATTGAAGGAATAGAACTATTACAAAAAAGCTTTATAAAATACATAACTGAAATTTAGCTCATAGAATAAATTCGAAAAAATGAAAAATGTTGAATATAATGTAAAGTAACCTTCGGAAGGAAATAATTCCCAGTTTCTATTTGAAATAATTAAATGTAACCTTACTGTATATTCAAATATTTCAAACTAGAGTTGTCAAGTATTCGTATATTTCAAAGACCGGTTTTCGAATATTTCGAAAAACCGACTTTTGAAAAAATCGGGTTTGTAACTAAAAACCAGTTCCGAATAATTGGGTTTTCGGTTTTTTTAATTTTTTATTAAATAAAAAAAAACTAAAACATATAATACATATTAGAAATATTACTACATAAAATGTTAGTTAGATGTAAATAGAGGTCAGTTTAATAAAACAAAAAAAAAAAAAATATTTGTTTTTATACCCACAACAGACTAGTGGAGAGGGCATTATGCATTTGTTCTGATGTGTGTAACACTAAAAAATATTGGGAATAGTCTTTGTGCCCATAAACTATCTTAGTATGTTGGTAATTAGATTAAAGCAGAGATCGTATTTTAATACATTTAAACAGGGCTGCGAGGTACTTTTTTCCTTGTCCCCAAAAAATTAAAAAAATATCCCCAAAATTCCTAAATTAAAAAACAAAACCTTACAAAGTTAATATTTTTTGTTTTGTTTTTTTTCTGACCAAATTTTAATTTTTTTTTAAAAAATAGTAAAAAAGTAAGGATTTTTAAATCCTTTTTATGCAAATCCAGTGAGGAATTACAAGCAGAACAGTATGATGTTATTGAAGACGAATGAACAAATTTATAAGAATTTGGAGCTTGTTCAATCGGTTTTAGCCATCCTTATAATCAATAATAAAAATACATAGTTATATCCGTCATTTATTTAATAGTTCGATGCATCATAACTACTAACCAATAGCCCAGCATTCTTTTTCCCAAACTTTATTATATTGTCATTCATTTCTACTTATTTTTGGGGATGACATACATATTTGCTTGAAAATTGTCTTAAAAAAAATAAAAATATTATGTGTTGTCAACGGTTTTAGATTCTATTTTTAAATTCTTTTTTTTTAAGTTTTGCCACTTTTTTCATATTTTATAATACGAAACAAAGAAAAATAAGCGTACATAATAAAAGAAGGGAAAAATATATTAAAAAAGTGTAAAATACCCAAAAAAATCCTCAATTTTTTTTTTAATCTCCAAAAAAATCCCCAATGCCGAAATGACTTTCTTTGTCCTTTTTGCTCGCATGAAATCCCCAACTTTAGGGATAGATCCCCAAGTCTGAAAGCATTTTTCATATAAAAATAAAAAAGCTTGTGATTAAAATTTTTATCCATCTGGATTTTTTAATTTGGAAAAAAATATTCAGCCTGATTACGGTTGGCGTTGGCGCCTAAGTCGTTTTTTGTAGTAGATTAAAGAACACAGGTTGTGTGTTTTATTTGATTAATGCAAATAAAACCAGGCTTATGCACATTAACCGCCTCACCTTCTATATACGGACATACAAATTAAAGATGGATGACATTAACTACGACCATGATCAATGCCCTACACTCATTAAAATCTTTGACATCTATAAATATCTAGGAGTACACGTAGATCAAAACTTTAAATAGAAGTTTAACATAGCGCAAATACGTAAAAAAAAACTCAGGAGTGCCGCATATATACTTCATCATCTTAGCTATAAATCGAACTACAAAGTTCTGAGACAAGCTTATTTCGCATTAGTAAAATCGCAGATCAGACACGGGATTGCAAGTTGGGGAAACGCACCTCATTGTAAACACTTCAACTAACGCAAACCCAACTGCTCAACATTTTTAAGAAACCCCGACTAAAAAACATCCAAGCTAACCCAGCCACAAACATAATGAATCACTCTAACAGCCAAATAGTCAGCTCCTTACAACAACAACACCACCAATAATATTACCAACAATGCCTACAACATCATTAATAATAATACCAATAGTAACACCAATAATGTCAACAGCAACAACACCGAAACAAACATCGCGAAAGAGGAACACGTATAGACATACAAAGCATCTACTATACAACAATTGCAATCGAGTTCTATAACGATGATAGGTTTTTGAAAAAAATCGATCATAACCATAACACCAGAAGAAGAGCCGAAGGAAGATATCGAGTCATCAAGTTCACCAATAACTATGGTAGAAGAACTCTGCCAGGAATGCTACCAAAAGTTTTTAACATGATACCGACAGATATTCTTAACATTGCTAATAATAATAATAATAACAATAATAATAGAAAAAACTTTTTTTAAGTCAGCAATTAAATTCCAACAAACAGCTTTTTTATAAACATTTAATTTACACTTTTAATTTAATTTTCATTTGCCAGCAGACAAGCCACTATGGCTTTGCAAGGGCAAAAATTTTTATGAATTGTAATATTTACTTTATATGAATAAATATATATTGAAAATAAAAAACCTGAACCGATTTGGGGGGAGAGAATATATAAAATTAAAAAAATAAAGGCCACGCTATTAATGCATAAACACATGTATAACAGTGTGTTCCAAAAAAATTTTTTTTGAATTTTCATGGGTGAGATTTTTTTCAGATTTTTCGGAAGATGTTTAAAGGTCGCTCAAGTCGAATTTTTGCCAAAAATCGGGTCTGCTGGCCTTTTTTTATGTTTTCTTCATAACTTTGTCAAAAACCACGATTTTCTTCACTTTTAAGGAAATAATTTAAAAGAAAAATGTCCAAGCTTTATTTTGGTGTACAAACACTATAAGTTTATGCAATGCATTTGCTCATTTATGCACCCTACATTAAAATTTTTCGTAATTTTTCCATAAATTTTGTAAATAACGCTTTAAAACTTTTAAAATCTTTATGAAAATAAAACAAACCAATAATGCAGTTTGAAAGATCAATTTATTCTAAATAATTTAGAAGCAAATATTTTGAATTTGCTCTCACCGTTCCTGAGTTATACCGGTTTTCAGCTTTGTACCCAATTTAAAATATTGTTACTCATACCTAGCAAACAAACTAAAATCAAACGTTTGTTTAAAAATTATTTATTGGGACACACTAATGTATATATAAACTAGCTGGACCCGGTCCGCTTTGCTGGCCCTTAGTAAAGACTTAAAATTTTATAAAATATGAACGTGTTTAATTGATTTTCAAAACAATAAAAAAATTAAAATCACGTTTTTATAATTTTGTCATTTTCGTCGTAATCGCTAAACATAATGTTTTAAAATTTATATGCATGGTATGTCACTAAATCTTTATCAATATACATTTATCAATTCAGCGGTAATTCACTAAAATACGCTAAAATCACCAAAATGAAAAAAAAAATTATATGGTTTAATAGCCAGTTTTATTCCAAACATTTATATTAATTTTAGTTTACAAAAGTCTATTTCCACTTCCATAAATATTTTTCAAATACGCCGTTAGGGTATCCAATAATTTTAAACAAACATGAAGAATCTAATAGCGTTTGCTGGTAAGTAAAACATTTATTAACATACATAAATGTTTGGAATAAAACTGGCTATTAAACCATATAATTTTTTTTCATTTTGGTGATTTAAGCGTATTTTAGTGAATTACCGCTGAATTGATAAATGTATATTGATAAAGATTTAGTGACATACCATGCATCTAAATTTAAAACATTATGTTTAGCGATTACGACGAAAATAACAAAATTATAAAACGTGGTGCCATCTATCGGATAAATACGAAACTCCACAGAAACACTCCTCATGCCTCATACATCAAACACACAAATTTTGGTCAAAGTCGGTGCAGTAGTTTTTGAGTTTAGCGATTACAAACAAACACGTCTCTTTTATATATATAGATAGATTGAAGATAGATAGATAGATAATAAAGTTCATACGCATATACATACATATGGGGGATTTCATGTCAAGTGACCCACTTTTGAAATCGATGTTTTCCGATTTGGATGAAGACACCAAGGTAAGTCCTATTGGATAGTAGTTTAGACACAAATTTTCAACAAGATCGGTCAAAAAGATTCTGAGATAGAGTGGGTTAAACTTTGACATTTTGGCCATACAGGTGTTCTTTCTCATCCATATAACTTATTACCTATTGGTGTTAGCAAAATTTGTCCCAAGTAGCTTCGATAGCTATTTAATCAATCTTTTGAAAATTTTTTTTTGTTTTTTTAAAAATTTTTTTAAATTTAAAACTTTTTTTTTATTATTTTTAGCGGGAATGTTTTTTTTTTTTTTTTTTTTTTTTTTGCTCAAAAGAAAGCTTATGTCTTTTCCTTCAAGGTAGTTCTGGGGCCTGATTCTGGCAGTCGGGATCGAGTACTTTCTCGATTCGAAAGCAATTTAATATCTAATTATTTTATGCAATACTGAAAGAATCGGAATTATTTTTTTAGTGTTGTAAAGCATTAATTTGAGTTTTACAATACTGAAATAAATAATTTCGATTCGTTCAGTATCGACTGAAAGAATTTGAAATAAAATTGCTTTCGAATCGAGAAAGTACTCGATCACAACTTCCAGAATTAGGCCCCTGGTCTTTTAGAAAAAAATTCAAAATAGTGCTGAATATGCTAAAAATTTTAAAACCATCGCACATAGGGTTTTTTTGCCGATCTAGCTAAACTAAATTTAATCGGACCAAGGAGAAAAAAGTCCCCCCTAGAAGAACTAATCCAATCTCTGAAAAATGCAATTTTTTTTTAAGTTTTCCCATACTTTTTTTTGGCAAATGCAACTTTTAACGTCGGCAAAAGTTAAAAAACCTAAAATTGGATCCATGAGATCGTAAAATTACACTTTTCGCCCCCGCCCCCTTTTGAGGGCGGTTACTTAAAATAATATTTAAAAAAAATGTAAATATTAAAACAAATAGACTACTAACGCCTTAATACTATAAAAATTAAATTTTTGAACTTTTATGGGTAGTGGGAGGTATCCCTCCAAACCCGCCCCCCGGAACGACCCTGTAAAAAATTTTTTTTTTTGCTAATTTCCAAAAAATATTCATTTTTAAGATTTTATGTGACTTTATTTTTAAGATTTTATGTGACTTTAATGTATTTCATAGTATTTATTTTATATAACTTATTTATAATAGTAACAACAAATTTTGGCTCCGTGCAATAACTCCCAGGTGCAATAAGTCCCAAGAAAAAAATGAAATTAGACCCAACAATTTTTCATACAAATGTGGGAGTAATTTCATTATGAAATAGCTCCCAGCTCTCTCGGTTTTATTTCATTTTTTTGGAAGTTATTTCATTTTTTGCCTGGGAGTTATTTCATAATGAAATAAAGTCCAAATGAAATAAGTCCCCGAAAAAATAAACGTGGGAGTTATTTCATTTAATTTTGAGCTTCGGTGTTATTTCATTTGCTGTGGGAGTTATTTCATTTTTTGTGGGAGTTATTTCATTTTCAATTATTTGCAATTTCTTAAAAAAACTTGCAATTCAAGTAAAACGAATACATATATAATAAATTTCTTTGGTAGTTGTTTAATTTTTTTTTTTGGGTCTTATTTCATTTCTTTTCGATGGGCTGTTTTTGGAAGTTATTTCATTAATGTCTTTAGGAGTTATTTCATTATGAAATAACTCCCAAAAGTTGGGGTTTGTTTCATTTAGGACTTGGAAATTATTTCATTTTTTTTGGGATTTATTTCTTTTTTCCACTTTGGGACTTATTTAATTTATTTTGGGATTTAATTCATTGGGAGTTATTGCACTGGGACTTATTGCACCTGGGAGTTATTGCACGGAGCCCAAATTTTGTTTAAAATAATAACAACTAATTTATTTAAAATAACTTCTCTTTTGCACTAAGATTATGATGAGTGCCATGGTTCTTCTTCGTCTGTTTCTTCAAAATCCTCTTCTGAATCTGGATGGTTCTGATAACAATTTTATGCAATAACCACAATATATATATGGGGTATTCACAAGGTGTGCTATCATGTTATATTGTCATAATGTTCTAACATTTTACAATGGTTTAAATATATTGTTGTTGCTTTGTTAACAAAAAGTGTCTTAAATTAATAGAACTTTGCTTGCTATGTTTATTGTGCTGTCGTAATTAATCAGAAGAGACCTGCGCTGAGTGGCTGAGCCGAGCCGTATTTGTTTTTGTAGCCGTCGCCGTTGATGATATAGTTTTATCCGGCTAATATCCGAATTAAACCTGCGGCTATCAATTTTTGCAACAAAACACTTGCGGCGTCAAATTATATCGGCCCAGGACTCTGATGTTTGGTAAGAGAACAAAATAAAATTTATTAGATAAGATCTAATTTAATTTATTAATTCATGGATTAGAATTAAAAAATATTTTGA
Source organism: Pollenia griseotomentosa (assembly GCA_963931875.1). Lineage (NCBI taxonomy): Eukaryota > Metazoa > Arthropoda > Insecta > Diptera > Polleniidae > Pollenia > Pollenia griseotomentosa. The sequence goes on from OZ007563.1 coordinate 150,781,761, forward strand.
TGTTATGTAAATATTTATTTTTTATATTTGTTTTAAATCAGCTGATTTATATTCAAAATAGCACACTAAGTTATGAGGGGTTGTTCACAACAGTCGTATTTTTTCATGTTATTTAAAGACTTATGACTTTATGACACCTTGTGAATCCCCCAATAGTAAAAAAGCTAAGTACTTAGAGCCCAGATTTGATTTTTTATTATATATTTATTATTTTTGTTGTTAATAATTTTAAAAGTTATGCAAAACAGGTACATTTATTTTGCTCCATAAAATAACGTCATTTAGCTGCCGCACAGGTGGTAAAAACCCGTTACTTACTGTTTCGCACATCCCTTTTTTTAAATAGGTAATATTAGTCTTAGATTTTTATTTTGCTCCCAAAAATAACGTCATTTATATATTTAAGTTTTTATCGACCTTTTCCTTATTTTATTATTGATTTGCTAAGAAAATTCTAAATCGGGCTTATTAACCCTTCTTTGCATGATTTTTTCTTTTTTTGTGAAATTAATCACAGAGATGTAATTCAAGCTCTAGATTAAGGAAAAAATATTAAAAACAATTTTATTATAAATAAATAGTATAAAAAAGGTAAAAAACAGAATAATGGAAATTTCAAATTCACCTGTCAAGCTCAGTAAATAATTAAAAATCAAAATAAATGCGCAGATTATTACTTAGACACTAAAAACAATCAATTTTTCCACTCATACCCACTTTCATTTAACAAAAATGTTTCAAATCAGCTTTTAAAAAAATACCACGAATTATGCAAGTTTCCTCTAACTTAACAAACAGCGGAGTAACGAGACATAACCAATAAAATTCAATGTTATGCTTCTTCTTTTTTTTTACCGCTATGATCCAATGTATAGAATGGTCATGAGGAATGATGTCAACAGCAACCAATTTACTGTACACCAGTTTGTGTGCGTTTTCTTCTTCAATAAATGTTATGATGGAAATTTCCATCACCATGCAAAGAAGGGTTAAGGTCATGTATTCTATGCAAATAAAAGATTATTTCGTAATTTTCTTTCCGACGTTTCGTTGGAGATTCCCAACATCATCAGGGATATTTTATTAGATCTGGCAACATCAAAATAAATACACAATTGAAAAATAATAGTTTAATAAAAACAACGATAACTTAGTTCTACAGGAATAATATTACTCACATATAATCTTCCGTCAATAGTTCTGCATTATGAATATTTAACACACATTCTGTTTTACATAAACACAACATAAAACATAAATTTAATTAAACAAAACAAATGCAAAAATATAAATAAAAATAAAAAATATCACAGTATAATTAAATTGTATTTAAAATAACTTCTCTTTTGCACTAAGATTATGATGAGTGCCATGGTTCTTCTTCGTCTGTTTCTTCAAAATCCTCTTCTGAATCTGGATGGTTCTGATAACAATTTTATGCAATAACCACAATATATATATGGGGTATTCACAAGGTGTGCTATCATGTTATATTGTCATAATGTTCTAACATTTTACAATGGTTTAAATATATTGTTGTTGCTTTGTTAACAAAAAGTGTCTTAAATTAATAGAACTTTGCTTGCTATGTTTATTGTGCTGTCGTAATTAATCAGAAGAGACCTGCGCTGAGTGGCTGAGCCGAGCCGTATTTGTTTTTGTAGCCGTCGCCGTTGATGATATAGTTTTATCCGGCTAATATCCGAATTAAACCTGCGGCTATCAATTTTTGCAACAAAACACTTGCGGCGTCAAATTATATCGGCCCAGGACTCTGATGTTTGGTAAGAGAACAAAATAAAATTTATTAGATAAGATCTAATTTAATTTATTAATTCATGGATTAGAATTAAAAAATATTTTGATGTTATGTAAATATTTATTTTTTATATTTGTTTTAAATCAGCTGATTTATATTCAAAATAGCACACTAAGTTATGAGGGGTTGTTCACAACAGTCGTATTTTTTCATGTTATTTAAAGACTTATGACTTTATGACACCTTGTGAATCCCCCAATAGTAAAAAAGCTAAGTACTTAGAGCCCAGATTTGATTTTTTATTATATATTTGTTATTTTTGTTGTTAATAATTTTAAAAGTTATGCAAAACAGGTACATTTATTTTGCTCCATAAAATAACGTCATTTAGCTGCCGTACAGGTGGTAAAAACCCGTTACTTACTGTTTCGCACATCCCTTTTTTTAAATAGGTAATATTAGTCTTAGATTTTTATTTTGCTCCCAAAAATAACGTCATTTATATATTTAAGTTTTTATCGACCTTTTCCTTATTTTATTATTGATTTGCTAAGAAAATTCTAAATCGGGCTTATTAACCCTTCTTTGCATGATTTTTTCTTTTTTTGTGAAATTAATCACAGAGATGTAATTCAAGCTCTAGATTAAGGAAAAAATATTAAAAACAATTTTATTATAAATAAATAGTATAAAAAAGGTAAAAAACAGAATAATGGAAATTTCAAATTCACCTGTCAAGCTCAGTAAATAATTAAAAATCAAAATAAATGCGCAGATTATTACTTAGACACTAAAAACAATCAATTTTTCCACTCATACCCACTTTCATTTAACAAAAATGTTTCAAATCAGCTTTTAAAAAAATACCACGAATTATGCAAGTTTCCTCTAACTTAACAAACAGCGGAGTAACGAGACATAACCAATAAAATTCAATGTTATGCTTCTTCTTTTTTTTTACCGCTATGATCCAATGTATAGAATGGTCATGAGGAATGATGTCAACAGCAACCAATTTACTGTACACCAGTTTGTGTGCGTTTTCTTCTTCAATAAATGTTATGATGGAAATTTCCATCACCATGCAAAGAAGGGTTAAGGTCATGTATTCTATGCAAATAAAAGATTATTTCGTAATTTTCTTTCCGACGTTTCGTTGGAGATTCCCAACATCATCAGGGATATTTTATTAGATCTGGCAACATCAAAATAAATACACAATTGAAAAATAATAGTTTAATAAAAACAACGATAACTTAGTTCTACAGGAATAATATTACTCACATATAATCTTCCGTCAATAGTTCTGCATTATGAATATTTAACACACATTCTGTTTTACATAAACACAACATAAAACATAAATTTAATTAAACAAAACAAATGCAAAAATATAAATAAAAATAAAAAATATCACAGTATAATTAAATTGTATTAAACTAAGTAATATTGCATTCGTGTTGTTTTTGTCGTCTTTTGTATTTAAGGCATTCGTAGCTTTTTCCTGAATTCGCAAACTTTCCAGTGTATATCGTTTATTTGTTCTCTTTTCCTTGTCTAATATTTTAACGTTTGTGAGATCGGGTAAATGTTTTTCTTCAACACAGTGTATAGCCAGAGCTGTAGTTATTTTATTTTTCCTTATGTCTGTTTCGTGTTCTAATATTCTTGTACCAAGGCTTCTCTTTGTGCTACCCACGTAAACTTTACCACACTCCTCATCTGTTTTACCTAAACATGTAATTTCATACACAAGATTACTTTGCTCACTTTTTTCTATTTTTGATTTTGTTTTTGTAAATAGAGTATTGATTGTTTTGCTCGCTCTGTGCGCCAATTTTACTTCGTTGTCATTTATTATTTCTTGAATTTGTTTGTTTTCTGTGAGCTTTGGTATGTATGGGAGGCTGTAATATTTAGTGTTGCCAGATGTGTTGTTTATGTTTCCCCCCAATTCCTTTTCTGTTTGTGCCTTTTTTTATTAGATTATTTATTAAATATGTCGGATAGCTGTTTTTTATTAGTATGTCCCTTAATTTGTCAATATTTTTGGATTTAAATTTGTTATCGCTCAATTTTAAAGCCGTTGTTATTAAATTAAGTGCAGTATTTATTTTTTGACTTTTTGGATGTGTAGAGTGATAATATATAAGACGACCTGAGGCAATAGTTTTCGAATACCAATCCGTTATTATAATTTTGTTTTCCCGGAATATTTTCATATCTAGATATGGGATACAATTGTCTTCTTCTTTTTCTATCGTGAATTTTATTTTATTGTGGTAGTTATTAAATGTTTTTAAAATTGGTTTTTCGTCCTTTCTTTTAATAATCGCAAACAAATCGTCCACATATTTTGAAATTAGTTTTATATTTACATCTTCCTTTTCAAGATCCGTGGTAACTTGTTCTAATAGTGTGTCTAGAACGATATCAGCTATTGTTAGAGATAATGGATTACCCATGGGCATTCCGTAAGTTTGGTTATAGTAGGTGTTATCATATATAAAATAATTGTTGTCGTTAAGACAGAACTGTAGTATTTTAAGAAATTTAGCCCTTGGTATTGTGGTGTGATTTTTCAAAATATTCCATTGTGACATTATGTTATTTATTGCCAAGTGGATTGGTATGTTCGTAAATAGGGATACGACGTCCAGGGAAATAAGGATTTCGTCGTCTTCTAAAGTAATATTTTTGAATTTTTCTTTAAGTTCTAATGAGTTTTTTATATTATATTTTTCTAATATAATATTTTTTAAAATGTGTCCAATATATTTTGACAGGCTGTAGCATGGAACCTCTATCGAGGATGAAATTGGGCGGAGTGGCATATCAGGCTTGTGAATCTTCGGGAGTCCGTATAGTCTGGGTGCTCTAGCTGAATGGGATGTTAGTTTCAATTATTCATATCTTGTTATGTGTTCCTCTTTGTACAAATCCATGACTATATTGTTGTTAGTACGTTGTAATTTTTGTGTCGGATCTGATCGTATGGTTTTGTAAGTTGTTTTATCCTCTAAAAGTTTGGTCATTCCTAATTTATAGTCTTCCTTGTACATAATTACCGTTTTATTACCTTTATCTGATTTGGTTACTACGATTACATCGTTGTGTTTTTTAAAAATTCGTCTTTTCAAAAATGTTTAAAATGTATTTTTCTTTTAGATTGTTTTTTGATTTTCTTTTAAACGTGAGTATTCTGTTCGCAATTTTTGATCTGATTATGTCCTTTTGCCTGTCGTCACACAGAGTTTGAACCCACTGTTCTAAATCGGCTATTAGGTTTATTGATGAAAAGTTTTTATCACTGACTGGTAAGGCGAATTTCGACCCAAGGGAAAGCTGCCATTTGTTCTCATCTGTAAATAATACATTAGTCTTGTTGACAAACCATGATGGGTTAAATTTTAAATTGTATTTCTCCAGCTGTTGACGTTTCAAATTGGATAGTTTTGTCGAGTGTGTCTGCTTATCAAGTGATATAATATCAATTCTGGTTTTTTGTTTTTTAATGAAATTATCATAGTCATCGTCATTAAGTTTTAGTTTGAATGAGTGTCTAATTTTATTTCTTTCCCAACTAATGTTTTTAAGATTTTTATTAGTCTCCTTAATCTCTAAGTTTAAAACTTTCATGTGAAATTTCTGTTCTATTTTACTAAGTGTTTGTGATACTTCCTTTGATGTGAATAACTGCCTTGCGTTTCTAGTTGAATTAAATAAATGACTCGGGATGAGTCCACTACTTCTGCATTTTAGAAGGTATTTAAGTCTTTCCATTTGTTTTGCTAGTCTTTTCGTCTCTTTGCAATATCTTTTCAATATGCAAGTGTACTCGTCATATTTAAGTTTTATGTGCGTAGAAAAGTTCTTCATTATGGTGTTTTCAGATTTAATAATCCTATATTCGGCGGGCCCTCCGATGATTATATATATTAGCTGCTGCACGGGTGGATAAAAACCATTACTTACTGTTTCCCACATTCTTTTTTTTACACAGATAATATTAATCTTAGATGTAATAATTTAAATAAAAAACATCTACGTACAACCAAAACATTTTATGACTGACGAAAGGGTTTCTTTCATAAGTACCTATGCAAGATGAGCAAACACAGAATAAAGGTGAAATTTTCAAAAAATTATAAAAAAACTTTTTTTTTTAATTAAAAAGTAGAGATTTCAAATTTTATCGTGATGTATAACATTTTTTTTTTTTAAATTTTTTTTTTTTACAAAAAAGTGAACAAAAAAATAGTTTTTTTTTTAATTTCGAACAAATTTTTTTATCATGAAAATTTTTATAAGTAGCTGTTTATATAGTCTTTCACAGAAGAAACAAATCATTGTAAAATCTTTATTCGTTTACCCACAAAAAAATATATTGTAAACCTACCAAAAGCGTAAAAAGTCAATGAACACGCATGCAATTTAATCAACTTTCCTGACTTTAACGGTGTCCCAAAACCACAAATCTCAAGCAAAAGACTTGAAAATTCACAATACGATGCAGAACTTTGTTGTCTGTCGAGCTTAAATTTAATTTTTTGCCTTATGTCCGGCTATATTGGCAAAAAACCAATGTGCCTCGTCTTGAGTTAGAAATTATTTTTTTTATACATAAGCCACTCGCAGCCCAAAAAGCGACCAAATCTACCTTAAAGGAAAAGACATAAGCTTTCTTTTGAGAAAAAAAAGTTTTAAATTTAAAAAGAACAGAAAATTTTTTTTCAAAAGATTGATCAAATAGCTGTCTAAGCTACTTGGGACAAATATTGTTAACATCAATAGGTAATAAGTTACATGGATGAGAAAGAACACAGCATATCCTAAAAATTTAAAATTAACCTTGGTGCGAATTTCACCCAAATCGGAAGACATCGAAATATACTTGTTTTTCTTTAATACCGATATATATCGTTATAAAAATTTGCTATACTAGTATATCGGTACCGATATAATTAAAATATCGAAATTAAAAAAGTTTAATACCGATACCTAAATTCGTTTCGGTATCCAACCTTACTTTAAACCAAATGTTATTCCACGCGGTGGATCGAAATTTGTTTTGAATGATTATCTATGTATTTTAATTGATAATATGTACTTATTCTTCCTAAGTTCTGTTTTTAATACTTTTTGTCCAGAATTCTTCTTGAAGTCCAAAGTACATTTTTCTGTATTTTTATGTTTTTTTCTGTTTCTGTCTTTCTATTTTCCGTTGACCTTTAAAGCTCAACTTGAAGGAAAAATGTAAACATACGAGTACGTGCCTAAGCTGTTAATAATAATTAGTATGTGGTTGTTTTATTGAACGGTTCATGGTTTTTAATCCAAATTTTGATATTTTAAACAGGCTAAAGTTCAAAAAATTTAATTTTCATTAAATTATTTTGATGAAGAAAAGAATTTTACATGAAATAAATTAAAATTTGTGCTATTGAGAAAATATCACTCATATTTGAGTGCGGCAGCTCCTTCTGCTTGTGTGGCCATATCGATAATAGTTCGTCTGTCGTCTCTAATTGCACGTTTAATATATTTATCTAGTTGCCAATATTCACTGTTGATCCTTCTTCTTTCATTTGTATTATTGCTTAAAGTTAGGGAATTTCTAAATTTGGATCTATCATCTATGAGAATCCATGTTTGAGACTAAAATCAAATTTATCCTGACACCAATTAGAATTTTCCCCGTGAAAAGGTAGTGGTCTGATGCTATATCTTTCACTCTCCTGTTTCTTAGATCGCATAATAAATTCATTTATACCGCATAATTTCGTTAGTCGTTAGCCATTGTCATTCACTGTGCCGATACCATGCTTTCCCATTATGTGTTCCAATCCAGAATTATCGTCCTCAACCTTGGAATTAAAGTCATCAATAATTGATTTTAATTTTTCGTAGAACGAGTCCTTCTTTCCACACCACACTTAAGTTTCTTATTCGACATCTTAATCTCAGAACCATCATACGTTTATTTACATATTTGCAGTTAATTACCGACCTGCACCATCTTGAATTAATTATAATTCCAACTCCGTATTGAAGAAAGTACTCTTCGTTTGGTATCCCAGACCAATGATAATCATGGCCTTCAGGTGTTGTTAATTATCCATATACCTTTCTTCTAACTTCACTCATACCTATAAAAGCAAGCTTGTACTTTTCAGTATTTTACAAGCCTGGGCCAGTTTAACATCTTGATGCAGCGTCACTCCGTTAACATTACCAATGTTCGTCATGATGTTTCCGTTTTGTTTTTCTTCTGGGAATACAATTAAATTTTGGGTAGTAACAGGTTATCAACCTATCACACCCTATCCTGATGGGAGGGCTGCTACCTAAGTCAGGCTAACACTTGACTGAATATATCTGCAATTTGTAGTGAATGTTAACGTCGGGTTGTCACCTAATTCTTGAGACGCACCGGTGTTAGCGTGCCATTCAGGTATACCTCAGGCATGCCTGGATGTACAGTTTGTCCTCACCTTAGCCGTCAATCAGCGGGTGATTGTCGATTGTCGTTTCCAGAGATTACCACGTGGAGGACACCATTATAAACACATTGGCGGTGTCATCACAAATGATGACAGGGTAAGCCGACTTGAATTGATCTCAACAGGGATAGTAAACGGCTTTACCAAGTTAAAACAATCGTAACGTTGCCTTGCGAACGTTTATATAATTTTTTTGCAGAAAAAATTATTTTATATACAATATTAACTAATATTAATATCACATAACTAATCGCATGGGTTCTCATTATTAATCTAATTGTTGTTTAAAACTATGGAAAAAGTTTGAACTTTTGTCATGACATTTTTTGATATGTTATCGTCCCCTAACTACAAAAACAGTGAAAGTTTGCGGTTTTTAAGGATGCTGTACCACAGATTTTATCATAACTTAGGAAGGGGTAATCGAATTTTATGACAAGAAACGCTTAATAGCTTGAAATTAAATTGATTTCTAAATAACACGGTGCTACAGTGTAAAAAAACTTGGAAAACGACCTAGCGTGGGTTATTGGTCTTGTTGAGTACTTTAAAAATTGTGTCAAAAATTTCAGAAACACCCTCAAATTCAGAAGTTATTTTAAAAAACCCGTTTTCACTGATGTTCGTCAACTTATCGACCTGTAACTCAGTCAGTTTTGGTCCGATCTTAATTTTTTTTAACGGCTTCGGAAAGAAAAATTGATTACGCTTAAAAATTACGTGTACTTTTTGATACCTTTGTAAGTTATAACTATTGTTTTTGTTAAGAATATTTACAAAAAAAAAAAAAACGAAAATTATAAACTTTTTTGATTTTAGTAGCTTTTCATTGCTTATTTTAATATCAAAGCTTATAAAAATTTATACCAACATATGAAGAAAATTCAGTTCTTAACAAAACATGGTTTTAATAAATCGGACGAAAATTGTATAAGTTATTCAACTTTTCATTAACACCTGTTTTTAGTGTTTTCTCCCCCCGCGCAAAACATATGAATAAAAAAAAACAATTAACTATACAAGTAATTTTACAGGTACGTTTTTGTATTTACTTAATAAGTGAAGTTATTATATCGGATAATGCCGAATTAAGTATACCCGGATTTATTGTTAATCTGTCTTTATTTAAAAAAATCGAACTGGAAGATAATACAGACTACTTTATAGGGTCTTAGGTGAATATTAAATAAAACTTACACGAAATGACAAACTCAGTATACCCCCATACACTACTAGGGGTAATGGAGGGTATAAAACGGTTTTGAAAGCTTAAATCAAAATATAAAATAATTTAATAAGTTCATTGTAATTAAAGGGACTAATTTTAGTTCTAAAAACATTATTTTTTTCTATAACATGAGAGACAAGTTTTGTAAGACATTTGCTTGAAAATATTTTGGAAGAGTAAATTTTTTTCACAATTTTTCATATTTTGCAGTTTGAAAATAAAATTCATAACTAAAAAGTGTGTTTTCCTATCTGTTACGACTAGACGAGGTCTTGACGAAAATCTGATTATCACTCCAAAAATTTGCCGCATTATCATTTGTGGCAGTAAATTTGGAAGAGTAAATTTTTTTCACAATTTTTCATATTTTGCAGTTTGAAAATAAAATTCATAACTAAAAAGTGTGTTTTCCTATCTGTTACGACTAGACGAGGTCTGGACGAAAATCTGATTATCACTCCAAAAATTTGCCGCATTAACATTTGTGGCATTCATATAAAACTACAAGACTTATGAATGACCAGCCAAAATGGCTAAAGCAAGGGACTTGAAATTCGGTACACAGATACCTCTTTTAATGAGCAGATCCACTAAGGGATTTTTTTGAAATTGAATGTTTATTGGGTAAAAAAAAGGCAAAAACGTATAAATTCGTTAAGCTGATATCTCCCAAACTAAAAGAGATACAAAAAATTAAATATTTATCGTTGTTCATTAAAAAATAAGCGGTATTTATTTAAAATTCGGATCTCTTTTGGAGTAAACGAGCAAAATCTGCGTTTTGGGACTTTTCGCACTGTATTTATCTTTTAAACCAATAAAAATAGAAATTAAATTTATATCACATTTGTAAGTTTTCTAAAAATACAAATATGAATTTGGTACTTTTTCGTAATTCGAACGTTTAAGGGGTGAAAATGTGCCTTTATATAAAATTGTTACGTTACTAACTGACTTATTCATCATCGCACAGCCTAAACGCCTGAAGATAAAAAGTTTAAATTTGGAGCAAAGCTTGGTCTCTCGTAACATCGATCACTCTAAGACGGAATTTTTGGAAAATCGAATGTTTATGGGGTAAAAACGCGTAAATTCGCTTACCTTACATATCCTAAACTAGAAGAGATACAAAAAATTTAATGCTCATTGTTGTTCATAAAAAATAAGCGGACATGTGTCCAGTACCTTTTTTTAAATTCGGCCCTTCTGTCTTTTAAACCAATAAACATAGAAATAAAAACTGTATTACATTCGTAGCTTATCTTAAAAATTAAAATATAAATTTGGTACGTTTCCTGTTAAGACGTTTCATTGTCTTTTTCCTAAAAATTAACACAACAATCCACAATTCTCAAATTTCAAAACTAAATATCTGTACAAATGCTTTCGAATCATGGTATGCAAACAAGGGAATTCTCCTTTTTAATTTTATTCACACTGTGTTTGATTGTATGTATATGCTTATAATCCCGGATAATAAAGTAAATCACGGTTAAACGATGCAAAAAATTTTCTTTTTCTTTCACGAATAATGTTGCATGTTAATCCAAACACGGATAATCCAGGTTCAACTGTATAAAAAAAAACAAATCGATAATTACAATCGATTAATACTATACCGCCCACTTAGTCTCCTTTTACAATGTGGAAACTACATTCAAGTCCATAAAACAAAACTTTTGTATTTCCGCATTTAAGCATTTTGTATGACTTCTCTCTTTCTATCAATAACATTCTCTCTTTCTTTCAATAATAAACTCATAAAAACTGCTTGTACACGAAAAAAAGTACACTTTTCCATTCGTCTTTCCCCTTTCATTCGCAAAGGTATCGCAGCAAATGTTTTATAATATGGACGAGGACTAATGTAATTTTAGTATAAATGCAGTGTTACCAGAGGATTTGTTGAAAAATACCTACGCATACTAAAAAAATCCGATTTTTTCCCTACAGGTTGCAAAAATTTTCCCTACAAAAATCCCTACGCGCTTTAAGGCCATAATAAGGCACACAAATGGCTTGGCAAACATGTCAAAATTTTACGTTTGCACAAACCTCTTACTTTAGTTCTTTGCCTTTATTTTATATTTTTTTCTCTGTTTAAAGCAAAAAGCAACAAAATTGCCGCAGCACCATCGGCGTTTGCATTCATTAAAAACAAAACAAAAATGAAAAACTAATGTTTGTACGGAGTATATTTGTGTTGTTTATTGGCAAACCCCAAACAGAAACAATGTGTGTGTTTGCCAAACATTTTGTGTGTTTTATTATTTAGTCATTAAAGTCTAAGAAAATAAAAATAGTTATAAAAAACTAATTTCACTCGCAGTAAAGCTCTAACAACAAAAATCTATACATATTGTTACGTTACAGCCTTTCAATAACGTTTTGGTTTATTTTTTTTATAATAAACCGTTTCGAGTTCTTTATTGCAACTTTAATAAAATAAATAAAACACAAACACTTTCAACACTGTTTACAATTTACACAACTTTATTTAGTACAAAGTCTTTTTATCAACCGTAATTTATAGCTTTTATTCACAACCAACTATAATTTTCTCAGCGTTATACGTTATTGACATAGTCTGAACTTAGAATGATCTAATTACGCTAGTGGCCGCTAGTATTTATACCACAATTTGGTTGTCTAGAACATTCAAAATGTTTTTCGAAGGTTCGAGGCTTTACTATTTCACCACACTTTAATTTGATTTATGGCACCACTTTACATAATTTTACTAACCGGCATAATTTTACTAACCGGCCCTCCTTAAAACCTTCCGAATTTGCCGCTCGATCGTATCTGGCTTTCATCTTGTCGCTAGACAGCTTAATACGGTTTCGTACAAATTCATGAAGATCGTTAAGAGTTTCTTGTTCTTGTGAGGTGGAGCCTTCATTGTTTTCACCCGTTGGTATAGGCTTAACACCAAACTCTAGATCACCTGGTAGTCTGAGTTCTGTTCCAAACACAATTTTGGCGGGTGTACGAGAGGTGGAGTCGTGAACAGCTGACCTGTACGCCAAAAGAAATTTTGAAATGTGCTCATCCCAGTCTTTTTGTTGTTTGTTGACTACTTTACGCAAATATTCCTCTAATGTACGGTTAAATCTTTCAACCATGCCGTCAGATTGCGGATGCAATGGAGTTGTTCTTGTTTTTCTTATTCCGTACAATTCACACATTTCCTTGAATCTAGCAGATCCAAAATTTCTGCCTTGGTCAGAATGTACTTCTAATGGAACACCGTAGCGGCACACCCAATTGTTCACGAAGACGTCAACCACTGTCCTTGCTTCTTGGTTTGGGATGGCATATAACTCCGGCCATTTACTAAAGTAATCGACGACTACTAGCACATATTTGTTACCGGCATTACTTACAGGAAATGGCCCAGCTATATCCATTGCAATTCGCTCAAATGGGGCACCAGAATTATACTGCTGTAGCGACCCACGACTTCTCCTTACTGGACCTTTAGCGGCAATGCATTGTGCGCAATTTGCTATCCAATCAGCTACAGCTTGTTGGCAGCCAACCCAGTAGAAGCGTTGTTTTAATTTTTCTAGGGTTTTTGTCACACCCAGATGACCACCGCTAGGACCGTTATGAAATTCACTAAGAACTTCTTTTACTTTCGCCGACTGCACTACCATAAGGTTTTTAACAGATTTTCCGTCAGCACTTTCCCACGTACGGTATAAGCAGCCATTTACTACTTGAAGGCTGTTCCACAGAGCCCAGTATGCTTTCATCAGTGGACTTTCAGGCGAGATTTCGTTTCGAGTGGGTCTTTCGCCCTCTTCCTTGGCTTGTAAAATTTTTGCTAAAATGGGGTCATTTCTCTGCGCAATTGACCAATCTTCGTTGGACTCTATCTGCAATAGACGAACGTAACAGATGTTTTCTTTTCGTTCAGCCCTTACGCAGTGCTTACATTCCAGCTTACAGGGTCGTCTTGACAGAGCATCCGCATTACCATGTTTTCCACCTTTTCTGTGTTCAATGCTAAACTCGTAGCTCTGAAGGCGCTCTATCCAACGAGCTATCTGGCCTTCTGGATTTTTAAATTGCAGCAACCACCTGAGTGCAGAATGGTCTGTTCTTAAATGAAAATGTTGACCATACAAATATTTGTGAAAATGTTTTATGCACTCTAGTACAGCCAGAAGCTCTCGCCGAGTCACGCAGTAATTTCTCTCAGGCTTCGAAAGTATTCGACTGTAATAGCCTACGACTTTCTCTACACCGTTGACCACTTGGGACAGCACACCTCCAATTCCAAATTCGCTCGCATCAGTATCTAGCACAAATTTTTCGCCCGCGATTTGATAAGCCAAAATTGGTGCTGAGCACAATAATTCTTTCAACTTCTGGAATGCCCGTTCCTGTGCTTCACCCCAGTTATATGCCTGCGCCTTTTTGGTCAATTCATGCAGACTTGCAGCAATATTTGCAAAATTCGGTACAAAACGCCTGTAGTATGTACATAAACCTAGAAAACTGCGTAGCTCATGTAGATTTTTAGGGCGAGGACAATCCATAACTGCTCGTATTTTTTCTTCGTCTGTTGAAATGCCATCAGATGTTACACGATGCCCTAGGTATTTTACTTCTTTCTGGAACAGTGAACATTTCTTGACACTTAACTTGAGTCCGGCTGTAGATATACGTTTTAACACCTCTTCGAGGTTTTTCAGGTGTTCATCAAATGTTTTTCCCATGGCAATTATGTCATCAAGATACACCAAACATGTCTTTCGGTGGAGACCTTTCAACACCTGTTCCATCAAACGCTCGAATGTAGCTGGAGCATTACAGAGCCCAAATGGCATTACATTAAACTGCCATAAGCCATCACTTGCACTAAAAGCAGTTTTCTCTTTATCCTTGTCTGCAATTTCTACTTGCCAATAGCCGCTCTGCAGATCTAATGTGGTAAACCATTCTGTTCCAGCTAACGTGTCCAAGGTGTCATCAATCCTAGGCAATGGATAACTGTCCTTTTTGGTGACGTCATTAAGTTTCCTGTAATCTACGCAGAACCTAGTACTTCCGTCTTTTTTCTTTACCAAAACCACCGGTGAACTCCAGGGACTTGATGATGGTTTAATTATGCCGTCCTGTTCCATTTCATTAACCAGGTCTCTAACTTCATTTCGTTTTGCTAGAGGAATGCTTCTTGGGGCCTGTTTTATTGGCTTAGCGTCGCCGGTGTTAATTTCGTGTTTCACTATTGACGTCCTGCCCTGGTTTTTACCTTTCGAGGCAAAAATAAAGGCATATTTCTTTAATAATTGCTTAGCCTTATTTCTCTCGGGCGGCCTCAGTTTTTCGGTCCATTTCCGCACATGTTCCTCTAGTAATTCCTGGTCCTTGGTACCCTTTTTAGCTGCGTCTGGATGTTCCTCGCAACTTATTATTGCCTCTGTTGAAGCACATTGTCCAATCTTAAAGTTCTGCGTAAGGACCTTTTCGCTGTTGGATAAATTTAAAACTCTTACAGGAACTAAGCTGTTGCTGGTTTTAACGAGGGCATTCGCGGTTACTATATCACCTGTTACTGCTGCTGGCTCTACCACCCATAAACTATTGTTGTCCTCACAATCTCCCTCCATTCGCGCCCACACTATTGTTTCTGACTTTGGTGGCAATTTTTCACGTGTTAAGGCGTGTAACTGTCTTACATGAGCCTTGTTTTCGTATCCAATATCAAGAGGAATTTCAACATTACGCCAAGTCATAATTTGTTGTCCCATATCCAGATGAACACCTTGGCCAATCATAAAATCTGAGCCAATAATTACTTCGTCTACAATATCAGCCACAATAAATACATGGTGAGCGCTTGTATTGCATATACTTAATTTTACTTTTACTTTCCCATAGACGGTGGCAGGCTCACCCGTAGCTGTTCGCAGACTCACACCCCTTAGTGGTTCAATGGGCTGTTGTATTAAATCAGGCCTAATTATCGAATGTGATGCCCCAGTGTCCACAGTCAAAACCCGTTTTTGACCGTTAATATAACCACAAGCAGTAAGGTTTCTGTTACTCTGTTGCATTACTGAGATGGAGATTGTGGGGCCCTTAGATATGAGAGCTAGCTCATGCCCCGCAGTGCTAGCTCTTTTTAGTTTAACGGGGATTCTTGTGAAGACTGGTGATTACCCCGCTGGTTGTCTCTGGGCGGTGAAGCAGATCTTGAACGTTTTCTTGGTGCTTTGCAGTTACGTTGTATGTGACCAATCTTTCCGCAGTTATAGCATTTTACTTTAGATTTAGGTTGCTTCTCACTTAAAGCTTCTATAAATGCCTCTTTTAAATACTGCACAATATCTCTTTCTGCATCGCTGGTCACATCGAGCTTTCGCACCTTGCCCACTTGAGGTCTTGAAATAATTCTTGCGGTTTCCTAGGCCAGGGCGAATGAAACCGTCTCTGCAAATGTTGGTTTTTGTGATTCACATACCGCAAGTTTTATATCTGCATCACGAATACCGTTTACAAATGCCTCAGTTTTAAAATGATCCAAAAATGGATGATTCTCACCAGGGTATGTAAGCTGCATCAAGCTCTCTATCTCGAGAGCAAAATCTTGTAAGGTTTCGTTTGCCTTTTGCACTCTACCGCGCAACTCCATTTTGTAGATTTCCTTTTTGTGTTCACCTCCATACTTACGTTGCAGTGCTACCATAATTTCATCATAATTGTGTCTGCTACTTACTGGTACACTTTCAAGCACTTCAGCCGCAGTCCCCTTTAAAGCAAGAATTAGCTCGATGGCTTTTTCCCCACTGTTCCATGCATTTCTGTTGGCAACTGTATCGAACTGGAACTTGAACACATTTAATGGAACACTACCGTCAAAGCAAGGGGCCTTTATTCTACTAGAAACTTCTGGAATAACACGCACTGGTCCCTCTTGGCATTGTAGACTATTTACTTTTGCTTCAAGATGATGAAACTTTTCATCCATATCTGTTACCTTTGTTGTTACTTCAGTCAGCTTCTGGTTAAATTCTATTTCCATTTCATTTACTCTTTCGTTCATTTCACTGGAAATCTCTTGAAGTTTCTCGTTTGTTATTCTAGAATTCTCTTGAATTTCGGCTAATATGGTGGTCGTCTTCTCTTCCATTTTTCTAGAATTTTCATCAATCTTTCTAGAAGTTTCAGCCAAGATATCGCTTTTGGAATTATCGTCCATTTTTGCCATCATAGCAGCAAACATTGTGTTTAAGTCCATGTTGCTAGCAACTGCACGAGTACATACCTCTATTTCTTCTTTGTCCTTAAATTCGTAACTCACAATGTCCATATTGCGTCGCTCGAATTCATCTATTAGTCTCTTTTGCAGCTCTGCTTTATTACCTGCAGTTGGCAGCTCCAACTTGCTCAACTCTTTCTTGAGCTGTTCCACTTTAAGTTCTTCAAATTTCATTGTTGTCTATTTTTTTATTTTTTATTTTTATTAATTAATTAATTTTTTTTTTTTTCACTTTTATTAAATTATTTATTTTATTTATGCAATTTCACTTCTGACACCAATTGTTACGTTACTGCCTTTAAATAACGTTTTGGTTTATGTCCTTTATACAATTTACACAACTTTATTTAGTACAGTCTTTTTATCACTTGTAATTTATAGCTTTTATTCACAACCAACTATAATTTTCTCAGCGTTATACGTTATTGACAAAGTCTGAACTTAGAATGATCTAATTACGCTAGTGGCCGCTAGTATTTATACCACAATTTGGTTGTCTAGAACATTCGAAATGTTTTTCGAACAATATATATAAAATTTTAACGTTACTGACTGACTGACTGACTGACTGGTTCATCATCGCACAGTCTAAACGCCTGAAGCTAAACACTTGAAATTTGGACCAGAGATTGGTCACACCCCAAATCGATCCACTAAGACGGGATTTTTGGAAATTCGAATGCTTAGGGGGTAAAAACGGGAAAATTCTGTAATCTTATATCTCCAAAACTAAAAGAGATACAAAAAAAATGTAATACTTATCGGTGTTCTTTAAAAAAATTAGCGGACAGGTGTCTGGTACTTTTTTGAAATTCGGCCCTTTTAGGGAGTAAACGGGTAAAACCTGAATTTTGGTACTTTTTTGACACCCCATCTATCTTTTGATCCAATAAACATAGAAACAAAGTTTATACCAAATTCGAAACTTATCAAAAAATATGCGAATATGAATTTGGTACTTTTTCGAAATTCGAACATTTAAGGGGTGAAAATCGTAACTATTTTTGGTACTTTTTTTACACAACATTTTTCTACATTCATTGAAATATTCGTACCAAATTATGGGCTCCCACTACAATACTGAAATTTTTGAAACTTTAATGGGGGGAACAAATAGCACCAAAAAAAGGAAACACGGGAATTTTGATATTTTTCTTTAGCTGCTTGGTTCTACAACTGGTATTTTTTTAATTATCGTTAATATTGGACCCAAAAACATAAGATTCAACATGCAATGTCCTGAGGGGATAAGAATCTATTGCGGAACTTTTTGGTACTTTTTTGTTCTATAACTGGTACTTTTTGAATTTCCGTTAATATTGGACGTAGTAACATACAATTTTAAATGCAATGTCCAGAGTGAACGAGAATCTGTAAGAGGAATCTTTTTGGTACTTTTTTTATTTTTTGACTGGTACTTTTTGAATTTCAGTTGGTATTAGACCTAGAGAGATAAAATTAAACATGCAAGGTTCTGAGTGAATAAGAATCTGTAAGAGGGCTTTTTTGTTCTTCAACTGGTACTTTTTGAATTTCCGTTAGTATTGCACCTAGGATGAAAATCTATGAGTGAACTTTTTGCTACTTTTTTATTCTTTGACTGGTACTTTCTTAATTTCCGTTGTTATTAGACCTAGAAAGATAAAATTAAACATGCAAGGTCCTGAGTGAATGAGAATCTGTAAAATCGCTTTTTGGTACTTTTTTGTTCTTTAACTGGTACTTTTTGAATTTCCGTTATTATTGGAACTAGAAACATAAAATTTAATATGCAATGTAATGAGTGGATAGGAATCTATAAGAGGGAAGTTTTTGGTACTTTTTTGTTCTTTAGCTGGTGCTTTTTTAATTTCCGTAATATTGGACCCAGAAACATAAAATTAAACATGCAAGGTCCTAAGTGGATAAGAACCTTTAAGAGGGCTTTAAGGTACTTTTTTGTTCATTAGTTGGTACTTTTTGAATTTCCGTTAGTATTGGACCTAGAAACATAAAATTCAACATGCAAGGTCGTGTGGTCCTTTTTTACAAAATATTTTTATCCATTCATTGACATATTCGTACTAAATTATTGACTCCCACTACAATACTGAAATTTTTTATACTTTAATGGGGGAAAAATAGTACTAAAAAGGGGAAATACGGGAAGTTTGATATTTTTCTTTAGCTTTTTGGTTCTACAAAATTCAAGATGCAATGCCCTGAGTGGATAAGAATCTATAAGAGGGAAGTTTTTGGTACTTTTTTGTTCATTAACTGGTACTTTTTGAATTTCCGTTAATATTGGACCTAGAAATATAAAATTCAATATGTGTAATGAGTGGATAGGAATCTAAAAGAGGGAAGTTTTTGTTACTTTTTTGTTCTTTGGCTGGTACTTTTTTAATTTCCGTTAGTATTGGACCTAGAAACATAATATTAAACATAAAAGGTCCGGAGAGATTTTGAATCTGTAAGAGGGCTTTTTGGCATTTTTTGTTCTTTAACTGCTAATTTTTGAATTGCCGTTAATATTGCACCTAGAATCATAAAGTTCAACATGCAATGTCCTGAGTGGATGAGAATCTATAAGAGGGAACTTTTTGGCCCTTTTTTTATTTATTTACTGGTACTTTTTAAATTTCCGTTAGTATTGGAGCTAGAAACATAAAATTAAACATGCAAGGTCCTGAGTGAATGAGAATCTGTAAGATAGGCTTTTTAGTACTTTGTTGTTCTTTAACTGGTACTTTTTGAATATCCGTTTTTATTGGACTTAGAAACATAAAATTAAACATGCAAGATCCTGAGTGAATAAGAATCTGTAAGAGGGCTTTTTGGTACTGTTTTTTGTTCATTAACTGGAATTTTTTGAATTTACGTTAATATTGAACCTAGAATAATTAAATTCAACATGCAATGTCCTGAGTGGTTGAGAATCTATAGAAGGGAAATTTTTGGTACTTTTTTATTTACTAACTGGTACTTTTTGAATTTTCGTTAGTATTGGACCTAGAAAGATAAAATTAAACATGCAAGGTTCTGAGTGAATGAGAATCTGCAAGAGGGTTTTTGGAACTATTTTGTTCTTTAACTGGTACCTTTTCAATTTCCGTATTTGTTGGACCTAGAAATATAAAATTAAAAATGCAAGTTTCTGAGTGAATGAAAATCTGTAAAAAGGATATTTTGGTTCTTTTTCGTTCTCTAACTGGTAATTGTTTTAAATAAACTGGTACTTTTATTTTATTTAATTTAATATTAATTTTTGTGCATTAAATAAAAAAAAGCTAAAAGCTGTCTGGTACTTTTACGAAATTCGGACGTTTTAGGTAGCAAACGGGTAAAACTTGTATTTTGGGTCTTTTTTCCACCATCTAGCTTTTAAATCAATACACATAGAAATAAAAATTATATAACATTTGTAACTTATCTAAAAAATACAAATGCGTATTTGGTACTTTATTGAAATTCGAACGTTTAAGGGGTCAAAATTGTACCAACATAAATATGTTTGTTACTTTTTACAAAAGATTTTTTCTCCATCTATTTATCTTTCATCGCAGAGCCTAAACGTCTGAAGCTAAAAGGTTGACATTTGCACCGGAGGCTCTCCTCTCGCCCAATTGATCCTGCTAACCTCATACCTCCTAAGATATGTTTGTTACTTTTTTCAAAATATTTTTTCCATATATTTATCTTTCATCGCAGATCCTAAACGTCTAAAGCTAAAAGGTTGACATTAGGCCCGGGGTCTGTCCTCTCGCTCAATCGATCCTGCTAGCGTCATACCTCCTAAGCTAAAGGAAAACATTAACATTTATTGTTGTTCATTAGAAAAATTCGCTAACCTCATATCTCCTAAACTAAAAGAGATACAAAATTAAAAAAATTAACAGACTGGTGTTTGGCATTTTTTAGAAGTATGGCCTTTTTGTGGAGTAAAAGGGTAAATACAAATTATATCACATTCGTACCTTATCTTAAAAAATACAAAACAGATTGGGATTTTTTTTTAATTCAAATGTTTAAGGTGTAAAAATCGTTCCAAATTTTCTAATTTTTTCACAAAATTTTTCTTCATCTATCTATCTATATATATAAAATTGTAACGTTACTGAATGACTGACTCACTAATTCATCATCGCACAGCCTAAACTCCTGTAGCTAAAAACTTGACATTTGGAGCAGAGATAGGTGACTCCCCAAATCGATCCACTAAGACGGGATTTTTGGAAATTCGAATGTTTAGGGGGTAAAAAAAGGGTAAAAACGTAATACTTATCGTTGTTCTTTAGAAAAATAAGCAGACAGGTTTCTGGTACTTTTTTAAAATTTGGTCCTATTAGGCAGCAAACGGGTAAAACCTTAATTTAGGTACTTTTTTGGCACCCCATCTTTTTTTTGAACCAATCAACATAGGAACAAAGTTTATACAACATTCGAAACTTATCAAAAAAAATACGAATATGAATTTGGTACTCTTTCGAATTTCAAACATTTAAAGGAAAAATCGTAACTATTTTTGGTACTTTTTTATACAAAACATTTTTCTCCATTCTTTGACATATTCGTACTTAATTATGAGCTCTCACTACAATACTGAAATTTTTGATAACTAAATGGGGGAAAAAAATAGTACCAAAAA
This sequence comes from Pollenia griseotomentosa, assembly GCA_963931875.1. NCBI lineage: Eukaryota > Metazoa > Arthropoda > Insecta > Diptera > Polleniidae > Pollenia > Pollenia griseotomentosa. The sequence goes on from OZ007563.1 coordinate 150,803,151, forward strand.
GGGGAGATATGGGAAATTTATGTTTTTCTTTAGCTTTTTGTTTCTGTAACTGGTATTTTTTTATTGTCGTTAATATTGGACCTTAAAACATAAGATTCAACATGCAATGCCCTGAGTGGATAAGAATTTATAAGAGGGAACTTTTTCGTACTTTTTTAATCTTTGATTGGTACTTTTTTAATTTCCGTTAATATTGGAGCTAGAAACATAAAATTAAACATGCAAGGTCCTGAGTGAATGAGAATCTGTAAGATAGGCTTTTTAGTACTTTGTTGTTCTTTAACTGGTACTTTTTGAATATCCGTTTTTATTGGACTTAGAAACATAAAATTAAACATGCAAGATCCTGAGTGAATAAGAATCTGTAAGAGGGCTTTTTGGTACTGTTTTTTGTTCATTAACTGGAATTTTTTGAATTTACGTTAATATTGAACCTAGAATACATGCAATGTCCTGAGTGGTTGAGAATCTATAGGAGGGAAATTTTTGGTACTTTTTTATTCACCAACTGGTACTTTTTGAATTTTCGTTAGTATTGGACCTAGAAAGATAAAATTAAACATGCAAGGTTCTGAGTGAATGAGAATCTGCAAGAGGGTTTTTGGAACTATTTTGTTCTTTAACTGGTACCTTTTCAATTTCCGTATCTGTTGGACCTAGAAACATAAAATTAAGCATGCAAGTTCCTGAGTGAATGAAAATCTGTAAAAAGGATATTTTGGTTCTTTTTTATTCTCTAACTGGTAATTGTTTTTAATAAACTGGTACTTTTATTTAACTTAATATTAATTTTTGTGCATTAAATAAAAAAAAGCTAATAGCTGTCTGGTACTTTTACGAAATTCGGCCGTTTTAGGTAGCAAACCGGTAAAACCTGTATTTTGGGTATTTTTTCCACCATCTAGCTTTTAAATCAATACACATAGAAATAAAAATTATATAACATTTGTAACTTATCTAAAAAATACAAATGCATATTTGGTACTTTATTGAAATTCGAACGTTTAAGGGGTCAAAATTGTACCAACATATGTTTGTTACTTTTTACAAAAGATTTTTTCTCCATCTATTTATCTTTCATCGCAGAGCCTAAACGTCTGAAGCTAAAAGGTTGACATTTGGACCGGAGGCTCTCCTCTCGCCCAATTGATCCTGCTAACCTCATACCTCCTAAGATATGTTTGATCCTGCTAGCCTCATACCTCATAAGCTAAAGGAAAACATTTATTGTTGTTCATTAGAAAAATTCGCTAACCTCATATCTCCTAAACTAAAAGAGATACAAAATTAAAAAATTAACAGACTGGTGTTTGGTACTTTTTTGAAGTATGGCCTTTTTGTGGAGTAAAAGGGTAAATACAAATTATATCACATTCGTACCTTATCTTAAAAAATGCAAAACAGATTTGGATTTTTTTAATTCAAATGTTTAAAGGTGTGAAAATCGTTCCAAATTTTGTTATTTTTTCACAAAATTTTTCTTCATCTATCTTTCTATATATATATAAAATTGTAACGTTACTGAATGACTGACTCACTAATTCATCATCGCACAGCCTAAACTCCTGTAGCTAAAAACTTGACATTTGGAGCAGAGATAGGTGACTCCCCAAATCGATCCACTAAGACGGAATTTTTGGGAATTCGAATGTTTAGGGGTAAAAACGTAATACTTATCGTTGTTCGTTAGAAAAATAAGCGGACAGGTGTCTGGTACTTTTTTAAAATTTGGTCCTATTAGGAAGCAAACGGGTAAAACCTTAATTTTGGTACTTTTTTGGCACCCCATCTTTCTTTTGAACCAATCAACATAGGAACAAAGTTTATACAACCTTCGAAACTTATCAAAAAAATACGAATATGAATTTGGTACTTTTTCGAATTTCGAACATTTAAAGGGTAAAAATCGTAACTATTTTTGGTACTTTTTTTATACAAAACATTTTTCTTCATTCATTGACATATTCGTACTTTATTATGAGCTCTCATTACAATACTGAAATTTTTTATAACTAAATGGGGGGAAAAAAAAGTACCAAAAAGGGGAGATACGGGAAATTTATGTTTTTCTTTAGCTTTTTGTTTCTGCAACTGGTATTTTTTTATTGTCGTTAATATTGGACCTTAAAACATAAGATTCAACATGCAATGCCCTGAGTGGATAAGAATTTATAAGAGGGAACTTTTTGGTACTTTTTTATTCTTTGATTGGTACTTTTTTAATTTCCGTTAATATTGGACCTAGAAACATAAAATTAAACATGCAAGGTCCTGAGTGGATAAGAACCTGAAAGAGGGCTTCTAGGTACTTTTTTGTTCATTAATCGGTACTTTTTGAATTTCCGTTAGTATTGGACCTAGAAACATAAAATTCAACATGCAAGGTCATGTGGTCCTTTTTTACAAAATATTTGTCTCCATTCATTGGCATATTCGTACTTAATTATGGGCTCTCACCACAACACTGAAATGTTTCATACATAAATGGGGTGAAAAAAGTATCAAAACGGATAATACGGGAAATTAACTTACTTACATTTGCTTTTGTGTTAAGGCTCAGTTAGTTTTTACTTTCTGTTTCTGTTCTGTTCCGTGCCGTTCTGTTACGAAATTGTAATAGTTACTTTTTCTGTAGAAACTTATCAGCCGTTTATGACAAATTTATTAGTTTTGCACTGTCCATTGTTTTATTTCAATAACTTTAATGCACATAAATTTGAAGAAATTAAGTTTTATGAATTCTTAAAATCAAAAAATAGTTTATTTCAATATAAAAATGTATTTTTTAATATTTATTTTGCTGTCACTTACAATTACTTAACAAGTTTTTGATTTTAACAAACTGAACCGCAACAGAACAGAAAAACTAATTAATTTCACAGGTTTATTAATAACAAAAACAAATCAGCTGATTCGTAACAGAACAGAAAGTAAAGACTAACTGAGCCTTTATACGAGTGGTACTTTTTGAATTTTCTATAATATTGAACTTAGAAACACAAAATAATAGGTGCAAAGTCCTGTGTAAATATCAACCTATGAGATAAAAATTTTGGAACTTTTTTGCTAAAACATAGATACATATTCTTTGGCATATAAATATGTTCATAAAAGAAAAAGCCCGATTAAAAAGTAGCGGGTTAAATGCTTGAATTTAAACAAGTTTAAGCCTAGAAAAGTAAACTTTGGCATACAAATATGTCCACGAATAAAAGGAGACGCTAACTAAGTAGCGGGTTAAATGCTATAAGTAATAAAACTTAGCAAATTTAGCAAATTTTAATTAAATTCAATGAAAAAAACAAGAGGTTTTTTTTAAAAAAAAATAATGTACCCCGTATCCATAAACATTTATGAAATTTAAAAAACGTTTTTTAAGTAAAATTTTTAGAGAAAATTAGTTTTGTAAAATAATATTATTTTTATGAATTTTATGAAATTATGAATTACCTGCCGTAATCTTTATATAATTAATTTAATTCAATTAAGTTACAAAAGCAACAAAAATAGGCCATGTCATGGAAATCAAAGTCGCGTGAAAATGAAATCGAACAAATTTTTAAAACTCTCCCGTATTAAAAGTTCAAAAAAAAATTTCCTTTTTATATACCTGAACTACTTTTAAATTCAGGAAATTCTGCGTTGATTTTTACAGTAATTCAATTGAAAATCTTCGTCGATTACAATTTCACAGGATTTTGATTTCCATGACATGGCCGAATATATGTATTTCTTTTGAACTGAATTTTCTTAAGTGACCATTAGTATATTCGAAATTAATGCAGCCTCTTCCATTGTTTTGCAAAAATGATCTTATAATATAAATTATACTTGAAGTTGTGTGGCTTAATTTGTTTCGCTTTCTGGTTTTATCTCTGCCTCCCCATTTGCATTGGGTAAAGCAAACCAAATCCGAACCAGTTTGGATAAATTTGGAAATACAACCTAGCCATTATCGAAAAGTGTTCCAAATACATGTTTCAAAACAAATTAGTTTCACAATTTCAGAAAATTCAGTTTATGCGATTGTTCTACACTCATACAAAATATCATTGAGGCTTTAGTTAAATTGTTAAGACAATAGTTGAAATTTGTTCTCATCTTTGTTTTGTCCAAAAAAATGTGCTGGACTTAAGAATTCCATTTCTTTTAATATTAAATCATTTTTAAAATCATTTTTTATACAATGCAATATGAGAAAAATACCTACATTTTGGCGAATATAAATAATCTGTCCGATTTTCCCTACGCTCCTATTTTAGTAACAAAAAACCCTACATGTAGGATATTTCCCTACTTTTGGCAACACTGTATCAATGCCTGTTAAATGTTCATCTCCGTCAACAGCGAAAAAGAACGAAAAAAGGAAGACAATAATTTCTGTGTCTATTAATTTCTGGATTGTGAAAGGTTTAGGCATGTTCGAAAAAGAATAAGAAAAATGTCTGCTTTTCAATTTCAACATTGTAAAATCGGACTTAGTGGTATATGTGGGTAAACGAAACTAATAAAGTTTACGGCGGCCGGGACTTCTGGGGCCCTTTGGTGCAAAATAAGTGCGCCCACTTATATCTATGTAATTTTCTCAAGATTGTAAATATTTTGTTTTTTTTAATGCTTTATGCGTTATTTTTTTTAAATTCTTTTGTAACTAAAGCTTCTCTGCATAGACGGCCTTCGACCTGGCGCATGGATCTTCTCCTCTATGGTAAGCACATACCGGCTTCGCTAACTAAAGCTTCTCTGCATAGCCGGCCTTTGGCCAAGCGCAAGGATTTTATCCTCCAGGTATAACAAAAACCGGCTTCGCTAATTTAAGCTTCTCTGCATGGCCGCCTTTCGGTTGGGCGCAAGGATTTCCTCCTCTATGGTATAACAAATACCGGCTTCGCTTACTAACTTAAGGTGACCATACGTACTCTTTTTTAGAGGACAATCATCTATTTTAACTGGCTGTCATCTATAAAATTTGTGTCCTCTTTTATCATAATCTATCATCTTTGTCGTCTTAATTTTTTAGAGCATGACCAAAATTTGCTTTTATTTTTATAAATTAAAATAAATTTTATTTCACGACGATCACCGGATTTTTCTGTCAAATCGTATGGCAAATATCGTGCTTGTTCTGTTCATACTCCTACTGAACTCTCATACACTTGCAGTACACAATTTTGAATAAGTAAAGCGGCTCATACACTTGCAATAAAATTGTTCAATTTTACGTATTGTACAATTATATCGCCTATGTGTATATGATATACGAAGGTGGCTCAATACATTGGCAACAATCAAAAGACTTTTGATTTTTATTGCACAACGAAGTGTGTGTTGGCAACATTGAACAATGCTGTTTATGTTATTCCTATAGGTTACCCTAGATCAAGGCGAATTTATTACAGGTGGTCTTAAAAGCCCTGCTGATATTAGCTAAAATCACAGTTGGATGTCAAAATTTTGTTTATTCTCTTTTATTATCTTTGTTTCTGTTTTGTTTTATTTCTCTCTGACATTGTACAATGATTTTACAAAAACAAATGGCTTGTGGTTTTTGTACGAGTTATACTTGTTGTAGTACCGAGATTACCTGGGATGAATTCGCCTTGCCCTAGATCTACACTAAAGATAAATATCTCAGCAAGTTGGCAATAACGTCGGAAGAATAACAGAGCAATATTTCTTATTGCTCAGCTTATGTTAACGCTGGGTCTCCACGTTGCAATATTTATTGCTAAGTACAAGCAAAAACGTCGGCAGAACAATGACAGAACAATGGAGCAATAATTGCTGAATTTGAGAACACTTGAAATTGCTTTGCCATAAATTTGCAATTTTAACCGCGAGTAGTCGTATAAAGTTTTGTGGCTGTACATATTTATAACAAATGTTTTACTGAGCTACCTAAACAAGAGCGGCAAGCGTTTTTTTTAACATGAAAATTCTGTTGCCATTACATTTTCAAGAAAATAAAGCGACCAAGCGATCTTTCAAATAAAAATTTACAGCCGGGTAATGTTGAATTCGCGTTCTAAAGGTGTGTTTCTTATAAACTATAAGCAAATAAAAAGTTTTGACATAAAACAGACGCTTGCCGCTCTTATTTAGGTAGCTCAGTTATGTTGTGTTTTGAAGTGGTTGTGAAATTTTCTTTTTTAAATTAATAAAATAATTAATTGTAATTGTCGTAGCTGTATTTAGTATTACTTTTTTTTTTATTTGCGTTAAAAAAAAAGTTGAATTGTTCTATTGAAAAAATAAAAATGTACAAAAAAATAAATTCGTCGTTTGCTTTTGTTGATCTTGACGTTTATTAAAAAAATATAATATATAATAATATATTTATTGATTGCTTTTTTAATAAATAAACACACAAACAAAAAACAACCGTACAGAGAAATGAAATGTCAGATCTCCGTGAACATAACAAAGTAGTTAACAAAGTAAATCTTTTTTCACTCAAAAGAAAGAGAGCAACAAAATATGTCTCTATTCTCCTCATTAAAATTGAGTATTTCTGGCTGAGCAGAACTAAACTTAGGTGCGGCCAAGTTAAAAAAAGCGAAATATTGTGAATAGATATGGCAACTTTAGCCATTTTATAGAGAATAATCAGGGCTGCCAGGTACTTTTTGTCCTTGTCCCCAAAAAAATAAAAAAATATCCCCAAAAATCCCCAGATTACCAAATCCCCAAAAAACAAAACCTTAAAAAATTAATATTTTTTGTTTGTTTTTTTTCTGACCAAATTTAAAATTTTTTATTAAAAAAAGGTAAGAAAAATGTTAATAAGAAATCCCCAAAAATCCCCAAATAAAAATTTTTAGTCAAAAAAATCATTTTATTTTGTTTGTAGGGACTGGTTTCTGTATGTTTTCTTAAATCCTTTTTATGCGATTCCAGTGAGGAATTACAAGCAGAACAATATGCTGTTTTTGAAGACGAATGAGCCAGTTTATAAGAATTTGGAGCTTGTTCAATCGGTTAAAGTCATCCTTATAATCAACAATAAAAATACATATATCCAAATTTATTTAGTACTTCGATCCATCATCATGTCTTTAAAAAATCAAAAATTTCATGTGTTTTCAACGATTTTAGATTCTATTTTAAAATTCTTTTTTTTAAACACTCACTCAAGAAAAGTAACAAGTTTATAAAGTACCTTTTACACACTTAATAAAATTCATATATAATAAAAAATAATAAAAAAGTGTAAAATCCCCAAAAAATCCCCGAAATCTTTTTTGAAATCCCCAATCCCCAAATGACTTTCCTTGTCCTTTTTGTTCACATGAGATCCCCAACTTTGGGGATAAATCCCCAAGTCTGACAACCCTGAGAATAATCACCCTTATTGTCTTTGGCGTTTTTGCAGCGTATACTAGTCGTTTTTTTGAAATGGTGCCGTGATTGGCGAAAACCGACAATGAATACGAACGACACTTTTCAAATCTATTACAAAAACGACGTTAAAACAGTACCGTGTTTGGCGCATTTGTCTATCAAAAGTGTAAAAAATTGTCGTTAAACATTTTGATCACGACGGTTTTAAATTATTTGAGAAATAATTTCAATGGAAGGAAATAAAATGTAAACATGCAAAAAATGTAATATCATTAGAATATAATTTTGTTTTTATGTGTTTTTGTACCTTTCTCTGGCGTATATTTTAGGATAAAGGTCACAAATCGATGGTTTTCTTCCGCAACCTCGTAACTCAAAAACAACTACTTTTCAGGACAGACAAAATACTTCTTTTTTACCAAATATTTGAAACTTCTTGCTATATATTCTTTTATAATCCAATAATTAGGAAGAATTCCGATATTCCGCCAAACAAAAAAATTGCAAAATTGTAAGGCGGTATTTACTGATTACTTTTCCGGTTAAAACAAAACATTGGAAAAAATCGAGTTACGTGGTTGCGGAAGAAAACCATCGAAATGCCACAATTTGCGAAGTAAGTAGCAATAATGGAGAAAACACCTTATTTGGCAAAGGCCTTCCAAAAAAGTAAAAATGATTTAATATTTTTTTTTGTTTTAATTAATAGACTTATGTACATGTTAAAATTTATTTTATAACTACTTAAATGTTATTCTTGAAATTAATAAAAACGCTAAAATATCGTTTTAAAATTATAGTTTCAGCTCATAGTGAATAGAGATGAATAAAAACCTACACTTAACATTTTCACAAGTAAAATAATACAAAAAATTCATCAAAAGTTTTAAAATTTTACTATACGTATTATTTTTAATTTAAACACTTGCTTGACAGATCTTTGACAGTATTAAGTGTATTCTTTTACTTTGTGAATCTTTTACAAAATTTTGCTAGTCGAAAATTTTAGACGGTAACAAAAAATTGTAAATACGACTGCAACTACGACAGCTGTCGTTTTTCGACTACGCCAAACACAATAAGGGTGAATATCTTCTTCTTGTTTTCGGTGTATGGGAGAGTATTTCGGCTTTTAACAAGATAACAAAGTAAAACCGGAAATGATATTTATAAAATAATAAATAATTAAAATATTGCGGCAAACTATTAGAAAACTAATATATTTAAATTAGTTTACAAATGTTTGTGTTGGATTCCTTAAAAATATATATTTTAAGTTTAAAAAAATTTACGTTGAAATTATTCATATTTTAAGACCTGAGGTACACATATGTGCACCCTTAATTTCTAAGAATTGAAATAAAAATGTTTAAAAAAAATATACAGTTGTCTTATTTGCTCCCCAAAAGGTATAAAAAATATGTAAGAAATGTAAAAATTCAATGGGTTAATGTTCGGGTCTTAAGAGGTTAAACTTTGATATTATTACAAGTAGAACTGTTGCTATAAGTCTTATACGCTTAACAGTTTTATTTGGTTTAATATCTTTAGTTTTTCTAAAATCTTTATGGATGAAGTTTCCTGATGATCTGGCCTAAGCAACCAGTGAAATGCGCATAGGAATAGCTTATCCCATCAACAATAAATTTCAAGTGTTTTTATCAATAATAAAAACTGGGAATTAATCACGAATAACAAAATCTTTTGAAATTAAAATTTTGTATTCCCAAAAATTGAAATTACTTTTTGATAATAAACAGGCAAGTGCACGGCCTAAAAAAACACTTAATTGTCAACATCTTTTGTAAAGTTGTTGTTGTTTTTATTTTGTTTTTCTTAACCTACTTACAACTACAATTAATGTTGAGAGAATTTCAACTAATTGTAGTGGGGAATGTAAGATGAGATAAACCCACTGTTTATTGTTGATGTGTTTTATTTAAACTTTGATATTATTACAAGTAGAACTGTTGCTATAAGTCTTATACGCTTAACAGTTTTATTTGGTTTAATATCTTTAGTTTTTCTAAAATCTTTATGGATGAAGTTTCCTGATGATCTGGCCTAAGCAACCAGTGAAATGCGCATAGGAATAGCTTATCCCATCAACAATAAATTTCAAGTGTTTTTATCAATAATAAAAACTGGGAATTAAGCACGAATAACAAAATCTTTTGAAATTTTTTAAATTCTTTAATTTAATTCTTTCACTACAATTATATTTTGCTACCATTTCACAAATTTAATTTTTTTTCTCACGCAATTTGCTTCTATTTTTTTTTTTGCTTCTTTTTTTCAGTTAACAACCAAATTTGACGTTTTATGATAGCAATAATTGTCAACGAAAATGGACTAACAATTATTGCAATATGAATTGCCAGCAATAAATACAGTGTAAATTCGATAATCCGGACTCCACTAATCCAGAATATTCGGTAATCCGGACAGAATTTTTCAGCTCATTGCGTATTCTATAATCCGGATTTATTGCAACTATATAGTCCGGATTGAATAACAACCGTTTTAATTTATTTTTTTATTCAAATCACAGCATGCTTTGAAAATACAGTTATTGCGTAATCTATAATCCGGATTGACTGCAACCCTATAATCCGGATTGAATAACACCCGTTTTTATTTATTTTTTTATTCAAAAAGTTAGAATAGTGTGATATGAGTACGTTTGCACATGCGTTTTTTTTTTGCTATGAATTATTATAATTTTAAATAAATACATACATTCGGTAATCCGGATAATTCGCTACTTCGGATTGGGGTCTGCAATCAATTATCCGGATTATCGAATTTTTACTGTATGTACAAAAAAAGGCTGTCTACAGTAAAGATAACATCATTTTGACATTTACTGCGATATATGTCGCAATAATTATCTCTGGTATAGACTGGCAGTTATGTTCACCTTTTTATTAATATAATGAAACCATTGTGCGACTTATTGCATAATATAGGACAAAATGGAAATAATATGGCTAATATTATATACAATAATATTGCAAGTGTATGTCCCGCTTAAGTGCAATGAATTTTTAAGTTTCGTTATTTTTTCTTAACTAGTTTTACTTAAGTAAATGTAAATTTTAATATATCGTCGGCTTAACATGCAAACCTGCTACATAACTCCCTTTCAACAAATTTTACAGGAATAACTTTTTATTTTTCCTATTTGCTGGTCTCCTTAGTTTTCTCATCTATGGTATAACAAACTTCGGCTTCGCTAACTAAAGCTTCTCTGCATTTAAAAGATATGTACTTAAATTAACCTAGAGGGTAAAATAATGAACGAATTTCAAAACAAAAACATTTGTAATCGCGAGCAAATTACCTTTAATCTGAGTACCCACACATACCACTAGGTGGGTGGGGCAGTTTTTTGGGGTAAGGAGGTCACACGGGCGTCAGCCTACCTTAAATTTTAATTTTGGTTTTTTTTTTTATTCTGAATCGGGTGGCATAGGCATATTTTTTTCGTGTGCCCCGTAAACTGCTCTTCAGCCCAAACGAGTAGGGATAGAGCAAGGTACATTAACTCAAGGTAGACTCATTTGGGAGTGTAGACATCCTGCTCTATATAATTTTGGCTCATGCATACGAATTTGACATTGGGGTTTATGTCTGTCCGCTAACGAGTCTACATTGGTATATAGCATGGTCCAATTGGGCCATGGTATAGAGCAAGGCGAATTAACTACAGGTGGTGTCGAAACGGCATCTGATTTTGAGAGTTCGTGCTTATTTGTTTTGATTTGTTAGTGTTTTGCAAGGTCTATCCAATAGGTCTGGGAATTTATAAATACATTTTGTATATTCAGAAAGATGTATTCAATAGTAAGATTTTGACAACGGGGAGGAATTTTACACAAACAAAATGCCTGTTGTTTATTGTAGAGGTAAGCAGACCTTTTGGATAGGCCTTGAGACCCAACCATAAGGTGCTTAAGTTGGCTTAAGCAAATGTACGAATACACGTAAATCATATGAGGCAAACCATATTAAATTTAAGGAAACTTTTGGCAAAAGTGCACTTTACGGGGCGTACGAAAAAAAAAAAAAAAAAAAATTGGACCCCCTCTGGAATAAAAAAAAGAAAAAAACCAAAATTAAAATTTAAGGGGGCTGAGGCCCCTGGGACCCCATACATCAAAAAAAGCGGCCCGCCCACTTAGTGGTATGTGTGGGTACTCAAATTAAAGGTAATTGTGTAAAAAATACGAAATTAATAAAATTTAGGTCGAGAGGGACTTCTGGGTTCCTCTGGGGGGTAAAAAAATTGCCCCTCCCACCCTTATAACTATGTGTGGGTACTCGAATAAAAGGTATTTTGCTTACGATTGTAAATATTTTGTTTTTATTTGGCTTTTTTAATGTTGTATAAAAATCGCGGGATATTTTTATTTTTTGTAACTAAAGCTTTTCTGTATAGCCGAACTTCGGCCGGGCGCAAGGATTTTCTCATCTATGGTATAACAAAGACCGGCTTCGCTAACTAAAGCTTTTCTGTATAGCCGGCCTTCGGCCGGGCGCAAGGATTTTCTCCTCTATGGTATAACAAAGACCGGCTTCGCTAACTAAAGCTTTTCTGTATAGCCGGCCTTCGGCCGGGCGCAAGGATTTTCTCCTCTATGGTATAACAAAGACCGGCTTCGCTAACTAAAGCTTCTCTGTATAGCCGCCCTTCGGCCGGGCAAAAGGATTTTTGTTGCACAATTACCTTTAATTTGAGTACCCACACATACCATTCAGTGGGCGGGGCGGTTTTTTGGACCCAGGGGTCCCCACGGGCCTCAGCCCCCTTAAATATTAATTTTGGTGTTTTTTTTTATAATTCTGGATCGGGTGGCATATTTTTTATATTTTTTTTCGTACGCCCCGTAAAGTGCACTTCAGCCAAACTTTTTGTTAAATTTTATGTAACTGTCATTTGCTTAAGCAAAGTGCGAAACTGATCGCACATTCCGTACGGAATCAAATGTTTGTTGACTTTATTTTTGTTTTTTTTAAATACATTTGAGAGACTTTTGTTACTTTTTGACAGTATGTTAAGCAAGGCTATGCATATTATGGTTGGGCCTTTGGTGTTTTGCTATGATTGACATTTCGAGCTATAAGCACTAACAATGCAATGCAAATAACCCTACGTTGTTTCTGTTGTTTTTGGATTGTTGTAGTTCCGACGCCACCTGTAGTTGAATTCGCCTTGGTATAGAGTATTCCATAATCACTAATTTAATTTTTGTTGTTTGCTAAATATTATCACTTCATTTTAAAGTTTAAAAACACCCTTTTATTCATACTGCACTTGAACAAATTCATGTCATTCAATAAAGTGCATACAAAAAGAACGTTAATAAATACCTATATACATAATCACAAATAAACCACAATATACAGTTTAGCGTAAAAAAATAAAAGAATTGTTTACCATTTATCTGAAGGTCAATGTACCCGGCAGCAATAATCGCATTTTTGCAATCGTATTTCTTATGTGCCAAAGCTTTTTCATCAAAAAATATTGGTTCTGGATTAACAATGAGACCATTTCGTATCCACAGGTCGTCCCTGATCAATTGATGATTTCGCACCAGGCGACAGTTTGTAAATTGAGTTAAAGTGTCGGACTTTGACATTTTATTAAGACTAAAAAAACACTTATTTGAATGTTCACTATTTTCTTTTCATAACCAAGAACAACAACACTTTTGGGAGTTTGTAATCGTGAACGCTTTCGTTGTTTTGTAATCTGATTGTGTGGTTTTTTTTTGTATTTAATAAATAATAATCTGACGTTGGTAATTACTGCGCACTTCTCCAGCTGAACGACGTCAATACAATACGTCCGCCAAGATGGCAACGAAAGTTAGCAACGGCGGAAATTAAAAATCAAGGGATTTAGTGGCAACGCCGGAAATGCATATGAAGGAATCTTTTGGAAATTATTTTAGAAATATTTATATAGAACCATCAACCATCAACAAAAAATTATCCGAGCCGTTCCAGAGAAAAGTGGGTTCATCCAAAATGGTCAGAAAAAATCGTTGCTGATTTATGCCAGCCAAACTAGGCAGTGCCAAGGCATAAGCTCAATGGAATATGGAAAAATACCACTTAAAGATTAAAAAAAACCAAATTTTAAAACAATCGTCAGAGCCTTTCCAGAGAAAAGTGGGTTCATCCAAAATGGTCAGAAAAAATCGTTGCTGATTTATGCCAGCCAAACTAGGCAGTGCCAAGGCATAAGCTCAATGGAATATGGAAAAATACCACTTAAAGATTAAAAAAAACCAAATTTTAAAACAATCGTCAGAGCCTTTCCAGAGAAAAGTGGGTTCATCCAAAATGGTCAGTAAAAATCGTTGCTGATTTATGCCAGCCAAACTAGGCAGTGCCAAGGCATAAGCTCAATGGAATATGGAAAAATACCACTTAAGGATTAAAAAAACCAAATTTTAAAACAATCGTCAGAGCCGTTCCAGAGAAAAATGGGTTCATCCAAAATGGTCAGTAAAAATTTTTGCTGATTTATGCCAGCCAAACTAGGCAGTGCCAAGGCATAAGCTCAATGGAATATGGAAAAATACCACTTAAAGATTAAAAAAAACCAAATTTTAAAACAATCGTCAGAGCCGTTCCAGAGAAAAGTGGGTTCATCCAAAATGGTCAGTAAAAACTGGGATTTAATTTTTAAGGGGTTTAGAGGCAACGTCAAGGAAAAAACGCAATAGAATATGAAAGTAGGTGTACTATAGAATATAAAACGCTTTCCGTGCAAAAAATTGCCGGGCCAGTTTTCCAGAAATCTGGGTTCATCCAAAATGGTCAGTAAAAATTGGTATTAATTTTTTATATAATGTTAATGTTAAGAAGCGTTAAACTTGTATTACTTTTCTATCACAGACATGGCTTATGGCGTCTTTTTCATTGTTGGCGGAAAAAATTTTGTGCAACTCTAAAAAAGGCGCTACATATATGTTGATATAAAGTTGCCATACCAAATGGATATCTTACATATCGTGTTCAAAAACCATAAACTTTCTAACATTATCACTAAAATGAAGTTTCCTAAAATTTTTACAGGCCTAAATTTCAGTAAGTTTATTGTATAGAGTCAAATCAGGTTTTGCACCTTATACACGGAAATTGCGTCAATATTGCAGGAATGTTATTCCATCGCCATTGTAGTGCATTACGTATGAATTATCATATTTGCAGGGTTTTGGATTTTTATTATTATATATAATAATTGATAATACCATGGATGCAATTTTAATTACAATAAAATTTGTTTGCCAAAAGTAACCAAAACAAATAACAGTATTAAAAATAACTACAAATTGGTCAGTAAAATCTGCTTATACACGAGGCAACCTAAGTAGAAACATGGGCATGTTTTTCTTAATGCACCATCCTTATTAATTTCTCATAAATAAATTTTTTTAATATTTCAAGTTTCCAAACATTTAAGAATTTAAGAGATAATTTTCTAAAATATGTATATCGTCGTCGAAAATCCAATATTACGTTACACCACTTTTTCTAATTTTAGAGGAGAAGAAAAAAACGTTATAAAATAAAAAATAGTTCAGATATAGAAACAGTTGATGGAATATGGAATTAAAACAGAACAACTTAACTAATTCAAGAGAAAAAACTTTATTTTTCTAAATAATTTTTAAGTTATATTTGTTACGTTCTTTTGTATATTTTTTTTCTGAAACAAAAGAACGATCATGAAGATTTATGAAAATTAAACAAAAGTTAAATATATGAAAAAAAATTTTATTACTTTTTATAAACGCTTTAAGTTTAATGAAAGATTAAATGCATTTATTCTGTTTTTTTTTTAATTATTACCTTTTGATAAGAGGAATGAAGTTTTACTTAAGTTTTACTCTGGAACGGCTCTGACGATCTTTTTAAAAATAGATTTTTTTTTAATCTTTAAGTGGTATTTTTCCATATTTCATTGAGTCTATGTCCTGACACTGCCTAGTTTGGATGGAATAAATCAGCAACGATTTTTACTGACCATTTTGGATGAACCCACTTTTCTCTGGAACGGCTCTGACGATTGTTTTAAAATTTGGTTTTTTTTAATCCTTAGTCCCAATTTCCACAATGCAAGTCTTATTAATAAACTTATCACATTTTCTTCTTTGAATCAGCTTCGGTGTATCCACGAGTCAAGTCTTATTATTTATCTGTTATTCCATTTGTATGAATGTATATGTGCGTTTTGACATTTCGCTTAAAACATATTTCTTATTAAAATATATTTAAATTCAAATTCGTGTTAATTTTTAATATTTATTAAATATGTATGTATATTTCTTTTGTTTTGTTAAAATAAAAAATATTCAAAAAATTTTACACACAAAAAATCACACACGCTACGAAATTAACTTTGTACAACGAAATTAAATATGAAAGATAATTGTCAAAATAGACCTGCTGAAAATTACGAACGAGAAAACAAAGCGCATATGACGAGTACAGCAAGCTGAGTACTCGTTTCTTTTCCCCTCGTCACTCTCGCCTACAAAGTAGCAAGCTGATCAATAAGACTTGCATTGTGGAAATTGGGACTTAAGTGGTATTTTTCCATATTCCATTGAGCTTATGCCTTGGCACTGCCTAGTTTGGCTGGCATAAATCAGCAACGATTTTTACTGACCATTTTGGATGAACCCACTTTTCTCTGGAACGGCTCTGACGATTGTTTTAAAATTTGGTTTTTTTAATCCTTAAGTGGTATTTTTCCATATTCCATTGAGCTTATGCCTTGGCACTGCCTAGTTTGGCTGGCATAAGTCAGCAACGATTTTTACTGACCATTTTGGATGAACCCACTTTTCTCTGGAACGGCTCTGACGATTGTTTTAATATTTGGTTTTTTTAATCCTTAAGTGGTATTTTTCCATATTCCATTGAGCTTATGCCTTGGCACTGCCTAGTTTGGCTGGCATAAATCAGCAACGATTTCTATTGACCATTTTGGATGAACCCACTTTTCTCTGGAATGGCTAGGAGTATTTTAATAAAATCGATGATAAATTTTCTTTTTAAAAAATTTTTAAAATCGTTGCTAACTTTCATTGCCACTAGAATCCCAAAATTGTTTACTTTTAAGCCCTCAAATTCCCCTTAGTCTTATTTCCGGCGTTGCTATTAATCGTTGCTATCTTGGCAACGTGTTTTTACGTGCCCAAGTATCGTCGACGAAATAGCATCGAATTTGGGAATTTAAGAACCGGGAAAACAAAATACCCAAATGATGGTGATTTGCAGAATAAGAACAAAAAGTTAGCGTCGAATTTAGGAATTTAAAAAGGGGAAGTAAAAATAACTAATATAATACAAAAATTAGTTAACACAAATTAAAAAATACACTTTTAGGAACAAAATAAGCGATGCGTGCAAAAAATCGTTTGGCCTGTTCAGAGATATTTGGGTGCATCCAAATTGGTCAGTAAAAAGCGTTGCTGATTTATCCCATGGAACACAGGCTTTTGCACGGTATAAACTGTATATATTCTGAAAGTAAATCGTTTTCCGGACAAAATGAGCGATGCGAGCAAAAAATCGTTCGGTTAGTTCCCGAGCTATATGAGTTCATCCAAAATGGTCAGTAAAAATCGTTGCTGATTTATCCCATGGAACACAACCTTTTGCACAGTATAAACGATATAAACCATGGGAACTAACCGAACGATTTTTTGCACCCATCGCTCATTTTGTCCGGAAAACGATTTACTTTCAGAATATATACAGTTTATACCATGCAAAAGCCTGTGTTCCATGGGATAAATCAGCAACGCTTTTTACTGACCATTTTGGATGAACTCATATAGCTCGGGAACTAACCGAACGATTTTTTGCACGCATCGCTCATTTTGTCCGAAAACGATTTACTTTCAGAATATATTAAAAATTAAAACAATTATATCTGTTCTTTTTGAGTCTTTATTAAAAACTGAATTCTAAAATCTAACTTAATGCAACTTAAACTTAAAAATTAACAATAGGAATTGTTGGCGAGAAAGAACAAATGTGCACAATAAGCACACTTACTTGTTATCGCTTAATGCTGTAACACTAGAAGTTTGTTTATTAAAAATTATTATTACATTTAAAATTGCAATACAACAAATGCGCTGACGTTTGCGTCTGCTGATTTGTAGGAACGGAAATCATAAAAGCTTACTTAGTGTTTGCTCTCCGGGCAAAAGGATCAGGGTAGTCTTTCAGTTTTAGTTCTATTTTGTTCTTTCTCACCTTACAACACTTATGCCTGTATTCATAAAAATTTTTTTAATTTAATAAAGGTTTAAAGAACAAATTTACTATAAAAATTATCCTTAATAAACGTTTGTTAAATTTAATAATCGTTTGTGAATACGAGGGTTAACCTTTATGGCTAAAATTACAATTATTATTAAAAGTATAACGACCAAACTTATAGTAGTACCCTGTGCTACGTTATTTTTAAGTTCTATGTACTTAATGATTTCTCTATTCTTATTACTTTGGAGATGAAGTCCTTCCAAAGTAAAGTTATTAATGTTTTTTGTAAAATTTACATAGTTCAAAGATATAATTACTCCATGACTAAATCTATGGAACAAATTTTCAAACACAAGCTCTTTTATTTTAATAGTACAGTTTTCAAACTTAATAATACTATTTCCTTTAACAAAATATGGGTGATAACTACAATTGTTATCTATTTTGGTAAATTCAATTAACTTTGTTATAACAAGGCCCGCCTTAATTTCTTTAATTATTGGTTCTTTATTTATTCTAAGTTTACATTCATTATTCTGCTTGAAAGAATCTCTTACACAATTGTTATCATGGATCAAAAGGTTTTTCTTTACCATTAATTTTTCTCTGTTTTTGTATACCATATTACCCTGCACCAACACTTCTTCTATTGACAAGTCTAATTCCTCATAGCGATCATTTGGAAACGGTATAATGAGGGCCTTAAAGTATGTTTCTGTTGTAAATTTCGGAATTTGAAGCACGAAAACTAATTTATTTTCAAAAAACATTATGCTTGTTTTAAGGTAAGGTAAAGTTTCCACTGTTATTTTGTATCTAATATTTTCTTTTTCAGTCAGTATGTCATGTGGTAATATGTTCTGTTTGCTCATCATAACAACGTCTGATATTTTTTCTATCTGTTTGTTCAGAATATTAAGATCGGCATATGTTTGCAAAACAAACCTAAAATTTTCCACAACATTTAAGGCTTTGTTTGTTCTAGCTGTAATATTTGACAAAAACTCATTCAATTTATTTTGCTGCTTGTTAAATCTTTCTACCACAGTATCAAGATTCTTAATTAGTTTGTTATTGATTTCTACTTGCTTGTTCATTTGGTCCGTTATCTGCTTCGCGTTGTCGTCTAATGTTGTCAGATGATTATAAATTTCCTTTGCGTCATCATCGTCCATTGTTCCCCATAACATTTTTAAAAACGATCCGCCAATGTTAATCAGTCCTCTTTTTGTTCTGTTGTTTCTATAGGAGTGTGGAATTAGTGTTGATAGAGCTGTTCTTGCCAGTTTAATTTCTCGTTGAATCAAGTCTATATCGTGTTCGTCAATAAGGTTGAGTTTTACCAAATTTTCCTCTATCTTTTCTAAGCAAATTTCGAAAACCTCCAAATCCACAATATGCAACACATTAAAGTTTTTGTCTACCACTGCTTCGGGTTCCATTTTATAAATCACAAATCCATTATCTGGGTTGATCTCATAAGTTTCAATTTTGTTTGTTTTTGTGTTTTGTTTTTATCTCTTTTAAACGTTGGGACAAGTATTGGAAGTCAATGTCATCGTCTTCATTGTTAGTTTCTATTACATAATTACTATCTTTCTTGAACTGTAAGAGTCTTCTATCGAATTTAGCTAATTGACAAACTTCGCAATTTTTTATAAATGTCGTTATTAAGTTCACCAATCCAGGGAAGTAATATTTAAATTTCAGTTCTCCAAATACTTCATTAATGCCACGATGATTGTTCCTCAAGTGTTCGTCTTTTATTATCTTTAACGCTTCGTCTCTATCTGTAATTTCAATTAATTTTTTCGTGGATCTTAAATTCTTAAATTTCTGTTACTGGAAAAAAATTGTACATAAACATCCTGAAGTTGTACAAAAAGTCGATCGTCTTCGCAAAAAATACACATGACGCCTTTATCCTTCAGTACTTTCCTCAGTATCGTTAATTTGTCACTATTATCAGCGAGTGTAATAAAATTTTTTACTTTTCTATTCTTAATTTGCATAACGAATTATAATTATTGTATAAGCTTCTGCCATGGTAGTTGGATTTCTACTAATGATTATTCCTTTTACCGGTTCAGGTAAGTTTCGTTTGAATGTCTCTAAAACCAGATTTTTATTCCTTGTAGCTTGAAGTGACGTTAAGCTGTCATCCAGCAAGTAGGAATTGTTAAGTCTAACTAGAAGTTCATTTAATTTACAATAAAATTTGTTTATTCCATCTGTGCATCGACACAGAGTTATTTCGTCTAAAATTCTCTCTTTCGGAGTATGATCACCATGTTCCCCAATCAGCACTGCTCGTAACTCCATCCAGGTTTGGACTTGGCCATTCCTGGATAGAGAATCTCTAGCCTTACCTACTAATCGGTCTTCTATGTAACCCAATAAAATTCTTTTCAGTTCTACTGTCAGGGGTTCCATAATGGAGGTTAATGATTCTATTCGCTTAATGAAATTTGGTAGGTCTGACGTATTTCCATTAAATTGTTGTATCGAACAACAATTGATCCATTATTTTTTTTATTTTATTATTATTGTTACTCTTTTATTTATTTTTTATTATAATTTTAAACTATTTCTTTTGATAATTAGATTAAATACTACCTTAAAAAAAATATTACTTTACTTGTTAAAAATAATTCTGCTTCTTCTCTTGGTTGGCTTAAACTTCTGAATTTTGGAGGATGATTAACGTTGATGCTTCCTTCCTTCTTTTGGTTTAGAAAATGATTTGGGAAAATGTCTCTTAGTTAGGATTTCTATGTTGTAGATCTTTTTCTTTCTTGTTAACTTATTTTTATTATTTTAGGTAAAAGACGTTTTCTTTCGTTTTAGTTTTAGTTTTTAAGTTTTCTTTATTTTGCGTACGAATTGTTTCAAGTACGAATATATTGCATATTGGCATTTGTTTAAAAGTTAATTCAAAATTGTTTTTAATTTATTTTTTTTTGTAAGATTTTATAAGTTTAATTACTTTGTTAAGTTTGTTAATTTATTTTATGTTTTTATACTGCACTTAATTTTTATTTTATTATATTTTTTGTATGCTTCTTTTAACACTCTTATATTAAGTTTTCGTTTTGGTTTTTTTCTTACACTTAGTAACTTATAAATACCGCAGCTTAGACTTATAACTTTTTATTTTATTTCACTGATAGTTTTTCCTTTTCTAACCGATCATTTTTCTATTTCGTTTACCGACTGCGCCATTAATAATTAAAACAATTATATCTGTTCTTTTTGAGTCTTTATTAAAAACTTTTTTTTTTTTTTTTTTTTTTTTTTTTTTTTTTGCAATATTATTTATTGAATCTTCATACATTAAATATGAACTAACAATTATTAATGAAATCTTAACCTAATACTTTATTTTATGTCCTGCCAGTGCCAGACAAAAATTTTCTTCATCACGGGTTCTGTTCACTTATCTAGGTGTTTATCGCTCATCTAATTGGATAAGTGCTGCAGTGTCTCTTCTTCTGAAGCGAGTGTGGCCGCTATCATATAAAATATTTCGAGCTAGTGGGTTCGGATGCGATTCGAGCCTTTTTAAGTATTTTACTGCATATTTCGTAATCATAATTTTAACTAAAGGAACATTAAGATCCTGGTGAATATTTGAATTTTTAACATACCAAGGGGCAGCTGTGATTATTCGAAGAAGTTTATTTTGGCGCCTTTGAATTTTTTCTATATTAGAGGCCGAGGCAGTGCCCCATAACTGAATACCATAGCACCAGATTGGCTTTAAGATGGAGTTGTAAAGAAGAAGTTTGCAGTCGAGGCTAAGGACAGAGTTTCTACCAATAAGCCAATGAATTTGAATGGCTTTTAGTTTCAATTGAGTTAATTTTGCCTCATTTGCATTTCCACGTTAATCGCCGATCCAGATGTATACCGAGATATTTTACATGCGAATGTTGAGGAATTATTTGATTATTGATTGTAATATGGGGGCAAGATTCCCGGCGCAAGGTGAATGTTATATGCACGCATTTTTGCTCATTAACCATAATCCTCCATTGTCTTAACCATATTTCTAGTTGAACTATATTATGCTGTAAGTAACGAGATGCATCATAACGGTTTTCGTGGACGCTTAGAAAAGCTGTATCGTCTGCAAATGTTGAAGTTTGGGTGTAGTTGCTTGTTGGCATGTCCGAAGTATAAATTAAGTATAATAGAGGGCCCAGGATGCTGCCTTGTGGGACTCCAGCGCCAATGGGCTGAGGTGAACTTAAGAAATTTCCTTCTTTAATAATAAATTGACGACCGACTAAGTAGCTTTCTAGCAGCTTGTGTGTGTTTGCTGGTAAATTTTGCTTCAATTTATGTAATAAGCCTTCATGCCAGACTTTATCAAAAGCTTGAGAAAAATCGATGAAGAGTGCGGAACAATATTTTCTTTCTTCAAAGGCTTTTCTTATGGCGTTTACTATACGATGGGTTTGTTCAATTGTGCAGTGTTCTCTCCTAAAGCCGAGTTGGTGATTAGGAATACATCTATTTTCACTTAAAATTGGAGTTAATTTTGACACTAACAGCCTCTCAAACAGCTTTGATATATTAGAAAGTAAGCTTATAGGCCTATATGACTCAACTTTTGTGTGATCCTGTCCTGGTTTAGGTATCATGGTGACTAAGGAAACCTTCCACTTTTGAGGATAGTATTGAAGACGTAAGATAGCATTGAAAATTAATAGAATAATTTTCTTTGCTGTGCTGGGTAGCTCCAAAAGCATTTTGTTGCTGATCTTATCAAAAGCAGGGGCTTTTTTGGGGTTTAATTCACAAACAGCCTTTTCGATTTCTCTTATCTCAAATCTTAGGGGAACAGCTGCTCTAGCAGGAACAGGTGGTAACTCGACCGCAGTATCGTGAGATATATTTGGGGTAAATACGTTTTTTAAATGATTAACAAACAGATTTCCCTTTTCGTTATCATTTCTTGTCCAACTTCCGTTCAAGTTTCTTAATGGTGGCTTAGAGACAACTGGCCTTTTTGGATTTTTAGCTGAACGCCATAATGAGTAGTCTGATTGCGGAGTAGAATCAAGTTCCTTAAGATATTTTTGCAGAGAATCCGTTTTCTGTGTCTGTAGTAACTTTCTTAGCCTTTTTGTACACTCTTTTAACAAACTCTTAAGTTGAGGGGATCTGTGCAATTGCCACTCTCTTCGAGCTCTTCTTTTTTCAGACAGGAGACGCTCAACATCTGTGGAATAAATTTTAATATTTTTAGTTTTTTTTTGGGGTAATACTGGAATGTTGCACAGCTAGCTTCAGAAAACTGTCAAAATTAAGAATAGCGCGATCTACGTATTCGGGTGTACTAAGCGGAATATTTTCTGTGCAATGGGTGCTGAGATATTTTTTATATTTTAGCCAATTGATTTGTGTAGCTGGCGTCGCTAAGTAACCATTTGGAGATACAATTCTATTGGGGTTCATTAAAGTAACAATTGTTGGTGTGTGGTCGGAAGATAATTCTAAGGAAGCTTCAACAAAAATCGTTTCTAAGGGGATGTTTTTAACCACGCCAAAATCGATGACATCTGGTATTTTTTGCTGATCAGTAGGCCAATATGTTGGTTGTCCGCTCGCTATCACATTCAAATCCATTTTAGTAATAGTATTAAATAGAACACGACCCTTTGGTGTTATAAGTCGGGACCCCCAGAAGGTATGTTTAGCGTTATAATCGCCAGCGGCCAGGAAACAGGGTCCTAATGATTTAAAATATTTATAATATTGGCCTTCTGATATTAAATATCTAGGTGTGG
This sequence comes from Pollenia griseotomentosa, assembly GCA_963931875.1. Classification (NCBI taxonomy): domain Eukaryota; kingdom Metazoa; phylum Arthropoda; class Insecta; order Diptera; family Polleniidae; genus Pollenia; species Pollenia griseotomentosa. Next base: position 150,826,586 of record OZ007563.1, read on the forward strand.
AGTATAGCGATGAGATTACTACGTTTCTATTTAATTCTTCAACGCAAATGTTTGTTGCTTGAAGATAATCTTTACGATGATCACCCATTAGGTAGTGTTTGACTCTGGTTTTTATTAAAATGGCAGAACCTCCACAAGCTCTATCTCGAGGGTCCTTTGTATCATATAGTATATAACCATTTATTTTAAACGTATTTTTTGAAGTCAAATGAGTTTCAGAAACCATCATGACATCAATTTGTTTATTTTTTAGAAAGTATTCTAATTCATTTTTATGTTGGCGGATGCCGTTTGCGTTCCAAAAACAAATTTTTATACAGTTCATGGCTTGTTAAGTACAGCTTGCAATAACATTGATTGCATTCTAAGAATTTCCTGCATCATATTACCCATTGTGTTCGTAAAATTATTTACTGTTTGCACTAATGTTTCCATGGTTTTTTCTAAACGACTTAAATTAGAAACTGGAGTTTCATCATTACTTGGCGAGGCACCTTGCATTGGCTCATGGTTTGATTTTAGGACGTTAGCGTAAGAGGTTCTGTTATTACTAGACTGGGGGGCTTGAATTGCATTTGTGATAACTTGATTTGCAACCTGCATTTGAGGGGCATTTGTTTTCGGTCCAACCGTCTGCTTGACGATATTATATACAGGGCATCCTCTATAATTGGCAGTGTGATTACCGCCACAGTTGCTACATTTTTTAACGTTGGGGTCGGTTTTAGACTTATCGCAAGAAACTGTACCGTGTAGTTCACCACATACTACGCAAACAGGGGGTAAGTAGCAGTATGCCTTTGTATGGCCAAATTCTTGGCAGTTTAAGCACTGAACAGGTCCATTTTTTTTGTGCGGCTCCTTAATTGTGATTTTTCTGTATAGAATATATTTCAATCTATAAATGGGATGCGTTTCGTTTTTTTTAACTTAATGTCGCCGGGCTCTAATTCTACTCGAAAAAGTGGTTGTGGATTTTTGTCTCTATTTCTAATATTTACCACATGTTTTATCTTGAAGCCTTTTTCTTCCAAGAAAGTTTTAATTTCCTCTGGGTCTACGCATGAATCAATTCCCTTAATCACCACCTGGAGACCTTTACTGCTCTTGAGTTGGTATGTATAAAAACTTTTTTTAAGTGCCTCAAATTTGTTAATAATTTTGCGAAAATCATTTTCATGATTCACTTGAATTTTCGTTTCATTTATGCTACCTCGCTTTATTGCGGCTACATAAAACGAATTTTCACCAATCAACGAAATTAAACTCTTTATTAGATCATTTGAGTTATGCTCCCTAAGATATATCGGGGGAGGCTTGGACGATTTTATGACGTTTGGTGCTTCAGAGGATTCATCCTCCAGAATTGCAAAGCGATTTTGGGAATTTATTTTGTCAAAAGATGGCATTTTTGATGCCGAAGCAACAGCTGAAGAGGTAGGGCTGCGACCCCGCTTAAGGACTGTTATATACCTGTCCATACCAACTTGGACTTGAGGCTTTTGGCAACTTTTTACAGGGGGTTTTCCATTGCATTTGTGTTTTGGTTCATGGTATCATTTTCCACTAAATTTATTTTTGACGTCGTGGCAATACTTGTTGGCCTGGCAACACTTGTTACCAGGTCTAGTTTTAGTTTTTTTAATGAGTCACTATCCACCGTTTGTGTAAATAAAGAGGGTGAGAGGGAACGTGTACGAAAAATTGGCTTAGCCGTTATGTAGTTAACATTGATTTGTTTTATTTATTTCAACATTATTTTCGTTGGCATGCACTGTCACATAAGCATTTCTCTCATTTAATTTTATTGTTGTTACATTGTTTTTACTCATGCAAGAAATTGTTTTTGTTTTTCACCGTTTTACTGTGCTTTTAATGTTTTTATTATTTATTGTATTTTACAACAACGCCAAAAATAAGAAATTTAAACTAAAATGTTTGTGCACAGAATATGTATACATACACATGTATGAACATTCATACGTACATATGTATATATTTTTACTTTATTTATCTTTATTTAATTTTTCGTTTTAATTGTTCACTTTTATGTTAAATAATTTAAATAAAAAATATCATATATTTTCTAGCGTCCATTCGCTTAATATTTATATTCCAAAATCAAATTTAATTAATAATTAATTAAAATCGTATGCGGGGTTGAAAATACACGTCCGTTTCACAACAAAGCAAAAACTGAATTCTTAAATATAACTTAATTCAACCTAAACTTTAAAATTAACAATAGGAATTGTTGGCGAGAAAGAACAAATCGCTTTATGCTGTAACAGTAGAAGTTTGTTTATTAAAAATAATTATTACTGTAACGACACGTTTTCCGCTGGTTGCTGGGGTAGCCTCAACGGTGTCCAGGTTCGGTCGAAGTAGCAAATAAAACTCGTCGGGTTTCACAAAACGTTATAACAATACTTTTATTACAAATACACAGTTTGACCTGTCTGGAGGGTGCGGACATGGCTCAAGACCACCCGAGGGGTACCCACATACAGGCAGACTCAAATCCCAATCGCTACGAGGAAAAACAGGCAACACGAGGTGTACCCACACACGTGCTGTCCACAATCCCCAGTGTACTCAAGAGCCAACGAGTGGATCAAAATAGTTTAAGCGTAATTAGGATGTGTATCTACTGTCCTAAGTAGGTCTTACCCTATTGCGATCCCACGACCGACTGCCACGCATTCAATGATGCTTGGCCTTTTATACGCTTTGATTTGTGTATGAACAATACACACTCATACACACACTGTTTGAACTGTCACACAGCAGAACATATGATCCCAACTCAGGGTTGTTAAATTTAAACTTACAAACTAAACAACTAATATATATTTTCCAATTCAACAAAAAAATACAAAACATAAGCAAATACAAAATATAACTATAAAAACTAAAGTAAATTCATGTTGCGGATCAAAAAGAAACCCTTGTTGACTTTGTTCGTCACACTGCCTCCCTTTTCCCCAACAGCTTAGGGGTTCATCCAGGTCGTTCGCGGCATACCCTCCTGGGTCAAGGTCACTCGGTGTCGCTGCCCTGCATGGCTCAACAGCAACCGTCTTCTTGCCCCCCTACCCTGGGCACTCATGGCTTCCCGTATCTGTTGTTTAAGCTGCCCTGGTAACTGCTCAAACCGCAGCTCCTGAGGATTAGTGGGAATAGGCGGTGTCCTTGCAGATCGGCAGGTGGGGCCACGGAGTGAGGATGTGGTGGATGGCCTTAAGGCGGATATTTCCCGTAGTGTTGGTGACGAGGGCGCGGACGATGATGATGGTGAGGGCGATGATGAGGGTGATGATGAAGATGATGATGCAGATAATGATGATGGTGATGCGGCGGGTGATGATGATGGTGAGGGCGATGATGAGGGTGATGACGAAGATGCTGATGCAGATAATGATGATGGTGAGGGTGATGCGGCCTGTGGTTTTGGTGTTGAGGCCGATGATGCCAGCGGTGTTGTTAATGAGGGTGATAGTGTCGGTGGTGCTGGAGATAAGGCGGATAATGTCAGTGATGAGGAGCGGGCGATAGCCTGCTTGGATGTTGCGACAACCCAATTCGAAGATACACTCGTTGCGCCAGGGGGGGAACCAGGTGTGTCTTCCTTGGTAAAATATTTCTCGTAGTTGATGCTACGCCCGGGAGTTCGGGGTAGCGCTCTCGCAGGTGAGGACGCAGGGCTCCCAACATACCCCCTGGTGTCTGCCTGCTCGGTCTCTCTTCCGGTAGCTCCTTCAGGCACAATGTCCTTAATCTCCAACTGGGCCCTTGTTTCTAGTATTAATAACCGCATACGCCAGACCCGTTCATAACAACGCATACCTAAATGTCGAAACTGGCGCTCCTCTACTTCCATCGACCCGACTGCTCGTCTTCGAGGTGGGGTTGGTGGACGGAAATTCTCGCTTTCCCAGTCCAACGATGAGGTGCAGTATATTGGCGACGGGGGGTGTTCGGCCGGAAAATAAGACTCGTATCGTCCTCCCCAAATAAAACACGTTGCCACTCATCTATTAATGCGGAATCGAGTACCACGTGGAAATCCTCGGTGGGATTTTTCCTGCGGTTGGCCACGACCTCTCCGCTGACTCGTACTTGGGAGGTCGTCATCGTCCAGGAATATGGTTCTTCGCCGTTTAGCCGCTTCCTGCTCCATATTCCGACGAAACCTTTTGCTCGCGTCTTCAAATTTTTTTTCGTTGCGGCCCATGCTCAATTCGATCTACGAAACCAAAGAAATGTACTGTTAATTATCTGGTGTCATAAAATGTTTTAACTCGCTAATATGTGCTGTTCGCACTTCACTACTATCTACACTACAAATATCTACTATTACAGGGGATATATAACCCCTAACGATATATGGTCCCGCATATTTTGGTGCCAGCTTAGCCGCAAAACTGTCCGCCGCTTTGGACAATGGATGCTGTCGTACCAGCACCCTGTCGCCCACGTTCGGGTACCACCTCCGCCGTCGCAAATCATAATGCTTTTTCTGTCTCGCAGATGCTCTTTTTAAATTTTCCCGAATAATGTTGAAAACCTCCTTCAGCTCTTTCATGCGTTCGTCGGGCGCCAGGTTCCGTGACCCTGTGCCGATCGTTACCTCGTCGTATAGCATCTTAGGTAAACGGGGCTCTCGTCCTTGGGTTACATAGGCGGGGGTAAACCCCGTAGATTCCGATTTACTCGTGTTAATGGCTAACATTATTTCTGGCAGAAGTTCGTCCCACGCATTGTGACGTTCGTTTGCAAATTTTGCGATTACCGTCTTTATAGTACGGTTGGCCCTTTCTGTGGGATTTTCCTGCGGGGTGTATGGCGCGGTAAATTGTTGTTTCACCCCTGAATTATGTAACCATTTCTTTAACACGTTCGCGGTGAATTGTAAACCATTGTCGGTGATTAGAACCTTTGGTACCCCATATCGTGCAAGGATACGTTCTCTAAATGCCTTTATCACTCCGTCGGCCGTGGCTCTCCGCAGCGGAATCAATTCCACCCATTTCGAAAAATGATCGAAAAATACCAATAACATAGTATTTCCGTGCTTACTTCTTGGTAGTGGGCCCACGAAATCAGCGCATACCAGTGCCCATGGTTCCTCGGGTATACGAGTAAGCATCTCACCTGCTGGTGCCTGTTGTGAAACATTATATCTTTGGCAGGTCTGACAACCCCGTACGTATCTTTTTACGTCCCTTGTCATTCCGGGCCAGTAATAACGGCTGGCTATCTTCTGCATGGTTTTCCGAATACCTAGGTGGCCCCCGGTCGCTTCGTCATGATGTTCCCGCAGGACTTATTGTTGTAAGCTGCCGTCGACGCAAAGCTTCCATGGGACGTCGTCCCTTTCGTTGCTTTGCGTAATGAAATGCCTATAAAGTTGGCCGTTGATACAGGCAAAATCGGGGTAACCCTCAGGATCTTGACGCACCTTTTCCAATCGTTCCTCCACCCATTTACCACGCCGTGGCGTCTTTGTCTGCATCCGGCGGTATTCTTCTGTTGGTAGTCGTGAGAGCGCGTCGGCCACAGTATTATGCTTTCCTTTCCTATACGAAGTCGTAAAGGTATATTGCTGGAGCTCAAGGGCCCATCTGACCAGTCGCCCGGTCGGACTTTCTATCGAGTTTAACCATTTCAGTGCCAAATGGTCGGAGATAATGGTGAACTGATATCCCTCGAGATAAGGCCGCATTTTCCTGACACCCCATACAATGGCTAAACATTCTTTTTCGGTAGCCGAGTAATTCTTTTCCGCGCTGTTTAGATGCCGGCTCGCGTATGCAATAACATGTTCTGCACCCTCAATCTCTTGAGTAAGTACCGCACCTACCCCATAATCGCTGGCGTCTGTTTGAAGTATAAAGGGAATATAAAGTCTGGGCAGGCTAAAACAGGCGCATTGGTGAGTTTTTCCTTCAACGTCTCAAATGCTCTTTGTTGCTCTTCTCCCCACTTCCAATGCTTGCCTTTTTTCAGGAGTGTTGTCAGCGGCTGGGATGTGTCGGCGAAATCTGGGATGAATCGTCTGTACCATGAGGTGATGCCTAGAAATCGTCGCACCTCCTTCATATTACTGGGTACGGGCATGTTCATAATAGCTCCGACCTTGTCCGGATCCGTTTTTATCCCATCTTTGGTAACCACATGACCTAGGTACTTGGTCTCGGTTTTAAAGAATTCACACTTATCAAGATTAATTTTTAGGTTGGCGTCCCGCAATCGCCTCAAAACTTCTTTTAAGTTACCTAAGTGGTCCTCGGACGTTTTTCCTATCACAATGATGTCGTCCAAATAGGCGAACGCATTTGGCTCCATATCTGGCCCAATCACTTCATCCAAGGCTCGCTGAAAGGTGGCCGGGGCCGAGTGTAACCCGAAAGGCTTGACCCGCCATTGGTATAATCCCTTACCTGCGACAGCAAAGGCGGTATACTTTTTACTCTCCTCCTCCATCGGAATCTGCCAATATCCATCTTTTAAGTCAATACTGCTGATGAATTTTGCGTTTCGTAACCGATTAAGGATGGTATCGATTCGAGGCAGCGGGTACGCATCAGGTATGGATCGAGCATTTAGTTGACGGAAATCCATACAGGTACGCCAGGTCCCATTTTTCTTCTTAACAAGCGTGAAAGGAAAACTGTAGGGGCTATGTGAGGGTTCGATACAACCTTTTTCTAACAGCTTATTCACTTCCTCGTTGATAATGGTTTGCATGGCTGGGTTCCGTTGTGTATACCGTATTTTTATCGGTCGGTCGCCCTTCATCACGATCCGATGAGTGGTTACATTAGACGGCCCCCTAATGGCCTTACATTTGGTTAGTTCAACGGCTAGGAACCGGTCTATTTGGGATTGAAGATCACCTGTGGTGGCACTGGGGATAGCTACTATACCTACCTTATGAAAGGTATTGCTGCCAATTAAGCAAGGGTTTTCTTCGCGGCTGGTTGATACAGACAACCCTGCACACTGGATGGTTGCCGTGAAGGACTGCAGAAAGTCTAGCCCAAGGACTAGATTTTCCGTCGCTTCTGTCATAATGAGAAAATCTTTCCGCCGTGTTTTGTTTCCAAATGTCACTTGAAGTGAAACCGCTTGTGTAACTGTTCTTCTGGACCCGTCGGCTAAAAACACATCAATCTCGTCATCGATCCGCCTGGGATTTGCTGATAGCTGCCGTACTATGGCCGGAGTAATGAAGCTTCTGGTGGCTCCCGTGTCGATGATGCCGGTTAACCGCTTCCCCTCTATGATTAATTCGGCTCATAGCTGCTTCTCGTTCAAACGTAGGGAGGTGTTATTATATTCTATGGCCGGTTCATGTCCTGCCGTATTAGCTTCCATGGTTCGGAGGTGTTCACCCCGTGTCGGCCGATGATCCGTCGGAATGTCCTCCAAGTCAGCGGCTAATGAAATGAGGTCTTCTAGCGTCGCAAAATCTCGTCTACGGATATACCATTTATACTCTGGCAATGCGTTTTGAAATATTCGCTCCACCTTCTGCTCTCTTGTTAGATTAGTGTGCCGCATCAAGTCTTGGAGGATGAGGACATAGTCCCGAAATTTTTCTCGGGGCCGTTGGACGCGTTTCCGGATATCATCATTGAGGTTTTCAAAATACCTCGGCGGCAAAAAGAATAGAACAATTTAACTTTTTTTTTAACGCAAATAAACAAAAAAGTAATACAAAACCCAGCTACAACAATCACAATTAATTATTTTATTAATTTAAAAAAAAATTTCTCAACCACTTCAAAACACAACATAAAACATTTGTTATAAATATGTACAGCCACAAAACTTTATACAACTACTCGCGGTGAAAATTTCCAATTTATGGCAAAGCAATTTCAAGTGTTCTCCAGCAATAAATTCAGCAATTATTGCTCCATTGTTCTGTCATTGTTCTGCCGACGTTTTTGCTTGTACTTAGCAATAAATATTGCAACGTGGAGACCCAGCATTATAAATGCATGAATATTTCTGCAGCTGTTTTACCCCGGGTCTCCACGTAGCAATATTTATTGCGGTAAATGATGATTGCTCTTCTGATTGCTTGAGCAATTATTGCTTAGCAATCTGCTCTCAAATCAGTTGTAATTTATCTGACATTTTATTTCTTTGTACGGTTGTTTATTTATTTGTGTGTTTATTTATTAAATAGCAATTTTTTTCAAATGCAAATAAGCAAAAAAGTAATACAAATCACAGCTACGACAATTACAATTAATTTTTTTTATTAAATTAATTTATTATTTGAAAAAAGAAAATTGAACAACCACTTGAAAACACAACGTAACCATTTCAGACCGAGATGCATCGATTGTACAGGTGGGTTTCGGTCTTAATATTTTCGCTACTATTTGACAAATGTCCAACACACCGGCATGCACCGATTGCGCTAGTTATTTTTTATGTTTGTTTCTCACATTATCCGCTGTTCGCTTAACTGTTACTTGAATTATTGCAAGATTCTTATGTCACATTTCAATTTTGCCCAAATGTGCCACAGAAGAAAGTTGTGTTTTGAATTACAAAAGTGCAAATCGTTAAAAAAATATTGCAGTGGGCATGTTTTAACGAAAAAAAGGTGATAAATTTTAATGTTTCAAACCAACTGAAGTCATTTTATGCAATAAAAATGCGTTTTTGCTAAAAATTTTAACTAGATGCATCAATTGTGCGAGTCCTGAAAATCCTTAAAGGATATAAAAATGATAAAACCTTAACACTGATTTAATTTCTGTAAGTTATAGAGATCACATATTCCAAAAATTATGAAAAAATTCCCAGTAGTTTAGAGTCAGGTCTGAAAGGGATAAAACATTTGTTATAAATACAGCCACAAAACTTTAGACAACTACTCGCGGTGAAAATTGCAAATTTATGGCAAAGCAATTTCAAGTGTTCTCCAGCAATATAATCAGCAATTATTGCTCCATTGTTCTGTCATTGTTCTGCCGACGTTTTTGCTTGTACTTAGCAATAAATATTGCTACGTGGAGACCCAGCGTTACAGTGGCCAGCAGCGTTACCGCTGTGTTACTATTCTTTATTTTTGTACAAAAGTGTGTATGCATACATATGTACATTAGGGTGGCCGTTATTTTTTTTATTTTGATTTCTTATATTCTCCCCCCCTAAATCGGTTCAGTTTTATGTAAAAAAAAAATACAAAAAAATTTCGTAGCGATAAGTTGTGTTTTAGGGGGGGCGTCCGTCCCTCAAAGTTTGCCATCAAGCCATTTATTCAAATGTAATTTGTTTGCGTATGACTATCTTCTAAAAACAACATTTTACAAGAATATGATATACAGTCGAACTCCCATAACTCGAACTTCTCTAACTCGAATTTTCTCTTACTCGAACCAATTTGATTGGCAGTAGCTCTAAAACAATAAACTACCTACAATTCTCCTTCCGTAACTCGAACTTCCATAACTCGAAATTCTCCATAACTCGAACCAAATACTCAAATTTGTATTCTATAACTCGAAGTTTTTTGCTTGTTTTGTTTATTTTGTTTATTTATTTCGCTTTCTTTTGCTTGTTTAGCAGGTTTGTATATTTTACTTTGCTCTTTTTTTCGGGGAAATCCCTTTTTGTACATTACGTGTGTCTTTTGGTTTGCCTAAATATGTTAAAATTATTTGTATGTGTTTATTTCATGGCAAGTAAACGTGTTTTATAATGTTTGTCGATGGAGGGAAATATAAGTTTATAAAAGAAGTCGAGGTTGGATTCAAGAAAAAGGAAGCAGACAATAAATATGGTGTCCCAGCTAGTACGGTCTCATAGATTTTTAAAAATAAAGAATTAATTATCAACAAGTTTGAGTCAGGATCTCATCTCTTTAGTAAAATGATTAGGACCCAAATATACAAAATTATCGACATAGCAGTCCTCAATTGGTTTACAGCAGCTAGAAGTCCAACCATGCCGATATTTTACTTCATTGTAACTTGTTTATTACAAATACATACCTACATGCTTAGGTATGAAGCTTTCAAATAGTGCCTGCTTTAAACAAAAAATACAAAATGTATACAATTTTGCAATTTATTCTCTTTTCAACAAGAAAATTCTGTAACTCGAAGTCTCCATAAGTCGAAGTTTTTTTTGGGATAATGGTGATTCGAGTTATGGAAGTTCGACTGTATATGCAATATTTTAGCTCTTCTAGTCAACAACATAAGCCTCTAAGAAAGTTTTTTGCTAAAATCAATATTTTAGAAAATAATTAAGAAAATAAAAACAAAATACCAAACATTTTATATACGTTTTATATATATAAAAGGGGGATTTAATGTCAAGTGACCCAATTTTGAAATAGATGTCTTTCGATTTAAATGAAATTTACACCAATTTTAGTACTGTTAGATAGTAGCTTAGACACAAATTTTCAACAAGATCGGTCAGAAAGTTTCTGAGTTAGAGGGGGTCAAAGTTTGACATTTTGGCCATACAGGTGTTCTTTCTCATCCATGTAACTTATTACCTATTGGTGTAAGCAAAATTTGTCCCAAGTAGCTTAGATAGCTTTTTGATCAAACTTTTTAAATTTTTTTTTTTGTTTTTTTTTAAAAATTTTTTAAATTTTTTTTTTTTAAATTTAATACTTGGCTAAAAAAAATAAAAAAAAAGTTTTAAATTTAAAAAAAAAAATTTAAAAATTTTTTAAAAAAAAAACAAAAAAATATTTTTAAAAAAGATTGATTAAATAGCTATCTAAGCTACTTGGGACAAATTTTGCTAACACCAATAGGTAATAAATTACATGGATAAGAAAGAACACCTGTATGGTAAACTTTGACCCCCTCTACCTCTGAAACATTTTGACCGATCTTGTTGAAAATTTGTGTGTAAACTACTATCTAATAGGACTAATCTTGGTGTAAATTTCATCCAAATCGGAAGACATCGATTTCAAAATTGTGTCACTTGACATTAAATCGCCTTTTTATATACATATAACGTATATAAAATGTTTGGTATTTTGTTGTTATTTTCTTAATTATTTTCTAAGATATTAGTCTTAGCAAAAAACTTTCTTGGAGGCTTATGTTAATGACTAGAAGAGCTAAAATATTGCCATATATCATATTCTTGTAAAATGTTGTTTTTAGAAGATAGTCATACGCAAACAAATTACATTTGAATAAATGGCTTGATGGCAAACTTTGAGGGGCGGACGCCCTCCCTAAAACACAACTTATCGCTACGAAATTTTTTTGTATTTTTTTTACATAAAACTGAACCGATTTGGAGGGGGAGAGTATAAGAAATAAAAAAAAAAAGTTCTCCATACAACTAACGGCCACGCTAATGTACATACGTATTAAAAAAGTTGAACAAATCTAGTTTACCAATGCAGCAACAAACAAAAAAAGATGTACATAATGTGATAGAAAATTGAAAAAAAGAAGAAGAAAATTAAATGGAAAAAGTCTCGAAAACGCAGAGTTTTTGAGCTATGTAGTCTTGGGCTTAATCGTTCATTTAAGTGACTTGTCATTAGAGTTCATTTAAAAAAAGTGAACTAGTTCGTTCTTCTAGTTCAGTAGTTCACTTTAGTCACTTTAGTCTTTTGATTCAGTCAGTCTTTTGAGTCAGCTGTTTATTTCGTACTTTTCAGTCGGTTCATTTAGTTCAATTCATTTAGTTCAAGGGTTCATTTACTTCAGTTGCTTGTTTACTTAATTTCTTATGCGCCCCATACACGGTTCAATTCAGTTGTCAACTGAGTCTTTCAACTCAGTTGACAACTTCATCAACTGAATTGAAAGATTTTAAATTAATTTTAAAATTTAATGAAATAAAAGACAATTTTTAAAATACTTAACTACAAAAATTAATTTTGACAGCAAATCAAGAGACTCGAGCACACACAGTACAATCGAATTGAAAGACTTAGTAGTCAACTTGAAAAAATCAAAATCTTTTGATTTTTCTTCAACCAACTCGACAACCGTCAAACTAATCAACTGACAAGGCCATACACGCTTTGATTTGGAGAACAACCGACTCAGTTGACAATTGAATTGAATCGTGTATGGTCTGCTTTATTCTTTACCGAACTGATTGAAAAGAAACAACAATATTATTACTGTCTATGCCCTACAAGAAATGAATTAGCGAGTAGTAATATTTTTCACGTTGGTGTTAAGAAAATGTGACTATTCGCTCTTTCATTTCTTGTTATATGTTTTGTGTTATAACATTATATACTTGTTTCTTTTACTCATTCCCAGATTACCTTAAACATTTTCATAACATAATCAGGGCTGCCATATTAAGAGATGTCTCGCCACACGGTGTGGCGAGACATCTCCAGTGATGCCAGAAGTGCAGATTTATTTTGGTTTAAAATTGCAGATTTTTTAGCTCGGTGGAAATTTCTTTACATTGTCAATTAAGCTTGTCTATTTCCACTTCTTGCATTGAAAAACGAAATATATAAGCCATTCATGGAAGAACCGTGTGGATATATATTCATTAGTAGGAACTTTATTCACACATTCTTGACACTTTAATATCACCGAACTTATGTCATCTGATTTTACACGAAATAGTATGTAAATATACGTTATACGTACTAGAGGTCTGCAAGAATAAATAAAAAGCAATTTCAACACACTCATTTGTTTTTTAACTGCAATGAGTCGAGCTCACAATCATAACGAAACAAATGAAAGAATAACCAAACACAAAACAAATAAAAACTCATTCAATTCAGTCAACTCAAATGAAATGAGATGAATATTCAAGTATATTTTAAATGTAAAATTATTTGAATTTTTACTTCTCTTTTGTATTTTTTCTGTACACGCATATTATGTATGTATGTGTAAGCTTAACTCTTATAAATAAAAGAAGCCACAAGCTTACACACATATTATGTCAATGTATTCAAATAAATGTACGGACATTCAATTATTCAAAAAATATTTGAATTTTTTTTGTAAACTTGCTCTCTCTAACGGGTCATTCCAATGTTTTGTTATTTATGAATGGCTCCTAAATTCATTTACAGTAAACAAGTTTGTTATTCATTCCATTCATTCTTATTTTTGTATGTGGCTTACTTTCTTCTTATCTTTTTGAATGTTTTTTATTTGAATAAATGGTGTGCACTTTGAGTAAAGGCAAACGAGTGAGTTATTCAAAGCAGACCTCTAATACGTACATATTCATATGTACTTATGTATGTATAAATATCTTTAATAGTTTTAATATTTAATCTCTTGTAAATTTCCAATCAGACCCTTGATAGTTTAAATAACTTACCAAGCAATTTTATTTGTTGTTTAAAACAGCAAACACGTGATTAATGCTTACTCAGTCTGAGTAATTAAATTTGGATAGATATTTTTAATGTAAAAATATTCAAACATTATCAGCCATGTTCTGAAAACCGCATTCGAGTGAAATTAAAATCGAACAAATTTTTAAAACTTTTCTGTGTTGAAAGGTCAACAAATATTTCCTTTTTATACCTCGTACTTCGAGGACCACTACCACCGATTTCAAATTCAAGAACATTCCCCTTATATTTTGAAAAAAAATGTTATAACGTTTTTAAATAAAAGGAAATAAATGTGTTTTAAAGATTTTTCAAATCTTGGCGCAGATTTTGCAGATTTTTTGATGAAAAATTAAGGTTTTTTGCTGATTTTACCTCTAAAAATTCTGGCCACATGGGGCGATTTTCAAACATTTTGACTACACTGCGATTTTAAAAATATATGGCGATTTTTTATTATTAATAAGATTTTCGTATGACGGGACACATATTTTAAGGTGTTACACACATCAGCGCAAATGTATAATACCCTCTTCACTATTGTGGTGTGGGTATAAAAATATTAATTGCCTATTTTGAGGAAATGAAAACAAAATTTCGTGTGAGAAATTATATTGAAACAACAATTAATTACTGAAGTGTGTAACACCTTAAAATATGTGTCCCGGACCCACATTAAAGTATACCGATCAACTCAGATTCTCTTTCTGAGTCGCTCTAACGATGTCCGTCCGACAGGCTGGCTGTACAGGTCGCAATTTGGGAATTAAGCACGTCATACGAAAATCTTATTAAGGATTAATCACGTGTTTGCTGTTTTAAACAACAAATAAAATTGCTTGGTAAGTTATTTAAACTATCAAGAATCTTATTGGAAATTTACAAGAGATTAAATATTAAAACTATTAAAGATATTTATACATACATAAGTACATATGAATATGTACGTATAACGTACATATACATCTGTAAAATCAGATGACATAAGTTCGGTGATATTAAAGTGTCAAGAATGTGTGAATAAAATTCCTACTAATGAATATATTTCCACACGGTTCTTCCATGAATGGTTTATATATTTCGTTTTTCAATGCAAGAAGTGGAAATAGACAAGCTTAATTGACAATGTAAAGAAATTTCCACTGAGCTAAAAAAATCTGCAATTTTAAACCAAAATAAATCTGCACTTCTGGCATCACTGCGTGTGGCGAGACATCTCTTAATATGGCGGCCCTGATTATGTTATGAAAATGTTTAAGGTAATCTGGGAATGAGTAAAAGAAACAAGTATATAATGTTATAACACAAAACATATAACAAGAAATGAAAGAGCGAATAGTCACATTTTCTTAACACCAACGTAAAAAATATTACTACTCGCTCATTCATTTCTTGTAGGGCATAGACAGTAATAATCAAGGTATATTTATAGCAGGTAGCCGCGAGATTACAACATTACAACAATTGTACAATAAAACAAACAACAGGGCTTTTTATTGTTGTTATGTGGTACGAACTGTCAAAAGGCAAAGGGGTTGATAAGAGACAAAAAAGAAAAAAGATAGAGACAAAAAACTTGTTAACATGTTTACTATACAACATTTGACAGTTCGTACCACAAAACAAGCAAATAAAAAATAAACAGCTGGCTTTCCGAGACTACCTGCTATAAATATACCTTGGTAATAATATTGTTGTTTCTTATCAATCAGTTCGGTAAAGAATAAGAAATCAAGTAAACAAGAAACTGAAGTAAATGAACCCTTGAACTAAATGAATTGAACTAAATGAACCGACTGAAAAGTACGCAATAAACAGCTGACTCAAAAGACTGACTGAACTAAAAGGAACTGTCAGACTGAAAAACAGTTCAACGTTCATCTGACTGACTAGTTCAATTGAACTAGTTCGTTCATGAACTACCCAACTCTAAAACTATGGACCTTTGAAGTTTTCACAGTCCAAACATGCGTGTAAAGAGTAGCCCACAAGGGACTAGGACTAGTCCAAAAGTAACCCAAACGTATGGAAAAAACATGGTCTATTTAACATTAACAGCTTTGGACTACAAAGGAGTAGTTTTAAAACTACTCCAACGTATACTCAAGAGGATTAGTTTTGAAATCGTTTAAAAACGAAAGCACGTCGTTAAAAAACGAAGACATGTCGTCCCACTACAAACGCAAACTAAAGTTTATCTGCATAGCCGGCCTTCGGCCGGACGCAAGGACTTTCTCCTCTATGGTACAACAACACCGTCTTCGCTAACCAAAAATTCTCTGCATAGCAATTAATAAGCTTACTAAAAACTCTTGTATTTTCGCAAAATCTTCACCAGTACTTAATGGGTTAAGAATTCTTAAATAAATAAATCCTGAAATACATATTCAAAAGCTATCAAATGATACTAATAATGGCCACATTGGCTCTGAAATTTTTTTTTTCTCATTATTTATTTATTGAATCTTCATATATTAAATATGAACTAACAATAATTAATCAAATCTTATCCTAATTCTTTATTTTATGTCCTGCCAGTGCAAGACAAAATTTTTCTTCATCACGGGTTCTGTATCACATTTATATATGTGTTTATCGCTCATCTTAATGGGTAAGTGCTGCAGTGTCTCTTCTCCTTAAGCGAGTGTGGCCGCTATCATTTAAAATATTTCGAGCTAGTGGATTTGGGTGCAACTCTAGCCTTTTTAAATATTTTACCGCATACTTCGTAATAATAGTCCTTACCAGTGGCACATTGAGATCCTTGTGGATATTTGAGTTTTTAACATACCAAGGGGCAGCTGTGATTATTCGAAGAAGTTTATTGTGGCGCCTTTGAATTTTTTCGATATTTGAGGCCGAGGCAGTGCCCCATAGTTGAATACCATAGCACCAGATTGGCTTTAAAATAGAGTTGTAAAGTAGTAGTTTGCAATCGAGACTAAGAACAGAATTTCCTCCAATAAGCCAGTTAATTTGAATTGCTTTTAGTTTCATTTGGGTTAATTTTGCTTCTATATGGCATTTCCATGTTAAACGCCGATCTAGATGAATACCGAGATATTTGACATGCTATTGTTGAGGCACTAGTTGATTATTAATTTTAATATGGGGGCATGTTTCCAGACGCAAGGTAAATGTAATATGTACGCATTTTTGCTCGTTGACGTTTATTCTCCATTGTTTTAACCACAGTTCTAGTTGAAATATATGATCCTGCAGGTATCGAGATGCTTCACGACTGTTCTCGTGTACGCTTAGGAAAGCTGTATCATCAGCAAAAGTTGAGGTTAGGGTGTAATTGTTTGTCGGCATGTCCGAGGTATATATAAGATAAAAAAGTGTGCCCAGGATACTTCCCTGAGGGACTCCAGCTTCAATTGTCTGAGGAGAACTTAAAAAATCACCTTCTTTAATAATAAATTTTCGACCGACCAAGTAGCTTTCTAACAGCTTGTGTGTGTTAACCGGTAGGTTCAGCTTCAATTTATGTAACAAACCTACATGCCAGACTTTATCAAAAGCTTGAGAGACATCCGATGGGTTTGTTCAATTGTGCTATGTTCTCGTCTGAAACCGAATTGATAGTTAGGTATACACCCATTGTCATTTAAAATTGGGGTTAATTTGGACGCTAAGAGCTTCTCAAACAGCTTTGACATATTTGATAATAAGCTTATAGGCCTATATGACTCAACTTTGGTGTGATCTTTTCCTGGCTTTGGTATCATCGTAACTAAGGAGACCTTCCATTCTTGAGGGTAGTATTCAAGTCGTAAAATAGCATTAAAAATTAAAAGAATAATTTTCTTTGCTATGCTGGGTAGCTCCAGAAGCATTTTGTTGCTGATCTTATCAAAACCAGGAGCCTTCTTGGGGTTTAAATCACAAATAGCCTTTTCGATTTCTCTTATCTCAAGTCTGAGGGGAACAGCTGCTCTAGCAGCAACAGCTGGTAACTCGACCGCAATATCGTGCGATATGTTTGGGCTAAATACGTTTTTTAAATAATTAACAAACAGATTTCCTTTTTCAACATCATTTCTTGCCCAACTACCATTCAAGTCTCTTAATGGTGGTTTAGAGACAGCTGGCCTTTTGAGATTTCTAGCTGCACGCCATAATGAGTAGTCTGATTGTGGGGTTGCATCAAGTTCCTAAAGATATTTTTCCAGAGAAGCCGTTTTCTGAGTCTGCAGTAACTTTCTAAGCTTTTTTGTACACTCCTTTAGTAAGTTCTTAAGTAACGGGGATCTGTGCAATTGCCACTCTCTTCGAGCCCTCCTTTTTTCAGACAAGAGACAAGAGGGTTCATTATAGTAACAATTGTAGGTGTATGGTCAGAAGATAAGCTTCAACATGAATCGTTTCTATGGGGATGTTTTTAACCACCCCGAAATCGATAAAATGTGGAATTTTTTGATGATCAGTAGGCCAATATGTTGGTTGTCCGCTCGCTACCACATTTAAATCCATTTTAGAAATTGTGTTAAATAAAACACGACCCTTTGGTGTTATAAGTCGTGACCCCCAGAAGGTATGTTTAGCGTTATAATCGCCAGCAGCTAGGAAACAGGGTCCTAATGATTTAAAATATTTACAGTATTGGCTTTCTGATATTGAAAATCTAGGCGGTGAGTATAACGATGAAATGACTAGGTTTCTATTTAATTCCTCAACGCAAATGTTCGTTGCTTGGAGATAATCTTCACGGTGATCAAACATTAGGTAGTGTTTGACTCGGGTTTTAATTAAAATGGCTGAACCTCCGCAAGCTCTATCTCGAGGGTCCTTGGTATCATATAGAGCATAACCATTGATTTTAAACGTATTTCTTGAGGCTCTGAAATGTAGCGCAAAATTGCATTTACATATGAAAACTTCAGAGGTCCATAACTCGAAAACTATGCGTTTCCGAGACTTTTTTATAAATGTGAAAGTTTGCATGTTTCCTCAAAAAATTTAAAAAGATATGGCCTACTAAATTCCGAAATTTTAGTGGTTCGAATCATCTGATCGAGAGTGTAGATATATTTGCATATACATATTTATTTATTATTATTTTTCTATTGATTTTTCCTACCAGACATTTTACAAATTTAAACTTACACTTAAATAAAATAGACTATAAACTAACATTTTATTACATAATAGTAATTTTACTATCAATCAAGAAAAGTAATTATTAATCTACTAATAGACTTTGGATCAAATTAAAAATCAATAAATCTATAAAATTGGTTGAAAATGTTACACATTCTTTTAAGAGGAACAGATAACGGTGTGAAATTTCAGGATGATCGTTGAGGAATATTAAATGAGATCTCATTAATTAAAGTGCAGTGCCATTAATAATGTTCAAATTAAACGACACATTCACCATTGTTCTCCGACTTCTTAAAGTAGGGAGCTTTATCGGAGCCAGTCGAACTGTGTATGAAGCCAAGGTTAGTGGCTTGAAATGTAATCCTCGAAGATTGAGGAGCATAAGTTGTTTCTGTACCGATTAGATTGAATAAGAATACGTTTGGTATATGGGGTCCAATTTAATCGGCCTAAAAAGTGATTTATATAAGATTTTTGTAATATACGGGTCATCAAACTCTTTTGCTCAGCGCTTTATGTATCCAAGTGTTCTAGCTTTATTATCATGAACGTTATATACGAATTAAAGCTCAGTTTACGATCAAGTTGTATTCCAAGATTAAGGAAGTTTTCAACTATATCAACTTGAATACCTCCTAGGAGGAATTAACTGTAGCTGGGTTATTTCTTGAAAAACGCATTAATTTAGACTTCCTTAAATTTAGCTCCGTTAAGTTTGCTTCACACCATTCGTAAAAACAATTTAGATCATTTTGAAAACGCTGATGATCTAACGCATGGTACTAATTTATAAGTACATATCGCACACATAGTTCAAAAGTGACATAACTCAAAATTTTAATTTTTCGAGTTTATATACTTAAACTATGCACAATACACTTGTTTATCTGTAAAAAGAAACATCAGTGTATTTTGTTGTTGTTAACTGTTGCTAAAAAAACAGGGGCCTAGTTCTGGCAGTCGTGATCGAGTAATTTCTCGATTCGAAAGCAATTTTATCTCAGTCGATACTGAACGAATCAAAATTATTTTTTCAGTATTGTGAAACTCAAATTAATGCTTTACAACACTGAAAAAATAATTCCAATTCGTTAAGTATTGACTGAAATAATTAGATAATAAATTGCTTTCGAATCGAGAAATTATTCGATCACGACTGCCAGAATCAGGCCCCAGTAGCCCGTTTCTGTATTTCTCGCATCGTAAAATTTTCCGACTGAAACCAGTGAATCGGGACAGAAACAGTGAAAAATGAAACAAAAAATGTTTTTTCTCACACAAGTGTTTCTGTATCTTTTTTTTGCGAGAATTATCTGTCATTTAAATAATTTTCCAGCAGTTATTGGAAGGATGCGAGAAAAAGTGTTTCTATAACAATATTTTGCGAAAAGTTTTTTTCAAGAACTGTCAAAATAAGTAACATTTGAAATTGGTGGCGAGAAAAACAAAATGTAGATATTTTGAATTTAAAATATGTTTATATACTATTTTTTTTTAAATAAATAAAAAAAATAGAAGGAATATAAATGATAAATGCATAATTTATATGATGAAAATAAACAAAAAACAATTGTTATATTTTGTTAGTTTAAATTTTTGTTAGCCTTTTCTTGTTGTGGTTTTAATCAGTGCTGCCAGATAAATTTGTGTCAAAATCGTCAATTTCCTGAGAAAAAAATAAAAAAGATCGTCTTTTTTGTTTTAAAAATCGTGCAATTTAAAATCAATTTTAAACAAATTTGTTTCGACTTTTATTAAAAAATAATCAAACAAAAACATAGTTAAAGTTCATGGGTATTTAATAATTGAGATATAAATCTTTAATTTACCTATTCCTATAATCTTTTTCTTTTTTACCTGAAATAGACTTAGTAGAATACCTTGTAGTTAAAATTAAAAAAATCGGTTCATAAATAAACGGGTTAAAGACCCAGTAAAATCTTCGCCTACAAAATAATATGTTAAGTAATCAGAAACACCTAAAAGCACTACATACAATTCTACTGAAAAACGAATGAATTTTACAAGGGTTGTGCCAAAAAGAACAAATTCAAAAGTAAGTCATTTTTTTATCTTAATACATCCAGAAAAAAGTAGTTATCGAAGTTCTTATGGAAGAAAGCTACTTAACAACGAGTGAAAGAAGCTATCCATTTTGAAAAAGGAATAATGGTTTTGGCACAAAAGTGTAAATATGTATAAGATAAGAATATCAAATATCAATCATATTTTGTATATGTGTATAAGAAGTATTAAATGTTCAAAATAAGCCAGGTCGGTCCATTACTTTCCACATTATACACATTATACACAGCTAGATACCTATTTGTAGAAATTACGGGCATAAGGGGCTTATAGTGTAAAACGCAACGCCAACAATTTCATTAAAAGCAAAAATAAAATCAAAAATATTTTATAAATTTGTTGTTGCTTTCTACAGACATTCATATTATTATTTATTTTTTTTTTCAATTTTCAACGCCACAAAATAGAAGTGTTTGAAATTTAAAAATTCAAGATGAATTTCTATAGAAAGTTACAACAAAATTATAAAATATTTTTGATTTTGTTTTTGCTTTCGTCACTTTTTTAGAAAAAATCATCAAATCGTCACTTTGTTAATATCGGAACAAAAAATCGTCGAGATGACGATAACTCGTCAAATCTGGCAGCCCTGTTTTTATTATATTTATTTCTTTTGTTGACGTTTCGCTTTTATTTGACACTTAATTACTGGAAATATTCCAGTATAAACAGAATTTGTTGTGTCTGTTTCAAGGCGAATTTATTACAGGTGGTCTTAAAAGCCCTGCTGATATTAGCTAAAATCACTGTTGGATGTCAAAATTTTGTTTATTCTCTTTTATTATCTTTGTTTCTTTTTTGTTTTATTTCTGTTTTTGACATTGTACAATGATTTTACAAAAACAAATTGCTTGTGGTTTTTGTACGAGTTGTACTTGTTGTAGTACCGAGATTACCTGGGATGAATTCGCCTTGGTCTGTTTTCGCATTCAAATACAGAAACACTTTTATCTCATAAATCGAGAAACGATGGAATTTTTTGTTTCACACTTCATGTAAGAAATTTTACGATGCGAGAAATACGAAACGATCTACAGTTATGTCTCTCTTTATGTTTCAATTGGTATAAAGTTGCAATTCATAAAAGTTTTTTTTTCAATATATTAATAATTAAAACAATTATATCTGTTCTTTTTGAGTCTTTATTAAAAACTGAATTCTAAAAACTAACTTAATGCAACTTAAACTTAAAAATTAACAATAGGAATTGTTGGCGAGAAAGAACAAATGTGCACAATAAGCACATTTACTTGTTGTCGCTTCATGCTGTAACAGTAGAAGTTTGTTTATTAAAAATTATTATTACATTTAAAATTGCAATACAAGAAATGTGCTGACGTTTGCGTCTGCTGATTTGTGGAAACGGAAATCATAAAAGCTTACATGTATGTGATTTCCCCACCCTTAGTGTTTGCTCTCCGGGCAAATGGATCAGGGTAGTCTTTCAGTTTTAGTTCTATTTTGTTCTTTCTCACCTTACAACACTTAACCTTTATGGCTAACATTACAATTATTATTAAAAGTATAACGACCAAACTTATAAAAAAGTATAACGACCAAACTTATAGTAGTACAGTAGACGCTCGCAAATTAGAACCGCTTTGTTTTTGAGGCAATTCTAATTTCTGAATTATTCTAATTTCTGGATGTTTTTATTTCGAATAAAAAATAAAAATTACTTACATTTTTTTTAATTCAATTTTATTTGATAAAAACAAGAAAACAAAACGTAATTCACTCCAATACATTAAATGTATTTTTGAAAATTAAAAATACCGTGTCGTTTCTTATATTTGGAAAACTATCCATTGCTTCCACGGAATGCATTTTCATCTTTATAGGGATATTCCTCTCTAAATATTTTTTTTTAGCTTTCTCTATAAACCACTCATACAGACGACTTACCATATTTGGGTATTCAGCGCTGTGCAAAGATTTATTGCTTGCTTCCTGATATGTGTTGAAAACAACATTTAATATTGTTGTTCTATGTGATTTGATATAGCTGATTGAAGATGTCGTAACATTAATATTCCCTTCAAACCCTTTGTCAAGCTTTTCTAATATTTTGACCTTCGTTTCCAATGATAAAGTGTTTTTTTACGCTTATTTGACATTTCGAATGATACACTTTCACTTTCGAATTTCACAAATAAACTAGCCACAAATATATATAAATGCGACAAAAAAAAAACAACAAATAAGGAAACACATCTAAAATTTGGTAATTCCCCTTTTAAGTTTTACATGTTCAAACAGAATAAAAATAAATTGCGGATTTCTTGTGTTCAAATAACAAAAAAAAAAAAACGCTCTGAAATTAGAACTATAAATTCGAATTTTAAAGCGTTTAATGTATTGCACACACTGATTTTAATTTCTGGACGTTCGAATTACTGAAAGCTCTAATTTGTGAGCGTCTACTGTAGTTATTTTTAAATTCTATGTACTTAATGATTTCTCTATTCTTAATACTTTGGAGATGAAGTCCTTCCAAAGTAAAGTTATTAATGTTTTTTGTAAAATTTACATAGTTCAAAGATATAATTACTCCATGACTAAATCTATGGAACAAATTTTCAAACACAAGCTCTTTTATTTTAATAGTACAGTTTTCAAACTTAATAATACTATTTCCTTTAACAAAATATGGGTGATAACTACAATTGTTATCTATTTTGGTAAATTCAATTAACTTTGTTATAACAAGGCCCGCCTTAATTTCTTTAATTATTGGTTCTTTATTTATTCTAAGTTTACATTCATTATTCTGCTTGAAAGAATCTCTTAAGCTGGGATCACACGATTGCCGCAAATGCACCAATATGACACAATTTTTATTGTGCTTTATTGACGCACAATAATGAAATTGGACCAATAAAATATTCTGAAATCACACGATTGCCCTGTTTTAAACAAATTTAATTGCCGCTAGTTGGTACAAAGCGAAATGGTTACAACAATTGCCGCAGCACAGTCACACGATTGTTCTTACTTGACAACTGCGAAAACATCTGTTGTGGTAGCTTTTTTATTTGTTTGAAAGTTCTTGTTGGTTTGTTAATTACATTAAAATTAAATATGTATCATATATGTATGTATGTACTTAAACAAATTTTTGTTGAATAGTTTTATTTCAATTTTTTAAGAAATTCCAAAAATTAAGTCTGTTCAACAATTTCGTATGTTAAGGTTCGCATAGAAATACCTTAAATAAAAATATTCGCACTGAACAGCTAAATATGCCTATGAGCATACATACATATTTTGTTAATAGCAATAATTAAAATGCATAATAAATAAATAAATATTTATCTTCATTACCTACTAAAAGAAACACAAAAAGTAAATTTATTAAAAAAAGGCAAATATTGGTGCGTATTGTGTTGTTTGATTGCCGCACAAGAACACAATAAATATTGGTGCATTTTTGTTATTTTTATTGCCGCGCGGTTGCATAGTAAACAGTCACACGATTGCCGCACCAGGGTTGTATTTGATTGGTAAAAGTAAGCACAATATTGTCCTTGATTGGTACATGAGCCAATTGGTTGTGCAGTCACACGATTGGGGTATTAAAAAGTATGAAAATTGGTGCATTGCGGCAATCGTGTGATCCCAGCCTTACACAATTGTTATCATGGATCAAAAGGTTTTTCTTTACCATTAATTTTTCTCTGTTTTTGTATACCATATTACCCTGCACCAACACTTCTTCTATTGACAAGTCTAATTCCTCATAGCGATCATTTGGAAACGGTATAATGAGGGCCTTAAAGTATGTTTCTGTTGTAAATTTCGGAATTTGAAGCACGAAAACTAATTTATTTTCAAAAAACATTATGCTTGTTTTAAGGTAAGGTAAAGTTTCCACTGTTATTTTGTATCTAATCTTTTCTTTTTCAGTCAGTATGTCATGTGGTAATATGTTCTGTTTGCTCATCATAACAACGTCTGATATTTTTTCTATCTGTTTGTTCAGAATATTAAGATCGGCATATGTTTGCAAAACAAACCTAAAATTTTCCACAACATTTAAGGCTTTGTTTGTTCTAGCTGTAATATTTGACAAAAACTCATTCAATTTATTTTGCTGCTTGTTAAATCTTTCTACCACAGTATCAAGATTCTTAATTAGTTTGTTATTGATTTCTACTTGCTTGTTCATTTGGTCCGTTATCTGTTTCGCGTTGTCGTCTAATGTTGTCAGATGATTATAAATTTCCTTTGCGTCATCATCGTCCATTGTTCCCCATAACATTTTTAAAAACGATCCGCCAATGTTAATCAGTCCTCTTTTTGTTCTGTTGTTTCTATAGGAGTGTGGAATTAGTGTTGATAGAGCTGTTCTTGCCAGTTTAATTTCTCGTTGAATCAAGTCTATATCGTGTTCGTCAATAAGGTTGAGTTTTACCAAGTTTTCCTCTATCTTTTCTAAGCAAATTTCGAAAACCTCCAAATCCACAATATGCAACACATTAAAGTATTTGTCTACCACTGCTTCGGGTTCCATTTTATAAATCACAAATCCATTATCTGGGTTGATCTGATAAGTTTCAATTTTGTTTGTTTTTGTGTTTTGTTTTTATCTCTTTTAAACGTTGGGACAAGTATTGGAAGTCAATGTCATCGTCTTCATTGTTAGTTTCTATTACATAATTACTATCTTTCTTGAACTGTAAGAGTCTTCTATCGAATTTAGCTAATTGACAAACTTCGCAATTATTTATAAATGTCGTTATTAAGTTCACCAATCCAGGGAAGTAATATTTAAATTTCAGTTCTCCAAATACTTCATTAATGCCACGATGATTGTTCCTCAAGTGTTCGTCTTTTATTATCTTTAACGCTTCGTCTCTATCTGTAATTTCAATTAATTTTTTCGTGGATCTTAGCACTCTTAAATTTCTGTTACTGGAAAAAAGTTGTACATAAACATCCTGAAGTTGTACAAAAAGTCGATCGTCTTCGCAAAAAATACACATGACGCCTTTATCCTTCAGTACTTTCCTCAGTATCGTTAATATGTCACTATTATCAGCGAGTGTAATAACATTTTTTACTTTTCTATTCTTAATTTGCATAACGAATTTTTCTGTATATCCCTTTTGGGATATACATTAAACATTAATCGGTTTTTCCGTAATATAAATATGACAAGAGTTGTCCTCTTGAGTAGTAGCGAGTAGTTCTTTTTCTATTGTAGAATACCTACGTTCGTGTTCATTCAATGTTCTACTATAATATGAAACGACTTTTTCGGTTTGCATTAAAATAGCGCCAATCGCAAAATTTGATGCATCTGTGACAAGGGTGAATCTCTTTGAATAGTCAGGATAGATGAGAATTGGGTCATTCATCAGGAGCTGTTTGAGTTTCTTAAATGCATTAATGTAATCTTTGTCAGAGGTATTTACTTTTACACCTTTCTTCAAATACTTCGTCATATGATAGGCTACTTTCGTGTAGTCTCTAATGAATTTCCGGTAATAACCAGTAATTCCCAAAACCAATTTAATTTCTTTTTCTGTTTTTGGTAGCTCTATTCTTTGGATTGCCTCTACTTTCTGAGGATTTGGTTTAATACCCTTATCAGTAACCAAATGTCCCAAAAATTCAGTTTGTCTTTGTAAAAATGAACATTTGTCGAGTTGTATCTTGAGATAACCTTCACTTAAGCGTTGAAGAATCAGCCTTAGCGAATTCAAGTGTTCTTCAATAGATGTCGAAAATACCAAAACGTCATCAAGATAAACGACGCAAATTTTATTTATGTAATCTCTGAAAGGTAGCGGGAGAGTTTTTTTTAACCCAAAGGGCATCCTCAAGAATTCATAATGCCCTGTCGAAGTAGAGAATGCTGTCTTAGGTATATCCAGAGGATCCACTTCTATCTGATGAAAACCCTTGGCCAGATCAATCGTGGTGAAGTAATTACATCGTCCTAATTTGTCGAACATGCCCACCATGTTTGGCATGGGGAATTTATCGTCGATAGTTAAAGCGTTGAGCTTCCTATAGTCAATGACTATACGCCACTTCTGAACGTTTGAGTTGTCTTTCTTTTTGGGTACTACCCATATAGGTGCATTATACGGGCTTCGAGAAGGTCTTATAGTACCTTGCTTCAACATTTCTGCTATTTGTCTGTCAACTTCTTCCCTACGTACTTGGGGATATCTGTATAATTTGGTATAAATTGGAATGTCGTTCGTAGTTTTGATTTTGTGTTTAATTTCGTTGGTGAAAGTCAAATCGTCATTTTCTTTATAAAATGTATTTGTGTATTTAAAGAGTAAACCTCTCAAGCTTTTCACTTCCCTTTCGTTAAGGTGATCTACATTTATGTATTGCATCAAATCTTTTGACTGTATAGTGTTATGAAAAATATTTGCTTCTTCACTTGTCAAAATACTTGATTCATTAACAGAACGACAGTAATATTCTTTCTCCACTTTGTTAAAGAATAATTTAATTATGCTGTTTTCTGTCGAAATTACTCGGTCTTTGTAGGAAATATTGGCATCAAGGCTCACTAAAATGTTATTACCTATGAGCCCATCAAATCTATCAGCGAAATTGTATTCTAAAAAGTCTACGTAAAAGTTTTCGAGTCCAAACTCTTTAAAAAGTGTTATTGTACATTTTTTCCTAATTATAATGTCATTTTTACATGCTTTAAGTGTTATATTTATGGGCGATTTCCATTTTTCATTACATACTCTAGGATTAATAATGCTAAATTCTGCCCCAGTGTCTAATATAAATCTAAGTTTCCTAATCGGGTTATCGATAACTATATAGGGCATGTATCTGGAAGGCCCTTTGTCCGAAAATTTTGAAAATTATTCGAAATGTCCATTGGTTCCACTGCTTGATATGGTTCGTTTCGAATATATTGTGGTATGTTTAACCTTCGCGATTGTCCGGAAAAATTTTCTCTACGTGATTGCGAAGATCCTTGCCCTGCATTATTTCTATAATTATCTCCTAGATTCTGATTATTTGCCTGAAAACTATCCGTTTGCCGAAAGTTTCCACTTCGTTGTGGATAACGAAAATTTCTTACTCCTGAATCATTTCTTCTATAGCCATCAGTATTATTGCTTTGAAATTGTTTCTTATTAAGTCGATTTGCGCTATTGAATGAGAATCCGGAAAAATTTAAATAACCATTTTCTTCTATTATTGTATAAGCTTCTGCCATGGTAGTTGGATTTCTACTAATGATTATTCCTTTTACCGGTTCAGGTAAGTTTCGTTTGAATGTCTCTAAAACCAGATTTTTATTCCTTGTAGCTTGAAGTGACGTTAAGCTGTCATCCAGCAAGTAGGAATTGTTAAGTCTAACTAGAAGTTCATTTAATTTACAATAAAATTTGTTTATTCCATCTGTGCATCGACCCAGAGTTATTTCGTCTAAAATTTCCTTTTCGGAGTATGATCACCATGTTCCCTAATCAGCACTGCTCGTAACTCCATCCAGGTTTGGACTTGGCCATTCCTGGATAGAGAGTCTCTAGCCTTACCTACTAATCGGTCTTCTATGTAACCCAATAAAATTCTTTTCAGTTCTACTGTCAGGGGTTCCATAATGGAGGTTAATGATTCTATTCGCTTAATGAAATTTGGTAGGTCCGACGTATTTCCATTAAATTGTTGTATCGAACAAATACACTTCCTAGGTACCTCAAATTGATCCATTTTTTTTTATTTTATTATTATTGTTACTCTTTTATTTATTTTTTATTATAATTTTAAACTATTTCTTTTGATAATTAGCTTAAATACTACCTTAAAAAAAATATTACTTTACTTGTTAAAAATAATTCTGCTTCTTCTCTTGGTTGGCTTAAACTCTTTGCTTAAACTTCTGAATTTTGGAAGATAATTAACGTTGATGCTTCCTTCCTTTTTTTGGTTTAGATAATGATTTGGGAAAATGTCTCTTAGTTAGGATTTCTATGTTGTAGATCTTTTTCTTTCTTGTTAACTTATTTTTATTATTTTAGGTAAAAGACGTTTTCTTTCGTTTTAGTTTTAGTTTTTAAGTTTTCTTTATTTTGCGTACGAATTGTTTCAAGTACGAATATATTGCATATTGGCATTTGTTTAAAAGTTAATTCAAAATTGTTTTTAATTAATTTTTTTTTGTTAGATTTTATAAGTTTAATTACTTTGTTTAGTTTGTTAATTTATTTTATGTTTTTATACTGCACTTAATTTTTATTTTATTATTTTTTTTTATGCTTCTTTTAACACTCTTATATTAAGTTTTCGTTTTGGTTTTTTTCTTACACTTAGTAACTTATAAATACCGCAGCTTAGACTTATAACTTTTTATTTTATTTCACTGATAGTTTTTCCTTTCTAATCGATAATTTTTCTATTTCGTTTACCGACTGCGCCATTAATAATTAAAACAATTATATCTGTTCTTTTTGAGTCTTTATTAAAAACTGAATTCTAAAATCTAACTTAATGCAACTTAAACTTAAAAATTAACAATAGGAATTGTTGGCGAGAAAGAACGCTTCATGCTGTAACAGTAGAAGCTTGTGAACAAATTCCAATTTATTATTTTGGAAATTGTGATAATTCAACAACAACGTTGAATAAGGCACAAATAAATAAAAGAAATTGTATTTGTTACTTACGTATTGGCTTTCGGTTGATATGAAAACACTGGGGGGTTTTTTTTTAACTTAAACGGCTTTTATTTGAGTTGGTTTTTTTTCTGCACCGGGAGTGCGGGTTTTATTTGGGGTTTTGTTGATTTAAATTTTTTTTTTTAAATAATTTGGGAAAACACAACGAGTCGTTGACTAGCGCGCACCTCAATCGTCGTTTTTTATTTTACCATCGCCCCCGAAGCCAACTTATGGAGGTGTTTGGAGGCCGTCAGTCCAAGTCGATAAGGCCGTCATCGAAGTCGATAAAATCATCTTCAAGATCGATAAGATCGTCCTCGATAACGGCTGATCGATCTTGAACATGCCGCCCCCCTTGCACTCGTGCAATTGTTGAGCCAGTTAATTGCCCCAAAGCCGTGACGATTTGATTAACGAGCCCCTGGGTGGTATGCGGAACCTCAGTAAGAGCTGGAGAGGGCTGAGGTTGACGCTGCCGTCCTCGTGATTGTTGTTGTAGCTGTTGTTGTTGCCTTTGAATTTGTTGCTGCTGGCGACGAAGACGCTGCCTCAAGCGCTGCAAGCGTAGTTGTGCCCTTTGCTGAGGCGGGTTGGAAGGTGGTTGCAAATTAGCACTTACAGCTTGTGTTCGTCTGGATCTGCGATCATCTCGAGCCCTAGCTGAGACGTGAGCCAGACGACTGCCTTGGGACCGTTGATTGACGGGCCTTCGATGGAGTAGCGTGTGATGAAGATCCCCGCATATTTGGCATGCCCCCATTGATGTACAACTTCCGATTTGGTGTGTCCTCGA
Source organism: Pollenia griseotomentosa (assembly GCA_963931875.1). Taxonomy (NCBI): domain Eukaryota; kingdom Metazoa; phylum Arthropoda; class Insecta; order Diptera; family Polleniidae; genus Pollenia; species Pollenia griseotomentosa. Next base: position 150,856,560 of record OZ007563.1, read on the forward strand.
AAAACAGTTAGAGCAGTATTTGTGGATCCGCACCAAATAAAGTTTTTGGTCCAATGCGAGCTTCCGGAACATTTTACAATATCGCAATGGATAGTAGTTAAAGCACACAACATATAGCTCAGGCTGCTTAGCTGGATCCATTCTATGACAAAATCAGGAGAAAAAAAAAACAAAAGAAAGAAAGAAAGAGAGGCAGATTACGAAAGAAAATCCCATAAAACAGATATGGACACGACAAATAATACACAAGAACTTGTTAACAATCTACAGACTTTTACATAGCGGAAGCATGCATAGTTTTACTATTGGCAGAGTTATTACACCACTTGACGTTCGGATATCAGCCACCCGTACACGTTTATCTAGACCCAAGTGCACCGTTTCAATTCTGCCTAACCTCCAGTCGCTTGGAGGAAGAAGCTCGCCCTTAGCGATGACGAAATCACCAGCCTGTAGATCACGTCGTGGATTCTGCCACTTATACCTTTTGTGTAGCTCGTGTAGGTACTCATTTTTCCATCTTTGACTAAATTTGTGATGGAGTGCTTTTAATCGTTCCCAACGGTTAATCAAAGATAAGTTCTGAAATGGTATCTCCGGAACAAACCGCCCCGAAGAAAATGGCCCGGTGTGAGGGCCTGTAAGTCGTCTGGGTCCTCTGACATTGGGGTTAAAGGTCTAGAGGTTAAAACACATTCAATTCTCGCTAAAAGAGTAGAGAACTCTTCAAAATTAAACTTCTGCGTGCCTGCAACCTTTCTAAAGTGAAGTTTTAGACTCTTTACTCCAGCCTCCCACAAACCCCCCATATGAGGAGCACTTGGCGGAATGAACTTCCATTCAAATCCATGAATAGCATATTTTTCCGTAATCTCCTTGACAGTTTGTCTAAGAAATAAGGAATATTCCTTTAAAAGAGACTTACTTGACCCTACGAAATTTGTGCCATTATCCGACATAATAGATTTGGGCAATCCCCGCCTTGCTACAAATCGAGCAAATTCAGCTAAGAAGGCTTCTGAGGTTAAGCTTGAACAGGCTTCAAGATGAATTGCTCGTGTGGAAAAACAAACAAATACACAAGCATAACCTTTAATGTATGCAGAATTTCGCAAACTACCTGTCTTAATCTGAAACGGACCAGCAAAGTCGACTCCCGTATGTGAGAACGGTAATGAAAGAGTTGATCTTTCCAATGGCAGAGCAGCCATGATTTGTGATTTAACCTGTTGTTTATATCGAACACAAGTCACACAATGATGAACACATTTCTTGACGGTTCTTTTAAGGCCAGGAATATAGAACTGGCTTCTTACTATGCTCATCATAAGAGATATGTCAGCATGAATTAGTAGTTTGTGAACAAATTCTAGAAAAATTTTACAAAACTGAGAGGAATTTGGAATTATTATTGGAAATCGTTCATCATATGAAAGCAAGGCATTCGCCAATCGACCGTTGACTCGAATTAGACCTTGAGAATCCACAAATGGATTAAGTGTACATAATGAACTTTTTTTGAAACCTGCTTAGAATCAGAGAGATTCGTAAGTTCTTGAAGATAATATGCTCGCTGAGTCAATCGAATAAAGGCGGCTTTGGCATCATTTAACTCTTTGTGAGAGAGCGTTAAATTTTCAAACCTTTGCCTTGTTTGTGGTTTACATGCACGTATAAACCTATGCATATAAGCAATAACGCGGAGTGCTCGCGAATAAGAAGAAAATCTGTGGATCAAAGTAGAATCTTCGGTGGAGGAGCAGTGTACTTCTATTTTTTAAAACCTTTTCTTTAGCTTCACTTCGGAAAATCAAATCTTGTAACTTTAATTTAACCGCCTTATACTTAATGCAAATGGATGAAACTTTGCAGGCATACATATTCCCGATGACAATACACGAATACATGGGCGTAGCCAGGATAAAATCTAGGGGGGGTAAAATTTTATTTTTTGGTAAAATGCTTTTTTGACAGCCTTTTACTCAAAGCAAATGGATGAAACTTTGCAGGCATACATATTCCCGATAACAATACACGACTTCATGGGCGTAGCCAGGATAAAATCAAGGGGGGGCCACAATTTTTTTAAATGCTTGTTATTAGCTTCACTTTGGAAAATCAAATCTTGTAACGTTAATTTAACTGCCTTTTACTCAATGCAGATGGATGAAACTTTGCACGCATACATATTCCCGATGACAATACATGAATCCATGGGCGTAACCAGGATAAAATCTAGGGGAGGGGGGTTAAAACCTTTTCTTTAGCTTCACTTCGGAAAATCAAATCTTGTAACGTTAATTTAACCGCCTTTTACTCAATGCAGATGGATGAAACTTTCCAGACATACATATTCCCGATGACAATACATGAATACATGGGCGTAGCCAGGATAAATTCTAGGGGGGGGGGCAAAATTTTTTTTTTTTTGGTAAAATGCTTTTTTGACTGCCTTCTACTCAATGCAAATGGATAAAACTTTGCAGGCATTCACCAGAATAAAGTATAGGGGGGGGGGGGGGGCAAAATTTTTTTTTGATAAAATGCTTTTTTGACTGCCTTCTACTCAATGCAAATGGATGAAACTTTGCAGGCATACAAACTTCCGATGACAATACACGAATACATGAGCGTAGCTAGGATTAAATCTAGGGGGGGCAGAATTTTTTTTTGTGAAATGCTTTTCTTTACATTCACTTCGCAGCATCAAATCTTCCATCCATTTGCGTTAAGTAAAAGGCGGCTAAAGAAGCATTTTACAAAAAAAATTCTGCCCCCCGTAGATTTCATCCTGGATAAAAAAAAATTCTCTAATGAATTCCTTACTTACTGCAGTTTTTACCCCTAAATATTACAAATATTTTCATTTAAAGTTAAAACTATTTTCGTAAATGTAAATGTAATTGTAATGTATTAATTAAAGCTATTCGTTACTAAAAAGTAAAAAATAAAAAAAATAAAAAAAAATTTTAAGAAACGCTTTTCTTTACCTTAATATATAAATCAGTTGTGAACACAGAATAAATATGAATACCAAAAAAATCGACTAAAAGTCAAAAAATAACAACATTTCAAACAACATAAACTTTTAAATCAAAATGGAAAACAACTCACACATCCCTTAAAGAAAAGCGTGGGGCGCGTTGTTATAAACAAAATGCTCAATTATTGAAAATTGGTAGCTTTAAACATGATTGGTTGTATTTCTTTCGGTCTGAAATATTAAAATGTACTCACGGCAGTCATGTTTTTTTTAAGTTTAGGTTGGTATGGTCGCCCCACGCTTTTCTTTAAGGGATGTGTGATTAAGTCAGATTGTAATGTGGGCCCCACATGTAATACGTCGTTTAACGAAAATGAGCTTTTCGTTTTTCTAGAGCCATTAAAAACCACTCTGACTTTCGTAGACGCACTTTCGGGTCTAAATACGGCATGATGAGGTAAATAATAAGAAAAATACCTCCCATCATAACAAATCTCTGAAGATTTTGTTTTTCTCATGTGACCCAATGTTAAATATTCATTCAAAACGTCATTATACATTTTGAGATCCTTTTGTTTTTCCAGCTTAGATTCTAAGTGTATATATTGGCTCTTCGCTGCAAATCTGGATGATTGCAAATATAAGGAATTTGGAAATTCCTGTTTAAAGGGAAGTTAAACTACATATCGTCCATCGTTTCGACGATATGTTGTCTTCTTAAAAAGCTCTTCGCAGTAGAGCTCTGCCTCCGATAGAACTTTTGTGTGTGGGACTTCTTCAGTTTCCCAAAATTGTCTTAGCATTGAGCCTATATTTTCGTTATCTTCCCTTTGATCATTAGTCGTTAGAGAAACGCTTTGTAACTTTAATGGACCGTAGATATACCATCCATATATTGAATTTTGAGCAATGAGGTTGCACATTATATTTTTCTTGATTCCGTTCTTTATTATGTATGGTAAGACATCACTTCCAAGAAGCATGTCTACTTGTGATGAGGCTAAGAAGTTGGGATCTGCAAGTTTAAGACCCTTTACTTCAGATAAGTCCATATTGGATACTGAAAAACTTGGCATTAATTTCGTTAGATTTGGAACAATAATTACTTTGGTACTGAGTGAGAACTTGTGGTTTTGTTTACATAAAGTAATATTTGCCACTTTATTTGAATTTGCCACCACTGTACCACCTAATCCGCAAATTTCTATATTAGCATTTTCAGTTTTTATGCCTAGTCTGTTTGAGATTTTCTTTGTCAAAAACGAATGTTTTGATCCAGAGTCGATGAGAGCTCGAATGATAAATATTTCTCCTGAATAAGAGATTTCTACAAGAGCTGTAGGCAACAAAATATTCTCGTCATCCATCGAAAAATTTGTTTGCGTATTACCCTTGTGCATTATTGATCCTGAGCAACAAGGTTGTTCCGAACTTACAGATTCATCTGAAAGCTGAGCAGAATCGACATGGAATGCATTTGTCGCATTATTACGGTTTTGAAATTTTCTTTGATGCTGAGAATTTGATTTTTCCAAGTGCAGTAAGCTATGGTGCTTATTATTGCATTGAACACATGTATAAATACTTTGGCAGTTCGTGCTGCTATGAGCCGATGACAAGTAATTACTGCACAAATTATTCTTGCCCACATATTCAATCCTATGTTGTACTGAGAAATTTTGAAACTTAGGACAATTTCGAATGTTATGATTTTTATTACATAACGTACACAGCATATTATCATTTTGCGCATGCGGAACGCTATTGTTAATGTAAGATTTAGTTCTATTCTGTGACTGTAAGGATCCTACCAAACTTTGAGATCTATTTTGAAGCCGTTGGCCTCGAATACTAGATATTCTTTCCATTACCTGATGTCTATTAATCAAAAATTCCTCCATTTCTGCCCAAGAAGGCAAACGAGTTGGCGAACTCAGAGACTGTTCCCATAGAGCTAGAGTTTCATCAGGTAACTTTGTAGAGCACAAATATATTAAAATTGGATCCCACTGGTCAGTTTTAATGTTGTGAGCATTTAAAATCGACAAGCAATCGGTAATTGTTGTCTGAATTTTATTTATAGATTCACAACTTTCTGATTTTGCCACTGGGATGTTGAATAAAATTTGCAACTGATTATCTACCAATACTCGTCTATTTCGTATCCTGGCCGAGCATTTTTCACTTTCAGAAACTAGGTTTTCATTAGCAAGGAATAAATCCTCAAACGCTTTTTTAACGGATTGCCAGTCTTCTTCAAGCGATTGTAATTTTGTCTCGAGAAGGAACTCGGTTAAATCTTCTAAGGGGATTACGTCGAATTTTGCACAACCCGCCATTAGATTATCAGATTCTAAAGCGAATCTAGCACATAAAGTGGAACCTATAATTATCAAATTTAATAATACAACCGTTTACTCAAACCGCAATTATCTGAAACTAATTGTTTTTATTAATACTTTCGAGGGACAACCTATTACGTTCAAACCGTATGTTGTACCTATTATACCGACCTGATCCGCGTAGGGTAACTATCGTATAAACTAATGGATAGACCTTGAATACATTCATTTGCTTATCGCACACAAGCATCCCAATATTCATTCAAATATTTAAATAGTTAAAGAGCGGTTTACAGAGTTTAAGAGTAAAAATATAAAAGAGAGTGAAGTCTGTGTTTTACTTTATCATAACAAAGGCACACATTCTATTTACTCTTTTTCTTTGAATATTTATTTACTCAATTTGCAAATTGCAAATGCAAAGTTTATGGTAACAGTTAGATTGTGTGCAAGAAATACTACATAGTAAAATGAGTACTTATGTATATTCCCATTACAAAATAAAAAAAAGTGTGAAAACAAAAATGAAATAAACAAAACAAAAATAGTGGAATTTAAATGTTGAATACATTAGCATTATGATGATAACTTTTTTTTGTTCATATTACAGTCGAACTTCCCTATAATGAATCTGCTTGGGACTAGAATCTCTTCATAATATAGAAACTTCATTATACAGAAATTCTTTATTTTTTGCACTGTTTTAAATAGGTATATCTTTTTTTCCTTCTTTAACTTAATTGATTAATATTAACTTTTTGTAAAAGAAACGATAAAGCTGTGTTTTTGAAATTAATTAATAGTAAGGAAAACTTTATTGTATAGTTATTCACCAATCGAACTTGATTGTATAAAGGTACATATTTTTGTAGGTATGATAAACAAAAACAATTTTTGTCAATTTGGTTTTGTTTTTGTTTTCACGTAAATGTTCACTTCTTCGACGCGTATTTTGGAATAACCACGAATATTAATACATATATTCATGTAAGGAGTAAAACATTCAAATAATATTATATTCGAAACTTATACACATTTTATTATGTCTGTTTTATTTGAATGTGGTAGTATTTTTTCTGTTCAAATACAGTTGTTTTCTTTTCTCTCTCGCCTTGTGTGTTCATTCATTTGTTTTAAATCGTGTGTTGTACTTTACTTTACCTACTTAAAAAACAAATGAATGTATTCATATGGCTTTTAAATGTAGTCATGCAGACCTTTAGTATAAACGGAGATTATATTAATCAAATACTAAACATATATCCCACAAAATGATTTTAAGCTCAAATTAAGTAGTGAACTGATTTGATCGACCTATAATGTGTAGGGTACACGCAAGCACGATGTAATATACAAAACAATACTGTTTGTCTACAATTTAAGTTTTTAAACTCAAATTAAGTAGTGAACTGATTTGATTGACCTCTAATGTGTAAGGTACACACAAGCAAGATGTAATATACAAAAACAATACTGTTTGTTTACAATTGAAGTAATTTGTACTTTCTCTTCAATTTTTCCTTCTTTTGTTATAGCTACGGAATAGCGTATAAAAAAAGAGTATTTATTTTTTATTATCTAAGAGATGAAATGAAGAGTTTATTTAACACCAAAAAACCACCACCAAATTTAATACCTTAAGCATTAATGTACATATGTAATTTATTTTGTTAGTTTGTATTTCTGTGCTATGTTCAACAATGTTTGATGAAAACAAACAATAAAACACTGGCTCGGTTCTAAAATAAATTTTATTTTACACAAATAATTATGTTTATGAAGAATGGAATTCTTGCAATTATAATTTTTATTTTTATGTGTATTTATTCTTTAATTTAGCACCTCACAATGGTTTGACGAAGGACCATGAACAAATTCCAATTTATTATTTTGGAAATTGTGATAATTCAACAACAACGTTGAATAAGGCACAAATAAACAAGAGAAATTGTATTTGTTACTTACGTATTGGCTTTCGGTTGATATGAAAACACTGGGGGGGGTTTTTTTTAACTTAAACGGCTTTTATTTGAGTTGGTTTTTTTTCTGCACCGGGAGTGCGGGTTTTATTTGGGGTTTTGTTGATTTTAATTTTTTTTAAAATAATTTGGGAAAATACAACGAGTCGTTGACTAGCGCGCACCTCAATCGTCGTTTTTTATTTTACTATCGCCCCCGAAGCCAACTTATGGAGGTGTTTGGAGGCCGTCAGTCCAAGTCGATAAAATCATCTTCAAGATCGATAAGATCGTCCTCCGTATTACATTTAAAATTGCAATACAAGAAATGTGCTGACGTTTGCGTCTGCTGATTTGTGGGAACGGAAATCAAAAAAGCTTATACCATGTTCGCACGACAGCGTTTTTTCGTAATTCGCGCTCTCATTCGTAATTCACAGCCTAATTATGATCCAAATTACATAATTCGTCATACAAAATTTTGAGAGCGGATTATCTCATTTGTACGTAATTCAATTTTTATTACCCTGTGATCAATGTGATCTCTAATTTTTATCGGTTTTTTTCCATCACCAGCTGTCAAAGCACTAAAAAAAACAAACAAAATATTCTATTTACTGGGAAAATAAATAAATGTATGTATTTCTTTGAAATAATATTTTTTACTTACTTTTTCTTTTAATTCTTAATACAAGTTACCTCAAAAAAACAATTAAATTTAGCAATAAACAAAATTAATAAAAAGAAGAAGAAGAAAAACTGTCAAAACCGATTAGGAATATGCCGTGCGAACATGGTAATTCAAATAAGTAATTAAAACGGAGAGCGAAGTAATTCAAAGCACCGTGCGAACAAGGCATTATATGTATGTGATTATATTTATTTATTGAATCTTCATATACTAAATATGAACTAACAATAGTTAATCAAATATTATCCTAATACTTTGTTTTGTGTCCTGCCAGTGCCAGACAACAAATTTTGTCATCACGGTTTCTGTTCACATATGTAGGTGTTCGTCGCTCTTCTGATTGGGTGAGTGCTGCAGTGTCTCTTCTTCTTAAGCGAGTGTGGCCGCCATGATTTGAAATATTTCGAGCTAGCGGATTTGGATGTTGTTCAAGCCTTTTAAAATATTTTATTGCATTTTTTGTAATCATAGTTTTAACTAATGGCACATTGAGATCCTTATGAATGTTTGAGTTTTTATAATACCATGGAGCGACTGTGATTATTCGAAGAAGTTTATTTTAGCGCCTTTGAATTTTGTCGATATTAGAGGCCGATACAGTGCCCCATAGTTGAATACCTGAATACCGTAGCACCAGATAGGCTCTAAGATATAGTTGTAAAGTAGAAGCTTGCAATCGCGACTAAGGACAGAAACACAGAGATGGTTTTTTTAAAGTTTTTAGCAGAGTTGCCAATTTGGCACCTTTGGCGCTAGATTTAGCGCTTTTCAAGTGACGAAATTGCGCATAATTTCCCCAGTCTACAACTGACATGAAATGCCTAACTTTAAAACTAATATGATGTTAATGTTAAGTATAAGTTTTCTCATGTTATAACACGTTTGTTAATCCAAATGTTTTAACAACGCTTTTATAACATCAAAGGCCCAACCATAATATGCATAGCCTTGCTTAACCTACTGTCAAAAATTAACAAAAAGTCTCTCAAATGTATTTTAAAAAACAAAAAAAAAAAAAATAAAAAAAAATTTTATTTCGTACGGAATGTGCGATCTTTCGCACTTTTTTTTTTTTTTTTCTCATTATTTATTTATTGAATCTTCATATTTTAAATATGAACTAACAATAATTAATCAAATCTTATCCTAATTCTTTATTTTATGTCCTGCCAGTGCAAGACAAAAATTTTCTTCATCACGGGTTCTGTGTCACATTTACATATGTGTTTATCGCTCATCTTAATGGGTAAGTGCTGCAGTGTCTCTTCTCCTTAAGCGAGTGTGGCCGCTGTCATTTAAAATATTTCGAGCTAGTGGATTTGGGTGCAACTCTAGCCTTTTTAAATATTTTACCGCATACTTCGTAATAATAGTCCTTACCAGTGGCACATTGAGATCCTTGTGGATATTTGAGTTTTTAACATACCAAGGGGCAGCTGTGATTATTCGAAGAAGTTTATTTTGGCGCCTTTGAATTTTTTCGATATTTGAGGCCGAGGCAGTGCCCCATAGTTGAATACCGTAGCACCAGATTGGCTTTAAAATAGAGTTATAAAGTAGTAGTTTGCAATCGAGACTAAGAACAGAATTTCTTCCAATAAGCCAGTTAATTTGAATTGCTTTTAGTTTCATTTGGGTTAATTTTGCTTCTATATGGCATTTCCATGTTAAACGCCGATCTAGATGAATACCGAGATATTTGATATGCGATTGTTGATGCACTAGTTGATTATTGATTTTAATAGGGGGGCATGTTTCCCGACGCAAGGTAAATGTAATATGTACGCATTTTTGCTCATTGACCTTTATTCTCCATTGTTTTAACCACAGTTCTAGTTGAAATATATGATCCTGCAGGTATCGAGATGCTTCACGACTGTTCTCGTGTACGCTTAGGAAAGCTGTATCATCAGCAAAAGTTGAGGTTAGGGTGTAATTGTTTGTCGGCATGTCCGAGGTATATATAAGATAAAAAAGTGGGCCCAGGATACTTCCCTGAGGGACTCCAGCTTCAATTGTCTGAGGAGAACTTAAAAAATCACCTTCTTTAATAATAAATTTTCGACCGACCAAGTAGCTTTCTAACAGCTTGTGTGTGTTAACCGGTAGGTTCAGCTTCAATTTATGTAGCAAACCTACATGCCAGACTTTATCAAAAGCTTGAGAGACATCGATGAAGAGAGCGGAGCAATATTTTCTTTCTTCAAAGGCTTTTCTTATGGCGTTTACTATCCGATGGGTTTGTTCAATTGTGCTATGTTCTCGTCTGAAACCGAATTGATGGTTAGGTATACACCCATTGTCATTTAAAATTGGGGTTAATTTGGACGCTAAGAGCTTCTCAAACAGCTTTGATATATTAGATAATAAGCTGATAGGCCTATATGACTCAACTTTGGTGTGATCTTTTCCTGGCTTTGGTATCATCGTAACTAAGGAGACCTTCCATTCTTGAGGGTAGTACTCAAGTCGTAAAATAGCATTAAAAATTAAAAGAATAATTTTCTTTGCTATGCTGGGTAGCTCCAGAAGCATTTTGTTGCTGATCTTATCAAAACCAGGAGCCTTCTTGGGGTTTAAATCACAAATAGCTTTTTCGATTTCTCTTATCTCAAATCTTAGGGGAACAGCTGCTCTAGCAACAACAGGTGGTAACTCGGCCGCAATATCGTGAGATATGTTTGGGGTAAATACGTTTTTTAAATGATTAACAAACAGATTTCCTTTTTCAACATCATTTCTTGCCCAACTACCATTCAAGTCTCTTAATGGTGGTTTAGAGACAACTGGCCTTTTGAGATTTCTAGCTGCACGCCATAATGAGTAGTCTGATTGTGGGGTTGCATCAAGTTCCTTAAGATATTTTTCCAGAGAAGCCGTTTTCTGAGTCTGCAGTAACTTTCTAAGCTTTTTTGTACACTCTTTTAGTAAGTTCTTAAGTAACGGGGATCTGTGCAATTGCCACTCTCTTCGAGCCCTCCTTTTTTCAGACAAGAGACGCTCGACATCTGTGGAATATATTTTAATATTTTTTGTTTTTTTGGGGGCAATACTGGAATGTTGAACAGCTAGTTTCAGAAAACTGTCAAAATTGGCAATAGAGCGATCTACATACTCCGGTGTACTAACACAAAGTATACAGAGATGTCACGAGACGGAAGATTTTGCGTTTTTTTTGTCTCTTTTTAAGAAAGCTGCCCTTTTTCATTTCTCTTTGCATCATCTTTTATGCCGCAATACAATGAACACAAATTTATTTAGTTGATATTTATTTGCAAAGCTTTTGCAAAAATTAACTTTTTAGTTCACCACAACACGAGTAAATAATATTTAAGTAAGTAAATAACATTATAAAACAAAACAATATTATAAATACATTTTTTTCCACAAAAAACAACGTTTGTTGAACTAATGCATTTGTTTAACGTGATTTGTGTTTTGTTGTTTTTGTTTTGATCACGCTATTTGTGTTGAATGTTGCGGCCTGTTTTTACACCTTGCCACTTCACTACCAAAAAAGCTTTCTGTCTCTTTCTTCGAAAGCTGCCCTCGCAACTGACTTGGGCCTTTTTCACACGTCACTTTTTTCATCTCTGTATACTTTGTGGTACTAAGCGGAATATTTTCTGTGCAATGGGTGCTGAGGTATTTTCTATATTTTAACCAGTTAATTTTCGTAGCTGTCGTCGCTAAGTGACCAGTCGGAGATACAATTCTATTGGGGTTCATTATAGTAACAATTGTAGGTGTATGGTCAGAAGATAATTCTAAGGAAGCTTCAACATGAATCATTTCTATGGGGATGTTTTTAACCACGCCGAAATCGATAACATCTGGAATTTTTTGATGATCAGTAGGCCAATATGTTGGTTGTCCGCTCGCTACCACATTTAAATCCATTTTAGAAATTGTGTTAAATAAGACACGACCCTTTGGTGTTATAAGTCGTGACCCCCAGAAGGTATGTTTAGCGTTATAATCGCCAGCAGCTAGGAAACAGGGTCCTAATGATTTAAAATATTTACAGTATTGGCTTTCTGATATTGAAAATCTAGGCGGTGAGTATAACGATGAAATTACTAGGTTTCTATTTAATTCCTCAACGCAAATGTTCGTTGCTTGGAGATAATCTTCGCGGTGATCAAACATTAGGTAGTGTTTGACTCGGGTTTTAATTAAAATGGCTGAACCTCCGCAAGCTCTATCTCGAGGGTCCTTGGTATCATATAGAGCATAACCATTGATTTTGAACGTATTTCTTGAGGTCAAATGAGTTTCAGAAACCATAATGACATCAATTTGTTTATTTTTAAGAAAGTAGTCTAATTCATTTTTATGTTGGCGGATGCCGTTTGCGTTCCAAAAACAAATTTTTAAACAGTTCATGGCTTGTTAAGTACGGCTTGCAATAACATCGATTGCATTCTAAGAATTTCCTGTAACATATTACCCATTGTGTTTGTAAAATTATTAACTGTTTGCACTAATGTTTCCATGGTTTTTTCAAGACGACTTAAATTAGAAACTGGAGTTTCATCATTACTTGGCGAAGCGCCTTGCATTGGCACATGGTTTGATTTAAGGACGTTAGCATACGAGGTTCTGTTATTACTATGCTGCGGAGCCTGAATGCCATTAGTGTTTACTTGATTTGGTACCTGCATTTGTGGGGGATTAGTTTTCGGTCCAGCCGACTGCTTGACGATAGTATATACAGGGCATCCTCTATAATTGGCAGTGTGATTTCCGCCACAGTTGCTACATTTTTTTACATTGGGGTCATTTTTAGACTTATCGCACTGGACTGTACAATGTAATTCTCCACATACGACGCAAACAGGGGGTAAATAGCAGTATGCCTTAGTATGGCCAAATTCTTGGCAATTAAGACATTGAACGGGACCATTTCTTTTGTGCGGCTCCTCTATAGTTATTCTTCTGTAGAGAATATATTTTAAATTATAAATAGGATGCGATTCATTTTTTTTAAGCTTAATGTCGCCAGGCTCTAATTCTACCCGAAATAATGGTTGGGGATTTTTTTCCCTGTTTTTAATATTTGTAACGTTTTTTATTTTAAAACCTTTCTCTTCCAAAAAAGTTTTAATTTCATCTGGGTCCACGCATGAGTCTATGCCCTTGATCACTACCTGAAGACCTTTGCTGCTCTTTAGTTGGTATGTGTAAAAGCTTTTTTTAAGGGCTTCGAATTTGTTAGTTAATTTACGAAAATCATTCTCATGATTTACCTGTATTTTTGTCCCATTTATATTTCCACGCTTGATTGCAGCTACGTAAAACGAATTTTCACCTATTACCGAGATCACGCTCTTTATTAACTCACTTGAGTTTTGCTCCCTTAGATATATCGGGGGTGGCTTAGAAGATTTTATAACGTTTGGTGCTTCCGAGGATTCATCCTCGAGAATTGCAAAACGATTTTGAGAGTTTATTTTATCAAAAGATGGTACTTTTGAAGCCGAAGCAACTGCTGCAGAGGTAGGGCTGCGACCCCGTTTAAGCACTGTTATGTACCTGTCCATACCAACTTGTACTTGAGGCTTTTGACCACTTTTTACTTGAGATGTTTGCATTGCATCTGTGTTAGAGTTCAGGGCACCATTTGTTAATAAGATTGTGTTTGCCGTTGTGGCAACACTTGCAAGTGAGAGGTTTATATTTTTTAACGTATCACCATCAACCGTCTTTGTAAAAAGAGAGGGCGAAAGGGATCGTGTTCTAAAAATTGGTTTAGCCGTTAGGTAGTTACTATTGTTTTCTTTTGTTTTATTTATTACAGCATTGTCTTCGTTAGCATGCACTGTCACATAAACATTTCTATCATTTAGTTTTATTGTTGTTTCATTGTTTTTATTCATGCAATAAATTGTTTTTGTTTTTCACCGTTTAGCTGTGCTTTTAATATTTTTGTTATTTATTGTATTTTACAACAACAAAAAAAAAAAATAAGAACTTTAAACTAAAATGTTTTTGCTCAGAATATGTATGTACACATACACATGTATGAACATTAGTACGTATATATTTTTACTATTTTTCTTTATTTAATATTTTTTTCGTATTAATTGTTCACTTTTATGTTAAATAATTAAAATAACAAAATATATCATTTATTTTCAAGCGTCCATTCGCTGTTTATATAACAAAATCAAATGTGATTAATTAAAAATTCAAATTGTATGCGGAGTTAAGAATACACGTCTGTATCACAACAAAGCACGAACCGAACTCGCACTTTGCTTAAGCAAATGCAAGTTTCACAAAATTTAACAAAAAGATTCCTTAAGTTCAATATGGTTTTAGTCATATGATTTACATGTACTTGTACATTTGCTTAAGCCAACTTAAGCACATTATGGTTGGGCCTCAAGTTATAACAGCAAATCATGTCAGTTGTAGACGAGCAGTTAGCGCTGTTTTATAAAAAAAATGCCAAACTACCGCTGTTCTGTTAACATTTTTTTAAATTATAGATACCCAAAATTTGTGTACCTTTATTTGAATACATTTAAATCAAGGCACATTAAAACAAAATGTGTAAACGTTTTTCAAATACTTTTGATAGGTATATAGTATACTCAAATGTATACTACAGTAATGCATAAATACATGCAGTCTGGTGGTTATTGGTATGCCGCTTGGAATTTAACAATTCTATATAATAAGTCCTTAATCATTTTTGATATCTCGAATATACATACGTATGTTTTAAGTGATATAGAGTCCTAACATTGCTTCATATCCACAATTGAAAAGTTTGGCTCTTTTGAGGCTATGCAGCAAATGTCCAATGTAAAAGTAAAAATATGTGATATTGTTTGTAGTTCTTATTGTTTGTAATTGCTATTTAAAGAATTTAGATCAAAACATTCTGTTTTGTTTTTTCATATAGAAAACTAATTTTTATACCCAAATTTTAAAGAACTCAAGAATTATAAATTTTTCATATTATTCGAATGTGTATTCTATGTCAAATACAATCCTCAAAAGCTTTTATACTTTAATAGCCTCATTCCTTCAATATTTCACAGGAATATTTTCTATGCACTATCAGAATTTTTGTTTTTTGTATATTTCTGTTACAAAAAACAAAAATATTGAAGGAATGAGGCTATTAAAGTATAAAAGCTTTTGAGGATTGTATTTGACATAGAATACACATTCGAATAATATGAAAAATTTATATAATAAATGTAACTCACCATGAGGAATAAATTCCCAGAACTCAAGAATTTTTAAATCGTTTTTTAAGGGTTTTTTCTGTATTATAAATATTTTTTGATATTATTTTACCTAATATTTGATATAATATTACTTTTCTTTTCCTGAAATATCAGAAAAAGCTTTCTTAAAATTTGTATGTTTTAATAACACTGGTTGCCAAAAAAAACGAAAACAAAGTCGGGGGAGAGAACTTTATTATGTGATTTTAATCTGTTTACAGCTTGATTCAATTACGTTTAGTTAATATTTTGTTTACTGATCTTTATTATTTCTGATACAGTAGTTCCCGCTTACGTGCGCATCGAAAAATGTTGTTTTCTACGCATTTAAACGGGGAATCATTTAACCGATTACCCGGATAAATGCGCAATTAACGCATTTAAAAAAACCTCGCTTAAAAAACTCAATATTCATTTAGAAGTACTTTATTAGTTATAAGGAAAAATAAAATGTATTATACTAGCTCTCATAATAATTAAATAATAATTTTCCAGCAATTATTGGAAGGATGCGAGAAAAAGTGTTTCTATAACAATATTTTGCGAAAAGTTTCTTTCAAGAAATGTTAAAATAATTCACATTTGAAATTGGTGGCGAGAAAAACAAAATATAGATATTTTGTATTTAAAATATGTTTATATACTATTCTTTTTAAATAAATAAAAAAATAGAAGGAATATAAATGATAAATGCATAATTTATATGATAAAAATAAACAAAAAACAATTGTTATATTTTGTTAGTTTAAATTTTTGTTAGCATTTTCTTGTTTTGGTTTTAATCAGTGCTGCCAGATAAATTTGTGTCAAAATCGTCAATTTCCTGAGAAAAAAATAAAAAAGATCGTCTTTTTTGTTTTAAAAATCGTGCAATTTAAAATCAATTTTAAACAAATTTGTTTCGACTTTTATTAAAAAATAATCAAACAAAAACATAGTTAAAGTTCATGGGTATTTAATAATTATTATTTAATAATTGAAATATAAATCTTTAATTTACCTATTCCTATAATCTTTTTTCTTTTTTACCTGAAATAGACTTAGTAGAATACCTTGTAGTTAAAATTAAAAAAATCGGTTCATAAATAAACGGGTTAAAGACCCAGTAAAATCTTCGCCTACAAAATAATATGTTAAGTAATCAGAAACACATAAAAGCACTACATACAATTCTTCTGAAAAACGAATGAATTTTACAAGGGTTGTGCCAAAAAGAACAAATTCAAAAGTAAGTCATTTTTTTTATCTTAATACATCCAGAAAAAAGTAGTTATCGAAGTTCTTATGGAAGAAAGCTACTTAATAACGAGTGAAAGAAGCTATCCATTTTGAAAAAGTTTTTACTGGGAGACAAACAAATTTCTTTCTTGCCGGAATAATGGTTTTGGCACAAAAGTGTACATATAAGATAAGAATATCAAATATCAATCATATTTTGTATATGTATATAAGAAGTATTAAATGCTCAAAATAAGCCAAGTCGGTCCATTACTTTCACTCGAATTTTTGCTTTTGCCGATACATTTTTTAGGGAAGAAACAATTTTGAGGACAATTTTCACAATAGGGATAAATATAAAAATTTAAGCAGCCTTGTTTCTAAAGATATCTTTTTTTCTAATAAACAAACATATAAAAATATTTACTATTATCTTATTTCGAAGACTAAGGGGCTTATAGTGTAAAACGCAACGCCAACAATTTCTTTAAAAGCAAAAATAAAATCAAAAATATTTTATAAATTTGTTGTTGCTTTCTACAGACATTCATATTATTTTTTTTTTTTCAATTTTCAACGCCACAAAATAGAAGTGTTTGAAATTTAAAAATTCAAGATGAATTTCTATAGAAAGTAACAACAAAATTATAAAATATTTTTGATTTTGTTTTTGCTTTCGTCACTTTTTTAGAAAAAATAATCAAAACGTCACTTTGTTAATATCGGAACAAAAAATCGTCAAGATGACGATAACTCGTCAAATCTGGTAGCCCTGTTTTTATTATATTTATTTCTTTTGTTGACGTTTCGCTTTTATTTGACACTTAAGTACTGGAAATATTCCAGTATAAACAGAATTTGTTGTGTCTGTTTTCGCATTCAAATACAGAAACACTTTTATCTCATAAATCGAGAAACGATGGAATTTTTTGTTTCACACTTCATGTAAGAAATTTTAAGATGCGAGAAATACAGAAACGAGCTACAGCATTTTAACTAATAAACGTTTTACCCTATTTTTTGATTGCAAGGTGGCAACACTATCTCTTTTATTGGTCACTTGAATCATAATGATGCAAAACAGTGGTTATTAATTCATACTCGTACTCGTATCTACAATTTTTTTTGTCGTGTGTGAGAAAAAAAATTGCTTTTTATAAATGAATAATAGTACGATAGTTTCTCTTTTATTAAACAAAATAAAAAGAGTTCAAAAAGTTTTTAGTAAAAGTGCAATTTAGATGATGATTTAATTGTTGACAAGAAAAGTATTTAAATAACGAGTTTTATTTTATTTGTTTTGATCATTTACACATCACTAGTTCATTCTGTACAATTAATAATTTTGTAAGCTTTAATTTGTGAAATTGAAAAATATATTAATAATATACATACAAAATTACATATTTTTGAATTTCATTTTATTATTAATGTATATATAAATATTGAATAAAAATTTCTCGCAAAAATGTTCAAAATGACCATAAACACACAGAAAAAAGCAAAAATGTCACTTTAAAATAGGCTTAAACAAGGGTCGAACCAATTTTAAAATTCGTTTATTTACACAAGGTTTAAAATAGGATTTTTAAGGTAATATTCGCTTATGAATACAATTTTAACCATTTTTGCTTAAAACAGGTTTGAAATGATGTTTAAAATGTTTATGAATACTGCTGTAAAAATATCGTTCTTTAATGTTCGGTTCGATAGATTTGTGGAAAACACAAACGCTAATAGTGTTTGTGTAGAAAATCATTAAAAAAATAACGTTTCGCTGTTAGTCATCTTTCGAACACAAAAATAATACTGTTTTCATCCAACTCAACAAAAGATGAGAACATTAAATTCCGTTCGGTTTTTTTTTTAACACAAACTTACCCAGTGGACTTTTTATCACATACATCTTCGGTCTGAGACTAACGACAATGTAAGTGCGACCAATCCAAAGTCTGTAATCAATTCCTGCTTACATTTACACAGAGATGGCCTAGGCTAACAGATTTATCCGACACTACATACATTGCAAGCGAAGGTTGGATGGGTCCAATGATTGTGGTGATTCAGGTGGCACTAAGATTTGTATCAATGTAATCAGTCCTTTGTAGCAGACATTGTATAAGTGTTAAGGCCCAACTATAATATGCTTAAGTTGGCTTAAGCAAATGGGCGAATACATGTAAATCTTGAACTTAAGGAAACTTTTTGTTAAATTTTATGAATCTGTCATTTGCTTAAGCAAGGTGCGAAACAAATCGCACTTTCCGTACGGAATCAAATGTTTTTTGTTTTTGTGTTTTTAAATGCATTTGAAAAGATTTTTGTTATTTTTTGACAGGAGCTTAATCATATTATAGTTGGGCCTTAAAGGGTCCGAAAAAGATCAATCATCGGATGGGTTTCAGCTATTTAAAATTTTAATAAAGTAGAAATCCATGCATTTTTTAAACGTTTTTGTTATTTATACTTATGTATGTAGGTTATTAACTTAAAAATAATATACAGTGGTATCCCGATTTAACGAATTATATATTGTCAGGCCCTTTCGTTATATCGAAAAATTCGTTTAATCCCGAAGTTTTTTTAATACATTTTTATTAATACAGTACTTTTCGCTTATAGTCCACTACTATAGTTGCACAACTTTTGTGGACTATAAGCGAATTTGGACTATAACCGAATTTTTTTATAAGCCGTTTTATGGACAATAAGAGAATCCTAGTATAATCCACATTTTGGACACTCTTTTTAAACAAAATAAAAGTTTATTCCAAAAACATAAACAAATAATTAAATAATAGTTAAAACAAAAAATTATAAATTAATTCAAAGGCTTTCAAAGCTTTTAATAAAAACAAAAAGGTAAATATGTAATTTAATGCTTCATAAGCTTAAATTATGAGATCATTTTAATTCTTTGAATGTATAAATCTAACGCAACATAAGTATTAATTTCATAGATTCTGCTATAAATTGGGAAATGTTAAACGTTTTTAAAAAAATTCTGTTATTTTAGTTTGTTTTTTTTTTTAAAGAAGTTTTTACAATAAATAATTCTATTTTTTCAAAATCCATGTTTTGCTCAATATTGTTGTCAAGACAAAATTGTCTTATAATTTCAACGGAATCTAAAACTTCTTTTACCAAAATTTGACATTTATTAAAGTTGCCAGAAAGGTAAATAAAAAACTTGTTGCCAGTTTGTTAAAAAAATATCTAAAAAACAGAGTGGACTATAACCGAATTTTTTTGCATAAAGTATTAGATATGCCTGCAAAGAAAATGTGGCTTATAAACGAAAATGGACTACAAGCGAAGTGGACCTTAGAACAAATAATTTGCATGAAATTCGAAAAAACCTGCAAATGAATATGACAGTTTTGGCTTATATCCGTTTTTGGCCTTTAAGCGGAATGGACTATAAGCGAAAAGTACTGTAAAACAATAATACTTTAATAAAACAAAATAAATTCGTTTATTTCCATTCATAACACAAACAAAATAAAAATAAATACTTCATATCATTTTCAATTAAATGAGTACATAGTGGAAAACAAAACTTACCTAGCATTTACACATGCAAGTACAAGTTCGAAAAACTCAATACACTCGCACTTTTTCACTAACACCATCACAATTTTAATACTTGCAACCAACTTGCAAGACATTTCTGAAAACAGTAATTTTTTGACACTTGCAACAAGTTAATGTCAAAAAAATAAGCAGTGTTGCCAAATTTTCTTGATTGCTGAAACAATAATTATAGTTTTAACTTTTTTTAAGTATATTTAAAAAGATTTCTTATGTTTTTTTGCAAATATACATAAAGTAGAGAATTGTTTTATATTTAAAACATCAATCTCATTAAAAAACGTCAAAATAAATAATGATGCCCAATGTTTGCATTACAATTTATCCCTGTTGTGTTGTTGGTAACTCTGGTTCATAAACAAAACAAGTTAAAAAATGGAGCCAAAATTGAATCACTCTGCAATTTTAAAATTAATAAATTTATATCGGTCTCATCCTATTTTGTGGGATATGAACAGCAAGCTGTATAGAAGAAACGATTTAAAAGCCAAATCATATCAGGAAATAGCAGACGAAATGGGACTGGCAGTTGACGTTATAAAGAAAAAAATACGTTCGTTGCGTACCACTTACACCGGGGAAAAAAGGAAGATGAACCATAAGAAATCCGGCTCAGGGGTAGAAGAAAACTATGTATCCTCATTATCGTGGTTCGACGAAATGAGTTTTCTGGATAGTTCTATCGTAACAAGAAAATCTATTGACAATTCTACAGAGGTAAGTCACTTTGCAAATTCAGGGCTTAAGCGATGATAAGTACTGAACCAGTTGAGTACTTAACAAGTTCTTTAGTGATAGGAAATAGACCTAATTACAAAGTATAAAGTTTCTGGCTAACGCCATTTGTATCTCATGAATTAAATAATGTTTTTTCAGGAAAGTTTAGAGAACTGGATAGAAGTTGATGAACTGGATTTTGATGACTGCAATAGAAATGAATCAGTTAGTGAAAATTTAGCCACACAAAAAATTGACAAGGCCATAGAAAAGATATTACAAGGAAACGAAAATGAGTTCACCACATTTGGTGCAAGCATTGCGCATCAGCTACAGAGTATGCCCGTAGAGGTTGCATACGAGCTAATGGGCGAAATTCAAATTTTAATAACGCAGCGAAAAGTAAAGAACGTACGTGAGAGCAGATTAAACCCATCGCGTTTATATTCGCAGACATCAAGTAGCAATGGTCGTATTTACAACTCTACCCCTTCTTCTGACGTAATTCAATTAGCACTTACAGAAGCTGAAATTGATTTTGTTGCAGACTAAGAATATTTTTATTTATTAAATTTTTATATAAGTATTTTTTATGCCTTGATATATATACAAACCGTCACATAAAATGCAGAAAGGCCATATATAATTTTTAGCAATTTTTCAGGGGTGATAACGAACTTGATAAAACCCCTATAATGCTGGGTACAAAGTGCAACCTTCATGCAATCTGTTTCAATGCAACCTCAAAATATCAAAGCGTTTTGATGTTGATTCAATCTGGCATGAATGAAAATTAATTTAATGCGTTGCATAGTGTGTACCCAGCATTAAACGAATTTTTCTGGGTATTATCATTAAAGTCTGAACTCACTACACTAACATATATTCAAAAAACAGTTTTTTATTTACAACAGTTTGTTAAGTAATACGTTTTTTATCTCTCATGAAAAATTACGTTAGGCCTTATTGCATATTATGTGACGAAACAAATTCGAACAGTCCATTTTCGAAATACAAAGAAACCCGCCTGAAATCGATATAAAACGGCCCAATTTGAATTATAAACTCCCCTTAATTATAGAGAACTTAGGTTAAAACGTTTTCCAACTTGCAAGTTTTTTTCAACTTGCACAGTGTAATTAATATTTTCTGAGTATCGGAGGCTTAGCGCCCCTGGATCGTATCCTAAGCACTTAAGTGAAACCTAATATAGCCTATGTTCGTCAGGAGGTTCCTTCATTTTGTTGAAACGTAGTTTAAAATCGGACCGGAAATTCCGGAGATTACCTGTAACAAACATAAAAACACAAAAAGTACAAACTTTTCTGCTTTATAGTATTAAGTAGGTATAGATCAGTGCCCGGCAACACATACATGCAGACTTTTTGTTTTTTGTGAGAGAATAATAACTCTCCCTCTCAGAAGCACTTAAAGAAATTTTTGTGTTATTTTGTTATTGTTAAAATCAAAAATTAATGTAAAAACTCAAAACATAAGCGTATGTTTTATATAAAATAGAAAAAAAAAATTCTTAAAATTAAATAAATCATATTCTTCAAGAAAAAAGAAAATAAAAACTATAATTTCGTTAAAATATGTTAATCTATTGAAACAAAAATAAATTCAGAAAATAAATACTTTCGTTCATAAAACTTAAACGATTCTTCAAGAAAAATAAAAAAAAAACTATAATTTCATAAAAACGTGTTAATCTATTGAAACAAAAATAAATTCAGAAAATAAATACTTTCGTTCATAAAACTTAAACGATTCTTCAAGAAAAATAAAAAAAAATCTATAATTTCATAAAAACGTGTTAATCTATTAAAACAAAAATAAATTCAGAAATTAAATACTTTCATAAAACTTAAACGATTCTTCAGGAAAAATTGAATGGAAAACAACCATTAAATTTAATTTATTTTGTTAAAAACTAATTTTCATTATTTGTAATAACATTTTCAAAAACTTCATCTATATCGATTTCATATGGGCAACATTTAATGCGAAGAAGATCCTCTAAATGTTCATCTGTTAAACTATTTCTAAGTTTAGTTTTAATTAGCTTTAAAATTGAAAACGAGGACTCGCATATATATGTTGACCCGAACATAGAGTATAATTTAAAAATTTCATTTTTAGTTGTAAAGTATATATCTTCGTTTAAATTTTTCCAGAATTCCACCCCAGCCGTCAACGGTATATTTAAATCCGAACGCATTTTCAAAAGTTCTTCTCTGATGTCATTACCCTGTTTATTGACATCACATGTTAAAGGATTGTTATGCAGTTCTAATAAACACTCAATTTTAGAAAAATCCGAAAAACGATTGTTACAATTATCTAATATGCCTTGAAGTAAACTAATATATTCGTCAAGTCTACAATTATTAGAAAATTCATCATATATTTCATTTGTTCTTTTAAAACAAATTAAATTTTTATTTTTAAGATTTGTAATCAGAGTTTGAACTTTTGTTATAAACTGTTTTACAGAGAAATATAAAGAAAATACAGTTTTATTTCTTCCTTGCAATTGAAGATTTAACTGATTAATTAATTCGGTAATATCTGTTAAAAACGCAAAATCTAATACAAACATGTTATCTCTTAAATATCTTAGTAATTCATTCGATGGATTATTTTCAAAAAATAACATCACCTCTTTCCGAAGACTGAATAACCTTTCCAAGCTACGTCCTTTACTGAGCCATCTCACTTCTGTAAACATTAATACGTCGCCATATTCAGTATTCATTTCATCCAAAAACGCTTTAAATTTTCTGTGGCTCAAAGCATTGTGGCCACCACTATAGATCAATTTTTTGTAACTTAAAATATTAATTGAGCACATGTTTCAACTTTTAACTTCTTTTTATTGTTATATTTGGCCAAAGGATATCGGCCAAAAATTTAACTTTTATTTTTGAGTAAAAAATCAAATTTTTTACTTGTATTTTAGATTGTATTTTTTTTTATTGAAAACAAACCATGAATTTTCTTTTATAAAATGTAGATATTATAATTAAAAAAAGTATTTTGTATTTAATTCACATCTTACAGCTATGATCTCAATAAAAAAAGAATTATAGAAGTTTTGAAGTTTTTTTTTTTAAATAAATTTTATTTAAAAAATCTTAATATATTAGAATTTCATTTGATTTTATAAAACCTAATAACAACAAGTAAGAAAGTATAGTCGGCCAAGCCCGAACATATGATATATGAACAGTATTTAAAAACACATCATGCATATATATATATATATATATATATATATATATATATATATATATATATATGCACAGCGTATTTTTTCGGCACTTTTTTTCGAGCTACCGTACTTTTTGGGAACATTTGCATTCTTTGAGGACGGTGCCTTAAAAAATCACATACCACCAGTATTTTTTGAGCACATAATACTTTGAGTACCTTTTTTTAAAAAAAATTTTTTTGATTGATTGTAAATTTACTATTAATTCTTTTTAAAAATAACGTATCCATTAATTTATAGACTCTAAATAAATGCCTACATTTTTAATTTTTATTTAAAATTTTCCATTCGTTTGTTGCCATATTTTCAATTTTAAATTAATATATTTGACGCCATTAATTCTGTGCTTTTGCGTTTTTTCATTGTTTTTAAAGATGAAGCATTATAGCCAAGGTGGTAGTAAGAAACAGCTGATTACTTTTTAATCCAATTTGTCTATGCTTGTTGTTGTATAGGTTGTAATACTTAGGCGACCACGTGTTTATTTCCGCCATCATGTTTTTCATTATTGAAAAACAGTGTTACCGCTGTGATTATTGAAAAACAGTGCTACCGTTGTGGTACTAAAGTATCAATTTTGGTTTTTTGTTTAATTGTTTATTTGTTTATTTATTTCCGCCATCATGTTTTTCATTATTGAAAAACATTGTTACCGCTATGATTATTGAAAAACAGTGCTACCGTTGTGGTACTAAGGTATCAATTTTGGTTTCTTGTTTAATTGTTTATTTGTTTATTTGCTTATTTGTTTATTTGTTTATTTGCTTATTTGTTTATTTGTTTAATTGTTTATTTGTTTATTTGTTTGTTTGCTTGATTGTTTCATTCAGTTAAGAAAATCTTATAGCAAGATAAAAAAGTGCTTTTGTGAAGTTTTGTAATTATTTTTTAATTGTTCACATACCCCTGAAGATGGTTAGCGACGCTAACCGAAATATTGGGAATTAAAAATAAAAATATAAAAACAAAAATCACGAGTTTTTAATTTTTATTTGTTTACTTAGACCTGCAGCCAAACAAAAACAACTAATAATTAATCTATTTCTTTGTTTTTAATAAATTTGTTTGTTTGTCATACATTTGTTTGTTTGCCATACATTTTATCACCCAAGGGCGAATCCTGGGCAGCTATGGGACTTTTCTGCAACATTTTTCTAGTCTGTTTGGAAATTTTGTATGGTAGCCCCCTTAAGGAATGGAGATTGCGGGTAGATATCTTAGAAAGATATTGTGGGGATAAAAAATAAAGGAGCATCCTACGCACTGCAGGGGCAACTTTAAGAATTTCATTAAACCGGCATATTTGTATGGGAGCCTCCATAAGGAGTCAAGATGAGGTGCAAGTATATTTAAAGAAAATGTTGGAGCCGAAAAACTAATAGAGGTCGGTCGTATATTTTATCCCCCTAAGGGCGATTTTATATGGGAGCCCCCTTAAGAAATGGAGATAGCGGTAAGGTATGTTAGAAATTAATGATGGAGATGAATAATAAAGTGAGGTTGGTCATAGATTTGACCCATCTAGGAGCACCCTTCGCTCTGCAGGGGCCAACTTTAAGAATTTCACTAAACCGCCATATTTGTATGGGAGCCTCCCTAAGGGGTTGAGATAAGGTGCAAGTATATTTAAAGAAACTGTTGGAGCCAAAAAATTTATAGAAGTCGGTCATACATTTTATCCCCCTAGGGGCGGTTCTTGGGCGGTTATGAATATATTTTTCTTCAATATATTTCTAGACTGTATTGAAAATTTTATATGGGAGCTCCCTTAAGGAATGGAGATAGCGGTTTGGTATGTTAGAAATAAATGATGGAGATGAAAAATAAAGTGAGGTTGGTCATAAATTTTACCCGTCTAGGAGCACCCTACGCTCTGCAGGGTCCACTTTAAGAATTTCACTAAACCACCATATTTGTATGGGGCCTTCCTACGGGGTGCAGATAAGGTGCAAGTATATTTATAGAGAATATTGGGTCAAAAAACTAATAGAGGTCGCTCATACATTTTAACCCTTTTGGGATAATGGCATCGTCAGTGATGACATTAGGATACGAAAGATACATTTTTCGTATCTTTTGATGACTTCAGGTACCATGTATAATCCCAAATTTTTTTTTTTTTTTTTATAATCTGTACGCAAAATGTACAGAAATAAAAAATTTAACTTTCTGTCTCTGACAAAGTTTTTCAAAGTTATTTCGTTATGAATACTAAAAAAACAGTGACTACTAAATTGTTATATTTTGCTGTTAAGCTTACTAAGTTCTTCTGTCGTCTGCTTATTCTTGTGTATATGTTAAATTTTATAAAAATGAATTTGTTTTAATAACATCCAAAGATTGTTACATATAAATTTTTTTAATGTTTGCCCACTGTATTTCTAAAAATTACATAGGTACCTTATATTTATGACTTAAATATATATAAAAATGAATTTTTATGATAGCATTATCTTAACAATAGTCATTAAATATAAAATAAAAATGTTATATTAATAAAAGTTAAACGTTAAAAATGGATTTTCAAATTTTTTTCAAAATGTATCTATTTGGGAAAAAGGGTATCATTTTGGAAACTAAAATGTATCACTGGTAACACTGTAATATATAAGTATTAATGTATGAATGTGTTAGTGTACAAAATTGCACACAGAGTTGCATTTCATCAGCGTTGCCATTGTGAAAAATTGTCCCTTTTTTGGCAGGTTTATTTACGAAGTTTTAAAGTTAAAGAAGGTTTTTTAAAATATTCTGCCGTATTCATAAAAAATTACTGTGAATTACAGTGCATGAGCATTCTACCTTAAAACACATCTTAAACTAATTAAATTTTTTTTTTTAAACGGCTGATATAATTTAATTTGCTGTATATTGGATGAAAATATTAAATGATGATTTTTTGCTATTGACCGGTCTTATATTTTATCTGTCCTTTATTATTGCAACGTTTTTGACCGAATTTGATTATAAAATTCTCTCTTGAGTGGATTGACCTACTACGCTTAAACTTTTAGGAACATAATTAATGGAAAGAGCAAAATATTAGAAACTTTTGCGTTTTCAAAGATGAGTCTGAAGTTTGTCGTTACCAAATATAAATTTAAACTGAAATTTTGGATAATACACTATTGTTGAACAAAAGCGATATGTGTCATTTTAAAGATCTGCTTATATGAATTTTATTTCAATGTTTTTATTTTTGAAATAAAAAGTTTCTTGTTATCTATTTTTTTAAAAGAAAAGTATATTTTTTTTACTTAATTTTCTTATATCTTTTAATGTGGTTTGTTTGACTGCTTTAAACTTAAAAACGGCTAGGCTAAATTGGATACTTCCCTCTGTGTGTTTATTTGTAATTGCTACGCAAAGGTTTAGAAAAAAGAAAAGAAGATACAACAGGTGTACAAATTCCTACTTTTGGGTACTTTTTGTAAACACTTGTTTTTTTAACAATTTTGCTTAAAATGTTCTTTACGATAAAGGCAACAAAAACAAATAAGAACGTTGTAAAGCGGCCCATACACTTGCAATATTTTTGTATATGATATTCGCCATATTATTTCCATTTTGTCGTATATTATGCAATAAGTCGCACATTGGTTTTTATTTTGCTCAACTTTTATTCAAAAAAAAGGTGTACATAACCTATATGAATAACATCAACAGCATTGTACAATGTTGGCAACAAATTTCACTTTCTTTTCGTTGTGCAATACAAATCAAA
The DNA here is from genome assembly GCA_963931875.1 of Pollenia griseotomentosa. Classification (NCBI taxonomy): domain Eukaryota; kingdom Metazoa; phylum Arthropoda; class Insecta; order Diptera; family Polleniidae; genus Pollenia; species Pollenia griseotomentosa. Next base: position 150,884,302 of record OZ007563.1, read on the forward strand.
TGTCTTTTGATTGTTGCCAATATAATGTGTTACCTTCGAATATCACATACAGATTGGCGATGTAATTGTACAATACTTAATATTTAACAATTTTATTGCAAGTGTATGAGCCACTTAAGAACGTAGGCTTAATGGCCGTACATTTTTTAAAACACGATCTATTTACTTACAATTCCGTCGTACACAAATCGAGTTTTCTTTTGAAAATAATCTTAAAAAATCTAAATTTATTAAAATTTTTGTTAATTTTTTCCTTCGTTTATGTTGTTTTATAAATATTCAATTTGAGAACACAAAAAAAAATTAAAATTAAATTTTCAATTTTTATTTCCCTTTTGCAGCAACTTCCAAAAATCCTTTGTGTTTATACGATGATTTTAAGTTACGTCTTTTTTAATTGCAGAAGCGCCTCGATTATCTGTCTTTCGATTAACCGGCAGATGCAACAATATTCGTTTATAACTTAATTAGAAACACACAAAAAACTACTCAAAATTGTTGCTATCGATGATCGAGGACTTACTGTATTTTCAATTTATAAAACGTAACGATAAGAAAATAAATAAGTTGAAAGAGAAACCAAGTCGTTTTGTTTATCCCTCTTTCTTCTCTGAATTAGCTATAAGGCGACGTACGACGTAGATATGCTTTTAGATTTGCGCCCGCTATTGTGTGCCTTTGTATACAATAGTATACGTTTTAATATGACATCGTATCTACGTCGTGCACTACTACGTTCATACGGTGCAATTGTGTTCCTTATCATAGAGACAGCAAACAAATATAGTACATTTGAAGAGAAAGCTGTTACAAATTTGTGCTTTTTGAAAATTTTGACTAAAACTTGATTTTTTTTTTTTAATATGCATATTTTTAAGAAACCAATTACGATTTTGTTTTAATAATTGCAGCTTTAGACTAGGAGACAAAAATTGTGTAACTAACTAACGCAAAAAAACTGCAGCTAGTACCATAGAATTGCTAAAATGTCGAAAAATTTTCATTTATTTTAATTTATTTTTTCAACATTTATGGCCCGCCGCATATAATTCAAAATTCTTTAGAACATCATAGTTCTTTTTGTACCTTTTTCAGCTGTATTTACATCGAAAATTCAAAATATGTGTAAAAAATTAAAATTGAATAATTTATGTTTTTACCTTTTGCAATGTATTTCATAAATTTCACGAATTTCCGATAAAAAAATACAACTGAAAAATGTGAAAAAATGCATTTTTCAGTAATTATATATGGGGAATTATGAATTAGAGTAAAAGGAATATCTTTTCTGAAGATTACCGTTTGGCAGCTACGGACCAAATATGTTTTTGAGGCTTTAGATGAATTTTTTCGGATTATTTTGTTCTACTTATTTTCTAAGAGTCTATAGCTACAATTGTGGCGAAAATAACTGCTTTCCGAGATTTAGACATGAGAAAAATAACATAAAAACTAGCAAAACGCAAAAGTTTCGTTGGCTACGATAAGTACTTCGAGAAATTTCACACGAGAAAGAGTTTGAAGAATTGGGCTATGGGCCAAAAATAGTGAAAAATTTATAAAAATTTAATATTTTAGTAATTTTAATTCACTAAATACTGTTTTTATGCTTATTTTGTTTTAAGCTTTCCTTCTCCCAGTTTATAGCTAAGATTATGGCGAAGACAAGAAAACAAAATGCTAAATGGTTTCCGAGATAAAGGGCATGTAACAGGTGCATAAAAAAGCCCTGGTACATTTTTATTAATAATAAAATACAATAAAAATTTTTTGGAGCCAATTCATTATAGAATAAAAAGTGCTTAAAGTAATAAAAAGCAAAACTACAACTTGTTTCAGATGGTCGCTATTAAAATTGAACTTTTGAACAGAACAGTGCATAATTCAATAAAAGACTTTGAACAGTGAACTCTTAAGTCGATTTCATCATCTTTAGATACTTCAGCAACTAAAAGAATACATTTGTGATCGTTAAGGTATGAAGTATTGAAGGAGTAAACAAAATTAAGCAACGTTACAGTAATAAAGCAGATAGAATCTAAGATTGCTATGTTGCACTTAACTTCACTTAGCGTTTTCATCTAATATACTGCAAATATTAGATTATATATTTATAAAAATCTTTACACAAATTTTAGACTTGTGTACGTCTAAAAATACTTAAAAACAGGGAAAACACGACAAATGGCAACGCTGGTCAAGTGCAACTCTGTGTGTTTATTTCTACACTGCTGCTAATGTAGCCATTTTCTTGTCAAAACCAGCGATTTTTAATAAAATTAATAAGAAAAACTTTTTGGCGTTTTATCGCTACATAATATAAAAATTCAAAAATTTTATTTCAAAAAGGGTGGTTTTTATCGATTTTTAGTTAAATTTACTTATTATTTAAAAAATTGAGCAATTTTTTATAGTGTTTGTTTTATAATATTTTAATAATTTCTTTTCAAAAAGGGTGGTTTTAAGCGATTTATGACTAAATATACTTTCTTTTTAAAATATTGAGCTATTTTATATTGTGTTTGTTTAATAATATTTCAATAATTTTATTTCATTTTGTTTCTTTTATAATATTTCAATAATTTTATTTCAAGAAGGGTGTTTTTGGCGATTTATAGCTAAATATACTTTCTATTTAAAATATTGAGCTATTTTATACTGTGTTTGTTTAATAATATTTTAATAATTTTATTTCAAAAAGGGTGGTTTTTATGGGTTTATAACTAAATTTAATTTCTATTTAAAATATTGAGCTATTTTATGATGTGTTTGTTTAATAATATTTCAATAATTTTATTTCAAAAGAGTGGTTTTTAGCGATTTATGTCTAAATATACTTTCTATTTAAAATATTGAGCTATTTTTTACCATGTTTGTTTAATAATATTTCAATAATTTTATTTAAAAAAAGGGTGGTGTTAGTGATTTATGCCTATATATACTTTCTATTTAAAATATTGAGCTATTTTTTATTATGTTTGTTTTATAATATTACAATAATTTTATTTCAAAAGGGTGGTTTTTAGCGATTTATGACTAAATATATTTTCTATTTAAAATATTGAGCCATTTTATATTGTGTTTGTTTAATAATATTTCAATAATTTTATTTCAAAAGGGTGGTTTTTAGCGATTTATGACTAAATATACTTTCTATTTAAAATATTGAGCTATTTTATATTGTGTTTGTTTTATAATATTTCTATAAGTTCTTTTCAAAAAGGGTACTTTTTAGCGATTAATAACTAAATATACTTTCTATTTAAAATATTGAGCTATTTTTTATTATGTTTGTTTTATAATATTACAATAATTTTTTGCAAAAAGGGTGGTTTTTAGCGATTTATGACTAAATATATTTTCTATTTAAAATATTGAGCCATTTTATATTGTGTTTGTTTAATAATATTTCAATAATTTTATTTCAAAAGGGTGGTTTTTAGCGATTTATGACTAAATATACTTTCTATTTAAAATATTGAGCTATTTTATATTGTGTTTGTTTTATAATATTTCTATAAGTTCTTTTCAAAAAGGGTACTTTTTAGCGATTAATAACTAAATATACTTTCTATTTAAAATATTGAGCTATTTTTTATTATGTTTGTTTTATAATATTACAATAATTTTTTGCAAAAAGGGTGGTTTTTAGCGATTTATGACTAAATATATTTTCTATTTAAAATATTGAGCCATTTTATATTGTGTTTGTTTAATAATATTTCAATAATTTTATTTAAAAAAGGGTGGTGTTAGTGATTTATGACTATATATACTTTCTATTTAAAATATTGAGCTATTTTTTATTATGTTTGTTTTATAATATTACAATAATTTTTTGCAAAAAGGGTGGTTTTTAGCGATTTATGACTAAATATATTTTCTATTTAAAATATTGAGCCATTTTATATTGTGTTTGTTTAATAATATTTCAATAATTTTATTTCAAAAGGGTGGTTTTTAGCAATTTATGACTAAATATACTTTCTATTTAAAATATTGAGCTATTTTATATTGTGTATGTTTTATAATATTTCTATAAGTTCTTTTCAAAAAGGGTACTTTTTAGCGATTAATAACTAAATATACTTTCTATTTAAAATATTGAGCTATTTTTTATTATGTTTGTTTTATAATATTACAATAATTTTTTGCAAAAAGGGTGGTTTTTAGCGATTTATGTCTAAATATACCTTCTATTTAAAATATTGAGCTAATTTTTATAGTGTTTGTTTAAAAATATTTCAATTATTTTATTTCAAAAGGGTGTTTTTTAGCGAATTATAACCAAATATACTTTCTATTTAAAATATTGAGCTATTTTTTATTGTGTTTGTTTATTAATATTTCAATAATTTTATTTCAAAAAGGGTAGTGTTAGTGATTTATGACTATATATACTTTCTATTTAAAATATTGAGCTATTTTTTATTGTGTTTGTTTAATAATATTTCAATTATTTTATTTCAAAAAGGGTGGCTTTTAGCGATTTATGACTATAGTCATTGCGTAAAAAATAGCTCAATATTTTAAATAGAAAGTATATTTAGTTATAAACTAATAAAAACCACCTTTTTTGAAAAGAAATTATTGAAATATTATAAAATAAACACTATAAAATATAGCTCTATATTTTAAATAGAAAGTATATTTAGTCATAAATCGCTAAAAACCACACTTTTTGCAAAAAATTATTGTAATATTATAAAACAAACACAATATAAAATAGCTCAATATTTTAAATAGAAAGTATATTTAGTTATAAACCAATAAAAATCACACTTTTTGAAATAAAATTATTGAAATATTATTAAACAAACACTATAAAAAATAGCTCAATATTTCAAATAGAAAGTATATTTAGTCATAAATCGCTAAAAATCAACCTTTTTGCAAAAAATTATTGTAAAATTATAAAACAAACACAATATCAAATAGCTCAATATTTTATATAGAAAGTATATTTGGTAATAAATCGCTAAAAACCACCCTTTTGAAATAAAATTATTGAAATATTATTAAACAAACACTATAAAAAATAGCTCAATATTTTAAATAGAAAGTATATTTAGTCATAAATCGCTAAAAATCAACCTTTTTGCAAAAAATTATTGTAAAATTATAAAACAAACACAATATAAAATAGCTCAATATTTTATATAGAAAGTATATTTGGTTATAAATCGCTAAAAACCACCCTTTTGAAATAAAATTATTGAAATATTATTAAACAAACACTATAAAAAATAGCTCAATATTTTAAATAGAAAGTATATTTAGTCATAAATCGCTAAAAATCAACCTTTTTGCAAAAAATTATTGTAAAATTATAAAACAAACACAATATCAAATAGCTCAGTATTTTATATAGAAAGTATATTTGGTAATAAATCGCTAAAAACCACCCTTTTGAAATAAAATTATTGTAATATTATTAAACAAACACTATAAAAAATAGCTCAATATTTTAAATAGAAAGTATATTTAGTTATAAACCAATAACAAACACACTTTTTGAAATAAAATTATTGAAATATTATTAAACAAACACAATATAAAATAGCTCAATATTTTATATAGCAAGTATATTTGGTTATAAATCGCTAAAAACCATCCTTTTGAAATAAAATTATTGAAATATTATTAAACAAACACTATAAAAAATAGCTCAATATTTTAAATAGAAAGTATATTTAGTTATAAACCAATAAAAAACACACTTTTTGAAATAAAATTATTGAAATATTAGTAAACAAATACAATAAAAAATAGCTCAATATTTTAAATAGAAAGTTTATTTAGTCATAAATCGCTATAAACCACCCTTTTTGAAATAAAATTATTGAAATATTATTAAACAAACACTATAAAAAATAGCTCAATATTTTAAATAGAAAGTATATTTAGTCATAAATCGCTAAAAACCACCCTTTTTGCAAAAAATTATTGTAATATTATAAAAAAAACACAATAAAAAATAGCTCAATGTTTTAAATAGAAGGTATATTTAGTCATAAATTGCTTAAAACCACCCTTTTTGCAAAAAATTATTGTAAAATTATAAAACAAATACAAAATAAGGGAAAACATGACAAATGGCAGCGCTGGTCAAGTGCAACTCTGTGTGTTTCTTTCTACACTGCTGCTAATGTAGCTATTTTCTTGTCAAAACCAGCGATTTTAAATAAAATGTATTAGAAAACCTTTTAGCGTTTAATCGCTAAATTATAGAAAATTTATTTCAAAAAGGGTGGTTTTTAACGATTCTTATGGCGATTTCTTTTCTGAGAAAAATGTTGCATTAATGTTACATGTTCTACATTTTATGTTCGTTTGTACAAAAAATACAACTGTGGGAAAAATTTTCAAGTTCTTTTGTGAAAATGTTGATGAAAAACATGCAAAACATGTTACAACATGTTTTACCCTTACTTTTACTTAAGGGTTCATACTGCCCTGTTTTACAACTTTGGTACTTACTACTTTGTTTGTACAACCAATATTTTATTTTGTTTGTCATAATATTTTAAAAGTTTTGTCAAAAGAATTCTACATCTAAATATTCTTCGACGGCATACTCCATTTTGAATTAAATCGTTTTTTTATTTTGGTGGAAAATTCTATGTATTTATTATCGTTTTAAATTTGTTCAAGCAATAAGTGATGTCAATGTCTGTTTCCAAACCGTAAAGTAAGTGTGCAGCAAATAGTCGAATAGTTTTAAAAATCGCTAATAAACTACATTAATAATAAAAGTGTAATAGTTGTACAACATGTTGTACAACATGTAACACTTCGAGTGATTATAGGTAACATGAAAAAGTGTTACATGCATATACTGTAGCATTTTTTTTTCAGAATAGAAATTGCCATTAGTTATATTAACTTATTATTTAAAAATAGTGCTATTTTTCTTATAATATTTCAATAACTTTTTGCAAAAAGGGTGGTTTTTAGCGATTTATGACTAAATATACTTTCTATTTAAAACATTGAGCTATTTTATATTGTGTTTGTTTAAAAATATTTAAATAATTTTATTTCAAAAAGGGTGGGTTTTATTGGTTTATAACTAAATATACTGCTTGTTTTTAGAAAACGTAAACAAGTGAGTGAGTGAGAAATTATATTGAAAACAAAAACAAATTTTCGTTTTTTATTGTTGTTTTCAATATAATTTCTCACTCACTCACTTGTTTACGTTTTCTAAAAACAGTCAGATAATTTCTATTTAAAATATTGAGCTATTTTTTATTGAGTTTCTGTTATAATATTTGAATAATTTTTTCAAAAAGGGTGGTTTTTATTTGGTTATAACTAAATATACTTTCAATTTAAAATATTGAGCCATTTTATATTGTGTTTGTTTAATAATATTTCAATAATTTTTTGCAAAAAAGGTTGATTTTTAGCGATTTATGACTGAATATACTTTCTATTTAAAATATTGAGCTATTTTATATTGTGTTTGTTTAATAATATTTCAATAATTTTATTTCAAAAAGTGTGGTTTTTATTAGTTTATATATAAATATACTTTCTATTTAAACTATTGAGCTATTTTTTTATAGTGTTTGTTAAATAATATTTTAATAATTTTATTTCAAAAGGGTGGTTTTTAGCGATTTATAACCAAATATACTTTCTATATAAAATATTGAGCTATTTTATATTGAGTTTGTTTTATAATATTACAATAAGTTTTTGCAAAAAGTGTGGTTTTTAGCGATTTATGACTAAATATACTTTCTATTTAAAATATTGAGCTATTTTTTATAGTGTTTGTTTTATAATATTTCAATAATTTCTTTTCAAAAAGGGTGGTTTTTATTGGTTTATAACTAAATATACTTTCTATTTAAAATATCGAGCTATTTTTTACGCAATGACTATAGTCATACATCGCTAAAAGCCACCCTTTTTGAAATAAAATTATTGAAATATTAATAAACAAACACAATATAAAATAGCTCAATATTTTAAATTGAAAGTATATTTAGTTATAAACAAATAAAAACCACCCTTTTTGAAAAAATTTTTCAAATATTTTTAAACAAACACGATAAAAAATAGCTCAATATCATAAATCGCTAAAAACCACCCTTTTTGCAAAAAATTATTGTAAAATTATAAAACAAACACAATATAAAATAGCTAAATATTTTATTTAGAAAGAATATTTAGATATAAATCGCCAAAAACACCCTTCTTGAAAGAAAATTATTGAAATATTAAATAGTAAACAAACACAATAAAAAATAGCTCAATATTTCAAATAGAAACTATATTTAGTCGTAAATCGCTAAAAATCACCCTTTTTGCAAAAAATTATTGTAAAATTATAAAACAAACACAATATAAAGTAGCTCAAAATTTTATTTAGAATGTATATTTAGTTATAAACCTATAAAAACCACACTTTTTGAAATAAAATTATTGAAATATTATTAAACAAACACAATATAAAATGGCTCAATATTTTAAATAGAAAGTATATTTAGACATAAATGGCTAAAAAACACCCTTTTTGCAAAATATTATTGTAATATTATTAAACAAACACAATATAAAATAGCTCAATATTTTAAATAGAAAGTATATTTAGTCATAAATGGCTAAAAAACACCCTTTTTGCAAAATATTATTGTAATATTATTAAACAAACATAATAAAAAATAGCTCAATATTTTAAATAGAAAGTATATTTAGTTATAAACCAATAAAAACAACCCTTTTTGAAAAGAAATTATTGAAATATTATTAAACAAACACAATATAAAATAGCTCAATATTTTAAATAGAAAGTATATTTAGTCATAAATGGCTAAAAAACACCCTTTTTGCAAAATATTATTGTAATATTATTAAACAAACATAATAAAAAATAGCTCAATATTTTAAATAGAAAGTATATTTAGTTATAAACCAATAAAAACAACCCTTTTTGAAAAGAAATTATTGAAATATTATTAAACAAACACAATATAAAATAGCTCAATATTTTAAATAGAAAATATATTTAGTCGTAAATCACTAAAAACCACCCTTTTTGCAAAAAATTATTGTAATGTTATAGAACAAACACAATATAAAATAGCTTAATATTTTATATAGATAGTATATTTAGTCATAAATCGCTAAAAACCACCCTTTTGAAATAAAATTATTGAAATATTATTAAACAAACACTATAAAAAATAGCTCAATATTTTAAATAGAAAGTATATTTAGTTATAAACCAATAAAAACCACCCCTCTTGAAATAAAATTATTGAAAAATTAGTAAACAAACACAATAAAAAATAGCTCAATATTTTAAATAGAAAGTATATTTAGTCATAAATCGCTAAAAACCACCCTCTTTGCAAAAAATTATTGTAATATTATTAAACAAACATAATAAAAAATAGCTCAATATTTTAAATAGAAAGTATATTTAGTTATAAACCAATAACAAACACACTTTTTGAAATAAAATTATTGTAATATTATTAAACAAACACAATATAAAATAGCTCAATATTTTAAATAGAAAGTATATTTAGTCATAAATGGCTAAAAAACACCCTTTTTGCAAAATATTATTGTAATATTATTAAACAAACATAATAAAAAATAGCTCAATATTTTAAATAGAAAGTATATTTAGTTATAAACCAATAAAAACAACCCTTTTTGAAAAGAAACTATTGAAATATTATTAAACAAACACAATATAAAATAGCTCAATATTTTAAATAGAAAGTATATTTAGTCGTAAATCACTAAAAACCACCCTTTTTGCAAAAAATTATTGTAATGTTATAGAACAAACACAATATAAAATAGCTTAATATTTTATATAGATAGTATATTTAGTCATAAATCGCTAAAAACCACCCTTTTGAAATAAAATTATTGAAATATTATTAAACAAACACAGCATAAAATAACTCAATATTTTAAATAGAAAGTATATTTAGTTATTAATCGCTAAAAAGTACCCTTTTTGAAAGGAAATTATAGAAATATTTTAAAACAAACATAATAAAAAATAGCTCAATATTTTAAATAGAAAGTATATTTAGTTATAAACCAATAAAAACCACCCCTCTTGAAATAAAATTATTGAAATATTAGTAAACAAACACAATAAAAAATAGCTCAATATTTTAAATAGAAAGTATATTTAGTCATAAATCGCTAAAAACCACCCTCTTTGCAAAAAATTATTGTAATATTATAAAACAAACACAATATAAAATAGCTCAATATTTTATATAGAAAGTATATTTGGTTATAAATCGCTAAAAACCACCCTTTTGAAATAAAATTATTGAAATATTATTAAACAAACACTATATAAAATAGCTCAATAATTTAAATAGAAAGTATATTTAGTCATAAATCGCTAAAAATCAACCTTTTTGCAAAAAATTATTGTAAAATTATAAAACAAACACAATAAAAAATAGCTCAATATATTAAATAGAAATTATCTGACTGTTTTTAGAAAACGTAAACAAGTGAGTGAGTGAAAAATTATATTGAAAACAACAATAAAAAACGAAAATTTGTTTTTGTTTTCAATATAATTTCTCACTCACTCACTTGTTTACGTTTTCTAAAAACAAGCAGTATATTTAGTTATAAACCAATAAAACCCACCCTTTTTGAAATAAAATTATTGAAATATTTTTGAACAAACACAATATTAAATAGCTTAATATTTTATATAGAAAGTATATTTAGTCATAAATCGCTAAAAACCACCCTTTTGAAATAAAATTATTGAAATATTATTAAACAAACACAGCATAAAATAGCTCAATATTTTAAATAGAAAGTATATTTAGTTATAAACCAATAAAAACCACCCCTCTTGAAATAAAATTCTTGAAATATTAGTAAACAAACACAATAAAAAATAGCTCAATATTTTAAATAGAAAGTATATTTAGTCATAAATCGCTAAAAACTACCCTTTTTGCAAAATATTATTGTAAAATTATAAAACAAACACAATATAAAGTAGCTCAAAATTTTATTTAGAATGTATATTTAGTTATAAACCTATAAAAACCACACTTTTTGAAATAAAATTATTGAAATATTATTAAACAAACACAATATAAAATGGCTCAATATTTTAAATAGAAAGTATATTTAGACATAAATGGCTAAAAAACACCCTTTTTGCAAAATATTATTGTAATATTATTAAACAAACACAATATAAAATAGCTCAATATTTTAAATAGAAAGTATATTTAGTCATAAATGGCTAAAAAACACCCTTTTTGCAAAATATTATTGTAATATTATTAAACAAACATAATAAAAAATAGCTCAATATTTTAAATAGAAAGTATATTTAGTTATAAACCAATAAAAACAACCCTTTTTGAAAAGAAATTATTGAAATATTATTAAACAAACACAATATAAAATAGCTCAATATTTTAAATAGAAAGTATATTTAGTCATAAATGGCTAAAAAACACCCTTTTTGCAAAATATTATTGTAATATTATTAAACAAACATAATAAAAAATAGCTCAATATTTTAAATAGAAAGTATATTTAGTTATAAACCAATAAAAACAACCCTTTTTGAAAAGAAATTATTGAAATATTATTAAACAAACACAATATAAAATAGCTCAATATTTTAAATAGAAAATATATTTAGTCGTAAATCACTAAAAACCACCCTTTTTGCAAAAAATTATTGTAATGTTATAGAACAAACACAATATAAAATAGCTTAATATTTTATATAGATAGTATATTTAGTCATAAATCGCTAAAAACCACCCTTTTGAAATAAAATTATTGAAATATTATTAAACAAACACTATAAAAAATAGCTCAATATTTTAAATAGAAAGTATATTTAGTTATAAACCAATAAAAACCACCCCTCTTGAAATAAAATTATTGAAAAATTAGTAAACAAACACAATAAAAAATAGCTCAATATTTTAAATAGAAAGTATATTTAGTCATAAATCGCTAAAAACCACCCTCTTTGCAAAAAATTATTGTAATATTATTAAACAAACATAATAAAAAATAGCTCAATATTTTAAATAGAAAGTATATTTAGTTATAAACCAATAACAAACACACTTTTTGAAATAAAATTATTGTAATATTATTAAACAAACACAATATAAAATAGCTCAATATTTTAAATAGAAAGTATATTTAGTCATAAATGGCTAAAAAACACCCTTTTTGCAAAATATTATTGTAATATTATTAAACAAACATAATAAAAAATAGCTCAATATTTTAAATAGAAAGTATATTTAGTTATAAACCAATAAAAACAACCCTTTTTGAAAAGAAACTATTGAAATATTATTAAACAAACACAATATAAAATAGCTCAATATTTTAAATAGAAAGTATATTTAGTCGTAAATCACTAAAAACCACCCTTTTTGCAAAAAATTATTGTAATGTTATAGAACAAACACAATATAAAATAGCTTAATATTTTATATAGATAGTATATTTAGTCATAAATCGCTAAAAACCACCCTTTTGAAATAAAATTATTGAAATATTATTAAACAAACACAGCATAAAATAACTCAATATTTTAAATAGAAAGTATATTTAGTTATTAATCGCTAAAAAGTACCCTTTTTGAAAGGAAATTATAGAAATATTTTAAAACAAACATAATAAAAAATAGCTCAATATTTTAAATAGAAAGTATATTTAGTTATAAACCAATAAAAACCACCCCTCTTGAAATAAAATTATTGAAATATTAGTAAACAAACACAATAAAAAATAGCTCAATATTTTAAATAGAAAGTATATTTAGTCATAAATCGCTAAAAACCACCCTCTTTGCAAAAAATTATTGTAATATTATAAAACAAACACAATATAAAATAGCTCAATATTTTATATAGAAAGTATATTTGGTTATAAATCGCTAAAAACCACCCTTTTGAAATAAAATTATTGAAATATTATTAAACAAACACTATATAAAATAGCTCAATAATTTAAATAGAAAGTATATTTAGTCATAAATCGCTAAAAATCAACCTTTTTGCAAAAAATTATTGTAAAATTATAAAACAAACACAATAAAAAATAGCTCAATATATTAAATAGAAATTATCTGACTGTTTTTAGAAAACGTAAACAAGTGAGTGAGTGAAAAATTATATTGAAAACAACAATAAAAAACGAAAATTTGTTTTTGTTTTCAATATAATTTCTCACTCACTCACTTGTTTACGTTTTCTAAAAACAAGCAGTATATTTAGTTATAAACCAATAAAACCCACCCTTTTTGAAATAAAATTATTGAAATATTTTTGAACAAACACAATATTAAATAGCTTAATATTTTATATAGAAAGTATATTTAGTCATAAATCGCTAAAAACCACCCTTTTGAAATAAAATTATTGAAATATTATTAAACAAACACAGCATAAAATAGCTCAATATTTTAAATAGAAAGTATATTTAGTTATAAACCAATAAAAACCACCCCTCTTGAAATAAAATTCTTGAAATATTAGTAAACAAACACAATAAAAAATAGCTCAATATTTTAAATAGAAAGTATATTTAGTTATAAACCAATAAAAACCACCCCTCTTGAAATAAAATTCTTGAAATATTAGTAAACAAACACAATAAAAAATAGCTCAATATTTTAAATAGAAAGTATATTTAGTTATAAACCAATAACAAACACACTTTTTGAAATAAAATTATTGTAATATTATTAAACAAACACAATATAAAATAGCTCAATATTTTAAATAGAAAGTATATTTAGTCATAAATGGCTAAAAAACACCCTTTTTGCAAAATATTATTGTAATATTATTAAACAAACATAATAAAAAATAGCTCAATATTTTAAATAGAAAGTATATTTAGTTATAAACCAATAAAAACAACCCTTTTTGAAAAGAAACTATTGAAATATTATTAAACAAACACAATATAAAATAGCTCAATATTTTAAATAGAAAGTATATTTAGTCGTAAATCACTAAAAACCACCCTTTTTGCAAAAAATTATTGTAATGTTATAGAACAAACACAATATAAAATAGCTTAATATTTTATATAGATAGTATATTTAGTCATAAATCGCTAAAAACCACCCTTTTGAAATAAAATTATTGAAATATTATTAAACAAACACAGCATAAAATAACTCAATATTTTAAATAGAAAGTATATTTAGTTATTAATCGCTAAAAAGTACCCTTTTTGAAAGGAAATTATAGAAATATTTTAAAACAAACATAATAAAAAATAGCTCAATATTTTAAATAGAAAGTATATTTAGTTATAAACCAATAAAAACCACCCCTCTTGAAATAAAATTATTGAAATATTAGTAAACAAACACAATAAAAAATAGCTCAATATTTTAAATAGAAAGTATATTTAGTCATAAATCGCTAAAAACCACCCTCTTTGCAAAAAATTATTGTAATATTATAAAACAAACACAATATAAAATAGCTCAATATTTTATATAGAAAGTATATTTGGTTATAAATCGCTAAAAACCACCCTTTTGAAATAAAATTATTGAAATATTATTAAACAAACACTATATAAAATAGCTCAATAATTTAAATAGAAAGTATATTTAGTCATAAATCGCTAAAAATCAACCTTTTTGCAAAAAATTATTGTAAAATTATAAAACAAACACAATAAAAAATAGCTCAATATATTAAATAGAAATTATCTGACTGTTTTTAGAAAACGTAAACAAGTGAGTGAGTGAAAAATTATATTGAAAACAACAATAAAAAACGAAAATTTGTTTTTGTTTTCAATATAATTTCTCACTCACTCACTTGTTTACGTTTTCTAAAAACAAGCAGTATATTTAGTTATAAACCAATAAAACCCACCCTTTTTGAAATAAAATTATTGAAATATTTTTGAACAAACACAATATTAAATAGCTTAATATTTTATATAGAAAGTATATTTAGTCATAAATCGCTAAAAACCACCCTTTTGAAATAAAATTATTGAAATATTATTAAACAAACACAGCATAAAATAGCTCAATATTTTAAATAGAAAGTATATTTAGTTATAAACCAATAAAAACCACCCCTCTTGAAATAAAATTCTTGAAATATTAGTAAACAAACACAATAAAAAATAGCTCAATATTTTAAATAGAAAGTATATTTAGTCATAAATCGCTAAAAACCACCCTTTTCGAAATAAAATTATTGAAATATTATTAAACAAACACTATAAAAAATAGCTCAATATTTTAAATAGAAAGTATATTTAGTCATAAATCGCTAAAAACCACCCTCTTTGCAAAAAATTATTTTAATATTATAAAACAAACACAATATAAAATAGCTCAATATTTTATATAGAAAGTATATTTGGTTATAAATCGCTAAAAACCACCCTTTTGAAATAAAATTATTGAAATATTATTAAACAAACACAATATAAAATAGCTCAATAATTTAAATAGAAAGTATATTTAGTCATAAATCGCTAAAAATCAACCTTTTTGCAAAAATTATTGTAAAATTATAAAACAAACACAATAAAAAATAGCTCAATATATTAAATAGAAATTATCTGACTGTTTTTAGAAAACGTAAACAAGTGAGTGAGTGAAAAATTATATTGAAAACAACAATAAAAAACGAAAATTTGTTTTTGTTTTCAATATAATTTCTCACTCACTCACTTGTTTACGTTTTCTAAAAACAAGCAGTATATTTAGTTATAAACCAATAAAACCCACCCTTTTTGAAATAAAATTATTGAATTATTTTTGAACAAACACAATATTAAATAGCTTAATATTTTATATAGAAAGTATATTTAGTCATAAATCGCTAAAAACCACCCTTTTGAAATAAAATTATTGAAATATTATTAAACAAACACAGCATAAAATAGCTCAATATTTTAAATAGAAAGTATATTTAGTTATAAACCAATAAAAACCACCCCTCTTGAAATAAAATTATTGAAATATTAGTAAACAAACACAATAAAAAATAGCTCAATATTTTAAATAGAAAGTATATTTAGTCATAAATCGCTAAAAACTACCCTTTTTGAAATAAAATTATTGAAATATTATTAAACAAACACTGTTAAAAATAGCTCAATATTTTAAATAGAAAGTATATTTAGTCATAAATCGCTAAAAACCACCCTCTTTGCAAAAAATTATTGTAATATTATAAAACAAACACAATATAAAATAGCTCAATATTTTAAATAGAAAGTATATTTAGTCATAAATCGCTAAAAACCACCCTTTTTGCAGAAAAATATTGTAATATTATAAAACAAACACAATAAAAAATAGCTCAATATATTAAATAGAAATTATCTGACTGTTTTTAGAAAACGTAAACAAGTGAGTGAGTGAAAAATTATATTGAAAACAACAATAAAAAACGAAAATTTCTTTTTGTTTTCAATATAATTTCTCACTCACTCACTTGTTTACGTTTTCTAAAAACAAGCAGTATATTTAGTTATAAACCAATAAAACCCACCCTTTTTGAAATAAAATTATTGAAATATTTTTGAACAAACACAATAAAAAATAGCTCAACATTTTAAATAGAAATTATATTTACTGCCTGTTTGTAGAACGCAAGCATAAAAGTGACTCGTTTAAATTACATTTAACACAAAAACAAATTTTGAAATTTTGTTTTTGTTTTAAATGTAAGTTGAACGAGTCACTTTTGCGATCGCGTTCTACAAACAGGCAGTTAGTTATAAACCAATAAAAACCACCCTTTTTGAAAAGAACTTATTGAAATATTATTAAACAAACACAATATAAAATAGCTCAATGTTTTAAATAGAAAGTATATTTAGTCATAAATCGCTAAAAACCACCCTTTTTGCAAAAAGTTATTGAAATATTAAAAGAAAAATAGCACTATTTTTTAAATAATAAGTTAATATAACTAATAATCGTTAAAAACAACCCTTTTTGAAATAAATTTTATATAATTTGGCGATAAAACGCTAAAAGGTTTTTTAATACATTTTATTTAAAATCGCTGGTTTTGACAAGAAAATAGCTACACTAGCAGCAGTGTAGAAAGAAACACACAGAGTTGCACTTGACCAGCGTTACCATTTGTCATGTTTTTCCTTCTATTTTGTATATGTTTTATAATTTTACAATAATTTTTTGCTAAAAGGGTGGTTACTAGCGATTTATGACTAAATATACTTTATATTTAAAATATTGAGCTATTTTATATTGTGTTTGTTTTATAATTTTACAATAATTTTTTGCATAAAGGGTGGTTTTTAGCGATTTATGACTAAATATACTTTATATTTAAAATATTGAGCTATTTTATATTGTGTTTGTTTTATAATTTTACAATAATTTTTTGCAAAAAGGGTGGTTTTTAGCGATTTATGACTAAATATACTTTCTATTTAAAATATTGAGCTATTTTTTATTGTGTTTGTTTTATAATATTACAATAATTTTTTGCAAAAAGGATGGCTTTTAGCGATTTATGACTAAATATATTTTCTATTTAAAATATTGAGCTATTTTGTATTGTATTTGTTTTATAATTTTACAATAATTTTTTGCAAAAAGGGTGGTTTTTAGCGATTTATGACTAAATATACTTTCTATTTAAAATATTGAGCCATTTTATATTGTGTTTGTTTAATAATATTTCAATAATTTTATTTCAAAAGGGTGGTTTTTAGCGATTTATGACTAAATATACTTTCTATTTAAAATATTGAGCTATTTTTTATTGTGTGTGTTTTATAATATTACATTAATTTTTTGCAAAAAGGGTGGTTTTTAGCGATTTATGACTAAATATTCTTTCTATTTAAAATATTGTGCTATTTTTTATTGTGTTTGTTTTATAATATTACAATAGTTTTTTTTGCAAAAAGGATGGTTTTTAGCGATTTATGACTAAATATACTTTCTATTTAAAATATTGAGCTATTTTTTATTGTGTGTGTTTTATAATATTACATTAATTTTTTGCAAAAAGGGTGGTTTTTAGCGATTTATGACTAAATATTCTTTCTATTTAAAATATTGTGCTATTTTTTATTGTGTTTGTTTTATAATATTACAATAATTTTTTGCAAAAAGGGTGGTTTTTAGCGATTTATGACTAAATATACTTTCTATTGAAAATATTGAGCTATTTTTTATTGTGTGTGTTTTATAATATTACATTAATTTTTTTGCAAAAAGGGTGGTTTTTAGCGATTTATGACTAAATATTCTTTCTATTTAAAATATTGTGCTATTTTTTATTGTGTGTGTTTAATAATATTACATTAATTTTTTGCAAAAAGGGTGGTTTTTAGCGATTTATGACTAAATATTCTTTCTATTTAAAATATTGTGCTATTTTATGCTGTGTTTGTTTAATAATATTTCAATAATTTTATTTCAAAAGGGTGGTTTTTAGCGATTTATGACTAAATATACTATCTATATAAAATATTAAGCTATTTTATATTGTGTCTGTTCTATAACATTACAATAATTTTTTGCAAAAAGGGTGGTTTTTAGTGATTTACGACTAAATATACTTTCTATTTAAAATATTGAGCTATTTTATATTGTGTTTGTTTAATAATATTTCAATAATTTTATTTCAAAAGGGTGGTTTTTAGCGATTTATAACCAAATATACTTTCTATATAAAATATTGAGCTATTTTATATTGTGTTTGTTTTATAATATTACAATAATTTTTTGCAAAGAGGGTGGTTTTTAGCGATTTATGACTAAATATACTTTCTATTTAAAATATTGAGCTATTTTTTATAGTGTTTGTTTAATAATATTTCAATAATTTTATTTCAAAAAGGGTGGTTTTTAGCGATTTATGACTAAATATACTTTCTATTTAAAATATTGAGCTATTTTTTATTGTGTTTGTTTACTAATATTTCAATAATTTTATTTCAAGAGGGGTGGTTTTTATTGGTTTATAACTAAATATACTTTCTATTTAAAATATTGAGCTATTTTATGCTGTGTTTGTTTAATAATATTTCAATAATTTTATTTCAAAAGGGTGGTTTTTAGCGATTTATGACTAAATATACTTTCTATATAAAATATTAAGCTATTTAATATTGTGTTTGTTCAAAAATATTTCAATAATTTTATTTCAAAAAGGGTGGGTTTTATTGGTTTATAACTAAATATACTGCTTGTTTTTAGAAAACGTAAACAAGTGAGTGAGTGAGAAATTATATTGAAAACAAAAACAAATTTTCGTTTTTTATTGTTGTTTTCAATATAATTTTTCACTCACTCACTTGTTTACGTTTTCTAAAAACAGTCAGATAATTTCTATTTAATATATTGAGCTATTTTTTATTGTGTTTGTTTTATAATTTTACAATAATTTTTTGCAAAAAGGTTGATTTTTAGCGATTTATGACTAAATATACTTTCTATTTAAATTATTGAGCTATTTTATATAGTGTTTGTTTAATAATATTTCAATAATTTTATTTCAAAAGGGTGGTTTTTAGCGATTTATAACCAAATATACTTTCTATATAAAATATTGAGCTATTTTATATTGTGTTTGTTTTATAATATTACAATAATTTTTTGCAAAGAGGGTGGTTTTTAGCGATTTATGACTAAATATACTTTCTATTTAAAATATTGAGCTATTTTTTATAGTGTTTGTTTAATAATATTTCAATAATTTTATTTCAAAAAGGGTGGTTTTTAGCGATTTATGACTAAATATACTTTCTATTTAAAATATTGAGCTATTTTTTATTGTGTTTGTTTACTAATATTTCAATAATTTTATTTCAAGAGGGGTGGTTTTTATTGGTTTATAACTAAATATACTTTCTATTTAAAATATTGAGCTATTTTTTATTATGTTTGTTTTATAATATTTCTATAATTTCCTTTCAAAAAGGGTACTTTTTAGCGATTAATAACTAAATATACTTTCTATTTAAAATATTGAGCTATTTTATGCTGTGTTTGTTTAATAATATTTCAATAATTTTATTTCAAAAGGGTGGTTTTTAGCGATTTACGACTAAATATACTTTCTATTTAAAATATTGAGCTATTTTATATTGTGTTTGTTTAATAATATTTCAATAATTTCTTTTCAAAAAGGGTTGTTTTTATTGGTTTATAACTAAATATACTTTCTATTTAAAATAGTGAGCTATTTTTTATTATGTTTGTTTAATAATATTACAATAATATTTTGCAAAAAGGGTGTTTTTTAGCCATTTATGACTAAATATACTTTCTATTTAAAATATTGAGCTATTTTATATTGTGTTTGTTTAATAATATTACAATAATATTTTGCAAAAAGGGTGTTTTTTAGCCATTTATGTCTAAATATACTTTCTATTTAAAATATTGAGCCATTTTATATTGTGTTTGTTTAATAATATTACAATAATTTTTTGCAAAGAGGGTGGTTTTTAGCGATTTATGACTAAATATACTTTCTATTTAAAATATTGAGCTATTTTTTATTGTGTTTGTTTACTAATATTTCAATAATTTTATTTCAAGAGGGGTGGTTTTTATTGGTTTATAACTAAATATACTTTCTATTTAAAATATTGAGCTATTTTATATTGTGTTTGTTTTATAATATTACAATAATTTTTTGCAAAGAGGGTGGTTTTTAGCGATTTATGACTAAATATACTTTCTATTTAAAATATTGAGCTATTTTTTATAGTGTTTGTTTAATAATATTTCAATAATTTTATTTCAAAAGGGTGGTTTTTAGCGATTTATGACTAAATATACTATCTATATAAAATATTAAGCTATTTTATATTGTGTTTGTTCTATAACATTACAATAATTTTTTGCAAAAAGGGTGGTTTTTAGTGATTTACGACTAAATATACTTTCTATTTAAAATATTGAGCTATTTTATATTGTGTTTGTTTAATAATATTTCAATAATTTCTTTTCAAAAAGGGTTGTTTTTATTGGTTTATAACTAAATATTCTTTCTATTTAAAATATTGAGCTATTTTTTATTATGTTTGTTTAATAATATTACAATAATATTTTGCAAAAAGGGTGTTTTTTAGCCATTTATGACTAAATATACTTTCTATTTAAAATATTGAGCTATTTTATATTGTGTTTGTTTAATAATATTACAATAATATTTTGCAAAAAGGGTGTTTTTTAGCCATTTATGTCTAAATATACTTTCTATTTAAAATATTGAGCCATTTTATATTGTGTTTGTTTAATAATATTTCAATAATTTTATTTCAAAAAGTGTGGTTTTTATAGGTTTATAACTAAATATACATTCTAAATAAAATTTTGAGCTACTTTATATTGTGTTTGTTTTATAATTTTACAATAATTTTTTGCAAAAAGTGTGATTTTTAGCGATTTACGACTAAATATAGTTTCTATTTGAAATATTGAGCTATTTTTTATTGTGTTTGTTTACTATTTAATATTTCAATAATTTTCTTTCAAGAAGGGTGTTTTTGGCGATTTATATCTAAATATTCTTTCTAAATAAAATATTTAGCTATTTTATATTGTGTTTGTTTTATAATTTTACAATAATTTTTTGCAAAAAGGGTGGTTTTTAGCGATTTATGACTTAATGTACTTTCTATTCAAAATATTGAGCTATTTTTTATCGTGTTTGTTTAAAAATATTTGAAAAATTTTTTCAAAAAGGGTGGTTTTTATTTGTTTATAACTAAATATACTGCTTGTTTTTAGAAAACGTAAACAAGTGAGTGAGTGAGAAATTATATTGAAAACAAAAACAAATTTTCGTTTTTTATTGTTGTTTTCAATATAATTTCTCACTCACTCACTTAAAATATTGTGCTATTTTTTATTGTGTGTGTTTTATAATATTACATTAATTTTTTGCAAAAAGGGTGGTTTTTAGCGATTTATGACTAAATATTCTTTCTATTTAAAATATTGTGCTATTTTTTATTGTGTTTGTTTTATAATATTACAATAATTTTTTGCAAAATGGTGGCTTTTAGCGATTTATGACTAAATATATTTTCTATTTAAAATATTGAGCTATTTTGTATTGTATTTGTTTTACAATTTTACAATAATTTTATTTCAAAAGGGTGGTTTTTAGCGATTTATGACTAAATATACTTTCTATTTAAAATATTGAGCTATTTTTTATTGTGTGTGTTTTATAATATTACATTAATTTTTTGCAAAAAGGGTGGTTTTTAGCGATTTATGACTAAATATTCTTTCTATTTAAAATATTGTGCTATTTTTTATTGTGTTTGTTTTATAATATTACAATAATTTTTTTGCAAAAAGGATGGTTTTTAGCGATTTATGACTAAATATACTTTCTATTTAAAATATTGAGCTATTTTTTATTGTGTTTGTTTTATAATATTACATTAATTTTTTGCAAAAAGGGTGGTTTTTAGCGATTTATGACTAAATATTCTTTCTATTTAAAATATTGTGCTATTTTTTATTGTGTTTGTTTTATAATATTACAATAATTTTTTGCAAAAAGGGTGGTTTTTAGCGATTTATGACTAAATATACTTTCTATTGAAAATATTGAGCTATTTTTTTATTGTGTGTGTTTTATAATATTACATTAATTTTTTGCAAAAAGGGTGGTGTTTAGCGATTTATGACTAAATATTCTTTCTATTAAAAATATTGTGCTATTTTTTATTGTGTTTGTTTTATAATATTACAATAATTTTTTGCAAAATGGTGGCTTTTAGCGATTTATGACTAAATATATTTTCTATTTAAAATATTGAGCTATTTTGTATTGTATTTGTTTTACAATTTTACAATAATTTTTTGCAAAAAGTGTGGTTTTTAGCGATTTATGACTAAATATATTTTCTATTTAATATATTGAGCTAATATTTATTGTATTTTTTTTATAATATTACAATAATTTTTTGCAAAAAGGGTGGTTTTTAGCCATTTATGACTAAATATACTTTCTATTTAAAATATTGAGCCATTTTATATTGTGTTTGTTTAATAATATTTCAATAATTTTATTTCAAAAGGGTGGTTTTTAGCGATTTATGACTAAATATACTTTCTATTTAAAATATTGAGCTATTCTTTATTGTGTGTGTTTTAGAATATTACATTAATTTTTTGCAAAAAGGGTGGTTTTTAGCGATTTATGACTAAATATTTTTTTCTATTTAAATTATTGTGCTATTTTTTATTGTGTTTGTTTTATAATATTACAATAATTTTTTTGCAAATAGGGTGGGTTTTAGCGATTTATGACTATATACTTTCTATTTAAAATATTGAGCTATTTTTTATTGTGTGTGTTTTATAATATTACAATAATTTTTTTGCAAAAAGGGTGGTTTTTAGCGATTTATGACTAAATATTCTTTCTATTTAAAATATTGTGCTATTTTTTATTGTGTTTGTTTTATAATATTACAATAATTTCTTTGCAAAAAGGGCGGTTTTTAGCGATTTATCACTAAATATACTTTCTATTTAAAATATTGAGCTATTTTTTATTGTGTGTGTTTTATAATATTACATTAATTTTTTGTTGTGTGTGTTTTATAATATTACATTAATTTTTTGCAAAAAGGGTGGTTTTTAGCGATTTATGACTAAATATTCTTTCTATTTAAAATATTGTGCTATTTTTTATTGTGTTTGTTTTATAATATTACAATAATTTTTTGCAAAAAGGGTGGTTTTTAGCGATTTATGACTAAATATAGTTTCTATTTAAAATATTGAGCTATTTTTTATTGTGTTTGTTTTATAATATTACAATAATTTTTTCAAAAAGGGTGGTTTTTAGTTATTTATAACTAAATATACTCTCTAATAATAAACAAATTAACAAATAAGCAATTACACCAATAAACAAATAACCCAATAAACAAATAAACCAATAAACAAATAAACCAATAAACAAATTAACAAATGAACAAATAAACAAATTAACAAATGAACCAATAAACAAATAAACAAATAAGCCAATAAACAAATCAACAAATAAACAAATGAACAAATAAACAAATAAACCAATAAACAAATAAACAAATAAATAAATAAACAAATAAATAAGTAAACAAATAAACCAATAAACAAATAAACCAATAAGCAAATCAACAAATAAACCAATAAACAATTAAACAAATAAACCAATAAGCAATTAAACAAATAAACAAATTAACAAATTAACCAATGAACAAATAAACAAATAAACCAATAAACAAATAAACAAATTCACAAATAAACAAAATAACATATAAACAAATTAACAAATAAACAGATAAACAAATTAAAAATAAACATGTAAACAAATCAGCAAATAAACATATAAACAAATCAACAAATAAACAAATTAAAAATAAACATATAAACAAATAAACAAACAACAAATTAACATATTTACAAATTAACAAATTAAAAAACTAACAAATTAACAAATAAACAAATCAACATTTTAACAAATTAACAAAAAACAAAATTGATACTTTAGTATTACAACGGTAACACTGTTTTCTAATAATCACAGGGGTAACACTGTTTTTCAATAATGAAAAACATCATGGCGGAATTAAAAACGCAGCTTTGTATGAAATATGTGGCAACAAAAATTTTCATATGCATAGTGTACAAATTCGGCACACGTCCTTTAAAAGTGCACAAGGTAGAGCAATGTACTCAAAAAATACGCTTTAAGCTAAAAACGAATTTCCTCCGATTTTTCTAAGAATAAGAACAATATATTTCAATCTATATCACCGATTTTCAAAATTTTTGTAGATACCGTTAAAAAAAGTGAAAAAAAATCATGTACTCGAAATATGCTCTGTGCATATATATATATATATATGTATATATATATATATGGATGTATCTATGTTTATAAACTTCATTAAAATCGGTTTGAAAGTTTGTGAGAGGCAGAAATTGCATCTGATTCTGAGTCGATCGGTATACTTTAAGGTGGGGCTAGGACCAATATTTTAAGGCGTTACACACATCAGCACAAATACATAATGCGCTCTCCACTATATATATAAAAATCAATATATATTTGTTCAAAAAAATAAAAATAACTGTTATTTTTGATCGAAAAAATAAAAATCAAAAAATAAATGTTTTCATCTGACTAATGAAAAAAGACATAACTGTTACGGTCTCTGAAAAAAAGTATTAATTAGCATCTTATAGCTATGAAACATCGCATTTGATTTTATTTTTGATCCTACATGTAATTAAAAAACTTAACCATTCCCAATGAGAATGGTCAAATTTGTTTAATGTTAACTTTTTCCCATTGAAAATCAACATTTCCGTCCGTTACCAGATATCGGGATACTTCATCCCTTACCCTGCAGGCATATTTGTAAGTTGTTAAGTCTTGATGTCCAATTGATGAAAATGTAGATGGAGTTTCAGTTTCGAAGTCAGGTGTAGTCGGCTTTGTCTTTTTTTTTGTTAGGTAATTGTGTAAAGTGCAAGCAGTCATCACGACGAGGTCTACAGTTGAGGTTTGAACTTCAATTGGCCTATTAAATATTGCAAATCTTTTGGCCAATCTTCCAAAAGCGCACTCAACAACCATTCTACCTCTGCACAGTCTATAATTATATATTTGTTGCGGAATATTTAATTTCAGAGACCTGCTGTATGACTTCATTGAATGCTTGTCCAGGGGGAATGCATCATCGCCGATGAAAAAATAGGGTATATTGTTGCCTCGACTTAAAACAAGTTGCCTGCTGTTTGGAACGTTTAGATCTCCATTTACCAAAGCATTATACAGGTAGGAATCTCGATAAATTGTGCTATCTGACGCTTTGCCATTCGACCCAACATCAACAAATGTAAAGCGGCTGTGTGCATCGACTGCTGCAAAAAGAACGATGCTAAAAAACCCTTTAAAATTATAAAACTGGGATCCAGTATTAGATGGTGGCTTGATGCGTATGTGCTTGCCATCTAACGCCCCCAGTGTATGTGGAAATTGCCATATATCGTTGAAGTCCCTGGCGATTTCTTCCCATTCTTCTTTTCTGTCTGGAAGCTGCAAAAGAAAAGAAGATTAATATTTATCTACCTTCTGCAGCTCAAAAAATAACCTTACTTTTAAACAAACGTTTCTAAACGAATCATATATTGCGCGCAGCACAGTTGGAATAAATAAACTAATAGTGCTTCTAGAAACTCTGGTTTAAAACTCTAGAGAGCCTAAAAACTCTAGAGAGTCTCCCGTCGCAAGGTACCTTAACGTGATAGCCAATTTCGTTCTTGCAGAAATCGCAGCACGCATATGAGTGTCGTTTTTTGTTGTTTTGTTTTGCACCTATGAATGAAAATGTTTTAAAAACAATTTTTAATCATAGTTAAAAACCATAAACACATAAATAGGTATAAAATATAAACATTTTTACGTACCATTTTTAAAATTTCTTCAAATTGCACTATGCTCAAGCGGCAAAAATTGTTGAAGTCGGTATCGTCATCTTCCCACAATAAATCTTTCAGCAGATGTGCTTCAAAATCAAGTTCGCATCTTTTTATCAGTAAGGGGTTTACCCAATACCTTCTCTTTATATTTCTTTTTTTAACTTTTTTAACTTTTTCATTTTTTTCACATACTATTTTTTTAACTTTAATAACAAAGCAATTTTTTTTAGTTGATTTTCCTTCGACGACATTTTGAAAATTAACTTGCACTTGACTGTGTAAACTCTCAAGCTACTTGCAAGACTTTCGGCTTTTTCTTCGACTTTTTCGTTGATAATACGTATATACTACTTGCAAGTAACTACTTGCATGTGTAAAGGCAGGGTTAGTCGCAGGCCCTTTTCATAGTCGTCAATAATGTTTAATTTTTCTTTAAGAATTACACGTTTCTTTTTGGGCATCACATGAAGCGCATTATTCAGCGCATAAAAAATTTGTTGGAAGTAACGATCAGCTTTACACAGTGAATGTTTTTATACAGTCATTTTTTAGTATTCTCCCTTATACACCTGCATCGTAGTAAGGGAATACCGTAGCACTTGAAATGTTATTTTTTTATAAAAGTTGTTGAGAGTTCTTTCACTTACATACATACATTACTGAATTTCTGTATATCTTATTGCGTAGCGCATAATTGTGCGCTTATTTCTTTAAATGTACAATTAGTGCTTCGCAAAATGATACAATTTTTTATTGGGTACTTATGATGCATCGAAGTATTACATAAATGACAGATAAATGTATTTTTATTGTTGATTTACATAAAGGATGGCTAAAACCGATTGAACAAGCTCCAAATTCTTATAAATTGGCTCAATCGTCTTCAAAAACAGCATATTGTTCTGCTTGTAATTCCTCGATGAATTTGCATAAAAAGTATTTAAAAAACATGCCAAAACCAGTCGCTACAAACAAAATAAAATAATTTTTTTTTAAAACATTTTTGTTTGGGGATTTCTTATTATTTTAAAAACAATTTTAAATTTGATCTGAAAAAAACCCAAAAAAAATATTAACTTTTTAAGGTTTTGTTTTTTAACTTGGGGTTTTATTTTTTGGGGAAAATGAAAAAAGTACCTGGCAGACCTGTATAAAATACATAAATTGCATTTATAACCTTTTGTACCTTTTTTACTTTTTGTTAAACTTCTCTAATTTTTAATAAACGCACTCAATGAATTTAATGGGTGGTATTATTGATTCCGCACGGAAAGGAAAATTCGACGGAAATAAATAACGATCGATTTGCAAATTGCAATTATTCATTCCTGCGGTATAAGCTTTCCGCAATAAATTTTTAACATCCCTCTTTTAATAATTTCTGGGTTGATATTAGCTCTGTTTCTTTACTTTGTGAGTAAACTCCGTGCAAATGAGAGCAAGCATAAATTTCTCTCATAAAGAGATAAAATTACACAAAAGTACGCGAACAGAAAAAACACAATTTAAAGAACTTTTAAAAAAATAAAGCAAAAAAAAAACACTTTTACAATAACTAACATTTTGTATCCCTAATATTTCAGTACAAAATTATCTATTTAAGTACATTATTTTATTCCACGACACTTTTTCCAGAATTTGGATCATGAACTTTTTATCTTTGCTTTTTCTGTTTTGTTTATGTTTTACAGCTGTTTGACAATTTATACAATTTGCACGAAGAAAAAGTCTGGGCTGTTTCGTGCAAGAAGAAGAATTTTATTCTCTCAAGCCCGCTCTCATTTACAAAAATTTAAAGTATTGATCCCGAGGGAATCAATAATACCACCCAATAATTAAAAAAATAATTTTGCTTCACTTTTACTTTAAACTGCTTAATTTGTATGTATAAACATTTTTATTTGGTTTTTTTTAGCATTACTAATTATTTTTAAAATAAAAATAATTTAAAGTGGAGTTACATATTTTATTTATTTGTCCCGCGAGACATTCAAATACCTTGTTTTTTCAATGCTTTTTAAAATAAATATATCTGGCAACCCAAACTTGTATGTCTGTATGTACTTGAAATTAAAAAAAAAACACTAATGTGCTGTTTTTACAATACGTGCATGTTTTCAGACGAACAAGCGATACACGGACGAGTATGTAAGCAAAAGAGTTTTTTTTCAACACTCGTCTAAATAACGTTTTGTTACGTTTTTCATTTTGCTTTTGTCAAATAACATTGTTACCACTTTATTAAAGTTTACTATTTTGTTTATTGTTTTCATACTAAATATTACGTTTTGAAATAATTAATGGCAACTCTCACAGCTGTTTTGTTTTTACAATAAAATTATTGTTAAAATTTAAAAACACAAAATATTTAAAAAATATGTTATAAAAATGTTTCTATTAAATATTATATTTGATGATTTAAGTGATTCAAGTGAAAGTGATGCTGGAGATACCCGTTTGTGCCGCAGAAATATTCGAGATGGCCTAAACGTATTGGATATACCAGAGGAGCGGTAAGTTCATAAAAACCATGAACACAAGCTACATATTTTTATTTTGTTTGATGTTTTTAGTTTTATTGCTACATTTCGTGTAAATAAAGACATTTTTGTTAAGTTGCTTGAGGAAATAAAACCAAAGCTAAAAGTAGCATACCGAAACACACACATCCCAGCAACTACAAAGCTAGCAACATTTTTAATATTTTTAGCTACTGGAGGCTACCAAGCGTCAATTGGAAATGAGTACGCCTCTTCTATGAGCAAAACAATGGTATGTAAAATAATCACAGAGCTTTTAACAATTTTCGAGACATATCTGGGTCCAAAATGGATAAAGCTAGAGAAAAACATAGAGGATGAAAATACAGCAAAGCAGACGTTTTATAGAACTGCTGGCATACCTGGCATTGTAGGTTGTGTAGATGGAACACACGTTCGTATAAAGGCTCCTGGAAATGAAACGAATCATTTATATTACAATCGTTAAGGCTACTATAGTATTAACGTAATGCTGGTGAGGATTATAATTAATTCCATATGTTTATCATTAACAAAATCACCCTAACCCTTAATCTTTTTTTTATTAGATTTGTGATCAAGATATGGTCATTACATTTGTGGATGCAAGACACCCAGGAGCAAACCACGATGCGTTTATTTGGGACCACAGTGCTGCAGACCACTATTTTAAAACAAATTATGCAAATGGAAAAAGGAATACTTGGCTTCTGGGTAGGTTTTTATAAAGATATGAACATTTGCGATATTATATAAATGTTTCTTTATAGGCGATTCTGGTTATAAACTGCAGCCATATTTAATGACTCCATACAGAAATCCAACGAGCGAACGTGAAAAGAAGTATAATGAAAAACACTGCAAAATACGAAATATTATTGAAAGGTGCAATGGTGTGTTAAAAAATCGTTTAAGATGCATTATTGGTTCAAGAGGACTGCATTACAGCCCTGAGAAAGCCACACAAATTATAAATGCATGCTGCATTTTACACAATATATGCATTTTTTATAAAAATAATTGGACGATTGACGAAAACTTAGAACCCGTTGATTATAACGAAAATGATAGTGAGGCAGCTTCTGAAGAAACTGTAGTAGCAAGAGCTGTAAGAGATGAAATTTCTAGAAATCTTCATTAGAAATGCAACTTAACTTTTTTTTAATGTTTAAGTAATTTATTAATTAAAAAATTTATTAAATAAAAAAACACATGTTTAATAACAACTAAAAGAAATAAAATATCAATTCATTGCTAAAGTTATAAAAGTAAGTACATATTAACATATGTACATACAATTTATTGGTAATATCAATCTTCATCTTTAAGATGTTTTATAATGTCCACTAAACACTGTGCCATAACTTTTGAGGAATCAGCTATTTCTTTTAAAGCTGTAGCCTGGTCTTTTGTAGCTTCAGCTTGAATCTTTGCTGCTTCAGCTTGAATCTTTGCTGCTTCAGCTTGTATTTTAGCCGCTTCAGTGCTTCTTATTGTAGCTTCTAATTGTTTATTCAAAACGTCCAGTGTTTTGTTTTGTACCTCCATTCTTTGATATGCAAATTTTTGTTTGTCTGAGTTAATTTCAATATTTTTTCTTTTCCTATTATGGTAAAATGGTCTTGTTACTTCTACCTTAGGCCTCTCTTGTGTTTGTTTTGTTGATGATAGTGTTGTTTGTTGTGATGGAAGCAATGATTGTTGTGAATGCGTTTGTGTTTTTAAAGGTGAGTCTTCAAGTGTTATTACGTTTGAAATATTTGGTACAAAGATTTCTGGCAATTGTTGATATTTTTGGTGTTCATTTGTTCCTTTTGAAGTAGTTGGTGTTACAACCGCTACTTTAACGTGAGTTCTGGGTGGTGTTAACTCCACAATTTGTTTGGTAGATGAGTAACCCAAAAACTTTCCACCGGGTGCTCCGGCGGAAGAAAGATGGCATATTCTGTCAATATGTAATTCCATGTCTGTTAAATTATTAATTGCACATGGACCACCTCCCGTTCCGTGGAGGCTTTTATTGTTTTCGCTTATCTTTTTTTTCAATCGACATTTTTGATCATGCCACACCTGTTATAAAAACATGAGTTAATTAATCAAATTGCACATATGCATATACATACATACTTTATCAAATAACAAATTACCTTTTTCCACTCGCATCCACTTCTAGTTGGTGGGCCCAAAGCATTTACTTTTTCAGCCACAGCATCCCATGTCTGTTCCACCGTAGCTTTATTGCTTCCAAATGAAGGGCTGCCGGTTGCCAGTTGGGGAAATTCTTCCATTAAATCTACCAATTTTTGAAATTGCACATAGGTAGTTTTTTTTAGGCTAAAATCAAATTGTGGTACATATGTATATATTTCAATTAATATGTTAAAATATTGTAAAATGTGTTTATTTACCACTTTTTATTTTTAAAATCCATTTTTTGTATTGTCTTTCACCAAAATATTAAATTTTCCGTAAATGAGTACTAAATTATTAAAGAAAAATATTTAGACGCATGTATTTTTGTGATTGTCTGCATTTGACATAAGTGACATTTAAAAATGTATTACAAAACTCACAAAAAGGGTACAAAATCGTCAGCTGTTACGTTTTTACTCAATAAAACCTGATACATGAGTAACAAAAACTCTTAACAAAATTTCCTACTCATTCAAACGAATTTGTTGAGTCACATGGATTGTAAAAACAGCACATAAAAAACATTAATGTGCTGTTTACACAACACAAGTGACTGAACGTGTAGTAAAATTTATATGGAAAACACTCAAAAAACTGAGTGCTTTTCATATAAATTTTACTACACGTTCAGTCACTTGTGTTGTGAAACCAGCACATAAGATATAATGTATGTCTACAAAACCTCTACAATTGTTCGGTTTTTTGACGAAGAACAGAACATTATATAATGTTCGGTTCTTTCTTGAAAATAGTTACGAACGGTATTAAGGTTGTGTATGTCTACACAAACATTAAAAAAATAGATATCGTGTGTGAGCCGACCGCTAAATAATGTACGGTTTATTTTCGAACACTGATTTAAACTAAAACTAATTTAATAAACATTCTTACATAAATTCATATGCTCATACATATCTATTAAAAATATAATTATGTTTTGTATACTCAATTCACATGAGGGCTCTTACGACGCACAGTGGCTGAAAATCGTTTTTCGTTGGCCAAAAATCTGTAACTTTTGAACCGAAGGAGATATTTTTTTAAACGACAGATAGATTCTTACAGCCGTATTCATAAACATTTTAAACATCATTTCAAACCTGTTTTAAGCAAAAATGGTTAAAATTGTATTCATAAGCGAATATTACCTTAAAAATCCTATTTTAAACCTTGTGTAAATAAACGAATTTTAAAATTGGTTCGACCCTTGTTTAAGCCTATTTTAAAGTGACATTTTTGCTTTTTTCTGTGTGTTTATGGTCATTTTGAACATTTTTGCGAGAAATTTTTATTCAATATTTATATATACATTAATAATAAAATGAAATTCAAAAATATGTAAGTTTGTATGTATATTATTAATATATTTTTCAATTTCACAAATTAAAGCTCAAAATATTATTAATTGTACAGAATGAACTAGTGATGTGTAAATGATCAAAACAAATAAAATAAAACTCGTTATTTAAATACTTTTTTTGTCAGCAATTAAATCATCATCTAAATTGCACTTTTACTAAAAACTTTTTGAACTCTTTTTATTTTGTTTAATAAAAGAGAAACTATCGTACTATTATTCATTTATAAAAAGCAATTTTTTTTTTCACACACGACAAAAAAAATTGTAGATACGAGTACGAGTATGAATTAATAACCACTGTTTTGCATCATTATGATTCAAGTGACCAATAAAAGATATAGTGTTGCCACCTTACAATCAAAAAATAGGGTAAAACGTTTATTAGTTAAAATGCTGATTATGAATATAAATTTTTAAAAAAGCTTTTTTAGGCTTAAAATGTTTTTTAACTAAAATGTATCAAAAACCTGAATTAAGATTTTTTTATGAATAGGGCTGTTAAACTTTCTCCACTTTAAATTTCATTAAAATCGGTTGAGCAGTTATTGGGGAATTTAAGGGCAAAGTTGAACTTTAGATTTTTTTTAACTTTAGCGTGCAATATGGTTTTTTTATTTCTTTAAATTATTTAAAAATGTAATTTTTAGATTTAAATAATAATCATTAACATTTTTTGTAATAATGGGACACTCAAAAAAATTAAATGTTTACACTATGTTAGCAAATTTGTAGCGCAATAGAATTTGCTTGGAATTCAAAATCCAAAACTAAACCTCCGCTCAAGTGAAACACCGTGTCGTTCAATTCAATAGTTTTATTAACTCTGATAAAAAATATGTATACTAAGAAAAAAGGTTCTAAAAAAAACAGAAGGTTAAATTTTTAACGAAAGCACAAAAAGAATAAGCAACATCTGCAATATTTTAACGATCTAATTGTAATAATGTAAAACATAGAATTAGAACATTACTAGAACAGAGTTGTTAGCATTTGAGTTGTAATAAGGTCGTAACGTTTTTCAACACACTATAAAAAAATTTTAACATTAAAAAAAAAATTGTAAAATCCACTGGAAATTTTGCTTTAATTGCTGAAAAATAAACAATTTTTTGCTTTCAAATTTGTTTACACTTATTTATTCATATTTATTTATTAAAACATTTCATACGTATGTGGATAAAAAAAACCTTTTAAAAATAATAGCAGCAATAGATTTTAATAGCTTTTGTAACAATGTGAGTTTCTGCTTATTATTATTTTTTACTAATACAATGTCTGTCTTAGATCTAATGAATTATAAGGATTTTGTGAACTGTAGCCGACATATTTCTCCATGGGTACTTGGTTGTATATATTTTTGCAATTCCTTAGCAAAATCTCCAAATTTTCTAGAGTCAATTTCTTCATTGCACGCAAGTACTTCTAGGATTATTTTATATCTAAAAATTAGGTTAAAATCAACACCTGTTATTTCAGATGCTGTTTCTGGATCTGAAAAGAATCTTCTTGTGGTATTGCCATCATTTGTATTGCCTGACCCTTGTTTCGGCTGATCTATAATCAACCCAAATTGGCGATATTCATCTTGAACATGTTTCCTTTTTGAACTTCTTAACTCCTTGTTGGTTTCGTTGTTTCTTATTGATCCTGAAGATCCGAAATCCAAATCATAACTGATTTTAAGTATCTGTTCCATAAGTTGTATTCTTGCATGTAGTGGTGATAATCCAAATTCATATGAATCAGTATTATCTAATGATTTTGTCGGGACTTGGTTTAATTGGCTTGATGTTGCATGGCATATGATGCAGCTGGATGCAGCCTTCGTGTTAGTCAAAGCCTGGCCTACTCTTCCATCTATCATTGTTAGCACTAATTGGTAGATAAATTCAATTTGCTGCCATCTAAATCTAACTGTAATGGCTGTAGTATTGCAAGTTGGGCCTTGATATCACCAACTTCTTTGTTAATGGCTCCATGAGTTTCTTTTTTGAATTTATATGCTATAAAATACCTGACACAAATTTAACAACGCATTGCATAGCTATAGCGTCATGGAATATTATTAGAGTCATAAAAACAGATAAAATAAAAAGACCAAACAAAATTTTAAAATTCCTTCTAAGGTGGGATTCACAATATACCTGTTTAGCGTAAACGCGTGTCTAAGCTCTTTATTCTACTATAAAATACGCTAGTGTGAACGTCGTGTAACGGATAAAGATGCATAAGGGTAGCTATACGTTTTTCTGATTGTGTAATATTAATAAAATTTGTTATATGTACTACCTGTATTATTTTCGATCACGATCAATTTTCCCTATATCATAAAATTTTTTTTGAAGACAATAGCACATGATTTCTGTTACTTCTGCAAACATATTTGCGGAATAAAAAAAAATTGTAAAAAACAATTTCAAAAAAAAAATTTTTTTTGAGTAGTTTCATTAAAATTACCTTTCTATCAGTGGTTTTACCTTCTTAATCCCTTTTGATCCGCAAAAGTTCTATTGTACTCAAGTTGAAATTTGACAAAAATATAGTAGTTTAAACATTTTTTTTTGAGTTATTTCATTAAAATTAAAAAAGTGTTAAACAGACGGGTACAAGAGTATATACAGGGTTAAAGAAAACACTTTCACCTTTCTATCAGTGGTTTTACCTTCTTAATCCCTTTTGACCCGCAAAAGTTCTATTCTACTAAAATTGAAATTTGACAAAAATATAGTAGTTTAGAAAATATATCCTAACATCTCAAATATAAATAACACAACAGTCGCAAATATTACCTTTTTAAAAGTAACAAGACTACCAACCTAGCAAAAAAGCAGGCAGGTCATTATCGCTGATAGTTTTTGTGCAATGATAATTTCTTTCGGATTAAATATTAAAAAAAAACACTTTTTTCTGAATTAAAAAAAAAATTGTGTTTAACAACATAGCACAGCCACAACTACCAATATTTTGACCTAATTTTTTGTCTACCTTAGTTTTAATATGTTAACTATTAAATAAAATTGAAATTTTTGAAATCGGTGACAAACAAAAATTGGACTTTTGGCCAATGAAATAAAATTTTCAGCCACTGTGCGACGTCGTTTTATCTTGATTCCCTTTTAAAGCAAATTCCTAAGCCTTGATTATCCGACATTCGATTAACCGGCAGCTTCAATTAACTGGAAAATAATTTTTTGATATGACCAATTTCAGACAGGTTAAATCATAAACTGTGCATTTGATCATGTTATGATCTTTAGCACAGCTTAACTCAAGAACGCCTGAACCGATTTCGATGATTCGTACCAATTCGGAATGTTCTCTGACCACATTAGAGGATTAGCAAAAAAATGTCTAAAATATTCCAGAAAAAAGAAATTATATTTAATGGGGGAAAAATATAGTACCCAACAAAGGAAATACGGGAAATTTGATATTTTTCTTTAGCTTTTTGGTTCTACTTAAGTAGCGGGTTAAATGCTAAAATTTAAACAAGTTTAAACCTAGAAAAATAAACTTTGGCATAAAAATATGTCCACGAAGAAAAAGGAGACGCTAACGAAGTAGCGGGTATATGCTAGTAAAGGTATAAAAATAAGGTTATCCTTAAATTCAAAGGAAACATATTTGTATAAAACTTCATCGACAGAGAAAGTTTCTTCCTTTTCCAATGGCGAGTTACTTGTTTTAACTATGCCTAATTTGAGTGATGATATTGGCTCATCAAAAAAGCAGTTAGAGTCTAGGAACCTATTTCCTTTAAAACATAACGTATTTTCCTCATTAACAAAAAAGCTTGTAATTTTAACTGCAGAACACGGCTTGACACAACAATAATTATTAGGATGTTTTAAAGATAAAGTATATCTGTCGGTACGATACTGTAAAATTTCATTTGCCTTATTTCTAATAAGCGTATTATCACTGTCTTTCATAACAATTTTTTTAATTTGATATTTGTTACTTAGTTGTTTCAATATATTTCTTGGGGTTTTAACACTCCTTTTGAGAGTGTTCATAAAATTCTCAAATTTATATGCTGATATATCTTGAATAAATCCTACTTCCTGTACAGATTGGCACACGTGGAGCAAGTTGTGCACGTTGTATGACACATTTTTTTTTACAAAAAAGCAAAGGAAAACATTCAACAAAGTACTCAAAAATTGTTTAAGCAGTTTCCAAATTTTCGATATAGTTTTTTGTAATAAGTAAAATTCTATAGCCACAGCTTAACAGCAGAAAATGATAGTAAAAGTCGTCTGGCACAATGTCTTTTAAAACTATTATACCTGTGTATAAAACAAATAACCGCAATTCGGTTGCCTTCCACATCTTAAAATCTTTAAACAATCGCGGTTTCCTAGCAAATTCGACCGGAATACTTGAAACTGTTCGTGAAATTTGGTCATTAAGTTTTAATCGTAATTCATTGTTCATTTTAAAACTTGTCTCATTAAAATACAACATTTTCAATATTTTTCTTGTTAAGCCAAGGTCAATTGCAAACTGGCTAACCATTTTTATACCTATTTCTTCTAAAACAGATTTATTGTCAATAAAAAATAATTGGTGATGTTCGGCATAGGTTCTACAAATAAAATTATCGTCTGTAATCATTTGGCCAGACTGTTACGCGCCGTTACAAAACTTTAAAAAAAAATCAAATAACGATCCAAAGACCGGTTAAGGGGGTATAAAAGCTGGCCCGCTAGCTCAATCGCAAAATTTGCTCTTAACCAGGGTTTTGGCACGTAAGCATATCCATACTTCACACCCCTGGAAGTATGTTTAAAAAATATCACGAAATTTACAAATATGAAATACAAAAATACCACGATCAAGGGAAGCGAAGAAATGATTAATTTACACCACACTGAATGGTACCATGGCTTGGTGTTGCGCCATGTATGGGTACCTTATTCCCTACACCACCCTATGACAGGCTAGTACCCTACACTTTATTTTACCCTGTCCCATGACAAAACAATCGTTACATTATGTGATACTTACCACGACCAGATTCTTCCTAGCATCCATTTCAAAGAGAAATTAACAACTCATTGTTTCTTTTTAAAAAAAAAATCTCAATGTAGAAAACATCGTTTCCTTTATTAAAATTACGTTTGTTTGATTATAAATTCTTTTACATTCGGTTTATTAAATATGCTCTTGGGCATATCCAAGGACATATGTATATGTATATGTATATGGGATGTATATATATATATACTTATATATATATTTATATATGTATATAGGCGTAGCCTTTGGGTTTGATTTACTTGATTAGCCTTAAGATCTGGCCTATAATTTCCTCCAAAAGGTTATTAGCAGGTTTTATTTACAAGTATTATTTATCAGGATTAATATTATAAATCTAATAACAGGGAAAACTGGTGAATACAAAAAAAACTGAGCAAAATTTATAATTCACGGTTGATTAGCAAATTTAAGTTGGTAAGATTCCTTATAGGCCAAGTCTTAGGGTTAAATGTGTACAATTTTTGTATTGGTAAGTATTATTTCTCTTTCTGTAAAATTACAATGTTTATTTACAAATTCGAGTTTTACGATTTGTCTAAAAGCCTGATTTGTATAAATTTAAAAATATTCTTTTCAATTTTAAGTTTTGTTACTTACAGCATATTTTCATTATTTTGTTTTCTTTTCTTGTCGGTTTTTTTACTACACATAGGTATATAACATGTTATTGCAAAATAATTATAGAACTTTTTTTTTTTTTTTTTGAATTTGAAATAGGAATTATACTTTTATTTTCACAATTTTTCTCTTCTGAATATGAAATTTGAATTATATATTTATTTTATATTTTTTTCTGTTCTTTTTTCCAATTTGAGATTTGAATTACATTCTAATTTTATATTTTTCTGCATTTGCAATTGGAATTATATTTTATTTTGTACACTGCGGCAGGTGGAACGAAAAAACTTTGTTGTTTTGTTTGTTGTGTTGTTTTTTTCTTTATTGTTGTTGGTATTATAGTTGTGGTAATTTCCGCTGGACCTCTAAAACATGGGGTCAATGTCTGGCTCCTGGTATGGAACAGCAACGGCGTGTACCCGTTGATAACGTTACAATCAGTTTGGGATGACTTTGGCATAAGACCCCATCAATTTAGGAAATCGATATCGTTTACCAACGATTTAGCATGCAAAGACAACAAATCGAGCTGTGACTGTTTGAAGTATGATAACGCAGTGAAACGTTAAAAGTTTGGTAGTTCTTATTGTCAAGCAATTCTTAGCTTAATAAATTTTATTTTTCCTTATGAATTTTAATTTTGACAAATCACTTCTTAAAATATAAGGGTTAATTTTTGCACAATTATTGCATACAGGAAAAAGTTAATTGTACCATATAAGGTGACATAAAAACAAACAATGAAACATAACCGATTTTGTGATAAGTGTCCATCGCTTTTAATTTATTATTATTTCAGGCTTTAACTTTTGATATAACTAAATTTTTTTGTTAATTGTAAATTGATGTGTTTTCCTTTTTTTTTGTTTTTTTTTTTTTTTGGTGTAATTTTTTCTCACAGTACAATTTTCATTAATTTTATAAGATTTTCTTAAGAAATTTATATTAGTTAATAAGTTAGAATACAGTTAACGATTGCAAGTTTTTATTTAATGTTCTTTTCTTTTTTTTCCAAAATTTTCCTTTATTAACTTTAAACGCTTTTCTTTGACCACTATCTTGTTACCCGACTTATCAACTGCTCACGATCACCGCCAAAAATCAACTCCCGAAAATTTCATCATCCTCTAATAAGAATGCATTTCATTCATAAAAAAAAATTTTTTCCTCATTTTTCATTCCATCTTTCATCCCTTGTTATTGTTGTCGCGAGAGAGATAATACACACGTATATGTGTATGCATGTATCTGTACAAAGCAATTGTGATGGGAAAAAAAAAACTCCGCAGTAGTGTTGGTCATTTGTCTTTTGTATAAGTCTCATACGCAGTGCAGGTTGCGAGAACGTTTGTATGTATTTTTCAGAGGAAGAAGTAATAAGGAAAAAATTAAATCATGCGCAATGACAACCAAGGTTACATTACTCAAAACAGGTTTTCTGTTAACGGTGGTATCAGGCCACTGGTTGTATGTTATGATGTAAAACGATTTTGTTTTTACATCAGGATGAGAGTTGTTACCAACTGAAAGACATTTGCATGATACCGTAAGCGTAAATATGCGAATGGTAAAAATGCATATAAGTATGCGAAAAAAAAACGCATGTTAGGCGCATGATGATGCAATTTAATGGTACAGTTGCGTGTTTTAATATATATATTAGGTAAGGGCAAAAATTTGTGGTCAGTAAGAAATACAGGAAAATATATATGATGACGAAATTAAGGGGTATGGTTGCATGACCTAACATATTGTGTGAGGGTAAAAATCATGTTTCAAGAGATGAAAAAAAAA
This sequence comes from Pollenia griseotomentosa, assembly GCA_963931875.1. Taxonomy (NCBI): domain Eukaryota; kingdom Metazoa; phylum Arthropoda; class Insecta; order Diptera; family Polleniidae; genus Pollenia; species Pollenia griseotomentosa. The sequence goes on from OZ007563.1 coordinate 150,924,311, forward strand.
TCCGTAACAAACCTGCTTCAAATCAGTATCTGTGATAAGTGGTTTGAACAGGCAGGATTTCGGCGCGCAAAAATACGTGATGACTAACGTGTGGCTCGACCCACGAAGCCGGGCATTAATATATGAAAAGAAAATATGTAAGTAAGTATACGTGTGGCACGACCCACGAAGCCGGGCATTACCTAACTGATTTATGCGCGAATATCGGAGGCATGATATTTTCCGATATAGTTACCCCTCAGGTCCTCAAGATCATATAGCGCATTGCCTATTTTCCCCCTGATTCTACACTTCAAAAATTTGGGGTTAAACTTAGCGTTAATTCCCTTCTTAAAATCGCTTTGGGAATGATTTTTGCGGAAAACCTCCTGGCCTATCACAAAATTTACGGGTCTAGATCTGGTGTTATAGGTTCTACAAGCCTTTTCATGTGCAATATTGAGGTTGCGACTAACCTTTTCACGTATATCATGAAGCTTATCCGAACGGTGTACAATTGTGTCGTCGGTAACCATGTTCAGTTTTTCCAGAAGATGATATGAGGATCCGTGTAAGATCATGTTTTGCCCAAATGTGGCGAAATAAGGTGTACATTGAATTGCCGCATGAAAATCGCTACGTAACACCGTAAGTATTTTATGGATATTTCTATCCCAATTCGTGTGATCAGGATCATCTTTAAGAAAATAACGTATTTTTGAAATAATTTCTCTATTTGCGCGCTCAGAAGCATTCGCCTGTGGAGAATAGAAACCGGTGGTAACATGCGTAATGCCATAAGCATGAAAGAATTCATTTATTTCTTTTGACGAAAACTGCTTCGCGTTGTCACTATGGACATACTGTGGCACGCCGTAAGTGCAAAAAATCTCATTTTGGAAAAATTCTATTACGTTACTCGACGTTGCGGATCGTAAAGGCTTCAAAAACAAAAATTTCGTTAAATGGTCAATAAGTATAAATAACTGGCAATTTTTCGACTTTGTGCATGGATAAGGCCCTAAGAAATCGCAGTATAATCTTTGGAAAGGTCGATTTGTTAAGGTTTGATTTCCCATAGGTGGGCGTAACACATGATTAGGTGGTTTTATCATTTTACACGTGTCGCAATCATTAACAAATGACTTTACGTCGCGTGCCATTTTCGGCCAAAAATACTTTTGCCTAATTCGACTCAATGTCTTAAAGAACCCGCCATGACAACCCTCGCCGTGCGCTGATTTAATTACCTCATCCGCCAAGGTTCTAGGTAACCACAATCTCCAGAGGTCTTCCTCTGTATCATTTCCATTTCGAAACTTAACTCGCTTGTATATGTGGTTTCCCGAGACGTGCAGGTCTGGCAACAGGTCTAGATTTTTACCTATCTGTTCCCTAATTTTGTTATACTCTGGGGCAATGAATTCGGGCGATTCAAGGTCAATTTCGGGCGAAGAAGGACAAATATGTATTTCGTCTACGTCAAATCGGGATAAGGTATCCGGCACTACGTTTAATGAACCCTTACGGTGTTCAATGGTAAATACAAAATTTTGAAGCTTAAGGCTCCACCGAGCTAGTCTACCGTGTAGATCCTTTTGACTCATGAGCCAGCGTAAACTCGAGTGGTCCGTGATAATCCTGAAAGGAAGTCCCTCAACGTACTGTCTAAATCTTTTTACGCAAATTACGGCCGCTAAGCATTCCAGCTCCGTCACCGTGTAATTCCGCTGGGCCTTATTCAGTTTTTGGGACACGAACGCGATCGGGTGTTCCCTGCCCTCGTCATCCAACTGGTACAAAACGCCACCTACACCTATTTGTGATGCGTCACACTGAATGACGAACTCCCTGTTAAAATCTGGCTGGGCCAATATAGGGGCACTTGAAAGGGCGCATTTCAGTTTGTCAAAGGATTCAACTGCCTCAGGGCTGAGACGAAAGGGTTTATTCGATTTGCGCAAGCAATCAGTAAGAGGTCCTGCAAGATCAGAAAAATTTTTTATAAATGAACGGTACCAGTTTGCCATACCTATGAATCGCCTAACTTGACGTGGGGTTTTCGGTAAAGGAACATTGACCATTGCTTCTACCTTTTCAGGGTCAACTTTCAGTTCGCCACCTCCAATACGATATCCGAGGTACTTTATCTCACGTTGGCAAAATTTACTTTTACCTACATTGATCGTAAGACCGGCAGATTTGAGACACTGTGCAACTTCACCTAATAAACGCATATGACTGTCGAAGTCCGAACTACACACAAGAAGGTCGTCTAAATATATAAAAACATTCTCACGCAATTTGGACGGGATGACCCGGTCCATCAGGCGGCTCATCGTCTGAGGCCCATTACAAACGCCAAAAGGCATGACTCTATATTGATATAATGCCCTACCTGGCACGGCAAACGCTGTCTTTTCTTTAGAACTCTCAGACAATTTGATCTGGTGAAACGCATCTTTCAAATCTATACCACTAATGTAGTGGGTATCTTTTAGACGACTTAACAGTCCATTGATATGGGGTAGCGGATACGAATCTTTCCTGGTCAGTTCATTTAATTTTCGGCAGTCTAAACACAGCCTTATTTTACCTGGCTTACGCACAGCAACAATAGGACTACACCACGGTGAGTTCGACTCCTCTATTACGCCTAAAGCTAATAACCTATCAAGTTCCTCAAATATTTCGGCCTGCTTAGGAGGAGATAGGGGGTAATGTTTCGATTTAACTGGCGTAGCGTCTCCCGTGTCAATATGGTGCTCTAAAAGATTAGTGCTACCAAGCCCCAGTTTTTCGTATGAAGGAAAATTCAAAATAACGTTTTCAAGTCGCAGTTTTTGCTCTGAAGAAAGGTCATGAAAGATTAAATCAGGTTTTTTATTTACCTCTAAACAGTCAATAGATGAGAATATTTGGGGCGCTATAGCATACGCCTTCCAAAAGTCTATACCTAGGTAAGCTACCTGGGACAAAGTTGGCACTATATAAAAAACGATTGGTTTAGTAACTCCTTTAAACGTTACTGGAAGTGTGCAGTGACCTAAAACTGGGTTTTTGGATCCATTTGCTGTGGATATGCTTGAACGAAATTTATCAAATTGAATATTATAATTGGCCAGAAATTCCAAACTTCCCTTTCCTAAGACTGTCACATTTGCCCCTGAGTCCAAAAGACATGTTAAATCGGTATCAAAGATCTTAATTTTAGCGTATGGTCTTCCATCATCAGAAGTAGTCAAGCAAGTGGTTTCCAATATTTTCCTATATGTTCTCCTAATGGCGTACCGTTTCCGACATTTTAAAATTTGTTTTGAAATAGCAGGTTTAAAAAATGTTTGTACGTCAGGTGGTTTCAGTGGACCGGAGAGTAAAGCCCTCTGTGAAGGTTTACTCCCATTTTCCAAATTAAACTCGGGTTTTATTTCGAGGAACGAGCATCCCCGGTCGCCCACTCGCTCCGACGCCTGTTTCCCTGGTGTGGATTTTTACACTCCGGTGTGGTAACACCCCTTTGTCCACATTTGAAACAGAAAAGGAATCGAGTCTTTTCTTGGCAATAAATATAGCTATGTCCTGAATTTAGACAATTCCAGCATATAATTCGGGAATAATCCCCCTTGACATAGGGTCTACCTACATTCAAAGCCTCTACTTGTGGGTCAAATTCGTCCTCAGAATAGTCATCGCATATGGGATCAGATGAATCAATGGACACTTCATCCACTTGACGGGGTCGATTAATCGGATATTTTGAAATGCTATTTGCCCTCAAAGATTTCTCTGCCTCCCGGAGCAAATCACGATAAGAATCTAAATCATCGGGTCTCGAAACAAAAGTCATATTCAATAATTCCGGTCTAACATTTTTTCTAATAATTTTTAAAAGGACATTATCGTCCATAGGGGTTCCCAATTTCAAATTTAGTTTAACTATGGTGGAATGGAAATCGTCATAGCTTTCTTTCGGAAGCTGTTTTCGTGATGAAATTTTCATCAAGATGTCCAAGTCACTTTCTAACGCACCGAATTGCCTAGTTATTGCCCTTTTCAATAATGGATATGTTGCCCTAGGGTTTTGTTTGATGTACATCCAAAACCAAGTTTCTGCCTTGCCCTTTAAAAAAATATGAAAATTTGCCATTAAGTAGTCCTATGGACATTGGCTACGCTCAGTGAGGGTATCTATTTTAAATAAGAAATCAGATACGTCTTCGTCACCGCTAAATGAGACATTCCAATCCTTCAATTTTATGAACAAGGATGCCGAAGAAGCATTTGAGTTCATATTGGAATTTTGGGAATTAATTCCCGGAGACTCGTTTGTAGCCCTTGCACCTCTGTGCTGTCCCAAATCCCTCCTGATCTCATTCAGCTCTCGTCTGAACTCCTCCTGAGTGCTCCTCATGGCGTCTCTTACATAGTGAATCAAAGCGTCCATGTTACCCGTGTCCGACGACTGAGCGCCATCCTCATGCGAGGGTGGAAGAACCTCACTATCTCTTGTGGCCATAATCAAATTTTCGTTCAAAATGGGCTGATTGTCAATAAAACCGATTGGATGCACCAAATTCCGCAAATTTTCCGTAGTCAAGTCAGATAGAGATCTCTCGAGTATCTCACAATTCGAAACTTCCCTGTCGTTAAGACTTCTGTCCGATTGGGCACTAGAATTTAATGACCTCGGAACCGAAGATGTCCGTATCGCTCTTATACTTGTGTCCGACCGCGAAGTCCCTAAACTGACTGTGCTACTCGATCTCTGACCTATCGACGTTCGACCGCGACCTCTAACTACTGTAGTGGGTTTAATATTGCGCGTCCCCACAGAAGACCTACCTCTCACACTAATTGGTGCCTGATTGCGGTTGGTATTGCTCGTAACTGGTTTAACTTTATCGGTGCCGGATCGCGTGTTGTATTTGTGCATAATGCACCAAGCAACTATAGGATAAAAATAAACGCTTCCTACTAAGGTTAATCAAACCAAATTTTAAATTACCAAAAAATAAGAACTTTTAATTTGTTCAAGACACGAGTGGAATGACAGAACGAGGAAAAAAAATTTCAAATCGAAGTAAAATGCTCAAGTGTATAAAATGATTAGATTTTAAGAAAAATTAGCAAAAATGTGTTAGCGAACAATTATTTGTAACCAGAGGGTTAACGAATTCAAAGAATTGGATTGGTTTTTCTTTCTTGGGCAGCAAACAAAAATTATTTAAATTATGAAAAACTAGAAAAAATGTGCAAAAGTGTTTAAAAGAAAAATAGAAAAAATTTGAAAATTCACTAATTGTAAAAAGTTTTTCCTATTTTCAATTTTTCTCTTTTTTTCTAAAAAAAAAATATTTTCGATAAATTCAAATTTTACTATAAAAAATTTATTAATTCAAATTTTAACGGTTTTCAAACAAAATTTTATAAAATTCTTTGAAATTCTACTTAAATTATTCTTGAAGTTTCTTTACAATATTTATTTATTTATAAAGAAGTATTTTGTATTTTCGTAGTTTAAGTTTTAAAATTTTCATAAAAATTTGAATGCTAGAAAGAACTGGCGGTGGTACGTGTTTAATTCAATAAATGAATTGGGTTAAACTGATTTGTTTAACCTTTGAATTGGGTTTTATTTACAAGGCTATGAGCCAAGTAACGTTAATAATATTGTCTAGGCAGTATCACCAAGACAATTGTACAGAGTAACACAAGCACTTGAAACTTGGTTACAGCGGAGTTATAGTAGAGAAACAACTTGTCAAATAAATTGATTTATTATTTCTGATTTTATTAAAATAAAATTGATTCTTATATACTAATTAATTACTAAATACAAATAACAACAAAGCTTATAAAATTGTAAATTAAAGAAATTCCAGAAAAAATGTGAAACCGCCGACGATGCAAAAATAAAATAAACTCAAACAGTAGTTCAAGGTTACTAAATGAAAATATTTAAATGAAATTGGAGTTCCTCAAACTTGGTAAAAAGTAAAAACACAGGCAAATTGCAATTAAACTAGAAGTTCAAGGCACGAGTTAAATTAAAATTGAAACTTTGCAAAAAACAAAAAAAAAAAAAAAATATGAGAATATTAATTTAAGATTGTTCACATAATTTCGGACAGGCACATGTACGTAAGTAAGTTTGTAGATTGGTACAAACGTACTTACAAACGTGTAAAAGAAATTCAAGTTAAATAAAAATAAAAACATTACAAAAAATAAAAGAAAAAACATGAAACTGACAATTTAAGGTTGTTCACATAATTTCGTGCAGGCACATGTACGCAAGTATGTTTGTAGACTTGTACAAACATAGTTACGAATATGTGAAAGAAATTCTTTGTGAAGGTTTGAACATACACCCCGCCGTTGAGCATTGATCAACAAAATTGCAAATGCGACAACCTTACATTGTTTTTATTAGAATTATACGCTTAAGTTATTGATACTTCAAATTCTTGAGTTGGAATATGTTGGCGTACTGCTGGACTTGGGGGTTGTTGAGCTGCTTTAATTCCTTTACAACGTGCCTTTTTCCAGGCAACCTTCACACTGATTATGATTGCGATGACGAGGGCGACATAGGCAATGGTCCCGTGGTGGTATTGTATGCTTTTGATTTGTGATGGAAACTCGGCAGATACCATTCGATGTAATTTGCTCTGTATGTCGGAGATGTTTTTAATTTGGTCAGCATAGGCTTTGGTGTGAATTCTTTCAAATTGTACCTCATCTGGGTAGCTGATGTCAGTGCTATTGCTCATTACAGTGTAAGATGTATGAAGAGATGTGAAAACAGTTTGATGACCTTTGATGATGATTGAGTTGAATTTGAGTGTGCAGTCTGGTGATATTTTTAGGACACCAGATCCTTTTAAGGTGAGCTGTGATTTTTCTTGCCCACATACGGCGCTTATTCGGGAAGGCTGCTGCATTGTGTATAGCCATTGATTGTTATATTCCAACTGTGTAAGTGACGTATTGTCAGTAACAGGAACAATGTAACAACCTCTTTGCGTGTTGTAGTTGAGAAGTGAAAGTTCGCATAGGCATTTGTCAGCGTTTGCGTTGAATGTTGATTGCATGTGTTGGCACAAAAGTTCATCTTCTCTAATTATTGCACATGTGTCCCGCTGTTTTTCTGTCATGATGAAGTACTGATCCCTGTGGGAATTTATAGCTAGGAAGTTGCCGCATGGCCTTATAGCGAGCATTGTGCCATTTGTCAGAACCGGAATTGGGTGTGGTTTCAGAAGCTCGAATGGTTCAGGATCAGCTAACGGAATAGATATATGAAAGATGACGTGGTCTTTTGTTACGCCTCCTCTTACACTCATAATTTTATACAGTTGTAGAATATTATCTCCGCCTACTGGTAGTTCTAGAGACGTTGGAAGATGGTTCCTCACTTGCATAAGCTCGGCTTGAAGTTGGGACGGTGATAGAAGTGTTGGGCTGATTTTTCCATGGTGTGAATCTGTTAGTGCTGATAAGATTTCTGACTGGATTTGATGTAACCTTGCTGATGTTAGAGAAAGTTGAACAGATCGCGACATAAAAATCCGAAAAAGTCTTGCTTGATACTGTTCTTTTTCATTGTTGTGTAGTCTGGATGTAATTTCTGTTAATTGGTTTTCTACGCTGTTGAACCTTTGTTTTTTATATTCTCTTCATCTTGTTTAAGTACGTTTAGAGTTGCGTCGACAATTGATGTTTGATTGCTGAGGAGTTGTTTCAGATGGTTTTCATTTGCGTTTACTGCGCTGATGGTGTTTGACATTTGTTCAGCATAATCTGAATCTAAAATTCCGAACAGTGAATTAGCAATGTTACCAACAGCGTTTATAGCGCCACGTTTAACTCTTCTTTTTAGCAAAAGATTATTGTTATTAAGACTTGCTATGCTGAAGTCTACTGCTTGGAGAACGCTCGAGCAAGTTGTCCTTTGAACTAGCAGGTCGCATAAGTGGTGCAATGCCGTTGATTCGTTCATGAAGCTGGATATTTCCTGCCAATATGGGCGTAAGTTATAGTAGGAAATAATGTTCCATTCTGATCGCGATACTCGGATGTTGCTGATACCTTCAAAGTACAAGCCGATGTTGGGTTCAAATTGGGTTATTTCAATTTTATCTGTGGACACGAGTGGGAGTAATAGCAAGATTGCGAGTAGTGTAGTCATGATTGAGTTTGCCAAGGTTCGCTGTTTTTTGGCGAGTGGCCTTCCGTCCGATGATGGTTTTGGTGATTGATTTTCTGCTGACAATTCGGATTCTGGGATTTGTGGAGGAGATAGTTGTCCTTCTTCTTCGGGTTCATCGGTGAGTTTAGGGAGTGGAGCTAAATATTGAATTGCTCTTTTAAGGATGCCTGAAGCGGTCTGAACATCTGCTACTCTTACCACACCGTCGTGTCCTTTATATGTTTGTATAACACGCCCCAAGGGCCATTTCATTACTGGAACATTATCTTCTTTAATGAGGACGGTTGCCCCTGGCTTCAGATTTTTTGACTGTTCTCGCCATTTGTTTCGATATTGCAGTTCATTTAGGTAGTCTCGTGACCATCTCTTCCAAAATTCATGCTTGAGATGAGAAACTAATTTCCATCGTGTTTCCAATTTAAGATTTGTGGGCTTCGCTTGAGCATCAATTTGGGCAGTTAGTGGTTCGCCAATCAGAAAATGGCCCGGGGTAATTGCGCCTATGTCGTTTGCGTCATTTGACATTGGTGAAATCGGTCTGGAATTAAGTATTGCTTCAATTTCCACAACTATGGTTTCAAGTTCTTCGTAAGTTAAGGATGCATTCCCCAATGTCCTTACCAGAAGATATTTTGCGGATTTAACAGCTGCTTCCCAAAGGCCGCCAAAGTGTGGTGCTCTTGGTGGAATAAAATTGAATTGAATACCCTTGTTGCTGCAAGCATTCATAATGGTAGCTTGTGCTTCTGAAGAATGTATTATTGTGGAAAGTTCAGGCAATTTGTTTTTCGCGCCGACGAAGTTTGTTGCATTGTCGCAATATAAATTTTGACAATGTCCACGACGAGATATGAACCGTTTGAGTGCACCTATAAATGCCTCAGTCGTGAGGTCGCTCACAAGTTCCAAGTGTACTGCCTTTGTAGCAAAGCAGCAAAAGACAGCAATGTAGGCCTTGTGTGGTCGTTTTCCCCGAAGTTTATAATGAACGGTGATTGGGCCACAGTAATCGACTCCAGTATTAATGAAGGCCCGGGCGGGTGTGACACGTGTTGATGGCAGGTTGCCCATTATTTGTTGGAATAGCTCAGGCTTGGCTCTGCTGCATGTCGTGCATCGATGCACTGTGGCTCTTGCCATAATTTTGCCTTTTATTGGCCAAAATTTTTGTCGAACTATGCCCAGGAGTGTTTGCGCACCACAATGTTTGTTGTCGTTGTGGGTCATTTCAAAGATCAGCTTTGCAATCGGGTCATTATATGGAATCAAGAGCTGGTGTTTGGAGTCGAATTGAAGCGGTGAGGCTTCTAGTCGACCTCCAACACGAATTAAACCATCTGTGTCTAAAAACGGTGACAGATTGCTTAGATTGCTGGTGCCTCTTAACTCCTTGTATTTGGTGAGTTGTTGAATTTCTTGTTGAAATTCTGATGCTTGCATTTGTGCCACGATTGCGACTAGTGCTCGGCTGAGTTCCATTGTTGTTATCACCTTTGATGTCTGTCGCATCTGCTTTTTGCATTTGGTGTGGGTGATGAAGCGCAGAACATATCCAACAATCCGCTGCAGACGGTGGAATGAATTTTTATGGTTAATTTTGTAAATGAAGTCAGGTTCAGTTGTAGTCATTGCTCGTGCCTCAAGCAGTCTTGCCTTTCTTTCGAGGTTTGGTGGACTGTTGGAACTTAAGTTGAACCTTGGTGGCCACACCTTCTCCACGCCATGAAGAAACGTTGGACCATAAAACCAAAGAGTGCATTCCTTAAGGGCTGTTGGAGATATTCCACGAGATAACAGATCTGCTGGGTTGCACTTGGAGTTTACATGACGCCATTGTTCTGCCTTGGTTTCCTCTTGGATTGCTGAAATCCGATTTGCTACGAATGTGTTAAAGGATGCCGACGATGAATTTATCCATGAGAGCACAATTTCAGAGTCAGTCCAGAGCCATACTGGGCTTGTAAATCGTAGATCAGACCTGATTCTGGTGGCTAGTTGGGCTCCAAGTGTAGCTGCACATAGTTCCAATCGTGGTATTGTTTGCCGCTTAAGTGGAGCTATGCGTGATTTAGCACAGAGTAAGTGTACCATAATGGTGCCATCTTTGAAAACTGATCGAATATAAGCTGCAGCTCCATAAGCCTTTTCGGATGCGTCCGTAAAAATATGTAATTGTTGGGATTCTGGAACTTTGCCCTTGAAAATGTGTCTGGATATTTGAAGCGTTTTTAATACGTTCAAATCTGTGCGAAATGTGATCCATTTAGTGTGCAGTGATTCTGGCAAAGATTGATCCCAATCTAATTTTAACTCCCACAATTCTTGAATAAATATTTTCGCCGTTACTATGATGGGAGATAGAATCCCCAAAGGGTCGAATAACTTTGCAAGGTCTGACGTTACTGTTCGCTTGGTGATCCTCTTGATGTTGCCAGGATTTACCTTAATCCCCAGTTTGTCGGATTTCGGTAGCCAAACAAGTCCCAACGTTTTGATAGTGTCGGCTTCTGTGCTTTCAAAATCTAAGTTTACCTCCAAGTCGCTTTGTTGAATATTATGGAGTAATTGTGGGTGGTTTGCACACCATTTGCGTAAAGTGAAGCCACCTTTCTTCATAATCTGAACGAGTTGCTCTTGCAATTGGATTGCGGTTGCTAAGCTATTTGAACCGCCCAAACCATCGTCCACGTAGAAATTTTCTTTAAGAAATTGGGAAGCAAGGGGATAATGTATGTTGTTTTCTTCAGCCAGTTGTTCTAGACATTTCGTTGCTAAATACGGAGCAGCTCTTGTGCCATATGTGACGGTATTGAGTTGGTAGTAGGAAATGGGCCTTGTTGGATCCTTTCTCCAAATGATGAGCTGAAATTGACGATCTTCAGGGGCAATCAATACCTGTCTATACATCTTTTCAACATCAGTGGTAAACACAAATCTTGGCATTCGAAACCTTAGGAGTATAGAGAAAAGCTCGCTTTGTAAAGTTGGTCCCGTGAACATCAGATCATTTAAGGAGTATCCTGATGAGGTTTTGGCCGATGCATCAAATACTACTCTAAGCTTGGTGGTTGAACTTTCGGGCCGCAATACGCAATGATGTGGGATGTAGTAGTTTGGAGAGGTTATGGATATTGGTTCCCATTTTGTCATGTGTCCCATCGATTCATACTCGTCCATGAACTCAGTGTATTTAGTTTTTAATTCCGGACTCTTTTGAAGACGACGTTCCAGAGCAAAAAATCGGTTGAGAGCGATTGCATGTGAATCGCCTAGGGTATTGGGGTTTTCATGAAATGGGATCCTGACTACGAAGCGGTCTTGATGGTTTCTAGTTGTGTTTTGGGCAAAATGTTCTTCGCATTGTCTGTCGGCTATTGACAGTGGCCTTTTATTAGTTTTGACTTCATCTAGTTCCCAGAGTCGAGCGATGGAAGCTTCAAGCGCTTCATCTTCAGTGCATACTCCACAAGATGCATTTGGTGAATGTTCGCTTTTTATTTTTCCAGCTACAACCCAACCAAAAACTGTGTTCTGTAAAGTCGGGAGTTGTGGGGATAGTTTTATTTGCCCAATTGCGAGCAGTTGGTGGTAATGCTCTGCACCTAGCAATATGTCGATTTTATTTGATCGATTGAACGCTGGGTCAGCTAACATCAGGTTTTTTGGTAGCGGCCATTCATTAATGTCGATAAATTGTGATGGTTGTGGTGCGATGATTCGAGGCAAGACGAGTGCCTCCAGGCGCGTTGAAAACCCGTTAATTCGAGACTGCAGGGCAACATTGACTCGGTGTTGTGTTTTGGTGTTGGAATCACCAATTCCGTTGATGTTTACTGATGACGTATGTTTAGCAATGTTTAGTCGTTTTACCAGGCGTTCGGTGATCAAATTTACTTGTGACCCAGAGTCAAGTAAGGCGCGACATTCCATCTCCATTGTCTCAGTTTTGATTTTTACTAGAGCTGTGCTGAGAAGAACGTACGAATTGGATAGTTGACCGTTTGCTGCCGCCAGTGACGATGCTTCTGGAGAGCTGGTTGGTTCTTCACTGATGTTGGGTTTAATTATTTCAGGTGGAGTAGTCACGGCTGATGATGTCGTCTGCGATGTCCTTCCACTAGGTGATTCTTGTTTTGTTGATTGAGTGTTGTTCTCCAGATGAAGTAGCGAGTTGTGCTTTTTCTTGCACGTTAAGCACAGTCCTGATTTGCAAGTTTTTGCTGTGTGTCCTGATTTTAGGCAATTGACGCAAAGGTTCTGGTTCCGAACGAAACTCAGGCGGTTGGGTGTTGATAGTTGTTGAAACTTCTGACACCGATACAGTGGGTGAGAGCCGCTTTTGCAAAGTGGGCACGCGATCTCTGTTTGCTTTGCTGATGTAGCAGAAACGTATACCTTTGATGATTTTTCCTTCTGGGTTATAGCTTCCAAGGACTGGAAGCGGTTTTCCAGAAAGTTTAAAAGGTCTTTGATTTTTTGTAAATCTTTTGGATTACTGATGGTTCTCTCATACAGGACAAGAGTGCCACGATCCAATTTTTTGACCAGTATGTGAAACAACATGGGGTCCCACGATGTTGTGTCGATCCCGATGTTGTTAAGTGCATGTAGACATTCTTGTGTCGTATCATGCAAAGTCTTGATGGCAGCAGCTGACGGGCCAGCATTCGGTTGATCTAAAAGCTGTTGAATTAGCGTGGTTACAAGAACCCGTTGATTATTGTATCGGTCTTGCAATAGATTCCAGGCGGTTCTGTAGTTTTCGGCAGTAGCTGAAAGATGGCTTATTAACCTTTCAGCTTCGCCCCCCAAGTTTGATTTCAGGTACCACATCTTTTGTGCCGCAGGAATATGTTGGTTGTCTACTAGTTGTGTAAACAAGTCGTAAAAGGCCCTCCATTTTAAATAATCCCCATTAAATTTTGGGATTGTGACTTTTGGCAGTGGCAAAACATTGTGTTGCATAGGTCCCAAACCTTGCTCCGGAGTGCGTGAAGATAGCTTGAAATTTTCAATGACCATTTTCTCCAGATCTTCATAGGAATCCATGTCATATCCTTCCTTCAGTGGATCAGTGCTGGATTCCCAAATTAAAAAATGTAGTTCTTGTATTTCGTCCCACAGTTTTTCTTTTAGCTTCATGTTGGTTGCTGTGGGGTCCGTGGCGAGTAGCCGTTTGAGGGACGTCATCATGACATTTTGCCTTCTCATTGTAGAATTTGTTGAGGTGAGAGTAACAGGTTTTTTAATAGGAACTGTGGGCTCCCTATTGGTGTTTTGTTGAAAGGGATCAAGTGTTGGCGTTCTCAATGTTGCATCCATGGCTGATTCAAATACTTCCCGGTATTTGATGACGAGTTCCTCAATTTTTTGGTAGTAATTTTCGGTAAAATATTTATGGTCTAACTGGGGCTTCTCCAGACATCGTATTTTGTTATCAGTGAGCTCGAATTCGGTCCAAGCAGCGTCTAGCCTTTTAATCCTTTCTTCAAAATAGTGGACTGTCTTTCTGGACGCTGAATCCTTTTTAAAATTCCGAATAATGGATTCTATAAGCTCTCCTGCTGCTCGCTGGGAAGTTGTTAGTTGTTCCATTGGGGTGATCTCGCCTGTAGCCATTATGTTGCTTGCCCGTGATAATTGCGCCCTTTGAGGAATTTGCTTCTAGTGAAGCAGCTGATTATTAATCACGTCTTCTGGAGATGTCCTATGGCTTGTTTCCTTGACAGGAGCACGTCTTCTTGAGCTGTCCTGCGGATTTTTTTTTTTTTTCTTGACAGGAGCACGTGGTGTTGTATCCTATTGACTTTCAGGACCCTTACCACTGGTGGGGGGAATCTTGAATTTCAAAGGGATCACGTCGGGGTCACCAGATGTTTAATTCAATAAATGAATTGGGTTAAACTGATTTGTTTAACCTTTGAATTGGGTTTTATTTACAAGGCTATGAGCCAAGTAACGTTAATAATATTGTCTAGGCAGTATCACCAAGACAATTGTACAGAGTAACACAAGCACTTGAAACTTGGTTACAGCGGAGTTATAGTAGAGAAACAACTTGTCAAATAAATTGATTTATTATTTCTGATTTTATTAAAATAAAATTATTTCTTATATACTAATTAATTACTAAATACAAATAACAACAAAGCTTATAAAATTGTAAATTAAAGAAATTCCAGAAAAAATGTGAAACCGCCGACGATGCAAAAATAAAATAAACTCAAACAGTAGTTCAAGGTTACTAAATGAAAATATTTAAATGAAATTGGAGTTCCTCAAACTTGGTAAAAAGTAAAAACACAGGCAAATTGCAATTAAACTAGAAGTTCAAGGCACGAGTTAAATTAAAATTGAAACTTTGCAAAAAACAAAAAAAAAAAAAAAATATGAGAATATTAATTTAAGATTGTTCACATAATTTCGGACAGGCACATGTACGTAAGTAAGTTTGTAGATTGGTACAAACGTACTTACAAACGTGTAAAAGAAATTCAAGTTAAATAAAAATAAAAACTTTTCATATTATTCGAATGTGTATTCTATGTCAAATACATTCCTCAAAAGCTTTTATACTTTAATAGTCTCATTCCTTCATTATTTCACAGGAATATTTTCTATGCACTATCAGAATTTTTGTTTGTATATTTCTGTTACGAAGCTTACCTTAGCTATCCTTTGGTTAGCAATGAAGTAAATTGTAAAGAAAATTTATACAACTATTAGATACCAGCAGAATGTAATGCATTTTCTGGCCCGCTACGGCCTTCGTCAGCATTCTTTGTATCTTATAACTGGATAGTGCCTATTGTAAATTTTATGTATTTAACTTAATTATTTTATCAAATAGAATCTGGGAATTTATTTCTCATGGTGAGTTACATTTATTATATAAATTTTTCATATTATTCGAATGTGTATTCTTTTGAGGAATGTATTTGACATAGAAAAAAATTTATATAATAAATGTAACTCACCATGAGAAATAAATTCCCAGATTCTATTTGATAAAATAATTAAGTTAAATACATAAAATTTACAATAGGCACTATCCAGTTATAAGATACAAAGAATGCTGACGAAGGCCGTAGCGGGCCAGAAAATGCATTACATTCTGCTGGTATCTAATAGTTGTATAAATTTTCTTTACAATTTACTTCATTGCTAACCAAAGGATAGCTAAGGTAAGCTTCGTAACAGAAATATACAAACAAAAATTCTGATAGTGCATAGAAAATATTCCTGTGAAATAATGAAGGAATGAGACTATTAAAGTATAAAAGCTTTTGAGGAATGTATTTGACATAGAATACACATTCGAATAATATGAAAAATTTATATAATAAATGTAACTCACCATGAGAAATAAATTCCCAGATTCTATTTGAAAAAATAAAAACATTACAAAAAATAAAAGAAAAAACATGAAACTGACAATTTAAGGTTGTTCACATAATTTCGTGCAGGCACATGTACGCAAGTATGTTTGTAGACTTGTACAAACATAGTTACGAATATGTGAAAGAAATTCTTTGTGAAGGTTTGAACAGTACGTATAACGATTGTTTTGTAATAAAAAAAAAATTCGTAATCGTAATAAGAAGAAATATTCGTAAAAAGGCTATGATATCGTGTATCCTGTCTCTCCCTACTTCATCGACCATCAAATCTGTTTCTATGACAGAATATGATGTCTCGACAACTATTTCCCAAAATTACATTATTCCGTAAACATTAAAAAAAAACTGTGGTGTCAAACATATGCTTTCAAACCCGGATTATCTAACATCGTGCCTACCGTTTTTAAAAAGAGACAGTCAGGCAAGGGCTTAGATAATTCGGGTTTGTGTTACATTTTGTCCTATGAACATAGTATTATCACCGCGATAATACTGACCTCTACTTGGAATCAGTCCCAGACTTGCAATAATCCCTATACTCAAAAGCAAAATTGGATGGAGATACACAGTCGAAAAATAATATTAAATATTATTTTACGCGTACCATGGTTTGCATGGCAATTGAATCCAGGTTACGGAATCCCAGAATTCATGACTCTACAACCGAAGCACTAAATTAAATATTTACAAGAAAAATTACGAATTTAAAAAAAAATATAGTCATTTCCTCTTTCCCTTATAGTGGCTTTCCACTTTAATGTTAAAGAAAATCGTTGTCACCCTACGGGTGGCTTTAGCGTTGGGATAATATAAATTCCAAAGGGTTTTGAAAATTTAATTTCAATCCCACAGTTGGCATTTACGTTGGGCGCCATATATGTTACGCGCCGTTACAAAACTTTAAAAAAAAATCAAATAACGATCCAAAGACCGGTTAAGGGGGTATAAAAGCTGGCCCGCTAGCTCAATCGCAAAATTTGCTCTTAACCAGGGGTTTGGCACGTAAGCATATCCATACTTCACACCCCTGGAAGTATGTTTAAAAAATATCACGAAATTTACAAATATGAAATACAAAAATACCACGATCAAGGGAAGCGAAGAAATGATTAATTTACACCACACTGAATGGTACCATGGCTTGGTGTTTCGCCATGTATGGGTACCTTATTCCCTACACCACCCTATGACAGGCTAGTACCCTACACTTTATTTTACCCTGTCCCATGACAAAACAATCGTTACATTATGTGATACTTACCACGACCAGATTCTTCCTAGCATCCATTTCAAAGAGAAATTAACAACTCATTGTTTCTTTTTAAAAAAAAAATCTCAATGTAGAAAACATCGTTTCCTTTATTAAAATTACGTTTGTTTGATTATAAATTCTTTTACATTCGGTTTATTAAATATGCTCTTGGGCATATCCAAGGACATATGTATATGTATATGTATATGGGATGTATATATATATATACTTATATATATATTTATATATGTATATAGGCGTAGCCTTTGGGTTTGATTTACTTGATTAGCCTTAAGATCTGGCCTATAATTTCCTCCAAAAGGTTATTAGCAGGTTTTATTTACAAGTATTATTTATCAGGATTAATATTATAAATCTAATAACAGGGAAAACTGGTGAATACAAAAAAAACTGAACAAAATTTATAATTCACGGTTGATTAGCAAATTTAAGTTGGTAAGATTCCTTATAGGCCAAGTCTTAGGGTTAAATGTGTACAATTTTTGTATTGGTAAGTATTATTTCTCTTTCTGTAAAATTACAATGTTTATTTACAAATTCGAGTTTTACGATTTGTCTAAAAGCCTGATTTGTATAAATTTAAAAATATTCTTTTCAATTTTAAGTTTTGTTACTTACAGCATATTTTCATTATTTTGTTTTCTTTTCTTGTCGGTTTTTTTACTACACATAGGTATATAACATGTTATTGCAAAATAATTATAGAACTTTTTTTTTTTTTTTTTAATTTGAAATAGGAATTATACTTTTATTTTCACAATTTTTCTCTTCTGAATATGAAATTTGAATTATATATTTATTTTATATTTTTTTCTGTTCTTTTTTCCAATTTGAGATTTGAATTACATTCTAATTTTATATTTTTCTGCATTTGCAATTGGAATTATATTTTATTTTGTACACTGCGGCAGGTGGAACGAAAAAACTTTGTTGTTTTGTTTGTTGTGTTGTTTTTTTCTTTATTGTTGTTGGTATTATAGTTGTGGTAATTTCCGCTGGACCTCTAAAACATGGGGTCAATGTCTGGCTCCTGGTATGGAACAGCAACGGCGTGTACCCGTTGATAACGTTACAATTAGTTTGGGATGACTTTGGCATAAGACCCCATCAATTTAGGAAATCGATATCGTTTACCAACGATTTAGCATGCAAAGACAACAAATCGAGCTGTGACTGTTTGAAGTATGATAACGCAGTGAAACGTTAAAAGTTTGGTAGTTCTTATTGTCAAGCAATTCTTAGCTTAATAAATTTTATTTTTCCTTATGAATTTTAATTTTGACAAATCACTTCTTAAAATATAAGGGTTAATTTTTGCACAATTATTGCATACAGGAAAAAGTTAATTGTACCATATAAGGTGACATAAAAACAAACAATGAAACATAACCGATTTTGTGATAAGTGTCCATCGCTTTTAATTGATTATTATTTCAGGCTTTAACTTTTGATATAACTAAATTTTTTTGTTAATTGTAAATTGATGTGTTTTCCTTTTTTTTGTTTTTTTTTTTTTTTTTGGTGTAATTTTTTCTCACAGTACAATTTTCATTAATTTTATAAGATTTTCTTAAGAAATTTATATTAGTTAATAAGTTAGAATACAGTTAACGATTGCAAGTTTTTATTTAATGTTCTTTTCTTTTTTTTCCAAAATTTTCCTTTATTAACTTTAAACACTTTTCTTTGACCACTATCTTGTTACCCGACTTATCAACTGCTCACGATCACCGCCAAAAATCAACTCCCGAAAATTTCATCATCCTCTAATAAGAATGCATTTCATTCATAAAAAAAAATTTTTTCCTCATTTTTCATTCCATCTTTCATCCCTTGTTATTGTTGTCGCGAGAGAGATAATACACACGTATATGTGTATGCATGTATCTGTACAAAGCAATTGTGATGGGAAAAAAAAAACTCCGCAGTAGTGTTGGTCATTTGTCTTTTGTATAAGTCTCATACGCAGTGCAGGTTGCGAGAACGTTTGTATGTATTTTTCAGAGGAAGAAGTAATAAGGAAAAAATTAAATCATGCGCAATGACAACCAAGGTTACATTACTCAAAACAGGTTTTCTGTTAACGGTGGTATCAGGCCACTGGTTGTATGTTATGATGTAAAACGATTTTGTTTTTACATCAGGATGAGAGTTGTTACCAACTGAAAGACATTTGCATGATACCGTAAGCGTAAATATGCGAATGGTAAAAATGCATATAAGTATGCGAAAAAAAACGCATGTTAGGCGCATGATGATGCAATTTAATGGTACAGTTGCGTGTTTTAATATATATATTAGGTAAGGGCAAAAATTTGTGGTCAGTAAGAAATACAGGAAAATATATATGATGACGAAATTAAGGGGTATGGTTGCATGACCTAACATATTGTGTGAGGGTAAAAATCATGTTTCAAGAGATGAAAAAAAAATCCGTAACAAGACTTTGTACTAAATGCGATATTGTTACCTATACGATTGCCTTTTTGTGCACATTTGCTACCCCATAATACGACGTATGACCTTTAATGCCACATATAAAAGACTTCGCTGGTGCGTCGCAAATAAACGCATTTATTTTGAAGGGTATTTGTTTTCCTAATACGGAAACTCCATCTTTAAGTAATTTCTTTGCTTCTTCGGAAAAATCATGCAAAAACACATTAGCACTACTAGGCTTCTTACTTCCTAAATATGTTCCGATCATAAAAACACCACTATCTTTTACGTTTATGAAGTTTCCCAAAATTGGCCACAAAGATTCTGACGAACTTTTAAACAACGGTAAACCGTCTATTCCAACATTCAATTTAAGTTCGTTGGAGTGAACAAAAGCTTCCTTATTGTTTAAAATAAATGTCTCTATGCCAATATGAACATAAGATCCTGGAGCTACTGTTCGTATAACAACCAACAACGTTTCTATTGATAATGGAACATCTATTCCCGCACTGGACATTATCTTTAACAAATCGCGCGTACACTTTCTGCTAGGATAATGTTTCAAATATCAGCACTTTAACTTTTCACTTATGTTGATCAGTCCCGCACTTTCATTATAAACATTTTCAACCGTTTCATAGTCGCGCTCGCGATCAGTCATTTCTAATATATTATTTACGATTCTATCACTTGCATAAAGTTTTCTTTTTTGAATAATTAGTATTGTGGTTATTTTGTTGAACTATTTATGGTTTTTAATCCAAATTTTTAATATTTTTAATTAGGCTTAAGTTCATTAAATTTAATTTTCATTAAATTATTTTTATGAAGAAAGGTGTTTTTACAACATGAAAATTAATTAAAATTGTTATTGATAATCTTTCATTTTTGACCGTGGCCGGGATTCGAACCGCGGCCGACAGGTTACCATGACATGTTTCGATCGCAACCACTCGATCTTCTCAAATGGATTTGCCGTTTTACACTCGCAGCCATCGAAGGCTGCTGACGTCAATAGTCAAACATCAATCCTTAAACCAAATTGTATTTTAACCTTTGGTAGATCGAAGTTTGCTTTTTTGAATGATTATCTATTTTAATTGATTTTACATGTTCTTCCTTACTTCTGTTTTTTCGTACTTTTGTCAAGAATTTTTCTTGAAGTCCAAAGTACATTTTTTTTTTTTTTTTTTTTTTGTTTTTTCATTTTTGTCTTTCTTTTTCTTGTTGACCTTTTTCAGCACAACTTGAAGGACAAATGAACACATAGAGCTCGTGCCTTAGCTTTTAACAATAATTAGTATTGTGGTTATTTTGTTGAACTATTTATGGTTTTTAATCCAAATTTTTAATATTTTTAATTAGGCTTAAGTTCATTAAATTTAATTTTCATTAAATTATTTTTATGAAGAAAGGTGTTTTTACAACATGAAAATTAATTAAAATTGTTATTGATAATCTTTCATTTTTGACCGTGGCCGGGATTCGAACCGCGGCCGGCAGGTTACCATGACATGTTTCGATCGCAACCACTCGATCTTCTCAAATGGATTTGCCGTTTTACACTCGCAGCCATCGAAGGCTGCTGACGTCAATAGTCAAACATCAATCCTTAAACCAAATTGTATTTTAACCTTTGGTAGATCGAAGTTTGCTTTTTTGAATGATTATCTATTTTAATTGATTTTACATGTTCTTCCTTACTTCTGTTTTTTCGTACTTTTGTCAAGAATTTTTCTTGAAGTCCAAAGTACATTTTTTTTTTTTTTTTTGTTTTTTCATTTTTGTCTTTCTTTTTCTTGTTGACCTTTTTCAGCACAACTTGAAGGACAAATGAACACATAGAGCTCGTGCCTTAGCTTTTAACAATAATTAGTATTGTGGTTATTTTGTTGAACTATTTATGGTTTTTAATCCAAATTTTTAATATTTTTAATTAGGCTTAAGTTCATTAAATTTAATTTTCATTAAATTATTTTTATGAAGAAAGGTGTTTTTACAACATGAAAATTAATTAAAATTGTTATTGATAATCTTTCATTTTTGACCGTGGCCGGGATTCGAACCGCGGCCGGCAGGTTACCATGACATGTTTCGATCGCAACCACTCGATCTTCTCAAATGGATTTGCCGTTTTACACTCGCAGCCATCGAAGGCTGCTGACGTCAATAGTCAAACATCAATCCTTAAACCAAATTGTATTTTAACCTTTGGTAGATCGAAGTTTGCTTTTTTGAATGATTATCTATTTTAATTGATTTTACATGTTCTTCCTTACTTCTGTTTTTTCGTACTTTTGTCAAGAATTTTTCTTGAAGTCCAAAGTACATTTTTTTTTTTTTTTTTTTTTTTTTTTGTTTTTTCATTTTTGTCTTTCTTTTTCTTGTTGACCTTTTTCAGCACAACTTGAAGGACAAATGAACACATAGAGCTCGTGCCTTAGCTTTTAACAATAATTAGTATTGTGGTTATTTTGTTGAACTATTTATGGTTTTTAATCCAAATTTTTAATATTTTTAATTAGGCTTAAGTTCATTAAATTTAATTTTCATTAAATTATTTTTATGAAGAAAGGTGTTTTTACAACATGAAAATTAATTAAAATTGTTATTGATAATCTTTCATTTTTGACCGTGGCCGGGATTCGAACCGCGGCC
The DNA here is from genome assembly GCA_963931875.1 of Pollenia griseotomentosa. Lineage (NCBI taxonomy): Eukaryota > Metazoa > Arthropoda > Insecta > Diptera > Polleniidae > Pollenia > Pollenia griseotomentosa. The sequence continues at coordinate 150,946,275 of OZ007563.1, forward strand.
GGCAGGTTACCATGACATGTTTCGATCGCAACCACTCGATCTTCTCAAATGGATTTGCCGTTTTACACTCGCAGCCATCGAAGGCTGCTGACGTCAATAGTCAAACATCAATCCTTAAACCAAATTGTATTTTAACCTTTGGTAGATCGAAGTTTGCTTTTTTGAATGATTATCTATTTTAATTGATTTTACATGTTCTTCCTTACTTCTGTTTTTTCGTACTTTTGTCAAGAATTTTTCTTGAAGTCTCTTTCTCTTTCTTTTTTGTTTATGATTTTCTTTTCTTTTCTTTCATTAAATGTCTTATGTTTCTTGCACTAAATCCTTTTTTATAATTTTTTGTTGACATTTTTTACCTTTTTCACGCTACGTTTGAATATCAATTAACAAACAAACAACTTTACAAAGTAGGAAATGAAAAATAACGGGACAAAACAAAAACTTGCATATAGGTATGCACAAGGTATATTTATAGCAGGTAGTCTCGGAAAGCCAGCTGTTTATTTTTTATTTGCTTGTTTTGTGGTACGAACTGTCAAATGTTGTATAGTAAACATGTAAACAAGTTTTTTGTCTCTATCTTTTGTCTTTTTTGTCTCTTATCAACCCCTTTGCCTTTTGATATTTTTAATTAGGCTTAAGTTCATTAAATTTAATTTTCATTAAATTATTTTTATGAAGAAAGGTGTTTTTACAACATGAAAATTAATTAAAATTGTTATTGATAATCTTTCATTTTTGACCGTGGCCGGGATTCGAACCGCGGCCGACAGGTTACCATGACATGTTTCGATCGCAACCACTCGATCTTCTCAAATGGATTTGCCGTTTTACACTCGCAGCCATCGAAGGCTGCTGACGTCAATAGTCAAACATCAATCCTTAAACCAAATTGTATTTTAACCTTTGGTAGATCGAAGTTTGCTTTTTTGAATGATTATCTATTTTAATTGATTTTACATGTTCTTCCTTACTTCTGTTTTTTCGTACTTTTGTCAAGAATTTTTCTTGAAGTCCAAAGTACATTTTTTTTTTTTTTTTTTTTTTGTTTTTTCATTTTTGTCTTTCTTTTTCTTGTTGACCTTTTTCAGCACAACTTGAAGGACAAATGAACACATAGAGCTCGTGCCTTAGCTTTTAACAATAATTAGTATTGTGGTTATTTTGTTGAACTATTTATGGTTTTTAATCCAAATTTTTAATATTTTTAATTAGGCTTAAGTTCATTAAATTTAATTTTCATTAAATTATTTTTATGAAGAAAGGTGTTTTTACAACATGAAAATTAATTAAAATTGTTATTGATAATCTTTCATTTTTGACCGTGGCCGGGATTCGAACCGCGGCCGGCAGGTTACCATGACATGTTTCGATCGCAACCACTCGATCTTCTCAAATGGATTTGCCGTTTTACACTCGCAGCCATCGAAGGCTGCTGACGTCAATAGTCAAACATCAATCCTTAAACCAAATTGTATTTTAACCTTTGGTAGATCGAAGTTTGCTTTTTTGAATGATTATCTATTTTAATTGATTTTACATGTTCTTCCTTACTTCTGTTTTTTCGTACTTTTGTCAAGAATTTTTCTTGAAGTCCAAAGTACATTTTTTTTTTTTTTTTTGTTTTTTCATTTTTGTCTTTCTTTTTCTTGTTGACCTTTTTCAGCACAACTTGAAGGACAAATGAACACATAGAGCTCGTGCCTTAGCTTTTAACAATAATTAGTATTGTGGTTATTTTGTTGAACTATTTATGGTTTTTAATCCAAATTTTTAATATTTTTAATTAGGCTTAAGTTCATTAAATTTAATTTTCATTAAATTATTTTTATGAAGAAAGGTGTTTTTACAACATGAAAATTAATTAAAATTGTTATTGATAATCTTTCATTTTTGACCGTGGCCGGGATTCGAACCGCGGCCGGCAGGTTACCATGACATGTTTCGATCGCAACCACTCGATCTTCTCAAATGGATTTGCCGTTTTACACTCGCAGCCATCGAAGGCTGCTGACGTCAATAGTCAAACATCAATCCTTAAACCAAATTGTATTTTAACCTTTGGTAGATCGAAGTTTGCTTTTTTGAATGATTATCTATTTTAATTGATTTTACATGTTCTTCCTTACTTCTGTTTTTTCGTACTTTTGTCAAGAATTTTTCTTGAAGTCCAAAGTACATTTTTTTTTTTTTTTTTTTTTTTTTTTGTTTTTTCATTTTTGTCTTTCTTTTTCTTGTTGACCTTTTTCAGCACAACTTGAAGGACAAATGAACACATAGAGCTCGTGCCTTAGCTTTTAACAATAATTAGTATTGTGGTTATTTTGTTGAACTATTTATGGTTTTTAATCCAAATTTTTAATATTTTTAATTAGGCTTAAGTTCATTAAATTTAATTTTCATTAAATTATTTTTATGAAGAAAGGTGTTTTTACAACATGAAAATTAATTAAAATTGTTATTGATAATCTTTCATTTTTGACCGTGGCCGGGATTCGAACCGCGGCCGGCAGGTTACCATGACATGTTTCGATCGCAACCACTCGATCTTCTCAAATGGATTTGCCGTTTTACACTCGCAGCCATCGAAGGCTGCTGACGTCAATAGTCAAACATCAATCCTTAAACCAAATTGTATTTTAACCTTTGGTAGATCGAAGTTTGCTTTTTTGAATGATTATCTATTTTAATTGATTTTACATGTTCTTCCTTACTTCTGTTTTTTCGTACTTTTGTCAAGAATTTTTCTTGAAGTCTCTTTCTCTTTCTTTTTTGTTTATGATTTTCTTTTCTTTTCTTTCATTAAATGTCTTATGTTTCTTGCACTAAATCCTTTTTTATAATTTTTTGTTGACATTTTTTACCTTTTTCACGCTACGTTTGAATATCAATTAACAAACAAACAACTTTACAAAGTAGGAAATGAAAAATAACGGGACAAAACAAAAACTTGCATATAGGTATGCACAAGGTATATTTATAGCAGGTAGTCTCGGAAAGCCAGCTGTTTATTTTTTATTTGCTTGTTTTGTGGTACGAACTGTCAAATGTTGTATAGTAAACATGTAAACAAGTTTTTTGTCTCTATCTTTTGTCTTTTTTGTCTCTTATCAACCCCTTTGCCTTTTGACAGTTCGTACCACATAACAACAATAAAAAGCCCTGTTGTTTGTTTTATTGTACAATTGTTGTAATCTCGCGGCTACCTGCTATAAATATACCTTGGGTATGCATATGTATCGTATATGCATATATGTATGTATTATGTATATGCATACAAATCGACGTCGTAAAAGCATTCATGTGAATTGGCTGTTTGCGTACAATTTGTGTTGTATTGTGATTTTTGGTTATATTGTGATGAATACAAAAACTTTTTGTTTTTCGTTCGTTTTACTTTTATTAAATAATTATTTTTTTTTTTGGCGCAACATTTTTAACAACTGCTGACTTTTATTATTGAAAATTAGTGTTGTTAACGCTTATTGTTTGTAGGCGAGAGAGGAAAAAAGTGAAGTGTGTTACGCATACAGCGTCGCCCCTTTACCAGCAAACTTTGTCTGTCTGCCTTTCACTTGCCACATTGTAAATTGGGACTTAGCGTGTTAATATTAAATGCAAAGTTTGCACTAACAAGCGATATTCCCCACGGCTGTAGCAATTTTCAACACTAAATTTGCCACATTGTAAATTGGGACTAAGTACACATTAGGGTTGAGTGTAAAACGTAGCTATTATTTTGTTCCATTGTAATATAGAAAAATTTATCACTTTGTAAGCGTGCGTGTAACCTGATAAATATATTACACAATTATAATGCATTATTATTTTTTAGAAAAGAAAAAACCATAAGTGATTCTTGTTTCCATAGGAATAATAGGGAGAAAATATTCAACAGTACGGAAAATAATTAAGCCAGTGCTGCCAATAGTAGGGAATTTTCCGTTTTTGTAAGGATTTTTTCGAAAAATCTCAAGCGTAGGATTTGCAATATATTGCCGTAAAATAGCATTTGCGAACTATTCTCTTATTTTTGCTATTTGCATTCGCACCAGTGTTGTCAATTTAGTATTTTTCATGCTAGATTTAGCATTTTTTAAAGCCATTTAGCATGAAAAAAACTGATTAAGCATCTAGCATATTTTCTAGCATTATTTAAAAATTTCTAGCATTTTTTAGTTCTTGCGATATTTTTAATATTTTCCATTAATGTTTAATTTTAATACAAATATTAAAGGAAAAAAATGAAAGATTCTAACATTGGATAAGATATAAAATAATACAACAATGATGGGAAGAGCATAAATATCCAATTGGTAAATACCCCGTAAATAGGGGAAATTGGGTAAGAATTGGTAAATACCCAAACGTTTTGTAAAGAATTTTATAAAAATTTATTGTTTAACTTAATCATTATTAACTTTACTAAAGGCTAGATTACACTTTATTGTACTTTGTATTAATACATGTCAAAAACTCAAGTGATATGACAAAGTGTGATACTGTGAATGCAATGTGTCACGAAAATGACAAGTTGTATTATGAAAAAAGTTTGACATCCCATACGACTTCATCGTTTTTTGAAAAATTTCTAAACAATAATACTTTTCATTGGATCAGGGTTGCATTTTATTTCATGTGGAGTGTTTATACTTTGTGTGATGATGTGAACACAAACTGTCATGTTAAATTAGATTTTTTGACAGTCGCAACAAAACTCATTAGATTTCTATCTCACAAAGTATTATGGAATACGTAAGACTTGTGCGATAGTGTAATCTAGCCTTAACAAACACATACTTTCTTCACAATTTTAAATCAATATGATCCGGTTTATTGCAGTCTTATTTGCAATTTAATAAGCTTTTTAGTATTTAACGACTTTTTAACATACGAAAAGTAATTGAATATATAGCTATTTAGTAAGGAAACGCGATTATTTACTTTAAACAACTATTTAATATTCTCTTTATTTTATTTAACATATAAAAAACGAATTAATAATTTCAATTTAATCAAACGATTTTCAAGTGCCTGATGCCACAGCTGTAGAGGCGAAAACTTCACGAGGTAATAACTTTTGTTTTCTTCTATCCTGCTTATGCAGAGTCTTGCCAGATTGTTGATTCTGTGAATCAAGCAAGCTCGGTGCTGCCACATCCACTCCCTCTCCAGTGACAAAGTCAGGATCTGCTTGGAACGATATTCTTCTAGGCGGTGTTCCATGTACCGGAACAAACTGAGACGATTTTGCAGTTTGAGGAGGTGATGATGGACTTTGAGTTGTGTGTAGAGATTCGTTAGAAGTTACTGTTGTACTTTGTGGTTGAGTATCATTTATAATGAAAGCTGGTTTCAGTCGATCTGCAGAAATATTTACATCCTTTCCTTTGATTCGTAAAGTGTATAATCGATCGGAATGCCTTTGTACTATTTCATAAGGCCCAGAGTAGGGCGTTTCGAGAGGCTCTCTGACTGCATCTGTACGTAGGAAAACATGATTGCAATCATCAAGATTTTTTAGAATAAACATTTTGTTTTTGTTGTGATGGGCTGCTGGTGTAGGACGAAGAATGTTGAAATATTCTCGAAGTTTTCCTAAAAATTCAGTAGAGTCAGCAGGTTTGTCAGATTCGGCAAAAAATTCGTTAGGTAAACGTAATTGACCACCGTAAAGTAGATCAGAAGGAGATGCTTTTAGATCCTCTTTAAAAGCGGTTCTTAAACCGAGTAGAACTGTTGGTAGTATGTCGACCCATGACGCATTGTGGTGGCACATCAATGCGGCCTTGAACGTCCTATGCCATCTTTCGATCATACCGTTCGATTGAGGGTGATAGGCTGTTGTACGAGTGCGTTTGAAACCAGTCAAATTTACAAGGGCTTTGAAAAGAGCAGATTCAAATTGTGTACCCTGATCTGTTGTAATAGTCTTTGGACAACCAAATCGAGAAATCCAATTTGCCCAAAATGCCGTTGAAACCGATTGAGCTGTCATGTCCCTTAGTGGAACGGCCTCAGGCCAACGTGAGAAACGATCGATCATTGTTAGACAGTACCTATAACCTTGTAGTAGAGGCATGACGACAATGTCCAAATGTACATGATCGAAACGATTATCTGGAACATCAATTTTGTTTGGTGTAAAACGATTGTGTCTAGTAATCTTCGCTCTTTGGCACGATAAGCAGTTGCGTGACCAAACGATGATTTGCTTTTTCATTCCCGGCCACACGTATTTGTTTCGAATCTGTTGAAGGCGGGATTTCCCACTTGGATGAGAAAGGTTGTGTATTGAGTTGAACATTTGTTGACGAATTGGTTCTGGAACGTACGGTCGAACATAACCTGTAGAAACATCACAGTATACCAAAGTAGAATCAAAATGTACGGCTTGAAGTTTTAAAGAATTGTTGCCCTCCAAAAGGGATTTCAACTCTTCATCTAGTTCCTGAGCTGATTGAAGCTCAGCCATGGAAATTGTTGTTGGCATAGAAATTGAATTAATACGAGACAGTGCGTCTGCCACTGTATTTTCAGTACCTGACAAATGAACTATTTCAGTGGTGAACTGCGAGATGAAATCGAGATGTCTTAGCTGACGCGGTGATGCTTTCTCTGGCTTTTGAAAAAAAATGGCGTGCCTCTAGCATATGACGGAAATATTTTACGGCATCGTAAATCGCGAGTAATTCCCTGTCATATGCGCTATAACTTTTTTCAGCCTTTGATAATTTTCTAGAAAAGAATCCGAGTGGTCTCCACGTGTCACTAAATTTTTATTCGAGAACAGCTCCAATAGCTGTATCTGAAGCGTCCGTAACAAGAACCAAATCTGAATTTGTGGCTGGGTGAGCAAGCATTGTGACTTCACTAAGGCTACGTTTGCAGGCAGAAAATGCGTCTTCGGCTTCAGATGTCCATGGAATTTTTCTTTTGTCGTTCTTTTTTGAATTGCTTAGAAATTCATTCAGCGGAGCTTGAAGTTGAGCAGCATGAGGAATACATCGGCGATAGTAATTAAGAACGCCAAGGAATCTTCGAAGTTCGCAAATTGTTTCAGGTCTGGTGTAGTTTTCGATAGCAGTGACACGATCAGTTGGAGGTCGGCAACCACTACTATTAATGATATAACCAAGAAACTGCACTTCAGATTGGCCAAAACGACATTTGTTTACGTTAATTGTCAAACCATTATGACGAAGACGATCAAAGACTTGACGTAAGTGTATTTGGTGTTTCTCAACACATTCAGACATGATAATAATATCATCGATGTAACAGTAAACAAAATCAAGACCTCTTAAAACGGAATCCATAAATCTTTGGAAAGTCTGTGTGGCGTTCCGTAGCCCAAAAGGCATGTATAAAAATTCCACAAGACCAAAAGGAGTACACACTGCTGTCTTCTGAATATCCTCATCGGCCATTGGTATTTGGTAATAGGCCCTTACGAGATCAATAGTAGTAAAAACTGACTTACCATGTAATTTTTCAGAAAAGTCGTTAATGTTGGCTATAGGGTACCGGTCCGGAACAGTTTGAGAGTTCAACTTCCGGTAATCCCCACAAGCTCGCCACCCGTTTTTTTAGCGACCATGTGAATTGGACTGGCCCAAGGACTCTTCGAGGGGCGGCAGATGCCTTGGTCCAACAAAAAATCAATTTCAGCTTTAGCGGCTACAAGCTTATCACCAGATAAACTACGAGGACGATCAGCCACAGGTTTGCCCGTTGTTTCGATGTGATGAATCACAGTTGAGTCACCAGCACGCTTACGGGTTAAAGTTGTTGTTGTTATGTCAATAAATTCTTGAAGTAAATTTGAAAACGGTAATGTTGTCGATATGGTAGAAATACTAAAATCTTCAGTTTTACAAATTTCACCATAGGTAGATAAATTTGTTGTATTATCAACAATACATTTTCGTTTCAGATCAATCAGTAAATTATAATGAATTAAAAAATCGGCCCCTAGTATGGGTGACGTGACATCAGCAATAATGAAAAACCATTTGAGTTCGCGACGGAGACCTAGGTCTAACTTGAAAATACAATGACCATAAGTCCGTATATTGCTGCGATTAGCAGCGAGAAGCTTTACTGTTGTTGGTGTGAGCGTAGCTTTGATTAAAGATGGGGGTACCACAGATACCACTGATCCGGAATCAATTAAAAAGCGGGATTTAGTTGATTTATCATAAATATATAAACGATTCTCTTCCAACATGTTATTATTGCCGCTGCCGCCAATTTTTTTGATTGACGACAGCCCCACTAGTTTTCCGAATTGGCATTATAGCGAGGACACGATGGTTTGCAATGTTGAGCTGCGTCCCCAAATTTTTGATGATACCAGCATAGCTGGGTTTCAGTGGAGTTTTCATTAGCTCGCGAACGACTACGAGATCTGGATCGAGAGCGATTATATATACCTTTATCATTCGTTTGTAGTTGAATTTTATGCACTTTGTCTGATAAAACTTTGATAGCTTGGCAAACGTCTGCCATAGACATATGAGGAGTAACTGCTTCTACAGAAAATGTTGCGTCTTTACGTGTAGTAACAGGTGATACGGCACTTATCATGTTGTTGTTTGCATCCAACATTTTATCCGCCATTTTGGCAAGTTTGTTCAAATCTTCCTCTTCCCAAATTGTCAAAAGTGGACGAATTGTTTCTGGCATTTGCCCCAGAAATATTGTTCGTATGATGGCTTCATTGCTATTGCCAGGAGCTAGTCGTTTCATGTGGGCTAAAATTTCAGAAGGTTTCATACCGGTCGTTTCACCACCTTGTAATAAACGACGAAGCTTAGATTCCGAAGATTCTGCAAATCTTGAAATTAGACGCCCCTTTAACATGAAAAATTTATTATCTTGTGGAGGATTTGTGATGATGTCTTCGATTGACAAAAGGATGTCGTCCTAAAGACGTACAGAAACCAAATCAAATTTGTCAGCATCAGATGTGACGTCACACAATGCAAATGATCTTTCAACTTGAGCTAACCAAAGTTGAGGATTTTGTTTGTTGAATTTCGGAATGTGCACCCTTTGAAACTTTGATCGTTGGTCGCCTACATTTCCATGAATTTCACGAAGAGTATTTACTTCCTGTTGAAGTGCCTCCATTTGTGTTACAATATTTTGTAATTCAGCCATACCTGTGTTGTATGAATCAAAAAATTCTATCTCGTCACTACTTGAAGAATTTTCTTTACAAATCGCTGTTTTTCGTCGCCTCAAATTGTAGCGTTGTGTGTTCATAAGCAAAACTAATCTTGCTCGTGTAAAATCAGTTTGTGCAGAAATGAACGTTGAAATTTAAAATTCGCTGCTGTCGCTCTGCTTCCAGGAAAAAAAAATTCTTACGACGTTGTGAAAAATTTTCCCTCAGGCTTTACGTGTTAAAACAAGGGTCACTAATATAGCTATTTAGTAAGGAAACGCGATTATTTACTTTAAACAACTATTTAATATTCTCTTTATTTTATTTAAAATATAAAAAACGAATTAATAATTTCAATTTAATCAAACGATTTTCAAGTGCCTGATGCCACAGCTGTAGAGGCGAAAACTTCACGAGGTAATAACTTTTGTTTTCTTCTATCCTGCTTATGCAGAGTCTTGCCAGATTGTTGATTCTGTGAATCAAGCAAGCTCGGTGCTGCCACAAATATTAAATTAATTTTATTGACAGTTAACGATTGCCAAATTCATTTGTGTTTTTTAAATACCCAAAAAAGGAATATTCCCGGTATTTACCCACACATCAGGTAAATACCCGGTAGAATCCACTCTAAATTAGACTGAAATACAAATCAAAAAAGGAAAAAATTTTAAAAATTTGTAAAAGTTATTCAAACAAGTTTCACAAGGATTGGCTACAGCATCTAAAGTAAAAATAATGGATGAAAGAAACAGATCAAAAAACCTTTTGAAATTACTGCAAATGTGATATTGTTTCTAAATTAAGTGGCTTGGAGCAACATGCAGAAACAAGAAAGCACAAACATGCTACGGGCATAACTAAAACCAACCGATTTCTTTTAAAGAATTTGTTACAACTTTCAGCAGAGTCGGTATTAAGTTTATGTGCTGTGCACAGTATAATTGCACCGGTCAAGCCTTTGCAAATGGTAATTTTGACACCTCGTCGCGAAGGCTGAAAGACAAAAAATAAAAATATATATATGTATTAACTTTTGTTTATAACAAAAAGTTGTAAAAGAATTGTTCTGTTAATTTTTCTTTTTTAAAAATTCAAAAATAAATAAAATTTAGTTAATTAAAAAAAAGTTGCTTATGAATTGTTTTGTTAAGTATTCTTTTTTAAAAATTCAAACATAAATAAATAAAGTGTTGTTGTTTTTTTTTTTAAAAAGTTGTATATGGCCATTTCCTGGGGTCACGAACGTACGTTCGTACGCTTTTTCCTGGGGTTACGAACGTACGTTCGTACGCTTTTGGTGTAAAAAAAAATATAGAAAACAAAACTTTTCGTAGCATTTTTTTGCGATTCGATAGCATTTGGGTAGCTCTATGTTTAGTGCAAAGGATGGATTTCATCAAGCTTAAGTTTTCATAATGAGTAATAAACATGTGGTCACGAACGTACGCAAAATAGAAGTCAACTTTGGCTGACAGTAGTGAAATGTAAAAATCTGCGTAATGAAACGGAATATTCAAAAGTGATTAATTTATTTTAAAAGTATATAATTGTAGGTCTCCATCCAGTATTTACAAAATAAAATATCTCTCTTGGTTTTTGTTTAATTGCCTTATGTACCGGTCGCGAACGAACGGGTCGCGAACGTACGATTTTTCCATATGTTTTTTATTATTATCACAATGCATTTTCCCATAAATATCTTCAAATTTCCTTAACAAAAAAACTTAATACTCCTTTTACAATTGATTGTAATAAAAAGATTATGAAGAAAGAGCCTAAACAAAACATATTTTTTGCATTTAAAATAAGTATATAAAAATGTCTTTAGAAGTAGAAAATATAAGAAAATATAAAATTTTCCAGTTTCCAGCGCAATTTCCTCAAGTAAAACAGCTGAGATATGTTATGAAACCATTCTTTTATAAGGCCGTCAGCCAGATGGAGACACAGGGGGACTAACACGCATCTTTGTGATCGTGCCGTAACTGTGTCTCACTTCTGGAAGTGCGACTATACCCTCCACGTGGGGACGGCTGGTAACAGATCCTCAGCACGGTCATGTCTCTGCTCTGGATGCTGGCTAATGGTAGTCGGGCGGAGAGAAGACAACTCTACAAAAAATCACCCCAATCCAAGGTGGAACAGCTTACGCCGATGGATGCATGGCCAGAGGGGAGTTTGGTCGTTAGTAAGCGGACTCTGGATACAGGTCGACCTCCAGTTTAAACTTAGACTTCCCATGGTACACGGGCTCTGCCATGGGTGACCATATCCATCCCTACATTATAAAAAAAATATTAATGGATACAACTTTTAACGAAAAAAATGAGTTGGATGAGACTCTAAAACCATCAACCACCAACATTAGCGGAGCCATTGGGCACGTTAACGCTGGTACCAAACTTCAAGAAGCGAACAGATGGTTCGTGAATGAAGGAGCTGAGGAAATGACCTCAGCAGTTGGAAATCCGCAGCAAGGGGTACTGTCTTCTAGCTCGGTGAACCCAACAAGCAACCTGACAACCGACAACAATGGCAGCGCCACTGGGCAAGCAGTTGAAGGTACCAACCTGGAGGCGGAGGACAAAAGGTCCAAGGAGGCGGCAACTTGTGCCGCGACCGAAATGCCTAGAACAACACAAGAGGAGATAATGTCCTCTAGCTCTGACACCGAAGTCGCTGAGCAGGATGATGCTTGCAGCTTGAACTCGGTGAAGTCTGGCAGTACAGTGCGAGGCGTAAATTTACAGGGGCTCAGCCTGGAATCCGGAATGGGATTCGTTAAGCTCAACTCTAGGGAACGGCGGTTATTTAAAGCTGCTTTAAAAAAGGACTGTCGAGGGAAGACGCTTTAAGGGACGCCACAATGGCTCCGGCAGTCGCAACATTAAAGAGGGAACGATCAGAAAACTCTCCCTCTACTGGAGCTCCGGCAAAGCGTGCATGTGCGAGACAGACATATGCCCAAAAGGTCCAGACGCCAAAGGGCGTTAGACTGGGTTTTGTCTCAGCAACTGAGGCTCCGTCACTAACTGCCGACCAGATTGAAAGGATCAAAAATACGATTCTTCAGGCGGTTATTGAGAAAGCGGGAACTTTCAAACCACATTTTGAAAGCTGTCTACGGCGCACCGACTGGTTGATGCTTGTGTGCGTCAACAATGAGACGGCGGAATGGACTAAGTCCAACCTTGCTTACATCAAGGAGAAATCAGGGGTGGAATGTAAGATCGTCCTTGAAGAAGAATTCCCCCGCACGCACTTTGTGAGAGGATACTTCCCACATAGTCTTGAGCTGTCCAATGAAAGGGTCCTGGCCTTCATAGCGGCTCAGAATGACTTGGCTGCAACTCATTGGGCAGTGGCTCAGAGACAAGTACATGGAGAATTCCTCCATCTTCGTCTGGCAGTGGATACTTGCTCCTACCAGAAGCTTGTGAAGATGGGAGGTAAGGTCAGCTACTGCTTTGGGCAGGTGAGACTGCACCTTAAGAACAATGGTTCAAAGGATGGTGGCAAGAAAAAAGACGAAAAGCCGGCGGAGGATGCGGCGAAAAAAGCTGGCAAATCGTCGCCAATCAAAGGAAAGGAATCCGCCCTTGATGATGGCCCGTCTACCAGCAGGGCAGCTTATGCTCGCGGGAATAAACGGGCAGACAAGGGAAGTGTGGCGAAAATCGTCCGAAGGCCTCAACCCCCGGCCAAAAGCAGCACACCCAACCCTGGGGAAAGAGTGGAGAAACCGACCAAAGGGTCGCGAGGGAAGGGACCCCGACGTAACCGGTTGGGGGATTTAGTGCAGCGGTCCATTAGGGATAGCGATGGGCACCATTAGGGTGCTACAGGCAAACCTGCACCACGCCAAAGGGGCGTCGGCCACGCTGTGCAGGATCTTTGCCGAAGAAAACATCGGTCTTGCGCTTTTGCAGGAGCCATGGATCAATAGTGGCCGCATCCGGGGACTACAATCCCAATCAAGTAAGCTGATTTATGATCGGTCAGTGGACAAGCCGCGCGCAGCGTTGCTTGTCGACAATTGTCTACAACAAGTTAACATTCACCTCATCCTTAAGAAACAATAGCATACGCACCTTTAGATTTCGCAAGAGTGCTTCTTATAACCAATTTTATATATCCACAATATACCTCTGGAACCATCTTCCCACTGATATACAACTTACCCGCAACGCAATAAAATTCAAAAAATTGTTAATAACTCACTTTGCTTATAACTAAAACATTTAGGACCTAGATATAAGTTTGTTTTAAATTTTATGTTTAATTATTTTTATTTCTTAAATCATAAATAATTTAAATGTTAAATGTTTATTTATAATGTTAATTGCTTAGTTTAATAATTGTTTTTGCAAACCATGCCCTATAACGTATCTGATTCTAATGCTGTAATTTAGAAGATATTGTATCTTGTTGTGTTAGAAAAGCAAATAATAAATACAAATACAAATACAAATTGTGTTGACATAATTCCATTGACTAATTTTATTTTCAGAGATCTGGTGGCAGCACAGATGATTATACCCACTGAACGGGGGTCGTCGGAGATCGTCGTTGCGACGGCCTATTTCCCCGGCGAAGAAGATTTAGCCCCACCAAAAGAGGTGGCGGACCTGGTGCTGTACTGCGGTATGCATGGAAAGCAGCTTATCCTGGGCTGCGATGCCAATGCCCATCACACCGTTTGGGGTAGCAGCAACATCAACAAAAGAGGTGAGTTACTACTGGAATATCTGGTAGGTACGAACTTAGATATAGCCAATGTCGGCTGTAAGCCGACTTTTATTAATGCGATCAGGGAGGAGGTATTAGACCTTACACTGGTTAGCGGCGCTTTGCGCGATTCAATTCGTAACTGGAGGGTTACGGATGAGGCCTCGCTGTCGGACCATCAACATATTAGGTTTGACATACCGGGGGGGGGGAGGATTTGCGTAGAGGCGCTTACAATCCCAGACGAACGGACTGGAATGAGTTCAGGTCCCTTGTGAACCGGAAGGCTGAGCTCCTAATGACAGATATCGGGTCTGTTGATGAGATTGAGCTAGCAGCCAACCTTGTTGAAGAAACATTGCTTTCTCTTTTCGAGGGAGTACGGCATTGCGACCCTTAAGCTCCAGCCGTAGGACTCCATGGTGGAATGAGACGCTCGAGCAGAAGCGGAGGCATGTCAGGAGGTTATTCAACAAGGCAAAACGGACCAAAAACTGGCAGGAGTACAAAGGTGCCCTAACGGAATATAACAAATCCTTACGTTAATCCAAACGGGATTCATGGAGGAACTTTTGCAGTAGTGTCGCGAGCCTTCCTAGCGCGGCAAGACTTCACAGGGTAATGACCAAGGGACACTCAAATGGAGTGGGTCTGGTGGAGGGAACAGATGGTTCCTTCACGACAAGCCGCAGGGAGACTTTGGAAACCTTGCTAAGAGTACACTTTCCGGGCTCGACTGTTGTGGATGATACTGAACACACAAACGTCGAGGCGGCAATCCCGGGGACTCGCCGGGCTAATGGGTTAGCCGGTAGGATTTTCGATGAGGATAGGATACGGTGGGCAGTTGGCTCGTTCGGTCCATTCAAGTCACTAGGAGGTGACGGAATCTTCCCTGTATTGTTACAGGAGAGTCTTGATATGATAATAGGGCCTCTGATTGGTCTTTTTAGGGCAAGCTTCACCTGGGGATACATTCCGACCACTTGGCGTACGGTCAGGGTTGTATTTATTCCCAAAGCTGGCAACAGGCCGCTGGAGAAGCCGAAATCCTATAGACCTATCAGCCTTACTTCATTTTTGCTCAAGACTGTCGAGCGGCTTCTGGACCTGCATATCAGGGAAAAACTGCAGGCTTCCACACCACTGCACCGAACGCAGTTTGCTTACCAAAAGGGTAAGTCGACTGAGGTGGCATTGCACCATCTGGTTGCGCAGATAGAAAGGCACAACGTAATGGTGAGATCGCATTGTGTGCATTTCTTGACGTGGAGGGTGCCTTTGACAACACGATCTACGGTTCTATCACGGATGCTCTGGCGCGGAAGCGGATAGACGAACTCACGGTCAACTGGATCGGGGCTATGTTGAGGGGAAGGAAAATCACTGCCTCCTGGAATGACACTAGTGTCAGCATCAGTGCTGTTAAGGGTTGTCCACAGGGGGGGATGATCTGCTGGTCAAGCTCGAGGGATATGGCCTTCGGGCCATTGGCTATGCGGACGACCTGGTAATAGTGGTGACTGGAAAATTCGAGAGCACCATCACGGAGGTGATGCAGGGTGCTCTCAATAGGGTTCTTGGATGGTGCCATGAAAGGGGGTTGAATATCAACCCTAACAAGGCGGTCGTGATACCGTTCACGAGGAGGTACAACTACAGGCTTGAGAAGCTAGTAGTGGACGGAATTGAGGTTGAGTATTCCAATGAGGTCAAATATCTGGGAATAATTCTGGACAGACGGCTCAATTGGAACTCGCACTTGGATCAAACCCTCGGAAAGGCGGTAAGGGCCTTCTGGGCATGCAGGGGCTTCTTTGGGAGAACTTGGGGTTTTAGTCCAAGTATGGTAAGGTGGCTATACTTTATGATGGTCAGACCTATAATTACCTACGGATCATTGGTATGGTGGCCTAAGATTCGGCAGGAGACTGCAAGGAGGAAGTGCAACAGGCTGCAGCGGATGGTGTGTCTTGCCCTGACGGGGGTAATGCGCACATGTCCCACAGCAGCACTTGAGGTTATAGTGGGCATATTGCCACTACACATCCATATAAGGAAGACTGCTATGTCCGGTCTCCTTAGGATCAAGCTAACATCGGGAATTGCTGAGGTCCAGGGGCATGCTAGCTTGATGGACATGGCTCCGGGTCTATCTGTCTGTACGAGGGCAGACATAATGACCACGGAACTGGTCTTCAACAGAAGGTTCAGGGCAATCGTTCCGGACGAAAGGTCCTGGAGTGATGGGAATCCATGTCGGGGAAACCATGAATTGCACTGGTATACTGACGGGTCAAAATCGGAGTACGGAGTGGGTGCAGGGGTTTTTGGACCTAATACACGACTCTCGATGGCAATGGGCGAATCGCCGAGTGTTTTTCAGGCCGAGATTTGTGCCATTGATGTGTGTTGCGGCAACATTCTGGATACGGGAATGGTTGGCGGCAGTAATGTGATTTTCACTGATAGCCAAGCGCCATTAAAGCACTCTCTTTTTGGAGAATGTCCTCGAGGCTGGTGGCGGAGTGCCGTGAAAAGCAACAGGAACTGGGAACAAGGGGCAGATTGACGCTCTGCTGGGTGCCAGGGCACTCAGGGATCCCGGGTAACAAAATGGCTGATGAGCTGGCCAGGGCTGGTTCTAACGCGCGGATGATAGGTCCCGAGCCCTTCTGTGGACTAAGTTGGGCAGGGGTCCAGTCCGTCATGGAGGACTGGGCTCTGGACGAACATAGGGGATACTGGGTATCGCTTCCGGGAATGCGTCAGGCAAGAAGATTTATCTCTCCCGGGAATGTAATGAGGACGAATGGTCTCGGCAGACGGGATCTGCGACTGCTGGTGGCCTATTTGACTGGTCACCACACAATCAAATACCACCTTTACCGGATGGGCCTGGCTGAGGATCAGGAATGCAGACTATGTCTGGACAGGGACGAGACGACGGAGCATGTACTGTGTGACTGCCCGGCGCTGGCATGGGCCAGGAGGAGGCACTTGGGGCATGGAATAATGTGTGCGTCCCGAATCGGTAATATATCGGCAAAGGCCCTGGTTGGGTTCCTATGGGAAGCGGAGGGACTTTTGGCCAGCTAGGGGGAGTGGGTACAATAGACCTGACTTGGTCGCGGTACCTGTCACTGTGGGGAAACCTCCCCGCTCTATTGTGGAAAAAAAAAATTCTTTTATAAAAACATAAACTTTTTTTATAATAATAAGCAATAAAAAACGATGATAATCAACATTTTATTTTTTCATCCTGGTAGACCATTCTGGAAAATGCCCATATTAAAGAAACAAATTGATCCCGAA
Organism: Pollenia griseotomentosa; assembly: GCA_963931875.1. NCBI lineage: Eukaryota > Metazoa > Arthropoda > Insecta > Diptera > Polleniidae > Pollenia > Pollenia griseotomentosa. The sequence goes on from OZ007563.1 coordinate 150,963,493, forward strand.
AAATCATGGAAAATACCGGGATCCCGAAAATCCCGTGATTTCGGGATCGGGATTTCCAAAATCCCGCTTGGCATCCCTAATTTGTACAAACTGTTAGCGTCAAAATAAAATGTGCGTTCGTTTACTTTTCCAGTAAAATCCAGTAGGTGAGTACTATGAAGATCTACAAATTTATGTGTACGCGAACGCATTTCAGTAAAATCCAGTACAAATTTTGGGGTAAACGAACGCAGCTAATGTGTACACCATAACTTGTTATAACTAAATTTTTATTTCAGTCTTTTAAAACAAAATAAATTTCAACAATATATGTTTTTTGTTGGGGCTAGTATCGTTACCTAGCCTTTTTTAAGTATTTTTCCAAATTCAAATAAAAGAAACACGGTAGGTTTCAAATTCAATTTTAACAAATTTATTAGGCCTGTCTGAAGTTAAAGATTATACTTAATAACTAAATAACGAAACGGTTTGTAGTAAGCAAACAAATTCAAAAGGCAAATTACAAACTCAAGGGCAAAGTATATACATATATACACATATGTATAACAAAATAGATGAAATTAAAGAGAATTGGAAAATTCTCAAGAGTGCTCTACACTCAGAGAAAAAATACAAATTTAATAAAATTCAAAATGAGATAAAATCAAAATTTAAACAAATTCAAATTTAAAATTAAAGAAAACTAAATTTAAACAAAAAATAATAAAAAACAAAGAAAATTAAAAATTAGAGAAAATTAGCACAATAAATGAAAATTAGAAAAATGAATATAAAATAAACTGTATTAAAGGTTAACAAAATGGTATAAAAACAACAGAAAAATTTTTACAACAACAAAAGTTATAATAAAAAAAACAAAACATACTCATAATCTTGTGCGTCAAAACAAAGTGTACAAAAGAAGAAATCTTAAAAGAATTTTTGTTTTAGTACTTTGTAGCTTTTCCTTTGACTTTGATAACAGCATCTAATCGTCGAGGCATCGAATTTACTAGTTTTTCTGTAAATTCGCGCAAGACTTTCTGCTATTCATCTGCCAAAACTGATTTCAGCATGTCCAATCGTCCATTTTCGAATTTTACGATCAAGATGTTCCCAAAAGTGCTCAATAGGATTTAAGTGTGTGATAGAGCAACCATTATTTCACTATTTTGGATGTGTGCTTAGGATCATTGTCCTGTTGAAAGCACCAAGATCCTTGTAATCCTAATGTATCCACACTAATTCGCAAATTGCTTTTCAATATGTTTAAATAGTCCATTTTATTCATGGTACTTTCAATAAACACATTCGGTTTGTGTTTTGTTGTGAAACGGACGTGTATTCTCAACCCCGCATACGATTTTAACTAATTATTAATTAAATTTGATTTTGGAATATAAATATTAAGCGAATTGGACGCTCAACAATTTATGATATTTTTTATTTAAAAATTTAATAAAGATAAATAGTAAAAATATATACCTACGTATGAATGTTCATACATGTGTATGTATACATATTTTGTGCAAACACATTTTAGTTTAAATTTCTTATTTTTGGCGTTGTTGTAAAATACAATAAATAATAAAAATATTAAAAGCACAGTAAAAAGGTGAAAAAGAAAAACAATTTATTGCATGAGTAAAAACAATAAAACTTAATGAAAGAAATGTTTATGTGACAGTGCACGCTAACGAAAATAATATTGAAATAAACAAAACAAATCAGTATTAACTACCTAACGGCTAAGCCAATTACTCGACAACGTTCCCTTTCACCGTCAGTTTTTACAACAACAGTGGATAGTGATACACTGAAAAATATTAAACTGTTTTTTGGGGCAAGTGTTTCCGAGCCCGCAAGTATTACCACGACGGCAAAAACAGTTCTAGTAAGAAATGATACCATGAACTCAAACACAGACGAAATGGAAAACACTCTAATAAAAAGTTGTCAAATGCCTCAAGTACAAGTTGGTATGGACAGTAGAGTTGTGTCGGTCATGAACGAACTAGTTCAATTGAACGGATCAGTCAGATGAACGATGAACGGCCGTTCAGTTTCATCGTTCAATTCCGTTCAATCGCTCACTTGGGTCTTTTTTGTCAGTCGGTCACTTGCTTACCGAACAACTGGTTGAAAAGAAACAACAATACTATTGTGGTGAATATGTGATGCTAGAAAAATATACTTATTTCATTTACTCATTGCCACTTTGCTTTACACATTTTCATAATGCGATTAGGGTTGTCAAGTTTCTTGGCGAGCTAATTTTCAATTCGGCGATATGGCGATTTTTTTGGCGGCTTTTAAAATATATGGCGATTAAGCAAAATGTTATTACATTTGAGATGATTAAGATGACTGATGATTAAGAAAAAACCCCAACAATCAAATTTTTATTTCTTTAAAGTATTAAAAATGGATAAAAGTACTTTAATAAAGTTATCAAAAGATTATTTTAAACTTATTAATAATGAAATTGTGAAAATTTGTAAAATATTTAAGGAAAAAAAATAAAACATTAAGCAGAAATCGTGGCCGGTGGTACACGTTCATGTTGGCCGATTTTACATTATACTTAGTTTGAGGTATGTTCAGAGAATTCTATGTGATTAATGAAGTGATTTAGTTGTTATCATGTCAGTCTGAAGTGATTAACAAATCACTTCAATGTATGGTTAATTATCTCGATTTTAATGTGATTAGAGCTTTATCACGTTCGAGTTGCTTTAACGTTCGTTATTTGGAAAGACTGTTTCAATGATGGTATTCCATCTAATTTAAATCAGTTTTTGAAAAAAGTTTATATCTATAAGGATACGTCCAGTACGTACCATTTTAAAGAACTTGCTTTTACTGTCTTTATGTGCACATAATTCCAATTGCTAATGTCTGTGTTGAAAGAGTTCTTTTTAAAAATTAACTCCACTTAAATTTGCCTTCAAAATAGAGTGCAATACAAACTTCTTGACACGTTATTACGAGTTATAAATTATATATATTTATATATCACTTTTGTACCTTCACACGATATGTTAAATAAACTGAATCATATACATTGTTAAAAAAAAACAGCTAGAATTGCCTTTCCGGTGAAGTGTATAGCGTTTAAGACATACATTCAATATTTCTTTAATACTAACCACAAATAAAAACGTTTTGCTGCTTTAATTAGACTATTGTACCTTTTTTGTTTTCACCAATCATTTTACTTTAATTAAACAGAATATATATCATGGCGACTTTTTCCCATGTTTGGCATATTTTAGCAATCATGAAGACATTTAATTTTAAGAATTAATAGAAAGTATTTTTTAAAATTTTTTAAATATATTTTATATTGTCAAAAACGCAAAAAAGGCTTTGGCGATTTTGGACAATCAATTTGGCAAAAAAAGATCAAAATAAATCCGACAACCCTGGCTGCTGTTCACAATTTTTCTACAATTTACATGAGCGTTGCCAGTTGTTCTGAATATAAAACCCGCCAAATGCAAATTTTTTCATTTGCGCAGAAAATTTTATACATATTTATTTCATTTATTTTTCAAATAAGACCTTTAAATAAATAACCAAATTCAATATTCGACAGCTCTATTTATTCTCAAACGAAGTAAATACGAGTACTTAAATCTCGCGACAAGCTTTCATATTTAAAATGTATTGACAAGCAACATGCTTTTATATCATATAAATTGATTAATGACATTATCAGGCCTGTCACAGAAATCAATTCTGATCGAAAGTCGAAGTGATTTCGTATTTTGCTTCATATAAAACGAAATCACTTTCGATCGGAATTGATTTCTGTGACAGACCTGTATAAGTTCTAAAAACAGGCAGTAAAAGTTTTAAAGTAATTTTTTTTAAAGGTTTTTTACTTCTAATTTTTATAAAATAAAAACAAAAATTAAAATTCATATTATCATATCTTTTGAAAAAATAACTCATATGAATATTAATAATCACATCTGCTATTCGTTTATTGTTTTTGTAATATTCTTTTGATAGCTTAAAGTTTGTGCAATCGCTGTTATTTTTTGTTTATTTTTAAAAGTCTTCTGTACTTAAAATACCACATAAATTTTAAATTATTTTCTTACATTATTTTTGTTTAAATTTTTGAAAACTTGCGCTCAACATTTGCTGCAGTTAGGTAACGATATATATGAAAATACTTCGGACTTATTACAACGTCTAACTTTGAATAAGCCCTCGCAAAAAATGTTGTTTTTTCTCTTTAACCTAGCATTTACACATGAAAGTAAATTTCTTGAAAGTTGCAATACACTCACAGTTTTTTACTAACACACACATAATTTTTGTACTTTTAGCCAATCGGCTGTTTCTTAAATTTTTCGTTGATAATACCTATAGTCTACTTGCACGAAAGTACTTTCACGTGTAAGCCCCAGGTAAATAAAGTAACCTAAGCAAATAGAAATTAAGAACACCAAAAAAGTATTGAAATCGCCACGTTTAGCGAGAAATCACTACATATGGCAGCCCAGATTGTACTGTGAAATTTTTAAAACAATGGCAATGTGTTAAAAGAAACAAGTATAGTATATTTGTATAACATAAACACTATAAAAGTATTGTTTCTTTTTAATCAGTTGTTTAGTAAACGAAAAACAACTGCGAATTTGATTTGCGTTTATTGTTTTCTATTCTTGTGTACACTCAAAAATTTGTACAGTAACTGAGTGTAATTTACTAAAATCATTTTCCGTAAAGTTTAAAATTAATGAAAATTTTGTTATTTTATAACTAAACTAATTCTTTAACTGTTTCTACATGTTGTTCCAAAAACAAATATGTTCAGTTATTTTGTATGCATAAAATAAAACTGAAATGCTTAACTGAAAAGTTATTTTAAATTATTTTATTATTTATGCTGGGTACACACAGTGCAATCTACATGCAATCTACATCAATGCAATCTTAAAATATCAATACGTTTTGATGTTGATGCAATCTGGAATGAATGAAAAATGAATGAAAATGAATTTAATTTGCTAGATTGCGTAAATGCATTGCATTGTGTGTACCCAGTATTACATACGCACATACACGCAAAGAAAAAACATGGTTGTGGTAAACATATTCTAAGAGCAACATATTATGATAAGAATTATGATTGTAGTCACCATATTAAGATTATTATTGAAACATATTATGACTCAATATACTCGTAATATGCCATCATAATATTTTTCCCTTAATCATATTATTATTCTGTTAATCATACTAAGTTAAGAAGTAATCAAATTATTGTCATGTTAATCATAATAAGCTAAGAAGTAATCATATTATCATCATGTTAATCATAATAAATTTAGAAGCAATCATATTATGATACAGCACCTTTCATAGCTGTCATAAAAATACAAAATAAATTTAAATATTTTTGAATCGATTTTTTATTTTGCGGCTTTTTACAATTTTTCTTAATGTTAATCAAATAGCGGAGTTCAATATAAGGCTTGCAAAAGAGCAAATGAAAAATCTGTGGTTTTCATGGGCAAGCGTGTGTGTCCATTTTCTTGATTTTAAGATGTTGACGCCATATTGCCTAATTTTGAACGCTCTTTATATTTTTTTGAATAAAGATGGATCAATTCCGTTTTGTAACGTAATGACAAAGTTTAAAATTTGCAATACCTAGCCCATAGTTTGATCTAGAATGGGTTTTCGGCTTTCCTGAACAATTTGTTTTAAGACATACGCGGTTGCCCATGAAAACCACAGAAATATCGTAGCACTTTTATAAAATATAACGAAATCTCTGTGTGGTTTGTTGTTGGATTTTACAAAAAACTATGATATTTTGCATTTGCACTATTACATCACTAATACTTGAATGAACTCCGCTAATATTTTAATTTTTTAATTTCTTGAAACTTATTTTTTTTATGGAATTTTATCTTTTAATTGTTTAACCGCTCACAAATAAAAAAACGACACAACTTCTTCAAAATTATTTTACAAATGGCGCTAACATAATATGATTAGAGTAAAAATAGTTTGATTGCATCTTTAACATAATATGATATATGTATAGAAAGTTATCATGTTATGGCTATTAAATATCAAAATATGGTTGTGAGAAATATAATATGTTTAGAAAGTTATCATAATTAAGTTGTTAGAAAAATAATTATTTTTCGGTCAACAATACTCAAATTCATAATTGCGATAAACATTGATATGTTTACAGTAACTATAATATTGTTGATATTAAATAAAAATAACAATTACTTGTGTACGACAACAATATATTGTTACATTAAACATAGTGTTGTTGCCGTAACCATGCCCAACCATATTTTTTCTCTGCGTGTACATGTGCACATAAATAAAAAACAAAAATGTTTCGCTTATTTGGTAGGTAATAATGACAGATAAAAATACTGTTTTAGCTTTCTTAGTATGTAATTTAAATTAACTGAAAAAAACTTTGAATGTATTTTTTGTAGTTTGTATATTTTAAATATAAAATAACAGAAAAATTAATTCATTTTTAAAGAATTCCTCCGTTTTAAAATAAACATTAAAAAATAGCCCTAAAATTCCTTTATTTTCTTATTAAATTTTCAGTTATTCAAACTTAATATTCTTTTGAATTTACCTACATAATATTTTGAGTGTAACATCATACAAGTATGCTATACTTGTTTCTTTTAACACATTGCCGTATTCAATCAATTGTGAATGACTGAACGAAAGACACAAAAGACCAAGTGACACAAAATGCCAACTGACACAAAAGACCGACTGATACAAAAGACCGGGTGAACGAAAAGAACGAACTAGTTCATTTTTTTTAATTGAACGATAATGACCGGTCACCTAAATGAACGATTAAGCCCAAGACTAATGGACAGGTGCTTAAACGGCGTGCAGCCCTACCTCTTCAGCTGTTGCTTCGGCCTCAAAAGTACCATCTTTTGATAGAATAAATTCACAAAATCGTTTTGCAATTCTGGAGGACGAATCCTCAGAAGCACCAAACGTGATAAAATCGTCCAAGCCTCCCCCGATATATCTTAGGGAGCAAAATTCAAATGAGCTTATAAAGAGTTTGATATCGGTCATAGGTGAAAATTCGTTTTACGTAGCTGCTATCAAGAGTGGTAGTATAAACGAAACAAAAATACAAGTTAATCATGAGAATGATTATCGCAAAATAATTAATAAATTTGAAGCATTAAAAAAAAGCTTTTATACGTACCAATTTCAGAGCAGTAAAGGTCTTCAGATAGTGATAAAGGGAATTGACTCATGTGTGGACCCAGAGAAAATAAAAACACTCCTAGAAGAAAAAGGCTTCAAAATAAAACATGTAGTAAATTTTTTATATTTCCAATTAGGCTTAAGTTCATTAAATTTAATTTTCATTAAATTATTTTTATGAAGAAAGGAATTTTACCCCGGCCACGGTCAAGAATGAAAGATTATCAATAACAATTTTAATTAATTTTCATGTTGTAAAATTCCTTTCTTCATAAAAATAATTTAATAAAAATTAAATTTAATGAACTTAAGCCTAATTGGAAATATAAAAAATTTGGATTAAAAACCATAAATAGTTCAACAAAATAACCACGCTACTAATCATGTAGTAAATATTAAAAAAAGGGCAAAAATTCCCCAACCACTATTTCGAGTGGAGTTTGAACCCGGCGACGTTAAGCTTAAAAAAAATGAAACCCATCCCATCTATTATTTAAAATACATTCTGTACAGAAAAATAACTATAGAGGAGCCGCACAAAAGAGGTGGTCCCGTTCAATGTCTGACCTGCCAAGAATTTGGCCATACTAATGCATACTGCTACTTACCCCCTGTTTGTGTAGTATGTGGTGAATTACATGGTAAAGTTCTTTGCGATAAGTCTAAAACCGACCCCACGTAAAAAAATGCAGCAACTGTGGTGGTAATCACACTGCCAATTATAGAGGATGCCCTATATATACTATCGTCAAGCAGTCGGTTGGACCGAAAACTAATCCCCCTCAAATGCAGGTAACAAATCAAGTAAACAGTAATGACTTTCAGGCTCCGCAGCCTAGTAATAACAGAACATTACTGCAAACAGTTAATAATTTTACGAACACAATGGGTAATATGATGCAGGAAATTCTAGAATACAATCGATGCTATTGCAAGCTGTACTTAACAAGCCGTGAACTGTTTAAAAACTTGTTTTTGGAACGCAAACGGCATCCGCCAATATAAAAACAAATTAGAATTCTTTCTTAAAAATAAACAAATTGATGTCATGATGGTTTCTGAAACTGATTTGACCTCAAGAAATACGTTTAAAATCAATGGTTATACACTATATGATACCAAGGACCCTCAAGATAGAGCTTGTGGAGATTCTGCCATTTTAATAAAAAGCACTACCCAATGTGTAATCATCGTGAAGATTATCTCCAAGCAACGAACATTTGTGTTGAAGAGCTAAATCGAAACATAGTATTTTCATCCTTATATTCACCACCTAGATTTGCAATATCAGAAAGCCAATATTACAAATATTATAAGTCATTGGGGCCCTGTTTCCTGGCTGCTGGCGATTATAACGCTAAAAATACCTTCTGGGGGTCACGACTAATAAAACCAAAGGGTCGTGTTTTGTTTAATACAATCTCTATAATGAATTTAAATGTTGTCGCGGGCGGCCAACCAACATATTGGCCTGCTGATCCGCAAAAATGCCTGATGTCATCGATTTTGGCGTTGTTAAAAACATCCCCACAGAAACGATTCACGTTGAAGCTTTCTTATTATTATCCTCTGATCACTCACCTACAATTGTTACTATAACAAACACCAATAGAATTGAATCTCCCTCTGGTTACTTTGCGAAGTCAGCTACACAAATTAATTGGTTAAAATATGAAAAATATCTCAGTACCCATTGCACAGCAAATATTCCGCTTAGCACACCGGAGTATGTAGATCGCTCTATTGTCAAGTTTGACAGTTTTCTTAAACTAGCTGTTCAACATTCCAGTATTGCCCCAAAAAAAACAAAAAATATTAAAATATATTCCACAGATGTCGAGCGGCTCTTGTCTAAAAAAAAGAAGAGAGCTCGTTGAGAGTGACAATTGCACAGATCCCCTCAACTTAAGAACTTACTAAAAGACTATACAAAACGGCTGAGAAAGTTACTGCAGACTCAGAAAACGACTTCTCTGGAAAAATATCTTAAGGAACTTGATGCAACTCCACAATCACACTACGCATTATGGCGTGCAGCTAGAAATCTTTAAAGGCCAGTTGTCTCTTAACCACCATTAAGAAACTTGAATGGAAGTTGGGCAAGAAATGATGTTGAAAAAGGAAATCTGTTTGTTAATCATTTAAAAAACGTATTTAGCCCAAACATATCGCACGATATTGCGGTCGAGTTACCAGCTGTTGCTGCTAGAGCAGCTGTTCCCCTAAGACTTGAGATAAGAGAAATCGAAAAGGCTATTTGTGAGTTAAACCCCAGGAAGGCTCCTGGTTTTGATAAGATCAGCAACAAAATGCTTTTGGAGCTACCCAGCATAACAAGGAGAATTGTTCTTTTAATTTTTAATGCTATTTTACGCCTTGAATACTATCCTAAAAAATGGAAGGTTTCCTTAGTTACCATGATACCAAAGCCAGGTAAAGATCATACAAAAGTTGAGTCATATAGGCCTATAAGCTTATTATCAAATATGTCAAAGCTGTTTGAGAAATTATTAGTTTCAAAATTAACACCGATTTTAAGTGAAAATAGATGTATTCCAAACCATCAGTTCGGATTTAGAAGAAAACACGGCACAATCGAACAGACTTATCGAATAGTAAATGTCATAAGAAAAGCATTTGAAGAAAAAAAATATTGCTCAGCACTCTTCATCGATGTTTCGCAAGCTTTTGATAAAGTCTGGCATGAAGACTTATTACATAAATTGAAACAAAATTTACCAGCAAACACACACAAGCTGTTAGAAAGCTACTAAGTCGGTCGTGAATTTATTGTTAAAGAAGGAAATTTCTTAAGTTCACCTCAGCCAATTGGTGCTGGAGTCCCACAGGGCAGCATTCTGGGCCCTCTATTATACTTAATTTATACTTCGGATATGCCAACAAGCAACCACACCCAAACTTCAACATTTGCAGACGATGCAGCTTTTCTAAGCGTGCACGAAAACCGTTATGAAGCATCTCGTTACTTACAGCATCATATATTTCAACTAGAAATATGGTAAGGTTAAGACAATGGACGATAATGGTCAATGAGCAAAAATGCGTGCATATAACATTCACCTTGCGCCGGGAATCTTGCCCCCATATTACAATCAATAATCAAATAATTCCTCAACATTCGCATGTAAAATATCTCGGTATACATCTGGATCGGCGATTAACGTGGAAATGCCATATAGAGGCAAAATTAACTCAAACGAAACTAAAAGCCATTCAAATTCATTGGCTTATTATAAGAAGAAACTCTGTCCTTAGTCTCGACTGCAAACTTCTTATTACAACTCCATCTTAAAGCCAATCTGGTGCTATGGTATTCAGTAATGGGACACTGCCTCGACCTCCAATATCGAAAAACTTTAAAGGCGCCAAAATAAACTTCTTCGAATAATCACAGCTGCCCCTTGGTATGTTAAAAACTCAAATATTCACAAGGATCTCAATGTTCCATTAGTTAAAACTATGATTACGAAATATGCAGTAAAATACTTAAAAAGGCTCGAATTGCATCCGAACCCACTTGCTCGAAATATTTTAAATGATAGCGGCCACACTCGCTTAAGAAGAAGAGACACTGCAGCACTTATCCAATAAGATGAGCGATAAACGCCTATATATGTGAACAGAACCCGTGATGCGAAAATTTTTGTCTGGCACTGGCAGGACATAAATAAAGTATTAGAATTAGATTTGATTAATTATTGGTAGGATATTTAATATATGAAGATTCAATACACGCAAAGATAAAACATGGTTGATGCAACCACAATCGCAAACTATCATTAATGTTTGTGGTTATGATTGCGTCAAACACGTCTTAGGTAACAATATATGTTCAGACATAATGGCCCATAATCATAGTCAAACGCTAAAGTCGGTTCTTTTTAAAAACAACTTTAAAACAAAAACCTACTTTAAATTATTTTGCTACCATAGTCAAAATTAAAGTATGTTTTAAATTAAACCGACTTTAACTGGGTGCCACCTCAAATGTAGAAAATGTTTTCATACAAAATACAAAAAAATATAAACAAGTGGCACCACTAAACAGCTGACATTGAAAGTTAAAAAAAAACATCGAGCGGCAAAACAAATAAAGTAACCGGAAAAACGGAAGGAAAGGTGCTTGTGGTGGAAAAATGGAAAAGGTAAGATAAATATCATATTTAGGCTATTTTGGTATTAATTTTATTGATAACACAGGAACAAAAGAAATCAAGAGAAAGAGAGGCAAACTGGGCTAATGCAGAAAAAGAATTTTTGCGTGAATGTATCAACTTGCACGTTGATATTGTGGAACACAAAGGCAACGATGTTTCAATGATTCAAAAAAAAGAATGCATGGAAAGCAATTCAGGCTGCAATGGCTTCCGGAGGGTATCAACGTGATATTATAAAACTAAAATCGCAATGGATACGAATGAAGGTAAGCGCTAGAAAAGCTGGTAATTGTGTGGGCATTCCCGAAATAAGCGCAGAGAATAATCTAGTCCAAGGTATGATACTACATGAATTTGAAGAAGATGACATTTTAATAGACAGTAACTGCACCGACACCGCTGAATATTTAGAGTGTGAGTTAAAGAATAGTCCGAACGTCAACTACAAAGATATTGTCATCGAATTGGATGAATCTCCCTCAACTTCTCAGCAATGCTTCGCTGATGCAGTCCAGGAAAGTAAAAACGATGTTTCGCCCACCACAACTCCTTTAAAATCCATTTATAATTCTAAAAAAAAGAAGAATTCTCCCACTTCCAACATTCAACGTCTACGACGTCTTCCTAAAACACCATCGAAAACAAATGTTATTTTGGAACGGCAACGTCAAATTACCAAAGAAACATTGCACTCTGAAGAAATCTACAAACTTCAAAAACAACAACTTGAATAAGAAAATGAATACAAGAAGTTACTCTACACTCTTGAATTAAAGCGACTTCAGAAACAAATGGATTACGATGCAGAATTGCATGATTTAAAAATCCAAATTCTTAAAAAAATAGTGCAAACCAAATATTATTTTAAAAATACTAACGCTGGGTCTCCACGTTGCAATATTTATTGCTAAGTACAAGCAAAAACGTCGGCAGAACAATGACAGAACAATGGAGCAATAATTGCTGAATTTATTGCTGGAGAACACTTGAAATTGCTTTGCCATAAATTTGCAATTTTCACCGCGACTAGTCGTATAAAGTTTTGTGGCTGTACATATTTATAACAAATGTTTTATGTTGTGTTTTGAAGTGGTTGTGAAATTTTCTTTTTTAAATTAATAAAATAATTAATTGTAATTGTCGTAGCTGTGTTTTGTATTACTTTTTTGTTTATTTGCGTTAAAAAAAGTTGAATTGTTCTATTGAAAAAATAAAAATATACAAAAAAATAAATTCGTCGTTTGCTTTTGTTGATCTTTATGTTTATTAAAAAATATAATAAATAATAATATATTTATTGATTGCTTTTTTAATAAATAAACACACAAACAAAAAACAACCGTACAGAGAAATGAAATGTCAGATAAATTACAACTGATTTGACAGCATATTGCTAAGCAATAATTGCTCAAGCAATAAGAAGAGCAATCATTGCGCAATGGATTGCCACTCATGGCAATATGCGGTCTATACGTCACAAATTTTATGGAGCAATGAAATTTGACGTTTGCCGCAATAAATATTGCTACGTGAAGACCCGGGGTAAAGTCCTGCCCAAAATTACTATGTATATTTCGTAAAATAACATAACATTTTTGTTATTAAAACAATAATAGAGAAATGTGAACTACAGAAGGTTTTGTTGAGCTTTTTATAAATACATACATATCGCACCTTATCAACAAGAGGGTATTAAATCAAAATTTTCAGTAGAAGCAAAACAATTTACAGTTTAACATTACAGGCATATGAATAAGAATTTTTAAGGCAACCGTTTCATTACCAAAAAGTGGACAAAATTGCACAATATTTTTACAGTGGGTAGATATGAATATTACGTATCCATTTTTTCCAAAAAGTGAAAAAATAAAAATTTTGAGTTAATACCCTCTTGTTGATAAGGTGCGATATGTATGTACATATGTTTATATGTAGAAATAAGTTTTGAAATTTTGTATCAATCATAAAAAGTCACTTTATGTATGTATGTGCTTATATGGAAAAGTAGCTTATGACGAATATTGTAGTCTGCAGATATCCTCAGTTTTGTTGAAGATTTATTCGAGGTGTTTTCTGCTCTTCGTCTGTATATTGTTGTATTAGAAACAACTTTAATAGAGGTTAAACGTAAATGTTAAAAAAATTGTAAAAATTAAAGATTTTACTCCTTTTCTAATAGTAATAACTCAATTTTGTCTTATGTCGACATTAGCTACCATTCCTTATGGCCGCAGATATTAAAGTTTAATACATATAAGAAAAGCTTGAATTTAAATTTTGTACTTGAAATCTTTCTAATTTTTTTTTTTATTTTAGTCTGAGAGTATTGAATCTTTTAATTTTTTTTTTAATGTTAAAAAAAACAATTTTAAATACTAATAAGATGATGAAAAATAATGAGCTCGAACTTAAACAAAAGATATTGAAAGTGTTATGAACAAATTTAATTCGCACTTTTATTTCATAAAACTTTTGGAAATGTAAAATAGTCTCTTTGGATGCATGCGTCTTTAATAGTGATATACATATGTATGTACATAAATAATTTAACATGTAAGTGTATATATATATACCTAACAAAAAGTTTCTACAAAGTACAAATTTATGAATTGTATTAATTTTTTTTTTTACTAAATGTGTATTTGTTAACTTATTATTTATTTATATTTTATTTTTTTGTTTTTGTTAACTGTTAAAGTAAAAAATTATTTGTATTGAATTTTAATTGACTTTATTTTAAAAAGTTGTTTTCATTTTACTTTTTTTGAAGTGCTATCATCTCAAAAGTTTCTAGCTGGCATAAAAAAGATCTACAAGGTTAGCTCCATATTTTGATTTTAGGCGACGTTCAACAACTTAACGGTTGAAAAGTTATCAGACTTTGAATACTAAAAATGAGGAACCAAAGCAATATTTGTTACAAGTATGTACATGGTTTCCGATCATACGACAAAACTACCTAAGTATTCAAAGTCTAATAACCTTTCACACAGCAAGTTTACGAGAAAATCTACTTAGGGCCATTATTACAACTTGCTGATAGTTAAAAGTAGGATTTTGTCTTGTACAGCTTTTTTATACCCGCTGGAAACTTTTGAGATGAGAGCCCAAAAAAATTTTTAAGTCCTCTAATGTACACTCATACTTACGTAAATGTAGCACTGCTGTTAAACATATGTAATTGAAATAAAAATAAACTTAATTATAAATATATATACATGTATTTGGAATTTTATTTATGAACAATTGTCAACAAGATTTGAAATCACAAAACCTACTTAATAATAATAAAAAAAAATTAAATGTATGCTTCGATGGTCTTTCTTTTAAAAGTGTGCATTTATAAAAGCGGTCCTATATGCCTTTCCAGAATTTATTCTGTTGGTAGCTTGATTTCTATCCAAGTTGAAGCTATGTGGGTCTGACCGAATAGAAACACGTGAACATACATCCAAGACTATGATAATAAAAGCATGCGTGATTAAATCGATTACTAAAGGAATACTGAAACACATATCGCACTCGTTCAACAATGTATTAACTCAAAATTTTTTTTTCACTTTTTGGAAAAAATGGATACGTAACATTCATATCTACCCACTGTAAAAATATTGTGCAATTTTGTCCACTTTTTTGTAATGAAACCGTTGCTTTAAAAATTCTTTTTCATATGCCTGTAATGTTAAATTGAAAATTGTTTTGCTTCTACTGAAAATTTTTAAATTTTGAGTTAATACAGTATTGTTGAACGGGTGCGATATGTAAGTGTAGTAGTTTTAATATAAACACATACATGAAGAATTTCGTTCCTTCGCAATATTGTGAAGTACGGCAACTGCAACTACTATATTTTTTGCAGTATCAAGGTCAACTCGAAGCCTTTCGAAAATAGAGCGGAATTTGGATTTTAGCTGTCCATTTAAACACTCTACTTTACTGCGCGTTGCTATATGACTTTTGTTATACATACCTGTAAGGTAAGAATTCATAGATACTAAGTTCTTGATTTACTTACATGTATATTATAAACCTTACTTTTCTTCTTTAGGCGTAGAAGGATTTCTTACTGGAGTTAATAAAATTGGGGACAAAGCGTAACCCGCATCTCCAAGCAAGACCCCATTGTGTTCACTTTTGGTGGACTCCGACTTTCTTTTTAGCTTGCATTCAGCCCAAATTCTAGAGTCGTGTTTGGAGCCGCGGGATCTTGCAACTATGTCAATTATCTTGCAATCTGCATCGCATACGATCTATCGTGAAAAATTTTAATAAACGAACGTTATACTCATTAATAATGTTTGTATTAAAGCGAGGCAAGAACAGACGTAAACTTACCTGCACATTTAAGGAATAAAAACCTTTCCTGTTGAGGTAATGTCCAGCCATTTCTCGACCAACATTTTTTGCGGGACATTTAATACGCACATGCGTGCAGTCAATGGCTCCAATTATAGTTGGAAATCGAGCCAATTGGTAAAATTTGCTTTTGACGTTTCCGAGCTCAGTATTGGTAGGAAATATTATAAACTGTGGGAGTTTTTTTTTTACAAATTTTTTTAATTATTCTCCCGACAGTGGGCTGAGACAATCCATGAAGATCAGCTGAAAACATATAATAGGTACTAAAATTTTAGCAAACTACATACTGGAATTACTTACCAATGTCACTCTGATGAGCATTTCTTCCCAGAAACCGCAAAGTTGTTAAAACTTGAAAGCTTATTGGAATGGGTAGCCCTCGGTTGTTTTTTGGTTCAACAATATTCAACAAGTTTATTAAGAAACGAGTTGTAATTTTGTCAAACCTGTAACGCGAAAAAAACTCCTCATCATCAAGACTGAAAGGATTAAACCTTTTCTTATATATTTTACGCTTTTTTCCATAGATATCTTCCTCCAAATCATAAATAATTTCAAAATCTCTTTCAATATCTTGTAACTCAAACATTTTATACTTTTTTTATGAACTTTTTAATTTGGAGAAGAACAGCTGATGCTTTTGTTAAATGAGTTAAAAACAGCTTCATCTAGTTTTATATATAAAGTCAACTTTAACGTCAAAAGTATACTTTAACTTGTTTATGAAAGACCTAAAGTCGGCTCTTAAGTAAAGTGGACTTTAGTTTTCTTAAAGTATACTTTATTTTTGACTATGATTATGGGCCAATGTTTTTAACTTATTATTGTTTAAAGCATATTATTATGTTCAGAAGAAAAACGCAAACGACCTTTCCAACCATGTTTCTATGTTTCCCAAAACCATGTAAAATGTCTATTTCAACATGTTATACGGTTCTCACAATAAAAACAATAACAAATTTATTCTCAAAAAAAAATTTTTTTATGAAAAATACAAATGTATGTATGTACATATATTTTGTTTTATATAAACAGCAAAGCATATTTAAAAAATAAAATTAAATACATACATTTAATTACCGTTTTCTCACTACGCGCTTATCTTTTTTCCCAACGAAAAACTGAACATTAAAAAAATTTGGTTTTCTCATTTGCTTCTATTCTGTCGCAAAGCTAACCAGCAGTCATCAGCCCAGCGCTGCCAGAAGTAAGATTTTACCTTATTTTTTAAGATTATTTAACCGAAAAAAGGTTTTAAGATTTTTTCCCCAAAAACAAGATTTTCTGTTTTGTCTAGACGAAAGTTAGGTTCAATTAAAAAAAAACTTCTTTGTTCCCATTTGAAAATTTTTAAACTTAATAATGCAACCTTGCGGTTTACTGGACAAAAAAAATACTTAAGGCCCAACCATAATGTGCTTAAGTTGGCTTAAGCAAATATACGAATTAATGTTAATCATATGAGGCTAGCCATATTGAACTTAAGGAAACTTTTTGTTAAATTTTATGAAACTGTCATTTGCTTAAGCAAGGTGCGAAACTGATCGCACATTCTGTACGGAATCAAATGTTTGTTGATTTTATTTTTTAAGCAACGCTATGCATATCATGGTTGGGCCTTTTCAAGGGTTCAAGGGTGATTAGTCAGGTGTAAGTTTTGCGCGCTTTTTATTTTGCAAAAACAGAAAATATTGCAAGTCAGACTAAGGTTCGCAAAAATTAATCTTTTTACGTTTTCGATTTCCATGACACCCGTGTATATCTAGATTTATATAAATAAACGTTTAAAAATGTTTAGATTTTAGCGGTATTTTTAAGAAAAATCCCGCCTTAATTGAATATTTAGCGGTTTTGAAGTCCGATTTTTCGGGAACTCTTCAAAAAAAAGTTGGCAGCAGTGGAAATACATATTGATATGCTTTAAAGTTAATTTTAATAAAAAAAACTACTTTTTTCCAAAAAAAAAAGATTTTTTTTCCAAAATAAGATTTTTTTTGGTGAAATTAAGATTTTTTGCTGAAAATTTCTGGCAGACCTGCATCAGCAAATTATTTATTATCCTTTTATTTGCCGTTCACACTGAGTCTTCACCTGAGATAATATCTGATATAATATGTGAGAGAACGTCGGCAGAATGAGAGAACAAATTTCTTTATGTTAATCTTGATCTTAAACAAGGGGAACACGTATCTTATAAGATTTCATAATCGAATGATTCTCGCACAGTAAACATGTGTCGTTTTTATTATTTTTGTTTAGTTTTTTCTTGTTTTTAGTTAAAAAAATTGTTTTTTTAAACACTTATCACAAGATTTTCACTATTTGTACAAAAAAATTTAACATTTTAATGAATGAGTCTTATTATTGTTTTTTATGTATGCATGTATGTGTATTTTTGACAGCTCATCTTATAAGATAGTTGTTATAAGATTTCTCATAACAACTGTCTTATAAGATTTATTATAATATTAATATTAAGGTATATTTATAGCAGGTAGCCGCGAGATTACAACAATTGTACAATAAAACAAACAACAGGGCTTTTTATTGTTGTTATGTGGTACGAACTGTCAAAAGGCAAAGGGGTTGATAAGAGACAAAAAAGACAAAAGATAGAGACAAAAAACTTGTTTACATGTTTTCTATACAACATTTGACAGTTCGTACCACAAAACAAGCAAATAAAAAATAAACAGCTGGCTTTCCGAGACTACCTGCTGTAAATATACCTTGATTAATATTAACACTATTTGAGAGTCTACACGTAAGATAATACTCTCTGCGATTGAATTTGACGTTTGCTGATATAAAAATCTTATATCTTATCTCAGGTGGAGACCCAATGTCAGATAAATTCAATCAGCTGACAAGAAAGACAACGTTTGTGTGTATGTATTTTTATAATTTAAATTACTTCCCAGTTTTAATAAGCCTATAAGTTTGGCATTTTTCTCCCTGAAAAATGTTTAAATTATTTTGTAATAATTCAGGTTGTCCGATTAACTGATGCTCGCAGACGTAAATGACGTGAAGAAAATTGTATTTTTTTATAAATAAACATTGTCTGTTTTGACAATAAATGTTTGCTCAATTAGAGAATGTGTTTTCAAGAAAACAAAAATTATGGTACTTAACATACCTTTTGTGTGCAACTTATATTATGATTTTAATTGTATAGTTGAAAATATAAATATTATAGTAGCAAACATTTCACATAATTTAATATGTTTAGCTAGATCAGAGTAATTTATAGTGAATTTAAAAATGTTAAGGACAAAAAATATTTTTTCAAGTTATATTAGAACTATAATAAATTTATAAGGCAAATATGAATAAAAATTTTCGTAGTGAACACTTTGTAATCATGTTTTTTCTCTGCGTGTAAATAACACAGTGCAACACGAAAAAATAAGCATATAAGGATAATAAGTAACCATAAAGGACAAAAAAAGACCCGTGTCTCCCAGTTTTGCCCAAAGTCATGCACTTTTTTATGGGCCCTTAAAGATTTGGGGCCTCGTTGTCACTTTTGCAAAAAAGTAATCATTTTCTCATTCTCATATCTTGCAAGCCGTTCGGAATGTTGATTTACCCTCTGAGACAAAGTTGTAGCTCCTGCCAAAAAGAACAAAAGTTGTAAACATGTAAAATCAAAAAACTTCTTCTTCAAGATCAAAATCGCAAAAAACTTTAAAAAATTCGATTTTTTTAATTTTTTCCCTATTCAGGTCCATAGGTAGCAAACCGTTCAAAATTCAAGGAAACAATCAACAACAAAAATGTACCTAAGATCTCAATAATTTCTAGAGCAAATGAACTTCCTAGGAATGATGCTTAACACCGTTTAGGTAGCGCTTAGGTAGCCGCAAAAGTGAAAAATTTTCCAAATTTTTTTTAATTTCATTTGTTTTGTGCTATCTATTACAAAAATATTAAAAAAAATATTGGTATTATGCTTAAATTGTTGATGGCCCCGGACTTGCAAATCGAATTGTCCTAAGTTGTGGATCCAAATCGTCGTCCGAATCTGACTCTAATTCAGAACTTATGGTGTCCACAGGCACGTTGCTTCCAGACTGCCCTACATCATCAGCTTTTTCTTCTTTAAATACTGCATTAACATCATATAGGGTGATCTTGTGACACCACCAACATAACTGAAATGAATTAGAAAAGAAATCAAAAAAGGAATGCAAAACAATGCATCAATTTGATATTAACTCGGCAAGAAATGCGTCGATTTTTTTTTCTTTGTATCGTTTTTCCATGGGCATTGTGGTTTGGTAAAACCGTTCTCCTTGCTCATCGGATTCGGTAGGGAGTTGTTTGATAAAGTCGTCAAAATGAAAATGAAGAAAATGCAGCTTTCATGTCATCGATGTGCCGATTTTTTCAAAATAATACAGCATTTCTTTCACCATTTTTCACTTTTGCGGCTACCTAAACGGTGTTAAGAATCATTTCTAGGAAGTTCATATGCTCTAGAAAGTTGTTCATTGAGATCTTAGATACATTTTTGCAGTTGATTGTTGCCTTGACTTTTGAACGGTTTGGTATCTATGGACCTAAACAGCGGAAAAAAGTTAAAAAATCTAATTTTTTTAAGTTTTTTGCGATTTTGATCTTAAAGATGAAGTTTTTTTTGTTTTTATATGTTCACAAGTTTTGTTTTTATGACAAGAGCTACAACTTTGTCTCAAAGGGTTAATTAAAATTCCGAACGGTTTGCAAGATATGAGCCTGAGAAAATGGTCACTTTTTTGCAAAAAAGACACTGAGGCCCCAAATCTTTAAGGGCCCATAAAAAAAGTGCATGACTTTGGGCAAAACTGGGAAACACGGGTCTTTTTTTGGTCCTTTATGGTTATTTATTGTCCGTATATGTTTATTTTTCCATGACTTAAAAATTACACAGTGTAAATAACGAATAATAATAAAAAAAATTCGAGGTAGATATGGTTAAAAAAAAAAATAAAAACGATTTTGTGTATTAATATCAGTACTCTTGTTTTGAGAAGGTCATCAAACTGAATACCATATAATTTTACCCTTAAAAGAGAAACAGAATTAAACCTTTTCACGCCATATACGTATCGTACAATACTTTTAAAGACTGAGTTTAATTTCTTGCATCACATTTGGCAAATAATTCGCATCCATACATCAGAATTGGCAATAAATAGGTTTTGGCAAGTAGTATTCTTATTTTGATAGGTGTACAATACTGCGTTTGCCAGAGAGTTCTAAGCATGGAATACGTACGGCCATGTGCATAATTAATATGGTTGCACCATGTCAGGTTCTGCTGTATTTACCCTTTCAATACTTTCATTATTAAGAAAAATATCAGGTATATGATCGGTTATAGTAGTTAGTTTTTGGATAACAAGATATCTAGATTTTTTGGGTTGATACTAATGGCCAATTTTCAGGATTGACGTTAAAACACATTTATGTTTAAAATCGTTTTAAATACAAAATTCTCTTCTCTAAATACTTAAATCAAACTTAATTCACCGATCTGGTACACTTGCCTACAAGAAGAGAATGAGCGAGTTGTCACTTTTTTCACGTTGGTGTTAAGAAAATGATAGAATGAAATGACCGAAATCAAGTTTTCTGTCATTTCTTTCTATCATTTTCTTAACACCAACGTGAAAAAAGTGACTACTCGCTCATTCACTTCTTGTAGGGTTATTTTCAACTTAACCCTACAAGAACAGTGACAGTCATTTGACCTGTCTGTCATCGCTTAGAACAAAGTTTCTATCACTTTCTTAAGGCCAACGTGAAAAAAATGACCTAAACTTTTGCGTACGTGTGATTTTACATCCTTCTTTAACCTATGAATTTTGTGATTGATAAAACATATATCTGAGCTGTTTACTCTTATACTCTATACAAATCAGTACTGATGTAGAAACCGGACACAGCTGACTAGTCACTACTGATGTATATACCGGACACAGCTGACTAGTCAGTACTGATCAGTACATTCATATTTTTGTTTATATTTAAAATAAACAGCAATATGTATATGTTCGTTTTACAAATAAACTAAATAAATAAATAATTAGTTCTTGTATAAAGCTTTTTTGCAATAGTCCCATTACTTCAATATTTCACTAAGTTTTTGCTTAAGCCAACCTTTGGTTAACATTGATACATATACTAAGGAATGATCCTATACACTACCAAAATATCTTGTATTTTCCTTGCTCCGCGTCTAATGGCGATTTCTTTTCTGAGAAAAATGTTGCATTAATGTTACATGTTCTACATTTTGTGTTCGTTTGTACAAAAAATACAACTGTGGGAAAAATTTTCAAGTTCTTTTGTGAAAATGTTGATGAAAAACATGCAAAACATGTTACATATTTTACCCTTACTTTTACTTAAGGGTTCATACTGCCCTGTTTTACAACTTTGGTACTTACTACTTTGTTTGTAAAACCAATATTTTATTTTGTTTGTCATAATATTTTAAATCAAGCAATTCTACATCTAAATATTCTTCGACGGCATACTCCATTTTGAATTAAATCGTTTTTTTTATTTTGGTGGAAAATTCTATGTATTTATTATCGTTTTAAATTTGTTCAAGCAATAAGTGATGTCAATGTCTGTTTCCAAACCGTAAAGTAAGTGTGCAGCAAATAGTCGAATAGTTTTAAAAATCGCTAATGAACTACATTAATAATAAAAGTGTAATAGTTGAAACATTTGCATTAACAACAGTGTTATAACATGAGAAAATTCATGAATATGTTTATAATAATACTAATAATAACCGCTCGGATATTGTCTACCTTCCGTCTCAAAATACTTCATCAAAAAACTAATTCTATTTCCTACTGATAATGCAATAAATATTGTATACCAAAATGTCCGAGGTCTTAACACAAAATTAACATCTCTTTACGCAAGCAGTTTCGATTTTACACACCACTTTATTGTTTTAACAGAAACTTGGTTGAATGAGAGGAAAATTATTCATAATGCTGAAATTTTTTGTCCGAAATACCAAATATTCAGATATGATCGTCCTCACAAACTTGGTGGAGGAGTCCTTATTGCCGTACTAAATGCTTTTTCATGTGAACGCATTGAATTTTTGCAAAATGACAATATTGAATTTGTTGCCGTCAAAATTAATCTTTCAAATGGTGTTTTGTTTATAACTTGTTCTTACATTCCTCCTAACTCTTCCTCCGATATTTATGATGCACATATCTCGGCAATTAACACAGTTTGTCAGCTATCTAAGCCATATGATATATTTGTCGTTCTTGGAGACTTTAACCTTCCAAATTTATCATGGAATTCAACTTATGAACTAAATTACTTAATTCCTACTGTATCAAATGAATTTATTAAATCACTACTCGACTTTGGGCTCTTTCAAGTTAATCATATTCATAATAAATGTGGGAGACTTCTGCACCTTGCTTTTGTTAATCAGCCGATGGATATACATGTACGAAATATACCTCCTCTCACATATCCTGAAGATCTCTACCATCCTACGATTGATGTTGAAATATATTTTCAAGCAAAAAAATTAGCACCTATTTCAAAGAGTTGCAGCCATAGTCTTAACAAAGTTATTTGCTTTCCACGTACTAATTATACAAAACTTAATTATTTATTATCTAATGTCAACTGGAACAATATACTTTCTGGAAATAATTTCAACCATACTGTTTCTAACTTTTACTCCATTCTTTATGAATTCATCTCTAAAACTGTCCCAAAAGTAAATAGCTGTGATAAAAAAGGGCCGCCTTGGAATAATAAATTTTTAACCAATGCCAAAAATAAGAAAAACAAGTAAGAGTGCTATATTCGGCTGTGCCGAATCTTATATACCCTTCACCATTGTGCGAGCAGATACCAAAGCAACTAGAGAAAAACAAAATAATTTTACATATACATACATATGTATTTACAATACTAAAAGCTTCATTATAAATTAAATTTTAAAATCGAAAACTGGTAAATATTTTTTTAAAATCGTTTTTAGAACATAAAAGTTAAAAAAAAAATTCTCTTTGAAAAACCAAGATTCGAACCAGAGGACTCACAGTTTCTAAACTCAACCCCCTAGACGCCTGAACTATGAACGAACGTTGTTTGAACATCATTAAAATTAAATATGGCTCCTTTTACCGTTCACAACTCAACTCAGTTGTGTCAACTCAACTCAGTTGTGTCAACTCAACTCAGCAAAGTTGTAAACCGAATCAACTTATTTGAGTTGTGAACCGTAATAGTGGCCTATATTCACCAAAATGGTCTGTACCATATATGTGTGTTTGTTTGTTTCTTTTAGTAAAGGCATTGTTGTCATACCGTAGATTTATCTTTTTTTGGCGAGTTTTTAAGTGGCAAAAATAATCAAAAATTCCCCGTTTCTATTTGTTAAAATTATTTCGTTAAATAGATGAAATAATAAAGAAGGGTGGTAACGAAAATCATATTGGGCCTTATGCTAGTATATGTAAACAAATGCAAAGGGGGGGGGGGGGGGGAGAGAGAGACGGATATCGTTAAATCAACTTCGCTTTTCATAAGGACCCAGAATATATATACTTTATAGGGTGTAGTATCAATATTGTAGAAATTACAAACGGAATGACAAACTTATATATACCCTTTTACCTTCGGTGAAGGGTATAAAAAGAGTAATTTTTGGGAATTCAGTATTTCGGTTATAACTCAGCCATTTTTTAACCGATTTGACAGATTTATATACTGACGTGTTAAAGAAGAAATTTACCATTTACTTGAGTTATAAACCTTGGACTCGGGAAGATCTATTGTGTCCGAAAATGGGTATTTTCCAAAAAAAAAATTATATTTTGGTCATAACTTTTTTGTATCTGAACCGATTTTTCCGAAATTTTCAGAAAATATTTTCTACTAAAAATTTCCGATCTTTTGATATATAACGCGTAACCAGAGGTCATATGACAGTCCAAAAAAGCAGGGTTTTATACAATTTTTGATATTTTTTGCACGGGAGGTACCACGCCCACTTGTTCAATCCCGCCCACATTTTGTGGAATGCTGTATATTGATAACCTTAATGTGTGTACCTAATTTGGAAACTTTGGCTCTTGCCGTTCTCCAGATATACACAAAAAAGTAATAAAAATACAACAACAACAAGGGACTTTTGGAAAAAATTAGAGGTAGTCGTGGTTTTTTGCTCATATCTCAGCCATTTTTGGACCGATGTGGCTGAATTTCAATAGCAAGAAATGGTGGACTATATGTGACATAAGTGTGAAACAACCTAGCCGCTATCATGTCTGGAGTCTCCGGAAAACACATATCAAACGTAAGACGGACAGACGGACGGACAGACGGACGGACAGACGGACGGACATCGTTAAATCAACTTCGCTTTTCATAAGGACCCAGAATATATATACTTTATAGGGTGTAGTATCAATATTGTAGAAATTACAAACGGAATGACAAACTTATATATACCCTTTTACCTTCGGTGAAGGGTATAATAAATGTTACAAGAAATATAAGAGCTCTGGAACCTTAGTTGATTTTAGAAATTACTCTATCGCGCGCTCCGAATATAATACAACAAACAAATTGGCATATGATTACTACCTAGCTCGTATGAGATTAAAGTTGAAAACTAACCCTAAAGAATTTTATAAATTTATTAATTCGAAACGTCGAGCTTCTGCCTATCCAAAATTTTTTAAACATGGTTCCTGTATTACTGATGACGACACACTGATTAGCAACATGTTCGCGAATTTCTTTGCTACTACATATTCTAAAAAAACGTACGATAGTAATTCTCCCTATCCATTTAATTTATCGCATTCAGCTGGTATACATTTTTCATTTTTGAGTAATGAAACAGTTCTATTAAACTTAAGATCATTAAAAGCGAGCAATAATTCTGGCCCTGATTTAATACCTAGTTGTATTCTTAAAAATTGTGCCGAAACTTTGTACGGCCCACTTACTACAATCTTCAACAAATCTATTGAATTGTGCTATTTACCCTCCGAATGGAAAAAATCGTTTATTATCCCTTTGTTTAAAAGTGGTAATAAATTCGATGTTGCAAACTATAGAGGAATTGCTAAGCTGAATGCTATTCCTAAACTCTTAGAAAAAAAGTTAACTGACAGCTTATCACACAAAATTTCTTCGCTGTTATCTCCTTGTCAACATGGATTTTGCAAGTCGCGTTCCACGACAACTAATATACTGGAACTTACTACTATGGTAAATGATGGATTTTTAAAAAACATGCTAACAGATGTAATTTACACGGATTTCAGTAAAGCCTTCGACAAAGTGAACCATGAAATGTTACTATGCAAACTATCACTAATGGGATTTAGTTGTACAGCCCTAAAGTGGCTGCGTTCTTATTTATTTGATAGAACTCAACAAGTTAAGTTTAGAAATGTTACCTCAACAGACATATACGTCACTTCTGGTGTTCCCCAGGGAAATCATCTTGGTCCTACACTGTTCACGTTATTTATAAATGACCTCCCATCTGTTATCTTGTATTCCAATGTACTCATGTATGCAGATGATGTCAAAATATTCAAGAGCTTTAACGACTCTAATCAACAACTTTTACTACAGTCTGATATTGATAAATTTTCCCAATGGTGCACAATTAATTTAATGGACCTTAATATTAAAAAATGTAAACATATGACGTTCTACAGAACTAACAAATTAGAATCTCGATACTATCTTAATGGAATTATACTTGAAAAAGTGGACAGCATAAATGATCTGGGCTTTTTGTTGGATCATAGGCTAAATTTCCGTAATCATATCGCTTTAACTGTTAATAAGGCTAACGGTGTTCTTGGTTTTATGAAACGGTGGTCTAGAGAATTTTCTGACCCCTATGTCACGAAACAACTTTATACATCTTTGGTTCGGCCAATTCTTGAATATGGATCAATTGTATGGGATCCTTACTATTCCATTCATATAAATAGTATTGAATCCGTACAAAAGCAATTTTTGATTTTTTGTTTACGTGGTCTTCGTTGGAATTCGTATGTTTTGCCATCGTATGTAAATAGACTTGCTCTTATTAAGCTGCCAACCTTAAAAAGCCGCCGTGTTATGCTGAGTATATCTTTTCTACTTGGATTAATTCATGGTGAAGTTGATTCTACGTTCCTGCTTGGTAAAATTAACTTTTGGGTTCCAAATAGGCCTACTCGTAACTTTTAATTCATCAGTCTTAACTACTACAGATCTGATTATGCTAATAATGACTCCTTTCGTCGCATTTGTGAAAATTTTAATAAATTGTATCATATTATAGATCTTTCTGAAAGCAATGATATTTTAAAAAGAAAACTAATTTTGTATTTAAATAGTTAATGTATTCACACCTGTATTATATTCTTTAGTCTGTAAGGATTTATAATCTATAGACCAAATAAAATAAATAAATAATTATATAAAAAACCTTTAGCATGATGAGTCTATACTTAACACTAACATCATATTAGTGTTTATGTTAAGCATTTCATGTCAGTTGTAGACTGCAAGTTAGAACCATTCCTAAGTGTATGTTCACATCTAAAGCATCAATGTTAACCAAAGGTTGGCTTAACCAAAAACTAAATGAAATATTGAAGGAATTGGACTATTGCAAAAAAGCTTTATAAAACAGGGACCGTAACCACGGTTTATTCCACCATGACCGTAACAAAATTTTCCGAAGAAGGTGAATCTTGTTGTCGTTTAAGCAAACGGGATGATTGTCGGAAATTATG
Organism: Pollenia griseotomentosa; assembly: GCA_963931875.1. NCBI lineage: Eukaryota > Metazoa > Arthropoda > Insecta > Diptera > Polleniidae > Pollenia > Pollenia griseotomentosa. The sequence goes on from OZ007563.1 coordinate 150,991,049, forward strand.
ATTTTTCATACAATGATCTAAGATTTGCTCCACAAATCACTGTTCGACCGATGACAATTTTTGATAAGTAACTCCAAAATAGAAGGCTTTTTTATAAAAAAATTGGAATATTTTGTGGTGTTTTTAGTTGTTCTACTCTAACATATGTGTTAGAGTGGTACAACTAATGTAAAATTGTTGCAAGTGTGTTAGTAAAAAATTTTTTTTTTTAGTTTCGGTCATCCATTTCTTGTAGGGAAGTTTCTATTGTAATATTTTAGCAAGGTGGCCTCAATATCATGACAAGACACCAACAAGAGGCAAAGCAATAACAATCAGCTGTTTTTTGAGACCACCTTGTAAATAAATTTATTTGTTTATGATTTTTTTTTTGTATTTAGTAGTGCTATCATACTTTTATCTTATTTAAATAAGACTTTTCAAATAAAACTCAAAAAATCAATCTGTATTTAAATACGATTTAAGTTTTTATGAAAATTACTTAATTAATATTTAATTACTATCCTGAAAATTGGGCATAAGACCATTAGCAGTAGCCCATTCATATATATGTTTTAACTCAGTATTCAGAGTTAAGACACATTGTTCAATTTTCAGATATATCACAGCTGATGTAAATCGGAACATCGTCAGCATACATTCTGACTTTGCAGTGTGTAAATTGACTCGGAAGGTCATCAGCATAAAGCGAAAATAGCAGCTTTTGAATGGTTTAAAAGTACAAAGATATTTGTTTTTCGTTTATTTATACCACTTCTTATATCTTCCGCAACATCTACAAGTGCAGTTATACAACTGTGTTTTTTCCGAAACCCAGATTTTTTATCATTAAGCAGATTATGATCATTAACGTAAAGCGACATCTGATTGTGAACTATGCTCTCAAATATTTTCGACATAAACGGTAAAATGGCAATTGGCCTATATTCTGATTTAGTTTTGGGTATTGGTATTATTTTAGATTTTTTCCAATTTGAGGGAAAATGACTGGTGGTAAGCACATATGTATGTAACCAAGGGCAATATTCTTGGGAGAATTAATTTAAAAAATCTTGGGTAAATTTCGTCCACGCCAATTTCATTTGATTTCAAAGTTTTTTTGGGATTCAAAAAGTTAATTAACAAGATTTCGTTTAAATGTGCTAAATTCCCATTTCATACTATTGATAAACTGAAATTTATTGTTGAAGGGATAAGCTATTTCTATGCGCATTTCACTGGTTGCTTAGACCAGATCGTCAGGCAACGTCATCCAAAGATTTTAGAAAAACTAAAGATGTTATACAAATAAAACTGTTAAGCGAATAAGAATTATAAGCCCCAGTTTTACTTGTAACAATATCAAAGCTTAAACAAAAACAACAACAATAAAAAGTGAGTTTATCTTTTCTTACAGTCCTGACTACAATTGGTTGATTTTTTGTCAACTCTGAAAAACAAATTACTTTATTTTATTTTGCCAGTTCAGTTTTATTTACACTGATTTTATTGACATACAGCTTCTTATAACGTCAAACTGGTCTACGCAATCAAAAGAGAAGTTATATTTGGGTTGACGATTGTCATGGTTGTGATTGTAAAAATCAATATCTGCTTCTACCGTAGGAATATTCACAAATTTTTTACTAATAACGTCTGGATCAATAATAACAGGATTATTATTTCCAAATTTACCGATACCGATTTCCCTTACAGCCTTCCATGTTTTTCTTGATCCCAGAGCCAAGGATAATTTTTCGGTGTAAAACTTAGATTTTTCTTGTTTAAAGATTTTGTGTACTGTGTTTCTCGCCAAACAATATTCAACATGAAGATCGTTGGTTTAAACCGCTTCCAACGTGAAAATGCAAGGTCTCTTTGATTAACAGCTTGTTTAATATTTGTTTGGCCCACTTCTTTAGTTTTTAATGGAACAGCTTGACCAAACAAAACGTTCAAGAAAGGCTAGTTTATCCTCTGTTGAAACCATATAATAGATTGCATTCCATTCAATTCTAAGAAGTTCTAATTCCAATGTGGCGTATTTAATATTTTCGAAGTCACGAAAAGTTATTGAATAGGGTGGGATTTGCAATTGAAAATTATAGGTCATAAATAGGGCAACCAAAAAAAGCACTAAAAAACAGTTTTATGCTCTTAAAAAAGCGTTTAAAAACATGAAAATAAGATGTTCAAATTAAAAAAAAGCAAATTTAAACTTGTTTATTTTCCACTTAATACGTTGTTATAGTAAATTATAAGTTGATGCAATATATTTTCGAAAAGCAAACTATGCCTGTTTGGAGTGAGCAAGTTCTTGTACATACAAAAAGTTCTTCCTACGTCTACAGATGTTAAGGGACCATATTTAAAATTGAGTATTTGCTCCGAAGGATATTTTATTCCGCTTGCCTCCCAAAATATCCCCAATTTTTTTTAATAGCGAAAATCCTTCATTTTTTAATGAAAATTATTTAAATATTGTATTAGCTTTTTCTACTATATCCCCTGGAACACGGGACATTTTTCTTACGGTCCATAACCATGTTCACTTAGAAAACCAATGAAAGATTTTTTGTTTCCAATTTTGTAACAACTTCGTGTAAAATCCCAACATTTGCAGAAATAAAAAATATTTGATACACAGAAAAAATCTTAATAGCTAAAGCTACTTATTAAATATTTACGAAAAAAACGGGACCAACAACCAAACTAAAAAATCATTTCGCTTAATTTCAATATTTATTTTGATTAAAATACCACATCTAACAAAAAACTGTTTTTTGCTATGTCTAGTAGTATAATTGGTTTATTTTGTAATATTAAGACCATTTTAAATCTCACTAACTATTAACAAAAGGAGGGGTTACGCTTATTTGATCAAATATTTAATAAGTGTGACCGTAGCTTAAGACTATATTAAAAAAGCAAAAAATAAGACGTTACTATACCAAAAACAGAGAGAAGGGAAACTAACAGACGCTACTTTATACAAAAACTATATTTAAAAAGAAAAAAAAACGTAACAAAGTATGACGGTAAAAGACGTTACAGACTGAGGAATTTGATCGTAAGAATACAGCTATGGAATTTTAGAGAGAAAAGAACTTAAACAAATAATAAAATAAGTTGATAAAAAGGCTTAATAATAAAAACATAAACACATAAAAATTATATACAACACTATAAAAAGTACGTGACAGAGTCGCATAAAAATCAAGTAAGAAAGTATAGTCGGTCAAGCCCAACCGTATAATAACCAACACCACAATTTTTAAAATCAAGTTTCAAGAGTGTATGGCTATATGAATAGGGATCTATCTGTGTATTAAATTTCATTAAAATCGGTTAAATAGTTACTGAGGGGCTAAAATTGACCCTAAATCCCCTCGTGGTCCTATTTTTTTAAAAAATGCATACCATAAAGATACGGATCTATCTACATTAGTCTTAAATTGCATTAAAATTGGTTTGATAGTGAGCACAAGGACCCTCTTCCGGATAGCAGCTTGTACGGGGGCTATATTAAATTATGGACCGATTCACCCTTGTGCCAATTAGAACCAACGTAACAAATTTCATTAAATCATCTTTAAAATTGCGACCTCTACTTTGCGCACGAGGTTACATGGACAGCCAGCCAGCCGGACGGACATCGTTAGATCGACTCAGAAAGTGATTCTGAGTTGATCGGTATACTTTAGGACTTATATTTTAAGGTGTTTCCCACATCAGCACAAATGCATAATGAGTGAATCCATGTCAAACCATCATGTCGTTCGGCATCATCACCTCCGATTTCAATGAAATTCAACACAAATGTTGTATGTTATTGGACTTTAACAAAACATAAATTTTCAGACCCCAGATTCTTTCGGCTTTTGAAATATGACGTCATAAAAGATGTGAAAAGTTTTAAAAAATCACAAAAGTCTCCTTACAAAAAAGGATAGAACTTTTGAACTACGCAAGATAATTTAGTCTTTTTGGTATCGTTTTAAAGGTGAAAGTGCACCTTTTAAATGATATGCATATTGAAGTGGGCGTGGTACCTCCCGTACAAAGAATATCAAAAATTTTTGGTATCTGAACCGATTTTTCCGAGTTTTTCAGAGAATATTTTCTTTTGATATATAAGGCGTAACCATAGGTCATATGACAGTCCAAAAATTCAGGTTTTTATAAAATTTTTGATATTTTTTGTAAAGGAGGTACCACGCCCACTTCTCCAAATTCGCCCACATTTTGTGGGATGCTGTGTATTGATAACCTAAATGTGTGTGCCTAATTTGGAAACTTTGGCTCTTGCCGTTCTCCTTATATACTGAAAAAAGTAATCAAAATTCAACAACAACAAGGGATTTTTGAACACAAAACATACTTAGGATTACGTTCCGGTCTACAACTCTGACACCAATCGAGTCTCCACCTTTGAATTTTCTGCAATTGTAGAAGAGGGTCTAATACTTGACATATATTTTTTTATGAATTTTAAAAAAATTTGCTTTTCCAGATACCTATTCTTAAAAAAACACAATACGCGTATCATTTTAAAGGGTGCACTTTCATCTTTCAAACTAAATTATCTTGCATAGTTCAAAAGTTCTATCCCCTCTTGTAAGGAGACTTTTGTGATTTTTCATCATTTTTCACATCATATTTCGGAAGCCGAAAGAATCTGGGGTCTGATGTATGTTTTGTTAAAGTACAATAACATACAACATCTGTGTTGAATTTCATTAAAATCGAAAATACCCTCTCCACTCTTTAGTGTAGCTATAATAACATACAGAGAAAATATAGGTTTTTGGGATGATTTGTTCAAGGGAAGCACAAAATATTACCATACGTTGAACGTTGAACGATTTTTTTTAACCAGTAGCTCGTTTCTGTATTTCTCGCATCGTAAAATTTCTTACATGAAGTGTGAAACAAAAAATTCCATCGTTTCTCGATTTATGAGATAAAAGTGTTTCTGTATTTGAATGCGAAAACAGACACAACAAATTCTGTTTATACTGGAATATTTCCAGTAATTAAGTGTCAAATAAAAGCGAAACGTCAACAAAAGAAATAAATATAATAAAAACAGGTCTGCCAGATTTGACGAGTTATCGTCATCTTGACGATTTTTTGTTCCGATATTAACAAAGTGACGTTTTAATGATTTTTTCTAAAAAAGTGACGAAAGCAAAAACAAAATCAAAAATATTTTATAATTTTGTTGTTACTTTCTATAGAAATTCATCTTGAATTTTTAAATTTCAAACACTTCTATTTTGTGGCGTTGAAAATTGAAAAAAAAACAATATGTAGAAAGCAACAACAAATTTAAAAAATATTTTTGATTTTATTTTTGCTTTTAATGAAATTGTTGGCGTTGCCTTTTACACTATAAGCCCCTTAGTCTTCGAAATAAGATAATTGTAAATATTTTTGTATGTTTGTTCATTAAAAAAAAAGATATCTTTAGAAACAAGGCTGCTTAAATTTTTATATTTATCCCTATTGTGAAAATTTTCCTCGAAATTGTTTGTTTCTTCCCTAAAAAATGTATCGGGGAAAGTAATGGATCGACTCGGCTTATTTTGAACATTTAATACTTCTTATATACATATACAAAATATGATTCATATTTGATATTCTTATCTTATATGTACACTTTTGTGCCAAAACCGTTATTCCGGCAAGAAAGAAATTTGTTTGTCTCCCAGTAAAAACTTTTTCAAAATGGATAGCTTCTTTCACTCGTTATTAAGTAGCTTTCTTCCATAAGAACTTCGATAACTACTTTTTTCTGGATGTATTAAGATAAAAAAAAATGACTTACTTTTGAATTTGTTCTTTTTGGCACAACCCTTGTAAAATTCATTAGTTTTTCAGTAGAATTGTATGTAGTGCTTTTATGTGTTTCTGATTACTTAACATATTATTTTGTAGGCGAAGATTTTACTGGGTCTTTAACCCGTTTATTTATGAACCGATTTTTTTAATTTTAACTACAAGGTATTCTACTAAGTCTATTTCAGGTAAAAAAGAAAAAGATTATAGGAATAGGTAAATTAAAGATTTATATCTCAATTATTAAATAATAATTATTAAATACCCATGAAATTTAACTATGTTTTTGTTTGATTATTTTTTAATAAAAGTCGAAACAAATTTGTTTAAAATTGATTTTAAATTGCACGATTTTTAAAACAAAAAAGACGATCTTTTTTATTTTTTTCTCAGGAAATTGACGTTTTTGACACAAATTTATCTGGCAGCACTGATTAAAACCAAAACAAGAAAAGGCTAACAAAAATTTAAACTAACAAAATATAACAATTGTTTTTTGTTTATTTTTATCATATAAATTATGCATTTATCATTTATATTCCTTCTATTTTTTTTATTTATTTAAAAAAAATAGTATATAAACATATTTTAAATTCAAAATATCTACATTTTGTTTTTCTCGCCACCAATTTCAAATGTGACTTTTTTTGACAGTTCTTGAAAGAAACTTTTCGCAAAATATTGTTATAGAAACACTTTTTCTCGCATCCTTCCAATAATTGCTGGAAAATTATTTAAATGACAGATAATTCTCGCAAAAAAAAGATACAGAAACACTTGTGTGAGAAAAACCATTTTTTGTTTCATTTCACACTATTTTTGTTGCAATTCACACGTTTCATGCGAAGAGTTTTACGATGTGAGATATACAGAAACGGGCTACTGAGCTGTTACAGCACAGAAATGGTTGATATTTATAAAAAAAGTTGCACAAAAAAAATAATAATATCGATTTTTGCAAAATTTTATTAAATAAGTTTTTTTTCGTATGAAAAAAATTAAAAATTATGTTAAAATGGCAAAATAAGTAAAAAAAGCCGATATCGCAAAAATAACTATAAAAAGCCGATATTGCCAAAAATATAGCTCATTTTCTTTATTTTTTTATGATCGGAATTTGTGTTCAATCAAAATCTTTCTATCTTGTAAGCCAAAAAATAAGTATTTGCTTTTTTTGGTTGCCCTAGTCATAAATAATAAATCGTGTTTAGAAAAACACGGGGCAGACAGTTGATCGTATAATATATCATTACTTACATTACCAACAAAAAGAAGATCAATTAAGGTGCTGCTGGACGAGGTAAAGTGAGTAGATGTAGTTGAAAAAAGTCCCAATGGTGCCAAGATGTCAATAATGCTAGAGTCAATTAAAAGGTTCCAGTTAAAATAACCAACAAGGACAACGTCTTTATATAAAGCTTTGAAATTCTCCAAATTTGAAAAAAAGGTTCAATTGGTATCTTGTTATTAGGCCTGTATAAACCTCCTAACAGTAATTTTCTTCCTTGAGATATAACTTCTATTAAGGCGTATTCCACCAAACCATATTATTATCACCATCAACATTATTATCAGAAATATCATTTGATGTGCTTTTAATATTATAAGATATGCCTCTTCTAATATAAATCCCTTAGTGCCTACCCCAGTTCTAGTTTCTCATTCATAAAGTCTGGTTGCTAAACTCCATTCATAAATTTTTTATAAAACAGCGGATCATCTCCTACACTTGAGGAGGTCCATAACAAAACGCAATAATTACATTCCTCAAGTTTTTTGATTTTTTGATTGAATCCTCTTCTACACATTGAAATCTATATTACCTTTATTATAAAGCATTCCAAAACTCAATAACTACACTGCAATTCAATATCAAATATAATGGTTCAGAGCAAATGCAATAGTTACACATAAAAAAGTGTTTTCAATATCAAATATAATAGTTCAGAGCAAAATGCAATAAGTAGACATAAAAAAGTGTTTTCATTTTTCTACAAGTAGTTGCAATTTAAATCAAAATGATATAATACAAATCTATTCAAAGCAAAAAGCAGAAATTCCAGCCCTAGTTCAGATCAAAACGCAATATTTTCATACAGTTCAACGCAAAATGATATAACTACTATGATTCGGACCAAAACGCAATAATTCCAAATTTGCTATCTAAATAACTTTAAAACAAACTGTCAGATAAAATAATTAATTTGTGATTAATATTATTTTTTATAGACAATAATACCTCTATAATTGTTTTAAAAAAAAATTAGGTGCTACTTAGTCTGAGTTTATACGGTTCATTCTTTACTGAAAAGATTGCTACTTTATAGGCGAGAGGGGCGAGTGGAAAAGAAACGAGTACATACCCCTCGCCTCTCTCGCCTATAAAGTAGCAATCTTTTCAGTAAAGAATGAACCGTATAAACTCAGACTTACTTAATTATTATTGGGTTTTGTTATGGACCTCCACACTTATTGTGCAGTTTATTTTATTAAAGAGATCAAATGGAATTAAAACAAGCAAAGTTTGTGAGTGACAAAATAAGAAAATCATTCATTCATAAAAGAAAAGAGTTGAGAAGAAGAAAAAAACAATACCAATATTAGTGATGAGACCGATGGAAAAATATTTATGTTGATTTACCTAGGGAAAAAGTATGAATGAACCGTCACATTGGCCCTTACTTTAATGAAGATTTATCTTTATTTTTTTTTAAATTTTTAAGCGTTTATTCTAGCATTTTTTTAACAAAATCTAGCATTTTTTCCTCAATAAGTTTTGCCAACACTGATTCGCAATCACATTCGTCCCTTCTAAACTAAGAGAAATAAAACAATACAATTTCGAATTTTTAAAAAAAATATTTAATGAAAACTATCAATGTGGTGAAAGTAAATCACTTTAAGAAAAAATTTCATTGATATCATGTTCAATAAAATGGTATTGAACGATTTTTCAATGTGGTGTGCAGAGCGAAAATAAGTCGTATATATTGTATTTATTGATACTTATTGAAACTTAGATCAGTATAGCGCCAAATACACTTGTCAAATGCTTGTCATGCTAGCAAATTCACTCGTCTGCGTGTGCTGGATGTATGTTATAGCCTTTTTACACTGAACAACATCTAACATCTACCATCAATTTGCGAAGATGTTAACATCTTTCCATATGAAATACATAGGACTAAAAACCAACAACCATTCCATTCTACATCTTTCGATTATTTGGGTGTCATCACTAGAAAAGTGGCAATAAGTTCTATTATTATTGTGGCATCACTGACAAAAAAAAAATTGGTTTAAAAGCAGCGTTACCATTTGTCAAGTTTTCTCTTTTATTGCGATGTTTTTTTGTTAAGTATTTTTTATATTTTTAAACAAATTAAACTTCAAATACATTTTTGTGTTTTCTTTTTAAATTTTGGCAATTTTGTAGAAAAAAACTATTTTTTATTTTAAAAACTTTTTTTGCAAATATGGTGACATTTTTGTTTGATGGTAGATGTTAGATGTGAGCAATGTAATAGCCTTTTCACACTTGTCAACATTTTACATTTAACATCAATTTGCGAAGATGTTGGAATTTTGCCATAAGAAATACATAGGGCAAAAATCCAAATTTTTCAACATCTTTACAGAATGTTACTATCTCATTTTGTTCCCTTTTACATTTTTCGATTCTTTTAGTGTCATCACTAGAAAAGTGGCAATAAATTCTATTATTATTGTGGCATCACTTACAAAATGGAAGTTGCTTTGAAAGCAGCGTTACCATTTCTCAAGTTTTTCCTTTTTTGCAAACCTTATTTTGCTTAATTTTGCTAAAATTATTAAACAAAATGAATGAGAAATATATTTTGGTGTTATCTTTTAAAATGTTGGCACTTTTGTTGAAAAAAAGTATTTAAAAAAATAAAAGTGTTTTTTCAGAAATGGTGACATTTTTTTATTAATAGTAGATGTTAGATGTTTCAAGTGTGAACGCGTATTTCACATTTTCAACATCTTCCATGCGTTCCTCCGAAATGTATGCAAGTGTACAAAGGGTATAAACGAGTGTTTCACATTTTCTACATTTTTGATAATAGATGTTAGATGTTGATCAGTGTAAAAAGCCTATTAACCATCATATCTAAAATTATTGATTTTCCATCCAGCATCGGCATAGAAACACATTTTCACTAATGAGTATTGATGAGTATTTTGATAAGTGTATTTGGCCCTTCAGAAAGCTGATCGAGTGTTTTTATACTTGAACTTTTGTATTTCAAACTGTCAAACAACACACCTAAAAATTTCCTATAAATGTTGTTATGGAACCTATGTTACTTTCTATGATTTTGTCATAGTCAGTGGCGAAACAATAACTGTGTTGTTATCATAGATTGCCAAGATTTCTATTTGAAAATTTATATTATTTTTTAATACCGACACGATTGTATCAGTATTAAGGGACACAATATACGTATACCGGTATTTAATGCAAAAAACTAATTTCGGTATCGATACCGGTATTCAATTTAAACGGTTTTTAAACGTTATTGGTATCGGTTGCCAACCTTGGCTAAAACTATAGGCATAACTATAAATATAAAGCAATTCAAACAAAAATTTTTTTTTGGATTGCCGCTTCACAAATAATGCCCAATATGTTAATTGAACTTAACACGTTACATCAGAAATGGATTTTAAAATCGGTCGAAATAAAAATTGTTGAATGTAATTATCAGCTTTACACATAGAATTGGTGAAATTGGCCATAAGCAACGAAAACTTAATTTAAGTAAAAATTTAATTAAAATAAATTTTTTTTTATCTGTATTTAAGTAAATTTTAGTACGCTTTGATTCATAACTTTTTGTTTAAATAAAGCCACTCATGTTTACAATAAGCAATCTTTAGCTTGGACGAGAATGGTACAAAATTTTCTGGTTCAAACCATATTTTCTGGTGATTTAGTAAATAATTCTTTCCGTGAATAAGCGATAAATACTATATTAGTGGATTTGCAATAACAAGTTTGTTACTTAAGTAATACGAAAATTAAATAATTTAACTGACTTAATTTAACCCACAATTTTAAGCCTTATCATATTTTATTTTTTAAAATAAAACTTTTTTGTACTCTTTGTTAAAGTTACTTTTTCTTCCACAAATACACCACTAAAATTTTAATTATCTTTATTAGCCGTTATAAGCAAAAGATAAAAATAAACTTCTACATATACAAACGAAGTGTGTATGAGTTGTCATATGCCCAATAGTTCCACGCACTAGTAACTTTTAGGTAATTAAGGAACTCATTTGGGATTATTTTTAAAATAAATAATAAAAATTCACATTTTTACGAACAAATATGGTTCGTTCCAAAATAAAGTATGTTTTATAAAAATTTCAGGCAAAATTTGCATATTATGCAGTGTTGCCAATTGTTCACCTTGTTTGGCTGTTAAAAAGCCAGTTTAACCATTAGACATTTTTCAACGTGTTCAGTCATAAAACTTTTTTTCCGTTTTTCATGTAAAATAATAATATTTATGTTATTATAAAAATTTATAAAATTGCTGAAACTAAAATAAACATTTTTAACAATTAAAACGCATTTTCTATAATCACAACTTTTACAAAGGTTAAAAATCACTATAAAAGATGATGATGAAATGTCTTTCAAAATAAAGAAATAGTGTTCCAATACTCAATTTATAAAATGTATCAATACAAACAACACTGTTTCTTACTGTTTGGAAGTATTTCAATATAGAGATGCAGGCGGCAACAAAAAACTTTTAGAATTTTCAGAATTTAATATAAAGTTGCTCTCACTTCCATAATATAATACTGAAGTAGAGAGGATGTGTAGCCAAGTAAACATCGTTTAAGACCATTTCAAAATAAGGTTACATTTAGCAACCGTTAATTCGATTTTACCAATAAGGTAAATATTTTAAATAGGCATAAGTGATTCCTATGAGAACATCGAATTTATCGCTATATATTTAATTTACGTTTATTCTTATGTAACAGACTGATCTTAATTTACAATTTCATTGCAAACAAATTTTTAATAAATTATTTTTGTTTTTTTCTTTTTTTGAATTTTAATGTGTTTTTATTTGAAAAGTTTTTAGCTATTTTTTAAAAAATTTTTAGCCATTTTTCCTTAGAGTAAGCCATTTTTGGTCACCAAGTTTTGGTAACACTGATTTCATATTATTCCACGCCCTAGTCATTATTATGGCGGTGATAGCATCAAATTTAGCGAACATGTTTTTATACCCTTCACCACAGGTGGTGAATAGGGTATAAATAAGTTTGTCATTCCGTTTGTAATTTCTATAATATTGATGTTAGACCCTATAAAGTATATATATTCTGGGTCCTTATTAGGAGCGAAGTTGATTTAACGATATCCGTCCGTTGAAATGGATTTTTCAAAGACCCCATATATGATGGGGGTTATTATACAATTATTATACAATTATGTCACATATGGCCCGGAATTGTTTGCTATTGAAATTCAGCAAGATCGGTCAACAAATGGCTGAGATATGAGTAAAAAACCACGACTGTCCAAATTTTTTCCTTTAAAGGTCCAATAAGGCGTGACATTACCATACCAACACTGTATTACCAAAACGACATAAACATACCATACAAACCAATCCAATTTTGGTTTCTACGGTCATACAGTGGCTGTATTAGTGTTGGTAATGTGTTTTTTGTTGTTGTTTTTTTTATACCCTTCACTACAAGATGTGGATTTTATTTGTAAAGTGTTTAATTTTACGCATACACATACACATTAATGCATGTATATGATTGATATGCCGCTCAAATAAAGAAACAAACTCATAAGCTCAATATATTTTAATTTAACGCTTCTTCAGTAAAAGCATTCGTAGCCGAGTTGTTAAGTTCTCTCCTGAGACTGATGATATTGCCAGTTCGAATCCCAAAAAGAATTTTTTTCTTTTTTTTATTTAATTTTTTATGTTCTAAAAAACGATTTTAAGATTATAAAACGAATTTCAAACACAACTTTGCCAAAAGAGGAAACGGGCTAAGGTACATATATAATTTTTTTTTTATATTCTTCGGCATGGCGAAATGAAAAGTTGGCGTGGCTCAATTAATATTTATTTATACCTATCTAAAGAACGTTATTTATGTATATAACTTTTTGTTCTTATCTCATCATGGTGAAGGGTGTATAAGATTCGGCATAGCCGAATATAGCAAACTTACTTGTAAAAGCATGAATTGTTTTATAATGGGTCTAAACAAAAAATATCCATAAAATCACTTTAACACAATATTTCAGACAAAATTTGGCACAAATTTATAAAATGGCGTATACTGAACTTATGATACAAGCACCATAATTGGCCCACGGTTCACACAAATAAGGTCTTTAAGAATCGGGTAAAACAATTAGCATAATAGCCTTTTCACAATCACCTAGAAAATAAGTTCACGTTCTCTTTAATCTATTACCAAACAGTCGCAGGCGTATTTTAAATTCGCCAACCACGAGATAAGAGTGAATATCATACATTTTGGAGGAACGCATGGAAGATGTTCATAATGTGAAACTTGCATTCAGACTTGCAACATCTAAAGCTTCGTACAGACGGTGGATAAATCTTAAAATAATGTACAGTTTGGCACTGTGTGGACAATATACTGCCAAAGAAAAATTTTGCTGCTATAATGGACTGTCTATGCTTTTTCTGACAACGTTGTTAAACAAAAATTGCCGTTCAGACGGTTGTAAAATATTTTAAATAAATTTTGTTAAGTCTGCTCACCTGAAGCCTAAGATCTACTATCAAATAAAAATGTCACAATTTCTAAAAAAAACTTTTTTTAAACTTTTTTCTACAAAAGGAAACACCAAAATGTATTTGGAATTAATTTTGTTTAAGACGAGTTTACACTATTACACAAGTCGTACAGCCGTTCCTAAACAAGAACGGAAAGCGTTTTCTAGCTGTCAACAATTCACATGCTCATACAATTTGAATGAAGCATCCCTAAATAGCGCGGTGGCAACGCTTTTTAATAGTGAAGTTGGCCGCTATTGGTAAAAAATAATGGCAATTTAGCTTTTTTTAGTCAATCTAGCGGGTTTTTTTCTTCTTTTTATTTCTATTATGTATGTGGGTTTATTAAACAAAAAAGTAAACACTACTGTTTGTGATACAACGGTGACCCTCATGTTTAGGTATGGCATATCAGCGTAAAAGCTAAGCGAAAGAAAACGTTCCGCCTTCCGCTCTTGTTTAGGTACGGCTGTTACGTATTTCATAATACTTTGTGAGATAGAAATCTAATGAGTTCCGTTGTGTACGTTTTTGTTGTATAACGCACAGGTTCTCTCGAAAGTAAATGTCAAGTGGTCGAGTGGACAGTTGATTAGAAAAATTAAACTATTCATTTCTTAATTCTTTGATACGGTTTGTAACTTAAAAAAAAAACTTAGGTTAATGTGGATATAATGCTTATAATTTGCTTTACTTTTGATTGTTCTAGTCGCTGATAGATGGAAAATATGTTAAATGTGCTTATATCGCTAAATGGACTATAACGTAAATAACTTGTCTAAAAAATTGAATTATAGTTCAATGCGAACCGATATAGTTTCAGTTTTAAAGGGTGTTTTTTTAAGCTAGATAGAACTTTAAATTGTAAAAAGTAACACAAAAAATTAAATTTTGATGAAATATTTTTTTTTATCGTTTCAGTATACACTGACAAATCATCATGAATAGACTCACGCTTGAACAACGCTACGAAATTATCCAAATTTACTTTGAAAATCAGTCGTCGATTCGCGCAACTTATAGACGACTTCGTTATTTTTATGGCGTACATAATCGTCCATCTGAACAAGCCATTCGTCGAACTGTGGATAGATTTCGTACCACATACTCTCTAGAGGATGCAATAACACCAACACGTCGAAGGAATGTGCGTACTGAAGAGAATATCGCCGCTGTAAACGAAAGTGTGGAAGAAGATCCAAATTTATCGATTCGTCGTCGGTCGCAGGAATTGGGGCTCTGTCCGTCCACTACGTGGAAAATTTTGCGCAAAGATCTCGGCCTACACCCGTATAAGATCCAGCTGGTGCAGGAATTGAAGCCACGAGACCATTATTTGCGTCGTTCTTTCGCCGATTGGGCTCTAGAGCAGTTGGCAACTGACCCGTTGTTTTATCGCAAAATTGTGTTCAGCGATGAGGCGCATTTTTGGCTTAACGGGTTTGTTAATAAGCAAAATTGCCGCATATGGAGCGAGACCAATCCACAAGAGACCCTACAGACTCCATTACATCCAGAAAAATGCACCGTTTGGTGCGGTTTTCACGCTGGTGCCATCATCGGACCTTATTTCTTTAAAAATGAGGCCGGAGCTCGCGTTACGGTCAATGGAGATCGTTACCGCACCATGATCAATGATTTTTTGTTTGAAAATATGGATGACATTGATCCGGAGGAGATGTGGTTTCAACAGGATGGCGCTACGTGCCATACGGCGAACGCAACCATCGACTTATTGAAATCAAAATTTGGCGATAAGTTGATTTTGAGAAATGGACCTGTCAATTGGCCTCCAAGGTCGTGCGATTTGACACCTCTCGATTATTTCCTGTGGGGCTACGTGAAGTCACTGGTTTATGCTGATAAACCAGCAACAATTGACGCCTTGGAGGCCAGCATTGTTCGTGTTATTCGTGACATACGGCCAGCAGTGCTCGAAAAAGTGGCCCAAAATTGGACGTCCAGAATGCGCTTCGTCAAGAACAGCCGCGGTGCCCATATGTCCTAAATCATTTTCAAATGTTAATGTCACGTATTGATCTTTCGAATAAAAAAAAATTTTGATTACAATTTAATTTTTTGTGTTATTTTTTACAATTTCAAGTTCTATCGGGCTTAAAAAAACACCCTTTACAACAATAAAACACATATTCTTACCCTACAATTACACAATCGGTCGCATTGTCTCTTACGTAGGTTATTTGCACAATAATTGTTTGAAAACAAAACGAAATCAATTAAAAAAAAAACCAGTTTCAAAGAAAAAAAACACACATACACACACGCTTTGGCTGGCAAACAGCGTTGCCGTATTGGTTACTTTTTTTCCAATGTGTACTTGTGTACTTTTTTCCCATTTTGGTTACCTTTTTACAACACAAAAATACCAATTTTTTTTGATTTGGAACAAGAACTACCCGCTCCGATATTGACCCTTAAAATTGTGTGTGGTATTTGTGCATCTAAAACCAATACTTTTTTTATCTACTTAAAAATTATTCTTTTAGAAGCTTGAACTTTCAAAAGCCTATCAACTTTAACCATATAATTTATATACTTTGAAGTGTATATGGCCCTTACCTGCTACTCTTAATGTTTCATAGGTCTAACTGAAACACTTTTCTAGATAAACAATAAGATCAAAAGCCCTTCCGATCCAATCTCGTATATATAATATGATTATATTTTCCACCGGGCAAAAAGCATTTATATATAAAAGCTCAATTTTACATCAAGACTTTGAACGTTTTACTTGTAAGAGCTCTTTTTAAAAAAGTTTGAAAGCTCTAGCTCAAAAAGTTTTTAAAATGAACAAAAATAAGTTTTAACTTTGTGTAGGATGTGCCACTTTCACTATAAATTTCAAAAAATTATATAGTCTATTGTTCTTTCAACCCCTGTCAAAACTTAAAAAAAAAAAAAATCGGTCCAGCGGTTTATGAGCCTACAAGATAAAAACAAACATTATTTCTTAACACAATTTTTAAACTGAAGCGCAAACAAAATAGCACTTTTGATACCTAATAATTTTGGTTACTTTTTTCCCCTTTTGGTTACTTTATTTTTACATTTTGGTTACAAATTTTTTTTGGTCGTGGCAACGCTGCTGGCAAATACAGTAAACGTGTGTTTGTATTAATGCATGTGGTTTCTTGCTCTCTTTAGTTCTCTGAATGTGAGCACGAAGTTTTTGCTTTCTTGTTACTTCCCCCCTTATCGTTCAGAAGCTCAACATTTTTGAAAATTTCAAATGTACTAAGTGCAACATCTTTATATATTTATAGTCTTTGATATCACAAACATGAATCAAAAAAACAAGATTGCGCACTAAGCCGTACAAAAAAAAATGTTCTACTGCGCAACTACGTCATCATAGACGGCAAATGTGTGTTTGCTGTAAAAAATGTAAGACACACGCAAATGCACATACACAAATTCTATTTCTTCGTCACACACAAAAATAACGGACCTGCGCAATCTTGTTTCTTCGATACTACATCAAGTAGGTACAACACCAAAAACATTTCATTGTTGCTTTCATTACTACGAAAAAAAAGTAACACAGCTGTGCTTTCAAAGCCACCTGAAAAATTAATTCGCCTTAGTCCCTTTTTACAATGTGGCAAATGAAAGGCGACAGACGAAGTTTGTTGGTAAGGGGGCGATCACAGAGCACACAGCGGCGTCACGTGACAGAAAATATTGTGTATTTTTCTATCATTTTCTTTAAAAGCTGCCCTTTTTGCATGTTTATTTTGATCACGCAATTTGTGTTTACACATTGCCACTTCACTAACAAAAAACGCTTTCTTTCTCTTTTTTCGAAGGCTGCCCCCACAAATGACTTGGGCATTTTTCTTACGTCACTTTTTTCATCTCTGTATGCTTTCGGTTAATTGTTTCTGTCTACTTAATGTGTTTTTGCTCCACAAACGTAAAAAAAATATTATTGATTTTTATTTTGTTTTAAAAAACCTAAACCATATTTTAACTTAATATTTATATAAGAAATGAGTTTTATTTTCTATCTGCACATGGGTGTTTCGCTTTATCGCACATCTTGCTCAATTAAGCGATTTTCGTTTTAATTGCGTCGGGGATTCAATTAACCGAGTACTGCTTAATTGAGTTCCCGGAAATAACTGTATATTTAAATTTTACGAACATTTTTCCATTATAAAATATGGCAATTTATTATCACTGACAAACTTCGTTATTGTTAAAGATGTTTTTAAACCTAACATACCTTTGGATGTTTATGGAACACACTAAGGCCCGTTTTCACGACTTAACGATAGCTAAATGTAGGAAGTTATCGAACAGATAATGAGTTTTTAATTATCACAAGTTCTCTTTAACCTAAAAGTGAAGGATAAGCTAAAGAGAGGAACGTTCTACCTTTATCTTTAGTCGTAAGGTTTACATTTGAGATTGCCATATTATATTCACATATTTTGTATATATGGCAACTCCAATTATACGTACATTTTGTAAATGTAAAAAAAGTACGTAGTTGCCAGTTCGTATTTTTATTTTGGCAAAAATAATCGGTATTTTCTTTAGTATTGCCACTTTTTTAAAAATGTTAAGTTTATTTTATACATAAGTTGTGAAAACGAAAAATAGTTAAAGGTAACTTTATTCCTCACTAGTGCTAAAGGTAGCGTTAACTATATCGAACTTTAAAGGTAAGTCGTGAAAACGGGCCTAAAACTTGTCTTCGAAAAAGAATGCAATACGAAGTTCTTGGTGCCTAGTTACGAGTTGTAAAAGAAATTAATGTAAATAGAATGTGATGCACTTCATTTGTGCCTTCGTTGAATAAATCTTATTCCCTTGCAATATATGTATATATTTAATGTTTACTACATTGTACCTTTTTTGTATTCACTCATCATTTTAACTTTGTTCTAAATAAAAATTAAACAAAATATATGTATATCAAAGCGACTTTTTTTAATTTTTGGCGAATTTTAGCGTCTCGGAACAAATTAATTTTTTAGGATTTATAAAATGTATTTTTAATAATTTAAAATATTTATTATATACATTTTCATATTAATTTGAATGTGTATTTTAAGTCAAATCCCAATTTATAAAGCTTTTATATGTACTTTGATAGTCTTATTCCTCCAATATTTTCCAGGAATATTTTCTATGAACTATCAGATTTTTTTTGTATATATTTGTTACGAAGCCTACTTTAGCGATCCTTTGGCTAGCAATGAAGTAAATTGTACAGAAAATGTATACAACAATTAGATACCAGCAGAATGTAATGTATTTTCTGGCCCGCTACGGTCTTCGTCAGCATTCTTTGTATCTTTTAACTAGATAGTGCATAGAAAATATTTGTATACATTTTCTGTACAATTTGCTTCACATTAAAAAAACAGTTATTTCGAACTAGCTACTGTACCGCCCACCAAGATATATTAAACTGCCAAATCATAATTAACTTTTAAAAAATTAAACATTTAGTGAGAAATAAGATCAAATAAAACTGTACTGTCTAAAAAAACTGCTGGGTAGCTATAAAATAAATTCTTAAGTTAGTTTGTATGTTTGCGAAGATTTTACCTAAATAAGTGGGTAGAAATGTATGTAAAGTGTGTAAGTTTAATTCGAGTAAGTAAAAGTTTGACTAAATTAGATATTCTAAGTGCGACGAAGAAACAGTAAAACAAAAATTAAATTAACTGATCAGACTTACAAAGTTTTTATATTAAATAGAAATTTTATGTCTATAAGAGCCTATATCCCCTGTTCAATTTAAATATCAATTTATGTTTAAAATTCGCTGTGCATGTCAAATAAAAATAAAATTATATGAAAAACTATATTTAAATATGAATTGATATTGAAATAGAATTGGTGAAATAGGCCATACAAATTTCCCTAACCCAGTTAATTTAAAACTTTTCAAATTTCTAACTTGACTTTACAATAATGTCTAATATGTACGTAGTTTTCTTTAACTTCAAGGCTTCACCACTCTATTGAAACTATTTTATGATTTTCTTCCTGCCTGTCCTACTGTGCGTTTTAAAGTTAGAAACTTAACAGTTGTTGGTGGTATATGTTACTGAATAAGAGTGTGTGTGTGGGATTGCGCTTACCCAGCGGGAAAAAGGAGTACGGAAGGCCTTCTAGAAGGCCTCTGTACCCCTTCTTTTGGATGTACGAGGCCTTCTTGCTCCATTCCATACTCATATCTTTTTTACACACGTTGTCATTGCGGAGTAGGCCTTCCGCTCTCGCTTCTTTAGCAGTTACATAAGAATGGTAACGGGACCAAAAAAAAATAATTATTTTGCTTTTGCTTGTGCAAAAAAACAACACAAAAAATGTTTCTCCTTCTCTTCTCCCTTCTCATAGAAGCGAATGTGGAAGGTGTATCTTATCTTTTACACCAAAGAGCCGAGGCCTTCTATGAGGCTTTCTTTAGCAGTTAGATAAGGATAGTAATTTAATAAAAACAATTTTTAAGCAGGCCTTTTTAAAGGCCTGAAGTCAGAAGGTCTTCTGAGTTTTACCGCTGGGTAGTTTTAAATACATATACAGTATTCCACGGATAATTACCTCGCCAAAAATGTCAATATTTTTGGGTAGTTATGCGGGGTAGGCATTGAAACGAATACGCTTAACTATCTCGTTGAGGTTATTATAAGAATACGTTTAAATACCTCATTGAGGTAGTTAAGCGAATACGTTTAAATACCTCAGTGAGGTAATTAAACGTATTTATTTACAAGATGCCTTAAATTTGATGTACGAAAAAAAGGTAAGACAGGAATTTTTACATGTATCAGCTAAATCTAAAGAGATACCAATAAAAGCAATGCGATTTGCTGTCTTACATTTTTTTCTGTAATGCTTTTTGAGATGTCCTGCCATATCCTACTAACAAAAGCTTACTCATACATACAAACTTATGATCAGGGAAACCGTAAATATTCAATTGCATGATTTTTCTTGTGCGACCAATGAAGGCAGAAATAATATATTTATCCGTTTTAGGGCTTTTTGTGAATTTTGGTATCGATTTGTTTGTGAATAATTTGCACATTTAGCATATTTTAATGATCTTTTCGTGTCCGTCCATCCAAATGGCTGGTTGGCTGTCCATGTAAACCTTGTGCGGAAAGTAAAAGTAGCAGTTTGTAGATAATTTGAAACAATTTGGTAAATACGTTAATTGTTATAAGAACGTAACCTATGTAAATTGTGAGAATCAGTCTATAATATCACATAGTCTAGTCCCCATGCAAACTTCTTTCTTTATCTCCATAAACCATTCAATCATGTTCGTTTTAAGATTAAATTTGGCCCAAAATATCTTACTGAAAATTAAATATGATTGAATCGGTTCAAATTTAAACATACAACTAGCAATCCCTAAAATATTCAATATAATTTAAAATTTAACGACCTTTCCTTTAATTCCTTTAAGACAAAATATCTCATATATTTGGTGTATTTAGATAATATTCAGCACAAATAATTCTTATATGAATCTTAACCTCATAACATTACCACAGAATACCACAGAACTGTCACGAGACGGAAGATTTTACGTTTTTTTTGTCTCTTTTTAAGAAAGCTGCCCTTTTCATTTCTCTTTGCATCATCTTTTATGCCACAATACAATGAACACAAATTTATTTAGTTGAGATTTATTTGCAAAGCTTTTGTAAAAATTAACTTTTAAGTTTACCACAACACAAGTAAATAATATTTAGGTAAATAAATAACATTATAAAACAAAAAAATATTAATAAATACATTTTTTTTTGCACAAAACGCAACGTTTGTTGAACTAATGCTTTTTTTTTAGCGTGGTCTGTGTTTTGTTATTTTTGTTTTGATCATGCCATTTGTGTTGATTGTTGCTGCCTGTTTTTACACATTGCCACTTCACTACCAAAAAAAGCTTTCTGTCTTTTTCTTCGAAAGCTGCCCTCGCAACTGATTTGGGCCTTTTTCACACGTCACTTTTTACAGTTCTGTGGTATTCTGTGACATAACTGCGTTCTGGTGAGCCTAGAATAAAGTTTATTTTTGTGCCAATATTTAATTGTGCAATATTTTGCCTTCAAATAAGCCAAATTTAGTTTTTTTCATATTTTTATATTAACAAACATGTAAACTTGGTTGCATTACTTGCTGTGTTGTTGTCAAAAAGTACTCAGGCAATCAAACGAATGAAATTTAGGTGTTATGTATTTTGTTTTGTAGTTTTATTTTTTAAGGCAATTACCCGAATTGGGTAATTAAACGTAACACATTTAAACATGGATTTTTTTGAAAAATGGAAGAAAAAAAACGGGGATTTTAAACTCAAGGTAAATAAGCGAGAAAGGTATTTAAGCGTGGGGTAATTAACCGGGTTATACTGTATTATTTTAATGTTACATACAAGACTGTATACATACATATGTACTAGATATGTAGATTTGTACTACATTTACATTATGAAGGTAGATGTTTTTATTCTTTTTTCGGTTTATCTTTTGTAAAAAGTTCAAGAAAGAAAACAAGAAAAAAATTAAAAACAGCATTGCAAAAAGGATTGCAATTGATGTAACTAAACATTTTTATTATGTGTAATTTATGCAAAAGATAAACTTAATTTTCATATTTAACTAACGAGCAGTGATAAAACTCGTACTACATAAAATTACATATTTTATACACTTAACAGTGAGTTCGTAATGTGACCAGCTTTATTTAATTATTTGCAGAGTACAAAAAGTTTTTAATCATTTTTAAAAATTAGTGTTTTTTTTGAAATTGTTATTTTAATTCAGATTAAAAATAAGTATGTAATAGTAATATGTTCCGCTGTGCCAAATCTTTAATCCCTTCGCTCACCAACTAACGCACATTATCAAACAGAATTAAAAAAAATACATCTTAAGCTAAGATCCCACTATCGGCGCAATGTACCAATTTTTGTCGTATTTCATGCACCAATAGTGTGAACGGTAAACATTTTTTAATATGCTACAATCTGTGCCGAAATTGTGCTGACTGTGGACAATTAAAATTAACCTTGATGCGCCGATAATGTGAACACTCTTTTGCATAATGTGGAGCAATCAAATTGTTTAATATGTACCGATTTTTCGGCCACTTGTATGCCGATCACAGTCGCCAATCAGCGCCTATACAAGGGATGGCAAAACGAAATTTTTAAATTGGACCAACTGGCTGCTAAAATTTTACTTTTTTGAGCTTAATTGTATCAAAATTACATTTGTTTTATCTATTATTTATGTATTAAAACTTTAAATAGCACATTTGTACTGTTATATGAAAGAAAACAATTCGCTTTTACCAAAACATTGCAGTTGTATCGATGTTGCCATCCCTGGTTCGTAAACAACTGTTTACAAAAAAACAATTACAAAAAAAGAACAAGTGCAGTAAGTTTGAATAAAATTAAATAAATTTTTTTTATTATACTTATGTATATTAATACATTATTTAAAATTGGAAACATAATTGAATATTCAGACGGAGAATTTTGCGAATTTCTAAAGTAAAATTAATGCCCAATTTTCAGGATAGTAATTAATTCTAAATTAAGTTAATTTTCATAAAAACTTAAATCGTATTTAAAAAGATTGATTTTTTGAGTTTTATTTGAAAAGTCTTATTTAAATACGATTAAAGTATGGTAGCACTCATGATACAAATACACAAGGTAGTTCCACTTCTCTCTCACAATATTTTTTTTGAAGTTTATCGGAATTATTTGAAGTTAGTTTTTTTGTAAACATTAAAATAGCGTTGCCACATATAAAATAAATACAATAAGTTCCTTTTGGAAGTTATTAGTTAAAATGTTTAATTTGTCCTACAAATTATCAATATTTTTTTTTGGCCATATAATATCAAGGAGATTTTTCTACCCGTATTTTGGTTTTAGAGTGTTTTGTTAGAAATCGTTGCTTTGTGTGATACCATATGGCAGGCAAAGTTAAGAGAGAATATCCTTTTGGGCAATCATGGACCTAACAAAATAAAATTAGGTAAGATTCATACAAGTGTTCTTTGTACCGAATATTATTAAGGCATCTACATCTACATATATGAGATTTTTTCATCTTAAAGTGGTTGTATGAAGGCGGTTTTTAGGGGGCCTATGGTTAATTCATTAGAGTGTAGCTTTTACAAAAGTTCTCGTGTCGAAATTGTTAATAACTGCCATTATATACCAATACATTTATACGAAAGCTTTAGACTTAAAAGCTACATATGTATTTTCAGGAGTTGATTTTTGTGAAAGCTATGATCAAATAAGAACCGATTTGAATAAAATTTGGAAGGAAGATTTATATTGAAGTTATAGGGTCTGTTCTGAAAATCGCGTAATTTCAAATCACGTGTGATTTTAAAAGGCACATGTAATTTGAGTTAAATTCGTTTTCAAAACAGGCCTGTATAAACCGATTCCATAATTTTTAACAGGCTTGTTACAGCTAAAATGTTTTCAACAAATTTTATAATATTATCTTAGAAATTTTGTACTTTGTACGTACATCGTTAGATCGGTTAAAAAAGTAATTATGGGTCAAGAGCCAATATTTTTATGAGTTACACACATTAGCACAACTCGATTTATATATTATTGTTTTGTATTTTAAATACATATGTATGTATATATGTATGCATTTATATATATATGTATATATATATTATTTTAAAGTTCATTCGGTATAAAAATAGGCTTTTTAGTTAAAAATCTTTGTATTGTACGATTTACAGCATCAAATGCATCTTGTTTATGATCACTAACATTGGGTCGAGCCTCATATGTACAGATTGTAACACTAGGCTATTGGGATTCACTAAATTCACCACGAAGATCAATAAATTTTTGTATTACCATCGCAAAAATTTGAAGAAAATGTCACCACTTTTGTTGAATATTCAATTTCGGCTTGGCAGTCTCTTGATAATTCAAATTATTGATCCGCTTTAGGCTGAACGTCATCCAAAGTCATGTCAGGACGGTTTTGGAAAAATGTAATTTTTTAGGATGTGTATTATTTTTAGCTCTCGCCACAATTATTTCCTTTAACTTAATGTTGCCAGTAAAGGGAATAATAAAAAGTAACTCCTCATCGTCATTGGCTCCCGCCACAATAATTTCCTTTTACTTAACGTTGCCGGTAAAGGGAATATTGAAAAGTTACTTCTCATCGGCATTACTTTGAACAAACTCCTTAGTCCAAACGTTTCTCATAAGGTTCAAATACTTCTTACCACCAACTTCCGATTCATGATTTAAACATTTCAAGTTTTCCACATCGATCTTTTGTTACAGACTTTATTCTGTACCCATTTCAAAGGCATGATCATCATCAGTGGCTTCTTGACCACAATTTATTAATTCACAGGAATATTTAAAGTATTTTGATATAAATTTTATTAAAAATTTTTGGAATTTAAAATTAAATTTTTCTAAACTTCAAAAAATAAATAAAACAAAAACAGAAAAATTGGATTATTTTTTGAAATATGGTAGCACAAATTTTGATAATTCCCATAAACGTCAGAACGTTAATATGGCGATAAAAAGAGAGAGTGGAACTACCTTCTGTATTTGTATCATGGTAGCACTACTAAACACAAAAAAATGTCATAAAAAAGAATAATTATTTACAAGGTGGTCTTAAAAAACAGCTGATTGTTATTGCTTTGCCTCTTATTGTTGTATTGTCGTGATATTGAGGCCACCTTGCTAAAATATTACAATAGAAACTTAAGTTGAAATTAAGTGTACCACATCGGTGAATTAAGTTTGATTTAAGTATTTAATGAAGAAGAGAATTTTGCATTAAAAACGATTTTAAACATAAATGTGTTTTAATATCAGTCCTGAAAATTGGCCATAAGTCTGCCAACAAGCAAATAAACAAAGACATATGCTTTAATTTGCCCAAATAGCACGATAGCGTGATCGCATTGTACCGCTTATTGTCGCAATTGAATTTTGGCCGATATGAACCGAAAAAAATTGCCACAATGTGCGACGGTAATGGGACCACCCAAGAATCAATTGTGCAATGTTTTTAAATGTGCACCGATATATCACGATAAAAATCGTCACAGATTGTGGTAATACCAAGATGCTTACATCTAATTTGGAAACTTTGGCTCTTGACGTTCTTCAGATATACAGACATTTTTAATGTCTTTGTATAGGAGGTGCCACGTCCAGTTCTCCATTATCGTCCAAGATATACAGAAATCTATAATGTCTTTGTATGGGAGGTGCCACGCCCACTTCTCTTATCTCGTCCACATTTTGTGGGATGTTGTATATTGATAACAAACGATTGTACCTTATTTGGAAACTTTGGCTCTTGCTGTTCTCCAAACAGTCGTGGTTTTACTTATGTTCATATCTCAGCCATTTGTGGAGTGATTAGGATGAATTTTAATAGTTAAATTAAATGGAGCATAAAAATACACAAACTAAAGGCTCAGTTAGGCAAACGTTGCTCTACCCGTAATGTACCGCACCGTACTGTTAGCACGTTAGTGCACTTATAGAAAGTTTAAAAACGTGGCATATGTTTTTCCCATGCATAAACAAAAAGCAATAGTATACAAAAAACAATACACACAGTGATGGGAATCAAAAATGTTTAAATGGTGTATGTATACAACGTTAATAGCTTAATATTTATAATATAGATGTACAATAAACAAATTTGTATTTTAGCATATTTATTTTTAGCAAACATATATTGTAAATGTGCATACACCAAACAAGGTTTTGATACCATATAAAGCCTTTTATATATATTTCACATTCCCATTGTATGTGCATATGCATTTGTTAAATTTATCAATCTAAATATATGTATGTTTGGAAATATGTTGAACTGTAAGTTGTTTTGTCGCAATTCAATAGCTATACTGAAAAAAGTACCAAAAAAAAGAGCAAAAATACCCGCATTCAATATAACATACAAGCCCCCCATCACTGTTTTACAAATGTCACGTAACAACGTTATGAAATTCTATTTTATACAGAATTGTACGTTGCAACTACGGTACATTACATTTCGGTAAGCTTTTGTATTGGTTTGCATATAACAAAAAGCTAACAGCTGATTGATACAGTACAGATACGGTACAGCAACGTTCGCCTAATTGAGCCTTAAGCCCCCATCATTTCTGTGACCTTTGGAAAACTATGTTATTAGGACCCAGACTATAGACAGTATAAAGTAGTCTAAGATCACTTAATGCCAGTTTTTTTGGTGTAAAACAAAAAGAATATGAAAACGCATCTTACCGAAATTTGAGCAGTTTAAAATTTTTTCCAATTATCAAGACAGGATCCAGTTTCCAACATTCCAGAGTTTAAGCAATTTATCAGTCAGAGACAGAAATCATAATAGAATTGTACTATTTTTAATACATTTTAGAACTTTTGGTTCCGCGATACTACCGCGATTTATTTGATACAATTCATATTTTTCAAAATCAATCGAAAAAAAATTCTTATTCAAAAAAATGCTAAAAAAGTTCGAACTCAATTAAGGAATATTTAAAGATCATAAGCGGACTCAATTTAAAAAGTACTTCATTACTAACTGTCAAATAATAAAACTTAATTTATATTAATAACTAACATATACACTTAATAGCGGAGTTCAGTATTAGGCTTTCCAAAGAGCAAATGTAATATATATATCGTAGAACTTTAATGAAATATAATGGAAACTATGTGTATTTTGTTGTTGGATTTAACAAAAGAGCTTCGATGTGTTGCATTTGCATCTCTTCTGCCTTGACTTGTATAAATTTGACTGCACAATCAATTGCCTGTCACCTGGAAACAGCAGATTAGTTTTTCCTGATAATTCACATTTTATTGCATCGATTGTAAATAATAATTGATTATTTTTTTATTTTATTAACATATGGGTAATTCCATGTCAAATCGAACAAAAGTGGCCCCTATCCCTTCCGATGTTAATGAAATTTGGTGCGAAGGTTCTTTTTATCCTATAAGGAACATATATGAATGATAAAAAATTAATTAATAATTAATTTTTTCAAAAGTTATGTCATATTCAAAATGTCAAAATTTCGTCGAATTAGCCAAATGTATTGAGATTATTTCTTCAATATCTCAAAAACTACTTTACATACAAAGATAATTTTAGTCATTTTAAAGAGAATACTTGGGGCTACAAACCATATATTGAAAAAAAATTTTTTGGAAAAATGTAATGTCTGCAAAATATTAGATTTTAAAAGCGGACTAAGCCAAAAACCTATTTTTTTATTTGGCTTATTTTTTTTATATAATAACTCAAACTGTTCTTTAAAAATCCTGAAACTTTGAAGGAGGTGTTTTTTTTTCTTTATTAAGATGTGGTTTTTTTTCTTTCGCAACCTTTAAAAAAATAATCATAACATAAAATTTTGATATTGTAACTTTGAGCAATAAGTAAACTGTGCTAGTTGCAAAAAACAGACAAGCCGGGCACTCGGCATTTTAACCTAATTGTGGCATGCTGAATCCAGTGGTGCTAAACGTTTCTTTAGGTTAGCTCTTGTTTTGAAGATATATCGTTATTTCGAAAGCGTAGGAGATTGCACTGCATATATTCGCGCTACTCAAAAAATGTTTAGTTTATCGAAATTACTAAAAAAAAAACCGAAATTCCGCAATAAATAATAAAGTGGGGTTGGTGATACATTTAACCCATCTAGGAGCATGTAAGGAAACCTGATTTCCAAAGCTTTGCGCTGTTCGATACGCTGCGATGCACAGTGGCGCCATTTGAGTTTTTTCGTTGCAAAAATCATATCTTTTGAACCGAATAAGATAATTGAACAGTTTAGACAGCATATGATAGATAACTGTTCAGCCTATGAAATGAGCGTTTGG
This sequence comes from Pollenia griseotomentosa, assembly GCA_963931875.1. Taxonomy (NCBI): domain Eukaryota; kingdom Metazoa; phylum Arthropoda; class Insecta; order Diptera; family Polleniidae; genus Pollenia; species Pollenia griseotomentosa. The sequence goes on from OZ007563.1 coordinate 151,019,618, forward strand.
AAAGGGTGCTACGCTTTGTAGGGGCCTACTTATGGGTTATCAAAGTTAAAATTAGTAGAAAAATCAATTTTATGGTAACTAAAAAAAATTATTTTTACATTTTCAGATTGTTTTTATTTTTTTTCTTTAGGGTTTTATGTTTTAAATTATTACCCAACAAATTAAAAAAAAAATAATTTTAATATTAATCGAAATCGACGAACAGGCCTTGGTGTTCATCATTAACCATATATATAAAAATCTACCCAAATGTGAAATCCATTGATTTGCTGTTGCAAGCTGTTAACACTAGATTGACAAAATAAAAAAATAAATTTTCGGTTATATTTTTATTTTTAAAATTTGGTAATCTGTCTTGCCATAATAGCGGTCGGCTTTGTACAGATGAAATTGTAAGCTCCACATTCACTTTTGCCATGTTTATTCTTTGACGCTCAGAAAACAACTAAAAATTAGAACAAGTTTTATTCCTGAGCGACGCCGCTTAGCCGCTCAAAAATTTCGCTCGCATGCCGCTCATTTCGTGGCCACTTCAATAGTATTTCATATGTTTTAATTTTTTGATGCTCATCGCTCAGCCGCTTGACGCTTAGCCGCTCATTGCGTGGCCTCGGCCTTATGCTACCATGCCTAAAAATTTACCTGTTCCCTGCATACATATGGATTTAGGCTGAATAATGCAATTTTGATATTATGAACGAGTCCAAATAAGATTTGTGCCTACCTGTAGGGACCATAAGTCAATATTGTTCTTGACCATTTGTACTCCAAAGTATTGTTTAAGTGAGGTACGTACCTGCTAATTTCAATGAGTAGTTTTTTTCAAACTATTAGATCAAACTACAACCATTTCTTTTAACCTTTTTTACCTCTAGAAGCCAAACGGGCACGTACCGGCAGATAAAGTTTTTGAATTATGTAAAGAAATAATCAATGAACAGGTTTTGCAAATATGGCAAATATAGAAAAGTATAGATATTTTTTATTTTCCGTCAAAGTTGAAAAATAGTGAAAAAACGGATAGTTTTTAAATAGTGATTTACCAGGAGAAACACAAAGCAAACAGTTAATTTTTTTTTATCATTATACATTTAATAAATACATCAATCAATACAAACAAAATATAAGGCGATTCGTTACCTATTTTTCGTGATATTACACCTGAAATCGCAACAAATTGACTAAAAATTGTGTGTTTTTTTGAAAACCGAAAGTCGATCAACTTTGAACGGTTATATCTTCTAAACTAAAAATGTGATATTAAGAGTGGCATATTTGAAATCGTTGAAAAGTTTCCTATAACATGGGTTTATTCAAAACTTCGTCGGCGCTCATGAAAATTTTGATTTTTGCAACCTCGTTTGCTCTACGGGCGCCACTGTGCGACGTGTTACCACTTGAATTCGATTACATCTTATACATACAATAATTTATGTAGGATTTGATTATGCCTACATTAATTATTAAGTAAAACACTTGATCTTTTATGTTTCAGTTCATTTTATTTAATTTATTGTATGCTTAAGTCTAAGTGAAAAAGTATAAAAATAATAGTATAAATATGAATAACCGCACTACGTCTTGTTTCGTCAAACCCTATATATCAACTCTCACTTCAACTGCACAAACGCGCACGTCGCACACAATTATCTGTCATTTATCTAGTCAATCTATCCCAATACCCATTCGTCCTTTAACCCTGCAATGTCCATACTGTCGTAAATAACCCAATCCTACATTTATATTATTCTTCACAAAAAACTACCAGGAATGAAAGAAAAAAAATGTGTGTGTTTCTATAAATGCTAGACCAGCAAACTTGCACAGATGGGGTGGACATGTGAATTTACCTGTTCTTTTAAGTTGAGCCAATCTCTGGCAAGTGGAGCCAAATAATGTACTAAGGCAGATGAGAAAAAAGGTTTCAGTAATTACTAGACACGGGGCGAAAGGAACACATGCTTCGAGGATCGGACTTAAATATGATGACAGTGTTTCAGGGAACTTGGAAAGAGAGCATAAACATTGTGCTGGTTAGTTATTTTCACCTTTTTCCTGAATTTACAAATAAAGTTATTTCCAAAATTTGTGTTCATTGTATTGTGGCATAAAAGATGATGCAAAGAGAAATGAAAAAGGGCAGCTTTCTTAAAAAGAGACAAAAAAAAACGCAAAATCTTCCGTCTCGTGACAGTTCTGTAGTATTCTGTGGTGGGGTCTTCAGTTACAGAACAACTATTTGTGACAAACTTTATCCCAATATCAAAATTTATGAGAGTTTTTTTTTAACCGAAAAATATATTTTTGGGGTTGGCATTTTGATGGAATATACAAAGTGGTTAAATTGTAAGGGGCCGATGTTGAATGTGAACCACACCTAAACGCCAAGTTTTTTTCCGAATTTTATTTGACATTTCTCTATTTCAGACTTACTCAATTTGAACCATGGAGAGATACACAATCCAACAACGTGTTAAAGTTATCCGGACATATTATGAAAATGGATGATAAATTTCGAAGAAAATCATCTTCAGTGATGAGGCACATTTTCACCTCAGTGGATTTGTCGATAAGCAGAATTTCCGCATTTGGGCGAATAATAATCCAAGAGTGATTGTCGAAAAACCAATGCACCCACAAAGAGTGACTGTTTGGTGCGGTTTATGGGCTGGCGGCATCATCGGGCCGTATTTTTCCAAAATGAGGCCGGTCAGGCAGTTACTGTGAATGGTGTTCGGTATCGTGAGATGATAACGAACTTTTTATGGCCCGAATTGGAAGATATGGATGTGGACGATATGTGGTTTCAGCAGAACGGTGCCACTTGCCACACAGCTAACGAAACAATGGCTCTTTTGCGCAACAAATTCAATGGCCGTGTTATCTCACGTAATGGCGATGTCAATTGGCCGCCAAGATCATGTGATTTGATACCGTTGGACTTTTTTCTTTGGGGTTATTTGAAAGAAAAGGTGTACGTCGATAAGCCAGCAACAATTCAAGAGCTAAAGGATGAGATAATTCGGCACATTAACGGCATAGAACCTCCATTATGCCTCAGGGTCATCGAAAATTTGGGCCATCGGATGGAGGTGTGCCGCCGTGTTCGCGGCGCCCATTTGGCCGATATTTTGTTCCATACATAATTGAGTAATACCAATATATCATAATAAAATAAAATTACAATAATTTCCTAAATAGTTTGTGTTTTATTCAAAATCAACATCGGCCCTTGAAATTTAACCACCCTTTATAACCAAATATGGACCGGCCTTAACAACATTTAAATATTAGTCTGTGTTCATACGGCTCTTTTCTTATTGAAAAGATTGCTACTTTATAGGCGAGAGGGGCGAGGGGAAAGAAACGAGTACACAAATGCCTGTACTGTCTTTACGTTTTGCTTTTTCATTCGTTGTTTATTGTTATTGTTTTCAATATCAAAAAAGCACACATGCAAACGCACGACTATACAAAATAAAAAACATGGCGTAAACATGACATGAATAATTTGAACGCCAATTCATGTTCAAAGAAGAAAAAGGAAGAATCTTTTCAATAAGAAAAGAGCCGTATGAACTCAGACTTATGTAACAAAATACCTGCATATAAAGAATTTTACGTTATTTTATAGAATTGTTACTTGTAAATTTGATTTTAACATTGACTTGTAACAATTGTTACAATTTTTAGTAAATGAACACAGCTATTATGTACATACAATCTTGAAACATGTTAATTCAACCCAGGTTTGAGCCCCAGCTCAGCGAAGAAAATTATCAATAAATTTTAAAAAAAATTTGTGTTGTAAAATTCCTTCCTTCAGTAAAAAATAATTTAGTGAAAATTCAATTTGATGAACTCAAGCCTACCTAAAAATATTGAAATTGCAAATTAACAGTTCAACTAATATCACAATTGTACATAGTTAAATTCAAACGAAAATTTACTTTTAACGATTTAAGGCCCAACCATAATGTGCTTAAGTTGGCTTACCCTACGTCTATACACGCAATTTGTATTTGTTAACATAAGCAATAACTTCGGTAGAATGACGTCACAGAAAAGTTCTATGTTTAATATTTTTTCAGAGTAGAGTAAACGTATGTCTAAACACAAAACATGAATTTGTATGTAAATAAATACTTACAATTTCTTTGGCAACCAATTTATTTTTAATTATTTTTTTTATTATTAATTTGTAAATTTTGTTTGTATTTAAATTTCATACGTTTTTAGTTTCAAATTTTTCCTTTTTTGTAACTGATAATTGATTTTGACAGCTTGTGTTAAAAGATAATTGCTCAGCAATGTATTATACCATTTGTTGGTGAACATGTGTTCAAATATATATTTATGCAGTCCACACGTTAATATCTAGTGTTGGCAATAGAATTTGATAGTTGCTATGGCAATAATTGCCAAACAAATTGCTCGTCTAGACTTAGGGTTAAGCAAATGTACGAATACATGTAAATCATATGAGGCAAACCATATTGAACTTAAGGAAACTTTTTGTTAAATTTTATGAAACTGTCATTTGCTTAAGCAAAATGCGACACTGATCGCACATTCCGTACGGAAGCAAATGTTTGTTGATTTTATTTTGTGTTTTTTTTAATATTTACATATAAGAGAATTTTTGACAGTAGGTTAAGCAAGGCTATGCATATTATGGTTGGGCCTTTATTCTGCTTTCACACGTTTCATCTTTTGATGCTTAAATCTTGTGTTTTTAGGAGAAAGAAGAAAGAAAAGGGAATTGGTACGGACATGCTTGTACTCGGTCAGTAAGCTTTGTGTTTTTATTCGTAGGTATATCCACAACGATGGCTGCATGTAAATTTTTGCTCTTTCATTCGCTGTGAATAAAATTGTTGTTTTGAACCGATAAAAGTTGAAACCGATTGCTGCGTGTAATATAATCACACATTTTCAAAAGGGAATTGAAAAGAAGTTAAGCATCAAATGATGAAACACGTAAATTTGGACTAAAAATTCATTAAAAAAAAACGGATCAGTTACATTTCATTTAAAATCAATGAATTTTACATTAATTTTTAAATATTTTATCTGCTAAGCAGCATATTCCGTAAAATTTAATAGTTGTTACTTTTAAAATATATATTGTTGTCAATAACGTTTTCGGTTTATTTCCTTTATAATAAACCTCCAGACTTCTTTTCTTTAATAAAATAAATTAAACACAACACTGTTTACAAAATATAAACTTTTATTTATTAGTCACTTTAACAACCGTAATTTATAGCTTTTGTTCACAGCTCACATGAGTGTATGAGAAAATAATTTGTATGTATATTTACTAGATAACACTGAACAAACAAAAACAATTACGCTCAAAAATAAACAACCAAGAGAATCAAGAAACTGACTTTTGACCGCCATCTAGATGTAATATTTATACTCTAGCGTCTCACGTCTAGATGGTAGTAGAACAATCGAGCATTAAGCTTCGTTCACAATCAAAAAAACGTTTTCACTTGGTGTTCATAAAAGAGCAACAATTTCTTTTGCAAGCACACATTTTGCATTAAGAACCCGATTGCAAGTTTTAGCCACAACAATATTATGCATTTATTATTATTTTTTACAACATTTTGTTGAAATTTTCATTCAAACTAAAATAAAATTATTTTAAACGTCAGAAACAATTTCATACAAATTGTTGCTGAAGTTCTAGTTGACTCAACTTTAGTTACATTTTTAAAAAAATTTTAGTTACATTTTTGTTTTAAAAATGAAAGGAAAATATATTGTTACGTTACTGCCTTTCAATAACGTTTTGGTTTATTTCCTTTATAATAAACCGTTTCGAGTTCTTTATTGCAACTTTAATAAAATAAATAAAACACAAACACTATTAACAGTGTTTACAATTAACACAACTTTATTTAGTACAAAGTCTTTTTAACAACCGTAATTTATAGCTTTTATTCACAACCAACTATAATTTTCTCAGCGTTATACGTTATTGACAAAGTCTGAACTTAGAATGAACTAATTACGCTAGTGGCCGCTAGTATTTATACCGCAATTTGGTTGTCTAGAACATTCGAAATGTTTTTCGAAGGTTCGAGGCTTTACTATTTCACCACACTTTAATTTGATTTATGGCACCACTTTACATAATTTTACCTCTTACATTGAAGCTTTTTTAACGGTCATTTCTAGGGCTTTCTGCACATTGGGATTGAAGTGTACTAAATTATAACAAAAACGATGTAAACTAATAAAATCACTTATGAATACAAGATAACTAATAAATACAAGATAACTAATAATTATAACTAATTCTAAACCAATAATTACAACTAATTCTTAATTAAAGTTACTTTCGTAACAGTGCCCCCCACTTAAGCCTGTTCGCCCCAATAGGCTCTGAATCACCTCTTCCATAAGGGGCAAAAAAAAGCAAAACTAACCGGCCCTCCTTAAAACCTTCCGAATTTGCCGCTCGATCGTATCTGGCTTTCATCTTGTCGCTAGACAGCTTAATACGGTTTCGTACAAATTCATGAAGATCGTTAAGAGTTTCTTGTTCTTGTGAGGTGGAGCCTTCATTGTTTTCACCCGTTGGTATAGGCTTAACACCAAACTCTAGATCTCCTGGTAGTCTGAGTTCTGTTCCAAACACAATTTTGGCGGGTGTACGAGAGGTGGAGTCGTGAACAGCTGACCTGTACGCCAACAGAAATTTTGAAATGTGCTCATCCCAGTCTTTTTGTTGTGTGCTGACTACTTTACGCAAATGTTCCTCTAATGTACGGTTAAATCTTTCAACCATGCCGTCAGATTGCGGATGCAATGGGGTTGTTCTTGTTTTCCTTATTCCGTACAATTCACACATTTCCTTGAATATAGCAGATTCAAAATTTCTGCCTTGGTCAGAATGTACTTCTAATGGAACACTCCGGCCATTTACTAAAGTAATCGATGACTACTAGCACATATTTGTTACCGGCATTACTTACAGGAAATGGCCCAGCTATATCCATTGCAATTCGCTCAAATGGGGCACCAGAATTATACTGCTGTAGCGGCCCACGACTTCTCCTTAATGGACCTTTAGCGGCAATGCATTGTGCGGAATTTGCTATCCAATCAGCCACAGCTTGTTGGCAGCCAACCCAGTAGAAGCGTTGTTTTAATTTTTCTAGGGCTTTTGTCACACCCAGATGACCACCGCTAGGGCCGTTATGAAATTCACTAAGAACTTCTTTTACTTTCGCCGACGGCACTACCATAAGGTTTATAACAGATTTTCCGTCAGCACTTTCCTACGTACGGTATAATCAGCCATTTACTACTTTAAGGCTGTTCCACAGAGCCCAGTATGCTTTCATCAGTGGACTTTCAGGCGAGATTACGTTTCGGGTGGGTCTTTCGCCCTCTTCCTTGGCTTGTAAAATTTTTGCTAAAATGGGGTCATTTCTCTGCGCAATTGACCAATCTTCATTGGACTCTATCTGCAATAGACGAACGTAACAGATGTTTTCTTTTCCTTCAGCCCTTACGCAGTGCTTACATTCCAGCTTACAGGGTCGTCTTGACACAGCATCCGCATTACCATGTTTTCCACCTTTTCTGTGTTCAATGCTAAACTCGTTGCTCTGAAGGCGCTCTATCCAACGAGCTATCTGGCCTTCTGGATTTTTAAATTGCAACAACCACCTGAGTGCAGAATGGTATGTTCTTAAATGAAAATGTTGACCATACAAATATTTGTGAAAATGTTTTATGCACTCTAGTACAGCCAGAAGCTCTCGCCGAGTCACGCAGTAATTTCTCTCAGGCTTCGAAAGAATTCGACTGTAATAGCCTACGACTTTCTCTACACCGTTGACCACTTGGGACAGCACACCTCCAATTCCAAATCCGCTCGCATCAGTATCTAGCACAAATTTTTCGCCCGCGATTGGATAAGCCAAAATTGGTGCTAAGCACAATAATTCTTTCAACTTCTGGAATGCCCGTTCCTGTGCTTCACCCCAGTCATATGCCTGCGCCTTTTTGGTCAATTCATGCAGACTTGCAGCAATATTTGCAAAATTCGGTACAAAACGCCTGTAGTTTGTACATAAACCTAGAAAACTGCGTAGCTCATGTAGATTTTTAGGGCGAGGCCAATCCATAACTGCTCGTATTTTTTCTTCGTCTGTTGAAATGCCATCAGATGTTACACGATGCCCTAGGTATTTTACTTCTTTCTGGAACAGTGAACATTTCTTGACACTTAACTTGAGTCCGGCTGTAGATATACGTTTTAACATCTCTTCGAGGTTTTTCAGGTGTTCATCAAATGTTTTTCCCATGACAATTATGTCATCAAGGTACACCAAACATGTCTTTCGGTGGAGACCTTTCAACACCTGTTCCATCAAACGCTCGAATGTAGCTGGATCATTACAAAGCCCAAATGGCATTACATTAAACTGCCATAAGCCATCACTTGCACTAAAAGCAGTTTTCTCTTTATCCTTGTCTGCAATTTCTACTTGCCAATAGCCGCTCTGCAGATCTAATGTGGTAAACCATTCTGTTCCAGCTAACGTGTCCAAGGTGTCATCAATCCTAGGCAATGGATAACTGTCCTTTTTGGTGACGTCATTAAGTTTCCTGTAATCTACGCAGAACCTAGTACTTCCATCTTTTTTCTTTACCAAAACCACCGGTGAACTCCAGGGACTTGATGATGGTTTAATTATGCCGTCCTGTTCCATTTCATTAACCAGGTCTCTAACTTCATTTCGTTTTGCTAGAGGAATGCTTCTTGGGGCCTGTTTTATTGGCTTAGCGTCGCCGGTGTTAATTTCGTGTTTCACTATTGACGTCCTGCCCTGGTTTTTACCTTTCGAGGCAAAAATAAAGGCATATTTCTTTAATAATTGCTTAGCCTTATTTCTCTCGGGCGGCCTCAGTTTTTCGGTCCATTTCCGCACATGTTCCTCTAGTAATTCCTGGTCCTTGGTACCCTTTTTAGCTGCGTCTGGATGTTCCTCGCAACTTATTATTGCCTCTGTTGAAGCGCATTGTCCAATCTTAAAGTTCTGCGTAAGGACCTTTTCGCTGTTGGATAAATTTAAAACTCTTACAGGAACTAAGCTGTTGCTGGTTTCAACGAGGGCATTCGCGGTTACTATATCACCTGTTACTGCTGCTGGCTCTACCACCCATAAACTATTGTTGTCCTCACAATCTCCCTCCATTCGCGCCCACACTATTGTTTCTGACTTTGGTGGCAATTTTTCACGTGTCAAGGGGAATTTAAACATTACGCCAAGTCATAATTTGTTGTCCCATATCCAGATGAACACCTTGGCCAATCATAAAATCTGAGCCAATAATTACTTCGTCTACAATATCAGCCAAAATAAAAACATGGTGAGCGCTTGTATTGCCTATACTTAATTTTACTTTTACTTTCCCATAGACGGTGGCAACCTCACCCGTAGCTGTTCGCAGTCTCACACCCCTTTGTGGTTCAATGGGCTGTTGTATTAAATCAGGCCTAATTATCGAATGTGATGCCCCAGTGTCCACAGTCAAAACCCGTTTTTGACCGTTAATATAACCACAAGCAGTAAGGTTTCTGTTACTCTGTTGCATTACTGAGATGGAGATTGTGGGACCCTTAGATATGAGAGCTAGCTCATGCCCCGCAGTGCTAGCTCTTTTTAGTTTAACGGGGATTCTTGTGAAGATCTGGGCGGTGAAGCAGATCTTGAACGTTTTCTTGGTGCTTTGCAGTTACGTTGTATGTGACCAATCTTTCCGCAGTTATAGCATTTTACTTTAGATCTAGGTTGCTTCTCACTTAAAGCTTCTATAAATGCCTCTTTTAAATACTGCACAATATCTCTTTCTTCTTCGCTGGTCACATCGAGCTTTCGCACCTTGCCCACTTGAGGTCTTGAAATAATTCTTGCGGTTTCCTGGGCCAGGGCGAATGAAACCGTCTCTGCAAATGTTGGTTTTTGTGATGCACATACCGCAAGTTTTATATCTGCATCACGAATACCGTTTACAAATGCCTCAGTTTTAAAATGTTCCAAAAATGGATGATTCTCACCAGGGTATGTAAGCTGAATCAAGCGCTCTATCTCGAGAGCAAAATCTTGTAAGGTTTCGTTTGCCTTTTGCACTCTGCCGCGCAACTCCATTTTGTAGATTTCCTTTTTGTGTTCACCTCCATACTTACGTTGCAGTGCTACCATAATTTCATCATAATTGTGTCTGCTACTTACTGGTACACTTTCAAGCACTTCAGCCGCAGTCCCCTTTAAAGCAAGAATTAGCTCGATGGCTTTTTCCTCACTGTTCCATGCATTTTTGTTGGCAACTGTATCGAACTGGAACTTGAACACATTTAATGGAACACTACCGTCAAAGCAAGGGGCCTTTATTCTACTAGAAACTTCTGGAATAACTCGCACTGGTGCTTCTTGGCGTTGAATGTTATTAACTTTTGCCTCCAGATGGTGTAGTTTTTCATCAAAAACCGTAACTTGTGTTTTAACATCCGTGACTTAAGTTTTTACATCAGACAGCTTCTGATTAAATTCTATTTCCATTTCGTTTACTCTTTTGTTCATCTACTGGAAATCTCCTAAAGTTTCTCGTTTGTTTTATTCTTGAATTCTTTTGAATTTCGGCTAATATGGTGCTCGTCTTCTCTTCCATTTTTCTAGAATTTTCATCAATCTTTCTAGAAGTTTCAGCCAAGATATCGCTCGAATTTTCTTTTATCATCTGTACCATGCTTTTGGAATTATCGTCCATTTTTTCCATTTTTGCCATCATAGCAGCAAAAATTGTGTTTAAGTCCATGCTGCTAGCAACTGCACGAGTACATACCTCAATTTCGTCTTTATCCTCGAATTCGTGGCTTATAATGTCTATATTGCGTCGCTCGAATTCATCTAATAGTCTCTTCTGCTTTATTACCTGCAGTTGGCAGCTCCAACTTGCTCAACTCTTTCTTGAGCTGTTCCACTTAAAGTTCTTCAAATTTCATTGTCTATTTTTATTTTTTTTTATTTTTATTAATTAATTAATTTTTTTTTTTACTTTTATTAATTTATTTATTTTATTTATGCAATTTCACTTCTGACACCAATTGTTACGTTACTGCCTTTCAATAACGTTTTGGTTTATTTCCTTTATAATAAACCGTTTCGAGTTCTTTATTGCAACTTTAATAAAATAAATAAAACACAAACACTTTTAACACTGTTTACAATTAACACAACTTTATTTAGTACAAAGTCTTTTTAACAACCGTAATTTATAGCTTTTATTCACAACCAACTATAATTTTCTCAGCGTTATACGTTATTGACAAAGTCTGAACTTAGAATGAACTAATTACGCTAGTGGCCGCTAGTATTTATACCGCAATTTGGTTGTCTAGAACATTCGAAATGTTTTTCGAAGGTTCGAGGCTTTACTATTTCACCACACTTTAATTTGATTTATGGCACCACTTTACATAATTTTACCTCTTACATTGAAGCTTTTTTAACGGTCATTTCTAGGGCTTTCTGCACATTGGGATTGAAGTGTACTAAATTATAACAAAAACGATGTAAACTAATAAAATCACTTATGAATACAAGATAACTAATAAATACAAGATAACTAATAAATACAAGATAACTAATAATTACAACTAATTCTTAACCAATAATTACAACTAATTCTTAACTAAAGTTACTTTCGTAACAATATGAAATATTTTAGGAAGGAAAAAGATAGAAGAAAAAACGAAACTGTTTCTCTGATTGTGAACGAAGCTTAAGTATTATCTTAACGGCTAATAATTTATGCATTAACCTTATGGCTGAATTATAATTGAGCTTTTGTAAAAAACTAAAGCATACTTTAAGGTGTAACAATAAATTACAGTGGAAATGAAGTACAATTATGTATAACAATTTTAAAATTACATTTGTACTAGAAAATTCCATAGTGATTTTTACACTAGAAATATGCATAACTAATACAATAACAATTTAAACTAATAAAATAACTAACAAATACTAAACAACTAATAAATACAAGATAACTAATAAATTAAATTAAAGCTTCGTACAGACGGTGGTCAGATCTTACAATGTTGTAATTTTTCTGACATTGTCAGATGCATTAATTTAACATATCTGCAAAATGAAAACGAGCTTACAAAGTTCATACAGTTGCAAGACATTTTTAGGCAATTTTACTGACAACATTGTAAGATCTGTCCACCGTCTGTACGAAGCTTAATTCTTAACTAAAGTAACCTTCGTAACAATATTTAAGAGGACAAAAAATCAAACAACATAACAAAATAAGTACGGCAAAACATTATTTTTTGGTAGTTTGTTTTTGAATAACAAACAAGTATGTAAAAAATAAAGTTATTCGTAAAATAAATATATTTTAATTCAATTTAAACAGTACGGAAAACGAATTTATTAAACCACAATCGGTTACTGTAATTATTTTATGAGTGTAATTATCATTGTACTCAAATCATTTATTACGAAAAATTTCAATAGGTTTGGTCATTATGACAAAACAGCCTGAATAGGTATTTTCTTTTCCGCAATCTTTACAAATGTAATACATTATGTTAACAAAAGGGTACATATTTTGGAAAGATGGTCACACTAATCTCCTGACGTTTTTTTTTTATCTAAAAAGACAAATATTTGCGTAGCAACATTACACTACCACAAGGTAATTCATGCTACTTTATATGTACATTCCAAGAAGGTAGGTAGACATTGTCTTTGCAAAAAAATCTCCTGCTCCCAGGGGACTTAATGTTATAAAGTAAGTCACGATCTTTTCATTGCATAGGTATGAAAAAAATCCTAAAAAACTAAGTTTACATAAATTCCATATTCCTTATAAATGATTAAGATTATATTTAAATTTTCTGTTGAATTTAATCTAATAATGAATATTATTTTTTTTAAGTAGGTGATATAATGTCATTATTCAATTAAATAAATTGTAACAAAATGTTCTTAAAATTTTCATAAAGCATTAGGTAATTTTAAAAACGTTTTAAATGGAGATTCTCTATTTCATTTTCATAACTCTCACTCTTTAAGTGTTCATCAAATGTTAACCAAAGCAGGATCTATCATATATGTAGTTAAAATTAAAAACATAGGCACATAACTATAGTCATAAATAGGGCAACCAAAAATAAGCACTAAAAAAACAGTTTTAAGCTCTTAAAAAAAGCGTTTAAAAACATGAAAATAAGCTGTTAAAATAAAAAAAAAAGCAATTAAAATTTATGGTTTATTTTCCACTTTATTCGTTGAATGCGTTGTTACAGTAAATTATAAATTGATGCGATAAATTTTCGAAAAGAAACCCCTGTCTATTTGAAGTCAGCACGCTTTTGTACATAGAAAAAGTTCTTTCTACGTCTACAGATGTTAAGGGAGCATATTTAAAATTGAGTATTTGCTCTGAGGTATATTTTATACGATTGAACTCGCAATGCCGCTTGCCTCCCAGTATATCCACAATATCTTTTAGTACCGAAAATCCTTCATTTTTTAATAAAACAGATTCAAATTTTTTATTCACTTTGTCGCCTATATCCCCTGGAACACCGGAAATTTTTCTTACGGTGTCCATAACTATATTCACTTGGGAAACCAATGAAAGATTTTTTGTTTCCAATTTGGTTACTACTTCGTGTAAAAACCTAAAATTTACAGAAATGAACAATATTTGGTTGCGCAAATTATTTTCATTCATTAAAGCCTGGCATATACGCACTGCTGAAGAATCTGTAGAGTTTAAATTTGAAAAAATTTCTACGAAATTATCAAAATATTTGGCATAATAATTTACAGCCATTATCCACGTCCCCCATCGAGTTATCACTGGTTGTGGAGGTAGTGGTATATCTGGTGCTGTTTCTCGTAAGATTTGAACCCTTGCAGGAGATTTAAGGAACGTTTTTTTAGCATTTGAAATAAATTTGTCTACATTTGAGTAGTATTCTCTTATATGTTCACAAACTCTGTGAACTCCATGTGCAAGACAGGTTACGTGAGTTATATGTGGGTAAAATACAGCAATGGCTTTTGCAGCTTTCACCATATATGGTGCGGCATCACTTACAAAAAGAAAAATTTTCTGTTTATCTAGGTCAAATTCTTTCATTGAATCATCAAACAAACGTGCAATAGTGGAATGATTGACTTTTTCTAATACAGCTGTTTTTATTAAAAATCTTTTTTCTGAAATATTTTCATCCACATGCAGTATACCCACAACAACGTTTGCCACAAATCTGTTCGACGCATCGGTGGTCTCGTCTATAGAGACCCAAATAAAATGTTTTTGTATTTCTTCCTTTATTTTGTTAACTGTAGATTCATAAACTATTTTTGTATATTTGTTTCGAAGAGACGATTCAGATGGAATATGGAATGATGTATAGTTTTGAAGATAATGTTGTACTTTTAAATGTCGAATTTTGTATAATGGTATATCTGCTGATACAAAGGCTTCACAGAGATCAATGCAAAATTTATCGGCGGCCGATGAACTTGTAGAACTTTGTAGAAAAGTTTGTTGTAAATTTTTTTTTGATTCTCTTTCTTTTAGATCTTTGTGCTTTTTTGAATCCAGGTGTTGTTTTATGTTGTAATTTTTATCAACAGATAAAGGTTTTGAGCACACGTTACACACTAAAGCTGATCCATCAGTTTTAAAATCTGGATACTGTTTGACTAGCTTGCTCAAGTAAACCGATTTGCTTTCCTTGACTTTAGGCATTTTCTAAATAATAAAACAATAAACCAATTTTAACAAAGGTTTTAATAAATTAAAAAAAATTTATACTTACATCCAAAACGCAGAGGCTATGAAGGTAATTTTATCTGTTTTTACACTAAGACAACTTTAAAAAGTTTTAAAAATGTTATGCTTTCAACAATTCAATGAAATTTTTAAAATGTAAATTTGTTGACAGTAAAAACTTGGCTACTTTGATTTAAACGTTTTTTTTTTCAACCAGAGTTGTAGCAGCACAAAAAGTAAGGCGATTTCATGAATTCGCCTTGACAAAAAGGTGAATTTGTTAGTACAAATAAAAAAAGTTGCCACATCAAAAAAAAAAAAAACAACGATTTTTGCAAAAATTTATTAAATAATTTTTTTTTCGTATGAAAAAAATGAAAAATTATCTTAAAATGACAAAATAAGTAAAAAAAAGCCGATATCGCAAAAATAACTAAAAAAAAGCCGATATTGCCAAAATAAGCAAAAAAAAGCCCTAACAAATATAGCTCATTTTCTTTGTTTTTTTATGATCGGAATTTCTGTTCAATCAAAATCTTTCTATCTTGTAAACAAAAAAAAAAGCAATTGCTTATTTTTGGTTGCCCTAGTCATAAACAAAGCATACTTTAAGAGTTCTAAAGTAAACTTTTGTTTAAAATATGCTTTTGATCTACTATAGACAAGCAAAAGCATACTTTACATGTTAAAACCGGTGTTAATTTTAAGCTGAAGTCGCTTTTAACTCATTTACCCTACAGATAATATTGGACTACGTGGTCCATTGTGGCTTAAATGGACTACTGACAACATGGTCCAATCTACTGTAATATGGCCCATGTTATAAGAAATTAACATGCAGTGCTGCCAACAACTGAATGATGTATACTTTTCTATAGTTTACAGTATTACACATTGGTAGCCCTGATGGTGTCCATTATTAATTGCTTATTTAAAAGTGAACGTTTTTGAAATTTGTGAAAAAAAGGTAAAAAAATTAAAAATACCAAGTAAATATATTTAATAATAGCAATAATAGACTACAGGGCACGCCATAAAAGGCGATTAGTAAGAAATTAAAAATGCTTAGACTACCCCTTTAGTGTACTCCATACTGTAGTGGCATGGAGTACTTTTAAGACTTACCCACTTTAGTACTCCATGGAGTAGTTTAGGGACTACTTCGGTGGGTTATATAGTCCCCTTCTAGGACATCGTAATGTTGAATGGACCACCTTTTACCCATATGTTTGGAGTAGTTTTGGAGTACTCCTACTCCTTTATGGACTACTCTTAACATGCATGTATGGACTAGTCTCGTTATCTGCAGGGTAACAACAGCATGATTTGTTTTTCGCAAAAAAAAAAGTTCTTGCAAAAAGTTAAAAATTTTTATGTTACAAGATATTGGTCGATATTTTGCAATTCTTAATGGTTTCGAGGAAAACTTTAATGGAAAGAAACTCAAAATGGATATGTATAGGCCCTAATTGTGTAAAATGCAACGCCAAAAATTAATAAAATTATTGAGCCATCTAGACGATACTACTATCATCTACACGTCTGGGATAGAGTTTAAATCAGTGATGCTCAATTTTTGATTTTTTAAAGACAATTTTGAAGCAAATATGTATGTATTCCCCAAAAATAAGTAAATATAAAAAACAATATAATAAAGATTGGGAAAAAAATGCTTGGCTATTGGTTAGTAGTTATGATGCATCAAGTACTAAATAAATGACGGATATATGTATTTTTATTGTTGATTATAAGGATGCCTTAAACCGATTGAACAAGCTTTAACTTCTTATAAATTGGCTCATTAGTCTTCAATAACAGCATATTGTTCTGCTTGTTATTCCTTACTGGAATCGCATAAAAAGGAATTAAAAAAACAAACAAAATAAAATAATTTTTTTGACTTTAAATTTTTATTTGGGGATTTTTGGGAATTTCTTATTAAAATTTTTTTAACCATGTTGTTAAAAAAATTTTAATTTTGGTCAGAAAAAACGAACAAAAAATATTAACTTTTTAAGGTTTTGTTTTTTGGGAATTTGGGGATATTTTTTTAATTTTTTGGAAACAAGGAAAAGAAGTACCTGGCAGCCATGCTCCACCCCTTTGTTTTTTACCTAGCATTTACACATGCCACTGCCAGTTCGAAAAACTCAATACACTCACACTTTTCTACTTATACACTCACATTTTTCGCAATGGCAGCTCCAGTGGCAGCAAAAATTGCATGCGAGTGGAAATTTGGCACTTGCATGCCATTAAATGACAAAACGATGAACAATGTTACCCTGTTAAAAATTTAATGCAAATTTACTGGATTATTGTCGAACTGTAATTAAAGTTTTAACTTGATAAATGTATTATTATGATTAATTTTTTGAAACGCGTATTAATAACAGCAAGTTTGTTTATTATAGAGCATTAATATTGTTAAAATAATACTAATATAAATAAATGTAAACCATTTCCCCAAAAATGTGCTTATATGATTAACTCGGTAACTTTATTTGGCTTCTTGATACTTTTTTTTTAATTTGAGAAGTCAACAAATGATATCAAGTTGACGCTTCAAAGACGTTTTGAAAATGAACTCGCAGTGGCATGTGTAAACACAAAAGCTAATGGCATGAGATTCGACTATTTCGAACAAATTTTCTTTGATAATATGTATACAGTAATGGAAAAATGTGAGTGTATTAGTAAAAAAGTGTGTGTGTATTGAGTTTTTCGAACTGGCAGTGTCATGTGTAAATGCTAGGTAAAGGCTGGGTTACGCTCATTAATTTAGTTCATTGCATGGTGGAATTAGCAGGTGGCATCGCTACGGCAACAAATACAACATTACAACAAAAACGGAAATTCCCTACAGATTATATTGGACTACGTGGTCCATTGTGGCTTAAATGGACTACTTACAACATGGTCCAATCTTCTGTAATATGGACCATGTTATAAGAAATTAACATGCAGTGCTACCAACAACTCCATGATGTATACTTTTCTATCGTTTACAGTATTACACATTGGTGGACCTGATGGTATCCATTATTAATTGTTTATTTAAAAGTGAAAGTGTGAAATTTGTGAAAAAAAGGTAAACAAATTAAAAATACCCAGTAAATATATTTAATAATAGCAATAATAGTCTACAGGGCACGCCATAAAAGGCGATTAGTAATAAATGAAAAATGCTTAAACTACCCCTTTAGTGTACTCCATGCTGTAGTGACATGGAGTACTTTTAAAACTAACCCACTTTAGTACTCCATGGAGTAGTTTAGGGACTACTTCGGTGGGTTATATGGTCCCCTCCTAGGACATCGTAATGTTAAATGGACCACCTTTTACCCATATATTTGGAGTAGTTTTGGAGTACTCCTACTCCTTTAAGGACTACATGTATGGACTTGTCTCGTTATCTGCAGGGTTATATCACCGTTTACGTCAAAAAATACTTTTAACAAAAATCAAAGCGTGCCGCTGAACGTGATCAAATAAATAAATTTTTATTTAATTATGGTCAATATCTTATTTATTTTATTTTAAAATTATCAAAACCTTAATAAAATACAATAATCACAGCACAAAACGTGGACTAATTGTAAACATAAACAAAATTTGACATAAACCTAGACAAACAATGCAAGAGCAAAAAATCGTCATATAACGTAGTGCTGTCACCTGTTTATTTCACCATGGTTCATTGGTGTCCAGCCCATACCAAAATTGTGGAAATTAATTCAAACACATTCTTTACACGCATTCTTACGCTCTTTCATTTAGTCAACGAGAGTACCAAGGTATATTTATCGCAGGTAGTCTCTGAAAGCCAGCTGTTTATTTTTTATTTGCTTGTTTTGCAATACGAACTGTCAAATGTTGTATAGTAAACATGTAAACACGTTTTTTCTTTCTATTTTTTGTCTCTTATCAACCCCTTTGCCTTTTGACAGTTCGTATCATATAACAACAATAAAAAGCCCTGTTGTTTGTTTTATTGTACAATTGTTGTAATCTCGCGGCTACCTGGTATAAATATACCTTGGAGAGTACACAATTCAGTAGTCGATTATCAAGCACAGAGCACACAGTAAACCTCACGAGACTTAAATAGTAAAATGTCTTGTTCAGACATTTTTCCACACGCCATATTATTAAGAGCTGTAGCAAAAGCGTGATCTTCTCTTTGGCGCATAGTTTCAGTAAGTTCAAAATATTTAAACATATCCCAAAGCGAAGATCCATATATTAGACTATAAGGATCATTTGATGGAGCCGAAAATATCCAGCTATCACCAACAGGCGGAAGTTGCCTTAAATCGCCAAATACTACCATGAATATTCCACCAAACGGTGACGTTATTTTAAATACCTGCTTAAGTCTAGAATCAAGGTACTTGAACATTTTTGAACCAACCATAGATATTTCATCAATAATTAAAAGCTTCAAATTAATAAATTTCGAGTACAATGCATTTGCTGTATCGTTGCTCAGTGGCCTTAATTCTGATGAAGATTGGTTTATTGGCAGTGAAAACATTGAATGAAGTGTAGCACCTCCAATCCTAAATGCTGCTTTTCCTGTAGGTGCACAAAGCAATACCTTTATTAAATTTGGGTCAGTTCCTGGTATGTAATTATATCTGTAATTTACTGATTGATATATTGCAGATATAAGTTTACTTTTACCAACGCCAGCACCACCTCAACAAACTCATGGAACGTATTTCCTGACTTTGTACTATGCAGTAAATGTGTCAAATATAACTTTTGTTTTTTGTTTAATGATCTGACCATTTCCAATAAGTCAGACTCTGGTATTAGTGGTGGAAGCTTAATTATACGAATAGAACCTTCAGTTAAGTCTTCTATTGGTTGATTCCTGGGTATATCAAGCACGTTAATATCTGGATTTATTTCGGGTACTCCTAGAACTCTAAACTCATTATCAATTTCGGGATTTTCATCTCCTTGATTGCCATTATTTTCAGATTCACTTTCGTTTCTTAAATGTTCAAGAACATTATAAAGTTCTCTTTCTTCAAAAATGTCGTATTTTCTTCAATTTGTTTCAATGGCATCTTTATAAGCATTACATGTAGATTCGTTATCATTCCGTAATAGATCGGTTTCTTCATTTCTCCAGGGATAGAATAACATAATCAATTCCCTGAAGTTATCACTTCTATGAGTATTAAAGTTATACCGTCTATATCTTATAACATGTGGTTTTGACTTCTTTTTAATGAATCCACTATTGTTTCTGAGTCTTATGAATGCTCCATACAGTTCGTTTTGATCCAAGTCATGATTTTCGTTATAAGTCTCCTCATTTTGTGTACTTCTCGTATTTCGGGAAAACTTATAATATGCTGCAAAATCTGCCAAACACAATAATTGGACGTTGTATATAGTGGTCCAACAGGCTAGATATATAAATATCGGTAGAGTTAGGTTCTAAATTTTGAAGCTGTTCACGAGATTTTAATACAAACAATCTCTCTTCTGGCCTACCAGTATTAATATAAATATCGGCATTACTACTTTCTGAAAGATGCATTCCTAAACAGCAGTAAGCAGCTTCTTGTGCAGAATTTTCACTTACAGAAATGAATTTGTGACCAATGTGTTGCAGTTTTTGTTTAACAGAAAAATTTCCAGCTCTTATTTCATTTAAAGCCTCCTGTAAAATTCTTGAAATTCCACGATTGGATTTGTTAATATAATTAACTATATAGCTGCAACATGCATAAGCATCCAAGATAAATTGAATGTCGATATTTGCTCTATGAAGTTTTAATATAGTGGGATTATATGAATTTATCATTTTATCCTCAAATTTTCTGCGTAAAAAAATTTTAGGTTTCTTAAGTGAAGAACGTAAAGCCATTTTATAATCTTCATATGACATATTTATATGATCACATCTTAAAAAAGTTTCGAAGTCATTGAAATTGGACATTTCTTCATCCGTTAAATTTGAATTTAAAAGACTTTGAATTTTCTTGAACGACTCTCTATGATGAGCAACGTTTTCTGATTGTTCTGGGAGAGGGGCAAGAATCTCTGTTTGTGGCATTGGAGGATATGGTATACCATACCGGCAAATTCTTTCTCCTCTAAATTCTCTTGTGCAGGATCGATTGTGGTTATGTTTTTGATAACTAATGAATAGTACAACGTTTGGATCACTGCCATTTGTACTTGTATATTTATTAATAAATTCAATAACGGAAGGAAAAGTTGAGTGATCATTTAAGTCAATCTTTGGAGCATCTTTCAACCAATAGATGCCATGAATATGTGGGGAGCCTCTCTGTTGAAATTCTACTCTCCAGTAATATTTTTCCACTGGATGGTTGTCAAATATTCCTTTATTCATTTTAAAAAGGGCAAAAAGCTGTCGGAACCTAAAATCAAAATATCGCGCGCAGGTTATAGAATCACTTCGTATTAGTCTGGCTTTTTCTAAAAAAGTATCAACAGTTTTTGACAAAATTACCAATAACTCTGTCCATTTTGTTTCTGCAGCAGAAAGAGTAATAAAAAAAAGTTGAAAGACCAAATTGTCGAATCATTGCAATTGCCTTTTTCTTTTCGGCTTCCCAATGAGCTGGAGAAGAACGAACACTTTTTTAAATTCTGAAGCCATCATCATGCTGAATTAAGTTGTTTAAGTAAGCATCGTTGAGTGCATTACCCGCTGTAAGATTTGTTGATCTCACACGTTTGCGTAAAGCAATTGATGTGGCACTCTTAACAGATAAAAGTTCCAATTTTTTGTAACTATACAATAGTTTATCTATTCTGCATGCACGTCGATCATATCTTCGTAACTCTGATCGAATAATTTTGCTGTAAGTTTCACCACACGTTCGTTTCTTTCCTCCATAAATGGTTACGAATGCGAGTTCTTCTGAATCTTCATCCATTGTCATATCTAGAGGACGCTGACCTTCTCCGGACGCTGACCCTCTGTAGGGGAACATTTTCTAAAGGAATATTATCAAGTAATGTTTCTTGGCCACCTGGATTAAGATTGTCAGCATCAAATTCATCAACATCATTATTTCTGTCACTATCTCTTTGATTATTAAAAATTTCATTTATAATACTCTCATCTTGACGGTCAGCAACAAATGGGATAACATTCTCATAAGAGGAACAATTGAACCAATTACTATCAATGGTTATACCATGTTTTATGTACAACTCAGTAGTTATCAAATGACGGGCGGCTTCAATTACTTTAGCTGGCCTTATTGACTCAGTCATGTAGTCATGAAGATATTCTAAGCGGCGTCTAAGATGAAGCTGAATTACAAGTGCCTGGTCGAATGTTCTAGGTAGAGCTGTAACTGTTTCATTGACCGATATAGGAACATTTACGACTGCACCTCTTATTGCACTTTGTCTTTCAAAACCAAGAGCTACGATAATCATGAAAGGAAGTCTGGCCGTTACCAGTCGCTCCTCAATAGACGTTAAGTCCTGTAAACATTCAGGTATCTCTGTGTAATCGAGTCCATTTGATAAACGAATATTTGGTTTCCGGTTATTTTTAATTGAACGGCAACATGTTTTGCAAAAAAAGAAATAATTATTTTCCGAAGGAAACCTTTTGGAAAGACAAAAAACATCTGCTATAAATTCATTGCTTACATTATTAATATCCTTTGATAACTTTTGGACCTGGTGTGGAAACCACAAATCTCCACAACAGCTACATATTATGGTTGGACCTTGCTTTATGGTGTCGTTGTACCTACTAAACATGAGTATGTTGCGATATTCTGCAATTAGAGTTCTATTTTCATCTATTTCGTCTTCAGTTAGATTTTGTCGTATGTTTCTGTTACGTTCTGCTTGGCGATTTCTTTGTCTTTCTATGTTTGAATCATTATGCCTATAACGAAGAACTCTATCAGAAGTGCTACGCTGTAAATCATATTGAGATTGCCGCGCTATTGATCTTGTTAACTGTCTTCTTATGGTGTTATGTAGTTGCTCCGGAACTCGATATTGACGATTTTCCCGTCTACGTTGATGCTCTATTGTATTTAAGGCCTGTTCATTTTGCCGATAACAGAGATCGACTCTTCTATTTTGTCGACTTGCGCTATCACGCTCCAGCTCGGCTTGGCGATATAACGAATTAGCTCTTCTATTTTGGCGACTTGCATCATCGTACTCCAGCTGTGTCTGACGATAGGACAAATCAGCTCTTCAATTTTGGCGACTTGCATCATCGCGTTCCAGCTCTGTTTGGCGGTAAGATGAATCAGTTCTTCTATATTGTCGACTTGCATCATCACGCTCCAGCTCTGTTAAACGATATGATGAGTCGGCTCTTCTATTTTGGCGACTTGCATCATCGCGCTCCAGCCCTGCTTGGCGGTAAGGCGAATCTCTTCTTCTATTTTGGCGACTTGCACCATCACGCTCCAGCTCTGTTTGGCGGTAGGGCGAATCATTTCTTCTGTGTTGTCGGCTTGCATCATCACGCTCCAGCTCTGTTTGGCGGTAGGGCGAATCATTTCTTCTGTGTTGTCGGCTTGCATCATCACGCTCCAGCTCTGTTTGGCGGTAGGGCGAATCATTTCTTCTGTGTTGTCGACTTGCATCATCACGCTCCAGCTCTGTTGAACGATATGATGAATCGGCTCTTCTATTTTGGCGGCTTGCATCATCACGCTCCAGCTCTGTTGAACGATATGATGAGTCGGCTCTTCTATTTTGGCGACTTGCATCATCGCGCTCCAGCTCTGCTTCACGATGTAAAGGATCGGCTCTTAAATGTTGCCGTCGAGCATTATTAACATCTTGTTCCTCGCGTCGAAATGGCAAGTCTTGACGACGATTGAAACGCCATGCTGTATTATATGGCCTTCGAATTGGTTGACTCGCTACCGAATGCAGACCATTTTCATGTAGCTCTGCTGCTAATCTTAAATTTTGCATTCTATTTCTCTGAAACATTTGACGGTTTTCAGCGCTCTGTTTACGTGTTCGAGGCATAATTACTTCTTCCGGACTATTCTTTATCTTTAAAAGATAGTTTTGAACTTAATTGCATTTTTTATACTTTTAACTATATTTGTATGTAAGAGATAATTGGTTTTACCTTACCTGTTTATTAAAAAAATGGTTTATTCCGTTAGACTTTGACCTAACAATTGAATAATTTTAATGGTAAATTTGAAGGTTTGTTTTATAAGCACTCAAAAACTCAGATTGTGCTTAAATTCAATTTAATTTTATAAATATATGTAAATATAATAAGTAAATACCTATTTAAATAAAAAAAAATAATTATGAAGACAGAAATTGGACATGTTTCTATGATGATTTTTTTACAGGTAGACATAATTTATGTGCGTTAAAGTGAAGGATTAAGAAATTGTGACAGCAGATTGTCTTAATTATGGTCGCAATTTCTGCAAATAGATGTGTTCATATCTGGTAAAATTATTTTGGTATTTTCAAAGGTTTTTTGCTTACGTGTTTTTTAACCTTTAAAAAACATTTTATTAATTTTTAAAAAATGCGTAGCTACTGTTTCCATAATAATAAGAATCTAATTATCAGGCCTGTTCTGAAAATCATGAGATTTCAAATCACATGTGCTTTTAAAATCACACGTGTGATTTTGTGGTGTTCGGTAAATCACATCGTTTTTGTGTTTTTCGGTGTGATTTTCAATTGTCGAAACAAAAAAAAAAACATAATAAAATTGTAATTTTTTAACGCTTTGTATGTTATTTTTTGACAATTTGTTTCTTTTTACTGATTTAGCATCTCAAATTAGTTTTAGGGTTTGTTATACCCACACCACAATAGTGGAGAGGGTATTATGTATTTGTGCTGATGTGTATAACGCCTTAAAATATTGGTCCTAGCCTGACCTTTAAGTATACCGATCGACTCAAAATCACTTTCTGAGTCGAACTAACGATGTCCGTCCGGCTGGCTGGCCTGTTTGTTTAAAATTTCATTAAAATCGGTTAGGTTGTTTCGCAGAAAAAGAAATTGCCGCCTACCCCCTCGTGGTTAAAGTTTTGAACAAATTCAAAGCTATGTGGTCATATAAATATGGAAATGTGTATGTTTTCAATTATCTTAAAATAAAATCAGTTTAATTGTTTTGCAGAGAGAGAAATTGCTTCCAACCTCCGCTCGTGGTCCTATTTTTGAAAAACTGCATAGTTTATGTGTCCATATAGAAATGGATCTATCTATGTTTTGAATTTCATTAAAATCGGTTTGAGAGGCAGAAATTGCCCCTATCTCCCCTTGTGGTCCTATTTTTTAAAATATGCATCCCTTTTGTGTCCATAAAGATTGGTTCTATGTATGTTTTAAATTTCATTAAAATCGGTTTGATACTTTCTGAGAGGAAGAAATTTCCCCCTATCTTCCCTCGTGGTCCTACGATTTGGCCCATTTTCAATAGGCTTGGTCCTTGTGCCAATAAGAACCTATGACCCATATTTTATCAAGCTATCTCCAAAGTTGCGACCTGTACTTTGCGCACAAGTTTACATGGACAGCCAGCCAGCCAGCCGGACGGACATCGTTAGTTCGACTCAAAAAGTGATTCTGAGTAGATCGGTATACTTTAAGGTGGGTCTAGGACCACTATTTTAAGGCGTAACACACATCAGCACAAATGCATAATACCCTTTCCACTATTGTGGTGTGGGTATAAATACAAAAAAGTTTAGTTTATGTTATTTTTTTTTTAATAACATAAAATGGAGATCATATATGGGCATTTCCCCAGAATGGTATACCAGGATGAAAAAAAAAATGTTGATAATCATCGTCTTTTGTTGTTTATTATTCTAAAAAAAGTCTATGTTTTTATAAAAGAATGGTTTCATAGCATATCTCACCTATTTAGAGTTTTTTTTCCCGGACTTTTTCGATTCCCGGGAAAGCGGGAAATTTTTTTAAATTTCCCGGGATCCCGGGATCCCGCTCCATATAAATAAAACAAAGTAAACTTTGTTATTAATTAATGAAAAAAAAATTTTATAAAAAAACGTAAGGGAACTTGTTTACAATGAAAGTAAAAGAAATGGTTCAATACTAAAAAATTAATTGACGATTGAAATAGGAACTTGAATTATTATCACCTCACGCCTTTATTCCCTATTATTATGCTTTTATTCAGCATTATTATGCTCTGGATACAAGATAAAAAGATAACATAAACATGACAATTTAATTCATAAAACAATAATAAAAACAAAATAAAATTAAGGTACTGAAGATATGAGATCAAAAAGTAAATTAATAAAATAGATAAAATATTTTAAAGAATTACAAAATTTTTTTACCGGCTTAGGAAATAACTTTCTGACAGACTCAAAGCGCTTAGTAAGACGTCAAAAAGTATATTCCTGATTTTATTTACTAATTATCATGTTTCCGAAAAATTTCGTTCATTTTTTACCCAGGTTGGACAAATAGTTAAAAGTGCACCGTTGTAGCATGCTTCGGATTCACAATCAGAAGCAATTTTTTCTTTTTTATAAACAACGTCTAAATCAGTCAAATGTATGTCAAGGTTTATGCAAAAAAAGCAACAACTGGACTGCTTCTTACAAACCTTTTCATTTGTAATCTTTAGGACAATGTGTTTTTCAAGTTGTATGTTGTAGTATCTTACACGATCCAAAATGGTATTTTATTTCGGTTTCCCCGCACTTCACGGGTACATAAACCAACACAAATTGAAAATTTGTGTCTATCACCTAATAAACATATCGCTCCTTCATTGCATCATAGTCATATCTCAAAATTTGAAGTAACTTTAGCAAAGTTTTCCTTCATACCTTCTCGTATTATATCTCAAACTGAACCGAAGTTATAGCAAAATATATCTTTAGATCGGTACATTTTGAAAACTTTAATCGCATTTTGCCAAGATCGTTTTTTTTTGTAGATATGACTATGTTGCAATAAAGGAGCGATATGTTTAGGTATCTCCTATTTTTAAGACTTGTTCATAAACAATGAAACTTTACTGCCTGCATCTTATTTTGAATTAATGTACTTTATTAACTCTTCACTTCACTAAATGTAATAATTATCAACTGTTGCACTGCCTATTCTGCTTTGAGTAGATTTATTGCATCAGGAGACATTGATTTAAATACATGTACTCACTTCTTCCAATTGATCTAATCCACAACTCATCCACAGATGCTAATTTTTAGAGAATAGAAAACTAAATTTCAAAGTATAAATAGCTTTTTTCTGAAATTATGAGGAATTTTTTATTTCCCGGGATCCCGCATGAAAAATCCCGGGAAAACGGGAAATAAAATAATTGAAATTCCCGGGAATTCCCGGGACGGGAAATCCGGGGAAAAAACCCTACACCTATTTTACTTGAGATAATTGCGCTGGAAACTGGAAAATTTTATATTTTCTTATTTTTTCTACTTCTAAAGACATTTTTATATACTTATTTTGCATGCAAAAAATAAGTTATGTTTGCACTCTTTCTTCACAATCTCTCCATTACAATCAATTGTAAAGTATTAAGTTTTTTTGTTAAAGAAATTTGAAGATATTTTATTTTGTAAATACTGGATGGACCCTACATTAATACACTTTTAAAATAAATGAATCATTTTTGAATATTCCGTTCCATTACGCAGATTTTTACATTTCACTACTGTCAGCCAAAGTTGACTTCTATTTTACGTACGTTCTTGACGATATGTTTATAACTATTATTATGAAAACTTAAACTTAATGAAATCCATCTTTTGCACTTAGCATAGAGCTATCCAAATGCTATCGAATCGCAAAAAAATGCTAGGAAAAGTTTTGTTTTTATATTATTTGTACATCAAAAGCGTACGAACGTACGTATGTGACCCCTGGAAATGCCCATATTCAGTAAAAAAAAACTAAAATTAAGAACACCAAGTCTGTAAGATCGTACACTTCAGCCTCATCGATTTCATTACTAGAGTTTTGACCTGCATAAATAGTGACTGAATATAAAATTCACTTAAAATGATAAATAAACAAAAATGATGTGAAAAAAAGTTCACAGACTTAATTTATACGATAGGATTTATACTTGACTAAAGAGCTGGTAAGTAAAATTACCGGCTGGACAATAATGGGTATACGTATTAAAGGGCTGCATGAACAACTTCATTCATAAACATACTGAAATGCTTATTCACTGAAAGTCGTGTTCGAATAAAATTGTGATTACCGAACAAACTGTTGTTTTATTCATGCTGCTATGAACACAATTCGTTTCATATCGTAAACACACAGTGGTTGTTCAATGAAACGGGCTTTGTTTCATAGTTTTCATTCTCTCTCATTTATTTTTATTAATACTCAATAGCAAGGTTGCCACTTCAGTAAATTCATATAATTATTTGCATGCGTTGCCCATGTGTTATTTAAATTTTAACAAATATGTAGATATACATGTCTATACACATATATGTATAGTATACATATTTGGAATATAAACAATAAATAAAATGCAAAATATGTTTTTTTTTTGTTTGTCATTTGCATTTTTGAATAATACAAATCTTTGAAACATGGCAAGATTTAATTGTCTTGTAATGTACTGTACACGGCCCTGAAATGAAACGAACTCATAAAAAACACACACATTTTTAGGTGAAAGATGAAAAACAAAAGGAGGAATGAGTTTATGAGAAATTTAATTGTTAGTTTTGTAAGTGTCTTAGGAGTCTGACCACGTGGTTGTTTTCCATGAAGTATTTCATGCTAGCTTTGATGTGTTACTATGGTGGGAAATAAATAAATCAAAATTTCCTCTTTTATACCAGGTAAGCTGCAAAATTTTCGCCACACCAGCTAGCAGTGCCTCTTCAGAACGGGTGTTTTCGTCAGCAAGAAATTTACTTTGCGAAAAACGTTGCATCATTGGGTGGAATACAACGTCAGTCGAACAAATTATGTTTTTACATCATAATATGAAAACGATGGATGTTGATCGTGCTGGATGCTGTATATGACACTTTTTGCCTAGAATTTATCACTTTTATTTTAACCATGAATTATCTCATTTTTTAGTTCTCATTATAATAATATCTGCAGATTGTGAAGCATTTTGAATTTATTAGCTATCTACTTTTTTCTGTTTAAGACAAAAATATTGCCGAAAATTTTTTAATGTTAGTGAATGTTTTTGAAAATAAAATTAAATATATTTAATTTTATTGAAAATTTACATTGAAAACAAAAATAAATTTGAGTTTTAATTTCAATATTAATGTATCTCTTAAACATGTTGCATATTTACCCCCCATGGTTATTTCTATTTTTTTTTTTTAACTTTCTTATGTTTTATTTTTCTACAACTGGCAACACTGACATTTAAATCATACTGTTTTTTCATGAACTTATTCAAGATTTGTTCAATGGTTGTTCTGTTTCATGGTTGTTAATGTTCATATTCTCTTGTATAAGCAAATAAACTAATTTCATCTTATTCGTCTCTTAAATATCGAGTGTTCATTGCTTTCATTTCATAGTATTTCATCTTACTGAATACGAATGAAGCGAACACAAAATTATAATGAAGGCTTCATGAACATCATTATTAAGTTTCATGCAGATGTTTAATACGTATAGTAATTTTTAGAAGAATTTTGATTTAAATTTTTATCTTAAAAAAATCGTTTCAAATTAAAAAACAAGTAAGAAAGTATAGTCGGACAACAGTACTTAAAAACACAGCATGCTTATGTGTCCATATAAATATGGATTTCTCTATGTTTAAAAACTTCATTAAAATCGGTTTGAAAGTTTGTGAGAGGCAGAAATTGCCCCCTACATCCCCTTGTGGTCCTATTTTTGAAAAACTGTATAGCTTATGTGTCCATATAGATATGGATCTACCTATGTTTTAAATTTCATTAAAATCAGTTTGAGAGGCAAAAACTGCCCCTTTCTCCCCTTGTGTTCCTATATTTTTTAAAACTTTTTAGCTTATGTGTCCATATAGATATGGATCTATCCATGTTTTGAATTTCATTAAAATCGGTTTGATAGTTTCTGAGAGGAAGAAATTTCCCCCTATCTTCCCTCGTGGTCCTACGATTCGGCCCATTTTCAATAGGCTTGGTCCTTGTGCCAATTAGAACCTATGTCTCAAATTTTATCAAATTATCTCTTAAATTGCGATTTGTACTTTGCGCACAAGGTTACATGGACAGCCAGCCAGCCAGCCGGACGGACATCGTTAGTTCCACTCAGAAAGTGATTCTGAGTCGATCGGTATACTTTAAGGTGGGTCTAGGACCAATATTTTAAGGCGTTACACACATCAGCACAAATGCATAATACCCTCTCCACTATTGTGGTGTGGGTATAAAAACAACTGTTTTTGTTCACTTTTTTGTAAAAAAAATAAAAGATTTTTGAAAGATAACACCCAGTCTCCACCTAACATGAAATGCAGTTAAAACATGAAGTTAAGACTTGCTGTTAAAATGGTTATATGTTTATGGTGGCGTACACGTAGTGAAGTTAGAGTTAAAACTTTATTTTCAGTTCGTTGACGCGTAAAGTATGTAGCTACAGTGTGTTTGTGGAAAATAATTAAAGTTATTTTATACTTAAATGTTTGTTTGTATTATATTTTTCACAAAAAGCAAAGTTTATTATGTGTAGTTTACAACGCTTTTAACAAATTAATTAAAGATGTCGAAAAACAACTACAAAATAGCGTACTGTCAAACTTAAACGTCAATTTATGTTATAAAAGAACTTTCAAAAGAAATGTTATAACAATCAAGTTAAAACTTTAACTGAAGCAGTCTCCACTTAACACTAACTTGCAGTTAGTGTTAAAGTTAGTCATTTTATGTTAGGTGGTGACCCCGGGTAAGGTAGTCGCGATTTATGCTGGGATAGGGACGGGCAAATTCAAAAATTATATCGATATATATCGAATCGATATTTTTTAAGATTATATTTTTTAAATAATAAATATCGATATATCGAACGTTTTTTGCTGAAACTATTAACAAATTATAAAAATTTAGTATACCTTTGTACATACATACATATTTATGAACAAACATAATACATGTAATTACATTGTTACTTTTTATTTAAAAAAAATTAACAAGAACAAAAAATTCAATCAAAACAAAAAATTCAATTATAACAAAAACAAAAGGGAAGAATACAAAAAAACCATATGAAATCTAAAAACAGTATATGTATTACGAAAATTTTAAATAGAAGTAAATAAGTCATGGAAGTACCAACTTATCTTAAAATTTGAATTGCACCCCAAAAGTACCAACTTTAACTAGAAATGTTTTTGATTGTTTTAGTTAAACCAGTAATCGTCAGATATGGACATCAGGACATCTGCTTGTTGTATCCGGCACTGCTTCTTATAAATGCCAATCATTTCAGATCTTCATATTAGTTTAAAAAACATATGATGCATGCAGTGATAACAATTCTTAAGAAAACATATTGTTTGAAAAACGGCTAAATTTTAGAGTTTTTTAACGAAGACCGACGTTAAAAAATATTGAATTCGATAGTCGTATTTTAATATCGATATATCGGTATTTGAAATATCGGCGATATATATCGATTATTTTTTATTTAAATGTCGATATTTTGATATATCGATATTTTTTGCCCATTTCTATGCTGGGATACTATCGATATTTATCGATAGTTCAGATTTCACTATCGATATTGCTATCCACTGAATGTTTGTAATTGAGTAGAAAAACTAACTAATTTTCTATCAGGCTATAGTTCATAATTTTTTTCATTTTGAAAGTTCATAATTTTATATTTTTTTAAATAAGACGTTTGTATGTACACAAGTTATTTAAGATCACAGTTTTTGAAAAATTGCGCTCATTAAAAATATTTTTTTAATGAATTACATTTTTATATCAACTAAAATTAATTTTAATAACTGGATTCTTTTCGCTATTTACATATGCATGTCTGTAGGTTCAAATAAAATACCAACGTAAAGATTTATTTGAACATAGTCGGTATAGATGGTCGTTTATTGTATTGCCTTATGTTCGCCATTGCAATTGCATTTGTATTTTTTTACAACATTACACAAATACCCTGTCGGACATTCAGTTAACTTTAATTTAACTGAAAGCTAACTATTTCTCAAGTAGTGGTGGTTGACACTTGCACTACTTTTATATGGAATTAACTAACTATTTTAAAATTGCGATGTCCTAGGAAGTAGTCAATTGTCCGAATCTGCATTACTTTCAATTAACTTTAAAGTAAGCTACCTATCCGTTAACTTTTTGTAGCTAGCTATAAACTTACTACTTAAAGTTAGCTTTAAGTTAAGGCTTAATATTTTTAAAAATAGTCACAATAAAAAAGTTGTTATAATGCAAAACTACATACATATAAGTAATGCTATGTTTCCACTTCGATTTAAATCACCTGTCGAAATCGAAAAATTGTACTTAATTACCGATTACCAATTTCTACTCCGTGTATTGGTTTAATGGCCCTAAATAAATTAAATCTTTTGTGGGTCTAGAACCGTTTGCTTGCCAATCGACTTGGCTCTCTCTACTAAAAAGATACTACACAGTGTTTGTATACACTTTGGTTAATGTAAATTTTGCATTGCGTAGTAGTTGGCTTTAAGTTAGTCTATCCAATCTAACTTAAAATTGGTTATTTTTGTAGTTAGCTACTCATTTGACGGCAGGGTATTTAAACATAAGGGCCTCAATTAGCAGTAAGAAGTAGTCGACTGTCCGACTCTCCATTACTTTCAATTAACTTTAAGTTAACTTTTTGTAGCTAGCTATAAACTCAATACTTTAAGTTAGCTTTAAGTTAAGTTAGTTTAAGTTAAGGCCGATTAAGGCCGATCTATGAATGTTATTCATTGGATGAATACTTTCAAAAAAAATAAAAAAATTTTATTTTTTTATTTTATTTTCTTTTATTTCTTTTATTTTATTTTATTAATCAAAGTTGTTTTTATTCAACTTTTTTTTTTAACCAGAGTCGCTGGCGGGAATCGATCCCGCAACCTCGGCGCTGATAGACTTGCTCACTACCAGCTAGCCTACTGGGGCAGTCTAGTTTTTGAATAAAAAACTATGTTTTTTGCCATTACTCAATTAAGAGCGTAAAATGAGATTAAATTGTCATAACATAACAACAATAACAACGTTGATTTTTTTTGCTAACGACTTGGCTCTCTCTACTTAAAATATACAACACAGTGTTTGTATACACTTTGGTTAATGTAAATTTTGCATTGCGTAGTAGTTGGCTTTAAGTTAGTCTATACAAGCTAACTTAAAGTTGGGTTTTTTTGTAGTTAGCTACTCATTTGACGGCAGGGCTATTACATGTTTTCATAGCTGTATTTTAAATAATAATATCGATATGGATAATTTTTCTATCGATATTTCCCAGAACTAGTTGCGATCCTAAAAATCGCAAAAAAACGATGAAATTTGAAATTTGTACTTTTAGCTTTTATTTTTCGCGTTTTTGCGCCATTTTTTTGGGTGATTTTTTTACAATTTCAGTTCTTTCTGTTTTTTGCATAGGTACATATGTGTTAGAATTCGCTTGTCAGTCATCAAATGTTTGGGTTTTTAATAATTGTTGTAAATATTATCAAAAGTAATTTTTGGGAATACAAAATTTTAATTTAAAAGATTTTGTTATTCGTGCTTAATTCCCAATTTATTCTTGATAAAAACACTGAAATTTATTGTTGATGGGATAAGCGCATTTCACTGGTTGCTAAGGCCAGATCATCAGGAAACTTCATCCAAAGATTTTAGAAAAACTAAAGATATTAAATCAAATAAAACTGTTAAGCGTATAAGAATCATAAGCGACAGTTCTACTTGTAACAATATCAAAGTTTATTGTTGTAAATGTTTTTTTTTTTAATTATTACATCTAACACTAATATTACCTGTGTAAAAAGGAATGTGCGAAACAGTATGCAACGGTTTTTACCCACCAGCAAAATAAATGGACCTGTCCACAATAACTTTTAAAATTATTAACAACAAAAATAATATTTAAAAAACCAAATCAGGGCTCCTAATAATTAAAAAATATTAATAGCCTATGTGTCGGGTAATCAGAAAATTACATGAAAATTTCAGGAAAATCGTTTCAGTAGTTAAAAAGTCTATAGGGAACAAACAACCATACGCTTTTTCTTTTATATATTAATTATTGCTTCCCCTGCACCTACCCCCTTACTACAAAGTTTGAAGGCTTTTGTCTTCATATTCGGTATGAAATATTTTAGATCTATGGAAGGTACTGCTCTTTCTCCGTCTACCCCGCCAATTGTTATTTTAAACTTTATAGATTACCATAATATTGGCTGTAGCCACGTTTGAATAATCTCGCTATAATAGTTCTTCAGTTACGCGATATTTAATATATGCATCTCATGGGGGCTCCTCCCTAGCCTACCATCTTTTCTTATTTCTAAAGGTTTAGTTTACAATTTAAGTGACTCCCATCAAGTTAGATCATTATTAATATAACAGTTCTTAAGATATGCGATATTTAACACTGGCGTCCTATGGGGTAACACTTCCCTTGCTTATATCTTATTTCAATTTCGGTGCTTACTGCAAAAAGTTAAAGAAAATGGGTGCCGCGGATCTTAAAATAAGCGATACTAAATATTGGCAACCCATTAAGGATACCACTTCCCCTGCTCCTTTCGAAAAAACAAGTAGGCTATTTTATTTATTTCACGTGATGCTAATGTAAAAATTTCAGAAAAATCGGTTCAGTAGTTTAGGAGTCTTAAAGCCAACAAACAAACAGACAAACATTTTTCATTTTTAAAGATGGACTCAGAAAGGATTTTATGTTATACAATACAAAAAATACTCAATTATTTGCTATAAATTTCATATACATATTCCAAAAACAATTCTTACTCAAATTAAGGCTGATTATTCTTAAGGAAATAACTATCAATTTTCTAGACATCATAAACTATTATAGCAAAATAAAGGTAAATAACAACAACTTCAACTTTTTTTTGCCCATATAAGGTGAGTCGGGGTAATGTACATTTATTTTAACAAACTTAGCTTAAAAAGAGTAATTTTTGGGATTTCTGTATTTTGGGGATTACCTACTCAGCCTGTTTTTAACCGATTTGAAAGATTTATTTACCGACGTGTTTAAAAAGAAACCATTTACTTGGGTTATGAAACTTGGACTCGGGAAGATCTATGGTTCCCGATAATTGGTATTTTTTAAAACAAATTTATATTTTGGTCATACATAACTCTTTTGTATCTGAGCCTATTTTTCCGAGGTTTTCCAAAAATATGTTCACTAAAGATTTCACATCTTATGATATACAAGGCTTATCCATAGGTCATATGACAGCTTTAGTTTACCTTTTCTCTGACCTTTTTATTTTCAGGAAAAGCGAGATTTATTTTTCAATTTCCCGGGATCCCGGGAATACCCGCTAAATAAAAATCGATGCAAAATATTATTGAATTAGATTTATTTGAACAAATAACATTTGCTGAGATCAATTAAATGAGTTTATAAATGCATTCCACTTTTTTGTTTTTTTGGCAAAAACGAAAAAGTGCTTAATGGCACCTTAAGCACATGTGGGCAGCATTTAAATTATTTTGTAGGATTTTTGAGGAATCTATGACTTTTTGGTTATCTTTTTTCAATGTGCAATAACATTTGGAATAATAAAAACTTCCGACCTTTCACATTAGGAGTGTTTAGGAATAAAAGCTTAAAAAACTATAACCGCAGAGAACTGATGATAACATTAAATTCAGAGTAAATGTCCAAAAACCATCTTTAATGTTTTAAATTGTTCTCTTATAAAACTAAACAAAAAGACTAAAGCACTTATTGCCACAGAATTAATTCAAAGCCAACAGCATTTATATATAACCAAAAAAGTTAAATTATTTCAACAAATTGTTACAAAATATTTCTGTTAAAATACGATTTTAGTTCAGAATAATCATTTACAGAATCGTTTTAAAGCCTTTTTCTAATTTTTATCAAGAAGATTTCAATTAGAAAACACGTTTTCTTTCTAAGGATGTTTGCCTTTATAGAAAAAGGAACATTTCCCTAGCACTTCCTTCAAAACTTGTAATTCTTTTTAAAAAAAAAATTATTTTCTTCGAATTGAAAAAGCGTTTTCCTTATTAATAACTTTTGTTATCATTTCTTAGAGAATCTAATCTGAAAAATATTATGCAGATGCTCTGCATATAAAATCACTAAATTGTTTGAAGCAAGTGGATTAGGGTGGTTTTATCTCATATGGCAAAAAAAAAAATGTCAGAATTTTTTTGGGGGCACCCCCCTAAAATGTTTCTTTCTATTAGATTTTAGGATTGCCAAAGTTTAAGCACGATTAAAGGATGTTAACACGTGCAACTGGGGCCTCAAAGTTTTGAAAATCTCGATTTTTTTGGCAGTTTGGCGACTTTGCCGACCCATATCTATAGAACGGTTTAATATATTTGCCCGTGTCATACATCAAATTGAAGGCGGTACTGTTTACAATATTTTGTATGCAATAAAAAATACGTAAGTAGTACTGAAATCGGAAAAATAGAGCCAATGTCCCTAAAAACGTGACTAGGTACCCCCGAGAGCGAAGATAGAACCTATTGCGAAAAAACCCCATTTTCCTCCTATATTATCAATTTTTGGAATGAAAACAATTGTATGTTTAAAAAATCAAGTATAATAAATGTCTTTTTCATTTTATTCAATTATTCAAGGGACTGACATAATGTGGTTTTGGAGCTATCTGGATACAGCTGACGGCATCTGCTGACTACTTGGAGAACGTATTGTTTTTGTTGCTCGTCCTTTGTTAGTAATTGGTTATAATCTGTGATGAGCTTGACTCCTCGCTCTGCCATGTCGTTCACAACTTTCAAGTTGTTTACTATCCTAAACTTTCGCAATCCTAAAATCTGACGGAAAGAAACATTTCCGACATCGATTTTTTAAAACCACCCTTAAGTATAAGGTTAATATGGATGGAAATTTCAGCTAGTGATCTATTTCTTATAAAGTTTCGCTACAAGGAAAATATTTTTTTTTTAAATGCTTACCCAAATTTCCCGCTTCAAGTTGTTTGTCCAAGACCTTCCGTTGTTTCTGCTGTAGTCTTTCTTCAGCTTGAGCCAACTTCAGGTCAACTCCGAGCATTGAGCCTGGTCTTCCTTTCTGTCTTTGTTTCAACAGAAACTCCTTGTCTTCTTCTGAAGTCATCATCGTTAGGGCATCTTGGTGGGCAATATCAAAGAGATCATCCAACTTTAGGGTAAACTCTTTTATAGCATTTTTTGCACTTTCCGTTTTTCTATCCTTGTACTTTTGCATTTTTCTCCAATCATCGTACAGTTTTTCTAGCTTTACTATGACATTTTTCTTTTGTTTTGTAGGAATTCGAGCTTTTGTCCAAAAAACCAAAACCTCGTTAACAGTAGTTGTGGCAGAGTCTCTCACATTTAACTTTACAACACGCAAATTGTAGAACATAGTAGCTAGAACTTGTCGATTGGAGGGCAGCTTACATCCAGTTATCTGATGAGCTGGAGAGTCAATTAGAAAAATTGTATCTCTACTTCTCATGCCAGATGTAGAAGCCATCACTTTTACGAGAAAAAGAATTTAACTGGTTCTATGTGAAGGTAGGTATTGTCCGGGAGCCTCAAAACAATGGCTGGTTGAGGCAGGTCAAAAAACACAACACATACTTGGCTATGGTACCCTGAAGTTTCCTTTTATTGTATTGGGTGGGCGCTACGTGTGGTTCAGAACCACTTGTTGGTTGCAGACAGAAAACAACCCTTATTTCGCTGGCACTGGCTGGAACCACTACTTGGCAAACAATTAAAAACACTTTTGTTGGTTTCTCTTCTAGCTCTATAAGGTTTTCGTTTATTTGGTTTTCACTTTTTGCCTAGGTTTAATTTTTTACATCACACTTT
Organism: Pollenia griseotomentosa; assembly: GCA_963931875.1. Taxonomy (NCBI): domain Eukaryota; kingdom Metazoa; phylum Arthropoda; class Insecta; order Diptera; family Polleniidae; genus Pollenia; species Pollenia griseotomentosa. The sequence continues at coordinate 151,057,495 of OZ007563.1, forward strand.
TTGTTTACCTAATTCTTAAGTTTTAATTTATAACTTTTAAGTTTTAATTTAAGTTTTACTTTGGGCAAAAAATAGCAAAAGACCGGCGTCTGGCTGACAGAAGTGTTTTTACAATTAAAATAAGCAAACTCACTCTACAGGTGACGTTAACAGCCCAGCTGGACTACATTCCACAACAGGTGTTGCCAGATGCCAACACCACATGTAGTCCATTTCCACACAACCAAAATACTGGGAAACATAAACATCAAGTTCCCACCAGCCAGACGCCAACATGGTTTTTTAAACTCGATCACACGAACGTAGAACAAAATACGACTTTCACTGTTCAGCGAACAAGAAACAAAATCATAAAAGCAAGAACCACCTAGCTATCCTTTTCTTTTTTTAATAACAGACTCTGAACCCCTGGACTTCTACTTAATATATAACAATAGGAAGTAGGGTAACCAAATACATTTTTAAACTAGTTAAATCATAGCAAACATATTTAAATGCAATGGGATTCCAAAGTATAAGTATTTGTCCATAATAAGCAACAATAATACAAATAACGCAATTTCTCTCTCGGGGGTACCTAGTCACGTTTTTATGGACATTGGCTCTATTTTTTCGATTTCAGTACTACTTACGTATTTTTTATTGCATACAGTGATGTTAACTTTTATTTTTCCATTACCTTACGGCTCTCTAAAAATTACCGTTTTTACCCTACGCCAGTGATGTTAACTTTTATTTTTTCATTACCGTACAGCCCTCTAAAAATTACCGTTTTTGAGAAGAAATTACCGTACGCAGAGATTTTAAATCAAAACATTAATGTGCTGTTTCCAAATGACAGGCGATTGATTGTGCAGTAAAATTTATATGAAAAGCCCTCAGTCAATCGCCTGTCATTTATTAACAGCACATAAGAGCATTTATTTAAATTTTAAATATGTTTAAGAAAAATCTGAATGTAAATTATTTTCTTAAAATAAGTTTTCAACCAAAACAATTGTATTTTTAATGAAAAAGGTAGTAAAATAATTTTGAATTTGATCCGTACTAAAAATAATCCGAAATATATTATATATATATGTTCCTTTAACTCCCATTGGAGCATAGGGCGCCATAATAATCCGAAAACTACAGTTAAATTTATAACATTGCGGCTATTTCATATGTTTAAGAATTGTTGATTTTTAAACAAACAAAAAGTTTAATATAAAATTAATAATATACAAGAGTAATTTCATTTTTTTATTTTGCACTTATCGGCGTTAAGAAAACATTTATAGAAACATAATATTCTTAATTTTTTTGTTATATTATTTATCTATATATACCAAAATTAAAAATTTCTTTAAATTACCGTATTTTAAATAAAATTACCTTGCTACCTTTTGCGGCCCAAAATTACCCTAAAAAAGGGTAATTACCGTACGGTTAACATCACTGATTGCATACAAAATATTGTAAACAGTAACGCCTTCAATTTGATGTATGACACGGGCAAATATATTAAACCGTTCTAGAGATATGGGTCGGCAAAGTCGCCAAACTGCCAAAAATCGAGATTTTCAAAACTTTGAGGGCCCAGTTGCACGTGTTAACATCTTTCAATCGTGCTAAAACTTTGGCATTCCTAAAATCTGACGGAAAGAAACATTTTAGGGGGGTGCCCCCCAAAAAAATCTGACATCGATTTTTTAAAACCACCCTAAAGTGGATACATCATTTTTTCGTTTTTATAAAATTAAATATTCTGTACATTTTTACTCTTCTTCTTTCGAAATTTCAGCATTAAGCATTAAACATGTCCTTACTTATCGGATATGAATTGACATCTCTTTGGCGTTTGGCAAAAATGTCCTAAGTCAGAAACTCTAGTTTTAAGTTACGTTAAATTGAAAAATATTTATTTGGTGTGTTTAATAGACTTTTTTCCTAAGAGCAGATGATAACGATTAGAAGTAGTTGTGCTTGACTTGAGTGATTTAAACCAAACATAAGAGAAAAAATTTAATTGAAGCCAATTAAAAATTCAAAATGCGTTTTTTTGGCTTAAGATCTTTTTGCCTAGCGGCTAAGATCTATTTCATGACACAACTTATTTACAATTATACATATCAGCAGTAAAGTTGCCATAATTAAATAAATCAAAAATCTCGGGAATTCCCGCACAAATTTCCCGGGATTTATGTCCCGAAAAATCCCGTATGAACAACACTAATGACAGCCCAAAATTTCAAGTCTTTATAAAATATTTTGTGGGGTGCTGTGAATTGGTAAGCTTAATGTTTGTACCTAATTTGGAAACTTTGGCTCTTGCCGTTCTCCAGATATACAGAAAAAAGGAATTAAAAAAACAACAACATCAAGGGATTTTTGGAAAAAAAAAATAGAGGAAATCGTTGTTTTTGCTCATATCTTTTTGGACGGATCAGGATGAATTTCAAGAGCAAAATTATTATGAGCATATCTGACATAAATGTATACCAACCAAGTCCCCATTATATCTGGGATCTTCGGAAAACCTATTTCAGCAGACGGACAACCGGATTTGAACTTCCTTTCTCGTAAGGATCAAAAATATATACACATTTCTAGGGTGTAAGATCATTATTGTAGAAATTACAAACGGAATGACATAGCAATTTATATTCTTTTAATTCTGTGAAGGGTAAACCGTAGCACATAATTAATAATACTAATTCATTTTTTAACGGCACTTTCTATACCTTAAGATAAATGAGCAAAATTTTGGGCATTTGAAAATTATTTTTATACCAAAATTTAAAGTTAGCTGCACATTGACTTAACTGCCCAAAATACATATTTTCTGTAATTATTCTCCAAAATCCTTGTTTACATGCATTTTGTATTTGTCATATTTTTGGGTATCTTTAAAATATTTTCATATAAAACATAACATGAACAAAATATGGTGGCCGCTTTTTTATATAAATATCCAATAGAAAATATAAGCTCAATAGTTTAATAGTTTTATATGTTTAATATCTTTAGTTTTTCTAAAATCTTTGGATGAAGTTTGCTAATGATCTGGCCTAAGCAACCAGTGAAATGCGCATAGGTATAGCTTATCCCATCAACAATAAATTTCAGTGATTTTTATCAAGAATAAAAATTGGGAATTAAGCACGACAAACAAACTCTTGTTGATTGAAAATTTTGTATTCTCAAAAACTACTTTGATAATAAATGTCCAATTTTATAAAATTTTAATAATAACGGGTCCGCCATCTAACGTTTTTTTTCAACTAGTGCTTATTTCGTGAATGGTAACACTTAGCTCATGTCTGATTTGACAGATAATTAGTTCTATCCTTCCGCTGAACGAATATGGTTGTGTATACGCTTGAACAACGCTGGGAAATATTGCGACATTATTTTGAAAATCATGGTAATGTTGCAGAATCTGTGCGAAAATTGCGTACGGGTTTTGGAAGAAGAGAAGCACCGTCAGCTCCGTATGTTCGTTGTCTTGTGAAAAAAGTGAAAGAAACTGGCGTCCTCATCGATAAACTAAAGCGTGAAAAGCAAAAAACAGTGCGTTCACCCGAGAATATTGCTGCTGTGGCAGAAAGAGTGCGTGAAGCGACATCAACATCAATTCACCGTCGTTCTCAACAATTGAACATTTCGAAGACATAATTGAGACGAATTTTGCATAAAGACCTTGGTATGACGCCATACAAAGTCCAATTGGTTCAGGAGTTGAAGCCAACTGACCATCCAATGCGTTTTCGCTTCGCTAAGTGGGCTTGCGATCGATTTACGGAAGATGCCGATTTTGCCAAAAAAAATCATCTTTTCAGATGAAGCTCATTTTAATATTGGCGGGTATGTAAACAAGCAAAATTGTCGCATTTAGGGTCCAGAGGCATAAAGTGGCCGTTACAGTCAACGGCGATCGTTATCGGGCCATGTTAAACGAATTTTTGTTCACATAAATTGAAGAGGAGGATATTTGCAACATTTGGTTTCAACAGGACGGCGCTACGTGCCACACATCCGAAGCTACGCTCGATGTTTTGCGCCCTGTTTTTGAAGATTGCATTATCAGCCGCAGAGCTGATGTCGTTTGGCCACCTCGGAGCTGCGATTTGACACCGTTGGACTATTATTTGTGGGGTGCCGTCAAAGATAAGTGTTACGCCGACAAGCCAGAGACAATTGACGCTTTAAAGGACAATATTCGTGAAGCCATTGGTGAAATACAGCTGCACACAATCGATAATGTGCTTAAAATCGTGTAGGCTACTGCATGGCCAGCCGAGGCAGCCATTTGAATGAATTTATTTTCCATTATTAACCGGAAGGATTGTACTTTCAAATAAAAAAAGAAATTTGAGAAAATATTCAGTAGTTTTTTTTATAGCTTTTTCAAAAAAAAAAGTTATTTGGCGGACCCTTTATAAAAATTTATTATTAAAAACGTTTTTTATTCTTCTTTTAATCACTTTACTTAAGCTGCTCTTTTATGCAGGTAACCACAATTGTGTACTTGCACATTAATACAGTGTTCAGAAGTGCACTTTAATTGAGTTTTACGCAATAAATGACATTATTAAGCTCAATTATCCATATCAAATTGCAATTTAGTTATTGCTCAATTGACAATAAATTGTTATAAATATTGAGTAAAAATTAAAATGTGATCCTGTCACAAATGTGCTTATTGAACTTAACACAACTTACTAAACAGGGTTTTGACATTTGGCAACTCAAATTATAACAAAACAAATGCCCATCCATTAGGTCGTCGCAAGAGCCAGATGTTAATTTCTTTAAGATGTCAAAACTTTTTAACATTTTGTTCATACATGTACATTTTTGTTTACGTGAATGTTGTATGTTGTAGTAATATAAATTGAGTTAGCTAAATTGTGTATATGTAAACCAAATTTTGACTCAATAAAAAAGTTATAACTGAACACGGTATAAGGCAGATAAATAAATACATTTAAGATAACAGCACTTTTCATTTATCTGCACAAAAAATCGTACAAAGGAGATTGTGCAGCTAAGTCAAAAAACGGTAATAAAAAATAAAATACAATGGGAATTGCTAGAAGCATTGTTACGAATAAATACGCATTTTAAAAGTAATTCAACCTGTGGCGACACGTTTGAACTATCCTTAGAAATGATAAAGCTGTTTAATTCAAGAAACATGTCCCAAAATATTAATTAATATAAATGTCAAATAAAACAAAATGTTCAAATGAAATGCAATAGAAATAAAATTGTATGACAAAATTTAGAAGTATTAAGTAGAGATTTTTGGGGATAAAAAAATAATTATTTTGTGGGATTTTTGGGGATAAACATTTACAATATGGGGATGATATTTCAAAAATATCTGACAACCCTGTTTGGCGGCTATTCGAAATTATGAACCGATTCACACCATATTCAGAAGACTTGGTCCTTTTGACAATAAAAACCAAATTTCATTAAATTATTACAAAATTGAGACTTGTATTTTGCTCACAATGTTTACATGAACAGTCAGCCGGACGAACATCGTTAGATCAGTTTACCAAAAGATGGGTCTGTGGCTTATATTTTTTTTGTTGCACACATAAGCAGACACTCATAATATCCTATCCACTATTGTGGTGAAGGTATAATATTGTTACGAAAGTAGCTTTAGTTAAGAATTAGTTGTAATTATTAGTTAAGAATTAGTTGTATTTATAAGTTATCTTGTATTTATTAGTTGTCTTGTATTCATAAGTAATTTTACTAGTACACTTCAATCCCAATGTGCAGAAAGACCTAGAAATGACCGTTAAAAAAGCTTCAGTATAAGAGGTAAAATTATGTAAACATTAGCGCTGACATAAATCAAATTAAAGTGTAGTGAATAGTAAAGCCTCGAACCTTCGAAAAATATTTCGAATGTTCTAGACAACCAAATTGCTGTATAAATACTAGCGGCTACTAGCGTAATAAATTCATTCTTAGTTCAGACTTTGTCAATAACGTATAACGCGGAAGAAATTATAGTTGGTAATAAATAAAAGCTATAAATTACGGTTTGTTAGAGTGACTTTGTACTAAATAGAGTTGTGTAAATTGTAAACAGTGTTTAAAGTGTTTGTGTTTTATTTATTTTATTAAAGTTGCAATAAAGAACTCGAAACGGTTTATTATAAAGGAAATAAACCAAAACGTTATTGAAAGGCAGTAACGTAAAAAATAAATAACAAGAAGACAGCAATGAAATTTGAAGAGCTTAAAGTAGAACAGCTCAAGAAAGAATTGGGCAAGTTGGATCTGCCAACTGCAGGTAATAAAGCAGAGCTGCAGAAGAGACTATTAGATGAATTCGAGCGACGCAATATGGACACTGTGAGTTACGAATTTGAGGACAAAGAAGAAATAGAGGTATGTACTCGTGCAGTTGCTAGCAACATGGACTTAAACACAATGTTTGCTGCTATGATGGCAAAAATGGACGATAATTCCAAAAGCATGGTACAGATGATAAAAGAAAATTCGAGCGATATCTTGGCTGAAACTTCTAGAAAGATTGATGAAAATTCTAGAAAAATGGAAGAGAAGGCGAGCACCATATTAGCCGAAATTCAAGAGAATTCTAGAATAACAAACGAGAAACTTCTATAGATTTCCAGTGAAATGAACGAAAGAGTTAATGAAATGGAAATAGAATTTAACCAGAGGCTGACTGAAGTAACAACAAAGGTAACAGATATGGATCAAAAGTTTCATCATCTTGAAGCAAAAGTAAATAGTCTACAATGCCAAGAGGGACCAGTGCGTGTTATTCCAGAAGTTTCTAGTAGAATAAAGGCCCCTTGCTTTGACGGTGGTGTACCATTAAATGTTTTTAAGTTCCAGTTCGATACAGTTGCCAACAGAAATGCATGGGACAGTAAGGAAAAAGCCATCGAGCTAATTCTTGCTTTAAAGGGGACTGCGGCTGAAGTGCTTGAAAGTGTACCAGTAAGTAGCAGAAACAACTATGATGAAATTATGGTAGGACTGCAACGTAAGTATGGAGGTGAACACAAAAAGGAAATTTACAATATGGAGTTGTGTGGCAGAGTGCAAAAGGCAAACGAAACCTTACAAGATTTCGCTCTGGAGATTGAGCGTTTGGTGCAGCTAAATTATCCTGGTGAGAATCATCCATTGCTGGACAGCTTCAAAACAGAAGCATTCATTAGCGGTATAAGAGATGCTGATGTAAAGTATGCGGTGTGTGCAGCATTAAAGTCAACATTTGCAGAAACTGTTTCATTTGCCCTGGCTCAGGAAACCGCGAAAATAGTTGCAAAGCAGAGGTCGTATAAGGTGCAAAGGCTCAATGTAACTGCTGATGATGATAGAGATATCATTAAGGAAATAAAGAGCCTTAAAAAAGCAGTTTTGCGGGTTTTAAGTGAGAAGCTGGGCAAAAACAAATTGAAATGCAATAACTGTAGTAAGATTGGGCACATACAGCGTAACTGCAAAGCACCGGAAAAAGGTTCAAGATCTGCTTCGCCGCCGAGAAACAACCAACGGGCTAGTCATCAGTTATCACAGGAGTCGCCGTTAAGTATGGAGGGAGTGCTACCTTTCGCATCTGAGGACTCGATAATAAATTAAGTAGTGCCAAAGAGTAACAAAAGTATTACGACATTTGGATACATCGATGGTAAAAAGCGCATTTTGACTATCGACACTGGTGCAGGATTCTCGATAATTAGGCCTGACTTGGTTAAAGGAGCTGTCGAGCCACTAAGCGGAGTGAGCTTGCGAACAGCTACAGGTGAGCCTGCTACTGTCCATGGGAAAACACGTGTGGTGTTAAGAATTGCCGATATTGTCACTTTTCATGAGTTTATTGTGGCCGAGATTGTAGACGAAGTACTGATTGGCGCAGATTTTATGATAAGTCATAATATAAGTCTGAATGTGGGAAAGCAAATTATGTATTTGTGTGATTATGAAATACCCCTGGATGTTGGGTATGAAAGTGAGGCTCGTGTGGGACAGCCTCTCGCATGTAGTCGTCAGGAATCGTCAGCTCACAGAAAAGTTCAAAAACGAGAAAAAGTGGTTGCACAGGTAAGACAGCTTAGCAGATTGGAAGCCAGGCACTGTACGGAGGCAGATAGAAGGGAATGCGTAAGTGAGGGTCGCTCGTTGCAGGTAAAGCCCAGTAAAGACTGGTTTACGGCGAAAAGATTTGAACCCGTATTGGCCAAGGTTATGAGGGCCAAGAGTATAGGTGGAAGTCAAGTTTTAAAAGAAACTTGCAAAAGCGTATGACAGCCTTAGGCACAATAAACAGAGGTTGTGCGCCGCTTCCGCAGAGCAATTGTAATGCGCTATGATGTATTGCATTTGCTCTTTTGCAAGACCATACCAAACACTGAACTCCGCTATTGTGAATAAATTTTTGCACTTGTTCATTGAACGATTGCTTATGCCACATTCTAAATTAAGTATCAGCGGCAGCATATAAGCGTGCGTTTGCTGATAATATTGACAAGTTTTTATAAGATATAGGTAACCACTTCTGCAAAAGTTCTACATAGTCGAAAAGACGACATTCTCTCAATTCAAGATTATTTCGGAACGAATTCATAATATTGTTACGTTACTGCCTTTCAAAAACGTTTTGGTTTATTTTCTTTATAATAAACCGTTTCGAGTTCTTTGATTGCAATTCAAATAAAACTAAATAAAACACAACACTTCAAACACTATTTACAATTAACACAACTTTATTAAGTACTTAGACACTTCAACAATTGTAATTTATTATTGCGACCTCTATTACTAATCTGCACACTTTAACGTTTAAAGTAAACTTGACCAAGTCTGAACTAATACTGTTTTTTGATGCTAGCCGCCGCAAGTATTTATACTGTAATTCGGCCGTCTAGAACATTTGAAATGTTTTTCGAAGGTTCGAGGCTTTACTATTCACCACTATTATGTTTTATGGCGGCACTTATGGTAACAGAATTTCACCACTTATACTGAAGCATTTTTAACGGTCATTTCGAGGTCTTTCTGCACATTGGCATTGAAGTGTTCTTAAGATGGATAACAATTTTTAGTAACAATGTAAACTGATAAAATTACTTATGAATTCAAGATTACTAATAAATACAAGATAACTAATAAACATAACTAATTCTTAATTAATAATTACAACTAATTCTTAATTAAAGTTACTTTCGTAACACTGCCCCCCACTTCAGCCTGTTCGTCCCGAATAGGCTCAGAATCACCTCTTCCATAAGGGGCTAATCGTTCTAAATAAAAAAATTTTCATTTCGGCCCTTGGCCTTTTATATTTCCGTATTTGGTATACAACATCATTTAATTTCCTTATCACTTTATATGGCCCATTCCAATGTATTTGTGGTTTGGCAACTAATCCTTTCTTTGGTTGTTAATTCATTGGTAAAACCAACTAGCCCTCCTTAGATCCTTCAGAATCCATCGGCCGATCATATCTGGACAACTACTACGGCCACGCACAGACTTTCTATGGTCGTAAGGATTTCCCCGCGAACGAAGATACCCGCTTATCTTCTGGTATAGGTAGTGCATTACAATTGCACTGCGAAAGTGGCGTACAACCTCTGTTTACTGTGCTCCTGGCTGCCACACGCTTTGGGCAGTTTCTCTTAAAATTTTGTCTTCCACCTCTTGGCCCTCATAATCTTGGCCAATACGGGTTCAAATCTTTTCGCAATTGACCAATCTTCAGTGGACTCTACCTGCAACGAGCGACCTTCACTGACGCATTGCCCTGTATCGCACTTTGTAGAGTGCCTGACCTCCCATTTACTAAGCTGTCTTACATGAAAAACCACTTTTTCTCGTTTTCCAACTTTTCTGTTAGCTGACGATTCCTGACGAGTACATGCGAGAGGCTGTCCCACACGAGCCTCACTTTCATACCCCACATCCAGGGGTATTTCATAATCACACAAATACATGATTTGTTTTCCCGTGTCCAGAGTTATGTTTTGATGAATCATAAAATCTGCGCCAATCAGTACTTCGTCTACAATGTCGGCCACAATAAACTCATGAAAAGTGACAATATTGGCAATTTTTAACACCACACGTGTTTTGCCATAGACAGTAGCAGGCTCACCTGTAGCTGTTCGCAAGCTCACCTCGCTTAGTGGTTCGACAGCTCCCCTTACCAAGTCAGGCCTTATAATTGAAAAGCACCAGTGTCGATGGTCAAAGTGTTCTTTGGCACTACTAAATTTATCATCGAATCCTCAGATGCGAAAGGTAGCACTCCCTCCATACTTAACGGCGACTCCTGTGATGACTGATGATTACCCCGTTGGTTGTCTCGCGGCGGCGAAGCAGATCTTGAAATTTTTTCCGGTGCTTTGCAGTAACGCTGTATGTGCCCAATCTTACCGCAGTTATAGCATTTCACTTTGTTTTTGCCTAGCTTCTCACTTAAAACCCGCAAAACTGCTTCTTTAAGGCCCTTTAATTCCCTTATGATATCTCCATCATCATCAGCAGTTACATTGAGCCTTTGCACCTTATACGACCTCTGTTTTGTAACTATCCTTGCAGTCTCCTGAGCAAGGGCAAATGAAAGAGTTTCTGCAAAGGTTTGTTTTTGTGAAGCACATACCGCAAAGGTTTGTTTTTGTGAAGCACATACCGCAAAGGTTTGTTTTTGTGAAGCACATACCGCAAGTTTTACATCTGCATCTCTAACCCAATTTTCAAATGCTTCAGGTTTAAAATTGTCCAAAAATGGATGATTCTCACCAGAGTATGTAAGCTGCACCAACCGCTCAATCTCGAGTGCGAAGTCCTGCAACGTCTCATTCGCCTTTTGCATTATACCCCTTTATTCCATTTTGTAGATTTCCTTTTTGTGGTCGCCACCATATTTACGCTGCAGTGCAACCATTACGTCATCATAATTGTTTCTACAGCTACTTGGAACACTTTGCAAATTTCAGCTGCCGTTCCTTTTAAGGCCAAAATTAACTCAATTGCCTTTTCTTCATTGTTCCATACGTTTTTGTTGGCTACCGTTTCAAACTGGAACTTGAACACATCAAACGGGACACTACCATCAAAACTTGGGGTTTTTATTCTACTCGAGCTTTCTAGAATAACCCGCACTGGCCCTCTTGGTAATGAAGACTATTTACTTTTGCTTCCAGATTGTGTAGTTTTTTATATACTTCTATTTTAACATCAGTCAGCTTTTTGTTGAATTCAATTTCCATGTCATTTACACTTTCATTTATTTCAGTGGAAATCTCCTGAAGTTTCTCATTTGTGATTCTGGAATTCTCGTCAATTTTTCTAGAAGTTTCAGATAGAATATCGCTCGAATTTTCTTTTATCATCAATACCATGCTTTTGGAATTTTCGTCCATTTTTATAGAAGTTTCATCCATTTTTCTAGAAGTTTCATCCATTTTTCTAGAAGTTTCATCTGACATTTTTTCCATTTTTGCCATTATAGCAGCAAACATTGTGTTAAAGTCCATGCTGCTAGCATCTGCACGAGTACATACCTCTATTTCTGCTTTGTACTCAAATTCGTAACGCACAATGTCCATATTGCTTCGCTCGAATTCATCTTATAGTCTCTTCTGCAGCTCTGCTTTATTACCTGCAGTTGGCAGATCCAACTTGCCCAATTCTGTCTTGAGCTGTTCTACTTTAAGCTCTTCAAATTTCATTGCTGTCTTCTTGTTATTTATTTTTTTATTTTATTTCACTTTTATTTATTTTATTTTGCAGTTCCACTTCTGACACCAATTGTTACGTTACTTCCTTTCAATAACGTTTTGGTTTATTTCATTTGTAATAAACCGTTTCGAGTTCTTTGATTGCAATTTAAATAAAACTAAATAAAACACAACACTTTAAACACTGTTTACAATTTACACAACTTTATTTAGTACCAGTGTTGCCAGAAGTAGGGGAAAATACCTACATGTATGTATTTTTGATACTAAAATAAAAGCGTAGGGAAAATCGTACAGATATTTTATAATCTCCAAAATGTAGGGATTTTTCGTCATATCGCATTATTTATGAAAAATGCGGAAAAACTTTTTTTTTGTATTATGTAAAGAAAATGAAACATTTCGTTATATGAAATTTGCTGTATTATAAATTTTGAATCCATACTATTTATCGTTAATCTCTTTTTAAAAAGATTTTGGATAGAATTTATAAAGAAAATAATTATTATCTACACAATTTTTCATTGAAAATGAGAAAACTTCAGATGAAATTGTGTAAATAGTAAATGAATATACATATATCAGGGTTGATAAAGTTGGTACAATTGTACTTTTTTTGGTACAATTCAAAACTACAAAGTACGCTGGTACCGCCGTTACTCATTTGGTACTATTTCCAAATTTTTCAAACCTACATAGGTGTCAATATAAGCGGAGTTTAGTGTTTGGTGCAAATAGTCTTGCGAAAATGCAAAATGTCTTACCTTTTTAATGAAATCTAAGAGGAACTCTATTTTATATTGTTGGATTTAACAAAACAGCTATGATGTATTGCATTTGCTCTTTTGCAAGACCATTTCCACCAAACACTGAACTCCGCTATTGTGAATAAATTTTTGCACTTGTTCATTGAACGATTGCTTATGCCACATTCTAAATTAAGTATCAGCGGCAGCATATAAGCGTGCATTTGCTAATAATATTGACAAGTTTTTAAAAGATATAGGTAACCACTTCTGCAAAAGTTCTACATAGTCGAAAAGACGACATTCTCTCAATTCAAGATTATTTTGGAACGAATTCATAATATTGTTACGTTACTGCCTTTCAATAACGTTTTGGTTTATTTCCTTTATAATAAACCGGTTTTTATTGCACTTTAAATAAAACTAAATAATCACAACACTTTAAACACTGTTTACAATTTACACAACTTTATTTAGTATTAAGTAACTTTAACAACCGTAATTTATAGCTTTTATTCACAACCAACTATAATTTTCTCCGCGTGATACGTAATTGACAAAGTGTAAACTTAGAATGATCTTACTATGTTAGCGGCCGCAAGTATTTTTACTGCAATTCGGCCATCTAGAACATACGAAATGTTTTTCGAAGGTTCGAGGCTTTACTATTCACCACTCTTAACGTCTATTTGATTTATGGTGGCACATAATTTCACCACTTATACTGAAGCTTTTTTAACGGTCATTTCGAGGGCTTTATGCACATTGGGATTGAGGTGTACTAAATTATAACAATTTTTAATAACAACGCAAACTAATAAAATTACTTATGGAAACTGGGAATTATTTCCTTTCGTAGGTTACTTTATATTATATTCAACATTTTTTATTTTTCGAATTTATTCTATGAGCTAAATTTCAGTTATGTATTTTATAAAGGTTTTTTGTAATAGTTCTATTCCTTAAATTTTTAGGAATGACTTTTATAAACTACCAGACTATTATATTGTATTTTCATGTTACATTTTACCTTAGCTATCCTTTGTTTTCTATTTGTTAAAATTGTTGAGTTAAATACATTCAATTTATAAAGTATCACTATCCAGTGTGACACAAAGAATGCTGACGAAGGCCGTAGCGGGCTAGAAAATGCATTACATTCTGCTGGTGTCTAATAATTGTAAATTTTTCTGTACATACAATAAACTTCATTGCTATCCAAAGGATAGCTTAGGTAAAATGTAACAAGAAAATACAATATAATAGTTTGGTAGTGTATAAAAGTCATTCATAAAAATTTAAGGACAAAAAAGCTTTATAAAATACATAACTGAAATTTAGCTCATAGAATAAATTCGAAAAATAAAAAATGTTGAATAAAATTACTTATGAATACAAGATAACTCATAAATACAAGATAACTAAAAATTATAACTAATTCTTAAGCAATAATTACAACTAATTCGTAACTAAAGTTACTTTCTTAACAATATAATATAACAATTTGAAAACGAAAAATAATTGAACATTTGGCACTTAACTGCCTGTTTTTAGAAAACGTAAACAAGTGAGTGAGTGAGAAATTATATTGAAAACAACAATAAAAAACGAAAATTTGTTTTTGTTTTCAATATAATTTCTCACTCACTCACTGGTTTACGTTTTCTAAAAACAGGCAGTAAGTGTAATGTAAATATGTATGTATATATATATTTTATTCCATATACATATATATGTCAGTTAAACACCGGGCAACGCGGGCTACGAAAAGCAAGTGTATAAAAATTTTTTGCACACACCGTTTTTTCCCATTCGTATCTACATAATTATTAATCAAATTCGCTTAAGGCAACCTCAGTTCTTATTATAATAATAATAAAATTTAAGTACTAATTTCATTGAATATCTGTCATATTTCACTTAAGATTATTGTACCATTTTAAGAGCAATTAATTTTAAGTCTTCTTTTAATTATGAGTGCTGTAAAATTTTATGATCCTGAAAGATTTTTCAGATTGTTTTTGCTCCATAAGATTTTTTGTTTTGTTGAAGACTTCCTTGTTGCAAAAGCTACGCATGTTGCTAACAAAAAAGGGTATTATGAAATATGACAGCACTTTAAAATTAATGAATAAGAATACAAGAAGTGTGATTTTCATTAAGTTTAAAAAGGTTTAAGAAAAGTTAAATTGTATTTAATAAATTCATAATCACAAAAATACCATAAATTGAAACAAACATGTTTTTCTCACTTTACTGTTACTGAAACATTTTTGGCGAGTAATTTACTTACGTTACAGCTATTACACACCAAAAATGATACAGTAACAACTTACTGAGCTACCTAAACAAGAGCGGCAAGCGTTTTTTTAAACATGAAAATTCTTTTGCCAATACATTATCAATAAAATAAGACTACCAACCGATCTATCAAATAAGATTTTCTAGCCAGGTGGTGTTAAATTCGCGTTCTAATGGTATGTTTTGTATAAACTGTGTGAAAATAAAAAGTTTTGACATAAAACAGACGCTTGCCGCTCTTATTTAGGTAGCTCAGTTAGTGAGAAAAACATGTGTGTTTCAATTTATGGTATTTTTGTTTCAGTTCTCACATTTCAATCGAAAAGTTTTTCAACGCGGGAGATACAGAACATTGGCACAAAACACCAAAGTTGCCAAAAACGGAGAAAATTTCGATCCGAATCGAAACGCAGAATAGGGGTGATTAAAAGCAACCGATATTGTTAAATCGCGATATTTGTACAAGTAATAACCGTCATAATATTGAAATAATATCATGAGCTAGACTTGATATTAGCTGCGTTCGAGAACACAAAAGTTTTTACTATTTTTTACTGAACTTTACTTCATTTTACTAAATTGCGTTCGCGTACACAAAATACAGTAAATAAGAACACAAATTGAGAGCGTAAAGTGACAGTTCTTGACTGAGTACCTACAAATTTTTACTGCAGAAATTTTTGCAATAAAATTTAGTAAAACAAAAAAACATATGTTTTAACAAGGTAAACAAACAAAAGTTACAAACAAACAAGTTAGAGTGCTATATTCGGCTGTGCCAAATCTTTGATACCCTCCACCGACAGTTCGAATATTTCAGGAGTGATATCTATGCGATGTCTATGTATTATTAATATATTTTTATAAAAACAGGCTTCACTATTAAAACTGGTTGCGGTTTAGATCTATATTAAATTATTGGCCGACAATCTTGAGTAAAATATCATGATTCGTAACAGTTTAAGTCGAACTTAAATGATTTTCAGGAGGGGGATTTATATTGGAGCCATGGTAAGTTATGAACCAATCATCCCAAAATCCCGCAGAGTGGTGAAATTAGATTAAGCGTCTACAGCGAATTTCAGAAGGCTGCTAATTATGGGATCTAAGGTAAATTATGGACCGCATATCAAAAAATTACATGAACTTTTTTTCTGGCCATAAGAAGTTAAGTTGGAAGAAATTTTACCGTAATATCTATACCTGTTTTAGGCGTACTTAACTGTTTTCCGGGAGTAAGGTTTATATGGGGCCTAGAGTAAATTATGAACCGATCTTCAAGAAATTTCACAGTGTCATTATAAAACTGTTACGTACCAAATTTTGTTATGATAGCATTAAAAAATTGTAAAGAAAAAATTTCTTATTTGCCGACAGACATTCCAATTAATAAGATACGGTCCAGTTTTTCAAAAATGCGATAAAAAAATAATGTACAAAATTTATAAAAATTGATCTCGTTTGCTGTAGCTTAAGCCTACAATTTTAATAATATTAAATTTTGATGAAAATTGCAAAATGTTTCAAAAATGTTTGCTTACAACTAAAGTAAAAGAGTTATTAAATTCTTCAAATAACAATAAAAAACAATTAAAAAAGTATAGTCGGTCAAGCCCGACCATATGATACCCTACACCACAGTATTTAAAAACACATCATGCTTATGTGTCCATACAAATATGGATTTATCTATGCTTATAAACTTCATTAAAATCGGCTTGAAAGTTTCTGAGAGTCAGAAATTTCCCCCTATCTTCCCTCGTGGTCCTACGATTCGGCCCATTTTCAATAGGCTTGGTCCTTGTGCCAATAAGAACCTATGTCCCAAATTTTATCAAATTATCTCCAAAATTGCGACCTGTACTTTGCGCACAAGGTTACATGGACTGCCGGCCAGCCAGTTGGACGGACATCGTTAGTTCGGCTCAGAAAGTGTTACACATATCAGCACAAATGCATAATACCCTCTCCACTATTGTGGTGTGGGTATAAATATATAAGTATGTGGCTTGTGTGTCTTGCTTGCGTGCTCGTTAATTGCAGACGTGTTTTTTTTTTTCTTTTAACTCGGCATACGGTTTTTTTTAACATAAACAATTGTATATTTATAATATCATATTATTTTTTAAATAATATAAGATCAGCGAATGAATGGACGCTTTACAATAATTTTTAAATTAGTGAACATAAAATTTATAATACAAATATTAAAAATTACAAATAACAAAAATATATGTATGTACACACATACATATAAATACATACATTTTAAGCAAAAACATTTCTTGTTTTCTTTATTCTTTTTTTTATTCTCGGGGTTTTTTTTAAACAACAAATAAAAAGAAGAGCACAATTAAACAAACAGTAATATATAAAAAAAAAAACTCTTATGAATGCATATAATGCAAAAACAATTAAACATAATGAAAGAAATGCGTATGTTACATTGAGTGTTGACGAAACAAACGCAGAAAAAAGAATCGATGATAGCAATTATTTAACGGCTAAACCTATTACTCGAACTCGTTCCCTCTCACCCTCTTTGTTTAAAAATACGGTCGATCGTAATACAATAACAAATTTATTAACTGCAAGCGTTGCCACAGAGCAAAAAATAACTTTAACAAGTGATGAAACGGTTAACCCCAAAACAGCCGCTATGGACAACTCAATAACGCAAGTAAAAACTTCTCAAAAGCCTACAGTACAAGTTGGTATGGACAGGTACATAACAGTGCTTAAACGGGGACGCAGCCCTACCTCTGCAGCAGTTGCTTCGGCCTCAAAAGTACCATCTTTTGATAAAATAAATTCTCAAAATCGTTTTGCAATTCTGGAGGATGAATCCTCTGAAGCACAAAACGTCATAAAATCGTCCAAGCCTCCCCCGATATATCTGAGGGAGCAAAATTCTAATGAGCTCATAAAGAGTTTGATATCGAATATAGGTGAAAATTCGTTTTACGTAGCTGCTATCAAGCGTGGTAGTATAAACGAAACAAAAATACAAATCAATCATGAGAATGATTTTCGAAAAATTGTAAGCAACTTTGAGGCACTCAAAAAAAAGTTTTATACATACCAACTGAAAAGCAGTAAAGGTCTTCAGGTAGTGATTAAGGGTATTGACTCATGTGTGGACCCAGAAGAGGTAAAAACATTCCTTGAAGAAAAAGGCTTCAAGGTAAAACATGTATTAAACATTAAAAATAGAGAAAAAATTCCCCAACCACTTTTTCGAGTGGAGTTTGAACCCGGCGACGTTAAACTTAAAAAAAATGAAACGCATCCCATCTATAACTTAAAATACATTCTGTACAGAAAAGTAACTATAGAGGAGCCGCACAAAAGAGGCGGTCCCGTTCAATGTCTGAACTGCCAAGAATTTGGCCATACTAAGGCATACTGCTACTTACCCCCTGTTTGCGTAGTATGTGGAGAATTACATGGTACAAATCTTTGCGATAAATCTAAAAATGACCCCAACGTTAAAAAATGTAGCAATTGTGGCGGTAATCACACAGCCAATTATAGAGGATGCCCTGTATACACTATCGTCAAGCAGTCGGTTGGACCGAAAACTAATTCCCCTCAAATGCAGGTAACAAATCAGCTAAACACTAATGACATTCAGGCTCCACAGCCTAGTAATAACAGAACCTCCTACGCTAACATTCTAAAATCAAACCATGTGACAATGCAAGGTGCTTCGCCAATTAATGAAGAAACTCCAGTTTCTAATTTAAGTCGTCTTGAAAAAACCATGGAAACATTAGTGCAAACAGTTAATAATTTTACGAACACAATGGGTAATATGATGCAGGAAATTCTAAGAATGCAATCGATGTTATTGCAAGCTGTACTTAACAAGCCATGAACTGTTTAAAAATCTGTTTTTGGAACGCAAACGGCATCCGCCAACATAAAAATGAATTAGAATACTTTCTAAAAAATAAACAAATTGATGTCATGTTGGTTTCTGAAACTCACTTGACCTCAAGAAATACGTTTAAAATCAATGGTTATATACTATATGATACTAAGGACCCTCGAGATAGAGCTTGTGGAGGCTCTGCAATTTTGATAAAAGCCCGAATCAAACACTACTTAATGTTTGATCATTGTGAAGATTATCTGCAAGCAACGACTATTTGTGTTGAAGAGCTAAATCGAAACTTAGTAATTTCTTCTTTATACTCTCCACCTAGATTTGCCATATCAGAAAGCCAATATTATAAATATTTTAAATCATTAGGACCCTGTTTCCTCGCCGCTGGCGATTATAACGCTAAACATACCTTCTGGGGGTCACGACTTATAACACCAAAAGGTCGTGTTTTGTTTAACACAATCTCTAAAATGGGTTTAAACGTGGTCGCGAGCGGACAACCAACATATTGGCCTACTGATCAGCAAAAAATTCCAGATGTTATCGACTTTGGAGTGGTTAAAAACATCCCCACAGAAACGATTCATGTTGAAGCTTCCCTAGAATTATCATCCGACCACACACCTACAATTGGTACTATAACGAACCCAAATAGAATTGTATCTCCGTCATGTTACTTAGCGACGTCAGCCACACAAATAAATTGGTTAAAATATAAAAAATTTCTCAGTGCCCATTGCACAGAAAATATTCCGCTCAGTACACCGGAGTACGTAGATCGCTCTATTGACAATTTTGACAGTTTTCTGAAACTAGCTGTTCAACATTCCAATTTTGCCCCAAAAAAACAAAAACCATTAAAATATATTCTTCAGATGTCGAGCGGCTCTTGACTGAAAAAAGGAGAGTTCGAAGAGAGTGGCAACTGTACAGATCCCCGCAACTTAAGAATTTATTAAAAGAGTACACAAAAAGGCTAAGAAAGTTACTGCAGACTCAGAAAACGGCTTCTCTAGAAAAATATCTTAAGGAACTTGATGCAACTCCACAATCTGACTACTCATTATGGCGTGCAGCTAGAAATTTAAAAAGGCCAGTTATATCAAAGCCACCATTAAGAAACTTGAATGGTAGTTGGGCAAGAAACGATATTGAAAAAGGAAATCTGTTTGTTAGTCACTTGAAAAACGTATTTACACCAAATATATCTCACAATATTGCGGCAGAGTTACCACCTGTTGCTGCTAGAGCAGCTATCCCCCTCAGATTTGAGATAAGAGAAATCGAAAAGGCTATTTGTGACTTAAACACTAAGAAGGCACCTGGTATTGATAAGATCAGTAATAAAATGCTTTTAGAGCTACCTCGCACAGCAAAGAAAATTATTCTTTTTATTTTTAATGCTATTTTACGCCTTGAATACTATCCTCAAAAATGGAAGGTTTCCTTAGTTACCATGATACCAAAGCCAGGTAAAGATAATACAAAAGTTGAGTCATATAGGCCTATTAGCTTATTATCAAATATGTCAAAGCTGTTTGAGAAATTATTAGTTTCAAAATTAACACCGATTTTAAGTGAAAATAGATGTATTCCAAACCATCAGTTCGGATTTCGAAGAAAACACAGCACAATCGAACAGACTCATCGAATAGTAAATGTCATAAGAAAAGCATTTGAAGAAAAAAAATATTGCTCAGCACTCTTCATCGATGTTTCGCAAGCTTTTGATAAAGTCTGGCATGAAGGCTTATTACATAAATTGAAGCAAAATTTACCAGCAAACACACACAAGCTGCTAGAAAGCTACTTAGTCGGTCGTCAATTTATTATTAAAGAAGGAAATTTCTTAAGTTCACCTCAGCCCATTGACGCTGGAGTCCCACAAGGCAGCATCCTGGGCCCCCTATTATACTTAATTTATACTTCGGACATGCCAACAAGCAACTATACACAAACATCAACATTTGCAGACGATACTGCTTTTCTAAGCGTCCACGAAAACCGTTATGAAGCATCTCGTTACTTACAGCATCATATATTTCAACTAGAAATATGGTTAAGACAATGGAGGATAATGGTCAATGAGCAAAAATGCGTGCATATAACATTCACCTTGCGCCGGGAATCTTGCCCCCATATTACAATCAATAATCAAATAATTCCTCAACATTCGCATGTAAAATATCTCGGTATACATCTGGATCGGCGATTAACGTGGAAATGCCATATAGAGGCAAAATTAACTCAAATGAAACTAAAAGCCATTCAAATTCATTGGCTTATTGGTAGAAACTCTGTCCTTAGTCTCGACTGCAAACTTCTTCTTTACAACTCCATCTTAAAGCCAATCTGGTGCTATGGTATTCAGTTATGGGGCACTGCCTCGGCCTCTAATATAGAAAAAATTCAAAGGCGCCAAAATAAAATTCTTCGAATAATCACAGCTGCCCCTTGGTATGTAAAAAACTCAAATATTCACAAGGATCTCAATGTTCCATTAGTCAAAACTATGATTACAAAATATGCGGTAAAATATTTAAAAAGGCTTGAACAACACCCAAATCCACTAGCTCGAAATATCTTAAATCATGGCGGCCACACTCGCTTAAGAAGAAGAGACACTGCAGCACTTATCCAATTAGATGAGCGATAAACACCTAGATAAGTGAACAGAACCCGTGATGAAGAAAATTTTTGTCTGGCATTGGCAGGACATAAAATAACGTATTAGGTTAAGATTTGATTAATTATTGTTAGTTCATATTTAATATATGAAGATTCAATAAATAAATAAAAAAAAAAAAAAAAAAAAAAAAATGTGGCTAAACAAAAAGTTATCAGCCATGTTCAATAAATCGAATTCGATCGAAATCAAAATCGAACAAGCAATCAGTGTTTGAAGTTCATTAAATAATTTTGTTTTATGTACTTCATACTGTGAGTACAGCTTATTTTCATTAACTGAAAATCTCTATTAATTTCAATTTCACTCGATCCATAACATGGCTATTTATGTACTTTTTATTTGATTTAAATTAATTAATAGTTAAACAGCCTTTTCTAAAACCATGCAGGCATGCTGCTAGCAACGACGATGTGTGATGGCAGAGGAAATCAGCAACTAGTTTTGGCACTTTATTTGGAAATTCCTCTATAGTTTGTTATATCTGATTTATTAGCAGATTTAAATAAGGATTTTATATACGAATATTTCCATAAAACGAAAAAATACCCACATATAACCGAAGCATTGTATGTACATAAAAGTTAATGGCGTAAATAACGATTCTGCACATTAATTTAATATACATGTTGGATCAAGATCAGGACCATTACTAAAAAACATCTTTAGCCTATGAAATTAACCAAAACACCATTGCTGTTAAAACTTGGGAAAGAGATTGTGTGGTTTGATGAGAGCACATCGGGATAACCATTACCATCATCGTATTCAGCATCAGAATTAGTTGTGGCAGAAAAATCGGCAAACATACCACAAATGGCATCAGCATCTCCAGATTCTTGGTAACGAAATTTCATAACGGATGAATATCCATTAGATTTTGTTTTAGAATTGACAAATGCATAGAGCGATTTTGGGTGACTTACGAAATTGCTCTTCACCTTATTTATGTATTGATTATATAAAGCATGATTCAGCAGATTGCATTCTGAACGACAAACAGAGTATTTTCCGCAATCAATTAATGATCCGGACTTGTTAAATATTTCATAATTTTTATTCTTTAGAATTTTTAGGCTTGTCAGCTGAGTTCCATGGTGGTGACACAAGTTTAAATCATAATAAAACAAGGAAATATATTTTTAATATCAATGAAACGGGCTTTATTGGAAAGAAAATTTTATGAAAATAATGTTTAATATGATTTATGCCTAATGAATGGCGCGTATAGGGCCGTATTTCGCCGATAACTCTTCGAATGTGGATTTCCAGGCGTTCAATTGTTTGTGGTTTATCGACGTAGACAAGTGACTTAACATAACCCCAAAGAAAATAATCCAATGGGGTGAAATCACACGATCTTGGTGACCAATTAATTAGGCCATTACGTGAAATTACTTTTTCATCAAAAGTTTCTTTGAGTAAATCAATTGTAGCGCCCGCTGTGTGGCATGCGGCTCCGTCCTGTTAAAACCACATATCAGCAAGGTTAATGCCACGTAATTGAGGTACGAAAAAATTTCGAATCATTTTCCTATACCGTTCACCATTGACAGTAACATTCTGACCATCATCGTTTTTGAAGGCATATGGGCCAATTACTCTGCCAGCCCATAAAGCGCACCAAACAGTAATTTTCTGTGAATGTAATGGTGTTTCGACAAAAGCTTGTGAATTTTCCTCACTTCAATTCCGACAATTCTGCTTATTTACGTACCCATTCAACCAGAAATGGCCTTCATCGGAAAATAAAATTTTGAATGGAAATTCAACTTCAATATCAATTTGTGCTTTAGCCAATTCGCCGAGTTGGTGGCGCATACCATGGCCGTTTGGCTTTAATTCCTGCACAAGTTGAATCTTGAAAGCTTTTAAGCCATGATCCTTTCGTAAAATCTTCTATAAGGTGGAAGGACACGACTCCAGTTGCTGAGAACATCGACGAATTAATTGATTATGATCATCTTCAATGCTTTCCTGTACAGCGGCTATAGGGTAGCCAGATATGGAATTGACAAAAAAAGTACATTGATGAAAAAAATGCAGTACATTTAAGAAAAAAAGTACATTTATTTTTTAATTAAAAAACGTTTTAAAAATTCATTAAATAACATAAAATAACAATTTATTCAATAAAGAACATAAAAATGAGATCGTAAATATTATTTACCTTTAAGAAAAAAAGTATTTTTTTTTTTAAAGTTTTGAAAATTCATTAAATAACATAAAATAACAATTTATCAAAAAAGAACATAAAAATGAGATCGTAAATAAGAATAAGTAATAACTTAAAATTAGTCAGGTCTTTTCAAGTTCAATTCTTTTTTTTAAATAAAATTAATTTCAATATTTTTTAATACAGTGGCCGACAAATGTCTACATACGACTACATTGAAGATGTAATTCGTTATCAAGAAAGTTAACAATAAAATACCAAATTACTATCAAACAAGTTCTTTTGTAAAAAGTGCTGTTTAGATAATTTATCAAGCCTTAATTAAAGCTTAATGGCGCTCAGATTGATTAAATATTAAATCTGCTACGAGCAAAATTTTAAATTTTTTAAATACAGTAAAATAATCGACATTTTTTGACCTTCAATTCTTTTGACCTCAAATTTTTTTTTGTAAGCAATAAAAATGTTTAATTATTTTCATATCTCATTACTATACACTTAGGGTTACTAAAATTAATAAACAATAAAATCCTTTCAAAAAATTTGTGGCCAAAAGAAAGAAGTAATGAGATAGTAATGAGATATGAAAATAATTAAACATTTTTATTGCTTACAAAAATTCATTAAAAATTTTTATTATTATACTTTCTAAATCAAATTTTAAAATTTTTATAGCGTTTTTAAAAGAATTGTTAAGGACATGACACAAACATCCAATGCCAATAATATCAGGATTGCTTTTTTTAAGCTCAACATATACACTTTTCTTAGAGCCAAAATTTACATTTGCGTTATCTGCGCAGAAGCTTGTTACATTTGCCAAACTGAGATTTTGGAATTCCAATTTTGATTTTAATGAATTTGCTATGTCTATTGACAGTTCAGAATCAGAGTTGTAGAAACTCAAAAGTTTTGTGTTGACTCCTGTTTCTTTACTAAAATATCTCAGCACTATTGGAAACGTTTTAATGTTTCCTTTATTCGAAGCGTCGGTCGATATTGAAAATGGGTGAGAATTGTCTAAGTCCTTCAACAGTGATTCTATTGAATATTTTGCCAAAATGTTAGTTATAATTTTAGACATTTTGGTTTTACCACATGTAAAGTTTGAGGCCACATTGGAATCTGGAAATATCTGTTTGAGTAGTTTGCTGGTGCAATCCGCCGATTGGAAGCTATGGCTGTGTACTACAGTGTGATAAGAAAAAGCGGCTTCTGCTGCTGCACTAGACTGTCTCGCTTCGGTTTGCTTATTACAATTACGATTTAAGAAGACACTTACGGATTTTTGTTGGCTGCTTTCCAAGTTACGCATATGCTTTGTTGTTTTCATGTGTCGTTTAACATCGGATAAACCACCATAAGCAATAGAAAATACAAATCCACATGCCGTACACTTAGCCATAGTATTATCATTTGTCCTAGCAATCCAACTAAAATTGTTTTTCCAGATGTCATTGAATTTGTTTTTTCGTCTTTTTACAATTTTGGTCTTTTTTATTCCAGGTGATTATTAATTTACTTCCTCAACTTCTGAGATTGAGCTACATACAAGCGATTCATCAGAAATAGTTCCCTCTGTTTCCATTTCTAAAAGTAGTACATTGTATTATGGATCAATAAAGACTAAATAAATATTACTTACCTAATATCAAAATTTAATTAAAATATCTAAAACAGCACGATATTTTACAATAACTTTAAAAAACTTCACATAAATCGCTCTGGTAAAATGTTTGACATTCGTTTTGTTTTGATTCAGAGTGGAAGTATATCGAAAGCTTTGGCTTTAAATTTTGCTTGTAACCAAACGTTTAATAATTATAGCAAAAACGCCAGCAGTAGCTCTGCTTTTCTACTTATATAATGTTAGGAAACAATCGCCATTGTAGATATTTTTACTGGGTGTTTCAAAGAACTTTTTTTTTTACTCTAAAAAAAAAATTACTAAAAACGTTAAGCACAGAAAAAAAGTACAAAAAGAAGTACAAAAGGCTAAAAAAAGTACTTTAGCGTACTTTTTTAGGTGTTATGCAGAAAGCAGTACATTGATGAGAAAAAAGTACGTGTACTGCTGAAAAAAGTACGTCTGGCTACCCTAAGCGGCTACTGCTTCTTAAGTGCGCACTGTTCGGCGTCTCACAGGATGCACACTATCAGTAACAGTAAATGTGGTCTGAAAACGATATATTGTTCTTCGAATTAGCCGCTTTGAAGGACGAGGATGTACGCCATAAAATGGAAGAAGTGCGCGATGAGTTTAACGAATAGAACAATTATTTTGATTAAAAATTTCAACAATTTGCACGCATTGCTCTGGGGAAAGTCGATTTATATTGAAATTTCAAAGCAAACTAAACAAAAAGCAACTATCAACAGTTAAATGGGTGCTTAAATAAAGCAGTGATGTCAACTTAAAGCTGTGACACACTAAAAAAACAGGCTTTAGGACCAGGTAAGACGCTTCTCCAGCAAGTACTTCTTATTAATTGTTTTAATAAATTGTAATTAGTCCGTTTGAAACAAGAAACTTTATCAACCTTAAAGGCTTTAATTTGACTTCAGATGGACTCGAAAAACTTACTTCAATAGTGGGACGATCTCACGGAAACGTTACTCTGAGCGTGTAATAATGCAATCGTTAGAATTATTTACAAACACAAAATCAAGCAGATTACCAAAGTCGTTGTATGTATACATCATGCCTTTCATCAAGAGATTAATCAAGAATTTTATTCAAGAAGTCTTCATGGCAGTTTTGACTGGGTTTAAATAAGGCGAATCAGACGTATGCATCCAGGGTTTAAAAAACTGCAGACAAAATAAAAAAATCGCTTTTTCCTCGACTTTTTACCTTTTCATTGAAATAAACTGTTGCTTTTACTTCTGACTCATCATGAAAACAGTCGTAGTCTAGGAAAAAGCCAAAACGAAAAGTTGTACACAACAAAGAACATCGGCAGTCGATATGTTCGGAAGTGTTTGGTTTGATAGACCAAAACTTTTAATAAATCCCGAAGTTAGGCAAAACGTTATGGGGTTAATAATGATGGTATTAGTTATTTATATGACCTTGTTAATATTTGTTACATGGAAAATGTGTTTGCTCATAGATTTATATATTTAACAAAATTGGCTTATGACTATAAGGCAATTTCAATTAACCTTGTTATCATGTACATATGTTTATCATAAACACGAGCTTACATGATATCTCAAAAAAATCATCATCTCCGTAAAGAAGAACTGAGTAATAATAATGTATGTATGATCAGCGTCGGGTAAAAGTAAATGAAATTAGATTACATTAATGGACTTTATTATGAAGAAAAGTTCCAATTATGTAAGTTCAAATGTTACAAAGAATTCACCCCTATTATGTGAGTCGTCGTCGTCGACGTCGACATTAATTTTTAATTGTTGTCACATCAAGTCGAATGAAGTAGTAAAGAGTCCTTATAGAAAGCCTTTTTGGCGATACAAAGTTTTCCAGTCGCATTCCAACTGTATTTCTAACTTACACAGTGTGTCATTGCAGACCAAAGCCTTGCCTTCTTCCATCATCTTTAAAGGCCTTCTAAAAATAATTAAGAATAAATCTTTATCCCAGTATACCTGTTGTTACTAATAATGCGAAGTGAGTAAATTAAACTTGCTACACATTCCAACATTACTTCTAATAAAGCGATTTCGATAGGCCTTATCTTTAAATATAAAATTTGAATTTGTAAAATATCTTACAAAAAACATTCTAAAAGACCTTTTCGAAGAAGGCGGAGTAGTATAAGTAAAAGTTTAATAAAAATACTGTTGTAAACCTTCTCTAAGGCCTGAAAAGTAAAAGCGTCAGTTTTTTTCGTTTAAAAGACATAAATTCAAAAATGATTGAAAACAAATTACTACCCGTAAGATCTGAAGAACTTGCGAAAAATTTTGGTTTCTGTACCATCCGCGGCGGTGAGTATTTTTGTTGAAAACACTACATTAAATTTACAAAAACTTCGCGCGGAACAATAATACATTAATACAACAATAAAACACATCTTCTTACCCATCAACTATACTTACTGTCTCGTTTGCTTAGTAATGGGTGATTTTTTAAGCGTAGTTTTTTTAAAAATCTAATAAAACCCTCAAATTTGCTACGGGTGCAATATTCTATTCGGTACGCACTCTACGAACGCGAGTCGGTGGTATAATGTCCACCAAAGTAAATTTGGTGACAATAGCACGAATTGTTGATTCACTATGTCGATATGGCACCATAAAAAGTTCGTAACAAACGATGGACATTTCTCACAGAGCACGAATTTTGATAAAAAATTGCAACTGTTTGCAGTCGTTGCTCGTTTGTAAGTTTCTCCATGATGAAATGGCAGAGTGTACTTTTTTTTTCTTAATAATTGCTGCGTCTTTTTAACGAAAGAAAAAGTAGCCCTTTTATGCTGGGTACACACTATGCAATGCATTTACGCAATCTAGCAAATTAAATTAATTTTCATTCATTCCAGATTGCATCAACATCAAAACGCTTTGATATTTTGAAGTTGCATTGAAATAGATTGCATGTAGATTATTGCACTGTCTGTACCCAGCATTAAAGGCATCAAAGATTTTTTTTCACAAACAAAACACATATCGTTAGCTTAAATGCAAAGCAATTTAGATATTATTGGAAAATTTGAAGTTGACTTGTTTTGTTGATTACGATTCACGTTACATATTTTTATAAAATTTTAAACTTCTATCTTAAAAAATAACCAAGTTAATTACAAAATTAAAAATGACGTATCATCTAATACATATACATATAATTATTTTAAACAAAATAATGTATAATCACTAGATTATCCAACAACGATTAATCGAAGAATTTTTCCGCCATTATTTGATCGAATAATTAAAATTGCCAATTTCGAATAACGAATAACTCGAACAATTTATGTCAATTAATCGATTATAATTATTATCTTTAAAATTTCTATTTTTTAATATAAAAATGTTTGTTTTTGGATCTTTTACTGTTTAAGATAATTTAAAACTAAATTACATGTTTTTAACTTAGACATTAATTTTCATCACACAAACTTTTGAGCATATTTCAGACTTTTGTAGATGTGGGTGTGTGAGAGACAAATTATGTATATCATTATAAACGCCAAATTCCACACGTTAGAAATTTGGTACTTAAATAGCACATTTTTCATTAAAAAATGTGTAAATAAATGAAAGGAGATTACAAAAATGTATATAAGTTATCAGTGAGATTGAAATCAAAGTAATATTAAAAACGTAAGTTTATAAAAAAAAATCAGAAAAATACGGTGATTTTTAAAAAAATTTTTACTGAGAATGTCCATCGACTTCAATTTCACTCGATTTCTAGGAATAATTAATTGGTTTTAAAAGTTTTTTATAACTGGCTAGCACCTCTCACAAAAAATGCCTGGACTAAAAAGGCTAAAATATTTATAATAAATAAATAAAAAAAAGTTTTAAAAATATGAGCAAAAACAGGCTCCCGCAAATTGCAAATTATAAACCGAAAAAAAATTGTGGTAACCGCCTGCTTCTAAGCATAATTGTACTAAACTTTGGCTTTCAGATCATTTTATAGTCTGTTAAACCAAAGAAGTGTAAACATTGTTTATACCTACATAGTTTGTTTTAATTAAGTTTTCCTTAATCTTGTTTCGGTCTTTTTTATGTATAAAAACTGTATTTTTGCAGCCGGGTTTTTTGATTTTTTTTAATTATTTATTTAATTTAAAAAATTTATAACTATCTCATAGCACATATGAATTGTTATTTTATTGTTTATTGTTAAACTACATGTTTGTTTAATTGTTTTTCTGTGTTAATAATATAACGACAGTATCAATTCATGTAGAGATTTATGTTTTTTTCATTGGGTAAAATTATTTGAATTATTCGAGTTATTTGAGTAATTCGAACAATTTAAAACCTTTACTCGATTAATCGAGCAATTTTAAAATTAAAAAATCGATTAATTCCTTACTCGAACAATTCCAAAAGTCACATAATTGGATACTCTAATAATCACACGCAAGTAAAATATTAGCTGAGTTTTCAATTCATTTTATAAGAACACATACATTTTTTAAACATCAAAACTGGGTAATATATTTTATAGCTGTTACTACGGTGTTAGTGAAATTAGTGATCAGATAATAATTTTCAGTATTGCATAAGAAAAAATAAAAAAGTGCTGAAAAATTATAAGAACCGAACCGTTCGAAAACTTGAAATTTTGCAGCCTACCCCATTGCAATTCCAAACGCAAAGAGTTTCCAAGAACAAATGGCATCATCTACAGGTCCTCAGATTTTTGAGTTAATATATGAATGTATGTATTTCCTTTTTAATAAATTAAAATACAGTCGAACTCCTCTATAAATGAATCTGTATGGGACCACAAAATTTATGCATCATATAAAAAGTTTATAAATACAAAAAAAAAAATATTTTTATTTAGTTCCCTCTTATTTTTTATTCAAGCTCAAGGTCAGGTTATGCAAAATATATTTATTTATAATTTATCCAATATTTCGCTATCACAATGGACAGCTTCTTCAGGGATCTTTGGGTTATAAAATTTAAACAAATATTTTAAAAAACAAAATTTTAATTAAACAACAATTATTGACAACATGAAAAATAACAAAAATAATACACAGGAAAAAAAATTATTCCATTACATTTTTCCAAACTTATTCAATTTCCTATCTTATTCTTATAAATTAAATGTCTGTAATTTTGAGCTACATTGTCTGTATCGGTTTTAAAATTATTTCTTTGTTCTATTGGCGTGTTGATTATTTGTAACATTTCCAGCATGAAGCGTCTTTTCGAAATCTGGTGTATGATTAAAATTGGCACAATGTGAAAACAATGCAGTTTTTTGAGAAGATTTATTTTTATATTTTTGATCAGATCTATGTCCTGCTAGTCTAGTTTTTAATTTGTTTTTCGTAGTACCTATATATACCTTACTACATATTTCATTATTCTTACCCTTGCAAGGAATTTTGTAAACACTATTAAAGCTAACTAAATTCTCTGTTCTATCTTTTATTTTACTAAATAATCTATCTAATGTATTACATGTCTTATAAGCCATGCTATAATTATTGATGTCATAAATATTAGAGTTTTCCAGTCCTTCAGAAGCCACTGGTACATAAGTTAAAGACTTATAAATCCTAGGTCCAGTAACCACATTTCCACTACCTTCCCTATGTCCTTTGTAGAGTTGTGTCGTTCCGAAACGACCTAGTTCCATTGAACGATTCCCTAAAAGGAAAGGCGCGGACTTTTTCAATATCATCACATGTATTTCTGTAGGTTAATTTTTTGTGTGTTGATCAGTGTTGCCGACTTTTGTGTATTTAGATCTTGCCACATAAAAAATTTCTAATTAAATCAATTGCTGATGTGATTCAAAGCAATATATTTTAGCAATATACCACTCGTTCACCACCAGCAACGGCATTACGCGCAGATTAAAACAGGATTAAAACAGTTATTACTTTTTACAAACATTTAAGAAATTATATAATTATTGTTAATGTAGTCGTTACGTCACAACATGAAAACAAACAATAACAAATATTTGTTTATTGACGTTTTTACTTACGACAAAGAAGTTTTATCGTTCCTCGTTCATTCATTGTTCAAAGAAAAAAACAGGAACGATGAACGGAAGGAACGACCTAGTTCCTTTGATCTTACCACAAAAGGAACGAGTTTGCCCAACTCTAGTCCTTTGTTCTTTCCAATCAATCTACAAATCAATTCTCTTGGGAAATTATTATCCTCTAAAATATTTTTGATTTTTATTTTATTTTTTCTATGAAAAACTATATCGCTAATATTTAAAACTTTATCTATAAGATTTTTGGCAGTATTCATAATAAATCTTCACGGATGTTTTGAATAATAATTAATAATTCTTCCCGAATAAATTGGTTTCTGAAATAATGCAAAATAGATCATCAACATATTATGTAATAATTTTTGGTTTAATAGTTAATCTTCCAACACAAGTATCAAGAAGCTCCTCCATAACTATATCTGCTACAACTGGAGAACCCATAGGTAATCCTTTTTGTTTTTTTTCAATATTTATTTATTGTATCTTGATATAGTACATATGAACTAACAATAATTAATCAAATCTTATGCTAATACTTTGTTTTGTGTCCTGCCAGTGCCAGACAACAAATTTCGTCATCACGGTTTCTGTTCACATATTTAGGTGTTTATCACTCATCTGATAGGGTAAGTGCTGCAGTGTCTCTTCTTCTTAAACGAGTGTGGCCGCCATGATTTAAAATATTTCGAGTAAGTGGATTTGGGTGTTGTTCGAGCCTTTTTAAATATTTTACTGCATTTTTTGTTATCATAGTTTTAACTAGCGGCACATTGAGATCCTTATGAATGTTTGAGTTTTTAACATACCAGGGAGCGGCTGTGATTATTCGAAGAAGTTTATTTTGGCGCCTTTGAATTTTTTCGATATTAGATTTAAAATATTTCGAGTGAGTGGATTTGGGTGTTGTTCGAGCCTTTTTAAATATTTTACTGCATTTTTTGTTATCATAGTTTTAACTAGCGGCATATTGAGATCCTTATGAATGTTTGAGTTTTTAACATACCAGGGAGCGGCTGTGATTATTCGAAGAAGTTTATTTTGGCGCCTTTGAATTTTTTCGATATTAGAGGCCGATGCAGTGGCCCATAGTTGACTACTTCAGATGCTTCATAGCGGTTTTCGTGCACGCTTAGAAAAGCTGTATCGTCTGCAAATGTTGAAGTTTGGGTGTAGTTGTG
Source organism: Pollenia griseotomentosa (assembly GCA_963931875.1). Taxonomy (NCBI): domain Eukaryota; kingdom Metazoa; phylum Arthropoda; class Insecta; order Diptera; family Polleniidae; genus Pollenia; species Pollenia griseotomentosa. The sequence goes on from OZ007563.1 coordinate 151,089,875, forward strand.
TGTTGGCATGTCCGAAGTATAAACTAAGTATAAAAGAGGGCCCAGAATGCTGCCCTGTGGGACTCCAGCACCAATTGGCTGAGGTGAACTTAACAAAATTCCTTTTTTAACAATAAATTCACGACCGACTTAGTAGCTTTCCAACAGCTTGTGTGTGTTTGTTGGTAAATTTTGCTTCAATTTATGTAATAAGCCTTCATGCCAGACTTTATCAAAAGCTTGCGAAACGTCGATGAAGAGTGCTGAGCAATATTTTTTTTTTTCAAATGCTTTTCTTATGACATTTACTACGCGATGAGTTTAGTTTGTTCAATTGTGCTGTGTTTTCTTCTAAACCCGAATTGATGGTTTGGAATAGAACTATTTTCACTTAAAATCGGTGTTAATTTTGAAACAAATAACTTCTCAAATAGCTTTGACATATTTGATAATAAGCTAATAGGCCTAAATGACTCAACCTTTGTATGATCTTTACCAGTCTTTGGTACCATGGTAACTAAAGAAACCTTCCATTTTTGAGGATAGTATGCAAGGCGTAAAATAGCATTAAAAATAAAAAGTATAATTTTCTTTGCTGTGCGAGGTAGCTCTAAAAGCATTTTATTACTGATTTTATCAATACCAGGTGCCTTCTTAGTGTTTAAGTCACAAATAGCCCGTTCGATTTCTCTTATCTCAAATCTGAGGGGAATAGCTGCTCTAGCAGCAACAGGTGGTAACTCGACCGCAATATTGTGAGATATTTTTGGTAAATACGTTTTTCAAGTGACTAACAAACAGATTTCCTTTTTCAATATCGTTTCTTGCCCAACTACCATTTAAGTTTCTTAATGGTGGCTTAGATATAACTGGCCTTTTTAGATTTCTAGCTGCACGCCATAATGAGTAGTCAGATTGTGGAGTTGCATCAAGTTCCTTAAGATATTTTTCTAGAGCAGCCGTTTTCTGCGTCTGCAGTAACTTTCTTAGCCTTTTTGTGTACTCTTTTAGTAAATTCTTAAGTTGCGGGGATCTATACAGCTGCCACTCTCTTCGAACTCTCCTTTTTTCAGTCAAGAGCCGCTCGACATCTGAAGAATATATTTTATTATTTTTAATTTTTTTGGGGGTAACGCTGGAATGTTGAACAGCTAGTTTAAGATAACTGTCAAAGTTAACAATAGAGATTTCCACATTCTCCGGTGTACTAAGCGGAATATATTCTGTGCAATGGGCGCTGAGAAATTTTTTATATTTTAACCAATTTATTTGTGAGGCTGACGTCGCTAAGTAACCTGACGGAGAAACAATTCTATTTGGGTTCGATATAGTAACAATTGTAGGTGTGTGATCGGAAGATAATTCTAAGGAAGCTTCAACATGAATAGTTTCTGTGGGGATGTTTTTAACCACGCCGAAATCGATGACATCTGGAATTTTTTGCTGATCAGTAGGCCAATATGTTGGTTGTCCGCTCGCGAGCACGTTTAAATCCATTTTATAGATTGTATTAAACAGAACACGACCCTTTGGTGTTATAAGTCGTGACCCCCAGAAGGTATGTTGAGCGTTATACTCGCCAGCGGCCATGAAACAGGGTCCTAGTGATTTATAATATTCACAATATTGTCTTTCTGATATTGAGAATCTAGGTGGAGAGTATAAAGATGAAATAACTATGTTTCGATTTAGCTCTTCAACACAAATATTCGTTGCTTGCAGATAATCTTCACGATGATCACACATTAAGTAGTGTTTGATTCGGTTTTTTATCAAAATTGCTCTCCACAAGCTCTATCTCGAGGGTCCTTAGTATCATATAGTATATAACCATTGATTTTAAACGTATTTTTTGAGGTCAAGTGAGTTTCAGAAACCATCATGACATCAATTCGTTTATTTTTAAGACAGTATTCTAATTCATTTTTATGTTGGCGGATGCCGTTTGCGTTCCAAAAACAAATTTTTAAACAGTTCATGGCTTGTTAAGTACAGCTTGCAATAACATCGATTGCATTATTAGAATTTTCTGTAACATACCCATTGTGTTTGTAAAATTATTTACTGTTTGAACTAATGTCTCCATGGTTTTTTCTAGACGACTTAGATTAGAAACTGGAGTTTCGTCATTACTTGGCGAAGCACCTTGCATTGTCACATGGTTTGATTTTAGCATGTTAGCGTAGGAGGCTCTGTTACTAGGCTGTGGAGCCTGAATGTCATTAGTGTTTAGTTGATTTGTTACCTGCATTTGAGGGGGATTAGTTTTCGGTCCAACCGACTGCTTGACGATAGTATATACAGGGCATCCTCTATAATTGGCAGTGTGATTACCGCCACAGTTGCTACATTTTTTTAATGTTGGGGTCGGTTTTAGACTTATCGCAAAGAACTGTACCATGTTATTCACCACATACTACGCAAATAAGGGTTAAGCAGCAGTATGCGTTAGTATGGCCAAATTCAGTTTAGACATTGAACGTTACCATATCTTTTGTGCGGCTCCTCTATAATTACTCTTCTGTACAGAATATATTTTAGATTATAAATTCGATGCATTTCATTTTTTAAGCTTAACGTCGCCGGGTTCTAACTCCACTCGAAACGTTCGTCACGTCACGTTCTTTATTTTAAAGCCTTTCTCTTCCAAAAAATTTTATTTTCTTTTGGGTCCACGCAAGAGTCTATGCCCTTGATTACTGCCTGAAGACCTTTACTACTCTTCAGTTGATATGTATAAAAGTTTTTATTAAGAGCTTCAAATCTTGTAATTACTTTTCGAAAATTATCTTCGTGATTAACCTGTGTTTTAGTCTCATTGATACTACCTCGCTTTATTGCAGCTACATAAAAGGAATTTTCACCAATCAACAAAATCAAACTCTTAATTAACTCATTTGAGTTTTGCTCTCTCAGATATATCGGGGGTGGCTTAGACGATTGGATGACGTTTGGTGCTTCCGATGATTCCTCATCCAGAATTGAGAAACGATTTTGGGAATTTGTTCTGTCAGTTGTACCATCTTTTAAAACTTTCGGTGCCGAAGCAACTGCTGAGGATGTAGGGCTACGACCCCGTTTAAGCACTGTTATATATCTGTCAATGCCAACTTGTACTGGAGGCTTTTGAGAAATTTTAACTTGAGTTACTGAGTTGTCCATAGCGGATGTTTTGGGTTTAACCGAATCATCACTTATTAAAGTTGTTTTTGGCACTGCGGCAACACTTGCATTTAACATATTTGTTATTGTATTACGATCGACCGTATTTGTATTTTGGAAATGATTCCTTATGGACTTTAGGAACTCCATATAATTTTGGTGCCGTAGAAGTTGTAAATTAAATAAAGTAAATTCCTGCACTGAAGAAGATGTAGATACTGCTGACGTTCCAGTTCCTTTCAATTCCGAACGAGTATACCGTATTTCTGACAAAATTCTTCGTGGTAAGAATGGACATATTTGGTCAACCAGTAAGGGCAAATTATCTCACAGAACAAAAGCAATAAATATAGTTCGTGCATCTCGGGGTCCATCAAGCATATCCAAAAATATATTTGATCCCGCGCAAAATTTCAATCTCTTCATAACAGACGAAATTTTAAATGAAATTGTTAAGTGGACCAATATCGAAATAATAACTAAACGACAAAATATATCAAAATAACAGCGACTCATAAAGACACTCTATACTTAGAGATTCGTGCATTTATAGGCATTCTAACTCTGACTGCTGTTATGTAGGATAACCACCTTTCAGCAGATGAATTGTTTGATTCTACTTTTTCAGGCACACGATACGTTTCAGTAATGAGCAAAGAAAGATTTGAGTTTTTAGCTAGATGCCTAAGAATGGACGATAAAACGTTGCGTCCGATGCTTCGACCAAATGACGCATTCATTCCAGCTAGAAATATTTGGGAAATGTTTATAAAGTAATGCCGAAACAATTACATTCCTGGATCGGAAGTAACAATTGATGAGCAGTTGCTTGGGTTTAGAGGCAGATGTCCCTTCCGGGTTTACATTCCGAATAAGCCCAGCAAGTATGGAATCAAGTTTCCGATGATGTGCGACGCAACGTCCAAGTACATGATTGATGCGGATCCATATACTGGAAGAACCACAAATAATGGAGGCATTCCACTTGGTGAATTTTATGTAAAAAAATTGTCGAAAACAATTCATGGTTCTAATAGGAACATAAAATGCGATAACTTGTTCACATCAGTTCCCCTGGCTAAAAATCTTCTTCAGCCGCCTTAAAAATTGACAATAGTTGGCACAATACGTTCAAATATGAGAGAAATTCCTGAAAAACTTAAAAAATCAAGATCCCGACCTGTTGGTACTTCTGTGTTTTGCTTTGATGGCCCACTGACACTGGTATCTTATAAGCCAAAGCCCTCAAAGATGGTTTACCTATTATCCTCTTGTGATGAGGACGCAATAATTAATGATTCAAGTGGAAAACCAGACAGGATTCATTTCTACAACCAAACAAAAGGAGGAGTAGATTCAAATAATGGCAAATAATAAAAAGCCTTTAAATCGCAGAGAATACATGAAGCAACTCTCCACAGATTTGGTGAAGCCTTGGATGGAAAAAAGGCTTCAAGCCCCAACTCAGAATAGATCTGTGCGAGACAATATAAGTACAATTCTCGGCGATCCTAAAAGTTCACATGATGAGTCTCAATCAGAAGAACCAGAACTTAAAAAACGAAGATATTGCTCTTTCTGCTCCTACAAAAAAAAGAGGATGTCAAAAATAGTGTGTTATAAGTGCAAAATACCGGTATGTTGTGAGCATAAACATGATGTATGTGTAGACTGCTCCTAAATTACATATACATATCTAGTCATTCAAAGCCTGATTACTTTAGCTATAAGGAAAGCAAATCATTTTAGTAAAATATTGAACTGTTTTTTTTTGTTTTATAAATTGTTTGAAGCAATTAGTTTATTTTCTATGCTTATAACATTGTATGGGACAGTTGATATTATAGTTTTTATGTTTGCAAACTTTGTTATTTTTTTTTTTTTTAATGTGTAAGAATAAATATGTTTGAGTTAATGTTTTTATTATAAAAAGTGTGTTTTATTATTAGTTTGTGTTCCAATCTAAAATTTCATTAAAAACAAACTAAATATATAACTAAGTACAATTTAGCCCAGAGGTAATTATTAGTACATGTACGCCTCTAAAACATATGTTTATGCTTTATGTATTACTAAAATAGGTTAGGCTTCTAGGGTTAAGATGCTTTCTCTCTAAATGTGTTATTATCTTCAATTTAAATAGTTTATCTCTATATCATTGTAAGTCTTTTGTAGTTTAACTGTTGGTTAACTGTTGTCATCATTAAGAATATCATTCATTCTTGAACTATAGTCCTGTTTATTCATCGCAACTGTAATATTGCCATTATCTGCGTTTAGGATTAAAATGTTGCGGTTAAGTTTCAAAAAATTTTCAGTTTTCTTAACATTGTTAATAATAAACTTGTCTCTATGAGATAATTTCATTTTATTCATATGATTATCAATTATAGTAGTAAGCCTAGTCCTTGCTATTTCCTGTTCTTCTCTTCCCCTAATAGTCTGAACAAAATCTTCTCCATCTGCTATCATCTTAATAACTGGAAAGTGTTTTTTTGTGATAGGTAATGCATGTTTACTTCCTAATGAAAGAGTCCATTGTGTATCTATTGGAATCTCAATATCTGTTTTGTTTATAAACCACTTTTTGTTAAATTTAATACCTAATTCTTTTTTTTTTGTAATTCAACTTGATGATTGAACTTTCTCTTGTGTATATCTTTAACCTTACTATTTAATTTTAAAGCTAATCTATCTTCATGTCTTAAGAAATCTTTAATTACATCATCTGTAAAATATTTTCTTAAATTATATTCTATATGTCTAATTGTTTCTTGTTATCTACTAATATATTTTGGAAATAAAATTAAAAGGTCGAAGAAAATAGACTAAATAAATTATTTTTTATTAGTTTATTTAAAATAATCTGTTTTTTTTTTTTTTGTTAGGATTGCATTCTTCCAAGTGGCCCTTCATCAATATCTTTGAAAAGACAGTTATTCTTAATTTTTAGAATAATTGCCTTTTTTAATTTTTTATAAAGTAGTGGAATAAAGACTGTTTAGCTATATTTTGTGTTTATGCTTAAGATTTATTTAATTCTAATAATATCTTTCTTTGGAGAAGTACTTCTTTGTCCAACATTTACATAATACGGGAGCTGCTATCAACACTACTCTTAGTTGGACTACTCTTTCCTTCTTCTAATTATTTTTCAGAAATCACCTAATTGAAATTTACTTTTTGCTTCGTACATAGCATTGTAGTATGCGATGCTGAGTTAATTTAAAATAATTCGTTATATGGAAAGAAATATGTCAAATATTTTTTTGCAAAATTTGTTCATTTGTAAAAAAATTCATATTAATTTTAAAGACATCAAAATACTTTTAAATTAGAATGAAAAAGATAGCTTATTGAAATTAATTCATAGCTAAATTTAATAAAGTACATTTTTTAGTTTAAACCTCTGCTTATTAGAAGGTATGTATTAAAGACCTGCACGAGTGTATCAGTAAGTATTGTTAAAACAGATACACCAAATATTTATCTGTTACTACTGATATAAATGAGAGAATTAGTGTAACTGATATTGTATGGTTTTGCTTTTGCCCACTCACCATATCTTAAAAACAAAAACAGATGCTTATGGTTTTGGATTGAGTGTGTCATAACATTTTTTTTTTGCTTACAAATATCTGTTGTCACCATAAGTATTTCTACAATATCTGTGGTTATCTGTTGTATGCTAAAATATTGTTGGCGAGTTGATGAAAATAAGAGAGTTTATAAAAACTTGTATAAGATCTCAACCAGGGGTGCCAGATGGTTTTAGTAAAAAATCGGCATATTTTCAAAAACAAATCGGAAATCAAATTATGAAAAAACGGCAAATTAAAATTACTGTTTAAAACACAATAAAACATTTTTTTAATGACAAAAACAACAAAGCAAAACAATCAACCATTACATAATGCTTTAAAAAAAATAAATAAAAATAAATGTTTTATAAATTTTATTTAATTAAAAAAATTCCGGGGTATCTGATAGCAGATTTATAATTTCAAACTTAAATAAAAAATGTAATACGGTTAAATGGAAATGCAATGAAAATGGATTTTATTTTTTAAAGAATATGTCATCCACATGTCATTTGTCGACTTGAACACACTGTTCAAAACGGAGCCTTGTTTTTCGAGAATTTAAAAAAAATGACCCAATTTTCTCATGTAAAGGTATTTGATGTTTCAATCGAGGGTTGGATGTTCTTGGAGACCAGTAATGGTAGATTTGTTTGTTGACGTGGCTATTTAAGTGAAAATGAACTTTGAACAAAATTGTCGACGAGCAATTACGTAACAATCATTGCCCTTAAAAAATGTCTCCTAAGCGAACGCGCGATGCTCACTCGACTACTGTGACTAACAAATCCTCCCAATCGATAATTCCAACGGCGCCAACCTCCCTCCGCACCGTTTATTACTTTTTGATATAATCGCATTAAAAATATAATTTTGCCACCAGACACCCTTTATATGAATAGATTTTACTTAAGGGTAAATGGCAGGTACCGTTAATAAGAGTGATCCATATAATTTTAGCTTGAAAACTCTTCATTTTAGAGTCAGCGGAGACATATGCTGTCTTATACCAATAGGTTCGTCTCTTTAAGAACCTATGGTGATCTAGAATAAACGATCTTAACTCCACAGTTAAAAATTATTTTTCAACGAAAAAATAAAAGTAGGTTTTAAGTATAAAAGTAGTAGTAAGTTCGGATGAACTCAATTTTCAATTGCGAACCTTTAACCATTATCGTTATATATATTTTATTTTGGTTGTGGTAATCAATTAAAGTAAAATTTATTTTTTTGGTTATTGATAACCTAAGTAATTTTTTGGTTACAAATATCTTTTTAGCAAAATTTAAATAGTATGATTATTTCGCCTTTTGCTTTTTTCCTTTTTCCTAAAAGAAGAGCAAGTTAAAAAAGACAAAACAAAAAAAATTTAAAGCTCAAAGAAAAAAAAATCTTCTCTGACTGGTAATAACAAAAAGCCGGTTCAATAAAAAAAAGCAGGCGACGATTACAGATTACAACGATAAAATACTGATCAGTGTACAACTTGACAGCTTGTACAAAAATTTGTTTTACTTTCCATACAAATACCGTTTCCGCTTGGAAAAGGTAAAACACACAAATTGTGACGTTTATTTGATTCCTACATTGTATAGAAAAAAAAAAAATCTTGTTGTGTTTGTCTGGCATCAAAAATATCACTTGTCGTCGTAAATTATTTCTCAGCAATAGTGTGACTTTTAGCAACCTTTTGTGCTGCTATTATCTCCGATTTTGCGTCCATTAGCATACATTGGTTTTTGATTTGGCGGCTAACAGACAGAAACTGTTTGTTTCATTCTTTTTCCTACAACATAAAAGTGATTGCCGTTGCTTTTTGAGCTTGTTTAAATAAAAAATTTTTGCCATTGTTAAAAAAGCAAGTTGCAGCTGCTTTTGAAAAGTGTGGGCTATTTTAGCAGTAGAACTTTTCAATTTTGATTTTTTTTAATTAAGAAAATGACAAAATTTGGCTGCTTTTGCTAATATGGCGATAGCATTTTAAGCCCTGGTTTACATAGCCAGCCAGCCGGACGTTTGAATTTCTTTAGATCGATTCCCCTTGTGCTTTAAGTCCCTTATATGAAGTTGTATATTTTTCAAAATGTGTTTGTTGTGTTAGACATACCATAAAAATACTGCAAATATGGAATATATATGTATAACCATTTTTTCCCTAAGTTACCCAAAATTAATAATTTATATAAAATAAACCAAAAATTACTGTATTGTAAGTGTTTCTCAAAAAATAGGCACTTTGATAATTTAGAGGCAAAAATCGTCCAAATGCCGATAAATCGTTAAATATGGCAGGCCTGATCACAATGATTCTCGCTTGTGTTGTTGTTGTTGCTCGACAATTTGTACTGCCACAGCATGAACACACAGTGTGTGTTTGTGAAATGTCTGGTTTTTTCTTGGGTTTTTGTTTTCTATACCCTCTGCCGCAACTAGCTGGGTATACTAAGTTTGTCATTCCGTGTGAAACTTTTTTATTATTCGATCCTTAACCGCGAAAATAACGTAATCACCAAATTCAATTTTACAGGAGAGAGCTTTTTTTTAATTCATATAAATTTTGTATTAAATTTGTCGCTCACGATAAAATCAGGGACCAAATAATGGTTATTGTTTTTTTAAGGATACGGCAAAATTCCTTTTATTTTCATTTGGTTATTTTTAAGCATTATCGTAACTTATATTTAATATTGGTTGTCGTAGCCAATTAAAATAAAAAATATATTTTTTTTGTTAAAACCATTTTATATTATTTTGGTTCCAAATAACCTTTAAAAAAGTAATTTTTTTAACAAACTGTGTTGTTAAAATTTTTCTTGAGGTATTATTTTCTGTGCATATGTTTTTATGTATATCATAGCTGGGCGATTCTATTCTAGACAACTTTTAACATAAATTTTCAAATCACACTACAGTAATTTTGACTTAGCTGCACAATCTCCTTTGCACGATTTTTTGTGCAGGTAAATCAAAAATGCAGCTATCTTAAATGTATTTAGCTGCCTTAATGTGCAGGTACGCAATTGTGGTTACCTGCATAAAAGTGCAGCTAAAGTGAAGTGTTTGAAAAAAATCGAAATTTTGAAATTTGTTGCGCTAGAGAGCATTTGTCCGCTTCAAATACTACTACAACTACTTTATTCTGTTCCAGACCTAAGATTTGCTATTCCTTTCATATAATCATGGTAAAGTTGCTGTAACCACAACCCATATGCATAAATGTAGGTACATGCAAACAACTTGACTTGTTTGCGATTTTTGTTTTTATAAACAGCTAAAATTGGATATTTATGTGAAAAAGTGGCCACCATATTTTTTCATGTGTGCAGCTAACTTTGATGTTTTATATGAAAATATTTTAAAGCTGCCCAAAAATATGAAAAATGTGCAGGTATACAAAATGCACGTAAACAAGAATTTTGAAGAATAATTCCAGAAAATATGTTATTTGGGCAGTTAAGTCAAAGTGCAGCTAACTTAAATTTTTTGTATGATGATAATTTTAAAATGCCAAAAATTTTGGGCACTTATCTTAAATGTGCAGGTAAAGAAAGTGCACTTAAAAAAGGAATTTGTATGGGATTATAAAGAATAATGCCAAAAATTATCAATTTTGTGCAGTTAAGTCAAAAGTGCACTTAAATAAAAGGCAGCTAAGTCAAAACTACTGTATTTGACACTTTTTTGAAGCCAATTTTAAGTAAAATATCAATATTTAAAAATAATATAATTTTTTTATATATATAATGTCCTGTGGTTCCTATTCGGAACAAAGGGCCACAACGAATCTATTCCATTCGGTCCGGTTTGATGATATACGTTTTATTTCTCCCCAGCTGAGATCGATGCGTCTAATTTCGATGTTCAATTGTCGACGCCAGGTGTGAGATGGTCTGCCTAATCTGCGGGATGTACCATGTGGATTCCAATCAATGGCAATTTTTGCTGTGTCATTTGGAGGCCTACGTAGCGTATGACCAATCCAGCGCCATTTGCGGTTGAGTATGTCAGTATGGATTGGCTGCTGATTTGTTTGTCTCCAAAGTTCCATATTGGAGATGGTGTTGGGCCAAAAAACCTTTAGGATGCGTCGAAGACATCGATTAACAAACACTTGTAGAGTGTTTACGTCGTGATCTGTTGTATTCCATGTCTCACATGCATAAAGGAGCACAGACTTAACACAAGAGTTAAAAATACGAATCTTAGTGTCCTTGGATATGGCTGAAGATTTCCATACTGACCGAAGGGTACCAAATGCTTGGTTAGCCTTAGAGATTCGGTACGTGACATCATTACTAGAACCACCTGTGTTTGTAATGATGCTGCCGAGGTAGCAAAAAGACGTAACTTCTTCCAGGTCGGTATTTCCTATGCAGAATTTGTTGGTGTTTGTTGTATTGCAGCGCATCACTTTGCTCTTGCCTATGTTTATTTTTAAGCCAGCTTTTGCAGCTTCTGTTTCGATGCATTTCAACTTAGATGTCATATCTTTATAACTGTGTGCAAGCAGGCAGATATCATCAGCATATTCTAGGCTCTCGAGCTGTTGGTTAAGACCCCAGTTGATACCTCTTTTTGCTTTAGTAGCATTGCGAACTATAACATCTAGAACGATGTTAAACAGCAAGGGAGACAGTACACAACCCTGGCGAACACCAGCTACAACATCGAAACTGTTGCTCAGAGCATTATTGTGGACAACACGACATTTAACATTACGGTACAGCTCCTGAGTAAGGCTTATGATTTTGGGTGGAACCCCTTTGCAAGCTAGAGCACTCCATATTGCGTTTTGATTCAGGGTATCAAAAGCCTTTTCAAAATCTATAAACAACAGGTAGAGCGGAGAACGAAGTTCTCTCGATTGTTCTATGATTATTCGGAGACTATTGATGTGGTCTATACAAGATTTTTGGGGTCGGAAGCCAGCTTGTTCGGGTCTTAGGTCCTTTAGTACAGTGTCAGATATGCTCTTGTTAATAATTTGTGCAATAACTTTATTGGTTGCGCTAAGGATGGTGATGCCCCGCCAGTTCTTACAGTTTTTCAGGTCACCTTTTTTTGGAATATTTACGATAAGGCCTTCTTTTAGCTTCGAGTCAAGTTCTTGTGTGCGCCAGAAGTTCTGGATAAGGGGAAGCAATAAGTTGGCTGTGGTTTGAGAGTCGGCTTTAAGCATTTCGGGCGATATATTGTCGGCCCCAGGGGCCTTATTCGCTTTTAAGGAATCAACTGCATCAACAACTTCTGCTACATCTGGGCATTCAATGGAAATATCATGCCGTATTAAGTGAGAGTCGCAGGTACACATATTTGGGTGGGTGGGAGTTGTAGTGGAAAGCATATTGGAATAATGTTGCTTCCATATTTCTAGCTGATCTTGCGCGGATGTTGTGAGGTCACCTTGGGCGTTTCTTAGCGGTCTTGTGTTTGAGATGTTTTTCCCAGTGAGTTTTTTTGTGATGCTGTAAAGGTCCTTCGATCTATGCTCGGCTGAGGCTTTTTGTGCATCCGATGCAAGCTTATTATACCACATTCTTTTGTCGTTTCTGGCACTACGTTTGACCAGCTTATCATGTTGTGTGTATGCCTTTTTACGCGACGACTTTTCACCGAGAGTTCTGGCTGCGTTAAGTTCGTCTTTTAGGTCTTTCCTCTCAAGAATGAGGTTCCAGGTTAAATCAGACATCCAATGGGTTTTCTTAGGTACTTTGGGACCAATATGTTTCTTTGCAGCATCAACAAAACTTTTTTTAATTAAGAGCCACTCAGAGGTAGGATGGGGTTGTTGCACAGCTAATCCATTTCTCAGCTCTTGTACGTAGCTGTTAAGAGTTTGTGGATTTTTTAGCTTTACTACGTCGTATTTACGTGCTACAGCCTCAGGTTTACGAATAGCAGCAACTTTTATACGTAAGCTACCAACAACGAGATGGTGATCTGAGTTGCAATCGGCACCGCGCCTAGATCGCACATCCAGGAGGCTACTTCGCCAGGTTTTGCTAATAGCTATGTGGTCGATTTGGTTTTCTGTCTCATTGTCGGGCGATACCCATGTCGCCTTGTGTACTCTTCTGTGAGGAAATAAGGTGCCCCCTATTACAAGATTAGCGTTGCCACATGCCTCAGCAAAGAGCCTACCATTTTCAGTAAGCCTTCCAATTGCGTGTTTGCCCATTATATGTTCTCGTCCTATATTATCGGGGCCAACCTGTGCATTGAAATCGCCCATCATTAGAACGATGTCACCGCGGGGAATTGCGGATAGCACACGATTTAAATGGCTGTAAAAACTTTCCTTCTGTGTTGATTCTGACGTTTCAGTCGGTGCATAGCATTGCACACAGGTAAGATTTCGAGCTCTTGAACGAAATCTTGCAGTTATTATTCTGTCTCCATATGGCTTCCAATTAATCATTGCATCATATGCTTCTTTCGACAACAGAAATCCGACACCGCTTGACCTTGGCTGGTCATCCGGCTTTCCGGAATAAATAAATTTTAGGTTTTCGGAGGTATTGAGTTCTCCTGATTCTGGCCATCTTGTTTCGCACAAACCTAAAAGCAGCAGGTTGTAGTTCGCAAACTCTCTGCATACTTGGGCCAGTTTAGATGGATCTAAGAGTGTGCGCACGTTCCATGTTCCAATTCGAGAAATTTTTTTCATGCTGAAGGTCGTCATCGGGGGGATCGGTTGGTAATAATCATTATTAGTTGTGGTTTCGTTAATAAATTTAGTTTAAGGCAAAGCGACTGATTGGGCCACCTTACCCGATCCTAGCGTTGGGGCTGCCAACAACCTCTAGGCAGGTGGGAAACAGTTGAGTTTCAGTGGATTACACCTACTTACCTGAGACGCAATAATCATGACATGCCATTCAGGTTACTCAGCTGTACGCCTTCTCACTTTAGCTGCCGTCAGACGAGCGACCAAACGGCATTACCAGGGGATACTTGGTATAAAACCGGAAGTAGTGAGCTGCTTGGGAATTTCAGACAAAGGAATCGCTTCTTGTCATCCCCAAGTGGATGACAGACATAAAGCTTTCCGCACAAGTGCACCTCTGTGAAAAGCCCCATCCCCCAATTTTTTTAGACGTTAGCTTTAATATAAATTTGTTGTGCACTTCGAATCATTAAGATTCATAGATTTGGCGCGAACAGAAAATTCATTGCATGTTGCACCCGTCATGGCTTAAACAGCAAATTTCTTATTATTAGATTATATTTCTCTTATAACTGTTAGGGTCTCTGAATAAAATTGTTCTTGCTATAAAAGCGTAATGGTACCTTATGTGATCATGACTTTTTAGGAGATGATGCAGTGTTGCCAATAAAGTAATTAATTAAAAAAAAAAGGAAAATCGAAAATGACTGTTAGACAAACACATTTGCACAAAGTCACATTTGCTTTTATGTATGTAGGTTATTTCCACATAAAATGTAGCATACTTTTTCTTTAATGTTTTCAAATAACACATTTTTGGTTTGTAAAAGACCCAACATTTTTTTAACAAAAACAAAATACATACATGTGTTCAGTTGTTTTAGTAATTTTTTACAATAATTTCTGTCTACATGTCTTTTAAACAAAAAAAAAAACAAAAAAGAGCATCAAAGAAAAAAAACTAGTAGTGTTGTTGTTGCTTGGCAATTTGTACGACCACAGAACGAGCAGCCTGTGTGTTTTGTTTTTGTAAATTTTTTTGTTTGGCTTTTTTTCGCTCGAAATACATTCACGCTCTCTTTCATTGAAAATAACGGTATCGTACAATAAGTAACTTATTGTATTCCATCAGTATCCACTAGTATCTGCTTTTGCGAAACAGATATAAGCAGATATGATACTCTCTTTCGCTTTTTTATCAACTTACATCCACTTTTTTACAAATCATATCAACATCAACTTATATCAGAAACACAAGAGCACTCATCCATACGCATCAACTTTAGAAAAGACACAGAAACAGATATAAACAGATACATCTGTGCAGGTCTTTAGTATGTATATTATAATATCTATAATAATATAAATTCTCCACATTGTTAAATGCAGTACTGTCTGCGCTGCATCAGAAAAGCAAACTTATTTTACCATGTCGACGCAAATCTAATGATGCTACATATTAATTGTGTGATTATCATATATAAATTATATTTTTCCGGTAATTTAACACAAATATTTAATTATTAAATATTTTAAATGTTTGTTTCACTTAATACTAATATACCTTCGTTGATGATACGTCTTTTTGTTTCTGAAAATTACAAATTAATAAAACGTAACACACCACAACTTAAAAAATAATAATAATAAAATAATATTTTTTCCTCAAAAATATATCGTTTATCTAATTTTTAGCTGAAATATTTAAAATTGCTTTTAAATCTCAAATATTTAACATTTTACAAAGTTTTTTCCTTGCATGTTATGCCTTGTTCGCACGGTGCTTTGGATTACTTCGCTCTCCGTTTTAATTACTTATTTGAATTACCATGTTCGCATGGCATATTCCTAATCGGTTTTGACAGTTTTTCTTCTTCTTCTTTTTATTAATTTTGTTTATTGCTAAATTTAATTGTTTTTTTGAGGTAACTTGTATTAAGAATTAAAAGAAAAAGTAAGTAAAAAATATTATTTCAAAGAAATACATACATTTATTTATTTTCACAGTAAATAGAATATTTTGTTTGTTTTTTTAGTGCTTTGACAGCTGGTGATGGAAAAAAACCGATAAAAATTAGAGATCACATTGATCACAGGGTAATAAAAATTGAATTACGTACAAATGAGATAATCCGCTCTCAAAATTTTGTATGACGAATTATGTAATTTGAATCATAATTAGGCTGTGAATTACGAATGAGAGAGCGAATTACGAAAGAACGCTGTCGTGCGAACATGGTATTAACTTATGAAATGTGATGTTACATTATTCTGCATTTAAGATGCGAAAAAAACCAACACATACATTTTGGTTTACCAGCCAACAAATAATTTTACAAAAAAACAAACACACATGTATCGTATTGTCCAGCGGGAAAAAATGTTTTTATAAAATGTTTTACAAATTCTAATTTTCTATTCTAAGATAAGGCCTATCGAAATCGTTGTATTAGTAGTTATGTTGGAATGTGTAACAAGTTTAATTGTTAATTTACTCACTTCGCATTACTAGCAACAACAAATACACTGGTATAAAGCTTTATTCTTAATTATTTTTAGAAGGCCTTTTAAGTAGATGGAAGAAGGCAAGGCTTTGGTCTCCAATAACACACTGCGTAAATTACAAATACAGTTGAAATGCAACTGGAAAACTTTAAATGGCCAAAAAGGCCTTCTATAAGGCCATTTTACTACTTCATTTTCCCGCTGTTAATCGTGTTTTTTCCTTATGAGGAGATTGACTCTGAATTTTTTAAAATTTTTCATATCTGACAAATTCACATATGAATTTTTTTGTTTGCTTATTTTTCATGAATGAGGAAATTCAAAATATTTTTTTTCCTCACCCTCATGAGGATGAAAAAGCAGTAAAATTTTTAATTTTTGACGCTCGCTCATGACTGAAAAATGATTGAACATTTCTGTACTCTGTTTTATACAGATCGAGACGTTCCGTCAACGTGACATTTTAATTCAGTAAGCATTTGCAAATAACAAAACGAACTAGACGTTCCGTTAGGGGACGTGGACGTTCGGCTTACTCTGTCTTTAAGCAAATGACAGTTTTATTAAACTTAGCAAAAAGTTTTCTTAAGTTCATTATGGTTTGCCAAATATAATTAACATGTATTCGCACATTTGCTTAAGCCAACTTAAACACATTATGGTTGAACCTTTAGTGGGCTTCTTACCCTAAAATAAATGAATGAGCGAACAATCATCATATTTTTCAGCATTTATCGATTATGACGAATCGATAAAATTTTCTTCTTTAACATCTCGATATTCTATAATCTTAATGCCACTAAGTGTTTATTAAATTAGTCGTCTTGTTATGAAATTCTTTTTTGTTTCTCTGCTATGTTGAAGGAGGCACTTAAGGCCCAACCAGAATATGCATGAAGTCGCTTAAGTCCACTTAAGTAACTGTGCGAATACATATAAAACATATGTGGTTAACTACAATGTACTTAATGATGCTTTTCGTCAAGTTTCGTCAAATGTCATTTACTTAAGCAAAGTGCCAAACTGAACGCACATTCCGTACTGAAACAGCTGTGTATGTATCTGTTAAAAAAAAAATAAAATAAAATAAATAAAAATGGAAGAGGAATCAGCTTTTATTTTTAATTTAATTGAAAATGTTGAAAAAAATAAGTGCCTTTATGACAAAAGAAATCCCTTTTACTTTAACAGAAATGTTAAGGAAAGGACATGGAAGGAAATTGGAGTAATCTGCAGCAAAAGTGGTATGTACATAGTATGCAATACATTGCAAGTGTTTGTTCGCTTATTAGTTTTTATATTTTCATTAATTAAAACGGACTGCAAGCACAGATGGAAATTACTCCGCGAACGTTTTTGTAAAGAGCTCAAAAGGATGGAAGCTCCATCAGGTAGTGGAATGTGCTACCTAGAAGAATGGAGATTCATGCAGCCAATGTTGTTTTTAAAAGACTCTCTCGCACCGCGCCGCACAGAGGGATTTGTCCATACAATGTTTGGCAAAAAATATAAGGAGTGCTCATAGAATGTTGAAATTTTGCTCTGAGCCTTTATTTAGCTCAATTAAGGAAAATATAAAGTTTCATCAAAATTGGCCACGCCCTCCACCCACCGCCCATAGAACCCAAAATTTTTTTTAAGCCCAAAGTTTTTGAAATTTTGCTCTGAGCCTTTATTTAGCTCAAATAAGAAAAATATAAAGTTTCATCAAAATTGGCCACGCCCTCCACCCACCGCCCATAGAACCCCAAATTTTTTTTTGGCCCAAAGTTTTTGAAATTTTGCTCTGAGCCTTTATTTAGCTCAATTAAGAATAATATAAAGTTTCATCGAAATTGGCCACGCCCTCTAACCACCCACTCTACACATTTAAGAATAATTTTATTTGAGTATAAACAAAATGAGTAAACTTTTAAACTCATTTTAAACTTTTTATTCATCAATTGAAGCACAGCCGCGAATAACGTTGTAAAAGCCACTTTTTGCAAAAACTGTTTTTTTGCAGATAACCGTTAACATTACCCTTTTAGACTGTTTAAACCTTAAATCACCCAAAACTATGCACCCTAACGCCTTCAAAGTGACATTCAAAGAATCAACTAGTGGAAGAACGTTGTAAGTTACTTACAAAATGATACAAAGTAAATGGTTTTGAAACGTGGAATAACGTTTTAAATGACATCGCGATTGTGGATATGAAACGTTTTTCCACGTTAAAAAAAAAATTACAAACTGTAAATTCGCATGTAATTTAAATTTTAAATTTTTTGATATTTTAAATAAAAGTTCTTATTACCATTATTTTAAATAATCTAAAGAAAAAAAATAAAAAATTATTATCCTTGCCTGATAAAAACGTTTTTTTGCTCTCCTGAAAAATAATTATTTTGTAACTTAAAACGTTATTCGCGGCTGTGCTTCAATTATCATTTCTTTTACTACATCATCTAGTTCCAAAATATGTTTACGTGGTTGACGTCTTATACTACTTATATATACTTCAAATATATCTAAAAATTTTCAATTATATTCAAAGTACACATTAATTATTTTGTTTTGAAACGTACTTTTTAGCCAAGTGTAATTTTTTTTAAAGAAATATGATTTGTTTCTGTGAGATTCGGCCCAACGTTTAAAAAAGTGACTAAGAAATCGCTTTTGAACTGATTTTTTCACAATTTGAATTTCATTAATAGTAAGCACCATGTTTTTTGTTTTTATGAAATCAGTTAATAAATCCACATTATTATTGCAATTTATAAGTTCCTTGCACAATTCACTATATGAAACACAAAATGAACCCATATTAAATATTAGTTACGTTTAATAATTTTCTTAAACTTTTTTTGGCAAATATTATTATTTCAAATAATCATATGGTTTTGTTTTTCTTTTTTTGTTATGCACTTTTTCGATATTGCTGTCAATCAGTTATTAAAAAGTAAAATTAAAAGTAAAAGCCTAAAAGTATACAAAACCTTTTATTTTAAATATGCATTGCAGTTTATTGTAAATATTCACAAAAAATACGTGAGTTTTATCACAAAATTTATAAGTTTGTTCAGCGATCGCAAAAAGTCGCAGAATTTTTTTACATAAAATGAAAGAAAACATTCCAAACTTTTATTTAGTAGTATTACCAACACGGAGGTAGACCGAGCTAACTTATTTTTTTTCTAATGAAAACTGCAAATGCTAAATTTTTTAGAGTCATTTTGATTTGCTCAGATCTCTTAAACTATATATATAATTTAAATATTTTTTCTTTCCTATTAAATTTAAAATACTATATTTTAATACAAATGCTCTAAAACTATTGGTAGTTGAACCATATTTATTGTATAAACAACTGAAATGTAGTAAAATTTTCATCAGTTTTCGTTGCATAATATTTATATAACTTTAACACACTCTTTTTTTATACAAAATTTTATATTTTTCGAAAACAAATCATGGTTTTCTACTAATGAAACAGTTCTTTACAGAATTGCATCATTAGATTTCTAAAAAATAACTGTAAAAAAATAGACTTTTTGCAAAAAAAATACCACTGTGCGCCGGTATGTTCATACATTCTAACTTAAATATGTACATTTTGTTTCTTATTTTCAAAACACACATTTTTTGTAGAACACGTGATAACGTTGAGGAACAGGAAACAGAGTCTGTCTTTGACCAATCCATTTTTAGTGGACACAGTTTACTGGAACCTCAAACGCCGTCTCCACCCCCTCCCAAAAAGTCAAAGCCCACTATTAATAGTATTTATAAAAAATTTGGTGAGACTTTACAAAATATTGAAATGAGCTTAGCAGCACCGGTTGAGCAAGAGACGTCAGATGAGATGTTCATGAAAACGGTGCTTAGTTTGATAAAAGACCTGCCAGTAAACGTAAAAGATGATTTTCTAGCGGGCATCATGCAGGAGGTTTACAACTTACGCAAGACCTACAGAAACGCAAATATGTAAGCAATATTGATTGTGTTTTTTAAGTCACTGAAGACATTTTAAATTAATTTTAATTTTGATTTTATTCAATTTCATTTATTCATTTATTTCATATATTTATTAGCCCAATTATGAATACAAATTCCCCGGAGTGTTGTCTTTCTTCCCATTTTTACAATTGAATTTACATAGGAAAAATGGGAGAAAGGAGAAAATTCCCGGGGAATTTGTATTCATAATTGGGCTGTATTCTTTAATAGTTACTGCCTGTTCCTCGATTTCGGAAGAAAATTTCTTTCGCTTAACTTAAATTTAAAACATAAAGAATTTTTAAAATTTTGTTTTTGTTTTAAATGTTAGTTAAGCGAATATAGTTTTCATTCGAAATCGAGGGACAGTCAGTTAATGAAGAACAATTTTTAATGTATTATTTTAATAACCCAAAATTTTAAATCTGCAAGTAATAGTACCGACAAAACAAAAATAAATTTTGTAAGTGTTGTTGTTGTTACTTTACTTGCAGATTTGAAACATATAGTGTAAGAAATGTGCATGATGCATTGTTGGCATTAACTTTTAATTGCGTCAAGCATTTTTGTACCGAAAAAATGTGATCCTAGTCAATGAAGACAATTTGTGATAATTTAACTTCTCTTCATTTATTATATATCGCTTGTTTACTTCAACATCGTCAAAACTCATAAAATACATTTCGAGATAAACGCGTTTAAAGTTTTTCATTTGCTCACACAGGGAAAGTATAAATAATATAAAGATGAATTTTATAAACAATATAAAGAAAAACATAGCGAACAATTCTGCATCAATAACTCAAAATATAATTACTTTAGTTATGACGTTGTTGAAGTAAATGAGCGATATTTATAATATATGAATATGAATTAATTTTTGTTAAATTTTTAGTTTCTAAGTAGTCAATGAAGACAATTTATTTAAACTTAAAAGACTTTTAAATATACTATGTACCTATATACTTACTTTTATAAATAAATAGTTTTATAAAATAAACAATCGCCAATGAAATTGATTCATTTAAATAAACTTTTTTTTATTTAGGGATAAATTAAATTTTGGGAATAACAAAGAAATAAATAAAAATTACACTTTCAGATTCATTTGGTCACGACTTTGTTGGAAATTTGTGACACAGTGTTCTTATTAATTGTATGTTTAAAAAACAAAAACAGAAAAATTATTTTAAAATTTAAAAACAAAAAAAGCATATAAAAGTAAATGTCGGAAAAAAATCAAGTTTTGTATGATAAAACATTGTATATTGATTTTTAAAATTTCGATTTTTATTTTTTTGAACAACAACAATAACAGTTATATTTTGATGTTTATTATGTATGTGTTATTTTCTAAAGAAATGTACATGTTATAAAAATATAGTTCACTTTCAATATTTATTTTAATGTGCATAAAAAATCCCAATGATGATCACACATTTAAATAAATATTAAGAGTCAACTAAATTTTTATAACATGTACATTTCTTTACAAAATAAATCATATTTTTGTTAAAAAAAATAAACATCAAAATATTACTGTTATTGTTGTTCAAAAAAATATTTGAGAGAATAACTAAGGTGAAAGTAATTTTTATGTACCATTAAGAAAATTGCATAAGTTATTTCTAATTTCCGTTGACGTTTTTCCACCGTAATGATGGATATTTGAAGAAGGTGAAATCGAATTGATATTACTTCCGACATCACCTCGCCATGACCCAGCCTGAAAATCACCATTCGAATCCTGCCAATCAACGTAATTGCTGGGAACATATGATGCATCAATATCGTTAAACATTATGAAATTGTGTAAAACAACACATGATAGTACGATTTTTTCTGCATTATTGGGAAATAAATGCAGGGTTGTTAAAAGTACTCGCCAGCGAGACACTAAAATACCGAACGCGTTTTCTATTGTGCGACGAGGTCTTGATAGCCTTTTATTAAAAACGTCTTTATCATTCGGCAAATGCTCCCCGGGAAAAGGCCGCATTAAATTTTTTCCTAAAGGGAAAGCAGCATCACCAACAAAAAAGTGAGGAATTTTTATGTCCGTGTTCGGCAAGTTTTTCGGCGATGGAACTGGTAGTTTGTTGTTTAGCAGCCTTTTTCCGAATCGACTCAATTGAAAGATGCCTACAGATATACATACGTATATAAATATGTAATTTATATTAAAAAATAATTAAAGCAAAAACATATTTTAAAAATTCCTACTTACCGCCATCACTCTGGCTTCCATAAGCTCCAATATCAATGTGGGTGAAGCGATACCGTGCATCGCATGCTGCTAACAACACAATTGAAAAAAAT
The DNA here is from genome assembly GCA_963931875.1 of Pollenia griseotomentosa. Classification (NCBI taxonomy): domain Eukaryota; kingdom Metazoa; phylum Arthropoda; class Insecta; order Diptera; family Polleniidae; genus Pollenia; species Pollenia griseotomentosa. Next base: position 151,112,066 of record OZ007563.1, read on the forward strand.
TTTTTGTAACAAAAAAACTGACTGCCGCTATTAGGTGGACATTGAATGGCAATGTGTTTACCATCAATTGATCCAATACAATTAGGCATATCCCACAAATTCCAGAAATCTTCAGCAATTTGTTTGTAATCTCCTTCATTTGGTTCCGCCACATATATACTGCTTAATTTGTTCCAAAGCACCTCAGTTGTCTCCAAAATGATGCACCGAACCGTTTCTTTGCCTAATTTGAAACACCAAGCGAGAGATTGAAATGAAGTTCCTTGTGTTAAATACCTTTTTCATAACGAAACGGGAAAAACTTGTTAATATACATATACCTATTAAATATAAAAATATAGAAAAACACTTACAGCAATGTTACCGCCAGCCGGCATTCTGGTTGCACAGGTTCTCTTAAAGACTCTTTCTGTAGGAACGGCTTTATCAGGTTTAATAAAAGTTCATATATTCGAGGTGTCATTCTCGTGTATATGAAAAATTGCTGATGATCTACCTCTTTTATCTTTAAAAAGGTCAGCACGAAAAACCCATTCTTCTTCCTGTCCCGATTAATTTGTCTGACTGCACACGACCGCTTATTTTTCACTTGTATATCCATTATCGTTTCAATTAACTGCAATGCTTCTACAGCATGTTTTATTATTTTAACATATTTTAATTTTCTTTCCATTTTTTACGACAAAACAACAAACTAACAAAAATTTTTTGCAAATTAATTATCATAAAATAAACAAATACACGGTTGTACTTTTTGGTACTTTTTAGTTGAAAGTACTTGAAAAAAAAACAAAATGTTGCGCAAATATGCAACACTGATGAAATCGATCTTAAGTACATTATGGCCATCAAAAAGTCTTTTTTTTATTGCTTATGCATTTGACAGACTTTTCGTTAATTTTTGACAGTTGCTTAAGCTAATACATGCATGTTCTGGTTGGGCCTTTAGTTTTGTTGCAGTTACCGCAGCAAAAACGAGTTTTTCTCTGAGTTTTGGTTGTCGTTTTACAAAAAACGCATAATGGAGGTAATTAGTTGAGGTTGACGGTACCGCTTGCACATGCTCGGATCGCAAGTTCGGATTCTTTATTACCTTAAAGTGCAGCCCTGAATTATAACAGGCACAGTTTTTGTTTTGTTTTGCAAAAAAAGTAATTCTATTAAAACCACGTAACAGCATACTCCATAAATGGTGTCCCCGACATGATTCTGGACAGAAACGGGTTTTAGAACGCAGAACAATTAATTAGACGATCATCATTTAATTGTATCATTTTAAAACTTTCAAAAGTAATTTTTGGGAATACAAATTTTAATTTAAAAGATTTTGTTATTCGTGCTTAATTCCCAGTTTTTATTCTTGATAAAAACACTTGAAATTTATTGTTGATGGGATAAGCTATTCCTATGAGCATTTCACTGGTTGCTTAGGCCAGATCATCAGGAAACTTCATCCATAAAGATTTTAGAAAAACTAAAGATATTAAACCAAATAAAACTGTAAAACGTATAAGAATCATAAGCAACAGTTCTACTTGTAACAATATCAAAGTATAAACAAAAACAATCAACAATCAACAATAAACATTGAGTTAATCTCTTCTTACATTCCCCACTACAATTGATTGGAATTCTTCCAACATTAATTGTAGTTGTAAAGGCACGGTCACATATGGCAAACATTTGACAAAAAATATCAAATATTTGTTTGCCCAACTCTGACCACAAAATATTTTTGAGGGGCAAACAGAAAAACAGCTAATTTTGGGCAAACAAAATTATTTGCTAGCAAACAAAAATGCTCCTAATGTGAGCATTTAACGTCAAACATTTTCCTCGTTTATAGGCAAATAAATATTTGTTCTTACAAAAATTTTGTAAGACCAAACAGCGGCAAATAAAAAGCTTTAAAATACAAATTATTGAATAAAATTGAAAAAATTAGCAAAATTAAATAATTTTTTAATGACGAAAAAACTTATTTACATACATATGTAAAAAAATGTTCTTCTGTTCTGTTTTTAGCAAAGAGTTGCCGCGGTAAGTAGGATTCAAGATGTTACAAAATACATTTTTCTTAAGTAAATAGGTGATTTATTTAAAATGGGTATAACATAAGAGCCTATGTTACGAATAATGCATTGCAAGAATGGCGTATCTATATAAATAGATCAATTTTCCAGAGTGTACCAGTTTGGGGTCAGTGGACAATTATGGACCCAAGAAAATAAAATTAAATAATGAATTTAAGATTTATATAAATTTATTTGTGCCGAATAATTTACCGACATCGAAATCTTTATGAGATTTTTTCGTCTTGAAGTAATTGTAGCAAGTTACCTAGAACCAATTCTTGGCCTACCAAGACAAAATTTTGACACTACATACAAGCTATTATATAAATTATTACCAAAACCAACATTTTTATGATTATTATGACATTAAAAGATATTAACAGAAGTGGTATTTGTATAAGAGCTTTGGTAAAATATAGATCGATTACAATAACATTTGGTAAGGTGATAATAGATTGTCTATGGGCACAAGGACTCTTCTCCAGAACTAAGTTTTTAGGCTATCTGAAATTATTGATCGATTCTTTCCACCTCTTATGACAATAAAAACGTAAACACCAAATTTAATTGATATCAGGTGTGTTCTAGGTATCAACTCGTATTGAAAACGAAAAATTTTTTAAATCCGCATAATTCAGAAATTTGATTTCTGAAATCCGCATGTTTTTGTGTATTCGAAGTTCTTGTAATGATGATATTTTCTTTGACAGTGCCCTGTAAAATAGGTGACTACGGTTTTTATATGGGGATATCTTAATAATGGTGACGATTGCCGAAAAGAGCAATCATTTTTAATATTTTAAACAAGCCATCAAATTGATTAAAAGTCCCTTAAACTATAAGGAATAGCAAAAATTCGATAAAAATGGCTGAATTAGCGGATTTTTGCAAAAATTTGCCAATGGCAGCATGATAGCAAAGTTTAATATTTATTAAAAATCGTTAAAGCTGCAAACAATCAGAGGAAACAATTGCATCTATCGCGAAAATTCACGAAAAATTGCGAACTTGAAAACAAACCCAAAAATTTATTGAGATGGCTAAATGGTTAAAAATATGGTTAAAAATATGTCGGAAAAAACAAAAAAAAAAAAAAATTTACAAAAATAGCGAAACATTAATTAAAAGTCCCTATAAGGAATGGCAAAAATTCTGTAAAAATTGTTAAATCAGTGGAAATTTGCAAAAATTTGCAATGTTTGTGTGAAAATACATATTGTTTTCATTATATTGAATAAAGAATATTTTAAATTAAAAACCAAAATTATGTTTTTGCTAAAAATGTTCTCACATATAAGAATAAAAGTCGATTCGTTTCACTAACCCCTTACTACTCTAATTGAAAACGAATAAAAACATGTGGAGGTGAATTGCAGAACAAAACAAATGCTGAAGTAATCACCTTTTGAGTAAATTCGGAATCTAGAACACACCCGATTATCTCAAAAATTGCAACATGTACTTTGCGAATAAGGTTAACATGGACAGTTGGCCGGACGGAAAGACATTGTTACATCGATTAAGAAAAGGATGCTGACGAAAAATTAAAATTTTAGTGGCAAGTTCGTTCAAGTCCTTCCAAGCAGTTTGGATTGAAATTAAGAACTTTTGGTTCAGTAGAGAAGAGTTAAGGACCGAAATGTGAAACAACCTCCCGAAAAAAATCGATATTTTTGTTACAAAAACCAACATAATTGGTGGCGGAATGCACCTTTTATCGTTAAATTTTGCACTAACTCAATTTATATGCCTAGAAATCATATAACTAAATTTCGTGAAAATCGGTCTATAATTTACAATAGGTCCACTGTCTAAAAACACTTTATTGCTTGCGTCTAAAACCGTATCTAATAATGCTTTAGTTTCATAATTTAGTTTAATTTAGTTGTATAAGAGATTGAAATTACTTCGCCAAAATGCCCTTATCCCTTTATTTATCTTAATCCTCTTTACTTTTAAAACTGCTGTTCTCGCTCTTCTGTACCATAAAACCATAAAAGTTTCAATATTTTTCATCAAAACGTTAATTTTTAGTTTTAATAAAAAGTAATTTTATTGATTTAATTTTTTATTTTTGACAATTTGTTCAAATATTTATTTTTAGGCATATATACTTATATGTGAACACAGGGCAAACATGTTTTCCCATTTTTTATTTGAAGCTATTTAATATCTGTTTGAACAAACAAAAATGGGCAAATAAATGTGCGCAGTGTGACCAGCATTTATTATGTATTTATCAAATATGAAAAAATTGGGAATTTAGCACGTCATACAGAAATCGTATTAATGATAAATTTTGTATTCCCGTAAATAACTTTGATAATATACTTGCATGTGCCCGTGCAGAAAACTGAATTGGCAAATTGGTTTTTTTTTTGTTGTTTTCTTACGAAGACAATAGAATGAAACAATTTGTTTTTTAATTTTGTTTTTTCTTTTTACCCACTTACAACTACAATTCGAGTCGGAAAGAACCCAACCAATTGTAGGGGGATGTAAGAAAAGATAAACTCACTGTTTATTGTTGGTGTTTTGTTTAAGCTTTGATATTGTTACGAGTAAGACTTTGAGTGTTTAAAATTCTTATTCGCTTTGGGGTTTTATTCGTATAATATTTTTAGCTTTTCTAAAATCTTAGGAAAAGGTTTCCTGATGAGCTGGCCTAAGCAACCAGTGAAATGCGCATAGAAGCTAGCTTTCCCTCAACAATAAATTTCAGTGTATTTATTAAATATGAAAAAATTGGGAATTTAGCACGTCATACAGAAATCGTATTAATGATAAATTTTGTATTCCCGTAAATAACTTTGATAATATACTTGCATGTGCCCGTGCAGAAAACTGAATTGGCAAATTGGTTTTTTTTTTGTTGTTTTCTTACGAAGACAATAGAATGAAACAATTTGTTTTTTAATTTTGTTTTTTCTTTTTACCCACTTACAACTACAATTCGAGTCGGAAAGAACCCAACCAATTGTAGGGGGATGTAAGAAAAGATAAACTCACTGTTTATTGTTGGTGTTTTGTTTAAGCTTTGATATTGTTACGAGTAAGACTTTGAGTGTTTAAAATTCTTATTCGCTTTGGGGTTTTATTCGTATAATATTTTTAGCTTTTCTAAAATCTTAGGAAAAGGTTTCCTGATGAGCTGGCCTAAGCAACCAGTGAAATGCGCATAGAAGCTAGCTTTCCCTCAACAATAAATTTCAGTGTATTTATCAAATATGAAAAAATTGGGAATTTAGCACGTCATACAGAAATCGTATTAATGATAAATTTTGTATTCCCGTAAATAACTTTGATAATATACTTGCATGTGCCCGTGCAGAAAACTGAATTGGCAAATTGGTTTTTTTTTTGTTGTTTTCTTACGAAGACAATAGAATGAAACAATTTGTTTTTTAATTTTGTTTTTTCTTTTTACCCACTTACAACTACAATTCGAGTCGGAAAGAACCCAACCAATTGTAGGGGGATGTAAGAAAAGATAAACTCACTGTTTATTGTTGGTGTTTTGTTTAAGCTTTGATATTGTTACGAGTAAGACTTTGAGTGTTTAAAATTCTTATTCGCTTTGGGGTTTTATTCGTATAATATTTTTAGCTTTTCTAAAATCTTAGGAAAAGGTTTCCTGATGAGCTGGCCTAAGCAACCAGTGAAATGCGCATAGAAGCTAGCTTTCCCTCAACAATAAATTTCAGTGTATTTATCAAATATGAAAAAATTGGGAATTTAGCACGTCATACAGAAATCGTATTAATGATAAATTTTGTATTCCCGTAAATAACTTTGATAATATACTTGCATGTGCCCGTGCAGAAAACTGAATTGGCAAATTGGTTTTTTTTTTTGTTGTTTTCTTACGAAGACAATAGAATGAAACAATTTGTTTTTTAATTTTGTTTTTTCTTTTTACCCACTTACAACTACAATTCGAGTCGGAAAGAACCCAACCAATTGTAGGGGGATGTAAGAAAAGATAAACTCACTGTTTATTGTTGGTGTTTTGTTTAAGCTTTGATATTGTTACGAGTAAGACTTTGAGTGTTTAAAATTCTTATTCGCTTTGGGGTTTTATTCGTATAATATTTTTAGCTTTTCTAAAATCTTAGGAAAAGGTTTCCTGATGAGCTGGCCTAAGCAACCAGTGAAATGCGCATAGAAGCTAGCTTTCCCTCAACAATAAATTTCAGTGTATTTATCAAATATGAAAAAATTGGGAATTTAGCACGTCATACAGAAATCGTATTAATGATAAATTTTGTATTCCCGTAAATAACTTTGATAATATACTTGCATGTGCCCGTGCAGAAAACTGAATTGGCAAATTGGTTTTTTTTTTGTTGTTTTCTTACGAAGACAATAGAATGAAACAATTTGTTTTTTAATTTTGTTTTTTCTTTTTACCCACTTACAACTACAATTCGAGTCGGAAAGAACCCAACCAATTGTAGGGGGATGTAAGAAAAGATAAACTCACTGTTTATTGTTGGTGTTTTGTTTAAGCTTTGATATTGTTACGAGTAAGACTTTGAGTGTTTAAAATTCTTATTCGCTTTGGGGTTTTATTCGTATAATATTTTTAGCTTTTCTAAAATCTTAGGAAAAGGTTTCCTGATGAGCTGGCCTAAGCAACCAGTGAAATGCGCATAGAAGCTAGCTTTCCCTCAACAATAAATTTCAGTGTATTTATCAAATATGAAAAAATTGGGAATTTAGCACGTCATACAGAAATCGTATTAATGATAAATTTTGTATTCCCGTAAATAACTTTGATAATATACTTGCATGTGCCCGTGCAGAAAACTGAATTGGCAAATTGGTTTTTTTTTTTTTTTGTTGTTTTCTTACGAAGACAATAGAATGAAACAATTTGTTTTTTAATTTTGTTTTTTCTTTTTACCCACTTACAACTACAATTCGAGTCGGAAAGAACCCAACCAATTGTAGGGGGATGTAAGAAAAGATAAACTCACTGTTTATTGTTGGTGTTTTGTTTAAGCTTTGATATTGTTACGAGTAAGACTTTGAGTGTTTAAAATTCTTATTCGCTTTGGGGTTTTATTCGTATAATATTTTTAGCTTTTCTAAAATCTTAGGAAAAGGTTTCCTGATGAGCTGGCCTAAGCAACCAGTGAAATGCGCATAGAAGCTAGCTTTCCCTCAACAATAAATTTCAGTGTATTTATCAAATATGAAAAAATTGGGAATTTAGCACGTCATACAGAAATCGTATTAATGATAAATTTTGTATTCCCGTAAATAACTTTGATAATATACTTGCATGTGCCCGTGCAGAAAACTGAATTGGCAAATTGGTTTTTTTTTTGTTGTTTTCTTACGAAGACAATAGAATGAAACAATTTGTTTTTTAATTTTGTTTTTTCTTTTTACCCACTTACAACTACAATTCGAGTCGGAAAGAACCCAACCAATTGTAGGGGGATGTAAGAAAAGATAAACTCACTGTTTATTGTTGGTGTTTTGTTTAAGCTTTGATATTGTTACGAGTAAGACTTTGAGTGTTTAAAATTCTTATTCGCTTTGGGGTTTTATTCGTATAATATTTTTAGCTTTTCTAAAATCTTAGGAAAAGGTTTCCTGATGAGCTGGCCTAAGCAACCAGTGAAATGCGCATAGAAGCTAGCTTTCCCTCAACAATAAATTTCAGTGTATTTATCAAATATGAAAAAATTGGGAATTTAGCACGTCATACAGAAATCGTATTAATGATAAATTTTGTATTCCCGTAAATAACTTTGATAATATACTTGCATGTGCCCGTGCAGAAAACTGAATTGGCAAATTGGTTTTTTTTTTGTTGTTTTCTTACGAAGACAATAGAATGAAACAATTTGTTTTTTAATTTTGTTTTTTCTTTTTACCCACTTACAACTACAATTCGAGTCGGAAAGAACCCAACCAATTGTAGGGGGATGTAAGAAAAGATAAACTCACTGTTTATTGTTGGTGTTTTGTTTAAGCTTTGATATTGTTACGAGTAAGACTTTGAGTGTTTAAAATTCTTATTCGCTTTGGGGTTTTATTCGTATAATATTTTTAGCTTTTCTAAAATCTTAGGAAAAGGTTTCCTGATGAGCTGGCCTAAGCAACCAGTGAAATGCGCATAGAAGCTAGCTTTCCCTCAACAATAAATTTCAGTGTATTTATCAAATATGAAAAAATTGGGAATTTAGCACGTCATACAGAAATCGTATTAATGATAAATTTTGTATTCCCGTAAATAACTTTGAAAATTTTTATTTTTTTAAACAAATTTTTTAAAAATGCCGGCAAACAAAATTTGACAATTGTTTGCCATATGTGACCGAACCTTTAGTAGGTAACTTTTGAATTGAATTGAACACGAGATGGCTTCCAATTTCACCTTTCCATTTGTTTGGCAAATTAACTTTAAATTTAACAGCTGATTACATGTTTGTCTTAATAAATTGTTTTTTTCATGAAATCTTCAAAGTAAATTGCTTACAAATTGAGTGCAGCCTACGTCACAGCTTTCAATTTATGTAAATTTTGACAAGCAGTATATGTAAAAGACTATCAAGAACAACTTGATCTTGTGGCCGCAGAGTAAAGAAAAAGCAAAATGCAAAAAACAACTTGCAAAAGCATGTTGCCAGGTAAGTTTTTTTTAGGCCGTGCACTTGCCAGTTTATTATCAAAAGTAGTTTTTGGGAACACTAAATTTTAATTTAAAAGATTTTGTTATTCGTGCTTAATTCTTAGTTTTTATTCTTGATAAAAACACTTGAAGTTTATTGTTGATGGGATAAGCTATTCCTATGCGCATTTCACTGGTTGCTTAGGCCAGATCATCAGGAAACTCCATCCATAAAGATTTTAGAAAAACTAAAGATATTAAACCAAATAAAACTGTTTAGCGTATAAGAATCATAAGCAACAGTTCTACTTGTAACAATATCAAAGTATAAACAAAAACAAGAGTATCAGTGGATCGCAAAAGTATCTATGGATTGCACGAATAGAATCTCAGTTTGCTGCTGCGGGTAATGGGTGATTTTTTAAGTGTAGTTTTTTTAAAAATCTAATAAAACACTCAAATTTGCATCATAAATTCAAAATTTTTATTGAATTCGATAAATTGGTCTTTGCCATTTACTTTTTAAAAATAACAATTTTGCACCACTTTTTCGAGCATTTCGGCCTTAATAACACGTGTTACGTTATACTCTAAGGCTTCAGTCGTGTTTGGATTGTCCCCATAGACCACCTACTTCACATAACCGCACAAGAAATAGTCAAGAGGCGTCAAATCACATGATCTTGGCGGCCAACTCACAGGGCCATTTCGATAGATAAACTCCTCACCAAATTCATCCTTCAATATGTCCATTGTTTCACGAGCTGGGTGGCATGTGGTACCGTCTTGTTGAAACCACATATTAACCAAGTCCAACTCAGCCAATTGGCGCAAAAAAAGTCGCGTATAATGGCTCGATATCGTTCGCCGTTGACGTTAACGTTTCTTCCACGGTCGTCATTGAAGAAAAATGGACCGATGATGCCACCAACTTATAAACCACACCAAACTGTCGTTTTTTCGGGATGCATCGGTAACTCTTGTACGGCATGGGGCTGTTCTTCACCCCAGATGCGGCAGTTTTGCTTGTTTATCCATTTAGCCATAAATGATACACATCGCTGAGCACAATTTTTTGATAAAACATTTCTCACAGAGCACGAATTTTGATAAAAAATTTAAACGATTTGCAGTCGTTGCTCGTTTGTGAGTTTCTCCATGATGAAATGGCAGAGTATACTGAACACTTTTCACTTTCACAGATGTAGTTTGGACACAATTACCAACCAGCACTGCCAGCCCGAAAAACTTAATGCATAAAAAATCACACGTTATAACTAACGACAAAACGAAATAATAGTTGTAGCAGCCAGCGAAAGCAGCGTCTTGTCACATATCAGTTACATTGTTCTAAATCTACCTGTGGATAATATGTACGACACATTAAAGGCACGGCCCTTGGGACATTATGCTTTCTCAGAGCAGAAACGCATAAAAAATTTACAAGACTTGGAACTTGGCGACATGCGTCCAAAAAAATTGCTTTGCGAGATGCGAGACTTAGCATACAACGAAATGAACGACAACATGCTCAAATCGACTATCACCAAATGTGCATCCCGTCATTTGAATAAGTCCACGAAACAGATCCGTAAACAACAAAAAAAAAAACAAACAATCCAACAGCAAAAACACCTCTCTCGAGCTAAATACACTTGAACAGATTTAGCAAATTAAACTTCGTCAGTGCAAAAGCAATGATTCAAAAAAGGAGACTGTGGTCCAGCCGCAACTGTGAGGTAAACTTAGCGAACATTTTTTTTGTGGAAGGTTTTTTTGCACTAAATGTGATCCAAATGATTCCAAATTTATTTTATTCGATTCAGTACAACTTACTTGTAGAATTCACTTCGTTTCTTAAATTTTTCTACAAAAATAAAAGATATTGCTTATGAAAGTCAAATATGGTCTGGCTAGACCATATTTAGCTATCTCTTTTTTTCGAGATATACCGTTATTTAGAAAATGGGGGGGTTGCACAACAAATATTCCCGTAACTCAAAAACGATTTATCTTATTGAATAAAATAGAAAAACCAAAATTCCGCAATAGAAACATAGTTTAATAAAGGTTTACAAAGCAAATTTTGTATGAAAATTTCCCTTCATGAACGTTTTTTAAATTGAATAAACGTGTATGAATACGGGTGTTAGGGTTTAAAAATTAATTCATTATTTTAAAACATCAATGTTTATGATCATTGATAAAATATTAAAATTCTTAAAATGTGCTTTATTTGCAAAAAGCATTAAACAATGTTTATTTTACTCTTTTTGGTCCGTTTTAATTTTACTTCTAGAATTTTATTTAGGTGTTCAGACATTTAGGATTAAGGAATAAAGAAAATTATTTCCAAGTTTTATTACATATGTACATATACCCATATTGTATATAATTAATGTGGAATTTTTTGAGAGTAAAATATATAAAACAATAATCGTTTGAAAATATATTTTAAGGCAACACAAAAAATATTTTATGTTTGCATCATGTAAAACTTATTTAAAAAGTATTTAACTTCTCACAACAATCATTTTCTATTTAAATGGTTTGTATGTATATATCTATGTGCATATATATGTATAAATGTACGTAGATATATACATACAAACATTCACACTTCCACAAATATTAAAATAATTACAATTTGTGCGGAAATACTTAATAATAGCTTTTGCTCAATTTTCATAAACTTTTTAGTGGCAACATGTGACAAAGAATACAAGTTGTTGCAACTCCTGTTAACAAGGCTATACAACCGGGAAATATAGAAAGTTTTCCCACTTAAACGATTTTAATGCGAAAACTTTTCCCTTTGAATGCGGCACGCTTTGATGTTTGTTTTTAGTGTGTTTATTTATATTTTAGTGTGTTTATTGGGGACATTGTTTTTTTATTTAAGAATAGTAGAGATTTGAAAAAATGAAAAACTTGTATGACAATGGTGCCATTGTCAGATGCATTAATTTAACACATCCGCCAAATGAAAATAGCGTACAATGTTCACACAGTTGCAAGACATTTTTAGTCAACTTTTATGACAACATAGTAAGATCTGACCATCGTCACACTTGTCAACATTTAACATTTACCATCAATTTGCGAAGATGTTGGAATTTTCCCATAAGAAATACATAGGGATAAAAATCAAAATTTTTCAACATCTTTACAGAGTGTTATACCATGTTCACACGGACAGCAATATTCGTGTTTCGCTCTCTTATTCCTGTTTCGCGCACCAAACATGACTGAAACGACTTGTTTCCCCATACAAAATTTTGAGAGCGAAACCGGTCGTTTCATTTTGAAACAGGCTGCGAAACAGGAAAAATGTACTATCATCTCCAATTTTGATAACATTTATCGTTAGTTTATCTGAACTAGCTCTCAAAAAAAATCAAAACAAAGAAAAAAACAAAATAAAAATTAATGTTTAATAAAATAAAGTGATAATTATACAATAATAATATTAATAAAAGTATTAAATTATATATTTTTAACTTTTAATTACTTTTTTATCTATTTTAAATAAAATCACACTAACAACACACAAAAAAATGTCAAAATGAAACAAGAATCATTCGTATGAACAGCATGTTTGGCAAACTAGTTTCAGAGAGCGAAACGAGTGGTTTATATCGTCGTATGAACATAGCATTACTATCTCCTTTTGTACCCTTTTACATTTTTCGATGCTTTTAGTGTCATCACTGGAAAAATGGCAATAAATTCTATTAATATTGTGGCATCACTGACAAAATGGAAGTTGCTTTGAAAGCAGCGTTACCGTTTCTAAAGTTTTTCCTTTTTTGCAAGCCTTATTTTGCTTAATTTTGCTAAAATTATTCAAAAAATGAATTAGAAATACATTTTGGTGTTATCTTTTAAAATGTTGGCACTTTTGTAGAAAAAAAGTATTTAAAAAAAAATAAAAGTTTTTTTTTCAGAAATAGTGACATTTTTATTAATAGTAGATGTTAGATGTTTCAAGTGTGAACGCGTATTTCACATTATCAACATCTTCCATGCGTTCCTCCGAAATGTATGCAAGTGTACAAAGGGTATAAGTCACCTTAACAACCATATTTACAGCTCTTAGAAAAAACCTCACAATTGCGCGTCTATTTGTACTGACTTTTCATTGCCATCTATATGTGGTTTTTATACTCTAGCCCAAACGTCTAGATGGCTGTAGACCATTCTAGCATTATTCGTATCTAAACTTATTCAGCTTATAACATTATGTATTAACACTATAGCAAAATGTTAATCGAGTAATTACAGTGGGATTGAAGTACAATTATGCACAACAATTTTAACGTTACATTTGTACTAGAAAATTCTGCACAGTGATTTTTACACTAGAAATATACATAACTAATACAATAACAAATATAAAAAACTCAATAATTTAAAGAAAACAAATAAATTAAACTAATTCTTAACTTAAGTTACTTTCGTAACTGGGAAAAAGTTTTTGCGTTTAATCAAATTTTATAAATCTAATTAACAGTGTTGCCAAAACTTTATGACCAAAAATGGCTAAATTCAAGGAAAAAATGGTTAAAATTAGGCTAAAAACTTTTTTTCAATAACAAAACAAAAATAATTAATTAGGAATTTTTTACAATGAAATTGTACTTTAAGATCAATTAGTTACATAAGAATAAACGTAAGTTAAATATTTAAGGATGTAAAAAATTCAATCATCGATAAATTCCATGTCGTTATTGTTCATCTCATTGGAATCACTTGTTCCTATTAGTTTTATATATTTTAAGGTAAATCATAATCATGACAACATTTACACAACCTTTTAACTCCAAATCAAGAAATATTTTTTCAGAGTGTTACTGAAAAAAACGTATAAAACATGCTTCAAATAATTCTGATTATCCCTTTATTATATGGACAAAAACTAAGACAACAAATCCATTTCTGTGTTGGATTTTTCTTAAGCTTTAAAAAATAAAGAGCTCTTTATTTGGCTGTGAGAATCTATGATACTTTTCACCAAGAATGTAAGAATAATGTTCGGTTGGCCATGAAAACAACAGATATATCTATGCAAATAATGCTTTACATGCATACACACTATTAAATTACTTTATTACCAAAAACTAAATAAACAAACAAAAAAAAAAAAAAACACTTAAAAAACAAGTAAGAGTGCTATATTCGGCTGTGCCGAATCTTATATACCCTTCACCACTGTGCGAGCAGAATACAGAGCAAATAGACAAAAACTAAATAGTTTTTACATAGACATACATATTTACAATACCAACAACTTCATTATAAATTAAAAATCGTTTTAGAGCATAAAAAAATTTAAAAAAAATTCTCTTTTTTAAAAACCAAGATTCGAACCAGGGGACCACACTTTCTAAGCTTATAAAGAAACGTTGTTTAAGTTTTAAGTTTAAGTTTTTTTAAGTTACGAGTTTTTAAGTAGGAAAAAGAAACAACAATTCCCTGTTTCTATTTGTTAAAATAGATGAAATAATAAACAATTAAAAAAAATTATTATGGTCATAACTTTTTCCTATCTGAACCGATTTTTCCGAAATTTTCGGAAATTTTCAAAAATATTTTCTACTAAAGATTTCCGATCTTTTGACATATAAGGGTTAACCAAAGGTCATATGACCGTCCAAAAAATCAGGTTTTTATGCTGTGTATTAATAACCTAAATATGTGAACCTAATTTGGAAACTTTGGCTCTTGCCGTTCTCCAGATTTACAGAAAAAAAGTAATAAAAATACAACAACAACAAGGGGTTTTTGAAAAAAATTTGAGGTAGTCGTGGCATTTTGCTCATATCTCAGCTATTTTTGGACCGATCTGGCTGAATTTCAATAGCACGAAATGGTGGACTATATGTGACATAAATGTAAAACAACCTAGCCGCTATCATGTCTGGAGTCTCCGGAAAACACATATCAAACGTAAGACGGACAGACGGATGGATATCGTTAAATCCACTTCTCTCCTCATAAGGACCCAGAATATATTTACTTTATAGGGTCTAAGATCAATATTGTGGAAATTACAAACGGAATGACAAACTTATATATACCCTTTTCCACCTGTTGTGAAGGGTATAAGAAGTGATATTCACTTAAAACCACAATTAATTTATTGGTTTACATAAACGAAACAAGCAATGTACCAGGGTTGCCGTTTGAAAAATTTGTTTCCGACCAAAATTAGGGTGCAAATGGGGTGGAAATGCCACTTCAGGGTATGCAGACACTGAAGGCCAATTTCACTCAATTCCTACTCTCACCTCCGCGTGGTGCATCCTGGAAACTCGAGCAACCTAATTGAAGATGTGGTATCCAACCCGCATGGGACATTAGGTCGGGGCTGAAGAGAGAGGGAGTTTCAACTGGGCAATTTTGTCATAAACGATCTAATGGCCGGTTGGAATAAAGAATACTAATCCAACGGTATTCTTTTAGGAATGGTAGCGGAAGAATTAATTTTTAATCAACGGTAGCATCCAAAGCCCAAGTCAGGTAGGGCTACGTGGAAAAGTCATGGCAAATGCAAGTGACAAAGCCAGCCTGGGGGCGTAATCGGCAACCCCGGTACCAGGATCGGATGCTGAAGGCTAATCCCCTGCTCATCTTAAACACAACTGATTAAAGAAACCGAAACTAACAAGAAAAAACGATTGGATAAACTGATGACGACACTTAGCATGAAACATGGATCACGAATCGGAACATGGAATGTACGCACGCTACTGGAAACATCAAAACTAGCCCAACTCAGCAAGGAGTTCATGAAATATGATCTATTATTGCTTGGCTTAAGTGAAGTAAGATGGCCAGACTCGGGAGAAACTGCCGCCCCTAATGGATTGAGGCTTATCTTTTCCGGCAAGCCAACTGGAGGAAAAAGGGAAAGTGGTGTTGGGTTTCTCTTATCGAAGTCTGCCTATAACGCAATGATAGAGTGGAAAGCGCATACGGACCGAATAATAGCTATCAGACTCCGCACACGCGCAAGAAATATTACCATAGTTCAATGCTATGCTCCTACGGACGTCAGTGAGTACAAGAACAAAGAAGAATTTTATAGCAGCCTTTCCAACGTCATGGCCAGAATCAATAAGGGTGATATCGTACTTCTTATGGGGGATTTCAATGCGCAAGTTGGCAACACAAACTCGGGTCTTGAGAAGGTAATGGGATGTCATGGGATGGGGCGTATGACCGAAAATGGTGAGCTGTTCACGGAAATATGTGCTAGCAATAACTTGGTAATAGGAGGAACACTTTTCAAACACAAGAACATCCACAAAGTTACTTGGGTATCGGCTAACAGATGCACAGAAAACCAAATTGACCATATAGCGATCAGCAAGAAATGGCGGGGATCGCTACTCGACGTACGTAACAAAAGAGGCGCAGATATAGCAAGCGACCATCATCTCGTAATCGCATCAATCCGTCTTAAAGTGGCAGCGCCGAATTTGGTGCAAACAAGAAAACCACAGAGACGTCTCTGTGTCGAGAAATTAAAAGATCCAACAATTTCACGCAGATTTGTGGACTCCATCGGAGCCTTAACTCAGGCAACGAGGCCAAATGATGCAGGTTGGCAACCAATTCGAGATAAATACATAAAAGCAGCTGAAGAAACGATTGGGTACAGAGAGCAGAAGCGAAAAGAATGGATCTCTAATGCTACCTGGCAACTCGTTAACGACAGGAAACAGCTAAAGAATGAACTTAACTTTGCCAGGACTAGGTCCCACAAAGCGCATCTTCAGACTTTGTACTCCTCAGTCGATAGGATGGTGAAGAAGAGCGCCAGGAAAGACAAGAGAGCGTGGAGTGATAGAATTGCCGTTCAGGCACAGGCAGCGGCAGCTACCTATCATACCAGAGATCTGTTCAACTCTGTGCGTAGGCTAACCAAGGTGAAATTCGCAAAATCTAAACCTCTTGAGGACAATAACGGGGAATTAATAACATCAAAAGAGGAACAGATCCGTATATGGGAAGGCTACTACACAGAGCTGCTGTCAAAGACACCAACAGGACAGGACATAATATGTGACTGTACGCACCACCAAGAACGGCAAGACATCAGTACAGCTTGTCCTGCCATACCAGAAATTGTGTCCGCTATTAGAGCACTTAGGCCCAACAAAGCCCCGGGCCCTGACAACATAGCCCCGGAATTACTAAAGGCAGATCCCCTGGTTAGCGCATATTCTCCTCCCACTAATACGCGAATTTTGGGCAACTGAAACTCTGCCACATGAGTTGAAAGAAGGTACCATTACTCTCCTTCCCAAAAAGGGTAACCTATCGCAGTGCAAGAACTGGAGGGGAATAACTCTGCTCAACATGGTCAACAAAGTATTAGCCCATATTATTAACAATAGGCTGTCAGAATCGCTCGCACCCGACTTAAGGCAAGAACAAGCAGGATTTAGAGCCAGAAGCTCATGCATCGACCACGTGAACACCTTACGCATTATAGTTGAGCAGTCAGTGGAGTGGCGCACTCCTTTATACATGTGCTTCATTGACTTTGAAAAGGCCTTCGATACATTAATCCATGAAGCGATCTGGGGTGCACTAGAATGTAAAGGAGTGCCGACAAAAGTGATAAATCTGGTCAAAGCGCTGTACAATGGAGCTAGTTGTCGGATCTTACACGAGAACCAATTAAGCACCAATATAAATATCCGGACTGGTGTCCGTCAGGACTGTGTTCTCTCGCCTTTACTGTTTAACCTAACGCTTGACATAATAATGAATCGGGTGACAAACAACAACACCGGTATTGCATGGGGCCTCCAAGGTACTCTTGGAGACCTAGATTATGCAGATGATATATGTATTTTGGCACACAAACACTCCCATATCGCGACAAAACTTCAGCACTTGAGCGAGTGTGCAGCGAAATCAGGCCTTAGAATTAATATTGCGAAAACCAAGCTAATGTGTATTAATACCGACTATACTCAACCTCTATTTTTGGACGGGAAAACGATCGAAGTTGTCGACTCTTTCTGCTACCTGGGAAGTATCATTTCTAGTAATGGTGGAGCAAGTGATGATATAAGAACCCGCATCACAAAGGGTAAAACATCGTTTGGAATGTTGAATAAAGTCTGGCGATCAGCATTCATCTCTAAGCGCACCAAACTCAGAATCTTTGACGCCTGTGTTAAATCCGTTGTTTTATACGGGTGCGAAACATGGCATGCTGCCACTAAAGAAATAAATGCTCTCCAAGTATTTATAAATCGGTGCCTACGGCAAATCTTACGCGTATTCTGGCCAAACACCATATCAAACGCCACATTGTGGGCAGCAACAGACCAATTACCAATAAAGACCGAAATTCGACGACGTAAATGGAATTGGATCGGACATACGTTGAGAAAGCCCCCAAACAACATCACTCGAACAGCGCTTGACTGGAATCCACAGGGTAGCCGAAGAAAGGGCAGACCTGCTAATACATGGAGAAGACTGGTTGAATCTGAGGGACTAGCAGCAGGGCGTACATGGCGTGAAATTAAGGCTATGGCATTAGACAAACCGAATTTTAACTTGTTTGTTGAGGCCCTATGTTCCACCTAGGAACTACGGGAAATTAATAATAATAATAAAATTGTCTGCAAAACCTGCCAAAATCCTTTGAAACCGACCAAATTTTTGAAATATTTAAAAACAATTATAGTTATAGATTACAAAAACAGTTTTTTTTGGGATAGTGTCAATCATGCGTAATGTATTAACGATATTAACCAGAAAACCCCGTTGTTATATCTCCTGAAACTTTTTTTTTTAAATGAAGATAGGACCTTTTCCATTTTATATGACGATATGTATGTACATATATTTATTTTTGATATAAAGTATAATTTTTATTGGATAAAGCTATAAATCTACATATTAATTTTTTTTTTTGTAATATGCAATTATAGTAAAAACAAAAAAGTAAGGCTATGTTCACACCTATTAAATATTTGACGTTCTATACGTTACCCTTAGTTTTTTTAAAAATTTATTTGCTGGTCACGTTTAACTTTAACAAACGCTTATAGACTAGAATAATTCATTAAACGCATGCAATAACACATGTACCCCACTAATAAAATATAAATCAAAATTTATTAACTTAAGTTTGTACAATTTAAAAAAAGTATTAAACAACCCAGCAAAAACTTTGCTTACAAAATAAGCAGAAAAATAATGAGAACTTGACGAACAGACTACTTATTTTTCTACTAGAAGAAGTACTTATTTTTGTTCGAGATGTCCCAAAAGTAATCCCTTATAATTTAGTCTATTATAATCTAAATAATAATAAAATGTTTTTTTTATACTTAAAATTTTTATAAAAATATATAGTTACACAAAGTCAATAAAGTAAAAATTTTTTTATTTTTTTTTAATTTTTTTTTTTTTGTTTTTTTTTTAATTATTTTATTTTTATTTTTTCTTATTCTATTTTACATTATTTTATTTTTTATTTTTTTTTTCTGTCTCTGGCGGGATTTGATCCCGCAACCTCGGTGCTCATAGACTAGCTCTCTACCAGCTAGTCTACCGGGGCAGTGTAGTTTTTGCATTAAAAAACTATGTTTTATGACTATAATGACATTTTTATTGTCATAATGAAAATATAAATGTTTCTGTATATTTAAGATATAATAATAAAGTTATTATTTAATATATAACTAATAATCCAAAAAGTGGCGAATAAAGCTACAACGTAATGAATTCTTGAAGTCATTAAAAGTAGGATTGTAAGTAAAGTTTTTGCTGGGAATAAGACATAGGCTGAGTCCAATACATCCTAATACTTTGCAGACAACGTAAAAAATTTTTTTTTTATCATTATTTATTTATTGAATCTTCGTATATTAAAGGCCGTGCGATGTGACACCTCATGATTGTTTTTCGTAGAGCTGTGAAGTCACTGGTTAACGCTGATAAACAAGCAACAATAGACGTCTTGGAGGTCAACATTGTTCATGTTATGCGTGACATGCAGCCAGCAATGCTCGAAAAAGAGAAACAAAATTGGACGTCTTCAATGCGTTTTGTCAAGGACAGGTGCGGTGCCTATTTGTTTCCAATTAGTTTCAAATGGTAAAGCCGTGTATCAATCTGGGATTAAAATTAATTTTTTTTGTGTTGTCTACTATTTTAAGTTTTATGGTCTTAAAAAATACCCTTTATACCTTATTTAATAAACAAAATGACTGCAGAGTTTTATACAACTGACCCTTTCGCAATTCAGTCTTACAACGGTAAAGGGCGTTAAATATTGTTTAAACTAATGGCGATTTCTATTCTGAGAAAAAAATGCTACAGTATATGCATGTAACACTTTTTCATGTTACCTATAATCACTCGAAGTGTTACATGTTGTACAACTTCAATCGAACAGAATTAGCTGCCTTTATTTACAACTATTACACTTTTATTATTAATGTAGTTCATTAGCGATTTTTAAAACTATTCGACTATTTGCTGCACACTTACTTTACGGTTTGGAAACAGACATTGACATCACTTATTGCTTGAACAAATTTAAAACGATAATAAATACATAGAATTTTCCACCAAAATAAAAAAAACGATTTAATTCAAAATGGAGTATGCCGTCAAAGAATATTTAGATGTAGAATTCTTTTGTCAAAACTTTTAAAATATTATGACAAACAAAATAAAATATTGGTTGTACAAACAAAGTAGTAAGTACCAAAGTTGTAAAACAGGGCAGTATGAACCCTTAAGTAAAAGTAAGGGTAAAACATGTAACATGTTTTGCATGCTTTTCATCAACATTTTCACAAAAGAACTTGAAAATTTTTCCCACAGTTGTATTTTTTGTACAAACGAACGCAAAATGTAGAACATGTAACATTAATGCAACATTTTTCTCAGAAAAGAAATCGCCATAAAGCATTTGAAAGTTGCAAAATAAAAATAAAATAAATTATATGTTGCTATATTGGAAACATATCTTTCCCCAGGCTAGGTTTTAGTTTGAATAACTTTTTCCAATAAACTTCAGGTTCTAAATCACTATGATAGGCATCTTTATCCAAATCTAAGGGTCCCCTTGCGACATTCATTACCAAACTTTAGAAGATATATATTAAGTGATTGAGGCTGTGAAGAAGACTGTGGATTTTTAAGCAACAATATAATAAGAAATATATGTCTTCACTGAAATCGAATTTTGATTTTATTTGGGTATCTTAAGTAAGAATTTCAAATTACACCTAAGAGAAATTACCCACGCTCTACCCACGACAGTAAAAATGATACCAAATTTGGGTAATTACCCACAAAGTGGCAGCACTGGTACAACCATAGTGTTTGCTGACAATAATTTAAGAGAAAATTCATAAAAGAATAATTGTGCCGAATATTTTTTATAATACTACAAAATCACACGTGTGAATTTAAAAGCACTTGATTTTTTAATTGGTTCCGAGACTCAAATTTTAACTGAAAAACAAGTATGAAAGTATAGTCGGTCAAGCCCGACCATATGATACCCAGCACCACAGTACTTAAAAACACATCATGCTTATGTGTCCATATAAATATTGATTTCTCTATGTTTAAAAACTTCATTAAAATCGGTTTGAAAGTTTGTGAGAGGCAGAAATTGCCCCCTACATCCCCTTGTGGTCCTATTTTTGAAAAACTGAATAGCTTATGTGTCCATATAGATATGGATCTACCTATGTTTTAAATTTCATTAAAATCAGTTTGAGAGGCAAAAATTGCCCCTTTCTCCCCTTGTGGTCCTATATTTTTTAAAACTATAGCTTATGTGTCCATATAGATATGGATCTATCTATGTTTTAAATTTCATTAAAATCGGTTTGAGAGGCAAAAATTGCCCTTATCACCCCTTGTGGTCCTATTTTTTTAAAACTGTATAGCTTATGTGTCCATATATGTAGATATGGATCTATCCATGTTTTAAATTTCATTAAAATCGGTTTGATATTTTCTGAGAGGAAGAAATTTCCCGCTTTCTTCCCTCGTGGTCCTACGATTTGGCCCATTTTCAATAGGCTTGGTCCTTGTGCCAATAATAACCTATGACCCAAATTTTATCAAGTTATCTCCAAAGTTGCGACCTGTACTTTGCGCACAAGGTTACATGGACAGCCAGCCAGCCGGACGGACATCGTTAGTTCGACTCAGAAAGTGATTCTGAGTAGATCGGTATACTTTAAGGTGGGTCTAGGACCAGGCGTTACACACATCAGCACAAATGCATAATACCCTCTCCACTATTGTGGTGTGGGTATAACAAATTCTGATTTGATAGACTTTAAAAAGGATAATTTTATTTTAGATCTTAAAATAAAGTTAAAGCTTCCATTTAAATAACCATTTGTTGTCAGGTCAGTCATCGCTGATTTTGATCTTCAGTCCAAATAGTAAGAAGTGGCTCCATTTTTTTTAACCTTTTTATGTTCTTGTTTCAACAAATTTCTTAATTTTATCAGCGTAACTGGAACAACAAATGGATTTTATTGCAGAAGGGGCTAGTTCAAGGTTTCTTTAAATATCAACAGCCTTTGCCCCTTATTTAGAACGCGTCAAAACGTCCAGTTTTTGTTCTAAGCTTTTTTGCTTTTCTTGTCTCGTTGATGCAAAACATTTAAATTTAACTTTACTTTAGTAAATGCTATTTGAAACCAGTTGCAATCAGCAGACAACCTTCACAAACATATTTGCATTAGACCTAAACGGGAAATCCCCTTTTTCTGTAGCTGTGTACAAACATTTTTATATGTATTTAGGACGCAAATCGAATCACTAGCGACGCAATTTCGAAGCCATGCGACGCAAAGGGTGGCATGTAATAGTGTCCACGGACATAATGCCCATGGACATTATGACGCCCTTCGATGCGACATAAAGCCCATGGACATTATGTCGTTTTGGAAAACGTCATAATGCCCGCGGACATTAAGTCGTTTTTAATATGGACATTATGTCAAATATGAAGGCGTCATAATGTCCACATATAACAAAAAGAAAAATGTAAGTGCATATATTTTTTCTTATATATTACTAAAGAAGTTAAATGCAAAAAAAGATCTACATACACGCAGAGAAAAACATGTTGTATTATGGTCACAACCAACAAAGCTATTTTTAAAGAAACAAATTTAACCATAATATGGTTGTCGGTGACAATGATTTGGTTAAATTAAACATAATTTGTTTAAAATTTTTTTAAAAATGGTTTTGCTGCTTTTTCTCTGGGTATATATTAAATATATAACGAAAATACTTTTGGGCGCAGGGATTTTCTCCTCAATGGTATAACAAACACCGGCTTCGCTAACTAAAGCTTCTCTGCATAGCCGGCCTTCGGCCGGGCGCAAGGATTTTTTCCTCTATGGTATAAAAAATACCGTTTTTGTTCCGGAGTCGGAGTCGAAGTACCCACAAAAACTAGCGACTCCGACTCCGACTTTTTTGCATTAAAATTTTTCCAATATTTTTCAAAATAAAAAAATTTTAATGACCAATTTCTCCAATTCTTTTTAAATATCAATTCATATTTAAATTTAATTTTTCTTATAATTTTATTTTAATTTGACATAAAAAAACAAATTTTAAACATAAATTGATATTTAAATAAATTAGTGGAATTGGCCATAAGAGGGTCTGCTTTTTGAAATTGTGAAGTCAGAAAATAAGGACCAGTATACTTTTCATATCAAAAATTAAAAAATTTTGATAACATCTTATTTTGACAATTTATAAGAATAGTTATATAGATTGTATCGAAGCATGTCCTATGTCTATGTTTTATTGTGACCTCAAATTTCTGTAACAAAAACCAGCGGGTTCACTATTTGAATTTCGCCAAGATATCGTTAATGAAATAGAGCCGAATTAAGGAATTTAAAAATTAAATTTGTAAAGATGTTGTTTTTTATTTATCGTATATTAACAAATATTTTTGTAGCCATGTTCATGAATATGACTTGAAATCAGCTGTAGCTCTTGTGGTGAAAGCATTAAGTGAACTACATTTTAAGTTCCAACCTTCAAGGTGAATTATAATAGAATAAAAGGAAAAGGAACTCGGAAAAATACATGACATTGTCCCAGATATAATTCCCATCAATGTGGGGGTTAACCCGAAAAATAATTTGAGAATACTTTTATCTACTCACTTTAGGGAAAATTGGAGAGATAATAAAGACTTGCAATTTCAAATTTCGGTCTTGGACAATAATAATATTGAATTAGGAACGGAAAAATGCAATGGCGAGTTCTTGATGCCTTTAACGTCTAAGCCAATTGGACTTGGTGTTGTTTTCAACTTTTCTATCTCGAAAGCTACATTAGATAGGACTTATGGAAATTCACACATCTATAAATTCCAACAGTATAAAAAACGTTTTTTGAAAAAGATGTGAATTGGTGTAGTTTATCTCTCCCCTACAGAACTATTTTTACATTTTTTTAGCACTGTTTGCATAATTTTAATTAATTAATATAACCTTTATATAAAGTTCAATGATCCCATACGGATTGAAGCAAAACTCGTTTCTTTTGAAAGTTCGTAACAAAACTCGTTCGTTCTAAAATTAAATCTATTATTTTTTTATATTTCAGTTGGTTAAAATTTCTAAACTGTTGAGTTATAAGTCAAGAATGTCATAACACTTTAGAATTAAAAAAGTTCAACTCATTTGGTCTATTGAATCGGGCGGTATATGTTTTTTACATTTTTTCCAAAATCCAAATAAAATATTTTGCAGCTTTCCTACTCATATGTTAGTAACTAGTAGGTTAAAGCTCAATGCGCGGCACGTTAGAATTAAAATATCAATTTGAAATTTTTCAAAATCATTTTCTTGCTATATTTAACCATTTAACAGGTACTAAATTAATAAAGAGTTTAAAGTCAAATAAAAACTAGTCTCTTAAATAATGCTAGGTTAGACTAGGAGTCGGAGTCGTACTTAAAAAATTTCAGCAAAAGGAGTCGGAGTCGGAGTTATAACTATTTCTTAACGACTCCACAGCCCTGGTGACCATAATACAACATGTTTTTCTCTGCGTGTATGTAGATCTTTTTTTGCATTTAACTTCTTTAGTAATATATAATAAACAATATATGCACTTACATTTTTCTTTTTGTTATATGTGGACATTATGACGCCTTCATATTTGACATAATGTCCATATTAAAAACGACTTAATGTCCGCGGGCATTAGGACGTTTTCCAAAACGACATAATGTCCATGGGCTTTATGTCGCATCGAAGGGCGTCATAATGTCCATGGACATTATGTCCGTGGACACTATGACATGCCACCCTTCGAAATCGCAGACATTTTAAAAAGACGCATATGGAAATGATTATTTTCACGACGACACGGATACATGGCTGCAGGTTGTTGTCTGTGCTTATTTTGTCGTTGTAGTCAAATTAAACTAATTTCTATTTTTGTGCACTACAAAACAGAAAAAGTGCTGCTAATATAAAAAAATATTTAAAAAATAAGTGCTTAAAATTTTTTTTTTTTTTGTTTAACAGAAAAGAATCGGCTTGAAACAAGAATATTAACTCGGCTCAACACCAAATTGTTATTTATATAATTTTTTTTATATCCTTGAAAGAAGTTCTATAGGAAGATGTTTTTCGCGCCAACGCTTCTAGTTCAGGAGTTATAGGTCGTAAAAGTTTCAAAATACTTTATCCATATCTCTTTAGGTATAAAATTTTTTTTTTTTTTTTTCTCATTACTTTTTTTTTATTGAATCTTCATATATTAAATATGAACTAACAATAATTAATCAAATCTTAACCTAATACGTTATTTTATGTCCTGCCAGTGCCAGACAAAAATTTTCTTCATCACGGGTTCTGTTCACTTATATAGGTGTTTATCGCTCATCTAATTGGGTAAGTGCTGCAGTGTCTCTTCTTCTTAAGCGAGTGTGGCCGCCATGGTTTAAAATATTTCGAGCTAGTGGATTTGGGTGTTGTTCAAGCCTTTTTAAATATTTTACTGCATATTTTGTAATCATAGTTTTTACTAAAGGAACATTGAGATCCTTGTGAATATTTGAGTTTTTAACATACCAAGGGGCAGCTGTGATTATTCGAAGAAGTTTATTTTGGTGCCTTTGAATTTTTTCGATATTAGAGGCCGAGGCAGTGCCCCATAGTTGAATACCGTAGCACCAGATTGGCTTTAAGATGGAGTTGTAAAGTAAAAGTTTGCAGTCGAGACTTAGGACAGAGTTTCTTCCAATAAGCCAATGAATTTGGATGGCTTTTAGTTTCATTTGAGATAATTTTGCCTCTATATGGCTTTTCCACGTTAAACGGCGATCTAGATGAATACCGAGGTATTTTACATGCGAATTTTGAGGCACTAAATGATTATTGATTTTAATAGGGGGCATGTTTCCCGACGCAAGGTAAATGTTACATGTACGCATTTTTGCTCATTGACCTTTATCCTCCATTGCTTCAGCCACAGTTCGAGTTGAAATATATGATCCTGTAGGTATCGAGATGCTTCTTGACTGTTTTCGTGCACGCTTAGAAAAGCTGTGTCATCAGCAAATGTTGAAGTTTGGGTGTAGTTGTTTATTGGCATATCCGAAGTATATATTAAGTATAAAAGTGGGCCTAGGATGCTTCCCTGAGGGACTCCAGCTTCAATTGGTTGAGGAGAGCTTAAATAATCACCTTCTTTAAAAATAAACTTTCGACCGACTAAGTAGCTTTCTAACAGCTTGTGTGTGTTTACTGGTAAGTTTAGCTTCCATTTATGTAATAAGCCTTCATGCCAGACTTTGTCAAAAGCTTGAGAAACATCGATGAAGAGAGCGGAACAATATTTTCTTTCTTCAAAGGCTTTTCTTATTGCGTTTACTATACGATGGGTTTGCTCAATTGTGCTGTGTTCTCTTCTAAAGCCGAATTGGTGGTTAGGAATACATCTGTTTTCATTTAGAATTGGGGTTAATTTTGACGCTAACAGCTTCTCAAACAGCTTTGATATATTTGAAAGTAAACTTATAGGCCTATATGACTCAACTTTTGTGTGATCCTTTCCTGGTTTAGGTATCATGATGACTAAGGAAACCTTCCACTTTTGAGGATAGTATTCCAGGCGTAAAATAGCATTAAAAATTAAAAGAATAATTCTCCTTGCTATGCTGGGTAGCTCCAAAAGCATTTTGTTGCTGATCTTATCAAAACCAGGAGCCTTCTTGGGGTTTAAATCACAAATAGCCTTTTCGATTTCTCTTATCTCAAATCTTAGGGGAACAGCTGCTCTAGCAGCAACAGGTGGTAACTCGACCGCCATATCGTGAGATATGTTAGGGGTAAATACGTGTTTTAAATGATTAACAAACAGATTTCCTTTTTCAACATCATTTCTTGCCCAACTTCCATTCAAGTTTCTTAATGGCGGATTAGCGACAACTGGCCTTTTGAGATTTCTAGCTGCACGCCATAATGAGTAGTCTGATTGTGGAGTTGCATCAAGTTCCTTAAGATATTTTTCCAGAGAAGCCGTTTTCTGAGTCTGCAGTAACTTTCTCAGCCTTTTTGTACAGTCTTTTAGTAAGTTCTTAAGTTGAGGGGATCTGTGCAATTGCCACTCTCTACGAGCTCTCCTTTTTTCAGACAAGAGACGCTCGACATCTGAGGAATATATTTTATTATTTTTGGTTTTTTTGGGGGCAATGCTGGAATGTTGAACAGCTAGTTTAAGAAAACTGTCAAAATTGACAATAGAGCGATCTATATACTCCGGTGTGCTAAGCGGAATATTTTCTGTGCAATGGGTACTGAGATATTTTTTATATTTTATCCAATTTATATGTGTAGCTGACGTCGCTATGTGACCAGAGGGAGATTCAATTCTATTGGTGTTTTTTATAGTAACAATTGTAGGTGTGTGATCAGAGGATAATTCTATGGAAGCTTGTGGGGATGTTTTTAACCACGCCAAAATCGATGACATCTGGAATTTTTTGCGGATCAGCAGGCCAATTTGTTGGTTGGCCGCTCGCGACAACATTTAAATTCATTTTAGAGATTGTATTAAACAAAACACGACCCTTTGGTGTTATAAGTCGTGACCCCCAGAAGGTATGTTTTGCGTTGTAATCGCCAGCAGCCAGGAAACAGGGCCCCAGTGACTTATAATATTTGTAATATTGGCTTTCTGATATTGCAAATCTAGGTGGTGAATATAGAGATGAAATAACTATGCTTCGATTTAGCTCTTCGACACAAATGTTCGTAGCTTGGAGATAATCTTCACGATGATCACACATTGGGTAGTGTTTAATTCGGTTTTTTATTAATATAGCAGAACCTCCACAAGCTCTATCTCGAGGGTCCTTGGTATCATATAGAGTATAACCATTAATTTTAAACGTATTTCTTGAGGTCAAATGAGTTTCAGAAACCATCATGACATCAATTTGTTTATTTTTAAGAAAGTATTCTAATTCATTTTTATGTTGGCGGATGCCGTTTGCGTTCCAAAAACAAATTTTTAAACAGTTCATGGCTTGTTAAGAATAGCTTGCAATAACATCGATTGCATTCTAAGAATTTCCTGCATCATATTACCCATTGTGTTTTTAAAATTATTTACTGTTTGCACTAATGTTTCCATGGTTTTTTCTAGACGACTTAGATTAGAAACTGGAGTTTCGTCATTACTTGACGAAGCGCCTTGCATTGTTTGATTTTAAAACGTTAGCATAAGAGGTTCTGTTACTACTAGGCTGCGGAGCCTGAAGATCATTACTGTTTACTTTATTCGTTACCTGCATTTGAGGGGGATTAGTTTTCGGTCCAACCGACTGCTTGACGATAGTATATACAGGGCATCCTCTATAATTGGCAGTGTGATTACCACCACAGTTGCTGCAATTTTTTACGTTGGGGTCGGTTTTAGACTTATCGCAAAGAACTGTACCGTGTAGCTCACCACATACTACGCAAACAGGGGGTAAATAGCAGTATGCCTTAGTATGGCCAAATTCTTGGCAGTTCAAACATTGAACGGGACCACCTCTTTTGTGCGGCTCCTCTATAGTTACCTTTCTGTACAGAATGTATTTTAAATCATAGATGGGATGCGTTTCATTTTTTTTAAGCTTAACGTCGCCGGGTTCAAACTCTACTCGAAAAAGTGGTTGGGGAATTTTTTCTCTATTTTTAATGTTTACTACATGTTTTACCTTGAAGCCTTTTTCTTCTAGGAATGTTTTGACCTCTTCTGGGTCCACACATGAGTCAATACCCTTAATCACTACCTGAAGACCTTTACTGCTTTTTAGTTGGTATGTATAAAAGTTTTTTTTTAGTGCTTCAAAGTTGTTTATTACTTTGCGAAAATCATTCTCATGATTGACTTGTATTTTAGTCTCGTCTATACTACCACGCTTGATAGCCGCTACGTAAAACGAATTTTCACCTATCACTGATATCAAACTCTTTATGAGCTCATTTGAATTTTGTTCCCTAAGATATATCGGGGGAGGCTTTGACGATTTTATGACGTTTGGTGCTTCAGAGGATTCATCCTCCAGAATTGCAAAACGATTTTGAGTATTTATTTTATCAAAAGTTGGTACTTTTGAGGCCGAAGCAACTGCTGCAGAGGTAGGGCTGCGTCCCCGTTTGAGCACTGTTATGTACCTGTCCATACCAACTTGTACTGTAGGCTTTTGAGAAATTTTTCCTTGAGTTACTGAGTTGTCCATAGCGGCTGTTTTGGGGTTAACCGTATCATCACTTATTAAAGTTTTTTTTGGCTCTGCGGCAGCGCCTGCAGTTAACAAACTTGTTATTGTAATACGATCGACCGTATTTGTAAACAAAGAAGGTGAGAGGGAACGCGTTCGAGTAATAGGTTTAGCCGTTAAGTAATTGCTATCATCGATTCTTTTTTTTGTTTCTACTTTTGTTTCGTCAACACTCACTGTAACATAAGCATTTCTTTCATTATGTTTAATTGTTTTTGCATTGTACGCGTTCATAAGAGTTTTTTTTTTATTTTACAGTTTGTTTAATTGTGCTCTTCTTGTTATTTGTTGTTAAAAACCCCGATAATAAAAAAGAAGAATAAACAAAAACAAGAAATGTTTTTGCTTAAAATGTATGTTTATGTATGTATGTTCATACATACATTTTTTTATTAAATTATAACTTTTATTATTTTAATTATTGACGTTTATGTTCAAAAATTAAAAATTATTTTTAAGCGTCCAATTCGCTGATATTATATTATTTATTTAATAAATAATATTATGATTTTATAACAACTTATTTAAGTATGTTAAAAGAAAACAAAAACCGTATGCCGAGTTAAAAAAAACACGTCTGCATTCAACGAGCACTGTGATGCAAAAAAAGGTATAAAATGAATCTATAAAATATGGGAATCATTGGAAAATTCTTTAAAGTGTTTTCCACATGGCGTTTATGGCATACCGATTAACCAATTAAGAGCCAATTTTATATATTTATACTCCGTGGCTGGATTTTTTTTACAAAATTGGCTTTATCTTTAAATCATGTCGAAATAACAATAATTATTAAACTCTAAGATATTTGCTTAAATTGCGGTTTTTCGGCGTTGCAGAACACTTATTATTTATGTACATATTACAATAATTCAATCAGCCCAATCATAAATAAAAATTCCCCGGGAGTTTTTCCCTTTTCCTACTTTTACAATCGAATTAACATAGGAAAAATTGAGAGAAGGGAGAAAACTCCCGGGTAATTTTCATTCATAATTGGGATGAATATGTAAGAAGTACATGAATTATTACCAGATATATATTTTTAACCAAACTTTGAAATAAATTGACTAATTTTCCAAAGTAAAATTTTTTAAAGCTTAATAAATTTAAAATTTTATATGATGAAGTTACTAATAATATGGTATATAAAAGATTAAGTGTTCTTCCCTAAAGATATTATGTTTTAATAAATATGTATATTGACAAAATTTAAAGCTTTGTAGAAAAATCTTTCAAGAAATATTTATTTTTGAAATTGGCCCTTAACGGGCTAATGAATCGGAAATTTTAAAGATCAAGTAAAGCCATTTCGAAGTAGTTTCTAATAATACCACTACTTTTTAGATCCAGTTTTTACCTAAAAAGTTATTGATAAAGGGTACGTTCGTAAATGCAGTTGTTGGGTATCACTTGCGCAGAAGTAAAGTTTAATGTTCGTAAAAGCATCACTTGTAAGAAACTTGGCATCACTCTCATATGTCAAAAGTTTTTATGCAGTAATGCCGCAGCTCTGCAGCAAACTTTGGCAATTATTGCTTCAGTTAATTTTCTGAAGCAATAACTTTTGACAAAAAAGAAATCGTTTAATCGTCATTTATAAGAAAACTGTTACTTTTTGGTTCAATATTTTCAATTAAATTTGTCATCTTTATTGTAAAAAGCATTTTTATTATTATTTAATTTGAAATTTCAAAAATTCAAACTTTGCACAGCTGTTGTGCAAAGTATCAGCAACACAACTGCAACTGGTAATCACGCATCAGCAACAATATTTTGCATCACTGCAGCACTGATACATAGTTTTTATGCATTTGCGTACGTACCCAAAGTGTTCTGAAACTTTTACGAACTATACCACGTGTGTTGAAGGAACAAATTTTCTTATTTTAAAAGCATTTTATATGTACTACCCAGCAAAAACTTTACTTACAATCCTACTTTTAATGACTTCAAGAATTCATTACTTTGTAGCTTTATTCGCCACTTTTTGGATTATTAGTTATATATTAAATAATAACTTTATTATATCTTAAATATACAGAAAAATTTGTATTTTCATTATGACAATAAAAATGTCATTATAGTCATAAAACATAGTTTTTTAATGCAAAAACTACGCTGCCCCGGTAGACTAGCTGGTAGAGAGCTAGTCTATCATCACCGAGGTTGCGGGATCAAATCCCGCCAGAGACACAAAAAAAAATAAAAAATAAAATAAAGTAAAATAGAATAATAAGAAAAAATAAAAATAAAATAATTTAAAAAAAAAACAAAAAAAAAAAAATTAAAAAAAAATAAAAAATTTTTTACTTTATTGACTTTGTGTAACTATATATTTTTATAAAAATTTTAAGTATAAAAAAAACATATTATTTTTTAGATTATAATAGGCTAAATTATAAGGGATTACTTTTGGGACATCTCGAACAAAAATAAGTACTTCTTCTAGTAGAAAAATAAGTAGTCTGTTCGTCAAGTTCTCATTATTTTTCTACTTATTTTGTAAGCAAAGTTTTTGCTGGGTAGATGACCCGTGCGAATATTTCGCACCGTTAGTTGTCATTTTTGTAACATTGAACTGCATTACTATTAAGCGACCCTGTATTACCACATTTGAACAAAAACATATAATCATAATGACAACAGTATAATTATGCAGTTCTATATAAAATAATTTTTTATCAATGAAAATATTAATTTTTCAATTTCTAATTATTTTTCGTCATTAGTGTTAGAAATAAGCTTTAAAATGAGATATCATTCATTAAATTTGATGCGGCGGTATGGGAGATATTTGCAACCGACAAAAAAAAGTGCTTTAGAAATAATATATATGATTTTTTGTTTAATCTGCCGTTAAAATTATATTGTTTATTAGTTACAAAAACAACAAAATTAAAATATTTTAATTTTTTTAAATAAATTCATTTGTTGATAATCTTAAATTAAGTTTGAATAAGAGTCTGCAATTATGCATGTTTTTCGATTTTATAAAAGAAAAAAAATGATAGTGGCACCACTGAAATATAAAGACATAGTAAACAAAAACAGCTGTTTGTATTTTTTCAATTGTAGCTGCCGTCTTCAAAATAATTCAGTAGCTGACTACACGACTAAAATTTCAGCCAGCAGCATTTGTAGTATTGTGTTCGTGTAGCCTGCTGTGGTGAATGTGTTTAATGCATAATTTCTATTTTTGTGCACTACAAAACAGAAAAAGTGCTGCTAATATAAAAAAATATTTAAAAAATAAGTGCTTAAAATTTTTTTTTTTTTTGTTTAACAGAAAAGAATCGGCTTGAAACAAGAATATTAACTCGGCTCAACACCAAATTGTTATTTATATAATTTTTTTTTATATCCTTGAAAGAAGTTCTATAGGAAGATGTTTTTCGCGCCAACGCTTCTAGTTCATGAGTTATAGGTCGTAAAAGTTTCAAAATATATATATATATGATTTCCTTTAACTCCTACTGGAGCATAGGGCGTCAAAAGTTTCAAAATACTTTATCCATATCTCTTTAGGTATAAAATGAATCTATAAAATATGGAAATCATTGGAAAATTCTTTAAAGTGTGTTCCACATGGCGTTTATGGCACACCGATTAACCAATTAAGAGCCAATTTTATATATTTATACTCCGTGGCTGACTTTTTTTACAAAATTGGCTTTATCTTTAAATCATGCCGATATAACAATAATTATTTAACCCTAAGATATTTGCTAAATAAAGTTTTTCTGAATTGCGGTTTTTCGGCGTTGCAGAACACTTATTATTTATGTACATATTACAATAATTCAATCAGCCCAATCATGAATAAAAATTCCCCGGGAGTTTTTTCCCTTTTCCTACTTTTACAATTGAGTTAACATAGGAAAAATGAGAGAAGGGAGAAAACTCCAGGGGAATTTTCATTCATAATTGGGATGAATATGTAAGAAGTACATAAATTATTATCAGATATATATTTTTAATCAAACTTTTAAATAAATTGACTAATTTTCCAAAATAAAATTTTTTAAATCTTAATAAATTTAAAGTTTTATATGATGAAGTTACTAATAATATGGTATATAAAAGATTACGTGTTCTTCCCTAAAGATATTGGGCCATAATCATAGTCAATCACTAAAGTCGGCTCTATTTAAAAGCAACTTTAATATTTAAACCTGTTACTAACTATTTGTTAATTATAGTGAAAATTTAAGATAGTTTTAAGTTGAATCAGCTTTAAGTGGGTGATTAGTAAAATGTTGGAAATTTTGCATACAAACTTGTATGAATACTTAGCAAGTGGCATCTCTGCACAGCTGATACAATAAAAGCGGCAAAAATTAAACAAAATATAAAATGTCATTTTGAAAATAAATTTGTTAAAATTAATCCGGAGGAAAAGAACTTTTATCTTAATGGAAAATTTAGAAAAGGTATGTACATAGATCTAATGTTCTTTGAATTATCTTTGATTTACAAATTGTCAACAGGATCAAAAAAAAAAGGGATCGAGAGGCAAACTGGAGCACAAGCGAAAAGGGGTTTTTGCGCGAGTGCATCAATAACCACTTATCCATTGTAGAGAACAAAGGTAATGACACCTCTATAATAAATAAGAAAAAAAAATGCTTGGAAAGCCATTAAAGAGTCAATGGAATCTGCTGGTTTTGATCGAGATATCTCAAAACTTAAATCTCAATGGGTAAGAATGAAAGTAAGTGCAAGAAAAGCTGTTGCAAGCGTAAAGCGTGCTTCTGTTGCAACAGGAAATTCAGTGGTTATCCCCGAACTGAGTGTAGAGGACGATTTAGTACAGAGTATGATTTCGTACGAGTTTGTTGAGGATAATATTTTAATTGACAGCAACAATACAAATGAATTTGAATGTAAGGAAACGGTAATATCTGCTGAATATTTAGACTGCGAAATTCTTGACAGCCAAAACAGCGAGGAAGATTACCACAACAAAGAAACGGAAAATATCAATATTAAAACACCGGAGCAATGTTCGTATAAAACTTCAAAACTTAAAACATCCACTTTTTCTTCTAAACTAAAACGCTTAAGAAACCTTCCCAAAACTCCGTCCAAAAACGACGTTATTTTAGAGAGACAACGTCAAATCACAAAGGAATATTTTAACTCTGAAGAAATTAATAATTAAAAAAAAACAACTTATTGCCGATATTAAACATATGGAAAGTATGCGCAAAACTCAACAGATACAGGAAGAAGAAATCCACGCTCTCAAGTTAAAGCAGCTTCAAATGCAAATTGACCAGGATAGAGAAATACATGCTTTAAACGTTGAAATTTTACGTAAAAAATTGTAAGTTAACAAACTCGAAATTATATACACAAAACTACAACGCCCAAAACCATTACCAACTGAAGTACAAAATTAACCATGTTACTAACACATTTTTACCTCCAAAGATGTTATTTTTTTTATTGACTATGATAAGGGCCCAACATGTTTTACTTCAAGTTCATTTAAAATACATTGCTCCTTTATTGTAACATAGTCATATCTCAAAAAATCAAAAATTTTAAGCTACTTAAGCATAAGTGTTTTTTCATACCTTCTTAATATGTATTAAATTTGTATTTTATCTCAAACTGAACCAAAGTTATAGCAAAATAAGTATATTTCATTAAATCTGCATACCGTCGCAAGAATTAAAGAACGCTGTAACTGACAAAAAATCGAAAATACGTTTTTTACATCATTTTTATCAGAAAAGAATACTGCGTCGATTGGTCCCGGTCCCATATTTATATGATGAAAAAAAATTCACTTACGCAAAAAAAAAGCGTTTGCTGTAAGCCGCAGAATCACCGGGAATAATGGACTTGAGAGGAAATGTGTTCTGCCAATATATAAAGCGAGACAAAATAAAAATTCGCTTTTAAAATCATGTTCCTAAGTTGAATAGTTTTTGTGATATAAATTTTTTTCTACTTTTTTCATACAGGTTTTTTGGCTCTGGTGAACATTTTATGTTTTGTCAGTTACAGCGTTCTTTAATTCCTGCGACGATATAAAGGTACATTTCGAAAACTTAAATCGCATTTTGCAAAGTTTGATTGTTTTGAAGATATGACAATGTTGCAATAAAGGAGCGATATGAATGTATCAGAGCTGTAAATAACTGCAATCAATTTTGGTTGTAATCAAAATAATTTTACCCATATTGATTTCAGATATGGAATTATTTTCATCACAAGTTTACAATATTTTGTGATTGTAATCATTTTTTACATGATTTCGTGGTAATGATTGCTAGTTTTTGATTGCATTCAAAATCGGAAAATTGATTGTATGATTACATTTTACAAATTGATTGTATTATTACAAATTGATTGTATTATTACAAATTGATTGTATTATTTAAAACTGAAATTAAAAATCAGTTTTCTGATTTTGAATGCAATCAAAAAACTAGCAATCATTACCGCGAAATCATGTAATTTCAATTAAATTTATTGCAATGGTTTACAACTATTTATGTATATTTATGAAGTCATAATTATTTTTGATGTAAATTTATTAAAAAAAAATTGTTTTAAAGAAAATTATACCATGCTTTAAAACGCTGTGAATAAAATATAAATTTTTATCTTAGGTTTTTAAAATTGTAATGAATTGTTATTTTATTTTTTAATTATTAAATTTATAATAATTCCCAGGGAAATTAGTTCCCTGGGAATTCATTTCTCCCGGGAATACAATCCTCCTATTCTAAATAGTAGGGGAAGGGAATAATATGGGAGAGAGAATTTTAAATATTCGAAGTCAGCTGTTTTGCACAGCTGTTTTGTTTTGATTAAAAATTTGCAAATCATTTTTAGAAAAAATAAACGTACAACTTAAAAGAAAATAAAGAAAAGTTATTAAAAAGTAAGAAAAATGTTTAGTGTAGCGTTTATGATAACTGCTGAAGCAGAAATCACTGAAGTGCAACAGCAGGAGAAGAAGGAGCAAAGGGTATCAAGGAGAAAGCTACGTGATGCTAGCAACCCACTTGAATTGCCGCAAACTCTGTAAGTACATTAAGATCAATTTTTGTTCGTTTAATTAATAAGAATTCTACTTTTTAAAGATTTGAAAAATATTACAGGGTCAACAAGCCGGCATTTAAATATCTGTTGGAAGTGTTAAGTTCGCATATTCAGCCAATGCGTAAATCATTTGCAATATCACCTCTCGTGAAATTAAGTGCTGCCCTTCGTTTCTTTGCCGAAGGTGGCTACCAAACGGGTATAGGGAAAGATTACGACGTGTCTGTGGCCCAGTGTAGTCTGAGCAAAGTTCTGTCCGAAGTAATTAATATATTTGAGGATCATCTATGCCCAAAGTGGATAACTTTCTGCAGAACAGAAGAGGAAAAAAGGAAGATTGCGTTAGGTTTTTATTTAAAGCATGGCATTCCTAGCGTTATAGGATGCGTTGACGGAACGCATGTACGCATTATTGCTCCCTCTTCCAATAAGCACTTATATTACAACAGGAAGGGGTACTATAGTTTGAATGTAATGCTGGTAAGTAAATTCGATTTTTTTTAAATCATCGGAATGATCAACTATTGTTTTTTTTTAAGGTTTGTGATCACGAGCTGAGGATTCTGTACGCTGACGCCTCCCATCCCGGTGCGTGTCACGACTCATTTATATGGAATTCCAGCGAATTGCGGGCTCACCTTGAGGAAGAATATTTAAGACGCGGTAGTAATTACTGGCTCCTTGGTAAGGTTTAAATTGTTAACAGAAAGTTTTTATTAATTTATAATGCTCTTTTTACTAGGGGACGCTGGGTATTCTCTAGAGCCGTGGCTTCTAACTCCTCATAGATGTCCACAGGATGATTCCGTTGAAATTAAATTCAATGAAATCCATTCCAAGTGCCGCAATGTGATTGAACGCACTAATGGCGTCTTGAAAAATAGATGGAGGTGCATTCTTGGTGCTAGGGAGCTGCACTACACTCCAGAAAAGGCTGCTAAAGTTACAAATGTTTGCTGCGCGTTGCATAACATCTGCATTCATTTTAAATGCAATACTTTTGTAGGCGATGTAGAAAATATTGAGGCTTTAAGCATACAAGAAGATAGTGAAGTTGTATCCTTAACCTCACCGCAGTATTTATCTGTTGCCCAAAATATTAGAAATAATATTGGTAATAACTTATAAAATAAAAAATAACTAACTAACTATAACTAATTTTTGTATATTGTACGTAAATAAAACACAGGTAACTTTAATTCACATTTATAAAATTTTATTAAAAAAATAAATTTTTAAAAAAACATTTAAAAATAAAAAAAGAAAAATAAAACTTATATTTTAACCCCTATATTCACACAAAATATTTTTTTATTTTAAAAGGTAATAGAAAATTCGTTTCATAAACCTGTTACAAACCTAAAATATTTTTTATGAATTAGGCCTTAAAACTAAAAACAAAAAATTAATTATTTACAGAAACAATTCACTTTATAACATTTAATAAAAAAAAAACAAACAAAAAATTACTTAAAAAATAAATAAGGTAGTTTTAAAACTAAAAAAACTAAAATATTAAATATTAACAGGTACAAATAATTCACTTTATCACATTTTATCAAAAAAAAAAAACAAAAAAATCACTTCAAAAATAAAACTTAAAACATATTCTAAAACTAAACAACAAAAATAATAATTCAACAAAACAAAAAAATTAATTATTTACATTTACAATATTTTGTAATTAATATGTCTGTTTTAACTCTTCTAGTTCCAACAGTCGACGATTTTTCTCGATCTTATCTTCCACTTCCCTTAGTCTCAATTTTTCCATTGCCATATTGTGCCGCTTTTGCTCTTTCAAGCTTTCTTTTTTTAAGTCATACAGGCGGTCAATGGAGCGATATATTTTTTTGGTGTGTTGCTGCTGCTCCATCATCGCTTCCAACATCTTTTTTTGGATGCAGATCTCCTCAACAAGAACGTCGTGGGGAGAGACATGTGTGCTCAAATCATTTTGCGCACTTATTCTCATTTTTTTTGCCGGTGGCTTTTGGGGTGTATCACCATTTTGGGTTGGGGTGTCACTGTCGCGCGCACTGCTTTCAACCATCACGTCGTCTATCACTAACAAATCCAGCAATGCAGGTGGTACGCTCGCCGGAGTTTGTTTCGAAGAGCCTAACCCAAACTTGTTTGCCACACCTTCCACAGACTCCTTCATACCAATTAAATTGTATATCGCCTCTTCGTTTGGCGAAAACTTTTGCTCCATGTTAGGGCCTCCACCAGTACCTCTAGAATGTTTAAGGTTTTGTGCCGCCTTGTGCCTTACGTACTTTTTCTGATCGCACCATACCTGTAAAATGATTTCCAATTATAACGTTTGTGTATACTGTAAAGAAATAATTTTATTATTCATACCTTTTTCCACTCGGCAATACTTTTTGATGGTGGGCCAGCTGCGTTTAATTCCGCCTCCAAATTGCGCCATACCCGGTTAAGGTCCTCCTTGCTTCCCTTGAACCAT
Organism: Pollenia griseotomentosa; assembly: GCA_963931875.1. Taxonomy (NCBI): domain Eukaryota; kingdom Metazoa; phylum Arthropoda; class Insecta; order Diptera; family Polleniidae; genus Pollenia; species Pollenia griseotomentosa. The sequence goes on from OZ007563.1 coordinate 151,151,137, forward strand.
CCACAAGCAATACCTTGGTTTAATTGCATTGCATTTAAAAGAATGTCTAATTGCTTCTTATTTGTTGTTTTTGACCTGAAATTAAAAATAAATGAAGATATTTATTAAATTTTTTTATAAAAAAATTTAAATACTTACATTTTTAGCAAAACTCCCTCGCAATTTTTTGGCGGAATTATTCCCAAATATTGTCATCACGTTCTCCCTTTTATTGACATTCGTAATACCTACTTTTTTCCCCGGGGAAGAGTTTCCCATTTTCGAAGTTTATTTAGAATAAGGGAAAAAGGAAAAGGGAAAATTTCCCGGGGAGATTTTATTCAGAATAGGGGAACAGGGAATAGGGAAAAAATTCCCAGGGAATTGTTATTCATAATCGGGCTGTATAATTAGTTTTAATAATTCAAATTTCTATTAGACTTACAAGAAGAATTTCGTTCTTTTGCAATATTGTGGAGCACAGCCACAGCTACCACAATATTTTTTGCAGTGTCCAGATCTACCCGAAGCCTTTCGAAAATAGAACGGAATTTAGATTTAAGTTGTCCATTCAGACACTCAATTTTGCTCCTGGTTGCGATGTGACTTTTGTTGTATCTGTAAAAAACTAAATGAGATGAAAAGGATACCCAGGAATTAAATAACTCACCTTTCTTCTTTGGGCGTTGAAGGGTTCCTAAACGGAGTCAGTAAAATGGTTGATAAAGGATAACCTCCGTCTCCTAATAGTACACCATTATGCTCTCTTTTGCTCTGTTCCAATTTTGATTTCAATTGGCATTCAGACCAAATTCTAGCATCGTGCTTTGAGCCACGAGATCTTGCCACTATATCAACTATTTTGCAGTCAGCATCGCATACAATCTATAACAAATATTCAAATATCAACACAATGTAGGCTACAACTAAAAATACTGTTTACCTGCACATTCAACGAGTAAAACCCTTTTCTATTTATATAATGACCTGCCATTTCGGAACCAACTTTGTTCGCAGGACACTTTATACGTACGTGTGTGCAGTCTATAGCTCCTACAACATTTGGGAAATGTGCAATCTGGAAAAACCCTTTTTTGATCTCTGTAATTTTGGATGACTTTGGAAATTTAATAAAATGAGGAAGCAATAACGCAATTTGCTTCGAAATATTTTTTATTATTCTTCCAACAGTCTGTTGAGACATCCCGTGAAGATCAGCTGGAAAAACAAGTTTTTTTTTTAATTGTGAAGTAATTAGACGATATGTTTGTATTTATAAAATTTATACAGCTTGCATCCACTGTACTTACCAATGTCACTTTGATGTTTATTTCTTCCCAGAAACCGCAATGTGGTTAAAACTTGTAACTCTTTGCTGATAGGTAAACCTCTGTTGTTTTTTGGTTCAGCAACATCCAATAAACTTATTAAAAAGTGAGTAGCTATTTTATCAAGCCTATATCGTGAAAAAACTCATCATCGTCCAGCTCAAAAGGGAAAAACCTTTTCTTATAACACTTAGGTTTTCTTCCCTCACTCATATCTTCAATGATAGCGAAATCATTTCCTATGTCCTCAATTGTACACATTCTGCTTGCGTGTTCGTTGAATGTAGACGTGTTTTTTTTTTTTAACTCGGCATACGGTTTTTTTTTAACATAAATAATTGTATATTTATAATATCATAATATTTTTTTAAAAAAATAATATAAGATCAGCGAATGAATGGACGCTTTAAAAAAATTTTTAAATTAGTGAACATAAAATTTATAATACAAATATTAAAAATTACAAATAACAAAAATATATGTATGCACACACATACATATACATTTTAAGCAAAAACATTTCTTGTTTTTCTTTATTCTTTTTTTTATTCTCGGGGTTTTTAAACAACAAATAAAAAGAAGAGCACAATTAAACAAACAGTAATATATAAAAAAAACTCTTAGGAATGCGTATAATGCAAAAACAATAAAACATATGAAAGAAATGCTTATGTTAAGGTGAGTGTTGACGAAACAAACGTAGAAAAAAAGGATCGATGATAGGAATTACTTAACGGATAAACCTATTACTCGAACGCGTTCCCTCTCACCCTCTTTGTTTACAAATACGGTCGAACGCAATACAATAACAAGTTTGTTAACTGCAAGCGCTGCCGCAGTGCCAAAAAAAACTTTAATAAGTGATGATACGGTTAACCCCAAAACAGCCGCTATGGACAACTCAGTAACTCAAGTAAAAACTTCCCAAAAGCCTACAGCACAAGTTGGTATGGACAGGTACATAACAGAGCTTAAACGCGGACGCAGCCCTACCTCAGCAGCAGTTGCTTCGGCCTCAAAAGTACCATCTTTTGATAAAATAAATTCGCAAAATCGTTTTGCAATGCTGGAGGAGGAATCCTCTGAAGCACCAAACGTCATAAAATCGTCCAAGCCTCCCCCGATATATCTTAGGGAGCAAAATTCAAATGAGCTCATAAAGAGTTTGATATCAGTGATAGCTGAAAATTCGTTTTACGTAGCGGCTATCAAGCGTGGTAGTATAAACGAGACAAAAATACAAGTCAATTTTGAAAGAACTAAAAAAAAGTTTTTATACATACCAACTGAAGAGCAGCAAAGGCCTTCAGGTAGTGATTAAGGGAATTGACTCATGTGTGGACCCAGCAGAAATAAAAACTTTCTTGGAAGAAAAAGCCTTCAAAATAAAGCATGTGGTAAATATTAAAAATAGGGAAAACAATCCCCAACCACTATTTCGAGTTGAGTTGGAGCCCGGCGACGTTAAGCTAAGAAAAAACGAAACGCACCCTATTTACAGCTTAAAATATATACTGTACAGAAAAATCACAATAGAGGAGCCGCACAAAAGAAATGGACCCGTTCAGTGTTTGAACTGCCATTAATATGGTTATACTAAGGCATACTGCTACTTACCCCCTGTTTGCGTAGTATGTGGTGAATTACATGGTACAGTTCTTTGCGATAAATCTAAAAATGACCCCAACGTGAAAAAATGTAGCAATTGTGGTGGTAATCACACAGCCAATTATAGAGGATGCCCTGTATACACTATCGTCAAGCAGTCGGTTGGGCCGAAAAATAATTCCCCTCAAATGCAGGTAACAAATCAGCTAAACACTAATGACACTCAGGCTCCACAGCCTAGTAATAACAGAACCTCCTACGCTAACATTCTAAAATCAAACCATGTGCCCATGCAAGGTGCATCGCCAATTAATGAAGAAACTCCTGTTTCTAACTTAAGTCGTCTTGAAAAAACCATGGAAACATTAGTGCAAACAGTTAATAATTTTACGAACACAATGGGTAATATGATGCAGGAAATTCTAAGAATGCAATCGATGCTATTGCAAGCTGTACTTAACAAGCCATGAACTGTTTAAAAATCTGTTTTTGGAACGCAAACGGAATCCGCCAGCATAAAAATGAATCATGTTGGTTTCTGAAACTCACTTGACCTCCAGAAATATGTTTAAAATCAAATGGTTATATACTATATGATACTAAGGACTCTCGAGATAGAGCTTGTGCAGGCTCTGCCATTTTGATAAAAGCCCGAATCAAACACTACTTAATGTTTGATCATTGTGAAGATTATCTGCAAGCAACGACTATTTGTGTTGAAGAGCTAAATCGAAACTTAGTTATTTCTTCTTTATACTCTCCACCTAGATTTGCCATATCAGAAAGCCAATATTATAAATATTATAAATCACTAGGACCCTGTTTCCTCGCCGCTGGCGATTATAACGCTAAACATACCTTCTGGGGGTCACGACTTATAACACCAAAAGGTCGTGTTTTGTTTAACACAATCTCTAATATATTCTTCAGATGTCGAGCGGCTCTTGACTGAAAAAAGGAGAGTTCGAAGAGAGTGGCAACTGTATAGATCCCCGCAACTTAAGAATTTACTAAAAGAGTACACAAAACGGCTAAGAAAGTTACTGCAGACTCAGAAAACGGCTTCTCTATAAAAATATCTCAAGGAACTTGATGCAACTCCACAATCTGACTACTCATTATGGCGTGCAGCTAGAAATCTAAAAAGGCCAGTTATATCTAAGCCACCATTAAGAAACTTAAATGGTAGTTGGGCAAGAAACGATATTGAAAAAGGAAATCTGTTTGTTAGTCACTTGAAAAACGTATTTATCAAAAATATCTCACAATATTGCGGTCGAGTTACCACCTGTTGCTGCTAGAGCAGCTATTCCCCTCAGATTTAAGATAAGAGAAATCGAACGGGCTATTTGTGACTTAAACACTAAGAAGGCACCTGGTATTGATAAAATCAGTAATAAAATGCTTTTAGAGCTACCTCGCACAGCAAAGAAAATTATTCTTTTTATTTTTAATGCAATTCTACGCCTTGAATACTATCCTCAAAAATGGAAGGTTTCCTTAGTTACCATGATACCAAAGCCAGGTAAAGATCATACAAAAGTTGAGTCATATAGGCCTATTAGCTTATTATCAAATATGTCAAAGCTGTTAGAGAAATTATTAGTTTCAAAATTAACACCGATTTTAAGTGAAAATAGATGTACAGTGGAATCTCCCATGAGCGGACACCGAAGGGACCGTTGAAATGTGTCCGCACAAGGGGGCTGTCCGGCCAAGAGAAAACTACAAATTTAAATCAACAAAACTTTGCCTTATATTGTTTGTTTTTATTTAAAGATACATACTTTTATTAAAAAAAATATAAAAAATAAACAATTCAATTAGGTTTAATAACAAAAAATCATTAAATGTAGTTCTATATGTAATAAAAGTTTAAAATGTTTTATGAGTACTATATTACGTTTTTCAATAAATATTCCTCTATCCTGGTTTGACGTGTTTTCGTCTTGGCAATAACATCTTGAAAATGTAAGTCCAGCGATTATTGTCAACTCTCCGAAGCAGAAGCGTAAATCGTAGAAAAAACGTTAAATTGAAAGCATTATGTAAGAGAGAAAATATGTATTTAACATACCCACATTTAACTATGTTATGTGATGTAGTAAATATGATAAACCGTGCCCTGTTGTTAAAGCGAGCAAATTAAAAGAGTCTTGGCAGGCTTATTTGTAAATTATGACATGAAAAATTCGGAAAAAAATAAGCTAAGTGTCCGTCCAAGAGAATTTTTTTTATCTAGCGGATGTCCGCGTCCGCTCATGAGAAGCGTCCGTTCAAGGGAAAGCGACTGCAATGCTTTTCTTATGGAGCGCTGCCGGGACCTAGCAACAATGTCCGTTTAATGGGGGTGTCCGCTTATGGGAAGTGTCCGTTAAGGGAGATTGCACTGTATTCCAAACCATCAGTTCGGATTTAGAAGAAAACACAGCACAATCGAACAGACTCATCGAATAGTTAATGTCATAAGAAAAGCATTTGAAGAACAAAAATATTGCTCAGCACTCTTCATCGATGTTTCGCAAGCTTTTGATAAAGTCTGGCATGAAGGCTTATTACATAAATTGAAGCAAAATTTACCAGCAAACACACACAAGCTGCTAGAAAGCTACTTAGTCGGTCGTCAATTTATTATTAAAGAAGGAAATTTCTTAAGTTCACCTCAGCCCATTGGCGCTGGAGTCCCACAAGGCAGCATCCTGGGCCCTCTATTATACTTAATTTATACTTCGGACATGCCAACAAGCAACTACACCCAAACTTCAACATTTGCAGACGATACAGCTTTTCTAAGCGTCCACGAAAACCGTAATGAAGCATCTCGTTACTTACAGCATCATATATTTCAACTAGAAATATGGTTAAGACAGTGGAGAATAATAATCAATGAGCAAAAATGCGTGCATATAACATTTACCTTGCGCCGGGAATCTTGCCCCCATATTACAATCAACAATCAAATAATTCCTCAACATTCGCATGTAAAATATCTCGGTATACATCTGGATCGGCGATTAACGTGGAAATGTTATATAGAGGCAAAATTAACTCAATTGAAACTAAAAGCCATTCAAATTCATTGGTTTATTGGTAGAAACTCTGTCCTTAGTCTCGACTGCAAACTTCTTCTTTACAACTCCATCTTAAAGCCAATCTGGTGCTATGGTATTCAGTTATGGGGCACTGCCTCGGCCTCTAATATAGAAAAAATTCGAATAATCACAGCTGCCCCTTGGTATGTAAAAAACGCAAATATTCACAAGGATCTCAATGTTCCATTAGTCAAAACTATGATTACGAAATATGCAGTAAAATACTTAAAAAGGCTCGAATTGCATCCGAACCCACTAGCACGAAATATTTTAAATGATAGCGGCCACACTCGCTTAAGAAGAAGAGACACTGCAGCACTTATCCAATTAGATGAGCGATAAACACCTTTATAAGTGAACAGAACCCGTGATGAAGAAAATTTTTGTCTGGCACTGGCAGGACATAAACTAACGTATTAGGTTAAGATTTGATTAATTATTGTTAGTTCATATTTAATATATGAAGATTCAATAAATAAATAATGAAAAAAAAAAAAAATTGTACACATTTTTTGCTAAAAAGTGACTATTTTTTCACAATTAATAAAAAATTAACTCGTTTTCGACTTTTACACAAATTTGTATTAAAATTTTTTAAATTAAGCTTCAGGTCTCTTTTTTTATAAAAAATATTACACTCATTTGATCCAATATTAATTAATATAACATTTAACACAACTTAGAATTCTCAATTTTGGTTTTTTGTTTTGTTTTAATCAAAAGTGACAAATTTTGATAAAAAAAACACAAGATATTTTTTAGCGGCAAACAGCTGATAGAGTTAAAGTGATGCTAATTTTGTTAACAACAACTTCAGCTTGTTTTAAGTATAAAACTGACTTTTGCGGAAAAAGTATACTTTTTATCGTCTATAGTAGTTTAAAAGTAGACTTTTTAATAAATGATACTTAGAGTATACTTTTTTGATAACTATAATTATGGCCCATTATGTTTTAATAAATATGTATATTGACAAAATTTTAAGTTTTGTAGAAAAATCTTTCAAGAAATATTTATTTTTGAAATTGGCCCTTAACGGGCTAATAAATCGGAAATTTTAAAGATCAAGTGAAAGCCATTTCGAAGTAGTTTCTAATAATACCACTACTTCTTAGATCCAGTTTTTACCTAAAAAGTTATTGATAAAGGGTACGTTCGTAAATGCAGTTGTTGGGTATCACTTGCGCAGAAGTAAAGTTTAATGTTCGTCAAAGCATCACTTGTAAGAAACTTGGCAACACTCTCATATGTCAAAAGTTTTTATGCAGTAATGCCGCAGCTCTGCAGCAAACTTTGGCAATTATTGCTTCAGTTAATTTTCTGAAGCAATAACTTTTGACAAAAAAGAAATCGTTTAATCGCCATTTATAAGAAAACTGTTACTTTTTAGTTCAATATTTTCAACTAAATTTGGCATCGTTATTGTAAAAACATTTTTATTATTATTTAATTTTTGCTTATTTAACTTTTGAAATTTCAAAAATTCAAACTTTGCACAGCTGTTGTGCAAAGTATCAGCAACACAACTGCAACTGGTAATCACGCATCAGCAACAATATTTTGCATCACTGCAGCACTGATACATAGTTTTTATGCATTTGCGTACGTACCCAAAGTGTTCTGAAACTTTTACGAACTATACCACGTGTGTTGAAGGAACAAATTTTCTTATTTTTTATATGTATTTTTTGTTTAATCTGCCGTTAAAATTATATTGTTTATTAGTTAAAAAAACAAAAAAATTAAAATATTTTAATTTTTTTTAAATAAATTCATTTGTTGATAATCTTAAATTAAGTTTGAATAAGAGTCTGCAATTATGCATGTTTTTCCATTTAAAAAAAAAAAAAATGATAGTGGCACCACTGAAATATAAAGACATAGTAAACAAAAACAGCTGTTTGTATTTATTCAATTGTAGCTGCCGTCTTCAATATAATTCAGTAGCTGACTACACGACTAAAATTTCAGCCAGCAGCATATGTAGTATTGTGTTCGTGTAGCCTGCTGTGGTGAATGTGTTTAATGCATAAAGCCTAGTACTCTGTTCAAATTTGTGAAAAATGTTGAGCAACATTGATTATTCCACACGAAAATTTTGGCATTTATCAATGTTACCAATCTTGCGAGTTTGTACAATTTGACGTTTTTATTCCTTCAAAGTATGCTACATTGTTTAGTGTATGTAAACAAACGCCACATGTATTTAACAAAAATTATTTTTTTTTAATAAAAAATTTAATAAAAAAAAGTAAATATGGATAAAAAAACTGTTACCGATTATGTTATTTTAATTTTTTATTTCTTTTTTTAATATTAAGTTCATATTTTTTGCTTTTGCTTAAAATTCCACGTGAAATAAAGGCAGCTTACATTATTTCGCAGTTGTAAAAAAAATGTTGCCAGAAACATTTCGGAACTTTTTCACAAAATAAACAGAGTACAACTCCATCAACATTATTTCGTAGATATTCCGCACAAGTTTTTTTCATATGCATTTTGACAGCATTTCACGTGAAATGTTGAACAGAGTACCAGGCTTAAGGCAGCGTTTGTTGCCACCAGTGTTGCCAACTGTAGGGAATTTTCCCTTTTTGTAGGGATTTTTTCGGAAAATTTCAAGCGTAGGGAAAAAAGGACAGATATTTTATTTTAAGGGAAATGTAGGGAACTTATAAAATTGTATCCCACTTTCAATATATTGTTTAAAAAAATACGTAAGTATTCGTCTTATTTTCATTTAAAAATTAAAATTTTTCATATGAAATACGATTTTTTGACAGAAACCCTATATTATGAGTCATTACAGCCGTGTTGCCGAATATTCGTGGCGCCTTTAATATATAATTAGGTTTTACAAATTTTCGCGTTCACATATCCGAACTAGTTCTTAATTTTTCCTATTTGCATTCGCACTCAAATTCGCTAAAATGTATGCGAAAAAAAAAATGAAATGAAAACTTTTAAGGATAAGCAAGGATGTATTTTTAAAACAATTTTTTTTTTATATTATATTAGTTCAGGGTAACTGAAGAAAATATTTTTTTTTTGAATTTTACAGAGTGTTTCGCCAGAACGCTTTTTTAATTTTATTTTTTTTTTTCATTTTTTATTATTTATTTAATTTGATTGAATTTTGAATTTTTGGTAAATGAATTAACTACTTTAAATAACTGCTAACTTTCTCAATTGTAACGTCCAACAGCTTGGGAAATTATTTCCCAACTGTTATATTGTCAATTGTTAAGAACCATTTTTAAAATAAAGTTCTTAATTCTGAATTGTAAACGAAAGCAACCGGTAGTGTACCATATTCGAGTGTGTGATTTATTTAAAATTTAATTTGAATTTTATAGAAACAACCCCAAAAACAGTTATTAAATATTTAGTTAAAAATCCTTAAAAAATATTAAGGAAAAACATTTTGGCGCCAGAGCAGGGACTGTTTAAAAAAATTAAACATAAATAAAAAAAAAATCCACGGTTACCATTACCGTACTTCGGTTTCGGTTCGTGTAAAAATAAGTGTTAATTTTTGTGGGTCGTTATTGTAACACCCGAAAAACAAATAAACAAAATTACCACAAACCAATAAACAATTAAACAACAAACCAATTAAATCTGCAATTTTTTAAGAAACCTAACAACATAACCAATCACAGCAGAAGGAAGTCACCCAGATGCCTAATTGCAACTGCATTTTGTGTCAAAAGGAAAGTGCCGAACGTCAACAAACTTCTAAAGAACAAATAATTGTGTGAGACTTTGTAGCAATTCAATTTCAAAAATTACTCTACTAATATTAATTTGCCAAAGTTTATTTTCCCCACCGAAATTATTCGTTCTTGTAATGAGATTTTTATTACTAACAATCGCCTAAGTAGTGAAACACACAAACATACACAAATAAAAGTGATTTTTATTGTTCGCAAGTTAATTATCATTAACAGAAAATTAATAAAACATAATTATCTAGTGCAAGTGTTGAAAAAACCACCACAAACGAGTTAAATACGCCTCATCGCTGCAATTTTGACATCACTTTCCGTTCGTTCTCTTTAATTTTAATATTCCTGAGTTTTTCTCTTATTACAAATTTAAAAAATTTATTAAATTGTAACTATTTACATATTTCCAATAAATATTTACCTTTTTTCTTGCGTTACATTTCTACTTTAACTCGCTTGTTTTATTATTTAACGTTTGCTTTGCTTTATTTTCGTTGAACTCGTTACTAATAAATAGAAAAGCTTACCAACACTGTGTGTATTGATTTGATTGGCAACATTATTGATCAGAGGTAAACAACGAGTAAAACAAAAACAAACATAAACAAATCACAAGAAGAAGAAATTATTTAGTGCACAAAATAAATAAAAATTTACTAAATAAAAATAAATTAAATAAGGTAAATTAACAAAGCATACATATTTGAGAATTTGAAAAAAAAGAATATACGTTAAATATTTTGAAAATAAATCGAGGAAAAATAATCATCATCGGACGGGCATTTATCAAAGTGATCGCAAATGAATTTAATATTCAAGAGCCTGCAAGTAATTTAAACATAAAAAGACAAGGAATTATTATTAAAATTTGATTTGCTTGTTTTTACAACAACATACATACAAATATTTTTGTTATTTGTTTTTAACTTTTTCCTTTTGCTTGCGGTGCAACCCAGCGAACATTTTTGCGAAAATTTTAGCGCGTCAATAATATATTTTTATTTTACGAAAAATTTTAGAAATCATTGTGAATCGAAAAAAATTATTGAAATTGCTCTTCACAACCCAGCGAACAATTATTTTTTGAAATCAATTAAAAACTTTCCCTACAATTTTTGCAGTTAAATTGCAAAAAATTAGTAAATAAAAAATAGTTGAAACCTAAAAATTTCTGTACTATATAAAAGGTTGTTTCTGCAATAGCATTGAGACAGTAAGTTGATCTCAGAAAGTTTTAATTAATTTATCGTTTCAATACGACAACGCTTAAAGTTTCTTGAGGTCCTTACAGAAATTGTTAAGATAAAAGTGTATTAAAATTTAACTTTGTTTCCAATTTATTCTGTTGTTGATCAAATAATTCTCGACTACATTATGGCAGGCGGCAAGAAGAAAAAAGGTTCCGCTCCTAGTCTTGATAGTTTATACCAACAGAAAAACACAATTTTAGGCAACGCACAGTGCGAAATTTCTTGAGTTTAGCGGAACTTTATTATTTAAACCAGTAAACCAGTTCTGTTTGTGATTTTTTTAAAGTTTTAATAAAAATTAATGTGTTTTTTTTAAGTCTTTGAGTTTATTTACGTTTTTAATTATAGAACAATTAAAAAAACATCAATTCAGAACTAGTCTCATTGCAATCGTCTGAATACTCGTAATCATTGCATGTGTCTTAAAATGTTTCTAACACCTCTAAAACTTCTGAAGTAACTTCACTAAGCTTGGTTTTAGGTGCTTTACGAAGACTAGCGATGTACGGATCCGATGAAATAAGCAGTCGATTAAATAAATCCGTATTTGTGTCAATTCGGGATGTTTTCCTAGTAAAAAGTTCGCGATATTTTCTGCAGTGTTTGTTTCTTGCATCCTGAGCTTCTTCATAAAATTGTCCAATCGGAAGAATGCAAGAGGCTATAATATCCTTTCCATGACAAAGGACTTTATGCACACTAACAGGCATTGAGTACCAGAAATATTCTTTCAAATACAACTCTAAAGTTTCTCTTGCATAATCGCCGAACTTTTCTGAATCAATTTTAAGACCACAATTTAGGCACTCCAACAGCACATGAAAACGCTTGATCAAATCTAAATTAACGCCAGTTATTTCGGCTGACTTTTCGGCATTTCTAAAGAATTTCCTTGCGGTATTACCATCGTTTGTGTTTCCGGTCTGCTGTTTTGGCATATCTATTAGCAAGCCAAGCTCCTCTTTAAATTTTTGTTGAATGTATTTTTTCATCTCTGCAACTTTTTTTTATTTTCTGTTCCTTTGGCTAACTCGACTTGACTAGCGAACTGCAAAAGATGTTGCAATTTTTTGTATTGCACTTTAGGATGACAATCCTTAAATTCCTTTTTAGGTCTGCCTGCATTGGTCCTCGATCCACAAGGCAATGCATCCCTTACAGCAGTTGAAAATTTTACATTATTTTTAAGACAGCTTGCATTTTTATTTAGAAATGATGCTAAATTTCGACTGGATTCCCTCCACCTTTTTTGTATTTTACAAACTAGCGCACGAACAGTTACTTTTAAACTGCAAAGAGCGTCAGATGTTAGCACTGGTAAGCCTATTTTTTTCCAAAACAAAACCAATGATGGCGTCCGATGTCGGTTCTTCCTTCCAATTTTGTAAAATACAGTTATATGAAATTTGCAAAGTCATTCTGGAAAAAGTTTAATTTAAAAGAAGATCGCAAAATATCGCAGAAGATATTTTGTGTTCCCAATAGAGGAAAAACATACCTTTAAAATGTTGTGCGTTTTAAGATGGTATTATGTGGTATCACCTTTTAAAGTCTCCAACGAAGTTAAAAAATTAAATTTACTCACTTCTTAAAAATCACTTTTTTCACGAACAAATCACACACGAGTACGAAACGATTTTGCAATTATTTAAATGCCAATAATTGACATTTTTCTCATAAAATAAATTATGTAAAAATCATGGCCTACTGCACTGCCGTTTGTATGTACCACTCTATTAACTGAAACAAATCGAAAATCTTTCTGTATGCAAAAAGTATAATTGAATAAGAAATGCAACTTTCAGGTGTATTTTGCAGTTGTTTCGCAGGGTAAATCTCCAAACTAAGTATGAGGTTTTTGAGGTGGGATATTAAGCAACCGAAATAATGAATAATCTTATGCATTTAATGTATTTCAAAAATTTAATAAAGTTCCGCTAAACTTCCTGAATTTCGCACTGTGCAACGTGGCAAGAATACGTCGTTCCATTAAGAAGAAGACAATTTCGTTTAATCAGAATGAGTAACAGTGGAGGTTAGAAATTTTAAATTCATATATTGAGGACGCGATGGATATTCAGGCAGAGATAGACATTTTAGATCCATCAAATGATGAAAGGTCTGATTTAGAAAACTTATGCGTTTCCACTTAAAGTATGCTTCTGGGGTATTTAACGCCAAGGCAAAACAGTTTTGCAGAAACCACTTTAGGTTTCCAGCCTCACCATAACCGACTTTCAAATATGAAGTTGCCGAAATTCATCGGAAGACATTCCGAATATAAAAACTTTATAAGTTTGTTCGAGAGTTTGGTTGATAGTGATACCACTCTGACTGAAATTGAAAAATTTAACCATTTGATATCATGCCTATCAGATGAAGCTCTGGGCACAGTTAAAGCCTATCAAATAAGTGAGCAAAATTATTCAAAGGCTTTGCAAAGTTTAAAAAGAGTTTATGGCAATCCCTGTCTGATATTTTCCGATAATATCACTAAATTATTTGAGTTACCGGAAATGCCTAAACCATCGGCAACAGCCTTGAGGTGCATGATCGATACGGTTTCGGCCATATATGGATCACTTTTGTCAATTGGCGACGACAAAGCAATTACTAATGCGATAATAATTCACTTAGCAATGACAAAAGTAGATCCGAGCACTAGATCAAAATGGGAAGAACAACTTGATTACGAAAAGTTGCCCCTATGGAGTGATTGTGAAGCAGCTTTAAACAAAAGATACCAGCATATTTCTGCTGATGAAGCTTCAAATTCAAGATTAAGGCCTACTGCCAATTTTGCAAAGAAAAATGAAATGTTTTCTAAAAAGAAATTAAAGTCTTCATTTGTAAGCCAATTCAATCCATACGATGAAGCATTTACATCCGGAGTAGAGCTTCTGCTAAAATTTCATGCCGATTGCTAACGGCTAAATCAAAAGTTGCTCCTCTGAAGACAAAGTCACTTCCCAGACTTGAGTTATGTGCAGCGCATTTACTGGCCAAGTTATGTTCGAAATTAAAACCTATGATTTCTTTTGAGATAAAAAATATAACATTTTGGACAGACTCAGAAAAAAACATTGCACTGGATTTAAACTCATCCATCGACTCTAGCGACATTTGTATCAAATCGGGTGTCGGAAATTCAAGATCTATCTACAAATATCACTTGGCGTCATGTTTCAACTAAGGAAAATCCAGCTGATATAGTTTCTAGGGGATGTAATGTTGATAAGCTAGTTGATTCTATTTGATTCGACGGCCCAAGGTTTCTGCTTAATGAAAGTGACAATTGGCCCGTTAACAAACATTTCGAATTGTCAATCGAAGAAGAATCGCTTGAGAAAACGAAAACTAACGTGTTTTTGACTGTATGTTTTTCGTTTTCTCGACATTGCTCGTGGAAATAAATGCCGCAATTTGGGTGTACCTACAGTGAAAGAAATTAATTGGACTTTTCTTCAGCTTATTGAATTAAGCCAAAAATTGGAATATACCTAAGAGCTGAGAAAGTTAAGTAAATCACAAGTTTTGCCTTCAAATTTACAAAAATTGAGTCCATTTGTCCATCAATTAAAAGACGAACATCGCTCCTCTTCACTACTTAGGGTCGGCGGGCGGTTGCTAAATGCACCAACTGCATATGATGCAATTTGCCCGCCGATAGGGTGAGAGCTCTATGCCCATTCAAAGTGTGTGGTGTAGATTTTTGCGGCCCAGTTAATATAACGCTGAAAAATCGTGGCCGCCCACCCGTTAAAATGTATATAGCTATATTTGTGTGTCTTACGTCAAAGGCTGTACATATTGAACTGATCTCTCTTCCAATTCTTTTATTCTCTGTCTTCAAAGGTTCATCGGCAGACGTGGGCTCCCAGAGCGCGTTTATTGCGACAACGTAACCAACTTTGTCGGTGCAAGCAGAGAGCTGTAGCAGCTACGAGAGGCGATGGGAACCAATGCCGGAGACGTTTTGGAAGTCTTGGGAGAAAGACTACGTCCGCAGCCTACAAGCCAAAACCAAGGGGACAAAAGAAGAAGAGCCAGATCTCGTCGGCAAGCTCGTCGTCGTTTACGAGGACAACATGCCACCCACGCTGCTTCCGTTTGATTGAAGACCGCAGGTCCTTCAATGGGGCCGGTGTTTCGCCAGAACGCTTTTTTAATTTTATTTTTTTTTTATTTTTTATTATTTTTATTATATATTTAATTTGATTGAATTTTGAATTTTTGGTAAATGAATTAACTACTTTAAATAACTGCTCACTTAAAAATCTCAATTGTAACGTCAAACAGCTTGGGAAATTATTTTTATTATTATTTTTTTATTTATGCTTAAACTTATTAGATACTTATATTAAAAAAACTATTTTAAAAAGGTATTCTTTTAACATAGTAAGGACAAAAGATTATGAAATGAAAAATCAAATACGAAATTTGACGAAAAGAAAAAATTTAAATTTGTCACACAGTCTTTTTTTTGAAATTGAATTTTTATATGTGCGTGCATGGTGAAATAAACAGGTGGCAGCACTACGCCAGATGACGATTTTTTGCTCTTGCATTGTTTGTCTAGGTTTATGTCAAAGTTTTGTTTATGTTTACAAAAAGTCCACTTTTTGTGCTGTGATTATTGTCTTTAATTAAAGTTGTTGATAATATTAAATTAAAATAAATAAGATATTGACCATAATTAAATAAAATTTGGCTAAAAATTTATTTTTTTCATCACGTTCAGCGGCACGCTTTGATTTTTGTTTAAAGTATTTTTTGACGTAAACGGTGATGTAATTTCCATTTTTGTTGTAATGTTGTATTTGTTGCCGTAACGATGCCACCTGCTTATTCCACCATGTGTGCGTGTATGGCATTTTCTTTGTGAAATCTCATGGTCCAAAACTGGTAAATACATAGTTTTGACTTAACTGCCTTTTGTTTACGTGCACTTTTGACTTAACTGCACAAAATTGATCATTTTTGGAATTATTCTTTATAATTCCATACAAATTCCTTTTTTAAGTGCACCTTCTATACCTGCACATTTAAGATATATGCACAAAATTTTTGGCATTTTAAAATTATTTTCATACAAAAAATTTAAGTTAGCTGCACTTTGACTTAACTGCCCAAAAAAAATATTTTCTGGAATTATTCTTCAAAATCCTTTTTTACGTGCATTTTGTATACCTGCATATTTTTCATATTTTTGGGCAGCCTTAAAATATTTTCATACAAAACATCAAAGTTAGCTGCACACATGGAAAAATATGGTGGCCACTTTTTCACATAAATATCAAATTAAAGCTGTTTATAAAAATATAAATCGCGATTATTTTGTTTTTTTTTTCCATAAATTTTTATGTTCTTTGTGAAATCTCATGGTTTTTGTTAATGTTTCTTTTATATTAAATATACATACATACATGTATAAAATGATCTGTTATTTGAAATAAAATTTTAATATAGTATAAATTTATGTACATTGTTTTCGGTTAATTGAGCCCCGCTTAATTGAGTTTCCCGTTTTATTGCACAAAAAACCATTGAACGAAATCATTCAGTATAACTGTCAATGTAAAAATATCCGTTTAGTTGAGTTCCGTTTATTTGCGTCACCCGCTTAATTATTTCGCAAAATAAGACCGCATTGCGAAAAACCAGAGCAAATGTTTTGGTTAATTGTTTCCGTCTACTTTATGTATTTTTGAAATACATGAAAGATTGTAAGATGGACGTAACTGATTTTTATTTTGTTGTAAAAAACCTAAACTATTTTTTAACTTTTAATAAAATATTTTTTATTCCACTTTTTAATCAAACACGTTACTTTAGCAGGTAACCACAATTGTGTACCTGCACATTAGGTCAGGTAAATGCATTTAAGATAGCTGCATTTTTGATTTACCTGCACAAAAAATCGTGCAAAGGAGATTGTGCAGCTAAGTCAAAATTACTGTATTTCCCATTTTTAATAAATGCATGTCCCAATTATTAGATATTGTAGATATAGTATTGTATTGTATTTTTTTATTGGCTTTTGCAAACATAACTTTAGGAAAATTTTTACTAATTTCAGGTAAAATTTCCATTATTTTAAGTTAAAAAATGTAATCTATTTAAATTAAAGTTTGGAAAAAATTTCTTACTTCCTATAGCGTTTAAAAATTATATGAACTAAATTAAAGGATATTTTAACATATTTAAGGGAAATCTTAAGATAATTATATGTATAAGAACAAAAGTTTATATTTTCTTTTAAACAGTTATTTAAATTGAGAAAAATTTTGGTAAAATTTTGATGTAGTAGTGAATCAAATTTATTTCTTAATAACAAGAAATTTTTGTACTAACTTGCTGTAAAAAAATGTCTTTAGCGCCATACGACAGCCATTGCTTACTAAACTTTAGATACGTAACACTTACACTTAAGGATAAGCTTAAAATTGTATCTGAAGCTAAATGCAAGCAGAAGTCTGAGCTACAATAATAAATACCTGCGTATACACATATATGCACATTTTTTTCTGTTACTTGCATTTTTTTCGTTTATCCCTTCGTTGCATGCCATTGCATATATGCAATGTTAACTTTTTGTTGATCTGGCAACTATTCAGTTATATATTTAGAAATATTGAGAAGTTTTTAAAAAATGTAAGTATATTTTAAAAAGTTTACAACATTATTAATGAAATAAATGTAAAATATTTATTTATTTTACATTTACTAATGCATAGAGATGTATAAATTATATCATATGTGCAAATTTATGCACTATATCCAATATGAGCTAGCATTGCATATATGTTGTTTTGTTGCATATCTGCAATTTTATGCATTCTAATATATTACTTCTAGGGCACTATCTAATAAAGAGATTGAGCAAATAATTGAAAATTGGGAAGAAAGTGAGGATGATTTTTTTGATGATGGCGATGAAGACATTGATATTGTTTTTGAGGCAAATCGACGCAAAAGTGAGGAAGAGGTGGTAACCACAGACGAAGAAAAAATGATTTATGATGTGCGATCTTTTAAAGACAAACACGATAAAATTATATGGAAATTAAAAGATTTTGATGCTAATTTAGATACTAGTTTTAAGGGCAGTGAGGAATTGCCTGAGCAATTTTTGCAATTTAGTGGAGCGTGCAGTTATTTCACGTCCTTTTTTTCTGACGATCTAACGAAGTCTATTGTTTACCAGTCGAACTTATATGCTTGCCAGAAAAATCCAGAAAACCGTGAAATGATTGATGAATTGGATTTGCAAAAATTTCTTGGCATATGCATTCTGATGTCTGTTGTTCAAATTCCAAACAACCGACGGTATTGGGCACCTATTGTAGGAAACAAGTTAATACAGGAAACTATGTCGCTAAATAGGTTTGAAAAAATTAAATCTATGTTACATTTTAATAACAACGATGACATGAAACCAAGAAATGATCCTAATTTTGACCGCCTTTTTAAAATAAGGCCTCTTGTGAATCATTGGGTTAAAAAATTCAAGTCGGTACCATATGAAAATTGCCTCTCAGTAGACGAGCAATTATGCTCCACAAAATGCAAGTCATATCTGAAACAATACCTTCCAATGAAACCACACAAATGGGGATTCAAGCTGTACGTGTTGGCCGGAATATCTGGATATAACTATAACTTTGAAATATATACGGGTCAAGAGAACAATCACGCCTATATACATTTTATACATCCTTGCCATTAATGTTAACATTAGCTAACCGTGGAATTTATTCGCTGGGAACAGTCCGGCGGAATAGAATTCCAAACTAAAAGTTTGTCGAGGAAAAAATAATGTTAAAAAAACCACGTGGAGAGTCTTATGAATATGTTGCAACGGTTGATAATTTTGATATCTCTGTTGTTTCCTGGAGAGACAACAAAATTGTCAACTTAATGTCAAACTACTGTGGCAAGAACCCTGAACAAACAGTTGAAAGATTTGACAAAAAATTAGGAAGAAAAGTAAATATTACCTGCCCCAGCATTGTTTCAGAATACAATAAATTTATGGGTGGGGTTGACTTACTGGACTCATTTATCGGACGTTACAAAATCAAAATCCGCTCTAAAAAATGGTACTTGCGCCTTTTATACCACATCCTTGGTCAATGCGTGGCTTTTATATAAACGTGCCGAAGCACAAAAAGGCAATGTCATCAAGGAAAGTTTGGCGGACTTTCGTTTAAAAGTGGAAGAATCGCTTTGCAAAATGGGAAAAATATCAACACCACGGGGTAGGCCTTCGGACGTAACAAAAAATCTTGCTCTGAAGGTATAGCAAGAATATAAATTTACTTATGTATATGTATGTGCATAAATAATTTGTTTTTATACATATTTTAGAGAAAACATCAGAGAAGTTTGCCAATTCCACAAAATGAGGTTCGACTTGATCACACAGATCACTGGCCGAAGTGGTTAGAAAATCGGCTTACGTGCAAGTTGCCAGGATGTACTGGATATACATTCGTCAAATGTGAGAAATGTGATACAAGCTTATGCTTCAACAAATCAAGAAATGGCTTTAAAAAGTTTCACTCTGAATAGGACTTTATAGTATTTTTGAAACAATAAGTACAAATGTAATTTATATATTTTTTTAATATTAAAAACTTTACATTTTTATAAAAATATATATGTGTATAATAAACTAAATTTTTTCCGATTACCTGCATAAACATGCATATATGCAATGTTTCTTAACTTCTTCGAGAAGCATCGAAAACAAACCAATTTAAATTTTTGCCATCAAAATTGTACATATAACATATAAAAAATAAAAAAAAATTTTTATTTTGAAGGAAAAAAAAATCATGCAACGAAGGGTTAAGGTAAAAAAAAATTATTTTTAAAAACTTAAAGTGCACATATGCGATTTCTTTTAATTCATTAGTAGTTCCAATTATGCGTGATTTCTGTAATTAAACAAACTGTTCAATTAAATTGGATTCTTGTAATTGAACGAATTGTTCAATTAAGCGGGTATCGGCTAATTGGTTCCCCGGTTAATTGAACAAAAAGTTGTGCAAATTTTGATGTGCAATTAACCGAAAAATAATGTAATACTTCCTAATGTTGCCTATAATTACTCGAAGTGTAACATGTTGTGCAACTGCAATAGAACAAAATTAGCTGATTTTATTTACAACTATTACACTTTTATCATTAACGTTAGGTTAGGTTAGAGTGGCCGGTCACAAAGACCCCGCATAGACCAAATAGGTCCCTAGCGTTACCACTATCATTAACGTACTTCATGAGCGATTTTTAAGGCTATTTGAGCGGTTTCTGCAAGCTATACAAATATTGACATCACTAATGGCTTAGAAAAATTAAAACGATTATATAACGATTATGTATACATGGACTTTTTTCATTTTAACATGTAAATATTTTTATATTTTGCTCTAAAACAATCTTTTTACAAAATTATGAGCGGTATGAATTATGACAAAGAAAATTAAATATTGGTTCTACAAACAAGGTAAGTTGTAGAACACCTTATATAAAAGTATTGGCAAAATATGCAACATGTTTTGCATGTTTTTCATCAACTTATTCACAAAAGAATGTGAATTCTTCTGGCAAGGCTGATTATGTTATTGAAAGAAAAAAGTAATTTTCTAATTATTATATTGTGTCTGAATTCTTTGTTAATAAACTTTTACAATTTGTTTCAATTATTAATTAAATCCAATCCGCTGTTATAATTAATAACCCGAAAGAATATTTATTAATTAGTAGTTTATCCAATACCTCCCGCTTATGGCAGCGCCTGCATATATAAATGGGAAGCTATAATATTATCACCGATCTTCGCTGTTTGCTCCCCAGTCTGCATCGTCTACTCCGTATATGTCTAAATTGGTTTTGTTATAAAGTAGTCCACAATCGGTCGTTCCTCGAATGTTGCGCAAAGTTAGTTTGGCTAATTTTCAGAATTCTTTAAATTGACTTATGTTATTTACCGCATATGCAAGTACAGTTAAGTAAATGATTGCTCCTCTTAAGTGTTGAAAAGTGTATTTGGACATATCTCTTCCATCTTTGCTAATCTGGCGGATCAATTGACAATTTGTCTCTATAGGAGTAGATGCAGGCTTACACTCTACCATTCCAAAACGTTCTTAAATAACTTCTGTATTGTTACGCTGAGATAAGAGAACTTGATTTGTTTTAAGCTTTTAATCAATGCTCAAGCAACGCTTAACGGGACCGATATCTTTTTTCCTTTGTGCCAATAACAGGTGTTTATGATTTTAGAATTTTGTTATAAATTAAAGCTCTTGAATATTAACAGCCTGTTTGTTGATTTCCGAACGTACATTTTTTAATATTTTAATTAGGCTTAAGGTTCATCAAATTTAATTTTCATTAAATTATATTTATCAAGAAAGGAATTTTCAACATGAAAATTAATTAAAATTGACATGTTTCGATCGCAACCACTGAATCTCCTCAGATGGATTTGCCATCTTACACTCGCAGCCATCGACGACTGCTGACGTCAATAGTCAAACATCAATCCTTAAACCAAATTGTATTTTAACCTTTGGTAGATCGAAATTGGCTTTTTTGAATGATTATCTATTTTAATTGATTTTACATGTTTTTTCTTACTTCTGTTTTTTCGTACTTTTGTCAAGAATGCTTGAAGTCCAAAGTACATTTTTGTTTTTTCATTTTTGTCTTTCTTTTTCTTGTTGACCTTTTTCAGTACAACTTGAAGGACAAATGTACACATAGAGCTCGTGCCTTAGCTTTAACAAAAATTAGTATTGTGGTTATTTTTGTTGAACTATTTATGGTTTTTAATCCAAATTTTAAATATTTTTAATCATGATGACTAATGAAACCTTCATTTTCATTGCTATGCTGGGTAGCTCCAAAAGCATTTTGTTGCTGATCTTATCAAAACCAGGAGCCTTCTTGGGGCTTAAATCACAAATAGCTTCTTCGATTTCTCTTATCACAAATATTAGGGGAACAGCTGCTCGAGCAGCAACAGGTGGTATTACAAACAGATTCCCTTTTCATTATCATTTCTTGCCCAACTTTTCCATTCAGGTTTCTTAGTGGTGGATTAGAGCCAACTGTCCTTTTGAGTTTTCTAGCTGCACGCCATAATGAGTAGTCTGATTGTGAAGTCAAATCAAGTTCCTTAAGATACATATTTTTCCACTGAAGCCGTCTAAGTCTGCACCCTGTGGGTGCTGTGTCAATTGTTCCAACAGAACAGAATAGAATAATTACAAAAAGAAAGAAATCATGACCCAACCATTATTTTTCCAGGTCGTCATGGTGAACTCCAACCGGATTTCAACTCCTAGGTAAAAGGTGCAACTAACAGGTGAGTACACGGTGCAAAAGGTATTGCTTGTTGCAATAGATTCGTTTTTTTTTGTCTGCGTTCACTTTCGGGCTCCTGGCATGATTTTTTTTGTAGCAGCCAAGTGCCTGATTGGTTGGCAAGAACCACCCCAATACGGCGAGCCCTAGCCTGACTTACGCCAGCATGCCAGCGCCGCCAACAATCTGTCCGCGACAAACCTTATGTTTTTTTTTATTTATGCGTTTTATTTTATGAAACACCAGCTGTTACTGCTACACACGTTCAACGGGGCTTTGTTTGAAAAGTCAATCAAGATATTGCCAAGAATTTGATGAGGAAGCTATACAAAATATTTTTAATATGTTTTGGAACCTAAATTGGGAATCTAAACAAGTGTTTGTAAAGAACCATGTATCACAGATACCAATAAAAAGAAAACGTATTGAAAATTCCAAACAACGGCACAGCTTTTTGTTTAAACTAACATACAAGCATGGTTCATTACAAGTTTGCCGGTTTATGTTTTTGTCGACTCTTTCGATTAAAAGAGACATGGTTAGAGGATGGGTAACATCCAAAAATAAACCGGGAGACAATATTACTATCGTAAAGAAACGAATAAAATCTATATTGCCTCAACATTTACCACAAAGGCAGAAATTTACCGAGACTACCTTGCATACTGTTCCGAGAAGCAAGTATCATTTGTTTCAAATTTTACCTTTTCGAAATTTTTTTGAAGAACAGAATTATAGTCTTCTTATGCCCCGCAAGGATCAATGTGATATGTCTGTCTTTTAAATGCCAAACAAATAACGTCTGAACAATATGACGATCATATTTTTTAAAAAACAACGTGCTCAAGATGAGAAGAATCTTGACAAAGTCGCGGCGCAAGAAGAAAAATACCATGTTTTTACTATGGATGCACAAGCAGTTAAGCTCTGCCTAAATATAAATTCATAACTTCACTGTTTACAATCTTTTCAATCACCAATGCACTAACTATTGGTGGAATGATTACAGGCCGATCTGTCTGCTTCAACATTTATTTCCATCATACCATACCGTTTGAAAGCACATTGCTCATTAGATAATTTACCAATAATAATTTATTCGGATGGTTGCGGTTACAAAAGCCGTAACCAGTATTTATCAAATGCCTTATCTATTTTCGCTATAGAAAATAATAAAATAATCGAACAAAAGTACTTGGAGAAAGGTCACACACAAATGGAATGTGACAGTGCACAGTTAAAATAGAAACCAAACTTAAAAATCAATCAATATCAATCACGAAAAACAGTAAAAAGTTATGACACAGTAATTAGGTGCATTTGAGAACTTTTACAGTAAAATGCAGTAAATGAGTAAACTAAAAAATTTGCTCTCACAAAAAGCTGTCGTACAAAAAAGTACGCGAACGCATAATTAGTAAAAATTCGTAAAATAAAGGCAACAGCTGATGGCAAATAATTGAAGTGTAGAAAAATGTTTACACTTTTGACTTCTTAGCTCGTTTTCTTATCGGTACTCGATTGAATACTTTGTATAACACGAACATTTTTGGAAAATACAAACAAATTATTATTATTTCATATTTGATTGTTTTTTATTTTATTTGATTTTACTAATTTGTGGTGGGTTAATTTATTCAAAAGAACATGAATAATGTGTGTGCTATTGATTACTTAAGTACTTCACACTTTTACAACTCTATAAAATTAACATAACAAAAAAGTTTCAAAAGTTAGTATTTAGCCAAATAAATGCTTCACAAACAAGTTTAATTAATTAATATTTATTCACTTTTTGTTTTGTTTTAATTTTTATTTTAACTTTTCTTTTAATTAAACATTTTTTTTACAAGTTGCAAGCTTTTTTTTGTTACTTTTGTTAAATTTTACAGCAAAAATTTCTGCAGTAAAAATTGTAAATACTGAGACAAGAACTG
This sequence comes from Pollenia griseotomentosa, assembly GCA_963931875.1. Classification (NCBI taxonomy): domain Eukaryota; kingdom Metazoa; phylum Arthropoda; class Insecta; order Diptera; family Polleniidae; genus Pollenia; species Pollenia griseotomentosa. The sequence goes on from OZ007563.1 coordinate 151,175,435, forward strand.
TAACTTTACGCTCTTAATTTGTGTTCTTATTTACTGCATTTTGTGAACTCGAACGCAATTTAGTAAAATGCAGTAAAGTTCAGTAAAAAAAAAGTAAAAACTTTTGTGTTCTCGAACGCAGCTATTATTAAACCATTCGATGCCATGTATTTAAATTACAGTTTTTTTTGTTAAATGCCAAACTTATTCGCTTTTCGAGCATAAGACCTGGTCGAACCAAAACTGATCCAACAGTTTCTCAATTAAGATCACTTAAGTATTTGCCAAGTGGAGAAGTTAAATTTAAAGTTAACTTAAATGAAGAATACAATAACTTACCCAATATAATTAAAAATTACACAGGATATACTGAACCAAAGCCTTTGCATACTGCTCAGATTCCAATCCAGCCTAGTAAATGGAAGCATATTCAAGATTTGAAACCGGTTAGAATATCATCACTTTTATGATCATTTAGTTCAGATGGAGTCAAAGTAATAAGAAGCAATGTGACAATGTCCAATTTGAATTACCTTTTTTTGAATTATGTTTATTTTTTTGTTATTGAATTCTTTTATGTTAGAAAAACGTTAACCCTAGAAAGTCATCCTTATTTTTATTACATTAACGTCAACCTTCATCATTTTGACTACGACATACTTAAAGCGACTATAAAACACATCATAAGCAAAAATACGTACCAAAATAAATATTTTATTTAAATTAATTTATTTTTTAATTAATACATAAAAAAATTCATTTATTACTTTTTGAATTTTTAACAGAAAATAAACATTTCACAGCCTTCCTTCAATTGGCATGGTGTTTTTAACAGTTAATAATAAAAAATTTAAAAGTAATACACATTGCAATTTTTTTCAATTCAGTCTTTCAGTTTCTTTTAATATAAATATTAAACTAAAAAAGGAACATTGTTTTCGAAATAAATTATTTCATATAAAGCACGAGGCACAAACTTTGATTTTGTGCTCGCCACACAGCCTTTTTCGGCATTTTACACAGACAACATTAGTCATTTTTCGCTTCGAAGAGGGACAAACTCCACATATCTTCCTTTTATTATTTTGACTTTGTTAAGATAAATTCTCGGAATTTGTGGGGTTATTGACTTGCAGCTCATTTTGAATATCATTTCTTACATTGGCGGTTATTGTTGGCATATCAAGCCTGTCATTCAAGTGATTTTTTATAAGTTCCGAGAAAAGATTTTTCATGAAATTAACACGATTAAGAGGCTTTTGGCCAGCTTGAAGCAGGTTATGCGAGTAAATAATGTATGAGTTAATAAATGTTATGTTCAAAATTCCGAAAAATTGGCATAACGGCCAGCTGTTTGTTTTCCTAGTACAGCTCATAACACTGCACATCTGATCGAATGTGTCAACTCCTCCTTTGGTACTATTATAAAACTCCGCCATGCTGAGTTTATTTGTTTTGAGGTTTACAGTGCCCTGTTCGTTACATGATGACAAAAGGTAAACCATTTTGTTTAACTTTGGCTTATAAGACAAAAGGGTTAAGTTATTGTCGTAGCAAAACATAGCCGTACCGCACTAACGACCTTTACTTTGTTTTAGTTCAATTGGAATTTCCCTTTTATTTGAGCGAAGAGTGCCAACGATTGTCAAATTGTACGGACTTTGTCCTAACGATTTCGCTAGGGGTATCGACGTGAACCAGTTGTCCATAGTAACATTCCGGTTTGAGCCATGTATAGTTTTAGTTATCTCTTTTACGTAGAACTCTCCAAGAGGCATTGTGGTGGTGTTTGAATTTTTTCCCAAATATGGAATTGCATCAACCATATATTTGGTTGCACTATCACACAACATTACCATTTTAATGCCGTATTTGGTTGGCTTATTTGGGATGTACATCTTGAAACTACACTTTCCTCCGAAGGCCAAAAGCTGCTCATCAACTGTAAGGTATGCCCAGGACTGTAGTTTTCCTTGCATTTCTGCACAAACATTTCCCATACTTTTCTGATGGGAGCGAATTTATCACCCACTATTTGGAGGCGAAGTGATTTGTCGTCAAATCGTAAGCAGAACATAAGAAATTTAAACCTGGCTTTGGTGAGTACGCTTATGTATTTAGATCCACAATAAGACCTGTCAAATAACTCTTCCACGGATAAATCCTGATCTTTTTTGACAGCAGTCAATACTAATATACCCAAAACTGCATATATTTCATTTGTATTAGTGTTTCGTCGTTGTGTCTGATCCGTGTTTACAAGTAAGACGGATTGGCGTTGAGTTATCTCGACATTTGTCCACTTTACAATTTCAGCAACGATATCTCCTGTTATAAACTGTTTAAAACAATCAAGAGGATCAATTAAATTTTTGCATTGACGTGTTGGTCCTCGGCTTTTATGGACAATGTTAAGTCCATAATGATGTGTCGTACCTTTGATAGATGACCATTTATGACCGTTTTTTCCTCGAAGTATAGTTTTATCATATGTAATAATGTTGGATTTTGCTCTCAAAAAATTAAACGGAATGTCATCTTCATCCACGTCACTTGCTTCGTCTGATGAGGGGGTACTTGCAACGGACTCATCTTGATCGACTTCTGTGTCAGTACCTATTTCACTAATATCGCTTTCCAAGTCATCGTTGTTGTCAGTCCACTACAGAAACTGTTCAATTTGTTCATCTGTTAGAGATCACTGATTAGACATCCTAAAAAAATATGAAAATTTTGCGTCCAAGAAATATACACCATAAAACCTAAAAGTTACACAAACTTCATCTTTCGTCATTTTGACTACGGCAAACAAATAAAAGCGAAAAAACAAACACTTACAATGAACGCAGTTCGCTGCACGTCTTTATCCAACAACAGGTTGGAAGCGACTAGCGCTATAAAAAAAATTATACCAAAAGAAAAAGAAACAACAGGTTTTAACTTAAAAAAAATCTCGCGTCAGTTGCAATACCCGACATTAACCATATCGCTACGAATAGAGTAAAAAGTTCCATTTTTTTATAAGGGTGACTTAGTAGTCATATTTAAAAAAATATTATAGAAGAGAGATTAATTCATACCTTAAGAGTTTTGGAAAGAGACAGTTGGTTTCTCTCTCCTGAAAAATTGTATTTTGGCGGATGGCTGGTATTGAATATAAGCCGTCGATAAATTACTTATTTTAGTTTCCTGTGAAGGCACAAGAACATGTATGCGCAAATGCAAAATGAAAATGCAAAAAGAGCGAACGATCTGTATACATACACAAAAAACAAAGAGCAAAGAGCATAAAACCAACAAAAGCAAACGTAAACAAACCAATACAATGGCACACATGCAAAGCTTTCAATGTAGTGGTGCCCATACATGCACAAGAAGCTCGTAATAATGATTTTAAAAATTTTAGATAACAATATGCTCGTAAATGCAGTCGTAATAAATTGAATGAAGACATTTTTAATCGGTTTCTTATAACTTCAGATCCTTTAATTTTAAGCAAAAACAAACAAATTATAATTTAAACTTACCACAAACAGCACTTGATATGCTTATTCTGCCAAATATTTCCGATGATGATGATAATGTAGATGATAATAATGAAGATGATCATTATGATGAAGATAATTATGAAGATCTTTTTTTTTTTTTTTCATTATTTATTTATTGAATCTTCATATATTAAATATGAACTAACAATAATTAATCAAATCTTATCCTAATAATTTATTTTATGTCCTGCCAGTGCCAGACAAAAATTTTCTTCATCACGGGTTCTGTTCACATAGTTTCATTTCGGTTAATTTTGCTTCTATATGGCATTTCCATGTTAAACGACGATCTAGATGAATACCGAGATATTTGACATGCGATTGTTGAGGCACTAGTTGATTATTGATTTTAATAGGGGGGCAAGTTTCCCGACGCAAGGTGAATGTTATATGTACGCATTTTTGCTCATTGACCTTTATTCTCCATTGTTTTAACCACAGTTCTAGTTGAAATATATGATCCTGCAGGTATCGAGATGCTTCTCGACTGTTCTCGTGTACGCTTAGAAAAGCTGTATCATCAGCAAAAGTTGAGGTTAGGGTGTAATTATTTGTTGGCATGTCCGAGGTATATATAAGGTAAAAAAGTGGGCCCAGGATGCTTCCCTGAGGCACTCCAGCTTCAATTGGCTGAGGAGAACTTAAAAAATCACCTTCTTTAATAATAAATTTTCGACCGACCAAGTAGCTTTCTAGCAGCTTGTGTGTGTTAACCGGTAGGTTTAGCTTCAATTTATGTAACAAGCCTACATGCCAGACTTTATCAAAAGCTTGAGAAACATCGATGAAGAGAGCGGAGCAATATTTTCTTTCTTCAAAGGCTTTTCTTATGGCGTTTACTATTCGATGGGTTTGTTCAATTGTGCTATGTTCTCTTCTGAAGCCGAATTGATGGTTAGGTATACACCCATTATCATTTAGAATTGGGGTTAATTTTGACGCTAAGAGCTTCTCAAATTTTTTTTTTTTTTTTTTCATTATTTATTTATTGAATCTTCATATATTAAATATGAACTAACAATAATTAATCAAATCTTAACCTAATACGTTATTTTATGTCCTGCCAGTGCCAGACAAAAATTTTCTTCATCACGGGTTCTGTTCACTTATAAAGGTGTTTATCGCTCATCTAATTGGATAAGTGCTGCAGTGTCTCTTCTTCTTAAGCGAGTGTGGCCGCTATCATTTAAAATATTTCGTGCTAGTGGGTTCGGATGCAATTCGAGCCTTTTTAAGTATTTTACTGCATATTTCGTAATCATAGTTTTGACTAATGGAACATTGAACCAAGGGGCAGCTGTGATTATTCGAAGAATTTTATTTTGGCGCCTTTGAATTTTTTCTATATTAGAGGCCGAGGCAGTGCCCCATAACTGAATACCATAGCACCAGATTGGCTTTAAGATGGAGTTGTAAAGAAGAAGTTTGCAGTCGAGACAAAGGACAGAGTTTCTACCAATAAGCCAATGAATTTGAATGGCTTTTAGTTTCATTTGAGTTAATTTTGCATCTATATGGCATTTCCACGTTAATCGCCGATCCAGATGTATACCGAGATATTTTACATGCGAATGTTGAAGAATTATTTGATTATTGATTGTAATATGGGGGCAAGATTCCCGGCGCAAGGTGAATGTTATATGCACGCATTTTTGCTCATTGACCATTATCCTCCATTGTCTTAACCATATTTCTAGTTGAAATATATGATGCTGTAAGTAACGAGATGCTTCATAACGGTTTTCGTGGACGCTTAAAAAAGCTGTATCGTCTGCAAATGTTGAAGTTTGGGTGTAGTTGCTTGTTGGCATGTCCGAAGTATAAATTAAGTATAATAGAGGGCCCAGGATGCTGCCTTGTGGGACTCCAGCGCCAATGGGCTGAGGTGAACTTAAGAAATTTCCTTCTTTAATAATAAATTGACGACCGACTAAGTAGCTTTCTAGCAGATTGTGTGTGTTTGCTGGTAAATTTTGCTTCAATTTATGTAATAAGCCTTCATGCCAGACTTTATCAAAAGCTTGCGAAACATCGATGAAGAGTGCTGAGCAATATTTTTTTTCTTCAAATGCTTTTCTTATGACATTAACTATTCGATGAGTCTGTTCGATTGTGCTGTGTTTTCTTCTAAATCCGAACTGATGGTTTGGAATACATCTATTTTCACTTAAAACCGGTGTTAATTTTGAAACTAATAATTTCTCAAACAGCTTTGACATATTTGATAATAAGCTAATAGGCCTATATGACTCAACTTTTGTATGATCTTTACCTGGCTTTGGTATCATGGTAACTAAGGAAACCTTCCATTTTTGAGGATAGTATTCAAGGCGTAAAATAGCATTAAAAATAAAAAGAATAATTTTCTTTGCTGTGCGAGGTAGCTCTAAAAGCATTTTATTACTGATTTTATCAATACCAGGTGCCTTCTTAGTGTTTAAGTCACAAATAGCCTGTTCGATTTCTCTTATCTCAAATCTGAGGGGGATAGCTGCTCTAGCAGCAACAGGTGGTAACTCTACCGCAATATTGTGAGATATATTTGGTGTAAATACGTTTTTCAAGTGACTAACAAACAGATTTCCTTTTTCAATATCGTTTCTTGCCCAACTACCATTCAAGTTTCTTAATGGTGGCTTTGATATTACTGGCCTTTTTAGATTTCTAGCTGCACGCCATAATGAGTAGTCAGATTGTGGAGTTGCATCAAGTTCCTTAAGATATTTTTCTAGAGAAGCCGTTTTCTGAGTCTGCAGTAACTTTCTTAGCCTTTTAGTGTACTCTTTTAATAAATTCTTAAGTTGCGGGGATCTGTACAGTTGCCACTCTCTTCGAACTCTCCTTTTTTCAGTCAAGAGCCGCTCGACATCTGAAGAATATATTTTAATAGTTTTTGTTTTTTTTGGGGCAAAATTAGAATGTTGAACAGCTAGTTTCAGAAAACTGTCAAAATTGTCAATAGAGCGATCTACGTACTCCGGTGTACTGAGCGGAATATTTTCTGTGCAGTGGGCACTGAGAAATTTTTTATATTTTAACCAATTTATTTGTGTGGCTGACGTCGCTAAGTAACATGACGGAGATACAATTCTATTTGGTTTCGATATAGTAACAATTGTAGGTGTGTGGTCGGATGATAATTCTAAGGAAGCTTCAACATGAATCGTTTCTGTGGGGATGTTTTTAACCACGCCAAAGTCGATAACATCTGGAATTTTTTGCTGATCAGTAGGCCAATATGTTGGTTGTCCGCTCGCGACCACGCTTAAACCCATTTTAGAGATTGTGTTAAACAAAACACGACCTTTTGGTGTTATAAGTCGTGACCCCCAGAAGGTATGTTTAGCGTTATAATCGCCAGCGGCGAGGAAACAGGGTCCTAATGATTTAAAGTATTTATAATATTGGCTTTCTGATATGGCAAATCTAGGTGGAGAGTATAAAGAAGAAATTACTAAGTCTCGATTTAGCTCTTCAACACAAATAGTCGTTGCTTGCAGATAATCTTCACAATGATCAAACATTAAATAGTGTTTGATTCGGGCTTTTATCAAAATGGCAGAGCCTCCACAAGCTCTATCTCGAGGGTCCTTAGTATCATATAGTATATAACCATTGATTTTAAACGTATTTCTTGAGGTCAAGTGAGTTTCAGAAACCAACATGACATCAATTTGTTTATTTTTTAGAAAGTATTCTAATTCATTTTTATGTTGGCGGATGCCGTTTGCGTTCCAAAAACAGATTTTTAAACAGTTCATGGCTTGTTAAGTACAGCTTGCAATAACATCGATTGCATTCTTAGAATTTCCTGCATCATATTACCCATTGTGTTCGTAAAATTATTAACTGTTTGCACTAATGTTTCCATGGTTTTTTCAAGACGACTTAAATTAGAAACTGGAGTTTCTTCATTAATTGGCGAAGCACCTTGCATTGGCACATGGTTTGATTTTAGAATGTTAGCGTAGGAGGTTCTGTTATTACTAGGCTGTGGAGCCTGAATGTCATTAGTGTTTAGCTGATTTGTTACCTGCATTTGAGGGGAATTAGTTTTCGGTGCAACTGACTGCTCGACGATAGTGTATACAGGGCATCCTCTATAATTGGCTGTGTGATTACCGCCACAATTGCTACATTTTTTAACGTTGGGGTCATTTTTAGATTTATCGCAAAGAACTGTACCATGTAATTCTCCACATACTACGCAAACAGGGGGTAAGTAGCAGTATGCCTTAGTATGACCATATTCCTGGCAGTTCAAACACTGAACGGGTCCATTTCTTTTGTGCGGCTCCTCTATTGTGATTTTTCTGTACAGTATATATTTTAAGCTGTAAATAGGGTGCGTTTCGTTTTTTCTTAGCTTAACGTCGCCGGGCTCCAACTCCACTCGAAATAGTGGTTGGGGATTTTTTTTCCCTATTTTTAATATTTACCACATGTTTTATTTTGAAGCCTTTTTCTTCCAAGAAAGTTTTTATTTCTGCTGGGTCCACACATGAGTCAATTCCCTTAATCACTACCTGAAGGCCTTTGCTGCTCTTCAGTTGGTATGTATAAAAACTTTTTTTTAGTTCTTTCAAAATTGACTTGTATTTTTGTCTCGTTTATACTACCACGCTTGATAGCCGCTACGTAAAACGAATTTTCAGCTATCACTGATATCAAACTCTTTATGAGCTCATTTGAATTTTGCTCCCTAAGGTATATCGGGGGAGGCTTGGACGATTTTATGACGTTTGGTGCTTCAGAGGATTCATCCTCCAAAATTGCAAAACGATTTTGAGAATTTATTTTATCAAAAGTTGGTACTTTTGAGGCCGAAGCAACTGCTGCAGAGGTAGGGCTGCGTCCCCGTTTAAGCACTGTTATATACCTGTCCATACCAACTTGTACTGTAGGCTTTTGAGAAGTTTTTACTTGAGTTACTGAGTTGTCCATAGCGGCTGTTTTGGGGTTAACCGTATCATCACTTGTTAAAGTTTTTTTTGGCACTGCGGCAGCGCTTGCAGTTAGCAAACTTGTTATTGTATTACGATCGACCGTATTTGTAAACAAAGAGGGTGAGAGGGAACGCGTTCGAGTAATAGGTTTAGCCGTTAAGTAATTGCTATCATCGATTCTTTTTTTTGTTTCTACGTTTGCTTCGTCAACACTCACTGTAACATAAGCATTTCTTTCATTAAGTTTTATTGTTTTTGCATTATACGCATTCATAAGAGTTTTTTTTTATATATTACTGTTTGTTTAATTGTGCTCTTCTTTTTATTTGTTGTTTAAAAAAAACCCCGAGAATAAAAAAAAGAATAAAGAAAAACAAGAAATGTTTTTGCTTTAAAATGTATGTATGTATATGTATGTGTGTGCATACATATATTTTTGTTATTTGTAATTTTTAATATTTGTATTATAAATTTTATGTTCACTAATTTAAAAATTATTTTAAAGCGTCCATTCATTCGCTGATCTTATATTATTTTTTTAAAAAAATAATATGATATTATAAATATACAACTATTTATGTTAAAAAAAAACCGTATGCCGAATTAAAAGAAAAAAAACACGTCTGCAATTAACGAGCACGCAAGCAGAACCTTCTCAAATAGCTTTGATATATTATATATATTCTTGAGGGTAATATTCAAGGCGTAAAATAGCATTAAAAATATAAAGAATAATTTTCTTTGCTATGCGAGGTAGCTCCAAAAGCATTTTGTTGCTTATCTTATCAAAACCAGGGGCTTTCTTGGGGTTTAAGTTACGAATACCCTTTTCGATTTCTCTCATCTCAAATCTTAGGGGAACAGCTGCTCTCGCAGCAACGGGTGGTAACTCGTCCGCTATGTCGTCAGATATATTTGGGGTAAATACGTTTTTCAAATGATTTACAAACAGGTTTCCTTTCTCATTATCATTTCTTGCCCAACTTCCATTCAGGTTTCTTAATGGTGGTTTCATGATAACTGGCCTTTTTAGATTTCTGGCTGCACGCCATAATGAGTAGTCTGATTGTGGTGTTGCATCCAGGTCCTTAAGATATTTTTCCACGGAAGCCGTTTTCCGACACTGCAGTAATTTTCTTAGCTTTTTTGTGCACTCTTTTAATAAGTTCTTAAGTTGGGGGGATCTGTGCAATTGCCACTCTCTTCTCACTCTCCTTTTTTCATTCAAGAGGCGCTCGACATTTGTAGAATATATTTTATTATTATAAGTTTTTTTGAGGGTTTTGCAGGAATGTTGAACCGCTAGTTTAAGATAACTGTCAAAATTGGCAATAGAAAGATCCACATCCTCTGGTGTGCTAAGCGGAATATTTTCTGTGCAATGAGTACTGAGATATTTTTTATATTTTAGCCAATTTATTTGTGTAGCTGACGTCGCTTAGTAACATGACGGAGATACAATTCTATTTGGGTTCGATATAGTAACAATTGTAGGTGTGTAGTCGGATGATAATTCTAAGGAAGCTTCAACATGAATCGTTTCTGTGGGGATGTTTTTAACCACGCCAAAGTCGATAACATCTGGAATTTTTTGCTGATCAGTAGGCCAATATGTTGGTTGTCCGCTCGCGACCACGTTTAAACCCATTTTAGAGATTGTGTTAAACAAAACACGACCTTTTGGTGTTATAAGTCGTGACCCCCAGAAGGTATGTTTAGCGTTCTAATCGCCAGCGGCGAGGAAACAGGGTCCTAGTGATTTATAATATTTATAATATTGGCTTTCTGATATGGCAAATCTAGGTGGAGAGTATAAAGAAGAAATTACTAAGTTTCGATTTAGCTCTTCAACACAAATAGTCGTTGCTTGCAGATAATCTTCACAATCATCAAACATTAAGTAGTGTTTGATTCGGGCTTTTATCAAAATGGCAGAGCCTCCACAAGCTCTATTTCGAGGGTCCTTGGTATCATATAGTATGTAACCATTGATTTTAAACGTATTTTTTGAGGTCAAGTGAGTTTCAGAAACCATCATGACATCAATTCGTTTATTTTTAAGACAGTATTCTAATTCATTTTTATGTTGGCGGATGCCGTTTGCGTTCCAAAAACAAATTTTTAAACAGTTCATGGCTTGTTAAGTACAGCTTGCAATAACATCGATTGCATTCTTAGAATTTCCTGTAACATATTACCCATTGTGTTCGTAAAACTGTTTACTGTTTGCACTAATGTTTCCATGGTTTTTTATAAACGACTTAAATAAGAAACTGGAGTTTCATCATTACTTGGCTAGGCACCTTGCATTGGCTCATGGAAACTGGAGTTTCATCATTACTTGGCGAGGCACCTTGCATTGGCTCATGGTTTGATTTTAGAACGTTAGCCTGCATTTGAGGGGGATTAGTTTTCGGTCCAACCGACTGCTTGACGATAGTGTATACTGGGCATCCTCTATAATTGGCAGTGTGATTACCGCCACAGTTGCTACATTTTTTTACGTTGGGGTCGGTTTTAGACTTATCGCAAAGAACTGTACCATGTTATTCACCACATACTACGCAAACAGGGGGTAAGTAGCAGTATGGCTTTGTATGGCCAAATTCCTGGCAGTTTAGACATTGAACAGGACCATTTCTCTTGTGCGGCTCCTCTATAGTTACCCTTCTGTATAGAATATACTTTAAGTTATAAATTGGATGCGTTTCATTTTTTTTGAACTTAACGTCGCCGGGTTCTAACTCCACTCGAAATAGTGGTTGGGGATTTTTATACCCTTCACCACAGGTGGAAAAGGGTATATATAAGTTTGTCATTCCGTTTGTAATTTCTACAATATTGATCTTAGGCCCTGTAAAGTATATATATTTTGGGTCCTTATGAGGAGAGAAGTTGATTTAACGATATCCGTCCGTCTGTCTGTCCGTCTGTCCGTCTTACGTTTGATATGTGTTTTCCGGAGACTCCAGACATGATAGCGGCTAGGTTGTTTTAGACTTATGTCACATATAGTCCACCATTTCTTACTATTAAAATTCAGCCAGATCGGTCCACAATTGGCTGAGATATGACCAAAATACCACGACTGCCTCTGATTTTGCCCATAAATCCCTTGTTGTTGTTGTATTTTTTTATCTCTGTATATCTTGAGAACGGCAAGAGCCAAAGTTTCCAAATTAGGTACACACAGTAACGTTATCAATACACAGCATCCCACAAAATGTGGGCGGGATTAAACAAGTGGGCGTGGTACCTCCCATAGAAAAAATATCAAAAATTGTATAAAAACCTGATTTTTTGGACTGTCATATGACCTATGGTTAGGGTTGCCATCCGTCCTCTTTTCCCCGGACACCGTCCTCTTTTTTTGGGTATCCGGGGCAGTCCTACTTCTTTTTCATCAAGTGTCCGGGGTTGTCCGGCTTTTTACACCTTAATTGTAAATTTGTTCCTGGATTTAAATCACAGTTCACAAAATTCATTAAAAAAAAGATTTAGGTGCTCGGGTGTTTTTAAGATAGGTATGATTTAATTTTTGGGGACGTAACGCGACAAAAGGAGTACTTTTCTTTGATTGTGCCCAAAATGGAGCACCCAAAAAATATGGAACAAATAAGCAAAAGCAACCTTATCAATGTCGTTACTTTTGTTCAAATAAATACTTATTGCTCAAATGATTATATTAAAATTTTATTTTAAGATTCTTTTTGGAAAGAAAAAAAAATCATATCTTAAAAAAGCACATCCCTCAAAGTTTTAGGATTTTTAAAAAACAGTTTGAAGTTTTATATAAAAAAAAAATCAGCAAAAAAATAGGGTTTTGACTTAGTCCATTTTTAAAATTTAATATTTTGCATATACATTTTTTTCAATATATTTATTGTAGCCTCAAGTATTCTCTTTAAACTGACAAAAATCATCTTCGTATGTAAAGTAGTTTTCGAGATATTAAAAGAATAAACTCTACACATTCGGCTTATTCGGCGATATTATGACAATTTGAATATGAAATAACTTTTGAAAAAAAATTAAAAAATTGTTTTTCGTTGATATGTGTTCTTTGTGGGATCAAATAAACCCTCTCGCCAAATTGCATTCAAATCGAAAGGGGTCGAGTCCCACTCTTGGTCGACTTGACATGGAATTAGCCAAATTAAGTTTTTGTGTGCCGTCGTTAATTTTATTAAAATTAAGTTGTTTAGAAAGTGTCCTCTTTTTTCGAACAAATGTCCTACATTTTTTATGCTGGCGTCCTCTTTTTCTCAAAATAGAAATGGCAAGCCTACCTATGGTTATGTTTTATATATCAAAAGATCGGAAATTTTTAATAGCAAATATTTTCTGAAAAACTCGGGAAAATCGGTTCAGATACGAAAAAGTTATGACCAAAATATTAATTTTTTTGAAAAATACCCATTTTCGGGAACCATAGATCTTCCCGAGTCCAAGTTTTAAAACCAAAATGACTGGCAAATTTTTCTTTAACATGTCGGTATATAAATCTGTCAAATCGGTTAAGAAGTAGCAGAGTTATGACCAAAATACTGAGATCCCAAAAATTACTCTTTTTTATACCCTTCACCACAGGTGGAAAAGGGTATATATAAGTTTGTCATTCCGTTTGTAATTTCTACAATATTGATCTTAGGCCCTGTAAAGTATATATATTTTGGGTCCTTATGAGGAGAGAAGTTGATTTAACGATATCCGTCCGTCTGTCCGTCCGTCTTACGTTTGATATGTGTTTTCCGGAGACTCCAGACATGATAGCGGCTAGGTTGTTTTAGACTTACGTCACATATAGTCCACCATTTCTTGCTATTAAAATTCAGCCAGATGGGTCCACAAATGGCTGAGATATGACCAAAATACCACGACTGCCTCTGATTTTGCCCATAAATCCCTTGTTGTTGTTGTATTTTTTTAATTTCTGTATATCTTGAGAACGGCAAGAGCCAAAGTTTCCAAATTAGGTACACACAGTAACGTTATCAGTACACAGCATCCCACAAAATGTGGGCGGGATTAAACAAGTGGGCGTGGTACCTCCCATACAAAAAATATCAAAAATTGTATAACAACCTAATTTTTTGGACTGTCATATGACCTATGGTTATGTCGGTTCAGATACGAAAAAGTTATGACCAAAATATTATTTTTTTTTGAAAAATACCCATTTTCGGGAACCATAGATCTTCCCGAGTCCAAGTTTTATAACCAAAATGACTGGCAAATTTCTTCTTTAACATGTCGGTATATAAATCTGTCAAATCGGTTAAGAAGTAGCAGAGTTATGACCAAAATACTGAGATCCCAAAAATTACTCTTTTTTTATAATTAAGTTTGTTTTTTATACCCTTCACCGAAGGTTCAATACCCTATAAAGTTCTGGGTATTCTGGGTCCTTATGAAAAGCGAAGTTCAAATCCAGTGGTCCGTTTCTCCACCCCCCCCCCCCCCTTTTTGCATTTGTTTATATATACTAGCATAATAGTCAATATGATTTTCGTTATCAGCCTGCCTTATTATTTCATCTATTTAAGGAAATAATTTTAACAAATAGAAACTAGGAATTTTTGTTTCGTTTTGCTTCTTAAAAACTCGCCAAAAAAGATAAGTCTACGGTATGACAACAGTGCCTATACAAAAAGAAACCAAACAAACACACATACATGGTACAAACTATTTTGGTGATTATAGGCCACCTATTATGGTTCACAACTCAAATATGTAGTTGATTTATAATTTTGGTATTATGGTTAAAAACTTTGCTTTATTGTGGTGAACTAAAACATCAAAAATAATTACAACTCAACTGTGTTGAGTTGTGAACTGTAAACTGATCATATTTACTTTTAATGATATTCATAAAACGTTCCGTCATGGTCCAGTTGTCTAGGGGGTTTGCTTAGGTTAGAAACTGTGAGTCCCTGGTTCGAATCTTGTTTTTTTCAAAAAGAAATTATCTAATTCACAATGTATAAATGTGATTAAATGTATTTTGAAAATGCGGCTATAATATGATTCAGTTCAAACACATAAATCTGAACTGATATATTAATTGCCTTAATTGTCCTCCAAGCACTTTAACTTGTAGAACGCTAACAGATCCAATCAATAAAACACTGTAAGTGCCTTATAGTAATTGAACATCTTTCTTTATTTTGCTTCTGTCTTATATACTAAAATTTGATACTTTAATTAAAACTAAATGCCACTATTGCACAATGCGGAAGTGACCCAATTAATCGTATAATCGCATAATTGCTGACTAACATTTCAATGTATAAATTATGACTCAAGTAAACAAATAAAATACTGCTATGTTAACAATTATAAACAAAATAAAACTGTTTGGGACGATTGAACTTCAAGTAAACAAATAAAATAATGATATGTCAACAATTATTTATAAACAAAAGGTAAAATAAAACAAAAAAATTAAATTATGTTATGTCAGCGATAAACTGAACTTATGTAGTTCATTAACATAGTTAAAAATAAAATTAAATTAAATGTATGTTGATGTGAATGTCAACATTCTCCCCCGCGTTGACCGCTGGTCGATGATATCCTATGTGGGTTATGTGTCTATGATGTCAATGGTGACAGGTCGAGGTAATGGAACTGGATGCGGTGTTGGTTGGTTGGAGTTGTGGCCTATTCCTTCTTGATGGGTTGAGCTTCTTTTAATTAGTGTTATGGTTATCGCGAGGAGCAAGGATATTATAAGTGCGGAATAGCTTACTACATGATGATGTTGACTATTAGACTTGATTAGCTGTGGTAGACGAGTAATTGTTGATTCATTAAGTTGTTTTTGCAGGTTATTGAGTTGGTTAAGGTGAGTTTCAAACTGGCTATCTGTGGTGTTAAGAATCTGGTTGATTTCCTGTGGTCTGCTTATATGGTCGATGTGTTTGAGTTGGACGTATGATGTGTGCAAACTGTTTGACGCGCTAAAGTGACCTTGAATCGTGATGAAATCGGTTTTGATTATACAAGTTTGGTCTAGTTGCATTATGCCAGTGCCTCTTATAAAGTGTTGTAAGGTTTCTATGCCGCAGACTGCAGAGATTTCTACTTCTGTGGTGGAAGCAAAAATCCAGTTGTTAGGATTTTTTAATTGTGTCCAGGTTGTGTTGGATGGAATTCGGATAAGTTTGCAGTTGGCTGTGTTCCGGTTGTTAAAAATGTTTATTTCACAGGAGTTGGCAAGTGTGTTCCCCTTGAGCTTGACTTGTTTGTTTTGGCATATGTATTCATCGGGTTTAGGCATTAGGCAGTTGGTAATGTCTTCATTTAAAAAGGGAATATATTCATCTCTGTGTGAATTAATTGCTAGAAAAGATTCCTTTGAGTCAATAGATATTAGAAGATTTTTTTTTATTGTTGGGACCGGAATTACATTGAATAGTTCTAGGAATTGCTGGTCGACAAGTGGCAACATAATTTCAAAGATAACTTCGCTCTTTGTTATCGCTCCACTGGCCTTCATTAGCTTATAAAATTGTATCAGACTGTCGTCTTCTACAGGAAGTGCACGTTGCCTTGGGAGATGTGCCCTTATTACGGTTAATTCATTCCTAAGTTGATGAGGAGCTAATAGGAGTGGACTGATTTTTCCATGATGAGCATCGGTTAACACGTCTATTATTTCCCTTTCTATTCTTTGCAGGTTTAAGGCGGTTAAGGTCAATTGGTTGGCGAGTAGCGACATTTGTTGTGTTTGACTGATTTGTTCGGATTCCTTTGCTATTTCGTTTGTTGCTGCGTTAAGGGTTTGGACAATTTCTCTTAATTGGTTCTGTGCATTAAGCTCATCTTGCTTAATGATGTTAACAGTAGAATCAATGATGGACGTTTGGTTTTTTAGTAGCTGGAAAAGATAGTCTGTTTCGATCTTGGATCTTTTAATGGCATCTGACATTTCATTTGCGTAGTCTGAGTCCAAAACACCAAACAGTGATCTTGCTACATTTCCTACAATGTTAAATGCGCCTCTTTTTGTTCGACTAGTAACGAAAAGTGCCTTCTCCTCTAGTAAATCTTCCTTCATTTGAATAAAATTGTTTACCAATGTGTTGCATGTTGACAGGTGTTGCATGGATGAGCATAATTGCTGCAAGGTGGATATTCCAGACTGAAAAACCCTTAGCTCAGATGAAAAGGGTGTTAAGTCGTAGTATACCATGAGTTTCCATTCGGCCGTAACGAGTTTTACAGTTCCAATTCCTTCAAAATATAGTCCTGGGTCAGAGCGAAAGTTGGTGATATTGATGTTACCGCTTATGACCGCTGGGATTAGAAGGATCGCTAAAATTGTTGTAAGTAGAATTGGGTTACTGTTAGTCCTGGGCCTTTTGATTGGTGGAATATCTGCTTCATCAGATGTCAAGTGTGGCGTAGAGTGGGATGCTTCATTTCCCTTTAATTCTTCCTCGGGAAGTAGTGGGGCTAAATTATGGATTGGCCGTCTTTTTATTCCTGATGCTGTTTTTACGTCTGCTACTCGTACCTTGCCATCGTTTCCCTCATAAGTTTTAAGAATCCTGCCGAGTGGCCATTGCATGACTGGTTGATTATCCTCCTTTATTATGACTAATTTACCTTCCCTTGCATTTTCGGATGACGTTTTCCATTTTCGTTTCTCTTGGAGGTGGTGCAGGTATTCCAATGACCAGCGTTTCCAAAATTCATGTTTCAGTTGGGAGACAAGATTCCACCATTTTGATAGTGATGGGTTGGTAGGGTTGTGTGTTCTTGTATCTATTTGTGCCGTAAGTGGTTCTCCGATCAAAAAATGACCGGGAGTTAGGGCTGCATAATCGTTTGGATTACTTGATAGAGGTGTTAGTGGTCGCGAGTTTAGTATTGCCTCAATTTCGACAATGACAGTTTCTAGTTCTTCGTATGTAAGTGAAGCTGTTGCCATGCTTCTGACCAGTAACTGTTTAGCGGATTTCACTGCTGCTTCCCATAATCCACCGAAATGCGGTGCCCTTGGGGGTATAAACTTGAAATCAATACCACTGTTGCTACAAGTCCTTTTGATTGTTTCCTGCGAATGCTCAGAAGAGATGACGTCATTCAATTCCTTAAGTTGGTTTCGTGCTCCTACAAAATTTGTAGCGTTGTCTGAGTATATGGTTTGGCAGCGTCCTCGGCGGGCAATAAATCTTTTGAGAGCCCCAATAAATGCTTCTGTTGTAAGGTCGCTTACTACCTCTAAATGTATTGCTTTTGTTGAAAAGCAAACAAAGACTGCTAGGTATACCTTGTGGGGCCTCTTTCCCCTTAATTTGTAGTGCACCCAGAGTGGGCCACAGTAGTCTACACCTGATATCATGAATGGCCTTGTTGGAGTCACTCTAGTGGCTGGTAAGTCTCCCATAACTTGCTGCATTAGTATTGGTCTTGATTTTGTACATCGGACACAGTTTTGGACGATGCTTCTGGCTACCGACTTACCCTTGATTATCCAAAACTGCTGTCTTGAGATGGCTAACAGCGTTTGTGGACCGCAGTGGTGGTTTTCGATGTGTAGCATCTTCATTATAAGTCTTGCGATCGGGTCATTGTATGGAAGGAGTATTGGGTGTTTTGCGTTGTATGAGAGGAAAGAGGCCTCTAGCCTTCCTTATAATCCTTATAATGCCATTTTCGTCCAGAAAGGGAGACAAACCACTTATTTGACTTGATTTTTTGATTTCATGCCCTTTCTTTAGCTTGTTGAGTTCATTTTTAAATTCTGATGCTTGAATTCCCTTAGTGATTAGGTTAGTTGCTGAAGTGAGTTCGTGAGTTGTGAGTGTTTTGCTGCTTGGTCGAGCGGCCTTGGATGTCTTAGCATTTTGGAGGAAACGAAGTGCATATGCTACCACCCTTTGAAGAGTCTTGAATGAGCCGTGATTATTAATTTTGTAGATTATCTCTTCCAATCCAGGTGAAGTGGTAGCTAGAGCCGTCACAGGATTTAGTTTGAATTCTTCGGAATGAGGTGGTTGAGATTTATTAAATTCTTTAGGCCACGCCTTTTCACTGCCATGTAGGAATATTGGTCCGAAGAACCACAGGTTGCATTGAGACAGTTTTTCTGGACTTATACCTCGAGAAATTAGGTCAGCTGGACTTTGTTTAGAGCCAACATGTCTCCACTGGCTGGTTGTTGTTTGCTCTTGAATTTTGCTTACCCGATTGGCGACGAATGTACGAAGTGACAATGTTGACGATGTAATCCAGTGAAGAACTATTTCTGAATCCGACCATAGGTATGTTGGAGTGTTTTCAGCTCGTATTTCCTTTTTTACACTCCTGGTAAGTTCGGTCCCAAGGAGAGCAGCGCATAGTTCTAATCTTGGTAAGGTCACCTTCTTTAAGGGTGCGATTCGTGACTTGGAACATAACAATCTGACTATAATTCGATTATCCTTCAATTTGGAACGTATGTAGACTGCAGCTCCGTAAGCTCGTTCTGATGCTTCTACAAAAGTGTGTATTTGTGTGTCTTTTGAGACTTGGCCATCAAAAATATGTCTCTTAGTAGATAAATTGTTTATATGTTTTAAGTGTTGTCGGAATGACCACCAATAGTTATAAAGCTCTTCTGGGAGTCCGTCATCCCATGATAGTTCTAGCTGCCATACTGTTCGCTTTGTGATTCTTTGGGTTTCTTGGGTATCTGCCTTGAGGCAGAATACGTCTGCTTTGGGGTTCCATGTTAATCCCAAGATTTTTGTGCTTTGATCGTCGAAGTCTAGGTTTAGCTCCACGTCTTCAGGGTGTATTCCGGACAGTAGCTGAGGATGGTTTGCGCACCATTTCCTCAGTTTAAACCCAGCCTCTTGTAACAAACTACTTAATTGGGTTTTCATATCGACTGCTGTTATTAAGCTGTCTGAGCCACTCATGCCATCGTCGACATAAAAATCGTATCTTAGACTTTTAGCGCCCAGAGGATATTTCTCCATATTTTTGTCTGCGAGCTGCTGTAGGCATTTTGTGGCTAAGTATGGGGCTGCAGACGTTCCATAAGTTACTGTATTAAGCCTGTATGTTTGCATTGTATCAGTTGGATCCCGTCTCCAATAAATGAGTTGCATATTTCGATCAGCCGGATCAACCAGAATTTGCCGATACATTTTCTCGATATCAGTGCAAAACACAAATCTGGGCAATCGAAATCGTAACAACATGCTAAAGAGATCTCCTTGAGTTGGAGGGCCAATGCTGAATATATCGTTGAGAGAGAGACCTGTCGAGGATTTTGCTGACGCATCAAATACAACTCGCAGCTTCGTGGTCTTACTCTCTGGTTTCAGCACACAGTGATGGGGAATGTAGCAATGGGGTTCACTGACTTCAGAAGTATCTATGCGAGTCATGTGTCCTAGCTTTTCATATTGGTCCATAAAATCAACATATTGAGCCTTGATGTCTTGATTTCTTGCTAGACGGTGTTCCAGGGATATAAATCTCGAAAATGCAAGTTTCTTTGTGCTGCCTAAACTACTTGGTTCTTCGCGAAATGGTAGTCGTACTACGAATCGACCTTCAGAGTTTCTTTTTGTGGTTTGAATAAAGTGTGCTTCGCATCGCCTTTCTCCTTCCATGAGCGTGTCATTTGACTCAAAATCATCTATTTTCCAAAAGCGCTCGATGAGTTCGTTTGTGTCTGAGCTGCATTTAGTATTTATTGCACATGTTGCTGATAGTATGGAGCCTTGTCCTATCCTTCCGCTAACGACCCAACCGAGTTTCGTATTTATTAGACTTGGTAGTTCCGGTGATAACTTAATTTTACCGGAAGTTATCAGATCGTGGTAGTATTCGGCGCCTAAGAGAACATCAATGTTGTTGGGTTTGTTAAACTCAGGATCAGCTAGTTGTATATTTTCTGGAATAGACCAGGATGTGCGATTGAATTCCTCAGAGGGTTGTATTGGAATAATGTTGGGAAGTACAAACGCTTCTAGTCTTGTGCTGAAGTTGGTTGAGGTGGAATGAAGTCCTACATTAATACGTTGATTTGTTCTGCGTGATTGACTGCCGATACCTTCGATGCATAGAGATGTTTCTGTGGGCTTGATGGATAATTTATTTACTAATCGGGTTGTCACAATGTTGATTTGTGAGCCTGAATCCAATATTGCCTTAAAAATACCAGATTGCCTATTATTGGCATTGATTTTTACTCGTGCTGTTGCTAGCAGGACGTAGCCTTCCCGGGCCCCAGACAAATGAGCCGACGCTACTGTTGATGGTGCTGGTACATTGGTCGCTGGTGTTACACTCACAGTGGACACCTTTTTTGATGTTGATGGTGCAGTGTTTGTGTTGTGTTGATATGATTCCAGGTGAACTAGCATGTTGTGTTTTTTCTGACATTTTCTGCAGCAACTTGTTGTGCAATGTCTTGCTATGTGGCCAGGCTTGAAACAGTTGACACATAATTGCTGTTGTTGAACCCATTTTAATCGCTCGGAAGCTGGCTTTGATAAGAATTGTTTGCAATGATACAACTGATGATTTCCATTTTCGCATAATTTGCAGGAGCAGGTATCTTGAGACATGGTTGCTGCTGAAACCGTTTTTTTTGCGTGTTTTGAATTCGACCGACTGCTTCTAGTGACTGGAATCTAGTTTCTAGAAAACCCAATAGCTCTTCTAAGGACGGTAAAGATTTGGGAAGCTGTATGGATTGCTCGTACAGTACATGGGTTCCCTGGTCTAGCTTTTTAATCAAGATATTGACTAGTATTGGATCCCAAGTCGATGTATCGATGTTTAAATTGTTTAGTGCTGCAATAGATTCGCGCGTCGTATCGTGCAGCCCTTTTATAGCTGCAGCAGAGGGATTTTCCGGTATTTTTTGCTGGCCCAACAATTTATTTATGATATTATTTGTTAAAATTCTCGGATTGTTAAAACGGTGTTGAAGTGTATTCCATGCCGTCTCATAATTGGTTTCTGTTGGAGATAGATTTTGTATTAGTCTTGCGGCCTCACCTGTTACATTTGTTTTTAGAAACCACATTTTTTGTACGGTTGGCATTGCTTTTTTGTGTATCATCTCGTTGAACAGGTCATAGAATGGTTGCCAGCTCAGATAATCACCATTGAATTTCGGTATTGTTACTTTGGGCAGATGATGTGGATGGTATCTTGATTAATTCTTGCTTGGTTAACAGATTCTGGCATCAAACTCGTTTTTAGGTCCTCAATTTGCAATAGCTTCTCTGTTATCTCTGTTTGTTTTGCGAGGAACTGGTATATATCGTGTTCGATATTATCAGTACATATTTTATCCTGCAATTGTTGTATGGTTTTCCTGTTGTACTCGACCTCCTTCAGTTTCACATCAATCTGCTGCATTGTATACTGAGCACCAATGGATATCATTTCGTCCAATGTGTTGATTATTTTTGATATGGTGTCGTTTTGTATATTTATTAAATTGTTTTTCGTTGTCTCCGATGCCTGCTTCCCAGCGATGCCTGAGTAGCTTGCTTGCATCTTTGATTGCTCCCTTATAATTTGTATTTGTTTTTGTATGTAGTCATCAGTCTCTCTAAACCTTTGACTCGTCTCCTCGTATAGTTTTTGTAAGAAGTATGGATGGTCCTCCTTTACTGTTGAATCACTTCTGATACGATTGTCTGTTTTTTCGAAACCTTTCCACAATTCTTCGAGCTCCTTAGCTTTTTTTTGATAATACTCTACGGATCTCCTTTCTATCGGTGTCTTCCTTATGGTGCTAATCGCCCGATTTATCTCTTCCGCCTTCCCGTCTTGTATCTTGACAAGATCGTTTAATGTCGTCATTTTGTGTACTAGCTCTTTGCTAATGTTGTTTGTTATGTAAAATTTTTTGTAGCTCTCTCACTACTGTTGGTATTGCTTGCTTCTTCAGAGGTCACCAAATGTTTTTGGTGGCTGTTGGTTGGACTGGTGTCCTGATGAATATTATGGTCACAAAATGGTTTTAAGTGCCTGTTGTATACTGATGTATCGATGAACACGGTCGCCCGGTTGACCGTCAAATAAAGGATGCTTGTTAACCAATGTATTTTGATGCGTGATTTGGGGGTCACCAATGTTATGGTGTCTGTTGTCGCCTCCACTGGTGTGGAAATGTTGTAGCGTGTTCTGCTTTTAGAGTAAAAAGTCCCTTACCGCTGGTGGGGGAAAACTTTTTAATTCTAAAGCCTCTGGGGTCACCAATGTTTTGGTGCCTGTTGTCGCCTCCACTGGTGTGGAAACGTTGTAGCGTTGGACTGCTGTCCCGCTGACTGAGGTTGCGTGTTGGTTCTAGATTGTTAAAAGCCCCTTACCACTGGTGGGGGGAAGCTTAAAACAGTGTCTAAAATCACGTCGGGGTCACCAATGTCTAATTCACAATGTATAAATGTGACTAAATGTATTTTGAAAATGCGGCTATAATATGATTCAGTTCAAACACATAAATCTGAACTGATATATTAATTGCCTTAATTGTCCTCCAAGCACTTTAACTTGTAGAACGCTAACAGATCCAATCAATAAAACACTGTAAGTGCCTTATAGTAATTGAACATCTTTCTTTATTTTGCTTCTGTCTTATATACTAAAATTTGATACTTTAATTAAAACTAAATGCCACTATTGCACAATGCGGAAGTGACCCAATTAATCGTATAATCGCATAATTGCTGACTAACATTTCAATGTATAAATTATGACTCAAGTAAACAAATAAAATACTGCTATGTTAACAATTCGTCAGCTTAGAGTGCAAAGGTGCTAAGTCCACATTTTAAGACTTTACAGGAGAGACATAAAACTTTCCTAAATGAATCTATGGAAATATTCTATAAAACTTTAAACGTAATTTTATCGGTGTTGGTTCATTTTTTAATTATCAAAAAGGAGCAATTGAAAAATAGCACACGCTGCTGATTTTCAAGCATTTTCGGGACTTAGCTCATTTTCTGTAACTTGTTTTATGTTTGTGCATTGGACTTAGCACATTTTCTTAAAATCATTTGTTAAATATTTATGAAAAAAAAAAAACAATTTTATAATTTTTTTTTTCTTTTATTGTAACAAAAAACATTAGGGACAGTCTTATTTCATTGCTGTTAAATAAAAAAATATCACATTAATTACACAGCCCGACAAAACTAAAAAAATTTTTTAAAAAACTAACAGACGGTCATAAATGGAGGTCATAAGTGGAGGGTATAAAAAAGCTATATCATGAAAACTAGAGCTGATAGAGACAAACTGATTACAGATTTGAATTCAGCGCACCAAAATTAACTAGAATCAGTTGATAAATTCAAAGAAGCAAATTGAGTGTTGGCCTGTGTTATTAATTAATTAATTAATTATTAATTAATCATTCGTGAGGTAAATCGTCGTAGAATTTGTGGTGATCTTTCGGCAAAGTAGTTTTTAAATATTGCAGGTCTTCATATTTTTTAGCTGTTATTTTTCTTCTTTCCTGGTAAAGCTGTTGAAAATTTGACCAGTCCAACGCCACTACATTACCATCTATTCTTTGGGGTAGTACTTCCCATGGATCAGGAAATCTGAGCTTAAAATATATTTCACCATTCGGTGTATATTTAATACCACGAATATCCGTTACTTTTGCATCGCCTTTTCCACGACCAGGTCGAATATTTTTGATAAATTTAACGTTTTTAAATGTTTTAAAAAAGGAATGATTCAAATAGGTAACATCATATGGTTCGGGGTTTTTTCGGGCTCCTTTACATATTCCAATATATTCCGCAGGAACATCAATATTTCTATTTTTCATAGCACGCTCAATTGTAGAATGAACGCTATCTGCCTCCATTTGGGTATGCCCGGTTTCAAGAATTTTTTGTTCTATAGTAACATTATGTTTGATTGCTGTATTTAACAGGGCGTTACTCATTAAGCAATTACGATTTTGATAATTACACCCATCGCTGTAAAAAATAATTTTTTTAGGGTCATTTTCACGGATAATTTTTTCTTCAATAAAAAAAACCCATATGCTTGCAAATTCCTCAGCAGTTACTCCGCCTTCAGCTTCATTCCATAAGAAACAGTATGCCTTTTGGTTTATAAGATTATGAAAAACCAAATTGTGCACCTGCAACTTTGTCCGGTAGTAGAGACTGCTGACTTGAGATTTTGGAGCCATTAAGACAGCTTGAAGATCAACGGTGAACACATTTGTTTCTTCATTTCTGTCTTGGTTTTTTTCATTTCTAGCTTCTTCTTTTTTTTCTTGGTGAAGAGTGTAGTCTTCATATGAAAGGTTGTCGACTGAATAACGTGAACAGGTTTCACATTGATCCTTCTTTGGTGAGAATAAGCTAAGATTTTTGATATCAAATATTTCGTAGAATACCGAAATCGAGAGCGGGTGCACTTTTTGGCTTTTACACCAATCATTAACATAAAAGTCGTAAATCATTTTTTTCCAACGCCATTCAGGCAAAAGATATCTTTTATTCGTTGAAGCACGACAATAATGGGATTCCATAGATGGTAGCGAGTCAAAAAATGAGTTAAGGGATTGTCTGTCTTGACTACATTTTTTCGGAACACTTTCATTTAAATTAGATTTTGAAACCAGAGGTTTCATTAGCCAATTAAGCACAGCACGTCGACCTACGTTCAATGTATTTAAAAAAAATGTTCTGCATACACGTATATATTTATTTTGCACTTTGAGGTGATATTGTAAAGTAACGCTCCTTCTGGATTCGTTGCTTACCTTTCTATTTCGGGATCTTGAAGGTGCAGTTGTTTGTATCAATGTGTTTACATAAACTTTTTTTGCATTCCAATCCATTTGCCAGAATTGTTTAAATATTTTTTGTCTTTCTTCATCATTGATTTGGGCACATTTTATGGTAGAAGCATCACTTTTACACTTACATCTTTGTTTAATGGCTCGTGGTTCTTTAATTTTTTCATAATTCCAAATGTCGCTCTCTTTTTGTTTCCCATAATAACGTTTTCCTCTTTCTCTGGATTTCTTATTTTTGGCCGCAAACCAAGCTGACTTCTGCACCTGAACTCTCTTTTTGCGATTTTGGGTCTTAGTCGGTAAGTCAAAAGAGTCGTCAGAATCGCTATTAAAACCATAAGGAACTAGCCCAACAACTCCATCATCTGGTTCAATGCCATAGTTGTCGTAATTGTTGCATTGAAGCGGTTGTGGACCAGTGCTATTGCTGTTATGAAGAGACATTTTAACATTCTATGAAAAAAAAAATATTTGAAAGACATATTCGTAAAAAAACAACAAAAAAAGCAAATTGTTACTTACCTTTTGGTGATAAAATGAAATTGGCAAACTGATAATACTAGAAGTTTTCTTTCACGTGAATGTTTATTAAGCAATAAAAATTAGTTTCATTACTGCGATTGAAAAATTTGATTAAAAAGAACAAGTAGGTTTTTTTTTAACGGGACTTAGCACGTGCGATATGGCAGGTGTGGACTTAGCACTTTTGCACATCAGTGTTTACAAACAATCATAAGCGAAATAACTGTACTTTTTTTTGTTTAGTATGATGTATTTTTCATTTATCTTTCGTTCTGCATCAAAATGTAAATTTGTATAAAAAGTGGACTTAGCACCTTTGCACTCTAAGCTGACGAATTATAAACAAAATAAAACTGTTTGGGACGATTGAACTTCAAGTAAACAAATAAAATAATGATATGTCAACAATTATTTATAAACAAAAGGTAAAATAAAACAAAAAAATGAAATTATGTTATGTCAGCGATAAACTGAACTTATGTAGTTCATTAACATAGTTAAAAATAAAATTAAATTAAATGTATGTTGATGTGAATGTCAACAGAAATTATTTTTTTAATTTTTTTAATTGTTCTGAAACGATTTAAAAAATATTTACCAGTTTTAACTTTTTAAATTTAATTTATAATGAAGTTTTATGTATTGTATATATGTATGTTTATGTAGAAATTATTTAGGTTTTGTCTAGTTGCTCTGTATTCTGCTCGCACAATGGTGAAGGGTATATAAGATTCGGCACAGCCGAATATAGCACTCTTACTTGTTTTCCCTATTTTTGATATTTGCTACATTTTTTATTTTAAAGCCCTTCTCTTCCAAAAAAGCTTTAATTTCTCCTGGGTCTACACATGAGTCTATGCCCTTGATCACTACCTGAAGACCTTTACTGCTCTTCAGTTGATATGTATAAAAGTTTTTATTAAGAGCCTCAAATCTTGTTATTACTTTTCGAAAGTCATCCTCATTATTCACTTGTATTTTAGTCTCGTTAATCATACCTCGCTTTAATGCAGCTACGTAAAAGGAATTTTCACCTATTACCGAAATCAAACTTTTTATTAACTCATTTGAGTTTTGCTCCCTAAGATATATCGGGGGAGGCTTGGACGACTTTATCATGTTTGGTGCTTCAGGGGATTCATCCTCAAGAATTGCAAAACGATTTTGGGAATTTATTCTGTCGGTTGTACCATCTTTTAAAACTTTCGGTGCCGAAGCCACTGCTAAGGAGGTAGGGCTAATTATGAAGATGATTCTTAAATTCATATTTTAGCAAAGGCATGATAGCGTGGTAATATTTAAAATTGTTCTAAAAAATAAAATTTTTTTTGGTTTTAGCTTATTAAATAAAACCTGTAACGATTTTATTAAATTTCAATTACAAAAGTTTCTATTCTTTAATTTACTCAGTTGTTTTGTTTTTATTTTAAAGAAAGTTAAATTATTAACTATACACTGCAAGACAAGAATGAATTGTTATGTGTAACTCAAAGTCATTGCGGTCACCAACGCGACCAACAACAACTTTAATGACTCGCCATCACGAAGTATGCGCAGTAAATACAATTAGCTTGTATAACCATTCAGACCAACCTGCAAGACAAGAATGAGCTGCCTTCTTCGAGTGTTCTGCTTTTATACTTTCTAATATGAGCTTTTAACTCAACCAACAATCAAACACTTGTTAGTTTCAACTAAGCTTTTACTCGACGAAAGAGCTTTTTCCTGCGGCAGTGTTGTTTCTAAAATAAGTCACACATGCTAGTGACGTACAAATTAAAGTTTAAGTAACCATTACAGATTATCAATATAAATAAATAAAATAAATATGTTAATACATATGAAAATAAATATGTGCCGCTACATTCTCCCCCTTTGACGTACAGGTTCTCGCCACGATCAGTACGTCAACATCCTTCAGTACTTCATCTACTAGGCTTCATCTATTTGGCATCATCTACTAGGCTTCATCTATTTCGTCCTTCTAGGACGGCCACGTCTCTTAATAGGATTAACAGGTGATGGAGCTACCATTTTGTTAGTACCTCTGTATAACGTCAATGCCGAAGCATGATAGGTACCAAGGGTAATACTCAAGTTGTCTGGAAATGACACTTCATATGTGGATGACCCAATCTTCCTGGTGATGATGTAGGGACCATCACGTTTAGGCACAAATTTTAATGTTATTCCCTTACTTGCATTACTCAAAACATGGTTTGTTACCAGTAACTCAGTACCAACTTCAAAGTTAGGATGGGGTCGTCTTAGTTTGTCAACATACGTTTTGTTCTTATCCTGGATCTTTATTTCAGTTTCCTTCGCATCCTTTAGAACATTTGTGATAGTTTGTAGATATGATGTTATTTCTGGGATAAAACTTTCGGCTTCAATAATTCGTCTTACATCATGTTTGACATCGTCTAACGTACGTAGCTCTCTACCAAAGGTAAGGTAAGGAGCGCTATAACCCGTACTCTGGCATTTGGCAGTATTCATAGCAAAACGTATAGAAGCCAAACTATCATGCCAATTATCATGTTGATTTTGAACTAATATGGCTAGTTGACTCTTCATGTCCCTGTTCTTTCTTTCGACAGGATTTGCTTCGGGATGATAAACGGGTGTGAATTGTTGTTGTATACCAAGGCAATATGTGACCTTCTGCATTATATCGGATACAAATTGTAATCCGTTATCGGATTTGATACGTCTGGGTATTTCATATCGCAAAAAGATTTCGTCTATTAGAATCTTTGCGCATGCTTCAGCAGTTGCATCTTTTAACTTAACAATTTCAGTCCATCGACTGGCAACGTTTTCTACAATTAATATACATCGATAACCATCTTCAGTCTGCGGCAAGAGATTAAATAAGTCCACAGCCATAACTTCAAATCTTTGTTTACTGCTAGTTGTCTGCAAAAGTCCAACAGGTTTCATATTAGATGCCTTAAAACGTTGGCATTCAATACAGCTCTTGGCATACCTAGCTATTTCACTACGCATTCCGGGACAGAAATATCTACTAGATATACGTGCAATGGTTCTTTCCGTGCCATAATGGCCTGCAGTACTCTCATCATGGTATGCTTTTAAAATTTTAGAGCGTACTTGGGCGGTAATAACGAGTTGTGCATCTTCACTATCATCATTTGCATAACATAACAAAATGCCTTCATTCAACAGATAACTCCTATTCATCCATCGAATGGAGTTTTCATCCTGTTTTTCCAAGGAATTTATTATTTCCTTTATATACTCGTCCTTCATCTGTTCTTCTCGCCACAGAATTTGCCCTACCAGGAACGTGTTCGATTTTAAAATTGTATTGCTGAATTTGCAGTCCCCACATAGCAAGTCTTCCCGTTGGTGATTTTACCGTCAGCAACCACTTCAGTGGTTTGTGGTCCGTTAGAAGTTTAAAGTCCTCTCCTTCAATATAGCCACGAAATTTATAACAGGCCCAAATAATAGCTAGAGCCTTTCGTTCCTTAGTAGAGTAGTTACGTTCAGCGTTGCTTAACAAACGGCTTGCATATTCTATAGGGTGCTCTTCTGGACCCTCCCCCTGGAGTAAAACCGCTCCAAGAGCATATGCGCTCGCATCCGTCTTAATAGCATATGGGATATTGTCGACAGATTGTCCCAGCACTGGGGAAGTAGTTAAGGCTTCTTTCAAAGCGCCAAATGAGCTCTGTTCCTCGGCTTGCCATTTCCACACTGCTGTTTTCTTAGTCAAATTTGTTAAGGGTCTAGCAATTTCAGCATATCCATCAATAAACCGCCTATACCAGGAAGAGGTTTGAATGAATGAAATTAGTTCCTTCACATTTCTGGGCTCTTTACGTTCGACTATAGCTTGGATTTTGCACGGATCCACAGCAAAACTTTTTGGTGTGAGAATATGTCCAAGAAATTTTACACTGGGGCAACAAAACTTGCATTTACCATTATTCAAACGTAATTCAAACATTAGCAGACGTCTTAGTACCACCTTGAGATTTTGCAAGTGTTGTTGGAAACTCTCTGAGCATATGATTATATCATCAAGATAGGCAAAAATACATATAACAGGAATACTGGATTTAAAACGATTAACAAGCCTCTGAAAGGTTGCGGGGGCATTTCGTAACCCAAATGCCATTCTTTTAAAACGAAAAGTTCCAAATGGAGTTATAATGCACGTTTTATCATCCGATCCTCATCAGCTACTTCCACCTGGTAGTAGCCACATTGCAGGTAGAGTGTTGTCATATATTTTGTGCTCTTTGCCGAGTGTAGCATATCATCCATACGAGGTAATGGATACCTGTCGGGAACAGTGATGGACTTCAATTTTCTATACTCAACACAGACACGTATTGATCCATCCTTTTTGGGGACCATAACAACGGGAGACGACCAAGCAGATTCACATTCCTCTATGATATCATTTTCTAGCATACCCTCAATTTCACATTTTAACTCCCTAGATTTTGCAAACGAAAGACGATAGGGTGGTGAGGCAATAGGATGATGATCACCAGTATCTATTCTGTGGACAGCGTACGGTGAAGGTTTTCTCAAGCTACCAAACATATCTTTATGTTCAAAAAGAATTCCATCTAACTGCAGCTTATGTACATCACTTAATTGTGCACCATCTGTTGGTTTAAGTATTTTATAATCCAAGGAATACAGAGGAGTAAATATTTGGTCGTCATCATCATCATTTGGAGGCCAATGAGACCAGTGCCCTTTGACCTTTTTAGGAGTCACCATATCAGGAGGAATTGCGTCTCTAAATATTGCCTGAATGGAATGTGTGGAGTAGTCATTCTCCTTGTTATAATCAGGACCAGAGGACTCAAAATCTGATACGTACGTGCGGCAAATTCTTTTAGGAGTCATTTGCTGTTGTTGGGGAATGCTTTCCTGCGTAACACGTTTTCCGGATGTTTCCGTAACTTTTAGTGACTCGATTAAATTCAAATTTAATGGCCAAGATTCACAAAAATCAAATATTTGAGTAGGGTTACTTTGAAAGTACCAGTAACGCTGGCCCATATTTAAAACTATTCCTGACTCTTCCATAAAATCCGAGCCAATAATTGTACGGTTACTTTTATCCTCGGGAAAAATCAAAAACTGGATATTTAGACATCTTCCGCCAATAACAATCTTACATTGCGTTGTCAGGCACTTTCTGTTACAAGATGAACCATCCGCAAGAGAAACGTCACAGATGATGGATTCATACTGACAACCCTTAAAATCCATTATTTTTTTTATATTTGTACCAGCTACGCTAGTTTTAGCACCGGAATCAAAATACGCCTGTCCAGGAACACCAAATAGGTGCACATTCACCACTGGTATATTCCGGCCAATACATAGACCGAGTGAATTAAAACTTACACCCACCGGTGAACCTCCATTGGTCTTTTTGCTTCAATTTGGGCAATTAGCTCGCACCACACCTGGAGCATTGCATCCATAGCACGCAAACTTTGGTTTAAGCACCACAGGGTCACTTTTTGCCTGCGTTTGTTTTGCCATTATTTCCTGTTTTTTAAAACACGTTTCCACAGTTTGTCCTCTTTTACGACAAAAGGAACAAAGTTTAGGACCGTCTCCAGGACCACTGCTACTATTCAAATCATCTGTGTTCACTGCACCACGTTCACTTAAGACATGCTCCGCTTCACGAGCATCCACCAGTAACTAATCAAAACTCTTTACTTTATGACGGTAAAGCCGTTCACGAATTTGCGAGTGAAGCATGCCTAACACCATATCTAATTGGTCATATTCCGACGGACAATTAGCAAGTTGGGCAAACAGGGCACGTTTTTTCCGGATGAAGCAATCTGTTGACTCGTTTTTCTGCTATTTTGCTTCGTTAATTTCAGCATAAACTCTCCATGCTGGTTTGGGAGGCGAAAACGACTCACGCAACATACGCACCAAGTCATCAAAAGTTCCCACATTTGTTTTTACACCACGCCACCACTCTGCAGCATCACCCTTAAGTAGCATCGGCATACTATTAACAGCATCAGAGTCTGATATTTTCTCTACCAGCTTGAATGTAGAAATGGCTGAAATAAATGCCTCTACCTTTAAAGGATTTCGTTCACCATTATAACGTGCTGAACAGCTGCTAAAAGAGCCACACCTTTCACTGGGCTTACCAACAGCACTCAGGAGTTGTTCAAATTGTTCCGTTGGTAACGTCATCATATTTAATTTGCCTGCCAAACCTCGACTTCTTCCCAAATTTGCACAAAAACCCGCCACGATTTTATCTTCCCCGTTCTCATATATATTTATATGGGCGTTGTTCACGGCCTCTCAGTTGGGCGCCAATTTGTAACGATTTTATTTAATTTCAATTATAAAAGTTTCTTTTCTTTGATTTAGTCAGTTGTTTTGTTTTTATTTTTAAGAAAGTTCAATTTTTAACTATACACTGCAAGACAAGAATGAATTGTTATGTGTAACTCAAAGTCATTGCGGTCACCATCGCGACCAACAACAACATTGATTACTCGCCATCACGAAGTATGCGCAGTAAATACAATTAGCTTGTATAACCATTCAGACCAACCTGCAAGACAAGAATGAGCTGCCTTCGTCGAGTGTTCTGCTTTTATACTTTCTAATATGAGCTTTTAACTCAACCAACAACCAAACACTTGCTAGTTTCAACTAAGCTTTTACTCGACGAAAGAGCTTTTTCCTGCGGCAGTGTTGTTTCTAAAATAAGTCACACATGCTAGTGACGTACAAATTAAAGTTTAAGTAACCATTACAGATTATCAATATAAATAAATAAAATAAATATGTTAATACATATGAAAATAAATATGTGCCGCTACAAACCAAATTAAAATTCCACTAAAATTTTACAACGAAAGTTTTTTTTAGTAACCAATATACACAGAATCCAAAAAAAATATTGTATTGCAGGCTTTCCTGAATTAATCCTCGTTTTGCATATGCTTCACCCCACTGTGCGGCAGTTCGAATATTTCAGGAGCGATATCTATTTATTATTAATTTATTTTTATGAAAACAGACGTCAGCATTAAAATTGGTTGCGGTTAATACCTATATTAAATTATTAACTGACAATCAAACAGTTTTATCCTTTTTTTGAAGCAATTTTAACTAGCTTGAGTAAAATATTATGATTCGTAACAGTTTAAGCCGAACTTAAATGATTTTCAGGAGGGGGATTTATATTGGAGCCAGTGTAAGTAATGAACGAATCATCCCAAAATTCTGCACAGTGATTTCTGGTGTTAAAAAACATAAATTTCAAATAAGTTTTAGCGTTTACAGTGAATTTCAGAAGGCTGCTTAATATGGGATCTAATGTAAATTATTTACCTCAATATCTATGCCCATAGTAAATTGTGGACCGATCATCACGAAATTTGACAGTGTGATTTCCAGTCGAGTAAAACGAATTTTTGCAAAATCTTATATCATTCCGTGCATTGTTCCACCATTAATGTTAGTTTTTGTAACAAAATTATCAATTTTTTAGGGTGGTGGTTCCACATTTTGATTCATAGCTCTGATCCCACTGCAACGATTTTGCTGGATTTCAATCCCTGCTTAGAATAATTAGTTTGTTGATTTCCTTTGAGTTTTAAGAAAGTGAGCGCGTTTTCATTTGACGGACAGACGGACATGGGCAAATCGACTACGAACAGGGTGTCCAGACGTCATCTTCCTGGCGTGTCACGCTTTATTTTCAAAAATCACGCCAGATACTATGCTAGAGCTAGACGAGATGGATCAAAATTTTATAATTATATTTTTTATCAAAAAGTAATTTCAATTTATGGGAATACAAAATTTTAATTTCAAAAGATTTTGTTATTCGTGCTTAATTCCCAGTTTTTATTATTGATAAAAACACTTGAAATTTATTGTTGATGGGATAAGCTATTCCTATGCGCATTTCACTGGTTGCTTAGGCCAGATCATCAGGAAACTTCATCCATAAAGATTTTAGAAAAACTAAAGATATTTAACCAAATAAAACTGTTAAGCGTATAAGACTTATAGCAACAGTTCTACTTGTAACAATATCAAAGTTTAAACAAAACACATCAACAATAAACAGTGGGTTTATCTCATCTTATATTCCCCAAGTAGGTTAAGAAAAACAAAATAAAAACAACAACAACTTTACAAAAGATGTTGACAATTAAGTGTTTTTTTAGGCCCTGCACTTGCCTGTTTATTATCAAAAAGTAATTTCAATTTTTGGGAATACAAAATTTTAATTTCAAAAGATTTTGTTATTCGTGCTTAATTCCCAGTTTTTATTATTGATAAAAACACTTAAAATTTATTGTTGATGGGATAAGCTATTCCTATGCGCATTTCACTGGTTGCTTAGTCTGGGTTCACACTATGAAAGTTTTCTTTCAGAAAGTCTGAGTTCATTGGTGAGAGGGGAAGAGAACCTGCTTTTTTCTCTCCTCTCTCACCCATAAACTCAGACTTTCTGAAAGAAAACTTTCATAGTGTGATCCCAGACTTAGGCCAGATCATCAGGAAACTTCATCCATAAAGATTTTAGAAAAACTAAAGATATTAAACCAAATAAAACTGTTAAGCGTATAAGACTTATAGCAACAGTTCTACTTGTAATAATATCAAAGTTTAAACAAAACACATCAACAATAAACAGTGGGTTTATCTCATCTTACATTCCCCACTACAATTAGTTGAAATTCTCTCAACATTAATTGTAGTTGTAAGTAGGTTAAGAAAAACAAAATAAAAACAACAACAACTTTACAAAAGATGTTGACAATTAAGTGTTTTTTTTAGGCCGTGCACTTGCCTGTTTATTATCAAAAAGTAATTTCAATTGTTGGGAATACAAATTTTTAATTTCAAAAGATTTTGTTATTCGTGCTTAATTCCCAGTTTTTATTATTGATAAAAACACTTGAAATTTATTGTTGATGGGATAAGCTATTCCTATGCGCATTTCACTGGTTGCTTAGGCCAGATCATCAGGAAACTTCATCCATAAAGATTTTGGAAAAACTAAAGATATTAAACCAAATAAAACTGTTAAGCGTATAAGACTTATAGCAACAGTTCTACTTGTAACAATATCAAAGTTTAAACAAAACACATCAACAATAAACAGTGGGTTTATCTCATCTTACATTCCCCACTACAATTAGTTGAAATTCTCTCAACATTAACTGTAGTTGTAAGTAGGTTAAGAAAAACAAAATAAAAACAACAACAACTTTACAAAAGATGTTGACAATTAAGTGTTTTTTTTAGGCCGTGCACTTGCCTGTTTATTATCAAAAAGTAATTTCAATTGTTGGGAATACAAATTTTTAATTTCAAAAGATTTTGTTATTCGTGCTTAATTCCCAGTTTTTATTATTGATAAAAACACTTACAGCTGTATTCATAAAAATTTATTGATGATTAATTTACCGTTTTTAAGCAAAAATTGCTTAAGTTGTATTCATAAACGAAAAAAGTCTATTGAACCTTTAATAAACCATTCATAAAGTAAGAAAATTTATTGTTGGATTTGTCCTTCTTTAAACCAAAAATAAAATGACATTTTGATAAGTGTTTGCATTTAATGATATTCAGTTTACATCACAGTGCTCGTTGAATGCAGACGTGTTTATTTTTAACTCGGCATACGGTTTTTGTTTTCTTTTAACATACTTAAATAAGTTGTTATAAAATCATAATATTATTTATTAAATAAATAATATAATATCAGCGAATTGGACGCTTAAAAATAATTTTTAATTTGTGAACATAAACGTCAATAATTAAAATAATAAAAGTTATAATTTAATAAAAAAATGTATGTATGAACATACATACATAAACATACAAACATACATTTTAAGCAAAAACATTTCTTGTTTTTGTTTATTCTTCTTTTTTATTATCGGGGTTTTTAACAACAAATAACAAGAAGAGCACAATTAAACAAACTGTAAAATAAATAAAAAAAACTCTTATGAATGCGTACAATGCAAAAACAATTAAACATAATGAACGAAATGCTTATGTTACAGTGAGTGTCGACGAAACAAAAGTAGAAACAAAAAAAAGAATCGATGATAGCAATTACCTAACGGCTAAACCTATTACTCGAACGCGTTCCCTCTCACCTTCTTTGTTTACAAATACGGTCGATCGTATTACAATAACAAGTTTGTTAACTGCAGGCGCTGCCGCAGAGCCAAAAAAAACTTTAATAAGTGATGATACGGTTAACCCCAAAACAGCCGCTATGGACAACTCAGTAACTCAAGGAAAAATTTCTCAAAAGCCTACAGTACAAGTTGGTATGGACAGGTACATAACAGTGCTCAAACGGGGACGCAGCCCTACCTCTGCAGCTGTTGCTTCGGCCTCAAAAGTACCAACTTTTGATAAAATAAATACTCAAAATCGTTTTGCAATTCTGGAGGATGAATCCTCTGAAGCTCCAAACGTCATAAAATCGTCAAAGCCTCCCCCGATATATCTTAGGGAACAAAATTCAAATGAGCTCATAAAGAGTTTGATATCAGTGATAGGTGAAAATTCGTTTTACGTAGCGGCTATCAAGCGTGGTAGTATAAACGAGACTAAAATACAAGTCAATAATGAGAATGATTTTCGCAAAGTAATAAACAACTTTGAAGCACTGAAAAAAAACTTTTATACATACCAACTGAAAAGCAGTAAAGGTCTTCAGGTAGTGATTAAGGGTATTGACTCATGTGTGGACCCAGAAGAGGTCAAAACATTCCTAGAAGAAAAAGGCTTCAAGGTAAAACATGTAGTAAACATTAAAAATAGAGAAAAAATTCCCCAACCACTTTTTCGAGTAGAGTTTGAACCCGGCGACGTTAAGCTTAAAAAAAATGAAACGCATCCCATCTATGATTTAAAATACATTCTGTACAGAAAGGTAACTATAGAGGAGCCGCACAAAAGAGGTGGTCCCGTTCAATGTTTGAACTGCCAAGAATTTGGCCATACTAAGGCGTACTGCTATTTACCCGCTGTTTGCGTAGTATGTGGTGAGCTACACGGTACAGTTCTTTGCGATAAGTCTAAAACCGACCCCAACGTAAAAAAATGCAGCAACTGTGGTGGTAATCACACTGCCAATTATAGAGGATGCCCTGTATATACTATCGTCAAGCAGTCGGCTGGACCGAAAAATAATCCCCCTCAAATGCAGGTAACTAATCAAGTAAACAGTAATGATCTTCAGGCTCCGCAGCCTAGTAGTAACAGAACCTCTTATGCTAACGTTTTAAAATCAAACAATGTACCAATGCAAGGCGCTTCGTCAAGTAATGACGAAACTCCAGTTTCTAATCTAAGTCGTCTAGAAAAAACCACGGAAACATTAGTGCAAACAGTAAATAATTTTACAAACACAATGGGTAATATGATGCAGGAAATTCTTAGAATGCAATCGATGTTATTGCAAGCTATTCTTAACAAGCCATGAACTGTTTAAAAATTTGTTTTTGGAACGCAAACGGCATCCGCCAACATAAAAACGAATTAGAATACTTTCTTAAAAATAAACAAATTGATGTCATGATGGTTTCTGAAACTCATTTGACCTCAAGAAATACGTTTAAAATTAATGGTTATACTCTATATGATACCAAGGACCCTCGAGATAGAGCTTGTGGAGGTTCTGCTATATTAATAAAAAACCGAATTAAACACTACCCAATGTGTGATCATCGTGAAGATTATCTCCAAGCTACGAACATTTGTGTCGAAGAGCTAAATCGAAGCATAGTTATTTCATCTCTTTATTCACCACCTAGATTTGCAATATCAGAAAGCCAATATTACAAATATTATAAGTCACTGGGGCCCTGTTTCCTGGCTGCTGGCGATTACAACGCAAAACATACCTTCTGGGGGTCACGACTTATAACACCAAAGGGTCGTGTTTTGTTTAATACAATCTCTAAAATGAATTTAAATGTTGTCGCGAGCGGCCAACCAACATATTGGCCTGCTGATCCGCAAAAAATTCCAGATGTCATCGATTTTGGCGTGGTTAAAAACATCCCCACAGAAACGATTTACGTTGAAGCTTCCATAGAATTATCCTCTGATCACACACCTACAATTGTTACTATAAAAAACACCAATAGAATTGAATCTCCCTCTGGTCACATAGCGACGTCAGCTACACATATAAATTGGATAAAATATAAAAAATATCTCAGTACCCATTGCACAGAAAATATTCCGCTTAGCACACCGGAGTATATAGATCGCTCTATTGTCAATTTTGACAGTTTTCTAAAACTAGCTGTTCAACATTCCAGCATTGCCCCCAAAAAAACCAAAAATAATAAAATATATTCCTCAGATGTCGAGCGTCTCTTGTCTGAAAAAAGGAGAGCTCGTAGAGAGTGGCAATTGCACAGATCCCCTCAACTTAAGAACTTACTAAAAGACTGTACAAAAAGGCTGAGAAAGTTACTGCAGACTCAGAAAACGGCTTCTCTGGAAAAATATCTTAAGGAACTTGATGCAACTCCACAATCAGACTACTCATTATGGCGTGCAGCTAGAAATCTCAAAAGGCCAGTTGCCGCTAATCCGCCATTAAGAAACTTGAATGGAAGTTGGGCAAGAAATGATGTTGAAAAAGTAAATCTGTTTGTTAATCATTTAAAACACGTATTTACCCCTAACATATCTCACGATATTGCGGCCGAGTTACCACCTGTTGTTGCTAGGGCAGCTGTTCCCCTAAGATTTGAGATAAGAGAAATCGAAAAAGCCATTTGTGATTTAAACCCCAAGAAGGCTCCTGGTTTTGATAAGATCAGCAACAAAATGCTTTTGGAGCTACCCAGCATTGCAAGGAGAATTATCCTTTTAATTTTTAATGCTATTTTACGCCTGGAATACTATCCTCAAAAGTGGAAGGTTTCCTTAGTCATCATGATACCTAAACCAGGAAAGGATCACACAAAAGTTGAGTCATATAGGCCTATAAGTTTACTTTCAAATATATCAAAGCTGTTTGAGAAGCTGTTAGCGTCAAAATTAACCCCAATTCTAAATGAAAACAGATGTATTCCTAATCACCAATTCGGCTTTAGAAGAGATCACAGCACAATTGAGCAAACCCATCGTATAGTAAACACAATAAGAAAAGCCTTTGAAGAAAGAAAATATTGTTCCGCTCTCTTCATCGATGTTTCTCAAGCTTTTGACAAAGTCTGGCATGAAGGCTTATTACATAAATTGAAGCTAAACTTACCAGTAAACACACACAAGCTGTTAGAAAGCTACTTAGTCGGTCGAAAGTTTATTATTAAAGAAGGTGATTATTTAAGCTCTCCTCAACCAATTGAAGCTGGAGTCCCTCAGGGAAGCATCCTAGGCCCACTTTTATACTTAATATATACTTCGGATATGCCAATAAACAACTACACCCAAACTTCAACATTTGCTGATGACACAGCTTTTCTAAGCGTGCACGAAAACAGTCAAGAAGCATCTCGATACCTACAGGATCATATATTTCAACTCGAACTGTGGCTGAAGCAATGGAGGATAAAGGTCAATGAGCAAAAATGCGTACATGTAACATTTACCTTGCGTCGGGAAACATGCCCCCCTATTAAAATCAATAATCATTTAGTGCCTCAAAATTCGCATGTAAAATACCTCGGTATTCATCTAGATCGCCGTTTAACGTGGAAAAGCCATATAGAGGCAAAATTATCTCAAATGAAACTAAAAGCCATCCAAATTCATTGGCTTATTGGAAGAAACTCTGTCCTAAGTCTCGACTGCAAACTTTTACTTTACAACTCCATCTTAAGGCCAATCTGGTGCTACGGTATTCAACTATGGGGCACTGCCTCGGCCTC
Source organism: Pollenia griseotomentosa (assembly GCA_963931875.1). NCBI lineage: Eukaryota > Metazoa > Arthropoda > Insecta > Diptera > Polleniidae > Pollenia > Pollenia griseotomentosa. The sequence goes on from OZ007563.1 coordinate 151,215,144, forward strand.
TAATATCGAAAAAATTCAAAGGCGCCAAAATAAACTTCTTCGAATAATCACAGCTGCCCCTTGGTATGTTAAAAACTCAAATATTCACAAGGATCTCAATGTTCCTTTAGTAAAAACTATGATTAAAAAATATGCAGTAAAATATTTAAAAAGGCTTGAACAACACCCAAATCCACTAGCTCGAAATATTTTAAACCATGGCGGCCACACTCGCTTAAGAAGAAGAGACACTGCAGCACTTACCCAATTAGATGAGCGATAAACACCTATATAAGTGAACAGAACCCGTGATGAAGAAAATTTTTGTCTGGCACTGGCAGGACATAAAATAACGTATTAGGTTAAGATTTGATTAATTATTGTTAGTTCATATTTAAAATATGAAGATTCAATAAAAAAATAATGAGAAAAAAAAAAAAAAAAAAAAAAAAATGATATTATTTTTGTGAAATATGTTGAAAAATAATGACAAAAATGTTTTATTTATTAATATGGACATGTTAAATACATTTAACTATTTTTTTTTTTATTTTAGACAACAAATTTAAAGTTATATTGATAATTATTTAAAAAAATTGTATTTGATTTAAATGAATATGTTCAGGGGCAAATGCAGATATTCTCTTTAATTATTTATTAAATTATTGCAACTAGTTGTTTTTTTGTTTAAAACAACAAATTATTGTTCAAAAATATTTTTTTTTTTAAAAATAAGCAAATCATAATCATAGTGATGTTAATAAAAAGTAAACAAACTTTTTATTCGAATACTTTCTTATCGAATGTTTAAAACAGGTTCAAACAAAAGATTTTATGATAGTTTTCGGCAACATTTTGTTCAGAAACTAAAATAATATGTAGTTTTATTCATGGTGGAATAAGCAGGTGGCATCGTTACGGCAACAAATACAACATTACAACAAAAATGGAAATTACATCACCGTTTACGTCAAAAAATACATTTAAGAAAAATCACAGCGTGCCACTGAACGTGATGAAATAAATTAATTTTTAGCCAATTCTTATTTAATTATGATCAATATCTTATTTATTTTAATTAAAAATTATCAAAAACTTTAATAAAATAAAATAATCACAGCACAAAACGTGGACTTTTTGTAAACATAAACAAAACTTTGACATAAACCTAGACAAACAATGCAAGAGCAAAAAATCGTCATCTGGCGTAGTGCTGCCACCTGTTTATTTCACCATGGTTTTATTTGATAAGAATAATTTTGAAGGTCTACAATGAAAAAAAAAATTTAAATATAGAATATCATGTGAACCGAATAGAAGTTTCATGAATCACTAACAATAAAATGGCAGCAAAATATAAAGAAAGTTGCCATACTTAAACACAAAATCGCGACAAACAGTTAACAGTAAAAAAGCTGTTAATGTACGTTTATGAATACAAATTTTTATAAGAGGTTTATAAGACAAAAAGCGTTTAATAGTTATTACATACTATAAGCTTCAAATAAGAACTTTTTATGAATATGGCTGTTAAAATTTATTGTTGATGGGATAAGCTATTCCTATGCGCAGTTCACTGGTTGCTTAGGCCAGATCATCAGGAAACTTCATCCATAAAGATTTTAGAAAAACTAAAGATATTAAAACAAATAAAACTGTTAAGCGTATAAGACTTATAGCAACAGTTCTACTTGTAATAATATCAAAGTTTAAACAAAACACATCAACAATAAACAGTGGGTTTATCTCATCTTACATTCCCCACTACAATTAGTTGAAATTCTCTCAACATTAATTGTAGTTGTAAGTAGGTTAAGAAAAACAAAATAAAAACAACAACAACTTTACAAAAGATGTTGACAATTAAGTGTTTTTTTAGGCCGTGCACTTGCCTGTTTATTATCAAAAAGTAATTTCAATTTTTGGGAATACAAAATTTTAATTTCAAAAGATTTTGTTATTCCCAGTTTTTATTATTGATAAAAACACTTAAAATTTATTGTTGATGGGATAAGCTATTCCTATGCGCATTTCACTGGTTGCTTAGGCCAGATCATCAGGAAACTTCATCCATAAAGATTTTAGAAAAACTAAAGATATTAAACCAAATAAAACTGTTAAGCGTATAAGACTTATAGCAACAGTTCTACTTGTAATAATATCAAAGTTTAAACAAAACTTATCAACAATAAACAGTGGGTTTATCTCATCTTACATTCCCCACTACAATTAGTTGAAATTCTCTCAACATTAATTGTAGTTGTAAGTAGGTTAAGAAAAACAAAATAAAAACAACAACAACTTTACAAAAGATGTTGTCAATTAAGTGTTTTTTTATGCCGTGCACTTGCCTGTTTATTATCAAAAAGTAATTTCAATTTTTGGGAATACAAAATTTTAATTTCAAAAGATTTTGTTATTCGTGCTTAATTCCCAGTTTTTATTATTGATAAAAACACTTGAAATTCCTGATGATCTGGCCTAAGCAACCAGTGAAATGCGCATAGGAATAGCTTATCCCATCAACAATAAATTTCAAGTGTTTTTATCAATAATAAAAACTGGGAATTAAGCACGAATAACAAAATCTTTTGAAATTATATTTTTTAATCACCGTTCAAACAGAAACAATTTCTAAAATGTTGTTAGTTAATTTATATACAATGAATTAGCTGTCGCAATTGCAGCTAAATCAGTTCTAAAATAATGCTAAAAAATGCTAAATTTTTTTTTTCTAATGCTAAAAAATAATGCTGAACCTGAAAATGGAAAATTTGCGGCTAAATCAAAATAAGAAATGCTAAATTTAACTGCAAAAATGCTAAAATGGTAACACTGGTTCTCTCTTCTTTTTGCTCGGTTCATTGCTCAGTTGTCAGTTCCCCTCGTAGTTTTTTCATTTGTTGTGAAATTAGAATGCAGGCAGTGCTGTGTTGATTGGTTTTAAGTTTTTTTTATTAAGATCTTTAAATCTTGTGCTTTATTTATCGAAATGGACATCAAAAAGTGAGTTTTTAACTTATATTTAATTGGTAACAAAATGCAATTTTAAACTTTTTACTTAAAGCAAGCGCAACATGCACAAACAGAAAAAACTTTGCCAACTACCAGTACAGAAATCGAAATAATGCAAGATCCTCCTGAAGATTTAGAGAACCGTGAAATGGCTGTGGAAGTTAGTGATGAGGACGACGATCAGGTATTTTTTTTACCAATAATTTTAGTTAAATACAATGTACAATGGGAGAAAAAGTTCCATTGGTTGACTAGTTCACAAGAAGAAAATGCTGCAAAATGTAAAATTTGCAACACAACATTCAAAATTTGGCCATAGTGGAGAATATGACGTTAAAAAACATTGTAAAGGCGACCGTACACGACATGTTTTTGTCATCTGACATGTCAAATTTTCCACTGCAAAACACATACATGTCGTGTGTTACCTTTTTAACTTTGCTTCTGTAAAAGTCAGACGCAAAGTCATCTGACAAAATTTCAATTAGAGCGTGCTCTATTTTCTTCTGACAAACCATCTGACATCAGAAAGCTATGCCGGGAAGAAACCGGCAGCGGCGTCCACTATTGACGGAATCATTAGCCGGCTGAAGTTAATTTTTTACAATACCGAGATATGTTTGATCATCTTACCATTGAATAGAATTTATGTGAATATATATATAAAAACCGTTTTATTATAAAATCCGAAATTGGTATCTTTGAATTAAAAGAAAAAAATGTTAAGATGGCTGAACTATTTTACGGCACAAATAAAACTTTTCATGGCGGCAGCAAGTTATTTTGAAACCGAGCACTACTTTGGTTTCTGCAATAACAATGCGAAAAAAACAGAGACAATGTCAGAAGCAAATTACATGTACGTTTGTGACCGAATATTATAAAGCTTATGTAAAACTGCGATTTTGACAGACATGCACAATTACATGTGACTTAAAAATTTGACATGTCAGATGACAAAAACATGTCGTCTATGTGCGCCTTAAGACTCAGCAACATCTAAAAAATGTTAACGATTCCGCAGCTTCAGTTTTATAATTTTTGCCTGTTGAAAAATCATCCGATAAACTGAAGGTGATCGCTGCCGAAACTGCTTTTATTTTCCATGTAGTTAAGCACTCGCAATCCTACAATTCAGCGGATTGTGCCAGAAAATTATTTTCCACTCTATTTGGCGACTCGAACACCGCTAAAATGTATAGTTGTGGCAAAACAAAAGCAGCTAGAATAGTAAGGAAGGTACTAGCGCCTTAATCGCAGAGACTAATTTTAAGAGAAATTCAAGAGGCAAAGTACTTTTCCGTGAGCACCGACGCTTCCAATAAAGGAAATATAAAAACGTTTCCTTTGATCGTGCGGTTCTTTGATAAGACTCTTGGTACAAAATCAGCTATTCTGAGTTTCTACTCGCTGGATGATGAGACATCTATAACAATAGCCAAATCACTCGTTTCCAAAATTGAATTCCATGGCTTATCAACTGAATTCATTTCATCATTTTGCGCTGATAACGCTAATGTTAATTTTGGCAAAAATCAGAGTGTTTCTACAGAGTTAAAAAAACAAAATGTTAACATAGTTCCTGTTGGGTGTAACTGTCATATTCTCTCCAACACTTTGAAGAAGGGAATATGTGCATTAAAAGTGGACGTGGATGTGATAATTATAAAAATATTTAACGAATTCAGTTCTTCAACTAAATGCACAACAAAACTTAAAGAATTTTTTGATTGGCTTGAAGTGGAATGGTCGGAAACGCTACGCCATGTAACAACAAGATGGCTTAGCCTTTACCCTGCGATTGAAAGACCCATAAAAAACTTTGAGCCATTGAAAGCATATTTCCTTTCTAAAAGTAATGTGGCGCATTCCATTACACGTTTTTTCTATGGCTTATTTAGGATTTGTAATGAACATTTGTACAATATTTCAACCAGCCATAAAATTTCTGGAAAAAGATAGTGGAGTTATATTACAGTAGTTTTGACTTAACTGCCTTTTATTTACGTGCACTTTTGATTTAACTGCACAAAATTGATACATTTTGGCATTGTTCTTTATAAAGGGTGGTTAAATTGCAAGGGCCGATGTTGAATGTGAACCACACCTAAACGCCAAGTTTTTTTCCGAATTTTATTTGACATTTCTCTATTTCAGACTTACTCAATTTGAACCATGGAGAGATACACAATCCAACAACGTGTTAAAGTTATCCAGACTTATTATGAAAATGGATGATAAATTTCGAAGAAAATCATCTTCAGTGATGAGGCACATTTTCACCTCAGTGGATTTGTCGATAAGCAGAATTTCCGCATTTGGGCGAATAATAATCCAAGAGTGATTGTCGAAAAACCAATGCACCCACAAAGAGTGACTGTTTGGTGCGGTTTATGGGCTGGCGGCATCATCGGGCCGTATTTTTTCAAAAATGAGGCCGGTCAGGCAGTTACTGTGAATGGTGTTCGCTATCGTGAGATGATAACGAACTTTTTATGGCCCGAATTGGAAGATATGGATGTGGACGATATGTGGTTTCAGCAGGACGGTGCCACTTGCCACACAGCTAACGAAACAATGGCTCTTTTGCGCAACAAATTCAATGGCCGTGTTATCTCACGTAATGGCGATGTCAATTGGCCGCCAAGATCATGTGATTTGACACCGTTGGACTTTTTTCTTTGGGGTTATTTGAAAGAAAAGGTGTACGTCGATAAGCCAGCAACAATTCAAGAGCTAAAGAATGAGATAATTCGGCACATTAACGGCATAGAACCTCCATTATGCCTCAGGGTCATCGAAAATTTGGACCATCGGATGGAGGTGTGCCGCCGTGGTCGCGGCGCCCATTTGGCCGATATTTTGTTCCATACATAATTGAGTAATACCAATATATCATAATAAAATAAAATTACAATAATTTCCTAAATAGTTTGTGTTTTATTCAAAATCAACATCGGCCCTTGAAATTTAACCACCCTTTAATCCCATACAAATTCCTTTTTTAAGTGCACTTTCTTTACCTGCACATTTAAGATAAGTGCCCAACATTTTTGGCATTTTAAAACTATTTTCATGCAAAAAATTCAAGTTAGCTGCACTTTGACTTAACTGCCAAAAATACATATTTTCTGTAATTATTCCTCAAAATCCTTGTTTACGTGCATTTTGTATACCTACACATTTTTCATATTTTTTGGACAGCTTTAAAATATGTTCATATTAAACATCAAAGTTAGCTGCACACATAAAAAATATGGTGGCCCCTTTTTCACATAAAAATCCAATTTTAGCTGTTTATAAAAACAAAAATCGCAAACAAGTCAAGTTGATATCATTATAATTCATTTATTTTGTTTGCGTGTACATACATTTATGCACATGGGTTGTGGGTATAGAAACTTTACCACGATTATATGAAAGGAGTAGCAAATCTTAGGTCTAAAACAGAATAAAGTAGTTGTAGTAGTATTTGAAGCTGACATATGCTCTGTAGCGCAACAAAGTTCAAAATTTCGAATTTTGCGCTTCAACGGCAGCGACTACTACAACTACGTATTATGTTGACACTACTTTGAAACTGCCGTTTTTAACTTCTGACAGCTGGCAGCGCTATTCATAACGTTGTACTACAGCGACTTTTCTGTTCCGCACCTTATTGTTACCATTTTGGGTATCTCGTTCTTTACAAATAATACATAACAAATGACTACAGGTTTTTGAAGGCCATTGTTATTATCAATTTATTAATAAAAACGTTGTTACTGTTCTTTCAAACACTTAACTTTAGCTGCACTTTTATGCAGGTAACCACAATTGCGTACCTGCACATTAAGGCAGCCAAATACATTTAAGATAGCTGCATTTTTGATTTACCTGCACAAAAAATCGTGCAAAGGAGATTGTGCAGCTAAGTCAAAATTACTGTAGAAACTTTTGATAAAATGGTAAATAATTTGTTGTTATTTAATAAAAGTTTTTATTGCTTTGCTTGTTTTTATTTTATGAAAATGTTCGTCAAGCCCTCAAGGAAAGAGTTGAAAATCAATTCTTCGGTGCAATTGCACGATCCACCTTGCTTAAATGTAGTAACGGAGATGCAGTTACACGATTTCAGATAGAAGAGTTGAATTGTTTGCGAACATCAATTTCTTATTTAGAAAAATGGTTTCATTTCGATGAAAACTGTTTCAAAGATTTTAGATCATTAAAATTTAATAGTACTGCGGCTCCCACACTGGAAAAATTTAATAATATTGTATCAAAATATAAAATACCTGATGTGGATATTGATGCGATGTTCGAAGAATGTATAAAATTAAAAAGATTTTGGGCAGTTTCAATTGACGCTTACCAAGAAAAAGATTGTAGCGAAGAAATATGGCTCAAAATATATTTTAAGAGTAATAAGTTTTATCTATTCAATTCTACATGCCAATGCATCTTCCGAAAGAATTTTCAGTTTGATGGGGAATTCTTGGAGAAAAGAGAGAAACCGAATACATTTAGAAACAGAGGAAGCAGAGCTCATAATAAAACAAAATTTCAGAATGAGCTGCACTGAATTCAAAAAATATTTAAACACCGAAGAAGGGATTTTACTTTTGAAAAAGGTGAAATTAAGTGATAAATATCTTTAGATTAATTATAAATGTTCCTTTATTATTTTTAGTTATTTGTGATTCGAAAATCGTGATAAAAGTCAATGAATGACTTATTTTTTATTTTTAATACGCTTTTTATATTTGTGTTTACATGATTGAAAAAATCAAGAACTGAAAAGTCAATGAATGACTTTTTTTTGTTATTTTTTATTTTAAAAAGTTCTTTATATTTATGTTTATTTAATTATTTAAAAATCGAGACCTGAAAAGTCAATGGATGACTTATTTTTTGATTTAATAAAATTAATAACTTCAAAAATAATAAAAATAAAAAATTATTTTTAGAAAGCTTGTCGGTGTCAAGCACTTATTATAATAAATAAACGACTAATAAACTTTAGGTTTGAATGTTTTTTTTTCAAACTTGTCATGCCGTCGAAAAAATTAGATCTGGACACCCTAACTACGAATTACTCAAGGAGCCAGAATATATATACTTTATGGGGTCTGAGATGAATAATAAAAAAGTTTCACACGGAATGACAAACCTAGTTTACCCTCTTCACAACTAACTGTGGTGGAGAGTATAAAACAATCAAATTTATATCTCGGATAATATCAAACAATTATATACTTTAAAATATTCTTGGCAAAATTAACTGAAAAGAATTTTTACTAGCACTCTAAATAGAAACAATTCTAGTTATTTAATGATTATAAAACTATACTTCTTAAAATAATAATTCAAGAACAAGTTCGTATTGAACAAGCAAATCTTGTTGATGAACGGCTTAGACAAATTAAACCATATTTCCTGGGGCCATATTTCGCAGCGCCGTATATTCACAGTTATTGTGGGCGTTGAAAACGGGCGCTGCGAAATATGGCCCAAAAAATAAATGAAAATTGGCCCCAAATTTGGGGCTGTGTTTCAAATTTTTGCTTGTTTTTAGGGTATTCATTCGGTTAACCGTCAATCGGTTAACCGATTAATTACTACCCGATTAACTGATCGGTTAATTTCAAATTCGCTTTTTTCGATTAACGATTAAACAAGTTAATTTCAGTCGATTAACCGATGTAATAAAATTTTTAATTTTTTGTAGTATTATAACCAGAGCTGCCGTTTTTGGTTATTTCTAACCAAAATTGGTTACATTTTTTTCAATGTGGAGATGTGAATATTTTTTTCATTTTGGTTACTTTTTCTAAAATAATCGAATAATTTTTACTACGATTTTTTCATTATTTGTTACCAATAAAAAAAAGTTTTTTATAATTTATCGAAAACAAAAAAATTTCTTTCCAAACAGCAACCAAAAATTTTTTTTTAAGATTTTTGCTAAGAAAATATTGCCATTTGTAATTTGATATAGAAATCAAAAACAAATGAAGTTTTAATCAATGGAGATTTTCAATTATTTTTTAAATGAGCGTAGTTTTTCTTGATTTTAAGATTAGTAAAGATAAGTAGTACTTAAAGTAGGAAGCGCATAAAATCATACTGAAAAATTACACAAAAGTCGTTTTAGTGTTTCTAAAAACTTTAAAAAAAGTTTAATGTTCTAAATAAAGGTTTTTTCCAAAAGTATATTGAAATACATATTTGAAAATACACATAGGAATTTTAAAGATTTTCAAACATAAAGATTTTGGAAAAACTAAAGATATTAAACCAAATAAAACTGTAATTGATTAATCAATATATTTTTAAAATTTATGGAATTTTCTTTAGGAAATGGCTGTAAGTTTAAGAAATTGGAAATTTTACTGTTTATAACTTGTCGGTATGTATATTTATTTATTGTTTTTTAAGATAATTATTTGGTAAAAAAATTTGACTGTCAGTCATATACTATTCGCCATAATATTTTACAATGATTCACAAAATATTTCAAATATAAGAATTATAAGAATTGTAAACTTGAAATAAAATTTACAAACAAGAGAAGAAAGGGTAAAATAAAAATATTTTTTTATGAAAAAATCTCGAATAAATAAAAACTTTTAATAAAGTTTCCGTTATTTTTTTAATATGTAAGAGAATTCCATTTCTTATTCCGTTTTCTTGATTTATAATTATTATTTTACTATAAAGTGCAAATAACCTTTGTATTACAATGCAACTTAAAATAAATTTTAATGATTTTCTCAATTAATAAAATGCACTCTTAATTTGGTTATATTTTTTACATTTGGTAATTTTTTAAAAAATGTTGGTTGTAGAAATTGTATTGGTTGTGGCAGCACTGATTATAACATATTTTTTGTGTGTTTTAATTATTTGTTTCGTCTCATATACAATAGGTATGTGTTTAGAAAAAATTTTTTCATAAATCTTCATTCATTCATGACCTTCATTTCATCCCATTTTCCGCCGACCGATTTCAATGTTCAATCAACAGGAATGTGGCGAAAAATAGGTTAAATGTTTGATTGCCAACACCTTTTTTTGTTTCACGTACTTTTTATATGTATGTGTTTAGTTATTTGTTTCTTCTCATACCTTCTCATATCAGTCTTTTATGAAAATTACCGAAACAACTAGAAGTGTTAAACATTTTTAAAAATTAAAACAGGACTCTAAGGGCATAATGGAATATTTTATATGTTTAGAGAAATCCTGAAAAAGGACTGAGAAATAAGATATTGATCTACGATAAGTGAAAGAATTTTTTCTAAGTAAAGTTTTGTCAAAATAAAATAAAAGAATCGATTTACTCCAAAACATTTAAACCAAATTACTTTTCTAAGAGATTATTTTATAAGATCTCCTTTAACTATTGAAATAACTAGTAAAATTATCTCAGTCTATTTTTTTATAAAAACATACTTGGGGATTCACAAGGTAGTCATAAAGTTGTAAAGTCTTATGTCTTTAAATAATTACTAGAAATATGTATCGTAGGATTAATATGCAAACCGGCTAAATCCACTTTTTATGTAAATTGAGATGTTGATGCCGTGTGGCAGGGAATGATACGCCTCGTCGACCAGCATGTAGTTTTTCTTCTTTTTAAGTCTTGAAGTGTGTAAAACTAATTGGATTTTACTATTAATAAGAATTCTTTATGACGTGCTAAATTCCCAATTTTTCATATTTGATAAATACACTGAAATTTATTGTTGAGGGAAAGCTAGCTTCTATGCGCCGCTTAGGCCAGTATTTTAATTTTCTATCAAGCTGCAAATAGAAAAAATAAAAAGTTTTTGGTCTCTCCTGTGGAAGGAAGTTAGCAGGTTTGCATATGAAGCCGACGATATGACTGTTGTGGGCTACCGCTTATATATCTACTGTGCAGCTATGACGAATCAATGAGCGCAGCATTACAATTTTTACCTTGTGAATCCCCCAATTATGTATTACATAATTGAAAAATGCATATTACATATTTAGGAATTGTTTTTTTGTTTGCTCGTTTTAGTTCAAGAATTTTAATGTTTGGTATGTTATTGTTTTTTTACTAATAAACTCCAAATAATAAATAACACAGGCCAACACTCAATTTGCTTCTTAAAATTTATCAACTGATTCTAGTTAATTTTGGTGCGCTGAATTCAAATCTGTAATCAGTTTGTCTCTATCAGCTCTAGTTTTCATGATATAGCTTTTTTATACCCTCCACTTATGACCTCCATTTATGACCGTCTGTTAGTTTTTTCAAAAAATTTTTTCATCAAAATTTCTTATTTACAGTTATGGTAGTTGCCAAAAAAAACATTTTTTCCGTAACAAAATTTTTTACCCAAAATTCTTTTAATTCAAATATTTTTTTTCCCATATTCAATTGGAGTGCAACAAGAAAAAATAACGTTCTCAATAATATTGTACATATAAAATTCCCGTTAATCAGCTAGCAATTACACAAAACATTTTTTTTTAATTTTGTCGGGCTGTGTAATTAATGCATTTCTATATATTGAAAATACTTACTTTATGAAAAAAACTTAATTAATCGTTTAACCGATCAAAAACAAAATTAACCGATTATTGACCGATTAAACCGAAACCTCGGTTAATTAATCGAGCGATTAACCGATTAAAGCAAAAGATCGATTAAATGAATACCCTACTTGTTTTGTTTTTATGTTTCTCAGAAATTAAAAGTTGACAACATTTAATAAAATAAAAAAAATCATAACAAAAGGAAAACTGAAAAAAAATTTTGCTTACATTTTTTATAGTTTGCTCTTTCCAACATTTACTGTTTCTTTCTACATATTGTGTAAAAGATTCATCTTTATATCTTTTATACATTCCCCGTTTAAACAGAATCCGTCATTATTTTTGTATAAGTAGTGCAAGCAAATAAAAAACGTTAAACTCTTATTTCGAAATGTATTTTTTTGAGTTATGACGACGTTGCAGCAAATAAGCGATATATAGATTTACATAGGCATACAAGTAAAAAGCTTCAGTAGATTATTAAGTTAATTGTTATACATTACACAGTACAACATTTTTCAGTTGATTGATTCGGGACTCAATTCTGATAATTGTTTATGAAAGTAGACCCAAAAAGAAGAACTTCTGCATCATTAGTTTGGTCAAGTTAGCTCAAATAATAATTGTATTATTGCTTGGGTTGACAATAATAATAATTTCTCTTTAAGATGGCACGTCGGGTAGGGGGACGTAACGTCTGTTGCGGCCAATCTTTAAAAAGAATTTTGATTATAACAACTCAATGGAAGTTATTATAATTAAAGGGGTGTGGGGAGATAAAAGAAAATATGATTAGATTCCTTTATCTTACTAGTAAAAGGTAGGGAACTGAGATGCTCACCTGGATTATCTTATTAAAAGAAAGGGGTATACCAATGGATGGGTTTACTCTTTTTTCCAATCTAAGTTTTTATTTTATTTTTTTTTTATAATAGAAAACTTTGTGGTATTGAATGTTGTTGACAAGAATTCAAAAAGATAAGTGTTCGCTTCGACTTCATTCCACATTGCATTACACTTCGCATTCATAGAATTGAAACATTAAGTTTAATATTCGAACCAATTCCAATAAGTACTAAATCTAAATGTTGTGAATTCAAATGCTTTTTTATATTAGCGATTTTTGAATAGACTAATGTAAGAATGATTATTAAAAAACCTTAAAAATATAAATTGTTTTAATAGTGTCCAAATTAGTTTGGACATGGCGCCGGCTTTGCCTTTATGCAACTTATTAGTCTCCTCTTGAGCATAACACGTTAGCCAGAGAGCGTATGGCTTCCATAAGGATTTTGGCGTTAGAAGAGGTTGTGGCTGTGTTGTTTACTTGTAGAGTTGGTGATTGCTGAGGTGATGGCTGTTGAGGTAATGCTTGCTGAGGTGATGCTTGTTGTTGTTGTTGACGCGGCTTGGCCCTAGTACGTCTTCGGTTTCTACCTCCTTCTGCTTTAGGGTGCAGTAAAGTGTGATGATACCTTTCACATTCTCTATATGTGTCTAATGAGTTACATCCTCGCAAATCGTGGCTTTTTGCTAAGCAATTGGTACACATTCTGTGTCTATCGACCACCTCTTCTCTCTTTTTTACTGATATCTTGAGAAACTTTTTGCAAAATCGTAATGCGTGGTTACTTTGGCACAATACACACCTATAAATGTCCGGATCCGAGCGTTATGCTGACCATTGACAAAGCAAATTAGGTATGTTCCAATATGATGCTGGAGATTTTAAAAGGTTAACATGTGTAATGCAGTATGAATGTGTAATTTTCATGAGTTATATAAATATGTTATGTGGTGTTACTTAACGGGTAGAGTAGATATGAATATAATTGGCATAAATACAGGGGTTTTAATAACACTAATTAATTTACATTAGAGACTTCATTGTTCATGAAAGGAAGAAAACACAGTTTAACAATAGAACGGGTTATTATTCCGGTAGAAACGCGTACATCGGCCGTACGTACATTTCCATCTGAACCGCGATATGTTTTCACTATTCTTCCTAATCGCCACTCACATGGAGGCTGCAAATCATCCATCACTACGACGAGATCTCCAGCTTTTAGATTCGGACTCGAATTTTTCCACTTGTATCGCTTGTGTAAGGATTTAAGATATTGTTCTTTCCACCGAATAGCAAATTTATGATGGATTAATTTTAATTTTTCCCATTTATTAATAAGGGACATCGACTGGGCGTTTTGTTCTGGGAACGCTAGTATGGGAGCACCTCTCAAAAAGTGACCAGGATTAACGCAGTCAAATCTGCTGGGTCCTCGGATAAGGCCGATATTGGTCGCGAGTTCAGTACGCCCTCAATTCTAGCTAGAACGGTGGAAAATTCCTTAAACGTGAACTTTTGAGAGCCTGCGATCCGTTTGAAATGGAACTTAAAACTTTTAACGGCGGCTTCCCACAAGCCACCCTTGTGAGGCGCATAGGGGGGTATGAATCTCCATTCAAACCCGTGCGTTATGTATTTCTGAGCTACATCATTTGCTACTGTCTTAACAAAGGCAGAAAATTCCACTTCCAGCACTCTACTACATCCTAGAAAATTTCTGCCATTATCAGTAACTACCGTTTTGGGTAGGCCTCGCCTCCCAACGAAACGACTAAATGCAGCTTCAAATGCCGCAGAGGAGAGATTTGAGCAGGGCTCTAAATGTATGGCTTTTGTACTAAAACAGACGAACACACTGACGTAACCTTTTATGTAGGGTGATTTCCTTAAAGAAGATGTTTTTAACTCGAACGGTCCCACAAAATCAATCCCCGTTATTTGAAAAGGAAGAGACAGGTTACATCTTTCTGCCGGTAAGGGAGCCACTATTTGTGAACATGGCTGTTGTTTGAAGATGATGCACGTTTTGCAATTACGTATTATCTTCTTCACATGAGGTTTGAGTCTGAATATGTAAAATTCGGTCTGTACCATTCGACACATTTGGCTGCATTCAGCATGACCGAGAGAGTTTCCAGGGAGTAAAATTGGGTAGCGTTCGTTATATGGCAGTGACGATTGAGACAATCTTCTATTCGCTCTTAAAACATTGTCAGAGTCTATAAAGGGATTCAAGGGTTTTAATGTAGATTTGGTTGAAATACTTTGTTTGTTTGACAAACATCGGTATTCCTCCGAATAAAATGTTTTCTGAGCCAGGATGATGAGTCTTAATTTAACGTGTTTTATTTCTTTTTGCGTTAAGTCATTCTGAGCATCGTAAACTGCACTTGACCTAACTTTGTGAATACATTTACTAAGAAATCGAAAACTATAACCCAAAACTCGTAGAGCTTTGGTGTATGATGAGAATCTATCTAAAATATCCTCTCGTTCGACTTCAACATGCAACGTGTGAGTTTCCGCACGAGTTTCAATAGCCTTTAAAGGGTTTCGTTTAGGCCATTCTGATGGAGGTTTAAGTAACCATGGAGGGCCATGCCACCATTGCGAGTTGTTAGTGAGTTCATGAGATTTGCATCCGCGTGTCCCAAGATCAGCAGGATTGTAATGAGTCGGAACATGTCGCCATTTTGCCCTAGGGATAAGGCGATGAATTTGGGCAATTCTATTTGCAACGTAGGTTTCCCATGTTGAAGGCGGTTTAGCAAGCCAACCAAGGACAATCGAAGAATCTGTCCATAAAATTACCTCAGTATCTTTGAAGGTTAGAGAGCATTCTACATACTGAATGAGGTTTGCCAACAACACAGCACCATTAAGTTCTAATCTTGGAAGACACACAGTTTGAATGGGTGCTATTTTAGACTTTGCCAGTAATAAATTAGAAAATGTACAGTGAGACTCAGTTTGAATTCGAAGGTACACTGTGGCGCAATATGCTGCTTTAGAAGCATCACAAGACCCATGGATTTGAACTGTATCTGACGGCATGTATTGAAGCCAACGTGGAATAGACTATTTATATTTGGGATAGGTCTAATACAAGTTCGTTCCATTTCTTAAGGGATTCTTCCGAAATATCGTCGTCCCACTCTAGCCCTTCTAGCCACAATTGCTGCATCAGAATTTTAGCTTTGATGGCTATGGGGGCTATCCATCCTGCAGGGTCAAAGAGTTTTGCCACTGCAGACAAAATTTGACGTTTTGTTATTCTAGCCGATTGATCCAGTGGCGCAAAGCTGTAAGAAAATGTATCCGAGATTGCATTCCATTTGATACCAAGTGTTTTGACTGAACTGGCCTCTTTTAACCGCAAAAGGTCTGAATTATATAGATCTTCTTTTGGCAAATGAGCTAGCAGCTCTGGATCGTTTGCCGTGATCTTTTTAAAAGGAAATCCTGCCGACTTTAATGCGCTTATTAGTTGGGATTGAGCTGCCAAAGTTTCTTGTTTCGAATACCCTCCGGAGAGAATGTCATCTACATACGTTTGTTCCCGGAGTATTTGGGACGCTTTGGGAAATTCGGCTTCAGTATCTGACGCCAGTTGCAGAAGGGAACGAATGGCGAGGTAAGGCGCACAGTTCAATCCGAAAGTGACTGTTTTAAGCTCATAATCCTTAATTTGTTCATTGGGACTTTTTTGAAAAAGAATTCTTTGGAATGGCCTGTCCTTGGGGTGAACAAGAATTTGGCGATACATTTTTTGTATGTCGCCACTAAAAACATATTTGTACCTTCTCCAATTGAGTATTATGGTTATTAATTCATTCTGAAGAGTAGGCCCTGTATGGAGAACGTCGTTAAGAGAGAACTGGGATTTAGATTTTCTTGACGCATTAAACACAACTCTAACCTCTGTGGTTTTTTGTTCTGGTCGTACTACCGCATGGTGGGGTAGATAAAATGAGCTGTATTTACCTTGCGACATGATTTCCTGTGACGAAGTTTCTACCATATGGCCGAGTGTCAAATATTCGTTGAGAACTGAGTTATATTGATTTAGAAGCTCTGGGTTTTTCGACAAAGTTTTTTCCGCGATGAACCCAGGAAGATTTTTTCAGGATATTCATTTTTAAATGGAAGCCTTACAACATATCTGCCATTCACATGACGAGTAGTAGTTTGAGAATATAATTTTTCACATGCATCATCTTCCTTTGAGTTTGAGGTAATTGGAGGTATGTTCTCCTCTTCCCAAAATCTTTTCAAAAGTGTGTGCAGGTTATTGTTCTCAGACTCACAGACTGAGGTAGTAAATGTTTGAATTGGTTGAGAGTTTATGGGGCCGCTTAGTACCCATCCAAAAATTGTGTTGTAGGCCGACGTTTGACCACAAATGTTCTTCCTTATGCCCTCAATGTTAAACAATTGCTCGTAATCATTTCCAAGAATCAAATCTATTTGAGAAGCTTTGTTGAAAGTGGGATCAGCTAGATCTAATTCTTTAAGTTCTTTAGCATATGGAATTTCAAAGCTGTAAGCTGGGAGACGCTTTGTAACTTTTGATAAGATTATAGCTTTTATAGGGATTTTAGTTTTGGTTCTTTTGGCGTATAATGTAAATTCGCACTCTTTGTCAGCAATTTGCTTTTGCCCGCCAATGCCAATGATTTCAAAATGGGATTTTTGATAGGGGAGCTGAAGTCGATTTCTAACCTTCTCAGCTAAAAATGTACGTTGAGAACCGGGGTCTATAAGGGCTCTTATAGTAAAACGTTCTCCTCTGGATTCTATCTCTACCAAGGCAGTGCGTAAGAGAATATTTTGGTTGCTTGTTGAACAATTGGCTTGAATTTGGCGGGACGTAGAGGGTTGTTCAGCCTGAGTATCGGCTTCAGGGTTTTGATTGGTATTTAGAGACCTATTTTGAGAGTTTTTTTCGTTATTTAAGCCACCTCCTTGTGAGTCTTCGTTATTTTGATGCATGCTTTGAGTTGGCTTTTTTATATGTAATAACGTGTGATGGGATTTTCTGCAATAAAGACAAGTATGTTTACTTTTGCAGTTTGCCTTGAGATGGGATAAGGCCAAGCAATTATTGCAATATTTGTTTTGAAACACATAATCCAATCTCTGTTGTACCGTGAAGGCTCGAAATTTGGGACAAGTTCTTAGGTTGTGATCTTCTTTGCACAGTTTACAGTTTGAGTTTAAATTTTCCTGTGATACACGCAGAGAAAAAATATGGTTGGGCATGGTTACGGCAACAACACTATGTTTAATGTAACAATATATTGTTGTCGTACACAAATAATTGTTATTTTTATTTAATATCAACAATATTATAGTTACTGTAAACATATCAATGTTTATCGCAATTATGAATTTGAGTATTGTTGACCGAAAAATAATTATTTTTCTAACAACTTAATTATGATAACTTTCTAAACATATTATATTTCTCACAACCATATCATGATATTTAATAGCCATAACATGATAACTTTCTATACATCTATCATATTATGTTAAAGATGCAATCAAACTATTTTTACTCTAATCATATTATGTTAGCGCCATTTGTAAAATAATTTTGAAGAAGTTGTGTCGTTTTTTTTATTTGTGAGCGGTTAAACAATTAAAAGATAAAATTCCATAAAAAAATAAGTTTAAAGAAATTAAAAAATTAAAATATTAGCGGAGTTCATTCAAGTATTAGTGATGTAATAGTGCAAATGCAAAATATCATAGTTTTTTGTAAAATCCAACAACAAACCACACAGAGATTTCGTTATATTTTATAAAAGTGCTACGATATTTCTGTGGTTTTCATGGGCAACCGCGTATGTCTTAAAACAAATTGTTCAGGAAAGCCGAAAACCCATTCTAGAAATTTGTTTTGTATTTTTATGACAGCTATGAAAGGTGCTGTATCATAATATGATTGCTTCTAAATTTATTATGATTAACATGATGATAATATGATTACTTCTTAGCTTATTATGATTAACATGACAATAATATGATTAATTTCTTAGCTTATTATGATTAACATGACAATAATTTGATTACTTCTTAACTTAGTATGATTAACAGAATTATAATATGATTAAGGGAAAAATATTATGATGACATATTACGAGTATATTGAGTCATAATATGTTTCAATAATAATCTTAATATGGTGACTACAATCATAATTCTTATCATAATATGTTGCTCTTAGAATATGTTTACCACAACCATGTTTATTCTTTGCGTGTATGTAAGTCTGAAAATTGGGACAAGAATTCGAAAAACTGAAACTATCTTTAGAGCTTTTAATGCTTGCAAGTCTTTTTACTGCCTCGTATCTATCTACAAGAAACTAAAACATTTGGGCCCATTTCGGAAGCTCACGAGGAGATGTGAGTGACTGTTCCCAAAGCGCCAGAGTTGAATCTGGAAGTTTGGTAGAGATCAAACGAATGAGTATGGGATCCCAGCTTTCAACTT
This sequence comes from Pollenia griseotomentosa, assembly GCA_963931875.1. NCBI lineage: Eukaryota > Metazoa > Arthropoda > Insecta > Diptera > Polleniidae > Pollenia > Pollenia griseotomentosa. The sequence continues at coordinate 151,234,039 of OZ007563.1, forward strand.
CGATGCCAAGAGTTCTTAGTGTTGCTAGTGAATCATTTACTGAAGATTGTATTCTTCTTATTGATTCACTGTCTTCACTTTTTGCCGCCGGAATATTAAAGAGAATTTTAATTTGGTTATCAACCAACACACGTTTGTTTTCGTAGCGGGTTTTTAGCGCATTCCATGCTAGCTCAAAATTTTCATGAGAAAGGGTATATCGCTTAACTATGTCTCCTGCTTCACCTCTCGTTTTATTGCGGAGGTGGTATAACTTTGTGACTGGAGAGAGTTTAGAATGGTTTATGTACACAGCCGTGAACATATCTCGAAACGAGGGCCATTGCTCATTGCTGCCCTTAAAAATTTCCGTGTCGCATTGGGGAAGTTTTATACAATTAACTGAGTTGTCCGGGACAAAGTTTGGATTTGGGCCAGGATAGCGAGATGTTGACTGGAATACGTGGACTTGAGACGAATATACTCTGCTAACCTTTAGCAAGTCGTTCATTTGAGAGTGACAGTGGTAATATGCTTCTGAGCAAGCATTATATTCATCTTTGGCTTTTGTCTTGAATTCGTTTTCAACTGAGCCATCTTGGGACAACATAACCCTGCGATACGACTCTTTCAAGTTTACCCATTCTGAGTCCAGTTCTGTCAATTTCACCTCAAGAACGGATTAGTTTTGCTCTTCCAAAGTATTATTAGAGAATGTGTCACAAGTCTCAAGTAAATGACCGCAAGCAAACATGAACTGCTCTTTTTACAAGGGGTTAAAGGCAGCCACAGAAGTTTCGGTTGTAGAAGGCATATTTGAAACGGGAGCTTATTAACTAGAATTTGAGTTCTGGGTTTACTATCTTCTAATGGGTATAGCGAAAAGGCACTAGATACTTGTTATCTAGTGTAAGATAATGCAAATTAAAGGGTTTATAATTGTAAATTCCTGTTTATTTTCCACCCGATTGGGTTACGGGCTATATGTAAATATCACTAGACCTGTTTTTAGTTGATTTTAAGTGGAAGTAGCACAATATCTGTTTATCTAGCAAAATCTAGACCAAAGTTTTATAGAAAATCAGTAATGATTATGAGAATCTAACCAAGTTTTCGATTAATAGGGGTTGGTTTAGATACTTATAGTATTCTAAATGATATTGGGCACATAGGTAAACCAAGAAATCAATTTTAATTTTTAAAGTAGAATCGATAAATTTAGCATTATTATAAAATTAGTTAGCCTATTGGCATAATTAGGGATTTGTGTTGTTTATTGGGGATAGTTGGGTAAAATATTACAACCTGATTAATCGTTTGTATCCAAAGTCATATAACGGGAAAAGGTTACTAGTGTTAATTTAAATTTTGGATCTCCTCTTTATTTTTCTAAATTTTAATTTTCACAAATTTGAAATTATAATAGGATTGTTCTATTTTAGCCAGATTTTTTTAAAAGACGATAAACTTTTAAATTTTTTCCTTTTTTTTTTTATTAACTCTAGTAGTTTTAATTAATATTAAGGAGGTATATTCCCTTGAGTTGAAAAATTTATTTTGTTGTGTAAAATTCAAAGTTCAGAAAAGATTTATTAAAATAGTAAAGGGTTTTAAGAATTACAAAGGAATAAGTTTCATATCATAAATTTGTTTGTATTTTGTTTACTTTTGTTTCCTATAAAATAATTTCCCCTTTTTCTTTTTAAAACTATCCTTATTTCCATAAATGGTTTTATGGCAAATTTGAAAGAGATATGTCTATGGAAGAGATATGTTTATGTATGAAAAAAGCTTTCAATAAGTATGATGAGAGTTTTCTCTTAAATTCCTTGGTTATGTTTACTCAATTAAATTTAAGTGCGTGGATTTTGCGTTTTGTGCCTATGTTTTTATGCGTGCCAAACAGCGTTGCCACGACCAAAAAAAATTTGTAACCAAAATGTTAAAATAAAGTAACCAAAAGCGAAAAAAAGAGACCAAAATTATTTTGTATTAACCCATTTTTCGCCGACTGGTGATAATAATCACCAGCACTCTTACTCTTGTTTTTTGTTGCAATGTTTTTTTTCTTCTGTCAGTTACTTAAAATCTTATTTCGTTATTATGTTGTCAATTTACTTGGTTTTTTTTTTTTTTTTTTTTTTTTTTTCTTCTCATTATTTATTTATTGAATCTTCATATATTAAATATGAACTAACAATAATTAATCAAATCTTAACCTAATACGTTATTTTTTGTCCTGCCAGTGCCAGACAAAAATTTTCTTCATCACGGGTTCTGTTCACTTATATAGGTGTTTATCGCTCATCTAATTGGATAAGTGCTGCAGTGTCTCTTCTTCTTAAGCGAGTGTGGCCGCCATGATTTAAAATATTTCGAGCTAGTGGATTTGGATGTTGTTCAAGCCTTTTTAAATATTTTACTGCATTTTTTGTTATAGTAGTTTTGACTAATGGAACATTGAGATCCTTGTGAATATTTGAGTTTTTTACATACCAAGGGGCAGCTGTGATTATTCGAAGAATTTTATTTTGGCGTCTTTGAATTTTTTTCTATATTAGAGGCCGAGGCAGTGCCCCATAACTGAATACCATAGCACCAAATTGGCTTTAAGATGGAGTTGTAAAGAAGAAGTTTGCAGTCGAGACTAAGGACAGAGTTTCTACCAATAAGCCAATGAATTTGAATGGCTTTTAGTTTCATTTGAGTTAATTTTGCCTCTATATGGCATTTCCACGTTAATCGCCGATCCAGATGTATACCGAGATATTTTACATGCGAATGTTGAGGAATTATTTGATTATTGATTGTAATATGGGGGCAAGATTCCCGGCGCAAGGTGAATGTTATATGCACGCATTTTTGCTCATTGACCATTATCCTCCATTGTCTTAACCATATTTCTAGTTGAAATATATGATGCTGTAAGTAACGAGATGCTTCATAACGGTTTTCGTGGACGCTTAGAAAAGCTGTATCGTCTGCAAATGTTGAAGTTTGGGTGTAGTTGCTTGTTGGCATGTCCGAAGTATAAATTAAGTATAATAGAGGGCCCAGGATGCTGCCTTGTGGGACTCCAGCACCAATGGGCTGAGGTGAACTTAAGAAATTTCCTTCTTTAATAATAAATTGACGACCGACTAAGTAGCTTTCTAGCAGCTTGTGTGTGTTTGCTGGTTAATTTTTCTTCAATTTATGTAATAAGCCTTCATGCCAGACTTTATCAAAAGCTTGCGAAACATCGATGAAGAGTGCTGAGCAATATTTTTTTTTCTTCAAATGCTTTTCTTATGACATTAACTATTCGATGAGTCTGTTCGATTGTGCTGTGTTTTCTTCTAAATCCGAACTGATGGTTTGGAATACATCTATTTTCACTTAAAATCGGTGTTAATTTTGAAACTAATAATTTCTCAAACAGCTTTGACATATTTGATAATAAGCTAATAGGCCTATATGACTCAACTTTTGTATGATCTTTACCTGGCTTTGGTATCATGGTAACTAAGGAAACCTTCCATTTTTGAGGATAGTATTCAAGGCGTAAAATAGCATTAAAAATAAAAAGAATAATTTTCTTTGCTGTGCGAGGTAGCTCTAAAAGCATTTTATTACTGATTTTATCAATACCAGGTGCCTTCTTAGTGTTTAAGTCACAAATAGCCTGTTCGATTTCTCTTATCTCAAATCTGAGGGGAATAGCTGCTCTAGCAGCAACAGGTGGTAACTCGACCGCAATATTGTGAGATATATTTGGTGTAAATACGTTTTTCAAGTGGCTAACAAACAGATTTCCTTTTCCAATATCGTTTCTTGCCCAACTACCATTCAAGTTTCTTAATGGTGGCTTAGATATAACTGGCCTTTTTAGATTTCTAGCTGCACGCCATAATGAGTAGTCAGATTGTGGAGTTGCATCAAGTTCCTTAAGATATTTTTCTAGAGAAGCCGTTTTCTGAGTCTGCAGTAACTTTCATAGCCTTTTTGTGCACTCTTTTAATAAATTCTTAAGTTGCGGGGATCTGTACAGTTGCCACTCTCTTCGAACTCTCCTTTTTTCAGTCAAGAGCCGCTCGACATCTGAAGAATATATTTTATTATTTTTAATTTTTTTGGGGGTAACGCTGGAATGTTGAACAGCTAGTTTAAGATAACTGTCAAAGTTAACAATAGAGAGATCCACATTCTCCGGTGTACTAAGCGAAATATTTTCTAGGCAATGGGCACTGAGAAATTTTTTATATTTTAACCAATTTATTTGTGTGGCTGACGTCGCTAAGTAACATGACGGAGATACAATTCTATTTGGGTTCGATATAGTAACAATTGTAGGTGTGTGGTCGGATGATAATTCTAAGGAAGCTTCAACATGAACCGTTTCTGTGGGGATGTTTTTAACCACGCCAAAGTCGATAACATCTGGAATTTTTTGCTGATCAGTAGGCCAATATGTTGGTTGTCCGCTCGCGACCACGTTTAAACCCATTTTAGAGATTGTGTTAAACAAAACACGACCTTTTGGTGTTATAAGTCGTGACCCCCAGAAGGTATGTTTAGCGTTATAATCGCCAGCGGCGAGGAAACAGGGTCCTAATGATTTAAAATATTTATAATATTGGCCTTCTGATATGGCAAATCTAGGTGGAGAGTATAAAGAAGAAATTACTAAGTTTCGATTAAGCTCTTCAACACAAATAGTCGTTGCTTGCAGATAATCTTCACAATGATCAAACATTAAGTAGTGTTTGATTCGGGCTTTTATCAAAATGGCAGAGCCTCCACAAGCTCTATCTCGAGGGTCCTTAGTATCATATAGTATATAACCATTGATTTTAAACGTATTTCTTGAGGTCAAGTGAGTTTCAGAAACCAACATGACATCAATTTGTTTATTTTTTAGAAAGTATTCTAATTCATTTTTATGTTGGCGGATGCCGTTTGCGTTCCAAAAACAGATTTTTAAACAGTTCATGGCTTGTTAAGTACAGCTTGCAATAACATCGATTGCATTCTTAGAATTTCCTGCATCATATTACCCATTGTGTTCGTAAAATTATTAACTGTTTGCACTAATGTTTCCATGGTTTTTTCAAGACGACTTAAATTAGAAACTGGAGTTTCTTCATTAATTGGCGAAGAACCTTGCATTGGCACATGGTTTGATTTTAGAATGTTAGCGTAGGAGGTTCTGTTATTACTAGGCTGTGGAGCCTGAATGTCATTAGTGTTTAGCTGATTTGTTACCTGCATTTGAGGGGAATTAGTTTTCGGTCCAACCGACTGCTTTACGATAGTGTATACAGGGCATCCTCTATAATTGGCTGTGTGATTACCGCCACAATTGCTACATTTTTTAACGTTGGGGTCATTTTTAGATTTATCGCAAAGAACTGTACCGTGTAGCTCACCACATACTACGCAAACAGGGGGTAAGTAGCAGTATGCCTTAGTATGGCCATATTCCTGGCAGTTCAAACACTGAACGGGACCACCTCTCTTGTGCGGCTCCTCTATAGTTACTTTTCTGTACAGAATGTATTTTAAATCATAGATGGGATGCGTTTCATTTTTTTTAAGCTTTACGTCGCCGGGTTCAAACTCCACTCGAAAAAGTGGTTGGGGAATTTTTTCTCTATTTTTAATGTTTGCTACATGTTTTACCTTGAAGCCTTTTTCTTCTAGGAATGTTTTTACCTCTTCTGGGTCCACACATGAGTCAATACCCTTAATCACTACCTGAAGACCTTTACTGCTTTTCAGTTGGTATGTATAAAAGTTTTTTTTTAGTGCCTCAAAGTTGTTTATTATTTTTCGAAAATCATTCTCATGATTGACTTGAATTTTTGTCTCGTTTATACTACCACGCTTGATAGCCGCTACGTAAAACGAATTTTCACCTATCACTGATATCAAACTCTTTATGAGCTCATTTGAATTTTGTTCCCTAAGATATATCGGGGGAGGCTTGGACGATTTAATGACGTTTGGTGCTTCAGAGGATTCATCCTCCAGAATCGCAAAACGATTTTGAGAATTTATTTTATCAAAAGTTGGTACTTTTGAGGCCGAAGCAACTGCTGCAGAGGTAGGGCTGCGTCCCCGTTTGAGCACTGTTATGTACCTGTCCATACCAACTTGTACTGAAGGCTTTTGAGAAGTTTTTACTTGAGTTATTGAGTTGTCCATAGCGGCCGTTTTGGGGTTAACCGTATCATCACTTATTAAAGTTTTTTTTGGCTCTGCGGCAGCGCTTGCAGTTAACAAACTTGTTATTGTATTACGATCGACCGTATTTGTAAATAAAGAGGGTGAGAGCGAACGCGTTCGAGTAATAGGTTTAGCCGTTAAGTAATTGCTATCATCGATTCTTTTTTTTGTTTCTACTTTTGTTTCGTCAACACTCACTGTAACATATGCATTTCTTTCATTATGTTTTATTGTTTTTGCATTATTAGCATTCATAAGCGTTTTTTTTATATATTACTGTTTGTTTAATTGTGCTCTTCTTTTTATTTGTTGTTTAAAAACCCCGAGAATAAAAAAAAAAGAATAAAGAAAAACAAGAAATGTTTTTGCTTAAAATGTATGTATGTATATGTATGTGTGTACATACATATATTTTTGTTATTTGTAATTTTTAATATTTGTATTATAAATATTATGTTCACTAATTTAAAAATTATTTTAAAGCGTCCATTCATTCGCTGATCTTATATTATTTTTTAAAAAAATAATATGATATTATAAATATACAATTATTTATGTTAAAAAAAAACCGTATGCCGAGTTAAAAGAGAAAGACACGTCTGCATTCAACGAGCACGCAAGCAAAATTTACTTGGTGCGGCGAAAAATGGGTTAAACACGGAAAGAATAATTTACTAAATCACCAGAAAATATGGCTTGAACCAAAAAAATTTTGAACCATTCTCTTCCAAGCCAAACATTTTTTATCGTAAACATATGTGTGGCTTGGTTTAAGAAAGAGGTTATGACTCAAAGCGAACTTAAATTTACTTAAATACAGCTAAAAAAAATTAATTTTAATTCTATAGTTACTTAAATCAAGTTTTCGTTGCTTATGGCCAATTTTACGAATTCTTTTTATATACCAATTCATATTAAAATATACTTTTCATATAATCTTATTTTTAATTTGACATGAAAAACGAATTTTAATTATAAATTGACATATAAATAAATTGGTAAATTAGGCCATGAATATTTTACAAAATACAAGAAAAAGCCTCAATTTTTTACATTAAAACGTGAGGCATATAAAAATAAGAAACTTTTTATTGGTATGCTTAACATATCGATTCAAATAAAAATTAATTGAATTTAACCAAGCTTACTTGAGCTTTTTCTGAAAAATTTAAAGAAATCCCTAGCACTTATTTCTTGTTGCAAGCAATTCGATTCTATTTAAAAATCAAGAAAACCAGACTAATACTAAGTAAATGCAGCTTGATTTCAGAAATATCTTTCTTATTTTTATTAAAAACTAGCTACTTTTGTATTTTTTGTTTTAAGAAATTTTTGATCATATACCAAAATCGTGAATTTTTTGATCATATGAAAATGTTTCTTTATTTAAAAAAATTTTACTAAATACGAATAAAATAAGTTAGAATCATAAAATTATGTTCGGATTTTGAATTATCTTGTTTTAAGAAACGAAATTGATTTCTTTGGAAAATAAACTTCTTTCGTGAAAGTCCTATTTTATTCGCACTTCAGTTTAAAAATATTTCTACATAAGAAATTGTGTTTGTTTGTATCTTGTAGGCTAATAAACCGCTGGATCGATTTCTTAAAAGTTTTGACAGTATATTACGATGGTCTGGAAATAACAATAGGCTATTCAAAATTTACACTTATTTTCGTCAATTTTAAAATTTTTATAAGCTAGAGCATTCAACCTTTTTATATAAAGAGATCTTACAAGTAAAACTTTTTAAGTCTCGCTGCGGTTATGGTCTCAAAGTGCAAAATTGAGCTTAATTACCGCATAATCTTTTATATAAAGATGCTTTTTGCCCGGTGGAAATATAATCATATTACACGGGATGGGATCGGAAGAACCTTTGACCTTATCGTTTATCTAGAAAAGTATTTCAGTTAGACCTATGAACCATTAAGAGTAGCAGATAATGACCATCTACACCTCAAAGTATATACCTTATATGGTTAAGTTGATAGTCTGTTGAAGCTTAAGCTTCAAAAAAATTAATTTTAAGTAGATGAAAAAAAAATATAAAAAAGGGTCAAAAAAGCGGAGCCGGTAGTTCTTGTTCCAATACAAAAAAAACTGGTTATTTTTGTGTTGATAAAAAGTAACCAAAATGGAAAAAAAGTACACAAGTACACATTGGAAAAAAAAGTACCAATTTTGGTTAAAAGTAACCAAAACGGCAACGCTGGTGCCAAAGCTTTCTTTTGTTAAATATTTTTTCTCTTTATTGAAATGTAATGTGTTGTCTTTTAAATTTGTTTTATGTTGTTACATATTTTTTTTTTTATTTTTATTTTAAGTATGTTAAAAAAATTTTTTAAAGAGATATACATATATAAACCCATTTTATTCCAATCTAAAAAATTATATTATTATTTCTTTTTAATTTTCTAATGTTGATGAAATGACGCCCTGTTTTTGTTTGCAGTAACTTTATAAGCAAAAGCACGGTTAAAAAATAAGAAGACAAAGAAAACTTACTTGACTTACTTAGAGAGCGCAATATATCCAAATTTTTGGGGGTTGAAAATTTATTTTTTGATGCAGATACAAAGTAATTGAGACAGAGAGAGAGAGTGATTGACTCTTCCTTAACTTTGGCTTTTATAAACCCTAGGCACAAACTTTTTTTTTTTACTAATTTCTTGATGTTTAAGATTTTCTTCTCTTTTCTTATTTCTATTTTGCGTTAAAACTTTCAATTCATTAATTTTTGAAACAACTAAAGGACTTCTTTTTTCGCAAGTTTTATGTACATGTGTATGTATCTTTATGTATGCCGTATGTAAATACACAATAGGGGAAATTTTCAAATCCCCTTATATAGATTCTAGAAACTTTTTGATTTTAGGTTAGTTTGGTATACATATAAAAATATGTACTTATATAGGCAGATATACATATATTTTTCGTTTCGAACTGTATTTAACTTCGGTATTTTCTTTTTTACAAAATTTACTAACGGGGTTTGTTTCGCAATTTTAGCACTTCTTATTTGGGCATTTATGTACATAAATGGGTGTATGTATACGTATTTTTTCTAACCTAATTTTAACGTGGTTTACTTATTTTGTTACACAAATTAATAACGTTGTTTTTTTTACGCAAATTTTGCACTTTTTGCACGTAGCGCTGGTTTTTTCAACCTTCCAATACAATTTTACCGATTTTAATGTATTTATGCATTTATATATTTGATTTTTAATTTTTTTTACGGGTTTAAATTTACCTCGTTTTCTTGTACGTTCTTGTGTACTCACTGTTTTGTTGATTTTTTCAAACTGATGCTTTTTGTTCTTATGCTTTACCTCATGCTTTAGTTTTGACGAGAGCTTTTGCAAGCGATGATTTACAGGCTGGTCACTGTATTACTTGTTGCACTTTTCCTTCCTTCAGTTTTGGAATATTAATTGCTAGTCTTTGTTTCTTTCAGGCTTGAAGGTTCCTTGTTTTTTTTTGCAGGTTCGAAGAGACCATGTATTATTGCTTGGGTTGACAATAATAATAATTTCTCTTTAAGATGGCACGTCGGGTAGGGGGACGTAACGTCTGTTGCGGCCAATCTTTAAAAAGAATTTTAATTATAACAACTCAATGGAAGTTATTATAATTAAAGGGGTGTGGGGAGATAAAAGAAAATATGATTAGATTCCTCTATCTTACTAGTAAAAGGTAGGGAACTGAGATGCTCACCTGGATTATCTTATTAAAAGAAAGGGGTATACCAATGGATGGGTTTACTCTTTTTTCCAATCTAAGTTTTTATTTTATTTTTTTTTTTATAATAGAAAACTTTGTGGTATTGAATGTTGTTGACAAGAATTCAAAAAGATAAGTTTTCGCTTCGACTTCATTCCACATTGCATTACACTTCGCATTCATAGAATTGAAACATTAAGTTTAATATTCGAACCAATTCCAATAAGTACTAAATCTAAATGTTGTGAATTCAAATGCTTTTTTATATTAGCGATTTTTGAATCGACTAATGTAAGAATGATTATTAAAAAACCTTAAAAATATAAATTGTTTTAATAGTGTCCAAATTAGTTTGGACAATAATTTAAAAATTAATTTGAAGTTAGTAAGCATTGTATAGGGGAATTTGTCACGTTTTAGGCTCTTTTGTTTGTCATTAAATTAAGAATTATAATTCCTTTAATCTGTTCATACAACGTTTAGCTACATAAGCAACAGTTTCGCAGTTATAAATAAATTTAAATTTTTTATTTTTAATTCATAAAAAATCCAAAACGGTAAAAAAAAGTGTCAAGTCCCATTACTTTTACGTAAAGTCGCATAACTTATGAACAAAATGACACATTAATCATAAAAATGGATGAACGCGTTTCGCTTTAATTCATAATTAACTAAAGGTATGAATTTCAAAAATTTGCTCGAGATATCTACAAAATTCTTCGGAAAAAACAATGATAACTTTTTTATTGATTCTTTATTTTGCATGAAAATAAACATTCCGATTCATATTACAGCTATTCTTACACAGAAAATATGAAATTTTTATATGTTATCTATGCATGGAAATAAAATTTAGAACATTTTCAATGATTGTCATTATCCATCCTCGTTGAAGTTGACGCTTGTGGTTCTGATGACCTTATTTTCTTCGTAGGTTGTTCATATTCATGTTCTGAGTCTGCATCATCAACCGAGATAGACGTTATATTCAAGGGCATGTTTTGTTCAGTGTTTCCACAAATTTCAAACTGCATAATTTTAGAACTCCACCAACAAACCTCCGCGTTTTAGAGCTTTCAGACTTTGTTCACGTTTTAGAGTAGTCAATGCAAAAATAAAAGTGTTCACTATCAAAGTTATTTACGGGAATACAAAATTTATCATTAATACGATTTCTGTATGACGTGCTAAATTCCCAATTTTTTCATATTTGATAAATACACTGAAATTTATTGTTGAGGGAAAGCTAGCTTCTATGCGCATTTCACTGGTTGCTTAGGCCAGCTCATCAGGAAACCTTTTCCTAAGATTTTAGAAAAGCTAAAAATATTATACGAGTAAAACCCTAAAGCGAATAAGAATTTTAAACACTCAAAGTCTTACTTGTAAGTAACAATATCAAAGCTTAAACAAAACACCAACAATAAACAGTGAGTTTATCTTTTCTTACATCCCTCTACAATTGGTTGGGTTCTTTCCGACTCGAATTGTAGTTATAAGTGGGTAAAGAGAAAAAACAAAATTAAAACACTGAAATTTATTGTTGAAGGGATAAGCTATTCCTATGCGCATTTTAGTGTTTTTATCAAGAATAAAAATTGGGACTTAAGCACGACAAACAAAACCTTGTAAATTAGAAATTGTGTATTCCCAAAAAAACTTCTTTGATAATTACTTAGAAACTGTAAAAATTTACAAATGTTATTTAATATTTTTATATTTGGATAATCATCTAAGTTAAATTTTGTACAAGAACATGGATTTTAGGTACTTTTTTTTATAAAAAAAGGCACAAAACTATATACTTTGGTTTAATTACATACAGTGAACTCGCGAATACGTGAACACTCGAACAAATGATGTGGCCCAAGATAGCGTCGACGAAATAGCGTCGAATTTGGGAATGTAAAAACCGGGAAAACAAAATACCCAAATTAGGGTCTTTTGCAGAATAAGAACAAAAAGTTAGCGTCGAATTGAGGAATTTAAAAAGGGGAAGTAAAAATAACTAATATTTTTAATAAAAATACAAAAAATAGTTAACACAAATTAAAAAATACACATTCAGGAACAAAATAAGCGATGCGTGCAAAAAATCGTACGGACTGTTCCCGAGATATTTGGTTGCATCCAAAATGGTCAGTAAACAGCATTGCTGATTTATCCCATGGAACACAGGCTTTTGCACGGTATAAACTGTATATATTCTGAAAGTAAATCGTTTTCTGCACAAAATGAGCGATGCGTGCAAAAAATCGTTCGGTTAGTTCCCGAGATATTTGGGTGCATCCAAAATGGTCAGTAAAAAGCGTTGCTGATTTATCCCATGGAACACAGGCTTTTGCACGGTATAAACTGTATATATTCTGAAAGTAAATCGTTTTCTGCACAAAATGAGCGATGCGTGCAAAAAATCGTTCGGTTAGTTCCCGAGATATATGGGTGCATCCAAAATCGTCAGTTCCATGGGATAAATCAGCAACGCTTTTGCTGATTTATCCCATGGAACACAGGCTTTTGCACGGTATAAACTGTATATATTCTGAAAGTAAATCGTTTTTCGGACAAAATGAGCGATGCGTGCAAAAAATCGTTCGGTTAGTTCCCGAGATATTTGGATGCACCCAAAACTCCTATATTTTACATATACATATATTAAAAACCCTAAATTTAATAAAAATATATTTACTGTCTGTTTTTAGAAAACGTAAGCAAGTGAGTGAGTGAGAAATTATATTGAAAACAACAATAAAAAACGAAAATTTGTTTTTGTTTTCAATATAATTTCTCACTCACTCACTTGCTTACGTTTTCTAAAAACAGGCCGTTAATGTAATGTAAATTTCAAACTTAAAATTTTTGGATATATTTTAATTTCATAAGGAAACTTTTTTTCTCTCTCTTTTTGTTTTTAAAAACTACAATTTTAAAATAATTAATTACGTAGAAATTTTTTTTTTGTAATGTGTAAATCAGAAACAAAATTTGACAGGCCCAAGGCCAATGTCATCAATGAAGTAAAGTAGTTGAAGGAAAAACAAATTTATTACCCATAGAAATCTATCTATTAATAATAACAGTAATTAAAATAATTAATTTTATAATTCGCACTTACCAAATGCACAATAGAATCCTCAAAAAAAAAAAATATGCTAGCAGAGCAGATAATCTAGATAAAATATAATAGAGCCAATGACTTAAAAGTTTAGATGGAATGGAATGGATATATTGAATAAGGTTAGGCTAATTAAAGAGCATTTCGATCGTTCCTATAAGTGCCTGAATGTTGACAGACCAACTAAGAAAGAAACTATTCAACATCACTTTCAAATCCTACTAAATAGACTTGAAGAAATAAGAATTATATTTAATATAATCGGTTGACACTTAGTCACAAAATTGCAGCAGGAGGATTCTTTTTGGATTTAAAAACCAAAGTCTTAAAAATAGCCGCTTTAAAAAATATACAGATTAAATTACCTGATACACTACACGAAACAGTAAAAAATAATCATACTGAAAATTTGACAACAGACAATAAAACAGATACTAAAATGACACAAACACTGGTAGAATTCGTAAATACAGCTTCAAAGCTGATTACGGAATTTGATGGAAAATCCGAAAATTTGCAGTCGTTCCTAGACTCCTTACAATTAGTTACTTTAATAAAGGGTCAACACGAATCTTCTGCAATATCGCTTATTAAAACAAAGCTTAAGGGAAATGCTAGAAATCTCATAAGTGAAGAATCTACAATAGAAGAAATTATCACTAAGCTCAAAGTAACCATTAAAGGTGAATCAGAGCATGTTTTGTCAGCTAAACTGATGAGCATAAAACAAAACAATAAAACACCAACTGCATACTGTACTGAAATAGAAAATCTCACAAAGTCACTTGAAACGGCATACATATCTGATGGTTTGTCTTGTGAACTAGCTAACAAGTACTGTACACAAGTTGCAGTAAAAGCTATTACAAAAAACTGCTCCAATGATAAAGTAAAACTTATCATGGAAGCAGGCCAATTCAATGATATGAATGAAGCCGTGAGTAAATTTGAAAGCAGTTGCACTGAAGCAACAGGGCAACAGAACACCGTATTATATTTCGGGCAAAGACCAACTTATTATCGTGGAAATTACAGAAGATTTCGTGGGAGAAACAATTATACACGAAACAATAACAATATTAATAATAACAACAGAAATAACAACAAAAACAATTACAATAATAGAAACAGACAAAGACCTGACAATAATCGTGGGAATAGACACTACGTACGAGCAATGGACTCAAATGAAAATGGTTCGGAAAACTCCAACCATACCCTAAGATCAGAACAGTAAATAATAAAGTGTATAACCTTAATCTCAACTTATGTTATTTCATTCAGATTAATATAAATAACAGTAACACAACAGTAACACTACTAGTCGATACAGGTGCCGACATTTCACTCATAAAATCCAAATATTTTGATTTAAAGAAAATAAATCACAACAATTAAGTGGAATAGGACAAGGTGAAATTAAATCTATAGGTAGTATATATTTGATTTAAAATTTAAAAATTATCTAATACCACACAATTTTCAAGTAGTAGACAATAATTTCCCAATACCAAGCGATGTAATCGGTGGTATGGATTTTATTAAGAAATATAATTGTATATTAGACTTTAATCAGGATAATGACTACCTAGGATAATTACTACCTAGAAATACCAATAACTAACAACAGCAATAACCTTATATTGCCGCCAAGATCAGAAGTACTACGTAAAGTGAATTTTATTAATTGCGATAATGAAATACCAATACCAAATCAAGAACTTGAACCAGGAGTTTATATCGCGAACACATTGGTAAAATCTAATAAAGCATACATTCGTATTTTAAATACAAATAATACTATCAGATCAATTAATAAAAGTAAAATAAAAACCGAAAACCTTTCTGAATATGAAATAGTCAAAAGAAATCCGACCAAAAATACACATAGAAAATTAAAAATATTAAAACTTTTACAGAAAAATTTTCCAGAACAATTTAAAAATATATTAACGGAACTTTGCACATCATACAGCGATATTTTCGGTTTAGAATCAGAAACAATAACAATTAATAATTTCCATGAACAAAAGTTGAGAGTAAGAGATTCACAACCTTAAGAATTACCGGATACCACACACACACAAAGAGGAGATAGATAGACAGGTGAAAAAATTAATAGACGACAGAATAGTGGAACCATCAAATTCTGAGTACAACAGTCCAATTCTGTTGGTACCGAAGAAATCACTTCTAAGTTCAGAAACAAAAAGATGGAGACTCGTAGTGGATTATAGACAACTAAATAAAAAATTGATAGCAGACAAATTTCCATTGCCTAGAATAGATGACATTTTAGACCAACTCGGTAGAGCCAAATATTTTTCATGTCTAGATTTAATGTCCGGTTTTCATTAAATTGGACTAGAGAAAAACTCTAGAGATCTAACTTCTTTTTTAACAGCAAATGGTTTAAAAATAGCGCCCAATTCTTTTCAAAGAATGATGACACTCGCTTTTACTGGTTTGCGACCAGACCAAGCATTTCTTTACATGGATGACTTAGTTGTTTTAGGATGTTCGGAAAAGCATATGCTTTCTAATTTAACAAACGTGTTTGAATTATGTCATGAGGGAAGTAACATACCTAGGACATAAATGCACTGATAAAGGAATACTGCCTGACGATAGTAAATATTCGGTAATCGAAAATTATCCACAACCAAAAGATGCGGATAGTGCACGAAGATTTGTAGCATTTTGCAACTACTATCGCAGATTTATCAAAAATTTTTCAGAGTATTCTAGACATCTTACAAGATTGTCCAAAAAGGGTGTGCAGTTCGAATGGACTAAAGATTGTGATTCAGCATTCAAATATCTTAAAAAAGCACTAATGAGTCCAAAATTACTTCAATATCCAGATTTCACAAAAGAGTTTTGTATAACAACAGATGCAAGCAAACATGTTTGTGGAGCTGTACTAACTCAATACCGTGAGGGAAAACAACTACCAATAGCATACGCATCCAAAATATTTACAAAAGGCGAGAGTAACAAATCCACAATTGAACAAGAATTAACCGCAATACACTGGGCCATCACACATTTTAGACCATATATTTATGGAAAACATTTTCTTGTCCGTACTGATCACAGACCTCTGTCTTACCTATTTTCCATGAAAAATCCAAGCTCAAACTAACTAGAATGCGACTGGACTTGGAAGAATATGATTTCACTGTAGAATATCTTAGGGGAAAAGATAATTATGTGGCCGACGCTTTGTCGCGCATTACAATAAATGATTTAAAAGAAATAAATAATAAAAACAACAATTTATACAAAGTAACAACTCGAGCAATGACAAACAAGGCAGTTAAAAAGAAATATCCAATTACACAAAATAAACGGCATTTAAATAATGAAAATGAGAAGCCCAATGTATTTGAACCAATTATAAATTCTGACGTCAGAAAATTTTGTTAGCTAAAGATTACTCCACAAAAATTTTATATTAAACGTGGCAAATCTATAATGGCAGGTATAAATAAAGATGAATTGTTTACTAATGGAAAATTTGACTTAATACAATTTTTCCCTAGGCTCGAAGAAGTGGCCGGTAAATTAAATATTCATAAAGTACAAGTGGCACCCAGTGAGAAAATTTTCGAATATAACTCTATTAATGAATTTAAAGAAATGGGCAATAAATTATTAAAATCATTAAAAGTGGCGCTACTTAATGAGGTGATCCACGTAACAAATGCCAAATTAATAACAGAGATAATGAAACGATACCACGATGACCCCGTAGAGGGAGGACATTCCGGTGTTTCAAGAACTCTAAATAAAATAAAAAGATACTACTATTGGAAAAATATGACACGAGATATAACAAAGTACGTTAAAATGTGCCAAAAATGCCAAACGGCTTAAATAACAAAACATACGAAAATACCACTGACATTGACAAATACACCAAATAAACCTTTTGATACGGTAATTGTGGATACTATAGGTCCACTACCAAAATCATACTTCGGAAATGAATATGCCGTCACAATAATATATGATATGACAAAATATCTTGTAACGGTACCTTTACAAGATTAATGCGCAAAATCCATTGCGAAAGCAATATTTGAAAATTTTATTCTTACCTATGGTCCAATGAAGACGTTCATTTCGGACATGGTTACAGAATACAAAAACTCAATACTTAATGAATTGTGTAACCTTTTGAATATTGAAAAAATAACATCAACAGCTTACCATCACCAGACTCTAGGAACTGTGGAAAGAAGTCACAGAACTTTTAACGAATATGTAAGATCATACATATCCGTTGACAAAACCGATTGGGATGAATGGCTTACGTATTTCACGTACTGTTTTAACACTACGCCATCTTCCGTTCATGACTATTGTCCTTATTAGTTAGTTTTTGGTAGACTTCCAAATGGGTTTCAACAGTTCAATAGTATTCAGGAAATAACAGCATTATATAATATAGAAAATTATGCTAAGGAAGTTAAATTTAGGTTAGAAATAGCACATAAGAGAGCGCGAGTTCCCTAATATAATAGTATTGGCTGGGCAAGTGTAGGGAACCATGTCTTCTAATTACATTTTATTTTCCCATACACCTGGCCAGACAGCGACGTAAGCATTTTTGTTGCTTACCGTCGCTTAGCTTAATTTAATATTGTAAATATATAAATATAAAATATTTTAAAAAGTTAGTCTTAAGATTCATTCAAAATAAATAAGAATAAAGAACGTCAGAAAAACAAATATAAATTTTGTTTTATATTTCTAAGTCTAAACTTAAACAAAAATTAAATTATGATAGGTCATTATTAGAAGTAGATTTCAGAGTAGGAGACTTAGTTTTAATTAAAAACGAAGTAGGGCACAAATTAGATAATTGGTATAAAGGCCCTTATGAAATTAAAAATATAGACTTAAAAAATAATGTAACCATAGTTAATAAGAAAAATAATAAAGAACATATTGTACATAAGAATAGACTTAAGTCTTACCATATTAATATTCAATAATAAATAAAATAGTATTTAAGTAATATAATTAAGTATAATACATAATTGTTAAAGAATGTCCATAAAACTTTCGGTTATATGAACATTCTTCCGTAAAAGGGAGGTGTAGCGTGTCTTTTGTACGAACCATGCTTGCACACAGAACACTCAGTATACATTGCATGCAATGAACCAGGCGCATGTATTAATGTAATATGAATAAACCACTTGAGTGTTGTGTGTGTGTATCAATACAATACTAACAGTGCGATCACCACACACATTCGTCAATAGCAATACTATCAACACTCTTGCTATTGGACGAATGGCTGTGGCTTTGTAAATAATTTCCAAGCAAACCGTTATACCTTCAACTGTAAATGAAAATGCTTAAGGCGTCCGTACACGACATGTTTTTGTCATCTGACATGTCAAATTTCCCACTGCAAAATACATACATGTCGTGTGTTACCTTTTTAACTTTGCTTCTGTAAAAGTCAGACGCAAAGTCATCTGACAAAATTTCAATTAGAGCGTGCTCTATTTTCTTCTGACAAACCATCTGACATCAGAAAGCTATGCCGGGAAGAAACCGGCAGCGGCGTCCACTATTGACGGAATCATTAGCCGGCTGAAGTTAATTTTTTACAATACCGAGATATGTTTGATCATCTTACCATTGAATAGAATTTATGTGAATATATATATAAAAACCGTTTTATTATAATATCCTAAATTGGTATCTTTGAATTAAAAGAAAAAAATGTTAAGATGGCTGAACTATTTTACGGCGCAAATAAAAACTTTCATGGCGGCAGCAAGCTATTTTGAAACCGAGCACTACTTTGGTTTCTGCAATAACAATGCGAAAAAAAACATAGACAATGTCAGAAGCAATTACATGTACGTTTGTGACCGAATATTATAAAGCTTATGTAAAACAGCGATTTTGACAGACATGCACAATTACATGTGACTTGAAAATTTGACATGTCAGATGACAAAAACATGTCGTCTATATGCCCCTTTAATCAGCATTAATGAAGTACAAAATTCGGAACAATTTTTATGTTAAAATGAATTCTGGTATCAATACCAATTAGTGCGTACCAGCCGCACTTAACGTGTGCAACAAGGTCCGTATGGACCTACAACTAACATATTTGGTATTATTAACGTTTTGAATAGTTTTAAATTATATTTTATTGAATAAAAAATAAACTCGCATTAATTACATTAATTCAAAGTGTTACATATTTTTATATAGTACTTTTAATTACAAAAATGGCAAAAATTATTCTCTTTGGGCTAATGTTTGGTTGCACATATTACATCTATAAATTGTACTTGAATGCTCCCCACAAACAGCATTTTTGCATAATTGGCAGTACGACCTAGTTTTCCGTTGACGTTTGCACTGCTCCCGGCATATATGGCATACTGATCTATTTGATCTTGGTAAACATTGAGGTATGTCGTCCACGATTTCAATATCTTGTCTATGAGAAACCTGTAATTATTTGATTTATTTAAAGGTATTTATTACCATGATTATACGTATTTTAGAAAAAGGGTATAATTTACCTTGACATCAAATGCCTCCAAAGCATTTCGGATATTAGTCCAACGTGTTACGTGTGTATTTGTTGCTCTTTCCTCCATATTTGGTACTGCTAATTGTCTCACTAGCACTTTTAGAAACTAACGTCTTTTATCTGTTCGAGGAGAAGGCTCAATGTCGTTGAAAATAATGAATGCTGCCAAAGACGCTACATCTAGCATATTATAGAAAAATGCAAGTGGCCATCGATTTGTTGATCGTTTGCTTGAGTAGGATCCAAGCATTTGGCCCATAGTGTCAACACCAGATTTGTTACTATTATAGTCCAAGATTGCCAATGGCTTACGTTTTTCAGAGGCATTGTCAACATCACAAGTATAGTGCAATGTAGATAAAAGTAGGACCGCTTTGTTCTTTTTCGGCACATATGAGATTAGTGAGACATCACTTTCGTAAAAGCCAAACATTGTGCTATGAATGGGACGGGCAGAGTGTTTCCGAAATTCTGG
This sequence comes from Pollenia griseotomentosa, assembly GCA_963931875.1. Taxonomy (NCBI): domain Eukaryota; kingdom Metazoa; phylum Arthropoda; class Insecta; order Diptera; family Polleniidae; genus Pollenia; species Pollenia griseotomentosa. The sequence continues at coordinate 151,254,119 of OZ007563.1, forward strand.
TGGTATAAATGCCTTATTTGACCGAACAGTTCCTACAAAACCAGTTTTCTGTCTCAACAATAATGTTGCCAAATCTAGTGTAGTAAAAAAATTATCGGCATAAACCGTTCTCCCTGTGTTGAGGTACTTTTCAACAAGCTGAAGTACTACCTTTTGGTCCTGATTGACTTCTCGATCTTGACTAGGTAATTTGCCTGAATATATTATGCCTTTTAGGGGATAGTATGTCTTAGAGTCACATAGCCACCATACTTTTATGCCGTACTTGGCAGGCTTAGATGGAATATACTGTGTAAAACGAGTCCGACCCCTGTAGGCAAATAACTGCTCATCCACAGTCAGAGAATCATGGGGAATATAAGCCGCCGACAAGTTCTGTTGTAGCATCACCCATACGTCATCAATAGCAGCCGTTTTGCTTGTTTCCAATCTTTCAGGTCGTGTTGATGCGTTATCAAATCTTATAAATCTTTTGATAGCACAAAATCTATTGAAGGACATTGCTGCTTTGTATAAAGGATCTCGAGTTTTGTCCCATAGTTCTTTACAAAGCTCACTATTTGATTTAGAAAGTCCAGCATATATTACAATAGCTACAAAGGCATCAAACTCCTTTAGAGTAAGTGGTGACCATACATTTTTGTTTGTCGGGCTATATAAATTCCAAGCTGACGTTTCCTTGTTTGCTTTCCGATTCGTTTCGCGCATTATAATATAGGCCATATCTTCAGTGATAAGAGAACGAAAAATTGTCAGCGGATCATGCGACTTATTCACTGGTCCAGGTTTCTGCCTTCCACTGTTGAAGATGTTATGCGCCCGAATACGGCTACTTAATGGTGAATCTTTGTTCCATTTGACTCCATTCTTGGAATAGAAGTAAGTAAGGTCATCCACAACGCGCGGCTGATCTTCACCTTCTTCATGAAACAATAGTTCTTCATCATCTTCATCCGTGTCAACGTTGACCAGAACCAGCCGCACTTAAATAAAGAATTATAAAAAAACAACAAATGAAATCTTTTAATTAAACTGTGTTCCATGGGATAAATCAGCAACGCTTTTTACTGACCATTTTGGATGCACCCAAATATCTCGGGAACTAACCGAACGATTTTTTGCACGCATCGCTCATTTTGTGCAGAAAACGATTTACTTTCAGAATATATACAGTTTATACCGTGCAAAAGCCTGTGTTCCATGGGATAAATCAGCAACGCTTTTTACTGGCCATTTTGGATGCACCCAAATATCTCGGGAACAGTCCGTACGATTTTTTGCACGCATCGCTTATTTTGTTCCTGAATGTGTATTTTTTAATTTGTGTTAACTATTTATTGTATTTTTATTAAAAATATTAGTAATTTTTACTTCCCCTTTTTAAATTCCTAAATTCGACGCTAACTTTTTGTTCTTATTCTGCAAAAGACCCTAATTTGGGTATTTTGTTTTCCCTGTTTTTAAATTCCCAAATTCGACGCTCTTTCGTCGACGCTATCTTGGCTCACGTGAACAAATGAACGACTTACGCCATCAGCTGTTGCGATTTTGATCCAAAATGCATTTTAATCAACCTTGGTTTCATAGTTTGTTTTGATTTTTGCTTCTACCCATTAAATCTCAAACTGTAATTTTGAATAGCTCGTTAAATCTTCTTCTACTTTAAATAATAAATCCACTAGTTTGTCGATGAGTTTACAAGACCTGGATCGGAGTTCGTCAACAGCATTTCAGTGAGAATAATTTGCTAAGTATTTTTGTCACAGTGTCACAACTACACTAGAATTGTACAAAAGAGGAAGACACCCACCTCATAATAAGACCAGCGTTGAAGCTGCAGAAATTGTGAAAGAATTTATCAATAAATGTCCGAGGTATAGCTCCCACTATTCAAGAAATAAGAATTTTCAAAGAGAATTTCTCGCACCTACCTTAAACATATCGATTATGTACAAGCTATATCTTGGAACTGTAGAAATGGCCAAAGTTGTATTTAAATTCGTTTTCACCAAAATCTTTTCAGAAAACTTTAATTTTTATTTTCGAGCTCCAATTTCCGACAGCTGCAAAAAATGTGATTCTTTTAAAGTAACAATCGAAGCCGCAGGGGATCCTTCTGAAAAGAAAAGGATTACAAGTGAAAGAGATTTACATCACCGAAAAGCTGAATCAGCTAGAACTGGGATGCAATTGGACTCGCAACTTAACAAGGAAGAATATGCAATTATAGCATTCAATCTTATGAAAACTCTGCCGACACCAGACATTTCCACAGGGCCAGCTTACTACAAAAGACAGCTATGTACCTATTGTCTTGGTGTTCATGACCCTATCACGAACAAGTCATTCATGTATACCTGGAATGAGGGAATAGCTTCACGTGGCCCACAGGAAATAGGGTCTTGCATTACGTGAAAGCCAATGTCAAATGTAAGAACTTAATAATGTATAGCGATCAATGTGGTGGCCAAAACCGGAACATAAGAATGAGCACTATTTGCACATACATGGTCAATAATTCGACCTTCCAGTGGAACAGACCAAACATTTTTAGTATCTGACCACTCGTTCCTACCATTCGATAAAGATTTTGGTCTCATTGAAAAGGAAAAAAAAAATATTATAAGGACATTTTTACGCCTGATGATTGATATCGTGTAATCATCATGGCAAAAAAAAAAGGGAACCATTTCACTTGGTAAAGATGACGGCAGATGATAATTAAAGCATATCCTTAATCAAGAAACTAGTGACAAACAGAAAATTCTCCGCAGAAAAGACCTCAAAAGTTGAATGGCTTAAGATTCTGTGGCTTCGATGCCAAAATGTGAAGTCATTTATAATTCAACACAACCCAGCATAAAATAATCTTGATTTAGAAGCAAAAAACATAATTATTGCATTTTTGTTGCTTCCAATTATGCCGACAAAAATTTCTAGCTTACCAAAGTTAATTATGGAAGGCAATGAGTAAGAACGTTCAGTGGTTTTTGAAGCAGTTTTTAAATGGTAAAATGTCACAGCTTCACATATGCATATATTTTAATTAAAATTATTTGCACATACTTATGTATGTAACTGCCTGTTTTTTAAAACAAATTTTGAAATTTTGTTTTAAATGTAAGTTAAACAAGTCACTTTTGCACTCGCGTTCTAAAAACAGGCAATAAGCATGTATATAATTTTATATATTTATAATCTTTTGAAATTTACCATTGTTACTGGGCAATTTGTAACGGACACTAAACTGATAATGGAACATAGCCATACAGACCAGTGTGGCCATATCCAAAAATATTTTACAGCTAAGTCGGCTTTAAAATAATGCTAAAAAAAATCCTAAACTGCCAAAAAATAATGCTAAAATTTAAATTGTATTATTTGTTGTTATTTTAGGTAATATACCTTTATATGGGCATTTCCTAGGGTCACGAACGTACGTTTTGCTGTACAAATAATATAGAAAACAAAATTTTTCCTAGCATTTTTTTTTTTTGCGATTCGATAGCATTTGGGTAGCTCTATGTTTAGTGCAGAAGATGTATTTCATTGAGTTTAAGTTTTCATAATGATAGTTATAAACATGTGGTCACGAACGTACGCAAAATAGAAGTCTACTTTGGCTGACAGTAGTGAAATTTAAAGATTTGCGTAATGGCACGAAATATTCATAAGTGATTAATTTATTTTAAAAGGGTATTAATGTAGGTCTCTTTCCAGTATTTACACAATAAAATATCTCTATTGGTTTTTGTTTAATTGGCTTATATCCCGGTCGCAAACGTACGATTTTTCCATATGTTTTTTTTTTTTTTTTTTAACACCATGCATTTTCCCATAAATATCTTCAAATATCCGTAACAAAAAACTTAATACTCAATTTACAATTGATTGTTATGGAGAGATTATGAAGAAAGAGTGCAAGCATAACATATTTTTTGCATGCAAAATAGTTATATAAAAATGGTAGCTTAAAAAGCAAATACAAAATTTTCGGGATTCCAGCGCAATAAAACAGCTGAGATATGCTATGAAACCATTACAACATAGACTTTTTTTATAATAATAAATAACAAAAGACGATGATTATCAACAATTTAAATTTTCATCCTGGTTGACCTTTCTGAGGAAATGCCCATATATGATTTATTTTACATAATTCTTCCCTATAAACTTACATCATATCAATAGAACAAACTGATTAAAATAAATAAAATATTTAGTAAACATAAAAAGTCTTAAAACTATAAAAGAAATATATTTCAGTCTTTATATACGTACATAAAAAGTTTTTAAACAAAAGGTACCATACCATAACAAAAAATCAAAGAAACTTGACCTATAAATAGCTATTATTTAGTATTTCAATAAAATTTATAACATGTTTAATAAAAAATTTCATTTTATGAATAAATACGTTATCAAATTAATATTATTCTTCAACTTCTGAAGAATCGATCGAGATATCATTATAATATATGTTCTTATCACATTTTAAATGAGATCGTACAATTTTTAAAACTATCGCAACATTTTAAGCCACACCTTTTATAAAGAAGCGAATTCATCATTTAAATACTTCGAATATTTGTTTTTAAGAGATTTATACCACTAAAAACCTATTTAAACTTCCAAGTTCCTAAATGACAAAACCAAAAACTTTATTGCAAAAGTAGCTAATTCACTTAATTGATTTTCATTTAATGCATTTTTATATCCATAAACATTTATCCAGAAATCAACTGTTGAGTTCTTATTTAACAATTCATACGAATTAAGTTTCTGCCACTGATGTTCCAAGGTTGTAATTTCTTCGACAGTGAAATCTATTATTTCTTCCTTAAAATGTTCGCTTAATTTGCATTTATAAGTCTTTAAACTATTTTCTACACAAAAAAAGTTAGTATATGTTAAATTATGAATTTTTTTTGGCAATCGTTGTCAAAGTTGACATATTAATTGCGCTATAAAATCTCGGCTGTAATTCATATTTGTTTTTATATATTAGCGCTACGCAGAAGCAACATAGTAAGGCAAAGTAAAAAAAAAATTATTTACGAACCTAAGACGATATAAAACTAGTAAATTGATGATGCAATTATGTAAAGTTTAAAAACAATATTAGTTGGCATTGAATGTTTTACCATTAAAGATGTGCGCTCTAATAAGTCCCAATTTACACTAGGAACATTTCTTGCCGGACAGACGAAGTTTGATGGCGAGGGGTCGAAAAGGTAGAGTGTGTAGTACATGACTATCTGTACTGGACATTTTTTCATTTCTCTTTCTTACTTTTCGTAGCTTACATCTTGTTGCTCTGTATTATTTTTCTGTCTGACTTCATATGTAAACGCTTCAGGTAAGATTAACTGCCTGTTTAACGATATCGAACGTCATCGTTCGCATAGAAAATTACATTTAAAACAAAAACAAAGTTCGTACAATGTTCGAACTTTGTTTTTGTTTTAAATGTAATTTTCTATGCGAACGATGACGTTCGATATCGTTAAACAGGCAGTAAAAGAGAATTTAAAAAATGTCCGGCAAGAAATGTCCCTAGTGTAAATTGGGACTAATAGTGAAACATTTTAGTAGACGCGAGTGAGTTATTTCATTACTTAATAACGGTACAACATTGGTAAAAAAAAAACTAAAAGGTAAGTTTATTGAGTATACAACATTAAAAAATCTGTCTTAAAAACGTAAAAGAAAGTCGAAATTGGTATAAAATGGTAGACAAAAGTCAAATTAACAAATAAATTAAAAAACAAAAAATAATTTAGCGCTACTTGCCACATTTTCTAAGAAGAAAATTCTTCCAACATAGACAAAATACCATCAGAAAATATTCTGAATTACACTATGGAACATTTTTGGGATTATTGTCTGGGGGGTGAGAAATTCCAAGTCAGGGTGATGGTACTAGGTCAGTTTAGTAAAACCCTCAAAGGGTTTGGCGTTCGTATGTGTCAGTTTTTTTTATGACCTTTTAAATTTTTTCCTTATCTTGATGTTTTTTCGCTTAGTTGTAACATTTTGGCAAAAACGTAGTTTAACATAACTCGAGAACCACTTGTCCGATTTTGATGAAACAAATTTAGAAAAATTAAGAATTACAATTTCTCTAATCTGTTTCTATACCGTTTTCCTATATGTGCAACACTTTCGAAGTTAAAAATGAATGTATGAAGGGAAAAAAGTATTTTTTGCCTAAAAATTTAAATATTTTTTTTTTAAAATTCATAAAAAATCCAAAATGGAAAAAAGTGCCAAAACAAATTACTTTCGCGTAAAGTCACATAACTCATGAGCAAAAAAAGGCATAGATCATGAAAATCGATGCACGCGTTTCTCATTTATTCACAATTAGGTAAATGTATGAATGTATGAATAAGATGGAAAATCATGGGAAATGAATGCGATATTAAAACTTACCTTCTTTAATTTTACTTTCGCTGAGTCTCGGGTAAATTAGTTTCAAATACAAGAAAACTTCATCTATTTTGGCGACAGTTTTGATAAAATTCTTAACAATTCCAAGTTTAATATGCAGTGGAGGCAGCAATATCTTCTCCTTCGGCACTAGAGGCTCACGAATAATATTGGCCATTTGTAACCTGCTGTGCTCTCTGAGTTTCCATCCGTGGCATGCATATTGGTCACCGGAAAATCGTGTGTCCCAATCGCACAAAAAGCACATATATTTTATATAGCCGCTTTGAAGACCGCAAAGCATTGCTACAACTTTTAAATCGCAGCATATGCGCCACATATGTTTGGCGTAGTTAACCATTTTTAAAATATTTTCCAGTGCATCATATGTTTCTTTCGTTTCTGTACTATAGGCGATTGGAACTAAAGTTTTTTATTGGTCTTATGCAGTAAAACCGCCTTGAACTGTCAATAAATAATCTCCAGTCATCTGCTTCATATTTTATTTCCATTGCGCCCATCAATTTTCCTACATCCGGGCAATATGCAGAAGTTTTTTCATCATTGACAAGGAATAAACTTTGGAGTGTTGCCTGACGACTTCGATAAGCTGTGACTTTCACACCGGGTGCCAACAAATTGTTTGATTTCAAAATGGAAGTCAGCTCTTCCGATTTATGCTGTGTTAATTCCAACTTGGCAACAATTGAATCAAGCTTATTTTGATTTATTAAAATTGGCTCATTGGATACTGATGGCTCATATGGGGGATCATCACGTGCATGATATGTCGGAGCAGTCGTAGAAGAGAAAATATCTGGGCTAGAAGCTTTTGGCACAGGAATGTGGTCCGAATGAGGCAATGGTGTTGCGGCACTTGCAACACCAACGTAATTATACGATTTTCTTATCCTTTTTGCGGCTCCTTTATTCGCACATGCATAGCAATTCAATGGATTGTGACCTTCGCCAGGATTAGTCCAAGTCATTGGGATACCGAATGGCATACTTCCACGTCTTCTATTTTTTCAATCCATTAGACGGTTGTAGCAGCTTTTACACACTATATTTGGTACCCAATTTTCGTTCACTATAACATTTTGGTTGAAGTACATCTCGTATGTTTGAACAAAATCAGTACTGAAATTTCCCCTTATTTTATGTGTTAAGACATATTGACCACAGCAGTAGCAAAAGCTATTTATATCTGCCTTGCACAGTTCCATATTCTGTTCTCTTTTGTTCACTTTTAAAAAACTGGAGAAAAATCACTTTTACTGTTCGCGTTCGTCGGCACTTGTTGAATGACAAAAATCACAGAACCAGTGTGAGAAAGAGAAGAAGTATAATGACAATGCATGTTTTATGTGAACGTTACAGAACCAGTGTTGCCACATCAATATTTCTCTTTTAGTACAGTAGAAAAATATGAGAGAGTTCGGCTTGTGAGTGTCAATGTTTTCTCCAAATAATGTTGTGCATATCTGGAGCAAATTTTTGAAATTCATACATTTACCTAATTGTGAATAAATGAGAAACGCGTGCATCGATTTTCATGATCTATGCCTTTTTTGCTCATGAGTTATGTGACTTTACGCGAAAGTAATTAGTTTTGGCACTTTTTTCCATTTTGGATTTTTTATGAATTTAAAAAAAAAAATATTTAAATTTTTAGGCAAAAAATACTTTTTTCCCTTCATACATTCATTTTTAACTTCGAAAGTGTTGCACATATAGGAAAACGGTATAGAAACAGAGAAATTGTATTTCTTAATTTTTCTAAATTTGTTTCATCAAAATCGAACAAGTGGTTCTCGAGTTATGTTAAACTACGTTTTTGCCAAAATGTTACAACTAAGCGAAAAAACATCAAGATAAGGAAAAAATTTAAAAGGTCATAAAAAAAAACTGACACATACGAACGCCAAACCCTTTGAGGGTTTTACTATACTGAACTAGTACCATCACCCTGACTTGGAATTTCTCACCCCCCAGATTGGCTGTTGTACTGTGTTATCAAGAAATTGATATACAAAATATAAATATGAGAGATAAAATTAAAGAATGGTATTTGAAATTCCGACCGCCTCTCGAGTGCACTTCATCTTTATTAGAAATATTAAATAAAAGACACTCAGAAATTTCTAAAAGTATTTCTACTTTAATAGGGAAACAACAACTAGTTGTAAAACGTACTGTTTCACCTGGTAGCTATTTTCATATAGGTATTGAAGATAACTTTTTAAAAATTGTTGATGTCATTAGAAATGAAAATATTAAAGAGCTTATTTTGGATATCGGTATTGACGGCTTCCATGTTTTTAAAAGTACGAACAAACCCTATGGCGAATATTATGCCGTATAATAAATATGCCAAAAGTAAAGGTTTTTTTGATAGGTAGCTATGTAGGAGAAAAAACCCCTTTGACGATGATTTATATCTCCACGACTTAGTTTACGAATTAAAACATATTCAAGAAAATGGGTTTTTAGTGGATGGTCGCAAAATTGCAATAAATATTCGGGCATTTGTGTGCGATACTCCCGCGAGATCATATGTGTGTGACATAAAAGGTCACAATGCATTAAATGGTTGCAGCAAATGTGACCAAATGGGAGCCAGAATTTCAAATGTTGCGGTTTACAGTACATCAGTTGAAAAATTACGAACAGATAATGACTTTAAACGCAGACGTGATCAAGATTTTCACAAAACGAAATATTTGAATTTAGAAATGTCTCTAGAAATGTTAGGTATAAAAATGATTTCTCAATTTCCAATTGATATAATGCACTTAGTGGATTTAGGTGTGGCGAAAAAATGGTTTTAAGATTATTAACGTCAAATTTAACGATTATCAAATCAAGCAAAACAAGAAATGTCGTCATTGATGATTTCTCTATGTTCTTTCATTCCACGCGAGTTTTCAAGAAAACCTCGTTCTTTTGACGAAGTAAAAAAATGGAAAACTGTCGAATTTCGTTAGTTTCTTCTTTATACAGGACTAATTGTACTTAAACAATTTACAAGTGTACATTTTTTTGAACATTTTCTTTTTCTTTCATGCTCTTACCGTATTTTAGATCGCGATAATATTTCTCAAAACGACATCAGACGGACGCATGAAATGTTGAAACATTTTGTAGAAGATTTTTACGGTGAATCCAGCGTAACATATTGTTACGTTACTGCATTTCAATAACGTTTTGGTTTATTTCCCTTATAATAAACCGTTTTGAGTTCTTTATTGCAACTTTAATAAAATAAATAAAACACAACACTTTTAACACTGTTTACAATTTACACAACTTTATTTAGTACTAAGTAACTTTAACAACCGTAATTTATAGCTTTTATTGACAAAGTCTGAACTTAGTATGATCTTACTATGCTAGCCGCCGCAAGTATTTATACTGCCATTCGGCCATCTAGAACATTCGAAATGTTTTTCGAAGATTCAACGATTTACTATTCACCACTCTTTACGTCTATTTGATTTATGGCGGCACTTATGATTACATAATTTCACCACTAAAGCTTTTTTAACGGTCATTTCGAGGGCTTTCTGCACATTGGGATTAAAGTGTACTAATTTATAACAAAAACAATGTAAACTAATAATATTACTTATGAAAACAAGATTACTAATAAATACAAGTTAACTAATAAATACAAGATAACTAATAATTATAACTAATTCTTAACTAAAGTTACTTTCGTAACAATATAATGTTCATAATCTTTTGCATTTAAAGGATGTTGCTCAACAGTTCGGCAACCTTTCCAATGTCACTGCATATCCCTTTGAAAATGTTATGACAAGTTTAAAAAGAGCTATTAAAAAGCCTCAACACATTGAACAACAAATGTTCAATGTTTTTTCTAAATTAAAAATAGTAAAACAAATGAGTTACGAGGGAGTTAAATGATCTTCAAAAGGTAAAGCCATTATGACACTAAATTTTTTATACATTGTTCAAGTTTTGGTGAACAGTACAAATATAATGTAATACAAAAATTTACCGAGTGCAAAGAGTTAAGCTGTATTAAGATAAATGGCAAACTGTCAAAAAATTTACTAAAGTTATCGATAAAAAATGAAGTTATGTCAAAAAAAATGTAAAATTGTTTAACTTAAAATTGACATTTCAAGCTTGAAATATTAAAAGTGTTGCTGAATCAGCGGTTTTTGGGCAAATTCAGCGATTTACCGCTTTTTATTTTTAGGTTTCTCATAAACAAAAAGTTGGCAACATTTAATAAAATAAACAAAACAGGGATGGCTAAGTTGTTTCAGTTGTACTTTTTTGTTGATACTTTTTAAACAAAGATTTATAGAGCAATTCCATATGAAAGCGATCACCTTTAAGACGACCCCTCTCCGATTTTAAAATAAATAGTCTCAATCGATTGCCCAGCAAAAAATAATGTACCTACATTTTTTTTTTTTTTATGGTGACTGGTTTAGTGGTGGTGTACACCACTGTCATGTGACAAAATTGAAGAATTCTTCATAAGGGACCTCATTGAAAGTTGTTTAAAAAAAAACTACTAAAGCGATCGCAACGAGTGATAGCTCGTTGGAAAGGTATTGAATCAGGCTTTAATTGAAAAATAAAATTTTCCTAATTTTTCTTAGAAATTTACCTTTAAATTTTCCCATGAAAATTAAATTTATCGATTTTCCACAGAAGCTCCTAAATTTTCCGGCTAATTTTTTTTTTTGGATTCCTCATAATTTTTGCTTTAAGAATCAGCAATAAAAAAAATGGGCCCCGACTCCTTGTTTGGACAGGAGAAGAGCATTTAAGAGGCCACCTTGTTAAAAATACATTTTAAAAATTATTTTACAGTTAAAAATACATTTATGAAGAAAAAATCAATTTTTTTTAAGAGCCCCAAGTTGAGTGTGTAGTGAATATGGTCTGCCTGCCTTCACAAGATCGGCCATAAATCCATGGATAATAGCAGCAGTGGCATGTAATGGCACACCAAGACCGACCGAGGCTACAGGTCATAAAATGTTTTGTAAATTTTTTAAATTACCAGGTAATAAATATTTCGCCTAAAATGACACGTGCAGAAACAAGTCATAAAACACGGATTTTCCATAAATATTTATAAATATTTATTATCTGGTAATTTAAAAAATTTGCAAAACATTTTATGACCTGTGGTCGGCTTATTGGCAATAACCAATTAAGTCCCTCTTTAAAAAACATTTTATGACCAGTAGTTCACGCAAATTTTCCTATTAAAGAAAAGCAAATATCGCTTATTTTTTTTACCTATTTTTTACCAAAAAATAAATATAAATACTTCACACACTCTGAGTCAAATTTCAGTTGAATACTAAACGTGAAAGTGTTAAAGTGTTTTTTTTTTGTAAAGTAAATAGTGAAGCTGTAAAGACAATTTAAAGTAAAATGAATAAATTTTGCTGCAATCCGTTTAACAAGAGTGGACATCGTTCGAAAAAGATAAAAGTATTAAAATTAACTGGTGTTTCGAAGCGATACATGAATGAATTAAATATACAATACGGTGAAGAAGCAGAATTCATTTACCCCAAGTGTAAAATCGATTTGTCTCAACAAGCAAATGCATTGAAACAAATGCAGCCACAATCCGAGAGTGAAATGACAAGTGAACAAAATGTTTCATCTGATAGTGAGGCAGACATTCCGATGGTCAATATGTCTTTGAGTCCTTTGAATGAGGCTATTACCACTTTAGGTGAAACGCCTATTAGAAAAAGAAAGTTGCGAAGTGAAACATACAGGAAAGAGAAAAAAGGCAAGGTTATGAGTGCAATCGCGACAATATTTGATGAAGGCTCTGATAACGAATGCAGTCAAGCAGATGACGTTGATGACGGCAAACAAATGATTGAGCAGTTGAAAAGAAAATTCAATTTAGCGACCACTTTTCCGGAGAAATATCTCATTTTATCTGTGCTGCCTCAATCATGGTCTATACGCAAGATTTCTGAACAGTTTCAAACATCTTTTTACATCGCGAGAAGAAGCAAAGAATTAGTTCGACAGAAGGGCATATTGGCGACTCCCACCAAGAAATTTGGCTCAAGGACCCTCAGCGAAGCAACGGTGAAATTGATTCAAGATTTTTACTGCAATGATGACAACAGCCGCGCCTGCCCAGGTACACGTGACTATGTTATCACACGTGAAGATGGAGAAAAAGTACACAAGCAGCGCAGATTATTATTATGTAATCTATCCGAAGCATACCATCAGTTCAATGAGAAATACCCAGCAGAAAAAGTGGGATTTTCTAAGTTTGCCATCCTACGACCAAAAGAATGCGTGCTGGCATTAGACAGGCACGGAACGCATTCAGTCTGCGTTTGCATGTTTCATCAAAACATCAAATTAATTTTCTTTCCATGCAAGAAATTGAAAGTATTTCACGGTGAAATTGAAACATATAGGGACCTCCTGTCGAAGTCGTTGTGCGCATACCCCACGGAAAATTGTCATCTGTCCAAATGCGACAATTGTCCGAAGATTGACGAGCTAGAGCAATATTTGGCGGAAAAGTTTGAACAGCTGTTAATTCAGGAGGTGCATTTCAAACAGTGGATAATTAGCAGCGGTAGATGTTCCCTTGAGACCCGAGATTCCGGAATTCATCGAGGAATTCGGATTCAAGTTGAATGAACTGAAGGCGCACCATTTCATATCCGAGATGCAATCGAAATTTCTAAAGGAAAGTAAGGAGAAATTAACCCAAAATGAATTCATTGTGATAAGCGACTTTGCCGAGAATTACACTTTTCTCGTTCAGGATGAAATTCAGGCTTATCACTGGGCAAACGACCAGTGCACGGTGCATCCTTTTTGCATTTATTTCAAAAACGAAGATAACGAACTACAGACCGTAAGCCTTGTTGTTGTCGCGGAGAGTTTAGCTCATAATTATGTGTCCGTTTATTTATTTCAAATGAAACTGTTTGAATTCTTAAGATCAAAATTCGATGCAATCGACAAAGTAACGTTTTTCTCAGACGGCGCGGCTTCTCAGTACAAGAATAAAAAAAATTTTTACAATCTTTGCATAATTGAAGAAGAACAAAACTGCAAGGTCGAGTGGCTCTTTTTCGCGACGTCCCACGGTAAGGGCCCATGCGATGCGTTAGGGGGAACCCTAAAACGCATGGCGACTAAGGCAAGTTTGCAAAGGCCATATACTGACCAGATCTTAAATATACAACATTTGTTTTCGTGGATTTAAAGCAAGGAAATTGCCATTAACACAGTTTTATGCACTCAAAAAGAACACGATGCCATGGAGAGACGAATTCAAAACAGATATAATAATGTCAAAACTATAACTGATATGTCAATTAATGTAAAGCGGTACTCTTCGTCTGCCGACTTGCTAAATTTAAAGTTACTTTTATTTTATAATGATGCCAAGACAATTGAAATTTTTAATAAATATTGTAATTAAGTATGTATAAGCAGCAAAATAAGAAAGATTTTTTCTTCATAAATGTATTTTTAACTGTAAAATAATTTTTAAAATGTATTTTTAACAAGGTGGTCTCTTAAATGCTCCTCTCCTGTCCAAACAAGGAGTCGGGGCCCATTTTTTTATTGCTGATTCTTAAAGCAAAAATTATGAGGAATCCAAAAAAAAATTAGCCGGAAAATTTAGGAGCTTCTGTGGAAAATCGGAAAATTTAATTTTCATGGGAAAATTTAAAGGTAAATTTCTAAGAAAAATTAGGAAAATTTTATTTTTCAATTAAAGCCTGATTCAATACCTTTCCAACGAGCTATCACTCGTTGCGATCGCTTCAGTAGAAATGCGCATAGGAATAGCTTATCCCATCAACAATAAATTTCAAGTGTTTTTATCAAGAATAAAAACTGGGAATTAAGCACGAATAACGAAATCTTTTAAATTAATTTGTATTATTTAAAACGCTAAAAATTATTTTTATTATTTATCTGAAGAAATTTTGTATGTTTTAATACATGGAGCCAAAATGGCCTAACCCTCAGTTCCTATCAATATATCAATGGATTCCAAAATGGCCTTACTCACTTTAATTTTTGTATTAACTGTTTAAAACTGTCTTTATCTAAGTTAATTAAGACCTTATAATTAACCTAAAAGAAATATTACAACTAATATTTATTTACGATTAATAAAAAAAAATAAAAAATTTGATATTTTAATTAGGCTAAAGTTCATCAAATTTAATTTTCATTAAATTATCTTTATGAAGAAAGTTGTGTTGAGAAAGGTCAACCAGAAAAAGAAAGACAAAAAAATAAAAATGTACTTTGGACTTTAAGAAGAATTCTTGACAAAAAGTACGAAAAACAGAAGTAAGGAAGAACAAGTAAATCAATTAAAATGGATAATCATTCAAAAAGCAAGTTTCGATCTACCAAGTGTTAAATACAATTTGGTTTAAAGATTGACGTTTGACTATTGACTGCCAGCAGTCGTCGATAGCTGTGAGTGTTAAACGGCAAACCCCTCTGAAGAGATCGAGTGGTTGCGATTGAAACATGTCATGGTAACCCCGGCCACGGTCAAGAATGAAAGATTATCAATAAATTTTAATTAATTTCATGTTGTAAAAGTCCTTTCTTCATAAAAATAACTTAATAAACATTTAATTTGATGAACTTTAGCCTAACTAAAATATCAAAATTTGGATTAAAAAACCATTAACAGTTCAACCAAATTACCACAATACTATTGTTAAAAAATAAAAATATTTTAAAAACATATTTTCTTTTAACTTCGTTTTTCTCAGAACCATTTTTTTGGGCTTAGGCCGTTTTGGCGCTGAGCGTCTCAATTAATGTTGGAAGAATTCCAACCAATTGTAATGGAGAATGTAAGAAAAAGATAAACTCACTGTTTATTGTTGTTGTTTTTGTTTAAACTTTGATATTGTTACAAGTAAAACTGTTGCTTATAATTCTTACGGCCAATTTCACCAAGTTCGGTTAAAATGAACCTTTATTTAAAGTTCCGGTTACCAATATGTTTTGACAGTTATAACTGATAGTTAATTATAACCGAACTTGGTGAAATTGGCTGTTATTCGCTTAAGGTGTTATGATACTTGTTATTTTTGTATTTTTTCTATACCCTACAGATAATATTGGACTACGTGGTCCATTGTGGCTTAAATGGACTACTTACAACATGGTCCAATCTACTGTAATATGGACCATGTTATAAGAAGTTAACATGCAGTGCTGCCAACAACTGCATGATGTATACTTTTCTATAGTTTACAGTATTACACATTGGTAGCCCTGATGGTGTCCATTATTAATTGCTTATTTAAAAGTGAAAGTTTGTGAAATTTGTGAAAAAGGTAAACAAATTAAAAATACCAAGTAAATATATTTAATAATAGCAATAAAAGACTACAGGGCACGCCATAAAAGGCGATTAGTAAAAAATGAAAAATGCTTAAACTACCCCTTTAGTGTACTCCATACTGTAGTAGCATGGAGTACTTTTAAAACTAACCCACTTTAGTACTCCATGGAGTAGTTTAGGGACTACTTCGGTGGGTTATATGGCCCCCTTCTAGGACATCGTAATGTTAAATAGACCACCTTTTACCCAAATATTTGGAGTAGTTTTGGAGTACTCCTACTCCTTTATGGATAACTCTTTACATGCATGTACGGACTAGTCTCGTTATCTGCAGGGTATTGGAGAACAGTGGAAATATATTTGCAAAGGAAAACTGGCTAAGTGTAAAGAGTATGATTATATCATAAAAAATCTTGAAATGTCAAACAAATATACGTGTGTTATCGATAAATAATCTAAGACTGTCAAAAAAAATATAAAAATTTTTAACTTAAAATTTACATTTCGAGGTTAATTGTTAGCACTGTTGCCAATTTTTTTAATTTTTGATCGAAAGTAGCGGTTTTTAACTTTTTGTTTGCGATTTTTAGCTTTTTTTACCGGGTTTTGTGGGAAAAAAGTGGGCAATATTGTTTGTTTTGTTTACATTTTATTTTGGAATCACAAACAATTTTTTTAATACAACAAAATTTAATGCAAATAATGAATAGTTGAAAATTTATGATTCAGTTTTATTTGTTTAATATCTTTAGTTTTTGTAAAATCTTTGTATTAAGTTTCCTGATGATCTGGCCTAAGCAACCGGTGAAATGCGAATAGGAATAGCTTATCCCATCGCCAATAAATTTTAGTGTTTTTATAAAGAATAAATATTGGGAATTAAGCACGACAAACAAAATCTTGTAAAGTTTCTAAGTAGTTTTAACAAAATATTTAGATACTTCTTCGAACAAAGAAATAACCTAAGTTAATAGTTTTATTACCTAAAAAACTTAGATACTTCCATCCTTTGCCCTTAGTTAATTTTATACCAAATTTTTTGGTAATTTTACCTATGAATTATTTTGTGTTTGTATACAGGGTGGCCCAGAAAAAGCTATATGGTTTGATAATTCTTTATAACTTTTTTTAATCATTATTCTTTCTCTGTTTTTTTTCAGCGTTTTGTGAAAGGGATTTGGGGAATTAATTATGAATAATTATACGATCGAACAACGTACAAAAATAATTGAATTTCATTTTTCAAATCAATGGCTTTGGGACATATTCGGCGAACGCATTATTTCGCGCACAAGCGATTTTACTGACCTCCACGTTCACCAGATTCAACAGCTCCTGACAGTTTTCTTTAGGAATATTTAAAAGAATGAGTGTACGTTAACAAACCAAGAACCATACTCCAACTAAAAACCAACATTCGAAATGAAATTATGCCCATTACACCAGAAATTTTGAGAAAAGTTATGGAAAATATGCTAAAAAGAACACGTATGTGCGAAGCAGAAAATGGACATCACGTACGGGATATCATTTTTCAAGGCTTATTGCAAAAAATTCCCCAATAATGTACTGTATTAAAAAAAAAATATAATAATTGCATAAATAAAAAAGTGTTTTATTCCATACCAATCAGAAAGGCTTTTTGTGAAGGTACTTTAAGTAATAATTAGAATTGTGGTTATTTTATTGAACTGTTTATGGTTTTTATACCCTCCACCACAATTAGTTGTGAAGAGGGTATACTAAGTTTGTCATTCCGTGTGAAACTTTTTTATTATTCATCTCAGACCCCATATAGGATATATATTCTGGCTGCTTGAGTAATTCTAAGTCGATTTAGCCATGTCCGTCTGTCTGTCCGTCTGTTGAAAACACGCTCACTTTCGAAAAACTCAAAAGAAATAAACAAACTAGGTGTCAAATTGCTTGTAGTTATCCTAAGCAGTTTGGGATTGAATTTCAGCAAAATCGGTTCAGTAGGACCAGAGCTATGAATCAAAATGTGGAACCACCACCTTCAAAAACTTGATAATTTTGTTACAAAAACTAACATAAATGATGCAAAAATGCACGGAATGACATAAGATTTTGCACAAGTCCGTTTTATTCGACTAGAAATGACACTGTAAAATTTCGCGAAGGTCGGTCCATAATTTACCCTAAGCCCCATATAAACACTACTCCCGGAAAACAGTTTAGTACGCCTAAAACCGTAAAAAAAATTGCAATCATAACAAATTTTGGCTCGTCACAATTTTATAGGACTATAAATGATACTGTGAAATTTCGTGAAGATCGGTACATAATTTACCCTAGGCCCCATATATGCCCTACTCCCGGAAAACACTTTAGTCTCCTAAAACCATAATTAATAACAAATCGTCACAGTTTAAGATAATAATAATAAAATGACATCATACAGATATTTCTCCTTAAACATTCGAACTGTCGGTGGAGGGTATCAAAGATTCGGCACAGCCGAATATAGCACTCTAACTTGTTAATCTAAATTTTGATATTTTAATTAATCCATTTTTAGTAATCTATATTAACAAGAAATCACTTGTGAGTTAAAAATCGCCAATTTCATTTTTGCGTATGCTGAGGCTCGAGTTTGTTTTTTTTTTTTTTGATTTACATTGAACAAAGAAGAAGCCATTTCAAATGTGATATGGATATTTAAAATTATGCTTTACTAGCTTAACCCGGTGCGCTTCGCTACACTGCTTAAACCACTTCTTCAGTTGAGAGATATTAAATATATGCATCCTTTCCCCCCTGCGCCTTCCCGCTTTATTTTTATTTTCAAAAGTGTAGTATACCATAGGAGTGACTTCTACTAAGTTTGAACATTCTTACTATAACAGTTCTTAAGATATGTGATATTAAACATTGGCGTCCTATGGGGGGTAACATTTCCCCGCTGCTATTTTATTTCAATTTTGGGGGTCAGAAGATCATACTACAAAAAGTTTAATAAAAAGAGTGCAGCGGCTCTAAATTATATTTCTATCTATGAGGGTTACTGCTCCTCCTCCGTCCATTTCTATATTGAAATTTAAAGTTTGCCATAATAGTAGCTTTAACCACGTTTGAAGACTCTCCCTTTAATAGTTCTTGAGTTGAGAGATATTTAATATATGCATCCTATGGGAGGTATTTCCCCCCCTGCGCCTACCCGCTTTATTTTTATTTTCAAAAGTGAAGTATACCATAAGAGTGACTTCCACAAAGTTTGAACATTCTCACTATAACAGTTCTTAATATATGCGATATTAAACATTGGCGTCCTATGGTGGGTACCACTACCCCCGCCGCTATTTTGTTTTAATTTTGGGGCTCAGAAGATCCTACTACCAAAAGGTCAACAAAATGCGTGCAGTGGCTCTTATTAATATTTCTATATGAGGGGTACTGCTCCTCCCCCGTCTACCCCGCCCATTTGTATATTGAAATTTATAGTTTACTATAATAATAGCTTTAACCACTTTTGAAGACTCTCCCTTTAATAATTCTTTAGTTGAGCGATATTTAATATATGCATCCTATGGGAGGTATTTCCCCCCCCCCCCCCCTGCGCCTACCCGCTTTATTATTATTTTCAAAAGTGTTGTATACCATAAGAGTGACTTCTAGAAAGTTTGAACATTCTCACTATTACAGTTCTTTAGATATGCGATGTTAAACATTGGCGTCCTATGGGGGATTCCACTTCCCCCGCTGCTATTTTATTTTAATTTTGGGGCTCAGAAGATCTTACTACCAAAAGTTCTGCATAGTGCGTTCAGCGGATCTTAATATATGCGATAATTAATATTGGCATCCTATGGGGGATACCAATTCCCCTGCCCCTATCGAAAAAATAAGTAGCCTATTTTATTTTTAGGGCTCACGTGATGTATCTGTAAAAATTTCAGGAAAATCGGTTCAGTAGTTTAGGAGTCTATAAGCCAACAAACAAACAAACAAACAAACAAACACACATACAAACATTTTTCATTTTTATATATTATGCTTTATAAAAAATTTCGCGGGAATTAGCGACAAACTTATATTTTCTCGAAAACGGAAAAAGTTCAAATCACTAGAAACACTACACTTTCGATTTAAAAAAAAATTGTTTAAATTTTAATTTGTCCCAATAACTACCTGGGGATGCATGTGAAATCTACAATTTAATCTACCAGCATGTGTAAGGGGACAAATACACACATGTAAGGTATATAAACTATTATTGGTTAGAGATGACTTTACAGATAAATCCAGATGCATAAAAGCTTTGAAGTTCTTTTGTTTCTGCCCACAACTAGTTGTGCAGAGGGTATACTAAGTCTGTCATTCCGTATGAAACTTTTTTAATGTTCATCTAAGACACTATAAAGAATAAGACTTAAAAAAAGAATAACTTCGGTGTCAATCTGTTTCTAGTTATCCCAAGCAGTTCGGGGTTGATATCCACCACAATCCGTTCAGTAGTAAATGTCGAACAACCAAACTAAAATACTGATATTTCTGTTTAAAAAACAAACATATGTAAATTGGTAGTAGAAAGTACCGATTCTCATAAAATTTTTGACAGATTCGTTTTATATGAATAGAAATCATACAACTTTATTTTGTGAAAATCGGCCCACAATTTGCATAGGCACCACTCTAGGAAAACACTTTCGTACGCTAACAAATAATGCTATTGTAGTAAAATTTTGCCTTTTACAGTTTATCACAACTAGAAATTACAACATAAAATTTCGTGAAGATCGGTGAAAAAAAAACACTATCCGAAAGTGCCCCGGTAGGCTAGCTTGTAGTGAGCTAGACTATCAGCGCCGGGGTTGCGGGTTCGATTCCCGCCAGAGACTCTGGTTTCTTTCCTGCAGACAAGCGTTGAACTTCGGAAATTAAATAAGAAAGAAACACATTAGTAAGCCTAAAACCGAAACGGGTAATGCTATTGTAGTAAACATTCGTTTATCATTAGAAGACTGGAAATCTCCAAATTTCATAATTAATTCATATTCAACCATATGCACCATATTAAGCACACTCTGGAAAATCATATCAATTCGCCTCAAACCGTAAATATATAATTTCGTGATAGCAGGTCCTTATGGTGTTTTCTTTTCTACAAACAATTTCACATTTTATTTAAAAAAATTCAATTTGGTGTTCGTTTCTTAAAAATGCTTTGCTCTCTAAAAGGGCAGCGTGTTTTACTCTAAAAATAATCACCCTTAAATGTCATAAGGCATTGCACTTTACGACCCGTATAAATCGAGAGTGTTGATAATGCCCTGTAAAAAGAAGGGTTCTGTTTATATATAGGGTTACCAGAAGAAGTTGGGGAATTGGGGTAATTGTTTATGATACAAAAAATAAAAAATTGGTTTTTAATAGTTTATTAAAAACAATGGGTGGTATTATTGATTCCGTTCCGCAAGTGCGGAAAGCAATTTTTGTGCGGAAGCCAAATTTGTAATTATTCATTCAGTTTGTGCGGTATCCTTCCGTTGTTGTGGTATCATCTCTACCATTGCGGTATTATTGAAACCGCAATATAGATTTTTTTCGCCATTTTGCTTACGTTAAAATTTTACAACGAGAAGCTAACGGAAGGAATAAAAATGTAAGAAATATTAAAAAAAAACATCTAGTTTTGTTATTTAAAAAAATTTATTTTTATTTATTATTTGTTATTTCCTTTATATAATTTCTCAAGTTCAAGGCCCGTTTTATAAAAAGAATATTTAATTAAAATTTATCCCTGAAGAAGCTATCCATTGAGATAGCGAAATATTGGATAAATTTTAAATAAATATTCTTTATATAAAACGGACCTTGAGCTTGAGAAATTATATAAAGAAAATAATATTAAGAAGGTCGAAGAAATTAAGCTAAATAATTTATATTATTTGTATATTTTACAGAAATTAATTTAATAAAAAAATTATTGCTCACAAAAATTTCAACTGGCTTAAAATGTTTTTACCAACAGCTGACACAATAGCTCTGTTTCTTTACTCTACTTTGGGATCCCTCGGGATCCCAATTTGCATGAAACGCATTCCCGTTCTTTAAATTTGTGCAAATGAGAGCGGGTTTGAGAGAATAAAATTCTTCTTCTTGTTGCACGAAACAGCCCAGACTTTCTTCGTGCAAATTATGTAAATTGTCAAACAGCTGTAAAACATAAACAAAACAAAAAAAGCAAAGATTAAAAGTTCATGATTCAAATAATGTACTTAAATAGATAGTTTTGTACTGAAATATTAGGGATACAAAATGATAGGTCTTGTAAAAGTGTTTGTTTTGTTTTATTTTTCTTAAAAGTAGTTTACTTCTACCGCCAACATAACATTTTTAAAAATGGCGCAAATTTTTTTTGTGTTTTAAAGACTGTCAAAACTGTGTTTTTTCTGTTCCCGTACTTTTGTGTAATTTTGTCTCTTTATGAAAGAAATTTATGCTTGCTCTCATTTGCACGAACTTTACCCAAAAAGTAAAGAAACAGAGCTAATATCAACTTAGAAATTATTAAAACAGGGATGTTAACAATTTATTGCGGAAAGTTTATACCGCAGGAATGAATAATTGCAATTTGAATATCGATCGATATTTATTTCCGTCGAATTTTCCTTTCCGTGCGGAATCAGTAATACCACCCAATATGTGTATATTATATTAAAAAAAAAAAAACTCAACAATAATGTTAAATAAAATATAAGATCAGTTCAATATAAATTAAAATAAATTAATCTTTTTAAATAAGCAATTTATAATTTCCTTGTGAGGCAAATTTAGATAGTACATTCTATCTACTGTCATTGTTGATCTGCGCCATGTCTTATTCGACGAAGGGTAGGAAATGACCTCTCGCTCGTAGCATTACTGACGAGCATTGAAACAAAAATTTGAAATATTTTTCTTACATTTGAGTAGATATCTTTATCACAGTTTATTAAAGCATCTACAACGTTATCTGATAGATTTTCAGATATTTTCCATGTTTGTTGCCAACGCAACAGTTCAGGCTCAAGTAGGTGTTTATCTCTTTTATCAAACATAATCAGCTCATCCGCTAGTTGTGGTTTTAAAAGTTTTGTATCTGTAGATGACTTGATTACACTTTGAGGGAGAAGTTTAGGTATGTTCAATACATTTAGGATATCTATTGGGAAAGGTGTTTTGAGATTTTCTTAAATAAATTCAGTAATCTTAAACATTTTGGGTGTGATTATTTCGTTCAAATCTTGTCTTTTCGATTGGAACCTCAATTTGAACGCAAATAACTTTAACTTTTTCAAAATCGCTTTAATTGTTCTTCGGCTTTATTTATTTTCTCTTCCAGGGACATGATTACAGTTTTGATAAGACTTGATCCTTTTTTTAAGATCTATATCGTGCTTTAGTAAAATGATACTGAGCTGTGTTATAATAAGTATCACACTTAATATGTATATTCTGCAAATAAATTTTAAAGGACCCAGTAAAAACTTCGCCTGCAAAATAATGTGTTGAGAAATCAGAAAAACATAAAAGCAATACTTACAATTCTACTGAAAGAACCAGTGAATTTTACGAGGGATTTCCCAAAAACTAACGCATTCAAAAGTAGTTCATTATTTTTTTTAACTACATACATCCTAAAAAAAGTTGCTATAGAAGTAGTTTTAGAAAAAAGCTACTTAATAATGAGTGAAAGAAGCTATTCATTTTGAAAAAGTAAGTGAAGTTTTTGCTGGGAACTAAGTGAGTTCCTTAATATAAGGCTTTTGATGAAGTATCTCTGCCTTTCCACTCAGATATTTTTTCCAAAGCTTTTACTATATGATGTACACTTGTTGCAAAGTGTAAAATTGAGTCGTGACGGTGCACCCATATTGGCTGACTTCATAAACGCAGTATTTCATTGCAACACTAAATGGAATAGCTTCATAAACTTCATAACTTTTCTGTAGACAATGCTTGAAGTTCATTATAATATAGTAACTGTATTCACTGCACAACGGTTGCGAAATTTGTGCATTGTTTTTATTTGTTATGCGTTTTTAACGAAATTGTTTTTTGTGATGCCTTGCAATACTGCGTTTATGAAATCAGCCATTGTCTCGCATAATGTAGAGAGTTTGGCTCCCAAATACCTTGCTAAAACAGCGTTTCGCTTGGGATGATTATATATAAACATTTTGTCGTTTCTTTAACAAGTGATACAACTTTTTGTATTAATTGCACTTTATTGCTTTTAGAAATTGAGTTGTTTGATTTATGGGAATAGCAAGGCGTTTATTCCGCATTTGTCGCGGTTTCCAGAATTTTTAAGTATGTCCATTATCTGCTGACATCAGAGGACACCCATCTGTTTCAACTCCTACACAATTTTTTAGGTCAAGACCAAAATTTGTTAAAGCTTTAAGAACTTTTGATGATAGTGCCTTCCCATCAATTGATACATTAACGTCATTATCAATATCCTTTGAAGCCTCTTCAAATGCGTTTACAACAAAGCGAATTAATTCTTCCCTAACAACTTTGTTGTATGTTGCAATATCTTAAAGATAAGGAAATCTGGCTTTTCCCCGACAAATCCGTGCATTTGTCAAAAATTATCGAAAACATACATACATTAGAGCGACTCAAAATGTATGGAAGCAAAATTCGTGCTCAATATACCCTCCTAAAAATGAACCTTGGACTTTTTTAAGATACCATTTTAAATATTTCGGCTCCAGCTTTGACCTCTCGTGAGCTGGACCATTTTGAAAAAGAGTCTTTTTTTGCATGTTTTGTTAATTTGAGAATCTGTTTCCTTACCAACATATACAAATTGGGTATCATAAGAAAGGTTTTTTTAAGGCGCGTCCAACTGTATATACAATTTGTCCAAGGACGATCATCCATATCCTTTTTTTAAGGATTTTCTGTAAAAAAAAACGGTTTTTGAATTTTTTGTTCGGGGTTGTTTGTAATAAAAATGCCAAATTAACATATTTTAATCTTTAGTCGATTTAATTAAATACGTGTTTCAGCTTTTTTGGAAATTCGCGCTAGTTCGCGTTTTGACAAAAATGCAATGGGGTGGCAACATTTCGATTTAAATATAGCAATATGGGTATCAAATTTCTTCTTTTACCAAGTACATCATCTTTGTATGTAATTAATATTATTTTTTGCAAATTAGATGCATTTTACACGGTGCTCTGGAATATATATAAATGCAATTTTGTAGTAACTGTAATATGTTAGCGGATTTAGTTTCTTGATCATGTATGGATAAAAATAGAACTAAAGAAAGAAAAAAAGAAATGATCCACGACTTTTTGGCGGCATATTTTTTTTTCGCAAATTAAAAAAAATTTTAAATTTTATTGTTTATATTTACAAAACTTTTATACAGATCATTTAAGACTCATTTATAGCGATTTTAAAAAGCGTTACAGCAAATCCTTTCGTGATTCTATTTGAGTATATTGCTTGCGCGACACGATCTGGCTCGCAATATAAGAAATGCAAAAGAAATGCATTTAAGAAAATCATTGCATTTGATTGAATTTAAAGCTTTGAGTCTAGCTTTACCACGTTCACGACGAATTTTATGCTGGTCAAGTATAATGTCTTGAATGTTTAAATCCTTAAGAAGGGTTGTTGCTAGTAATGCTCCATAGCGATTTGACACCCCAGCACGATCCAACGCAGCACTAAATGTCGGCAGCGCTATTTTTGTTACTGTACGATGTTCCTTTGGTATTTGATTTTCTTCACACGATAATGACTCAAGGTCATCTTGCCTTGTCAATTCTCCTTCAGTGCATGTACTGTCAGTTTCCATTAAACAGTCAGTACCACCTGAACTAGAGGGTGCATACGGTTCATTATCTAACGATAACAATCTTTCTCCTGACTGATCCACATAAAATTTCCAAACACTCAATGACATTCTTTTTTCGACAGGACATTCACACGGTACTTTTACTTTTCGAGAGCATTTGCACGAAGAGATTAAAAAAAGACCGTTCCACTCATCTTCCTTAAAATGCAATCGATTTTTTACGTTATCGCGATATCGTTTAGTCAAACATACGACTTTTTTACGAATTGACGGTCTGTTTATTATAGGAATATGTGCACTTTGCCATACTTTTGCAATGTCATTAATTGCACAGCTGATAAATTTGGAAAACCCGAATCTGCGATTGTTGTTTCGAGCGCGCAAAAATAATAAATGTTGTATCACATCGCGGTTTGTCGGTAATCTATTTCGGCTTAATTCAACTAACGCGAAAGGCATTTTAATCACGACACAATGAATAATTATTAAAATTTAACGATATTGGGAACTGATAAACTTAAATTTTCAATTTTTTTTTATACATGAAATTTTTCATACAGCATACTTTGATTTTATATGTTTGCAAATTTCTAAATTATTTACATACAAAGATGATGTACTTGGTAAAAGAAGAAATTTGATACCCATATTGCTATATTTAAATCGAAGGGTTGCCACCCCATTGCATTTTTGTCAAAACGCGAACTAGCGCGAATTTCCAAAAAAGCTGAAATACGTATTTAATTAAATCGACTAAAGATTAAAATATGTTAATTTGGCATTTTTATTACAAACAACCCCGAACAAAAAATTCAAAAACCGTTTTTTTTTACAGAAAATCCTTAAAAAAAGGATATGGATGATCGTCCTTGGACAAATTGTATATACAGTTGGACGCGCCTTAAAAAAACCTTTCTTATGATACCCAATTTGTATATGTTGGTAAGGAAACAGATTCTCAAATTAACAAAACATGCAAAAATAGACTCTTTTTCAAAATGGTCCAGCTCACGAGAGGTCAAAGCTGGAGCCGAAATATTTAAAATGGTATCTTAAAAAAGTCCAAGGTTCATTTTTAGGAGGGTACATCGAGCACTTTTTTTGGTGAGTCGCTCTAACATACATACATAAATATTGCATACACTAATGGCCATTTTCTCAATGTACCGACAAACTGTCTGTTACTTAATGTCAACATAAATTTATTAGACCGATAAACTGTCTGTTAACAATTTTGGGTTTCTCAATATACCGACAAAAAACATTGTTTTCAGTTGGCAACACCTCTCAAAGTACATGTAAAAGTAGGGAGTCAGCTGATTGAATTTATCTGTACGGCAAATAAAATGAAAATAAATAATTGGCAGATGAGTGCCGGTTAGTTTTGCGACAGGATAGAAGCAAATGAGACATTGAGAAAACCGAATTTCTTTAATGTGGGAAAAAAGATAATCATGTAATGAGAAAACGAGCTTATTAATAATTCAACCGCACGCATTTGCAAGTCAAACGTTTATTCATTGAATAAAGATAGCACCTGCTGGGGTTGAATGTAGAATAATAAGTATTTGAATACAGTAGACTAAAACTATAAGGATTAAGATTTGGATACTTATTGAAAATTTCGTTAGAGATTCAATGAAAAACATAAACAAAAACTTGCTGGGATTTCCAAAAATTTTGTACATTTAAAAAATATTATTATTGGATATTCTTGTATTATCGAAATAGACAAAACATATTTTTATAACCGCGCCTGGTTGTCAGTGATATAAAAATTAAATGGATTCGGTGTTATAAAATTGTTTTTGAAAAAAAAAACGTCAAATCAAGAAATCGTAAAAACTTGGTGTTAATAAATTGGCAATCTGGCAAAGGTATTTTCTTGTTTACATATTTTATGAAAAACAAACTAATGAAATTGGAATTTGGTCATTCATTTTGTTCATTTATTTATTTATTTAATATCAATCAATTAACAAATTTGGGTTTATGTATATTTTTTTATATTTTGAAGAACATCCTTTTTGATTTAAGAAGAACAAAATTTTTGTCAGCTGTTAAAAACTGGGCGATCCAATTTTGTGTTTTGTTCTCGTCAAATAAAAAATTAAATTATTTATTTTATACATGCACCTTTTAAAATGTGGTATTTTTTTTTTTGTAGAAAAGAAAACACCATTAGTTTACCATAGGTTTCATATAAAGCGGCCTTCCGAAATGCACTTTAAAAAGCCAAAAACCAGTTTAGTTTTTTTATTTCTAAAGACACTTGTGACGTATGATTGATATGAAAATTACCACAGGTTCAATATTAAATCCCCTCATGAAATTTATGTTAAAACTGAAATAAATAAAGATACATATATTATTTATATTAGGTAAATTTAGCTTTTAATTTTTTTTTTTGAAATTAATACGCCTTAATAAACAATGACACTCCTGAAATATTTAAACACTCAGTGAAGGGTATCAAATATTTGGCAAGGCCGAATATATCACTTTTACTTGTTTTGTTCTAGTTTCAGTCATAATTTCATTTTTTTTAAATCCAAGTAGAGGCATGAAATCAGAACTGCAATAACAATATCTCTCAACTACACATAACGATTGTCTGTATACAAGAGTACTAATAAAAGTATCATTCAAGTTACAAGCTACTAGCAGGGTTGTCAGATTGATTTTGACCTTTTTCGCCAAATTCAATGTCAAAAATCGCCAAAGCCTTCGTTTTTCAGTTTATTAAAATAAAATACATAATTTTAGAATTATAAAAAAAAATTTTTTATAAATTCGAAAAAATAAATTGGTTCAGTATCGCTAAAACACGCCAAAAATTAAAAAAAAGTCGCCATAATATATGTTTTGTTTAATATTTATTTAGAACACAGTAAAAATAGTTAGTGAACTCAAAAGAGGTACAATGTTAACCATAAAATAGTTTATAGTAGTATACTTAAAAAAGAATTTTTGCAGTTAGTATTAAACCAATATTGTATATACATTTGTATTTAAGTTGCTGTTATCTAAAACGCTTCACTGGCCAGACTCCCCTTTTGTCTTCTTTTTTG
Organism: Pollenia griseotomentosa; assembly: GCA_963931875.1. Lineage (NCBI taxonomy): Eukaryota > Metazoa > Arthropoda > Insecta > Diptera > Polleniidae > Pollenia > Pollenia griseotomentosa. The sequence continues at coordinate 151,282,824 of OZ007563.1, forward strand.
GAATACATTGTGATAGAATTACATTTATTCAATGAAGGTACAAAAGAAGTGCAACATGTACTATTCACATTCATATAATTTAAACCTCGTAATAACGCGTCTACAACAACAACGTTTTTAATCTATGAAAATAAATTGCCACATACATATAATGGAAAAATGTTAATTGACTTTAAATATATGTATTCATGTTCATGCTTTCAAGAGCACTTTTAAAGACGAAAAACAATTTTATCGAAGATTTTTATTAAAAAAATGTACTTTGGACTTCAAGAAAAATTCTTGACAAAAGAACGAAAAAACAGAAGTAAGAAAGAACATGTAAAATCAATTAAAATGGATAATCATTCAAAAAAAAAAAGCAAACTTCGATCTACCAAAGGTTAAAATACAATTTGGTTTAAGGATTAATGTTTGACTATTGACGTCAGCAGTCGTCGATGGCTGCGAGTGTAAAACGGCAAATCCATCTGAGGAGATCGAGTGTTGGCGATCGAAACATGTCATGGTAACCTGCCGGCCCGGGTTCGAGCCACGGTCAAGAATGAAAGATTATCAATAACAATTTTAATTAATTTTCATGTTGTAAAATTCCTTTCTTCATAAAAATAATTTAATGAAAATTAAATTTAATGAACTTAAGCCTAATTAAAATTATTAAAAAATTTGGATTAAAAAACCATTAATAGTTCAACAAAATAACCACAATACTTATTATTTTTATTATCTTCATCAGCCATTTGAATAAACATACTTTCAAATACTGACCATACATATGAATGCCTCAAATTTCATACATAAAAATTCTATAATAAATATAATATTCGTGGCTATTCTGAAATACGCGTCAAATAACATAACATACGCGTCAATGAACATTTACATGGAAACAATAATAAAACAAAACCAAATTGACAAATATTGTTTTTGTTGATCATACAAAATTTACAGTTTTTAAAAGAGAAAGAAACGCGTTATACTTCACACGTTTATTTGATTTTACAAGTGTATAGATAACAAAAACAATTTTCGTAAATTTTGTTTTTTTGTTTTCATGTACATGTTCACTTATTCGACGCGTATTTCAGAATAGACACGATTATTTTTTTTTTTTTTTTATTTAATTTAATGAATTTAAAAACAAACTTATAGCTCATCAAAAATAGCCAATTATTTTTTTAAATCGCCATGCCGCCAAATTAAAGATTAGGTCGCTAAACAAGTTTGAAAATCGCCACATCTGACAACCCTGGCTACTAGCTGTACCATTATTACGTAAAAGAGAAATGCACACTGATTGTACATACATATACATGTAAAAAAGTATAAAATTTCATATTTGTTTCAATTGTACATAATTGCACCACGTTAGTTCGCTACGAATAGATTTTTACTTGTGAATACATATCGCTGCTTAAATGCAACACAGTTATATCTCGAAAAAATTAAAATTTTAAGTTACTTAACAAAAAATTTATACCTTTTTAATATTAAAAAAAACCGGTTTAATCAGTTTATAATGGTACAGCTTGAAAACTTTAATCGCATTTTGCCAAGTTCCAATAAAGGAGCGATATGTACGAGTGTTTTCTTATACAAACAGGAAAAATTGTATTTTTAGTTATATAAATTATATTGAGATGTAAACCTAAGAATAGGTACCAAATGTTGCATTTGTGTTTTTAATCCATAAGTTTTTTTTTAGTATCTGTACATTGCAAATGAATTTTATCGTTAATTCAGTATTGTGTGTTAAAGATTAAAATGAAGAATATTTATTTTTAAAGAGTTACAAAAAGGCTTACAAATTATATTCTAAAGCTTCGTACAGACGATGGTCAGATCTTACAATATTGTAAGCAGGCATTGCCAACAGCAATATTTTTCTGACAATGGTGCGATTGTCAGACGCATTAATTTTGCACTTCTGCAAATACAAATGAGCTTACAATGTTAACACAGTTGTAAGACATTTTAGCCAATTTTAATGCAATTTAAGTAACGCTGCTTACCAATATTGTAAGACCTAACTATCGTCTCTACGAAGCTTTAGTTAACCGAGCAAAAGTTACCTTGACATTCAGCCCATTGTAGTGAAATAAGACAGAGTGTCTGGCGGCAATCCGAAACCCCCGCACTGATAGACTCACTACTAACCAGTGCTGCGAATTTAGTAATTTTTCATCTCGTTTAGTCATTAAAAAATCAATTTTGCTATTAGCCATTTTTAGCCAAAGTTTTAGACCAAAAAATGTTATACGCAAATGCAATGCGTGATAACCTGAAATAAAATTGCTTTCGAATCGAGAAAGTACTCGATCACGAATGCCAGAATCTGGCCCCTGGTTACAAATTTCCATTTTAAGCAAACAATTTAATTTTTTATGGTGTTTTCTTTTCTACAAAAAATGTGACATTTTATTTTAAAAAAATTGCAATATGGTGTCTGTTTCTTAAAAATTTTGCTCCCGAAAAGAACGACTTGTTTTATTCTAAAAAACTCATCCTTTTCGGGAGCAAAATTTTTAGGAAACAGACACCAAATTGGATTTTTTTTAAAATAAAATGTCACATTTTTTGTAGAAAAGAAAACACCATTAGTTACAAATATCCCATTTAAACATATAACAAAGTATAGTCCGTCAATCCCGACTCACTCCACACTACAACATTTAGACAACTTTTCAAGAGTGTACCTTATTTGGGACCCATGGGCAATCTTGGACCCAGGAAAACAAATTATATTATAAAGTTAAGATTCAGGTCAATGTTCTCACGATTTACATTGGCTTGATTTTTTGGACAATTAGAACCTATGTACCGAATTTCAGCAATTTATCTTCAAAATTGCGACTTGAACTTTTCGCACAAAGCTTAAATAAACAGCCAGCCGGATGGGTGGATATCTTTAGATCGATTCCCCTTGTGCTTTAAGCACAATACAACCACTGCATATGGGTAATTCCAAAGTGTCGAACGTGACAGTCGTACGCATTAAAAATGCAATAACATTTTATACAAAATATATTTTTTCATTCTTTTAACCCTTAAATTATAGCACTAGGAAAGCACTATTATATATGCTACAGTTTAGGTCAAAGATAATGGCAAAAGAAGTAGCGGTTCGAACGTGAAAAAAACCTGGCACAATTTTTTAGTTTTTAGTTGGTACTACTTTCAGAATTTTACGTAGCAATGAAACATTAAAATGTCTTTGGTTTGGTTACAAAATCTTCTGTATTTTTTTTAAGCCAAAATCTGGTTCGATACGTTACATTTCGAATGTAAAATTTTTTCCATAATATTTTAATTGAATAATGATTAATACAAAATAAAAATTTACCGTTAATTCGAATAACATATTTCTCTTCGAACTTTTTCTTATATATTTTTTTGGAATAATTTTTATCAAATATCACCTCTTTTAAGGAAGATAATATTAAAGAAAACATACAATAAAACATTCTCACAAATAAGAAATTACGTTTGCACAACTTTGCAGTCTGATTGTTCATTTAAGTGAACATATTTATGGATAAATTTATAAAATTAGTAAAATCTAAATATTTCTCTATAACAATATCGTAAAATAATCAGATTTTAATAACTTTTAAATTTTCGGTCACGGTGGACCTTTTGACGGAAATGCCTATATGTATATGGAATAAATATAACCATTTTTTCCTTAAGCATGAGCGCAAAATTAATAACAGTTGTATCTTTGTAGTGTAAAAAGTTACCTAAAATTAATAAATTATATAAAACAAACCAAAAATTACCGCGTTGTAAGTTTTTGTCAAAAAATAGGCTCTTTGATAATTGAGAGGCAAAAAGTCGCCTATAAATCGCTAAATATGGCAGGCCTGATCACAGCTTCTTTTATTTTTTTACAAACACAAAGTACACGTGTTCAGATCTTTCAGAATTTTTTTTCAAAAATTTTTATCTATATGGCACATGAACGAAGAAAACCCACCCCTTTAAATGCATCAAAGAATTTTTTACAAAAACAAAAATACTATTAACGAACATTTAATAAATTTTTGCCTTCCAAAAAAAAAAAAAAAAAAACACAACAAGCACATTTTTACGAACAGCTTTGTTATTTTGTTACAAAAACAAGTACATGTGTTCAGTTCTTTCAGGATTTTTTTTTGCAATAATTTTTGTGTACATGGCACTTGAACGAAGAAAAAAAAGACAAGAAGCACATTTTTGCCATAGATGGGCATTTTTCAGTACCAGTACTTTTTCAGTATTTTCTTTTTTTACTGATTACTGAAAAAAAATCAGTATTCAGTAAATTTTACTGGTTATTGAAAAAAAAAATCAGTATGCAGTAAAAAGTACTGATAACTGAAAAAAAAAATCAGTATTCAGTAAAAAGTACTGATTACTGAAAAAAAATCAGTATTCAGTAAATTTACTGATTTGTGTAAAAAAATGCAGTAATCAGTAAATGATTGATAGTAGATACTGTCTGCCTTAAAAATATTACATACACATTGTATGAATAGTGGCGTGTTTTCACTTTTTTAAATTATTTAAAAAGGAAATGTGTTATTGGGTAAAAAAAATTTATTAACATAGTTAAAACAACGAGTTATTTTAACTTACAATGAAAAAAAAAAATTAGAATACATGCTGTGCTATATGCTGTTCGCTTTTCTAAGCACAAGCATTTAAAAATTTTTGTCGCTAAGTTTTTGTCTTCTAGAGCGATTCACAATCCCAGCAAAAGAAAACAGTCGTTCTACAGGTGCCGATGAGGGTAGTGGGGTATTGTATTTTATAAAAACGTTTTTTATTGCATTGTGCTTATGCAGGCAATTTGTTGTTGTATCCCGTTCGGCCACGTTTAAAATTGTTTCCTCGAGATAATTCCCCACATCGCTTAAATTGGACTGTACATCATCATCTGGTTAAGAAAATTGGATAATCAAATATACATATTAATATAAATATCAAAGGAAAATAAGGTGCAAAAGTTAACATCACCTTCTTCTCCAAAATCTAAAAATGAATTTTCCGGCGTTTGAGGCACAATACGGGTTTCAGTATCCGGTATCTTTCCGTATTTTATTATATATGTATTTAACATTTGTTTTACATCTTCCTCTGTTTTTGATGTAGCCGTTTCCAGTAGAGGTTTTAAAAATCGGAGCTTTATTTCAGGTATAGTAACCGCCGCAATGATAGCATCCCAAGCGTCTGGCTGTACTTTGAAATATTTTTCAAATCTTAGAAATAAAGCCACTTTAATTTTTTTATCGATAGAGCTAAGTATTTTAACTTCGATTGTTCTAAACGCCAAAATTTTACCCTTAACGAAACTATGGTGGGGACAAAATATCCGAAGTACATAGTCTTTTCTCCCTGAAGGTAGTCAATTGCCTCTGCTATAGGTTTCATTACCAATAGGAATTCCTCCAAGTAATCTAGTTCGTCTGCAAGAATGGTGGGGATAGAAAGACGGTAGCAAAGTTCCGGCAAATTATCTTTATGCTGCAACAACCTTTTTACGGAATCATAAAGAGAGTTCCACCTTGTTACACATGGAGTCAACAAATTGGCGCTTAAAACTCCGCTGATGACTTCTGCAGACTTCGGTCTATTGCATTTGTTCCAAATCTGTGTACATCTATAAGCAGCAATTAAGCCACCCATTTTCCGTTGGTGAGGAGTTTTGTCCATCTTATTAATATTGAAAATCAATAAATTACAAGTGAGAGTGCTATATTCGGCTATACCGAATCATAATATTTACACCCTTCACCAATTTTGTTATAACTAAAGCTGAAACTGCGGTTGAACTTGGAACCTCTTGTTTACTGAACAACCCCTAAGACCGTTCAGCTATATAAGGTTTAATTTCTTAGTTAAAAATTTTGAAATTTTTAAACATAAACGATGTAGATACCGCGATATTAAATACAAACAAATTAATACCTATGTAGTTATAAAAATATGTAATTAAATTAAAGAAAAATAAAGACTAATTTTTCACAACACCGGTTTTTATTTAAATATTAGATATAGTTAGATAGATTATTAAATCATTTTATGGTGAAGGTTATAAAATATGCTTATACAGTAAAAATTCGATAATCCGGATAATTGATTGCAGACCCCAATCCGGAGTAGCGGATTATCCGGATTACCGCATGTATGTATTTATTAAAAATTATAATAATTCAAAGCAAAAAAACGCATGTGCAAACATACTTATATCACACTAATCTAACTGCATTTTACAAAGCAAGCTGTGATTTGAATAAAAAAATAAATAAAAACGGGTGTTGTTCAATCCGGATTATAGAGTTGCAATCAATCCGGATTATAGAATACGCAATGACTGTATTTTTCAAAGCATGCTTTGATTTGAATAAAAAAAATAGATTAAAACGGGTGTTATTCAATCCGGACTATATAGTTGCAATCAATCCGGATTATAGCATACGCAATGAGCTGCAAAATTCTGTCCGGATTACCGAATATTCCGGATTAGTGGAGTCCGGATTATCGAATTTATACTGTATTTTTTATTACCATTTCAAAAATTTTAAAAAACTCATCACTAAAAATAATTGCATTAACACCATTGAGTTCATCTGTTATTAACAAATCATTTGAGGTTTCACTAAAAAATTTTGAAAATCTTGGAAGATCTTCTTTACACAAAAAATCCGGATCTCTGACCGAGTCATCACTATCAAAATCGGAAATATCGCTCATTTTTTTAATATTTTTTCACAACAAATTATTTATTAAAAATTCCAAATATCTGCTACGAAAGAATTTCGGTACCGTTATAACATGAAACTTTTTTTATTTTTTTATTAGTTGCAATCAGGGTTGATAAGGTTGGTACAATTGTGCTTTTTTGGTACAATTCAAAACTAAAAAGTACGCTGGTACAAATGAATTTTAAATACCTTTGGTTTTTGTGATATTAAATTTTTGTTTTTAATAATAAAATAAAAAAAAATTATAAAAAAAATGATTTAGTACTTTTTGGGGCCGAAAAAGTACGATTTTAAAAAAGTTTTCTCATTTATCATCCCTGGTTGCAATTTTTACAATTGATAATGTTATTAATAGCACCGGGTGGTTAACTTATGTATCAATATTAATTTACAAATTTTATACAAAAAAATATAAAATTTAAATTAACATTAATGCAAAGTCTCCACATGATTGGCGTGGCGTACTGGTTAATGTTTAAGCCGCTAATCCTTAGTATCAGTGGTTTGAATCCGGCTTTGGTAGACGAGATGTTTTTTTTAAACATTTTTTTTAAAAAATAAACTTTTTTTTTCAAAGTGAAAACACGCCACGATTCATACAATGTGTATGTATTATTTTTAAGGCAGACAGTATCTACTATCAATCATTTACTGATTACTGCATTTTTTTACACAAATCAGTAAAATTTACTGAATACTGATTTTTTTTTCAGTAATCAGTACTTTTTACTGAATACTGATTTTTTTTTCCAGTAATCAGTACTTTTTACTGAATACTGATTTTTTTTTCAGTAATGAGTATTTTTTACTGAATACTGATTTTTTTTCAGTAATCAGTACTTTTTACTGAATACTTATTTTTGTTTTCAATAACCAGTAAAATTTACTGAATACTGATTTTTTTTTCAGTAATCAGTACTTTTTACTGATTACTGAAACGCGTAATGCAGTAAAAAAGTAATGCAGTATGCCCATGTATGATTTTTGCGACCAGTTTTGTTCTTGTAAAGTTTTTTTGTTTGCCTTTTTTGCACTCGAAACACATCACTTGAAACACATTATTGAAAAAAAATGATCATACGTAAGTACGTATTTTGGGCAGTGTGGCCAGATTTTTAAAAAATATAAAGCTAAATCGTGCTTGAAATAGAGCTTAAAAAAACTAACGAAGGAAATTTAAATTTACTTTTAATAATTTCGATATTTTTCATAGATTAAATAGTGTTTAAGTTAGTATGTATAATATCCTTGGCTATGTTCTTAAAGGTCAATGTCAAAATGCTCATATTTGAAAAAATTACATTTACAGTTTTTATAAAATTTTTTTTACAGCCAATCCCACGATGTCACACGTTAACGTTCGCATAGAAAATTACATTTAAAACATAAACAATTTCTAAAATTTGTTTTTGTTTTAAATGTTATTTTCCATGCGAACGTTAACGTGTGACATCGTGGGATTGGCTGTTAATTATTTGTAGCTGAGAATAATTCCAAACTTTACTTATAAACTTTGACTTAGACATTTAATAAATAGATGTGTTCATTTACAGCAGAAACATGCAATTAGAGAGTAAATTTAAAATTTACAAAATTGTTCTCCCATTTACAAAAAAAAAAAAAAAAAATTTAAAAAGTAAATGAATGCTTTACCAGCAAAAACTATCAAGTTGGCTATATCAACATTATTCAGATGTAATAAAAGGGATTATCGTAATTAATTTCATTGTTTTAAACTATTTGCCGAAGAATATTAATTTAAAAATTTTGAAAATTATTTTTTTTAAATAAAAATAATAAACACCATCCATCCATCCGTGCTCAAATCAATCCGAGGCGGTATTAATAGTACGGTGAGTACGGATTTGCTAGAATCAAGTACAAAAATATTGATTCAAGTACGGATTTTCAATCGCAAAATACTTAAGTTATCCATATTCAATCCCGATTTCATACTTGAAATAATCCGAAAATAAGATTGATCTAAGTAAAACTAAGATTCAATCAATCTCAAAATGCGCTTGATTCAAGAATTATAAAATTTTTTTAATCCGAAAATGAGACTGATTTAAGTAAAACTCAGATTTAATCAATCTCAAAATTAGCTTGATTCAAGTATTATAAAGTAAATTTTATCCCGAATTCGTGCTTTAAAAAAAACCAAAAAAGAAACAAGAAAGAAAAAGTAATTGTGATTGATTTACTTACCCGTATTACACCTTACAGAATGATAAAACACCAACATAATGCCGATATGGTTTTTACTTTAGAAATCTTATGTACATATTTAACTAAAAGTATAAACTAAATGAGCAGCAAGAGTTCAAATATACTTTTTAACCCTTCGTGGTTCACATGAGTCTGGCCAGACCTTTTTACAATGTGGATATAAAATCAAAACATGCGTAAGCCGGAGGGTTAAACACAATGAAAAGTTTAATCTTTTGTTTTACTTGATTTAAGAATTTAATACTTATTCCAATAAATTCCGAGATTAATTTTCGAAAGTAATCCCATTTAGGATTGTTTTGAGTACGTTTTAGTGTTTTGAGTACTTGAATTTTTGAGTACGACTCGTACTTAAAGTAATCATAAAAAACTTGATTTATCCCGAGTGTTTTTCTTTCTGTGCAGGTTAAATAATTCTTGCCTTTACTATTAGAGAATTTTCAACCAATTTTCAAAAAGTCGTAGTTTTTTGAAATTTTTGTTGATTTCAAAATCACGACAATGACAATGTAAAACACATAAGTAAAAAGTTCGTCGTATATACATATGTCGTTTGCGTCAATCATAATACCAATTTTTAAAGACGACTAGTTTTCGACCACGGCAACAACACTCATGTAAAGGTGAAACAAGATATTTTTCCCCCTGATATTTAAACCAAAAACTTATTTTTTTCAAGTTGGGTGTTGATGACAAAAATTAAACGATTTGATTCTTAGTTCTTTTATATTGTTTGAGGCTTCGAAAATTAAAAAGAGCGTAGAACGTTTTGCTAATGTGACTATAACGCACATAATTCGATTAACTGATGTGTAGAGTTGTGTCGGTCATGAACGAACTAGTTCAATTGAACGGATCAGTCAGATGAACGATGAACGGCCGTTCAGTTTCATCGTTCAATTCCGTTCAATCGCTCGCTTGGGTCTTTTTTGTCAGTCGGTCACTTGCTTACCGAACAACTGGTTGAAAAGAAACAACAATACTTTTGTGGTGTATATGTGATGCTAGAATAATATACTTATTCCATTTACTCATTGCCACATTGCTTTACACTTTTCATAAAGCGATTAGGGTTGTCAAGTTTCTTGGCGAGCTAATTTTCAATTCGGCGACATTGCGATTTTTTTAGCGTCTTTTAAAATATATGGCGATTAAGCAAAATGTTATTACATTTGAGATGATTAAGATGACTGATGATTAAGAAAAAAACCCAACAATCAAATTTATATTTCTTTAAAGTATTAAAAATGGATAAAAGTACTTTAATAAAGTTATCAAAAGATTATTTTAAACATATTAATGATGAAATTGTGAAAATTTATAAAATATTTAAGGAAAAAAAATAAAACATTAAGCAGAAATCGTGGCCGGTGGTACACGTTCATGTTGGCCGATTCTACATTATACTTAGTTTGAGGTATGTTCAGAGAATTTTATGTGATTAATGAAGTGATTTAGTTGTAATCATGTCAATCTGAAGTGATTAACAAATCACTTCAATGTATGGTTAATTATCTCGATTTTAATGTGATAAGAGCTTAAACACGTTCGAGTTGCTTTAACGTTCGTTATTTGGAAAGACTATTTCAATGATGGTATTCCATTTAATTTTAATCAGTTTTTGAAAAAAGTTTATAGCTATAAGGATACGTCCGGTACGTACCATTTTAAAGAACTTGCTTTTACTGTCTTTATGTGCACATAATTCCAACTGCTAATATCTGTGTTGAAAGAGTTCTTTATAAAAATTAACTCCACTAAAATTTGCCTTCAAAATAGAGTGCAATACAAACTTCTTGACACGTTATTACGAGTTATAAATTATATATATGTAAATATCACTTTTGTACCTTCACACGATATGTTGAATAAACTGAATCATATACATTGTTAAAAAAAAAACAGTTAGAATTGCCTTTCCGGTGAAGTGTATAGCGTTGAAAATATATATCCAATATTTCTTTAATACTAGCCACAAAAAAAAAACGTTTTGCTGCTTTAATTAGACTATTGTAAACTATTGTACCTTTTTTGTTTTCACCAATCATTTTACTTTAATTAAACAGAATATATATCATGGCGACTTTTTCTAATGTTTGGCATATTTTAGCAATCATGAAGACATTTAGTTTTTAGAATTAATAGAAAGTATTTTTAAAAATTTTTTAAATATATTTTATATTATCAAAAAAGTAATTTCAATTTTTGGGAATACAAAATTTTAATTTCAAAAGATTTTGTTATTCGTGCTTAATTCCCAGTTTTTATTATTGATAAAAACACTTGAAATTTATTGTTGATGGGATAAGCTATTCCTATGCGCATTTCACTGGTTGCTTAGGCCAGATCATCAGGAAACTTCATCCATAAAGATTTTAGAAAAACTAAAGATATTAAACCAAATAAAACTGTTAAGCGTATAAGACTTATAGCAACAGTTCTACTTGTAATAATATCAAAGTTTAAACAAAACACATCAACAATAAACAGTGGGTTTATCTCATCTTACATTCCCCACTACAATTAGTTGAAATTCTCTCAACATTAATTGTAGTTGTAAGTAGGTTAAGAAAAACAAAATAAAAACAACAACAACTTTACAAAAGATGTTGTCAATTAAGTGTTTTTTAGGCCGTGCACTTGCCTGTTTATTATCAAAAAAGTAATTTAAATTTTTGGGAATACAAAATTTTAATTTCAAAAGATTTTGTTATTCGTGCTTAATTCCCAGTTTTTATTATTGATAAAAACACTTGAAATTTATTGTTGATGGGATAAGCTATTCCTATGCGCATTTCACTGGTTGCTTAGGCCAGATCATCAGGAAACTTCATCCATAAAGATTTTAGAAAAACTAAAGATATTAAACCAAATAAAACTGTTAAGCGTATAAGACTTATAGCAACCTACTTACAACTACAATTAATGTTGAGAGAATTTCAACTAATTGTAGTGGGGAATGTAAGATGAGATAAACCCACTGTTTATTGTTGATGTGTTTTGTTTAAACTTTGATATTATTACTCTTTCAAGTTAATCATATTCATAATAAATGTGGGAGACTTCTGGACCTTGCTTTTGTTAATCAGCCGATGGATATACATGTACGAAATATTCCTCCTCTCACATATCCTGAAGATCTTTACCATCCTACGATTGATGTTGAAATATATTTTCAAGCAAAAAAATTAGCACCTATTTCAAAGAGTTGCAGCCATAGTCTTAACAAAGTGTTTTGCTTTCCACGTACTAATTATACAAAACTTAATTATTTATTATCTAATGTCAACTGGAACAATATACTTTCTGGAAATAATTTCAACCATACTGTTTCTAACTTTTACTCCATTCTTTATGAATTCATCTCTAAAACTGTCCCAAAAGTAAATAGCTGTGATAAAAAAGGGCCGCCTTGGAATAATAAATTTTTAACCAATGCCAAAAATAAGAAAAATAAATGTTACAAGAAATATAAGAGCTCTGGAACCTTAGTTGATTTTAGAAATTACTCTATCGCGCGCTCCGAATATAATACAACAAACAAATTGGCATATGATTACTACCTAGCTCGTATGAGATTAAAGTTGAAAACTAACCCTAAAGAATTTTATAAATTTATTAATTCGAAACGTCGAGCTTCTGCCTATCCAAAATTTTTTAAACATGGTTCCTGTATTACTGATGACGACACACTGATTAGTAACATGTTCGCGAATTTCTTTGCTACTACATATTCTAAAAAAACGTACGATAGTAATTCTCCCTATCCATTTAATTTATCGCATTCAGCTGGTATACATTTTTCATTTTTGAGTAATGAAACAGTTCTATTAAACTTAAGATCATTAAAAGCGAGCAATAATTCTGGCCCTGATGGAATACCTAGTTGTATTCTTAAAAATTGTGCCGAAACTTTGTACGGCCCACTTACTACAATCTTCAACAAATCTATTGAATTGTGCTATTTACCCTCCGAATGGAAAAAATCGTTTATTATCCCTTTGTTTAAAAGTGGTAATAAATTCGATGTTGCAAACTATAGAGGAATTGCTAAGCTGAATGCTATTCCTAAACTCTTAGAAAAAATGTTAACCGACAGCTTATCACACCAAATTTCTTCGCTGTTATCTCCTTGTCAACATGGATTTTGCAAGTCGCGTTCCACGACAACTAATATACTGGAACTTACTACTATGGTAAATGATGGATTTTTAAAAAACATGCTAACAGATGTAATTTACACGGATTTCAGTAAAGCCTTCGACAAAGTGAACCATGAAATGTTACTATGCAAACTATCACTAATGGGATTTAGTTGTACAGCCCTAAAGTGGCTGCGTTCTTATTTATTTGATAGAACTCAACAAGTTAAGTTTAGAAATGTTACCTCAACAGACATATACGTCACTTCTGGTGTTCCCCAGGGAAGTCATCTTGGTCCTACACTGTTCACGTTATTTATAAATGACCTCCCATCTGTTATCTTGTATTCCAATGTACTCATGTATGCAGATGATGTCAAAATATTCAAGAGCTTTAACGACTCTAATCAACAACTTTTACTACAGTCTGATATTGATAAATTTTCCCAATGGTGTACAATTAATTTAATGGACCTTAATATTAAAAAATGTAAACATATGACGTTCTACAGAACTAACAAATTAGAATCTCGATACTATCTTAATGGAATTATACTTGAAAAAGTGGACAGCATAAATGATCTGGGCTTTTTGTTGGATCATAGGCTAAATTTCCGTAATCATATCGCTTTAACTGTTAATAAGGCTAACGGTGTTCTTGGTTTTATGAAACGGTGGTCTAGAGAATTTTCTGACCCCTATGTCACGAAACAACTTTATACATCTTTGGTTCGGCCAATTCTTGAATATGGATCAATTGTATGGGATCCTTACTATTCCATTCATATAAATAGTATTGAATCCGTACAAAAGCAATTTTTGATTTTTTGTTTACGTGGTCTTCGTTGGAATTCGTATGTTTTGCCATCGTATGTAAATAGACTTGCTCTTATTAAGCTGCCAACCTTAAAAAGCCGCCGTGTTATGCTGAGTATATCTTTTCTACTTGGATTAATTCATGGTGAAGTTGATTCTACCTTCCTGCTTGGTAAAATTAACTTTTGGGTTCCAAATAGGCCTACTCGTAACTTTCAACTCATCAGTCTTAACTACTACAGATCTAATTATGCTAATAATGACTCCTTTCGTCGCATTTGTGAAAATTTTAATAAATTGTATCATATTATAGATCTTTCTGAAAGCAATGATATTTTAAAAAGAAAACTAATTTTGTATTTAAATAGTTAATGTATTCACACCTGTATTATATTCTTTAGTCTGTAAGGATTTATAATCTATAGACCAAATAAAATAAATAAATAAAATAAATAAAAAGTATAACTGTTGCTATAAGTCTTATACGCTTAACAGTTTTATTTGGTTTAATATCTTTAGTTTTTCTAAAATCTTTATGGATGAAGTTTCCTGATGATCTGGCCTAAGCAACCAGTGAAATGCGCATAGGAATAGCTTATCCCATCAACAATAAATTTCAAGTGTTTTTATCAATAATAAAAACTGGGAATTAAGCACGAATAACAAAATCTTTTGAAATTAAAATTTTGTATTCCCAAAAATTGAAATTACTTTTTTGATAATAAACAGGCAAGTGCACGGCCTAAAAAACACTTAATTGACAACATCTTTTGTAAAGTTGTTGTTGTTTTTATTTTGTTTTTCTTAGCCTACTTACAACTACAATTAATGTTGAGAGAATTTCAACTAATTGTAGTGGGGAATGTAAGATGAGATAAACCCACTGTTTATTGTTGATGTGTTTTGTTTAAACTTTGATATTATTACAAGTATAACTGTTGCTATAAGTCTTATACGCTTAACAGTTTTATTTGGTTTAATATCTTTAGTTTTTCTAAAATCTTTATGGATGAAGTTTCCTGATGATCTGGCCTAAGCAACCAGTGAAATGCGCATAGGAATAGCTTATCCCATCAACAATAAATTTCAAGTGTTTTTATCAATAATAAAAACTGGGAATTAAGCACGAATAACAAAATCTTTTGAAATTAAAATTTTGTATTCCCAAAAATTGAAATTACTTTTTTGATAATAAACAGGCAAGTGCACGGCCTAAAAAACACTTAATTGACAACATCTTTTGTAAAGTTGTTGTTGTTTTTATTTTGTTTTTCTTAACCTACTTACAACTACAATTAATGTTGAGAGAATTTCAACTAATTGTAGTGGGGAATGTAAGATCAGATAAACCCACTGTTTATTGTTGATGTGTTTTGTTTAAACTTTGATATTATTACAAGTAGAACTGTTGCTATAAGTCTTATACGCTTAACAGTTTTATTTGGTTTAATATCTTTAGTTTTTCTAAAATCTTTATGGATGAAGTTTCCTGATGATCTGGCCTAAGCAACCAGTGAAATGCGCATAGGAATAGCTTATCCCATCAACAATAAATTTCAAGTGTTTTTATCAATAATAAAAACTGGGAATTAAGCACGAATAACAAAATCTTTTGAAATTAAAATTTTGTATTCCCAAAAATTTAAATTACTTTTTTGATAATAAACAGGCAAGTGCACGGCCTAAAAAACACTTAATTGACAACATCTTTTGTAAAGTTGTTGTTGTTTTTATTTTGTTTTTCTTAACCTACTTACAACTACAATTAATGTTGAGAGAATTTCAACTAATTGTAGTGGGGAATGTAAGATGAGATAAACCCACTGTTTATTGTTGATGTGTTTTGTTTAAACTTTGATATTATTACAAGTAGAACTGTTGCTATAGGTCTTATACGCTTAACAGTTTTATTTGGTTTAATATCTTTAGTTTTTCTAAAATCTTTATGGATGAAGTTTCCTGATGATCTGGCCTAAGCAACCAGTGAAATGCGCATAGGAATAGCTTATCCCATCAACAATAAATTTCAAGTGTTTTTATCAATAATAAAAACTGGGAATTAAGCACGAATAACAAAATCTTTTGAAATTAAAATTTTGTATTCCCAAAAATTGAAATTACTTTTTGATAATAAACAGGCAAGTGCACGGCCTAAAAAAACACTTAATTGTCAACATCTTTTGTAAAGTTGTTGTTGTTTTTATTTTGTTTTTCTTAACCTACTTACAACTACAATTAATGTTGAGAGAATTTCAACTAATTGTAGTGGGGAATGTAAGATGAGATAAACCCACTGTTTATTGTTGATGTGTTTTGTTTAAACTTTGATATTATTACAAGTAGAACTGTTGCTATAAGTCTTATACGCTTAACAGTTTTATTTGGTTTAATATCTTTAGTTTTTCTAAAATCTTTATGGATGAAGTTTCCTGATGATCTGGCCTAAGCAACCAGTGAAATGCGCATAGGAATAGCTTATCCCATCAACAATAAATTTCAAGTGTTTTTATCAATAATAAAAACTGGGAATTAAGCACGAATAACAAAATCTTTTGAAATTAAAATTTTGTATTCCCAAAAATTTAAATTACTTTTTTGATAATAAACAGGCAAGTGCACGGCCTAAAAAACACTTAATTGACAACATCTTTTGTAAAGTTGTTGTTGTTTTTATTTTGTTTTTCTTAACCTACTTACAACTACAATTAATGTTGAGAGAATTTCAACTAATTGTAGTGGGGAATGTAAGATGAGATAAACCCACTGTTTATTGTTGATGTGTTTTGTTTAAACTTTGATATTATTACAAGTAGAACTGTTGCTATAGGTCTTATACGCTTAACAGTTTTATTTGGTTTAATATCTTTAGTTTTTCTAAAATCTTTATGGATGAAGTTTCCTGATGATCTGGCCTAAGCAACCAGTGAAATGCGCATAGGAATAGCTTATCCCATCAACAATAAATTTCAAGTGTTTTTATCAATAATAAAAACTGGGAATTAAGCACGAATAACAAAATCTTTTGAAATTAAAATTTTGTATTCCCAAAAATTGAAATTACTTTTTGATAATAAACAGGCAAGTGCACGGCCTAAAAAAACACTTAATTGTCAACATCTTTTGTAAAGTTGTTGTTGTTTTTATTTTGTTTTTCTTAACCTACTTACAACTACAATTAATGTTGAGAGAATTTCAACTAATTGTAGTGGGGAATGTAAGATGAGATAAACCCACTGTTTATTGTTGATGTGTTTTGTTTAAACTTTGATATTATTACAAGTAGAACTGTTGCTATAAGTCTTATACGCTTAACAGTTTTATTTGGTTTAATATCTTTAGTTTTTCTAAAATCTTTATGGATGAAGTTTCCTGATGATCTGGCCTAAGCAACCAGTGAAATGCGCATAGGAATAGCTTATCCCATCAACAATAAATTTCAAGTGTTTTTATCAATAATAAAAACTGGGAATTAAGCACGAATAACAAAATCTTTTGAAATTAAAATATTTTATATTGTCAAAAACGCAAAAAAGGCTTTGGCGATTTTGGACAATCAATTGGGCATAAAATGATCAAAATAAATCCGACAGCCATGGCTGCTGTTCACAATTTTTCTACAATTTACATAAGCGTTGCCAGTTGTTCTTAATATAAAACCCGCCAATTGCAAATTTTTTCATTTGCGCAGAAAATTTTATACATATTTATTTCTTTTATTTTTCAAATAAGACCTTTAAATAAATAACCAAATTCAATATTCTCCAGCTCTATTTATTAAGGCTTAGTCAAGTTGTAGGGCACGAAATTAGAATGGAAAACCTATTTTTAATGTATACATTACTTAAGCATTCGTTTATGAATAAAACTGTTAAAATATAAAAAAAATAGTTTATAAGAAATTACTTATGAATTCTAAAAGCTTTTATTTAACTTGCAATGTACATATAATTGTGGGTAAAATGTTGCAACTCAATTTTAAAGCAGATACCTAGAACCGATTAAGATGACTTTTGTAAACACGTAAAAACTGTGTAAAGTTATTCTAAATCCAACATGGTAAAACACCCAAGATGGTGGACTTATTATTTTTAATGCGTTTCTACAATATGAGTATCAAATAGGAGGGCTTGCTGAGAATAAGTATAAAAATTAAGTGACTCTAAATCTCTAAATCCAATATGACGGACTAAGTTTTTAATGCTTGCCTTTAATATGGGTATTAACTGAAAGAACTTACTGAGAATAGGAATGCGAGTTTTGGAATAAATCAAAAGTAAATAATATTTGAAAAACAATCTTTTATTTAAATGCTCTAAGAAGAAAAAAATATAATTTTACTTGAAAACTTTTACTATAATATTAGAACGTCGTTACGCAAGTTATATGATTTAAGCTTGTCGCGAGATTTACTTGTGTAGAAAAACAAGTAAATTAAATAACTTGCGCCCAAATGCACCAAGTTCAGTTACAACTAACTTTTACTTTAACTACCAGTTAACAATATGTTTTTGACAGTTATAGCTGATAGTTAATTATAACTGAACTTGGTGGAATTGACAGTTGATGTGATTGATTTTAACTATTAAAATTCTCAAACGAAGTAAATACGAGTACTTAAATCTCGCGACAAGCTTTCATATTTAAAATGTATTGACAAGCAACATGCTTTTATATCATATAAATTGATTAATGACATTATCAGGCCTGTCACAGAAATCAATTCTGATCGAAAGTCGAAGTGATTTCGTATTTTGCTTTACATAAAACGAAATCACTTTCGATTGGAATTGATTTCTGTGACAGACCTGTATAAGTTCTAAAAACAGGCAGTAAAAGTTTTTAAGTAATTTTTTTTAAAGGTTTTTTACTTCTAATTTTTATAAAATAAAAACAAAAATTAAAATTCATATTATCATATCTTTTGAAAAAATAACTCATATGAATATTAATAATCACATCTGCTATTTGTTCATTGTTTTTGTAATATTCTTTTGAAAGCTAATAGTTTGTGCAATCGCTATTATTTTTTGTTTAATTTTAAAAGTCTTTTGTACCTAAAATACCACATAAATTTTAAATTTTTAATTATTTTCTTACATTATTTTTGTTTAAATTTTTGAAAACTTGCGCTCCACATTTGCTGTAGTTAGGTAACGACATATATGAAAAAACTTCGGACTTATTACAACGTCTTACTTTGAATAAGCCCTCGCAAAAAATGTTATGAAAGTAAATTTCTTGAAAGTTGCAATACACTCACACTTTTTTACTAACACACACATAATTTTTGTACTTTCAGCCAATCGGCTGTTTCTTAAATTTTTCGTTGATAATACGTATAGTCTATTGCACGAAAGTACTTTCACGTGTAAACCCCAGGTAAATAAAGTTACCCAAGCAAATAGAAATTAAGAACACCAAAAAAGTATTGAAATCGCCACGTTTAACGAGAAATCACTACATATGGCAGCCCAGATTGTACTATGAAATTTTTAAAACAATGTGGCAATGTGTTAAAAGAAACAAGTATAGTATATTGGTATAACATAAACACTATAAAAGTATTGTTTCTTTTTAATCAGTTGTGTAGTAAACGAAAAACAACTGCGAATTTGATTTGCGTTTATTGTTTTCTATTCTTGAGTACACTCAAAAATTTGTACAGTAACTGAGTGTAATTTACTAAAATCAATTTCCGTAAAGTTTAAAATTTATGAAAATTTTGTTATTTTATAATTAAACTAATTCTTTAACTGTTTCTACATGTTGTTCCAAAAACAAATATGTTCAGTTATTTTGTATGCATAAAATAAAACTGAAATGCTTAACTGCAAAGTTATTTTAAATTATTTTATTATTTATGCTGGGTACACACAGTGCCAAGAATGATAGAAGAAAGATTACGACAACACGAACTCAAAAATTGAATGTTCTGCGCAGGTGGGTCAAATGACGTCACGAAACAGTCTGACATTTAAACATGACAGTGGGACAATTTCTTAATTTTTCCCATAAATAATTTTATGAGAAAAATTTTTCTCTGATTCAAATGTTTGATAGTAGTCTCAGATTGGCTTTTTTGCATTTTTAGCATTTCGTTCTCCTGGCGCAAAGCTTTGCTGTAAACGATCAAGAAAAATTTGATTACTGTTATGTATTCGGACTTTCGAATGTAAGTACAAACAGTTTTTGACCTTAAATGAAAATTTAATACCCTTTTTTGGATCTAGTGCGATATGTACATACATTTCAACTTCTAAATTGTTCATGTAAAGTTGCGAACTGTCTTCATTTGTGTCACAATTGGCTCTTTTCGCTTTCTCTTCACATGGTATTATTTCCGTTTCAGTAGCGATATCAGTGGCATCTATAGTCGGAACTGCTCCCGGTTTCAATTTTAAAGTTGCTCTATTCCTACATCCTGTACACAATTATTAAATAAAGAACTGCGCAAACCAATATACTTCTAACTTACCCATTTCAAATTTCTTTGCCAAAATCGTCCGACTTAAAATGTAATGAGCAAATTCTCTCCCTAAGTATCTTTATGGTGTCCTTCGGTTTGCAAAATGTTATCCAAAGCTTTCTTTGTTGCTCATTGTTTTTTTGGAAAAGTGTAAAAGGACACATCTAAGATAAGATATATTAAAAACACGCACAAAATTAGTTTTGAACACAATTTCTCACTGGATTTCTTTCTATCGTTTCGCATGCATTTGCCCACTGCGCACTTCATGTTTACAATTTGCTTCAAATTTTTAAACAAGAATTTTTTACACTTAAAGCTTTTAAACAGCCTCCACACACGGTTATTATAATAATAATTATTTTTTTACACAATATTTAATAGATTGAAACACAATATTCTTGATCTATAACGAAATATGATAAATTAATTTTTGGAGAATTGTCAAAATGATTTTTGTTGCAGGGTTACCAAGTTTCACATAACATATAAATTGTTTCGAACAAATTTAGGAATAAATCCAGAATATATTGATCTTTAATATTAATAATATAATTAAAAGTTTTTAATTTTTGATTTTTCATGACTCTTGAGTTTTAGATATTTTTTTTAATATGTTTTTTATTTTTTAACTTCAATATTTCGAGACTCTACATGAATAAATAATGCCCTTTAGATAAAGAAAAACCACAATGCTCTCATTACAATTGCAAGAGATTGTGTAAACTAAATTAAATATTTTTAATTTGAATATAGAAAATTATCAAAAACATATGTACATGTTAGGAATGTCGGAAATTATTAAAACCCACATTGGATCGGCCTTACTCATAAAAAAACATTTAATGTTTATTAAGAGCTTAATTGACGGATAACTGTAGGTAATTTGTCAAATAAGCCTATATTAAACATAAAATATTTCTTGTGAATAAGGCAAATATACATGCATACATTTAATATACATACAAACGCCAAAATCAGGAACTAAAAATATAGAATTAGGTTTTTGTCTTAGTTTACTTGATTTTATTTCTTTCTTTTTTTATATACAGTGCATTATGTATAAGGTTTAATCTCATTATTTAAGTTAAAGAATTTTTTTTGATCATGTGGAGTTAATTTTCATATATGTAAGTTGTCAGTTCAATTTTTGGTTCTCAATTTTATAAAATTGTATCAAAAATCAAAACCAAAATATTTTCCTGAAGAAGATACACAAAGTGATACTAAAATATTGAAGTTAAAAAATAAAAAACAAATTAATAAAAAAAAAACACCTCAATCTCATGAAAATAGTCAAGAATACACACATAGCCCTAAATATTTTGGAAATACATAGAATAGGTAACCCTAGCTTGGGTTAAGCTACGTCATCTAACGGGAAAACATGCGCATGGCGTAATCTCTTTTTATATCATTCTTGACACAGTGCAATCTACATCAATGCAATCTCAAAATATCAATACGTTTTGATGTTGATGCAATATGGAATGAATGAAAATTAATTTAATTTGCTAGATTGCGTAAATGTATTGCATTGTGTGTACCCAGTAGTACATACGCACATACATGTGCACATAAATAAAAAACGAAAATGTTTCGCTGATTTGGTAGGTAATAATGACAGGTAAAAATACTGTTTTAGCTTTCTTAGTATGTAATTTAAATTGAGTTAAAATTAACTGAAAAAAACTTTGAATGTATTTTTTGTAGTTTGTATATTTTAAATTTAAAATAACAGAAAAATTAATTCATTTTTAAAGAATTTCTCCGTTTTAAAATAAACATTAAAAAATAGCCCTAAAATTCCTTTATTTGAAATGATTTTCCCATTTCTTAATAAATTTTCAGTTATTCAAACTTAATATTCTTTTGAATTTACCTACATAATATTTTGAGTGGAACATCATACAAGTTTGCTATACTTGTTTCTTTTAACACATTGCCGTATTCAATCAATTGTGAATGACTGAACGAAAGCCACAAAAGACCAAGTGACACAAAATTCCAACTGACACAAAAGACCGACTGACACAAAAGACCGAGTGAACGAAAAGAACGAACTAGTTAATTTTTTTTAACTGAACGATAATGACCGGTCACCTAAATGAACGATTAAGCCCAAGACTACTGATGTGACTAGAAACGAAAAGTACAGTTTGCTTAAACCTTTTTTTTATTCTCATGTAATAGGCATGAGTTTGAAATTTACCGTAAGCTATGCTTTTGTTCAATAATCGATTTGTAGTCTTGCTTTTGTCCCTGAAAAATGAAATAGAAATATGTATTTGGTTTTTATAAATCACATACACTTACTATTTATCCAAGAAATATTTCTAAGTGAAACTTTGGACAAACATTCTTAATTTTTTTGAAAAATAGGGTGCTTTTTTTATTCTTCCCCTGGCAGCACTGTTATGTATGTAAATCAAATCTGCAACAGCGATTTGTTCCGCGCTGCCAAACTATTACTCTTTTAACGTAATCACACATAAGTTTATTTGGTTAAACTGTTTTATTTATTTTGAAATGAAATTGAAATTAAAAAAAGGCTAGAACAAGCTAAATGCATTGTTAAAAAAAGCCAAAAAAAAAAGCTTAAAGCTAAATAAAATATTTGAAGCTTAACATGAAAAAATAGAGCTAATTGTATTCCATCAGTATCCACTAGTATCTGCTTTTGCAAAACAGATATAAACAGATATGATACTCTCTTTCGTTTTTTATCAACTTACATCCACTCTTTTACAAATCATATCAATAGGTCTGTCTGCGTACACATATTTTGCATCATTTTGTGAAAAATTTTGCAAAATATTACAAAATGTTGTCTGTGTACTCCAAATCTCTTGCAGCGAGAGAGCCAAAAAGAGAATTTTTTGACAGTTGGAAGTTAGAGAACTTACAAAATGTTACTGGAGAAATTTCCTCTTGCAAGATTTTGCAACTAGTTTGAACAGCTGTTTTTATTACGTGTGCCAAGATAGCGTCGACGAAATAGCGTCGAATTTGGGAATATAAAAACCGGGAAAACAAAATACCCAAATTATGGTCTTTTGCAGAATAACAACAAAAAGTTAGCGTCGAATTTAGGAATTTAGGGGGATTTCCAAAAGTAAAAAAAAGTTAGCCTCGAATTTGGGAATTTAAAACGGAGAAGTAAAAATAACTAATAATTTTAATAAAAATACAAAAAATAGTTAGCACAAATAAAAAAAAAAATACACATTTAGGAACAAAATAAGCAATGCGTGCAAAAAATCGTTCGGTTAGTTCCCGAGATATTTGGGTGCATCCAAAATGGTCATTACAAAGCTTTACTGATTTATACCTTGGAACACAAGCTTTTGCACGGTATAAAGGCTGAGTTCCAAAACGTCGGTTGCAAAGCAACTATCTTTTTTAAATGCATGCTACAATGCAACCGTGTAGGTTATTACAATTCTATTTGTCCCAATGTGCACCAAAAAAGTATTTAATGAGAACATAATACAAAAGCTGTGCATTATTAAACTTGAATATACATTTTTGACTTGTGCTGCAAAGTATATTGATGTTTTGGAACTCAGCCAAACTGTTATATATTCTGCAAAAAATCGAACCCAGAAATCTCGGGAACGGAACGAACGATTTTTTGTACGCATCGCTCATTTTGTTCCAAAAAGTTAATTTTTTTTAACTATTTTTTGTATTTTTGTTAAAAATATTAAATATTTATACTTCCCCTTTTAAATTCCTAAATTCGACGCTAACTTTTTGATTTCATTCGGTAAATCCCATTATTTGGGTATTTTTGTTTCCCGGTTTTTAAATTCCCAAAAGTCGCTATTTCGTCGACGCTATCTTGGCACGCGTAAATAAAAAATCAATTGCCTACACACCGATCAGCTGTTTTCTTGCAACATTTCACTGGATTCTGTCTGCGTACTTTTTGAGATATTTTCAGCCGACAGAGTAAAATTGGTCTTACTCTTTCAAAAAAATTTACTGAGTATTTGCTACTGGAAAAGTACGCAGACAGACCTAATATCAACTTATGTATATCAGAAACACATGACCACTCATCCATACGCATCCATTTTAGTAAACACACAGAAACTTGTACAAACAGATATATCTGTGCAGGTCTTTAATATCTACACACTAAAATAAAAAAACAACAACAGGGAATTTAAAGACAATGGCCCATAACTATAGTCATAAACAAAGCATACTTTAAGAGTTCTAAAGTAAACTTTTCTTAAAAATATGCTTTTGATCTACTATAGACAAGTTAAAGCATACTTTACACGTTAAAACCGATGTTAATTTTAAAACCAGCTGAAGTTGTTTTTAACTCATTTAACAACAGCATCAGCTGTTTTTTTGCCAAACAAAAAAGTACTTGCAAAAAGTAAAAAATTATTATGTTACAAGATATTGGCCGATATTTTGCAATTATTAATGATTTGGAGGAAAAATTTTATGGAAAGAAACTCAAAATACATTGTATAGGCCCTAATTGTGTAAAACTCAACGCCAAAAATTACATTGAAAGCAAAAACGAAGCCAAAATATTTTGTAATTTTGTTGTTGTTTTTACATAAATTCATATTGCGTGTTAAAAATTTTCAACTCCGCACGTTATGCAGTGTTTTTTTTTTATATATTAATTTTCAATGTCAGCTGCTTAGAGTTGCCCCTTGCTTATATTTTGTTGTAAGTTGTATAAAACAATTTTCTACATTTGAGGTGGCACCCAGTTAAAGTCGGTTCAATTTAAAACATACTTTTATTTTGACTATAGTAGCAAAATAATTAAAAGAATGTTTTTATACCCTCCACCACAATTAGTTGTGAAGAGGGTATACTAAGTTTGTCATTCCGTGTGAAACTTTTTTATTATTCATCTCAGACCCCATAAAGTATATACATATATTCTGGCTGCTTGAGTAATTCTAAGTCGATTTAGCCATGTCCGTCTGTCTGTCCGTCTGTCCGTCTGTTGAAAACACGCTCACTTTCGAAAAACTCAAAAGAAATAAACAAACTAGGTGTCAAATTGCTTGTAGTTATCCTAAGTAGCTTGGGATTGAATTTCAGCAAAATCGGTTCAGTAGGACCAGAGCTATGAATCTAAATGTGGAACCACCACCTTCAAAAACTTAATAATTTTGTTACAAAAACTAACATAAATGATGCAAAAATGCACGGAATGACATAAGATTTTGCACAAGTCCGTTTTATTCGACTAGAAATTACACTTTAAAATTTCGCGAAGGTCGGTCCACAATTTACCCTAAGCCCCATATAAACACTACTCCCGGAAAACAGTTTAGCACGCCTAAAACCGTAAAAAATAATGCAATCATAACAAATTTTGGCTCGTCACAATTTTATAGGACTATAAATGATACTGTGAAATTTCGTGAAGATCGGTACATAATTTACCCTAGGCCCCATATATGCCCTACTCCCGGAAAACACTTTAGTCTCCTAAAACCATAATTAATAACAAATCGTCACAGTTTAAGATAATAATAATAAAAAGACATCATATAGATATTACTCCTTAAACATTCGAACTGTCGGTGGAGGGTATCAAAGATTCGGCACAGCCGAATATAGCACTGTAACTTGTTTTTATTTTAAAGTTGTTTTTAAAAAGAACCGACTTTAGCGTTTGAGTATGATTATGGGCCATTATTTTTATACCCACACTACAATAGTGGAGAGGGTATTATGTATTTGTGCTGATGTGTGTAACACCCAAAAATATTCTTCCTACCACCACTTTAAATGTTATACTTATTATCCATATTAATATGGACACATAAGGTATGCATTTTTAAAAAAATAGGACCACGAGGGGAGATAGGCGGCAATTTCTGCCTCTTCAAAACTATCTAACAGATTTTAATGAAATTTAAAACATATAGATCCCTATAAATATAGCCATATACTCTCGAAAATTTGTTTTAAGATACTGTGGTGTAGGGTATCATACGGTGGGCTTGACCGACCATACTTTCTTACTTGTGTTACTTATATCTCAGTAATTTATAAACTGATCTGACTGATTTTCAAAAGCAAACTTTAACGTAGTATATGTGATATAAATATATTGTTACGTTACTGCCTTTCAATAACGTTTTGGTTTATTTCCTTTATAATAAACCGTTTCGAGTTCTTTATTGCAACTTTAATAAAATAAATAAAACACAAGCACTTTCAACACTGTTTACAATTTACACAACTTTATTTAGTACAAAGTCTTTTTAACAACCGTAATTTATGGCTTTTATTCACAACCAACTATAATTTTCTTAACGTTATACGTTATTGACAAAGTCTGAACTTAGAATGAATTAATTACGCTAGTGGCCGCTAGTATTTATACCGCAATTTGGTTGTCTAGAACATTCGAAATGTGTTTCGAAGGTTCGAGGCTTTACTATTTCACCACACTTTAATTTGATTTATGGCACCACTTTACATAATTTAACCTCTTATACTGAAGCTTTTTTAACGGTCATTTCTAGGGTTTTCTGCACATTGGGATTGAAGTGTACTAAATTATAACAAAAACGATGTTAACTAATAAAATCACTTATGAATACAAGATAACTAATAAATACAAGATAACTGATAAATACAAGATAACTAATAATTATAACTAATTCTTAACCAATAATTACAACTAATTCTTAACTAAAGTTACTTTCGTAACAATATATATAACAACCTAGTCTCCATAATTTCTGTGGTCTTAGAAAAACACCTTTCAACATACACACGGAGACTTCCCTACTTCTAAGGACCCAAAATATATATATGTACTTGTACAGCCGTATTTTTAAGAAAAAATTGCTAAAGTTGTATTCATAAACGAAAAATAGTCTATTAGGCTTTTTATAGGCTTTTTACACTTGCTCTCATCTTACATCTTTCATCTTATCGCAAAGATGATAACATCTTCCCATAAGAATTGTACAGGGCTGAAAATCAACATCTTTCTTCATCTTTAAAAGATGTTCTTTTTTCATGTTGTTTCATTCATCATCTTTCGATTATTTTAGTGTCATCACTAGAAAAACCCAATAATTTGTTAAAAAAATATATACCATCACTAGAAAAAAATACAAGAGAGCAGGACAGCAATATCATTTATTTAGTTTTTATTCGCTCTTACACGCGAAAATAAATATTTTTATGATGAAAGATGAAAGATGTTGCAAATGTAAACAAGTTTTTTTCATTTTTAACATCTTCCATGCATTCCCTTAAGATGTGCTCAAGTGTAAAAAGGCTATATTGAACCTTTAATAAACCATTCATAAAGTAAGAAAATTTATTGTTGGATTTGCCCTTCTTTAAACCAAAAATAAAATGACAATTTGAAAGGTGTTCGCATTTTATGATTATGTTTTTGTGAAATATGTTGAAAAATAATGACAAAAATGTTTTATTTATTACAACGGACATGTTAAATACATTTTATTAATTTTCTTTTATTTTAGACAGCCAATTTAAAGTTATATTGACAATTATTTAAAAAAAATTTATATGATTTAAATGTATATGTTCAGGTGCAAATGCAGATATTCTCTTTAATTATTTATTAAATTATTGCACCTAGTTGTTTCTTTTGTTTAAAACAACAAATTATTGTTCAAAAATATTAAAAAAAAAAATAAAATAAACAAATTATTATAATAGTGCTGTTAATAAAAAGTAAACAAACTTTTTATTCGAATACTTTATTATCTTATATTTAAAATAGGTTCAAACAAAAGTTTTTATGGTACCTTTCGGAAACATTTTGTTCAGAAACTAAAATAATATGTAGTTTTATTTGATAAGAATAATTTTGAAGGTCTAAAATTAAAAAAAATAAAATAAAAAAAATGTATATAGAATATCATGTAAACCGAATAGAAGTTTCATGCATCACTAACAATAAAATGACAGCCAAATATAAAGAAAGTTGCCATACTTAAACAGAAAATCGCTGCAAACAGTTAATAGTAAAAAAGCTGTACGTTTATGAATTCAAATTTTTATAAGAGGTTTATAAGACAAAAAGCGTTTAATAGTTATTACATACTATAAGCTTACAATAAGAACTTTTTATGAATATGGCTGGTAGGGTTTAAGATCAATATTGCAGAAATTATAAAGGGTTTTTTTTTAAGCCCGATAGAACTTGAAATTGTAAAAAATAACAGAAAAAATTAAATTGTAATCAAAAATTTTTTTTATTCGAAAGATCAATACGTGACATTAACATTTGAAAATGATTTCGGGCATATGGGCACCGCAGCTGTTCTTGACGAAGCGCATTCTGGACGTCCAATTTTGGGCCACTTTTTCGAGCACTGTTGGCCGTATGTCACGAATAACACGAACAATGCTGGCCTCCAAGGCGTCAATTGTTGCTGGTTTATCAGCATAAACCAGTGACTTCACGTAGCCCCACAGGAAATAATCGAGAGGTGTCATATCGCACGACCTTGGAGGCCAATTGACAGGTCCATTTCTCGAAATCAACTTATCGCCAAATTTTGATTTCAATAAGTCGATGGTTGCGTTCGCCGTATGGCACGTAGTGCCATCCTGTTGAAACCACATCTCCTCCGGATCAATGTCATCCATATTTTCAAACAAAAAATCATTGATCATGGTGCGGTAACGATCTCCATTGACCGTAACGCGAGCTCCGGCCTCATTTTTGAAGAAATAAGGTCCGATAATGCCACCAGTGTGAAAACCGCACCAAACGGTGCATTTTTCTGGATGTAATGGAGTCTGTAGGGTCTCTTGTGGATTGGTCTCGCTCCATATGCGGCAATTTTGCTTATTAACAAACCCGTTAAGCCAAAAATGCGCCTCATCGCTGAACACAATTTTGCGATAAAACAACGGGTCAGTTGCCAACTGCTCATGAGCCCAATCGGCGAAAGAACGACGCATATAATGGTCTCGTGGCTTCAATTCCTGCACCAGCTGGATCTTATACGGGTGTAGGCCGAGATCTTTGCGCAAAATTTTCCACGTAGTGGACGGACAGAGCCCCAATTCCTGCGACCGACGACGAATCGATAAATTTGGATCTTCTTCCACACTTTCGTTTACAGCGGCGATATTCTCTTCAGTACGCACATTCCTTCGACGTGTTGGTGTTATTGCATCCTCTAGAGAGTATGTGGTACGAAATCTATCCACAGTTCGACGAATGGCTTGTTCAGATGGACGATTATGTACGCCATAAAAATGACGAAGTCGTCTATAAGTTGCGCGAATCGACGACTGATTTTCAAAGTAAATTTGGATAATTTCGTAGCGTTGTTCAAGCGTGAGTCTATTATGATGATTTGTCAGAGTATACTGAAACGATAAAAAAAAATATTTTATCAAAATTTAATTTTTTGTGTTACTTTTTACAATTTAAAGTTCTATCTAGCTTAAAAAAACACCCTTTATATATATATATACATATATGAGCCGGTTTTTCTACTTGAATTATACGACTGTTTTATACGATTTTTCGAATGCTTCGGGATTTTGAGGAGTTGTAATGAAGAATACAATGATTATTTTTTTTTTTATTGAATTGATTGATAATTCTTTTTAATTGGTTCTGGTTTTGTAGAGTGGTTGTCAATTTTGTAAATTGATGATCAATTTTGTGTTGATTGACAGTCAATTTAGTAGTTTGGTTTTCAATTTTGCCCATTCATTAACCATTTGTGATGTTCAATGTTGCATATTAATGATCAATTTTACAAGTTGATTAAGCCCTTATGACACTACATTTTTAATGCATTGTTCAAGTTTTGGTGACCAGTACAAATATAATGTAATACAAAAATTTACCAAGTGCAAAGAGTTAAGCTGTATTAAGATAAATGGCAAACTGTCAAAAATTTTACTAAAGTTATCGATAAAAATGAAGTTATGTCAAAAAAAATGTAAAATTGTTTAACTTAAAATTGACGTTTCAAGCTTGAAGTATTAAAAGTGTTGCTGAATCAGCGGTTTATGGGCAAATTCAGCGATTTACCTCTTTTTGTTTCTAGGTTTCTCATAAACAAAAAGTTGGCAACATTTAATGAAATAAACAAAACAGGGATGGCTAAGTTGTTTCAATTGTACTTTTTTGTTGATACTTTTTAAACTAAGATTTATAATACCTTTTTGTGGTGTTTTTTTATGAACAAAAACAAAATTAATTTCAACTAAAAAAATCTTTTAGTACAATTAGGGTAAAAAAGTAAAATTTTTAAAAGTTGTTGGTACAATTTTAAAAATTCTCAGCCCCATCCCTGAAACAAAACCATAACAATAGAAAAAAAAACTAAAAAACTTTGTTTACATTTTTTATAGTTGGCTCTTTCTAACATTAACTGTTTCATTCTATCAATTCTATATCAATTGAATAAAAAATGTAGTGTCATAAGGGCTTTAACAATTGTTTTAAGTCATTTTCAATTTTGTGATTTGATTTCTAATTTTGGAAATGGATTAACAATTTATTTACATAATTTTCAATTTTGTAAATTGATTTTCAATTTTGTTTTGATTGAAAGCCAATTTAGTAGTTCGGTCCTCAATTTTTAAAATTAATTAACAATTTTTTTTGTGGTGTTCAATTTTAAATATTGATGATCAACTTTGCAAATTGATTAACGATTTTTTTAATTCATATTCAATTTTGTAACTTGATTTTTGATTCGAATTTTAATTTTGCAAACTGGTTAACAATTTTTTTTGTGATGTTCAGTTTTGTAAATTGGTAGTCCCTTTTGTAGATCGATTAACAACTTTTTTTCAGTTAATTTTCAATAAAATTGATTTTCGATTTTGCAAATTGATTTTATTTACTTAATTTTAAATTTGATAAGCGGATTGACAATTTTGCAGATTGATTGACGATTCTGTAGATTGATCAACAAATTTATAGACTGATCTGCCATTCTGTAAATTGACTCTCAATTTTATGAATTGATTTTCAATTTTGTAAATTGTTTGACTAATGTTTATTTTGTGAATTGATTTTAATTCCGTATCGTCATTCGAAATTTTGTAAATTGATTGGCAAGTTTCTTTTAAAATTGATTTCCAATTTTGTGAATCGATTCTCGGCTTCGTAAATTGAACAGCAATTTTGCAAATTGCTTGATAATTTCGGTTCAAGGTTGATAATTTCGATAAGCTTGTTTAAGGCACAGAGGAATCAATAGCTCAGATAGTAAATGAATAGGTCAATAAATAAAATCATGAATAAATAAGTCAACCAATAAACCTACAAGATTTTAACTAGTTATGGGAACTATCAATGAATGATTCAATAAACTCCGCAAAGATTAAAAATAACAGACAGCTTAATATTTTAATCTATTTAAATACCAATAATAGATTAACGTCGCAGGGATCGCATTGAATTTTTTTTATTTTTTGACAAATAGATTCTAGCTGAGTATAATAAATTGAAAAATTGAATTTTTCATGAGTTGTCAAATCATAGACGCTTGGATACTTGATTAGACCTGACCCGATTTGTGACTAACCATCAGACCAGCCACACCCCCCCCCCCCTGAACTATAATTGACAAATAACTGAATAGCTTTAACAAATGACTTAATAGATAACTTAGTGGCTAAAATAAGTTTGGTTAGTGGTTATCAAACAATGTGATTTTATTATAAAGGAAATTAAACTAAGGCCTTTCTTGGAAAATTGAATAGTGCTAAAATAAAGATACAACAAGAAAAAACAAGCTTTAATTTCTTTTGTAACTCGTCAATGTATTATTTTAATTTAAGGTATACAGGATTTGATATTTAACTTAACTACAATTCGCTTAGTAATACAAGTATTTGAACATATATACGTATACACTTATCGTTTTTTCTTTAAGAGTATTTTTTTAATAATTTATTACAATATACATTATAATATTTAATAATTAACAAATAGTATAAATAAACAATAATTGAATTTTGTAATATCTTTTATAGAAAGAAAACATGTTTTAATAAAAAAAAAAGAAAATAGGTTGGAATGTAGCTAAGGCGAGATGAATGAGTGGTAAGTAATTTTTGGGGCATAACTCCAAATATTTTTCTACAGGCAATGAGTAGTGCCACGGATGGCAGTGAAACGTCATATGGGGTGGGCCGCCTGTCCAGGACGTAACCATGTGGTCCTGAGGACTTATGCAGTGATCATTGCAGGGAATCTCCGCGATAGATAGTTTTTCATCGTCAATCGTCTGTCCGCCTATTTTAGGTATGCCTACATATCGTTTTGATTTTTGTCCAATGTTCAATGTCCTGATGCTTCTGTTAATTCCATCGTTTCCATTTGGCACGATCGAAGTGAATGTGAGTACCAATGATGGACGTGAACCCCCTATTCCCGGCGAGCTACAGCCTGACCGACAAAGTGCCAAAGTCCATCCAGAAGCAACACTGGAGAAGAAATTTATTTCTTTTTCGAGTGTAAACCAAACATGTTTTTTTCGAATCTTTGGGATTCTCCGAAAATCATTTTCGTACTTATAACCAGCGTTGCCGTTTTGGTTACTTTTAACCAAAACTGGTTACTTTTTTTCTCAATGTGTACTTGTGTACTTTTTTTCCATTTTGGTTACTTTTTTTCAACACAAAAATAACCAATTTTTTGTTTTGGAGCAAGAACTACCCGCTCCGCTTTTTTGAACTTTAAAAATTGTGTGTGGCATTTGTGCATCTTAAACCAATACTTTTTTCATCTAGTTAAAAATAATTTTTTTAGAAGCTTAACCTTTAACAGACTATCAAGTGTAAATGGCCATTATCTGCTACTCTTCATGCTTCATATGGCTGACTTAAAAACTTTTCTAGATAAACGATAAGGTCAAAGGCCCTTCCGATCCGATCCCGTTTAATATGAGTATATTCCACTGGGCAAAAATCATCTATAAATTAAAGATCTACCGCAAAATTGAGCTCAATTTTGCACTTCGATAATATAACACACAGTAAGAGCTCTTCATATAAAATGAATGAAAGCTATAGCTCATAAAATTTTTAAAAATGACGAAAATAAGTTTAAACTTTGTATAGGAAGTGCCACTTCCACTAAAAATTTCGAAAAATTGTATATCCTATTGTTCTTTCCCGAAATCGGTCCAGCGGCTAATGAGCCTACAAGATACAAACAAACACAATTTCTTCTTAAGACATATTTTTAAACTGAATTGCGAACAAAATAGTACTTTAGATACAAAATAATTTTGGTTACTTTTTTTCGCTTTTGGTTACTTTATTTTTACATTTTGGTTACAAAATTTTTTTGGTCGTGGCAACGCTGCTTATAACTTCACAAATTTTACTTTTTAAACATGAAATTAATATCCCAATAAGCAATTTTGCTGGAAATCAAGTTCAAAACAATTGGTAGTTAAGTTCGAATTTCAAGTTTCAAGGGTTGAGATATACTTTTGTTACACTTTATTTCAATAGCCTTCTTCAGTAAAATGGGAATTTAAAATCAAGTGAATATAAGTCAAATATTATGAACTTGTGTGTTAATTCATGCAAATCATGTGCCGAGCTGTAGGCAAGCGGACGGGTCACGGGTTGCGGATTGTGAACGGCCTTTTGATACAAGGGTTAGCTGCAAATAAGTGTTTTTTCACAAATAAGCAGTCCCGGACAGCCAGCGGATGTATGCCATGTTGGCAACATCGACAAGGTGAGTGAGTACCACCTTTAAATTTGTACTTCCCGAACATCGCAGCGTCTGTGCAACTAATTGGTGCGGCTGCAAGCGGACGTCTGTACTTATATTAAGCGGTTTGCTACACAAAACATAATGGATTCAATAATACCCAAATAACAGACGTAATATACACAGACTTCAGCAAAGCTTTTGATAAAGTTAACCATAGCCTTCTTCTTAAAAAACTATCAATAATGGGTTTTACTAACAACAGTCTTCGCTGGCTTGAGTCATACCTTACTTATAGGAAACAAAGTGTTCGTTTTAATAATACAACATCAAGGAGCATCATCGTCAATTCTGGAGTACCGCAAGGAAGCCACCTTGGTCCAATCTTATTTTCACTTTTTATAAATGATCTGCCGAGTGCAATACACAATTGTAATGTGTTAATGTATGCCGATGATGTGAAAATCTTTTTAAGCTACAAAAAATCATCGGAAATGCTCAATCTTCAACATGATTTAGATAATTTTTATAACTGGTGCAATATCAACATTATGAATCTCAATTTAACAAAATGTAAGCATATGCGCTTTTGTAGAAAATGGAATCCTCTGGGTATCTATACTTTGGGTGACTGCCAACTTGAATTAGTTAAAGAGATTTTGGATCTTGGTGTTTTACTTGATCCAAAATTAGATTTTATAAAACACATTACATCAACAATAAATAAAGCTCGTGGTGTACTTGCCTTTATAAAACGTTGGGCTAAGGAGTTCACTGATCCTATGATTACAAAGCTGTTATATACATCCTTGGTAAGACCTATCATCGAATATGGCTCTATTATCTGGGATCCTGTTTATGATGTTCACATAAACCGAATAAAATCTGTCTAAAAACAATTTTTATTGTTCTGCTTGGGAAACTCAACTTGGAATCCTTCTGACGTACTTCCATCTTACTCTGTCAGACTTGCACGCGTTAAATTACCATCACTAGTAAGCCGAAGAAAAATGCTTAACATTGCGTTTTTAGTTAATTTGCTTAATGGTAACATTAGTTCTGAATTCCTGCTTAATAATGTTAAACTCAACGAAATTACATACCATTATATCTTCAGACCTTTCAAACAAACTATGCAAATTCTGATCCTTTTCGGAGAATTTGTAAAGATTTTAATGAAATGTATAATTTAGTTGACTTTTCTTTAAGTGCCAGTGTCATTAAACGTAGTATTATCTTGTTTTTAAATATATAAAATTATAAAATTGTTTGTAATTTAATTATAGTCTGTACGGATTTAAATCCATAGACTTAAATAAATAAATAAAAAATAAATAAAATAAAAACGTGGAATATGTACAGCCAGCCTAATGGCTAAGATGGCAGCCCAGTCATTAGAATAGGATGCAGTAGACTAATCATTTTCTCATCCGAGATATCATGATTAACGAAACCTCAAATAACATGAATGAGAGGCCCTATGCTCCTTATAGGATCGATGGGAACATATATATATATATATATATAAATATATGAAACTTGAATATCATTTAAAAATACGTTTTAAATTAAGTTTATTTCCAGTTATATTTTAAGCTTTGAAATTTAATTTCTGGGTGCTTATTGGGATATGCTTCAGAGATGCCAACTATTCAAGGGAAAAACGTGCCGTCCGAGCAGTCAAAAAGAACTAAAAAGTGCTAAATTTAAAAATCAATGATTGGTTGTTTTAAATCCATTTATTATTAATTTTTGTACTTGAAACTCATTTATATTAAACAAATTTATTAAACATATTAATGTTTAGTAAAATTACATTACAACAGTAATTTCTGAAAAGTTTTACATTCTTCTTCTGGCCAAATGTTTGTTTTTATATAAAATTTTGACTTTTTTTATATGTATTTTAATTATATTTATTTTTAAGCTTGCTTCGCAAAGGTTATTTCAATGGCGCCATACTTTTTTATGTTTTTGAGTCTCCGAATGGCGTACTACATATATGAAAATGTTAAGCTTTTATAATTGAATTGTAATATTTGCATAAAGCTTTTGATGGATCTTTTGTTTGTTTAATCCATTTTTTAAGCACTAGATTTGATTCCCAAGCCTGTGTACACATATAAAATTGAACCAAAGACGAAACAAGAAGTTAAAAACGGAAGTTTTTACTGATAGATGTTAAAAATGTCAAACGTTCCAATATCACGTTTGAAAAGAGCCCGAGTATACCGCCCATATATCCCGAGACTAGCTAGCTAGCAGAGCACGTGCGTAAAGATTCCAAATTGAACCTAGGGTATTTTGACAAACTCTTGTTTTTGTTTAGGTTATTGAAAGGTCTAAAAATACTTTGAAGGGTAAATCAGATTTTTATTTTTCCATCCATCATGCTTGGAAAGTACCCGACAGCGCTTCACAATTAAATGGCGCCCAACGTGGGGCCCAATAACATGGCAATGTGGTTCAAAAAAATTTAACTTGAACACCGAGTTAAGAGTTTTTGTTCGTGTTTTTGGGATCCTTTAAATGTACACATCTTTCTCGTATAATACAAGTACTTTTTGATGAAATATTTAATGATAATAGTACCATAGTAGTATTTGTATATATTTTGGTGTAGACCAAGAATGCAATGGCTATAGCTTATAATAGAAAATATTGTATTAAGATTTATATAATTTCTTTTGCAATCCATTTAAGTCTGTAGACAATTCAGTCCTTTTTGTTTTATGCAATATTATTTTTAAATATTATATTCGAGATATTGTTTCTATGCTTAGAAATTACAAAAAAGCTGCAAATGGCTTAAGTCGTCCAGGTTTTATAGCTAGGCAGTATGAGTCTAATTATTTAATTGAGAAACAGTATCGCTATTCCCCGAAATTTGAGAGTATCTTTTTATTTTTTTTATGTTTCAATTTAGTTTAATAGACACAACCTTTTCTAAAGACCAACTAAATTTTACGAACAACTTAAAATATAAAAATAATATGGCGAGTAACAATCCTGATAATAATACTTCTCAGGAGGATGGTAGTTGTTTACCACAGTGTAGTATTTGCAAAAAAGATTCCGAGGTAGACGAAATTATTGTCTCTACTCCTTGTAACCATGTATTTCATAAAGCATGTATTGTCGAAGTATTAAGGGAATCCCTAGGTTGTCCGATATGTGGTAAGTCTTGTAGGCAAAATAAACTGAAATCACATAATATTCTAGTCTGAAAAGAGAAACAGCGTGGGTATAGCACCAGACCTTTCACAACTTGTAAATAACTCCGATCGTGGAGCCATTCCAAAGGCCCAAGGTTTGGGAAGCAATCCACCTAAGAAAAATTTATTTGATCGGAGGATGTCACAAACTCCTAGATTTAACACCAATCGGAACCTTACACCTTTGGATGAATTATTAAATATTTCTCGGGGGAATGTAAAACTCTTAAGCTAGTGATATTGCATTCGGAATAAGTTGTCAATCATGAATTTAAATAATAATTTATGGGGACGCAATAGCTTAGTCAACCGTAATGTTGGTAACAATAATAATCGGTTTAGCAGAAATTCTCTAAACGGACCAAATATAGGAGGATGTAATAATCCATCGTGTAATTTAGCAACGGACAACGTATCGAATATAATTTCAAGTTGGCAAATTAAGTTCAGTGGACATGAAGAGGGAGGATTGTCTGTTGACAATTTTGTTTATAGAGTGCATGCTATTACCATGCATAGTTTGAGAGGAGACTTTAATATTTTGTGTCGTCATATACATCTTTTATTTACGGGAAAAGCCGTAGACTGGTATTGGCGTTTTCATCGCACTACGAGAACTGTTTATTGGGATTCGATTTGTTTTGGGTTAAGAAATCAGTTCAAGGATCGACTTTAATTTTAAGAAAATTGATTAGAAGTCGAAGAGAGAGAGAGTAGGAAAAAAATTTGACACATTTTATGAGGCTATACTACACATTTCAGATCGGTTGCAAACTCCTTTTAATGAAGTTGATTTGGTGGAAATTTTAAAACGAAATTTACGTCCTGATGTGCGTAAGGAAATTTTGAATTTTAATATACACAGAAAAAAATATCTCAAGAAAATTTTTAACAACACAGTTTGTTAAAAATAAAATTTTAGTTCAACAAACTTTTTGTTTGATTCAAAGAAAACATTTATCAAATTTACACTTTGCAAAATAGCACTCAATAAAACATATTTAATAATGAAATAATTAAATATTTCTTCATATTCAATAAAAAAAAAATTTGAATCAAAGTAAAGACAGTATTTTAACAACTCTTGTCCATTTTTAAATAGCTCGTAATTCTCATTTGTTTTACAGTTTTATTTGAATAATATATTTAGTTTTGCCAAAGTCTTTGGAAAAGGTTTCGTGATGATCTGGCCTAAGCAACCAGTGAAATGCGCATAGGAACTTACTTATCCCCGCATAATAAATTTTAGTGTTTTTATAAAAATATAAAAATTTATGACATCATCATTAATGAATAAAAAAAATAAAGATTCGATTAACATTTTGTTTGATTTATTCAACATTTTCAACAATTTATTTTAACAATGATTTGTAAACATTTTGTTGAAAAAAATATTTTGGGCAACAATTTTTTTTATTGACTCAATAAACTTGGTTGTTGACTAAAAATTTAACAATTATACATACAAACTTTTTGATCAATACCGCAAAAACCGTCATCGCAGAAAATTCAAAAATTTTTGTAATTAAATATGCGGTTTTCGTATTCAAATATGAAAATTATTTTTTTCTGTGTAAGACAAATTTCGAAATTTAGAGATTTTGTGAGAAAGCATGAAATACTTGATGAAGAATTAAATAAATGTAGATCAAATAGAAATTTTGCACCACCCAGAGTATCAGAGTTAGAGACATGTAATAATCATGACGAAGATATTATAGAGATAGATGAGATTAGGGAAATGGTTTGTTGGAACTGTTCTGAAAAAGGCCACAGGTTTGAAGATAGTTTGAGCGAGAGAAAAGTTTTTTGTTAAACCAAATTGTAACAGGTGCAACAAACTTCCAAATGAATCGGTCACAGCGACCTCAGTACCAATCCAAAGGAACCCAATATTAAAATCTGCTGAGTCTCAAACGGATCCTATTATATGTAAATATAAAATTTTCAAAAATATCGATTCCATACCTACATATTTGAAACCTTATCATAGAAGATTAAAGGAGTATAGAGCAGCCAAATTTAGGATTTTTAATGAACAGATAACATCGGAAATAACAGTGAAAAAGAGTAAGAGATCAACTAGGAGATTAAGAGAATTTTGGAAAAAAGTTTTGAAAAATAGAAATTTTGTCAGCAGTCATTTCTGATAGTAATAAATTTGACTTAAGGCCTTTTGCGTTGGTGAGAATCTTTGATGTTGAAGTAGTTGGAATGATAGACAAAGGGGCAACGGTATCGTGCTTTGCATCTAATAACGCGAGAAGATTTTTAAATGAAAATAGGGGCAAATATGAGCAGTTTAATGCGGATGGTAGTCAACATACGACGGTTGGCAAGGTTACCACCACTGTAACCTTCAGGGGACTTTCTAGGGAAATTACATTTTTGATCATACCCAACTTAACTCAGAATTTATATCTTGCAATAGATTTTTTAAGATATTTTAGTTTAGCTTGTGATTTATTAGCAGATAATTCAAAAACGGTAGGAAATGAAATTATAGATGAAATTGATGGTGGCAATGTTCACAGATTAAATTCGCAAGAACAGAAAGAGCTAG
The DNA here is from genome assembly GCA_963931875.1 of Pollenia griseotomentosa. NCBI lineage: Eukaryota > Metazoa > Arthropoda > Insecta > Diptera > Polleniidae > Pollenia > Pollenia griseotomentosa. The sequence goes on from OZ007563.1 coordinate 151,322,697, forward strand.
AGGATGCTATAAATGCATTGCCTTCGTATTCGAAAATGGGTTTAGGTTAAACGTCCTTAGTTACGCACAATATCGATACAGGGGAAAATAGGCCAATAAAACAAAGACATTTTGCTTTATCGCCGGCCGTTGCAAAAATTACTTTTTGATGAAATTGACAGGATGATGAAATTAGGCGTCATTGAGGAATCCCAAAGTCCGTGGTCATCGCCCGTACCTCTGGTGCTTAAACCTGGAAAGGTGCAGCTGTGCTTAGACGCTAGGAAGCTAAACAGCGTTACTGTAAAATATGCTTATCCCTTGCCTTTAATTGATGGGATTTTTAGCAGACTTCCGAAGGCAAGATTCATTTCGAGTCTTGACCTGAAAGATGCCTTCTGGCAAATTCAAAAGAAAAGACATCTTTTACTGTGCCTGGTCGTCCACTGTACCAGTTCGTCAACATGCCCCTTGGTTTATGCAACGCGCCACAGACGATGTCCCGACTTATGGATAGAGTCATTCCGGCGAACTTGAGTACAAAAGTTTTTATTTACTTAGATGATTTGCTCTTAATTACGGAGACCTTTGAGGAGCATATGTTATTACTACATGAGGTAGCCCCACATATGAGAAAAGCAAATCTGACACTTAATGTTGAGAAAAGCAAATTTGAGCTAAAGGAGGTTAAATATCTAGGACATATAATAGGCCACGGGACGATTCGGACAGATCTAGACAAGGTATGTGCTATCCGAGATTATCCGCTTCCTAAGTCCGTCCGTCAACTAAGAAGATTTTTGGGATTATGTGGTTGGTATCGAAGGTTCGTCCGCAATTTTGCTATGGTTACTTCACAAATAACTGATATGTTGCAAAAGTAGAAACGATTTCTATGATCCGATGAAGTTAAGCGCTCATTCGAAGAACTTAAAAATGCTCTATGTTCCGCACCGGTATTAAATAATCCGGATTTCTCCCGTCCGTTTACCGTACAGTGTGACGCAAGTCAATATGGGATTGGTGAAGTTTTAGCACAAACAAACGACGAAGGAGACGAAGTGCCTGTAGCTTTTATGAGCCATACGTTAACACCTGCTCAACGAAACTATACAGTTTCGGAGCAGGAATGTCTCGCCGCGGTCATGGCCATAAAAAAGATTCAGGTCTTATATTGAAGGAAAACAATTTGAGGTTATTACTGACCACGCCTCATTAAAGTGGCTAATGAGCCAATCAGATCTAAACGGACGACTTGCACGGTGGGCATTAAAGTTACAGGGCTTCAACTTTAATATAACACATAGGAAAGGATCTTAAAATGTAGTGCCAGATTCTCTTTCGCGTATGTATGCGGAGGATAATGCTAATATTAATTTTGTTGAGGACTTTTGGATAACCGAAATGGACAGCTCTATCGATATTGATTTAGAGTCGGATGAATTCAGATCACCCTACTATGTGCCGTTGATCGAAAAACTTCAACCTAAGCTTAGATATTTACCGGATTTTAAAATCGAGGATGGATTCATTTATAAAAGAGTGGAACACGCGACAGGAGATGAAATTCAAGAGGAAATGTCTTGGAAGCTTTGGGTTCCAAACTCACTTACAAATGACTTAATTAAATGGGCACACGATCATCCACTTTGTGCACATGGAGGTGTGGGAAAGACCTTACGTCAAATAAAAGCATGTGTTTTTTGGCCTAAAATGACTAAACAAATTTTACAATATGTTTTGTCGTGCGAAGTTTGCAAACAAACTAAATCAAGTAACATAATATTAAGACCCCCTATGGCCAACCCGCTATAGCAGTACGCGTTTTTTAGAAACTTTATTTAGATCTGTTAGGAACATATCCCCGATATTCCTTTGGTAATACTGGGATTGTTATTGTATTGGATTATCTCTCTAAATTCCATTTTTTGGGACCAATAAGAAAATTCACAGCCAATATAATAATTGAGTTTTTAGAGAAAAGAATTTTTCATATTATTGGTATTCCTGAATCAATAACAACCGACAATGGGGTTCAGTTCAAGGTAAATTTATTTAAACAACTTTTAGAATCGTATTGAATTTTTCACAATTTTACGGCCATTTATTCGCCCTAGGCTAACGCAAGTGAGCGTGTAAACCGCTCTGTATTGGCGGCAATCAGGGCCTATGTAAAACCTTCTCAGAAGAATTGGGACGAGAATCTCTCAGCAATTAGCTGTGCGCTAAGAAGTTCCGTCCATTCCAGTACGGATTTCTCCCCCTATTACTTTTTGTTTGGACAAAACATGATTCTAAACGGTAAATCGTATAATTTGTTACGGAAATTAAGATTATTGGAGGATTTTGACACTGATGTGAAGCATGACGAAAAACTTGAATTAATTAGGCAGAAGGCTCAGGAAAATATCCGGAAGTCTTGCGAAAAGAATGCTAAGATATATAATCTACGTTCTCGACAGGTAACTTATAAAATAGGTCAGATTGTATTTAAGAGAAAGTTTGCACAGTCCAAGACTGTCGATCATTATAATAGTAAATTGGCTTATCAATTTGAAAAGGCTAAAATTGTGGCTAAACACGGATCACATTATTACTAACTGCAGGATATGTCTGGCAAGAACTTAGGGGTATTCTCGAAAGTCTGCCTCAAACGCTGTATTAAAAATAAAGTCCTGCAAATGTTGAACTATAAATCATGTTAACATGGCCACATAATGTTATTGTCAATGCATGTTATGCCACTCATCAGCGTTGCCATTTTGGTGCCTTTCGGGTATTTTTTGGTGCTTTTTTGCTTATGCAATACCCGAAATTTTGTTAAACACCCGTTTTTTAAAAGCGGTTATTTATAGTGCTTTTAACAATTTCTCACAGTGCTTTTAAGTGCCTTTTAAGTAATCTACATAAATTTTTGGCACTGAACCATTTTGCTACTATTCTGTAAACACAGCGAATACTTTTTAACCAACTGCGTATTATTTGCATTTATGTTTTGAGTAGTATTGTCAAACTCTTCTAGGCTTTTCTCAAGCATCATCAGAGATGCCAACTTAGTGCTTTTGGCACTATTTATGGTGCTTTTTGATGCCTCAAAACGCCAAAATTGTATTTTAAGTGTCAATTTTTCGTTAGTGTCTGTAATGCTTTTTATTTTTTTTACCATTTTTTAAAACTTCAGTTATATAGAGGATGATTTAGGTGAGATTAGCTATTTGGAGTACAATTTTGAGAAATCCTGTGAAGATTTTAAGATTTCAAATGATAAAAAAGTGATAAAAGAAAGTTGTATTCGTTTTACCAAAAACTTTATTTACGAGGTTTGAGCTAGGCTTCCTAGCAATTTGGAAATTTTACAAAACGTTGCACTTTTAAGCAACAACATATTTAGTAATCGTAATAAGAACGATGTATATGTTTTCGGTAAAAATTTTTTTAAAGATGTAGACACTGTTTCAAAAATAGAAAATGGCTTGAAAAATATTAAGAATTGTAAATGGAAAAATAAACAACGATTTTGAGTCATGTAGATAAAACGTATTAAAAAGTTTAAAACATGCAGTCGGAAACCGTATTTTTTCGAACTACGAAAATCGAGCTCACACTGTATTACTTTTAAACTGTTTTATGGCCAATTCATACTCCAAATGATTTGGATAATAATATTTTTATTGAAGATAATAATAATACGTTTAAAAATTTTTATATACAAATGTAAATATATTTATTATTTAATTATATTCAACATTTTTTTATTTTTTCGAATTTATTCTATGAGTTAAATTTCAGTTATGTATTTTATAAAGCTTTTTTGTAATAGTTCTATTCCTTAAATTTTTAGGAATGACTTTTATACACTACCAGACTATTATATTGTATTTTCTTGTTACATTTTACCTTAGCTATCCTTTGGATAGCAATGAAGTATATTGTATGTACAGAAAAATTTACAATTATTAGACACCAGCAGAATGTAATGCATTTTCTGGCCCGCTACGGCCTTCGTCAGCATTCTTTGTGTCACACTGGATAGTGATACTTTATAAATTGAATGTATTTAACTCAACTATTTTAACAAATAGAAACTGGGAATTATTTCCTTTCGCAGGTTACTTTATATTATATTCAACATTTTTTTATTTTTTCGAATTTATTCTATGAGTTAAATTTCAGTTATGTATTTTATAAAGCTTTTTTGTAATAGTTCTATTCCTTAAATTTTTAGGAATGACTTTTATACACTACCAGACTATTATATTGTATTTTCTTGTTACATTTTACCTTAGCTATCCTTTGGATAGCAATGAAGTATATTGTATGTACAGAAAAATTTACAATTATTAGACACCAGCAGAATGTAATGCATTTTCTGGCCCGCTACGGCCTTCGTCAGCATTCTTTGTGTCACACTGGATAGTGATACTTTATAAATTGAATGTATTTAACTCAACTATTTTAACAAATAGAAACTGGGAATTATTTCCTTTCGCAGGTTACTTTATATTATATTCAACATTTTTTTATTTTTTCGAATTTATTCTATGAGTTAAATTTCAGTTATGTATTTTATAAAGCTTTTTTGTAATAGTTCTATTCCTTAAATTTTTAGGAATGACTTTTATACACTACCAGACTATTATATTGTATTTTCTTGTTACATTTTACCTTAGCTATCCTTTGGATAGCAATGAAGTATATTGTATGTACAGAAAAATTTACAATTATTAGACACCAGCAGAATGTAATGCATTTTCTGGCCCGCTACGGCCTTCGTAACGAATCCCACCTTACGGCCTTGTTCCCTTGGAAATATTAGCCATCCTATGTGCCAACCGTGCTCAGTCTGGGGTCTGGTTCTTCTTCCAAGTGAACTAAGTAAAGGATCGTAACATAAAAGTAAAATTTTTTTAAGGATAGCCATTGTCAAAATAATAATTTAAGAAACTATAAATAAACTATTCAAGATCTGCTTTAGCGAATTAATTTGTTTTCGCAATGTTTAATGATGCTTGTCATTTTGAAATATCAACATCATATATTTTGGTTGTGGCCTATTTCCGTTCCATACCTTTCATGAAATTTATAAACTAATTTACTTAATTTTTCATTGCGTTATATTTATTAATAAACGATTTTAACAACAACCATAAGAGTACTAAAAGAAGTATTAACGTTGAAATTATGTTGTAAGTAATTAATATAAATATTGTAAACTATATGTAAATTAGGGTAAATATAATAAATCATTAATAATTATAAGTGAAATCAATGTAGTTAAATTATTGTTGATAGTCTACGATTTTATATCTGATAACAAATATTTCAAACTCACCATAATTTGGTTCCATCGATGACTGCAGGCCTGAAGTCAAAATCTTGGAAATCGTGGTTTTTCCTAATTGCAAAGACTTACAATAAATTTAAAAAACATCAACTTCAAAGTGTATTAATAAAATTTAGCAAGTTATAGTAATCTGTAAAGTAATGGTGTAATGGATTATGATTGTTAAGAGGTAAAAATGAATTGACAGATTGAATAATACTAAAACTTCATTTAACAAACTCCAAGGGGGAAAAAAAAATCAATATTATTATTAGATCTTGCAAATATTCAATTGCTGAGTTTTATGATCCTTATCCTTTTTTTCTTCTAAATTTGAATATCAAAGTTTTTGTTATCGCCAAAATTATTAAAATTTACAACTCCATCGCCTTGTGCCAGTTTCAAATTGCAGAAAACATATATTGGTTACTGCCCTCTGAAATAATACAGCCTTTGGAACTTTCGGAATCACTATCTCGCATAAGCCAAAAGATTTCCCTTATCTTTGTTGCAAACATTTTTTTTTCTTTTTTTAAAGTTTCAAAATCTTTACTCAACCACACAACTTTAGTGAATTTCGTTCGGTCTCCAACTTCCGTTATTATTTTTATTCAAATCTCAATAAATAAAAATTATTTTTCTTTTTTTTTTATTTCTCAATCAATCTTTTCAAAATTCAAAAATATATGATGTTGATATTTCAAAATGACAAGCATCATTAAACATTGCGAAAACAAATTAATTCGCTAAAGCAGATCTTGAATAGTTTATTTATAGTTTCTTAAGTTATTATTTTGACAATGGCTATCCTTAAAAAAATTTTACTTTTATGTTACGATCCTTTACTTAGTTCACTTGGAAGAAGAATGCTGACGAAGGCCGTAGCGGGCCAGAAAATGCATTACATTCTGCTGGTGTCTAATAATTGTAAATTTTTCTGTACATACAATATACTTCATTGCTATCCAAAGGATAGCTAAGGTAAAATGTAACAAGAAAATACAATATAATAGTCTGGTAGTGTATAAAAGTCATTCCTAAAAATTTAAGGAATAGAACTATTACAAAAAAGCTTTATAAAATACATAACTGAAATTTAACTCATAGAATAAATTCGAAAAAATAAAAAAATGTTGAATATAATATAAAGTAACCTGCGAAAGGAAATAATTCCCAGTTTCTATTTGTTAAAATAGTTGAGTTAAATACATTCAATTTATAAAGTATCACTATCCAGTGTGACACAAAGAATGCTGACGAAGGCCGTAGCGGGCCAGAAAATGCATTACATTCTGCTGGTGTCTAATAATTGTAAATTTTTCTGTACATACAATATACTTCATTGCTATCCAAAGGATAGCTAAGGTAAAATGTAACAAGAAAATACAATATAATAGTCTGGTAGTGTATAAAAGTCATTCCTAAAAATTTAAGGAATAGAACTATTACAAAAAAGCTTTATAAAATACATAACTGAAATTTAACTCATAAAATAAATTCGAAAAAATAAAAAAATGTTGAATATAATATAAAGTAACCTGCGAAAGGAAATAATTCCCAGTTTCTATTTGTTAAAATAGTTGAGTTAAATACATTCAATTTATAAAGTATCACTATCCAGTGTGACACAAAGAATGCTGACGAAGGCCGTAGCGGGCCAGAAAATGCATTACATTCTGCTGGTGTCTAATAATTGTAAATTTTTCTGTACATACAATATACTTCATTGCTATCCAAAGGATAGCTAAGGTAAAATGTAACAAGAAAATACAATATAATAGTCTGGTAGTGTATAAAAGTCATTCCTAAAAATTTAAGGAATAGAACTATTACAAAAAAGCTTTATAAAATACATAACTGAAATTTAACTCATAGAATAAATTCGAAAAAATAAAAAAATGTTGAATATAATATAAAGTAACCTGCGAAAGGAAATAATTCCCAGTTTCTATTTGTTAAAATAGTTGAGTTAAATACATTCAATTTATAAAGTATCACTATCCAGTGTGACACAAAGAATGCTGACGAAGGCCGTAGCGGGCCAGAAAATGCATTACATTCTGCTGGTGTCTAATAATTGTAAATTTTTCTGTACATACAATATACTTCATTGCTATCCAAAGGATAGCTAAGGTAAAATGTAACAAGAAAATACAATATAATAGTCTGGTAGTGTATAAAAGTCATTCCTAAAAATTTAAGGAATAGAACTATTACAAAAAAGCTTTATAAAATACATAACTGAAATTTAACTCATAGAATAAATTCGAAAAAATAAAAAAATGTTGAATATAATATAAAGTAACCTGCGAAAGGAAATAATTCCCAGTTTCTATTTGTTAAAATAGTTGAGTTAAATACATTCAATTTATAAAGTATCACTATCCAGTGTGACACAAAGAATGCTGACGAAGGCCGTAGCGGGCCAGAAAATGCATTACATTCTGCTGGTGTCTAATAATTGTAAATTTTTCTGTACATACAATATACTTCATTGCTATCCAAAGGATAGCTAAGGTAAAATGTAACAAGAAAATACAATATAATAGTCTGGTAGTGTATAAAAGTCATTCCTAAAAATTTAAGGAATAGAACTATTACAAAAAAGCTTTATAAAATACATAACTGAAATTTAACTCATAGAATAAATTCGAAAAAATAAAAAAATGTTGAATATAATATAAAGTAACCTGCGAAAGGAAATAATTCCCAGTTTCTATTTGTTAAAATAGTTGAGTTAAATACATTCAATTTATAAAGTATCACTATCCAGTGTGACACAAAGAATGCTGACGAAGGCCGTAGCGGGCCAGAAAATGCATTACATTCTGCTGGTGTCTAATAATTGTAAATTTTTCTGTACATACAATATACTTCATTGCTATCCAAAGGATAGCTAAGGTAAAATGTAACAAGAAAATACAATATAATAGTCTGGTAGTGTATAAAAGTCATTCCTAAAAATTTAAGGAATAGAACTATTACAAAAAAGCTTTATAAAATACATAACTGAAATTTAACTCATAGAATAAATTCGAAAAAATAAAAAAATGTTGAATATAATATAAAGTAACCTGCGAAAGGAAATAATTCCCAGTTTCTATTTGTTAAAATAGTTGAGTTAAATACATTCAATTTATAAAGTATCACTATCCAGTGTGACACAAAGAATGCTGTCGAAGGCCGTAGCGGGCCAGAAAATGCATTACATTCTGCTGGTGTCTAATAATTGTAAATTTTTCTGTACATACAATATACTTCATTGCTATCCAAAGGATAGCTAAGGTAAAATGTAACAAGAAAATACAATATAATAGTCTGGTAGTGTATAAAAGTCATTCCTAAAAATTTAAGGAATAGAACTATTACAAAAAAGCTTTATAAAATACATAACTGAAATTTAACTCATAGAATAAATTCGAAAAAATAAAAAAATGTTGAATATAATATAAAGTAACCTGCGAAAGGAAATAATTCCCAGTTTCTATTTGTTAAAATAGTTGAGTTAAATACATTCAATTTATAAAGTATCACTATCCAGTGTGACACAAAGAATGCTGACGAAGGCCGTAGCGGGCCAGAAAATGCATTACATTCTGCTGGTGTCTAATAATTGTAAATTTTTCTGTACATACAATATACTTCATTGCTATCCAAAGGATAGCTAAGGTAAAATGTAACAAGAAAATACAATATAATAGTCTGGTAGTGTATAAAAGTCATTCCTAAAAATTTAAGGAATAGAACTATTACAAAAAAGCTTTATAAAATACATAACTGAAATTTAACTCATAGAATAAATTCGAAAAAATAAAAAAATGTTGAATATAATATAAAGTAACCTGCGAAAGGTAATAATTCCCAGTTTCTATTTGTTAAAATAGTTGAGTTAAATACATTCAATTTATAAAGTATCACTATCCAGTGTGACACAAAGAATGCTGACGAAGGCCGTAGCGGGCCAGAAAATGCATTACATTCTGCTGGTGTCTAATAATTGTAAATTTTTCTGTACATACAATATACTTCATTGCTATCCAAAGGATAGCTAAGGTAAAATGTAACAAGAAAATACAATATAATAGTCTGGTAGTGTATAAAAGTCATTCCTAAAAATTTAAGGAATAGAACTATTACAAAAAAGCTTTATAAAATACATAACTGAAATTTAACTCATAGAATAAATTCGAAAAAATAAAAAAATGTTGAATATAATATAAAGTAACCTGCGAAAGGTAATAATTCCCAGTTTCTATTTGTTAAAATAGTTGAGTTAAATACATTCAATTTATAAAGTATCACTATCCAGTGTGACACAAAGGATGCTGACGAAGGCCGTAGCGGGCCAGAAAATGCATTACATTCTGCTGGTGTCTAATAATTGTAAATTTTTCTGTACATACAATATACTTCATTGCTATCCAAAGGATAGCTAAGGTAAAATGTAACAAGAAAATACAATATAATAGTCTGGTAGTGTATAAAAGTCATTCCTAAAAATTTAAGGAATAGAACTATTACAAAAAAGCTTTATAAAATACATAACTGAAATTTAACTCATAGAATAAATTCGAAAAAATAAAAAAATGTTGAATATAATATAAAGTAACCTGCGAAAGGAAATAATTCCCAGTTTCTATTTGTTAAAATAGTTGAGTTAAATACATTCAATTTATAAAGTATCACTATCCAGTGTGACACAAAGAATGCTGACGAAGGCCGTAGCGGGCCAGAAAATGCATTACATTCTGCTGGTGTCTAATAATTGTAAATTTTTCTGTACATACAATATACTTCATTGCTATCCAAAGGATAGCTAAGGTAAAATGTAACAAGAAAATACAATATAATAGTCTGGTAGTGTATAAAAGTCATTCCTAAAAATTTAAGGAATAGAACTATTACAAAAAAGCTTTATAAAATACATAACTGAAATTTAACTCATAGAATAAATTCGAAAAAATAAAAAAATGTTGAATATAATATAAAGTAACCTGCGAAAGGAAATAATTCCCAGTTTCTATTTGTTAAAATAGTTGAGTTAAATACATTCAATTTATAAAGTATCACTATCCAGTGTGACACAAAGAATGCTGACGAAGGCCGTAGCGGGCCAGAAAATGCATTACATTCTGCTGGTGTCTAATAATTGTAAATTTTTCTGTACATACAATATACTTCATTGCTATCCAAAGGATAGCTAAGGTAAAATGTAACAAGAAAATACAATATAATAGTCTGGTAGTGTATAAAAGTCATTCCTAAAAATTTAAGGAATAGAACTATTACAAAAAAGCTTTATAAAATACATAACTGAAATTTAACTCATAGAATAAATTCGAAAAAATAAAAAAATGTTGAATATAATATAAAGTAACCTGCGAAAGGTAATAATTCCCAGTTTCTATTTGTTAAAATAGTTGAGTTAAATACATTCAATTTATAAAGTATCACTATCCAGTGTGACACAAAGAATGCTGACGAAGGCCGTAGCGGGCCAGAAAATGCATTACATTCTGCTGGTGTCTAATAATTGTAAATTTTCTGTACATACAATATACTTCATTGCTATCCAAAGGATAGCTAAGGTAAAATGTAACAAGAAAATACAATATAATAGTCTGGTAGTGTATAAAAGTCATTCCTAAAAATTTAAGGAATAGAACTATTACAAAAAAGCTTTATAAAATACATAACTGAAATTTAACTCATAGAATAAATTCGAAAAAATAAAAAAATGTTGAATATAATATAAAGTAACCTGCGAAAGGAAATAATTCCCAGTTTCTATTTGTTAAAATAGTTGAGTTAAATACATTCAATTTATAAAGTATCACTATCCAGTGTGACACAAAGAATGCTGACGAAGGCCGTAGCGGGCCAGAAAATGCATTACATTCTGCTGGTGTCTAATAATTGTAAATTTTTCTGTACATACAATATACTTCATTGCTATCCAAAGGATAGCTAAGGTAAAATGTAACAAGAAAATACAATATAATAGTCTGGTAGTGTATAAAAGTCATTCCTAAAAATTTAAGGAATAGAACTATTACAAAAAAGCTTTATAAAATACATAACTGAAATTTAACTCATAGAATAAATTCGAAAAAATAAAAAAATGTTGAATATAATATAAAGTAACCTGCGAAAGGAAATAATTCCCAGTTTCTATTTGTTAAAATAGTTGAGTTAAATACATTCAATTTATAAAGTATCACTATCCAGTGTGACACAAAGAATGCTGACGAAGGCCGTAGCGGGCCAGAAAATGCATTACATTCTGCTGGTGTCTAATAATTGTAAATTTTTCTGTACATACAATATACTTCATTGCTATCCAAAGGATAGCTAAGGTAAAATGTAACAAGAAAATACAATATAATAGTCTGGTAGTGTATAAAAGTCATTCCTAAAAATTTAAGGAATAGAACTATTACAAAAAAGCTTTATAAAATACATAACTGAAATTTAACTCATAGAATAAATTCGAAAAAATAAAAATATGTTGAATATAATATAAAGTAACCTGCGAAAGGAAATAATTCCCAGTTTCTATTTGTTAAAATAGTTGAGTTAAATACATTCAATTTATAAAGTATCACTATCCAGTGTGACACAAAGAATGCTGACGAAGGCCGTAGCGGGCCAGAAAATGCATTACATTCTGCTGGTGTCTAATAATTGTAAATTTTTCTGTACATACAATATACTTCATTGCTATCCAAAGGATAGCTAAGGTAAAATGTAACAAGAAAATACAATATAATAGTCTGGTAGTGTATAAAAGTCATTCCTAAAAATTTAAGGAATAGAACTATTACAAAAAAGCTTTATAAAATACATAACTGAAATTTAACTCATAGAATAAATTCGAAAAAATAAAAAAATGTTGAATATAATATAAAGTAACATGCGAAAGGAAATAATTCCCAGTTTCTATTTATTATTTAATTTTAGATGAAAATATTCCCCTATCTACGCCGTCGCCTTTTTTAAAATTTTGGAGGTATTTAATAATCGGCACAGTCGAAGGCAACTTGTTTTGTGTTTAATTAAATTGTAAAAATGGATTAGTGCTTTTTTACGCTTTTTTTTGTTCAAAATAGTGCTTTTTAGTGCTTTTTTTAAATTTTAAAGTGCTTTTTGCTCTCAAAAAGTTGGCATCACTGCCACTCATACATGTTTGACAATAACATAATAAGACACTGTAGAATTAAAACAAAACAAAACTATGCATAGTTTTAACAGTGAGTTTACAGACATCAACATGGAAAATTAACATGTCAACATTAACTTAAACTTGCGACCCATGCGACATATGCAGCATATGTTGTTAATTATTACAATGCATCATTTGAATGGCTTTTTATAAAGAATGTAACTAAAAATAAAATAGGAAAACTTATTAATTATGATTGTTATTAATTTCAAGGATTTTTTTTTAAGATTTTAGAAAAAAAAAATATTCAGGTGTGTGACGAAAAACGATCGTTTTAAAAATTATCGTTTTTAGCAGGTGTGATGAATTTCGACCGATTTTAAAATCCATTTCTACAGTAGAGTCTTAACTTTTTGTTCAAAATACAGTTCACTTTACATATATAATAAGAATTTAAAAGAATATATAGGAACAGGAAGACAGAGGAAAATGATTAGAAATCAATTTTTAAACATACTGAAAACGATATTATCGTTTTCAAATCGTATTGTTTTCAAAATTGTTTTCCATCACATACCTGATTAAAATAAGCCTTTTTAAATAGATATTATCTAATTTGTAAATTTGAAATATTTGTCAGTTGTGGAATAAATTTTTATTAGAATAACGGCGCATTAACATTTATATTTATTTGATCTCAGCGGTACCAACTCCTATTCGCAAAATCGTTGGTATTTACATTTGCAAGGTCTTAATAAGAGTCTCTTAACAAACAATTGTCGTTATTAGTTTTAAAGTTTTCTAATCAAAAATGAGCAGTGCAAGTGAAATAAAACTAAAAATTGAAAGTGGTATATATTCTACCGCGAAAAAGAATTCAAAAAGCGAAATATTTAATATATTTCATGAAATAAAAAATAACGGCGAAGACATAAAAAACTTTATTTTTTGCTCACGGTGTAAAAATGTGTACAAATTTAATGTTAAGTGTACCTCAAATCTTTTGCGTCATAATTGCGTCATTAAATATAAATCATCGAAAGAGAATTCATTACCAAAAGTAGAACCAAACACCGAGTGGAAAAAAAAGTGTACCGACTTAGTTGTTCAGTGGGTGGTTGGTAATTGTAGACCTTTTATGATGTTAATGACGAAGGACTTTTAAATCTTGCTCAGTTTTGTGTTAACACTGGCCATGTTTTTGGAAAGAATTTGGATGTGGGAGGTCTTCTGCCACACTCTACAACTGTGTCCAGAAATATTGGAAGCCTTTACAACAATCAGCACAAAATTCTTAAAGAAGAATTGCGTTCTATAAAAGAAATTGGATTCAGTATCACCTGTGACTTATGGAGCGACAATTATTTAAAAACATCATATATTGGAGCCACTGTCCACTACATAAAATCTGGAAACATAGAGAGTAAAGTTCTCGGGATGATTGGAATGGGAAGTGACAGAAATACCGGTAGGTTTTTATGCGCGCTAATAAAAATCATCAAAAAATGTAGTTTTTTTTTTATTTATTTCCGAAAACAAATCCTTACAGGCTTTTAACATATGAAATATAAATGTCTCAATAAATCTTTATATGTATTTCTATTAGAAATAAAATTTAATGTATGCTGAACGAATTTGACTGTGAATTAAACGAAAGGGTCACAATAGTAACTGACAGAGGATCAAATATGATAGCAGCGTTTAATTTTAATGAAAATATCTTCTGTATTAACCACCTTATAAATAATGTCATTGAAAAAGCAATATTTGATACAGCTGAAGTGAACACAACTGTAGGATTTTGCACCAAGCTTGTTAAATATTTCAAGAATTCAGGTGGCAATAGTTATTTAAACACAACATTAAAAAGTTATACTCCAACATGATGGAACACTGTTCTATTTATTAAAATCAATACAGTTAAACTGGGTCCATATAACCCAGATAATTCAAGAAAAGCAGGAGACTGCTGGATTGACAAATCTTAATATAGCTAATATAAACGATATAATTGAGATTCTTAAACCCTTTGAGGAAGTATCCAAGCTTTTGGAAGGAGAAAAATATCCTACAATTCATTACGTTTATCCTCAAATAAGAAAACTTAAAAAAGTAGTTATAGTAAACGAACAAAATGATTCACAAACTATTAGAACATTCAAGGAGAAAATGTCGCTTTATATAGAATCTGTGATTGATGCTAACATAAAGGATTTTCATAAAATTGCACTCTTTTTATTTCCACCGGCGAACAAGCTGCAACATTTTTCGGAGAGTGAGAAGAGAAGCATTCATGAACAATGCATAAAAATGTTAGAAACATACAAAAACACATCGAATGTCGCAGACACTACAATGGAATCAGTAGATTCTGAAGATGATCCTTTTAATGATTTTGTGCAGGCTGTTTTTCCACCCGAATACGATGACCAAGTGCACAATGAAATCTTGAGGTATGAGAGCCAGACAATTTTATACCACAAAGAATTTGATCCTCTGGAGTGGTGGGAAGACCGCAAAAGAGAATATCCCTTGCTTTTCAATTTAAGTTGTTTTGTATTAGCAACACCAGCTAGCTCAGCTTCTTCGTAAAGGCTCTTTTCAAAAGCTCGACATTTGTTATCCGAAAAAAGGTCGGTACTCGGAAAAAACCCCGAAAGCGTTAATCAAATTATGTTTTTACATACCAATTTAGATTTGAATGCATTGAATACTAGAAATTCAAATGATTAGTAAAGTAGGATTTTAACGTTAAACGTTTTATCGAGAAAAAATGTTAATTTTGCAACTACCCAATATATATGGATTTAAACTTTAACTTTAAATATTCAAATATAAATGTACATCAAAACCCGTTTTTTACTTATTAAATTGTTTTTGAGCTTATTTGAAATAAAAAATGTATTCTAAAAACAAAATTTAATATAAAATTTAAAATAAAAGTTTTTTTCTATTTCAACAATTGTTATTTAATTTAGAATCTTTATTTAAGAAATAATGAATATTTTTAATACAAGGCAGGCAGGTTCAAACAGTATTAAAAACATGCTGCAGGTTAAACATTTAAAAATACATGTTATTGAAATAACAGCCTACAACAGTTTAACTTAATTGCAAAGGCATGCAATGACAGTATGTTAATGTAGAGATAACATGGCATAACACCTTGTCTGATGTCAATGCATGAAAATATGGAGAACGACATTTTTACATAAAATGTTGAATTGTGCAGTACTTTATTTTAAAAGCCTAAACAATTCAGCGTGCAAATCATCCTTACTCTTCCTTTTAGAGTTTAAAGATTTTGATAAATTTTACTAACTTTGGAAACCATAACTTACAATAATTGTAGAGTTTTAAAATAAATTTACAATTATTATTAACTATTAAACACTAACGTTTATAAAAGCCAAATTATAAAATTTTTATATTTAATACTACTACTTACACGTACTACGTAAAGAAAACGTCGTTTTATTATTTGCTATTAAACCTCAACTAAAAACACTAATTTTATTAATATGTTTATTTTTTATATATTGCTTTTATAATTATCAACATTTTCTATGAATTTTAAAACTGATTTCGTATAACTTCTAACTATCCTAATTATACTTTGTATCTAACCATCTTTAATTCTATACAAATGTATGTTTGTATATTCTTAAAATTATCCCATTATTATTCTTTTTTTATTCCTATTGAAAAAAAGGAAATTTCTTAAATCACAAACCCTATGTTTGCTAAGAAATTGTTTTTATTATTTACTAATCCCAGCAAAATCTTTACTTACCTGGTAAGTTAGCAAGTAATGTTGGAGAAATATAAACACTACTTATTTTTCGGCTGAATATATTTTTTTTAATTCCATTTTTAAATTGAAAAATTTTACGAATTTTGCACAAAAAAAAAAAATTTTTTCTCCATTAATTTCTGAATAATTCCAAAACGATAAGAGATACAGAAAAATTCTGTTCGACTAAAATAAATAAAATTTTGTTACACATCTTCTGGTGTTTTACTTTTGACTGGTTCTCGAGTTAGGATGAAATATGTCTCCGTACCTGACTAATTGAGGGCAAAAAATTTGCCACGCCCATTAAACAAAATCTCGAAAATGTGTATTTGGCATCACAGCCAGCTAACAATACGATGCTGAAAAACTTTTTATAGTTATTACACATGGAGCCTGTTTTTAGAGGACACTTTATCGCAATTTGTTTTCCATCGATAGCCCCTACGCAGTTTGGTAGCTCCACATTTGGGCGAAGTCCGTGGTGATGTCTTTATATTGTTGCTGCGTGGGTTCACTCAGATATACCGGAGAAAGCATTTTCCAGATAGCATCACATGTCTCCAATACGATGCTTCTCGCGGTAGTTTTTCCAACTTTGTGGCTCCAGGCTAGTGTTTTTAACGGAATTCCATTTGCTAAATACCTACGGATTACTCAGATTAATTAACCATACTGTGTAAATATCTAGAAACTTACAGAAGTGTAAGCTATAAACGCTCTTCTGCATGTATTGTTTCCTTGAATTTGATCAGTGATGGGACCATCAACTTAAAAAAACATCGTAAAGCTGCCGAGGCATTCTCGTATGTGCAAACAATTCTTCTTCGTCAATTTCTTTTATTTTCAGGAACGTTTTTCTTTGGTATCCGTTTTGAAACCAATCCATGTTAATAGGCCGAACCGAACTTGCCATAGTCTCCTACACTTTAATTTTTCTCTTTTAGCATACAATGCTATTATATTCAGAACTAAACTCTCAATTTCTTCGCCACTGCCCTTTTTTTTAATTATTTATTTTATTTTAATTAATAAACAATTGTCAACACAAATAACAGCTGTTTATGGTTATGGCACCACTAATTGATAGCAGTAAAAATCGTTATAGTTAAGGCTTTGTTTATGGCTATGGTGTTATGGTATGTCACGTCTAATTGAGCCATAACGCTTTTTTTTTGCTTTTTTATAAAGTTTTAGCTATTAAGAAATTCTCTGTATGTATTGGAATGAATGTGTTTTGCGAATCCAAATGTTGTAAATTTCTGCAAATTTAGGGCTTTTACACGAAGTTGATACAAAATTGGAAACAATCCCAAAAGAATATAGTTATGGACACCGTTAGAAAAATGTCCAAGGGATAAAAAATTAGGGATTTTCGGTACTTATAGATGTTGGGGATATTTTAGGAGGGAATAGTATAAAATATACTTTAGAGAAAATACTCTATTTTAAATATGCTTCCTCAACATCTGTAGACGTAGAAAGAACTTTTTGTATGCACAAGAACGTGCTAACTCCAAATAGACAAAGTTTTCTTTTCAAAAATTTATAGCATCAATTTATAATTTACTATAACAACGTATTAAACGAATAAAGTAGAAAATAAACAATAAACTTAAATGGCTTTTTTAATTTTAACAGCTTATTTTCATGTTTTAAAACGCTTTTTTTAAGAGCTTCAAACTGTTTTTTAGTGCCTTTTTCTGGTTGCCCTAGTTAGAAGTATCTATGTTATCAACATGCGGCAAAATGTGATTTATTTATTTAGCCAAAGTTTCTTAATTACCTACAAGCATCGTGATAACCAATACACAACATCCGACAAAATGTGAGCGGGATTGGAGAAGTGGGAGTGGCACAAAATATATTTATTTAAATCTAAAGAACGTTATTTATAGAATTTTATGTTTTTATCGCACCATGGTGAAGGGTATATAAGATTTGGCATAGCCGAATAAAGCACTCTTACTTGTTGGCGCTTCTGTTGTTTGATATTACATTTTTTTCTAAATTTATGTTCTTGAAGTGATTGTGCAGACACATTTGCTAGTAGAATTTCGACTGGCATTTACACAAACACATACAGACAAAAACATTAACATACAAACAGACATGCATACTGCAACATACACCCTGCAAACAATTTCCATCGCCGAATCTAAATGCGATCCTCTGGCGAATCGCGAAAACGTTCGCATGTGTCAACCACGCATTTCGTGTACCTCGATTCGCGTGAACATCATGTACCGCGATTCTCGTGAACTTCTACATAATGCTACAAAATTTAAATTTTTGTGTTAAATGGAGATGTTAAATAACAAAATCCTTTAAAACGCATACCTCTGATCAATGTTATAAAAAGCATATGTTGAACGGTTTCATTTGTTTTTGCGCCCTTCCTAAAAAATTTCATGTCCAACTCATCAGTAAGAACCCGTTTAATTGCGTTTCTGGTGAAGTTTACAACATCAGCGCCCCAACTCTTTTAATGATTCGTGTCTGAAAGTAGTACAAGCATTTTTAAAAAATATAAATTTTTTATGGACGACTTACCCCCATTTACCATTTCCAGAACTTACCAATCGTTTTAATTTAGCTTTAACGGCTGGTTAGCGTTTCACTGGTGATGGTTAAAATGTGGTTTAAAGATACATGTATAGGTATATTAAAAAATGTATTGAAAATGATTTTGTACGTAACAAAATCGTCAACCTTGCTATTATTTTCTTGCATCTTCAAATCGAATTTTCGTATGTCCTCCAGGGTAGAAAATGGCAGTTTCCTCAAAATGCTGTCAACTTCCACTAAAACGTTTACTTTTTTCAGTTCCCGAACCTCATTGCGACCTGTCACAACTTCGGCAGTTAATGAAGAAACAAGTTCTTTTAAGGATGCAATTTCCGCACTTTGCTGGGACACTTGCTCCCGTAAGGCTTGGAGCTCCTTAAGATTAAAGTTTAAATATTAAAGAAAATGTTGTAATGTAAGAGAAATCTTACCGGTATTCATGTTGTAATTTACTTCTTTTGACATTTTTCAAATATTTAGTGAATAAATGGTATAAAAAAGTGTGCGTGCGAATCTTTCTTTTGTTAATTATGATATATTTAATGTTATTTACATGAATTACAATAACACACCTTTCACAAATCACTTGCTCAACTGTAATGACAATTTTGCTAATTGCCCTTGAAACCAAATATTTATTTTCCCGTTACCTTAACAAAACAACAAGACAAAAAAAAAATTCTATCGAAAGTTATAAAAAAACACTGAGGATTGCCGCTACTTGTGTGCGCTCGCATATTCATCGCCTAGTTGTAAGGCGTAGGCGATGGTTAGCGATTCGTAATCCCTGAGAAGGATCGCGTAATCATCGCCAAACAAGCAATCGCCAAAAAATTTCAAAAATGTTTGTAGGGCAGACTAAAGTAAACAAACGCAAATAAAACTTTTACGTGGATAAAGTAGAGTTTTATGCGGTCTATAAAACAGAAAGTTCTGACTGCAGTAAGCATTAAGTATTCATATAGTGGATTTTCCAGTGCATATTGTATAGTAGTTGTAGTGTTTTTATAGTAGTTTCATAAAGTGCAGTTGTGAAACAATAGAAATTTTTGCATGCAGATACTTGAATCCATTACAAAACTTCCACCAAAATTGATCACTTTATATCCATTCATTTCAGTTTTTCATTTCGATTTGCGTAATTTTTTAATTTGTTACAAATACGAAAAATAGTCCTGTGACCTGCAGCTGGTGAACATATTTTTCAAATTTGTAAAAAAAATATACATATGTAAATATATGTTAACATTTCTGGAAAAAAATTGAAAAAATATTCTTTGTTAATTGAAAGTGTTTGAAATATTTTTTGAACAAAAAATAATTAAATTTTAAGGCATTAATTTCACTACGTGAATTAATAACCTTTCACTAACAAGAAAGAAATACATAATCCGTTTAAAATTTTTGCATTTGAGTCACATCATCTTTTTTAAAAACACATATAACGGGTTTTTTGGAATATCTCAAAAACTGTTCTACTTTTGGCAATTCTGACTTCATATGCGGATTCAGAGGAAAATTTTACATAAAGATTCGGTTTCAAATTCATTTGGTCAAAAAACTGTCACGTAGTGTTACATAAAGACTTTAGAGGCCGTAAAACTTAATAAGCTAACACGTTAGATAAAAAATGTGCTCAAAAATATGAAAAAAAAAAAACATATATATGCACACCAAAATCCTGAATTTAACCTGTTGTTTATCTTTTAAATGTTGACCTGCAGAAGACCTATCTGTGAAAATACCCACGTTTTGTTTCTATTAGCATTTTTGTTTTTGCACGTTTTTGTTAATTGAACATGAAAATAACACTGCTCAGCAGCAAAATCCTCCGTTAAATAAAACTATATGGACTATATGGATTTTGATGCGCTGAACCCAAATCCGTTCTCGGTTTTTTTCCATCAGATCGAGATTTTTTTTAATGGGCGTGGCAAATTTTTTGCCCTTAATTAGTCAGGTACGGAGACATATTTCATCCTAACTCGAGAACCAGTCATTCGATTTTCAAAAGTAAAACACCAGAAGATGTGTAACAAAATTTTATTTATTTTAGCCGAACAGAAATTTTCTGTATCTCTTATCGTTTTGGAATTATTCAGAAATTAATGGAGAAAAAATATTTTTCAATTTAAAAATGAAATTAAAAAAACTATAAAGCAAGTATTACACATTTTGCACTTTTTTCTGAGAGCTACTTATCTTAAAAATAAAAAAAGCCATAAACCATAAAAATCGGTTAAAAAATTTAGATTTTATTGTCAATTTACCGCAGGTACCCAATATTGACCAAATATGTGTAATGCAGCAAACAACGTCAGAGTGGGCGCACTAAAGCGCCTTGTATCAGCAATGAATGGCAACTCTTTACTTCTATCTATTTTCGTACAACAAAATCAAATACAAGCAAAAAAGGTTGCCAGATTTGTAATTTTGTAGCAACGCCTCGCTTAAAGCACACACCCTGTCGTCACCCGTAGATGACTTCAAATTGAAATAAAAAATTAAAATATTTACCTATATATATATATATTAGCCTATATATTTTTTTATTTAATGGTGTTTTCTTTTCTACAAAAAATGTCACATTTTATTTAAAAAAATGCAATTTCGTGTTCGTTTCTTAAAAATGCTTTGCTCTCTAAAAGGGCAGCGTGTTTTATTCTAAAAAATTCACCCTCACTAATGGCATAAGGCATTGCACTTTACGCCCCGTATAAATCGACAGTGTAAAAAATGCCCTGTAAAACATTTGATTTCTGTTTATATATAGAGCTGCCAGACGACGTTGGGAAAAAATCGCCTCTAATCAGGAAATTAAAAATTTTACATTTTAAAAGTTATTTTTTCTATTATTTTATATTAAAAAACATAACAAAGCATTTCATTGTTAATGGTAGGTTGTCAGTGATAAAAAAATTTATGTAAGTGGATTCGGTGTTTTAAAATTGTTCTAAAGAAATCAACAAATCAAAAAATCTTAAAAACTTTGGCAGTCTGGCAAAGATATTTTATTGTTTACATATTTTATGAAAAATAAACTAAAAAAAATTTGTAAGTGAAAAAGTTAAAAATATGGATATTATTGCAGCCATTACATGTGCAGAAATGATTGTAAACCAATTATTGGATTCATCCTCGTCATCTGATGAGGAAGAAATTTGCAATATATTTACACGTAGTGGTCAGTCGCGTGTCAAAGGATTTGTTGAGAATGTCGTCCATGTATATTCTGAGACAAGTGTAAGCAAAAAACTTCTAAATATATTGATACACAGTATAATTAAAATAAAAATTTCATTTATGTATTTAAAAAAATTTAGTTTAAAAAGAATTTTCGCATTAGCCGAGAAAGTGCCACACATCTTATGGAAAAGTATTTCCAAGCATATTCAAAAAGATCGTACAAAGGAGGAAGACTACAGACAAGTGTTGAAACACAGGTCTTGTGTTTTTTATGGTAAGCTTAAGAAAATCTAATGCAAGTTAAAAATTAATTATTTAATTTAAGGTTCAGTGGAAACAAGACAACTTTTCGGGAAGTTGCCAACATTTTTGACATGTCATTGTCAAATGTCCACACATGCTTCAAAAACGTTTTAAATTTTCTAGTGGATGATATGGCGCCAGAGGAAATAAAATTCCCTCGATCAGAAGAGGAGAAGGAAAAAGTTGCAGAGGATTTTAAAAAGGTTAGATGCTATAATTATATGTATACATACTTTTACTTCATAGTCGAAGAGTGTTTTAGATTTCAGGGATTCCCAATGTTTTAGGATGCATTGATGGCAGCTACATAAATATTAGGGCACCAGCACACAAAATTCGTTCCACATACGTAAACAGACACGATGGAGTGTCAATAACTCTTCAGGGTGTTTGTGATGCAAACTTAAAATTCTTGGACGTATTTACTGGTGTTCCTAGCAAAATTCACGATGCACGTGTGTTAAAACTTTCTTTCATTGGGAAAGAATTATCTTATTTATGTTCTCCCAAATATTATTTGCTGGGCGACTCAGCATATCCTCTAAGGGAATACCTTTTGACGCCATATAGAGATTATGGAAACTTGAGTGATTCACAAAAATATTTTAACAAAAAATTTTGTCGAACGCGAGTCAAAATTGAAAATGCATTTGGTCTACTTAAATGCCGTTTCCGGCAATTAATGCGAATGGATTTCCATAATGTGGAAACAATGGCGAAATTTGTTGTTGCGTGCTGTGTTCTTCACAATATTTGCATTGTGCGAAATGAAAGCCTTCCAGAAGAAGTTCATGATACTGAACTTAGCAATAGTAATGACAATCCTATGGAAAGCGATAGAAGAGACATCCTACAAACACAATTAGGCCAAATAAAAAGGGATGAAATAAAAAACATGTTGTTTAGGTCTTTAATTTAATGTTTATATTTATTTATTTTTTTTATGTTCAGTTACTTACATAATTTGAATGATTATTGTTAAACATCATATGCCATAAAAATATATAAAATATAAACCCATTTTTTCAATTCGGGTGGCTTATGATGTTTTATACAATAAGCGCTTCATTTGTATTAAGACTTTAGTTCCTATTAAATAAAAGCTTTTAATTCTTAGTATTTTGGTCCTTATCGTTGTACCATCTGCAGTAAATATTTCCCCTTGTAGTTATATTAACCAAATATTTTCAAATAAAATTTTCAATTCTTAAAGAAAATACGAAATAAGTTTCCAACACAATAATACAAATAGCTTTTGAGCTGATCTTTTATATTGAAATACATACAATATTAAAAGAAAAGAAAAATTTATTTCAAGTTTTATTTCAATATAAATTGTTTTTGTTAATATATGTATTTAATATACATATAACATTCTAAATGTAAATTATTTTAGTAATTATGATTTAAGTTTTTTGTCTGTGTTTTTAAACAAATTTAATTCAGTAATATTTTAATATTAATATTACAGTTTATTTAAAAGGTTTAATAAAATAATAAAACTAAAGTTTAATTCACTATAATCACATCAGTGGTAACTTATTTTTAAATACAAAACAGAGAGTGTAATAATTGAAAATAACCACTTTAAAATTCATTTACTTATTGGCAATATACATAGGTAATAATATTTGTACTTTGTTGAATATAACGAATGTAGAAAGTTATTAATATGTATAAGAGTCTCATTCATCAATAAAGCGATTGCTCTATTGCAATTTATCAAGAATTTTTTGAAGAACGTTTTGCATATTCTTAACCTCTTCAAGCTTTTCTTTATGACGTCTCTCCCTAGCTTCTTCTTTTCTATCAGCTAATTCTTTTAAGGTGTTGTTAACATTTATCTTGTTTCGTTCTCTTCTAATTGGTTTTGCATTTCCTAAACTTTCTTTTTTTATTTTCTGTTGGCTGCTGATTAAAATTTCTGGCTCTATAGAATCATCTAGGGCACATATTTTGTTTAGTTCTTCTTCAAATTCTACGGTTTTCCGTTTTGCTCCTGAACTGCCATTATTTTCAATTGCCAGCTTCTTCCTTTTTAATACAGTCTTATACCTTTCTTCACATTGCTTAGGAGTCATATTAGGGATTTCTGTTGAAACGTTTATCCACATTTCTTTTTTATTTTTAAATTTTTTTAAAGGTCCAACTTCTGCCATATATGTTGTGTACAAATCCAATAGTTTTTTTGTTTCTCCTTCTGTCCAATCTGGAAGCAAAAAAATCAATGTTTGAACTTTTATTATTTTATACACATAAGGCACTTGTTGCGATGACCACCAAAAAGAGTATCAATCTATTTTTATAGCGGCGACGATTGCCTCAAAAAGCAACAGCTACAAACGAGACAACGTTCAAAGCAACATGCCTTTGGTTATTTTCGGCTGCAAAAAAGTGGACACTAATGATGCCAGCGCAAGAGCAAACACGAACATTTATATACATATGTGTATAGAATCTGCAAGAGCGCGTGGGTGCAGGCGAACATGAAAATCTTGCTTGCATTCCGCTCCAGCACCATTTTCACCTTAAGCGTCCACTAGTTTTGCAAACATTATTTTAAGACTAATTTTTACTTACATTGAACTGTTTTCGAGCAAGCTGGAATGTCGTCGTTCATTTTTTTGATGAAATAAACAAATTTTAAATCAGTTTTATAAATTATGAAGAAAAAACTTTTTGTCAGCTGTTAAAAACAGGGCATTCCACTTTTTAATAAATTGTGTTTTGTTCTTGTCAAATAACAAATAGCATTGTTACAGGGTGGGCAAGACATTTTTTACATGTACCTTTTAACAAGGTGGTATTTTTTGGTAGAAAAGAAAACACCATAAAATAACACAAAATTTTTGTTACTTATTATTAATTTTTATTTAGGAAACATTGTTAAAATAAAAAAGTAGCTCAAGCTGTTCCGGTGTATGCGGAAATTCAACTTTAGTTATCTTTAAATAATATTTCTTTTTTTTTATTAATATTATCAGTTTGAGATTCTTGCCAAATCGACCAACAAAAATCTGCAAGCATTCCTTCCGATGGGTTTCCATTATAACGCTTCTCTATATGTAACATATCTTGATGGAACCTTTCACCATGTTCGTCTGATACTGCACCAAGATTAGCCGGAAAAAAATCTAGATGCGAGTCCAAAAAATTAATTTTAAGGGACATGTTACACTTTAGAGCTTTGTAGGCAGAAAGTTTCCCAAAAAATTGTGGCACACACTCACAAAAGCTGTCGTATTTGTGGACCTAAAAATATGCCTTCTTTTACTTTTGCATCGCTGATTCTAGGAAATTTGCTCTTAATGTATAGAAAGCCTTCACCGTCCTTGTTCATTGCTTTGACAAAATTTTTCATTAGGCCTAGCTTTATATGAAGAGGAGGCAGAAGAATTTTTTCTTTTTGAACTCAAGGCTCTTCTGCTACATTTTTTTGTCCTGGAATAAAATTTACTCTTTTAGGCCAAATTTTAACATTGTAGTGTTTTTCTTTCGCGCGGCTATCCCATTCACATAAGAAGCAACAAAACTTAGTATATCCACTTTGAAATCCATTTAAAATTGCTACGACTTTCAAATCTGCAAATACGTTCCATGAGTAATGTGAATATTTAATTTTTTGTAGTATCATCTTCATGCTATAATAGCTTTCTTTCATATTTCTTGCATACGCGAGTGGGACCGATGGAAATTTGTTGCCATTGTGAAGTAAAACGGCTTTCAAACTTGTCTTGGATGAATCAATAAAAAGCCGCCAATCCTCAGATTTATGACTGAAACACAGTTGTCGCAAAAGTCCATCAGCATTATCACAAAATACCAAACCTTCCTCTCTGCTAAAATAACTCAAAAAAGGTTGTTCTCTATTTCGAAAGTACGAGACTTTTACGTCCTTTTGAACCAAATTCCATTCTTTTAATTGGGATGCAAGAAGCTCAGACTTGTTTTTTGAGAGCCCTAATTTACGAACTAAGTTATTCATATCAATTTGATTCGGAAAATAAGGTTTACTCGTTGGGCTTCCAAATGAATGCGAAGAAACACCCATGGTGGCGTAAGTGGATTCAGTTGTTGCAGAAAGCCTATCTTCTTCATCGTCTGTAGGAGGCAATGGAGGTAAAAATTTACTTGTAAACTGGTAAACTGGTCGTTTGACGCATGAAATATTTGGATATATAACTTTATTTTTGGTTTTTTTCGTAAACCCACGTGTTTTAGTCAGGCAAAAGTAGCAATCATTTTGATGATTTTGTGGTTCACTCCAAATCGCTGGCTTCATAAACGGCAAACACTTATGACTTCCTTTTAACCAACCTCTTAAAGACCTTGCACAGCTACTACAACATATTTTCGGCAGCCAATTTTTATCTCTTTCATCGATAGGAAACCCAAAATAACGGCGATAAGCATCTTTAATCTGGAAAGATATTGACTCCCGTTGAAAACTTAAAGTCAGATTGCCACATACGTAACAAAATAAATTTGGAGATTTGTTACAAATCCTTGACATTTTATAATATTAAAGCGTTTGTGGATTCTTTAATTGCTTTATTTCTTTACACAATAACAAAGTATACTATGAGATCTATTTACTGTTGCCGATTTTAACGGCACGATATTCAAATCTAAAGTGACACACTTATTGTCCATCAGCTACTCAGACTACCATCCGCTACACTGGTTGCATTACAATATTGGTTACCTGCGGTAAATTGACAATAAATTAAATTTTTTTAACCGATTTTTATGGTTTATGGCTGCTGACCTAGCGAAATGCTAACATCATATGTGAGGCTGGTTGCATTACAATATTGGGTACCTGCGGTAAATTGACAATAAAATCTAAATTTTTTATTACACAAAATGTGTAATACTTGCTTTATATTTTTTTTAATTCCATTTTTAAATTGAAAAATATTACGAATTTTGCACTGTTCGACTAAAATAAATACAATTTTGTTACACATCTTCTGGTGTTTTACTTTTGAAAATCGAATGACTGGTTCTCGAGTTAGGATGAAATATGTCTCCGTACCTGACTAACAAAATCTCGATCTAATGGAAAAAAACCGAGAACGGATTTGGGTTCAGCGCATCAATAGTTTTAATTAACGGAAAGACAAAAAATTATTTTTTGCAGAGCAGTGTAATTATTGAATGTAATTTGAATGTAAGTCTGTGAAATATTTACTAATGTCACCTACATGTACATTTTAATAGAAAATACTGTAAGTACGAAAAGAAAACAGTAGCAAGGTATTTTTTTTAAATACGGTAATTTCAAGAAATTTGGAGTTTTGGTATACACATACATACTTACATAGATAGGATTTATGATTTTACGGTTTGAGAAGTGATTTTCAACGGCAGGTTTAAAAAAGATAAACGTTATACCATAAAATGCAGACTGTTATGTTTCTGCAAATGTTTTGGTCACTGGTTGGTAATAAGTACAAAATATGAAATTACTCATTGTAGGTACATTATAAATTATGTCCGTAATGTCGTAAGTTCATCACATAGTTTTCGGATTATTCAATTATGGTTCAGAAAATAAATATGGCAAAAGTAAGGTATTTGGGACTTGAAAAATCCATTTGAAAATTGAACAAAATATTATTTAATTCTTTTTAATTTTTATAACATATCGCACTTAATCATGTGGCGAGCAAAGTCACCGCGGTTCGTTTTGCCCACAACAAGAGGACATTTCTTTATTTGGTTACATTTTGCCTTTTATTTACTTTTGGTTTTACTTGAATTTATAATGAATTATTTTGATATTGTAAGCATGAATTATATTTGATTTATTTGTTTAGCATGAATTATATTTAAGTTATTAGAATTAATATTTACTTTTGTCTTAATTATTTGAATTTGCAATTTAAATTTAACGGCTGCAAAAAAAAAACGCCACCTGGTTGTGAGAGACAGACTAAATACACCGCACTACAACCAGCGTTACCGTTAATGCCACTAAAGTGGCAATTTGCCACTTTTTCGACTGCTTGAATACTATTTGGCCACTTTTACAAAATGCACCCAAATGTGGTACTTTTTGCGATTCTTGTTACTTTTTTGATACTTTTTACGCTAGGAAAATATACTTTTTTTCTTTCTGTTTTATTATAACCCTGCCTTTACACATGCAGGTAGTGGCATGCCACTGTTGTATACATATTATCAAAGAGAAATTTTTCGAAATTGTCGAATCTCATGCCATTTGCTTTTGTGTTTACATATGGCACTACGAGTACATTTTCAAAATGTCGTCGAAGCGCAAACTTGAGATAATTTCATTACTTCTCAAATTAAAAAAAAGTACCAAAAAACCAAAAAGAGCTACCGAGCTAATCATATAAGCACATTTTTGGGGGAATGGTTTACATTTATTTATATAAGCTTTTTTTTAACAATACTAATGCTCTATAATTGACAAACTTTCTTTTATTAATGCGCGTTTCAACAAATTAATCATAATAATACATTTATCAAGTCAAAACTTTAATTAAAATTTGACAATAATCCAGTAAATTTGCATTAAATTTTAAACAGGGTAACATTGTTCATCCTTTTGTCATTTAATGGCACGCAATTGCCAAATTTCCACTCGCATGCAATTTTTGCTGCCACTGGAGCTGCCATTGCGAAAAATGTGAGTGTATTAGTAAAAAAGTGTGAGTGTTTTGAGTTTTTCGAACTGGCAGTGGCATGTGTAAATGCTAGGTAACCCCCAGCTTTAATATATCTAAAACTGTTTTAATATATGTATATGTAAGCAACTTTATATGAAATTTTTTTTTCTTGTCATGCGTGGTTAGCTGAAAATCGGTTTAATAAACTTTCTATTAACCTGTTTTATTTATTATGAATAAGGGCATAAAGATATCTCACATATCGATGGTTTTCTTCCGCGACCTCGTAACTCATAAACAACTCCTTTTCAGAAGAGACAAATTACTTTTTTTTTACCAAATATTTGAAACTTTTTGCTATATATTTTTTTTTAAATCAAGAATTAGGAAAAATTCCTATAAATATTTAAAAGAATATATAGCAAAAATTTTAAAATATTTGGTAAAAAAAGTATTTTGTCTCTCCATAAAAGTCATGAAGCAGAAACCGAACTGTTGTGTACCGAAAACTTGTCTAAAATTTGTGTAATTGACATTAAAAGTAAAATCTAAGTTTTAACCAGGGTTACCGTTGAGAATTTTGAAAAAGTCGCACAAAAAGTCGTTTTTAAAACAAAAAGTCGCACAAAAAAGTCGTTTTTCAAATTTAAGTCTCACAGTTTTTTTTAACATATAAATTTCGGTTTTATATCTTTAATAACTCTCTTAAAACCGAAAAAAAATTGTGTGATCGCTTATAGACATGCAGTAATACCCGGGTGAGTATTGGTTAACGATTTACATAAAAATCTTTGGTAAGGCGATAGTTAATCAAAAAAAACACAAAACAAAATGGAATTAACAATTTAAACGATATAAATAGCTTAGAAACTATACGTTAAAAATGTTTTTTAATACACTTTTGTGTATTAATTTTTACTTCCAACCTTCCAACCAACCTACTTCAGTATCTAGAAAACTTAGAGTTAATAGCATGGACTCACAGGTTTCTACTTTTAACCTGTTGGTTAAGTTATTTTTCATTGATTTTGAAAAAAAAAAAATTATCAGCACACGCACTGTTTTAAGCTTCCTACTGTATGCCAAAATGGTAAGCATTTGTAATTTTTTTAAAAATGTTATTGTATGATTTATCAATGGATTTACTTTTTAACAAATTAAATTCGTTAATAAAAGCCTGTGTCATTTACAACATTTTTAAATAAAGATATGATATCAATAGAGGTAAAAAGTTGGTCTTAAAACGCTTTAAATAATAAGGCCGATCATCCTAGATTGGCATGGAAATTCAATGAATACGATAAAAAACAAGGCATATTCAATACAGTTTACTAGTTAAAATGGTCTGGATACAAAATAATCTACTGATCAATTAAATGAGGTTACATATCCCGGGGAATGTTTAAAACAAAATTGATATTTTTATAAACTGTAAAAAAAGTATTTCAAAAAAGGGGCAAAAAGTCGCAAAAAGTTTGCATTATAAGATTTGAAAAAAGTCGCACAAAAAGTATCAGATCGTCAAAAAGGTTGCAAATTGCAACTAAAGTCGCATAACGGTAACGCTGGTTTTAACCAAAAATTGTGTAATGAATTGGTGATAAGAATTAATATAAAAAACAAAAAGCTCAATATATTGAAGTATTTAGACCCAATATTTATAATGCCTAATGAAGATATAAACTATTTCGAATTAGTTTCAGAGTTTAAAGATATTATAACTGACACAGATGCATTTATACATGAATTTAAATGTCTAAGAGTAAAGTAAATGACACGAATTATGAACACATATTTAAAATTTCGAATGGTGAAGATTTTTAGCGTGAAATAGGAACATTGAAAAATAGATTTGATGAATATACCTATATATATATTCAAACTTGTACAAATTGATCTCTCATATTTTTACATTGTCACATAGTAGTGCTTCTGCTGGGCGTGTTTTTACTAAGTTAGCTTTAATCAAAAATAAAGTAACAAATAGGCTTAAGACATTTTACGAAAGTATGGAAGTCGTTTTAAGAACAATTAATTGTAAAATTTGCATGAAACTGACCATAAAATATGTAGCACAGGACGACATTGAAAAAGTTTGTTTAACCATTCCAACTGATTCTTATGTTTTTGGAATACTAAAGACGAATATTAACACAGTTTTCTCCCATCATATTTATATTGAAAACAATAATAAAAACTAAAATTTGCTTTTGTTTTCAAAACAAATACTATACGAAAGAAATTTTATTGTCTACATCGTGGGCTTGGGCAAACAACTTTTGTAATTAGGTTGACTGTAGAATAAAATTATAAAACTATGCATTTTGTTATTAATTGTGGTACAAAACATCATCCGAAATTACAATAATTGGTGTATCTGATAAATGTGACGTGATGCGATAAGACTGTGCTCATATTCGGCCATAGCATTCCAAAAAACATAAGAATCTGGTGGAATGGGCAATAAATTTCGTAAAGGTTTTAAATGTCTACCTGTGCAATTAGAGCCTGTTTACATGAAGGGACATGCCCCTGCGACATGCCCCATGTGACACGAGTTTTATGGTGAGGGCTGTGGTGGAGAGTACGGGGTAATAAGTGTCGCACGTAATGCGAATTGATGCGACAATTTTGACATTTCTTTCGTTCTCTTGTATTCTTGTCATGTTATGTATGAACTTTGTTGCTTTGTTGCTGCAACAAAATCCCTTCATGTAAACGCAAGCAGATTAAAGAAGGGACACCAAAAGAGAACGCAGGCAGTGTCGCAGCGACATGACCCTCCATGTAAACTGGCTCTTAGTGTCTTAAATAAATCAAAGAAAATGTATTCAGAAGGAATATTATAAGAAATATATTACTAAATGTATATATAAAACACATTCCATAAATAAATTCTATTTGCTGTAACAGTGTCCTAATCCAAAAAACATGTTTGGTAGAAAACAAGTTTAAAGGCGTTAGTCTTTACTTTCTGTTTCTGTTCGGTTCCGTGCCGTTCTGTTACGAAATTGTAATAGTTACTTTTTCTGTAGCAACTTATCAGTCATCTATGACAAATTTATTAGTTTTGCACCGTCCATTGTTTAATTTCAATAACTTTAATGCACATACATTTGAAGAAATTAAATTTTATGAATTCTTAAAATCAAAAAACAGTAAATTTCAATATAAATATGTATTTTTTATTATTTTTTATGCTGTCACTTACAATTACTTTACAAGTTTTTGATTTTAACAAACTGAACCGCAACAGAACAGAAAAACTAATCAATTTCACAGGTTTTTTAATAACAAAAACAAATCAGCTGATTCGTAACAGAACAGAAAGTAAAGACTAACTGAGCCTTAACGTTTTTGAATTACCAAAACATTAAAGTAAATATTTAATAAACATTACTTCTCGAGAGAAATATTTACCAAATATTTATTTTAGTTTTTATACCACTTAAAACTAAAGGGTCCGCCAAATAACTTTCTTTTTATTGAAAATGCTATAAAACAAATGAATATTTTCTCAAATTTCTTTTTTTATTTGAAACTACAATTCTTCCGGTTATTAATGGAAAATAATTTCATTCAAATGGCTGCCTCAGCTGGCCATGCAGTAGCCTACACGATCGGTCCAATTTTTAAGCACATTATCGATTGTGTGCAGCTGTATTTCACCAATGGCTTCACGAATATTGTCCTTTAAAGCGTCAATTGTCTCTGGCCTGTCGGCGTAACACTTATCTTTGACGGCACCCCACAAATAAAAAATGATAGTCCAACGGTGTCAAATCGCAGCTCCGAGGTGGCCAAACGACATCAGCTCTGCGCAAAACATCGAGTGTAGCTTCGGCTGTGTCGCACGTAGCGCCGTCCTGTTGAGACCAAATGTTGCCAATATCCTCCTCTTCAATTTTTGTGAACAAAAATTCGTTCAACATGTCCCGGTAACGATCGCCATTGACTGTAACGGCCACTCCTTGCTCATTTTCGAAGAAAAATGGCCCAATTATGCCTCTGGACCGAATTCCGCGCCAAACGGTGACTCGTTTTGGGTGCATCGGGTTTTCAATGTATGCGTGCGGGTTTTCTGTGCCCCAAATGCGACAATTTTGCTTGTTTACATACCCGCCAAGATCAAAATGAGCTTCATCTGAAAAGATGATTTTTTTTGGCAAAATCGGCATCTTCTGTAAGTCGATCGCAGGCCTACTAGCGAAGCGAAAACGCATTGGATGGTCAGTTGGCTTCAACTCATGAACTAATTGGACTTTGTATGGCGTCATACCAAGGTCTTTATGCAAAATTCGTCTCAATAATGTCTGCGAAATGTTCAATTGTTGAGAACGACGGTGAATTGGTGTTGATGGCGCTTCACGCACACTTTCTGCCACAGCAGTAATATCGGGTGTATGCACTGTTTTTACGCTTTGGTTTATCGATGAGGATGTCAGTTTCTTTCACTTTTTTCACAAGATAACGAACATACGGAGCTGACGGTGCTTTTCTTCTTCCAAAATCCGTAAGCAATTTTCGCACTCGCTCTGCAACATTGCTATGATTTTCAAAGTAATGTCGCAATATTTCCCAGCAACCATATTCGTTCAGCGGAAGGATAAAACTAATTATCTGTCAAATCAGACATGAGCTAAGTGTTACCATTCACGAAATAAGCACTAGTTGAAAAAAAAAAAAACGTTAGATGGCGGACCCGGTATAATAAATATTAAAAAAACGTAAAAAATACATAATGTGGTGTACTTATTTTAATTTTAAAAGATGTGCTCCTTTTTTTTAAAAAATCCACTTTTTGCTGCCACTTTTTTTGTAGATATCCCCTTTTTTTGGTACTTTTTGAAAATATCCGACGGTAACACTGACTACAACACTGGGCAAGTCCAGCTGTTTGGTTAATGTAGTAGTATGTGTGTGTGTATATGCCTGTGTGTCGACAGAAACCATATAAAAGGGCGAGCATCGACTGGTACGGGGGAGTCGGTGTCGAGATCGACATAAGGTAAGAACTACTTAGGCCAGTGGCGAATTCACAGTCTAATGCTTTAAACACATTCGAGACAGCAAGCTACCGACTTCAATATGTCAAAACTAGAATCCATGTGTGCATATGGAAATGATTATTTTCACGACGACAAGTAAGTGCTTAAAAATTTTTTTTTTTTTGTTTAACAGAAAAGTATCGGCTTGGAACAAGAATATTAATTGTTATTTATATAATTTTTTTTATATCCTTGAAAGAAGTTCTATAGGAGTTCAGGAGTTATAGGTCGTAAAAGTTTCAAAATACTTTATCCATATCTCTTTAGGTATAAAATGAATCTATAAAATATGGCAATCATTGGAAAATTCTTTAAAGTGTGTTCCACATGGCCAATTTTATATATTTATACTCCGTGGCTGACTTTTTTCTACAAAATTGGCTTTATCTTTAAATCATGTCGATATAACAATAATTATTTAACCCTAAGATATTTGCTTAATAAAGTTTTTCTGAATTGCGGTTTTTCGGCGTTGCAGAACACTTATTATTTATGTACATATTACAATAATTCAATCAGTTTTTTCCCTATACCTACTTTTACAA
Organism: Pollenia griseotomentosa; assembly: GCA_963931875.1. Lineage (NCBI taxonomy): Eukaryota > Metazoa > Arthropoda > Insecta > Diptera > Polleniidae > Pollenia > Pollenia griseotomentosa. The sequence continues at coordinate 151,357,242 of OZ007563.1, forward strand.
TTGAATTAACATAGGAAAAATCAGAGAAGGGAGAAAACTCCCGGGGAATTTTCATTCATAATTGGGATGAATATGTAAGAAGTACATAAATTATTACCAGATATATATTTTTAATCAAACTTTTAAACAAATTGACTAATTTTCCAAAATAAAATTTTTTTAAGGTTAATAAATTTAAAATTTTATAGGATGAAGTTACTAATAATATGGTAGGTATATAAAAGATTAAGTGTTATTCCCTAAAGATATTATGTTTTAATAAATATGTATATTGACAAAATTTTAAGTTTTGTAGAAAAATCTTTCAAGAAAAATTTGTTTTTAAAATTGGCCCTTAAATGGCTAATAAATCGGAATTTTTTAAAGATCAAGTGAAAGCCATTTCGATCCAGTTTTTACCTAAAAAGTTATTGATAAAGGGTACTTTCGTAAATGCAGTTGTTGGGTATCACTTGCGCAGAAGTAAAAGCATCACTTGTAAGAAACTTGGCATCGCTCTCATATGTCAAAAGTTTTTATGCAGTAATGCCGCAGCTCTGCAGCAAACTTTGGCAATTATTGCTTCAGTTAATTTTCTGAAGCAATAACTTTTGACAAAAAAGAAATCGTTTAATCGTCAATTATAAGAAAACTGTTATTTTGGGTTCAATATTTTCAATTAAATTTGTCATCTTTATTGTAAAAAGCATTTTTATTATTATTTAATTTTTGCTTATTAAACTTTTGAAATTTAAAAAATTCAAAGTTTGCACAGCTGTTGTGCAAAGTATCAGCAACACAACTGCAACTGGTAATCACGCATCAGCAACAACATTTTGCATCACTGCAGCAGTGATACATAGTTTTTATGCATTTACGTACGTACCCAAAGTGTTCTGAAACTTTTACGAACTATACCACGTGTGTTGAAGGAACAAATTTTCTTATTTTAAAAGCATTTTATATGTATTTTTTGTTTAATCTGCCGTTAAAATTATATTGTTTATTAGTTACAAAAACAACAAATTAAAATATTTTAATTTTTTTTAAATAAATTCATTTGTTGATAATCTTAAATTAAGTTTGAATAAGAATCTGCAATTATGCATGTTTTTCCATTTTATAAAAAAAAAATGATAGTGGCACCACTGAAATACAAAGCCATAGTAAACAAAAACAGCTGTTTGTATTTTTTCAATTGTAGCTGCCGTCTTCAACATAATTCAGTGGCTAACTACACGACTAAAGTTTCAGCCAGCAGCATTTGTAGTATTGTGTTCGTGTAGCCTGCTGTGGTGAATGTGTTTAATGCATAAGGGGTTTTTAAATTATTCGATCACACTCAGTGGCATATTTGGTAGTGTGAGTATCACCTGCTGGCTCTTCCGGGTAAATACTCACAATACCTGCGCTACAGAGAAGAGTACCGGGACAATACTCGAGTGGTCAACCCTGTGCTGTCCCAGTGGGCTTCCGCAGTTTTCCCCTAGCGTGGTAGCAGAGGCTCTGGTCAACACCCGAGTGGTAAACCTCGTGCTGGCCTTTGGTTCTGCTCCCACTGCACCAGGTGGTGCTACGTATTATAAAGTGATTAAAGACACGCGTTTTATTTCGCTCCCCCCACGACCCTGGCCACCGCTGAGTCTACCCCGCAGTTCAGCGGACACGTGTCGTAACAATCATTAACTCAAAACTTGAAAATTTTCAGTAGAAGCGAAACATTTTTAAATTTTATATTAAAAGAATATGAGAAAGAAACCATTTTATTACCAAAAAGAAAACAAAATAGCACACACATTATTTTTAAGGCGGGTAGATATGAATATTACATGTCGATTTCTGCCTAAAAGTAAAAAAAATTAATATTTTTATTTAGTACCCACTTCATTATTAAGTGCGATATTCGAATTTTCAAAAACCTCGTCTTAGTGTATCGGGTTGGCAAGAAACCTACCTCCGGTCCAAATTTCATTTTTTTTTTTTAGCTTCAGTCGTTTTGGCTGTGCGATGGCGAATAAATCAGTCAGTAATATTACAATTTTATATATTTATATGACTATTTTACGGCCTTATTCACAAAAAATACAAAAATTTTGGTTTAAAATGTATTTTAAAACGTAAATTTTTCGCTAACACACTTAAAATTTAAATAAATTGTCTATGAATGTTAACAGCACTAACATTTTAATTAACCCATTACCGCCCACTGTCGCCATATAAGGTCACTTGTTCAACTAATGACAACGCTAAGAAGTGTGTAAATGATTTTTTAATCATTTAGTAAAAGAAAAAGTATAACATTTTTTAATAAGGTATGATTTTGTAATTTAGAGACCAAATGTCAAAGGTTCTCTAGAGAGTTAAAATTTGGTTTGGTTAATTTCAAAGCTAAAACGTCCATTGTCCCCATGTGGAGACACCAATTGTTCTAAAAAAAAAAACTGCAAAAAATTTAAACTTTTTTCAATGATCTCCTTTTATTTTATCCATACTAAAGAAATAAATAAAACATAGTTTTTTAATAGCAGTCTCATCTTGGGCGTTAATGGGTTAAAAACATTTGGGTACGGTAATTTCACACATTATCACAAATTATTTATAACGATGTTGAAACATGTAATTTGTGGTGCTTTATTCGAATTTGCTATTATTTTGTACAACATTTACACCAGCTATCGAATAATTAAAAAAAATTCCAGATCTCAAGCATGCAGTTGACGATATAAACGCAAAGAATACAGATGTTGTAAATTTATCATAAATCCAAGAACAACATTACCAACGTTATACACGAGGACAAGAAGTAGAAACGATTTACATGTTGGCCTTTTCTCATGGTGGATCTTAGCCACTGGATGACGAACAATGCGTTTACCAACAACATCTGCGTATTACAGCAACCAACACACATAGGTAGCAATTTGAGTGTACAATTCGGCAAGATTATACACTTGCTTCTTGCTTCGGAGTTGCAGCTATCTAACCTAAGTTATGGGAAAGATGCCAGCAGCATCTGTTGGATAGCAACCGTATCAAGGAGTGACCGAACTCTCCCACAAGTGGTGATCAACCATCCCTTGAGTAGGCTTTTCAGAATATGCGTTCCCGTGAGTTTGGGTTAACACCACGTGATCCCCGCAAACTCCGCTCCGGAAAAAAGAATCTTTTGGTAAAGACACCTCTAAAAGAGAGAACTCTTTATTTTTTAAAAAAGTATCTTTTTCGAGAAAAGAACGCTCCTTGAAAAAGCAATATTGTCGTGGCAAAAGCATTCTTTTACAAAAATAAAATAAAATAATAAATGTTTTACTTACCATCAAATGCTATTAGATTCTTCCTGTTTGTTTAAAATTATTGGATACCCTAACCGCGTATTTGAAAAATATTAATGGAAGTGGAAATGGACTTTTGTAAACTAAAATTAACATAAATGCTTGGAATAAAACTGGCTATTAAACCATATAAATTTTTTTTTTAATATTGGTGATTTTAGCGTATTTTAGTGAATTACCGCTGAATTGATAAATGTATATTGATAAAGATTAAGTGACATACCATGTATCTAAATTTTAAAACATTATGTTTAGCGATTACGACGAAAATGACAAAAATATAAAAACGTGGTGCCATCTATCGGATAAATACGAAACTCCACAGAAACACTCCTCATGCCTCATACATCAAACACACCAATTTTGGTCAAAGTCGGTGCAGTAGTTTTTGAGTTTGCGATTACAAACAAACACGTCTCTTTTATATATATAGATAGAATAGCCTGTTTAATGGAGAATTGAATTGACTTCGAATACATATCGCGGTCATGTTTTTCATATCTTTCTTAAAGAAAAGAAGAGTAATGCGAAACAAGATCATCGTGACATTTAATTTGACATTTTTTGCAAAATAATAAATTAGAATGGAAAATTCTAACTTATATTTTAAAAATTACCGACATCTTTAATGTATTCCCGGCACTGAAAAAATTCGAGTTATAAGCTACCTTATTGATTAAAACTGTTGGAGTATTTGCACTCGATTCTATCATTTTAATCTTATGTTACCCCTTTCATGCCAACGAACTTCTCCAGGGAGATATTTTTAATTTCAGCTTTAAAGAAATTTCATTAGTTTAAATTATCATATTGTTGAGAGCACTTATATGCAAAACTCTACTGAAATAGCACAGGACAAAGTTGTGTGGTTACTTTGTCCAAATATTTTGCAATAATTAAAATTCAATAAGTTTTGAAACTCTACTTAATAGACAAACACTAGAAATTTTATAAAAATAATTTTATTCTAGGAGAAAAGTTGAGTTGCAACAATACAAGTTAAAAACTCTTTTTTTCAGTTTCATTTAATTTTAGTTCAGTTAAATGGCTTTTATTGTTGTTCCTGCTTGTTGGTTCTTCTGTTAAAAATAGCTCAAATGAATAATTACAGCAAACACCTGTTTCCACATCTTATTAGCATATAAATGAAATTGAAATAGTTTTCTAAACATCAAACAACGTCACAAAACAACCTGCAAACCATCTCCTCAACCAACCATCGAACCATTCCCTCCATCTAAATTATTCTTTAACTATGTGTGAACCTACGAGTAACAAACAACCAACAAACCCCTTCTTGGAGCAAAACTACTACTGATGCCATCATTTCATTTCCCATTATGAGGAATAAAGTGCTGAAACAGGAAAAAACTTTTTGTATTTTCTTTGTTTCTGTTTTGGTTTTAAGAGATGTGTTCCCGACTCTCTATATAGTGTCGGATAATAAACAGATATTTTGCTGCTCCCATTCAAATACGTTTTCACACAGAGTTTAAAGTACAAGTACTTGTCAAGTACTTATGACGATGGCGACTGACACTGGATGACGATATGATGCTGTAGTTGCTGATGATGCTGGTGGTTGGTTATGATGATACTGGTGCTCATGTTGTTGATGTTGTCGGTGATAATGTTTGGTGTTGATGAAGATGAGATGCCAAAGGGTTTAAATAAAATGAACCATATTAACATGTTTTGTTATTGCGTTTGTTATTGTTGGTTTTTGTTGCTTTTACTATTTTATGAGTATGCAAAGTACTTCTTCTTATTCGACTCATCCCTCTTTTTCTTTTAGCAACTTTAACTTGTTTGTAATTAAACTCGTATGCATTTTTAGTAGGAAATTAAAAAAAAAAAAAAATTGATATCAAACTGAAACAGACACAATACAGTGTAAATTGTTAATATTCGCTATTATGCAGATTTTTATAACCATAAAAATTTTATACGAATAATTCTACAGCTTGCAACAAGTTGCGTTTAATACCCACAACCATAATGAAAAGGGCATTATGCGTTTGTGAAGATGTGTGTAACATATAAAATTATTGGTTTTATTATCGACTCAGAATCACTTTCCAAATCGATCTAACGATTTCCGTCCTACCTTCCAGCCGTCCGGTCTTCTGTCCATGTAAACCTTTTGCGCAAAGTTCAAGTTATAATATAAAGATAATTTTATGAAATTTTATACAGACGCATACCGTATACCTTTTTATTTTCGTAAGGACAAAGTCTATTCAAAACAATAAGAATCCATAATTGTACATAATAACTTACCGGAACAAATTCTTTGTGCACATAAGCCATATTATAATGTATTTGGCCCAAAAATATTTTATTGAAACCTAAACCGTCTTATCAATTTTTATTGGCATCGGTTCTTAATTTGACCATAGCATCCATGTCATAGTTGGGGGTAGTGCACTAAATATTGTTTTAAATCAACATTGCAGTCTCACTAAATTCCCAGCAAAAACTTTGCTTACAAAATAAGTAGAAAAATAATGAGAACTTGACGAACAGACTACTTATTTTTCTACTAGAAGAAGTACTTATTTTTGTTCGAGATGTCCCAAAAGTAATCCCTTATAATTTAGCCTATTATAATCTAAAAAATAATATGTTTTTTTTATACTTAAAATTTTTATAAAAATATATAGTTACACAAAGTCAATAAAGTAAAAAATTTTTTATTTTTTTTTAATTTTTTTTTTTTTTTGTTTTTTTTTTAATTATTTTATTTTTATTTTTTCTTATTCTATTTTACTTTATTTTATTTTTTATTTTTTTTTTCTGTCTCTGGTGGGATTTGATCCCGCAACCTCGGTGATGATAGACTAGCTCTCTACCAGCTAGTCTACCGGGGCAGCGTAGTTTTTGCATTAAAAAACTATGTTTTATGACTATAATGACATTTTTATTGTCATAATGAAAATACAAATTTTTCTGTATATTTAAGATATAATAAAGTTATTATTTAATATATAACTAATAATCCAAAAAGTGGCGAATAAAGCTACAAAGTAATGAATTCTTGAAGTCATTAAAAGTAGGATTGTAAGTCAAGTTTTTGCTGGGTTAAACTGCAAACAAATTAGTTTGCACTATTTTTTACCAGCTTTAGTGATGATTGGTATTTTTTTCACTATCACTAAAAAAATTGTGATTAAATGCATAAAATCTGCACTCAATTCAAATGGTGAAAAAGTTAAACTTGCAATCAAAAAACCTGCATATGAACAGACTCTCACTTAATGTATGTGTATGCATGGTTTTTAATTTTTGTGATGATATGCATAGGCAAAAGAAATTAAACAAAATGAAATTTTGTCAATAACGGAATATTTCTTGGCTTTAATCACGAAAAAAGAAGTTTTGATTTTAAATTTAGTGCAAAATTTTTACTTGAACTGAAATGAGTGAAGAAAAAAAAAGTTGCAATAAACTGATGATTGCTTTTTTTAAATCAAACTATTTCTTTTAGTGCTTAATTTTTTAACATCACTATCACTCAAGTTAAGCGAGATTGCTAATTTTCAATTCACACTCAATATTAACAAAATTATTACAAGATTTTGTTAGTCGTGCTTAATTCCCAATTTTTATTCTTGACAAAAACACTGAAATTTATTGTTGAAGGGATAAGCTATTCCTATGCGCATTTCACTGGTTGCTTAGGCCAGATCGTCAGGAAACTTTATCCAAAGATTTTAGAAAAACTAAAGATATTAAACAAGTAAAAACTGTTAAGCGAATAAGAATTACTTATAAGCAAACGTCTTACTTGTAACCATATCAAAGCTTTAACAAAAACAACAACAATAAACAGTGAGTTTATCTTTTCTTACATCCCCCACTACAATTGGTTGGAATTCTTCCAATTTTAATTGTAGTTGTAAGCAAGAATGATAAAATAAAGATTACGCCAACAAGCTTAAAATTTTAAAATGTTCTGCGCATGTTGGCCCTGTGACGTCACACATTCTGTGTTTCTATTGGCTAATAATTTGCAGCTGTCGAACTGTAATGTTTATGAGTAAACACAACAGTGGGACAAATTATAATTTTTCTCTTCAAATTATTTTGTAGTTAAAAATTAATTTTTCTTTCTATTTATATTTTTTATTTATATATATTCCATTTAATAAAAATTATCTATGTAACAATAAAAGAGAAAACAATTTCATTTTGAATTACAAATTGAGTTGGAATTTCATTTTAAATACTGCTGTCAATGGTCGGAACTGCTCCCGGTTTCAACTTTGGTGCACGCCGATTGCTAAATCCTATTCATAATTATGAAGCAGTGAACTGCAACAATTAAATATATGTTGACTTACCCATTTCAAATATCAAATTTCTTTCAAAATCCTTCTCTTTGAAATGTAAGGCACAAATTCTATCATTTTTAACATCTATGGGTTTGCATCGATTGCAAAACATAACCCAAAGCTTTCTTTGTCCTGCATCTTTGGGAAATTTGTAAAACGACACATCTATGGCAAAAAATATATTAGTTTCATTAAAAATATCCAAAAATTTATTTTTTTCTCACTTGTTTTTTTACTGCTGCTTTGCTTACATTTGCCCACTGCACACTTCATGTTTATATTTGTTGTTGTTTTTTTTTTGTTCGTTTTTCTTTTTTCAACAATTACAAGGTTACCAACTATCACATAATACATACATTTTTTCGCAAGAAATTTTAAATCTAACACATGAAATATTCTTGGTAACCCTTTGAATGGCCCTTCTACGTCACATAACGGGAAATCATGCGCATGTCGTAATCTTTATTTTATCATTCTTGGTTGTAAGTAGGTTAAGAAAAACAAAATGAAAACAAAAACAAAGCATGCTGCCAGAGTTTAGTTTTTTTAAGCCGTGCATTCCCAGAAATTACTTTGATAATAAACTAGCAAGTGTCTGTAAATACTATGTCAGTCGGGCTTGATCGACTATTTTTTCGAAATTGAATGCTAATAAGTCTACATTTTTAATACCAAAAAGTCGTTGATTTCTTTTTTTAAAGGTAATTTTTAAATTTTCCATATCGACGACGCGAACAAATAAAGCCTTGCTAGTGATTTTTAGACAAGGACACCACATTTTTATAGTGATCGCAATTTGTATCTTTAAAGGGTTTTATACCGTGTTCAGAAATGTCAAAACCCTTTGTTTAGTAAGTTGTGTTTTGCTCACTTAACACACTTGTGACAGGGTCGCATTTTTATTTTACTCAATTTTTAATGTTTAAGTTTTTGCACCATTTTTTAAGCGCTAAGAACGCTTTTTGTGGCATTTGAAAGATTATTTTGAGAGACATTCAAGCTTCAGGCGATTATTCGGAGATTAGCTATGGCGATAAGCGATGGAGTATTTATTATTCTCTTAAGTTTAAGCTGGGTACTATTTTTAAATATCAGATGCTACGAAATTCCTTCATTGTATTCTTCCGGAAATTTGATAAAATGGTTTCTTAAATTTAAAACCTTTCCATGCTACGAAATATCGGATTGTTCAGTTTACGCAAAAATTGTTTTGGTCATTTTCTAATTCAAAATAATTGTTAGTAATATGTTTTAAGAGTCACTGTTACTAAGTCTAATTTAATACGTACATATGCATGTATATTCATACAAATGCTTTAATACAAACTAGAACTATACATAGTATCCTTGCATCGAAACTACAAAGGATAATAAAGACATTATTCACGGCAATTATTTAAATTGTGTTTCGTCTCAAAAGACTCATACAAATGCACGTACCAGTAATTTTGAATCTACTAGATATACCCCCATATACAAACAAATGTATAGTACCTTAAAAAGAGGATGAAGAAAAAAACAAAAATCAAAGACAAAAATATGACAAGAAGATATCGAATCCTTTGAGTTGGCACTTCATCTACAAAACCTTTTGATGTAGACGTTTATTGAGTTTGAATATATAAGCACAACAAAACTTAGCAAGAACAACATAAATGATGATAATAATAACATCTTCCTTATCTACAACAATAACAATAGAGGGATAAACAAAAGCATAAACAGCAAACCATTTGTCCTGACAGGTGTGATGACCTTTTGTTTTCGCCTGTGATACTTATTTGACACTTGTGTGTGAGTATGTGTATTTGAATGCTGCTGTTGTATTGCATGTAACGTACTTATATAAATTATTATTTTTCCGTTTTAATTTATCAAAATCATCGTCATCATCATCTTCATTGGATGTGTTGTCTCTCATTCTCATTTCTGTTGCTGTGCATTATTTGTTATTTTCTTTATCTTCATAAAAAAGTCATTTTGTTAAATAAGACTCAAAGGATTGATTATATCATCTCAATTTCCTTAATTTATTTATTGAGTGCCTGGGGAGCCATAACGTAAGAAAATTATGCCCTTTGTGGAAAATCAAAAATAAAATAAAAAAAGTAAATAAATAAAAATGAAAGAAATAATTTCACGCGGTTCAATCAACAGAAATTTGCAATCATAAAACCAACGCCTGACCGCACACAAAAGGGGCCTATTCAAAGAAACACGTTTTCAATTTGTGGCTGCTGACATTGTCTTGGCAATATTTTATTTGACAACTCGATAAGAATAATTTTTGTCTTCTAGTTTATTGCTTTTTTTATTGATTACTTGTTCTTCTAAAAACCGACAAACACTTTTATTCTTAAAACTGAATTATTTTATTACTTATTTTGAGCAATAAACAAATATTTCATTTGTAATCATAAAAATTAAATATAAGTATGTATTTCTCTCTTTTTTTAACATAAAAAAATTTTGGGTAAGAAGTTTGCGAGGGACAGAAACTTTGACAACTTTTACTCTTTCAATTAATTTAATAATTAGATCAATATTTTAAACCTATACACCAGAGGTTCCCCCAGAGTTTTGCTTCACGGACCACTGGAGAAACTAATTTTATTATCGGGGCCTTCTAACGTAATTTGGTTACAAAAGTAATGTAGAAAATAAAATCATCAATATCCTCTTTTATATGATTTTTACATTGGTCACATATTGATATCGATTTTTTTTTTAACTTTTTCGGCCTTTTCCAGGCATATTTTATAACTTTTAATAAAATAATATTTTTTTTTTGAATTTTTGGAATTTTTAATTGATTTTGTGGGGAATTGTGGACTTTTTATCACCAAAGTCTTGGATTTCTTCGCACTTTTCTTAAAATTTAATACACTTTTTAAACCCTTAAGTTTGTGCTTTGTTGTGAAACGGACGTGTATTTTCAACCCCGCATACGATTTTAATTTATTATTAAGTAAATTTGATTTTGGAATATAAATACTAAGCGAATGGACGCTAGAAAATATATGATATTTTTTATTTAAATTATTTAACATAAAAGTGAACAATTAAAACGAAAAATTAAATAAAGATCAATAAAGCAAAAATATATACATACATATGTACGTATGAATGTTCATACATGTGTATGTATACATACATATTCTGTGCACAAACATTTTAGTTTAAATTTCTTATTTTTGGCGTTGTTGTAAAATACAATAAATAATAAAAACATTAAAAGCACAGTAAAACGGTGAAAAACAATTTCTTGCATGAGTAAAAACAATGTAACAACAATAAAATTAAATGATAGAAATGCTTATGTGACAGTGCATGCCAACGAAAATAATGTTGAAATAAATAAAACAAAACAAAACAATATTAACTACCTAACGGCTAAGCCAATTTTTCGTGCACGTTCCCTCTCACCCTCTTTATTTACCCAAACGGTGGATAGTGACTCATTAAAAAAACTAAAACTAGACCTGGTAACAAGTGTTGCCAGGCCAACAAGTATTGCCGCGACGTCAAAAATAAATTTAGTGGGAAATGATACCATGAACCAAAACACAAATGCAATGGAAAACCCCCCTGTAAAAAGTTGCCAAAAGCCTCAAGTCCAAGTTGGTATGGACAGGTATATAACAGTCCTTAAGCGGGGTCGCAGCCCTACCTCTTCAGCTGTTGCTTCGGCATCAAAAGTGCCATCTTTTGACAAAATAAATTCCCAAAATCGCTTTGCAATTCTGGAGGATGAATCCTCTGAAGCACCAAACGTCATAAGATCGTCCAAGCCTCCCCCGATATATCTTAGGGAGCATAACTCAAATGATCTAATAAAGAGTTTAATTTCGTTGATTGGTGAAAATTCGTTTTATGTAGCCGCAATAAAGAGAGGTAGCATAAATGAAATAAAAATTCAAGTGAATCATGAGAATGATTTTCGCAAAATTATTAACAAATTTGAGGCACTTAAAAAAAGTTTTTATACATACCAACTCAAGAGCAGTAAAGGTCTCCAAGTGGTGATTAAGGGAATTGATTCATGCGTAGACCCAGAGGAAATTAAAACTTTCTTAGAAGAAAAAGGCTTCAAGATAAAACACGTGGTAAATATTAGAAATAGAGACAAAAATCCACAACCACTATTTCGAGTAGAATTAGAGCCCGGCGACATTAAGTTAAAAAAAAACGAAACGCATCCCATTTATAGTTTAAAATATATTCTATACAGAAAAATCACAATTGAGCAGCCGCACAAAAAAAATGGAGCTGTTCAGTGCTTAAACTACCAAGAATTTGGCCATACAAAGGCATACTGCTACTTACCCCCTGTTTGCGTAGTATGTGGTGAGCTACACGGTACAGTTTCTTGCGATAAGTCTAAAACCGACCCCAACGTAAAAAAATGTAGCAACTGTGGCGGTAATCACACTGCCAATTATAGAGGATGCCCTGTATATAATATCATCAAGCAGACGGTTGGACCGAAAACAAATGCCCCTCAAATGCAGGTTGCAAATCAAGTTATCACAAATGCAATTCAAGCCCCCCAGTCTAGTAATAACAGAACCTCTTATGCTAACGTCCTAAAATCAAACCATGAGCCAATGCAAGGTGCCTCGCCAAGTAATGATGAAACTCCAGTGTCTAATTTAAGTCGTTTAGAAAAAACCATGGAAACATTAGTGCAAACAGTAAATAATTTTACGAACACAATGGGTAATATGATGCAGGAAATTCTTAGAATGCAATCAATGTTATTGCAAGCTGTACTTAACAAGCCATGAACTGTATAAAAATTTGTTTTTGGAACGCAAACGGCATCCGCCAACATAAAAATGAACTAGAATACTTTCTTAAAAATAAACAAATTGATGTCATGATGGTTTCTGAAACTCATTTGACCTCAAAAAATACGTTTAAAATAAATGGTTATATACTATATGATACAAAGGACCCTCGAGATAGAGCTTGTGGAGGTTCTGCCATTTTAATAAAAACCAGAGTCAAACACTACCTAATGGGTGATCATCGTGAAGATTATCTTCAAGCAACAAACATTTGCGTTGAAGAATTAAATAGAAACGTAGTAATCTCATCGTTATACTCCCCACCTAAATATTCAATGTCAGAAGGCCAATATTATAAATATTTTAAATCATTAGGACCCTGTTTCCTGGCCGCTGGCGATTATAACGCTAAACATACCTTCTGGGGGTCCCGACTTTTAACACCAAAGGGTCGTGTTCTATTTAATACTATTACTAAAATGGATTTCAATGTGATAGCGAGCGGACAACCAACATATTGGCCTACTGATCAGCAAAAAATACCAGATGTCATCGATTTTGGCGTGGTTAAAAACATCCCCTTAGAAACGATTTATGTTGAAGCTTCCTTAGAATTATCTTCCGACCACACACCAACAATTGTTACTTTAATGAACCCCAATAGAACTGTATCTCCAACTGGTTACTTAGCGACGCCAGCTACACAAATCAATTGGCTAAAATATAAAAAATATCTCAGCACCCATTGCACAGAAAATATTCCGCTTAGTACACCGGAATACGTAGATCGCGCTATTCTTAATTTTGACAGTTTTCTGAAGCTAGCTGTACAACATTCCAGTGTTACCCCAAAAAAAACTAAAAATATTAAAATTTATTCCACAGATGTTGAGCGTCTCCTGTCTGAAAAAAGAAGAGCCCGAAGAGAGTGGCAATTGCACAGATCCCCTCAACTTAAGAGTTTGTTAAAAGAGTGTACAAGAAGGCTAAGAAAGTTACTACAGACACAGAAAACGGATTCTGTGCAAAAATATCTTAAGGAACTTGATGCAACTCCGCAATCAGACTACTCATTATGGCGTGCAGCTAAAAATCTAAAAAGGCCAGTTGTCTCTAAGCCACCATTAAGAAACTTGAACGGAAGTTGGGCAAGTAATGATAACGAAAAGGGAAATCTGTTTGTTAATCATTTAAAAAACGTATTTACCCCAAATATATCCCACGATACTGCGGTCGAGTTACCACCTGTTCCTGCTAGAGCAGCTATTCCCCTCAGATTAGAGATAAGAGAAATCGAACAGGCTATTTGTGACTTAAACACTAAGAAGGCACCTGGCATTGATAAAATCAGTAATAAAATGCTTTTAGAGCTACCTCGCACAGCAAAGAAAATTATTCTTTTTATTTTTAATGTTATTTTACGCCTTGAATACTATCCCCAAAAATGGAAGGTTTCTTTAGTTACCATGATACCAAAGCCAGGTAAAGATCATACAAAAGTTGAGTCATATAGGCCTATTAGCTTATTATCAAATATGTCAAAGCTGTTTGAGAAATTATTAGTTTCAAAATTAACACCGATTTTAAGTGAAAATAGATGTATTCCAAACCATCAGTTCGGATTTCGAAGAAAACACAGCACAATCGAACAGACTCATCGAATAGTAAATGTCATAAGAAAAGCATTTGAAGAAAAAAAGTATTGCTCAGCACTCTTCATCGATGTTTCGCAAGCTTTTGATAAAGTCTGGCATGAAGGCTTATTTCATAAATTGAAGCAAAATTTACCAGCAAACACACACAAGCTGCTAGAAAGCTACTTAGTCGGTCGTCAATTTATTATTAAAGAAGGAAATTTCTTAAGTTCACCTCAGCCCATTGGCGCTGGAGTCCCACAAGGCAGCATCCTGGGCCCTCTATTATATTTAATTTATACTTCGGACATGCCAACAAGCAACTACACCCAAACTTCAACATTTGCAGACGATACAGCATTTCTAAGCGTCCACGAAAACCGTTATGAAGCATATCGTTACTTACAGCATCATATATTTCAACTAGAAATATGGTTAAGACAATGGAGGATAATGGTCAATGAGCAAAAATGCGTGCATATAACATTCACCTTGCGCCGGGAATCTTGCCCCCATATTACAATCAACAATCAAATAATTCCTCAACATTCGCATGTAAAATATCTCGGTATACATCTGGATCGGCGATTAACGTGGAAATGCCATATAGAGGCAAAATTAACTCAAATGAAACTAAAAGCCATTCAAATTCATTGGCTTATTGGTAGAAACTCTGTCCTTAGTCTCGACTGCAAACTTCTTCTTTACAACTCCATCTTAAAGCCAATCTGGTGCTATGGTTTTCAGTTATGGGGCACTGCCTCGGCCTCTAATATAGAAAAAATTCAAAGGCGCCAAAATAAAATTCTTCGAATAATCACAGCTACCCCTTTGTAAGTAAAAAACTCAAATATTCACAAGGATCTCAATGTTCCATTAGTCAAAACTATGATTACGAAATATGCAGTAAAATACTTAAAAAGGCTCGAGTTGCATCCAAACCCACTAGCACGAATATTTTAAATGATAGCGGCCACACTCGCTTAAGAAGAAGAGACACTGCAGCACTTATCCAATTAGATGAGCGACAAACACCTAGATAAGTGAACAGAACCCGTGATGAAGAAAATTTGTGTCTGGCACTGGCAGGACATAAAATAAAGTATTAGGTTAAGATTTGATTAATTACACTGTGCATGAAATTGACACTTTTTTTCGTGACAAGCCGTGACAAGTTGCAAACAGATTTTAATCATTTATGGCTGGTTTTGTTTGTAGCTTCGTTTTTTATAAGCCTGCAAAAAATTAGAAGCCTAGCTGCATTTTTTAATTTTGTACGAGTTTTTAAAAAACAAAAATTTCGAAATTTCGATAAAAAAATTAATTTTTTTTTCAAAAAAAAATTATGTTTCAATAACGACTACTCATATTAAAAAAAGAATTTTACTTTTCTGAAATGAAATTTTATTGCGGAATTTCGGTTTTTTTCGTAATTTCAATAAACTAAACCGTTTTTGAGTTACGCGAATATATGTTGTGCAACCTCCTCCATTTTCGAAATAACGGTATATCTCGAAAACCAGAGCCAATCTGAAAAAACCGCGGGCACCACTGGATTCAGCGTCCCCGAATTATGTTAAAACGCTATGTGCCCGGCTTGTCAGTTTTTTCAACTAGCATAGTGTTATTGTTAGTTCATATTTAAATGTATGAAGATTCAATAAATAATATTGAGGAAAAAAAAAAACTTTTTAAACCACTTTTTTCAATATAACAAAGAAAATTTGCGGCCAATATCTTTTTCTAAAACGGAAATATACGACTTTGAGTACTACCAGGGGTATCAAAGCGATTTTTAAATTCAGCCCATAAACAAAAATGTTTAAGGTTTTATTGCCTGATTACTATACTTAACAAATCCATTTTATAATTGAATAGCTAAGTGCCGAAAGGGAACTACTTCAAAACATTAATTTGAGATAATCAATTAATTATAAATAGTAAGAAGTTCAAGTTTTGTGTCCTGATCTCGCAAAGGATCAACAGATTTTTATTTGAAGTTGTCTCAGAGACACTTTTTACACTGGCTTCTTAGCAATGCTCAAATATGGTACATGAAGTAAACCCCTTTCTCAAAGAACACGTTATATATATATATTTTTTTTTTTGTAATTTATAAACATTTTAATAATAATTATAAAAAACATAAAATATTTTGTTATTGATTAAAATTATATTACATATTCAACTATTAATAAGAAAAATCCCCTTCTGCTTCTATCAAAGGCCATTCATCGGGAATATATTGTTTTACTTTATTAACATATTTGATTTTATTTTAGTTAAAGGCTATTTAACTGAATAAATAGCCATTTCATTATGTTTAATAATGACGAAAACTGTGTAGATACCCAGGTATAGTTGTTGTCGAGTAAAAGGTGTACAATCCGGTTATTGTCATAAGCGTTTATTAATATTACTCTTAATAATAATATTAGGAAAAATTATAAAATCTGAAGAGTATATGAAATTTAAAAAATTATCGATTAAGTGCAGAAAGGGGGGTTACTACCAAAGATTTCCCCCTTTTCACTTAATATAAATTTGTAATGTTTTAAAACTCCACTGATCAACAAGGTTTTTTTTTGCCACACGAATCTGTATGAAAATTATTAATTTACTACAAAGATGGCCAGTAGTGGCTGATATCAGTAAATTAAACCAGCGGTGGGCGCTGGTTTGCCTGGATTACGAAGTTTTTCGGGTTTTTACATTTACTCTTCGTGTTTTTTTGTACCAGAGCTGCTACAAATACAAAAATTCCCCTACTAAGATATTCCCTAAAATCCCCAAAACGTACAATACACTTGTTTTATTATACTTCTTTTTAACTAAATAAAAGTAGGTTTAAAATAGAGAAAATGAATAAAAAACTATTTTCTAGCAGTCAAAACAAAAAAAAAGTAACAATATCTACATTGAAATCAGAATGTGAAAAAATTTACCGTATAACACATACACGTGTTTGTGAGATGTTGTTTTCGCTCATTTACTATTGCCCACAAACTGAAAATCTTGACTTCATTGTTTCAAGCATAAAAACCAACAAAGGCAACCCGAAAAACAAATACAACAGAAAGAAAAAAAATAAAATTTTGTTCAGTTGCTCTATAAATTTCAACGAAGCAGGGGTGTTGCGCATGTTGTTATTTTGGCAAATTTTGCAATTTCGTAGTGGTACACTGACAATATATTTATTGTGTTGTGATCAAGCTGTGCTCATGTATGTTTATTTTTCAGCTTGTGTTAAAAACATTTCAGCAATCATGTGGAATGATGAATTATATAATAATCAAGTTTTTTACTGAATTTTTTTTTTTTTGCATATTTACATATAGTACACATTTTAAGGCTTTTGCTCACGGCCTTTTCGATTTCAGGTGACCATATGTATACATATATTTTACCGTTAGTTAAAACTTGATGATTTATATAATATTTTTTTTTACTAAACTCCTTTTTTTTGTATTGCATTTTTACATACAGTTTAAAAATCTTTTCTCTAAGTGTAAATCAACTAATTTACTCTCTTTTATTCAATGTTCTCTATCTGCCATTCGCTGAATTAAACTCACACGTATACTTACGCTCTTGTGTTTGAACGTCAATCAACCAATAGGAAATCAGCATGTTGAGTGGGAGAGACAAACTACACTTGCAGAACTTCTGTGTCTTATTTTACATTTTAATCATTGATGCCCAAGGTAGTAGTATTGGTGAGAGTGACGAAATAACACTGGAAGAAATCAATTTGCTATTCATTTTATTTAGTCGTCAACGAGATTGCGACGAAAGCACATGTGTGGCGGGTGTTGTAATTTTTTTTCTGTTTCTTTGTTTAACAAAAGGGAAATGTAAAATTAATGAATGTACATATTTGAGTAATACTCTTGGTGAATGTATGTATTTTTTTTATACCATTGCAAAACACAAACTAATTTGTTTCTTTCACGCACAGATTTGTTGTGAAACCCACTTATGATTTTACCTTATTTTCCGTTAATACTGTACGTACGGTTTAATTGCATCAAGTTTTCATTTAAAAAAGTGTTACATGTTTTACACCCCCCTCTTGTCGAGCCCACCAGAGTACTTTTACCACCACTACATATTAAACTAGGTTTGGTCAAAAATATGTCAAAGCCATGGATCGCAACGGCTCAGGTTTTACGTACTTGAGAGAAAAGTTTCCTAAAATCAGTGACGCAAAAATAAAGGAAGGGATTTTCGTTGGGCCTCAGGTTAAGGAATTGTTAAAGGATACCATATTCGAAGAATGATTCAGTTTGTTAGAGAAATCTGCTTGGAAAAGTTTTAAAAATGAGAATTACTTTCGACGTATCAAGCATTGGGTTACTACACTCCCACCTTGATTTCTTTCCCGAGAACCTAGGAGCCTTTAGCGACGAAAGGTTGCATCGGGATATTTTCAGCATGGAAAAACGATACCAGTAGTGGAATTCTGTAACTTTTAACAATAGCAAGAATTGTTATCTTGTCGATCCATTTTGTCGTTTGCAGAAACGATATTGTTACAATTTGGCACTATGTGGCACCTCTGTTAAAATAAACAAAAAGAGCTAAAAGGAATACAAAAAAGAAAACAAAATTGTGCGGTCAAATAGGAGGTAAGTTAAAAATTTTCAATTTAGTAAAATAAATGTACTATATGCAAATCGTAAATAATTAACTTATTATTTAATTTGTAGGATGGACTTTAACTTAAAAAGATGTCGTGCATCGGCAGAGCAACTTCATTATATGGCCAATTTCATGCTCGAGAATAACACAGCGTTTACATTTGTCAGTACTGGCAGTAAGCATATACATATTAGTTGGCAAAACAATGCAAAAACAAAATAGGTGTAAAAGTGTTAATGTATTAGTGAAAAAGTTTGAATGAATTGCTACTGTCTTGCCAGTACTGGCAAATGTAAACGCCATGTAAGGGGCTGGCTGGTGGGAAATTTCAGAAGATATACGGCAAATTCGAGTCCCAAAAAAGTGGGCGCAATTAGCCGAAACACTAAACAGTTTTGGCGGAGCTGTGAAGTCAGTTGACCAATGGCATACGGTAAGTCAACTTTGTAAAATATTTGATAATGTGCACATAATTGATGCTTATATGTGAATACATATTTTTACATGAAAAGGTATGGAGAGACCTCAAATCGCGTACCAGTATTAAGGTCCGCGACCGGAAAAGGCAAACAGGCGTTGACTGGCAACAGCCCAATAACACAAGAGCCCGTGACGGAGCTGGAATTGCGAGTCATTTCCTTAATTGGAAATGAGTACATTGAAGGAAGTGAAGTTGTCGCTGAAAATGGGCCTATAAGTGAAGTAAGTTAAAATAAATTTGTTTTTAAACATGACAAAAATTAATTTTAACATATTTTTGTTTAAGGAATTGCAACTACGTATGGAAGAGGGAAGCGAAAGCATCTTTGATGACCTTCCAAGCACGTCAGCTAAGTCTGACTCAGTCAGGACCCCTGTCAGTGTCCGAGGCGACGAAGAAGATGACAGAGGCTATTACAGTCATGGCTGCAGATTTAAAGCATATCGCCGATGCTGGCAATAACTTAGCAAATGCCCTTAATAGGTTATAATCTTTCTTTTTTTTATTAAATTAATATCTTTTTTTAGATAGTAAGTTTTGAAGTTCCTTATTTGTGTTTTTTATTCTTTTTATTGATTTCTGAAAGTCTTTATTTTTTTGTATTTTTTTTTTAATGTAAATGTACCCGAACAAGGCGAATTAACTACAGGTGGTGTCGAAACGGCATCTGATTTTGACAGTTCGGGCTTATTTGTTTTGATTTGTTAGTGTTTTGCTAATAATGTTTGACATTTCGAGCTAATGGCACTAACAATGTAATGCAAAAAACCCTATGTTGTTTCTGTTGTTTTTGGATTGTTGTAGTTCCGACACCACCTGTAGTTGAATTCGCCTTGTACCCGAATTTATAATAAAAGACTGAATTACCATTGGCATTTTTGAAGTTATTATTGAAATAAAAAATATTATTAATTTTCAACAATGATAATTTTTTAAAATATAATTATGTGAAATGGTTCGATATCAGACGTTCTTGAACACGCCTTGCTGTGGATGACGGTGCTTCTTCGGTTGCATAACTGTTGATGTATGACTCAAGGAATTCATATTCAAAAGCGCTTCCCTGTTGGTGTAAATTCCTTTTATGAAGCATTGTGCAAGCGTTCACAATTTTTCCAGTAAAGCCTGGATCATACAAAAGGGTTCTTTGTTGCGATAAGCACCGCCAAGTTGCCTTTAAAACGCCAAAAAGTCTCTCAATGGGATTTCGGGCTTTGCACAGTGCTTCATTATAACGAAATTTAGGACTCCCCTCTGGTTGGTTTGCTAGGGGAGTCATTAGTCATGGCTCCAATTGGTAACCAGAATCACCTACATATGTACATACATATGATTTAAAATACATATCTACCCTTTTTTGTAAATATTTTTCAATTATAAAAAGCTTACCAATGAGAAACATATGGTTTCCATTTTCAAAACTGCACAACAGCTCCAAATGTAGGAATCATGCCTTGCCCCAGGATACCTTGCGTTAACGTTTAAAATGTTAAGGTTTGGATCACATATTTATAATGAGCATACGAGGAACTGATGCAATAATTTTTTTTTACCATTTAGACATTGATAGAGTGATAGCCATGATAGTTGACATATGCCTCTTGATGAATTTTTGGCGCCAATATGGATACATGGGTGCAACCAATATCACCTATAGTACCACCTACAAAGGGAGAAGAAGATGAGGCAAATGTTGTTTTTGCGGCCTGCCGTTCCACTTGGGTCATCGGTTGTAAAAAACATGCTGTAATTTATAACATCTGTTACACGGTGAATGCAACGGTTTACAGACGTTTGGCTCATTGATATACCCCAATGTTCACCTACTGGTCGTTGATAGCATCCAGTTGCATAAAAAGGCAAGGTTGCGAGAACCTACATATACATAAGAACATTTTATATTTTCATTTTATATACATTTAAATATTATATATTACCTGTTTTTCTGTAGATAGTGCAGTTATTCTTGTGCGACTTAATCTACTGTCAAGCTCCGAAACTATATCATCTACTAATTCCGGATTTAAACAATAAAGTTTTCGAAACTCTGTAGGTGGCAGATGAAAAGGAGTGTCTACATCTCGCAGCAAACGCCGACTTACACTTCGATTGCTTATGGGCTCTTCGGTTGATAAGCTACATATATCCCAAATATTAAAAAAAAGATGGAATTATTTGAAATTTGTTTTTTTTTTTTTATTGAAAAAATGCCACTTGTTTTTATTAACGAAATACAATATTGTTGTCGTTTATTTAACAACTCAGCTGATTGCACACAATAACAAGTGTTGTTAAATAAGTTCGAGAATAGCAAAATCGCTAAACCAGTTGTTTAGTTTTTTAACAATGACAAGTTTGTTAAAATAAGTTACAGAATTCCACTACAGGGAAAATAGAGTCCTCAAATGTTGGCAGATTATTTTGGACACTTGCAAGAGACCAGCCTCAGGTCAAATACTCCAGAAGAGTATAGCTTTTAGTTTTGAAAAACATATTATCAAGTATAATTGTATGTAAAATATCCACCTTAGGAAGTCAAAATAAGGTAAAAAAGACCAAAAAAGTTTTTGTGTCAAATTAAAAGTTCATTTTTGTCAATCAGTGTTATTTATATTTGAACAAATAATTTTCGCATCATTTTCTTAGTGCACTCATTAAATGGAGCGTATTCGAATCTACATATATGATTACTTGTTAACTCATTTCGACTAAAAATGTCAGTAGCTCCAAATTCGATTTCTCTATGACGTGCTAAACTCCCAATTTTTATTTTTTATAAATACACTGAGGAAAAGCTAGTTTCTATGCGCATTTCTCTAGCTGCTTATGCCAGATCATCAGGAAACCTTTTTCCAAAGATTTTAGAAAATCTTTTTGCACTTAGCGATTCAATTGCTTTTATGTTTTTGTTGGGCTTAGTTAATTTTATTTTAAGACCGATATATGCATGGATGTACATTAGACTGGTCGCATCTTGTATGGGATTTTTTTTTTTTAAATTTAAATGTTTGCGTTGCTTAAAATATGAGGTTTGGTGTAAGAAATCATGTCCTAGTTTTTCAGCTCAATCCGACGGTGCCTAGTCGTGCCAAGTGGGGCCCAAAGTTCCCCATATGACAAAAAAAACATCTATTCAATCAGATACTAGTTGAAAAGCCGGTCCCAAAGACCGAAAATCAAAAATCTGGATTTGTTACGATCTTTCGCAGAGTAAGTACTTTAAGTATGCCAAATTTCAGCTTCATATGTCATCAGATAGCTTCAGAAAGTTGCGGAAATAATAGGACATACATACAAACATCCGGACATACTAAGAAATTATATATTGTATAGATAGATTAAAGTATTTGCTATTTTATATTTTAGTATGATACGAACGAAAGATTTTTAACCTAATTCAGGTACGCTGAATCCAGCGGTGCTAGCCGTTTTTTTAGGTTAGCTCTGGTTTTCGAGATATACCGTTATTTCGAAAATGAAGGAGGCTGCACAACATATGTTCGGGTTACTCAAAAACGCTTAAGCTTATTGAAAAAACTAAAAAAACCCGAAATTCCGCAATAAAATTTCCTTTTAGAAAGGTAAAACTTTTTTCTTATATGCGCAGTCGTTTTAGAAACATAATTTTTTTTTTTTTGAATAAAAAAAATTATTTTATTTATAAAAATTTCGAAATTTTTATTTTTAAAAAATTCATTAAAAACTGGAAAATGTACCTATGCTTCTACAAAAATTTTTTTTAATGCAAATTTCGAAATTTAAAAAAAAATTTATAAATTTATTTGATTGATTTTATTAAGTTGATTATTTTAAAAGAGAAGATTTGTTGTGGGACGGATATAAATGACGATAGTGCTCAACAACTTGGAGTAGGTACTGCTTATCTGTCTCATCGTATGTTAACGATTTATTGTAATCCGTGATGAGTTTAATTGCTCTTTCTGCCGCATCATTTACAACGTTCAAATGTTGACAGACAGCTTTTCCAGCGCAATAATCATCCCTCTGCTGCCATTGAGAAGGTTCCGATTCTAAAAATTTTGGATCTATGGCTAATCGTGAAAAAAAATTCTTTGTCAGTGGAGAAACAAAATCGGATATATCTCTTGACACGTAAGAGAAAATTTCATCCATATTGACAACATTCCTTTTCGTAATTTTTTCATTATTTCCATGTATGTCACTGCCGATGTCGAGTTTTTGGACCATCTTTTTTTTATTTCCAACGGCACGCTTTCATCAAAAAATGCAAGGCCAACTGTTTCTTCTGACAAATATCACAAATGCTTTCTTATTTTTTGCAATAATGCGGTCGAAACTTCTTTATCAAAATAAGATACAACGTTTTGAATGAACTCAAGATCCAGTTTTGGCGCTTCTATAGCGTTCACACATCGGAACCAATAAGGTACATATATGATAGTCAAAAACAAGCAAATGCTCCGAAGGCTTTTCAATTCTGCTGCTGTCAATTTGAACTGTTCGCGAAATAGAAATATTTTGTAAGAATAAATGCACTTTGACATGAATCGTGCATGCGATGTTGCACCAGGCAAACGAAATTGTGAAAAATCTGGTACCCGCTTCCCAATAAAATGGAGTGTTAACTCAAGCAACTCTTTATAATCTGCACGCACGTAATGGAATTTTAACGCATTTATACAAAAATTCTTCAAAAAATCTAAGTGCGATGTTGTTAAAATTCGTACCACTTCTTCGTCCAACATTCCACTTTTGAAGGTGCTAGCTTCAATGTGTTTCCAATTTTTGGCAAATCTGTTGAAGAGAAGAACTTCTGGCCCGGATGTTTTCCCAAAATTCATTTCAAAAACAGATTTGACCAACAATTCACTTATATGGTGGCGACATGGAAGAAAGAGTAGTTTTCGTCCTAATTTTTGTTCGAGCAAATATGCAGCGCCATTATTAACCCCAGTGTTAGTGGCTGCGGTATCAAAAGACACTATTTCTACTAATTCATCAAGTGACCATTGTTGCAAAAAATTGTAGGTGGCGTCTGCTGTATTTACCCCAGAAGAATTTTCTATTTTCGGTATGCCGAGCAGTTTTTCCATACGTTCACTTGTCACAACGAGAGCCAATCGATCTTTCTTTTCTGTACCCTTTATTTCTGGAAGGAGTTTTCCATCCCAATGAAGGACAAATACTTCAGGAATCTGCAATAAATGGTTTTAAAATAATATATAAAGCCTAATATAAAATCAACTATGATACTTACATTGAATTCATCGATAATCTGCTTAGCTTGTCTTCTACGATATTCTCTTCGCATTAAATGAAGCGTGGTACGATTTAATACAAGATTTTCTAAGTTAATAGGTGTAGGAGCAGCTAAAACATTCTGTACTTTATTCAGAATTGCGTTAGCTGTTGCAGCAACAATATGCATAGAATCTCTTGTCGAAAGCTTGCATTTGTCCATGCTTGCTAGCATTCTGTCGTCAATAAAATTAACAGTACCGTATAATTTCTTTTGTGCTATATCTTTTTCTTGGATTTCATTTACATTGTCTGAGACGTTTTCGGAGTCCGGTGAATCAATTCTTATTTCGGCTTCTATGTTATCTTCAACACTCAGGGCTAATGCATCTAATTTATTCATAAGAGAATTTTTTTTATAAAATCTATATAAATATAATAGCTATTGAGTTAAATACCTTGAGCTTTATGTTTTTCAACACGCTTTTTTTCTTCTTCCAATAGATTATCTTTACGTTTTTGTTTTTGTGTTAAAATTCTATCAACACCATACATTGTTCCCGGGCGACCTCTCTTCCTCTGAAGCACTAGAAAATCTTTGTCTTTCTGTATTTTCATTACCTCTAGAGCATTTGGAGCTGCAACATCAAATATAAAATTTTCTATCTCGTCACGAAAATCTTGTTCTTGTTTGCGGTATTTTTCGTATGGGACTTTACAACTTTTTTGAATATGTCTCCAGTTTTCATAAATTTTCCTCAATTTCCGCACACAATTACTTTCATGTAAAGTAGGAATTTTTGCCTTGTTCCAAAATTCGAGTGTAACGCCAATAGTATATTTCATACTCTTTATCACTGTCATATTTTCCACTCGAATTTTGTAAAAAAATAATTGAAGCACTTGCTTTATTGATGGTAGTTTGGCTCCTAAAATATTACTTGCATATTTTCCCACTAGAAAAATATCTTCATCAGAGCGTAGGTTTATTTTTCTTGTCACTTTTGAACTCATATTGCTAAATGGATCAATTCACTATATTTTGTATTTACTTAACGATTGATTATTAATTTCCACTTCTTGCTACGTTAACAACTTGAAGATTGTGAAAAAATAGCAAACATAAATGAATACTGCAGCTCAATCGCAGCACATATCGTTCCACGAAAAAAAAGCCGTTATCTCTATGCCAAACGTCAACTTCAAATCAGAGCAAACGTTTTGTGATGTATAAAAAAATTTTTACAGACAATATGAAGTGCGTGTATGAACTACCGTTGTTTTTGGTTATTGTTAGTGGTACATTTTAAAGGTTTGATAATTATTTCGTTTGTTGAATACTTTTTCAAAATTTTCATTAAAAAAATTATTGTAGAAGCATAGGTACATTTTCCAATTTTTAATGAATTTTTTAAAAATTTTATTATAAGTTCTTTGACCTGTTTTTGAAATTTTTATAAATAAAATAATTTTTTTTATTCAAAAAAAAAAAAAAATTATGTTTCTAAAACGACTGCGCATATAAGAAAAAAGTTTTACCTTTCTAAAAGTAAATTTTATTGCGGAATTTCGGTTTTTTTTAGTTTTTTCAATAAGCTTAAGCGTTTTTGAGTATCCCGAACATATGCTGTGCAGCCTCCTTCATTTTCGAAATAACGGTATATCTCGAAAACCAGAGCTAACCTAAAAAAACGGCTAGCACCGCTGGATTCAGCGTACCTGAATTAGGTTAAAAATCTTTCGTTCGTATCATACTAAAATATAAAATAGCAAATACTTTAATCTATCTATACAATATATAATTTTTTAGTATGTCCGGATGTTTGTATGTATGTCCTATTATTTCCGCAACTTTCTGAAGCTATCTGATGACATATGAAGCTGAAATTTGGCATACTTAAAGTACTTACTCTGCGAAAGATCGTAACAAAGCCAGATTTTTGATTTTCGGTCTTTGGGACCGGCTTTTCAACTAGTATCTGATTGAATAGATGTTTTTTTTATCATATGGGGAACTTTGGGCCCCACTTGGCACAACTAGGCACCGTCGGATTGAGCTGAAAAATTAGGACTTGATTTCTTACACCAAACCTCATATTTTAAGCAGCGCAAACATTTAAATTTAAAAAAAAAAAATTGCGCCCAGTCTAATGTACATTAAACCTGGCGTAGCTAATATGGACTTTATTATTTTTTGGAATTTTGAATGTGGGTAGCGATGAAAATATGCGATTTGATGATAAAATTGGTGTAGCAAATTTTTAGGTTAATCGGATGGTGCCAAGCCGTGCTATAATGAGGTCAAAGTTCAAAATTTTGAAAAACTATGAAAATATTCTTTTATTTTTTCATTCTATCAATTTTTTAATTAGAATTACTATAAATGAAACTAATTTAAATTAGAACATCGTTTATAACTTGCTTATTAGTTGTTTTAATGCTGTAGTACACACGCCACCAGAATCAAATACATTTGATATGAATATGTTAAGCTTTGTCATTGCAAATTTTAATTTTGTTGAGAAAGTTTAGCATATAGTTAAATAAAATACTTTGTTAATTTTCGAGTTTCAATGGCTTAGAAGAATACTTCACTTTTGAAACGGCCTCAATCTGCAAATGTATACTTGATTGGTAAATGTTGGTGTGAAATTGCCATCGAAACAGCAAGTGCTTCAGTTTTTTTTTAAATGTACAGCTAAAAAAATTGGAAGAGTGGTGTTGGATAAAATACTGCATTTTTGGGAAAAAGCTGGAATCCCAACGCCAGACCAAAAAAAAAGTGCTACAAAAGTAATTAAACTTTATAAAGAGTGAAGAACAGTACAAAAAGAAAATGACTTTAAGAAAAATGTATGCAATTAATTTGACATTGCCCACGTTGACGCTCTCAAGCTTATAAATTTACAGAAAGATAGAGACTTCTTAATGGAGCGGCGAGAAAATGGGCGTATTGGTAGCATGACTTGTGTCAATCAAAATGTCACAAATAAAGAAAAAGGAAAGAGACAAAGATTAGAAGATAAAAAACGTCGACAAAAGAATTATTTATTATAGACTGATAACATTGCAAGTTGCGGAAAAAATAATTTTACCGCGACAGAATGCTAGCTTGTTTGGATGCTGGCAATGTCATCTCCATTAGCTTTACACTTCATCAGTGCAACTGCCCAAAGCCTTAGGTCACAATATTGAGGAACTTATTCTGAATTGCACAAGTTTTTATCATGGTAAATAAATTATTGAAAATTTCAAGGTAATTTTTTACTTTGGCCAGGAAACATTTCTTATGCATTGGGACGGAAAGCAATTTCCCGCAATTACTGGAAAAGATAAAGTTGATCGCTTGGTTATTGTGCTCACGTGGAACAACGTTGAAAAATTGATGCTAAATATTAATATGCTGTATCATTTAAAATGTATGTTTTGATGTATGTTTTGTTACAACTACTGCAAATACTAACCCTCATAGTGGTGTTGGAACTTTTTTGGAACGCAGCTTAATGTGGTAAGCATGTCGACACCATTTTGCAGAAATTCATTTAAGAGCAGTATTTTAGATTAATTTCGGAAAATAAAATGATCCACTGGTGGCGATGTGGACCACACTTAATTAAAAAGGATACAACACTTGTATGCAGGATGAACACGGTTTGAGTGTCATATTTGTCGACGAACGCGAAACAACCAAGCACTTTTGTTTTGAATATTTAGTGAACGTCCAAATTCGACATGAATGTAAAGAGCTCTTAGAGCTTGCATTTAGTTTTCTTGGTGGTAGCATTCTCAATTTCGTCTCATGCAAGATTCATGTCCATGGTTATCTATTGTCTAAAAATGTATATTATTCAATGGAGTTCGTAATATAAGCATTTTCTTAGTAAGTCTCTATATTCCATACTGGTTCGGAACCGCAAATGCGGTTAATAAAGAGATATGCAAATGATAACAGGGGTTATTGCCTACTATGAAAAAAAAATATCTACAGTGATATTGATAAAAATTTGCAGTCAACTGTGGTATTTATCAGAGGAAGCAGTTGCACTTGTCTTGTTTGATCCACATGTAGACTTAGAAAAAAAGGAAAAGATGGTTTTTGCGTTGCAAATAGAGTCCGATAAAGACAATCATATCGGTGATGCTGTAAATATTTTCCCATCTAAAAAGCGCGTGTGCAAGCTTTGATGAATTCCAATTATTCTTTTGCGACAACCAAAGCAAACAAATTTTTCTCGTTTGGAAATTTTTTTGGTTTTCTTACGCTTTGATCCGTCAAATTGGCCTAAGAGCGAAGCATTTTGTTAAGGGGAACAGATCATCAAATTCATTACTGTTGTGAATGGTGCCTCCAAAACCTCCAAAAGAATAGTCAAACTAATAACTTACTTTAACAGATGCTTAACACACAACGAAGACGATAACCAATACTTGTTACACATTGTAGAGGATAATAAGCCTATTAAATAAATATTAAAGAAAAATATTGTATATATAGTATTTCTTATTAAAAAAAAAATTTTTAATTGAAAAAAAAGTATTTTAGGGGTTTTTCAAAATGTTGGCCTTTGACCTCATTATGGCACGGGTTGGCACCATCGAATCAGCCTGAAAATTTTCTACATAAATTTTGGTATCAAATCGCATATTTTTATCGCTACCCGCCAGGTCTAATGTACATATGGGGAATTTCATGTCAAGTGATCCAATTTTTGAATCGATGTCTTCTGATTTGGATGAAATTTGCACCAAGGTTAGTCCTATTGGGTAGTAGTCTAGACACAAATGGCTATCGAAGCTTCGTGGGACAAATTTTGCTAACACCAATAGGTAATAAGTTACATGACTGGGAAAGAACACCTGTATTGCCAAAATGTGAAACTTTGACCCCCTCTAACTCAGAAAGTTTTTGACCGATCTTGTAAGACATCGATTTAAAAATTGGGTCACTTGACATGAAATCCCCCATATATATATATATATATATATATATATATATATATATGTATATGAATATCGGTATAAGGGTTTCTGAACTGATTTACCTATAAATTCAAATACTTTTACCGAAATAACAAACGATTTAATACTGATAAAAAAAATTTAGTTTAACAACAAGGGTTTCTTTTTTAAATCCATTTCAATTATAAATAATATTAAAAATATTCGGCAAAATAAACTTTTCTCTTGTTTGCATTTTCTTAACTATTCATACATTTTTTTGAAATGCAGGAAGAATATTAATTTATATAATTTGCAACAAGTATAAAATGTGAATACAAAAAATATTTGCTGTTACGAAGATGCCATCTTATCGAATTAGAAATCTTAAAAAAATGTTACAGTTTGTTTTTGCTTTGTTTAAACTAATTCATTTTTTCATCAATAAATCTGTTAGCCTTGTTCAAATGATTTAAAAGTAACAAATTTTTTAAAATTTATTCTACGTTTGAAACAGTTGGTTGGTCCGCTGTTTAAAACGTATGTCCGATTTTGATTAATTTTCCTAAACTATAAAATAGGTCCTTAAACCAAAGGTTTTTTCTCTTTGTTTTAATCGATACAAAAATTATTTAAATTTTGCGTATACCAGAATAGCTCTGCTTTGGGGCCCTTCAGGTCAGTTTTTAAACTTAAATGTACTTTGTTGTAAAATTGCAATCTTTATTACTTTAACAATAAACTTGTGCTCAAATCTCCTTCATATAGATAACTTTAGTACCTTTCTTTACTTTACATTTTTAAATCTTTCAGGTAATAAAATTTATTTTAATCGCTCTTTTCAAATGGTTGCGATTTAATAACTAAATCAATCTGGCATCCCTTTGTCGCTGGAAAACATTTATTAAGTCCTTCTACCGCATTTGCCGGTGTGTGGTGAGGGAATGTGTGTTTGTATTGTAACCATGTAGCATTGCAGCATAAAATGGCAACAACCAGGCGTCTGCTTGTGGTGGTTCACAGTCGTTGCGGTGTTGCTGAAATACAAAAGCAAGTTAAGTGCAAAGTGTTTATGGCAAAAATAGCAAAGGTAAGTGAATTTTTTCTATTGCAATCTTCGAAGAAGCACACGAAAAAAAAACAAGCAAAAAGGAAATGAATTCAAAAAAAGTAATAGAGGAAAAAACACAACGAACCACAACCAAATAAAAATGAGTCAGCTAAAATTTCACAAAATTGTTGCTGCATTGTTTTATTTTTTTACTCTTTGCAATTTCGTTTTCAGTTTTATTGTTATTGCTGCGTTTTGTTGTAGTTGTTGCTGGTACTGTTGCTATTTTAGAACATCTGTACTTGTGTTAGTGAGACTTGTTGTTTTACAAAACGTTCTGTGGTCGGTCGTACAACAGATGTTTTGACTGCCAGAGCGAGGTGTAAGTCGTTGTTGGTACAATAACAACAATTGTTGCTGCTGTAATGCAAACGGCAATTGTAGCATCATGAATTTTTTGTTATACAAAGTATCGCAAAAGTACTACATTCCAAAGAAACCAAAGAATATGTACATATGTATGTATACTAGACATCCGTAATATATCTGTATGAATTGTAAGTATTCATTTATTTGCAGCAGTGATACTTCGAACATTGCAATTGCAGTACGTATGAACGTTCTGTGGTAATTGTAACGACCTGGTAAAAATGAGACTTAAGCACTGGGTGAAAATACAAAATTGCTGTACTTAAACGTTGATGGAATAGGAAATTTTGTATATTCCATTTGTTTGGTTTTCATCGTTTAGAAAATACTAAAATGAACAAAATACAAAAATCCTTAATTTCAGGTCGCTGAGCTGATTTTGTACTTTTGTGATTTTTTCAGTTTCATTTTCAACTTTAATGTATATTTTGTATTATAGGTCAAAAATTAAAAAGAAAAAACAACTTTTTTGTTTAAATTTAAACATTTTGTGCTTTAACTTTAATAGACTTATTTATATGTATTTTTTTTTTTTATTTAATCAAAACAAAAAATCGCAAATAAAATTTTTTTAAATACAAATTTTTAATAATTTTAATTAGGCTTAAGTTCATTAAATTTAATTTTCATTAAATTATTTTTATGAAGAAAGGAATTTTACAACATGAAAATCAATTAAAATTGTTATTGATAATCTTTCATTATTGACCGTGGCCGGGGCTCGAACCTAGGCCGGCAGGTTACCATGACATGTTTCGATCGCAACCACTCGATCTCCTCAGATGGATTTGCCGTTTTACACAATACGCATTATTGTTAAAGCTAAGGCACGAGCTCTATGTATTCATTTGTCTTTCAAGTTGTACTGAAAAAAGGTCAACAAGAAAAAGAAAGACAAAAAAATGAAAAAACAAAAAAAAAAAAATGTACTTTAGACTTCAAGAAAAATTCTTGACAAAAGTACGAAAAAACAGAAGTAAGGAAGAACATGTAAAATTAATTAAAATGGATAATCATTCAAAAAAGCAAACTTCGATCTACCAAAGGTTAAAATACAATTTGGTTTAAGGATTGATGTTTGACTATTGACGTCAGCAGTCGTCGATGGCTGCGAGTGTAAAACGGCAAATCCATCTGAGGAGATCGAGTGGTTGCGATCGAAACATGTCATGGTAACCTGCCGGCCTGGGTTCGAGCCCCGGGCACGGTCAATAATGAAAGATTATCAATAACAATTTTAATTGATTTTCATGTTGTAAAATTCCTTTCTTCATAAAAATAATTTAATGAAAATTAAATTTAATGAACTTAAGCCTAATTAAAATTATTAAAAATTTGGATTAAAAACCATAAATAGTTCAACGAAATAACCACAATACTAATTATTGTTAAAGCTAAGGCACGAGCTCTATGTATTCATTTGTCTTTCAAGTTGTACTGAAAAAAGGTCAACAAGAAAAAGAAAGACAAAAAAATGAAAAAACAAAAAAAAAAAAAATGTACTTTAGACTTCAAGAAAAATTCTTGACAAAAGTACGAAAAAACAGAAGTAAGGAAGAACATGTAAAATTAATTAAAATGGATAATCATTCAAAAAAGCAAACTTCGATCTACCAAAGGTTAAAATACAATTTGGTTTAAGGATTGATGTTTGACTATTGACGTCAGCAGTCGTCGATGGCTGCGAGTGTAAAACGGCAAATCCATCCGAGGAGATCGAGTGGTTGCGATCGAAACATGTCATGGTAACCTGCCGGCCTGGGTTCGAGCCCCGGCCACGGTCAATAATGAAAGATTATCAATAACAATTTTAATTGATTTTCATGTTGTAAAATTCCTTTCTTCATAAAAATAATTTAATGAAAATTAAATTTAATGAACTTAAGCCTAATTAAAATTATTAAAAATATGGATTAAAAACCATAAATAGTTCAACAAAATAACCACAATACTAATTATTGTTAAAGCTAAGGCACGAGCTCTATGTATTCATTTGTCTTTCAAGTTGTACTGAAAAAAGGTCAACAAGAAAAAGAAAGACAAAAAAATGAAAAAACAAAAAAAAAATGTACTTTAGACTTCAAGAAAAATTCTTGACAAAAGTACGAAAAAACAGAAGTAAGGAAGAACATGTAAAATTAATTAAAATGGATAATCATTCAAAAAAGCAAACTTCGATCTACCAAAGGTTAAAATACAATTTGGTTTAAGGATTGATGTTTGACTATTGACGTCAGCAGTCGTCGATGGCTGCGAGTGTAAAACGGCAAATCCATCTAAGGAGATCGAGTGGTTGCGATCGAAACATGTCATGGTAACCTGCCGGCCTGGGTTCGAGCTCCGGCCACGGTCAATAATGAAAGATTATCAATAACAATTTTAATTGATTTTCATGTTGTAAAATTCCTTTCTTCATAAAAATAATTTAATGAAAATTAAATTTAATGAACTTAAGCCTAATTAAAATTATTAAAAATTTGGATTAAAAACCATAAATAGTTCAACAAAATAACCACAATACTAATTATTGTTAAAGCTAAGGCACGAGCTCTATGTATTCATTTGTCTTTCAAGTTGTACTGAAAAAAGGTCAACAAGAAAAAGAAAGAAAAAAATGAAAAAACAAAAAAAAAAAATGTACTTTAGACTTCAAGAAAAATTCTTGACAAAAGTACGAAAAAACAGAAGTAAGGAAGAACATGTAAAATTAATTAAAATGGATAATCATTCAAAAAAGCAAACTTCGATCTACCAAAGGTTAAAATACAATTTGGTTTAAGGATTGATGTTTGACTATTGACGTCAGCAGTCGTCGATGGCTGCGAGTGTAAAACGGCAAATCCATCTGAGGAGATCGAGTGGTTGCGATCGAAACATGTCATGGTAATCTGCCGGCCTGGGTTCGAGCCCCGGCCACGGTCAATAATGAAAGATTATCAATAACAATTTTAATTGATTTTCATGTTGTAAAATTCCTTTCTTCATAAAAATAATTTAATGAAAATAAAATTTAATGAACTTAAATGAACTTAAGCCTAATTAAAATTATTAAAAACTTGGATTAAAAACCATAAATAGTTCAACAAAATAACCACAATACTAATTATTGTTAAAGCTAAGGCACGAGCTCTATGTATTCATTTGTCTTTCAAGTTGTACTGAAAAAAGGTCAACAAGAAAAAGAAAGAAAAAAATGAAAAAACAAAAAAAAAAAAATGTACTTTAGACTTCAAGAAAAATTCTTGACAAAAGTACGAAAAAACAGAAGTAAGGAAGAACATGTAAAATTAATTAAAATGGATAATCATTCAAAAAAGCAAACTTCGATCTACCAAAGGTTAAAATACAATTTGGTTTAAGGATTGATGTTTGACTATTGACGTCAGCAGTCGTCGATGGCTGCGAGTGTAAAACGGCAAATCCATCTGAGGAGATCGAGTGGTTGCGATCGAAACATGTCATGGTAATCTGCCGGCCTGGGTTCGAGCCCCGGCCACGGTCAATAATGAAAGATTATCAATAACAATTTTAATTGATTTTCATGTTGTAAAATTCCTTTCTTCATAAAAATAATTTAATGAAAATAAAATTTAATGAACTTAAATGAACTTAAGCCTAATTAAAATTATTAAAAACTTGGATTAAAAACCATAAATAGTTCAACAAAATAACCACAATACTAATTATTGTTAAAGCTAAGGCACGAGCTCTATGTATTCATTTGTCTTTCAAGTTGTACTGAAAAAAGGTCAACAAGAAAAAGAAAGACAAAAAAAATGAAAAAACAAAAAAAAAATGTACTTTAGACTTCAAGAAAAATTCTTGACAAAAGTACGAAAAAACAGAAGTAAGGAAGAACATGTAAAATTAATTAAAATGGATAATCATTCAAAAAAGCAAACTTCGATCTACCAAACGTTAAAATACAATTTGGTTTAAGGATTGATGTTTGACTATTGACGTCAGCAGTCGTCGATGGCTGCGAGTGTAAAACGGCAAATCCATCTGAGGAGATCGAGTGGTTGCGATCGAAACATGTCATGGTAACCTGCCGGCCTGGGTTCGAGCCCCGGCCACGGTCAATAATGAAAGATTATCAATAACATTTTTAAATTGATTTTCATGTTGTAAAATTCCTTTCTTCATAAAAATAATTTAATGAAAATTAAATTTAATGAACTTAAGCCTAATTAAAATTATTAAAAATTTGGATAAAAAACCATAAATAGTTCAACAAAATAACCACAATACTAATTATTTTTTTAAATATTTTTAATGCTAAAATCCTTATAAATATATTTTATAACTTATTATCTAAAACTGTAGTTTTAAACGCCCACCGCAATAGTGTAGAGGGTATTATTATGTGTTGTGCTGATGTGTGCTACACTAAAAAATATTGGTCCTTGACGCACCTGTAGTATACCGATGGACTTAGAATAAATCTTTGACATGATCTAATTAAGTGTCCGGCTGGCTGGTGGTCTGTCCATGAATTTTGAAGACAACATGATGAAATTTGGTACATACGTATTGAAAATGGTGAGAATCGGTCCATAATTTCACATGGCCGCCATACAAACTTTTTCCCGTAATAATCCATGTGCGAATCTCCTTACACTGCCTCACAAATTATTAACCTTTTGCCACAACCTTAAAAATGAGATCTTTTCTAAGGTAAATCAGGGCCGCTGAACACGAATATGGCATTCATTAATTTTTCCCAAGAAGCGTTTTCGAGATATACGCGAAAATCCAGTTTTTTGCAGTTCATAAGGCTGTTTCCAAAAAACTGATTTTTTAATTAACGCTTAAAACACATCTTTTTATATCTATGCTGTGTTTATCGGAGAAAAATTCACTGAGTTACATGCCTTAAGATTGGAAAAATTTGATTATTTCTACGTTTTTTCAAAATTCAAGATTTTCAGTCCTTCCGGTAAGGCAAAATTTTTTTTTTAAATTTTTATGCCCATATCTTAGAGAAAATTTTGCTCCAAGCATATTTGTAACGAAATGGTTATCATCGGGCAAAAAATAAACAGTTGCAATATAATAAGCAAAAACATCCAAATTTAAATTTTTGTTTCTTGGTTGTGTTGATTGGATTAGGATTAAGTGTTAAGAGACAAATTTATTTCCTTACATAATTTTATTTGTGTTTTATATTTTTCCTCTTCGATTTATCATTTTATGTTGCGATGACGTTTCACGAATTTTCATCCCACGGTATTTACCCATCATAGCATGATCCCAATGGCGCTGATAATGCTTTTCTATTACTACAAGACCTCGGTGAAATCTTACACCCTGTTAGTCACTATGAAACAAGTCTAAAAAGTGTTTAAGAAAACGTATTATCAATGAGATGTGTGCTCCTGTAATAACAGGAAACCCGTTTAGAATTCAAATAATACTGATATTTTTTATTTATTTGATATACACCTATGGCATAAAAGTCTTCCCTTATATTTGTAATAAGGTGACTATCGTTATGACTTCTGTTGTTTGTTTCACTTACTACTTTCTGAAAAGAATTCCATATATCTTGGAGCGATTGCGGTAGTAAAATAAGGTACATAAATATAATAGTAGCATTGAAAAAAAATTTTTTTATGAAAATTCAAATTCGGATGTTTTCTCTAAATATGTCGTTAGCTTTTACTACGTTTGGGACAAAATATTATTTAAGATACATGTTTTTTTTAATATTTATTCAGAAATTATATATATACATTTCTAAACTAACCTTAAGTGCCTCAGCATTTTTTTTTTCGAAAAATGAGGTCATAGTTTATTATGATACAAAATGTTAGCTGGGTTAAACATGCAAACATACATGTCTGTGGAATTTTGACAAAACATCTACACCGAATCCCTATGTGGTCCGTCATATAGTTCAGGTGCTGTTGGACTTCACTCTTCTACCAGCGAAGATCTTTTCTGCCATGCCTCGGGGGGAGGGGGTTATAATTCCGACAGATGGTATTTCGGCTGCCCCCTTCGATGACATCCCAGAAGATACTGTTTGAAGTCATTATGTTGTGTTCCTTGAGCGTCATTACCTTCGCTTGGTCATGCAGGTGTTCTATAGATGTAATCTGAACACAGCCCGTTACGGCCCTTAGGGCGGCAATTTGACAATTTTGATGCTTCTTCCACTGATAATCGCTGACTCTCGGGGTCCTCGCAGGCGATGCGTAGTTTATCACTGACCGGCAAATCGTTTTGTATTTAGCCAACAAGGTTTCGTTTTCCAAGCCCCAAGTGTTAGCTGGCGGCAATTGAGGACCTTGTTTCTATCCCTTATAATTGAGCTGCATTAATATCGTCACTTCAGGAATATTTGCAGCAATTCGTGGCGGGAGCATCTGTTGTTGTTGTTGCGGCTGCTGGTGTTGTGTCTGCTGTTGTTGCTGCGGAAAGGGAGGAGATGAGAACATCCATGACATCAAAGATGGAGACGATGCTGAGGACATTGATGCGCTTCGCTGCCGGTTGGTACAGCAGGATGCAACGAAGTCCTCACTCCATTTGCGTAAAGCTCTTAGTCCGCTGCAGTTACGGCTGGCCTCTTTATTGCAGTGACAACACTCATTGCTAACTGTACAGCTAGCTGATGGATTTGTTGACAAACAGAGCATACTATGGTGCGGGGTTTGTCTCTTTTCCGGCACGGACCAATAAAATACGGAGCAGGTTAGCCGGAATATACTGCTCCTCAGAAGAAAGAAAATATACAAACCTGTGTTGGTGTTGCTAGGTTGACAATCTTTGGTCGGAGCATTTGTTTCTCCGAATCGTCTAAGGCGGTCTATATCAATGGTTCACAAGTTTTCAACTTTTTTTCCATAACCTCAAATATGAGATTTTTTCTATCATAAATTTGGACGGCTGAACACGAATATGGCATTCATTATACAGTATTTATCGGAAAATATTCACTGAGTTACAACACGCCTTTAGATTTGAAAAAATTGATTTTTTCTACGTTTTTTTAAATTCAATATTTATGAAAAAAAAACAACAATTGTTTCAAACGTATTTGTCACAAAATTGTTATCATCGGACAAAAAATAAAAAAGTTGCAGAATAATAAGTAAAAATACCGAATTTAAATTTTCAACAAAAACTTTTTTTTTTGGTTATGTTATACTTAGAGTTTTTTTTCCCGGACTTTTTCGATTCCCGGGAAAGCGGGAAATTTTTTTAAATTTCCCGGGATCCCGCTCCATATAAATAATACCAAGTAAATTTTGTTATTAATTAATGAAAAAAACTTTTATAAAAAAACGTAAGGGAACTTGTTTACAAAGAAAGTAAAAGAAGTGATTCAATACTAAAAAATTAATTGAAGATTGAAATAGGAACTTGAATTATTATCACCTGACGCCTTTATTCCGTATTATTATGCTTTATTCAGTATTATTATGCTCTGGATACAAGATAAAAAGATAACATAAACATAATTTCGGTCATTTTTTACCGAGGTTGGACAAATAGTTAAAAGTGCACTGTTGTAGCATCCTTCGGATTCACAATCAGAAGCAATTTTTTCTTTTTTATAAACAACGTCTATATCAGTCAAATGTATGTCAAGGTTGATGCAAAAATAGCATCAACCGGTTTGCTTCTTACAAACCTTTTCATTTCAATAGGTTCATTTGTAATCTTTAGGACAATATGTTTTTCTAGTTGTATGTTGTATTTCGGTTTCCCCGCACTTCACGGGTATATAAACCAACACAAATTGAAATTGAAAATTTGTGTTTATCACCTAATAAACATATCGCTCCTTCATTGCATCATAGTCATATCTCAAAATTTTAAGTAACTTTAGAAAATTTTTTCTTCATACCTTCTCGTATTACATCTCAAACTGAACCGAAGCTATAGCAAAATATATCTTTAAATCAGTATATTTTGAAAACTTTAATCGCATTTTGCCAAGATCGTTTGTTTTTGTAGATATGACTATGTTGCAATAAAGGAGCGATATGTTTAGGTATCTCCTATTTTTAAGACTTGTTCATGGACGATGAAACTTTACTGCCTGCATCTTATTTTGAATTAATGTACTTTATTAACTCTTCACTTCACTAAATGTAATAATTATCAATTGTTGCACTGCCCATTCTGCTTTTAGAAGATTTATTGCATCAGGAGACATTGATTTGAATACATGTACTCACTTCTTGCAATAGATCTAATCCACAACCCATCCACAGATGCTAATTTTTAGAGAATAGAAAACTAAATTTCAAAGTATAAATAGCTATTTTCTGAAATTATGAGGAATTTTTTATTTCCCGGGATCCCGCAAGAAAAATCCCGGGAAAACGGGAAATAAAATAATTGAAATGAAGTCCCGGGAATTCCCGGGAAAAACACTAGTTATACTTCTAGTTTTTGTCGATAATGTGATATTTTCCTCTTCGATTTCTCCGAATCCGATGACGTTTTACGAATTTGCATCGTGCAGTAGTCACTCATCATGGCCTGGTCCATATGGCGCTATTAACGCTTATTCGTTACTGCAAGATCTTGCTAAAATCTTTCCTAAGATCTTTAACCAAATCTTTGGAGGAAATAAGTATAAATAGTTGTAAATAAAATGTATTTTCAATGTTATATGTGCTCCTGTAATTACAAAAAACTCATTTAGACTTCAAATAATACTGATTTCTTGTGACACTTTTTAATAAATGTAGACAAACCACGAACCAACTAAAAGATATCCAGTGAATATTCAAATATAATTTAAAAATTAAGAACGTTATTAAAACAACAAAGCTGGACAGTGGCTGACTTCATAAACGCAAAAAATTCATAGACTTCTGTGTAAACAATGCATTGAGTTCTTTATTGATGTAACCGTATTCATCGCATAACGGTTGCGAAATTTGGGCATTGTTTTCAGTGATGCTTTGAAACACTGCATGTATGAAGTCAGCGAGTATTTTGAAATAGACCGATAAGTGAAAGCATACCATCTTAAACCGCAATAACGTACATAAATACAATAGTAGCGTTGATAAAAAAAGTTTTTTTAAAAGTTCGAACTTGGATAAATATATATCGTTATTTTTTAATTTGTTGTCCGATGATAACAATTTTGCGCTTCGTAAGTTTGTAATAAAATAGTATTTAATATACAGATTAAAAAATGTAAAAACTCACATTTTTTCAAGGTTAAAGTCGTGTAGCTCAGTAAATTATCCGATCAACACAGTATAGATAGATAAAAATATATTGTTACGTTTTTCCTTTAATAAACGCGTTTGAGTTCTTTTAATTGCAAATCCGAATAAAAACACACACTTATTTAACTTATTTAACTTAACAAACTTTATTAATTATTTTGTTCACAATTATTAGTTAGGAACAGAACCGTTTCTCAAAACAAACTCCAACAATTATACATGAGTCACCCCTTTTTATATTTCATAATTATTTTTAGATTTTTCCTGAACCTTCCCGTAAAAACTATTTATTATGTTCAAAACCATTTCTAGAAATGACTGGGAGATTCTTATAGGAATTATTTTAAAATAACAGTTGTGTTGAAAATTATACATGACAATTTTAAGTAACTAATATGACATAAAACTATAACTTACAAGATAACTTATAACTATTACTATAAATAATTCTTAGATAATTTAACTTTCGTAACAATATCTATGTAAAAATTTACATCTAGCTCCCATACAAAGTCCACTCCCAAAAATAGATTTAACTGCAGTTTCTTAGTTCAAAATACACACAGAAAAAAATCAATGTAAAATCCTCGAAAACAAGGTCGATTTTACATTTTTCGATAGTGATTTTGCTTCATAGTTACTTCATGTTAATTTAACATGATTTTACAATTACTTGCAAACAACATTATTTTCTTTTAAAATAACTATAATTCATGTTAATTTTACATCCCAGGAAAGTTGGAGTCAAATGAATGAAAGTTATTTCCAGTTGAAACAACGTGAATTTCACGTAGAATCGAATTAGTTTGAGTTTGAAATAACAGTGAAAAGTAGTATCAGAGACAGCATATGCGTTAATATAAGAAACAATCTAAACACTTACCCAGAGAGAGAGAAAGAGAGATAATATAATTATTTATTTTCCTGTGACATATGTTTCACTTTTTTGCTTTCCCCTTTGTTTACAGAAGCACTCACAATTAAAAGACACCAGCAGAATGGCCTGGGGGTCGATTCTGGTTCTGTGAAACTGTGAAATGAAAAATAACTTTTCATTTTCGTTTTCATACGCACTTTTCACATTATCACTTCACATTTACACAAATTGCGATTCCCGTTCTTTTAATGAAAAAGTGTTTCATTCCGTTGTAGCCGTGAAACTTTTGTAACTATATTTATAAAATGTAAAAGTCAAATGCTGATATCTAAGCTTAGGATTTTTGAACCGGCGCTAAGCCGCAAACGAGTTTTTAACTGCCTGCGCCGCATGTATTTTTTTTTGCTAAAAGAATTTTAACTTTATATGTACATATGTATGTATAATTGTTTGTTCACATTTGTAGGTGGTAAATTAAAATTGTTATTGTGCGTTGTGTTCTTCGAGTTTATTTGAAGAAAGAAAATAACACATTTTTATGACTCCTCTTGTTTTATACAATATAACCCAGCTAGCATTTTTTATCATAATCTAATCATTTAGGTATCAGCTTCAATATCAAAATACCCTTATATGAGCTCATTTTTCAATCACAACTGATACTCTCGTTGTGAGAAAATGGTACCCTACCAATGAATCACCTGAAAGAATCATTTGTGATACAATTTTCTGATTCTATTTTGATCATTTTACTGTTAGTTTTTATAATCATTATTGAATCGTTTTCGTCTCATTTTTTAATCGTAAATAACGAAGTTTTTGATTATACATACATATTTCATATTCACCCCTATCGTGAATAACATGTGGAATTTTTGTTCCCATGAAATTTTCATTCCCCTCGAGGGGAAAAAAGCAATCGTGAATCTCATGTGAAAAATTTTTCACGCTATCAGTTCCAGTGAATGTAAAAAAGAAGAAAGATTAAAAAAATTAAAAATCAATGAAATTTTTGTTCAAAATATACACGTATATAT
Source organism: Pollenia griseotomentosa (assembly GCA_963931875.1). Taxonomy (NCBI): domain Eukaryota; kingdom Metazoa; phylum Arthropoda; class Insecta; order Diptera; family Polleniidae; genus Pollenia; species Pollenia griseotomentosa. Next base: position 151,399,188 of record OZ007563.1, read on the forward strand.
TTTAAAGAAAAGTTAAATAATAAAGCAAAATATTTAATATTGCAGGTATAGTTTGATTACAACGTTAGTTTTCTGCAATTTTAAATTTTATGTACAAAGTAAAATATTTTCCAAAATTCTGCCACCACTTCTTTTGAACGCTTCACAAATCCGCAGGCAATCGACTTGTTGTTTTGCATTTTGTTTACCAATATATCGATTTGTGCCTTATTAACGGATCTAGCCCTTAATATTCGGTTTATAGGAGGAAATTCGTATGTACATGTTCTGTTCCCTAGCAAAAATAAAGTGAGAAAATCTAAGGGAAATGTGAACAAATTACGAGGGAAAAACCTTTTCACGATAAGGGGAATTATTTCATGTGAACATTTTTTCACGTTATTATTCCCATTTGAATTACCTTTTTTCATGGGAGTTTTTCATGATCGCAAATATGTGAAAAGGGGAATAATTACGAGGGAAAAATTATTCACGATAGGGGTGATTATTTTTTTAATTGTCATGTTTTTTAATTTTTTTCTTATAAAATCAGCATTATGGCTTTTGATTATTCGGACCAGCTTTATTTTAAACCAAACAAAAGTTATTGGTTTGACATGAAAGTTTCTATTTTTATTTTTTTCATATGGCAAAAACAAAAATTCAAAATATTTAATAATCATTATTTTAACATATTAATGAATCATATATGAATCCTTTTTCTATCACTCAAGTGATAAATCAGTTTTTAATCATCAAAACTGATCTGAAAAGATTCATTTAGGTAATTTTTACAAAAAATAATCACCCAAATGCTAGCTGGGAAATTTTTTCAGTAAAAGAATTGTTTTTTATCATTAACATGATTTCTGTATGACGTGCTAAATTCCCAATTTTCCATATTTGATAAATACACTGAAATTTATTGTTGAGGGAAAGCTAGCTTCTATGCGCATTTCACTGGTTGCTTAGGCCAGCTCATCAGGAAACCTTTTCCTAAGATTTTAGAAAAGCTAAAAATATTATACAAATAAAACCCTAAAGCGAATAAGAATTTTAAACACTCAAAGTCTTACTTGTAAGTGACAATATCAAAGCTTAAACAAAACACCAACAATAAACAGTGAGTTTATCTTTTCCTACATCCCTCTACAATTGGTTGGGTTCTTTCCGACTCGAATTGTAGTTATAAGTGGGTAAAAAGAAAAAACAAAATTAAAAAACAAATTGTTTCATTCTATTGTCTTCGTAAGAAAACAACAAAAAAACCAATTTGCCAATTCAGTTTTCTGCACGGGCACATGCGAGTATATTATCAAAGTTATTTACGGGAATACAAAATTTATCATTAATACGATTTCTGTATGACGTGCTAAATTCCCAATTTTCCATATTTGATAAATACACTGAAATTTATTGTTGAGGGAAAGCTAGATTCTATGCGCATTTCACTGGTTGCTTTTTATTTTTTTATATTGTTTACGCGCATAGTGTAAACGGTGCCCAGTTATTGTTCACTGGGTTTTCGTTAAGTTAATGTTGTTGCTATTTGTATTATTGTTATTATTTCTTATGTATACTTACTTACTCTGTAAACCCCAAAGCGTACGGTACGTACTGAGTGAAAAAACCCTAAACCTACAATTAAATAAAAATCCCAATAATTTTTAAAACCCAAAAATTAACCCCGTGTTTTTCTCATTTTTATTATTTTCAAGAAAATATTTCAAGGAAAACACATACATACATGGAAATATTTTTAACTTAAAATAAATAATGAGTGAACCGAAAATTCCTTAATTTTCTGCGAATTTGTACATTTGGGTTTTTTTATGAACGATATTGCATCTGAAAGAGGTTGGCGCCAATGTCCTGTCCAAGTGCGCAAAAAAATAGTAAAGGAAAAAATTTTACATTAAACGCAATTCTTTAACTGAAAAAAATTTTAATTCAAAAAACAAGAGCGGTCAATAAAATGTAAAATTGATTGAGTTGGCAAATGAGTTTTTTGGGCAAACATCTTGCCCGCACGATTTCCCCAAAATATTTATTGCAGTAAACCTTGAGTAACATAATAATTTTGGCATACAAATTACATCTACGAAAATAATGTTGGTATTGACTTAAAGTAAAAGTTTCCTTTAAGGGTATTTAAATAAAAGCTTGTTTTTTAAAAAGGTTTTTACTTTTAATTTATTTCTTAATAGTTAAAATCAATCACATCAAATTATTTAATTTACTTGTTTTTCTACACAAGTAAATTTTGCGGCAAGTTTTTACATCGTGTAAATTGTGTAATGCCAATTGACAAGCTTTATTTCATAGTGCCTGTTCAGACTTGCAATTTTTGTTGCGGCAATTCTTGAGTTTATTGGTGAGAGGGGTGAGAAAATTTCAAAATCTCAACAATAAAATCAAGAATTTCTGCAACAAAAATTGCAAATCTGTGACTCTATTAGTTGCTAGTAAAAATTTAAAGTAAAAGTAAATTTCTTTTGTTTTAGCGCATTTAAATAAAAACTTATTTTGTAAAAACATTTTTTACTCTTATTTTATTTTTCTTTTTATTATAAAACATAAAAATATAATAAGCGGTTCTAAATTTACTTTAAGCCGTCGCTAATCCTAAATTCTTCACCGCCGATGATAATTACTTTGTCATTTAATCAAGTGTGAAATTATACAAATACACAAAAAATATATTTAATTCAAATAATGTTACGATTATAGGTTTTAATTGAATTTTCGCAAGCAAATCGGAATGAGCCAAGGTAAGAAAACTTTATGAACGTTTTTCGTCAGTAATGTTCTGTATTTTATCAAAAATTGGCATTTTATGTGAATATATTAAATTAAAAATCTGTAAATATGTATCTTTTTAGAAGATTATTATTTTTATTTGTTTAAATAATTATTTATCGTTCGCAATGTCCATATTTTCCTCTAAATAATTTATTTAAAATTATTTTTCACCGTTAAAATGAAAGTGTAAAAATATGACATAAATGAAAAGTTTGTGACACTTCTTTGCACTGTTACACAGAACAAGAATCACATTACTGTGAAAATGTGAAAACAATTTGTTTCATTCCATTTGTTCTTCTCATATGAAAACATTCGAATTTATTTATCATTTTTTCACTAAACGAGAATCAGAAACTCTATGAAAATGTGAAAAGAGTTTTAATTTCAAAGTTTCACAGAACCAGAATCGACCCCCTGGTATGGGTTTCGTCATCATTCTACTTAAAAAATTTGATGTACTATTAAACTAAATAATTTTAACAAAAAGAAAACGGGATTTTTTTCTTTTTATAAATAATTTTAAGCATAAAAATAAAAATAAAAAACTGGCAATAAAAAACATATTGGGAAAATGGGAAACCCAAAAGGGACATACTGCAATACCAAAACGAAAATTCTTAACGATCTTCAATTCTGTTTAACTGACAACAATTATCTCACATTTGACAACAAATTTTGCAATCAATTGTATGGTATGTCAAAGCACTACTCGACGATGCAATAGACGAACTCAAATCGAAGAATATAGAAATCAAGTTTATAACAAAATATGAAGATGACCTTTTTGCAATCATAAGAAAATCTGACGAGGAAATAGTTCTAAAAAACGCTTAATTCATACCACAATAAGAACCGGTTTTCTATCGAACGTGAAAAGAACATGAAAATACAATATTTGAACATAAGTATTAGTCGAGAAAATGGTAGAATAATAACTGATTGGTACACCAAACCAACGTCATCAGGACGAATGATCACTTTCAACTCAACACAACCATTAAAAATGAAAACGAACACAGCAACAAGTTTGAAAAGAAAAATAAAAAAAATATCTTGACTATGAACAATTATCCAACACACCTAAAAAATTCAATAATAAATAAAGTTCTAAAAAGGAAAAAATCTTGAGAAAAAATACATCCCTAAATTAACGGAGACAAAAACACTAAAGAACTTGATCACAGAAAAAACAGTATCAATTGCACGTAAACCAAACAAGACACAAAGGCATTTGTTTACATATAACAAAACCAAACTGGACATATGTAAAATAGCTAATGTAGTTTATGAAATAAAATATGACGGAAACGAAAGGGAGAGGTGTAATATGGTTTACAATGGAACAACAACAAAAAAAGGTTATAGTATGTTCACATTTGGCTTATTAAACCCGTTCAAGCAGTTCGAACGTGATTAAGCTCTAATCACTTCAAAATCGAGATTATTACCCATACATTGAAGTGATTTGTTAATCACTTCAAATTGACATGATTACAACTAAATCACTTCTTAAATCACATAGAATCCACTGAACATACCTCAAATGTAGAATCGACAACATGATCGTGTACAACCGGCCAAGATTTCTGCTAATTGTTTTTATTTTTTTCCTTAAATAATTCACAAATTTTCACAATTTCATCATTAAAATTATTAAAATAATCTTCTGATAACTTTATAAAAGTGTTTTTATTCATTTTTAATACTTTAAAGAAATATAAATTTGTTTGTTGTTTTTTTGTGTGTTTGTTGTGTGTTTTTTTTTCTTAATCATCTGTCATCTTAATCATCTCAAATGTAATGTGAACGGCTTTGATTAGCTTAATCAACATTTTGCTTAAACGCGTTTAAAAACCTAATAGTATGTTCACATTTGGCTTCTTAAACGCGTTTAAGCAGTTCGAACGTGATTAAGCTCTAATCACTTCAAAATCGAGATGATTACCTATACATTGAAGTGATTTGTTAATCACTTCAAACTGACATGATTACAACTAAATCACTTTATAAATCACATAGAATCCACTGAACATACCTCAAATGTAGAATCGCCAACATGATCGTGTACAACCGGCAAAGATTTCTGCTAATTGTTTTTATTTTTTTCCTTAAATAATTCATAAATTTTCACAATTTCATCATTAAAATTATTAAAATAATCTTCTGATAACTTTATAAAAGTGTTTCTATCCATTTTTTATACTTTAAAGAAATAAAAATTTGTTTGTTGTTTTTTTGTGTGTTTGTTGTGTGTTTTTTTTCTTAATCATCTGTCATCTTAATCATCTCAAATGTAATGTGAACGGCTTTGATTAGCTAAATCAACATTCTGCTTAAACGCGCTTAAAAACCTAAGTGTGAACTTAGCATTAGTTTGAACTTAGCATTAGAGACGAGAATTCATGAGCACAAAACAGACGTCGAAAAAGGAAAAATAACGACGGCACTATCGCTGCATGTAAAAGAATGCAATAACAAAATGAACATCGACTGTATAAAAATATTTGACAGAGAGCGAGAACGTTACACTCTCGAAAGCTTACGCATCCAAGAAAAAATTAAAAGTACAATAAACACGAAAGAAGACAATCATAATACAAAACTGAAATACTCCGCTGCAATAGTTAATGATTAAAACTAGTTATTAACATTAAGTTTGACTTATTATTCGGTGTTTGTGTTGTATTTTATTTATTTAATTATTTCTGTGTCGTGTAGTCCAGTTTTTAATATTAAGTAGTTGAAAAGTGCAATACAAATGTAAACCCTAATTCGTAAGCTAAGCTGTGATATAATAAAAGTTCTAAAATTAATTATAAGCATTATCTATTTGTCGCTAGATTATTATTAACATTAAGTTTGACTTATTTTGACAAAGTTGGAAAAGTTGACAAAGTTGGAATAAAAATAACCCCTGATGAAGTTCAAAAAAAGCGAACGAAACGTTGGGAAAAACAAATAAAACAACTTTAAATGTTTTTTATTTACATTTGGTAAAAAACTATTGATCATAATTCGCCGACTTATCACCCAAGCAACATGGTTCATAAGAAACGAATATGTACACGTAAAAGTATAAAATTTGTCGTTAATTATTTTAAATGTATCTAAAACTGTTCGTTTGTATGTATGTATATAAATCAATGTCAAGCATATTTTAAATTTATTACAAAATTTAAATTTATTTATTTATGCACATATGTATATGTATGTTTACATCGTTAAAGATATAGTTGTCAACGAAGTTTAAATTTATAATACTTAGGCCCGTTTTCACGACTTACCTTTAAAGTTCGATATAGTTAACGGTACCTTTAGCACTAGTTAGGAATAAAGTTACCTTCAACTATTTTTCGTTTTCACAACTTCTGTATAAAATAAACTTAACATTTTTAAAAAAGTGGCAATACTAAAAAAAATACCGATTATTTTTACCAAAATAAAAATACGAACTGGCAAATACGCACTTTGTTTACATTTACAAAATATACGTATAATTGGAGTTGCCATATATAAAAAATATGTGAATATAATATGGCAATCTCAAGTCTTAACCTTACGACAAAAGTTAAAGGTAGAACGTTCCTCTCTTCAGCTTATCCTTTACTTTTAGGTTAAAGAGAACTTGTGATAATTAAAAACTCATTATCTGTTCGATAACTTCCTACATTTAGCTATCGTTAAGTCGTGAAAACGGGCCTTAAAGTTGCACTTTAAAGAGTATAGCTATTAATGTTAATATAATATTTGATCAAAGTTGCTTATTATCTGTTTCAAAGATAGATTGCAATTTGAATAAAGGAAAAAAAATAATTCGCCCGTGAGGAAAAGAAAAATAAAATGCATGTTTTTTCTTTTTATAGTGTTGTTATTTTGATTCTATACAAATCAAGTAAAACAGGATTTTATGGATTCAATGTTGAACAATTAACATTTTTCGTTTAAAATTAATATGAAACAATGATAATTTTATATAAAGTTCATACTTTTGCAGAAAGTTACTATGATTTTTAATCAACATTGCGGAATGTTAATTTAACATTGATATTTTTGTCTGTGTGTAGGCCAACCAAAAAAAACGCAAATGCCTATTTTTTGGTTTACAAGGTAGAATGTTTTTAATGAAAACAAATTCCGACCATTAAAAAACAAAAGAAATGAGCTATATATGTAAGGGCTTTTTTTTTGCAATATCGGCTTTATCAGTTTTTTTTTTGCAATATCGGCTTTTTTACATTTAAAGATAATTTTTCATACGAAAAAAAACTTATTTAATAAATTTTTGCAAAAATCGTAGTAAAAATCTCTAGTAAAAAGTTGTCAAAAGCCTCAAGTTGGTATGGGCACGTATATAACAGTGCTTAAACGGGGTGGTAGCCTTACTTCTTCAGCTGTTGCTTCGGCCTCAACAGTACCATCTTTTGAAAGAATACATTCACCAAATCGTTTTGCGATTCTGGAGGATAAATCCTCTGAAGCAACAAACGTGATTAAATCGTCCAAGCCTCCCCCGATATATCTTAAGGAGCAAAACTCAAATGAGCTAATAAAGAGTTTGATATCGGAGATAGGTGAAAATCCGTTTTACAAAAAAAAATTTAATCATGAGAACGATTTTCGCAAAATAATTAACAAATTTGAAGCACTCAAAAATAGCTTTTATACATACCAACTGAAGAGCAGTATAGGTCTTCAGGTAGTGATTAAGGGAATTGATTCATGTGTGGACCCAGAAGAAATAAAAACATTCATAGAAGAAAAAGGCTTCAAAATATGTAGTAAAAATTAAAAATGGAGAAAAAAACTCCCCTAACAATTTTTCGAGTGGAGTTTAAGCCCGGCGACGTAAAGTTTAAAAAAACGAAACGCATCCTTTTTACAATTAAAAATACATTCTGTATAGAAGAATAACTATAAAGGATCCACACAAAAGAAATGGTCCCGTTCAATGTTTAAACTGTCAAAAATTTGGTCATACTAAGGCATTCCGCTATTTACCCCCTGTTTGAGTAGTATGTGGTGAATAACATGGTACCGTTTTTTCCGATATGTCTAAAACCGACCCCAACGTAAAACAAATGTAGTAACTGTGGTGGTAATCACACTATCAATTATAGAGGATGCCCTGTATATACTATCGTCAAGCAGTCGGTTGGACCGAAAACTAGTCCCCTTGAAATGCAAGTAACAAATGCAGGTAACAAATCAAGTAACCACTAATGACATTACGGCTCCACAGCCTAGTAATAACAGAACCTCTTACGCTAACGTCCTAAAATCAAACCATGTGCCAATGCAAGGTGCTTCGCCAAGTAATGATGAAACTCCAGTTTCTAATTTAAGTTGTCTAGAAAAAACCATCGAAACATTAGTGCAAACAGTAAATAATTTTACGAACACGAAACACGGCATCCGCCAACATAGAAATGAACTAGAATACTTTCTTAAAAATAAACAAATTGATGTTATGATAGTTTCTGAAACTCATCTGACCTCAAGAAATACGTTTAAAATCAATGGTTGCATACAATATGATAGAACTTGTGGAGGTTCTGCCAATTTGATAAAAACCTGAGTCAAACACTACTTAATGTGTGATCTTTTTGGTGATTATCTGTAAGCAACGAACATCTGTGTTGAAGAGCTAAATCGAAACATAGAAATTTCATCTTTATACTCTCCACCTAGATTCTCTATATCAGAAAGCCAATATTGTGAATATTATAGATATTCACATATCACACATCGCCGCAGGCGATTATAACGCTAACGCTAAACATATGTACCTTCTGGCGGTCACGACTTATAACACCAAAGGGTCGTGTTCTGTTTAATACAATCTATTAAATGGATTTAAATGTGGTAGCGAGCGGTCAAGCAAAATATTCGCCTAATAATCAGCAAAAATTTCCAGATGTTATCGATTCATGTTGAAGCTTACTAAGAATTATTCTCCGAACATACACCTACAATTGTTACTATAATGAACCCCAATATAATTGTATCGTCTGGTTACTTAGCGACGTCAGCCACACAAATAAATTGGTTAAAATATAAAAAATTTCTCAGTTCCCATTGCACAGAAATTCTTTCTCTTAGTACACCGGAGAATGTGGATCGCTCTATTGTTAATTTTGACAGTTATCTAAAACTAGCTGTTCAACATTCCAGTATTGGCCCCAACAAAACAGAAAATATTAAAATATATTCCACAGAAGTCGAGCGGCTCCTGACTGAAAAAAGGAGAGTTCGAAGAGAGTGGCAACTGTACAGATCCCCGCAACTTAAGAATTAATTAATGGAGTGCACAAAAAGGCTAAGAAAGTTACTGCAGACTTAGAAAACGGTTTCTCTAGAAAAATAGTATAAGGAACTTGATGCAACTCCACAATCAGACTACTCATTATGGCGTGCAGCTGGAAATATTAAAAGGCCAGTTATATCTAAAGCCCTTATGATACTTGCTATTTTTTGTATTGGATTTTTTTAGGATTGACTGAATGAAACAACAAATGCGAGAGAGAACAAGAAATACAATATGTAAACAAACTCTTTTTTCTGATTGACATTTCTCATGTATATTTTTTCTTTGACTAAAACAAAAAAAAAAAAAAAAATAGTAAAAGCTTGGGCAGATGAAAATATTTTGTTTTTGATAAATGAAATGAGGCAGGTGCACTTCATATGGGATTCTAAATCATAAATTTTCAATTAAAGAATATACTCCGATGTAATTCGTAATATTTTTCATTATTTGCATTAAATTTTGTTGTATTAAAAAAAATTGTTTGTGAAACCAAAATAAAATGTAAACAAAACAAACAATATTGCCCACTTTTTGTTCCCACAAAAACCGGTCAAAAAAAGCTAAAAATCGCAAAAAGAAGTTAAAAACCGCTACTTTCGATCAAAAACTAAAAAAATTACCAACAGTGCTAACATTTAATCTGGTTATGTCAATTTTAAGTTAAAAATTTTTGTATTTTTTTTTGACAGTCTTAGATTATTTATCGATAACACACGTATATTTGTTTGAAATTTCAAGATGTTTTATGATATAATCATACTCTTTACACTTAGCCAGTTTTCCTATGCGAATATATTTGGACTATTCTCCAATATAGAAAAAATATAAAAAATAGCAAGTATCATAACACCTTAAGCCACCCTTAAAAAACTTGAATGGTATTTGGGCAAGAAACGACATTGAAAAAGCAAATCTGTTTGTTAGTCACTTGAAAAACGTATTTACCAAAAATATCTCACAATATTGCGGTCGAGTAACGATCTGTTGCTGCTGGAGCTATTCCACTAAGATTTGAGATAAGGAAACTCGAAAAGGCTTTTTGTGACTTAAACACTAAGAAGGCATCTGGTATTGATAAGATCCGTAATAAAAAGCTTTTAGAGCTACCTCGCATAGCAAAGAAAATTATTCTTTTTATTTTTAATGCTATTTTACGCCTTGAATACAATCCTCAAATATGGAGGGTTTCTTTAGTTTAACAGCCAATCCCACGATATCACACGTTAACGTTCGCATAGAAAATAAAATTTAAAACAAAAACGTGTAAAATCGTGGGATCGGCTGTAAATGATACAAAAGCCAGGTAAAGATCATACAAAAGTTGAGTCATATAGGCCTATTAGCTTATTATCAAATATGTCAAGGCTATTTGAGAAATTACAAGTGCCAAAATTAACGCCGATTTTAAATGAAAATAGTTGTATTCCAAGCCATCAATTCGGATTTAGAAGAAAACACAGCACAATTGAACAAACTAAACTCATCGAATAGTAAATGTCATACGAAAAGCATTTGAAGAAAAAATTATTGCTCAGCACTCTTTATCGCTGTTTAGCAAGCTTTTGATAAAGTCTGGCATGAAGGCTTATTACATAAATTGAAGCAAAATTTAACAGCAAACACACACAAGCTGTTAGAAATCTGCTTAGTCGGTCGTCAATTTATTTTCTTAAATGCCCCTCAACCAACTGGCGCTGCAGTCCCACAAGGCAGCATCCTGGGCCCTCTATTATACTTAATTTATACTTCGGACATGCCAACAAACAACTTCACCCAATTTTCAACTTTTGCAGGCAATACAGCGTTTCTAAGCGTGCACGAAAACCGTCATAAAGCACTTCGTTACTTCAGGATCATATATTTCAACTAGAAATATGGTTAAGGCAATGGAGGACAATGGTCAATGAGCAAAAATGCGTACATATAACGTTCACCATGTGCCGGGAATCATGCCCCCCCCCCCTATTAAAATCAAATAATTCCTTACATTCGCATGTAAAATATCTCGGTATACATCTAGATCGGCGGTTAACAAGGAAATACCAAATAGGCATAATTAACTTAAATGAAACTAAAAGCAATTCAAATTCATTGGAAGAAATTCTGTCCTTAGTCTCGATTGCAAGCTTCTATTTTACAGCTATATCTGAAAGCCTATCTGGTGCTACGGTGCTGGGGCACTGCCTCTGCCTATAATATCGGAAAAATTCAAAGGCGCCAAAATAAACTTCTTCAAATTATGACAGCCGCTCCCTGGTATGCAAAAAACTCAAACATTCATAATGATCTCAATGTGCCATAAGTTAAAACTATGATAACAAAATATGCAGTAAGATATTTAAAAAGGCTTGAACCACACCCAAATCCACTAGCTCGCAATATTTTAAATCATGGCGTCCACACTCGCTTAAGGAGAAGAGACACTTCAGAACTTACCCATTTATATGAACGATAAACACCTTTATGTGTGAACAGAACCCGTGATGAAGAAAATTTTTGTCTGGCAGGAAATAAATAAAGTATTAGGATAAGATTTGATTAATTATTGTTACAGTACTTTTCGCTTATAGTCACATCCTTTAGTTGCAGACAAAACGTGGACTATATCGCTAATGTGACTATTAGGCTCATTCACATATGTGCCACTATGAGGCATGTAACCGAATTCGAATATAATCAAGTTATGTGAATATAGAAAATAAAAAATTCATATAAATTACACCGACATCAGGCTTATAGTTTTGCAACAGAGTTATTGAAATAGTTAAAATATTATCAAGATATTTCATAACTAATACCAAATAATAAATAGATAGTTATTAAAAAAAAATTAAACTATTTAATACTTTCTTTCTTTGGATGGAAAAACGATTTTAAAGTTAACAAGTTAATTTTGAAACGCCTATACGCTTTTATATCTCGAAACCCGTTATAAGGGGGTTTTGGTGGTCAAAATGGCGGATCCAATATGGCGGACTATTTTTTTTGTAATATTATTGACTTTGTTTGAAACTCGTAACCGTCGGTTCTGAAAACCTCCGAAAGGCGTGTTTAAAGTAAATTAGATCAATTACAAAAAATTTTGTTACATCGGGTTATTTATTTTCCTTTTCTTATCAAAGGTGTATTTTAAAGCTTAATAATGACAAAAGTAATGCAGTTAGAAACCTGCTGTTTGCTGCATTAGAAAGCGAATTATCTATTTTAAGAATCCGAGTTTTTTAAAAAATACAACCCAACATGGGTTTTTTTGGTTCTTATTGGGTTTTGTTATTTTTCGTGTAATGGTTTAATAATGTGTCTAAGCAATGTTGTCAAGTGCCTCGGTAGGCTAGCTGGTAGCGAGCTTGTCTATCAGCGCCGAGGTTGCGGGTTCGATTCCCGCCAGAGACTCTGGTTTCTTTCCTGCAGACAAGCATAGAGCTTCGCGGGATTAGTTTAGGAAATAAAAAAAAAAAAAAAAAAAAAAAAAAAAAAAAAAACTCAGCTCTTTTCGGTATAGATTTAGCAAGAAGATCTTCAATATTTGTTTATGGCATCAAATGATGCATGGTTAAAAGAGAAGCTATGACTTAAATAAATCCTTACATATATGCCTCAACTTCCAAGTGATGACATTCATAGAATTTTAAATAACGTTCAGTTGCATAAAGAAGGTTTGAATTTCCAACAAATGTTACTCAAAGTTCAAAAAGATCTAAATGCTGTACAAAGTGACTTCCCTACAATTGCAACTGTCATTGATATAATTTGTTGAACAATTATATACTACTGTCAAAACGGAATTAAGTTGAAAAGCGTACTTACTCCAAATCATTATTTGGCGAATATGATGCATCCCAAATATGTATATATACAAACTAATTAGTCAAGAAAACGTAGATAGCAGAAGAATGGGAAAGTCAAAAGCACTTCTAATATCCTGCACCCTGTTTGACATTTAAAATTTAAGTTGCAGAATATTTTTCACACTAACGGTATTCAGTTCAGATTTTACATTTACCTGTTACTACTGATATAAATGAGAGAATGAGTCTAAAGCTTCGTACAGACGGTGGTCAGATCTGACAATGTTGTCATTAAAATTGACTAAAAATGTCTTGCAACTGTGTGAACATTGTTCGCTATTTTCGTTTAGCAGATGTGTTAAATTCATTAATCTGACAATGGCACCATTGTCAGAAAAATGACAACATTGTAAGATCGGACCATCGTCTGTACGAAGCTTAACTTATATTGTATGGTTTTGCTTTTGCGCACTCACTATATCTTAAAAACAAAAACAGCCCAGCGGTAAAATGAGGAATTGATTACATAAATAACTAAAAAAATAATGTATTATTTTCGAAATAATAATAATGCATTCATTGGAATCGAGAAGGTAATTTTATCAGAAAAAGTTATGCATTAATTACCACGTATTAGTGCTGGGAAACTATCGATAGTCTCAAATTATCGAAAATATCGATAGGAAAAATATCAATATCGATATTATTATTATTTAAAATACAGCAGAATTACAGCAATGAATACTAACTTAAGTCCTTTATGCCGAAATTTTTATATGTTTACATAGGGACTGAAAAGTCAGATAGTTTTATGATGTTGTAAAAAAAAATTAAAAAAAAAAAAAATGCAATTGCGAGCATAAAATAAAACAATGAACGACCATTAGAGGAAAAGTCCGCTAGATTGATTACCTTTTGGCTTGAGAATCAAATCAAATCAGAACATTATTTAAAGTTGCAATAAAATACCTTATAGTCCCTGTTACTTTGGTTCCATCAGAAAGGTGCTTATCAGCATCACAATTTTTAAAAACTGTCATCTAAAATAACGTGCGTACATACGTACGTCTCATACGTTCAATAAAGTGATAAAAACAACGAACTGTCACCTGATAAAAAGCTAGTTAAAGTTTTCCTACTTAAGTACAAACATTCAGTCGATAGTAATATCGATAGTGAAATCTGAATAATCTATAAATATCGATAGTAGAAAATATCGATAGTATCCCAGCACTACCACGTATATTCCCACATTTGCAGAACATGGAATGTATTGTTTCTGTTCGTGACTATTATTCGTATTTTTTATATATTTTCTTGATAAAATGTCGTTATTTTTTGCTGCCTTTATATCGTTTTCAAATTTTTATCATAAAGAATGCATTATTAAATTCATTCGCAGGATGCCTTAAAATAATTTATTACAATCCTAGGACATGTTCCGTATTAAGAAAAATGAATTCTGGAATTAAATATTATACAAGATATGTATTACATTCTCGATTCCTATTGATTACAGTTTCCCGCTGGGGGTTTTTTTTTTGCTCACAAATATCTGTGTCACCATAAGTATTTTAAAAATATCTGTGTTATCTGTTGTATATTTAAATATTGTTGGCGATTTGATGTAAATAACAGAGTTAAGAAAAATTTATATGTTTGGTTTGGTTGTGGTTGGTTAAGAAACTAAAATTTTTTACAAAAACAAAATACACGAGTTCAGCTCTTTTAGTAATTTTTTACAAAAACAAAATACATATCGTTACCGAAAATTTTTGCTTTCAAAAAAAAAAAAAAAAACCAACACGCACATTTTTACGACCAGTTTTGTTTTTGTTAATTTTTTTTGTTAGAAAAAAAATAACATATGGGGGATTTCATGTCAAGTGACCCAATTTTTAAATGGATGTCTTCCGATTTATATAATAAATAAAATTTGCACTAAGGTTAGTGCTATTGGATAGTAGTTTGGACACAAATTTTCAACAAGATCGGTCAAAAACTTTCTGAGTTAGAGGGGATCAAAATTTTACAGTTTGGCCATACAGTGAATACTGATGGAATACAATAAGTTACTTATGTACGATGCCGTTATTTTTAATTATTTTTCAACGAAAAAGTGCCGACCCTTTTGGCTGCTTAAACAATATTTTTTAATTAAGTAATTTTTATGTTAGAAAAAAATAACATATGGGGGATTTTTTGTCAAGTGACCCAATTTTTAAAACGATGTCCTCCGATTTGGATAAAATTTGTACCAAGGTTAGTCCTATTGGATAGTAGTTTAGACACAAATTTTCATTTTGGCCATACTGGTGTTCTTTCTCATCCATGTAACTTATTACTTACTGGTGTTAGCAAAATGTGTCCCAAGAAGCTTCGAAAACTATCAATCTATCTTTTGAAAAAACATTCCCGCTAAAAAAATTAATGGGATAAGCTATTCCTATGCGCATTTCACTGGTTGCTTAGGCCAGATCGTCAGTAAACTTCATCCATAAAGATTTTAGAAAAACTTAAGATATTAAACCAAATAAAACTG
This sequence comes from Pollenia griseotomentosa, assembly GCA_963931875.1. Taxonomy (NCBI): domain Eukaryota; kingdom Metazoa; phylum Arthropoda; class Insecta; order Diptera; family Polleniidae; genus Pollenia; species Pollenia griseotomentosa. Next base: position 151,414,609 of record OZ007563.1, read on the forward strand.
TTAAGCGTATAAGAATCATAAGCAACAGTTCTACTTGTAACAATATCAAAGTTTAAACAAAAGATTGATAGTTTTAACTGAACTCGATGAAAATGGGGTTAAATGACACAAAAAAAGGCAAACATTCTTTAAATTAAAAACACAATTTTTTCTTTATTATTAAATTAGAAAATATACATACATATTTTATTCAGTGCATACATTTTTCTTTAACTGCCAGTTTTTTGTAACGAGCGCAAAACTAACTCGTTTAACTTGCATTCAAAACATAAACAAAATTTGTTTTTATTTTAAATGAAAGTCAAACGAGTAAGTAGGGCTCCGCAACAACAAAATAATTTGGCTGCCACACGGTGATCTGGCAACTCCGTGCTTATAAGAAGGCAATTTTTTATTTCTCTGCTTAGCTCCAATTAAATTAATTTTTTATTTTATAAATAAACAAAAGTTAAACAAAGAGAATTATATCTAGTGTTAAAAAGATTACGTTTTAAAAAACTCTCCACTCAATTTGCACATTTAAACAAAGCTTAATCCGTTGGATGACATAAAGGAAACAATAAATTTTATGTCATCACAATACGATACCTTATTAAAAGGATTAACAAACAACAAAAAAGAAATAAAAACATTAAGAAAGGAGAATGATACCCTATGTGAAGAAGTAAAAAATCTGAAGTCAATAGTAAAATTTTTGAATGATGCTAGAGTAAAAAATGACTGCATTATTAATGGTGTTAGGCCAGTGATGATATAAAGCCCATAGATGTTGCGAAGATTATAGCTAAGGAAGCCGGTGCTCAAATTTCCGAAGATGAGATTGATGATGCATATTTTATAAACCGTAAAAACAGGAATAATACAAAATCTCTTGTTGTAAAGTTTACAAACTCAAAAAGTAAAATAGCATTAATGAAAGAAAAATCAAAATTGAAGGAGGTTGATGGGTATAACAAAGTTTTTATCAATGATTTTCTATGCAAAGAGACAGTTGAACCACTAAATCATGCAAAATCACTAAAAGCTGTTGGCTTTGAAATTGTGTATGTAAGGGGAGGGAATGTATTCGTGAAAAGAAATCCAAAATCTAAAACAATGTGCCTTAAATCTATGGATGCAGTTGATAGTTTGCTCATAAATTCAACTGGAGGTGTAAAAAGGAATATTTTAGCTGCTTCCAACTTTTCTGAAGATGACGAAGTTTATATTTAGTTTTTAATACATTTTATTTTTTTTTATGAACACAAAATATTTTTTTTATTTAAATTCTTTTAATTGCTATCAAAGTAAATCCAAATCAAAATCCTTTAATATTTTAACGATCAATGTGAGAAGTATTTCATCGGTACATAAATTTAATAGATTTCTTGCAGAATTGTGTCAAATGTTGGTAGTGCCTGAAATTATAGCTGTCCAAGAAACCTGGTTTGATAAGGAATTTATAAATTTGTATTCAATTGATGGATATTATGCTGTGCATTGTTGTAGAGATGATGGATATGGGGGTACTTCAATTTATATAAAAAATCAACTTAAGTATAATGTGTTAAAAGTAAAAAGTACCCACTTTTTGGATTCAGGATCTATGTTTTTCAATTATAAAAAGTTTTTTAGTGTTGTTCTAATGGCTGTTTGTGACGCAAATTATACTTTTACAGCTGTCACCGTAGGAAGTTATGGCAGTCAAAGTGATGGAGGTAAATAAATGCAATACTTTATAGAAGCATGTGTCAATTGATAATCTACACTGCAATTAATTGAAATTGTTAATTTTTTTTATTTCTTTTAGGCATTTTTCGCACAAGTCGTTTTGGGCAGTCAATATTAGATAACACAATTGCTGTGCCACCAGAAAAGCCCCTACCGTCATCTTCAATACCATTTCCGCACTTTTTTGTAGCAGATGCAGCTTTTCCGCTAAAGCCAAATTTGATGCGCCCTTTTCCAGGTGCAAACATTGATAGAAAAAAAACTGTTTTCAATTATCGTTTGTCTCGTGCTCGAAGAGTAATAGAAAATTCTTTTGGTATTTTATCGGCCCGTTGGAGAATACTTCTTACAACTATAGAGTGTTCTCCTGATAACTGCACAATTTTATAATGATGAATGACCAACAACGTTGGTATTGTCCAAGCAATTATGTGGACAGTGAAAATTCGGATGGAGCAGTACATGAAGGAGAATGGCGAAACGAGATAAGAGATAATGGAGTTTGGCCGCTAAGATCGATGGCAACTTACATGCGGAAAAGTACTGAAAACGCTGTACAGTTAAGAAATCGTCTGGCAGAATATTTCTATAATGAAGGAGAAATTCCTTATCAGAACTTCATTTAAGGTTTTACTTTCACTAAAGCAATTTGTTTTTTACCTTTAACTTTTTTTTACTAAATGTCTAAATTTACAGTCAGGCCCACGATGTCACACGTTAACGTTCGCATAGAAAATTTCATTTAAAACAAAAACAAATTTTAGAAATTGTTTTTGTTTTAAATGTAATTTTCTATGCGAACGTTAACGTGTGACTTCGTGGGCCTGGCTGTTAATTATATTCCTCATTTAAGCTTTGTTCACAATCAGAGCAACAATTTCGTTTTTTCTTCTATCTTTTTTCTTCCCAAAGTATTTCATATATTTTCCTTTCATTTTTAAAACAAAAATGTAACTAAAATTTTTTTAAAAACGTAACTAAAGTTAAGTCTTCTTTAACTTCAGCAACAATTTGAATGAAATTGTTTCTGACGTTTAAAACAATTTTATTTAGTTTTGAATGAAAATTACACGCTACGCTCAACGACTTCTAGTTTTGCCACATAAATTTTATTTGAAATTTTTTTTATTTTACAAAACTACTAAAAAAATGTTTGCAAGTTCATGTAGGAAATTAAATTTTCCAAAAAAAATTTAAAACATAATTTTTTCGTAAAATTAACGTGTAAACATTTTTTAGGGCCATTACTACAACTTCATGTTAGCTAAAGTCAGGGGGCAAATTACGGCATTCGATATCGATCGAAAATACAATACAGTTCAAATGGAAATTTCGATCGATATCGAATGCCGTAATTTGCCCCCAGGATTTTGTTGGACCGATATTAGTTTTACAATATAAAACCTTAATTTATTATTTTTTTTTATTCATAAATTATTATTATTATAATTGAAATAATAACAATACAAAATGGAAGTTGTAATAATGCAAAGCAATTTATCGGAAAGACAAATGCTACCTTTAACTAACATGAAGTTGTTATAATGGCCCTTAATAGTTTTACTTGCAAAAATTTTTCACATAAAATTTATATGAAAAAACTGTTAAGTCGTTTAACGTCGCGTAGAATCAATGAAATGATAGAACTTAAGAAAAAAAAACAAGAAACAATTCAATTGCCATAACGAAAAGAAGAACTAAAACAATGTTTTTTACCACCCTATTACCTAAGGAAAAAATTATCTTTTGTAAAAATTAATATTTTTAATAAAAAATACATCCCAAAAAAAAGTTCCTTAAATGTATAGATTGTGGTGTTTCTAAATAAAAAATGTACCATTAAAAATTTATGTTATATGTATTTGATTTATTCAATTTGAAAAATAAAATTACATATTTATTGATAAAAAAAACAAAATAAAATAATTTGAATAATTCACATTGGTCAGGTTCATAAGACGTAACTGTTGCCCAACCGTTGAGTGTTTTTGTATTCTTTTTTACGTCTTATGAACATGCCCATTCTAACTCTAAACTAAATTATTATTACCCTGCTAGCATTAGGAAGATAATTTTTTTTTCAAAAATCATCTGTATATGTCTTTTTTGAGTACTTTTGTTGATTAAAAACTGATAAATAACTTACAAGTTTTAAAATCGACACAAAAACGATTCGCGCTTATGATTAAAAACATTTTGATTTAAAATTTAATAATATAATTCAATGTCTGCAAACTAATGAAAAACGAATCATAAATGACTCATCAAGAATAGCCACGGGTAGGGTACAATTTTCTCCCGACGAAAAAATTAGCGGATATTATGAAATTTTTATCGCGCTGAAGACTCGAATATTATTAAAATTTTGGTAGTTGGGCAAGAAACGATATTGAAAAAGGAAATCTGTTTGTTAGCCACTTGAAAAACGTATTTACACCAAATATATCTCACAATATTGCGGTAGAGTTACCACCTGTTGCTGCTAGAGCAGCTATTCCCCTCAGATTTGAGATAAGAGAAATCGAACAGGCTATTTGTGACTTAAACACTAAGAAGGCACCTGGTATTGATAAAATCAGTAATAAAATGCTTTTAGAGCTACCTCGCACAGCAAAGAAAATTATTCTTTTTATTTTTAATGCTTTTTTACGCCTTGAATACTATCCTCAAAAATGGAAGGTTTCCTTAGTTACCATGATACCAAAGCCAGGTAAAGATAATACAAAAGTTGAGTCATATAGGCCTATTAGCTTATTATCAAATATGTCAAAGCTGTTTGAGAAATTATTAGTTTCAAAATTAACACCGATTTTAAGTGAAAATAGATGTATTCCAAACCATCAGTTCGGATTTAGAAGAAAACACAGCACAATCGAACAGACTCATCGAATAGTTAATGTCATAAGAAAAGCATTTGAAGAAAAAAAATATTGCTCAGCACTCTTCATCGATGTTTCGCAAGCTTTTGATAAAGACTGGCATGAAGGCTTATTACATAAATTGAAGCAAAATTTACCAGCAAACACACACAAGCTGCTAGAAAGCTACTTAGTCGGTCGTCAATTTATTATTAAAGAAGGAAATTTCTTAAGTTCACCTCAGCCCATTGGCGCTGGAGTCCCACAAGGCAGCATCCTGGGCCCTCTATTATACTTAATTTATACTTCGGACATGCCAACAAGCAACTACACCCAAACTTCAACATTTGCAGACGATACAGCTTTTCTAAGCGTCCACGAAAACCGTTATGAAGCATCTCGTTACTTACAGCATCATATATTTCAACTAGAAATATGGTTAAGACAATGGAAGATAATGGTCAATGAGCAAAAATGCGTGCATATAACATTCACCTTGCGCCGGGAATCTTGCCCCCATATTACAATCAATAATCAAATAATTCCTCAACATTCGCATGTAAAATATCTCGGTATACATCTGGATCGGCGATTAACGTGGAAATGCCATATAGAGGCAAAATTAACTCAAATGAAACTAAAAGCCATTCAAATTCATTGGCTTATTGGTAGAAACTCTGTCCTTAGTCTCGACTGCAAACTTATTCTTTACAACTCCATCTTAAAGCCAATCTGGTGCTATGGTATTCAGTTATGGGGCACTGCCTCGGCCTCTAATATAGAAAAAATTCAAAGGCGCCAAAATAAAATTCTTCGAATAATCACAGCTGCCCCTTGGTATGTAAAAAACTCAAATATTCACAAGGATCTCAATGTTCCATTAGTCAAAACTACTATAACAAAAAATGCAGTAAAATATTTAAAAAGGCTTGAACAACATCCAAATCCACTAGCTCGAAATATTTTAAATCATGGCGGCCACACTCGCTTAAGAAGAAGAGACACTGCAGCACTTATCCAATTAGATGAGCGATAAACACCTATATAAGTGAACAGAACCCGTGATGAAGAAAATTTTTGTCTGGCACTGGCAGGACAAGAAATAACGTATTAGGTTAAGATTTGATTAATTATTGTTAGTTCATATTTAATATATGAAGATTCAATAAATAAACAATGAGAAAAAAAAAAAAAAAAATTAAAATTTTTAAAAAAAATGATAGCTGGGTATTTTGCAAAACAGCTAAAATATATGAACATATCGTCAACTAATATGCAAAAGGGCGTAACAACAAAAAAATTCAAAATCGAGTTTTCGATTGATTATGATTCACTAAACAAAATTACACGTCCCTATGAAATTAAAAAAAAAATAATTAAAAAGTGTTGTTACGCCCTTTTGCATATCAGGTGACGATATGTACATACATACTTATTTTATTGATAATTTATATGATAAATTAAACATCGGTTCAGTAGTTTATTTAATGTAGCACAAATACATATTATGTAATGCGAAAATAAAAAAAAACTAAAAATTAATTTTTTCTATTAAAAATTTAGTCAATTTTGTGAGATCAAGTTATGTATACCTACAAATTTATGTAAGAACATATCGTTATGTAAAATACATTAGAGCTATTTTTTTAGCAAAGTAGCAATATCACACACCCTTATGTAAACAAAGATAAAGTACACATTAGTTAACCAATATATTAAGCCCATTCACTTTTCTGTGCTTAATGTATTAGTTAACTAATGTGAACTTTAACTTTTTTTTTGCATTTTTAGGGTCAGGCTTTACTAATAATACAAATCACAAAGCTCGCTGTTGCAATTGCAATTGCATTTAATTAAACATTTTTATCTCTTGAAAAATTGGTAAACATTATGTTAGACCGTTTTGCATTCTATATGACGATATGTTTATTACAAACAATTTTTGATTTAAATTGTAGTTCATAGAATTATTTTAAGTTTCTACATATTATTCTGGTTCTAGTTTCACTTGCATAAGCAACTCCGTTATTAAATTCATGGCTTTTGTTTGCTTGGTTTTGCTAAGTGTGTTAATTGTAGCAACAACCATTTTCCCAAAGGCATGAATGGGATCAACTTCTTTTTGTTGTGTTTTTTCTTTCTTTGACTTACAAAATTGTTTAAAAGTTTCTACTGCTTCCACAAACAATTTGTTATTATCATCTAATTGCTTTTTGTTTTTCCGCACTTGAGAAGCTTCAGAAACTTTTTTCAGTTTATTTGCAGGTGTTGATGTGGCCAGCAATAACGAATCTTGAGACTCAAAGTCTTGTATTTCTATCTCCAAAGAACTTGTGTTTTGTATTGGCGACTCCGGCGTCAAAGGTTGAAATATTTGGAAACTATTGTCATTTGATTTGAATTCATTGGCCCATATTTATAGTCAAAAATAAAGTCGACTTTTTCTAAAGTCGACTTTAAAACAATGTTATTGACATCCATTTTAAGCCGGTTTTAACTTAAAGTCGACTTTATTTTGACTATGAATATGGGCTATTTTCTTCAACAATATTTGCAGTTGAATGCACTCTAAAATAAAAAAAAACATTTGAATGTATTTTAATGTTTTTAAATATATGTATGTTTAAATGGATACAGAATCAATACATAGTTTTAAATAAAAACTTACGGACGCGGAGTAATATGTGGTGTCAAAAATTCTAACTGGCTCATCAAATGCCAACGATGTTAAAATGTTGCGTCACTACCAGATGCAAGGTTTTCGTTCTTTTTTTCTTTAGCAAACCTGTCTCTCAGTGAACTCCATCTTTTTATACAATTTTCTACTAAAAAATTAATAAAAACATTTCTTCAGAAATTCGTTTCCATACGGCCCGCTTTTTTTCTGGCAACCTGTAGAATTTGTTGAATTTGTTGTATAAAATAAAATTTTCTTCTACTAAAATTACAAGTTTTTCATCATCCATCTTTATTTTATTATCAAAAATAAATCACTTTTTAAAAAATTAAAGAATTCAAACAATTTTTTTTTGGTTTAAAACAAAAATGTTTATTTTTCATATCAAAACAAACTTATACATACACACTTTAGGCTGTCACTTAACGTTGAATTCTATTTTCAACAGATTTGCCCGCAACAGTTCAGAACGTAAAAGTTACAACTAACTAGAGGTCTGCTTTGAATAACTCACTCGTTTGCCTTTACTCAAAGTGCACAACATTTATTCAAATAAAAAACATTCAAAAAGATAAGAAGAAAGTAAGCCACATACAAAAATAAGAATGAATGGAATGAATAACAAACTTGTTTACTGTAAATGAATTTAGGAGTCATTCATAAATAACAAAACATTGGAATGACCCGTTAGAGAGAGCAAGTTTACAAAAAACATTCAAATAATTTTTGAATAATTGAATGTGCGTACATTTATTTGAATACATTGACATAATATGTGTGTAAGCTTGTGGCTTCTTTTATTTATAAGAGTTAAGCTTACACATACATACATAATATGCATGTACAGAAAAAATACAAAAGAGAAGTAAAACTTCAAATAATTTTACATTCAAAATATACTTGAATATTCATCTCATTTCATTTGAGTTGACTGAATTGAATGAGTTTTTATTTGTTTTGTGTTTGAATATTCTTTCATTTGTTTCGTTATGATTGTGAGCTCGACTCATTGCAGTTAAAAAACAAATGAGTGTGTTGAAATTGCATTTTTATTTATTCTTGCAGACCTCTACAACTAACCACACAGACAGACTTTCAATTGAACAGAAACAAAACAGCTGATTCATAACAGAACATAACGTACAAACTAATTCTGCCTTTACTGTCTGCGGCCAACCAAATGTCGGAAACAGAAAAGCTATGTGTATTGAGTTTTGATTAGATGAAGGCAAAATAGAAGTATTGCTACGATAAGTCAGCAGACTCTATGCTTGCACCAGCTAATTATAGGTATTCAAGTGGGCTTGTTAAGAGGTAAGTCATTTGCATTAACTTCAACCGTTTTTAGAACCCTCGTTTATTTGCTAAAAGGTTTAATTAAAAATTGAAAGCAACCAATATATTATGACTACCATATTCAAATGTCAAAAAATATTTTATGTAATATATTGAAGACTATGAAGCAGAGTGGATTTACAATTGTGGCCATTGTTTGTGATTTAGGTGGAGGAAATAGAAAACTGTTCAGTGAACTTGAAGTTGATTACGAAAAACCTTGGTACGTTTTATACAAATTTTTGTCAATAATTTTTTTATTTTTGTATTTGTGTGTACATACTTACACATATGTATATGGGGGATTTTATGTCAAGTGACCCAATTTTGAAATCGATGTCTTCCGATTTGGATGAAATTTGCACCAAGGTTAGTATTTTGGATAGTAGTTTAGACACAAATTTTCAACAAGATCGGTCTAAAAGTTTCTGAGTTAGTGGGGGTCAAAATTTGACATTTTGGCCATACAGGTGTTCTTTCTTATCCATGTAACTTATTACCTATTGGTGTTAACAAAATTTGTCCCAAGTAGCTTCGATAGCTATTTGATCGATCTTTTGAAAAAATTTTTTTTGTTTTTTTAAAAAATTTCTTTTATTTTTTTATTTAAATTTAAAACTTTTTTTTATTTTTTTTTTTTAACGGGAATGTTTTTTTTTTTTTTTTCAAAAGAAAGCTTATGTCTTTTCCTTTAAGGCAGTTTTGGTCCCTGTTTGGGATGCGAGCGGCTTATGTATAAAAAAAAAATTATTTCTAACTCTAGACAAGGGTTTTTCAATTTTTAGCATATGCAGTGTTCTTTCTCATCCATTTAACTTATTACCTATTGGTGTTAGCAAAATTTGTCCCAAGTAGCTTCGATAGCTATTTGATCAATATTCTGAAAAAAATTTTTTTGTTTTTTTAAAACTTTTTTTTTTAAATTAAAAATTTTTTTTTTTAATGTAAAATTTGTTTTCTATATTTTTTTTTATCCGGAATGTTTTTTTTTTTTTTTTGCTCAAAAGAAAGCTTATGTCTTTTCCTTTAAGGTAGTTTTGGTCCCTTTTTGGGATGCGAGCGGCTTATGTATAAAAAAAATAATTTCTAACTCTAGACGAGGGTTTTTAAATTTTTGGCATATGCACTATTTTTAATTTTTTCCTATTTGCGTTTAAGTGTTTCTAAAGCCTTACAAATAAAACGTTTGCAAAGAAACTAGACAAACTCACCTTTCTGACGGTATGTTACAAACCCAATTATTATTTTATACCTTCGATACTATAATGCCCACAATATGTTAATCCCAGGAATAAAATCACTTTTTTTCTGTAGAAATGTTGACAAATTAAATTCTTTTTATTAATTTGTAATTGTTTACCTCGATAGCTGGGGTTGATACGTAAAGCGTTTCCGGCAGCACGGCGTTTGTTGCTGATGCAGACCGGCTGCGCAGGCGCTTGCTGGGATGTGAATCCTGGTGACACACAGTGGTCCAAATTCTCCATCTAGCCGGAAGAAAGTAATTTTTTTACTATTTCGAAACTAAATATTTTGTTTGATAATAAGTTGACAAGTGCCCACAGTGCATAACGGTACATTTTTTATTTATTTAACTTCTGTTTCAGGTTTGCTTTCTTGTTTTAAACACACGTAATTGCTGTTTTGTTTTTCTATTATAGCTCAGTTGATATTTAGTACCGAAATTAAAGTTGTCGTGAAAAAATAAGAAAAAAGTTTTTAAATTATTTTTTTGCTGAAATTAATTTAACAAAGGTAGGAACAAATTTTACTATTTTTATATTTCAAATAAAATGTTTTGTTTAGAAAAAGAATGCAGTTTTGTACGTGTGTGTCTTATATGTTAACATTTTGTTCAATGTCCAAATTCAACTAGAGTTTTAAATGGGAATTTATAAGACTTTAATTCTATTATTTGTGGTTTTGTAATCTGTATAATGGTAGCTTGTCAATGTTTTCAAATTTAGCTGCCAGTTTTTGCCTATATGCTTTTTATTTGGTTTACAGTTTAAAATGTCCATTACTAAGAGGGAACTATTTGATGCTTGGTATAGTGAAAAACAACAAAATAAAAAACTTAATGCTGTTGTATCACATGTTTTTGATAAGATCGGGCTTCAGAATAATGAAACGGATAGCTATTGTAGATTACAATTTGTGATACAAAAATTTTAGATAAATAAATAAATAATGTTTTACAAAAATACAGGTATATTATTTGTTTTTATTTTTTAACAAAAAATTTGCCACGCCCATTTCACCGATTTAGTGAGTGTTTTTATTGATAAAATCTATGAACGTGCAAAGTTTCATGTCAATGCGGCTTTTCAAAAGCGAGTTATGACTTTCTTCCGGCTAGGTTAAGCATTTGGACCACTGTGTGACAGTGCCGTTGGTTGACGAGATAGCCTGTTGCACAGTCGCTTAAGGGGACTGGCGGAGAACGTTGTGTCTTAGGTACAGCTGTGTGCACAAGCACCTGGATGGAAGTCAGCAGAAAACTTTCGACCACTTTTAAAAATTAAACACACTTTGTTTGTTTTGTAACACAGATTTTCCAACTTTATTGTGATTATTGGTAGATGGGGTTTTGTATATTTTACACAACGGGCTTTTTCACAAGTATAATTTCTATGCCCTTGTATCACTTTATTTATTCTGTTTGCCCAATTTTATTAAAAAGAAACTTTGTCGCTTATGGCTCAATATCAAGAAAAAAAAAGTGAAAAAGCAAAGTCATGTAACATGTCAGTTGTCAAAATCTCTCCACTCGAAAGTTGCCACATCGTTGCAGCCAGAGATGGACACACGTTACATGTTCAATGTTCCATGTTCCCTATTTGTATGTGGCGCGAACATGCCGCCCGCCTTGCACCTACCGTGCAAATAAGAAGGAACACTTGTATTACAAAAAACTTAACATATACTTTTAATTCATGAATAAACCAAAGAAAAGAAAAGATTAGATTAAAAATTCATGATACTTATTCTAGCAACTTAACTCCTACGGAAATTCGTTATTTAAAGATGTGTTTGAGATCAAAAAAAAACTGGAACGGTGAGATAGCTTCAAAGGCAGTAAGGCCCTCGTTTTCACGTCCCCTTTCGGTGGTTATTCCGCCTCAGGATGAGCTTCCCCGAAGATGGCACCTCCAAAAATGGTACCTTGGCAGTAGAGGCTACCTGTTATGCTTTCAGCCGGACCATCGAAAATCATATGAGCCACGTCGGCGCCCAGAACGAGGTAGTACCCCAATCTTCTGTGCCACTTCCGGTTCGCCAAGTCCATCGTGCGAGAGATTTCGTAGCCCCGGGGATCAACATTCGCCCTCGGACTGAACCCATATTCTTTCCTCTTCACCACACACATCACGCCGAGCCGGCGTCCATCACGTCGACTGTGTACCACAGTGATCTTGGTGCGGTCTTGTTGGATATCACAGTGTAGAGCCCTAGCCTCTTCTATCATGATCGATGACCGGGCCACGTTCGGGTCGATCAAGACACGAGTCCACTGATATGCGGCTTCTGGGCCGGTTTTTATACGCACGTCGGCTGTCATGGGCACCCAAATCCGCTTTGGCCCCAAAGGGTGTAGCCACGTGTGGTGGTCCTGGCTGCAGCGCCGGCATCGATCAAGACTCTTGCACTTTCTCCTAGAGTGGGTTTGGGCCAGACAATTTGAGCACAGTGCGTGGTGGGCCACGGCTCTCAATTTGTTTTCCACGTTCATACACATGAACCGGGTGCACTGGCGAATGGCATGGAACCGGTTGCACAGCGGGCAGGGAAAATTGGGATTAAAGAACCCGTCACACATGATGTAATTCTGAAACGGAGTGGAATACATTTTTTTATTAAATCATTTAGATGAGGCGAGGAAAAAAAACGAGACGTTTCGAGGACGTGAGTGAGGTTTAGGTGGCTAGGTGAACTACGTGATTATGAAAGGGGGGGCAGTAGGACAAGTTTATGAATTGGCCTAGTGATACTTCCCTTTTGAGTTTTTAAATCTACGACTCGGACCCTATTATCAGAACCACGGTAGACCTTTAAAACACGACCCAGACGCCATTCAGTCAGGCCAGCCGGCTCGTTTTTCAGAACCACAATGTCGCTTTCCTGCAGATCTTGCTGAGGAGTTTTCCATTTATTACGCTTATGTAACTCCTTCAGGTATTCGTGCTTCCAACGATGGCACAACTCCTGCTGCATTGCTTTGACCTTACGCCAGCGGTTTATGTAGCTCTTAACCGGCAGTAGTTCTTCGGGTTCGGCCGGGGTCATTATAGCCGAGCCGGTGAGGAAGTGACCTGGCGTCAGGGCCGTCGGTTCGTCTGTAGAATCAGGCAACGCCCCTAGAGGGCGCGAATTTAGACAGGCTTCTACAGTCGCAAGGACCGTAGAAAACTCTTCGAAGGTGTGTTTCATTTGACCAGCAATTTTTTTAAGGTGCGTTTTGCAACTTTTCACGCCGGCCTCCCAAAGACCACCCATATGCGGAGCTGAGGCTGGTATAAAGTGCCATGACAGTTTCTGAAACCCATATTTCGTAATAGCGTCTTCTTTAAATTGTTTCACACTAGCTTCGAAATTCACATCAATCTGTTTAGCCGCACCCACGAAATTCCGACCGTTGTCTGAGAAAATCTGGTTTGGGCAACCTCGACGAGCGATGAACCGGGCCAAGGCCGCTAAAAAGGCTGAAGTGCTTAAATCGCTTACGGCTTCAAGGTGAATTGCTTTAGTGGAGAAACAAATAAATAGGCACACATAACCCTTAGTTATCTTACAACACCTGCCAGTAAAACTCTTGATTTCAAAGGGGCCTGCGAAATCAACACCAGTATTCGCAAAGGGTCGGCTAAGGGACGTACGTTCTTCTGGTAAAGGGGCCATTATCTGTTCCTGTAACCTTTTCCGATGTAGAACACAAGTTTTGCAATTATGAATCACGGTTTTCACTAGGTTTTTCGCCTTCAAGATCCAACATTCTTGACGAATTAAATTTAATACTAAACGCGGACCACCGTGAAACGATAATTTATGGACAAATTCGACATAAAGGCGAGCCAATCTACTGCCGTACGCAAGAATAATGGGATGTCGTTCGTTATATGACAAGCATGCGGTGGACCCCAGGCGACCATTCGCTCTAATAATGCCGTCTTTGTCTAGAAATGGCGTGAGTGCTAGTAAAGAGCTACGAGATTCTAATTTCTTTACCGATTTCAAAGCCTGGTACTCGTTTATGAAATGCCGTTGCTGGGACAAGAAAAACAAGCGGTTTCTAACGAAAACTAATTCTTGAGCCGAGATTCTTCTTGAGCCGAAACTTTGACTTCTCTTTTTCTTAGCAAGATGGCAGAATCGGAACACGTAGGCTAACACATGATATGCTCTGGGCAAGCATGAGAAACGTTCAAGCATATCTTCGTTTTCGGTCGATCTAGCAACAAGAACTTGCACCTTTTTTGATTCCTGCGCTGTGTCGAACTCTTTTTCGCCTACGGGCCATAACGATTTCTCTAATATGAGCCATTCAGGACCATGCCACCAAAGTTTGCTTTCTTTTAATTCCGAAGGTATCAGCCCCCGGGTTGCTAGATCGGCAGGGTTTTGACTAGAAATCACGTGAAACCAATTTTTGTTGCCTACTTTTTCTAAGATGGACGCTACTCTATTCGCTACAATTCGTACCAATGTTAATAGTGGGAACTACATGTTTTACTAGGCCTGCTAACAGGACCGCCCCACACAATTCTAATCGTGGCAAAGACGGTTTTTTCACCGGAGCTACTTTTGTCTTGCTAATGAGCAAACTTGTAAAAACCTCGTTCTCCCTGCTAACTCTTATGTACAATGCGGCTGCGTACGCCAATTCAGATGAATCGCAAAACCCATGAAACTCAACATTACAGCCTGGCGAATATTGAACCCAACGCGTTAGCTTAATCGAATCTATCTCATTGTATTTTGAAATAAAATCCTGCCATTTTCTCAAAGCTAACGGCTTGATTGCCTCATCCCATTCTACTTTATCGAGCCACATTTGCTGCATCAAAATTTTCGCTGTAACTACCACTGGAGCTAGCCAACCTGCTGGATCAAAAAGCCTAGCAATAATCGAAAGCACTTCCCTTTTCGTATAACACTGCTTTATTTTGATTTTTTCAGTAGTAAAGTAAAATGTATCATCTGCCGCATTCCACCGAATGCCTAGAGTTTTCGTGGTGCTTTTATCATCGAGTATCAAGAACGAATCATTAAACAAATGGTCTTTTGGCAAGTTTTTCAAAATCTGTTTTGAATTTGAAGTCCATTTTCTCAATTCAAACCCTGCTGTTTCTAATATGCCAATTAATTGGTCACGTGCTTCTAACGCATCTGAAATAGAATGAGCTCCCACTAGAGCATCATCCACGTACATGGACTCACGAAGAATTCGAGCACCAATAGGGAAACGCTGCTCTTCATCACTAGCTAACTGAATGAGGGTTCTTAAAGCCAAAAAAGGAGCACAATTTACGCCAAACGTAACCGTTTTCAGCTGATAATCTTCTACCTCATTATCCTCAGAAACACGAAAAACAATTTTCTGCCAGTGCCTATGCTCACGTTTCACCAAAATCTGCCGGTACATTTTTGATATGTCCGCATTGAAAACAAACTGATACAACATCCATTTAAGGACTAAACTCACTAAATCGGCTTGTAAAACTGGGCCAGTATACAACAAATCATTAAGACTTTTTCCATTTGAAGAAGCACTTGATGCGTTAAAAACCACCCTTAGCTTTGTTGTTGTACTTTCTGGCTTAAAAACGCCATGATGTGGTAAATAATAACTTGGACTACCTGAAGTGTTTTCAACCCTTTCCATATGCCCTAATGTTATGTATTCTTTAAGGACCTCATCATACTGAGCCTTGCGCTCAGGATTACGCAATAATGATTTCTCATTTCTTAAAAACTGACACACCGCAATATGTCTATTAGGACCAAGCAAATCGAATTCATTTTTAAATGGAAGACTCACTATGTATCTTCCCTCAGTGTTCCTTTCAGTAGTGGAGCTATAGATCTCTTCGCATTTTTTATCCTCATCTGATAAAACTACGTTTTGAGACACTTCCTCTAACTCCCAAAACTTTGACAACTGGTCACTAATAGAAACGTTTGTCATATGAGACATTCTTACTATTCGTGTGGAAGCCCCCATAGGCGTTGGACCCGTGACAATCCAGCCAAAAATGGTTTCTTGAGCCACCAAAGATTCAAAAATACCATGTTTCACTCCACCACGAAGAATTGAGGGATAAAGGTCACCTCCTAATAATAAATCTACTTCACTGCTTTCAAAAAATTCTGGATCGGCATAGCTTAGCTTCGGTGGTACAAAATTCTCCGGGGGAACAAAAGAATGTGTAGGGATACTGCCCGTTACACGAGAAACTACTAACGCTTGTACATTGAGAGACACGTTCTCATCAAAAAGCGACACAATTGTAAACATTGCCATTTTAGAAGATCTACTGATTATTTCCCCTCCTAAGCCTGTGACTTCCGCAAAAACTGGATTAGTAGGTAGCTTCAACAATTTTTGTATTCTCTCCGACACAAAACTTTCATCTGAACAGGGATCTATTAATGCTCGTACCCTATAACTTGAACCAAAACTGCTAACATTAACCCAAGCTGTGGCTAACATGACTTTTTTCGCGACTGTAGTGTGATGCGATTGTACCCCTCTAGACGTACTGGCAACTTCAGATAACTGCGGCTGACCGGTACTATTCTGACTTTCACCTCGTGAGTTATTATTCGATTGTGTCTGATTGTTATTATTACCCCTTACAAATTCTCTATGCACCAATGTATGATGCTTCTTCTTACACTTTGAACAACTATTCGAACTAGTACAATTCCCATACATGTGGCCAATCGTAAGGCAATTGAAGCAAAATCGATATTTTTTCAAAGTTGAAACACGATTCCTGTAGTCCATGTTAAGAAATTTATTGCAAGCGCTAATTTTGTGATTCTCCTTGCATAATTTACATGAAGCTGAATCAACTTTGGTATGATGGGCCTTTAATTGCTTAACTTTTGTAGCTGCTTGATTAGTGCTAGAAGAACCTGATTGGGAACCACTGGCCGATCCCCCACCTGCCAATATAATATCAGAAACACTCTCAAGGGCATGAAACCTATCCGTTAAAAAATTGTTTAATTCTTCCCATTTGGGAACCTCTGTTTTATTTTTCACTGACTGCTCCCAAAGATTTAAAGTGCATTCTGAAAGACGCGATGAGCATTGAAACACGAAAATTGGGTCCCATGAATTAATGTCAACATTGTACAACCTTAACACAGATATGCAATTGTTAATTTCTCTTTGCAGCCTTTTAATCTCCGAAGCTGTTTCTTGTTGGCATGGAGCCAAATTAAATAATGCTTTAAGCTGACTATTAATTAACACGCGCTTATTCTCATATTGACACTTAAGATTGCCCCATGCAATTTCAAAATTTTCGCCTGTTAGAGCAATATTTCTATTTATGTCCCTAGCCTCACCGTTTTTCTGAACAAATAAAATAATTTTTCAACAGGGCTTAGTCGCGTATTGTTTATGTAAATTGCCGTAAACATGTCCCTAAATGTGGGCCACGATACGTAATCTCCATAAAACACGCCAGTATCACACGGTGGTACAGATATAGAACTATGAAGGTTGGGAACCACTGCCTCTTCGTTATTTTTATTTTCCCCGTCTAATGCCTGTTTTGCCTTTTCCAGAATATTAATACACCTCACATAAGTTTTCCGAACTTGAGAATACTTTGCCTGAATCGCCGCTGCCTCTTTTTTAGTGTCTGCATTTTCCGCGGAACACTCATCGTACAACTTCTTATATTTTTCCCAACGTTTATTTAATTCATTTTTTTCAAATTCAAAGGCATCGGCCGTGTAACTAGAAAAATCCTCTTTTTTCAACATAACTTCAAACCCGGTCACTTCATCCCCCGCTCGAATAAATTTCTCAAGACTCGCCATTCTGTTTTTTATTCACGGGGTACCAATGCCGCACAACAACAAAAGGAAACACTTAAAAAATTGTCGCAAAAAAATGAACCAATATGAAAAACGAGAAAAATTACAAAAAAATTCGCGCCACCACTGTTTTTCAGCGAGTTTAATAATTGCAAAAACAAATGTTTGCTAAAACACAACAACAATCGGGCGAGTAACTGTCCGTACAAATAAAAGATGGCTCTTAAGTAAAATTTTTCAAATTAAATGGCGCCCACCTAACCTCACTTTCACTGGAGCACGAATAATTTTTGAAACACAATATATTTTTTATTAAAATTCCAATGTACGTACCTCTTTTCACTTCTATTTAACGGGCGAAGGACCAAATGTTTACCTCGATAGCTGGGGTTGATACGTAAAGCGTTTCCGGCAGCACGGCGTTTGTTGCTGATGCAGACCGGCTGCGCAGGCGCTTGCTGGGATGTGAATCCTGGTGACAGTGCCGTTGGTTGACGAGATAGCCTGTTGCACAGTCGCTTAAGGGGACTGGCGGAGAACGTTGTGTCTTAGGTACAGCTGTGTGCACAAGCACCTGGATGGAAGTCAGCAGAAAACTTTCGACCACTTTTAAAAATTAAACACACTTTGTTTGTTTTGTAACACAGATTTTCCAACTTTATTGTGATTATTGGTAGATGGGGTTTTGTATATTTTACACAACGGGCTTTTTCACAAGTATAATTTCTATGCCCTTGTATCACTTTATTTATTCTGTTTGCCCAATTTTATTAAAAAGAAACTTTGTCGCTTATGGCTCAATATCAAGAAAAAAAAAGTGAAAAAGCAAAGTCATGTAACATGTCAGTTGTCAAAATCTCTCCACTCGAAAGTTGCCGCATCGTTGCAGCCAGAGATGGACACACGTTACATGTTCAATGTTCCATGTTCCCTATTTGTATGTGGCGCGAACAGTTATAATAATTAAATTAATATATAATTATAATAATAATAATTTCTAATAATAATAATAAAAATAAGCCACCTGTAAATTTTCACCTTCTAAACATAATATTAAAAAACTACCTGTTAACTTCTATCTCTCCACCCACACTTTAAAGGCCAGTGTCATAAAATAATAAATTAACTGGTATTTCGGAGAATGGCCATGGAATATTTCCACCTGATTTAAACACTTGTCTCTGGGGCACCTGATATTTTGACAACAAAAATCACATTTAGTATTACGTGCGCTCAAAACTGTATATTTTTTATGTAGGAAAAATTAAAAAAAGAATTATTTGTCAACATTTCTACAGAAAAAAAGTGATTTTATTCCTGGGATTAACATATTGTGGGCATTATAGTATCGAAGGTATAAAATAATAATTGGGTTTGTAACATACCGTCGGAAAGGTTAATTTGTCTAGTTTCTTTGCAAACGTTTTATTTTTGAGGCTTTAGAAACACTTAAACACAAATAGGAAAAAATTCAAAATAGTGCATATGCTAAAAATTGAAAAACCCTCGTCTAGAGAAAGAAATTATTTTTTTTTATACATAAGCCACTCGCATCCCAAAAAGCGACCAAAACTACCTTAAAGGAAAAGACATAAAAAAAACATTCCGGATAAAAAAAAATTATAAAAAAAAATTTTACAATAATTAGTATTGTGGTGATTTTGTTGAACTATTTATGGTTTTTAATCCAAATTTCTAATTATTTTAATTAGGCTTAAGTTCATTAAATTTAATTTTCATTAAATTATTTTTATGAAGAAAGGAATTTTACAACATGAAAATTAATTAAAATTGTTATTGATAATCCTTCATTATTGACCGTGGCCGGGGCTCGAACCCGGGCCGGCAGGTTACCATGACATGTTTCGATCGCAACCACTCGATCTCCTTACATGTTTTTTCCTACTTCCGTTTTTTCGTACTTTTGTCAAGAATTTTTCTTGAAGTCCAAAGTACATTTTTTTTTTTTGTTTTTTAATTTTTTTTTTTTTTTTTTTCATATTTTGTCTTTCCTTTTCTTGTTGAAGAAAAACTCTTGACAAAAGTACGAAAAAACGGAAGTAGGGAAGAACATGTAAAATCGATTAAAATGGATAATCATTCAAAAAAGCAAACTTCGATCTACCAAAGGTTAAAATACAATTTGGTTTAAGGATTGATGTTTGACTATTGACGTCAGCAGTCGTCGATGGCTGCGGGTGTAAAACGGCAAATCCATCTGAGGAGATAGAGTGGTTGCGATCGAAACATGTCATGGTAACCTGCCGGCCCGGGTTCGAGCCCCGGCCACGGTCAATAATGAAGGATTATCAATAACAATTTTAATTAATTTTCATGTTGTAAAATTCCTTTCTTCATAAAAATAATTTAATGAAAATTAAATTTAATGAACTTAAGCCTAATTAAAATTATTAGAAATTTGGATTAAAAAATTTTACATTTAAAAAAAAAATTTTAAATTTAAAAAAAAAGTTTTAAAAAAACAAAAAAAATTTTTTTCAGAATATTGATCAAATAGCTATCGAAGCTACTTGGGACAAATTTTGCTAACACCAATAGGTAATAAGTTAAATGGATGAGAAAGAACACTGCATATGCTAAAAATTGAAAAACCCTTGTCTAGAGTTAGAAATAAATTTTTTTTTATACATAAGCCGCTCGCATCCCAAACAGGGACCAAAACTGCCTTAAAGGAAAAGACATAAGCTTTCTTTTGAAAAAAAAAAAAAAAACATTCCCGCTAAAAAAAAAAATAAAAAAAAGTTTTAAATTTAAAAAAAAAATAAAAGAAATTTTTTAAAAAAACAAAAAAAAATTTTTTCAAAAGATGGATCAAATAGCTATCGAAGCTACTTGGGACAAATTTTTCTAACACCAATAGGTAATTAGTTACATGGATAAGAAAGAACACCTGTATGGCCAAAAGGTCAAATTTTGACCCCCACTAACTCAGAAACTTTTAGACCGATCTTGTTGAAAATTTGTGTCTAAACTACTATCCAATAGAACTAACCTTTCATCCAAATCGGAAGACATCGATTTCAAAATTGGGTCACTTGACATGAAATCCCCCATATGTATTTAGGATTTCTTTCGCCGAAACCAAAATATTTGTATTCAATGATGTTCCACATTTGATAAAACTTTTGAGAAATCAATTTATTGATAGTGGATTCATCAATAACAAGAAGGAAGTTAAAAAATATATAATTTTTAGTCTTCTGTCCCTCGAATCTAATGACTTGAAGATCACACATAAAATATCAGCAAACAATTCATGCGTGGTTGGACCTGAAAGACAGAAGGTCAAACTGGCCACCAAACTTTTCTCACATACAATTGCACAATCTATAACTCGAGCTGCCAGTTTGGGATATTTGAGTAACGAAAATTAGAGCGAGTGTAGTCAACTGTTTAAACTGGTAATGACACACACAATTTAATTTCTTCAAGACATTGGAAAATTATTTAAGTGATTTTACTTTTCTAGGTGAATGACTGGTTTGACGATATGAATTCGAGAGTTCCGAGACAAGATACCAGAGACCGATTACACGCATACGGTTTGGCACTGGAAAAACAAAATAATATTTTAAATAATATGTCGCAAATGATGTCAGAGATCCGTGTGATTGACAAAAAGTCTATGTTACCTTTTTAAAAAGGTTATAAATTATATTGCATTCTTAAAAATAGATATTTGACATAAATATAATTGTTTTGACTTAAATATATTCCACAGGTATCATGCAATCAAATAATGCGTTGAAAATGCTACATATTGAACTAAATAATCGATATAATATAAAGTATTTGTTGACGTATCGCTTAAATCAAGATGTGCTAGAAATTTTTTTTGGAGTAATTAGATCGAAAGGCGGACTTCACGATCACCCTGATCGGGAAGAGTTTAAAAATAGACTTCGATCTTACATTATCGGGTCAAACGGAGGAATTGTAAATAGTAATGCAAATGTAGAGGTAGACAATACGCCAGATTTAGATGGAGATAATTCTTTAACAGGTTAATTTAAACGTACAATTTTTAATAATAAAAAGTTTTATATTCCTAGTGATTTCTTCAGGTACAATTCTTAAGAGTGTTAATCGTAAAATACAGATAGATTCATTGGATACAGAATGAAACGAAAGCGAGTTGGAAGACATAAAATATGATGGTTTAGAGAATTTGGCCGGATATATTTCTAACAAATTAAAGAATGGAAACCCTAATCTTGTGGTTAATCCTCTAAGCGACCGCAATAATTCATGGGTTAACCACTTAAGTGAAGGTGGGCTAAGTATACCATCAACTTTATTAATGGACACGCTGAGATCGTGTGACACCATGTTTTTCAAATTAAATTGTGACAAATTATTACTTTCAAGCGGATATTTACAAAAGCACTTGTTGGAAGCAAAAGAAATTGAAGCCAGTGAAGAAGTGACAAAACTTTTCTTTAGTTGTCGAATGTATTTTAAAATTAGGAAACTAAATGCCGAAATCGCTGAAAATACATATAAGAGAAAGAGAACAATTGATAAAATAACAAAATAAAATCAATTCTACACCTAAAAATCGTTTAACTTTTTCATTTGTTTAAATGTAATAATAATATCGGTTGGTAAAAATACTTATTCAAAAACTAAAAAGAGGTTTGAACTTCAGAATTAATTTAAACTCTTGTATTGTAAAAATTTTCAAACAATTCTTGATGAAGCTTCACAAAGGAGGTGCGAAGTATCGAATTAAATACTGACTTCAAGGTCGAATTATTTTTATAAGAAAATTAATAAATAACAAAGCGGTCAAAGAAAGTTCATCAATACTTAAACATTTTTATTTAATAATGGCAAAAGCAAAACGAATATAATTATTATTTTAGTATTTGAATCTATCAAACATTTTAAGTATATTGTATTGAAGCCATGCTATTCCCTACTTTGTATGATATAAAAACAGCAAACATGAATCCTGTAAAGTTAATTAGTTTTAAGTTTATTTTCAACTTAAAAACTACGTTAAAATTAGGCTTTGTCTTTTAATTCTATACATCTCTATTAAATATTTTCTTTTTTGAAAATTATATTTTATTTGCAGCAAAAGTAAAATATTAGTATAAAAATAATGAAAAACTATACATGGAATTCTAATAAAGAAATTGTTTCCTTTAAAAAAATTAGTTAAAAAAAAAAAAATTTGTCCCACTGTCATGTTTTTACACAAACATAATAGTTTTACAGCTGAATTTTATTCGCCAATGAGAACACAGGTTGAGTGACGTCAGAGTTCCTACATGCGCAGAATTGTATTTTTATGGCTGCGTGATGGCGTTATCTCTATTTAATCATTCTATGTTTAAATGTTTAAAAGGAGTTGGCACTCTCTGTATATGGTTTCAAGAGAACATGTCAATTACGCATAGAACTACGAGGCAATCAAGAAATTTAAAAATAACGATATGTCGGCTTGAATTATCTACACAACGTATTTCTTACACTGGGCCAAGTGAGTTTAATCAGTTACCAAATGAATTAAAGAATATTTCAGTCTTAACAAATTTTAAACACAATTTGAAGCAATATTTATCCGAGAATGTTGAAACTCTTCTCTAAATAAAATGCCTTCTTTTGTAATAAATATAAATATATATATATATATGTATATATATATTTTTTTCCCCTTTTTCATTTATTGTACGTATGTTAATATTGTTTAAATTAGAATATTAGATATTGTAGTTGCCATTAGCTTCTTTAATGCCATACTGGGCGCTGAGGCGATTTAAAATTATGTCATGTTATTTCATTAAGATTACAATAATACACAAATAAAAAAAAAGTCAATTTGTTACACTTGCTTTTATAAGGTTGACTAATATTTCGCCCGAAATGAGGCGGTTCTGCTAATACATTTAAGTCCAACGGAAACATTTTTTTTATATTGACAACTATTTCGGAGTTATTAAGAAATTAGTGGCCACATTTTTTATGCAAAATTATTATTACTTTTTATTTTGAAAAATTCTGCAAAAAATTACAAGGACAAAAACTTTTAAAGGCAGAGCTTATGAAAAAAATATGTTGCCAAACACAAACACTTCTATGTATATGTCACTAACGAACGCATACATTTTATTACGCAACATTGAAAATTTTGCATGTATACATAATTTTAAACAAGAGTACATACAAACATACATACATATAAAACTACATGTTTATTATCAGCATCACATGCCTGAATATGTTTGTGTATGAACATTACTTTTATAACCCATTCCCACACGTCTTGTCAGCCCTTCTTTTCCTTACAAATACAAACATATAAGATTTTACCTCGCACAAGCAAACATTACTTTAAAGCTGGAGGTCCACACCACGCGTTACTCGCTTTTTCGCTGCATACGCAGCTGTCAAAAAAGTAGAATCTGTGTAGTTGTACGTAGTAAGTTACATTCACAAAAGCGTAGATGCCTTGAGGCGAAAAGTAGGTTTACTTTCTACTTTTGTAAGCGTCACAAGCAGCGTTCGAACAAGTCAGCTGATTTTGACAAATTAAATTTTATTTTTACTTGTGCTGCTGCTGCATAAGAAGCGTTGCATGTAACTTGAAACGTGCAACGCAAGTAAGGTTAGAAAAGCATGTACTGCGTGGAGGCAAAAACGCGTGGTATGGACCTCCAGCTTAAGTGGCTCGTTTTCTGCGCGCATAAAATTTGTACCTACGAGTTAAAAAATAAAACTCGTAAGCACAAATTGTAAAACGAGTCGTTTTATGCTTACGAGTCGAGCAGTAAAATCTTACGAGTCGTAAAAAATTTGTACTCGCGTGCTTAAAAATAAAGCTCGCGAGTAAAAATTTTAAAACGAGAGAATTGACTCGAATTGTGCTCGCGATTAGAATTGTTTCCTACCCTGATATTTATATAGTATTTATCTCTTAATTGCATTTAATTATTTGGACATGTTTGCGTGCTATTAAATATATTAAAAGACAAAGTTATTTATACGCAAGTAAGAGTGATATATTCGGCTGTGCCGAATCTTATATACGCTTCACCATTTTGCGAGCAGAATACAGAGCAACTACAAAAAAACTAAATAATTTTTAATTATACATACATATTGCCAATACTAAAAACTTCATTATAAATAAAATTTAAAAAGCGAAAACTGGTAAATATTTTTTTTAATTGTTTTTGAACGTAAAAATTAAAAAAATACATTTTTGTTTTTGAAAAAAAACCAGATTCGAAGCAGGGGACTCACAGTTTCTAACCTTAACAAGCCCCCTAGACAACTGAACCATGAAGGAACGTTGTTTGAATATCATTAACATTAAATATGAACCGTTTTATGGTTCACAACTCAACTCAGTTGGGATGTAATTATTTGCGATGTTTTTGTTCACCGTAATATAGCAGAGTTGTAAACTATAATACCAAAACTATAAATCTACTCATTTGAGCTTTGAACCAGGGCTACCGTTAAGAATTTTGAAAAAGTCGCACAAAAAGTCGTTTTTAATACAAAAAGTTGTCATTGCGGGGAAGGCCTTTCGCTTTCCTTTCTTTCGCCAGAACTTCTTAAAGGCATTCAAATAAATTGCTCTTAGAAGGCTTTCCAAAGAAGGACTGTCAAAAGGCCTTAGAATAAAGGCCATATTGCAGCATTTTTAATAAAGGTATATCAAAAGGCCTTCAGATGAAGGCATTTAAGAAGGCCTGCAGATTAATCCCTGCTAAAATGCCTTCCCATAATTTTCAAAAAAGAATAAAAGTTTAGTGTTTTATAATTCTAGTTTAGTACACATATATATTTATTTACAGAATTACACAAACTATAATAACTTTACACAAAAAATATAAAATTAAATAAAAAATATTAAAAAAAAAACACTCCAGTCTTAGAAACTAAAAATTAAAGCAAAAATATAAAAACAAAACACTTTAGTCATTAAAACTCAAAAATATGTTTAAAATTTACTTTTTTTAATTTTTCACTTTTTAGCACAAGTACATTTCTTCATTAATGAGCAGCACTTAACTAAAATGATATAAATTACTGTTTTTATTTGGTATTTAATTATGTATGTAACTTTGTTTATATAACGGGATCTGAATTCTTTCGCTTTTGCTTTGGCGAAAAAAACAAAATAAAAAATTGTACTCTTTCTCTTTTCAACTTCAACTAAAATGATTTACATTACTGTTTTTATTTGGTATTTTAATATGTATGTAACCTTTTTTTTGTAAAGGGATCTTAATCCTGTTGCTTTTGCTTGTGCAAAAACACAAAGCGAGTGTGGAAGGTATATCTTATCTTTTATACCAAAGAGCCGAGGCCTTCTATGAGGCATTCTTTAGCAGTTACATAAGAATAGTAATTGAATCACAAAAAATTTTAAGCAGGCCTTTAAAAAGGCCTGAAGTTAGAAGGTCTTCTGAGTTTTCCCGCTGGGTCTATGTTAATTTGTTTAACTGTAATTTTTTTTTGTTTTAAAATAAAATAAAAAAAAAAAAAATTTTAAGAAACGCTTTTCTTTACCTTAATATATTGATCAGTTGTGAACACAGAATAAATATGAATACCAAAAAAATCGACTAAAAGTCAAAAAATAACAACATTTCAAACAACATAAACTTTTAAATCAAAATGGAAAACAACTCACACATCCCTTAAAGAAAAGCGTGGGGCGCGTTGTTATGAAACAAAATGCTCAATTATTGAAAATTGGTAGCTTTAAACATGATTGGTTGTATTTCTTTCGGTCTGAAATATTAAAATGTACTCACGGCAATCATGTTTTTTTTTTAAGTTTAGGTTGGTATGGGCGCCCCACGCTTTTCTTTAAGGGATGTGTGAGTTGTTTTCCATTTTGATTTAAAAGTTTATGTTGTTTGAATATTTTTAATATTTAGGGGTAAAAACTGAGGTAAGTAAGGAATTCATTAGAAATTTTTTTTTTAGCCAGGATGAAATTTACGGGGGGCAGAATTTTTTTTGTAAAATGCTTTTTTTAGCCGCCTTTTACTTAACGCAAATGGATGCAAGATTTGATGCTGCGAAGTTAATGTAAAGAAAAGCATTTCACAAAAAAAAAAAATTCTGCCCCCCTAGATTTAATCCTAGCTACGCTCATGTATTCGTGTATTGTCATCGGAAATATGTATTCCTGCAAAGTTTCATCCATTTGCATTGAGTAGAAGGCAGTCAAAAAAGCATTTTATAAAAAAAAATGTTTTGCCCCCCCCCTAGATTTTTTCCTGGCTACGCCCATGTATTCGTATATTACCATCGGGAGTATGAATGCCTGCAAAGTTTTATGCATTTGCATTGAGTAGAAGGCAGTCAAAAAAGCATTTTATCAAAAAAAAATTTTGCCCCCCCCCCTAGACTTTATCCTGGTGAATGCCTGCAAAGTTTGGCCATTTGCATTGAGTAGAAGGCAGTCAAAAAAGCATTTTACCAAAAAAAAATTTTGCCCCCCTAGATTTTATCCTGGCTACGCCCATGTATTCATGTATTGTCATCGGGAATATGTATGTCTGGAAAGTTTCATCCATCTGCATTGAGTAAAAGGCGGTTAAATTAACGTTACAAGATTTGATTTTCCGAAGTGAAGCTAAAGAAAAGATTTTAACCCCCCTCCCCTAGATTTTATCCTGGCTACGCCCATGGATTCATGTATTGTCATCGGGAATATGTATGCGTGCAAAGTTTCATCCATCTGCATTGAGTAAAAGGCAGTTAAATTAACGTTACAAGATTTGATTTTCCAAAGTGAAGCTAATAAAAAGCATTTAAAAAAATTGTGGCCCCCCCTTGATTTTATCCTGGCTACGCCCATGAATTCGTGTATTGTTATCGGGAATATGTATGCCTGCAAAGTTTCATCCATTTGCTTTGAGTAAAAGGCTCTCAAAAAAGCATTTTAACAAAAAAAAAAAAAATTTGGCCCCCCTAGATTTTATCCTGGCTACGCCCATGTATACGTGTATTGTCATCGGGAATATGTATGCCTGCAAAGTTTCATCCATTTGCATTGAGTATAAGGCGGTTAAATTAACGTTACAAGATTTAATTTTCCGAAGTGAAGCTAAAGAAAAGGTTTTAAAAAAAGAAAAGAAAATTTTCATACATAGCTTTGAAATTTAATAAAGAAATTTTCAGAAAATTTCATTTATTGAAAAATTTTCATTGAGTAAAGGCTTGAAAAAAAAGTTACAATAAATTACAATTTTAATCATTGTGTGGAATATTAAATCAAAGGGAAAAATAAGTAGAGAAAAGGCCAAAGGAAGTTAGTTAAGAATCTAAAGGAGATTTTAAATATAAAAGGTAATTATATTAAGTTTTTTTGTGATTAGTGTTAAAATGTATTTTCTTTGTGGGCTTAGATAGTTTATTTGTATATGGGCAGTTATTGAGCATTAACACAATTTTGGATACTGTGGTCACTAAAGCGTTGAATAAATCAGCTTTTAAACTGGAAATTAAGCGCGGAAATTTCCAAGCTTTGGTATTCAATCTTTTTATTAAACGGATACTATATTTTAAAACTTCCTGACAATTCACTTAATAATCTACAGAAGAAGTTTGACTTTTGCCGAATATAAAGGCATAACCCGCTACTAGCTTAACTCTAAAATAACTTTCATAAATATTACCTAACATACCATAGTTTAACTTCCCATAACATTACTTAATTTAACTTAACTTAATTTACTTAACTTAACTAAATTTAACTTAACATAAATTTATTTAACTTTAATTCTCTTAACATAATTTAACTTACATATAAAAAAAACTTAATTTATACTTCAACATAATCTATGCAATGTAAATGTTTTTTTTATTGTAGTCACCAAATTTGTTTGAAATGTTTTAAATTATAAAGGGAAATCACGATGGGTAGTGCAAAGTGTGCAAACGATGCAAATGCGTGCAAAAATACACACATTTGCACAAAACAACAACAAAATGTACGTATTTGCAATTTGCTCTAATTTACTTCCTTTGCACTAAAAAAACCATGAGCAAAATTAGTAGTGCATATTTGCTCAGTTGCAAACAAATGTAAACAAAAACGTTTGACATATTAAGCGCCATATTGTTTTTTAAGGAAACTTATAAATTGAACATTGTCGTGGGTTTTAATATAAAATAGAGAATTAAATTAAAATAATTTAAAAAGAAAAAATTTATTTTATTTTGCTTGTGTATAATTGTAAACAAATGCAGATTTTTAACAGTGCTGCCAGAAGTTTTTTGTGTTGCCAGAATAAATTTTTAGAAAAATAGCACATTTGCACAAAAAATAAAATTGGTGTGCTCACGATCAATCATAATATGCACTCAAATTTACAAATTGTAAATTTGCACAATGACCATCGTGATTACCCTTATAAATTCAAATTCTAACATACACATACATTCATACATACATACACTATACTTACATACATACATAATACAGTACTCATTACAGATGACAAAGCCTATTTCAAATAGGCACGCAGTCCACATAAACTTTTATATAAGCAATAAATATCAAAAACATAACCCTCAATAAACTTCCGAACTTCAGGCCTGCAGTCTTCGAGGGAAAATAAAATGTGGTGAGTTTTTATTTTATTATTTCATATTTTAGAAAACTAATACATAAAACATAAACAAGCTAAAATACATAATTTTATATTATTACTTTTAAATTTCTGTTAAAATGCAATAACAGAATACAAAAATGTTTAAACTAAATTCTTATTTTTAAATAAAAATGTTTATTTTTTTTTGAATTTTGATCTAATTCAAAAACCATTGACATAGTTTCCAATTTATTTTAAGTTTTAACATTTTGTCATTTCTTTAAAAACGATTATGATAACATAATTCATAACATTTTAACATAAACAACCCTTAATTTAAATTATAATTTATACTTTTATTTTAATTATTAAACATAATTTGGGGATTTAAACCTACATATGTTTAGAATGATAATTTTTATTTTAATTAATAATTTAATTCGTAATTTTTATGTTTAAATAAATACTTTGTTAGTATAATGGACCTTTAAACAATTTTTATTTATTTCACGAAACATTTAAATACATTAGAGAAGGGGCATAATGGGTTATTCGGAAATTTCAAAGAATTACATAGGTTTTGGGTGGGTATAGAAATGGAAAGGTAGACAACATCTTAATCCTTTTCATACATTTATAAATGTGTTTGCATCTATAGATTTTCATTTCCTTTATTATTTTTATGTTTTTTTTTTGTCAATGGTTAATTGTTGCTTTATGAATTTCAAATCTACCTAATTTTAAATTTAATAGTAGTGGACTTTTACTCTATCTTGGAAAAAAACGAATCACCCCATTTTCTGACGAGCAAAGCTGGTGTTATAGGTAGAACTCTCTTTTGATAGATAGGGTCTCAGTTTTCGTCCGTTACAAAGTCGCATAAAAAAAGTCGTTTTTTTTAATTTAAGTCTCACACGTTTTTTTTAAATTACTTTAATTTAATTACCACCCGAGTCACAATTTTGGTTTTATATCTTTATTAACTCTCTTAAATTTGCTTGAGTTAAAAAGAAATTTTTACTTACAGAACAAATTGTTTTCGTTAAAAAAATTGACGAAAACTTCTTAAAAAAAAAACAGAAAAAAAAGTTGTATGACGATAACTTGTTGTCATCGCTTATAGACATGCAGGAACACCCGGGTGGGTGTTGGTAAACGATGTACATAAAAATCTTTGGATAGGCGATGGTTAATTAAAAAAAACACCAGACAAAAAGGAATTAACAATTTAAACGATATAAATAGCTGAGAAATAATTCGTTAAAAATGTGTTTAAATACACTATTGTGTATTAATTTTACATTCGATTGATTTTTATAGCCTTCACCACAGGTGGAAAAGGGTATATATAAGTTTGTCATTCCGTTTGAATTTCTACAATATTGATCTTAGATCCATTAAGTATATATATTCTGGGTCCTTATGAGGAGAGAAGTTGATTTAACGATATCCGTCCGTCCGTCTTACGTTTGATTTGTGTCTTCCGGAGACTCCAGACATGATAGCGGCTAGGTTGTTTTATATTTATGTCACATATAGTCCACCATTTCTTGCTATTGAAATTCAGCCAAAAATGGCTGAGATATGACCAAAAAACCACGATTGCCTCTAATTTTTCCAAAAAATCCCTTTTGGTTGTTGTATTTTTATTACTTTTTTCTGTATATCTGGAGAACGGCAAGAGCCAAAGTTTTCAAATTAGGTACAAACATTTAGGTTATAAATACACACCATCCCACAAAATGTGGGCGGGATTGGAGAAGTGAGAGTGGTACCTCCCATGCAAAAAATATTAAAAATTGTATAAAAACCTGAATATTTTGACTGTAATATGACCTATGGTTACGCCATATATATCAAAAGATCGGAAATTTTTAATAGAAAATATTTTCTGAAAAACTCGGGAAAATCGGTTCAGAATCCAAAATATAAATATTTTTTTGAAAAATACCCATTTTCGGGAATTTTTGTGTTTTTTGCTGCTTAAAAACTTGCCAAAAGAGAAAAATCTACGGTATGACAACAGTGCCTTTACAAAAAGAAAACAAACAAAAAACTGTGTTGAGTTGTAAACAGTAAACGGTTCATATTTCATTTTAATGATATTTAAACAGCGTTCCTTCATGGTTCAGTTGTCTAGGGGGTGTGTTAAGTTAGAAACTGTGAGTTCCCTGGTTCGAATCTTGGTTTTTTAAAAATAAATTTTTTTTTAGATATTTTTATGTTCTAAAAACGATTTTAAAAAAATATTTACCAGTTTTCGCTTTTTAAATTTCATTTATAATGAAGTTTCAAGTGTTGTAAATATGTATGTATATGTAAAAATTATTTAGTTGCTCTGTATTCTGCTCGCACAATGGCGAAGGGTATAGAAGATTCGGCACAGCCGAATATAGCACTCCTACTTGTTAATAATGTGTTTGTTCATTACTTGGCATCCAACCTTCTATTTCAGTATCTAGAAAATTTAGAGTTGATAGCATGGACTCACAAGTTTCTACTTTTAACCTGCTAATTAAGTTATTTTTCATCAATTCTAATTAAAAAAAAAAATAGAAATTGGCAGCCCACGCAATGTTGTGCGGTACAGTTAATACATACACTGCTCTTTTGTCTAAATTAAGGTACAATGGCAATTTTAAAGATTCCTACTGTATGCCAAAAATGTTTAGCATTTGTATTTTAAAAATATAATTGTATGATTTATCATTGGATTTACTATCTAACAACTTAAATTTCTTAATAAAAGCATGTGTCATTTATAATATTTTTAAATAAAGATATGAGATCAATAGCGGTAAAAAAGTTGGTCTTAAAACCCTTTAAATAAGAATGCCGACCATCCCAGATTGGCATGGAAATTCAATGAACACGACACAAAACAAGGCATATACAATACAGTTTAGTAGTTTAAATTTTCTGGATACAAAATAATCACCTGATCAATCGAATGAGGTTACATATCCCGGGGAATGCTTAAAACAAACTTGATATTCTTAAGGGAAAACATGTGCAATTATGAAGTGTAAAAAAAGTATTTCACTTACAAAAAAGGGGCAAAAACATTGTTAAATCAACTTCTCTCCCCATAAGGACCCAGAATATATATGCCTTATAGGGTCTAAGATCAATATTGTAGAAATTACAAACGGAATGACGAACTTATATATACCCTTTTTCACGTGTGGTGAAGGGTATAAAAAGAGTACTTTTTATGATTTCAGTATATTGGTCGTAACTCGGGTACTGATTCACTGATTCCACTGATTTAAGTACCAACGTGTTAATAATACCATTACCTGGTATTATAAAACTTGGACTCAGGAAGACCTATGGTTCCCGAAAATGGGTATTTAATTATGTTTTGGTCATAACTTTTTTGTATCTAAACCAATTTTTCCGAGTTTTTCAGAAAATATGTTCTACTAAAGATTTCCGATCTTTTGGTATAGAAGTAGGGTTTTTTCCCGAGAATTTCAATTATTATATTTCTCGCTTTCCAGCTATTTTTACTCTGAAATTTAGTTTTCTTTTCTCTAAAAATTAGCATCTGTGGATGGGTTGTCGATTAGATCAATAACAAGAAGTGAAGAAATCAATGTCTTCTGCTGCAATAAATCTATTTAAAGCAAAATGGGTAGTGCAACAGTTGATAATTAAAAAATTTAGTGAAGTGAAGAGTTGATAAAGAACATTAATTCAAAGTAAGATGCAGACAGTAAATTTTCATTGTCCATGGACAAGTCTTACAAATAGCAGAAACCTAAAAATATCGCTCCTTTATTGCAACAAAGTCATATCTACAAAAAAATCTAGCTTGGCAAAAATGCGAGGAAACCGAAATAAAAACAATAAGGAAACTCGTGTAAGATACTACAACATACAATTTGAAAAACACATTTTCCTAAAGATTACTGATGAGCCCAATGAAAAGAAATGGTTAGTAAGAAGTAATCCGGATGATGCAATTTTTGGCATCAACCTTGACATCAGAAATTTTTTGGAAACATGGTAATCAGTAAATAAAATCAGAAATATACTCTTTGACGACTCACTAAACGCTTTGAGTTTTAAGCCGTAAACATTTTTAATATAATAGGTGATTTTTTAAGAGCTATAGGAAAGTTAAAAAAAACACATAAAATTCAGAAAAATGCATGAAATCTTTATTTGAATCGATAGTACGGCCCATATAAATTAATGTTTGAAGATTATTTCATGCAAATGTTGACCGTGACTGCGCCTCAAATGGTCCATCCGCTTAGTCCAATTTTGGCACACTGTTTCCAACATTTCGGCCAGTATCTCATGAATAAATGCTTCAATGTTGTCCTCCAATGCGTCAATTGAAGCGGGAATGTGTGTATAGACATGAGCTTTAACATATCCGCACAAAAAATATTCTAAAGGCGTTAAATCGCACGATCTAGGCGGCCAATTGACCGGTCCCGAACGTGAAATAAAATGTTCACCGAACTCGCCTCTAAATAAGTCCATGAGCTTCAAGTTTAAAAATGAGCTTCGTCGCTGAACATAATTTTTCGATAAAAAAAGGGGATCGCATTTTGATAATAAAATTCAATAATTTGCAAGCGTTGTTTGTTTGTAAATTTAAATTATATACCAAATTAAAGATGTTTGACAGTGAAACAAAACACGAAACGTGCGTCAGCTGTTTAAAGCAGTGTTGCCAAAAAGATAATAGCTTAAAAATCACTCATTATTTCTTAAAATATTTTATGAATTAACTTTTTGATCTCATATTTTGTGTGCCTCAATTTTTGTTTCTTTTTATTATTGTTTTATGAATTAAATTTTTATGTTTATGTTATCTTTTTATCTTGTATCTATAGCATAATAATACGGAATTTGCATATAAAAGCGTAAGGTAATACTAGTTTAAGTTCCGCTTTCAATCATTAATTAATTTAATGATTGAAAGCATATTAATCTTACTTTGTAAACAAGTTCCCTTACGTTTGTTTATAAAAGTTTTTTTCATTAATTAAAAACCAATTTACTTTGTATTATTTGCATGGAGTGGGATACCGGGAATTAAAAAAAATTTCCCGCTTTCCCGGAAATCGAAAAACTGGTCATATTACACCCAAAAAATTCAAGTATTTATACAATTCGTCATGTTTTCTGTACGGGAGGTACAACGCCCACTTCTTCAATCCCGCCCACATTTTGTGAGATGCTGTGTATTGATTACCTAATTTAGAAACTTTGGCTCTTGCCGTTCTCTAGATAAACAGAAAAAATAAATAAAAAAACAACAGCAACAAGGGATTTTTGTGAAAAATTAGAGGCAGTCGTGGTTTTTGGTCATATCTCAGCCATTTGTCGACCGATCTTGCTGAACATAAATGTGTAAGGACAGTTGGACATCGTTAAATCAACTTCTCTCCTCATAAGGACCCAGAATATATATAATTTATGGGGTCTAAGATCAATATTGTAGAAATTACAAACGAAATGACAAACTTATATATACCCTTTTCCACCTGTATAAGAATAAACATATAACCAGACACCAAGTGTTCCGTTGTAAAGCCTACCAGAAGTCTACAGTCTTTGCTAGGTAGCTGAAGAAGAAGTTTAGTCGACTTTGGATCATAGGATCCCCACATTTCCCTGGATACCTTGCACGTTTCTGTATTTCCCCAAACCGCCTCAGATTTCCTCTGTATAGTAGAGTCTGTATCTCTCTTAATATAACGAATTGGAATCGGAATGTCAATCTTTCTGTTATACGGTAATTGAACCCCCGTTTCGCTAATTCGTCTGCCACCTCGTTACCTTCTGTGCCTCTTCTGTTGACTCCATGTCTACTTATTGAGTCCTTACACTCCTGGACGATCGAAGAGTATGTCAATTCAGCGGATATCGCCCTTTTCCCGCCTGACTATCTTTAAAGAAGTTTACATGTGAGTTCCTAGTACTGAAATTACGTGCTAGATCAGCAGTCATTTTGGTCGCAAACACACTGCAGCTCCAAGTCCCTTTTCCATTTTGGAACCATCAGTATAATAATTTAAAGTCCTTTTGCAGATCGAAGTCCCTCTAACCAACCTTCCTCCTTGAAGGTAGAACGCAATTTTCTATTAAATATATATGGAATGTTTCGAAGTTTATGGGCTACTCAGCCCTTTACATCTCTGCAAGTAAGAATATTACTCGCAAAAACACATCTTTTGCCGACACTTTTATATTAGTCTGAAAGTTGTACTGGTTGTAACACAAATCCATTACATTTTCTCTTTAAAAAGATTTGATCATATATGGCAGCACTCTTGTCGTTTATTCAATATGTCATTTTCAAACTACCTTCAATTCAAAAACTAGATATTTCTTCACAAAACAATAATGACAATCGTGAAAATTCTTCTGAATGCCAATACTTTATATTAAGCATACGTCTCTGGAATCAACTTCCAAATGATTTGCAAATCACTAACAACGATATAAGATATAAGACTTAAAAAATTACTGACGGAATATTTTTCGTAAATTTTTTAATGTTTTAAATGTTTTCTATCTAATATTATTTCCAGGTACTTAGAGTGGTGTTTAGGTTCTAGGCTAGGTTTTCTTCAAGGAACAATTCTGCATCTATTCGTGAAAAGTAATAGGATTGCCTTCTGAGGATTAAATCCTAGTCCTACTCTAGTTGTCCACTGGTTGACTATTGCCAGCGTAGCCTCCATTACAGAGTTAAAAGTACCCAGATCTTTACCAGTAACGATCACGTCATCTGCGTATGCAGTAGCTCATTGATGACAAGCATCCAAAGCAGTGGTCACAGCACTCCTCCTTGGGAAGTTCCTCTGTGTGCCCGTTTCGTTACCTTGGGGTTACCCCTCCACGCATATATAGTTCTGCACTGAAGTAGGTTACCAATCCAGTTCTTAAAATGTGGGTTTCCCACCACACAAGTCAATCTAGCTAAAATCGCCTCTGTGGACACATTAATGAAAGTGCCCGAGAAGTCCAGGAACACACCCATAGCGAAGTCTTCCCAGTGAGACATGGAGAATGGAGTGCCGTCCCAGTTGATGAACCCTTCGTGTACTCTTTTTGATTAACAGATACAATTGTCGGCGCCATGTTCCCTTTGATATGATAGTCCGAAATTCTCTCTAAAGTAAAGTAGGAATGATTTGAGACTTATATGTCTGAAAGCTTTTGGGTACATATGATTGCTTTTACTTGATTTCGGTAAAAACTCCAAAGATTCAGGCACATAGTTCAGTCTCGGACATCCTCTAAAGATTTCCACTAGCTATGGTACTATCTGTTGTAACTATGGTTGTCTGTTGTATGCGCCGGGAAGATAACGTCAAGACCAAGCGACTTGTATGGTGCAAAAGAGTCAATGGCCCATTCCACCTTTTTATAAGTGATAATATCGCTATCCCTGTTGGAATGATTAATGATGAATAAGATAAAATGTCCGTGGAAAATTTAAATTTAAAAGAAACCTTTTAATGAAATTTTTTGGAACTCGATTTGACATATTTATAGCAACATGCAAAGTTAACAAGGAAATTGTTTATAAATTCAAAGAAACTACAAAATCATTTTAATTGAGATTTTGCGAATCATTATGAACTAAGTTTTGTTTTTAAAATAAAACATAAAATGATAAGCAGATTCACTCATCATAGCGTAATACCATTTTTATTAATGTTATTTCCGAACGAGAAAGAAAACTATGAATAAATCAATTCTCAATTCCGTGTACTGAAAATATTTAAATCGGAAAAATATAGAAAAAATTAAGAACGAAATGGATAAGCTAATGTTTTTTGGCATTTCACGTATTGCTTTTGGATTTTTATCGATACCACATTTTTCAGCATCAGTTGAACGCACATTTTATTTTTCTTGCAAAATGTTGTAAAACGCGATGGACGAAATCGTTTACACCTAGAAACTGTTTAAAATTTGATAAAAACTAAAGACCTATTATTTTCTTTGTATCTCTTAAAGTAAATTTGCTTTATCTTAACTACACTGAATTAATAGCTTTATTTTTAAACATAAATTTGTTAAACTTTATTTTAGAACTAAGTTCGAATGCCCTTAATTTCTTCAAACAGATATCTGGTCGTGCTCGTACCTAACAGTTAAATCTACACAGAAAAAATTAAACACCAACTTTAATTAACGTACTTGTTAGAAATTTGTACTATTAATTAAATTTTGCACTGATTTTCCGCCAGCAAACAAATTGATCATATCAATTAACATATTTGTAAGTTTGAGCTTTTCTTCCTGTTCAGTTTCAATCAATAGGTTTAATTGAAATTTGACCACCAGCAAAAGATACTATATAAAACGTAAACACAAATCCAAATATTTTTTTCAGTCAACCAAGTTAATTGAAACAATTAAAAATTTGTTTGAAACTTTAAAATATTTTGAAGTTTATGTGCAGGGGTCCAAGCCGATATATAATTCTCGGCGGCGGCGGCTTGAAGAAAAATAGCCGGCTGCGGCTTAAAGCCGGCTGAAGCCGATGTTAAATTAATTAAAGGGGATGGGTGTAAAAAAATAATATTTATTTGCTTAAAACATATCATGCTGAATTTATATTTTTCAAGTACAGTTATTTCCGCTTACTTGAGTTTCTAAAAATGCACGACTTTTGACGCAATTAAAAGGGTAGTACTCGGTTAATTGAATCGCCGACGCAAACCGCTTAATTGAGCAAGATAAAGCCAAACGCTAATGTGTAGATAGAAAATAAAACTCATTTCTTTATTTACTCAGTTAAAAAATTGTTAAAATTTATTAAAATCAGGGACCTGGTTTTGGCTATCGTGATCGAGTAATTTCTCGAGGTTATTTAATATGTATCTGTCTCTTGCCAATTTAAGAATCTCACAAAAAATATCTGCAATTTCAGACATCACATGTGCATTCCCCTTTTTTTCTACATAATTCTATAAATCCAAAATAACTTTAATGATTTTTTTACTTGGAAAGCTCTTCATTTTATGACATATTTTCTACAATTTTACTCGCACTTTGTGTAGAAAAATAACTTTTTATACCTATCTCTGAAGTTTGTACAAAAAAACTTAAGTCAGAAACTGTAGTGTTTCGTATTGTTGAATTGCAAATTATAGATTTGCCTTTTTTAATTGACGTGTTTTCTAAAAAGCAAATGATAACAATTGAAAGCATTAAAGATTAAAGTCATTGACACCAAACAAAAGAGGAAAAAAATTGAGTTAAACCCAATCATAAAGTTAAAATGGATTTTTCTAACTTTAAACCTTTTTGCCAAACTTCAAAGATATTTCTTTGTGTTATAATAGTTAATAACTTTATTATGATACATGTACAATTGTTGCGAAAATAACGAGATATAAATACATATTTGCAAAGCCCAGGGTTATATTTTTTTAATGTGTAACCAAAAAAATGTTCGGCTAAGCTGGTTAAGTCGGCTTAAAATCTAAGCCGAAACTAGCCGAACTTTTCAGCAGCGGCTTATGCTAAGAAAAAAAAATCGGCGGCGGCGCTAAGCCGGATAGGAGCCGATCGACTTGGAACTCTGTTTGTGTGTATGTTTTCATATTTGCAACATTATAATATTTATTTTTAATTTTTTCTGTGTACCTATCCGGTAAAACTATTTTGGTAATTTCAACGTTAAAAAGTTTTCTTTTTATACCCTTCACCGAAGGTAAAAGGGTATATATAAGTTTGTCATTCCGTTTGTAATTTCTACAATATTGATACTACACCCTATAAAGTATATATATTCTGGGTCCTTATGAAAAGCGAAGTTGATTTAACGATGTCCGTCCGTCTGTCCGTCCGTCTGTCCGTCTGTCCGTCCGTCTGTCCGTCTGTCCGTCTGTCCATCTTACGTTTGATATGTGTTTTCCGGAGACTCCAGACATGATAGCGGCTAGGTTGTTTCACACTTATGTCACATATAGTCCACCATTTCTTGCTATTGAAATTCAGCCACATCGGTCCAAAAATGGCTGAGATATGAGCAAAAAACCACGACTACCTCTAATTTTTTCCAAAAATCCCTTGTTGTTGTTGTATTTTTATTACTTTTTTGTGTATATCTGGAGAACGGCAAGAGCCAAAGTTTCGGAAAAATCGGTTCAGATACAAAAAAGTTATGACCAAAATATAATTTTTTTTTTGGAAAATACCCATTTTCGGACACAATAGATCTTCCCGAGTCCAAGGTTTATAACT
This sequence comes from Pollenia griseotomentosa, assembly GCA_963931875.1. Lineage (NCBI taxonomy): Eukaryota > Metazoa > Arthropoda > Insecta > Diptera > Polleniidae > Pollenia > Pollenia griseotomentosa. The sequence goes on from OZ007563.1 coordinate 151,454,067, forward strand.
CAAGTAAATGGTAAATTTCTTCTTTAACACGTCAGTATATAAATCTGTCAAATCGGTTAAAAAATGGCTGAGTATATAACCGAAATACTGAATTCCCAAAAATGACTCTTTTTATACCCTTCACCGAAGGTAAAAGGGTATATATAAGTTTGTCATTCCGTTTGTAATTTCTACAATATTGATACTACACCCTATAAAGTATATATATTCTGGGTCCTTATGAAAAGCGAAGTTGATTTAACGATGTCCGTCCGTCTGTCCGTCCGTCTGTCCGTCTGTCCGTCTGTCCGTCCGTCTGTCCGTCTGTCCGTCTTACGTTTGATATGTGTTTTCCGGAGACTCCAGACATGATAGCGGCTAGGTTGTTTCACACTTATGTCACATATAGTCCACCATTTCTTGCTATTGAAATTCAGCCACATCGGTCCAAAAATGGCTGAGATATGAGCAAAAAACCACGACTACCTCTAATTTTTTCCAAAAATCCCTTGTTGTTGTTGTATTTTTATTACTTTTTTGTGTATATCTGGAGAACGGCAAGAGCCAAAGTTTCCAAATTAGGTACACACATTAAGGTTATCAATATACAGCATTCCACAAAATGTGGGCGGGATTGAACAAGTGGGCGTGGTACCTCCCGTGCAAAAAATATCAAAAATTGTATAAAACCCTGCTTTTTTGGACTGTGATATGACCTCTGGTTACGCGTTATATATCAAAAGATCGGAAATTTTTAGTAGAAAATATTTTCTGAAAATTTCGGAAAAATCGGTTCAGATACAAAAAAGTTATGACCAAAATATAATTTTTGTTTTGGAAAATACCCATTTTCGGACACAATAGATCTTCCCGAGTCCAAGGTTTATAACTCAAGTAAATGGTAAATTTCTTCTTTAACACGTCAGTATATAAATCTGTCAAATCGGTTAAAAAATGGCTGAGTTATAACCGAAATACTGAATTCCCAAAAATTACTCTTTTTATACCCTTCACCGAAGGTAAAAGGGTATATATAAGTTTGTCATTCCGTTTGTAATTTCTACAATATTGATACTACACCCTATAAAGTATATATATTCTGGGTCCTTATGAAAAGCGATGTTGATTTAACGATGTCCGTCCGTCTGTCCGTCCATCTGTCCGTCTGTCCGTCCGTCTGTCCGTCTGTCCGTCTTACGTTTGATATGTGTTTTCCGGAGACTCCAGACATGATAGCGGCAAGGTTGTTTCACACTTATGTCACATATAGTCCACCATTTCTTGCTATTGAAATTCAGCCACATCGGTCCAAAAATGGCTGAGATATGAGCAAAAAACCACGACTACCTCTAATTTTTTCCAAAAATCCCTTGTTGTTGTTGTATTTTTATTACTTTTTTGTGTATATCTGGAGAACGGCAAGAGCCAAAGTTTCCAAATTAGGTACACACATTAAGGTTATCAATATACAGCATTCCACAAAATGTGGGCGGGATTGAACAAGTGGGCGTGGTACCTCCCGTTCAAAAAATATCAAAAATTGTATAAAACCCTGCTTTTTTGGACTGTCATATGACCTCTGGTTACGCGTTATATATCAAAAGATCGGAAATTTTTAGTAGAAAATATTTTCTGAAAATTTCGGAAAAATCGGTTCAGATACAAAAAAGTTATGACCAAAATATAATTTTTGTTTTGGAAAATACCCATTTTCGGACACAATAGATCTTCCCGAGTCCAAGGTTTATAACTCAAGTAAATGGTAAATTTCTTCTTTAACACGCCAGTATATAAATCTGTCAAATCGGTTAAAAAATGGCTGAGTTATAGCCGAAATACTGAATTCCCAAAAATTACTCTTTTTATACCCTTCACCGAAGGTAAAAGGGTATATATAAGTTTGTCATTCCGTTTGTAATTTCTACAATATTGATACTACACCCTATAAAGTATATATATTCTGGGTCCTTATGAAAAGCGAAGTTGATTTAACGATGTCCGTCCGTCTGTCCGTCCATCTGTCCGTCCGTCTGTCCGTCTGTCCGTCTTACGTTTGATATGTGTTTTCCGGAGACTCCAGACATGATAGCGGCTAGGTTGTTTCACACTTATGTCACATATAGTCCACCATTTCTTGCTATTGAAATTCAGCCACATCGGTCCAAAAATGGCTGAGATATGAGCAAAAAACCACGACTACCTCTAATTTTTTCCAAAAGTCCCTTGTTGTTGTTGTATTTTTATTACTTTTTTGTGTATATCTGGAGAACGGCAAGAGCCAAAGTTTCCAAATTAGGTACACACATTAAGGTTATCAATATACAGCATTCCACAAAATGTGGGCGGGATTGAACAAGTGCGCGTGGTACCTCCCGTGCAAAAAATATCAAAAATTGTATAAAACCCTGCTTTTTTGGACTGTCATATGACCTCTGGTTACGCGTTATATATCAAAAGATCGGAAATTTTTAGTAGAAAATATTTTCTGAAAATTTCGGAAAAATCGGTTCAGATACAAAAAAGTTATGACCAAAATATAATTTTTGTTTTGGAAAATACCCATTTTCGGACACAATAGATCTTCCCGAGTCCAAGGTTTATAACTCAAGTAAATGGTAAATTTCTTCTTTAACACGTCAGTATATAAATCTGTCAAATCGGTTAAAAAATGGCTGAGTTATAACCGAAATACTGAATTCCCAAAAATTACTCTTTTTATACCCTTCACCGAAGGTAAAAGGGTATATATAAGTTTGTCATTCCGTTTGTAATTTCTACAATATTGATACTACACCCTATAGAGTATATATATTCTGGGTCCTTATGAAAAGCGAAGTTGATTTAACGATGTCCGTCCGTCTGTCCGTCCGTCTGTCCGTCTGTCCGTCTTACGTTTGATATGTGTTTTCCGGAGACTCCAGACATGATAGCGGCTAGGTTGTTTCACACTTATGTCACATATAGTCCACCATTTCTTGCTATTGAAATTCAGCCACATCGGTCCAAAAATGGCTGAGATATGAGCAAAAAACCACGACTACCTCTAATTTTTTCCAAAAATCCCTTGTTGTTGT